>CM075212.1:8605195-14502437 GCA_037577465.1 Liposcelis bostrychophila
GTCACTTTTGATTTGTCGTAAGTTAAACATAGAAAAGTTTTTTTAGATTGCACCCTTTGGTTCTAACGTCGCGATTTAATTTTATATTAAAATTTTGCAAACGGAGTAAAAATTCAAGCCTCCTTGATCGTTATTTTTTTTTCAGAAGAACTTAAAATTTTTCATCGGTTATCGAAATTAAGGTCATTTTTAAGTTTTTTAGGTTTTTAAGGTCACCGTTTGAAATTAAGGCCATTTTTAAGTTTTTTAAGTTTTTCATGTCAGTAGAGACCCTTTGTAAGTAAAATTTTTGTAACTGTGACTGCAACTGCAGTTCCGGAATCGAATTTACGTTTATGTGAGTGCAAAATAGTAAACAACCCATATAGCATTTTCAATCCATTGGACATCCAGTGGATTGTCCATTAGATGTCCACAGAATATCCAAATCCATGGGATATCCATAGGACGTCCAAAGGACGCTTTTTGGATCAGTGCGGACATAGGTAAATCCAATGGACGTCCAATAAATATCCTTATGACGTCCTGAGGAAGTCCTCGGGACTGGATAGACTTTGCTGTCTAGGACGACTCGATTCCAAAATTGAGTTACGCCGTCTTTGCTAACAGCTGCAGTGTTTGATTTAATTTTTAAAAAAATAAAATAAAATAGAACGAACTTTAGGTTGGAAAAGTAGAAAGACAAACTCAAATTTCACCAGACCTTTTATAGTTAAACGTCATTAGCTAAAGCGCCCGCATTCTTGTGATTTTGCTTGAACTTAGCATCCGACCAAGGACCAGGGGTGGCATCCATTCTGCTACAATTTAGTCTTTTATAGAAACGACAACAATGCGGCTTATAAAGCTGGCGATGTTTAATAGCGATTCTAGCGGATGAGTTTTTGGTTCTGTGTCCCCTCCATTTTCTACACTTATTAAAAGTTTTTCATTCTTTTCAAAATGGTAGTTATTTGGTGTATCTTGGGTTTCAGATAGGTCCTTGACTTGTCGCTAAATTGTCGTGTTCAGCAGTAGTCCTGCGCGTATGCAGCCGAACCCCGAAATGCTGCTCTTCGGATTCCTACGTCAAGGCAGTGCTCAGCAATCAGCATCGTTGTCATCAAAGGTAAGAGACGATTTCGTATTTTTACTTGTCTGCCAGCCTCCATAGTGGTATTAAAAACGAAACATTTGAATAACGTTATTGATGACCTAACTTTGTCCCAGGGGACCCAAAATGGCCCCCCAGTTAGCATTTTCAATCCATTGAACATCCTGTGGATCGTCCATCAGACATCCACAGGATATCCAAATCCGTGGATATCCATAGATGTCCAAAAGACGCTTTTTGTATCAGCGCGGACATAAGTATATCCAATGGACGTCCCATAAATGTCCTCATGACACCCTGAGGACGTCCTCGGGAGTGAATAGATTTTGCTATATCTGGGCCCACATACTATTGAGAATAAATAAAGTTATTGACATAAAAAATATATAAGGATGCTGAAACCTCCCCATTAGGGGGTTGAGTATACTACTTGGCCGGCCCCAGCGCCCTACCCGCCCGTCTTGCGTCA
The DNA here is from genome assembly GCA_037577465.1 of Liposcelis bostrychophila. Taxonomy (NCBI): domain Eukaryota; kingdom Metazoa; phylum Arthropoda; class Insecta; order Psocodea; family Liposcelididae; genus Liposcelis; species Liposcelis bostrychophila. The sequence continues at coordinate 8,606,758 of CM075212.1, forward strand.
CTATGCCTATTAACATGAAACGGATAAATTGATAAAATAAATAATACTTCTTTTTTTTTCATTAGTATTTATTTGTATTATATAAAAACATTCACACAACACAAGTCATATGTCCGCTGTCTAGACATGGTGCGAATTTATATAAGCGAATATTCAAAAATATAAAGTGTGTCCATACTCGAAAAAATAAAAAATGAAAAATCACGCAGAATCAGTTGTAATTCCAAGAATGATCGAATCGTTTCCAAGGCACGAATTTTTAAAAAAAAAATCTATACCTATTTAAAGTGTAAAAAAAATTTTCGGTGATTGGACGGATTTTGGGCCAATTTCACCAAATTTCAGCGAGGGAGAGACAACATTCGGTCTACTGTAAAACAGATTTTTTTTTTTTTTTTTTTTTTAATATTAAATTTTAATTTTGTTTTAGAATCTCGTCCGAAAAAGATTCGAATCATTCTAAGAAAAAACGGATAATAAAAAGTGTGTAACAGAGTATAATTTGAAAACAAACTGTACAACAGCGAAAAAACTGATTGACTACATAAACGATTAATTTATGATCAGTATATTTTGATTGCAATTTCTGAAATTTACCAATTCTTTTTTTTTTTTAGGCTTGCATAAAACAATAATACACGATGAGTAATAATATTTTTATAAATGCATATTGTTTTTTTTTTTTTAAATACATAAAGTGAGCCGATTTTTTTATTGTGACAGGCGTTTGAAGAAAAAAGCAATAAGCCAAGCACAAAAGAAAGCGAAACTCGAGAAAAAAAAAATTGAAAATTCGATTAAATTCTAGTATTGCTGTATATGCTTTGCTTATTGCCGTTGGATTAATTAAACAGCCGAAAAAAAACAAATCAATTAAATTGATATGTCGCCTGCCTTTAATACTTTTATGAAGGAAGACATACGGAGCCACTCTTTTAATAATTCACAACTCTTCACAATTTTTTTTTTTTTGGGGGGGGGAATTTAATCGGATAATCCAGGATTTCTTTTTTTTTTTTAGTATTCTTAAAATTATTTAACTGGCTACATAAACACTAGTTAAGATTAATAAGATAAAGATAAAAAAGAAAGCGATTCGTTGAGCAAGAAAATCATAGGATAAAATATACAAATCAAGTCGATTTAATATTAATTTTTTTTTTTAAATGTCTTTTTGTTTTTTTATATCTATAAAAGGAAAAGAAATTATAAAACCTGATGGTCGTGAAAAAAATAATATCTGACTAGTTACAAAACTGAGAAATAAGAGGAAAAATTGAAAATAGATAATGCAAAAAAAGTGTAATTTTTTTTTTGTAACGGGAAAAGTCGTGTCTCCAATTGCGATTAATCCGATAGTTCGGATTATAATCCGAGTATGGGATTAAAGTGCTAGAGATTTTTTTCGGATTCGGGATCGTCGGTATCGATGAAACCTTGTCTCAACAACTTAAGAAGTCATGTTTCATGTTTACTTTTTCTCATTAGTAGCGAAAGTTAGGCTTTCCATAATCCGTAGGAAAAAGAGATGCATAAATATATAAAAATAATGCATAAATTATACAAAAAATTGGACGTATGTACATAAAAAATGCATAAATTATGTATAAACTACTTAACTGTTTTTACCGGAATTTTTTTTTTTCGTCCCCCAATATAATTATGCAAAAATTATACATAATAATTATGCACAGATTATGCATAATTTATATATAGTTATCATGCATAATTTATGCGTAATTATATTGGAGGATAAGAAAAATAAATTTCTGGTAAAAACAGTTCAGTTTTTTATATATAATTTATGCAAATAAGTATGCATGAAATGCATAAAAATAAATATGCATAAAATGGAAAAAAGATGTTGAAGAAGCATAATTGCAAAATATTCCTGCTTTATAATGTTAAGAAATTATATGCATAAATTATGTATAAACTACTTAACTGTTTTTACCGGAATTTTTTTTTCGTCCTCCAATATAATTATGCATAATTTATATACAATAATTATGCATAGACTATGCAGAATTAGATTATGCAGAATAATAATGCATAATTTATACATAATAATTATGCATAATTTATATATAGTGATCATGCATAAATTATGCGTTAATATATTGGAGGTTGAGAAAAATAAATTTCCGGTAAAAACAGTCAAGTTTTTTATACATAATTGATGCAAATAAGTATGCATGAAATGCATAAAAATAAATATGCATAAAATGCAAAAAAGATGTTGAAGAAGCATAATTGCTACATTTTCCTGCTTTATAATGTTAAGAAATTATATGCATAATTATGTATAAACTACTAAACTATTTTTACCGGAATTTTTTTTTTCGTTCTCCAATATAATTATGCATAATTTATATATAATAATTATGTATAAATTATGCATAATTCTATTGGAGGGTGAGAAAAAATTTTCCGGTAAAAACAGCCAAGTTCTTTATACATAATTTATGCAAATAAGTACGCATAAAATGCATAAAAATAAGTATGCATAAAATGGGAAAAAAAGGTTGAAGAAGCATAATTGCAAAATTTTCCTGCTTTTTAATAATTAAAAAATTATATGCATAAATTATGCATATTCAAATTTTGGAGCTTAAAAAATGTACATAAACTTTTGCAAAAATTATGCATGTCCAAATTTTTGTATAAATAATATACAGAAATTATACATTTTTTATATAAATTTTTTTCATTTATTTTGCAAAAATGTATAAAGTTTTTGCAAAATAAATGAAAAAAATTTATTCCTGGAATACTGTGCGCCGGAAAACAACTGACGTATCTCCGTCGTAAATACGATTGGGGATAGTCGGTTTTGACTTTTTTTCAAAATCATGTGAACACAAGTTTGCCCCAACATGAGTGAGTAAACATGTACTGACATGATGTTTTTAAGGTTAATCAAAGCAAACTATCTCTAATAGTATTAATGGTGGAGAGCGTCAGTTAACCTTTGGCGCACCGAATTATTTTTATTAAAAATCAGTTTGCCGCCTATTGCCGACATGAAATTTAAAAAACAGTTGGCTATCCTGATTATGTATGTGATCACAGTATGAAGGCTTATTATTTTTTAAAAAGAGACAATTGCAGGCATTCTGGATGCCTCGGTTTAAATTTATATGGAATTAATGGTTCTTAGGCAAAGACAAGCTCAAAATTATTTAAAAAAATATTCAGTCGATCCTCCATAACTTTCCATGCATTTTTCTTAAGTTAAGCATAGTTTTTAACTGCAAAGTTAAGGAGGTCCAACTATTCCTATCCTCGGATTAATCCTACCATCGGATTAACAGACAAGTGGAGACAAGATTTAAAAACAAATTTAATAAAACATCTTATTTCCGAATATTTATTTTGTAAAAAAAAAAGAACATAAAAAAATGATTCATAAATTTGATTTTCCATTAAATATAAAATAATTAAATCTAAAATTTTGAAACGTACCGAGCGGACATAATTTAAATATAAATTCTTACATTAACAAAATATTATTTATTGTACAGTATGATACATGCAGAAAAAAAAAATTACGTAATGTTTTTTTTTTTCTCTTCGTTTCAGAGTAATTTTTTATGAATTTAATTACTCCGAATCCGGAAATTTTTAAAAAACAAAATCCATTTTTCAAATAAATTCTTCAGCTAAAATTTAAAAAATATCTTTCTTACTGAAAATATTGCATTTTTTTTTCAGTAATTTACACGTAGCTTTTAATTTTTTTTACTTGTCATAAAAGGCCGAGCTAGAGATAACAGTCTCACAATTTGAAGAAAAAATAAAATATATATATTTAGCTAAATTCTAAAAGGAAAAAGTCGACTTCCGTGATATTTACATTATTGTACCGTCCGAGGGGAAAAGCTTTATTACATGCAAAAGGGGGAAAAAAAAGCTTTCAGCTTTTATATTCGTTACGTAAATAATGATTGACAACACACGAAAGCTGATAATTAAAATAGCCATGACAAAAAGATTTATGTATTTTCTACTTAGTTATTAAAAAAAAAAAAAATTGTCTTTCCTGAACAAGTCTTTCAAATAAACAAAAAAAAAAAAATTGTTCGTTCATTTTCGATTTCGCAAAAAATAATTCATGCTTACAATTATCACAGCTTTTTCTTTGAAAAAAAAACGAGAGACGTATATCCGACAATAAATAAAATAATATTCAAATTCGTGACACCATCATACTAGCTCCATTCAAAAACTCAGAATGTTCGTATTTAAAAAAATATTTATGGAGAAAAGAACAAAGAAAAATTATTTAAAAAAAGGAATAATCGCATCTTGAATCGGAAAATGACATCCGAATCGGGTTGGCAAGATGTTTTGGTAAAATTTGATGGTCCCTTTTAGCAGCCACGCTTTCATTTTATGAAAAATTCGAGGGAAAATTATTGTGAGAGTAAAATGAATAATAATTACTAAAAAAAAGATTTAACTCTTTGGCTTTATTTTATTTATAAATTATTTAAGCTTATTATACTTATTTTTAATTAATTATTTTATTAATTACTACGGAACTTCAATTTAAGTCGGTTACATACGAAGATATTTTCTTGTACGAGTTTTGTGCTATAGCAGCGCTTGGCTCATGGCCTCTCTTAGAAAATGACGCCATAAGCTAAGCATTGCTATCACGAAAAATATCATCGTGCGTAACAGACGTCTTTGGCACTCCTTGTGTGCATTACCAATTCAATTCCTATACTGCAAAAAAGTTTTTACATTTTTAGCTGCTTGAGTCTCCAGCTCAGTCTACATTACAACGAAAGCCACCTTGGAAAACGAGCAGTTACATGGCACTAATTAGAGAGATACACCCAATCAAATTAAATCCTTAAAAAAAATTACAAATCACAAGGCAGCTTCGGATTTAAACAGAATATATCGAATTTCTCATTCTAGGCTGTACTGTATTATACGGAGACAATTAATTAAATTAAAGGTGACGTGACCCGATTTTTCCTATCAAAAAGTTTTTTTGGACAAACATAATCAGTACCAGATTACACTAATTTTATAAAAGTCTAACTCTCTCCGACCACAAAGTATATTTATTTATTTATTTATTTATTTATTTATTTTTTTAAGCTTTTGATGTACATGCATTTTGCTTGTTTTCTTAAATTTTATTTAATGGGAATCCCCGAATTTATGTTATCCTTGCTCATGTAAATTCATAATTTTGTTGAACACCTTGGCTAGGGTGGCCCTTATTTTACAAATTTTTGAATTTCGGCGAACGTACCCCTTAATTCTTTTATGGTAACCAAAAAAAGATTGCCTGAATTTTTTCAAATTTTTAGGGCGTCGTTTAGCAGTGTCCAGGGGGGCCTAAAAATTTCAAAATTCCTGTAAAGGCCGAGCAATTTTATTTTCATATGAAAATGGTCGTTTTTTATTCGAATTTTTATGCAGATCACGAAGATATAGTTAAAAGTTATATATCTCATTTGATTTTAATGATAAAGAGGCCAAAACAAGTAAAAAAAATTTAGCAAAATATGCTGTAGCCACAATTCTTCATATTTTTGTCCACTACCACAGCAATAGTTTGTAATAAATAAATTCTGACTTCATTTTAGTAATCAGCATAAAAATCCGAATAGAAAAAGACCATTTTCAGATAAAAATAAAATTTTTAATTTTTCGGTCTCTACGGAAATGTCGAAATTTTTGGGTCTAAGTGGACACGGCTAAACGACGTCCGAAAAATCTTAAAAAATTCTGGCAATCTTCTTTCGGTTACTATAAAAGAATTAGGGGGTGCGCTCGGAGAAATTAAAAAATCCGTAAAACAAGGACCACCCTAATCTTCGCTTTTGATGGTCATCGAAAAAGTCGCGATATTATATCATAATTTTAAATTAATAAAAAATGACATAAAATTGTAAAATTTTGTATCGGATAGCAGCAATAATTGAATTTAATTTTTATCTTATTAAAAGTTTTTTCTTTTTTTTAATTTTTTATTATTATTATTTTGAGCAAGAAAAGCCAAGTTTAATTAATTTTGATAGCGTGAAATCGAAGCTTTCTGTTAAATTACAATTTTATGAAGATTTAAAATTTACATTTTTAAATATTGAAGCAAAGGTCAAAATAATAATTTTAATAGATCCGACTTGGTTGAAATAAGATAAAGCTCCAGTCACATGGATCATTTAACATCAAGATATCAAATGTCCTTAAGACTAAGTATGCTCATTGGATTAATATCTGTTAACATAATAAAAATTCTTCCAAAAATTTGATTTTAAAAAAATATATCAAAGTGAATTACAGATATAGAGAGTGGCAGACTCTTCCACTTTCTTACTCTGCAAAAATTCGGTACCCCAGAAGTCTATTAGACTATCGAGACGTCATCGTGTAAATTGAATTTGTTTGTTTTTATTTTATATTCCTTTGCTGACAAAGGAATAAAAAATATAACAACAAACGAATCCAATTTACACGACGACTAAAATTAAAACAAAACAAATCCTTCTGGACCTATGCTTTAAGTCAGAAAGGATTTGTTTTGTTTTGATTTTTTATTCCTTTGTCGACAAAGGAATAAAAAAATCAAAACAAAACAAATCCAATTTACACGATGAGATCGGTGGCCTAGTATACTTCTCCGGTATCAAATTTTTAAAAACAAAAAATTGAAATTTTTACAGCATGGCTTAGCGCCACACTTTTAAATAATCCAATGGTTCTTTATGATTCACGCAAAATCTATTTTCCAAGAATTAAACAAAAGAAGAAAAAAAATAAGCATAGTCGTGAACTTTAGATTTTTTAATAATTAAAGATCGCCCTTTGTCGGAACTTTTCATTCGAAAATAATTTTTTTAAAGTTCTTTCAAAAATTCCCTTTTCCGTTTTTTTTTTTTTTCTTGAGAATTTTGTTTCAGCGTTAACGCTGCTGAACAAAGAATCTTTTAAATCTTTTTTTTTTTTTCACAGAGAAAAAAAAAAACTGTGACTGGAGGCTATCTGTAAAATTTTTTATTATTTCCTAAAATTTCCTAACGCGCTATTTATGGATGGTCATATTCAACACTTAGTCAGGATCATACAGATTTGCTAAATCAGTACATTCTATTAATTACCATTTAATTCGATTTAATTTTTAATTTTTTTTTTTCTTCTAATTAAAACCAAAGAGTTAACGAACATTCCGAACCTTTTTTAAAAACTAAATTACAATCTTATATACAATTTTCAAGTTTTTAAAAAACAAAGAAAAAATGGATTAAAGAGAGGGCTCCACTAATTATCTCCTTTCCTTTACCGAATACGACCGAATTTTTTTAATATTTTGAAAGATTATGAGAAATGATACTTTTTTTTTTTTTAGCTTTTAAAATATGCTACTTTGTTGACCATTAGCGATGAAATACTTAAGAAGCTGTAATTTATTTTATTAATTAAAAAATGCAGTCCTGATAATTTTTAGAATTTAATGAAGAAGATCCTCTCAGTTTGGCAATATTTGTTGTATCGGAATGGAGGCTCTCCCTTATGGAGGCCGAAGAAAGATTTAAAAGAGCTAAACTGCCATAAAATGGTTTGATTATTTTTATTTGAATTTAAAGTTATGTGCATGTTTTAAAGGCGCCAGTCTCGAATAAAAAATAGTGATGGAGGACCCAAGTATAACGGAATGATCCTTTTTTTTGTCCTCGTGCAAAGTCAACGAGAATTAGATCTTTTAACTCGTCACGGTGGTCAACTAGCAATTTTTTTTATTGTCTAATTCTGATTTCACAGGAAAATTCCGATGTTTAAAATTTTCAAAATTTGAAATCTTAGCTCATCGACCTAGGGGGACTAGGGGTCCTAAGGTCCTAGGGTGACCTAGAACGATCATTTTGAAAATGTTGAAGAATGAGACCGTACTGATGTTCAAAATTTTCTAAAAATCCAGAAATATTTTCTTTTAAATTAATCAAAATGGAAGGTCTGTTTCCGACAATTTTTAACGATAACGTCTCCGGTCCTATAAGAGAATGGAGACCTAAATGAGGTCTCAGTCGGCAGCATTTTCAAAAATCTTTCATGACACATGGCAACGAATAAAAAAAATCAGGCTCTCCGATAGGTCAGCAAAGACCTCAGATATTTTACATTTTTTTGGATTATTGATCTTCCTGTGAAGCCGCATTTTAGTTAGAAAAATTATACGATAAATAAGTGGCCAGTTGCCCACAGTGTTGGCGGAAAAACAACCTATGTCCTAATTATGAGTCTGAAATTCTTACTGCACAAAATAATTTTAATTTTTTGAAATTTAAAATTTAATGAAAATTTATATGACTTATAACTAGACTTTTAAATAGAGATTCTTATTTCCCGGGAAGCTTTTGAATCCGGGATTCGGGAAATTAAATTTTCTCCGGGATCCCGGGATATCCCGTGGATTCTCGGAAATTTTCCCGGAATTAAAAAAACGACGGGAAAAATTCCGAAAAATTTGAGTCCCGGGAACAAAGCTGAAAATTTTCTCGGGATACCTGGAATGGATATGATCCTGTCCAGATACCTGGACGGGATATCCTGAGCAGAATCTCTACTTTAACAAATTTGAAATTAAGTAACATATTTAAAAAAACTAAAAGCCGAACATTTTACGTGTGATTAAAAAAAAAAAAAAAAAAAAAAAAACAGCCAACTTTTAAGTAAAAAAAAAGCATAATCAATAGAGCCTCATCTTAATCCTGTATATGATCTTTTCCTTACAAAAAAAAAAATATATATATATATCTAATATTTGGCACGAAAACGAGAAAAAATCGGGGAAATAGTTTTAACATCACAAAGGCCAAAAATTTATGTTTAAAAAAAAATCATAAGTAGAATCAGCAATTATTATGACTAAAAATCGTTTATATATAATTTTTTTTTTCTTAAATTTATTTACAAGTCAAAAAAAAAAATTTAATAATTTTTTTTTTTTTTTTTTTTTTTTTCAACACGTGGTTTCGATAACTTGTTTTGCGTCTTGCGTAGCAGGCAGTGCTTGGCCACTATTTTTAAAAAATGGCTCTTCTTTATCAGCCGGTTCCCAAACGTCCTCATCCCCTTGCTTGGATGAGCGACTTGAAGACCTACTTGATTGTCTCAGTTTATTTTTCGGTTGGGTTTCCGTCTGTTCCAAAGCTTCGAAATTGGGGGATTTCAAAATCTCGTTAATCCCCTCATTGGCTAATGCGATACCGTCCGGATCGGGTTTGGGAACGGTAACCTCGGCGGTGACGGTGCAAGGCCCCGCCGCCGTTTCCAAATCCAAAGTGTTCCGTTTTTTATGAGCGAAAACCGCCGGGGCGAAATTTTCATCGTGCCGAATCGGGCTCGAGGTGGCCGAATGGCTTTTCCCGAATGCGTCTTTCCCCCTCTGGCTTTTCCGCTTTTCGGATTTCCTGTTCGACCCCAGGTTTTTGTTACCCGATCCGGACGGTAAAATTTTTTTATGGCAAGTGTAATATTCGATTTCGCAAGCGGTTTCGAACAGAGCGGAATATTGTTCGGATTTTAAATTTTTAATATCACACAAGGTCGGGCTGACCATGTTCGGCGTGGAACTTTCGTTCAAAGAAACGCTTTCACTGTTTTCCAGTTTAGAAGGATCACAACCTTTCGAAGTGTCCGATCCGTTTAGCAAAGGTTTAATCTCACTCGGATCGGTGCAAATTTTTAATTTGTCTTTGTTCCTAATCCCGGAATTTTTCGTTTTTTTATTATCCGTCGGAGACGTTTTCGGGGAGCTCTTTTCCTCCGTTTTCGACGAGGCGGCGGCGTCTCCGCCGTTCCCTCCGCGATTTGACTTGGAATTTTGAGAGTCGTCGTTTTCGTCGTCCGAGGTGGCCTTTCGGCCGGCCGTTTGCTAGAGAAGTTTCTCCGTTATGGAACTTGTAGTGGCTGAACTAAGTGTCGAAACGTTGTTCTCATCCTCCTCCTCCTCTCCTCCTCCTCCCATCAGTAGTTGTCAGTTAACCAGCTCCACCGTTACGAATTGCTTCAATCGTTCCAAATACTGGTGGTAAAGCTCGACGTCGTTGTGTCCCGCTCCCTGAAAAAACAAAATGAAAAAATATTTATAAAAAAAAAAAAACGAAAATGTAAATAAAGTGAAACGGTAATAAAAAGCAATTAAGAAATTTTTTTAATTTATAACAGTTCAACGTAAATGAAAGGATCTTTTGTTTTATTACGTCTGGTTCTTTTTTTTTTTTTAACACGGAGGTTTATCTAATCTCGTGTTTAATTTGCATTTACTAATTTTTGCGTGTTAAAAAAAAAAAAAAAAAAAAAAAAAAAAAATTGATGTAATACGAACCGATTAAATTTTTTAATGCAATCGATTTAGGCGTTCTGAAATTAAGGTGTTTATTTATGTCATTGTTTTCTCATGCGATATGAAAAAAACTTACCTAATTCGCCATGCTAGATTAAAAACAAATAAGTGAGTAATCTTTTTCAAGAAAGAATATTGAGTAAATAAGAAATCGGTGAAAATAAAAAATTTAAGAAAAACACATAAGAAGTTTAGCTCCATCCCCTTATTTCCCTCCCTCACACCCTCCCCCCAATCCAAGAATCGATTTTACGGGGACACCTTACATTAAACTCATGTTTTCGGGGGTCAAAAAAATTTATTAGCGAAAATGGGGCAAAGTGGAAGGGTGTATGAAGCGGAATTCAGGTATCATAGTCCCTCCTTAACAAAAAATAGGACATTTTTTGAAAAAATATAGGACCGGTTTTTTTAAAAGAAATATAGCACAAATACAGAGCAAATACTATTAATTTCCTTTTTTTAGGCATCAAAAGGATGAGGGTCAATAAGGCCGTTTTTTGGGCTAAATTTTTTTTTTCGTGAAATTTGATCCTTTAGTCCTGGTAAATGATTCCCCAAAAGAATTTTCGATTTCGGTCGTCGGAACCCTTAATATTCGCCTAAAACCATGATATTTTATTAAAGCAAATTTTAAGGATCAGCATAGGAATTAAAAAATTTTATTGCGGCAGGGAAATACTCCTACCTAAGATCTTTTAAGGGTATTTTTTCACGTTCCGAAAAATGTGTAGAACCCCCTTAAAAGCGGCAATTTTAGGTGTTTTTATTTTTTTAAACACCGTTCTTCCAAGGATTTCTGAAAACTGCATACAATATATTATAGCTTGCCCTAAGATAAACCTCACGTAATTTTTCCCGTTTGCGAATCCAATGGAATCCATTTAAAAAATGCATAAGACGCGGTTTTTACGGCCTATTTGAGCTCCCTGGTATTAGATCTGAATTTTTTTAAAAAAACATCATTTAGGAGTGACAATTAATCGATTCCAGCCATTATCCCGGTTTTTTAGCCCAAAAAACGGCCTTATTGACCCTCATCCTTTTTTGATAAAACAATTAAAAAGAATTTTTTTTTTTTTATTTTTACTCTAAAGAAATAAGTTTGTCAAGTAAAAAAAAAAAAAAATTATCAAATATTGCAGCAGAAAATAACAAATTTATCATAAAATATTAATTTTAGCTAATAAAAAATTGATTTTTTAGGCATTTTTTAATTATATCTACAAAAATATAGGACAAACTCAAAAAATAGGACTTTTATAGGACATATAGGACGTTTGTCAAAATATAGGACATACAGGACAACTATGATGCCCTAGCGGAATGATCCGGGTTAATTAGGATTTTAAGTCAATTTAAAAAATTGGAGCACTAAGCTTAATTTTTTAATGTACAATTTTTCACTTTTTTTTTTTAAAAAGCTCAGTAAGAAAGAGAGGAACAGATGAAAGTTAACAAATAGCTTTTAACAAATAGCTTTTAAGAGATAACCTACAAAAAAACGATGGATGTGTGTTAATCACTGGTGCGTCACTACAATAAAACAAATTCCTAACCAACTTTAACCAAATGTTAAAACTTTTTTTTTTTTTTTTTTTTTTTTTTTTGCAGGATCAAAAAAAAAATGTTTTTGAAAAAATTGTCAAAAAGGTGGAAGAGAGGGGGGAGGGGTAGGAAAGGGGAGAATTATAGTCCATGAAATATTTTTTAGAACTCTATAAACAGGTTTTTGTTTATTTATTTATTTATTTTATTTCTCATACAACAGGTTTTCCTTTTTCATTTTTTAACTCGTTCTCAGGTTTTGTTTTTTAAGGGCCGTTCAAATATTACTTCAGCACGTTAGGAAAGAGGGGGTGGGGGCGGAGGAGGTTGCACAAATCTGGCGTCACCATTTTATGATAAATTTAATTCAAAGCTTTTGTGATTTTTTAAAAAATTCTAGTCCGTTTTTTAAGGCTTTTCCAGGCCAAAAAAATTATAGCGTTTCTCGGTTTTACGGATGGTTGTTATGACTATTAAAATATACAAGTCTCAGCAAGAAAGAAATCGCTGAAAAAAATTAATAAAATAACAGTTTTCGAGCATTGGAAAATCTATTAATTTAAATTTATTTTAAAAAATCTCATAAACCTTTTCATATTTAGTTTACTGCGCGGGGGAGGGTATCCGGTGCTGACAAGAGGGAGAGGGGGTCAAAAATGGTCCCTTTCACCCTGACGTAATATTTAAATGGTCCCTTACTTTTTACAGATTTTAATTTTAGCCAAAATAGCAGAACAAAAATTTATTATTTATTTATTTTTTTGTTTTTGTTTGGTACATACAATGGTCCTAACTTAGGTATTTCATCTTGTCAAAAATAAATATTAAAAATGAAATAATACAGGGTGCCTACCGACCTTGAAAACCTTTAGAACCTTGAATTAGCCTTGAATTTGAAATCGAACCTTGAATACCTCAAAAACCTTGAAAAACATTGAGTTCAAAAATAATTTTTAATAAAAACCCCTGGATTTAGAACTTATACAGTTTTTTCGGAAGCCAAATTTTTTTAACTGTTAAAATCTTTTCTTTTCGTCGCCTTTTTTCTTTTTATTGAAACCAGACCCATTCTGAAATTTCTTTTATAAATTTAAGAACCGTTATTTTACCTTAGCCCTATTTTTATCAAGTAAAGCATGTCCTTAAAAAAATCTTGATTTTTTTCTAAAAATGAGCCTTGCAAACCTTAAAAAAAAACCTTGAATTTCAAAAATTATTTTCAGTAGACACGCTGTAATAATAAATCATAAGAAAAAAAAGAAACAACGATAAAACAAAAACAGAAACAACAACAGAAGAACAAAAAAATTCAGATGAAATAAACCAAGATTTTGAAGTCAAGATTTTCAAGTAGCCAACTCCACGATTTCGTTAAGAAGTCACTAAAAGCCACACAAGGACACCAGAAAAGTCCCTAAAAGTCACCAGAAATCCCTTAAAGTCACCAAAAAAGTATCAAAAAGTCAGTAAGAAGTTACCAAAATTGTCATTAAAAGAGGTAGCCAAAAAAGATCCTATAAGTCACCAAAAATCACTTGAGAAAGAAAATAAACAGTCGCTAAAAGTTACCAACAAAAAAGTAAATAAATAAATAAATAAGGGTGCAAATTCACTATGAAATTTTGAACCAACATGTTGGTACATATAAAATAAAAATGAAAAGACTTAAAAGAAAGTAACTCATCAAAGTCACCAGACTTTTGTTTTTTAATTTTTTTCCGAATTTCTTTTCAATGCTCAAAAACCCCAAAAAGTCCCTGACTAGGAAAGTGGTTCATAACGTATACTGACAAGAGCCAGGAATTAAAATCCATTATGTTTTTAATTCTGCACTTCAGAGCCAAAACGCCGAATTTAAATTTAAAAAAAAAAAAAAAAAAAAATTCGAAATGACTCCTACTTCTCTCCCTTTGGTAAGAAGTGATCACGTGACAACTTTCGAAATCAACGTTTTGTCTCCTAAAAAACTTCATTCAGTTACAAAACCCATTTTACCAACAATTAAACTTTCATTTTCCTTTTTATTCTCTCTTAAATATTAATAATTATTTTTGAATTAACTTCCATTTAAACGCCTTCAAATATTCTTTGGCCTTCAATAAAATCCGATTCATATTTAATCTGGAATAATACAAGATTGAGATTTTTCAAGCCCCGTCACGTCCGCGACCTTGAAATATTATCGAAGCAAATTTTCATGGAACTTTGTTAAAAAGCTAAAATCCGATATCGATCAATCGCAGTACAAAATAATCGGGAAAAAAAAAATGTTTTTCCAAGCTCGGGTTAATCGATACGCGAGTCTCCAGCTTTTAAAAGCAATAAGAATAATGTGTGACGTTTCCCTTGACGTCAAAAATAATTAGTCGACGGAGATCGTTTCTCAATGATACCGCGTATTACTCACTTACTTTGATGATTAATATCGCCGATTTTCTTTTTAAATAAGAAAAAAGAAAAAATATCGACAAACAATCTTTCGATAAATTTTAATTGCGCCGTTTGAGATTTTAACGATTTTTTTTTTTTCCTCAAAAGAAAAGAAAAAAGGGATTTTTTTTTTCCAAGTCCAAGCTCGTAAAATATCGGGATGAATATTAAATTTTTAATCTTTGCTCTCTTTTTCTTTGATATTTGAGCGTTGCTTGTACGTGAGATAAAAAAAAAAAAGAACAAAGAATGAAGAATTAAAGAATTGGCTGTATTTTTTTTTTCCCCTGTAAGCCGATCCTTAGGTTCAGTGCTTAAAGAGAAAAGAAGAACTCTGGATTTTCTTTTTTTATTATTACTTTTGTATTACCGGTGTCGGTATATGAGAATAATTCAGGGAGTAATAATAATAATTTCTGAATTCAGGCATCATAGTTCGGTCATTCCAGGATAATGACTACCAGTAGGCTTAGATTTCAAAATCAAAAGGGGAAATGGTTTTCTATCAGAATGTACTCTTTTTAGGCTTAAGTTTAAGGATCCAACGCCATATTTTCTTAAAATTTTATTTTAAGTTAGTTTTCGCCGGTTGAATATGGGTTGGTGAAAAATTATTTTACATTTTCATTTTATTATGTTTTCACGAATTTGAGTTAAGAGAAACCAGCTTTTTGAAGAAAGGTTAGCCATATTGGATCCGCCATTTTGAATTTTTGAAATCTGACTTCAGCATCGAAATCAGCGTCCCTGAAAATGCCTATATACAAATTTTGGTCCAAATAACTCGACTTTATCTTTTGTCCGCCATATTGGATCCGCCATTTTGAATTTTCAAAATCTGACTTTAGATTCGAAATCAGCGTCCCTGAGAATGTCTGTATACAAATTTTGGTCGAAATAACTCGATTTTGCCAAATTTTGTCCGCCATATTGGATCCGCCATCTTGAATTTTTAAAATCTGACTTCAGATTCGAAATCAGCGACCCCTAAAATCCCCTTAGCCACACTTTTGCGGTCGTCAAATAGGTTTCAAAACATTTACCCCCCTGGCCGGTTAGCCGATATTTCTCATTTTTTTTGGGGGGGTGAGATGACCGCAAAAAATTTTCTCATGGGGGGTTATTGTTTAGGGACCTGTACTCTCTCATTTCCGACCATAGTTAAATTTTTTGTCCTCGGTTCCAAAGAGGACCGAAATTTATAAAAATTTGCCATTTTTTTCGGATTTTCGTGAATTTTTTTTTCTAAGGGGGGGACCCCGGGGGGGGATTGGGGGGTGGCGTGAAAAAGTGCTCGAGTGGGTAGGTTAAGTGGTATAAAAAGTTTCGGCAAAAATCAAAAGCTTACGAGATGGGAAATAAAAATTAGAAACACACAGATTATTTTGGAACAGAGGGAGTATTTTTTATTTTATTTTATTTATTTAGGCTATTAATTTTTTTTTTTTTTTTTTTTTTTGATAAAGAAATTTGAAAAATAATTTTCGCTTTTTATTATAAAGAAGTAAGTTTGTCAAGTAGAGAAAAATTATCAAAAAAAAAAAAAAAAAAAAAAAAAAAAAAAAAATCAAATGTTGCAGCAGAAAATTACAAATATCATAACATATTGATTTTAGCTAAGAAATAGTATATTGTTAACCTAAGGAGGAAAATAAATTTTCCTTCCTAGGTTGAACAAGATAGTTTACATTACGAATCAATGCTTAATTTTTCAGGAAAATCAAGAGAAAATGATTTGATAAATTGTAAACAAAGTCTTTTGCCAACAAGTTTAATATTGTTTTGCTTTATGCGGGAAAGTCATTTTCTGCTCTGATCGCATGCGCGGAATAAGTAACTCTTTCTATTTATGAGTAATGAAAAAATCGATTTTTAAGGCATTTTTTTAATTATAAGGACAAAAATGTAGGACAAACTCAAAAAATAGGATTTTTATAGAGCATATAGGACGTTTGTCAAAATATAGGACATGTAGGACAACTATGATGCCTGCTTAATTAGAAAAAGAAAATCGTGTAAATTACCACGTTAATTGTTGTTTTTTCATTGAAACCAGAACTGTCTCTGTCCAGCTGTTGAGTTGTCAGAGGCAACTTCACAAAAATTGAAGTTAAGAATTTTGCTGTCGATAGTGCAAATTGTTTTATGCTGCACACCGTGGCTGTCAGTAGTGAAATTGGCAAAGATATCCGTACGAAAAGTAGATGCAGAAAATATGTAAAATTTTTGCAAAACAATTTGTAAAAAATTTATAAAAAAGATGTAACATTTTTGAATAATTTATCCAAAAATTTAAACATGCATAATTTTAACAAATAATTTTTCAAAATCATTAAGCACAAGAATTTGTAAGTGTTTTACTTGTTTTAATTTTTTTTCCCAATTTTATGGAGTTTATACATCATTTATGCAAACTCAAAAAATGGGACTTTTATAGGACATATAGGACAACTATGATGTCTGCTGAATTACATGGTGTCCGAAAAGCATTTAAATAGAAAAAGAATTTTTTATGCATTTCCAATTATTCGAATAATTTATACATGATTTTTATATAATTTATTCATCTCTTTTTCATACAGATGACAGCTATAGCTCATCTTATAAAGACGCCCATACGAAGAGATGAATAAATTATATAAAAATCGTGTACAGATTATACAAATAAATGGACATACAAAATCATGCATAAATAGACAACAGACACATTTTGCACTATACTAAACATACCGTAGATTGGGGTGAAGTTGAAGGGTGGGGTGAAGTTGAAAGGAAATTCCGAAAACAATTTAAGGTTTATTTTTGGCACTAAAAATAAAAATGTTTTGTTTCATTAAGTAGATATTGTTCACTGGATACTTATGTAGTATAAATATGAAAGCTGCGAATTCTTATCTAATTTTAGCATCTATTCTTGTTTAACTTTTGTGCGGATGCCAAAAATGGCCACTTTTGGGTAGTTTCGAAACTTTTACTTCTGCTAGTGCTTTTTAATTTCTTCAGAAATTTTAAAGCCCTTTTATTCGACGTGGAATATTCTTATCTTTTTATTTCGTTACAAAAAATCAGTATATTTGCCTTCAGGCTTTGATAATCACAGCTTTTTTGAAAATTTTTTGATTTTAAGAGAGACATGGGGTGAAGTTGAAAGGTCGCAGACTTAAAGCTTTTGCCAAATTTTGCTTCTGGAAAACATTTCCTGGGTGCTGTTTTGAAAATTAAGGCAAGAGAGCAAATAAACAATCCGAAAATTCCGATTCTTTCCTTCTTTTCAAAGGTTTAGAGGAAATTAGCTTTAATTCCTGTACAGTTTGACTTCAAACGTGGAGTGAAGTTGAAAGCTAACATTGTTTGGCTTTCGAGGACCAACAAGGATTAATTGCACATGAAATATATTACTATCCGTCATTATAATTGTTTGGAATACTATTTTAAGTAAAATTGGGCGTTTCGAAGGGCCCAAATGGAAAAAATAAAACAGCCTTCAACTTCACCCCACCGTGGGGTGAAGTTGAAAAGAAGGGGTTTTTAATTTTTTTCGAGCTTTCGGAAAAGTAAAAAAAAATTGAAATTCTCGGGATTAAAACTTCTAGTGCAGACCCAAATTTTAAAAAAAATTTGAAGAAAAAAAAAATTATTAATAAAGATTTTATGAGCAAGTAAACTCCAAAATCCTTCAACTTCACCCCAATCTACGGTACCGTTACCATGTTGAATTATTCAACATGTTTCGCAATATGTTTAAAAAATATTTCCCTGTTTTTTTGCTTCGCTATACGAATTTTTAGCTTAAATTGTTTTTAACGTATCAACCCTCTTCCATGTTTACAAAGTTTAAAAGTTAAAACCTTCGAGAATGGGAATTTTTCTCTTCTCTCTTTCTCTCTCTCTAATTACTGCTCCTACTAACACGCGAAAATTTCATCAAAATGTTTAATGATCATTGATTTCGAAAAGATTTTTTCTTGCAAACTTTTCTTTTTCCTTTCTAATTTTCCTTCGTTTAGTAGAAATTCAAACTAAACCTTAAAAAAAAAAAAAAAAAAACCGACTCTCAGAGGGTCTCGAAGTTAAGTATTTCATAATTCCAGAGAATCGTTAACAATATTCTAGGAATAATAATTTTAACGAGGAAAATCTACCGCCTGAGGTTTTTACCCAGTTGGATCATATTTTGTTTATTACTGACTATTTTCCTTCTTGCTTTTTTTTTTTTTTTTTTTTTTAATGAAGAAATTTCCCCATTATTGTCATAATCTTTTTTAAGGAAAATATTGCGATATTATTCGGAAAAAGATTTTTTTTTCCGCTTGGCTGGAAAAATTATTAAATCTTTTTTTTATGAGGTCTTTAAGTCAATATTTTTTTATTATTTTCATTTTCTTCAACCTCCGAGACAATAAACGTACTTTTCCTATGGGGGGGTAAAGTCCTACAAAATAAATGAGTGGGAGCTTTTAAAAATTGTATTGCAATGTTAGTCTTGCGAGATTCACACACACACAACAGAATCATTTTTCATCATTACGTCCCTTTTTCTCCTGCGAGAATACAGGGGAAAAGAAACCGGTGGAGGAAAGAGGGGGGGGGGCTGCGGAAGTAGTACAAAAGGAAAAACGTTTCATTTCTCATTTCATAAGCCAAGGGAAAAAAAAGGGAGAAAAAATGAGACGGACATTAAAAAAAACATGAACAAACATCCCACATTTTCTGCTAGACGGTCTAATTACGATCCTGAAAAAAAAGAGGAAGGAGAAAAATGGCTAGAAAAGAAATTTCTATTGAAAATTATTGCTAAACGTGGGAACACACGCCCACGTATAAAAATTCAACGTTGCCGCCGTGTTTGTACTAATTAGTATAACGGGTGAATGGTTTTCACTTAAAATTAAAACGACGGCAGTTTTTTTTTTCTTTTTGGATATGTTCGTATCGATGACGTCATTCGTGAAAAAACCTGATTTTAGAGAAAATGTTTTGCCGGGTTTCTCTCTCACATTTTTTTTTTTTTTTTTTTTTTTAATGTGCCCAACAAGATTACCCCTTTTTTATTTGCTATGCGATCGAGGTTAAAGCTCATCTAAAAATTCATGGCATCGATTGAAATTTCTTGGAAAAAAAATCCCGATAGGAAAAGCATCAAAGATATTTTCTTTACTGAAAGTAAACTAAGCTTAAACCCTTATTTTAGATTTTGAATGACACGGCGAAGGCGTTGAGAATCCCATGAAAAAAAAAAAAAAAAGACCCACACTGGTAAAATAACTTAAAGAACGCAGAAAATTCTGATAATAAGAATGGGAGTTTTATATTAAAAAATAAAAATAAAAAAAAATTTAATTGAGAAGGAAATGGGAAGTCCGTAAAAGAAGGAAAAAATTGTGATTTTGTTGTTCCCTTGCTTTTGAACTGTATTTATGAAATTGTCCGTTTTTGCGGTTCGCTGAAAGCTAAGATGGCCAGATGCACATCAAACAACAAAAAGAAAACAAATATGTGTCAGTTTCATAACCGACAGCAAAAGTCCATTTCATAACTTACAAATGAGCTTAAGTGTCAGCTGTAATTCCTGTCAGTTAAGAAAGTGACAACAGGGGTGTATGTTTTTCACTCGCAAGCGAAAATGTGTCACTTTCACAACTGATACCAAAAGCGTGTCATTTCCACAACTGACAACCGAAATGTCTCTCATTTAAAAACTGACAGCAAAAGTGTTCAGTTTCAGAACTGACACACTTTTGCTGCCCTTGGTGAAGAGTGTCTGTTTTCAATTTGACAGGAAATTTGTGTTGGTTTCACAAATGACAGCAAAAGTGTCACTTTTACAAGTGACAGCAAAGGTGTGTCATTTTCACAACTGACAGCAAAAGTGTCATTTTCACAACTGACAGAAAAAAGGTGTCACTTTTACAACTGACAGCAAAAGTGTGTCATTTTTACAACTGACAGCAAAAAGGTGTCGGTTTCGCAACTGACAGCAAAAGTGTGTTATTTTCACAACTGACAGAAAAAAGGTGTCACTTTTACAACTGACAGCAAAAGTGTGTCACTTCCACAACTGACAGCAAAAGTGTCACTTTTACAACTGACAGCAAAAGTGTGTCTCTTTCACAACTGACAACGGAATTGTCTGTTATTTTAAAACTGACTGAAAAAATGTGTCGATTCTACAATTGACACAATAAGTGTAATTAGATCCGTGTCCGGCAACAAGAGAGTAGGATGTACAACGGGCAGAAAAATTCGTAACCGACAAAAACAAAAGTATCAGTTCCATGATTGTGAGCAAAAATTTCTGTCCTACACCGTCAGCAACGCTCGTAACTATGTAGGTACAGTTAGTCACGTTGTCCCAACTTGCTTAACAGTCTATTTTCCATCCTGAAGCTTTGTCGAACAAGTTAAGAACAAAATATTCACCCGAAAATCATGTTCGTGGTGAATTTCCACCAACGTGCGCAAGTTAAGTAGTGCACGAATTCACTGAGAACTTGTTCGTTTTTGGGGTCCAATACTCATTTTCAACTTAACCAAATTTCGGTCTCAACATCAACCTGCTCACCAACATGTTTGTCCAACGCTTTTAGAAATGTTTAATTTAAACCAGCTTCTGGTAACACGTTGAAAAAAAAACATGTTTTTACAAATTCTCTTTCACGAGAAATCATGTTTTGTTAATTTATTGCGGTTAAAAAAAGAAGATGCCCTTTTCAAAAAAATAAAAAGTCCGATAATTTCTTTTTCATGGAAAACCGATCACGCTCCATAAAAATAAAAGAAAATCCAAATCGGATCTCCCTCCCCCGTCTTCCCCCCCTTCTTCCCTCCCTTTTTCCATTGTTCTACAGACAAACGATAAAACGATTTTACTGATATTTCTAAAATGGGAAAAAAAAAAAAAACAGTGGCAAGACCGAAGAAAAAAAATAAAACGTTGCAAAAAAAAAAAAGACTCAAGTCTATGGTGTATATGAATGGAAACTGCGTGGGCCTTTTATTGATTTGCAAGTCGACACATTCGGTTTAAACACCGTATTAAAAAAAAAAAAAAAAAAAAAAAATTGAAGCCGAAAATCCGATGAATTCGATACCAAAACACAAAATAAATTTTATTTTTATTTTTTATTATTTTTTTTTCTTTCCCTAAATGAATATCGAATTTATTCAGGATTAAATATATTTCTCCTCCGATCCGGAATTGAGGATTCCCATTTATTAAAAAGGAGAATCCAATAACGAGAATCGTAATTCCTATTTCCCGAAGAGAATGAAATTTCATCCGTAAGGACAAAATGAAAATTTGAGTGCGGTTGTTAAAAAACTCGAGACTGGAAAAATATAATCATTTTATTTTTGGATGCTCCCATTTTTCCTTCGTCACCCTTTACGTGACTTGCACTTTTCCATAATGCATATTCGTTATCATTTTTAGATATCGCCCATCAATAATTTTCTTTTTCTCTCCTGTAATTATCACGGAATTTTTTTTTTCTTTTTCTTCTTAAACTAATAATTGGGCTTACCTCAACCCATAAAGGCTCGACGGCTCTTGGACAACGTTCGTAAATGGCAAGGCCATGTGAAAAGTCTATAACTTCATCTTCGGTGCCGTGAATGACAAGTACTGGCGACGTCACCTTAGGCACTTTATCGATACTGAAAAAAAAAGCAAAAATAAATAATGAGATCGGAGCTAAAAAAAAAAAAAAAAAAAAAAAGATTTTATTGATGAAATGATGAAAATGCGTATGATGGAACTATCTTTTTATTATTAATTCATCTGGGGGGAGGGGGGGGGGTGTCAATTCACTACACAGAACATGTTGGATGACATGCTTGGACAAGTTGCAGATAAGGAGTGCCGCTGTACTCGCTATTAGGGTGTCCATTATTTTGGCAATTTTCAAATTTCAAATCGCGTAGCCCCCAAAATAATTCTCCTTGGTGTACTGATAAACCAGAATTTTTTAAATTTTTTATTCGATGGGAAAGCGTGGCGACTTAAGCTTAAAATTCCAAAAATTGCCAAAAAAAATCGGCGATTTTTTTTCCCCTCGCGGAAAAAGATAGTTTTTATCGAAAATTTTCCGTAGATCACGAATCTGAAGTTCATTTTTTTATAATATTGTTTATATATATAATTTAAATGCTTCAAATTTAGAGAAATTCGAGACCAAAATTTTTTAAAAATATACAAAATTACCCATAAAAAATTTTTATAGGAAAAAAATTGGGCTGATTGGAAAAAATAAAATTAGTTCGGTAAAAAAATACACTTAATAAAAAAAAAAAATTGCTAATATGCGAAAGCCTTGTGACAAAACATTTTCTTTAAAAATCATGCGAAAACAATTAAAATATCTTAATATGTCCATTGTCGCTAAGAATAATTTGTTTTTCTATGAAGCATTCCGGTTTTTCTTGCAAGACGGAACTTGCTCAAAATACTGATTTTTCCTAAGTGTAGTTCGAACAAAAAGAAAAATTAATACATCTTTAAAAAACAAAACTGGAACATCTTATAAGATTATCATGATTTTATTAAAGCTCAACAAGTTTTTTTTTTTTTTTGAAAATGAAAATAAAAAAATTATTCCATAATAAATTATAATAAAAAATTATTAACAATTATTTTTTTAAAATTATTCGGTGGTTCGAGTCCACTCTTCGAGTGCCTCTGGTGTATTTTTTTACTGAACAATTTTCTCGGTTCCCTCTTTTGATCCCTATACCGATACAGCCTAACTGAGAGAATTATACTCCTCTTCCCCCGCTGCCTTAAAGCAGTTTTCGGTTTGTTGGAAAATTAAAAAATTATTCTTTTTCAAGTTACAATTTTCCTTTGGGCAAAGGAAAACCGTGCCGACTTGAGCTCTAATTGCTAGGCTATCTTCTAAGTGTGGGTAAAAATAGAGGTTTTAGAATTTGTTTATTTATCCCGAAAGTAATTTATTACCATCTACAGGAACCATTATTATTATTCCCATTACAATTTATAGGCCACTATCTGTAGTAATCGTTAGGCAATTTATTAGCCCAAAATTATATTGTAGAGTGAAAAAAAAACCATGTTTTTGAATGAAAATGAATGAATGATGAATGAATGAATAGGCATAATAGTCTTCCCTTAAAAAAAGAGGACATTTTTTTGAAAAAAATATAGGACCGGTTTTTTAAAGAAATATAGGACAAATACAGAACCAAACTCTTAATTTCCTTTTTTTCGGGGGATCCAAATTTTTTGATAAAAAAAATTGAAAAACTTTTTTTTTATTATAAAGCAGTAAGTCTGTTAAGCCAAGAAAAATTATCAAAAAAAGAATCAACTAAATTTATCATAAAATATTAATTTTAGCTAAGAAAAAATTCATTTTTTAGGCATTATTTAACTATAGCTACAAAAGTGTGGGACCAACTCAAAAAATATAGTACATACAGGACAACTATATTAATTCATTCAGAGCATTCATTCATTCATTTACTCAAGATGAATGAATGAATAAATGAATAAATGAATAAAACACTTGGACTTTCAAAAGTCCAAACAATTATCTCCAGTCCGCTCCTTATTTTTTGGTGGGACTGCAATAAGTTATCGTACAACTGCTTTTTTATTTTCATTACATTGATAACAAAATCAATAATAGAAATAATTATCTGCTAAAAGATCCGTAAAAAAAAAAAAAAAAAAAAAAAAAAAAAAAAAAAGGAAGAATGCATGACGCGTGGTTTTGTTACTCAGAGAAACAGAAAAGTTTCCTCTTTTTTTTTTTTTTTTTTTTTTTTGAAACTGTAGCAGGGAATTGTAAACATAATAAGACAATCAGAATCCATATGGTGCATAGCATGAGGAGGAAAAAAAAATCTTTTGAAAATTAAAGGAGGGAAAAAAAAGAAGTCGCTGTTTTTGTTTTTCTTTTGAAGGGGAAAAAAAGAAACAAAAGGTTTACGAGATTTTTTTAGATTAAATATTCTACGCAAAATGTATTCTGATTTATACAGGACTTTGAGATAAAAATATAATATATGAGCTTTTTTTTTCGTGGACAAAAAAGGTAGGAAACACCGATGCTGGGATAAAAGATAAAAAAAAAAAAAAAAGTTCAAAACTCGATTTTGAGAAATTTTAAGAAAAAAAAATTATAAGGTATGAAAATATTGAGTTAAAAAAAATTCGAGAAAAAAAGCGAATATTTTTGGGAAAAATTATTCCGTAGAAAATTTCAAAATTTTTTCCCTTGTGAATTTGAAGCGCAGAAAAAATTTTTCCGGCAGTAAAAAAAATTCAAATGAGTGACTGTTTTCCTTTAAAAAAAAAAAATTCAAATTTTAGGTATCTAACGAACTCTTTCGACTTATTTTTGTAATTTCGGATCAAGTTTCAACCTGTTCTAAGTAAGTATGAACCCGGAAAACAAAATCAAAGTTTTTGTAAATTATTTTCTGGCTGCACAAATATTTGAGTCAAGTTGAAACTTGCATGACAAACTGAAAAAAAAAAAATTAATTACTTAGATTAATCCTCTGACTGGATTAATCCGGTAGCAAAGACAAGGTAATGCTAAAAAAAATTAACAGGAAATACGGAAGTGAAATAATAAAATAAATCAGTAAAACGCACAAAGATTTGTTACTGGCAATTTAAATAATTAAAGGAATAAGTGCGTTTTATATAAAACCAACAGCGAGTAAATAAGTCAATAACTGGATTAATCCAGTAATAAAAAAACCAATGCAATAAGAAAATATAAATCGTAAGATGTTGATCAATGGATAGAGTATAATAATCTTTTCAACTAGAACTCAAACAGAAAATGCAATCTGATGCAGGCATCGACATGCACACAAAATTTCTACCCACATTCAAAAATGTCGATTTATTTAGGCATTTTAATGGGCGAAGGCAAACCTTTTTTTGTATCGAGACAGATATATTATAAGTATTTAATACATTAGTATTACGAACGACTCAACAATGCTGAAGCAAATTAAAAAGGTAAACAAATAAATAAACACGAGATAAGTAAATCAAACAGTATGAAAATTAAGTATAAAATTTAAATGAAGTGTAAAGTAAATTGAAATGTTAAC
The DNA here is from genome assembly GCA_037577465.1 of Liposcelis bostrychophila. NCBI lineage: Eukaryota > Metazoa > Arthropoda > Insecta > Psocodea > Liposcelididae > Liposcelis > Liposcelis bostrychophila. The sequence continues at coordinate 8,632,196 of CM075212.1, forward strand.
TCGATAATAAAAAACGAATATATTAATATTTTAAGCTGGTAAATAAGCATACTAAAGTGATAACTTGATCAACAAAACAAAAGTGTTGATCGAAAAGTTCATTTCAGGTCACAAATTGAGCTGTGATTAGTTGCTCGAATGCAATAATAATAGCACCTACAGCTTAAAATACAAATTAATAAGATCAGCTGAAAATAATCAATTAATAAATCAAATGATAATGTTTTACTGCTTTTCTGTCGAATATCAGCAACCTAGCTTTTCAAAAACAGCAAATTTTAAACATCCACCGATATAAAGAGCAAATTAAAAAAAAAAAATAATTACACAAAAAGAATTCTTAACCTTCATAAAAATCGATGAAATTCAAACCGGAAATAAAAACAGGCTTTAATCAGCAAAAAATGATTGAACAGTCAATTCAACAATTATCTGACTAATTACTTAACGTTAAAAAACCCTCTTAATCAACAGAAAAGCTTAATTTAAAAAAAATGGGATCCCTTTTTACGAAGCATGATTAACCCAAAACAAAATATATTTTTAATTCTTTACAGCTTGAAGAGCATTCATCCTGTTCAAATTAAATTATCAAATTCAGATAAATCTGTTTCTTGTTTTTGAAACTGAAATCCAATAATCATTTTTAATTAATCAATGTTTTTTTCCCTTTCACTAATTTTTTTTTTTTTTTCTCGAAAATATATGCAGCTTTAGTGTTTTAATTCATACAAATTAAATGTTCTAACAGGATTTGTTCATTTTTTTTTTTCCCCATGCATCATTATATGCATGATCCAATGTTAACTCATAAAGTAAAAGCTGCTATTTTCTTTTTGTGAATTAATAATAGGTGTAATTTACGAGGAGAAAAAAAAAAAAAAAGGATCAATAAGTGAATTATTTTTTCATAACCATAATAATTTTTTTTTGTTTTTTGTTTAATGGCATTGAAAAAAAAAATCGTGTTTTCTTAATATTTTTAAAAACATGGTAAACAGGTATCAAGGTTTAGGTTGCTAAAAATAATACATGTAGGAAATTGAAAATAATTTCTTTTTTTCCCCCTATGGTCCATATGGTAGCATATTTCTTTATACAAACCTTGGAAAGGCATCAAAGAACCAAGTCCTTTTTGTATTTGGAAAAGCAACTCTCATGCCAGACATCAATGGAGAGTGCAAAATAACAGCACCGACTTCATATCTGCTGGCAAGATCAATCGTAGGCACAGTACCAATACTTTGGCCATAAAGGATGATATTTTCTGGACTAATACCATAATTAGTTCGTAGTGAATGCCATGCAGCGTCGATATCTGCATAAAGATTCTTCTCCGATGGTTTCCCAGTGCTAATACCATACCCTGAGTAGTCATAACTAAATATGTTACAATTGATTCTTGATCCTAATCCAAGGTAAAAGCTGCTCATTTGTCCGAGGTCCACGGCATTGCCATGGGAAAATAATATTGTAAATCGAGCGTTTACACTACATCTCACGAACAAACAGGCTATTTTGTTTCCCTTGGTCGTTGGGGCATATAAACCTTCTAGATTTTCTTTTTCCCTTTCCATATATTGCCATTCCGCTTTTTCCGTAAAGTTCAGCACGAATCTCGATTGGGAATCGCCCGGTTGGAAACTGTATGTGGGTTCTGGAGGTAAAAAGGCTAATTTCGCTGCAATTTTCGATGGACATGGGGGACAACAGAAGAGGCAGCACAATTCACTAAACGTTAAACCGTTCATGGTTAATTTCTCGGTTGAAATAATATTGAACTTTATGTAAAAATGACCGACGGCCACGACCAATATCGACTAATAATGATATCACAAAAAAATAACACAACAACATTAGTGAATGGAACACTAACTCGACGCGAACAAGGTATTGTCATCGGCCATTACATTATTAACTACAACGTTAGTCGTATAACTCTTTAAAAAAAAAATCCCGTAATTAAAAATTATCGGATTGCTGAGCGATTTAAAAACCCCGAGGAAATATATTTAAAATTCTTCGAAAATAAAAAATAAAATCGATTTTTCTAAATTCTTAATCGTTTTCATTTACGTTCACTTGAAAATTAAAGAACAACAAAATGTAATCTTGAAAGAGGATGATCCCGATTGGTCTTTTGCTTTTTATTTCGTAAGATGGCGTCCTTTTCCGCGACTCTGATTGGTCAATTCGGTTTTATTTTTATTTTTTTAATGTTGGATACCCCGTTCGAATTTCTTCTGCTTTATTTATGTTCCGGATTTTGTGTTGACGTTTGAGGCAAAACACCTTGCGGAGATACTTTGTTCCATCTGTTTGATTTTTTAATCGTGAAAATGCCATCGATTCAGGATTTAGAAAAAAGAATTAAAGAGCTGGAAGATGAATTACGAAAGGAGAGGAATAAAAAAGGTGGCAGAGTTCGGGAAAAGATAGAAACGATGTCTTCCGAAGTCGTGGATTCTAACCCGTACAGGTTAATTTTTTTTCATTTGCTTTGTTTTAATTTTTTTTTTTTTTAAAGTTTAAATTTAAGTATAACTTTCAATTTTTTTTCTCTAGTCGATTAATGGCTTTAAAGAGAATGGGAGTTGTACAAAATTATGAAGCGATTCGTGAAAAAACAGTAGCTGTTGTTGGAGTTGGAGGTGTAGGAAGTGTGACTGCTGAGATGCTTACAAGATGTGGAATCGGAAAGGTATTAAAATATTTTCAGCATAAAGTTTGTTGAATGGCCCCGTAAAATTTTTGGACATTAATTTTTTTGTTTTCTTACAGCTTTTGCTGTTTGATTATGACAAGGTTGAGCTTGCAAATATGAATAGGCTATTTTTCACTCCAGATCAAGCAGGATTATCAAAAGTAGCTGCTGCTGCTGGTACTTTAAATAGCATCAATCCTGATGTCGAAATAGAGACTTATAATTTCAATATTACCACAATTGATAATTTTCAAACATTTGTGGATAGAATTAAAAATGGAAGTTTGTCCAATGGCCCAGTTGATTTGGTATTAAGCTGTGTAGATAATTTTGAAGCAAGGATGGCAATAAATACAGCTTGTAATGAACTCAGCCAAATATGGATGGAGTCAGGGGTGTCTGAAAATGCAGTCTCAGGTCATATTCAACTTCTTAAACCTGGGAGAACAGCTTGTTTTGCTGTAAGCAAAAAAAAATGAAATCATTTTTTTTTGCCAACATTTATTTTATAATTTTTTAAATTTTTTCAGTGTGCACCTCCTTTAGTTGTAACAACAGGAGACGAAAAGTCTTTGAAACGTGAAGGAGTTTGTGCTGCATCTTTGCCAACAACAATGGGAGTTGTGGCTGGGCTCCTTGTGCAAAATACTCTAAAGTAATCTATTTATTTATTTATTTATTTTTGCACTTTTGTATGTGGTAACCAATCTTTTCTCAACAATTGGGTTTTTTTTTGTTAGGTATCTATTGAAATTCGGCAAAGTCAGTGATTATCTCGGCTATAACGCCCTGTTAGATTTCTTTCCTCAAATGCAGTTAAAAGTGAATCCATTATGCGACGACGCTAATTGTCGTCTACGACAAAAAGAAGCTGAATCTGACCCTGAAATTCTTTCCGTGCCTTCCGAAACTCCTGATGAAGCTGTCGTTCATGAAGATAACGAATGGGGAATTAGTTTGGTGGATGAAACCCCCGCGGAAGAGTTAAAGGAAGAATCTAAAGAAGTTTTAGCAGAAGGTTTAAAACGTGCGTACGATGCTCCCATTATTGAATCAGCGAATGCAGAGTCCGTGGATGAAGTCAGCACTAGCTTGGATGAATTAATGGCTCAAATGAAATCTATGTAAAATTGTGCAATTATTGTGTCTGCATAACATTCCTGGTGAAAGTTATTATTCCCTTTTAAATATTTTTTATATAATATATTTATGTTTATCATATGAAAAAAAAATAAGAAAAAGAATTCATTTCAAATACTTTTTAATTAATATCGTTTAAAAAATAATTTATAAAAAATATGAGCAATTTAGTTTAAAAAAAATATTGTCACTGAGATCAAGATGCTTTTTCCTTTTTTTCAAGCTTTGGTTTCAATATTAAAGCAGGCCCAAGGGCAAACAATGCTATAAGTGATATATTTAGGAATGTTTTCCATGTAAAAACATCATTTACTGACTTTAATGATGAGAGCATTCCTCCAGCGCTCACACCGACGAAATTATAAGGTCCTAATCCTAGAAGGAAGAAAAAAAAACATACCCTTAAAAAAATGCTTTATGAAATGTGTAATTCAATATTTTCTTACCTAAAAATGTAGTTATATAAAATGTAACAATTGGAATATCAACAAGAGGTGCTGCCACATTAATAACCCATCCTGGGGCTACAGGTACTAGCCTTAAAAACATCATGAAGTAAAATAATCTATCCTGATTTGAATTGACTTTTTCTTCAAATGCTTCAAATCGTTTTGGAAAATACTTAAAAACTAAACCTTTTGCATATGTTTTAGAAAGTAAATAGCATATTGTGGCACCTGTTGCTGTGAATAGGCAAGCAAAAAAAAGGCCTCCGATATGACCATATAAGGCTCCAGCTAGCATGTTCTAAAAATAAATTTAATTTTAATTAATGATTGATATTGTTAATAATTAGTTTTTTTTTCAAAGTCAGCCAGATTTTTTTTTTTTATGGGGGTCACCAAAGAGCTTAAGCTGTCACTTATATCTTATAAATTATGGCTTTATTACTTACTAAAAATAATGATCCTGGTACACAAAATGCTTGTTTATAAATATAGGCACTTCCAAAAATAAGAAAAACATACCACCAGTGGTTAATTGAATAAGCTTGAAGTGCTAATGCTACACTTCGAAGCTCTTCTAAATTACTAGGAAAAGATAATTCCATCTGAATTTCGAGAAAGAAAGAAAAATCATTATTTATCTCTTCAGTATTTTCAAGCAATCTTTTTTTACCTTTACATCTGAATTTGTATGGATACTCGGTGCGAAATGATGTAACAAATATAACCATCCTGTCGAAAGTGTTACGATCGGTATTAACGTTAAAATTTTCGCCATGTCAATCAAAATCACCTCATTTGAATAAAACAGAATGACGACAATGACTTATCACTAATAATTTTTAAATAAAAATTCATTAAGAAAGAACGGATAAATTTGATAAAAACAAAAACAAATTTGACATTGAAAATTTCGGTACTGCCAACTTTTCAGGACTAAAAACTAATTACACGTGTGATTAAGGTCTTCTACCACGTTTTTAAAGATAGAAAAAAAAACTCAAACGGTTTTGATTTAATGACCTAGGTGGATTAAATACACTTATTTATTATAATTAAAGGTGAATAAAAGCATTTAGATTGATTCTATATGACTCCTACTGTAGGATTATTTATAAAATTTGAATTTTTTGTTAACAAAATGGCGTGACGTCATTAGCGATTTCTGCGAACCAAAACGTTTTTTCCTTCAATATCCGGTTATTTCTTTTTTAAATATAAATAAATCTCATTTTGGGGGTCGAAGTGGTGATTCATTCAGAATAGCGGCTCGTGATCAGTGAAGTTAAGCAGCATTGATGACGGCCAGCTACTGGATGGGTGACCGCCGACACTCCTGCCCTCTAGCAGGCATTGTAGGATCTACAGTTACAGCCATCTTAACCTCGTTGTAATACGTAGATCCCTCAAAACGCTAAGTTGGATATATATAAAATTGGATATACACATAAAAATTGGATCTCTTTATAACGACATTGGACACTCATAAAAAACGAATTCATTCTAAAAAGCAAGTAGATGGTCTATGGCATCAAGCCGACCAATTAACCTCTCCTCCTTCTCCCTTTCTCCTCACCTTCCCTCAAAGTAAAAAAAAAAATCTCATTTTCTTATCATTCACAATCTGATTTTTCATGTAAATAGGTGTTTTGGCAAAAAAAATATCTTTAATTTCGGTGAGGCATTTTTCTTTGTTGCGTAGTTAATTTTGTTTTGCGAAATAATAAAAACAACATTACGGTTTTTTTTTTGTCCGTGCGATAATGTTTAGCTTTATAACGCGTTTTTTGACCTGAGCGTCATCGGTTATGAAGATGAGGCTAAATTTAATTAAAAATTCGTTTTTTCAGAGTTTCAGGATGGTTCATAGCGGTTTAAAAGCTCTGATCATTTGCGGCCCTTCCGGCTCGGGGAAATCTACTTTATTACGACGTTTGTTTGATGATTTCCCGGATAAATTTGGATTTTCCGTATCTCACACCACACGAAATCCAAGACCCGGCGAAGTGAATGGTTTGCATTATCATTTTACGACACGTGAAGAGATGGAAGCGGCTGTCCAGAACGGGGAATTTTTAGAATCTGCTGTTTTTGCGAATAATATGTATGGTACAAGGTAAATACACAAATTATTCATGTGTATGCTTGTGTGTTAATGGGGTTTAATTCTTTTTTTTTTTTTTTTTTTCTCAGCAAAAAAGCAGTTGAGGATGTTGTGAGAGATGGAAAGATTTGTGTTTTGGATATTGATGTACAAGGTGTCAAGCAGATTAAACAAACAGATTTAAGTGCATTGTACATATTTTTAAAACCACCATGCTTGCAAACACTGGAAAAACGACTAAGAGCAAGAGGAACTGAAACAGAGGAAACTCTTCAGAGACGTTTAAATGTTGCAAGGGAGGAAATGGAGTATGGTATGTTTCAAATATTAGATTTTGAGATAATGTATAGGAATACTTCAGATTATTCCATTTTTGCTCAAAGTCAACTGTGTACTTGTCTCACCTGAAAACAATTCCTGGCAGAAGCATGAGTTGCATCTCATGATTGAGAGTAGAGACAAGGGTATCGTATGATATCAATTAGTTTTCACAAATGACATTTGTTTATTTCAGGTGAAACTCCCGGAAATTTCAATTTAATCATCGTCAACGACGTTCTGGATAAAGCTTACAGTCAGTTAAAAAATTTTGTATCCCAGGAACTCGAAAAATCAAAAAGTTCTAATGGTAAGATATGATTCAAAATATTTCTTCCTGGAAAATGTTGTCAAAAGAAAGAAAAAAACATTTGACTCATGTTAACTGTCCACAAGTCCAATGACTTTGGCACGGACACCAAAATTTTATTTTTGACTCTGAGAAAAAAAATAATATTTATTTTTATCTTAAAATTAATTAGCTTTTTCTATCTATTATGTCAGTTACAATGCCTTTAGAAATAAAATCAGGCGAATGTTTGGAACTGTTTATTTTGTAAATTGAATGAATCTGTGATAAATTGGAATTAAGTATGGAAGTATGATCTCATCAAAAAAAAAAAAAAAAAATTGCATGAGCTGATGTTAACTTGAGTTAATTGATCTATTAACTTTGTTTAATTACAATTTTTTTTTTTTTTGAAATAAAATGCTTTTTAGTAGATTTTTGATTTATTTTCTTTTTTCATCTATTGCTTTTAGTTGTCGAATATAATTTTTTTTTATTTCTTACTTTCCTTTCTTTTTTTTTTTTTTTTCATGTTTTTTCCTTCGGCTTGCTGAATTTATAGGTAATGGTAGTAGTAGTAGTAGTAGTAGTAGTAGTTTTTTTTTTTACAATAATTTATTTAATTTTGCAGATAAGGGAGAGACGAGCCAGTGAATGAAAAAATAGGGAGAGAAATGTATTGGACTCAGGTTAGGTAAAAAGTTTTTTAAAATCTTTCTTAAAGCCTAATTAAAACAACCCCCGTTGGTTGCATCATATACTTCAGGCAAAGGAATGGGAAGTTCCGTGTTACATTTAAGTTGAACAATTTTAGGCTCATTCATTGTTGATCACTCTTCCCCGTAGAAACGTTCCGCTTAATTAGCAATAAGAAACCGTTGTTGCTTGAAAAGCTATCTGCTTAGCGTTAAGTAGTAGATGATATGTTGTTTAAAATAGTAATTAAATTTTTTTTTTGGGTTGGTCGGACGCCTCTAAAAATTTGCTTGTAAAACAATTTTTGTAAAAACAATTTGATGAATTTTTTAGATTTTGACGAGCGTTAGACCAATCTGACAAAAGAACCGTTTAATTAAAAGATCTCATAACTCACCCCAGTAATTTTAGATAATCCGCTTTGTTTTTAATAAAATTAATATAGTTGCCAATTTTTTGTAAGGACCATGATAGAGGTTTCGTATTTGTAATTTAAAAAAAAAGCCTAAACGCGGCCAAATATCGTTAGCATTTTGGTAATTTAATTTAATTGTAGTTATTAACCGATTTCGTAGCATAAATCGCAGATGGAAAAAAAAAATCAAACAAGCAATTAAAAGTAAATTTTTTTATTTTTTTATTTTATAAACTTCGTTTGCCTATTTATTTATAAGAAAATTAAAAAAAAAAAAATGAAGCAGGCTATGTTGGCATACCCGTATATTTACGTAGGACTACGTCTAGCTCTGTTTTTGAAATTTGATTATTTCAACATTAACTTTTTCAATCAGTTTTCCAAATCCAACTTTGACATTCTGTAAAATGACTTTCGATATTTTTAAAATACCTTTCGAAGTTTTCAAAAAATCTTTCGATACCTTTAAATTATCTTTCCATATTTTTAAAATAACTTTCGATATTTTTAAAATAACTTTCGATTTTTTAAAATTAACTTTCGATATTTTTAAAATAACTTTGGATTTTTTGGAAATGCAGAAATCTCCGAAATAATTTTTAGGGGATTTGATTTTCGGAGATCTGACCTGGCCCCAACACCTCGACAATTGCCGCTCTCGCTTCGCTCGAGCGGCAATTTTCTTTAATTACAAAAATTAACGCGGATATTTTAAAATTAACTTTCGATATTTTTAAAATATTTTAAAATTATTTTCGTTTTTAAAATAACTTTGGATTTTTTAAAACTAACTTTCGATATTGTTTTTTACTTACTTAAATTTTAATAAAAAACACACCAGAGTTAATTAAAATTGCCCAAAATCGCCCAATTGCCCTTTTTCCATTTTTTTTAAAAAATCACCCTTTTTCAACCATTTTCAAAATTCGTTTTTGAAAATCACCCTTTTTTCAACCATTTTATTTTCAACCTAAAACCAACATTCGTTTTAAAAACCCCGAGTTGGCTGTGTGACCACACGGCCGGAAGATTTTTCGTGGATACGTCATTAAAAATTGCTATTAAGAACATTGGCATCGAGAAAAATTGCCATTAAAAAAATGAAAAATTGAAATAGTTAAACATGAACATTTGAAATAGTTAAACTTTTACAATTTAAAGCAAGGAATAAAAAATAATAATGAATCAAAAAAGAATTATTTTAATTATTTAAAAATTAAATTAATATTTGAAATGCAGAATATCCCCGAAATAATTTTTAGGGGATTTGATTTTCGGAGATCTGACCTGGCCTCAACACCTCGACAATTGCCGCTCTCGCTTCGCTCGAGCGGCAATTTTGTCTCGGTGTTATTTCGCCCATGACTTTTGATCTTTTTTTATCAAAAAAATAATCCATAATTTCCGTTATTTAAAAAATTTAACGGATAATTTAGAAAAACTAATGATGAATTAAAGAAAAATTTACGAAAATTAACGAAAACTTTCTAAAAATTTACAAAAATTTTAAAAAATTAACGAAAAATAATGAAAAATTTAAAAGATTAACGAAAAATTCGAAATATTTGCGAAAAATAATTGCGTTCCTTCAATATTTCATTTTTGGACATTAATTGTAAAAAGTTTCACTTTTTTCTCTCAAAAACTTTTAGTCCCTTCTTTGCGACATGTAGCCTAAACTGTGACACTTCAGTCACTCATTTTGAGGCCCCCATAAGAAGTTTCACTTCCAAAAAAATTTAATACAAAACTAACAAATTTCGGTCGAAAATTTCACTGTACTGTCCACGAAATTTGTCAGTTGTGTAAAATTTTCGACCGAAATTTGTTAGTTTTGTATTAAATTTTTTTTAAATTTATTGTTTATTTGTTATAAATTTCACAGATGTGTTAGTTTTGCGAAACTTGTCACTAGTGGGAAATTTTCGACTTAAAGTAGCTTTTATGCCCTAACGGTGAAATTTTCGAGCAAAATTTGTCACTTTTGTAAAATTTCGGTCGAAAATTTTATTGTTTTACGAGCTCACCCTCGGCAAAAACCCATAACTTTTGATCTAACTTTTGATCTTTTCGTTAATTTTTTCAAAATTAACGAAAAATAATATACACGGTAAAAAATTATCTGTAAAATCAACATATTTTGTCTGTTCAAAACGGTCCACCAATTTTTATATGTCAATTTAACATACTGTAGTTCTGTAAAAATTTTTTTCAGAAATTAATATTCTGAAATTTGCCGAAAAATTCAATGGCATAAAAAACAAAATGACATATTTGAAATCTGTTAAATTGACATATGAATTTGTTAAAAATTTAACAGATTACCGTTAACATACAAAATTGGTGGACCGTTTTTAACATATTAACAGATAATTTTTTACCGTGTAAAATTTTAAAATTATAAAATATATAAAGTTTTAACTTCGAAAATTTTAATTAAAATTTTGACAATTTTTTTTAAATCCCCGAAAAATTATTTTGGGGATTTGTTTTTCGAAGATCTGACCTGGCCCCAACACCTCGACAATTGCCGCTCTCGCTTCGCTCGAGCGGCAATTTTGTCTCGGTGTTATTTCGCCCATAACTTTTGATATAACTTTTGATCTAACTTTTGATCTTTTCGTTAATTTTGAAAATAAATGAATAAATTGTACTGAATTTTACTCAAAATTTTCGAGACTGTGTCAAATCCCAGACGCCGAGTCTCCTAGACTCTACTCCCGGGAGATCAAATTTTAGAATATATTATTTATTTATTTGGTCTATAATTTGGGAACCCAGAGTCCTACAACCCAGACCAAAAAAATAAAATAATATAATCCCGATTTTGCTCTCCCGGGAGTAAAGTCTCCCAGACTCTACTCCCGGGAGAACAAAAAGCAGAATTATTATTTAATTTTCGAAATAAATAATAAAGACCCCAACTGCGTTACGCCCTCGTCTTTGGCCAAGCAGTTTTCTAAAATTCTAAGTTTTTCAAAGAAACACCCAGTAGCTCAAAACGTAGACCAATTAATTAATTATTTATTATTATTTTTTAAATATTTACTAATTTCTTTGGTCTGGATTGTAGGACTCTATGTTCCCAAATCATAGACCAAATAAATAAATAATATATTCTAGGATTTGCTCTCCCGGGAGTAGAGTCTGGGAGACTCGGCGTCTGGGATTTGGTGCGGCCTCAAATTTTCGAGTAATTTTCGAAAATTAATTTTATTTAATTAATAAATTTACATAAAATTAATATTAATTAATTAATTTTCTTAATTTTCAAAAATTACTCGAAAATTTTCAATAATAACTTAATTTTTAACAAAATTAAGTTAATTTTTAAGTTAAATTAAGTTAATTAAAATAATCAAAACACACCAGAGTTACGCGGACACCTACGCTTACGCGGACCCCCCCCCCCCCCATAAGAAGTTAATAAGATACTTTTCAAAAATTTAAAAGAAACTTTCTAAAAAATTTAAAAGAAACTTTCTGACAAAAAATTAAAAAATTTAAATTTTTGGTTAATTTCCGTGAATTCTCGATAATTTCCGTTAATTTTAGTTAATATTCGTTATTTACTCGTAAATTATTATTTTAATATTAAAATTTTAATCAAATTACCTCAATTTTGACCAAATGGGTCAAAAATTTGAAAATTTAATTCAAATTAAATTAATTTAATCGAAATTATTCAAAAATAGTCGAAAATTTTCAAAATGAGTTAAAAATTTTGTCGAAAATTACTTGAAAACTTTCAAAAATGAGTTAAAAATTTTCGAAATGTTTAAAATTTGCGAACGTGTGACGCCTCACGGACGCCATAGACAAAGTTCCCAGGTTGCGGGGTTACGGGGTAAGACGTAGTCCTACGTCAAAATTAAAGTGAGTATTTTTTGCAAAAATTTACGTTGATTTTAAAACAGGAATGCATTTTTTTTTATTATTTGAAATACTCTAAAAGAGGCTACCCTCTTAAAAACTTAGTTTTTCCTCATTGTTGATTAAAAATCGCCTAAAATTAGCTCCCTCGTGTATCCTAACAATAAATAAACGTTAATAATTATATAAATGTAAATATTTGTTCGAAAATAAATTTAAAAAGCATTAAAAAAATAACGATGAAATTATTTTTCAAAAATAAATAATTTTTCCGTATATATATTGAAATGACTAAGTGCGCTTGTGGGTGGACCGAAAAAAAAAACCCTAAAAGCGTCCCGGATTTCGTCGTAACGAAATCAGGGCGAAATGCAGTGTCATTTTTAAATCAAGGCAGTTACACGCGAGTGTTTTTTTTTTTTTTTTTGTATAACATTACGCTATCAAAAAGGTGAAATTGGGTGAAATTTTGTTGTTGTTGAAATTTCGTTTAGTTGGCAACAAGTACTTCATATTCTGGATATGCTAATTCGGCTCCTCCGTAAGGTGCGTAGCAGACTTGGTGGCTTCTTTGCACCTAAAAAAAGTATAAAAAAAAATTGTAAATTTAAATAATTAATTATTTCAATTTAAGTTTATAAAAAAATTATCTCATTAGGAATTTGTTTTAAGGCAATTAATAAGTGTGTTTTGGTTTGTTTTAAAAAAAAAATTTGTGTTTGTTAAAAAATTAAAAGTAAAAAAGTGTAATAAATTTTTTTCTTTTCGATTTTTAGATCAAGTAGGAAAGAAAGCTGGAATCAAGTACAGAAAAAAGAGTGCTCAGAAACGACTGCCTGCTGGAGCTTTGTTCCGGAAGAATTTTAGGGAAGGAAAATGATAGGGTAAGTTTTTTTTTGCTTTTACATAAAAATTACGAACTGCGATTACGCTGTGGATTTGGGGATATAGCGGCGGATTGTAGTTTGGATAATTTGTGGATCTGTAGAAAAGGGAAAAAAATCAATATTTTGGGACATTTTTCTGAAATTTTAGAAAATTCTGGTTTGTCCGTAAAAATTTAGAAAAATTAGTAAAAGTGTAATTAGCTACCTAGGAGTTTTATTATAGAAGATACTTCCAACTCCACAAGCTGAAGGGGATAATTCATGCCTTTGTCTATGGATCGGGAATCGACCCAACCTCCTAGCAGGGTCTTCGCCCCAGGCTTCTGTTTTAGCATGTTTGAAGGGCTTTAATGTATAAAATACCGTAAAACGCCACTAGGACACAGGACCTAGAACCCATTAACAAAAATCCTAGGGCCTCTAAGGATTTTTAAAATATTTCCAAATTTTAAAGTGGCTTATAACACGGATTAACATCAAGTAGCAAGAGGGGCGAAGCCCCCAAATGACATTTGGGTACCTAATGTACAAAATTGCCCTGGCCCCTAGCCGGCCTGGACAAGGAACGAGAAGGGCCTACGTAATTGTTCTAATTTTCTGGCCCATGTAATTTATTTATCATTTATATTAAAAGTGACTATTTGGAGCCCCCTCCCCTAGAAAACTTTGAGCTACACCAATACTAGCCTTCTAGCCACAGGCCTATTTTAACAACTCACTTTTATCTTTCTAGTAAGTAAAATTGCACTTTCACCAAATTGGAGGAGTGACCCCAAATTTTGTTTTCCTAACATTTTAACCGGGATCTTTTAACCAAAAAATGTGAATCGGTCTGTATCAGCCTAGAGACTGGAATCCCGGCATACCGAATCGTTCCCGACCATTTTTCCTAAAAAAATCAATTCCTAATCCATTTTTCCTAAAAATATTGGTTCCTAAAACTTTTTTCCTAACCATTTTTTTCCTAATTTTCAATTTTCCTAAAATTTTTTGATTTTTAAAATAAAATTTCCTAAAATGAATATTTTTCCTTATTTTTTAAATCCCTAAAGAGGTTTTAGGAAATTTTATTTTAGCAATTTTCTCGGATTTGAAGAACTTTTATTTTAGGAACCAAAATATTTTAGAAAAATTAAAAATTAGGAAAAAAAAAATAGTTAGGAAAACAATTTTAGGAACCGAAATTTTTATAAAAATGGATTAGGAATTTATTTTTTTTAGAAAATATGGATTAGGAAAAATGGTAGGGAATCATACCGAATCACGAATTATTTATACCGAATCTTTTTTTTTCGTACATCGGCCACGGCCAGGTACGATTTTCCGACATTACAAAAGCCAGTCATAGGACTTTTACATCAATTCCAAAATTGAAAATTTTTGAATCCCTAAATCCCGGGGTGGCAGTTTTTATTTCACAATTATTTTGTACCCAATTTGAAAAATTTATGTTAACGCCGTTAAAAATTTATGTTAAAATTGCTGCTAGGCCGCGAGAAAACTCTTGAGTTGCTTCCTTACCTTTCCTAATACTAATTTTTCCCCGTCGTCCACGCGCCCTACATACAAAACTTCATTATTTTCCGATTTCCCGGCTTCCAAGGCTCCCGGCGGTACTTCGCCATCTTTAGCTTTCACCCACGTCGGTTGACAACCGCATAAAATCTGCAAAATAAAAAAAATACCTATGTTAGAAACGAAATTTCATTTTCGATTGCGAATTCAATTCTTCCGATACTAACCTCGTATTCAGGTTTCGCGTGTTCTGCTCCTCCCCAAGCAATGTAGGTTACACCGTGGGAAGGGACGAATTTCCCGGGAATCAAAGCACCCTCGTGTTCCGCTCTGGCTACGTATATAACTTCTCCGCTTTCGGAGTCCACTCCTCCGGGGACGGCTCCATCGGCTATTTCACCGTTCGCTTTCTTTTCCCAGCAGGCCGGACCTCCACCTCCGGCTACGTTCCAACCCGGTTGAGTGGTTGCTTAAAAAAAAAAAAAATAAATAAATAAAATTAAAATTAAAATAATAATTATCGTGGATCGGATTCCGAAATGCTCCGTTAATCCGGATACCTTCATCTTCCCCTTCTTCGGTTTCTTCTTCGTTATTAAGATTTTGCTCTCTTAACTCTTCTTCTCCTTCGTCCTCTTTTTCAAGCAGCACAGAACAAAACAGGAAAAAGGAAAATATTTAAAACTAGCATGCTCAAGAAAATTATTTTACTAACCTGTTAAGACTGTTATTAAGAAAAAATATGTTTTCATAGTTTAATTAAAAAAAGATCAATTTATCATCACTCTAATGATGCAGTTTTAATTAAATCAAGAGAATTTACGCTATTTTTTTTTTTTTTTTTTTCGGCGTGTTTATTTTTTATCGATGATGATGAAGGATAAAGGTCACGACGAGATTAATGGCATTTTTTTTTTAATAGACTGACAAACTTTTGAAAACATCAGATTTAAACGGAAGATTTTAAACGGAATCAGAATCATTCAGTCAGAAAAAGGAAATGTTTTGAACAAGTTCTGTCTTGCGGATTGTTTCGCAGCAAAGCAAAAATTCTTCGCGGCAACGGACATGTTGTTTCTTGACAAGAATTTTTTTTTTTTTTTTGCTTTCGCATTAGCAATTTTTTTTTCTGAGTGTTAAAGGAGTTTTTTTAAGCAATCGGGCGGAATCAGAATCGGATTCTGACTGAATGATAACATTCGATATCGTTCCCGACAATTTTCCCTAATCCGTTTTTCCTAAAAAAAATTAATTCCTAATCTATTTTTCCTAAAAATTTGTGGTTCTTAAAATTGTTTTCCTAACCACTTTTTTCCTAATTTTCAATTTTCCTAAAACTTTTTGATTCCTAAAGTAAAATTTCCTACAATGAATATTTTTCCTAACTTTTTAAATTATTAGAGGGATTTTAGGACATCTAATTTTAGAGATTTTAGGAAATTTTATTTCAGGGATTTTAAGAAATTTCATTTTAGGAAAATTAAAAATTAGAAAAAAAATAGTTAAGAAAATAATTTGAGAAACCAAAATTTTTAGAAAAAATGGATTAGAAATTTATTTTTACTGAACATTCCCGGTTCCCTCTTTATGATCTAATATGCCGAAAAGTCCTCCAACTGAGAGAATTACACCCCCTTGCGCTTAAACGCAACTTATACGGCTTTGTTGGAAAATAATTAAAAATTTATTTTTCTTTAGAGAAAATGGATTAGAAATTTATTTTTTTTTTTTAGAGAAAATGGATTAGAAATTTATTTTTCTTTAGAGAAAATGGATTAGAAATTTTTTTTTCTTTAGAGAAAATGGATTAGAAATTTTTTTTTTTTAAGGGCAGTCTCCACTTGATAACATTCACTGCACTCGCGTTGTCCGCCTTCGCGATTACCGTAATCACACCGGAAGTATTTTGCAGATTTTACTCCCGTAAACATTTTTGGCATATAAAAAATACCGTATATTCCATTAAGTATACAAGTCTGGTTCATCCAGGATTTATTTTGGAAGAGATTTATTATCTTCCCCATGCCCAAATTAAAACTTTTCTTTCTAAATCCGTAAAAACATCTTGCAAATCGCCATTTTTAATGTTTGTAAACAAAAAAAAGCAGAAGATAATCAAAAAAATCATAGACGAAAGATCAAAAAAACTTCCGGTGCGAATACGTCAATCGCGAAGGCGGATAACGCGAATGCGGCGAACGTTATTAAGTGGAGACTGCCCTTTAGAGAAAATGGATTAGAAATTTATTTTTCTTTAGAAAAAATGGATTAGAAATTTTTTTTTCTTTAGAAAAATGGATTAGAAATTTTTTTTTTTTTTTTTTTTTTTTTAGAAAAAATGGATTAGAAATTTTTTTTTCGTTAGAAAAAATGGATTAGAAATTTATTTTTCTTTAGAGAAAATGGATTAGAAATTTATTTTTCTTTATAAAAAAATAATTAGAAAATTATTTTTCTTTAGAAAAAATGGATTGGAAATTTATTTTTCTTTAGAGAAAATGGATTAGAAATTTATTTTTCTTTAGAGAAAATGGATTAGAAATTTATTTTTCTTTATAAAAAAAGAATTAGAAAATTATTTTCTTTAGAAAAAAAGAATTAGAAAATTATTTTCTTTAGAAAAAATATTTGAAATTTATTTTTTTTTTATAAAAAAAGAATTAGAAAATTATTTTTCTTTAGAAAAAATGGATTAGAAATTCTTTTTTTTTTTTTTTTTTTGAAAAAGAAAGTGAAGAGTTTTGGGAATTTGAATCAGAATCAGAATCGGAGTTTAGAGTCTGGGGCTGGGGTCCGAAGCCGGTAAAAATTGGTTGGAGTCGGTAAAAGTTGGTTGGAATCGGCGCCGAAATACCCAAATTGCTGGAGCTGACACCAGCTCAGGCACCGGAATAGCAAAATGTTTCCCACCAGCACCAGCATCAATTTTGTCAATTTTTTTTTTAAACTTGAAAAACGAATCGTTACAGTAACCGCCGCTTATTGCATTGCCGGTTAACACATTCGGCCGCTTAATATAATCGAAGCTCCATGGCCGTTCTCAAATAAAATTCGGCATTGGCATTGGGTCATAATTACAAAGACCAGTGCCAGCACCGCCGCAAGTTTAAAATGAATTGTCTAGCACTGGCACCATCTTCGGCACCGACCTGAGGTGCTAGCCGGGCACGGTTGGCCTCGTTGCCGGACTGCATCCGCTTCCGACTCCCAGTCCGGGGCAGACACGGGCTGGCAATTTTTTCAGGACTCGAACCGAAAAGGTTTTTTTAATTTTTCAAAAAACGGAAAATCTGGAAAGGTTTATCTTATATAAAATTAAGGGCGCCGGGATTTTATCGTTCAGAAGGGCGCACAGGGATTTTTCGGGCTGCTGGGCAGTCGAACTCCGTGCCGGAACCGCAGCCATGTCGAAAAGTGTTTGATCGAATGAAAATAAGAAAAAAACTACGAATTTCCTTGACCATGCTACTTGGAAAGCTTTACACATGCAAACATGCAAAAATGCAATTGTTAGCAGCAAGAATTTCTCATTTTCGTTTTTCCGATAACATCTACGTTTTGTTAGCCTTTCCGAAAAATAATTTTTTTTTGAAAATTTCTGTAAGTATCTTCACCTCTTGTTATTGTCCTAGAATCAATTTGAAGAATTCGCCAATGCCCTGAAGCTCCCCAAGCGGTCCTCACTCCGTAATATGAAATCCCTATTGGAGTCGGATCCGTCCATTCCAAAATAACGTTCCCTTTATGTGTTACCGTTATGTGACCTTCGTGCCATTGGATGATAAATCTTCGAAATTCTCCCATGCTCATTAAATTGTGCGTATCTACTTGTACCTAATTTCGTACACACGATATAAATATTTACATGAAAAGGTTGGAGGAAAATACCCACCCGCGTGCGGGAGGGGGAGTTGCGAGAGAAAAATAATTTGAGGTACCTTGTCGGGTTTTTCCCGTCTGTATCGAATGACGGATTGAGTATTTTCCCAACCTCCTAATATGATTTCGTACATGGGGTCCGTTTCTTTGGGTCCGAAAGTGAGAGATACGTGTGCGTTGTGCGGCGTTCGAACTTCGAAATCCAAATATCCGTGGCGAATGGGATAGAAATTGTAAGATAAACAGTCACCTCCGTCAATTGTTTGGATTTCCTTTGGTCCTCCTATTTTAAGAAATGAGTAGTGAAAGGAAAAGCTTGGGTTAGATTGATTGTAGATGATTTTAGTGAGAGCTTGACATGAGATTTAAGCCAGGCAGCAAGGGGCCATTCAAATGTTACCTCATATGAAAGAGAAATGCATAAATTATGTAAAAATGCGTAAATGCATTACTCAATTATGAATAAATCATGAAAAAAAAGTATGCAATTATGCATAAATCATGTAAAAAATTATGCAATTATGCATAAATCATTTAAAAAAATTATGCAATTATGCATAAATCATTTTAAAAATTATGCAATTATGCATAAATCATTTTAAAAATTATGCAATTATGCATAAATCATGAAGGACTTATGCAATTATGCATAAATCATGAAGGACTTCTGCAATTATGCATAAATCATGAAGGACTTATGCAATTATGCATAATTTACGAAAAACGTATGCAATTATGCATAAATCATGTAAAAAAATTATGCAATTATGCATCAATCATGTAAAAATTATGCAAAAAATTGGACGCACATAAAAAATGCATAAAATATACTGACCCGGTAAGGGAAATGACCGTAACTGCATTTTTAAAAACAACGCAATAGATTAATTGTTATCATAACTTAAAAACAAGGAGCACACATTGTTTACAAAAATTTAGTTACGGTTATTCCGCTCACAGGGACAGCATGTATAAAAACTTAACTTTATTTAACGAAAAAAAATTTTCATCCTCAAAATATAATTATGCATGAATAACTATGCATAACAAAAGTAAAAAAAAAAAAATTAACCAGCATAATATTTATAAATCCTCGTGCAATTTAAAAAATACTTGGCATAATTCTTGCAAATCCAGACTTTCATGCTCAAAAAATATCCATAAATTCTGTAAAAATTATGCATGTCCAAATTTTAGGAATAAGAAAATATGCATAAATTTTGCAATAACTATTCATTTCGAAATTTTTATATATAAATTATACAAAAATAATGCATTTTTTATGCAAATTTTATGCATTTATTTTGCAAAAATTTCACATGGTTTTTGCATCTCTTTTTTGTAGGGGACGTAATCACATTAACGGGGGAGGGGACTCTCAGCTATGTTCGCCATAAGCTGAGTATTGACCAGTGGGGAAGGGAGTCAAAAATTATGAAAAAAAAAAAAGCTTACGTAACACTTGAAAAGCCCCCAACGAAGAAGCTTTTGAATATTTTGTTTAGAATTATAGAAATTTTACTTTCGAATTCAACGATTTCGGAAAAATTATTAAATCCATTAAAATCTCAGGAGTTTACTCGTAAAAAATATCTTGTTTAATTTAGGAAGTCAAATGAATTTTCCTCCCTAGGTTAACAATATACTATTTCTTATCGCGTGTTAAATCACCGTCTGCAAAAACCGATCTTTTTTTTTTTTTTTTTTTTTTTTTTTTTTTTTGCACATTCAAAAAAACGTAAATGCTATCGTTATTGCATCTCATATACAAAGCGCAAACTAAAAAATGAAAAAAAAATTTTGTAAAGGCTTTTGCATAAAGGAAAAAAAAATAAT
This sequence comes from Liposcelis bostrychophila, assembly GCA_037577465.1. Classification (NCBI taxonomy): domain Eukaryota; kingdom Metazoa; phylum Arthropoda; class Insecta; order Psocodea; family Liposcelididae; genus Liposcelis; species Liposcelis bostrychophila. The sequence continues at coordinate 8,652,298 of CM075212.1, forward strand.
AAATCGAACATAACGTGAGCTTCTTATACGAAATAGAAATTCGTGACATCTTCGTCTCCTTGATTGCATTGCATTTTGTCTTGATGAGACCACGAAATCTCTGGTGCATTATTTCTATTTTTTCTATTTCGAGGATTAAGTTAATCATTTCAAAAAAAATAAGCAATCTTTTTTTTTTTTTTTCCCTTGCTACGGTCAAAAACTAATCGTGATTTGCAGGCATGTGTCATCTGCATCCGTTTTTCGAGCTGGAAGCTCACTCTACATTTTTTTAAAAAATAATTAACATTTATATGTTATGTACTCTGGTACCATATCGTGTCATATTTCAGAAAATCGATCATGCACCAAATATGACTCTCATTATTATTATTACCGTTTTTGTTCGTTACCTTCTATTATCCAAGTTCCCGAGGCTCCCCAACCCGTGCAAATTCCGTAATATCCGATTCCGAATAAATCCGGATCGGAGTAGGAGATGAAGGGTTCTTCTACACCTTCTTTTCCGGCTGTTATGGTTCCGTTGTCCCATTTGATCCAGAAACCTCGAAATTCACCGCCGTTGAGAATGTCTGGGGTCTCGACTTCGGCCACGTCGGGTTTCGTGCGGTTTTTCCGTATGACGGATTTTGTGTTGCTCCATCCACCGATGAAGACCTAAAGAAAAAGAAAATAAGTTTTAGAAATTTTTTTTGTTATTTTGGAAATTTTAAGGAATTGTGCTGCTTCATCGTAAAAGCTGACCCTTGTCCAGAAATCAATAAAAAAATAATGAATTTAGTTTGAAAGGAATAATATATCATTTTTATGACTGGTGCAGCACATCTGAGGTTTATTTTAGCTGAAAAAATTTAAACGGTAACAACCATCCATTTTTGAAAATATTTTCGAAAACGTCTAGAATGGCTCTACTTTTTTTTTTTTTTTTTCTACTAAAATCGGAATCGGAGACGGCATCGGATATAATCGATGATTGGTTGCATCGGCATCGGCGGTCGGTGGTCGGTGCCGGAATCGGGAGTAAAATTAAAGATTCGAAATTCCCGACATTTTTTCATTCCCGGGAACGAGAATTCCCGTTTCGGTTAGCTTTTCATTTCTCGGTAATCGAGAAATTGACACTTAAATTCCCGGGAATCCCGGGAAAGCCGGTAATTTATTTAGAAGGTGAAAAGAAAAAAAAGTAACCCTGATTTCCGTATTTTTGGGAAGTAAGTTCGGAAATAAGCGGAGCCATGTCGAAAAAAAAGTTTCTACGTTGGGAAAATTATGAAAAAAAATTTCTTATTTCTGTAGCTTTTTTCTAAAATATTGAAAATTTTATGTGATAAATGATCAAAAACTTGATAAAATTGATACTTTTCCCGTTTCCGGAAAAAAAAAAACTTGTCGATCCCGGGAATCGGGAATTCTCGAAAATGTGAAAAATCCCATTCCCGGAAAGCGGGATTCCCGACTAGTTAAGAAAACGTGTTCCTGGGAAATCTTTCGGGAAAAAAACTGGATCCCGGATATTCCCGGGAGGAATCTTTAAGTAAAATAAATAATATGGAATCGGCATCGGCATCGACTAAAGATTTCACCAGGGGTCCGAATCCGAATCCGATGCCGGTGCCGGTCGCGGCCGGCTGAAACCGAGTCGATGCTGATGCCGATTCAATTCCATGTTAATGATTTAGCTTCTGATTCCGATTCCGGCACCAACACCCGATGCCGATGCCGCCTCTGATTCCGATTTTAGTGGAAAAAAAAAAATAAATAATGGAGCCATTCTAGACGATTTTTAAAATCAAAGGTCCGATTCCGATCCATGTGCCGATGCCGATTCCAGCACTAACAATTCCGCAGTGCTGATGACGGTTTCTGATTTTAAAAAAATTCCGATGCCGATGCGATGGTAGCATCGGCATCGGCATCGGCATCGGCATCGGCCCAAATTTTCAAGCTTCGAACCACTGGATTTCACAGGCACCGGCATCAGATTCGGACCCCTGCTGTTGGCCATTGCCCTATTTTCAAATATTATTTAAATCAAACTTTCTCGCTCCCCCCAATTTGACTTATGGTCTTCCTCCAGGTACGCTATTTACCTCGTACATAGGATCCGATTCTTCAGGACCTGAAGTTAAAGCAATGTGAGCATCGTTTGCAGCTCGAACCTTAAACTGAATGGAACCCGAAGTGACCGGATTGAATTGATATTGGAGATCATCCGCAGTTGCTATTTCTGAAAAAAAAAAAAAAAAAGATTAAAATGAATGACCGGATGAACCACGATCAGGCACGAATTATTCAAGTACACGTGGGTATAGTAAACATTAAACAGTCATAATGTTGCAATACTTGATGACCTTCACCGTGGGTACTTGGGTGATTTTTTTTTTTTTTTTAAATATAAAGGTATCATCGCATTTCACTAAAACGATCTCCTCTTAAAAATACTTTTTAAGGAAATTTGTTTTACATGTTAAATATTAAATTTCTCGGAAAGTCTTCACAAAATCAATCTTGTGCATCTCTTTTTATAGGATATTTTATTTTTATTAAATTTCAAAAACCTGACACGAAAACTTTTTTGGAGGAACTTTTTTTTAAATCTTCTCTCACTCCTGCAGTTTCTTGTGAAAAGACATGTGTTTCCCTAAAAAATTGTTTTAAGCTCTTCTAGTTTTTTTTTTCACGAATTGATAGATTTCTTTCACATAAATTGGCACGTTAAACCTTGACCCCCACGCAAGGTCGTACCCGGATTTTTTTTTTTTTTTTTTCGAGAAGGAAATGAGAAAAAATATAAAAATTTAAACGTGTTCTGACCCGTTCGAAAACAAAAAAGAAAGGAAACCTTGACCCCCGCGATATTTCCGACCGGGTCAAATTTTGAAAACCTAAATAAAAAATGGGATTTTACGCAATTTGCGGATTTTTGAAAAATTTAGACTTCCGCCTACTGCCCATCAACTCAGACAAAAAAAAAAAAAAAAAACGGAAACTTTTATATTGCAAGTTTATTTATAGACGTGAGTTAATTTAAACTACTAACTGATGAGTAGGAATCGCATGCAATGATTTTCTCGTCACAACAAAAAAAATTGTTTTTTTTTTTTCTATTTGTAATATTTTTATTCGCTTGTTGTGACTTGTGTCAGACGAAGTCAGTCAACTCCCCTTTAAAATAAAAAGAATCATCAGAGCATAACTTTCTTCTTCTTCTTAATTAATCTTAAATTTACATCTAATGGAAAAAAACATTTTTTTTTTCTTTCCATTTTTCATTCCCCCCACTTTTTCGAAAAAATTGTTTAACTTATTTGTGCGTAATTTTTCATAGAATCCGCTGTCAACAAAATTATGAATGTCCACCTACGTTAGGCCTAAAGTTACCGGCTGTAATATTTCATTGAAAACAAATTCGTTTTCTTTTAATTTTTAAATACACACGTGGTACGTTAAAACTATCTTACCTTTAGCCATTGTCGCGTGAACTTCACTAATCGAACAGTATTTTATTAATAAAAAAAGAAAATGATTTTTTAAATCGTCGCAGATAACACACACACAGACAAGAAATGGAACACGACTCGCCACACGATACGAAAACGTCAGTTTTGTTTAGTGTTCTAGTCTGACTGCAGAATGCGCTTTACTCCTCTATCGCACTTTACTTTTTCTTTTATATTGGGCCATCAACCGGATAAGTTAAATATCAGCCGTATTTAAGATTTTTAATCTCGGATTCGAATTTTTTTTTCTTTTTATCCGACTTACGCGAAATTCCATCAAGGTGAAATCATTTGGCGCAATGGCGACATGTCTAATAGGGAATTTGGATGCAGTAATTATCGCGTTTTTTTAATAAAATTATAATTAATATGTAAGAATCGGATCGAATTTTGTCATTTTGATTGGATGACAATGCTTGAGAGGAGGTATACAAAACTAAGCCCATAAAGTCCATAAGCACTCTTTTCCACATTTAAAAAAAAAAAAAAAAAAAGTTATAAACTTTTGCAAAGCAATTAAACTGCTGAGAAAAATTCTTTTTTTTTCAATTACGATTGCAGGCCAGGGGTCCGAATCCGATGCCGGCATCGACTTGAAATCTTCACTGAGAATGCGAAATCGTCGACTGCAGCGCAGCCAGGTAGAACAGGCAGTAGAAGTCAGGGTCCGGGTTCAGAACTCAAGTTATTAGCTGTTAAGTTAGGTCAGGTTGCTAGGTTAGGTTAGGTTAGGTTGTTAGGTTAGGTTAAATTGTTAGGTTAGGTTTGGTTTGGTTGTTAGGTTAGTTTAGCTTTGTTTGTTAGTTTAGGTTAGGTTTGGTTGTTAGGTTAGGTTAGGTTTGTTAGGTTAAGTTAGGTTTGGTTGTTTCGTTAGGTTAGGTTTGGTTTGGTTGTTAGGTTAGGTTAGGTTTGTTGTTAGGTTAGGTTAGGTTTGGTTGTTAGGTTAGGTTAGGTTTGGTTGTTAGGTTAGGTTTGTTTGTTAAGTTAGTTTAGGTTTGGTTGTTAGGTTAGGTTAGGTTTGGCTGTTAGGTTAGGTTTGTTTGTTAGGTTAGTTTAGGTTTGGTTGTTAGGTTAGGTTAGGTTTGGTTGTTAGGTTAAGTTAGGTTTGGTTGTTAGGTTAGGTTAGGTTTGTTAGGTTAAGTTAGGTTTGGTTGTTTCGTTAGGTTAGGTTTGGTTTGGTTGTTAGGTTAGGTTAGGTTTGGTTGTTAGGTTAGGTTAGGTTTGGCTGTTAGGTTAGGTTAGGTTTGGCTGTTAGGTTAGGTTTGTTTGTTAAGTTAGTTTAGGTTTGGTTGTTAGGTTAGGTTAGGTTTGGCTGTTAGGTTAGGTTTGTTTGTTAGGTTAGTTTAGGTTTGGTTGTTAGGTTAGGTTAGGTTTGGTTGTTAGGTTAAGTTAGGTTTGGTTGTTAGGTTAGGTTAGGTTTGGTTGTTTCGTTAGGTTAGGTTTGGTTTGGTTGTTAGGTTAGGTTAGGTTTGGCTGTTAGGTTAGGTTAGGTTTGGCTGTTAGGTTAGGTTTGTTTGTTTCGTTAGGTTAGTTTGGTTTGGTTGTTAGGTTAGGTTAGGTTTGGCTGTTAGGTTAGGTTTGTTTGTTAGGTTAGTTTAGGTTTGGTTGTTAGGTTAGGTTAGGTTTGGTTGTTAGGTTAAGTTAGGTTTGGTTGTTAGGTTAGGTTTTTAGGTTAGGTTAGGTTTGTTTGTTAGGTTAGTTTAGGTTTGGTTGTTAGGTTAGGTTAGGTTTGGTTGTTAGGTTAGGTTAGGTTTGGCTGTTAGGTTAGGTTTGTTTGTTACGTTAAGTTAGGTCTGGTTGTTAGGTTAGGTTAGGTTTGGTTGTTTCGTTAGGTTAGGTTTGGTTTGGTTGTTAGGTTAGGTTAGGTTTGTTTGTTAGGTTAGTTTAGGTTGGTTGTTAGGTTAGGTTAGGTTTGGTTGTTAGGTTAGGTTAGGTTTGGCTGTTAGGTTAGGTTTGTTTGTTACGTTAAGTTAGGTTTGGTTGTTAGGTTAGGTTAGGTTTGTTAGGTTATGTTGTTTGTTTGTTAGGTTAGGTTAGGTTAGATTTGGTTGTTAGGTTAAGTTAGGTTTGGTTGTTAGGTTAGGTTAAGTTGTTAGGTTAGGTTAGGTTTCGCTGTTAGGTTAGGTTGTTAGGTTCAGGGTTGCGATTCCGATGCCGATGCCGATGCCGATGCCGATGCCGACGCCGACGCCGGCCGCGGCCGGGCAAAACAAAAAAAAATTTCGATGCCGACGCCGACGCTGAATAATTATTTAAAAATTGTCGACGCTGACGCCGACGCCGAATCCGGTTTGTCGAAAAATTTCCGATGCCGACGTCGATGCCGATTCCATTCAAATATTTGCGATTCCTCCATACAAAAAATAAAAAATGACTTTCTAGGTTTATTTTTAAAATAATTATTTTTGTCATAAATTTAAATTGAGTTGTTGTGAATCGAATTTATATCACTCAAAAAAACCGATCAATTTTGATTTCTCCACTCATTTTTTTTCTATATAGTCAAATCGGTTATTAAATTTAATTGCAGTCTTAAAGAAGTTAAGAGAAAATATTTTTTAAATTGAAAATTTTTCGCGATTCCGGCGTCGACGCCGACGCCGATGCCGATTTTGGTTCGTAAAACTATTCCCAAAGCCGACGCCGACGCCGGCTTTGAGTCAGATTCCGACGCTGATGCAAACGCTGACGCCGGCTTCAACTTCTGTTCCGACGCTGATGCCGACGCCGATGCCGATTCCGGTTATTTTTCTCATCGATTCCGATGCCGATGGCCGATGCCAGTGAAAATTCCATCGGCATCGCAACCCTGAAGTTAGGTTAGGTTTGGTTGTTAGGTTAGGTTAGGTTTGTTTGTTAGGTTAGGTTAGGTTAGGTGATTCCGATCGCGATTGTAGTATAAAAAAATCATTGAGCCATTTTAGACTTTTTTAAAAATATCATTTTATGATTAATGTTGGCACTATTCTACTTAGCAGCTTTGTTTCTTGTTAAATGATTTAAATCTCGACTTTTTAATTACGATGTCAGAACCGGTGCCGATTTTGAATTTGAAAAAAAATTCGGCACAGATGCTAGCATCGGCATCGGCCAAGATTTCCAAGCTTCGGATCTCAGTTCCTGGAGGTCTGGAAGACCGAAATTGATGGCTGAAAGCTCATATCAAAGTTATGGTCTGAGAGAGAGAAAGGTCCTAAGTTCTAGCTTCCGTATGGACTGGGGGCAACCAAATGAAGAAATCTTCTGGAAGCTTTAAATTTTTTCTGAAACAGTGGGCTTTTATCTCAGAGGGTGGACAGTGCAATATATTTTTCCAGCCTAAGCAGAAACTGAAATCCCACGGGATCTCGGACTATTTTTAAATGGGATTAATCCCGGGGTTTTTGCAACATAATCCAGGGATTTTCCAGAAATGGCTATTTTTTGACCTAAAATTGGCTCATTTACCCTAATAAATCCAAAGTTGTGTTAATTTTAAGAAAATGACAAGCTGTAACCTGCGTAATTTGTCGTTAGATGCCGGAAAATAACAGTGAAATTAAAATTAAGAGGAAATGATTTTTTTGCAAACCGACCAGGCACAATTTTCTGGGTGCATAGAGGCCAATAGGGTGCCCTTATTTAGGCTATTTTCAAATTTCAAATCGCTTACCACTCTAAAATGGTTGTTTTTGGTGTACTGATAAACCCGAAGTTTTTTTTAATTTTTTACTCGACGGGAAAGTGTGGCGACTTGAGCTTAAAATTCCCAAAAATTGCAATAATGGAAAAAAATCAGGTTTATCACTACAACAAGGAGAGCCATTTTTGGGGGTAAGCGATTTGAAATTCGAAAACTGACAAAATGGATAGTGGTGCTGGCACCGACGCTGGAATCGATACCGGAACCAGCAACATCGCCAAAAATTTTGCTATTTCGGTACCGGCGCTGGCGCCAGCGCCAGCACTTTGGATATTTTGGCCCCGATGCCGGCGTCGGCTCGGACCAATTTTTACCGGCGTCGGCTCCGACCAATTTTTACCGGCTTCGAACCCCTGGTTCTTGGGCTGCTTACAAGTCTGTCAAATTCATTCCTGCACAAGCCAACAAATTTTTGGAAAAAAAAAAAAAATCTAGCAATGATTTAAGATTTCAAAAATATTTCCGTTTACTCATACAAACTGTCGGTACAATATCAATCTTTATCTACGTAGGGAGACATCAAAGACAGATTATAATGATTAATAACTCAATTATATGTCTTCCGCTCTGTAACAGTTACTTTGCATATTAAAGACGTGAATCATTTATACAGGAATTCATCAATTCCTTTTTAATAAGTAGACCCAAAAAAATATTTACAAAACACAAACGCAAAGGAATGTCAAAATAATAAATTAATGATCTGGAATATTAATTAAAAAGTGACTAATAATTTTATACACCATCTTTATTTTTATAAGAATCAACCAAAAGATATTTTTTTTTTTTTCAATTAAAAAAAAAAAAAATTGAACGATACAAAATAAATAATAATTTTTTGTACAAATTTTATTTTCAAGGTGGGATACCCACCAGTAAATTATTTTTAGGGGTGCAGGTGACCGGTTCGAGTTTCGACAAATAAATTTCATACCCGCTTTCTTTCGCTCTTAAACACCGGTCCATATCGATGATCCCCATGCATTTATTCCCCTGACTAGTTTTCACGTTGTTTTCGTCGTGGGTTTGATCGGCGGAATGCCCCAAAACGAAATATTCTTTTAGGGACAGCCGGGAATTCGAGAAAGTCGAACTCCTCGGATAGGTTATCATGTGATTGGGCTGTATGGACCCGTAGCAACACGGGCAACAGACGAAAGCTGCCTTTTCCTGGATGCATCTTTCCATGACTAAATCCGTTGCGACCCCGCATGCGTGGAGGGAAACTCCGATGTTGAAACCGCCCCGGAAATAATCTATGTTGCTTTGACAGAAAATGAGATTTGATAGTTTCAATTTGAAGGCACGTTCTCTCGCTCTATTTAGGGATTCTTCCTTGTTTTCCAATAAAATCACAGTGCAACGGGGCAGGGAATGGGCTAATATGAGACCCAAATGTCCGCTCCCGGAACAAAAATCCACGATCTCGTCGTTTTGTTTAGCTACTTTTAAAACGGCTTTCGTCATGTTTTCCAATTGTTGCCGTTTTCTTTCCAAACGTTTTTCCGGGAGTTGACTCCCTTCCGGTTGGGCGTCGAAGGGCAGATCCGACCAATCGAAACCGACGTCGTGACCGAAAGTGGAACACCCCCATTTCAAATCCAATTTCAATTCCTCGATTATTTCGAAGGAAGCATCGATTTCCTCCTGTTTCGTGTAAAACTGTCGCTTCGGCTTTATCCTTTTCTCTTCGCTTTTGCACAGGCTTTGATTTGGCACGTTCGGTACATTGTAATCGACATCAATTTCTTGGCTAAATTTAGTTTCTATTTTAAAAATAATTTTAACTGCTTTGGCTACGTGCTCGTTTTCCAACATATTTTCGTACCATTTATACGTTAGCGGCAAACGCTCCCTCAGGGCGCCGCTCCCTATGAGTTGAAAAATCACATGAAAGCACGGGAAGAGAATAACGTCCGCCAGGGACATTTCCGGCCCTTCCGCGTAAACATGCTCTAGCTCTTCTACCAGAGCTAGCCGGCTGTCCGGTAACCTCGAAAATTCTAAACCTTTCGCTTTAGCGTAATCTTGCTTTTGTTTCTGAATGTTATGCGTCCGAACGGGTTGCCGCATGTGAACCTCGAATCTCGCAACATCTTCAGGTACCTCTATGTGACTCCTCCAATCTTTCAAAAATAATTCGTTCACAGTCTTAATCACGTCAATCTCGCAAAATTTCGTCCATATCGACGCTTCCGCACATGCGTATAAACAATTTTGCTTGAATCCTAAAAGCGGATGTTTCAAATCTGATATTTTTAAAACGTGTCGAAGGACCGCGCACAACCCTGCAACGACCGTCGATCCTTCGTTCGTTACTATCACCGGCAAATGACAGAGATTCGCTGGAGACTCCACTTCATCTTTATTAATTATATCGAAGAGAATTTTGGAAATTTTGACTTTGAAATGAGGTCGATTTTTGGCTTTTGCAGAAAACACAAAAGTCACCAGCGCAGGAGGGTTATCGCAGTATTTGTAAATAAAAAGGGCTATAACTGTTTCGATGGGAACGATGCATGATCCATCTAACTCCACATCCGAAAACACTTCGAGATAGAGCTCCTTCATGGTAATTTTTTCTAACTGACGAGTCCGTTTGCCAGTTGCTTTTGAATTCTTTGCATGACCCGTCTATCCAAGATTCGTTGCCTAATGTAGACAGCGCAGTAAGATATGAAAGCTAGCACAAACATACATATTTCAAATGTCCAGAACTTTTTTTCTTCGATCCATGTAACTTTTTCACAGCTAAAAAAACAAAAAAACAATTTTTTTTTGGTTTCTTTTTTTAATTAGGCTAATTTTTTTTTTTCACATACCTTCTCTGAGTTTGTCCAGACAAATGACATTTGATAGTTTCTTTAAAATGAGTTGGAATGCATGCTTCTACACTTTTACTGGTTATTTCAAATTCATTGCAAGGATGACAAACTTCTACGACTTCATATGATTCTGTCTGCCAGCAGTGTTCGGGCTTTGAAGAATTATCCTTAATATTTGAATGACTATTCTGCCCAGTCCAATGACTTTCTACTATCAAAACGATTAATGTCAACCTGAAATTAAATCAAAAATTTTTAAACATGAAATTAACAGTTGAATCTTTCAATTATAACTCCATTAAACAACAGTATGGGCATAATCCTCAAAGGGATTGTGTAAACCCTTTTCCCCATGTGTTTACATTTTCACAAAACTACCACACATTGTGACATGTAAACAAATGCAATTTAAAACTTACCCTCCCAAACAAATAATACCAAGGAGCATCCGCTTTTTATTACAAAATTCTATCATTTTATAATAGAATAGTAAATGCTTCTGATCATTATTCTATTTAATATTGAATGATATCAACCACGCAAAATTCGTATCTATTTTTTCAAAACAAAAAATATGTCAACATCACGTTGGTAAATCCGGCACAGGGGACCAACATAACATTCCTGGCAACACTGTTAGAGTCCCCATTTAATTAATACGACATGTAGCGCCATGACAAATTAGGCCCGTCAACTGCTAAAGATGGGAAGAACAAAGATGGCGTCAAATAAGACTCCATATTTGGTTTTTCTGTTTGGTCTCCATTCCGGTTTGTTTGGGGAACGGAGGGGTTCTCTGTCTGACATTTTTTTTTTAAATATCTTGAAGGACTTTGACTTCAAAGTCTTTTAGCCGATAAATAGGACTTGAGGGTGTTTCTCATGAAGTCCTGCTGATTTCGACGCGGTTCAAAGGTAATATTCTAAGTTGATCGTCCAGTTAAAAAAAACGGCTTTAGGATTCGATTTGAAAGCCGATGAACATTCAGTTAATGCATGATATACTTATGAATTGAACTTTTCAAGGTCTTTCTGTAATGCATTGTGTTCGGTTGTGTAATTATACATAAATCTAACCACCTGTGATAGTCTTGCAAGTATTTAGTTGAGATTAGACTTTGAACTGACTATTTAATTTTAAAAAGAAATTCACTTCCTTTTTTTTAAATAATTAATGCGGTTTTAAAAATACAAAACCGGCCTTAGATTAAATTTGACATACAAAAACAATACAAATTCGTTTTTTTTTCTTGGTTTAGTGTTTCAGGCTAGTCCAGGATTGCATTTTTGAAAAACCAAAGGATTAATGGCAGAGAAGCATCTATAAAGCAAGGTATTTAAAGAAAGTAATAGTGAGTAGTGTGAGACTTGATAAAACTAATTTTTTTGTTTCAGGAGGTTTTGATATTCGATTACGATAATTATTTAAAATGGGTGTATTGAAGGTAACTCTCAATACTTTATTAAGAGCTCCGAACAGCCTGAATGCTTTCGTGTTGCCAGCAGTCTCAAATGTAAGTATTAAATAACAATTGACTAAAAACTTCACTTAAAAATGTAAATGAAATTGAAATGTATATCATTAAATTATTATGCAGGCTAATTAAGGGATTATAGTCTACCATAATGTTTTTGAATTTGACCTTTATACCTCGAGTCAGATATGAAAGTTTTACATAATAAAAATTTTTCTACTCCATTAATTCTAGAACCTTGCGCAGAATATGATTTAACACTATAAAAAAAAGGCTTGATATTGTTATATTTAAGGTTACGAGCTCAATAAAAAATTAGCAGTCATATCCAAAACTGGAAGTAATTCTCCTTTTTTATTTTACAGAGGCAGCTACACATCCCATGTAAATCTACAAGCAATAAAGCAGCAACCTGGACAGCCTTGAAACTTCCAACCACAGTGAACCAAATTTCTGAAAATTTAAAGTTGATCACAGTGCAATCAGATTCACTGAAATTAGATAATGCATCAGGAAAGCCATTGGTACGTTTTTTCAGGCAAAGCGTCCAAGAAAATATGCATTAATATTTATTTTTTTTTTTATTCTTCGTTTTAGGTTGTTATTTTGGAATGGCTTATGGCGAAGAGCAAACACATTCAAAAATTTTCTGACATTTATTTAAATCATGGTTTCGACGTACTGACGGTTAAGCTAAAGCCGTGGCAGTTAATCTGGCCCATAAAAGGTTCTCAGTTGATAGCTGGGGATTTATTAAAAACCCTTTACGAAAATCATTCGACTCGACCGATCGTCGTCCATGGATTTTCGGTCGGTGGATATCTATGGGGCGAAGTTCAGGTCAAGATGACCCAGGATGAGGAAAAGTATAAGCCACTAATCAATAATATTTCAGGTAGGAAATGTTAGTTGTTGGGATTTGGCTTTATTTAAAACAATTGTGTTAAAATTTTCTTTTGATTTTTTTTTTTTTTTTTTTTTTTTTTTTTTTTAGGAGCGATTTGGGACAGCGTAGTCGATATTAACGAAACTGCCGTTGGTGTGCCAGCTGCTCTCTTTCCAAACAATGCCATGCTTCGCAACGCTTGCCAGAGATATATATTGTAATTGTTTTCTTTTAGAATTTACGAAATATTGTATAGGAATAATGTCTTAATAGAATTTTGACATTTTTTTCAGGTATCATATGAAAGTTTTCGAAAAGGAAGCTACTCAACATTGGAGAAGATCTCGGGAAATGTTTTATCGACCAGTTGTCAAATCCCCAGCTTTACTATTATTTTCAAAAACAGATCCAATAGGCAATCCGAATTCTTATAAAAACGTCAGGATTAGTTACGAATCTATGGGAATTCAGGTTAGGCTTGATTTTTAGTCAAATTACTCCCGTTCTATTTTGCGTTAGGTACATGTAATGTGGGTTGCCTTGACTAGAAATCTGTAGGCGGTTACAAGAAATGGCTATATAGCTATGGCATATATGGCTATGGCACTTTACGCCAGAAATAATGGAAAATAAAATTTAGGGCGAGATTTTGCTAATCCGAGGAACGTCGTTAAAAGCATAGTAGCTTAACTTATATATAGCCGGAATTTACACGAACAACTACGAAGTTTTTTTTTTTGAAATTAAGTAAATCAGGATTAATTCAAAATTCATGCTTTTTTTTTATTTATAGATCTTCGAAAAATGCTGGGACGTGTCACCTCATGTTGCTCACTATGCTTTCCACAAAGAAGAATACGTTTCGCAAGTGGAGCTGTTTCTCGAAAATATCGGACTATTGGTACCTGTGGCGAAAAGGCGTGCTGCTGTGATTTAAATTAAATTCTAAGTAGATTCAAACTCATGACATTTCGGAATTTTTTTCAAATATTTCTTTTCTTATGCGGCATTTGCCAATTTTTTTTTTTTTTTTTTACTGAAAGCTAAGGTTTCTGGGTGATATTTTTTCTTTCTTATATTTTCTTTTCTCTTTTTTCCAGAAAGAAAAGAAATTAAAATCTGAATGTTAGGGAAGTGGCTAAAAAGAAAAATTATTCGAATCATGTTCTTGAGAAGAAATGATTTTTTAAAATTTCTATCATGTTGAAGACATGTAGAACGTGATATTACGTAAATAAAAGATATTTTCTTGAAAGTCGGAACGTAAATCTTTATCGATTCGATTAATCAGGTTCGAGGATTTTTTTATATTTAATTGTTTTATTAATTACGTCTGTTGTTATCTTTGTTCGGTTTTTGTGTTATTAATATTAAGTTAACAAGATATGTTTTGAGCCTTCCACTGTTGAACCATTCCGGAAGAAAAAATGGATTAAACATAAATACGGAGACAAAAAAATGAATGAAGTTTAATAATTTTTAAAAAAAAGAATAAATGAAATTTTAAACCTTAGTCGCAGTCGACTAAGTAACCAAATTATTTAATTGCAGGATATATAAATGTAGGTTTTTGTTTTTACAAAATGTGATGGAACTGAAAATTGTTTAATTATGCTCTTCTAGTCTTATTTTTTTTAGCGGGAAAAAAAACCGAGGGATTTTATGGAGAATATAACCAACTTCATAACACTTTTGTGATTTTTTAGTTTTTACTTTATGTAAATAAATTCATAATAATTCCCACAGTAATTCTTTTCCTGGTTGAAATGAATAAAGCTTTCATACAAAGTATAAAAAATTTAATAAAGTAAGAAATATGACTACCGTATTTTCGCTTACACTTTAAAAAAAGTTTTTAGATGATAACAGAAAAATAGCTCTTCCCTTGATAGAAAAAATAAAAAAATCACAGTAACTTTTTTACTCGCGGCAAAATAAAAGCACCTTAGAGATTCTGTTTTTGAATCACAGATTAGCTTATTTTAAAAAAAGTCTAAATTAATCGATAAGAGGCTCTAAGCTGTTAATACTGTTTTGTCGTCTAGTATCGTTACTGATTGATGGAGTACTTTCTGTGGTGCTGATTCCAGTAGAATATCTGGATGACAGCGATTTTAGGGTTAGAAGAGGTAGGAGACCGTTACGGCCGATCTCTAAAAAAATATGGCGATCCCTGAAAGGAAATTTGTCGCCAAATGGCGAATCATCGAGAAAACGAAAAAAATCTCTCTTAAAAACAATTTGATATCAGCGAAAAATATAAGTTCCAGATCATTGATGTGTAGGGACTTGAAAAAGCTTGTCCTTCACCGGTGTAAAAAGAAAATCATGACTTCAACGCTACAAAGTGATTTTCAAAGTATTTTCAATGAATCAAAGGTTATTTTATTCCGGTTAGACATACTATCACCTTGGTAAGCTAAAATAAATATAAGTTGTTGAATTAATGATAATAATGATTGAAAAAATCTCTGGTGCAAGTTAATGGTTATTTTAGTCTTTCAAATCAACGAGCGTACTTGAGAACATGGATTCAGGATAATCAACAGCATTTTAGAGCACCTTATGGTAATAGCTTAATTCCAGACAATGAAGATTATAGGCTTTTTTTTTTTTTTTTTTAATTTTACTTATAGCTTCTCATCGCAGGTCCTTTGTCTTTTCTTCAATTAACTGCATAATGCAGGTCTGTTTTTCAGTTTTTTCTTCTTTTCTAGCCTGCGACAACCAACTCGTACAGTGAGGTTAAGATGACTGCATTTGTAAGTTCCCGCCATCCCCGCCAGAGGGGAAGAGTGTCGGTGCGGTCACCCGTCCAGAAGCTGTCCCGCCTCAATGCTGCTTAACTTCATTGATAGCCAAACACTACATGGACAAGTCACCACTCCGACCCCCTAGGCTTGGGAGACATCGGAAAATTTCGTGTTAAAAATAAGACTTTTTCAAACAAAGATTTGTAAGACACAATACGCATCGAATTAACAGCATTTTTAAATTCCCATTTAAAACCATTAAGAAGTCGAAAATAATCCGAAGTCCTTCGACTTTCACAAGCAAAAAATTCTATTGTAATTGTAATTGTAATTGTAATTGTTATTGTAATTGTTATTGTTATTGTTATTGTTATTGTTATTGTAATTGTTATTGTAATTGTAATTGTAATTGTAATAATAAAATATATATTACAAGTAAAATACTTCAAACTATATGCAGTCTATTTATTTTAACCTTTACGTCACATGTCACACGTCACGTGACCAAAATGATTAAAAGATGTAGGGCTCGCGACGTCGAGCACCAACCGATAAAAGAGAAAAAAATGCGGTGACGTCATCACTTTTTTTACTTCATCGTAGAGAGTTGCGGTTAGGCTCATTCGATTCGTCTCGTCAAGGCAAAAAATATTTCCAATGGGAACAACAGTTCGACGCGCCTAGTCGAGAGGGTCAAAATTCCGTTTCGCTCGGCCCCCTAGCCCCAACCGTTCCGGAGATATTCATGTTTAAAGTTTTTTTTTTTGACAAAATCTATGGAGACACTGTCTCCATATTTTCATATGCTCCGATCGCGACGCCCATAGCGCCGTTCGACGCGCCTAGTCGAGGGGGTCAAAATTCCGTTTCGCGCGGTCCCCTAGCCCCAACCGTTCCGGAGATATTTACGGTTACAGTTTTCCAGAATTGATTTTTTTTTTAAACTTTAACCGTGAATATCTCCGGAACGGTTGGGGCTAGGGGGCCACGCGAAACGGAATTTTGACCCTCTCGACGAGGCGCGTCGAACGGTGCTATGGGCGTCGCGATCGGAGCATATGAAAATGTGGAGACAATGTCTCCATAGATTTTGTCAAAAAAAAATGTGGTGACGTCATCACTTTTTTTCACATCGTCCAATCGGGACGCCGTTTGGCAGTTCGATGCGTCTCGTCGAGGGGGTCCAAATTCCGTTTCGCGCGCCCCCCTAGCCCCAACCGTTCCGGAGATATTCACGGTTAAAGTTTTCCAAAATTGATTTTTTTTTAAACTTTAACCGCGAATATCTCGGGAACGGTTTGGGATAGGGGGTCGCGCGAAACGGAATTTTGACCTACTCGACGAGACGCGTCGACTGCCAAAAGGGCGACCGGATTTGAAGACATGAAAAAACGTGACATGAAATTTTTTTTTTTTGACATGTCACGTTTTTTCATGTCTTCAAATCGAGAAAACTCTATTAAAAAGCAAACATAAGGTTTTAATTAGTCTTTTTTTTTCTCTTGAATCAAAACATGATTCTTCCTTTATAATATCGTATTTTTATTAAACATTTTTCTACAGAATCACAGCATAATTGTTTTTTTAACAGCTGATTTTAAAATTTTTGGGTGATTTTGAAGTTCAGGTACATCAGACTTTTACATTTAGAGTAGACAAGTTTATTTTTATAGATAAAGAATTACTTTTCATTTTCTTTTTTTTTTTTTTCTTGTCTATTCGTTAACAGTTAACATTTTTTTAAAATCAGTACAACTATAAAGCACAGCAATTCTTTTTTTTAAAAACCAAGTACACTTTGCTTAATGACTTCTTACCCAAAGCAAATAAGAAGAAAAAAAAATTAATAATATAATTGATTCGAAGCACCTGAGCGTTCAAAAGGTAACATTACTTTTTCCTAGGCGCATGGTTTGTCTTCCATGCTTAGCACCAAAGCGGCCTCCGTGCGATTTTTAAGCCATTGAAGAACGGTTTGCTCTTCGCTGTAAGCACTTTTTTCTTCATTCCAAATTGCATTTGTGTTTTCGTCCTGAAAAATAGAACAAAAATGAGGATTTTACGAATGGGAGGAGTCGAAGCAATGCTTTTACCTGTCTAACGTTAAATATCAACTTATTATTTTCGATATGAGGAACGGCCATTAGGTCGTCAATTCGTACAGTCCAAACGGGCTCGTAAGTCCCCCAGGAACGAGTTTTTTCAACTAAAAATACGTGCTGAAGAGTGATAAGTAAAATGGTTTTGGAGTCGGATGTGAGGCAGGCGTGGGCCCAATATACGTCCTTGGTATATAGACCTCGGCTCAGAGTTTGAAGAAGGGCTAAGCCCCTGGCTTCGTAACCGCAATAGGGTCGTAGGCCCTGGAAAAAAAATTAGGTAATTAATAATCGGGATTTCAAAAAGTATAGGTAATTAATAATGTTAAACATCTTATAAGGGGAAGGTAGGAGGAAGGAAAAAAATTAAAAGGCAAACTTTAGGAGAGGACTGATTTTTGTATCACTGGGCTACAAATAAGATTTTTTGAAAAATTTTATTCTAAAGAGTGACTCCAGAAAACGTTTTTAAAATTTTTGGAGTAGGTCAATCGTCCAGTGCATCTAGCAGTCCTTACTCCTTCATAACCGAAAAAAAAATCTTTTCACGAGTAAAGGACGACTAATTTAGTTACCATTAGAGGATTTACGAATCTCGGCGGTCGTATCCTGCAAATAATATTTTCTCCAGATTCGGCAGCCCTTGAAAAAACAAAAAAAAAAATTAATTAATTTTTTTTTTTTTCTGAAATAAATTAAATATACTGTATTACCTCCTGATTCCATCGGTTGCCATCGATAAACAATTGACAATTCCACAGGTAGGTTTAGTCATAAGACCCATTAACGCCTTCCCGGGTCCTCGGAAAAAACTCACAGCTCCCTGCATGGGCCCGTTACCCACGTTCGGTTTCATGGAAACTCCTGACAAACCAAGGGCACAACCGTAAACGAAATTCGACGAGGTTTGTAGAAGAAATTCGGGAATATCGTTGGTGCTTTCCAAGCGGAAGCCTTTTTTCTTGTTTAAATCTTCGTGAGGTAATATCGTTTGTAAAGCGGTTCCTAAAGAAGCTGCCAGGAGGGTTGCGGCACCTGCTGGCCCACCGACTTCGTGACCCAAGAGGTTTAATGCTCCGGAGCTTAAGCCTTCGGAAAATTCTTCGGGGATACCAATATTTTCCTGTAAAAAAAAAAAAAAGTTAAAAATTAAAAATCTACTTTGGACATTCGATTGATCGTTTATTTAAACTTACGATTTTTTTGTATTAAAAATTTTTTTTAAAGTGATACTTACTAAATAGGGCTCGTAGAACAAAGGATGACATCCATCGCTAAAATCTAAAAATTGCGAATAAGGATTGGCTAAAACATCAATGCCCATTATTAAAACGTGGATTTGCTGTAGGAGCTGGGATTTAAAATGCTGAACGGCTTGATCCCAAATTAAACCTTTACTGCAGGGTTGGCCAATGATTTCGAAATAAAGAAGCCTGAAAACAAAATAAAAAAGTTTCAATGCTGTGTTAGTATTCGGAGTAGCATTTACGTTATTCAATTACGTTAGCATTATTTTGGCAACTTTTGACCCCCCCCCTTCTATTAGTAAAGATTAGCATTTCGGGACTCCCCCTTAATTTTTTTTTTTAACTTACAGCAAATGCGGGAGGAAAATTTAAATCGTTTTTCCTTTTTTTTTTTTTTTTTTTTACGTGACTTAGATTACAGAATTCAAAAAATTTAAATTGCTTTCATTTTTGCACGTTTATTACATTACTCAAATGCTAACGTTAGATATGCAAAACCCTCCCCAACGTGCTAACTTAATTTACGGACGTCCCCGTCAACTGCTACACTTACTTAATCGGAACTGACTTAATTTGAGTAAGAGACGGGGCTAAAGTCGACAAAAAGTAATCCACCAACGGGGATTTAAACGTCTCCTTCATCTCCGCAGCATTTTGAGGCGAGAAACTAATTTGCAACTTAATCGGAGCGCAATGCAAATATTCCACCATATTTTCCTGTCCTCCGGAATTCCCGGCTTTCGGAGGTATCGACGACACCGGGAGATGGACCAAAGCTAAATCGTGCCTCATCCGACTGGAAGCGCTTTCCTCCAGCCACCAGTGCCCTCCGAATTTGTACATTTCCACGAGCCACGACCTCTCCAGCTGTATGCAATGCTCTTGAACGATGACTTTCGAGAACTTATAAACGTCGTTGCATTGCGCGGAATATTTTTTGAGGAGAGCAAATTCCAATGCCGGTTTTGCGCCCTGCTTTAAAGAGTTGGGTCCCGGCACCGGGAACAAAACCGTGGGGAATTCCGCCTCTTGAAGTTGATTATCGATTTGGAATCGATGGAGTTGCAAATGTAAGAGAGACATGTGTTTCGATCTTCTGTATTGGATCCAAAGAGCAGGGCGGTGCTTCCTTCGGAGTTCCCCGAAAAACGGTTTTGTCATTTGCATTTTTTCAAAATCGATCTGAAAAGAAAACAAGGAAGTAATGAACGGTCGTCATTTTTCTGATTCACGATCACTATTTGATTTTGGGCAAAATCGATTCCTTACATTTCGATTTTCAAGGAATCAATTTTAAAATTTTGATTTCTGATTAAAAAAATCAGCATCCATACCACGGCCATATAGACAGGTCCGGAAACTTCCCATGTAATGCCGTTCATGTCCCGCTTAACTACCGTAACCGGGGGGTTACTTTGCACTAGACGGGGTAACTTTGCACACTTCGATTAAAAAATTATTACATAAATATGGCTCAAAAATTCGGCGATATTTTTACAGATTATTAGGGCGTAGAAATTTTCGAGCATTATTTAGTAATTAAGTTGCAAAAAATGTCCTCCATAAAAAATATTTTACGTTTTGAAAGGAAAAAAAAATTGAAAGAACTTCTCTATGTCGAAATTCGAAGACTTCGTGAGAAATAGTTGACGGAAGTATTAAAATAGTTCCCGTTTAAACACGTCGGGAACATCATAATGAACTCCCATAATTATGTTTGTCTCAATAAAATATTCCTAAAGAAAAAAAAAAATAATAAGAAAGAGTAAAAAAAAAAAAAAAAATGTACGAGTACCTCGATAAGCCATTGTTACTAATCATAGCCTTTTAAACAGGTCAGGAAACTTACCCCCCCGAAAGTGTCCGGCTTAAGTACACGAATTTTAGTTCGGTGAAGCAGGCAACAGATGGCGCAGCGATCTTTCGGGATGTACATTCAAACCGATTATAGTTGCCTCTGTAATTAATGTTTTCAAATGACGCGTATTATTTTTTGATGTATTACACCTTTAATTGCTTTTTAAATATACTTCAAATAACTTTTTACGCGTTTTGCTATGCGTATGCACTATATTTAACATTTAATACTGAAAAAAAAAATCACCTCAGAGATTACAAACACAATAATCTCAATCCGCCATATTTGCTTTGAAATGGCAACGACCAATGAAAAGCGTCCTGAATGCAACTAGCGCTACGGGTGGTATTTGGGTGGAACTAAAATCTGTGCAGTTAAGCCGGACAACATCTCCCATACATTTAAGATAGGAGGTTCCTGACCTGTTTAAAAGGCTATGTTACTAATCCACGTGATCATTGCTTCTAAAGGGAAGCCATATTGAAATTGTGACGCCATATTAAAATTGTGAAAAAATTTAATAAAAACATAGATTTTGTGGCTGGATTTGGTGTTTTTTCTTCGATCGATGGATTATTTATTAGGTTGGACTCTTTTTTTTTTTGTACTGTGGCACGAAATAGCTGAACACATAAGAAATGTAATTTTTTATTGTCGGCCATTTGCAAAAAAAAAAAAAAAAAAAACAGCAGACAAAGGGTCGTTATAATGTGCAGGCCCGAGCGAGTAATTACAGGCCGCGAGTAATTACAAGCTCTAGCTTTCCGGTGTGAAAGCTCTGTTGAAAGTAATTTTTTTAGGCTCTTTTTTTACGATGAATCCGAATCCGAATTGGCCTGTACAAAAAAAATCATGCGAAACACTCGGCCTGGGTGCTTGAAATATATTTTCCCAAAACGAAGGTTCGAGAACTGGTTAGTTCACGAACTAGTCAGCAAAAACGACCAGTTCACGAAGTGGTCAGGAAAAGCGACCAGTTCACAAACTCGTCCGGAAAAGTCACCAGTTTTAACTTCGAGCTTTCCGGTGTGAAAGCTCGGTGTAAAATTATTCATTTGGACTCTTTTTTTTTTTATGAGGAAACGAATTCCGTCGTCACTAGCGCGAAAATTCGCTCTCTTCTGGTCGGCCTGCAAGAGTGTCTGTGAAAAGCTCATCAATGAAAGCTCACATGCGAAAAGCTCATGCGCAAGGATTGGTCAGGAAGGTTGGCAGGTTCCGAATCCGGTCTGGCCTGTATTGATTTCCGATCGGAAATGGGTGGCCTATAATTATAACGACCAGCAGACGGGTATTTCAATATATTAATTGTAAACATTTGCATTACTGGTTGCATATTCAAGAAGCATTAAATTATGAGTATTATTTTGCCTGATCTTGTCGATGTTGCTTCGTAAAAGCAATTAATTAATTTCTTAGTCGTAAAAGTAGTTTAATTACTTCGACGAGTAAAAATCGATTCCGTATAAAAATCTTTCTGCTTTGAGATACGTTTCATTGTCGTTCGTGCTCCATTTACAGAGATATTAATGTGTGCAAAGTTACCCCATTTTCGAGGAATCGTGTCATTGACTTCTTGTTTTTGGTACAATTACTCACATGAATGTAATCTTTTATTTGAGCTTTGTTTAACCCTTGCCGATATTTATCTTCTAACCAGGAAGCTAACTCCAAAGCAAGAGTTTTCCACCTGTGGGCAACGAACACTTCCCATTGCGCAGCTGATTCGGATAGGCTGCAGTAAGTCAGCTCCCTCGTGTTTTCTTCTTTATCTTTTGCAATCTGAAACAAAGAGACAACAAAAATTATTTTTGGGTATTGATTTTTTTAGATTTTTTTTGGATTTTGGGGATTTAATTTTTTTCTAACTATTAGGAAAACGGAAAAGGTTATTATTCACCTTTATAATTGTTTTAAACATTTACAAGTTGATCTGCTGTCAATTTCGCAATCGCAACGATTGTTAAAAGACAAAAAAGGTGAAGGATGGATTTTTTTAAACTCCCTTCTATAACTTTTCCTTATTCCTCATGAGCAATCGGAATTTACATAATAATTAAGATCATTGACATATAATAGACTTGAAGCCAAGCCGGTGAGGACCGGTATCAAAATATTCGCGATGAGCGAAGAAAATATACTGAAGATACTAAATTTAGTAAAAAAAAAAATAAAAATAAAAATAAAAAAATAATAAAAATAAATAAATAATAATATTAAACGATTAGGCCATATAATACCGACAAAAATAAATCCGAATTCCGAATTCCGAACCGAATTCCGAAATCCGAATCGAATTCCGAAATCCGAAAATGAAATATTTATATCCGAATATCAGAGGAATTTCAATGAAATCAGATAAAATAACACTACATTTATGACAACATATTAAACTGATTAGGCAAAAAATCGGATTAGGTGGGTTAAAAATATCATGAATGTGTCTCACTGAAGAAACGTTTGCCGGCTCATACGAAGAATTTTAAGGAAAGTCGGTTTGGAAAAACGGCAGCTTTTTTTTAAATTTTTTTATTCGATTTGGTCTTTTTGTATTCTATTAACTGCTTGGGCAGGTCAGGAACTATACCCTATAAGAAAAATCCTGCTATTAGACGTCTAAAAGCCTTCTAAATTTTGGACAGCTAGAGCTATTAGGCTTCTATATTTGGGCTAATAATGTCTAAATTACAGCTATTAAGCTAATAAAAATTACAGCTAATAGAAAG
The DNA here is from genome assembly GCA_037577465.1 of Liposcelis bostrychophila. Lineage (NCBI taxonomy): Eukaryota > Metazoa > Arthropoda > Insecta > Psocodea > Liposcelididae > Liposcelis > Liposcelis bostrychophila. The sequence goes on from CM075212.1 coordinate 8,675,349, forward strand.
CTAATAGACGTCTAGTTTTTACTTCTATTAGATGCCAAATCTAGAAAGCTGACAGACGTTAGGTTTCACTTCTAAATATTGACGTTTTGATTTTTAAAAAATTCGACCTGAGTTAGCTTTTTTGACACTTTAAAAAAAATCAATACATTCAAAGCTAAAAAAACATCTAATGGATGTCTTGATTTTGACAAAAATTAGACCTAAGGTTAGCTTTTTATTAAACATCTAATAGAAGTTTAATTTTACAGCTAAAAATTTAGCTGTAATTTGGACGGCTAAGGCTAATTTGTTCTGATAGGGTACACGATCTGTATTGGAACCACTTGTACAATGAGGTTAAGATGACTGTATTAGTAATTTCTACAATCCCTTCTAGAGGGAGGGAGTGTTGGTGGTCACCCATCCACTAACTATCCATTCTAAATGCTGCTTAACTTTATTGATCACAATGCCGCTAGATGAAATCAGTCACTTTTCCGACCCACACAGCATTCGAAACTGGTAAAGATATATTAATATCTCTATCAGTTTCGAATGCTGTGTGGGTCATGAAAATGTCTCAATTAGAAGCAGGTAAATTACTATTCTGGTTTGTGTGTGTGCAATCAACCATGTGACCATCACAGCCAACCATGTGACCATGCTCTAAAAGACGATTGTGCTATGCACGAATACAGCCATACACTTTTCCCGCGAAATTTTCAAATTTGGAATTATATACGGAATTCGGAAATAATAAATAATAAATATTTCATTTTCGGATTTCGGAATTCGATTCGGATTTCGGACTTCGATTCGGAATTCGGAATTCGGATTTATTTTTGTCGGTATTATAGAGACTGACGATATTAAACTGTTGCCTAAAATTTCTACAATTATTTTTTTAACTTTCCAGGTGAGCACTTGGTTCCAGCAGGCAGCGACGTCCACCTAAAAATTTCGATTTTTTAAAAATATGAAAAGAGAACAATGGGGCTCGCAGTGGAAAGGAAAGAAAATGTTTCGAAACATCTCGAGACATTTGCATTTTTGTTCCAAAAAATTTTCATTAATAAAAATCTCAACGAAAAAATTTATTTTCCTCCCTAGAATAGCAAACTACTATTTTCTCATTTTATAATTACAAATGGAACATTTGATTATTTTTTAATAATTGGCTCTAAGAAACATTAAATATTAATTGACATTATTTTTTACCAGGTGAGTAACTTGAGCATATGAGACCTTCAATAAAATGAATGAGTAATTTATTCGTAGATGCTTTGTTTAAAATAAAGGATAATGACATGTAGTAACGTTATTATTACGCTCGAGCGCTAAGGAGGCAGTCCAAAAAAAAATTAAAAAAAAAAAAAAGAAAAGTTCATACGCATTGATAAATGCAAAACATGCAAAGCAATGTTGTCAGATAAAAAGGAATTTTTTTTTCTTTTTTTTTTTTTTTTTTCAACATTTTTAACCTTTAAGGAAGTACAATTTCTGTAAAACAATTTGAAGAAATTTAAGGTAATTTTAGTTAAAAGCGCACAAAATTTAGAGGAAAATAAAGAGAAAAAATTAAGCAAAAATGGATTTTACATTTTTTTCGTTCAGGAAAATTTTTCCCATCATTTCTTGGTAAATAAAGAAATTTGAAAAAAAAAAGCGAGCCTCTGTGCTGAAAGCTCTCAAAAGTTTAGGGAAGTGAAATTTCTGTTGTGTATGTTACTTCGGGTTGATGCACTGAAAATAAACTGATAAAATCAAACTAGCTGAAATGTGCAATTTTCTCTAGTCTGGGTATTCAGAATGGATTTTTTATTCTTCCGGTTTGGAATAAGCTTGAAAATCGTGAGAAAAACTCATCCATTAAAATGGAGCCGGTTAGAAGGAAATGTATTTCTAATTACGCATTAAAAAAAAGTTCGTGCAAAGAGAGTGACAATCAAAAGAGAATCTGGCAACATGAGGAAAAGTTGAAGGACATGTCAAATTTTTTTTTCCTCATTCCAAAATTACCATTTATTATTTGTAAGTAAATAATGTCAAGATCAGTGTCACACAACGAGTCAAGACTTGCAAATGTTCTGGAACACTCCGTTTCCCAGGAAATCGAAATTAAGAATAATATTTAACAGCAAAATTTTGTAAGGAATTCGAAAAATGATTCCTTTACTAGGAAATCTTTCGACTTTTTATCAGACTGTAGTGCCATTTTCGGTCGCGGTGTTGATGTCGCTAACTATAAAATATTATTGGAATAAAAAAAGGGTTTTTTGGTTGGGAATGAAATTGCCAGGACCCAAAAGCTGGCCATTTGTTGGAAACGCTTTGGAAGTTTTAAAGTGTGATTACGGTGAGTGTTTGAGAATTTTACATTAAAAACAGTTTGCAACTGCAAGTTATTACTTCTTTTTTGTTAGATATTTTACCTATAGTGAATAAATACCACAAAATATACGATATTTACGCTCTCTGGATTGGGCATGCTCTAAGTGTTTTTATCAAAACTCCGGAAGATGCTGAAACCTACTGTAATTCATATAAATTGATTCACCGAGGAAACAAATTAAAAGTATTCAATTCCATTTTGGGTAAAGGACTTCTATTTGCTGCAGGTATTTCATATTACAATAAAATAAAATTCAACAAACATAAAACTTAATAATGACGTCATACAAAAATATTGTATAATTTTTGTACCAATTTCAAGCGCAAAGAAAGTTAAACCTAACCTAACCTAACCTAACCTAACCTAACCCAACCCAACCTAATCAAACCCAACCTAACGTAGCACAACCCAACCCAAACTAACCTAACCCAACCTAACCTAACCTTTTTATACTCTTCAATTTCATAAGAAGAGTATATTAAATTTGGTTTTGAGTGAAGGGTACCTCCGTTAATATCGAACGGAGAGCAAAACGAACGGCACTTGCCGGGGGTAACTTTTCAAGCCAAAGCTATTTACACATGTCCGTCCGTCCGTCTGTCCTCATTTTTCATTAATTGATTGGAGACACAATTTGAGACCGATCGATCCCAAATTTGGTATATGAGTAGGGGGCACTAAGGACAAGGACTGTATAAATTATGGTCTAAATACGTTCGCATACAGCAGAACGGCAGCCGAGAGAAAGTAGCCGCCATCGTTGTTTACAAATACCAACGACCAATCAAAAAGCGTCTCTTTAACAAATAGCGCTTACAGTGGTAGAAAGGAGGAACTAATTTATGCGTAGTTAAGCGGGACATGGTCTCCAATGTATAAGCGATAGGAGTTTCCGGACCTGTCTATACGACCGTGCCTTAACCTAACCTAACCTAACCTAACATAACCCAGTTTACCTTAACCCAACATAACCCAACCTCACCTAACCTTTAGTTAAGGAGTCCGAACTCCTATGATGAACTCCTATTTTATGATGATATTTTTTTAGAAGCAGAATGGAAAAAAGCTAAAAAAATCATGGAATCCGCTTTTCCGTATTTAACGTTAAAAAGATTTGTGTCCGTGATGCGAGCGGAAACGGAAGTTTTAATGCAAAGGTTAGAAAAAGAAGAGGGAAAACCCAGCTTTTTGATGTATCCTTACCTAAAGGAGTGTACATTTGATATAATATGCAGTGAGTACTCGCTTTTTTTCTTTCTTCATTCAAAATTAAAAAAAGAACCGTGTAAAGGTATCTGCTGGGAAAAATAAATTGGAATGTTTTGTTTGTAAAGAATAGTATATTACATATCAGGTATGCAGGTGGCGTATTGCAGGATAGGGTGGGCCGAAAAACGCGAATTTTAGAATTTGAAAACGCCTGATATTGGAATCGATGCCTTATTATAATATATTAACCCTCATTTTTTTCAGAATTTTTGAAGGTCATCTTGAGGTCGCGCAATGACCTTGAAGTTTTTGAAAAGCCCAAATAAGGGCAAAATATAAGGGTTCTTTTTTTGCTGAAAAAAGTCGAAATTTTGCTTAGATTACGAATATGAAGTCCAAAATTCATTTTTGTGTACAGTTTTTGAGCTAAAAGGGGAAAAAATAAAGAATTTCAGTGTTTAGAAATTAGGCCTGAAGCTCAAAAACTCTACACAAAAATGAATTTTGGACTTCATTTTCGTAATCAACGCAAAATTTCCGATAGGAAGCGATACTTTTTTTTAGCAAAAAAAACTCTTATTTTTTGCCCTTATGTGAGCTTTTCAAAAACTTCAAGGTCATTGCGCGACCTCAAGATGACCTTCAAAAAATCTGAAAAAAATTAGGGTTAATAGTATTATAATAAGGCATCGATTCCAATATCAGGCGTTTTCAAATTCAAAAATTCGCGTTTTTCGGCTCACCCTAAGCAGGCCGAGTCTGGGGTTTGACCCTCACTTTGATCAGGCCGTAACGAGTCGAGGTCTACAAGCCACCTGCATGCTTGAGTTGCAAGATATTTTTCATTTCGAGGGCAAGAAGTAAATTTTTTCGTTGTTTAAGCGGGCGGGAAAGTTCATTTCCTGTCGGGAGTGATAAAAAATTTTTTTAAAATGAATTCGCATTCTTCTAAGAACCCTCAAAAACTGTAACTCCCCCTTTTACCTTACATCGTAAAAAAAAAAAAAAAAAAAAAAAAAAAAAAAAAAAAAAAAAAATTAATTAATTAATTAATACACTTTCAGACGGGTCTTTTGAGTTTGAGAAAAAAGCTCAGAACGGCGAAGTGGAATTTTTGAACAAAGTGGAAAACCTGAAATCACTAGCTATAAAAAGAACTGCATCACCATGGCAACATTTTGACTTGATATATAACATTTTAAAAGATGGCCGGTCGTTCCATCAAACATTTGATAGCATAAACGCTTATTTCGAAACGATTTTCCAAAGCAGAATAAAAAAACTGGAAGAAGAAGATAAAATAACTGGAAAAGGTTTGATCAAAAATTTAAGTTAAGAACTTTTTTTTTTTTTTTACGAATAAATTTATTAGTTCGTTTACACCAACGGCGGGTTAGCCGGACGGTGAAAAATTATATCAATTTTTTTTTAAAAATTAATTTTGTCTTTGAAAATTTGGTTTTTTGCAAATGAAAATGAGATAAGTGTGGTTATACCCCGTTTTCACGTATGAAATACTGGATTTAAAAAAAAAAAATTTATTTACTCCCTCTGTCCGGAAATAATGTGTGTGTTTCTAACTTTTAATTCCCATTTCGTAGGCTTTCGATTTTTGACGGAAGTGATGGTACCACATAACTCACCCACCCGAACACTTTTTCACACCACCCCCCCATCCCCCCCCGGGGTCCCCCCCTTAGAAAAAAAAATTCATGAAAAAATGAAAAAAATCGACAATTTGAATTAATTTCGCCACGCTTCTGAAGCGAAGGCAAAAAATTTGAATGTGACCGGGAATGAGAGAGTACATGACCCTAAACAGAATCCACCATGAAAAAATTTTTTGCATTACTCGAAACCCCCAAAAAAATTTTGGGGTCTCGACTACCCGGCCAAGGGGGACATTTTTTAAAACCTATTAAACGGCCACCAAACTTGGTCACGGGGGTTTTCGGGGTCGCTAATTTCAAATCTGAGGTCGGTTTTCAAAAATTCAAGATGGCGGATCCATATGGCGGACTTATGTTAGAAACCTTGACCTTTTCCCACGAAAATTCGTGTTCGGGGGGATATCGGGGTCGCTGATTTCAAATCTGGGATCGGTTTTCACAAATTCAAGATGGCGGATCCAATATGGCGACTTATGTTAAAAAAATTGACTTTTTTCCAGGAAAGTTCCTGTTCGGGGGTATATGGTGGTCGCTGATTTGAAATCTGGGGTCAATTTTCAAAAATTCAAGATGGCGGATCCAATATGGCGGACTTATGTTAAAAACATTGACTTTTTGGCACGAAAATTCGTGTTCGGGGGTATATCAGGGTCGCTGATTTCAAATTTTAGGTTCAAATTAACTGTTTTCTTCCAGTTCCAACCATTCTTTTTCTTTCCGTCGTCAAAAACCGAATCTTCTACGAAACAATGTGGTTTCGCGTTATGCCGCTGAACCAAAATTTTTTAAGAACATTTTGTAAAGAAAGCAGTTAATTTGAACCTAAAATTTGAAATCAGCGACCCTGATATACCCCCGAACACGAATTTTCGTGCCAAAAAGTCAATGTTTTTAACATAAGTCCGCCATATTGATCCGCCATCTTGAATTTTTGAAAATTGACCCCAGATTCAAATCAGCGACCACCATATACCCCCGAACAGGAACTTTCCTGGAAAAAAGTCAATTTTTTTAACATAAGTCCGCCATATTGGATCCGCCATCTTGAATTTGTGAAAACCGATCCCAGATTTGAAATCAGCGACCCCGATATCCCCCAAACACGAATTTTCGTGGGAAAAGGTCAAGGTTTCTAACATAAGTCCGCCATATTGGATCCGCCATCTTGATTTTTGAAAACCGACCTCAGATTTGAAATTAGCGACCCCGAAAACCCCCGTGACCAAGTTTTGGTGGCCGTTTAATAGGTTTTAAAAAATGTCCCCCCTTGCCGGGTAGTCGACCCCAAAATTTTTTTGGGGGTTTCGAGTAATGCAAAAATTTTTTCATGGTGGATTCTTGTTTAGGGTCATGTACTCTCTCATTCCGGCACATTCAAATTTTTTGCCTTCGCTTCAGAAGCGTGGCGAAATTAATTCAAATTGTCGATTTTTTTCATTTTTTCATGAATTTTTTTTTCTAAGGGGGGGACCCCGGGGGGGGGATGGGGGGGTGGTTTGAAAAAGTGTTCGGGTGGGTGAGTTATGTGGTGCCATCACTTCCGTCAAAAATCAAAAGCCTACGAAATGGGAATTAAAAGTTAGAAACACACACATTATTTCCGGACAGAGGGAGTATATTTTTATCGTTAAAATAAATGTCTCCACCGCCCAACTAATACACCAATTCTTCTGCAGGTCTAAGCAAACAGGAAAATAAATTATTTTGGCAAAAAATACTAGAAAACGAGACTTTGAGTAAGGAGGAAATGAAGCAGCACATCTATACCACTATAATTACGGTAAATCATTTAGCGACAACAACCATACGCAGATTTATTATTTGGAAATATGGGACTTCTGAAGTAGGAAATTAGTAGTACAATTTTATAAATTATTGACATGTTTTTGATAGTCAAACTAAAAAACTTTTTGTCACGGAAAATTAACGATATCCATAAGTCCGTTCCCAGGATTTCCTTAACTTCTTTGGGGGAGCGTTCAAATAAGGGCGAAAGGGGGGGGGCTCAAAATTCTTACGATTTCTAACTTGGGGAGGGGGGAGTTTGGCAAATCTTACGTAAGAATTTCCATTATGACTTATTGTTCAGAATTTTTTTTTTAAATTTCAAAAAATATAAGTCGCTTTAATTTTTTTCGAATGTCTAAAATAAAAAAATTCAAAATTTTTTTCAAAAAATTTTAAGAAATAAAAATTTTATTTTTTGATGAGATTTTGTGCCAATCGTAGCCATCTTCAGGGATATGAGTTTGAACTATAAATGTACATTTAAGAAAAATATTACTCCACTCCAATTTAAAATTGGAGAGTTGAGAAAGAAGGGGGAGGGTCCGCGAAAATCATACGCAATATAATAGGGGGTCCAAAAACACGAAAAAAAGTATTACGTAATACTTGAACTTTCTGTTTACCCTTACACAGTGGTCCTGAACAAAAATATTATTCGACTAAAATGTCAAAAAAAACTGCTAATGAGGCTTTGTTAGGAAACATATTAACTACCAAAATCCACTAAAATCAAAATCGTATCTGATTGTCTTCCCCTATTCCCGACAACCCCCCCGGCCCCTCAATTTTTTTTTCAAGGCTTGTTGCATATCAAGGCTTGTTACATATTATATGAAAACCCATTGGAAATGCTTTAAAATAAGACCTCGCCGAGGTTTATATCTTTTACAGGGACGGAGATATCGTCGTTTCAATAGCCCAAAATTAAGTGTTTAATTTTCGATCTCTCAAACGATGATATCTGATATCTCCGTCTCGGCAAAAGATACAAACCTCGGCAAAGTCTCATTTGAAAGCGTTTCCAATGGGCTTTCATATGATATGCAACAAGCCTTGAAAAATTGAGGGGCCGGGGGTTGTGGGGCTAGGGGAAGACAATCAGGTAAGATTTTGATTTTAGTGGATTTTGGTAGTTAACATGTTTCCTAACAAAGCCTCATTAGCCGTTTTTTTTGACATTTTAGTCGAATAATATCTTTCTTCAGGAGCACTGTGCTTAAGTGTATAATACTTGATTGAGACTTATAAAACGTTTTGTTCCATTTTAGGGGTATGAAACTACTGCAAACACAATCTGTTACATTTTGATTATGTTGGCAATGCATAAGGATGTTCAAGAGAAAACATACAATGAATTGATGTCAGTCATAAATGAAGAAGATTTCGACGAAGGAAACTTGCAAAAGTTAGAATATTTCGAAAGAGTTATTAACGAAACTTTAAGGCTCTTTCCCACGATTCCACTCAACTCCCGAATGTGTACCGAAGATATTCAATTTGGTAAAAAAAAAAAAAATTAACCTTGTAGAAAATTATTTTCCAGGGATTCTTCACAAGTTGACTTGATGCATAAGCTAAATATAAATTTTAGGCTTGTATGTAACGGGGCAGTATTTTTCTTTTTATTGTTTCTGGCAGTATTTCAACGGCTGCATTGCTAAGTTTTGTGCAGTAAAAAAAATCAAGTTTTGTAAGTAATTTAAAGCATTTCAGGCAGCTCGATTGAAGAAAAACTTAGAAGCTACGGAAAATTTTTCCGGAGTAAAAATATTTTCTGTTAGGTACGAAAGATTTGAATTTTTTCCTTCCATTATTTTCGAAAATAAAATAAATGTGTAAAAATTTGGTTACGACCTACTTTCTTAATAGCGTTTAAGACATACTGAAAGTTTTATACTAAAAAAAAAATTATTTTAGGCCCAAAAATAGACAATATATGTGTTTATAAGTGTTTATCTCCCTTGCCATTGTAAGTAAAAATTTTAAAAAATGACTAAAAGACTACCTTTGCCGTTAAAATTGAAGACGATCATTCAGTTTTCCGCCTCCACAAAATTTTTTGATGTTTCCATACACCAACAAACTAAAGGATTCCACTTATAGTTTATATTAAAGCTATAGAGAGCGCATTGAAAGATCAAAAAATGGCAGAATTGCTTCACAAGAAGCGAAATGTTACCATTATCTTGCCTTTTTTTGAACTTTCGACAGAATATTTTTTGTTACAAAATTACTTAAACACAAAGTTGTCCCATTAATTTGTTTAAAAATCTCCACATTTTTAAGTTTTATCCTGATAATGTTAATTTGACAAATGATGACCCACTGACAAAAACAGTATTATACAGCTTAAATTTCATACTGCCAAAATTTTACTGCCCTAGCCCTCGGGATACTGCCCTTGTAAAATAAAAATACTGCCAAATTTTTAAATTGATACTGACCATTTAAATATTGCTATAAATTTTATAAGAATTAAGTCTAGTCATCAATATTTAGCTCAATTAGTTTGGGTTCCTCCGCCTCCGAGGTTCATTGAATGACACCTCTGAAAAAAACCCCATTAATTTTTGATCTACTCAGAACCCCGTGAACCAAGCATTTGAATTTGCTTTTAATGTTTAAGGTAAATATTTAATTCCTGCGGGCAGCGACGTTCACTTAAATTTTGTTGCACTTCATCGGGATCCCAAGCAGTTTCAAAACCCGGAAGAATTTAATCCTGATAATTTTCTGCCGGAAAAAGTAGAAAAAAGACATCCTTACGCCTTTATACCGTTTTCGATGGGGCCCAGACGATGCATCGGTTAGTATTTTTCTTAAAATGAATGGTGGCTATTCCTTCTTAATCAATTAAATATTTTTCAGGTTATAAATTCGCCATGATGTCGATGAAAATAATTGTTGGATCGATCCTAATGAAATACAGGATTGAATGCGACTATAAAAGCTTAGAGGAGATCCCTGTTCAATGTGAAATAACAATAAAAATGAAAGGAGATTGCCCTATTAGATTAATAAATCGACAAAATATTTGATGAAGTGACTCGCAAACCCACGTGAAAAAGTGGCTGCAGGACGGTGGAGAAATTCCCTAGTTAAAAAGTGGACGTTTGCGAAAATGTACCCGACACAAAAAATGGCCATTTTAGGAAACCGTTTTGAGCTTTAAAACCGCTTTACGGATGTACTGCCATCTGGTGAAATTTATATTGTCCGGTCAAACAAAATCTCCCATTACCAGCTACCGGTACTTAGACCTTTTTTCCAGCAAACTATAAATTGTTAATGGAAAAGAGACACATTTTGTACAGAACATCTTTTTTAAATAAAGCTAGCATATAAAGATAGTAAATGTGATTTTGGCTGTCTTGCGATGTTTAATTACCGAATAAAAAAGAATATAAATTTTGGCTGTTTGAATGGGGATTTCCGACGCAAAATTATTCCGCTAGAGGCGCTGGATGTCTTTAACGGTTTTTAATTTTATTGGATGTCAACAATTATAACAAAAGAAAGTTATCCAATCAATCTACGAACCGTTAAAGACATCCAGAGCCTCTAGCGGAATAATTTTGCGTCGGAAATCCCCATTGGCGCGGAAACGACCGTGACGTCACAATTCACTATTTAGGTGTGTTCCTAGGTGAGTTATCGGCGGCATGCACATCGGAGCAAGAAGATCTGTCGTACGAACAAATCCGAGCAGGTGCACTCGTGGTTTTGTTTTTTAAATAACCGCGCGTTTAAAAGTGAACGATGACGTCACACCAATCAGAAACGTTTTGGAGTGGGGTCACGTGACAAAAAGTTTTTACGACTTTATAATTTTTTTTCTTAATTGCTAAGAAAATTCCTTCAGTAAAAATTGCCATTTGATGACCAGAAAACTTTGAACTTTCATTATTCACCATAATTAGAAATCATGTCTCTTGTCTATTCTCTCGAAACGTCCGTTTTTCATTCTCTCAATTGACCGCATGGACTAACAAAAACACAATAGGGATTTTCTCAAACGGATTGCTCTGCAAATTCCTAACTGCTTCTTTAACGATTGTTGAAATTGAAAAGACCTGAAATACCTGAAAGACTTCACAGAAAAGATGAAGGATGCATTTTTTTAAACTCCCTTCTATGACGTCCTCTTTTTCCACATCACAGATCGAAATTATCATAATAATTAAGATCATTTACATATAATAGATTTGAAGTCAATCCGGTGTTGACCTGTATCGAAATATTCGCGATGGGTTTTTTTGAAATTATTTCAATTGCGTAAGGTAAAGGTAGGGAATAAAAATGAGGATTCGAAATGAAAAGTACCGTCTCCTTCAGCTTGTGATGGAGGGAAAAATCGAGGGTAAGCGCAAGCAAGGCCGTAGGAAAACCTCATGGCTTAAGAATCTCAGAGACTGGTTTGGTGTTGATTCCTTGAGTCTTTTTAGAGCGGCGGTCTCAAAAGTAAAAATCTGCCAGATGATAGCCAATCTTCGTCGCGGAGACGGCACTTGAAAGAAGAAGAAAGGTAGGGAAGTGTGACCGTCTGAAAAGAGTAACTTTACTATATAAATACGTGTAGGAAATCCGTTGTTGTGCGAAAAAATACATCATTATCTTTTCCATCTTAATATTATTTTAACATTATAGTGTATTGTATATATTTCGACAAAAACGAACTAACAAGATGGGTAACTTAAGAGTATTACGATCTTCAATAAGAAAAAAAAAAAAATAAATAACTCGAGCCTCTCTGTTAAAAGCTCTCAAAAGTTTAGTGAAGTGAAACTTTAGTTGCGTACGCCATTTCGGGTTGATCCATTGAAAATAAACTGATAAAATGAAGCATTAGCCAGAAATGTGCAAATTTCCCAAGTTGGGGTAGACATATTTATGGAATGGATTTTTTTTCCAGCTCGAAATAAGCTTAAAAATTGTCAGAAATAATTATCAATTTAAATGGTGCCGGTTAAAAGGAAATATATTTCTAATTACGCATAAAAAAAAGTTCACACAAAAAGAGTGGCAGTCGTATGTGCCGATGTGCCATTTTAATTCGGAGGTAAAATTGGAATGTGCAGTTCATTGATTTTTTTTTTTTTGAACAAATAAAGACTGCTTATTGTTTATTAAATCCCCCCCGAAAAAAATACCCGATTGCGAATCAATACAAATAACACGCTTAATGCATGAATTTGTAGTTCCAATTTTTTTATTAATATTTTTTTTTTTTTTTTTTTTTTTTTTTTAACGGAACAATAGAAGTTTCACTTTAAAAAAAAATCTGACAACATTAGAATAGTTGAGTCTATGACAAACCCCCGAAATGCAGAACCCCGAAATTTGCAGGAGCCAGAATCGGGGTTTTGCAAATTCTGGGTTCTGAAAGTACCAAAATTTTCCATGAATTATATTCGAGGTTCTGCATGTTTGCTTGCCCGACTTTTTTTTTGTGCTTTTAATTGAATTAAGGGGTGGCTTTAATCGAATCGGAGTGGTAAAATTCGAACTCTGCGGTGTCAAAAACATACTTTGGCACAGTTTATGGGGACAATAATTGACTTAAAATCAATTTCTTACAAAAAAATTTCTATTTTTGGCTTTAAAAAAAAGGGTTTTTGGTTAGTTAGGGGTGATTCTAATCGAAACGGGATGGTCATTTTCGGATTCTACAACGTCAAAAACATATAAAAAATTAGTTTCGGTCGCAAAGAATTACTCCTAAAATTTTGAAAAAATTTGTTTAAAAAAATGTCAAAAAAGATTTTTTTTTAAGCAACAAATGGCGGTGAGCCACTCCTAAACGTGATCGAAAAAATCTAAAAAAATTACCATTTGTTTTTAGACCATAAAAAAAGTGAAAATCGCGAAAAGTATGGTAAATTTGAACCACCTAATGGCATACAGTATGTGTCCATTTTAATATCTGCTTGTCACCAAAAAAAAATTATAAAATAATTCCAACTAAAATAAAATAAAACAAAATAAAATACTTTTCCAATCTTTTATCTCGATTTACTGAACCCAGAATTTGCAGAACTCCGAATCAGGGTTCTGCAAATTTCGGGGTTCTAAATTTCGGGGGTTTGTCAGGGTCCCGAATAGTTGAAGTGCATTTTTTATTTTTATTTTATTTTTATTTTATTTTAATTTTTTTAATTTATTTAAATTCTGAATTAGCATGAAAAAAATTTTTTTCTCTAAAATTTAAGTAAAATGCCAAGATCAGTATCACACAACGAGTTGAAACTTGCGATAACGTTTTATCTGGAATAGTTTGTTTCACAAGGAATCGAAACTAAGTATACTATTTAACAATAAATTTCGTAAGGAATTCAAAAAATGATTCCTTTACAAGAAAACCATTCGACTTCTTATCAGACTCTCGTGCCACTTTTGGTCGCGGTGTTGATGTCCATAGCTATAAAATATTATTGGAATAAAAGAAGAGTTTTTCGGTTGGGAATGAAATTGCCAGGACCAAAAAGTTGGCCATTTGTTGGAAACGCTTTGGAATTTTTAAAGTGCGATTACGGTGAGTGTTTGAGAATGCGGCTTTACATGAATAACTATTTGCAACTTTAAGTTATTACTTTTTTTTTAGATATTTTACATGTAGCGAATAAATACCACAAAATATACGATATATACGCACTCTGGATTGGGCATGATCTAAGTGTTTTTGTCAAAACTCCCGAAGACGCTGAAACTTACCTCAGTTCCTACAAATTGATTCACCGAGGAAACAAATTAAAATTCTTCTATCCCATTTTGGGTAAAGGACTTCTATTTGCTGGAGGTACCTCATATTGCATTAAAATAAAATAAAACAAAAAAATGAAATTGAATAATGACGTTTTACAAAAATATGTAATTTTTGTACTGATTTAATTTTGTTCCTGTAAACTCATTGGTAACGAGGGTCGAGGAGAAATTGAAGTGAAGTACAATCTTAAGAAAAAATACACATAAGAAAATTAAATTGATGCAAAAGCCAAAGCCGCGCTGAGAGTATATCTACGCATTTTGCTCACTTATGCATTTCCTATAGACTCAAGTGAATAATGTACTTCGTAACTCAACGTTGGCTTCCCTCAGTAAATTTTTATTTTAGATGATAGATTTTATGATGATATTTTTTTTAGGAGCAGAATGGAAAAAAGCTAAAAAAATAATGGAATCCGGTTTTCCGTATTCAACGTTAAAAACATTTGTGTCCGTAATGCGAGCCGAAACGGAAGTCTTAATGCAACGGTTAGAAAAAGAAGAGGGAAAACCAAGCTTTTTGATGTATCCTTACCTAAAGGAGTGTACATTTGATATAATTTGCAGTAAGTACTAACTTTTTTTCTTTCTTCGTTCAAAATTGAAAAAGGAAACGTGTACGTCTATAAAAAAGGTATCTACTGGGAAAAGTAGCTTGGAATGCTTTGTTAATAAAGACAATATTTTGAAATCAATTCGCAGTCTTCTAGGTGCAAACTCTCACTTAGTACCTAACCTCTTACACGAATAAAAAAAAAAAAAAAAAAAAAAATTGATTTCCTTCGATACACTTTCAGACGGGTCTTTTAAATTGGAGAAAAAAGCTCAGGACGGCGAAGTGGAACTTTTAAATGCAGTGGAAAACATAAAAACACTAGTACTTAAAAGAACTTTCGCACCATGGCAACATTTCGACATTATATATAACATTTTAAAAGATGGTCGGTCGTTCCGTCAAGCAATGGATAGCGTAAACGGTTTTTTTGAAGAGTTTTACCAACACAGAATACAAAAACTGGAAGAAGAAGAGAAAATAACTGGAAAAGGTTTGATCAAAAATTTAAGTCAAGCACTTTTATTTTTATTTTATTTTTTTTTTTACGTTTTATTCTTTTGCAGGTCAAGGCAAACAGGAAAATAAATTATTTTGGGGAAAATTAATAGAGAACGACACTTTGAGTAAACAGGAAATGAAGCACCACATCTATACCACTGTAGTTACGGTAAATCATTTAGCGACAGTATAAGTATTTATTTATTTATTTAATAGACAACAGACATGATTGCTAATTATAGTGAATAATGAAAGTTTAAAGTCTTCTGGTCATCTAATGGCAATTTTTACTGAAGGAATTTGCTTAGAAATAAAGAAAAAAAAATTATAAAGTCGTAAAAACTTTTTGTCACGTGACCACACTCAAAAACGTTTCTCATTGGTGTGACGTCATTGTTCACTTTTAAGCGCGCGGTTATTTGAAAAACGAAACCACGAGTGCACCTGCTCGTCGCCAAAGATTAACACGGATTTGTTCGTACGACAACTTTTCTTGCTCCAATATGCATGCCGCGGCGTGCCGCCGATAACTAACCTAGGCGCATACCTAAATAGTGAACTGTGACGTCAAGGTCGTTTCGGCGCCAATTCAAACAGCTAAAATTTTTATTCTTTTTTATTCGGTAATTAAACGTCGCATAACAGCAAAAATCACATTGACTATCTTTATATGCCAGGTTTATTTAAAAAATATGTTCAGTACAAAATGTGTCTGTTGTCTATTCTTTCTGTCGCCAATTACAAAATTACAACAATTACAACTACAATCACATATCACAGAGCAAGAACAGTAGAAAAGTATTCACGGATTTATAACTTGGAAGCCCAGACAGCATTTTCAATCCATTGGACATCCTGTGGATTGTCCATTATAGCCACAGGACATCCAAGTTCATAAGATATCCATAGGATGTCCAAAGGAAGCTTTTTGGATCAATTCGGACATAAGTAAATCCAATGGACGTCCAATAAATATTTTTATAATGTCCTGAGGACGTCCTCGGGACTGGTAAGATTTTGGTATCTGGGAATATGGGACTTCTAAAGTAGGAAATCAGTACAATTTTATAAATTCTTAACCTGTTTTTGATACTCAAATTATAAACCTTCTGTTATGGAAAATTAACGCAATCCATAAATCCGTCCCGTCCCAAGAATTTCATAAACTCCCATATACCCTGATTGAGGCGCGCTTTTAACATGAGAGATAAAACTTTTTGATCAATTTTAGGGGTATGAAACTACTGCAAATACAATTTGTTACATTTTAATTATGTTGGCAATGCATAAGGATGCTCAAGAGAAAACATACAATGAATTGATGTCGGTGATAAATGAAGAAGACTTTGACGAAGGAAAGTTGCAAAAATTAGAATATTTCGAAAGAGTTATTAACGAAACTTTAAGGCTCTTTCCCACGGTTCCACTGAACTTTCGAATGTGCACCGAAGATATTCAATTTGGTAAGAAAAAAAAAAAAAAAAAAAAAGGAAAAAGAAAAAGAAAAAAAATTGACTTTTTAAAGAATAATTTTCCAGGGGTCCTTCACAAGTTATCGACTTGATGCATAAGCTAAATATAAATTTTAGGCTTGTACGTACTTAACGGAGCAGTGTTTTTTATTGTTTTTGAGGCTATTACAATGGTGCTCCTATCAAAACTGCGACTAAAAATGACTTAAAGAAAACTAGTCGAATATGACCCTTTTTCAAACAAGAATCATCAAGAACGATAACGAAAA
Organism: Liposcelis bostrychophila; assembly: GCA_037577465.1. Taxonomy (NCBI): domain Eukaryota; kingdom Metazoa; phylum Arthropoda; class Insecta; order Psocodea; family Liposcelididae; genus Liposcelis; species Liposcelis bostrychophila. Next base: position 8,691,944 of record CM075212.1, read on the forward strand.
ATCAAAATTCATCAAAAATGACTAATCGAAACCCCTCGCGACTAAAAATGACTGAGATTATTGTTAGATTTGATCATTTTTAGTCATATAGGGTGCATTTCTAAAAGTTTTGGGCAGTAAAAATAATCAAGTTTTGTAAGTAAATAAAATTATTTAAGGTAGTTTGTAAATAAGACTACACTTTGCCGTTAAAATGAAGAAGTGCTTTCAGTTTTCCGCCTCCACAAAATTTTTTTGATGTTTCCATATACCAACTATACACACAAAAAAAAATGTTAGTCAAATCAGCCCAAAAAAATGTCAATTTTAAACCCACTTCTTTTTCAAAAGTAAAACCCTTTTCATACTTAACTTACGGACTTTTTTACTTTCAAAAAGTTAAAATAGCTTATTACTAGCAGATTTTACAAGACTATTTTTTTGTGTGTAGGACTCTACTTATAACCAATATTTATAAGTAGAGAGAGAAAGCATTAAAAGATCAAAAAGTGGCAGAATTGCTTCACAAGAAGCCAAATGTACTGTACAATATTTATTCATATTCTTGGCTTTTTTTGGAACTTACGACAAAATACATTCTGTTACAATATTACTTAAACACAAAGTTTTCCCGTTACTCAATCAATCCGTTTAAAAACCTGCACACAGCCAAGTTTTATCCTCATAATGGTAATTTTTTGCGATTGTTCATTTCTATTATTATACTGACTGACAAAACCAGTCTAATACCGCTTAAATTTTATACTGCCAAAATTTTACTACCCTCGGGATATACTGCCATTGTAGCATAAAAATACTGCCATAAAATATTTAAATTGATAATGCCCACTTAAATATTAGTATAAATTTTACAATATTTAAGCATGGTAATGAATATTTCGCCCAATTAGTTTGGGTTCCTCCGCCTCCGAGGTTCATTGAATGCCACCTCTGAAAAAACCCCCATTAATTCTTTATCTACTCAGAGCCCTGTGAACCACACATTTGAAATTTGCTTTTAATGTTTTAGGTAAATATTTAATTCCTGCGGGCAGCGACGTTCACTTAAATTTTGTTGCACTTCATCGGGATCCCAAGCAGTTTCAAAACCCGGAAGAATTTAATCCCGATAATTTTCTGCCGGAAAAAGTAGAAAAAAGACATCCTTACGCATTTATACCGTTTTCGATGGGGCCCAGACGATGCATCGGTTAGTATTTTTCTTAAAATGAATGGTGGCTATTCCTTCTTAATCAATTAAATATTTTTCAGGTTATAAATTCGCCATGATGTCAATGAAAATAATTGTAGGATCGATCTTAATGAAATACAGGATTGAGTGCGACTATAAAAGCTTAGAGGAGATCCCTGTTGAATGTGCAGTGACAATAAAAATGAAAGGAGATTGCCCTATTAGATTAATAAATCGACAAAGTATTCCTGCACAGTGCTCCTGAAGAAAGATATTATTCGACTAAAATGTCAAAAAAAACGGCTAATGAGGCTTTGTTAGGAAACATGTTAACTACCAAAATCCACTAAAATCAAAATCTTACCTGATTGTCTTCCCCTAGCCCCCACAACCCCCCCGGCCCCTCAATTTTTTTTCAAGGCTTGTTGCATATCATATGAAAGCCCATTGGAAACGCTTTCAAATGAGACTTTGCCGAGGTTTGTATCTTTTGCCGAGACGGAGATATCAGATATCATCGTTTGAGAGATCGAAAATTAAACACTTAATTTGGGCTATTGAAACGACGATATCTCCGTCCCTGTAAAAGATATAAACCTCGGCGAGGTCTTATTTTAAAGCATTTCCAAGGGTTTTCATATAATATGTAACAAGCCTTGATAGCAACAAGCCTTGAAAAAAAAATTGAGGGGCCGGGGGGTTGTCGGGAATAGGGGAGACAATCAGATACGATTTTGATTTTAGTGGATTTTGGTAGTTAATATGTTTCCTAACAAAGCCTCATTAGCAGTTTTTTTTGACATTTTAGTCGAATAATATTTTTGTTCAGGACCACTGTGCCTGAGGAAGTGACTCGCAAGCACACGTAAAAAAAGTGGCTGCAGGACGTTTGAGAAAATCCTCTAATTAAAAAGTGGGCGTTCGAGAAAACCGTTTTGAGCAAAGTCAATTGAAAAAAGGCATAAATGCAAACTAAAATCCATGGGACTATATTTGCTATTTTGTTTTATTATGCATCGTTTTAAAGACTTCGATTTGTCCTTTTAATCTTTTTAGGAAAGGATTTTGCTACGATGTCAACGAAATAATAGTTAAAGACAATTCAGGTGAATTGCAAGGTCGAATTATAAAAGTTCAGAAGAGATGTCTTTTCGAAATGAAGTAACTATCAGACTAACAAATGGCTGTCCGATTCACTTAATAAACCGAAAAAATCATAATCTCACCGAGAGAATTAAAAAAGTATGAATGCAAGAAAGGGGTCATACTTTAATTACGTAAGCACATATAGGGGGGGAGGGGGTCCAAATTTAACATCTTACCCATAAGCTAAGCATAGGCGAGATGGGATAAAGCGTGCAAAAAGGGCCTAACCCATGTTTACGTAATTTATGTACGACCCCAAAGGAAGGGTTCAACTGATGACCCATTTTCTCCAAATTATTTTAGCGAAGAAATACCAGAAAATGTAGTGCTTTCCAACTTTGATTTGATACGAAGAAAAAGATGACTAAATAATGAAAAACTTACCAATGACACGCCAACTCCACAGATTGAAACGAACAGTTCCAGATGGCTTCTTTCCGCGTCGATAGCTCTTCTCGCTCGCCTTGCAATCCTTTCATCTTGAGTCAGCAGCAAGACCCTTTGCCTTCCGTCTAAATAACTGGCCCAATACACGACGACTTTGTCTCGTCTTGTCTTCTTCGCCAACTAAAATAAAATAAAAAGATTTAATTTATCTAAAAATTAATTTTTTGAAGATGGGGGCCGTCCATAAATTGTGTTAGGCTTATTTAGGAAATTTTTGACCCCCTCCCCCACCTTGTTATCAAAGTTAGCATTTCAGGACCCGCCCCCTAAAATTACATTAGATTTCGGTTACCCCCACCCCCCTTAAAAATTTAAAAAAAAAAATTAATATCAAACATTTAAAAAATCTGAAATTCTTCAGAACTTAAATTTTACAAAGAAAATGTTTTTTTTTTTTCTTTTTCTAAGTGAGTTTTACATAATTTAAAAAATTTAAATTATTTTCATTTTTGCAGGTTTATTACATGAGGCAAATGCTAAAGTTAGATATGTAAACCCCCCTAACGTGCTAACGTAATTTATGGACGGCCTCGCGGAGTGAACCTAGGGGTCGTGACAAAATAAATAAGCATTATTTTTCTGTTTTGACCTTTCCTTAATAACCAAAAACAGGATTTACTCTAATAAAGATTCTGCATTCGAGTAAGATTTTAGAAGACGCCCCCTTCCTTCTCAAACATGCTTACGTAATTTATGGACTAGCCTTTGTTTTTCGAGCTTTTTTAATTTGTTACATAAGCTTACGTAAAAATATTACAAAGCAGAATTGATCAATTTATTTTTTACCTGAGGTTTTTGTGCTTCATCGTCAGAATCATCACTACTGCTGCTGCTACCGCTTTCGGCTGGGGGTGATTTAGGAGTCAGTCTTTTTAAACCCGCGGATAATTTAGCCGTAACCGTCTCGTGAGCCGTGGCACCGGACTGAGCTTGCCGAACCGTGTGGAAACTAACCCTCTCTTCGCCGAAACCATCTTTCCAAACCGGAACGCCAAATTCTTTTCCTTTGTTGTTGTACACGTTCCAGTACAAAATCCGTTCTTTCGAAGGGTCGTCCCAAGTGTACAGGAGAGACTGATACGGGCTCAGAAGGGCAACTTGATTCAGTTCTTTTTGATGAAATTTTAAGAAAAGATCTTCGCACTGATTGTCGATTCTCACGGGAGCGTCGCCAGGTTGATAATTTCGAAAACGGATCGAAAATGGTTGGTCTCCTCCTCCGTTTACGTCTACTGTTAGCCCGCACTGGAAAAAAAAAATTAATTACCAGGAGAAATGTTAAGGGATACCAAATCTAGCTGGACAAGCCACAGCAGGGGCGTCATTTCATCGTAACCCGTGGCGGCGGGGGGGGGGGGGGGGGGAACATGGCACAGCCATTATCTTACTATTGATTACAATGTTTAGCTTATGAGAGATGACGTTCAGTTTATGAATCCGTTCAATCAAGGACGCGATTGGCGTCCCCTTGCAAAAAAAGGCGCTTCTGGGCAACAGTTCTGGTTTTAATTCTTTTTTTTTTTTTTTCAAAAAGATACTTACTCCCTTATCCATTCGAAGAACGGTGACATGAACCGAAGTTATAGCAAAATGTTGAGAAATAAGTTTGCTGTCTCGAAATTTAACGAACATTCGCATGGAATCCGTTTCGGGCCAAAAAGGAAGACACTGAAAAAAATTACAATAATTAGTTTCAAAATAAAATTTAAAAAAAAAAAAAATTAATAATTTTATTCAACCTGTCCGGGAGAGATATCGATCCATAGATCTGCTCTTTCGTTATCTTCCATAAATCGAAGATGTTTTCTACATTCGTTAGTTACTATGAAATTCGGGAGGAATGATACGATGCGAGTTAATTGAGGGCAAAGCTGGGAGAGGTGAGACTGAACTAAAATCCGATATCGCCGTTTTCTTTCACGATCTCTGTTGGAAAAAAGAAAATACATCAGTCAAACAGAAAAAAATTAACGAACTTCTATAAAGATCAGTGGCGTCGCTAGGCCCTTTTTGGGGGGGCCATTGCCTCTCCAATGTTCGATTTGGCACCCCCCCCCCCCCAATAATTTCTCATTTTCAGTGCAAAAAGGGCATTAAAAATCATTTTAGGCCGCGTTTTTAAAATTTTTTTTTCCTTTCGCCCCCAATATTTAATGCCTAGCGACGCTACTGATAAAGAAGCCGTCAAACATTAACATCAACATTTTCAATTTTTGCCATTACGCACTTGCAAATTACTAATCCAGAACAACCGACCGTATCCAGTGAAAAAGCAGACGACCACGAGGAACTGAAAGCTCTTAAACGAACCAATCGCCGACGTTGCTTACGATAACAGAAAAGTAAAGGTCCTTCACCAGTCCATTCGTGAATGAAATCCGAGGTCGAACCCTAAATCAAATGAAATCGTTAAAAAAAAAATATTCACTCATTTTCGCCAGAAAAACAAAAATTATCATTCTTACCCTAATTTGAAGCGGTAATCCAGTTTTATTAATAATCCAGTAAGGAGAATGAACGTAAAGATTAACGGTAGAATTTCTAGAGACCCGAAGACTTAGCCAAAGGGATTTATTTCCCCCTTCCGTATCTTGCTCCGTCACCATTTGTATCATTTTTTCTTCCAAATCCGAAGTCAAATTAAATGTTCCGACCCACGGGATTCCTAGATATTCCGGTATTTCGATTGAGACTTTTTGAATTTTTAGCAAATTCAAAAAATAAATATTTGTAGTGTCGCCGGCTTCTATTCGAACGTCGTATTTGATGTTGGGGACCTTTAATTCCAAAGCGTAAGAAAGCATGTTATGAACTGCTAGAGGCGAAGTGAGTCGAATTAGACAGTTAGGCAGACATCGGGGGATGTTGTGCAGTTTGATATTCTCTTCGCAATAGGCCTAAAAAACGAGGGAAAAATTTTTCAATCATTTTTGAATTCCGAAAATAGGCTAAGAAAAACTTACCCGAATCGAAAAAACCGTTTGATCGGTTTCCTGTTTCGATAGGCAACATAAATCTTTCGCTGATCCAGAATCCGATAACACTTCTTGCCATGACAACCCGGTATCACTGATTTGGTAACTACTGCAAAACCGATGATTAAATCAATTAAAAGTTAATTCAAAAAATTAATAAACACAAACTGTTTTAAATATTTTGCAACTTACTTGACATGGGCTGGAAGAACATGAAGTTTACAGTGGTAAGCTACGAATAAAGGAACATCTAAAACCTCGTCTGGTTCGACGACAGCCAATCGAATCATATCGTCGAATGGGTTAATTGCTTCGCCTACAATTTTTTCCCCTAAATTTTCTATTACGCTTTTTTTGTAGTAAATTCCCATTGCGTAGGATGTTTCGTTTCGTATCTAAAAACAATTTTAAAAATTAAAATAATAGTATATTGTTAACCTAGGGAGGAAAATTCATTTGCCTTCTTAGGTTAAACAACATAGTTTTCATTACCAATCAATGCTTAATTATTCAGAAAAATCAGAGAAAATGATTTGATAAATTGTAAACAAAGTCTTCTGTAAACAGGTTAAACATTGTTTTGCCCTATGCGGGAAAAGTCATTTTCTGCTCTGATCGCATGCGCGGAAAGTGGCTCCTTCTATTTATGAGTAATGAAAAATAAAAATTTTGGCTGTTTGAATAGGCGCCGAAACGACCGTGACGTCACAGTTCACTATTTAGATATGCTCGTAAATGAGTTATTGGCGGCATGCCCATCGGAGCAAGAAGAGTTGTCATACGAACAAATCCGTGTTAACCTTTGACGACGAGCAGGTGCTCTTGTGGTTTCGTTTTTTAAATAACCGCGCGCTTAAAAGTGAACGATGACGTCACACCAATGAGAATCGTTTTGAAGTGGGGTCACGTGACAAAAAGTTTTTAGGACTTCATAATTTTTTTTTCTTAATTTCTAAGAAAATTCCTTCAGTAAAAATTGCCATTTGATGACCAGAAAACTTTAAACTTTCATTATTCACCATAATTAGCGATCATGTCTCTTGTCTATTTAATATTTAGCTTATGAACCAAACTGGCTCAAGGCTGGCGGTAAGCGCCCTTTTGCAGCCCTTTAAATGGTGGCTCGTACCTGCAAGGGTCCACGAACGATATATTTCTTAAGGCCAAATTGATACTGAGTCGTTAAAATGACGTAATACCGCATTTGATTTCGACTTGGCTGTAATAAATGCAATTTGCTGCCGGATGATTTGGAAGCGACAACTTTGAGGTCGCTAAAGCCTAAAATAAACAACGGAAAAATTAAAGTACAAAAAAACAAAAAATAAAATAAAATAAACAGAATAGTCCGTGCAACGGGAAAAATACCTGGAACTTGAATTAACAGCCGATTATCAGTCAATCTGTTATAAAGGTTTGAAACGGACTCTTGCGGGTATTGTAGTATCGGCGAGAGAGAGGTCTTCCTAGAGTTAAATGACTCAGTGAAACTGAAAAAAATTTAATTATAAACAATTATTCAAAGCGTAAAAGCTGCTAATAAGTTTAAAAAATTCCCAATAAGCAAAGCAATATTAATATTTATAACATAATTTTCAAATATTTTTCAATATTTTAAAAATATTATGCAAAATATTTTTTGATACAAAAAAGCATAAAAATAATTTTAAAATCTTTGTCAGAATTTTTTAAATATCTTTATCGTTTTTTGCTTCAAAAAATGTTTGCATAATATTTTTGAAATATTGAAAAACATTTAAAAATAGTTTACGAATATTAATATTTTTTTTTTTTTTGCGATTTTAACACCACAAAAATTTTAAAAAATATTTTCATCAAAAAAGAGAAAACCTACTTTTCAAAATCCGAATCCGAATCCGAAGGAGTTGGGGATGCAACAGACCCCGGAGAACCAGGAGAACTAGGAGGAGATTCGTCTCTCTCGTACTTCGAAACCATGACGGGTTTTTCTGGTGCGTTTGCATCCGCCTGAAAAAAATGAAGTGGGCAAATTATAATAAAATGAGGGTTGCCACAGTCCCCGGAATATTTCTGCCAATCTGAAATCTGATTTCTTATTTTCTTTTAAATTGTACAATGAAGACCAAAAAATTATAAATCGACAAGGGAGTCAAAAACAGTAAGTGAAACCCCATTAAACTTATGTAAATAACATTTATTCTCCCTCCACTTTAAATGAGAATGGTCCACAGTCTATTGAAAAATTAATGGGCCAAATAATTCTCATAAAAACTATTCATAAGTACAAACCTTTGACAGAAGAGTAACCACGCTCCCGGGCCCAACAGAATTGATAATTGTTATAGGTGGTGCTAAACCGGTCGCAGGTATCGATGGAGCTCCCGAAAAAGCGTCAGATAATTCCTCTAAAACTTTTAAAGCAGCCGGCGTTAAGTTAAGTTCCAACCGATCCCTTGTGTGAATCAAAACGTGGGTCGCTAATCTTTCGACAGCTTCGGTTTCAAGCCCGGAATCGATCGAGTCCGCTAAATATGAAAAACAAAAGGAATTGAAATGACTTCGTTAGTTCCACACTGCAAAAGTCAGCGCAAAAACTTACAATGTTTTTTCAAAAAGACAGCCCTCTCCTGAGCAGTGCTCCTGGCACTTGCAGTTTCATCTTCGGTTTCGACTTCCTCCTCTTCGTCTTCTTCTTCCGGTCCGCTGGAATCTCCTGATTCGCTTATTTCACCGTCGCTGCTATCCCCAGTGAATAAATGACCGACGGCGCTTGTTAATTTTTCTAAAGCTCCGTCTTCGTTTTCGGAATCGGAGGAATCTCCGTATCTCATAAAATCTAAAAAAAAAGAAAAAAAAATTAATTAAAATTTCTTTAGTGATTTAAAAAATAAATAATTAAAGTACCGTTTGGCCTTCTTGATTCGTGCGCATTATCAAAATTGTGAAGCCTTAAGAAAGTCATCCCGTGATCCGATTCGTCCCCGGACGTTTCGCTGTCTTCTGTTTCCTCTTTTGGATTCGGAATTTTTTCTTTTCGACTATTCGAATTATCTTTATGATAATCCGTATGCGGGGATATGGGAAAGGATTTCCCTTGAAAGACTTGGAACACTAATTCCCAGGGTCGGTGAACATTTTCGGCGTCGCCGCATGGTTCCACGAAAGGTTCCCACGCTCCGACGTCTTCGTTGAAATAAGCGGCTTGCAATTGCAGTTCCCCTATTGAAAAAAAAATTTAGTTAAGAAAGGTTTTAGAAGGCGGATAATTGGATATTTTAAAATTTCCGAACCTCTTAGGTTCAGCAAAGAAGACCAATCGTGGGCAACGACGTTGAAAGATGATGTCGCTAAAAATAAAGGTCGGCTATGTAGTCCGTGCTCGACATCTATTGTTATTCGGATTTTCGGAACTGATATAGTTAGACTTTCGGCGGGTCGTCCCACTGGGAAGGAATGTTGCTCGGAAAGAAGAGGTTCATTCACAGCAACTGAAAAATAATAAAAAAATAAATAGAAGAATGAGCTACAAACTCCTAAAATAGGTTTACGAGTTTATGTTTGAAAATTTACCACACATGTCAGCATCGCAGTAAGTCGAAATTTTCTTCGGCGACCAAAGATCTTCCAAATCGTTAACGCTGTGATTTGGAGGAAAATTATTTTTTGCGTCGTCGCAAAATAAAGCTGTCTTAAGCTCTTGAACAATCTATAAAAGAATTTTTAAAAATTGCATGATCAGCACATATGGCTTTTTACTTTTTTTTTTTTTTAAATCCATACTAACTTCAGCGATCGTTGAAACTGTCGCTACCGACAGCTTGAGATCGATCGGACTGACGATGACCGTCACTCTTAATCCGTCGTCAACGCTTTTTAAATTTCTAGCTACTTCCACGTCACATTGATGCAATATCTAAAATAAGAATTTAAAAAATTTCAATTTCAAAGAATTGAATCATTTCTAAATTTTTCATTATTTTACCACGGTTGTATCCCTTTCAGACCGATGCACGGTCGGATGAGTTTTAGACAAAGCTTGAAGCCCAGCCAAAGAAAGTACTAAAGCGTCTCGTCCAGGGTGACGGCTCCAGTCCGCAAGAACTTCGCAACGGAACAAAATCGCTCTGGGTTTTCTCTCTCCTGTCGAAAATATCATGATTTCCGGTTTTCGGAATTGCAGAGACACGGACAATCCTGGAATAAGTCAAACTGTTTTAATTTCGGAAAAGAAATCTTATCTTTTTAATACTTTTTATTATGAGTTATTTGGAAAAAACCCAAGGAAAACTATTTAGGAAAAATATGGAAACTTACAGAAAGTCGATAATATAGAATTCGTATGAAAAATGCAGGTGGGATAATTTTTTTGTAGGTAGGAAGCTAGTTTCTTAAACTTTTATAAGAAAAAAACAAACCTGATTGTTCGTCAGCAGCGCAAGACACTCCCGACGAATAGTAACCACTGGTGCTATCAGCACTACTTGGTGGCCGGTGTAACTTAATGCCTTCAGGAACCCTCGCCTGGAAAAAATTTATCCAAATATTAATTATGTTCAGTTAAAGGACAATTTGTTTTGAAAAGAGATTTGATAATACTAAATTAATTTCGGGGAAAATTAATTAAATTAATAAAAAATTAATTTTTTCCACCTTGCTAAAAAAATTAAATTTTAATTATCAAAATGACCGTAATGCAACTTAGTTATATTTTCAAAGTCTACCAAAATTAAACTATTGTTATTAATTACCAACGTTATTATTTTTTTCGCAATTTCCCATCCCCTTCCCAAAGTTATTGATAGTGATTTTGTAAGCGTTTAAGGAGTCATTCAAATATTACGTCATCATTTTTTACGACATTTTAGACCCCTTCCCTCCCGCTGATCATCATTCGTCATCATTAGCAACACCCCCCCTTTAAAAATACGTGATCATTCGCTAGACCCCCCCCTCCGCATCAAAGAATTTTTTTTTTTTTTTAATAAATTGACAAAACGCATTTATTATCAATACGAAATATTAACATAAAATAGACCTGAAATTTGAAGGTGATTAAGTTACAAATTAAAACTTATATCAAATTACTTCTTAATTTGTTAAAAAATTTTTTGAAAAAAAAAAAATTATGCTTTTAACTGCCCTCCTAAGCGAAATGGTCCTAAGTCCACTTTTTTTGTTTTTCGAGTTATTGATACCTTTGAATTCCTTACGGCATTCTCTACCTTACCGTATATGTTATTTCAATGAATCCGAAACCGATCAAGAGAAAATTTCAGTTTTAAAAATATATTTTGTATACAAAGTTGTTTATATAAATATTTTTATTTGTTGTTTTCTCAAAACAAAAAAAGTTGGACTTAGGACCATTTCGCTTAGGAGGGCAGTTAAAGTTTTTTACGGAATTATATCTAGTGTAAATGATGACATCAGCATTACACCAATATCACCCCTCCTCCTCGTCATCAATCGTCATCAATCGAAAGACCCCCTAAAATGATGACGTAATATTTGAATGGCCCCTAAGTAAGCCAATAGGGATCAAATCATCAAATGAATAGAGAGCGGGGCACGAACCTGATGGCCGGCATCTCCCACATATCCGTGATTAACGAAGCCTCCCTCGTGTTTTTCCATCGGCATCGAATCCATTACAAATTTTGCAATTGCAATCAAAAACGACACAGACAAATTCAACCTCGTTTTCTCCACCAAAATGTCAACGCATCGATCTCCGGTTTGAGTTTGTTTGAAAGCGACGTCGACAATCGGAGGCGTGGAAACCGAAATTGTTGAATCAAGTTTACTTTCTCCGCTGTGGTGGGACTGAAAAATCCTAAAAATTAAAATTATTTATTAAAAAATTTTCCGTTAAAAAAATTAAAATAAAATAAATTAATCGAAGATATTTACTTTTTAATTATAACGGACGGATCCGTTCGAATATCTTCCAACAAACAACTTTGCAAAGCCATTTTCATCTCGATGCTGCTGTCGTAATTTTTCTCCAAGAAAAAGGAAGCTTCCCAAAACGTTAACCTGCATAGACCGTGATTTAAATCCCTGACGGGGGAACTTAAAACTTCGTCAATGTCATTGTATAAATTAATCGTAACAGAATCCATGGTAAATCGAGCAATCGTGTCTTTTCTGCAGGCGTCGCTATGGCTAAGAAACACCTGAAGTTTCCTAACGAAAGGATCGTCGGTTTCCGTTGGAGTCCTGACATCCAACGGCGAAGCTGCCCTCCACCACCACGAAGTTTCTAAAAATTTCCCGTCCGCGAAATTTTCCGTCCAAATCCCGAGAAAAGTCGACAAATCCCTTTGCCCGATGGATATTTTCACTGGTTCCAAATTTCCGTGGATTTCGAAAAGAGGGATTTCCCTGAATTTACTTGATTGGCCGACTCGGATCAAGACAGCCGTTCCGCCGACGAACCGCTTCACGTCAAACCGAAGGTGAAGCGGTTCTAAAATTTCTTCTTGGATTTCCAAAGATCCGGCCAGGGTCATTAGTCCTCTGGAAACAAACGCGGATTCTAATTTTAATAGGACGTTGTCGATGACGGGGGTGATTCCCTCGCTCGTAGAAAGAGTAGTTAATTCTTTGAAGAAGTTCTCCACGTTTAGTTCGCCCATGTTAAAAATGATGAGGTTCGGCGAAGCAGCTTTCTGAGGGATTATTAAAATCGGTAAATGAAGAGATAAAGCAAGATGAAGACGAGTGCTCCAGCCTCGCAGTTGATACAGTTGGGATGAATAGTGCCTCCGGATAAATCCCGTTATATGCCAGATTATGCTGATAGGTACTAATGGCTCAGTAAAATGCTGCAATGAAAAAAAAAAAAAAATCAGAATTTTCTGTAAAACATTTTTCACTCGAGGCACGAGTTTTACTAAACCCCAGGCACGCACTGACTTGGAAAAAAGTGCGGGAAAATTAAAGAATAGAATAGGCGAATATTAATTCCATGCGTCGGAGGTAAACTGTCGTATCTCCATCGTAAATACGATTGGAGTTAGTATGTTTCGACGTTTCGAGGAAGTGTCACGTGACCAAATGTTTACGACAACATGAGCGTGTAAACTTGCAGTCGCATAATCTCGTGATTTTCATAAAAATTCGAAACAGACTATCTCCAATCATATTTACGAAGGAGATACGTTAGTTCACCTCCGACGCACGGAATTACAGCCTCAATTTCAAGCAACGGGGCGTCTTAGTTGGTTTTGCCCAGTCGTCCAGTGAACCAGCCTGTGCCTGCTCAGCCCTGACCAACAGTATTAATTACCTGAATATCCACTATCATTTTATACAATAACACAATGTGAATCCTTCCAAAATTTAATTTCAAGCTCCCGTCGCTATTAACGTCGTCCTTCCCAGACCCCAAACCATCTGAACTATATAGTCTGGGACTGTGCCTCACATATTTTAATTCGAAGACTTTTTCCTCTTCCAAAGATATTAATTTCGGATAAAGAGTTACTTCAGATAAATCATCCAGAGATAAATGGGATAAGTAAGCTCGTAAAACCATTCGTTCGTTTGCTTTGAACATGCAGTCGCTTTCGAATCCTCCGACCTAAAATTAAAAGATATAAGTTAAGTTGAGCTTTGTAATCTTTTAAAAAAAATAATGCTTTCATCGAACCTTTAATTCCAAAAATTCGAAATCCGTGTCGCATAATTTAATTCTTAATTCAGTAATATGGGTCGAATAACTAAATTTAGTAGCGCCCGGAGGAATAGGGGGATCTGTAGACTCCTTTAGTTCGAATATATGCTTGTAGCTATCAAAATTGGGTAAAATGAGCCATATATCTCGATGTACTATTCTGAAAAAAAAAGAAGAAATTCTGGCTTAAGTAGGATTAAAATGTGTTTAAATTACAGTTATACGTCAGGAATATTTCCAGGAAATATTCCTGAATACTAGATTACTAGACCCATACGCCGAGTAATTTTCGTCGGCGGCGGCGTGTACAAAAACGCGCCTATTAGCGGCGGCGGCGGCTAAACCGGCGAAAACATTTTTATTAGGAAAATGAATGGAAAACAGCAAAACTGATTCCCTAATTAAAATTAATTACTTTTTACATTTTTTTATAACCTCATAACTCCTAAAATTTGAATTTATATACAGTCAAATAGGAAAAAATGACTAAGCCTTGGGATTGTATCACGTGACCTAATGGGGTCAAACGAAGGGACTGAGCGCGCAGCCATTGCTAATTGCATTTTTCCCCGCATAGAGTACAGTAGACGTAAAGCAAATACGCATTTCAATTTTTTTTTTTTGCATTATAATCGTTAAATAAATGGTTAGTAATTATTTTTCTATAGCCGACTAAATCATCGGCGGCGGTGGCGTAACAAAAATAATTCTACAGCGGCAGCGTGATTTTCACCTGAAAAAAACACCGGCGTCGGCGTCGGCGGCCCAGAGGTCTATTCCTGAATTTCTCCGAATACGTTACTTACTTTTGGTAAAGATACTGAAGATATTTAATAAAAGTTAAAATGGCCTCTCTATGCACGGATAAAGCCAAAACTCCGATGTCGAATACTAAAGACTGCTCTACGCTGTAAAAATGAGTTTTGAAATCCGGACAGTCCGATCGAACCTAAAATTTAAATTAAATTTTAAATTAAATTACTTTCATTTTTAACTACTTTCACCTTACCTTCCGATATAACAGCGAAATGAAATCCAAATCGCTTTGAGTCGAAATTATCTCCAAATATTCACCAGACGGACCGATATGTAATTTGTCGATAAGTTGAATACCCCCGAGAGTGGCTTGAACGGCCGGACCGTAAAGCATAAAAGCTGAATCGAAACGAAATTTCGAAATCCTCGCCATCAAGTACGGTTTGTCAACGAGATCGTTAGATCGGGATAATGCCAAAACCACTTCGCCCACGACTATTCGAAGAAGGGATGTGATCGTGTTATTGGGCGATACGTTATCGTCGAAACCGGGTAAATCCACAGTTCGGGCCCAGAGTTCGACTTCTTCGTCGCTTACATCGACTGACGACCAATGTTTCTCTAAATCGATAGGTCCTATCGACGGAGCCCTGCTTCCCGTATAGTCCGGAGTTCGTTGTCGTGACAATTCTGCCGAAATTACCTAAGAAATTTAAAATCGTGACAGTAAAATAATTGAGTTTATAGAGGGTTTCACAGTGGTCCTGAACAAAAATATTATTCGACTAAAATGTCAAAAAAAACTGCTAATGAGGCTTTGTTAGGAAACATATTAACTACCAAAATCCACTAAAATCAAAATCGTATCTGATTGTCTTCCCCTATTCCCGACAACCCCCCCGGCCCCTCAATTTTTTTTTCAAGGCTTGTTGCATATCAAGGCTTGTTACATATTATATGAAAACCCATTGGAAATGCTTTAAAATAAGACCTCGCCGAGGTTTATATCTTTTACAGGGACGGAGATATCGTCGTTTCAATAGCCCAAAATTAAGTGTTTAATTTTCGATCTCTCAAACGATGATATCTGATATCTCCGTCTCGGCAAAAGATACAAACCTCGGTAAAGTCTCATTTGAAAGCGTTTCCAATGGGCTTTCATATGATATGCAACAAGCCTTGAAAAAAAATTGAGGGGCCGGGGGGGTTGTGGGGGCTAGGGGAAGACAATCAGGTAAGATTTTGATTTTAGTGGATTTTGGTAGTTAACATGTTTCCTAACAAAGCCTCATTAGCCGTTTTTTTTGACATTTTAGTCGAATAATATCTTTCTTCAGGAGCACTGTGGTTTAATTTACAGAGGTTTCCGATGGGTAGCGCTAGGGTTGCTGGTTTGCAATTTTTTCTGTAGAGTATTGGTGTCGTGATGACCATATGGTCACCAGTACTCTCTACAGAAAAAATTGTTAAAACCAGTTAAAATTTTAACCGGTAGTTATTATTAATTATTAGATACTTTTAACCAGTTAAAATTATTGTTAAAACCAACTCATTTTAAGCCTTAAGTAATTTCCAACAAAAATTATATCTCGATACTAGTGCTATCTATCGGAAAAAAAAATTTTTGACAAAATTACCAAATTTTTAATGTAATAAAGCTGAGGTCCCTTCGGCTCCGGGTTAATCACGTCATTTTCGAAAACCGTGGATATTATAATAGGAGCAACCGAAACCGTGTTCGACGACGGCAACGGCAGTCCTTCCATAAAATCCAAAAACGTAACAATCCGTCTGTCGGACAAATTGATTTTAACGCTTGAAACGGTTAAATTAAGTTTCGTTTTCGGCAGTAATCTATATTCCGGTTTAATGCTGTTTGATAAAACAATCTGGCCTCGGATTTTCGACAGCATGTGATATTCCGTATCGTCTGATCTGAGGGATTCACGCCATTCGTCTCCAGAATCGCTGAATAACAATTGGAATCCGTCCAGATTAATGTGAAGTCGGTCGTAGAGTCTCTCTTCTAATTCCATTTGAGTGACGTCGTCTAAGCATAGAGGGGGTTGTAAATCGCTTCGGAAAGTCCATTTGCCTAAATCTAGAACTGCGACCATCCCAGCCCTAAAATTGAATTAATTTATTTATTTCTCCGATTAAGAAAAAAAAAAATCAATAATTTTGATGGCCAATTAGTGAAATTAAAGTAAATAAAACTGATCACAGGATTTTCTACCGTGAATTTATTTAAGCCACGATGAATATTCCGAATTGAATCTATGATTAATTGCAGCTAACATTTATGTTTAGCTTATGTATCTCTTGATTATATTGAATTAATAAATAAAATCTGGCTTTGGCCATTCTTTTTAGGAAATTAATTAATTAATCAGATAGCTAATTTATTAATCGGCTAATTAATGACTTACATACTTAAAAGCGACTCATCCAATACTTGAATTATTATCAGTTACCAAAAAAAAAGCTTTTATTTTTATTTAACTTACTTTTGAAGAGATCCAGTTTCAGCCACGACGATATGCGGAGCTTTAATGGTCATATGAATATCTACTCGGATTTGCCTTGTGTCGACCATCTTTTTAAATTTCATGGCATTTTCATAAATTGATAAAAATCTCGATTTAAACGTAGTTTCTGTAAATCCAACTCCTTGGAAAAAACTAAGAAATTCGGATACTGCATGCTGAAATTAAAAGTTAGAATTCATGTTATGATTTATAATCCAGGTTATAGCTGCTTAGGATCATCCAAACAATAATGCCAATGCCAGTGTCAGCACCTCCGAGGGGAGGGGGCTACAAAATTATATATTGCGCCCTTGAGTTTCCGGGATTCCCTCAGTTTTTTTAAAAATTTGGTTTTTTTTTTGTTTTTTAATTCTCAATTTTTTTCCCGAGTCCCAAATTTTTAAAATTTTCAAGAAAACAGAGTCTGTCCATAAAACAAAATCAACTGTTTGGGCGGACATCATCGTTAAATATCCTAAAGCAAAGGCGTATTTTTGCTTTTTTTTTTTTTCAAAGAGTATTTTTGCTGACCAAAAAAGCCATTCTAAATAAAACAATTTTCTTCGACAATTATCGCCAAATTTTTGGCAGTTTCATTTGACTCTCACAAAAAACTCTGGATCCGACTTTGAAAAATGGCTAAATTTGTGTTGACGTTACACTTCAACTGCCTCCTTTGCTTCAATTTACTTAAAAACTTACTTCGTGATAAATAATTTCCAAGGGTTCTAAATTGACTGTGATCCCATAATCAGCGTCGACGGTTAGCGGTTTCTTTTCAAAATCAATATATAAAAAATTGGAAGACGAATTTCCTAAAAACAAAAAACAAATAAGTAATTTTCACTGAAATTAATATTTTTTTTTTGTTTGCTAACCTGTAACGTTGTCAGAATTCAAAAGAGGTACAAGACCATGCTCGATTGAGGCACCTTCCACAACCAAACTTTCGGCTCTGGCAGAAAATTTAAAAGCGTGTGCGGCCGGACGAGTTTCAAAACTTCCGAGGAATTGAGTTAATGTGACGGAAGCAATTTCGTTGCCTCTAGCGTACACGCTAGCAGAAAAATTATGTAGCGTCAAATTTATTTTGTGCTCTTCAAAAAAAGAAAATAAAAGTTTAAATTAAAACTCGTTACCGTCTTTTTTTTTTTTTTAATTTTCAAAAGCTAAACTAAAAAAACTACTACCTATATACTTTTTGGCCTTATCCGGAGGAAAATCTCCGTCGACTTTACCTAATAATTCGTTAAGTCTTTCTTTTTCAGGAGGGGACAGCTGATGCCAGAGACCTCGCGGTTTTTCGGGACGTATTTGAAACTTAATAAAATTATTATTATTAGACGAAAAAGACCACCATTTATCTTCGTTGGTTATTATTTCAATGCGATCGGGGTCTTCGTTTTTTATCTGAAAATTTGAAAAAAAAAAAAAAAACAAAAAGGTTGCCATTAGAGTACATATTTTTTCTTCCCTTTTTTTTTCTTTCATTTAAGCTCACCTCGACTTTCGCGTGTTCTCTAGCTATTACAATGCTGCTAAGTGGTAAATTATCTTCCGCTCTGCCGAGATCAAGACGAAGCTCCGTGTCGCCAGGATTAAGGGCGGATTGCCGATAGAGGTTTTTGTATTCCTTATACCGGTTGCTGGGGGAAAAAAAAATTAAAATTGAAATCATCTTTGGTGTTGAAAATTTTGAACTGATTTTTACCGATGTTCTTTTATTCGATTCCATGTGTAAGGGTAAACGCGCTGCTCCAGTACCGCATTACACGAATATTTCCACCATGTTGATATATTTCCGTGAATAGAGCATAGAGGCCGATGGCGGATGAAATTTCTGGAAAAAGAAAAATCAAATTATCACAGGTCGCGAGATACAAAATCGAGGAAAAATTAAATACCTTTTTAGGTCAATTTGGCGAAACAAATGGCAGACTGCGATTATCGCATGCAACTGGGCCCTTGATAACTGAGTTGCGGCATCCTGCACAACCAAATCGACTAGTAATTTTGGCACTCTCGCCTCGCTTGATCTGCTTACAATTATTTTCATCTTGGCACTCAAAGGTTTCAAAACTGAAAAAAATTATAACAAGAATGATAAATGACTTTCCCTTCGTTTTGGGCGTTGTTAATACTAACGAAAATCAAAAGGTTTTCCTTGAATACTGAACGTCTGCAATCCCTCTCTCATGTCATTTCTCCAGTTTTCTCCGACAAAGCCCACGTTGTTTAGCGATGCATTGCAGTAAATGGACAAGGCTTCCAATCTGGCTAATTGATAGACAGACGAATTCCCGGTTGGAGTTGTGCATGGTTTCCATTTGCTGAAAACATTCAAATTTTAAAATTAGATTAAAGTAATTTAGACGAATTAACAACGGAATTTTTTATATGAAATTCATGAAAGATAATGGAAAGGTCTAATAGCTACTGAGCATGATTTTAATTTGGGGACGTCCATAAATTACTTAGAATTATTTTGGCCATTTTCGACCCCCTCCCCCCTTGTTAGCAAACATTAGCATTTCGGGACCCCCCCTTAATTTTTTTTTTTAAATTAATATTAAATATCAAAAAAAATCTTGAATTCTTCGGAACTTTAGGTTGCAAAGAAAATGTTTTTTTTAAACTTATGGGTAAAATTGAAATAGTTTTTTCTTTATTTATTTTTTTATTTTTTATTATTTTTTTAAAGTGAGCTAGGTTATTTTTTCATTTTTTCATTTTTAATTTTTTCATTTTTATTTCATGAAACAAATGCTAACATTAGATATGTAACCCCCTCCCCCCCCCCCCCCAACATGCTAACGTAATTTATGGACTGCCCATGCCCCTTAGGGCCCCTTCCAAATTGCACCCTTAATGTAATCTAATAATCTAAAAAACAGCTTTCCTCAGCGAACGATTGTAATTAATTACCTGTTGGTAGTCTCGATCGACATTCCTTGAATACATAAACCGCAAGCGACGCCTCCATTACAAGTCGGGTCTTCAAAACGTATATGCAACTTCCTTACGTAAATTTGAATGTTGTTGGCTAAAGAGCTTAACAATCCTTCCAGCAAAGTCCCACAACTGCTCCCAAAAAAATTTTCCCCTTCTAAATCTTCCAAAATTTTTTTCTTGGCCGCCCGCAGCAGTCTTTTCTCTTTCTCCGCGTCAAATTCTTCCAAACCGACGGGATTGGCAACGACGAAAACATCCTTTAAAGAAAAAATAAAAATTTTATGAGGAAAAAAAAAAGGGGGAAAAAAATCCGAGGATCTATAATCGATTAATTAAATTAATCTCATTACCTCGACGCAGATGACGATAGCTTGACTTGATAAACAAGACCAAGGGATAGTTAAACACATTTGACCGATGACTCCATACTTCACTTCGATCGGAAGCTCTAGTTCGTACTAAAAAAAAAAAAAAAAAAAGAAAATGATTGGAAAAGCGTTTTAATCTTGCAGTAAAGGGTCAAGGCTTTTTTCTCCGGAAAGGAAAATCTTTGCCTATTTCAGCTGACATAGGAAGCTTTAAGGTGATTTGGAAAAGTGACGTAACCGGATTTTACAAGTTAAAAAATCCTGAAATGAAATTGGTTATCTGAGAAGGATCTACATACAGTAATCCCTTACTTTCCGAATATCGCACCATTACAAGCAGGGCTCTCAGAAATAGATATGATCACTAATTCTTTTTTTTTTTCAAGTCCTTTACTCGACGGGAAAAATTGCTGACTGAACCTAAAAGTTCGTAAAATCCCATACTTTGACCGAAAAAAAAAATGCCGATCCGGCCGAGTCTTGCTAAAATTCCGGGTCTATGCCTATGCTAGTGTCGGTGCCGGCTCTGATGCCGATGCCGACACTAAAAATTTTGCGATTCCGATGCCGACATCGACTTTCAAAAAAAAGTTCGACGCAAGATTTTAATCCCCCAAACTCCCTATAATTCATCCACCCTCTCCACCTACTGTGCTTGCATTATAACTGAATGGCCCATATGGAAAAAAAAAGATCTAATACTTACCAAAGCTTCTGGTTTAAGGCGCAAATCATTTAGTTTGACTTCACCACTAAAGATCCCAACGTTCAAATGCTCGGTATCAAGATCTTCAACATACTTTCCTAGCCATTTGTTTAAAATGCTGGCCACTAACCCCTCAAACATGATGTTGCCCTTGTTTTAAGTAGTTAGGTGCATAAATGAGTAACCATCTGCAAAAAGAAAAAAATGCCCCAATAAGCAAAGAAATATTAATATTTGTAAAATATGTTTTAAATATATGCATAGTATTTTAAAAATATTGTGCAAATGTTTTTCGAAAAAAGAAACAGTAAAAATATTTAAAAGTATTATGCAAATGTTTTTTAAAAAAAGAAACGATAAAAATATTTTAAAAATATTATGCAAATACTTTTTGAAAATAGAAACAGTAAAAATATGCAAAAAATGCTTTTTGAAAATAGAAACAGTAAAAATATTTTAAAAATATTATGCAGATACTGGGGCCCTGGCAAAACCCTGACCTTTCAAAACCCCGACCGGGGTTTTGCAAGGTCAGGTTTCTGAAATGCAGTGTTTTAATAATTAATTTAATTTTTAAAATTGTCGTGGTTTTGAAAAATTAATTAAAATTTTTTTTGAAGGATTTTCAAAACCTCGAAAAAATCGGGGATTTGCAAACGATTTGCAATTTATTTTGAAAAAAATTTCAAAATTAAATAAAAAAGTTAAGGACATTGAAAATCCCCGAAAACTACGAAATCGTTCAAAAGCTGGAAATTCAAATTGAACACTTAAAATACTTGAGATGCGCATTATGCGTATGCAATCGTCTATCGCGCGAAAAATAGGTACATCTTGTGCACCTCCGCCCTGTGCAGTTCGTACACGGAGAATAACGAATCCCCGCAAAAGAAATTACAGCTCAGCAAACGGCTCTGAGGGCAGCCTTCTTCGACCTTGAGCCTTAAAGCCTGCGCCAAAAAACTCAATTAGCGTTTGTCGTTTTTGTTTGATCTGTTAACCAAAGAGGATGGCGCATCCCTGTGGCCACATTCTTTGCAGTGGGGAATGTGCGGAGCGTCTTATCTCTGTACGGAGGAGATACGACGACGGGAGGCTCATCCCCTTTAAATGTGGCCGGTGCCAAGAGCTGATAGGCAACCTGGCCAGAATATACATTTATTTATTTATTGAGTGTTCTTCAAGTTGATTAGAAAGTGATGCTTTTAAAACATAACAAATTTGAAGAGAAAGCGGGAAAATGGATCAGAGTCCATTGTTTTGTTTACACTTAGCTCTTCTGCCCCTGTAAGCTATTTTAGTGTATCTCCATTTTGTAAACAATAGCTTCTCTCTGCTGTTTAGCTTTTTCCAACAACGGTTCTATTCGAGTTGTTTTGAAAATGAAGTTATATGCTGAAGTCGCTTATAGGGCAGTCTTATGTTTAGCTTTTGTCAACGCATTCAAAACAAAAACATGGACTCTGATCTTTTTTTCCGCTTGCTCTTCATTTTACTTTCAAAAAACGCTGGTTTTTGATGTTTTTGATCATTTAATTTTGCAATAATCCCGCAATAGTCTTGCTTTCTAAATTTTGAAGTTTTCGGGTATTTTCAATGTTCATAGCTTTTTTATTTATTTTTCAAATTTTTTTTAAAAAAAATTGTAAATCGTTTGCAAATCCCCGATTTTTTCGAGGTTTTGAAAATCTTTCAAAAATAATTTTTAATTAATTTTTCGAAACCACGACAATTCAAAAAATTAAAATAATTATTAATACACCGCATTTCAGAAACCTGACCTTGCAAAACCCCGGTCGGGGTTTTGAAAGGTCAGGGTTTTGCCATAGTGCCCAGATACTTTTTGAAAATATAAACAGTAAAAATATGCAAAAAATGTTTTTTGAAAAAAGAAACAGTAAAAATGTTTTTAAAATATTATGCAAATGTTTTTTGAAAAAAGAAACGAAAATATTTTAAAAATATTATGCAAATACTTTTTGAAAAGAGAAACAGTAAAAATATTATGCAAATGTTTTTTGAAAAAAGAAACAGTAAAAATGTTTTTAAAATATTATGCAAATGTTTTTTGAAAAAAGAAACGAAAATATTTTAAAAATTTTATGCAAATACTTTTTGAAAAGAGAAACAGTAAAAATATTATGCAAATGTTTTTTGAAAAAAGAAACAGTAAAAATATTTTTAAAATAATATCCAAATATTTTTTGAAACAAGCAACGGTAAAATATTATATAAATTCATTTATTCTCCTGTTTCAAAATCCCACAAAAAAAGATCGATCCTGAATTCATAGCTTGGAACACTATCTCTGAACTTCAAACGATAAAAATATTTTAAAAATATTATGCAAATGTTTTTTGAAACAAGAAACGATAAAAATATTTTTAAAATATTATGAAAATATTTTTTGAAACAAGAAACGATAAAATATTTTAAAAATATTAACAAAGCTTTTGAAAAAGGGCAATTTACAAGCAACCGGAATTTTTCATCAAATGACTGTAATCATGTCTAGTTTTAACCCCGGAAAATATACACGCTGGAACTATTTTTATGGTGTGATTTTATTAAGGTAAACATAGGAAACACCGCCATAAAAATTGTTCCGCCGTGTATAAGTTTTGAATTTTTGGACAAAAGGGACTAGGTTTAAAACGCCGAGCCGTAGATAATTCCAATAAAAATAACTAAATATCGAAATTCATCAATTTTTTTTTTCAATTCGCCAGATGTAAGCATAGCAGAAAAGCTATTTCTACATTTCTTTGTGTCCTTATTCGCTTGAGCCCCCTCTTACTTCAAATGTTTTTACAAAAGTCAGCTACTTTACTATTAACCCGGGTCTAGCGAATCTTTAAATTAGTATTTTCCCTAAACATAGATGTCGACCCAATCTAAGACTACCTTTTTTTCTCTGCTTCTGAAATATTTTATTTATTTTAAATTTTGCTTCTCCTTTCTACGAGACAGCGTGACATAAATCGACAGAAATGAAAACGATCCCTTCAGGCTATAATGTGCTGATCCAGACACCGAGAGAGAATTTTCTATATATTCATCAGTATTAAGTTAAGTCCCAGGAAGAATAAGAGCTCCTTACGCTGCAAGTGTTCCTTCGCTTAATCAAAAAAAGAAAATTCGCTGAAGCAAACTATTTATTCAGAAAAGATTTTACCAGTAGAATTTAATTTTGCAGGAGGAAGCAACTCAACGAAAGCCTCTTTGAATCCTTAGCTTTAATCGGATGTGAAAATTGACTTCAGAATCAGCATGATATCATCTCCCCGGGGCAGTTTTTCTCTCATTTAAAAACTTTAAAAAATATAAAAAGCGAGCTAAAAAGCAATGATTTATTGGTTTTACCTTCAAGCATATCTGTGTTTTATTGGTTAAGTGAAAAATACGGCGCTCTAGTTTTTAAAAACTTTTGAAAAGCAGCCGGGCCGTTTCGTTTCAGTAGGTTTTAGTTGGGTCGAATTTAAAATTTCTTCATCAAAACAATAAAGGGTAGTCCATTAATTCTGTACGTCAGAGCCAAAAGGTTCGATATGCAAATTAAAGATGGCCGTTTGTTAAGGGTAAACAACGTTTAGCGGACTTCTTTAATTTGCATATTGAATTTTTTGGCTCTGACGTACAGAATTACGTAAGCATGTAAGATGGTATTTTTGACCCCCTTCCCTCCCCCCCTAAACATGCTTACGTAACTTATGGACGACCCCTTAGGTTCTTCAAAAAATTTTTAAATCAATTTATTAACAGGTTAGATTGTAACCTCCTTAGGAAAAAATATTTATAAAATCAACTGTGCATGAGCTTCCCACTTAAGGAAAATGCTGGAATATCCAAAAATCGTGACTAGGCCACTTCCCAGCCGTTCGGGACAATTTCGAACACGTCACTTATGGGCCGTCCATAAATTATGTTAGCATTATTTTGGCCATTTTTGACCCCCTCTTCCCCATCTGATAGCAAATGAAATTTTTATCATTAAAAAAATCTGAAATTCTTCGGAACTTAAATTTTGCAAAGAAAAGGTTTTTCTTTTTTTCTTTTTTTTTGAAGTGAAATTTCTTTGGCGGGCCTTGAGTGTGGGCGTAACGCGATAAAATTAAGAAAAACATTTTAATATTAATTTAAATAAAGTTTTTAACTTCATAAAAAGCATGCCAATATATCTATTACAGTTAAAAGCTACTGTAAATGAAAAATTAAAAAACAATAAAACTACGAAAAAAAATTTAATATTTATTTAAGAGGAGGCTTCAGATATTTATTTAAATATACCAAAATAAATTTACATGGCTTAGAACTTTTTTTTGGAGATACAAATTAGAAATCTGGCTTCGTAGCGAACTTCATAGTGATACTGGCATCTTTCCTTCAAAATTTCAGATTCTCAGGTTGTAAAGAAACTCCGGAAAACGCTTTGGAAAATATATTCCCGACATTTATTTTTGAAAACGTTTTCCGGAGTTTCTTTACAACCTGAGAATCTGAAATTTTGAAAGAAAGATGCCAGTATGAATATAAAGTTCGCTACGAAGCCAGATTTTTAATTTGTATCTCCAAAAAAACGTTTTAGGCCAGGGAAATTTATTTTGGTATATTTAAATAAATCTCTGAAGCCTTCTCTTAAATAAAAAATTTACAAAATTTAAATTTCATTTAAATAAAATTTGATAAAAAACTCATTAAAAAAATGAGTCAATAGTTTTAGAGGGAAATTTCATGAAAATCTTACAAAAAACTTTATTTTAATTTAAATAATTGACCCAAAGTGAAGTTTCACTTCAGCCCTAACGCTATATATCATAGAGCATGTTAATTTTTGTTTCCATTTTTAAATGAGCTAGGTTACGTATTTTAAAAAATTTAAAATTATTTTAAAAATTTAAATGATTTTCATTTTTGCACGTTTATTACACGAGACAAATGCTAACGTTAGATAAGTAACCCCCCCCCCCCCCCCCCCCCCCGCAAACATGCTAACTTATTTTATGGACAACCCCATATTTTTATGGCAAAAACCGTATTATTTTTGCCAAAATTTGAGCCTTCATCTTACTATTCGTTGGGACAAAAACTTGTCAGCTTGCCACTGCATGACCTCAAAAACATAGTTTTCAAGTGTTGTAGTGATCTATTATGGTGACAAAAGAGAAGCCCTCCCAATTTTTCAAGATTCGCCAAATTTAACACTTTTTCGCCTTGAGCTATTTTCAAAAGTTTGAAAAAAATATATGAAAGAATTTTTCACATCTAAATGTATAATTACCATGGCCTATACCAGATTTTTAAAATGTTTTGGAAAATGGGACATCCCAGTGAGTCGGATGAAACTACACGGAAAACATATTTTTCATCACACGGGGCAGTTTATTTACAGACTATTTTACGTCGTACCTTGTGATAAAAAATATCTTTCAATGCAAGAAATGCAAACGACTTGCCCGTCTCGACCTATTTAAGGCCCTCGCCTTCGGCTCGGGCTTAAAACTCGGTCTCGACGGGCAATTTTGTCGTTTGCAGTCCTTGTATTGAAAAATACTATGATATAACTTATAAATCGTTTTCGAACATCTTCTCTAGCAGTTACTTAACAGGTCACATACAGTTAAAAATATTTACTGTGAAACTCCACGATAAACGTGAAGCTACATAATATTTCGTTTATTGTTTACTTTTTAATACCGACCTGGCCCAGAGCATTTTACTGTTTTTGTCTAATGACCAAATCATTTGCATTCAAAATTCGTATTAGAAATTATTGTCAACACAAAAACGAAAAAAAAAAAAAAAAAAAAAAAAATTCAATTTTTTCCGAAATCTATTATTTTTAAGAAATGTTTCCAACCAAATATAGGCCGCGACTTACTAAGTCCTGACAGAAAACAAAAATACTTTTAACACAAACACCTTCTTCGAAAACACCGAAAAAAAGTTTTTTAAATAAAATTTTACAAAAAGAGACATCGCTTTACGAAAATTTGCAGAGTTCTATAAATATCTGAAAGCCATCACCCCTTTTAAATACTAAACCATACCGTAACCTCTACCTTACATAATTTAAATCAATACAGCCAGTAACCATATGTTGTGCAAAATAAAATATAAATATCGTAAATAATAAAAATTTAAAAAAAAAAAAGAAAAAAAATCCTACGCCTTATCCCATTTTTGGAAAAATTCTTAAGTTTACATCAACTTTTTTCCCCTGCTCGCAGCTATTGTAAAAATAAAAAAAAAAGGAAAAGAGGGAAATAAAAATATTTACCCAAGGTATTTTCCTTATGTCACATCCTTACGTCCCACGCACCGGAAAACGAACCCACAACCGGCAGAAATAGATTTTAAATAAAAAAAATAAATTAAATAAATATTTATCTCATATTAACAGGCCGAATCACGGCGATTTATCCCTGATTCGATATCAGGAGAAAAAAAACAGATGGTTTCTAAATGAGTGAAAGCATCGAGCCTTTCAGTCTAGTTGGTTATCGATTTTCACTGCTAAAACGCAGCCCGCATAGCGCCAGTGCCCGTCATCCATTCAACACGTGGGCAGATCGATCCGTTGAGTTTTTTTAAAAAGCAAACTTTTTTTTTTTTAATTTCGCTTTTTTTTCCTCTTTCTTTTGTTTATAAATGTCGGGTATTAAATGTTCAAATTCCGGTTTTTTTTTTGGAGGGGACTTTAAACCGCAGTATATGGAATCTTATACCCCCTTAAAAGGGGTTTCCTTTTTTTTTCCTTGGCTCAACCTTGAAATTTTATAAACTGGGTCAAGTTTAACGGCAAACGTCGTAACGTTTTCCCGGTTGATAGTCACAGCTGACCGCGCATATTCATCCGTTGAAATGGATGAGGCATACGGTTAACAGACTGTCCGAAGCTAGGCCGAACGAAAAAAATTTTGGATAACCTTTTTGGAAATTTTCAAAAATTAATTAATTATGATACTGAATATGGACCCAAAATTGAAAACAAAAAAAAAAAAAAAAATGACCAAAATTTGACTCTTTTAAAAAATATGTGTACGTCATTTAGAAAAGGTACCATCGGGGAGATGGCGCTTAAAATGCTGTGAAATTGGAATGCATAACAAAACAATGTTTGTTTACAAACAAAACATTCCAAGCGCCATCTCCCCGATGGTACCTTTTCTAAATGACGTACACATATATCTTTTAACGACTTGGTTAAAAAATGTAGATTTTTCATGACCTGTGCTACAATAAATGACTTTTTACAGAAAATATACATCGACCGAATTCTGACTATGAGACTCTGAATTTTAAAAATGGACAAGGTAATAACCCATGCTTTTCTCTGAAAAATTAAGAAAACTGAAAGCTCTTCCAGATTCACATGCTGTTCTGATGTGGCTAGTTTTGGTCCGCCTGAGGAATTAATCCTCATACTCTCTGATTTTCGAGAGCGTTCCCCTATCCGCCACCTGGGGAGGCGCCCGATGGGGGACTAGCCAAAAACCCCACACGGGTTGGTGGGACAACCCTGTCCCCAGCCACCGAAAAAGATGCCATCCTCCCAACGGCACAAAGTCACCCACCTCGTACGGATCGACATAAAAATGACGTCCTTTTCATATCGATCCGCACGAGATGGGTGCCGTATGACGTAAGGAGGATTTTATCCCTCTAGATGGCTGACTTAAAACTAATTTAAAACTACCCTAAAAACTAACTTAACTTAAATCTAGACTTAAAACTACTTAAAATACTTAACTTATTTATACTAGTTACTAAGCTTAGCTTAAACTTAAATTAAGGTTGTACAAATGTACAATGTACGGCATTGGACATTCATACAATTTACAATATTAGATATTAGAGACAAGATTGTCTGTACTTTTCGACAATCTTTTGCGCGAAAAATGAACTCGATTCTGTTTTTTTTTTTTATGTCGTTTAACCGCTTTAAAAAAATGTGCTAATCGACAGCTTTTAAAAATTATAGGCTGTCTTTTAAAATCCCGTTTTATTTTATTATTATTATTTTTTTTTTATTAATAAAAAGATGTGAGGGAGAAATAGAAATAAGAAAAAGATGAAAAGGTAAAAACTCCATAACCCAATACCGAGTATAAAACACCTATGCCCATGCCCATGACCATGACCATACCCATTACCATACCATGCCTGTACCAAACTCAAACTCCTTGATGAAGCTTTTGGACTGCGTTGGCGGCTGCGACGACTCCTCTGGCTGCGACGATTCCTTGGCTGCTCCTGTAAAAACAAAAACAAAAAAAAAAGACAATTAAAAAAGGGGGGGGCTTGGAGACCCTCACAATGGAGTTTATCTCCCGCGGTATGATTGTAATTAAAAAATTAATTATTTTAAACTGTAATGTTATTATTATTATTACTATTTTTTTTAAAATTAATATTTTGAGATTATAAATTAAAAAAAAAAAAAAAGCAAAAATGCAAAAAATTCGGATTTCCAGGCGTAAAAGGTTAAGACCTTCCGCATTGG
Organism: Liposcelis bostrychophila; assembly: GCA_037577465.1. NCBI lineage: Eukaryota > Metazoa > Arthropoda > Insecta > Psocodea > Liposcelididae > Liposcelis > Liposcelis bostrychophila. The sequence goes on from CM075212.1 coordinate 8,721,156, forward strand.
ACCGGCCGTCAGGGGAACCATGCCATTAGAGCGAGCCGGGAGCCTATCGGCTTTAACTGTGCATATATGTACAGCTAAGGCTTGCGGTGCGCCAATAACCTCGGACACCCAGTCATCCGAAATGAAACCCTGGAGACTCTCACTATGGAGCTTATCTCCCGCGTAATCCATGATCGAATCGAATAGAATACACAGCCTAATAAAACTCTGCAGCTCCAAGAGAGGGGCTGACTCCTAACTTAACGTTTCGGGGGAACTTAACACTAAACACTTAAAATAATACCACAAGGCCAGTCGCTGGGTCGATACCTAGGCCTTCTACGATGGGAGACTAAACCTCCTGGTTTATCTCCAAGCCGGGCCGAAAATAATTATTTAAAAAAAAAAAAAAAAAAATTAAATCCCGTGATTTAAAAAAAAAATAAAATAAAGCCCGCACTAAAAATATTTTAAATAAAAAAAAAAATAAAAAAATTACGATGCGACTCCTCCGAGAGTCAAAACCGAATGACGCTAGGAACCTGAATCAAGATGGCGCTTGGATACGTCATGCGCAGACAGGCACGCCCTCTGTAATCCAATATGGCGCCTCAAACATTTTAACTGTAAATATCTGTGAATCCAAAACTTATTTATTTATTTATTTATTTATTTATTTGTTTACATATTTATTTAGTTCGAAAGGCCCTTCTGTCGTTAAGTGTACAAATCTTGTTTTTTAAAAAAAAAAAGTTGCAATAACTTTTCTTGAAAAACTTCTGCGATTCGCCGCTAGAGTGCTCTTTTGTTAAGTCTTCGGCTAAACGCACAACTTAATTTATTTTGATAATTTTCGTGTTTTTTATGCATTATTCGGCTGTTTAATTTAATAAACGTCGATTTTACGTATTTTATTACAAAAAACGCGTCATTTTTAAAAAATTGTTTTTCTAAAGAAAAATGTGGTTTGAAAAAAAAAAAAGTTATAATTTCAGGTTTTTCAACATTTTTTTAAAAAAACAAGATTTGTACACTTAACGACAGAAGGGCCTTTCGAACTAAATAAATATGTAAACAAATAAATAAATAAATAAATAAATAAATAAATAAATAAGTTTTGGATTCACAGATATTTACAGTTAAAATGTTTGAGGCGCCATATTGGATTACAGAGGGCGTGCCTGTCTGCGCATGACGTATCCAAGCGCCATCTTGATTCAGGTTCCTAGCGTCATTCGGGTTTTGACTCTCGGAGGAGTCGCATCGTAATTTTTTTATTTTTTTTTTTTATTTATAAATATTTTTAGTGCGGGCTTTATTTTATTTTTTTTTTAAATCACGGGATTTAATTTTTTTTTTTTTTTTAAATAATTATTTTCCGGCCGGCTTGGAGGTAAACCGGAGGTTTAGTCTCCCATCGTAGAAGGCCTAGGTATCGACCCAGCGACTGGCCTTGTGGTATTAGTTTTAAGTGTTTAGTGTTAAGTTCTCCCGAAACGTTAAGTTAGGAGTCAGCCCCTCTCTTGGAGCTGCAGAGTTTTATTAGGCTGTGTATTCTATTCGATTCGATCATGGATTACGCGGGAGATAAGCTCATAGTGAGAGTCTCCAGGGTTTCATTTCGGATGACTGGGTGTCCGAGGTTATTGGCGCACCGCAAGCCTTAGCTGTACATATATGCACAGTTAAAGCCGATAGGCTCCCGGCTCGCTCTAATGGCATGGTTCCCCTGACGGCCGGTCCAATGCGGAAGGTCTTAACCTTTTACGCCTGGAAATCCGAAATTTTTTTGCATTTTTGCTTTTTTTTTTTTTTTTAATTTATAATCTCAAAATATTAATTTTAAAAAAAATAGTAATAATAATAATAACATTACAGTTTAAAATAATTAATTTTTTAATTACAATCATACCGCGGGAGATAAACTCCATTGTGAGGGTCTCCAAGCCCCCCCCTTTTTTAATTGTCTTTTTTTTTTGTTTTTGTTTTTACAGGAGCAGCCAAGGAATCGTCGCAGCCAGAGGAGTCGTCGCAGCCGCCAACGCAGTCCAAAGCTTCATCAAGGAGTTTGAGTTTGGTAGGCATGGTATGGTAATGGGTATGGTCATGGTCATGGGCATGGGCATAGGTGTTTTATACTCGGTATTGGGTTATGGAGTTTTTACCTTTTCATCTTTTTCTTATTTCTATTTCTCCCTCACATCTTTTTATTAATAAAAAAAAAATAATAATAATAAAATAAAACGGGATTTTAAAAGACAGCCTATAATTTTTAAAGCTGTCGATTAGCACATTTTTTTAAAGCGGTTAAACGACAAAAAAAAAAAAAACAGAATCGAGTTCATTTTTCGCGCAAAAGATTGTCGAAAAGTACAGACAATCTTGTCTCTAATATCTATATTGTAAATTGTATGAATGTCCAATGCCGTACATTGTACATTTGTACAACCTTAATTTAAGTTTAAGCTAAGCTTAGTAACTAGTATAAATAAGTTAAGTATTTTAAGTAGTTTTAAGTCTAGATTTAGTTAAAGTTAGTTTTTAGGGTAGTTTTAAATTAGTTTTAAGTCAGCCATCTAGAGGGATAAAATCCTCCTTACGTCATACGGCACCCATCTCGTGCGGATCGATATGAAAAGGACGTCATTTTTATGTCGATCCGTACGAGGTGGGTGACTTTGTGCCGTTGGGAGGATGGCATCTTTTTCGGTGGCTGGGGACAGGGTTGTCCACCAACCCGTGTGGGGTTTTTGGCTAGTCCCCCATCGGGCGCCTCCCCAGGTGGCGGATAGGGGAACGCTCTCGAAAATCAGAGAGTATGAGGATTAATTCCTCAGGCGGACCAAAACTAGCCACATCAGAACAGCATGTGAATCTGGAAGAGCTTTCAGTTTTCTTAATTTTTCAGAGAAAAGCATGGGTTAGGGGCCCTAACCAAGGCTGTTAATCAATCATAATCATAAATAGCGATTAATCGAATATTTCTGACTCCAAAAAAACAAAAACTGAAACCAATCAAAAAAGAAGAGAATCATTGAATATCCGTAACTGAAATTAGAGGTTAAGAAACGGGATTGAAATCAAAATCATAACCGAAATTGAATTCGAAATAAAAAAATCGAAAATCGAAATTGAAATAAGAATTTGCTAAAAACCGTAATTAAAAATAATTTTTTAAAATACTTTTAATAAAAATCATAATCAAAAACAACTGTAAAAAAATAATAAACCGAAAATAATTTAAAAATTCTAGGAGTGCGCGGTCTCAAATTTGATCTCAAGTAAAATTGATCTTTGTACTGGGCTTTTAGTTCAGTCAAGTTTTATTTCATTGGCAATTTCTATTTTCATATATTTTTACGCCTTTTTTTAAAGTTTTATTTCGGGCCGACAAGTCATTTACTGCCAGTTGTGAATTTTTTATTTTCCTAAATTTTTTATTCTGAATTAAAAAGAATTAAACAATTTGAATTTTTCCCCCATTTTTTCCCTATCGTGTGCTTCTTCTGGTACTGGCTGTAAAAAAGGGATAATTTTCTCAAAATTTAGAACAAAGAATGGAAAAGAAAACAAAAAATTATAACTAAAAATCGTAATCATAATCGTAATTGAAATTAACAAAAGAGTCAGTGGAAATGGTAACTGAAACTAAAATTTAATTTTTAATGCAACCGAAAAACTGAAATCAAGATCGAAAATTTACAAACTGAAAAGCCAATAAACGTAACTGAAATCAAAATCGAATCAATAAACGTAACGAAAATCTGATATGAAAAACCGAAATTAATCGTATATTGAGCAAAGTTAATAATTAAAATCAAAATCGTAATCAGCTGTCAAGATTTTGAGTTCAGTAACCATAATCAAAATTAAAATTCTTATTTAAAAAAAATCATAACTGAAATTAATCAAAATTCAAGCGATTTTCGATTAGCAGCCCTGACAAGGTTTTAAAACTCCATAAGCTAAGGAGTGCAAAGAAAACTCTCCCAAGCTAGATACTATAAAATAAACAAAAAAAATATTTATATTTATAAAACGTTTTGAAGTGAAACTTCTTATGGTGGGCCTGAAAGTGAGTGACTGGGGTGTCACAGTTGAAGCTACATGTAGAAAAAAAATGAAACAGGCTCTACGTCGGTAAAGCCTAAAAAACTTGAAGTGAAACTTCTTATGGCGTTGCGTTTTACTATTTTTTCAACCAATTTTACCTTGAAATAATTAATTTCATTTTTTTTGTTCATTGTTTTTTGCTTACTTAAATTTAAATAAAAAACACACCAGAGTTAAAATTGCCCAAAATCGCCTTTTTTCAATTTTTTTTTTTAAATCACCCTTTTTCAACCATTTTCAAAATTCGTTTTTGAAAATCACCCTTTTTTCAACCATTTTATTTTCAACACAAAACCAACATTCGTTTTAAAAACCCCGAGTTGGCTGTGTGACAACACGGCCGGAAGATTTTTCGTGGATACGTCATTAAAAATTGCTATTAAAAACATTGGCATCGAGAAAAATTGCCATTAAAAAAATGAAAAATTGAAATAGTTAAACATAAACATTTGAAAGAGTTAAACTTTTACAATGTAAAGCAAGGACTAAAAAATAATAATTAATCAAAAAAGAATTATTTTAATTATTTAAAAATAAAATTAATATTTGAAATGCAGAAATCATTTTGACCTATCCCCAACACCTCGACAAAATTGCCAAAATTTTGTCTCGGTGTTATTTCGCCCATAACTTTTAATCTAACTTTTGATCTTTTCAAAATTCGTTTTTGAAAATCACCCTTTTTTCAACCATTTTTTCAATTTTTTCAAAATTAACGAAAAATAATGAAAAATTTAAAAGATTAACGCAAAATTCGAAATATTTAAATCTTCAAAGTTAAAATTTTGAATAGTCCAAATATTATTTAAAATTTTCGAAGTTGAAATTTTAATATTTAAAGTGATCGAAAACCTATCTTTCAAAAATCGATTTTCAATAAAATTTGTGACTAAAGACGTTTCACTTCAAAAATAGTCACGTAGGGTGTGTGGTGCCCAGGCAGGATACACTCTAGAGTTTGTGGTGCCTAGGCAGGATATACTCTAGAGTGTGTGGTGCCTAGGCAGGATACACTCTAGTAGAGTGTGTGGTGCCTAGGCAGGATACACTCTAGAGTGTGTGGTGCCTAGGCAGGAAACACTCTAGAGTGTGTGGCGCCTAGGCAGGATACACTCTAGTAGAGTGTGTGGTGCCTAGGCAGGAAACACTCTAGAGTGTGTGATGCCTAGACAGGAAACACTCTAGAGTGTGTGGTGCCTAGGCAGGACACACTCTAGAGTGTGTGGTGCCTAGGCAGGAAACACTCTAGAGTGTGCGGTGCCTAGTTTTTAGCCTTTAGTTTCACGTCTTCTTAATGCTAAAACACCAGATTTTTTAAAAATATTTTTCAATATTTTAAAAATATTATGCAGATAGGCTATTTTATAAATATTAATATTTTTTTTATTTACTGGATAAAGAAAACTTGCTTCAAGAATTTGGAATTTTTGAAGCTTGGGTTTAGCGTTTAGCAACAACGCGATTTACACGATTATTTCAGGTTATTTTTCATAGGAAAAGACCACCTGTAGGCTAAACACAAATATCGAGCCTTAAGTACTTTTTTCAGTTAAGTGCAACTGAAAGTTATACAATTAGCCTAAACTTTAAATTGTCTTTTATCGTTGCTGGTTTCCTAAAGAAATTAAATCACCATGACCTTATAATTAAAGTTGGCTATTTAAAACGATTTTCTCGTTTTTTTTTTCCTTCTATACTCTCTAATAATAACATGTTATGCCACCCTTAAAAAAGTTACCCACATATAGAAACTTCCTACTTACTTTTGAACTTTATAAATTAATCATGTTACACGTCAACGTAATAAGCTGACCTTTATTATACACGGGGAAAAAAAAATCGCTACAGGACTGCGATTATAGAAAAAAAAGAAAGCTCCGTCCCTTAATCCTTTCCTTTTGCAATAATCATGAGCCAATCCTTATAGCTTTTTTTAGCTTTGTGGAATTTTCCCGGAATTTCCGATTATTCCTCATCTTCTTCACCCTGCAAAGAAAGCAATAAAAAAAAGTTAGATTTTATATACATATATTTTTTTTTGGATTATAAAAAACTTTGTTCAAGGTCGATCAGAGAATGATTAATGCAGTTTTATGCCTAAAAAAATCACCTACAGTCAGAAACTGCTTGAATGCTAAATAGAACAAAGAGAACAATTTATGACCAAAAAATTACGTTTTGCTAATTTTGATAAATTTTGGGAAAATCGTGTTCGTCAATCCGGTTTTAACGGTCTCCAAAACATATGTTAACCATTTTCTGATCGCCTCAAAATAATTTTAGGATTGCTATTCCGAATCAGATTGCGTTTAAAATCTAACCGCGGAATTCGCAGTTTTGGTTACGGCAACTTATATCGTCTTTTTAAATGTAAAAAAAAAAAAAAAAATTAATAATCATTTCTAGCTTTTACCCTAAAACAAATACATTTTCCACGGAAGAGGAAAATCGGAAATTAAAACACTTTAGTGCTACCCCAATAATCGGAAAAAATAATAAAAATCCACCTTATTCCATTAAAAAAATTTTTACTGTCGCATTAGCCCAGATTTTTTTTTACAACTAATTTTACGATCAAAGTCTTTTCCACCGTTAACTGCAGTTCCGGAAAGTTTGTTTAGATTTTTTTTATTTTTTTCCTTTAACATTAAAAAGAAAAAAAAAAAAAAAAATTAAGCAAAGTCTTCTTGCTGTTTTCTACCGTATTTTTCTTAGTCCGTGAGAAGCAGAAAGCTAATTAGAGTAAGATAAACATGTAAAGGACAATCAAAAAAACACAATATTATTTTTTTGTTTGTTCTTTCATGCCCCAGATTTTATCCCGTCGCCTGATTCATGTACAATATTACAGCCGACGTTGTTATGGAAATCAACGCAAAATTCGAAATTTCATCCGCCATATTGGATTCGCCATTTTGAATTTTTCAATATGGGCATTCACGACATTCACCTTGATCATTTATACCAACATTCACTCTTTTGCAATCCTAAAATATACCATTTAAAATGGCAAATTTCGGCAAAAAATGGCAAAAAATCGACAACATACCCAGTGGTCCAAGAAAAAAATAAAAGCTTTTTGCTTTCCCTAAAAAGGAAATATAAATTGGCATTGATAAATTTTGCCACGTTCATGGTTCAAGTTTTATCCAATCTTTCAAGATTAAAATTTTTAATTTAATTTGTAAAAAAAAAAGAAACTTTTAACCTACTTTCCGGAAGATTTCCACTCAGAGAGATTTTGAATTTTTAACATCGAAATCCCGATGGATTAAAAGCCAATCCTCGTATTTTATCAGATTTCGCCTCGGAACTCGGCACTCGAAATTCGAATTTTATTTCGAAAACGAATGAAAGCAAAATAGAATTTTTTTCCAGAGTTTCAACTATAACGAAAAAAAAAAATGTAGAAGAATAATATAAGGAAAAAAAAGGTCGAAAAAGAATAACGATAACCCCATGAAAAGCTTTTCGGAATTTATGCGGAACGAGGAAAAACCTTATTTTATTACAATTCTACGAAGTAAATTATTTTACTCGGGTGCTGCTGCCGCGGGATCTTATTAAACAGATGAAAAGATTTTCCGCAAAACCTTTTGTCTACCCATTTTCAATACCGCTTTTCGTAGAAATCGAGAGAACGCTTTCGTGAACAGAAATGTTAATTATCGCCCGTTTATTGCGACTTCTTTTTTCGAGAAAGGAAAAATGTTTCAATTTATTTTAAAAATGGCGAAGTCAATTAATTTTTGTTTTGTTTCATTTTTATTAAATCAGTGGCGGACTAGAGGGCCGTTATTTTAAAATACTTCAAATTTTCCAATATTTCTATCCCAGCAATGCATAGTCCCGTCGTAGATAAATATGTTTTTTGCTTAAATAAGAAAAAAGTAAAACTTAATATTATTATTTGTTGGTTCGAACAAAATTGTTACAAAAATTCTACTGTGATAATAGTCGGCTAAGTCGGGATTTTACTTTTGAATTTTCTAATTAGTTGTCACGTTTTACTTTTTTCTCCCTTCAAAAAAAAAAAAAAAAAAAAAAAAAAAAAACAAACCTCAAAAATTGGTGATAATAAAAAAGTCACACCAAAAGGATATTTAAAGGTTATAGGAATACAATGACATGCTAATAGGACTAAGGAAGAATAGACTGTACATGTTATTGTTTTACTGATTTTTGCTAAAATTTCAAATTTACTGTAAAATGATAATGTACTGATAGCCAGGTAAAGGAATTTCAGTACATCATTCGAACATCAGAAAGACACATAGTTGATTCTGTATGATACCATACTGAAATCAGAATGATACCACAACGATACCTTTGAAAAGGCAGCAAGACGATTAAAAAATGATGCATAATGACACTACATTGAGGCCATATCAATTTGGTACCACCTCCACCTGAGATCGGCAGAAAGTCATTAAACCCTCAGTGGAACTCCGAAAGGTACAGATTCAAGGTAAATGATTCTGAGCTGCAAGCTGAGCCCTTGCCAATTCGATTAATGGACCATGATATTTATTCACACCTATAGGGAAGGTTTATATATAGATTTAGATCCACTGTTGCTATTATCTGCTCCTGGTCCTCGAAGCATATGGGGTAACAAAATCTCAGGGAACACATGTTGCTCGAACATTACATAATTGACACAAACTGACATAACATCTAGCTCGAACCAGACATAGCTGAACCTCCAAAGGAGGTTTCTTTCGCTATCGACTCCCACTACTGGGACTCTCGTGGCGGCCATATTTATTTGTTTCGTTACTATTAAACTAACTTTTACGGTTTTTCACCCGTTTACCAAAAAGCTTAATAATGCCCCGCAAGTGGACTATTACGGGTTTCGAGCGGAAAAATCAAACAAATTTCCAAATTAAAATCGACTTAACTAATTAATCAACTATATAAATAACCGGTTATTTGATTCTTATAAAGAATAAAAATATTATAATATATAACATCTTCCTTTATTTAAAACTTTTCACCTTTTAATAAGATTGAAGACTATTAATCCATTAGGTATTCTCTTTTTTTATTACATTTTCACGAAACAAAAAAATCACAAAAATTACAAGAGAAAGTCGCCGCCATCGTTGTTTACAAACCTCAACCACTAACCACAGAGCATATATAAAAAAACTATCAAACTATGTCTCAACGACCAATCAAAAAGCGTCTCGCGTACAAGTAGCGCTTGCGGTGGTAGAGCGGCGTAGTTAAGCGGGGCAAGAGATCCCGTATATCCCGTTGTAGATAAGGGATAGAAGTTTTCGAATCTGCCTAACCTCGCGTATAAGTAAGTGTACTGATCTCTTAACTCGATTTACATACGTCCTTTATATTCTGAGGTCGTGAAATGTTTCCAGTCACAACTTTGTAAGAACCTGAGGAGGTGGAATACAGGTTGGATTGCTACGAATAAAATAACAGAAACTTCGATTTTTTTCCTTTTTAATTTTTCTTTAACATCATTTAATAAGTTAATAATTAAATTAAAGGAAAATACTTTCTTAAGTCACTTTAGGCATTTAAATATCACCGGTTTTTGAAAAAAAAAAATCTACATCCTTGACACTGGCTTTAGGCCTAGAATATCGAAACACTTTTCTATTATTAACGCAGTAACTTCGCAAAGGAGTAGCCTGTTCATGTGGACTTTAACTATATCTCCTGAAAAGAAAAAAATAATGGTTATGAAAGCCATATAAAAGAAGTAAACAGGCAGTAAAATTGAAAAAAAAAAAATTACCGGCTTCATTTTTTTCGATGCAATAACAAGAATCGTAAAATTCCGTGAAAACGCAAGCTACTTCGTAGACGAATTCGCACAAATGATGAAGACATAAATCTTTCGTTATGGTGTTCAATACATCAGGGAATTTCAACAGAACCTAAAAAAAATTATTAAAATGAACACAACTTAAAAACTGAGCTAATTAATTGCCTAATTGATGGCCGATTAACGACGACTTTTTCGACTAATGATAAATTCTATTTTTTGAATGGGCTTTTAAGCAGCTCTATAGCCAGCCAAAGAGACTAGGGCGGAGGAACACAAAGTTTTTCAAAAGGAGTTCCAAATCAATGACTCTTTTTAACAAAAGTGAAAAGGAAATACATCAGTAGAAAAAAAAAACTAGTAAGGGGATTAGCCCTTTAGTCACCGAAAATCATGGAAGTACCTTCCAACCCGAAGATCTATGGGGCCAAAAGTTTTTTCAGAGTGGCAGTCTGGCCCCTTCCAGCCCTGTAGCCAGACTCAAAGCCTAGGGGGGAGTACTTTACCCCCAGCCTTCCAGGAGAAACACAAGTTTTTTACTGAAAACTTTTTTTTTTTTTTTAAGATAAAAGTTAATACGATTCAATAAAGTTAATAAAATTTAAAAAATTTAAAAGTTAATACTTGAACTTGGGCTTTGTGACTAATATGATATTTACTTCTAATTATTTCAACAAACAACAATGGTCATCTTAAAATTTTTATTTCCTTATCCCAATTTTGCAATACTGTAATCAATTTTTTTCTTTTTCTTGGAAAAAGGCCAGGGGGGGCGGGGGATTCACTTTTGGATGCCAGGGGGGGCACTGCCCCTGCTTGACCCCTTGACTACGGAGCCGACGGGGGAATCATCAAAGAAGGCAGAACCCTGGCTTGCTTTTAAGTGAATCAACTTTTCACATACTTTTCCCAATTTCCATTCTTTTGGATGTTCTAAAGAAATCGGCGTCGTTTCGCTAGCTTCTTTCAACTGCTCCGACGTCACCCCTGCATTTCTGGCAATCGATTTAATCCTAGTCAAAGCGTATAATAAATAGACAGCAGTATTGCCTTTGTCTTCGAGCATCTGAAAAAATAAATAAATAAATAAATAAAATATTTGGTTAAAAAAAAAAAAAAAAAAAAATAGAACTTGGTGTAACCTTCGAATTTTTTTTACCTTATCAAACGAAAATACGTATTCATGATTTCGATTATGCGAAAGATCCGCATATTTAATACAGCCATAAGCTACCGACTCCTGAGCGGCTTTCAATTCCTCCGGAGATAAATGTTTATCCCTCTCTTTTTCCTTTAATTTTTCCAAAGATCGACGAAGTCCCTCGTCTAACAAATCTATCAACCTTACGGTGTCCCCGGAGCGAGTTTTAAATTTTTTCTTGTCTTCCCCTAAAACCACCCCGAAACCGACAAAATCAATTCGGACTTTTTCCGGGTCTAATATCCCGCATTTTTTCGCGCATCTCTGAAGGATATCGAAATGCGGCCCTTGACCCGAATCCGTTACATAAATAATCCAATCCGCTTTTTCTTCTTCGATCCTTTGCTTTATCGCGGCCATGTCGGAAGTGTCGTAGGTGAACCCTCCGTCTGATTTGACTATCGTGAACGGAATACTGGCGCCTTCTCCCCACATAATCTTTCTTCCTTCGTCGTTTTCTAAAAATCCTTTTTGTTCCAGTTCCTTGACCAAGGACTCCATCCTGGTTTGATAAAACGATTCCCCTCGTTCGGTGATTTTAACGTCCAAACGATCGTAAACTTTCTGAAATTCTGAGAAAAAAAAAAAATTAACAAGAACTGAATTAATTGGTTTTCTAATAAGTCAACATGTCAACAACGATGATAATAAATTGGTTGCATTAATTAATATACACGACAAATTAATTTACCTTTCCTTGAAACATCACAGATAAGATTCCATGCTTTGATATAATCGGGATGACGGGCTTGGAGCTTAACGACGCATTCATAAGCTCTCTTTTTAATTCCTCCTCTTCATCAAACCTTGTTTTCGATTCTTTATAAAACGCCTGCAAATCCTGAATCGGCGGAGACACATTCAAAAAGTTGGGGAACTTATCCTGCAAATGAGCGATCAGCATACCAAACTGCGTACCCCAATCGCCGACGTGATTAATCCTTATAACGTCATGTCCTAAATATTCCAAAAGCCTACATATGCTCTCTCCTATGATGGTGGACCTCAGATGTCCGACATGCATTTCTTTTGCAATATTCGGAGATGAGAAATCGACTAAAACTCTACGTTTGGAAGATAATACCGGAGCAACGACGCCGTGCTTTAGTACCAACTGAAGATATTTTTGGGCTTCTGATTTACTAAGTAAAATGTTAATAAAACCACCCTGAACAGTTATGTTTTCAATAAGCCTGCATGGACTTTTCTCCATCAAACTTGAAACCCTTGATTTAATTTTTTCTGCTATTTCTTTCGGGTTCGTTTTTATTCCCTGTCCTTTGAGCAATGCATTAATCGGCATTGCTGAATTACACTGATAATCCCCAAAATTAGGATTATTCGAAAGAGCAATTAGAATAGGAACTTCCGGCAAGTCAGGATATTCATTAGTGATCGCTTGTTTAAATAAATCATATAAAGCATTCTGAATGCTTGGTAACGATATTCCATTTGTGGGCGCCATTGGAGTAATTTTGCTTTGTACTTTTACACTTGGTTCTTTGGGCCCATCAGCAGCCTAGAAAGTTAAAAGAAATTTAACTTAAACATTAGAAAATTAATGTGCCAAATAATATAAAATCTTACCCTCTTTAAAATATTTAAACGATATTTTAATTTCTCATTTTCAACTAAAGCTGCTGCTGCTTCAGGATCCTCAGTTACATTGGATAATGAATTGGCTACAATTTTCTTCAACTCATTGATCTGCTTAATTAGAGCCTCAACTTCTTTTTCCTGCAAATAAAAAGATTACATCTTATCACTTTTTAAAAATAATTTAAAGAATCAGCAAATAATAAATTGGAACCATATGCAAATTAAATGTATTGCACAATTCGAAAGATGATTTAATTATATAAGCTGAAGACATATTTAAAACCATTTAAGAACTGAAATGTTTCAAGAGAAAAAAAAAGGTATTTTTCCAAATGTCATTTTAATTTTAAATAATTTTTTGAAAAATTTAAATGCTTGTTTTAAAAGGTTATAATATCTAGTCACCATGCCGGATGTTTGTTTAATTTTACGAAATTAACTCACAGCTCTTTCGACCCTTTTGATATTCTCCTCCAGATTCATGGGCATAGCAGTATTTTACACGGTCTATTACAAGTTAAATCTAATAAATCATACACAAAACCATTCAAAAAAAAGAAAATATCCGCTTTTTATAGTCAATGTGCCACATTATAGACGATAGACGTGGTGCGCAAACGCAGTCTCCTGCCACGATGATTAAAAGTAGTTCATGTTTCTACGCTAGATGGCAGCACCAGTCTGAACGCTTTTATAAAACTTTATTTTCATCCAGATAAAAAACTAAGTAATGGGTGCAGGATTGTATATGAAACAGAATTACCAAGGAAAAAAAAATTAGAAGGCATGAAGGAGCTTGTGACATTTTGATCTCCCGACGAAAATTACGACGTTCGCCTTCCGAATCGCAAATAGACTTCACAAAAACTCTCACCTCTTTAATCTATACATAAAACTGTAGGCGATTTTTTTATTTTTACAAAAATTATACGTTGTTCTTGCTTGGAACTCATCATATTGAAGAGTCTTTCCGTGGTGAACTTTAGCTTCGAATTAAGTATCATAAATAAAATTACAAAATCAAAAAAAAAAGTTAAATTTTTTTTCTCGTCTTCATTGTTAAATGACCTTGCAAGTCATCAAATTTTGAAACATCCTTTTACAAAGATTAATTGATGTTAAAGGAGTAATGTCAAAAAAAAAAGAATCTCTTACAATATTTAACATCAAATATATATTTTTCTTGGGGTTTTAAAGGTGCAAAAAGAAAAGGCACATGGAAAAGTCAAAATGCAGTATAAAAAGGCCAAAGCGACTAATCCCGCTTAAGAATTTCAGGTACAATTTCCATTGGCAATCAAAAACGTACAGTTCGAATTCGTCTCTTCTTTTTCAAAAAAAAATTAGAATAAGCTTATATCACATTTTAAATCTCGACGTCGCAGTATGGCCAACGTTTTTTTATTTTATTATAAATATAATACTGATGCACAGGTGCGTAAAGCGTCGACGTTTTGATCCCACTAAAAGTTACTAAAATACTGTGCATTAATTTCTGTGTTAAGGCATCGTGCGTTTTTTTAATCTCTCGGAAATTTATATTAAATAGAGCCGCATTCTCGTAGTTCACGATTGCCCAAAGGCAACGGAGGGCGGTAGTTGTTTACAATGCACCCATCCTCTTTTGAACATTCTGCTCCTTTCGGATAGCATCGGAGGCTGCGGAATGTGTTCAGCTGAAATGGAAAAAAAGATGGAAAAAAAATATAAAAATTAAAAACTAAGAACATTGAAAAAAAAAAAAAATCAAATGAGAATTTGATATTAAAAGAAGAGTGGGGAAAAATTTGAAAATATTAACCTGGTTTTCAGAAACCTGGATGGGCTCCTTGAACACAATCCAAGTAACACATTCCGTACATGGAGGCGTAGTTAAAGAACCCTGATATGTCCAGTAAGCTTTTTCGACGGGCAAAAGATTGGTCGGATCGAGCTGCCCTGGAAACTGGATGGTGTCACCTTTGTACAAAACTTGCGACAACAGGGAGGCTATTTTTCCAACTTCTGAGTGTTCTGTCCCAACCTGCAATTTAAAAAAAAAAAAAAGTCATCAAAAAGCGGATTTGCGGGTTACAAACGTGGATATCAAATTTCACAATAAAAATTTAATAACTCACAGCAAGAAAAACGCCGAGGACAGCAAGGCCATCGCAAAAACCTGCAGCTTCGTTAAAAGAAGAGTATTTGGATGAGTTCCAATGAACTAAATGCAACTGTGGCAAAAACAAAGAATTGCATTAATAATATTAATTACTTTTTCCCTGCTCTAATTGCCATTCTTTTTTTTTAAATTTTCGCTAACCTCTCCTGCATAGGACCTTCCGTCAACAGTGTGTTCTGACCCTTTCTCGCTGGTGCATCCCCAATGGCAGTGGAACTGCTCCAATTTATAAATTCCTTCCAAAGGGCCTCCGCTCAACGCTAAAAAAAAAGAAAACAATTGAAATTTTAAAAAACCTCAGAAAATTTTTAAACGCAACTTTACAACTATTTTCAAGGCCGCATTCTCCATTGAAAGCATTACGGCTTACAATCAAAACGAAACAACATCCAAAAAATATACCTGATCCTTCTCCGTCGACTTGAACTTTCCATCCGTAACCGGGATTGGTGAGTTTCAAAGCTTTATCCGCCGCATATTTGAATTGCAAGGGCTTTGCCGCCGTGTCGGATTTTGCCTGGCTCGTGATGATGTCAACCGGGGATTGCCTGCTTCCGGCGGCTTGCGGAAATTTCGTAGCCCATGTCGCCGGCCCTAAAAAAAAGAAAAGGAAAAAAAATTTAAAAAAAAAATTGATTTCTATAATTGAAACGTTGGGCGGAGACTTTTGTCTCGTAATTCTAGGTTTTAATGAGGAAGCTTATCAATGAAACTGTTGTCGTCACTTTTAACGAACGTTTGCATTTAGAGTGATAGTAGGTGTACGCATGGATATTATAATGAAGGATCAACAACACTATAACGTCGATAATAATAATAATCATGTCAATAATAAGTTGTAACGTTATTTCAAAGAGCAATCATAAAAAGTATCATTAACTATTGCTTGTAATTTTTGTTTGCTTTATGCACGTGTGTTTGATTTAAAAAGTATAGGAAATCTGGAATAGTTAATGACCTTTTACTGCATTGCCCTGGCCTAAATAAAAAGCAGTTCAGCTGACATGATGGAGGCAAAAACGGTTGAGGCACCTTTTTTAATTTCTTTTCTTCTTTCATAAAATTTACCGTAGCAAATCGAACGGGCAAATATAAATGAGGTTTCGTTACATGCGGTTTTGCTTAATTTAAAATTTATATTGTTTTTTTTTTTTTTTCTTTTCTTTCTCAATGTCATTATTCTTTTTAATTACTTTGATACTAGAAATGATAAATGCGATAAAAAAACCTCGGATACATCATTCCAGATTTTCATAAATCCTACTAGTGTAGAAGCTTTCATTTACCGGTGGATTTTGAAGACGGGGAAAGAACTGAGGGGGGGGGGGGGTAAAAAAACTTGTGTTTCTCCGAAATGAAAAAATTTACACTAAACAGAATGGTTTTTTTTTTCGGTCTTCCGTCAGCCCAAAGTTTAGACATTTTTTCCCACTTTTGTCCCCCCCCCCCCATCGCCCCCAACAATAAAAAAAGTTGTTGACCCACTTGTACTATTTAAGTATTCATATGAGGAATTTTGGACATAATTTTTAGCACTCTGTATTCCTAAAGATTCTTATTTAATTGTTTTAAAAAACATGCTCTGTCTCCATTGAGGAATTAATTGGAGGATACAATTAATTATACCACCGGAAATGCTGTATATTTTTAGACTTTTTTCTTCTGCTACCACTCTTTTTATTGTTTTGATTTATTTTTTCGAACACAAAAAATAAAGAAAACGAAAAAAAAGTGGCAGCAGAAGAAAAAAGTCCAAAAATGTGCATTCTCTGTCTCCATTGAAGAATTAATTGGAGGGTACAATTAATTGCACCACCGGAAATGCTGCATATTTTTGGACTTTTTTCTTCTGCTACCACTTTTTTTTACTGTTTTGATTTTATTTTTTCAAACACAAAAAACACAGCCGTATAAACAGGTCCGGAAACTCCTATCCCTTATACATTGGAGACCATGTCCCGCTTAACTACGCCAAAATTAGTTCCTCCTTTCTACCACCGTGAGCGCTACTTGTTAGAGAGACGCTTTTTGATTGGTCGTTGGTAATGTAAACAATGATGGCGGCTACTTTCTCTTGTTGTTCGAAACGAGAGTCCCAGTGGGAGTCCCAACGTAAACATTAGACATGTTGCTGGTCTCTAGATCGCAGCGCCGCCAGTGGCCAATTTTAGAACTAATTTTGGCGTAGTTAAGCGGGACATGATCAGCATAGGAAGTTTCCGGACCTGTTTATACGGCCGTGACAAAAAATAAACAAAACGAAATAAAAGTGGTAGCAGAAGAAAAAAGTCCAAAAATATGCAGCATTTCCGGTGATGCAATTAATTGTACCCTCCAATTAATTCTTCAATGGAGACAGAGCACTTACTTTGAAAATTCTAGTAACACCCCCCCCTCCACCCCCCACCTCCGGAATTTTCCTCTAGTCACGGAGATAATAAGAAATCGCAGACCAAAATATTTCAAATCGACGAAAAATTCTTCAAAAATTACTAAAAAAAAAATTCAAGAGTCTTCTTTAATTTGTGAAATATCACACATCTAGCTGTCTTTAGAGTGATGGAAGAATCAATATTTGAATTTATACATGTAATTACATTTGGTAAATATTTAACTAGTTATTCATCGCCGGTAAATAAATGTTTTATCGCATCAAATTTCATTTGGCAAAGAAAAGAAAAAAGTCCTTTTTACTCCTTCAAAAAAAAAAAAAAAAAAAAAAATTAATACGATTTTTGGGGGTTTATTTTCATGTGAAAACGCCTTTATTTCACGAAAACTAATTTTAAAAAAACGGAAGGATTTTAAGAGTCCCTTCATATGCACCGTTCCGTCCATTTCCCGTTAACAAAGAGTCTCATTTCCTAGCAACAACGGACTCCTTTTCCTTTTGCTTTTAATCTCCATGGCGACCTACGTTCTCCATCGATTGTCAAAACGAAAATAAACAAAAAATTAAGTCATAAATTTCCCTAATTATTCGATTAAAGTAATTACGAATCAATTTCTCAGATAAAAAGCACTTAAAATAATCTGAATGTTTCTCACAAAAGAAATCCAAAATAAACATTACGTAAGTACGGCGTTGAGTGATTATTTAAAAAAGTTTTCAAAAACTCCACTTGGAATAATGTTTGTTTATTTACCTTTTTTTTTTTTTATTATTATTATTTTAACTTTTTTTTTTTTTAGATTTTTATAAAATATGATGATGGAGGAGGAGTTCGAACAAGACTATCGGTTATTATGGATAAGAGAAAAAATTCTCACTTTCATGAATGAGGATGATCCCTCCCTTTTCCACGAATTATTAGAAAGGGAAGATGGGAGAGTGGACGATTTGCTCACTTCGTATTTGGATGACGATATTTTCGGTGTTCAGGAATTAGAGAAAAAAGTGTTTTTCATATATAAAACCTATTATGATAAAATTGTGGAAGAGGAAATTCTTGTGGCTGAGGAAGTCCTTCCTGAGGAACCTGTGAAGGAGCCGACTCCCCCTCCGTCCCCGAAAAAGAAAGCGAGAGGGGGAGGAGCAAAAGGTAAAGATCGAGTTTTTTTTTGCGCTGTCTTGTGGGAGCAGCATTTAGATGGTCGGTCTTAGTTGTGCCCCCCTTTCTCTCTTTTTGAGTGGGGCAATTATTGGCTGGGGGAGCAAAGAATTTTTAAAAAAGTTGCCTAAAACTACTTTTAAGGCTTTTGCGGTTGAAATGAACTAATATGAAAGGGGGGGTGGGGTGTGCGCGCACAGGGGCTCCACATGGGTGGATCTAGGGGGATCTGGGGGGCTAGCCCCCAGGGAGCAGAATAGCCCCCCTAGGATTTTGAAAATTATTTCGCCTGAATAGAGTCAGCCCCCCTTAGAAAATTTCTTTTCCTTTTTTTAGACCACCCCCCCCCATCCCCTAGAAAAAAATCCTATATCCGCCCATGGGGCTCCACTCCCTGAGAGGAGGCTTCAATGGCTGAGAGTGCCCCTATAATTTGGTTTTTTATTTTTTTACCAACGAGGCCATTCAAGTATTACGTAAGACAAATTTTGGCATTTATCGACTCCCTCCCTCATCTTACGTAAGATTTTTCCGTAAGCAAAATTCGGTCCCTTGAAAATTAGCAAACGTGCCCCTTTCTTTCGATCATTTACCGGTACGAATTCTTACGCAAGAAATTCTGGACCTTCCCCCTCCCCCACCATGTTATAAGATTTCACTAACCCCCCCCCCCCTCCTCCTCATCCGTCTTACGTAATACTTGAATGGCCCCAATGCTTTTTTCTTATCCCCCAAGTCAAAAAATCATTTTGAACCCCCCCCCCTTCCCTCTACCCCTAGCTCATCCCCCATCCCCTAGTTACGCCCATGACAATTCCTCTTAAAACTTTCTCTTTCTTTCTATTTAAAAAAAAAACTTTGGCTAGATTGGTTTTGACGGCAGCAAACCTACAAAACTTGATTTTCAACTTTCCACTTCAATTACAGGAAAAGCCAAAAAAGAAAAACAAAAAGCAGCCAGCCCACCCGAAGGAGAACAAGAAGGAGAAGAAGGAGATGCTGCCGCAACAGCTGATGCCCCAGCCACTGAACCTCAGGAAGGTACCCCGGAACCAGGGAAACCAGAAGAAAAACAAGAATCCCCACCTCCACCTCCCGCAGAAGAAAAAAAAGAAGAAACTCCGAAATCCGCAGCCCAATCGCCGGTCGTCGAAGAAGCCCCGAAAAAGAAAAAAGGGAAATCCGCAAAAATCATAAAAAGCGAAAAAGACAGTCCCGTAACGGCGGTGGAGGAGCCTCCTCCGGTTCAAGAACCGAAATTCGTCTACGTCAAAAAAATAATCGAAAAAGTGATCAAAGCTCCGGAGCTTCACGCTCACTTCGGCACCCTGGAGGGGGAATCGACCCTGGACAACAAGCAATTTATTTATTTTTTAAGACAAACGGAGCAGGGGGTTTTAAAATGCAAAAGTTACACGGAGGCGAATGCCGTGATGCCAAATTATTTCATAATAGGATCGACCCGGGGGAAATTTTTAACGACCGTAAGCAGGTTGCTGAAAACGGTTTTCATTCCGGTGGTGGAAAAACAATTCCGGGAACCGGACGTCATCCTGGCGAATTTACAACCGAAAGTGAAACGCGACAAAGAAGACAAAAACGAAAACGAAGACGCGTTTTTCGATCCGAATTCGACGTCCGTCGGAGCGCAGTTCATGCGTCCGTCCGATTACAGGAGGCTCGCGGTTCACTTTAAAAAATTGGAGGAGAACCCCAGCGTGAGGGAGCTGTTGCTCAAAGACCCGGAAACCGCTGGGGAGAAAAAAGAAATGAGGAAAATGATCGAGGACCGGAAAAGACACGAAAAAAACGGAAGAACCGGAAGAGGAAGTGTCCAAAAAGGAACTGGTTGAAGATCTGAAAATGTTGAGTCAAATAACGGACTGGACTTCGGAGCACTTGAACGCGGTTATTTTGTTGGAAATCCCGAAATTAGAGACGGAAGGGATGTCGGAGGAGGAAATTTGCAAAAACGAGGAGATTGCAGCGCAAATGGAAGAGGCAGTTTTGTCTTGGGAGAAACACATTTTGAAGGTCGTTCAAACGTACTCGACGAAAAAGCCGGAAGGGAACGGGCCACTGGCGGAATACGAATATTGGCACGATCAGGAAGCCGGACTCAGCCTCCTGGTGGAGCAGATAAAAGGGAAATCCGTGAGAACGATTCTCAATTTGTTGAAAAAAGGGGAGTCGCCTAAAGTCAACGTTTTCGCGACAGCGGAATCGGAACTCACGAAGCATTACGTAGAAGCTCGGGACAACGTAAAATTTTTATACACGATATTAAGGCACTTGAAAACGATCACTCATTCCAATTCCCTCAAAGCCATTCATTCGACTTTATCCGGTTTGATAGACGGCCTCCACATGATTTGGATACTATCCCGATACTACAACACGGATGAAGTCATGGTTCCGTTTATGAAGCGAATTTCCTGGATGCTCTGCAACAAAGTCTCCTCCGCTTTAAAACCGGAAACGATATTCAAAGAACCCCTGAAAGTCGTCCTTGCCAAAACGAAAGACGCTTCAAACATGCTCAAATACTGGAAAACCTGCTACTTGGAAACCAGGAACAAAATCGAAGTGACCGGAAAAGGCCAACGGTGGGAATTCGACCAAAAAGAATTGTTTTTGGAATCGGAGTACATCGCTTCCGTTTGCGACGACCTGTACAACGTCGCGTATGTCATCCAACAATTCAAAAACATTTTCGGTCGGGAACTGAAATCCATAATCAACGATCCCGGTCAGATCGATGCCGTCGTCAAACGAGTCGAAACTTTAGTCGTTTCCATCGAAACCACCGACTTCAACATCTACAAACCTGCTTGCAAGGAAAATTGGGAGGCGATCATCAATTATTTCTACAAGGAAGTCAAAAGTCTGGAAAAAGAAGCCAAATTTTTCATTGACGAATCGTTTAAGATCCTTCGCTGCTCCGAAGACGCTTTGGAAATGCTCCTAAAATTCAAGCACATACAAACTCGAGAATCGATCCAAGAGCAGCTCATGACCAAATTCGACGTGATCATGCAACAATTTTCGAAAGAGATTTCGGTAGTTCAGGGCATGTTCAACCGAGGAAAAAAGAAACCTCCTTTGCTGCGGTATCAACCCCCGGAAAGCGGGGCAGTTTTCTGGGAGCGACAACTCTTCATCAGACTGAAAAAACCGATTTTGCTTTATCAAAAAATTGAGGAACTAAAAGGGTCGGAGCTCAAAGAAGCAGCTTTCTCCGAATACTTGAAATTAGCCAAACAAATGAAAGAATTCGAAGATTCCAAATTCGAAAATTGGTCCCAGAGCGCACTCCCCCTATGCCAAATCGTTTTGAAACGTTCGGTTTTAAGGTTAGCGTACTATCGCCGACCGACGGAAAAATCGGATCACAAAAAAGAATCCAGAAGACGCAATCAAATGACGATCACGCGGCATCAACCGGATCGAAGAACCGCAGACACCGCATCGACGATTCGATCTTCTTCTTCGAACGTTACAATATCCCAAAGATCCCTTGCGCAATCCCAACAAACTTTAGCATCTTATCGATTATCCCAGGGTCATTCCACCAGTAAGGTCACACTCCCTGCCAACATTGCATTCAGCAGCGCCGGAATCGCCATGCGTTGGGCCGGAAAAGGCAAATCCGTTACGACTCTACCTCCACTTCACAGCGCAAGCGGAATTTCCGTTCGGAAATTGGTTCCGAACATGACCTGGGGAGAATTCGTAAGGATAACGTCCTAGTCGAGCTTCATCTTCGCTTCGAAGTGAATTTTGCGGAAGAAATATTTGACGTCATCGCGGAAGCGGAACTGATGGAATACCTAGGATTTTTGATTCCGTCAGCGATTCGGAGCGTAGCGATACAAAAAGATCGCCTCCATTGGGATTTGCTAGCCGTGAAAAAAATGTTAAATCAGTACAACGAAGCGTTAGACAGTCTGTCCATCCCGGAACTGCAATTCACAAAGGAGATTTTAAAGGACGTCGAAAAGCACATACAGCCGGGGGTGACAAGATTGAACTGGAATTCCTTGGGGATTCAGGAATACGTTGAAAGCTGCGAAAGGGTGTTAAAAACGTTGCTGTCCACGATTAAGCAAACGTCAAGAGTCGAGAAGGAAGTGGAATCGAAAATCGTGCTTTTGGAAAAGTATAATTTGTTCGCGTA
The DNA here is from genome assembly GCA_037577465.1 of Liposcelis bostrychophila. Taxonomy (NCBI): domain Eukaryota; kingdom Metazoa; phylum Arthropoda; class Insecta; order Psocodea; family Liposcelididae; genus Liposcelis; species Liposcelis bostrychophila. Next base: position 8,743,731 of record CM075212.1, read on the forward strand.
CCGTAAACCAGAAGACCCAACCAGAAGATTCGAATGCAAAGAATTTTACGGGGAGATCGAAGAAAAAAGAACGAAATTGGTGAATGAGATGCTGGACATTTACGGAGGTGTCGGACCTATTTTGATGAAACTGGAAAGCCTCGTACATCATACAGCTTCAGGTAAATCAAGACTGATTTTTGGAACGTAACGTTTAGTCCATGAACTAAATCAGCTAGGGGCATCTGTTCCAATGCCAAATTTCCCGGCCCTTGTATTTTGCCAACTCATTCAATTTTTTCTATTTTTAACAGGAACGTCGCCTTTGATGACGCTATTCTACACCCACTGGGAAAAGAAAATTTTTTCGACATTGCTTCGAATGACCATCAGAAACCTGGAAGATTTCGACCGAGACTTAAATTCCAACGAAGCCATGTTCGAAATCGCGACGATCCTCGCCGTCCCGGATGTCGTCATCCGGCCGTCCCCGACCGAAGTCCACAACATCATCATCCACAGCGTCAAAGATTTCATCGAAAGACTGAGGCTATTCCCCAGATGGATGGACGGTACTTGCGTGGCTTGCGAGCCTCAAAAGCAAGGCGACTCCGACGAATATTACGTCTTTTCGTTTTTCGAAGACGTCGTCCAAGTTCAACTCGTCAACGATTTAATAACGAAAATCCAAGACTCTGTTTTGAGGATCGTGGCGGAATGCGTGAGGAAATTAGTTCGTTGGAGAAAATACCGAAACTTATGGGCTTACGATAAAAACTCAACTTGCGATAAATTTTCGTCGAAAAATCCTTCCCTCTGCGACTACGACGAAAAATTCACCTTTTACGCACAAGTCAGCGTCGAAGTTGGAGAACTCGTCCCGTATGAAGACGTTTACTGCATCCGAATGAATCTCCGACCTATGATGAAAGCGTTCAAGAACACTGCAAAGCTTGGAAGGATTGCCTGGGAGCGAGACTGGCAGCCAACACGAGGGAGTCTATGGATAACTTCCAAGATTTCATAAATCAACTCAACTCAAATTTAAACAAAACTGTGAATTCGTGGAAATGTTCAAATCCGTCTTGCAAACCATAACGACCATACAAAAAACGACGGTGACCGCCGAAATTCAGTATCGGGAATTCCAAGAACGTTATCACGTGCTGCAACTCCACAAAATTTCAGTGCCCGAGGAAGACATTCAAATGTCCAAAGATTTGGAAGACCAATGGCAGAAGTTGTACCTGTCGGCGTTGTACCGGGCGCAGACGTTCCAAGCGACCAAAGAGAGATTCGCGGTGCTTACTCAGGATCAAATTCGAGATTTTTTGAAGTTGATCGAAGAATTTGTGGAGAAATATTATAAAGAAGGACCGGGGACCATTGGACAGGATCTAGATAGAGGTGTCATGTTAGTCGAGGAATACGAAAAAACGTTCAAAGAATTGGACGAAAAAAGGGAAGAGCTTATGACAGCCGAAACTTTGTTCGACTTACCAGCAGGGGATTACAACAATTTCATAAAAGCTAAAATGGATTTCGAAGGACTCCAAATTTTGTACAATTTGTACAAAGCGCAAAAATCAGCGCAGGAAATTTGGGCGAAAACTTTATGGGTCAATTTAAATCCTAACACCTTGGTTGATGGGATGGAAAATTTTTTGAGAGAATTTAAACGCCTCAAAAAAGATTTACGAACCTCTCCTATTGGATTAGTCGTCGATCAAAAAATGAAAGAATTCAAAAATACAGTCCCGCTAATGGTGGAATTGAAAAACGAAGCGCTACGGGAACGTCACTGGAAACAATTGATGGAAAAAACCGGAAAATATTTTGACATGGCACCGGACCGTTTTACACTGGAAAAAATGTTCGCTATGGAAATTTACAGGTATACGGATATCGTAGAGGAGGTGATCGCATCCGCCGTTAAAGAATTAGCCATTGAAAAAGGAGTGAAAGAAATTCAAGAAACTTGGCATCACATGCAATTCATAGTCGTTCCTCATTTTAAAGGAACGGAAGATCGAGGATACAATTTAGGAGCAGTCGATGAAATCATGCAAGTTTTGGAGGACAATTCGATGAATTTGCAGAGCATGGGTGCGTCTCAATTTATCGGGCCGTTTTTGGGCATCGTTCAAAAATTAGAAAAAAGCTTATCACTAATAGCGGAAGTGATCGACGCTTGGATCCAAACCCAGCGGAAATGGATGTACTTAGAAGGGATATTCGTCAGCGGTGACATCCGCTCACAACTACCGGACGAAGCCAGAAAATTTGATGACATCGACAAAGCCTTCAGAAGAATCATGCTGGAGGCTTACAAAAGACCGAACGTACGCGAATGTTGCGAAGTGGTAGGACGTCTCCCTGAATTAATAAGTCTTGGTACAGGTCTTGAAAAATGCCAAAAATCCCTAAATGATTATTTGGACTCTAAGCGAAACGCGTTTGCTCGGTTTTTCTTCATATCCGACGACGAATTATTATCAATATTAGGAAGCACGGAAGTGACCTGCATACAGGAGCACATGGTCAAAATGTTTGATAATATAGGAGCGCTGCAGTTCGGGACAGACGTAACAGACAGACCGATAGCCACTGCTATGATCTCGTGCGAGAAGGAAATTATGGAATTTCGAAATCATGTTTACGCCGAAGGTAGAATAGAAGACTGGATGACGAATATCCTAGCTCAAATGCGCAAGTCGAACCGGTACATAACGAAAAAATCTATCTACGACTATGGGAAAACAAGGAGACCGCGAACAGATTGGATGTTGGATTACCAAGGAATGGTCTGTTTGGCTGCTAATCAGGTTTGGTGGACGGCGGAAGTCGAAAATGTTTTCGTCAAAATTTCCCAAGGGAAACATCGAGGGATGAAGGAATATCTGGAACAACAAAATCATCAGCTGGACGAATTGGTCGTACGGGTCAGGGGAGAACTTACAAAAAACGATAGAAAAAAGTTCAATACGGTTTTGATCATCGACGTCCATGCCAGAGACATCATCGAAGATTTCGTACGTGATAACATAACAGACGCCGGAGAATTTGAATGGGAAAGTCAGTTACGATTTTATTGGATGAGAGACGTTGATAATTTGATAGTGAAGCAATGTACAGGTTCGTTTGAATACGGATACGAGTATATGGGACTGAACGGACGTCTGGTGATCACGCCTTTAACGGACCGTATTTATTTGACGATAACGCAAGCACTCTCGATGCAGTTAGGCGGTGCTCCTGCGGGCCCTGCCGGTACAGGCAAAACAGAAACCACCAAAGATTTAGCGAAAGCTATAGGGCTGTTATGCATGGTGACCAATTGTGGAGAGGGCATGGATTATTTGGCGTTTGGAAAAATATTGAACGGGTTGTGTCAGTGCGGCGCCTGGGGATGTTTTGACGAATTTAATCGGATCGACATATCGGTTTTATCAGTCATATCCACTCAACTTCAAACGATCCGGAACGCATTACTGCTGAAGCTGAAAAGATTTAATTTTGAAGGGCAAGAAATATCTTTGGATTTAAAAGTCGGGATATTTATAACCATGAATCCTGGATACGCAGGTCGTACGGAGTTACCAGAGTCCGTCAAAGCTTTATTCCGTCCTGTCGTGTGTATCGTTCCCGATCTTGAAATGATTTCCTTGATCATGTTATTTTCTGAAGGATTTCTCCAAGCTAAAGTTCTCGCAAAAAAAATGACAGTTTTATACAAGTTAGCTCAGGAACAATTATCAAAACAATGCCATTACGACTTCGGATTAAGAGCTTTGAAGTCTGTTTTAGTTATGGCTGGAGAATTAAAACGAAGCGCTCAAGATCTACCGGAAAACGTGGTATTAATGCGAGCTCTGAGAGATATGAATCTCCCGAAATTCGTGTTCGAAGACGTCCCGTTATTTTTAGGATTGATCTCGGATCTGTTTCCCGGTTTGGAATGTCCGAGAGTAGGTTACCCGGATTTTAACGCTGCTGTTGAGGTTGCTCTACGGAAAGGTCATTACGAAGTCTTACCGGATCAAGTGGATAAAGTTGTTCAGATGTACGAGACAATGATGACGAGACATTCGACCATGATCGTCGGGCCGACTGGTGGAGGTAAAACAGTAGTAATTCAAACCCTTCAAAAGGCTCAAACCGCGTTGGGACTACCTACGAAATTATACATCCTAAATCCTAAAGCTTGCTCAGTTATTGAACTATACGGTGTTTTGGACCCGGTAACTCGCGACTGGACGGATGGACTACTTTCATGCATTTTCAGAGATATTAACAAGCCCATCGAAAAACCGGAAAGGCGTTACATTCTATTGACGGAGATGTAGACGCGTTATGGATTGAAAACATGAACTCGGTCATGGACGATAATAAGTTGTTGACGTTAGCGAACGGCGAACGTATTCGACTCTTACCACACTGTGCGCTATTGTTCGAAGTAGGAGATCTAGCCTACGCATCACCGGCTACGGTCTCCCGTGCGGGGATGGTTTACGTAGACCCGAAAAACTTAGGCTATATGCCTTACTGGAACAAATGGGTGAACACTCGTAATGGAACCGAAGAACACAAAGAAAAATTGAACGAAATTTTTGAAAAAATCGTACCAACGTTAATTAGATTCGTCTTGGACGGTTACATCGGGTTGCAGCAGGTCAAACCTCTCAAACTAATAATTCCTCAGACCGCGCTGAATATGGTCGTCCAGTTGTGCAACATGATGGACGCGCTAATTCCGGGTCAAACCGACGAAGACAAGGAATGGCCTCACGAAATAACAGAGTGCGTCTTCATCGAAAGCGTTTATTGCTCTATTGGAGCTGCAGTCGTTCTAGAAAATCGAAAAGAATTGATGACTTCGCCAAAAAAGTATGCGGAATGTTGTTGATAGAGGATACATTTGAGAAGAAAGCGAGTGTTAGAGTTCTGCCAAGTGGACAGCCAACGTTATACGACTATTTTCTCGATATTCAAAATGAAGTCTGGGTAGCTTGGAAATGGGTCGTTCCTCAGTATGTCCACGATCCGAATCGAAAATTTAGCGAAATTTTAGTACCGACGATCGACACCTGCAGGACTAACTGGCTGTTGAAATTGATGAACGAAATCGGGAGACCTGTCGTGCTTGTGGGGGAAACAGGAACATCCAAAACAGCGATAGTTCAAGATTTTTTGAGGCAGCTCCCGTCTGAGAATTATTTGCAATTGAACGTTAATTTTTCATCTAGAACGAACTCTTTGGACGTCCAGCGAAACATCGAATCCGCAGTCGAAAAAAGAACGAAAGACATTTATGGTCCTCCGATTGGCAAAAAATTAATAATTTTTATAGATGATCTAAACATGCCTCAAGTGGACGAATACGGAACTCAGCAACCCATAGCTTTGTTAAAATTATTCTTTGAACGAGGAGGGCTGTACGAAAGAGGAAAAGAATTATTTTGGAAAAATATTAGAGATACTTGTTTCCTGGCGGCTATGGGCAAAGCAGGAGGTGGCAGAAATGAAGTCGACCCGAGATTTGTTTCTATGTTCTCTGTATTTAATTTGACGTTCCCAACAGACGACACGGTTGTTCATATTTACCGATCGATTTTAGCAGGTCATGCTTTGTCGTTATCGGAAGAAATACAGAAAGCCGTCCCTACAGTAATAGATATGACGTTGGAACTGTATAAATCGATCGTTATCGAGCTTCCACCAACGCCTTCCAAATTTCATTACATCTTCAACTTAAGAGATTTATCCAGGATTACTGCGGGTATGTGCCAACTGCACAGAAATTTCTTCCAAACTACGTCTCAATTCATACGAGTTTGGAGGAACGAATTTTCTCGAGTTATATGCGATCGACTTATCAATGCTGAGGATCAAAATTTGATGAGGGAGAAAATTAAAAAGCAGGTCGAAACCAATTTTGAAAATCGTCCAGATGTCGTCGAATTTACGATGAGGGATCCCTTGCTGTTTGGGGACTATAGAAACGCTTGCGCGGGGGAAGATGAGCCGAGATTATACGAAGATCTGTTGGATTACGACGCTATCTATTTTCTTTTCCAAGAGATTTTGGACGAATTTGGCGAACGCTACGGAAAGATCAATTTGGTTTTGTTTGAAGACGCTTTGGAGCACTTAACCAGGATACACAGAGTTCTCAGGATGAACAGGGGTCACATGATGGTTGTCGGTGTCGGAGGGAGCGGCAAGCAAAGCTTAACTAGATTAGCAGCTTTTGCGGCTGCCTGCATCATGTTCGAAATATCCTTAAGCAGAGGATATAACGAAACCAGTTTTAAGGAAGACATGAAGAGGTTGTACAATCAGGTTGGAGTAGACAGAAAACCCACAGTATTTTTATCACAGCCGCTCAAGTTGCCGAAGAAGGATTTTTAGAAATGATAAACAACATGCTGGCGGTCGGGATGATCCCAGCTTTGTTCACAGACGAAGAAAAAGATGGGATCGTTAACTCGGTTCGAAATCACGCGAAAGAAGCAGGCTACGGAGTAAGCAAAGAAGGCGTTTGGACATACTTCAAAAACACCTGCTCCGATAATTTACACGTCGTATTATCAATGTCACCAGCAGGGGATATTCTCCGCACTAGATGCCGAAATTTTCCAGGATTCGTCAACAACACAACAATCGACTGGGTTTTCCCGTGGCCTAGGCAAGCATTAGTAGCTGTAGCTAAAGTATTTTTAGCAGAAGATCCGAAAGTCCCTGAGGAGCATCGCGAAAACGTAGTGGAACACGTCGTACACGTCCATTCCTCTGTCAATCAATATACTGCGGATTTTCAAACACAGTTACGCAGGCGCAATTACGTCACTCCGAAGCAATATTTAGATTTCATAGCTTCCTATCTAAAATTATTAGAAGAAAAGAATTTATTCATAATAGCTCAATGCGAACGTTTGGAAGGAGGCATGCAAAAAATAGCAGAAGCAAGCGTTCAATTAGCAGAACTTAACGCTAAATTAGAAGTTCAACAGGTCGCGGTGTCAAAGAAAACGGCAGCATGCGAAGAGCTACTAACAGAAATCTCCGGTGCCACGGAAATAGCCAACGAGAAAAAAGAAGTTGTTACGGCAAAGAAATTAGAAATCGAAGAGCAGGAGAAAATCATAGTCGTAGAAAAAGCAGAAGCTCAAGAAATTTTGGAAGCAGCGCTACCAGCATTAGAAGTAGCAAGGGCAGCGTTAAGCGACTTGGATAAATCCGATATAACCGAAATCCGTTCGTTCGCGACTCCTCCCCAAGCCGTTCAAACCGTTTGTGAGTGTGTGCTATTCCTCATCGGAGTCAAAGACATTTCTTGGAAATCAGCCAAAGGCGTGATGGCGGATCCCAATTTCCTGATGAAATTAAAGGAACTGAACTGCGATCTAATAACAGTCAGTCAGCAAAGAGCATGCAAAGCCCACGCAAAAGGACTACCGCCAGATTTAAAAGCAGTTAGCAAAGCAGGTCATGGACTGATGATGTTTGTGGAAGCAGTTTTGGGCTATTGCAATGTTTATCGAGAGGTCAAACCGAAAAAGGAAAAAGTAGAACAACTCGAAACGGACTACAACACATCCCAAAAATATCTGAAAAAATTAATGACCGAAATCCAAAAAATAGAAGAACAGCTGGATCATTTGAATCAAAGGTACATGAAAGCTATGGGTGAGCGGCAAATTTTACAAGAAGAAACGGATCTAATGATGAAAAGGCTAACAGCAGCCGACAAATTGATAAGTGGATTAAGTTCGGAAAATAATCGCTGGACCGCGGAATTAGCGAATCTTCATCTCGAAAAAGTTCAGTTGATCGGGAATTGTTTGCTCTCGTCGTCATTCATCAGCTACTCGGGAGCGTTTAGTTACGAATTTAGAAAAGCGATGATTTACGAAGATTGGAAGCAAAGTCTGATCGAAAAAGAAATACCGGTGACGCTGAATTACCGTTTGGAGACCGCACTGACCGACGATGTTGAAATAAGTAAATGGAATTCGGAGGGGCTCCCCCCCGATGAATTATCGATACAAAATGGAATATTAACGATGCGGGCGTCTCGATTCCCTCTTTGCATAGACCCGCAACAACAAGCACTGAATTGGATCAAAAAAAAAGAAGAAAAACATTTAAAAATAAGCTCGTTCAACGATGCGGATTTCTTGAAGCAATTAGAAATGGCGATCAAATACGGCCATCCGTTTTTATTTCAAGATGTCGATGATTACGTCGATCCGGTCATCGATAACGTTTTGGAAAAAAATTGGAAAATTGCCACAGGACGAGTTTTTGTCATGCTTGGGGATAAAGACGTCGACGTGGACCCGAAATTCCGTTTGTATCTAACGACAAAATTATCAAATCCGAATTTTAATCCAGCAGTGTACGCTAAAGCAACCGTTATTAATTACTCCGTAACGACTACCGGTTTAGAAGATCAGTTGCTGAGCGTGGTGGTAAGGAACGAAAGACCGGATTTAGAAGAGCAGCGGGAAACATTAGTAGAAGAAACGTTTATTAATAAAAATTTGCTGAAAAGTTTGGAGGATTCTTTATTGAGAGAGTTATCCACGTCGACTGGGAATATGCTGGACAATGTCGAACTTGTAGAAACGTTGGAGAACACAAAAATGAAAGCTTCGGAAGTAACGTCGAAATTGGCGTTGGCAGAGAAGACTGCAACTGATATTGAAAAATTGAGGAACGGCTATAGAAGTGTTGCCAAAAGAGGGGCAATTATGTTCTTTTTGCTCTCGGACATGGCAACTGTTAATTCGATGTATCAGTATTCCTTGAATTCTTATTTGGAGGTGTTTGCTTATTCGCTAAGGAAAGCATTACCCGAATCGGTTCTTTCTAAACGGTTGAGGAATATCATCAGCACTTTAACTAAGAACGTGTACGATTACGGCTGCACGGGAATTTTTGAAAAACACAAGCTCTTATTTTCGTTCCAAATGACGATAAAGCTGGAACAAAGCGAAGGTAGAGTATCGCAGGACGAACTTAATTTCTTCATAAAAGGCAGCGTGTCACTCGAGAAATCAACAAGACAGTGCCCTGCTAAATGGATCACAAGTCAAGGCTGGGAAGATCTGTTAAAACTATCGGTAGATTTCCCTGAGAAATTTGAACGTTTACCCAATGATATAGAACAAAATCTTCAAAGTTGGAAGGAATGGTACGACTTGGATGCCCCTGAAACGGTTCCTTTTCCCAACGATTATTCGTCAAAACTAAAACCGTTCGAACGTTTAATGTTCATGAGATGCTTCCGAGTAGATCGAGTGTACAGGTGCATAGTCGAATATGTCAGTACAATCATGGGAGAAGAATACGTGACCCCGCCTGTTATAAGCCTCGACAGTATTTATGATCAAAGTGCCCCAACTATGCCCGTCGTTTTCATTCTCAGCCCAGGTTCCGACCCAACAAGCGATTTGATGAAGCTAGCAGATCGATGCGGATCAGGCGGCGGTAAATTTAAGTACCTTTCATTAGGTCAAGGGCAGGAACCCGCTGCTCTAAGCCTACTAGATACAGCAGTAAACCGAGGGCAATGGTTGTTGCTTCAAAACTGTCACCTGTTGATTCGATTTGTGAGAGTTCTGGAAAAAACATTAGAAAAAATCTCAAAACCACACCCGGATTTCCGTTTATGGCTAACGACCGATGCTACTCCGACTTTCCCGATTGGAGTCCTCCAAAGATCGCTGAAAGTAGTCACGGAACCACCTAACGGTTTGAAGTTAAATTTAAGAAATACGTACTTCAAGATCAGGCCATCGGCTTTAGAGTCATGTCCTCATCCGTATTTTAAATCCCTCATTTACGTTTTGGCATTTTTCCATGCGGTTGTTCAGGAGCGGAGAAAGTACGATAAAATCGGTTGGAACATTAATTACGATTTCAACGAATCCGATTTTAACGTTTGCATGCAAATATTAGACACTTATCTCGTTAAAAATTTCGAATCGAAAGATTCGAGGATCCCTTGGAACAGTTTGAAGTATTTAATAGGGGAAGTCATGTACGGGGGAAGAGTTATAGATAATTTCGATAGGAGGATCGTCAAAACGTACATGAACGAATACATGGGAGACTTTTTATTTGACACGTTCCAACCTTTTCACTTTTACCATGACGAATCCGTGGATTATATTATCCCTCAAGATGGCGCAAAGGAGGACTACATTGCTTATATCGATACCCTTCCGCTGGTGAACAGTCCTGATGTGTTTGGGCTGCATCCGAACGCAGAAATCGGTTATTACACAAACGCGGCGAAAGACATTTGGATGTATTTGGTGGAATTGCAACCGCAGACCGGTGCCCTTGGAGGAGGGATAAGCCGAGAAGAGTTCATAGACAACGTTTGCAAGGACATTCTGTCGAAAATCCCTCAGCTTTACGACATCCCTAAAATCCGCAAGCAGTTCGAAATGAATTTGACCCCGACCATAATCGTTTTGCTCCAAGAATTAGAAAGATTTAATTTACTTTTGGACAAAATGAATAAAACTTTGAATCTTTTACGAAAAGCCCTAGCCGGTGAAATTGGCATGGACGCGGTTTTGGACAACGTGGCTACTTCCTTGTTCAACGGACAATTACCGAACGCCTGGAGGAAGTTGATTCCTGCTACTAGGAAAAACCTCGGAGGATGGATGGATCACTATTTGAAAAGAATAGCTCAGTACAGCGCGTGGGCGATGCAAGGGGATCCCGTCGTCATGTGGTTGTCAGGTTTGCACATACCCGAATCGTATTTAACAGCTTTGGTTCAAATGGCTTGTCGGAAAAACGGATGGCCATTGGACCGCTCCACCCTTTACACAGCAGTCACGAAATACAAAACCCACGAAGAAGTAGAGGACCGTCCTGATCAGGGATGTTACGTTGAAGGGCTGTATTTAGAAGGAGCCAGATGGGACATGGAAAAAAGTGTCCTGGCCAGGTCCTATCCGAAAGTATTAGTAGAAGAGTTACCAGTGTTAAAAGTTAATCCGATCGAAAGGCATAGGCTTAAGTTGCAAAATACTTTAAGGACTCCGGTTTATACGACTTCGTTACGTAGAAACGCGATGGGGGTCGGTTTAGTTTTCGAAGCGGATTTAACGACTTACGAACATTCTAGTCATTGGATTCTCCAAGGAGTTTGTTTAGTTTTGAATACTGATTAGATCAGGATTAAATACAGTTTTGTAAAAAAATTCATATATTTCAGTTGTTTTTTTCAATGCAAATAAGGGGCCATGAATATATTGACAATATATTTATTTTTAAGAAAAAAATTTAGAAATGTTTTTTTAAGTAGTCCTAAAATTTTATTTTTAAAAAGCTGTGTGGGCCGTTTTTGACATATTTTATGCATAGGAGCAGTGTGGTTACTTGGTCTTGGCACTTGCACTTGGTTACTTGGCAGTGTGGTTACTTGTCTCCACTTGCAAAATTAATCCATTGTGAAAAACGATCATGTGACAACCTGTGGATTTGGTCACGTGACAACACTTAATTACGTCAACTTGGACTGACCAACGAGACTCACGCGGATTTTCCTACAAGTCTACGTCATACTTTAGACATGATATCGTCTTTAGCTAATCGTAACCAAAGCGCAGAACAGAACGAACCTGGAATGAGCATTTTGCACCCCCTGGATTTATCCGAGGAGAATAGAATATAAAAAATTTTACAGCGGAAATTAATATTTTGTTTTTGCGCTACCGTTGGAGCTTGAAAGGGTTTCCCGAATCAGCCAAAAAAATTCTTGAATTGATGTAACCCACACCCCAATAATCGTGTTCTCGGATTATAATCCTAATATTGGATTAATCGTAAATGGGATCGCCCATAAATTACATAAAGATTACTTTTAATTGATTGTTAGTTACTTATGCTGAGGTAGTAAGACAGTTTTTCTCTTATAAAGATTCAACATTGGTCATTTTCGGAGCCCTCCCCTTTCCTACCATTCCTCCCTCCCTTAATACGCTTAAGGAAATTATGGACGACCCCAGTGGAGACACTACTTCTGAAAACTCCATTTAAAAAAGTATTGCTTGTTTTAAATAAACAGCAATTACAGCTAATCTAAACGATTTTGAAGTTGTCCTTCGCTCCTGACTTGTGTGTGCATCTTAAACATGTAGAGACAGGACAAAAAAAAAAAAGTCAACTTTACTTGGCATTTTAAAACCCGTTGTTTTTCATCCTGGCGTTTATAATATTTGCAAAATGATTATTTTGTAATAAAATCACGTGCTTGAATAACAAAACGAGAAATGGAAGTTACAATACTGCTGAGATAGTTTGTTTTCCTTGCGAAAATCGTTTAAGATTATTTAAGTAAAAAAAAAAATACGACAGTAAATAACTATATTCAGACGTCTCATTAATTTATTAATTAAAACATTATGCACGGACTTTTACTGTATTGTTTGAATTTTCTCATGCACACACCGCAAACATGTAATCAATTCCAACCGCGGTTTAAGGAAAAAAAAGGCTACTTTTTTACATTCGTCCGTATATAATCATCACGTTTAATATTCATGGACGTTTTAACTGACATTAAAACTTAATCACCGATTCCCTTTTTAAATGAAAAAGGGAACCGATAGGCCGCTTCTTTTTATCTATCCTAAATTGGCGGAATTAAATTATCGGATGTACATAAAACGAAGACAATCAAAAAAAAATAAACGAAATACTATGAATAAAAAATTTGGCGTAATTTTATTATTCGATTTGGTATTATTAGACATGCGACACTGACTGCATAAGAACAAACGAAAAAAAAAATGCTGATGGCTTGAGGTCTTGTCAGTCGATGAGTGTCAAGTGCATGGACGAATCTATCAAATTTCTACCATCTGCTTTAAAGTTCACCAAAAGTCATACGATAATGACCTTTTTTTTTTCGATTTCAATTAAATAGTTACACTTGTTAACGATTATTTTTATAACTGAAGCAGTTATATATAAAAAAAAAAAGGTCTTCCAGCTAACTGACAGTAGATTGGCCTGTATTGTTAAAATGTACATCATTTCCTTTTCAATATCACATGATTTACGTTGTAATTAATTTCGAATAGGAAACACCTATAGTTAATTTCGTCCCCATTTGGATTTTTTTTTCGTTACATAAAATCCTAGTAAACTTAAAAATACATTGTACATTGCATTAGGTCAACGCCATGTGTTATACGAGAGGCTTATGGTAAGATTAATCTTATAAAATCATGGCGTTTAGGCGTTTGTACAAGAAATTTCAGTTGCGTCACAAGGTGATCTGCGAAATTCGCCACTAATCTTCGTTTGATCGATATAGAACAAGGACATAACCGATTGTTATTTATTTATTTATTTTTTTAATATATATGATCCTGCGTACGGTGGTAGGTTTAAAAAATATGCCTTTGACATTAAAGAATTTAAATAGATCTTTAAAATATGGAAATCATCTGTTCCTGCTTTTACATGTTTGTCACCATCGGAAATACTGCAGCTCTCCTATGCCAAAGGTAAAAAAATCGACGTTAAAGCATAAAAACAAAACTCGTTAGTGAAAGAGATGCATAATATTACATCCAAATGAATTCTCCATACGCTATTTAATTAAGAGTAAATACGGTTCATTAACTTCAACTTGTTAGCCATCACTGTCATCCCATGCTGTGAATTATACTTTCGTTTCGGTTTTTTTTTCTCAGGTGGTCTACACATTTTTTTTGTAAAACCACATTTTTTTTTTGCTCTCGCAGGGTTTTCAGGAACGTAATAAATGTCCGCGAAATGATAAAAAAAATTCCGAATTTTTTTGAAACGTTTTCAAAAAAAAAAAAAATTTCCGCTCCTCCAAAAATGAAGTTATAACACTATTTGGTAATGCAAACGAAATGGACATCAACTTTTAACGACTGTTTAAATTTGCATCATATGCTTGCTGATTCAAAATTAAAGAAACAATTGTGGTTGTGCAGGGTACCTTTTAATGGAACGCAATCCTCACTTCTGATTCTTGGCATTTGGTAGTTGCATAGGAATCGAATAAATTTTATAGAACTCAATAGCAGAGTTCCCAACCATTTTTCCGAGAAAAATAAATTCCTAATCCATTTTTCCTAATAAAAAAAAAAATAAATTCCTAAAAAAAAAAAAAAAAAAAAAAAAAAAAAAAAAAAAATCTTAATCCATTTTCCTAAACAAATAAATTTCTAATCCATTTTTCCTAAACAAAAATTTCAAATCCATTTTTCGTTTTTCTAAAAAAATATTAGGACTAATCCATTTTTCCTAAAAAAAAAATAAATTTCTAATCCATTTTTCCTAAAAAAAAAAAAATAAAAATAAATTCCTAAAAAAAATGAATTCCTAATCCATTTTCCTAAAAAAAAATAAATTCCTAATCCATTTTTCTTAAAAATTTCGGTTCCTAAAATTTTTTTCCTAACTATATTTTTTCCTAATTTTTAATTTTCCTGATTCCTAAAATAAGATTTTCTAAAATGAATATTTTTCCTAACTAAAGAAACAAATTTTAATTAATAAAAAAACAGGAATAAAAAGAAAAACCGAAATTCGCAGCTTTTCATAAGGGCAGTCTCCACTTAATAACGTTCGCCGCATTCGCGTTATTCGCCTTCGCGATTGACGTATTCGCACCAGAAGTTTTTTTGATCTATCGTCTATGATTTTTTTGATTATCTTCTGTTTTTTTTTGTTTACAAACATTAAAAATGGCGATTTGCAAGATGTTTTTACGGATTTAGAAAGAAAAGTTTTAATTTGGGCATGGGGAAGATACTAAATCTCTTCCAAAATAAATCCTGGATCAACCAGACTTGTATACTTAATGGAATATACGGTATTTTTTATATGCCAAAAATGTTTACGGGAGTAAAATCTGCAAAGTACTTCCGGTGTGATTACGGTAATCGCGAAGGCGGACAACGCGAGTGCAGTGAATGTTATCAAGTGGAGACTGCCCTATAGTAAATTATTACAGAAAATTTAGAGGTTTAAAAAATTAGAACAAATATTCATTTTAGGAAATTTAATTTTAAGAGTCAAAAATTTTTAGGAAAATCGAAAATTGAAAAAAAAAAGAATGGTCAGGAAAAAACATTTTAGGAACCAAAATTTTTAGGAAAAATGGATTCGGAATTAATTTTTTTTAGGAAAACGGATTATGAAAAATGGCATGAAATCCAACAGCAGTTTGAAAAAAAAAAAATCAACAATTACCTAATGCATCAGAACTATCATATTTCCTTTTTCAAGATTTCCTGACTTTTTGGCACCCCCGGTAACAGAAACATGAAACAATAGGATCTTAACAGATTAAGATTTTATCAATTTAAATGACTAATCCAAGATAATGATAAAGCGTTTAAAAAGATTTAATAAAAAAAAGACTTTCAAAAATCTAAAAATAATATTTCTACTCACAATAAATATAATTTCTTTTATGATAAAGCCCATTTTTATAATTAACCGCTTCCAGTGCGGAACTAGAATTTTTTTTCTGAAGGGGCCTAAGAGTAGGGAAAACAATTTTCTAGGGGTTGTGACCCTAATAAATCAGGCAATATCATTTTCAAAATTCTGAGGGAAGCTATTCTGCTTCCTGCTCTATTCAGCCCTATTCAGCCTCCCCCCTAGATCCGCCCATGATTATATCCTCTTTTTAAAACCACTTTTTTAACCTACGCCATTTACGATTTCCTATACGTAGGAAACATTTGGCTACTTACTTGCACATAATTTTTTTTAAATTATTTTCTAAAATATTAATATTGTGAACATTTTTGCTTTTCATTTTTGCAACTAAAAATAACATTAATTCATTACTTCAAAGTTATAACTACTTTTCTAACCATTAACTAAATTATCTCCAGTGTAAATTTATTTTTGCTTTAATCTTAATTATATGTAGTGTAAAATCTCATGGCTCGGGGGGATCACCCCATGCCCCCCCCCGGATCGTCCCTGATGTTTTTTAAGATTTTTATTTCAAATCATTCTCTTTCCTCCTCCCGAAAAACGTTGTACCCTTTCAACTAGGTCTATCCCCTCATCGGCTCGAAAAAAGTATAAAAATTTAAATTCGCCATTTCGATTAAAAATTACTTTTTAATTTTTTATAAAAAAAAGCGTCTAGTGGTGTCAACGATTTTAATTTTAAAAAAATGTTAATTAAACTCAATTTCAAAGAAAAACGAACCTTCGGGTTTTAAGAATCCATAAAATCGAAAAACCTATAAGGCTTCCGTTTGCACAACGGAAACGGATATTTCCTTTGGCTTTCCATCCACAAACCCCCCTCCTTCTCCCGTTTCCTAATTAATTTTTACCCATATTCATTTTTTATTTCCGATCGACACATTATTGGTCCGAGATATTTTTATTTGAATTCGTTAACTCTTCATTTCCATTCAGAAAAAAAAAAACAAAAGAGCAAATCCTTGAAAGCTTGTTCTTCGGCTAAAAATTTCGTAAGATGACATCCCATAACTCATTTAAAAAACAAGAAGGCAAAAACTTGGCTTAACTTCAAATTTATTAAGATTGTCCATATGTGGAACCGCCTTGAGGACTTCAAAAAGTTTAAAATTAACGAAAGGAAGTTTTACGCGTTTCCGCTGCGAATGATACCAACAATTTTTTTTTTTTTTCAATTTGACGTGATCGGAAAAAATCGATTTTATCGTGAATGATTCATTCCGGATAATTTGGAACGAAAAATACTGTAAGACGTGGTTCGGTTTTAAGATCGTTTTATTAGCCTCAGGCTCAGGTATTTTATAACGCTCTTCGGAGAAAAAATAATAAGAAGAACAAAAAAAAAAAAAAAAAATGTTTAAGGCAGTAGGTTTTTATTACACAACACCTCGGAACAATATTTACCGAGTTGACATTTTTATAATTACAATCATGACAGAAGCCGAAGTGATTGTACACCCGTTTTACATTTAAAACCTAATAAAAACCAACGGAGGAAAAAAAAAGATGGTGTGACATGGGATTCATGCGAGATCATAAGAGACGAATTAATTAAATAAAACGATTTATGCAGACGACAATAAAAAGGAAAAAAGAAGCCTAAGTTAAAATTTTAAGGCCTAAGAGAAAATCGTAATTTTTTCTCATTTCCACATGCGACATTTTTTTTCTATTTCTTAAAGTGGCGTGCACGTTTTTCCCGGCAATTAAAGACAAAAAAGAAGACGACGATGCATGTTTTCATTTAAAGGATACTAAATGCATAATGATTTTCCCCAATTATCCAAAGTGTTCGAGTTGAAATGGTTTAAGGTCGAAACTAACAAACCGTTTCAAGGATTTTTTGTTTCGAATGTACGTTTCTAAAGCTATCGGTTATCGAACTTAAAAAAAAATAGGAAATGAAGTAATGCGTTATGCGACAGGAAATTCGGTTCATTTCTATCTTTTTTTTTTCGTCATTAATGCAACGAATAACACAACTGCAAAGAAACATTTCTTCCTGGTGCCAGCGGTTTGAGACAATTTGATACTTATGAAAAAAAAAAAAAAAATTCCTTACGGTTCAACAGTTGGAATTCCATTTAGGAGGGGAAAAACAAAAAATTAATATGCGAAAAGAAAAACTTTCATAAAAAATTACGGCTTTTCCTTCGAGTGTATTTAAACTGCTTGACATTTTATCAATGCTTCCCAAGTCGAATAACATTCAAAAAATCGTTTGATAATTTTATTTTTTTATTTTTTAACTGCAAAAGAATAAAAAAAAATTATTGAATACGGATAGACCTAAGCAATGGACGTTATGTCCGTTGAATAATTAATTACCTGATGGAACAATTAATTATTTCACAGGCGGTACCTTACATTTTTTTACTTTATCTACAGGCTTTGTGCGAGTCATTTGGAATACACGTTTAAAAATACTTGTTTAGCTTATGACCCGGGAATATTTCCACCACGACGAAATATACAGAAAATCAGGGCTTCACTCAGGAAAAAAAATCCGTGCGTCAGAGGTGAACTAACGTATTTCCATCGTAAATGTAATTGGAGATAGTTTGTTTCGACAGCTAGTTAAAACCATGTGACTACAAGTTTACACTCATCCTGGTGTAAACTTGTCACGTGACACTTCACGAAATTTCGAAACGGACTATCTCCAATCATATTCACACGATTTCCGAAATGGCTAATGCGAAAGCAAAAATGACAAAACGATTTTCTGCTAAAGCAATAAAAATATCTTGTCAAGAAAGAACATGTCCGCTGTCGCGAAAAATTCCCGTTTTGCTACGAAACATTCTAGTTTACTTGCAAGACAGAACTTGTTCAAAATATTTACTTTTCCTGAGTGTATTACATAAGCTAAAGATAGAATATCACTGCACTTGCACGAAGCCCACAGGTGCAGTCGAACATTCATAACTTTTCAGTTAAAACCTATGTTCAACTTATGAAAAATGCATGGAAAAAACTTTATAAAGTTGAGCCAATCCACGCGGAGTGTAACGTCCGCACCATACTTAGCTTATGGGCGTGGTGCGTGAACCTTCGTGGATTGACTTAATTACGTCCTTCCCTATGCACAGTGGGCCAGCCACCAAAAAATTTGGGACAAAAATCTAATCTGTGCGCATTTATACGTTTTCAAGGGTGCTGATTTCAAATTTGATATTAGTTTTACAATTCAAGATGGCGGATCCAATATGGCAATGTCAAAAACGAAATTTTTATTATTTTTTCACAAAATTTAAAATTTTTATACCTTTACGAAGGAAAGTTATAGAGGCTTTTTTCCATGCCTTTTTCATATAAGTTAAACATAGGTTTTAACTGGAACGTTATGGAGGTTCAACGGTACCCTTAAACATGGCGCCAAGTACAAACATGCAACATTGTTCTATAGCCAGGAAAGGCCAAAAAAGCTCAGTCCTATTGTGAGGAGCTTTGAGCTTGCCTTGTAAATTTTTTTACCAATGCAATGTCCCTATTTTCCATGTTTGCCCGTTCCCTCCTAATGAATGTACCCTTGGGGGTTTCAGTGGCTGAATCAGCAAAAATATAATACCAAACACTACAAACCTAAATGGTTATGACAACTGAGCTTATATAGCCTTGGCTTTTATTTTAAAAGTTCACTGAATAGTATAACTTCATTTTTGAAGAAGCAGCCATTTTTTGAAGATTCCCTACCATTTTTCCTAAAAAAAATAAATTCCTAATCCATTTTTCCTTTAAAAAAAAATAAATTCCTAATCCATTTGTTGTAAAAATTTTGGTTCCTAAAATTTTTGGATTCCTAAAATAAAATTTCTTAAAATCCCTAAAATAAAACTTCCTAAAATCCCTTTAGGGATTTAAAAAATTAGGAAAAATATTCATTTTAGGAAATTTTATTTTAGAAATGAAAACATTTTAGAAAAATTTAAAATTAGGAAAAAAACAGTTAGGGGAAAAATTTAAGGAACCAAAATTTTTAGGAAAATGGATTAGGAATTTATTTTTTTAGGAAAAACCGATTAGGAAAAATGTTTGAAACGTTTTTTGAAAAAAAAAAAAAAAACTATTTCTAAATTTTCAACAAACTCTTCAAAAAATTGGGATTCAACTCTTCAAAAAAGAAAAAAAAAACTCTTCAAAATTTGAAGTGTTTGGGGCATTTTTTTTTTTTTTGAAAATAGAATTTTGTGATGAAGGGGTTAACGAAAAAAAAAAGACTTTTTACTGCATTCCAGGAATATGCTAATTGTACGGCACCGGGACCAAGTTAAAGGAGCCCAAAGAAATTTCCTAAAGGGCGCCGCGCCGCCAGGTACCGTTACCCCCAAACAATGCTTACTGCATTCCTCAACTGGCCCTTGACCCTATGCTGAGCTTACAAGAAACAATAGTGTTTATGTCCTTTGCAAAACCCACGGGCTCAAGATCACAACCTCTTGTCTGTTTAAGATTTAGATAAACATTACAAATTTTTTAAAAGAAAAATACAACTAATGTGGTGACAGATGTCAAACGGTTGGGCGATTTTACTGCGACCGCCGTATAGAAATAAAATGCCACCAAAAGAATTTAAAAAAAAAAGAAAAAAAAAAAAAAAAGCATTTCAAGATTTTATTTATCGTTCGAAATATTTGACTATCATAAATTTATTTAGGTACTATTAATACTGCAGCCCAAGAAAAAATTCGGTAAAATCAGGAAGCGAAAATCGCTCTGACAACCCAGTCCGTTGACCCGAAATTCTAACAAAAAGAAGGGTGATCTTGAAAAAAAAAATGTAACTTTTTTTTGAAAACAAAAAATTTTCGAAAAAAACAACGAACAAACAATGCAATGAGCCAAAAAAAAATAAAAAATAACAATGGAACAGAATGAAGAGCCGAAAAATGAATGAGTTTTCGTTGTCAAAAATAAAATTCTCTGACCGCGAGCTCCAAACGCATTTCAAAAAAAAAGTTTCAAAATTCCAAAAAAATTTTTTTTTAATGAAAAAAGTGCTCAGCTGACTACTCGCTTCTTGAACAAAAGCAGTCCTTAAATTAAGCTTAATTGCAAAAAGATAAGAAAATTTCATTCCAAAAAGCTTAGTATATCCAGTTAAACTCTGAAGTAAATTTTTCGTCTCTGCTTATTTACCGTTCATAAATTTTAAAAAATTAATAAACTTCTTTTATCATCGTTCACTTTGCTATAAATCATAGAAATTTTATTTCCAGAAATAATTTAAATCTTCTTTACAGGATGCAATAATCATTTTCGCTTTATAAAAATTTTTTCGCACGAAGTAAAAAAAATAAAAAATAAAAAGTTGAAGCATAAAAGAAAAAAATTCATTTTAAATATCACCCGGCGTTGTTTGTTTTTCGAAAATTTTGCCAAAAGTTTTGTCAAAGTCAATCAAATATAACTTGACCGTTACTTCAGCGTCTTTAATTTACGACCTTTCAAGAATTTTTGTTCCCGGAAAAAAAAAAAAAAAAGATCAAAACAAAGGAAAGCAAACCGAAAATAAAAACTGTCCGCTACCTGTACTTTTTTTATTGTTACAATTCTAGGAAAAATCCCCTAATAAATCTGGCAAAAAAAAAAATGTCATTAAAACCTAAAACCGGATTCCTAAAAAATCCTAAAAATATTTTACACAAAAAAAAAACTCACCGTTAAGCTCGGTGTAGCCCCATTCAGCATCCATTTAAATGATTATTTAAATTTTAAAAAAAAGTAATAAAAAAATACCGGCTTAACCTCGAGGGCAAATCTTAAATCGCGTAAAAAAAAAATTTATTTTCAAAATCTGTTCACTAACAGGATTAAAAGTTATTCCTCGGACGAATGACGGCTCAATAAGCAATGCTAATACTCAAAGTAGTGGGGAGGGAGACGAATTTGTCAGTGAAGAGTTTCGAATTGTGTCTTTTAAGAATTAAAAAAAAAAAAAAAAGCGAGGAAGGGGAATTTTCTACTTCTTTCCTATCGCGGAGGTCCGTGAACCTCGTGAAATTTCGGAGGAATCACACACAAAAATTTAATTCTATTCTGCATAAGAAATCCGGATGTCAACATCAACACGTGGTTTTAAATTTCCCGAACTTGATCATCTACCGACCCCCGACGAAAACAACAATAGAAAAAAAAAACAGAAGGAAAAAAAAAAAACTGGCTGATATAAACAAAACACATTCGTCACTATAAATATTGAGTTCGTACTATATGTGAATGGTTATGATTACACCAAATCGTCTTTTATTCTTTTTTTAAAACTGTTGCGGTTTAGTTTCAAAACAATATAACCACCCGTTTAGGAAATACACGATCAATTCCCTGTGCGAACACGGTTAATTATAAAATGGAACATACGTCGTTTTGAATCGATGCTCCCCACACTGATGTTCAAAGCTTCTTTTCAAAACGCTAATCAAAGACAAAAAAAAAAGGGGGAAATCAATGACTCTTTCCAATTTCGAATATAGAATTTCCTTTAATGACCGTTTGCTGGCTTAAATTTTTGCGAGAAATCAAAAAGCCGTTACGACAAAGCCGCTCACATATTTCGTTTTAACATTTTTTTTTAATTTTTTTTTATCTTGCATCAGATCCAGAGCGAGATTTTTTTTAAAAATGAAAATACACTATTCTTATCCTTATCAATTGAAAAATTTGAATTGTAATAATTTTTATTTACTTCCTTACAGCGTGAATTTCGGATTTTAGAATCGTAGCCATAAATCAAACTTATCGCGCCGATTAAAGTGTGAATTTTTATGTCAGAATTTGTTTAACTAATCAATTAATTAGATCTGCATATTTCTTAGGAGCACATATGGATTAAAGATTGTATATATTGAATATCGCGGTCTCGTCGCCAAATTAAATAATTTATTCCATTTTAACAATGAATGCTTTTATCGATAGACATTTTATCATATGCAAAGCAAATGCCCTATTTTTAATTTAAAATGCAGACGATCGGTTTTACAATTTACAAGGTACCGGTATACCTTTAATTATATTCTATTTCTAAAAACAAAAAGGATTTTTTAATTACGTCAAATTTTCGGTGGCTGACGTCATTCCACGACCGATTTAGTGGCAATATGACGTCATACGACATAAATGGCACTACACGTATTTTGGAATTACAATAAATTCGATTTTTGCCGTTTTTAGTTAAACCCGCCCCATCCTCCCATTTATCTCGATTTGAATCCTCCTCAATCGAATTTTGTTACAAGCTTAGAAGTAGCCTTCCCTCAGTTTAAAATTTTTATAACTAAAATTGGTAAAAGTTTCCTGTATGAAGAGCCTTGGGCTCGCAGATCTTCTCATAATCTAAGAAACAGGGAAAATGCCACACAATAAAACAATTTGACCACACAACGAAGGTCCAAAGCTCAAAGTTGAAAAGAAGGTGGAGAAGAAGACAAAGATGGTGATGGAGAATAGTATATTTGGTTAAGGTGCTCAAAAAAAAAATTGCATTTACCTTATAAATAATAGTTTGCTGATTCCAAATTGATGCTGACCAGTCATATTATAGATCAAAGGTTGCAAGTCCATCGGGTAGATCCATGATGTTGAAGACTCTTATGTAGTACAATAATATCAGTAGATTTTGTTTTTTCTTCAGTCTGACCAATTTCTTTTTTGGGAACATGGCCAGAAATGCTGATTTCAGCTCCTTGCTATGGATTCTTTTCCAGCACCAGATTATAGTTTCAACACTGATGCATCAACATTGATACCTAAGAGAATTTTTTCCCTCACCTAAAAAAATATTTAGCATTTTAAATAAATAAATATAAGCTTAAATAAATAAATAAATAATGAAATTAAAACAAAAACGTTAATCAAATTTGATTCTAGTATTTATAATGAAATTTTGTATAATAATTACTTCAATTTTTGGTCGTTGAAATTGGCATTCCCTTGAAGTATACTTTCTGGTGGCTCTCCTTCAAACTCATTGAAAAGTAAACCAAAATCAGACAAATGTCCATTTCCTTCTTTTATGGATTCTGCAACTTCTTTCACTACAGCGGAATCAAATTCTCTGACTTTTTCGGTCTTGCTGGAAAAAATAAAAAAATAAAAATTACTATATGACTGTCCTATGTTTGGATATAAATTATAAAATATACCTTTCAGAAGGAGAGTTTTCTATTTTCTTTTACTTTTCTTATAATTTTTCTCTTTACTGCTATTTCTTTTCTTGTTGTTCCTAATTTTTAAAGTACTATTAGCACTGGTTGCACTGTTAGGTTCTATAACAGCTGATTCTTTGTATAAACTAAGCCTTGAACCTCTAAACCATGCAAACATATGTTTAGATTGATCAGCAAGTTTGATTATAAGCTGATGAGGGATATCTAGCAGCTGCAAAGCATAAAATACTTAGCATAAAATTGAGTTATAAAAATCTCAGGACTTAACCAGGAAAAGGCATATTTATTACATTTAAATTACAGACTAAGGCATTTTCAATAATCCTTATGCTGACTAGGTAATTTAGGTAACACATAAGCCAAATATATGCTTTTCTACACACATCCATCACCATTTAAAGTGCTTGATTGAAAAAGCAGTAATATAATAATAATGTAGCTTACGCATTCCACTAGTACTGCTATTAAAATATTTGACGAATTTATCACATTCGAATGTACTATAAGCATACTTTCAGCAATAAAATCACTTTTACTTACAATTTTTTGAAAATGACAACAGTCACAAAACTGACTGATGTGTTTTTTCTGCGTACTATTCTAATCAATGTGTTTAGTACTTACATCCCAAAAATCCAGTATTCATGAATATATTTGCTAAGCTAATTGCAAGATCAACCAATTTGCTTATCTCTGGTATTTCATTAATGTGAGGCACAACAAACTGTCTTGGACCCTCTTCACGTTGACCATGCATCATCCGTACGCGGGCCGCCATGTTGTGACGTCACATTTGTCAAGCAGCGAATTTGAATTGAACTTTTGCGACAATCCTAAAGGTTTTGGACAATCGCAAAAGTTTTGGGAGAAACGCAAAAAAAAACATCCATATTTTTTATAGCAGATTTGAATGGTATTTACTGAAAGGATCATTTTTTTGGTTTGGAAACATATTTTTAAAAAAACATAGTGCCATTGCGCAGGCAGTACCACGTGTTTTTTTTTTTCAAATATATGGCCTCTGATTGGTTAAAAACGTTTTTTTGAGTCGAGCCCATAAACTCGAAACCAAAAGTGACTTTCTTTTCTGCCGGCTAATACTATCTCTGATAAATGGTTTCTTCGCATCGCCGATCCTGCAAACTATGTTTCTTTTACTATGGTTTGTAAATATAAAAATACTAAACACTCTGTAGCATTTATAGATATAGATTAACTTCGTATATTTTTTATCTTTCTCAACCTTTTTTCCTTTACAAGTTCAATCTACAAATAATAAAAACAAATTTTATAAGACAAATGTTTGTTAGCTTCCCGTTGATATTTTCTCTAAAACCATAATATTAGATTCAACACGACAAAGTTGATTAACAAATTCAAGATCGTCTTCGGTTGCGGCAGAAATTGTTAATCTCGATCCTAAGTCGTAAGTCCCGGGGGAGGTGAAAACAGCCGTTAAATCAACGATCGCTTGATCGTGACTGTCCAACTTGATTAATGCATTCGATCGGTTAATCCAACTAAACGTAGAAGAGGAATGAGGAGTGTACAACTGATTTTTCAAAATAGGAGCCGCTGCAGATTTAGCGCCAGGTGAATTGACCATGATTCGAACGGGTATGTCTATGCAGTTCCTTAGGATTAATTTCATTTTCACCGGACATATTCTAAAATTTAGAAGAAAAAAATCAAGAATTAGACTTCATAGGGTCTTTCGGAGGTATAACCGCATCTAGCGGTATTTTTACTGCGAGTCTGCGTCTTGCATTTGAATTGAATAAAACGTACCTGTTCGTCTGAAACGGATGAGCAACTTGTTGAGAATGAATCAAACTATACGAAAGAGCGTTTTCCAAATGAACGGATCTAACGATTTTAGCACTTCTGCTAGATTTTCTATCCGGCCCGAAAATTTTAACCGGGTCCACGTGTTCGACTGGGACTAAAACATTTTTCGGATCCGGAGGCCAAACGCTAGCCACATTCAGCTGATTTAAAGTCACGTGACTCTGACCGGTAACGTTTTTTGTATCGTTGTTGTGATCGGTGACGCTCGCCTAAAAGGAAAAAAATAAAATTAGTAAACTTATTTTTTCAACTGAACTTTTCATTCTCGTTAAATCAGTACTTACGTCCCATCGAAGACATAAAACAATATTAAAAAGATTTTCAGTCGATTCTTGCTTACTGTCGAAAATGTGCCAATTATAAAAATCGTAATAAGGCTGACTATTTCCAGGAATTATTTCTTTATCACATAAACTAACGTCGGACATCGAAACCGTTTTTTCTGAGATTCGATCAGCTCTTAGAAGGAAATACGAACTTTCTTGACTTTGTAGCTTTAAGTCTGAAAATTCAGAAAAAATAAAAAAAATAAGTGGGAACACATTAAACCAAAAAAAAAAGGTTTGCTCAATGTCGTTTGATGGCTCCGCAGGAATTTAAAGGAATTTATGGGAATGCTCTCATGGGACAACTTGGCACATAAGCTAAACATAAGATTTCATAGGAATCAATAGCCCATGGCATGGGCTCACTCAAAAGTGTTTTTACTAAAATTGTGCAACAGATTTTAGCTAGTAAACATTTGTCACCAAATCGAGTAGCCACTCCCCTTTCTTCTGAAATGATGGCATAATATTTCAAATAACCTTAAAGTGCAGCCATGTCTTTTTTATTTTTTTGCTTACCTTTAGAACATATGGCTTTATTTTGTAATTTCCAATTAGAGCTGGCCAGCGACATCTGAACCAAGGAAATAACGGTTACAAGAGAATCGTGTGTCTGATTGAAATTTTTAACGGTAACGGCGATGTTCATCGAATCTTTATCCTGGCATAACGTGCTTTTAGATGCCACAGCCGATAATTGTACTGAATCGTGAACTGCTATTTCTCGAGAGCAGCGTGCAATTCTATACCTAAAAAAAAAATTTCTTTCAGTAAATGTACAATACATATTTCTCTCAACAAACTTACTTCG
Organism: Liposcelis bostrychophila; assembly: GCA_037577465.1. Classification (NCBI taxonomy): domain Eukaryota; kingdom Metazoa; phylum Arthropoda; class Insecta; order Psocodea; family Liposcelididae; genus Liposcelis; species Liposcelis bostrychophila. Next base: position 8,770,385 of record CM075212.1, read on the forward strand.
GTATGCTATTTCCTAAAAAATTTTCGTAATAAAATAAAATATCTATTTGAGCAGGGCCTTTTTTATCGGGTGCTCGAACCCACAGAGGTAATACTATTTCCTGACCAGGCTTTAAAACCCCGCTGTTCTCCAGTGCAATTTTCATAATTTTATAAATAATTTTTTCGTTAACGGAATCGTTTTCGATTATATTCTCCACGACAGCCTCCTGAATAATTTTTTTGCTGGTTACGTAAGCATCAGATAAAGAAATTAAATTAGGTGAGCTCGTTGTCATGTATAAATTTTTTAAAGGAGCATTTCCGGAATTGCTTAATTTAATGTTCGTTAATTCCATTTCCCCGCAAAGCATGTCGTATTTCAAACTTTCCATCTCGACCTGATATTAAAAAAAAAAAAAAAAATTGAATGAGTTAGTCAAAAAAAAAAAAATAAAAATAAAAATAAAAATAAAATAAAATAAAATAAAATAAAATAAATTGAAAACGAACTTTTAGTAACGGAGCAGCTTGAATAATTTTTATCTCAAGTCTTTTATCCTCTTCGTACAAAGCAGTGCTCGGTTGATCTTTTTTCGGTTTTAGCTTTGGGCCTCGGACATTAAAAATTTGTTTCCCCGCAACAGCTGGAGGTGGACTTGGTTGAACGCTGCCTCCGACGTTAACTGAAGGGCAAGTAAGCACGTAATGGACTCCTAAGATGTCTATCTGACCAGGGCAAAGTGGAATTAAACTTAACGTAATCTGAAATAATTAAAAAAATTATAAATTAATTTAATTGCAGTGATTGTTCAGTATGTTGAATAAATTTTCTGTCCTTCGAATTGACAAAAGGTCAATTTTTTTCTACGCAGATAGTCGTTCAAAATTTTTCCACTCCTTTCGATTCGAAAAAAATTGCCATCGGCTTCAAACCCCTGCCTTTAATATTACTTTACTAAATTCATCCGCTTTTTTTTTCAGCTAAAAGTCTCACCTGCTGCGTGCAAGATGGCTCAATCTGAACTGATTCTAAAACATTCGTTTCTATGATCGATTCCGAAACGGTCGTGGGCTGTTGATTCTGAATGATTTTTCCATCCGAAGACTGGTATTTCCATAATAAACGAACTCGATGTAACGGAAGGGGAATTTGTAACGGATTTTTTAACGATATTTGAACATAAACTGGCTCTGAAAAATCACAAATATTTAAAAAATATTCTTACTCTTTAAATTTCACTTTTTTTTCTTACCATTTACGACCACAACCGGATTAGTATTATTTAAAGTTTCCTTAGAAAATAAATGAATTGTTCGACGGAAAATCATAGGAGCTCCTTGGGATTCCGTTACGGCTAATTCCTCCATTCTCGACCATCGAACGCTTTCCGCCGGGGAATCCGGCTCGAAAGCACGCATCAAACCCGAAGAAGACGTGACCGACACCAAAACCCTGGAGCTGTTATCCTCCACGATCGGCAGCGGCATAACCGGTAGCTGTCTTTTAGGATCTTCCACGTTTAATTGCTGTTGCATTTGCAAATATTCCCTGAGATAAGTTATTTGTTGGGCCGGGGTTTGCTTACTCCCCGATGACAACAAACAAGCCAGGGAGGAAGAACCCTCAGATAATTTTAAATTTCCGGCTAACCGACCGATTGTAAAATGAATGTGATCCTCCGCTAAACTCCAACCCTTCCCTTGATATACTTGGAATGCTTGTTTGTAACATCTTAATGCATGTTTTTTTTGCCCCGCCTTGGAAAATCGATGCCCTGCTAAAACCATGTGGAAAGCGTATTTTCTGAACATGTTAGGTTTCGTTGAATATAAAAAGCAGTAAGACGCTTGCTCAAGTAGAAGAGCGCTTCGAAGATCAGAATCTTCGCTTGTCATTCGTATAAGCTGCTTTGCTGCCTCTCCAAACATTTGCCGATCTAAAAAAAAATCAAAAATTCATTTAAAAACCAATCCGAAACTCTGTGGTATAAGTATTTTACCTTTTAAAAACAAAGAACTTAATAAGGTTGCTCTAGTTGCGAATTGGGGCATTCGGCATGAATTTAAATAAGTGACAATTGCTTCTTCCATGTAATCGACTCCCTTTTTTGAAACTTCGCCTTGCATGAACGCCGAAAGAGCCGCCATTTCCAAAGCCCCTGCATAATATTGCCATGCTTGATCTGTACCGAAATCACGTTTTGCTGAATGATACGCCTGCAATAAATTAAAGTTTATGAAGATAAATCTCACTTTCGGTGTTTAAAAAAATTTGATAATTTGATTTGAGGCTGCACATACCTGAAAGGCCAATGAATAATTGGTAAACATAAAATATAAATCGCCTAATCTCCTGAGCTGCAATTCAGGAGCATCAAAAGCATATATCACAGAATTAACAGGAGTTGATCCAGGTGAGCCTGGTTTTGAACTTCCGAATAATCTTTTGGTTGCACTAAGTAACGAACGACTAACACCTTTTTTATTTGATGTCTGGAAAAAAAAAAAAAAAAAAAATCTCGATTCAATTTCTCAAAACAAAAAAAGGAAATTAAACCTGGTTACTTACAATATCATTGAGTTGAAAAATTAACTTCTCAACATGAGGCAAGAGAGCTTGTGTAACTAAATGCTTAATTAATGACTTAATATTATCTACGTCAGAATTAGTTAAACAAGCTCCTAGCTGAATATTACTATTTAAACCATGCCAAATATTCGCGTTAACAACTTTAGGCATATCATTGGACTGAGTTTGATTGGCTGAAAACAAAATAAAATCTTATTACAATAATACTACAACCAATTTTTTTATTTTCTTTTACCATTTGCAGCATTAAAATGACTAATTTCAATATCAGGACTAAGGGGATGTAAAACAACAGAGGATGATATTTCTCCAGCTTCTTGACCCATTTCAGGTGAGCCCCCTGCCCTTATTGTTAAATCATTTTCCAAAGCTAAAGAGCTTGGCATTCCCCCGATGCCAACCATTTCCGCTGGAGTTCTGGGACTGCTGCCATGATCACTTCCATCAAAATCTTGATTCCTTTTGATAATACAATGGACCCAATAATCTGGTGCTGATGACGATAATTCATGCTGATATTGTGAATTAATCTGTATTTAAAAAAAAAAAAAAAATTACTCAATAAAAAACGATATTGATGGATTTTGATTTCCATTCACAATACCTACCTCTAAAAAAAAACACTGATCTGCTCCGTAAGCAGTTTTTAAAGAATTAAAAAAATTCAACGCTTTCGATTTGTCTCCTTCCTTTGAATCATGAACCAAAACAAAATATTTAAAAATTGAGGTTGAAAACCATTTTGGCAAACGAGCAGGTGCAGTTGCTTGCATTTGCTGCAGTGTTTGTAATAAAGACTGTAAAGTTTCTGGTGGATCAATGGTAGAAGTAACAAGAACACACCCTAATAAATGTTTACTAAATTCATGATCAGATGGAAATTGCACTTGTAGGAAAGTATCGCCCCAAGCTTGGAACCAAGTACATTCTGTAGGTACTGTAAGACTCATATTTCCAACATTCACTGTTCTATTAGTATCACAAACTGCATTGCTGACGGATTCGTTTAAAAATTTTCTTGCTAATGTTGGTTGAGGAGGGCGGTCGTTAATATCTTGAACAGACACCTGCAGTGTTTTGATCAGGTGATCATTTCCCGAAGGATCTCTCAATCGTTGATCTAAGTATACGGTGCAGAAGGGTCGGATCATTTCAACGAACGAAAGATTATTTTTCTGACATATTTGCTCGACCGTGGGGCTGGCCAAAGAGCCAACTATTGGAGGAAATGTACGTTGCACGAAACTAGACGGATCTATATGCGACATTTTTCGAGGATTTATAGAATTTATTAACTTTCTACGCGGTAAAATCAATTGCAACACTAATAAATATATGAATTACATGATAATCATGAATGAACTTTAAGTATATACATTTTTATTTATACAAAAATACTTTAACTTAACTAAAACATTAAATCTTTGTTATCGACGCCATTTTGGTTCGATTAACAGAATTGCAACATCTGAAAAATAAAAACACTAAAAATGTTCGTTAAAAAAAAAGTGCCGGTAGATGGCGTGCACGAAAGGAGGCTTTATTTTATAGATATAAATTACGAGTACTTGATTATTTTATATAAATTAAATGATTTATTTGCGTAATTTTGATTAGAATTGAGTTCGGATAAAATAGTAATTTATGATAATTATGTTTCAGGTGAAAGTTCTGTCAAATGGCGCTGCCATCAAGCTAAATCGTCAGCGCAAGATCCGAATTTAAGCGCAATCTCGCCGTTTTTTCAGCTCAGTCGACTCGATAATCATTATGCGAACAAACGAAAATGGCGAACGTAGAATTCGGAACGGGAAAAACAGTGCTTATATTGACTATTGTTGCAGCTTGTTTTGCAGTGTTATGGCCCAAAATATTTTACCCAATGTTAATATCATCTCCGAGCGCGAAAACGCCCGGTGATAATTTAAATGGTAAGTTTATAACGACGAAGGGTTCGGAGTATAGTAAGGATGAAATATTACACGATTTATAAATTATCTTAGGGGTGTCAAATATTGGCATCTGGCAATTACGAAATGAAGTCATAAGCTTTTTAAAATTAAATCTTATCTACTTGGCAGGATGTTATAATTTAATTTAAAAAAAGGAAAAGAGAGAGAGGATTAGCAGTCCGCCCTTCTTTAAACGCTTTTTTTTCTGCTCTAAGCATGTCACTTATCTTTTTTTTTTTTTTTTACTTTCTTTTATTAATTTTTCCAGGATGTTGTGATGTTATATTTGAGACTGATGTCAATGCCATTAAAATAATGACAGAGATGTGCGGTACCATTTTAAGCCGCCACGAGGATTTAGATCCGAAATTGGCGCAAGCCTTTCAACAAGGGAAATTATCCAAAGAGATAGTCAGCACTTGCAGGAACGAAGTTTTAAACCTTTGCGGCATTGACATTGCCGAATTTTTAAGCGAAAAAGTTCGAATAGGTCAAACGTACAGGCAAATCCTAGACGAAATAAGATCCTTTAACATATCCGTTTGTTTGAGACGAAATTTCGGTGTTAATCCTGGATCTTTCGGAGCCCCGAGAAGAATGAGAACGTGGGGACCCACGACTTCAAGTAAGATGCGTGCGTGGACCTGAATTGCAGAATTTTCATTTTAAAAAAAATATAGTAATTAACCCGTGTGCATAGTTAGGGTACTTTTTTTTCTTTTTCTTCCTCACTAACATTCTAATTTCTAAGCATGAAAATTCGTTTTTATTTTTTTTTCTCCCGCAAAATAATAAAAAATCGAAAAAGTTTATTATTTTTTGTATTTTTTTAAAAAAAAAAAGCAATACTACGATTTCGATCCATCAACGGAAGACAGATGATTCGGTGTTTACGATAGAACATTTTAGCGAAAACTCCATCCAACTTATGTTCTATTTCTGCAACGGGCTCTTCAATTACGAAATGAAAACAATGTTGTCAGCGGTCAAATCATGACTTTTAAAATGTTCCGACGGTGAGAAAAAAAAGTTGGGGGATTGATTTATTAATGTAAATATAAATATTTATTAATAGGTACATGTGTGTCTAACCCGGCGATGATGGGCTTGATCTTGAGATCTGAAAAAAAAAAAAAAATTAATATCAAATAAAAAAATAATAAAAAAATTAAAGCTTTTACTTACGAATCCCGAAATGACTTTTTCAAGGGCACCTGCGACAGGAAAGACCTCTCCATCTTCGACCAGAAATGATTCATCCAGCTCTAAGAGAAAAAGGAAGAGCTATCCCACAAAGTCATGTAGTTCCTAAGGTGCCGGTAGAAAAAGAACCGGCGGCAAGGGTAAGTGTGTTGTTAAAAAAAAAAAAAAAAAAAAAAATTGCGGGATCTGGTCCGTTTCTGTAATTCGCAAATATTTATATTGAAATGATATAAAATTTCTTTTATTTAGATCAAATACATTGGGTCACGGTTTTAAATAGAATTAAAACGTGCATTCATTACTGGGACCGCCTGAAAGATACTTTCGAATCATATAAATATTATCAGAGATTTATTTATAGAAATTGGCAATCTCTCGTGCTTCGGTATATATATATTTGCAAAAAGATGCTCCTTTCGTATTTTCGGCGTGTCTCATGCACCGAGAATTTTATTATTATTAATTAAGAATCTAAAAAAAATGGAAAAACAGAAGAAAAAAAAATCATAATCAGGCCTGAAAAATATTTTGCCCTCGAAAAAAAAAAAAAAAGTTTGGGAATGATAATTTATTAAGCGACGCGCCAATGCCGATTAACCCAGTTTTAATTTTTATTTGGCAAAGATTTTGAAATCGTGACCTTTAAACGAAATACAAAAAACGACGACGATGATGATGATAATTATTTGATTTTGTTTTTTCAGCCGCCGCCGATTCCAGGCATGAGGCCGCCGATGGGTGGCGCAGGGCACGTCGTCCCACCTCCGAAAGTTGGAGGAACGATGAGCATCGTGATGCCTTTATACACAATTGGAATCGTGATATTTTTCATGTACACCATAATGAAGGTACGAAGCAATAGAAGGACATTTCTCATACCGTTATGTCCCTTTTTAACCGATTTCACGACAAAATTTCATGTTCGTAGCCAATGAAATTTTGTGACAGTCATTAGAAACGTCAGGTAATAAAATCAAGAATAATAAATCAACTTGGGGGAAGGTGGGGGGGGGGGGGGCAAAATACTGGAGCACAGCTAGAACGAGGGATAAAAGGGACCCAAGCGTATCTCAGGGGGCGCCAAATGGTCGCTCATAACATGGAGGATAAGACAATTTTTCAATAAGAAGAAAGGTGCATATAGTCTTTAGACCTTATGTAAGTTCAAAAAAAAAAAAAAAAAAAAAAAAAAATATTTCAAAGTTTTGTTTTAAGATTTAAGAAAAATCGGGTCGAAATTTTTCATTATTAAAAAAAAATTGGGTCGAGATTTTTTATCAATAAAAAATTGGGTCGAAATTATATCAATAAAATATTTTTAGGCAAAATTTTGAAATAATTTTTTTTCTTAAAATTTGGCCACAATACTTCTCTGTGACCTTTAAATTTTTTTCCTCATTTCAGCCATTTTTTGGCATTTTGGGCTGCAACGGAGGTCAAAATGTATTGAAAAAAATCGAATTTTGCTGAAGTAGCTTAAAATGATGTTTTTCGAAGTTTACTCTAAAAATCACCTAATAAGAGACCACCTCTATAAAAGACCACCTTATAGAGGTGGCCTCTTATAGAGGTGGCCTCTTATAGAGGTGGCCTTGATATGTGCTCTTTTATAGAGAGGGTCTTTTATAGAGGTGGTTTTTTATAAAGGTGGTCTCTTGCAGAGGTGGTCTTTTATAGAGGTGGGTGGTGTTTTATAACGGTGGTCTTTTATAGAGGTAGTCTCTTATAGAGGTGGTGTCTTTTAAAGGTGGTCTTTTATAGCGGTGGTCTTTTATAGAGGTGGTCCTTTGTAAAGGTGGTCTCTTACAGAGTACATATAGGGTCAGAGTCGTTTCGCACCAAAATGACATGTAGCATTATTTCTACACATTTTAAGAAGCTTTTGCCTATTTTAAAATTTTTAAAATTTTAGGTTCACACCTCGAGAAGCCATTCCCGTTTTCTTCCTAAAACCCCATCAATGTAGCCTAATACATACCAAAAATACCATATTTTAAAAGAAATCTAAATTAAAAATTTTTCCCTGGTGGAAATTTTAAGATCATCAATGTCGATGCAGCATCGATCCAACCTCGGACGTCCATTTAGAAAGTTAACGCTTTTCAATATCGGTCAAATGAGAATTTAACGTATTTTCAATATTGGCCGTTATTGGAGATCGGATCGATCTTGGCCAAGATTGGCTCGATGGCGATCCGAGGTCGACAAGCGTTAATTTTCAATATCGATACGACATTCCAAAATTTCCATCAGGGTTGATGGGGTGAATTTTTGAAATTTGATAAAATAAAGGGACAAATTACCTCAAAAAACTTTCGACCCCTGGGGGTTTCCGATCATTTTTCCTAATTTAATTTTCCTAACATTTTTTTCCCTAAATAGCTTTTCCTAAAAAACAATTCATTCCTAATTAAATTCTCCTAATAACGTTTTTCTTAATGACCTAGCTTTTTTCTAAATAAAAAAAATTCTAATAAATTGTTTTAGAAAGTTTTTAAAATTTTTAAATAAAAAATATGCAACGATGTATACTTTATAAAATAAATTATTATAAAATAATTTCTAAAGCAGTGCAAAACAGAATAGCGCCTTATTTTATTTGACATTTATTTTAAAAAAACAAAAATTTTATGCTTTTTAAAAAAATTTTTATTAGGAATTTTTTTTTAGGAAAAAGCTATTTAGAAAAAAAATATCAAAACATTTAACTAGGATTTTTTTTTAGGAATGTTGCTTAGGAAAAAATCTCCTGTCTCCATTAGGGTGGTTCAAAAAAAACTTTTTGTTGAAAAGTTTGGGGGCTGAGGCGAAAATGCGTTCTTTATGATGTAAGAAACCTTAAAAAATTTTTTAAATTTTTTTTTGTCGACGATTAAGGGTGCCTGTAAGACCAAAAAGGGTCTAAATCGACGAAAAGTGAAGCTGGTTGTAAAAAATTTTTTTTCCTCTCATTTAAGAGGCCAATAATTTTGCTTCAATATTTTTTTCCCATGTTTTCGAACCCGTAGAATCCGAAAATGACAACAGTTTTTTTCAAAAAAAATTCTGGGGCCCGCAAATGGAACATCTTCAGGCATTTTTTAATTTTTTTCGGCCTAATTTTTCGCATTTCACTCTGCCTGATCCTTTTACGTGCACCGATTTGGTCGAAAACATGGCAGCTTACGTTCTCGAACCTGTAGAATCCGAAAATCACAACGACGACTTTGTAAAAAATACATGGGGCCCATTAATAGATCATTTTCAAGCGTTTTTTCGATTTTTTTGGACAGATTTCTTCAATTGAAGCTACCGGCATCTATATAGGAGGTTATAATTTGCTGAAAGACATCCTCACCTATGTTTTTGAACCCGCAGAATCCGAAAATCACAACGGCGATTTGTAAAAAATTTTCTAGCAAATGTCCAAATTTTGCAAAAAATTTCTGTAGTTAAGACGATCTGTCGTAACTCGGGCCCTTTCTAGGCCACAAGAATCTTTCACAAAATCGCCGTTGTGATTTTTGGATTCTATGGGTTCAAAAACATACGTCAGGATGTCTTTGAGCTAATTTATCAGCTCCTTTGTAGATGCCGGTAGCTATAATTGAAGAAATCTGGCCAAAATTTCGAAAAAACGCTTAAAAAAGGTTTGTTTATGTGCCCCAGAAATTTTTTATCAAATCGCCGTTGTGATTTTCGGATTCTGCGGGTTCAAAAACATAGGTTAGGATGTCTTTCAGCAAATTATTACCTCCTATATAGATGCCGGTAGCTTCAATTGAAGAATACTGGCCAAAAAAAATCGAAAAAACGCTTGAAAATGATCTATTAATGGGCCCCATGTATTTTTTACAAAGTCGTCGTTGTGATTTTCGGATTCTACAGGTTCGAGAACGTAAGCTGCCATATTTTCGACCAAATCGGTGCACGTAAAAGGATCAGGCAGAGTGAAATGCGAAAAATTAGGCCGAAAAAAATTAAAAAATGCCTGAAGATGTTCCATTTGCGGGCCCCAGAATTTTTTTTGAAAAAAACTGTTGTCATTTTCGGATTCTACGGGTTCGAAAACATGGGAAAAAAATATTGAAGCAAAATTATTGGCCTCTTAAATGAGAGGAAAAAAAATTTTTTACAACCAGCTTCACTTTTCGTCGATTTAGACCCTTTTTGGTCTTACAGGCACCCCTAATCGTCGACAAAAAAAATTTTAAAAACTTTTTTAAGGTTTCTTACATCATAAAGCACGCATTTTTGCCTCAGCCCCCAAACTTTTCAACAAAAAGTTTTTTTTGAACCACCCTAGTCTCCATTGGCCAATTAATCGAAAGGTACAATTAATTGTACTCTCCAATTAATTCTTCAATGGAGACAGCCAAACAATGTATTAGGAAAATTTAATTAGGAATTGTTTTTTAGGAAAAAGCTATTTGGGAAAAATTTTTTAGGAAAATTAATTTAGGAAAAATGGTAGGGAATCCCCCTATGGCAGACCCAAAAAAATTTCGACCTAAAAATAATCCAGGCTTCTTTTTACATAAAAGGGTATAATTTTTTTTCAGGAAGCGAAAAATAAAAGACATTAATTTATTTTGACCATCCTACGGTAGATCAGCACTTGTGAGAAAAATCATTATCGTTTTAAAATGTTTTTTTTTTTCTTTTTTTTTCCGGTTGAGAAGATTATGTAATACTGACGTACACAGCCTCCTGACTTTTTCCATTCTTTTTTATTAATCTTAATTTTTCTATTTTTCTTTCAGGTGTTCATTCGAAAAACTGGAGGTGATAATAATTTCAAAGATTTTCAATCAGATCCAGAATTTCGAAGAGTCGTATTTTCGGAAGATTACAGCAACGGCTGTGCTCCGAACGTAGGCGGAGATGGACTACGGCAAAGGAATAAAAATAAAGAAACATCTCCTCCACCTCCTCTTTACAAAACTCCAAGCGACGAAAACACCCGATTAGGTAATTTTCACAAAAAAAATACTGTAACTGTTATTAATTGTATCGGTGCAAAAAAAAATCTAACATTTTAATTCTTTTTTCCCCCCTTGCTAAGGTTGGAAGGAAAGAGATACAAGTAAGTAGCTGCATGTAGACTGTAGAGAAAAAAAAAGTTATTTAAAAAAAATGAAGCAGCTACAGCATTTTGAAGTGATTTTTTTTATTCGCTCCTTAAATTAGTGAATCGTATAAAATCCCCATGTAAATTTCAGGAGACATTGAAATTGATCATTTGAGGAAAAGACTTGAAGAAACCGAGAGAGCGATGGAACGCATCGTCGCCCAAATGGGATCAGTCCCGGCAAAACTAATCAGTAATGCCCAAATAGAATCCGGGATTAAATTAAGCAGTAGCCCGACCAAGGTTAGGGATTCAAAATCTCCACGACTTTTTTTTTCGATTAGCATGTTTTTTATTTCTTCAAAAAAAATCGGGCCTCGAATCCCAACCGCCTTATGTAGTTACAAACTGAAATCCCGTTATTATATTTTTTGTACATCACCTTTTTTATTTTCTTATTTTTCCCTGGAGCAACAAATCGATTTTAGGGGGCCGCAAAAAAAAGCTGTTTTTGCTTTGGTATCTGAATTGCTTTAAATGTCAACCATCGCTTTCACCGCTAACTTTTGGGATGTAGGAAATAAGGGGGAAATTCCTACGGAAAATTACTTCTCCTGAGCGATGCATGTCTGGTCCTGCGTTAGCCAATCGAAATAATGTTTCTGAAATGGTGAACTTTGATTGGTTACCGCTAACGACATGCAGCGCTCCTGGCGGAATAATGTTGCGTGAGAAATCGCCTGTGGCGATTCCCTATCATTTTTCCTAATCCATTTATCTGGGAATAAAGAAATTCCAAATCCATTTTTCCTAAAAAAAATAAATTCCTAATTCATTTTTCCTAAAAAAGAAAAAAAAAAAAAAAAAGTTAAATTCCAAATTTATTTTTCCAAAAAATTTTGGTTTCTGAAATAAAAAAATAAAAAATTAATCATTTAAAAAATTAGGAAAAATATTCATTTTAGGAAATCTTATTTCAGAAATCAGAAAAGTTAAAAATTAGGAAAAATTTTAATTTTAGGAAATGTTATTTCAGGAATCAGGAAGATTGAAAATTAGGATAAATATGGTTAGAAAACATTTTAGGGCTTTAAAAAATTAGGCAAAATATTAATTTTACGAAATCTTATTTTAGGAATCAGGAAAATTGAAAATTAGGAAAAAAAATGGTTAGGAAAAATATTATATATATTATTTGGAAGGATTTAAAAAATGAGGAAAAATATTAATTTTAAATATTTAGGAAATATTATTTCAAAAATCAGGAAAATTGAAAATTAGGATATTTATGGTTAGGAAAAAAGTTTAAGGATTTAAAAAATGAGGAAAAGTTTTAATTTTAGGAAATGTTATTTCGGGAATCAGGAAAATCGAAAATTAGGAAAAATATGGTTAGAAAAAAATTTTAGGGCTTTAAAAAATTAGGAAAAATATTAATTCTAGGAAATCTTATTTTAGGAACCAGTAAAATTGAAAATTAGGAAAAAAATGGTTAGGAAAAAATTTTAGGGATTTAAAAAATTAGGAAAAATATTTTAGGAAATCTTAGGAAATTTTAGGAAAACTTATTTTAGGAATGAGGAAAATTGAAAATTAGGAAAAAAACGGTTAGGAAAAAATTTTAAGGATTTAAAAAATTAAGAAAAATATTAATTTTAGGAAATCTTATTTCAGAAATGAGGAAAATTGAAAATTAGGAAAAACTTTAATTTCAGGAAAACTTATTTCAGAAATCAGGAAAATTGAAAATTAAGAGATTTTAATTTTAGGAAATGTTATTTCAGGATATAGGAAAATTGAAAGTTAAGAAAAAAAAATTGTTAGGAAAAAATTTTAGGCATTTAAAAAATTAGGAAAAATATTAATTTTAGGAAATATTATTTTAGGAATCAGGAAAACTGAAAATCAGGAAAAAAATTTTAGGAACCAAAATTTTTAGGAAAAATGGATTAGGAATTTATTTTTTTGGGAAAAAAGGATTAGGAAGAACAGTCGGGAACGCATATGCCGACAATAGCGAGCTCTTGCAGGAAAATTTTAGGACTTTAAGAGCTTAAGAGCTATATTTTTAAAAAAAAATCGATTTGATGTTCTTTTCAACCTCGCCCCAATTTTTTTTCAATCAAGTAACGTTTTTTTGTTACTTTTCTGTTTGTAGTCATGACCGCGATCACTGGGTTGTTGGCCGAGGTGGACCAACAGCTTTTCAGGGAGGGGGACACTCAGACCCAGTACAGTACAGACCTCAAGGTAGTTACAAAAGCAAGAAAGCATTTTGTGTTTTTTTTTTCTTAAAACTTTTTTTTTTGCATGCTGTTTAAAGCAATTCATTGGATTAAATTCTTGTTGATCCCCGCTTTTTTTTTTCATTCATTAAAATTAAAATTAGTTTTAAGGAAAAAAGAAAATGAATTATCATATAAATTTATTTGTGTTTTACTTCAGGAAAAGATTTTTAAAGAGAAAAATCGTAGCTTACATAACACAACTTTTTAGTTAATTTTTTTTTTGTACTGTCTCTGAGTGGTCCTGTATCTAATAAGCATAATACTGTTTTTAAAAAAATTTTGCTCAAAAAATATGTTTCTTAAAAAATTCGATTTCGCTCCTTCGTAGTCTGCACATAAAACTTTTCCCGCTTTTAAATAAGCTTGGCAATGTTTTATTTTGCATGCGCTTTCGTTTGCTTAATTTCACGAACCTAGAAAATGCATTTTAGAGAACAGCGACGCTAGTGTCGCTCAAGCAATTTCAGTACGAGACTAAATCATAGATTACAAGTAGCTTTGAGATCAACTTAAGAAACAGGCGGATTAGCCATTGGCTGTAAGCAAATTATAAGCAATCAGCTATTTGTAATCCGCGGTCATACAGGTAGGACTGGAAGCTACCCCCATCAAAACGATTCACTTTAAGTACGTGTATTTTAGTTTCAAGAGAAGACAATAGATGGAGCTGCAATCTTTCGAGAAGCATCATCAAAAAGTAATACCGTTAACTGTAGAAAATGTATTTCTACAGTTAACGGTAATACAGTTGCTGCCTCTATGCCGATGTGTCTGCAAATGCATAGAAGGATTTTAGAAATGTCTAATTCCAACTTTGTATTGAAATCAGATGGTTTCAATACAGAGTTGGAATCAGAAATTTCTAAAATCTTCGGTGTACTTGTATCAAAATGGTAAAATTGACAAACTAATACACGCGATTTTGTAAGGAAGCATCAGGGGCAGTTTCGTCCAATATCTGATTTACGGTGAAAAAATACATTTCTTTTTTTAAAGGTATTTAACGAGCTACTTTGGCGTATCCTGGATTTTTTGATGCAAATTTCAACTTTGAAATGCGGCCGAAAAATAATTTAAAAAACATTTCAGTCGAAAAACTATGATTTCGTTTTCCGGGTTCATATCTATCTGTAGCAAGTTGAAACTTGCACTAAGAATACAAGAATAAGTCGTTGGGATTCAATACCATTTTTCCTAATCCATTTTCCTAAAAAAATAAATTGTTTATCTATTTTCCTAAAAAAAATTAATTCCTAATCCATTTTTCTTAAAAAATTAATTCCTAATCCATTTTCGTAAAAAAATTAATTCCTACTCCATTTTCCTAAAAAAAAAAATTTTTAATCCATTTTTCCTAAACAAATAAATTTTTAATCCATTTTCCTAAAAAAAAAATGAATTCCTAATTCAATTTCCTAAAGGGCAGTCTCCACTAGATAACGTTCACGGCACTCTCGTTGTCCGTCTTCGCGATTAACGTATTCGCACCGGAAGTACTTTGCAGGTTTTACTCCCGTAAACTTTTGTAGCACAAAAATAGTACCGTATATTTCATTAAGTATAAAAAATTGGCTTACCCAGAATTTGTTTTGGAACAGATTTATTATCTTCCCCATGCCCGAATTAAGATTTTTCTTTTTAAATCCGTAAAAAACATCTTTCAAACCGCCATTTTTAATGTTTGTAAATAAAAAAAAGCAGATGATCAAAAAAATCGTGGTAAAAGATCCACAAAACGTCGGGTGCGAATACGTTCATCGAGAAGGCGGATAACGCGAATGCGGTGAACGTTATCAAGTGGAGACTGACTGCCCTTAAAAAAAATAAATTCCTAAATCCATTTTTCTTAGACAAATAAACTCCGAATCCATTTTCCTAAACAAATAAATTCCTAATCCATCTTCCTAAAACGATAAATTCCTGATCCATTTTCCTAAAAAAATAAATTCCTAATTAATTTTCCGGAATAAATAAATTTTTAATTTATTTTTCCGAAAAAAAAATTAATTCCCAATTCATTTTTTCTAAAACTTTTGTTTCGTAAAATTGTTTTCTTAACTATTTTTTTTTTCCCTAACTTTTTGATTTTTAAAATATCTTAAAATCCCTAAAATTAAATCTCCTAAAATCCCCTTAGGGATTTAAAAAATCAGGAAAAATATTCATTTTAGGAATCCAAAAATTTTAGAAAAATTGAAAATCAGGAAATAGGGATTGCAAAATACCGGACTTTTTCCAATACCGGTATTTTCGGTATTCATTTTTCCAATACCGGTACTACCGGTACTACCGAAAATTCTAAACCTTATTCATGTCATGGTACTCAAATTCATAGTTTTTTAGGGTGTAGAATCTAAATTCATTACCTATTTAGGTGTAAACTGAACCCTTAAGCCTTGAACAGCTATTCACAACTTAAAATTAAGGAAAAAGAATATTCGTAGCATTTAAAAATTGAAAAAATCGAAAATTTAGAAAAAAAATTACAAATTCTAAAATTGTATAACTTTTAAGATTTATAAATTTCCTTTTTGAAGGCTGCAAATTCACTATGGAATGTTGGACCAACATTTTGGTTGGTTTTGACCAACAAGTTGGAGAAACATGTTGGACCAACTTGTTGTACCAACAAGTTTGACAAACTAACGAATCGACTATTGCAGAATTTACTCCTACTCCGAAATTAGTGCGGAATGTTAGTCCAACAAGTTGCTACAACATGTTGGTCCAACATTCCATAGTGAATTTGCGCCTTAAGAAAGCTTTTAAAAATTGTTTAGAATGTTTGCATTTAAAATTTGAAATAAAAATAAAATTAAGTGAAAATTTTCTAGCAGAGATAGCTTCGAATCTAAGATATAGCTCTTCTCAACCCAATGAATTCGAAGAATTTCTCGAGTTGAAATAAAAATAAAATCATAATTTAATATTTTGAATTAAACTTTACCTTATATCATGCAATTTTATCATTTTTTGGAAAAAAAAAAAAAAACCGGTAGTACCGACGGTTTTTTAACGGTAGTACCGGTATCAAAATTGACCGAAAAACCGGTACTACCGGTTTCGGTAGTACCGGTATTGCAATCCCTATCAGGAAAAAAAATAGTTCGAAAAAAAAAATTTAGGAACCAAAATTTTTAGGAAATATGGATTAGGAATTTGTTTTTTTAGGAAAATTGGTCGGGAACGGTCGTTGGGTATCTAAAATTTTAAATTTTACCCTAAATCGGATATTAGACAACGCAACCGTTTCTTCCGGTATTCATTGAAGCCTTTTAAGAGGAACATCACGAGCTTTCAGATCCGTCCTTATGACTGCTGTAATCTAGAGACCCTATATAAAAAGAGACTGGCGAATTCACCGATAAATCTGATTGGTTCGATTGTTAGAAGCCCTAATGGATCTCCATATTGGAAATTTAATGAAAATTTGAAGATTTCTCAGTTTTACCAATACCGGTAAATGAAATTTAAATCTTTCAACTCAGTTTTTTATTCGATTCTCTGTTTTTCGAGAAAAGCATTCTGAAAATTCCTAAATCCAAATGGCTTTACTTGAAAAATGACGATTTTTATTCTGCTGAGACTACTGCAGCCGCCATATTGAATAATATGGTGTCCATTTAAGAGTAAACATCAGTGAAATTTAAGCGATCATCGATTCATAAGTTAAGCATAAGCGGAAATGTTGAATCGTGGCAGCAGACAGGTGACTGATGCATACTCTTAATGAATAAGACGATTTCGGCAGTGGAATTCGCGCAGAGCATTCTGGGACTAAAAGGGGAAAACAAGCAGACGACGCCTCTGTGTGATTCGTAAGTTAAGAATAGGCGGTACAGTGATTTCAGCTATTTCAAGGCATTTAATTTGGAATATTCTTATAATTAATGCCAGCTAGCTACTTCTATAAAAATAATTCCGAAGTCAAATTTAAAAAATTTTTTCCTTGAACCGAACAAAATCCATGTCTATACTTAGCTTATGGAAAGCGTTATTAGAATGTACCCGGCCAGACGACACGATTTGCAATGCATTATAAGATAAAACTTCACTGTCGAAATCGTTTATTCGCCAACTCTTTATATACGGGTCTCTATTGTAATCTTTCTAAAAAGAAATGTGACGCTAGTGTCGCTCAAGTAGTACCAAACAAATCCGCTTGGAGCGCTGTAAATCAAAACACCGAACGCAGCGCTCCTAGCTGATTAACATATCACTACTCGACTAAAAACATCTTAATTTTATCTTTTTTTATTTTTTTATTTTTCAGGACGATAAGAAGAGCCTCGAGGAACTCTGTACTGAAAAAGCAAAACCATCCACGAAAAAGGAACTAAACACATCAGAACAGGTAGATATATTAAACAAAGAGCTTTCTTGGGATGAGGACGCAGGAAAGGGAGATATAGTCCACGAGCCCGTTGGCGGGCAATATTTAAAAGATCAAACAAAACCAAAAGTAAAAGTCATGGGAGTGGAGACGGTGGCCGAATGCGAAGGAGGTCACAGATGGAGTCGGCCGGCAACTCCGAATTTAGGGGTCGGAGGCCACAGCAGATCGACGACTCCGATACCCCCGCCCCACACTCCCGAGCCTCAAAACATTTTCCTGGAAGGATCCTTGCCCACTCAATCTCAGCTTATAGTAACAGATTCGGAAACTCAAGCCTTAACCCTCCCCACGGAGGACGATCCCGAACCTCCTGTAATTCTTAGCGGGAAAATGACGCTATCTTTGATAAGCCTCGATGCGGTTTTACCCGAGGACGGCCTTCATCGCGCTCAACCGGTACCTGAACCTCAGTGTCAGTTTATTGACCCGGAAAACGATCTCGATAACGATTATGAGACATTCGGAGATGCTGATTCAACTTTATTTGATGTTGATAGTGTAAGACCCTGCATGGTTGTCCGAAATCATTGTTTTAACATTCTCATCTTGCTAACCGTGTTGCCGAAAAAAAAAAAGAAAGAAATGGAAGATGATAACCAAAATCATTTAGGTTAAGTTTTGCATGTACTAATAAACGTGGCAAGTCGAAATTGTGAAGAAGAAAAACAACAAAAAAATTAATTGAATTTGGTTCCTAATGCAGTAAAAAATTTTTTTCCAGGCTGTAATAGATGAATCAGGTCAAATCCATTTCGATATGACGGAATTTGAAGAAAAAGATGAAGGTAAGAGTCGGTAGGACAGGAAAATATGGCACTGCAGTGTACGTTCTGTGCAAATGCAATTAAGAAATGGCGGAGGCAGTCGCAAAATTCATACGCCAGAGTCGCTAGTGGAAGTTAGGGTGTTCCAAAAAAAGAGAATTTTCGAATTTGGTACACAGTAAAAAATATTATGTAAATATGTTCTAAGAGGTCCACATAAATTTTTTATGTTGTTTCTCCCATAAGGCAAACATAAAAAAAAAAACATAAAAATTATGTGGACCTGCTTATGTTGATTTTGACATAAAATTTTTTAATGTGTACGGTTCCGGAATTGTTTCTTTTGGTCCACCCAAACACAATGAACTTTTTCAGATTTTTAAAATGACGGGAAAGCGCGCCCTCGTAAGCTTAAAGGGTTGTAAAATTCCTTTGAGAATGAAAAAAACCGTCGAAAAATAGTCTATTCCCATAGGAAATTTTGCGTTGGTCAAGACTCTGAAGTCCGAAAAAATTTTTAAAGGTTTTAATTTTTTTAAATTTATTTGTGACGCAAATCATTTTTAAACATTGCTTGGTTGCGTAACGCGTCATTCGTAACGCGGCTTAAATTCTTTTTTAAAATAAAAAATTTTTTAAAGGCTAAAAAATTTTTAAACGCTTAAACTTCTTAAAATTTGCTCGTTACGGAGATAGTTTTTAAACATCGTTTGGCCGCGTGACGTGTCACTCGTAACGCGGCAAAAATTACTTTTTAAAAATTAAAAAATTTTTAAAGGTTTAAATTTTTTTAAATTTTTCTCTAAAGGTTATCGTTCCGTTTTGATATGGATTTGGAGCAATTTTTAAAATGTATTTGTTACGAAGATAATTGTATAAAATTGTAACGCGTTACTAGTTACGCGTAACTAGTTACGCGTTATGCGTTACGAGGCTAAAAAAATTTTTAAACAAAGCAGCTAGAAAATGTTTGAAAGACTAATAAAAAACTTTTTAAATTTATTTGTTGCCTGATAATTTTTAAACATTGTTTGGCCGCGTAACGCCTCACTCGTAACGCGACTTAAATTATTTTTAACTTTTTAACGCGCCGCTTTACTTCCCCGTCCAGGTGTGCGTACTTCCGAAATTTAAGAAGTTTCACTTCGTCGCGAAGCGAGTCTGACTCCCGCATTTTTTTTTTTTTTTTTTTATATATATATTTTCGTTCCTAGCTTGAGAAAAATAAGAAAACTGATTTCGGATTCGTCATCTACGCAAATCGAGAAAAAAAGATCGACTTTTTTGTTTTTAGGGCAATTTTCCGATCATCAAGTTCACGGCGGCACGCTTTCCCGCCATTTTAAAAATCTGAAAAAAATTCAGGATATTAAGGTGCTCCAAAAGGAACAAATTCCTGGGGTGACCATTTGAATTCGAAAAAAATAACGTCAAAACTCTGCAATTTCGGAACTTAAAAAAATTTAATTCTGTCTAGTGAAAATGATAATATCATTATTTCAAAACCTCACTATCCCTCTGTCGATATTCCCTATTCCCCCCCCCCCTCGAAAATTCTGGCTTCATATCTGAAAAACCTTTCAAGATGTTATTCAACTTCAAAACGCCTTCGAAATACTGATTAGATTTCTGCGAACTCCAGATTTTGGATACTCGGAAATCTAATCAACATTTTTAAGGCGTTGTGTATACATATTTTAAATCACTACCATTGGTTACTGATATGAGCGGGAAATAAAGTTTAATAACAAAAAACAAAAAATTAATTTGCTTTTCGGTTAACGGAAGCTCGTACCTAGGCCAAGGTTAAGAGGGCTGGGTTTTAATTAAAATTTTCTTCGAAAAATAAATCCTCAAGAACGTTTCCAAAAAAAAAAAAAAAATAAATAAATAAATAAATAAATAAATAAATCAGAAATAAACCTGTCAGAATTTTTAAAAAAAATAAAATCAATACAGCCTTAAAGTAAATATTTTAGGATTAGTTAATTTCAGAAACAGCCAAATCGAAAATTTATTTTGACCCCCTAAAAACATATTTACTGTGCCTTTTATTTCGCTAGCGATTGCTTTAGAAGCTCTTTATTTTCAGATGAAGATGAATATTACGACGACAGGTACAAACACACAAATGAAAGAGAAGAAGATGTAACAACGAATTATACAACAGCAACAATGAGCGGTGATGCTGAAGCTGCTTTTGCTGCTGAATTAGAAGACACTGCTGCTGACGTGTCAAATATAGACGCATTAGACCAAGCAGATGATCAGGTAATCCCCATTGAATTTAAAAATAAGAAAAAAAAATTTCTAATTCAAAATTTTACAGGAAGAGATACAAGAAGACGAAGGTCATCAAATCTGGAACGGAGATGTAGAAAACGAAGGAGAGCAAGGAGAAGACGAAGAAAGGCCTCCACCCCAAAGCAATAATTACCAACATCAACGTTAGAAAAAAAATTAATCAGACTGCGAATGAAAAGTCGGTTTTTCTTTGCATTTAAAATGGGCAGACACGGAGAATGTTTAATGTTCCCTTTTTTTAGGGAGCACGGGAAGGATACGGAAAGAATAGATAAATTAAGCACGCTTAATACCTAATAATCACGGGAAAGAAACAAAAAAAATATTTAAAATTTAAATAAACGGCAAATTATGTTTTAGTTGACTCGTAGTTTTATTTGTGCCAAAAAAAGAGAAACAGCAACTTCGTGCCAATTAACGGAAAAAATGATTTTCCGATTTGATTCGTTTTTCCCAATTTTACACATTAAAAAAAAAAAATATTTATATAATTTTCCTCTTATTGTGATTCTTTTTATCTATTCATTTAATTAACAAAAAATTTTTTAACAACGGTTTAATCACAAATAAATAAAATATAATCAGTGCACTTTAAAATCTGTCAAAATTATTGCACTCGCCAATTAAAAATCACATCTCATGGCCAGTTTTTTTTTTTACAATTTGATTTTCAGCCACAAATTAGAAGAAATGAAAACTTTCTAATATTTTTTTTCCTGTTATTTTAAAACGTCTAGTTTCCAAAAAAGAAACTAAAAGAAAATTTGGTCCAATTAATCGTAAGAAAATCATAGGTATAAGGAAAATCTTTTTTTAATCGGCCTAAACGTTTTAAAATAAAATTAATAACACACTGAAGAGCAATGTCTGACGACTCGTTAGCTCTTTCATAAATTTTTTTTAAAAATTATAAATTGTACATTATGGTTGTGGCTATAATATCGAAATTCACCTGTTATTTAATTTAAATAATAAAAAAGAAAATGTGATGAATTTAAAAAAAAATTGTATAAATCTCTTATTTAGTAATTCCATAATTTATCCTTTATCCTGAAGGGGGATTCGAATGGTTTTTTTATTGCGAAAAACAGGGACAGGATAAGTTTTCTCTGGGTCATGAATTCCCGTTTCCAATACAATATTCCACATATTCTATAAACGGAAATTAAATTATAAGACAATTGCCTAAAAAGTACTATAAAACCAAAACACAGCAGTTGTCTGGACGTTTTTACGTATCATACAAGCTTATCTCATAAAAAGACGTTTTTTTCGAGAAATACGAAACACAGCGTATCATAAACTGAGTTCGTGATTTTTGATCGTGAACGATAACGATAATTAAAATGTAATAATAAAGTCTAAAAGTTTTTTTCTGAACTTTCCAAGGAGGAAAAAAATGATGGCCTAATTTTAAAAACGGAAATAAATAAAATATAAAGGGCGGTGAAATAATTAGATAGCCCTTTTTGTGTCAATTTGCGATTTTTGACTCTTTTTCGTAAAGTTCGGGAATTTAGCAACTTAAAATGGACTAATTAAACAGCTCTAACAATAAATATGGCCATTCCTCCGATTCTTCGACCCCTTGGAACACGCAATCGCAAATAGAGCCTCCGACATATTTATCATTGTAAAACCTAAGATATCCGACAAATAAGATACAAATGGATGATTTACGAAAAATTTCCAGATGAACTGTGCTTAATAAATAAATAATAACAACTTCCAAAAATCCTAAAAAAAAAAACTAGATAACCAATAAATTCAGCCCTAAAATTGATCGAAGTCTGTATAACATAAAAAAACAATAAAAAATTATTTTTTAGACTTATCTGTTGACTGCTGAAAGACTAGAGTAGCATAAATCCCTTTTTTCTTCATTAATTCGTCATGGGTGCCCACCTGAAAAATAAAGAAAAGAAAACTTATTGCGTCTGGTTGGAACAAATTAAATTTAATACTTTGTAACTAAAAATCTCTTCAGAGTAATGCTATGGGTTTCAGAGTTTTGGGAAACTCCCTGCTATAATTATATGCCTGCTTGAGGAATCATAAAATTCATGTTAAAAAAAAAAAATATTGCGTCTGCGTTAGCGCTCTTCCTGGCGAAATAAAAAGAAAACAGTTACCACGGAGCCATGAAGGTTTACAAAAGGGATCACACAAGTATTACGTAAGTATTTTTTTGCTTATTTTGTATCCCCCCCTTTTTTTGGGTGTAAGCAAGCGTAAGAAATAGTCGACCCCCCATTCATATTAGTGGTTGCAATAGAAATTTAAGGTAAGTTTTATTTCTTTACATCTAGTTACCTGATGATTTAACACACATTTTCGGCACTTACATATTAAATCTTTTAAAAAATTATTTTATAATAATAATAAAAAATAAAAAATAAAAATTTTTTAAAATATCTTTAAAAAATTGTGAATAAGATGAATGCATTTTAAATGTTTCAGTGTTAAAGGGCTTTTACCAAGCAACTTTCTCTTCTTTGCTGTAGAAAGAATTTTAGAAAAGAGATAAACAGTTTTTGTATTAACATTGCAATTTTTTTTGCAACTTAATTTTTGGCAAATAAAAAATTAATTTTTATAATTTTCTCAAGCTCTTTGGCGCATTTTTATTTTATTTTATTTCATTTTTTTTCGGAATTTTTGCGATATAAAGTTTAACAAACTTTTTTTTCTGTTTTTTTTTTTGCAATTCGGAAATATTTTTCTCGCACTTACTCGCCCTGGAGGCAAGGAGGATGGAAGCCCTGGAGGAGAAGAGGCTTGTGAAAGGCTGAGAAGCACAGTTCCAAATTATTTAATGGTTTTTCAACTCATCAACCTTTTCTTCAATGAAAAATCATTTTTTGAACTCATTGTAAGTAGAAGTAAATGGAAAAAGTAATTATATCATTTGCAGTACAGTACTTTCACGATTTTAATCCCGATTTTTATTTTTTCAGAAACCTTCAGGAGAAAACGATTCGAACGGTAAAGATGAAGTTGAAAATTATGACTCGGACGTTACCGGTCTATTTATTATAGGTAAATGTTAATCAAACTTCGTAAAAAGGAATCCAACTTGAATTTTTTACATCTAGTTAACTTTTTTTTTTGGTATCATTTCAGGAAATTCTATATAGGATGAATACGTCAACTGCTTCATTGTCATTAAAAAAAGGTGGTCCTTAAGTCAGAAGGAGCAGCATTAGACGGAATACTTCAATTTTTATTATTCCACTACGTATGCGGTTACCATGATCAGAAAAATTATTGCAAAACCTTGGAATTTGTTCAAAGGTAAATCTTTCAAAAATTTTGCTTTTACTTTTCGTATATTGTACAGTCTAACCTCCATAAGTTTTCCCTTTATAAATTACCACGATCGACCAGATAATAATCGAACGTACTCCCACCACTTTTATTAATCATTTTTTTTATTTCTCTTTTCTATTCAGTGTTCGTGGATATCCAGCCTCAAGTCAGCCACCTAAAGAGATGCGTCACCGCCCTTATAGACAATATTATTTCTTCTAATATGTAGCTAAACTAACTAATATAAATAATACACCTGTAAAAAATTTTTAATTATTTGGAATTATTCAATTGATTATATAATGAATTAGCTTTTACACCTTCCTGCCAAAATTTATTTAGCATGTTGGTTGGTATCGAATTTGACAGCTTGATCGAGTCCGTTCGACATAACTTTTGGCCGGGGTAAAAATTTTTAATTATTTGGAATTATTCAATTGATTATATAATGAATTAGCTTTTACACCTTCCTGCCAAAATTTATTTAGCATGTTGGTTGGTATCGAATTTGACAGCTTGATCGAGTCCGTTCGACATAACTTTTGGCCGGGGTAAATATTTTTAATCGCAATTAAAATTGTAAAGACTATATAATCAAAAAATTTCTCTAAAAATTCCATATCGAATTTTAAAATCGAACAGGGAATTATTCAAAAGAATTCAAGAAAAATGCCAAGACCAGGTAAAAATATCCCAAACAATTGTTTAGGAAAAATACGATATAAAAAGTAGAATTACCAAAATTTTTGGAAAGCATTTTTATAAATTCCCCCAGACAAAAATGCTAAACTTGCTAAGTATTGAAGAAAATTACCAAAATTTTGGTAAAACGTAATACGGTATTTCCAAAAATTTAATTGAGGAAATTACCAAATGGCTAAGTAATACTTCCAAAAATAATGGAAATACTCCCAAAAAATTTTTTGGGATAATTACTAACGTTTTGGTGTTAACGCTTTCCAAACTTTTTTGGTAAAATTTCCGAATATTTTTTTTACAGTGTACATAAGACATGAAACACCCGCCTGCCCTGTTAAGTGCTTACATAATGCTTATTATATAAGGTCCCAAAGCTATTCGTTGCATATGTTGAGTAGGAAATAAAATTATAATTTCAATGAAATTAATTCCCAAAGCTTAAAAAGTTACTTTTAAGAGTTTTCATCAAGCAGATACATAACGGTGGTAATTGATTTTTCAAACCCAGAAACCTCAGAGCATTACCACAGCATCCGGCACTAATCTTTGAAAATGTTTACCTCAACGATAACTCCGTCATTTAGAACAATGATCATATCCGCGTTTCTTATCGTGCTTAATCTATGGGCTATCACAACCGTAGTTCTCGATTTCATAATATTCTCCAATGCTTTTTGTACAACTTGTTCGGATTCTACGTCTAATGCACTAAAATAAAAGAAAAAAAAATTACATTAAAAGTAAAAAATATTAAAATTTTACAAAATATTTTGTTCTGTCTTTCTTGTTAAAAGACGAAATCGTACCTTGTTGCTTCATCCAAAACAAGAACCGAAGGATTTTTTAACAAAGCCCTGGCAATGGCGATACGCTGCTTCTGTCCTCCTGATATGGATGTGCCTCTTTCTCCCACCATCGTGCCATACCCTTCCGGAAATTCCCTAATAAAAGCATCCGCGTTTGCCAACTTAGCGGCTTCGTAAACCTCCTGATCCGTCGCGTTGGGTTTTCCGTAACGAATATTTTCCAAAATGGTGGTTGCGAATAACACAGGCTCTTGACTGATGAAACCGATAACTCGCCCCCGTAGCCAATCCGGATCTAAACTTTTAATATCTTCCCCTCCTATTAAAATTGTTCCGTTGTCTATGTCGTAAAATCTTTCGATCAACCAAGCGATCGTAGACTTTCCGCTACCGGAAGCTCCGACTAAAGCAATCGTTTTCCCGGCCGGTATCTTCAAATTGATCTTTTTCAATACTTCCTGGGGAAAAAAATAAAAAAAATAATTAAAGTCACATTTTTTAAAAGAAAAAAAAATTTAATGGTAAAATATTTTGACTAGGCTCTTACTAAGTTTTGTCGAGTAGGATACGAAAATTCGACGTCCTTTAATTCGATGTCAGGGATAAAAGAATGGTAAGGGATGATTTTTCCTTTCTGAAGAGTTTTTCCACGTTCTAGATCTATGATCTGAAAAAAAAAAAATTAGGAAAGTTATGAAACCTTTTGAAAGATTTTGATAAAAAAAAAAAAAAAAATTGATGGAAACAAATTTAAAATATTGCAGAGCTTTATCGAGAGAAGTTGCAAGCGGCGAAAGCAGACGACGTGGAGGCTAAAGTGAAATCTTTCCCATCTTACCTCTCAGATCGGGCCCAAGATCTTGGTGGGCGGCCTAGGAAGCCAAAACCCGGCGGCTTAAGAAAGTAAGTGATATTAAATTGCTTTACAGTATGCTTGAAATACATTATTATAGATATGTAATTAATATTTATTTGCTATTTCGTTTTTCAGAGACAAAAAGAAAAAAGGGTGTAATTCGCAGAACTTATCAAATCTAGAAGAACTTAATGATGTCCGTCATAATGTCACAGATTTAGAAGCAACATCGTAAGTTTTATTTAAATATGTGCCATTAGTTTTTATTTGCCACAGCATTTTGCTAATTCCAAATTGTGCAGTCAATACTTGGTGCTTCTCATCGTCATGTAGTTTCAATTTTAATTTTAATATATTATATTTTTTTTCTTTTCTTTTAGGTTCTCTAGTACTAATGGGGATGCTAATGGGGATGCTGATGGTGATGCTGAGTCCATATCCAGGGTTTTACATCATAGTGAATTTTAAAATATTTGTAAATATTGAAAAAAAAAAAAAATTAAAGAAGAATGATATTTTATAATAAATTAAACAAGTTTAACAAGTTAATTTTTTTTTGCGCATTTTACAGGGCAAAACTGCCCAAAATGTAAAGTGCTTTGACAAATAATCCAGCAGTGTGTGGTGTGCGGCGCTCATCCAGAGCGTTTTCCTGGAGGAGTCGTGTGGACCGGGTGTGTAAAATGTGAGTCTCTCACATTTTACAAGAATTATGGACAGCAGGTCGAGCAAATGACCTGCTCGATAATAGCACATCGCTCACAGGGCACCCCCTGCACAAAATGCAATATGGTGCACCAACGGGAAAAAATAATTTCACTTATCTCAATCGTGCCATTTGATCCACATGGACATTTACCAAATTTTTCTGCACCCTGGCACCAGGTAAGGATATTTTTGATTTTTTAATTTATATATTGAATTTGTAAGCTCCCAAAAATACACCCGTACGGGAACCCTCCAAATTTTCAATTTTTCTTCTTTTACTTCATTCAAAATCGCGAAGCAACAAAGTCTTTTATAAATTTATCACGAAAGACAGGCCAGGATTGCGACATAATAAAGTGAATAAACTGTTGCAATCCTGCCTACCGCCTAAGGTGTGACGCACGTGCATGACCCGTGTGCCCGGTGGGCGCACGTTTCAGATTTCCGACTTGAGAAACAAAGACTCAGGTCAAGCTGCAATGCGAATAAACTCTTGCAATCTTGCCTGCAGCTCAAGTCGGGTAACACGTGTATGACCTGGGTGCCTGATGCTTGATTTTCCATTCAAAGAACAAAGACTTTGTTGCTAGGCAAAACCGGGTTCCGCCCAAACTAAGGTGCGAAACGGGGGAACCCGAACGTTGCAAATAAAAGGAGGAGAAACGCCTGATTCGAGGTCTTTTGGTAAAGTGAAGTCTCATTGATCAAATCGTCTTACAAGTAAATTATCAGTTTTGTGAGTTTGATATTATATTTAAGTGAAATAGAAGATGTCCAGTTTTTTACTCGCAATTATTACGTAAGTTTATTTCATTTATTTATTTTTTCCTGGTTCTTATCTTATATTTTATGGCTCAGGGAATTTTCCATATCGGCCGGAAAATTTTCTGCTCACATTTGGCGCAGTCGGTAGGATCTACTTTGTTCATTAGCAATTGTAGATCCAAATCTAATTTTACGGTGTGGCATTTTATTTAAAAAAAAAAAAAAAAAAAAAAAAAAAGGAAAGGAGAAAGAAAGAAAAGAACTGCGCACTCACATTCAGGTTAGCGTAGGTTTTTAACCGCACCGTAAAACTAGCTCCCACTAACAAACTAAACAATTGAATATAATCGAATCATCAAAAAAAAAAAAAAAAAAAAAAGTGAAGGTCTTTCCTTAAATAGAATGTACCAGCATATGCTGGCCGTGTGGGAAAGAATCTCGCCTCAGGTTGTATTCTCTACGGAGTATACCTTTTATTTTTTTGATGGTCCGATCTTTTGTGTCTTTATTACGGAATTTTACTTCATTGACACGCATGCAGATAATTAAGAATAAGTAAATTAATTGCATGGAAATAAAAGCATAAAAATAAGGAGAAAATAATTTTAAAAAAAACCTGGCTGATCAGGTCGAACACGTGGAGTCTCCGATGTCGTAATCCAAATTCTGCGTTTAATATGTATTGTTGTCTGTGTGTAAAAGAAAGAGAGAAAGTCCTTGAAAATTATAGAGGAGGTGTGGCCTCAGTTGAATGGCCTAGGATGATTTTGAAGGTTATGTGAGCCTAGTGGTATGAGACCTGAAAAGTTCAAGTTTAGTGAGAGATCGACATTGGTTCAATAATGTCGTTGCGTGGCGCGTACTACCGATTCATGCGGCGGGAATGGAGGGCGATATTTCTTAGTCGCATACCGCCATTTGACCGAGAATGGACACAGCCACATCTTACGCTGTGGTCACTGTCGCGAATGAGTGCGCGATGGCGCGCCTCTCAAAGATCATCACCCCCGGGCCTATTAATGGCCATAGCGAGACGGGGGGTTAGACACCATCTGGAGCAGTTGCGGATATACCTGCAAGCATGGGAGGCGGCAACAGGGATTGAGTTGCCGTGTCAAAGGGTCCCAGATCTGGTGGATACCAGGAATGGACAAAGAGGAAGGGGAAGTAATAGGCGTGAATCACCGCAACATGGGAGACCCAGAGGTAGCGGACGACAATCGGGCAGGCGTGAATCACCGCCACATGGGAGACCCAGAGGTAATAGACGACCGTCGGCATCCCAGAATGCCGGAGGGCAGAACGTTCGTGGAAGAACGCCCTTGGTCGTGGAATTGGTGGAAGATTTAGACGGATATTTGGTGCCAGGACGAGAGAGCTCGGCTGCGGCATGAAGGAAGTGAAGACGTAAATTGTTCGACTCCTTGTGTGTTTTTCTTTTTATGTATTTATAAATTTAAAAAAAGTTTTCTAACATCCGGTTTTGTTTTCTTTTCTCGTTTAGCCTCAACAACCTCAGCAATCTGAGCAACCTCAGCAGCCTCAAGACGAAGCAGGAGATAACTCTCTTCCGGATGTTGATTTGAATGATGAGGACGTCGAGCGGTTAGTCGCAATCCTCCATGGGGAGGAGGAAGAAGATTAACAACGAGAATGAATTCCATCTTGCGGAAAAACAAAACCGGACATGTCGTAGCGAAAGAAAATTTTTTCTAATTTTCGTAACTTTGACGAATTTTTTTCAAATTTCTTCGGTTCTTTAGCAAACCAGACGTCATTGAGAGCATAGCAAAGCGAGAATTACAACAGTACTTTGTCTACCGCGGGAAAGGAAAAGTAAATAGCGATCGACTTTTATACACAATCAAACGAGACTAAAAAAAAAAAGATGGCGGCTAGAGGAACGGTGCAACCTCCATACTCTTACGAATTCACCTTAACTGGAACTTCTCCTGTGTTCGAAGGACTTTCTGATTTTAAGATGAAACACATTCGATTCTTGGTTGGGATTAGGTGGCTTCCACACCACACAAACAGAGTGTCATTTAAGCCATGTTGATGTAGAATGCACCCTAGCGGAAGGCCCTCACAGGAAAGTCAATTTCCAATGCGGCAATCGTACCAGTCTGCAGAGAGGGTCACCACATAAAAACCATCAAGGAAACTAAAGTCACTCTTTCTCCCTTTGATGACAAAAGTTTTTGTATCGACAAAACTAAACTTGTTTAAACAAGTCTAGACATGTTCAGATGGGTAACCCCATTGTCAGGTTCAAAAACAAAGTTTGCTTCTGACAAAACTAAACTTGTTTGAGCAAGTCTAGACGTGTTTAGACGGGAAAAAACTCGAGAGCTCATGTCTAGGTTAAGAAAAAAAGGGCGCGAAAATTAAAACTAAATTTTATTTTTTATTTTTTATTTTTTAACGGGATATAGATCTTTTTTTTTTTTTTTTCTTAATAAAAAAAAATTATTTTTTAAGTTAAGAAAAAAAAAAAAAAAAAAAGATTCATATCCCGTTAAAAAATAAAAAATAAAGATTATCAATGAGGATCGAAAATAAAAATCTTAAAAATTCTAAAGTTTATTATTTCCAGAAGATGGCGAGTTTTACTTGCGAAGACTACGCAAACGAAATCCCCGCCGAATGTGCCTCGAAATCGGAAGAGGTTATTATCAGAGGAACGATGCGAAAGGTGTTTGAAATCCTGACGGGTCCTTGCCGATGGAGCATCCTGGAAGTATTTTTCGAAGATGAACCCGTTGCGACGTCGATGAATTGTTCTGCTTCAACTCACAAGCAAAAAGATGAGTTTCACCAAGCTGGCGGCAAGCGAATTGTTGAACGGAGTGTTTCCATCGCATCGCCATTTTGTTAGGTTAGATTGCAGCAAACAATTCTCCAAGCAAAATCGTAGTAGGAATAGAAAAAGACAAAAAACCTTACCGAAAACTCGTATCAAAAGGAAAATTGCCGTGGATTTTTCACCGTGTCACCACCAACCAAATATCAAAAACTAAACTTATTTGAAATATAGGCCAGGTCCATTTTCCACAACTCAAGAGGTTATGATTCACACCTGATTTTTCAAAAGTTGGGTGCAATCAAACATAAAAAAATATTCTGCAGAGTTTTTCAGTCGTTATTTAAATCATTTTTTTGGGGTTCACATCATTGATATTTTCGGAGCTTTTGAATTAATGTACTTATAAGGTATATTTTAAAATATTTTGAAAATCGTATAATTATTTTATAAATACATGCTAATAGAATGCAAAAAGCTTGTTCTTGCTGTAAAACCTATCATCTTGATTGACTACTATTGATTGGAACAACATGGAAAAATACGTTTCCTTTACTTTACAAATAATAATTATACCAACGAGACGAATCGTTGAAAAGATGCATGCCTCACCTTCATTTAGTGCCAACGGAAAGGAAATAAAGATTTATTTCCGCTTCAAAATCGAGGTCAACAATCGCAACCGAAAGAGCACACTTTCAAAGAACCGAACTGAATCGCATTCTCCAGCACCCGTTCTTAGAAAAACGAGCAAAAGCTGCATATGAGGTCAATTTTAGCTTTGAAAGATCTCTTTAAATACTAAATTTGGAAAGATAAGTGTCATTAACCGCCGATGAATATCGAAAATCTTACAATTTAATGCTGATGTAGGCCCGGTCCATTTTCCACAACTCAAGAGGTTATGATTCACACCTGGTTTTTCAAAAGTTGGGTGCAATCAAACATAAAAAAATATCCTGCAGAGTTTTTCAGTCGTTATTTAAATCATTTTTTTGGGGTTCACATCATTGATATTTTCGGAGCTTTTGAATTAATGTACTTATAAGGTATATTTTAAAATATTTTGAAAATTGTATAATTATTTTATAAATATAGGCTAATAAAATGCAAAATTTCCAAAATTTTCGTCAACTCTGAAGGGAATTTTACAATTTAGACCCGTGTCATTTTTACACCAGTTCTGGTCTGTCCTTTCAGGCCTGTTTAAAGATGACGGGAGTGCGTTTAGAGTTGTTCACAGACATGGACACACATCTCTTCATCGAAGCTGGAATAAGGGGTGGGGTGTCAGTCATTTCTCACCGACACAGTGTTGCAAACAACAAATACATGGGGTCGACCCCTGATTTTTCAAAAGTTGGGTGCAATCAAACATAAAAAAAATCCTGCAGAGTTTTTCAGTCGTTATTTAAATCATTTTTTTGGGGTTCACATCATTGATATTTTCGGAGCTTTTGAATTAATGTACTTATAAGGTATATTTTAAAATATTTTGAAAATTGTATAATTATTTTATAAATATAGGCTAATAAAATGCAAAAAGCTTGTTCTTGCTGTAAAACCTATCATCTTTGATTGACTACTATTGATTGGAACAACATGGAAAAATACGTTTCCTTTACTGTTGGTTCCTTACGTTTTCTCGATTCCCTCCAGTTCTTGAACGCTTCCCTCGCAACCTTGGCAGCCAATTTGGCGAAAGAGAGTGCGGAAAAGTTCAAAGTGACGAGTACAAAATTTCCCAGCCCTGATGAGCTGAAGCTTTTGCTGCGTAAGGGCGTGTATCCCTACGAATATGTGACAGACGCAGACAACAGCTGCCGCCGAAAGAGAAGTTTTACAATTCTTTGACGGATGAGCATATTTCCGAAGAAGACTACGAACATGCAAAAAACGTACGGTCGTCTTTCAAAATCAAAACCGTGGGAGAATACCACGACCTGTATTTAAAATCCGACGTTCTCCTTGCCGACGTTTTCCAGAATTTTCGTCAACTCTGTAGGGAATTTTACAATTTAGACCCGTGCCATTTTTACACCAGTTCTGGTCTGTCCTTTCAGGCCTGTTTGAAGATGATGGAAGTGCGTCTAGAGTGGTTCAGACATGGACACACATCTCTTCATCGAAGCTGGAATAAGGGGTAAAGTGTCTGTCATTTCTCACCGACACAGTGTTGCAAACAACAAAAACATGGGCTTCGAGTATGGAGGTGCTCGCGCAAACTGCTTCAAACATTAAATTGCGGAATGGGCAAGGTACCGAAATTGGTGCCCAATTTAAACGACAAAACCAATTACGTTGTTCATTTCAAGAATTTAATATTATGCTTGGAATTGGGAATGAAATTAAAGGGGAAACTCCATCGAATCCTAGAATTTTTCCAGTCCGAATGGTTGAAAAAATACATTGATTTTAACACACAGAAACGTAAAGAGCCAAAAAATGAGATCGAAAAAGTCTTTTTCAAGCTCATGAACAATACCATATACGGAAAATTTTTAGAATGTGTTAAGAGATAGAATGAATGTTGAATGTTGATATGTGATAGAATGAAGAAAATATATTTCGCATTTTCAACGAGGATTTGGTGGCGGTGCACGCCCTTCAAACCCGGGTAGGTCTGAACAGTCCCATTTATGAAAGCTTCACAGTGTTGGGGTTATGTACGATTTCCATTAAAATTTTGTAAAGGAAAAGTATGGGTCAAAAGCGACTTTGCTCTTCACGGACACGGACTCCTTGTGTTACGAAATCGAGACAGAGGACGTGTACGAGGACATGAAATCGAATCTCGAAAACTTCGCGGCAAAAAATTATCCATCCGACCATCCAAGCTTCAGCATACGAAACAAAAAAGTTTAGGGTAAAATGAAGGATGAGTGCGCTGGAAAAATAATCTGGCAGTTTGTGGTCAAACTTTAAAAGAAAGCTGTGATCAAGTTTGCAAGGCTCTGGAAGCATGGATTCCCATGCTTCCAGAGCCTTGCAAACGTGGGGGCTGCGGGAACCTGTGGTGCTTCCCCGGCGTGCATACGGTCTGTAGAGGAGAAATGACCTGCTTATTTGTACTGAATACTGAGTGATCCTCCCCTCGAGGACGATTTTTAGAATTTAACAACTTTTGATTTTTAAGTTTCAAGAGCGAACTTTCTTCAGATCTAAAAAAGCAAATAAACCTTGCACAATAAAATAAATAAATATACCATAATCTAATCTGAGAACTTCATTTGATACGAACTTTGCGAGATTGATCGTTCACTAACGTTCACTAACAAAATCTCGAACGTTCACGTTTTTGAAGCGGGGAAACACCTTGGAATCTAAAGAAAAGATAAAAATTGTACAAAAATAATACACAAGACAAAAATGTACATTAGTATACGACTAAGACAACGCTGACAAAAGTGCACTGCACTTTTTTGCGACTTTTAACAATTAAATTGGACTAATCTTAATTAGTAATTATGTTTTTTGTCTTCCAGATTAGCTACTTGTAAGCTCCCAAAAAATACGCCCGTACGGGAGCCCTCCAATTCTTAAATTTTTCTCTTTCTTTTTCTTCTCTCAAATCGCAAAGCAACAAAGTCTCTTGTAAATTTGTTCCAAAAGACAGGCCAGGATTGCGACATCATAATGTGAATAAACTGTTGCAATTCTGCCTACCGCCTAAGGTGTGACACACGTGTATGACCCGTGCGCCTGGTGGGCGCACGTTTCAGGTTTCCGACTTGAGAAACAAAGACTCAGGTCAAGCTGCAATGCGAATAAACTCTTGCAATCTTGCCTGCAGCTCGAGTCGGGAAACACGTGTGTGTTTCCCGGGTACCTGATGAATGGACAATTCAGACTTTCCATTCAAAGAACAAAGACTTCGTTGCTAGGCAAAACCGGGTTCCGCTTAAACTAAGATGCAAAACGGGGGAACCGGAACGTTGCAAATAAAAGGAGAAGAAACGCCTGATTCGGGGTCTATCTGTTTAGTGAAGTCTCACTTGTAATTTCGACTTCTAAATAATTTATCAGTTGTTTTGAGTTTTGTTTTTATAATTAGTGAAATAGAAGATGTCAAGCTTATTGATCGCTATCATCACGTAAGTTTATTTTATTTAATTTTCCCTTTGACTTTCTTTTCATATTTTATGGTTCAGTAAATTTTCTATATCGGTCGGAAAATTTACGGCTCACATACTACAATTTGCCTGCTTATAGTCTGCTTGGACTTCGCAGGAGCCACGACGAACTTTTTCCAAAGTTGGTTTCAGAGTCTGTTTCAGAGTCTTTTTCTCAGTGCCGAATCGACTAAAAAATGTTACTCTATTGCAATACTAGTTCGATATAATAAGAGGGGTCGTAGTCGTAAGTTTATCTTCGATACTCTTGAATCAGTGCTACCGAAAATGATTCCTGGTTAGTTTTTTTTGAAATGTAATGTAAAATAGTTTTTTCTCCTTCACCAAATTGTTTTATTATCTTCATGTAGGAACTGATTACTGTGGAAAGGAAAACATTATAGAAGAAGCAAGAATAGACATTCGAGGACTAGATCTTTCTCTACTACGCTTTAATATGTAAGACTCATGTTGTCTAGAGCATGACGAATGTGGGGGCTTCTGGCTCATGCCAGGAGAGGTCACCATATCGTTGAACCGGACATTTAAGGATTTTTTTTTTCTTTTGTGTTGATGAGCATGCAAAAAATACGAAAACGATGTATCTTTACTGCACCCAATGTTCACAACCAGTTTCAGAAAATTTGTGAAAATGCAACTTTACAAAAGACATAAAGCAAATAAAACTTTAAAGAAATGCTGCTAAATAAGAAGAAAATAATATATTTACACATCGAGTAAATATCAAACACAGCGAGTTTCCATTTTTCTGTTTTAAAGAATCTCTTTGGGAAATTGATGATTTTTGTCCTTTTTTGCCAAATTGTAAAGTAGAAAAGCAAAGGAAAGATCCAATAATCGAACGAGCAAGCGAGTTTCCATTTACGGTGTTAAAGAAACTCTTTGGGAACATCTACCATTTTTTTCTCAAAATATAAACTAGGAAAGCAGGGGTACCAATTATCGGACGAACAAGCGAGTTATCCCTATGGCGGAATTCCACAAGGGCGCATTAAATAAAACGAAACCGTCTCTGATTAAATTTTCTAAGTCATCCCAGCCGAACTCATGGCTGAAGGAATTAAAAATCTGCCCATGTTCTCGACCGTTTTTTATTGTCATAGTTCTCCAGTATTTGGCTGCAATCAGGGGAGCTTGTAGTTAAATTTACTAAGGGGAAATTTATGGTCTCCTGTATCGGTTAGGAATGGTTGTTCAAAGGCAGTTCAGAGGCTATTTTTTTTCCTAACCAATAGAGCATTCTCTATTGCTCAATCTTTTAATTATTAATTTTTTGCAGTAGGAATGCTTTTACTAACTGCATGGGTTTTTTTTTTTTTTTAAATTTCTCCACGAATCAAAATGATGATAATTTATTTTATGCTAAAGAGAATGATTTTGAATTTTTGGAACAATACGTTATTGTATTTTGAAGAATTTTAAACTTTTGTTTCTTCCGAAAATGAAGAACTTTTTAAGTTTTACAGAGTTTTTCCATTTGATGGAAAAACTAACCAATAGAGCATTCTCTAATGGTTAGGAATGGTTGTTCAAAGGCTGTTCAGAGGATTTTTCTTTTTCTTTTTTAAATATATTTGTTTTCTTAAGAGCCCGTTCTTACAGGCAACAAAAAGCTTTCTAGCCCACACATTAAACTGATTACAAAAATTAGTGATTACATTATTGCAAGCTTATTAAATTTATAGAGAATCGCCCACAACTGAGGCATAAAAATAGATTTACTAATTATTATTTTCATTGTTTAAAAACGGTGGTCAGGTTTTGTAAAATGCGAATGTCTGGCATTTTACAAAAATCATCGCCAGCAGGTCGATTTTTTTACAAAAATTTTACAGAATTTTCCCGGAGGAGTCATGTGGTCGGGTTGCGTAAAATGTGAATGTCTTGCATTTTACAAAAATCATCGTCAGCAGGTCGACCAATTTAACTGAAGGAATTAAAAATCTGCTTATGTTCTCGACCGTTTTTTATTGTTATAGTTCTCCAGTATTTGGCTGCAATGAGGGGAGCTTGTAGTTAAATTTAGTAAGGGGAAATTTATAGTCTCCTGTATCGTCGATCGGCAGCAACAAATCGACCTCATAATTTCGGTCAGGACTTGATCGTGCCATGGGATCCTCACGATCACTTGGGGGATTTCTCGGTGCCTTGACACCAGTAAGAATAATTTTCCATTCTTAAGAAAATTTATAAATAAAAATAAAAATTTTCCTAACGTCTGACTTTGTTTTTCCTTTAATCTCAGCGGAATGAACAAAACGAAGCAGGAGATGAGAAGGAAAACACTCTCCCGAATCTCGATTTCAGCGAGGGAGATATCGAACGTCTAGTAGCGATTCTCCACGGAGAGGAAGACGTTCCAGAAATGGAAGTATAAAACCAAAACGAAGTCGAGGATCAAGACAAGAGTGAAAGTGAAAACGAAAACGAACAGGACGATATCATTCAAACCCTGAGAGCGGATTTGACGACGTGAATAATTTTAAATTTAAAAATTTAATTTGTAAATTCAGAAAAAAATGGAAAAGACGAATTTCGAATAAAAAATTTAATTTATGCAATCTAGAGAAAAAGGAAAAAGATGAATTTTAAGTAAATTTCGTAGTTGAAATAAACTTAAACTGATGTATTATTTAACACTATGCAGGATAGCATGACAAATTTTGAAATGGAGTAGAGATCTCGTTCCTACAACTGATTTGAAAAGAAATCTAACGGAATATGAAACGTAAAAGAAAAAGTTCAAGTGATTTTAGGTGCAATATCTCGTTAGATTTCTCTTCAAATTTTGAAATGTTTACAAGGCAATCGTTTACTACGGCTGCCGTTGAGAAGCTTCAAGTGTCCAAAAAGTCCTTTCTCCTCTCATCTATTTTTACACCGAAACAAACTCAAAAAGGGCGACGTGTCCATGGACGCGGACATTATTCGCTAAACTTTCAAAAAGAATACCTCATATTACTAAAACCACTCACGTTCAACAGTTGTTTTTCTGTGAGTGATATAAAATAGGGCATGCCTCACTAAGGATAATACCCACGATTTCGACTACTTCGCAACGAAAACGGAAATTGCGCCAAAGGAACAAATAAATAACACCAACAGATGGAAAAAATGTTAAAAAATCTGTGCATACGAACCTCAAAGACTCGTGCTCCAGCATGTTTCCCTTTGATATAGGTTCCAAAAAGAACGGATATCTGCGTAAACGATCGTTGCAAAATTTGTACTGCTACTAGAAAAGCCATCAAGTCACCTCCCGTTAAGGTACCGGCTGACATCATAAATCCTCCCATGTAAATGGTGGCCAGCACCATTCCATTTAGAAAAAGATTTGATCCAGCCTGAAAAACAAAATAAGATGTGTTACTCGCTGCGATTAACTCTTACAGATTTTTAAATATCTCTTTTCGGGATCAGCAATCAGAATACAGTACACCATTCGTGATTTCTTTTTTAATAGCATTAGGGAACTTAAAACAAAGAAAAGGATTCTTAGAAATTTAAAATACCTTATTAGAGACATTTTAAATTTCTGACAAGTATCAGAGATCATAGGTCATTTTGCATATGAATTTTCGCCTTTTTATTTATTGGTGTAGGACGACGACTTTCCCAATAACTTGGAAATTTCTATCTCTTTACGGGTTCGGATAATCGAATCCATTATTGCACTTTTAAATTAATTTTTTAAAAAGGAAAGAAATTAAGAATTCCTTCTAAGGAATTAAAAAAAAAAAAAATGTTGCAACGGATAAAAAGTAGTTCGAGTTTTAGGAATGATTTTTATTATAAGTTTTCTTTATTTAAAAATAGAAGAATGAAAATAATAAAATATTAATAGTAAATTAGGCTTCGAGGAAAAATTTAGGAACCGCCAGGGGAACCGTCAGGGCCTCCCCCATCAATTAATTTCAGCGACGAACTTGACAACCGAATAGACAATCTACTCCGATGGCACCGGGAGAGGGTTGAACAAAAGAAAACAGCAACCGGTATCACCGGATCAACCACTTTCACCGGAATCACCGCCACCAACAACCAATCAGCCAGATTCTCCGGAATCACCACCACCAGCACACTATAAATCGGAAAGTGAATCTTCCGATAGCAGCTCCGACGAATCAGAAGCACCACCGCCGATGGTCTACAGAAGATATAGGCAAAGGTATCATCGCCTAAGCCTAACAGCCAAAAGGAACAATGCTTTACTGTATCATTTCCGAGACCCGTGGGGTCAGAATCGACATTTTTTCTCATATAAAAAAAAAAAAAAAAAAAGTTTATAAAAACAAAGTGAACCAAAAAGTGGAAAAGTGAATCAGAAAAAAAAAAAATCAAAAATGAATCGCTTTAAAAAAAAAATTAAGCAAGAAGTGAACCAAAAAAAAAAGTGAGCCCAATAAAAGCCAAAAAGTTTTTAAACGAATCAAATTAGTCCGACCTGTATATATATGAAAAAAAAAAAAAAAAAAAAAAACTTTTCGTAAATCTTTTTTTTAAAAACAAAAAATAATAAATAATTTTTTTTAGATATAAGTAATTTCTTTTATGTACAGAAATTTCAAATTTTTCTTATGTTCCGTAAACACAAAAAAAAAAAACCTTTTTTTTCGATTTTT
The DNA here is from genome assembly GCA_037577465.1 of Liposcelis bostrychophila. Classification (NCBI taxonomy): domain Eukaryota; kingdom Metazoa; phylum Arthropoda; class Insecta; order Psocodea; family Liposcelididae; genus Liposcelis; species Liposcelis bostrychophila. The sequence continues at coordinate 8,809,614 of CM075212.1, forward strand.
AAGTCAACAAATTCATGAGCGAATCTTTTAATTGTACAGAATATTTAAGGTTACAATAAAAACAAACTTTTATGTAGATATTCTTTGTTCCTAAAAACATCTTTAATATTTTTGTTCCTAAATTATGTTTTTTTTTTTTTGACAAGCGCAATTTTTTTTTTTCTGATGTTCCGAAAAATTTTATCAAAAATAGTACAAAACTCAACGTCCAACTGTTCCAAATATTATTTTCTTACAGATGCTCCGAACTTTTAAATCAAACTCAGCAAAACTGTTCCAAAAACTTTCAAAATTATCTTACAAATGTTCCAAAACTATTTTAATCTTTGTACGACTGTTCCTACTTCTTTTTTCAAATGTTCCACAATTTCTTTTTTTTACAAATGTTCCGATTATCTGTTCGAAAATTTTTTTTTCGGCCAAAAATTTTCTTTTCAAAAGGGGGAAAGTATGTTATGAACATAGCCCTCGTACCTATAGGAACAGCCCTCGTACCTTAAAATTAGTCTATCATTAACGGGTTTTACCCTTAGCCATATTTAAGGGAAACGCTCTACTTTGTATATAAACCCTCCAAATTCATCAATATATTCAGTATTATTAGTTAAGTAATCAAGTTAGAATTACTTAACCTTTTCAATTTTCCTGAAATCCATAACAGTATTATATTAAAAATTTTAAAAACAGTCTGATTTAGTCTACTCTTTTGTCTTGAAAAAAAAAAAACTGCCTATCATTCCAAATACAAAGCCGAGGTTTCCAATTTGTTCTCATTCAAATGTTGACTCTGACGTCACACACTTTTGAAATTTGCAACCAATTAAAATAAATATATAAAAAAATTTCCAAAGTTAAGTTGCAATGTGGTACAGGTGAACCCCTTTATTTTACCAAACAACTTGAAATAATTCGACGTATGTAATTTTCTCACTGAAAAACCTTATTTTGTCATGTAGGAAAAAGCCTTTGTCCTAACACAGTCCTTGTAAATTTTACGATAAAAATCTTTGGTTTGTATACTCTCCGAAGAATGATTATTGGAAAAACAGAAAACAATATTTTACAAAATATATCATAAGAGAATCCATTATGATTTATGTTTTATATATATAAAAAAAAATGAAGTTAATTAAAAACATTTAGCCATTTTTGAATTGTATTTTATACTTCATTTTTGCTTTAGAAAACATGGACGGCAAGGATCCCGTAGCAATTCTGCAAATTCGTCATGCATCAGGGGATCTTACACACGACGGATACTGTATGGAGGCAATTCGTCTAGCTTGGTTGTTCAAGCTAAACGAACGCACACGGCCAGTTCTACGTCTGTCTGCATTCTACGAGGAGAACCGGAAGACATCGATTTTGTAGGAGATCCTGGATGACATGGAGTGGGATCTCCCGAAAAAAAATGTTGCAGCCACTCGTGAGTGGTATGCAACAATTACATAAAAGAAAAACAGCCCTATTCGGAACAAAAAAAATAAAAATTTATTTTTGTTTTAAAAATCAAGGAAGACAAACAGAATCGGTGGAGCACACCTTCAAAGAACCCAGAAACCACGAAATAAATCGCATTCTCGAACACCCGTTTGCACATAAGTGTGGGAGAATTCAAAAAAATTGTGGTGATGAAGACCGATGTACGTAATTTACTTTTGATTGTTTTTGATGACTGCGGGTGTCTCAATAGAAGTGCTAAATTAAATTTTTAAGACTTTTCGCTGTTGTGTGGGAAAAGGGAAGAAATACGACGCATAATTCGAAGAACTATGCAAACTAATCAAGCACCACAAGAAGTCGCTTTCAAAACGAGAAGATTCGAATTTTGGGTTGATGAAGATGCTGTAACTCTTTGTGATTATGCTGGCGAGTGGGGTCTCGCGTCAGGTTTAACCTTAGAAGAGGCGATGATTGTCCTCGACTTGCTTCTTGAGGTGGAAGCATCTTTTGATCGATGGTGTGAAGAGGAGATTCAATTTTAATGGTAAATATTTTTTTTTTTTTTTTTTTTTTTTTAATCGCATAACATCTACATATTTTTTACTTTTTTCCCAGGAAAGAAGAAGGAAAAACCGATTAAATGGAGGAAGATTATGCATATAATGAGAGAAACCTTAAATAACATAAAATTCTGGTTCTTCCCGTTTCCGCTCCTGCTCGCTAACTCCCACGCGAATTGGAAGTCCGGCACCATCCCGGACTCCTCAAACTCCGAGGACTTGCCGCACACCGGCAACTACTACCCGCCCGCCCATTTCGCCCACTTCGTCCCGGCCATCGTTCGTTGTGGACGATTTGACAATACTTCAGTCAACCTTGACTGAAATTTTTAACAGATCACGCGTCTTACGTAACAGCAATATTAGAGCGATCAGTAGAATAGTCAGACAAACGTTCTATAAGATTAAAGAAGAGCAAACCAGAGACTGAAAAGGAGAAAATTTAAGAAATTGATTTTTTTTTTTTTTCTTTTTGTAAGTTACCGGAAGTAATAACTTCAAAATTTTCGTTTTTTGCATTTTCCGTCATTGCATTGTTAAATTTATCCAAAAAGCCCCACAACTGAGGGTATAATTATGTGCAGAGCACTTTAATTCCATCATTTTTATTTTTTCCTTGTTATGTTCATTTAGATTGAATCTTTTTACCTGTTTTTCTCCTTTTACCTCTGGGAGTTTGTAAATGTTATAAACCTTATGTTATATAAATAAAATTTGTTATTTATAAATTTTTTACAGGGAATGTATAATTGTATATGACGATTTGGTGGCGGTGCACGCCCTTCAAATCCGGGTAGATTTGAACCGTGCCATTTATGCAGGCATTACAGTGTTGGAGTTAAGCAAATGGCTTATGTACGATTTCCATTATAGTTTTGTGAAGGAAAAGTACGGACCGAAAGCCGCTTTACTTTTCACCGACACAGACTCTCTGTGTTACAAGGTTGAAATTTGTATGAGGACATTTCCTCGAGTCTCAATTTCTTCGACACTTCAAACTATCCTCCCGAACATAGATGCTTCAGCACCCAAAACAAAAAGGTTTTGGGAAAAATGAAGGATGAGTGTGCTGGACGAACAGTTCGCGAGTTTGTGGGGTACGTGCCAAAATGTACAGTGTGCAAGAACAAGGGGTAGTAGGAAGTTTTCAAATAATTCAAGATGAACAAGAAGACGACGTTGATTTTGAAAATGAGCTAGCCGTAGCATATGCTGAAGTATCAACAAGACGACGACAAGGTGAAGATGAACAAGACGACTTTGATTTTGAAAATCAATTGGCCATAGCATATGCTGAAGTATCGCAGCAAGTGCTAAACCAACTTCATTTAATCATGACAATGCAAATGCAAGTATTAAAAGAATTCGCGGTAGGAGAAGACAAAAAGGTCGTTCCGGTGAAGAAGACGGTGAAAAACGAGTTCCTAATAGTTTTTAATGATTCGGGATCCCTCGCGCGTGGTGCCAAAATCAACTTGTAGGATTTTTTCCTGTGGATCAGCAGAATTCGAGAAATCAAGAAAAAAGTTCGCAAGGCGTTGCGAAACCTCGCATTACCGTAAGAAGTGATATTCAGCCCAAGGAAATTTGCATCCAACTTGGTGGAAGATGGCGTAGTCCTCAGCGACTATGACGGGCAGAAGAATTCTTGCGTCGATGGGGCGAAGGGGAATGTTAATATAATGGTGAGTCTCGTATTCCTTGATGCACCAGGAGGAACCGGCAAAACGTTTTTAATTAATGTCATTTTAGCAAACGTAAGATCAAAGGGAAAAATAGCTTTAGCAACCGCTTTATCAGGCTAGCGCTTAGCACAGAGGGTACCCAGTTGAACAAACTGCTGTAGCTCACAGGAGTCATGAAAATTTGAAGAAATTGGCTATAAACCATAGCTATAAGTAATTAAGGAATACGTCCTTATCAGTATATAAACCATAAAATTATTTCAATATAGACAGTCATATCAAATCATAATTGTGAATAGTGAAAGGTTACTCCTGGTAGAATTTAGGCTAGTTATTCGTGTCGTATGCTACCCAGTGGTTTTAAAATGTCTGGGTTTTTTTTTCTCATTGGTTTGGAAAAAAGTCGAAATTTTTAATTGCCATAAAATAATTTAAACTTGATAAATACTTCTCTTCATTTTGGATCTGCCTCTATATTGAAAATTTTCTTAAAACAGCTCAATTAACAAAAATTACAAGATATTTTGTATTTTTAAATAAAGATCAAAATCCACGTACTTGGACGTACTGGATGCATTTCTATGTACATAAATTGCAATTTCTAAAACTTATGACCTAGGTCATAAGTTGGCTAGTTATTAAAACTTATGACCTAGGTCATAAGTTTTAGAAATTGCAATTTATGTACATAGAAATGCATGGTTCATTATATAGCTTTTTTCAATACCATCAATATTATATAAGAAGAAAGGATTAACAGAAGACCAACATTCATTATTTAATGGCATGAGAATCCTTTGTTTAAAACTGAACAAGGATCTGCTAGAACCTATTTCTAACCTTGAAATGATAACTATTTGCTTTATGTGCCAGTTTTATTTTATTCTGATTTCCAAGTGGCACCGCTTTAAGATCAGTTTAAATATTTCAACCCGTTGTAGGAGGGAGCGTAAGAATGTAACCATTTATCCACCATACCCGGGAGCGAATGGGTAGCCGTAGGGTTTTTTAGGTGCGATTGGTCTCTGTCAATGTCATACTGATTACCTTTAACTACATTTAACTATATTTATATGCTATGGTATAAAACATGTAGTAAAAATGAGTAAAGTGCCTGTGAAATTCATTTAATTCCAACCTTAAAATGGAATATCAGAATGATTTAATTTTTCAATTAAAACTGAGAGTGAAATTTTTTTTAAAAAATAAAACGTTATGCAATTTCTTAAAAAAATACACAAAAGCCAATTATGCTTAACTTATGAGAGAATAAATCTTATCCTCGACCAAGGATAGGTTATGCATAGGCGGCACATGATTTAGTATTATCAACTGCGTCAATTCAACCCCTCACATGTGTTATAATGAAAAAACCAAAAAGGTTTTTTGAAAGATAAAAGACAAATGTCATGGAAGGATAATAAGAGTTTTTCGGTTTGAGAGCAAAAATGTACAGTTTTAAAGAACAACGGGGAAAAACAAAGAAAGCCGGGAAGGCTATCGTGAGAACAACATTAAAAAAACAAATAACCCACCAGGATTATGTCGACACACTAGTGGAAGAAAAAATTTCGCGGGCGGCCACGACCACAATCGAGAGCAAGAACCGTCACACCATTAGCAATGTTATGGAACTACCCTCGTATTTGTAAGAGCATCCTTCCAGCTGTTGTTTTGGATCAAAAATCTGTAAAAAACAGATTCAAAAATGGGCGTGGTGGCACCAAAAACTGCTCTTGAATTAGCGAAGAGGATTTCCCAGCTTGTCACCGAAAAGCGTTTTCTCAATGAGGATGATGCCGACAATTTTATTAGGGATGCTAATTCGACACCGTGGATCTGGAAAATTTTGATAAATATAATATCCTGCATTTTCAGTTGCTGAAGTGGTTAAAATGTTATGTCAAAGAAGTAAAGGAGCCAAAGGTAGTTACACCATTTTTGATACATCAGGTGGTAAGTTTAAATCTAGTGCTGAAAGAAAGCCCATGGTAGATGTAATGCTTACGATTAGGCTTTTTGTGCTTCGCGGTAGCAATTTCAAGAAAATTCCAGAATCTTTGGAACCTGAACCGAAGAAATAGTTTCAAGAAACCATTGGACTTTACAATGTCCAACAGCAGGTAAAAGGCCAAGGCAAATGCATAACGTTAGCTAAATTAGCCCAGAGCTTTCCGCATATCACAACTTTCTACTTTAAACAAGGAATTGCTCGAACCTTCGGGGATTACCCTGATGATTATCCTGATTGCTTAAATCCACTGTCTTGCATCACATAGATCCTGATGGCCATTAAGATCATTGGCCATCTTTAAAACAGAAATCTAGCAAAAACGATTAAAAGCAAGACACCTAGGGAAACCACAGATGGATTTGTTGATATTGCTTACCGTAATAAATCCAATTTTTATACGGTTAATGATAAAATAGGTATGTGTCAATTTTTGGGATTGATGGACGATAAAGGGGTGCGGGTTCCTGAGATTTACCAGTGGATTGATTGGGTTGTTAGAAATAAGAAAATTAGAAGGAAGGGAAAGAAAAGAGCCGGAGAAGAGTCTGGTGAAAACTCTGATGAAAACTCTGGTGATGAGGATGATGATCAGGAAGGTCCACCAGCACCGAAAAGGCCAACGCCACATGAAACTCCTGCTCCCTCTCCTCCTTCCGGAGGATCAGGAGACCTAGCGGTTCCGGAGCCTCAAAGCCTCCACCTTCTTCACCTGCTAGAAGGATTATTACAATGCAGCAGCACCAAGCAATCACCACAGTTGCTGATTTAAAATCAGTAATCAATGCACCCTTCACTGTTCCAAATATTGATGAAGAAATGGTTTCTGAAATTAACAATGTCATTGTTAATCTCAGAACCTTTAATGATCTTCCGGTGATTTCCTTTGAATTCCTTTTCAGTCCAAAATGGTCGTGTTGCCGATGTAAACATTGTCTTTTTTTTTTCTTTTTCTCATTAACAGTTTGCTTATCCCTTTTTAATTATTAGAATGATTTCTAATCATTAAAAAGGGATAAACAAAAGCATAATGGAGAAAAATGTCAATGTTTAAGTAGTGTTTTTTGATTTAAATTATAGTGATAAAACCATTCCTCTCCTTTCCCAAACCTAACCTCAAAAAATCCTTTTTTTTTTTTCTTTCTCCTCTTTTCAGCTTTTTTAAAATGGATAAGATTCCTGGTGGAAAAAAAAAATATTGAAGCAATTTATCAGGACTACAGCAACGAGGAATTGAAACACTTTGAAGAAAAAAAAAAGAAATAATTAATTTAGCTGAGATTAAAAATCTGACCAAAAGCTTGCTTGGCACAGAATCTTGAACACTGAACCTTTTCAGCTCTCTTGACATAACATCCCTGGTTGACTGGGATTTTGGAGTTTACCGAGAAACACTAGGGAAAAAAATGAAATGAAAGAGATTACATTTTTTTTTTTTTTTTTCCAAATTGCTCGTTAAACTCCAATATCCAAGCTAGTCAACCAGGGATGTTATGCAGTTATTTATGCTGAAAAGACTTCTGTCAGTATTGCATTTAGAATATCCAAATGGCACCACATGAATCTTATCCGCCACTGAGCTGGCATCTTCACCATGAATTTTTCTCAAAGCTGAATTTAAAGCAGCAGTAAAGTCCTTTTCTTACAATGCATTATATGATTCTTTTTTTTCCAAAGTCAAAGAAAATTCTGAAATAGTAAAGACAAAGTTTTTCACAACACAGATTTAAAGAAATTGCATAGATCTTGAATTACATAGTCACGTTTTACGGCCTGGAAGATGGCTTTGGGCAATTTTTTCCTTCCACCTCTCCCCATGGCAGAAATATTTCCCAACTGGTAAATGATTGGTGTTTAAACAAAGCAGAATTAAAAGTTTTTAAAAAAAAAAAGACTATTTGATGCTATCGGAATCCGATGTCTCAAAAGCTCCTTTTAAACCCCATTTGATAATCGGATCTTTAAAAGGAGCCTTTGGGACACTGTATGCCAACGATGGTCAATATTAGGACAGAGCCATATCTCTAATGGAAAAAAATGAGCACAAGCTATGTTTTAGTCTCAAAAAAATCTTCAGTACTTCAGGCAACCATTTAAAATATTAATAGAACATTAACTTCCATGAGAATCCACCAAGAAACTTTCAGAAATAATCTCAGAAAATTTAAAAACTACACAGACAACATCGAAAATCAAGTCTCCTTGGATCTTCGAGGCAAAATTAATACTTATTTTTCCTCTTTATTATATAATACTGTCAGACCTTAGTGACATATTGTTAACTTCGATTCACGCCCTACTACTCAGCAAAATGCAGATTACTTATCCAGTAATTATATCTCCAGAACAGCTTGTGAATGAAATCCAAAAGACGCTTCCTACAATTTCAACGTCAGCAGAATATCCTGTCGAATTAATGCCATTGTTATCTTAGAGAATCTTTTTCAGCAACTGTTAGAAATAAAGAGTCTTGAAATTCAAAATCTTCTAGCAATTTTTAGAAATGAGATAAAGTAAAAATTCTTAAAGCAACACAAATCTTTAAATAAAAAAAAAAAAAATTTTTTTTTTCAGTAATTATTGACAAATCTTTAAGGGTCTTTCAACACAAAATAACTAATTATTCTTTAAGCAAAAATCTTTATAAATTCCTAGCTTTTACAGCTGTTTGTATAAGATTCCATTTTATTTTAAAAAAAAAAGCACTTATCAGTGAATAATTAGGGTACCTAAATCCTTTTGTCATAACTCGTAAAAATACCAAATCTGGTAAATACAGCATCATTGCTGACTAGAGGGTTATGTACGATTTATGACAAATCATCACTCAAAAACCTTCCATCCCAAGCTTTTCTCCTTCCCGAGCTTTAGCGACAAAAAACACAGGGGGAGAGAGAAGAGAGGAAGATCAACATAAGAACTGCAGCATCCAGCAGCCCAATCTGTATCCCGGCTTTAGAAAATTACTTCAGATGGATAAATTAAAAATTGGTACTCCAGCAATATTAATCAAGAGGTCTGGTCATTCAACTTTTCAACAATTCCTCAATCAAGAACAAATCGTCACCTAGGCCAACACCTAATTCATTGATAATCCATCTACAATTCAAAAACCTATTATATCCTACTATCAAAATAAGAATCATACATTATTCTTATTAAACCTAAGCAAAAATGTCCTTCTAATCCACTCTCAAGACATCCCTTTAAAAACGCTCCAGGCAGAAACTGAAAATCCAAACGTAGTTTCTTCTCGGACGTGAACAAATCAAAGTGTGTGAAAAGTTACAGTTGTGGTAATAATAATTTTTTTTCTTTAAAAAAAAAATAAAAAAAAAAAATATTTTTTATAATGGTTCCTCCGAGATCTCGGAGGGAACAAAGAACAAGTTAAACCGGAATGTGCCGACCGAACCTCCAGGGGAACCGTCAGGGCCTCCCCCATTAATTAATTTCAGCGACGAACTTAACAACCGAATAGACAATCTACTCCGATGACACCGGGAGAGGGTTGAACAAAAGAAAACAGCAACCGGTAGTCCCGATCAACCACTTTCACCGGAATCACCACCTCCAGCACACTATAAATCGGAAAGTGAATCTTCCGATAGCAGCTCCGACGAATCAGAAGCACCACCGCCGATGGTCTACAGAAGACATAGGCAAAGGGATCATCGCCGAAGCCTAGCAGCCAAAAGGAACAATGCTTTACTGTATCATTTCCGAGACCCGTGGGGTCAGAATCGACAATTTTTCACATAAAAAAAAAAAAAAAGTTTATAAAAACAAAGTGAACCAAAAAGTGGAAAAGTGAATCAGAAAAAAAAAATCAAAAATGAATCGCTTTAAAAAAAAATTAAGCAAGAAGTGAACCGAAAAAAAAAGTGAGCCCAATAAAAGCCAAAAAGTGTTTTTAAACGAATCAAATTAGTCCGACCTGTATATATATGTAAAAAAAAAAAAACTTTTCGTAAATCTTTTTTTAAAAACAAAAAATAATAAATCTTTTTTTTTTAGATATAAGTAATTTCTTTTATGTACAGAAATTTCAAATTTTTCTTATGTTCCGTAAACACAAAAAAAAAAAAAAAAAAACCTTTTTTCTCGATTTTTAAGTCAACAAAAAAAAATGTTTTATTGAATGAGCGAATCTTTTAATTGTACAGAATATTTAAGGTTACAATAAAAAAAACTTTTATGTAGATACTCTTTGTTCCTAAAAACATCTTTACTATTTTTGTTCCTAAATTATGTTTTTTTTTGACAAGCGCAATTTTTTTTTTCCGATGTTCCGAAAAATTTTATCAAAAATAGTACAAAACTGAACGTCCAACTGTTCCAAATATTTTCTTACAGATGCTCCGAACTTTTAAATCAAACTCAACAAAACTGTTCCAAAAACTTTCAAAATTATTTTACAAATGTTCCAAAACTATCTTAATCTTTGTACGACTGTTCCTACTTCTCTTTTCAAATGTTCCACAATTTCTTTTTTTTACAAATGTTCCGATTATCTGTTCGAAAATTTTTTTTCGGCCAAAAATTTTCTTTTCAAAATGGGGAAAGTATGTTATGAACATAGCCCTCGTACCTATAGGAACAGCCCTCGTACCTTAAAATTAGTTTATCTATTATTAATGGGTTTTACCCTTAGCCATATTTAAGGGAAACGCCCTACTTTGTATATAAACCCTCCGAATTCATCAATATACGAGTAGTATTAGTTAAGTAATCAAGCTAGAATTACTTCGCCTATTTTCATTTATCCCGAATCTATAACACCATCATCCCCAGCAAACCAGACCAAAAAAAAAGGAATGGTCTAGTAAGTAGATATGTAATTTTCTATAAAAAAAAAAAACTCATAAAAAAATGGAAGAAGGACCGAAGCCGCATAGCGTAATATTAGTTTTGCCAAAACTGTCAGAGGACGACCATGTGGGATTCGTCACACCCTGGGCCATAATTGCAAAATGAGAAAAAAAAAAATAATAAACGAGTAAAACCAAAAAAAAAAAAAAAAAGAATTTCTAAATAGTTAAAAAATAATAACTAGTTTGTCCTGTAAGCTGTCTCCACTATGTTAATTAATTACGTAGTACAATTAATTACAGAACATAATTAAAAGGTTTTCGAAGGTACGAAATCGTTTTTTTCGATCTTGTTGGTTAGATCTACATTATGAAAAAGAATATCGAGCTCCAAAGATTTGAAAAAAAAAAAAAAAATTAATACCTTTGTAAACCATTTAATTACATCATGCAATTAATTCACAAATGGAGACGCAGCACTATACATATTAAGTAAAAAAAAAAAAAAAAAACTTCAGCTTTTACATTTAAAAAAAAAAAAAAATCAAAATCCTCTTTTCAAAAACAATTTTTGAATTTCAGTAGAAATTCCCAAATAGAGGGAAAGGTGTTCCTAGTTATAGTTAAAACCCTCGTATATTTATATATTTTTTTTTATCTTTTACCTATTAGTAATAAGAGATCAAGGGCGAACCCTGTTTTGCATAAAAACCGATCAAATAACTTAATATGAACAGCTCTATTACGTAATTAGTAGAATTACTTAGTCTATTATTTTCAAAAATCCTGAAATCTATAACAGAAATATGCAATGAATTTTTCGAGAAAAACGAAAGCATGAAAAAGCGACCATCACCGAGCCACAAACGGAGCAGCAGCCGGCAACTCAAACCCCGAAAACAAAAAACACAAGAGGGAGGCAAATTGAATCTGTGGCACATTATCAGTTTATTCATTTCCCAAAAAGAAAAAACGATTAAAAACAAGTTAAAAAATTGTGCAAAAATTGCTTGCTAAAATTAAAAAAAAAAAAAAATGCATATTTAAATAAGGAGTTTAGGTCACAACCCCAAAAATCCAATATTCTGAATATCCCCGAAAACCATTTTCGGGGATTTGATTTTCGGGGTTCTGATTTCACTCTTTTTGGGGTAATTTAATTAAATTGAATTAAAAAATGATTAATATTAATTTTTATTATTTCGGCGGTTTGGTTTTCGGGGTTCTGATTTCGGGGTTTTTTTATTTTTAAATTAAATTAATTCTTATTTTCAATTCGCCGTGGAGGTCAATTAACTTCGGGGTCAAAAAACTCAGGTTAATTGACCTCATGTAAATTGAAGGATTTTAGAAAGAAAGTTATGTAATTTACATTACATTTACAAAAGGAATTAATTAAAAACTCCCCAAATTAGGTCGTAAAGTTTTATATTCTAAAGGTCAGCAGAAGGCCTTTTCGGAACTATTCTATCATCAGTGCTACGATAAATTAACAAAAATGAACGTGTTTAAAATCGGCATTACGTAAAACAATTAAAAATCATCTAAAATAACATTTCGTCTAAACCTTTATCGATACACAACGATCGTTTTTTCCTTCGCTTTTTCATAATTAAAAATTTAAAAATAAGGTTAACTTGAAAATGGATGATTAATCAAAACAAAACAGCTGAACTTGTTGTTTTGATTAATCATCCATTTTTTCAAATTCACCTTATTTTTAAATTTTTAATTATGAAAAAGCGAAGGAAAAAACGATCGTTGTGTATGGATAAAGGTTTAGACGAAATGTTATTTTAGATGATTTTTAATTGTTTTACGTAATGCCGATTTTAAACACGTTCATTTTTGTTAATTTATCGTAGCACTGATGATTGAGTAGTTCCGAAAAGGCCTTCTGCTGACCTTTAGAATATAAAACTTTACGACCTAATTTGGGGAGTTTTTAATTAATTCCTTTTGTAAATTTATTAATTGGGTCGTAGTCCGCCGGCCATTTTAAATTAATTACATTACATTATTTAAATGTCCTATAATCTTTGGTCTAATAAATAAATTATAGGTAAAAAAATAAATAATCAGTGTTTCGGAGATCAGTAAAAATCGATCTGTAAATTAATGAAATGATCGCTAAAAAAATATATATATGATCAGTTTTTTGGGTAAACGGTCGGTAAAATCATTTAAAAAAATCAGTAAGAACATTGACAAACAAAAAAAATATGGGTCAGAAAACTCTGAGCAATTTAAGAGCTGGGCATTCAAAACCGGTATCGTAGATCTGCAGTAGATTAGAAAAAAGTGACTACTGGCGTCAGTCAAGAAACTTGCTCTTGCCTTCACTTTTTTAAGAAATTTTAGTAAAATTAGTAAAACCGCGGCAACTTGCTGATGGGGGCCAGGCAATGCCCACACGTGACGGGCATAAATTTACAAATACATTAATGCAGTTTTAAAGTCCTTTAAATAATCAAAAACCGGGAAAATCAACCCGGGTCAATGAGTCTGAGTTGGTTGACCTTTACGGCGAATTGAAAAAAAAAAAAAAAAAAAAAAAACTTAATTTAATTTAATTTAAAAAATAAAAAAAAACCGAAATCAGAACCCCGAAAATCAAAACCCCGAAATAATAAAAATTAATTTTAATTATTTTTTAATTAAATTTAATTAAATTACCCCAAAAATAGTGAAATCAGAACCACGAAAATCAAATCCCCGAAAACAACTTTCGCTTATTCTCAAAAAAAAAGAAATTTCTCATTTTTTGAATATTCTAATAATTCTCTTTTTTGCAATACTTTGCATATACCGATTTCTCTGAGGAAATTCAAATTAGTAAAATTTTTTGGAGAGCTATAACGTTATGTATTGCAACACGTGTACCAAAAAAAAACTAAACATTTTTTTATTATTCCGTTAGATTTTTATGCAATAAAATACCATTCCCGAAAGCAGTTCTTAAAAAATTTCAAATGCTTTTGCCTCGGATTCACTTAATTTCACAAAATAAGAAATAATAATAAATTAAACTTACAGAGCATGCTTGCGAAGCTATGAGCCAACACGATCCGACTCAGATGAACACTTTCAGTCAACTGTTACTTGCACAATGGTCTTCGTACTAATTAAAACATTACAGGTAAACCTGACGGTTATATTCACGACGGGGAAGTGAAGGGTGGGGACAAAGGTAAACAATGGATACGCTCTACGTCATCCATAAGCGCAACATAGTTGCTTGGATGCCTTTGACTCAACGGTAAACATCTTCCCCACCAAGTTCCTATTGGCTGTGACGTAAGGTGTGTAACGTCTACAAGAAAGAGGGATGATCCAAGAGGTGAACGAACATGGAGCAATGACCTTTTGTTTTGTCACCCTTATGGAAACAAAAATAATTTTTTTTTTTTTTTTTGTCACCTATTGTCTACCGTTTCCAAAATAAATATGCATTCCATACAGGCTATGTAATGATTGCTAATTTGTATGATAAAATTTTTTGCTATAAATGCCTAAAAGCAAAAAATAATAAAGCTGCAAAGCATGTTAATAATAAACCAATAGCAACAAGAAAATTACAACAATCCACTTAAAATTCCGAGGAAAAATATTGGAAGTTGCAAGAAACCGTTACACATCCAATGATTGACTTGTATCTAATACTGTTTGCTTTAAAAAAAGCTAGTCTTTTGAACAAGTTGCACTAATGTTAAAGTTCAGCAGCTTGTTTTTTACAGCTATTTAACAAAAATTACACGTGAGGCTAGGGTTTATGCGATAAAGATATTATGCGGGAGGGAAAAAATAATATTTGATCAGGCTAACTCTAAGGTGACTGTAACTCAAAGATAGCTTTTAATGATAATATGGAAATGGGTCGAAAAGCAAAAGTATCGAAAACCATTTTTTTTTTTTTTTTTTTTTTTTAACCATTTTTTCCGAAAAATTACACCCAAAATGCTAACCTTGCTAAAGCAAGGACTTAAAAACGAAAAACTATAAGCCGAAACAGGCAAACGTTTTTGAATCCAGTGAATTGGAGACATTCCTTAATGATGCCCCAGATGAGAAATATCTGGCAGTGAAGGTGAGTGAAAAAAAAAAAGGTAAAAACAAATGCATGAGAATATAATTTTTTTTTTTTTTTTTTTTTTTTAAGGTTGTGGCAATATTTGGGGTTTTAGGAGCCTGTCGCTGCCACGAATTGGCCGATCTCCTTTTTGGAAATGCGGAGGAAATTGGCAATCGAATTTATGTTGTGAAAATTCCAACAACAAAGACTGGGGTTGTTCGGTCATTTACAGTTAGTGGTAGTTATTTTGACATTGTAAAGAAATTTTATTCTTGAAATTTTATTTAACTTTTTTTTAAATTTTCGCAGTTTTCTTAAAATATCTTTCTTTTAAATATTAAAATTAGACTACACTACATAAACAAAAAAAAAGAACTATAAGATTAATGCTTTCGTTCCAATTTTTTTTATAATTGAATTAAAGGAGAAGTCTCGGGACATGGAACAATTAATAATTATACTTCAATTTATGCTTGATGATACAATTGAAGTATAATTATTAATTGTTCCATGTCCCGAGACTTCTCCTTTAATTCAATTATAAAAAAAAAAGAACTTAGATATTTTACATAAAATGTTCACTATATTTTTTAATTTTGCCTTTTTTCCTTTAGCCAAGAATATGAGCTAAAGCAAAGTATTAATATTCAAATTTTAACTCTGAAGACTTTAATTAAAATTTTGACTATTTTTTTTTCGTTTTTGACCAAAAATTTTAAGTTTTTTTCGTGCCAGGAAAAAAATTTATATTTTTATCAAAAAATTCAAATTTCTTGATCCAAAAAAAAAAAAAAAAAAAAAAAAAAATGCCTTACACTTTACTTTTAAAATTTCTTTTAAATTTTTTTAGAAAATATTCCGTCAATATAATCTAATTATTTAACGGTTCTTGGTGGAATTTTCATTTAAATTCAATTATTATTTAGGCCGTTGAACCCTACTGAGGGCCAAAATTATTTTGATATTTGCGAACTTAATTTTACATCCATTGCACTATCAGGCATTTTTAAATTCCAAAATTTGTATTTTGCTTTCGGATTTTTTTTTTTAATTATAGGCTCCTATTTTATCCAATTGCGTTGTTGATTGAATGCTTTTTTTTTTATTGTATTGTACCGTAGGGTTATTTCGCATTAGGGAATAAACTACTGGTATAGGAATCAAATTTTCGGTTTTCAGACGGATATTTTCACCCAAAATTATTGATGAGAATGGCCGATTTATTGTTTTTTTTTTTTCCTTCTTTCTGCTGGAAATTTCCAAATTATTTAAAAATTTAACGCCTCACGTTCCACTTTATCATACTAATCCACGTTATACGTTTTTTTTCTTTATAGCAGAAAGCAACACATTCACATTTTGCCTAATTTGCTACAAACAATTTACTGCAAATGATGGTTCGGTTTCTGAGAGGCAGAGAAACACAATTCAAGTCCAACGTGAAAGACAACAGCAGCAAAGGCATGGAAAAAATGCTAAATAACTGAATAAATTATATTCAACAATATAATTATTTATTTATTTTATTTATTCATTTATCATTTATCAACCGAATTTTTTATTTGTTTTGCCAGCATTGGGCGATGGAACAAACATGAAAAAAAATTATGAATCATTCGGAAAAATGCCAAATACCAGACCTAACTCCAGGATTTAATTCTTATGACAATTTTCTAAAATTGGCGTATATTTCCTCGATTAAAGCCTAATATTTTTTTTTCCCAACGTATATTTTTTTTTTCACCTTCTTTTTTGGATTTCCCTTTTTCCTTCTACACCGTTTCGGTCCCCACATTATTGGTGATAGCTACGGGCCCAAAAATAATTTTTTTTGGGGAAAACGAACTCTTGTCATGTAGGATTGAAGAGGTGTAGAATAAAATTCCTTTTTTTTTTTTTTATCATTCCTTTTTTATTAAACCAAAAAGTTTCCCCCAAACAGACATTTTTCCTTTTTTTTTTTTTTTTTTTTTTTTTTTTTTGTGAAAGCAGTATTTTGTTGAATTGTAATTTTTTTTTTTTTTAATGATTACAAGCATATTCTTTTTTTATTATTTAAATAGGTCATACCTGAAATGCTAAGTGTAGCAATTTTTTTTAGTATAAAGATTATTACCATTGGCTTACGTTTTCTTTTCGTATTAAGCTGACCAAGTGTTTCCTTTTTTTTTTTTTTTTTTGTTTTCAATCAGCCCTAATGACAGAATTTTTTTTCTAGTTTTTTAAAAATGAAATGATTTTTATTTTTTTTTTTATAATAATAATAATCTCAGAAATGGCCTACGAGCCACTATTGGGACTAAAAAATTTTAACGAGTCCGACCGGAAATTGAAAGCTCTCGTCCTAAACAACCCTTCAGAAAGAAAAAATTCCAAAAAAATCATCCCCCGGATGATGAAAATAATTGTTTTTTAATTTTCCAATACCCGAGTCAGATGTGGCCTACGAGCCCCTGTTGGGACTGAAAAATTTTAACGAGTCCGACCGGAAATTGAAAGATCTCGTCCTAAACAACCCTCCAGAAAGAAAAAATTCCAAAAAACTCATCCCCCGGGGGATGAAAGCTTCGTCGTTTAGGACGAGAGCTTTCAATTTCCGGTCGGACTCGCTAAAATTTTTCAGTCCCAACAGGAGCTCGTAGGCCACATCTGACTCGGGTATTGGAAAATGAAAAAAAAAATTATTTTCCTCCCTCGGGGGATGATTTTTTCGGAATTTTTTCTTTTTAAAGGGTTGTTTAGGACGAGAGCTTTCATTTTGGGGTCGTGTTGGTTTGAAATATTGATGTTTTTAGGTGGCTTGGAACGGGCGGACAATTTTTTTTTTTTTTTTTTTTTTTTTATTAGGCAAAATAGACTTTTTTAACGGGCTCGCAACGGGCCCGCAACGAGCCCGTTATTAGGCAAATTAGATTCACCCGTATATTCACAGTACTTTCAGGTTGCCGAGAAATAAAACAGAATAGATCTAGGCCAATAAAGGCCAATAAAAAAATCTTTTTCAGAAAATTAGCAAAGTCTGAAAAGTATTCAATGCTATTTTGCAGCCAGCTAACTGCAAATGGATGATACGATAACGATTACCGACTACCGCTTAGCACCCTTTTTTATTTCAAGTTGTATACATTTTTTAAATCAATTTTTTTTTTTTTTTTTTTGCTTTAGAGTTCATTATAGTGAATATTTTAAATGCGCTGTCAGCAATATTGACCATTTCGTATATGACCTTCAAAGTATCAAATAACTTATTATTGTATAATCGTTTTTCACGTCTTTCGATTATTATTATTATTATTTTTTTTTTTTTTCCTCTTTCGAGAGGCAATATTGTTTAACTTTTTTTGTACTTATAATTTTTTTTTTTTTTTGAAAATGTAGAGATCCTGTTGTGGGCGGCAACTTTTCTAGTGCTCTACCAATCAACTACTCTCATGGAATTAATTACGCTGTAATAGGGTGTCCGTTATTTTACGAACTTTCGATTTTTAAAGTTCTCACCCCCTCATTTTTTTATAGCTCGGGAGGGAAGATCACCTGAATTTTTTCGAATTTTTTCAAGGTCATTTAGAGGTCGCGCAGAGGGCCTAAAGTTTGACCATTTTCTCCAAATTTGCACTTATCTGCAAATTCCTTCCAAACCGTTGGAGTTACGTGAATTTCGTAGGGACATAATTTGTAGAGAATTTAATTTCCTACAAAAACGTCTCTAATCATTTTTTTGTACGACGAACCCTTCGGGGGTTATGGGTTATATTATTAAATTTTAAAACTATATATTATATAGTTTTAAAATTTTTATATTCAGGAAGCAGTTTCATATGAGCAAAAAGGTTCAAACAGGTTTTGGCCACATTTGTGTGTTTCTGGTTAGAGTATATATAGAAGCATGGTTTTCGGCGCCTTTGTCAATTCAAGCTCCTTACAACGATCTTTTGTTTTTGAAAAATATTTACAACTATGAAGCCATTCATGAAAATATTTCGAAAGTTGCTTTAAAAAAATTTATAGGGCATTTGTGGTATTTAGGGGAAGAAGCAATGGCTATGTCGTTTTTTGATCCTCGGCTAGATGACCAGATAAAAACTCGTATGGTAAACGCTTTAAATTCAACACCAGGAAAGAAGAAAGTGCCGTCACAGCGGTTTATGATAACGTTAAAAGATGTACCTAACATTATTGACAAAGAGTTGGATTATTTTGTTACCAAAAATACGAAAGCCTTTTTTGACCGTTTTAAAATATCAACAAGTTTTTTAAGCCTTCCTCCCTCCGAGTGGGCGAAGCAAGAAGATTATAAGCAGGGTAGGGCATTGGTTAAAAATTTAAGAGTTGTTAATGACTCAGCAGAGCGGGGGGTAAAATTAATTCAAGATTTCAATTCTTCAACCAAAAAGGAAGATCAGAAACAGTTTTTACTCCAATGCGTTGAACAGTATAGAAAAGTTTATGGAGATTGCAAAAAATCAACAATGGTAAAAAAGTTTGAATTTTAAAATCGTTTAAAAATAAAAAATTAAATTTAAGATAAATTTTACGGTTTTTGCTTAATTCCTTCTCTTTTTATAGTAAATTAAACTGGATAAAGCTGTGTAAATAAATTGAACCTTATTCACGTTACGTACTATCATGCTGCTTCTCCATTATGGCTCAAAATTAATTTTACAAAATTAATTTTATAAAATTATTGGGAATAATGCTTTTATTTTACTAATCGAACATGAGGATGACTTAAAAAAGAATAAGAAATCTGTAAAAAATAAATATGTTATGAAAAAAGAAAGAAAAAGCGCATAATTTCCGGTAATTTTATGAAATTAATTTTGTAAAATTAATTTAGGAGCATAATGGAGAAGCAGCATCAGCTACCAAAACTTGGTTGATGTGTATTGCGGGAAGTCTGCCGCTTTTTGGTTTTTGCCCATAACCCCCGAAGGGTTCGTCGTACAAAAAAATGATTAGAGACGTTTTTGTAAGAAATTAAATTCTCTACAAATAATGTCCCTACGAAATTCACGTAACTCCAACGGTTTGGAAGGAATTTGCAGATAAGTGCAAATTTGGAGAAAATGGTCAAACTTTAGGCCCTCTACGCGACCTCTAAATGACCTTGAAAAAATTCGAAAAAATTCAGGTGATCTTTCCTCCCGAGCTATAAAAAAATGAGGGGGTGAGAACTTTAAAAATCGAAAGTTCGTAAAATAACGGACACCCTAGTCAATATATAAAGAAGACGACGATTCTGTAAAACATTTAGTCGGACATGTTCCCGACAATAAAAGATCAAGGCGAGGTATAATTAACGGGTTCGGATCCATTTTTAAAGCGTTATTCGGTCTCATGGATAACGACGACGATACTTATTTTAATGAAGCAATTAATAGGGCGAATAAGAGGGAATCCGAGTTGGCACAATTGCTTAAGGAGCAAACCCAAATTGTGCAGTCAACGATTATTAATTTCAATAATACGATACAAGATTTAACCAAAATTGAACGCAATTTTATTGCAGCGACAACGACGCCCCTGGCGTTAGAATACATAAAAGTCGCATATTGATGAGCTTCTCTTCAGCTTCTCTTCATCGTTCAAAATGATGGAAAAGAAATTGAAGGAATATATGACTAAGAGGGGGATAGATCCGCTGTGGATCGAACATTTTGAAGAAAATAATGTAAGTATTGCGATATATTGCAATTTTAATAATAGTCTTGAAAAAATTCAAAAATGGTCTAAAGAGGCATCTGAGGCAATGAGTGATCTCGACAATGAATCAGATGTAAATTCTCACTTAACCTTTTTAAATATGGCTTCTGAGCAGTTAGACGATGAGTATAGGCAATTAACTAATGGTATTTTATTCGCAAAATCTAACACCCTATATCCTACGATCATCTCTCCTACCCAAATGGTGGACCATTTACAAAAATCCCTATCTCTACTACCTGAAGGATCCAGATTCCCAATAAATCCTGAAAAGGAAACCATTGCTCAATTAATCGGCATTTCAGATATAAAAACGTATTACACAAAACCTAATTTAATATTTGTTATTCGAATACCTTTCATAACCGGTGCTATGTTCAATTTATACGAATTACTACCTCTCCCAGTAAGCTTGAACTCGACAACTCATGTATTTATTCAGCCTTCAACAAAATTTTTAGCAATGTCCGAAAACAAACAACAATACATTGTTTTAGAAACTCTTGAGAAATGTCGTTATTTCGACGAAAATTTATTTATATGCGCATTGAAAAATTTAATTCACACAAGGGTTACCCATCCAATTTGTGAAACCGAAGCAATGATTAATATCGGTAAGGTACCTAGTGATTGTTCAATCCGTGTTGCATCTTTCAATTTGCCAATCTGGCGTAAACTAGTAACTGCGAATACTTGGATATACGTTCTTCCATTTTCCGATAGCATAACTGTTACATGTGGTGATAATAAGCATCACGATGTACGTCTTAAGGGAACAGGTTTATTTACGTTAAGAGAAGATTGCCATGCCTACTCAAGCACTACGATCCTCTCACCGACGTTCGAGGTTATAAGCAATTATTCCCATTATCTTCCGGATTTTAATATTGAAGAAGATTGTTGCATTAACATGACTCACTTCTCGAAATTAGAACAGTTGAACTTAAATTTTCTTAGCCCGACAAAATCAAATCTTGAAGATCTAAAGATCGCCTCTCATAAATTAGACGAGATCTCGCGACTTTCTGATATGATCTTTAAACAAAAGGAATTAGTTGAGAAAACTAGCATATTCGAGTATATTGGATACTCAATTTTTGGACTATTTATTTTTTATATATTTTATCGACTTCGGAAATGCATTCTCCCAATTATACAATGGTGTTATCCTAAATCGTGAACCAGCCTCAACCCCTTCAATTTGTTGTAACATTTTCAATGTATGTCATGAAGACCGTGCTGATAGAGTTTTGGTTACTTCACCTAACCAAAATGAAACCATCGCTCTTCAAGAAACTTCCTCAAGTTCCCAACCTGCAAACAGACGAGTTATCCGTTCTTATACAATGGTGTTATCCTAAATCGTGAACCAGCCTCAACCCTTCAATTTGTTGTAACATTTTCAATGTATGTCATGAAGACCGTGCTGATAGAGTTTTGGTTACTTCACCTAACCAAAATGAAACCATCGCTCTTCAAGAAACTTCCTCAAGTTCCCAACCTGCAAACAGACGAGTTATCCGTTCTTATACAATGGTGTTATCCTAAATCGTGAACCAGCCTCAACCCCTTCAATTTGTTGTAACATTTTCAATGTATGTCATGAAGACCGTGCTGATAGAGTTTTGGTTACTTCACCTAACCAAAATGAAACCATCGCTCTTCAAGAAACTTCCTCAAGTTCCCAACCTGCAAACAGACGAGTTATCCGTTCTTCTTCCAGGCTAAAAGATCGCTCCTTCTAAGACCGATCTTTTTCTTCCCGGCGGACGTGTTAAGTCCGCGCCTTCACCTACAGACACCGAGTTAACTCCGCGTCTTCCTCCCTTACTTTTTTCCTTCTTTCACATGGTAAGACAATTCCTATTCCCTTTTTTTTTTTCCTTTATTTTCACATCTTGGTTTCATTCTCTAATTAACATTCATCCATTTCCACATCCCTTATGGCCTCACGTTTGAAGTCTTCTTCGCCTGTCAGTCTTACCGACAGAAGGCGATTAACTTCGAATGTGATGGCCTCCTCCAAAATCCTCGACAGGACCAACTCATTGTTCCCATTGGTGCCCTTCTGGGTTTTCCCACCAAATGAGGGGAAACAATGAGCTTGGCGTCTGTCTCTCCAAAAAATCCTAGATCAGATTCTCTCGGGTTCTCGGTACATTAACAATTCTCCAATTTCAAAATCATCTTTTCTTTTCTTTTTTTTTTTGTAAAGAAATCTTAAATCAAGTTGTATATTTTTATGTAACCAAGTTTATTAATTTATAACTTCTTTTATCGTTTATTCAATCATTATTCTTTTTTTTTTTTTTTTTTTATAATTTTTTTTGATTATAGTATATTATGTTATATTTTATCTAGTTAAGTTAATCTCATATAGTCGGTCGTGTACGTAAAACGTGCAAGTGCGAAAATCAAAAAGATTAAAATAAAACGTGCAAGTGCGAAAAATCCAAATAAAAAAAAAAACTAAAGCGTGTAAGTGCGGAAATTAAATATACGGGTCAATCTTTAAAGAAAACGACGTTTCAGAAATATTGACCCTTAAGTTAAAGTTTTAAGAGAACTCGATAAGAACTCAAGAAAGAAAAGTTAAATTGTAAAAGACTTCCTTTCCCTTTTTTTTTTGTTAAATATATATGTAGATTTGTATATAAAGAAAAAAAAAAGTGTTTTCTTTTCACGAAAAACCGAAAATTCTTCGATATTAAATTAATCGGAATTAAACTCATCTACACATGTCCGACACGACAAGCCGGACATAACATACGTTAAGCTTGCATAGACTTAGGAAAGTGCCCCCCCCTGGCCATTGTCTTTGCCTTTGTGTTTAAGGAACGGTTTACTTAGTTCCTTATTAAAAAATTTAAAAAATGTATAAGATTTGCCTTCGATTGGTTTGAATGATTGAATGTCGAACATTTTTATTGTTTGCATCATGGATAGCAGGCCTGTAACTGAAAGGAGGGGAAAAACGGGGGGGAGGGGCACAAGGACTCAGCTTCTTGTGAAAACGTAGCATTAAAAATTTGTGAAAGTGGTCTACTGTGAAACTGGTCCAAAAACTGTAGACCGGTTTCACAGTAGACCAATTTCACTAGACCCTTTCTTTCAATGGAATAATAATACTTCGAATATACCGAAAAATGTCTACCGGTGGTACCGCAACCATCTCACAAAAAACCGGGTTTCAATTTGAAATTCCAAGAAAATTGAATGTACCAACTTGGTTAATACCATGCTACAGCATGGAATTTATATCGCAGCAATAAAAAACTATTTCTTAAATCTTACCTGAAATGCTGCTATTCCATCTCCAAGTCTAACATTGTAGATTCTACACAACTCCGCTTGTTCTTCTAAAATATCTTTTTCAAGTCCTTCCATGGCGAATGCCCGTACCGTCCTAATGTTTCCGATTGCCTCTTCTGCCACTAAGGTAACTTTTGCATTTTGTGCTTTGGCTTGAAATGAAATTTTTCTGAAATAAATTATTAAGTTTAAAAAAACTGAGAAAAAAAAAAAAAAGTAATTACAAGCAAAACTTTAATTACCTAAGCAGAGACCCAACAACACTTCCAGTTATAATAACTGTCGGGACAACAATCAACATGACCCCAGTCATTTGAGGTGAAATATAAAGAAGAGTTAAAGAGCATCCAATAATTTGAGTAACATTACGAAGACCCTGAGAAATTACCATTTTAAAACTGGATTTAAAATCTTGAATATCAATAGTCATCCTAAAAAGAAAAAAAAAAAAAAAAAAAAAAAATTAAAAATCAAGTACAGCACTGACATGCTCTCTGCAATCTATTGCTATTGCATACCTATTTAACAATTCTCCTGTTCTATTTGCATCAAAAAAAGCAATATCTTGATTCATAATTGATGAAAACAACTGAACTCTCATTGTTTTGGCCATTGCCTCTCCTATGTTGGCCAAAAGTGATATATAAACATATGTGAAAATTGACTGAAGACCATAACAAAACAACATTTTTACTGCTGGTTTCTTTAATTCCTTGAAAAATTCACTACTAGTAGCAGAAACTTTGGATAAAATATTTATGAGTTCCCCCAAAACTCGAGGAATATGAATGTTTAATGCAGCACATATTAAAGCCGCCTGAAAAAAAAAAAAGTTGAATTATGTTTTGAACAGATAAAAGAGAGTCAAAATCATTGCTTTTTTCCATAAGGCTAAGTTAGAAGAAGTATAACATAAAAACAATTCTATAACTTGTTATTGCATTTGTTAAAAATTTTCAATGTTTTAAACATCATAAATTCAAATAAAAAATCATGGCTCATTAAATATTTTAATTCAAGCCTCCTGGGTGATGCTTTGGTGAAAAGAAAAGCCTATTCAAATCAGGCCTTAACATAAAAAATTTATTAAATTATAACATAAAGACTTTATACTTACAACTAATGCACCGATAAATTCCTTCCAGTATGGCAACAACAAACTAAAAAAATGATTCCAGTTGAATTCCGGATCTTTTACTGAAGACCCTACACCAACTAATCTTGTTCCTCCACCTTCATTCTTTCCTGCATCACAATATACTGTATTTAATTTTAAAGCTTTAAAACCACCTATGGTAACAACCCCAAATCCTAATTTAATATAAAACGATTTGATCTGCTCTGAGTCCTGGGCTGTTTTTCTTCTTGTGAAATGATACCATTTGTTTCCGTTACTAGACTTCAACTTGGGTTTGAACATTTTGCTGTACAATCTCCAGCTGTAAATATACAAGAAAATGGCATTCATATGAGCATGATTCGTTTTTCCTAAATGTTTTCTAACCTCACTCAGACGCGTGGCAGACGAAAATTAAATATCATAAATCAAATGCTTACTTGAACGTTATTCTATGCGTAAAGGATTTCGCGCTGCATATCGCGATTAAATTTGACATTTTTTATGAAATGGGAATCCTAGTTTCCCCTTGAAAAGGAACGACTGTTTTAGAAAAAAAAAGCTTTGTACCATAAGCCCGCCATCTTGACTAATCTTACTTCCGCTCCGCTTACTTCCGGCCCAGGTCTCAATAATCGAAAAATAGGAAGTGGATCCATTGGCGCTCAAACAGCAACAAAATATTTTCTTAAAATTGATCATACATTTTTATATTTTAAACCCTTAAAAAAAAATACAATAAATTAGGCCAAATACATATTATAACAAACCATAAAATTCATAATAATTGTTCTTCATTAATAGTTAGCTCGCTTGTGCTGGTATTTAGTGGAAAACAAATGAACTTTACATAACTTAATTAAATCAAGTTCATTTTGCTTAATTTATTTTGAACTAAAAAACTACCTTTTCACACCCTAAAGAAACCAACGATTAACTACCAACTTAAAAAAACAGTACACCATTTATTTATTTTTAAAAAATATCAAAATTAAAGGAATGATTTCAGACTGGATCTACCCAGATAATACAATAACGATATAAATAAAAGAATGCTTTAAGTTCCATAGGAACGTTTATAGAGAGCAGAATGAATTATCTGAAGAAAAAGTTAAAAGTAGTATTTCACAACCTAAATTGGTTTTGTCCAATATTAAGACAAAAATCATTCTCTTTATTATTGCTAGACGATCATTTATAAGATGAATGGTATGATAGCTTTGCGACCTCGAGGGTAATTAGGGAATTCCTTTTGATAGTTGCGATGTTTTCCCAATGCCCATATCGTCATTTGATACATTCCCGCTAAAGCAAATATACCAGCTGGAAAAAAAAAGAAAGAATTTTTTAAATTAAATTTAAAGAGGGGAAAAAAAAAAAAAAAAAAACAACTAATATCATACCTGGCAGACATTGTGTCATGATAGTAAAAGCTCCCCAGCTGCCAAATTCATATGTATAATTTGGACAAGAGACATATTTGAACAAAACTGTGAATGGATTTGATGTTGGCATTGGAATTTTTCGAACTTTCGTTCCCGGCGGTCTCAAATTTCTGAGAGCTAAATGAATGCTTAAGTTTCCAATTTCACAGAACTGAAAAAAAAAAAAAGTTTGAAGACATCGAATTTTAAAAGACTATTCCTAAAGAGATCAAATTTACCAGGAATGCTGCCAGTCCACCATAAATCTGTCCGGTGCTAGGTGCTGTATACAATGGATGATTAACATGATAAGCTACATAAGCAGTAAACAGCCAATAATAGGAGCAATTTTTGAAAAGATTAAACAATGGCATGGTAGAATGAGAAAATCTGTGGACAAATAATGTTTCCAATATCCTCTTTAAGTAATGGAAAATATAACATCCAGCAGCAATACTGAAAAAAAATAAAGACAGTATTAACGAAATTGTTTAATCAAGAACTTACTAGCACAAATAATACTTACTGAACTACAAGATGAGTTGGTAAGTTTGCTACTCCTGATCCATAAAATAACCATGGTCTCTGATAAAACCACAAATAAACAGCTAATGGGCCTGCATATTCAGCTAGGAAAACAGTTTTCCATCCTATCTGAGGTCCTAAATCTTTAACATATAATTTTGAACCACTTGTTAAATTTAAAGTTTTTATGGTATCATCGTCTCGTAAAGATTTTCCCTTTGATTCCAGTCGTAGTGATTGCCTTTCCGGATATAACTTCTTGTTTAATTTGTGAACTTCTTTTTTTAAGTCACCAACAGTTGTTGACAAGGTGCCATTTTTGAACCACCCCAAGGATTTGGACCCACTTGCATTAAGGAATTCGATCTGAAATAAAAAAGTTGAAGTGTAATGGTTATTGGTATAAAAAAAGGACTTTGTGACTTTGTAGTATAATAGTAGGACTTTGTAACTGTATCATTTTTTTTGCAAATAAAATTTCAGTATAACTGACCAATCGAAAATGAATTAAAAATTATTAGTGAAAGCAGGAAGGTATCGTTTTTAAAAAAACCGGCTTTGGTGAAACGTAATTGGGGAAAAAACAAAAAAATTTCTGCTATGAAATGATGATATCAACAAAAAATTAAGTTCACAAAAAAAAAGCATTATAAACGATTAATGTATAAAATCTTTTCGTATAGATTATAAACGTTGCATTTTGTTTTTGTTTTCGTAGCTTTACATGATTTTTTAAATTAAAACAACGTAAATAAAACGAAAAAAATATTAAAAAATTTAAAACTCCATGTCAACTTACCTCCATATTTGAAGCTGACTAGACTAAATATAGTTTCCAAAATGGCCGATAGAGGGAACGATTATCAAACTTGCACGTTTTTTCCACGAAATGCACTTTGTTAAATTGGTCTGTCCGTCTTTCACTTAAAAAGTTTTTATTCCGATATTTAATCAAAATAATATAATAAGGAATGGTTATTATAAATCGAATTGAACTTTTAATTCAAGGATTTACATAGGGGCAGGAAATAAACAGTTAAAATGTTTCAAAACGAAATTTTGACACCTAAAGGACGAGACAACGCGGCGTTTGATTTTTACAAAACTGAATTTCTCGGCGGTAGATACTTTAATCTTTTCTCGAATGTTCTAGTAAGGAGCAGAAAATTCAGTAGGCTTACTATATAATAGCACGTAAAACTTGTGAAGCGGTTTAGTTCATGTGGCACGGAATCTAAGTTGTGTGTGAGTTTACATTAATTGTATTCATTGCATTTTTAGAGCCGTGATTGTGTGCTGTAGTGATTTGAGTAATTGAGAAATCGTAATTTTAATTAGGATATAATTGTTAAAAAAGTAAGTAATCGAATTGTTTATTTTCACCGATTTTAAATAAAAAATCATAACGGTTTCCTTGAAATTCTTAGGCTTGGATTACATCACGACTGAAAGTTCTAGAGAGATAAATCAGATAAAATAGCTAGCCTTTGTCTTTTTTCTTTTTCGTGATTTTAAAATCCTGTAAGACGTCCACATATTTTCTTGTCAAAAAAACTATTAAATAGGCTCGGATTTAAAAACATCCGTTATGAATATCTTTGACCCATATACGGACACATGCAAAATAGAAAAAAAGCGCGCATGTTTACATAATTTTTAGATTTCTAAATTTTTTTTTTCATTTTCTGTTTTAGATAGCCATGGGGAAAGATTATTATAAGATATTGGGCATCAGCTGTGAGTTTACATTAATTGTATTCATTGCATTTTTAGAGCCGTGATTGTGTGCTGTAGTGATTTGAGTAATTGAGAAATCGTAATTTTAATTAGGATATAATTGTTAAAAAAGTAAGTAATCGAATTGTTTATTTTCACCGATTTTAAATAAAAAATCATAACGGTTTCCTTGAAATTCTTAGGCTTGGATTACATCACGACTGAAAGTTCTAGAGAGATAAATCAGATAAAATAGCTAGCCTTTGTCTTTTTTCTTTTTCGTGATTTTAAAATCCTGTAAGACGTCCACATATTTTCTTGTCAAAAAAACTATTAAATAGGCTCGGATTTAAAAACATCCGTTATGAATATCTTTGACCCATATACGGACACATGCAAAATAGAAAAAAAGCGCGCATGTTTACATAATTTTTAGATTTCTAAATTTTTTTTTTCATTTTCTGTTTTAGATAGCCATGGGGAAAGATTATTATAAGATATTGGGCATCAGCAAAGGTGCTTCAGATGATGACATCAAAAAAGCTTATCGCAAACTTGCTTTAAAATATCATCCGGATAAAAACAAAACACCTGGAGCAGATGAGAAATTTAAAGAAGTTGCTGAAGCATATGAAGTCTTGAGCGATAAGAAGAAAAGGGATATTTATGACCAGTTTGGCGAAGATGGTTTGAAAGGAGGAGCTCCAGGAGGTGGTCATGGTGGTCCAGGAGAACAGACATTTTCTTACACCTATCACGGAGATCCAAGAGCTACCTTCGCACAATTCTTTGGTTCATCAAGTCCATTCCAAGCTTTCTTTGACATTGGTGGAACAGGTGGCAATCGCATGTTTGGATTCCACGATGATGATATGGATGTGGATGACCCATTTGCACAATTTGGAGGAATGGGTCCTACAAAAGGAGGCCCTGGTGGATTCAGATCGCATTCATTTAACATTCACGGAAGTCCAACAAAACAGAGGGAAAAAGTTCAAGATCCAGCCATAGAGCATGATTTATATGTTTCATTAGAAGACATTTTGCGTGGTTGCACGAAAAAAATGAAAATATCGAGACGTGTGCTTCAAGCTGACGGTTCGTCCAGGAAAGAAGACAAAGTTTTAACCATAAATGTTAAACCAGGGTGGAAAGCAGGAACAAAAATAACTTTCCAAAAAGAAGGTGACCAAGGAAGAAATAAAATTCCAGCAGATATAGTGTTTATAATTAGAGACAAAACTCATCCATTATTTAAAAGAGAAGGTAGTGATATAAGGTACACAGCTAAAATTAACCTAAAACAAGCTTTGTGTGGATGTGTTATAGAAGTTCCAACATTAACTGGAGAAAAAATCCCACTTAACTTTTCCAATGAAGTTATACGACCAACAACAGTGAAGCGATTAACTGGACATGGATTACCTTTTCCAAAAGAGCCTAGTAAAAAGGGAGACTTATTAGTTAATTTCGATATAAAATTCCCTGAAACGTTATCTCAGAGTGTGAAAGACATATTGTATGATACATTACCTAACTAATTAATGGAAAAGCAAGAATGCTTCTGTTAAACTGTGATGATTTATGTTTGTGATAAGTGAATGTATTATATTCTGTTTTGAAAAAAAGGCAAACAAAAGTGCACGAATGCTCTGATGAATTAAATCTGTTTACAGCAATCCTCTAACTTTTTTTTTCTCGTTATTTAAGGTTAAGGACAGTTTTTTGAAAATACTCATTAGCCAGTAGCTTTACTAGAATTCCAGAATATTTTATACTCAAATCAGCCAATAACTGGTTTTTTGAATATTTTGGATACATAAGTAGGTCTGAAATCTTCTGAAAAAAGCTTTTTGTTTGCCTTTTTTTTTTTGCAAGCAAACGTCTGAATCAACCTTAGCTGGTGTACTGTTGTGTATGTGAGTAGTGTAAGTGAGTTTTCTAACATTTGCAAATTTGAATCGGTAAAAACATGTAACAAACAGAATTGCTTATTTTTTTCCTTCCGATTCAAATAAGCAACTCAGGAAATTTCAAGTTGCTAAAGTTTATTCTTAGAAGCTAGCTTCTTACTATTAAGTTTCTGCTAAAAAGCTTATTTTGTAGTTCCTTTAAGAAATGGAAACAGATACCTTTTTGTTTTTTTTTTAACGAAAAAGTTTAGATCATCACTCAAATCTGTAAAGGAGGTTTAGCCTTCATGATTAGTATTGACAACTTTAAGGTCATCAACATACGTTAACACCTCGCACATGATGAAAAAAAAACGTTGTCTTAGTCTTATTTAGAAAATCAGTTACATCCTGAACAAAAATGCGAATTGGTATCTGATTGCATTTCCGAACATCGTTATCTTTTTATTTTTTTGAGGGGGATTTTATTTTAGTTTATTTATTTATTTAAAAAGACGAATCAAATTCAGATTTAATTTGATTTAATTTAATTTAAATTCATATAACTTAATTTAATTAATTTCCAACTTTAAAACTTTAGCAACTTTAAATTTCTCTTGTATGAGCGATTAATTAGTATAAGTAATTAGCATGTATGAGTTAAAAATTAAAAAAAAAAAAAAGTGCACCTACAAGTGCTTTTGTTATGAGACAATTTTTAGGCTGGTCTAGTCGAATACATTTCAAAAAATCTTTGCAACTAATTTTTCAAAGAAATTTTTTCAGTCATGATTTGATTAAGTTTCTCTGTCAGTTAGTTTTGCGCATTCTTTTTTTTTTCCAACTAGCAGTAAAATTAAAAACGAAAGCACTTAAGGGTTCACTTTTTAATGTGTCACTTTTTTTTTTTTTACAAATGTACAGAACTAATTGTAATAGAAGTTTTTTTATAAACATGAATTTTATTTTTATTTTTTTTCCCCTTTAAACTTTACAGCTGTAAAATATTTTCTGCAACAATTTCAAAAATCCCAAACGTCAATATTTATTGGCAGAAGAATTTTTTTTTTTTGCTTTCCATCGTAAAATATGGCAATGAGCCATGTGACTTGTCTGCTAAGTCTCTCCATTTAAGAAAAAGACAAGTCGAACGGTATTTGTACCTATTTGATCTTGAAATCGCTTGACATTTCCTTTTTTCCCTTAATGGAAATATGATTAAACGCGGACGTGAAACAATACTCTCATATTAATGGATAAGTAATAAAGACAATAAATGATAATTTAATTCCCTGACCCTGATGATTGACAAGAAGTTAATAAATCTCATCCCGTTTTATTTGATTTTTTTTAAGTACGAATTTTGCGAAAGAAATGAAACAGGCTCGTATGGCCTAAGCCGAATCGAGAAAGCTGTCATAATACACCCGCCTTATTTAGATTACACGAATTAAATTAACAGTTTATTGCTAAGGTCACCCTTGAAATTATCTCTGCATGATTGCCGACTTAAATATTGGAATCGTTTTGAAATTTTTTTTTGTTTTTTTTTTTTGTTTTTGTTTGTCAAGTTTTAAAGGAGGTAAGGCCCGGTAACAGTTACGGTTTTATAGTTTACGTTATTTTTTATTTCAAAATCACGAAGGTGGTACTCATTTTTTTTTTTCATTCCTTAGTTTAAGACGTTTTGGCAAAGAAATAAATGAAGGGCTGGTCATTCTAATGACAATTTGTGACGGATGCTAATAGCGCTGGCGTCATATGTCAGACGTATCATACACAGTTGTTAAGCTAAATACGAGTCAATACAAGCATTTAAGACCCAACATGGTCCCGATATGCAGCTTATAAAAAATATGACGTCATGAAAACGAAGGACGAAATAAACCGAGCTTTTGGGTAAGGCGTAACGGTAGGGGAAGTTGTGTCCGAGAACCAAAAGAGATTTTTTTCCAGCCTTTCTGCAAACCATGTTAAAAGAGCTTTCGAATTAACAAAAATGACCCATTATAGTGTTTACACTGTCAACTTCAGTGCTAAGTGCGCACTGTCTGCAAAGCCTACAGCAATTTCCATTTGAATTAAACTTATTTTGTGATTTATTTTTGTGATATTTTAGATATTATTTTGCGACTTATTTTGTGCCTAACTTGTGAACTCAAAAAAAAAAGTTTACTACCGGTAACTATTAACTTCAGAAAACGTTTTATCTAGGCCAAAGGAGTAAAAAAAAAAAAGAAATGGAAAAAAAAAAAAAAGCCAACGGCACGCGGTGTTCCCAAGCGGTCACCCATCCAAGTACTATCCGCGCCCGATGCTGCTTAACTTCGGTGATCAGACGAGAACCGGTGTATTCAGCATGGTATGGCCGTTGGCGTGCATCACATGCAAATCTAACGTATTTGAATGTATGGGAAGTTGTTCTCTGAAATTTTCAAATTTTTTTTTTTTTTTTTTTTTTTTTTTGCTTTTTTTGCTGCGGAGATTTTTTTAAATCGATAATTTAAATTTGAAGAGAGAGAAATATTATATCACACGAAACAAAATTTAAATTATTTAGGTTTTTTAAACGAACATTTAAAAAAAAAAAAAAAAATTTTCTCAATCCAAGCATTAATTTTTGATTAAAAGAAGCGTCATGAACAAAAGAAAAAAAAACTGACTGAAAAGCTGATTGGAAAATTCTTGCACATCTTTTTTTTTTCATTCAAGTACGTTAGATGATATCATGATGGATGCCAACGGCCATACCATGCTGAATACACCGGTTCTCGTCTGATCACCGAAGTTAAGCAGCATCGGGCGCGGATAGTACTTGGATGGGTGACCGCTTGGGAACACCGCGTGCCGTTGGCTTTTATTTTAATTTTTTTAAACTTTTCACCTTTTTTATAAACATTAAGTTTTAGAAACTGAAAACATTTTTTGGAGTCTAAGCTGATTCCCAATGGCGCCGCTACACAAAATATTGGGGAAAGGGACGAGAGAAAAAGGTTTCTAGAAAATAAACTTAGCTTAAAATGTTTCAACCATAGGCATGTTTCAATCACAGGCCTTTACCCGGTAATTAAAAAAACAATATCCTATAGCTGTCTATGGCCTGTACGCTCTTCAGTGATAAATCGATTTTTTAATTTGAGCTTTTCAAGCAGAGAAATAAACGCATTAGAGCCTGGAATTTAGGCTTCCACAAAGAATTGAAAGAAAAAAAGAAACTAAAACGACGCCATACCACGTTGTTTTATGCGGCTAAATTCTCAGTACACTCAAATGCCGAAGCTCAAATAATTTTTTTTCGAAACGGTTACCTAAGTATATTACTCGAAAATTCGGTTTGGATTGTGAAAACGGTAAATCCACCGTCAAAACATTAATAGGGGTTAAGGTCATCCTTTTAAAATTTCCTTCAACGTCCTGGAGCATCAGCCATGGTGGACATCACAAATATTTTCGGAGAGAAATAAAACGGAATTTCTATATTTAATAAACTGTTTTCGGTGGAGGAGAGACGGGGAGGGTAAGGAGTAAGGTACTCATTTTCGAAAATAAAATATAAAAGAAAATCCGAATTAAATTGGTTCATTTAGACAAGAAATACTAAAAAATCTAAATTTAGCAAAAATATCAAAAGTTAAAAAAACTACAAAAATTTAAAATAATAAATATACTAGGCCTAGTGCGATTCCAAGATCGACTGACATACAATGTACAGTTCGATTTCGATTTTTTGGGCAGCTTTCAAAAAAAAAAAAAAAACGTTAAACGAACCATGAAATATTGCAAAGCCTTTAGGACATAACCCCAATTCCCAACCTTGGTTTTTTTTTTTTTCGCGGGATCCAATAAAATTTTTCAATATAGGTCACGGAGAGTTATTTTCGATTGTTTAAAAATCATTTTTCAAGATTACTCGTGTTTTTAAATCGTCCGGATTAATTTGACCAAATGTAACTTGTCATTTAGAATTATTAATTAAATGTTTACAACTTATTTATGAATTTTGTTTTTCTTTTTTTTTTAAATAATAAAATCTGGGTCTCTAAAATATTAACCTCGGGTTAAAAAGCCCTTGAGGAAGTATGAAGTTGATGATCAATGTGCATATGGGTGGGATAATCATACGTAGGTACTTAATTTTTTTAAATTTAGGTGAACACCTAATGCACCTTGATTATTCTAAATCTTCTCAAGTTTAATTTTTTACCTCCTTTTTGGCTTTGTCATTGCCGTCTCGATTTCGAGGAAGTTTTTATTTTTTTTAAAGCGCTATTGTTTAGAGATTCGATTATTGAAATCCTCCCACATTTTAATACTATAAACTTACTTTTTTATAAGAAGAAAATCGAGATGACTTTGAAGTGTCGAGGAAGTTAGAAGTTTACCCCAAGGTCGAAAGGAAATAATTAGAAAATGACGGGAGACATGTCGCATATCCATTCAAGGGACATCCAAAATGGGCAAAAGGAGTCCATGACAACGCAACGTCTTTACGGGCAACATGGGTTAATTACCTGCGGAGGCGTGCTTGAGACATGTTCACACCTGTCTGGTCTTGTTCAGTCCTGCAGAGTCCTGCTCAAACATGTTTTGGACATATTTTTGATTTCATGGATCTTCCAGGTACATCCTGAAGGAAGTTTCTATCGTCGGCATTGATGCTACATCCTGATGGAGGTCCTGCAGATGAATGGGCATTCCGTTAGGACTATCATCAAATCCATAAGCATTTATTGCTCCCGAACCTGGAAAACATAAGAGGAAAATTAGCCGATGACGAAAAATCGGAAATTTGATAATCCGGAAAAAATCGAATCAGTAAACCGATATGAAAATGAGATGTGAATAATAGTGTAAAACCCATGATCTGAAAATAGTAGCCCACTGTATGTGAATCATTTAGCCCGCTTTTTTTTACGTGGGCAGTGTTTATAGGAATCGTAAAGATATTGACATTTTTTTTTTCGTTTTTCTTGTGCATATTGCTTTTGAATTTTATCAGGCCCCGATTGTTTTGAGCCATTTCTTGTTTTCATTCAAATCGAAAAAAAAAAAAAGAATTTGCTCCACAATTCTATTTTTAAATGGGTTATATGATGCATTTTTTTTCTGCAACATGCACCAGAAATGTCATTTCGATCGTTTTTCGGTTTGTATTAAAGAGGTCAAAGTCATTTGCAAAATGCTAAAATAATTTTAACGCGATTAATCTTTTTTTTTTCTTTTTAGCACCGTAATAAAAAAAACTCACACAAAGTTAAAAAATAAAATTAATGTGGAAGTTAAACTTCACGCCTACTAAAGCACGAGATTTTTTTTTTTTTTTTTTTAATCGGAATGATTATTATTTTAAAAATTCTTTTTTTTTTTTTTTTTTTTTTCTATAACGCTTGTTCCAAGTTTAAAATATTAATAGTCGCCGATTTAATTTCCAATAAAAAGGTGGTTTATTCTTTTTTTGGATTGTTAACCCGTTCAACGTCCGCGAGTAACATCGTTTTGGTTGAGTCAGAGAATTCAAGTTTAAAAAGAAAATTTACTGTTCAGGTTTGCCTAAACGACTTCCTTTTGCAATTTAAAATCCCGGAAAAATATTATGTTTTGCGAAATTCCGTCTCTCCAGTGGTTATTTCTTTTTTGTCATCAAGACGTGGGTTTTGAACTTGAAATTCGCAAACAATAAATAACAATTAATATACCGTGGCCTCGTAAATATAGATTTTCGATTGTCTGAGAAAATGTTTTTCTAAATTAGAAAAATGAGATCGGTGAACCGATCAAAGTGCTTTATCGACTCAATTCTTAATTCTCAATCGACTCAATATCAATAATTCTCAAAAATATGGTTAGTTTTTCGATCAGAGTTCCACCAAAGCCGCAGTACGGGCACAAGGAATGCGAATTTCTGAAAAATTATTTCAGATTTTGAATCCTCAACCCCGAAAATATTCTCAAAAATACGGTTAGATTTTTGATCAGAGACACCAGAGTCGCTGTATGGGCGTAAGGAATTCGAATTTTGGAAATATTATTTCAGATTCGGAATCCTCTACCCCGAAAATATTCTCAAAAATTCGGTTACATTTTTGATCAGAGTCCACCAAAGCCGCAGTACGGGCATAAGGGATTCGAATTTCGGAAAAATTATTTCTGATTCGGAATCCTCTACCCCGAAAATATTCTCAAAAATTCGGTTAGATTTTTGATCAGAGGTCCACCAAAGCCGCAATACTGGCATAAGGGATTCGAATTTAGGAAAAATTATTTCAGATTCGGAATCCTCAACCCCGAAAATATTCTCAAAAATACGGTTAGATTTTTGATCAGAGACACCAGAGTCGCTGTATAGGCGTAAGGAATTCGAATTTTGGAAATATTATTTCAGATTCGGAATCCTCTACCCCGAAAATATTCTCAAAAATTCGGTTACATTTTTGATCAGAGGTCCACCAAAGCCGCAATACTGGCATAAGGGATTCGAATTTAGGAAAAATTATTTCAGATTCGGAATCCTCTACCCTGAAAATATTCTCAAAAATACGGTTAGATTTTTGATCAGAGGTCCACCAAGCCGCAATACTGGCATAAGGGATTCGAATTTCGGAAAAATTATTTCAGATTCGGAATCCTCTACCCCGAAAATATTTTCAAAAATACGGTTATTTTTTCGTTAGCTTCCACGAGGAACCCGCCAATCAGCATCCAAATCGCTTTGTTGACGTAATCGATGACGTCATATCGTGACGTTTCAAAAGTCGACATATCGGTTTTTAGGCCTATACCCATACTTTTAGCCCTGCTCACCGTTTCTGAACCACTCAACAGAATTTAACCAAATTTGAATGGTAGCGTATCTTGATGAATCGGTAGCTGCGTTCGCGATTTATAGTCAAAAAAGATCTTGAAATTGTTGAAAATTTAACATTTTCACTCACTGCTTCCGAATCGCTGAACCGATTTGGCTCAAAAACTAATCAGCACCTACATTTCATTAGAAGTTGCTACCCACCAAAAATCATCGAGATCCGTTATTTCGTTTTTCTGCTTTCCCTCCGACAGACACTTTTTTTTCCACATATATTCATATATTCATACACACATACACACATACACACATAAATACGCACATTGCCATACACTGTGGCGACCGGAGTTCCAGAACCGTATAAGTCCAAAATTTTACCCGGCCAAGGTCACGCCCTTTGCACGTGCTCGGGTCGTGATCAGCGCGTGATCACTCTGGCGACCAGGGTATTGGTCGCCAGAGTGCACAGGTCGCGAAAGTGATAAGGGAATTTGCACAATCGGTCGCCAAAGTGACGAAAATGTACGCGCATACACACACACGGCCACCATCCAAATTTTGCTTTTTTCGGCATCAGGGGACTTCAAAACGTGTAAAAATATCAAAAACTAAAAATCTGAAATTTGTGCTAAAAACAATGCTTTATTCTCCCTGCGGTCGATAAAGCAAAAATGACCTGGGTTCATTATCGTTAAAATATTGCGCCTTTACTTTTATTTTAGCTTTTCCCTGATAGTTTTCATGTTTATGCTTAATTTTTTCCTAAAAGATTTTCTTTTTTAAATTTAAAGTCCCGAAAAATCATATTTCATGCTTACAGAGGAGCAGGGGGAAGTGGGGGGGGATCGGAAAACTACAAAACTTAGTTTAAAACGTAAAATTTGTACAGGCATCAAACCGAGGTTCTTTTTTTGGTAAAGTCCCTATTTTTAAGACGAGTCCCTAAAAGTCCCTAAACGTCCCTATTTTTCTTCCCTTTAATTTTTATGCCTGAATTATTAAATTAAATTAGAAAATGATGCTAAAATTCCAAAAAAATATTCTATCTTTTTTCAAAATTTGCAAAATTTTTTTAAAATTTTAAAGTTTGGTTTAACGTCTATTTTAATGTAATTCAGAAAGAAAGTAGCTGGAAATAAAAATGAACCCGAAAAACTGGGATAAAATGATATTTGAGAAAATTTTCAAGAAACTTAGAGCCAAAATAAAAAATCAGAACCGAATAGGCCTATTAGCTTAAATTTTGACTTCAACTTAATTTTTTGTTCCACATTGTCTTTCGTTTTATTTTATTTCGAAAAATATTTGTTTTTTTAAGTTAGTATGGCTGTTCAAAGTGGATCAAAAATGGGCGTAAGGGGGTCAAATTAAGCATACATAAATAATTCGAAAATTAATGTTTTTAGCCCCCAATTTTGGTCCCTAAAAAAATATTTTGGCCAAAAAAAATTTTGGTCCCTAGTTCTAAAAATTAGGGACTAATGTTTTAGGGCTAGAACGGTTCGATGCCTGTGTGTGTAACCCCAATCTTTTTTTTTTTTTTTTTTTTTTAGGTCAATAATTTGGTTCTGCTTATTAATATCTTACCTTCAGCATATCAAAAATCCAGAGTTTTTTTTTAAGAACTAATTTGCTTATTAGGAGCCATTTAAATATTGTCAGCATGAAATTGATAATTTTTTACCCCTTCCTCCCCGTAAGCAAAAGTCAGCGTCACATTTATACCTTTAAAAGTTAGGCCAGATTTATGACACCCTTCCCTCCAACTGGTGACGTAATATTTCAATAGATCCTAGTATAAATTAAAAAAATTCGACAAACTTCAAAAAACCATTCCAGGATGCCAATTGGAACAAGTTTGAACTTGTCTTGTGCAAGTTTTTACAATTAAAAAAAAGAGACTTT
This sequence comes from Liposcelis bostrychophila, assembly GCA_037577465.1. Taxonomy (NCBI): domain Eukaryota; kingdom Metazoa; phylum Arthropoda; class Insecta; order Psocodea; family Liposcelididae; genus Liposcelis; species Liposcelis bostrychophila. The sequence goes on from CM075212.1 coordinate 8,848,592, forward strand.
TCGATTAATGCTGTAAACAAAATTTGCAATAAAATACTGATGTCGCGCAAAACCCCCTCTCCCCGCTTGTCAGAAAAAGTCCATCTTTCAAGGACCCCCTCCCCTCCCTTCTGACGTAAAATTTGAGTGGCCCGTTACGTCATCAGTTTTTGCCAATATTTGACCTCTTTTCTACAAAATAGGTTCCTTAATGAAAATTTAACATTTTCTCAAGAACCCCTTCCCTCCCTAAAATGGTGACGTAATATTCGAACGCCCCCCCCCCCCATTCCCCCCAGTCAGAGAAGAATATTCCAATTGTTTTATAACAAAAGGCCATCTCATTTGCCAAAAACATATTTACCAATTAAAAATTAAACAACATGCTTTTTTTTTTCTCGTACGTACAGATATTTACAACCAACCATTCAAAAAAAACCAAAAATAAGCTTCTCACGAACCATTTGACATTCAGAAACAACATTTAAAATCACCCAAAATAAGTCTGACCTTGATAAAGTATTAGAATAGTTCCTTTTTATTATATTTTAGGAACTGCATCGATTTTCATCAAATAGTTACAGAAATCCTGAAATAGATATTATCCCAAGGGTTAGGCAAAGGAGTTGTTTTCCAAACGGGGTGGGCGCTTTTTGCCACACGAGAGGCGAGCGAAGCGAGCCTCGAGTGTGGCTAACGCCCACCCCGTTTGGAAAACAACTCCGTTTGCCTAACCCTTAGGGGTAGCTATTTTTCCAACGAGTGATGAAAACCACGGGATTTTTTGAAAAATTTAGGATGGGAAACGGCAGAAAACCTTTGAAAAATGTGTAAACAAAAAAATTTCTTGGTGTCGTTTTAATGCGGGTGAGGCTTAAATGAATTGATATAAAGTTGGAGTGAAGATTCCCCCTCCACAAGTGCGGAGTTGACAGAAAAAAAAGTCATGTGTACGTTGTTAAAGAATGAAAAGTTTTGGATAATATTAAAGATAAAAATTTATATTGTTCTTTTTTAATCGTTTTCCGATTTTAATTACTAATTTGGAGTTTTAAGTTATTTAACCGTTCTTTTTTTTCATCAATTTGCACATAGTGAACATAATCTTAAAAAAACCAAAACAACTCCTCGCACGCATAGTCGTTTTCGCATCAAATCTCGTGTTTCGCTTATGGAACTATTGAAGTTACGATCGTTTGCAGATCGTAGTAGCAGATTTCTTTTTTTTTTTCACAGAAACTTTCGTTAGAATTCGTGTTTCGCCTATGTCAACCTTATAGGCAAAGAACATCTTTATCTCAAACTGAACAGCCGTTTAAATATACTCATAATATCTCAACGGGACGAAATTTTACGTGGGAAAAGACGTACTTTGACCGCAAAAGTTTGTCAGTTAAAATCCTATTTTTCATCATGAGTTGAGAAAAATAATATGCTCAAATCATTTCTTAAAACTATTTTTCCCAACTCATGATGAAAAATAGGATTTTAACTGACTAATTTTTGCGGTCAAAGTACGTCTTTTCCCCACGTAAAATTTCGTCCCGTTGAGATATTATGAGTATATTTAAACGGCTGTTCAGTTTGAGATAAAGATGATCTTTGCCTATAAGGTTGACATAGGCGAAACACGAATTCTAACGAAAGTTTTCTGTGAAAAAAAAAAAAGAAATCTGCTACTACGATCTGCAAAACGAATCGTAACTTCAATTGTTCCATAAGCGAAACACGAGATTTGATGCGAGAACGACTATGCGTGCGAGGAGTTGTTTTTGTTTTTTTAAGATTATGTTCACTATGTGCATATTGATGAAAAAAAAGAACGTTAAATAACTTAAAACTCCGAATTAGTTAATTAAAATCGGAAAAAGATTAAAAAAGAACAATATAAATTTTTATCTTTAATATTATCCAAAACTTTTCATTCTTTAACAACGTACACATGACTTTTTTTTCTGTCAACTCCGCACTTAAGGAGGGTCAAATCTTCACTCCAACTTTATATCAATTCATTTAAGCCTCACCCGCATTAAAACTACACCAAGAACATTTTTTTTTTACACATTTTTTAAAGGTTTTCTGCCGTTTCCCATCCTAAATTTTTCAAAAAATCCCGTGGTTTTCATCACTCGTTGGGAAAAATAGCTACCCCTAAGGGTTAGGCAAACGGAGTTGTTTTCCAAACGGGGTGGGCGTTAGCCACACTCGAGGCTCGCTTCGCTCGCCTCTCGTGTGGCAAAAAGCGCCCACCCCGTTTGGAAAACAACTCCTTTGCCTAACCCTTGGGATAATATCTATTAAACAACAGATCATGAACTAATATCGAATCGGATTAATATTTAAAAAAAAAAAAAGAATAAATGAAATGAAAAGAATCATATGCACCGCAAATTATCCATTCAAATTAATTTGGCTCAAGTTCAATATTTGAGGGGGTTCATAGTTCGATGATTAAACTTCCCATATGATATATTTTCCCGACAAATTCGGCAAAATAAAAAATTTTGCTTCATCTTAACGGAAGCCAAGAGAAGAAAAAAAAAAAAAATAAACCTACTTTATAAGTCAATGGCCAAATATCTCGATTCAAGTAAAACCAAATTCAATATTTCGAATGGACCAAAGAAAAAAAAAAAGAGTTTTCGCTGCAAAACGTTTGATGAACAGTAATACATTTTTTTTTTCTAAGTGGACGTATTCTGGCTGGCATTCAAAAAAATCGTACAAGTTGGAAAACATAAATGAAAAGTATTCCCCATGTTTATTTTATGATGTTCAGTTTGTAAATATTAAAACAAGGGGCCTTCGTTCGCCATATAACGGGGGCGTTCGGGAATCGCTCTGGTGCTACGTCACATCAACTGCCTATATTTAGGCGTGCCAGTGGGAAGAGACACGTACACGATTTGATAAATGTATGAACGCCGGGTGTTTCAATTTTTGCAGTTAGGTATTAATAATGATGCGGTTATCCAAAAAGCATTGTCCCGACCGTGAAATAAATAATGCGTACTATTGTTTTAAAAAATCGAATGATTGGCATATGAATCTCAACGGTAACGGAATGAGTTTTAAGGCATAGGCTGCTTGAACTTGAACCATGCGGATTATATTGATTTCGTGGGTTGAAACATGCTGTTACCAGCATTACCTCTTCTTCCTGGAAAGGGAGCTTCCAGTAGTGCCAAGCACAAATCTTGAAAAAGCCCGAGCACTCAGCTGAAGGAAACAATTTTGAACAAGTTTTGTCTTGAAACAAAACTGGGATGTTTCACAGCAAAACATAAATGCTTTATGAGAATTCGAAGACGGGTTGTTTCTTGACAAGATATTTTGGTTGCTTTCGCATGTTTTTTAAGATTTTGGTCACAAGGAATTTTTACTTTACATTAGCCCATTTTTTTTTCTGAATTTGAGAGTTATTTGAAAGCCCTTGTTTTGTTTACTCTCATGAATGAAGTTCAACTAAAAAGGGAGGCAATGTGCAGAAACACGATTGCTTACTTGGAAAATAGAATAGGGATTACAAGGTGTCGGTAGCTTTCTGGCATCTGGGAACTTGTCCTAAGTTACAATAATATCAGAGTTTAAGTTGAGCGTATGTCCCAATAGGATGGGTCGAAAAATGCGAATTTTTGAATTTGAAAACGCCTGATACGGGATTCGATGCCTTTTTTATTGTACTTTTAACCATAATTTTTTTTTAATCAGATTTTTAAACGATATTTTGAGGTCGGAATTTCCAAAAAGCCCATAGAAGGACCGAAAATGAAAAATTTTTTTTGGCATAAAAGACCATCAACTCCTATTGGAACTTTTGGTTAGATTAAGAATTTGAAGTCAAAAATTAGTTTTGGTCCACGGTTTTTCAGCCACAGGAAAAATCCATAACAAGGTTTTCAGAGCTTTTTAATCCGGTCTGTAGTCTTGTCTTTTATGCAAAAAAAAAAAAAACAAAATTGCATTTTCGGCCCTTTTATGGGCTTTTTGGAGATTTCAAGGCCTCAAGATGGGAAATTTCAAGACCTCAAGATACCTCAAGTATGTTTCCTTAGGCTATAAAAACATTAAAAAGATTTTTTTTCTTCAGGGACTCACACAGAGGTTGAAGTTTTAGTGCTTTGGGCGCATTGATATATCTGTAGTTAGTGCTTACATCGACAAAATTTTTCGTAAAGAGCCAAATCTTATGTTTTCGAGATCGCAGATACCGAATACGTCTACTGCGGTCTTGCCAAATTAACAGGGAAGACACTGTAAGCCATTCTGGGGGCTTAAATTTTCCATTTTATGGCTCAAAAATTTGATTTCTTAAAAAAGATGTTATGGCCACGGGAACGTTCAAGTATTACGTAAGACTTTTTTTCGGGTTTTTGGACCCCCTCTCCCCTATTATATTACACAAGATTTTCGAGGACCCCCCCCCCCTTTCCTTTTTTTAAACGCCAATTTTAAATTGGAGTAATATTTTTCTTAAATCTAGACTTAGTGTTCACACTCATATCCCTGAAGATGACTACAATTGGCACTAAATCTCATCAAAAAAATAAATTTTTATTTCTTGAAATGTTTTTGAAAAAGATCTTTAATTTTTCTATTTTAGACATTCGAAAAAAAATTAAATAACTTAATTTTTTGAAATTAAAAAAAAAAAAAAAAAAATTTGAAAAATAAATTATGATGGAAATTCTTACGTAAGATTTGCCAAAACTCCCCCTCCCCCAAGTAAGAAATCATAAGAATTTTGAGTACCGTAGATTAAGGTAAAGTAAAGTTGAAAGGAAATTCAAAACAAAATTCTAGGTTTATTTTAGTCACAAAAAATAAAATGTTTTACTTAAGTATTCCATAAACAATATCCACTTAATGAAATAAAAAGAATTTATTTTTAGTGCCTAAAATAAACCTAGAATTTTGTTTTGAATTTCCTTTCAACTTCATCCCAATCTACGGTACCACCTCTCCCTTTCGGTCTTACGTAATAAAACGTCCCCAAACTTTAACCCTTTCCTGTCTAGGCCTATTTTTAAGATTGGACTCTCCCGGACTGAATTTATAAGACTGATGTAAATGTTTTTTCTGGACTACAGAGAGGTCCTAAACTCATCCCTAGTAAGTACCGCGCCTTGCAACCCAGTGTTAGGCAATCCGTGCATAGGAGTTAAATGTAACGCCGTAATCTCAACTTATTTTTTAGGGATTTTAAACTATGGCCTAACTGTTTTTGAGGTCAGAGATTCCGAATTTTGAGTCTATTTCGACGTAGGAGCCCGAGAAGGCCTCTTACAAAAATATTTTTAGGAAAAAGTTCAGAAAAAGTTATTTTTTTAATAGCTCTAAATTATTATACTAATAGCCATAAGCTAATAATAGGCGCAATATCCGTTTCATCTATCTGTTTTTTCCGAGTAATACTCACTATGGGCAGTTATCAAGGGCAACTAACTATTTTTTAAAGAGTTACTTGTCAAAAATAAAAAAATATAACTTATGAATTATTAGGTTCTGCCATTAAAGGGTCTGCCGCCATTTTGTTTCTAAAAATCGGTAAATTCTGACTTCAAATTCGAGAAGAGCACCCTTAAGTACCCCCACCTACGAAGTTTCGTCAAAATCTGACCAAGTTTTATAATTATTTTCCTTGATTTTGCTGGTGCATCCATATGGATGCACCAGTCGCTATGGAGTATTTTGTTGTGCATCCATATGGATGCATTAGACAGCAAGGGGTTAAACCAATATTTTATTTTTTTTACTTGAATTTTTTTTAAAAAATTGGCCATAATCTGTTAATATGGCCTTAGAAGTCATTTTAAAAAAGTCAAAGAATGTTTGAAAAGCCAAATATGACAAAAAAAATTTTTTTTCTGTGAAAAACGACAATTTTTGGTCCAAAATCGATGCCTGGACAATTTCGGTGAAATTTGGCAACATCGCCGAGGTCATAATCTATCTCTACTGAATGTTCGGTTTTCGAGAGAAGATGATGTACCATGTGTTCGAAAAAAAAAATGAACCATATCCGGAATTCGTTATTTCTTCGTCCTCCATTTTTTCATAATTGTAAACAAACAAGAAAACTAACGCATCGTTCGTTGTATTCACTTTTGCTTTTTTTTTTTTTTTTTTTTTTTTTTGTGTTCCCTTTTGCTTTTGATGTTTTGACAAATGGGCTATTACTTTTTCAAGTAAGCTTTTTAGGGAAATTAAGCTTATGATGTTTATTATTTTCTTTATTTGAAAGGAAACATTAATGAAACAGAACATTGAATGCAGTGCAATAAGGCAAGTTCATTGAAGAAATTATGTGTCTTTGATTGGATTGAAACCTGTAATTGCTTTTCACCCTAAAAGCATTTCTGGCTTCATAAAAAAATTCCAGAACCCCTGATTTCTAAAAATTTATTAAAATCAAGCTATCCCATCCCCCCTTTTGACCACCAAATCCAAAACTAAGTGATAAAACATTTTCCACCCCGAGCCCCTCTTTAAAATTACAATTTTAGGAAAACCGAAACGGTTTTAGCAACCTGGTATGAAGGATGTTACATTTATGCTCCTGCTCCGCCCTTGCCATAACACCAGGACCAAAACCATGAAAAAATGGGATTTGCCCAACCTAGATCAGGGCATTTAAATGGAATATGGGCATTTAAATGGAATATCCGGAAAGAATTTAGCATTCTTGCATAAAGGAGATGACATTCCTACCCCCTCGCTTCCCCCTCCTAAAAGTTATTAAAAGTATGGAGTTTTCTCACATCCTGGCAACCCCTTTGGAATTAAAATTTAAAGGAGAGCAAAAACGGATTTAGCATTTCTGGCATAGGGATAATTTTTTTGTCATAACATGGCTTGACTTTGAAGAGTTTAATGGGAGCAGCTTAGTTTTAGAGATTTTAGTTTTGCTCTGTGACATGGGAATGCTGTTCCTTTCCAATGAAATCTCTAAAATTAAGAGGCTCCCATTAACTCTTTAAAGGCCAAGCCGTGGAATGCCAAAAATTTCATTCCAGGAATCCATCCAATAGATTTCTTTTCAAGTGATTTATGCATACTGTATAGGTGATGCCTAAGGTACTCTGAAATCATTTATCATATATAGGTCCTGAATTTTTTTTTTTTTAAATCATTATTGTTGAAATGGAAGTATCGAATTAATTAACCAGGAGTTGTTATTAAAAGGGTTAAAAGAAAATAGATTTTTAAATTATTTAAAAAAAATGAAACAACAGGTTTCTCTTTTTATTTTATCATTTCATACTTCGGAATTGAGAAAAAAATCAATTTGTCGGGAATGACAATCAAAAAGAAGATTTTTGTGTGTCTTCGTATTGCTCTCTTATTGGTGGAGGCAACTGTGATTTGCGCAACTAGGACAAACGCATTCAAATTTCGAGAATGTTTCATTTTTTGTCAAGCCGACAATATCCCAGACAGCCGAGATACATATATTCTACCGTAGGTATACGTATTAAAACGTCGTATAATTTACTAGAATTTATGCGACTTTTTATTCGTATATTGTACGAATATTTTCTACGTAAACATTTTTTGGCTCGTTTTATGTAGATTTGTATCCATGCCCCCTCCATTGGCGGACCTAGAAACGGGTTCCTGAGGGTCAGCGCCCTTATTTTCGAAAAAAAACTTTAAAATTTTGACTCCGCAAATCTTTTTGTTTTCTTTTTTTTTCCTCATATTTTTCTACATAAAATTATTTATTATTTTTGAGAAGTGTGCACCCTTCCGCCCGTAAAATGCACCCGTAAAAATGGATTCGGTATAATTGTCGTAGAAAATGTCTTAAATGTAATCTGTTATAATCTACCGAACCTAAACGTACATTTCACGTATACGTATATCTACTGTCTGGGTAATAATACTTTCTAAGATACAGAAACATTCTTTTCTGATTGTTGCTTCTTCTTGGGGATCAATTTTTTATTTCAACCAACATTGCTATTTTATTCTCGCCTCATCCTGTTTAGAGATATTCAATCTTTTAAAGCGGGGAACAGCTACTTAACGAAATATTAGGATAAGTCAGGACCTGGAGAGTAAACTGACGAAAGTGAAATATAAACTATAAGTGCTGCTAACTATGCGGCTGCAAGCTTATGCTTGCATCCTTTATGCAGGTCTTTATACGGCGCGCTGCACGCAGTAAAAGCCAATAACCTAGAATAAAAATTCTAGTCTACTTTTCTCTTCTTCAAATTTTACATAGGCAGAACATCATCATCTGATATTCACATTACTTCAATATTCATTACGATTCTTGAAATCATTTCTGAGTCTAACTCATGCTGCTCCCCGCACAAACCCCCGACTAAAACCTCAAGGACCACGAAGCGGATCTCAACATCTAGTATTTAATATTTCAATGATTATATGAAGAACAAATTCATAGCTTTGCAATGACTCTTGTCAATTAAAAATCAGTGAGTAAAATGATTTCCGCAATGCTAAACTATTAAAGAAAAGCAGGAATTCAAGCGCATTAATGAAAAAAGGTCTTTTGATGTTGTCTTTCGATATTCATTTAAGTTTTCCAACGAAATATGACATATTTACGACAGGGTTTGGTCTTTTCGGTTTTTTTTTTAAAGTTACGGGAAATAACAGAAAATAATATCAACAAGTTATGTTTATGTTGCAGCCATACTGACGGTCCCAGAGACACCCTTTTAGCATTCAGATATCTAGACTTGACTAAAAAATTAGCCATGTAATGTAATAGATATCTACTAAATGGCTGTAGATGTCTTGTAAATCGCTAATAGAAAAACCAAAATTCCCCCCCCCCCCCCCCCCCCCCGCTCTATGGCTATAATCGCTGAAAATTGGACAAAAAATTCACGTGGAACACACGTGGATTTTTAGACTATTTCCACCAATTTTCCACGAGATTTCCACCAGTTTTTCACCAATTATCCACGAGCTGGTGGAAATCTGGTGGAAAATTGGTGGAAAGTGTCTCAAAATCCACATGAATTCCACCAGTTTTCATCGACGAGTTTTTTTGATTGGGCTAATAGCTGAATCACTTGGACATAATCAATAGCTGAATCATTGGACTTCTTACGGACGTAATGACATACTTATGGGATTCCTTATGAATTCCTCTGAACTTCTCTAGGTGCAACGGAAATTAGGCAGTTGTGTAGTTGGAATATTTAAATAAGGTTTATTTATTATACATAAGAAGACATCAGTGGAAAAAGGGAGCCGTTCAGAAAGAAAGAAATATGTTTAGTATTCATTTACATGACGTTTTTCTTTTGTTTCTTGAACGGCCTCCATCTTCAACTGATGTCTTCATATTATTATAATAGTTCCTAATAGTCGTTCCCCGGAATAACTCCAAAAATTTTATTCCGATTACCGAATTCAGACTAAAATTAATTCCGACAACCCGCGATTTACAAATTCCGACTCCCGAAATTAATTTATTCCGAAAATATATATTTTTTTAATTTTTCCAACATTATAGTAATAATTATGTGTTATGTATAATGATGAGACTTCACCTGAGACTTCAATTATAGTAAATATAAATATAATTTATATTTTTTTGTCATTTTTAATACTTATTTGCCTCGAAATAGATGAATAACAGGTTAGTGTTTAATAATTGCATCTTTATGTGATTGTGCATCTTGAAGTTTATAAACATATTTGGGCGCAAGGCTGCAATTCCGATTCCGATTCCCGAGAATCTTTAAAATTTTTAGTCCGGATTCCGGTTTCTGATTCCTAAAAAAGCTAAACGTCTTTCAAATTCCAATTCCGATTCCAATTTATGCTTTCTCATAAGATCCCGATTAAACTTCCAATCCGATTATCGGGATTAAACAATATAAAACAACCAATATTAACAAATATATTTTCGAAATAAATTTATTTCGGGATAGAATAGAATAGAATAGAATAAATTATATTGCCTCTAAATTAGTATAAAATTTCTTAGGCTAGTCACAACAATATAAAATTCGAAAATCACAGGTAAAATTTACAAGGGAGTAGAAATTCGTAAATCGGTGTCGGAATTAATTTTAGGTGGAATTCGGTAATCGAAATAAAAGTTTTCGGAGGTAAATAGGCCAAGCCCTATTAGTGGTCGGGCGATATAATAACGACATAAATCCGAATTCCGAATTCCGAAATCCGATAATTATTTCCGAAAGTCAAAGGAAGAAAGGCTATTATTGCGTTACCATAAGGTTTGTGCCCCAAAATTAAATTTTTTTTGGACTTTCACTCATCAAGTGAAGGGGTCACCTAATGAGGGGATAAATTAGGTCAAATATTAGGATCGAAATATAAAAGCCAGTTTTGAGGCGGGGGATGGGAGTGCTAATTCAGTTGTTATTTTTTTGGCAGAGAATGGGTTGTCCGATTGAAGAATCCAAAAAAGTTCTTTCAAAGGGCTATCCAAGGGCATAATTGTTATTTTTTTAAAAATGGCCCAGCGGCCCAAATGGTAATTTAAAGAGAAAAAAAGTTATTTTCTTCATGTTATAGCGTCGTCGGACAAAAATTTCGCTATGACAGCCAAAAAGTACTTCAAAAATTGACCTAAGTACATGTTCTAAATTTTTCATTCAACAAGAAAGGGCTAAAAAAAAATGGTCAAACGTTAAAAAAATTTTTTCGCTGCAAAGATGGCGCTGCACACAAATTTCGCTACCACCACGTGAGAGTAAGCAAAAAACTAGTCCATATAAGTATTTTTTGGTTTATTTCCCCCAAAGGCCAAAGTGGCGAAAAAATGACCAAAATCTAAAAATTTGTTTCACCACGAAGACGACGCTGGACCCAAATTTTGCATATGCTACAACCCCTTTTTCTCATATGCTACAAATATTGCTACAAACCCATTAAAAATTTAAAAAAAATCACGGAATTCAGAAATAATAAATAATTATTATCAGATTTCGGAATTCGGTTCGGAATTCGAAATTTGGATTTATTTTGGTCGGTATTATAGAGACTGACGCCTAATAGTAATTTCCATTTTATTTATTTTTATTTCATTTTAATTTAAGTAATTTTATTTTATGCATATTATTTTTCCTTTTTTTCTGAACATTTGAAGACAATGCACAGGGCAACGATCGAAAATAAAGCGCCGCTATGTCTTTTTCCTCATTTCTTCATTTGTAATCATTTTTACGGTCCTTCAATCATCGGACTAAGGCTACATCCTTTCGCACGTTTCTTACAATCGCTTTTATTGCTTTCCTTTTTAAATCTTTTTCCGACCAAGGACCCTCTTTATTTGCATTCATTTCTTATACCTGATTCGGGTTCCATTCAGTGGCGTAGCGGAGAATCCGAGGGCCCTGGTGCTAAAATTTTAAAAATATAAAATATTTTTCAAAAATTTTTTTTTCTTCTTTTTTTTTTTTTTTTTTTTTTTTTTTTTTTTTTTTGAGAATGTTTAGTGCAAAGTTTTAACATTATTTATGATTTTTTTAAAATTTCATGACATTTAAACAGAAATTTTGGGGCCTCCTCAGATCGGGGGCTCCGGCGCATTGCACCCTCTGCACCCCCCTCCGCTACGCCACTGATTCCATTAAACAAACAAACACATTCTTCTTCTAGTCGTTGAACTTATCATTTATTTTTTTTTTTTTTTAAATGGAAATCTCTACTGCTTTGAATCCTTTTTTCCTGACAAAAGAAGAGGAGGCTTTTTTTTAATATTATATGTGTACATGTATGTTTTTTGTACATTTTCATTGGTCAGCCTAATTCATTTATTTATTTTATTTATTTATTTATTCATATATATCGAGAAACTGACAGCAAAATTATGCCTTTTAGTAGCAGTCCCTGTCGATTTAATCATAAGAAAGAAAAAAAAAGAAAAAAAAAATGGAAACTCTGAAAACTACTGTATGAAACTCTGAATGAAAACTCTAATAAATGAAATTTGAGAATAAGACTAATTTGCCCCTTTTCATGATATTAACAGAGGTACGTGCAGCAGTGCTAATGTTTTAATTATTTATTTTATCGGTTTAAAAATTATTTTCCAAATTTAATAATTCATAAAAATTGTCATATCACTAATAAAAACTTCAAAGAATAAGCGTTGTCGTTTCCTGTCGACGGCTCTTATAATTAAAAAATAAACATTGTTTTGTCGATTTCATGTATTCGCAAAAGAGACCCGAATAATTAAGTAAATTAAACGTTAAGCTTAGAAATATAAGAAGGGAATCTGACCAATTTTAATAGTCAAGAAAAAAAAATGGAACTTTGGTGTAGCGTTTAAATAAAGGAGAGAAAAACAGAAAGCGTTTAAATAAAGCACGTTATCTGTCGATTGCTATTAGATTATTTACAAGAAGAGAGCTTTTCAAAATTATAAAAAATTCTCAAATATTTTTAATTAAAAATACTATCAAAAATATAGATTCAAAAAAATTTCGGAAAAAAAAGGAATTGAGAAGCTCAAATTGGTCCTAGACAAATACGATATAACAAAGAATGAAGCAGGCAAACTGGTTATGGTTAAAAAGCTAGTGAAAAACCGATTTATAACCCTAATTATATTTATTCATTTCTGACCTAAAAAAAAAAAAAAAAGAAAAAAAAGTGACAACGAAAACTAATCTTGCGGTCAGTTCTTAAAAAAACCTACAACTTCTCAACACGAGAATAAGCAGATTAATAATAAAAAAACTATTTTGAGGGATTCAAAAAAAATGATAATTTAATTTGTGTACCACCGTAAATCCATACAGCTTGTTGTTCTAACCTCCCTCAACCAAGAATGAATTTTTTTACCGCTAAAATCGTTGATTTTTTAAGAAAATTTGTATAAAAATGAACTCTTTCATTTTCGAAATCTAAATTAGCCAAATCGCGCATGTCTGGGACATTTTTCCGGAAAAAAATGCAAAAGTGCGCCTCTAGAATTTTTTTTTTTTAATTAACGGGCTAGGCGTCTTTCAAAGACAAACGGTTGAGATTATTACTTGTCTGAAAAGGGCAAGAATCAATTTTTTACCAGCAGAAATTAGGATGGCGACATTAGGAAAATTATCTTAATGTCGCCAGCAGGATTAATTATTTTTTAAGAGTTTATTATTTTTTGTTTTTAATTTTATTTTTTGTAAGAGTATCCTTTTCGAATATTATTCTTTAAAAAAAGCTATGCAGACCGTGCACTAACTGTCAAATTTATACCCTTTAAGAGACAGAAAAGGATTTATTTAATCGAATACATTCCAAAAATGTCAGTCAAAGAAAGAAAAAAAATGTATCAGTAAGTAATTTGCATTTTTACAAAAAAAGAAATAAAAAAGAATTAAAGTGAATCCCTTTCAACGTCACAACAATTTAAAAAAAACCGCGTAACCACCTTCTTATCTTCAACAAAATGTCCGCTAGAGGTCGCGTGTTTGTTTCATAAACCGGATATGCTTCCTCTTTTTTTTCGAACACATGGTACATCATCTTCTCTCGAAAACCGAACATTCATCTCTACTAATCTTACGTACTATAGGAATTGCGGACAACATTTTTTCCCTCTGCTTTTCGAACACTCATTTGCTTTATGCGCCATCTATTTCCTACTTTTAACAGGCGCAATTACATTTGGCTTATAAATCCTTGTTGCATGGTATTTGCTTATTATTATTATTATTTATTTTTGTTTATTTTGGGAATATTATAAACGTAAGATGAGGACAGGATTCACCTTTCAAAAGAATGTTTCACCAATTATTCTACTAACTTTTTTTTCAAAAACCGTTTCTTTGCATATGGATTATTTTTATTTTATAGGCTATATTAATGGATCTCCGTAGCAATGATTCTTGTAGAAGTATTTCCTATGTTAGATTCAGACATTACGGTCTAATTTTTGCCAAAAAAAAGAGACTCATTACGGGAAACGTACCTTTCCCTAACTTTACTCCGAATATGTTTACTCTGCTATTTACTTTTTTCAACCCCAACAGCTGAATCAGCAAAAACAATACGAAGCAATACTTATCTAATTGGTTGTGATAAGTGATTTTTGGCTTTCATTTTAACATTTTACGGAATAGTATGACTTTATTTCTGAAGGGGCAGCAATTTTTTTTTGGGGGGGGGGGGGGAAATTCAAAAAAAATTGGGATTTTGGGCATTTTCTTTTTAAACAGAGTTTGGTAAATAAATGGTTAATTTTCTTATTTATGACTTAGACTTCAATAGTTAACATTCATTCTCATTTTGAGTTATTTATTTGAGAAATTGGTCCAAAACGGATTGGACCAATTTCATCTCAGCCTTGCTGCCTTTAATAGATTATAAGAGTCGAATTTTTTTATGCCTTTAAAAATTATTTTCGGAGAATTTCCAGGTTCCTAGTGGGTCATAAATTTATTTTCTTATTACCAAAAATTAATTTTTCCCGATATTCATCATTACGCGTCCCCTTAAGACGTAACTTTTTTCTAAGCTGATCGGCGCCAGACAACTCTTCGATCCTCCGTAGTAATAGTAGTCGTTTGGCATGTTGACTAAGGAGCAGAAAAAAAAAAAATACGACTTAAGGGTGAGACAATAAAAGCACAGATTGTAATCAGATTATAATCTGTGATAAAGGTAAAAAAAAAAAAAAACCATTTGTGCTTTGAATACACGTTTGCAGCAGGGCTGCAATTCCGATTCCGAAAGGTGGAAAAAAATTTCAGATTCCGATTTCGATTCCAACTAACAAATACTTTAGCGATGCCGATTGTGATTCTGATTCTGATTTCAACCAAAATTGATTAAGTGTAATAACGGTATTTTCGTGCTTTTTAAGTCAATCTGAATCGAAAATATTTTGTTGGATGCCGATGCCGATTCCGAATTGAAGGTTCCGAACTGTTTTCATACGAGATTCCGATTCCGATTCCTATTTATTCAAAAAACCATGGATTTTGATTCCGATTCCGATTCCGAATCAAAATTAATCGGAATTGCAGCCCTGAGTTTGAAGTAGAAGTACTGTCTTTCTTTCTCAAAAATTTTAAATTTCGGCAAATCTACAAATCAGTGATTCTTAAAAATCTTTAAATCTCGAATTATCCAACGAATCCATTTCTTGCGAGATTCTGAATTTTCGGAAATTCTAAAAATTCATTTCTCCAGAAATCGAGTTTCATTTTCGCCAAAAAAAATCTCAAGAAAGTTTTCCGGGAAAAATTTCGAAGCGTCTCGGAATTTTTAGGACCGAGAATTCTCGTGCAGCACTTCTATTTGGCAAGTTGACCAGCTCAAAAAAACCATTATCTAAGAGATGAATTAGAGAAAAGAAAATGTAGAGACTGAAAATAACCAAATTAGTAACTTTTTTGGAGGAAGGTAGATGCGAGAAATCGTTTTTCTCTATGATCGCTAAAAAAGATCGCATAGCCTACGAAAAGAGGAAAACGAATTTTAATAAATTTAGAGATTGAAAGAAAATTGGCGACAATACTGTATACGTAGGTAAAATAATGCGAAAAGGAATCATTCCGTATATTATTCACTTGTTCCAGAAAAACAGTGTTTTACAGAAAACGCTTTGTTTTTCCTTTTTCGGAAAATTTAGAGTAAGTTCTGGAAATTTCATATCTTTAGGGAATAAAAATCTGATGAAATGAAAGTTTTGTATCAAAAGATTTTACAATCAGTCTCTTCATGATGAGTGTTTTTGGTAATTTGGAATCTTATTACCTAAGTAAATTATCATTGCTTAATTTTTTGTCGTTTCAATAGACAGGAGTTAATGTCATCTCACTGTTTTTCTCACATTTTTCATGGAGCTAGGAAATAGAGAAGAAGGAATAATTTTTATATCTTTTCGAGATTAATTAAACATTAGCGTAGTTAGTTGAGAGCTCTAAAAAAAAAAAAAAAAAAAAAATTAATTTTGAGAGGGAATTTCGGAAAATCTTACTTCTTCTTATATCCGGGAGAAGGGGATCAAAAATTGAAAATTATGTTTACGTAACACTTGATTGACCCCTAGTAACTGAAATTTCACATATAGTTATTACTATAGGGCACATTTTCTATAGTTATTTATGGAAACTAAAGTGTTAAAGATCGATCACTGAAAACTGAAAGAGAATAGAGTATAACCTTCAAAAAGCTAATGAAAATTTTGAAATTTTTGGAAATATTTTAATGATGAATAGTGTTCTAATGCCATTTCGAAGTTTTGTCAAATACAGTAATCTGTAGTTTTGTAGTAAATTTTTCAGAAGTCAAAATCCTTTTGCCTCAAAACTTTTTCGGAAGTGTTATATTTAATGTGTGAAAGTTGTATAAGCTCGCAATGACAATAATTTCATTTTGATTTTTAAAAATTTTTAATAAAAATAATTGACTTTTAAAAAATAATGTCTTAACCGGGCGCAACGATGTTAAACATTTGTAAAATGCGAACATTTCATATTTCAGAAAAAAAAAAAAGAAAAAATGAGATCGGTGAACCGATCATAGTGCTTTATCGACAGTTAAATTCCAACCAAAGCCGCAGAACTGGCACAAAGAATCCGAATTTCTGAAGAACTATTTCATATTCGGAATCCCAGGGATGGCATGCTGATTCCGACTCCGATTCCGATTCCAGTGATGCTTGATCATTTTTAAACGCGCTTCCGATTCCGATTCCGATTCTAAACTACAAGAAAAACTTTCCGATGCCGATGCCGAATCCGATTATATTCCATATCGATCGAATCTAATTCCGATTTCGATTTGTTTCCATCGATTGATTCTGATTCCGATTCCGCGATCCTGACCCCGATTAAAATCTATTCGGTATACCATCCCTGCTTATTTTGTTTTGAAAATATCTCATTTTTTAAACGTTTTTAATAAAAATTTCGACTTTGTTTGTAATTTAACTCATTGTATCTGGGAGAAATTCGACCCCTGATGCTGATTCCGATTCCGATTCCAGTGATGCTCGATGATTTTACAAACGGGATTCCGATTCCGATTCCGATTCTAAACTACGAAAACGATTTTCGCGATTCCGATGTCGATTCCGATTTCCATCGATCGAATCTAATTCCGATTCCGATTCTAAATTACGGGAAAAATTTTCGCGATGCCGATGCCGATTCCGATTCCGATTAGTTTCCATATATCGAATCTGATTCGATTCCGATTCCGATTAAGATCTATTCGGCATACCATCCCTGCAGAATCCTCTACCCCGAAAATATTCTCAAAAACAAGCTTAGATTTTTGATCAGAGGTCCACCAAACCCGCAGTACGGGCATACGGAATCCGAATTCCTGAAAAATTATTTCAGATTCGGAATCGTCTACTCCGAAAATATTTTCAAAAATACGGTTAGTTTTTCGTTAGCTACCACGAGCAACCCGCCAATCAGCACGACCAAATCGCTTTGTTGACTTAATCTGTTACGTCACATCGTGACGTTTCAAAAGTTGGAGATATCAGTTTTTAGGTCTATACCCATACTCTTAGCCCTCCTCACCGTTTCTGAGCCACTCAACAAAATTTAACCAAATTTCAACGGAAAGCGTATATTGATGAATACCTACTACAGTGCCTCAATCGGTAGCTGCGTTTGCGATTTATAGTCAAAAAAGGTCTTGAAAATTGTTGAAAATTCAACACTTTCACTCACTGCTTCCGAATCGCTGAACCAATTTGGCTCAAAAACTAATCAGCATCTGCATTTCATTAGAAGTTGTTACCCACCAAATATATCGAAAACTGAAAATCTGAAATTTGTCCTAAATGCAATGCTTTATTTTCCCTGCGGTCGATAAAGCAAAAAGAAGAACAAGAAATAAAAATATCAAAAATCAAAATTTGTTCCAGGGCGGAATCTGTAGGGGGTCAGTTACTACGTAACAGAGCCTAAAATTGTGTGTAGTAGCACCACTTTGTGTAGTTAGAAATCTAAAGTGTGTAGTATCAATTTGACAATATGTGTAGTACAATTTTAGCATATTTCGGTCCAAAAAAGTTAAAATCAAATGGAGAAAAAGAAATTTTTAAATAAAATTAAAAAATTTTTAAATACAATTTAAAAATTTTATTTTTCTAAACACATGAATATAGACTGGTAGTAGATGCAATTTTCCAAATTCTGAAGCTTTTGTTATTTCCCTTCGCTTTTTTTTTTTTTTTTTTTTTTTTTTTTTGTAATTTGAGAAACCCAAAATTCTTTTTGGTTTTTCTTAAGATGGGGGGGGGGGGGGGGGGGGGTAATTTAATGTGTGTAGTAGCTTTTTGAAATAATTTTAGGCTCTGCTACGTAAGCCAACTGCATTATAAAGCTTCGATTTGATTAAAATAGCTGTAGATAGCTAAACTTTACTGATCCAATTTTTTTTCGGCTGTAGCTCAAAAATTATACTCAAACTAATTTAGTACTCTACATATCCGTAGACTATACACGAATGTCCAGAAAATTTCTATCCGAGAGAAAACAAAACTTTTTTCGCCGACAAAAGTTAGTTGTTTTAGCCCTGCATGGATTTTTCAAAAACTTCAAAATCATTCCGGTCAGGTAAATATAACATTCAAAAAAAATAATTATAGTTAATAATACCCCTGCAGCAATCTGATTTCAGGCCAAGGAATTTTTTAAATTCGAAAATTCATGTTTTTCGACTATTCTGACCACATTGAAAGTAAGTTCCGCCCGCTTAATTTTTAAAAGTTTCAATACACTTTCAATGCATAGCATTCGCCGGAATTTCCATGGAATAAGCATGGTAATAGGGTATTCAATGCATTGTTACAGCTAAGTGTAGAGAGAGCTTACTGAATCAGATTAGAGAGATGCAACTTAAAGTATTCAATAATTAAATCCCATATTTGCCAACTGGCATAGCTTCATTTTTAAGAAAAGGTTCCCAAAAAAATTTGCATCTTCGCTATGCTATTTTGAAGATTATAATCGGGTAAAGAAAGGGTTTATGTCGGAAAGGTCTTTATTGTCTAATTTCCCTCAATAAAGGACCATTTTTACAAAAAATTCAGAAATGCCAAAACGGAATGAATAAATAAATGATTTATTGAAAAAAAAAAAAAAAAAAAAAAAAAAGACATATGCATAATAAAAAGTCTTGTTGGCAACGTATAATTTTAAAATTTTTAGGAAATGGAAAAAAAAAAATATTTATAGGCATAAATGTGTTAAAAAAAAAAAAAAAAAAAAGAAAGAAAGAAAGAAAAGATTTGGACAAAAGAAGCAGCAGACCAGTTGTTTATTAGGTTATTGTTATACAGTATCATAACAAGGTTTCTATGGAAAAAACGTTTTTGAAAAAAGAAAAAAAAGTTGGGTACATCGTGCATTGACCTAAACACAAAACACTGATTCGTGAAAAGAAGAAAAAAACCGAATAACCTGAAGCGCCTTGAATCGATCAAAAATTTAATTCTTTTGTTTGCATTACATTTAACCGTTTCTTTACTAAAAGTACCACCTTAAAAAGAGCACCCGAAAGACGAAATATTTTTTTCAACTCTTTCAAAACTAAAGTTCAACTTCAAATCTGCGCCGTCTGCGTCTATTGTGTTGTTGGGGTGGACCGGTATGGGTAGCCAATTTCCAATTTTTTTTAGTACGATTCTTATCAGAAAATCGGTAAAAAAATAAATAAATAAATAAATAAATAAATAAAAAGATAAAACTTGTATTTGCAACGTGTATGTACTTGCAAAATAATTTTTTTTTTGTTGTAAAAATCTTTATAGGAATTTCTAAAGTATCTTGTTTATTTAGTACAAATGAATTGCAAGGGTTGCAATTAATTTACTGCACTATTAAAATGTAGAACACATTAATAATATTTCTCATAGCATGTTTCTTTTTTTTTCGTTAAAATTTAAATGAAAGAAGAAAAAGGGTCTATTTAACAATATTGTAATTCCCTCCCTTACAAACCGGATATGCCTTTTGTCACCGCCATCTGTCGACTTTTCGAACACACCTCAATGTTGTCCGCAATTCCTATAATACCGACGACTCCTATTTCTACGACCTCAAAAACATAGGATTTGACGTTTTCCAAAAAATGTTATTGAAAGTGTAAGCAACAGCTACTAATATACCAATGCGCCCAAAGTAGCCGCCTCCACCAAACCTTCAACCTCTGTGAGACCCCTAAGAAAAAAAAAAATCAAAAAATATTTTTAGTGCTTTCATAGCCTAAAGAACCTTACAGTATATTCCACAAGCAAGGAAATCAAAAAATATTTTTTAAAAATGGAACACCCAAGTGTGCTGCCTCCTTAGTAATTACTTGCATTGTGCAATTAATTATCAAATGGAGACAAGACATTCAAATTTTAACTTCCTTATTTTTTTTCTCTTCAATTAAAATTTGCTTAAACTCAATACGCTATTTCACTACGAAATTAGGCTTCCATTTTTTCCTGTGCATCTTTTGATAAAAAAAAAAAAAAATAAAAACAAGGATTCGAAATAGGATTAAATTTTATTTACAAACTTTTTTTAATTACCCACGATAACAGACACATGAATTATCAAAACCTTTTACGACGCACACGAGAAAACGTATCTAAAAATAAGGTAATTTAAAAAAATAAAAAAAAATTCGGTGCTTTGTGCGCTGCAGTTTCAGCGGTAACTCGATACTTATCGAAAAAAACTGGTCGTTGCAATAAAGTAAACGTCTAAAAAAAGTTGCTACTCAAGAAGACTAAGGATGCGTTTAAGTTCAACAAAAGCGGGAGATACCCGTTGGGTAATCGATTTTTTTAAACCGGTCATGTGATGGTTATGTAACACTCTTTGGAAAAAATTCGTGGTGCTCCCAAGAAGTGGATGATATTTTTTATTTTTTTCTTGAAAATGTGACATTGTTTGATCAGTTAAAATAATAACTATAATTTAATTAATTCTTGTGAGATAATAATTATATAGGATAGTCTCTAATTTAAGGATGAAAATGTTATCACATAAAAGTCGTAATTTTCATATTTATTAAGTTATTTTAATTAAATTATAAAAATTAACATTTTGATATGGAAACGGAAAGGACACCCTTAAGACCTGAGAATGTACCTCATTACGTGTTCACTACGAATTATAACAGACGCAGGAAAAGCAGAATAAGGAAATTTCAGTGCTGTGTTTGTGCTACACTTTTGTGAGTATGCAAAATTATGTTTAAAAAAAAAAAAAAATGGTTTGATCAATAAAACTCTTTTTACAGAGCTGTTTTCATTACAACTTTAGTAATCACAATCTCCTACTCAATAAATCACGAGGATAATGAGGATTCAAACAAGACAAGTTCAAATTCATCAGCCCTACAAAATCTTTTACTACTTTCATGGCCTTTACCAGGTAACACAATTTCCGCGTGATGAAGTATTTATTTAGCAAGGTGCATTCCATTTAAAAGATCCAAAGTGTTAAAAGGCGTATAATCTTTCCTTCCTTATTAAACAAGCCTAAAATTTCCTTTTTCAGATGAAAATTACACGGAATGGGAAGAACCGTTACCGAGCCCTCAAGATGTCGCCTTAGCTTTGGAAGCGGGTCAAAAAAATTTATTGCTGAGGGAAAACTACGAGGATAAATTACCGGTCATGCTTGTTGATACGCCGTCTTTCAGGCATCAAATTTCGACTAAAACATTACCGAAAGCAAGGGAGCTGTCTAAAAGTGGGGTTCTCATGAATTTGGCAACTTACGATTTATACGAAAGGTGGGCTTCATTTTTTTTTTTTTTTTTTTTTTAATTAACGACTTCTGTTTTTAAAAAAAATGAATTTTTAGGAGAAAAAATAAATCCAGCAAAAGAAAAGGGCCGATAGGAAGATGGCATTTCGATGACATACAGATATTGCCGAAGGAAGTGTGTGAAAAATCATCAAAAAATCCCTGTAAGGCTTCTAGGTATCGTTCACCAGACGGAAGCTGTAACAATTTAGAACATCCTAGAAGTTGGGGGGTGGCTATGAGACCTTTCAGAAGGCATTTACTTCCCGATTATGCCGATGGTTGGTACCTTTTTCTTTACTCTTTCCAAACTCTGCTAAAATAAATAAATAAATAAATAAATAAATAAATAAATAAATAAATAAATAAAAATTAAATAAAAGAAATAAAAAAGAAATAAACATGTGCATTTTATCATTAAAGGCATTTCGGCGCCTAGAAAAGCTTCTGATGGAAAATCCTTACCGTCAGCAAGAGAAATCAGCCTGACAGTTCATCGTCCATATTATACAGACGACCCAAATTTCACGGTCATGCTAGCTGTTTGGGGACAGTTCATCGATCACGATATGACAGCGACAGCACTGAGCCAAAGTGAGAAAAAAATATTATTGTAAACTCTATTCTCAATTATTTAGAAATATCAAGAATAGAATTTCCCCAAAGAGTTTAAATAATTTTTTTTTTTTTTTTTTTTTTTTAGCAAAGGATGGAAAACCGATTTCTTGCTGCTATTCTCATCAAAAATCTCAAGAACATCCTGAGTGTTTTCCTGTTTCCATAAAACCTCCCGACCCATTTTATGGGCAGTATAATGTTACATGCATGGAATTCGTTCGTTCATCTCCGTCGCCAGTGTGTGCATTTGGTAAGGATTTCTATAATAAACTTTCAAGATTTCCTTAGCTACTCTCAAAAAAAAAAAAAAAAAATAAAAAAATAATAATAACAATAATCTAATATCTTTGTTACTCCGAAAATGTCAAGTACAAATTTTGAATTTGAAAGGAAAAAAAAATTGTATTGGCCTTTCAATACTGAAAAATAAACAAACCAATTGCCAACGCCATAACATGCTGAATACAGACTTCTACGGTTCTCAAAGTATCGAGAAAGTTTGAGGCTAATTATGTTTAAAAAAATAAAGCTGATGCCTATCAAAAATAAGGAAGCTCAAAAATGGAGAAAAAAAAAAAAAAAAAAAGAAAGCCAACGGCACGCGGTGTTCCCAAGCGGTCACCCATCCAAGTACTATCCGCGCCCGATGCTGCTTAACTTCGGTGATCAGACGAGAACCGGTGTATTCAGCATGGTATGGCCGTTGGCGTCCTTCACACTCAAATCTAACGTACTTGAATGAATGTGAACATGTTCCTTGAAATTTTCCATTTTTTTTTTTTTTTTTTTTTTTTTTTTTTTTTTTTAAATTGATAGGTAATTAAAATTTGATGAGAGAAGAATTATTTCACACGAAACAACAATAATCAAATTGTATTACTTACGTTTTTTTTTTTTTTTTTTCAACCATTTTAAACGAATGTAGAAAAAAAAAAGTTTTAAATAATTTTAAGAAAACCATTTTTGGACTTCACACTCCATTTCTCTCACTCCTAAAATTAAATTATTATCAAAAGAAGCGTTAGCAACAAAATAAAAAAAAAAATTAAAAGTTCATTGGAAAATTCTTGCACATCTTTTTTTTATTCAAGTACGTTAGATTTGAGTGTGAAGGACGCCAACGGCCATACCATGCTGAATACACCGGTTCTCGTCTGATCACCGAAGTTAAGCAGCATCGGGCGCGGATAGTACTTGGATGGGTGACCGCTTGGGAACACCGCGTGCCGTTGGCTTTTTTTTTTTTTTTTTTTTTTTTTTGCATTTTTTATTACGGAAAATAATTTTTGAAAAACGAAGTTAAGTTACCAATAAGAATAAAAAGCCTTATGCCAAATTTCCCAAACACCATAATCAAAAAATTACGGAAGATGAAGACAACTTTTTCTTGGCGGACGAAATTTTTCCCAGACATTTTTCATGGTCCTCCATTTTTTTTTTAAATATTTGTAATTTGTAATTTTCAAGATTTATGTCTTTCTATAAAAAAAAATTTTGACTCATATTTGTATTTTACCTCATTAGGTCCTCGAGAGCAAATGAACCAAGCTTCCAGTTTCCTAGACGGGTCAGTCGTATACGGGGCAAGTAACCAGGTAATGAGCCAACTCAGAACTCATTTAAACGGAGAACTCAAAGTCTTAATAGGTCCGAACGGTGAGGAACTCTTACCAATATCCACAGACATAAACGACGGATGCAACAGGGAAGAAGAATACAAAAAAGGACGTTACTGCTTTTTAAGTGGTAGGTTATTCCTATGCGCAGAAACGTGAAACGAATTTTCAAAACGCAACTCGTTTTTAGGTGATCCAAGATCCAACGAAAATATTCATCTGACATCATTGCACTTACTGTTTGCAAGACAGCATAATCAAATAGCCAGGAGATTAGCTAGTTTAAATTCGAATTGGGACGACGAAAAAATTTTCCAGGAAACAAGGAAAATTATTGCGGCAGAGATACAACACATAACCTATAATGAATTTTTACCAGAAGTAATTCAGGGCGATATACTGGACAATTTAAATATTTCGCTACAGTCAAATGGTTATTTTGAAGGGTATAACGCTTCCATTGATCCTAGAATCGCTAATGGATTTGCAGCGTCTGCTTTCCGCTTTGGCCACAGTTTATTGCCAGTATGTATAATTACGAGCCGAAGGAGTAGGCTCCAGTGAATTCTGGAAGAAATGGCGGTTTTGTCTAAAGTTCGATTCTTTTTTATTTGTCTAATTTCGAAAAATTTTAATTTTTATTTTATTATTTATTTATTTAAAATGTGAGTTAATTCAACAGTAGTTTCAGGTATCTGTCGAACTCCTTTGGTATATCTCTGAATTTTGGTACAAGTTTCAACTTGTTTCAAGTAAATACGAACAAGAAAAAACAATATCAAAGCTTTCTGCAATTTGAAAAATTAAATGAAAAGTTTGAAGAATTTTCACATACATATTTTTTTTTTCAAGTACGTCAGATTACACTAGAATATTAAATAAAAGAAGCGTCAGCAACAAAATAAAAAAAAAAAATTAAAAGTTCATTGGAAAATTCTTGCACGTCTTTTTTTTAATTCAAGTACGTTAGATTTGAGTGTAAAGGACGCCAACGGCCATACCATGCTGAATACACCGGTTCTCGTCTGATCACCGAAGTAAAGCAGCATCGGGCGCGGATAGTACTTGGATGGGTGACCGCTTGGGAACACCGCGTGCCGTTGGCTTTTTTTTTTTTTTTTTTTAGAACTTATTATTTATTTTTTATAGACATCAAGTTTAATAAGGAAACAATTTTTGGACTCCACGTTACACCCATTTTCCTCAGCAATTTTTTTTCAAAATTATTTTCCGGTAGCATTTACAATTACGACAAGTTGAAACTTGCACTAGGAATTACATGAAGTTCTTCAGGATAACTAAATTTGGATTCCCCTTCATAAATTGAGTGTTACATTAAACAACCATTCTTTCTATTCTTTAAAAAATTTATTTATTTATTTATTTATTTATTTTTTTATTTATTTCCAGAATTTGTTGAGACTTATTGCGAATGATACGAGCAGTCCGGAATACGTTGAACTTCACAAAATGTTATTCAATCCGTTTGGACTTTTCGACCCTAATTTTTTAGAACAAATAGTGAAGGGAGCATTGAATACTCCTGTTTTAAAAGTAGACCCTTACGTCAATGAAGAATTGACTCAACATTTATTCGAAATGAAACCCAATATCGAAAAGCCAAGAGGACCTTGCGGTTTGGATTTGGTTACCCTGAATATTCAAAGAGGAAGGGATCACGGGTTACCAAGTTATCCAGAATGGAGAAGGCATTGTGGTCTTGAAAAACCGAAATCGTTCGATGATTTGGAAGGGGAATTCGATCCTGACACTTTAGAAAGAGTGCGGCAAATTTACAAGTAAGTTTTCAGCTTTTAATATTAAAAGTTTAAAAGTCTAATATTTTCCCACTTTTTTTTCCAGAACTGTCGATGATATCGACATGTACACTGGAGCGTTAGCGGAAATTCCTATAAAAGGAGGCTTAGTCGGACCGACTGTAACTTGCATCATAACAGACCAGTTTCTCCGTTTAAAATTTGGAGACCGTTTTTGGTATGAAACTCCGGAAAAACCGCAAGCTTTCACAACTGAGCAGTTGACTGAAATTCGAAAAACAACTTTGGCCAGAATTATATGCGACACCTCTGAAGTAGATGAAGCCCAGCTGTTCGTCATGAAAAAGGCGGGAGAAGACAATGAAAGAAGGCCTTGCGATCAAATCCCGAAAATCGATTTGAACAAATGGAAAGAAAATCCAAATAATGCAAACGTCGAGAATTCTGTAAAAATAGAGAGCGATATGAGTAGGGTGAAAATTTTGAAAAATCCGGAAATGCCAGAAGAAAACCAAAATGAAACTGAGGACGGTTCTAAAACTAATGGGTTAGAATCGAAAAAATATGAGTGAATTTTAATAATGGGACCATTCAAACATTATGTCAGCATGAAATCGTCAATTTTTGACAAGCTTTCCTTTTGTCAGCACCGCACGTAGACCTCTTCAAAAATAAAGTCAGATTTATAGGATCCCCCCTCAATAAATTAAATAATAGTTCATGAAAAAAAAATTATAATAAAATGAATAGATTTTCCATTTCTTAATTATATTAAATCTGTCAGTTTTTGTCTATAATTTCATACGTGATAAAACTTGTTCATATTAATAATTATCACTATATGGGTGCATTGAAAAAGCGCATAATTTCTTTGGCTCTGGAAAAGCCTAAAAAAAACTAAAAAATATTTTAAAAATGATAAAAACTGAAAAAAAATTGTAGGATGAAATGCTGAGGTCAGATGAGGCAAAACCACCTCCCCCTCCCTGGTCAGCAAAAATCAGCATGTCAAGTACCCCCCCCCCCCCGCTAACGCAATATTTGAATGGCCCTTAATTAGGACAAAGAGCTGTTAATTAATAGTCATCTTTTTACCCCCTACTTTTCTAGTCAAAAAAAGTAGGTTTTTTTTATGGAATTAAACATTATTGACGACCCCCTCTTTCTCCATTATGATGACAATTAATAACCAGCTCCCGGCCAACAGTAGTACTTTTATAATAATAATAATTGATCACATCATTATATTTAAGACTGAAGATTCGAACTTTTTAAAAATTTCTGCTCGCGTTGTACTTAAAAAAAAAAAAAATAGTTTTTATTTTGAAAATACAACAAAACGTATATTATAAAATAAAATTTATATACATTTCCATTTCCCTTCACCTACTAATTTTCTTTTTTGAAGAAACATTTATGAGTTTCAAATTTTTTAATTAAACAATAAAAATTTTACGATTCAAGTGGAAATAAAATTAAGCTTCATATTAACCAACGTCAAACCGACAAAACTTCCGAATATCAAGCACAACATTTCTATCGTTTTATTAATTTTAAAACTTTTCGATCCACTATAGGTATTATTATTGCTGTCATCGCAGCCAGGACAAATAACTTCAATCCCGGTTTCATCCTTTTCAGTGACATTATTAACACCCCCAGAATCTGTTTCGTTTAAAGTTGAAGCAGAAGTGGAACTTTCAATCTCCGTTACGTTTTCGGTCACTTCATCGTGTTTTTCGTCAACGATTTCATCATCAGATTTCACTTCCGTTATAATTAAAAATATAGAACTTAAAAAAACTGCTGTAGCTACACGCATTTTAAATAACCGACGAAATTTTTTAAAGTTATTTATTTATTTTTTTTTACGACTGTTGTTTATTTAATGAACAACTGCGACGAATTGATGTAAAATTTTTTATTTTTAAGATAGCTTAGCGTATTTACTTTTTCCAGTTCGGTGGTTTATCACCATTGTCAGCGATTATTTTATTTTCGAATAAAGTTTGCAATTGTGCAAATCAAGCGTGACGGTGATGCACAATTCTATTTTACTTCTACCTAGATAGCCAGTTTTAAAAATGGGAACTCCCAGCTTTTCATATAGGCCTATACGATGAGTAGGTTTTATTAAGTATTCTTTTTAAAATTTAGTGAAGAGCCTATAGAAGGACAAAAAATAATTTACTCGACTGTTTTTGACTTTGTTTGGAATTTTACCGGAAAAGGCAATTGATTGATGATATAAGCCAATTCTTCCTTAATGACCACAAATTCTTCAATTTTATCAAAACCCGATAAGGACTTTCAAGGCCTTCAGGATAGATATAAACGGAAAATAAAATAAGAATGCTAGGGATAAACAGGAGGAAATGTATTTTTCCGTAATAATATGCATATTTTATAATAGACATATCTACCATTTAAATATGTCCCTCTAAATAAATATGTCTCTTTAAATATGTCCCTGTAACTAAAAATTCTGAATTTTTTTCACTTTAACCTGTACAACAGAAACAGTTTACAAAATTTCAAACTATTAAAAAATTTCATCGCCATATCAACAATTCAATGACTCAAGTTATCCCTTACCTATTTTAAGGGAACTCTCTTTAGCAAAAACTCTCGTTACTTTAAATCTCTAAATTTTCAAAATTAGAAATAACAATAATAGCAATAAAGCAATAACAGAAAATCAGGACTTTCCTAATCAGTTATTATCAATAAACAATTTCAGCTTGTGATAAATAATTGATAATAATTAATTAACAAAAAACAATAAGTTGTGATGAAAGAAATTGTTAAAACCTGAAAAAAAGCATGATTCACATACATGTTTAAAAAAAATGATTTCAAACAGCAACTTTGCTGCAGAAAACATACCATCCCACCCCACATTTCTTCCTAATATGCTTTATTATACTCTGTTGTAATAGTTAGGGATCAAGTCTGGACCAGAAAGTTGAAACCCACCTTTTTTATCAAATCTAAAGATACCATTGCTTACGCTTTGAAAAGGTATTCCTTTAGACAGAATAAAACGTAGTCACATGATTAAATTCTCCCTCTTCTAATC
Source organism: Liposcelis bostrychophila (assembly GCA_037577465.1). NCBI lineage: Eukaryota > Metazoa > Arthropoda > Insecta > Psocodea > Liposcelididae > Liposcelis > Liposcelis bostrychophila. Next base: position 8,877,390 of record CM075212.1, read on the forward strand.
AAAATTAAAGATGTCCATTGAAACACTTACCACTACTGAAGCACCCCTACTCGTTACGCTGGTTTGCATTTTTCCTGCCTTCATTCCTAATGGTACCTTATTTCACTTGAATTTTTCGATAGGATCACTTAACCATAAGTTTTCTTTACTTAAGTTTTTCTGGGATTTTTTAAGACAAATTACTAGTTTTCTATCTAGCATGCAAAGGTCAGAGTAATGCAGTTCGTTATTAGCTGTCCATACCACAGAAGAAAAAGTTTGTCCATACGGACTAGGTCCATGACAACTAATTGTTTCACTTTATTTTGTTTACCTCTTTCATTACATTTTTGTTTCACAGAACAAATGAAATACATAAAATTCAAAGTAAATTAAAATTTCCACTCAAAAAGACTCAAAACAAACGCTCGTTCGTTGGGGTTGGCAATTAATCGATGCCTTCTGATTGGTCCAGTCCGTAAGAAATTTTAATGTTAATGTTGGCAACATTCCGGCCATGTGATTATTCATTCTCGCATAGAAACAGAAGCGTCTTTTTTTAATTCTGTTTAATCGTGTTGTTTTTAACGATTACATCATTATTTCATATTACTGTTAAAACCTTAGTCTGGCATTGCTCTCATCCAGTAGGTTATTATCCCATTTCGGTGGTTTAAAGTCATCTTTTTTTCCGAAAGCCGGGAGGAAAATGACGTCTGTTTTATCGCCAAGAGATTCTGGAGCATTCGTTTCGAAGGAAGCAAAGCACGTTAAAATAAAGGAAAAGGGTGTCAAAGCATTATCCGATGAGGTAAACAATATACCTCATTATGTATGTAAGTTTTTTTTCTTTCGATCTATGTTTGATTTGAAAACTTTTTTTTCTCAGATCGTTAAACGTTTAAAAGATGGATCGCTTTCAATGTCTGGATTTTCGCAATCTCAGCTCCATCCTCAGAAAGCAGATAATGAAGCTTTGAATTGGATTTTTCTGGTGGACACACTTAATTTCTGCTTTTGGACAGGCACTGGTAACTCTTGGGAAGTTACCTATAAAGGAAAGACATACTCAGGCTACTTCGCTTTATGTGCTGCAATTAATCGAGCTTTGGATGACGGTTATACAATTACTAGTTTGAACACTTATTCTCAGATTTCCCTAAAAGATCTGAAATACATACTAAGAGGAGATAATGATTCAATCTCAGTGCCATTGATAAAGGAACGACTTGATTGCCTTCATCAAGTTGGATTGGTTTTACAGGAAAGATATGAAGGGAAATTTGTTAATGTTGTAAAGGCAGCTGAAAACTCAGCTGTGAAATTATTGCAACTTATTGTTGACAATTTTGAATGTTTCCGAGATGAAGCTACTTACAAGGATCAAAAAATTGCCATTTATAAACGAGCACAGATCTTAATAGGAGATATTTGGGCGTGCTTTAAAGGGAAAGGACTTGGTCATTTCAAAGATATTGACCAATTGACAATGTTTGCTGATTATAGAATTCCTCAAGTTTTGGTTCATTTTGAGGCAATGGAATATACAAATGAACTAATGGAGAGGTTAAAGAAAGGTAAGTGTAACAGCACCAATGGCTGTGGGGAATAAAAAAAAAATTTTTAATATTCTAAAATTTTTTATTTTTTCAGATGAAATATTAAAAAATGGATCTGAGGAAGAAGTAGAAATTCGTGCGCTTTCCATCCACGCAGTAGAGTTAGTAGTTGAAGAAGTAAAAAAACAGTTACCTGAGGTGAAAAGTGTCCCGGTGAAAGACGATGATGTGGTTTGTAATTCTGTTTTAGTCGATCATTTTTTGTGGGACTATAGGAGGGAACATGCAAAGGAATTAGAGCATATTCCATTTCATAAAACGTTGTCCATTTATTATTGAAGATCTTTCTTTTTCTTTTCTTTCATTTTTTAAATTTTTTATTTTTTATTTTTATCAAATGAAATGTGAATTTATTTTTTGGTTACCTTGGTAGATGGGATGTAGACGTAGTAGTAACAGATCAAAAGAAAGTCATTTTTTATAATTTGCTTTAATTATAGTTTTCTTTTCCTTTTTTAAATTGTAGCAGTCAAAATAGATATACAAATAAATAAAAAGAGGATTGTAAAAATATTTACATTTCAAAAAAAAAAAAAAGTTATGGCAACTCTGTAGCTGAATTTTTCTATTGTATTTCTACAACGTGATGCTTGATAAATTCTGTATCAAAAAAAAGAAATAATATTAATTTTTTTTGTTATGTTAAAATCGTTAATCAGTTAATTTTTTTTCTATTAAATCCTCACCTTTTTATTTACTAGAATTTGAATTTATAATGTCCTCCCAAAATTTCTTCTTACTTTTCAGGTCAATCGGGGGAGTTGGAGGTCTATTATTTTCCGCTGCTGAATAAATTTCCCCGTGATCGCTTTCGCCAGAACTTCCTCGGTCAATTTTAACCAGCCTGTTGTACGTGGTGTTCTTTTTTAACCCTTCCCTAAATTCTTTCGAAATGCTCCTGGCGGTTAAGCTGTGCACCTGTTTCCCGTTAAACCTAACCATGTGAATGATAGGTTCGCTTGCTCTCACTTCCGGTTTGGACACTCCGTTTTCCTTTATTTGATTAATTTGATTATTATTATTATTATTCTCCTTTTTAGAATTTTCAAGGCTCGAATTTTTCAACAAATTCGAAATGATTTCCGACACTGGGACGAGGCTGTAGTCGACTTCTAATTCCCTAGCGTCGGAAGCGGAGCCGATCGAATTATTCGAGCTACTCTCGGACCGTTTGCAGGAAAAATCTCCTTTACTCATATCTTGACTAGTTTTATCCAAGCTTTTCCATCTTTGTTTCGGTTGCGGAGGCTTGGTATCATTTTGAACGAATTGCTTTGCTAACTCTTTAACACTAGGTAAAACTACGTCTGTTTTATCAACCGCGTGACTTCTTACAAGGACTCGCACTTCCTTGTGGGGTTTCATTTCCGGGACATAGTCGGGTTTCAGTTCGATCGGAATCGATTCCTTTATTTCGCTGTTTTCTGAATCCGATTTCCCATTTTCCCTAACCGGAGAAGAAACCTGAAACGACAGAAAATAAAATTTTTTACGTTAGTTTTTTTACTTACGGCCTTTTGTTTTTTGTTTCGTTTTTTTATAGACCTTTATTTGCTGTTCATGATAAGAACTCACCTGGTTAAGCAGTGCGGGGTGCATCCAAAACCGATAGAGCAGACAAGATCACAACATATAAAAAATAATACACCATGCACAAGACAAGATCATTATGAAGTTTTGCAATGTTCTAACTAATTGTACTAATTGGTTTTGATTTATTGCGCTAAAGCCGAAACCAGTGCGAATTGTCAAGAGAAAAAAAAAAAATATATATCTGAAAGTACTGAGGTGAGTGGCCGAACAAGGAAATTAAGGTTTTTGATTATTATCAAAAATTGGTGGCTTTGGTAGAGTTTTTGAAGTTTGAAATAAAAATTTTATGTAAAGTATACATTTATTTGACCAAAAAACTGTATTTTTAAAAAATCAAAACAAAGTTTTGTAAATATTTTGGTAAATTACCAACATTTAAAAAAAAAAAAATTTAAGTTGGTATTTAAAAACTTTGGATATTTTTTTTTTTTTTTTTTGTCGTCAAAACTCTGTCAAAGCAGTTGTATACAAAGTCTGTAGCCAGCCAGAGAGGCTAAGGGGAGTGGAACTAACAGTTTTTAACAAAGGGCAAAAAAATGGTTTTTCATAACATGTATGTTGGGAATATGCATAGTATGCGTCTATTTTCCCTGAAACTTCATAAGGGGTTTAAACCTCTTCTTAAAAAGACCAAGCCTCCTTGGTCCTTTTGACCCTTCCTGGCTACAGGCCTGTTGTGTACTGTGAAAAGGAAAATTAGATAAAAATCATGCTTAAGATACAATACATCACACTCCACAATTACGACTCCGATTAGGTATTATACAAAAAATAATGTCATGCACGCAGAATGTAAAACTGTAACGATTTAGTCAGGGGTGGGCGAACAAAATGGGGGGGAGGGTATTACAAAACAAAAAATTTGGCTTATTGTTGGCAGAGTCAGGAAGACCTAATCAGTAGGGTATCCCTTGGTTTGCGAAATTTCGAATTTGATTTAAGGCACCCCAGCAAAGTTTTCTTTTTGGGTTAATTAGGATTAATTACTAAAATTACCGTAGATTGGGGTGAAGTTGAATGGAAATTTAAAACAAAATTCTAGGTTTATTTTAGGCTAGAATATTTTATTCTAAAAATAATTTTTTTTTTTTTTTCCATTAAGTGGATATTGTTTTTGGAATACTTAAGCAAAACATTTTATTTTTAGTGCCTAAAATAAACCTAGAATTTTGTTTTGAATTTCCATTCAACTTCACCCCACCTCTTCAACTTCACCCCAATCTACGGTACCCTGAATTTTTCAGATTTTTTTAAATCTGTGGCTTCAGTTTCAAAAAATTCCCATAAGGACCAAAAAATCGACAATTTTGTTTTTTTTAAAGAAAATACTCATTTCTTCTCGGAAATTTTGAATAGATCTCAACTCTGATATCAGTTTATTTATTTTTTTTTTTATATCTGCTACAGTTTTTGAGCTAAACATCAAAACTAGGATGGCCCTTATTTTATGAATTTTTGAATTTTGGTGAACGCACCCACTAATTCTTTTAGAGTACCCAAAAAAAGATTCCCTAAATTTTTTGATTTTTGGACAACGTCTAGTCATCCAAGAAAAAGTGTGTTATTATATTATTATATTATGTTATATTGTTGTGTTATTATATTATGTTATATTATTATTATTTTATAACCCGCCAAAAAAGACATTTATTTATAATTCGTTATAAAATTTTATAACGAAGTTTAAGTTTTTTTATTTTCTTCTAACGCTTGTCGAATTTTTCTATTTCTGTTTTTCTTTATTTTTGAGCCTTTGCCAAATTAAAAATACAAGAAATAAACCGAAAATTCGGAAAAATCTGGAAAATATGATAAGTCAAAATAATTGGCAACTTAAGAATCATATTGCCGCTTTTAAATATCAGCTGAAAAGCGGCGTAGTGGATAAAGGCGGTTGGTAAGTCGGCCACATGGCTAGGGTTCTACTCCAAAAAATAGTAATTTTTTTTCCCTTTTTTTTTCTCATGAAAAATGTTTAAAAAATAGTCTATAAAGTCCCCGTAAGCTAAATATAGTGCAATTCAAGATAAAATTAATATATTGCTCAGTTCAAAAAATTATAATAATTTATAAATAGTTATACAATTTTATAATCGGCCAAAACGTTATAGAGTTACAAAATTTTATAACGCACTTTTTCTTGGGATGTCCTTTGGGACCTAAAAATTTCGAAATTCCCGTAAAGACAGAAAAATCGAATATTTTTATTTTTATGTAGAAATGGCTGTTACCTGTTCGCATTTTTATGTATATCACGAAAATATATTATAAGTTGTACTGTATATCTCATATAGTTTTTATGATAAAGGCCAAAATAAGTGAAAAAATTAGCAAAATATGCTATAGCCACAATTTTTTGCGAAATTCTTCATATTTTTGTCTTCGAGCACAGCAAAATATTGTCATAAATAAATTTTAACTTCATTTTCGTGATCTGCATTCAAATCCGAATAGTAAACAACAATTTTTATATAAAAATAAAATTTTTGATTTTTCGGTCTTTACAAGAATTTAAGAAATTTTTAGGTCCCAGAGGACATGGCTAAACGACGTCCAAAAAAACCTAAAGAACTTCAGGGAATCTTCTTTCGGGTACTCTAAAAAAATCCTTAAATATAAATTTAATCAATATGTAATGTGCTGATCTTCTACAGTAAGCTTATGGTATTTTTCATGACATTATTTTTTGTATAATAAAACATTGCGAAGCAAAAATTTATTTAAATTAAAAAAAAAAAAAACACCATAAGATTAAAAATTTCAAGATAACAAACTTTTTATTAAAATGAATCAGTTCTATGACATATAAATAATAAAAAAACATTCAGAAGTAGGAACTAGCCCTTAATTGAACAACGGACAGGCTCACATATTTCACATATTTATAAAACACCCAAGTCAGCCATTAAAATAAAAATTAAAAAAAATTATCTGGCACTTTTTACAAGCAAAAATTATGAAAATTCGAAGCTGCATAATTAGAATATCTACCTATCGTCCCTGCTTTGGTTTTAATTTTTCGTTGTTTTAAAACCGGTTCGAAAGATGACTCTAAAACCTCCGGTTTTTTCGGTGGAGTTAATCTCCAGTATTCGAAAGAATCTGTCGAACCGTAACCGGATTCTTGGCCTAATTGTAAATTTTTATTGTCGAACTGAGCATCCCAAATATGCCTTAAATCCGGTTTTTCCCTGTAAAAAGGTTTGATGGGTTCGGGGTCCGGGAACGATTCGTTTTCTTTCGCCGCATCATTTTCGTTCGGTTCGAAAACAGGATTGAGCATGAAATTCGGCGAAGCGCCCCTTGCCCTGAATATGATATGTTTCACGTCGTCGTACAAAGCTTTTTGTTCGATGTCGGTTAAGTCGTTTTGATATTTTTTTCTGGTCCCGTTGATGTTTCCCGAAGCCATTTCGAAATTTTCTTGGGAAGAAAACAAGGTCGGGTATTTGGATTTGCTCGGTAACCTCAAAGAGCCGGTCCCGTACTGATATTTCTCGTCTAATTTGATTTTGTAAGATTTTATTTCGGAAGGTTTTGCCGTTTTGAAAAACTTTCGAAAAATGTCGATGACTAGCCGATAATTTTTTTAAAGTGCTAAATGCTTTGTGATGAGGAAATACCTCCGGTTTGCTGACTTGAGCTTCTTTGGCGAAATATCCACTCACCTCTTCTGAAGATTCCGATAACTGACTTATGGATGAAGACGAGCGAACGGACGGATCTCCAGTGGGCGATCTAGAGGCTTTTACATAATAGTCCCGGCTATAACGAGGACTGTCCGTTTCGTCTTTTAAGGAGTCCTCTTTGATGTCGTCAGGGAAATCGCTAGAAAAAAAGTCGGTATTAGTTATATTTTAAAACAAAAATATATATATGGCCTAAGGCTAAAATAACACATGCATCTAGGACTTACATCGCTTCTAAGCTGCCGAAGCCGGAGCGGAAATAATTATTTTGCCGGCTTTGTATTCGCTTAGCAATATTTTCAGGTGAGTAAGGATTATTTGGAAGTTCTATGGCATGTTTCCATTTCTCCTTTTCCCTTTCGGCTATCGGGCATTTCGGAGGTTTTTCTGAAACCGGCTTTTCGTTGTTGATAAGATCCAAAGTCCTGCAAGAATGGTTTGCATTGTAAATTAGGTTTAATGACAGTCCAGTTTTTCGAAAAATTGAAAACGTAAATATAAGTAAAACAGAAACCATTTTATAAACTTCTGAAATTCAATATTTCAGTCATGGATTTATTTTTCGGATTCATCGAAAAACCGGAAACTTCTAAATGACTGATCTCTTTTAGGATCTCTAAATTACCTTGGTTTCGGAACTGGAATCTTTGGTACAGGGACATCAATTTGATGCACTATTTCATAATCTACTGAGCATTCCCGATCCTTCTGTGACAAACTCTGAGGAGAAGATTCCGAATTCAAACTATCGGGTGGCGTCGTCTCCCCGTTCATAATTTCCTCGTCTGTATCGGCGTAACCATTTATTTTTGAGCTACTTATTTCCTCACTTTCCACTTCTTTTTTTTCTTCTACGGCTTGACTATCTGAAATTTGTTCTTTGGGATTTTCGTTTTCGTGATGATTTTCTACTATTTTTTGTTCGGATTTCGAATTGTTTAATTCGTTTTGACTCGATTCGGTATCGTCGTTTAAAGCGTCGACAATTTGCTTAGACAAATCCGGATCGTCGACGTCGTTATCCGCCAAGACGACGTCCTCCAAAACGGAATCGCTGCATTCGGACATGTCGCTTAAATCGTCGGCGTCTACCCCGCCAATGAGAGCCCGAAATTCTTGAGACGGATTCGGAACCAACATTGGCACAGGTACCGGATGATGAGCGCTTGGGGTCGAACGAAGTCTCTTCTTTTGGAAGAGCCAATTTTCTTCCCACGAATTTGGGGACGTTACAAGTTCCGTTACCGAACTGTGTACTTCGTCCGAGTCGGAATTTTCCTCTTCGTCTGATCCTGCACCAAAAAAAAAAAAAAAAAAAAAAAAAAAAAAAAAAAAAAAGTTGGCAGGCTTGTATTTGATAAATAAAATCGTAAAAAAAATTATATTACCGTCAAGGATGACTCTTCCTGACTCCGGAAAAGGAACTCGACGATTTACTTTTAATTCCGTGTCTACTTGTGTGATGTCACGTCGTTCGTCTTCGTCTGAGCTTTCGTAGGTGGTTGTAACTTCTTCGATGTGTTCTTCAATCTGTTAATATTTAAAAAAAAAGAATTAGTTTGATCACAAAAAGCTGTGCTTTTAAAATTATATTAAAATTTACCGTGAGTGACAAGGGTTCTGTTCGTGATGTATCGCTCCAATCGCTGTTCGACTGCAAATCGTCATCGTGAGCGCTTCCACTTTTTCCGCTTCCTCCGCAATTAGAATCCGTAACTAAATTGCTATTTTTATCGATAGTTTCGTATCTCCTCCCGTTTTGTTGTTGAAATTTTTCTATTACCTAAAAGAGAATTTTATTTAAAATTAAAAAAAAAAAAGTGATTATTTTGCTACTTAACAATGAAAATTCGTTTGGAACTGGATTTTGGGAACAAGAGCATGTAACAAGTCAAAGAAAGTAAAAAGATATTTTGAAAAAAAAAAAAAAAAAAAAAAACAGCTTGTATCTAAGGAGGACTCGAACTCCCTATTTTCGTCTAATCCGGGCTGTTGTAGCATAATTTGTACCTATAAAAATAGAATTCACGGAAAAACAACATCTAATCAAGTAATTTTAAAGGAAAATTCAGAAAAAAGTTACATCGAGCGATGTCGAGTCGAGGATTTGAATCCAAAATCTTTAATCGAGACTGTTCATAGAGCAATCGACCGAAAAACGAAAAATTGGGGGCTCAAATCGCTGACTCGACTTCTCTCGATGCAATTTTGTTTCTGAATTTTCACTTTCCTCTGGCATTCCTTAAAAATAATTCAGACTAGAGACTGCCATCCTGAACGATTTTATGGCCGGATTTATTTCGGGATTTTTTAATAACTCAATCCCGAAAATGGCCCATTTTCGACTCACATTTGACGGTTTTTCCCCTCATAAATATAAAATTCTATTATTTTAAAAAAATTTCCAACTAAAATCTTTTTGTTGATTTCACTTAAACACCAAAAAATGGCAGTAAAACTTCAAAGTAAGAGGAAAGAAAACTTTTATATATTGGCAAGGAATAATTTTCTGACATTATGATGGCTAATTATTGTAACAGGAAGCTTCAGTGAATACCGGAAGGAATGAACTGTTTTGTCTAATACTCTATTTACGGAGATAAAATTCTTTTAGATATCCAACGAACTCCTTTGACTTATTCTTGTACTTTTAGTACGAGTTTCAACTTGTTACTACAAATTTCAACTTGTTTCAAGGAAATATGAAGGTGGGAAACAAAGCTTTTCGACTGCAGATTTTTTTGAAATTATTTTCCGGTTGACTATGCAATTCAGACAAGTTGAAACGTGAAATAAAAGTTACAGAATACACCAAAGAAGTTCGTCAAACACTTAAAACTAGGATTTCTTGCCCGTAAATCGAGTATTAGACACAAAAGCCATTTTTTCGGGGAATTCAGTAAAGTCTGATTTTAATCCCAGAATTTTTTAATCCCGACATCCCGGGATTAAAAAATGATTCGCACAGTAAATAAAAATATGTAATTATGTAAAAAAGGATCTACATACTCAGCATGTTACGTTTTCTATGTTAAAAAAGAACAAATTTGCTATGTTGACTAAAACAAATGACGAAAAACAAAAGGCGATCTTATGGCCGCTCAAAGTTTTTATTTTTAACAAAGTCGAGTTTGTTGATATTTTTATGTGGACCGATTTTAACAAGTGATTTTGTTAAATTTTTACATATTTTTTTTAACTGTGCGGGATTGCGGTCTCTAACCACACCAAAATCCGCAACAACCTATTGCAGCTGCCGTATTGAATAATATGGCGTCAATTTAAGACGATTTAGGCAGTGGAATTCGCGCAGAGCATTCTGGGACTAAAAGGGACAAACAAGCATGTGACGCCTCCGTGTGATTCGTAAGTTAAGAACAGGCGGTGCAGTGATTTTAACTATTTCAAGGCATTTAATTTGGAAATTCTTGTCATTGATGCCAGCTATTTCTATAAAAATAATTTCGAAGTCAAACCTGCATAATTTTATCCTGGAACCGAGCAAAATGAATTTTTAACTTCCATGTCTATACTTAGCTTATGGAAAGTATTATTAGAATGTACCCGGTCAGACGACACGATTTGCAATGCATTATGGTATGAAACGTCACTGTCAAAATCGTTTTTTAATATATCCTATCGTATTAAGTCTTTGTTCCGAGATGATTTTGAATTCAGTTCGTTAGCCGACAGGTTAGAATATAGCCCGGGCCAAACGAGAAGACGTGAGTTCTATTCCTCCGTGGATACGTTTTGAATTTTTTTTTTTAAATATCCTGCCTCTTTCTTTGAGCTTATACCATTTCCGATAAAATTTTTTAAAAAAAATCGCACTTTAATTGTAAATGTTATACCCGAAACAAAGCAAAATAAATCAGGAAACAAAATGACGACTGACAATATTTCTTCTAAAGAAGCCACACAATAACTCTATTTAAATGGCCTCCTCTTTTATAACGGATTTATCCATTTACTGGATTAAACCAAAGGGACAAAAAAAAAATATCACCTGATTTACAACTTTCAAATAAAATAGGAAAAAAATCTCGTGAGTGGTTTGGCGACATTTTCATTTTTTTTTTCTTTTTTCTCCTCACCTTATTTAAAATGGCCGTTGCTAGAATGTCCTCGTAGCTTTTATTTGTAAAATCTTCTTCTTCGTTAACGATCTCATTGGACGAAGAATAAAGGGCCTCTTTCAAATTAGGCAAAGTCATCGCTTCGTTAACGATTTTCTCAATTAAATGTTTCAATGCCGCATGTGCTGAACTCGGTGAATCGAAGTCGCAGCCATGCTTATCTAAAATTGAAAAAAAAAAAAAATCCGTCCGTGATTACGAACGGTTATAATTACCAACATGCCGGAATTCCTAATTTATTCCTAGGTTCAAGGATGTTTTTGTTGCAGACTCATGACAGCTCCATGATGGGAATACCATAATTTTTGACATTTAGGTTTTTTTTTTTTTTTAAATATTTTATTTTAAATCCACAGTTTTACAAGAAAGGTAAAGCGATCATTTAATTTACATGCAGGAGACGAAATACCGGATTGTTATTTTTTTTATTTATTTATTTAATTAGTCCTCTGCAGTAGCCAAACTGGAATCAAGTCCTGAGTTGATCCAGTGAAAGTTAAAAGGTAACAAGAAATTATATCATTTTTGAAGAAGAAAAAAAAAAAACTTACTGGCTATAGAAAGTTGAAGAGCAAAACCAAGCCTTGCCAGTCCCTGGCATAACGAGCCATGGTATTTAGCAAACATTCCCAGATCTGAAAGCAGTATTCAACCACATCCAACATGCATGTTATTTAATACGATATACCATGTTATTTTTTTAAAAAATATATATAGGGATATACATCACTTAAACGATATACAATATACAATGCGCAAAATTAGGTATCAAGACATTACCAATTTCAGAAAACGAAAATATAACAGAGTTTTTTAAACCAGTTTTTCGGTCTCGACTTTCATCTTCGTATTTTAAACCCGGCGGAGTTACACGTATTATGTAAGCTTATTTGAAAAAAAAGAGGTGGTCCACCAAAATAATATTTAAGACTAGTGCTCTGTCTCCATTGGACAATTAATTGTACCGCCGGAAGTGCTGCAAATTTTTGGACTTTTTTCTTCTGCTACGACTCCTTTTTCGTTTTCATTATTTTTAGTGTTCGAAAAAATTATCAAAACAATAAAAAAAAGTGGCAGCAGAAGAAAAAAGTCCAAACATATACGGCATTTCCGGTGGTACAATTAATTCTACATTTCCATTAATCGGCCAATGGAGACCGGGCATAGGCTTCTATGAATACCGGAAGGCATGGCTGTTTTTTCTAATACTCGAATTACGGGGATAGAATCCAAATTTTAGGTACCACCTGAAAAACTTTTTTGGTGCATCCTAGAATTTTTAGTACAAGTTAGTTTAGCACAAGTTGAAACTTGTACTGAACAAGTTTAGACTTGTTCAATACTTGAACAAGTTGAAACTTGCCTGTATACGGGCAAATCCGGGCAAGTATGGGCTTCATAACGAGTAACTAGTGTCAGTTCGACAAGATTTTTCAGCTAAAAATTTTGGAAAGCATCCAAGGAGTTCCATCAAATACCTAAAATTTGGGGTTTTGTCCAGTATAAGACAAAAACAGATATTCCTTTTGATATTCAAGGTTATTCAAATGTTACGTTATAATTATAGGGGGCAAAGGGATTGTCCAAATGATGCCGTTAACGATGGCAATAAGAAAAGCCTATTTACGGCGATAAAAGAAAATATGTAAAAATATTCAAAAAAAAAGGTAGTGATTTTTATATTTGAGCGATCCCTTTAAATGGGAGGTAGGGGGTCAAAAGTATGCCAAATTTTGTTTACGTAATACGTGTACAGCCTCCGTAGGCCCCAGAGAATTTTTTTTACAGTACAATTCGATAATCGCTAAGATTTTTTTGGAATAAAAAAAATCTCAATTTTACAAACCAACCCCAATTTTTCTGTTCAACAGACATCTGTTTCTTCGCATATTTTTAATTTTTTGTTTTTAAAAATTCCCGTTTTTGAGCTAAAATTTTGTTTTACTTTTAGTTCCAGAAGAAACAAAAATGGAATGTAAATTCCAATGCAAAGTAATTTCTCTGGTGACTTCTAAGCAGGGAAACCCCTTTTAAATTTTTCCGCCATTAAATTCTTTAAAATTTTTTTTTCTTTATGTAGGGATCTTATCGAAAAAATCGTTAACAGCCAAAAACAAAAAACTCTTGATACGGAACCTTAATTCTATATATTTCACATAAATTTTAAGCACCTCACCGACATTCAAATCTTTGGCGCCGAATTTTTTAATTTTTCCGGGATAAATGCTTCTCCATATTCCACATAGGCATCACTTTAGACATGGCCTAATTTTTTTTTTTCGATGCCCCTATGTATAAGCAACTTCGAGTCATAGTTTCAAAATTTTAACTCTCAGTTTCCATAACTTACAAATTTTTAAATCTTCTACTCTGCCTCCATTGCTGAATTAATTGTAGGATACAATTTATTGTACCACCGGAAATGCTGTATATTTTTAAACTTCTTTCTTGTGCTACCGCTTTTTTTTTCGTTTTCATTATTTTTAGTGTTCGAAAAAATAATCAAAACAACAAAAAACGTGGGAGCAGAAGAGAAAAGTCCAAAAATATACAGAATTTCCGGTTGTATAATTCTGTACTTGAAAGGTAAACAAGCCCAACTCAATAAGCCAAACAATAAGAGTTGGGCTTGTTTACCTTTCAAGTACAGAATTAATTGTGCTTTTCTATTAATTGGCTAATGGAGACAGGGCATTTGGTTTCAGATCAATTTTTTTTTTCTTTTTTTTTTTGCCAAAAAAATTATTGATTGGGGGCTGTACAAGTATTACGTAAGCACGAATTTGGCCTTTTTTCACCCCCTCCCTCCCCCTGTAAGATAAAATAAGCAAATGACAACCCCCCCCCCAAGTATTACGTAAGACTTTCGACCCCCCCCCCCCCCCCCACCCTCTTGTATTAAGTACTGCGTAAATAAAAACTTTATACTTAAAAAAAAATCACCGTGTATTAATTTTTCTTTTTTTTGTTTGATTTTTTGTTATGATTCAAATTTTCATAATTTTTTTACGATTCAAATTTTTTTTCGGAATTTTTGCATATTTTTGTTGTGTCAAAAAATTTAAATGTTAACTTTAAAAAAATTTTGAATTCTGGATAATTTTATTGAGATTTTTCAATAGAAATAAATGCTTACGTAAGACCAGCTAAACCACACCCCCTCCCCTTGTAAGAAAAAGTAAGCATTTTAAATACCCCCTCCCCCCCCTAACGTGCTTACGTAATACTTGTACAGCCCCTTGGCACTTTTCCCCCTCCCCAAAAAGCTTTATAAAAATTTTAAAAAAAATTTGGGACCTATTTCAGATAGTAAAAAACCGAAATTTGCTGGGGAACAAAAATCTAGAGTGTGCCATTTTTTTTGACGCACCCTACCGTCTGAAAACCCTAATTTTTTTTATTCCAAAAAAAAGATATGAAAAAATTGAAGAATCAAATGTAAGAAGGAGTTCATACAAAATTAAAGCCAAAAATGCATTTTTTTTTTTTTTTTTTTTTACATTTTCATGTTAGGTAGTCCGGTTTTTTTTTTTTTTTTTGCACTACCTCCTTTCTTTTTTCCGAACCTTCAATTTTCAAAAATACCCTAAAAAAAATTCCTACAGAGCCTAGGTTAAAACAAACAAGAACACCAATTCATTAATACACATAGTGTTATCAATACTTTTTTCCCAAAAATTAATTTTGTTACTGTTAGTCGAGTATTATTTAAGTTAATTAATTACCTTAAAACAACAAAGGTAAACGATTAACAACTCTCTTGATATTACATATTTACATAATAATATATATCGAATTTTGTTAATACCAGCTAAAAAAAAAATACAAAATTATACTCACAAGCGGAATGTGTGGATAATTTACCGACAGTTACCCTATCTAACGGACCACCTACTATCACCTCGACTAGTTTTTCTATGAATTCTCTCACTTGTATAGTCTCTGAGTCGACGTTTTCTGTGAAAATAAAAAAAAAAAATAAAAAAATAAAAATTATATTTAAAACTTCATCAGATTGAAGATGGCCACGCTCTGATGGGATATAAGACTCGTATTTCAAAAGAATCAAATGACAAAAGTAGTTTTTCACACGTTCGAATTAATGCCATTTTTTTTTTCCCAGAGCAATAACGCACTGGTTCGGATTAGTGACAAGGAAACGCAATAAACATGGTAACGGTTTTTTTTTTTACTTACTTTCGTTTTCGGCCGGTTCTATTGCATCTGGATTGGTTTTCTGGTTGAACCAGTTTCCCGATGTTTTTTTCAGATCTCTGGAAAAGTAAAAGAAATCGAAACTGTTAAACACCTGGAGAGGAGAGGATCTTGTCTGTGATGCTAGATGGTGTTTGGGGGGTAGGAGGACCACATAAGGAGAATAGGCATTGATAGTCAAAATCGTAATTCAGTAAAAGGAAATGTTTTGAACAAGTTTTGTCTTCAACAAAACTGGGATGTTCCAATATTCCATAACAAAACAAAAATTCTTTAAAACAACGGAACAGTTGTTTCTTGACAAGATATTTTTTACGAAAGCCCAGATGCGTCAAGTATCTATGTTTTTTTTTATTGTTTGTTCCGGAACTGACACGTTTTGGTTCATTGCTTGTTCCGGATCAAGCGATGTCTGTTCCAGAACAAACAATGTTTAATAACTAAATTGCCTGCTCTGGAACAGACAGTACTTTTACTGTTGTCGGTTCCCAAACTGACAATTTTAAATTCATTGCCTGTTCTAGAACAAGCAATGTTTGTTCTGGAACTGACAGCATTTAATAATTAAATTGTTTGTTCAGGAACAGAAAATTTTTGATTCATTCTCTGTTCCGGAACAGAATGAATTCAAAATTGTCAGTTCCGGAACAAGCAAGGTTTGTTCCGGAACAAGCAATGTTTGTTCTGGAACTGGCAGCTTTTAATAATAAAATTTTTTGTTCCAGAACAGACAATTTTTGATTCATTGTCTGTTCCGGAACTGGCAATTTTAAATTCGTTTGTACTTTACTTACTAAATGCTGTTTGTTCCGGAATAGTCATTACTCTATCCGGAACAAGTAATGAACCAAAACATATCAGTTTCGGAACAAGCAATGTTTCTTCTGGAACTGACAGCATTTAATAATTAAATTGTTTGTTGCGGAAAAGACAATTCTTGATTCTTTGTATGTTCCGGAACAGGATGAATTTAAAACTGTCAGTTCCGGAACAGGCAATTTACTTATTAAATTTAGTTTGTTTCCGAAAAGATAATGGTTTTTCCGGAACAAGAAAAAAACCAAAAACGTGTCAGTTACGGAACAGACAAGGTTTGTTCCGGAACAAGCAATGTTTGTTCTGGAACTAACAGCACTTAATAATTAAATTGTTTGTTCCGGAGCAGACAATTTTTAATTCATTGCCTGTTCCAGAACAGGCAATTTACTTATTAAATGTTGTTTGTTCCGGAACAGACATTGCTTGTTCTGGAACAAGCGACTAACCAAAACGTGTCAGTTACGGAACAGACAAAGTTTGTTCCGGAAAAAGCAAAGTTTCCTCTGAAACTGACAGCATTTAATAATTAAATTGTTTGTTCCGGAACAGACAATAAATCAAAAATTGTCTGTTCCGGAACAGAACGAATTCAAAATTATCAGTTCCGGAACAGGCAATTTACTTATTAAATGTTGTTTGTTCCGGAATAGACATTTATTGTTCCGGAACAAGCAGTGAACCAAAACGTGTCAGTTACGGAACAGACAATGTTTGTTTCGGAACAAGCAATAAAAAAAACATAGATACTTGAACCTTCAGGACTTCCGAATATTTTTTATTGCTTAATTTATCCAACACACCACTACGTTGGGGGTTAAGTCGGCATTTTTATTGCTTATAATTTTTTGTTGCTTTCGCATGATTTTTAAGAAAATGCTCTGTCACAAGGAATTTTTGCTTTCGCAAGTTTTGAAAAGCGTAAAACACTTACCTTTTCACATGGCATAAGACGCATCTCCAACCTACAGAAGAACGCCGGCTGCATCCGTCTCCTTTACAAGCATTTCCCCCGCAGTCGCTGCAACCAACAGGATCCAATCCCTCTTTTAATGGATCGGGGGCTCGTCCGCATATAACGCAAGTACCGGTAGTGGGGATCCCATTTTGCCGACGAGCTTCCTCTTCCTGCAGTGCGGCCCTTAATCTACTGTAAAAACAAATAAAAAAAAGAGGTTCACAGCAAATGAATTTTTAAAAGTATTCACCTCCCATTTCCTTACTTACTCAAAAATTTACAATTAAAAACACTTTATGTACATACAAAATTTAAAAAAAAGAAAGAAGAAGAAGAAGCCTATCAAAATAAGAATTTGGGCCAATTTTTTTTTTTTTTTTTTTTTTTTTTTTTTTTTTTTTTTGTGTTGCAAAACCCAATACCAACGGAAATGAAAGAAATCAGACAAAACAAAGTTTACCGACTTTTGTTATTTAATGGTAATAAAAAAAAAACGAGTAAACAATTGTAATAATAATAAAAAAAAAAAGATTCATAATGATCGATGAGGTGATTAACACTTTCAGTCTTTTATCTTTTTGTTTCAGGAGCTCCTCAGCTACCAATCATCATCGTCTGAGAATTCCTCGTTGGAGGAATACGGAGGATCGTGAGGCGTTAACGCCGTTCCGAATTCCCTCTCGCTTTGAGCCACTTTTACTATCAAAACCTCCACGCATGTGACAATGAAAAGCGTGAGAAAAAGAGCCATGTTCCCTTGCTGTTGGGTCTGGGACACCAAAGGTAATCCCGGCTCCGTGTACTCCACCAGAAGCGGCCACAACATTTTAACAGTCAATATTATTCTTTCGCACATATTTCATAATTTTAATATATTTTTTTTATTGTTTTTTTCGATGACCCGGAATGTTTCTGATGTTTATGTTTGTTTCGTCGTTTTCATCGTCCACGATCGTCATCGTTTAAATCCCGTTTTTGAATTTAAGCTGAATTGAAAAGAGATTAAACATTCTTTTTTTTTCTTTTCGTTTTTGACCTTCGTATAAAATTTCGCAATTTAGGAAATTTGACGAGAAAGTGCTCTTTCGTAATTAACCGTGCTTTGTGACTCTTTATGAACGACAAATATGAAAACAAGCGGCCGTGAAGCGTCAGTCCTTTAAACATTGTCAGGTGGTCTTCAAGCAAAATATTATATAACTAAAATGTGTAAAAAATAAAAAAAAAGATGTGGCTTCATTAGGACACGTTTTATCTTCAAAAATTAACCTAAACTTTAATGATAGCTGATCGTTTTAGGGCCCCTCGAGGGCCTTAAATTTTTTTCGGTATGAATATATACATAATTTCGCGGGCCCGTAGCCAGAACGACAATTGGGCTTGTTAAGGGGGGCAATAGGCCTTCATTCCCTATACCTGTCATGTTTAGCCAAATTACTCCAGGGAGAGCACCGAGTCAGCCCAGAGGGGGCAACGCCCCCCCTGACCCCCCTTAGCTACGGGCCCGTAAATTTTGTAACAAAGACTGCCACCGGGTTACCATAAGGTTTGTGCCCCAAAATCAAATTTTTTTTGGACTTTCACCCATTGATAGAACCTAGTGAGAGGGTAAATTAGGCCAAATATTAGGGTCGAAATGAAAATCGTTTTTGAGGCGGGGGATGCGAGTGCTATTTCAGTTTTTATTTTTTTTGGCAGAGAATGGGTTGTGCGATTGAGGAATTTAAAAAACGAAAAAAAAGCTCTTTCAAAGGGCTATCGAAGGGCATAATTGTTATTTTTTTTAAAAAAATGGCCCAGTGGCCAATTAAAGAGAAAAAAAAATTATTTTCTTCATGTTAGCGTCACCGGAACAAAGTTTCGTTATGACAGCCAAAAAGTACGTCAAAAATTAGCCTAAGAACATGTGCTTTTAAATTTTTCTTCCAACAAAAAAGTGGCCATAAAAATGGCCAAAAATTAAAAAATTTTTTTTGCTGTGAAGATAACTCTGCACACAAACTTCGATATCACTGCGTGAGAATACGCAAAAAACTGGTCCAGATACGTATTTTTTTGGTTTTTTCCTCAAAGGCCAAAGGCCCTAAAATGGCCAAAATCTAAAAAAATTGGTTTCGCCACGAAGACCCCGCTGAACCCAAATTAGGTCTTCAACATGTGAAAGTACGCAAAAAACTGGCCCGAAATCATGTATTTCGCCTTGGAACTCGAAGAACAAAATTGGCCTAATGACCAAAACCAGAAAAGTCCCAAAAAAATTTTTTCACTAATAAGACCCGACTAGACAAAATTTCGATATCACCACGTGAAAGTACCCCAAATACAGGTCTAGAGAAATATTTTTTTTGTTTTTTTTCCCCAAGGCCAAAAGTGGCCAAAAAATGGCAAAATCTAAAAACATTTGTTTCGCCACGAAGACCCCGCTGGACCCGAATTAGACCTTCACCATGTGAAAGTACGCAAAAAGCTGCCCCGAAATCATGTATTTCGCCCTGAAACGCGAAGGGCGAAATTGGCCAAATTTAATAGCCAAAATCATAAAAGTCCCAAAAAATTTTTTTCATTGATAAAACCCGGCTGGACCAAAATTTCGATATCACCACGTGAAAGTACGCAAAAAATAGCCTAGAAACATAATTTACCGTTGGAGAAAAAAAGGTAGAAATTGGCCAAGATTTACGCATTTTGGTCCCACTTTAGGCGATTAATTTGGGCCCATTTCTATCTTTTAGACGAGTATAAAAAAGATTATTAAAAATCTTACAAAATCAGAATAGGATTTAATAAAAAATCCCTTGTGCACCACATTTTATTAAAAATCATCCGGTTTTGTTGCAAGTCAGAACTTGTTTAAAAAATTTTCCTTTTTCTGAGCTCAGAGAGTTCAAAAAGGTGTCATTCCACATCTTTTCCAACATGCTTTCATATGACATACAAGGCCAAAAAAAAATTTGGGGCCCTCAGAGGGTCCCAAGATGACCAACTAGAATTTGGGTACAGTAGAATTTTTGAAGCTGAAACGTGCCCTAACGAAGCCATACCTTCGTTTTTTTACGCACTTTAGACGTATAATACTTCACTTCAAGACCACCGTGATGATTGTAAATGGAATCGTTAAAAAATTGATACTTTGCATCACTGCATCCTAAAATCAAGTTCTTAAAATTTTTTTCTGCCCTTCGTTATTAATGATTTACGAAATAAGAAATCATAATTTTTTAACAAGGCCTTCCAGATATTAGTTCCAGGTTTCATTCGAAGTTCAAGGTTGGTCAATAATCTTGAATTTCTTTTTCTTTTTTACTGCTTTCCAGGAGTCGGCAACCTAATTTCCTACGAAAAAGTGGCGAAATGTAAACAAAAAAAAATTTGGAAAGACTTTATGTATACGACAAGTCGGTTTCGCATAGTTTTGATGTTATCAGGATATTATGATTTGTCTCGTGCATAAAAAGAGACATTGTTATGGTTATGCAATCCTTTTAAGTTATAAAAATTGTATTCAAATACTCTCAAGGTGAGTTTTAATAAATATTAGAACGTTAAAAAGGAAAAGTAATCTTTTCATTTCTATTTTTGAGATGGCTCAGGTCGAGTATCAGAATAGAAAAAAAATAATAATAATAAATTGGGATTGATCGTGCTGCCTAATTCAATCTGCTGCAAACTTTGAATCACCCCCCAATGGGGGGCGAATATAATGTCCGATAATGGACTTACTGCAGTAAATATTCATGTTTTTTAGAATCCTGATTGAAAGTTCAGTGCTTTTGCATCATGGAACAAACAGATTTTGATGTTATCAGAAGATCAACCGAATAAAGTTACAGAAGAATAAGCGGTAATGACGATTTCAGAGGCTAACGAACCTCTTCGAATCCAAACCGAAAACGAAGAACTAGAGCAAACTGATTGCTACACACAAATAGGTAAGTGCAATCACAATAAGATTGGACAATGTACTTCAAATAAATTAAAATGAAAATCGAAATATAAAAACGAGGTACAATTAGTTTTTATTAGGAAAATGGCATTCTTCTCTGGTTCAATTGAACGGACTTGGATATTTGGGGACATTAAAATATTGCGCCATCATCTCAGGGAGGGAGGGGAGAATTTGAAGAATTCTGATGTCATCATTTACACTAACAGAATCAAATAATTAGTAAAATTTTGATTTAAGAAAAAAAAATCGTTCAGCAAATTTTTTAATCGAAAAGGAATCGAAATGTTGATGGTGTTTTTTTTTTTTTTTTCAAATTTCATTGCTTATGTCGCAGATAGGCCGCAATTGCTCGATGAAACATTTCAATTTCACATTCACACATCAATTTTTAAAAAAATAGATTAAAAATCAATTTATTCATATTAAAAACTGAATCAAAATTAAAGGAAAGCAAAATCCATACGAATGAAGTAAAAAAACGAAATCTTTCTAGTGCTGACAAGTTTGAATTTTTTTCTATTCAAAATAATTTTGGATACTTTGGTGGCTACCTTTTGAATTTTGTATTGATTTTGAAAACAATAATCCGAATTTTAATTTGAAATAAATCGACTTGTTTTATTCGTTATTTTCGATTTACTTTTGTCGTCTAGTCCAATATCGGACGACAAGTAGCATCACGGTCTGGACTTTTTCAAAAAGTATTTAAGCAAAATTCAAGCCACGTTTTCAGTAATTCAACCCTACGTTGGTCTCAAAAGCGCTAATTACTCAGGGACGACTCTAGGGTTGTTACCACTGCTAAGAAGCAGGTCGTTACACGATTTTTTAAACCTAAAAATGCCACAGCCCGAAAAATTTGCATTTTAGCCTTTACATTAACCCAAATTTTTTTCAGATTTTTTGGAGGCCGATTTCTGCTGTCGTCAGAGGCCTTAAGTTTTTCAAAGTATCATAGGGGCGATAAAATTAGCGCCGTATTTTGGTGCAAAAGAGTTCATTTTCTATCGGAAATTTTAAAAATGAGGACGGTTTTACAGAAATTGAAGCCATTTTTTACGTATGAGCCGAAAGAGGTATAGGGAGTTTAATAACAGCCGTTTTTTTCCGCTCAAAAATAAAAAATTGCTTCAATGTCTATAAAAACGTTTTCATTTTTGAAATTTCCGGAAAATTTCCGATAGGAAATAAACTCTTTCGCACCAAAATACTGCTCTAATTTTTTCGGCCCTTACGAGACTTTGAAAAACTTTAGGCCTCCGGGGGCAGCAGAAAACGGCCTCAAAAAAATCTGAAAAAAATTAGGGTTAATATGAAGGCTAAAATGCAACTTTTCCGTGCTGTGGCGTTTTCAAGTTCAAAAATTCGTGTTTTTCGATCCACCCTACTGAAGTAAGCTCTGAAAAATTTACTACGAATTTTCCGGCCTAAAATAATGGGAATATGCATGCAATTTTATGCCTTTTATATGGTAAAAGATAACCCTCTTTGCAAACCTTGCATGCCCTAAGCCTTTCGGACTGGCTGAAAAAAATGTCTACCCACGCAAAAACGACCTTTACTGGAATTAAAAATCTCTAGCAATAACGATTAATTTATGAGCGAGTTTTTTATTCAGCCATTTAAAAATCCAAAAGAATTCATCTTATATTCTCCGCACTTAATAATATTTTTTGTTGTTGTAACGAAGGTCACTTAATGAAAAAAAAAAAGAAGAAAACCTAATTAATGATAAATCATTTATCTAATAACAAAAACCGAACCTAGAAACTTTTTTACTTTCAAGCAGTTCAAAGCTATAGAGCTACTAACACAAAAAAAAAACAAAAATCGTCAAAAACTGAAACAGGGCGCGTAATCATTCTTTTGAGAAAAAAAAAAAAAAAAAAAAAAAAAAAAAAAAAAAAGTACTGCAAAAGATTTCTTCACAAATCCATCCTTTGTAGATTCGTTTATAATCTGGTAAATCACGAAAAATTTCGATATAAAAATTAGGAAATCGAATTATATAAGAACAATACACCACGGGATCGTTATTAATTTAATTCTTATACAACGCTTGGTGAGAAAAAAAAAAAAAAAAAAAAAAGGTCATCGCAACAACAACAAAAATTTTTTAAATCGTCAAATCGGTCCAAATATGTATGCATTTCCTATGCGGGTAATGATGCGCCAGTATCATGTGCATCACACCTTTCATTTGTTATGAATGAGAAGAAGTGTGTCAAGAGCAAAACTTTTAGATTTGTCACTCAATCCATTGATATTTAATTGTTACAGTAATTTTTTCTTATTTTGCTTTTTTAAATTATAATTATTATTTTTTTTTTAAGGGCTAAATCACAAAAATAATCTGGGATTGGGAGCCACTGTAATCCGGAATCTGGAGCCACAGGTAATCCAAATTTGTGGAATTAATCCAGTTCGTAATCCAACCGAAATGAGTCACAAAGCACCGGTCAATTGAATTAACGAAAAAACACAAAAAATAAGAAAAATCACCGACGACTAACAGAAAAAAAAAAAAAACAATAAAATCACTGACAAGACTTCAAATCGAATGGAAGATACGGCACCACTAAGGAGAACACTGTAACCCGGTCGAATATTTTGATGTAACTACGAATATTACATAATTATAATATAAAAGAAAGCATTCCGCCGTTAAACAACGTTTAGACATAAGTATAGTTTTGACTTTCACTTTCAGCGGATAACTTAGACTAGAGATCGAGCCAAGTTAATCATAGGAGTATCGCATTAGGAGATAAAAAGTACCCAATACCACCACTATTTTTATATACGCGATGACTGCATAACCAGAACCGGTCGCGGCTTTGCATTTTTCTTATATAAACAATGAGAAGGCGATTTTAGGTTCACCTATTTTTTTTTTTTCCTCGGGGGAGGGGACCTATTTCATCTCCTCTTGCCTATCAAATTTGATGTCTTCCCGTAGCGGATTTTCCTGACAGTTTTTTGATATGAGGTCAATGACGGCGACGACGGTTTTCGTATGGGAAATACCAATAAAGAGTTGGGTGGGAGGGCAGAGGGGGAGGAGGTTCGAAAATTGGTAAATAACCTAATTTTATTAGTAGCATCTTTCTGCGGTATACTTGTTAGCGTTTGTTATATAATGACAATGAAATCGTAAAAGTTAAAGATTGTGCAAACTTTAAATGCATCATCATGTTTTAGTGTATATTTATAAGGTGACATGATTTCTGGCGACGTCATGTGAGCGTGAGATAAAAAAAGAGAACAAAACAGAAATAGGGCAAATGAATTATAAATTTTATTATTTTTTTTCTGGGTTTTATTTATATATGATAGAGGTTCCGCTCATGATGGGTTTGGAGGTTCGGAAATCGGCTGAGAGCGATCACGCGTGCATATTATAAATTGAAAGTACGTGAAAAGAATATACGAGGCCGAGATGCTCGTGTAATGATGGGTAGAATATCAATCGGGTTGTAAAATTAGTAGAATTAAATTTTCCCTCTTCGGATCGAGTATTCATGGATTGACCAATCGGATGTCGATCCTATATGGATCCATTCTTCGAATTAGGAATTGCAGCTCCGGGACTCTACAGGACTTTTCGACGGGATTACCCTGTTCCCTACTTACAAGGATCAGGGGTACAAAGCTTGAAAATCTTGGCCGATGACGCTAAATCATTTTTAAAACTCGAGACCGGCATCGGCATCTGCACCGGCACCGGCATCAGTGTCGGCACCGGAATCGCCGCTGCGCTGGTACCGGTACTGGCATCGTCATTAAAAGTTGGGATTTCAGTGATTTCACAAGAAACAAGGCTGGTAGGTAGAATGGTGCCTAGATGATTCATGAAATGATATTTTGAAACACATCTAGAATGGCTCCATGATGTTTTTCAACTAAAATCGGAATCGGAGGCGGCATCGGATATAACCGAAGCTTAGTGTCATAGGCATCGGCATCGGCATCGGTGGTCGGTGCCGGAATCGGAATCAGAATCGGGAGTTAAATAATAATATGGAATCGACGTCGGCGTCGGCGTAGACTACAGATTTCAGCAGGCTGCAGCCGGTATCGGCACCGGCATCACATTTAAACCCCTGATATTTTACCAATTGTTATCAGAGGCGGTTGTTTTAAACGTTAGCTGGTTGCTATAACTTTAGTTTTGAAGGGCCAGTACATTTTAAAAAACAATCCAAATCCAATTTGATATTTCAGCTGACATTTCGACTGCCCCAAAGAAAAAAATCCCTATTTTTTTTTCTTTTGGTCATTTCAAAAATTCCCTACTTTTTTAGTCACTTTTTTCTACTGATTCAAAAAAACTGGTAGTTTTGACGTAGGACTACGTTTTGGGGCTCGGTCCTGGGGAAATGTGTCTGTCCAGGACCTGTCCGGGTGCGCAATGTTCCCACCAAAAATTAATATTTACTCATTTTAATATTTAAATTTTAACTTCGAAAATTTCAATCAAAAATTTATCGCTATGTTCGCACCAAAAATGGATATTTTAATATTAAAATTTTAATTTTGAAAATTTTTAATAGTATTTTGAGTATTTTTTTTTTCACTTTTGGCCTTTTTTGAAAGTAAAATTAGACGACATGAACGAAAGCAAAGACTTAAAAAATTTCTAGTAAATTTTAAAAAATTGTTATTTTAATTGCAAATTTAAAAATGTTAAATTAAATAATATTTTGACTATTTTTGAAGTGAAACTTCTTTACTCACGTCGGGGGTAAATTTTGTTTCGTAGACACTTGAAAAAATGAGAGTAAAATACGCAAAATACAAAGGAGTGAATATTTTAAAGATTTAGACACTTAAAAAACCTGAATTTTTGAAATTCTCAAAACTTCGATTTTTCATTATTAAAAATTTTTGGTTAAAATTCTTAAAATTTTAATTTTTTATAAAAAATTTTGATAATGTTTCGTGAAAAACGTCATCAACATTTTTTTAAATGAAGATTTTGTTGATTTGTGTTAAAATTTTAAAAATGAAAAATCAAAGTATATGGACCAACTAAGAAACCTACCTCCGTTTGGTTCTATCACGCTTTTTAACGGAGTTATGCAGGTTTGAAATTTTCAAAAATTTCTTTTAGCCAAAAAAAAATCAAATGGGTCTATTTGGTTTTTTTCGTCTCCCACCCTTATCTTTCAACCGATTTAGATTGGGGAGATCTTAAAATGATCAAGGTAGAGTACTTAATCGAGTGCAAGTTACACTTTTTGGCCGGGCCGCCATCTTGAAAAAATGGCGGCCGGAAACCTATTAAAAAAGTAGCAAATCTTCAACTGCTTCTACAACCCCTTCCTCAAAAAAAAATTTAATTTTTTTCTTCACTAAAAAATTCCTTTTTTTATAAGCTTTCGATTGGTTATAGGGAAAATTAGGGCCCGAACTTGCGTGGGGGCCAAAAAATTCAATTCGGGTTTATTACTACACCCAGGAAAACCATTTTTGGGAGTAAGGCATTTGAAATTCGAAAATTGCCAATATAATATAAGGGGCACCCTAAATCACAATCACAGCAAAAATTGCATATAAAATTCTAAAATTAAATAAAAAATTGACTGTGGCACAATACATTAAGTATTTGTTGTAAGTCCTAAAACCTTATTATTTGCCTTGAGAACCAATATTTAAAGTTTTCACAGACTATTATGGTAACAACACTAACATACCCGGTGAAAAACCACGAAAAATTCGAAATTTTTCGAATAAAAAAAAAAAATTATAATTCTCGAGAATTCTCGAGAGTCCCGAGAATAATGGTCTTTTTTCTCGATTCTCGAGAAAATAAAAATTTTGGAAAATTCGAGAATCTCGTTTCCCGAGAATTATTTTTTTCGGTAAACGAGAATTCCCGATTCCCGAATTTTAAATTTTCTCGAGAAATCCTAACCTCTAGTTCCATGTTCGAAAAAAAAAGTTGTTATCATAAGATATCGTTCCCTACATTTTTTAATTTCGTCCTTTTTCCTTTAGCCAAGAATATAAGCTAAAGTAGTTTACGAGTCAATCGAATATCGATAGAATTTTTTTATTTTCCGCTTATTGATTCTTCAGGACATAATCTATCAACTGGAATTTTTTCAGATTTTTTGCTTATGTAGTTTTAATGTAATTAAATGTCAAAGTTACCTCTCAAAGTCCGATCAAAGCATTGCTCTTATGAGAATCAGGCACCGGAAGTGGGATATTTTCACAAATTTTAAAAAATCTACTCGATCGATTTGCGGAAAAAACTAGAAATGAATTGATCTTCGTACTTACAACGATTCTATTTAAAAAAAACGACCTCGCCTGTAAAGGATTGTTAAATATTTCGATTTATATTTGGAAATTGAAACTTTTTTTTGGCGAAGATGGAGCCATGTTTGTAAACATTTACTAAAATTTCGACTTTTCACCGCCTTGTAAAGCGAAATCGAAGTCATTTGAGTGTCTTTATTATTAAAAATTTTATTTTCAGAATTTTTAATTAATTCCCTAAATCATCTATGAGAACTGTTCTGGACATGATAAATAAGAATCTATTTATTCGTCCGAACAATTTGGCTCAATTTTTTGATAAAAAAAGTATTTAAATTACTACGCACGGGGACTCGTAAACTACTTTAAAATTTTAACTATATATTTTCTTTGAATCTTGAAATACCGGGATCGAAGCCCTCTAGCCACCCCGAAAAGTAAAAAAAAAAAAAAATGCAAAGTTTTTTAAGAGAGGCTCCTAAATGACCTCTTTCAATATGAAAGATAAGGAAGATGCATTGGTAAAAAAGAAGTTCAAACCTTCTCACAGAGGGACTGAACCAAGGGGGGTTGCAGGAATCGAAAAAATGGTTCAAGATTGCAATGCGAAATTCGTCCCCTTCAAAGTCATCGATCTGGGAAACCCGTGACACCCCTAAAATTACATAAAAATAATGGGAATGCCGAAAAAAAAAAAATAACGAAAATTAAAACGAAGGACAAAAAAATGTGACGAACGAACGCCAAGAAAAAAGATTTCAAGAAATGCGCAGTTGCAACCTTTGGAACTTCAAATTAGACAAAAATATCCCGAATTACCGAGACTTTATAATACTAATAATAATTGCAAAACAATAAAATAGGAAAAAAAAATATGTAATTCGAAAGAAGCTTTCTCATGCAATTTAAATATGCAACGACAGGTCACGGTCTGAGTCATTAAACATCAGCAACCTTAATTATTTCGTTTACGGTAAAAAAAAGTACATATGCAAGAAAGACAAAAGAAAAGAATCCTTGCAATGAGGAAGTTTTGATTTACAAAGGAACTGAAGCAAAAGACCGTGCCACTGACCGATATATTCACCTTCACATGAACCATTTATTTAAAATATAAATAAAATCAATCAACGAATTCCGCTTTCAGCAGGAGGAAAAAAAAAAGCGAGAAAAACCGTAGAAGGGGGAAAAAAATCCAGTTACCAAGAAGTACTATGATTGATCAATTTTGATAATGATTCCAGATCAATCTCTGGGTATGAGAGATTATTATGCCGAACGTGATGCGAAAAGTACCAATTAAGATGTACTCGAGTATTTCTCCGAAGTTGTAACGATTTTTAAATACAACATGTCTCATATAAAAAAAAAAGATAAAAGAATCATCGGCTTATGATTTTATTACACTGAAGATGGGTAATAAAACAGGCAAACAAAAGCATTTAACTTCCGTTCACGGCCGGATGACGATGTCATCATCAATTTTAAATTTCTGGCACCAATTTTTTTTTTTTTTTTTTTTAAATCATTTCTAGTTTAAAAAAAAGAATTATTTGGAATATTTGATTACGGCCAATATTTTGAGTACTGACCAAACACGTCACGTCGTGGTCAGTGAGAAGGAAAAAAAGAACGATTATTAGTAATGGAGTAGGCCTACGTTGTCTGGAAAGCTTTTTTTTTTTTTTTTTCTTTTTTGGAAATGTAGAACAACACTGTAGGGACCACCCATTAAATTAAGTACGAGTTTTCTCGGTAGTTTCTGATCTGCCCCAGCTTAGGGAAACATAGTTGGTAAAGTTTCCTAGTTCTCTCTCCCATAAAATTACAAAAGATTTTTCCTTGCTTTTCCTATAATCATTTTAAGCGAAAATTTTGCCTCGTTATGCACGCAACATGTTATTTAAGGGATCGGAGAATCCAATTTGGGGTCAAAATTTCAAATGAATTTCAAATACTCCCTCAGTCCCAAAATAATTTGTTTCTAATTTTTATTTCCTAAGATTTTAATTTTTGCCGTAACTGTTTGTACTACTTAACCCAACCCCTCGACCTTAACCAAACCCCTTTTTCACACTACTGCTAAACCCCCTCCTTCCGGGGTCCCCCTTCGGGAATAATATATTTCAATACAAGAAATGGAAACGACAAAATTGCCCACCGAGACCGAGTCTTAAGCCCAAGTCGAAGGCTAGGGCCCATATGGGTGGAGGCGGGCATTGCCTAAGAAAAAGTGCGTTATAAAATATTTTTATAACTATTTATAAATTTTTATAATTAAAATTTTTAACTGAGCAATATATTAATTTCATGCTTGAACTGCACCATTTTTAGCATATGGGGACTTTATAGGCTCTTTTTTAAACGTTTTTCATGAGAAAAAAAAAAGGAAAAAAAATCACAATTTTATGGAATAGAACCCGAGCCTTGTAGTCAACTACATCACTTTTCAACTGATTTTTAAAAGCGGCAATATGGTTCTTAAGTTGCCAATTATTATGAATTATATTTTCCAGATTTTTCCGAATGTTCGGTTTATTTGTTATATTTTTAATTTGACAAAGGCTCAAAAATAAAGAAATTCAGAAATAGAAAAATTCGGGAAGCGTTAGAAGAAAATAAAAAAAATTAAGAAAAAAAACTGAAAATAATATTTGTTATAAAATTTTATAACGAATTATAAATAGATGTCTTTTTCGTTATAAAATTTTATAACGAAGTTAAAGTTTTTAATAACTCAATTTGTGTACGTCCATATGAAAACCTCCCAACTGGCAGAAAGAACGTCATTTAAAATGTTTTGATTTTAGCTCAAAGGAAAACAAAACAAAACAAAAAATCAGAACATTCCAAATGACGTTCTGCCAGTGGGGAGGTTTTCATATGGACGTACACATTTTACAACACCCCAGCCGCCGGAAAAGTATAGAAATGGAGTATCTTGAATTTCGGGTATAGACTTGTATAATTTTTCTTGTAAGCTAAACATGGACGCAACTTTTACGTATATGCAACAATAAATTTTTTTTTATCCTTGCATATACATAAGTTTGCGCCCATGTTTAGCTTACGAAAAAAATTATACAAATCTATACCCGAAATTCACGATACTCCATTTTTATACTTTTACGGCGGCTGGGACACTTTTTTGTAACTCAATTTTATAACACAAAAGACTTTTGTAGCTTATCAAGATTGCACTTATGGCCCATGTGCTGGCGTCCAATAGGCCTATATTGCACACTTTCGAAGATTTTATCAAAACTGGATCAATGTTAGATCAAGACTGATTTTTCCCTATCTTGATTTTTCAATTAAAATTTCCGTCAGCATGAAAGTTTTTGCGAAAGTGGAAAGTCCTGTCTTCACTTGCGATCAATTCAATAGTATCATTAATATTTAATAAGATTGTGTCGTTTTATTAACAAATACAAAGATTTAAAAAAAATTAATTTTATTAATCTATTTTTTTCAGGCTTCAGAATTTATGCCAATCGTCATTATGGATGAGGCAAAACCTAACAAGAAACATCTAACCTTTGTAAGGACGTTGAGCGATCAGGATTTGCAACTTTTTGGAAAGCCCAAATCTTGTCAAAGAGCCTTTTAAAGCCTATATAATTAATTAAAATGAGTAAGTATCTGAATATTTACACCTGCCCAGGAAAAAGTGCGTTATAAAATTTTATAACTCTATAACGTTTTGGCCGATTATAAAATTTTATAACTATTTATAAATTTTTATAATTAAAATTTTTAACTGAGCAATATATTAATTTTATGCTTCCATTGGACTATATTTAGCATATGGGGACTTTGTAGGCTCTTTTTTTATACATTTTTCATGAGAAAAAAATTACGATTTTATTTTTTTGCAGTTTTATTGCGGTTTTATTTTTCCTTTTTTTTCTCACGAAAAATGTTTAAAAAAGAGTCTATAAAGTCTTCATATGCTAAATATAGGGCAATTCAAGCATAAAATTAATATATTGCTTAGTTAAAAATTTTCGTTCTTAAAATTTATAAATAGTTATAAAATTTTATAATCGGCAAAGACGTTATGCAGTTATAAAATTTTATAACTCACTTTTTCTTGGGAAATACAAAAAAAGAACAGTCTGGCAATCTAGTTTTGTGAAATATGCGGTACTATCGTACAATAAGTTCGCATGAGTATACTCATCAGTATCACTACACTTCCTACAACAGTTATAATGATTCATATTTATAATATAATAAAGAATTCATTAGACGGTGTTAATTACGTCATACACAATTAGTTCATTGGCATCACATAAAACACTGTAAATATTTACAAAAGCGAAAAAAAAAAAAAAGCGTGTACATTTTTTTCCCGCAAAATCAGAATGGAGATTACGTTTCTTCGGGAATGCCCAAATAAGCCAGACTCAGGCAAGATATTTTTATTGCTTAATTTAAAGACTTTATTTTATTCATTTCCAAACTCTTGTTCAGCCAAAATTTTCTCACACGATTCCATGTAATTTGCGGTATTGGACAGTTGATTCAACACGCTACTGCCACCGGAACTCTGCGTATGTAGAAAGGAAGTCAGCCGCATTATTGTGTGAATGATGACGTTATTATCGATTGATTGGCACAATTTTGCTCATAAATGGAAGTTAAAATGAGTCAATGACCAAAAAAAGCCTGTAATCGGCATTTTCCCAGGGGTTTTTATTATTTTACGCAAAATACTACACGTACCCTTCATCATCATCCATCACACTAATAATAGATTCGGGTTAAAAGTTCAGTCGTGATAAGAAAAATAATAAATAAAAACTAAGTACCTGTCGTCCCCTTCAGCTTCCATAAGAACGTCATAATCCCATTTTTTCTATATCCGAAAAATTGCACCGATGATTTTTTTTCAAACACCGAACCGTACGACACATAGTTTTAAAAAAATTAAGAAGAAAAAAGTACAGAGGACGGGAAAAAAAAAAAATAGCAGAAGCAGACTTGTAATGTCTGGTACGGTAATTAACCCAACTCTGGAATCTGCTTGATACTATGCATGAATCTAAACAGTTCCGCATCAGTAATTATTTTAGGCGCCATCATGATGACGTTTAAATTCAGTATAGGCCAGCAAATTCAGGAGTTCTGACATAAAAAAAAAAAACCAAAGGGGCCTTTTAACACAAAATAAAAAATGAGTTTGCAACGTTTTTAAACACCTGACCGGCAGGATGTGCATGTGGCAACACGCACATCATGCGAATAACATACCAATGGTTCTTACCTTCGAATTTCTGCCAGCCCTCGAATCTTCGTGTTTTTTTTAATTGTCGTAAATCCCAAAGGCTTACAGGTTAAAGACATGACGACCGGTTAAATCCGACTAACATCTCGGAAAATCGTATCCTACCCCATTTATATTTCTATGGTAACCATCTTTTAAAACGAGGGTTTTTTTTTATCGCCGAGGGGGTTAATAAGCAAACTTTCAATGAATTTCCGATAAGCGGTTGGGGAGGGTTTGAATGATTCACCAGACTGTAGCACGTTCATTCCGAAAATAACACTTTGATATACTGGACATTGAAAAAAAAAAAAAAAACCATAAAAAAAATACGAAGAATTAACAGAGAAACAGGCCGCACCAATGCCAGACACTAAAACAATACGAATTCACTTACCCAAAGACAAGAAGCAGATGTGTTAGGGTATAAACTATAAATTCAACGGTTTTTTTTTTCTCTCCTTTCCTTTCCTAAACCGGAGAAGCACGAACCTAATGCATTAATCCACCTGAGAAATTGAGAGGGGTTATCTGGTCACGCGTTGCCAACCTGACCAGAAATCATAATTATGCGTTTCCTTGCGGGAGTTTTAAAGAAAAAAAAAAGGACGAATTTTTTGAAGACGAAAATTTTACTGTCAATCATCGGGGACGATTTTCACGGAAGAATCGGGTCCGTTGAACTTAAAAAAAAAAGGAAGAAATCAAGTCCATGCATGCAAAAGAATTTAAAATCGCGACAATCACTGCAGGAATTCTCGTTCAATCTTCGAAGAAATTGTTAATCTAAGATTATTCAAGCGTTACGTTTTTATTGTTTACAAAAAGGAATTCTTTTTTACTCAAAAAAGAAACTGAGTGCCATAATCGGTTTACTGTGGGAAAAGGTTTTGATGGAAAAAATGAAAAAAATGATCTCACTGAAAAGCTTTTAAGTGATTTTTAAAATTAAGCAGATTTTCCGGTAAGTTAGAAAATGGTCAAAGTGATCAAAAACGTGAGCTAGGCACTCAGGCAATTAACTGAGAGCCGTAATTCCAAAAAACATTAAATTTTGAGGGCATCCATGAAAAAGTGCGTTATAAAATTTTATAACTATTTATACATTTTAATAATGACTAGCTGCCACCCCGTCAAAATTTGACGGCCCGTCATTCGTTGCTAACTGCCCAGTACCTCTTTATAAACGACATTTAAAATTTTACTACTTTCGGAATGACTTCCAGCCTCAGATTATCGAAGGAAGAGGTTCTAGATTTGGCCACGTAGAGTTGGCCATGACTAAAAACAGTATCTGGCAGTTATACGCCGACCTTTTGGAAAGTTTGGGCTTGTTGAGTTATTGATTGTCATGTAAAAGGCAAGGCGGATAGGAAATAGACGTTTTTTGAATAGAAAAGGTGTTGATGAATCAGAAGGTCTCAGGGAGGGAGGAAGTAGAATTCTTCTTCCAACTTTTTAATTATTTCCAATTCTAAAATATTATCAGACATATTTTTTACAATGAAGCGAGTCCCATTTCAAAGCCCTTACTTGGGATCAAAAATTTCTCAACAGAACAACAATAGCGCCTGGTTTAAAGGTTAAGGTATGAGGAGGCAATGACCCAATTTCAATACTATCTAAAATTCTGTGGGATATTGGAGCATTTCTTGCTTTTCTTACGTGATGAGGATTTTTATGCTTACGTAAGTGCAAGAGGTACCTGATAAAAGGGCAATCATTTTGTTACTAATGATACTGCAATGATCGTTTTTAATTAACAAAATCGTTATTTTAGGGAAAGTTTCACTAATTGTTTTCAAATCAAATTTGGTCCCATAAATTTCGGAAATAATGTTAGTTTCGGATGTTATTAAACATTGCGGAGTGCAACGTCAGGCTGCTTTCAAAGTATACGTCCCGTCTCCGATTTTTATGAGGATATCTCCGATTTTTTATGAGGACAGCGAACTCGATTTCTCCGTTATTAGCCCTGGGAACGTTCAAGTATTACGTTTTATAGACTTTTTTCCGGGTTTTTGGACCCCCTCCCCCTCCCCCTTTGTAAGAATTAGTAAGATTTCATTGAGCCCCCCTATCACATTAGGTAAGATTTTTGCTGACCCCCCCCCCCTCTTTTGGTCTTCCGTAATACTTGAACGCTCCCCCTCATATTTCTAGTTTATCTAAAAATCTTAAAAATCGGCCACTTTGGTGTTCGGTTCGATTGTTTATGATTTGTTAGGTGTGTTCAGTTCGGTTTTGGGGGTTGTTTTTCCGACTTTTCCGGAAAACCCGGGAAAATTTTAAAAATCCCGACCAATTGGGCAAATCTACGCGTGAAGAGCTTTCATTCAAAAAAAAGGTCGTCAAAATCGGTCGGATAGGGACTGCAGGGCGACTGGAAATACGTTTTGGGGGTGTTTTTCCGACTTTTCCCGAAAACCCGGGAAAATTTTAAAAATCCCGACCAATTGGGCAAATCTACGCGTGAAGAGCTTTCATTCAAAAAAAAGGTCGTCAAAATCGGTCGGATAGGGACTGCAGGGCGACTGGAAATACGTTTGGGGGGGTCTTAGCGTTTTAATATATAGATTTTTCACTGAGCAATATATTAATTTTATGCTTGAATTGCACTATATTTAGCTTATGGGGACTTTATAGGCTTTTTTTAAAAATATGTTTAATGAGGAAAAAAAAGGGGGAAAATTTAAAATTTATGTTAAATAAAATGATTACCATAAGTTAAGTATACGTTTCAACCGACAAATTATACAGTTTTTACTGCTAATGAAAACTTTTGAATATCTGCCATCTAGAGGGAAAAAAGAAAGCTACTCTGACACGTTAAATCTAATACTTATATGGTCCTGCATTTCCAATCATTTGCATCACAGTTCGTTTAGTCTAAAGGTAGGGGGGTCGGAGTGATGACGTGTCTATGTAGTGGTTTGGCTATCAATGAAGTTAAGCAGCATTGATGCGGGCCAGCTTCTGGATGGGTGACCGCACCGACACTCTTTCCCTCTGGCGGGGATGGCGGTAACTTACAAATGCAGTCGTCTTAACCTCACTGTAGGAGTTGGTTGCCGCATGCCAAAAGAGGAAAAGTCCCTGACCTGCACAAGCAGTTAATAGAATACAAATAGACCTGCGCAAGCAGTTAGTAGAGCACAGAAAAAGACCTGCGCAAGCAGTTAATCGAATATAAAAAAAAAAAAAAAAAAAAAGGTAGAGCGAGAGTACACTCCTACACAAACTAAAAGATCGGAGTTCGATTCTTCTAACAGTATAATATAAGAATCGCAAATATTTATCAACTCTCATTTCATGCTTTAAAAAGTATGAAAATATAAAAGTCCTAGTAAATATAGTATCAATTATGACACTTTAGAGTTGGCTTCTACCGTATAACCAATATGCCCGTATCATCGACTTTCACAAAACTTTGGTGATATGTTAGGATACCCTAGAGTCCACTTACGGACCATCAGCGGAATTTTTTTGCAAGCCCCTTATAAAGATTTTCAATGGAGTTGATTTTTCAGTTCTTAATTTTTTTACAACTGATTGGAGCGGCCGATTTGAACAAACTAAAAAAAAAAATAAAAAAATAAAAAAAATTTTTTCTCCGTAATGCGATCGCCGGATACAAATTTGGACATAAGGGTGCAAATTCACTATGGAATGTTGGACCAACATGTTGGTACCACAAATTGGACCAACATTTCACACAAATTTCGGCGTAGGAGTAAATTCTGCAATAGTCCATTAGTTCGCTTGTCAAACATGTTGGTACAAGTTGGTACAACAAGTTGGTACAACAAGTTGGTACAACATGTTTGTCCAACAAGTTGGTCCAACATTCAATAGTGAATTTGAACCCTAACAGGAAGAAAGACATGAAAAAATACGTCTTGTACGTATTTTCAAATTTTTTTTCTCTAATCGGGCTAAAAAAGAGAAAAAATCTTATAATCGATTTTAGGCAGTCATTTATTTTTCGGATCAAAACTTCTCCTTCATAGGCCCAAAAGTGGGCAAAATTTTAAAATTTGAATTTCAACCAGAAGACCAAGTGTCGCAGAAATGGGGTTATCATGGGATGAAAGTACGCCTAAAATTACCCCAAAAGAGTACTTTTCCTCGTTTTTTCCAAGTTGTGCAAACGGCCAAAAATGAGGTCAAAATTAATTTTAAAATTGATTTCGGCCGCGGCCCTTGCCTGCACCATTTTACTATCAGAGGATGAAAGTAGGCCCAAAATTACCCGGATAAGTATTTTTCCGCATTTTTTTTCGACAGTTGGCCCAAGAAATTGTGTGGGCAAAGTGAGTCTCCCAGTGGGCAAAACATTCGATTACTGGATGCCGTAAATAAAAGTTAAAAAATAAAACTTCAGAAATTATACTTAAATCGGATCGTTTTTTTGCTAAAAGTTTATAAAAATTATCGCTCGGACTTCGGCCTCACTTTGCGGCAGACGGTCAATAGTCTGAAACAGACTGGTAATAGTTAAAAAAAAATGAAAAAATGAGAAAGAAAATTGGAGGTGTTTCAGACACACACTAGATAGTTTTGAATTTTAAAAATTATTATCGCCCAATAAAAAAAAATTTGCCAGTTACCCCACCCCAGTAGCCATATGCTTTCCTTTTCTCAATAGGAGAAATGGGAAAATAATTTTCACTTTAAAATTGTTCAACAACTAGGCCTATTTAATATTTTAATAATAAATGTCATTATCGTAATACTAATTATACGAAGATGACAACTTAAAAATAATTTTTACATATGTCGAAATATCATTTAGAAGGAGCCTGATAATTATTACACCAATAAAATAACGCTATTTATGGTCGAAAAGGAAATTCAGACGATCGAAATCGAAATTCAAATAAAACCATCAAAAGTGTCACTTCCTTAAATTGCGTTTTTAAATGGTATTTTAAAAACAAACTTGAATCGGAAGATTTTTAAATATTTGAAGAAAGCCGTAGGAAGAAGATATGCCACTTAATGGAAATTTTTTTTTTTTTTTAATGGACATATCGGCTTAAAACAAGGAGTTGACAATAATGCTTTTTTTTCCCTTTAGGCAAAAAAGAAAACACACACACAAAAAAAAAAAAAAAAAAAAATGAGATTATTACGATACCTTATAACGGCCCAGGCAACCAATAAATAATATCGAAAGCACGATTCCTATTACATTTTTATAAAAGATAATTGCGAGTTAGCTTCTCCTAGTTTATATATTATTACACAATATACAATATAAATTGAATTCCATCGGAATCAAGTAATTTCCTTTCGCGGGACAAAAACAAACAAAAGGAAAACAGTACAGATGACTACAACGACTCATTAGCAATTATTTTTTTTATCATCTCCACGCACGGGTGAGCTTCTACACTGAAAAAGATTCTCCGGTTACTGTTAACAAGACGTTTCTTTTTTAATTTTTTAAAGTAAATCTGACTTTCTATTACGGGATGTTGTCACAAAAAAAAAAAAAAAAAAAAAAATCTGGCCAAGAAAATATAGGTTTTGGGTAAATTTTGTTTACAAGATGTTTAAAAATAAAATTAAAAATACGGTATCTATAATTAATACCAAGTCAGGGATGGACCTTGGCGATAACAACAAAAATATTTCGTGCTAATGGACGGTTTTTTTTGTTTTCAAAAGAAAAATTTTTGCGAAAATTATGAACAATAATTTAGGAACAACTTTACCAGCATTACAAAAAGTAACGGTTTTAGAAGAAAAGAAGGAACCTCTTTTGTAACCATTATAAAACTTAATGGGGGCCGTTCAAGTATTACGTAGGCTCCTTCACCCAGAAAAAGGAATATGCCTCGTTCGCAATACAAGCGATGTTGCTTAGCGACAAAACAAATATGCTTTGCCGCAAAGCAACATGGCTCGACTTGTCGACATTATGCATTGCGGCAAAGCAATCACGAGTTTTGACACAAAACATTTATTCTGCTTAGACCTAAGTTATGCAAAAATGCTTTGTGGCAAAGCATTTTTGCTTAGACCCAAAGCAGCATTTTTCTGGGTGTTAGAGGGGGCAGGAGGAGGGGGGGAGGTATTTGAAATCCTTATTTTGCTTACAAGGGGGAGGCGGGCTTTAGCAGATTCTACGTGAGCATTTTAATTTGGTTTTAATTTCATACAAGAATAAAATAAAAGCTAAAATTAGGTTGCAAATTCACTATGGAATGTTGGACCAACATGTTGGTACAAAAAGTTGGACAAACATGTTACACCAACTTGCTGGAATGTTGGACGAACTTTTCGTGCCAACATGTTTGAAAAGCGAATGAATCGACTATTGCAGAATTTACTCCTACGCCAAAATTAGTGTGAAATGTTGGATTAAAAGTTGGTACAACATGTTGGTCCAACATTCCATAGTGAATTAGCACCTCCATAGTCGACTGGTTTGTTTGCCAAACATGTTTGTACAACAAGTTCGTACAACATGTTTGTCCAACTTGTGGTACCAACATGTTGGATGTAGGAGTAAATTCTACAATAGTTGATTCGTTCGCTTGTCAAACATGCTGGTACAACAAGTTCGTCCAACATTCCAACAAGTTGGTATATATAACATGTTTGTTCAACTTGTTGTACCAACATGTTTGTTCAACTTGTTGTACCAACATGTTGGTCCAACATTTCATAGTGCATTGGCACCCTAAAAGTGAAAAAAAAATTAAGGGTGCAAATTCACTACACAGTAGAATGTTGTACCAACATGTTGGTGCAACAAGTTGAACAAACATGTTATACCAACTTGTTGGAATGTTGGACGAACTTGTTGTATCAACATGTTTGACAAGCGAACGAATCGACTATTGTAGAATTTATTCCTACGCCAAAATTAGTGAGGAATGTTTTGTCCAACATGTTTGTTGCACCAACATGTTGTAAGCATGTTGTAAGCATTACTGAAAAATTACGTTATAAAATATTATAACTCCATAACGTTTTGGCCGATTATAAAATTTTATAACTATTTATAAATTTTTATAATTAAAATTTTTGACAGACTTTATAGGCTGAAAATAATTTTTGTTATAAAATTTTATAACGAATTATAAATGAATGTCTGTTTTGGCAGGTTATAAAATTTTATAACAAAGTTTAAGTTTTCAATAACTCAATTTTATAACAAACTTTTTCTTGGGTAGACTACACTCAAAAAAAAAGAAATATTTTGAACTAGACCTATTTCTGTCTTACAAAAAAAAAAAAAAAAAAAAAAAAAAAAAAAAACGGAATGTTTCGTAGCAAAGCAAAAATTCCCCGCGACAACCAAGGACACGTTTCTTGACAAGATATTTTGATTGTTTTTGGATGATTTTTAAGAAAATGTTTTGTCACAAGACATTTTCGCTTTCGCATTAGTCATTTTTTTTTTCTGAATGTAACTCAGCTTCCAAAAACTGTTTTCAGCGGCTCCATAGGCAATGTTGCCATCTATCGAACACGTCGCCAACTATGGGCCTAAAATATTGAAATTCAAACCCTATACTTCCAGAAGTTCAAGGACTAAAATACTTAAAAATGCGTTTATTACCTTTTCATTTAAAAGTGTTAATTATCTTTTCCGATTATTTTTCGATCCATCAAAGATACGCATTTTTGTATCCGTTATCAAACACCTCAAGCGCTGTTTGCCTCTGTTATTTCATTTTCTGCGTCCATATGTTAATGATAGTCATTCCATCTTTAGAGCCCCATTAATTTTCAGATTAAAAATTTTTCGAAAAAACGTCGACCTTGATTGGTTTCCTCAAAGGAAGAGAATGTTTTTTTTTTTTTTTTTTTTTTTTTTTTTAATACTTTTTATTTTTCGGTTTTATAATCCGAAGTGAAAACCGGTCGAACTCACGGAGTGGAAAGACATATTCAAAGACTAATGCTCTTCCATAAGGAAGAAGATGATGATAATCGTTCAAGTTTTTTAAAGGCCGGTGATCAATTAAAATTTATGAGAAGATTCATTAAACGCTTTAAGTTAGCGTACTATAACAATTAGTGCTAATTTTAGGAAATCTCAGCGTTTCGGCGAATTTCCTCTTGAAAAGCCGGCGACCGCAGTGGGTAACAATAACCATTTCCTTGACCTCTTTATGTTTAGCATAAGAGTTGCCAATTAAGTGAATTATACAATTCAAAGCCTATAAATGTCATTGTTTTCATTATACACAACACCGGAATATATCAACAGAGTTCCTTCTTAGGGTTAAGGGGAACAAAAAATAGAAAAAAGATTCTTACTCAGAAAAAAAAATGACCCTATCGAAGTTATCCTTCACCGATAGAATATAACAAGAAGATGATAAAAAAAAAATCGGCAAAAATTCAAAGATGACGACGAAAAATCCGTGAGATAAATGTTACAAGCCCAATGTCAAGGATTTCAACAAACAATTTGTCTAATTCATTACTTGTTCATGCACGATGAATTATAATTTTTTTTAAGAGAAAAAAAGATATATGCAAATCATGGTGATGAGGCTTTACCGCAAGACCGACGGATGCGATATAAAAAATAAATAAATAATGGCAATGGTGTGCTATAAATAGATAAAAACCTAAATGCACATAACAGGGACAGAGGAATTATGGGACATCTGAAGCAATTGAGTTAACCATCTAGGTGCAGGTAGTAGCTGAAGGTATGATCAACTGGATACCCAAGTAGGAAATTTTTGTATTTTTCTATATCCAACTGTCCAAATTTGCATGATAGTTTTCAATGGTTTTTCTCTCATAAGTTAATACGGACGAAATTTGTGGTACTACACTAATATATATTATCTAATATGTCTGCACGTCAGAGCCAAAAAGTTCAATATGCAAATTAAAGATGGTCGTTTGTTATGGGTAAACAACGTTGGGTAACAACAAAAAAAGTGCGTTATAAAATTTTATAACTGTATAACGTTTTGGCCGATTATATTATAATCGGCTATAATATACAGTATATTATTAACTATTTATAAATTTTATATATTTGTATTGTGCTATGTAATGTATATGTACTACTACCCTAGAAAAAGTGAGTTATAAGTACGGCCAATTCGTTATAAACACTTATTATAACAAGATGATAAAACTTACAAGTTTTTATAATGTATTGGTTGGATGACTTGTAACTCACTTTTTCTTGGATAGTAGTACATATGCAGTTCATAGTACAATGGGCTTGAAAATATTACCGAACTGTTCAGAATAATACAGATGGTAACCCTACCGCCATATTATCGGTATAAAAGCCGACAGCTTCCAAGCGGAAGTAGTTTGCCGCACTTTATAATTAACAAGGGAAAAAACAATATCAAGTGAAGATTTTGTTTACACCAACTAATCTAACCACAACAGAACAGGGACCACTAATCATAATCAGTTAAACAGTAACGGAATAGTTACTCAACTGCTCTTATAGTTACTAAACGGCAGTAGTTCTAATATAATCATCGTTCTGGTTACAGTATTCACAGTTATGGCTGTACTATAACAATCGTTCTAATTATAATACAGCCATAGCTGTGGTTATACGACAATCATCGTTGCGGTTATAACACGACCATTGAACCATCGTTCTGGTTATAATACCAGAGGTAGTTATAACCACCGTTGTGGTTATAATATGACCATCGAAGCATCGTTGTGGTTTTACTATAAACATCTTCTGGTCATACTACAACCATCGTTCTGGTTATAATACCAGAGGTAGTTGTGGTTATACTATAACCACCGTTGAGGTTATAATATAACCAATATAACCACCGTTGTGGTTATACTGTAACTATCGATGAGGTTATACTATAGTTAAATTCCGTTCCAAAATCCTACTAACCTATCGCAGCTCAATTATACTATAACCATCGTTCTAATTATAATACAACTATAGCTGTGGTCTTTTATACTACAATCATCGTTGCGGTTATAATGCAACCATTCAACCATTGTTCAGGCTATAATACCAGAAGCAGTTGTGGTCATAATAACCACCGTTGTGGTTATAAACGATCGAAGCATCGTTGTGGTTATACTGCAACTATCGTTGAGGTTATTTTATAACCGTCGTTCTGGTTATAATACAACAATCGTTCTCGTCATACTACAACCATCGTTCTGGTTATAATACAACCATAGTTGTGGTTATACTATAACAATCATTGCGGTTATAATAAAACCATCGTGATTATACTGTAACTATCGTTAAGCTTATACTTTAGCCATCGTTCTGGTTATACTATAATTATCGTTATGGTTATAATACCAATTCATTTTTAATTTGAGATTCTAATTCATTTTTAATGAATTGTAATTCAAAGATGCTAATTCATTTTTAATAAGATTCCAATTACATTTTTAAAACAAGTGAAAAGCATAAAGAAGGAAACCGTACTAGGAATAACGCACGGGTCCATGGCTTCAAAAATCTCTAACTTGGAAAATTTGGCTTTAATAGCCGTTGGGGAGATGATTTGGAATCATGAAATCGTTACTGAAATTAAAGAGAAATTTTTTTTTCATCAAAAACAAGAAAAAATCATAAGTATGACTGGATGAATATTGTAAAAGAGGTCATCAATACTATGTTATGTTTTAAATCCATTCCGATCACTTTGCACAACAGTTTAATCTGTATCTTAAAAAATTTTGGTGAAAGAATCTACGAGTGGAATCGCCATTTAAGAAAAACGAAATTATTCGGCCGAACTTCTCGAAAAGTTATTTGTAAACTGTATGCAAAAAAAATTTATTGGACAAAAGATGGGATGATTAATGAAAGAAAAATTCTTTATGAACATTGGTTGAAGATATATACAAGTGCTAAATGCAGTTAAAGTATATATATATATATA
Source organism: Liposcelis bostrychophila (assembly GCA_037577465.1). NCBI lineage: Eukaryota > Metazoa > Arthropoda > Insecta > Psocodea > Liposcelididae > Liposcelis > Liposcelis bostrychophila. The sequence goes on from CM075212.1 coordinate 8,920,760, forward strand.
AAGTATATATATATATATATATATATATATATATACAACCATCATCGTGGTTATAATAAAACATCGTTGTACTATAGCCATCTTTCTTGTTAAGTAGTAACCAATTAACTATACCCACTAGCAACTGTAGCAGTAACAAGTTGACAGTATGTAACTAGTTACCAAAATACTGTTTACTAATAGTGACTATAATCATAATTACAACTATATCTCATAACTAGTAAAACGGTAACTAATTACTAGTGACCAGACCACAACAAAGTTAGGTTTTCCATTTTTTTAAATGGATTTTAGGAAAAAATCTAGTAACAAAAGTCCAACACTAAAAGCGCTAAAGTCAGCATATTTTCATTACGTGCCTAATTGGATCTATCTTACAGACGATCTTCCCGGTAAAACTTAACGCCACTAATCAGTCTGTGTTAAACTTTATCATTCCGGTCAACAAGATGATCCGAATTTACTTTGGTCGCCCTTGCGGTTTTTAAAATGGAAAATTAGTATCACCTTAGATAATGACTCTTAAATTCCTGATTTAACTCAGGGTGAAACGACACAACGATAATTAGTCGCTCGAAAATACCATCCAGTTAACCACCAACATTTAGACCTAAACCTGAACTCGAATATATATGCTTACCCGGCCCACCGTAATCCTGTTAAAACCAAATAGAATATTCCAGAAACGATTCCTGCCAAAACTCCGAGTGATGCTGCGCCAGATAATATTGCCGTCATCTGAGACATTTTTTATTTTTTATCCCATTTTCGTAACCACCTAAATTTCACAACAACATTTTTGATTTATTCCCCGATATCCCGAAATTCGAAAGGGAGAAAAATATCGTTATCACCGTGATGTAGCGCAAAGAGAAGTTGAAATGATATTGCGAAATTTTTTTTCTCTTCTTCCCGAAAGTATTGTACTTTTTTTCTTAAAAAATTTATAAAATGATAACGAATTTATCTAGGTTACGATAACAAAAAAAAAGAGACAAAAATAGTAAACTAAAAAAAAAAAAAAATAGTAAATCACCAAAATTAAAATATGTCTTTCGAAATAATCTTTAGTTAAACATCCGAAGAGAAAAGTAAAAAATCGAAAAACAATATAAAAAAAATTTTAAAAAACGGTGCTTAAACTGCAAAAAATAAAAGCTAATCGCAATTATTTTTGGCCTTTAATCACTGTTAAGCAATGTTAACTTTTTTATCAGTTAATCCGGGTGATAAACGTAAATCGTTTAATTTTAAAACATTTTGAACTTAATTAACCATTTTTTTTGTAGCAAAATTAAAAAAAAAAAAAAAATTAAAAATATTTTTAAAAAAAATCGAAATTTGCACTACATTTTTCTCATAGATAAAAAGCCGAAATCCACGTGACTAATGCCAGAGATGATTAATCCAATCATCTTATTATCCCATAACCAGATCGAAATTCCTCGATAAGGTGCCAACGTCCAAAATCGGAAAAACAAACACAAACGATATTTATCTCCCTTTCTGCAATCTTTTTTTTTTTTTTTTTAACCGGCGCACCACATATGGACCTCATATCACAAAACACTATCACTAAACAATCGCAAAAACCACGTTTACCTTTTCTCCTAAAGATAATATACTACACAAATTAAAAACATTTTTTTGTTTGTTTTCCCATTATTTTTTAGCGATAATAAACCGCTCGTGCCATCGCGAACTTTTTAACGGAATAAAATAACGAAAAATTATTTAACTTTTTTTTTTCTTTTTTATCTAAAGAGTTTAATGAACGGACTGTATAAAATTAAAGTGAGTGTTTAGCCGTGGCAGTCTGAAAATATAATTGCAATTAAAATTAGCTTTCACACGGATATGTTAATTCAAAATGAGTAGTAGAACCTGTTAAAGAATGAATATAATAATAATACAAATAGAGTTTATACAGAAAAAGATGCTTTCGTCATTGAGTTACGTCAAAAACCTGCTATAGGTAAAAATCCTCATGTGCCTTGGATATATTTAATTGCAACCTTGACCATAGTGCACTTATTTTTTTTTTTTTTGCATCTTTTCCAAAAAAAAGGTACGCGAAAAAAAATTCGCGAGGAAACAAAAATAATAAAAAAAAAATTTCAAGTACTCGAGGTAATAACTACTAGGTTCACTCGCAAAAAATTAATAAAAAAATTTTTATGTATGAATGTCACGTTCTTAACATCAAAACCTGAAATGATTCTGTCTCATCAGCAATTCCGATGGAATACGTAATAAAAAAGCATATGTTCAATGTTTTATTTTCGAATTGTATTTAGTTGAGATCGTTTGCAGATGTCGCGAAGAAAGTAGCAGATTTTTTCGTGTCTTTGTTTCGCCAGATCAAAAATTCGAGATGCTAGAAAATTTCGTTGCAAGATGATACATTTTTTTTTTTTTTTTTTTTTTTGAGAAAGTTTTGAAAGGTGGTTTGATTTCCTTGGAAATAGCCCGCATGACCTTGAGAATTAAACGAGATTTCTGAAGGAATTGCCACGGGTGAAAAATGGGTTTCAAAACTATACGGTGCGAAATACAAGAATGATAAATGAATAAGTTTGACAGGATCTTTATCGATAATGACTTTTAAAAGTTGAACTCAAGACGAAAGTATACCAGGTAGAACATCCAGTCTTTAAGATGTCTTATTTTTGCATTAATATGGTTTTACTGAAATAGAAGTCTTAGACTCATCTTAAAGATGTATTTCGATATTGCTAAATATAACTTCTAGTGGGGGCAATAGCGAAATAAAATTCCAATTAAAGTCGGCATGATTTAAGAGAGACATTAGTAGATACCGTGAGATGTCTCTCCTAAGAAGTTCTTAAAGAGAATATCTTTAATGCCTCTTTGTAAGAAGGTAATTAAACCCCTAATCAGTTTGAAAACAGGTATTAATAATTCATTTAGAATATATATTGAAGACCTCTTAATTAGAGGAAAATAAGATCTAAGAAAATTTACAAGTCTTTACGGGGAAAAAAAATACGCTAAGTTCGGTATGAGATTAACTGTACATGGTTCGACAACGGATTCAAATTTTTCGAACAGCGAAAAAAAAAGTGAGAGTGAAACAAACATCGTGTTTATTTACCGATATTACAAAAGTCGCGTCAAAAATTAAATGAAAAAAACCGAAGGTAAGTTTTTTTTTTCTTTTAAATCAGGAAATTTCACGTTAGGAGTAACATTATTATGGATTCTTCTTTTTTGGTATGTGTTTTTTGGCACTTAATGATCTTGTTTTTCGGTTAAATTCTACAGGACTTATACTCATATCCCTGCAGTTCATCATACTTAGGAATTTTTACGGTGCTTGAAGAAGAATCAGCGAAATCGGTTGTTTTGAATTTACGGGATATTCGATACAAATGCGTTAAACTCCGGCTGCCATCAGAAGATCATTCTTGGGCCGTTTACCCAATGATCCACCTCTTTAATTAAAACGTATTGAAAATTTCAAGTTCGTAAAAGGGTAAATAGGCATTTGAATGATTTCATATTGTTCTTTAATTGGGCAAATAATTATTTCCGAAAATGTAAATTAACAAAAAAACCTATTAAGCTTATTATTATTATTTTTTTGTTCATTTTTTTTTTCCATTAATTTTTTTTTTGACGCGGAACTCTGATCTTAAATGAGAAAATGATGTTTACGGCAAAATTCTGTATAAAAAATTATGTTATTTTTTCGCACCTTTTTTTCAGTTTTGTAATGTTTGCTGTTCTCGACTTTGGCAACGGCACGGTTGCGGTAGCACCCACCAAATGGCTAATGACGGAACTGGGGCCAGATTTGGAGTATGTCACTTATTGCTATTGGCCCCCAAAAAGCCAGTAAAAGAGTCTAGTGACTTCGGCATGCGAACCGCAAAAAGAAAAATGGAAGAAATTCAAAGTTACAGTTGAGGAAGAGTTCGGTATGTTTTTAATTAATACTTTCCTAATTTTATTTCTAACGTTTACGGAACGTTCAAGTATTACTTAAGATTTTTAGGGGGGGGGGGGGGGGGGTTCGCATAACCATCTTCGCCAAAAGCTAAGTTTGGCGAAATATCTTACTACCGGGGAGGGGTTCGAATTCACTAAAATCATGCTTACGTTGAATGGCCTCTCACTACATTTCTGCTCCATTTTTATTAAAGAAAATATTAGCTAAAAAATGAATATCCCTTTCTTTGGTCAGCTTTATATATGTTAAACCTAAAGTAAATATTTTACAAAGTTAAATATTTTTATGACATGATTGCGAAAACTGCAACCCCCCTCTCATCGTTCGATGAAAGACTTAAATTTATTTAACATTAGATGACTTTTTTCAGATAATATTACTTTAGCGCAAGAAAAAATAAAACAAATTTCAGAGCAAGAAGAAGATGATGATCCCTCTTTCACATCTCTTTCAGGAAGGCATCTATTTCATGTTTTAATTTTTTTAATTTTTTTTTTTTTTTAGAAAAATCATCTACGACGAATAGGCGGCGATTCAACAAGCGAAGTTACAACTTCCATCCTAGCAAAAGTCTTTACAGATGAATTAGCAAAATTAATCACCTTGAAAGGGACCGGGAAAAAGAGGGCGCTATCGGAGTTGAATTTATACCACGTTATAATGGGTAAATATGACAGATCTTAAATTTGAGTTAATGTAAAATAATGTCATTTTGTACTTATGGCAATTTTCTTTTTTTTTTTTTTTTAGATGCAATTAAGTCTAGTTGCAATGGATCTGAGAAAGAAATCACTACCGTTTTCTCGAACTGGCTGCGAAATGCTAAAGAAAGGGGGGAAAGAAGAAGCAAAAAGAAAAAAATTAGCCCAAGTGAAGCAGATGATGAAGGAAAAAAATGATGATATGAGTGGGAGAATTTTGTTAATTTAATTCGTTATCTATCCAATGGCAATTGTTAAATTCATTAGTTAATTTAATTGTTCATTCCTTTTGATTGGATCCTATGACCTAATTTGTAATTTTTGAAATGAAAATCTTCCTTTAAAGGTCATAAAAAGCAGATTTATTGAAAATTTTAATTGTTCATATTTTTTATCTCGGCATGGATTAGGAACGTTTCCGAAGTTAGCGACACCATATCGGAGTGCCAGGTCGGGTCCATATGGAGCCGTTTGTGCTATGTTAGTGCTGCAGGAATTTCCGTTTGTGAAGGTCCGGGTCAAGGTAATTTAAAAAAAAAGCTCTTGGTGTCTCATAACTTCCACATCCATTAGGTGGATATTGCACCCGTCCTTAGGGTTTAGATCGGATCCAAGTAGCCCAATAGTTTGTGCTACGTTTATCCTATAACATGGCACGAAAAAGTTGTTTTTTAGATCCCCCTATATTTCTTTTTTCCCGGTTTACCGGATTTCAACACCTGGTGTCTCTAACATCACTTCTCCAACAGATTGAAAACTGATCGAATTACTCTCAGAAATTAGGTAAAACGAAACACAATTTGTGCTACATTAGTGCTGAAATGTCCAGCAAAATATTTTACTTTAGGACCCCCGGTTTTTTAGCTATTCCGGTTTTCCCGAAAAGTCATATAGTCAAGTGAGGAAAAGTGTCGTAAATTTAACACCGTTTCCGTGATCAGACAAGGGTTTGAAAAAGTCGTAATCACTACTAAATATATGAAAGGATATAAACAAGAGAGACTAAGCACATCTCTTTTACATTTTGGGGGGGAAGGGTGGAAACAAGTAATGTAGGAAGGTGTCGAGTGACATCTCGTTGAATAGAACTTTTTGTTAGCAATAAAATAATTCCGTTTTCATTCATGTCAGTAACATATTCTCCATTTCAACTTATTACTAATTTTTAACATCATTTTGTTCTTGAACTCTGACCTTGGTCCATGAGTTCATGTTACTGACATGAAATTAAAACGGAATTATTTTATTGCTAACGAAAATTGCTATTCAACGAGGCGTCACTCGACACCTTCATACATTATTTGTTCCACCCCCCCCCCCCCCCCCCCCCCCCCTCCCCAAATGTAAAAGAGATGTACTTATAGTCTCACTTGTTTATATCCTTCCATGTATTAGTAGTAATTACGACTTTTTCAAGCCCTTGTCTGATCACGGGAACTGTCTTAATTTTGCGACTTTTTTCCTCACATGACTATATTGCTTTCCAAGAAAACCGGAATAGCTAAAAATCGGGGGTCCTGTAGTAAAAATTTTTGCGAGATATTTCAGCACTACTGTAGCACAAACTGTTTCGTTTTACATAATTTCTGGTAGTAATTTGATCAGTTTTCAATCTGGTGGATATGTGAAGTTAGAGACACCAGGTGTTGAAATTCGGAAAATCGGGATGAAAGAAAAACCGGGGGACTAGAAAAAAACTTTTTGGTGCCATGTTATAGAAAAAACGTAGCACAAGCGATTGGCTGCTTGGATCCGATCTAAACCCTACGGACGGGTGCAATATCTACCTAATGATGTGGAATAGGGTGGACCGAAAAACGCAAATTTTGAATTCGAAAACGCCCGATATAAGAATCGATGCCTTATTATAATGCTATTAACCCAATTTTTTTTTCAGATTTTTTGAAGGTCATCTTGAGGTTGCGCAATGACCTTGACGTTTTTGAAAAGCCCAGTAAGGGCAAAAAATAAGAATTTCTTTTTTTTTTTTTTTGCTGAACAAATTATTGCATCTTATCGGAAATTCTGCGTAGATTTCGAATACTCCAAAATTCCATTCCCCTTTCCAAAATTCATTTTTTGTGTACAGTTTTTAGCTAAAAGGAAAAAAAATCTAAAGAATTTCAGTGTTTAGAAATTAGGCCTGAAGCTCAAAAACCGCACACTAAAATGATTTTGGACTTCATATTCGTAATCTACGCAAAATTTCCGATAGGAAGCCATACTTTTTTCAGCAAAAAAAAAGAACTCTTATTTTGGCCCTTATATGGGCTTTTCAAAAACTTCAAGGTCATTGCGCGACCTCATGATAACCCTTAAAAAATCTTTAAAAAAATTGGGTTAATAGTATTATAATAAGGCATCGATCCCCATATCAGGTGTTTTCAAATTCAAAATTCGCGTTTTTCGGCCCACCCTAATGTGAAAGTTAAGAGGCACCAGGAGCTTTTTTTTTTTTAAAATAACTTTTCACCACGAGCGGCACAAACGCAAATTCCTACGGCATAAACCAGCACCAACGTAACACAAACGACGCTATATGGTCTCGACCTGGCACTCCAACATGGTGTCAGCGACTTCGGATTAAATTAAGAAAATTTTTGCTAGTTTTCAAACATAATGTTTTTGTAGTTCGTACGTTTGAAATAAAGCGAAATTCAAGTTTAATATTTTCTTTTTTTATTCTCCTTCGACTTCTATTACTGTTTTCTAATGGCAATTATTAAAATACTGCTTATAGTAAGGTATCTTAAAAATGTCTTCAAGATATCTGGAAACCTGAAATTATTGTCTTAAAGACGTCTGAAATACGTTTTAGGGCTAAAAATAATAAACAAATTCTATTTCGTTTAAATATCTTAAAAACGTCTTTAAAATGCATCTTGCAATACCTCTTAACACATATTAAATATTAATTCAAGACATCTCACGGTATGACTCAAATATCTCCTGTAGGTGGGGCAATAACAAAATTTAAGTCCTCTTAAGGATCATGTAATTTAAGAGAGAGCATAATAAGACGTATTAGATATGAATTCCATCTTGCACAAGATGCATTCAAAGCATCCTCAAGATAAGTTGTTCTACCTGGGTATTGTAAATGCTTTGATAAGTTGATAAGTCGAAGACAAGTCCGCGTTTGCCCTCATGATGCTTTTCGCGATGATCAGCTGACTAAAAAATGATGAAACAAAAAAATTATATTGTACCAAGGGCGCCATCGAACAAAAAAGCTGCGGGGGAGTAGGGGGGGGGGGCAGATTATAAGCTACTGCTACGTGCTGATGACGTATCACTTATGGACTTATTGAGAAATTTAAATTAGTCAAATTTGTCCAAAGTCCTTCTCACTTTGTCAGAAAAAGTTCGCGTTTCAAGTGCAGACTACAATCTTGGGCAACTTTTTCAACACCGGAATTTCGGGATTAAAATATTCCTAATAATGGGATCCCGGGATTAAGGGGAAAGTTCCTTGAACAGCAACTAATAATGGTAGAAAATTGTCCTTGTCGGTTTACAAAACTTTTTTTCTTTTTTAATTTCAATTTTACCATTAGTTTTCCTACATTTCAGCGAAAATCAAGCAGGTTATAACCTGTCATTTTTTTTTTTTAATTAACAAAATTGTGAGGGAAAAAGGGCACTCACAAAACAAATTAACTTAGCATAAACGGTTATTATGCTTTGAACGCTTCTGTTTTGAGCCAAGACATTTTCTGACTTGCCGCAAGCCATCAGCTCGGTTGTCAGCAAGTAGTATATTGTAAACAAACAAAATGGCGTCTTATGTAGAATTTATATATTACGTTATTATGAAAATACTGTTCATGCTCCCGTGTATCAAACCATTTCACACTAAACAATGTAGGCCTAAATAAAATAACTATATGAAACATCAAATGAAAAATTATATTTTTACTTCGTTTTTTGAAACTCTGTAACTTCGTATTTTGTAGCTTCGTAGTAACAACATAACTTAAACATAACCTATCCTCTGCATTGGACAATGTTAGATTTCAGTTCAATTTTTTTAAAGAAAATATTAAATTTAAGTTACCTGAATAAAAAAATCTGCAATATTCATCTTGTTTAATCCATGATGCAAGTTTTTAAAATAAAAATTAAAACGATACTACGTTTATTTCATTAAATAATAATTACCGTTTCGCGAGCCGCCATGTTGATTCCGATATCATACTGTCCGACAGTGTTGCCAATAGTTGCAAAACAAAATAAAATGTCTTCTGGCAAGACATTTTATCCCAAGGCAAACCGAAATGACGAGTCTATATCCGAACCCCGAATTTTCCAAACCCCGAATCGGGTTTCGGGGTTTATAAAATGCGATATCGCGAAAAAACGATGTCGCGTTTTCCGAACCCCGAAATTAAAAATCACCGATTTGGTTTTCGGGTTTCATAAATGTCGGGGTTTGGGAATCCAGGGGTTATGACGCTTTTTGTATTTCTTTAAATTATTTTATATTTCGGAGTAAAAAATTCGGCGATAATAAAATTCGGCGTTTTTAAATTCGGCGATAATAAAATTCGGCGTTTATAAATTCGGCGATTTTAAATTTCGGGGTTTGTTTAATTCGTGTTTTTTAATTCGAAGTTTTCGATAGGGTTGCCAACTCGTAAACAATAGAATCGTGTTTAGCTTACGTAAATTTACTTCTCAAAATGCAGGACGCACTCATAAGTTAAACACGATTCTATTGTTCACGAGTTGGCAACCCTATTGAAAACTCCGAATTAAAAAACACGAATTAAACAAACCCCGAAATTTAAAATCGCCGAATTTATAAACGCCGAATTTTATTATCGCCGAATTTAAAAACGCCGAATTTTATTATCGCCGAATTTTTTACTCCGAAATATAAAATAATTTAAAGAAATACAAAAAGCGTCATAACCCCTGGATTCCCAAACCCCGACATTTATGAAACCCGAAAACCAATTCGGTGATTTTTAATTTCGGGGTTCGGAAAACGCGACATCGTTTTTTCGCGATATCGCATTTTATAAACCCCGAAACCCGATTCGGGGTTTGGAAAATTCGGGGTTCGATAAAGGACCCGAAATGACTTATCACAAGACATTTTTTTGTTTTCGCACGGTTTTTACGAAAAATTTCTTGTCTTAATGCACTTTTGCAATCGCATTAGTCATTTTCTTTTCTGAGTGGGTCAATTACTGGGCAAAAAATTCCAATTTTTTTGCATTGAAAATTCCATGACTATGCTGTTACTCCGGGATTAACACCTTCCGAAAATCGTCCGAGATCCTGGAATCTTGGAATTTCAGAGTCTCTATACAAGCAAAGATGTTGGCATAATATTTTTATAACCTTCAAAGCGGTCTTTATGCTTTAAAAAAAAAAGAGGTGCTCAAATAAAATCTTCCATAATTCAGACCAGGAAGCTCAAAAATTTGCCAGGGTATAGTTTGCCTACTCAAAAGACGTTCCTGATGAGACATTTTCTTCAAAAAACTATACTGCATTTCCAAGAGACGGGAAACCAACTCAATCAGGCTTGGGGAGATTTAAAACCCCGAAAAATAATGCCTCCATTGCCGAACGCTTAAATACATTTTTATTTTATTTTATTTTTTTTTATTTTTTTTTTGTATCATAAAAGACTGACAAACAGCCATTCCAATATTAGCAAACGATTTTTGGACACCCTCTTCCACCCCCGAAAACGCTTACGCAATTCATGGGAATCCTTTTGATCTTTTCTTGTCGGGAAAGGTTAGCATTTCATTGATAACCTCCCCCTAACTTGCTGCCAATATCATTGCCCCCAAATCAGTTTTTATTTGCAAAAAAAAAAAAAAAAAAACAAAAAAAAAAAAAAGTTGGGAGAAGGGGATGTCAATGAAAGTCTTTCATTTCACAATTAACAAGAATTTCAAAAAATAAATTGTTTATCTCACCACCAGAATAGAGCGTCAGAAGGGCCCCTAACCTCAAGGCCCTTTAAAACTACCAATGGTTTCTTATTTACTAAAAAAAACTTTCCAGAATTATTTTTTCAAATACTTTCGTATACAACAATGAATAATTCAGGGTAAATACAACCCTGTATTGTTATAACAACCCAATACGATTAATTATAGCCGAGATTCCTCATTCACATAATTACCATTTGGTCGAAATCAGGCACTGGAGGGTAAAGGGCCCACCCAAAAAATTCCTAGCAACGCCACTGGCAAGCACTCTTATCTCCCATATTTACATTGTTAACGGCAATTAAAACAATTTGGCCTATTCCATTGGGCAATTTTTATTCATAAAACCGCTTAGCTGCCTTTTCAATTCCATTTTTCAATTTAGAAAAAAAAAAAAAACTTACCATTGCTGAATGTATTTCTGAAAAGCGATATCCCGTAATATAACCTCAGTTATAATCTGGTACTCGGAGGTCGTTAAAAGCGTACACCAGTCATCCAAAACGATACCAGTTTTCATCCTCTAAATTTTTGCACTGGAATAACCTGGAACTAAATAAAAAAATTAAAAAAAATTAAACTTTTGTGCTTTAAACGGTACCGTTTCATTTCACACTATAGAAATATGCATATAAAAATAACGATGGGAAAGTTTTGACGTTCATCATTCTTTTTTTTTTTTTTTTTTTTTTTTTATATATATAAAAATTTTACATAAAAAAAACCGTTATTTTTATAAATTAAAACAAAAAAATACAAAATTCACAAATTTTTATTTTGCTCCTTCAATAAAAATACAAAAAAAAATATTTCAATAGGTAAAAACATGACGTTATGAAAATAATAATAAAAAATATAAACACTTACAGTACGCCATAAATTTGCCAATAAAGTTCGTGATGAGCAATGTTGATAACATTATTAAAACCATCTTCCCTCATCAAGCCTTTGGAATATGCAAATGAGACCTTATTTTAATTTAGTCGAGACACATGTTTTTCCGTCTGTTAATAACAATACCTTGACTTTATCGTATCAGAGCAAACAGAAATATTTATTTTGCATTAATCTGAAAGAAAAAGAAAAATCAGTAGAAATTCTTTAATGTTTTTAAGTACGCTTAAATAATTACGATTTAGAAATAAAAATTATTATTCATCAAATCACAATTCCGTGAATGTTTTGATGGATGCTTCATGTAAAGTAAAAACGCACCTCATTAGTACTGATTAAGTTTATAAATATTCATATTTGTATTTTTAATAATAAAAAATATAAATCAAATATCTTTGGATTATAAAAACGGGAATGATAACAGAAAAATTGCACTTCCCTTGATCAAAAATATAAATAAATCACGGTAACTTTTTTTACGCGTGGTAAAAATAAAAGCACCTTAGAGATTCTGTTTTTGAATCACAGATTAGCTTATTTTAAAAAAAGTCTAAATTAATCGATAAGAGGCTCTACGCTGTTAATACTGTTTTGCCGTCTAGTATCATTACTGATTGATGGAGTGCTTTCTGCGGTGCTGATTCCAGAAGAATATCTGGATGACAGCGATTTTAGAGTTAGAAGAGGTAGGAGACCGATTACGGCCGATCCACCGCATACAAATGCCAAAACATCACGGTAGTAATTTGTGCAAGTTGTTGTACATTTTCTGAAAATTATTTTAATTCTTTTTTAAATTTTTTGTTTTCAAATTAAAAATGAAGATGTTAAAAAAATCTTACAAGTATTGAATTAAAATCACAGCGACACCGTTCGCAAGCTTGTCAACAAAGCTCATAGAACCATAAACAAAAGCTCCTGTATCGGTATCGTGGCCTATTAAATCGGCAGTTATCCCTAGTGATGTGACTAGCATTATGGAACCCCCGAAACCTAATAAAATGGCAACAGGATATATCTCATATTCATTGTAGTATATCCCAGACCCGAATCTAATCCACACGCAAGCTCCTATTCCGATTAATGCGCCAGTGGCATAGGCAATCTGAAATGAAAAAACATTCAAATGTAATTAGTGTTTTTTTTTTTTGTTTTTTTTTTTCGAGCAAACAGGAAAATCCCTCCAATAAAATTTATCTCATCCTAATCCGCAATGAAAAAGCAACGCTGACTCACATGCCTAATGGTTATCAAGTGAAAAATATGATTCATACATAGCAAACACTGTATTTACACAACCTTAATGATTGTAAAAAGCAAATAATTTTGCTTTTAAAACTCAAATTCCAGCTTCACACTATCAATCTTAAAACAAATTCACTTACCAATCGCCCTAAAACCTTGTTCAAAGGGTGAACTACAAATGTAGCACTCAAGCTGCTTAAAAACATTAATAAAGGAACTACAGCCAGACTTTCAGCATTTCTTGATAACGTTTCATGTAAATACAGTGGGATATAAACTTGTCCGAGATTGACAAACAGTCTTGTAGACATATAAAGCACTGCAACCTGCAATAAAAAAAATTGACTTTTACTTACAAAACTTTCAATTTATTTCTTGTTCAAATACCTGATATAATTTTCCATCTCCTAAAAATTGGAATACTGATTTATGAACTCTTTTTGAAATTCCAGAACTTCTTTCAGTGCGATTTTCTTTTACACCTAAATGAAACATAAATGATGTAACAGCTCCAACTGCTAACCCAAAAAAAACTACTCTTTGAAAGTTTGTAGCATCATCAGGGCCAATTTGATTGGATGGATCTGTATCCTCTCCCAATTTCAGTGAAATCCAAGTCACTAAGTAAACTAATACATTGGAAATAACAGTGAAACTATACCTGAAAAACAAAAAAAATTAAATGTATTACATGAAAATACTTTATAAAATAAAAAAGTGGTAAATGGAGATTACCTGACAGCTGTCAGCTGGGTTCTTTGATGTTCATTAGGTGTCAGATCAGGAATAAGAGCTAAATGAGATATTTGCACAGCAGCCCAACCAAATTGGAAAATGCATACAAAAGCACCATAGTAAATAATTTGAGCAAAAACATGAGCATCTTTGCACCCTGGACAGGGACTAAATATAAATGGAAAACTTCCAAGAACACATATTGTTCCAACTAAATGCCATGTCTTTCTTCTTCCATATTTACACAGCCAAAAATCATCATCTTTGTCCGATTGAATTCCTAAATCCAAATGATAAAAATGCATAAGTTCCTTTCACTAACCTTGACAACTACTTTAATAAGTTTAACATACCTATAAAAGGGGTTGATATAGCATCGGCTACTTGGCCGATGAGCATTATAGCCCCGGCATTAACAGCATCAAATCCCAAAACTAGATGATAAAATACTAATAAATAAGTAAACCACATAGAGGCACACACATCATTCATAACATGACCGATGCCATAGCATAACCTAAAACGCAATGACATCGGCGTCCTAATTTCAAAATTATTATCTGAATTTTCCATTCTTCTCCTTGACCAAAGCCGTCAAGTTAATCTCTTACACTAAATCATAATTAAAAGTTACTTAAAAACAAAATCTGTTAGTTTGACGTTTGCTGACAGCCACAGAGGCAATAAACAAGGAATCTCTTCCTATACTCTATGATTCGCCATTTGGCGACAAAATTTCCTTTCAGGGATCGCCATCATTGTTTTAGAGCCTTATGTAATGAAAAAGGTCAGATAAAGAAGAATTGGGCGCCATTTTTTGCATTTCACGTTTCTGAACTATTGTAGAGTTCGTCAAGGCGTTCACAATTGTCGTATGTCCTGTATGGTAGAGGATCTCTCAGTTAAAAAAATGGCTTTAGGAACGAGATTTGTAAACAAATTAGTTCTTTATCGTAATATTTACCCTGTTGCGAAGTATTCAACTACGGTGGACGATCATAATGTAATTGTAACGACAGACGATCAGAACGTCATTGTCTGCTGGCATCCAGAAAAGGAGTTTCCGTATGAACATACACTACCTATACCAGAGAAGGCAGCAGTAGCCGAATCAAATTTTAAAATACAGACTAGTAAAGCATTGCAAAGTTTATATAAGCCTAAAACGGAAGATGATTATAGAGCTGAGCTTATGAAGTTAACTAATACAACTCATCATAAATGGTTTATTCGTAAATGGGATTTCCGGAAGAAGAAGGAGCCAAAGTTTCCAAGACCGTATTTGTAGATTATTTTGTTGTAGTTATTTTCTAATTTAATAAAATTTTATATTTAGAAAAAGATTTATTTTCTTGTTTTCATTTACAATGACATACCATTTAAAAATTGCAATAAACTTTGTTCCAGATTGCCAAATACATTTAAAATATCAAAGTTATTTTCACAGTTAAAAAAAAAAGATTTAAAAAACAGTTACTCAATTTTCCTTTTCTTTACAAGAGAACCAAGCTGTAAAGATAAAAAAAAACAAATAAGACTTTTACTGAAAAATTACATTTACATTTTTAAAGTTACAAATTATCTTACAATGTCAGAGATAGAAGGCAACTGTGAAGTTTGATCCAATACTGGTTGTGCTTCAGGAGGCGGTGGAGGCTGTTTAGCTTTCATATTTCTATGCTGCGGGAATGAAGGCATTAGTTTTGGATCGCAAGCTGAAAAAAAAAAAAAAAACAATTATTTTGCATTATCTAAAAAGACATTTGAAATAAAAAAAGTTTGAGACTTACGATACGGTTGTTCTTTGAAATAAGAACTTTGCAAACATTCTTCAGCAGTAGCTCGTTTCTTTGGATCATACATAAACAAGAAATTTAACAGCCTTAATCCAGCAGCTGATAACCATGGGAATCTCTGCTTCAAATTATTGTAAGGTTGATGTTTTAATGTAAAATTGGCCAAAGCTGGCAAGGATGAATATTCAGGCCATATTGCATCCGACGGTGTTCCCAGAAGATCTACGATTAATTCTAGCTGATGAATTTCTGATCTTCCTGGAAGCAGTGGTCGATGCCCTAGGATTTCTCCTAATATACATCCAGCTGCCCACATATCTACACTTGTAGTTTGTGTTCTGGCTTGAAGTAAAAGTTCCGGAGCTCTATACCAAAGAGTAACTACTTTTGGTGTCATCGGTCGAATAGGTAAACCAAAATATCTGGCTAATCCAAAATCAGCTGAAAAAGATTAAAAAATTTTTGGTATTCAATAATTGTGTGTAAAATTTTCATACAATTTTCTTGTTTAGGAATGTTTTAGTGCAATCATAACATATTTCTTCTACTAACTGAGTATTTTTGAATTCAAAATAGATTTGCTTAAGATTTTATATTCACAAATATTCAATGAGAACATCTTTTTTTTCTGGATTCTCGAATAATGTTTGTTGAATAAGCTATTAAACAAGCAATTCACCACAACTTTTCCAGGGAAAAAAAAACTCTACACAACAATTATTAAAAAATACCAAAGATTAGCAAGCTTACCAATTTTAACACATCCTTTATCAGTCATTAATAAATTTGATACTTTTAGATCTCTGTGAACAATAAAATTCCGATGAAGATATTTTAATCCTCTAAGAACTTGAATCATGATGCATTTAACTTGTGATTCTGTAAATGGGGCTTGCATATTATCTAAAAGGCTAGCCAAATCTTGTTCGCAATACTCCATAACTAGAAAAATGCTGAAATAAAAAAAATGATAGATATAATAATTTATTCTTGAATGCTATTCATTATTAAAACTGTAATTTCACCAGATTAACCTTTCTAAACTTTTGCCAACGACTACTTCTTTTAAATGAACAATATTTTCATGTCTGCAATTTAATAAAACTGATATTTCTCTGAGACCACTGACTGGTAGTCCGTCCTTTTCGTGTTCCATTCTAACTTTTTTAAGTGCTACAACTTTATCTGTTTTCATGTCCCTGGCACGGTCTGGAACAAAGAAGTATTAAGTAATAATATAATCAGCCCTTAAGATGTGTTACTGTTTCTACTTTCTTTCACTTACACACAATGCCATAGGTTCCTTCTCCAATCCTATTCAACTTTTCAAATTCTGATACAAATCGGCAGCGCCCCAGCTACAATTAAAATTAAGGTTTATTTTATGCAAATTCTATGCATTAATATTTTCATAATAGCTGTTAATGATTTGATATTAAATATAACACTTACAACATCTTGTTCAGGTATTTCCATCGGCTTCCCAGTTAAAAACGATGTTAAAATACCTTTCCTAGTGATAGGGGCTGTAGGATCCGGCCCAGGTTCTCTGGAAGTATCCTTTTCTCCTGACTCCTTAGCATGGCCTAGAATTTTTAATCGTAAACCTAAAGATTTTTGCTAAAATATTATACTTGAAATACTTACTAGGAGAATCTTTCAACATTTTTATAATAAAATAATACCGGCGAAAAGAAAATACGATTATTTATAAACAATAATTCATCATTTAATAAGATGGCGACAAGATCGGCGAACCTCCCCAAGCAGGGAAATTTTGTCACCGAAAAGTTGGCTAACTTGAAGTGTATCTGTTACAAGTTCCGACAAATCGTTATATCAGATGTGAAAATATCCCCCAGACAACAAATTTTGGTGTAAAACACGTGTAATACACGTGTTGGTTTTGGTGTAATATACGAGTAACTTACACGTGTATTATTCGTGTATTTTAAGATAAATTTACACCGTTTTTACAATTTGGGTTAAACACGTAAAATTACATATAACCATATGTGATTTTATGTATTTAATTCAAATTGTGTGACCTCAAATAATGCCACAGATATTTTACATACGATTATTAACAGCCATTCTATAAAAACTTCATTAAAGATTTGACTTGTTATAAACTTGAGTTTGCATATATAATTGAATGAAAAAACAAACTGTACGCGGAAAACCACCGACTCATAATATCTTCCTTCCAAAATCGAAATTCCGAAATGTCTCAACTTGATGATCCTATATAGGCTAAATACGATATAAAAATACAAAAATCAGAATTTTCGGAGGGAATCCTGATTTTTAGAACGAGATTTTCAGTTTTTACAATACAAACTTTCGGGAATAGCCAGGATATGGACACAAAAAAAATTGATATCTCGTTTATTTATAAGGTTGGAGGCATAAAATTTTGCATCCAGGGGTTTATCGATCCGAAAAATCCAAATCTGAAGTCAGAGTCACGAAAATGTGAAGTCTTTATGCTTGATACAGGTAAATTAAAGCCCAAAATATTATAATTAGACGCTAATTTACAAAATAGTCAAAGTATCGGCTCAAGTGCCTCGACTACTACTAATAATAACGTTTTTTACCTTTTTTCCTTTTACGGTTTTACCTTTTTTCCCCGGATAAATACCGTGTAAAAAAGTCTTAAAATTTTTTTTTTCTTTTTAAATCAAAATCTTTCCTTTGCACAGGGTTTAAAATTTAAGTTAAAAAAACCTTAAAAAACCTCCTTAATCAACATTCTACCATTTTCAAAAATCAAAGTAGAAAGATAAGTTAAAAAATATAATTTAAAAAATTTTTCAAAGGAACAAAATAAATTTGAATACTTAAGGTGGAATAACCAACTTGACTAGTAAACGCTTTGAAGAAAAAAAAGCTTATTTTAAAAGCTTATTTAAGCTTATTTTTGTTACTAATTATATACTTATTAAGTTAGTTTTGTTTATAAAATAATACAGAAAATATTGTGATAATGTAAAAAAATTTAGGTGTAAAACTTGTGTAAATTTGTCTTAAAATACACATATAAAAGACGTGTAAGGTACACAAAAAATACACGTGTATTTTTCGTGTATTACACGAGTTCGGTTGTCTACTTTTGCATTTATAATTCGCGGACAATCTACGCTAAGAAATTTAGTCATTGATTATTTGGTCAATTGGATTTAAATACAAATAGAAGCCATGTCAAGAAATGGTCAGTATGTTATTTAGATAAATTTTGTTTTATTTAACCGGTTTTCGGAGAACGATCTTATTCCACCAAAACCGTTTTAACTTCCTTGAATTGCATATGTAGGACTGTTATTGCTAAGACAATCCCACATTGATTCCATCTTTGTTTGCTCAATGTACATGTAGCTCTCCTTTTTAATCTCGATTAAAAAGGAAGAGACTTGTACTTCGAGACTTCACAACTTCTAGGCCTAACTTTTTGCTGTCTAGAAATCCCCCCCCTATAGCTTATTTGCAAAAATGTGAATTTAATATTGTTTTTTCCTTTTTTTTTTTCGATTATGTTTTTGTGGGGACCTGTCTACATGTTTCGGTACTGGATGGTATGATGGATTTTACAGTGCTGTAAAATACCATCCAGTACCGAAACAATTGCTCAATTAATTAACCCCCCCCCAAAAAAAAAGAAAAAAAAAGGCGAGGACAGTTACCATATGCACATTAAAAATGTTCCCAGCAGAAAAATTTACAATGATAATCCTGCCCCTGTAAGCGATTTCAGCGTATCTCCATTTTGCAAACAAAAACTTCTCTCTGATGTTTAGCTTTTGTCAACAACGGTTCTATTCGAGCTGTTTTCAAAATGGAGTTACGCTGAAGTCGCTTACAGGGGCAGAATCAAACTTACCGTGAATCAGCTTCATCATCAGGTACATTCCCTAACACCGCTTGTATAATTAAAAGAAGAAAAACAATTTCAAGAAGACATTTTTGTTTTTCACATAAAAACTTCACAAAAAAACATTACTACTTTTCCTTATCCGTTAATCTTTTTTTTCTTTTTTTTTTTTTTTTTTTGAGGTCCGTTCCGCATAAAAGTGGTGGATGTTAAGTTTGAAATCAGGGGGCCGGAAAACATAGAAATCACTTAGTATACTACATATTAGGTATGCAGGTGGCGTATTGCAGGTCGAGGCTGGGGTCGGGCCGTATCCAGTTGAGCCCTGTAAGCCACCTGCATACCTGATTTGTTAGATATTTTACATCACGATGGCGGAAAATGTCATATCCCTCTGTAGCTGTAGAGCGCCCCTAGCGGCATATAAACGAAATATAATATAATAGAATATCTTAAGATAAAACATGGCGCAGTCGTGGTATGAACCGACGAATAATTTCGCGAAAGTTCAGTTATTGTGGAACAATATTAATTAATTTATCCTTATTTCCGTAATTTAGGCAATATGCATTAATTTGAACAATTTTTTCTCATTCACTTCCTCATAAATTTACGTCAAAATAATTCACCAGCACACGAGGGAGCTCTAACATGGCGTCGGAATTTAATAAGCCTGAACCTCTCAATCTCAATGGAGACAACATCGATCAAAACTTCAAAATCTTTAAACAAGAGGTCGAAATATATTCAAAGCTACGAAAACCTCTAAAGAAGACGACGACGTACAAGTGGCTCGACTTTTAAATTTATTAGGAAAAGACGCAAGGAAAGTTTACAACACATTTGGATTGGCAGCCACATCCAAGGTTACAGACATCTTTACCAAGTTTGAGGAGTACTGCACACCAAAGAAAAACATAGCCTTAAACGTATTCAACTTCATGACCAGAAAACAAAAAGAGGGAGAAAAATTCCATGATTTTCTGACAGACCTAAGGACCCTCATAGAACCGTGTGAATTCAAAACCGAAGAGGACAAACTTCTCAAGGCAATGATTACTTTAGGCATAAGGGATGAAAGCACCCGACAGAGCTTGCTTAGAAAGGACTTAGACCTGGACAAACTCATAACCTTTTGTCAAACAGTTGAAACCTCACACCAGGCCAACATTTTGATTCAAAGCGATGCCACAAGGGAACCTGTGCCAGATGTTTGCTCGATACAGACCCAGAAGTATTCAAAGAATCAGCGATCAAGAACAATCACCTCACCAAGGGATTCACATACATCCAGGGAGCCTTCCTTCCCTTCAACTAGAAAGTCATTCTCGTGCAACAATTGCAAAACTACACACCAAAAAAATCAGTGCCCGGCTTATGGCAAAACCTGCAATTATTGTCACAGAAGAAATCATTTTGAACTTGCATGTAGAATCAAAGCGTTTCACAGTAAAAATCCCCAACAATCATCGGACACATCAGCTATTGAAACTGAAAATGATTATGAGCCTGTTCAAGACTCACTGACCCTCGATGAAATTACAGTATCATCCATCACAACACCAAACACATGGTTTGAAAAAATTAAACTTCACAATTTGGAGACTAAAATGAAAATGGATACAGGGGCACAAGCAACAGTTATTCCAAACGTTTATGTGACCAATTAAATGTTCCCATGGATCCTTGTGAACTCAAGATCAAATCGTTTGGGGGTTTTAAAATAAAACCAATAGGTTCGGTTAACCTGGATATTACAGCAAGGAATAAAACAATAAAATCTACAGTGCTAGTGGTGAAACATGAAAGTGAACCTTTATTAGGCTTGACGGATATGATCAAACTGGGCTTTGTTGATCCCCAATGTATAAATGAGGTTAGGTTATCTGACAGAGACAATTTCATTCAAGCTAACCAAGACATTTTCACTGGACTAGGAAAATTTCCTGACACCGTTAAATTAAAGATTTCAAATAATGCTATTCCTCAGTCCAATCCTCCTAGAAGGGTAAGTCAAGTCATTAAACAGAAATAAAAAGCACTCTAGATAATTATGAAAACTTAGGTGTTATTGAAAAAGTGACAGAACCAAAGCTTGGGTTCATAATCTAGTCATTGTTGAAAAAAATGATAAAACTCTACGCTTATGCATTGATCCCAGAAATTTAAATCAGTACTTAATTAGGGATTACTATGAGATGCCAACCATCTCAGAATTAATGTCAAAGTTAGCCAATAAAAAATTCTATACAGTTTTGGATCTGAAAGATGGATATTTCCAAGCCCCATTAGATGACGAAAGTTCTGATTTTTGCTGCTTTAGCTCTCCTTATGGAAATTATAATTCAAGCGAATGCCGCAAGGTATTACGGTGGGCACAGAAGTCTTTTCCAAATTAATGGATAAATATTTTGGAGACATTCCAGGCACTGCTCATTTTTTAGATGAATTAGCAATAGGAGCTGACTCCCTCGAAGAACATAATCAGATTTTAGAAACGGTTTTGGCAAGGGCTCGGAAATGCTGTATTCGATTTAATCCTAAAAAACTACAATATTGCGTTAATGAAATTTCATTTCTAAATTTAATTTTTAACAAACATGGGGTTCAAATCAATCCTGACACAGTTAGAGCCATTCAAGAACTAAAATCCCCTTCCAATAAAAAGGAATTACAAGCAACGTTAGGACTTATAAATTACCTAAGGCAATTTATTCCCAATCTGGCCGAATTAACAAATCCAATGCGTCAACTCTTAAAGAAAAATACTTTATTTGAATGGTCCTCAGAGTGTGAAGCTGCATTTCGAAATATTAAAACACTAATTTGTGATGCCACCGCCTTAACAGCTTTTGATCCAAATCAATCAATACACATTCAGTGTGACGCTTCGAAAAATGCCATTGGCTATTGTCTATTTCAAAATAAAAAACCGATTTATTATGCGTCTCGGAGTTTGACAGAGACTGAAGAAGATTATGCACAAATTGAAAAAGAACTTTTAGCGGTTACAGAGGCTTGTAAAAAATTTCATTATTTCATTTATGGTCGCAAGATTAGCATTCAAACGGACCACAAACCACTCATATCTATAATGAAAAAACAACTGCATCAGATTCCGAATAGTCGTTTACGACGACTTCGTTTAAAATTGCTAAATTATGAAGTTAACCTAGAATATGTAAGAGGTCGTTTTATGTACATAGCAGATCTGCTCAGCAGAAACTTTATCAAAAGACAGGTTAGGGATGATCCCACAATGTCTGAAGTAGTTCATACCATCATTATAAATGAGTTAAAGTTTTCACAATCTAAATTAAATAATTTTATCGCAGCTACTAAAGATGATCCAACACTAAGTCAAGTCTTAAATTTCTGCAAAAACGGGGCCATCAAATTTCCATAAATCAGGTGAAATCATGCATTTTTATAAGCTAAGAGATTACATTACAATAAATGATAATTTACTCTATTACAATGATGTATTAATAGTCCCCAAGAGTCTCAGGAAATATTGTCTTGAGTCACTACACGCTGGCCACCTAGGTATTACTAAAACAAAATTAAAAGCTAAACATTTTTTATTGGCCTGGACTTCTTTCTGACGTACAAAATTTTATCGAAACGTGTGACTTATGTCAAAAATTTCAACCTCGGAAAACGAAAGAACAGTTGCACAGCCATGAAGTTCCCACGATCCCGTTTTACAAACTAGGACTGGATATAGGTGAACATAAGGGAAACAACTTCTTAATTTGTGTTGATTATTACTCTAGATGGCTAGAAATTTTAAAAATCCCCTCTAAATCGAGCAGCTCATGCATCTCTGTTTTAAAGGAGCTCTTCAGTCGCTTTGGCAATCCTCGTTTTGTAATTGCAGATAATGTTCCATTTGATAGTGCGGAATTTAAAAATTTCTCCACAGCTTACAATTTTGAAATCATAACTTCCTCCCCCATGCATCCAATGTTAAAGTGTACTTGTTACTTGTTCTAAAAAGAACAGAACGTTTCGAACGTTTCGACTTTGTTTTGATATTGTTTATTTTGTCTTCTGATTTTCACTCTCGTTTTGATTATAACATTTTTATATTCGTTTTTTTAAAAAAGGATTTTTTTATTTAAGTATAAAAAAATCTCAATAGGTTATGGAGCCCAGAATATAAATATAAATAATTGAATATTTTTACAATTTTAAAAGAACGGAAATATTTTTTACCGGATTTATTTTTTGGAATTTTTTGTCTGGAAAGTCGTACGTGAAACGGATCTGTAATGGAAAAACTGAATGCCTTGAACGCGGTCGATAAGTTAAAAGGAGAAGAAAATTGGTCAACGTGGAAATTTGATGTTTCTCTTCTTATAACGCCGTTGAATAAAGGTACGAAGATTATAGATGGATCGTTAAAGGAACCTGGAGCTCTTGCAGCGGGTGCGTCGGCGGATGAAAAAAAGGAATATGAAAAGAAGGTAAAAGAATATGAAGACGCTGATTCAATCGTGAAGCAAATAATTGGATGTACCGTCAAATCTGAGGTTAAGTGCCATTTGCTAACATGTAAGTCCGGAAAGGAGATGTGGGATAAGCTCGTGAGCATTTTTGAGCAGAAGAATGAAAGGCGATTAGATTCTTTATATTGTAAATTATTTAGTTATACGAAAGATTCACAGGATAATATCGCGAGTCATGTTTCGAAGCTTCTGGATTGATTTAGAAGAGGAACTGAAAAACGATAATGTGAAACTTCCCGAGTCGATGCTTTTAAACAGGATTCTGAATACGTTGCCGTCGAACTATTTAGAGTTTAAAAACGCTTGGGAATCTACTGCGAAGGACGAAAGAACTGTGATTAAATTGACTGAAAGGTTACGAATGCATGAGCAGAGGCTGAAGGATGAGGGTAAGATTGCGAGTGAGGGTCTTGCTTTAGCCGTTTCGTATGGGTCGAAAGGTAAGCCGAAAGTAACTCCGAAAGGTCAAGGTCAGGGTCAAGTTCAGAAAAAAGGTCCTCGATGTTATGGCTGTAAAGAAATTGGTCATATTAGGAAAAATTGTCCGACTAAGCCGAAAGCTGATATGAAATCACCAGTGAACTTAATGGTGTTACCGGAAGATCCTGGAGCTGGAAATTGGATTGTGGATTCAGGTGCGTCTCATCATTTCGTTAAACGTTCTGATTATTTTGCAGAATATACTCCGTTTGTAGTCCCAAAGACTCATCGCTTAGGCGACGGAAGACCAATATATTCCTATGGTGAAGGCAAAATCAACGTTGAGCTGCTGGTTAATGGTGTATGGCGAGCAGGATGTTTCAACAATGTTCGATTTGCTCCTACAGTTGAATGTAATCTTTTTTCTACTGGTAGAGCATTGGACAATGGTCTGTTGGAATTTGCGGACAAGAAAAGATGCGAGTTCAGAATGACAACTGGGGAAGTTATAGCAGTTGGACTTCGTCAATCAAATGGGGCTTATGAATTGCAAGTACGCTTATGCAAACCTAATATTTGTGCCGCTGTTACGAGTCATAAGAAAAGTGAACTTCAACTTTGGCACGAAAGATTTGCGCATCAAAATAAGCGTTATGTATGTGAATTTTTGAGAAGTCATGGAATAGATGTTAAGATGGATGACAGTATATGTGAAGCCTGCATGTACGGAAAAATGCATAGACTTAAATTCGGAAAAAGGAAAGGCAGACCAACCAAACCGGGTGAGCTGATAAATGCGGATGTCTGTGGACCTATGCCGGAAAATTCTTTAGGAGGGAAACGGTATTTCGTAGTTTTTAAAGATGACTACACTAAATACAGATCTGTATATTTTCTGAAAGAAAAGTCAGAAGTTTCAGGAAAACTTAAAGTATTTTTAGCTGAGGTCAAGACTCAAGGACATGTGGTGAAAGAGCTTCTAACCGATGGAGGAGGTGAATTCGATAATGGCGAAGTTACGAAAATCGCAGAAGAAGCTGGATTGCGTCATAGGATGTCAATGCCGTATACGCCAGAACAAAACGGTGCTGCTGAACGGGAAAACCGAATTTTAGTTGAAGCTGCAAGGACTTATTTGCATTCTTGTTCTGAGATTCCGGAAAAGTTATGGGCTGAAGCGATTAATACCGCAGCGTATGTAATCAACCGTACCGGTCCGACGTCAGTTCAAGGTAAATCTCCATACGAATTATGGTTTGACAAAAGTCCGAAAATTAACCATTTGAAGATTTTTGGAACCAAGTGCTTCGTTCACATACCTAAGCAGAAGAGAAAGAAGTTTCATAAGAAAGCCATGAAAGGATTTTTGGTAGGTTATTGTGGCGATCAAGACGGTTATAGAATTTATATTCCAGAAAAGAATGAAGTCGTCATCTCGAGGGATGTGAAGTTCGACAACGAAGTAGTACAAGAAAGTACTTGTGTCCCAGTAGTTAAAATTGATGAATCAAATCCATCAGAGCTGTCTGGAAGTGACATAGCCTTGGTACCTTTCTTCGAAGGATGTGAAAATCGCTCAGTACAGGATGTGCAGGATGTGCAGGATGTACAAGATGTACAGGATGTGCCGGATGTACAGGATGATCTTCGTAGACAAGAAAGTGCGATTGATTTATCTTTCGATGATCAGTATTTAAGCAGTCAGGAATCCGAAGAAGCGGAAGAGCCTCAAGATATGGCGGAAGAGACAGGAAACGCAGCAGTCGTTGACAATCTCAACCCAGAGCCAGGGGAGCCTTCTCACGACGGTGTCAATCGGACAGAGGAAACTTCACGTATAAATCTTAGAGATAGGAGTACTATTCAAAAACCTTCGAAATACGACGATTATGTTTTAGTGGTAAATGAACAAGGATCTGAATCGGAACCGATGAATTTCAAGGAAGCCGTGTCTTCTGTTGACTCAGGAAAATGGAGGCAAGCTATGCAAGAGGAATTAGATTCGTTGAAGCACAATGACGTGTATGATTTAGTAAGTTTACCGAAAGGACGGAAGGTACTTAGAAATAAGTGGGTTTTTAAAGTGAAACGTCATCCTGATGGATCAATTGAACGATTTAAGGCGAGAATAGTTGTAAAGGGGTATCTTCAGGAAAAAGATATTGATTATTTTGAAACTTTTAGTCCTGTTGTTAGGTGGGATTCTGTTAGGGTCTTGTTAAGTTTAGCAGCCAATGAGAATCTAAAGTTAAAGAAATTTGATGTCAAAACAGCGTTCTTGTATGGGAAGCTGGATGAAGACATTTATATGAGACAACCGTGGGGTTTAATGATGGGAGTAAAAGAGTTTGGAAATTAAAGCGTAGTCTTTATGGTTTAAAACAGCCCCTAGGTGTTGGCATAAACGGTTTAAGGAATTTCTTTTGGAAATAGGCATGGAGCAAAGCAAGGAAGATCCGTGTATATTTTTTAAGAAAGATAGGTCCTTAATCTTAGCTCTTTTTGTTGATGATGGTTTAATGGCAGTAAGGAATAAAGCTATTTTGGATGAATTTCTTGCGAAACTTAGACATGAGTTTGAAGTTAAAGTAGGGGAAGCTGATACTTACTTAGGTTTGGAAATTCATAGATCTGTAGATGGCTCCATTTTCGTCAATCAAAAAGCATATTGCGAGAAAGTGTTAAAACGTTTTCGAATGGACTCTTCTAATCCTGTTTCTACTCCGTTCGAACAAACCGGACAAAAAGTAGGGGAAGTATTAGAAGAAAATGTACCATACAGAGAAGCAGTTGGATCGCTGTTATTTTTAGCAATGGTCACACGACCAGATATATCCTTCGTGACTGGATTCTTATCGCGATTTCTCAGCAAACCGCTTAAGGAACATTGGGCGCTTGTTAAAAGAGTTCTACAATACTTAAATGGAACAAGGGACTATGGTATATTGTATAAAAACAATTATAAGCAAGGATTGCTAGAATGCTACAGTGACTCAGATTTTGCGGGCGACAAACCCACAAGGAAATCAACGTCAGGAATTTTACTAATGTATGCTGGTGGACCAATAGTTTGGAGAAGTGTCAGACAGCAATGTGTAACGAAATCAACGATGGAAGCAGAATTCGTAGCAGCCTCAGATGCAACAACGGAAGTAATCTGGCTTACGAGACTCTACAAGGAGTTGACCGACGTTAAGTCAATACCTGTTCTGAAAATCGACAATCAGGACGCTATTGGGTTGATAAAGGATCCTACGCTAAATCAAAGGACAAAACACATTGATGTTCGTTATAAATTTATCCAGTATTATTATGGAGAGAAGAAACTCGATGTGGAAAACGTTGGAACCAAAGACCAACTGGCGGACTTATTCACGAAACCATTACCGAAAGCTACATTTCAAGATTTATGCTCACGCATAGGATTGGGAAGAATGAAATCAAGAGAAAGAAAAAAAGAAAAGTAAAAGTAGTGTTAAAGTGTACTTGTTACTTGTTCTAAAAAGAACAGAACGTTTCGAACGTTTCGACTTTGTTTTGATATTGTTTATTTTGTCTTCTGATTTTCACTCTCGTTTTGATTATAACATTTTTATATTCGTTTTTTTAAAAAAGGATTTTTTTATTTAAGTATAAAAAAATCTCAATATCCAAAAAGTAATGGGATGGCTGAAAAGGCTGTAGGCATAGCAAAACTTATGATCAAAAAGTGTATTGATTCCAATGGCGATCTTAATACATTTCTATTTGAATATCGAAATTCTCCTTTACCAGACTTACAGCTCTCTCCGGCTCAACTACTTCAGAGTCGAATACTAGGATCAAATCTCCCCATTCAAGTACAAAAGCTAAAACCGGTTTTAAACAACCTTAGAAATGAAATTTCAGAGCGTCGTTCTAAACAAAAAGAATATTATGACAAAACAGCAATCTCCGAAGAGAAATTTAATCAAAATGATCACGTCTATGTGTGGAACACAAAGAAAAAAATTTGGGAACCGGGAAAAATTGTGAACAACTCCCTGTTCCTCGCTCCTACTTAGTTAAATATTTGGGGTATTATATCGACGGACTTCGGCTCACATTCGAAAAGCTAAACAAAATAAATTCCATTATAAGTACTCAGAACTTCCGTCTGTTACCAGTCGATCCACCATTCCTATGATAGGCATTGATGACATCGAAGACGAAGATTTTAACATTACAGCTGCAAAAACTCAGTCAGCTAACCTAAACTTAACTGCCCTCAATCAAAGTCCACCAAATTCACCTGCTCATCCCGCAAGTGATGATGAAAATCTTCAGAATGAATTACAGGGTTCCACTGCTTCAGACTCAAGCTCAGAAAGCGAGGACAACTTATCCGATGAAGAAAATCTCCAGAATGAATTGCAGGGTTCCATTGCTTCAAACTCAAACTCAGAAAGCGAGGAACTTATCCGAAACAACACCGACAACGACTTCAGTTATCCTATCAGCCGACAGTCCTGAAGACACCATTACTCAAGACAATCCAACGGATGAGGACGAAGTGGCATCGAACCAAGGGGCTAATATACGAGATAATTTAGGATTACGCGTACGCGAATTTCTCATGGAGGGAACCGTTAGCTCATCAGGTAGAACTAGCAGGCCGCCTCCACACCTGGCAGAAGATTACTACAACTGGGAGTAGGAGTAGTAGAAGGTCGATGCACATATATCTTTATTATTATTATTATTATCAGTTATATTATTATTATCATTATTATTTTTATTTTTTACTCAGATTTGTCATTATTATTATTTTTGTTGTATTTTATTTTTTATTTTGTATTTTGATTTTTATTTTTTTTTTTTTTTCTCTTTCATTTTATTTTTTTTTTCTGTAAAAGGGGAACATGTCATATCCCTCTGTAGCTGTAGAGCGCCCCTAGCGGCATATAAACGAAATATAATATAATAGAATATCTTAAGATAAAACAGAAAATGAATTTATTCGCTTTTAAGCGGGCGGAAAAGTCCATTTTCTGCCCAGTGTGATGAAAAAAAATTAATATTGAGTTTACATCACCGGTTGCATAATCGAGCAATATTGGCGCATGACTTTTTATTTTATGTTCCTTTGATCTAGTGTTTTACGTTATAAATATATTACAGAAAAAAGAAAAAAAAAGATTGAAGGATTAAGCAGGGGTCCGAATCCGATGCCGATGCTGGAGCCGGCCGGTTCAAATCTCGAGTCGATGCCGATGCCGATTCCATATCATTTATTTAACTCCCGATGCCGGCATCGGCAAAATTTTCAATCTTTGGACCCCTGGAATTGAGGTATTTCCAAATTTTGGAATTTGGCAGTGGCAAATAGAAAGTGGCAACATACAATTTATATTTATATAAAAAAAAAAAGGCAAAAAATTACAATGTTGAGAAGGTTCACTATCACTGGAATAACCGAGAAAAAGTCCGGGAGCTAAAGTATACTCATTTCCTGAACAATCTGGAAAAAAGGAAAAAATTAAGGGTATGCTGGTTACTTTTAAAAACTGCAATACACTTTGAATTACCGTGAATTACTTTGAATTGCTTGAATTACCTTGAATTTCGTTTGAATTTCTTGAATTACGGTACTTTGAATTTTGAATTACCCGTGAACACTTTTTTGCAGAGTGAGCAACCCCTCGACAAAGATTAAAAAAAAAAAAAAAATAATAATAATAATAAAGCGGGCATCGTAGCCTAGTACGTAGCACCCTCGACTCTCACACTCGAGACCCGTGCTCGTGCTTGATCCGATGCTCGCTTAAGTCATAGGAGTGAAACCATACTTTCTAATTATTGGATTTATGGTACTTAACCTATGCAAGAATAAAATATCTTACAGAGAGAGATTTTATGATAAATCGTAAAATCTTCTTCTCTGGCCGACCTGGTGGCAGTGAATGCCAGGCCTACCCCTCATGCACTCGTTCCGAAGGGTTTGGACTAAGTTTCCCCCCTATCTCGGAGGAGCATATCATTAAAAATGGCGCTGTGTACTTCGTATGCACAGGTCTCGGGTATGTTCTAGAGTGCTGACGACACGGGATGGCATCCGCAAAACAGTCATCTGGCTGTTAACTCACCGCTGACCGCCAACATCTGAGTCATGTGAGCATAATCCCAGGGAAAATTACCGCCGTGACTTGCATTTAATATAAAAAATAAGCTCAAGATTAGGTGTAGTTTGGGTTAGCAACATAATAAAAATGATTGCTTCCCCCCCTCCCAAAATCCATATCAACGTGTAAATTTCGTGCAAAAATCCGAAAAAGTTTAATCCCGTTGAGTTAGTCGAGCTAAAATCATAATCATGCAAGTCCGTAAATGTTGTGTTTGCCAAAAAAGCCCACACATTTATATGGCGACCCCTGTACGAGGGAGCGAAAAAACCAAGATAATAATAATAATAATTTTATTAATGTATTTTTTCAGACTTCTGGCTTCATGCCGGTCATTATTGTGGAGGAGGCGACGCCAAATGAAAGACATCTCGTCTTTGTCAAAACCCGGAGCGACCAAGAATTACTACTTTGCGACCTTTATAATTTTTTAAATAGACATCTTCTTCTTTTTCGGCATAATCAGGACATGAAGCCCTATGACCCGGCGCCTACCTTTACCAAGTTCGGTCTCTGGTGTAAGGTTTAGGCGTTACTACGTCATACCCCTTAATGTAGTATCGAGTGACGAGCTCGAAGACGGGGCACTCATATCGCAAAGGTATTTTACGAATGAGCGGGACCTACTTTATTTAGACAGGGAATCCGAACCCTGTGACACATCGGTATTCTTCACATGATACACACATGAGTATCAGAGGTGAATGCTGGCGGAAAAAAATCCTGACTGAAATCAGGTTCGAACCAAGACTCCACACGATCATTCGTTTCGGAGTCGAGCACGCTCGCCACTCAGCCGACGTTGTGAAATAATGGTAAACCGATTAAAGGGTCGAGTACTTCATCAACTTCGGAACCATCCGGCAAAAATGTAAAAAAAACGGATAATTTAAATTTAACCAAAAATAGAAAAAAAAAAGGGATTATTTTTATAGTGATGAACATTATTAAATTAATTATCGAACCTTTTACTTGAGTACATTAAAAATCTTTGAATTTATGAATGCGAATTGGTAAGCTGTTGTACATGTTTTTTACCTACCATAGTACCGGTCATGCTTTTTTTATTATACTTCGTAAAACAAAGTTTCCAAAAAAAATTCAACGAAGACTGGATTTATATAAAGTGGAAAAATGAATTTTTTTTCCTAAAATACAAAGTTAAGAATCTTTTTTTCTTTGGTGAACAGTGAAAACTCAAAAGATCGTTTGGAACTTAATTAAATTGGTTCTTTAAAAGTTTAGTTTAAAAGACATTTTTTTTATCTTATTTAAAGTGTTTAAAGAGTCGGTGCCGCATTGTGGATGATTAATGAAAAATCTCCAGAGCTAATTTTTTTCAAAATGATTCTTTAGTTTATTTATTTGTTTAATTATTAAATTTTTTTTTTATAAAGTGAATTTATCAACCTGATTTAACGTGATTTACAGAAATTTAATGAAAAGAACGTAGTCTACGAGCTTTGCTTAATCTATTTTGCAAGTGTATGAAAAGTTAACGTCCCAATTTTTTTTTCTGTTCCAAAATACTCTGTATCCAAAATATAACAGTTGATTTTTTAAATTTTTGACAGTGATTTTTTTTTTATATATGTATATATCTAATTTAAAAAAATGAATAATCACAAAAGATAATCAAAACATTTTTTTCATGATTGATTTCCTTGATTCAAGATTCAAGATAAAAAAAAAAAAAAAAAAAAAGAAATGACCTAATACGATTAGATTAGGATTGCTTACTGGCTACTTAGAAAAAAGTAAAAATACGCATCCTCTTGTCGAAAACTAAAATTTTTTAATTGTTTTTTTTTCTCTTAAAAACACAGAAGTAATGTTTACGTGTGATCAAAGATTATTAAAGTGACTGAAATAAAAAAAAGATAATAAAATTTAGAAAACAACTACTGTAACTTGAAACGTTTTAAATTCAAGAATCTGCTTTAAAACACCTGTCAACAAATATTAATAATGAACAATTTTAATGTATCGATATGCCGCAGGAGGCCAGAACTGCTCGTCTGCAAGACACTAATAATAACAGTTTTCTCAGGCCGAATTTCTGAAGTTCCGCGTAAAGGCTTCTCGCATTCTACAATACCTAAAAAAAGAAAAAAAACCGTTGACTTGTTTTTAAAAAATTAAAACCTCGGCTTTAGCAATAATGCTGGATTTGGCTTACGATTTTGTTAAGGAAACAAATGGGAAAAATTGGGATTTTAATTTCTCCCTGATCATGATTACTGATGAGGTTATTTGAATAATTTCTGACTGGACATATCTAGAAGTACACAAAATCACTTTTCTGGTAATGCATAAGTAAAATATTTTACCTCAATATTTCTAAATTTCCCAGATGATTCTATGCAACAGAATTGGTGTTTGTTAACAAGTTCAATTTTCCTTCTAAGAGTCTCATGTTCTGATCTGACTTCCGTGCCAGCTTTACCAGTCTGAAATAAAAACATTTTAAAAATTTTATTAAACTGATATGATAACCCTTAATTCATCTTTTGCAAATAAATGAAAAAGAAAAAAAAAAAAATTAATCTGCATGTTTGCTTCAATCGTTCTCCATTCTCTCTCTTATTTTCTGGAAATGAAATAAGTTTAGTCAGCATTTCTGTAATCTTTTCATCAGCATGATGTCAATGATCATATAAGAATAGTTTTATTTGAAATATTTTGAGCATGATTCATGTTATCCCTGTCCTTGTTTTAATATGAAAAAAAAGTGAAATATGTGACTTTCACACATATATTAAAAACACTGGACACAGCAGAAACTGTGTCTTCTAATATTTATGCAATGAAAAAAAGAAAAAAGTAGTCGTTTCACAATTATAATCATTAAAAATTGCATAATATTGAATAAACAAGGGGTCGGAGTGGTGACCAATCCAAAATAGCGGCATTCGTAATCAGTGAAGTTAAGCAGCATTGATGGCGGCCAGCTTCTGGATGGGTGACCGCCGAAGCTCCTTCCCTCTGGCGGGGATTGCAGGAACTACAAATTCAATCATCTTAATCTCATTGAAAGAGCAGATTCTGTAAAGTCAGTTTAGTTTAGAAATAGAATATATAGACCTGCGAAAGCAGTTATGGAATAAAATAGACCTGCGAAAGCAGTTATGGAATAAAATAGACCTGCAAAAGCAGTAATGGAACAAAAAAAAAAAAATGCAGTTTTAATATGCCTCCATCAGGGCCCCCATTAATCACCTCAATTACAAATTCATCCATCTTTTAAAAAAAAAAAAACATAACCGATTCACTGCTGAGGAAAACTCACCTCTGGGATATTGTACCTGTACTTAAATTCTTTTTTTCGAAGGAATCGTAAACCTTTGGAAAATATGAAACAAAAAAATATTAAGACTGAATGCACGGCTCAATAACAACAGTTAGGCCTAATTAAGAACAAAAATAAACGCAAGAGAATAGAGGAACGGGAATTCAAAATAAACATAGAGCACCGCGAAATGATGACATAATAGCAAATAGTATCGATGGCGGTGAGCAAAGAGTTGCAGGGAAATTTTGTCCCCGGAAGGTTGGCTAACTTCAAATGTAAACTAAAAACAAGTAACTGAACGTATCGTAAAAGGCTGTGATGTAAGCATCGGGTTAAGAAAACAGGTCATTTTGCAATATTTTTCGGCCGGTTTCCAGTGTTACAGACGTGAAATTTTTATTAAAATATTCTCAATTGTTAGTTTTCAATCCTGTGACCTACGTTTATCTGTTATAACTTCCGACAAATCGTTCTGTCAGATGTGAAAATATCAGGGATGCGGTCACTCCTACTGCATTTAAAATTCGCGGACTATCTGTGTTAAGATAAAATGAATCATTGATCAAATTTGGATTTAAATACAAAAGGAAGAGATGCAGAGAAGTGGTCAGTATATTATTTACTTAAATTTTGTTTTATTTAACCGGTTTTTGGAGAACGATCTTATCCCGCCAAAACCGTTTTAATTTCCTCGAATGGCATATGTAGGACCGTTATTGCTAAGACAATCCCATATTGATTCCATCTTTGTTTGCCCAACGTACATGTAGCTCTCCTTTTTCATCTCGAGTCGAGACTTCACAACTTCTAGGCCTAACGTTTTCCGGCCTAGAAATTTTTTCCCCCCCTGTAGCTTATTTGCAAAAATGTGATTTTAATACGTTTTTTCCGTTTTTTTTTCCGATGATGTTTTCGTGGGGACCTGTCTACATGTCTCGGCGCTGTATCGTATGATGGATTATACAGCAGTAAGTACATTTATTTCTTAGACTTAAAAAAAAAAATTATTGATAAGGTTTACAATCAGGAAAATGGGTGCAGAAGTAAAGGGTTGGGTTTTCCTTTCTTTGTAAGAATTTATTTTGAATTGACTTGGGGGAGTTTATTATGCCACTCTGATGAAAGGTTTTTTGTTTATTGATTTTTTAGAGGGTAATTAGCAATGAGAAATTGAGAAAGGGGTGCTAGTGAAACGGGATTCTCACATTTTGATAGGATTTTAAAATGCATAGGAAATAATGAATATGGTTTGTTTACTTTATATGATGTGATCATTTTATATCGTAAACTTTATGGATTCATTGGTTGTGTTGTGGGAATTTTTTAAAATCTCATTTGACTTCTTTTCTTTTTGGTTACATTTTGTTTTAATGCTTTGAGGTCATTTTTATCCCACCTATGATTTTGCTTGACTGTTTATGGATTGAAATCAGATTCTGGAAACTTCTAAATGAAGTAAAATCTTCATGTGTCTTAATTTGATTTGGCAATTATTTGCCTAGCATTTTTATGTTTGATTAGATTATTGGCTAACCAATATCAAGTAAATCTAAATTATATGCAGTTACTGTTAATGTTTGAAACATTGATAAAGGAGTATGTAGGGAGTTTTAATCACTAGCATTTTTTACAAGATTTAATAATAGATTTTAGATTTTTTACCTAGCTGTTGGAACCTGCTTAGACAAATTGTTGTAATTGCATTTTGGTATTAAACCTTTGATTGGACAAGTTGAAAACAGTAATTCCAGAAGGGAATTTAGCCTGTCACCATTATAATAAATGAAGTGAAGTTTTAAAATGTGGTTTGTGAATACTGCTAGAACTAATAGCAAGGATTAGGAGTTACTATACTATCGAGTAACTAGAGATAGTTAATGGGTAACTCGGAAAATTGATGATACTTTTTTTTTTTTTATTATAATAATTTATAATTGCCCAGAATAAAAGAAAAAGAAATTAAACTAAAGTTTGCTGGCCCTTTGCTTTTCTGGAGGGAGGATTGTACCAAATTCTTTTGAAATCGGAAAAAGGTTTTTCGGGTAAATTTAGAAACTTTTTTCATATTAGAAAATTTTGTGCATGTTATATAAGATTGTAAAGCCCTTTCCGAAAGGTAATGATGATGTGGGAAATATTCTCGCACATGCAAAAGCCATATAGCTACCTCAAGAGTATGGCAAGGCGGTCAAAATTTAATTTTTACATAAATGATGTAAACTAACGTTAACCAAAAATTGTCAGAGGAAGGAGGGGAAGAACCGCAAGATTCAAGCAAAGCGACCTATGCTTTTCTGACATTTTCCTGGCTACGGACCTGCTATAGAAACAAAAAAATTTATTTAGTTCACTCTGTAATATTTAAAAGCAGTTGCGTGAAGATTTCTTTGAATAATTTTAATTGTACAAAAATTTTATCAAAACATAATGTTTAAAAAAAAAAAAAAAAATGTTTAAATGTTTTTATGAGTCAGGCTTAAAAAATTCCATTACTTGCAAAAAACCTACACATCTGTTTCCCAGGAAGATTTTAATTATCTTCTCTTTTTTTTTTTTTTAAACGTTCTTTGTTTTCAGAACCAGATTAAAAAAAAAAAAACACGTTAGCGTTAAAAGCATAGGTTTTGAAATTATACGTAACGGTTGCTTGCGTATTATTCTACTACCAGGTATAAAATTTCTCAAAACAAATGTAAAATGCAAATAGGTAGAGATTGCAGGTTTAACCGGTTTTTTAAAAATTGTGAGTTATTGTCATGCATGACAAAATTAAATCATTTCTCCTTTTTTTTTTTTTTTTTTTAACTGCAACGTTAACAGTTAATTAATTAATTGATTGATTCTTTATCAAAGGAAGAATAGTATAATAGGATGTGCGTGCGCTGAGTAGTAAACACTTCCTATTCCTATAGCAAAGGGGGTTCAATGTTGACGTCCGATATTGTAAACAAAACATGGAAATGCTCTCATCTTATTTTTTTTTTTTTTAAATTCCGTGTAAAAGAAAAATAACGTTATAAGATCATCCGATTAAGAATTCACCGTGTTCCTTTATTTTTTTTTTCCAGTCCTCAACTTCGGTAAGTTTCCCAGTTTCCTTGGTCCCCTTCCGGTAAGTCCTTGAAAACGAATAAGATTTTTTTTTTTTTTTTTTTAAATTCCCAAAATGGAAAAAAAAGAGAAGTTACGGTACTGCTGATAAAAGCATAACAAACCGCCTCCTACGAGACTCAAGCTGCTCTGAGTTGCCACTCCCATTTGACTCAGTCTTGCATTCGATCGCAAAGCATGCAGACCTCTCTTCTTCGGTTAATAAATCGATTTTGACAAAAGGAATTGAAAGATAACCACGCGGGTTTTGTTTTTGTTTTATTTATTTTTTTATTTTTTTATCATCGTTCATTTTTTAAGTTAAATTTTAAAAAAATTTCGGGAGGTTTTGTTTCGTGTTTGATTGTAATAACGGTTCGTTTCGGCGTTTCAATTATTTTTTTTCGTTATTAATTTTCCTTTCAAGCGTCCCCTACCTTCGCGGGGAAATTTCGCGATTTTCCCAGCAGGGAAATTTTTCTTGCCTGGTTTCTCTTATGCTTAACTCGTACCCCCCGAAGAATTTTCATCTCGAGTGAGGAACGAAATTTAACATTTTTTAAAACGTAAAAAAAAAAAAAAAAAAAAAAAAAAAAAAAAAAAATTATTGAAACCGGTTTGCTTATTTGGCGAGAAAAAAAAATTAGAATTTATTACATATTTGATTATGTTATCACAGCAATGAATGTCAAATGCTTTTTTTTTTTTTTCTCAAGATGATTCAGTATTAATTTCAGTGAATGGAATTGGTGTTATCACTTAACAAAACCAGGATATTGAATTTTTTTTTTTTTTTTTTTTTTTTTTTTGCTTTTTACCGACGAAAAATTAGAGCGAAAGGGGTTCGGTAAATTTCGAAAGCTTTCTATTAGGATTAAACATGACTAATTTAATGACGATCAAACCCGTCAACACTGACAAGATAAGAGGAATTAACTTTTTAACTTGTTGATTTGCCGCAATTGTTTACAGTCAAGCAGGGCTTTCTCTCTCTCTAAATGAATCTGGGATCCTTTCTGTAAAATTTTTGAAAGTTTTTGGCACCGGGAAGGATAAACCTAGTTAATAAGGGAAATCAGAGCTTTTATGTTCGAAGAGGATGAAGTGGGAGATGAAGTTTGCAATCTAAGTTGCTAAATCTCAGGTTTTAAGCGGATGGCACTTGAAAAGCTAGTATCGGCTTATATTTAAGGGGCTGATTCACGTGATTTTCAAAAATGACGGTGAAAACGTTTTGGGACTGTAATTTTATGAAAGTGCCAGGCAGCTTTCGATTTAAACTGACTTTTAAGGTGACGGAGAAAATGATTGTTTTTAGTACTGATTGGTCATATTCAGTATATTTTTTTTGGTGACAGTATTTTTATAGTCATGGCACGGTGCTGACTTTATAATTTATTGATGATTTCTCGATAAGTCGCTGATCGATATCTTTTAAGTGTAAGTTGTTTTTAATTTAAGAGAAAAAAAATATATATATATATTATTATATAAATAAAAATATGCTCTAGCGATCCTGACCCAAGAAAAAATGCGTTATAAAATTTTATAACTCTATAACGTTTTGGCCGTTTGTAAAATTTTATAACAATTTATAAATTCTTATAATTAAAATTTTTAACTAAGCAATATATTAGTTTTATGCTTGAATTGCGCTATATTTAGCATATGAAAACTTTATAGGTTCTTTTTTAAACATTTTTCATGAGAAAAAAAAAAAGAAAAAAAATTACAATTTTTCGGGATACCAATATGGTCCTTAAGTTATTTTGACTTATCATATTTTCCCGAATTTTCCGAATTTTCGTTTAAGGCTTATTTCTTGTATTTTTTAATTTGACAAAAGCTCAAAAATAAAGAAAAACAGAAATAGAAAAATTCGGGAAGCGTTAGAAGAAAATAAAAAAAATTAAGAAAAAAAAACTGAAAATAATTTTTGTTATAACATTTTATAACGAATTATAGACAAATGTATTTTTTGGCGGGTTATGAAAGTTTAAGATTTTAATAAGTCAATTTTGTAACACACTTTTTCTTGGGGACGG
Source organism: Liposcelis bostrychophila (assembly GCA_037577465.1). Classification (NCBI taxonomy): domain Eukaryota; kingdom Metazoa; phylum Arthropoda; class Insecta; order Psocodea; family Liposcelididae; genus Liposcelis; species Liposcelis bostrychophila. The sequence goes on from CM075212.1 coordinate 8,959,427, forward strand.
AAGATTTACTTAAAATTTTCTGTGTGCCGATCTGGGCTGTACTGCAATGCCAAGCCAACCCGTAAAGAGGGCGCAGCAAGCTTCATAACCTCCACCCAGTTCCAAAAATCAGTTTAATATTCTGGACTTGAATTATGAGCAGAAATAAGGAGGCCCCGAACTCCGGTTGCTTTTACCCATTTTTTTTCATTCGGTATGGGACATGCTGATGATTCAGCTCGGTAGCCAGATCGGAAAGTTCGATGGGACACTCAATGTGCCAGGCCTGGTATTTAGTCCGTCAAATGCATATGAAAAAGCATAAGGATAGGAAACAAAAGGCAATGGTGGCCAAATGTTTTTTTTGGTTCGGGGAGGTGGGGCAAAGCCTGCAACCATCTAATAGGATACCAAAAAGTGTAAAAATGCGATAAATGTAATTTTTTGGATGAAAAAAGGGAGGAGGCAGTACCAATTGCTGGAATTTGCGATGGCCCTATGCCCACCCCGATCAGACGCCACTACCTGACGGGGAAGGGGGAGGCACTCGATCATGCCCATTTAGCTGTAAAGGCTGGAAAATTACCTTGTATATTTATACTGCTTCTCTTTAAAAGTTAGTTGAAGCCTAAGAAAAGCACAGGGGCGTCATTCAATGAAGCGAAACTGAGTAATTACAACAGCAAAATTATTCAGTTAAATGTTCTTAAAATTAGTCTTTTGTCTTAAGGGAGTCGAACTAGATGATTACTTTAACGTTCAAATTAAGAAAGCGGCAATAAAAATATTAGATAGGTATTGTAGTAATAATTATTATTTTTTTATCTTTTAAGTAAAAATTATCATTTGCATAATTTTTGCCAAGTTGATGCATATCTTTTTAAAAAGAGGCTTCACGAAATTCGAGAAGGAATGGCTGTTTTGTTTAACACTCGATTTACGGGGGAAAAAATCGAATTTCAGGTATCTAACGAACTCCTTTGACTTCTTCTTGTATTTTTGGTACAAGTTTCAACTTGTTCCAAGCAAACAAAAACCAGGAAAACAAAATCAAAGATTTTTGACCGCAATTTTTTTTGAAATTATTTTCCCGCCGTCCATACATTTTAGACAAGTTGAAACTTCAGGGTGTCTACTGGTCCTATATTCCTATAAAGTCCTATAAAAGTCCTATATTTTTCTTTTTGGTCCTATATACCTATAAAATCCTATAAAGTCCTATAATTTAACCGAAAAAAGTAATTTTGAGCTGGGGCACTACTGGTCCTAAATTCCTAGTTCAAAGTGAGCTAATTTTTCATATTTTCACTCAATTTTTTCAACAAATTTTCTCGCTCGGCCTTCGGCCTCGCTCGATTTATGCAGGTTGCCATAATTTAGATTTTTAAAGATTCCGAAAAGCGAGGAAAACCAATCATTTTGGGCTACGAACGATTCATAGTTTATGCTTTGATAATTGAAAAAGCACTTTGGGGAAATTTTCAAAGAAAGTTCAATGTTTCAGGAAATTTTTTCTTTAAATCTTAACGGCGGGGTTCCATTAGGCAATTAATTTTAAACTAATTCCAGTTCAAATAATTTTTAAGAATTTTATAGAGGATTCAAAAATTTTTACGTGTAGTCTAAAAATTTTTTACGTTTAGAAAATTTTAAATTTTTTAGCTCTTAGCTTGGGGCGGATTTTCTGAACTACTCATATAACCCTGGGGACTTCTGAAAAACACTTGCAGAGGCTAGAACTTTTTTTTTGATCGGGATCTTTTGATCCCAAGATTTTTTATAAAAATGTTTTTGTAGAATTTTGTTTTACCTTTTTTAGTAATTACCCGTTTTACAAGTTTTACCTTTTTTCTTCTTCCTTCTTTATTTCTAAATTTTGGAGGATAGAATTTACCTCTAGAATTTTGTGTGCCTAAATTTTTTCCTCTTAAAAATGGCTTGTTTTGGGTCCTATATTTTTTGAAAAAATGGACCTATAAAGTCCTATAAAAGTCCTATATTTTAACTTTTATGAATCAGTAGACACCCTGAACTTGCACTAAAATTTCCGGGATATATCAGAGGAGTTCGTTAGATACCTAAAATTTGGATTTTTTCATCGTAAATCGAGTATTCGACAAAACAACCATTCCTTCTTGTATTCCGTGAAGCCTCCTCTTAAGCACCAAAATTTGAATATGATCAAATTTTGTAATAATTTTTTTAAGCGTGAATATCTGGATGTGTTATTAAAGGAGAAAACCTTTGGGAGGGGATTTCGTAACGAAATTAGGAGAAACCAATTTTTTCGCCTTGTAATTCGCCAGTGTCGAGTAACAGCTTCTTTAAGTTGTAGTAACATGTGCTTTCACTTTGCATCATTAAAGAAAGAAAGAGGAGAGAGAGAGAGAGAGAGAGAGAGAGAAATTGATCACTTTTTGACCAGTGCATATAATTTATTGAGTCAGTTTATAGTGGAAGAGTTACCGTGTTCGATTTATGGCAGTAGGTCCCCTTTCTTCGTACTTTGGCTAATTAAATTTTAACTGTCCGGAATTAAAAGTTGAAATCCGGGAATACTATTACTAGCTATTAGTAGACTTGGTACCTATCCCAAGAAAAAGTGTGTTATAAAATTGAGTTATTAAAAACTTAAACTTCGTTATAAAATTTTATAATCCGCCAAAAAAGACATCTATTTATTATTCGTTATAAAATTTTTATAACAAAAATTATTTTCAGTTTTTTTCTAAGTTTTTTTATTTTCTTTTAACGCTTCCCGAATTTTTATATTTCTGTTTCTCTTTATTTTTGAGCCTTCGTCAAATTAAAAATACGAGAAATAAACTGAAAATTCGGAAAAATCTGGAAAATATTATAACTCAAAATAATTGGCAATTTAAGAACCATATGGCCGCTTTTAAAAATCAGTTGAAAAGTGGTGTAGTGGATAAAGGCAGCTGTTAAGTCTCTGGTTTTATTCCAAAAATTGTAATTTTTTTTGCCTTTTTTTCTCGTGAAAAATGTTTAAAAAAGAGACCATCAAGTCCCCATATGCTAAATATAGTGCAATTCAAGCATAAAATTAAAATATTGCTCAGTTAAAAATTTTATAATCGGCCAAAACGTTATAGAGTTATAAAATTTTATAACTCACTTTTTCTTAAGTATAGAGACTAGTACCTAGTATTAGTTACCGTACCTTAAATACATTATTTTTAAGGAAAGTACAGAAATCGCGGTCCTCTGTATTTTTAGTGGTGCAAATGTAAGAACGATCGTAGTTTTTTTTTCTAACGCTTTGCGTCATATTACAAGTATCCGGATCTTTCAAAATTTCCAGTTACAAAAAAATTCTAAAGGTTCTTTTAATTTCACGATTTTGGTATACCACTTTTTTCTTTTGAAATCTCCGTCACCAGATAAAGAGGCACATCCACCCTATCATTTTTCCCCCATTTCTTTTCAAGTTCGTTATTTTCAAGTGCTTTTATTTAAACATCCCAGGGATGGATTTTTAAAATTTTACAGACGTCGATTAAGCTAGTGGTGGAAGTTACCGTTCCGTTTTTGTATTTTTACAGTGCGATGAATATTTTCAATTTTAAATAAAAAAAAAAAAATATAATATTTAAAAGAATGGAAAACGGGAATTTATCGAACGGTGGCGCGAACCCGAACGGAACTGCTGGTGTGAAAGTGGCGTCGTCACCTCGAACTGCCGGTAACGGTTTATCATCGCCGGGTTCTTACATGTATACGAGTAGTGCTAGTCTCCTTACACAAAGGGAAAAACCCCCGGTTCTACCGAAATACCATGGATATACGAGTTCAAGTGCAGGAGCTTCCTACAGACTTGCTAGTTTAGATAGACTTGCCAATAGGCAAAAACTGTTTGATAATGCAACTACTGGTCAAACGGCACCATCGGCTGCGGATGAAAAACCAGCTCCGGTGAGAATAATCTCATGTAAAAAAAATATTAATCAAAGACCGTTGCGAGACGTGGCAACTCAGACAAAAAAATGGCTAATCCGAAAGCAAAAATGACTTGCGACAACATTTTTTTTAAAAATCAGGCGAAAACAATAAAAATATCTTGTCAGGAAACAACCTGTCCGTTGTCTTGAAGCATTTTTGTTTTTCTATAAAACCTTCTGGTTTTTTTGCAAGACAAAACTTGTTCAAAATATTTGCGTGCGCTGTAAAAAAATTCATAGTTTTGTTATTATTGACTGCAACAAGCTGAAACTTGATTTACTTATGTATTTTGGGCCGCTAATTCCGAATTTGAAGTCAGAAGTTTGAAAAAATTAAAGCAAAAATGGCGGAACAATTTTATATTCAAAAATTTTAATTTCGGCGCCATATTGCTTTTCGTCTTTGGAATTGGATAGTTCTGACATGAAATTTAAAATCTGCGACAGCGAAAACACATAGGAACCTCTTTTCTCCGAATGTTTTTACGAAAAAAAAAAAAAAAAACAGAATTTTGCGATGTTTTGTATTCATTCCCGACCATTTTTCCTAAATATTTTGGTTCCTCAAATCTTTTTTTTTTTTTCTAATTTTCAATTTTCCTAAATTTTTTGATTCACAAAATAAAATTTCCTGAAATGGAATATTTTTCCTGATTTTTTAAATTCCTAAAAGGGATTTTAGGAAATTTTATTTTAGAGACTTCGAAAAATTTTAATTTAGGAATCAAAAAATTTTAGGAAAATTAAAAATTAGAAAAAAAAAAATAGTTCGGAAAACAATTTTTGGAGCCAAAATTTTAAAAAAAAATGTATTTGGAATTTTTTTTTAGAAAAAATAAATTAGGAATTTTTTTTTTTTTTTTTTTAGAAAAAATGGATTAGGCCTAGGAATTTTTTTTTTTTAGGAAAAATGGTAAATGATTTTTTTTCTTTTAGGAAAACTGGATTAGGAATTTTTTTTTTTTTTTTTTTTTTTTTTTAGGAAAAATGGATTAGGGAAAATTTAGAAATTATTCAAGAATAAAAATGTGGAGAAATATTTTTCGAATTTTGTAGAAGTTGGGCCCTAAAAAGTTAAAGTGAAGTTGTGAAAAATTGATGAAAAATTTGATGAAATCGCAAAATCCTATGCGATCTGCCCTGGTAAAAATATCAAATTGGATCAAGTTTGCACCAGTCTTGGGAAATTCTGACTGTCATATAACGCTCATCAAGATTGGTCTCAAGGCCGATTTTCTGGCGTTTAATATTGCACAGTATTGGAAATTTTATCAAGATTGGATCAATGTCGGATCAAGACTGATTTTCCCTATTCCCTATAGAAGTTATGTAAGAAATTCTCTTGCTCTGAAGGAAGTCTTGAAGAAAGCTGCTTATTTTGTATTTTATATTTTTTAAAAAACGAATGTATAAAGTCCTATATTTTCGTTTTCATTAATCAGCAGACACCCTGTTTTTTTTTCCCATCGATTCAGGACACTTTTTTAGGATCCTAATGACAAACAGAAAAGTCTTTTTAAAGTTTAATCGCGGCTCTAAAACATTTTATCCTATCCTAAGATTAAGGCGACCATATTAATGGGACAGTAAAAAAATATGGGTAGGGCAGTTTTTTTTTCCCATAAAATTGGCAGTATGGAGCAGTTTTTTAAACAAATTGGCAGTGAATTAATTTTTTTGGGGCAGTAAATTAAGTAGAAGTAAAGATGTTGGAGCAAAATTATATATGAAAAATGTATATAAAATATATATAAATTATATATATTTTATACATTTTTTATATATAAATCTTATATAATTTTGTTCCAACATCTTTACCTTTACCGTAGATTTTTATATTTTAGGGAAGATGTAGACTCTACATCTACATTGTAGAGTAGAGTGTTTCATTTTTAAAAAATTTTTTGAAAAGTTGAGGGGCATGTGGAAAATCTGCTTCCTTCATGTGTAAAACCACTAAAAAAAAATTAATTTTTTTTTTTTTTAACAGCTTAGTGGCCTCTCAAGGCCACTTTAGCTATTTAAAAATTGGCCAATTAAGGTCTTTTAAACTCCATTTTTTTTATCCACTTTAAGGGCCTACAAAATATTTTGAAAAAATGTTTTCATATGTTTTCGAGGTCGTAGAACACGAATTTCACTATCCCGAATTTTTCCGATTAAGCCCTGTGACGTCATTAGCGTCTTTATCAAGCTTATACCTGATTTTCCCGACTGAAATTCGGCTTAATCGCGATTTTAAAGCCCTGAAAATTTTTTTATTTTATTGGTATCACTCATACTTATGCAAAAATACCAGTAGAACACGATATTCACCATTCCGATTTTTTCCGATCAGCCCCTGAGTATAATTTGGTTTTTCGGGTCAAAAATGATTTTTTTTGCCAAAAAAATGGCAAGAACTCCTAGTTCGATTTAGAGGTCATGTTCAATCAAATTTTTTAGTCAGGACACTCTGATTAATGAGGATTTTTTTTTGTGTTTCGAATCAATTTCCAAAATTTTTTTTCGGTCGGAAAATTCTTCCTGTAATTTTTTTGAAGTTTCGAATTTTTTCCGCTTAAAGAACGCAGGGCATTATTCACCTGCCGAACAAACATTATTTACTCGCTGGAACAGGGATAATTTTGATCACTTTAAAAGCTGAAAAATATATCAAAAATATATTGCGTGTTTCTTTATGTTAACAATTTTTTTTTTTTTTAAATGCCAAAAAATGCCTTTCAATGCCAAACTATTCATTATAATGCCAAAATATTTTTTTTAATGCCAAAATAATTTTTCTATTTCCCAAAATTGTTCTGCCCAAAAAACTGCCATGTTATTAAATTTACGGCCGATCTATTAAAAAAACTGCCATTTTATGAAAAAATACTGCCGTACTAATAAATTACTGATCCTTTAAATAGACGCCTAAGATTAATCCACAAGTGGAGACAAGATAGAAATTATTCTTATGGACTTTGGATCGGAAGGGTTAACGTAATTGCGAATATAAGATTTAAAATTAAATAACCAAACAAGCTAAAACGATGAAATAATAGCACGACTATTTAACTTTTATGTTAGTTTTTTTTCCTCCCAAGCTTTTTCACTTTTTTTTTTTTTTTTTTCCTCATAAACCGTAGCGTAAATTGTTGAAAGCATTATTCACCGATTTGCTATGTGCAAACACACGAGCCATACATCACACTTACACATCATTACGTCAAAAATTTTAAAATATGATCGATGGACCTTAAAAAAAAAAAAAAAGGGGGAAAAATGCAGAAAAAGTATGTTGTTCTTTTGTCGATCATCTGAAACCAAAACAATTTCTTAACAACCTAAACACGAGATTAATTTTTTTCTTTATAAATTCGCATAAACGATAAAAACTCTTCTTATCAGTTGGTATTTTTCGTCCTTGTTTTTCCTTTACGCTTTAACTATTTTTAGGTTAATTATCAAGCGACACAATGTAATGGAGCCTATCCTATCTCGCAATACAACACGAAAATTATTATTTTATTGTATATGTACAATTGCAGCAAAAATTGTGATCGAAATTAATTATGAATCAACTATAATCGTAATGGCTTTAGTAAAAAAACCGCAATGACGAAGGTCTATGAATCATGGATTCCACAGATTGTAAATAACGATATATTTATTATTTTTCACTTAACAAACATGTTATGAAAAAAAAAAAAAAAAATTAGAAACGAAATGCAGGCAAGAAATTAAAATGGAGACTAGGCCATACATGGACTCTAGAACCTAAAAAAGGGAATCCAGAAAAAAAAAACGTGATGTGAAACATTATATATCAACTTTCGTTTTAAACGGGACCAAGTTGTTGCAAAAGGGTCTATTACTGAGGGGTACAACGTTGAAATCATTGAGCATGACCGCATGAGAATATCGATCGACGGAATGCTGAATGGGGAGTTTCCCATGTGATCCTGAATCATCCCTTTAAAAATTACCTTCCTTAGGATTTCGTCCTAAAAAGAAAAAAAAATGTTCTTATACCTACCGAAAAAAATATTCGAAGGAAAAAAAAAGAAATATCGAAGTGTAAATTTTGACAACATCAGCTTTAGGGAGCGTGTAAAAAAAATATATATATATTCCATGTTCCCTTAAGACCACACCATGGCAACCCCTCTTGTGAGAACACAAGTGAAAAATGACTCATAAGGGGTTCGCCTTCACCCTTCGTGATATATTTCCTCAATGATATTCTTAGCTATGTCAATTTCATTCAAAACGAAATTTTGAATAACGGTGTCAGTGTAACAAAAAAATAAAGGAATTAAATTCCTGGGAGAATTATGAAGGACGTTAAAAAAATTTATAAGCTTGTGGAATCAGCTTATTTAAAATTCTTATGTTTAGGCCTATATGAAATTCACTGGCGAATTTTTTGTAAATTAAATGAAAGCACAGGCCAGATTTTGTTAGTTCCTGAATGAATGATTCTGACTAAGCCTATGTTCTGTCTCCATTTGAGGTTCTGTTAATTGTTCCACCGGATATTTTTAGATCTTTTTCCTCTGCTACCAATTTTTTTATTTATTTTGTAAGTATTGTTTTTAGGTTTTTTTTTTTTTATTTTTATTTCTCTTTTTATTCCTTATTATTACTCTTTTATTTCTTATTATTCCCTATATTTATTATCGTCTAATTTTAATTAATTTATGAGCACTTGCCCATCAGATTGACTTGAAACTTTGGACATAAGTCACGTTTAATCCAAATTAAAAAATGATAAAAAAAAAATTTTAACTCTCATCTTTAGCTTATGGAGGGGGAAAAAATACATGTTTATAGACAATATTAATTCATTTATAAGCACCTATCCATCCAATTTTAAAAATACATGTTTAATCCAAATTAAAAATATTTTTAAAATTTTTTGAATCCCATGTTTAGCTTATGGAGGAAAAAAATACATGCTTATAGGCAAAATTAATTAATTTATAAGCACTTATCCATAAAACTTTGGAAATAAGTCATGTTTAATACAAAATATAAAATTATAACAAAATTTTGACTTCCATGATTAGCTTATGGAGGTAAAAGATATACACGTTTAACTTATTACCTAATTTATTAAAAAGTTCTGAAAATTACAAATACTGGACTTACAAAACCATCAGATGAACGTAGCTGTGCCCGAACGACTATAAAATAAATTACAACTACGGCTTTTGCTGTTGCGTTCGAATTTTGATGATGTGTGATAAGGCAAATAGAAAAAAAGATCCATTCCCATAAGCTAAACAGAGACTTTTTGAACAACATCATTTGTACAATTTCTTTTAACGACTCCAGTCACATTAATTCTTATAAAAAGTTATTTAAAATTAGTCTTACATACGTTAAGGAAGTTTTTTTTCTTCTCTCATAAGCTAAACATAGGGATGATAAATTTGCATGAAACTTGCTTATAGTCTTTTATACTTCCATGGGCGACCAAACGCCCATGACTCTATAAATGGACCCAATAGTTTTGCAATCCTGCAAAGCTTTAATTTTCTTAAAAACGTGTAAAAACCATGTAACTAGGGGTATTTTGAAATGTTAAAACCTTACATGAGGTCAGAAATAAAAAAAAAAAATTCAAGATGGCGGATGTTTGGTAAAATCTTATTTAAAATATTAAAGATTTTTATATTCGAATTTTGCAAATGCTTTATTTGTTGCTCTTTTTATTCTTATGAACTTGAAAATGCAAGTAAAAAACTGATGGACCTTCATTTATGCAATTTTTAACAAGAATGCTTCACCTATGTTTAGCTTATGGGCAAAACAGCTTTTTCTGTGTAGAGGCGTTTACAAGTTTAAAAGTAATAAGAACGAAATATTTTGGGGGGTTTGAACTTCTAATTCTGAATCTGAAATCCAGATTTTCAAAAAATTAAAATTAAAGACGGAGCACTTTTAAAATTTTTAAAACCTTCAGTTTTTTTTTCAGGATTTTTTTTTTTTTAATTTTCAGAACTTAGAAATTTCAAATAAAATGTTGGCTACATTTTTTAATTTTGCCCTTTTTCCTTTAACCGAGAATTTGAGCTAAAGCTATGTTTTAATATTAAAATTTTAACTTTGAAGACTTTAATTAAAATTTTGACAAATTTTTTTTTTCAACTTTTGACCTTTTTGATCAAAAATGTTAAGTTTTTTTCGTGTTAGAAAAAAAAATTATATTTTTATCAAAAAATTCGAATTTTTTGACCAAAAAACGAGCAAAAGAAAATGCCTTAAAATCTTTAAATCGCTTCATTGTTTAAATTTAGCGATATTAGGACAGTACCCCCAAGACGTAGTCCTACGTAGGGATATCCCAGTTTAATTTTTTAATTTGAATTAAAAATGACTTATTTACAGAGCTCTAACTTAGTATGATGGGTAAATGAATTAATTTTGCTTGTAAACATGTATTTTTTGTACCTCCATAAACTAAACATGGGAGTCAAGATTTTTTTAAAATGATTTTTTAATTTGGATAAAACATGACTTATTTCCAAAGTTTGATGGACAAGTGCTTATAAATTAATTAATTTTGCGTATAAACATGTATTTTTTTACCTCCATAAGTTAAACATGAGAGTCAAGATTTTTTTTATTTTTTAATTTGGATTAAATATGACTTATGTCCAAAGTTTCAACTGAATCTGAAATCATTACATTTTAATAATTAAATGAAGTGCTCATAAATTAATTAAAATTAGCTGCTAATAAATTTATTATCGCCGTCTGTAGAGTGCACTTTCTGTTGAAAAATAAATTTATTATCTCCATCTGCAAAGGGTAAAAAAAATTAAAGTTTTACTTACTTTTTTAAAGGACTAACTGGTAGCAGTCTATGTGAAAACGGATACAGTAGTTTTTAAAATAAAGTCGAAATGTCGAATCGGAGAAAAAGAATAAAAAAGTAAGAATAGATGCGAAAGCCAGAATTTAAATCATCTAAATGGAAGAAAACGTGTTTTAAATGAGATTTTCAAGATACTTTACATTCTTAGGCACAAATACATTATACCATATTCGCAACATATCTTTATTGAATAAAAAAAAAGAAGTACCGAAGGATCTGGAATGAAATCCTATCGATTTTTTTTTTTTGTTAGTTTTCAATTTGTCGATTCGGTATTATATTTCGTTTTTTCACCGCGTGAGGTCCAACCGATAATTAAATGAAATAAAAATTAAACTCGTTGTTTTTAATAGTATTATTTAAGAAACATATGATTGAGGATAGTATAATCGATCTTCCAGTCGTGATTACTTTTCAACGCGTTCCCTAATGTTATTGTTTATTACACAACATTTAAGAAATGTTTCACCCTCGAAACCCTTGATGTTGAACATTCGAACATTTGGAAGCAGTAATCTAAAAATACCGCCGCACGTCCCTTCTTATATTTTTTTTTTTATAGGGAAGTGAAATACGTCTCTTCAGTACCGTAACATGTTGAACTTTATTAATTTGATATTTTTTCTTTATGTTTCTAATTTTATTTTTTTCTGTATTTTTCAGTTGCAGAGTAAACGTGAGTTGTTCTTTAAGAACGAGCTCCCTACTAGTGGGGGAACTCCTCCTCAACCTCCTGCAAATGGTCCAACCTTAGGATCGACCAATTCTGCCCCTCCACAAAATCCTAGTGCCATCAAAGAAGCTATATCGAAAAGAGGTAAGAAATTTTGAAAAAAAAATTCCCAATCCGAGACTGGAGAGGATGGATGGTGATGGGATGGACGTTCCTTCGGTGTTTTCTTCGCTTTTTTGGCTTTTTCTTTGATGATTTCCTATTTTCATCAATCATTTTTTCAGTCATCATTTTAATCGTTTATCACTATCATCTTCATGTCTTTTTTTTTTTAACCGCTTTTCACTTCGCCGCTTTAAGTTTTTTTTTTTTTTTTGTCTTTGTCGAACTCACCGCGATGATGTATAATCAAATCCCACGTAACGTAGGAGGGTGATATCGAGAATCAGAATTCATGTAATTGACTAAATAATAACAACGGACGCCTTAAATGTCCATGATTGTTCCTAAGGAACGTGACTTTCGTTTCATTGATTATGCTTAATTCATGCTTACCTATTATAAATAAGCTGAGATAGATTTTAAAGAATGCGGGATTTTGGGCGATTTTTTTTTTTTTTTTTTTTTTTTTTTGCATTGTGAAAAAAATCGCGACCGTATACAAGTAGTGAAGTACTGGTGCGATAAAGAACACAATCGGAGAGAAAATGCGTAGAGTATATTGTAATATCAATTTTTTTTTTTTTTTTTAAATTTTTCATGAAAAAGTGGTGTTCGTGGGCTAATTTCTGTTAATTAACACGAGGAGAAAGGAAATTAATTTAGATATTTTAGGCGGTGATTTTGGATATTCCTTTGTAGTGTTACTTGGATTTAAATTAGTAGGGACGAAAGCAGTGTCATGGTCAACGCTTTTGAAGTTTGCTGTTTGTAGTGTGAAGTGTGATGTGTTTTCCTAGTGCTGGCAAACCGGTCCTGACTCTACCAGGGTTTTTCAACAGGGGTCCGAAGCCGGTAAAAATTGGTTGGAGCCGATGCCGGCATCGGCGTCGAAATACCCAAAGTGCTGAAGCTGGCGCCAGCGCCGACACCGGAATAGCAAAGTTTTGGTGCTGGTGCCGGAGCCGATTCCAGCATCGGTACCAGAACCGCCATCAATTTTGTCAATTTTTTTTTTTTTTACTTGAAAAAATAAAATGAACCGCCGCTTATTGTAGCGCCGATTAATACCATCGGCCGCTTAATATGATCAAAACTCGTCGCCTTTCTCAATTATATTCAGCATTGCCATAGGGTCATAATTACAAGACCGGCGCTGGCGACAAGTTTAAAATAAATTATCTAGCACTGGCACCAGTTTCGGCACCGACCTGAGTTTTCGGCTGCCATCGGCGCCGGCGCCGGCACCGGCATCGCTTTCGGACCCCTGTTTTTCAAGGTTGAAACGAACCGGACCGGACCGGACTAAACGAGACCGAACCAAACCAAACCAAACCGAACCAGACCCAACCGAACCAGATTAAACCAAACCGTACGGACAAATTAACCATGAAAAACTTAACTCAAAACCAGAATCCGGAATCCGGTTCCAATCCGGTCAAACCCAAACCGAATCCGACACTTAGAAAAGAAAATGGCTAATGCGAAAACAAAAATGTCTTGTGACAAGGCATTTTCTTAAATTTTCTTAAATTATACTAAAATAATTGTCAAGAAACGACCTGTCCGTTGTCATGAAGCATTTCTCTTAGCCAGAAAACATTCCGGTTTTGTTGCTAGGTAAAACTTGTTCAAGGCATTTCCTATTTCTGAGTGGACTCTGAAGCTGTTATGGAACCGTATTGAACCAAACCAAACCTAAACCGGTTTTTTTTTTCAAAAAAAAAAAAAAAAAAAAAAAAAAAAAAAAAAAAAAAAAAAAAAACGAACAGAAATTGAACCCGATCCTGAACCAAAACCCAAAGTTAACTAAAAAAAAAAAAAAACAGAATAGAACCGGAACCCGGTTCTTTAAGGAGATGGTAAAACATACCAAACCCGAAGTCGGTTCCTACGGCACTATTTTTAAGAAACCGAAACCGAACCGAACCGTACCGTATTTTTTTGAGATGGGTTTGCCAGTACTGCGTCTTCCAAGCTTTTGTGAATCGCCTTTTCATATTGTCATGTGCTCCCCCTGTCATTAGGGTGCCTAAAAAAAAATTTAAAAAAATGGTCTACACTCCAGGCTTTTGATCACCAGGCAGATTTCCGTTTTTTATTATTTGAAATAGCTCCCCAAATATTTTTACATTAAAAAAAAATTTTTTTAGGGGAGCAATTACCGATCAAAGATTTTTTTAGGCGAAAAAATTTGATATTTTTTTATTTTGATCTGAAGACGAAGATTTAAATATTTGTAAGTTTTGGAAACTGAAAGAGAAAAATTTGAAACTATGGCCCGAAGTTACTTATATATAGGGGTATCGAAAAAAAAGTTAGGCTAAAGTGACGCCCATGTGTAATATGAAAAAATCTTTTATCCCGGCGGAAAAATTAGAAATTTCGCCCCCTTGGCCGGAAGAATTGGCCGAAGATTTGAATGTCGGTGAGATGCAAAATGTATGCAAAATATGTAAGACCCCGTATCAAGAATTTTTCGCAATTGACTTTTAACGGTTTTCACCATAAGAGCCCCATATAATTTAAAAAAAAAAAAAAAAAAAAATTCTAAATTGCGGAAAAAATCAACAGGGGTTTCCCTGCCTAGAACTCAGCAAAAGAAACCACATTTGTATTGGAACCTATGTTCCATCTCTGTTTCTTTGCGAAAAAAAAAAAAAAAATTTAAAAATATTTCAAATTTTGTTTTTAAAAATTCGCATTTTTTGACCAAAATTTTGTTTTACCTCCTAATACGAAAAGGAACAAAGGTAGAACATAGGTTTCAATACAAAAGTGGTTTGTTTTGGTGAGTTCTAGGCAAGGAACCCCATTTCGATTTTTCCGGCCATTTTTAATTTTTTTTACGTAGGCTTATATTTTCTTTTTTTTTTTTTTCCTCTCTATTTATTTCTCTCTCCCTCAGCTCACGATTTTTCGAAAAGCATTAAAGCCTCTCCTTCAGTGCATCAAAGTCGTTAAATCTCAGAAATATATTGCTTTCGAAACATTCCATCTAATCCAGTCACTCATCTTTAAACTTCGCTGAGAGGAAAATGCAATTTGCGGAAAATGAGGCTACGTGTTTTTCCCCCGATATTCAAGCCTTAAAACCACTTGTTTGCTGATGTTCGTTCCTCTCTTTCCGATTTGTTTATTTTGTTGCACACGTAACATTCCCCGTGCTCTGGTGATCTTGACACCGAATCCATGATCGTTTGATTTTTTCATTAAAAATTTAATTAGTTTCCGAAAATCAGCGTTGAGGGATTTTTGAATGAAAAAAAAAAAAAACAAAATGAATAAAAATCTTCAAGGGAAACAAACGAAAATCGTCAAAATTGTCGAAATATTTCTCTTTACATAAAACCTTTTTTAAAAGCTCATTTTGACATTGAAAGTCATGTGAGAACTTAATATAAATCCCCTCGTGCCCTTAAACAAATAAACAATTGGTAATTTCTGATATTTAAACGTTGTTGTACTTTTTTCCGGAGTCTCGATAAAAATAGAACGAAAAAATAACTAAATCGTTTAATTTTTAAATGGACGAAGTGAAAAGCGTTAAAAAAAAAAAAAAAAAAAAAAAAAGAATTCTGTTAACCCTTTCACTAACACTTCCGCTTTCCTTTCATTTCGCATGTTTTTCGTAAGTAGAATATTCATCTATACTTATTCATAAGGGAAAAAATTGTAATTACCGGTTTTTCAGCTATAAAATGTTCTCGTTTAATTATTTTTTTAGTCTGAAAAATTGTGATTGAGGTACAGGTGTCGGAGAATATAATGATTTTAGTACAGTTGTTTGTACAGATGTTCTTAGTTTGGCAAAAAATTGGCATTAGCTCAGTTTGCTGAAAACGTCGAAAATTCATTTTTTTGGATGTGGGTTTTTCTTTACGGAATGTTTATCGAATTTCAAGCCTAGATCTGTTAGGTTATATATAATAAATATAATAAATAAATTCCTAGTCCATTTTTCCTGAAAATTTTGGTTCTTAAAATTTTCCTAAAATAAAATTCCCTAAATTGAATATTTTTCATACTTTTTTTATGAAAAATTTTAGGGATTTAAAAAATTAGGAAAAATATTCATTCTAGAGTCGTGTCTCCATTAGCGATTTATCCGATGATCGGATTATCCGACCACCGGAAGTACTGTACTTTCGAACACCAGAAAAAAACTCGAACTTTAAAATAAAAATGGCGTATTCGTTATTTTGTTTTTATTTTTTGCGTGCGGGATATTAAAGAAAGAGATTTATTGTTCCAAATCCGAAGATTCTACGCAAAAAATATCCCGCACGCAAAAAACATAAACAAAATACCGAATATGCCATTGTTATTTTCAAGTTCGAGTTTTTTCCTAGTGTTCGAAAGTACAGTACTTCCGGTGGTCGGATAATCCGATCATCGGATAAATCGCTAATGGAGACACGACTTAGGAAATTCTATTTTAGGAATCAAAAACTTTTTGGAACATTTTAGGAACCAAAATTTTTTTAATTTTTTAATGAAAAATTTTAGGGATTTAAAAGACTAGGAAAAATATTCATTTTAGGAAATTTTATCTTAGGAATCAAATGTTTCCCTGTTTTAGGAAAATTTTAAAAAAACAAATTTTTTCCAATTTTTAATGAAAAATTTTAGGGATTTAAAAGACTAGGAAAAATATTCATTTTAGGAAATTTTATCTTAGGAATCAAATGTTTCCCTGTTTTAGGAAAATTTTAAAAAAACAAATTTTTTCCAATTTTTTAATGAAAAATTTTGGGGTTTACAAAATTAGGAAAATTATTCATTTTAGAAAATTTTATCTTAGGAATCAAAGTCAGGGATTTAACAAATTAAAAAAAAATTCAATTCAAAAATTTAGGAATCAAAAAATTTTAAGAAAATCGAAAATGAGGGGGAAAAAATTGTTAGGAAAAAAGTTTTAGGAACCAAAATTTTTAGGAAAAACGGATTAGGAATTGATTTTTTTAGGAAAAATGGTCGGGAACGATTAGGGGGTGCGTTCACCAAAATTATAAAAATTCGTAAAATAAGGGCCACCCTCCCGTACGAATAAGAGATGCATAAATTGTATAAAAATCATGTATAAATACAAAAAATTGGACTTATATAAAAAATGCATAGACTATAGGGCAGTCTCCACTTGATAACGTTCACCGCATTCGCGTTATCCGCCTTCTCGATGAACGTAATCGCACCGGAAGTTTTGTGGATCTTTTACCACGATTTTTTTGATCATCTTCTGCTTTTTTCTATTTACAAACATTAAAAATAACGGTTTTGAAAGATGTTTTTACGGATTTAAAAAGAAAACTTTTAATTCGGGCATGGGGAAGACAATAAATCTGTTCCAAAACAAATTCTGGGTAAGCCAATTTTGTATACTTAATGAAATATACGGTACTTTTTTTATGCCACAAACGTTTACGGGAGCAAAACCTGCAAAGTACTTCCGGTGCGATTACGTTAACCGCGATGACGGATAACGCAAATGCCGTGAACGTCATCAAGTGGAGACTGCCCTTATGTATTAGGGTGGTTCGAAAATCAACTTTTTTGGAATTTCAAAACTCCTATATTGGGAAAAGTTTCTTTCTAGATAGAGTATCAACCCTGAATTTTTTCAGATTTTTTGAACTACATCCTGAGGTGTCAAATCGGCCTTGAAATTTCCAAAAAACCCATAAAAGGACCAAAAATGAACTTTTTTTTTGCATAAAAGGCCATCGATTCCTATCGGAAATTTTGCGTAGATTACGAATCTGAAACCGAAAATTAGTTTTGGTGTATAATTTTTGAGCTACATGCCGGATTTAAAAGCTCTAAAAACCTGGTTATAACGTTTTGCCTGTGGCTCAAAAACCGTGCACCAAAACTAATTTTCGGTTTCAAATTCGTAATCTATGCAAAATTTCCGATAGGAATCGATGGTCTTTTATGCAAAAAAAAAAAGTTCATTTTTTGGCCCTTTTATGGGTTTTTTGGAAATTTCAAGGCCGATTTGACATCTTAGGATGTAGTTCAAAAAATCTGAAAAAATTCAGGGCTGATACTCTACCTATAAAGAAACTTTTCCCAATATAGGAGTTCTGAAATTCCAAAAAAGTTGATTTTCGAACCACCCTACTATGTATGTACAAAGAACTTAATTTTTTTTACCGGAATCTTTTTTTTTCATCCTTCAATATAAATATGCATAAATGCATAAATAAGCATGCATAAAATGGGAAAAAAAGTTAGAGGCATCATATTCGGGAATTTTCCTGATTTATGTTTTAAAAAAACAAATATGCATAAATTTTGCAAAAATTATGCATATACAGATTTTCATGCTTCAGTAAATTATGCACAAATTTTTTAAAAATTATGCATTGGTACTTAAAAAAATTTTCTTACGCATTAAAAAAATATTATGTACTTATGTTAAAATCGGTCCGCTCAAATTTTTTTCTGTTATTTTTTGCAAAAGGTAGACTTAAACAAAAAGCAACATAAAAATTATTTAGACCAATTTTAACATATAATTATGTTAATTTTTACATAAAATTTTTGATTGTGTAAACTTTGCAAAAATTATGCTTGTCCACATTTTTGTATAAATAATACAAAAATAATACATATTTTTAAATAACTTTTGCAATTATTTTGCAGAAATTTTGTACTTTGTATGCATCACTTTTCGGTGCAGGCTACTGTCTATAACAGGCTACTTTTCGAAAAGTTTACTGTAAAAAAGTTTGTGTATTTTTAACAAACTCGGTCTACACACTTTGTTTGTTAATCTTTTTATGTTAATTTTGACAAATACTTATTGTTATATTGACACATGTTGCTAGGCAATATTTGTTATTGTGTTATTGACAAATAAAAATGTGTGGACCGTTTTTGACTTATAAATTGTGTTAAAATTACACAAAATGTTTTACAGTGTAGTATAAATTTGAAGTCATTTTCTAGGCTTAGGCCACAAAATCGCTACCAAAGTAGACTGTTTGTGACATATTATTGGATCTTTTATGTTCATTTACGTCATCATTATGTTTACTTTATGATCATTAGGTTCATATTGTTATAAAATCATTATGCCCATGTGATGGCATCATTACATTTAAAAAAGCATTCATTTCAACTAGAAAAAAACGTAATTTTAATTTTGACTTAAATTATCTGGTAGACACCCTGTAATAAAAATCGGTGAATAATATTCGTAATTATGGTTAATATGTGTTATCTTAACGTTAAAGGATGATTGCAAGTGCAAGTGCATTTAATAAACTTTTTTTTTTTTGTCTTTATATTTTTAGACCAAGTTAAATCTTTTTTTTTTCGGGGGAAATATAAATTGTTGTCAATTTAATTCATTAAAATGGTGCTTCCGGAGAAACAGAGAGAGGATTTCAGCTTTTGTTTTTAGTTTTATTTGACTCTCAGTCACGGTCGGGCCCTGATTTTCGGTTAATAAAAATATAAAAAAAATTAATTACAAGTTGTCTTGTGTGGTGTTTTATGATTCAATGAAAATAAACTCTTGGTTGATTAAGCGGCGTAATTAAATCATCAAAAGCCCGATGAAATTAAACTAATTTGTCAAAACAAGCTGCAATTTTTTTTTTTTTTTTTTTTGCTGGCGCGCCACGTGGTGAATTTTTTTTTTTTTACTACCATATAAGTGAGGTTAATAACTTTTCGTTTTCTTTAAAAAAAAGTTTGGGAAAAATGTCAGATTGATAATGATAACCTTTTATACTGAACTGGAACCGCGGGGTTGTCCCTTGGGATTTGAGAAACCGAGTCTTTCTCTATTCTTTTTTTTTATTATTATTTATTTTTTTTATCCGCAATAATTATTTTAAAATGTCAGCTTCGTATGAATATTTCGTTAAATAATGAAAAAAAAAAAAGAAGTTTTACGGGTGCGGCGAGAATACGTTTCGTTACTGTAACGCGGGGTAGTTGGTTTGTGAATGGCGTGTTGCTTTCGCTTAGTTTCAGTGGGAAATCCGGAAAATTAAAAAAAAAAAAAATAAAAATCAACTAAATTAGGAAATATACGCCTTGTGTGATCGCTCTTGGAAATCGTTACTTTTTGCTCTGTTAGTGAATTTTTCCGGTTGATTAAAAATTTTGTGCATATAAGCTGACCGCCTTGGTTTAAAACGTAAAATATTTAAATGGAAAATGAATATAATGGGGATGGTTTCCTTTTTAATTTAAATGAGATGTGAAATTTAACCGAAAGACTTATCTGCCAAACGTTTTTCGGATCTATCTCATTGTGGTTTTTGCTCCTGAGATTCGACAGGAGTCTCAGAAGTCTCAGGAATAATTTTTTTTTTTTCTCTCTCATTTTTATTTGTTTGTTTAAGATGATTTAGGAACAAGGTGGCTACTTAAAAATTAAGCCAAACAAGTATTAAGGTCAGCTCAATCTGGCCATTTTACTGTGCATTTCGTGAATTTTGACAATTTTATTATCGGAAGCATAACAGGCACAAAATTCAAAAACGTTAATTTTAATCCGTTACGAATTATGTTCTTAATCGTTTGAAGCTAATGCTGGTCCCCTATTATTTTGATTTTGATTTTTTTTTTTTTTGGATGGTCAATAAACTTTGATTGACCCATTTCCTCGTATGAAAAAGAGATGCGTAAATTATATTAAAAATTGAGCGTACATAAAAAATGCATAAATGATGTATAAATAATTATGCATAAAATGAAAAATAGTCAGGGGATATGAGGCATATACCTACGTAGGACTAGGTTCAGAATTAATAAAATTTTAATTTACTTATCTTTTTTTTTTTCGCTTTCTTATTCACTACTTTTAACTTACACTTCAAAAATTAAAAAAAAAAAAAATGGATGGAAGGTGTTACTCACACAAAAACTGACTTTTTTTTGGAATCCTTCAAATATCATAGATGTTTGAAAAAATTTATCTAAAAATTGTATCAAATGTTCGTTTCAAAAAATGTTTTTAAAAAAATGTTTTTTTCAATAAAATTACAAATAAATTTTTTCAATAATCAAAAATGATCGAAATGTTCGTTTCAAAAAATGTAAATGATCCCCCGAAATTCTCCTAGCCCTGATATTATAGTCCACGAGGCAGGGATGATTGTTTTAAAACAAATTGGTTTAAAACATTTGAATAAAAAACACCGTTTTAAAACACTAACGTTTTAAAACACTGTTTTAAACACCGTATTTTAATAAGTGAATAAAATACGTTTTAAAGTGCATTTTTAAGAGGCCCGAGCCCGCAATTTGTCGCGCACGACTCATTTTATACAATCTATGGTATGGACCATTGAGCCGCTCATATTCATAATGGTTGCTTAATCGCAGGGATGATTGTTTTAAAACAAATTGGTTTAAAACACGGTGTTTTAAAACGTTTTGAAACATTTGAATAAAAAACACCGTCTTAAAAATTTGAATAAAAATAGAAACGAATTTAAAACATTTTGAACGTGTTTTAAAACATGTTTTAAAACGTTTTAAAATCAGGTCGAATAAAAAACATTTTAAAACGTTTTAAAACATGGGAAAATAATATAAAACGTTTTAAACTGTTTTTTATTAGAAAATGTTTTAAACAGCAACCCTGCCACGAGGCCCCCTCTTTAAATAAAATTTGATTAATGCTGCTTCTCCATTATGGTCCTAAATTAATTTTACAAAATTAATTTTATAAAATTACCGGAAATTATGCGCTTTTTCTTTCTTTTTTCATAACATATTTATTTTTTACAGATTTCTTATTCTTTTTTAAGCTATCCTCATTGTCTTGTCTCCATTAGTTACTTAAATGGATGATCGAATTAAAGCAATCGTCTATTTAAATCAAGCACCGGAAGTACTGTATGTTCCCTTTTCTTTCGAAAGATCTAAAACTTTTGGCATGAGCCATAATCTCTTCTTTAAATAGTTTCTCAGTTATTAAGTACTTACATACTTAGCTCTTTTTCCACTGGGTCGTTATAATTTACTAAAATTAATTTACAAAAACATAAACAAAACCCCAGAGTTCTCCATTTTGAACTAATTTTTGAATTTGGAACGGTACAGTACTTCCGGTGCTTCATTTAAATGGACGATTCTTTAATTCCATCCTCTATTTAAATCACAAGTGGAGACAAGCTACATGTTCGATTAGTAAAATAAAAGCATTATTCCCAATAATTTTATAAAATTAATTTTGTAAAATTAATTTTGAGCCATAATGGAGAAGCAGCATAAAAATCATCAAAATCTTCGTTTTAAGAAATGTCAATGACCTTTTTCACAAAACGTTACCAAATTTTTAGTAAAAAATTAAAATTTTAAGAATTTTTACCAAAAGTTTTTAGGTAATAAAATTCAAAAACTGTTTTTTCAATAAAATTTTCAATAAATTTTTTCAATCATCCAAAATCATCGGAATGTTAGCTTCAAAAAATGTTAATGATCCCCCTAAATCCTTCAAGCCCTAATATTAGTCCACGTGGCCTCCTCTTTCAATTAAATTTTATTAAAAATCACCAAAATTTTTGTTTTAAAAAATGTTAAAGAAATTTCTTGCAAAACATTACCAAATTTTTAATAAAAAAATTAAAATTTTAAGAATTTTTACCAAAGTTTTGTAATGAAATTCAAAAAAAGTTTTTTCAATAAAATTTTCAATAAATTTTTTCAATAATCAAAAGTCATCGAAATGTTCGTTTCAAAAAATGTTAATGATCCCCCCCTAAATCCTCCAAGCCCTACATCGCCCCACTTTTCAATAAAATTTTAGCAAAAATCATCAAAGTCTAAAAAATGTTCTAAAAATTTTCCCTTTTTACTTAAAATTAGTCAAAAATTAACAATATTTTGTAAAAAATTTTATTATAAATTTCATTGAAAATTTTTTAAAACTTTTAAGGATCTTCGAGGATTTTTGATAAAATTTTATTGAAAAATATGTAAAATTTATGAAATATTCGTTTATATTTTTGGTGTCCAAAACACCAGCCGGACATCCGGACACGAAAAAACCATTATGGTGTGCCCTAAGACATAGTCCTACGTCAAAAAAAGTTATATAAGCATAATATTTGCAAATTCCCCTGCTTTATGATTTTAAAAAAACGATATGCATAAATTATGCAAAAATTATACGTATACAGATTTTCATGCTTAAAAAAATTATGCATAAATTTTGGAAAAAATTATGCATATTGTCCAAATTTTTTTAAAAAATGATTTTTTGAAAAAAAAAAAATTATTTTGCAAAAATTTTATACACTTTTTGCATCACTTTTTCCTACGGGACTCTGCTTTTCCAGCATTTTCTTTTAAAAATCGGACTTTTTTATTATTTTGAAAAGATAAAAATTAATTTATTGGGCAGCAACGAAATTCGTGGATTTTAAACTTCGGAATTATGGCTCGACTAATTTTAAGAAGTAAGACTATTCAGTATTCATGTTTTTTTTTTTTTTTTTTTAATCATATTCTTGCGGTGGTAACCCTTTTTCACGAATCATAATAGTTTAGTTCCCTTTGGAGTGTTTCGAAATCTTTCCTTCATTTTTTTCATATGAACCGGCTTCTTTGTATCATTTTTCATTTCATCCGGTTTTCATATGCGTTAAATGTTACTAATATAAAACTTCCGCATGGTTTGTTCATTGTTAAACGTATGTATGTGTGGTATGTGTGTGATTTTAGTCTTAGACTTAATTGCGTTATGGATGAAAGTGCGTATGTGATTACATTTAAAGTTTTTCAAGTTTTTTTTTCCTCTTAGTAAAAAATCGTAGTTTAAAAATAATTTTTGTTTTACTAATTTTTCTTTTTTTTTCCCCCCAGTTATAGAAAATGGGGAAGGGGAACCTACAAAACCTCCGATCGCCACAAAACCCGACATCAAAAGGCCGAAGGAACTCGACGGATACGTCGGTTTCGCTAATTTACCAAATCAGGTGTATAGGAAAGCAGTTAAAAAGGGATTTGAATTTACGTTAATGATAGTTGGTAAGTTGAAAAAATAAAAATCATAGAAGGTTAAAAAAAAAAAATAAAATAAAAAAAACGGATTTTCTTATTAAAAAATCCTAGGTAAATTTTTAACGTATGCTTATGCTCCGCGTACTTAAACTTTCCTGCTTTTTTTTTTTTCCTCAAGAGTTAGAATTTCACTTTTTGCATCATATTTTCGAGCTTCATTTCGAATTCTCCCGTTTTTTTAAAAGCTGAATAAAAAGGGAAAGTCTGCTTTTTTTAAAAAAGAAACTCCGAACTATTGAGATTTCCTTGAGAATTTCAAGACTTAACGAGATGAGTTTTTGTCATTATTTCGAATTTTTTTTTCTCTCTCCTTCATTACATAAAGATGACTTTTTTTTTAACGACGCGATGTCGGTATTAACCTAATTATGGTTTTATTAACAAAAAGAGAACAAAAAAAAAGTGCTTGAAATAAGAAAAAAAAAGTTGCTTTATTTTGAAAATTTTAAAGTTCAAAAAGTTTTGAGCCACTGTATTTTAAGTTATGGTGATTGATTCGGTTTAAAAATGGAAAAGCTTGAAAAGGGTAAGGTAAAAGCACCAATTATTGACCAGGCACCAATTATTGACCAGGCACCAATTACTGACCAGTCCATAAGCTAAACACGTATACCATAAAAGGAAATCGTGTTTAGCTTATGGACTGGTCAGTAATTGGTACCTGGTCAATAATTGGTGCTTTTACCTTATTTAAAGTTCCAAAAACATTCTTAAAAGTGCTCCCTACCGAAAGATAAGAAACACTCACAGTTGCTGCTACCTTAAGGAAAGGAACACTGTAGAGTGCTCCTTACCGAAACGTAAAAAACATTTTTTGAGAGTGCTCCCTACCGAAAGGTGAGAAACATTCTCACAATGCTTTTTACCACAAGGTAAGAAGCTCTATAGTGCTCCTCAACTAAAGTTAAGAAACCCTCTTCGAGTGCTCTTAGAGTACTCTTTACCGTAAGGTAAGAAGCATTATAGAGTGCTCCCTGCCTCAAGGTAAGAAGCACACTAAAGTTCCGGAAAAATTAAGATAATTTCCGCTTATAAATCTATTTTACATTCCGGTAGAGAGCATACTCCAGAGTATTTCTTACCTTAAGGTAGCGAGCACTGTAGAGTGTTTCGTCGCGTTGTAAAGGAGCAATATGAAAAAGAATGTTTATGTTTACCTTTTGAAGAAGCATTTTCATATTGATCCTTTACAACACGCAACGACGGTTTCTTCTCTTACTGTAAGAAGCACTGTAGGAGTGTTTCTTATTTTAACATAGCGAGCACTATAGTATTTCTTACCTTTAGTTGAGGAGCACTATAAAAACGTTCTTACCTTTAGTAGAGGAGCACTAGAGTGTTTCTTATCTTGCGAAAAAGAGCACTAAAAATGTTTTTTACCTTTAGTTGAGGAGCACTATAGAATAGTTTTTACCTTTAGTTGAGGAGCACTTTATAGTGTATCTAGCCTTGCCAAAAAGGGCACTAAAAATGTATTTTACCTTTAGTGAGGAGCACTATAGAATAGTTTTTACCTTTAGTTGAGGAGCACTTTAGAGTGTTTCTAACCTTGCGAAAAAGAGCACTATAAAAAAGTTCTTACCTTTAGTGGAGGAGCACTAGAGTGTTTCTTATCTTGCGAAAAAGAGCACTAAAAATGTTTTTTACCTTTTGTTGAGGAGCACTATAGAATAGTTTTTACCGTTAGTTGAGGAGCACTTTATAGTGTATCTAACCTTGCCAAAAAGGGCACTAAAAATGTTTTTTACCTTTAGTGAGGAGCACTATAGAATAGTTTTTACCTTTAGTTGAGGAGCACTTTAGAGTGTTTCTAACCTTGCGGAAAAGAGCTCTATAAAAAAGTTCTTACCTTTAGTGGAGGAGCACTAGAGTGTTTCTTATCTTGCGAAAAAGAGCACTAAAAATGTTTTTTACCTTTAGTTGAGGAACACTATCGAATAGTTTTTACCTTTAGTTGAGGAGCACTTTAGAGTGTTTCTAACCTTGCGAAAAAGAGCACTAAAAGTGTTTCTTACCTTTAGTTGAGGAGCACTATAGAGTGTTTCTTACCTTGCGGTAAAGAGCATTGTGTGAGTTATTCTCGCCTTTCAGTAGGAAGCACTCTTACGAATGTTTTTTAGTTCCGGTAAGGAGCACTACAGAGTGTTTCCTACCTGAGGGGCCATTCTCAATAGGGTTGTTTCACATAATTAAATTAAATTTTTTAAACCGCCTAAAAAGTTAAAGGAAAAAATGAAAATGCATTCTGAGTTGTAATTTTTTTGTTTTAACTTGTCATTAGCTTAAAAAAAATAAAAAAAATCGGGCGAAAAATTGATGCTTTTGAAACGATTTCGAAAAGCGGGACAAAAACAAACGGACTTCTTTTAACCAATTGTTTTTATCGTTCTGTTATTTGCCTTCAGCGCATAATAAGAAATACATATTCGCTAATTCTCAAGGTGCAGAACGATAAAAACAATTAGTTCAAAAAAGGCCATCCCGCTTTTCGAAACCATTTCAAATGCATCAATTTTTGGCCCAATTTTTTTTATTTTTTTTCAGCTAATGACAATCTGGAACTAAAAAATTCCAACGCAAAATGCTTCCGTATATTTTTCTCGAATTTTTGAAGTGGTTTAAAACATTAAATTAAATTGTGTGAAACAACCCTATTTACTTGAAATTTTCGGAACGAAAAATGTCCCTTCAAAAATGTAAAAACCCCATATAAACACTAATGTTTTGATTGCGTTAATGGAAATGTTATTTTACTATTTCTGTGCGGTTTTACCCAAAAAAATGTCTCGGAAAGACGAAAAATCGATCATCAGCCGTTTAAAAAATCCTTCATTTCTGGTTCGCTACTAGGTATGAAGGATATCCCAGTCCTGGAAAAATAATTTTGCGTCGGAAATCTTCGTTCCCATGAACTGGAAAGCAATCAAAAAATTTGATTTTGGTGAAAGTTTCGAAATGAAGCTCATCGGCGATCAAAGGGCGTATTAATTTGTGACTGACTTTTACGCGTTTCATTTTGACGGAAAATATAATTTCAAATCATTTTTTTCCCTCCCTTTGTTGTTTGTAAAAAGGTTGGATGACTCACTTTTACTGCCGAACATTTATTTTTGAATATACGATTCTAGTCAAAAATGGAAAATCAATACGTCTAATACCAAAGTATCATCTCTTTGAACACACTCGAAACTCCCAGGGGTGAAACATCCCAAAATCAGTGGCTTCCATCGATAAACTTCAATTTTTTTTAAATAAACAATTACTTGTTTAAAAATCTTATAGTTTACATCATGGGGAGGTTGATTTGTGAGGACCGTATACGCATGGTCTCGGTCCTCAAAGGCCTTAAAACATTCATACCGAAATGAAAAATTAAAAAAAAAAGTCAAAATCGCTCAATATAAACCACGATTTCCACGAAACATAAAAAAAAAAAATAATCCCTATCCGGTTTTGACATATCAACATCCGCTCTTAAAAATTTTAAAAGCCCAACGAATCGTTTATAATTTAATTTTACGATTCAACTAATCACGCTGTTTCTGTTAAAAAGAAAAAAAAAATAGAATGCCCTAAAATGTCCCTTCTTAAAAAAAACACACGATTGATTTGGATTAATTAACCACATCAAAAAGCTTGGGTTTGTTTTTAAAGCTTCCTTTAACTTTGATTGGTTAATTGTTTCTTGTATAAACATGTGGAAAAGATTTTTTAATCGTGACTCATTCGATATTACGTCGATTTTAAATAATTAACCTCGCAAAAAGCGAAGGATATAACATACTTTGTTACAATTTTTTTTTTTTTTTCGGAAGATCAAGGTGCACGGAGTGCACCCAGCCAAGTTTTAAGTGCACTCCATTTATATTAGCCGCTACGTACCACGCTGTTGACCCTATTGACCTTTTTGGTATCCGTCCGATTCATTCTTTTTTATTTCTGGTCATTGAGCAAATACTGAGCGTTTTACTGTCGGACCGTCACGTTTAACTCATTATCGCCGCATAACATGTTTTCAATTTTTTTTTTTCCGATTCTCGGATTTTTTTTTAAACTCCCAGTTTTTCCTTCATTTGACGATTAACATCGAATAAATGGAAGTTTTATTGCTTAATCCGATTATATTCAATGTCGTTCATAAGAAGGGAGTTAATAAAAAAAATCCTGCGGGAATAATTTTGTTTTAAAAGTTCGTTTCGTGCTGTGGCGTGTTTTGTTAAGCGAAATTTCATTCAATGAATGTAAAATTATTTCTGATGCTTTTTGCAGATTCTACTTTATTTTTTTCGAAATAATTTATCGTTCGTGACGAATTTTCATGCGAAATCGCAATTTCTTAAATAATCTTTTTTTTTTTTTTTTTTTTTTTTTTTTTTTTTTTTTTTTTTTTTGAAGGAAATTAATGTTTTCTTTTTTCTTTTTTTTACAGGTGAATCAGGTTTAGGAAAATCGACTCTTATTAATTCATTATTTTTGGCTGATATTTACTCCAACGAATATCCGGGGCCATCGTTAAGGCCGAAGAAAACGGTGACGGTAGAGACGACGCGTACGTTGCTCAAAGAAAATGGTGTCAACTTGGCTTTGACTGTGGTGGACACGCCTGGATTTGGGGACGCCGTAGATAATACGAGTTGGTGTGTAAATTTTCATATATAAAGACAAGGCTCGAACTACTCCTCTCAAAAGGAATAAGAAAAAAGGCGAAAGGTTTATGCGTATTGAAGAGAGGCCTGAGTAAAATAACAGATTTGATTCTTAAAGCGACTAGGGATGGATCACAAGACAAGAATTACAAGACGAGGCAAGACAAGACGTATTTCAAAAATTCGTTGAAATCTTGTTTTTTGACCTTTCCAAAGGCTAGGATTCGAAATGTCGAAAACAAGAAATTCAAGCATTCTAGAAATGGTACAAGAATTCTTGAACAAGAATCTTGGACAAGAAATTTTGAATTTGGAGTCCTTATAGGGGAACGTTCAAGTATTACGGTACATAAGACTTTTTTTCGGGTTTTTGGACCCCCCCTCCCCCCTTCGTAAGAATTAGTAAGATTTCTTTGAGCCCTGCTATTATATTACGTAAGATTTTCGCAGTCTCCCCCCCCCTTTTTTTAGCGCCAATTTTAAAGTCGAGTAATATGTTTCCTAAATCTAGATTTTCAGTTCATACTCGTATTCCTGAAGATGGCTACAATTGGCACAAAATCTCATCACAAAATAAATTTTTATTTCTTAAAATTTTTTGAAAAAAATTTTCAATTTTTCTACTTTAGGCATTCGAAAAAAAATTAAAGCAACTTAATGTTTTGAAATTTAAAAAAGAAAAATTGTGAACAATAAGTTATAATGGATATTCTTAAGTAAGATTTGCCAAACTCCCCCCCCCCCCCTCCTCCAAGTAAGAAATCGTAAGAATTTCGAACACCCCCTCCTCCCCCCCCCCTTTTCGATCTTACGTAATACTTGAACGCTTCCTAGGATTTCGATCAAAAACCAAACTTTGAGCGGATTTCTTGGAAAATTTCTTGTTTTCTTGCCATCCATCCCTAAGAGCGACAGTAATATTAACTGCGGCTCAGACCTCGGCCCAATTGACTTTCGGGGAGAAATTTTTTTCGGGCAATTTTGACACGAGGAAAATTATGGTGAAGCCCGTTTTTTGATTTTATAACGATTACATTGCACAATGAGTGTAATATTAACGAGGACCCCAGCTTGGTCTTGCAAGAAAATCGTCTTTAAAATCTTAATTTTTCTGCCTTAACCCTTTAATGGCCGAATTTCGGAAAATTTTCTCGGAAAATCAATAAAAATTTCCCAGATGAATTTTTTTTTTTTTTTTTTTCATGATTTCGCACTTAAAGTTAACCTACAACACATTAGGGATCCGCACTGTGCATTAAAACCCAAATTAGACGCCTACCAATTTTCAGTATATGCAGTATTTTTTTAAGTTTTTGGCTGTATTTTATGGACATCATTTTTAAAATTTTTATACAGAATCTGGACAGTAAAAAAATCAAGTTTTGCAGGTAAATTAAAGCATTTTGGTCAGTATAAATATATATCAGGGCAGTATTATTACCTGGCATTGTGCAACAGTTACTTATAAATAAATAAATTTAAAAAAATAATCAAAAAAGAAAAAAGAAATTAATATACTTATATCTTGGTTCATCGGCAAATGCACTATCCTCTTCAACATGCCCTGAATTATTTTTTAAATTTTCAAAAAAAATATTTAGAGGTCGCTCAAGGTTTTTAGGCGGTAAAATATTTTTTTTGGGCACGAAACATTCTTTTTTTCTCTTTTATTTTTAAAGGTAAATAACTGGTCATTTTCAACTAATCATATTTTATCAAATAACCTTAACTGCTCATTGTTATTATTATCCTAACAAAACCAATGAAATACTGCCACGAAAAATTTTATACTGCCAAAATTTTACCGGCCCGGAACACTGCCCTTGTAAAATAAATAGTCACTAATAATTTGTATTCATTTATGATTAAAAATGACTTCATATAAGGAATTAATCATTTATTATCTATCTAATTAACGTTTTTTTTTTTTCTATCGTTTTGCAGCTGGCAACCAGTGATCGAATACATAGAAAACCGATATGAAGAGTTCCTTAACGCTGAATCGCGAGTTAACCGAAAAACAGTACCTGACAATCGCGTTCATTGTTGTTTGTACATGATCGCTCCTTCCGGTCACGGTCTGAAACCTTTGGATGTCGAATTGATGAAGAGACTTCATGACAAAGTGAATCTTATACCTCTCATCGCAAAAGCCGACACGATGACACCAGAAGAATGCAATCATTTTAAAAAACAGGTAAATTCGGCTTTTTTATATCCTAATGAAAAAACCGCAAATCCGTGAAAAATTCTTGAGTCTTGAAAAATGATAAGCTCAACGTTTGATTCTAAACTCAATCATTTTTGGCAGGGATGATTGTTTTAAAACAAATTGGTTTAAAACACGGTGTTTTCAAACGTTTTAAAACATTTGAATAAAAATAGAAACGAATTTAAAACATTTTGAACGTGTTTTAAAACATGTTTTAAAACGTTTTAAAACCAGGTCGAATAAAAGACGTTTTAAAACGTTTTAAATATAAAACGTTTTAAACTGTTTTTTATTAAAAAATGTTTTAAACAGCAACCCTGATTTTCGGATCTCTTCAAAGCTGTGCCTTTCAGAACAGCGCCCTCTAGTTAATGGGGCTATTGTTGACTTATGCAGGTCACAGCATGTTAGAGTGCGCATTTTGCTGAAAATATCCCCGATTATTACAGAAATTGTGTTTACTTTTCTTTTTTTGACGATTAAATTTTTATTTGAAATTTTTTTTTTTTTTCCAGATTATGAATGAAATTGCTCAGCACAAAATCAAAATATACGAATTCCCGGACAGTCAGGACGAAGAAGAAACGAAGTTACATAAAATATTAAAAGAGAGAGTACCGTTTGCTGTAGTCGGTTCAAATTGCATCGTAGAAGTTGACGGGAAGAAAGTTCGAGGGAGAAAGTATCCATGGGGCATAGCCGAAGGTTCGCTTTATTTTTTATGAATAAATTCGTAGTCTCATATACCCCAGAGCCAAAACGTTGAATTTGAAAGTAGCCACGTGATATATTTTTTTTTTTACGAAAAATAAATAAATAGCGGCCATTTTAACTTTTTTCCAAATTCGACGTTTTTGGCTCTGAGCTAAAATTTTGCAATTTTTATCGATTTTAAGTGTAATTAAACTTTTTATTTTATTTTATTTATTTATTTATTTATTTATTTTTTTATTTTGTATTGTTTAACTTTACACAAATTTTTTTTTATTTCAGTGGAAAATCTCGAGCATTGCGATTTCATCGCCTTAAGAAATATGGTTTTACGAACACATCTCCAAGACCTCAAAGAAGTGACGAACAATGTTCACTACGAAAATTATCGTTTTAGGGCTTTGGCGGGACTCGCCCCCGATGGTAAACCCGCGAGGATAACAAATAAGTAAGTTTCAGATTAAAAACCCCCGGGAAATTAATTAAGAAAAGACAGTGAAAAAAAGAAGAATTTAAAAAAAATGTATATAAAATTTTTTGGAAAATTTAAAATACATGTGCATGCAAAAATGGTAGCTGTCATAAAAATAAAAAAAAACAAAAGAAGGAATAAATGAGTAAAATTTGATTCGTTTATTCAGTTTAATGCAGCAAGGAGTCATGAACACGTTCATGACTGTTTGGTAAGTTTTATTTTAAAAAACGAAAGAAGCGGCTTCGATTTTTCTTTCTTTTTCTTATGATTTTCTGCGGTTTTCGCATTGAAAATATTTTTGAAAGTCTCGATAAAAGATAAAATTTTGGGGACTTCACTTAGAATCAGTTTTGGAATTTGAAAAATGAAGAAAATTTTTCTTTTTTCGTAGAAGAAAAATATTGAGAAAAAAATGATCGAAACGTTTTTATCGAAAAATTTTTTAATTTGTAAAATCTGTGCTTTTTGACTTTTTTTCTATAATTTTCGAAGCTCTATTAATTTTTCAAAAAATTGAGAAATAGGCTATTTTTTTAAATTTATTAAAGCTTCTTCTTTACTAGTAAAAAAAAAAAAAAATTAAATCTTTAATGGAAATTTTTCAGTGTAAATAAATGTGTTGCATAATATTTTCCTTTTTATTTATTTCTTACTTATCTCTTTTTTTTAATTAATTTAGTTTTTCAATTTAACTAGAAATTGGATCTCAACACCATTTTTGTATGCCATGTTTCGTAGTGTATGTACTTTTTTTTTTTTAAGAGGAGCGCTTTTGTTTTGATGTAGGGGGCTAGTTTTCTTTCTTGCTATGATGACCGTCTTTTTTTTTTCTGAAAATCCGCTACTGAATAAAATTATCATTTATCTAATCGATTTTTTTTTTTTTTTTACACTAGGAATCCTTTGGCGCAGATGGAAGAAGAGAAAAAGGAACATGATGTTAAGATGAAGAAAATGGAAATCGAAATGGAACAGGTCTTCGAAATGAAAGTCAGGGAGAAAAAACAAAAATTAAAAGACTCAGAATCAGACGTAAGTTCTTAATTTTTACATTTTACGTATTTTGAATTTCAAGTTTTATGCGCCGCAGGTCAACTGACGCATCTCCGTTATAATTCTGATTGGAGATAATCTGTTTTGATTGGTTTTAAATATCTTGTGACTACGCTTTTATCCGCTCAGTGCTGGTGTAAACCTAGAGTCAAATGATTTTGAAAAAAGGTCAAAACAGACTTATCTCCATTCATTATTTAGCTTCTACCCTGAGCTTAGCTTTAATTTTCTACATATATATTTTTTCTCTGTTTTAGTTACAAAGACGACATGAACAAATGAGGAAGAGCTTAGAAGCTCAGATGCTAGAATTAGAAGAAAAACGTAAACAATTCGAAAAAGAAAAACGAGAATGGGAAATGAATAACGGCGTTACATTAGAAGAACTGAGAAGAAGATCTCTGGAAGCTAATTCAAAGGAGTAAGTTCTTTTTTAAATTTTACTTTCGTTTAAATTAAGTGTACATTGCCTTTTATACTTTTAATTTTTTTTTAATAGTGCCTTTTTTTGTAACATAAATTTCGCTGAATACGTGCGAATTAAATTTTTCGCTTCCATAAGCGAAACCGTAATTTAATTTGCACGAATTAAATTTTGATAAACTTATAAACTTCGTTTTTTTTTTTAGTTTAATCATTTTTCTAACACTATTTTTTTTCCTTTTTGTTTTTTGTTTTATTTTTCTGTAGAATGGTAGACGGGAAGGAAAAAAGTAAAAAGAAGAAAGGACTTTTTTAAATTGTCTCAACTTCAGGACCAACATCATCGTAATATTTTTTTTTAAAAATTTAAAAGTCATTTGAAAAATGAACCACCGATTTAGAATGAAAAGTGATCTTTTGTGTATATTTTAAAAATAAAAGAAAGGAGAAAAAAAATGAATTTTTCGAGACTTGAGTTCAACGAAGTTTTGAATGGGAATGAAATCTCATTAAAAATTGAAAAATTGAATTGAATTAAATTAAAAATTAATCGACATATTTTTCAGCTATTTTCTTTAATATCTCGTTATTTTAGAAGAAAAAAAATGTAATAATGTTGTGATGTGAAGTACTGTACTGTATAATATTACATTATGTGAGAAGAATCATAGCGACGTATGAATAAGGCATGAAGCATGTTTTTCTATTTTAAATCTTTTTTTTTTTTTTTTTTTGTACCTATTTTTTTATTTTTTTACTTTTTTTTGGGTGCTTAATTTTTTTTAATATGGGAGGGGCCTTTTTCTTTTTTAAAAACATTCTTGTAAAGTTTGAAAATTGAGGACGTAAAAGTGGGGGGCTCAAACTTCAGGGGCTTGGACTCGAACCTCAGGACTTCAGGTCCTAATTGTGCTTGTTGCATAGAGTCACAAGACCGGCTGCAAATAGTCAGTACGTTAGGAAGCAATTAAAGTAAAATATGTTTGTAGTTTACTTCATCGGCCGACAGGCTGCTCTGCAACAAAGATACTACATTAGAAGTTTTGAATTAAAGAAATTGATAACAAATCATTTTACTGATTTACTTCAAATGAGAAATTCTTGTTTCTTTATATCAGTAAAAATTGTATATGCTATCATGTCATTCGGTAACTGACTGTTCTTAGAATTCAATAACTTTAGTAACACAGAACCTGAATTGTTACCTCAGAGGTCATTACGTCATCAGCAAAACGGAGATACATTTTTGTTTCCAAAACCTGTAAACAAAGGAAAACTTTTGTAAATAACGAAACTATACTGTATCTCCATTTCGCTAATAACGTCATGTATGTTATTGAGGACCTGTTTGGTTCCGAAATAAACATCATAAGCCCTTTTTTCATGCTCTAAAATGAAAAACTAAAGAGTTCTCTTATATTAATTTCTCAAGTTTTACTTTTCCTCGCGTCCTTAATTTTTAAATATTTACGTTTAATTTTTATCCCTTTCCCCCTTGTAAATACTCTGTAATTTTTTTTAAACTAAATTTTTTTTCCTGTTCAGCAATCACATTTCACAAAACGAGATTTTTTAATATTCTGAGTGTATATTTCCGTCCAGATTTGTTCCGAACGGAAATTAATCAAAAAAGAAATGAATGGATCAAAAATTTTGATTATGTTTGTATTTTTTTTTTTTTTACGTTTTTCCTCTTCATTATTTTATTTCGTATTTGTTTTATACTATTTTTTTAATGTTTTTTTATATTAAAAAAGAAAAAAAACGTAACAAAACTTGTAAGTCTTGGTTTTTTCGTATTATAAATGTCACAATGACCATTAAATGTAACTTTAATTTAATAAGAATTTTTAAAAAAATAAAGTGTTCAATTTCTAATCCATCGATTAGGCCTATTTAAAATTTAAGGAAAAGGATTTTTTTTTCTTTTTGAAAAAAATTATTGTAATTTTTCGTCAAGTTTTTTCCTGGTGAAGCTCGGTAAATTTGTTCTCAGGGAATTTTTGTTTGTTTTTTATCAGCTCATTTCTAATCAAAAAGCTATATTTTCTCTAAGCCCCTGTGTTTTAATTCCACCAAGAACCATATTTGTAGTGCATTTACAATATTTTTTTAACATTCCAAAGTTTTTCAATTTTTTTTTTTTTTTTTTTTTTTTTTTTTTTTAAGCTGATCTGAATAGTTTAACTTTTTTTAAAAGTCATCCCTCTATTTTAGTCAAACTAGACTTAGATGTACGCTTATTTTATTAAAATTATAATTAACAAAAGAGAAATATCAAAAAATGTAGATTTTGAGTAAAATTATAAAATTAATATTTCGGCTGCAGTCAAGCCATTTAATTTTGTAGCTTTCCTCTATATGTTTATTCGCTGAATGATATTAACAAAAAAGAAATCATGTTTAATAAAAAGAATCAGTATAAATTTTAAGTTTGCTTCAGGAAACAAATTCTAGTTTTAATCTAGTATTCAGTGATTGTTGCCAGGATTTATTTATTAATAGTACTTAAAAAGATGAAATTATTAGGCAGTGAAGTCATGTAAAATTAAATAGTCAAAGGTACCCTTTTTTTTTAAAATTTCGATGGGATTTTTCCTTTGGTCACGCATGTTTCTTATGAAACTACAAACTGTGAAAAAATTTTAATGAACAAACAGATATGTAAAAGTACAGTTTGTAAAATCAAAAATGGATTTTAAACGTTTTAGTTTTTACGAAAGTACAATGCTAACAATAAAAATGATGTAAATATAAGTGCGAATGCCATAATTGGTAAGAGTATTACTATCTTTAAAAAAAAAGTACTCATTAAAGTGACTTTGTAAACTTTTCATTGTAGTTAAATAATCCGTACCTTTTCTGAAAATGATAAGTCCTTGATCAATTTGAGTATAATTTCTGTTACTGTGGTTTGAAAAGGACAAGCTAAGGATCCTTTTTGTTCTAAGAAGTGCTGACGTTAGAGGAACCAGGTAAGTTTTAGAGCAAGTTTAAACAGGATATTTTTCCGAGATGACCTTTCCGCTTTTACGGTACATATTAAGTGGTTGCATTTGCAAACATGAATTAGCCCGTTTGTATCTTAAATCTCACTAAACTCTACAAAAGCCCCGTTAATATTTGTTTAGTAACTGTTTTTCCTTTTTCCTAAAAAATGTCTCAAGATTCCTTCGTTTGTATATGCGCGAGAAATATGGCTTCCCGGATTCTAATGCCACGATAATTTCCAAGAAACGGCAGAGCCATCTTTACGCAAATTCTAAAAATAAACTTTATACAACCACCACCCACAGAGCCATCTGATGGAAACGGTTTATCGATTGTAAACAAACACAGTTTGATTCTTTGAATGATAAAAATAAATCATAAGTGTCGGCGATATCTTGAACGAACCCACCCCGAAACAATGCTGTTCCGGTAATATTACACTTAACTGAAATTTTTATGTTTATACAGTGTTCTGATCCATTTACAATTCACAAATAGTTCGTTCTCCCGAAATGGCAAACGATCCTCATAGGGATTTGTTACCAGTGAAAGATACAGACAGTAGAATCGGCAAAGGTAAATTCATTTAATTCTATTTATTTTTTTCTTTAAAACCATTCTTCTAAAATTAATACTTAAATTTCGATCTAAAAAAACGATATACCCCGTTAAATGCAGGCAGCACAATTGAAAGAATAGACCATCATCATTTATCAAAACTGAAAAGATCAGAGATAGAAGATAGATATTTGAGACTTTTTGATGAAAACACTCAGATCAAAAAACAGTTGAACAATCAAGAAGAAAAAATTAAGAGGTAAAGAATGTTGTCATTGCACACAAAAAAAAAAATTCACGGTTTGGAGTGTTTGCACTTACACAATTTGACTTTCCTCACCCTTTAATTGCTGAACTGATTTTTTTTTTCTTCATTTATTATTGACTGTTAAATTCTAAATTAATAATTCATTTTTTTATTAGACTTGGGACCAAATTACTACGATTGCTCAATGGAAAAAAAAATGGAACAGAACCCAGTTCCAGGAAACAATTTGAAGAGAACAGAGCAATTGAGGAACTTCAAATGCGAGTTATGGAATTGGAACATGAAAATTACACTTTGAAAGATAAAAATGTTGTAAGTAATTTTATAATTAAAAAAATAATAATAATAAAATTATGTTAACACTTTAATTTATTTGAAGGTTTTGAAACAACAGTTGGCAAATCATTCACGTCAGCATGTAGCTGCTCATCGTTCCCCCCTAAGGTCAATACATGCTTCACCTAGAATGTCACAAAGGCAGTCTTCAGCACCAAACATAAATGAGTAAGTTGGATTATAAAAAAGTTTAATTAGTATGGATTATTTATTTCAATTTTTTTTTTCTTCTAGAAGTGCTTATGAATTATCAAATAGAAATCCAGCAACAGAACAACAGTTACAAGAAGCAGAGAGTAATATTAATGCTCTCAATGAAGAAATTAAGTCACTTCATGATAAGATTGATTGTCTGCAGCAGGTTTGTATTATTTATGTTTAAATTTGAGGTATATTAAGAAAATAATTAAATTATTTTTTTATTTTGAAGGATTTGGAAAAAAGTTGCCTGGATAACCAAAGAAATAAAGTTTCAGAAAATATTGAACTAATTCGACTTCAACGAGTATTGAAGCAACAATCAATTCAAATTGCTTCATTGCAATCTCAAATTAAAAATGCAGAAAATAATCAGAAGTCATTAAGGGAGGATCTTGCAAAGGCTCATAGAGAAAATGGTGTGGTAGTGATTGCTTTTGCAATGAAATAATATGTTATATTATATTAAAATTGTTTTTTATTTGTAGATGATGCATTGCAAATCGTAGCTGAAAAACAAAATGAAATATTAGATTTATACACAAAATTGGAGGAAAAAAGTTTAAATCGTCTTGAACAGGAGGAATTGAAAGAAAGAATTAATGATTTAATTGTAAGATTTTAAAAACTGATTTTTCTATTCGTTTTTCATGCTACTTTTTTCTTTTTTTTAGACGGAGAGGGATTCTCTGAAAGAAAGAAGTGAATTTTTAATGAAAACAATCAGTGCAAGTACAAAGGATGCAGAAAATGTTAATGAATTAAAAAGACTTTTAGCTCAGGAAAAGTCAAAAAAAGAAGAGTTAAATCAGGATTTGGAAAACACGAAAAAAATGTTGCAGAACATAAAGGTAAATGGTTTGGGGGTTTAGACTCATAGTCAGACTAAGAAGTTTGGGGATAAGGGGGATAATGCGGGCAAATAAAATTCCCAGGAGTAGAGAGTTCAGGCCTCCTCTTGTTCACCTGCACCGTCTCAAGTTTTTCAGAAACTTTTTTTTTTTTTTTCCCCGCAGAATGAATCAGCGAATCGAAAGTCTTATGATCAAGTTTTAAGTGTAAATAATTCTTCAAGTGCTAAACCGTAAGTAAAGGGTCATTAAAGAAGAAAACATTTTAACGATTGAAAAACTTTTAATTGTTTTTTTTATTATTTCAATAGGAAATTAACAGTAAATATAACTTCTCAAGCAGCTACAAGTACTCAGACATCTCCTGAACGTGTCAAAATAAATGTAACAAGTCCGAGAGCTCCCCCACAGAAGGAATTGCAACTTCTTGTTTCAACTCAGTTAAACAGACCAAATTCAACAGCATCTAACAGGTAAACTTTATTGAATCCCCTCCCCTGTAAAAAAAATATTCTCGCAATCATTTTTTGTTGAAATTTCAGGACTCAGAGTGTAAGGGAATCTATAGACATCATGGATAGCAGTTTTACAGCAAGGGTGCTTGATTCCTTGGCCAAATCCGAGCAGGTATAACGTGAATTTTTTATTTTCTTTTTTTGTGATAATAAGTTCATTAATTGATTTTTCTCTTTTGAAAGGGTAAAACTTCAATGGTCGGTATTCTTCGTGAGAAAGAGGAGTCTAAACCTGGAGATAACCAATCGAGGAAAAGATCGAAACAACTGAAGCACTCTAAGCAAGTGGCAATAGCAACCCCTTCGCCGATGTTATCACCGTCCGTTTGCAAATGTATGTTACACCTTAAACCTGAATCCCTTTAAAATAGGAATCTGACTTTTTCCATTTTTTAAAATGTTTATAGGTGGTTTGGCGTCGTGCTCTTGCAGTCCAATTAGCACCGAAGAGCAAGGACCGCCAGATTTTGGGGAATACAGAAGGAAATCAAGTCGTAGCCCAACTCCAGTTCAAAGTGCGTCGGAACGCGAGAAAAAACATTATGCCGAAAAAATGTGTTTGGAGCGTGAAATAAATTATTTGAGGCAGATGCTGAAAAATCAAGCTTTGAGATGCGAAGCTCAGCAAGCTGAGGTTGGGATTTTTACTTCCGAGGTTTTTTTTGTAAAAATTATCGAATTTTTATTTACATGATAATGTTTTAGATTGGACGATTGACGTATGAGCTAAAATTAAACGAAGAAAAATATACGGATACATTGCGTCGTCTTGATTTGCATCTGAAAATTTTTCAACATTTGGAGTTAAGGATGCTACAGTAAGTAGGAAATTTTTGATAAAACATTAGTGCATCGAGGTTAGTGATCGTAAAAGAAGTTAGCCATACGTGTATTTCCGGTTCTTCCATATTCTCCTTTTAAAAATTATTTGTCTATTAAAAACGTTTTTGAAAAATTGAAAACGTAAATATAATTATTTTCGAGATAAATTTTCAGATTCATCGAAAAGTCGGAAATGACTGAGTGGCTAATCTCTTTTAGGGTCTCTAATGCAAGCCATTCAAGTATTATGTAAGCATAGCTTCGGCCGTTTTTCACCTCCACCCCCCCAAAAATAAAAATTTTTCAGATCCCCCTCTGTTTTATTCACATAATGCTTGAATGGTCCCATTAGGATGTCCCTAATTATGAGGGTTTTGAAATTTGAAATCTTGAAAATCGGGCGGATTTATAAAATTGATTAATGATTATCAAAATTTTTTACTAATTACTTAATCAATACTGCCATTTTGGGAATTATATTAATAATTATTGTTCCTTTTTAATTTGTTTTTGCAATTTTTAGGGATGAGAAAAATCAACTGACGGACGAGCAAAGGAATACCATTCTTTCATTTGCTTCTGAGATGAATCCCTCTCCGCCAACAGACATTCAAAACCGACCCGAAAAAACGTAATTTAATTTTTTTTAAATGTTTTCTTTTACAAGCCTCATTATTTTTTTAAAATCTTTTCAGGGAGGACGCAGAGCGGAAGGAAATGACTCCACAGCCTTCTACGTCCGGACAAGAAAAAATTCCTTCACCTTCTTCTAGCCCAGACAAAGAAAAAACTTCAACTCAAGTTTCTCCTGCCAAAGAAATTTTTTCTACGCCTTCTGCTTCCGCGAAGGAAATCATTTCCGAAACCTCCTCTCCAGCGAAAGAAATACCTTCAGGTTCTTCCACGCCGTCGAAAGAGCAACAGAACCCGTCATCCAAAGGGACGAAGGTTGAAGCGTTGTCTAAAAGTGGATCTCCCGTAAAAAAAGATGGGGATGATAAAAAATCGGCCAAAGAAGGCCGAAAATTCCTGAAAAAACACGTAGATGTTCACAGTCCAAAACGTCAGAGCTCGAAACCGAGTTTGATAATTCGAGGCAGCTTTGATCAAAAAGACTGGTTTCAAAGGTAAATGCCAAAACTATTTTTTTTTTTTCTTCCTTCTGTTGATAAATCGTTTTATTTTTAGACAAACCGTAGAACCCGAAAAAAAATTTATCGACAATAACTTTTTATCGTCAAGTGAACCAGAGGAAGAGGACGAGGATTTGATAGTTGAAAAAGAACTAACTACAAACTTGGTAAATTATATTTTTGTATTTTCTTGCTTAGGGTGTGTATGTGAAATAGGCAATGCCGTGGAAAGCTCAAATTTTTGGTGTTAGCAATATATGAATGATGCAATGTACGAGTTGCCAACATCAGAAACTTAAAACTCAACCAAAGTTCCTTACTACGATTTTGAGCTAATTTTGAGTTTCTTATGAGTTTTCAGAAAAAGCAAACTCCTTGAGCTTTAAAAACAAAAAAATTTTAACTTTGGTTGTTAATTGTTGTTGAAAAGATGGCTACGGCTAATAATAAATTAAAAAAAGACTTGCGTTGCTAATTTAAACTTGCGTTGCTAATTAAGACTTGCGTTGCTAATTTAAACGATTTATCTGCTGCCACGGGTACTGCGTACTCTTAAGGCTTAGTTCCACAAAAATCTCAAGTCCTTAAAATGCGGCATTTGTTTAGGCCAGTGTTGCTGTTTAAAACATTTTTTAATAAGAAACAGTTTAAAACGTTTTATATAGACCGTATTCACGGAGGGGAAATAAGGGGAAGGATCACATGGGTGATCACGTGATCGCATAAGTTAAGTACAGACGCCGTCTTGCGTGCTAGCACGCAAGATGGACGCTATACATGGAGCTTATGAGAGCCGTGACGTCACGTGAATACCCTCTATTATTTTCCCATGTTTTAAAACGTTTTAAAACGTCTTTTATTCGGCCTAGTTTTAAAACATGTTTTAAAACACGTTCAAAATGTTTTAAATTCGTTTCTATTTTTATTCAAATGTTTTAAATTCGTTTCTATTTTTATTCAAATGTTTTAAAACGTTTTAAAACACCGTGTTTTAAACCGATTTGTTTTAAAACAATCATCCCTGCCATCGATTAAGCAACCATTATGAATATGAGCGGCTCATACAATCTATGGTATGGTCCATACCATAGATTGTATAAAATGAGTCGTGCGCGACAGGAAATTTTCAGTTAAATTGCGGGCTCGGGCCTCTTAAAAATGCATTTTAAAACGTATTTTATTCACTGAATAAAATACGGTGTTTAAAACAGTGTTTTAAAACGTTAGTGTTTTGAAACGGTGTTTTTTATTCAAATGTTTTAAAACACCGTGTTTTAAACCGATTTGTTTTAAAACAATCATCCCTGGTTTAGGCTAAATTTGAGTTGAGAAAAAAAACAGCCATGGTATCGCGATACAGGTTCTAAAATTCTTGCTTTCCACAGTACTGCCAACTTCACAAACTCATTAACTTTTGCAATTTTAAGGCGTGTCTCCACTTGTAGATTAACTTGAGGATACGATTAAAGAGGTTCTGTGATGAATGCAATTTTTTTTTTTTTTTTTTTTTTTTTTTGCTGATTTGGGAAATTCATCTAGGTTAATAACGTCAGGATGAGCTGAAAAATCTAAAAACAAAATAACTTCTAATTGCAGTTTGTTCTGAAACGTTTTATCCTATCCTGGGATTAATCCCGCTGTAAAATTAATCCTCAAAAAGGAGAAAAGACACAAGTGATTACATTTTATTTTTAAATTTAGTATGACACTTCAAGCAAAAGCTCATCGCAGAAAAACTGGAGAAAGTCACAACCCGGTAATGTTGTTAAGACTGACGGGAGTAAAACCCCAACAACATCGGTAAATTCCAAGCTTGTTGAGAGCACATCCAAATATTCTTCCCAAAGCTTGGCTTCGCCCTTTCCTTCAGACTCTAATTTTAATTTTTCGAGGATGAAGAATATAAAAGGAGAACAAAAAGGTAACATTTAAAAAAAAAACCTCTCGAATATAATATAATGGTGACATTAATTAAATTTTTTGTAGAAGCAAAAGCAGTTCGACCGGTGCCAAAACCTCGGCCTTCTCTAGATCCTAAAGCTGTTAGAGAAGAGGCTGAAAGGGGTCAGTCCTTCTTAGCAGTAAGCGTTTTTCCTTTTTTCTTTGAAATATGAAATATTGTAAAGGAAGTTAAATATCTTGTCTCCGTTTTGCGGATTAATCCCACGTTAGGATTTATCCGAGAATAGGATTAAATTTTTTAGAGTAGCCAGATTTTTCAGCTTGTCTTGCCGTTATAGGAACCTCATAAGAGTTTATGTCGGCGTTACAAAGCGAAAAAAAGAAATAGAATTTTTATAGCTCTGTTAATCGTATCCTCGGATTATGATCCTACTACCGGATTAAGTGAAGACACGACTTAAAAAAAATTTCTATTTAATTTTTTAGAAGCACGATAGGCACGTGGATAAAAAAAGTACCGTAAGGATAGGCGTGGAATGGTTGAAACTCGAAAAGAATAGCTCCATATGGAAGAACGAAGATGTAAGATTACTTTTCATCGATTTTTCCTTTTTGGATGTCCAGGGAGAAGAAACGGAAACTCCTAATTCATTACCGAAACCGAAGAAACCGGAAGATAGATGTGAATATAATTTTTATAAAGGTTGGTTGACATGGTTCCTTGAGGTTGTAGTTCTGTTACGCAAAATTTGGGAAATTTTCGTATTTTTTACAGAAATAGAAATGAACGAAAATAGAAGAAAACTCTTCAAAAGCATTATGCAAAAACCAGAGAATGAAATAATAGTTTTTAAGATTGTTAGTGATCCAGAGGATTTTCCTGATGATATCGATTGCATTGATTTAGGGTAAGGTTTTGAATAGATTTTCAATTGGAAAAAATTACTTGATTTTTGAAATATTTTTTTTTTTTTTAGAATGGCTGTGGTCACTGTTGAGGAATTTTTTAAAAATGCATATGGTCAGCTTACCCTCCTTAAAGTGAAAAACGTAAATAATCCAAATGAAATAATTGGAACGTTAGCAGTAACGTTGACTGCTACTCCTGATATTTTCCTGTTAAAGTCGCCAGTAATCTAGTCAGGTAATCCAAAAAATATTTTACAGATATCATCTTCGTATCCTTAAAAAAATAAAACTTTGAATTTGAAAGTGGTCACATGACCGTTTGTTACAAAAAATTAAGAAATTTTTAAAAGAGATGTAGAGTT
This sequence comes from Liposcelis bostrychophila, assembly GCA_037577465.1. Taxonomy (NCBI): domain Eukaryota; kingdom Metazoa; phylum Arthropoda; class Insecta; order Psocodea; family Liposcelididae; genus Liposcelis; species Liposcelis bostrychophila. The sequence goes on from CM075212.1 coordinate 9,003,460, forward strand.
CATGCAGACATCATGTTAGAGATCATGTAGAGTTTTTCAAAATCAGTGTTTTTAACAAATATTTGAAGCACAGATATATTGGGATACATTCATATATCCTAATCATTCTCTTCACTTTAAAAAAAAAATATACCAGACAACAATTCTTTTTCCAGGTCTGAACTTGGATTTTTGCAACATTTGTTCTTGTAAATGTTTTAATAAATTTTTTTATAATTTCATAAACATTGCAAATTTTTATTTTACTGGTAAAAAAGTGCTGAGGACAAAAGTCGTTGAATATTATGTTTTCATAGGGAGAGGGTTAATTATTTTGTTTTATTTATTACAGTTAGAGTATAAATTGAAGCCTATGCTTCACTTTTGAACATTCTACCTATTAAATCATTACTGCACTTTTTACTGTAAAATAAAATTTACTTCAAAATTTTTTTTCAAATAATTGAATTGTCTGGGATCTTTTAGAAACCGTACTTCATTCATTAATACCTTAAAGATAGCGTTAGCGTTTTCCATGATAAATAACAAGGAAAACGCTGATGCAATCTTGCTCGAAATTGGTGAAATCGGTTGTGAAAGATCATTGTTGGACTTACCGCGCCCCTAGCGGAATCCTTTCGCACCATTTTGTCGATTTCTCAAGTTGGCATTCTGCTTCCAGATATGCTTCGTTTTGATAGAGTTTTTATTTATGATTTATAATCTTTTATAGTTTTAGTTGTTTTTTATGTCTTTATGTTTTGTACGATTAATAATTGAAATCATGCTGCCTGGAAACTATGCCTTTTTTGGATTAGTTCTCATATTTATCGTAATATTAAAATCCGGTGAGTTGCATACGGAATCAATTAACGCGTTTTTGATAGAAGTAAAACCGATTAAAAATATGAATGCACATTCGGTCGAATCATTCGGGAAAAAATCGCATCACGTGCGGATTTGTCCTTGTCATTTCATTGGAAGTGAACGTACGTTCATTAAAAATAATAGAAAACGAAAATCGTGTAAGAAAAGAGAAAACAATTTGAAAGTAAATGCTAAGGAGCAATCATTTGAAGAAGAGACCCGGAATTCGAAATCCGATCCCGTAGGACTTTTTGATTTTTTAAGAAATCGACACGGCGATGAATTTTTAGAAAAACTTAAAGCGAATTTAAGAGAAAGGGGATTCAACATTCAGCCGAAAAGCGTTTTCGATTTGAAAGAAGAAATACCCGAATCGGCGGAAGAATATAACAGAAAGGTCGATGTAAGGCCTGAATATGACCTAAAAATCGACGAAAAGCCTGAATATGACAGAAATCTCGACGAAAAAGATTCGTTACTAGAGCATCAAAAGTGGCAATTTGGTAATTTTTCCGGAGATTTTGAAACGAACTCGTCTGAACTAGATTCACTAAATTATGAGTCAAATTTAGATGTAAACGAGGAAGTTCCTGCTGTAAAAATGGCTGAAAAATTAAAACCTGCCACCAATTATGAGTCAAATTTAGATGTAAACGAGGAAGTTCCTGCTGTAAAAATGGCTGAAAAATTAAAACCTGCCACCAATTATGAATCAAATTCAGATATGAACGATGAAACTTCTGATGTAAAAATCACTGAAAAATTGAAACCTGCCACCAATTACCAGTCGGATTCAGATGTAAACGAAGAAACTTCTGGTGTGAAAATCACCGAAAAGTTAAAACCTGTCACCAATTCGAGCAAGAAAGAAGTTGCTGCAGGGAACCAAACTGCGGTTGACAATATCAACCGAAAAATCGATAAGGAAATTATGCCGGCTTTAATGGCGATCACGAAGCAGTTAAACGAGATGAAGGAGAAGAAAGAAAAATCAAAAACTGAGGACAAAAACGAGTCAAATTCAGAAGGTAAATTAAGATTAAAAGCAATTTGAATTTTTCAAACACAGTAATTTAGAAATTTAAAATTTCTGGAAGGTTTCCCGTGTCGCCCTGATGGTTTGTGGATTAGCAGTCTTGAAGGAATAAAACTTACTATATCGAGTTTGAAGAATATGTCACTAAACGTCAAAATAAATTCGACCGCTAATAAAAATTCAAGCTTGAACATGATCGACGGCAAATGGATCTTTGAAGGTTTTACATTGAATAAATTTGGAGGGCCTTTTGCTTTGATCGGGATTTTACCGGAAAAAAGAGGATTGATTTCGTTTGTTGGACAGTGTAAATTGTGTAACTCGGAAGAGACGTTAGAAGGGGTGTGGACGATTTCCACTTTTAAAAATGAGTCTCAAATTGTGATCGAAAGCAAGAGGGATACATTGAAAAAGTAAGTTCAGATGATAGCAACACTCATATGCACAAAATTTAGTGGCACAGAAAAGCACGATTGTAGTTCAAATATGATGGATCATGCACTTTGAAAAAGTACATTAAACAGTACTTAATAGCACATACGCCTAATAGCATCCCAATAAGCAAAGAAATAATATTTATAAAATATATTTTTAATATTTTCAACATCATAGACATATTTGCATAATATTTTGGAAATATTAATATTTCTTTGCTTATTGGGCACGTACTGGATTTATGAAGATAATGAAATCAAAAGTGGTAACACTGTAGATAATAGGGCGGTTCATTAATTATGTCATTATTTTAAAGAGGTTGGGGCTGGTCAAATGATAACACTGATGTAAATCTTAAGAAAAGCCTATTTTCTGATGGCGATAGGGAGGAGGCGTGGTTCATAATTGGAACAAAATTATATCGTAATTAATGAACATTCTCAAATTTATCATGTATGAAAGTATGTTAGGAGCACACAGCTGAATTTTTATTAAAATTAGGGAATGCAGTACCGGGAGTACCGGTACCGAGTAGAAATTCCGGAAACCTCGGAACCGGTTCCGGTTTCCGTAATTTTTAATATTCCTATTGATTAAACAAAAAAACAAAAAAGGTTAAATTAAACGCTAAAACTACAAGCGGGTATACATCAATTGCACCCACGGTCAGTTTCTCCCCCAATTAGAGTGTGTAAATTGCACCCAAACAAAATTTCCTCCCCGGGCAAGCGGAGTGTTGATTGCACCCATTTTAAAATCACGGGATAATGGCAATTGCACCCACATCATTTTTTTATTGAGATTAGAATGAGATTTAAGTTGCATGCAGAAAGAATAACCAAATTTTTTAAAAATTCATAACGTAACTGTTTATTTTATAAACTTTTTCAGCCACCAAGCTTGAACTTTTCGATCCCTATAGAACTTGTAATCGCGAAATAATATTAATTTTCTCCCTCTTTCACCCATCACAAACTCTACGTCGGTCATCTTGATTAAACGAAACACGACTAGTTAGAGTTTCTGAAATAGGTAATAATGCTCATTTTAAAATACAAAAAACTCATCAAGAAAAAACTTGCAAATATAAAACGAAAGATTTAAGTTTGCAACTTATTTATCCGTTTTTCATTTAAAATCAACCTGGGTGCAATTGACGAATTAGTTTTCAACGAAGATGGGTGCAATTGATTCATTACCTTATTTGGGAAAATGAGACAAATAACTTTTAAAAACTGACCATGGGTGCAGTTAACGTAACCCCCTACAAGCAGATAGAAAAAGGCAAGTTTTTTCTTGCTTAGTTGGCTCTTGGTGAGTAACAGGTCTGCCGCAGGTGCGCTATAGCTTGATTTCTTTTTGTACAATGCCGACCCAACTAATTCTCAGAAATTTGGATTTTAGATTCTTGATTTCTTAAATTTTCTTGTTTTATATTTTCTGGAACATAAGAAGAAACATTTTCGAATTAAAATTTAATTTAAGAAATTGTCCCTACCTGTCATCTAAGAAATAGTTTGTTTGATAAATTAAAAATAATTTTTTCATTCCTTGGACTAAAAAGTAGACCATAAAAATTGTTTTCCTCGGAATAAAAAATATTTTTCTTTGCAGGTATCGAAGGTAAATTTCAAGACTCGACCAATTACGGCCCTCGGCTTCGCCTCGAGCCGTAAACTTGGTCTCGTACTTGAAATATTTACCTTCGACACCTGTAAAGAAAAATACTATTTTTTTTTTTTTTTTTTTTTTTTTTTTTTTTGCTGGAATATCGATTCCGAAAAAGCTCTTTTCCGAGATATCACGGTGCAATCTCTAATTAAAATCACTATGATTGTAAGAAAATTCGAGGGATTAACACCGAAAATGGAAACTCTCCACTTATTGTTCAAAAATAAAAGTGGATTTACAAATAATGCCGGCCTAGAAAAGTTGTGCAAGGACATTAGTATTAACCCTAATTTTTCTCTAAATTTTGATTAATGGCACTACAGTATATACCCATCAAGCAAGGTATGTTTCATATGTCAAACCTCGAATTTCTTACGCATAAATGAAATATAAGTTTTAACTTGAAAGCCATGGATTCCCTTCTCATATTTTTGGATTCCCTTCTCATATTCTAAGCATTTATTAATTGATCCGAAACCGTCCGGCATTTTGCCGAATCAACAGCCAACAGCTCCTTAGCATTTAGTTTGCAGCAAATATCCTTTTTTTGAAATTACCACCGAGGCCAAAAAATGGCGTAATAGGTCGTCTCTTTCTTATGGAGACCCAATATTGGTGCTAGTATTTTGTACCCCCCACCCCCTACTATCTAGGTACTGAAATGTAATTATAATTTTAATTTTAAAGACTTCTTATAGGGTCCAATTGTTAGTCATTCATTAAGTTTTTTGTTTTTACTAATTGTGAGAAAATTATATTTTGCAGGGATAAAACTGGTTCAACTCCAAAAGAAAAAGGTTCAAAATTTAAGGAGGATTTAAGTTCACTTAACTGGAATCATCAGGAGGAATTTCACGACGACCAGGAAACCGACCACCAAACTCACGCCTTTTACAGATTTAGGAGAAAAAATAGGGATCTCAGAATGCGTCGTAGTTTTAAGAAAAAAATCCTACTTTGATCGTAAGTAAAATTTCACATTAAACTTTCCGAAAATAAGATTTTAGGGTCCAGGCATCGGAGTTGCCCTATATGTCACATTTTTCAATTAGTCCTATATTTTCATGTTTTTCTAGGAAATTTTAGAAAATTATGCTAAAGTTTCAATATTTTTTTTCCTCTTTCTAAGTGTATTGTTGACGTAGGACTATGTCTTGGGCTCGATCCTGAGGAAATCTGTCTGTCCTTATTTATAATATTCATATAATTATTAATTTTTAAACATTCATTTGAAATGAAACACTATAGCTAAAATGATTATTATATGCTCCATTAAGTTTATCAATTGAGGCGTAAATGCAAATCACTTGCCTTTTTTAATTTTTACTATTTTTTTCCCTTTCGAACTGTATAAGTAAAGTAAGGTGGATCGGAAAACAGGAATTTTTAAATTTGAAAATGCCACAGGGCGGAAAAGTTGCATTTTAGCCTCCAAATTAACGCTAATCTTTTAAAGATTCTTCAGAGGCAGATTTCTCTTGCCCACTAGCCTAGAGATTTTCAAAGTCTCATAAGGGCAGAAAAAATTATAGCCTTATTTTGGTGCGAAAGAGTTCATTTCCTATCGGAACTTTTCCGGAAATATTAAACATTAAGACGATTCTACAGAAATGGATTCCATTTTTTATTTATGAGCAAAAACCCCTGTTATTAAACTCTTTACACCTCTTTCGCCTAATATATAAAATGGCTCCAATCACTGTAAAACTGACTTTATTTTGAAATTAACGGAAAATGACCTCGGATCTTTTTTACAAATCGCTTAACCGCTTCTAAAAACCCTAGCAGATAGCTCTCCAAACTCCTCTGTTATTTAAAATCACGCGTTTTCTTTTTTAATTTTTTTTTCTTTTTAAGTTATAAAAGACCGTACCGGGTTTAAATTTTTGTTAAATAGAAATACATAAATAAATCATTGTAAAGATATAAAGGCTGAAAGATTCGTGCTAGACAAAACCTGAATTAGGAATTCAAGCAAAATTTTATTTAAACTCATTCCACCAAATCAAACTTTTCATCATGCTGTAATGTCCACAAACCCCAAACCGTCTTTTTTGTAGCCTTTTCCCCGCAAAATTAAGAAAACTGCTAGATCTTCCAGATTCACATTCTGTTCTGTTGCGGCTAGTTTTGGTCCGCCTGAGGAATAAATCCTCATACTCTCCGATTTCGGAGAGCGTTCCCCTATCCGCCACCTGGGGAGGCGCCCGATGGGGGACTAGCCGAAAACCCCACACGGGTTGGGGGGAAAACTCGGAGACCGCGCCCGACCGAGTTGTCCCCCCAAGCCAGCTTCCAAGGATCACATCCTCCTAACGGCACAAGTCACCAACCCCGTACGGATCGACATAAAAATGACGTCCTTTTCACATCGATCTGCACGACATTGGATCCGCATGACGTAAGGAGGACTTTACTCCTCTAGCTGACAACTTAAAACTAATACAATACCTATAACTAATACAATAACTAAAACTAATACAGTAACTAAAGCTAATAAAATTAATACAACTAAGCTTCAACTAAATATGATTTAAGATTGTACGAATGTACAATGTACGGCATTGGACATTCATACAATTTACAATACCAAACATTAGAGACAAGATTGTCGAGATACTATTCGACAACCTTTACGCGAAAAATGAAATCGATTCTTTTCTTTTTTTTTTAATGTCGTTTAACTGCTTTTTTAAAAAAATGGTAATCGACAGCTATTTCAAACTATAATAGGCTGCCTTTTAAAGTCCGTTTTGTTTTATTTAATTTTAATTTTTTTTTTTTTTTTTTAATTAAAAAATGTAGGGGAGGAATAGAAATAAAGAGAAAAATAATAATAAAAAGGTAATAGAAAAAATTGGAAATAAGAAAAAGAAGAAAAGGTAGAAACCTCATCACCCAAATCCATGCCAAACAATACCCATACCATACCTTACCACATCCATACATACCTATACCATAGCCATGCCCAAACCCATTGCCCAAACTCAAACCTCGTTGATGAAGCTTTTGGACTGCGTTGCGGCTGTGACGATTCCTCTGGCTGCTACTGTGAAAAATGAAACAAACAAAAAAAAAAAAAAAAAAAAAAAAAAACGATTAAAAAACGGAGGGGGGGGGGGTGGAGACCCTCACAATGGAGTTTATCTCCCGCGGTATGATTGAAATAAAAAAAATAATTATTTTAAATTGTAATGTTATTATTATTATTACAATTTTTGTTTTTAAATTATTACCTACTTTGAGATTATAAAAAAAATGCAAATATGCAAAAAAATTTCGGATTTCCAGGCGTAAAAGCTTAAGACCTTCCGCATTGGACCGGCCGTCTAGGGAACCATGCCATCAGAACTAGCCGGAGACCTATCGGCTTTAACTGCACATATATGCACAGTTAAGGCTTGCGGTGCGCCAATAACCTCGGACACCCAGTCATCCGAAAGAAGACCCTGGAGACTCTCACTATGGAGCTTATCTCCCGCGCCATGCATGTTCGAATCGAATAGAATATACAGCCTAATAAAACTCTGCAGCTCCAAGAGAGGAGCTGACTCCTAACGTAACGATTAGCGGGGGAACTTAACACTAAACCCTTAACACTAATACCACAAGGCCAGTCGCTGGGTCGATACCTAGGCCTTCTACGATGGGAGACCAAACCTCCTGGTTTGCCTCCAAGCCGGACCGATTGTAGTAAATTAAAAAAAAAAAAAAAAAAAAAAATTATATACCGTAATTAAAATTTAAAATTTAATAACTAAATTGTTTTTAAAGAAAATGAATAAAAACCGAACACTATTTTATTTAAATTAAATAAAGCCCGAGCTAAAAAAATAATTTATTAAAATTAAAGAAAAAAAAATGCACTCACGGACGCGGGCGAAAAAGACCGATCCGACTCCTTCGGAAGGTGAAGGGTACTGCTCTGTGATGTGAACTCTCAAACCTCGTTGATGAAGCTTTTGGACTGCGTTGCGGCTGCGACGATTCCCCTGGCTGCGATGATTCCTCTGGCTGCTACTGTAAAAACTGAAACGAAAAAAAAAAAAAAAAAAAAAAAGACGATTAAAAAGGGGGGGGGGGTTGGAGACCCTCACAATGGAGTTTATCTCCCGCGGTATGATTGAAATAAAAAAATTAATTATTTTAAATTGTAATGTTATTATTATTACAATTTTTGTTTTTAAATTATTACTTTGAGATTATAAAAAAAATGCAAATATGCAAAAAAATTTCGGATTTCCAGGCGTAAAAGCTTAAGACCTTCCGCATTGGACCGGCCGTCTAGGGAACCATGCCATCAGAGCTAGCCGGAGACCTATCGGCTTTAACTGTACATATATGCACAGTTAAGGCTTGCGGTGCGCCAATAACCTCGGACACCCAGTCATCCGAAAGAAAACCCTGGAGACTCTCACTATGGAGCTTATCTCCCACGCCATGCATGTTCGAATCGAATAGAATATACAGCCTAATAAAACTCTGCAGCTCCAAGAGAGGAGCTGACTCCTAACGTAACGATTAGCGGGGGAACTTAACACTAAACCCTTAACACTAATACCACAAGGCCAGTCGCTGGGTCGATACCTAGGCCTTCTACGATGGGAGACCAAACCTCCTGGCTTGCCTCCAAGCCGGACCGATAGTAGTAAATTAAAAAAAAAAAATTATATACCGCATTTAAAATTTAATAATTAAATTATTTTTAAAGAAATAAATAAAAACCGAACACTATTTTATTTAAATTAAATAAAGCCCGAACTAAAAAAATAATTTATTAAAATTAAAAAAAAAAAAAAAAAAAAAAAATGCACTCACGGACACCGGCGAAAAAAACCGATCCGACTCCATCAAAAGCTGGAATCGGAATGACCGTACTGCGCTGATCCCGAATAACACTTGGCGCCGACTGGTCTGCGCATGCGTCATGATGACGTGAACAGGTTTCCAAAATGGCGATTAATGCATTTTTAGTGTATTTTTGTGTGAATTTAACATTTAACCGTATTTTTCCTTTTCTTTTTTGAATATTTTCAAGTGAAAAAAATGTAAATTTAATTTTTGGTGGAAAATTGACTCTAATTTCGAAAATTGTACAGATTTTTTTTGCAGGATAAGCTTAATACAGAACAGACGAGTTTTGGAGAGCTGTGGAGTTAAGTAGGGTTTTTTTGTCATTTGCTGCAAAGAATAATGGAATTATTCTTCATTTCAATTGTGAGAAAGTTCTTTCGATCCGATAGTCACTGTCGAATCAAACGGTGCCAGGGCCGAACTTTTCAGTAGGCAAACAACAGTAGTTTGGGCCGCTCGTTTTTAGTGGGCCGCATGTCCTTGAGGAGCCGCGGATATGGGATGGCAAGGCTGTTTTTTCATTTCTTAACAACAGTCTCTAAAAACTTTGTTGCATAAATGTTTTTTTTTTTTTTTTTCATACAAAGACTGTACCTGCTGTAAATCTAAATCGCCTGCAATGTTATTTAGAAGTACCCAGACGTGCCGGTCAAAAAGAAAAAAAACACTAACAAATTCTATCCCTTTTCCCCTTCGTCAAAATTATGAATAAAAAAAAGGCTGTTATGATGTGGTGGCATTAACCTTATTACCTAGGCTAACTTCTCTACCTGCCATTGAAAAAGTAAATCAGAAAGAAGCGGTCATATTTTACTTATTTACATATTTTGAAATAAAATCTTTTCTTAGAATTAAAAAAAAAAATCGATTAATTAGTTTTCTCTTATGAACAAAATACAAAATTTAACAATACTTTTTTATTTTTTTTATTTTATTAAAATAATTTATTTCCTATTTATTAATTTATTTTATTTTATTTTATTTTTTTTTTTTTTGCAGGAACTGGTTGATTTTTCATTCTAGAAAATGCTCTATTCCTCTCCAAATGGAAAGTATTCCTGCAGGAATGGAAAGTAAACAATAATTTGGAGCATACTTGAAGAAAATGGCGTTTGGTTTCCTACAATGGTGGTGTTTCACAGTTTTCATGAAAATGATTGAAGACAGCTAGCTCAAGATTTGGTATGTATAATTAAGTTATGCGGTTTAGTCTACGGTTTTTCGAATCCATTAATTAGTGTGATGAAGCGATTTTCATGACGTACCATGTTCAGAGGGACATTTGATATACTTCTTCCTTCAACCAGGATTATATAAAAAATAGCTTCAATTACTATAAAACCGTTTTAATCTTTGAAATTTCCAAAAACATTTTCGATAGAAAATAAATTCTTTGGCACCGAAATACGGCTCTAATTTTTTTCGGCCATTATGAGACTTTGAAAAACTTTAGGCTTCTGAGGGCAGCAGGAACCGGCCTCAAAAAAATCTGATAAAAATTAAAATTAATATAAAGGCTAAAATGCAACTTTTCCGCGCTGTGACATTTTCAAACTCAAACCCAGGTGTACCTGCACCTGGCCTTTTTTTTTTTTTTTTCAATTTCGCACATCTGCAATTTTCTAGAACATTTTACTACATTCTGGAACATTCTAGAACCTTCTGGAACATTCTAGAACTGTGTAATTTGTCAGTTTATTGTGTTAGGACACGCTATGCACCCTGATTAAAATTTTAACTTTGAAGACTTTAATTAAAATTTTGAGTAATTTTTTTCCACTTTTGACCTTTTTCATCAAAAATTTTAAGTTTTTTTCGTGCCAGAAGAAAAAAAAATATTTTTTAAAAAAATTCGAATTTTTTGACCAAAAACAAGCAAAAAAAAAAAAAAAAAAAAAAAAAAAAAAAAAAAACGCCATCAAATTTTTAAAAAAATTTTCAAAAAAGAAATGGCTTTCAAAACCGTCATTTTTAATGTTTTTAAATAAAAAGAAAGCAGATGATGATCAAAAAAATCGTGGTAAAAGATCCACAAAACTTCCGGTGCGAATACGCGTTCTTCGAGAAGGCGGATAACGCGAATGCGGTGAACGTTATCAAGTGGAGACTGCCCTTAGGGGTGGGGGGCTATAAACGCATTGCTTATTTATTAATCAACGGTAAAGTTTAATCCGTTTCAATTTAAAAAATTTTACTTCGTAACGGAAATCATGTAAACGATGGTGTTTATGTAGGAAAAAAAAAGATTAAAACTTCTTAATGTGGTACTGCTGATGTGTCGGGTCCGCCAATTGAAATTTCTTATTTTAGTCGGGAGGTCTATGTAAACATTTGCGCAGCAGCAGCAAAACTTTTTTTTTTTTTTACCCCGCTCAGTTTGTGCTCTTCAGTGATGATGAAGTGACGGTTTTACTGCATTCGGTGAGTTTTCATTACCACGTTGTATGACATTATTGTCACGTTTCATTGTTGTCACTCGTTGATCGTCACCTGTCGTTTATCGAAGCGATGAAAGATGCATCACTTGCGTGATTGTCACCATGTTGTAATCTTTTGTTTATTTACAAGGAATACATTTTCCGAGTTTCCTGTTTCCGTTTTATATAGTGAAGTGGTCGTTTTCAAGATGTCAGTTATGATGTAAAATCAGTGAAAATGTTTAACCCGTTTAACGTTGGTTAATTTATTAAGCTTTTTTTCGGGGGGGAGGGGAAATGAATCGTCTTGAAGGGGAATTTCGGTTTTATTTTCCTGCAGGGAAAAATAACCGAAGTTTTGCTTCTTTTTTTTTACGTTGAAGTAACATAAATTTTTTAGCTCACTTGAAGATCAAGTAATTTTTGGCAAAATCTCGCTCGACATCATTAGAAATATGAAACATATACGTATGATTGAATACCAATATATCAACATAGATTGACATTTAGACGTTTTGTACTAATGTAAAAATAATTTAAAACGTCTTGCCTACGTCTTTTTCTCATTTTTTGATGGAAGTATTGCCTGCACCAAGGATGTCTCACTCCAGTTTATTTAGAAAAAAAAAAGTGATTCATTAATTTGAAATTTTAAAATAATGTAAACGATTCATCGGAACTAAAATTAACCAACTTTTTTTTTTAAACTTTTATTTAATTTGACCCAATTTGACGTGTCTCCGTATAAAAAAGAAATCATTTGTAATAAAAATTACCTTGGGATATAAAATATTTCGACTCGAGATACCTCGGCGATTCATCTGCCGTTGTGTGCAACACATCACATCTACAAATTTAGACACCTTCAAACTAAATATAATTTTTGTTCAAACATTTTGTAAATAAAAAATCCCACGCGAATTTTTTTTTTTTTTTTTTTTTGCCGATCGCATGGACCACAGTTATTCAAGATTTCGCGTATGATGAACTAGGTCATGGACTTTTTGGCGCCATTTTTCCTTTCGCGCCAATTTTTTTTTTTTTTTTTTTCCTCGCGAACCAGGGGTTAGTTTTACATAACGAAGAAAGTGAGAATTTTTTTAAGAATTTTTTCCTCGAATCTTATATTAAATAGGAGCGTTTAAATTAGCCGGACTACTATGACTTGGCACTCGATTTGAATTTGTTTGTTTGCTTATGTTTCAGCCCTTTAGATTTTTAATGGTATTGAGATTGGAATGTTGGTGAATTGATAGCTCAGAGATTTTGTTTACGAGGATTTCAAATCTGTGTTTGGTCTTGCTTTTTGAACAAAGTTGATAATTTTGATTCGCTTTGGTTTTGAGTGATGGGATTTCCTGTAATCCAACTTGCATATGGTACCAAGTTTTAATATTGATGGTTTGATAATCCGTTTCTGTTGAAAATTCTTGTCGTCGGTGCTTTATTAATTTCGGCGATTGTTCTGTGCATTATAATGCTTTGATTTTGTCAAATTCTTTTATTGAGTGATTTTGCATAAAATAAAACAGTCGCTTTTTCTGATCCCGAGCAAACGGGAACAATAATTGCTTCTGCTTTATGAAGGAGAGCTCAAATTTTTTCAATTTCCGTAGAATGGGGTGAATTGAAAGGAAATTGAAAAAAAAATTTAAGGTTTATTTTTGGCACTAAAAATAAAATTTTTTTATTTCATTAACTGGATATTGTTTTTTGGATACTTAAGTAGTATAAATATGAAAGCTGTGAATTTTTATCAATTTTAGCATCTATTCTTGCTCCACTTTTTTACGGATGCCAAATATGGCAACTTTTTACAAGTTTAAAAACTTTTACTTCTGCTAGTGCTTTTTAATTTTTTCAGAAATTTTAATGCTCCTTTTTTCAACCTGAAGTTTTCTTCCCTTATATTCCGTTACAAAAAATCAGCATATTTGCTATCAGCCTTTGATAATCTTAGCTTTTTTAAATATTTTCAAATTGTAAGAGAGACATGGGGTGAAGTTGAAAGGTTGCAGACTTGAAGCTTTTGCCAAATTTTGCTTCTGGAAAACATTTCCTGGATGCTATTTTGAAAATTAAGACAATAGAGCAAATAAACAACTTGAAAATTCCGATTATTTCAGTCTTTTTAAGGCTTAGAAAAAATTAGCATTAATTTTATTCCTGTACAATTTGATTTCAAACATGGGGTGAAGTTGAAAGCTGACATTATTTGTCCTTCGAGGACAACAAGTATTAATTGCACGTGTAATATATTACTATCCGTCATGATAATTGTTTTAAATACTGTTTTACGTAAAATATTTTGTTTAGAAGGGCTCAAATGGAAAAATATAAAACAGCTTTCAACTTCACCCCACCGTGGGGTGAAGTTGAAAAGAAGGAGTTTTTAATTTTTTCCGAGCTTTCGAAAAGGTAAAAAAAAAAATTGAAATTCTTGGAATTAAAACTTCCTGTGGAGACCCTTTTTAAAGAAAGATTTAAGAAATAAAAATTATTAATAAGGATTTTATGAGCAAATAAACTCTGAAATCTTTCAATTTCACCCCAACGTCTGGTACCCACACATTAAAACCTCTATAAATTTCACAAAAGTTGTACTATACTCAGAAAAAAAAATGGCTAATCGAAAACAAAAATGTCTTGTGACAAGACATTTCCTTTTTCTAAAAGGTCATGTATCCGTTTAGTACCTCAGACGGTGGGGAGGGGATTACATTTAGAAAAAAGAAACGTTCAGAACAAGTTCTGTCTTGCAACAAAACCCGAATGTTTCGAAGGAGGGTTGTTTCACATAATTAAATTAAATTTGCGGGGCCCTTACAAAACATCGAATTTTCAAAACCTCGAAACCCCCTTTCGAGATTTTGAAAGGCGGGACAAAAACAAACGGCCTTCTTTTAACCAATTGTTTTTATCGTTCTGTTATTTGCCTTCAGCGCATAATGAGAAATACATGGTCGCTAATTCTCAAGGTGCAGAACGATAAAAACAATTAGTTCAAAAAAGGCCATCCCGCTTTTCGAAATCATTTCAAATGCATCAATTTTTGGCCCAATTTTTTTTTATTTTTTTTCAGCTAATGACAATCTGGAACTAAAAATTTCCAACGTAAAATGCTTCCGTATTTTTTTCTCGAATTTTTGAAGCGGTTTAAAACTGTAGTGTGTCCTTTTACGGTCCTTTGGTGCAGGGATAAAAATGAATAAAAACTACGTTGAACTGCGTAGAACTTTCTTTATTATAAATCTTAACTGTAAGAAATATAAACCAAAAAGAAAAGCCAGCGTCCAAGAGACGCTGGCTTTCCCGGAACGACCTTATCCGTTTGCCGGTCGGCTATCAAATAGGACGAGATTATGGCCGGGCTCGCGCACGGTCATCTCTCGTTCTATTTGACGATCGCGGGCGCGTGCGCGGTTTCGACTCGGTTTGTACTTAGGTTGTATTTCTACGCGTAGTAGAGACGGGATTTTCATATAGAATAATTAAGGGCAGGAATTGTGCCCGTTACAACCTCCCCCCCCTCGCTTGTGGCTGGATTCAGTGGTCGAACTTTGCGAAGCAAAGGTCGAGGACTGAGACAGACAAACTGGGGTGAAAACTAATAAAAAAAATTTGAAAACGCGGTACCGGAACTGTAAGTTACCACCTGTGCTTTTACAATAGTTAAAAATTTAACGGTTATGTTAACTTTCGCGAGAAAAAAAAATTTTGACAAGATTTGGTATAAATCGAATAAATAATAAAAAAAAATTTTGTTTTAAATATTTAAATACTATATACAATTAACGTAAAAAAAAATTTTGAGCAAACGATACAAATCAAGTTGAAAAGTGTACATATTATGATCGTTTGTTTGAACTAACCGAAAAAAGAATTTTTGAGAAAAGCGAAAGCAAAGTTTATATAAAAAAAAAATCTCGATACCAATTCGAAATGAAATTTCTTTAATAGAATTGCATTACCATTGCTTGTATGACTAGAAAATTAAAAAAATTTGTGCATTGGTGATGCCAAAAAAAAAATTTAATAAAAATTTTTTTAAAAAGATTGCTCACAGAAATGTTTTCTACATTTCTCAGAAAAAATTGAATCACAAACAAAAAAAAAAATTTTGAATCACAAGAATGCTAAATAAATATTTTAATACCAAGTGAATGTTCTGTAAAAAATTTGTTTTGATGAAATCAAGGATATTGGAATCGAATTAAACGCGGAGAGCTTTAATGCGCTCTTAATCGAAGAAAAGAAATGTATGAAAATTTTTTCGCGTTGTAATAACTTCTTCCCCTTTCCCGGTGGAGAGGGGGTAAAAAAAAAATTTTAGAATAAAAGAACGGATTGACTAATTCGATGGGATCGTTGATTTCCTCGATCACATCAATTACATAAACTACATAAAAGTTTAGCATCAAAAGGATGCATAATACAAAAAGACAAAACAAGAAAAAAATGTAAAACGAATTAAGAAATGATATTACAAATTCACGTAATCAACGTAAAATTAAGGAGACAATAATAATAAACTTTAATAGAAATTAGCGAATTTTCTGTAAAAACGTTAGATCATTACGAACGTTTTATGTTCATTCGATTAATAAAATAAATATAAAGGGAAGTTTGTCCATAGGGCAAACCGTTAAGGACCATCTTTTTGGTCAAGATAAATGTTTGTTCGCATTAGAAAATCATTAATAAATTAATTTAATTCGCGGAATGCAAGTCTTCTGCAAAAATGACGCGGAATATATTGTCAGAAATTCGATTTTTTTTTAGGTAACTCACCTAAATCGTATTTGCACGCTTGAGCGGCAAAAGTAATATGTTCGAACATTTCATAAGATTAAGATACGATAATTTCCTGATCGTATATAGAACATAGAGTAAAATTAATTGAATGTTTCCAATTTTTCGAAAAATTGTTTCGAAAAGAGGAACAAAATAAACAAGCCCGAAATTTGGCTTAAACGTCATATTAAATTGACTATATAAAAAATTAACTTAAAGAGCGATACGAAGCATTGAAGTAATTAAAATCCTTCTCAAGACAATAATTACTTAAATAAATAAATAATTCTTAAACGATCAATTACTTGTCAAAAGTGACAATAAATAGAGAGTACAGTTTGACTCTTCGATATGAATTTAAATTTCACAAATGCAATCTTGCATTTTTTCCTATTAATGTTTTTCTTTTTTCCGAAAAACTGATTCAAAAAGACACGAATAGGGGAGACTGACGCTTGACTCGATAATAAATTAATAGCGATACTATTTAAATGGGGGTTACAACAGTTGCTTTTTGACCGTCGTAAGCATATTTTTAATTCGTTAAATCGAGGTTGGGATTGACTTATTTGGGATGCCACTCGGTTTTAGATTCAGCCGAGAAACCGATTTTTCGATTTTTCCTTTTCGTATTTTCTTTAATTCCGGATTATTCGATTAGGATAATTACGTTGTAACACAACGGTAAGCTTAAGAGCGTAATCATTGCACCTTGGTGCTCTTATGCCCCTGTCCACTAGACAGATTAACAGCCAGACAAACAGCTTCTGGTTTTCAAGTCGGGAGTTTATTCGAACTAGTTTTGCGTTGGGATTCCGCTATTTTTGTCGCTTTATCCTCCCTTTGCGGTATGTTATTTGTCGCGGATTCGTGGGTTCGTCGTCTATTCGACTCAGAATATCGAATGAGAATGTGATATTCTTAAGTTCATTTTTAAGGAGATGCTATACAGGTGTGACTTTCATTTCCTTCTTTTGATTTCGCAGTTTTCCGATTCTATGCTAGAAAACGAGAACGTCATTTTCGAGTGGGTTTGAAATTCCTTATTTTAAATTTTAATTTATTTTAATTTCTTTTCCGTTTAATTTTGCAAGATCCCCTTTTTAAATTTAATTCTCAGTTTATTTTATCTTTTTGAGAACGATCGGAACGCAATATTTGGTTCGTTTTGTTGATTCTTATCGTTTTTTCGTGGAAGTATCGATTTGTTCATTTTGTAAAATTATTTGCTTTATTTGCAACTTTGTATTTATTTATTTTAACGTTGCAAACATCTTTCCGAAAATTAAAGCGGTACGTTAATTGCTTTAAATATTCGGAGACTTAGGTCACATGTTGCGCTTGTGAACCAAGTATTCCTTACTTTAGGGAATTAGGATTATGGTAGCCTTTTTGTCCCTTTTATGGGTTCGGACAGCGTTTCGTGTCGTTCCTTTTAGATAAGCTTTTAATTTGTGAAGTTTATCGCAATTGTCCGCTATGGACTAGATCATCGCCGAGTTACGTGAACTGTTCACATACACAGAGTGATCCTTGCAGATGACTCTGTGTATATGAACAGGTCATCTGTACAGTTTGAGGTTTTATTTTGTTGACGTTTTGTTTCCTACTAGTTTCATTTCAATCATCTAGAAATGATTTACACCCAATTACCAAATTTGTGTTAAAAGGGACTGGTTGGAGGGATCGCATACTCGCTTGGAGAGTTAACACCCTTCATCAGATGAGGCTCTTCTTTGAGAGGGTTACTCATCGTTCATAGGAAACGAAGATTCAATAAGATCCGTTGGATTTGGTCTATTCCAATTTTATTATTCTATTTTATCTTATTTCGGTTTCGTCACTGTATTTGAACAGTGTTCGTTTTAAGTTCAACTATTAGTTTCGTTGATCCTTATCAGATTTGTTCTTTCTAGAACTTTTATACTGGAGTTTAATCCAGATTTAGTGTCTTTTTAGTTGAGACACTAGGGTTTGTTCGGCTAGGGCCGAGGAAGCGCACGGTAAGAACCGAGAGGAGAGGCACGGCGGAACGCCGAGAAGCAAGGTTTAGCAACCCAGAAGCAAGGCTTAAAAAAGCCTAGGAGCATGGCTAAAAGCCAAGGAGCATGGTATGGTAACCACGAAGTTTTGCACAGCTGAAAGCTGTGATTTTGACATATCCGGTAAAATACCAGGTCAATGGTCAGCCTTTTATAGGAGTCATTGACCTGGGAATTCGTCTTATAGGTGAGTTTGAGTCTTAAATTCGAGGAATGACAAATCTAACACTACTCGTTCGCTAAGAAATAGGCAGCTATAACAGGGATCGAATCAGGTTATGATCGATTTAAGTTATTTCTCAACAAAAGAATGTGTCAGAATTTGTCATTTTAGGTCATAATCGGTAGCGATACAACAATTTGTTTTCCTTATGGTTTGTTTTGTACGAAAACCATTCTCTATGCTCACATACGACTCAGTTAAGCTTTGTTCCTGGAGGACACTCAATAGAGACAGGATCTGTTTTGTTATTTTCTAGTTTTCCTCGAGAGGGACGGTTAAAACCGTAGGCTCCGATAGGTTCTAATTATAAATGAATAAATTATAATAATAAAAATGCAGTCGTCTTGGGAGACGGCAGTATTCCAAGTTGAACTCAGAATAATAATTTAAAAATTTGGTGAACCATTAACAGGAATTTTTTATTTAAGGCACTCGAGAGAAGAGTAGAAACTAAACAAAGTCAGATTTTGACGGATCTCATCCAGGATTTTGAGTAGACGTGGGTGGAGAGGGTTTAGGTTTTCTATGTTTAGCAAAGAACTAAGATTTCAGCAATGAAGAATAATGGGATTGGATATGCGGAAATTCAGATTGATATTATTTTTAACAATCTGTTCCGGATTCGTTTAGGTTGTTTTAAAAGGTTTCAGGTTTCCTGAATTTAGCCGCAAAATAATGTTTTAACAACTCGTTGTAAGGTTTGATCTCATTTAGGGGTTAGATTAGACAGCGTAATAAAAAGTGTTGTGTCTATGATGTGATTCCAGGTCTTTATTTAATTCAATTTTTCAACCCTTTTATTTGGCTCAATATTCAGTTGGCGTAATTCTTTGCAGACGGCATCCACGAATTTTGAATTTGAAGGGTGGGTAGCCATCAGACCTGTTATTCTCTTGGGGTCATCTTTAATTTTTAGGGCGTACTGTTGAGCTCGTTTATAAAAATTCTTCTTTTGAGGTTTATCTTTTTTAGAACGTTGAAATTCCATTGCCGATATAACAGTGGAATTAATATCGTCATCTTTCGGAGGTTCCATGGAATCAGGTGGAGTTGGATTTTGGAGTGGTACGGATTTTGAAACAGTGGGAGAATACATAGTGGAAATCGAGGTTCCAGAGTTCGTGCTACTTATGTAGTGCGGAGAGTCTTGGTTAACCAAAGGAGCATTAGTTTCACTTGCTATAGGCGTTGGAGGTAATCGAGATAAACCATAATTGGGATTTATCGATTGATCCTTGTTAGGCCAAGAGGTCGCAATTCTTTTCTGCTCAGTCGATGTGAGAAGATTATCTCCATAAAGGGAGGAACATTTTTTTGAAAATCTCATATTTACTCCCATTTCCTCCCCTCCCTCTCTTTTCAAGCATAAAGCGTTGTTGAAAGGAGAAGTTCCATCAGAAAGATTCGAATTTCTATTACTGGGAGGATTTGCAACCAGAGTTGAAGGATTTCTAGTGGCAGGCTTGTCAGGAGCGTAAAAAGTAGGGGTCCCTGATGGGATTGGTGTAGGTGCGGAGTAAACCAGAAAAGAGTTGTGGTTATTTTCCGTAGATCTCATTTTCGTAGGGGTCATCCCCTTTACCTCCCCTCCCTTCGGAAGGTCGGACTGCAGAGTCGACGTTTGTGAAATTGGGATTTTCGGTGGTTTTATATCTAGTAGCGGTACGGCATGATCAGAAATGGTGGTTTTATCTGAGGGAGCCACATTAGCCAAATGATGATGTTGTGAATTGATGAAAATTTGATGTGCCGATATCGGCTGGGTTTCCGGGAATTCAATTAAGTCGCGTACCTCCTGACGTTCAGTTAGGTCAAGGAGACCAAGTGGCTCGGGCTCGAGCTGCATAAAGTGTTCAGAAATGACAGGAACGGTCTTCATATTATGTGGCGGAGTAACCCCATTTGTATGATACCCAAGTCGTTTCATTTTACCTCGAAAACATGTAAAAATGTGTAAAAATCAAATTTAATTAAGAGTCCAGCAAGAAGGTTTGTAAGTTTAAAGCAGAACAATGTAGAGGCTATACCCAAACGACAAAGTACAAAAGGAAAGAAAAAGACAGGATTTAAAATTTTTTTTTTTTTTTTTTTTTTTTTTTCTTTCTTTTTTTTAAGAAATAATTAGGAAAGTAAGAAATTTGTTAAAGACGAAGGGCAATTCAAAAAAAATTTTTTTTTTTTTTTTTTTTTTTTTTTTTTTTTTTTTTTTTTTTTTTTTTTGAAAGAAGAATCCAAGTATGATGGTAAAAATACCAAGATGGTAAAAAGTTTTACCATCAATTAACAGTCAGGAAAGTGTAGATCGAAATCTACAAATTTCTCCTTTATTTCATAGAGGAAAAAAAAAGAGAAAAAGAAATAAATAAATTTGAATTAAAAGAAATTAGTTAAGAACTGTTTGGTCCAGGTGTATTTAAAAATCTCGAGTTAGATCTCGTATACGGAATTGGGAGCTCATCAATTCTTTTAATAAAACCCAGGTATTCGAAATACAGTTACTCAAAAAGGAATTTGCTCAAAAAGAAAATTTTTGATCCAAAAAGTTTCAAAAAGTTCTCAAAAAAATTTAAAGTTATAAGGTCCTCTCTGATAGGAAAAAAACTTTTGGTAGAATCGTGTAAAAAGCGTAAGTCCACAATAAAGCGGTTTATCATTAATTTAAAAGTTGATTAAAAAAAAACAAGTTGAACAAAAATTTAAGTACTAAGAAGAATCCAAGACGTGTTCCTTAAATGAATCCAAAACCAAAATTCAAAATCGTTGAAGTGTTTCTCATTAATCTCAGGTAGCTGGCAAAATTTCAAAGATCCGTTAAGGAAGTCCGTTTAGAATAATTTTAAAAAATAAAAAAAAATAAAATTTATATTCAAAAGAGAAAAGAGAAAAAGTTTAATTGGTTCCACAAGATATTGCAGGTTAATTTAAAGTGGAATCCCAAAATAGAATAGAGGGGTTACAGCTATAGTTAGTAGGTTGACCTTGATAGAGGATAATAGAACTGCTTAAAACCAGATCAGGACTATTTCAGTTCTAAGCAGGTTTTGAATTTCCTCTTTTTAATTAGAAGTTTGACCTTGGATAAATCTCAAGTTAGCCGGCTCTATTGTTTCAAGTGAGCAAAACAAGTTGTTTGTCAACGCGAAACAATAGAAGGCGTCTAACTTGTCGCAGCTTGTCGAACCTTGTCCCAGCTTAACCGTGACATGAACATATGAACCAGATTGCTATGATTTTAAGTTCCTATATTGAATGATTTTCCCCCTTTTGGAAAAAACTTGGGTTGATTTTTCCAAGAGCAGAAAAATAAATCTTTTAATAAATCTTTTCCCAATTTTTCATTAGAAAATAATTAGGTCTCCTTTTCCTTGTGAAAAAAAGTTTCAAAACTGAAGTTTTTGATCACAAGAAAAAATGAGGTTTACTCATGTGCAAGGAGATAAAATAAAGAGAAAATCCGAATTTCCTTTTGATTTAGACAAGACTTCCCAAGCAATAATAGGATTAGGTTATATTACCGGCTGAGAAGTCCTGATGCAAGAAGAAAAAAAATCAATAACTTAATATTTGATATTTGGTAAAATTTTCATATAATCGGGGTGGGGTAACGGGTCAGCTAAAGAACGATTCAGTTGGTGAAGATAGGGTTCCACCAGCTGAGAAAGTGAAAATAGCAATAGAAGAAGTAGAACAAAGAGAAAAAGCTCAATGATGTGGAAGATATGACTTCCAGGAGCTTCCCAAGCTCTAGCCCGACAAAAAAAAAATGTGGCGATTTGCTCAACCAAAGAAAAGAATGCCCGTTTGCTGACCCGTTTGTTTAGGGAAGCGACTGCTACGATGAATTTAAACTTCTCTATTTACAATGAATATATGATATAAATTAAATAAATACGCTAATATCAAAAGGCATTCATATAACGATCGATAAAAAAAATGTCGATTATAGGAAAAAAAAAATCACAATTGGGAAATAATTTCGCAAATCTGTGATCGAAATGGGAAAAAAACGTCGTTCAATAATGAAATTGAAATGATTTACATGAAATTGGGGTAAAACAACTGATTATCACAGATTTGGGAAGAAAAAAAACAATGCAGGAGAGGTGGAAAGCTGTTTCCAAAAAAAAATGTTAAACTATGTAAAGCTTATGGCCGAGCAAATTGAAAGTTGAGCTTAAATGGCCTTGAACCTGTTTATTGTAACTAACGTTTTGAGCTATTTTTAGCCGACATGTTTCGACAATTAGAAAAGAAGAGAAAGGAGAGAGAAAAAAAAACTTTGAATATTTTCAGATTCAATTTAACGACGAAGATTAACAATTTTTAAGTTCATATAGCCTATGAAAGGGAAAAAAAAAACGTGCATATGATGTTTTCTTTGCAACTTAAAAATTTGATTTAGTTGAATTAAATAAATTTAAATCCTATTTCCTGTATCCCTTTCCTTAAATCAGAAAAAAAGAATGAGTCTTTCGCAATTTTAAGCGATACGGATAACGATTTTAGCCAGGAAAGAAAAAAAAAAAAATGACATACGCTATTTTAAGCGATATCTAACGATTTCGTCGAGAGAAAAAAAAATGACGTTATTTGGGATAAAAAGCGTAGCCTATCTTTAAAAAAAAATCGATTTTCGGGTACGACGGCCTAGCTTTCCTGCTCCCCTGTACTTAGGAGTAGGAGAAGGATTAGGTTTACCTTATTTTCATGCTTACCGAACGTTGGGCCAAAATCCGTCCGAGGTTTACAATGGTTCGAACAAGAAGGGCGGACAGGATGTTTCCCGCGCCAGCACTTCAACTTGTTAAAAAAAAACGCGACCTCTTTCAGATTAAGGCCTGATGAAGTCCTGAAGGCAAAACGAGATGACCAGCCGGAATCCACGTGCTCTGCGTCGGAGTTGGTCCGTGCTGTTTCCAATGCTATGGAGATCCTGATATGTTGTGAAGTTCACGAGGGCCGGAAAAATCTGCTGGACCCTCGGTTTTCCCAAATTTCACTTCAAAACCACTATGAACACTTTTGTCAGGGGGGGGGGTTCCTTCCTGGGGTTTGTAGTGAAGTTTTCCTCCGCCACGTGGTCGTTGAAGATAGGTCCGTTGTGGGACGATTCAGGCGTCAAAATCGTGAATCCTGGTCCGAAGTTGACGAATCCTGGTCGAAAATCCTAGTCCATGGCTTCCTTCCTTCTGGCGTAGCGTTGGAGGAATCCTGGAATGGAGTAGTCCTGGTCGGGATTCTCCCGGGGGAAATTTTTTTCCCCACTCTAGGGGATGCCAATTTGTAGTGTGTCCTTTTACGGTCCTTTGGTGCAGGGATAAAAATGAATAAAAACTACGTTGAACTGCGTAGAACTTTCTTTATTATAAATCTTAACTGTAAGAAATATAAACCAAAAAGAAAAGCCAGCGTCCAAGAGACGCTGGCTTTCCCGGAACGACCTTATCCGTTTGCCGGTCGGCTATCAAATAGGACGAGATTATGGCCGGGCTCGCGCACGGTCATCTCTCGTTCTATTTGACGATCGCGGGCGCGTGCGCGGTTTCGACTCGGTTTGTACTTAGGTTGTATTTCTACGCGTAGTAGAGACGGGATTTTCATATAGAATAATTAAGGGCAGGAATTGTGCCCGTTACAAAACATTAAATTAAATTGTGTGAAACAACCCTATTGACATGTTGTTTCTTGATATTTTTGTTGTTTTTGCATAATTTTTAAGAAAATGTTTTGTCACAAGGCATTTTTGCTTTATTTGCATTTAGCAATTGTTTTTTCTGAGTATACGCAAGGGCTCGTCCATAAATTACGTAAGCATGTTTAGGGAGGCGGGGTTCTCGGAAATCTTACGTAAGCATAAACTTATATTAATTTTCACAAACGAAATCATATTTAATTTTTTTTGACTGCGATTTAAAATTTTTATGGAAATGCTCGGAAGAGGTAAAGACACGATTGTATTTCAATTGCCCCCTTTTCGCACGAAATACATTTACTGCAACATGCAGCTAAATCCCAGTTTTTAGAGCCGAAATAGCTTTATTTCTTGTTTAAAACTATAAAAATTTAAAATTAAATTTTTTTTTAATGTTAAACATTCCTAATTTTTCTTCTTTATTTAATTATTATCTGGTAAAAATAAATACAACACTTGATTTTTTTTTAACATTTATTGTTGCATTAAACTATAATTTTGAGTGTAAATATTCTGATTTTACCTAATCTTGATATCGCTTAATAATTTAGGGAAAAAAAATCTTAATTTTAGGGGGGGAGGGGGCCAAAAACGTCTAAAAAAAAATTCTTACGTAATTTATGGAGGACTGCTAATTGCTGACATTTGAATGTCAGCAATGAAATACAAGCACAGTGAAATAAAAATTAGGGGACGACACCTAATTTTTTACATTTGACGGTAGAATATCTGAAATCTAAAATTATTGATGGAGGTCATGCTGATGCTGACATTATCGAATCAGGTGGGGAGAGGGTCAAAAATGGCCAAAATTTTGCTGACATGATATTCGAATGGCCCTTGATGCTAATTCCCTAACGCACTTAAACAGTACAGGTATCCCGCGTTATTCGCGGACTCACCATACGCGGTTTCGGTTATCCGCGGAACAATAAATTTTTCCAAAACCCTCTTTATTTGCGGATTTAGATTTACTTATCCGCGTGTTGGCTTGATTTGTGCCTAGCTAGTTCAGGTTAACGACCTTATTTAGCTCGTGAAATGTTTGTTCTGTCCATTCATGCATCGTACTTAAGCTTATTAACGTTAACGTTACATAAATAAAGCCTTACGTTACTTTTTTTTCTTACGTTACATAAATAAGCTTATAATTAACGTTACAAAAAATAAATGCAGGTCTAGCTATTGCTTCAACATTAACTGATCATCTCATGGCTTTCGATCCATCCATGGAACTAGCGCTTCAATTTAAAAGAAATTTGGATCAACTGCTTTTACCGTATAAAGAGTTACAGAAAGAATTAAAAAATAAATTGCCGCAAACTAACCTTACTAAATACTTTTCAAAAGACAGCCAATAAAAACCATTAAAATTAATAAAAAATATTGCATGTTGAAAATATTGTCATCAGTTTTGCTAAAATGTTCCCCTAACCCCCCAACTCCCATAAGAAGTTAACTTCATTATTCGCGGATTCACCATTCGCGGTTTTTTTTTTGAACTTTTAGGAACATATCCCCCGCGAATATCGAGGGATACCTGTAATTTACTGCACTGTACTGTACTATACAAGATTGCGTTTGAGACTTTTTTATTTTCTACTGAATTTTATAACTCTGGTTTCATATTTGGTAAAAAAAAAATTTACCGAGCCGTTTTATAAAACAGTTTTCACATTTTCGAATAAAAATTAAATCTTAGCTACAAAAAGAGCAACCAACGAAAACGAGCACGATTCATTAGATCTGTAATAGATTTTAATCATTAATTAAAGGTTTCGATTTATTTTTAAACCGAGTTCAAATGTTGTATCCCGTCTGGCATCTAACCCATTGTCATCTAATAATGAAGATTTTTGTTTGTCTTAATCTCGGTGACCGCTTCTTAATTTTTTTTTTTTTTTTTTTTGTTTCTTTTATTAATGTGAATTAAAATCGTACGAAAACGTCCGTTTTCGGACGGAATTCCCGAAAACACCCTGATCGCACTTTGCCAAATTTCCGAAATAAAGTTATTGTTCTTCTCTTTTTTTTTGGATCCGATGAATGAGGCAAAAAGGAAAAAGGGAACTAATTAAAACGTTAATGGTCGCAAATTATTATTATTACTTGTAGGTAAACAAAAATCTAAGCCAAATTTCAGGAAAAATTCATCAATCAAATAATACGTATAGAAAAAAAAAATTTACATACGAAAGCTTAGACTATACAGCCCTACTTGGCAGAGAGTCGAGGACGCTGATGTTTGTAAAGGTCAGCTGATGTTGCTACTGCTGATGACGATGCTGTTGCTGTTGCTGCTGCTACCTAGTCTTGCTTTCATGTAACGGTTTTTAATGTTCAACACATGGAAGTGTTGTGTTTAAGTTTTTTGAGTTAAGAGGAGGCGGGAACGGCTCTTTTTTTTTTTGTTTTGAAAGTTATTGCGTTAGTATTACGTGTTTATTGTTTGAAGAAACTGTTTTTCTTATTTTTGCGGTTATAAATTCATCGCTTCTAATAGTTTTTGAGTTTGTAATAAAAATCGAGAACGATCGAGTTAAAATTTTTGCATTTTATTTGAAGTGCCCGACATTTTTTTCCCCCGGGATTTAATGTCAACATTGCAATATGTCCATCACGTAGGTTGCTTGAGTTTTTGCCAATTTTTTTTTTTCGGTTTCTTTTTTTTTTTTCCTTCGATACTAAGGTGGCATCTAAATAATGAAAAAAAAGTATTGTTTTGAATCGAGTTTTGATCGGTTTTATGTTAATAAAGAAAACAAAGATTTTGGCCGCTTAAGAGAGAACAAAAATTTCCGCTGTTTTATTTTTCTTTGTTGGTTTTTTTTTACTTCCTGAATTTCGGGAGTGCATTTTGTATTTTATTTTTGAAACGGGGTGGGGGGAATGAGACATTTTAACTCTTTATATGCGTTTAACGACGTGAGTTTTTTCGTGTTCTTTATTAAATAATCATCATCAAGTATAAACTTTTCTTAGCGATTCGGGCTGGTAACTTCGAAATCCATTTGGCAAAGTATTCGACCCTGACAGCCCATCGTGCGGAACTGAGGATTCAAAGAAGTTTTATCAAATTTAAAAAAATAAATTATTATAAATGAGCAACATTGTATGATGGCATTAAATTGCTAACATTTTATGTAACTGTTTTATGAATTTTCAAGAAATCTAAATTAAATTTAAATGAAGCAAAAGTCAAATTAAAATAAATGATTCATTCAATACGGGTTTTATGGGAGTTAAGCCCTTTACATACGATAATTTTTCCTCGTTCGAATTCGATTCCATTAATGCTTACCTTACGGGGTAAGTGAGGAAGAGAAAAAAAATAGAAAAAAAAAATCTGTAACAGGTTTAAAGATCATTTAAGCAGCTTAGAACGGAAGGGGTATCCAAAATTTTACTGTAATGTTCAATATGCCGAATGTTTGTAAGAGGAAGTTGATTTTACTTACTGATTAAGGGGAGAAGGTCGAAATTTCCGAAATCGTGCTTAGGTAATATTTGAATGACCCTACACTCAGGAAATAAAAATGGCTAGTGCGAAAGCAAAAATGCCTTGTGACAGAACATTTTCTAAAAAATCATGTGAAAACAATAAAAATATCTTATCAAGAAACAACATATCCGTTGTCACGAAGAATTTTTGCTTTGCTACGAAACATTCCGATTTGGTATGCAAGACAGTCGCATGACAGAACTTGTTCAAAACCTTTTATTTTTCTGAGCTTAAGGCGTAGACGCTTGAAAAAATGACGGATAAAAGTCTGGATATGCATAATTTTTGTGTTAGTTATGCATAATTGTATTGGAGGATGAAAACATATTTTCCCGGTAAAAAAGGTTAGGTTCTTTATTCATTTTTTTAAATTAAAATTTTATTCGAAAATCTTTGAAATGAAAAATAAATTGCATAAAAATATTTTTTTATGATCTAAAAAAGAACATTTAAGTCAATTTTAGCAAGTAGTATCATAATTATTTTTATTAGCATCGTACCAAAAAAAGAAAGAGTTTATTACTTGTGTAGCCCTGGGGTCGTCCATAAAACACGTGAGCATTATTTTGGCCATTTTCGACCCCCTCCCCCCCCTTGTTAGCAAAGGTTAGCATTTCAGGACCCCCTCCTAAAATTACGTTAGATTTCCGTTACCCCCCCCCCCCCTTAATTTTTTTTTAAAAATTAATATTAAACATTTTAAAAATCTGAAATTTTTCGGAACTTAAATTTAGCAAAAAACAGGTTTTTTTTTTTAAACTTAGAGCCAGTATAATTGAAATTTTTTTTTTAAAGTGAGTTAGGTTACATAGTGTAAGAAAATTAAATTATTTTCATTTTGGCACGTTTATTACATGAGATAAATGCTCACGTTAAATTTGTAAAACCCTCCCCCCCCCCCCCCCCCCTTGTTAGCAAATGTTAGCATTTTGAATACCCCCTCCCCCCCTAACGTGCTCACGTGTTTTATGGACGACCCCCTGCTCGCTTTCTCTTCTTTTTTTCTTTCTGGTCCTATGAGTAATAAAAAATAAACAAAAAAAAAGAATCTTATCACCAATCAATTAAAGGAACGAGAATTATCATTTATAAAACTAAAAAAAATACTGATGTGACTCTTCCGAAAAGCAGAGCCACAATGACGGTAGGAACCTGAATCAAGAGAGCCTGAATTAAAGAGTGAAATAAAACTGAAAGAATTTTGATATTAAAATTACGTAACGCATGGCTCAGCTCGCCCCCACCCGCCCGTAACAATGCGTAATACCTCCTTCGATCTCCGCCCCCCCTCCCTCCAGGCGTTACGTAATACATGGACGACCCCTTAGCTGTAAATTTTTGGGATCTAATAGCTAATTCAACTAAATGTTAGATTAAATTACATTGTAATTAAAATTAATTGATTGCAACATTTCGAAATCCTAATTTGAATCTAAACCTCTAAAGAACTTAATTGACTAAAAAAAAAAAAAAAAAAAGTCGGGCGGAAATCGCGGAATGCTATTTTGAATTTTGTAAACAAACCGCCATATTCACGGCAATGTTTCGTTTCGTGAACGTTCTCTAAAGTAGTCATTCAACATGGCGGCCGGTCTGTGTTGTTTTGATTCAGTGAATCGATGTTTTTCGTCTTATTTATTTTAATTTCGATATTTTAGGAAATGTAAAATAACGTTTATTTAATCGAAATGGAAGGAAATATTGTTTGGTGAATTCGTAAAGTTTGGATTTTTTTTTCGGTTTTACGGTCGAGCAATAAGCTTTGTGTAATCACGTTTTTCATACCGAAGTCAAAAGTCTCAAATTAAATTTGCAATTACCGTTTAAGTTTTGGTGATTGTGTTGCTGCTAATAGAATTTGTAAATGTGTATAAAGAAATAAATGCCGATGTATTGAGTTCTGTACCTCATGATTCATGGATATATCTTTATTGGTTCTGAATACTTATGACTTGGGTGCTTGTTGATTCTGTGTAATCGTTAAAGGTGATTCTTTGCATAAATTCAGGAACTTAAAAACTCATCGAACTATCAAAATTGATAAGTAATATTATCCTGATAGCAATTCATAATTGGAAGCAGCAGTGTTTTTCAAAGCTGCTGCTGATTGTTTTCCGAGTACTTGCAGCTATGAGAGCAGCTGTTTGAGTCTGTACTCCTTGTAAAGCATGGATTGATAACATTTTGTTTATCTTCATGCATTGGCATCTGAGATATGTAAGTCAGTTTTTATAAATACCTGCTGTATTATCGTTCACATAACTATAATCTAGTTTTAAATATGATTTTTTATGATATATTATAGTAAATAATGTTTGCATTCATTATTCTGCAGATTTTAGTTGTGGACTTTTGTGAAGCAGTAAACGGCCAATTTAATAATCTCAACTCAGGGATTTCAGTTGAAATGTAAAAGTTGTTATTGTGTCTTGTTTGTATTCCTTTTTAAAATTTTGACATGAATATTAAAATATTAAGCAGAATAGGAGAATTTTAGGTACTTGATGGGAATGAAGGAAAATGGGTTCAGTGGTATTATGTAGAAGAGGAAAAAAAATGATGTGGACCGTTTTCAAGAAATTGTTATTAAAACTCTATTATACCTGGTTTTAGATTGCTCGAGTAAAATTTTCTTAGAAGTCACAAAAAACCTAGAGGAGACTTTCAGGAGCAGTTGTGAATGTATTTTTACAAAATTTAAAAAATTAAAACTTGAATGGGTCCTTTTAGCAACTGAATGCAGATAGTCCCCATTTGTTGTATTGTAATACTTTTATATTATTCGGGTCTTTTCCATGGTTTTCATTTAATTTTTTTTTTTTAAATGATCTGGGAATATGGTTGAGTATATCTGACCTCTGCAGGGGCCTGATTTTTGAATTTTGGATTTTGGATTTTGGATTTTCAAACGAATATTATTCTGGATTTTTGGATTTTGGATTTTGGATAGCCATTGATTTTGCTTTACCTTTCTTTCTACCACCGCTTTTTAGAGCCTGGTTTAAACTTATATACAATTTTTAGGCCTTCGAATGACTTTTTTGAACTTCAAGACATAAAAATCAAGAAAATAAACATCACGTGCGTAATGTTTTGTCAGTTTTTCCCTTCCAAAATTAAAAAAAAAAAAAAAAAAAGAAATCGGTTCACTGAATCTTGTTGATTTATTTTTGAAATTCTGCTTTCGAAAAAAAGCCCTGCCGACTCTCCCTTTCACACAATTTGATGGTATTTGAAAATTTTACTTTTAACGCTGCATTTTTTTATTCTTCTTCTCGTACGAAAATTTGGCATCGATCTGATATTTATTCGAAATATTTCGTAATGTTCGAAAAATTTTTGTGTCTTTTTATTTGAGCGATTAAGATTTTCCTTTGTGTCATGATCGTGATGAAGAGTCGAACAATCGAATTTTATATAGTAGGTCTTCTTTTTACGTGTAAAAACTTGCGTAAAATCTCGTTTAGATTTTGATGCATTTTGCGTGAAATTAAAATTTGTTGCTAATTTTTTTATTATTTTTTTGTTCCCTTGGAAGTAATTTATTTTTCAGCAGATTAATCCACCGTATACTTTCGATTTTTCGCTCTCCCTGGGTTTTCGAAAAAAAAAAAAAAAAAAGACCTTGAAAATTCGAAAAAAGAAAATCTTTTAAGTCGGTTTTTTGCGATTCTTAAAGGATTGGCAAGGTTTCAAACGGACATTCTTAAAATTCATCATTCCTTTTCGAAAAAAATTTCTAGCGCCTCGACGTCGCGAACCTCATAAAAATATTTTGCTACTTTTTCTTTATTTTTTTTTTTTTCCCTCCGCTTTCAGAATCGATTAAAACCAAAATTTTTGAATAAAAATGGTTTTAATCGATTTAAAACGAATTCGAGTGGGGGGAGGAAAAAAATCTAAAAAGTTGGACTTTGAAACGTAAACAAACACCTGTTGCTCATTTTTTGCTTTCCTCATTCTGACGGAGGCTTAAAAAAATGCGAACGCTAATGTGTTTTATGTTTTCTCGAAATTTACAAAGTGAGGAAACATTTTTTTTTTCTTTTGTAACTAGCGTACAAATAGGTAAAAAGTAAAATGTATTAATGTTTATTAATAGTGTACTTCCTTGGAATTAGACCAGGGTCAAAAATTTAATTACATGTAATAGAAGTGAAGAGATTTTGCCAAAATTACGCAAACGAGATGAAGAATTATGCAACCTATGTCAACAGAATTCCTATTCACGCCTACTGATTTTCATTCAGTGTTCGATTTAGAACTATTTTTTTTTTTTTTTTTTTTTTTTTTGCTTATTTTATTTTATTTCCTTGTTTCAGAAAACACAGAATGGATTAACTATTAAATTATAAACATGCCTTTCACGAGCAGAACGATAAAACGGAAAGATGGTAAGTTGTTTTTCAGAATTAAAAAAAAATTTTTTTTATTGCAAATCAAAAAAGGTTGTTGGTGTGGCAAGGATTGGTCAGTTTTTCGAAATATGTTTTGTTTGCGTTTTAAAATTGGAGGTTGTTAATCTTTTTAGTGTGCAATTAATAAAACCAAAAAAAAAAAAAGGGATGTTGCAAAATTTTTTTATTTTTGTAAGCTAATAGCTTTTTTTATGATTGCGTTTATGTTGTAACATTGAAAATCACAGCTGTTGAGGTGATATTATGTAGAATTGCATACAATAGTGCTTTGTATCGGAGGTAGCCTACGTTGCATCTTTTGCAAGCATCATTTTGGTTAGGCTTGGAAATAAAAAATGTTTATGAATTTATGAAATTGAAAAGGTCTTATAATTAATTGATCAGTATTTAAAAACTGTTTTCGGTCAGTATTTTAAATAAATGGTCAGCATTTTAGTGATCAGTAACGATTTGATCAGTAAAAAAAATAGTTGGTCAGTGTTAAAATTAAAGGATTAGAATTAAAATTAAAAGGTCATTATTTTAACTAGATGATCAGTGAATTAATTATAAATTTCATAAATTTGAATGATTTGGTCAGTAAAGCAAAAATTTATTTTGGCTATGGAATAGGGTGATCAAAAAAAAAAGTGTTTTCGATTTTGTTCTTCGCCAAAAAAAAATTACTTCATTTTAGTGTAAAAATTCAAGAAAAATTTTGAAACATTTTTTTTAAAAAAACAATTTAGGGATGTCGCAAAGCAGAAAAAGGGCCTAAGCCACAATTTTTTTCTTAGCATTTAATGAAATGAAAATTTGGTGCATTTTTCCGTAATTGAATTTTACAAAAATGGACTTCATAGGTGCTTTTGACGTTTTAGAAGACGAATTTTACCATCCTGATCTTCTCTGACCAATGCCTGAGTCGCTGTTACCGCTTTTTTAGCGCTTAAACCCAATTTTTCGGGCTTAATTTTTATTTATTTCCCAATTTGGAACCCGGAAAATTCTTTTTCTTGTTAAAATTGCTTACACTAATGGGAAAATTCTCGGGAAACACGAATTTTACGATTTCGATTTTCCCCGATCTGATTGGCCTTCAGCGCTTGTAGAACGCCTAAATGTTGCAACTTTTCTGCTAAAATCTCAGGTGTTTATGAAAAGGGTCGAAAAGGGAAAGGATCGAAAATGGTTTTCGATTTTTTTTCCCTTCGGTCCTTTTACTTTTCGATCCTTCTCCGAAAAATTGCACCCAAAATAGGAAAAAGATCGAAAGTCTGTCATTTTCGAAAATATTGAAAACAAAGGCGAAGAAAAAAATCATACTGGGATATGGGGGTATATTAGGTGTGTCATTTTCAAAAATTTTTTGAAATGTTGGGGGGCATGTTGAAAATCGGCTTCCTTCAGGTGTAAAACCACTAAAAAAAATTTTTTTTATTGCAAATCAAAAAAGGTTGTTGGTGTGGCAAGGATTGGTCAGTTTTTCGAAATATGTTTTGTTTGCGTTTTAAAATTGGAGGTTGTTAATCTTTTTAGTGTGCAATTAATAAAACCAAAAAAAAAAAAAGGGATGTTGCAAAATTTTTTTATTTTTGTAAGCTAATAGCTTTTTTTATGATTGCGTTTATGTTGTAACATTGAAAATCACAGCTGTTGAGGTGATATTATGTAGAATTGCATACAATAGTGCTTTGTATCGGAGGTAGCCTACGTTGCATCTTTTGCAAGCATCATTTGGTTAGGCTTGGAAAGAAAAAATTTTTATGAATTCATGAAATTGAAAAAGTCTTATAATTAATTGATCAGTATTTAAAAACTGTTTTCGGTCAGTATTTTAAATAAATGGTCAGCATTTTAGTGATCAGTAACGATTTGATCAGTAAAAAAAAAATAATTGGTCAGTGTTAAAATTAAAGGATTAGAATTAAAATTAAAAGGTCATTATTTTAACTAGATGATCAGTGAATTAATTATAAATTTCATAAATTTGAATGATTTGGTCAGTAAAGCAAAAATTTATTTTGGCTATGGAATAGGGTGATCAAAAAAAAAAAGTGTTTTCGATTTTGTTCTTCGCCAAAAAAAAATTACTTCATTTTAGTGTAAAAATTCAAGAAAAATTTTGAAAAATTTTTTTTAAAAAAACAATTTAGGGATGTCGCAAAGCAGAAAAAGGGCCTAAGCCACAATTTTTTTCTTAGCATTTAATGAAATGAAAATTTGGTGCATTTTTCCGTAATTGAATTTTACAAAAATGGACTTCATAGGTGCTTTTGACGTTTTAGAAGACGAATTTTACCATCCTGATTTTCTCTGACCAATGCCTGAGTCGCTATTACCGCTTTTTTAGCGCTTAAACCCAATTTTTCGGGCTTAATTTTTATTTATTTCCCAATTTGAAACCCGGAAAATTTTTTTTTTTGTTAAAATTGCTTACTTTAATGGGAAAATTCTCGGGGAACACGAATTTTACGATTTCGATTTTCCCCCATTTGATTGGCCTTCAGCGCTTGTAGAACGCCTAAATGTTGCAAGTTTTCTGCTAAAATCTCAGGTGTTTATGAAAAGAGTCGAAAAGGTAAAGGATGGAAAATGGTTTTCGATTTTTTTCCCTTCTGTCCTTTTACTTTTCGATCCTTCTCCGAAAAATTGCACCCAAAATAGGAAAAAGATCGAAAGTCTGTCATTTTCGAAAATATTGAAAACAAAGGCGAAGAAAAAAATCATACTGGGATATGGGGGTATATTAGGTGTGTCATTTTCAAAAATTTTTTGAAATGTTGGGGGGCATGTTGAAAATCGGCTTCCTTCAGGTGTAAAACCACTAAAAAAAATTTTTTCAAATTTTTTCTTAACCCCTTAATGGCCCCCCAAAGCCACTTCAGCTTTTTAAAAATTTTGCAATCAAGTTCTTTTAAACTCCATCTTTTTAACCCACTTTAAGGGTCTACAAAATATTTAAAAAAAATGTTTTCTTATGTTTTCGAGGTCGTAGAACACGAATTTCACTATCGCGAATTTTTCCGATTAACCCCTGTGACATCATTAGCGTTTTTATTAAGCTTGTACCTGATTTTTCCGTCTGAAATTCGGCTTAATCTCGATTTTTAAGCTCTGAAAATCTTTGTATTTGATTGGTAACACTCATACTTATGCAAAAATACCCGTAGAACACGAATTTCACCATCCCGATTTTTTCCGATCAACCCCTGAGTAGGGGTGTAAGTGTAAATTTGGTTTTTTCGGGCAAAAATGAATTTTTTTGCCAAAAAATGGCAAGAACTCCTTACCAGTTCGATTTCGAGGTCATGCTCAATGACATTTTTTAGTCAGGATACTCTAATTAATAAGGATCTTTTGTGTTTCAAATCAATTTCCAAAATTTTTTACGGTCAGACACTATAGAGTGTATGGTGGTGGTACACTCTAGAGTACACTCTAGAGTGTCTCTTGCCTAGGCACCATACACTCTAGAGTGTTTCTTGCCTAGGCACCATACACTCTAGAGTGTCTCCTGCCTAGGCACCATACACTCTAGAGTGTCTCTTGACTAGGCACCATACAAAAAAAAAAATTTTTTTAGTGGTTTTACACCTGAAGGAAGCCGATTTTCAACATGCCCCCCAACATTTCAAAAATTTTTTTAAAATGACACACCCTAGGGTATATCCCTAAGTAGGACTACGTTTTTGGGGTACTGTCGTAATATTGCTAAATTTAAACAATGAAACGATTTAAAAATTTTAACGTATTTTTTTTTTTTTTTTTTTTTAACATTTACTTAAAATTTCTAACTTCTTGCTTTCGTTTATATCGTCTAATTTTGCTATTAAAAAAGGCCACAAGTTAAAAAAAATAGTCAAAATATTGCTTCAAATTTAACTTTTTTAAAGTAAAATTTACAAGAAATTTTAAAGAAAATTGTAAGGCGTTTTTTTTTGCTCGTTTTTAGTCAAGAAATTCGAATTTTTTGGTAAAAATATAATTTTTTTTCGTGGCACGAGAAAACTTATAATTTTTGATAAAAAAGGTCAAAAGTTGAAAAAAATTAGTCAAAATTTTAATTAAAGTCTTCAAAGTTAAATTTTGAATATTAAAAGATTGCTTTAGCTCATATTCTTGGCTGAAGGAAAAGGGACAAAATTAAAAAATATAGTGAACATTCTATTTCAAATTTCTGAACTTAGAAATGTATACCGGTACTGAAAAAATTTTTCTTAGTGAAAAAAGAACTTATTCTTTTTTCTGTTCATGTAGTCTAATTTTAAGATTTAAAGAAAAGATATCTAAAAAAAAAAAGAAAAAAAAACCGCGAAAATTTAAAAAAAAAAGTTAAATAAAATTTTAAGAAAAACTTATATTAGCTCTATTATTTTCGGAAATGACCAACTTTCGATCTTTTTCCTATTTTGGGTGTACTTTTTCGGAAAAGGACCGAAGGGAAAAGAATCGAAAATGGTTTTCGATCCTTTTCCTTTTCTACCCTTTTCCATCTTACCAAAATCTCATTTAATCTCATTTCATCTTCATTTTATAATTTTTTAAAAGCTCAAATTTAGGGTCATAGAACGGCGTCTGTTTTAAAATTTGAGCTTTTCATTGTACTGCCGGGAAAGTTTGCAATTCAAAGTTGATAATGCAAGTAACTTTTTTGTTTTAAAAGCTCAAATTCTGAAATTTTGTTTTCCTGAAAGATCAAAAAAAGGTCAAAATTTTGGGTATTGTTTTTATAACTTAAGCATGTTGTTGTACTGACTTCAGGGACCCGTATTTGGTAAATAATAATAAAAAATTTTATTTCTTCTTTTTTTTTTTTTTTTTTTTAGTAAAATTTTAATATTTTCTATTTTTATGAGTTAAATACATTACACACATAGAATAGCGGTGGATCATATAATTCTTACTTGTAAAATAAGTGTACAACACGTGCCTTTCTGTCTGGGAATTAATTTTTCCGCTAGTGATTTTTATGTTATTGGGTCATTTTGGGACATTTTTACGCCCCCCCCCCTCCGCATGCAAGCATATAAAAAGATCTTTGAGCTTTTCTTATGAACGTAATATTACTGTGGATATATCTTCTTTCCCCAAATACGCTTTACGACTCCTTTTTCTCTAAATCCTCAAAACTGAAGCTAACTAAACGCCGTTTTTGCTACATTTAAAAGACAAGTTTGAACTCGAAACGCACGATTTATATTTAAAAAATGCATTTGAGAATATTATGTAAATAACAGTCCCGATTTTAGAAAGTGAAATTTTTGACCCAAAGAATAACATCGTTTTATTGCTTCCGCACCAAAGCATAAAAACGTAAATATAAATATTAAAACAAAACTTACGTCTCTGTCGTAACTGTGATTCAGCAGTGCTGTTTAACACAATGCGTCATCGGCTTTTGCATTTGGATATTTTCTGCTTTTCCCTATTCATTTGAAATGAGTCATTTTAAAGTGTGCATCCACGCCAAAACAACAAAAAAAAAGTCCAGTTTTACATATTTTTTGTTTATACTTTCCCTTAAAAAAACTTTAAAACTCAAAGTTTTAAAAAAGAAAATAAAAAGACATACATCAAAAGGTCGTTGAACTTTTGATTCATTGCGAAACCGTGACTTTCTGTATTTTTTTTTTAAATTTTGTTTTAGCTTTCAGTCAAGAACTATCAACCGTGATCGGACAGAGAGGCATTGTGACCACCACCACATCCTCTGAGGAAAGGAACATAACCATCATAAGAAGCGGTGCATCACCCATCGACATCGAGGAGGTAGGTTTTTTTTTTTTTTACCATTAAAAAGAAAAATTAAAAAAATTAAGGAGGAAGAATCGGTGGGAATAATTTTTTAGAAGCGAGGGGCACGAAGAAAAATTGTAGGATTTTTTTTTTCTACTTCTCCTTTCCCCGATTGCAGATTCGGTGGAGTTCCTTGGAACAACTTCAAAAATCGTTGAATTGTTCAGACTGAAAGTCTCTTAGTATATCAAATTCAATTAAAAACACGCTGTACCGAATATTTTGGTTATGATCCAAAAGTCTGGGGCTTGATGATTGTTTTTCAATGAACTTGAACATCTTTAACTTGAGGAAATGGCTGGAAGGTGTTAAAGGAAATCGAGATAAGTGATGCCATCTGTCGGGATTAAAATTTTTTCTTGAGTCTCTCTTAGGAAATCTGAGGAAGATTTAGATGGTTGTCTTTTCTAAGACTTATCAAAATATTAAGATGAGATAAAATCTCAGTTTACTCTTAAAGTAAAATGAGATTCAATAATAAAAAGAAAAATATGAAGGACAACAAATGGCACATTTTTGAAATGCAACCGTTTTTTTTTTTTTTTTTGATTTTTATCGTGGCATTAGCTTTTGAGTTTCAATGTTTTTTAATGACTCACTACAGACATGCAACAATTCGTTTCGTTGAAAGTTATTTTTAACGGAGATTTGGATGATGACTCCCTTTGCTGACTGTTTTGAAAGCTTTTCGTCTTGTCAATTGGATTAATTCTCGATAGATGTCGTGCTGCTTGCGTTTGTTTTATTTTCACAACGTCTGTTTCTTTTAATCATTTATTTGCTTAATTGAAAAAAATTGTGGATGTTAACATGCGCAGATCCTAATATTTTATATGAAATCGTGCTAATATTTTATACGATCCAAGGGGCAGCAGGGATTGCACTCTATTCACCCTTACTCAGCAGACCACCCTCTGCTGAGTATTGACTGTCGAGTGTCAAGTTCGAACTTGGCACGTGTAAGTTTTGAACTTGGCACATATTACGGCAAGTTCGAGCTTGATACATGGCAGGTTCAAACCTGACATGTGTTAAGTTCGAAATTGACACTCGACAGTCGACTATCAGCAATTGACCCTTCAGGGCTTCCGTACTTAAACCTCTTCAGCCCCGTGGCGTATCTTTGCCCTCCTCCTGACCATCGATTCTTCACAATTTCACGTTGTTGCTGGCTTTTAAAAAATAAATTTTTTCGCCTCTCAGCCATGATTTGCCATTTCTCTGATTGTTAAAATTTTTATTTAAAAATTAAATTCGAAAACTTCGGTAAACAGTAGAGTGTGTCATTTTAAAAAAATTTTTGAAATGTTGGGGGGCATGTTGAAAATCGGCTTCCTTCAGGTGTAAAACCACTAAAAAAAATTTTTCAAATTTTTTCTTAGCCCCTTAATGGCCCCCCAAAGCCACTTTAGCTTTTTAAAAAGTTTGCAATCAAGTTCTTTTAAACTCCATTTTTTTAATCCACTTTAAGGGTCTACAAAATATTAAAAAAAAATGTTTTCTTATGTCTTCGAGGTCGTAGAACACGAATTTCACTATCGCGAATTTTTCCGATTAACCCCTGTGACTTCATTAGCGTTTTTATCAAGCTTGTACCTGATTTTTCCGTCTGAAATTCGGCTTAATCTCGATTTTTAAGCTCTGAAAATTTTTGTATTTGATTGATAACACTCATACTTATGCAAAAATACCCGTAGAACACGAATTTCACCATCCCGATTTTTTCCGATCAACCCCTGAGTAAAGGAGTAAGTGTAAATTTGGTTTTTAAAACTAAAAAGGGTCAAGAACTCCTTACCAGTTCGATTTCGAGATCATGCTCAATGACATTTTTTAGTCAGGACACTCAAATTAAGAAGGATCTTTTGTGTTTCAAATCCATTTCCAAAATTTTTTACGGTCAGACACTATAGAGTGTATGGTGGTGGTACACTCTAGAGTACAGTCTAGAGTGTCTCTTGCCTAGGCACCATACACTCTAGAGTGTTTCTTGCCTAGGCACCATACGCTCTAGAGTGTCTCCTGCCTAGGCACCACACACACTAGAGTGTTTCTTGCCTAGGCACCATCCGCTCTAGAGTGTCTCCTGCCTAGGCACCATACACTCTAGGGTGTTTCTTGCCTAGGCACCATAAGCTCTAGAGTATCTCCTGCCTAGGCACCATACACTCTAGAGTGTCTCCTGCCTAGGCACCATACACTCTAGAGTGTATGGTGCCTAGGCAGGAGATACTCTAGAGCTTATGGTGCCTAGGCAAGAAACACCCTAGAGTGTATGGTGCCTAGGCAGGAGACACTCTAGAGCGGATGGTGCCTAGGCAAGAAACACTCTAGTGTGTATGGTGCCTAGGCAAGAGACACTCTAGAGTGTATGGTGCCTAGGCAAGAGACACTCTAGAGTGTATGGTGCCTAGGCAAGAAACACTCTAGAGTGTATGGTGCCTAGGCAGGAGACACTCTAGAGTGTATAGTGCCTATAGTGTTTCTTTCCTAGGCAAGTGACACTCTATAGTGTATGGTGCCTAGGCAAGAAACACTCTAGAGTGTATCTTGCCTAGGCAGGAGACACTCTAGAGTGTATGGTGCCTAGGCAGGAGACACTCTAGAGTGTATGGTGCCTAGGCAGGAGACACTCTAGAGTGTATGGTGCCTAGGCAGGAGACACTCTAGAGTGTATGGTGCCTAGGCAGGAGACACTCTAGAGTGTATGGTGCCTAGGCTGGAGACACTCTAGAGTGTATGGTGCCTAGGCAGGAGACACTCTAGAGTGTATGGTGCCTAGGCAAGAGACACTCTAGAGTGTATGGTGCCTAGGCAGGAGACACTCTAGAGTGTATGGTGCCTAGGCAAGAAACACTCTAGAGTGTATGGTGCCTAGGCAGGAGATACTCTAGAGCTTATGGTGCCTAGGCAAGAAACACCCTAGAGTGTATGGTGCCTAGGCAGGAGACACTCTAGAGCGGATGGTGCCTAGGCAAGAAACACTCTAGAGCGTCTCCTGCCTAGGCACCATACACTCTGGAGTGTCTCTTGCCTAGGCACCATACACTCTAGAGTGTCTCCTGCTTAGGCACCATAAACTCTAGAGTGTCTCCTGCCTAGGCACCATAAACTCTAGAGTGTCTCCTGCCTAGGCACCATACACTCTAGAGTGTCTCCTGCCTAGGCACCATACACTCTAGAGTGTCTCCTGCCTAGGCACCATACACTCTAGAGTGTCTCCTGCCTAGGCACCATAAACTCTAGAGTGTCTCCTGCCTAGGCACCATACACTCTAGAGTGTCTCCTGCCTAGGCACCATAGACTCTAGAGTGTCTCCTGCCTAGGCACCATACACTCTAGAGTGTCTCCTGCCTAGGCACCATACACTCTAGAGTGTCTCCTGCCTAGGCACCATACACTCTAGAGTGTCTCCTGCCTAGGCACCATACACTCTAGAGTGTCTCCTGCCTAGGCACCATACACTCTAGAGTGTTTCTTGCCTTGGCACCATACACTATAGAGTGTCACTTGCCTAGGAAAGAAACACTATAGGCACGATACACTCTAGAGTGTCTCCTGCCTAGGCACCATACACTGTAGAGTGTCTCTTGCCTAGGCACCATACACTCTAGGGTGTTTCTTGCCTAGGCACCATAAGCTCTAGAGTATCTCCTGCCTAGGCACCATACACTCTAGAGTGTCTCTTGCCTAGGCACCATACACTCTAGAGTGTCTCCTGCCTAGGCACCATACACTCTAGAGTGTTTCTTGCCTAGGCACCATACACTCTGGAGTGTCTCTTGCCTAGGCACCATACACTCTAGAGTGTTTCTTGCCGAGACACCATACACTCTAGAGTGTCTCGTGCCTAGGCACCATACACTCTAGATTGTCCCTTGCCTAGGCAAGAAACACTCTAGGCACCATACAATCTAGTGTGTCTCGTGCCTAGGCAAGAAACACTCTAGGCACCATACAATTTTTCACTATAATTAACTATTTAATGTTAAATCCGATTGATTGGACCCTTTTCCAACATCGAATATTCTCAGTTTTATTTCAAAATGATTTTTTTAAAATTCGATTATTTATTTAAAAACTACCTGGAAAAACCAATGTTCTAGAACAATTTTAAAAAACGCGGAGTGAAACAAGTAGTTAGAAATTATTAATCGAAGTTTAAAAAAATCATTTCGAAATAAAACTGAGAATATTCGATGTTGGAAAAGGGTCCAATCGATCGGTTTTAACATTAAATAGTCAATTCTAGTGAAAAATTTGTCTCCTTCAGACCGAAAATACTGAAAAATCTAACTAAAAAATTTGCACATCGGATTTAACTAGGGCCGCAATATGTGCGCAAACTGAAACGTGTAAATTAAGAAAGCTTTTACTCCTAGACAACACATATTGAAAGGAATTTAGGGACTTTTACCGACTTCGCCAGATAATGGCATATCCTATTATTTGAGTGCAATTTTAAGGTATGTGCGCACTTCGGACGGAACCATTGGAAACCTCGCATGGTTGGGCCTCCTGTTACCTGCGTTTTTTGTCATTAGAAGTTTTTCGTCCGCCGTGCGCACAATGGCGAACTTGACAACTGGCTATATCTCCGGAACGCATGCGCTCAACTTTGTGCCACCAATGTCAGTATATTAAGGGCGTCTTAGATGAAGTTCTAGGCGAAAAAAAAATTTTTTTCTAGGGGGCCCAAAAATCGGCCTTAATTACCCGCTTCCTTTAAAGTTAAAATTTTATTTTAAAATTAGACGACATGAACGAAAGCAAGGAATTAAAAAATTTCTTGTAAATTTTCAATTTTCAATTTACAAGAAAACTGAACTTTTACAAAGAAACTTAAAGTTGCTAAAGCAAGAACTTAAAATTTTCTTGAAATTTTATTTAACTTTTTGACGTAGAACTACGTCATACCCCGTTACAACCGGGCATTTTTTGCTGCTTAGTTCAAAGTTGACGCCAGATTTTCGATTTGATTAAAAGAAAGTCCGGAGAAGTAGGTACACCCAGAAAAATGCTGCTTTGGGTCTAAGCAAAAATGCTTTGCTACAAAGCATTTTTGCATAACTTAGGTCTAAGCAGAATAAATGTTTTGTGCAAAAACTCGTGATTGCTTTGCCGCAATGCATAATGTCGACAAGTCGAGCCATGTTGCTTTGCGGCAAAGCATATTTGTTTTGTCGCTAAGCAACATCGCTTGTATTGCGAACGAGGCATATTCCTTTTTCTAGGTGTAAGCAGTCGCTGGCCAATGAGCACCTTCCAACACGACTTCTTAAAGAACTCCCAGTATTTTTTTGCAATTTTCATTGTCAAAGAATGCACTTTTCGCAAAACAATTTAAGACAATTTTCTGCAACTTTTTCCTATTCGTTCCACTAACGGAAAATAAAATGTTAAACTAGGTTTTCCTTAAACTAGTTTTAAGCAGATCTCATAGGTGACGAAAGTTCCAAATACTAATTGATGTTGCTCCTTTTGTACTGTAAAAAATTGCAAGCGGAAGTATCACATGCTTACGGGTCAACACGTTTTAAGATGTACCATTTTTCGTGTATTTTTCTTACGAATAAAAAGATAATTCGACAGACGATTTCGAAAAATCCTTTTCCTTTAAGACTGATTACTTTAACCTTTATCTTGTCTACAAAAATAATAAATCTGCACATCTCGTTTGATGTGACATCTTTCTCGGTGACCCGATTTCAGATTTTGCTTACCTTGACTCCTTTTTTTTTTTTTTTTTTTTACGTTGCTTCGTCCCTAACCGACCGTAATTTTCTTTTTCTCCCCGCGAAAAATTAGAGGACGAAACTAATTTCCGTAACATCGTCAAAAAATACAAAAAAAAATTCGAATATCTGAAATAAATAAATAAATAAATAAATAAATATTTTCGTCAGTTCCTTGCCATTTCTGCTTCATATGTTTCTGATTGTTTCTTTTTTAAATTGTCCCCCGCATTCGATTTTTTTTTGGTTTTTTTCCAAAGGGATAGCAACACGATTGTTGTTTGCTTTCTTTGCGCCGCTTCATCAAGAAAATTTTGTTGTTCAGGATCCACTCCAACTTTTTCTGCGTCCTAATCCTTACCTGAAATAATATATATTTTTTTTAAATCACTCGTAGGTCGAATATGAAGTTTTCCCGCCCTAGATAGTTTTTAAAAATCGAGATTTTTAGCTTTTTTTTATTCAAGGTGAAAAGTACATTACGCATCACACTTTGGTCCGAAAAAAAAAATTTGCTAAAACTAATTCTTAAATCTGTGTGAAACTTATAAAGAAGACGAACGTGTCGAAAGCTTCGATGTTTTGTGCAATTAAAAACCTGCTGCCCGTACCCCAAAATTCAAAATGGCGGGCATAATATAGAGGCCAAAATTTTTAATGAAATTTCATGAATATTTATTTTTGGGTATTTTTGTGGCTGCTGATTTCATATCTGGAACAATTATTTTAAAATTCAAGATGTCGGACTTAGTATAACAATAAATGTAAAAAAAAGTTAATTTGTTCAATTTTTTATGAAAATTTGTACTAAGGGATTTTCGAGGTC
The DNA here is from genome assembly GCA_037577465.1 of Liposcelis bostrychophila. Classification (NCBI taxonomy): domain Eukaryota; kingdom Metazoa; phylum Arthropoda; class Insecta; order Psocodea; family Liposcelididae; genus Liposcelis; species Liposcelis bostrychophila. The sequence goes on from CM075212.1 coordinate 9,047,729, forward strand.
ACTGATCTCGAATCCAGAAACCATTTTTCTGAATTTCGAACATACAACGAGTAAATTAATTTTTTTCGATTTATTGAGTCCCTTACAAACATTTCAGAAAACTATTAGCCGATTCGAGATCAGCGACCTCGAAAACCCCTTAGAACAAATTTTCATGAAAGTTAAACAACTTTAACTTTTTTTTTACGTTTGTAGCGATACTAAGTCCGCCATCTTGAATTTTAAAATAATTGTTCCAGATATAAAATAATTGTTAAATAATTGTTCAGCAGCCACAAAAATACCCAAAAATAAATATTCATGAAATTTGATTTATAATTAAAAATTTGGCCTCCATATTATGCACGCCATTTTGAATTTTGGGGTAAGGGCAGCAGGTTTTTAATTGCACAAAATATCAAAGCTTTTGACAACCACATCTTCTTTATTATAGTTTCACACAGACTAGGGAATGAGTTTTGGCCATTTATTTTTTTCCCGGATCACTGTGCATCGGGTGCACACTAAGAAAAAAAAATGGATACTGCGAAAGCAAACAATTCCTTGTGACAAAACATTTTCTTAAAAATCATGCGAAAACAATAAAAATAAAAGTATCTTGTCGAGCAACAACCTGTCCGTTGTCATGAAGAATTTTTGTTTTGCTGTGAAGCACTCCGGTTTGGTTGCAAGACCAGGGTTGCTGTTTAAAACATTTTTTAATAAAGAACAGTTTAAAACGTTTTATATTATTTTCCCATGTTTTAAAACGTTTTAAAACGTCTTTTATTCGGCCTGGTTTTGAAACGTTTTAAAACATGTTTTAAAACACGTTCAAAATGTTTTAAATTCGTTTCTATTTTTATTCAAATTTTTAAAACGGTGTTTTTTATTCAAATGTTTTAAAACACCGTGTTTTAAACCAACTTGTTTTAAAACAATCATCCATGCGATTAAGCAACCATTATGAATATGAGCGGCTCATACAATCTATGGTATGGTCCATACCATAGATTGTATTAAATGAGTCGTGCGCGACAAATTGCGGGCTCCGGCCTCTTAAAAATGCATTTTAAACCGTATTTTATTCACGTAATAAAATACGGTGTTTAAAACAGTGTTTTAAAACGGTGTTTTTCATTCAAACGTTTTAAAACACCGTGTTTTAAATCAATTTGTTTTAAAACAATCATCCCTGTGCAAGACAGAACTTGTTCAAAACATTTCATTTCTCTGGGCGTGAGTCGGTAGCTTTTACGTCTGGACTGGTTTACTCGGGTTGTAACCTGTCGAGACGCGCAAACGCAACCTCCACACCTGATATACGTATTCTACAATTTTTTTTTTGTCTTAAAATATCTTTCCAAGCTTTTTTTTCAATTATCCGGACGATATTAATCAATAAGCTGCCGAATCCGATGACAAAATCCGTGTCTGCCAAAAGCAACTAACGCGTCATCACTCTCGCAGTTATATTAGCAATTTCGGAATAATGTTACCCGTTTTCTTCCTCATTGTAACAGTTGTTGCTGTTAAAAATCAGAATCGAATCGATGCATTGAAAGACACGGATTTTATTTTTATCCGCCATTTTTATATTCCCCCTCCCGTCTTTTATCTTTTTTCACGACACGAAATTAAACGTTTGAAAATTTTGACAAATGACAAGTTATTTCGCTCGAGTAGTTTCTGTTGCTCGGGTCATTAGAACTGTTGTTGAATTCGGTTATTAAAAAAAACGATGATGTGTACAGGAAAATCTTTGAAGCGTCCAAAAGGATTTTTTAATTTCATCTTTTTTTTTTTTTTTTTTTTAATCCAAACGGACAATAAGGCTGCTGTGTTCGACGGGAAAACGTCTACGCCCCAATCTGTCTCCCAAGGATAAAATTAATTACAACGTGAATGACCTGTCGTTTGCCCAGACAGAATTGCATTTTGATTTCTTCGGGGATCCTCGTTTCCGTGATCAACTGTAACTAAATAGAACAAGAGGACGTTATTACTTTTTTTTTCGTTGTTTTTTGTGGCATGAGTCTGGTTTGGGCGAGGCCCAAAGTCTATCAGAAACAAAAATAATATTTAAGACGGTTGTATTTCATTGCGATTTGGAGAGTCAGTGGTCTACGAGCCAATTTGTTAGCTTGCCTGACAAGGACGCATATATATTTGTATAGCGTTTCCTTCCTGTGTTGAGGGTGGCTTGTGGTAAAATTGTTGCTTTTTATTCTTTTAAAGAAGTATTGATTTGAAAGCGGAAAGTCGCTGGTTTTGTAACCGGATTAGAGCCCTAGTTGATTGGGTATTAAGAGCAGCAATGGTATAAGCGGTATGAAGAAAGCTTTAGAAAAAAATAATATGACTTCAGGCGTATGTGTAGTAGGGCGGGTCGAAAAACGCGAATTTTCGAATTTGAAAACGCCTGATATGGGAATCGATGACTTTTTATAATACCATTAACCCTATTTTTTTTTTTTTTCTCAGATTTCTTAAACGACATTTTGAGGTGCCGCAATGGCCTTGAAATTTTTGAAAAGCCCATTTGAGGACCAAAAATGAAATTTTTTTGTCGCATAAAAGACTGCCGTTTCCTATCGGAATTTTGCGTAGATTACGAATTTGAAGTCAAAAATTATTTTTGGTGCATGGTTTTTGAGCCACAGACAAAGCCGTAACAAGATTTTCAGAATTTTGGAATCCGACGTGTGGTTCAAAAACTGTGCACCGAAAATAATTTTTGACTTCAAATTCGTACTCTACGCAAAATTTCTGATAGGAAACGGCAGTCTTTTATGCGAAAAAATTTTTCATTTTTGGTCCTCAAATGGGTTTTTCGAAAATTTCAAGGCCATTGCGGCACCTCAAAATGTCGTTTAAAAAAATCTGAAAAGAATTTGGGTTAATAGTATTATAAAAAGGCATCGATTCCCATATCAGGCCTTTTCAAATTCAAAAATTCGCGTTTTTCGACCCGCCCTAATATTTATGGGTCATTTTTGTATCTTGGTATCTTGGTGTCTTGACTAGGGATTGCAAAACGTCCGTGAAGTTGGCAGGACCCAGTCAACGGATTTGATCGAAAATAGTCTTATATAGTAGCTTTTCATTGTTCTTTAATAGTTCCGTGATTGTTCCAATTTGTTCTCTAACCTGAAAAAAACTGGAGCCAAAAGTAGGTGGATCCTGCTAACTTCACGCGAACAGGACCCAATTTGAATTTGTCAAAAATTTTTGCCTTTGTCGGTCGGTTGCTTTTGATTTGTTCTACATTGTTCCGGCCAATTCAACGTTTGTTCTGCAACAGGTATGACAGTATTAGGAAATAAAATAAAGTCAAATTCAGACGTTTAAATAGCTTGAATCGATTTCTATTCATTTTGTTTGTTTTCCGAGAAAAAGGTTTGTTCTTGTACGAAAAATATTATCAGGTTGAATTTTTCATTTTTAGAAAGACATTCTGAGTCTGAAAAAATCATGGCCTATTTGTAATATTTAGGACTTGTCTATCAATGTCTTTTTGATTGTTCTGAAATGTTTTACAAATATTTCGGTACTCCATCTTCTCAAATCCTGGAAATACAGACTTTTGAGGTCTGCATGAAGCAGGACCCATTTCTCCCCCTCCCCCCAATAGAGCTCGCCATCTTTCCGGTTTGTTATTCAATCTGCTGCCACGTCGGGTTTACAGTGTTCTTTTTTTCTTGTCCATTATTGATCAGACATCGTTTGTTCTCGATTGTTCTGGTATTAACATGATAATTTGGAATACCTTGCATTATTGTATTGATCAGAAATCGTTTGTTCTCGAATTGTTCTTCCCTGACGAACGACTGAACGAACGACTTTTGATCAGAACTTTCAGCCCCAAATGAACTAAAACGTTTTTCTGACGAGAACAATCGAGAACAAACGCGAAAAAACGATGTTTCATCACTACAATAATGCCAGGTATTCCAAATTATCTTGTTAATACCAGAACAATCAAGAACAAACGATTTTTGATCAGAACTTTCAGCCACAAATAAACTTAAACGTTTTCCTGACGAGAACAAACGAGAACAATCGAGAACAAACGAGAACAAACGAGAACAATCGAGAACAATCGAGAACAAACGAGAACAAACAAGAACAAACGAGAACAATCGAGAACAAACGATGTCTGATCAATAATGGACAAAAAAAAAAAACACTGTAAACCCCACGTGGCAGCAGATTGAATAACAACCGGAAAGATGGCGCGCTCTGTTGGAGGGAAAAAATGGGTCCTGCTGCATATAGACCTCAAAAGTCTGTATTTCCAGGATTTGAGAAGATGGAGTACCGAAATATTTGTAGAACATTTCAGAACAATCAAAAAGACATTGATAGACAAATCCTAAATATTACAAATAGGCCATGATTATTTTATACCCAGAATGTCTTTCCAAAAGTGAAAAATTCAACCTGATAGTATTTTTCGTACAAGAACAAACCTTTTTCTCGGAAAACAAACAAAATGAAATCGATTCAAGCTATTTAAACGTCTGAATTTGACTTTATTTTATTTCCGTGAAGTTGGCAGTGCCCTTACTCCTCCTAATACTGTCATACCTGTTGCAGAACAAACGTGTAATTGGCCGGAACAATGAAGAACAAATCAAAAGCAACCGACAAAGGCAAAAATTTTTGATAAATTCAAATTGGGTCCTGTTCGCGTGAAGTTAGCAGGACCCACCAACTTTTGGCTCCAGTTTTTTTCAGGTTAGAGAACAAATTGGAACAATCACGGAACTATTAAAGAACAATGAAAAGCTACTATATAAGACTATTTTCGATCAAATCCGTTGACTGGGTCCTGCCAACTTCACGGACGTTAAAGTGGCTTTGGAGGGCCACTAAGTGGTTAAAAGGGTCTAGTGAAACTGGTCTACTGTGAAACCGGTCTACTGTTTTTTAGACCAGTTTCCGTAGACCAGTTTCACAGTAGACCACTTTCACAAATTTTTAATGCTAAATGGTGAAACTGGTCTAAGGTCGTGTCTTCACATCCGATCGCAATAGTGAAATGTCACCGTTCGCTATTGTCAATGGTCACCAAAGTACCGGAAACTGAATCAACGAAAGTCCGTAAAAGAAATGAATTTGAATTCATCACTGCCTTCTATAATTTTTAAAAAGTTTTGCTGCAACAATAAAAACAAAAAAAAAAGTTCTTTTTGTGTTGAGAAATCCATTACCTATTGTAATTGTTACAAGAAATATATTTTGTATTTTTTAAAATCGCAGATTTGTTTATAGCGCTTCTAAAATACGGCAGCTCATTACAGCAACGAGGAAACTTTCCAAGTGACAGTGGTATGGTTGATTCAGTTTCCGGTACTTTGGTGACCATTGACAATAGCGAACGGTGACATTTCACTATTGCGATCGGATGTGAAGACACGGCCTAAAACAAATTTTTAAATTGAGGATGGAAAAAAAAATTTAAACGAGGGAAAAACATTTCAAGGCAGCCCTGTACCCAGAAAGTGTTTTTTTTTCTATATTAGGCTTACGTAGACTTAGAAAAGTGTCCGCCCTGGCCATTGTCTTTGTGCCCCCCCTAGTCTCTTAAGCTAAATATTAGTAAAAGCACATTTCTGGCTACAGAGCTGTTTCAAGGACGAATACGTAAGAATGTTACCTTAATTGGTGTAACAGTTAATAAGTTGAACAAAAATCCATTTTTAAAAGTGAAAAATAAAAAGAAGTACTTTATTCGGTACGAATGTATTTTGCTAGTGCTGGCTAGCGTGAAAGGAATTATAAAATTAAAAATTAAAACCGCTGAGTGCTCCTTGTCTTCAAACTTGCATTTCTTTACAAAGTAGCAAAATACATTCATATGAAATAAAGTACTCCTTTTACTTTTAATTTAAATGGATTTTTGTTCAACTTATTAACTGTAACACCAATTAAGGTAACATTCTTACAACGTCCTTGAAACAGCCCTGTAACCAGAAATGTGATATTATATTTTGTTTATGAGACTAGGGGGGGCACAAAGACAATGGCCAGGGCGGACACTTTTCTAAGTCTACGTAAGCCTAATATAGAAAAAAAAAAAACACTTTCTGGGTACAGGGCTGCCTTGAAATGTTTTTCCTTCGTTTAGATTTTTTTTCCATCTTCCATTTAAAAATTTGTTTTAGACCAGTTTCACCATTTAGCATTAAAAATTTGCGAAAGTGGTCTACTGTGAAACTGGTCTACGGAAACTGGTCTAAAAAACAGTAGACCGGTTTCACAGTAGACCAGTTTCATAGTACCCGGTTAAAAAAAAAATTTAAAAAAATTTTTTTCAGTGGTTTTACATCTGAAGGAAGCAGATTTTTAACATGCCCCGCAACATTTCAAAAATTTTTTTAAAATGACACGCCCTAATGCATATTGATCATAATAAAGTTCCTATTTACCGGGTATGAGTTTTCAAATTTTAAATCCGCAAAATAAAGGACACCCTGATCTATGCTTTTAAATTTAAATTTTGCGACATTGATATTGACTTTTTACTACACGACGAAAAGAAATAAAAAAAAAAAAAAAAAAAAAAAAAGAGTTTAACATCCTTGTAAAAATTTTTTAAAATGAAAATCAGCACTTTTAAAAATGTATCAAATGTCCTAATATTTTTTACCGCATTAAATAAAAAATACTATTGTAAAGAGTAAAGATTCATAAATCATCTGAGGAGCAAAAAAAAAAAAAAAAAAAAAAAAAAAAAAAAGAAAAAGAAAAATATTATTTGCGTACTTCTTGCCAATGTTTTTCTTTTAAAATCAGCATATGAAACTTTTTTTTTTTTTTTTTCGATTCGCAAACAAAATTGCAAATATACTGTTATGGTTCAAGGGCTCCAAGACTCGAAACGTATGTTACGGTTCAAGAAGGTTTATGTCAAAAACCGAAAGAAACGATAATTTTCAGTATTTAACTTTAAAAAATTTATTAAGAGCTCGAAAGAAAAAAAAAATCAAAAAGTTTTCGTGGGTTGCAAATTGACATAACTTTATTTTTTATTTAAATTAAGTGGATAAGCATTTAACGCGACCTTATCTGTTGGGACATAAAATCTCATTGCTTTAGATATATGTCGTTCAATTTTTGCTAACGATCGAAAAAAAAAAAAAAAAAAAAAGCGATCGAAAATATAGCACTTGTCCATCGGCGTTCGTAGGAAGGCCCAGTGTTATTTTCAAATCGAAGTGGGAATTGAGCGTTCGTTTCCCAGGGAAGAACCGCTTTCAGTCGAATTCAGTCTGCCATGCTCTACGGCTCTTTATATTATAACGGAATTATAAGTTCGAAAAACGTGCTGCATTTCTTACGCCACGGATTTTAAAAGTGCATTTTAAAAATAATTGAATCAGTTTTTTTTTTTTTTTTTTTAATTTGTGGAATCGTGTTTGTGATGAGTAAAAATCGTGATCATAAAAAATTAATACAAAAAAAGGGCATTGAAGGAATTATTTGTTATTTATTCATTTTTTTTTCTTTTTGGCCAATTCAGCCACTACCACAATTTTAGTTTGATTGTCTTAAAAAAAAAAAAAATTTATTTTGAGATTCGAGGGTTTTTTGAATTAAACGATTATTTTTATTTATGAGGACTTTTGGGATATAATTTTTTTTTTTTTTTTTTTTTTCTATATATTTTTTTTTTCAATGTGGTTAACATGTGGGTCCCTTTATTTTAATTTTGATTCGTCCTCAAAAGAAAAAAAAATGTGACTATTTCAAATTTTTATTACATTTTGATATCGCTCTTTCACTTTGAATAACGATTTCACAGTGAAAAATTGATAGTTTTAGGTTGTGAAGACGACTTACTTCTCTTTTAAGATTTTTTCCTTGAGTCTGATCTAAAAAGAACGATTTTTTTTTTTAAATTCTACTTTTTGTTAGGAAATTTTGCCAAGTGCAGCTGTGTTGGATATAAGTGCACTGGAAAATTCAAAATCAAAACACTTCTTTGTTCGAATGTTGAAAACGGTTAACCAACCATTAACCCCTAAGTCAGCAATAAAACAATATCGATTTTTGTTTAGAAATCGATGTTGTCAACATTATGAAATTCTTCCCGGTTTTTTTTTTAAACAAACCACTAATGTTTTGTATGTTGATAATGTTTTGGGTTTTTTCTTATGCGTGCGAATGGTTGTTTTGGTGTTTTTTATTGATCTTTTTTAGGCCCGTGAAAGACTGTCCGCTTTGTTCGGAAAGTTCGAGAAAGTTTTAAAGTCCTTGGTTTCCCGGTAATTAGAATTTGTTTTTTTAGTAGATCTGCTTCATCGCAGATTCAAGGTTCTTATGAGGAGTTTGATCAGTTCTTCTTAATCACTTGATTTTTCGAAGCAGGTACATCCGTTCTTGGAATTCAGCATTTGTTGGTCTCTGAAACGGTGGCTCTGATGAAAAACTCAAAAGTGTTTTAGGAAAATTCCATTACGAGATAAAGTCGTTGTTTATTGGGTTTTCCGCTTCTTATTTTTAATAAGCCAATATTAAATTTTTTTTAAGGTTGAATGGTACAGTTTTCGGCCAATGTTGTGCCCAATGGACAAGAGGACGCTTAAGTGTATACCGGAAGGAATGACTGTTTTGTCTAATACTCGATTTACGCAGAAAAAATACAAATTTTAGGTATCTAATGAACTCCTTTCATTTATTTTTGTATTATTTGCACAAGTTTGAACTTGTTTCAATCCAAATATTAATGCGAACCCAGAAAATTAAATTAACATTTTTCGGTCGGAAATGTTTTTGAAATTATTTCCCGGAGGCACATACGTTTCAGGCAAGTTGAAACCTGCATTATAAGGCAGTCTGCGCTATAATGCCGATGCTAGCATCGGCATCGGCCAAAATTGTCAATTTTTTCAAATTTTCGGCATCGGATTTTTTTTACTATCCGAAATCGGCACCGGCACTACGATATTGTTAGTGCCGGTGCCGGCATCGGCATCGGCATCGGATCCCTGAATTTATAAATCGTCTAGAATGGCTCTATGATTTTTTTTTTTTCCACTAAAATCGTCATTAGAGGCGGCATCGGATATGATCCATGCCTGGTGGCGTCGGCATCTGCATCGGCATCGACCCGAGATTTTAACCGGCCGCGGCCGGCACCGGCATTGGATTCGGACCCCTGGTAGAACTTCTGGATGCACCAAAGGAGTTCGTTTTCGTTAGATACATTGAATTTGGATTTTTTTTTTTACCGTAAATCGAGTATTAGGCAAAACAGCCATTCCTTCCGGTGTTCACTGGAGCTTTCTCTTATTTTTTTTTACTTTTTTATTTTATTCATTTATTTATTTATTTTTTTTTTTAAGGTTCTTTATTGGGTGCTTAAAAACAAATGATAAAGGTTTTTAATTTTTTTGCCATGCCTAAGTATTAAAAGCTCCATTTAATTTTTTACATTTTGAATTCACGGCAAGAAATGCACGAAATGAGACGTCAAAGGTGTGGAGTTTTGTATTCTTATTTTGCAGGCTCTTGCCTGTCAGTACTTGAGCGGTTTAAATTCACTGCTGAAGCAGATGATAAGATTATGGACACCCCAGACGTCACATTTGTGTTCGAATGTTCCAGCGGTCATCCCAAATGACGATTTTTACCACCAACTAAATCCACTGGTTGACTGTCGGCTGCTATGCGTCCTGAAATGGCGACCGACTTCGGATTGGTTAATAAATGACTTGATATGAGCCTGTTGTGACATGAAACTTATTTTTTTTGAATAATCGATAGGATAAAACAAATGGATTGAATGGCGCAACCGACGAGCCATTTCAACTTTTTCCGTTGCTTGTCTTCTTACGAATCATCCTGCCAACCAAAAGTAGAGCCTACGATAATTTTTCCTCGTTTTCGTAAACATCATCAAAGTATTTTCCGTTTAGTTCACTACGTCTTCTCAAACATTTTTATTTAACATTCAAATAGATCATCTTCAGAAAAGAACCGTGAGGCGTCGCGTCATCAGAAAAAAAAAAAATTTCAAAAAAACAATATTTTGAAGTCATGAAATCGCAACATTGAATGGCGGGCTGGCTGTTGAGAATAAAATTATAATCACTTCGATATCCTTGTGGTTTCATTTTTGAATTTGTAGCCTGGTAATCCGAGTTGTAAATTTGTTGTGAAAAATGGTTGTTCTTGAAATTTCTCCTGGTTTTCTTGTGAAAACTGATTTAATCTTTGAGAAAAATTTGCTTATTGTCAATGCTAGGATCGATTTAATTGAATGTAAATAAAAATTAGGGTTAATCCGTCATTTGTATTGCGCTATGGTGAGACTTATCCAATTGAAAGCTTGGGAAATAAGGGACACCCTAATAGACACTAATATCTATGTACTGCCAGATTCACGGTAACCCTTTTCTAAGCTCTGAATGGAGAATTTATATGCTTTTATTCCTCTGACTTTGAGATTTCGGAAATATTAAGTTTCAAAATTCCAACTTTTATAAGAAAATTTTAATAGCTTTTTCTAAAATCGGAAATGGTTGTAATTTTTTGGAATCTAAAAGGGAATAAGGGGGAGAGGGTTGGTTAGACTTGCCATTTTTTGAAATTGGAAAGAGTTTTGAATAAGTTGGAGAATTTTCGGAGAAGTTGGAGAATTTTTTTAAAAAAAATAGAGTATAAAAAGAGTATACAACCGGAATATTTAAGAGTATTAAAAGAGTGCAGTATAATAAGGCTTTTTGAAAATAAAATTTTACGCAAAAAAGATGAGTTCAAGCTGATGGTTTTCAGCTAAAAATTCTAGTCAATATGATGATAGGTTAATAGATTTGGGAAAATAAGAGAGTTTTCTTTTTTTGCATTTCGAAAAAAAGAGTATATTTCCGTAAATTTAAAAAAAAGAGAGTACTCTTTTTTTTTAGACAAAAAAAGAGAGTAAATACTCTTAAAAAGAGTATATCTGGAAGCCTAGGGTTGGTTGGAATGTGAGGTTCGAAATTATTTCCTGATCAGAATCGAATTTTGCTGAGAAATTCGTATGAAAACATGCCATACTTGTAGTTCAGGGGAAATATTTTCGGATATCAGCCCTCTTTATTACCCTATTTTATTTTCGTGAAGCCCATTTTGGTTCCGGGCGTTGGGAGCCATTTTCTTAACCCCTTACTGTCTAATGCATCCATATGGATGCACCATCAAAATCAAGGAAAATGGTAATAAAACTTGGTCAGATTTTGACGAAACTTCGTAGGTAGGGGTATTTAAGGGTGCTCTTTTCGAATTTGAAGTCAGAATTCACCGATTTTTAGAAACAAAATGGCGGCAGACCCTTTAATGGCAGAACCTAATAACTCATAAGTTAGATTTTTTTATTTTTGACAAGTAACTCTTTAAAAAAATAATTAGTTGCCCTTGATAACTGCCCATAGTGAGTATTACTCGGAAAAAACAGATAGATGAAACGGATATTGCGCCTATTATTAGCTTATGGCTATTAGTATAATGGTTTAGAGCTATTAAAAAAAAAAAGCTTTTTCTGAACTTTTTCGTAAAAATATCTTTGTAAGGGGCCTTCTCGGGCTCCTACGTCGAAATAGACTCCAAATTCGGAATCTCTGACCTCGAAAACAGTTAGACCATATTTTAAAATCCATAAAAAAGAAGAAATTGAGATTACGGCGCGGCGTTACATTTAACTTCTATGCACGGATTGCCTAACACTGGGTTGCAAGGCGCCGTACTTACCAGGGATGAGTTTAGGACCTTTTTGATATCCAGAAAAAACATTTCTATCAGTCTTATAAATTCAGTCCGGGAGGGCCCGATCTTAAAAATAGGCCTAGACAGGAAAGAGTTAAAAAATTTTTCATTGTGCTCCGGAACTAGATGTATTTAAACTTAAATTCAGTTGACGTACACTCAGAAAAAGGAAATGTTTTGTACAAGTTTTGTCTTGCAACAAAACCGGAGTGTTTCATAGCAAAACAAAAATTCTTCATGACAACGGACAGGTTGTTGCTTGACAAGATATTTTTATTGTTTTTACATGAATTTTAAGAAAAGTCTTTTGTCACAAGGCATTTCTTGCTTTCGCATTAGCCATTTTTTTTTCTGAATGTAACTTCCTGTTCCTGTGTTGAGAGTTTTTCGTACCGAAAGAAAATTTTTCCTGCACTTAACGAATTTGGCGTACATCACTTCCGAAATCGAATATTTATTTACGTGAGTTAAAATTAGGAAACGAGTTCCTACTCCGAAAGTGGCATACGCCCAATTCACTTAAAATGTCAGTATTATCCACCTGAAGTTCATGAATCACAGAAACTCTTCGGTCAGTCACATCGATACATCTCTTGTTGTTATTTATTTGCTTGGAAACTTCTACCATAATTATGAAAAATGGGTGTTTGTCGAACTAAAGATTGCTTTTCCCTTTTGTTGGTTTTATAAGTTGCAAAGACTTCCCGATCGCAGATAAAACTTTATTCCTGTTTTCGATCGAAAGGGCCTGATCGAAATTCGCGATTGACCTGTCATGTCGATTTTGACCTTTTGGCAAAACATGAAAAATTCTGAGTTTGCACTTTTCATGCGTTTTCTTTAATTTTAAAAAGTAAAGTCAAAATTCTGATCAGAACTTTATCTCACCGAGCTATAGCTGGACTGAAATCCAGAATCGGAAGGACGTCTTGCAGGAAAATAATAATACCGAAAGTGTTCCCAAAGTATTTTTAGCTTATCATCCTATAAATTATGTATGATTAAACTGGCCGAGACAAAAAAAAAAAGCGAAAACTCAGTAATTACGAATAGCTTTTATTACCTTAAGATTTAATCTCCCGTCCATCTAAAAATGACTAACCCACATTGAGAAATAGCATTCAAGACGAATTCTCGGGGCCAATTTCCAAATCAATTCACTTAGTCAAGGATTTGGCGTTCAATTGAAAAAAAAAAAAAATCTTAGGGTCAAATTCTGAAACTTTTAACACCGGGTTCGTCGTGCAATTTCCCTGTTAATATTTAAAAAGATCCTTCAATATTTAATACAAGTGGCAGATGTCTAAATGAAATTAGCTCCATCAGCATTTATCTGTTTAAGTATTGAAAAAAGAAAAAAAAAAATTGGGAGACGCAAATAAAAGATTACTTTTGGCAGCATTACAAACAACTTGTCTAATTCAACCAAGGGTTTTCTCTTTTAAAAAAAAAATCGAAAATTTCACGTTTGCAAATTGCACTTTTCGCGAAATAAATGATCGGACGCCTCGTTACTGTGGTCTTGCACTTGAAAATCATCAAAATGTGTTTAAAATTATTGAAACGGATTCAAAGAGATTCATTAAGTGAAAATGTCCCGACATTTCCTTGATGTGCCGAGCCTGAAAATGATGGCTCTTAATTACCCGCTTAAGAAAAAAAAATAAATAAATGAAAAGTTCTTTTTCTTTTTTTAACAATTCGTTCATTCTCATCTTGAATTCTGTGATTTTCGTTCTACCGTGTGATTAAAAACAGTCTAGCAGCTATTCTTCTTTTTCCATCTTGGCAGGACTGAAATTTTTTTTTCGAAAAATTTTTAGCTTTTACGATGAATAATTTTCGGAGAGGTTTGCATCCTCGAAACATTTATTATTTTCCTAATTAATGAACTGTTGAAAATTTTGAGATTCGTCCGGTTTGGATTGACGATTTGGTTATGTAACAAGAAAACAAAAAGAGATGAATATGATTTGTGTAAATAAAGTCAGTGCTGAGGTTTGTGACAGGCCGTGATGGTAATTGGCAACCGCGAAAATTATTTTGCAGATAACCATAGGATGAAAACTGCAACAATTTGTTCCAATCTTAATTTTTTTTTTTTTTTCTTTCTTTTTTGAAGGAAAGAAAAGTAAATATTTCCACGATTTTTCAATATGATCCACAACAGCTGACGATGAAGATATATATTTGTTTAACCTTGCGTTACGATCAAAAGCTACCGCATAATAATTTCCTTTTTACGTGTTGACAAAGCCAAGAAAAAAATTCCGATTCTAAATCTCGAAAATCGTAAATCTTCCCAAAAAAAAAACCCTCAATGCCCTTGAAACACGTCGATATTTTTATAAAATATTTTTTTAAAAATAATTTCATTGAACAATCGAATTATTATTTTTAATTTTTTTTTTTTTTAAGGTGAACATTTCGTGAGTGAGACTTAAAAGATTTGAAAAGCCAAAATGAATGTTCGAAGCTCGTAATAAATTGAAGCCAAAGAAAATAAAGGAATGTGAAAATGTCGTTTTGTCGCATAACGGGTAAAGCTCGAGGCCTGCCAAAGCCCAATTATTTTCCGCTGTTACCTCCGATTTCACCGGCGGATGCTAAACGATGCTGTCGGATCACGACGAAATCGCAAGGACTTCCAGGTCATCATTACATACCGGCTCTGATCGGAGCGAAAGGAAATCGGACGACGCATTGCCGCGTCACCGCAAAATCCGAAGGCCAAGGTCCTCATCATTACCCCGACATAGAAGGAGCCATGAAGCCTCATGACCTTATACCGGGATATAAATACGTCTTCCCGACTTTTGACGAAGGGCAAAAACAACAAAAGCAGCTGTTAAATTTAATGTCGACGAAAGTGCCACCTGGGGAGGCTAACGCCAGATATGTTTATGCTGTCGAGGAAAAGCTCACGGGATTGGTCATACCGGCCGAACTTGAAGCTGCTGTCAGGGACGGAGACGTCAGGGATGTCATGTTGGATAAAGACGGGGATACGATGCTCGTGAAAATGCATCGCGGGCCTAACGTGACGATTGATGTGAACAGTTTGGTCGTCGAAGAAGGAGAGGTTTTGTGGGACGGACTGGGTCCCAGTGAGGCCGTTTTGCAGCAAATTCAGAAAGAGGAAAAAGAAGCGGAATTGAGAAAGCGTAAGCGTCAAGAAGGGTTGCAACATGCTAAGAAAATATTTCAAGAGAAGGAAAAAGCGGCGGAGATCGAAGAATCGGAACGGGCTAAGAGGAACGAAGCGAAGAAACCAAAAGCGGTCAAAGTTAAAATCCGAGCAGGGGCTGAAAATGTCGAAGCTGTCGTGGAAATGAGCCAAGTTAATGGAGAGGAACCGTCTCGTAAGGATGAAAAGGAACCCGTTTTCGGTCACATTGTTCAGACCGCGACCGGTGTTGAATTTTTCCCGGGGAATTCGACCGTTCAATTACCGGAAGGTAAAGTGGTCCCTGGGAGATTAGTCAAAAACGAAGGAGGTGTGAAATTTGTCCCTGGAATCATGGCGGACGGTCGTTTTATCCCGGGGCAAGTCGTTAAAACTAACACAGGAGAACAGTTCGTCCCTGGTCAAGTCGTCGAAACAAGCGAAGGACCTAAATTTGTACCGGGACAAGTTGCCGAAACTAGTTCCGGTCCCAAATTCGTCCCGGGACAAACGATCGAGACCGAAGACGGGCCGCAGTTCGTCCCTGGACAAATCATAGAAACCAAAGCCGGTCCCACGTTTATACCGGGACAAATAATATTCACTGATGACCAAGCCCAATTCGTTCCTGGCCGAGTCGTTGACACTGCGGAAGGACCGCGTTTTGTACCCGGAAAAGTAATAGAATCTAATAATCAAGTAACGTTCGTTTCCGGACAAGTAGTGGAGACTCCAGAAGGTTTGAAATTCATAGCGCCGGATTTGGAAGACGTCCCTGAAGGCGGCCATGAATTTTCCGTTCAAGGATTTGAAGTCACTCCTGAGGAGTTGAAATTGTTACGACCGGCTGTGACCTGCACAGCCTCTTGCGGTAATATGGCGATCGATTCGAGAATGCTAAGGCAGTTGTCAGAAGCAGGAATGTCCGTCGGTAGGCAGGTCCCTGCCGAATTACCAGCCGTTGATATTCGTCCTCTACCTGTCGTTCTCGAACGGTTAAAATTAGACGGAGTTCACGCCATCAAAATGGGGCAGGTCATGACGTCGCTGGCACAAGTCGTTTTAAAAATCGCGGAGCAAAACGACACTTGCGCTACTCAGATCAGCGTAGATGAAAATACGGGGGCCGGACTTTTACACGCTGTGGAAAAGAAAAAGGATTTGGGAAAATATTTGAGAGCGATAGTTGCTTCCGCCGTTGTATCTGTTAAACAAGAGGAATTTAAAAACGAAGAAACAACGTTAGCCGCTGTCAGCTCAGCTATCGAACTCGCTTTGGGAGAACTTGCCGAAAATATTCCTGTGGACGGAGTTGTCGAAACCCTGCATCATTACTTAACGAAACCGCAAAATCTTAGCCAAATAGCAATCGAAACCGTGAATCATTTGGAAGCCAATGAAACTGCGGTCGATAAACTTAAATTCGCGGTTTGCGGAAATTTGGAACCGGCTCATGCAGTTGAAAAATTATCAGCCGTTTTGAAAGACAATATGGGAGAAGCTTTTCAACAGTTGTCGACGAGCGATCCGGGTTTGCTGAAAAACGTATTGGAGAGATTGAACAATGTAGAAAATATCACGACGGAACAACAAGCAACGGAAGCTCTTCAAAAAGCGATCGTCAGCGCTGTGAGGGAAAGAGGAGAAGAAAGGCTCAGGAACATGATGCAGAATTCCCGTGGCTTTTCCGAAGGGAGGGATTTCAAAGATCTTTTACTTCAGTCTATCGGTTTAGCGAGAGCTCTCGGCATGACAAATGTGGCACACGTTTTGCTAGACGTCGTTTCCGATGTACAGTCACACGAGGTTTTGGCAAATGATCCGACAACGATCGACATATTAGAAAGGCTAACAATAATGCGACAATTTGCTGAAACGAAGCCAGAGCTCAACACGGCGTTAAGACAGTTAATAAGCGATCCGGAATTAGCCAAAAACGACCCTGGCGTCAGAGAACTCGTTAGGCATAGCACGGCTCTGATGGTCGTTCCTGAAGAGCCTCTTCAATCTTCCGCGGATATTCCAACGTCGTTGCTGATGCCCGGGAATGTGCTAGCCATGGAAGAATTTTTAGCAAAAACGCGACGGCCCAAGACTCTTTTGATCCTAAAGTCCGGACTTCAAGCCGTTGTCCCGAAAGAAAACGCAAGAGCAGTTTTGACCGGCCAGGTACCTTACGCAGTATTAGACGAAAAAGGCATCAAATATTTCGAGCCTATGCACGTGTTTTCGACGATGAAACTGCCCCAATACGCAGCGCATTGTTTCTCGATGTACTGCTGCCCCGAGGTGGAATACGACAGTGGTTTGGTCACGCCTGCAGATTCGACTCCTCGTGGAAGTATTTCAAGTTCGGAAGACTACAGCGTTAGGAGAAGGAACGATTGGAGCAGGAGGTCTACGATGACCAACGGAGGCTGTGATAAATATAATAATAATAATAGTAATAATAATTGGACCAGGCGAGCCACGGTTAATCTAGATCAACCCCTTGCCAAACATATTTTAGATAGAAGACTTAGTGATTGGGCTAATGGGACATTATTTATTAATAACGGAAATTTAACTAGTAACGATTCTTTTCCGTACGAACACATTAACGGAAGTAGTTACTACGATAAATACCTTAATCCTAAATATTATAATGGGGATTATCCCCTTCACGAAAGAAGGCGCCATCTTATGATGCCTCAGGTATATAATCGTAGTTGATTGGTTCTGCGAGGAATTCGTTATTCAGCTTTTTAATACGTCTTCTTTTTTTCATTTTTTAGTTGATCGCATCTGAGGCGAGAAATCTTCATTGAAATAAATAGAAATGAAAGACTTTTAAAAATTTATCTGTATATATTGAAGGTGTAATTAATGTTATATGTATAGTTGATTGTAAATACGAAAAAAGTTTTTGTACCAAATTATAAAACAAAGCGTGAAGGATTCAAGTTCACAAAGGTAAATATTTGTCTTAGTTAAGGTGATTTAGTGTTACGATCGATTTTTGCATAGTGGAAGTTTATAGATTCGGGAATTGAAGGTCGGACTGCAGTTAAATATAGCCAGATAGCATTTTCAATCCATTGGACAATGGACATTCTGTGGATTGACCATTAGATATCCACAGGATCAAATCCAAGGGATATCCATAGAAGGTTCCAAAGGGCGCTTTGTGGATCAGTGTGGATATAGGTAAATCCAATAGACGTCCAATGAATATCCTCATGACGTCCTGAAGACGTCCTCGGGACTGGATTGCTTTGCTATCTGGGACTAGTTCTAGGAACTTTCTATATTTGCGCTTTGGTAGTGGACAAATGCTTCAACAAACACAACTTGGTCGTGATTAAAAATATTACGTCACCCAAAAAAATGCTGCTTTGGGTCTAAGCAAAAATGCTTTGCTACAAAGCATTTTTGCATAACTTAGGTCTAAGCAGCATAAATGTTTTGCGTCAAAACTCGTGCGTGCTTTGCCGCAATGCATAATGTCGACAAGTCGAGCCATGTTGCTTTGCGGCAAAGCATATATGTTTTGTCGCTAAGCAACATCGCTTGTATTGCGAACGAGGCACATTCCTTTTTCTGGGTGTGCTTGGTTACGAAATTTAGTTGTTTTGTTGCAAGGCAGAACCTGTTCAGAACGGTTGTTCTTTTTCTCAGTGTAACGGGAAAAAAATTATTCAAGCTGTTCATTTCGGAAAAATTGTCATTGAGAAAATTTTTTCCTGGAAAATTAATAACTAATTCTCCTCTCTCTTTTTTGGGTTTTAAAAAAAATTATTATAAAAAAATTTTTGAAAGAAAATAATGGCTTCAATTTCAATTGAAAAAATATGAATTTTATGTCAGAAGATGAGGAAAATTATTACCTAGGGTTTTATGTGTACAGAATTTAAATATTTTGCTTAGAAAGCAAATTCCCATTCAAAAAGCCATTCTTCGCGATACTCTAATGCAGAAAGGGACTATGTGCATGAAACCTTCTCTTAAAGCCACTTTAGCTTTTTAAAAATTTTGCAGTTAAGGTCTTTTAAACTCCATTTTTTTAATCCACTTTAAGGGCCTACCGTCGAAAATTCTACCAGTAATTTTTTTCAAGTTCCAAATTTTTTCCGACCGTAAAAAAATTTTGGAAATTGATTCGAAACACGAAAGATCCTTATTAATTAGAGTGTTCTGGCTAAAGAATGTCATTGAACATGACCTCTAAATCGAACTGGTGAGGAGTTGTTGCCATTTTTTGGCAAAAAAATTCATTTTTGCCCGAAAAAACCAAATTTACACTTACACTCCTACTCAGGGGTTGATAGGAAAAAATCGGGATGGTGAAATTCGTGTTCTACGGGTATTTTTGCATAAGTATGAGCGATACCAATCAAATAAAAAAATTTTCAGGGCTTTAAAATCTATATTAAGCCGAATTTCAGTCGGAAAAATCAAGTGTAAGCTCGATAAAAACGCTAATGACGTCACAGGTATTAATCGGAAAATTTCGGGATAGTAAAATTCGTGTTCTACGACCTCGAAAACATAAAAAAACATTTTTTCAAAATATTTTGTAGGCCCTTAAAGTGGATTAAAAAAGATGGAGTTTAAAAGACCTTGATTGCAAAATTTTTAAAAAGTTAAAAGTAGCTTTGGGGTGTTCAAAAAAATTTGAAAAATTTTTTTTTAGTAATTTTACGCCTGAAGGATGCAGATTTTCAACATGCCCCCAACAACATTTCAAAAATTTTTTAAAAATAAAACACCCTAGTCTGCACCTCCCGCCCACGACCAGCATGTTATAACGTGTTCGTTTCACAGGCAATTCAGTGATGAAGCAATGCCTGCTCAGCCCATAAAAGCAACTTCTTTGCCGGAATTTGTTATATGGCAATCTGTCCAACATCGTTCATTTTCAAAAAGCTCATTGCATTCAAAAACGTCTCTACTTACGAAAGTTAATTAGAAAAGACCGGGCAAAGAAAATGAGCGCGAAATGTTGGAGGTGTATGACCATGCTCAATTGCTCATTGACTTTTTTTTTGTCTGTTTATGCTTCTTGGCCTAATTGTTTTCTGAAAGGACTTTTTATTCCACTGTCTCTTGAAAAACTGATGCGCAAGCTTATATGCCTCCAAGTGTCTATTTTTTCTGTCGGGTCTCTTAACTGAAAACCCCTTTACAAGCAAATAAAAACAGGATCCAGTCGTAGCTTTTATTCGATTGGGTTTTTTATACTCGAAACATGTCAGATATTGCCACGAATCCACTAAAAATAGAAGATATTGAGTATGACGAAAAATCGTAGGAGGCAATGTTATGGAAAATTTGACGAGAGTTTATTTATAACGTCCGCATTACAAATTCCGATTTTTGTTTTTCTTTCAGGAAAAATTCATCTCACTTTTAATTTTTAATTTTTTTTAAATTTTTTTTTTACCCTTTTTATTTCAGGTATCGGATTTATACAGCGTAGTTAAAGATTTCACTGCTGACGACGAAAATGCAATCTCTCTACATCAGGGAGAGCTCGTTGAAGTTCTTGACATCGGTAATTCTGCTGCAAAGTAAGTATAAACATTTTTTTCTGTCCAACGCCAAAAAAACTTTAATTTAATGGTGGTAATTCTATCATCAGTTAATTAAAAGCGATTAAATTGAGTTTTGTTAAAACTCTTAAAATAACGTGTAACCTTTCAAAAAGTATTTGCCATTATGTATTTTTCCTTTGACTTATTACATTTTGCTTATGGAATGACATCATATGACAAATGTCACGAGCATGTTTTTGCCGATACGCTTATTAGCCGCGTTGAGCATTTTTGGTTCAATCATTTTTTATCATCATCATTGTTGGCCGGACTGAATGGTTCTTGGTGCTCGGTTTTTGCCAGTTCTTCAATTTTTTTTTTTTTTTTTCTTCTTTCTCTTTAATATAAATAAGAAAACATACACTATACAAGAAGGAAGTTATTTGTATCGTTAAATGACGTAAATTTTAATGTAGAAATTGTATATAAAATGTATTGACGTACGTGCGGTGCACGTGCATAGTGAACTATGGTCTGGATTGAGGTTTTTGACGGAAATAACTCAAACCGGGGTTAATAAACTTTTTTGTCTCTTTTTTTTTTTTTTTTTTTTTTTTTTTTTAGATCCCTGCTGTAAACATGTTCCATTTGGCAAGTTAGAATTATATAATCATCGCGTATCAAATTATTAAATTTCATAACATTTTATTAAGAGGATCTGTTTCACTTACAGCTTGAAATTGTCGGTGTCTTTTTGAATGTATCGAAACTTGCGAAAGTAGATTGAGAGAGGTTGGCACTGGTTCTAAACCGAAAAAAAAAATCGATTTCCTAGGATTGTAACTCAATACATTATTTTTCATTTTGCGAGTCATTGTTTCTATCCCCTATGATGCTTTCTTCATTACAGATGTTGCAAAAGCTGAAAAAGGTAGAATGTGGCAAAAGCTCATATTTGGTAGAATAAAATAGGCTCAATACATGATTTCGAACTTTAAAAGAATCGCATCTGAATCCGGCAGTACTCGGTATAAGGGTTATTCAGTGATTTTTTTTTTTTTTTACTTATAGGGAAAAAGCTCAAATTTTGAATCACATCTTCAGAAAGCTCAAATTTCGGGGAAGAATTTGGGATGGGTTTTAAATCCCTAAGTTGAAAAAAAAACGGTCGTGGATCTAGCAAATGCTGAATATTTACGATATTTTAATATTTTTTCAAATTTCACAGGAGAAAGCTCAAATTCTCAGAGTGGTGTTTTCTGATAGCTCAAATGCTGTCGAATAACGTAAAATCCGTTTCCAGTTATAAGTTTGAAAAATATTAGGTGTGAACCTGGCAGTGTTCAATTTTCGTGTCGTATATTATAACTTTGGTAATATAACTCGCGAATTATTTTTTGTTTTTGTTGCAACAAATTTGGGAAAGTGACTTTTTAAAAGCTCAAATTTAGGGGCATTGAATTTCAAATTTGAGCTTTTCATTGTATTGTCCAGGATATTAGCAGTACAAATTTGATAATGCAAATAACTTTTTTGTTTTAAAAGCTCAAATTCTGAAATTTGGTTTTTCTATAAGCTCAAAAAAGCTCAAAATCCTAACGTAGATTTTAAAATTTGAGCTTTTTATTGTACTTCACGAACCTCTCTCAGTCTTTATTCAAGTGATGCTATAAAGCTTTATTAAAACTTCAACAATGAATAACTTTCGAACTTTGCAAGTTCCAACTTGTACCAATAATACTAGGTTAACTCAAAGAAGTTCCTTTGATACCTAAAACTGGCAGTATTAAATAGGACCCCGACATTGGAATTTTGAAATTTTGAAATTTGGCTTTCAGTACTATTTTGTACTCGTTTGGTACCGTTTAGTACCAGGAAAATAAAGTTTTGTACCATTTATTTTCCTGGAGAAAAATATAAATGAAAATATCGGGAGGAATGGCTGTTTTGTCTAATGCTCGATGAACGGGGAAAAATTCAAATTTTTGGGACAGAAATTAAGTAGTTGGAGAAAAAAAGATAGAAATTGGTCCAAAGTAATGGCCTAAAGTAACCAAAATGAGTAAATTTGGCCAATTTCTACCTTTTTTTCTCCAACGAAAAAATATCAAACATGTTTTCGGGCTATTTTTTTGCGTACTTTCACGTGGAGATGACGAAATTTTGAACCAGCCGGGTCTTATCAGTGAAAAAATTTTTTTCCGATTTTCATGATTTTGGTCATTAAATTTGGCCAATTTCGCCCTTAGGGTCCCAAGGCGAAATACATGATTTTGGGGCAATTTTTTGCGTACTTTTACATGATGAAGGCGAAATTTGGGTCCAGCATGGCCTTCGTGGCGAAACAAATGTTTAGAAATTTTTGCCATTTTATGGTCACTTTAGCCGTTGGGAAAAAAAAAACCAAAAAAATACTTATCTAGACCAGTTTTTTGCGTACTCTCTCGTGTTGATAGCGAAATTTGCTTGCAGCGTCATCTTGGCAGCGAAAAATTTTTTTTTAACTTTTGGCCATTTTTTGGCCACTTTCTTGTTAAAAGAAAAATTTAGAAGCATATGTACTTAGGCCAATTTTTGACGTACTTTTTGACTATCTTAGCGACATTTTGGTCTGGCGACGCTTACTCGAAGAAAATAATTTTTTTTTCCCTTTAATTGGCTATTTTTGGCCAATGGGCCATTTTTTTGAAAATTAACAATTATGCCCTTAGAGAGCCCTTTCAATGAGCTTTTTTTTCGTTTTTAAAATTCCTCAATCGGACAGCCCATTCTCTGCCAAAAAAATAAAAACTGAATTAGCAGTCCCATCCTTGCCTCAGAAACGGCTGTCATTTCGACCCTAATATTTGGCCTAATTTACCCCCTCACTAGGTCCTATCGATAGGTGAAAGTCCAAACAAAATTTAATTTTGGGGCACAACCCTCATGGTAACCCGGTGGCAGCCTTTCAAAATTCCAATGTTGGGGTCCTACTTAATTTCTGCCCCTAAAATTTGAATTTTTCCCCGTTCATCGAGCATCAGACAAAACAGCCATTCCTTCCGATATACACTCTAAAAAAAACCTTATACCTTTCCGTCGAAAGTCCGTGCTTTTGGCCTAAAAAAATCCTTTTGATAGCTACTAGTATTTAGCTACAAGGTATAGAAAAGTCTTCTACTGGCACTTTGAATTTTTTCCGTTTTAAATGCTTTTTTTTTTGTTCCTACATTTCTGTTGGGGTTCTTTTTCTCATCCCGACTAAAAAGCTTCTCAGTGATTTAATTCACATTAAAAAAAAACATTTTTAAACTCTCCTAAAGTTTATGAGTCACTGACCAAGATACAAAAAGAAAAATTCGATCCCGAAAATATTTAGAAACACTTGACGTTTTTTTAACAGGAAGTATATCGAAAGTATTTATTTTTGTTTCAAGTAATAATATTAAGAAAATAGAAAAAAAAAAAGAAAGACTCAAGATCAATTACAAAAGAGGCAGCAGTGACGTACATTTTGAAAACATGAAACGTTAGAGAACTTCTGCAACAAAACTTCATTCATTTCCCTTTGATTTCTTTTGCACAGCTGTTCCCAAACAGATATCTTTTTATACTTTTAAAATAGTACAAAATTTTTTTTTTAAAACTTCCTAATTGTTTGACTTGTTATTTTTTTTTTGCGGAAACATGCATGTCATACAGGGTGTTTACAAAAAGAATGGGATTGGTCAGATATCTTTCTAAATTCTCAAACCAAAATTTGAGTGCCATGTGCTGAAATGAAAAGTTAATTTTTATTATTATTATTTATTATTTTATTTTTTAATTTAATTTAATTTAATTTAATTTTTAATTTTTTTTTCCGTACCGGTCAAGTAAAAGAAAAATTAGGAATCAGTGAGATCCTTAAAATTTTAAGCCTTTGCTTTTGGATGAACCGGTATGGGAACAGAAGTGACTAGCCTCCACGTGCACTTATATGTGTGCCTTTATCAACTGAGTGAAGAAATATTCCGAATATTGCCTTTTTTTTTTTTTTCGGAATAATACCCCAGACGGTGCACTATGCGCCAAATGTAGATTTCCAGACTGAAGGGACTCAGTGACCATGGGCGGATCTGAGGGGGCCGGAAGGGACTACTCTGCGTCGTGGAGGGGGCTAGGCCCCCTGCCCATGGTCACGGAGCCTTTCAAAAAAAAATTGGAAGCAAAATAGCCCCCCCCCCCCTCCCTCCAGAATTTCGGGAAATTTCATTTAATTTTAATTTTATTTTGCGCTATTTATCAGGAATTTTTTTAAATTAAATTTTTCCTGGAAAATTCAAAAAGTTATTGTCAATAGGTTAACTATTGGATTATATTTTTGACTTTTTAGATTGTTCGAGAGTATTTCTTTTGACGTAGGACTATGTCTTGGGGCTCGTTCCTGGGGAAGTCTGTCTGTCCGGGCACTTTTTGCACCAAAAATTAATACTTAATTATTTTAATATTAAAATTTTAACTTCGAAAATTCTAAATAATTAGGGATGCACGATGAGATTTTCGAGAAGTGCCCGAGAAATCGGCTCAAATTTTGTTTCCCGACAAGTTTTGCACCAAGGAGTCCAAAATTCAAATTTCTCGTATAATTTCTCGTACGAGAAATCCCACGAGAAATCCCATGAGAACGGGGTTTTTCGTTCATTGTTTTAAAACCTTGCAGCTGGACCAGTCAAAAACCAAATTTTTGCCATTTCTCGAAAAATGTCTAGTCTCATTCTCTCACGAGATTCTCGTCTCGTCGTGCATCCCTATTAAATAATATTTTGACTATTTTTTTCTTAACTATTTACCTTTTTTAATAGTAAAATTAGACGGCATGAACGGAAACAAGAATTCAGAAATTTTAAATAAAATGTTCAGTAAATTCTTTAATTTTGTCGTTTTTTCTTTAGCCAGGAATATGAGCTAAAGCCAGGGTTGCTGTTTAAAACATTTTTTAATAGAAAACAGTTTAAAACGTTTTATATTATTTTCCCATGTTTTAAAACGTTTTAAAACGTCTTTTATTCGGCCTGGTTTTAAAACGTTTTAAAACATGTTTTAAAACACGTTCAAATTGTTTTAAATTCGTTTCTATTTTTATTCAAATTTTTAAAACGGTGTTTTTTATTCAAATGTTTTAAAACGTTTTAAAACACCGTGTTTTAAACCAATTTGTTTTAAAACAATCATCCCTGCGATTAAGCAACCATTATGAATATGAGCGGCTCATACAATCTATGGTATGGTCCATACCATAGATTGTATACCATACCATAGATTGTATAAAATGAGTCGTGCGCGACAAATTGCGGGCTCGGGCCTCTTAAAAATGCATTTTAAAACGTATTTTATTCACTTAATAAAATACGGTGTTTAAAACAGTGGTTTAAAACAGTGTTTTTTATTCAAATGTTTTAAAACGTTTTAAAACACCGTGTTTTAAAACAATCATCCCTGGCTAAAGCAATGTTTTAACATTAAAATTTTAACTTTGAAGGCTTTAATTAAAAATTTGACTAATTTTTTTCAACTTTTGACCTTTTTTATAAAAAATTTTAATTTTTTTTTGTGCCAAGAAAAAAATTATATTATTTCCGAAAAATTCGAATTTTTTGACCAAAAGCGAGAAAAAAAAAATCTTAAAAATTTTAAATCGTTTCATTGTTTTAATTAATTTTTTGAAAATTCTACAATGTTTTTCAAGAGTTTGTTAAACAATTATATTCATCATCAAAACTTTTCAATTTTTTTATAACCTGTAAGCAAAAGGGGCATAGCCCCCCCTCCCCAGATTTTTCGGCTAGATTCATTCATGTGAATAAATAAAGTATTTTTATAGGTTGCAAGGCTTGTTCAATTGTCTCACTGTCACCCTTCCCTCCATCCATCCAAAACTCTGTGCGTCGGAGATCAACTGACAAATCTCCATTTCATATATTATTGGAGATAGTCTGTTTCGACTGCTTGTAAAAGTGGCATTCGGTCACAAATATATTCCAGCATGAAATGTAGCACATGATTTTCATAAACAGTGGAAACAGACTATCTCCAATCATATTTACGTGGGAGAGATCTCCGAGGCACGGAGTTGGAGACCCTCTTTGAATTTAATTAGTATCCAAAAAAAAAATTTTTTTTTACTTAAGAGTATGATTTCAAAAATTCTCCTTTTTTTCGTACCTCAAAAATTTTCTGAGATATTTAATTGCTCACGTCGCACAATAGGCCTATATTTATATTTTTCAACTTTTAATTTCAGGCGCTTGAAATTAGACATCGGAGGTGACGCTGGCGAGCTTTTAGATACTTCAGCAGCTAAGCACAAACTCTCGATCCGACCGAAAAGGAAACATGCGGATCCACGACAAAGGGATACATCACCATTACCCGAACAAATCAGGTAACAGTCTCTCATATTTTAAAAATATAAAATGAAATCGACTAAAAAAATTTTAATTGAGTCCGGTATTTGATACTGCCTGAAAATTCATTTATGCTTCAAATTTTATTAAAAATATTAAATTTTAAAAAGAAAAAAAGAAAAATTTTATTTTCTCACATTTTGAAATAAAACAAAGGACTAGGTCAATATACTGAAACAAACCCGAAAAAAATTATTAATTATGCAAGGATCTCGGGGCTTACAAATCTGGCAAGGATACTAAGTGGTTGTGTAAGTCCATCTACCTTCCATATTTTGGTTCCCTGCCAGATGAATTTTAGTTACTACCTCGTACATACATATATTTTTTTTAAAAATAAAATCAATCAAATAAGTGAAGAACTGATTTATTACATACACCCGGGGGGACTGCAACATCCCATTGTTAATTCCCACTCATTTTTTA
The DNA here is from genome assembly GCA_037577465.1 of Liposcelis bostrychophila. Lineage (NCBI taxonomy): Eukaryota > Metazoa > Arthropoda > Insecta > Psocodea > Liposcelididae > Liposcelis > Liposcelis bostrychophila. The sequence goes on from CM075212.1 coordinate 9,074,992, forward strand.
ATTTAATTTCTTTCTTGCAAAAAGAAGTAACGGGGATTGATGGGCGACAGATTTATCGGAAATTTATTATTGCGATGTCTGAATTTTTTTCCGAGCAAAAGACAGAGTCAATGGCCATAAAATGTAAACTTCTAAATTTTTTACGATATATTATTTTGCAAAAAAAAAAAGTTCCTTTTTTTTAAAAAAAAAGATTTTTTTATTTCGTTTTTTCGCGACTAAAAATAAATTAATCGAGTGTTTACGTTTTTGAAATTAGCTAGAATTTTTGGTGGTACACGGAAGATGAATTTCTCGCCAGATTAACGAGTTTAGGAGGATATAAAAAAATGAGGAAGAGAAGAAAAAAAAAATGTCGCAAGGGAAATTTTTTGATTGTCCCGGAAGAATTAAAATAAAAATAGGTGAAAATTTTGTTTTACGAAAAAAAGTTAATGACTGACTGTTAGGTTTTTAATTTGATATGCTCGTTATTCTGGATTTTAGCCATTTTTATAAGAATGGGCGTTTAAATTTATTATTTTTTTTTTTTTATGAATCATGATTATATACTCGGAAGCGGTGAGAAATTTTTAATTAAAAAAAGCTGACTTACACGCGTTTTTCCCACTGCAACGGGGATCCCCAAGAAAGAAATGAGAGTAGGCTTTGGAGCAGAGCCGTAGGTATTTTAGAACTACTTCTTGTGTTAAGTATAATATCAAATGTTATACTAATTAATAGGTACCTCTAAATATTTAATATTAATTTTTAATAATAAATATTTATACCAAATCTATATATACTGTATATAAACGTCAGTTGTTCTCTGTCCATTTCCAAAAAATCGACTTCCAATTGAGCTAGAGAGTCGAGTAAAACATATTTAAAGCTAATTTTGAGCTAGATTGTTTAAAAATGTTTTCGTTTTTCAAAAAATCATCTCTTTTTTTTTTTTTTTTTTTTTCTTCTTCTCTGATAGCGTCCAAAACCATCTTTCCAATGAGCTAGAAGGTCGAGTAAAAACAAATTTTGAAGCTAATATGCTGGAATTACCTAAAATATTTTCAATTTTCGGAAAAGGGTTTTTCGTTGGGAAAATCGGAAAAATCGTATTTTTTTTCTATTAAACGTGGGTCGATAAGGCCGATTTTTGGGCTGTTAAAAAAAAATTTTTTTTTTATGTTAAAAGGTAGTTTCATATGAGGTTAATAAGGGGTCATAAGTGGCACTGAGTTGCGCGCATGCTATGGCCATTTTTTTAAATTTATTCACTTTTCGCTGTTGTGAACATGACAGTCGGAAATCGTCCAGTGTCAGACAAATAGTAGCCATGAAGGCCAATTTACTGCACCATATTAAGGTTGCGACCGGCGTGTTCACACATGCTTAATTCGCATGGTTTTTAGGCCTCATGAAGAAGCCGTTGAATGGCCCTAATTTCCTTTTCACACGAGCTTTCTAATGTTGAAAGCTTACTTAATTCACCATTTCCAACTTAAGCACATATGTGCGCCATTGTAAAATGAAGGAAATTGAATTTCAGATGGCTGATTTATAATGTTTATACTCTGTTTTAACCGTATTTTTCATTAATATTACATGCCTAACGTTTAAATGGATCAGATGCATTATTGTGCGAATAATATTTTGATCTCATTAATCAGTAAAACATGAATAAAAGGTCCGCGATTTATTTATCAACTACTTGTTTTCGAGAACATTTTTTTAAAAAAACTTGTTTCGCGCCTTTTCGGAAGAACACTTTTTAAAAATGTTCTCGAAAACAAGTAGTTGATAAATAAATCGCGGACCTTTTATTCATGTTTTACTGATTAATGAGATCAAAATATATATTCGCACAATAATGCATCTGATCCATTTAAACGTTAGGCATGTAATATTAATGAAAAATACGGTTAAAACAGAGTATAAACATTATAAATCAGCCATCTGAAATTCATTTCCTTCATTTTACAATGGCGCACATATGTGCTTAAGTTGGAAATGGTGAATTAAGTAAGCTTTCAACATTAGAAAGCTCGTGTGAAAAGGAAATTAGGGCCATTCAACGGCTTCTTCATGAGGCCTAAAAACCATGCGAATTAAGCATGTGTGAACACGCCGGTCGCAACCTTAATATGGTGCAGTAAATTGGCCTTCATGGCTACTATTTGTCTGACACTGGACGATTTCCGACTGTCATGTTCACAACAGCGAAAAGTGAATAAATTTAAAAAAATGGCCATAGCATGCGCGCAACTCAGTGCCACTTATGACCCCTTATTAACCTCATATGAAACTACCTTTTAACATAAAAAAAAAATTTTTTTTTAACAGCCCAAAAATCGGCCTTATCGACCCACGTTCTTTTATAAACGTCTAAAACCGAATTCAAATGACACAAAATGGCAAGCAAATTGTGTTTGGGATGTCTGAAATCGCAAAAAAAAGAAATCAAGGTATTAAATCCAGCTTTCGGAAATGCCCCAGTTTTCCCTTGAATCGGAAAAGCTGCGCCATTTTTATTAATTTTTCTCTGTCTTCTAGATTTTTAGATGAGATAAAATATTAAGTAACCTATATCAGGGCAGAAGATCAGAAAAATAAATTCAGGTTTCGGAAAAGCCCCGTTTTATCGGGAAATCGGAAAACCGAAGAATGAACGAATATCGACGAGTGACTACTAGTATTAATATAATATTAAATATTTTATAAAATATTATAAACGTCAGTTGTTCTCTTTCCATTTTCCATTTTCGAAAAACCGACTTCCAGTTGAGCTAGAGCCGAGTAAAAATACATCTTGAAGCTAATTTCGAGCTCGATTTTTTAGAAATGTTTTCGTTTTTCGGAAAATTTTCCTTCTTCGGAAAATCAGAATATGTCATTTTTTTGAGTAATTTTCTCTGTCCGCGTCAGGAAACCATCTTCCCGATGAGCTAGAAGGTCCAGTTAAAACAAATTTTGAAGCTAATTATATGCTGGATTTACCAAATACTTTCAATTTTCGGAAATTTTTTTTTTTTTCGTTTGGAAAATTAGAAAAATTGTATTTCTTTCCTATTAAATCTATAAACGTCTACGCATTACTGATAGAATTTTCCTCATCCAATTTTTTTCTTCAATGTGCACATCCTTTCAACGATTTTAAACATTTTTAAATCCCCCTGTAACACAGTTACAACGTCGTTTTCATCCACCCACGATAATTTGATTTTCATTTCTGACAGCTTTGTCACATAAAAAAATGTTACAGGTGACACTTACGTCTTGTCATAGTCCCACTGAAATGCATAGTTTTTTTTTTCCTTTCTTTTTTACTCACGAACTCAAACGCAACCTTGAATTTTTATCTCATTGAGGAAAGTCGTAATTTTTCGAAAAAAAAAAAAAAAAAAAAAAAAATCTCTTTCAATTTTTGCAGGTCACCCCAGTTCATGACTCATTGATTTCTTTAAAGAAAAACAGAATCCCGATTGTTTTTAAAAACTTGTTGAACTCTGCAATATTTTTTAAGATCTCATATTATCCTTACTCATCGATGACTAAATACTTTATATTTGTAAAATGCCCACGAAATGAGTTGCCAAAAAATGTCGTCCTTCAAAATCGTCCCAATAAATGAATGCCAAGGGTGGCATAACGCTAGAGATCGAGATGATATCTTCTTCTCATCTTTAATGCCGTAAGCTCGTTATTAATCAATGTAGTTACGGTTTTTTGCCTGTAATTAATTGTTTCGTGTGTTTTACATTTCAAAACGTAGGTTTCCTCAATTACGAGGTGAAAAAAAAAATCGAACTGGATGCGAAATTTCGTTAAATTTTCAAACACGAGAGTCCTTATATACATATTTTGGCACTTAGGGAAAAAAATTTTGATAGATTTTTTCTTTCCTTTTTTTTTTTTTTTTTTTTTTAACAAAAGAATGTTAAGAAATAAATTGACAAGATGTTGGCTCTTAAACAAAAGCATTATGGAATTAACGACTTCATTTTGAAAATTTAATGAGACCATTTTACACAACGGTTATGGGTATAGCATACAATTAATATCATCGGACGAGGATTTATGCCACTTTTAAAGGCATTAAAAATTTTCACAACTAGATTATTATAATCAAAATAACTTTTTTTTTTTTTTTTTTTTGTTTCCAGATGGTTAGTTCGAACCGTTGAAGGAGTATCAAAACAAGGATGGATCCCGTCTAACATTTTAAAACTTGAGTCACCAACTTACGAAGGGCATCACCGACCTGAAGATGCCAAATATAAAAGAGAGTAAGTAAAAAATGTTGCTTTACTTCCTTTGTAAAAAATTTGGAAGTTAAAAATTTTTTTTTGGAGAAAAAACGCCAAATTCTATTTAAAAAATTCAGTTTTTACAGCTGTTTATCGAAATATTTTTTTTTTTTCTTTTTGATTGATTTTGATGTGTCTTACTCGACTGGAACGATCGGTTCTAATGCTTTTTCTTGTGTAATTTTTTTTTATTTATTTATTTGTTTTTGTATTTACTTATTTATTTAGTGGTTCTTTTTTTTTTTCAGAGCAGTTGTCAGGGAACTGGTTGAAACCGAAGAAGAATTTGGACGGGATCTTCAGAACGTAGTCGAGAGTTACATGAAACCTTTAGACAGCTCTTCCGTTCCGAGGATAGTGAGGGATAACATAGATGTGATATTTAGCAATTTAAGGCAGATTGCTAATTTTCATAATACGTAAGGAATTCTATGCATTAAGTCCCCTAGTATTTGAATTTAATATTCAACTGCCAAATTGCTGCGCGATCGCAAATCATGATGGAAATGATTTTTTTAAAGTTTGATAAGAACAAACGTTGGGTACCTTTATTTCTCGTCCATCAAATGGTTCCAAACTTATCGAAAAAACATAATATTGATGCAAAATTATTAAAATATGGAAATAATTGAAATTTGGATTATTTTTACCCCTTCCCCCCCTTTAGCTACTTTAGTTATTAGAATTACTGTTTCCAAAATGAGGGTTTAATGCAGACTATGATTTTCCATTATTTATCCCTCTTTGAGGGGTCACCACCTCTCGGAAGGCAATGGCAAACCAGCGAGCGGTAATTGCCTCGTAAATCTCTCAAAAATAGCCGTTCGGAACCGGCATTGAACTGTAGGTCCCATATGCCTGTGAGCGCACGCACAGGTGTATGTGAAAGATCACCACGCTCGTAATCGAGTAAAAAGGACTAAGAAGAAGATCCCTCTTTGCCCCATAAGCTGCTTATTAATATTTGAAGGATCACAGTAAGGGCACATATTCAACCAGGCCTGCAGCCGGGAATGAGGCTCAAACTTGCTCCAAAGTCTCCCCTGTGAATCATAAGTGCCCCTCTTCATTTTTTTACCATTGTGTTTTCCCTGTCTTTCGTATTAAAAGGGGCCATTATAAGCCCTACTTAGAGAACTTTGTGTTTTTTTTTTCTGGCGACCTTTTTGGCTTTTTTGGACTGGCTACAGGTTTTTATTCAACGGCTCAATAAGCAAAAGTGGCTAAATACTTTACTTTATAGCTTCCGTTCTGTGTACTTGTAAGGCCAATATTCAGAGATTTATGGTGTAGATCACTCATTTATACCAATCAAAGTTGGTTGTTCTGCACCTGCATCCTTGTGATTTAAAAAACTTTGGGTCTAGTCTGGTTCGTCTGTTATCCAAAACTCGAACTGCCCAAAAAAGGCGGACAGTTCACGAAACAGTTTAAAATAATTCGCGGTTAATACGGAATACTAAAAGATTACCCTGAATAATTTAAAAATTAATATAGTATTGGCAGCATTTTATGAATTTAGCTTCTCAAGTTCGGTTTCATATTCTAACAAAAATGGAAACAAATTTTCAGTCATGTTAGTTTAACTAGATTCAATCTGTAAGCTAATCATAAAATTTAATCTATTTTTTTTTTTGTCTTCAAATCCTGGATTAAAAAGGAACTTGTGATTCTTTTTTTGACAGTTGAACTCTATTTGTAACGAATGTAAAAAGTTCGAAAGTTTTTATTGTGTACCATTTTTTTTTAATTTTTGAAAGAATTAATTGTGTTAAGAAAACAAAGTAAAGACGTAAGCGGCATTTTGTGTTCATATTCACGGGAAATCATCAATTTTTTTTCCGCCGTGAAAGAGCTATAATTAGATTATTTTAAATTACGTAATTTTGGAGCGATTTCAGAATTTTCCACAGGAATTAAATTTCAAAGGGTTCAGTCTTAAAATTAATTATGATTTTTTTTGATATTTTTTTATCAATCTTAATTTAAATTCAAGGGTTTTTAAATTGTATAATTTTCTCCAAAACTTGAAGACTTAAGTCGTGTCTCCATTAGCGATTTATCCGATGATCGGATTATCCGACCACCGGAAGTACTGTACTTTCGAACACTAGAAAAAAACTCGAATTTTAAAATAAAAATGGCGTATTCGTTATTTTGTTTTTATTTTTTGCTTGCGGGATATTAAAGAAAGAGATTTATTGTTCCAAATCCGAAGATTCTACGCAAAAAATATCCCGCACGCAAAAAACATAAACAAAATAACGAATACGCCCTTGTTATTTTCAAGTTCGAGTTTTTTCCTAATGTTCGAAAGTACAGTACTTCCGGTGGTCGGATAATCCGATCATCGGATAAATCGCTAATGGAGACACGACTTTAGATTTACCATATTCACCATTAAGGAGAAGTCCTTAATTTTTAACAGGATCTCTGAACTGAATGGTTCGTTTTTTTATTTATTTCATTTTTTTAAAGAAATTATTAGATAAAAGAAGTGGCTAGAATTGGTGGTGTACCATTTTAGTTTTAGTCGTTTCTAATCTTTCGGTATTTCCTCTCGGTTCTTCTGGTAATGTGGTTTCCCGTACGATGTAAGTGATGCAAAAAGTGAATACATTTTTTTTGCAAAATAAATGCAAAAAATATATAAAAAAATATTATCTTTGTATAATTTGTACAAAAATTTGGACATGTATAATTTTTGCAAAATTTATGCATATTTTTTTAAACACCAAAATTGGAAAATGCATAATTTTTTTTAAGCATGAAAATCTGGATACCGTAAACTGGGGTGAGATTGACCGCCCGGGGCGAGATCGACCGGCCTAAAAAAAGGTAGTTCTGGCTGAATTTTTTAAAATCTGATTGTTAGAGGGGAAAGAAAGGGAAATCCTCTAGTAATTTTATTTAAAGAAAACATAATTTAACCGTGGTTACTAACTTTTTTTAGGCCGGTCAATCTCGCCCCGGGCGGTCAATCTCACCCCAGTTTACGGTATGCATAATTTTTGTGTAATTTATGCATGTAACTTTTTTAAATCATAAACTAGGAAAATTTGCAAATATTAGGCTTATTCAACTTTTTCTTCCATTTTATGCACACTTATTTATGATAAATTAGACGATGATAAAAGGTTTTTTCCAATATAGAAAAGTTAATTTTTTTATACGTCATTTAAACATTTTTTATGTAAGTTTAGTTTTTTTTTATAATTTATACATGATTTTTATATAATATGCATCTCTTTTTCTTACGGGAAGTATCGAAAAAAAAAATATGTCAGGTCTAAAGTGTTAGCTGTAAAATCAAGATCCGCATTTATCCGATAAAATCAGATAATTGGAGCACTCATTTAGCAATTTTGTCTTCTCTTTAAAAGGCTGTACGTTATAGGTAGAGTTTAATCCATAATACATAGTTTTTTGTACGAATTTCCAAGCAAAAAAATCTCCTTAGCCAGAAGTATTCTGCTTCAAAAGCAAATTTTTGATATTGCCAAAGGCATGTTAGTTTTTAATTTATCGCTACTGATTTTTTTTCCTTTAAAATTAATTACAAAGCAATGCATTCAACCGAAAAGCTTAAAACAAAATCAAAGTTCGTAAAATTCAATGAAAGGTTTTCTTTTATTATCCCAACCAGAGTGATCGCGAAGAGAGCTGTAAATTTTAAATTTACGAGCTTTTTTTTCGAATTGGAAAAGAAAAAAGAAATATATTAGCATTTACTAACAATGGCCAAACGATCCAATGGAATTTTTACAAATGAACCGGAATCGATTTAACAAATTGAGCTGAATTTTTTTTTTTTTTTTTGAAAAACTTTACAACTGTCTTTAAAAACATTGATCAAACAAGAAGCTTGATTTCTAATTTTTTCTTTTTTTTTTTTTTTTTAGTGTTCTTATCGAAGGAGTGAAATATTATGCCAACGAACCTCGGATGTTAGGAAAAACCTTCCTCAGATTAGAAAGAGATTTCGATAAACACGTCGCATATTGCCGGGACGAACCTGCTGCTCAAGAATTCCTGGCTGATAATCCACCCGCCAGGGATTTTTTCGAGGTAAGGCATGTTGAAAAAAAATATTTGAAGGAGAAAATATATGGCAGAAAGGAAATAAGAAGCTATCGAAAAAAATGTTGACCTATGGTTTTTCCCTCTCAGATAATTTTTTTTTTTTGTGCAAAGAAGATTCTTTGGTTAATTTAATGAAATGAATGCACACGACAGCTGATATATCATGAATATTTTTATGTATTTTATATAAAAGAATGCCTTGAGGAATAAATGGCATTATTTATTTCGAATGCCTTTTAAACAATGTCAACCGGCGTGGGTTTCACCCGCTCAGTCAAGCATAGCGTGCAGATTTTTGGCCACTGATCTGATGAGTGATTGATCATGATGAGTCTTCTGCACTAGGGTGGCCCAAAAAAAATCGGCCATCTCTGATTTTCGTTCCCTAGCGAAAAATGGGTTCTTTAGGGTCTTGGAACACTTGTGATTTTTTTTCAGATTTTTAAAAAAATTTTTAGAGGTGGCGCCCGAATTTTTTATGTTTTTTTTACTTTTCGCACTTTTATTTGATCAAATTTCAAAAATTCGCAGGAAAAAAATTTGATGAAATAAAAAATTGATCTTTTTAGGGTATAATACTTATGTATGTATGTATCCAGAAAAAATTTGATTTTGCCGAAAAATGAGACCTTATGGGTGTTATGTGACTTATTTCGGCGAAAACGGGTTTTTTTATATCTGGGTAGCCCCAAAAGTTAAAAAAATTTCAAGATAGCCAAAATGACCCAAAATAATGTAGATCCATCGCCTTTAATCCAATTTTTGGAGAAAATTTATTTTGCGTGGATATGGACGGTTTTAGGTTAAAAAATAATATTTTTCAAAATTTAAAAAATTTGTTTATTATTTTATGGTGTCCCAATTTTGATTCTACACCTCAAAATCGATTCAACTAGCTCCAGATACCTTCTCCAATTTTTTTCAGATTTTTAAAAAATGTATAGGGGTCGCTACCAGCCTTTATAGGTTTTTCTCGAAAAATGGCCTATGCTAAAAGTGTGATTTTTTTGACCGCAAAATAAAAGTCGGTCTTTTTCAAATCTGAGAAACTACTTTATGTTTTTTGACCCGTAGAATTCAAAAATGACCATAAAAATTACGTACTGTTGCGGGAAAAACATGATATCTCCACACCAATTGATAAGTAATGATAATTGTTAAAATTGGTAATTGGTGTGGAGATATCGGGTTTTTCCCGCAACAGTACGTAATTTTTATGGTCATTTTTGAATTCTACGGGTCAAAAAACATAAAGTAGTTTCTCAGATTTGAAAAAGACCGACTTTTATTTTGCGGTCAAAAAAATCACACTTTTAGCATAAGCCATTTTTCGAGAAAAACCTATAAAGGCTGGTAGCGACCCCTATACATTTTTTAAAAATCTGAAAAAAATTGGAGAAGGTATCTGGAGCTAGTTGAATCGATTTTGAGGTGTAGAATCAAAATTGGGACACCATAAAATAATAAACAAATTTTTTAAATTTTGAAAAATATTATTTTTTAACCTAAAACCGTCCATATCCACGCAAAATAAATTTTCTCCAAAAATTGGATTAAAGGCGATGGATCTACATTATTTTGGGTCATTTTGGCTATCTTGAAATTTTTTTAACTTTTGGGGCTACCCAGATATAAAAAAACCCGTTTTCGCCGAAATAAGTCACATAACACCCATAAGGTCTCATTTTTCGGCAAAATCAAATTTTTTCTGGATACATACATACATAAGTATTATACCCTAAAAAGATCAATTTTTTATTTCATCAAATTTTTTTCCTGCGAATTTTTGAAATTTGATCAAATAAAAGTGCGAAAAGTAAAAAAAACATAAAAAATTCGGGCGCCACCTCTAAAAATTTTTTTAAAAATCTGAAAAAAAATCACAAGTGTTCCAAGACCCTAAAGAACCCATTTTTCGCTAGGGAACGAAAATCAGAGATGGCCGATTTTTTTTGGGCCACCCTATTCTGCACCTCCATGCCAAATCGAGTTTTAGAATTTAAATGTAATCAATAACCGGTTGATTTATCTGCTTTCTGAGTTTATTTAAATTGCAAATCGTTTAATAATTTTTTTTTAAATAGGAGAATAATTGTTTATCTGTAATTTTTGGTCATTTTCTCGTTGCGATTATTGATGGATACACTGAGAAAAAAGAAATTGCTCTGCCTCCGTTGGTTGGATAATTGTGTACGTCGTTTAGAAAAGGTACCATCGGAGGTTTGGCGTATGATTTGTTTTGGAAACAAACTTCAACCCGATAGTCTTTTCGAAATAAAAAAAAATTCGAACGCAAAGTTTTGTTTACGGTTCGAAAAAAATGACAACATAACCTTGTTACGATTATTCTTTTATTAATAATTAAACTTTATTTTCCTCAGATTGCCTCTTTGGACATTTTAAAATTCCATTATAGACTGCGTTTTTATGCCCTGGTTCTTTGCAAAAGCTACAGTGAATTTGCTTCCTCTTTTTGCTAGGCATCTTTTTCGGGGAGCTTTACAGGGTTTTCTTCAATTTCGTTTTGGTTAATTGTAGGTTCTTCAATTGCTGGGGTATTTGGTCGAGGGCAAAGAATGTCTTTTATTTTCATTATTAAAATATTCCCAATCACTTAAAAATTCTAGGTTATGAAATAGTTGGAAGTCATCCATTTTTGTTTTTATTTTTCCAAAACAAAAACAAAGAAAAAAAGACGGTAAATTTTAAGTCAAATTCCAAAACAAGCTATGCCCCAAAACTCCGATGGTACCTTTTCTAAATGACGTACACAATTAATTGTACCACCGGAAATGCTGTATATTTTTGGACTTTCTTCTTCTGCTGCAACTTTTTTTTTTTTCATTTTCATTCTTTTTAGAGTTCGAAAAAATAATCAAAACAATGAAAAAAAGGTGGTAGCAGAAGAAAAAAAGTCCAAAAATACACAGCATTTCCGGTGATACAATTAATTGTACCCTTCGATTAATCGGCCAGTGGAGACAGACATAATGGTTTGAACAAGTTCTGTCTTGCAACAAAACCAGAATGTTTTGTAGCAAAGTATAAATTCTTCGTGGCAACGGACTGACAAGATATTTTTATTGCTTTTCCATGATTTTTAAGAAAATGTTTTGTTGTAAGACATTTTTGCTTTCTCATTAGCCATTTTGTTTTTTCTGAGTGAAACTTGAGAAAACTCCTAAATTAATTTTTTTATTTACGGAGTAGGCAATGTTTTGACGGAAATATATTGGGATTAATACAGGGAGCTTAAGTGAATATGTAAAGTAATGGCTGCTTTGTCTAATACTAGAATTAGGAGAAAAAATTCAAATTTTAGGTATCTAACGAACTCCTTTGACTTGTTCTTGCATTTTTGGTACAAGTTTCAACTTGTTCCAATTAAATAGAAACTCGGAAAACGAAATCGTTTTATTTGAATGTAAAATGCACTTAAAATTTTTTTATTTTTTGGAAAATGAACTGCGATGTTTTTGCTTTGACCCTGATGAAAAACCGATAATCACTAATGTCCGAAAAAATTTTCCAAGATTGCGGTAGTTTGGTTTATAAACATTGAAAGCATCGCATTCTATGACAAATTTTTCGGCAGAACGATATTTAACATATGATGTCACAACGTTTATTCCGACCGTTTTGATTTACAATTTTTAACCCCCAATTTTAAAAAATTATTGCATACAGAAAAACAATTTTTTAAATACTTTTTGTTACACAAAAAATTCTTTAAGTATATTTTCTTTATTTTTACACCAAAAAATTTTCAAAAATAAAAATACCTGAAAATGCTCTATTTACTTTTTGAGAGCACATATCGGTCCTGGTGCTTTTTTATAGTATTAAAGCTCCTTTTTATTTCGAACCAGAAATATTTGCCTGAAATAAAGTAAATACTCTTGTTTATCAATGAAAATGAGGTAAAAAGTTCAGTGGGTCTCAAAAAGTAAATTTAACTACGTTTTTTTAAAATAAGTGTACATTTTTTAGTGTATTAAGTAAGGAATATTTTTTTTTTGGAAGACCTGAGTCACTTTCCTAGACAATTCTGCTTAGAATTTTGGAACTAAAGAATGATTGTAGCCACTCATGATATATCTTCTTATTTCCGAAGGTTTCGTGGTTTTCCAGAAATTTTTCCATAAACTTTTAGAAACAAAAAAAAAAAAAAAAAAAAAAAAAAAAAACAGAAATATTATTCTAGTTTCGCCACTAAGAACAACTTTTGCACAAAGTTGTTTTTTGCCAAACCAGCAATTTGGCTCCATCTGTCGGTTCCTCAGGAAGTCCCGATTAAAAAGTCTGTATCCTGCGCATCTGCTAAAAGTTTTATAGTTTCAGTCAATTCTCAACAGATGGTTTCTTCCATTCAGATTTTAAAAATTTCATTCGAACAGACTACTCGGTTCTTTTGAAATGCAGAAACGAAACGTTCAGATTTTAATTTAATGCTCCCATCGTTTACGGGTCGTCAATTTTTTTTTTCCTCCCGACATTAGAAAGAACAAATCAAAGCCAAAACAATTTGATCATTTTAAATTTTTTTTTTTTAATTAAACATGTTCAAAGATAGATTTGTGAGTTTAATGTCTTTTGATATTTTCGCATCTAGTCAAACTTTTTTTGAATTTGGTGATTTATCAGCTTTTGTTTATTTATTTTTTTCTTATTCTTGTAAATTGCGAAACATTTTTATTTTCGTGGATAGATTTTTTTTATTAACTATTTCCGATACTGTATCGTAACCTTAATGTATTTTTATATCTTTTCACATGTCAATTTTTTTAACGATTTGCAATATGTTTATGTGAAAGATTAGCTGGCAGTCGGTGGGATTTTGATCAAAACAGAATAAATATTTTATTTGGTTTTTTTTTTTTTTTTTTTTTGAATCTTTTACGGTGTACACTCAAGAAGGGGTTTAGGACAAGGAGAAAAAACAGCTTCCCTAAAAACCTTTTCGTCTGTATGTGTATCGTGTCAGATACAGTCAAACCTCGATAACAGAGTTAGACAGGTTTTAACAAGTAAAAATCTGCTAACGAAACAAGTTAAAACCTGTAATTGACAAGTAAAAACAAGTTAAAACCTGTATAAAATTTATGGAAAATGCAAGGAAAGTTATGGAGGTTTGACTGTATTTTATGAACAGCCGCTCCCCCCCCCCCCCCCTCCAAAAAAAAAAAAAAAAAAGAATTCTTAATCCCATGAAAAAAATCCTGGGCCTTTTTTTTAAAAACTCTTTTTGATTATTTCTGGAATATGATTTAACTCGCCATCATTCAAATTAGGTCATCTAAGTTGTGACGGCCTGATTTTTAAAGGAAAACACTATGCATTTTTATATTATCATTTGGAAGAGAAACAAAAGGGATCATCCTCGCGAATTAAATATATACAAGATGCATTGCATCCACTGGACCTACTTCAAACCACCCATTAACCTACTAATACGCTCTATTTTTAGTTTTTGAAATACAGTAAAAACATGTCAGAAAATTTTGAAATATGAATAGAGTGCGTGATACGAGATAGGAGCTATCAGTGGGCGATTGGCCAAAATCTTCGTTCCGGAAATAAACTCAACTCTTTTAGTATCGCTCGCGCCATCTTAAAGGATCGTTCTGCTTTATTATTATTTTCCTTTTTTTTTTTTTTTTTTTTTTTCTTTTTTTTCTTTTCTTATTTTTTTTACGAAATCTTTTAGGTAATTTTTGCGATGATTCGATAGCAATAAACTTTTTTTTTTCTCCTGTTGAAAAAAAAAGAAAGAAAAGAAAAGAAAAAGAAGTAAAAATTGAGCGTTAGGTCACTGTACTCAAAGAACAATAAATCAAACGTCAGGGTTTTTGCTGGGTCGATAAAAATTTTAACAGTTTAAAATTAAAAAGCATGTCACGCGGAAATAACGTATATTCGCCAAATTATAAAAAAATAAAATTGACTTTAAATTGAATTAAATTTTGAAAAAAAAAAAAAAAAAAAAATAGAAACCCCTAATTTTTTCCTTTGCAGCTATGCCACGAGAGTTAGTTTCATTTTTTTGTCTTAGTTGCTAATTTTGGTTAATTGAGCTTAATTAAATAAATCATTGCAAATTAAAAATAATTACCAATAACTTTAAGATCTTTCATTTTTAATTTTATTAGTAAAAAGAGAAAAAAAGAAAATTTCTTTTTGATATTTGCATGTAAAATCAGTAACATTTACAAATTTCTTCTTTCAAAAATGACTTGTAACTCGTCCAAAAAAAATAGATTTGCTAATATGATATTGTCATTCAACCGTAAAAAATATCAAAAAAATTAGAAGAAAAAAAAAATTATAAACCACGTGATTTCCATGGTCCAGACCTTGTTACCACATTTAATTTTTCTTTAAATACGTTATAACACGTCGAGGGAGTTCTGACCTTGTTTATGACGGAAAAAAAGCTTTTGAAATTTTTTTCCCCTCACTTTTTAAACTGTTTGCCAATATGTTGAACGTAAAGACCCTAATTCTCGGATTTATATTTCAATGAAATCAAATTAATTTTACAGGATGCAAAATAATCTTCAAACAGTTTATTTTTTATTTGTGTGAAAATGTGTTAAATTAATTTTTTTTTTCCAACGACCTTGTTGATATATAGCTGTTTTCCGAATGCCCAGAGAGATTTTGATCATTAGTTTTTTTTTTTCCTTTAAATTTTATTTGATGTTAGTGATGGCGATCTTTTTGAAAAATGCTGTCTTGAATAATTTGGAATTTTTATTTTTTTTAATTAACGCGATATCGATTTTTAGACTTATTTGTTAGGGTGGGTCGAAAAACGCAAATTTTTGAATTTGAAAACGCCTGATATGGGAATCGATGCCTTTTATATATTATTAACCCTAATTTTTTTCAGATTTTTTAAACGACATTTTGAGGTGCTGCAGTGGCCTTGAAATTTTTGAAAAGCTTATTTGAGGACCAAAAATGAAAATCTTTTTTTCGCATAAAAGACCGTCGTTTCCTATCGGAAATTTTGCGTAGATTACGAATTTGAAGTCAGAAATTATTTTTGGTGCACAGTTTTTGAACCACATCCCGGATTCCAAAATTCTGAAAACCTTGTTATGGCTTTCTATCTGTGGCTCAAAAACCGTGCACCAAAACTAATTTTTGACTTCGAATTCGTAATCTAGGCAAAATTTCCGATAGCAAACGATGATCTTATACGGAAAAAAAAATTTTCCTTTTTTTTCCTCAAATAAGTTTTTCGAAAATTTTAAGGCCATTGCGACACCTCAGAATGTCGTTTGAAAAATCTGAAAAAAAAAAAAAAAAAAAATTAGGGTTAATAGTATTATAAAAAGGCTTCGATTCCCATATCAGGTGTTTTCAAATTCAAAAATTTGCGTTTTTCAACCCGCCCTATTATTTATGTCTTTCAACTTTTGGGTTCCCGAAAAAAGCCACGTCGGTGTTTAGCCAGCGTGCCTCAACGGTATGTCGAAAATCAGAAATTTTCATTCGCGATAAAAATACATATTGGTGTTTTTTTGCTCGATCTATTGATAAAAGGAGCATTCCTGTTTTTTGGAGACTAGAGAGGATAAGGAAGAATTTTTTCATGAGAATTTGATATATCAAGCTCAATTGTGAACGTCAAATTTATTGTCGATATATCGCACCAGTTGTCATTGTACAATGGTAACAAACCCAGACAGACCTTTGCCATCTAATAGACAGCTATTAGATGTCTAATTATCGCTAATAGATAGCTAACAGCGAGCTAATTTTAGGCTAAATTGCAAAATGTCCGCTTTTTTCGACGGCTATGGGATATCTAATATTTTAGATGTCTATTAGATTTCTATTAGCTAAATAAACTTTTAGATTTGTATTAGCGATCTACAAGCCATTTAGTAGATATCTATTATATGGCTAATTTTTTAGCCATCTGAAAGCTAAAAAGGTCTGTCTGGGAAATAAAAAAATAAAAAAATAAAAAAACTTCATTTCAAAATACTTTAAAACTGCGTACCGCAGGCAACGTGTCCGCAGTTGTGGGGTATTTTCTTGAATCCTGAAAGCATGGCTGCAATTCCGATTCCGATTCCGAAAGGTGGAAAAATATTTCAGATTCCGATTCCGATTCCAACTAACAAATATTTTAGCGATGCCGATTCCGATTCTCATTCCGATTTCAACCACAATTATTAACTGTAATAACGGTATTTTCGTGCTTTTTAAGTCAATCTGAATCGAAAATATTTTTTCGGATGCCGATTCCGATTCTGAAGATTCGGAACTGTTTTCAGACGAGATTCCGATTCCGATTCTATTTCTTCAAAAAAAACACGATTCCGATTCCAATTACTTTTGAAATAGCAGATTCCGATTGCTAATAAAAATTAATCGGAATTGCAGCCCTGCCTGGAAGACCAAAGCGGAATGCTCATTTATTAATCAAAAGTGCTTTTCACTCTAAAAAAAACTGCTATTTCTGCTGTTTTCCATATCTTATTCAGACTCAGAACTACATACGGTAGTTTTAAGCTGTTAATTTAACAAAAATTAGCCAGCCATTTTTTTTCACGGTAAACCAGCATTTTTATGCTTCTCTAAATATTCTCAACCTCCTCTGTTCCTTGGATGTAATGCATTGTAACGGTACCGGACAAAATCCACATAATACAGTTCCCCAAAATTCTTAGCTGTCTTCATTTACCAGCAGTAAAAATCCATATTTGCTTAATTGAACTGAGCTCATTAAGATACGCATTGTTCAAACGCTCGAAGCTAAATTTATTTCGCCTTGGCATTAAAAACTAAACAAAATTTTTAGAGGGAATAAAAAAAATACCATTTTCCAAAAACTGAAAATGCAGCTAATAAAATTCGCCATTTTCCCTATTGCCGCTTTTCCAGACATTAAGCACGAGTTTTCTTATCATGCGACCGTTTTCACTGACCAAATAGTCACCGAAACATTTTTAGCGGCCAAAAATCATAAAAGTTTTCGTCGTCAGTGTCACCATAAATTATAAAGCCATTCAGAAAAAAAAAATCCGCGAATAATCATCAAAAGCGATTTTTACTCCATTGTCGAATCAAATCACCGTTGACAATCGTCAGGTTAATTTTTTTTTTTTCTTGTGTTTTGATGTATAGACAGAAAGAAAATTGGTTAACGGCACTGAGCAAGATAAAGATAGAAATCTAGTGACTGTTTCGTTTGTGTGGGACACCGTTAAATGAAGACAAACACATATGTTTTATCGCGAACTCGAGAGAGAGGAATCTATCGGAGTGAATGGCTAAGTTTAGCCATGCTCCCGGTCACTAAAAAATGCTGGCAAAATTTCAGTCTGTTCTCGGTGTCTGCAGGAACAGGTTGCTGGAAGTTTAGTGATTAGTGACGTATAGATTTAGAGGATTATACTCGCACAGGTGAAGTCAATGTCAAGGACGGTTTTGTTTTCCAAAGTCTTTTATCACTGAGTGACAGGCCGTGAAATATAAAACGGTTTTTGTTCAAAAAAAAAAATAAATAAAGAAAATAAAAATGAAATGAAATGAAATGGAAATGAAAATGAAAATGAAAATGAAAATAAATCAAAAGTAAAAGAAAGTGCACTTTTCCGCAGTTGTATGGTTTCCATCTTTTTATTTATTTTGCTTCTTTCTCCCCCTTTCTTTCTTTTTTTTTTTTAATTGCAAATATTGAATAATTTTGCAATATTTTGAGTTTTTTATTTTCTTTTTGCGAAAAATCGTAAAATTATTTTTCGTGGAGCTAAGAAAGTTTTTTTCCTGACACAATTTTTGCTCAATGAAATGCTAAATGAAATCTTTGGCAACTAATTCGAAATTAACATAGGCGTGTTTATGTTAAATGACATGTTTAATTGGATTGATATTTTAAATCGTTTTTGAAAAAAATATTTTTTATTTCTTCTAATTTACAATTGAGTCGGTTGGACGGCATATTTTGTTTGCTCTTATGAAAAAGAAAATCCGAAACGAATTTATTATGTTTATCCTTCTTTAAAGTTTTGATACGACGACGGGGGATTTATTTTAAATATCTTTTTGAAATTTTTTTTTTATATATAAATTATTATTTTAAAAATATTTTCCTTTATATTTTTCCCTCCGTTTGATTTATTCCGGTTAATTATTATCGGCCGGTATGTCAATAAAAATGATGGAGGATGTGTAACTGCCATATGTTTTCTCTGCCTACGCTGAAAAATTTGAAATAATGTTCCAATTTAAAAACGTGAATCATGAGAAAAATGTTCCCGTTTTTCTGCAGGAATTGAGCCAACGGATAGGAGACGACAAAAGCCTTAGCGAACATCTTAAACTTCCAATACAAAGGATTAACGATTACCAATTATTATTAAAAGTAAGTATATACATTTTTTTTTATACTTATATTATTTTTATAATGTAAGAGGTCAGGACGTATTTTAAAACGGAAAATGTGCTTGGAAGAAAGTAAAGATATATTTCATAATTTAGAAATTTTAAAACGAATCTTTTTTAACATTTTGATTAATTGATCCGACGTTAAAGTGACATGTGTACCGTATATTAGTTAACATAATGATAATAATTAGTGTTATTAAGAAACAGGGATCACCCTCTCTTTATCTTTCAAGTATTTTATTTTGACACATTTGTCATTTGATTAAATTTTGTACTTTAGAAATTTTTATCGTTCGTTTTTGAAGGAAAGAATTATTCACTTAAGACTTCTAAGGCGAATACTGTGAAGTCTAGGTGCTAGGTCTGTTTGTGGAGTGTATTTAATAATTAATTAAATTCTAGTAGTCAGTCGCACTTTGCAGAAATACCGTATAGCAAAAAACGATTTCTAATGCGAATACAAAAATGCCTTGTGACAAAACATTTTTAAAAAATCATGGGAAAACAATAAAAACGTCTTGTCAAGAAACAACATGTCCGTTGTAGCGAAGAGTTTTTGCCTTGCTACGAAACTTTTCGGTTTTGTTGCAAGACAGAACTTGTTCACAAAATTTCATTTTTACGAGTTGATCAAGGTACAGCCAAACGTTTTTATAAAAGTGAATGTTTTCATCAATAATTATCAAAAGTTTTGATCCGCTGAAACCCCTTGTCAGCAAAAGTCAGCATCTTATGATCCCCCCCCCACCCCCTCCCTCAAAGATTACATCAGATTTATGATACTTTTCCCTCTTCCCTGTTGATCAGTTGAAATTGGTTTTAAAAAGATTCATGAAAGCTTCTTTATATAAGAATAAATGAATAGGTTTTACCTTTCTAGATCCCGGAAAGCCAAAAAAAAAAAAAAAAAAATTAATTGGACTAGAATTTTTAGTAAAATGATGAATGTTTTGAACGAAATTCGTGATAAAATCTTGACGTCAGATTTGATAGGTCCTGGATATGATATGGATATGGATATGGAAATGCAAAGTACATGGTTAATGGCCGTTCAAGTATTTCGTAAGACGAAAATCGGCCTTTTTTCTCCCATCCCTCCCTTGTAAGACAAAATAAGAAAATGACACAAACCCCACCCCCTTAAGTATTACGTAAGATTTTTACTACCCTTCCCCCTAAATATATCAAAAAAAAAAAAAACTAACGAGAAAAATGTGAGTTTTTTTTTTTTTTTTTTTTTTTTTTTTTTGGAACATAATTTAAAGCTAAAGCTAAGAAATAATTTTTTTTTATCTTTGAAAAAGTTGAAAAATATGCTTTAAAAAAATTAATTTTGACTTTAATTTTATTATTATAAAAAAATTTAGATGCTTACGTAAAGTAACCTAAAACCCTCCTCCTTTTGTAAGCTAAAATAAGGATTTTAAAAATCCTGCCCCCGCCCTTAAGGTGTTTACATAATACTTGAACGGTCCCTCAGAAATATTTCCAGGGGAGGGAGGGGTAGCAAGGCCATCCTTGGCAAACATGGGTTTACAGGCCCATTTAGCAGCCATTCAAGACATAGACCCAGAATTTTCGGCCTGAGAATCTGCCGAGTATGTGCCGAGAATCTGCTTAAAGTGAATGTGATATTTGTGACAGATGGTATTCCCTAAACATCCTGATTAGTGAATATTGGCTAGTAATCATTGTTTGAATTTTTGTCTCCCTCCCCCACCTTGTAACGCATGTTACAGTTTTTTTCTAAAGTTTTCTTTCCAGCGACGAAATGTAATGTAATTACTAGTTGTTATCACATCTAAAAAATGGAAAAAAAAAAACCGAGTCGCACTCTTGTATCATAATCTCCTATGTCTGTATGATCTTGTCATTTTATGAGAAAAGTTTGACGAATCTATGAAACATGACGTATAAAAACTTTTGTTTAGCAGAGGAAAATTAATCAGGCAACCTAAAAGGAAGTCGTTTAAAGTTTTAATGGGATCTTGCAACAGTTTTAATTATTGGTTGCCGAAATAAAGTAACTACCTAAAAATGCCCAGTATGCTAATTCAGTAATGAAAATAACGTACCGTTTTTAATTCAATGACTTGTTAACTAAATTACTTTCTCGTTGCATCTTCTCATTGCCTTCATTCAAATATATATATATGTAAAGTTTCACGGTCGCCTGTAGTTGATCTTGCCATTTATGTAAATTTATTACGTAAATATCTAGGAAGGATTTGGTCCGAATTATCTATGTTTCCCATAAGCTAAGTATTGAAAAAGAAAGGAAGGTAAAAAATTGTAAGCATTTTAACTTGGAAATACTGAGGATTTTAAAAAATTTGTCTGTGACCAACTTTATGTAGTTTTGACAAGTGTGTGGCCATAATATTGGACGCAAAAAAAATTTGTATGAATTTGATTTTTATGGGCGTTGCAATCCTGTCGGTTTTCACAAAATTGATCCTAACTTGATCCAGTTTAATTTGTTTATTAGTTCGCGGGGATCTGGGGTACTAAAAATTTGTTCCTTTCATAAGACAAGTATAGGAACTATATGTTTTACACCCCAAGCTGAGAATGGCCTCTCTGCACCAAGACAACTTTGTCCTCCCCAAGAATAGAGCTCTTTGGTTTCTTTTTTAAATCCGTAATTGGTCAAATGGTTGAACAATAAAAGTGTAACAAGCATGGTTCCTAGTTCTTGGAGTCCGTCAAGCATTGCACATTCATTTCTTCTTATTCTTATTTCTTTCTTCCATTCACATAGATTTCTTCTTCCGCTTTTACAGTTTAGCGGATTTTTACCGTTCATAAATTCCGGAAGGAGAGTAGGTTCCAGGATTTTAAATCCGTTTGTTTGCCGCATTCAAAATGAATTTCCTAATCGTCTTTATTTTTCATCTGGAGGTTAAAATGAGATCACTGCTTCATCAGATATTCCTAATTAATTTTAAGAATCCAAGTGTATTGAAAGACCTAGGAAGTAAGCATTTCAAAAAGCCCTACAGACGTTTACACAATCGACAGTGTGTCAAAAAGTTCAGTTTAGTTCACTCGAATGAACCAAATCTAACAAGCAAAATTTTTTTAATGCAACTCGTCATTGTTTTATTTAGCCCCATATTTTGCAATAAATCCCTTAGCAAACTTCGCATTGCTCTCCCATTTTTCACACTTGGCATATTTTCCTGAATGTAACGTAAACATCTCATTAGGGCTAAGTAGCTTAAAATGCTACTTCCAAGAACGTATTTTTTTTTTTTTTTTTTTTTGTTATTTTAGCCTTGAATACATCATAACGATTGAAAAATGCATCATCGGAATCCATTTAGTAAACTTTCTGTTTTATATGCATAAAACTTTTTCACCTATTTCTAAAAAAAACATGACAGAATTTTTTGGCTTCCCAATTAAAGTTTATACATATGACGACTTTGAAATATTTCTTTTCCGTTTTGGCCTCAAGCATTTATTTTCTAGCCAGAATCTGATCGTTTAGGATGGAAAATAAGCGTTAATAATCAGAAACGAGCCCATTATTACGGCTATTATCTTTTTTAATTATGCGGACTTCTCTTTCGTTTTGACTTTTCCTGTGTTTAAAAAAAAAAAAAAAAAAGCTATTGCTTTTTCACCGGAATATTTTTTGTCATTCATGCGTTTAAGATTTTTTTTATGAATCGATTGGTCATTGTTAAGCCGAGGAAAAAAGAAAATAACATTATCATGTTACGTAGGTGTCGGTATGCAACTTTTTTTCGTGCTGGCCGCCGGCCAGACTTCGGATTTTTTATCTTTTCTTTTTTTTCTTGTTAAACTATTGTAAACAAATTCGCGATTTCACGCCCATTCTTAATAAAATACTGATTATAATAGTGGATTTAGAGTTTTCCCCCTTGACTAATTAATGATGTTCCACCTGTGAATATCATTTACGTTTGGGAGATCCTTCAGGAAGCAACGCTGCGATTCGTTCTTGTTTATGAAACGTCAAATTTTATGCACGGTAATCGCAGCCAAAAAACCTCAAGTTTTTTTTTTTTCTCCTTCGCAATTGCATAATTTTTAAAATTTCAAGTGATGATAGTTTACTTCTATTTACCTTTCAGGAACTTGTAAAATATTCCGCTAGATTAGGTGAACCCACCGACGATTTAAAGAGGGCCCTCGAGTTGATGCTAGCAGTCCCTCATCGAGCAAACGACAATAAATTTATAAGTAATATCGAAGGTTTTCACGGAAACATTCACAAACTCGGACGTCTTTTACGTCACGTAAGTGATTTTTATTTTTGACGTTGAAATCATTAAAACACATATTGGCTCGTTAAAATATGATTCTTTTCTTTTTCTTTTTTTCCCCCCTTCGATCTTCAATTAGGATTGGTTTACAGTCACCGATAAAGACAACAAATCGAAAGAAAGATATTTATTTTTATTCAAAGCACGCATTTTAATTTGCAAAGTCAAACGAATATCAGAAGACAGATCTGTTTTCGTTCTCAAGGATATTATACGAGTAAGTAGAATATTTTGAAGAAAATTAATAAGCTAAATTGAAAAAATATTAAAATCATTAAATTAATTTTTTTTTTTAGCTACCTGAAGTTGAAGTTCGAGATCTCCAAGACGATTGGACCTTTGAGCTTCAGCATAAAGAGCCGAATTTCGCTAATTTCCCGATACGAGTCACAGCTCATAAAGACGACGTCAAAAGTGCGTGGCTCAAAGAAATCAGAAAATACGCATCCGACGCTTTAGCTCTTCAAGAACATGCTGCTGATGATCTTCGAATCTCAGAGGATTCCCATATAAAAGAAAATACAGATCCCGCAAGTTTGCTCAGAGCTCAGTTAGAAGCAAGACTTCATAAAGTTGCGAAAAAGATCGAAACAGAACAATTAACGACAGAAGAATTAATCAAAAGCGGAGAGCAGTCTTTCACGTTAAAAGAGCAAGCCCAAGTATCTCAGCAATCGTCCATTCCGATAACAGTTCAAGTTACTCAGAATCAAGTTAGTCAAGCTCAAGACTCGTCGAAATCAGCTCAAGTTTCTCAGGTTCAGACACAACCAGCTAAAAGCGAAACACAGCCGAACGAAAGTAAAAATCTACCTCAAGAAGCAACCGTAGCTAATGTAAACGAAGTTAAAAAACCACCTGCTGAAAAAGTTCCTGAACAAAAGCCGACAAAGCAACCAGAAAAAGTTCCTGAAACCGTCCCGGAAACTAAGGCAACCGAACAAAAACCAACTCCTCAGGCAAAGCCACCTGAAGAACCTGTGCAAAAACCATCACTTGCTGCTCCTACAACAAAGCAGCCGGAACCTATTCCACCAGTTTCACAATCTAAACCATCCGAAAAAGAAGCCAAAAGCGTTGCACAACCTCCTCCTGTTGCGCACCAAGCAGAACCTACAACTCAACCTAAAAATCCGATTCCTGAAGCAAAGTCTGCAGAAGCACCTCAAGTTCCTCAGCCAGAACCAGTACAAACAGCTCCAATTCAATCAAAGCCTGTTGAAGCTCCACCGGCACAATCGAAACCAACTGAAGCTCCTACAAAGCCAAAACTAGCTGAAACTCCTCCAGCTCAGTCAAAACCAACAGAACCTACTGCAGTTCAGGCAAAACAAGAAGAAGCTTCTCTAAAGCCCAAGCCATCAGAAGCTCCACCAGCTCAAGCAAAACCCACTGAAACTCCGTCAGCTCAAGTAAAACCGACAGAAGTTCCACCAGTTAAAGCAAAATTAGAAGAGGTTTCACCAACTCAGGCAAAACCAGCTGAAGTTCAACAAAAATTAACAGCAGCTCCATCAGCTCAGACAAAACCGGTTGAAGTTTCACCAGTTCAACCTAATTCCGCTGAAACACCATCAAAACCCAAGCCAACAGAAGCTGCACCAGCTCAAGTGAAAGCAACTGAAACTCCACCAGGTCAACCTAAACCAGCAGAAGCTCCTCCAAAACCAAAGGCAGAAGAAGTTTCACCAAAGCCTAAACCAGAAGAATCTGCACCAACACCAAAGGTAGAAGAAGTTTTACCAAAGCCTAAACCAGAAGAAGCTGCACCAAAACCAAAGGCAGAAGTTCCACCAAAGCCAAAACCAGAAGAAGCAGCACCAAAGCCGAAACCAGAAGAAGCTCCAGCAAAGCCAAAACCAGAAGAAGCTTTGCCAAAGCTAAAACCAGAAGAGGCTCCACCAAAGCCAAAAAAAGAAGAAGCTCCACCAAAGTCAAAACCAGAAGAAGCTTTACCAAAGCCAAAACCAGAAGAAGCTTTACCAAAGCAGAAACCAACCGAAGCGCCGCAACCTCAACCAAAACCAAAATTAGAAGAAGTACCACAAGTTCAATCAAAACCAAAGGAAGCTCCTCCGGCGCAACCGAAACCAGCAGAAGCTCCACAAAAACCAACACCAGCCGAAGGCCCTCCAGCACAACCAAAACAGGCAGAAGTTCCTCCTACTCAGCCAAAACCAGTTGAAGTTTCTCCCTCACAACCGAAACCCGCAGAAACTCCAGCCAAGCCAGCTGAGAGTACACAGAAGTCCAAATCTCAGCAGAATCCTGGAGGTGTTCAGCAAAAACCGTCTGAACCTGCAAATCAACCACCTTCTGAGGGAGGTATAAAAAGACCAGCTCCTGACCAACCTTTAATAGAAAAGAAGCAAAAAGGCGACGACATGTCTGGAATATCATCAACAACCACCACTTCGACCAAAATAGTCGAAGGTAAGCATCTCATCTTTATATTATTACACTTTAAGTAGGATATTAAAAATACTACAAGTCATTGTAATATGTACATTCAGATCTTCATAATTATACCACACCTGCTACTTTATACCTTTTACTTAAAAAAACAATCGCTTAGGCTAACTATTGAAGTTCTGTTGCTCTCTTTCCCTGTGAGAGTATTTTTATTTATTTCATTTCATTTTTACTCTAAAAAAATTCTGATCTTTAGACTAGTAGAAAATTTAAAAAAAAAAAGAAAAAGAAAATTTTTTTTAAAAACTAGCACTGTATTGTCCTTTTTCTAAGTCTTTTTTTCTACTTAAGCTTTTTTCTTCATCGTTTATGAGCACTTTGAAAGAAAGCGACCACTTTTGGTCAAAAAAAAAAATATATATATATAATAAACAGTGCTTACAAACGAAATTAGTAGTCGCTTGTGTTGTGTTAACTGTGCTTGTGTTGTTTGGCGGCTTAGAATCATACTCGATATCGAGTCAACATGAGGAAGTCTACGTACAGAGTTCCAGTAACCAGTTCTCAGCCAGTTCCGTTTCATCGACCGCTGTCTCCTCGACAGCCATATCTTCGAGCACTTATCAGAGTTCCAACGTGTCTGGTGCAATTACCGATGGGGCAGTAACTGCTGGAAGCACTACCTTGTCTATAACAGAATTAGGGAAACCGGTATTTACTCGTACTATTTCCGGCCTTCATCTGGAGCGTAAGTATAGTGCTGTCATCTTTTTCCGGTTCATTTCCTTTTTTTTTTTTCTATTTTCGAGTAGCGAAATTTTTCTGATCTATATCCATTGTTTGATATTTTATTTTATCTTCATAGCCGGAGAAACTGCGGTATTTGAATGCCAGTTAGAATCGTCTGCTCAAGTCACATGGTTAAAAGACAACAAAGCTCTAGAAGATAAATTAGCAGATCGGGTCATTAAATCTGCGGCGGACGATGCTACCTATCGATTAGAGTTGCAACATGTACATGAATACGATACCGGCATTTACACTGCTTTAGCTCAAAACAAAGAAGGAAGCGCAACTTGTACAGCACAGTTGGTCGTACAAGGCAGTAAGTGTTTATTGAAATTAAATGTGTGCGACTGCATGAAGAAAGGTCGATTTCGGAACTGACACTCGGAAGGATTCTCAAAGAAAACACCTATGATGTTTATACCAGAATTTAGTAAACCTCCTTTCTGGACATATCCGCTTTTAAAACTGAGACTGCATTTCATATGGTTAAACCACGATCATACATACAGGTCAGGCAACTCGTGTATCTCTCATATGGAAAAAAATGTCCCCCGAAATTGAAGCAGGAGAATAGTTTACATATTACTCAATAGATGGCAGGAGCTGTAGTTAGGGAATCACGTGGTCTGGCATCCATCATAAAAGAAGTGTTGTTTGTTGTTAAATCAAATAAAATAAAATGAAAAAATTAATAACAAGAGGATAAAAAAAGAAATTAATAACAATATGCACCAGAAAACTCATTTATA
Source organism: Liposcelis bostrychophila (assembly GCA_037577465.1). Classification (NCBI taxonomy): domain Eukaryota; kingdom Metazoa; phylum Arthropoda; class Insecta; order Psocodea; family Liposcelididae; genus Liposcelis; species Liposcelis bostrychophila. Next base: position 9,102,010 of record CM075212.1, read on the forward strand.
ACAATCTTTTTTTTCATGATGGAGGGCATATCACGTGATTCCCTAACTACAGCTCCAGCCATCTATCGAGCAAAATTTAAACTATTCTTCTGCTTCAAATTCGGGGGACACTTTTTAAGATAGCAGTTGCCTGACCTGTATGTATGATCGTGGGTTAAACAATTGAATTACCAACCTAAAATGTTAAAAATGTCAAAACAAGGTTCTGTTGCTTTAAACTCGGGAATATAATCTCTTTCAGACTTCCTACTATATAGTATATATCGTTACTAGAGAGTTATGGATAAAATAACACCGAGACGAATTTGCCGCTCGAGCTGCAATCGTCGAGGTGTTTTTTTACCCATAATTCTATATTGACGATAGATACTTTTCTTTATAAGTGGTACACCTGCAGAGGAATTTTTTGTAAACAAAACCAATAAAATGAGAATTTATGCAAAGTGTACCCATATTCTTAGGCTGGCATACTTGCTTTGCATCAAAAACAGTTGTGGTGACGTCAGAGGCATGTTATTTGTGAATAACTCCTAGGGCAGGATATTTTGGTGTTATTTAGGTCTGTTATAAATGAAATATCCCCGAGACAGACGACACTGTTACAACAAGACTAACATTCACGTATAAAGAAAAAATATTATTGTGTCTTTTTACAAACAAGGCCTTCCGAACGTCATTTCACTGGTCGCAAAATTGTTCTGCTCAGCAGCAGCTTCACGGTAACCAGTCAAAGTATTGGTGGCACAATACTTGCTATTTTCTGATTACCGTATGGTTAACGTTAAGCCCTCCAGGGGAATAGTTTTACGTCTGCCTCCCGCTCTGGAGGTTCTTTTAATGTAGATTTAGCCATATGCCGCACATCTTTTTTTTAACATTCAGAATATCATTTTTTTTTTGCAGTTTCAGAGGAAGAAAGACAAAAACGAGCTGAAGCAAACGCACCATTATTTACTGTTAGATTAAAAGACACGGAATTGCTTCAAAATACTAATTTTAGATTTATGGTAAAAGTTAAAGGAAATCCTAATCCTGAAGTTCAATTGTAAGTTTGCCGTTTAGCTTCTTGAGAGGCATCAAATTTATTTTAAAATCTTTGCTTTTTTTTTTAGCTTTAAAGATGGGAAACCTGTTAAAAAAGATAATGACCGTGTCGTTCTCGTAAATGAAAAGGCTGATATCGGTTTTTATGAACTTGTGATCGCCGATGTCCAGCCTCAAGACTCTGGAAAATATTCTTGCGTTGCTAAAAATTCTTACGGTGAAGCTCATTGCGAAGGAAAAGTCACAGTAACAGGTTAGTTCTTGAGGATCATCTTCGCTTATGAGAATTACGCGTTTGCTACGTATTTTAGTCGACTAAATTGCTTACAGCTGAAAGACTGATGCAAAATATTATTTTAGAACGTTTTAAAATCCTTATAAGCTTGCTGTATGCTTTAAACTGTTCTTAAAGGTGCGATAGCAATCATTTTTTCCCCTTTAAAATTTCAGACGAAAAGAAAGTTTTTGCTGGCCTGGAGAACACGAAACTTTTACAACCCGGCGAAAAACCAGAATTTTCATGGCTTCGAGACGGAAAACCATTCGATCCGGAAGAGAGATTCAAAGTGCTTTTGGGCAATGAAGAAGATTCTCTTGCTTTAGTCTTCCAACATGTCAAACCTGAGGATGCTGGTTTATACACTTGCGTCGCTCAGACTTCTACCGGGAAAATCTCTTGCAGTGCTGAGCTTTCAGTCCAAGGTATGTGTACAAAAATGTGCAAAGCATGCTTTTAACAATCGATGAACCTTCATTTTTTTTTTTTTTGTATAGGTACCGTAAATCAGCTGGCCCGAGAACCCGAGAAACCAAAACTCACAACAGAGGCAAAAGACAGCGAAGTCAGCATCGGCGGCTCCGCCATGTTAGAAGCAAAAATATTGGGTTATCCAAAACCGGATGTTAAATGGTTCCACGACGGAGTGGAAGTCAAAGCGTCTGGCCGCTTCAAATTCTTGTTTGAAGATCAGGAATCGATGACGCTTGTTATTAAAAATGTCGTTCCTGAAGATGCGGGTACCTACAAAATTGTAGCCAAGAATGAGCTGGGAGAAGATACGACGGAGATGAAATTAACTGTGAAAGGTAAATTTTGAGTAAATAAACTTCTAGAAGATATAAAAGATTTATTTATTTACTAATTTATTTATTTGTTTGTTTGTTTTAAGCTCCTCCTAAATTCAAAAAGAAACTTGAAGACCTTCACGTTATGTTGGACGAAGAAATGAAAGTTACCGTGGAAGTGGAAGGATCTCCACCACCTGATATCAAATGGTTCGTGTTAAATTTCTGCCTAGAAATTCGGCCTCTTTTCTTAATTTTTGTTTGTTCTTAATTTTAAGGTACAAAGACGGGAAAGAGTTGGTGCAGTCTGACCGAGTTAAATTCGTAAAAGAATCTAACAGCAAGTTCTCTTTGGTGATACAAAAAGCGGCGCTTTCAGATACCGGGTCGTACTCAGTTGTAGCTACCAATGACATTAGTCAAAGCTCCGAATTTTTCAAAGCTGAAATTCACACCCCGCCGAAGTTTTTGAAAAACATGGAGAAAAACGTTGAAGTTGGAGAAGGCGGTAAAATTGTCTTCTCGGTTAAAGTCGCTGCTGATCCACCACCTAAAGTCAAATGGTAAGTTCTCGGAGAAAAATTTTGAAATTTGAACTTACTAATCATATTTCATTTGCTTTTTTTAGGTTAAAAGATGGTGTAGAGATCAAACCAGACGGTTCGAAAGTCAAAGTCAGCGTGGAAGGCGACACACATACACTGATCGTTTACGACACAAAAAGAGAGGATTCAGCTGAATATTCCATTGAATTAAGCAACGAACATGGCGTCAGCACTGATAAGGGACGAGCAAATGTTAAATGTCCGCCGGTCTTTAAAGTGGCTCTCAAAGACACGACAGCTAATGAAGGAGATACCAATGTTGAGTTTGTCGTGAATGTTAATGCTTATCCCAAGCCTAGTATTAAGTGGTATTTGGATGAAACGGAGATTACTGAAAAACGAACGGAATATACCAGAATCGAGGAAGGTGATAGTTGCAAGTTAATCATCAAAGAAGTAACAACCGAGTTGAAAGGCAAATATACTTGTAAGGTCGTTAATGATCTTGGTTCAATAGAGACCAGCGCCAAATTGACTGTTAACTGTAAGTTTAAAGAAAAACACTATTTTTAAATTTAAAGCTCGCTGTTACAATTTTTTTTAAATTTCAGGCAAACCTAGATTTGGCAAATCTCTACAACCAAAAACAGAAGTAGACGAAGGTCAGGATCTGACTCTTCAAATCGAATGTTACGGCTGCCCAGAACCAGAAATTAAATGGTCAGTTTTTTTTAATCAATTTTTCTTTAGTGTGGACTTTTTTTGAAATTAAAAAAATTCCCCACAACTGAGGGTTTCAGATTTGAATGATTTGGGAAGTTTATATTATTTGGCAAAATAATTTTGCTTGAAAATATTTCATTAATTTTATTAATTTATTTGGTCATTTATTCAACGATGTATGCATTTTTATAGGTTTAAAGACGGTCAAGAAATACACGCAGATGCACATATCAAAATCACCCGAGATTCTCATAGGTCAGAAAGCTACAGCATGACGTTAAATTTAGTAAAAGGCACCGACACGGGAGATTATGAAGTCAAAGCTACCAACACGATGGGATCAGCATCGACCAAGAGCCATGTTCATGTTTTCAGTAAGTTAATCTTTTTTTTTTTTTTTCGAAAAAAAAATTCTCTTAGTCAGAAGAAGTCCACATCAAGTATGTATTATCTGAATTTGTATTGTTTTAAAGTGCCTTGCAATGACAGGCACCTGTACCCCGAAATTCCTCCCCTAGTGTTTGGTTTTTTACCAAAGAGAAAACAATTTTAACAATTTTTTTTTTTAAATATAGAAATTTTTTTACAGATCCAATTTTTTTATAGATTTAGAATTTTTTTGTCCTCGTGTTTTGTTTATTTTTTTGAACAGAAAAATTTTTTATTTAGAAGCTTAAAGACATAGCTTTTTTTTCAATAATTTTTTCCCCTCCCGAAGCTAGGAATTTTTTTATGCATGCCCTTAGGCATATATAGTAAGCGACGATGTTGTTTTATTTATTTTTTCTTTGTTTTTTTTTTTTTTTTATGTATCGTTATGTATTAAACTGTAACATCATTGTTTCCAAAATTAGCGAAGACGTCTGAAAACACTGAGGAAATTGTTAAGGAGAAGAAGGAAGAAAAAACCGAAGAGAATTTACACGAAACACCTCTCTCCGCAACAGTCGAAGGTAAATTTTATAATTTGCCACAAAAAAAAAATCGAAAACTTTTTACTATATACACCATATACATACCATATGCAAAATACATAGCGCCTTTAGCTATTTAAAAAATATTATAAAAATTTTGAAGCTTTAGCTGTAATTTTAGTGTATTTTTTGATAATTTTTTTCTTGCGCCTATACAAAAAAAGTATACAATACGAAAAAAAAACGTTTGTAAATAACACTAACTAGACAATATTATAACCAAACAGGGACACAAGACAGGCACACTGTTGTCGAAACTTCTAGAACCACAGTTCAGTACACCGAAAACGATTGGGGAGGTGTTAAAGTCGAAGAAATCGGAAGTTTTCAATTGGAAGAAAAAAGCAGCTTTTCCTTATCTCAAGGGATCGTTGAAGAATTTATGGATAACGAAATGTTTGGAGAAGCCAAATCGCAACGTTTGACGATTAGTCGCGGGGTTTCCATTGTTTCCTTATCGGAAGACGAACGAAGTCTATCCAGAAACGATAGCGCGAGCGATTTAAACAAAAACGATAACGTGATTACAGACGTTGACGGTCACGTGACCGTAAAAAGGGAATCGTCGTTGAAAGAAGACGTTGAAATGGAAGAAAAGGAGGAAGAAATACCTTGTATGACTTTACCGCTTCCCAGAAGAGCTTCCCGCAGTAAAAACGAAGGAGAAATCCCGAAAATTAACGGTGATTTGTCGAACGGTAAAAAGGCAGACATTGCTGATAATGATGATGAAGACGACGTCAGCGATCCTGCCGTTAGTAATCTTTTACGTCGAATCAAACAGCAGCGTTCCCTTTTAGAGGAAATTTTGAATAAAGAAAAAGAAATAGAAGCGGTTCCGTTGCCAACAAGTTTAGGGCCGGATGTGGAACTTGTGCCGTTGGAAAAACCGGAACCGGAAGTGATTGACAAGGTGGAGGAGAAAACTGAAATGAAAGCAACGGAACCCGAGGTGATTGAGGAAAAACCGAAAACGAAAAAAGCTAAAGAAAAGGCGAGGAAAGAAAGTTTGGAACTAACGGAAACCATAAAAAAACCGGAGGTACAATCCGAAACCGTAAATAAAATTGAAGAACAGCCTGAAACCGTAAAAAAGGGATTGGAATCGACGATAGAAGGTATCTAATTAACCCCAATCGCAACAAAATAAAATTTTTAAAAAAATGCTTTTTTGTACCATACAGTAATTTTTTAGTGTAGTTTATGATGATATTGTGTATAATTGGCTGGAGTGATTGAATTTGAAAAATGTATCTAATATGTGTAACTTAAACGTTTCAGCAAAGTTTTAAGCTAAATATTTGCAGTTATTCCTGATATGAGATTTTATATGGGTAGGCGATACCATAAGCCGGCTGTGCCCACATTCTGCCGTGGTTTGAGGCACGGCCCTATAGACAGGTCCGGAAATTTCCCATGCCGTTCATGCCCCACTTAACTACGAACGTTTTAACACTAACTACGAACATTTTAGTTCTAAAATTGGCCATTGATGGCGCTGCGATCTTGAAAGATGCAACATGTCTAATCGTTTAAGTTGGGGCTCCCCATTGATCTCTATTATTTACGCTAGATTCCCAACTGACGGGAAAAATGGCGAACCAAATTTGACTCCAATGCACTACCTTCTTTATCAATTTTTTGTAAACAATTGAATAACGATCATATTTGCTTTCCGTATTTTTGAGGAAAGATTGCAATTGCAATATTTTTTGATGTCGTGATTTCTAGTTGCAAATTTCTGATCATTTATTTTTTCATCTTGTACACAAAAATGTTTAAAATCATTTGGCTAATTAATGAAAACTGGATCTCGGAGGTAGTGCACTGGAGTCAAACTGGGTTCGCGATAGCTTTTTTTTATTTCATAAGTTAAATATAGGTGAAGAAAATCAGTTGTAAATCTAGCGTATATAATAGAGATCAATGGGGCTCCCACTGGCTCTCTCAACATGAGAAAGTCGCCGCCATCACTGTTTACAAATCTCAGCGACCAATTAAAAAGCGTCTAGCGCACAAGTAGAGCTTACGGTGGTAGAAAGGAAGAACTAATTTCTGCGTAGTTAAGCGGTGCAAGATCTCTCATGTATAAAGGATAGGAATTCCCGGACCTGTCTATACGTCAGTGGTTTGAGGGTTGAATGAAACTTTCATGCTTTTGAAAATTGAGGCAACATTATAAGCCAACTCTTCTTAATCTGTTACACTTACTATAAACACTACGGAATAAAATGTAGATCCTAAAGATTCACTTCGAACTAAAATCGGGTTTGCCCCAGCCGTGGTATATAATTTGGGTTGGAGTGAGTTCAAGTCGAAACTTGAAACTTGAAAGTCGGTGTTAAAGCTGGTACTGATGTATATGTTTCTCCTAAATACCTATCATTGTAATAAATGTTCAAATGATAATCTCTTCAGCCTTGATTTAAGTTTAAAAGGTTCTCTATTTAAAAAAAAAAAAAAAAAAAAATTTAGAAGGACACATCTCACACATCATAAGCAACATTTTTTACATATTTGTTTCAAATGCAACAGTACTCGTTTTTTATTTTTTAAACAATTTGTGTGCTTTCAGAACTTTGTTTGTGGATTTTACTAATCTGGCTTTTTATTGTGGTAACTCTTTTGTTTTCATCTCATTTGGCTCAGTGTTGCTTCGCAATACGGTAAGTGTTGGCAGCGCAAAAACTTTCTCTTCGCTTTCTTCTTTTAAATATCAGAGTGATTAAACGTTATCGTGCAATAATATTTTATTTTTCTAAATTTCGTTTGCTCACTCTGAAATACATGTAAATTTAATTTTAATTCAAATATTCGTCACTGATATCTCTTCTACTTTACTGTTACATTAAAATTTATCTTTATGGTTCTTTATTTCTTCGCTAAAGCAAAAACAAAACTGAGTAACTAATTAATTGGAAATTACAAGTCTACTGTAAATCGAAAAGTTTAAATTCAGCGAAGCTTTTTACAAGCGAACTGCATGATGGAGCTTTTTTTTACTTTGTCGTACTATTTAAAAATTGCATTAAAAGCAAAAGAGCTTTTAAAGAAAAAAATACATTATTAAACACTAATTTAGAAAAACAAATTACAAAAAAAATTTGATATTATACATTTAATACAATAAAATTTCTTTTTTTAAAAAAAGAAGTATCGAAGTTTGTAAGTTGAGTATTGAAATTTGTGAAGAAAATTTAGAGAATTGGATGATTTATTCACTTCATATGACAGTTTAATTATTTTTTTAAAAATCTTTTTTTTGACAGGTTTTAACTTAATTTTTTTATTTTATTAGCAATCCCGCAAATATCCAATCACGATTTGGAAGCGAGGAACGTATACGAGTCTTTATCGACATCCTATTTTGTGGAGGCTACTGGAATACCCAGACCTGCTGCAACTTGGTACAAAGACGGAAAAGAATTAAAGTCATCGGATAAGATCAAAATCACCGATGAAGGAGAAACCTATCGTTTGGAATTGCTAGATCTGGTGATGGATGATGCTGGAGTATATAGCGTTAAAATATCAAACCGTCTGGGAGAGAAGACGCAACAAGCTAAGCTAGAACTTACAAGTAAGCATTTTTCTATTTGGGGGACGGGGAGATAATTGCCCTGTAAATGATTTCGACCCTAAATTGAAACTGAAAATTGATAAATTGAACAGAGAAGTTGCTAAGCTTATGGCACAGACAAATTTAGCTTGTTTTATGCCTACTAAACGGGGAAAATATACACCGAACTGATCCGCAGGTATCACTGGTAAGTGTCGTCTGCTATAACGGTAATAGTGTTGTCGCCCAATTACTTATTAATAATAATTACTTAATAATAATAATTAATTAAATTATTCTTAACAATTACTTATTAGTAATAATTTATTGGAAGTAAAAAAAGGTCTTATTGAACGACAACAATGTAAACGTTATAGCAGACGATATTTACTAGCTATTCTGGTGGATGAGTTTTGCGCCTGATCCGTCATTTAAAAACTTTCTTCGAAATGATATTACGACATATGTTTTTTTTTTACAGGTGTGAACGCTTACAGAAAACCAACATTTAAAGTTCCGTTGGTCGATCAAAAGATACCGAAGAAAGCAGAGACGGTTCACAAAGTTGTTATTATTGCTGATCCTACTCCGGACATTGTTTGGTTGCATAACGGTAAAGAGGTTAGTATTTGGCGTTGTAAAAAATTTCTCTATTTTTCATTGAAATGGTTACTACTTTGTAGTACTTTAGAAAAAATCTGTAAATGGAAGCTACATCTAAAATTGCAGCTCTGAAAGATTTTTCATGTCCTCGGATTAATCCTACGATTGAATTACTCCGGAAGTGGATCACTCCGCTTTCTGTTATAAATTAAGATTTTTAAAGAAAATGACGCTCCATTTCTCTTTTTTGTGAAAACTTTGTAAGGGCGACGACTTTGAAAAAAGTTTTATGATTAAATTTTCAAATTCCAGGTTCCTCCTAAAAAGGGTGCGAAAAAATCAGAATCTACCGAAGATATGAAATCCGAACGTCCTAGCATTAAATATAAATATTCGAGAAAAACAGAACAGGTTAATAAAACAAACTGGTTAGGTTTTAGTATTGTGAGCTTTACAGCGGTCGAATAAGCACACAAAAAGCAGCAAATATTTCACGCTTTGAGTAGTTTATCTATACAGTCATAGTTTATCATACAGCCAACACAGTCAAATTCGATCAAGAAAAGCTTTGAAGTCGCATTGACGCTTTTGCACCTGTAAATAAGCTTCATTGAATTCCGATTCTTATATTCGGAGTTATTGTATATTTGCTTAGCCATTGCCATCAAAACAAATGCATCATTTGAAACATTTTAAAACAAAAGGCACTTTAAATCGGCCTATGCTGCATTTGCGAGTTTTCACATTTCATGTTCCAATGTAAATAAGAAAAAAACAACAACTTTTACAATTTTTTCGCTCGTTTAAATAGGCTAATCTTTTTTGCTTTAGCCAGCTTTATTTTTTAAAATGTTGATTTTAGATCAATCAGGCAGGTTTGATTTTTATTTCTTCATTATTTTTTTCAGATCGATATAGATGACGTCACTATAACTGCAAATGTAGATATCAAACCAATCGAAAATGGCCTTTTTGAATGTACCTACACGCTCACCATTCCTCAATCTCTACATCCTCACACTGGGATTTATGCGATCAAAGCTAAAAATAAATACGGAGAGGACGAATCAAGCGTAATTTTTTCTTTTTCTTTATTAGAAAAGAAACAGTAGGCTGATAATTATTTTGGTATTTTTTTTTTTAATTTTAGTGCCGCCTTGATGTTCTACTAAAACCAGAAATAGAGAATCTAAGAGACATCACTGGTATACCGTATGAGGAGGCTGAATTTGAAAGCATAATTTATTCGAATCCTGCTGCCACTGTAAAATGGTAAAAAAAAAAAAAAAAAAAATACAGTTTTAAAAAGTTTGAAATTTTTTTCAACATTTTTTTTTCCGTTTTTGCAGGCTTGATAAAAACGGGGCTGCTGTCAAAAACAACGACCATACCATCATCACGGAGGACAGGACTAACGAAGTCTTCAAGTTAAAATTCGTAAATATCGGTCTTGGAGACGGCGGAGATTATACTTTGGTAGCTACCAATGACCAGGGAGAAACCACCCAAACCGTCAATTTTTACGTTCACAGTGAGTTTAATTTTGTTCTCCATTTCCAGCAACGATTTTTAAAAAATTTTAACGAATTTTCTTTTTTCCTTTAGCTGAGGTCCCAACGGTCGTTAAGCCTTTGGAAGATGTGAAAGCTTTGGATTACAGCGACGTCGATTATCACATTCGATTCAACGGAGTCCCCAAAGCCCAAGTCAAATGGTTTAAGGACGGAAAAGAACTCAAAACGGGAGATCGAATCACAATCGAAACAACCGACGAAGGGCAAGTTTCCAGCTCGCTATCCATCAAACACTTCGGAGTAGATGACGTCGGACTGGTTAGATATCATCTGAGATGCTATGTTACTTTTTGTAGAATTCTGAATTACCTTTTGAAAATTTTTTTATAGTACAGCGTGACCGGAAGCAACCTGGTCGGTACTGCGGAAAGCAAGTCGAACCTGAAGATGATTCAGTTGCCGCCTACGTTCGGGAAAATGCTTCCGCGGTTGGAAGAGGTCGATGAAAACGACACGTTGGATTTGAAATGTAAACTGGATGGAAGTCCCATACCGAAAATTAAGTGGTTTAAAGATGGAGAACCGTTGGAAGCCGATGAGCATGTGCAGCTTATTGCCCAACCTGATGGTTCCGTTCGGCTACTTATTGAAAACGTCAAACCGACGGATTGTGGGGCTTATAAATTAGTCGCTGAAAATCCGAATGGAACAACTGCTGCCATTTGTGCGGTTGCAGTCAAACGTAAGTAAAAACCAACGTTTCAAGAAATATACTGTATGTTTTGAAAACAACTTTAATTTTTATTTTTTTAGCCAAACCGTGCAAGCCGACATTGCTGAAAAATTTGGAGAACGTGACGGAAGTAGCAGGAGAACCCCTGAAACTTGAAGCTAAAGTTATGGCTTTCCCCGCTCCCGAAATTAAATGGTTTAAAGACGGACATCCTATCAGACCATCTCAAGCCGTTAATTTCGTTAACCAGCCTGGCGGAATCATCGGTCTTATCATCGATGCTGTAAAACCAGAAGATGCCGGGGTTTACTCGGTTAAAATTACGAATAAATTGGGAGAAACAAGCGGAGAAGCTAAAGTGGAGGTTCAAGCCAGGGAAAAGAGACCCATGTTCGAGGCGCATCTTATGCCTGTGTCCGTCGTCGAAGGATTTCCGGCTAAACTTGAAGTTAAAGCTGCGGGTCATCCGAAACCTCTTATTAAATGGTATTAAAAATGTTTTTTTAAAATATTTTTTAAGTCGCAATCAGCAAAACGATTTCTTCAAGATATTTTCCAAAGAAATAATTAAAGGGGTCAAAAAGATATTGGCTTGTATTTTCATGGTCAGTATTTTTAATTTATTTGGGCAGTATTTTTTATAATTTTTGGCCAGTTTTTATTATGATTTTCTTTCGGTCAGTAAAATAATTTTTTTGGGCAGTAAAATATTAATTTTTGGTCAGTATGTAATGCATTTTCGAACAGTATTTTAATTCATTTCAGACCGTTGAAACATTATTAGGGCAATAAACAGGCTTAAAAACTCAATCTTTAACAATTATTGGTGAATGACTATCTTGAAATGAAAAAAATTCTGACTAACTTTATAGGTGAAGCAGAATCTTTTTGGCCTTCTTCGGTTTCCCCTTTGCAATCGAAATCCGTATAATAGATCGATATCAAATTAATGTTCGTCATTCGTCCTTGAACCTCTTTTTGTTTATTTCCTTAAACTCATTTAAAAAATTAAAAATGGAACTTTTACTGTCCTTCAATTAGAAAATACTGACAGCTTATTTAAAAAACTGACCAAGTAATTTTTTTACTGGCGATTTTATACTGACTACTGGAATACTGACCAATAAATATTCATACTGGCCCAAAAATATTCACAGTGACCAAAAAAAAATACTACCAAAAACCTATATTTTAATACTGACCAAAAAAAAAAAAAAAATAATCCAAGATATATTTTAACACATTTTAAACATATTTCTATAATACTGCTGAAATGTTTGAAACGATATATTTTTTAAATGTTTTAAAAATATCTTATACATTTTGAAAATATTTTCAGTAGAAATAAATGAAATATTTAGGGGTTGCGCATTCAGGTCTTAGAGATGCTCTTTTAAATTTTTTAGGACGCACAAAGGAAAAGAAATCGTACCTGATGGTAAGCACATCCAGATAATTGATCAACCTGACGGCACGACGTGTTTGCTTTTGGATAAAGCCACAGCTCAAGATGCAGGAGAATATGCTGCTGTCGCCGTTAACGAAAAAGGAGAAGTTTCTTCCAAAGCAGAATTGCAAGTCGCAGGTGAGTTTAAAGCTATCTGGGTAAACCAAACCGATAGAAATGTAGCCAGCCAGGGGAAGGGAGGCTTTGCCCCCTTGAGAAACTTTGAGTCCCCTTGCAAATATTTTCTGACTAATGTAATTTCCCTATTTTCCTAGTTAAAAGGGACAATGGAGCCCCTCTTGCAAACATTTCCGACCCTTTTGGTCGTTTGGGTTGGCTACGGGCTGACAAGTCCTGACCTGACAAGAATTCATGAGGAAAAGCGGAACCAATTTATTGATTCATTTTTTAAATTTTTTAGAAAAGGGAATTGCTGGAGAACCGGAAGAACGGCCAAGCTTCCTTCATGCCGTCAGAGACGTTTCAGTTGAGGAAGGCCAACCATTAGTTTTATCCGCTCCCTTTATCGGAAATCCAATTCCCGATGTTTCTTGGACGAAAGATGACCGACCGGTTACAGCCAACGAAAGGATTTTACTCACTTGCGACGGTAAAAAGGTAAAAAACCTTTTTCACATGTTGGCATGTTAACTCTTACACCTTCAATTTCTCTAAACCTTTTTTTTCCTCCTGTTTTTAGGTCGGCCTGGAGATCAAGCCCGCTAAACTTTCCGATGCCGGAACTTACGCCGTTCGGTTGGTTAGTCCTTTGGGTGAAGAAACAAGCTCAGCCAAAGCCTCAGTTCGAAAAGTATTTCAAGCTCCGACTTTCACTCAGAAATTCAGCGATTTGCAACAGCTCCCGACTTACGTTGCAAAATTCCCGGCTCGTATTATCGGTGTTCCGAGGCCGGAAGTCGAATGGTATTTTAACGATAAGCCGATTAAGGAAGGAGAAAAATATCACATTAAACACGACGGAGATGCTTGCTGCTTGTACGTAAGAGACTGCGCTCCTGAAGACAGTGGGAAATATCGATGCAGAGCCTGGAATAAGGATGGGGAAGCTGAATGCGAAGCCAAACTCGATGTCGTTGATAAAATGTTAGTATCAGCTAATTTTTTTTTTTTTTTCTTAAGCGAAGGAAGTACAAAATTTTTCCGCCAGGATCGCTGTAGTATAGTGGCTACATTGTTATGGTCCATTTATCATTATGTTGAAGGGGAATAAATCTGTACTAAACGTCACAATATCCGAAGTTATTCACTAGAATTCTGGTGGACAAGCACAAGCTTTGCACATTTTCTTTTTTTTTTTTCGTTATTTTTAATTTTTTTTTCTTTTTTACAGCGAAAAGCAACAAAAGATTGAACCTCCGTCATTCTTAAAGAAAACTGGCGATTGCGAGGTGTATAAGGGCATGACTGCTAGGTTTACGGCATGCGCTACTGGATATCCAGAGCCGGATTTCGAATGGTACCGAGGAGAGGATAAAATTTATCCGAATGACAGAGTTAAAATGGACCGGGAAGGAAATGGCCTTCTTCGTCTTACAATTCAAGGGGTTGATATTGGAGACGTTGGAAAATACCGCTTAAGAATTTTTAATCCTCACGGGGAGGATTCATGTGAATCGGAGCTGATTTACGAATGTAAGTAGGAAGAATGTGGTATTTTCAGGTATTTTTATTTTTGAAAAATTTTGGTGTAAAAATAAAGTACATATACTTATAGAATTATTATTTGTGCAATAAAAAGTGTTAAAAATTTTTTTTTCTGTATGCAATAATTTGTTAAAGTTGGAGCTTAAAAATTGTAAATCAAAGCAGTCGGAATAGCTGGTATCGGGTAAACGGGTGTAGCTATGCAATCCGCAGTACAGGAGAATTGCTTGCCCGCTAGAGCTATTAGCAGAGTATAAAGCAGACGAGCAATTCTCCGTTGTTTTTTTTTTTTTTTTTTTTTTTGTAATACAAGTTGCCTATTTGTGTTAGCTTATGTGCAGTACTCGTTTATCCGACACCAGCTATAAGCGGGGAAGTCTCCGAGCGACTTTGACTGCAGCGCCACCATTAAAATCATGTTTAGCTTATAAAAAAGCAATATTTTCCGCGAACTAATTGCGTGATGGAAATATATACGCTTCTATAAGGTAAACAGGTATATTTAAGTGTATATTTGTTTTAAAAAAAGTCGCTCGGACTCGGAGCCTATATTACTATCATTCTGTCGGAAAATTTGCCATAGAATGCGATGCTTTCAATTTATATAAACCAAGCCACCGCATTCTTGAAAACATTTTTCGGGCAGAACGATATTAACATATGACATTCCGACCGCTTTGATTTACAATTTTTAACGCCCAACTTTAACAAATTATGGCATACAGGAAATAGTATTTTTCTTTACAGGTGTCGAAGGTAAATATTTCAAGTACGAGACCAAGTTTACGGCTCGAGGCGAAGCCGTGGGCCGTAATTGGTCGAGTCTTGAAATTTACCTTCGATACCTGCAAAGAAAAAGATTTTTTATTCCGAGGACAACAATATTTATGGTCTACTTTTTAGTCCAAGGAATGAAAAAAAATTTTTTAATACTTTTTATGACAAATAATTTTTTAAAATTCAGGTACTTTATTTTTACTCCAGAATTTTCCAAAAATTAAAATACCTGACAATACCCTATTTTCATTAATTTTTTAAAATTTATTACTAGAGTAATCATTTAATTTAATTTAATTTTATTTTATTTTTATTTTTTTAGCTCTTGATTCTCGACCGAAGAAACCAATTGGTGATCAGTACGTTGATTATGATAAATTCAGAACCAGCGGAGCTCCATTGCCACTTCCCGACAAACCCATCATCAGTAAAATGACCGACCGCCATTTAACTTTATCATGGAAACCGTCCATACCTCACGGCCCCAGAGCTCCGGTTACGTATAGAGTCGAAATGGCCGAACAACCAGATGGTGATTGGTTTACAGCACGAAGCGGTAAGATTAATTTTTAAACATTTTGAAAGGAGTTTACTATTGGTGTAGTTTTTACATTTTAGAGTCTTGTAAATGACGCGTCTTTACCTGCAAAAATAGGACGAACTGGCGAAATTTTGCTATTCGACTGACCCGATGCCCGAAAACAGCCGTTAATAGAATTTCACCTTCCCATATAGCACAACGCGTGAAAAAATCAGAAAAAAAACGTTATCGTAAAACGTAACAATGCGTATTAAATACGTCCAGGTAATAATGTCACAAATTAAGGAATAATGACCGCTCCGAAAACGTCTCGGAAGCGTAATATGTCGTTTTTTTTCGTATTAAATGCCAAATAAAAACGGTTAGAATTCCGTATATATCACGATTTTTTCTCGATGTCACCAGAAGAGCCTTATAGTTAGGCATGCGCATGTTAAACGTTTTTAATGCCTATTTAAAAGCACGGAAAGAATTGTTAGTCTCGCATATAAAAAAATTTTACTCCGTCAGTAAAATCATTCTACGAAAATCGACCGTGCAAAATATTTTGCTGTAGCGGTAAAATTATTTTACTCGTGAAGGATTTTACTGGTGTAGTAAAACGTTTAAAAAAAAAAAAAGAAAAAAAAAATTAAGGACATTTTTATTATTATTCCGAAGCTTATTATTATTATTTTATTGTTGCTAAATAACGACGCATGTCTATCTTGAATGAGAAGTGAACCTGAAAAAACCTAAACACCTTGAAAAAATCTCAACACCTAGCAAGATTCGAACCTAAGACCTCTCACACCTAAACCAAACAACCCTGCGACGTTAACAACTAAACCACAAGGACCTGACAAAAACGAGTAGAAACTAACCGATATTAAAGTGCCATTGTATTGAAAAGTCTGAAAAAAAAAAAAACCAAATCTGATACCATTACTACCTGCTGCAAGATAATGGAGGCTACCCTTTACACATTTCAAGTCATGTCATCACTAATTGCTAGGATTCAAAAATGATTTTAATTTTCTCGGCATTTAAACGTTTTTTTAACGATTTTTGCACATTTTTAATCTATTATAAAAGCGTTTTATATGCGGAATAATTTATACAAATAGAAAAATCGGCCCGGGTAAATTTTGATCATAATTAACGCGTTACTTTCGGTTAATAGGAAACGTTTTTTGACGTTAAATATTTTTCGCATCATCAACGGTTTAATTGCTCACAATCAAGACGCTCAAAAAGTTACTTTATTAAACGTTTTTACGTCTCACTTATAATGACATTTTATTTCCATTATTTATAATACGCGTTTTAAACGTCCTATTTGTTTCCCAAAACCTTTTATTACCAATTATGACCAACTGGAACGTTATTATTACGCATGCGTGCTATGTGGGTTTTTAAAAGTTTTTTTTTTTTTTTTAGGAATCAGAAGCTGTGCTTGCGATATCAGGAATTTAGAACCCTTCAGAGACTATAAATTCCGCATCAGAGTGGAAAATAAATACGGAATCAGCGATCCGTCACCGTTTGCCGTGACTTTCAGACAACGCTTGGAACCGGAGCCTCCGAAATTCGTACCGTACCTCAGTCCTGGAATAGATTTCCGTCCGGAAACGTCTCCGTATTTCCCTAAGGATTTCGATGTGGAAAAGCCACCCCATGACGGTTATGCTCAAGCTCCGAGATTTTTGCGGCAAGAGCATGACACTCAATACGGAGTAAAAAATCACAATTGTAATTTATTTTGGTTTGTCTACGGGTATCCGAAACCGAAGATGTCGTATACGTTTAACGACGAGCCCATCGAAATGGGCGGGAGATACGAATCCAGTTACACTCGTAACGGTCAAGCCACTTTGTTCGTAAACAGGTAAAGCGATTTATTAATATTCTAAAACTAAATATTACTTCATTTATTCATTCTTGATTTTTTTTTTTTTTTTGAAATAGAATGTTGGATCGAGACGTAGGAACTTACGAAGCTATTGCCGTAAATGAACACGGAGAGGCAAGACAACGGGTTAGATTAGAGATAGCTGAATATCCCACTTTCATTCAAAGACCGGACGAAACAATAATCATGATTAGGAAATCTGGTAGGATAACAGCTCGGGTGACGGGAGTGCCCTATCCGGAAATCAAATGGTACAAAGATTGGCAACCGCTCGCTCCGTCATCTAGAATAAAAATTCAGCAAATCCCGCCCGATACAGTCGTTCTCATTTTGAATGACGTCATTCAAAAAGACGAGGGACTGTATTCAGTTTCTGCCAGGAACGTCGCTGGAGCCATCAGCTCCTCCGCGATGGTACACATCGAAGAAAACAAAGCGGTAATTTCAATTTAATTTTTTAAAAAAAAATCAGGAAAAAATTTTTAATTATTATAATTGCCTCTTTCTTTTTTTTTTGAAAATAGGATTACGGGTACATGACTTACAGCAAAGGGAGAAACATCAAACCGAAAACGAAACCACTCACAGACTTTTACGATTTGGGTGACGAGTTGGGACGCGGAACGCAAGGCGTCACTTACCATGCTGTCGAAAGGCTTTCAGGTTTGTATATTATTGTTTTTTATTATGTTTTTTTTTTAATGCTAATTAACTTATTGAAAACAACGCATGGGTGAAAACTAGTGGAATACTGCTGGATTTTAAGATTTTTCCACGAGATTTCCAGGTCATCCAGGATCCATCAATTTTTCAGCTGATTTTCACCAGCTCGTGGATGATTGGTGGAAAACTGGTACCGTCGAACGAGATGAAGTTGAAAGGTGGGGTGATATTGAAAGGCAATTCAAAAAAAAAAATTCTAGGTTTATTTTAGGCACTAAAAATGACATTTTTAAAGTTAAATTAACTAAAAATAATTTTTTTTTACTTAAGTATCCCAAAAACAATATCCACTTAATGAAATAAAAAAATTTTATTTTTAGTGCCTAAAATAAACCTATAATTTTTTTTTTTGAATTTCCTTTCAACTTTACCCCATTCAACGGTAAAAATGTTTTGGAAAATTGGTGGAAAAAGTCTTGAAATCCACGTGTATTTCACTAGTGGAATTCCACGTGAATTTTTCGTCTGGGAAACTCCCGTACTTTTTAAAACAGAATAAATGAAATTTATCTTTTGCGATTTCAGGCCGAAATTATGCTGCAAAAGTCATGCACGGAAGGGCTGATCTTAAAGCTTACATGCTTAATGAGCTTGATATCTTGAACGTTTTGAATCATCGCAAGTTGCTCCGACTGCAAGATAGTTTCGAAGCCAAAGATCAACTGATCATTGTCTTGGAATTGTATCCTTTTTATACATTAAAAATAATTTTTTTTTTTTTTTTGTTGCTTTTTAAGAAGTTGTAAGAGCGTCAAAGTCGACGCTGATGCCGGTTAAATTTTTTTAATATTGTTAAAAAGCCGACGAGGGTTTCACTTCTGAATGGTTTTTTTAATTAATTGAATAATGCTGATGCCGATAACAAAGCTTTTAAAAAAAATTATGTAATTTCTCAACTGTTCTTCTCTTCTCTATTATCTGCAAAAATAGGTTTCCTCTTACTTCAAGATTTATTACTTAGAGTTACCACTTTCCTACAAGATTTTGGATACCCACTCCTCCCTTCCTAAGTTGCTTAGGTTATGTTGTTAGGATATGTTATGTTAGGTTAGGTTAGGTTAGGTTAGGTTAGGTTAGGTTAGGTTAAGTTAGGGGTTGTCCACCAATAACGTTAGCACGTTAGGGAGGGGGGGATTACATATCTAACGTTAACATTTGCCTCATATAATAAAAGTGCAAAATTGAAAATAATTTAAATTTTTTAAATTATGTAACTTAACTCACAAAAAAAAAAAAAAAAAAAAACGGTTTCAATTTTACATGGGCGTTTGCTCTAAGTTTAAAAAAAAAAAAACTTCGGCAAATTGTTTCCAAGAATTTCAGATTTTTTTAATTTTTAATTTTTTAAAAAAAATTTAAAGGGAGGAGAGGATCGAAAATGGCCACAATAATGCCGTCGTAATTTATGGACAGCCCTTTAGGTATTTTATGTTATATGTTTAGGTTGTTTGGTCACAAAAAATGGTTAGGTTAGGTTAGGTAACAGAACCTAACATAACCTAACCTAAGCTAACAAAATTAAATAAAATAAAAACCTTAATTAAGCTAACTAAACGTAATCTTACATAATTCTTGAATGGTCCCTTTCCAGAGAAACGGTACGTCAAAATTAAATTAAACTTTTCCTTAACAAAATTTCATCAGAGCCGGCGGAGGAGAATTATTAGACGCTTTAACCCGGCAGACATTTACAACGGAAACGGAGATAGCAAGCTACATTCGCCAAATTTTATGGGGATTAGAATACCTTCATTCGCAGGAAATAGCTCATCTTGGTTTAACGGTAATTTTTTTTTTTTTTTTTTGTGTGTGTGTTTAAAATTATTCAATTCCCTTGAGATGTTTATTATGTATATTTTTTTTTCTTTACAGTTGAACGATTTTTTACTGTCACATCCCGGAGGAGATGATCTCAAAATTTGCGATTTCGGGTTGAGCAGAAGAATCGCTTACGGGAAATTAGCCGCTTTGGATTACGGCATGCCGGAATTTGTCTCACCTGAAATAGCCAACGGAGAGGGCGTTAGCTATCCCGCTGATTTGTGGTCTCTTGGTATTATTACATACATCCTGTTGTCTGGCGTTTCTCCATTCAAAGGGTTAAATGACCGTGACACGTTAACTCGCATAAGAGAAGGTATTTTTTCAAAAAAAAAATATTAATTAAAAAAAAAAAAAAAAACAATTTTAACCATTTTTTATTATTTACAGGAAAATGGGACTTCCGGGAAGACCGCTTCTGCAACATCTCAGCAGAGGCAAGGGATTTCATAAGCAAATTATTAGTTTACACACCTGAGGGAAGGTTGGACGTTAGAGCAGCGTTGAAGCATCCTTGGCTCGATATGGCTGATAAGATCCCTGCTGATCAGTTTAACATCACGACCGATAATTTGAAGAGCTATTATTCGTCTCTGAAGGATTGGTACAACAATGCGAGCTGTCGAACGTGGTACAGGAGACGGCCGCTTAGTGGAGCTTTTTCGCATCCTTCGAAAATGGTTTATCCACCCGGTCACGCTTACACTCCGGAACCGGAAGGAAGTCCGGTTAAAGAACCGAAGGAACCCCGTACGTGGGAGGAAACAGTACCGTCGAGAGAACCTTTGGATTATGAAACAGGGGAATTCAAATCGGAAAGTCAGTAAGTATTCTTGCGTTAATGTGAATCCCTTGATTTTTATTAAGAGTCAAATTAAAATTTAAAAAAACAAAAAATTAAAACATTTTTTTAGAAAAAAAAAAAAAATTAGGAAAGAAAAATTTTAAGAAGAAAATTTTAATAATTTTAAAAGTAAGAATTTGAATGGGAAAAAAATTGTAGAAAAATATTTTTAGCAAAAATGCGCGGAAACGTCCATATAAAGGTTCTAGTTGGTTTACATAACCGGCCGGTCAGCCGGGCAGTGAAAATTTTTTAACGGTAAAAAAAAAGTTTAATTTTTTTTTTTGAAATTCGGTTTTTGCACGTGAAAATGAGATCGGATCGCACCGAAACCGCGCCAAAACGTTTTGTTATGTTTAAAAGGTAAAGATTCGTTATTGAAAACGTATGAAAAAGGCTTTACTCTGCCTAAATTTGATAATTTTTTTTAATGTTTTCGAAATAAAAAAATAAAACGCCATTTTGCTTTTTGTTGTTGAAATAGTTCGTGGTTCCACCGCTAGAGCGCTGCACTAGTCTCTCGGAAATAAACATTTTTTTTTTCTGCGAAAACAATTAAATATTATCAAATATAAGAACTATTAACTGTTGTTCTTGCATTTAATATTATGGAAATTTATCTCTGAACATAACGAAACGTTTCGGGTACGGTTTCGGTGCAGTTAGACCCCGTTTTCAGGTATAAAATATTGGATTAAAAAAAAAATTTTTAACGTATTTTTTTATCGTTAAAATGTGTACACCGCCCGGCTAACCGGCCGGTTATGTAAACGAACTAGAACCTTAATATGGAGATGCAGAAAATCTAGAGGGTCTAAGAGTGGGTCTAAAAAAAATTTTTTTTCGTTTTCTTTCAGTTATCAATATGGCCCCGATACTTATCTATTACAATTGCGAGATGTGGATTTGCCTTGTCGTTTAAGACGTTACATGAAGGTTGCAGCCAATCGTCAGCCTGGATATTCTTTAGATGCAATGGATCAACATATCGATTGGAGGGTAAGTTTATTTTTAATAATATTCGTCCCGCATTATTTTCCTAATTTTCTTTTAAATTAATTTTCCAGACACCTGTAATCAGAGAAAGGAGACGTTTCACTGACGTTATGGACGAAGAAATCGACGATGAACGCAAGGCAAGGATAAACCAATACGGATCAGCTGATGTTTATTCGCTAAGGCGTTTAAGACACGAATTAGGTCTCAGATCGGGCGGCCATGCGGAAGCTGAAGCCATGTTAGAATATAAAAGGGAAGGGCAGGCACCGTTTCTGAGGGAAAAGCCTCAGCTTTTAGCGATAATCGATGATCAACCTGCGGAGTTGTCGTGTTTGGCTGTTGGGGAGCCGAAACCTACGATTCAGTGGTTTAAGTAGGTTTTTGTTAAATAAAAAATATTGCTTTTGCGCAGCATGTATCCGTCCAAGTGCCGCAGAGAAAATTTAATTTAATTTAATTATTTAAGTTTGAAATGTGACAGGCACAGCGTAAGGAAAAATTTACCTGCGAATATTTTATAAAAACGTTTTCAATTGCTCTTTTTTTTTTTTCAGAAATGACTTAGTTGTAACGGAAAATGCGAGAGTAAAATTAACAACGGACGAAGAAGGTAGATCTTATTTAAAATTCCAACCGGCGCTACACGTCGACGTTGGGATTTATAAAGTCGTAGCTCGCAATAAAGTCGGCCAAACGATCGCGAGGACGAGAGTCGTCGTCGCAAGCACTCCTAGTTCTCCAGATTCGCCGGAAGCAACAGAAGTTTCGGATACCGAAATTCTTTTGAGGTGGAAGCAACCAAAAGATGATGGCCACTCCCCTGTATTATGCTATTCACTTCAGTACAAAGAAGCTGGTAAGAAGCAAAAATTTTTTAGTTAAAAAAAAAATCAACATTTTTTAGTTTCAAATAATTAATTAATTAATCAATCAATCGTTCAATCACATAATTTTATAATTTTCTTTCAATTTTTTTTTCAGATGGAGTGGAATGGTTGAACGTAGCAAGTAACATAGACCACGAATTTTGGCTCATGAAGGATTTGAAACCTCTTACGAATTACGTTTTCCGATTATCTGCCAGAAACGCGATCGGTTGGAGCGAAAAAGGCATCCCGACGGCTTTGATCAAAACGAAGGAATCAGGAGCCGCAAAACTAATTATTTCTAGAGCGATGAAACATTTACAAACTCATACGGAAAGCGGAGGAGAGATCACAGCCGAAGACATCAGACCAAAATTAAATTATTCAGTAGAAAAGAAACCGGTTGAATGGACGGCGGATTCAAGCCTTACGGATAAATATTCTTTCGTGTCGGAATTAGCAAGGTGAATACTGTTTTATTCAAAATTTAACTGTTAGGGCATCATTCAAGTATTATGTAATCAGCTCGGCTGTAAGGGGGGGTTTCCGAATTCTGGCTTTAATTTCAAATCTGAGCAAAAGCAAATCGATTTTCCTTACTAAAAGTGGGAGGGGGTAAAATATGGTACAAGTCGTGCTTACGTAATATTTGGATGGCCCCAGGAGCCAGTGGCCATAGGGGGGAGGGATCAAATATTATTAAAAAAATGCTTAAGTAATACTTGAACTGCTCCAAATGGAGCAGTGGCCGTGGCCGTGGTCGTGATACTTTAAACTGTTCCATTTGGAGCAGTTTAAAGTATCACAGCAGTTTTAGGGAACGTTCAAGTATTACGTAAGATTTTTAGGGGGGAGGGTCCGCATCAACCATCTTTGCCATAAGCTAAGTATGGCGAAATGTCTTACAACCGGGGGGGAGGGGGTCCAAAAACCCGAAAAAAAGTCTTACCCCTTACGTAATACTTGAACGTTCCCTTACGTAGGGGTCGTATAATTTTTTTACGTTTTAAAGTATTCACAAATTTTCACAAATTTGATAAAATTTTACGAAAATAATTTTACATATATTTTTTAATTTTTCTTTGCATTTTTTTAGGGGACGATTTTCCGTGGTAGCAAAAGGAATTGAAAAATCGACGGATCAATACGTGGTTGCTAAATTATTGGAAGTGACAAATGAAACGGAAGAAGCAGTAGGCAAAGAATTCGACAACCTAAGGAGTTTAAGACACGAAAGGATAGTTACATTGTTGTCGGCTTTACGGCCGACTTCAAATATCGCGGTTCTTGTAATGGAAAAACTTCAAGGAGCTGATATTTTAACTTATTTTACATCTAGGCACGAATATAGCGAACAAATGGTCGCCACAGTTGTAACTCAGGTTTGTTTTTTTTTTCCTCAGAATTTTTGCTTATTGTTTGCTAAAAATTTTGAGGCTTTTTTTTTTAACTTCCATTTTTTTTTTAAATTTCAGATATTGGATGGCCTACAGTACCTTCATTGGAGAGGTCTTTGCCATTTAGACATACAACCAGACAATATAGTATTAGGTTCCGTAAGATCTTTACAAATTAAAATAGTTGATTTGGGTTCCGCTCAAAGAGTTTCTAAATTAGGAACAATAGTTAAAGCGCCCTCTACAGACTATACCGGTAATTTTCATTGATGATATCATTTTTTTTTTTTTTTTTTTTACTAATTTAAATCGCATCAATTTAATTTTTCATTACTTTTTTTTTTTTTAATTTTTAGCTCCTGAAATTTTGTGCAACGAACCAGCTTTTCCACAGACTGATATCTGGGGTTTAGGTGTATTAACTTACGTTCTATTATCGGGAGTTTCTCCGTTCAGAGGAGCAGCCTCTGAGGAAACAAGGCAAAATATAACGTTCGTTAGATATCGATTCGAATATTTGTACAAAGAACTAACGCAAGAAGCAACGAGATTTTTAATGCTGGTTTTCAAACGAACGCCAAAGTAAGCACTTTGCAATTTAGTTACTTATCCTGATATCGGTAATTCATTTTTTTCTTTTAATTTTTCAGCAAACGACCAACAGTCGAAGAATGCTACGAACATAGGTGGCTATTACCAACAGAATTTATGATCAAAAAACGAGAACGAGCAATATTCCTTGGAAACAGATTAAAAGTAAGCGTGTCAAGTTGTTTTTTCATCAGATTTTTCTCGTTTTTTAATATTCTAATTTCTTAATTTTTTTTTAGGAATACTGTGACGTTTATCACGCTGAAAAATCGGAAAAAGCAATTAAGTCAGAAGGACTAACAAAAGCATTCGGGGAAAGAATTTTAACGAGATCGAACAGCATTCAAGAAGAACTAACGACGACATTTTAACTTTTAATCGGAAAATAAAAATCAGATTTTTGATTTTTTAAATAAAAAAGTAAACTTAAGTTATTATACATATTTGTACAGTATTGTTTTATACTGTTAAGCGATATTAATTCTTTATTCTTCAATTATCTTTCTTTTCGATTTCATCAATAAGGTGAAATTCTTTTCGAACGACCTTTGAACCGAATCTGATGTTGGTCAACCTTATTTCCTTCTTTTTTTTTGTTTAAGATGTTTACTTGAATCCATTACGTGTATATGAAAACTTATGTGGAATGCAATAATTGCGAAAAAAATTATTTGAATTATTTTCTTCACTTCATCAATGAATTTGTCAATTTACCTGTAAATTATAATACGATTATTATTTTATTATATTCAATTTTTTTTATTTATCCCGAAAATGTCGGCAGGGGAAGCACTAAGTCGCCGCTAAAATGATATCCAACTTTGATAACTTTTCCGGGACTGGATAGACTTTGTGTTATCTGGGCAGCAGTTATACTTACAAATAACGGCAAATTAAAAAAGGCGATTTGTCCGAAAATGTACAGTACTTACTTTTGCACTGTCGCTTCTGTGACTAAAGCAGGATGGGACTAAAGTAATTATGAAATAAGATTTGTTCCACATTAATAAACATTTCATATATACGGGGTGTCCTTCCAAAAAAAAAACAAAAGAGAAGCCGCATTTACTTCCCTGACAGACTGTACAAATCAATCATGGTTTTGTTGTTCAGATGGTTGGCACATTTATAACTAAAAAAAAAAAGAAGGTATTAATAATTAAAAGTAATTAATTGTACAGTCGAGTTTGATTATAACAACTCCGCTTATAGTATTATAACATATCCGGATCCGGATATAGCAGCGAAATTCTCCCGGTCCCTTGGTCGTTCTTATAAGTAAATTCGACTGTATTAAAAATAGGTATGACCTACCATTGAGAAAAAAGGGGTGGGGCTCTGTAGCCATGATACTCAGCCAAAAATGCCAAGTTTTGATGTAAAATAAAGGCATTGAAAAATTTTGTTTTTTAAACTCCTCGTCTGCTATCGCAACTCCCAATGAATAGCATGCAATAGGGTGGTTCAAATTCCCATAAATTTTCGCGATTTTGTTCTTCATGCGATTTTCACTTTTCTTAGGGTCTAAAAACAAACGCTAATTTTTTTCAGA
Organism: Liposcelis bostrychophila; assembly: GCA_037577465.1. NCBI lineage: Eukaryota > Metazoa > Arthropoda > Insecta > Psocodea > Liposcelididae > Liposcelis > Liposcelis bostrychophila. The sequence continues at coordinate 9,127,884 of CM075212.1, forward strand.
TTTTTTCGACCACGTTTAGGGGTGGCCCGCGGCCATTTTGTGCTTGAAAAAAAAAATGTTTTTGGCATTTTTTTAAACAATTTTTTCCGAAACTTTAGGAGTGATTCTTCGGAACCAAACCAGGTTGTTTAGGGGTTTTCGACGTCGTAGAATCCGAAAATGACCACCCCGTTTCGATCAGAATTACCCCTAACTGGCCAAACAGCTTTTTTTGGCCTAAAATAGCAATTTTTCGGCTAAAAATCAAATTTGAAGTCAATTTTCACCCCTCTGAAAATTTTTTTTAGGTAATTTTATCATCCTAAAATATGTTTTCGACATCGTAGAATCCGAAAATGACCACCCCGATTCGATCAGAATCACCCCTATTTGGCCAAACACCATTTTTTGGCCAAAAATAGCAATTTTTCGGCTAAAAATCAAATTTTAAGTCGGTTTTCACCCCTCTGACAATTTTTTTCGGGTATTAAATCGTGCTGAAATACGTTTTTGACATCGTAGAATCCGAATATAACCACCGCGTTTCGATCAAAATCACAACATTTTTTATGAAAATCGGCTTGAAATTCGATTGTTTGCCGAAAAGTTGTTATTTTTGGGCAAAAAAGGGTGTTTGGCCAAATAGGGGGGATTCGGATCAAAACGGGGTGGTCATTTTCGGATTCTACGTTGTCGAAAACGTATTTCAGCACGATTTAATCCACAAAAAAGATCGTCAGAGGTGTGAAAATCGATTTAAAATTTGATTTTTAGTCGAAAAATTGATATTTTTGGCAAAAACGGCTGTTTGGCCGGTTAGGGGTGACTCTGATCAAAACGCGGTGGTCATTTTCGGATTCTACGATGTCGAAAATGTATTTTAGCATGATTAAACCCCCAGAAAAAATCGACAGAGGAGTGAAAACCGACTTAAAATTTGATTTTTAGCCGAAAAATTGCTATTTTTGGCCAAAAAATGGTGTTTGGCCAAATAGGGGTGATTCTGATCGAATCGGGGTGGTCATTTTCGGATTCTACGATGTCGAAAACATATTTTAGGATGATAAAATTACCTAAAAAAATTTTCAGAGGGGTGAAAATTGACTTCAAATTTGATTTTTAGCCGAAAAATTGCTATTTTAGGCCAAAAAAAGCTGTTTGGCCAGTTAGGGGTAATTCTGATCGAAACGGGGTGGTCATTTTCGGATTCTACGACGTCAAAAACCCCTAAACAACCTGGTTTGGTTCCGAAGAATCACTCCTAAAGTTTCGGAAAAAATTGTTTAAAAAAATGCCAAAAACATTTTTTTTTCAAGCACAAAATGGCCGCGGGCCACCCCTAAACGTGGTCGAAAAAATCTGAAAAAAATTAGCGTTTGTTTTTAGACCCTAAGAAAAGTGAAAATCGCATGAAGAACAAAATCGCGAAAATTTATGGAAATTTGAACCACCCTAAGCATGCAAAACTATTGATGATCCAATGATCGGTTGGTTTTTTATACTTCTTAGAGTTGTATTTGTGGTGGCCCGTAGCCTAGTTCATAGCGCGCTCGACTCTCAATCATGAGATGCGACGCGTCGTGCTTCTATCCTAGTTCACAGCTAGGAATTTTTCTCAGGTCAAAACTAGTGCGCTAGTCAGAAAATCAACGGTCACCACCCCTCGGAAGGCAATGGCAAACCAACGAGCGGTAACTGCCTAGTAAAATCTCTCAAAAATAGCCGTTCGGAACCGGCGTTAAACTGTAGGTCCCATATGCCTGTGAGCGCACGCACAGGTGTATGTGAGAGATCACCACGCTCGTAATCGAGTAAAGGACTAAAAAGAAGAAGAAGAGTTGTATTCGGAATTTTAAGCACTTTTTTAATTATATGAAGATCTTTCATTAATTCGGTAACCCTTGGGGTATCAAAGTCAATACTCGCGGAATGAGCCAATTGTTCCTAAAGTTTCTGATTGCTTGTAATGCATTTATTAAGTCCTTTCCGATAACATCTTTTGCATCTAATTTTTTGTTTTGAATTTCTTTCTCCTTTTGCACTCTCTTGTCAATTAGTGCAAAACACAGTTTGATCGTCAAACTTACATCCCATTCCAGTGAGATTTTTTTCAATTTTAATTTCTTCTTTTCTTCTTCGTGCGGCAAAGTCATCGATAAAAGTTGCGAGATCGGAAAGCAACGTTTGCCAATTTTTTTCTGAGCTGATCCACTTTTGACAGGGATATACGGTAACTGATTAAATAAATCCATGAATGGTTTTTCTAGTTCCTTTAAAAAAAGCATCTCAACGAACTTACACCTTAAGTAATTCATTTTTTTTTCCTCCATTTTTTTAAACCGAAAGTAAACCAAACTTCACAATAAAACAAGACACTGACATGAATAAAATGGTTCAACACTTGACTAGCTTTATGCTTTCTTCAGAGGCGTAGGTCTACTTGGCATGGCTGTTCTCGTAACGTGTGGCGAACAAGGAGGTTAAGTTTCTGAGTTCGCGGCGCAAAACACGGATTGGTGTGACCATCGAAACCTCGCTCTATCTAGCGGAGTAGGTTGGAACTTACTATTATACTCGCATGCAGGCGCTGGGTAAATTTCGATGCGGGTATAATGGTAGTTTCACATAAGCTAGACATTGACGTGCTTAAGCAAGCGAAATTTTATCAGTTGACAAATCTAAGTGTAGTATATGTGTGTATATAACGTCAATGTTGTAATGTAGTAATGTGTGGTGTAACACCCCTGCTTATGCTTAATTGCGAAAAAGCAGGGTTATCAATGTTATTTATTTAATACACTTATACTCATCAACTTCCCATACTGGATTCTATGAATCTCCTCTGCGTTTTTCCAATAGTCAAAATAAACTGATACCCTACCTGGCTCTATTCCTGAATTTTGAATTAAGAAGTAACATGCTTGCTTCATCGCCTCGTGGGATTCCAAAAGAAGACCTAATCCCAGCATTTTGTCAATCACTACAAAACATGCTGCAAGCCAATATTTGTTGCTGGCCTGCAATAAATCAACCGGGTCTTGTGTAAGGTCAGTTTCAGCTGCTGCCATCAGAATTAAAGGTGAGTACTTTTGGATTTCCTGAAACAAAAATAAATAAAAATAAAATTAAAATTGTTATAACACAGAAAAAATATAGGCCATACAGTGTTCGCTTAAGGGGCAATATGCGGGCATCAAGCTTAGTTCAATGATTTCCCATAAGATGGAGCTGCTATTACACCAAACTGCTCAAAAACGTTAGCCATTTAGGCATTCGCCAAAAACCTTTTTGACATTTGCAGTTTCCCTCCGTTTTTTGTCGACGGTTTTATTTTTAAAAAAACCTTATTGTTCGTCAAAAAATCTTTTATCCACTGAAAAACGTAAATTCCTTACGTAGAGTAATTTCTGTCAAAAAGTCTTTACGGTCTTAAGTAAAAAACTCTTTAACTAAAAACTCTAGGTCTGAACACCCTTTTTTTCAAATGCCGACTTCTGGCGTTCGAACAATTTATCTGGATATATGGGAAAAAAATTAATTTGACATAATCGAAATTTAAGCAGAAATTTTTAAGCAAAATGATCAACAACGAATTTCGGGAAAGTAAATAGAAATGAAGACTTGACTGGAGGAAGAAGAGAAAGTAGACCCCCTTAAATAATCCCCCCTTAATCGGTACAATATTTTCAAGTATACCAGGAGTCCCGGGACAAACTTCGGGTTACATCTTAATTGAGCCTTGTGGGCTAAAAAAAAAGATTTTTAATCCCCAAGGCTTGTCGGTGTTCTTGCGGTCTTCAACCGTCGGAGACATACACGATTACAATTTTCAAAATTTTTTGTATTGATGACGTCATAATTTTTTTACTTTATCCTAGAGAATGCGGATAGGCTCATTCGATTCGTCTCGCCAAGAAAGACTAGTTTCTCCAATGCATGCGTTTTCGAAAAAGCAACCCTTACTCAGCTTTTAAAAGCTGGAAAGTTCCTTTGAAGTTCTGCACTTTTTTCCTACATTTCGATTCCTAACATCACGGCGTTATCTTGCGCACTGCCATGATTAGTTTTACTTTAATAAAATTGACATGTAGGCAATCAAAATTGAATAACTTTGGACAAATTTTAAAAAAACATATAATGAACAATACAAATTTTTATAAAAGTGAAAAAAGATTTTCTGATAATACTTCATTATTTTTGTTAAAACGAACATCACCACTTTAAAAATCTAAGTAAATGCAACTTCAATTTAAAATAAACAGATCCATATTTGGTATTTTAAAAAAATCATTTGAATAAGGCATTTTAAATTATGTTAAACATACAACTGCAGGCTATAATTAAGCATTTTAAAAGGCAGTGCTTAATTATTTCTAGGAAGTTGCAGTTGCAACTCCATTTTTTTTTAAAGTTTAAATGAGCGTACTTCCTTTTGAACTTAGTATAAAGTACAGTTTTCTAATAAATATATTAATTAATTTATATCTAATTAATTTTTAAACATTTTTTTATAGCAACTAAAAATAAGTTAAGAGTACTTCAAGTTAAAGAGAGAATTATTTTTTGAACTCAAGTCTTTTGAAAAATAAATTAAAATTTTAAAACAAAATTTTGTTAAACTCTTTGGCATAATTTTCAACTTAAACTGAAAAGACTGTAATAAAAAAAAAATTAAAAGAAAAAAAGACAAAACTTGATTATTAACTTTAATAGCTTCACTTTCTATGCTGGTAAAGTTTCTTCAAGTTCTCCATCAACTCCGAATTCTTCTTCCGCCGTTGCTTCCTAATAACAACAAAAGGATATTAGAAAACTTTTTTAAAAAAATCGAATTTTTATAAAAAAAAAGACATACCTGATATTGTTGAAATTCAGATATTAAGTCATTAACATTAGATTCAGCTTCTGTAAACTCCATTTCGTCCATCCCCTCTCCAGTGTACCAATGCAAAAACGCTTTCCTTCTAAACATGGCAGCAAATTGTTCGGAAACCCGTTTGAAAATTTCTTGAATGGCAGTGGTATTTCCTATAAAAGTGCTCGACATTTTCAGTCCTTTCGGAGGTATGTCGCAACAGGCAGTCTTAACGTTATTTGGGATCCATTCGACAAAATGAGCGCTGTTTTTATTTTGAACGGACAACATTTGTTCGTCAACTTCTTTCATCGACATTCGACCTCGGAAAATCGCGGCGACCGTCAGGTACCGGCCGTGTCGAGGATCGCAAGCGACCATCATGTTTTTGGAGTCAAACATTTGTTGAGTCAACTCGGGTACTGTTAGTGCTCGGTATTGTTGAGATCCCCGGGATGTGAGCGGAGCAAATCCGGGAACGAAAAAGTGGAGTCGCGGGAACGGGACCATGTTCACCGCTAGTTTCCGGAGATCGGCGTTAAGTTGTCCAGGAAATCTGAAAAGTAAATAAAATAAGAAATTAAATTTTAGATTAAAAATTAGACTTCAAGGCCATTTTAGATTTATTTCTTAAAAGTAATTCTATGTAAGAACTGTTTTTTTTTTTTTTTTTTTTTTTTTTTTTTCATATTACCAGTGACCATCCAACGATGTACCGTTCGATCATCGTTGCATTAAAATTTTCACTCAATTTAAAGGAAAAAAAACCATTTTTTTTTTTTTTAATTCAGCATGGATCCAAGCTCGCAGAGATTCAATAATTCAGTCGACAGAGTGGGGGCAAGACCTTGTCCGTTATTTTTTAAGAAATACATATTTTCTATTTACGGTTATGGAAATTTTTTTAATTCTCTGCGTTTGCAAGAATTTTTAATTTGATGCGCATAGACACAAATCTGTTGCATAATTTTTTGAAGGTATTTCTGTGTAATTTTTTGAAGACCCTTCCCACACTCTTGCAGATACCCTCAGTCTAGTCTTTCGAGAAAATGCCACAACTATTTATTTAAATCTGCAAAATATCGTAATATTTGGGGTGCGTAAAGTCAGTAGTACAATAAAAAGTTCGAATTATAAAAACTATACCACGATTTTGAGCTTTTTCGGGGCTTTCAGGAAAATCAAATTTGAGAATGAGCTTTTGAAATCAAAAAAGCTATTTTCACTTATCAAATTTCTTCTCCAAACTTCGCAGGCTGTACAAAGAAAAGCTTAAATTTTAAAATGGACGCCCTTTTATGACCATCAATTTGAGCTTTCAAAAAAATCATGTTCCCAAATTTGTAGCTATAAAATAAAAAAAGTCGTGAGTTCAAATACCAAAGTTATCTATACGACACGAAAATTGAGCACTGCCACGTTCACACCAAATATTTTTCAAACTTAAAGGTGGAAACGGATTTGATGTTATTTTACTGAATTTGAGCTTTCAAAAAAAAAAAAAAAAAAAAAATCAACTCTGAGAACTTGAGCTTTCTCCTATGAAATTAGAAAAAATATTAAAATATCTTAAATATGCAGCACTGCCGAATTCACGTCCGTTTTTCTTCAACTTAAAAATGTGAGACCAACCTCAAATTCTTCCCCAAAATTTGAGCTTTTACCGTTTTATTAAAAAAAAAAAATTATTAAATTATATTTTCATTGAGCACTGCCAGATTCACATTTCCAATTACAAGTTTGAAAAATATTAGGTATGAACCGGGAAGTGCTTGATTTTCGTGCCCTAACCTAACCTAACCAAACCTAACCAAACCAAACCAAACCTAACCTAACCTAACCTAACCTAAAAACCTAAAATATGATGCGGAGCAGTGGGGACCTATGACCTATTTATATTTATGAAGAAAAACCACCTCACAAATTAAAGTCACAAATTAAAGCTGTATATATTATTTTATTTCCTTATTCTGATGACCATTTCGGATCTCTGTGGATCCATCTTCAGAGAGCAGCAAAAACAAAATAGGAAAATAAAATAATATATACAGCTTTAATTTGTGATTTAAAGGTGGTTTTTCTTCATCAACCTAAAATATGGTTTTCCTGAAAGCTCTCAAAATCCTGTAGTTTTTATAATTTAAGCTTCTAATAGTTAACTGCTGTCTTCACAGACCCTAAAACTGCAAGACTTTTTTTTCGCCATTTTAATTTTTTAATCTGGGCATCCTCTTAAAAATTTTTACACATTTTATCAGCAGTCTTCAACTTCGTACCTTAGACAAGTGGTCACTCCTGACATCGTCATAGACACCAAATGATTAAGATCTCCGTAAGAAGGGTTCGCCACTCTCAAAGTCCGAAAACAGATATCATACAAAGCCTCGTTATCGATGCAATACGCTTCGTCTGTATTTTCAATTAACTGATGAATGGACAACGTAGCGTTATACGGTTCGACGACGGTATCCGAAACTTTCGGGGAAGGCAGAACCGAATAAGTGTTCATAATCCTGTCTGGATATTCCTCCCGGATTTTCGATATCAAAAGAGTCCCCATCCCCGATCCGGTCCCGCCGCCCAAGGAATGGGTCAGCTGAAATCCTTGCAAGCAATCGCAGTTTTCGGCTTCCTTCCTCACGACGTCAAGGACGGAATCCACAAGTTCCGCTCCCTCGGTGTAATGACCCTTCGCCCAATTGTTTCCGGCTCCGCTTTGCCCGAAAACGAAATTATCGGGGCGGAAAAGTTGCCCGTAGATTCCGGACCTCACGGCGTCCATTGTCCCGGGTTCCAAATCCAGCAAAACGGCACGGGGGACATACTTCCCACCTCCGGAACGAGCAGCTACAAAAAAAAAAAATTAAAACGGTCTTGATTATGAGAGTTAATAATAATTATTTAAGGTAGGAAATGACTGTTTTTTGGTGTATAACCGGTTGACATCATTAAAAAGATGAGTAAAGTTTTCTTTTTCTTTTTAAGGAGGATAAGCAATATTCGGCGGCAATCAACCATGAAATAACTATATTGCTTTTATGAAGGATTCTTCTTTTTAAATCTACGTCATTTTTTTTTTTTTCTAGTTGTATAGTTTATAATTATATGGACCCTGAGCGTGCTGTAGTGGAAATAATGACACAGTTTATCATTTTTTTTTATTTTATTTATCTGCCATAAAGAATCTTTTTAGCGATGGGATAAATGAGCCATTAATCACATAAAATAATACTTACCGGATGCTTCATTGTAGTAAACATTTATCCTTTCTAATTGTAAGTCGGATGTACCTTTATATACTCCGGTTTCGTCGATTCCATGTTCTTCGGATATGACTTCCCAGAACTGAAAAAAATAGAAAAAAAATTTACAATAGTATAGAGCAATGCGATATATTGAGATTACCGAAAAAAATCGATTTAAAGGGAGAGTAGGCCTATAATCTGGTGGGTCGAATTTTCGAATTTGAAAACGCCTGATACGGGAATCGATGCCTTATTATAATACAATTAACCCTGACTTTTTCAGATTTTTTTAAACGACATCTTCAGGTGCCTCAATGACCCTGAAGATTTTTAAAAGCCCATTTAAGCAGGGTTGCGATGCCGATGCCGATGTCGAAGCCGAAGCCGACGCCGACGCCTTAGGCGGCCTCGGCCTGGTAAAACAAAAAAAATTTTTATGCTGACGCCGAAGCCGAATAGTTATTTCTTTCAGTCAGCAGAACTATCACAAAAACCATAAATTAATATTTAAAAATTAATCGAGTAGGCCTAATCGGTTATTAAATTTAATTGCAGTTGTAGAGTAAATAAGTTAAGAGAAAAATATTCATAAATTTGAAAATTTTTCGCGATTCCGGCTTTGACTCCGACGCCGACGCCGATTTCGGTTCGTCGGACAATTCCCGACGCCGACGCCGGCTTCAGCTTCGGTTCCGGCGCCGACGCCGATTCCGATGTTGATGCTGATGCCAGTAAAAATGCCATCGGCACCGCAACCCTGCATATAAGGGTAAAAAATGAGATTATTATTGTTATTTTTTTTTTTTTTTTTTTTTTTTTTGCAGAAAAAAGTATTACTTCTTGTCGGAAATTCTGCGTTGATTACGAATATTAAGTCCAAAATCATTTTAAGTGTACAATTTTTGAACCTTACACCCAAAAAAATGCTGCTTTGGGTCTAAGCAAAAATGCTTTGCGACAAAGCATTTTTTGCAAAGCGAACGAGGCATAATATTTTTTTTGGGTGTAGGTCTTTCTTAAACACTGACATTTTTTAGGTTTTTTTTCCCACTTAGCTGAAAAACTACCTATATACAAAAATGGATTTTTAGACGTCATGTTCATAATCTACTCAAAGTTTCCGATATAAAATAATACCTTTTTCAGCAAAAAATTCTGTTTTTTTATTTTTTATTTTTATTTATTTATTTATTTATTTATTTATTTATTTTTTTGCCCTTACATCGCTTTTTCAAAACTTTAGACAAAAAAGGAAAAAAAAAATTCTGATTTTTATAACTCTTTCCTAAAATATTAAAAATTTTGTGTGATAAATGGTCAAAAAGTTGACAAAATTCACATTATTCCCGTTCCCGGGGAAAAAACTTGTCGATCTCGGGAATCGGGAAGTCTCGAAGATGAGAAAAAATTCCATTCTCGGGAAACGAAATTTAAAAAAAAAAAAGGTTCCCGGGAAATTTTTTTGGGAAAAAGTTCATTCCCGGAACGGGAATGAACTTTTTCATTCCCGTTCATTCCAGTTTTCATTCCCTTGTTCATTCCCGTTCCGGGAATTTCCGGGAATTCCCAATCTCTAATTAGGATTAATAGTATTATAAAAAGGCATCGATTCGCATATCAGGCTTTTTCAAATTCAAAAATTCGCTTTTCGACTCACCCTATTGCGGAGTAGGGTGGCCCTTATTTTACGAATTTTTTAATTTCGGTAAACGCACCCCCTAATTCTTTTATAGTGACCGAAAGAAGATTGCCAAAATTTTTTCATATTTTTTGGAAATCGTTTTGCCATGTCCACGGGGATCAAAAAATTTCGATATTCCCGTTAAGACCGGAAAATCAAAATTTTTATTTTTAGGTAAAAACGGTCGTTTCCTGAATTTGTATGCAGATTACGAAATTTATCCCCAGACGCTTTTTATAGGTTTAAACGCAATATACAGCAAACGGGTTAACTCTACGACCAAAGTAAGAAATCCATTTAGGAGGCGAATTTTTCCAAAATTCCCAGAATTCTGGAGTCTAAACGGTTTTATCCTAATTAGCTTTGATAGAGAACGCGGGATTTAAAAAAAAATCTATATCCATTAAAAATTCAAAAATTTATTTCGCTTTACAAGGTATTTAATGGACTTTTTTTTAAATATATATATGGCGATGTTTATGATTGAAATAATAATGAGAAATAAAAGAATTTTGTTGATTAATTTCATCACGATTCATTTCGTATTTTCGGGTTCAGTGACCATTTTTTTTTCTCCTATTGTGCTTGACACTTATAGGTTATAAAATTTTTCAGTTTCCTGTTGCAAATTTAGAATTACAGTTATTAGATCTTCCGGTTCTTGCAATAAAGAAATTTAAAAAAAAAAGGGATTTAAATGCATACGTATATTTATTTTAATACGTATATTTTTATGGGTTATAAAAATCAATTGCAAAAAGAGAAGATTTATTTTATTTTATTTCTTTGTGTAATTAGTTTGGTTTCACGTACATGTTATTTTAAAACCAACAAAGAAGGGCCAGTATATATTATTTATAAAATCAAGTCAAGACTTGAGTTTATGGCGCCGATTTCTTTTTTTCATTTTAAATTAAAAGGGAGAAAAAGCCGACGGGGGCTTTTTTTTGATATGACAAGTCCTTTTAAAACAAAACTGTTAAGAACCATATGCATTACATTTAATGATAGCACGAAATATAAATCATACAATTAAAAGCAAGAGAATTTAAATCCCTCATTTAAAAAACATGTGATCTGAATACTGCATCGGGTGATGTCATGGTAAGAGAATTCCTCAACCACCCTTTTTTTTTTTTTTTTTAAATAAATATTAACCTTGAAATGCGGTTCAGGGCCTTGATTTTGATTTTGATTTTATTTTTTCTCATTTTTTTTTTTTTTTTTTTTTTTAACGAGTAACTTGGAGTTTCTTTTCTGTTCAAAAGGCGTTAAAGTATTAGTTCGTTTACACTGCGGGCAGTTTAATCGGGCGGTGAAAAATTACTCCATCGATCCAAAAAAAAAAAAATTAATTTTTTTTTGAAAATTTGGTTTTTTACAAATGAAGATGAGATTGGATCGCATCGAAACCGTTTCAAAAAGTTTTGTTATTTTTCAGAAGCAAAGATTCAACTTTTAAAATAAATGAAAAAGGCTTTATGGTTCCTCCCATTGATCTCTATTATTTACGCTAGATTCCCAACGGACGGGAAAAATGGCGAACCAAATTTGACTCCAATGCACTACCTTCTTTATCAATTTTTTGTAAACAATCGAATAACGATAATATTTGCTTTCCGTATTTTTGAGGAAAGATTGCAATTGCAATATTTTGTGATGTCGTGATATCTAGTTGCAAATTTCTGATCATTTATTTTTCCATCTTGTACACAAAAATGTTTAAAATCATTTTGCTAATTAATGAGAACTGGATCTCGGAGGTAGTGCACTGGAGTCAAACTGGGTTCGCGATAGCTTTTTTTTATTTCATAAGTTAAATATAGGTGAAGAAAATCAGTTGTAAATCTAGCGTAAATAATAGAGATCAATGGTTCCTCCTAAATTTGATGATTTATAAAAATTTTTTCGCAATAAAAAAATAAAACGCTATTGTTTATTTTATGTTGTTGAAATAGTTCCCAATTTCACCGCTAGAGCGCTGTACTAGTCTCTCGGGCGAAAACAATAGCTGGTATCGGGAAAACGGGCGCTCATAAGCTAACACATATAGGCAACTTGTGTTACAAAAAAAAAACAACCGAGAATTGCTCGCCTGCTTTATACTGTGCTTATGGCTCTAGCAGGAGAGCAATTCTCGCGTACTGCGGATTGCATAGCTACCCCCGTCATCCCGATACCAGCTATTAAAAATTATGAAATATAAGAGCCAAGTCTTGTTCATGCATTTCAAATCATGGATCTTACAGTGTTGCCAGATGTACCTCCATGGTGGTACATGCACCACTATTGAACAAAAAGGCTCTATGTTTAGCTTATGGGGTACCACTATTGAATCAGTGATAGTAGTACCCTGTACCACCGAAAACGACTTTTTCTCAATGTTTAGCTTATGGGCGTACCACTATCTAAGGTTAAGATGTATCACATTCGTAATTTTAGGCCTGGCAACCCTGTATCTGTATCTCTGAACATAACAAAACGTTTTGGCACGATTGGACCCCGTTTTCATGTATAAAATACCAGATTAATTTTTTTTTTTTTTTTTATTGTTAAAACGACTCCACCAATCCGGCTAACGGCTGGTGATATAAATGAAGCTTTATAGCTTAATGTGAAAAGTTTGTCTTCTGGCAAAAGGTTAAATTCTGAAATTTGGTTCTCCTAAAAGCTAAAAAAAGCTCAAAATCTTAATATGGTTTTTATAATTTGAGCTTTTTATTATCCTGCTAACTTCAAGGATCCCATTTCCAGAGCCAAATATTCAAATTACCATCTTAAATTGCTCACCACACTGCTTTCTTTTTTTCTAAAGAACTCATTCTGGATCGAAGGAAAAACAAAGGCACCACCAGCTCGAAACAAAAAAAAAAAAAAATCCAGTTAAAAAATATTAAACAAAATTTTAAAATAGAAAATACCCCAAGGAAAAAGTCGGTTTTATCCAAGTCAAAAAATCAATTTAAAAATACAAAATTTAAATAGGTTTTCAGTTTTCGAAGCGGGAGGTGAAGAGAAAAAAAAATCTAATAAGCTTATTTCCGTAGTATTAATGGAAATTTCTTGTCTTAACAATTTCTTAATGAATTTTACATTCTCTCTCACTTTTTTTTTTACTCTCTTATTCTTAATGTGAAAGGAATAAAAATAAAAATAAAAAAGAAAACAGACAACAAACGACACTTCCTTTCCGATTCCCCCTTGTGTAACAAAAATAAATAAGATCTTTGACAGTGGTTAAATAAGATCCTCAAAAGAAAGATGGGAGTTTTAATAGATGTTTAGCCACAGTCGGGGGAGTGTGGAGTAGCTCACCGTGACATTTTACTGTTGAAATTCAACAAACGGAAAACAAACTTTACCAAACTTTTAAAGCTTTTTTTTTTTTTTTTTTAAATCTTAATTCCAACCAGGTCTGGATTTGTACTTCAATATTCCAAATTTCCGATTTTTTCTTCATATCCGGGAATCGAGGATTCCCTGTTTGAAAAAAAAAAAATGAATTCCAAGAAACGGGATTGTCCCGAGGGAATGCTCACTTCCAAAAAAGTGTCCACCGTAACGCACCAATCCATATAATGCCATGATAATGCAGGTGATGCAAAAAATAATGCAATGGTGATGCAAAGTAATGCACGCAATGCAGAGAAATTGCATATAATGAAATGGTACTACATCTAATACAAATGTAATGCCATCTGCAATGCAGTGGCAATGAAAGTGCATTGGCAATATAAAATGCACGCAATGCAAAGGTGATGCAATGTAATGTAATGCAAGGGTGATGCAATGTAATGCAGGTGATGCAATGTAATACAAAGTCATACATACACCGAAATGCACGAGCTAGTAAAATTCAAAGTAATGAAAGCAATGCAGCGATAGTTAAAGTGATGCAAGGAATGCAAATGCTGTGGTGATGCAAAGTAATGCAGGTAATTCAAAGAAATCGCATATAATGAAATGCCACTACATCTAACACAAATATAATGCCATATGTAATGCAGTGGCAATGTAAGTGCATTGGTAATGCAAAATGCAAGTAACGCAAAGCTGATGCAATGTAACGCCAAATCATACGTACACCTAAATGCATAAGTTAGTAAAATTCAAAGTAATGAAAGCAATGCAGCGATAATTAAAGTGATGCAAAGAATGCAAATGCAATGATAATGCAAAGTAATGCAGCGAGATTGCACCTAATGAAAAGGTAGTTTGTTTAATGCAAAGGGAATGGAATCTATAATGCAGTGGCACCGCATTGGTGATGCAAAATGCATGTAATGGGATGGTAATGCAATGTGATGCAGAGTCAAGTGAGAAAAATTCAATTCCCTGGAATTATGACTGCCAAAAAATTTAAAAAGTTTCCCAAAAATTAGACTTCGAAATGCCCGTTTTGTTTATCTTTTTGATTTCCCGGGATTCAAAAAATTATATTTGGGGTTCCCGGAAATACCTGGAATGAAGAAAAAATTTCACATAATTCCCTTCCCCGAAAAGGACACTTGGTTTCAGGAATTTCTCGTGAATAAGAAAAAATTTTTTTCCCCAAGAATCCAGATCTCTGAAAAAATTTTCCGGCAAATTTTTTCGGGGAAAAAAAATCGGGAAATATTTGATCCAGGGAATTTTCTAAAGTGGTAAAACTTTGATTCCGGGAAACAGAATATCAGAAAAATTTAAAAAAAAAAAAAGTTTGTCAATACTATTTTTAGGGAAAAAAATCGGGAAGACTTTCCGTAGCCGGGATTTCTCGAAAGTAAGAAAAATTCAATTTTCGGGAATCTCAATTCACGAAAAAGTTAAAAGAATTTTCCCGGGAAATTTTAGAAAAAAATTGTACGCCTAATGCAAAGGAAAGGAATGCATTGGTAATGCATTGGTAATGCGAATTTCCGACGAAATGTTTTTTTTTTTTTTTTGAAAAAAATCGGGATCCCGAGAATTTTCGGGAATAATTTCGATTGAGTACGAATCGAACTTCATTCATTTTAAAATGAGAAAACTAAAATATTTTTTTGATGATTCATCATCCGCGAGCGGGAAAATTCGTCGATATCACGTACATCGCGTTAAGTTTCCAGGAAATCAATTCGATATCGATTGGTTATAAAAAATCATCAAGCTCATGAATTAAAAATATTAAGTAAACTTTTTTTTTTCTCTCCTATTCCTCGCTCCCTTTTCTTATTCTCCTGTACTTTTCATTGCGTAATGTCATTAACAATCCGAAAGAACCCCGTTTAGATTTTTAATGGCGTAAAAAATACAGACAGATGCGTTATGGCGCCTTTGCTCCCCTGAGGAATATTTTTTTTTTTTTTTTGAAAACAATCCAGACCTGCTGGCGAAAGATGCTTAAAAATAAAAATTCAAAAAAAAAAAGAAAGTATATTTTTGGGGTGGGAATCTGATATCACTTAAACAATATACGCTTTAAATAAACAATCTTTTGTTTTTTATTAGAAAAAGAAAAGGGTTAAAAGAAAAAAAAAATTAGTCGAAAAAAAAATTCAAGGACCGTAGCGCATGAAGAATCAGGGCGCTTTTTGATGCATGTCTAATCTCCGATTGCATTTTGTGTCAAACTTTGGTAAATATGAATCACTGTGCATATTCTGAATCATTTTTAATTACTAATACGGAAAGCTTTTTCTTTGAATTCGTTTTTTTTCATGACAAAAGGGGAAAGTTTTTGAACGACTGCTAATTTCAGATTGTCAAACAAAATATTTAAGAGATGATGAGTCGGCAGCATCCGCTGTCTGACTGGCTGTCTGTCTATTTATCTGATTCAGACTTGGAAGGTGATTAGCTGTTCGATATTTCGTCAGGACACGTGTTTTTTTTTTTTTTTTTTTTTTTTGTCATTTTTTTTTCTTTTTTTATTGTTTCAACTTTTGAAAATGGAATCAATCAACAACGGTAGACAAAGACATTTGAGGAACACAAAAACCTAATCTTGAAGCTTCCCATTTTGTAAGCAATGAAAGAATTGAATGAAAAAAATTATTTGCACAATTGTTCGCTTGACTTGTAGGAAAGAGATGCAAAAAATATGTAAAACATTTTTGCAAAATGAATACAAAAAATTTATGTAAAAAATTTATTACTTTTGTAGGTAGTTTATACAAAAATTTGGACAAGAATATTTTTTTAAGCACTGTAAAATTTATGCATGAAAATCTGGATACGCATAATTTGTGCAAAATTTACACATATTGTTATTTAAAATCATAAACCACGAGGGTTTGCAAATATTATGATTATTTTAATTTCATATCCCAACTAATGTACAGTTATGAATGCATAATTATAATGGAGGATAATTTAGGCATTTTCTGTGTCCAATTTTTTTTTTTTTTGCATAATTTATGCATCTTGTTTTCGTAAGGGATGATTCTGAAAAGTACTTTTTACAAAGTCAGCGACAGAGTATACATATACTTTGCTTTTAAATCTTGACGGAAACATTTTCGCCGAAGGAAGCTCGAATCCTGAGGTTAAATTTTCTGACAGCTCAAATCCTGTACGAAAATGAGATGCATAAATTGCATAAAAATCATGTAAAAATTATACAAAAAATGGGACATACAAAAAAAATGTATAAATTATGTATAAAGAATTTAATTTTTTGTACCGGAAATTTTTTTTTAACCTCCAACATAATTATGCATAAATTATATGCATAAAGTGGTAAAAAAAGTTGAATAAGCATAATATTAGCGAATTTTCCTGCTTTATGATTTAAAAAAATTATATTCATAAATTATGCAAAAATTATGCATACATTTTGTAAATAATATGCATATTCAAATTTTGCGCTTGAAAACAATGCATAAACTTTGCAAAGTTAAATCGGCCTTAACTACCCACATCCATTTGCATGTCCAAATTTTTGCATTTATACATTTTTGCCAATACGTTTTTTAAAAAATTTTTTTGCATTTATTTTGCAAACATTTTATACACTCTCTCCATTACTTTTTCCTAGGGGATTCTAAATTCTAGAAAAGATTCTACCCAAGGATTCCAGGAACTCTAAATAAATTCAAGTTCCCGATTTCCGGCCTTAAAATTATTCAGTTTATCTTTCGGGAAACTTCCCGTTTACTGGTAAATTTCCCGGGATCTCCAAAATATTTTCCAGGAAAATTGTAAAAAAAACGGGAATGGTCAATGGAACAAAAAAGTGCGCATATTTTCCGAATTTCGGGTTATAAAAAAGTAGGCACTTTGGAATCTCTACAAACAATTTTTTTCCGGTCGAGACTGGACTCACTTTTAATAGTATATTGTTAACTTAGGGAGGAAAATGAATTTTTCCGTTGAGGTTTAAAAAAAACCAAAACGAAAATTTTTTTCTTTTGCAGCCCTTGTGTTGTAATATAACAATCCACTACTCGTTTGAGCACTAAACCAAAACTCAACACTTCCGACTTCATTGAATCAAGTTATACGACGGAGAAAAGTCAGCAAAACAAAAAATTAAAAAAAATTTAAATTTTGAATGCGGGAAAATAATTTCAATCAAGATAACGGTTTTTAACTGTAAGCTTTCATTTTCTCAAAATCGGGATTACTGTATTCATTGATATACGCCTAAAAGGAAGCAAATTAACATCCTCATATCAGTTTCTAAAGTTTCCCCGTTTCCATGTGCTGGAAAATCATGTGGAGGATGGTTTAATTAATTCAGTGACCCATTTCATTGTATTAGCTTGGTGTATTCTTTTTTTTTTTTTTTAAAGTTCTTCGACTTGCTTCCCTTCTTATTATGCTCATGCACTTTTATGACCCTTTAAAATCAGAACGTCGTTTCGAGAACAAAGAATCGCTTTGTTTATTTAATTTTTCGAATGATACTTTAAGTTCAAAAACTAACGGGCGGGCGCCTTAAGGTTTTAAATTTCGTTTGTGGTACGATTGAATATCAAGAGTAATCCTGAGTCGTTCCCGAGAATTTTTCTTTCAATTTTTTTTTTTATCAAAAAATTTTTCCTGATGTCATTTTCTTATAAGAGCATTTTTCCTAAAATTAATTTTACGAAAATTAATAATTAATTAACTAACACCACTTTCATTTATATTATTTCATTACCGGTACAATCTTACAGAAGTAAAACGATTGCCCTTTGTAAAAATAATTTTTATGAATTATGAAACTATAAAAAAAAAAACCTTTAGTAAATATCAATTTAGGAAAAAAAACTAGGAACCTTTCTTTTTTTTTTAAGGAAAATTGATTTTAGGAAAAATAAATTAGGAAAAATGTTCTTTTAGGAAAAACGATATTAGGAAAATTTTTTTAGGGAAGAAAAATTAGGAAAACGTTTCTAGGAAAAACTTCTTTAGGATAAATTGGTTTTAGGAAAGTAAATTAGGAAAAATGGTAGAGAAAAATCCGGAGTAAAAGAAATTATTTTTCATTACTCATGCGTTAGAAAGTCCCTTTTTAGGTGCTGCTTGGAGGACCAAAAAGTATAACTTTTTGAAACAACGGAAACGTCATTACTCTTTAATCCTAGGACTAGAAAGTTCACTTTTCAGTACCATAGAATAAGAAAATCGCAGAAAAAAAAAAAAAAAAAAAAAAAAAAAAAAAAAAAAAATTACACCAACAACAAGGTGCTCTTATCTATATTTGAAACAGCGTTGCCAACCCAAGCCGTTTTTTCCATTAAAAAAAATTACATTTGTTTAATTTCCAATCTTTTTTTTCTTTCAAGCGGTAAAAATACATTTTTAAAACATTTCCGTATTTTCATTCGTAATAAAAAATATGTTTTATACCAAGGACAAGAAGGGGCCCTTATCTGAATTAGAGACAGCGGCCAAGCCGAGCCGAAGGCGAGGCTTGGCAACCCCGCTGTCTCCAGTTCAGAAAAGTGCCCCTTCTTGTCCTTGGTATAAAAAATACTATTCATATTCCTGAAATTCTAAATGTTTCCGACTAATTTTGTTTACTCTAATAAACCAATGTTCAAAAAAAAAAAAAAAAAAAAAAAAAAAAAAAAACGGGAAAGCCACTTTAAGACGAGTCAGACTGAGTGAAGACCGAAAAGGAAATTCAAAATGAAGACCAAAGAGATGCTGCTCCTAAAAAATGTTACCAATTTGCAAAAGCTGCTGGGTTTAGACTCAACCAAAAAAAAAAAAAAAAGTCAAAAATATTCAAAAACCTTTCTCCAAAATAACGTTTCCGGTAACTAATCATCAGTAAACCCAAACAAAAAATACGTTTGCTTTGCTCTCTAATCTATATTCTTATCAGCGGTTTTTAAAAACCAGAAAGTTACAAAGAGAAATAAATAAACAATACTTCCTTTCCGGAGGAAAAAAAAAAATCTTAAAAAACACTTTACGCGTATATCAGCAAGTTATCAATGACCCTCCGCAATTTAAAATATAATAAGAAGTCACTATTTTTTTTTTTTTTTTTTTTAATTGACTCAACCCGTCATTATCTAAACTATTTCGTTCTGAATGGTTGTCGGTTGCACAAAAATTTTTTAATGGCTCAGGTTTCCAAAAAAAAAAAAACCGTAATTGAATCTTGACACTTAAAAATATCGGTAAAAAATTTCCCAGAGTTTGAGTAAAAAATGACCAGATCAAATCGTTTGGCGTTACAGGTGAATCCAACTTCTTTTGATCTGTCAATAATTAACGATTTGATTTCTTTGCCACGTTAGGATTTTCATTCAATTTTTAAGCTTAAAAAAAAACAGTAAATTCAATAAAAAAATTACATACTTTTTTTAGAACCAACATCAGACCTTAAGGATTTGTTCAAAGATTTTATTGCTTTTAAGAAAAAATTTAATAATAAGCACTGCTGACGGTTCATCGACCCAAGGCCTTTAAGTTTTTTTTCATTCTTTGACATCAAGTACTTTAATGTAATCAATTAGTCTATAAGAAAAATGCTGAGGTTGTTATTATTATTATCAGCATGAATATGAATGAATTAATAATGAAGCTTTTTACATTTGACAAGCTGTTTGTTATCAAAAAAGAAGAAAAGTTCCTTCAACCCAATTTCAACCCTAATTTTTTTAACCGACACTAAATTTTTTTTAAACATAAAAATCAATTTTTTTTTCGAAACACTAAAAAAAATTTCGGACTTACTTTCGCCCCAATTTGATTTCCGCACTGACCGGCTTGAATGTGTACGATTTCCCTCATTTTCAAATTTTTAAATATTTATTTAAAAAAAAAAAAAAAACTCCGAAACAAAAACAAACGGAAACACTTGAGTATTTAAAAAAAAAAATAACTGTTTAGAACTTGCCGGGGGAAAGATCAGAGTATGACTGCGTGTATTCAGGATATGCAGTGTTGAGACTTGTATTACGGTTTGGAATGTCTAGTTTGACGAATGTGTTGAATGCTCCCGACGACTATCGATGAGTCATTATTAAATTTCGTTAAAGTGGTTTTTAAGTTTATACCGGCAGAACGGATTACACTTTTGTCACTCCTTTTTACGTGACGTTAAAGAAATATTTTTTAATTAATTGTACAATAGAAACCCTGTAGTCAAAATACCGCAACTTTTTTTTTTCAAATGGGGATTTTTTTTTTTTTTTCTGGGGGGAGGGGAATAATTTTTATTTCGTATGTCAAATCGACAATTCGGATGGAACGATGTGAAGGAATTTTTTAACGTGTAGCTGATATACTTGGATGACATTTTTACGAGATTTTTGTCTTTTGAAGTAAAGTATCGGGGAGACGAAATATTTGTGAATCTTAAAATAATGTTTCTTTGCTTTAGAAATTCAAATTTCGCGCCAGAAAAATTTAAAGCAGATGTGTCAAATATTAGGACCATCGCCGCGAGGGGTGGGGGTTCCCTAGACTAATCCAGATTCTCTTCAAAGCCGAAACTCAATTCAGACAATAGTATTTTTCTTTACAGGTGTCGAAGGTAAATATTTCAAGTACGAGACCAAGTTTACGGCTCGAGGCGAAGCCGAGGGCCGTAATTGGTCGAGTCTTGAAATTTACCTTCGATACCTGCAAAGAAAAATATTTTTTATTCCGAGGAAAACAATTTTTATGGTCTACTTTTTAGTCCAAGGAATGAAAAACTTTTTTTCCTCCCCTTTTCTAATACTTTATGGCAATCGACGCCATACTGGAAATTCAAGTTATGGCTGGTAGATAGACGAGTTCGACGATTCAGTTTCGCAGAGCATTCTGGGACTAAAAAGGGACAAACAGATGACGCGTCTGCGTGATTCGTAAGTTAAGAACAGGCGGTACTGTGATTTTAGCTATTTCAAGGCATTTAACTTTGAAAATTCTTCTAATTGATGCCAGTTATTTTTATAAAAATAATTCCGGAGTCAAACCTACATAATTTTTTTCTGGAACCGAGTAAAATAAATTTTTAAATTTCATGTCTATACTTAGCTTATGGGAAGCATTATTAGAAATGTACACGGTCAGACGACGCGATTTGCAATGCATTATGGGGTGAAGAAATCATTACCGAAATCGTCTATTCGATTAAGGATCACAGATCCTAATTCTTTATCAAAAAAAAGAAAGCATCAGGCTCCGAGCGACTTTGACTGCAGCGCCACCATTAAAATCATGTTTAGCTTATAAAAAAGCAATATTTTCCGCGAACTAATTGCGTGATGGAAATATATACGCTTCTTTAAGGTAAACAGGTATATTTAAGTGTATATTTATTTTAAAAAAAGTTGCTCGGAGCCTAATCCAAGCACTGATTAGTGGAAATTTCCTTGATCAAATTTGCATTTGCAAAAAAAGATAATTTTTTATTTTGACATATAAGTTTTTACGCAAGAACGGGCCAAAAGGCACTTTGAAAGTTCACAAAATGGTAAGGGTGAAGTTAGGAAGTTACACCAAACTATTAAAAGGAGTCAGAAGATATTAGTGACTTTTACCGAGATCTTTGCCCCTGGACCTTAATTTAGGATGCTTAAAGAGCTTTCATATTGAAATACCATATAATACCATCCAAAAAGGGAAGCTCAGACTTCTTTTCAGGAGAGCTTCATGGGGAGAAAATGTTTTTGACCTTGAAGGAATCATTTGGGGCCCCTCTCACATTTTTAGCTCCTCCAGCCGGCTCCCTGCCTCCAGAAAATAAAAAGATAACCCTTCAGAGACTATTCGAATTTTGGCTATTTCTCGGAATAAAAATGAATTGCAATTTAATTTTTTTTTCTTCGTTCCAGATATTCGATCTTCAGCTTCCAAAAATAAAATCAATTACGATTTCCACCCGGCATATCCTCAAACTTGCTAAAATTAAATACAACACACGGAACAGGAAGCAATCGGCGGTTTCTTACATTACATTGCCCCTTATATTATTTACGGAGTATCTAGTTTGTCCAAGAAGCTTAAAAAATGCCCACTTCCTGTAACACATTATACCTGTCGTCTATAAACAATGAATCAGATTTAATTAGGCTCACATCCCACTCGTCTTTTAAGTTATCTAGAATTTTCGCTTTCTTACAGCGAAATAATAACTTTAATTTTAGAAGGGAAAAATCATGCTGCAGAAAGATATAAAAGCAGCGAAAGTGGACCATTTTTTTCCGGGCCCGTAGCCAGAACGAAGAGCCAGGGGGGCAATAGGCCTTCATTCCCTATGCCTGTCATATTAAGCCGATTTACTCCGGGGGGACGTTGCCCCCCTTGGCTAAAACCCGTTTTTTTCCCGTCGTCAACAATTTCGGAACTGATTCATTTTTTATACATACCATGAGTTTCGGATTTTCTGGATGATAGCAGCGGCAGCTCTTTAATTATCAGCGAGTCATTTTAATCATTGGCTTCTTGACCGTTCAGGCTTCTCGCTCTGATGACTGTTGGCATGCTCATGTTCACTCATATACATAAACGAGTTTTCCGCTTAACTAAAGAAGGAAAACAAACCAAATAACAGTCAAAAATCTCAAGCAAAAAAAAAACAAAAAAAAAAAAAAAAAAAAACTAGAGAAAAATTTAAAAAACTCAAAATTTTTTTTACGTCATTTAAGGCGGTTTCCACCAGTTCCATGATCAGGAAATTAAAGTAAAAGTTCACTTTAAAAATTTCTGCTTTAATTTCGTTTTTAGGCTGCTATTTTTAAAGTAAACCTTAAATGTATTAGCTGGAAGCAATAGAAACCGCCTCTAGTGCCATGAATAATAACTAGTCAGGTGTCTACCTATCAGTTCAAATAAACCACCGAGCGTATGATAAATCTTAACACAATTTTTACATTATATTCACAACCTTTACACATTTAAAAATCTCTTTTTTTTTTTTTCTTATAACTTACAAAAATTCTATTTTTTTAATTAGTAGCAAAACATTAATTTAATTAAAAAACTAAAGTCAATAACTTAATAACTTAATTTAAAAAAGCACATGTAATAATTATACTTAAGAAAATGAACAGTCAAAATTTCGATGTACACAACTATAAGAAAAAAAAAAAGAAATGTTTTTTTTTTTTTGAAAATAAAGCCTAGTTTGATATGGAGTTTTTACACTGACTAGAGAGAAACAATAATTACAGTTGTGTACAAAGACGGAAGTTAATAAAAACAATTGAAATTTTTTGTATCATTTATGGCACGTCACCTCTTATTAGCATGTTGGTTTACATATTGTCTGACCTTAATTTTAAAAGCATCTTTATCCATTGCATATAATTCAGCTGCTTCCATGTTTAACGGATCATCAAAATTTAAAAGATCCTGAAGAAACAAAAAAAAAAAAAAGACCATTAATTATTAATTAACATAATAATTCCAGTTATATTTTTTGAATGCCCCTAATTTCAATTTTAAAATTTATACTTACAGTAAATAAAGAATTTAAGCCCCAGATCACATCCTTTAATCGTCTAGTAGGAGCCCAACCTAAACCATCAATTGAACTTTGTCGTAGAAGACTTAAACAGACAGCTCCATCTTCATTTATGTTTGGATGCCATATCTTTGTTTCACATGTAACAGTCGGAGGCTAAAACAAGAGTACTTTTCATACCACCAGGTCGATTTATTGAAACTTTGCTTCTGTACTTACAGCCATGTTATATTCTTCAGTCACCAAAATATGAAAGCAAAATTTTCCTCCAGCCCAATATCCTTCATCTGGAGAAACATATAATCTAAAGTCGTGAAGCTCATGAGGGTTATCAAAACGAACTTTACATGTTGAAGGTAGCGTCTGTTCCATTTCTTGTACTTCCTTCACTAATAATTGGTCCCTAACTGACGCTCTTTTTTTCGGTTCGGCACTTGTGCCATTTACCGACGCTTCTTTTTTTAATTTTCCCTTGAGAGTAATCATGATTTATCTTCCCTTTTTCACACACTGTATGGCATCACTAAAAATTCAAAATTAAAAAATTGGAGAAAAAATTCACAAAAGGAAGAAAGCAACCACGTGGAGTCGAATATCAAGCTCTAGCTTTCCCGGATGGCAACCATTACGCCATATTCAAGAAAATATTGTTTAGTTGCTATCTCAAAAAAATTCACCAAGTCAGTACATGCTCGAAATTCAATTCTTTGCGGCTACTGCCTTTTGGTTTGCTTAATTATTATAAATTTACAATTTTGTTCTTAAAAACGGTCAGCCGTTTGTCTGCTGACAATCTGAGACAACTTGTTAACTCAGGAACCGTTTCAAAAATTAAAAATTTACTATTATTTATTTCTTGTTCGTTTAATTACACAATAATCATAACCCAGCTGCAATATTAATATTACCTTTTGGATTAAAAACAAAAACTTCTGTCACGGATCCCAACTATAATTATGCGAGCAAAACTGCCCTATTGGTGGATATTTCTCGTAAAACTCCGTTCTGAAAGCAGAAAAAATGGCGACATCTGTCGTAGTATATTGCCAACATAACAAAAACAAATTCTCTAAAATAGTTCCTTTTTCATGCATGCCGTATAAAATGGCTTTGCGACCGTAATTTGAATGATTGTTTTTAAATAAAGTATTAACGATTTTAAATTTATAAAATGCCGCCATTTAAAAGAAAATTTATACCCAGTAAGGAAATTATTAAAAAGGTAGAAGTCAAGGATGATGACAAAAACGGGAATCCTTCATCCGAGGTTTGTTTACAATTACCATGTGTTTTGATAAAATCAGGTTATGTTTTTAAAATTCTATTTGAAACATTGTAGGAAGACGATGAAGATTGGTTGTCAGAGGTTAAAAACGATAGTGGTGATAGCACAGATGAAGAAAACGATCCTGATTTAGAAGGAAGCGACCAGGAAAATGATCCTGGACCTGTGTTTGTTAGTGATGATGAAACTGAAAATGAAGACGAAGGAAGTTCTGATGAGGATGAAGAAGATGAATCTGTAGAAGAAACCGAAGAAGAGGGAAGTGATGACGATGACGATGAAGAAAAGGAAAGTGATAATGATGAAAAGCAAGATGGTGATGATAGTGAAAATAATTCAGAAAACAACCGTGATATGGACAAACCACTCAGTAGTCAAAATCAGGGGAAAGGAAAGAAATTGAATAATATAAATAAGAGTATAACAAGGGAAAATGATGAAGCTACCAAGAGCTCAGACAGCAAAAAGTTGATTAGAAAGTTAAGCAAGAAATTACAATCAAGTAATGTTAGTTTAAAAAAGCCAGTTAAATCAATAGATAAATTTACTGAGGAAATAAAAGCATCTGTAAAAAATGAAAATAATAAAACTAATGATGAATATGATAATGATTCATCTGATGAAGAAGTAAGTTTTTTTAAAAAAAATTTTTAAAAAAACCTTGGTTAATTTGTTTTTCTCGTTTCAGGATATTAGGAACACAGTTGGAAATATTCCAATGAATTGGTATGATGATTATCCCCATTTAGGATATGATTGGGATGGGAAAAAAATTTTAAAGCCCAAAAAAAGCGATCAGTTGGATGAATTTTTAAGACGAATGGAAGATCCAAATTTCTGGAGGACAGTTAAAGATTCACAGACTGGACAAGATGTTGTTTTATCTGATGCTGATGTTACTTTGATTGAGAGAATGCAGAGCGGGAAAATTCCAGATGCTGATTTTGATGAATATGCTGTAGGTTTAATTTATTTGCTTTTTTTAAAAAAGTTTATTTTTTCTCCTTAATTAATATCTTTTTTTTTTTTAGCCATGGGTTGAATGGTTCACTTCTCAAGTAATGAAAACGCCTATAAGAGGCATCCCAGACCACAAAAGATCATTTTTACCTAGTAAAATTGAGAAGGATAAAGTTTCAAAATTGGTCCATGCTTTGAAGATGGGATGGATTAAAACAGAAGCTGAGAAAGAAAAAGAGAGAGAAGAGAAAAAGCAACCTAAATATTACATGCTGTGGAAATCAGACGATCAAGCTGAAAGAATGAGAAGAATATACGATCATATTCCGGCACCGAAAAGGTTATTACCCGGTCATGCGGAATCTTATAATCCACCTAAAGAATATTTATTTGACAAATTAGAAGTAAGCGGTTTTGGTTTAAAATTTTTTTGTGTTTTATAAAGAGCCAAATAATTCTTTTTTTATTTTATTTAAAAATTAGATGAAGAAATGGAAGAAAATGGAGGATACTCCTAGTCAAAGGAAATTGCACTTCCTTCCTCAAAAGTATAATTCATTAAGGGAAGTTCCTGCCTACGGTAGATTCGTACAAGAA
Source organism: Liposcelis bostrychophila (assembly GCA_037577465.1). Classification (NCBI taxonomy): domain Eukaryota; kingdom Metazoa; phylum Arthropoda; class Insecta; order Psocodea; family Liposcelididae; genus Liposcelis; species Liposcelis bostrychophila. Next base: position 9,154,344 of record CM075212.1, read on the forward strand.
AGGTTTAACAGATGCTTGGACTTGTATCTTTGCCCGAGAGGTCGTAAAATGAAGGTAGGAATTAATTCATTTTTTGGTTTTGAAAAAAATATTAACCAATTTTTTTTTTTTAGTTGATGATTGAACCAGAAGACCTAGTGCCACAGCTACCCAGTCCGAAAGATCTTCAACCATTCCCTACGGTCATGTCTATGGTTTATAAAGGTCACACCGATATGGTCCGAACAATAGACGTAGACGGAAAAGGTCAATTCTTAATATCTGGTTCCGACGACATGACCGTCAAAGTTTGGGAAATATCTACCGGAAGATGTTTGAAAACCATTCCTTGCGGAGGCATCGTCCGGTCCATAAGCTGGTGTCCGAGCCATGCGATTTCTTTAATTTTAGTCGCGGCTGATAGGAAAGTTTTAATTATAAATCCCGGCGTCGGGGATAATTTAATCACTTCCAAAACAGACACGCTGTTGGAAGAACCTCCTCCGCAGGAAAATATAGGTAGAATTCTAAATTAAATTAAATTAAATTAAATTTAACAGATTTTTAAATTTTTTTTTTTTTTTAAGTTACGGAACGAGTCAAAGCCGTCGCCCAATGGGAAAATCTAACCCCTGAAAGCGACGAATGGTCGAAAGGGATCCGAATCATTATCAATCATTTTAAAGAAGTCACCCAAGTATCATGGCACGGCAAAGGAGATTATTTTACGACGGTAATGCCCGAAGGCCAAAATCGTTCCGTATTAATTCATCAGCTTTCGAAAAGACGATCACAAATCCCGTTCAGCAAAAGCAAAGGATTGGTTCAATGCGTTTTGTTCCATCCGATCAGACCGTTTTTATTCGTAGCGGTAAGACCGTCTCCTTATTTGAACTTCTGCATTGTTTCAATTTTTTTTTTTTTTTTTTTTTTTTTCATTCCAAAAATTTTCCTTTTTTTCAGACTCAAAGAAACATTCGAATTTACGATTTAGTCAAGCAAGAGTTATACAAAAAATTGATAACGGGTTCTCAGTGGATCGCAACGATGTGCATCCATCCCGGAGGGGATAACATTTTAGTTGGAACTTATGACAGGAAGGTTTTGTGGTTCGATTTGGACTTATCCACGAAACCTTATCAAACTCTTAGGCTTCACAGCTACGCCGTTCGGGGCGTTGCTTTCCATAAAAGATATCCTCTTTTTGCCAGCGGATCGGACGATCGAGGTTTGATCGTCTGCCACGGTATGGTTTATAACGATCTCTTGAAAAATGCTCTTATAGTGCCTTTGAAACGGTTGTCGGATCACGAAAAGTACAACGATTTCGGCGTTTTCGACGTTAAATTCCATCCGATGCAACCTTGGGTGTTTTCAAGCGGTGCTGACGCGACGATACGGTTGTATACTTAAATTAAAAATAAAACGAATTTCACTCTTTTCAAACGTTTGAAACTTTTTTTTTCGATCCTGTAAAAAGACAAATGAAATAAAAATAAATTAGCTACTCGTATTTTACATTTTTGCAAGATCACTTATTAACTGTTCCAAAAAACTACCTCACGCAGTGATCTTAGCAACAAAAATGCTTATCTGTATTATTTGGATCCATCGAGTGTCCGTTGGTTGAAAAAAACTTATCAAACGTAGGAGGGTGGTGTGTTTACATTTAACACTTTGAAATGATTTTTGTAAGCCATGTTAAATGTAAATTTATGCGATCGATGCCATGAACTTTTTATCAGAAAGATAGAAATCATTTTTTTAAATCGGTTTTATGATCCAAACGATTCCTTTTAAGAATTTAAAAAAGAAAAAAAAATAATAATAATAATAAATTTTCACGAATTATTTTAAATTAGGAAATATTTCTTGAAACTATAAAACAATTTTTAAATTCAAAAGTTTAATTTAACGGACACTTCCTGGTGCAGCTGGTCAACTGCTGTAACTCCCATCTTAAATATGATTGGAGAGAGTCTGCTTCGGTTGTTTTTCAAAGGTCACGTGACTACAAGTTTACGTCAACGTAAGCGGGAAAACAAGTAGTGACATGATATTTTAAAACGATCAAAGCGGGCAATTTCCTACAATATTTATAATTATGATGAAGGTACATCAATTGATCTCTGGCGCACGGATTTAAGCATGTCCTAGTGATGCCGATATTTTATCGATAAGTTCGATATATCGATAAATCGACCCAAAATTATCGGTATTTTTTCGATATTTACAATTTTACCGATACACCAAATCGATAAATTTTTGGTCGATAATTTGAACGATATTTTCGGGAAAAACCTGCACTTTTTCCTGAATTTTTTCGGATAATCTGCAAAACAAAATTTTTAGGATTTGTAAAAAAAAAAAGTAGTATTAACAAACTTTTAACATTTTTTTTTGGCAAACAACCTTTTTTTTTATGCTTTTCTGAAAAAATTGGTTCAATTTATCGATAATTCACTTATCGATAGCTTTTCAATCGATATATCGATAGACCGATATTTTTTTTATGAAAATATCGATATACTATATCGATAACTTTTTTCGATTTATCGGAAACACTAGCATGTCCACTAACGAAAGAAAAGTACCAAACATAGAAGCAATATTATCTACTTAAACGAAATAATATTCAACGAATAAAAATAATAAACAGAATTATTGAAAATAAATTAAATGGAAAGAAGGCCATTTCCGTTTCTCCTTAGAGATACTGTACCAAACTGCTTCAGTGAAAATTTTACATACTTGTGCTCATTCGAATTTAAAAAAAAAAAATCTTTTTAAGGATTTTCACCAGAAACTTTTTCTATAGTACCAATAGATCCGGATAAAAGAACAGTATCTCCTGTTTTAAATATTGCAGTTGCATTTACAACTCCAACGAGGCATGGCAAACCGTATTCTCTTGCAACCACAGCTCCTAAAAAAAAAAATATTTAGAACGTTATTTTATTTTATTAATTAATTAGGCAATTTTTTTTTTTTTTTTTTTTTTTTTTTTTACCATGTGAAATCAATCCCCCTAATTCCGTAACGATCCCCCCGAGGAGCGGAAAACATGGACTCCATCCGACATCGGTGCAGTGAGTTATTAGAATATCACCTTTTCGTATTTGATCGATTTCATTCACATTGTTAATTACGATTGCTCTTCCTAGAGCATTCCCCGGATAGACCGGAAAACCTTTGACTTTAATTTCGCCTTCGGTTTTTACGATTTCTCTTTCAATCGCTTCAGCCGGGCCGATTATTAGTTCCGGTAAAATTATTTGATTCCATTCCGGAAATGACCGCTGACGTCTCATCGCTCTGATTGAAAAAAAATATTCTTCATTAAATAAATCAACCGAAATAAATAGATAAATAAAAATAAAAAAACAAAAATAAACTTTGCTTACTTTATAACCAAAGTCGGACTCCTGGTTTTGATTAGATGCGAAATCTCGTAATGAGTTAAATGGAATACTAAATCTGCTCTGGGCAGCAGACCTTCAAATACTAAAAGCTGTCCTAGTTTCCGATACGCTAATCTAAATTGGTGCACGACCGAAATTAAATTCGATTTCGTTATTTCACGATAAGCCACTCCGTTCTGGCAAATCGGGATCAAAAATTTTAAAACTGACCTGAAAAAAAAAAAAAAAAAAATGAACGGTTAACTTGTCAAAAATATTTCGGAAAATCAGGACTGCGAAAAAATGAAATTTAGGATTTGATCGCATAAAAAAATAGATGAAGATGGCCCCCAGACCAGGGTTTTGTCTCCATTTGCGGTTATATCTAATAATACGATTAATTAGAGATTTCTCAAACTGCAATTATAATTTTGTTAAAAAGATTTTTCAACTTTTTGCAGTTTGGATAGCCTAAAAAATTTTTCCTAATCAGCAAAAAAATTTCTAGCATTTAATATAGTCGTATTTTCGTACTCAATCCTAGAATTTGATCAATCCGCAAATGATGGCACGACTCATTTTGCCTCCAAAACGATTAGCCTTTTTTTTTCTCGGTATTATACTCACTTCAATTCTGGTTTCAACGGGGACTTCAACTGATTAATAATTTCCTCAGCTGTTAAATTTGATTTGACTTCGGAATTTTCAACCGGTTTTGATTTATCCCTATTTTTAACAACTGCCTGAATCATTTTAACGACTTGACCAGGATTCGTGCCCCAAACGTCTGAAGAAAAATCAAACTGAAAAAAAAAAAATTAATTAAATTAAATTTTAAACGAACTTATCCGAACGAATTTATCAATCGAAAAAACATACTTCTCTCATTCCCCGATGCCCGTGCTTTTGAATAAATCTCCTAAACATTAAATACGCAGTCGAATTATTTTCCTTCAACCAAATGAACCCATTTTCCGGATTGATTTCCAAAAAACTCTCGGGGTTTTCCCCTTCGGAAATTGTCGTTGCTATTTTTTTTAACGACGTCGGGATATCTCCGCTGATGGCGTCGGTATTGGATAGAAACCCGGCGACGTCAAGTAAATTTTCTTCAGATATGTCTGAAACAAAACGGAAAAAAATTACTTAAAGAGTAGTAGGGAGGGAGTTTGTTTAATTAAAAAAAAATTACCTCTACTTCCTTGGCACAACAAACTCAAACATATGGCTTCCAAAAAAACGCTATTTCTTGAAGTATGCAAATGGTAATCACAAGCCTTTTTCATGACCGAAAGCTGAATTGTTAAGGCTCTATGCAAATCAGCAGCTGATTCTACGAGATCTGCGTTTATTTGAAAATTTTTAGCTAGTTCAGTCGAGTCTTTGACTACTCTTTTAGCTTTCAACGCCAGCTAAAACAAAATCGTACGGTTTAAGGAAATTCAAACATATTCTTCAGTCACATGTCGAATTCAATTAATTAATTAATCAATCAATCAATAAAGAAGTCACATGTTTTGAGATGGCTCCATCGATTAATTGCGCTACGGGAGATAGGACAAAAAGCGTAATTTTGACTTAGTAAAAAAAACGGTTAACCCCCGAAAAGAGAAAAAACAAAAATTTGAATTTGAATGCCCGCCAAAACGGAACGTGAAGGAACGTGACGTCATCTGCCTAAAAGTGGCCGTGTTCGTTTCTGAACGGCAGTACGGCATCGATCGATGCATAATGTTTACAAACAAGACGTGTTCCGCTTTAAATTCGATATCTCGCTTCGATACAGGCAGATGACTTCACACCAATAAAAATATCGCTCAAGGAGTGATCACGTGACAAAAACTTTTCCTGACTTTGTTTTTCTTTTTTTTTTAATTTGATGAAAAATTTTCACGTTTAAATATTCATTTTTAATTAAGGACATGCTATACATTTTAGTTTCCAGCGAAAATCTCATAACATGTGACTTGTCTATTAAATAATTTTAAACTCACGTAAACGCAGTACACAAATTCCTGGAATTTTCTTCCATTTCCATTAATGCCATTCCTTCTTTGGGCGATATTTAAAAGCTCTTCATTGACCAATGGATGCCCAATAATTGCGATATCGCCTATCGTGTTATCGAAGCCGAGTTCCTTTGATGGGTATCTCAATGCCGTGGCTAATAAGTCTAAGAGGGCTCGATGATGACTTATTCTGACACTAAAAAAAAAAAAAAAAAAAAAAAAAAAAACGTAAATTTGCGTAATCTAGGGAATAATTAAAATGATAAAATACTCACGTATCTTTTTCTCCTCCACTGGCCAAATTATTTATAATAATACTCTGAGTCAAAACGGTACTGGCTCCGGGGAATACCTCTCCCGAATTAGCAACCGTGCACAATTCGGTGTCACTACAAACGGGGGTATTCATTTCATGAAGTAACTCATATTCTGTCCATTGATTTATGGAAGTAACCGGCCGGACTTGGAGAAGATAAATTTGACCGTCTTTGATTGCCCATTCGATGTCCCTTGCGCTGTCAAACGTTTTATCGATGGATATAGCAATTTTTCCTAAATTCAACATTTCGACGTCGGACAAACAAGCTTTGTTTGAATCGTCTGGAGTTAATTCTTCATGCTCAGTTCCATTTTCTACAAAAATTAGAAAAAAAAAAAAATTAAAAAAATAAAAATAAAATATTTAAAATTATCTAAAGAAACTTTTTATTAATTTTCGTCCGGTTTCTTTTTTTTCTCAGGACTGTTTCCTGGCGATCTAATACCTATCGTCTTGTTGGTCTGTGCAATTCCTCCCCGAAATTTGAGCTTTTAGCTCCATATTTATGCAATATTGTGATGCATTTTTACAATATTTTAATGCTTTTTGAAATTTCACTGGAGAAAGCTCTAATTCTCAGAGTTGTGTTTTTTGAATACTCAAATTCAGTATAATAACATAAAATCCGTTTTCAGTTTTCAGTTTGAAAAATATTAGGTGTGAACCTGGCAGTGCTCAATTTTCGGGTCGTGTATATATATAAATTTTCACAATTTCTTTTGTTTTGTAGCTGCAAATTTGGGAACATGGTTTTTTGAAAGCTCAAATTTAGGGGCATAGAACGACGTCTATTTTAAAATTGGAGCTTTTCGTTGTAGTGTAGTACAAAGTTGATAATGCAAATAATTTTTGTTTTAAAAGCTCAAATTCTGAAATTTGGTTTTCCTGATACCCCAAAAAAAGCTCCAAATTCTGGTATAGTTTTTGACGTGGGACTACGTCGTCAGGCTCGGTCCTGAAAAAATCTGTCTGTCCGGGTTCTGTCCGAGTGCGCACTGTTCGCACCAAAAATTAATATCTTATCAGTTTAATATTAAAATTTTAAATAATATTTCGACCATTTTTTTCCACTTTTGGCCTTTTTTAATACTAAAATTAGACGACATGAACGAAAGCAAGGACTTAGAAAATCTCATTTAACTTTTTTTTAAATTTTCGCTGTTTTTTAAAGTAAAATTTACAAAAAACTTTCTAAAAAATTTATAAGAAATTTGAAGTTAAAATTTTATTTTAAAACTAGACGATATGAACGAAAGCATGGACTTAAAAAATTTCTTGTAAATTTTCAAGAAACTTAACTTTTACAAGAAACATTAAGTTGTTAATTCAAGAACCTAAAAATTTAGTTTAGTTTAGTTTCTTTTTTAGTTCCTAAACTAAAGGGCAGTCTCCACTTGATGACGTTCACGGCATTCGCGTTGTCCGTCATCACGGTTAACGTAATCGCACCGGAAGTACTTTGCAGGTTTTGCTCCCGTAAACGTTTGTGGCATAAAAAGAGTACCGTATATTTCATTAAGTATACAAAATTGGCTTACCCAGAATTTGTTTTGGAACAGATTTATTGTTTTCCCCATGCCCGAATTAAAATTTTTCTTTTTAAATCCGTAAAAACATCTTTCAAAACCGCCATTTTTAATGTTTGTAAATAGAAAAAAGCAGAAGATGATCAAAAAAATCGTGGTAAAAGATCCACAAAACTTCCGGTGCGATTACGTTCATCGAGAAGGCGGATAACGCGAATGCAGTGAACGTTATCAAGTGGAGACTGCCCTTAAAACACCATGAAAGTATGCATCCTTGAATGAACACCTTAAGAAAATACCAGAACATACTTCGCCTAGTCCGTAATTGGCACTTATCAGAATATTTCTCGGATCTCCAGTTACAGGGTTTCATAAAATTTCTTGAAATTTTATTTAACTTTTTTTTAACTTTCGCCGTTTTTTTCAACTTTTTGCTTTATCGACCGCAGGGAGAATAAAGCATTGTTTTTAGCACAAATTTCAGATTTTCAGTTTTTGATATTTTTACACGTTTTGAAGTCCCCTGATGCCGGAAAAAGCAAAATTTGGATGGTGGCCGTGTGTGTGGATGTGTGTATGAATGTATGAATATATGTGCAAAAAAAAGTGTCCGTCGAAAAGCAGAAAAACGAAAGAACGGATCTCGATGATTTTTGGTGGGTAGAAACTTCTAATGAAATGTAGGTGCTAATTAGTTTTTGGGCCGAATCGGTTCAGCGATTCGGAAGCAGTGAGTGAAAATGTTAAATTTTCAACAATTTCAAGATCTTTTTTGACTATACATCGCGAACGCAGCCACCGATTGAGTCAGATTTTCGTACTGCAGTAGATATTCCTCAAAATACGCTACCATTAAAATTTGGTTAAATTCAGTTGAGTGGTTCAGAAACGGTGAGCAGGGCTAAAAGTATGGGTATAGGCCTAAAAACCGATATCTCCAACTTTTGAAACGGCACGATATGACGTCATCGATTACGTCAACAAAGCGATTTGGATGCTGATTGGCGGGTTCCTCGTGGGAGCTAACGAAAAAATAACCGTATTTTTGAGAATATTTTCGGGGTAGAGGATTCCGAATCTGAAATAATTTTTCCAAAATTCAAATTCCTTATGCCCGTATTGCGGCTTTAGTGGAACTCTGATCAAAAATCTAACCGTGTTTTTGAGAATATTTTCGGGGTAGAGGATTCTGAATCTGAAATAATTTTTCAGAAATTCGGATTCTTTGTGCTCGTACTGCGCTTTGGTGGACCACCGATCAAAAATCTAAGCATATTTTTGAGAATATTATCGGGATAGAGGATTCCGAATTCCAAATTATTTTTCCGAAATTCGAATTCATTATGCCCGCACTCGGCTTTGATAGACCTCCGATCGAAAAACTAACCATATTTTTGAGAATTATTGAAATAGTCGATAAAGCAATTTGATCGGTTCTCCGATCTCATTTTTTTTTTTTAAATATTAAAATTAGACTACATGTACAGAAACAAGAACTTAGAAATTATAAATAAAACGTTCACTACATTTTTTAATTTTGTCCTTTTTCCTTTAGCCAAGGATATGAGCTAAAGCAATGTTTTAATATTAAAATTTTAACTAATTTTTTTTCAGCTTTTGACCTTTCTTTATCAAAAATTTTAATTTTTTGACCAAAAACGAGCAGTTAAAATGCCTTAAAATTTTTAAATCGTTTCATTTTTTAAATTTAGCAACATTAGGACAGTACCCCAAAGACGTAGTCCTACGTAGGGATATACCCCATATCCCAGTATGATTTTATAATCTGATCTTTTTATTGTACTGCTGACTTGATGCACCCTTTGGATACATGTAAATATTATGTCATTATTAGCATTATTCCCCCTAAAAAAAAAAAAATACGACATGATTTTAAAATTCCCCTTTCCCGCTTTTCGCAATTTTTTTTTTTTTTTAATCAAAAAAAAAATTTTTTTTTGAAAGTTTCTTGATTTTAATTAGTGTAAATGATGATATAAGCTTTCTGCACAGACCCCATCCCTCCTAAAATTATGACTTAATATTTAAATGTCTCCTGTAAATTTTAATTCCATGATTCTAAAATTCACAAACCTGACATAGTAATTTTATGTTTTTTTCCTCCGATTTGGATTGACGAAATCTTCAGTTCATCGTTTAACGATCTAAATACTTCGATGGTGTCGGGGTCCACCTCTCCAGAAACCACGCTCTAAAACAAAACGTCGGTAGGATTAGTAAATTAATTAAATCAGTTTATTTGATTAATTTTCCACAATTAAGGAGACAAAATACTTGAGAACGAAAGGACTCCAAGACCAAACTGACTTAGATTTAAATATTATTCAGGCAAACCTAAGAAGGTCTGAGCATTTTGATCTATCTTCTCTTTAATTCCATTTCGTTATTCCTCTTCTTTCTCTTTTTATTTCATTTTTAAAGTTTGTGTTGCTAAAAAATATGCAAATCTCTCCTGCTCAATTTTTACAAAAAAAAAAAAAAAAAAAAAAAATTAACTTTTTTGGGAAATATTTAAAATACTACTTTAACCGGCGAGCCAATAGGGCAAACATTATTATGTTTCGATATCTTTCTAGTTCCTAAACTAAAACACCATCGAAAGTATGTATCATTGAATGAACATTCTTAAAAAAATATTAGAACCTACTTCGCCTAGTCCGTAATTGGCACTTATCAGAATATTTCTCGGATCTCCAGTTACAGGGTTTCGGGTAAAAACAACGCCTGCTTTTTCAGCCTGAACCATTTTTTGAACGACTACCGCCATTTTACAAAGAACAATTTGACCATGTTGCCTAAAAAAAAATTAAAATAAAATAAAAAATCAACAAATACAAGGAAAAAGCAAGAAATTGTACTAACATTCTGTATTGGACCGAATGATAAGAATAAGCAGATGCCCAGCATTCCTGCACAGCTTTCAATAAATTTTCTTCTCCAGTCACTCCTAAAAATGTCGCATTTTGTCCGGCGGCCGACGTTTCTTCCGAGTCCTCTCCAACTGCGGACGACCTGACAGCAACCGCAGCCTCTCCTTCGAAATTTCTATACTCCTGCAAAATTTTCTCGGAAATGGACTTTGACATCGGAGTCGATTTAAATAACTGCATAACGCTAGAAATAAATTAAATTCAGTAAAACTGCAACTGAACCGCATTTAATTATAAAATTTTCTTACTTTTCGCATCCGTCTTTCAAATCCTGCTCCGCCAAATGAGGCAAAAGTGCCACAGCCCTCGAAAGATATTTATTTTCCATCAAATGCTTATTAAACGCGTTCGTTGTTATACAAAATCCGACGGGCACTTCAAATTGAAAATCTTTTAGTGACGTTAAAACCGCCAAAGACGAACCTTTACCACCCGTAACGTCGGGATTTCGGCAAATCGAATCCGAGAATTGAACCACGTACTGATCGGATTTTGGCTTTTCGTCGCAATGAAATAAGTCGACATCCGGTTTTGGAGGTTTGTTAACGTGAACGTTGTCCGCTCTGTACCAAAATTCAGCGACGCCGAAACCGACGTCGTTATTAAGACTTAACATGATGCTAGTTAAACGAGCCACGAAATTTTGACCATGGACGCGATGTTCCTCTTTTCCTAAAGTCGCAAACGCGCTGAAACGCGTTCGGTTGGCAGTGAACGTGACTAACATGTTATTCGGCAATCTGGAGAATGTGTTGTCGGATAAATTCTGAAGTCCTATATTACAGTCCGTTATCGTGTGGATTTTCCGGTTCGGGTAGAGAACATGGCCGAATTTGGCACTGAAAAAAGAAGAAAACGCTGTTCATTTTAATCCGGCAAAAAATGTTACGTACTTCAAACGGCAAAAAAAACATCATCACATCACACTCATCATCACAAACATCATCACATCACATCAAACATCATCATCACATTCTGGGGTGATTTGACGAGTCGAAATGACGTCAAAATGACGTTTTTAAGAATGACCGATAATAAAATTTGTCAGTGGATGACGTCAAGAAGACGTCTTATTGACGTCTAAATGAAATGACATTAGCATTTCGAAGTCGAAATGACGTCAATAGGACACGCCATTCACGAGCAGAAGACGTCATTTTGGTCACAAATGACCATATCTGATGACCAAAATGTGACGCGTCACCATGACGTCACTTTTTTTGTTGGGAATATAAAAAGAGAGAATTTAATAAAATTTCGTTTTTTTTTTTGTAATCAGTTAAGCTTACGAACATGATATTTTGATAAAATGTAAACGTGAATTTTTTTATCAAGATAATCAGCTCAGAAGGCACCAAAATTGCAAAATTTTTCTTTTTTGCGGCATTTCCAATTTTGGCATTTTTAAATCCTTCCTTTTCCCTTGGAAGTACAAAAACAAATTATAAACAAATCAGACTGGGATATGGGGGCATATCCCTACGTAGGACTACGTCTTTGGGTTACTGTCCTAATATTGCTAAATTTAAACAATGAAACGCTTTAAAAATTTTAAGACAATTTTTTTTGCTCGTTTTCGATCAAACAATTCAAATTTTTTGATAAAATAATTTTTTTTCCTGGCTAGAAAAAATCTTGGAACTTTTGAAAAATAAATTCTTGTTGAAACTTTAAAAAAAAACAGAAAATTTAAAAAAAGTTAAATAAAAATTACCAAGAAATTTGAAAAAAAAAAAAAAAAAAAATAGTCAGAATATTATTTAAAATTTGACGACATGAACGAAAGCATGGACTTGAAAATTTTACAAAATTGTAATTTCAATTGTAATTTTAAAAAAGTTAAATTTTAAATAATATTTTTACTAGTTTTTTTCACTTTTGGCCTTTTTTAATTTTTTGGAAAATTTCTTGTAAATTTTACTTTAAAAAAAAACAGCGAAAATTTAAAAAATGATAAATAAAAATTTACCAGAAATATTTTAAGTCCATGCTTTCGTTCAAGTCGTCTAATTTTAAAATAAAATTTTAACTATAAATTACTTTAAATAAACTGAGGAAATTTTAAAAAAAAGTTAAATAAAACTTTTGGTGCGAACAGATCGACACCCGGACACACAGATTTCTCCAGGACCGAGCCCTAAGGCATACTCCTACGTCAAAACAAAAAAAAAAAAAAAACTTTATTACTATGATAATCCCAAAGGGCTGGATGTGGCTCGAATGTAAAACAATGTCCCGTCCTTTGTAAATCCAGTTAGTCCCAGCCTTCGAGTTAAAGTCTGAGCCTCGGCTGGTCCATATCGTCTTTGTCTTAAAGAAGGAAGATTTAAATGGAACGGAGCTTCGGAATCTATGTAGACTTCACCTCTCATGGCTCCCCATTGGTCAAAGCCCAGACCTTGATCTTTTCTAAAAAAAAAAAATAAATATTAATTAGGAGGATTTCACACAAAAGTCATCTTTTAGCAATAAAATAAAACTTGCTAATTAAAAGCAAAGATTTCTTGGTTTGGCTTGGGAAGGTACTTCCTGCCTTTCCATTTATTTTATATATATTTTTTTTAAAAGTAAACTGAATATTTTTTGCAAATGACAATTTGCACGTGACAAATGCATTATCTCTAATTAGGCCTAACACGCTCTGCATTTCAAAGAAAACACGATTTTTTCGTCTTAAATAAATTTTAGAAACTTACATTAAATGTCGCCATTCATGTTGTTTCCAGGGATCTCTGGACAAAGCCGATGCCATCAACCACGGACTCCAATCGTTCCTCAAATCAATTAATTTCCCGACTCCCGACCATCTAGAAATATTGTAAAAAATATATTAGGCTTATTAAATTTCGAAATTTAAAAAAAATTGTTACAAAGCTCTGAGATAAAAAAAATCGCGGGAAAAATAAGGCAGCCAGCATTTTGTTTGTTTTTGAAGTAAAACTTCTTATGGGGCGAGTCCGCGTAATGAATTGAAGTTCAAAAGATTAAGGAAAGTATGACTAACAAAAGTATAATTAATATTTAATTATTTTAATATTAAAATTTTAACTTTGTTGAAATATTTTTTTTAAAAATTGAGTTTGACGAGAAAATGCAAGATTTTTTTTATTTTGTTGGATTCCTAGAATTTTGTGAAAATTTAAAAAGGTGCCTAACGAATATTTTAATTATTTAAGTTAAAATTCAAAAAGTGACTAAAAAAATTAAACAAATGAAATCTTGCATTTTCAATTTCTAAAAAAATTGTCAAAATATTATTTAAAATTTAAGTTTTTTAAAAGTAAAATACAAAAACTTGTCTAAGAAATTTACAAGAAATTTTTTAAGTTAAAATTTTAAATAATATTTCAATTTTCCAGTATTTTTATTTTGTGGCGCTTTTCAAGTGACAGTTTTCTTAACCCTTTTTTACACAGTTTTTTTAAGCTACAATTAATAAAATTTTGTGGAAATTCCAAAATTCTTATTTAACCCCATAAGAAGTTTCACTTCTTTACGCTGTACCAAGATACAGCGTGCGTTTTTTTTTTTTTTTTGGTTTTCTTTGTTAGGAACAATACCACGCCGGACATGTTACGAGAACATGTTGGTGTTTGATAAAAGTGGCGAACATATTCTGCGTGAAATTTCGCCTTCAGGCCCCTAATTTATTTCTTACATAAAATTAGTCCTAACATGATGAATGGATCCATCCCTCTTCTTTAAAAGCCCATTAAACGTAACTCGAAATCGTTTCAAAGGCTGAAGAATTTCGAATTTCAGCCCTCCTCCCTCCCATTTGTTACTTTTCGTTTTCAAATTGCCAACTAACGGCACCGGTGTGGCTGAAACAACAAAATCACAATATTTATTAATTCAAAAATAAATAATTCCGTAAACAACATTTCACTTACTCGTATGTATGAACGTCGAACCGTCAGCCAATCTCAACAAAAAAGTCGCTTCGTACCAATGAGAATAATAAACGATACTGAAGCTGATGCTGTTCCCTTTTTGATCGAAAGCCAGGACCCTTAATACGTCGCTGTTGATCCCCGTTATATTTTTCGAGGGCTTTTCCAGTTCCTCGTCTTTTTCGTCGGGAATAATCCCTTTGAAAGTTTCGTCACATTTGATCCTGTTCAAATACCTATCCCGATAAATTATTATAAGGGCGTATATCCGTTTTATGAAAATCCTCCACAGAGGAGTCGAACACGGCCGTCCAAATAGAGACGGACTAGATTTACTTAAAAACAGTTTATAATAAATAATAACCGACACACAAACAAAACCAAAATTTAAAACGTAAGTAAAATAATTCGTTTCCGAAATTTCAGGTTCTTCGTAATCGGGATCCATGTTGCAGAGTCGAAAAAAAAAAAAAAAATTAAAACCCGATTTAACAATTAAAAAAAAAATTAATAATATTACATTATCAGACACCTAAGTCTAATATAATTTTTATCTGTCAGTAACAATGCATTCATCAGCTGCAAATGATCAAATAAATGACCTTTGATACCGATTTCGACTGATAAAATTAAAAGAGATTGAAAAGTACTTGAATACTCGTTCTAAGAGCGCGCTTTCAGACGGTTTTCAATTAAGCGATGAAGGTTTTATTAGAACGAGAATTGTCGCAAGGCGATTAATTCCGCATCGCTGCCTTGGAACGGAAAGTGATTCGCTGTGCTATATACGACATTCTTTACCCCAAAAAATTTTGGATAAATCTGATGGAAGAGTTTTTAAGCAAATTAAAAATCCTATCCCGATAGTTTTCCATCACGGAAAAATGTCTTAAAAATTGTGTTTAAAATTTGAAAAAAAAAAAACGTTTTTTAGCCCACATATTTTTTTTTTTTCTTCAAAGTTTAAAATTCTGAAAAAGGCTTCACCTTTTGTGAAATTTGCTACATTCCTTTCAAAGTCCTCTTTTTTTTTATTGATAAAAAAATTTACATAATAGAAACCCAAGCTTAATTTATCTTTTAATTTCCATTGTACATGAACCCAATTATCTTTCAACGCCATTTGGAACGAGAATTCTTAACCTAGTAATAAATTTTTATCAGATCAATCCAAAATCATTCTTGGCTATTTTTCGAGTACGACAGCACAGCGTTACAAATAATCTTCGGTAACCTTTTCTAAAATTTCTTTTAATTTTTTTTTTAAGCTTAAATTAAATAAAAATCACGATTACAGGTTTAGCACCTTTTATCACATTTTCTTGCTTTTTTTTTTTTTTAAATACGTAACAAAAAACTAATAAATTAAATAATTTAATTTAATGATTGTTTATGGTGATAGATGCTTGTTGATTCGGGAAAAATTATAAGAATTACGTTATTTATGTTTAATTCGTTTTCTTGTCCTTAGAGGGTTCTACTTTTTCTCCCAGCGCTCTTGCAGCTTCGTCTAATCGAGATTTGTCAACTGGATATAACCTGAAAAACATCAATTACAATTAAAATACGATACAGACTAAAAAACTATATATTTTTCAGTAACTATTCCAGGACTGACAAAAAATTGACATTTTTCGTCCTAAAGTCCAGGACTGACAATCCCAAAAATTGGCATTTTTTGTCCTAATATTGACTCTTTTCCAAACTTTTGTTAATTTTAATAAAACATGACAAGCTGTAACCTGCTTAATTGTCGTTGAAATGCCGGAAAATAATAGAAAAAAAATTTTTTTTTTGGATACTGATTCCGATTTAAATATTCTAAACTTCTAAAATTTTCGAAAATTCTAAACTGCTTTTAGATGGTGTTACGATTCCGATTTCTGCTGCCTCAGAAAAAACTCGAATTTTAATTCCAATTCCGATGAATGAAAATCAAATCGCAATCAGTTCTGTTAAAAGTCTGATTTCACAGCTTTTCAGTACCAAATGTACCAAATTAAATTTTTTTTTTCTTTAAGATTTATCACAGAAAACTCACCATCGCTGATACAGATACACTAAAAATATGATATCGTCCCTGAAACAGGCGACTCTATGAGCCGCAGGCATCGTTATGATAAACGCAAAAACATCATCTATGAACGTGTTGAACGCTTTATACATAAAAGCCCTCCACGGGAGAGCAGCAACTGATTTAAGGCGATAATTCACAAATAGCTGAGGCAGCATAAACAGAAAACCAAACGCGTATACGCCGTTGACTAAACTGTGGATACACCATGAATACCTTTAAGAAAAAAAAAAAAAAAGATATAAATTACAAACAAGTTATAGAGGTTAAAGTACAAGGAGTTTAAGAATCTAATATATAATTACAGCAGAAAAAAAATCAAATTAAAAAACATTCATTTTGTTCTTCGAAATTAAATTCACTACATACCAACTTTTATGAGGTTGATAAATCAAAGAGTAAACAGCTCCGCCTAGGCACAGCGGATACAGAATGTAGCTTAAATATCTCATACTCTCTGCATCATATTCATCAGTCTTCCTTTCTGAATCTGATGAATCTAACGCCTTTCGTCTTCTTACAACTTTAACGACTTTCCAAAACTGAAACAAAAAAAAATTACAAGATTTAAAAAAAAAAAATTAAATTAGATTATCATAACTCATCTACCTCAATAATGGTTGCTATTCCACTAGGAAGGAGAACAATAACGGACGCCTTTTCATCCAATAAATACAAAAACACAACTGCTTGACTAAAAGCTCTCCACATCACTGTTCTTGAGGACAATCCTTCCATTGTAGACTTTTGCCTCCAAAATTTCACATCGTTTTTAAAAGCTAAGAAATCAAACAGCAACTAAAAACAAAAAAAATTAAGAGAACCATTTTTAAAATTTTTAATAATTTTAAAACTTACGTGAAATGATACAATCACTATTGTAGCACTTAAAAGGTATAAATTTGTCCCTGCAAATATGCCTTTGACATCGTCAATATCTTTGGAGCTAAAACCCATTTTTTTTAAAGAAACCATTGCACTTTCCAAATGCAAAACAAAACGAAGTTTTCCAACATTGATAGGCGCAAATCTCAATGTGATTTCTTCTGTATCATTTTTCATTAGTTTTAAATCTTCTATTTTTGTTTCCAAGAAATTATATATAGCTATTGGCAAGAATGTTCTTTGTGGTGTCATTCTTAATCTATAATATATTTCAGGAGGGATATTTTCTTTTGGCATATATACAGGATCAGTCAATATATTAAAAGTAACCTTCGATTTTAAATGTGTGACTGGTTTTGTACTTCCCTTAAATTTTTCTTTTTTTTTCTGATTCTGATTTTGATTCTTATCATCTTCTAGTAAATTAAATATAAATGAATCAGGTACGTGTAGCTGGGTCATGGGTACTCGAAGGTAAGATGATTCCTGACTTTGTATCAACTCCGACCATCTTTTATTGTACCCTGATTTTATCACAAATAAATGCAGTTGAAAAGTACCATTGTCTTGTACTCTTCTAGGAATATCTAATGTTAATTTTCTGAAAGCAAAATAATTTGAATTAATAATAATGCAAATTTTTTTAATTGCTTCAATTTACAGAATGAACATTACCTATCCCAAGATTCAGAATATGAAAATTTCTTCAACTGACTCACTAATTTTACGTCTTCAGGATTTGGTTCCGTTTTGATGGAACTAAATATATAGAGATCGAGACTCGGGCTGTCATGTAAATATGATTTTAAGCAATGATTGGGGTTCGAGCAACTTGGAGGGATGAAAATTTGTGCCACGTTCCAAATGGAATAAACGACGTAGCCGAGAACTACTCCGCAAAAAATCGTTGAAACCGAAGGAAATTTAATCATGTTTAAATTTTACTGAAAATCATTTGATGAAAAACTACCGGTAACACGTCATTTCAAACTTGATTAAATGCAAACAAAAAGTAATATCAACAGCCCGGTTTGTTTACGAATGAAGAGACCGACAGGGTCACCAACTGAAAAGAAGGAAAGACACTAAAAACTTTGCCGCCAATTTTTAGTCAAAATTTAAAATTATAAAGTTATTTAGTACATTTTGTGGGATCTCGATCTAAAAGTTGTTAATGATGAAAAAACGAAAAACTGAAGCCGTAACTTATTTTTAATTGAGTGATTTACGTGGCTGAAAGGGTTTTTATGAAGGGTTACATAACAGGAAAATGCTGCTTCCTATAGTTAATTTTTTTTATACTGGCACAGGTCGAACCTTTGGAATTTACGTTGTCATTTTTGGTGAATGGTCCGTTCAATTTCCAAAAACAATTTTTCGAATAAATGTTTATCATTTCCAATCAAAATTCGACTGTTGGAAATTTGGTGAAGAACGTTCTAGGCTCCAAGTAGGTGGATTTTACTTAATTTTTCGTCAGGCTCTAAATAATTGGAAGATATGTCACTTTTCCGTTTCAAAAGAATGGCTGCAAGGGCAATGCAATTTTACCACTCACTGATAAAGTCTAAATAACTAAAGTCCTACTTCATGATCAAAAATTGAAGAAAAAATTGTTAACAAGAAAAATATATTATATATTTGACGGTAAAATTATACAGTATTTAAACATTAGTCCATGGAAGTATATTATTTTATTTTACTTTTTTCTTTTCTTGTATCACAACACAAATAATTTATTCACGTTTATATACTTAATATAAAACATTAATAGAAAGTAAAAAAAAGATTTAAGTCAATCTGATAGAAAAATTTTTATAAATTTAATATTTTTTTTTTATATCTGCCTTTCCTTTTACTTTTTAAAGTAAACACGATTTTATAAATTATAAATTAGACATTACTTTTAATTAATTTTTTTTTTTATTCATGAGAAATGGAGTCATATAGGCCCGACAAAAGAAACATAATAAGCTAATCGGTACATTAAAAAAAACCTAATATTTTGTTATTAGGCCGCCTAAAACGAAAAAAAAAAATGGAAAAAATTAATGAGTATTTTGGCAAAATACATTGTTCAATACAGAACTTAATTGTAATATCACATTAAAAAGACAACAAACATTTCTTTTTTTTTTTTTTTTTTTTTTATAATCACATAACCAGTTCTTAAAAATATAAAACTTAACTTAAAAAAAAAAAACTATTCAGGGAAAAATTAAAAAACAAAAAAATTACTTTTGAAGCAATTTTCACTTATTTTTCTGCTTAATTTTTTTTATTTTATTTATTGACTTTTTTCAATTGTATATGAAAAAAAAATACCTTTAAATCTCTCTTCATATAAAAAAATGAGAAGGCAAAGCTGTGTTTTTGTAATAAGAAAAAGTTAATACAAAAAAGAATGGATAAAAATAATTTCTTTTTGAATGAATTATACAAAATGCTATTTTTATAAATATTTTCCTTGAAAAATCCAAACCTTATAAATATTTATGAAAATAAATACTATACACGAAATAGTTTTTCTCTCTTTTTTTTTACAATTCGGAATTAGCTAAATTAAAAAAAAAAAAATCTGAAGATCACACGATGAAATCATTTTAAACTACAATTTTTTTTATAAGTCGACATCGAGGATCCAACTAAAAAACTGTCCATGTCATTTAAAATTTTAATTAATAGTTTTTCTTTCTTAAAAAAAAAAAGAAGTCTTTTTACGGACCAGTTTTATACCACTGCCAAATATGACCCATATCTCTATCCGGTAATACGTTTTTCCGGCGTATCGGTGGATGTTATTCAGCTCTTGACTCGTCCATTTCACTGAGACGATCTATTTTGTTGCTAAGTGGGTATAATTCGTTTATGCTGGTCACTCCTTCCTCTTCTTTTTCCTTCCAATATTGATAATTGCTTCGGAGATAGTAAAGCATTTCCGGTAGCTCGATAAATGAATCCCATGCTTCCATCATGTCGTTTATTATAAAATCTACGAAACCTATCTGCGACTTTGGTATTGAGCACGTTGACCGATCGAACATTGGCATTACGACTGGTAGACCGTTCGCTTTCTCTTCGTCAGTCTGAAACATAAAATAAAGGTAAGTAAATTGAAGCAAATTAAATGCGTCAATAAAATTCGCGTAAAAAAAATTCCCGAGGTAATTTTGTAAGAGAAATTTTTATCGGAAAAAGATACTTTTTTTTAAAAAAAGAAAAAAGTTCAAGAAAAAAGCTTCTTGTTTTTATATTTTATATTTTATTTTACTATATCCGTTACTACAATTTTAAAATTTTTAGTTTCGATTTTTTAAAAAATATTGCTTTCTCTAAACGAATTAATACATACACAAAATTTTTAAAACTTTTATTACCGTAGATTGGGGTGAAGTTGAAAGGAAATCCAAAAAAAAAATTCTAGGTTTATTTTAGGCATTAAAAATAAAATTTCTTCACGAGTATCCCAAAAACAATATCCACTTAATGAAATAAAAAAAAAAAAAATTATTTTTAGTGCCTAAAATAAACCTGGAATTCTTTTTGAGTTTCCTATCAAGTTCACCAAACCTTTTCAACTTCACCCCAATCTACGGTGCGGGATTGTTAAGAAAAACGATTTTGCAAGTCCCATCGAGCCGAAATCTCGGCAACTGAGAGTTAATTAAATTTTCTATATATATATATTTTGAAGATCTAAAAATGGCCCTAATTTGTGTAGAACCTCTTAGGGGTTGTCCATAACATTTTCACGTTAGCACGTTAGGGGGTATTCAAAATGCTAACTTTTGCTAACAAGGGGGGGTGTTTTACATATCTAGCGTTAGCATATGTCTCATGTAATAAACGTAAAAAAAATGAAAATAATTTAAAATTTTAAATTCAGTAATTAAGTAATAATGTAAATTTTTTAATTAATTAAAAAAAAGATTTCAATTTTACCCTGGCATTTGCTCTAAGTTTAAAAAAAAAACCTTTTCTTTGCAAAATTTAAGTTCCAAGGAATTCCAGATTTTTTTTAAAAGTGTAATGTTAAATTTTTTTTTTTAATTTTACGGGGGGGGGACTGAAACCTAACGTAATTTTAGAAGGGGTGGTCCCGAAATGCTAACCTTTGCTGACAGGGGGTCATCCATAAAACACGTGAGCATGATTTTGGCCATTTTTGACCCCCTCCCCCCCCATTGTGAGCATATTTCGCCATACTTAGCTTATGGCGAAGATAGTTGATTGGGACCCCCTCCCCCCCCTTAACGTGCTCACGTGTTTTATGGACGACCCCCAAGAAGGGGGACCCAAGAAAAAGTGTGTTATAAAATTCAGTTATTAAAAACTTAAACTTCGTTATAAAATTTTATAACCCACCAAAAAAAGACATCTATTTATAATTCGTTATAAAATTTTATAACAAAAATTATTTTCAGTTTTTTTCTAAGTTTTTTTTATTTTCTTCTAACGCTTCCCGAATTTTTCTATTTCTGTTTTTCTTTATTTTTGTGCCTTTGTCAAATTAAAAATACAAGAAATAAACCGAAAATTCGGAAAAATCTGGAAAATATTATAAGTCAAAATAATTGGCGACTTAAGAACCATATTGCCGCTTTTAAAAATCAGTTGAAAAGTGGTGTAGTGGATAAAGGCGGCTGGTAAGTCGACACAAGGCTCGGGTTCTATTCCTAAAAATTATAATTTTTCCCCCCCTTTTTTTCGCATGAAAAAAGTTTAAAAAAGAGCCTATAAAGTCCCCATATGCTAAATATAGTGCAATTCAATTAGTTAATTAATTCAATAGTTAATAAATTCAATAGTTAATTAATTGCTCTGTTAAAAATTTTAATTATAAAAATATAAAAATTTAAAAATAGTTATAATCGGCCAAAACGTAATAGAGTTATAAAATTTTGTAACGCACTTTTTCTTGGGAAGGGGGTCAAAAATGGCCAAATTAATGCTAACGTGGTTTATGGATGACCGCTTAGCAGGCGATTTTATATAAATATTTAAGTCAGTAATCGTAAAGGTCGAAGGAATGTGCATAATTTCCTTGGATTTAAAAGGAATTCAAAATGTATTACCCCGAAATTCCCTATAATTTTTTTACCTGATTAAAATATTCCTCCGCTATTCTTTTAGCCCATTCAACGCATTGCTTTAAAGGCCTAGTAGGATTAGACACGTCAGCGCATTTAATGAGCATTCTCTTTGCCAAAGCAATGTTTTCCCTCGTGTTAAGCAATGCGGTATCGATGGCATCACCTTCCCCGCTCCCGTCGTCATCCCTTGCTTCCGGTTTCGTAAATACGTTCACGAATTTGGCTAAATGTTCGAAATGTCGAGTCATCTCGGTTGCTAGGATCATATCAACAATACTCTGACGAGCCACTTTGTAAGTATCCCTTTCCAAACCTAAAAATAAATAAATAAATAAATAAGCCGTTCATCAAAAGCTGATCAACCCAGATAGCAAAGTATATCCAGAGGACGTCATGAGGATATTTATTGGACGTTCATTGGATTATTTGTCTATGTCCTGACTGATCCAAAAAGCGTCCTTTGGACGTCCTACGGATATCCCATGGATTTGGACATCCTACGGATATCTAATGGACAATCCACAGGATTCCCAATGGATTGAAAATGCTATCTGGGAAATGTCCAAAATTAAAATTCAAGCTACCTTTAAAAATATTAACCCTATCGTCCGCCAACGTCAATTTAAAAGTCATCGCAGCGTGATGGGACTCCAAAACCGACTGATCGTTGTACAAAATAGCCAGATCGTGATCGCAATTGCACAAAAAAATGCTCGATTTCCCGGGATGATCAATGTCGTGGCAGCAAGCGGCGATGAGAGTGCAAGCGACGTCCAACGGATCCAACAGCTCCTGTAGTCTATCTCTCTTGAGGTAACAGCTTGAGGCTTGCATGACATCGGCGGCATGCGTCGAATTATGATAAGAATTACTCGAATGGTAATTCATCTCGACGACGGTCAACCAATTCATTAATGTTTTTTCCTCGCACCCGAGGGTATTGTGAACGTTAAAATGACACAACAAATTCATTCCTAACCAAACTAACGGTCTCTGATTCGAAAGTTCCTCCAATCGGAAAATGTCGAACTCCCAATCGAGGGACTGTTCTAAAACTGAAGTTAACTGCCCCGGGGCATTTATTGACGGAAGGGATGGCCTCGACCCGGCTGCACCTTTTACGTTAGCTGAATCGTTTGAGCTCCTACGTGTCGTAGACATAGGCACGTTACCCTGCTGATTAAAAAAAAAAAAGAAAATGAGCATTTTATTCAAATCAAGTTTTACTTGAACGAAGCAGCGGTTTCATTAAAATCACATTTAAAAAATCGTACTGGGATATGGGGGCATATTCCTACGTAGGACTACGTCTTTGAGGTACTGTCGTAATATTGCTAATTTAAAAAATGAAACGATTTAAATATTTTAAAGCATTTTTTTTTTGCTTGTTTTTTGGTCAAAAAATTGAGACTAGGGCAAAAGCTATACTTCCAGTATCCTATACTCCACTCCAGGGTGTAGAAAAACATTTACTGTAATTTTTTTTTCTCGGTATATGTTTTTCTACGTTTGCAACTCAAAACATATACTATCCAAAATTAATTATTTAATTTGTTAATAAATATTTTTTGAAAAATTACTAGTGCGAAAGCTATACGTCCAGTATAGAATACTCCACAGTAGGAATAGAAGAACCTATATCTTTTTTTTTTCTTTTTTAAATAAAATAAAATTTTTGAAAAAATCGCGAAAACGGTTGTTTACTTAATAGTCATATAATCGTTGTTGACAGATCAAAATAGTCATAATCGCTGTTGACAAAAAGAAGGAAGACGAATGAAGAAGAAAGAAGAAGAAAGAAGAAAGAAGGAAAGAAAAAGAAAGAAGTAGAAAGAAAAAGAAAGGAACGGGACGACAAAGAAGGGGAAAAAGAAAAGAAAAAGAATTAAGGGAAACCAGTAATTTACTGTACTGTCGAAAATATTCAAAGTCCCGAAAAGTAATTTGAGACATAAATACCCTTTTGTTCACTTAGTAAAATAACTAGAGAAGTGGCTTAGTGGATAGCTTCGTCGGGGGGAAAAAAAATAAAATGCGGATGACGGGTTCGATTTCATGTTGAGGCTCATCTTTTTTTTCCGCTATTAAAAAGAAAAATGGATATAAACCTAGATGTCTATTAGCCTTCCATTAGCTGTGACATTTTTGTAAATAGCTGCAATTTAGACATGATATAGCCCAAATATAGAAGGCTAATAGCTTTAGCCGTCAGAAATTTAAAAGGCTATTAGACGTCTAATAGCAGGAAGATAAAACATATAAAAAAAAATTAGTATCTTTTTAGATCCCAGTGTGGAGTATTCTATACTGGACGTATAGCTTTCGCACTAGTAATTTTTCAAAAAATATTTATTAACAAATTAAATAATTAATTTTGGATAGTATATGTTTTGAGTTGCAAACGTAGAAAAACATATACCGAGAAAAAAAAATTACAGTATATGTTTTTCTACTCCCGGGAGTGGAGTATAGGATACTGGAAGTATAGCTTTGGATCGGTCCCCGTCCATGCTTTCGTTCATGTTGTCTAATTTTAAAATAAAATTTTAACTTTAAATTTCTTGTAAATTTGATGGAAAATTTCTTGTAAATTTTTTGGAAAATTTCTTGGGGTAAATGTTTGATAAACGAACGAATCGACTATTGCAGAATTTACTCCTAGGGTGCAAATTCACTACGAAATGTTGGACCATTTTTTAAGTTCTAGCTTTCGTTTATGTCGTCTAATTTTATCATTAAAAAAGACCAAAAATGAAAAAAAAATAGTAAAAATATTATTTAAAATTTTTGAAGTTAAAATTTTAATATTAAAATGATTAAATATTAATTTTTGCACCCTTGTGAATTTTTTAGAAAATTTCTTGCAAAAGGATGAGGGTCAATAAGGCCGTTTTTTGGGCTAAATTTTTTTTTTCGTGAAATTTGATCCTTGAGTCCTGGTAAATGATTCCCCAAAAGAATTTTCGATTTCGGTCGTCGGAACCCTTAATATTCGCCCAAAACCATGATATTTTATTAAAGCAAATTTTAAGGATCAGCATACCCAAGTAACATTGGTTGGTTGAATAACCATCCCAGCAACGTTGAATTGCGACGAACAACGTCAGAGCCCAAAAATCAACCTTCGATTAAACGAACGTTTTTTCAACTAGGTTGAATAATACTACAAGACAACGTTAACTACTAACCAATACCCGGGCAGTCGGTTTAAATAACGTCTAATTTCGTTATGTATATTTTAATGTTTAGCTTATGGGAAAAGTTTTCCCGGATTTTGGAAAAGTCAAAATATAAAATCGCAAAATCTCAACTTGAGGACCTTTATAGGTCTATAAAAATGAAAAAATACTAATAGTACACAAAAATACCTGAAATCTGATTTTTAAGACAAAAAATTAGGTTTTTGGCGTACAGTTTGCTTTGCTCTTTTGCACTATATATAGAAGTTCCAAATTTATAATAGACGAGTAAAATGTAGTGTTCCGTAATAGGGCGCAATTTCACACCAAACATGTTTGGCGAACATGTTTGTGTTTGATAAAAACTGGCGAACATGCTCGGCAAACATGTTGGACAAACATTTTCACCGAACATTTTCCCTAACATGCAGGGGATGCTCCACATAAGCAGTGCCGCTTTTTTAAGCATGTTTGGTGAAAATGTTTGTCCGAAATGTTTGCCGAACATGTTCGGCACTTCTGTCAAACACAAACATTTTTACCAAACATGCTTAAAAAAGCGTCACAGCTTATTTGGAGCTCCCCCTGCATGTTAGGGAAAATGTTTGGTGAAAATGTTTGTCCAACATGTTTGCCGAACATGTTTGGCGTGAAATTGCGCCCATACTTAGGGATAAGTTCGCGGTATGATAATACTTATTTAGAGAAAAAGATACAATACTCTTCATGTTGGTGCTATAATAGTCATATCAAAATGCATTCTTTTTTTTTTTCTTTTCTTTTCATAGTTGGTTTATAGTCAAAGGCGTAGTTGAATAAACGTTTTTTCAACCGTTGCCAGGACCGTTATTTAGGCCGGACATTTCAACGTAATAATGTCCGTTAACACCGACCGTCTTTAGACGTCGGGGAACAACGTTGCTGGGATGGTTATTCAACCAACCAATGTCACTTGGGTAGGAATTAAAAAATTTTATTGCGGCAGGGAAGTACTCCTACCTAAGACCTTTTAAGGGTATTTTTTCATGTTCCGAAAAATGTGTAGAACCCCCTTAAAAGCGGTAATTTTAGGTGTTTTTATTTTTTTAAACACCTTTCTTCCAAGGATTTCTGAAAACTGCATACAATATATTATAGCTTGCCCTAAGATAAACCTCACGTAATTTTTCCCGTTTCGGAATCCAATGGAATCCATTTAAAAAATGCATAAGACGCGGTTTTTACGGCCTATTTGAGCTCCCTGGTAGTCAGATCTGAATTTTTTTTAAAAAAACATCATTTAGGAGTGACAATTAATCGATTCCAGCCATTATCCCGTTCCATCCATGATCAAGTATCTTAAAAAAAACTTTAAAAAATTATTAACTTTTTTAAAAAAATCACTTTGCATTTGATGTGTTCCATAACAAGTTTTCGAAAATGGAATATTAAAATTATAAATAATCTGTATATTTCCTTCTTTTTTCGTATTAAGTTAGTTGGTATTTTTAATTTACCCTTCAGAAATGATGTCTTGCATCTAAAATAACAATTTAATACAAAAAATAGAAGAAGATACATATATTGTTTATATTTTTCACATTTCATTTTCAAAAACTTGTTATGGAACACATCAAATGCAAAGTGATTTTTTTAAAAAAGTTAATAATTTTTTAAAGTTTTTTTTAAGATAACTTGATCATGGATGGAACGGGATAATGGCTGGGATCGATTAATTGTCACTCCTAAATGATGTTTTTTAAAAAAAATTCAGATCTGACTACCAGGGAGCTCAAATAGGCCGTAAAAACCGTGTCTTATGCATTTTTTAAATGGATTCCATTGGATTCCGAAACGGGAAAAATTACGTGAGGTTTATCTTAGGGCAAGCTATAATATATTGTATGCAGTTTTCAGAAATCCTTGGAAGAACGGTGTTTAAAAAAATAAAAACACCTAAAATTGCCGCTTTTAAGGGGGTTCTACACATTTTTCGGAACATGAAAAAATACCCTTAAAAGGTCTTAGGTAGGAGTACTTCCCTGCCGCAATAAAATTTTTTAATTCCTATGCTGATCCTTAAAATTTGCTTTAATAAAATATCATGGTTTTGGGCGAATATTAAGGGTTCCGACGACCGAAATCGAAAATTCTTTTGGGGAATCATTTACCAGGACTCAAGGATCAAATTTCACGAAAAAAAAAATTTAGCCCAAAAAACGGCCTTATTGACCCTCATCCTTTTAATTTTAAATTTCTTGTACTTAAATTTTACTTTAAAAAAAAAAAAAAAAAAAAAAAAAAAAAACAGCGAAAATTTGAAAAAAAGTTAAAGAAAATTTACAAGGAATTTTTTAAGTTCTAGCTTTCGTTTATGTCGTCTAATTTTATCATTAAAAAAGACCAAAAATGAAAAAAAAAATAGTAAAAATATTATTTAAAATTTTTGAAGTTAAAATTTTAATATTAAAATGATTAAATATTAATTTTTGGTGCGATCAGAACGGATCCGGACAGTGCCCGGACGGACAGATTTCCCCAGAAGCGAGCCCAAGACGTAATCCTACGTCAAAAAATTATTTTCTATCTTTAAAAACTTACGGAAAGTAAAGCGCTGATCAAATCGGTAGTGATCGGATCATCGGGCCTAATACGATTTTCCTTTAATTGAGGTGAGTAAAGCTCTGTGGACCGGAGTATATCCACCACTTTTTCTAACTGCTGCTGGACGGACCCGGATGATTGCTCATGCGCGGAATATAAAAGAGTTATTATTTTGGTTATGGGAGCTTCGATCGGCAAGGAATTCAATTTGGCAAGACTCTGTCTCCTTATGGATTGGCCGCTTTCGCTGGCTAAGGATTTAACATCGTAAGAGCCTTTCCTGATGGAATGAAGACTCCCCCTCGGTGGTTGATCCTTCGTGACCGCCGAACCATCAGCAAGAGCATCTTGTATAAAAATATAGTTGCTTATGTTTCTGAGAAAAAAGAAAAAAAAAAAGAAAAGATTAATAATGCAAAAAAAGAAAAAGGGTTAATAAACGGGATCGAATATAAAATCCTTTTAACGACTTTTATGTCAAGTCGTTTTCCTTTTTATGACTGTCAAAGTTTTTAATTTTCTCGAGGAAAAAGGAGAAAAAAAAAAGTATTAAATTTTCTTTTCAAAAGGTTCGAAATCAACTCAAAAAATGATTAAGTTATAAGACGCAATTAAGGACTTAATACCCCGAAACTTCAAAGAAAAAGGGAAATAAATACTTTTTTCCCTTCCTTTTATTATAAAGACGTCGAAAAGGCAATGTGGGCTCGAATAAATCGAGCTGATAGATAATAAGGACATTCTAAAAAAACTAAATCCTTTTTTCGCTAAACAATAGTTATCAATCTTCTTCTTTAGCCGCCAGCCCCCCCCCCTTCCCCCCAACCATGCTTACGCAAAATCGGTATGCTTGTAAGATTAAGTGATTTTTTTTCCCCTTCTCTTTTTGTTCATCCCGGAAAAAACCTTTCGTAAAGATGTTTGCTCGCTGTGATTAATGAAAACGATACACGGATTTACGTTTCGGCTTATGCTATTATTCGATACTTTGAAGAGAGAGGAAAAAAAGAGGGATCAACGCCGTAGGGAAATTTTCAGGAATATGAGTCTTTTTTTAAATTCGGAAAAGAAATTTTTTTTAACAGTCATAAGCAATAAGCATTCACATTTACATTTTCAATAAGCTGAGTTTACACTTAACTAGCAAACTCGCTTTTTTCCTATATTTAGCTTATGTACTAATAACTATAGTAAGTCTAATCGATTTCTTGTATACCTAAGTTAAAAATAGGAGACGAGAGAGCTATCAACTGCGACTATAGCATGCCATATAGTAAACTACCTCGTCTGCTATTTTTAACTTATAAGCTAGCCAGCACTCCTAATGAGTTGATAGTTTATAAGCTAAACATAAGAGGCAAAGTAGATTACTAGTCCCGTATAAATGAGGCTTTAAACGAATTTTTGAATTTGAAAACACCTGATACGGGAATCAGTGCCTTATTATAATACTATTAATCCTAATTTTTTTTCAGATTTTTTGAAGGTCATCCAGGGTTGCTGTTTAAAACATTTTTTAATAAAAAACAGTTTAAAACGTTTTATATTATTTTCCCATGTTTTAAAACGTTTTAAAACGTCTTTTATTCGGCCTGGTTTTAAAACGTTTTAAAACATGTTTTAAAACACGTTCAAAATGTTTTAAATTCGTTTCTATTTTTATTCAAATTTTTAAAACGGTGTTTTTTATTCAAATGTTTTAAAACGTTTTAAAATACCGTGTTTTAAACCAATTTGTTTTAAAACAATCATCCATGTGATTAAGCAACCATTATGAATATGAGCGGCTCATACAATCTATGGTATGGTCCATACCATAGATTGTATAAAATGAGTCGTGCGCGACAAACATCGGGCTCGGGTCTCTTAAAAATGCATTTTAAAACGTATTTTATTCACTTAATAAAATACGGTGTTTAAAACAGTGTTTTAAAACGTTAGTGTTTTAAAACGGTGTTTTTTATTCAAATGTTTTAAAACGTTTTAAAACACCGTGTTTTAAAACAATCATCCCTGAGGTCATCTAGAGGTCGCTCAATGACGTTGAAGTTTTTAAAAAGCCCATATAAGGGCAAAAAATAAGAATTTTTTTTTTGCTGAAAAAAAGTGTCGCTTTCTATCGGAAATTTTGCGTAGATTACGAATATGAAGTCCAAAATTTATTTTTGTGTACAGTTTTTAAGCTAAAAGAAAAAGCGGCCTAAAGTATTTCAGTGTTTAGAAAATAAGCGTAAAACTCAAAAACCAAACACTTAAAATGATTTTGGACTTCATATTCGTTATCTACGCAAAATTTCCGATAGGAAGCGACACTTTTTTCAGCAAAAAAAAAAAAATAAAATTCTTATTTTTTGCCCTTACATGGACTTTTTAAAAACTTCAAGGTCATTGGGGGACCTCTAGATGACCTTCAAAAATCTGAAAAAAATTAGGGTTAATAGTATTATAATAAGGCACTGATTCCCATATCAGGCGTTTTCAAATTCAAAAATTCGCGACCTTAGAACCAAAGAGTGCTATCACTTTTTGATTTTTCGTAAGTTAAACATAGAAAATTTTTTTTAGATAGCACCCTTTGGTTCTAACGTCGCGAATTCGCTTTTTTCGGCCCACCCTAGTCACTATATGCTGAAAAAAGAAGAGTTTTGGCAGTGTACTACATTATGTCAGTTCACAGTAACTTCTCTTCTATCTCTAATTAAAGCACAGGACTTCAAATCGAATAACCTTTCACCTCAAAATTGATTGATTGATTGATTGATATTGATAACCCTGCTTTTTCGCAATTAAGCTTAAGCAGGGGGTGATACACACACCACATACATTACATACATTGACTTTACATATATTACACTTAGATTTGTCAACTGATAAAATTTCGCTGGAGTAGCACGTCAATGTCTAGCTTATGTGAAACTACCGTTATACCCGCATCGAAATTTACCCAGCGCCTGCATGCGAGTATACTAGTAAGTTCCAACTTACTCCGCTAGATAGAGCGAGGTTTCGATGGTCACACCAATCCGAGTTTTGCGCCGCGAACTCAGAAGCTTAACTTCGTTGTTCGCCACACGTTACCGGACCAGTCATGCCAAGTCGACCTCTCTTTCACCTCAAAATAATAATGTTGGTGCAACATGACATTTTTATAAAGTACTCACCGACTACTTATGGAAGAACCTACAACTCTACAAGGCAGCGTTATCGGATCCGCACTTTTCCTCCTACACGTAACCGCTCCTTCCCATTCCTTCCCCCTAGCCAATTGATGAGATATGGCACTTTGGTAATCAGCTCCCTGGTGAAGCTCAGCGATGGGTTTCCCTTTAACGTCTTCATTCCGGAATCCGAAGTACTGTTCACTGGCTCGGTTGATATATTGTATATTAAAATTTTCGTCTGTTATTTGCACGAGGTCCTTGCATTTCGACAAAGCAACATATAAAGCATGAGCATTTGCTATTGATGTCCTTGGCTTCACTTCACTTTGTTCTATTTCAACGAGTTCGTTTACCAAAACACTCACGTTTGTTGTTTCCACGATACACTGAAAAAAAAAAGGGAAAATTAAAATTAAAATTACAACAGTCAGGAAAATCGTATCAAAATTTCTGGAACAAATCGGAGTCAAACAACAGCAACAAGGAAATATACACCAACGGAGAAATGCAAAAGGAAGATATAAAACTTTGATAAAAGTTCTTCTTAAGTGTGCAGAACAAAACTTGTAGGAAAAGTAAATGACTTTCTTTAATTTTTTTTTTTATTCTTTCCTTTTTTTTTTCCCTTTAAGTTTAATCTTTTTTAAAGAGATATAAAAATGTGTGCTGTCTATTTCTCGTATTCACAGAGAGAAAATAGGTTAATGAGATCCAGAAGAAAAAAAAAGAAGAAAAATTCGGTTAGAGTGGAGAATCTGGGTTAAAATTTTATAAAATTTTTATAAAATTTTTATAAAAATTTTATAAAAATTTTATAAGAATTTTATAAAAATTTTATAAAATTTTTATAAAACTTTTATAAAACTTTTATAAAAATTTTATAAAATTTTATAAAAATTTTATAAAATTTTTATAAAATTCTTATAAAAAAATCTTGAAAAAGTAATTTTATAAAAATTTTATAAAAATTTTATAAAATTTTATAAAAGTTTTATAAAAGTTCTATAAAATTTTTTTTTCAAATTTTGCACTTTTTTGTCTAATTTTGTCTAAAATTTTGTCCATTTTATATAAAATTTTATAAAAATTTTATAAAAATTTTATAAGAATTTTATAAAATTTTATAAAATTTTATAAAACTTTTATAAAACTTGTGCAACAAATGCATTCTTCTTTTTTGGTACATTCAACGGAGCTTAGATGTTTTTCCGAGCTGGAAAAAATTTTTTCCCAGTATTTTTCTGCCTTGCATAAGCCAAAGATGGGCGCAACGATTTTTCAGATATCCGAATCCCGTACACAATTGTAATCGGTAAATCAAAAAACAACCTAATTCTTCCTACTACCTGAATACATCTCAGCTATATGTTGAATGCACTATAGGGACACAAAATTTTCCAAATTGGTGGAGAAATTGTTGATACGTCAGCGGGAAAGGAATAAGAAAGTACAAAGCGGAAGTGAAAACGTGCCACTGGCTAGGATGTTGATTATGTCGGGCATATAACTTTCTTCGTTTCCCCTGCATTATTTTATTTATAGCACCGATAGGTGAATGCAAGTTGTTGCCATTGTCAAGAAGGGCAACCCTTTGCAATGCTACGCATCTTTTTAACAGATACGTATAGTGAAACTGGTTAGAATCAAGCTGTTTTGATAGGAATGACTTCTCCCAAGTGTCGTTATATTTTCAGGTAAAACTAAACGCGACGGACGCCAACTGATCCACCTAAAGTTCTTATTCACCAGCCAGGCAGCGGTCCAACAAACAAACCAACCAACCAACCAAACAATCAATCAGTCAATCAATCAATCAATCAATCAATCAGTCAGTCAGTCAGTCAGTCAGTCAGTCTGCCAGCGTATCATCTTAAGCGTCTATAGAAGGTAGCTACATTGCTGCTTGCGGCTGCGGATAAAACAAGTCTAGTCAGATCGACTTTTATTCATTTATTGGCGGTGAACAACCATTTTCTGACTATCTAAATTACGAGTTTTTATATATATTTAACAGTATCAATATTGCACCGATAGGAATTAGTCATGACATATTTGGTAGTCATGCATATTTCCAATTTAATTTTGTGTGTCATAAAAGAGACAGAACGCACAAAAAAGATCTGCAAAGTATTTATCAAAGTCATGGAAAGAATTTGTTTTGTTCTTAAAAATAAAATTGCCAAAAAAAAAAATTAAATTAAAAATAAAACTTATTTGATATTACATTTCCGAAAACCAAATATGTCATGACTAATTCCTATCGGTGCAATATTGATACTGTTAAATATATATAAAAACTCGTAATTTAGATAGTCAGAAAATGGTTGTTCACCGCCAATAAATGAATAAAAGTCGATCTGACTAGACTTGTTTTATCCGCAGCCGCAAGCAGCAATGTAGCTACCTTCTATAGACGCTTAAGATGATACGCTGGCAGACTGACTGACTGACTGACTGACTGACTGATTGATTGATTGATTGATTGATTGACTGATTGATTGTTTGGTTGGTTGGTTGGTTTGTTTGTTGGACCGCTGCCTGGCTGGTGAATAAGAACTTTAGGTGGATCAGTTGGCGTCCGTCGCGTTTAGTTTTACCTGAAAATATAACGACACTTGGGAGAAGTCATTCCTATCAAAACAGCTTGATTCTAACCAGTTTCACTATACGTATCTGTTAAAAAGATGCGTAGCATTGCAAAGGGTTGCCCTTCTTGACAATGGCAACAACTTGCATTCACCTATCGGTGCTATAAATAAAATAATGCAGGGGAAACGAAGAAAGTTATATGCCCGACATAATCAACATCCTAGCCAGTGGCACGTTTTCACTTCCGCTTTGTACTTTCTTATTCCTTTCCCGCTGACGTATCAACAATTTCTCCACCAATTTGGAAAATTTTGTGTCCCTATAGTGCATTCAACATATAGCTGAGATGTATTCAGGTAGTAGGAAGAATTAGGTTGTTTTTTGATTTACCGATTACAATTGTGTACGGGATTCGGATATCTGAAAAATCGTTGCGCCCATCTTTGGCTTATGCAAGGCAGAAAAATACTGGGAA
Organism: Liposcelis bostrychophila; assembly: GCA_037577465.1. NCBI lineage: Eukaryota > Metazoa > Arthropoda > Insecta > Psocodea > Liposcelididae > Liposcelis > Liposcelis bostrychophila. Next base: position 9,188,461 of record CM075212.1, read on the forward strand.
AAAATTTTTTCCAGCTCGGAAAAACATCTAAGCTCCGTTGAATGTACCAAAAAAGAAGAATGCATTTGTTGCACAAGTTTTATAAAAGTTTTATAAAATTTTTATAAAATTTTATAAAATTCTTATAAAATTTTTATAAAATTTTTATAAAAATTTTATATAAAATGGACAAAATTTTAGACAAAATTAGACAAAAAAGTGCAAAATTGAAAAAAAAATTTTATAGAACTTTTATAAAACTTTTATAAAATTTTTATAAAATTTTATAAAAATTTTATAAAATTACTTTTTCAAGATTTTTTTATAAGAATTTTATAAAATTTTATAAAATTTTATAAAAATTTTTATAAAATTTTATAAAAGTTTTATAAAATTTTTATAAAATTTTTATAAAATTTTTATAAAATTTTTATAAAATTCTTATAAAATTTTTATAAAATTTTTATAAAAATTTTATATAAAATGGACAAAATTTTAGACAAAATTAGACAAAAAAGTGCAAAATTTGAAAAAAAAATTTTATAGAACTTTTATAAAACTTTTATAAAATTTTTATAAAATTTTTATAAAATTTTTATAAAATTACTTTTTCAAGATTTTTTTATAAGAATTTTATAAAATTTTTATAAAATTTTTATAAAATTTTTATAAAAGTTTTATAAAAGTTTTATAAAATTTTTATAAAATTTTATAAAATTTTTATAAAATTTTTATAAAATTCTATAAAATTTTTATAAAAATTTTATAAAAATTTTATAAAATTTTAACCCAGATTCTCCACTCTAACCAAAAATTCTTTAAAAGTTAAAATCTTGTTTTAGATATGCAAGAGGTTTTTCTCTTTTTCCTTTTCTTTCTCAGATGTACATTTTTTTTCTTTTGAAAAAGAAAAAAAAAGAAAGCACGTTCCATTTTATAAGTACACCTAATCCATCCGTAACCCTTTCAAAGTTTGTACGGATGTCTCCAGATAAAAGTTAATCATTATCGGAAAAGTAAATTGAAAAAAATGAGGGTTTCTATAAGCCAGTATCAAGCCGAGTTGGGAATTGGAGGGAAAAAAAAAAAAAATTAATTTCCTATTTAGAATCTTGACCTATTGGGAATCGAACCAATAAACAAAATTAAGAAAGTCGCTGCCAACTAATTACTCTGGTAAAATAAAAACAAAAGTTTTTTTACATTTGATTTTTTTTTCTGTTTCCAAAAACGGCTCAGTTATTTAAATTTTTTTAGGTGGAAACTCACGGAATTTTATATTTCCTGAAACCTTAAAATTCAGAGGAGAATTTGAGGTCGACTTGATATTCACAGCTTAAAAAATGCCTGTGACGGATATTAATTATTACAAAACAAATTCAGTTTTGTAGAAAAATTCTGCGTCCCCTACACAGGTTGGTACAAACTATAGCATTGCACTACGAAGAAGGAAATGTTTTGAACAAGTTCTGTCTTGCAACAAAATTGGAATTTTAGCAAAACAAAAATGCATCGCGACAACGGACAGGTTGTTTCTTGACAAGATATTTTTTATTTTTTTCGTATGATTTTTAAGAAAATGTGTTTGTCCCAAGAAAAAGTGTGTTATAAAATTGAGTTATTAAAAACCTAAACTTCGTTATAAAATTTTATAACCCTCCAAAAAAGACATCTATTTATAATTTCGTCATAAAATTTTATAACAAAAATTATTTTCAGTTTTTTTTTAAGTTTTTTTATTTTCTTCTAACGGTTCCCAAAGTTTTCTATTTCTGTTTTTCTTTATTTTTGAGCCTTTGTCAAATTAATAATACAAGAAATAAACTAAAAATTCGGAAAAATCAGGAAAATATTGTAGTTATAAAATTTTATAATCGGCCAAAACGCTATAGAGTTATAAAATTTTATAAACGGCCAAAACGTTATAGTTATAAAATTCGATAAACGGCCAAAACGTTATATTTATAAAATTTTATAATCGGCCAAAACGTTATAGAGTTATTAAATTTTATAAACGGCCAAAACGTTATAGAGTTATAAAATTTTATAAACGGCCAAAACGTTATAGTTATAAAATTTTATAAACGGCCAAAACGTTATAGTTATGAAATTTTATAATCGGCCAAAACGTTATAGTTATAAAATTCGATAAACGGCCAAAACGTTATAGTTATAAAATTTTATAATCGGCCAAAACGTTATAGAGTTATAAAATTTTATAAACGGCCAAAACGTTATAGTTATAAAATTTTATAAACGGCCAAAACGTTATAGTTATGAAATTTTATAATCGGCCAAAACGTTATAGTTATAAAATTCGATAAACGGCCAAAACGTTATAGTTATAAAATTTTATAAACGGCCAAAACGTTATAGTTATGAAATTTTATAATCGGCCAAAACGTTATAGTTATAAAATTCGATAAACGGCCAAAACGTTATAGTTATAAAATTTTATAATCGGCCAAAACGTTATAGAGTTATAAAATTTTATAAACGGCCAAAACGTTATAGTTATAAAATTTTATAAACGGCCAAAACGTTATAGTTATGAAATTTTATAATCGGCCAAAACGTTATAGTTATAAAATTCGATAAACGGCCAAAACGTTATAGTTATAAAATTTTATAATCGGCCAAAACGTTATAGAGTTATAAAATTTTATAAACGGCCAAAACGTTATAGTTATGAAATTTTATAATCGGCCAAAACGATAAAGAGTTACAAAATTTTATAACGTTATAGTTATAAAATTTGATAAACGGCCAAAACGTTATAGTTATAAAATTTTATAACGCACTTTCTCTTGGGATCACAAGGCATTTTTTGCTTTCGCATCAGCCATTTTTTTTTCTAAATGTAGAAAAGTAAACAAAATTCAAAATTTTTGATTTTTGAACCATCCTAATGTATATTTCGGTGTGCACTCGGCTTAGAATTACATGCATTTTGCATCATCGATGCACTTACGTTCTTACGCACTGCATTACAAATTGGATTACCTTTGCATTAGACATAGTAACACTTCATTAGTTGCAATCTCGCTGCATTATTTGCATTACCATTGCATTTTCATTGTTTACACTTTGCATTAACATTGCACCGCTTGCATTACTTTTCATTTTAGCATTACTCTACACACTTTTTTTGGGAGTGAGTAACACCTCGGAAGGGATCCTCAAGATTTACGATTATTTATTTATTTATTTATTTATTTATTTATTTACTTTATGCTTTCAAATTTTTCTAACGAAACTTCAACTTCTTTCCTTCCGTTTTTCATCCTGGAAATCCGAAGGAAGGGATCATTACTTCGCTTGAAGAGTCAGCAAACGAGGTAAATAATCTTCTAAGACATTCGTTTCAATTTATCAAACTCTCCGACACAGAATAGAATAAAATAAAATAAAATAAATTAAAAAAAAAAAAAAAAAAACGCGGAAACAAGAATTAAAATGAAATCGATTTAAGGCAAGAAAAACTTTTTTTAGTTTTTATCTGAAATTCCGTTTCCTTTGTTGCTATTTCCGTTTGCTCTCGTTTCATATTTTTCATATAATTTCCAAAATAATTAAGGTTTCAGAATTTAAAATCGTTATCTATCCTACTGTGGTTCATTTTTCCGGCTCCTCATTTCTTGCTCCCCATTTTCACGTGAAAGCAATCCGCGGATTTATGAAAAAAAAAAAAAAAACCTGTTGGGATTTATGTCGCGTTTCCTGGAAAATCCTCTTTTTTTTTTCTTTAACAGTAATTCCTTTAAATTTTTTGAATATTTTCCGATATGCATCATCACGTAAACCGCGGATTTTTTTTTTTTTTTTTTTTTCATATAAAAAAAATTGCAGGAAGAAAGGGAGGTTATAGGTTTAGCATAAAATATGAGTTTTGACTTCCTCTATTTTTTTTCCTGTATGCAAAGGAAATAAACGGCTGACGTACGGATTATTTAGGGTTCAAATGCCAGAGCTTACGAAATTTTTTTTAAATATTAAAAAAAAAGCCATCTTTTTTATAATTTTATTCTTTGGACGGAAAAAGGAGTGAAAAAAAAATCATTATTGAAATGGAAAATGAAAGGAAATCTTCGAACAAAATTAAAAGTCATTGCATCCGACAAAAACATAGCGTCGTCGATCCGTTTTTTGATCTTTTAAAAGGTTTTCTTGATAATTGTCAAGCTAAAGGGAAAAAGGAGGGAGAAAAAAAAAAAGAAGAAAGTTGAGTTTAGTTTACTTTATGAAACTTAAAAGCGACAAATGCAGTACCGGTACAGAAAATGAATTTCGCAAGATTTTTTAATTAAACTGAGTGAAAAATAAAGTACGGGGTTATGTTTAAAATACTTCAGAAAACTGAAAAAGGCAAAAAATTATAACTTTTGAGGAAGAAATTCGGTCATTGGGTATAAAAAATCGGAGAAAAAAAATTTAGTTTATTTTTAGGTATGGCAGGAAAATCTGGAGTGAGAGATGTTGGGGTGTCCTTTATTTTGGTAATTTTCGAATTTTAAATGGCGTCCCCCCAGAAATGGTTCTGCTTGGTGCACTGATTAACCCGAATTTTTTGAAAATTTTATTTACTCAACGGGAAAGCGTAACATTTTTTTTTTTTTCGGTTTTGACACAAACGGGATATTTAATTTTCCGACCATGAGTGATGAAAATGTTTTTTCTGCTATCCATGCTTTTAAAGAAAAATCCTCTGAAGAATTGACCGAAATCATTGTGCGCACCCCCTGGTCCATCGAGATGGCAATGGATGAGTCTATCTATGGATGGGATAGGAATAAACATACGATAAACATACGTGGCGACTATGTATAATTTCACGTTTTAACTTTGAGCTAGATAGCTGTGTTTTCATTTGGCTTGAAATAATAACAGCTTGGGTTTCATAAATAGAGAATTATTGAAAGAAAATATGTAATACGACCAGAGGTAAACCAATGATGCTGTTTGGTAGGGTGGATCGAAAAAAGCGAATTTTTGAATTTGAAAATGCCTGATATGGCAATCGATGCCTTATTGTAATACTATTAACCCTAACTTTTTTCAGATTTTTTGAAGGTCATCTTGAGGTCGCGCAATGACCTTGAATTTTTTGAAAAGCCCATATAAGGGCAAAAAATAAGGATTTTTTTTTTGCTGAAAAAAGTATCGTTTCCTATCGGAAATTTTGCGTAGATTACGAATATGAAGTCCAAAATTCATTTTTGGGTACAGTTTTTAAGCTGAAAGAAAAACCAGCCGAAAGTATTTCAGCGTTTAGAAAATAGGCGTAAAGCTCAAAAACCGCGCACTTAAAATGATTTTGGACTTTATATTCCTAATCTACGCAGAATTTCCGATAGGAAACGATACTTTTTTCAGCAAAAAAAAATCCTTATTTTTTGCCCTTATATGGGCTTTTCAAAAAATTCAAGGTCATTGCGCGACCTCAAGATGACCTTCAAAAAATCTGAAAAAAATTAGGGTTAATAGTATTACAATAAGGCATCGATTGCCATATCAGGCGTTTTCAAATTCAAAAATTCGCTTTTTTCGATCCACCCTACTGTTTGGAGCATTTAAGAGGAAGCTTCACGGATACCGGAAGGAAGGGCTTTTTTTTCTAATACTCGATTTAAGACGGAAAAATCCAAATTTTAGGTATCTAACGAACTCCTCTGGCATATCCTGGAATTTTTAGTGCAAGTTTCAACTTGTCTGAAATGTATGGGCGGCGGGAAAATAATTTCAAAAAAAAATTGCAGTCGAAAAAAATTTGGTTTTTTTTTTCCTGGTTTTTGTTTGCTTGGAACAAGTTGAAACTTGTGCCACAAATACAAGAAAAAGTCAAAGGAGTTCGTTAGATACCAAAAATTTGATTTTTTTCCTGGCAAATCTAGTATTAGACAAAAGCCATTCTTTCAGGTATAAAGTGAAGACTCCTCTTAATGAAACCGAAGAGTATGATTCAAAGAAATTTCAAAAAAAGAGGATTTAAAAAAAAAAAACACAACAACAACAACAAATGAAACAAATTTTGACAACTAGAAAAAAACAAAGGCATTTTGTTAGCTACACAAAACCGGATGGTAAACCTGCCTGTTAAAAAAAAGAAGAAGAAAAAAAATTATTTTTCCATTAATTTTTTTAAAGGGCAACACTGCATTAAATGGAGCTAAACATTTTCCAAATTGTTCCTTACTTTTTTTTAGAAGAAATCTATTACGCATGTTAAATATACATGTTAACCTTAAATTACATCAGTATTCGCAAAATTTAATGTTGTTTACATAAAAAACAAAATGGCGGATGTAAGAAAACATAAACGATCGTCTAATTTTGTGAATAATTGAGGTAATTCAAGCTTACCGTCATATTAAACATGCATAATCAATTTTTCGTAAAAATAAGGAATCGGCGTAAACGTCCCATTTAACGCAATTTTTGTCTTAAAAAAGTTAATGAAAAAAAAAAAAAAAAAAAAAAACCGTATCAGGGGGTTACTTTGTACTCGTCCGGGCAACTTTGGACACTTCGATTTTCCCTAAAATTCTTCAAAAAATAGAACATGGAAAAGCCCAAATAAGGATTGCATTTCGTAAAGTGAAGCTTTTTGAATATTATTTAGTAAAATGGCCCTTTAAATTAGCTTCATCATAAAAATATTCGATTTTAAAAATGATGCGAGACGGGAATAAAGATCAAAGTTCGGAATACTAAGGTCCCTTCAACGGTATCTGAATGCCGTGTTCAGGTTCAAACACGTTCGGCACTTACCCTACATCATCCTTTAACTACCCAAAAACTTTCCTTCCAAAGGGATTTTCTGGAGAGCAGAAAAGCAAGCATTGAAAAAAAAAAAAAAAAAAAAACGTTTGTAAAACTCTCCATAAACGCCATGTTTACCAGCCATTTTATTCATCCGAACGGATTATTTTTTGGTTTCAGAGAATTGATTTTTCTTGGTCATTTTCACTTCCTAAAATTATTTAACGGAATAAAAATTGTTTATTAACCGTCATATGTTTTGAGGATATTTTTCCGCCATTTATTGTTTTTATTATGGAGTTATGAATGCAAAAACAAGAATGTCCAAAGTTACTCCACTTTCAGATCGTCGAGGGCGTTCGGAAAATTGAGTCATAGACTGACTTAGAAAAAGTATAACCATTACAAAAGGGTATCATTTGAAAGCTGAAAGATCTCCCTTCATGTTTGTGAAGGCAGATTAAAAATCTCTTCAGTATTTATACAAACATTAAGAAAAAAACCTGAAAAAGTGTAAAAGTAACCCCTCGGTACGGAAGTTTCTTTTTAAAAACCGAGAGGTTCGTCAAAGAAATAAATGAAAATTTCTAAATAAAATAAAATAAAATAAAAAACAAAAAAATCTAAAAAATTTGATTTAAGAGTCATTCAAATGTTACACATTAACCATGAATTCCTCCGTTATTAACCCCCCCCCCCCTCCCTGCCTCATAAGTAAAAAATAATATCGATAATATATGTGTTTCATAAGCTGTAGGGCGACCTAAATTCTTAAACACTGAAAACTGCTACTAAAATTTAAGCCGGCATAAAAAGGAAACTTGACCTAAACATTAAAACGTTTAATGTCACTAGTTTTAATAACCTATAACAAACTTTCTTGTGCGGTCATTTCACTTTTTACGAGGGACATATCTTAATAATAAAAGCGAGACCGCCAAGAGAACTATTTTGCTCTTTTACAAAAACAAACTCAAACAGTAAAAGGGGCATCTCACCAAACTTTTCCACTTCAAAAAACGAAAAAAAAAATGCCAGAGGTTCCCTTCTATAAGCCCAAATACAGTTTTTTAAACAAAAAAAATGCTTACCTCACTCACTTGTGAGACTTCAAAATTAAAAAAAAAAAAGGGACGGATCAAAGCTTTGAAATTTAAGGTATTAAAAGCATCTCATCCTTAATATAATTTCCTTTTTTTTTTTTTTATATAATTGTATGGGATACTTTTTTTTTTTTTAATGTTACATTATAAATATTCAGTTAGCGTGCCGCAATGGCTTAAGCAGTATAAAGTGTCATCAGGGCGCCGTAATTGTTTTTGATATAGGATATGCCATAAAACGTATATTTTTCTTATTGCCCAAACGTCCACGTTATTTTTATGTTTTCTATGACATCATTGCAAAAATAATCCTGTATAATCTATTTTTTTCATCATGTAGGCGTAACCTTGGACAAGGAAGATCTAATTAGTTTTATTCCAGTTATTTTACGACAATTACATAACAATTTTCTTTTCCTCTTGTTTTTTTTTTCTTTTTTTTTGTAAACTATGCGTGTTAAAATTTTCGATTTTAACGAAGACAAAAAAGTCCGAGGAGCGTAAATTTCCCATGGGACAATGTAAAAAGGAGACCCCATCGGAATTAACGAAAAAAAAAAAGGAAATATACAGCACGACTGTCTCTCATTTTTATTTAGAACAAATGTCGTAAAAAGTTTTTTTTTTTTTTTTTTTTTTTTTGAAAACGGAGGAGAGAAAGAAAAAAAAGGTAACCCAAAACAAGATTCCTTTTTTCTTTCCCAATCCTATTTTATAGAAAAATATACAATAGACAACACAAGTCTATTGGTAATGCGAAATTGTAATGCAGAGGTAATGCAAAGTAATGCAAAATCACGAAAACGCATCAGTTAGTAACCCCCAGCATTTATTAAACTTACCCGATTGAATCCTGCGTTTAACAGCGGTAAGCAGTACGAGTCCTCGAAGTAACTGAAACCAAAGTAAAAATTAATTAATTAACAAAAAATAACTTAATCATCTGCCTGTAATCTGGATGTGCAAAAACTTAAAAAAAAAAAAAAGAGAAAAATAACAACTCTAAATAATGAAATAAAAGGAGCGGAGGGTGAAATGTACTTTCCCGGAATCCTGCTGGCATCCAATTTCAAACATCAAAAATACCTACCAAAGCTTTAAGATTTTAAAAATTTTTTAAGATTTTCCGTAGGCGGCAAACTTCAGAAAAAAAATCTTTTTTCAAGATGGATTCAAGATTTTCACGGGAAAAAGAATTTCTTTAATAAAAAAATTTTTTTAAGGGACGAGGAAAATCGAAAAGGTGAAGTTTGAAAAATCTTGAAAATAAAGACAATAAATGGGCTCAGTCCCGCAGACGGACGAACGGCTTTGGTAAAGTGAAACTCGTAAATTACATTTCAATGGAAAATCGTCTGTATTTTTTCTTTCCTGTTTTTTGGGGAAGGGGGTAGCTAATTTATTCTTTCAGAAGCTTGGTCAAATGTTTCGTACTTAATATACAAGGCATATTAAGTAATTATACCCGAGCTCGTTATAAGTGGTTTGGAACTGTATTTTATACATAAATAATGTATAGATTATGTATTTTTTACGTATACATAGTTTTGTATCTGTAATTTTTAATCATCACAAAATTCTAACCGTGACCTTTTTTTTTTTTTTTTTCACGAAAAAAAAATTGATTTTTGGTTTTTACAGGAGTTTTTCCAGGGGTCCGAAGCCGGTAAAAATTGGTTGAAGCCGGCGACAGCTTCGGCGCCGAAATATCCAAAGTGCTGGAGCTGGAGCTGGCGCCAGCGGCGCGGCGGCACCGGAATAAAAAATTTTGGCCACTGGTATAGGTGCAGGAGCCGATTCCAGCATCGGTGCCAGCACCACCATCAATTTTGTCTATTTTATTTTACTTTTTTTATTTTTATTTTACTACTTTTTTTTTTCACTTGAAAAAAAAAAAAAAAAAATTGTTACAGTAACGGTTGTTAATCGTAGTGGCGGTTAAGGGCAGTCTCCACTAGATAACGTTCACCGCATTCGCGCTATCCGCCTTCTCGATAAACGTATTCGCACCAGAAGTTTTGTGGATCTTTTACCACGATTTTTTTGATAATCTTCAGCTTTTTTTATTTACAAACATTAAAAATGGCAGTTTGAAAGATGTTTCTACGGATTTAGAAAGAAAAATCTTAATTCGGGCGTGGGGAAGATACTAAATATCTTCCAAAAATAATCCTGGATCAACCAGGTTTGTATACTTAATCAAATATACGGTAATCTTTATATGCCACAAACGTTTACTGGAGTAAAACCTGCAAAGTACTTCCGGTGCGAATACGTTAATCGCGAAGACGGAGAACGTGAATGCGGTAACGCTATCAAGTGGAGACTGCCCTTTAATACAATCGGCCGCTTAATATGATCAAAGCTCGGGGCCTTTTTCAATTATTCAGGGGATATTTCAGTCGTTTCTTCTTCCTTATATTTTAAATCCGATTCCAATTGGCATTTACGAGCTAAAAGCTCCGAATAATACCGTTTTATTTCGTCTTCTGCCAATTCCAGTTCAACCTTGTCTTGCGCTTTCTAAAAATTATGTTCGCCAATGGGATCGGGCCGTCAAGTTTAAAATAAATTATCTAGCACTGACAGCAGCTTCGGCATCGACCAGAGTTTTTAGCCGGTCGCGGCTGGCATCGGCTTCAGACTCCTGAATTTTTCACCGTAAGCACCAGGGCTGCAATTTCGACTTCGAATCCGATAAAGCAAATGATTTCGATTCCGATAAATACATGTATAAGATTCCGATTCCGATTTTTATTTCCTTATGAGAGTCCGATTCCCATTCCGATTCCGATTCCGATTCATATTTTCTATTCAGATTCAGATTTCGATTCCGATATAGCTTAACATGTTTAAGATTCCGATTTCGATTTTTATTTCCTAATGAGGTTCCGATTCCAATTCATTTTTTCTATTAAGATTCCGATTCCGATTCCGATTTATTTTTCCTATTGAGATTCCGATTCCGATTTTTATTTCCTAACGAGATTCCGATTCATTTTTTCTATTGAGATTCCGATTTCGATTCCGATAAAGCTTAACATGTTTAAGATTCCGATTCCGATTCCGATTCCGATTCCGCTCCCGATTCCGATTTGTTTTTCCTATTCAGATTCCGATTCCGATTTTTATTTCCTAACGAGATTCCGATTCATTTTTTCTATTAAGATTCCGATTTCGATTCCGATAAAGCTTAACATATTAAAGATTCAGATTCCGATTCCGATTTATTTTTCAGGCCTCGAACCGGTTTCTGGTCTGAAATCTAGGGACTTTAGGGACCAAAAACATGAAAATTAAGGACCTTTTTAAGAACCTAAAAGTAACCTAAAACTAGTCAGTTTTTTTTATTTTGGGCATCTTCTTCTGGTTGATTGATTTGAGACATGACTTAAAAAATTTTGAATTTTAGCAAAAAAAAAAAAAAAAAAAAAAAAAAAAAAAAAAAAAAACATTTTAATCGTTTTTTTCTCTTTTTCTATTAAATTTATTTAAATCTTTTATTTTTTTATTTAAATTTTTTAAATTTTTTTAAATTTTTTTAAAAATTTATTTAAATTTTTTTTTTAAATTTTGTTTCGTAATAATATCATGGTCTTTATTATAAACTTTTTCGGAAATTTTTCGTAAACGCGCTGCAGATTTAAAAATTAGGGACTTTTAGGGACCATTTTTCGAATTTAAGGACTTTTAAGGACTTCTGTTAAAAATATGGACTTTAGGGACTTTCAGGGACCAAGTTCGAGGCCTGATTTTTTTGCTGAGATTCCGATCCCGATTCCGATATAAAATGTAATCGGAATTGCAGCCCTGGTGAGCAGAAGAACTTTTTCCCGCCATTTAAAAAATATGAAAAAATTCAGGGCTTAATTACTATTCGAAAAAGAAAACTGCAGGAATGCCATAAAGCAAATTCGAATATTCATAAAATAAAAAACACCCTAATCCTTAACATACTGTATACATCGTAACCTTCAAATGTCCAGTGATGGCTTCGGCCGTTACCCCTTAATTTTCTGCATTTCAAGAATTTTACGACTTATTTTGTTGTCTAAAACTCCCGTCCCCCCCAGGAAATTTCATGTTTATACTCATCTTTCATTTGCACTCAAAAAAGATGATCCTTCTTATTTTTTTCAATTTCCCTTTTTTCATCGTAAGAAAAAAGAAATTATTATTATTATTAACAACAGTAAAGCTTGTCATTAAAAGCTTCATTGTAATCCTCGTATACGATAGGAACGTGACTAGTAGTAAAGAAACATCGTAAAATAACATCACCTCCACTATCGTAAACTCCTACGAAAAAAACAACTTCCTTTTTTTTTTTCTTTAAGTAATAGCAAAATACTTATGAATAATCTCTCTTTTTAATATAATTTTTTTACGAGAGATCATAAATTTTACGCGCGCAAAAGAAAAGAGGATACAATTTTTTTTTTTTTTTTCAAAAAAATGGATCGTAAAAATGAATGGATAAGATGAAGAGCGACGCTCGGCAGTTTTTCCGTATGCGAGGTTTTAAATAAAAACAGAGGGATAAAAAAAAAAAAAAAAATAAAGGATTTTTGTCAATCGTTCCAAAAATTGATAAAAAGAACGTTATTTTTTACCCGAGATTTTATTGCATGAATTTATTTTACCGTAAAAAGGAAAAAAAGAATTCATCAGAGGATTGGGATTTTTTTTTTTTTTTTTTTTTTTTTTTTTTTTTTTTTTTCCAGTATTAAAGAGATGAACGAGTATCACCCTCATTGTAAGAGTTGATACAAGTTAATCTGATTATAAGATATATCCCTGTTGGTTTTTTTTATATTTTTTTTATTTATTCACAAGAAGATTTGAGATCAGGGCAATCCTTTTTTTTTTTTTTTTTTTTTAAAAGGAAAGTCTTTTTTTTTTTCAATTTCCAAACAAAAATTGAATCAACGAAATAAAACAAAAATCAAAGGGAAAGAAAACAGGCAAAAGTTAAAAAAAACCCTCTCTGCCCTACACAGATACTGGAGTTCTGGAAAATTTGAAAAAGAAGCAAAGACTTTCCTTATTTCTATTATATATCCTGTTGCGTTAATTTGGCTAAACTTTTTCCGGTCAGTATTTCTTGTTAAAATTTTACAAATTATTTAATAATTATAAAACTTATCAACTACTTTAACAGGAGAGCTTTTTTTCGGCTGACCCCCCCCCCCCCCCCCCTCCCTTTTTTTTTTAAATTTAAATGAAATCAATTTTCAATTTGGTATTTTTTTCAAATCTAGATTGAGTCCAATTCTTTAATTTCGTAAGAAAATTGTAACAGAAAATTCAATATTTAGAAAAAAAATCTGAACAATAAATTATAATAGAAGTTCTCACATAAGATTTTCTAAACTCCTCCCCCATGTAAGAAATCGTAAGGATTTCGAGTCCCCCCCCCGTCCGGTCTTACGTAATACTTGCACGTTCCCTTAGAATACCTTGCTTTTTTTTTTTTTTTTTTTTTTCTTTCCTTTACATTGACCATTGTACGTCCGTGAAGTTGGCAGGACCCAGTCAACGGATTTGATCGAAAATAGTCTTATATAGTAGCTTTTCATTGTTCTTTAATAGTTCCGTGATTGTTCCAATTTGTTCTCTAACCTGAAAAAAACTGGAGCCAAAAGTTGGTGGGTCCTGCTAACTTCACGCGAACAGGACCCAATTTGAATTTATCAAAAATTTTTGCCTTTGTCGGTTGCTTTTGATTTGTTCTTCATTGTTCCGGCCAATTCAACGTTTGTTTTGCAACAGGTATGACAGTATTAGGAAATAAAATAAAGTCAAATTCAGACGTTTAAGTAGCTTGAATCGATTTCATTTTGTTTGTTTTCCGAGAAAAAGGTTTGTTCTTGATCGAAAAATACTATCAGGTTGAATTTTTCATTTTTGGAAAGACATTCTGGGTATGAAAAAATCATGGCCTATTTGTAATATTTAGGACTTGTCTATCAATGTCTTTTTGATTGTTCTGAAATGTTCGACAAATATTTCGGTACTCCATCTTCTCAAATCCTGGAAATACAGACTTTTGAGGTCTGCATGCAGCAGGACCCATTTTCTCCCCCCAATAGAGCGCGCCATCTTTCCGGTTTGTTATTCAATCTGCTGCCACGTAGGGTTTACAGTGTTCTTTTTTTTTTGTCCATTATTGATCAGACATCGTTTGTTCTCGATTGTTCTCGTTTGTTCTCGTCTGGAAAACGTTTAAGTTCATTTGTGGCTGGAAGTTCTGATCAAAAAGTCGTTTGTTCTTGATTGTTCTGGTATTTACAAGATAATTTAGAGTACCTCGCATTATTATAGTGATGAAACATCGTTTGTTCGCGTTTGTTCTCGATTGTTCTCTTTTGTTCTCGTCAGGAAAACGTTTAAGTTCATTTGTGGCTGGAAGTTCTGATCAAAAGTCGTTTGTTCTTGATTTTTCTGGTATTAACAAGATAATTTGGAATACCTTGCATTATTGTATGGATCAGAAATCGTTTGTTCTCGATTGTTCTTCCCTGACAAACGACTGAACGAACGACTTTTGATCAGAACTTTCAGCCACAAATGAACTAAAACGTTTTTCAATTTAATTTATCCAACACACCACTACGTTGGGGGTTAAGTCGGCATGCGGATCATAAAACGTTTTTCTGACGAGAACAAACGAGAACAATCGAGAACAAACGCGAACAAACGATATTTCATCACTACAGTAATGCCAGGTATTCCAAATGATCTTGTTAATACCTGAACAATCAAGAACAAACGACTTTTTGATCAGAACTTCCAGCCACAAATAAACTAAAACGTTTTCCTGACGCGAACAAAAGAGATCAAACGAGAACAAACGAGAACAAACGAGAACAATCGAGAACAAACGATGTCTGATCAATAATGGACAAAAAAAAAGAACACTGTAAACCCGACGTGATGACGAAATGAAAAGTACCGCCTCCTTCAGCTTGTGATGGAGGGAAAAATCGAGGGTAAGAGCAAGCAATGCCGTAGGAAGACCTCATGGCTTAAGAATCTCAGAGACTGGTTTGGTGTTGATTCCTTGAGTCTTTTTAGAGCGGCGGTCTCAAAAGTAAAAATATGACAGATGATAGCCAATCTTCGTCGCGGAGACGGCACTTGAAAGAAGAAGAAACCCGACGTGGCAGCAGATTGAATAACAAACCGGAAAAATTGGAAAAATTGGGGAAAAGAAGAGTCAGAACTTGTGACATATTGTTGAAGAAAAATTGTCAAAGAGAACATTCTGAAAAATTGGTCAGAAAAAACCTTATCAGTGGCAATTTTCTACAAAATTTATCAGGGAATATTTTCCGAAATATCTATCATGAGATAAAAAATGTCTGTAAAATTTTTATGGGAATCAGATATTTTGGAGGAATTAAATATTTAGGGAGGGTTGGATAACCCCTGTTTTTAACTTGCACAAGTTCCAGAACCAAAACAAATACAATTATGAGTTCCGATTTTTATTTCCATAAGCTAAACATAGGCGATATAGAACCGCTTCTATTTTTTTAACTAACGAATTGTTAAATGTATACCTATTAATTAGACATCAGGATGCTCAGACAGGGGAAGCATCTTCATAACAGATAACGCGCTAGTAATTTCCGGGAGTTTCAGGATTTAGGCTTCCTCCGCCATATTGGATTGCGAGATAAAACTTTTTTTACCTCAGATTTGAAATCAGCGACCCCGAAAATCCCTTGGTAGTGAATGTGAGTCACATCAGAAATTGTTTTCATCAGAGCTCACTACACTGTCATCGAATTCAATGCCATCGTCCCACGAAATGCATTTTGTTGGCATCAGATTTCAGGGTAAATTTCCTAATAACACCAAAATCGCCCTTTTTTTTTCCTCATTCAGTTTTTGTAAAAACAAAAAAATTCTGAAGAGTTAGTTGCATCTTTATTATACATACCCACCCACGACTCAAGTGTTAAAAACTCTTTTAGTATTTTAAGGATCAGATTTTCTCCCCCGTAAAAACATTTTATGCTATCATTTTCATATAAAAATAATATAAATTTACATTAATAATATATAAAGATTAATAACGAAAATTTTTTTTTATATCGCTGTGTTTATAACGAAAAATCCTCTATTAAGTTATATTTTCGATGCGAGTTAACGTTTACGAATTTTTATGGCTATATCGATAAATCATAAAAAAAAAAAAGATCGTAAAAAATCGGGGAAAATTTTTCGCGATAAAGGTTTTTTTTTTTTTTTTTTTTTTTTTTACATTTTTAAGAAAAAAAAAAAATTCAAGTCTACTCACCTTTTTTTAACGACGGCCGTAACCACTGATTTCCTATTCCATTTCGTAGATCTAATTTTTCTGAAATGAAAGAAAGAAAAAAAACGATAATAAAATAAGATATATATCGACATCACTACTCTGCGAAAAATTTCGCAGGAGGGAAAAATGAAATGAATCGAAAAGAAAAGAAAAGAAAAGGAAAACCATTATATTGTAGAATGACAGAAAAATAAAATATAGTGAGACAAATCTATAAATTTTCGATAAGTCTTTCTATTATTGTCGTTCCTTTTCGACAGATCATAACTCATCATTAGACCAAAATAAAGCTTTTTCTAACGCCTACTTACGGGAATACTTAAGGGAAAGGAGGAAAAGCGTTAAAATTCTTCATCTTATGTCAAAGGTTATTTTTTTTCCCTTTGGGGATTTAATTTTTATTTCTGTTTTTGTTTCTTGACGTTAACTCCTACGGGAAAAAAAGCTTAAGAGTTGTGTAAGTTTGAGGAAAATATAAGGAGAACCCAGCACGAAAAAGAGATGCATAAATTGCATATAAATTATGTATGAATTACATAGTAAAAAATTTTATGTCAAAATCAACATAAATCAACATAACTAGGTCCACATAATTTTTATGTTGTTTTGGTTTTATGTTTAACTTTTGGGACAAACAACATAAAAAATTTATGTGGACCGCTTAGAACATATTTACATAATATTTTTTTACTGTTTATGCAAAAAATTGGACATACATAAAAAAAACGCATAAAATTCTTATAAACAATTGAGCATTTTTTATCGGAAAATTTCTTTTTTAGCCTCCAATGTAATTTTACAAAAATTATGCATAAATAAGTACGCATAAAATGGGGAAAAAAGTTGAATAAGCATAATTACACATTTTCTTGCCTTATGATTCAAAAAAAAAAAAAAATTATAAATACAAAAATTATGCATATCCAGGTTTTTATGCTTAAAAACATTGTGCATCAGTTATACAAAAATTATGCATATCCAGGTTTTCATGTTTAAAAAAATTATGCATAAATTTTATAAGAATTATGCGTATCCACACAGTAAAAAAGTTTTATGTCAAAATCAACATAAATCAACATAAGCAGGTCCACATAATTTTTATGTTGTTTTTGTTTTATGTTTGCCTTATGGGAGAAACAATATAAAAAATGTATGTGGACTTCTTAGAACATATTTACATATTTTTTACTGTGCAGGTTGTCATGCTTAAAAAAATTATGCATATTCAGATTTTTATGCTTAAAAATTGTAAGCAACAATTACACAAAAATTATGCATATCCAAACTTTCATGCATAAAAAAATTATGCATAAATGTTATAAGAATTATGGATATCCGGTTTTCTTGCTTAAAAATTAAGCATAAATTTTATAAAAACTATGCATATCCAGACTTCTATGCTTAAAAAAAATTATGCATCCATTATACAGAAATCATGCATATCCAAATTTTCGTGCTTAAAAATATTATGCATAAATTTTATAAGAATTGTGGATATCCAGGTTTTCAAGCTTAAAGAAATTATGCATAAATTTTATAAAAATTATGCATATCCAGATTTTCACGCTTTAAAAAATTATGCACGTTCAAATTTTGGTGCTTAAAAATATGTATAATTTTATGCATATTTTTTTTATTTCCAAATTTTTGTATGAATAATACAAAAAAATTTTAAATATATTTTTTGCATTCATTTTGCAAAAATTTAATACACTTTTTGCATCACTTTTTCGCACGGGAAGGCAAATGAATCAGACAAATGCTACCAAAAGAATGATCCGATGTTTAACCAGGAAGAAGGAGGAAAACACGGGAAATCGAATCACAGGAACAATAGGGAAAGGAAAAACAGTTGTTACAAATAGAAAAGGTTGAAACAAGTAAACATAAAAATCAGCGAAAAAAAAAGTAACGAAAATTTGGGGTACGGCACTGAGTTTTCAATGATTCTTTAAAATTTTGATGCCGACTGACCATCTTTAATGCATTCATTTCCTTCGCAACCAATTTAAAATCTATTTCGTAAATGTTTGCTAAATATCTCTTGTTATGCAAAAATGCAAAAATTCTTTGAACGTTCTTCATACCTCTTACAAGTAACTGTAAACAACAACCAGCAATTAGATGACTCGGAAAAAAGAAAATAAAAAACCGAATGCAAAATGTTTTGCATCCTTCTTAAGTTAAATCAACAAGAAAAAAAATCCAAGTAGCAAATAATTCACTTTCAGCACTCAGCAGACACTTTCTTTAAAAAAAAAAATCAATTTTGCAAGCTAAATTTCCTGTTACAACCAGAACTGTTGATTCAAGAAAAAAAAACTAAAGACGTAAAGTCAGCATATACTGTTTATATCTCTTACATAATTTTAAGAAGAAAAAAAAAAAAAAAAAAAAAACCGTTTAAAAAAAATCTGCCTTTATTTTTCCCCGAAATTGAAATTTTATAAGCTTTCGGGTAACTTCCCATCATTTTGACATGAAACAACTTTTGCTTTTTTTCTTCTTTTTTTGAATAAAAAGATGAATACAGAAAAGTGAAGCCGTTTTATTGTCTATATACTACTTTGTGAAATATTTATGTGTTGACGGGTTGCGGGTTGCGGGGCTGCGGTTAACTGACCGCATCGACGGAAACAAATATTCATTGCTCAGCACTCTTTTACAACATGTTTACTCTTTCCTTGCCGTTTGACGTCATAGGCTTTTTACTATGGACATTTCGCAACCGTTAACTTTATTAAATCGTACCTCGTCAAGTCTGGCGTTTTTTTTTTTTTTCTCCCTTCGATATTTTCCACCCCAAAAGAGAAGTAAAAACTTCGTTACTGATATGCGTAGTAGAAAAAAAAAAAAAGAGTAATAAAAGACGTTTTCTAACTTTTACCAAGAAATTCATGTCACGTGACTTGAAACGATTTCGACTGGTAACCGATTAACCCGTTCGGACGTCATCGCGGGGGTAAACAAACGCACGTGTGGGTGCTTGCATTAAGAGAATTTATGCAAGGGTTTTGCGTTCTGATGGGCGATTGGTGGTGGCGCGTGCATATACGGTATATGCTGACGTTAATACTTCAGCAAGGCGCGATATTTATACATAAAATATTTCAGCTAATATACTTTTTTTTCCACTTTATTTACTCATTTATTTTCGTAATAGAATAATGGCGGACCCTAGACTATTACTTTCCTGAAATCATTTACGTGGGGCCCAAATTACGTCGACCGAAAACATGGACGACGAGTTCTCTTGGAACAAACGGGTTTTAATTATTTTTTAAATGTTTTTTCACTAAATATTTTTTCATTTTCTTTGACCGAATTTACTGCTCCTGTTTCGATCAAATTTTCAATTCCCCAACAGCAAAAATAATCATTAAAAGAAAATGGGGTGGCGTAGTGTGTGAGAGAGGGTGGTAATGGTAATCGAGAGATTGATGGTTCAATTCCCAGCCCTGCTACTTGCCCAGTCAAATTTTTTCCATGGATTTCCTTATTCTGCTTAGGGATTTTCTTGAGTTTTAACCCAGAAATTATCACTGGTTCGCCAAAATAAAGGGACTATTTTAGAGACGGGGTTTTGAGTTTCGGGGACACACGGCCTAGTGCTTGAAATATATTTTCCGAAAAGGAAGGTTCGAGAACACGGTGCTCAACCAGTCTCCTATTATCGGGCGGAATGGACGAAAAAATCTGACTTCACAGCGGGTTTAGGGATCATGAATATAGTCGAAAACAAGCAACCGCCAAATCGCGTCAGATCATCCTGGGCCCCCACTAGGCAGCTAGGGAGCCCCCCGGGAGCCCCAAACTTCTCCTTAGTCGTGTGTTATATCATATGAAAACCCGTTCCAAATGCTGTCGAATGAGACCTTACAGAGATTTTTATCTGTTATAGGCATGAAGATATCGTCATTTAAACCATTCAAAATGAAGGATCAATTTTAGACCCTTTTAAATGACAGTATCTTCATGCCTATAACAGATAGAAATCTCTGTAACGTCTCATTCGACAGCATTTGCAACGGGTTTTCATATGATATACAACACGACTAAGGAGAAGTTTGGGGCTCCCGGGGGGGCCCTAGTGGGGGCCCAGGATGATCTGACGCGATTTGGCGGTTGCTTGTTTTCGACTATATTCATGATCCCTAAACCCGCTGTGAAGTCAGATTTTTTCGTCCATTCCGCCCGATAATCGGAGACTGGTTGAGCACCGTGAGAACTGATCAGTTCACGAACGATCAGTTCACGATCGACCAGTTCACGAACTGGTTAGGAAAAGCGACCAGTTCACGAACTGATCAGGAAAAAACGACCAGTTCACGAACTGGTTAGGAAAAGCGACCAGTTCACAACCTGGACGGAAAAAATCGACCAGTTCACGAACTGATTAGGAATAGCGACCAGTTCACGAACTGGTCAGGAAAAGCGACTAGTACACGAACTGGTCAGAGGCAGTGACCAGTTCACGAACTGGTCAGGAAAAGCGATCAGTTCACGAACTTGTCCGGAAAAGTCACCAGTTTTAACTTCGAGCTTTCCGGTGTGAAAGCTCGGAGAAAAAATTATTCATTTGGACTCTTTTTTTTCACGAGGAATCGAATTCCGTCGTCACTCGCGCGAAAATTCGCTCTCTTCTCGTCGGCCTGTAAGAATGTCTGTGAAAAGCTCATCAATGAAAGCTCATATGCGAAAGCTCATGCGCAAGGATTGGTCAGGAAGGTTGGCAGGTTCCGAATCGGGTCTGGCCTGTATTGATTTCCGATCGGAAATGGGTGGCCTGTAATTACTCGCGCGGGCCTGCAAATTATAACGACCCAGGTCGGGAAAATTTAATATTTTTTTTTTTTTAATTTAAAAAAATGATTGAAAAACACCCGATTTTTTGTCCTGAAAAGTATAAATATAAAAAATCAGCGCTAAAAATATACGGTCCTATAAAATAATGTGAAATCGATTCTTAACGTTAAGGGAAAAAATCGGGGCTTTTCCATAATTTTTTAAAATAAAAAAAACAAAATTAATTAATTATTTTTCCGGAAAAGTCAAGTTTTTGATCAAAATTGGGGAAAATCTCGAGTCAGGATTTTTTTTCCCGCTCAAAAAACGAATATTTAATTAGAATCTTCAAAAAAGTAAGTCATTAATCACTTTTTAAAATATTTTACTGCTTTAGACTCCAGAAAATAACTTTCAAAACGTCGTAAACAAACGAATCCTATCAGCTTTATCAAAAAATAAAGGAGGCCCTAGCGCCTTTATCAAAAGGCGGAAAATAATTTTCCTTTTCACACACTTTTTTCCACTTATTTTCCTGGAATTCTCGAGAATTCTCAAGACTCTCCCGAAACATTTTGAGAAAATCCCTAACCTCGACAAATCAGAAAATTTTAGAAACTTCATTTTACGAAGAAATTTTTTTAGTTTATTTTTTTTCCTGTTTGATTTCCTGTTTCTTGAGGTTTTATAATTTTCAAAAATCGGGATTCCCGATTTTCGAATCTTGATATTTCCCGAGAAAACAGCAACTCTAAACATCAGAGAGAAAAATTGGAAAACCATGCTTAAAGTTATTTACATATAGGGGAATCGAAAAAAATAAATCTGGTCTAAAATGTTGCCTTTGTAGAAGGAGGAAGAACATTTATACAAAAAAATTATAAAAATTCAAGACACTAAGATTTGGATGTCACTGAGGTGCTTAGAATTAAGGCCCCGTACCAAAAATTTTTCCAACTGACTTATAGTGATTTTCTCGATACAACAAAAAATTTAAAAAATGGCGGGAAAATTATTGAACCAAAAGAAACCATTCTTGTATTAAAGCCTAAGTTTTTACTTCCGTTCCCGTACGAAGAATTTATTAATTTACTTAAAAAAAAATTTGTATACATTTTTTTTGGGCCAAAATTTAGTTTTACTTCTCATTTGTAAAGGATTTCGAAGAAATTGCAGTTTTTTCCTGGATTTTAATTTCCGTCCATTTTTTCATGAACATGTGATTAGCTCAGAACCTTCACTTTGTAATCCAGAAAATCTGCTCATTTCCACTCGAACCCCTCCTATTATCCGATTACTTCATATTACGCCTCAAAATCCGAATCATTATCGAATTCGATTACAAATCACAACACACCAAACCAAAAAAGATCATAGTCATTAAATCGGATTAAAATTATTAAGCTCCTGTCGTAGGAAATCTGAAGACACGACGAAAATCAATACCGTTCTCATAATTAATCCTTCGTCCTCGAATTAATAATCGTATGGTGGGGGGAGGGGGGAAGGGATACACGAGCACTCACATTCAAGAAGTCAGAATTCAATGACGTAATACGACAAAGCGTCTTTACTTTTTGACGCCATTGTGTCTTCCCCTGCAAAATTATTCCTGTATTACAAGAATATAATTTCCTTGAATCGCTTTCCTATTTCGGCTATCCGTCGCGTCTAGGCCTATCCTTTTGATTAATATCGTTCCTTCTGATGTTATCAGAACGTCATTTACAAACTACCAATCATTAATAATCGTCAATAACGACGATAACTGATAATCGATCATTACTATCTTACAAGATAGGATAATGTACCCCACCTCTTTTCGCTACCGAAAGTGATAAATATTAGATAAATATTTTCCTATTAATGTTTTTTCCCCAAGAAAATTAAAAATTGGGAAATAGTCTATACGTCTACCTAGAAAAAAATGAATAAGTAAAAAATCGGACTGGGATATGGGGGCATATCCCTACGTAGGGCTATGTCTATGGGGTACTGTCCTAATACTGCTAAATTTAAACAATGAAACGATTTAAAAATTTTAAAGGAATTTTTTTTTTTTTGCTCGTTTTTGGCCAAAAATTCAATTTTTTTGATAAAAATATAATTTTTTTTTTCCTGGTACGAAAAAAGTTTTGATGAAAAAGGTCAAAAATGCCACCGGGTTACTAAAAGGGTTGTGCCCAAAATTAAATTTTTTTTTGGACTTTCACCCATCGATAGGACCTAGTGAGGGGGTAAATTAGGCCAAACATTAGGGTCGAAATGAAATCCGTTTCTGAGGCGGGGATATTAATTCAGTTTTAATTTTTTTGGCAGAGAATGGGACTCTGTCCGATTGAAGAATCCAAAAAACGAAAAAAAAAAGCTCTTTCAAAGGGCTATCGAAGGGCATAATTGTTAATTTTTAAAAAAAATGGCCCATTGGCCAAAATAGTCAATTAAAAAGAAAAAAATATTTTCTTCATGATTAGCGTCGCCGGGCCAAAATTTCACTTTGTCAGTCAAAAAGTACGTCAAAAATTGGCCTAAATTCATGTGCTTCTAAATTTTTCTTTCAACAAGAAAGTGGCCAAAAAAATGGCCAAAAATTGAAAAAAAAAATTCGCTGCAAACATGACGCTACACACAAATTTTGCTATCACCACGGTTAGAGTACTGTGGTATATGAATATCCCACATTGCATGTTGTCAAAACACAACCATCCTGTCCTTCCTTATTATGTTTATATCGCCTATGTTTTGAGTGATACTCAAAACATCGACGGTATAAAACAAGCATGATTTCCTAGGGAAATCGCCTTATGTCATTAGGACTCTGGTCCAGTAAGACGTTTGTCTTACTGTATCCCATTTCACCTTCTTTTTTGGATTCCCCTTTTTCCTTCTACACCGTTTCAGTCCCCACAGTACGCAAAAAACTGGCCTAGATACCCATTTTTTTGGTTTTTTTCCCCAACGGTCAAAGTGGCCATAAAATAGCCAAAATCATATAAATCGCAAAATATTTTTTTCACTGATAAGACCCTGCTGGTTCAAAATTTTGCTATCACCGTGTGAAAGGGTGCGAAAAAATACCCTAGAATCATATTTTTCCGTTGGAGGATAACAGGTAGAAATTGGCCGAAATTTACCCATTTTGGTTATTTTAGGCCATTAGTTTGGGTAAATTTCTACCAACTTCTACCAAATTTTTCAAGTCCATGCTTTTGTTCATGTCGTCCAATTTTAAAATAAAATTCTAACTTTAAATTTCTTGTAAGTTTTACTTCAAAAAGAACAGCAAAAATTATTTAAAAAAAAGTTTAAAAAAAAAATTACAAGAAATTTTTTAAGTCCCTGCTTTTTAGTCCAGTAGAATTAGCAGTTTCAGATCGTCAATTCGGAAAAAAATCATAATCAAAATTTTTTTGGGAATATCTTGGGTTGAGCGTCCTGAATAACATACTAAAACTCCCCATCATTCCCCGTGTCGGAACTTGTCCAAAATGGGCCAAATTTGGGTTTTTCCGAATTATTTAAAAAATAATTATTTTTTTCAAAAATCGATTTAAGGTAGTCGATAGAGCATAAAAGGCTGTACAAAATTCATTAAACCATTTTTTTCAGGGTGCGCATATGTACGAATGAGGTGGGTAAGAAGTATGACATGTATCCGTTTAACGGGTTTAAAGTTAATTTAAATTGAAAAAAAATTTATTTTAACTTTTACAGGCTTACCTTTTGTGATAACTATTCAGAATCAGAACCGGAATCGGAATCGGAACCGGAACCGGAACCGGACTCAGAATCCGATGAGTCTTCGCGGCGAATCTCCTCCAGGTTTTCGCAGTCTGTCTCCAGGCAATGTTTGCACACCGAAGAACATTTCAATCCTGCTTTCCTGCAGCTACAAGCTTTACCGCAAGCTTTGCAACCGCAAGTTATCAGTTTTAGCAGTTCTTCGGGTGCAGGAGGATCAACCGTCTTGATCGGTGCTAGACCGTCACTTTCTACTTTCCAGCCCCAATCGGTAGCCGGCAGCTTATTACCTAACCACTGCTGAACCTAGGGGTAAGTTTTTCTGTCAATTTTTGAAAAAATTATATTAATTATGAAATTTTACTTGATGGTAAGTTCTGGATGAGTTTGGGAACTCTTTTAGAAAGCGAAAAAAAATTGAATAGGGTTGTTTCACATAATTAAATTAAATTTTTTAAACCGCCTAAAAAGTTAGAGGAAAAAATAAAAATGCATTCTGAGTTGTAATTTTTTTGT
Organism: Liposcelis bostrychophila; assembly: GCA_037577465.1. NCBI lineage: Eukaryota > Metazoa > Arthropoda > Insecta > Psocodea > Liposcelididae > Liposcelis > Liposcelis bostrychophila. Next base: position 9,213,673 of record CM075212.1, read on the forward strand.
TTTAACTCGTCATTAGCTCAAAAAAAATAAAAAAAATCGGGCGAAAAATTGACGCATTTGAAATGATTTCGAAAAGCGGGACAAAAACAAACGGCCTTCTTTTAACCAATTGTTTTTATCGTTCTGTTATTTGCCGTCAGTGTATAATAAGAAATACATAGTCGCTAATTCTCAAGGCGCAGAACGATAAAAACAATTAGTTCAAAAAAGGCCATCCCGCTTTTTGAAATCATTTCAAACGCATCAATTTTTGGCCCAATTTTTTTTATTTATTTTCAGCTAATGGCAGTCTGGAACTAAAAAATTCCAACGCAAAATGCTTTCGTATTTTTTTCTCGAATTTTTTAAGCGATTTAAAACATTAAATTAAATCATGTGAAACAACCCTATTAATATAATTTTTTCAAAAATTGACAGAAAAACTTACCCCTAGGTTCAGCAGTGGTTAGGTAATAAGCTGCCGGCTACCGATTGGGGCTGGAAAGTAGAAAGTGACGGTCTAGCACCGATCAAGACGGTTGATCCTCCTGCACCCGAAGAACTGCTAAAACTGATAACTTGCGGTTGCAAAGCTTGCGGTAAAGCTTGTAGCTGCAGGAAAGCAGGATTGAAATGTTCTTCGGTGTGCAAACATTGCCTGGAGACAGACTGCGAAAACCTGGAGGAGATTCGCCGCGAAGACTCATCGGATTCTGAGTCCGGTTCCGGTTCCGGTTCCGATTCCGATTCCGGTTCTGATTCTGAATAGTTATCACAAAAGGTAAGCCTGTAAAAGTTAAAATAAATTTTTTTTCAATTTAAATTAACTTTAAACCCGTTAAACGGATACATGTCATACTTCTTACCCACCTCATTCGTACATATGCGCACCCTGAAAAAAATGGTTTAATGAATTTTGTACAGCCTTTTATGCTCTATCGACTACCTTAAATCGATTTTTGAAAAAAATAATTATTTTTTAAATAATTCGGAAAAACCCAAATTTGGCCCATTTTGGACAAGTTCCGACACGGGGAATGATGGGGAGTTTTAGTATGTTATTCAGGACGCTTAACCCAAGATATTCCCGCAAAAAAATTTTGATTATGATTTTTTTCCGAATTGACGATCTGAAACTGCTAATTCTACTGGATTATTTGTTCATGTCGTCTATTTTCATTTTTAAAAAAGGCCAAAAGTTAAAAAAAAAAATAATCAAATTATTATTTAAAATTTTGAAAGTTAAAATTTCAATATTCAAATAATTAAATATTCATTTTTGGTGCGAACAGACCGACACCCGGACAGACAGATTCCTCCAGGACCGAGCCCCAAGACGTAGTCCTACGTCAAAAAAAAAGAATAAAATAAAATAAAATAAAATGAAAGTAAAAAAACGGTTTTTTTCTCAAACCATAATAAGCTCAGGGCATGGGAAAAGCGTCAGACGTCAAAAGTCGCTTACGAAAAAAAAAAAAAAAAAAAAAATTATACACACATTACAGCAAGGAAAAAAAAACAATGTAAACAATATTTGTTATGATTTCTCTCGAGTCGAAAGGGGGAAAAAAAGGAAGAAAAAAAAACTCGATTCAATTGGTTGATTTCCTTTTCTCGATTTCTCTTTAAAAAAAAAAAAAAATTGTGCCGTTACTTCTTTTTTTATACATTTTACTTGACAAAAACTTTCTTTCTTCCAACCATCTTGATAACCTTCGACTATTCCTGTAATTGTCATTTTACTGACAGCTTTTCTATATCTTCCCTTTTTTTCCCCTTCTTTCTTCCGTCCCCGAGATTCCAAATTTATACGATTTTATTTTCTTTTTTTTTTTTTTGGTTCGTTATCTTTCTATCGAATTCCGAGAGAGAGAAAAAAAAAAAATTTTTTTCCCTCTCGTTACAGGCTCTTGTTTATTTTCTTTTTCTTTTTTCCTTTTTTTTTTTTTTTTTTTCGTTTACGTGTTGTTTTTCTGCTTCGAGGGAGAAATGCAATCCGAAATTGGTTATCTATTATTGGGAAAAGGAAAAAAAAAAGCATAATGACGGGAAAAAGTAATTCGAAAAAGCGGTTTCAAGGAAGGAGGATTTTCTTTTTTTTTTAAGTTAAAAATAAAAAAGAAAAACCTGTTGAGTCGTAAACAGGAATAAAACGCAACTGTTGATGCTCTGACCCCGAACTCCCTTTTTTTCCCCTTCTTTCTTCCGTCCCCGAGATTCCAAATTTATACGATTTTATTTTCTTTTTTTTTTTTTGGTTCGTTATCTTTCTATCGAATTCCGAGAGAGAGAAAAAAAAAAAATTTTTTTCCCTCTCGTTACAGGCTCTTGTTTATTTTCTTTTTCTTTTTTCCTTTTTTTTTTTTTTTTTTTCGTTTACGTGTTGTTTTTCTGCTTCGAGGGAGAAATGCAATCCGAAATTGGTTATCTATTATTGGGAAAAGGAAAAAAAAAAAGCATAATGACGGGAAAAAGTAATTTCGAAAAAGCGGTTTCAAGGAAGGAGGATTTTCTTTTTTTTTTAAGTTAAAAATAAAAAAGAAAAACCTGTTGAGTCGTAAACAGGAATAAAACGCAACCTGTTGATGCTCTGACCCCGAACTCCCTTTTTTTCCCACCCCTCCCTCCCTCCTCAACAGGTGAATGATTAACGACTGTCTTTCACAAAACGCTTAAGGGTTATTCGTGATATACTGCGTATGTCACTAAATGTAAACAAATGTCCATCAATGCAAACGAATTCTCAATTCGAATTAGGATTAATACGTGCAAAAAAACTGTTTGACATTTTTTTTTTTTAAATTTTTGACCAACCGACCGACTGACTGACTGATTGATTGATTGATGGATTGACAGACTAATAAAACTCCTTTAATACGGCTTTCTATAACATTATTTTTGTATGTCTATTTGATTCTTATTATGTATGATCGAACCATTTTACATGGGTCGTACGGCACAAAATATTACAGAAACAAAATTTCAGGCAGCTTCCCTTTTTTTTCAGCACTGCAGTGTGAATGTTCAAATTTAAAATTCCATTGTTAAATTTTTGAAGTTTATGCAATCACAGTATGAGTTATTAGAGACTAGGGAATTACCTGACCGTGGATTTTAGTAAAATCCACAAAAGTAGGCATCGGGTATGGAAAAAGGTATAAATTAAATGGAAATTAAAATTAGGCCTATCTTCTTAGAATACGGGCGATTATACCTTTTTCCACACCCCCTGTGGAAAAAGGTATAATTATTATAAAATTAAAATTCAATTATACCTTTTTCCACAGGGGGTGTGGAAAAAGGTATAATTAAATTTTTTTTAAATTTAAATTAAAATTAGGTTAAAAATGTGGAAAAAGCTATAAATGGCAACAACCTGTAAAATTTCTTGTTTTTTATTTAAAAAATGAGAGGTTTATCCGACTATTTTTGTCATTTCAACAGCAGACTATTTTATATTTTACAGCAGACTATTTTTGTCATTTCAAAGATCAATTTAAAAAAGTCGAATAAAATTGGCCACCATGGCTCGACACTCGATACAAGTGAAAGGTTTTAGATCGGTTGTGTGAATGTCGTCGTAGATGATATAATACACTGGTGTGTTTATCGCAGTGTCCATGCATTCTACGCAAGCAATCGTATGGCCACAAGGGACGGCGGATCTTGTCGCCTTGTTGGTGAGGCAGTAGCGACAGTGTTCGTCCTCCAGGGTTGCCAGATGTACCACCATGTACCACTATTGAACAAAAGGGTTCTATGTTTAGCTTATGGGGTACCACTATTGAATACGTGATAAAAAAATTTTGCTTAATGTTGAGCTTATGGGCGTACCACTATCTAAAATTGAGATGTACCACTCTTGTAATTTTAGACCTGGCAACCCTGTCGTCCTCCCCAAAAGCGGCAGTGAAAGGTTTTCGGGTTGTTGGACACTGCGATAAACACACCAGTGTATTATACTATCTACGACGACATTCACACAACCGATCTAAAACCTTTCACTTGTATTGAGTGTCGAGCCATGGTGGCCAATTTTATTCGACTTTTTTAAATTGATCTTTGAAATGACAAAAATAGTCTGCTGTAAAATATAAAATAGTCTGCTGTTGAAATGACAAAAATAGTCTGATAAATCTCTCATTTTTTAAATAAAAAACAAGAAATTTTACAGGTTGTTGCCATTTATAGCTTTTTCCACATTTTTAACCTAATTTTAATTTAAATTAAAAAAAAATTTAATTATACCTTTTTCCACACCCCCTGTGGAAAAAGGTATAATTGGATTTTAATTTTATAATAATTCTACCTTTTTCCACAGGGGGTGTGGAAAAAGGTATAATCGCCCGTATTCTAAGAAGATAGGCCTAATTTTAATTTCCATTTAATATATACCTTTTTCCATACCCGATGCCTACTTTTGTGGATTTTACTAAAATCCACGGTCAGGTGATTCCCGGGTTCGAGTTATTAGAGATGCTAAAAGAGATTAGCCATTCAACCATTTCCGATTTTTCGATAAATCCGAAAAATAAATTCCCGTCTGACTAATATTAAATTTTTTAAGTTTGCAAAATAGTTTTTAATATTTTATTCTTACGTTTTTAATTTTCAACTTTAGAATTTTTTAAGAATTAAATTAAAGTTTAGCTGAGCAGAATTTCGGCCAAAATATTAGCACTTAAACAAATCAAAAACGGTAAAAGTTGTTAAAATTTCGATTGCAGATTTGATTAACTTATATAGAGGTCGACTTGGCATGGCTGGTTTCGTAACGTGTGGCGAACAACGAAGTTAAGCTTCTGAGTTCGCGGCGCAAAACACGGATTGGTGTGACCATCGATACCTCGCTCTATCTAGCGGAGTAAGTTGGAACTTACTAGTATATTCGCATGCAGGCGCTGGGTAAATTTCGATGCGGGTATAACGGTAGTTTCACATAAGCTAGACATTGACGTGCTTAAGCAAGCGAAATTTTATCAGTTGACAAATCTAAGTGTAGTATATGTGTGTATATAAAGTCAATGTTGTAATGTAGTAATGTGTGGTGTAACACCCCCTGCTAATGCTTAATGGCGAAAAAGCAGGGTTATCAATGTTATTTATTTAATTCACTTATACTCATTAACTTCCCATACTGGATTCTATGAATCTCCTCTGCGTTTTTCCAATAGTCAAAATAAATTGATACCCTACCTAGCTCTATTCCTAAATTTTGAATTAAGAAGTAACATGCTTGCTTTATCGCCTCGTGGGATTCCAAAAGAAGACCTAATCCCAGCATTTTGTCAATTAATACAAAACATGCTGCAAGCCAATATTTGTTGCTGGCCTGCAATAAATCAACCGGGTCTTGTGTAAGGTAAGTTTCAGCTGCTGCCATCAGGCAGATGATTAACTTATATGGTTAAAACAGGGGGTCCATGCGGCGCGGTTTAAACTTATCGTAGGCTGCTAAAATTTTACAGGTTTTCTTTTTAAACCAAAAGAAAAAAAAACGGCTTGCATTTAACTGTTCAGCATTTTTAAATTAAAACTGTCGGTATCTTTTATTTATACAAATTGATGAGGCTAGAGAAAATGCTGAGCATGGAATTCTACTGAAATCCAAAAAAATGCCCTCTGGTGTGGAAAACGCTGAAAGCATTTTTTTAGTCCTTTTTTCTTAGGATTCTGAATTAATGATCAGTGTTCAGCATTTTGCACATATTTAGTGGATTAACATGAAATTATTATTTTTTTTTTTTTTAAATAAGAAAACAGGTCGAAAGCAGACGACAGCGGTCGATAATATCTGCTTCATCTTCTTTAAATATTTCGTCTTTTTTTATTTCTTCTTACAGGGGGTAATGACCAGACTTTGTGGCAATAATCCCTTTAATATAATTTTGTATGGTTATTTAGCTCTATTTCCATTAAATGGACATTTTTCTTTAATAAAAAGTCAAAAGGGGTTATTGCCACAAAATCTGATCATAATCCTTTGTAAGAAAAAATAATTTAAAAAAAGATGAAATATATAAGAAGACGAGCAGATATTATCGACCGCTGTCGTCTGCTATCGACCTGTTTTCTTTTTAAAAAAAATAATAATAATTTCATGTTAATCCACTAAATATGTTCAAAATTCTGAACACTAATCGTTAATTCAGAATCCTAAGAAGAAAGGACTAAAACACTGTTTTCAGCATTTTCCACACCAGAGGGCATTTTCTGTGGATTTCAGTGAAATCCATGCTCAGGATTTTACGAGGCCCCAAATGGATGAGTATTTAAGCGAACTTTTGATCACCATTTAAAATAAATGGTTAGTATTTTAAATAAATGGTCGGTGAAGTAATGCTGTTTTGTCCGCAAAAATAATGGACCTCGGTCGGATCGGTAAAAAAATTGGGTTTGATCAGTAAAATTATTAAATGGTTAGTACTTATTTTTAAAAAAATGTGAACTTGCAGAATTAACCCATCAGTAATGCCTTGCTTCATTTTACATTAAAAATGCATGTTTAAAATGAGATTTTAGCCAAAAACTTACAACATTTAGGCGTTCGAAAAGCGCTGCAGGTCAATCAGACGTTGATTCGGGAAAATCGAAATAGTAAAATTCGTAAGTGCAATTTTAACAAGAAAAAAAATTTTTAGGGCTCCAAATTGGGAAATAACTAAAAACTAAGCCCGAAAAATCGGGTTGAAGCGCTAAAAAGGCGGTAACAGCGATCCAGGCGTCGGTCGGGGAAAATCGGGATGGTGAAATTCGACTTCTACAACGTCTAAAGCACCTAAAAGGTCCATTTTTGTAAAATTTAGTTACGGAAAAATGCACCAAATTTTCGTTTTATTAAAAGCTAACAAAAAAACTGTGGCTTAGGATTTTTTCTGCTCTGCGACAGTCCTAAATCGTTTTAAAAAAAAAGTTTTAAACTTTTTCTTACGTATTTATATTAAAATGAACCCATTTTTTTGGTGAAAACCAAAATCGGAAACACTTTTTTTTTTGAGCCCTATTTCGTAGCCAAAATAAATTTTTGCTTTGCTGACCAAATAATTCAAAATACAATTTAATTAATTTACTTATCATCCAGTTAAAATAATGACCTTTTAACTTTAATTCTGATCCTTTAATTTTGACACTGACCAACTATTTTTTTGCTTTATCGACCGCAGGGAGAATAAAGCATTGTTTTTAGCACAAATTTCAGATTTTCAGTTTTTGATATTTTTACACGTTTTGAAGTCCCCTGATGCCGAAAAAAGCAAAATTTGGATGGTGGCCGTGTGTGTGGATATGTGTATGAATGTATGAATATATGTGAAAAAAAAGTGTCTGTCCGTCGAAAAGCAGAAAAACGAAAGAACGGATCTCGATGATTTTTGGTGGGTAGCAACTTCTAATGAAATGTAGGTGCTGATTAGTTTTTGAGCCAAATCGGTTCAGCGATTCGGAAGCAGTGAGTGAAAATGTTAAATTTTCAACAATTTCAAGATCTTTTTTGACTATAGATCGCGAACGCAGCCACCGATTGAGTCATATTTTCATACTGCAGTAGATATTCATCAAGATACGCTACCATTGAAATTTGGTTAAATTCAGTTGAGTGGTTCAGAAACGGTGAGCAGGACTAAAAGTATGGGTATAGGCCTAAAAACCGATATCTCCAACTTTTGAAACGTCACGATATGACGTCATCGATTACGTCAACAAAGCGATTTGGATGCTGATTGGCGGGTTCCTCGTGGGAGCTAACGAAAAACTAACCGTATTTTTGAGAATATTTTCGGGGTAGACGATTCCGAATCTGAAATAATTTTTCCAAAATTCGAATTCCTTATGCCCGTATTGCGGCTTTAGTGGAACTTTGATCAAAAATCTAACCGTGTTTTTGAGAATATTTTCGGGGTAGAGGATTCTGAATCTGAAATAATTTTTCGGAAATTCGGATTCCTTGTGCTCGTACTGCGGCTTTGGTGGACCACCGATCAAAAATCTAAGCATATTTTTGAGAGTATTATCGGGATAGAGGATTCCGAATTCCAAATTATTTTTCCGAAATTCGAATTCTTTATGCCCGTACTCGGTTTTGACCTCCGATCGAAAAACTAGCCATATTTTTGAGAATTATTTAAATAGTCGATAAAGCAATTTGATCGGTTCTCCGATCTCATTTTTTACTGATCAAATTGTTACTGACCACTAAAATACTGACCGAAAACAGTTTTTTAATACTGACCAAATAATTATAAGTCGTTTATTATCTTCAGCTTTTCATATGTCTCCATCTAAGGAAATGATCTTTCAGTGGTTTCAGTTACAACGGGAAAGGATACACAGTAAAAAATATTATGTAATTATGTTAAAATCGATCTACACAAATTTTTTCTGCTGTTTTTTTTCGACAGGTAAACATAAACAAAAAACATCATAAGGGTGCAAATTCACTATGGAACGTTGCATCAACATGTTGGTACAACATCCATAGTGAATTTGCAAAATACTGGCCAGTTAAATGCAAGCCATAACAAACGATTATCATTTTGTTCCTTCCCTTTAAAAAAAACTTAATTGTATTATTTACCTGCATAGCGCAATGGCATCTAAATATTTAGAACTCCTATTATCAAGTACTACAATGTCATGGCCAGTTTGACTATAAATTTCTAGTGCGGAATCAGCAGTCTGACAGGTCGTACATTCGTAGCCCAATTTCTCGGCCGCCTGCACGAAGCTGTCCAATAGCACATCCTCTTTAGGAAAAGCTAATAATATCTGAAAAAAAAAGAAAGAAAAAAAAATCAGTGAAAGTTTCGCTTAAATAAACAAACTTTCAACAGAGCAATCAATCAAAATCTTCAAAAAACTTTAAACCGCAAGTCAAAACAATACGATTCTTCGTCAAAGTTCCGTTTTATTTCCTTACCACCTCTTTTGCTACTATTATTTTTATTAATAAAAACGGTCGAGAGGACATTTTTTTTTTTGTATCATGCATTCAGACGAACAAAAAAAAATCAAAATAAAATAAAAGTTATCTCAAGTGGGATAAAAAGACGTCATATATTGCCAAAATTTTAAACAGGAAGCCCATCTCGTTATCATTTCAAGATTTTTATTTTATTTAAGATTGTGTAAGATTCTTTAATTCTTTAAAGATTGATGGATTACGGGATAATCCTTCGATAAGACTACAGGATTGATTTACTTGTCAAAAATGATGTTCCATCAAGGATTTTCATAACACAACAATTTTTATTAAAGATTTGTATCTTTATACTTTGTAAACAATAAACCGTATGAATAAAATGATGCACAGACGCCGACGTTTTATAAATACTTCAAAGCGTGCTATTGCTTTTAGCGATTTCGATTTTTCTTTTGGATTTATTTTTTTAAAGCGAATATCCACGTTCTTTTCCCATATAGCAAAGTCTATTCAGTCCCAAGGACGTCTTCAGGATATTTATTGGACGTCCATTGGATTTACTATGTCCGCAAAAGCGTCCTTCGGACTTCCCATGGATTTGGATATCCTGTGGATATCTAATGGACAATCCACAGGGTGTCCAACGGATTGAAAATGCTGGGTTGCGTTTTGCCATAACCGAAAAAATTAGAGCCGTATTTTGGTGCGAAAGAGTTCATTTCCTATCAGAAATTTTCCGAAAGTTTCAAAAATGAAGACGGTTTCATAGAAATTGAAGAAATTTTTTATTTTTGAGCAAAAAAAGGCAATTAAATTCCCTATACCTCTTTCGGCTCATATATACGAAATGGCTCCAATTACTGTAAAACTGACTTTATTTTTGAAAATAACGGAAAATTTCCGATAGAAAATGAACTCTTTCGCATCGAAATACAGCTCAAATTTTTTCGGCCCTTAAAAGACTTTGAAAATATTTAGGCCTCTGGGGGCAGCAGAAATTGGCCTCCAAAAAATACGAAAAAAAATTAGGGGGCTAAAATGCAACTTTTCGGCGTTGTGGACTTTTCAAATTTAAAAATTCGTGTTTTTCGATCCACACTAATCTAAATTGATTTCCTACAATATTTCCTAATCCTTTTTTCCTAAAAAATAAATTCCTAATCCATTTTTCCTAAAAAAAAATAAAGTCCTAATCCATTTTTCCTAAAAAAAAAAAAAAAAAAAAAAAAAAATTCCTGATCCATTTTCCTAAAAAAAAAATTCCTAATCCATTTTTTCCCAAAAAACAAAAGTTTCTAATCCAATTTTCCTGAAAAAAATAAATTCTTAATCCATTTTTTCTAAAAATAAAAAAAAAATAAAAAAGTTTCTAATTAATTTTTCCACAAAAAAACAAATTCCTTATCCATTTTTCCTAAATAAAATAAATTCCTAATTCATTTTTTCTAAATGAAACTTTTCCTGAAAAAAATAAATTTTTAATCCATTTTTTCTCAAAAAAACAAATTCCTAATCCATTTTTCCTAAAAAAAAAAAAAAAAAAAAAATGAATTCCTAATCCATTTATCCTAAAACTTTTTGTTCCTAAAATTTTTTTTCCTAATTTTTCATTTTTCTAAAATATTTTGATTCCTAAAACAAATATTTTTCCTAGTTTTTGAATCCCTAGGAAAATTTTATAGTTGTATTTTTACAGCGGTTTATTAAAGAAACAAGAATTAAAAGAAAAATAGAAATTCGCAGCTATGACACGTCCGTGAAGTGGGCAGGACCCAGTCAACGGATTTGATCGAAAATAGTCTTATGTAGTAGCTTTTCATTGTTCTTTAATAGTTCCGTGATTGTTCCAATTTGTTCTCTAACCTGAAAAAAACTGGAGCCAAAAGTTGGTGGGTCCTGCTAACTTCACGCGAACAGGACCCAATTTGAATTTATCAAAAATTTTTGCCTTTGTCGGTTGCTTTTTTTTTGTTCTTCATTGTTCCGGCCAATTCAACGTTTGTTCTGCAACAGGTATGACAGTATTAGGAGGAGTAAGGGCACTGCCAACTTCACGGAAAAAAAATAAAGTCAAATTCAGACGTTTAAATAGCTTGAATCGATTTCATTTTGTTTGTTTTCCGAGAAAAAGGTTTGTTCTTGTACGAAAAATATTATCAGGTTGAATTTTTCATTTTTGGAAAGACATTCTGGGTGTGAAAAAATCATGGCCTATTTGTAATATTTAGGACTTGTCTATCAATGTCTTTTTGATTGTTCTGAAATGTTCTACAAATATTTCGGTACTCCATCTTCTCAAATCCTGGAAATACAGACTTTTGAGGTCTGCATGCAGCAGGACCCATTTTTTTCCCCCAATAGAGCGCGCCATCTTTCCGGTTTGTTATTCAATGTGCTGCCACGTCGGGTTTACAGTGTTCTTTTTTTTTGTCCATTATTGATCAGACATCGTTTGTTCTCGATTATTCTCGTTTGTTCTCGTCAGGAAAACGTTTTAGTTTATTTGTGGCTGAAAGTTCTGATCAAAAGTCGTTTGTTCTTGATTGTTCTGGTATTAACAAGATAATTTGGAATACCTGACATTATTGTAGTGATGAAACATCGTTTGTTCGCGTTTGTTCTCGATTGTTCTCGTTTGTTCTCGTCAGAAAAACGTTTTAGTTCATTTGTGGCTGAATAAGTTCTGATCAAAAGTCGTTCGTTCAGTCGTTTGTCAGGGAAGAACAATCGAGAACAAACGATTTCTGATCAATACAATAATGCAAGGTATTCCAAATTATCTTGTTAATACCAGAACAATCAAGAACAAACGACTTTTGATCAGAACTTCCAGCCACAAATGAACTTAAACGTTTTCCTGACGAGAACAAAAGAGAACAATCGAGAACAATTCAGAACAATCGAGAACAAACGCGAACAAACGATGTTTCATCACTATAATAATGCCAGGTATTCTAAACTATCTTGTAAATACCAGAACAATCAAGAACAAACGACTTTTGATCAGAACTCCCAGCCACAAATGAACTTAAACGTTTTCCTGACGAGAACAAACGAGAACAATCGAGAACAAACGATGTCTGATCAATAATGGACAAAAAAAAAGAACACTGTAAACCCGACGTGGCAGCAGATTGAATAAAAAATCGGAAAGATGGCGCGCTCTATTGGGGGGAAAAAATGGGTCCTGCTGCATGCAGACCTCAAAAGTCTGTATTTCCAGGATTTGAGAAGATGGAGTACCGAAATATTTGTAGAAAATTTCAGAACAATCAAAAAGACATTGATAGACAAATCCTAAATATTACAAATAGGCCATGATTTTTTCATACCCAGAATGTCTTTCCAAAAATGAAAAATTCAACCTGATAGTATTTTTCGTACAAGAACAAACCTTTTTCTCGGAAAACAAACAAAATGAAATCGATTCAAGCTATTTAAACGTCTGAATTTGACTTTATTTTATTTCCTAATACTGTCATACCTGTTACAAAACAAACGTTGAATTGGCCGGAACAATGAAGAACAAATCAAAAGCAACCGACAAAGGCAAAAATTTTTGATAAATTCAAATTGGGTCCTGTTCGCGTGAAGTTAGCAGGACCCACCAACTTTTGGCTCCAGTTTTTTTCAGGTTAGAGAACAAACTGGAACAATCACGGAACTATTAAAGAACAATGAAAAGCTACTATATAAGACTATTTTCGATCAAATCCGTTGACTGGGTCCTGCCAACTACACGGACGTAGCTATGACCAGTAAATGATTACAAAAATCTTAGACATTTAAAAAATGAGGAAAAATATTCATTTTAGGAGATTTTATTTTAGGAGTAAAACTGGTTAGAAAAACAATTTTAGGAACCAAAATTTTTAGAAAAAATGTATCAGGGGTTTATTTTTTTTTTAGAAAAAATGGTCGGGAACGTCCAAATGGTATACATTTTGTATACAAAAAAAAAACCAACATAGGGGCCTCTACCGAAATATGTTCGTCATCTAATGCAACTGCAAAAGCGAATGACTTTTTTTTTCCTTCTTGTTTTGATATTTTAGCGAAACGATTAAATATTCATGAACTAGTCATACCATAATATTTGGTCGCCACATATATCTAAAAAGATATCCAAAATAAACATGGAAAGTAATTTGAATTTTAAATCCAAATGACGAAATCCTAGACAAAAAAAAAAAAAAAAAAAAAAAAAAAAAGACAGTTTGATGCATTCTTTTTTTTTTCTTTTTTTTTTATCGTTCATTGGCGTCTCGGAAAATTCAAGGCACGTCTTGCTTTAAGGAAAAGGATTCCTTTGACGCTGTGAGCTTTCCCTTTTCCTTTTTCTTTTTTACTTTCTCTCGGGAAAATAAAAATCGTAAACAAATTAGAAAAAAAAAGTGTCTAAAAAGCGACGAAGCAATTTATTCTGAAGCTAATACTCGTCTTAATTTCTGCTTTCCGAATTAATGTTACTTTGTTTTTTCGGAGTCAAATCACGAACGAAACGTTTCAATTTTACCAGGGATTTTATTCGACTTTTTTTCTGGTTGTTTTTTTAAATTTAAGACCTAAAGGCGGAAAAGGAAAGAAAAAAAAGGACGACGGAAAAAAAAATCATTTTTATATTTCCAGCAAAAGGGCAAAAAATTATTCGGTTCGAACTTGATAACTGCTATTTTAAAAATAGGCAAAAAGGGATCAAACGAATCGTTTCGCTCTCGATTCATCCCTTTCTCTTCAAAGTTCGTTGATACTTCGTCTGGTAATTTTTGATGTTTTCCCCGTTTTTTTTTTTTTTAAATTTTATTTTATAAATTAGCAGCCGGCGTGGAAAATGGATAGGCTATGAAGAAACTTCCACCGGGGAGCCTTGAATTCGATTTTCACGGTTCGTATAACTTTATTACCGGGCAAGAGGTTTAATCATAAAGTTAGCGGCATTGGACTTATCCAGGTTCTCCACCCTTTTTTTTAAAAAAAATGTTTTTTTGCTTCAGAAATATGCTTAAATTCATCGAGATTCCATATTTTCCGATCGTTCATGCTGTTGGTTATTTCTAAAAAAAGTTCAAGAAGAAATATTTAGATTATTCAAGTTTCGAATATTTCGCGATGAAATGTTTTGGAATATTTTCTCTCGTCTGGGAAGGGGTGAGTTGGGTGAGTCGGATGACTTTTTAATTTCTCTCGATAATCACAGGGTGTCCACTGAAAATCATTTCTGAAATTCAAGGTTTTTTCAAGGTTTTCAAGGCTCATTCTTTAGAAAAAAATAAAGGTTTTTTTTAAGTACATGTTTTACTTTAGAAAGGTAAAATTAAGGTAAAAAGTAACAATCTCTTAAGCTAAGGTAAAAAAATAACGTTTTTTGAATTTAAAAAAGAAATCCCACAATGGGTCTGGTTTTAATAAGAAAAAAAGGCGACGAAAAAAAAATATTAATTATAATAGTGGAGAAAATTGGCTTCCAGAAAAACTGTACAAGTTCTAAATTTATCAGGCACGGACTGGGAACTTTTGAGGGCTGGAGCTAAAACATTTTTAGAGGGCGCCTGCTGTCTTGCAGGGTCCTCCTTCCTTCATATTAATTTTTTTAGGATGTCCGCCAAAAAATGAATTCGAAATTTAGGTCATTTTTAGGTCTTTTAGATTTTTTATTTGTTAGATTTAGGTACGAAAACCATTCGATGTAGGCAAAGTAAAAAAAGGCACCCAGAAGGATAAAAATTTATTTTGGTTGAACTCAGTTGATTTTTTTACCATCCCGAAAATCTAGAAGCCAAAGGGGGCATCTTATTTTTCTAAAAACTCTATGGGCTTTTGAGATTAAATTATTTTTTATCGTTTTTTGGGGTTTCTTAAGAACTAAGTATATTTTAATTGAGTAATATCGAGCGAGGAAAAATTTGTAAAAAATTCAACGTAAATGTAATAATTTAAGCCATTTTGATAGTAAAAAACTAATTTTTTTACCCTTCTTTATTACCAGAGGTTCAAACGACAAAAATTCTTGATTAAAAAAAAAAAAAAAAAAAAAAAAAAAAAAAAAAAACAATTTTTTTGGAATATTTTTACTATTTTGCTTATTTTTTTAAGAGTGCAAATTCACCATGGAATGTTGGACCAACATGTTGGTAGAACAAGTTGGACAAACATGTTGTACCAACATGCTTGACAAACGAACGAATTGACTTTTGCAGAATTTACTCCTACGCCGAAATTAGTGCGGAATGTTGGTCCAAATAGTTAGTAAAAAAGTAGGTACAATATGTTGGTCCAACTAGTTGGTAAAAAAGTTTGTACAACATGTTGGTCCAACTTGTTGTACCAACATTTCACACTAATTTTGGCGTAGGAGTAAATTCTGCAATATTCGATTCGCACGTTTGTTAAACGTGTTGGTACAAGTTGGTACAACATGTTCGTCTAACTTGTTGTACCAACTTGTTGGTCCAACATTTTATAGTGAATTTGCATCCTAAAATTTTTTTGTTTTGTAACAGTGAATGCGCCTTTTTTTCTTTTCAAAAAGACGCACCGGGAATATTCCGGTAGCTCGGGGAGCCAGTCCGTCTTTGGAATTCAGGGGTATTTACTGCAAATTATGTTTGAAATTCATGGCTTTCTAGGTTTTCAAGATTCAATTTCAAATTCAAGGCTAATTTAAAGTTTTAAAAATTTTCAAGGTCGGTAGACACCCTGTTCGGAATCGGAATCGGTACCTAATAAAAATATATTCAGATTGACTTGAAAAGCACGAACATACCGTTAATCAATTTTGGCTTAAATCGGAATCAGAATTGGAATCGGCATCGCTAAAATATTTGTTAGTTGAAATCGGAATCGGAATCTGAAATTTTTTTCCACCTTTCGGAATCAGAATTGCAGACCTGCTCAGAAGATCCAGAAAACAAAGGAGGCCACTTTTAATTATAAAACTTTTTAAATTTTTGAGCTGAAATTAATTTTTTTTTTCGGGCCTTGAAAGACCCTAGTGCTTTAATTACTCAACTCCGAGCGAGACCGAGGGAAATTTTGTAAAATTTGCAACGGAGTGAATATTTACGCTTCGTTGATCGTTAGGCTTTTAAACAGAAGGAAAAATTTTTCATTGGTCATCGAAATTAAGATCATTAAGAATTTTCAGAACAGTAGGCAGTTAGGGAAGAGGGTGGGGGGTTAAGCGGATCCGAATTCTTCCAGAAATGCCAGAACCAACCATTTTTTTTTCCTCTGGTACCTTGCGGTACAAAATTTACAGCAATTTTTTTTTTTTATAATTTTAAAAAATCTTAATATGCGGAGCCAGGGGCATATGGCAACAAATAGGAAAGAGGAAAAAATGGGGGGAGGGGGCAATAGTACTTTAAAGGGTGAGGAGAGAAACGAGAAAGTTACGAACGAAATGAACTTAATAAAAAAGCAGAGATACCTTTTTTTTTTAAAAGCGAAGAAAAAAAAAATGTTTGGCCGAAAACCGAAAATCTTCATTGCAAGCAAGAAACCGTCTCTCCTAAATCATTCATCCTAATTTTTCTCTTCCTCTCGATTATTTCATCAGCTTACAATCTCATTTCGACAAAATTTCGATCTCATAAAACGTGGACCGCAATTTGATTTTTTTTTTTTAAAACCATAACTTCGAAAATGCTTCGATTGCTTTATCATTCTCAAATCTTAAACAACCTCTTTATGGAAATTACGAAAAAAAAATCAAATTAACTCCATTATAAACGATAGAAATAAACAACCATCGATGTGTTTTACGTCACGCAAAACCAATAAACCAATAACGCAGAAATAACTGAAAAAAAAAATGACCACGAAAGAGTTAAAGGCTCGCGGAATTTCAGTCAAACAAGACGAGCCATCCCAAAACGGATCCCGATTAATCCGTTATTAAATTTAATGACTCAATTATTATTAATGAGGTCGTTTAATTGAAAATATTTTTGACACGGGAATATATTAAAAACAAACGGGGTTAATTAGAAAAAATAAACCGAATCAGGAAAACGGGATGTGTTAGTTTCCTTCAAAAAAAAAAAAAAAAAAAAGGAATTTTTAAGCAGAAAAAATATTTAAATTAAAAGGAAAATAAAAATAGATAAGAATACAAGACATGATAACATCTATGACAACATAATCTCGAGGAGATACATGACAAAAACACGTTTGGAATAGCACAACTGAAACCATTTCATAATTATTCGATAATTATTCGATCTGCTAGATCAGATAAAACTGAATCAGTGGGAGATAACATAGTAAAAAAATTAAAAAAAAAAAAAAAAAAAAAAGACCTAGGGGCCAGTTCAGGTCTGAGTTTTCGCATAGGTTAATTTGGTTATTAAATGAAGAGATGGAAAAATCCAGACCATTTTGGATTTTGAATGCGTCACACGCTTTAAAAAAAATGGCGTCTTCAACGCGGGAGAAATTTAAACACATGTCAATAAACGTTTTTTTTCTTTTTTCAAGAAATAAATTAAAGATCATACAAAAAAAAATCCTGTTCCAACTTGAACTGCATGAATGTTTTTTTTTTTTTTTTTTACTTGCCTAAAGTACAAAACAGAAGTCGTGATCATTTCATAAAAAAAAAAAAAAAAAAAAAAAAAAAAAAAAAAAAAAACAATTTATACAATCATTTAATTAAAATTTTTTTTTTCAACCAAAGGATTATTATTTTTGCTCGGTTAATGACGTTTTAACAATTTGAAAAGAATACTAATGCCGGTTGTTAATGGTTTCAAGAGGACCATTAGCCTCATTAATACAATATGCTCGTAACCATAAGCGTTTTTCGTCGGCTTGTTATTTAAATAAGAAGAAAAAAAAATCTTATTATAAATTTAAAACTGAATTATTTATTTTAAAAACATACTCACTTTGAATGAAGTTTTGTTCGCTAAGCTCAATGCCCCGTATCCGGTGTCATTCTGGAAAAATCAAAAAAATTCGGACTTAAAAAAAAAAAAAAGAAATACATAAATCAGAGATAAAAGCTCGAAATTATTATGTCATTTTCAATGCGTTTTTATCAGATTGGTTTTTTTTTTTTAAGAGCACTTGTGAATTTTTGGGAGGTATTAGGATAAGATTTGCGTATTAAAAAAAAAAAAAAAGAAAAATCTAGGAGAAAATTTTTCAATAAAGAAAACGTCGAGGCAATTTGGTCCGATGGGAAATTTTCCGTATATTCTCCGCGGGATTTGTTAAAGCTGCGGTTTCGAAAATTCAAAACAAAATACTATTTTAAAAAGGTAGAGGAAAAATAAAAGACAAGAAAGCACCGAGCGGCCGAAAAAATATGGTGCAAAATTTGCGCTCCCCGGAATAAGTCCGCAAATTTTTATTCCGATTTCCGAATTCCGACTAAAATTAATTCCGACAACCGATTTACGAATTCCGACTCCCGAAATTAATTTATTCCGAAAATATATTTTTTTGTTATTTTTAAACTTATTTGCCTCGAAATCGATGAATAACCGATCGGTGTTTATCAATGGCATCTCTTAAAGTGTAAAAACGCAAAAAATATTATGAAAAAAATTTTTTTCAACGATTTAGGGGTGGCGCAGAGCAGAAAAAGGGTCTAAACCACAGTTTTTTTCTTAGCCTAAGAAAAGTGTTTTATGAAATCGCTTAAACCCGATTTTCCGGGCTTAATTTTTATTTATGCCCAAATTTGAAACCCCCAAATTTTTTTTCTTTTGAAGTTGCTTATACTTATGAAAAAAAGCCTGAGGAACACGAATTTCACTATCCCGATTTTCCCTGATCAACGCCTGAGTAGGGGTATAAGTGAAAATTTGGTTTTTTGGGCCGAAAATGGATTTTTTTGCCAAAAAATGGTAGTTCGATTTAGAGGTCATGTTGAATGACATTTTTGAGTCAGGACACTCTAATTATTAAGGATCTTTTGCGTTTCGAATCAATTTTCCAATCTTTTTTACAGTCGGAAGTTCTACCCGCAATTTTTTTGAAAATCCAAATTTCGAAAATTGATTCGAAACACAAAATATCCTGAGAGTGTCCTGAGTAAAAAATGTCATTGAACATGGCCTCTAAATCGAACTGGTGAGAAGTTGTCGCCATTTTTTGGCGAAAAATCCATTTTCGGCCCAAAAAACCAAATTTTTACTTATACCCCTACTCAGTCATTGATCGGGGAAAATCGGGATAGTGAAATTCGTGTTCCTCGGGATTTTTTCCATTAACCCGCGGAATAAATCTAACATAATCTGATTTCATACCACGTTTTAATAAGTATTAAAAATAAAAAAATCTATTTTCGGAATAAATTAAATTCGGGAGTCGGAATTCGTAAATCGGTTGTCGGAATTAATTTTAGTCGGAATTCGGAAATCGGAATAAAAATTTGCGGAGATAAATAGGCCAGGCCAAAATTTGTTCGTAGCATTCGTGATCAAAAAATCAATCCCTCCTCTGTACGAAAGAAAGATGCATAATTGGGGTATTAAAGTCAGGTATTCAAACGGCATAGTGGAGCGGGCGCAGAGAGCGCGGTGCGCCGGGGCCCCTGATCTGAAGGGGCCCCAAAATCTTGTTTTAATTATCAAGAAATAAAAAAATAAAAAATTGTAAATAATGTTAGAACTTGGAACTCGACATTCTAAAAAAAAATTATTTTTAGGACTTGTCATTTATCTTCCATCTGGGTTCACCCAACATGTTAGAAACATTTTCACCAAACATGTTTGAAAAAGCCTCATTGCTTACGTACAACGCACATTAAGTATTAAGCAAAATGTTGGATGAAAAATTCTGTTCAACATGTTTATTGAACATGTCAGGTCGCGATTTTACGATGAAACATGTTGCAGGTTAAAAATATGTTGTTCAACATGTTTCAGCTTACAAACATGTTCGACATGTTGCAGCTTAGAAACATGTTGCCGACATATTGTCAACTTGTTGTTCAACATGTTACAACTTCAAAATTTGCTGCCAACTAATTGCGCAACATTGAGAAATTGAAAATTAGAAATTAAACTTGTTTCCAATTTTATCGTGAAAATGTAGCCTCAGTCATTTTTATCCAACACCAACATGTTCGCCGAACATGTTATTTTGGGTGAACATGTTCGGAGTGAGACTGTGCCCGAGGATGCCTGTTTAAATTTTTACATAAATTTGAACAAAAATATTACATTTTGATATAAATTTTTTGCATTAATTTAGCAAAGATTTTACGTATTTTTTGCATTTCTTCGGCCTCTAACACGTTGAACAAACGTTTTCACCCAAAATTTCCCCAACATGTGAAGGGTAATCCATTGCATAAGCAGTGAGCCATTCTTGCGGCTGAAAATGTTTCTAGCATGTTTCCATTAAGTGGAGATATTCGTCATTTTTATCAAAGGGCGCAAAATTCACGCAGAACATCTTAAATGGAATCGTTTGAAAATTTTGAGTTGAATGAAAGTGACGAGCATGTTCCATAGTGAATCCATACTGAATTTGCACCCTTAGGGTGCAAATTCGCTGTGGAATGTTGAACCAATATGTTGTATTAACTTGTTGGACCAACATTCCACACTAATTTTGGCGTAGGAGTAAATTCTGCAATAGTCGATTCGATTGCTTGTCACACATGTTAATACAACAAGTTCGTCCAACATTTCAACAAGTTGGTATAACTTGTTGTACCAACATGTTTGACAAACGAACGAATCGACTATTGCAGAATTTACTCCTACGCCGAAATGAGTGAGGAATTTTGGTCCAACAAGTTGGTACAACATGTTGGTACAAAAGTTGGACAAACATGTTATACCAACTTGTTGGAATGTTGGACGAACCAACATGTTTGAGGGTGCAAATTCACTCTGGAATGTAGGATTAACATGTTGGTACAACAAGTTGGACAAACATGTTATACCAACTTGTTGGAATGTTGGACGAACTTGTTGTACCAACATGTTTGACAAGCAAAGGAATCGATTATTCCAGAATTTACCATTACGCCAAAATTAGTGTGGAATGTTGGTCCAACAAGTTGGTATAACATGTTGGTTTAACTAGTTGTACCAACATGTTGGTCCAACATTCAAAAGTGAACTTGCACCCTAACGAATAATTTCAAAGAATTCGTTAAACTCTCTTAGCCAATATGCTAACATCCAACATGATTTATGTTTTGCCAGAAAAAATCCAATATTTTTACTTTTTAGCCCCCTTTTTTTTTTTTTTTTTTTTTTTTTTTGATTTACACACTTATTCTTGGAAAACAAAAAAAAACCAGTCTTACCACTTTTATTTCACCAACGTAACCGTGATTTTTTCTATGAGTAAACTCAGACGATTGCACTCGATATTTAGCAGACGGTGAAAAACGTGAAAAAACTCTCCAAAGCTTCATAGATTCACTCACTGACATAATTTAAAAATCCATTCTTTGCTTTCCGACTTTTTTTTTTCCTCTTTTTTTCTATAAATTCTAAAATGATATTTTGCGTTTCCTCTCTTCTGCGGGAAAAATAATTTTAAAAGCCCATTTGCATATCATCATTTTCCCATTTTCATAATAAATTAGTTAATTAGAAATAACGAAATTTTAAAACGTAGAAAACATGTGATTTTACGACAGTCAAATAGAGAGAGATTGAAGTACACGTAATTGATTCATCGGCGTAATCGAATATCATATATCCGTGATTTTAAATTCGCGTCATTATTGTTAAAAAACACGATTATTCAATTTTTGCCTACTTTTCCCCGAAAAATAAAAAGAGTTACAAATTGACGCAAATCCAAAACCCGCGAAATAAAAACAAAAATAACAAATGATTTTTTATCCAATTCAAAAACATATATTATATCGAGAGATATTAAAATATCACATCGAATATGTTCGCCCCGATTTTTATTTTTTATTTTTTTTTTCGAAAATATTGAAAAAAAATTGCACAAAAAAAAAATTCTTCTTATCGTTTTCGTGATTTTTAAAAAGCAATCTTTCCCTTTTCACATCAGTTTAAACGAAAAAAAAAAAAATGAATGATCACTGTTATATTAATTTTTTTTATCAAAATGTACGTCACACCTCATCCCGATATCATTAACTACTGAACAGAGGTAAATTAGTTTACAAAAAGAATTTCACGTGGATAGCGATAAAAAAAAAAGAAAAAAAAATTTAAAAGATAAAAAAAATCGAAGCGAAAGCTAAGCAGAGATTTTCACTCCGTTGACGTATTTTTTCCCATGTAAAAAAAAAAAAAAGAAAGAGAAAAAAAAAACCGATTTAAGGGTCCACCTTTTTACAAATTACAGGAAACTGTGCCCACCCAACGATTTTTTTAAATCACAAAAACGTTATGCGACCAAGGGTTACCGAATCGGTACGTGTCATACAGAAAGGTCAACATAATTATGGGAACGTGTGCGACATGGAAAATCATCAAAAAAAAAAAAAAAAAAAAATTCTATGTTTAATTTGTATGACGTTTAAAATGAATGATTGATTTATATTGTAAAATCGTACGGAAAAATCTGTTATTTTTTCCTTTTTTTTTTTTTTAAATTTTCGATATCGCTTTTTGATTTTATCGAAGATATCGATTGGAGAGGCATTTCCTTTCTCGCTCAGTCGTATTGTTTCCGGGGGAATTTTTGTCGCAGGTGATGGGTTTTATGAAACGTGACATGGTTTTTGAGAACCCATTTTTAATTAAATTCTGTGTTTTTTCTTACTTTTCTTTAAAAACGGGCTCCTGATAAACTTTTTTTTTTTTTTTTTTTTTCGTTTTTATCGATTTCACTTCGATTCATTTTTATATAAAGCCGACTGTTCAAAAAAATATCTGCGGAGTAAAGAAAAGCAGGATAGGCTAGACGCGAGAAAAAATTCATTTCAAAAATGAAAGCGTGATTCCAAAATGAAAGAACTCCAGCGGCAAAGCTTCAAATCATCCGAATCTTATGAATTACCTAATGGTGTATGTTGTGGATTTCTAGCATCAAAATAACTCCATTTTCTCTCTCTCTTTTATTTATTAATTTTTTTTTCGGGGGGGTGGGGGGTGGGGAATGTGCCGTTAATGTACCACTAAAGTGCTAAAGTATAAATAAATAAATAAATAATAAGTGGACCTTATTTTACGAACTTTTGAATTTCGGTGAACGCACCCCAAATTTTTTTATAATAACTTTTATAGTATCCGAAAAAAGATTCCCTAAATGTTTTCAGATTTTTTGGGGCCGTCCATAAATTACGTTAGCACGTTAGGGGGGGGGGGGAGGGGTTTTACATACCTAACGTTAGCATTTGTCTCATATAATAAACGTGCAAAAAATGAAAAATAATTTAAATTTTTTCAATTATGTAATTTAAACTCGCTGCCGGGGGTTCTTCCCAATCGCATAATTACCATTACGAAACTTCCCATAACGTAAGTTCCCACTACGAAAGTTCCCCAAACGAAAATACCCATTCCCAATGGACGAAAGTTCCCAGAAAAAAAAAAATAATAAAGGAAAAAAAGGGAAAGGCTGTTATTGTTCTATTGAAAAATTGGTTACTACTACAAAAATGAAATAATAGAATACTGAATGCATTAATGAATGTAAAGGGTCCTTTTGTAGCCATTTTTGGACCTTAAAGTTTTAACAAATCGATTTTGTCAACATTATATTCATATGTTGTTTTAAAAACACCGCGAATTGTATTCGTGAGATGTATCTCAGTTTAGGGCTCCATTAGGTGGCCCTGTAGAGGGCCTTCATAAGGCTCTTTGATATTAAAAAGGTAAAATCCCTCGTCTTAGATTTAAATCCAAAATAATCAAATTATTAAGGAAGCTCCATAAGCTAAACATAAAAAAATTGACCATAAGCTAAACACAAGCGGCGCAATCTCCGTAAATAAAATATAGGGACTATTCAAGCGACTTCAGAGCAAGTGAAGTTTTTTCTAATTTCTTAAATAGTAAATAGAAAAATTTTCAGGGAACGTTCATAAGCTAAACACGAGAAAGATGTTTCCATAAGCTAAACATTAGAATTTGTTTCATTAACTCAAGTCGAATAAAGCCCTTGTTTCAAAATAAAGATACCTAAATAAATAATTATAGTGAATTTTAGGATTTCCTATTGCTTGTACAGCAAGAAATTGATCTCCCATAAGCTAAGTATAGGATTTAAAAAAAATTTAAATTTTGAACTTAAAATTTGTTGTATAACCCATTGTAGGTCCTTCCATTACCCACTAAGAAGTCAGGAATTTAAAAAATTCCTATGTCGCATATATGCGGTCCCGTCTTTAACAACATAAAACTCCCTAACGCATAAGAGATTATCGAAATTCACTTTGATTACTAAAGTATTTGTTTTCTGGGAACTTTCGTACATTGGGAATGGGTATTTCCGTTTTGGGAACTTAGGTTATGGGTAGTTTCGTAATGGGAACTTTCGTAATGGTAATTATGCGATTGAGAAGTTCCACTAATAGCCATTTAAACTCCCTTCAAAAAAAAAAAAAACTTTTAATTTTATCCCCGCATTTGCTCTAAGTTAAAAAAAAAATCTTTTCCTCGCAACTTAAGTTCCCAAGAAATTCAGATTTTTTTAAATGTTTAATATTATTTTTTTTTTTTAATTTTTAAGGGAGAGGGGGGGGGGGGGTAACCGAAATCTAACGTAATTTTAGGGGGGTCCCGAAATGCTAGCCTTTGCTAACAAGGGGGGGGAGGAAGCAAAAATTGCCAAAATAATGCTAACGTAATTTATGGACGACCCCTTTGGACGTCGTTTAGCCGTCTCCCCCCCGGGAGCTAAAAATTACAAAATTCCCGTAAACACTGAAAAATCAAAAATTTTATTTTTACGTAAAAATATTTATTTCCTATTCGGATTTTTATGCAGATCACAAAAATATAGTTAAAAGTTATATATCTAAATAACTTTATTAAAATGGTTTTGATGATAGAGGCCGAAATTAGTAAAAAAAAATTGCAAAATATGCTACATCCACAATTTTTTGCGAAATTCTTCATATTTTTGTCTTCCAGCACAGTAATCGTTTGTCATAAATAAATTCTAATTTCATTTTCGTAATCTGCAAAAAAATCCGGATAGAAAACAACCATTTTCACATAAAAACGAATTTTTGATTTTCCGGTCCTTACGGGAATTTTGAAATTTTCAAGTCCCTGCGGACATGGCTAAACGACGACTAAAAAAACCTGAAAAAATTCAGGAAATCTTCTTTTGGTCACAATAAAAAAATTAGGGGGTGCATTCGCCGAAATTCAGAAATTCGAAAAATAAGGGTCATCTTAATGTATCGCAATTTGTATCACACTTCGACGGAAGTGGAAGGGAGAAGAAAAAAAAAATGCAAACCCATTTCATACAAGACCAACTACAACATTTTCTTGAAAAATGTTATGTACGAAATGTTTGGTTAATAACGGGTACAGCAACAGGGAACTACTTTTTACTCCAGGGGGTTACCTTTGACACTTTTATTTTTTAAAAAATACTTGAAAACGGCTAAGAATTTTTAAAAAAATTAAAATTAAACTTATTCTAAATGATTGATTATTTTTGAGTGTTATGTTTAAAGCTAGTTGCCTAAAACTTGTTTTATAATGAAAATGTTAAGTTTTTAATACGAAAAAACAAAATTAAGAAGCAGCCTAAAATACTAAGATGCATTCTACTGCATCCACCGGTCAAATTGAAATCAAATAGCTTTTCGCACTTGCCATATATAGGCCCGTAAACAATCATCCTAATTTCACTCAAAATTAAACTATTAGAAGCCAAAAAAATTAAAAAAAAAAAAATTACGATCAGTGGGGTATAAAAGCACGGAGTATAAAGCAACACCTTCCTACAATACTCAAAAAAGAAATAATAAAGATGATAATAATAAAAACAACCACAAAGGAAAAAAAAATGTAAAACTTCAAGCAAATGCTACCAGGCGATAAAATTCGATCCATTGACTCCCCATAAATTAATTTATCCATCTATCTTTTAAATCCCACTCGTAAAAACGAAAGAGAGAAAGAGAGAGACGAAAAAAAGGGCACGAAAAAAAAAAAAGTTCATAGTGGCATTTAAGTTTGCAAAGTAATGCAATAAAACATTTTTACAGTTTTTTACAACTCGGGGAAACACCTTTTGTACACAACGAGAGGATAATAAAAATTGCAGCACGAGTGCAAAAGTACAAAACCGCAGTCAACTCTTCTTCCATGAATCCCGTGTCGAAACCGGAACAAAATACTCCGAGAAAATTTGCACGTTTTTTTCGTCATATTTTTTTTTTTTTTTATTGCCGTACATTAAAACGAGAGAGATGAAAATAGAGAGAAAAAAAAAAGAAAAAGAAAAAGAAAGATTTTTTCATACTAATTAAACTTCAATAATTAAGAGCGAGAAAGGAAGAGAATTCTAATTTTCTTCCAAGGAAAACAACAAGTGCATGATTTCCTAAAAAAAAAAAACGGTTCTTTCCCGACCGTAATTACGTAACCCCAAAAATTTTAAATAATCTTTTCTTTTCCTTTTCCTTCAAGATGAAAAGTTTCGAATGAATATTTCGAGCAAAGAGGAACAAACTTTTAAAAAAGTTTTTACATAGAAAATCCGACTAGGTATAAGGGAAAAACTTATCCAATGGAATTGTAAAGAATCCAAACTCGTTTTCCAAATCATCGACTTAATCCAAAGGGCTGTTTAAATAAAAAAAAAAAAGGAAAACGAGATTGTAAAAAAAAAAAAAAAAAAAAAAAAAAAACTCGGGAGTTTAAAGACTTTTGTTTAACAAAATGTCTTGAGCTATCTTTTTCGTTAGCGATGCTTTATTAATAGGGTATTTCAAGGTATTTTTATTTTTGAACATTTTGGAGTAAAAATAAAGTACATGAATTAAAAAAATTATTTGTGTAATAAAAAGTATTTTAAAAAATTATTTTCTCTATGCAATAATTTGTTGAAGTAGAAGCTTAGAAAGAAAAACTGTACCGTATCAGGGGGTTACTTTGTACTCGACCGGGTAACTTTGGACACTTCGATTTTCCCTTAAATTCTTAAAAATAGAACACGGAAAACTCCAAATAAGAATTGCATTTCATAAAGTGAAGCTTCTTTAATATTATTTAGTAAAATGGTCCTTTAAATTAGCTTCATTATAAAAATATTCGGTTTTAAAAATGATCAAAGTTTGGGATACTAAGGTCTTTCCAACGGTATCTGAAAGCAGTATTCAGGTTCAAACACGTTCGGCACTTGCTCTACATCATCCTTCAACTACTCGAAAAATTTCTTTCCAATTATATTTTCCCGAGAGCAGAAAAAGAAGAATTAACAAAAAATAGTATATATCGTTACTAGAGAGTTATGGGTAAAATAACACCGAGACGAATTTGCCGCTCTCGCTTCGCTCGAGCGGCAATCGTCGAGGTGTTTTTTTACCCATAATTCTATATTGACGATAGATACTTTTCTTTATAAGTGGTACACCTGCAGAGGAATTTTTTGTAAACAAAAACAAATAAAATGAGAATTTAATGCAAAGTGTACCAACATTAATTCTTAGGTTGGCATACTTGCTTTGCATCAAAAACAGTTGGTGGTGACGTCAGAGGCATGTTATTTGTGAAATAACTCCCTAGGGCAGGATATTTTGGTGTTATTTAGGTCTGTTATAAACGAAATATCCCCGAGACAGACGACACTGTTACAACAAGACTAACATTCACGTATAAAGAAAAATGTTTGTAAACACTCCATAAACGCCATGTTTATCAGCCATTTTATTCATCCAAACACATTTTATTTTGGTTTCAAAGAAGTTAATTTTCTGGACCGTTTTCTCCTTTTTAAAATTATTTAACGGAATAAAAATTGCTTATCTATTAAAAGGTAATATGTTTTGAGAATATTTTTTCGCGATTTATTGTTTTAATTACGGAGTAACGGATGCTGAAACATAAATTTCCAAAGTTACCCCACTTTCAGATCGTTGAGGACGTTCGGAAAATTGAGTCGTAGATTGACTTAGAAAAAGTATAATCATTAAAAAAGGGTATCATTTGAAAGCTGAAGGATCTCCCTTCATGTTTGCGAAGGCAGATTGCAAATCTCCTCAGTATTATACTTAAGTAATAACAAAAAAAAAGTGAAAAAGTGTAAAAAGTAAACCCTCGGCACGGTAACTGCAAATCACCAAAAATCAATAAAATGTTAAAACTTAGAAATTTTTAATAAAATACTCACTAAATTTTTTAATTTTGTGCTTCTTCCTTTAGCCAAAAATAGTTTACGAATTTTTTAAAATAAATATAAATTATTCTAATTTTCCAACAAACCTAAAATACTGCTTTTGAGGCAGGGGGGTGTAATTCTCTCGGTTGGGGTTATCGGTATATGGATCACAAAGAGGGAACCGGGGAGATGTTCAGTAAAAGAATACACCAGAGGCACTCGAAAAGTGGACTCGAAGAGTGGATAAATTATTCTCCTCAATTTTTAATAGAAAAGAGATATTGAAAGATCTTAGAAGAGATTAGCCATACTTGTAATTCCGGTTCTTCGATATTTTTCTCCTAAAAATATTGGTTCATTAAAATTTTTTTTGGAAAATTAAGAACGTAAATATAAACAGTCAGGAACCATTTTGTAAACTTAAAAAATTAATATTTTAGACAGGAAATTATTTTTCGGATTTATCGAAAAACCGGAAATGGCTGAATGGCTAATCTCTTTTAGGATCTCTAGAGATATTTATTATTAAATAAATATTTCTTCCACCAAATAAAAAATTTTCTTTAAACTAGCCCCCACTTCACCGAAAATCTCTAAGTCTCCTGTTTTGGACATTTCGACTAATTTTCAATATACATTAAAACTTATTTTATAAAAATTGAAAATAAAAAAATTGTTAATTCTATGATTTGTTGAAAAAATTTTCACTCAATTTTTAATATTAATAAATTGATTTTCAATTAATTTTTTTAAAAAAATTGAAAATTCCCAAAAAATTGAAAATTCAATTTTTTTTATTTGGAGAACTTATCAAGTTTTGTTAATTTGGGTAATTACATGCGTTGAAAATTCACTTTTTGGCTTTAAAAATGCAATTTTTAGGAAAAAAAAGAGCCAAAAATAAGGAAAAATATGGTTAACATAGGGTAGAAAATGTTTGGCATCGAAATTACATTTGGGGCATTATTTCTGCATATTTTGGGCACATTTTGGCTTTTTTCGAATTTTCAAAATTTTCTGCCCTTACCCTGTTGCACCCATCCCCGTTTTTCTACTATAACCCTGCCTGGGCGGCCAATGGGTCAATATTTTCGAACCGAATATTTATTTTTAGGAAGCTCAATACGTACCTAATATACCCTATAAAGGATAATTTTTTAAATTAAAAGACGTTAATTGGGCGAATTTTTAAAATTCGTGCAAATTAAGCACCATTTCGGCCCTAAAAACTTCAAACCCCTCGGCCTGGGCCAAAAAATTTTTTTTCGACCTAAAAAAAATTCAAGCTTCTTTTTACATATAAATAAATGATTTTTTGCCCAGGGAGCGACAATTAAAAAATTGACCTTCAAAATGAGCCACCCTAAAAATGTGTGTCAAAATTAAAACAAAAAGAGTAACAAACAAAGTGTGTGGACCGAGTTTGTTAAAAATTCACAAAATTTTTTACTATGTGTACCTGTCAGCGCAAGAAAAAAAGAAAACAAAAATACTCACGTTATGGGAATTTTCCAACGCCTCTTTTGTCGGGAATGTATATTTAATTTTTTCTGGTTTCTTCCTCCAGCCACAACCTGTAAATCAGAAAAGAGAGGGAAAAAAATTATTATAAAACAAATTACACAAAGCCCCACTGAGAAAATTAGTTTTTAACTATCTAAAATCCGAATAACCTTTTCAATGACACGTTCGGTTTTCAAAACTGGAATCCAGGGGAATATCAACCGGGGAAAAGGAACTCAAAAAGATATCATCCTGTCAAACAAATCACTTTACCCGAGCTTTTGTCATCCAGCTTTCGCAGTTTCCTATTTTAGTTTTCTTGTTTGAAGAGGTTTCATTGCTTTGACATAAATAAAAGGGAGAGAAAAAAAAAAAAAAGCGAGAAGACATGACAAGACTAGGGTTTTTAGTTTTTTGACTTTCTCCGTCTGGGATACTTACTGCTTTCCTTTTTCTTTTCATTGATGTGGGTTTTCAATTTGGAAAAAAAAAATCGTGTTGGAGCGTTTGAAATACTGCCGACGTTACACTCTTTTTGTAATATTACATGTCGTGCAAACACCCGTTATTAAAAAAGTTTTTTGGAAACTTCGATTAAAAAAAAAAAAAAAAATTAATTAAGTCGGAAAAAGCTAATAATACTAGCTAGATATTTTCCTTCGGATTCAATTTTTCCTCTCGCAATTGTAATATGAAA
Organism: Liposcelis bostrychophila; assembly: GCA_037577465.1. Lineage (NCBI taxonomy): Eukaryota > Metazoa > Arthropoda > Insecta > Psocodea > Liposcelididae > Liposcelis > Liposcelis bostrychophila. The sequence goes on from CM075212.1 coordinate 9,244,011, forward strand.
ATTTTATTTTTCAGCGGTACTTCTATTCAAAAAAGAAGGTTTTAATCTAAAAAAATACTCGTAAGGCATCTGTATCGAAAAAGAAAAAAAAATTGTTTTTATAAAAACATTCTTTTGATACATTTGAGATAAAATTTTTCTTGTGAAGCAACGTATGTTCAGATTGATATTTCCATTCTTTCTTTATTATATGTATGAGCCGTTGCTTCATTCTTTGAAATGGCATCCTTCGTCTCGGAAAAATATGTCCTTTTGTCATTTCTGTGCCCTGTCATCTATGTCTTCTTCTTTTTTATTTTTAAAAATATTATATTTTTATAAACGTGGAAATAAATATAATTTTTAGGGGGGTAAAAGTATCAATTGCAGTATGGTGTTAGATTAAAAAAATAGGTAGTGACTTATTAACCTTAAGTAAGGCGGACTTTTTAGAGAAGAAAGGAAAAGATTAAATCAAGGATTTTGAAGTAAGGAAACCCTCCAACAGCTCAATTTCGTTTCCAAAACTGTCTAAGAATACTTATTTCAAGACTTTCCCAAGACATACCAACCAAAAACTATTAATTCGTTGAAGAGGAAGTGGGGGGTCTAATGGTCCAAATAATTAATTAAAAAGAAATTATCTTCACAGGGAACTATTATTTTATTGTAGCACTGAAAATGGCGTTGTTGCCGAAAAAAAATTTAAAAAATTAAAAAAATTATTTTTTTTTTCAGAAATTCGGTTTTTACAATTAAAAATGAGATCGGATCGCACCGAAACCGTGCCAAACCGTTTTGTCATGTTTCAGAGGCAAAGACTCAATATTTACTTAAGAGGACGCTTCACAAATTACCGGAAAATATGGCTATCTTGTCTATGGCTATCTTGTCTAATACTCGATTTACGGGGGAAAAAAAATCAAATTTTAGGTACCAAACGAACTTCTTCGACTTTTTCTTGTATTTTTCGTACAAGTTTCAACTTGTTCAATGCAAACAAAAACCAGGAAAACAAAATCGAAGTTTTTCGACCGCAATCTTTTTGAAATTCTTTTCCCGCCGCCCATACATTTCAGACAAGTTGAAACTTGCACTAAAAATTCCAGGATATACCAGAGGAGTTCGTTAGATACCTAAAATCTGATTTTTTTTCACTGTAAATAGAGTATCCCAACAAAAACAGATGTGTAAAAAAAGTAGCCAAGTTTAATTCGGCTTTGCAAAAACCTTCGGCCTTCAAAAGTTCTGGTATCAAAAAGAAGGCCAAGTTTCGAAATCCCGGTTTGACAAAGTTTTTCCTCTGCCTTTCATTGGAGATGCGTGCATCAGCCGTTCAACAATTCACCGCTTCTAAAATAAATATTCTTGCAAAAAATTGGCTGCCTTCTGTATTAAAAAATGGAGACGGCAGCTTGGAAAATATTTAAGACCGATCATTTTTGGATGTGCTATGTATACAGTATAATATTAAATAGAATGAAAACTACGTTCACGACATTAAGTTTGTTAAGGAAAAGTAAACAAGTTCTATTCCTAACGACCAAAATAATTGGTTCTTTTAATAAAAATTCGAATAGTATGAGCTAATACGATTAGTTGCTAATACTATGTTAATACGATGTTAATACGATGTGTTTATACGGTGTACGATGCACTCATTTTTAAATCTGTACTAAACAGGTCCACTGAGCTATGTCCATCACAATCGAGGATGAAGATATATTCTTTTGAACTGCTGCCTGAACCGGTTTTAAGCTGCATCGGTTCAAAAGAATATATTTCCATATACGATTGTGATGGACATAGCTGAGTTGACCTGCCTAGTACAGAAATAGTACACAAAAAAGAGATTTCATATTATTGAAAAATTGAGAAGGAATGATATGGTTTGAAGAGGATTTTAGAAACGTATTTCTACGTATGAAATAATGTTTCGATATTATCAGAAACGTAGCACTGTGTTATTCAAAGGATCTGAGGAAAAATGTATTAAGTAAAATAGACCCCTAGGCGAAAGTGGACAAACAAAGATAATAAACTCAGGGAGAAAAAAGCATCGAAGGCAGCCAATTTTTTGCAAGAATATTTATTTTAGAAGCGGTGAATTGTTGAACGGCTGATGCACGCATCTCCAATGAAAGGCAGAGGAAAAACTTTGTCAAACCGGGATTTCGAAACTTGGCCTTCTTTTTGATACCAGAACTTTTGAAGGCCGAAGGTTTTTGCAAAGCCGAATTAAACTTGGCTACTTTTTTTACACATCTGTTTTTGTTGGGATATCAGTCATTTTTGTAGAATATAATATAGAAAGCAGGACGAGTAAGACAAAACTAACGCCTTAGATACTGGCCAATTTCATAAATAATTGTTGGGTAGAAAAGCCCAATCGTCGCGCCAGACTCTTGCAAGATAGATGACTCGATCAAGGTTAGATGTTTCTGCGTCAGAAACCTTTGACTTGTCCAGTGACGAGCATCTTTATTATCAGTTAAAATATCAGCCGAAAAAGACAGAAAAATAAAGAGATCATATTTGCAGAAAATGGATTTTTTAAAGGATTTTTTTTTCCGCCCAAAAAAAAACTTGAGCTTATTTCATTTTTTTTTTAAAATTAAAATCGAGATTTTAAAAAAAAATCCCCGATTTTTTCGGATTTTTCAAAATCTCTGGAAAATCCTTTTTAATTAATTTTTCAAAACAATGACAAATTAAAAAATAAAAATAACGATTAAAATGCAAAAGCCCGAATTTTGCGGAACCTCGAATATAATTAACGGAAAATTATAGTACTTTCAGAACCCAGAATTTGCAGAGCCCCGATTCTGGGTTCTGCAAAGTTCGGGGGTTTGCCATAGGCTCCATTATAGAACCCTGACGTTGCAAAAATCCCAGATTTTCGAAATAAATCTGATTTTCAAATAAAATCTGTATAAATTCATTTTTAATTAATTTCTCAAAACAACGACAATTTAAAAAATAAGAAGAATTATGAAAATTTTGCATTTTGGAACCCTGGCCTTGCAAAAACCCCTGATTTTTGAAAATCTCTCAAAAATCATTTGTAATTAACTTTTCAGAACAACGACAATTTAAAAAATAAGAAGAATTATGAAAATGTTGCATTTTGGAACCCTGGCCAATGGGGTTGTACAAGTATTACGTAAGCATGATTTTGGTGATTTTTGACCCCCCCCCCCCCCTAATAAGCAAAAATAGGCTTCCTCTTATGGAGGTTTAACATTGGCGTAAGCATCTGAAGGACCCCCTCCCCCCCTAAGGTGCTTACGTAATACTTGTACAGCCCCCTTGCAAAAACCCCTGATTTTTGAAAATCTCTCAAAAATCATTTGTAATTAATTTTTCAGAACAACGACTGTATTTAAAAAATAAGAAGAATTATGAAAATTTTGCATTTTGGAACCCTGGCCTTGCAAAAACCCCTGATTTTTGAAAATCTCTCAAAAATCATTTGTAATTAATTTTTCTGAACAACGACTATTTAAAAAATAAGAAGAATTATGAAAATTTTGCATTTTGGAACCCTGGCCTTGCAAAAACCCCTGATTTTTGAAAATCTCTCAAAAATCATTTGTAATTAATTTTTCAGAACAACGACTATTTAAAAAATAAGAAGAATTATGAAAATCTTGCATTTTGGAACCCTGACCTTGCAAAAACCCAGGTCGTGGTTTTGCTAGGTCCCAAACTAAAACTAAAATTTTAATTTTAATTTTAATATGGGTAATATTAAAAAATGTCTCGGAATTTTTCTCCGCTTAAGCTTTCACGCTGGAAAAAAAAGTTCTTACTCATTAATAAATTGAGTTACCTTTTTTATAAAGTAGAACAAAGCGGAGAAAAAATAAAGAAATTTGAAAGATTTTTTTCCTCCTTTTTTATAGTAAATCAATAAAATACATTTTTCTTTTTAGACTATAGGGAACGTTCAAGTATTACGTAAGAATTTTTTTCGGGTTTAAAAAAAAAAAAAAAAGTCCACCTTGCAACTTATTTTAGCAGAAATATAATAAAAAGAAGAAAAGGCATGTTCCCTTCTTTTATTGAATGGTCGAATAGTTCTATGGAAAAAAGAACTGTTTTGTTTATCTCCCATTCAACGACGTAAACAGTTTATATATTTTTGTTCCCTTTTTGCATGTCAAACTTTTTTTTTTTTTCATTCTTTTGGTATAATAAAAACAACTGATAATGGAATGAAGATGTTAGGCATTTGGTTTTTTGTTTTGTTGTTTCCTTTTTGCGCGACGTTGAATTATGCTCGTTCTGTCAGTATATATATATTATATATATGGCTATATGACGCTCAAACTACCCGTTTTCAAAGCTCTATATCTCAGGAATGAACAACTTTGGAAAAACGTGATTCGGGATATGTCATAACTGGGCTACCGAAAATCTTTTTAAAAAATTACCGATTCCGTACCACTTCTAGATCCTTTGTTATAGATGCGCAAAATCGTCAAGTTAACCACTCATGTAAAGGGAGCACAGTGGAGTGCATTTAAAACTTGGCTGGTGCACTCCGTGCACCCTGATTTGAGGAAATAGCAATTCCTTCCGGCATCCGTGGAACCTCCTCTTAAAATATGTGAAAAATCCTTAATAATTCCTGATAACGTTTTTTAATGTTTTCGCAATAAAAAAATAAAACGCCATTGTTTAATTTTTGTTGTTGAAATAGTTCCCAATTTCACCGCTAGAGCGCTGTACTAGCCTCTCGAAAAGAAACATTTTTTTTTATTGCAAAAACAATTAAAAATGATGAAATATAAGAACAATAAAGTGTTGTTCATGTAGCTAAAATCATAGATCTGTATCTCTGAACATAACAAAACATTTTGGCACGGTTCCGGTGCGGTCAGGCCCCGTTTTCATGTTAAAACACCGGATTAAAAAATTTTTTTCTTTACATATTTTTTCTATCGTTAAAATGTCCCCACCGGCCGGTGATGTAAACGAACTTATACCTTAAAATAAAATCTTCAGATAAAAGTGAATAAAATAAGAAAGATATTAAAATCAACTCTCGTACATGTTGCATTCTAAGAAGGAATTTTTTCAGAGCTGTAGGCAGTCCGAGAGGCTAGAAAACGTGCAAAATCCTGTAAGGCAGAAATTTCTCGGTAAAACATGTTGAAAGAACATGTATCCCAACTTGTTGCAGCGTTAGAAACATGTTGCCAATATGTTACTCAACATGTTGAAGCGTAAAAAGATGTTGCGCGACACTGAAAAATGAGATATAGAAATTTGTAAATGTTGCTCAAAATGTCGGCAACATGTTTTAGCAACATGTTACTGCAAGAATATCTTTTATCGTGAAATTTCGGTTTAAGGAAAGCTCCAACAATTTTAACAATAAAACGCAAAAATCCGTTAAAAAAAGGAAACAAGAATTCGGATATTATGGCCGAAGGAGGTATTATAAAGTGAAGAAGGAAACTTTACCATTATTTAATCAGCAAGCTAAAAATTTTGTTTCTCCAAGCAGCTTTAGGGAGAAGAGTGTTCATTATCTAAGTAACTTTCCAATTCGAAATTCCGGATCTTTCCACGGAACTCCCTTTACTGCAAAAATCGATTATTTTATTTTATTAGGAGGAAAAGTATTTGATAAGACACGCCTATTTTTTTTCGAGGATCGGCATCTTCATAAAAACGGTACGGAAACCCTGAAAGGTCAAGTACCTATGTTTTTTTTATTGTTTGTTCGGGAACAAGCATTGCCTGCTCCGGAACAAACATTGTCGGTTTCAAAATTATTACGTTTTGGTTCATTGCTTGTTCCGGAACAAACAACGTTTAATAAGTAAATTTCCTGCTCCGGAACGGGCAATTTTTTATTATTTACTGCTCCCGAATTGAAAATTTTAAATTTATTGTCAGTTCCGGAACAAATTATTTACTAAACGCTGTCAGTTCCAGAACAAACATTGCTTGTTCCAGAACAGACGATCAATAAAAATTGTTTGTTCCGGAACAGGTAATTTACTTATTAAAGGTTGTTTGTATCGAAGCAGACATCGCTTGTTCCGGAACAGACAATCAATAAAAAATTGTTTGTTCCGGAACAGGTAATTTACTTATTAAAGGTTGTTTGTATCGAAGCAGACATCGCTTGTTCCGGAACAGACAATCAATAAAAATTGTTTGTTCCAGAACAGACGATCAATAAAAATTGTTTGTTCCGGAACAGGCAATTTACTTATTAAACGTTGTTTGTTTCGAAGCAGACATTTTTTGTTCCAGAACAGGCAATCAACAAAAATTGTTTGTTCTGGAACAAGCAATTGCAATGAACCAAAACGTGTCAGTTCCGGAAAAGACAATGTTTGTTCTGGAACAAACAATAAAAAAAACATAAGATTCTTGACCCTTCAGAGCATCCGTAAAAATGCTTGTTGACAACGGACAGGTTGTATCTTGACAAGATATTTTTATTGTTTTCGCACGATTTTCAAGAAAATCTCTTTTCACAAGACATTTTCGTTTTCGCATTAGTCCTTTTTTTTTTTTTAGTGTAATCTTTCGCATTTCTACTCTCCATTTTAAACTGAAGAAACTGTGCTCGCTCCTGAAATAATTGACGAACTATTGGCAAGCCATCCCGTACCTTAAAATAAGTTAAAAAACCTAATGACAGGATAAACGGTCCTTAAAATCACATATCCTGGTCATCGATCATAAAAGCCGTGAATATATTGAGATTTTTCATGGGGAATCCCAGCCGACCAGGACCTTAAACAAAATGCAAAAGCAGTTGACCCGACAATTCTTGAAATTAGTCCCAAATAGCGCTTTCGGAAATATCCATTTCTACTTCCTTCAAAAACTTCTCAGCTCGTTGTCCTTGAGATATACAACCTGTCACGTTCGCCTAGCTATTTTTCCAACTTAAAATAATTCGATTACCTCAAAAACCGATGTAAACCTCCGATCGCTAAAACACACAACCAGTCAAACTTTCCGTTAAATTCAACTCGGTTTCACCCGAAAATCAAGTTTTCCTGGGCAATCCTCTTTCCTCTAAATTTAATCTTGATGATTAATACAAGATTTTCCTTTCCTTTCTTCTTAAAAGGAAAAGCATCAAACTTTGACCGTCAAGTTTAGCACAAGGGAAACCTCCGGCTTAAATGCGGATTTAAATGTCTTATCGCTTTTATTAATTTTTTATTATATTCTTTTCAGGGGTAAAAGTGAAACGCCAGTAAAAAAAAAATGCAGAGAGCAAAAACTTTGCCGAGGAATCTTTTTATTTTAAAAAATAACGGCCATTATTTTTTTATGAATTTAAAAAAAAAAAATGTTTGCATCATAAAAGTCGACTAAACATTTATTCTGAAACAAAACAAGCCATCTTTGTGAGCTTTGAAAATTATATTCAAAATCATAAAAACATTTGTTCACTCTCAAAACGTCAGATCAAAGGCAGAAAGTCCTAAAAAAAATTTCTCCAGGTATCAACCTGCGAAAATATCAGAAAATAACTACGCAAAACTTTTATCAACTTTTTAACAATCCCCGGCTGAGTTTGATTTTCCGCGTTACTGAATTTACGACTTGCGGTTTTACGAAGATTTTTTTTTTTTATATTTACGGGGAAATTTTTTAAATAGGATTTCGTAATTGTAATTTTTTTTTATAAATCCCGTTTTGACGTTTTGTAATTACTTAAAACCTCCTCCTGAGCCGAATTCGGTACTAAAAAAAAAAAAAAAAAAAAAAAAAATGTCTGGCGGATAACAGATCGATCAATCATTTTTCATTAACTTCTTTCATCAAGGTATTGCGATGGATTTTTATTGGGCCAAGTGGTCTATTTAATGTAGGCAGAGGGCAAAGAACTAAAACCGGAATTTAAAAAAAATAAGAGTTCATGATGGTTCTAATGATTGCGTCTATTAGCAACAATTCTTTTTGCATAATTATAAGGGAGTGGCGGGTATTGGAATTAGTAGCCACAGCAAAATGAATTCTATATAATTTTTGTTTTATTTTTCAAGTCAAGGCAAAAATTTTGCAATCTCGAAAAAAAACTTTTTGAGATGAACTATTTCGCTTCGATGGAAGTAATTTAGCTTCTTTGAGTAGTCGATAAACGAATAAAAAAAGATACCATCTCTTTCGAGTGATCCACCATTTTCTAACCTCTATGACTCGTTAAAATAAAAAATGAATCTGTCATCTAAATATGTTTTATTTTTACATTTAAAAAAATTTTTTCGTTTGGCCTGCATGCATCTGTTACTGACAGCGATTAATGCAAGGTAATTTTTTTCGCACAATGTTGCCTAATTCCCCCTCTTTTTTTTAATTTAAAAATAAATAAATAAATAAATAACAAAAGCATGATTTTTGTTGACTGAGGCCAACAATAATACGGTTTTAAAATACGGTATTCCTATGGGAAAAGAAAACATTGTGGATGTTCCTGAACTTTCTCGACTGGAAAGCCGAACAGATTTCCCACGTAAAGTCACTGAACTGATTAGTCGCTCCATCGAATCCTATACTTGTTGTCTGGAAACGAAAACTCCAAAAAGCTTTCAGAATTGTACGTTTTTTTTTTTTTTTTTTTTTTTTTTTAATTGGAAATTATTTATGCTAAAGACTGGAAGCTTTTTTTATTTGTAATAAATAAGAATCCCAAAAAAAAGTGCGTTATAAAATTTTATAACAATTTATAAATTTTTATAATTAAAATATTTGGTTAAACTATACATCTTGTGGTAATTTTTATATATATTTTATATATAATTTATATATAAATTATATAAATTATATATAATTTATATATAAGTTATATATAAATTATCGAACCCGGGAATTACCTGACCGGGGATTTTAGTATAATCCACAAAAGTAGGCATCGGGTATGGAAAAAGGTATAAATTAAATGGAAATTAAAATTAGGCCTATCTTCTTAGAATACGGGCGATTATACCTTTTTCCACACCCCCTGTGGAAAAAGGTATAATTATTATAAAATTAAAATCCAATTATACCTTTTTCCACAGGGGGTGTGGAAAATGGTATAATTAAATTTTTTTTAAATTTAAATTAAAATTAGGTTAAAAATGTGGAAAAAGCTATAAAAGGCAACAACCTGTAAAATTTCTTGTTTTTTATTTAAAAAATGAGAGGTTTATCAGACTATTTTTGTCATTTCAACAGCCGACTATTTTATATTTTACAGCAGACTATTTTTGTCATTCCAAAGATCAATTTAAAAAAGTCGAATAAAATTGGCCACCATGGCTCGACACTCGATACAAGTGAAAGGTTTTAGATCGGTTGTGTGAATGTCGTCGTAGATGGTATAATACACTGGTGTGTTTATCGCAGGGTCCATGCATTCTACACAAGCAATCGTATGGCCACAAGGGACGGCGGATCTTGTCGCCTTGTTGGTGAGGCAGTCGAGGCGGATCTTGTCACTTGTATCGAGTGTCGAGCCATGGTGGCCAATTTTATCCGACTTTTTTAAATTGATCTTTGAAATGACAAAAATAGTCTGCTGTAAAATATAAAATAGTCTGCTGAAAAGTATAAAATAGTCGGCTGTTGAAATGACAAAAATAGTCTGATAAACCTCTCATTTTTTAAATAAAAAACAAGAAATTTTACAGGTTGTTGCCTTTTATAGCTTTTTCCACATTTTTAACCTAATTTTAATTTAAATTTAAAAAAAATTTAATTATACCTTTTTCCACACCCCCTGTGGAAAAAGGTATAATTGGATTTTAATTTTATAATAATTATACCTTTTTCCACAGGGGGTGTGGAAAAAGGTATAATCGCCCGTATTCTAAGAAGATAGGCCTAATTTTAATTTCCATTTAATTTATACCTTTTTCCATACCCGATGCCTACTTTTGTGGATTATACTAAAATCCACGGTCAGGTAATTCCCTAGTCTCTAAATTATATACACAGTAAAAAATATTATGTAAATATGTTAAAAACGGTCTACATAAAGTCTATGTTAAATTATTATGTTAAAAAATCAACATAACTTGTTTGTAAACAGCAAAAAAATGACAATCGTTAATGGACGCATAACATTAAACAAAACAATTGTGTTATTTTTCTTAACAAAATATTTATGTAGACCGATTTGGACATACAATTTGTGTCAATTTTAACATAAAATTTTTTACTGTGTATAAAATATATATAAAAAATATATATATTATATACGCTCCTCAAATTTCACCCGAATGGGTTTATTCCGAATTCCGATTTCCGAAAATATTTATTCCGAAATCCGAATTCCGAATTCCGAAAATATTTATTCCGAATTCCGAATTCCGAAAATAATTCCGAATTAGGTTTTTTGATAAGAAAGACTGAATAATTTGTCATTAAATAATTAAATTATATCGTATTAAACTAATCGTAACATGTATAATCCTTAAATTATCGTTAAATTTTGAAATTGAAATTAAAATATATTAAATTAAGTTAAGTTCACAGTCACAGGTCTTATCACAGTTCGTAAACGATAATTTGATCACAGGTTTTCCATTTTAATGATATGTCGTGAAAGATATATGCAAGTAAAATTCAGTAAGGTTTCCGAGGTTTCATCGGGTTTTCTTTTCAGGCCTGAATTTTTGCGAGGTCGACCGCGCTTTTTAGGAGGATTTTCGACAGGGAGAAGTTCCTTCGCTACAGTTTCCCGAGGATGATCACATGGCTGAATGGGACTCTCAAAAAAGAAGTTGAAATTGCCTTTAAGAACGTAAAGAGGTTCCTCTTGATGCTGGTAATAAGAAGAAGAAGAGGAAGAGGAAGAGGAAGAGGAAGAAGGAGCTTCCAGATCCAAGATGTTCCGGTTGGTCGGCATCGCATACGTTGAAATGGTAGGACTTTCTAAAGTAAATAAACCCGGTTCGAAAAAGTTCCGGTTGATTGGCATCGCATCCGTTGCATTATGGGGACTTTCCAAAGAAATTAAATTTGGAGATGCCAAGATTAATAAACATCGGGTTTATTTACTTTGGAAAGTCCTACCATTTCAACGTATGCGATGCCGACCAACCGGATCATCTTGGATCTGGAGGTTCCTTCTTCCTCTTCCTCTTCCTCTTCTTCTTCTTATTACCATCATCAAGAGGAACCTCTTTACGTTCCTAACGGCAATTTCAACTTGTTTTATGAGAGTCCCATTCAGCCATGTGATCATCCTCGGGAAACTGTAGTAAAGGAACTTCTCCCTGTCGAAAATCCTCCTAAAAAGCGCGGTCGACCTCGCAAAAATTCACCTCGCAAAAATTCAGGCCTGAAAAGAAAACCCGGTCGCCCTCGGAAACCTTACTGAATTTTACTTGCATGTATCCTTTACGACATATCATTAAAATCAAAAACCTGTGATCAAATTATCGTTTACGAACTGTGATAAGACCTGTGACTGTGAACTTAACTTAATTTAATATATTTTAATTTCAATTTCAAAATTTAACGATAATTTAAGGATTATACATGTTACGATTAGTTTAATACGATATAATTTAATTATTTAATGACAAATTATTCAGTCTTCCTTATCAAAAAACCTAATTCGGAATTATTTTCGGAATTCGGAATTCGGAATAAATATTTTCGGAATTCGGAATTCGGATTTCGGAAATCGGAATTCGGAATAAACCCATTCGGGTGAAATTCGGTGAGCCTATTATATATATAAATTATATATATAATTTTTATATATATATTTTATATATAATTTATATATAAATTATATATTTTAATTTATATATAAATTATATATAAAATATATATAAAAAATACCACAAGATGTATAGTTTAACCAAATATTTAACTAAGCAATATATTCATTTTATGCTTGAATTGCACTATATTTAGCATATGGGGACTTTATAGACTCTTTTTTAAACATTTTTCATGAGGAAAAAAAGGAAAAAAAAAAGTTAAAAGTTTTTGGAATAGAACCCGAGCCTTGTGGTCGACTTACCAGCTGGCTTTATCCACTGCACCACTTTCAACTGATTTTTGAAAGAACAATATGGTTCTTAAGCTGCCAACTATTTGAACTTATATTTTCCAGATTTTTCCGAATTTTCGGTTCGTCTTGTATTTTTAATTTGACAAAGGCTCAAAAATAAAGAAAAACAGAAATAGAAAAATTTGGGAAGCGTTAGAAGAAAATAAAAAAACTTAAAAAAAAACTGAAAATAATTTTTGTTATAAAATTTTATAACGAATTATAAATAGATGTTTTTTTTTGGCAGGATATAAAACTTTATAACGAAGTTTAAGTTTTCAATGACTCAATTTTACAACACATTTTTTCTTGGGTTAGTATAAATTTTATCAAAAATTGAAAAATTAATCCTTCTGCAAAACAATGCAATCCAATACATTTTCCGGGAAATCACTTGAACTTTACCCTACGCAATATACATATTACATAACCTTTTCCTTATTAAACTTAAGACGCTGAATTTTCATCATGTTGTTTGCCTTCAGCGAATATTTAATCCCTCAAGTTAAAAACTGAAACCGAGACTAATACGTCGGAATACGATCTAGCAAGAGATTTTAATAACATAAGATCTTATTTGGAAAAGGCGCTTTCATGCATATAAGAAGATTTTGAACTTTTTTTTTTTTTTTTTACTTTAAGAGAGGATCAACCCACGTTAAGACGTTATATTAAAAAATTTTAAGATGAAGTGTTTTTAACAGCTATTTTGCTTTTTTATTAGCGATAATTTGTTGCACTAATTAGTCCCACTCGAGGGAGATCATTTTTCATTTAAACATGACATTTTCCCCTAAACCCCCCCTCGCTTCATCAACTTTTCCGAATTTGTATGCTTTGGGAAAATATCAAAAATGAACCCAGAGAGATTCGTAGAAACGTAAACATAGGGATTAATGAACCCCGGAGTAAGTTGAATCGAACGTAAACTCCAGTATTAGCATTGTTTTTCCTCTTTTTTTTTTTTTTTACTTTTTCTTCTTCCTTTTGTGTGTATTCGAAATGAGGCGTTTTAAATTCGAATAAATAATCCTTTCTGATTTTGTAAAGGAATATTTATTCCGAAGAATAAGGAAGACTTGAAAGCACAAAAAGAGCGTAATTAGGATCGTTTTGTTTTCCGTTTGGTGTTGTGTTTCCTCGAGTAGCGGAAAATGCGCCATGTTGTAATATATTCATTTTTATTTTGTTTCTCCAGTGGCTGCGTAATCAAAAATTAATTTAAACGTTGTTTTTTTTTTTTTTTTTTTTTTTTTTGTATGGATTACAAAATCGTGACCCGAGAATAATTTTTGGTGCATCAACCTTTTTTTTTTTCTCCTTCTTTCTTTCTTTCTTTTTTAATAATAAATAAAAGTCAAGCTTGAGTCAAAAGAAAAAAAAAATACAACAATATTAATGCAGCTGAGATAACAGACATTTGTAAAGTGCTGGATATTCATCAAAATAATGGAAGCAGATGGAAGACAGTTATTAGTTTATACTCCCCCGTTGAGAACCATTCAAGCTTTTGACAACAAAGTAGCTGTAAAACCAAAAGTATTTGGAAAGTGCAATTAAAGCCCTTATAGGGTAGTTTGAAATTCAAGGAAATTAATAAAAGGGAGATGAAAAAGCGAAAGTTGCAACATGAAAGGAAACAATATGCAATAATACACAGCAAATGCCGTAATGCAAAACTCAAATTTGAAAAAAAAAAAATATATATTTTGGCAATTTCTGAATTTCAAATCGCTTACCCCCAAAAATGGTTCTCCTTGTTGTACTGATAAATCCGAATTTTTTTTTAATTTTCTACTCGGCGGGAAAGCGTGGCGAATTGAGCTTAAAATTCCGAAAATTGCCATAAGAGAAAAAAAAAATTGACTTTCTTTTTCGTGAAAAAATGTAGTTTTTTATGAGAAATGTTCCATAGATCACGAATTTGAAGACAGTTTTTTTAATATCTGGTCCGGTTTTTGAGCAAAAAGCCAAAATATGGCAAAAAAACGTGGTAAAGTGACAAAACATACCAAGTCCTCAGTTTCACTGGTATTTTGGTTTCTAGCTCAAAAACTGGACCCGATATAAAAAAACGAACTTCAAATTTGTGATCTATGGAAAAATTAGTATGAAAAACCATTTTTTTCCGCGAAAAAAAAAATTGTCGATTTTTTTTCTCTTCCGGCAATTTTCGGAACTTTAAGCTCAAGTCGCCAAGCTTTCCCGTCGAGTAAAAAATTTAAAAAAAATTCGAGTTTATCAGTACACCAAGGAGAACCATTTTTGGGGATAAGCGATTTGAAATTCGAATATTGCCAAAATAAGGGGTACCCTAATATACAGTATTGGCCAAGAAATTTGCACCATACAGCGCTGTCCCAGGGAAATAAAAAAAAAAAAAAGAACATTAACCCCGGAATATTACTTAGGCTAAAATTACGAAATTTTTGAGCTAGCCCCCCCCCTTCCCAACTTCAAAAGCTACCCCCTTACTGGGTGGTTCAGTTTCGAAAATCAAGACTTTATAAAAATTTATAAATATTTATACAATTACTTACGGCTTCCGGCGTTTTTTTCCTACGAAGGGGTGAAAAGAGGGGTTGATAAATTTTTTTTTTTTTTTTTTTTTCAGTTACCATCGAATTCTGTTATAAAGATTCATCCGAAAACAAGTGATACAGTCCCGAGAACAAATTTCTGATGTGGCCCCCTGGGCCCCCTTAATGGGCAGGCCCCCCAAGTTGGGAAATACTTAAACATTTTTGTAATTTTATCCGAAGTAATATTCCGGGGTTAAAAACAATTTTCTTTTTTTACACTGCCCTAGAACGGCACTATATCGTGTAAATGTTTTCGCCGATACTGTTCAATTTTGTGAACATATAGTTCTCTAAGGCGTCTATTTAAAGGGGCAGTAATTTATTAATAGTAGGGCAATACTTTTTCATAAAATGGCAGTTTTTAAAATAGATTGACAGCAAATTTAATAATATGGCAGTTTTTTATTGGCAGTATAATTTTGGACAGCAAAAAAAATATATTTTGGCAGTATAATGAATAATTTGGCATTAAAGGCATTTTTTGGCAATAAAAAAAAAAATGCTAACATAAAGTGACACACAATGCATGTTTGATATATTTCTCAGTTTTTAGAAGAGTGATCAAAATTATGCCTGTTCCGGCGAGTAAACAATGTTTGTTCTGCAGGTGAATAATGCCCTGCGTTCTCTAAGGAATATTTGTGCAAACAAATAAAAACATATAAAAAAATTATTAGATTTATAAAAAGTATACTGCCCTTTGATTATTAATAACTGCCACTCTGCAACTTCTCTGAAATAAAAAAATTTACTGTCCAAAAAAAAAAAAAAAAAAATTAATCCACTGCCAATTTATTTAAAAAACTGCCCATATTTAAATTTATCACTCCCAATTTTATGGGAAAAAAACATCCCTACCCATATTTTTTTACTGTCTCATTTATATAATCGCCGTTCTCTAATAATAAAATTTTGGGCAGATTAAGAATCTGAAGTTCGCTTTCGATGTCTGACCAGGGTTAGTAACAAAAAAGTGGTCAGAAATTGGCAAAACGTTACAAGTCTATCCTTTTTCGTTAATTTTCGAATTTTGGCCTCTAGCTCCCACGCGATATTTTCAAAACAAATGATTATCTTAATTTTTTTTCTTTCAAAAAACAAACACATTTTAGTCATTCCTTCTCAAGGGATTTTCTTGAATTCTAAGCTAGAACCTCAGGTAAAAAAAAAAAATAAGAAAAAAAAATTAAACTTTACTTTAATAGTGATGTTTTCAAAAACGAGGATTTGAAATTATGAATGCTTGCAAAAATGAGGGACGCCCCAACAAATTATCTCACAATAATTTCCAAAAATTACCCAAAAGTACCTGACTGGAATTTTACATGCCTACAACGCGAATAGTAATTAGTCTATTTGTGACAAAAAAAAAAAAAAAAATCTAGTCCAAAGCACAGTCTCAATGTCACCTACAAGCACTTTGTACTGTACATGTACTTTTTACAGCATAAATGAAATTTTTTACTTAAAAATTCTGACACATGTCGTTTTAATTCTTCAAAAAAAAAAAAAAAAAAAAAATTATGTACAAAAAATTGACCCACGAAGTCATTGGCCCTCCTCTTCAAAACATCAAAGCAAAAGTGAAGGGGGCGAGGAGAGAAAATAATAAATAAACATATAAATTACAACGTGATCTCACCTGTTTTTTCGCTAGTGTGATTCTCAGCAGTTCTGCAGTTGCTGCTGTTTTTATTTTGATCGCAAATAATTCCATCACCGTTCTCATGATTCTGAGTCGTGCCTGACTGCGTTTGGTGCGCACTAGGCGTACAGCCCATGTCGACTACGTCATGCCAATAACCACACTGTCATTTATAGGCGGGGGCGAGGAGTTCGGAGTTATTTCTAATTTAAAATTTCGGACATCACAATAGGCCCCCCCTTTTCAACCGGCTTTTTCAATAATTAGTCCGTGATTGAGATATTTTTAAACATCTGGGTTGTAGTCTCGTGCAGTCGGTTGCGGAAGCCATTTGAATTTTTATATCTGAAAGTAAAATAAAAAAAGAAAAAAAAAGTTAGCACTTTTTTTTTTTTTTTAAAGAGGAAAATGTAGGAGGAAAAAAGGAAAGAAATCACGTTCAGATTTTCTAACGGAGGAGCAAATGCCACTGAAACAATAGAATTCGTTATCAGCAAGAAACAGAAAGAGCTTGTGCACCAATGAAACGAGTGACCACGTTACGCGGGTAAAGCTAAAAGCTTCACGCATAAGTAATAAAACCAGCTCGGAAAAAAACCGCCCTTTTTTTTTTCTTTTACGACGAGTAGTGAAATTACTGGATTTTTAGGTTGGGTTGGGTTCTATAAGATTTAATAAAAACAAGGGGTCACAGAAGGGTTCTGGAGTTCAACAGCGGTTGTCGGACAGCGGTTCCGGAAGATTCGTCACAGATTGCTCGTCACAACGTTAATTAGTCACAAATTACAATTTGTCACAAACACATTAATCTTAAAAAATGATTCGTCATACAACGTTCTTGTCATAGAGTTATACGTCATAAACTATACTGGTATTAAATTTATTTGTCACTGTACATTATGTCACATTGTTTTTAGTCACAATTACAATTTGTCATTAACAAAGATTTCACATTTTAACTGGTCATAATTTCTTAATAAGAAAATAGATGTTTTACGCCTTTCACAAAAAGCTCCCTAAAATTATTCAACTTGTAATTTCCGGAATGACTTCCTTCAAGTTCTATTTATTTACTTTTTGCATGTTATTTATTTACAAAATTTTTTTTCGGTTATCGTTTCGAGTTGTTTCGAAAATTATTTTTAATTATGAAGTTTTGGTTTCACTTACATCAAAATTTTTTGTTATAAACTTTTTCTGCTGTATTTAACTTTTTACGTACTGGGATTTTTTTTTTTTTAATCAAAATTTTTGTGAACGGTCAGACAAAACCACAACTATGGATCGGAAAATTAGATTTACGAAGACGGAAAGAGGGTCCAGAAAATTAATATATCAAGGCTTCATGTATAACAAACATCAGAACTTGAAGAATGGTTCGGTTTGGAGATGCGATCAAAGAGGAGAGTGCAACGTCACAATAAACATCTCAGCAGATGAAACCACTGTTACTAAGGCACCAAAGGAACATGTCGGTCATGTGCCGGATTGGGGAAGAGTGGGCGCTACAGAATGTTTGGAAAAAATGCGAGACATGGCGGGGACTTCAAGAGAACCAACGTCTTCGATATTACAAAGAAATTTGCAAAATATAACGAGCGAAGTTAACATCAAGCTACCAAATAAAGCAGCAATAAAAAGAACCCTGAGATCGGTTAGAAGGAAGAACTTGCCCGCAGAGCCCAAATCGTTAGATGATTTGGACGAAGTACCGGAGAAGTATACTTTGAATTTTCTTTTTCGTTGAAAGCGTTTTTATGAAATTTCTTTTTCTAAATTTTCATATTGGTAGGTACACGAAAACCACTGAAGGAGATCGGTGGCTTCTTAGTTATGACGCTCAAGCTGCAGAAAAAATGATTGTTTTCTCGTCCAATAACCATTTACGGTACCTCCAAAAGGCCAAGTATTGGGTGATGGATGGAACTTTTAAAAGTTCCCCTCATTTGTTTCTGCAATTGTACGCCTTACATGTTATGGTCGAAGGACAATGGTTCCCAGTCGTTTTAGCCCTTATGGAAAGAAAGACGCGCACTTTGTACGACGTTTTGTTTGAACTTTTGAAAGATAAAGTACAAGAATTACTGCATAAAGACTTATCTCCGGATTATGTATCTACGGATTATGAAGCAGGAGCTATAAGTGCCGTGCAGGAAGCTTTCCCGGATGCCGTTATCGCCGGATGTCTGTTCCACCTGGGGCAGAGCTTTTGGCGTCGATTACAGGCGGAGGGTTTGGCCGAGGACTATTCGCTGGAAGAAAACGAAGACCTGAGGTCGCAATTCCACTCTTTAATTGCGATAGCGTTCGTCCCTGTAGAAGATGTGCCGGAAGTCTTCAACACATTGAAGGACGAAATCGAAGGAGATCTGGAAAGGGTGGTGGATTACGTTGAAGATAATTATGTGTTGGGAAGAAGGCAAGGCAGGGGTCGAAGGCGCCCTCTTTTTCCGCCCAGCGTTTGGAACTGCTACGACCGGGTGCTAGCGGGGTTGCCTCGAACGATTAACACTTGCGAGGCCTGGCATCGCCGCCTTAACCTCCTAATGGGTAAACATCATCCGTGCTTCTTCCACGTACTCGAATCGCTTCAGGCGGAGGTCAACGAAATTGATTTAGAAATCGAGGATTTGGAAGCAGGGGGGCCTCCAAAGAAGAGGAAGAAAAAGTATGTGGATTTGGACGGGAGGATTCTCCGCATTGTTGAAAAGTATGAAGAGAGGAAAGATGAGGGTGAAATCCTGCGGTACCTCCGAAGCATCGGGTACAACGTGGCCGGTAATATTGCCGTCTAAATTGACAATATTTATTACGATTTAGACGGCAATATTGCCGTCGCGATAGATAAGGACGGATGGGGTTTACTCATTAGGTGGTTTCTTTTTTCCCCCTCCACCGTCGTTGAACTCGCATCTTCCACGCTACACCCCGTTAGGGATCCTACAAATATTCTTCGAGGGGTGGTGACTGTTGATTTTCTGACTAGCGCACTAGTCAGCACCTGAGAAAAAATCCTAGCTGTGAACTAGGATAGAAGCACGACGCATCGTATCTCATGATTGAGAGTCAAGCGCGATATGAACTAGGCTACGGGCCACCACCATACAATATTTCGTAAGCATTATTTCAGCCTTTCAAACCCCTTGCCTGTAGTAAGCTTACCTTATACCTTAACTCTTGAAACTTAACCTTATTAAAACTTGTTCCTTGTTAAATTTTGTATTTTCCCTTGTGAAATTTGAATTTCGTCCCTGCGTGATAATTCCTCACTGGCAATGTGGAATTATTGACGAAAATAATTCTTTGACCATAAACAATAATGACTAATATTTAATGTGTCCAAAACATTTCTGACAAATTAACAAATGTGACCAATCGTAATTAATGACAAAAATGTGCTATGACAAATTTTACTTGTGACGAATCATGTGTGACCAGTACAAAACGTGACCAGTAATTTATGACGAATCTTCCTAAACCCCAAGACAGGCGTGTGTAAGGTTTTTTCCATGGGGCGGGTGTCACTTGCACCCATGGTCAGTAATTATAGTAAAAAAAGAGACGAAACTAGTCGAAAAAATGACGGAAAAAAAATGCACAGAAGGACCTCATTGCACTCAAAAAGAGATCCAGGTTTTTCGGCTTTTTTAACGATGGGGATGCTTTTTTAGCGAATCCCCCTGACAATTTTTTTTAAAATTTACGACAGGAATATTAAAGAAAATATTTTAACATTTATCACAATGTGCAATGAGGTTCTAAAGCGATATGTTCGGTTTATATTACGGTTAGTATGCATAGTTTATATTACGGTTTTCTATCTTTTAAACGACATTTAATATTGAATGTCGGTCGTGTAGATGTAGTACCATATAGATATAGAAGTTTCCTTTGGTATGTCATTTTAATTGGGGGATAAGGCGTGGGGGGGGGGGGGGGAAGGAGCAACATAAAAAAAATTAAAAAATAAAAATTAATGAAATATATTAGACAAGTGATGTTATTTAAAAGGCTTTGGTAAAACTATAAATGTTTCTGTAACTTTTAGTTTCTTCAGTTAAGTTTCTTAATATGACGCCGAAGTGATTCATTTTTTTGGAGACCTGTACTTCAAAAAACGCTGATACTAACTTTTTGGAGCCAGATATCAAAATTCCGTTTCCGTGCAACAATTTTTATCGATCTTTTGCACCTTTATAAAAAATCCCATACCTGACTGTACAGTACTTTTTTTGGAAAACCTAACTGCCCTTGTAAGCGAAAATAACGTATCTTCATTTCGGAATTGACACGTCCCTTCTATTTTTAACTTATGTAAACAAACAGTCAATTCCAGAATGGCTGATACGCTATTTTTGCTTACATGGGCAGCTAAGTTATCTACTGTAAACTCTCGGGAATTTATCCTGAATCAAGGTTTCCCAAAAAAGTACTGTATGGTCAGGTATGGAAATTTTTATGAAGGTGCGAAAGATTCATAAAAATTGCTCGGAAGCGAAATTTTGATATCTAGCACCAAAAGGATAATATTAGCATATTTCGAAATATAGGGTGTTAAAAAAATGAATCACTCCTGCGTCACCTTAAGCAGGCGGTGATCAGTCTTACATAGCATAGTTCATCACAAATGCTGAAAGATACAGAAATAATTTTTTTTTTCTCTACAATTATAGATAATTTTGTGTTGAATTCAGTTACAGAAACTTTTATAGTTTTACCAAAGCCTTTTAAATAACATCACTTGTCTAATATATTTCATTAATTTTTTAATTTTTTTTATGTTGCTCCTTCCCCCCCCCCCCCCCCCACGCCTTATCCCCCAATTAAAATGACATACCAAAGGAAACTTTTATATCCAAATGCTACTACATCTACACGACCGTCATTCAATATTAAATGTCGTTTAAAAGATAGAAAACCGTAATATAAACTATGTTTAATAGGAGATCGCCCATAAAAGCGAATTTTAAATTTAGTAAAAAATTAATAACTCCCTTATCTTTTAAAAAGCCATTCTGAAATTTTTTGTGGAGGTACCTCAAAAAGGTGCGAAGGCACATGAATTTTTTCAGAATTTTCAAATGTGTCCGAATCGAACTTTTCAAGGTCAAAAGGGTTAGGTCAATGACCTCAAAAGGTTATTCGTTATCACTCAAGCGTGATACATATCATATGAAAGCCTATTTCAAGAGCTTTCAAATGAGCCATAGTACGACTCTGTATCTCAAGCCGTTCCGGAGTTACATCGAATCAAAGAAGGTTGGGCCCCTACATTATCGAAATTTTTCAAAGCCCGTAACTCCGAAACCCGTGGGGGTAAAATTTTTTTGAAAATTGATCTGAACACCTCTAGGTAGGTACAAATAAGAAACCAAAAATGAAAAAAATCGGAGGGGGTCCGGTCCAGGGTCTGGTCGGTTCTAGATGGAATTACTCATTAATATTTTTCTCATAGCTAGAATAAAAAAATTTGTAATATTTAATAATAAACTTATATTAACATTAAAGCATAAAAAAAAAAAAAAAAAAAAAAAAAAAAAAAAAAAAAAAAAAAAACCACCATAAGAGGAAGGATGTTTTTTCGAAGCTCAAATTTGACTGAACCGAAAATGGCGTCAGTTATGGAATTTGAACTGCAGTTAGCAGTTCTCTCTTCTCCTTCTTCGGTTTGTCTTCCTCTCTACTTCGCGAGAAGTCAACCACTTTCGAAATTTCTCCGATAGTAAAGTTTATCCAGTTCCAAGGACGTTTTCGGAACGCCATTAGGATATTATTGGACGTCTGTTGGATCTACCTATGTCCGCACTGATCCAAAAAGCGTCCTTCGAACGTCCTATAAATATCCCATGGATTTGGATATCCTGTGGATATGAAATGGACAATCCACAGGTTGTCTAATGGATTGATAGTTCTATCTATGGGTTATTAAAATTAACTCAAAATTCAACCGACAACAGTTTAAAAATGAAAAAAAAAAAAAAAAAACAGGTATGGGTTTCTTTCCGGTACTCAATCCCCTCCCCCCAAAAAAAAAAAAAATCAAACAAAACGAACTAAACCTAGACCTAACCTAGAAAGGTCAAAATATCATACATGAAACAATATAAAAGCTGAAGCTGTTAATTAAAGAGGTTCAATGTTGTGGCTTTTTGTAACCGGAGAAAACAGAAAAAAAGTGCTTAATTACAAAGTCCTATTTTCATACCGAAATTACAAGCTTGGAGGGAAAAAAAAAGATAGATGAGGATAAATGAACCTCGCCATTCTCCGAATGAAAAAAAAATTATTAATGACATATATTTTGAATTTAAATAGTATGTTAACGGATCTTCAACGTACGAAAAGAAAGAAAAAGGCTCGCTTTTTAGTCACGGTCATAGATTTATCAATAAACAATGGCTCCCAGGCGATTGCTTTGATTCATCTAGGCACTCCTATACAATTTTGCAACGCTAAAATTCACGCTGTACCAAATCAACCTCACACTTCAAACGCATTAATCTTGTGCTCTGATTTCTGTTTTTTTCATTATCAAATAATTTCGTCGTTATAATTTATTAAACATCTTTCAGACGGGACGAAAAAAAAACGGCGGAAAAATAAAACAGGCATCCGTCCAAAGAATTTTAAATATTATTAGCAGAAAACTATTAACTGAAAAAACAAAAACCCAAAAACCAAGCCAAATATTTTCATTTGTTAAGACTGGCATTTCATATTTATTTATCATAAGGTGGTGATTCCTGTGCTGACAATATACCTACGCGACAATGGTAAATTAGACCATTATAACCTGAAATGACAGTCATAGATATCATCTTGCCAAAAAAAAAAAAAAAAAAAAGAAATTGCCATTTTTTTTTTTTTTTTTTTTTTTTTTTTTTTTTTCCAATTTTGCAAAATGAGAAAAAATTATTAATCAGTTTTCATAGGTACAAATATTTAATTAGAAGTTGTTTTTTTCAAATTTATTCTATTTTACTCTTTTTGACGTAGGACAACGTCTTAGGGCTCGGTCCTGAGGAAATCTGCCTGCCAGGGTGTCGGTCTGTTCGACCCAAAAATTAATATTTAATTATTTTAATATTAAAATTGTAAATAAAATGTTGACTATTTTTTTTTTTAAACTTTGGCATTTTTTAGGCCTAATAGTAAAATTAGAGGACATGAACAAAAGCAAGGACTTAAAAAATTTCTTGTAAATTTTACTTTCAAAAAAGTTAAATTTTAAGGGTGCAAATTCTCTTTGGAATGTTGGACCAACATGTTGGTACAACAAGTTGGACAAGCATGTTGTACCAACATGTTTGACAAACGAACGAGTCGACTATTTCAGGGTGCAAATTCACTATGGAATGTTAGACCAACATGTTGTACCAACCTGTTGTACCAACATTTTACACTAATTTCGGCGCAGAAGTAAATTCTGCAATAGTCAATTCGTTCGTTTGTCAAACATATTGGGACAACAAGTTGGCACAACATGTTTGTCCAACTTGTTGCACCAACACGTTGGTCCAACATTCAGTAGTGAATTTGCACCCTCAGAATTTAGTAAATAATTGTGGAACGTTGGTCCCACAAGTTGGTACAACATGTTGTATAAACATGTTGGTTCAACATTCCATAGTGAATTTGCACCCTTTGACATTCCCTTGTTGTACCAACATGTTGGTCCAACATTCCGTAGTGAATATGCACCTTAAATAATATTTTGGCTATTTTTTTTAACCTTAAGGGTTCAAATTCACTACGGAATGTTGGACCAACTAGTTGTACTAGTACCAACATTCCACACTAATTTCGGCGTAGGGGTACAAATTCACTATGGAATGTTGGACCAACATGTTGATATATCAGTCTCTTTGACAATCTCTTGTTGTACCAACATGTTGGTCCAACATTCCATAGTGAATTTGCACCCTTTGGCCTTTTTTAAACATCTTTTTTTTAAATATTAAAATTAGGCTGAATGAACAAAAACAAGAACTTAGAAATTTTAAATAAAATGCTCACTACAATTTTTAATTTTGTCCTTTTTCCTTTAGCCAAGAATATGAGCAAAGGAATATTTTAATAATAAAATTTTAACTTTGAAGACTTTAATTAAAATTTTGACTAATTTTTTTCAACTTTTAACCTTTTTTATCAAAAATTTTAAGTTTTTTTTTTCGTGCCAGGAAAAAAAATTATATTTTTATCAAAAAATTCGAATTTTCGGACCAAAAACGAGCAAAAAAGATGCCCTGAAAATTTTAAATCATTCCATTGTTTAAATTTAGCAATATTAAGACAGTACCCCAAAGACGCAGTCCTGCATAGGGATATGCCCCCATATCCCAGTCTAATTTTTAGTTTTTCATGGTTTTAAAAATATTTCTTTACTTTTCCCTCCCTTGAAATCGATTTTCCACGACTTCCTCCCCACTTTTATTCCTTTTTTTTTTAATTTATCGAAAGTGAAAGAAACAGATAATGAAACTCAATACCGAAACTGGCTTCGTATTTCCCACGTCATCACAGAATCGATGCCAAATTCTCAAGACAGTAATATATATACTAGGTGGAAGCAAAAAAAAAAAAAAAAAAAAATCTCAAACCCTTGAACCCGTGAAATACGGTTTTCCCATAAGAAAATTTTACCCCCCGAAATATTATTACCGTATTTCGATTTTCGTTGGAGCAGACGAAAAAACTTTTGATGCGAAAAAAAATTCTTCCAACAAAATATCTAAATAAACATTTTATTAGAAAATGGCAAATATTTTTTTTTTTTCGAAAAACCTCGATGAAGGAACTTTTTTTTTTCTTTTTGGAAAGAAAAAAAAAAGGACATTTCTCATTATTACAAGTTCCGTTTTCGTTAATGGGTATGAAATTTTTCGCTTGATTGTTTCCTTCCTGGAAAAAAGAAAATTAGAGTAAAGAAATTTTTATTTATTTTTCTTTTGTTTAGTAGTTGTTGCTTTGTTACTGTTGGCGGTTTTTCCCTACTTTGATTGACTTATGTTAAAAGGAAGCTTCTAGAAGCAGTATCATAGCCGTTAAAACAAAAAATCGAGTAAGTTTGGCTGATGATAATTTCTGCCGATTTTTAGGGTTTTTTATTTTACGGAAGTTCGGATTTTCGGTGAGCTCACCCTGCGATTATTTTTTTATTTGGGTACAAATTCACTATGGAATGTTAGACCAACATGTTGGTACAACAAGTTGGACCAACAAGTTGTACCAACATGTTTGACAAACGAGCGAATCGACTATGGGTGCAAATTCACTGTGGAATGTTGGACCAACAAGTTGGCACAACAAGTTGGACAAACATGTTATACCAACTTGTTGGAATGTTGGACGAACTTGTTTTACCAACATGTTTGACAAGCAAACTAATCGACTATTGCAGAATTTACTCCTACGCCAAAATTAGTGTGCAACAATTGGCGTTCAACAAGTTGGTGAAACAATTTGGTCCAAATTGTTGTACCAACATGTTGAACCAACATTGCACACAAATTTCGGCGTAAATTCTGCAATAGTCTATTCGTTCTTTAGTCAAACATATCGGTACAAGTCGATAAAACATGTTTGTTCAACTCGTGGTACCAAGATGTTGGTCCAACATTCCATAGTGAATTCGCACCCTTTGGAACAAAAAAACTAACTAATCGGTTAAATTTTTTCAGGTTTTCAAATATCGCTTGGCGGTGCCTCAAAAAGCGCTCAGAGAGAGAGCAAATGTTTTGAACAAGTTCTGACTTGCAACAAAATCGGAATGTCTCGTAGCAAAGCAAAAATTCTTCGCGACAACGGACATGTTGTTGTTTCTCAACAAGATTTCGCATGATTTTTAAGAAAAAGTTTTGTCACAAGGCATTTTGCCTTTTGCATTTGCAATTTTTAAAAAATTTTTAAAAATTGCAAATGCAGAAGGCAAAATGCCTGGGCTAAGTATTATATAATATATTTTTAATAAAAATATATTATATAATACAGCCAAGTATTATATAATATATTTTTAATAAAAATATATTATATAATACTTAACCCACTTTTAAAAATATTTTTCTTGAAAGCGACAAAATTTCCAAATTTTGCAATCAGCTCTGTTTCTTGAACGTAAATTTTCAGCCAAAAATGTTCCAGTTCGTCGTTAGTTTCATCCGGTCCAAAAGAAAAAATTAAGAAAACTTTCAAATGATTTAATGGTGTACCTTCCGTTTCGAACTTGAAATACCGCTCGGAGGCAAACTCCTTTCCATTGTATCGCCCTCCCCGAAAGGAGAAAACCTTTTCGAAACATTGTCAAGCGCCGTAAAATGTTTTTCCTTTGCTCGCCTGCTCCTTCCATCATCAAAAGTTCATTTTAATCCCTTCAAAATAACCTAATAATGAAGTTTATCACCTCCGAAATCTCAAATTCCTCCAGTGGAAAATTTCATCAGTCCAATAACTTTCCCAGGGAGCGGAACGTTGTCAGAAACACAAACACAAGAAAATCAACTTAAAATACTGTTTTAAAGAAGTTTCCAATCAAGGGATCACGAAAATCCCCCGATTTAATTTTTTTTTTCCCCTCGTCTGTAAACATCCAAATCCGTTCGAAAAAAAAAAAAGAATTCTAACGATTTCTAAAAATAGCTGAAACTATTTTTATTACTAAAATCGGTCATGCGTTTAGATTTAGGGTATACAGAAAAAAAAAGTACGTAAGCAGAAGGAAGAAGGGTTTAAAGGTTTATTTATAAATCCACGCGCAAAGCTTTATAAAGAAAAAAAAAAACGGTTTCACCTTCGGTTTGTTCGCTCGGGCGCCAATTTAAAAATAAAAAATAAAATAAGATTATTAATGCAGTACATAAATATTCAATGTTAATATTTGGCGACTAACCACGTGCGGCTTCATTGCATTGTCGTTATGTATGAATGCTGGTTACAATAAAACACGAAGACATTCCGTTGACGTCTGAGACCGCCCTACATTCTATAATGTCAACGTCACGATTTTAATATCTTTTCCCCCTTTTGCCAACTCTTCGGTTTTTTTTTTTTTTTTTAATCGTTCAGAATGTGCGAATTAAACAAAAAAAGAAAACATTCGGAAGTTTATTGAGTTTGCAAAAAGGAAAACTCGTAAATCCATCTCGGAAAAAGAGAAAAAAAAAAAAAAAAAGATCCAGACGACGACAAATTTATCAGTCTGCAAGATTGCTTATTTCAATTTCGTGGCTGGCTGAAAAAAAATCGGCGTGAATTACAAATTTAACTTTTTTCACCATTACAAACCGAAGAAAAATCCCATACTTCCTTACTTTTCTTAATAATAAAAGTAACCGTTTGGTTTATTGGTTGAACTGACATAGGACAAATTCCTCAGCTAGTGGATTAAAAAAATCGGCGTATGCGGCAGGGGGGTAACCAGCTCGGCAAAAATTTGTGGGTTTATGCCTGCGCCGGAGGTTAACTGGCGTATCTCCCAGGGTGACCTTTATTTTACGGATATTTGAATTTCGGCGAACGCACCCCATAATTCTTTTATAGTAACCGAAAAAAGATTCCCTGAATTTTTTCAGGTTTTTCGGACGACGTTTAGTCGTGTCCTCGGGGATTTAAAAATTTTGAAATTTCCGTAAAGACCGAAAAATCAAAAATTTATTTATATGTAAAAATGGTTGTTGCCTATTCGAATTTTTATGCAGTTAGAATTTATTTACATCAAACGATTCCTGTGCCGGACAAAAATATGAAGAATTTTCGCAAAAAGTTGTGTCTATAGCATATTTTGCTAATGTTTTTTACTTATTTAGGCCTCTATCATCAAAACCGTATGAGATATATAACTTTCAACTACATTTTCGTGATTTGCATAAAAATCCGAATAGGCAACAACTATTTTTGCATAAAAATAAAATTTTTGATTTTTTGGTTTTCACGGGAATTTCGAAATTTTTCATTTTTCGTTAGGAGTGATTGTATCGATTGTACACAGTAAAAAATATGATAATTGAAATTAAATATAAAAAGAGGTCAAAATATTTTAAAGTCAAAATTCAAGATGGCGGAAGTAGGGGAGTTAGGGGGTTTTCAACTCAGCACGTATGTCTTTTTAGCACTAAACCCTTATTGTCTTTTATGCCTTTATTCAATTGTATGAGTTTTTCCGAAGAGTTTTCTTTAACCGGTAGAGGTGCCTATGTTGGTCATGAAAATGTATACATTAATGTATACTATTTTAATTTGTATACATTTTGTATACGATTAGTATACAAAATGTGCATCTCGGCTGAGGGGGTTTTTCGGATTTTCCGGTGAATTATTAGGTTCCTAACCTAACCTAACCTAAGTTTTCCGAGCTGAGTTGTGATTCCCATTACCTTTTAGGAAGCCTAACCTAACCTAACCTTAGTTTTCCGCCTTTTCCAAAATCTTGTTGAGTGGAATAAAGGCATACGAGACATTTAGAGCTTGGTGCTAAAACCGTGCAAGTGCTGAGTTGAAAACCCCCCCTTGGCTTTTCGGAAGCCTTATAATTATAGTTTGAGATCTAAAATTTCGAAAGCCGAAAATGCAATTTTAAGAGAAGGAAATAAAAAAAAATTTTAAAAATGAAGATTTTAAGACTGAGAGTTTTATTCAAAACGAAGAGGAGGAAGCTAAAGAAGATATAGAAATCGATGAAGATTATTATAATTTCAAAAAAGAGACAAACAAATTTTTTTTTTTAATTCGAAAAAATTTATGCTGAAAATATCCGTCTGAAAAGTTCAAATAAAGAACTAGAAAAAGAAAACCTGAATCTAATCACGGAAATTGAAGACTTAAAAAAAAAAAAAAAAAAAAAAAAAAAAAAAAAAAAAAAAAAGGTATAACTGATTACCGTAGATTGGGTGAAGTTGTATGGAAATTCAAAACAAAAATTGCCTTTTAACGCAACCAGAGAAAGGGCAGTTAGGCCGTTACAAATTGTCCATACTGATGTATGTGTCAAGATAAAACCCCCAACATGGGACAACAAAAATTATTTCATAACTTTTTTAGATGATTACACGCATTATACACAGGCTTATTTGTTAAGTTATAAATCAGATGCCTCGGAAGTCATCAAACATTACATACTTAAAACTCAAGCTTATCATAACTTAAAAGTAGCTGTTTTAAGTGCAGATGGTGGAGGGGAATATGTGTCTAAGGAGTTACAGAAATGGTTAGCTGAAAACGGGACAGTTTGTGATCCATCACCTCCACGAACACCACAACTAAACGGTAAGGCTGAGAGGCAAAACAGAAAAAACACTATTCCATCCCACTTGAAGAGGCAAAGAATGATCACATTTATGAAAAAATTGTTAAATGTGTATTAAAAGTCATTCCTTCTGTAAAACGAAAATCAAAACAAAAAATAAAGTAAAGCGGATGAAAGCCACTGACTCCGGCAATGAACAACAACTTTATTTCAAAAGGTTATGGGCCCAGGTGCGCAGTGGAAGCGTTCTGGGCCCATAATCTTTTGAAATAAAGGTGTTTGGTAGCAAAGCGTGGTTCCAAAGAAATCGACCATCAACTTTTGAAGCCATAGTCCCTCGTCAACCGCTGAACTTAGTGCTACAATGTCAGCGTGACCTGATGAATGCGCTGTGTCCTCATTAACATCATGATTTTTGATTTATTTTTCATTTTTTGATTCATTTACCAAAGATAACAGGGGAATGGTTATGTTTGATAATAAAACAGTAAGGGTGTATAAAGAAGTCCTTAGGGGTCATAAAGAAAATGGTCTGTATTATGTGGAAACTAATATTCAGAAACAAGCATCATATGCTAAGAAAACAGAAACTGTAGTGTTATGGCACAGAAGAATGGGTCATTTAGGTTATAGTAATATTATAAAGTTGAAAAATTTATCAGAGGGCATGAATCTTCCAATGAATATTAAATTACCTGAAGGACCATGTGAGGTATGCGTAGAGGCAAAAATTCTAGGTTTATTTTAGGCACTAAAAATAAAATTTTTTGCTTAAGTATTCCAAAAACAATATCCACTAAGTAAATAAAAAAATGTTATTTTTAGTGACTAAAATAAACCTACAATTTTGTTTTGAATTTCCATTCAACTTCACCCCAATCTACGGTACTATACAAATACTTATATACTAACAAATACTGCACAAAGAAAACTCAAAAATACAGACCGAAAAACAGTCAAGAAAAACCAGAATCAGTGTTCGTTAGTTCTCTCAAAGTTAAGATATATCATCAATTGATTCACAGTCAGTAAAGGACAGAGGAATAGAGGGACTGCCTGATTAATACGAAAATTCAATTATAAGCTCCGGATAGCTCTTCATTTTAACTCTCCTACCTTAGTCGATTACACGGAAAACTTCTCGCATTTCCCTTCTCGATAAAATTCCACATTAATTGATACCGTAAATAAAATGAATTTAAAAAAAAAGCGAACAAATCCCAATTAAAACAATAGAATCGTAAAGTGAAGCTTATTTATTAAAATGCTCAAGTAAAAATAATTGCAATCGTATCTTTTTATTTCAACCCGAAAACTTTCGGCAATTTAACTTTTTTTTTTTAACGAACCCGAAATAATATATTTGTATTCTTTTTTCTCGACTCGCACGTTTCGAGAGTCAATAATTACTCGTTAAAAACAAATAAACAATGGGGATTTATTTGTGAGATGATGATACTCCAATTCAAAATGTAAAACAAAGCCCTATGGTACTTGGCACGGTAAGAAGCCGCAATTTGTCCATCGTATTTTCATTTACATGTTATGAGAGTTCCTTTTAGTCTCTCTCGAGTTTAATTTATACCTTTAAAATGCAATTTACCGACAAGTTGATGGTTTGTTAGCGTTGAAAAGCCTCCTGGGAAGCCATGATTGAAAATTAGGTTGCAAATGAAAAATAATATGACGGTGTAAAGGGACGGGGGAAAAAAAAAACTAATAATAAATAATAATAAAAACGCCGTCTTGATGTTAGGAAATATGACGTTTTTTTTTTTCGTATTTAATGCTATTAATTTATAGATCAATTTTTTTTGGCCATACTTTTTTAAAATATGATCTCTGGCAAGTTGAGGGGAAAAAAGAGAAAAATTTATTACTGAAACTCTCTTATTAGAAACGATCATTGGGTATTTTCGGGGTTGTTTATTGGTTTGCGGGTAACTGCCAGAGCGTTTTCAAATTTGTGCATTAATACGCCTATTCCGTGTAGTTAGCTTTACGACGAGGAAAATAGGGATGTAAAGTGAGGGGCTTTCATAAAATTTTAGAATAGAAAATGTCGCAGTTTGAAGCAGATAATCCGAGAGTTCCCGATTATCGTTTCTCTTTTTATTTCAACGATTTTGCGGGGGGGGGGGGGGGGAAGGGGGTAAGTAAATGTACTTTAAAAAAAGAAGCAGGACCGAAATCATGAAAGAGGAAAACAGAAATTAAATGAGACGACAAAAAAATACTAAAAGAAAACAAAATGTGAACGTAATAGTATATTGCATATTGGGGCTGGCTTAGTCCACGTCGAGACTTGCCCCACAGTATGGGATGGCTACCCCATAGGCAAGTCTCGACGTGCACTAAGCCACCCCCATGCCTGATTTGCAAAGATATTTTTCACCCCGATGGCGGGCAATGAATCTTGTCGTTTTTCTAGAAGGACGAAAAGTTCATTTTTCAGCCCTTCAGGTTGAAAAATAAAAAAATTCTACCCCATGAGCCACTCCAGAGTGATTTACACCTTTAGGAAAGAGCCTCATCCAAAGTGATTTATACCTTTAGGTAAAGCCACTCCAGAGTGTTCCCACATTATCAGGTAAGAACCACTCCAGAGTGATTCATAGAGTGACTCTTATCTACCCGTACCAAAGAGTGATGCAGGAAATGTATAAAAGTTTTGCCAAATAAATGCAAAAATAATTATATAAAAAATGTATTATTTTTGTATCGTTTATTCAAAAATCTGGACAAGACCCTGACAAACCCCAGAATTTGCAGAACTCCGCTCCGATTCGAAGTTCTGCAAATTCTGGGTTCAGAAAATCGGGATAAAAGAGCGGAAAAGTACACAGTAAAAAATTTTATGTCAAAATCAACATAAAGCAACATAAGCAAGTCCACATAATTTTTATGTTGTTTTTGTTTTATGTTTGCCTTATGGGAGAAACAACATAAAACATTTATGTGGACCTCTTAGAACATATTTACATAATATTTTTTACTGTGTACTTTATTTTATTTTGGTTTGAATTATTTTGTAATTCTTTTTTCATGACAGGCAGAAGTATATATTAAAATGAACACGTCAACACAAGCGACTGATCTATCGGAAAATTTTGAGAGTTTTCGAGAAATTTAACTTTTTTCTCCAGAAACTGAAGGAGCTCAAAACAACCTGGACCAAGCGAAGCCTTCAAAAAAACCGTTGGGAAGGCCGAAAAAAAAACCGCCGCCTGAGCCTAGGGTTAAGAGACCGCGAGGAAGGCCAAAAAAATAGCAGCCGACGGAAATTTACGAAGAGGATTTGCATAACTCTGCAACAGCATGAATACTCTAAGATCTCTGCTAGAATTGTATCCTTCATCAATACCCTGAGATCGTTGCTAGAATTATTTATTTTAAGTTCATTTCCGTGCGTCGGAGGTGAAATGACGTATCTCCATCGTAAATACGATCGGAGTTAGTCTGTTTCGGCGTTTTGTGGAAGTGTCACGTGACCTCAAGTTTACGGCAACATGAGCGTGTTAACTTGCAGTCACATGATCACGTGATTTTCATAAACACTCGAAACAGACTATCTTCAATCATGTTTACGATGCAGACACGTTAGTTCACCTCCGACGCACGGAATTAATGGAAAAACTATAGTACTTTCAGAAACAAGAATTTGCAGAACCCAGATTCTGGGTTCTGCAAACTTCTGGGGTTTGTCATAGACTCGTTTGGACATGCATAATTCCTGCGAATTTTATGCATATTTTTTTAAGCACCAAAATTTGAACATGCATAATTTTTTACAAAATTTAAGCGTAACTTTTTTCAAGAATAAAAATCTGGTTATGCATAATTTTTGCAATTTTTGCACAATAACTTTTTAAAATCATAAAGCAGGAAAATTAGCAAATATAACTCTTATTCAACTTTTTTTATTGAATGCATAACTTATTTATGCATTTTTTATGTCTAATTTTTTGTATTATTTATACATGATTTTTATATAGTTTATGCATCTCTTTTTTGTACGTGTACAAAAAACTATAACGTAGCTCTTAGCTAAAGGTACTCTATAGCCACTATAGCTACTCTAGTGGCTATAAAGCTATATTTTACCTAGTGATGTACACCTTTAGGTAAGAGCTACCGTAGTGTGTTTCATCCCTTCAGATATGGAGCACAGATAGGGAGCATAAAAAAATTTGCTAACTGAAATTTTTAGGCTTTTTATTCAATAAATTACTGATACATGAAGACTCCTCGGGAATAAACAAAGATGTCCAACGCAAACGCCGTGGAGTCTTCACATCTTATTAATATACTGCCCATTGATTTTTTCTACTGAATCATTCTGCCCCTGTAAGCAAAATCACCTGCATTTTATTTAAATTTTGAGATAATGACAATAAAAACAATCGTAAAGAGTAAACAAATATTTTGTTTCTTTGTATTTTTAATGGAGATCGTCTTTTTCTCTTCTTTATTTACTTTTTATATTATAAAAATAAGCTTTTTTCTGCTTCATATCTCACTCTTTAAGTGTAAAATGCAATTCGTGAGATTATAAGGATTCGATCGGTACCAAAATCGCCATTGTTTACAAAAATGAAGTTACGGTGATTTCGCTTACAGCGGCAGCATTAATTTTTCCTAAAAACCATTCAATTAAGAGGAGGCTTCACGGAATACCGGAAGGAATAGCTGCTTTGTCTAATATGCCATTTACGGGGGGGAATCAAATTTTAGGTATCTAACAAACTCCTTTGACTTTTTCTTGTATTTTCGGTACAAGTTTCAACTTGTTCCAAGCAAACAAAAACCAGGAAAACGAAATCAAAGTTTTCCTTCCACAATTTTTTAAAAATTATTTTCCCGCGCCCATGCATTTCAGACAAGTTGAAACTTGCACTGAA
The DNA here is from genome assembly GCA_037577465.1 of Liposcelis bostrychophila. Classification (NCBI taxonomy): domain Eukaryota; kingdom Metazoa; phylum Arthropoda; class Insecta; order Psocodea; family Liposcelididae; genus Liposcelis; species Liposcelis bostrychophila. The sequence continues at coordinate 9,278,389 of CM075212.1, forward strand.
AAACTCAAGGATATACCAGAGGAGTTCTTTAGATACCTAAAATTTGGATTTTTACTACCGGCATCCGTGAAGCCGCCTCCTAAACTCCTGACCAAAAACCGTACTAAAATGGTCGACAAACGATTAGAAGCGAAAATAAAATAAAAGCGACGACGACAAAAAACAGGAAATGAAAAAAATAGAAAACCGCGTGAAAAAGTAATGATACTCAAAAATAAAAGCAATGAAATGAAATGTCTCGTATAAAAATTGCCAAAAAAAAAAAAAAAAAAAAAAATTTCACCTTGTTCGAATTATTAAAGATATTAAATAATTCAATTTGATATTCCTCGTACGATTTTCTACACCACCTGGCACATGACCGGGAGCGGTGTCAGCATGGAATCCGATCTGCTGTCCGGTTAAATAATACGGTTCTTAACTTTCTTTAAAACATGTCGGGTAAGTCATGTGGGTGGGCAACCGCACCAAAACCTATACGATGACAATGCCTGCCGTTGCAACACCTGACTCGTGACTGGGAGCATTATCAGCTGGATTTCATCTATTGGCAACCGGTGTCTGCGTTTTTTTTTTGTGGAATTTTCTTTTCTTTTAAATCGACCTTTAAAAAGCAAAAAAAATAAAAATAAAAAAAATCAAAGGAAATGAAACGGAACCTTTTTTTTTTTTTTTTTTAATGTTCGAAATGAAGATGAAAAACACTACATCGATTTAAAGCAAGGATAAGATTCATGGCTAAAACGTTTCTTTGGCAACTTTGTACGGTTTTGGCTTGCCTAACACGTAAAAGGTTTTTTTTTTTTTTTTTTCCTTCCGAGGGATTTACGACTTACAAGAAACATAAATCCACAGCTCCTTCGAATTAATTCCTTATCTGACGAAGTTGAAAAAATCATAATAAAAATGTCACTCTTGTCAAAAAATAAAAGATCTCGTTTCAGATATAAATTTTGGTAGCACCGTTAAAGGATTCGATTGTTTCGATTGTTGATATAAAGGGCGTTACACTTTAATCCAACTCGTTATGTACAGAAAAAAAAAAAAAAAAAAGTTTTCTTGCTAACATTTTTTTTTTCTTTTTTTTTTGTGGAAGACGATCTCGTCTTTCACTCGTTTTTTTCTTTCTTTATCTTCCTCGTACATCTCGACTTTCTACTCTTTGATCAATTAAAAAAAACCAGAAGCTTTAATAAAGTAAATCAACACCGTAAAAAGAAATTTTTATCGATTTAAAACAAAATTATTATAAAACCTCACAGAAATCCCGTCAACGTAAATACTCCCCTAAGTAATTACATTTAAATTTATAAGCCTTTACAAAAATTAAATGTTATACTTGTAAAATTATGATTTTGTATGTATATATCACAAGAGTTTAAAATAATATCCCACCGTAAACATTAACAGAGATTCTCTTGAATGTAAAGCATGCAAAATTTTTATTTTTTTGAAAAAAAAAAAAAAAAAAAATTAAACTTTTTTTGTTTAGTTTGTTTTTCAATATTTCAACGAGTTTGGAGGATGCATTTTTTTCCCGTTTCTTTTCGCGAAAAATTTTTCACGCCTTTTCCGATACAAAAATATAAATAGATATTTTTTTTGATGGAAAATCCAAAATTTTATAGTGAAAGCACGTTCTGTCCTGTCGCAAAATTAATACTCTTTTGATGGAAAGTAAAAAAAGTTTATTATTAAGCATTCCATTTTAGAAAAAAAAGCTTTTAGCTTTTATTCCAGATACTTCTATATACAGTTTTGCCATCGCCTTTTTCATTAATGTCAAACTTTGTATAAAAGCGTGAAAGTTGGTCAAATGCATTATTTATTTATTTTTATTAGAAAAAAAAACTTTGTAATTGGTAATTTCAGAAATTAGAATTAGTTAAAAGGTAATTCTCAAATAATTTACCTGAGCTAAGCTAGGTTAGACTAGGTTAAACTAAAAGTACAACAATGATTAGGCTCCGAAAGCGAATCTACAACAGCGTGCAACAGATGTTGCAATAGCCTGTAGGTGCCTGCAACAGCCATGGTCAGGTACTCAGTCTAAGAATTCTGCCAATTAATTTATAGTTTCGGCTATTTCCGACAGATGTCGCCTCTGGTCAACTATGACTGTTGTATGGATGCCCTGAAGGGAACAGTGTTTTATGGTTATTTTTTTATTGTCTGTTCCGGAACAAACATTGTCGGCTCCGAAACTGGCACGTTTTAGTTCATGGCTGGTTCTGGAATTGACAATGTTTGTCCTGGAACAAGAAATGTTTGTTCTGGAATAAGCAATATCAGTTCCGGAACAAGCACTGTTCGTCCTGGAACAAGCAATGGTTCTCCTGGAACAAGAAATGTTTGTTCTGGAATAAGCATTATCAGTTCTGGAACAAGCAATGTTTCTCCAGGAACAAGAAATGCTCGTCCTGGAACAAGCAATGTTTGTCTGGTACAAGCAATGTTTGTCCTTGCACAAGCATTCTCCGCTCTGGAACAAGCAATGTTTCTTCTGGAACAAAAAATATTCGTCCTGGAACAAGCAATGTCCGTCCTCGAACAAGAAATGTTTGTTCTGGAATAAGCATTATCAGTTCCGGAACAAGCAATGTTCGTCCTGGAACAAGCGATGTTCTTTCTGGAACAAGCAATGGTTCTCCTGGAACAAGAAATAGTTGTTCTGGAATAAGCATTATCAGTTCCGGAACAAGCAATGTTCGTCCTGGAACAAGCAATGTTTCTCCTGGAACAAGAAATGTTTGTTCTGGAATAAGCATGATCAGATCCGGAACAACCAATATTCGTTCTGGAACAAGCAATGTTTGTTTCGGCAAGAGCAATGCTCGTCCTGGAACAAGCAATGCTCGCCCTGGAACAAGCAATGCTCGTCCTGGAACAAACAATGCTCACCCTGGAACAAGCAATGCTCACCCTGGAACAAGCAATGCTTGTCCTGTAACATGCAATGCTCGTCCTGGAACAAGCAATGCTCGTCCTGTAACATGCAATGTTCGTCCTGGAACAAGCAATGTTCGTCCTGGAACAAGCAATGTTCGTCCTGGAACAAGCAACGTTCGTCCTGGAACAAGCGACGTTCGTCCTGGAACAAGCAACGTTCGACTTGGAACAAGCAATGTTTCTTCTGGAACAAGCAATGTTCGTCCTAAAACAATGTTTGTTCTGGAACTGACGGCGTTTAATAATTAAATTGTTTTTTCCGGAAGAGACAATGCCGGTTGTCAACAAGAAATGTTTGTTCTAGAACAGACAGCATTCACCGAGAAATTTTTTTTTCTTGTTGAGCAGCGTTTTGGCCGATTGCAGTATTTACGCAGGTTTTACTGACTTGCAGAAAAAAATCAAAAGATTGATTTTTTTCTGACTTTAATATATTAAACGGAATAACTACAATAACAACGACAAAAAAATCACACTTGGAATTTACAGGGGAAATTTGTAAACGCGTCAGTCAAAATTTTTATTGATTTTTCCAGTTCCTTAAAGAACAAAAACAACAACAACAACAACAAGAAAAAAAATTATCTTAAGAGTGAGTTGACAAATTTATTAGTGACGTAAACGGCAAAACAATAACCTCCGTGTCAAGTACGCTACGTTAAATGTCTTAAGCCTCTTCTAAAGTTAAAGGAAAAAAAAAAAAAAAACTTCACGCGAAATGCAAAGATGTAACATAATCATTCCGTTTATACTAAGGTCAGTGCCGTGGCCAACATGAAAGGAATGTTGAAAGAAACGAATCATTTTCAGTTCTTTCCCTCTCTTTTTTTTTATTCCCATATACAGTCAGCGATGGAATTTGACAGAGATAAATTGCGTATATTTTTTTATAGCGTGACTATAAAAGGCAGGGATCTGTTTATGCGGTAATTTCGGTTTTTTTTTTCTTTTTTCCTTTTTTGTAAGCTTTTTGCAAGAGGATCAATGAATGAATATGTCGAATATATGTGGAAAGAAGAAAAAAAAATATATATATATAAAGAGAGAGAGTCCCTTAAATAGTTCGCATCCATGTACACTTTGTGATCTTGGAAAAATTTCATCTAATAAAGAGGATTTTTTTGTTGTTTCTTTTTTTTCCTTTTTTTTTTTTTTTTGTTGTTTTCTGAAAAAGGAAAGCCACATTCCAATTTTTTTTATCCGTTAATAAAATGTTTTCCTCCTTCGATTGCTAACCGGAAAATAACGGTTCGATCAAACGAAATGGGAAATATCCGAATTGACAATATTTTTTTTTAGGGATCTCCGATCGTTGGAAGAATTTTTAGAATGGTTGCATTTGTACAAATACATACAATTTTTTTTTTAGTACAGGATAAGCTACTTAAGAGGAGGCTTCACGGAATACCGGAAGGAATGGCTGTTTCATCTAACACTCGATTTACGGGGAAAAAAATCAAATTTTAGGTGTCTAACGAACTCCTTTGACTTTTTCTTGTATTTTTTGTACAAGTTTCAACTTGTTCCAAGCAAACAAAAACCGGGAAAACAATGTTTTTCGACCGCGATTTTTTTTTTTTTTTTTTTTGAAATTATTTTCCCGCCGCCATACATTTCAGACAAGTTGAAGCATGCACTGGAAACTCCAGGATATACCAGAGGAGTTCGTTAGGTACCTAAAATTCGGATTTTTTCATCGTAAATTAAGTATTGGAAAAAACAGCAAAAAAGCGAATTTCCAACGCATGTAATTACCCAAATTAACAAAACTTGATAAGTTCTCCAAAAAAAAAAAAAAAAAAAAAAATAGCCACGGAAAAATTTCTTTCGGTTATGGAATGGTTTAAAAGAGGAAAATGGACAGTGTCCATACCTGAAGCATCTTCGTCAACAACGAAACCATTAAGCCTCGTTCAAACCACCCACTGCAGAAATCCGACCAACATGCAAAGTTTGGAAACGTTCGTAACAGAATTGGAGAACGAAGTTCCTTTCACTCATTTATTACATGATTGGTTTCAAGAAGAAAATAATGAAGCTGAGGAGGAAGAAAATGATGAACCCGAGGAGGAAGGAAACGTTAAGCTGAAGAGGAAGAAAATGTTGAAGAAGAAAAAGAAAAAAAAATGAAACAGGCTCTACGTCGGTAAAGCCTAAAGAACTTGAAGTGAAACTTCTTATGGCGTTGCGTTTTACTATTTTTTCAACGAATTTTACCTTGAAATAATTAATTTCTTTTTTTTTTCATTGTTTTTTGCTTACTTAAATTTTAATAAAAAACAAACCAGAGTTAAAATTGCACAAAATCGGCCAATCGCCTTTTTTCAACTTTTATTTTTTAAAAATCACCCTTTTTCAACCATTTTCAAAATTCGTTTTTGAAAATCACCCTTTTTTCAACCATTTTATTTTCAACACAAAACCAACATTCGTTTTAATTGTCGTTAAAATTCGTTTTAATCGTCATTAAAATTGCTATCAAAAACATTGGCATCGAGAAAAATTGCCATTAAAAAATCGACAATTCCCGCTCGATCGAAGCGACAGGTGTTTAGAGCTAGAGTGTATGGTGCCTAGGCAGCAAACACTCTAGAGTGTGTAATGCCTAGGCAAGAAACACTCTAGAGTGTGTGGTGCCTAGGCAGGATACACTCTAGAGTGTGTGGTGCCTAGGCAAGAAACACTCTAGAGTGTGTGGTGCCTAGGCAGGATACACTCTAGAGTGTGTGGTGCCTAGGCAGGATACACTCTAGATTGTGTAATGCCTAGGCAAGAAACACTCTAGAGTGTGTGGTGCCTAGGCAGGATACACTCTAGAGTGTGTGGTGCCTAGGCAGGATACACTCTAGAGTGTGTGGTGCCTAGGCAAGAAACACTCTAGAGTGTGTGGTGCCTAGGCATGATACACTCTAGTAGAGTGTGTGGTGCCTAGGCATGATACACTCTAGATTGTGTGGTGCCTAGGCAAGAAACACTCTAGAGTGTGTGGTGCCTAGGCAGGATACATTCTAGAGTGTGTGGTGCCTAGGCAGGATACACTCTAGAGTGTGTGGTGCCTAGGCAAGAAACACTAGAGTGTGTGGTGCCTAGGCAAGAAACACTCTAGAGTGTGTGGTGCCTAGGCAGGATACACTCTACAGTGTGTGGTGCCTAGGCAAGAAACACTCTAGAGTGTGTGGTGCCTAGGCAGGATACACTCTAGAGTGTGTGGTGCCTAGGCATGATACACTCTAGTAGAGTGTATGGTGCCTAGGCAGCAAACACTCTAGAGTGTGTAATGCCTAGGCAAGAAACACTCTAGAGTGTGTGGTGCCTAGGCAGGATACACTCTAGAGTGTGTGGTGCCTAGGCAAGAAAAACTCTAGAGTGTTTGGTGCCTAGGCAGGATACACTCTAGAGTGTGTGGTGCCTAGGCAAGAAACACTCTAGAGTGCGTGGTGCCTAGGCAGGAAACACTCTAGAGTGTGTGGTGCCTAGGCAGGATACACTCTAGCAGAGTGTGTGGTGCCTAGCCAGGATACACTCTAGTAGAGTGTGTGGTGCCTAGGCAGGATACACTCTAGTAGAGTGCGTGGTGCCTAGGCAGGAAACACTCTAGAGTGTGTGGTGCCTAGGCAGGATACACTCTAGCAGAGTGTGTGGTGCCTAGCCAGGATACACTCTAGTAGAGTGTGTGGTGCCTAGACAGGATACACTCTAGTAGAGTTTGTGGTGCCTAGGCAGGAAACACTCTAGAGTGTGTGGTGCCTAGGCAGGATACACTCTAATAGAGTGTGTGGTGCCTAGGCAGGACACACTCTAGTAGAGTGTGTAATGCCTAGGCATTACACACGAGGCATTACACACGGGTCAATATTTTCGAACCGAATATTTGTTTTTAGGAAGCTCAATACGTACCTAATATACCCTATAAAGCACAATTTTGTGTATTAAAAGATGTTAATCGGGCGAATTTTTGAAATTCGTCCGAAATAAGCACCATTCCGGCCGTACAGATTTCAAACCCCTGGGATTGGGCCAAAAAATTTTTTTTCGACCTAAAAAAAATTCAAGCTTCTTTTTACATATAAATGAATGATTTTTCGCCCAGGGAGCGAAAATTAAAAAATTGACCTTCAAAATGAGCCACCCTAAGAATTAGCCCCACTAGCTTCTGCTGCATGACCTGGACCACCAATTCGTACTTTTTCCTTCCATACAAGTATCCATAGTCGCTGCTGAAACTTCGAATTTAAAACTACATCGACCCATAGGACAAGTTTTCTTATTAGACCAAAATTTTCGACAGGAAAATCACGCAGCAACTTAATGGTTTAACCTTTGGGCTTTTACTTTGTTTCCCTTCGTTTTCATCATCGCCCTTAAGTAACTTAACCGCAACTAGTCTCTTTAAGCTCTAAATAATTAATGAACTTAAATTCCTTTTCTTCGTGTTTTATTCCACCAGACCAATTAAGATAACGAGCGCACTTTAACCGCTTTTCATTCAAGCCTTCCTTTAAAAAAAAAAAAAAGAATTAAAAAAAATTATGAATGAAAAATGAAAGAGGAAAGAGAAATGAAGGAAAAAAAAAAAAGAGAGCAACACTCCAAGAATGATCTGGTTCGGTTGATCAATACGAAACAAGTTAACCTTGCATTTGAAGGCATCAATACTCAAGAGCTGCCCTCATTTCATCGGGCAACTCGTTCCAATATTTTTTTTTTTTCAACACAACAGGAGACGTGTTAGCGGTGAAATTATGCAGAAAAAAGAAATTATTCGGAAAAAACATCGCATTGATTATGTTTCACGTCAAAATTAATTAGCGGGATAATACATTTAAATTGAAAGTATGCAAATATTGGAACTGAAAAACGCGTGCCTGAAATTGTAATCCACTTGTTAATAATTAGGTAAAACATATAGGGAACATGCGAGAACCTGAAGAAGGTGTAGTGTTACTTGTAAGTGAGTATTTTCTTGATTGCGCTGAGTACTATGTTAAATAAATCATTGTAATTATTCCGGTTGCGTAGGTGAATCCATTTATCTGTTTCGCCTTAGGGTTGTTTTTTTTATTTTCTTTCAAAAAAAAATTATGATAATTAAAAATGCTTGCGATTATTCTTCTTGGAGTGTTAAAGTGTGTCTCAAGATCAGCGTACAGGTTATATAAAGGTTTAGCTCATTTTAAGTGTTATGAAAAATTAGGAATGAAAAACCAGACTGTTCGAAATGTTTATTCCAAATCGGTAAAGCCCTTTCGTTTCAATTTGAGCAGGTTTGACCAAGTTTATTGTGTGAACGTAAGAAAATGGGGCGTTTAATAAAACATCCACCATGAGCATTTTGGGTAAACATTGGGGAAATACGTTCGGTAAATCCTTAAGGGCGAAAATTTAGTACCAAACATGTTGAATGTGCATGGCGGTAATTGAATATTGTCATCCAACAAGCTCGGGGAAGCGCTAGACAAGTTAAGACAAGCCGCGCGGTTTTCCTGTTTACGTTCACCCAGAAAAATGCTGCTTTGGGTCTAAGCAAAAATGCTTTGCTACAAAGCATTTTTGCATAACTTAGGTCTAAGCAGAATAAATGTTTTGTGCAAAAACTCGTGATTGCTTTGCCGCAATGCATAATGTCGACAAGTCGAGCCATGTTGCTTTGCGGCAAAGCATATTTGTTTTGTCGCTAAGCAACATCGCTTGTATTTCAAACTAGAGCCCTATATACTGGGAGAAGCGCAACCTACGGTCTAGTTTTGATTGGTTCTTGGTACTGGACGCCATTTTACCGTCCATGCAAGAATTTTTAATCTAACCTTATGTGATTTTACTAAGGAACTTTTGCTAAGCACCTTTTAGTTAGACCTTTTACTAAACACCTTTTACTTGGGAGCTTTTTCAAAGCAGCTTTTAATCGTTTGGGAGTACTTGTAACCTTTTGTTTCTAAGGTCGCGACCAATCTCTACTTTCAAATGAAACCTTTAATATTTTTTCAGATATACGGCAATAGAGGATTTAGCTCTAGAGTATCTCGTAAATGACCCGAAAGCAACCAAAAAAAAGTTCATTACACATGCAGCACTGTACTACAATAACCAAAATAGAACTTGGGAATCTATAAAAAAAAGACTATTGTTTTTGAAAAAACAAAAACAAAAGGAACAATGTCAAAATCAAGTGCAAGACGAAGATGAGGATAAAGATGAAAATCAAGGTCAAAAAAAAAAAAAAAAAAAAAAAAACAAGAATGCCTTCCTGCGGCGCAGCTTAAGGGTCGCCCTTCGGGCTCCCAAACGCAGCTCGGCCTATGGCCTCGCCTTCGCCCCTCTTAAACCGTAAACGGCTTCAGAACTTCGGCATCTCAAAATTGCCCAAACCAGAAAACCAGATCACACCTAACCAAACCTATTTAAAGATCACACCTAACCTAATCTTGACACAAGAATGTATTTACTGAATAAATCCATGATTTTTTTGAAAATTCGTAATTAACTCACTTTCACATTTTCAGAATAATGTTAATCGTTTATTTTAACTAATAATGAAAACAGAACATAACATAACATCAATAGTAACGGTGAATTAAATCGGTGCTAACGGCTTTGTTTACTTTTTAATTTCAAAATGTCGGACAAATATCCAACATGGAGGACAAATATCAGATGTACCGTATGGTATATGGAGAAAACTAAAAACTTAAATATCTTTGGATAGGGAGGTTCTTTTTCGTTGGGGTAAACTTCTTGCACATCCTCGACCCAAATGTCAACTTTTAAGCCAAATTTTGATGTGAAAAGACATTGCGGGAAGACGGTATGCCGCACACGACATGTACGGCGTGGGATGTCGATTTGTTTCGCCTCTAAAAACATTGAAATAATTTTTCGCAAGACTGAACGAGCATTTAAATCGAAAGATAAACTCATTAAGATGAGGTATAGAAGGTCCAGTGCTTCAAAAATTTTATTAGGTTCATGGTTTTAAAGTATGAAATGTAAATTCTGGCAAATAACGACGCTAACAAAACCAATACTTCGGCCATTTTGAGATGCCGAAGTAAAAAAAAAAAAACATCGAATATCAACTCGTTGAAACATTTCCATCCTGTACATATTGATTTGTCATTTTTTTTTCTTTTTCTTTTTTAAGGGGAGGGGGGAGGCTTTTCTTGTTTTTTATTTACTATTTATTTTTTTATAAATACAACGTAAACACCAAAAAGCGTATTACAATTTAAAGTTAATTTTTACTTTCAAGCGCCGCGAAGCGAGCTCGAAGAAAATATTCCCATGGTCGGAAACCGAAAACCTTTAATCCGGCAAGTTTTTGTCGACTTCAAAAAATGAGAGAATGTGGTTGATGTGAGCTGGCGTTGTTTCTTTCTTTTTTTGTAAGTTTGTCTACGAATTTTTGGTGTCGTACACCAATTTCAAGATGAAAATTGGTACTCGAAATTGGCTGGTCCTAGATAGAGCCCTATATACTGGGTATACCAGTACATAGGGTACTACCCAGTATATAGGGCTCTATTGCGAACGAGGCATATTCCTTTTTCTGGGTGTAAGTAAAAATGAGCCTATACTATGTTTATCGAAGATTTTCGTTGTGTTCTAGTAGCATAACATAAAGTGTATATATATACACAGTAAAAAAAAATGTAATTATGTAGAAAAGGGTCTACATATTTAGCATGTTACGTTTTCTATGTTAAAAAAGAACAAATTTGCTGTGTTGACTAAAACAAACGACGAAAAATAAAAGACGATTTTATGGCCGCTCAATGTTTTTATTTTTAACACAGTCGAGTTTGTTGACTTTTTTATGTGGACCGATATTAACAAGTGATTATATTAAATTTTTACATATTTTTTTTAACTGTGTATATATATATATATTTGAGGGATTATTATATATTATATTATTATGTATTATATATTATATATAATAATATACACCAATCGGGAGTAAATGACCACTTTATGACTTTCAAGATAGTAAAGACTAAGATATAATTCCTTTGTATGATTTATCCTTTCAACTCCTCCATGTGGAAGTCCGCATTTATGGAGGAGGCCCTATGTGATATTAATTCGAGGAAAAAGTGCAGCCGCCGGAATTTTCACTTAATTGTAATTGAATCCATATGGATCCATCCGGAGATCGGGCATTTTTACAATGAATTCATCCGTAGGCAAAGGGTTTAAAGAAAAAAATCATGGAGATTATTATTCCATTCACCATTTTTTTTTTTTTTTTTTTTTTTTTTTTTTTCGAATTTTCATAAAAACAGTATCAACCATTTGTTAAAGTTAATAAAGCATCTCTCAAAAAAGTTTTTAGTGGCGGCCCAGGAAAAAGGAATGCGCCTAGTAAAAACGATGACTTCTTACTCCAACATCTGCAATCGTGTTCGATGTGTAGTGGCATCCCATATGCAAACCTGCGCGGACTTGCAGAAGTTTCGGACTCAAAATTTAGATCCGACAAAATTTAGGGACAAAAATTGGCACTATTATGGCGATTCAACATTGCCAAAGATTTTTATGGAGTTTTTCTCCCTTAACTTGCTTACTTAACATGTGGACGACCAAATCTGAAGTCCTTTGACTTGTTCTTTTATCTTTGGTACAAGTTTCAGCTTGTTCTTGTATTTTTGGTGCAAGTTTTAATTTGTTCCTGTATTTTTGGTACAAGTTTTAACTTGTTCCTGTATTTTTGGCACAAGTTTGAACTTGTTCCTGTATTTCTGGTACAAGTTTCAGCTTGTTCCTGTATTTTCGGCACAAGTTTCAGCTTGATCCTGTATTTTTGGCACAAGTTTCAGCTTGTTCCTGTATTTTTTGTACAAGTTTCAACTTGTTCTTGAATTTTGGGTACAAGTTGTAGCTTGTTCCTGTATTTTCGGTACAAGTTTTAACTTGTCCCAAGTATATTCGAGCCCGGGAAACAAAATCAAACTTTCTCGATCACATTTTGTTTCTAAATTATTTTCCGGCCGTATTTTAGACAAGTTGAAACTTGCACTAACAATTCCAGGATACACCAAAGTTCGTTAGATACCTAAAATGTCTTTTTTAAATATCGTTTTAATGTCGTTTTTTTTTTAATCTACTGTTTTAGACAAAATAGGCGAGCGCGTTACCATTCAGTCACAAGGCTGTCTCAAAGAAAAATAAATAAATAAATAAATAAATGATTAGTCGTCAAGAAAATTTTACAAACTACCAGACAAGTTTTTACGAGCTGCTGAAATGTACCGAGCAAAATGTTTAATTCGGCGTATTTCTACCGACGTGAGGCAGGCCGAGGTGATGGCTATCATATGTTTGTTTCGGACAATCCAAACCTGTCCTCCTTTGAGTCAATCATTAGATGACTTCATGATCAAAATGACTTCACACCTTCCCTAGCTTATTTTGCTCTCAATTTAAATTTGAATTCGCACTGGCAGAAGAGGCCGTTTCTTGTCACGTTACCCACATCAATGTAATACCACTGTTAAGATTGCGGGTCCTAAAAGAGGTAGACAAGATAAACTTAATCCCAAAAGCAGCGCCACACCCTGTATCATGGCAAAGGTATTAGGAAAGAGAGAATATCGGCCCTCGGTAAAAGAAAACTTGTCAGTCACAGAAGGTATTAGGCGATATCTTAAAGGAGTAAATTGAAACAAGTTCGGAATTTCAGATAATCCTTTCGAAAAAAAAAAAGAAACTGGTTCTTCTTGCTGCAGTTGGAATATTTAGAGAGAGAAAAAAAAAGTGGAAGAAATTTTTTTTTTTTTTTTTAACTTGTTAAACATCTTTAATTCTAAACGGACATCGTTTTAAATGGCGGCACCGATACATTCGAAGCAATAACAAGTGTATAAAGTCAGTAGTTTAATGCGAAGGTATGGATGTCTTATTTAATGAAGAAAGTGTTCCTTCGTTTGGTAAATACTACAAAATCCTACTGCTAAAGAATAGGAACTATATTGTATATCAGAATTTAACTGAAGTAGTCATTCGACTCTTTTTATGGCAATAGATCAAGATTGTTCTTTTAAAACTAAGTTCAACGAAGTTCTTTACAAAACTAACCGACACATTCTACGGTCCACCGATGGCACCATAATAGCCAACACGTCCCCGTATCCTCGAGGAATGGAAATCTTACAATTTTGCACAAGTGCAGCGGTGCAGGGCAAGTCTGGGCAGGTCTGAAGAAGTACAGGACATGTATGGACAAGTGCAGGACAAGCACAGGACAAATCTGAACAAGTACAGGGCAAGTCTAAACAACTATAGGTCAAGTACAGGGCAAGTGTGAACAAGTGCAGACAAGTCTGAACTAGTACAGGACAAATCCGGACAAGTACAGGGCTGTATGGACTAGACACTAGGCAGGACTGTCTAAGAACATCCATGTCCGTTATCCTCTACAATTGATCAGATCTTTACTCTCTGGCAAATCATTGAAAAATCTCGCGAGCACAACTGCGAAGTGCATAACGTCTTTATCGACTTAGCAGAGTTAAAACAACTAAATTCATGACTATCCAAACACAAGAGAAGGCAACCTTAGCCATAAGGTATTCATTTCAATAAATTCACTATTTCGACTTTCCCTACTGCTGAAATAATACAAAGAGGAAATTACGGAAGCGGAAAATGATTTAAAGTACAAAAAAAAATCTAATAAAAGTGATAATGATAATTTAGTCGAAGGGAAAAAGCGCTGGAAGTTTACGCTTGAATGATCTCTACGGTTCTTAACTTTTTAATTTTTTATCTGGTAATCGAAAGCATGTTTTAAAAGCTTTTTTTTCAAGTGCATTCCATCTCAAACCGTCTGAAAACCACCAACATACAGATCATGTATCGAATTTAAAAAAAAAAAACATCAATAGCCAGAACTTTATTTTTCGATTTCTCCAACTGCTTCATCCTTCAGCTTTGCCATGCTCAACCCAGGAATTAAAAAACTTATACCCGGAGGATTACGATTACTTCAATTTTCCGGACATCTCGGGTATAGTAAAAAGTGATCTTGTTAATTTAAGGCGGAAAGCCTGATAAGATGACATTTTTCATTTTTAAATAAAATAAAAAAAGTCGTCAAAAAATTTACGGCGCGGGATATGAATGATTGACTACAATATTTTTCGAATTACAGATTTCGCAATCCAAATGATGAATAACATTGCTAATTTTTTTAATTTATCGATTTTTGAAAGATCCATCAACGTCAAGAAATATTAATTTCATACTTGAAAAATTTACAAATTGAAAAAAAAATGTAACCAATCAATTCTTTCGCAATTAAAAGAAACTCGATCCTAAGCATTTGGCTCCTGTTTCTTTTTTTTTTTTTTTTTTTTTCTTCTTCTTCTTCTTCTTCTTCATTAAGACTTTGAACTTTAAATACAATTTAACGAAGTTCGTTCTTCTTATCTCCAAACGAGATCGAGATTAGGAAAAAAGAAAAAAAAATACATGCGGTGACACTGCGGTTTTTTAAGTTACAGGAGATTCACATCTGAATTTGACATATTTTGCGCCTTGAAAAAAGATTTAAACGAGGAATTAAACCATTACATTATTAAAGGAGAGAAAAAAAAAATCCGATTGAATAATACTCTATAACAAATCCGATATCGTAAACAAGATTTAACCGTAGCCAGAGAACTACTAAATAATTATGTTAAGTAGGCGTGTCTTCGATATTTTGATATACGCACTGGTGTCGATCGACAAATTCGATAATATGAAAATACCCATAAGTTAATTGCTTTTAGTGTTTTTTTCTTTTTTAGCCCTGAATTACATGGGCGTATAATTATTAATTCTGATTGGGACTTCTTTATACCTACGAATATTTTTCCAGTTTGTTTTTTACATTTAAAAAAAATATATATTAAAAAGATACATACAAATTGCAATTAAAATGCGAGCACTTATCACAAGAGAAACCGACCAGCCTCATAAAATTTGCAACACCCTGCTCTTGCAAAACATAACCTAGAATTGCGTTTTTTCTTTCTTTTAACCAATTTTGCTTCTGCTTCCACTAAAAAATTATTTTCTTTAAAAAAAAAAAAAATAAATAAATAAAAAAATTGTAGCAGAGAACAAAATTTAAAAAATTTCCAACCCGAACGAAAAAAAAAAGCATAAATTATGTGTAAAAAAGTTAACATTTTTTCGGAATTTTTTTTTTTTCATCCTCCAATATAATTTTGCATAAAATATACATAAATTGCGCATAAATAATTATGCAGAAATAATTATGCATAAAATATTTGAAGAAGCAAATTTTCCTGCTTTATGATTTAAAAAAATTATATGTATAAATTATGCAAAAATTATGCATATACAAATTTTCATGCTTAAATAAATTATGCATAAATTTTGTTCCTAAACATTCAAACCAAAAGCGTTAAAAACTATTTTCAAAAAGAATTTTTGTTCCATCGATAATAATTTAATAATAATTCAAATCCCATTCATTAAAATTTTCCGGAGGTCCTGATTCTCCAAAATAATAACGAACGACCTAATTAATAATAATAATTATAATTTCCATTATTGTCGGGATCTTTTTTGGTTCGAGGCATAGCAACCGCGAATAAAGCAAAGCGGGAATAATAATCCTTCTCCGCAGCAGAAATATAAAGATTCATTTCTGGTAGCCCCGAGGTTAAATCGACTCACGGGGACAAGAAATTGATACAAATTTAATTTGGGTTTCCTTCTTGCGGCAAATTACCTTGCAATGAATAACTCCAGCAAGAAAGAAGGAATAATTGCACCTTAAACGGGCCTTATGGCTTTAGTGCCACTTTTCAATTTAAAAAAAAAAAAAAAATACAAGAATTTTTTTTATTGCAACTGTTTTGCTATTGGGAAATTAAATCGATGCAATTTTTCTTTATTATTGTTTTGTCAAATGATATCATTTTAATCTATTTCCGAACTTATTTATTCTTCTCGCTCCGGGTGATGGCTTGAAAACACGTGTGTGAATGAGTTTAGCTTGAGAAAATTGCGCGAATGTTCCAACTTTAACTGTTCCTTCTTTGTTCATTAATTTTTTATGGAATTCATAAAAAAAAATTCTCTCTTAAACTCTTACGAAAATCTCAAATTCTCAAACTCTTATGAAAATCAATCTAAAATTCAAGCGTCTGCCATATTGAATCCGCCATTTTGAAATTTTCAATATTGGTCACAGTCATAAATACAGGTCTGGAAGCTCCTATACGTCAAACACATAGGAGATCCCATTCCACTTAACTGCTCGCATTTTATTAAGTTTAGTTCATCTATTTCACCATCGACAGCGCTTGAGACGCTTTTTAATTGGCTGTTGAGAACACGTGATTCCAATACAGATAAGATTGCGTCAGAATCTCTATTTTTAAAAAAAAATATCTAACTTAACTTCTTATTAAATTAGGAATTATCGTTCCTGACCATTTTTCCTAATCCCCCCCCCCCAAAAAAAAATGAATTCCTAATCCATTTTTCCTAAAAATTTTGGTTCTTAAAATTTTTTTCCCAACAATTTTTTGTCTTTGTAATTTTCAATTGTCTTAAAATTTTTTGATTCCTAAAATAAAATTTTCTAAAATGAATATTTTTTTCTTAATTTTTTGATGAAAAATTTTAAAGGTTTTAAAAATTAGGAAAAATATTGATTTCAGAAAATTTTATTTTAGGAATCAAAAATTTTAGAAAAATTGAAAATTAGAAACTTGAAAGTTTATTTTTCTAATTTTCGATTTTCCTAAAACGTTTTGATTCCTAAAATAGAATTTCCTAAAATTTTTTGATTCCAAAAATAGAATTTCCTAAAATTTTTTGATTTCTAAAATAGAATTTCCTAAAATTTTTTGATTCCTAAAATAGAATTTCCTAAAATTGTTTGATTCTTAAAATAGGATTTCCTAAAAGTTTTTGATTCCTGAAATAGAATTTCTTAAAATTTGTTGATTTCTAAAATAGAATTTTTTAAAATTTTTTGATTCCTAAAATAGAATTTCCTAAAATTTTTTGATTCCTAAAATGAATTTCCTAAAATTGTTTGATTCTTAAAATAGGATTTCCTAAAAGTTTTTGATTCCTGAAATAGAATTTCTTAAAATTTTTTGATTCCTAAAATAGAATTTCCTAAAATTTGTTGATTTCTAAAATGGAATTTTTTAAAATTTTTTGATTCCTAAAATTAGAATTTCCTACAATTTTTTGATTTCTAAAATAAAATTTCCTAAAACTTTTTGATTCCTAAAATAGAATTTTCTAAAAATTTTTGATTCTTAAAATAGAATTTCCTAAAAATTTTTGATTCCTAAAATAGAATTTCCAAAAAGTTTTTTGATTCCTAAAATAAAGTTTCCTAAAATTATTTTTCCTAATTTTTAAAACCCCTAAAATTTTTAGTCAAAAAATTAGGAAAAATATTCATTTTAGGGAATTTTATTTTAGGAAAATTGAAAATTAGAAAAAAAAAAGTTAGGAAAGAAGTTCTAGGAACCAAAAGTTTTAGATAAAATGGGTTAAGAATTTATATTTTTTATTAATAATGGGTTAGGGAAAATGGTAGGGAATGAGAAATTATTAAAAAATTTTTTTCTTATTAAATTTTAATTTTAATGAAGCAAAATTTGGCTTCGTTTTTAGAGGAGCTGGAACCAGGGTGGTACTTTATTAAATTATCTCTATTAGCAGTAGCTTCTGGACCTAGTTACTGACTGCAAGTGCAAGCCAAACTACTTTAATCGTCTTGCCTCAAAAAAATTTCCAAAGCAGCAGCCCGAATCCGCCCTATTTTACGGTATTATTTTTCACAACAAATGCCCGTCATTACACTAATTCCATTTAGACTGCATGGTGCCGTGCTTGGCAAACAATTTTTTTTTTACTTAAAAATATTTCTGTTGTCAATTCTATGACGTCACCATACACGCGTCACTTGTCACTCTATAAACGATGAGACTTTGATGTAGGAAAAAAGAAAAAAGTACATACCTGTTAACTAACGATCCATCTGACTTAATCCTCCTCGCACCAACAGAGTGTGGATCTCCTGAAAAATAAAATAAGAAAAATACATCAGCCATAAATTAAAAAAAAAAAAAAAACAGGCCCAAGGGATTTAAAAGTAAAATAAACCCGGTGGGGAACAATTTAGAACACGCAAAATCGTCATGAACCACTTTACTGAAATCCCAAAACGCTTTTTTTTTTTTTCTTTTCTTTTTGAAAACAAAAAAATTTGTTCGCCGAACGTCAATAAATTTCTTCATCCACACCTGGGCAAATAAAATGGAGGAAAAAAAAGTCTGCTAAAAACGCATTTCAGCATAAGCTTAACTGAATTGAATTTTTTTTTTTTTTTTTTTTTTTCTCTCTCGTTTCTTTTCTCTATATAATCCATTTCGCTAATGTATTACGTTTCGAAGTCAATCTTCCTTTTCTATGGTCATGAATAGTCATGAATCTTATTGCCCTCGATACTGTTGTTGTGCCTGTGCTCTATCTTTTGTTTGAAGCTATATTGTAATGAAAGTAGTTCAACTGTGTGCATGTAATAGTCGTGTCTCAGGAGAAGATCCGTCTGACGATAACATTTCCAAACATAATATAGCGGTTCATTTATCATAGTTTATAATCGATGTAAAGAAAATGTGAGATGCAAATATAATAAGCTGGGTTTTATTTTTTGCCTGCATATAAAAAAGGTGTTTCATGAAATCGCAATTAAAGTAAAAGTTCTTTATTATTTTGTTCAAGTGCGACTTGTAATGAAGCTAACAATGGGTTTTATTGGACAACGAGTTTTTCGATGATGTTAATGATATGTCGGAGTGGGATTTAAAAAACAAAATACACGAAGTAGTGCAATTATTTTACATTTCTAAATGCCTTAGTTTCCTTTAAGGTTATTTCGAGGCAAAAACAAAAATCTTAGGGATAACTCCTGGTAAAAAAAAAAAAAATCTTCAGGCGATTTTTGTAAAAAAAATTGAACTAGGGAAACTTTTTGAAACCAAAAAATATACAAAAATTTATGAAAAAAAATTTTTGAAAAAAAAATTTAGAAATAGTAGATTACTGCCCTAGGATGGAAGAGACTTATTTCACGTCGAACCACGAGTTTGAGAAGGTTGAACACCTCGGCTTCGCCTCGGTGTTCAACGTGCTGAGACGTGAAAAGTCTCTTCCATTCTAGTGCAGTAAGTTACTTTACGTAACGAGAAAAGCGAAATGTTCACTTCTCGAGCGGGAGAAAAACATATTTTTTTTGGATAAATAAGCAGGAAAATTTTTTGAAATAAAAAATCAGAGAAATTTTTAGGAATGGATCAAATGAAAAATTTCTCCCTTTTCGGCCACTTAAAAAACGGTATATTAAAATTTGAAAATCAATCCCACCCAATACGTACAGTATTTCGAAAAATATTTTATCATCAGGGGTGATTTGTACTAAAAAAATTCTTCTAGCATTGAGCAAATCGTTTAAAAATTCAAATCAACAAACGTATTTTTAGGAATCAAAAAGCAGGAAAAAGTAAAAACTTTCCAAACGAAAATTTAGAAAAATAATTTTTGAACAAAGAGGAAAAATTTTTGGAATCAAAAATCAGGGAACAATTTTTGGAATCAAAAATCAGGGAACAATTTTTGGAATCAAAAAGCAGGGAACAATTTTTGGAATCAAAAAGCAGGGAACAATTTTAGGAATCAAAAAGCAAAGAAAACATTTTTGGAATAAAAAATCAAGAGACCAATTTTAGGAACCCATAACGCAGGGAACCTTTTTAGGAATCAAAAAGTAGGAAGAGCTTTTGAAACGAAAATTTAGAAAAATAATTTTTGAACAAAGAGGAAAAATTTTTGAAATAAAATATCACGGAAAAATAGGAATTAAAAACAAGGAACAATTTTAGGAATAAAAAAGCAGGGAAAACAAGTTTGAAAAATCAGGGGAATATTTTTGAAATAAAAAATTTCAAAGTATCAACCTATCCTCAAGCAACAATTATTGAAATAAAAAATCAGAGAACATTTTTAGGATTAAAACAGCAGGAAAAACTTTTGAAACGAATGTAGAAAAATAATTTTTGAACAAAGAGGAAAATTTTCTGGAATCAAAAAATCAGGGAAAAAGTTTAGAATCAAAAAGGAGGGAACAATTTTAGGCATAAAAAAGCAGGGAACAATTTCAGGAATCAAAAAACAGGGAACAATTTTAGGGATCTAAAAGCAGGGATTCAGGGAACAATTTTAGAAATCAAAAGACAGGGAACAATTTTTGAAATCAAAAATCAGGCAATAATTTTTAAAATCAAAAATCCGAGAAAATTTTAGGAATCAAAAAGCAGGAAAAACTTTTGAAACGAAAATTTAAGAAAAATAATTTTTGAACATAGGAAAATTTTTTGAAATTAAAAAAATCAGGGAAAAAATTTAGGAATCAAAAAGCAGGGAACAATGTCAGGAATATAAAAACAGGGACCAATTTAATTTTAGGAATCAAAATCAGGGAACAATTTTAGGAATTAAAAATCAAGGGACATTTTTAGGTATCAAAAAGCACACAGTAAAAAATATTATGTAAATATGTTTTTAGGAGTCCACATAAATTTTTTCTGTTGTTTTTCTCCAAAAGGTAAACATAAACAGAAACAACATAATATTTTTTACTGTGCACGAAAAACTTTTGAAAGGAAAATTTAGAAAAATAATTTTTGAACAAACACAGAGAAAATATTTTTGAAATAAAAAATCAGGGACTGCTTATTGAAACAAAAAATTAGGAAAAAAGTTTTGGATTGCGAAAACAAGGAAAGATACTAGGAACTCAAGGAAGGAAACTAGGAACTCTTTCCTAGCTAAAAATTTCTGTAACAAAGAGGAGAAAAATTTTGGAAAATGGGGAAATAATTCTAGCGAAACTTTGAAATCAATAACCATCAACTAATTTTAATACTATATTGACTTTTTAGAGGCTAAAACTACTTAGGTATTCTTAAAAATTTATTGCGTTGAAAAATAAAATTTTTAAGGCTAAGTTAAACTCTACGAAAGTGAATCTGAATTAATTTAGGCAAGGTCAAATTTGTTGATTAGTATGACAAAATTTGAATATACCATTAATGTTCATATAAATAATATATAATGTTGATTTTCTTTTTTTTAGTTCCAAAATAATTTTATGCGATAAAAAACCGAATGACACATATTATTTCCATCTTCCTAATAAGTCCATAAACCTTTTAATGACCGTTTTCTCCTCGAAAAAAAAAAAACCGATAAATAACCGTCAAATCGATTATGATAAATACTCGATAAATTATCACTCATCATATGGTTAAAGTACATGTAATAACCAATAAATTAACATTTAAATAGCTTCAATAACTTTTAAATTTTAACTACTTGATTGACTCTTCACTCTTCTTTGGTAATTTTCTTCTTTCGCAAAAAAAAAAAAAAAAAAAAAAAAGTACTTTACGACCTAACCAGGTTATTTAACAATCTTAAGTCTACTATCTTTCAGGATGCCAAACGATTTAAAATGAAAATAAAGAAAAAAAATTAGTTACTTATTATTAAACAATTCAAACATGATTTAGAAGGTTAAAAAACCATTTTACTTTCAATTACCCGCTATTTTTTTTTTGAAATGTCACGATCACTTTTTTTTTTCTTTCTACGAAGATTGCAATGACGAATGATTTTTTTTTTTTTAATTAAATCATTTTTATTTTGTTCTGCTGGGAAATTCTTGCAGAATGAAGAAACCTTACAACATAATTTTTTAGAACCTTGAATCTCTTCCTACGCACCTGCAACCGGATCCCATACGCCATTAAATTGAATATTAAAAAAAAAAAAGCAATTTGGGGCCTAAAGAAGAAGGCCTCGATAAAGCGATGAATAAAATCGTAATTTTTGATGTATTGCAAAACGCATGGGAGGAAAATCTTTCGACGGGAGGGTTGATTTTCTTGAAATTTTGCCAGAGGGGGAAAAAGAAAACAGCAGAAGCAAAAAGAAAACAGTCTGCGCTACTTAGCTGGTATCAAGACACTAAATCACTTTTTCCATGGAAAAATAGTTTGTTCCAGACGTCAAGTGAAGTTAAGTTGAAATCAGCGCGTGGAAAGCTTTAAAAAAAAAAAAAAAGCGGGGTTGAGGTCTATTTAGGATTTCCATTACGCTTTTCCTCTCCTAACCACGATTGAACCAATTTTATTTTGATTTAATAGAAATTTATTTTGCGGCAATAAGACGGAAGAAAAAAAAGACGAGATATATTCGGGGGAAAATTGGTTCATCTTTTTTTTTTTTTAAATGGAAAAAAAGGAAACGAAAATTGAAACTGGGACCCGAAGAAAAAAACCTACCCTCAATTAAAAAAAAAAAAAAAAAAAAAAAAAAAAAAAAAAGTTCTCTACCTAGATTTTAAAATTTATCTAGGATTTTTTTTAAAAAGTCGTCGTTTTGCTTCTTTTTAATTCTTTTAAAATTAATTCTTTCAATTTCAATAATTTGCATATATTTTAGGTAGATTTAAAAATTGGGGTCGTTTTAATTTTTTTTTTGGAGAGGATAAATCAACTTTAGCTTCCTTGGTAACGTCACAAAATATTTTGCACGGATGATCGGTCGCTACAGAGACGGAAGGAAGGACAAACATTTTCGCAATCGAGATTTTTTTTTTTTTTTTTTTGTGCGCGTCTGTGTGCATGGAGTTCCACCCGCGAAAAGACTCATATCAAAAAACCGTACAATTTTTTTTTTTTTTTTTTTACGTTTGAATTTGTATGAAAAAAATTTATCCGGCTGTAAAGTTATATGTTTAACGTATAAAAAGATAATGTATGTAGGACATGGATGAAAATGTGTAATAAGAAGTGACGCGGTAATAAAATTGAAAAAAAAAAAAAATATGTGAATACCCTCGTAAAAAAAAAATTGTCGAGGGAAGGAAGACGGAAATAATTCCATGGAAACTCAGATCGTTGGAAAAGATTTGTTTAAATATCGGGAAAGAGAATATGAGAATCGTAAAAGAAAAATACTAAGAATTATCAGACCGGGAAAAGATACGTAATAAAATTATAAGGAAGATTTGATTTGATTTGAATTGAGTTGAGTTGAATCCGATTCGAAATCGTATTCGAAGGCTCCAGGGCACCAGGACGAAGTGCTCTGATGCAGACTGCAAGGGGTAAAAAGAAAAAAATGTCTGGAGCTAGTCTCGCTTTGACAAAGATGCGGACTTTTATATGGAAATCACGATGAGAAAAGTTTGACTTTTGCGTTATTTTTCACATGTTTTTTCTTTGTATACCGGTAGTCTGTTTCGCTTCCTCTCTTCCGTTCCTCTCATTTTTTATTTCTTTTTGGACGGGTCAAACGATTGTTTCCCTTCCAAACTCGATTGCAAAATTTTCCACAGAATAATAGGTAAATCTCAATATATCTTCGTCATAAATTGAATTATAGGGGTCAATACATTCAAAAGTCGGGGGTTTCGCTTTTGGAAAGCTTCCTTGGAACAGATATTTTTTTTCCTCGAGAGAATAAGGGCGGCAAACTTTAAAGTAATTAATTGTAGGAATATAAGGTTGAGCAATTATTTACAAAGTTCGATTAAAAAAACCACAGTAAAGCTAAAACCTCAAAGGTGAAGGAAACACTTGGTCAAAATTAAGTAAAAAATAGTTTTCAGCAAACAAATCAGAGCCGAATTTAACACCAACGAGGCCCTAGGCAACCGTCTCGATGCGGCCCCCCAAAACCTCCCTCCCTTAATACACTAAATATAATATATTTATCTTTTAGTAATTTTCGCAGAAAATTTTGTTTTAGTTTTGTACGATTCGACTTTTTTCCCTTCGGTTTAAAGTAAATTCGAATAATTAGTACACAGTAAAAAATATTATGTAAATATGTTCTAAGAGGTCCACATAAATTTTTTATGTTGTTTCTCCCATAAGGCAAACATAAAACAAAAACAACATAAAAATTATGTGGACCTGCTTATGTTGATTTATGTTGATTTTGACATAAAATTTTTTACTGTGTAAAATATGGCCGCTTGTTCTGATGCGCTTTTTCAATGGCAGGTACAGAAGTTAGCCTGGGTAATAAGGTTAATGCCACCACATCTTAATAACCGTTTCTTTTATTCATAATTTTAACGAATGGGAAAAAAGATAGAATTTGTTAGTATTTTTTTTTTTCTTTTTGAACGGCACGTCTGCGTAGTTCTGAATAACAATGCACGCTATTTGGATTTTTAGCAGGTAAATTCTTGGTGTGGAAAAAAAAAAAAAATCATTTTTGCAACAAAGTATTTAGAAACTGTTTTTAAGAATTGAAAAAACCGTCTTGCCATCTCACATCCGCGGGTCCTCAAGGACGTGCGACCCCCCCCTAAAAACGTGCGGTCCTGGTCAGTTACCTATTTTGCATACTGAAAAGTTCGGCTCTGGCACCGTTTCATTCGACAGTGACTATCGGATCGAAAGAACTTTCTCACAATTTAAATGAAAAATAATTCCATTATTCTTTATAGCCAAAATGACAACAAAGCCCACGTAACTCCACAGCTCTCAAAAACTCTTCTCTTCTGTATGAAGCTTATCCTGTAGAAAAAAGCTGTACGATTTTCGAAATTAGAGTCAATTTTTCACCACAAATTGAAATTGCATTTCTTTTAATTGAAAAAATTCAAAAAAGAACAGGAAAAATACAGTTAAATGTTAAATTCACACAAAAATACACTTAAAATGTTTTAACCGCCATTTTGGAAATCTGCCCACGTCATCAAGACGCATGCGCAGACCAATCGACGCCAAGTGTTTTCCGGGAGTGTCTCATTCAGATTCCTACGTCCGAAGGGGTCGGATCGGTTTTTTTCGCCGGTGTCCGTGAGTGCATTCTTTTTTTTTTTTCTTTAATTTTAATAAATTTTTTTTTAACTCGGGCTTTATTTAATTTAAATAAAATAGTGTTCGGTTTTTATTTTATTCTTTTAAAAATAATTTAATTATTAAATTTAAAATACGACATATAATTTTTTTTTTTTTTTTTTTTTTTTATTTACTATTATCGGTCCGGCTTGGAGGCAAACCAGGAGGTTTTGGTCTCCCATTGTAGAAGGCCTAGGTATCGACCCAGCGACTGGCCTTGTGTGGTATTAGTGTTAAGGGTTTAGTGTTAAGTTCCCCCGCAAATCTTTACGTTAGGAGTCAGCTCCTCTCTTGGAGCTGCAGAGTTTTACTAGGCTGTATATTCTATTCGATTCGAACATGCATGGCGCGGGAGATAAGCTCCATAGTGAGAATCTCCAGGGTTTTCTTTCGGATGACTGGGTGTCCGAGGTTATTGGCGCACCGCAAGCCTTAACTGTACATATGTAGAGTTAAAGCCGATAGGTCTCCGGCGAGCTCTGATGGCATGGTTCCCTAGACCGCCGGGCCAATGCGGAAGGTCTTAACCTTTTACGCCTGGAAATCCGAAATTTTTTTGCATTTTTGCACTTTTTTTTAAAATCTCAAACTATTAATTTAAAAACAAAAATAGTAATAATAATAACATTACAATTTAAAATAATTAATTTTTTTATTTCAATCACACCGCGGGAGATAAACTCCATTGTGAGGGTCTCCAACCCCCCCCCCCCCCCATTTTTAATCGTCTTTTTTTTTTTTGTTTTTTTTGTTTCAGTTTTCACAGTAGCAGTCAGAGGAATCATCGCAACCAGAAGAATCGCAACGCAGTCCAAAAGCTTCAACAACGAGGTTTGAGTTTGGGCAATGGGTTTGGGAATAGCTATGGTATAGGTATGTATGGATGTGGTATGGTATGGTTTGGCATGGATTTGGGTTATGAGGTTTTTACCTTTTCTTCTTTTTCTTATTTCCAATTTTTTCTATTACTTTTTTATTATTATTTTTCTTTTTATTTCTATTCCTCCCCTATATTTTTTGATTTAAAAAAAAAAAAAAAAAAAATTAAAATTAAATAAAACAAAACGGGACTTTAAAAGGCAGCCTATTATAGTTTGAAATAGCTGTCGATTACCATTTTTTTAAAAAAGCGGTTAAACGACATTAAAAAAAAAAAAAGAAAAGAATCGATTTCATTTTTCGCGTAAAGGTTGTCGAATAGTATCTCGACAATCTTGTCTCTAATGTTTGGTATTGTAAATTGTATGAACGTCCAATGCCGTACATTGTACATTCGTACAATCTTAAATCATATTTAGTTTAAGCTTAGTTGTATTAATTTTATTAGCTTTAGTTACTGTATTAGTTTTAGTTATTGTATTAGTTTTAGTTATTGTACTAGTTATAGGTATTGTATTAGTTTTAAGTTGTCAGCTAGAGGAGTAAAGTCCTCCTTATGTCATGCGGATCCAATGTCGTGCGGATCGATGTGAAAAGGACGTCATTTTTATGTCGATCCGTACGGGGTTGGTGACTTGTGCCGTTAGGAGGATGTGATCCTTGGAAGCTGTCTTGGGGGGACAACTCGGTCGGGCGCGGTCTCCGAGTTTTCCCCCCAACCCGTGTGGGGTTTTTGGCTAGTCCCCCATCGGGCGCCTCCCCAGGTGGCGGATAGGGGAACGCTCTCCGAAATCAGAGAGTATGAGGATTTATTCCTCAGGCGGACCAAAACTAGCCACAACAGAACAGCATGTCAATCAGAAAGATCTAGCAGTTAATCTAGCAGTCTTTTTAATTTTACAGGGAAAAGACATGGGAAAAGGCTAAAAATTACGGTTTGGGGCTCGCGAACATTACAAAATGATGAAATGCTTTATGTCGTGGAATGAGTTTAGGAAATGTTTGGCATGAATTTTTACTTCAGGTTCGGTCTTGCATGAATCCTTCTCCTTTATCTTTGTACCTTTATTTATTAATATTTAACAAAAATTAAGGCCCGGTACGGTCTTTTAAAGCTAAAAAAAAAAAAAAAAAAAAAAATCATTTTTGCAACAAAGTTTTTAGAAACTGTAGTTAAGAAGTGAAAAAACAACCTTGCCCTCTCATATCCGCGGATCCTCAACGACGCGCGGTCCCCTAAAAACGTGCGCCCCTAGGCAGTTGCCTATTTTGCCTATTGCAAAGTTCGGCTCTGATAACAAATCTGTACCTCAGAGAAGAACTGAGCCATGTCCATCCGAAAAAAGTAACATCTTATTTAAAATCTTACTTTACTAAATACGAATACTAATAATACTTTACTAAATGCTAATACTTAGATTTAAAAGATCCATTCACATTTTTTTGCAAAATGCAGTCGCAATTTTTTCAATTTTTAGGGTGCAAATTTACTATGAAATGTTGGACAACATGTTTGATCAACAAGTTGAACCAAAATGTTGTACCAACTTGTTGCAGTCGGATTTTGTAAGTTGTACATTAAGGGTGAGTCATTTATAAAAGAATTTTGAAATGTTAGGGTGCATGTTGAAAATCAAGTTATTTGAGGTGTAAAACTACTAAAAAAAAATTTTTCAATTTTTTAAATTAAAAGAATTTTTCTTTCTATTTTTCAATTTTAAAATAAAATTTCTCTATTTTTTCAATTTAAAAAAAAAAAAATTTTCTCAATTTTTTAAATATTTAGGGTGCGAATTTGCTATGGAATGTTGGACCAACATGTTTGTTCAACAAGTTCGACAACTTGTTGTACCAACATGTCTGACAAACGAACGAATCGACTGTTGCAGACTTTACTCCTACTCTGAAATTAAATAGTGGAATGTTGGTCCAACTTGTTGTACCAACATGTTGTGTTGTGTTGGCACAACATACACATTACATACCAACATACATTTACATTTACATTTCCATATTACATACCAACAAGGTACAACATGTCGGTCCAACAAGTTGGTACAAGTTGGTACAACATGTTGATCCAACATTCCATAGTGAATTTGTACCCTTAAAAAAATTCTCTCAATTTTTTCAATTAAAAAAAAATTTTTTTTGTTCACTTCTCAATAGCGCCTAAAGGCCACTTCAGTTTTTCCGGCGCCTGGAAATTAAAGCTTTTTAGTCTCGATTTTTTTACCCAATTTTAAAGGCTTGCAAAATTTTTTGAGAAGTGTTCCCTTTTGTTTTCAAGGTCGTAGAATCAGATTTCAATATCCCGAATTTTTCCAATTAATCCCTGTGACGTCATTTAGCGTTTTTATCGAGCTTATACCTGATTTTTCCGACTGAAATTCGGCTTAATCTCGAATTTGGAGGCCTGAAAATGTTTTTATTTTATTGGTGACGCCCAGACTTATGCTAAAATACACGTAGACCGCGAGTTTCACCATGCCGATTTTCTCTGACCAACCCCTGAGAAGGGTTATAAATGTAAATTTGGCTTTTTGAGCCAAAAATTGATTCTTTTTTTTTTTTTTTTTTTTGCCAAAAAATAGCAACAACTCTTCACCAGTACGGCTTAGAGGTCATTATTTACTCAGGACACTCTAATTAATTAAAATCGTTTGTGTTTTGAATCCATTTCCGAAATTTTTTTTATAATCGAAAAATTCAGCCCTTAATTTTTTTTAAATTCCAATTTTTTTTCCAAATGCCGGATTTAACCGCAAAAAACCGGAAATTTAAAGGCGAGAAATTAAAGAAAATCAGACAAACGATTTTGATTTTTGAATTGAAACAAGAAAAATTTTAAAATAAGAAAAAAAATAATAAAAATAAAAGGGGAACCCATTTTGATTTTCATTTGTTGACGAAAGTTTTCCGGTAAAACCCGAACAACCTCCTTCATCCACCGACGTCTTAACCACAACCGCTGAAAGAGGAATCGAAAAATTTGCAAAATTAATCTTAAGCACTACTTAAGTCTTCCGTCAGATAAATTCCTGCCGCATTCCATTTTTTTTTTAAATCATTATACTCCCATAAAATATGGAACTCAGTTTATCGCATCTTTAACCCAATTTCCTTTAAAATTCCATTAAAACTCATCCCACGCTTTAATTCCCAAACTACATCGTCGAAAAATTAAATTAACATTTCTTAACTTTAAAAACCCCTACATAGTTCCTCTCGGATATGATTATTAATATAAACTTGATAATTTCATTCCCGCTTATTAACAAAACCGAAGAATTCATCGCTAATAAATAAAAAAAAATAGAAAAAAAAAAATACATACAGCGACGGGGGGAAAAAAACGCGATAAGATAAACTTCATACGAAAAACACGGTTAAACGCCTTTAAACGTCGGTTTTCGTCGTCAAACTTTAAAAACCGTTTTCCGATAAAACGGAATTTTCCCCCCGACAACAAAATAATTAGATTTTGTTTATAATAAACCGCATTCTGCCACTTATCAAGAGAATCTTTCCTTTAATAAAAATAAAAATAAAAAATCACTTTTTTAAAACATAATATAGACGCGATATTCAATTAGTGCCGGTAATTAACAGGAAATAATGCATCTTGTCATTTGATTCTCGAGTTTTAATCGAACATTTCAATTACGTCCTCTCAAACTAGTTAAAAAAAAATTTTATTTCGCCCCCCCCCCCCCAAAAAAAAAAAAAAAAAAAAATCGCAATTATAATTTTCACGTATAAATGACGAAACACGTTTCGTCGAACTTCCTTTTCGAGGTACACTGTTGATTCCTGTTAATTCATGGCGGTTTCCTGTGACGAAATCACAGGCGTCATATATGGGATGCAAGTCTTAAAGGAGCAAAAAGCGATAACGGGTTTTACAAACGGTGAAAGGGTACAAGGTTATCGTTTATTTTATCAAGATCGTTTATTCGAAGCTTTTACATGTTTGTCTCCGAAAACAAAAACGGTATGGAAACAAAGTCGATAACGAAGGGAAGCGTAAAAGCTCTGTCTCTCTTTCCCCTAATACATAAAGGCGTTCAACTTGACAATATGTCATGCTTCTTGAAATGAATGTTGTCCCCCGTTTGTTTCCATTTTTTTTTTTTTTTTTTTTTTTTTGCCATGGGACATTCTTTATTTTTGTTTTAACCGAATTGCTGTGACGTCGGTTCGACTTTATTACGGCTTCAATTTATTAAAATAGTAATCTAAAATGCTGGAAATGAACACAAAAAAAAATTTATTAAAAAACATTTCTTCGAATCGCTTAATTTCGTTCCAGTTCTTTTTTTTCTTTCTTCTGGAATCGTTTCTTTTCCGAAGAATTTTCATTTAAAATGTGCTCTTGAAATTTTCTTTTGTTTCGAAGCTAATGACGTTAGTGATGTTTTTGGAAATCGAAAAGAAACGAATAATCTGAAATAACTTGGACGGTTTAAATTAAGTGGGAAAAAATTCAGCAAGAGTCAAACGTCATGGGAGGGAGAGGGGCAAGAAGAATACAAGAACGAAAATAATATGAGAAGAGAAAAACGGACAAAAGCCAAAACGTTACAAAAAAATTTAAAAAAATTAGGAAATGGCTGTTGCCAGAGGCCATTAATATATTACGCCAGTCCAGTACATTAGAGGAGAAAGGTACTTTAAATGAGGATTTTTGCTGACAAGCGGTTTGCGAAAATCTGACATCGGCATTTTATCGAAAATCTCGTTTGCAGCTTCAATGAAAACGTACCTTTTGATTATAAGAACTAGCAAAAGACAAGTTCAAGCTTGTTCAAAATTGCACAAGACAAGTTCAAACTTGTTCGCAATAGCACAAGACAAGTTCAAGCTTGTTCAAACTTGCACAAGACAAGTTTAAACTTGCTTCTAATAGCCCAAGACAAGTATAAACTTTCTCGCAATGGCACGAGACAAGTTTAAGCAAGTTCAAGCTTGTTCTAACTTGCACAAGACAAGTTTAGCTTGTTCAAACTTGCACAAGACAAGTTTAAACTTGCTCATAATAGCACAAGACAAGTTTAAGCTTCTTCAAACTTGCACAAGACAAGTTCAAACTTGTTCGCAATAGCACAAGACAAGTTAAAGATTGTTCAAATTTGCACAAGACAAGTTTAAACTTGTACAAGAAAAGATCAAACTTGCTCAAACTCTTACAAGAAAAGATCAAACTTGTTCAAACTCTTACAAGACAAGTTCAAACTTGCTCGCAATAGCAGAAGACAAGTTCAAGCTTGTACAAACTTGCACAAGACAAGTTTAAAGTTGTTAAAACTTGCAAAAGACAAGTTCAAGCTTGTTCAAATTTGTTGTGCTCGCAATAGCACAAGTCAAATTAAGCTTGTTCAAACTTGCACAAAACAAGTTCAAACTTGATCAATATGCCCGATATCCGATTGTTTAATTAAATAATGCGATCCGAAAATTTTCCTTCTAAATAAATTTAACCTTGGACTTTATCGTCAGAGTAAATTATTATTATCTTGTCTTGTGGTAGGTTGGAGGGGGGCCATGTTTTGACTTTTCATTCTAAGATTCATAGGGGTCTATTGAAAATGAAAAAACTATAACGCTCCATAATCGTTTCCTCTTTCTCGGAATATTCCGCCTTTTCCAATAATAATAATCTCACGTCTGTTTCCACCTTTAAAATACCTAATCAATTGAATGTTGGATCGATTGTCGAGTTAGCTCAGTGGTAGAACAGCCGTCATGATAACGGAAGGTCGGTGTGTTCGAGTCCACCATTCGCCAACTCGATTTAACTTTTAAACTGATTTTCCTAGGGTTTTTTCTATCCTTGATGTTAAATCAAGCTTTTCTCTTATCCTTGATATTTAATCAAGTTCTTTCCTGGATCAATATGCCCGATATCCGATTGTTTAATTAAATAATGCGATCCGAAAATTTTCCTTCTAAATAAAGCTCAAACTTGTTCAAACTTGCGCAAGACAAGATCAAACTTGTTCAAACTCTCACAAGACAAGTTGAAACTTGCTCTCAATAGCACAAGACAACTTCAAACTTGTTCAAACTTGCACAAGACAAGTTCAAACTTGCATCCTGGAATGGTCTGCCTAAATTAGCTTTTCCTGTTGCCCCAAACTTCATTTTTTTTTGGGCCTCTTGCCCTGAGCCTCCCCCGTTGAACCTCTCCATTTTTCAAGTTTAAAAATTGGAAAAATTCAATGGGGGGGTTTAAAAACTTAAACTTTACACAGCGGTCCCATTTTTATACTACCATTCGTTCCAAAAAAAAGTGTTAATTTAAAACACGATTCCTTTAAAAAACTTAATTTTTTAACGATTCGTTAAAAAACTTAATTTAAATTTTAACTTTAATGTAGACTACCCGATTGTAGGTTATACTAGGGGTAAAGATTTTAAAAATTTTAATGTTTTAAACGTTTTTAGATCGAATGATCACTTTTCGGGCTGTACGAACTTTGTAAAGAAGGTCAGGACAAAATTTTTTAGACAAAATCAGCCTGAGTTAAATGTATCGGCAGCCAGTCCCAATGTTCACAAAGCTACCATTTACGATTCAAACAGGGCAAAAATTAGTGTTTCTTTAGAAGATAATTCCGTTAAATTTATTAACAAAAACAAAAAAAAAAATTTTACTTGTTGTTATCAAAACGTGCGAGGTTTGCGAACAAAGCTTAGCCAAATTTTTGCATCAGTACTTGCTTCTCAGCTGGATCTCTATTGCATCTCAGAAACCTGGTTACATGATGGAATTTCAGATAATGAATTCTTTCCGAATACTTATAATCTTATTAGATGTGATAGAGATTCTAAACTATGTTGCAAAGACCGTGGAGGTGGGGTCTTAATTGCTCTTAATAATAAATATACAATTAAAAAGTCAAATTCTCTCAGAACTAGCTTCGTGGAAGCATGTTGGGCTGAAATTATCATCCGCGGTCATTCGTATTTCGTGGCGGTTGCTTACATAGTGCCCACTGCTCCGGGATGCGAATACCAGACGCTTTATGAGTTTTTCTCTTCCCATGCAATAACCCTAGAACCTCAAACACAGATAATAATATGTGGTGATTTCAACCTTGCAGAGCTTTGTGCGTTTAACCTTGGCCAGCATGTTAAAGGTAACATAATTTTGGAGGATTTTGCTGATTTCACGTCCTTTTTGAATTTATCACAGTTAAATACGGTTTTAAATAAAAATGGTAGAATTTTGGATGTTGTCCTATCTACGATTCCTTTTCAAATTTCACATTGTCCACATTTGATTGTTAATGAGGATATACACCATCCAGCCCTTTTTTTCCAAATTCAGATAGATAACAATAATAAGTTAATAAAAACCAAAAATGAAACCATCATAGAGAAATTTTGTTTCCGCAAAGGGGACTACGATTCCCTATATCGGATGTTCAAAACGCAGACTTTAACGAGGTACTCAACTGCTCTAATATTACTGAAAGTATTGACCTCTTTTATGAACATGTCCGTTCAGCTCTTAATTCAGCCATTCCTAAAACACAAATTACTCATATACCAAATTCCCACCCTGGTATAGTAAAGAATTAATTTCATTGATAAGAAACAAGAATAAAATAAGAAATAAACTTAAACGTAAAAACATTGGCGACTGTTCTGCGGGGTCTGTTTTCAGTGAATTAGATGACCAGTTCTCCCACTACCGGAAAGCAATTAAAAAGGAACTTCGAAAAGCTAGGCACAACCATGCGGTCAATGCGGAACTATATATCAGAAGCAAACCGGAAAAATTTTGGTCATTTTTCATCAGCAATAATAAACAATCTTGCCAGTCTTTTTTTTCAACAATGAACATTTTCATCAACCCTCAGACATTGCGAATGAATTTGCACGATTTTTCCAAAACAATTTCGTCGCCTCAAGTCAGACTATTCCTACTCTTGATGAGCATCTGACTGAGGTTCATTATAATGGAGGTAATGCCAACTCCATTTCAATAGACGAAATAATTTCCGCCATGGATCACCTTAAGAGTTCCCTAGTATGTGGACCTGATGAGATTCCTTCTTTTATTTATAAAGGGTGTTCGGAGGCATTTATTAGTCCGATACAGCATATTTTGAACCTATGCATAGCTCACATGGAATTTCCAGATATTTGGAAAATATCCCGCATTACACCGATATTTAAAAAGGGTGATAGGAGTATAGGGGAAAACTATCGTGGTATTTCCATATTGTCTGCTTTGTCCAAAATCTTTGAGATTATTTTATATAACCGAATATGCCACATATTTCTGAGATCAGTAGCCCCAGAGCAGCATGGTTTCGTTAAGGGTAGGTCCACAACGACCAACCTTTTTTGTTTCATGGATTTCGTTACTCATGAACTACAATTGAACCATGAGGTACATGTAATATACTTCGATTTCTTAAAGGCTTTTGACAGAGTGGATCATAAATTACTTTTAAATAAAATAACACAAAATTTTGATCTTCCCCCCTACCTAATACACCTCCTTCGATCCTATTTAAATGGGAGGAGGAGTTATGTTTCATTTAATGACATTAAATCCTTTTGTTTCGCAATATTAAGCGGGGTTCCGCAGGGAGCACACCTGGGTCCTTTACTTTTTCTAATGTTCATCAACGATTTACCTAGTTTTCTTAATTTTGTACTTTGTCTGCTTTTCGCTGATGATTTAAAAATCTTTAAAAGTATATCATCAGAGTCTGACATGATCTTATTACAGAAGGATATTGACCGTGTGATTGATTGGTCTAAAATTAATTCGTTACCGATCAATGATTACAAGTGCCGATTAATGGTTTTCGCAAAAAACAAAAGCAGGTTTGAGGATGTTCAGTATACCGTTGGAAACACTAAACTTGTACCTCAGACAGAAATAACGGATTTAGGGGTGGTATTTGACTCGAAACTCTCTTTTAATAGTCATATTCGTTCAATCATATCAAACGCCAATCGTACCTTAGGCTTTGTTATCAGGTCGAGTCATTCGTTTCGTCAGTTAGACACTTTAATCTTACTGTATAACTCTTTAGTACGATCTAAATTAGAATATGCCTCAATTATATGGCATGGATTGAATACAACTCAGACTGAGAAGCTTGAAAAAGTGCAAAAGAGGTTTCTTCGCTATTTATATTACAGAAAACATGGTGTATATCCTCATTACAATAACCATCCTGTTCGTACGAGTGCCATGCTAAAAGAATTTCATTTATCAACGCTAGCAAATAGAAGAAATTTAAATGACGCAATGTTTCTCTATCGAATATTTAATAACCATATCAATTGTTCTGAGCTCGTGTCCAGGTTCAAATTTCGTATTCCAGCTCGTAATACCAGACAGAAACAACTTTTCGCTACCTCTGTACCCAAATCACCGGAGTCCCCGGTATTACGAATAATAAACCTGTACACGGGCTTGTGCGAACTGCTAGATTTGGATGTTTTTGGCATGACACTTAACGCTTACAAAAAACTCATAAATGACTATTACACAGGACAATAATTTGGTGAAATTGTTCCTTTTGTTTCTGTTGTTGTCTTTATATTTAATTTTTTTTTTTTTTTTTTTTTTATTATTAATTAATTAATCTTTTATTTTATTTTATTTTGTTTTATTTTATTATTTATTTTTTTTATTTTATTTTATTTTGTTGGAATCTGTAATAGGCCAGCTAGACTGGCTGTTGATATTCAATATAATAATTTATTATTTATTTATTATTATTATTATTTAATGATAAATATGCAAAGTCGCAAATAGTTGATTTATACCTTCAATTTTATCCCTGCTGGGTGAACAGTTTAAATTTTGACTTATCATTTTTAATCCCTTAATTCCCTTCATTTAATTATTATAAATTATCTAGAATATTCTAAATAGAGAGAGAGAGAGAAAGAAAGAAAAAAAAAGATTATTATTTTTGCAAGTTATGGCTTCAAGTGTTTAAAGTGGGCGGGTTTGTTACACTTCAGGTACACGAACCGGTTCGCAAAAAGAAAAAAAAAAAAAAGAGAAGCACAAGCGGGTAAAAAAAAATGATCTTCAATGATTATAATTTAAAATTTTTACGGCATGAAAATAAAAGATACCTTAAAGACTTCTTGAGTGTCAAAGGTCTCTACTTATAATAGCAACGTACAACAAAATATTGAAAGCCGATAGATCATTAACCAGCTTGATAGCCATGACGACATGATTACATACGAATATATTACACAACACAAAATATACAACTTGTTTTTTTTTTTTTTTTTTTTTTTTTTTTTAGAATTGGACAAACAAAGCTGAACATTTTTAGTCGGATATTGAAAAATGAAATTAGTTTCAGTCCGAAATTTCTTAGACTTATAATTATTTGGTCAGTATTTAAAAGCTGTTTCCGGTAGGGTGTTTCACTTTTGCAAAAAGTATTTCCGATTTTGTTGCTCACCGAAAAAACTGTTTTATTTTAGTGCAAGAATAGTAAATAAAACCTAGAAAAAATTTTCCGCCACTCACAGGGCCCTCTCAACGCCCAAATAGGGCCCCGACGGGCTTTAATATTTAAGCGCAACATTACGTCACATTAACAGCTTTTTAAAAGCCTTTAAGAAATCGGTCCACAGTCTAACTTTATGTTTTCGAGGTCGCAGAGTCCGAAAAAGCGACCCTCGACGCCGAAAAATTAACGGCAAAACGGCAAAATTTGATTTTGCCGTCTTAGAACCCGATTTTTTGCGAACTTTAGCTACATTTCGTTGATTTTCGCTTCGGCAACAATATTTTTGGATGACAAAATAACTCCAGGGTATGTTTTAAAGGTCCCCGAGCCAGAATATGACGAAGGCAAAGTCGGCAAAAACACGGCAAAGCGGCAAAATAACGTTTTGCCACTTCCAAAGGCGATATTTTCGAGATTTTTTCCGCTTCCTCTTCCAAAATGGCTCTTTTTGGGGACGGCATAACTCGAGGGCACGATTTAAAGACCCTCAAGTCAGAATACGACGATGGCAAAACTGGCAAAACGACGGCAAAACAGAAAAATTTCATTTTGCTGCTCCAAATACTCCAAGACTGTTTCGAATTTTTTTTTCGTTTTTCTTTCCATATTTGCATTTACGATAGTGTTTTGAAGACTGCATGACTCGTAAACACATTTTGAAGGTCATACGGCCAAAACTTGAAGGGGTTTATCGCCTTCGCCCCTTGAAGGGGTTTATCGCATTTTTGTTATACACAATGTGTATAAAAAAA
The DNA here is from genome assembly GCA_037577465.1 of Liposcelis bostrychophila. Taxonomy (NCBI): domain Eukaryota; kingdom Metazoa; phylum Arthropoda; class Insecta; order Psocodea; family Liposcelididae; genus Liposcelis; species Liposcelis bostrychophila. Next base: position 9,315,442 of record CM075212.1, read on the forward strand.
ATTTAATTCGGTGAAATCAAAATTTCAGGCGATAAACCTGTTCAAGTTTTGGCCGTATGACCTTCAAAATGTGTTTACGAGTCATGCAGTCTTCAAAACACTATCGTAAATGCAAATATGGAAAGAAAAATGAAAAAAAAATTCGAAACAGTCTTGGAGTATTTGGAGCAGCAAAATGAAATTTTTCTGTTTTGCCGTCGTTTTGCCAGTTTTGCCATCGTCGTATTCTGACTTGAGGGTCTTTAAATCGTGCCCTCGAGTTATGCCGTCCCCAAAAAGAGCCATTTTGGAAGAGGAAGCGGAAAAAATCTCGAAAATATCGCCTTTGGAAGTGGCAAAACGTTATTTTGCCGCTTTGCCGTGTTTTTGCCGACTTTGCCTTCGTCATATTCTGGCTCGGGGACCTTTAAAACATACCCTGGAGTTATTTTGTCATCCAAAAATATTGTTGCCGAAGCGAAAATCAACGAAATGTAGCTAAAGTTCGCAAAAAATCGGGTTCTAAGACGGCAAAATCAAATTTTGCCGTTTTGCCGTTAATTTTTCGGCGTCGAGGGTCGCTTTTTCGGACTCTGCGACCTCGAAAACATAAAGTTAGACTGTGGACCGATTTCTTAAAGGCTTTTAAAAAGCTGTTAATGTGACGTAATGTTGCGCTTAAATATTAAAGCCCGTCGGGGCCCTATTTGGGCGTTGAGAGGGCCCTGTGAGTGGCGGAAAATTTTTTCTAGGTTTTATTTACTATTCTTGCACTAAAATAAAACAGTTTTTTCGGTGAGCAACAAAATCGGAAATACTTTTTGCAAAAGTGAAACACCCTAGTTTCCGGTCAGTATTTTAAATAAATGGTCAGTATTTTAGTGGTCAGTAACGATTTGATCAGTAAAAAAAAATAGTTGGTCAGGGCAATCAAACCATCAGAATTAAAATTAAAAAGTCATTATTTTAACTAGATGATCAGTAAATTAATTATAAATTTCATAAATTTGAATTATTTGGTCAGTAAAGCAAAAATTTATTTTTCATAACTCATATAAAGAAAAAGCCATTTTCTGCTTCTTTTTTGGTGCAGAAAATCAAATTTCCCGCACACTTTTTTATTTCCGGTTTAGCGGCAAATTCCCATGCATGTATTAAAGAGGGGAAAAAAGGTAAACAACAAATATGGCGTCACTATTTTTATCAACCTCATCAGTTTTTTTTTTTATAATAAATAAATTGCATAATAATTATTCATACCATATATTTTATTTATTAATATCAATAATTTTCATAGTAGTTTCTCTTTTTCAAAATAGATTAACAATGACTTTCAAAAATAATCTTACAAATAAATCACTTTTTCCATGACACAGTTGCTTAACCAACATAAATAAAGACAAAAAAAAAAAAAAAAGTCTCTTTTCTCTCTACAACATAGAAAATTTCTTTCCAGATAGAAGTATCACAGTAAATTTCTTTTAACATAACTATTCTCCTCTGCTTAATACATTTATCGTTCAAAATAACCTAGAATTAACATTATTGCAATTATTCAAATGAAAATGTACGATTTCACTCTCTTTTTATCCTTAACATTCAAAAAATCATTTCTTAGGCTATTTAAATAATTGTTTCTTACGGATTGCCCAACATTCTTTTTACAAAAATCATAATTCTTTTCCATCAGCTAATGATAGGTCAACCAACATAAATAACCAAAAAAAAAAAAAAAAAAAAAATCCCCTTTCTCTCTACAGCACAGAAAAATTCTTTTCAGATAAGCATCACAGTAGATTTCGTTTAAACAAAACTATTTTCCTCTGCTTAATACATTTGTCGTTCAAAATAACCTAAAATTAACATTACTGCAGTCATTCAAATAAAAATGTACGATTTTACCACTCCCTCTATCCTTAACATTCAAAAAATCATTTCTTAGGTTATTTAAATAATTGTTTCTTACTCATTACCCAACATTCTTTTCACAAAAATCATAATTCTTTTCCATCAGCTGACGATTATTCAACCAACATAAATAAACATAAATAAAAAAAAAAAAAAAAAACTTTCTCTCCACAACACAGAAAAAAATACTTTTCAGATAAGTATCACAGGAAATTTACATTTAAACAAAACTATTCTCCTCTGCTTGATACATTTCTCATTCAAAATAACCTAAAATTAACATTATTGCAACTATTCAAATGAAAATGTACGATTTTAGCACTTCCTCTATCCTTAACATTCAAAGAATCATTTCTTACATTATTTAAATAATTCTTTCTTACCGATTGCCCAACATTCCTCTCACAAAAATCATAATTCTTTTCATCATATCTTTCAAAACTTTCTCTTTCCTTTCTAAACGATTCATTTTCAGCCATATCAACTTCCATTTCCATTTCAGCCATATTTCCATTTTCTTCCCTGGGTATCGGAGTCACCCACAAGTCATCTTCATCATCCTCCTCCATTTGTTCATTCATATTAGCTGCCTTGTTACTTTCTTCAAATTTTTCCTTTTCATTATGATTGACCACTGGTGTAATCCACAGATCATCATTAAAATCATCATCTTCCTCCTCTTCGATTTGTCCATTAACATTAGGTACCTCATTACCTTCTTGAAATTTTTCCTTTTCATTATGATTGACAACAGGTGTAATCCACAGATCATCATTAAAATCATCATCTTTCTCCTCTTCCATCTGTCCATTAACATTAGGTACCTCATTATCTTCTTGAAATTTTTCCTTCACACTGCCATTGCCAACCGGTGTGATCCATAAACCATCATCATCATCTTCCAAAATATCATCCATATGAATTTCAAAATTTGGTTTTTCCCTTTCAATTAATTTTTTCTTTATCAAATTAACTTTTACATCATCACCTTTCGCATTTCCTGTTTTGTCACTCATATTCTTTCCAGCACATGCCACAGGTTTACGTTTAAACTTCAGTTCCATCATAGGATGCTTTAATGATAAATCTTTCACCTTCTTCACTAAGCTGCTTTCATCAACTACATTTTTTCTAGCACCTTTCCTGTTCAATAAACTTCTCGTAATTAAGGATTCATTTTTTTTCTTCGTACCAATGCTCTGCTCAATGTATCTTTCAGCACAAGCATTGGATTTCCACCCCCCCACACGCTTTACAGCTATTAAATCCCCTCCCGAATTCACAACAAAAGTCGCTGACGACCTTCGGAAACTATGTCCTGTATAGGCCTCCTTTTCCTCAAGTCCTAAAAAATCAGCTATTATGCCTGGCATTTTGGCAATGGAATTTCTACCGATTACCTGCTTTTTGCATTTGCCATTCTTATAAGCAACAAACAATCTTTTCACATTCTTCGGACGGCACTCAATGTATCGTTTTAAAAGATCATAATAATCACCACTAACAGTGAACGATCTCATAATGCTCGTTTTTGTTTTTGGGATCTTGATCAAAAACACTCCATTGTAATCATGTACTTGATCCATTGTTATTTCACTAATTTCTTGGCATCTGCAAGTACCTAAAATTCCAATAATTGCCACAGCCTACAAAAAAAAAAAAAAAAAATAATGAATACATAAATCAAAGAGAAAAAACATTATTCTAGTTAATCACAATTCCATTACTCACCTTAATTGCCAAATAGTCCCGATCGGGAGCTTCATTTAAAAATGACCCAATTTCCTTTTCGGTGAATACTTTGGCTTGTTTCCCAACATACCCCTTTGATTTAACCTTTAAGAATGAGGTTACCGCATGATATTTGTCGATGTCGACATTTTCTCTTGTTCTGATCATACTTTTAATCATCGAGTGAATAGACCATAGAGTTGGCGGCGCCAGTCTGTCTGATAACTCCTTCATATAAGCCAAAACGACATCCTCATTCACAAAATCCTTCGCAATGCCCTTTTGAATCTTCCAATTAATAAAGTTAACGTAGGCATTGAAATACCTTTCCGACGACTTACTAGGTACTAATTCCCCTTTCGCCTCCTTCGCTATCGCAGCTATACTATCAGGTAATTCATTCATCTTCACCAATAAATCAAAACAAAAAAAAAAAAAAATTTCCACAAAAAACCGACAATAACCTTCCTTCACACGTGCAGCGACAAAACAAAATCGGAAAGGGAAACACTACAGGTCCAGTGCCGCCAATATTACACAGTTTGCGGCAAACTGCTTGCCGCCATTAAACCGGAAACAGATGTTAAAACATTTCTTTTACAATAACCTTTTTTTTTATTTCTTTAAATTATTAACCGCTCATTCATTCGTTATGAAAAGTACCTTGTTTATACTAGTGCGAAAATGGATTTTTCCGGGCGGATTTCATTAAGCACTCGCTTCGCTCGTGCTTAATGAAATCCGCCTCGGAAAAATCCATTTTCTGCACTAGTATAACAATCTACTATTGGCTATGGAATAGCGTGATCAAAAAAAAAGTGATTCTGATTTTGTTCTTCACCAAAAAAAAATGGGTCCAGTAAAAACGCAACAAAAATTTTTTTTAATGATTTAGGGGTGTCGCAGAGCAGAATAAGGACCTAAGTCACATTTTTTTCTTGGCATCTAACGAAACGAAAATTTGGTGCATTTTTCCGTAATTGAATTTTACAAAAATGGACTTTATCGGTTCTTTTGACGTTGTAGAAGACGAATTTCACCATCCCGATTTTCTCCGACCAACGCCTGAGTCGATGTTACCTTTTTTTTTAGAGCTTAAACCCGATTTTTCGGGCTTAATTTTTATATGTTTCCCAATTTGGAACACTGAAAATTCTTTTTCTTCTTAAAATTGCTTATGCTAATGGGAAAATGCTCGGGAAACACGAATCGAGATTGCAAATTCCCTACGTATTTCCATTTCCGGAAATCCGGAATTCCCATTTTTTGAAAAAAAAAGTCAATCCCGGGAACGAGAATTTTCGTTTTGATTAGCTTTTTCATTTCTCGGGAATCGAGAAATTGATATTTGTAACCCCGGGAAAAGCGGGAATTGATTTAGAAGTCGAAAAAAATAAAAATAGCCATGATTTCCGTATTTTTTGAGGTTTAATTTCGGAAATAAGCGGAACCATGTCGAAAAAGATTTTTCCATTTTGTTTAAAGGGCATGCTTAGGGTGGTTCAAAAAAACTTTTTGTTGAAAAGTTTGGGGGCTGAGGCGAAAATGCGTTCTTTATGATGTAAGAAACCTTAAAAAATTTTTTAAATTTTTTTTTGTCGACGATTAAGGGTGCCTGTAAGACCAAAAAGGGTCTAAATCGACGAAAAGTGAAGCTGGTTGTAAAAAATTTTTTTTCCTCTCATTTAAGAGGCCAATAATTTTGCTTCAATATTTTTTTCCCACGTTTTCGAACCCGTAGAACCCGAAAATGACAACAGTTTTTTTCAAAAAAAATTCTGGGGCCCGCAAATGGAACATCTTCAGGCATTTTTTAATTTTTTTCGGCCTAATTTTTCGCATTTCACTCTGCCTGATCCTTTTACGTGCACCGATTTGGTCGAAAACATGGCAGCTTACGTTCTCGAACCTGTAGAATCCGAAAATCACAACTACGACTTTGTAAAAAATACATGGGGCCCATTAATAGATCATTTTCAAGCGTTTTTTCGATTTTTTTGGACAGATTTCTTCAATTGAAGCTACCGGCATCTATATAGGAGGTAATAATTTGCTGAAAGACATCCTCGCCTATGTTTTTGAACCCGCAGAATCCGAAAATCACAACGGCGATTTGTAAAAAATTTTCTAGCAAATGTGCAAATTTTGCAAAAAATTTCTGTAGTTAAGACGATCTGTCGTAACTCGGGCCCTTTCTAGGCCACAAGAATCTTTCACAAAATCGCCGTTGTGATTTTTGGATTCTATGGGTTCAAAAACATACGTCAGGATGTCTTTGAACTAATTTATCAGCTCCTTTGTAGATGCCGGTAGCTATAATTGAAGAAATCGGGCCAAAATTTCGGAAAAACGCTTAAAAAAGGTTTGTTTATGTGCCCCAGAAATTTTTTATCAAATCGCCGTTGTGATTTTCGGATTCTGCGGGTTCAAAAACATAGGTTAGGATGTCTTTCAGCAAATTATTACCTCCTATATAGATGCCGGTAGCTTCAATTGAAGAAATCTGGCCAAAAAAATCGAAAAAACGCTTGAAAATTATCTATTAATGGGCCCCATGTATTTTTTACAAAGTCGTCGTGATTTTCGGATTCTACAGGTTCGAGAACGTAAGCTGCCATGTTTTCGACCAAATCGGTGCACGTAAAAGGATCAGGCAGAGTGAAATGCGAAAAATTAGGCCGAAAAAAATTAAAAAATGCCTGAAGATGTTCCATTTGCGGGCCCCAGAATTTTTTTTGAAAAAAACTGTTCTCATTTTCGGATTCTACGGGTTCGAAAACATGGGAAAAAAATATTGAAGCAAAATTATTGGCCTCTTAAATGAGAGGAAAAAATATTTTTTACAACCAGCTTCACTTTTCGTCGATTTAGACCCTTTTTGGTCTTACAGGCACCCCTAATCGTCGACAAAAAAAATTTTAAAAAATATTTAAGGTTTCTTACATCATAAAGCACGCATTTTTGCCTCAGCCCCCAAACTTTTCAACAAAAAGTTTTTTTTGAACCACCCTAGGCATGCTATAGACAAAAAAGGGGAAAAAAATTCTGATTTTTATAACTCTTTCTTAAAACATTAAAAATTTTATGTGATAAATGGTAAAAAAAGTTGATAAAATTCATATCATTGCCGTTCCCGGGAAAAAACAGAGACAATTTCTTGTAAATTTTACTTTAAAAAAACAGCTAAAATTTAAAAAAAGTTAAATAAAATTTACAAGAAATTTTTTAAAGTCGTTGCTTTCGTTCGTTAAAAAAGGCCAAAAGTGAAAAAAAAAAAAAAAAATAGTCAAAATATTACTTAAAATTTTCGAAGCTAAATTTTAATATTAAACTGATTATTAATTTTTGGTGCGAACAGTGCGACACCCGGACAGATCAGGACCGAGCCCAAAGACGTAGCCCTACGTCAAAAATTCGGCTTTATCAGTACACCACGGAGAACCATTTTTGGGGGTAAGCAATTTGAAACTCGAAAATTGCCAAAATAAGGGACACCATAATCTACATGGATCCATCCGAAGGCTAGGCACTTTTTTAATGTGCACATACGGGTTCGTTCGGAGGAAAAGGGTTAAGGCTTTGTGAGAAAAAAAACTGGACAAATCCACATTACTATCAAGAAACTAATCAAAGCCCCAACATCCCAACTTTCAAAGCAGATTATACAACGATCAAACAAAAAAAAAAAAAAAACAATCGATCACGAGAAAGAAATCAAGCAATAGTTTTTAAGTCCGACCAGTCGACTGACCTAAATGAAATCGAATAACATCTTTATCGCGAATGTTCGACTTTTTAATTATTTTTCGCACGTTCGAAATGTCGGTTGAAAACCGTGCATGCCAGACTTTTTTTTTTTTTTTGTTCTCTTCCGTTACATACACATGTACATTTATCAAAAGACAAACCCAGTCATAAGAACCCTACACAATTCGCATTGCATCTGACAAGTTATCATGTAAGACAAACCCTCAAAAACTCCCTCCTCCTTTTCCCAAAACCCTCTCCTCCTTTTCCCAAAACCCTCTCCTCCTTTTCACGCAAAACAATTTCATTCAGTTCAACTACTACGTCATGAGACATTCCCAAACACCTTCGCTTAATCCTCTTTAACTAAACAAATAAAAAATAAAAAAATAACTAAAGCACATGATTTTACGACCGGATTAATGGTGAGATATTAATTACTTTTAACCGCTGCAAATCGTGACTATCAAGCCATCAAACATAGCTTATTGTTCTTTTTGTTTTTTTTCTTCTTCTTCCCTCCTATTTTTTTTTTTTTTTTTTTTTTTTTTAACCGGTTCGCAAAATTGAAATCGCGTGTCAAACGCTCATCCATCAATATCAGCTAATGAAGTTAATGGGCTCTCGTGTGGTCTAGCACTCTCTCGCCTTCGTAATCAGATTATCCATTTTGGGATTGTCCTGGAAGTTTTAACAAAAAAAAAATATCTATAATATTTTAGGATCAAAAGAAATTCGCTAGTATTTAACTTGTCAGCATTTTTAAATTAAACGGTCGGTATTTTTTTGTAAATATTTATCAAGCGAATTTTTGGTCAGTATTTAAAATAAATAGTTAGTATTTTAAATAAATGGTCGGTGAAGTAATGCTGTTTTGTCTGCGAAAATAATGGACCTCGGTCGGTAAAAAAAATAAGTGTTTGAACAATAAAATAAATGGTTAGTATTTACTTTTAAAAAAATTTGAACTCACAGAATTAATCCACCAGTAATGTCTAGCCTCATTTTACGTTAAATGAGATTTTAGCCCAAAACGTATAACATTTAGGCGTTCTAAAAGCGATTAGACGTTGACTGGGGAAATCGAAATCGTAAAATTCGTGTTCAGATGCTCCCGGGAATTCCCGGGACGAGAATGAACTCTTTCCCAAAAAAATTTCCCGGGAACCTTTTTTTAAAAATTTTCGGGAATCTCGTTTCCCGGGAATGGAATTTTTCTTATCTTCGAAAATTCCCGATTCCCGAGATCGACAATTTTTTTTTTTTTTGCGAAAAAATTTGGTTCCTGATCGGAAATTTTCCGTACACAGTAAAAAATATTATGTAAATATCTTCTAAGAGGTCCACATAAATTTTTTCTGTTGTTTGTCCCAAAAGGTAAACATAAAACAAAAACAACATAAAAATTATGTGGACCTAGTTATGTTGATTTATGTTGATTTTGACATAAAATTTTATACTGTGTATATCATGAATCTGAAGTCCGTTTTTTTTATACCTGGTCTGGTTTTTCAGCTCGAGACCGAAATACGAGTTAAGACTTGGTATGTTTTGTCACATTACCACGTTTTTTTCCCATATTTTGGCTTTTAGCTCAAAACCCGGACCAGATATAAAAAAACGGACTTCAGATTCGTGATCTACGGAAAATTTCAGATAAGAACCACATTTTTTTGCGGAAAAAAAATTGTCGATATTTTTCCCCTTTATGGAAGTTTTCGGAACTTTGAGCAGGGGTCCGAAGCCGATGCCGATGCCGATGCCGAAGCCGGCCGCGGCCAGCTAAAATTTCGGGTCGACGCCGATGCCGGCGCCGATGCCATTTTATCTGTTTTATTTCCGATGCCGATGCCGATTCCAGCATCGACCACCCGATGCTGATGCCGATGCCACCAAGCATCGATCTCATCCGATGCCGGCATCTGTTATACCCAATGTACCGATTTTTTAATCAGATAAAAATTTTAGAGCCATTCTATACGTTTTCTATAATATCAAAATATAAATTAATTGTGAAATCACATATCTCGAATTTTTAATTCCGACGTCAGTGCTGGTACCGGCACCGATGCCGATGCCGCTGCCGATGCCGATGCCGCTAACGATGCCGGCACTAATAAATTTCGCGATGCCGATGCCGATGCTGGCACTAACAAATTTTGCGATGCCGATGCCGACGCCGACGCCGATTTCGACTTTGAAAAAAATTCGCGGAATTGGCTAAAATGTCCAAGCTTCGGACCCCTGACTTTGAGTTCAAGTCGCCACGCTGAGTCAAGTCGGCTATACCGCTGAGTAAATTTTAAAAAAAATTCGGGTTTATCAGTACATTAAGATTGATGCTGGCACCTGTCTTGTAATTACGAACCGACTGAATATAACTGAGAAAGGGCACGAGCTTTGATCATATTAACCGGCACTACAATAAGCGGCGGTTACTATAACAATTTTTTTTTTCCAAGGAAAAAAAAATTGACAAAATTGATGCTGATGCAAGCACCGATGCTGGAATCGGCTCCGGAAACAGCGCCAGCAGCAAAAATTTTACAATTCCGGTGCCGGGGCTGGTGACAACACTTTGCGCCGAAGCCGACGTCACACAATGTAAGAAATCGACTTAAAAATCTCCGAAAATCATAGCTCCGTTATTTTTAAAGTTTAGAAGCTGAAAATTTGGTTCCTGATAGTTTTTGAGCCGCAGAATCCGAATCTGAAATCAGTTTTTGCATTTGAGCCTCCCGCGCCCCCCGGGGGGACTCGAATTTGGCAACATGGAAAAAAGCACTTTTTTTGTATTTATTATTTTTTTATCTCGCGAACACTATCGATAGAAATTCTGAAAATGGTCTGAAAAACATCATTTGGATCCATTTTAATAAATAAAAAATAATTCCGCTACAAATTCTTGCGGATTTATTGCTTAGGAGCTTGAATCGGAAATTAGGTTTCGGCAAAAAGGCTAGGATCGAAACTTGTCTCTCAAAATTATTCCTCGCATACGAATTTGACAAGACAACGTCATCTTACGTTTTCAAGGTCGTAGAATTCGATTCCGATTTCAGGTTTTGGATCCGGGGCTCCCCGCTCCCTTGGGGAGGCGTCGATTCTTGGAAAACCAGAAAAATATGCACATATACCGTTTTTTCGCAAACAAATTCGCAAGAATTTGTAGCGGAATTATTTTTTATTTATTAAAATGGATCCAAATGATGTTTTTCAGATCATTAACAGAATTTCTATCGATAGTGTTCGCGAGATAAAAAAAATGATAAATACAAAAAAAGTAAGAATATATCTCATGGCACGGAAAAATATTGCCACGTTAAAATATTAACGAATTTTTATTATTTTTTCTTGCGTCAAGCAAATAATATTTACTCCATTAAATATATAGTTTTAAGTCAGAAAAAAGAAGCTTTTTATTTAGAAAGGCATTAGAAAGAAGTTTTGAGTCGTTAATTGTATAGAGAGACAATGGAAGGTGAAAAACCTTACAAGAGACCTAGACAGGAAGAGACCTTGCCATCCGGAAGTGGTGTTAATAAGAAATCTTCAAATGGTGTTGAGCTACGGTTAGCTTTCCTGTATGGCACAGTGGTCCTGAACAAAAATATTATTCGACAAAAATGTCAAAAAAAACTGCTGATGAGGCTTTGTTAAAAAACATGTTAACTATCAAAATCCACTAAAATCCAAATCTTACCTGATTGTCTTCCCCTACCCCCCAAAACCCCCCCGGCCCCTCCATTTTTTTTCAAGGCTTGTTACATATCATATGAAACCCCATTGGAAATGCTTTAAAAAGAGACCTCGCCGAGGTTTATATCTTTTGCCGCCACGGAGATATCAGATTTGGTCGTTTGAAAGATCGAAAATTAGACGCTTAATTTTGGGCAATTGAAACGACGATATCTCCGTCCCGGTAAAAGATATAAACATCGGCGATGTCTTATTTTAAAGCATTTTCCATGGGTTTTCATATAAAATGTAACAAGCCTTGATATGTGACAAGCCTTGGAAAAAAATTGAGGGGCCGGGGGGGTTGTCGGGAGTAGGAGAAGACGATCAGGTAAGATTTTGATTTCAGTGAATTTTGATAGTTAAGATGTTTCCTAACAAAGCCTCATTAGCAGTTTTTTTTGACATTTTAGTCGAATAATATTTTTGTTCAGGACCACTGTGATGGCTTAATAACTAGATTTTTCGATTTAATTCCATCCCAACGTACGACAAGTATGGCGACTATGGCGACTATGTAGGTAATCGGTTTTCTTGGCCGGTCTTTGGGACTCATTATTAAGTGTTTCCGTGTTGGTCTCGCGACTTTTACAGCTCGTTTTCCGTGTCCGTGATCTCAATTTTCGAGTTGCGTGTTGTGAATGAGAACACTAGTAGTTAAAACTGGGATTTTTCAAGTTTTTCTTCGAGTCTAACCTAAACTGGTTTGTCTGCTGACCAGTGTTCAAAAGCTCGTTGTTCCATCACTGATTCAAAACCATCATCTTTGCTGCTTTGTGTCGTAAAATCAACAAGAAAACGATGGTTTTTCACATCACTCGAACCAGCCCGCCAGCATCCCGAGCTCCATAAATCGTTATATTATACACACATAAGCTAAACATCGTTTGATCTTTGCAACAAAATAAGCGTGAGAAGTTATATCAGCTGGGGATCCATATTCAGCCTATCGCGGAGTGAATAATTTTATTATAAAGATCGGAGATGAAGCACTAAAATTTTCGAGTACATAAGCTAAACATATCGAAGCTGCAAGTGAATTCCCCACGGAACATTTTTGTTTTAGGGTACGGTCGAGAATACGCTGCAAACGATGCGCAGCAAATGCAATGCAGCAAATGAAGAAAACGGTTTTTTATTCGCTGCGATGAAAATCACCGCAGTAATTTAAAACCGGGTGTTTTCGTTTTGTTGTCTTGTCGTTTTCAAAATGGAGGAAGCCGGTATCATCATTCCTGTCTTAGAAATATTAAGCGATTCTTCGTCATCCTCTTCGGAGGATGATGAAGAGATCGTCATTCACTTAATGTTGAAAAGTATAAACCAAATTGGGAAAAAAAGGCACTCACCATTCTTTTTTTTTAATACCAATTCCTCATTATTCAAAACAGGTTCATTTTTATACATCAAAGGTTCATAATGCTCTAAAACAATATCCATTTTTTTTTTACAAGACAGAACTGAACTAAGCTGGTCCTGGTCTGGCTAGTGGCTACGAACGTTCTGTCAAAAACACGTGATTACTCATCCGATATCACAAAGCATGTGATACATATCGACGCGTTCTCATTGGTCGGAGCAGAAGGTATGACTCATTTACTGCATTTATACCCCCTATTTGGGACAGTCAAACGCAGCGAAAAAAAATCACCTTCCCCTCCAACTCGCGCATGTGACTACCCGTCGCAGCAAATAAAAAACCGAATTTTAAGACGCTGCACGAAACCGAATCGTTTGCAGCGTATTCTCGACCGTACCCTTAGTTGATCATTTTGCCTATGGATCGAACCTGCCAGCTCGAACCAATTTTTACCGGCTTTGGACCCTTGATACTTACGAAATACTAGAATGCTCCCTTAAAGGCCACCACCCTTTACGTACAGTTTACTCAGGCAATTTTCGACCCAGTCCAGTGATACAATCAAATCAAAACAAAGAATAAACCATAAACAAATCGCAAGTAAACAAAAGAAGACAAAACAAATTAAGACAAAAATAATAAAAAAAAAAAGAACACAAGCCAGCATTGCAACAGTACAGAGAGGTAAAATCAAATCAATGGATAAGAAATTAGCAACGGTAAAAATACGACGTTGGAAGCCATCACAGACTCCTTTACGGCGTTAGATAGGTAGCTCTTATCCAGTTAATACCCTCAAGTCAATTCTTATCAAAATGAAAAGAACACATTCAAAATATTTGACGTTTCTACATTTGTATTGTATTAAAAGTATCCATATTAGGAGCGATCTAATGTGTAAATCGTTAAATACATTTAAATATTTAGCGGTTATAATGATGTTGACCATAGTGATCGTTTTTAGGCGCGTGAATTCTTTCATAGTTTTGATCGGCTAAGTAATAAAAAAAAAAAAAAAGTATATTTTAATTTTACTGCAACTTTTCTAAGGGTGCAAATTCACTATAGAAGGTTGGATCAACATGTTGGTACAACAAATTGGACCAAAATGTTGTACCAACTTGTTGGACCAACATTCCAACACTAATTTTGGCGTAGGAGTAAATTCTGCAATATTGATTCATTCGTTTGTCAAAGGGTGCAAATTCACTATGGAATGTTGCACCAACATGTTTTTACAACAAGTTAAACCAACATTCCTCACTAATTTCGGCCTAGGAGTTTATTCTGCAATAGTTGATTCGTTCGTTTGTCAAACATGCTGGTACAACAAGCAGGTCCAACATTCCAACAAGTTGGTATAACATTTTTGTCCAACTTGTTGCACCAACATGTTGGTCCAACATTCCATAGTGAATTCGCACAATAATTAACATTTAATCCTAATAAATCCTGCAAAATAATTAAATTAAATTAAATTCCAAGTATAAAAAAAACGGGCTATACTTTTCACTTAACACTCTTCATCCCCTGAAATATTCTTCATCCTACCCCTCCCACATCTTTGCAACAAAAATGAAAAACCTCTCTTTTAAATATCTCCCGCGTTTTTGAGCTTTCCTGTATAGAATTTTCGATTCAAACGTCAAACATTCTTAACGGGATTCCTCCGATTCAACCGTATTTTTGAAATTTCTCGGGACAAGGAATGAAAAGCTTTTCCACAGAGTAATATCGAGGATAAAATTCATCCCCTAGGCAAAGCTCTGAGTGTCAAATGTAAATTCCGTTGACCCCAAAGGAGAATAAAGGCACCACCCCTATCCGATCGGAATCTGATTGCTGAGAATAATAAATAAATAAAAAAGGAAAAAAAAAAAAAAAAAAAAAAAAAAAAAACTTATTTCTGCTTGAAATAAATAAATTCTGCATGGTTATAAAATGGAATTTGTGGCGCCCGGTAAGATTACCCGGGGCACTTTTAAAAGTTATTGCCACTTCAGACTATATTAATTATCTTTTCGCTTGTAAAATTCAACATCCCTACTTCCTCTTTTTATTGGGGACTTGGGGACTATGATTCCCGGTTTAATTATTCGTATAAGAAAAGGTTTTTCTTTAAATTGAACCACTGATTTTGTCGACGGTATTAAAGAAAATTTGAATATAAAATTGGATGAGGATTTAGTCTGTCATTTTCAGGGACGGCAAACCAAACCCAACGAAATAAAAAAAACGGAACCGAAACAGGGTTTTTTGTCTCGGAAAAACCGAACCGAAGCCAAAGCCGAAGCCAAGTATTTTTGCAAAAAAAAAAAAAAAAAAAAAAAAAAAAATTGAAATGAACCTAATTGAAGACGCGAATCGAACTAAAACCGTTATTTTTTTCAATTTGAAAAAATTCGGTTTTCTACTGAAAACAGAACCAAAACATATTTTTAAACGAAAAACCGAAACCGGACGGAGGGCTAACAAAAAGCTGAACAGAACTAAAACCGGTTTATTCGTTTTAAGAAAACAAAACCAAACCGAAACCGAACCCAAATCAGAGAAAGAAAAAACTCGAACCATTTATAAAAATAAAAAAAATACTGGACCAAAACCGAAACCAAACACTTTAGAAGAAAAACCGAACCGAACCGAAACAGGGTATTTTTACAAAAAAAAAAAAAAAAAAAAAAAAGAAAACGAAATGAACCTAACCGAAGAACCGAATCGAACTGAAACCGTTCTTTTTTCTACTTAAAAAAATTTGATTTTCTACTGAAAACAAGACCAAAATTGGTTTTTGAACGAAAAACTGGAAACCGGAGTGGGGTTGACATAAGCTGAACCCAACTAAAACCGGGTTTTTCGTTTTAAGAAAAAAAGAGAAAACCAACCGAAACCAAACCCAAACCAGGGAAAGAAAAAACTCGAACCATTTATATAAAAAAAATACCGGATCGAAACCGAAACCAAACAAATCCGGTTCACGAATCCAAATCGGGAACGAGAATTGACTACATACGAAACCAAACAGTTAGAAGAAAAACCAAACCAAACCAAAACCGGGCCTTTTTACTAAAAAAAAAAAAAAAAAAAAAAAAAAAAAAAAAAACCGAAATGAGCCAAACCGAAGAACCGAATCGAACTAAAACCGCTTTCTTTCTACTTAAAAAAAATTCGATTTTCTACTGAAAACAGAACCAAAACCGGTTTTTAAACAAAAAACCGGAAACGGGGGGGGGGGGGTCAACAAAAAGCCAAACCGAGCTAAAACCGATTTTTTTCGTTTTAAGAAAAGAAAATCAAACCAAAACCGGACCGAACCAGATTCAAGAAAAAAACCAAGCCGAAATCGAACTCAAATCAGGGAGAGAAAAAAGTCGAACCATTTAAATAAAAAAAATACTGGACCGAAACCGAAACCAAAAATTTTAGGGGAAAACCCAAGCCGAACCAAAACCGGGTACATTTGCAAAAAAAAAAAAAAAAAAAAAAAAAATTAAAAAATAAATAAATCAAATAAAATAATCCGAATTGAACTAAAACCGTTTTCTTTCTACTTAAAAAAAAATCGATTTTCTACTGAAAACAGAACCAAAACCGGTTTTTAAACGAAAAACCGGGAACCGGAGGGGGTTAACAAAAAGCTGAACCGAACTAACGCCGGTTTTTTTTTCGTTTTAAGAAACGAAAACCAAACCGAAACCGGATTGAACCAGATTCAAGAAAAAAACCAAACTGATTGAAATCGAAATCGAACCCGAACTCAGTTAATTTTATTAACCGAATCGAACCTGAAACCGGTTTTGCACTAAAACGAAAAAGAAAACCGAACTGAACCGAAAACCGTATTCAAAAAATTTTGGATCAATACCCAAATTGAACCGAACTTTTTTCGATGGACAACGATTTAACCGAAACCAAATCGACTTGAACTTTTTAACTTAAATTATGAAGCCGAACCGAACCGAACCGTTTTGCGGTTCTGTATCGCTGCTCATATTTTGTCCTCTTCAGATTGCCAATTTTTTTTTCGCTCTTCATCTTTAAAACCGCATTAATTTTTAATGTCGGAAATTTTATATGATTTGATTTAACGGCGATTTGACTTAATTAGCAATAAACGTCATTAAGAAAAAAAATGAATGCAAGCCATTGTGTGAGATAAAAATAAATCTGCGTAAACATAATCGCTATTGGGGAATTCTCTCCAAAAGCATTTTTTTAAAAAAAATTAGGCTACTTGGATACCCCTGGCATAGCGGAACCTCATTGAAAAACAATATTGCAGTTATACTTGGCAAGCATTTAACTTATCCAATCAGCACAATATATCTGATGCATGCGATATTTGAATAGTTCGTTTATGTAATTATATTTCCTCAATGTATTTGTAAAAAGGCATTTCATGCTGCTCCATAATCTGCACATTAACAATAGTCGTTTTTTTTTTCAAACAGGCTTATCGAATTATTAGGATCCAAAACGTATGAAATAGCTATTAAAATTCTCGGGGGGTTCGGAATTTGAGAAAAAGCAAAAAATTACGTCACCTTTTTTTATATGCCTAACATATGTTTCGAAGCATTATATAATTATTTTTTATTTAGGTATAATTAAAGCGGTCGGATTCTCTTTTTTCTTTTCGCACCATAATTATCATTCAAAATTGTTGGCCCAATCGTCAAAAATTATGATTGGAAATTATGATTGCGAAGGTAGGAGCCAGTGAGCGTTGTGAAACTGAGTTAAGAGTTGCACCAATCGTGATAACAATTAAAGTAGGGAGTCTGGAAGAGCACAGCTGAGAAAGGGGCGGAACTTTTTTTATAAACCGCTTGGGGCCGATAAGAATTAGATTGAAAATTAATTTTTCGTCAATCCGGAAAGGATCGTTCAAAAATTACGTAAGCATGTTTGCCATAAGGGGGAGGGGGTTGAAATCAGTGGACATAATGCTGACGAGGATAACCGCGGAGGAACGGCACCAGATAGATTGTTCGGGCTCCTATGTTTAGCTTATGGGAAATCCGGTTCGGTTCGGACAGGGGTCTGAAGCTTGGAATCTTGGTCGATGCCGATACTAGAAATCGGCATCGGCATCGGCACTTGTGGCGCTTTCTAACGAAGAGGTAAAGCGTTTACTTGTCAGTTTGTTATCCCTTGCTTTATTATACAGTATCAACTGTCAACTCCTATATAGGGTGTCCCTTATTTTGGCAATTTTTGAATTCTAAATCGCTTACCCCCAAAAAACGGTTTCCCTTAGTGAAGTAATAAACACGAATTTTTTTGAAGTGAAACTTCTTAAGGGACGGGTCCGCGTAATGAAGTAAAGTTCGTGACGTCATCAAGCAAATATTTCAATTATATAAGTTAAAATTCAAAAAGTGACTAAAAAAAGTACTTTTTTTTTAAAAAGTAGCTAAGAAAAATATTACTTGAAAAGCACCAAAAAATAACAACTTTTTCACTTTAAAAAAAAATATTTTTTAAAAAATTGGGTTAAATGAAAAAATGCAAGATTTCATTTTTTTAATAGTAGGTAAAAAAAATTTTTTTAAAAATTGTTAAGAAAGCTAGCACTTAAAAAGCACCACAAAATAACAACGATCCGTTTTTGTTTTCGAAATTTTTTTAAAATTGGAATAAAATGCAAGATTTTTCAATTTTGTTGGGTTCCTAGAATTTTGTGAAAATTCAAAAAGTGCCTAACGGATATTTTAATTAGGTATTTGAGTTAAAACTCAAAAAGTGACTAAGAAAACAAATTTTCATTCCGATTTTCATTCAAAAAGTGGTTAACAAGAGTATCGTTTTTTTAAAAGTAGGTAAAATAAATATCACCCAAAAATTGAGATAGAGAAAATTTGAGAAAATACAAGATTTTTTAATTTTGTTAGTTAGCCTATCTAGAAATTTGTAAAAATAATTCACTAAAAAGGTTCCAACAAAAGTTTCATTTTTTTCAAAAATCGGCTTTTTAAGCTAAAAGCCAAAATATGGGGGGAAAAAAATGGTAAAGTGACGAAACATACCAAGTCCTCAATTTCACTAGTATTTTGGTCTCTAGCTCAAAAACCGGACCAGATATAAAAAAACGGACATTGGATTCATGATATACGGAAAATTTCCGATCAGGAACCACATTTTTTTTTGCAAAAAAAAATTGTCGATTTTTTTTCTCTTATGGCAATTTTCGGAATTTTATGCTCAAGCTGCCAGGCTTTCCAGTCAGGTAAAAAATTTGAAAAAAATTTGGGTTTATCAGTACGCCGAGGAAAACCATTTTCGGGAGTAAGCGATTTGAAATTCGAAAATTTCCAAAATAAGGGACACCCTACTATACACGATGGAACAGCTTTTGTTGTGTGATTTTTAGTGGCGTGGCGGAGAATCCGGGGGCCCTGGTGCAAAAATTTTGAAAATAAAAATTTTTAAATATTTTTCAAGTTTTTTTTTTTTTTTTTTGAGAATGTTGAGTGCGAAGTTTCAACATTATTTACGATTTTTTTTAAAATTTCATTATAACTAAAACAAAACTTTGGGGCCCCTTCTGGTCGGGGGTCCCGGCGCATGGCACCCTCTGCGCCCCCTTCCGCTACGCCACTGAGATTTTATTAAGGTAAACACAGGAAACGCCGCCTTAAAAATTGTTCCGCTGCGAATATATATATTTTCTTCCTAAAAATTCTACCAAGAAGCGTATGATTAGCTGGTACAGCTATTTCTGTGCGAACAATTTCCGATTTACACATCGATATGCAAACTCAACGTAAGAGACTTTTCCTAAAAGGAAAACCTTTCTCAAAAGAAATACTTAAAAAGTTACCGAAAAAGGTTTTTTTTTGAGAAAAAAAAAAAAAAAATAGAACATGTCGGCGATGAATAATTATTTTAAAAAACTTTAAAACTCCAAGAAAAAAAAAATATATAACACGCTTCATGACGGTTTTTTTCCACCAAGTAAAATCATAACATTAACCACAAAGTATGTAATCCGCAAAACTGAATGCGGTTTCACATATTATTTCCTTCTCAATCTTTTTTTTTTTTTTGCTCAAAACGTGAAAACTTCATGAAATAAAATCGCCTCAGTTGCTTCCATGAAAATTGAAGAGCCGCAACCGAAAATGAAAGTCCCATCATACCAGTTATTCAGTCTAATAGCATCTAATGAGTTATTCATCTTTATTTACCGCTCCAGGCTATTTAGCTACTTACACACACAACTTCGGTCTCCGCTGCATAATTCTTTCGCCTCTAAAAACTAGGCATCCTCCGACTATTCATTTAAAACATTTGAAAGCCGAAAATCCTTATCGACTTTTTAAAGCGATCAAATAAAAAAAAGTCAGCTGATCTTTATACAGGAAGTTTAAATATGATGACGTCACATAATTCCTTGAGTGCCGTATCCCGCATAAGCCCCAAGAGGACCGTTGACTTTTTGTTACACAATATGCGGAATCATCTGACGGGAAAAGCAAAAGAAAAAAAAAAAAAAAAAAAGAAACTTATTTTCCAGCTTTCATTAAATATTCATGAATAAGTCTTTTGGAAAAGTGAATATCAGATCTTTTTCCATTGTATCGCAAGACATTATTCAAAGATAACATGTAAACACGTATAAAGAAGAAAAAAAAAAAAAAAAAAAAAGCTGCATTGTAAACAACGCACTTTGATTACTCTGAATCACGGAACGTTGGTGTTGGTGTTGGTAAGGAAATCTATTGAAAAAGAAACCAAATATACAAGTGTGAACATGAGGGTATGTATACTTTAAAGGGTGGAGCCTATACCATAAATGATAATCTGATTCGAATAGTAAAATGGATCTAAAAATTAATCCATTGTTAAAAAAGAAATGCAATCGTTGCGAAAATTTTTTAAATGAGCAACGAAATTTAGAATTTTTTCCTTGTTCTTATCTTAAAAAAAAAAAAAAAAAAAAAAAAAAGAATTGGGACCAAGGGGATGCGTGATTAAATGAGTTTTGAGCACTGCCGGGGGGAGGCGGGGTAGGGGCAGTAAGCCATCTCTCTTTTTGGCTTTTCTTGTTAATTATAAATAAATAAATATTTTAAAAAAATGGGGGGGGGGGTGCTTCATTTTTGCCCCCTAAGAAAAACTGACATCATTTTTGAAATCTACGGCCCCGAGAACCTAGGAAACGAATATAAACAGTTAGTTTCTGAATAAAAATAAAATTGAGAGGGAGTCCCCCCGACTGTAGCTTCCCAACGAGTCGGCCGATTTCGCTCAAAATCAACTGGGACCAATCTTCTTGAAAGGTTTCTAAATACCTAATTTCACTCTTCCATGTTTATAAGTTTTTGAGATAACTGGGGAACAAGCTTTTCTGCACAGACAGACACGCACCGACATGTTCAGAATTTTTCCTGAGGATCATGGAAAAGTCGAAAAAATTTTAAAATTCACAAAAATCGGAAAGTTGAATTTTGTTACGAACGCAATGCTTTAGCATTGATTCCCTACCATTGTTCCTAATCCATTTTTTCTAAAAAAATAAATTCCTAATCCATTTTTCCTAAAAAAATAAATTCCTAATCCATTTTCCTGAAAAAAATAAATTCCTAATCCATTTTCCTGAAAAATATAAATTCCTAATCCATTTTTCCTAAAAAAGTAAATTCCTAATCCATTTTTCCTAAAAAAAATAAATTTCTTATTTATTTTTCGCAAGAAAATAAATTCCTAATTCTTTTTTTCTAAAAAAATAAATTCCTAATCCATTTTTCCTAAAAAAAATCAATTCCTAATCCATTTTTTCTAAAAAAACAAATTCCTAATCCATTTAAAAAATAAATAAATTCCTATCCTAATCCATTTTTTCTAAAAAAAATGAATTCCCAATCCATTTTTCCTCAGAAAATAAATTCCTAATCCATTTTTCCTTAAAAAATTAATTCCTAATCCATTTTTTCTAAAAATTTTGGCTCCTAAAATTGTTTTAATGACTATTTTTTTTTCTAATTTTTAACTTTCCTAAAATTTTTTGATTCCTAAAATTAAATTTCCTGAAATCCCTTTAGGAATTTCAAAAATTAGGAAAAATATTCATTTTAGGAAATTTTATTTTATAAATCAAAAAACTTTAGGAAAACTGAAAATTGGAAACAAAATGGTTAAGAAAAAAATTTTAGGCACCAAAATTTTTAGAAAAAATCCGTAAAATAAGACCAATCCTAACTTTCGCTGTAGTCAAAAACAAAGAACGAGCATAAGCATTGCCATTAAAAATAAAGTATTTTTCCGATCAAATGATGATCAACTGCAATATGACAAGATGACATTTATCCAACTCGGGAATCTGAAAAGATTGAAAAAGGAAAAGCAAAACGTTTCCTTCAAAAAAATCGACACCCTCGCTATACCAAAACGAATGAGGAAAACGAAACAAAATAAAAGACAACTCCAAAAAAAAAAAATGAAAAATAGTCGTAAGGAACGAACTATTTCAGTCAGTCTATTAATAGAAGTGGAAATAATAGTTCGAAGATGTTAAGAGATTAAATTAATAGCCAAAAAAATTGTGATAAATGATATACGTGTACAGAATAGTGACTTAAAAAAAAAAAAGAAAAGAAAGAATGTTTGAACCCATGTTTGCATGTTTGCACTTGGTCTAGTCATGCGTTTTGTGAAAATCCCTTTTTGCTCACACGTCATATTCCTTAGGCTGGTCATTTTCGTCACGAATCTGAAAATGCTGACAACTTGCTGAAGAGAAATTTTTTGTACATATCCAGTTCATAGACAGTAGCAGAATTCTGAATCTTTTTTTTTTTTTTTTTACTTATTTAACAAATAAAGGAGTAAAAACCGAATTTTTGGAAATACTGATAAGAATGAAATCGATAACCCATTTCGATTAATTCCCAAAAGATCTTACGAATTTCCTACTGCGATAATCTAAGCGCGACACCTTCTGACTCAAAGTAAATGATCTTCGACAATTAATAATACCGTCGAAACTGTGCGCGGACCATCCTTTATTTATTTTTTGATAGACAAGCCATAAATTATTTACAGAACAACCAAAAGTAATTCATAAAAATAAAAAAAAAAAAACAGTCAGGGGATATGAGGCATATTCTTACATCAAACTACGTCTAGAATTTTTGGTTGGGGCCGAATTTCGGAATTTATAATGAAATTTATAATAAAATTTTTTTCAAAATATTGTAAATTTTCGACTAATTTTAAGAAAAAAAGGGAAGATTTTTAGAAAATTTGAAAAAACTTATTGGTTGTCTGACATAATTCCGAATCGATTAATTCCGACTAAATAATTCCGAATGCATTAATTCCGAAACAATAATTCCGATAAGTTAAAAATGCATTTATTCCGGGAAAATATTTTAGAGGTGAACAATTCCGAAAATAATTATTTTATTCCGAAAATAATTATGTTATTCCGGAAAAGGGGAAAAAATTTTTTGAAACGAATGAAACGTAAAAATAATGCATAATACATTTGAAAAAACCGCGGAAACTAGTGTCGCACAGTTACACATTTGGTAAAAACGTGCTAAGGAGCTTTGTCTTGATTCCGCCGGTAGGCCTAGTAAACAAGCAAATGGCGAGTCAATCATCAGCCTGTGGTAAATCAACCTGTTCTAAATCATCAGCCATAGTCGTAAATCAACAGCCTGTGGTAAATCAACATGTTCCAGCTAATTCAGAAATTCCTTGGTATTCGTTGCTTTCATCTTCTGATACCGATATGAATCATCACCCTTCGGTGCATCAACATGTTCCAACTCATTCAGAAAGTTCATCCCTCGATTTCGAAATGAATCCTGCTTCTCAAAATCATCCCTCCAATTCTACTGAAGAATATATACTTAACGGTTACGAAAATGCTTTTGAATCATTGCTGTCGGAGTTATCATCCCGTTCTTATACTGCATTATCTCCGTTGCCTAAAACATCCACTTAATCGTTATTTTTGTCGCAAATTTTTAATTTAGATTCGGCTTCTAACTCAGCAACATCCACTCAATCGTTATTTCCGTCGCCGCCAAAGGAAAAAAAAAGAAGTCGCCCTGCTGGGGAAACCGTTGTTCCGTGCATGTCATTGAATTTAGATTCGGCTTCTAGCTCAGCAACATCCACTCAATCGCCGTCACAGAAAAAAAAAGAGGCCGCCCTCCTAAGAAAACTGCTGTTCCTCCCAAGAATCTGTGATAATTTTTAATTTTTAATATAAATCAGTCTTATTTTTATTAGAATAGGCCTACATTGTTTTTTTAGGAAAAAAATAATTATTTTCGGAATTATTTACCTGTAAAATATTTTCCCGGAATAAATGCATTTTTAACTCATCGGAATTATTGTTTCGGAATTAAGGCATTCGGAATTACCTAGTCGGAATTAATCGATTCGGAATTATTACTAATAACCAAACTTATTTACAATTTTATTGAAAAAATATTTTTGGTAAAAATTCTTAAAGTTCAATTTTTTATAAAAAATTTTGATAAAAAGGATTTTGTGAAAAAGGTCATCAAAATTTTTTGAAACGAAGATTTTAATGATTTTTAATAAATTTTTAGGGTGCAAATTTACTATGGAACGTTGCACCAACATTTTGGTACAGAAGGTTGGACCAACATGTTTGACAAACGAACGAATCGACTGTTGCAGAATTTACTCCTATGGTGCAAATTCACTACGGAATGTTGGATCAACATGTAGATATAACATTCCCTTTGACAATCCCTTGTTGTACCAACATGTTGGTACAAGTTGGACAAACATGTTGTACTAACTTGTTGGACCAACATTCCACACTAATTTCCACACTAATTAGAAATAAATTCTGCAGTAGTCGATTCGTTCGTTTGTCAAACATGTTGTTACTAAAAGTTGGTACAACATGTTGGTCCAACATTCCATAGTGAATTTGCATCCTACGCTGAAATTAGTGTGGAATGTTGGTCCAACAAAATGATACATGTTGGTTCAACTTGTTGTACCAACATGTTGTGTTGTGTTGTGTTGGCACAACCTTTACATTACATACCAACATACATTTGCATATTAAATACCAACAGAGTTGGTCCAACAAGTTGGTATAACATGTTGCTACAACATGTTGATCCAACTTCCATAGTGAATTTGTACCCTTAAATAAATATTTTCAATAATCGAAAATCGTTTCAAAAAATGTTAATGATCCCCCTAAATCCTCCAAGCCCTAATATTAGTCCACGTGTCCCGCTTTTTCAATAAAGTTTTATCAAAAACCATCAAAATCTAAAAAATTTTCCCTTTTTCTTAAGATTAGGGATTAGCAATATTTTGTAAAAAATCTTATTATAAATTTCATTGAAAATTTAAAAAAATTTTTAAGGATCATCAAGAATTTTTGATAAAATTTTATTAAAAAATATATCTAAAATTTTTGAAATATTCGTTTTTTAGTTTTTTATTTCCGGTGTCCAAAACACCAACCGGACACGACAAAACCATCATGGTGAGCCCTACGACTTAGTCTTAGGGCAAAAAAAAAAATACAAAAATACAACTGCGATTAAAGATAGTCTTTAAAATTGGTGTGCAAAATTCCCACTTTAATTTAAAAAAAAAAAAAATCTTCAATTATTTACAGGTCAGCAAGGTAACAACAATTATGATAAGTGACAAGATTAGCAGTCATTTTATCCTACAAACAACGAGAAGGTGGAAAATTTTTCTTTTCAAAAGCGAACTCAAAGCGAAAATTCTGCGAAAGTAACCACATTAGTTGACGAATTCTCCTTTCATACTTCCAACCAATCTATTTTTTTCTTTCTCCTGTATATTATCCTTAGACATTGTAAAGGCTTCAAACAATTTTCATTCACTTTTCATTTACTCCCTTTGATCCGGTCTCATATACAATAATCCGATTGATTCGTTTCTCAGAATTTTCATCAATTTACTTCTTTTTTTTCCCTCTCAACAAAAAAAAGAAGTGATATCATATAACATTAAAACCGTGTAAGATCGTAAAAAAATTGCGCCTTAAAAAAGATACGAAAACTTTATTACATTTATTGCTTTTAACACAAAAACGCGACACCGTTATAGTTCGCCCCATCCACTATAAAGCTAAGCTCAGGTCATTCCAAAAAAAAAAAAAAAAAAAAAAAAAAAAAAAAAAAGATTGCAATTGAAATTTTCCGCACTAAAAACTCCTGCCGGATGATAAACTCATCACTTTTGATAATAAAAAATATAAACTGAATAATAAATTAGCGAACTTTGTTGTAAAATCATTTTTAACGCTTTTATAATTGCAAGATTACGTTTAAGTGACGATTCTAACGGCGTTTCCCATTGGCTACGAAACAGTTAAATAACGAATATTTTAAAAGTGTCATTTTCTCAACGAGGAAAATCCTTTGAGAAAGAAAAGTTCTCTTGCAAAATTACGCTAAGTCAAGGTAAAAAAAAAAAAATTTAAATTAATTCTAAAAGTAAAAAGCGCCGGAAGTAAATCCGTATGACCCTCGTGTTATATACAGCTTTGTATTAAAAAGATTCAGTAATTTTAGTGGAAACGAACGAAATAGTATTTTTCTTGGCAAGAATAGAAAACGAGAAATTTCGAGGTCGAGACCGAATTTGCGCGCCGAGCGAAGCGAGGCGCGGCAAACGGTCGAGACTTCGAGATATCGAGCGTTCGATTCGCAGCAGAGAAAAATAGTTTTCATTTCAAGTAAAATGATTGGTTCCAGCTGTTATTTTTTTTTTGCTGCGAGATAGTCGACAGACGCCATTTTCTGTTAAGTGATCTCGAAAGTAATTTCTTTTCAGGCGCTAGCCCTGAAATGTTTACTTTCGAGGTCAGTTGAAGAACCGCGAAATGTTCTACTTCCGGAGCAGAAAACAAAGTCAAAATGGAGACTTTCAAAACACTTGGAATGAAAATGATTGTTTAAAATTCTGATTGTTATTTTTTGTGCAAAAGAAGTGATTTCAGCAAAACCAGCATACGCACTCAGAAAATGTCTTGAACAAGTTTTGTCTTGCAACGAAACCGGAATGTACGGATTGCACAAAGTACCGTGAAATCTCGGAACCGGTTCTAAGGGAAAAGAGCTTTTTCGGAACCGGTATTCCCGGTACCGGCACCGGCAAAAAAAAAAAAAAGAATTAATTTATCAAGCAAACTTTTTCTTAAATGGCAGGTGGAGACATTTTCTTAAATTGAATTTTAATTCGAAAATGTTTCTTCTTATGTTGCATAAATTGTAAAACAAGTAACTTTAAGAACAAGAATCAAAATTTAAATTTCTGAGAATTAGTTCAGACGGCCTTGTACAAAAAGAAATCAAGCGATAGCGCACCTGCGGCAGCACTGTTATTCACCAAGAGCGAACTATGCAAGTAAAAACTTGTCTTTTTCTCTCTGCTTGCAGTTTTAGCGTTTGATTTAACCGTTCTTGTTTTTTTTTGTCTAATCAATAGGAATATTAAAATTACCGGAACCGGTTCCGAGGTTTCCCTAATTTTGGCTCGGTACCGGTTCTGCCGGTTCCGATACTCCAGGTACTGCAATCCCTCAGCGAAACGAAAAGGCTTCATGGCAACGGACAGGTTGTATCTTGACAAGATTTTCATATTGTTTTTCGCATGATTTTTAAAAAAACGTCCTGCCCCAAGACATTTTTGTTTTAAATTCGCATTAGCCATTTTTTTTTAGTGTAAAATTATTTTCCAAGTATAAAAACATTCAGAGACTGAATCCAATTAAAATTGAAAATACCATTGGCGGAAATTCAAAGGAAGAAAAAAAAAAAAAAAAAAAAAAGAATCTGGAAGAATTTGTTTTGATCCAACATTAATCCAAATTTGCAATATTGTCCAATACTGGAATCCAACGAATCCGCCAGATTAGACAGGCGTTACATTCCAGTTAGCTTTTCCAAAACTGATCCAAACCTGATCCAATTTAACATTCTCACCAGGGATGTTTCTTGTCAATATGATAAACCAGATATTGATATACTAAGAAGTAAATATTGACAATTCAAGCAACAGAACGTCGCCAGTATTAACAACAATGGGGAAAAAAATCAAGAATAAAATTCTACAGACTTTCCTAGTAACCAAATTGCAAACTGTATGCTTATCCAAAGTGCTGAATTTTTTTAACCCCTCCTATGCCAAAAATACTTCAAAAAAGAAGTTTCGATGACTGAATCAACAGAAAATAATATGAAACCATACAAGTCTAAATGGTAGTTCAAGCCTTTATCTTAGGCTTTAATTTTGAAATTTAATTTTTGAATTTTTTTTTTTTTCCAAAAAAATTTTGGGATTTTGGGAATTTCCTCTGAAAAGAGACTTTAAGGAAAAAGGGATACATCGGAGCTAGGAATACAGAAACGTACATCGTCCCCTGGACAATGGGACAATAAAATAAATTTCTGTAGTATGTACCTCTGTGCTAAATACTTCTGGATTTTCGTTTTTCATATTCTCCCTTCATAGTTGATTCATTATTTTTATAATTTTCTGCTAATGCATAATAAATGCACATTGTTATTAACACCATGTCGTTTCAATTAATCGACTTGACCATTGATAAAAATTTTGCAAATTAGTGTTTAGTGTTTGTTATATTTATATTTTAATGACACAATGCCATCTGTAATTAATTACTGCGTAATATAATTAATTACTTCACCAAAAACACCATAATTCCCTTTTTAACATCCAATGCAATTTGATGGCCGCATTTTGACTTTGGTACCTTACCTACATATTGTCTGGCTCAAATGCAAAAAATGAAAATATCATGTATGTGCAAGTCTGATCCTGCAACTGACTACATAATATACAGCAGCAGAACAAACCCTTATCGTTAGCGTTTATTTAGTCTTTAGCCCCCGAGAATAATTTTCCTGCTAATCATGAATTTAAAAGAGAAAAAAATTTAAATAACAGCATCCCCGAAATTTCAAAAATCTTCATTTAATTAAAAAATAGTAATATTTTGGGGGGGAAGCATGTTTATGTAAAAAAACTCTAGCCTCTCTCCCCCTCTGCCCCCAGATTTATAGGGTAAATCCGCCTGTAGTTGCATTATGAACAACACAAAACGTTATACTTCAAATTTTCCACAATAATTTCCAATGAAAATTCTTACTGTATTAAATTTTCTTCGGTGAATTTCCAGGAAATTTACAGCAGCAAATATTTCCTATTAAATAGTTCTTCCCCATATATTAGAAAATTGGTTATTTTGATACGTAGTGAAATTGCTCTGAACTATAAACTCATAGTAAATTTTTTTTTCTCCCTCAAAAAAGAACCTTGCAGGCATGACTTTATTGAATATTTACCAAAACTTTCCCGAAACTTAATTTCTCATTTAAAGACAAATACAAAAATATTTCCTCGAAAATCTATCTTTTAACAACAAAAGGCCTAACAACAAAACTTATCCATCTAAAATTATTTAATTTGTAACTTTCGAAAAAGAAACGGGTGTCGGTAAATTTTACTGCGAGAATTTAGAGCAAAGTTATAAGCCTCAGCCAATTCGATTTAACTTTACTTTCAAGATTACAAGCTTTTGAGAGATGAAAAAAAAAAAAAAAAAAAAAATTATGGATATTCACAAAATACCAAAAGCCTCTTTCAAATCAAATCCATTTCCAGATCCGGTGTATACCTTTTTCCTACAAATTTCCGAAACTTTTCAAACATCCGCCGGCTAGGACTTTTCAATATCAGAAGGCAGCAGTCATAAAAAAAGTCAAAATTGATGACACTTTTTTCCCCATTTTTTAAAGAGCAATCGATTTTTTTCTTCCTTTTCTGATTCATTATTTTACGCAATTCGAATTTTTTTTTTTTTTTTTTTTTTCTATGAAGAAAACAATTTTTAGACGAAAAGGAAAAAACCGCGCAAAAATCTCGTCTAAAGACTCATATTCTACTCACCAAATTATTGTATATTGAATGGAAAAAAAAAAAAAGAATCCCTTATCGCACCGCCGTTTTATCAAACGAAAACAAAAAAAAAACAGATTTTTTTTACGAAGAGGTTAAAAAAGAAAAAAAAAAATTAAAAAGGAAACCACAGATTCACTTCGAAACAACTTTCACATGATCGGTAGAAAAGTGTAAATGAAAAACCCGCACGAACAAGCGACATAGAGCTCAGACTGGATTCTGAGCAGTACTGAATACACTGTAGAGGTAGAACGTGAAGCTAGGCCGGTATGTTCTCCCCACGGCGGGCAGACATTGCGCAATCACCCATAGTTCCCGCCTGTGCTTTACTTACCTTCGAATCTACCAACATTATAAACTTAAAAAAAAAAAAAAAAAAACGTTATATGCTCTTACCTGTTTTGATATCAATTTTTTTTCTTTCTCTTTTTTATTTTCTTCGCCGCGTCTGTCTATCTTTCTCTCTCTTCGGTCGGTTTGATGTTATAAATGAAGATTTGCAAGAGGTCAACCATTTTATTACTTCGTAAGGAGAATGCGACCGCATGTTTTTTAACTGCCCCCGAAAATTTAACTTTGGAAATTGTCTTCGGGAAAGTTTAAATTCGAAGTGAAGAGCGTTTTAAAGTTTGTCTTCTTGAGGAATGGTATGGGGGGACTCCTGCGGTTTTCTTTCATTTCTTTGCTTTCTTCTTCATGCGTTTGCTTGCTTTTCCTTGCGACCTAAAAGCAGAAATAAACAGATGATTTTAATCGCTTTGCAAATAAATGCGATTTAAAAAGAAAATATGACTAGAAGCGATTCAGACATTCCAAATATATATTTAGTGCTTAGAAAGGTATTTGTTTTTGATATAAAAGTAGGCAAATTTTAATTGGTACGAAAAGTCATGCTACGGGAGTCGACACCGGTGTATGGTCCGGTCGAAACTTGCAGCGACCTGATGCAGAAATGCACAAGTAGAAACTCGCTTTTCCCTTCCATGCGAGTATCGAGTAAACTAAAGACATCTGATTTCCTAATAATATAATTTTTTTTTTTTTTTTTAAGTCGAGATGGCTTTAGATTTTAAATCGACGATAATAAACCTCGGTCAAAATATTAGGAGTAAGTATGTAAGTTTCAGATATTTATGTGTTTACCTAATGAGCTATTTTGGTGCATCCTTCAATTTGAAGTGCAAACTTGTTTGAAATATACATCCCAAAAAAAAGTGCGTTATAAAATTTTATAACTCTACAACGTTTTGGCCGATTATAAAATTCTGTAACTATTTATAAATTTTTGTAATTAAAATTTTTAACTGAGCAATATATTAATTTTATACTTCAGTTGCACTATATTTAGCATATGGGGACTTCATAGGCTATTTTTTAAACATTTTTCATGAGAAAAAAAAGGGGGAAAAAATTACAATTTTTTGGAGTAGAACCCTAGCCTTGTAATCGACTTAGCAGCCGCCAACATCCACTCCACCACTTTTCAAATGATTTTTCAAAGCGGCAATATTGTTCTTAAGTTGCCGATTTTTTGACTTATAATATTTT
Organism: Liposcelis bostrychophila; assembly: GCA_037577465.1. Classification (NCBI taxonomy): domain Eukaryota; kingdom Metazoa; phylum Arthropoda; class Insecta; order Psocodea; family Liposcelididae; genus Liposcelis; species Liposcelis bostrychophila. The sequence goes on from CM075212.1 coordinate 9,346,421, forward strand.
CCAGATTTTTTCGAATTTTCGGTTTATTTCTTGCATTTTTAATTTGACAAAGGCTCAAAAATAAAGAAAAACAGAAATAGAAAAAATCGGGAAGCGTTAGAAGAAAATAAAAAAAATTAGAAAAAAACTGAAAATAATTTTTGTTATAAAATTTTATAACGAATTATAAATAAATGTCTTTTTTTGGCGGGTTATAAAATTTTATAACGAAGTTTAAGTTTTTAATTACTCAATTTTATAACACACTTTTTCTTGGGATGCGCTCGGACAAAAATTTCAAAAAAAAATTGTGGTCGAAAAATTTTGATTTCGTTTTCTGGATTTGTATTTATTTGAAACAAATGGAAACTTGTACACAAAGAATATAAGAATAAGTCAGAAAAATTCACCGTACGAAAAAACGATGCATGAATTGTTTAAAAATCATGCATCACTGGTGTAAAAAATTGGACATACATAAAAAATGCATAAAAATTAGACATAAATAAATATGCATAAAGTGGGAAAAAAAGTTGAAGTATAAAACTTGCAAATTTTCCTGCTTTATGATTTTAAAAAATTTATATGCAAAATTGATGCAAAATCCAGATTTTTATTCTTAAAAAAATAAGCATAAACTTTGCCAGGGCCCGAACAGAACTTCGACTGAAAAAATATGAAATTAGGGAGTTATTTGGCAAAAAAAGGAGTTTTTAAGGAGCTTTCAAGACTTTAAATGGTTTAAAAAGAGAAAAGGGCGATATGTTCTATGTCGAACTTCTGCTCTATGTTTATAAGCTAAACATGAGCGGAATAAGCTTTTTCGACTACATTATCAAAAGACAAAGTATGTCTTGATTAAAATCTTACATGTTATTACCTTCCAGTGGCGTCGCTAGGCATTAAGTATTGGGGGGCGAAAGGGAAAAAAAAATTCTAAAACTGGCTTAAAATGATTTTTACGGCCCTTTTGCACTGAAAATGAAGTGTCATGAGAAATTATTGGGGGGGGGGGGGGGGGGGGAATCCAACATTGGAGGGACAATGGCCCCCCCAAAAAGGGCCTAGCGGCGCCATTGTTACCTCCTGATAAACTGTCTTTACTATAAGCGAAAGACCTATAATTGCAGCTAAATACGCGGCCTCCTTTTCTTCAAAAAAAATTTAAGAGGTCTGCACAATGGCTGATTACAATTCCACCACTAGAAATCAAATGTTACAATAAACCCTAGGGACGGATAAAAAAGAAAACAAGAAATTTTCCACGAAATCCGCTCAAATTTTGGTTTTTTGATGGATAAGCCAATAACGATTCCAAATTCAAAATTTCTTATCTAAGATTCATGTACAAAAATTCTTTGGCCATTTCTTGAATTCTTGAATTTCTTGTTTTCGACGTTTTGGTTTTGAATCCTAGCCTTTTGAAAGGTCAAAAAACAAGATTTGAACGATTTCTTGAAAAATGTCTTGTCTTGCCTCGCCTTGAAATTCTTGTCTTGTGACCCATCCCTATTAAAGCATTATGTACAAATTAATTACAACGGCCAAAAAAAAAAAAGAATGTATAGCAGGACTCACCATCTTAGCGATTTCTCCTGGAAATGCGATGCCTCAACTGCTTAAGAGGAAGTTTGGTTTTCCCGCTGACTGAAATGGAGGTGACTAGATCTCATTTTGACGTTCGTTAATCGGGGGTTGCATTACTTTCGAAACACTCCCGTCAGTAGTCTTTTAGACTACAACTTAAAAAAACGAAGTTACTGTAAATCCCTAACCTACCAAATCGACCGAACAAAGGTCAACCCTGTGCGAAAGTGACCTACGAAACTCTATACGGAACAACGAAAAAAATTTAAAAGCGCGAAGCAACCCCCTGAAAAAAAACCCAAACTTTTCAGCATCTGAAAAAAAGAAAAAAATATACAAATTAAGAATACTCAAAACTTAAAAATGTGAATCGATTTTTGCAGGTTTCCTTAAGAAAAAAGAGTATTATAAGTAAATATCTTCGCCTTGCGGGTTTTCGTAACTAATGAGAAAATCAATTGGGGGTTTTAACGAATGCATCAGTAAGGCCCTGCAGCTAGCTCTCCGTTTTAAAAACAACAAGGCCGTAATTGCAGCTGAATTGGAATTCTATATCTGTAGACAAGAAAATCGAATTTCACTCAAACAGCACAAGTAAGCAAGAATTAAGATTTACGAAAATCAAGAGAAAACAAGTAAAATGAATTAAGTGACATATAAAAATTTTCCGTCTTTCACTTTCTCCTAACGCTCAATTTTATTTTCATCTTTCATTCGGGATAGGCTTAAAACGATGTTAACAAATCGGGAAATATAAAACTTCGTAACCTCCGGTTCCGTAAGCATTAAAATAACAAATTGTTAATTAAAATGGTTGTGGCTTAATTACACAGCCTCCCGACTGACTATTCGCACAAATAAGACCATTCGATCGGAAAGAAAAGGTGAAAACTTAAATAATCGTTATGGGGAAGAGATTACATCGATGCTAATGAAGACCTAACAGGCAAATGGAATGTGCAAAACAAACAACATTATACCGCAAGATGATTTAATTGCTACTGATATTAGATTTCTAAACAACGCTTTACTGCATTTCGGATGGCTTCATTTAAAATACAGGAGAGTTTTCAAACGAAATAGGGCGCCATTGAATAAACGTAGCGCGTTGAACAAGGGCAAAATGTTTCTCGGAAATTTATATTTATCCCTATGAAAATTCCCTATACATTTATTTTGGAAAATGTTTGGGAGTCGATGACGTTTCTACGACTAACTTTACTAAGACTCTTCCCTTTACATTTTTTTTTTCATTATTTCCCTTTTCTCACAGCTCATTATTAACTCTTTAGGGGCCATTTAAATATTGTGTCACCCTAAAATTGACAACTTTTTACTTGCTCCCCCCCCCCCCCCCCCAGTTAGCGGCAAAATTCAGTATCACATGTTACTCCCCTTTAGAATTACGTCAGATTTTCTAAATTATTAAGTCTAAATTATATTAAAGTTATTATATTTAAGTCTAAATTCTAAAAAATTTATTAAGTCTTAAGTTCTAAATTATCTTAAATGTTGACATAGTGTTTCAATAGCCCCTAAGTATAAATGGAAACAATTCGAATTCGATAAACTTTGGCAATACCATTCCAGGATGCAAGTTGGAACAAGTTTGAACTTGTCTTGTCCACGTTCAGACTTGTTGAAACTTGTACAAGGTAACTTTAAACTCGTTTAAACTTGCGCGAAACAAGTTCAAACGTGTTTAAACTTGCGCGAGACAAGTTAAAACGTGTTTAAACTTGCACTGAACACGTTTGAACTAGTCTTGTACACACTGAGAAAACGCAGGAGTAAATCTAACTAAATATATTAGTGGAATTTTGGTTAACAAATAATATTAGTTAGCCAAACTATTTTTTTAGTTAAATTAAGTAATAGGCCTAACAATTTTTTTTTTTACTTAAATCAACTAAAAAAATAGTTAACTAATATTATTAGTTAACCCATTTTCCACTATGTTTCGCTAGATTTACTCCTTACGTTTTTTCAGTGAAAGTTTAAACACGTTTGAACTTGTCTCGCGCAAGTTTGAAAGAGTTTAAACGTACATTGTACAAGTTTCAGCAAGTCTGAACTTGTTTTGTGCAAGTTTGAACAATCTTGAACTTGTCTTGTGCTATTGCGAGCAAGTTTAAACTTGTCTTGTGCAAGTTTGATCAAGTCTGAACTTGCCTTGTGCAAAATTTTTATAATAAAAAAAGGGAAATTTTTATTAAAGCTATAAACGAACTTGCGATGAAATTTTAATGTCAGATTTGCGTAAAACTCCCCCCTCCCTTGTATGTCAGCAAAAGCACGCATTCCAAGTACCTCCTCCTCTAATGTGCTGAGAAATTTTTAAATGTTCCTATTCATTTTTTTTTTTTTTTTTTTGACAAAATTTATTTGATTTAGAAGCACGTAAATACAAATAATCGAAAGTTCCATTTATGTTCTTTAAAACCCAAATAACAGAAAATTCATTCACTTTACGGTCATTAGTGAATATCATCACCAACTGTGGCAACATGGAATCCTTGCTGGGATGGCAACATGCGTGTTTACATTTTACCGAAGCTTTCACACCAAACGGCGAAGCGTGACTGGCTTTTTCCTTATTATTCAGTATTCGCGTTCCATATCGAACACGGCTCCATGGTGTAATGGTAAACACTCTGGTTTGAATATTTTCAGTGCCAGCACTCCAAGTTCGAGTCTTGGTGGAGCTCAATTTTTTTTTTTTTTTATTTCCACTGGGTCCAGGGGACATTAGAGAAAGGGATATACAAAGAAGTAGATTAACAAAATTTTCTTTCATGCAACATCAAATATACTAAGCTTGAAAAAAAGCACTAATGAACGCTTTTCTTTTATGCCAAGACATTTTCTGACTTGTCGCAAGTCATTCAGTCGGCTGTCGGCAAGTCATATATCGTAAACAAACAAAACGGCGACTTATGTAGAATTTATACATTATGTTATGATAATACTGTTCATGCTCGTTTCTTTTTTAATGGAATAAATTCGTATAAATAAAAACGCATGCAAAAACCATTATAATACAAATGATATAACTTTTACTTTAGAATTTGATTTTTAAATCTTTATTTCATATCTTGAATGATTCAGCAACAGTTGTCACGTGTAAATAAATTCATCCTCTGCATTGGACGATGTTATATTTCAGTTCGATTTTTTTAAAGAAAATATTTAATTTAAGTTACCTCAATGCAAAAATTCTGGATATCCATCTTGGTTAATCCATGATGTCCACTTACACGTTTTTAAAATAAAAATTAAAACGATATTACGTTTATATTTCCTTAAATAATAATTATTGTTTTCGTGAGCCGCCATGTTGATTCGGATAGCATAGTATAAGAAACGTCCGCTAGTGTCGCCTATTGTCTTGTGGCAAGACATTTTATCCCAAAATGACTTATCACAAGACATTTTTTTGTTTTCGCAAGGTTTTTAGAAAAACTGTCTTGTCTCAATGCACTTTTGCGTTCGCATTAGTCATTTTGTTTTCTGAGTGATGCAATAACCAAAAAAATAAATTCGATTTCGACCAAATCATAATGACGAGAGCAATGGAAAACTTAACCAAACAATTTTTTTTTTTTCAATTTCCACAAACACCTAAACAAGAATTGCTCGAATAACTCCCACAGAAAAGGATTTATGATCTCAAAACCTGCGCTATTTATTTTCAGAATTTCATTTTAAAAAATTCATTCCCTCTTCGCATATAATTAAAAGCGGAACTATTATATGCCGCACACGCTCCTTTGCTCTTTTATTACGAAATCACGTGTAAGTCGGGAAAACAATATCGCACACATCTCATTTATCTTTTAAATACGTACGACTAAAAAGGAATCATCCCGAGTTTTAAGCCACTAATTTGCCAGCTTAATAACTTTATAAAGGAATTCAATTACACGGAGAGGGTTTCGTTTTGCTAATTTATTATATCTTTCTGTCTCTGACGTATACATGTCTGAGTTTTGATTATTCCCGTTGCGGTCGAACAGTGCCGTAATTAAGATATTAAAAAATATATAGAATATCTAATATAATATCGGTTTTTCCTAAATATCGTATTACTCGAATTCATCCATCAACCCGATACATCCTACTTCAAAAGCCTACATTGTTAATAAAGAAACATCTCTGTTAAATTAATTGATTCACATTGTGTTTTTCCAGGAAAATATCTGTTTTCCTTGAAAATTTTCCCAAAATTTTTTTTTTTTACCGACTTAAGGAATGCCGAAAGATATCTTCAAAGAATCAAACGAACGGTATAAGATAACATTTTCAAAATATTTTCCTTTTTTCATTTAATGAATCGAAATACTGAAATAGAGAAATCTGTGTTTCATATTTGTTTTCCTTCAAGATTTTCCTCAGAAAAAAAAAAAAAAAAAATATAGCGTTACCAAGAATAAAATTTAAATCGAGCCTAGCGTGACGTCAATTCCATTTACCTTTTAGTTTATTTTTTTTTAAAAACAGTTTTTTTATCATTTGAAAATCCACGTGTCTTTCATTTTATCTCAAAATGCACTTTCCACTTTATTTACTGTACTTTTTTCTTTTAATTTTTTCTGCGGTACCCTTTTAATTTTTTTTTAAAAGTAACTTTAACGGAAGATAAAACCCATTAATATCGAGATCCGAAAGTGATTTTCTGATTAAATGTTCACGAGTCGATCTTAAATCAAATATTTTACTTAGTGAAATTCTTTTTTTTTTTTTTCTATCGGATTTTTTTTACTTTTTATTCGACAAGTTTTATTTCTGTTTGTTTGTTTATTTATTTATTTTTTTATTCGAAAAGTGGAAAACCGGTATCCGCTATTGACAACTTTTACGTCAATGCTTGTCGCATTTATAAAATTTTCAAGATATGCTTCTTGTTTTGGTTTGTCATTTCAAAGCTCTTCAGTGAATATTTCCGAAACATAAATAATAAATGAGTGAAACTAAGTTTCACGCTTTGAGGTTAATAAAGTTCGATTAGACTGTGGTTTAAGGCGTGCCCCACCCCCTCTCCCCTTTGGGCATTTCCCTCTCTGGGGAGGGAAATTTCAGTTTCCGACTATAAGTGATGTAATAGTATATTACGGTACTGCGACAGAAAGAGACGAATTTCACGGCTGTAACCGCCAGCCGTGAAATTCGTCTCTTTCTGTCGCAGTGCTGTAAGATATTTTTTATTCCGAATATGCAAATTCACAAAAAAAATGTAAAAAATAAACTAAAAACACCGTTTATGTTATTAATATGGCGGCCATTTTGAAATGAAGTAATGGCGACCATGGGATTGAAAAGTATCGAACAGTGTTAACCTTTGCTGTAACTTGCTTTTTTTTCGTTAATTTTAGAATAAAACCCTTATTTTCAATGATTAGTTTGTACTTTAGTTGATTTCGAAGAAAAATATATTAAGAATGTTGACGAAATTAACTGGGAGAAAAAAAAAAATTGTCAAGATGGCGACCAGGATTGAAAAGTAACATTACAGGCGCGAGCGTAATGACGCGCATCGATTTTTTTTTGGACTGACAGTTTCGAAATTTTTCTAAACGATCACTAAATCCGTTTTCCCATAAACTAAACAAGGGCGTAAAATTTTTAGCGTGCGCTCAACTGTCGTTAAGAGAAAGAGTCAGTAAACACCGGAAAGAATGGCTGTTTCGTCTAAATTCATTGGAACATCCTAGAAGTTTTAGTGCAAGTTTAAACTTGTCTCAATGGCATACGCAGCCGGAAAAAAATTTCTTAAAAAATTTGAGGTCGAAAATTTTACATTTCCGTGCATCGGAGGTGAACTAATTTATCTCCATCGTAAACATGATTGGAGCTAGTCTGTTTCGACGTTTCGTGGAAGTGTCACGTGACCACAAGTTTACGCGTGTAAACTTGCAGTCGCATAATCACGTGATTTTCAATAAACACTCGAAACAGACTATCTCCAATCACACGTACGATGAAGATATGTTAGTTCACCACCGACGCACGAATTTTGCTTCTAGGGAGGGTGCGTGTTTACACGAAACAAGTTGAAACTTGTGCTAAAAATGCAGGAATAAGCCTAAGGAGATTGTGGGATATTTAAAATTTAGGTTTTAATTTCCGTAAATCCAGTAAATCGAGTCGAAAAATACTCTTAAAATTACCGATTTATTGCAGTTGAAAGCTATTTATCGCTTTGTTTAAAAATTTAGAGTTGTTTCAGAAAAAATTATATGTTTAGCTTATGTAGGGAGAAAAAAAATGGACCACTTTTGAAACGAAGGAACAGGGGCGAACTGGAAAATCTTTCCGGCCCCAATCAAGTTACACCAGGGAGGAGGTTCGTTTTTCCAAAAAAAGAAAAAAAAAAAAGTTAAGATGTGAAAAATGAAAACAGTAATACTGGTCAAATAACTTCATACTTTTTCACAATTTTTATCTCTTGCAGCCGGCCCCATCAGGCGGGCTCTTAGCCTCATTATTGAGCGGCCTTTCGGGTAATCGCCCGAACGGTCCTTATGGTCAGTCCGCTCGCACAGTGGACCAGAAAAATTTATTTTTGACCAAAACGTAGGCGCAAAGAGGCGCGAAAATTTTAGGCGGGTTTTTCATTTAGGAACTCTAGGCTTCATAATAGGGCGAGTCGAAAAACGCGAATTTTTGAATTTGAAAACGCCTGATATGGGAATCGACGCCTATTTATAATGCTATTAACCCTAATTTTTTCAGATTTTTTAAACGACATTTTGAAGTGCCGTAATGGTCTTGAGTGGTGGCCCGTAGCCTAGTTCATAGCGCGCTCGACTCTCAATCATGAGATGCGACGCGTCGTACTTCTATCCTAGTTCACAGCTAGGAATTTTTCTCAGGTCAAAACTAGTGCGCTAGTCAGAAAATCAAGGGTCACCACTCCTCGGAAGGCAATGGCAAACCACCGAGCGGTAACTGCCTAGTAAAATCTCTCAAAAATAGCCGTTCGGAACCGGCGTTAAACTGTAGGTCCCATATGCCTGTGAGCGCACGCACAGGTGTATGTGAGAGATCACCTCGCTCGTATCGAGTAAAGGACTAAAAAGAAGAAGAATGGTCTTGAAATTTTCAAAAAGCTCATTGGAGGACCAAAAATGAATTTTTTTTTTTTCGCATAAAAGACCGTCGTTTCGAACGGAAACTTTCCGTAGATTACGAATTTGAAGTCAAAAATTAGTTTTGGTGCACGGTTTTTGAGCCACAGACAGAAAGCCATAACAAGATTTTCAGAATTTTAGAATCCGGCATGTGGTTCAAAAACTGTGCACCAAAAATAATTTTTGACTTCAAATTCGTAATCTACGCAAAATTTCCGGTAGGAAACGACGGTCTTGAAAAAAAAATTCCATTTTTGGTCCTCAAATGGGCTTTTTGAAAATTTCAAGACCATTGCGGCACTTCAAAATGTCGTTTAAAAAATCTGAAAAAAATTAGGGTTAATAGCATTATAAATAGGCATCGATTCCCATATCAGGCGTTTTCAAATCCAAAAATTCGCATTTTTTGACCCGCCCTACTTCATAATGAGACCATAGACATGACAGGGACTTTTAAATTAACCGACTTTTGAAAGCTTTGTTGAAAAATAATTTTTATAAAGTTTTTTACTTCATTAACTTTAAAAACGAATTACCGCCAGAAAAAAAAATTTTGGAGGGGAAATAATTTACACTCCATGATCGCTGACTATCAGTAAGTCATATCCGATTACTTATGATTTCCCTAAACATGCCTACAGCGTTAACAAATTTTATGTCATTATTAACAAAAAATGAGTTAAAAGCTGTAAAAAAGCAAAAAAATATTTTTAATGACTTTTTCGTTCATATAATGAACAGAAACAACCTGAAAATTGTGTTTTCCGGCGATTAGTTATGTAAAATTGTGAAAATTTTTGGCCAAAAATAAATTTTTCTGGGCCACTTTGCGCCCCTGCGAAGGAATTAATCGCAACAATGAAATACTTACACGCATTAAATAATTGAATGCAGTCATTCAAAAAAGGTTAAATTAATACACCCCCTCCCCCTACAGCTGCTGCAGCTCCCTCAGTTATCGAAAAAGCGTAAGGACGACCTACTGGAAAGAGAGAAAAAAAAAAAAAAAAAAAAAAAAAAAAAAAAAAAAAAAAGCAAATAAATAACAGTAACACGAAAATCGGATATTTAGTCATTAAGTGATGTTGACCAAAGATTTAATCAACGCTGTATTGTTGAGTGACAACGACAATTGATCACACGCCAAGAACACGTTTTGTCCTTTTTTTTTTATATATCAGGTTCTATTGGTTTTTCAACTTTATAATAATTTTTTTTTAATGGTCGCTTTCATATTTCTTTCGATAACGACTACAACAACTTCTTTATTAACTTTATTATTATCATTATTAACGAGAACGGTAGCGAGGGAGGTGTAATTGTAAATAAAATGAGTTTTTCTTTTTCGTCCTTTCAAAAAGAGCGCGGGGGGAAAAGTTTTGCATTTCAATTTGCGGAAGCTTAATACCTTGCATATCCCGCCAGGGAAAATTAAATCGCATTCGTGATTTATACCGAAATTAATCTCCGCTGATGAGTCAACTACAGCAGGAACTAGAGGAATTCGTCTAATTGAGGAATTCCGGAGCAAAAGATCTTGATGCGAAAAAAAAAAAAAAGGTCACGAGGTCTAAAACACAGAAAAAATTATTATTTTTTTTTTTTCTCTTATTCCACCGCTGCTAATTATAATTTCTTTTAACTATTGAAAAACTACTTTCATAAGACGAAATCATAAATTTACATTACATCAATATAAAAACGAGTTAAAATAAATTTTGTCAAGGACCAGTAGATGATTTAAAAGATAAAAAATGTAGATCATTTGCTCGATCAATAATAATTTATACAATTTCAACACGGCCTTACTACCTTTTTATATAATCAATGGATCCGACTGTTATTTAGATTTAAATCAATCACTTTGATATCGATCATGTTCTTATAATTTACTTGGCACTTTTATATGATAATTATTTTTGCATTGTGACGATTATTATTTGTCTTTTTTTTTTTTTTTTTTTTTTTTTTGTAACTGTTAAAAACGAATCGGGGACAAATTCGGCTGCAATGGCAAGATTTAAAAAAAAAAAAAAACGTTGTTGATGCAAAACGAGATGGATATTTATTTGAAATGTACAAGTGTATAATTAACATAACACAGAAGAAGGTTGTAAAGGTTAATTGTTGCGATTTGTATATCGGTTTTCTTGATGCATTCATTAAAGAAAATCTTGTTTTGCACTGTGTAATGAGATAATAAACTTTATACTTGCGATAGATTTTTGAAAATTCCGGGAATAAAAATCGAGATTAATGTTTTTCACGATACGATTTTCGGGTTCGGAAAAGACCAGGAATATTGAATCGGAATATTCTCATTTTCAGAAAAAAGGCTTATATTTAACTGGTCAGTATTTTTAAATTGAACTGTCGGTATTTTTTTTATATAAATTGATCAGTATTTAAACGAATTTTTGGTCAGTATTTTAAATAAATGGTAGGTAAAGTAATGCTGTTTTGCCTGCAAAAACAATGAACTTCGGTCGGCAAAAAAATAGTGTTTGATCAGTAAAAATTATTAAATGGTTAACACCTTATTACCCAAGAAAAAGTGTGTTATAAAATTGAGTTATTAAAAACTTAAATTTCGTTATAAAATTTTATAACTCGCCAAAAAGACATCTATTTATAATTCGTTATAAAATTTTATAACAAAAATCATTTTCCGTTTTATTTTAAGTTTTTTTATTTTTCTTCTAACGCTTCCCGAATTTTTCTATTTCTGTTTTTCTTTATTTTTGAGCCTTTGTCAAATTAAAAATACAAGAAATAAACCGAAAATTCGGAAAAATCTAGAAAATATTATAAGTGAAAATAATTGGCAACTTAAGAACCATATTGCCGCTTTTAAAAATCAGTTCAAAAGTGGTGTAGTGGATGTGGTGAGTAGTAGTGATATTTGGTAAGTCGACCATAAGACTCGGGTTCTATTCCAAAAAACTGTAATTTTTTCCCCCTTTTTTTTTTCTCATGAAAAATGTTTAAAAAAGAGCCTATAAAGTCCCCATATGCTAAATATAGTGCAATTCAAGCATAAAATTAATATATTGATCAGTTAAAAATTTTAATTATAAAAATTTATATAAATACTGTAGTTATAAAATTTTATAATCGGCCAAAACTTTATAGAGTTATAAAATTTTATAACGCAATTTTTCTTGGGATATTTTTAAAAAAATGTGAGCTAGGGGTATTTTGACCTGCCGAAACCGAATATGAAGTAAGAATTAAAAAAAAAAAAAAAAAAAAAAATTCAAAATCTTATTTAAAATATTAGATTTTTTATATTCGAATTTTGTAAACGCTTTATTTATTGTTTTTTTTATTCTTATGAGCTTGAAAATGCAAGTAAATAACGGATGGACAGTCATTTATGCAATATTTAACAAGAGAGTCTTCACCTTTGTTTAGCTTATGGGCAAAACAGCTTTCTTTATGTGTAGAGACGTTTATAAGTTAAAATAATAAAAAGTAAATATATTAGGGGGTTTGTTGAACTGCTAATTCTGAATCTGAAATCCAAATTTTGAAAAAATTGAATATAAAGATGGTAAACTATAAACTTTTAAAATTTACAGTTTTCTTAATTATTTTGGGAAACAGTTAATTTAAAACAAGCTGATTTTCTGGGGAGCCACCAGTGCCCCCCACGTAAAAACTAAAATCTTGACCTAAGTCTTGACTTAAATCCTTGTATTGCGTAAAATGTGTCGCAGAAAAAATTTCCTATTTCCATAGCCAAAATAAATTTTTGCTTTACTGACCAAATAATTCTAATTTATGAAATTTATAATTAATTTACTGATCACCTAGATAAAATAATGACCTTTTAATTTTAATGCTGATCCTTTAATTTTAACACTTACCAACTATTTTTTTTCTGATCAAATTGTTACTGACCACTAAAATACTGACCATTCATTTTACCATTGACCATTTATTTAAAATGCTGACCTAAAAAAGTTTTTAAATATACTGACCGAATAATTATAAGTAAAAAAATGCCATCATTTGCACTAAGCAGAATTTTATTTTTAAGAGTAGAATTCTGACAAGGATCGCAATCACTGACAAGGGGAAGAGAAGTGTCAAAATTTGTATAAAAAATGATGACGTCATATCTGAATGGAACTCTATAAGCGTCAGGAACAGTGGAAGTAATTAATGGGGATTTCCAATCGTCAGAGAATAATCAAATACTAGGTCATCATTTTATTTTGCTAATTTTAAACCCCCTCTCTCATTCCCTAATTCCGAAAATTCCTTTTTTTTTTTTTTTAAATCAAAATACTTCTATACTTTTTCAAAGTTTCTTCGGAAACTTTGCTCAGTGTCATAAACATTTTAGCAGCTACTTCCCTCCCCAGTCATTTTTAAGTCAGGCCCTAGTCACTCCAGATATACTCCTTAGAAAATATAGGTTTAAGGCTGTATATTAGCTTAAATGTACTTACCCAAAATCATTCCAGAAAACTGTAAACATTTTATGAGGAAAAAGATTGAAGCTAATTCTGCAATACCGTCATACAGATTGCTATCGAATTTACTACCATTGACTCCTTAACGATTTGCGACTGTGCATTCACAATAAATCCATTTTTAAAACTTTCTAACAACCATTAAAGCCATACTCCTCCAAATCTTCGGATTCTAATTTGTAGACCAGTTTTTTCAAATCTGAAATCAAGAGAAAAAAAAATGAAAATAATAATCCGTAAAATAAGCTTAAAACATTTATTGAATTTATTTCATTCGAATTCTGAACGCCTACAAACTTAAACAATCTGGTTTCCTTGATATATTTATGACCCATTATAATCAGATAATTGTATTTTTACTGAATTTCGTATCACTGACTTTTAATTTTCGATCCGATTCACGATATTATTTCTATTCATTAAAAAAATAAAAAAATAAAATAAAATATAATATACAAAAAAAAATATTTTTAAACTGCCAGACAGTCTGCCGACATTTTCCGATTTAAAAGATACAGCTCAACTTTACAATTAATTTCCTTATCGCAATAAAACGATTTTTATTTATGCCCATATTTAAAAAAAAACGGTAGTAATAATATAATCATCAAGAAAGGAAAAAAAATCTTGTCATGACTCCAGCAGGATTTATTTCCCAACACTAATAAATTATATCAATGTTATTTACAGCTGGTATACCTAAGATAAGAATTCACATCTATTATTTATATTTATCAAAGACATCCTTCCTCCAGGCATTGTTTTTAAGATAAAAGCATGAAAATTAAGGAAGGTCTGACCCTGGGATATTGTCATGTATCTGAATTATCAATTGATATTTCTAATTATAATTATGAAATGGAACCGTGCCAAAATAATAAATTTGTTAATTTGACTTTAAATGCAAAATCATTATGATAAATTTTTAATAGTTAAACATTTATTCGCAATGAAATATTCTTGAGTGCTTAACACTTTTAAGAGGTTTTGAATGGAAATCATATTCAATTATGCAAATGTTGATATTTTTTTTTTTTTTTAATTGTTAAAAAAAGAAAAAAACTGTATGTTAAACACTCCATATTTGTCGAAAGATGTCATATATTTTACAAAATGCGAATTACTGACCACTTTAAAAGAATAAATTATCTTATAAATTAGAGTGTTATGAATTTCATTAAAACATTTAAGGTATTAAAAAAGTTATAGAAATATATGGCAACAACGTATAATCATTATCTTTCTTTAGCTTTTAAATGATGGAACAAAAGATAAAGTAGATAAAACTAGTCCTATTTACGTAAAACTTTGATACTGCACTCTCTTCGGCTTAATGGCCTGAAGAAAACGAGTTGAAAATTTCGCGACCATAAAAGGCTTTATATGAAACATGACGTCATTATGCTAAAAGAAAATTAAAAGTTGACCAAAAGATTAATATTAATAAAGTTAATCTAATTTAGTCCCCAAATCAAATGACTATAAAAACAGGAGTGCTGCATATTTTAAATCTCATCCTTTAATTAATTATACTTACACGGTGAATCATAATACTGGAGAATATAAGATTCAGCTCCTGTTTTGCATAAGAGAAGCAGTCGAATTAATTTCGAATGGATTAAAACATAAACAACTTGTAAACTGACATTATACAAGACAGTCAGCCGTTTCCAACCTCTTTTTTCGCTTCCATTTGTACTTGTTTGCTCTCCACAAAACCGCTTTCCAGTTCTTGAAAGTGAACTTTATAAGATTAAAAATGGATTATACGTTTTTATATAATTTTTTTAAAAGATGCCGCATTGATATGAATCGTGCAAAAAAGCAACATGGTGGCTTATAGCTTAACCGAAAAAGGAAAACATTGGACAGCGCGCGGGAACTTGAAATTGCCTCTAGATTTTTTAAAAATCACCTTTTATTTCATTTAAATTCAAAAGAATCCGTTTGTTCACTTTTTTGATTTAAATTACGAATATCGTGTTGTAATGAAATGAAAATCACGACGGCCGGTTTAAAAAATACTAAATTGAAACACGAAAGCGGGCTCCTGCTCCTTTTAAGGTTTATTGTTTCAAAACCATCCAACTGAGGTTTAGAAGCAATAGACGATTTCGGAGATTACGTCACGCCGCTAAGAATTATGGGTAAAAATTTTGTCGTCTGGTCACCGGGGACAAACAAATCGAAGAAATGGCCGGGTCTAATGTAAAGTAACTCGATTTTTCACTTATTAGTCATATTTTTAAGCATTTAAAAACATTTTACGATTTGTATTTCATTTTTAACAGTATATTAAAGATGTGCGATATTATAACAACGCATGTTATAACGTATTATCCTTTTTTTTTTATCGCTATACCTATAGGTTTGCGAAGACGATTTTAACACCAGGGGTTCCTTTGCAAATACCATATTAAAAGATTTCATGCAATTTTTATAAATTTTTACTGTACTTAATATTTATGCAATAAATTTTAATTGATCTTAAATTTTGTTTAAGTTTCATTTCAATTTACAGAAATTTTATATTGAATTTTAACATGAAAGTGTGCCATAAAAAAAAAGGCAGCATTTAGTATTACTGACTTGGCCTTTTTTTTTGGAAGAGTGATTAAGTGCTTATCCCCCCAACGAAAATCCGTGACTGGTAGTGAAAATAAATTTGTCACAATTTTATTTACATGTTCAATTTTAAAATAGCATAAGATGTCGCTGTTTAAAATGGAATGTAAGTGATTATATATGAAAATAAAATTTCAAACTTATTTGTTCAAAAACGTATTATAATAAAATAATTAAGCCAAACAACTAATGAATCATCCATCATATATCCACCATTTATATTTATGCTTTAAAAAAAAAATCTACATAAAACATTTTGCATTAACGTGGTCATAGAAATTTATTATTAAAACATACTTTAATTTCATTAAAGTTTAAAACTAGCCTTTAATTAATTCATTAAGGAAATTGGCAAAAAAACAAATTATGCATCCAATCTAAGATATCTGTGGCAAAACTGTAAGAGGTAAGGGAAAATATGTGAAACTCTTTCATCCTTCTCACCCTGTGCTATACAAAAATCTTAACCTTTTGCAAGTTTGTTCGTTAAGATTTCTTCTTGAGGAGTAAATCTGTCACGATATTTCAAAAATGGTGGCATGATTACTTTAACTCCTATTTCCGGCATCTCAACTACTATATCAAAGCCTCAATCAACCATAGCCAAATCACCCCAGTCCATTAAATTTCTAATACCGCTTAGTAATACAATCTCTTTGTCACTTATAGACAGAACCCTCAAATCTGTCACTGATGAAAGAAATTGATCCCTTGACTTATACTCCAAGTAGAAACTTTACAGTATCCGGTAATATTCTTAATAGAAAAGTTTTCTCTTCTACAAGCCAGGATCCATCTCATGCATTTATCATGGACTTTAGACAGCAGTAAAAATTGAAAAAACGTCATCCCTTTCATATATATTTCCTGTCATAATATAGGGAATCGCTGTTGCAAATTGAATGGCAGTAATAATTCGTCGGCATTTTAGTACTAAAACAAAACTGAATAAGAAAAAAATTGGTTTAATGCGGTTTGCAGAAGTCGTAAAATGTGAAACAATTTTTTTTAAAGGCATTTCTTTAATTTAAAACCTCAAATTCATTGTGCAACTTTCAAGTAATATATATACTTAGGAAAACTTCGTTAGAAAAATTAATTTATAACGTTTTAAGCAATGAAATTAACATTTTAATAACGATCACCGTTTAAAATAAATGGTGGTATATTGTTTGTTTGTCCCCGGCGAAGCAGACGACAATTTTCGTTACCCACAATCCTCTGTGAAACTGGTAGGCCGAAATCGTCTATTGTTTTTCGTCGTAGTCTTCTGCTGCTGATAATGTTTTTGTAGTGTTCAGGTTACCGGGATTAATTTTATTTATTTAAATCATTCTTTAATTGAGTCATTCGTTAATGTTTATAGTTGTGTAAGACTGATCACAAGAGAATTCTTCTTAAATCGTTTTTATCTATTAATATGAAAAAATTTTTAAATAGAAGAGTTAGAAATATATTCGGCTTTACAGCGAAAGAGATAATTTTTTGCAGCATTGTAGGATGCGGTTCAGCACTCTACGTATTTTACCCTATTATTAAGCAACAAAATGAGATAAGAATGGAAACTTGGAAGAAACAACAAGAAGAAAAAGAAAAGGAAGGAAAAGCTATACAGTAATTTAGATCCCGCGACGAACAGTGTTTCAAAACTTTTAGTAACTTTCATTTTTTGGAAATTTAAGTTGTCGGCGCTGCTTTAATATTTTTCATCGGATTGAGATCGAGAAATTGTTTTTAAATCACAGGTATTACTTTTTAAATACTTTTTTGTCGTGCTTTTTCATCCTTTCTCTGGTTTTTTTTATTGGGGAATATTTAGCAACGGGGTTTAAAAGTGTAATATTACGCATTGACTATGTTTGTTATCTTTATTGAGGATGAATTAAGAGTGATGAGGTCGGGTTAGGGAACCGAATCGGCCCAGAAAGTGTTTCCTACAGTTTTATTTCCCTGGATTAGTGAAATAAAACATTAAAAGTTTTGAAAATCAGCATAGGCAGGTGAACATTATGCAATGGATTAGCTCTTGCTTGTAACAAAATGGATTTCAGTCAGTTCTGAATATGATAATATTCATAATGAATTCAAGCATTAAGCTTTTTTTTTCTGAATGGTGATAAGAACTAGACTTAGTTAATTTCCATGTTTCAATAAATATATAGCTTCCAAGAAAAGGATGCTACAGCCGAATAATAAAAAAAGAAAAATTTGGAAATTAATTCTATGTAGCTTTAGAAGAAATAATATGTAAAATCTTCTTTTATTTTTAATTTGAAACTGCTTGATTTATGAAATAGCTTTTTGGTTGCATGCGAGTATGGGTAAGTGCAGAATGGCAGTGAAATCAGTCCACAGGAGCTGATAATTAATTAATTTTATAATAGCTGCTGATCTTTAGTTTTATTGTTGTTTTAAAATCCATTCTCGATGAATATGCACAGCATTGAAAAGAGCTCTTCAAGTTTTGTTCAAAGAAGTGTTGCGTAGGATTCCTGGCCACCCCTTGGTTCCCTGACTGTAATATTTTTTATAATTTTTTTTATAGAATCATTTTGAAAATATGATGACAATAATATTGGAAAAGAGCAGTGTATGTGTTAGGTTATTTGCTCCTGATGTACAAACATCTGGAATCGTCAACTGAGTTTGAATTTCAAAATTGTATGGAAGCAAGTTTTTTTCTAATTGTTTTTTATACATCAACATAGAAGAAATAGTATTTTTCTTTGCAGGTGTCGGAGGTAAATATTTCAAGTACGAGACCAAGTTTACGGCTCGAGGCGAAGCCGAGGGCCGTAATTGGTCGAGTCTTGAAATTTACCTTCGATACCTGCAAAGAAAAATATTTTTTATTCCGAGGAAAGCACATTTTATGGTCTACTTTTCAGTCCTAGGAATGAAAAATGTTTTTTCTTTACAATTGATACTACTTGATATTTTTTTTTTTTGTTTCATTACCTATGACTCTTATATTTTTTTTAAAAATACTTTTTCTTTTTCTTTTTTGTTTCAGCTCTCCAACCTAAGTCATAAATATTTTTTAAATTACAAATCATAATAAAGAACTATAAACTTTTCTCTAGTTCCTAGTAAAATAACCAGCAATAGTGCATGACTTTTAAGTAAATTCTTTTATGATCCGCAATTATTTCCAGAAGTGCTCAATATTGTAAGTTTCAAGTTAGATTTTAATTTTTTTTTTGTTCTAAATGCTTTGAGGTTAGGGTTTTAAATTATCTTGTGAAAAAAAAAAAAAATTACGGAACAGAAATGTCAGGCACTACTTTTCGAATGGGTGAGGGTGATTGGATTTGTAGCGATCCACAATGCGCTAATATAAATTTCGCACGCAGAACTCAGTGTAACAGATGCGGGTCAGAAAAAAGCGAGGCTTTAAACAAAAGAAAATTAGGTCAGGAAATAGGTAAAGCTGCCGCAGCAAAAAGTCACGGTTTGTTCAGTGCTGACGATTGGCAATGCAATAAGTGCGGGAACGTTAATTGGGCTCGTAGGCAGCAATGCAACGTTTGCAACGCTCCCAGATTCGGGGATGTCGAAGAAAGGACGGGTTTGGGCGGAGGGTATAACGATCGAGGGGTTGTAGAATATAAACAAAGGGATGATTCCGATGACGAATACGACGAATTCGGCCGTCGGAAAAAGAAATTAAAGAGAACCTCGGAAAGCGATTCCGATTCTAAGACGAACGGGAAAAATAGCCCCACGGAAGCAAAGGAGGAAAAGCGAAAGGAGGAAAAACCCATCGAGAAAGAAGAGCAAAAGAAAGACGTTGTCAGGGAGGAGGAGGAGGAGGAAGAGGAAGAGGAGGAGGACGAAGAGGAAGATGATGACGGAGATTTATCTAAATATGATTTGAGTGATTGGGCCACTGAAAAACTTTAAACGTCTTCCTGGGAGTGTCTCGTCTTCATTTAGTAATAAGGTTTGGTAAATAGGGTATTTTTGGTATGTTTCGATTTGGAGACGAAAATTCGACAAAAAATAATCGCGTTTCAGTCGAATGAAAATGTCCATTTTTTTAACCATCTTTGCTGATAGGTGCCTATTCTATTCTCTAGAGCTTTTCCGTATAAAGCTCGTTCTGATAGAAAATTAGAGACTTTTTTAAAAATCATTCTCTTATCGAAGAACAAAAGAAATGACAAAAAAGAAAACTTTTTTGCCTCCGCTTCAATCATTTTTCTTGTCTTTACAGGTGCACAAAATGGCAGAAAATAAGGACGATATCAAACCGAAATTCCAAATCAACGTGAAACAACCAAGGAAATCTCCTCTATCATTTAAAGGACCAGTCGCATATTTCGGGGTAGCCCTTGCAGGTTTATTCATCTACAAATTCCTATATACTCCCTACGCTGAAGAACGCGAATACAATGAAAATCTTAGGATTGCTGAGGAAATAATTCAAAGGAGAGAGAAGAAACAAAGTTCAGAATTAGGTTAATATTTCATTAACTTTCTCATTAGCTCATGAAATGAAAACAATTTATAAATTGATGACTGTAGAATAGATAATTTAATAGTTGTTTATTAAAGAATTTTTCTTAAATTAATTTTTTCCTTAATGAACGATTTCCATCAAATTGAGAAATGACTCCTCTTTGCATGATGCATCTAAGCTTTTCGTGGTTTTGTATATCAATCAGGTAACAATTTAGGTAAGTAAAAGTGGACAAATTTTTATACTGTCGGCTATTTAATATTTTTACTATCCATAACATTTACTTTCTATTGATTTTAAATAACAGCAAGAAAATAAATATATTACTGAAGTGTACAGATGCAAGAAATTATGAAGTCTTACTTTGCTTTATATTTTCTGTATTAAAATCATTGTTCTATCTTCTCACCATTTATCAAATTTAAACACCTAAAAAAAAGTTTTATTCTAACCACGAACCCTCAAAAAAAATTATTTACATGTTTTTGGGAGTTTCTACATCAGTTTTTTTTTCTACATGGAATTCTCAAGAAAACAATTTATTTTAACTCAGCTTAAAATAAAGTTTTTATTTTACAAAGTACATAGTTGAAACTTTAATTTTATAACGCTTCTATTGCCTGATTCTCTTATTTTCGACATAACCATTAATTTGAATTGTAAAAAAAAATACGCCACCAATACTATTGATATTTTTAATTTAAATTAAGGAGAAAAATGAGCCTGCTGTTCAACAAATTACAACTTTAAATGAAAATAAAACATGACAAAAATGTTCCACAATTTAATTTTTTTATCACTACTAATCCAATCTTGGTGACTATTCTGAAGATTCGTCTTCTTTAAATACCTTCCTGCTTCCATAATAAGGTATGTATTTCCCAACTACTTTCCAATCTGTGTAGTAAACCACAAGAATAGCTGCACATAATCCATATGTGGCAGCAGTAGGAGCCCTAAATAAAAATTTTAAGTTAGGAAATAATGAACAAATCTGAGACACATGAGCAAGAACTACGATCACAATTGTTTTCTGTTTTACGTACCACATTACTGATTGCTGGACATGTTTCTTTCCTAAGCTCCGGGCAAATCTAAAAATATTTAAGGTTTTTAGATCTCGGTGACCCATCTTTTTTTACTAATTTGTTAAGTTTTCCGAAAAAAATTCTAAATAAATCAGACGACAATGATTTATTTTGTCGAAAGGCTAAGGTTCAAAATATGTCCGCTTGGATGCGCTGAAGTCGTTATTATGAAGTTACAAAGGTATTTTGCTTTTTTAAAACTGATATTTTTTTTTTCTTTAATTAAACATTTACGGATTGCAGGATGTACAAAAAAAATCCGCTTTGAATAAATAGTTTAAAAAAAATAAATTAAATATATTGACGGAGGATCAGCAAAAAGGAAATTATCAAAAATTATAATTTTTTACTTTTTTTCATACAAGCCGCTAAACATAAGCCAGTTTATGACACTGTATTTCTTTTCTTTAAAAAACGTTAAGACTGGTAAAAACAACCAATTATGGCTCGATTACTATTATTTTTTACTACGTTGAATCTTCCACTTTCGGCGGGGATAATGACTGATATAGTTTTGTAACGGCAGTTGCTACTATCTGTTGAAACACTTCGTCTTCTTCACAAACGACAGTCTGAAAAAGAAATTAATACAATAACTATTTAGTTATGTTCTCAAGGGCAAAAAAGGATTTTTTTTTGAGCAAAGGGGAGGTTATATAGTGTATAGGTTATAAAATGAAGGGGGTCTTAATCGTAAAAAGATTGAAACAGTGACAAAACCAGATGCATGCCAACAAGAATATTTCGTACCAATTTTAAAAGATCGATATTGGCTTTTTTGCCGTCTACTGTAACATATAATTTTTCTCCTTTAAATATTTTCGGCACAGATTCCTCCCCAAACATTTCTTGAAGCATTTCGATCAAACATTCTTTGAAATGCATTCGATCCATTTTAGCAGACGGAGGAGGTAAAGTTTTAGATGAAGTATCATTTAAGGAGTCTGACTGCAAAATTGTGGCTACGACGGCGTCTGCAAACATGTCGTTAACGGGATTTGCTATCCACTGAAAAAAATAAAAAAATAAAAAATACCAATGAATTACCTCAGACGTAAAATTTAACGCAAACTCATCGATTTCTGGACAAACCTCAAGCGTGATGACTTTTCCGTCAACTGTTACGTCAATATTTTTAAAAACTCTAAATTTTTTTTCGTCAACAGGTTCTAGAGATCCGCAGGTTTGACACAATAAATATTTAAGAATGTTTAATTGCCCAGAATAATTGACTGCTATTCTTTGAATAACTTGCTGCATTTTCATATCAGTGTATGCTGTGAAAACAAGAAAGACTTGAGTAACGCTGGAAAAAGTATTAAAAAAAAAATCCAAATACTAACTCGGAATATCAACAGGAGCTAATAAATGATAATTAAAATTTCTTTTAACTAAAACCCCGGACACCACTTCCCCTGGTAAAGGCTTCTGTACGGCTAAGCTCCCCATGACTTTGGCTGTTTTTTCGCCCCTGAAATATAACTCCACAGCAGCCGTGTTCCTGGGATTATAAACTTCTATTGACGTGTTGGGATCGTCTTCATACTCCCTTTTTAAAGCTGCTTTTAATCGATTCATTTCGTTCTGTTCTCCGTGGACTAAAACAACGTGTGGAGGTTTTAAAGCTCGCACGAATTCGCTGGTTTGTTTGTAATCCGTGTGAGCGGAGAAGGAAATGTAATCGACCGACATTTTTAAAGGTAATTTTTGGCCAGCCAATGTTGATATCTCTTCGGGTTCTGATAAAATTTGTTTTGCTAATGTTCCTTCCACGCAATAACCTGAGAAAAATATTTTATTTTAGAAAATTAACAAGCAAAAATTATTACAAACCTAAAGCTGACTTAAAGGAAAACATTTTTACCTGCAATAATCACTCCGTTTTTGTTATCAGTACACCAAAGCTCAAACAGTTCCCTTGACAATCCATTTTGCAACATACCAGGAGTTGCCATCACAACACAGGGTCCGATATCTTCAAAATGGTCAATTCCCTAAAATAAATAACAATTTTAAATTTTAATTTAAAACACTTCAAAGTCGATATTGAAAACACTCATTTACCTTTAAATTTGATATATGTTTAAAAATGAAAGGATTATTTATAGCAATTTGTCTACGGATTTTATCATTCATTGCGTTAACATAAGTCTGATAAACAGCCATGCATTTTTTAGCCAAGGATGAAGCATAATAAATAGGAATGTCATGAAGCTCCGGATGTTGTGCCCAATATTCATCTGAAAGTTGCGAAAAAAGAAATCAAAATTAATTATCACAGTATTAATTATGCTACCATTTTTTTATCTCAATCAATATTACCTAAAATCAACAATAACTCCTGAGCTCTTCCTAATGCAAAAACCGGAATTAAACATCTTCCTCCCCTATTAACAATATCATGAACTAAACTTGTAAAACGAGCCTCTCTCTCTTCCCTCTTCTCATGTATGTGCGTTCCATATGTAGATTCCTTTAAAAAGAACATATCAATTTAAAACTTCTCAAAACAATTTTAAAAGCTGTTAAAACTTACAGTAATTAAAACATCAGGTCTGACACTTGGAATTTCAGCAGCCATCAAATGTCTGTCCTCTTGCCTTGAAAAATCCCCAGTGTACAAAACTTTAACTCCTGCAATTTCAATCATAAACATAGCAGCTCCAAGTACATGGCCAGCATGATAAGCCCAAAATTTAATCCCTAAAACTTCTTTCTCTTCATGGAAGTTAATTACTTCTATCTTTTCCATTGATTCTTCTAAATCTCTATCGGTGTAAAGCATTTGCTCCGTAGAAATGTTGCTCACTTTGATGTAATCAGACAAAAGCCATTTATAAATAGCTTTGGTGGCATGTGTCATAAAGCATCTTCCTTTAAAAGATGTCTTTTGAAGGAACCAAGGTAGAGCCCCTGCATGGTCCAAATGAAAACTGAAAAATAAAATTATTCTGTAAAACGTTGTTTTTTTTAGAAAATTTGAATTACTTACTGAGTAACTAGCAGTAAATCAATTTCATCAGCTTCTATTAAATCGACAAAAGGCAGAGCATCTAAACCTGTCAGACCAGGGTGAATACCACAGTCAAGCTGTAAAAAAATACATATATATAAGCTTCTGATAATTTCATCAAACAAATATCATTTTGTTTCCGTACCATTATTTTCTTCCCTTTAAACTCAAGCATAATACATGACCTTCCTACTTCTTGCCCAGCTCCCCTAAAATATAATTAAATGGTTTTCAAAAATAAGTTTTAACCAATTAAGGTTAGGCATTCATACAATAAATAAAAAATTAACTGAACTACTTACAAGGGACGGATAAGCAATAAATCGCTCTCTTCTGACGGTACTTGCGAATCCGGCTTCCGTTTTACGGAAGTCATTTTGTTTTAATTTAAAACTTATTTCGGTAGAATTAAAAAATATTTAATCAACGTAAACATACAATGTATGTGTTGCCGATAGCTTCGATATATCGATAAATCGACACAAAAATCATCGATATTTTTCGATATTTAAAATTTTATCGATAACGGTGTATCGATATTTTTGGTCGATAATTTGAACGATATTTTCGGAAAAAAATTGTCTTTTTTCGGGAATTCCGGAGACTAAAGAACCCCGCCCACCAGAATAGGGAAATAGGTTTCGGTTAAGTATGGTTTTTATATATGGAACCTATTGTTATATTCTTATGCAAGTTTTTACATGTTGTGCGGTGTTCATTTTAAAATATGTAGGAAAAAAGTAGTTCTTGTTCTAAACTTCAAAACGTCAATGGCGAGTATTCAAGTCCCCCATGGTAGTTTTCCACTTCACCCCATTTCTGTTCTTCAAAATTGAAAATAAGCCAGTACAAAATAGAAAAAATATGTAATAAAACATGATTAAACCAAGTTTCTTTTTTTAAATTTGATATCTTAAGGGCGAACGGTAGTCTACTCGTATAGGCTATCACACACGAAATAAGAGCTAAGGAATACAAGGCGCTGCACCAATCAGAGTGCTGGAACAGGACGCCATCTTGGACTGGAGTAAGAATTCAACAAATTGAATTCCTTAGTTGTTTTTCTTGTTCTTATTCCATTTCGTGTGTTTCGCTCTTTAAAAAAGCTGGACTTACTCGCTGAATGTCTTGATCGAGCAAGATACCACACCTTGCATTTATATACCATGGTATTCATCTCTGATACTTATCAGGAGTTACGTGAAATCATACCGTGATGCCCTGGGTTCTAACCCGTAGCTTAAGGGTTTGCCGCCCGGCAAACGGAAGATGTGGGTTCGATTCCCATTCGGCTCATGTAGCCGACG
The DNA here is from genome assembly GCA_037577465.1 of Liposcelis bostrychophila. Lineage (NCBI taxonomy): Eukaryota > Metazoa > Arthropoda > Insecta > Psocodea > Liposcelididae > Liposcelis > Liposcelis bostrychophila. The sequence goes on from CM075212.1 coordinate 9,372,093, forward strand.
AAAAGTTTTTCTCTTAATGATGTTAGTCCAGAAAAGTTACGGACTTCAGATTTCGGCTTTCATAATATTATGAAAGCCGATAGGTTTTTCCTCATAGTAGCAAAAAGTCCCTCTCATTCACCAATCAATGAGAGCAGCAGCGGAGACCTTAAGAATAATAAAAAGGAAAATGTAAAAGGAACAGAATAACAGGAATGTTACGACCGTAACACTACCCTCCTACATGTGCAAATATAAGCCGAAAGGCAGAAATAAAAGGGTTTATCATTATCATTATCAATTGATATTTTAAAAACTGAAAATCTTAAAAAAGTATAATGAAATTAAATAAAACAAAGTGAAAGTAGAATAATCATTAATATTATTATTTATTTTTTTATCATTACCATTAATGCAACCGCTTAATCCTCTTAAACATAATCCTGGAGGTTTTTTTTTTTCTTTCTTTTTAAATTCTTTGTCTTCCGCTGGAAGAACTAAAAATATATCACAAACTCAACGAACGAATCTGGTGTTGAATTCTCCACTATAAACCCTTGCACACTTAACTATATAAATCGTCGTCACCGTCGTCTTGAAAGTTTCCAGCTTGATCCCCTCCAGTACCTTGACCCGGATTGCCAGCTGCTCCTGATGGAAATCTATAAAAAAGAAAAAAAAAATTATTAAACGCTCAAAAGGCTGTTGTATTTTGTAAGTAAAACATTTACCTAAAATTTGTTCCGAAACCCCTAGATTGTTGTAAAGTCTGTGCGAACATTTCATATTTACGAATATCATTATCCGATACTGATCGTCGAGCATATCGCATAGCTTCTTCGAAATGAGCTTTTGTGATTTCCGGCACCGGATCATCTTCGTCCATTTCCATTGCAGCCGAATTAGGGTTGACTGCCCTTTCTCTCTCTCTTCGAATTTCAGCTTCGATCGACTGACGAATAGCTAGCTTACAAGCTCGTTGACATACCTCGGTAAGATCGGCACCTGAGAATCCGTGAGTAACTTTAGCGATATATCTGAAATCAAAATAAAAGAAAAAAAATTAATCTGAAATCTTAAGGTTGGTGAACAGCCGGGGGGGGGGGGGGAAAAAAATACTTACGCTAAATCAACGTCTTTGGCAATTGGCGATTTCCGAAGATTGGCCCTGAAAATAGCTTCTCTTGATTTCTCGTCCGGTAAGGGAATGTAAATTAATTGATCTAAACGGCCCGGACGAAGGATCGCAGGATCAATAATATCTGAAAATTAAAAACAGATTTATATAACTTTATTAAAAAAAAAAAAATTCTTAATTATTTTCTGTGTGAGCAAAAAAAAAAAAAAAAAAAAAAAAAAAAACTGACGCTGCTTAAAATTTTAAAAAATTATGAAGATGATAAAAGTTCAAGTAGGAGTTTCCGGAGTTAAACTTGAAATGGGGAACTGAATTTTTTTTAACAATATCTTCAGAAATAACTGTTACGAATATAATTTTGATAAATACAATTAAAAAAAAAATTATGTACCTGGTCTATTTGTCGCTCCGATAATAAACACGTTTTTCTTGGCGCCCATACCATCCATTTCCGTTAGAATTTGATTAATGACTCTGTCGGCTGCACCTCCGGCATCTCCAACGTTTCCACCTCTTGACTTAGCGATTGAATCCAATTCATCGAAGAAAAGTACACAAGGAGCGGCTGATCTGGCTTTATCAAATACATCACGAACATTTGCCTCAGATTCACCAAACCACATCGTCAACAATTCTGGAAAAATTACACAAAAAAAGGCATTAATAAAAAAATAATTTCGTTAAAATACATTTTTTTTAAAAACCAATCTCACCTGGTCCTTTTACCGATATGAAATTAGCCTGACATTCGTTGGCAATGGCCTTGGCCAACAAAGTTTTACCGCAACCGGGAGGTCCATAGAACAAAACACCTCGACTGGGCTGCATTCCAAATTTAAGGAATTTATCCGGATGCTCGACAGGGTACTGAACGAGTTCTTGAAGTTCTCTCTTGACGTTCTGAAGACCTCCGATGTCGTCCCAGGTGACGTTCGGCACTTCCACAACGGTTTCACGAAGGGCACTTGGACTGCTTTTGCCCATTGCATACTGAAAAAAAAAAAAAAAAAAAAAAAGTAAGCATAAGTTGGAAAAACTGAAGCATTTATTTACTAATATGATCTCGAAAGAGCAAAAAGGTTGTAGTGAAAAAAAGCTTTGAATATTTTTTTTTTAAACACCTCTGAAACCTAACGCTTGATATTCTCATCTTTTGCCTTACCCTAAAGTTCTCCATGGTTACAGCCAACGAATTAAGAACCTCCGCATCAATTTGATCATCTTCTAAATCGATGAGATCCATTTTCTCTCTAATCTGCTGCAATGCGGCCTCTGAGCATAGGGAAGCCAAATCCGCTCCTACGTGACCGTGAGTCTCTGCTGCAATTTGTTCCAAATCCACGTCATCCGCTAATTTCATGTTCTTGGTGTGAATCCTCAAAATTTCTAACCGGCCGGTCGCGTCCGGTATCCCGATGTCGATTTCCCTGTCGAAACGTCCGAACCGCCTCAGGGCTCCGTCTATCGAATTCGGCCGGTTGGTCGCAGCCATGACGATGACGTGAGAGCTTTTCTTCATTCCGTCCATCAAAGTTAAAAGTTGGGACACTATCCTCCTTTCGACTTCCCCGTGAGTTTTTTCACGTTTCGGAGCGATCGCGTCCAATTCATCGATGAAAATGATGGCGGGAGAATTTTTATCTGCTTCCTCGAAAGCTTTTCGAAGATTGCTCTCCGATTCTCCGGCTAATTTGCTCATAATTTCGGGACCGTTGATTAAAAAGAAGAAAGCGCCGGTTTCGTTTGCGACCGCTCGGGCAATTAAAGTCTTCCCGGTACCCGGAGGACCGTACAGCAAAATACCTCGAGGTGGCTTGACCCCTATAGCTTTAAACAAGCTAGGATGACGTAACGGCAATTCCACCATTTCTTTAATCTGAGCCAGCTGTTTCCTACAACCTCCGATGTCGTCATAACCGACCGCGTTTGAAGCTTCCTCCTCTTCTTCTCTTTTGATCGGATCTCCCTCGCAGTGAATCACCGTGTCAGGTGCTACGATACAATAAGGCTGAGGATCCGTTTCTACGACCTTAAACTCAACGGCTCTCATCCCACCTCTAACGATAAAAGTATCGTCTTTATGAATTGGTCTGTAAGCTTCTAAAAAGTAGGGTTTTAGATAAACTTCGAATAAATTCCCAGTTAACCCTTCGACTGTGTCGTCTATCGGTAGGACGTGAATTCTTTTTCCGTATTTCACCTCCGGGCAAGGCTGTATGGAAACGACGTCGGATAATCTGACGCGAAGATTGTTCCGTACGACTCGGTTCATGCGAATTTTTTCGTCAGGGCACGTGTCGTCGGACAAGACAATACAAACGGTTTCTTTGCGGCGTTTTCCTTTGAGTAAAACGGTGTCGCCGCGGAATAACTGAAGGTCGTCCATTTTCGCTTGTGAGAGAGCGACCACGGAGTTGTCATCGTTGACTGCTTCCTCGACTAAAAGTCTATTTGGACGATCTTTCTTACGGAGAATGGCTGTAGCCAAATCATCAGGACTGAAAAAAAAAAATAAATAAATAAATAAATAAATAAATAAATAAAAAATAAAAAATAAAAATTTTAGATTAGAATTGAAATATTCGGTAAAAGGTCGCTGTTTCTCCCCCTTATGACAATACGTTAAGAGCAATTTGAAATCACTCGACCGACTCCAATATTACCTTCCCCGTAGCATTTTTATTCCTCACCCTCCAAACTATACTTTTTTTTAAAATGCCAATCTATTTTTAAAAATCCTAGAAGGTTTTGTTTTTTCCTCTTTTACTACTTCAAAGACGTTGCTTACCTACTGCTTACCTACATTGGGCATCTAAACACAAGAGTCTAACTTCAAAAAAATTGCAATCTACAACTATTTTTTTTTTCTCATATCAGCTTCTGCTTAGAAATATAAACAAGCTGGATGCATGATAATGGCTGACATACTAAGCATTGCATGCTTGTAACTCAGAGCTGGAATGTCAAACTTGAACGCAGAAAACCCATTTATTATGAAAAAGCAAAATCAGTGAAATCAATTCGGATTTTTCAACTTTGCCGTTCTAGCTTATAGCTGCAAGCATAAAAATTATCAAGAAGATTTTTTTAAATCCATTTGCCACAAGAAGGGTTTTGACTTCTGCATAAGAGCAGAGTCATTGACTGCAATCATTTACTGACCCATCAGAGAATTTAAAATGGAACCTTCTTAATTCTTTCTTGGTGGGAACACAAAGGAAACCCAAATTTACCATCATAAGAATCTCATCCATATATGATTTAATAAAACTATTTAACTTTTTATTTTCATTAAAAAATCTCAAAGCTATTTCACAGTACACTTGCCATTAATGACATTTTCTCACATACAGATTTTTCTATAAAAGAAACTTGGGAAAGAAAATAATACCTTAAAATCAGTTCTGTTGACAAACCTTTTCAAATACTTTTAACTCAAAAAAAAAAAAAAAAAATCAGAAATCCAATTGACAGAATAAATAACGAAATATTGATGGTTAGCCAAAACCAAAGATCGTAATTTAATTAAATTTCAAATAACTTCAATTGAGCAAAGATTAGACTCACATCATTTAAAGTTATTCAGCAAATCTACTATTTATGATGTGACTAATAAACCATTGCAACAAATAATGAAACTTGCTTCATATTGGAAGTTTACTTGGGACTTCCAGAATTTTCCTTTGACAAATATTACATTAAAATATTTCTTATATACTGAAACCATCAGCTTTTGTGTAAACCTAACCTTTATTGGATTTTATGAGCTTTATTAACAGTATTCACATATATTTTAAAAATTTTCATTTAATACCAACAAAATGAAACAAGCAAACAATTAAGCTAATAAACAATAAAACTCATGATGGGAAAGGAGAAAAAAAAATTTTGAAGGTCTAATTTTCTACGTTTCTGACCTATGTAAATGGACTCGACATAGCTAATTATAATATGCATCGAGAAGAAATAGCCGAAATGCCATTTAATTCGTGATTTTCGGCAATGATATAGCCAAAAGAACAGCCAGGGGAGCATTCAACGACATGATGACAACGTAAGATTGAACCTGATTGACCAATGCAATCATCAACTTTCCAAATTTCAGTAAGTACGATTATTGAAATTCTTATTGTCTATTTATATTAAAATATACATTATAAAGATTAATTTAAGTTACCTTTTTCCTTCCGCCATTATGTAAGTAACAGGAAATTTTTGTTGAAATCTTCTTTATGTGACTCGTTCTAGTGAATTGACAACTTTAAAGAAATCTCAGTGTTGCCAACCGTTTCCTTTGACACTTCGGCCATGTAAACGGTGGGAAAGGAATCTGACTCAGTGTTCCGATTTAAATATTTTGGCGCGGAATATGATAAATGACTGATTTTACTGGGATATCTATTCTGTATTTCGATTTTCGATGTTTTTGTATTATAGATGCAGAAAATGATTGTTTATTAAATGCAGTTCAATATTTTAACTTTGAATCCATTTTGAAATGGTTAACATCTTTCTCTGACAAGAAATGTAAGTGTGCTTTTTTATTCGTGTTTGAGTCATTTTCGGAAAATTAATGGTATTTCAGTAGAAAAAATATGTAATAAATTACTACCAGCCCCGTTTTCTCTATTCTGGAATTGAAAGACACAAATTTTCTTGCAAAAAGGAAAGGGAAGTATTTGCCAATAACCTTTTGCAAAACATCTTCCCTTTACTCTTTTTCCGGTTCAAAAAGCACGTGAAGGGGAATCTGAAAAGGCTAAATTCCAAAAATATCTCACCCATCCCCTTTTTTGAAATTTTAGCTCAACGAAATAATCCTTCCTTTCATAACCATATCCAGGATTCGGATAAACAGGTGATTCCGCCATTTTTATTATAATGATGGTCAGTAAAAAGAGGAGACAGGCGGAGTCGTAGGAATGTATGACGTCTGAAGAATGGAATCTATAAGGTAATATCAACAAAATAATCGTAAACAATACCTATTTTAATTAAAAAATGCAATTTTGTTTAATTAAACTTTTAATGCAAAACGATTTTCGATACCTTCATTTTTTTTTTCGAAACCCAGGGACTCCTGTTTCAAGACACTTCATAATCCCTGACAAATGTCAAACTCGATGTTTTTATAACCTGCAATAAAAATCATGACTTAAACTAATCTTTTTATCTTAAAATCTCTGTTTAATTGTATGTAGGCATATATGCGATAATGGTAAATCTGTCATAATCACACAAGTGAAAAATCTGTGAAGCGTGATTAATTTTTTTTTTTTTTTAAATTCGCATTTACGGTATCGATTCGTTTCGGATTTTAGCTTAAACTTTTGTTTTGTGTTCAATTTTCAGGAATCACGTATTAATGTAGCATTGACATAAAAAAAGCCTGAGACAGATGATTAACAAACCAGAAAGAATGCCATTGAACAGGGATTGTTCAAGTGCTCTTCAGTTGCTAGAGCACATCCAACAAACAATAAGCAACACAGATGACAAGAAACTACAAGCTCAAACTGCTGAGGATATTAATATGCTCATATCTGTGTTCAGTAATCCAATATTAAGGAGTATCGTCAGTGTTGAGGTGAGTAGCTTCTAAAATTGATTGCTTTAAAAAAATGTGAAATATTTTTTGTAGAAGATAAGTTGACTAATTTTACTGTGATATTTGGTTTTTCTAAAGTTTAAAGAGATATGGCCCTTGCAGTTTTTTATATTGTCATATGAATAATTGTTTTAAAAGATTATTATGAGAAAATATTTCGAATCAAAATTGCTTCAATACAAAGGAGAATATTTTCACTGGTAGCGTCAGATGTGATCACATGTTTTTTTCCTGAAATGTTTTTGTAGTTTCGTAAAACAGCTTGGCATATAGTTTTTAAGCTGATCTCTAGAATTTGAAAGTCTGATTTTAGAGTTTTATATGAAAAACAAAATGAAGATTCAATAATAATAAAACATTTTACCCAATATTTTCATCTATCGAATAACATTCTGATTTTTTTTCTTTTTTTTTTTAGGATTCCTTAACAGATCTAAATCAGCAACTGCAGCAGCACCCGTCAATATTACCTGTTGATTTATTTGTAACGCAATCAGGGGACTTATCAATAAACGTAGCTCCACCAGACGAGATTTACGACTCGCATTATGATCCAAAATATATGCCTAGTCAAGAGTTTGACGATCAAAGAGTTCCTGTCGCTAAATTATCAAATAGTTCATCAACAGATACATCTGCATCGCCTCAGGTACATATACATTTATATTTTGAAATTTTTAATTTCACTCAAAGCCTTTTTTAAATTTAAATGCAACATTTTTAAAAGTCATGTTGTTTTATTTTTTACTATAAAAAAAAAATGATGGGAGCAGAAACAGAATTTTTTTTTTTTGTCACAATTTGATTTAATTTTCTGCTTGCAGAATTGATTATTTTAGTTGTTCAGGTATTTTTTTTTTTTAGTTTTTTATTTATTCCGATTATTAGTTAATGTTGTATGAATAGTGTCATGTTTTTTTTTCTCATTTAAAGCATTTGGTTTTGACAAAAAAAAGTCTTTGACGGCCACCAAAAAAAAAAATACACCATGAATATATAATGAGGGTTAGTTTTTTTAATTTACCAGCTAGGGACCCCGGGCACTGCCAATGGGGCTCTGCCCCCCATTACCACTCAGACTTATGCAATTGAATTCCAGAAAGCGATAGAAGAGTCGTCTCGGGGTCGCGACATAATTAACGTTCAGGTAGGAATCTGTTTAGTGTCGAAAAAAAAAAAAAAAAAAAAAATTTAAAGAAAAAAAAAAAAAAGTTCACACAGAAAATTGCACACGCATTCATACACCGAAATCATTTCATTTGAATATTTATTACAACTTCCCATATATCAAAGTGAAAATCTTTTCATCTCAAAACCTCCCATCGTAATTTTGAGTATGTATCATTTTATGTAGTCTGATAGTTTTACCTCGTTGAATAACAGTTTCCAAAAAGCTTTCTGTGGGTTTCCGTCTGGGAATGTTTGAATTTTTAGTAGTTTACAAATTGGGAAATCGGATTTGAATCTTTTTAAAGTCTGGAAGCTGTTATAATTTTTCATGCATGTTGGTTTATACTGTACACATTTTTTTTTGTTTGTGACATGTTCTTCGCATGCGTTCATTAGATTTTTTTTTTTTTTTTGTAGCGAAATTTTTATCTTCGGGTTCGTATTTCTCCGTATTTATTTCCCTTTTCTCGTGTTAATTTTCAACTGTGAAAGTTCGGTAATTTCTTTTCTTAAAATCAATTTCCCTCCTGATGATCCAAAGAGACAGGGCTGATTAAGTTATAATCGGGAGTCATGTATTATGCTAATTCGTCTTAAATTAAACGCTAATTATGGGATCATGTTTGTTGTTACAGTTATTCAAACCAGAGGGAAGCAGCTTGGGTTTTAGCGTTGTAGGACTAAAAAGTGAAGAAAAGGGAGAACTAGGGATCTTCGTGCAGGAGATACAGAACACGGGTATAGCTGGAAGGTAGGTCACAATTTTTTTTTTTTTTTTTTTTTTGGTGGTGAAGAGAACGAAATTAAGGTCTTAATGCGGCGCCGTATTTACCAATTTTGTTGTAAATGAAGTCAAGTCATTTTTAGAACTGGATCATTCATTTAGCTTCCAGTTCTTTGACGGGGTGACCTTGATTTTGATTTATTTTGCGAATGGGGACATGAAAATGATCTAAGATATTCCCCGTGAAAGCAGAATTCCGTGTTGAGGCATGTTTCAAATAAATAAGATTCAGCGCAAAAATGGTTTTGCTGACGTAAACATGGATTTGAACTAGAACTTGTCTTTTTTCTGTTCATGTTGTGTTTTATCTTGTTGTTCATCACTAATCGCATCAATTTTCTATGTAATGTACGTAAACAGTGCAAAACAATTGCAAAACGCGACAATCTTGTACAAGTTTGTGCAAGATTTTAGAAGTTTGTACAAGATTTTACAAGTTTGAACAAGTCTGTGCAAGTTTGCACAAGTATTGTACGGGTTTGTACAAGTTGGTATTTCATCTTGTACAAGTTTATACAAGATTTTATTGTACAGTAAAAACCTGTACAAACTTGTGGCTTGCGGTTCACTACTAGATGTAATTTTACGGTGATGTTGATGATGGCAAAGTGGGAAAGATCTCTCTTTGCCTTTTAGGTTAATGAGAGTTTGTTAATAGCCGGAAACTGTGGTGCTGAATGGCTGACTATCTTGATCGTAGGCTAGCTGGGAAATCAGGCAAATAGATAAATGAAGGTTTAACTTTTCTAACAATTGCTGACATTGCTGCAATTTGAGTTTTTAGGCAAGGGCACTATGTTGGGCCCTAGGGGAAAAATTGTTCGCAAGATCTTATGAACTTGAAAATGCAAGTAAAGAACGGATGGACGGTCGTTTATGCAAGTTTTAACAAGAGTCTTTACCTGATGTTTAGCTTATGGGCAAAACAGCTTTTTCTGCATAGAGGCTTTTATAAGTTTAAAACTAAATATTTTGGGGGGTTGGTTGAACTGTTAATTCTGAGTCTGACGTCCAAATTTTGAAAAAATTGAAATCAAAGATGGCGGACTATTAACTTTTAAAATTGTCGGTTTTCTTAAGTATTATTATTCAAAAAATAATCGGTTTTTACAAATAAACGCAAGTTAATTTTCCAAAAGGCAGTTAATTTAAAACAAAATTAACTGCCTCCTGGAATCCACTTGTGGATTTTCAAATGAACCTCACGTGTCCCCAATGTAAAATCCGATTTTATATTTGAAATCAGGGTGCCGGAAAACATATAAATCGATATCCATATAATTATTTTTCCTATGATAATAAAAAAATATTTTCTGGGGGGGGGGGGCACCAGTGCCCTCCACGTGAAAAATAATTTTAGATTTGTAATCAGCGACCCCTGAAATCCCTTAATTCATGCAAGTAATATTAAAAGATTTTTGGGAAAAAGGTTAAAAAAATTAAAATTTAATTTGCATCACCGGTTGCTTAACTGAGCAATATCAGGCGCATCACCTTTTTTTTTTAACATCCCTTTGGCCTAGTGCTTTACTTTTATTGATATAATACAAAAAAATAATATTTGGGAGGAACGGGGTATTTCCAAATTTCGAAATTTTGAAATTTGGCCGGAAAAGGGTTTCGATGAATACTTGCTGATACAGTTTATATTGACGTTGTTGTATTGTTATTATTTTTCTTTAAATATTGAACTAATATATTTAGTTTCATTCCCCTCTCGAGGCAATAGCCGATTTTCCCAACTGTTTTGATCACGATCATTTTAAACGTATTATGTCCGTCGGCCGGTTTCGTATTTCAAAAATTTAAAACCTCAATAATTTCGAATTTCCTGCAGAAAATTGAAACGTTAACCGGAAACAATACCCATGTTACGTAAACGATAACAATCCGGACCAATAAACAAATTTACTCATCCTTCTCATTATGCAATATATAAAATGAGGGTGGGTTATCAAGAGTTATCGAGGGGATTTTGTTTCTAAACTGAATATTTAATTTTAAAAAAATTGGCCTTGCTACACCTATCGTGTCCTCAGATAAATGACGAAGCATTGACCGGGAAGGATTTTTGTAACTAAAAATGCAAAAATATTTTGAGTGGAATACACAGCATCTGACGGGGGTCTGCCGCGGTCATTTCTCTAAAATGTTTTTCATGTTCACGCGGCTATATATCTTTCAAGCATTTTTATAACGTTTCACTTCGGTCAATAACATTATTCCGCTCTCTATCTCTTTTAACGTAAAAATAGAGTAGATTTTCTCTCCAATCAAAATAAACAAAAAAAAAAAAAAAAAAAAAAAAAAAATCGAAGTGGGGGAGAAAGGAAGGGAAAGATGATCATTTTTCATTTCCTTTTGTCAATCTTGAGAATTTTCAGGAGTTTTATTTAAGAAATAAAAATTTTCTAAGCTTCGGCTCGCAGGCAGTTAAAAAAAAAACCGGGTTGCTAACTTTTTCTTTTTTTTTTTCTAGGGTTGCCAACTTGGAAACAATTGAAACGTGTTCAGCTTATGTAAATGTACTATTTAAAATATAGTACGCACTCGTAAGCTAAACACGTCTCTATTGTTTACGAGTTGGCAACCCTGTAGCACCATGACCTGCAGGTTCCGCGTACCTGTTAACGCATGCGCCGCACAGGTCTATGCAAGGAATCAACAAGTTTGTACTCGAACAAAGGACCAGGGGGGTGCGAGTGCGATACTTCGTCGTGCGATACTAGCGCCAAAGTGGTCGGATTGTAGAACTAAAAAACGGTGTAAACTAAGAACTCTTGAAATTCCCGACCCAAAACGAAAAGTCAGGTTGCGCAAAGGAGTCAGGGCTCACGAACTTGAGGCTCCGGGTTCGGATCTTGAGTGATTATCTATTTTTATATTTTTTTTCTGCATCGTAACGCCCTTTAGTGGTCGGATGACATAACTAGCATGCAGGGAAACGACGAACTTTAAACGCGGGAGTTACATCTCTATTCTTCCTTGTTTTGTGCAAAGGACTATGAAAGAGAACTTCATAATGGAATTTTTTCGCTTTTTTTTTTTTTTTTTTTTTTTTTTTTTTTTAATATCGCGTCTGTATCAATAGCCTTATTATACTGGACGGTAACTACGTCATACATTCATCCTCTCACGATATGAAAAAAGGCATAAATGCTAATTAATGAACCCCTGTATAGGTCTAATTATAACGAGGGGTGTTATGACAATCTGAAAATAGCTAGGAAAAAATGTATGTTTACATAATGATGCAGTTTTTTTGTCTTTTTTTTTAACTCCTGGAGACAAAAAAAGAAAAGAAGAAAAAAATGGATGGACGGTGAATTCACATTACGACCTTAGCTTTATAAATATATTTTTTTCTATAAATAGCAACATCCAGATTTTGAAAAGTAATTTTATATTTATATTTTTATATTTAATTTAATTATGGCCTTTCTGTCGCCAATTACAACAATTAAAACTACAATCATACGGTATATCACAGATAAGATAAAAAAAAAAAAAAAAAAAAAAAAAAAAAAAAAGGGATCTGAAATTAGCCCATGGAGCTGCGTCAAACACGTGAAGAAAGAGAAGAAAAAAAAAAAAAAAAAAAAGTTATAGCTGATTATTATTATTATTATTACACGGAGAAAAATGTTCGGTACCTGTTACTGAACCTGTGACATCTAAACATTTGAGTAGATATTACCGAAAAAATTTAGTAATTATTACTAAGAGTTCGTAATGATTAATAACGTTTAGTAATAATTACCTAATTTTCAGTATTGTCAACTCAAATGTTTAGATGTCACAAGCCCCAACTTAACTTTCAGTAACTGTTACTTAAGTTCGGTTCCTGGAACCGAACTTTTTTTTCCGTGTATTATTATTATTATTATTATTTTTCTCTTTGGGTAGGCCTACAGATCGCTTCAACAGCTTTTTCATTCTCGCCTTCGACATACTCAGGTCTAATTCCGGAATTTTCTCGGAGATATCGTTCCAAGCTGCTTGCATAGCTTGCAGGGGAGAGTGATTCATTGCTACCGTATGTCTGAGAGGTGGTAAGAACGTGCTTTCTTTCTTCAAACGGGTTCTCATGAGAGGCACTCTATAATGTAACTGAGACAGTAAATTGGGATCATCTACCTCCCCGTTATGCAAATTCCAGACGTATAAAGCTTGCGAGTTTTTCCGTCTCACTTTCAGGCGCTCAAACTGGAATTCCTCACTAAGTACCGTTGTGGTAACATCAACTTCCGGGGTCTCATGATGTTTTTTGAAGAACAGGTATCTCAAGAATTTATGTTGGAACGCTTCCAGTCTCTGTATGCAGTTTGCTTCGTGAGGCGACCATACTACTGAGGCATATTCAATTATTGGCCTTATTAAAGTTTTATAAAGGGATGCTACGGTTAAATAAGAAAAGTGACGGGAGTTTCGCTTGACATACCCAAGAGTTTTGTAAGCCTTGCTTAGCTGGCTGCTGATGTGATCTAAGTGTAATCTAAGCTTAAATTAAATAAATAAAAATTCAGAGTTTGCCTCGCACAAATCTAATCCAAGTTCTTGCATCTTCTTCAGTCGATATTATTCAAGAGGAAAAATTCGATTTTCTTTCCTTTTTTTTTTCGGTTAAAAATTTTCACGATTACATAATTTTCGAATCGTCTGGACTTGTGTTAATTTTTCTTGTTCGAAAACTGACACGAAGTTTATAAGAAGCAATTTTTCGCTTCCAAGGTTCTTATTGAAATCATTTATCTTAACAAAAAAAAGATTTTCGCAAAGGATTTTTATTTTTTTTATTTATCAAAGTTTTTTTTTAGAAGAGAAAAAAAAAACATATGCTACTGTTTGGAGGAATTTTATTTATTTATTTATTTATTTTTTTTTTTTTGTTGCTATTTATATAGAAAAAATTAAAGGTTTTCGTAAAACGAAATCGAGAAAAAAAGTAGCTTTTTTTCTTCAAATTAGACTGATCCGATTAGCATCATTATATTTATATAGGAAAAGCCTGGGAAGACTTTGATCGATTTTTTATTTTTTTCCATAAAGTTTTCTTTTTTAAGACGCGAAATGAAAGTACGTAACAACTTACCGTAAGTGTCTTTTTGAAAGAGGAAATATTGGAAAAAAAAAAAAAAAAAAAAAGATGTGGGAGAGGAATTCAATTTTAAAAGTCGAGTGTTTGCTGAGGAATATGTTTGCTTACGTTTGAATTTATTTCTCTTTTAAGAACTTCGTTTTTTTCCCCCCATTTTTCAAAGTTATAATTTTTCATTTTTAATTTTACATGATACTAAAAAATGTTAGTTTTTTCTCTCCCTCTTTTCTAAGTATCACTCATGATGTTTTTGGAGTTGAGCAACATGTCGTACCTGACGATATCCGAGCTAACGAACTCTTGTTTGAGCATTTAAATAAAATCTTTTTAAAACCTATTAATGAACTTTGAAGTTAGCAAACCAATCGAACGTATAATTTTATTTTACTCAAACAAAACTACGTTTAACCCATTTATCTTATTTATCACCTCTCGACAACACTCATTATAAACGTAATGAGTATACACGCTTCCATAACTTTTCACCTATATATTCCCTTTTATTTGCTGAAACATCGAAATAAATTTTTTATGAAAAGTCGAAAAAATTGAATGCTGAAATGTTGCTGTTACTTTTTTTATGACTATTTTTCTCGTTTTCTTCGCTTTTATTATCTTATCTTTTGGTCCTGGTTAACTTTAGCTCCCCAAAAAATATTATTTACCTGAAATGGATATATGAGCGAAGTTGGAAAAAAAATGTGTCAGCAATCAGACAATTCCGGGCGTCGGAGGTCAACTGACGTATCTCCATTGTAAATATGATTGGAGATAGTCTCTTTCGAGTGTTGATGAAAATCATTTAATTACATGTTTTGCACGCTCAAGTTGCCATAAACTTGTGGTCACATGACGTTTTAACAAACAGTAGAAACCGACTACTTATCTCCAATTATATTTACAGTGGAGATACGTCATCTTTGACCTCCGATGCAAGGAATTAATGAATTCCAAATACCAATAGAAGTTATGACTGGCCAAATCCTTTACACTTCTTCCATTTTTGAATACATAAAAAGTCTGAATTTTGTGGGCTAGAAATGCCCAGAATTCCTATACAATGTTTTTTTTTTGACAAGAAATAGTTAAAGTTTTCGAACGATGAAAAATTCATTTGGGAAAAATGGTCAACACCCTTTCAAAATACGAAACACGGAAAATTGTTTATCAAGTCCTGGCAGGGACTAAAATATGCCTTGCATGATTTTCGAATAGGCCCTAGAATACTTTAATTTTCTTTCCTTGGGAACCTGATAAATTTTTTAGCTGCACATTTCGCAATTCATTCTCAAAATTCATTTAAAATGAAAAACAACTGGAGGAGGAAAATAAGTATGAATCTTCAAAACAAAATGTTTTTAATTATGAATTATGAACCATTTTTTTTTCTTGCCCTTGGGGTATTAAACACAGCCCGGACCAGAAGTTCACGATAATAAACGAAGAAAGGAAAAATAAGACAGACGAGGAAAAAAATGCAACATTTCAATTTCATAAAAAGTTCTTAATTTTTAATATAAAATTTCCAAAATTTTTTTTGTTTTTAAATACTTTATATAATGCCTTAAATGGTCTGTTCTCTGACCATTTGTTCTAGACGCTGTATAAATTGTTTTTTAGGTTTAGAACGGAAAACAAAAAGTAATATTTTTTTAAAAAAAAAAAATAATTCTTACCTAATTTTTAGGCTCTCTAACTGGGGCTGGTAAGCGGAAGTAAGAATGTGAATTTTATCTTTTTTAAAAATTAGCGCGAAATCTATTTAAAAAAAAAAATTTTTTTAAATATTAACGATTTAAAATTCAAACGAAAACCCTTATTTTTGCTTTTGAGTGGAAAGAAGCATTTTTGGCGTCCCACAGTCGTCCGGAAAAAAAAATGGCCAAAACTCATTCCCAAGTCTGTGTGAAACTTATAAAAAAGACGAAGGTGTCAAAAGCTTCGATATTTTGTGGAAGTAAAAACCTGCTGCCCGTGCCCCAAAATTCAAAATGGCGGGCATAATATGGAAGCCAAAATTTTTAATTATGAATGAAATTTCATGAATACTTCTTTTTAAGCATTTTTGTGGCTGCTAATTTCATATCTGGAATAATCATTTTAAAATTCAAGATGGCGGACTTAGTATGGCGACAAATGTAAAAAAAAGATAAAGTTGTCAAATTTTCATGCAGATTTGTACCAAGGGGTTTTCGAGGTCCCTGATCTGAATTTTTCTGAATTTCGAACATACAACGAGTAAATGAATTTTTTTCAATTTATTGAGTCCCTAAAAAAATTTTAGAAAACTATTAGCGGATTCGAGATCAGCGACTTCGGAAACCCCTTGGTACAAAATTTTCATGAAAATTTGACAACTTTATCTTTTTTTTACATTTGTCGCCATACTAAGTCCGCCATCTTGAATTTTAAAATGATTATTCCAGATATGGAATTAGCAGCCACAAAAATACTTAAAAAGAAGTATTCATGAAATTTCATTCATAATTAAAAATTTTGGCTTCCATATTATGCCCGCCAATTTGAATTTTGGGGCACGGGCAGCAGGTTTTTACTCCCACAAAATATCGAAGCTTTTGGCACCTTCATCTTCTTTCTAAGTTGCACACAGACTTGGAAATGAGTTTTGGCCATTTATTTATTTTTTTTTTTCCGGACCACTGTGCTTCCTTCCCAAAGTTTGGGAAGGACGAAGGACGGAAGTGAAAAAGAAGGACTGTCCTTCCGAAAAACGTACAGTTGATGGAAACCAAAATCTTTCCATCCGACCACCTTCCTCAGGGACGAGCAGACACTTATCAATTGAATTTTTTGAACCTGTTTCTGAAAGCCACTGGAAACGATTCTCCTTTGGAATCAAATAAAGTGCCAAACAAATTAGCACTAGAATTCCCGAGCTCAATTTTCCCCAAAAATGTCCAGATTTTTCCCGAGAAAAAAAAAAAAAATATTATTTTAAAACTCCCGATTTTCGAGAATTCCAAGTTTTTATAAATCGGTATTCCCGGTTTCCCGAATTTTTAAATTTTCTGAGAAAAATGCAGCTCAACTAGCGTTCTTTTTATATATTTTGAAATGATGAAAAACTTGAAATTTTAACTTCTTTTCTTGAAATTCTTTCCGATAATTAATTCTTGCAAAGAATCGAGTAAGTGTAAGGAAGTTTCATTCCTTGCTTTTTTTTTTTTTGTTTTCTCCGACGGTCTTTTCTCTTTTTTCCTATTTTAAAACGAAATGTCAAATTCCCTGGAAATTAAATCATCTTTTGAATATTTATTTTCTAATTTGAATAAAGAGAAGAATTTATTATCTTTGATTTTTATTATTCTCTCCCGGAGAAGAAAATCCCAATCAATATATTTTAATTTTTTCTTTTCCCCTTTTTAAAGTTCGAATGTATTTTAAGTATTTATAAACAAAGAAATATTTTTTTAAAAAAATTGTAAGCGTAACATTTTTAACTGTGTTCTGGGTTTTCTAGTACATCGTTTATTCGATCTTTCATTACCATCTGTTAGCATCGTTCCCTTGACTGCTGGATCAAGGGGATATTTTTTCCCCCCTTTTTTCCCCTCCCCCTTGCTCAGTTTAACCTACTTTCGGACATGTTTTATTGTTTAAAGGATATTATAAAATGTAATAAGCAACTTAATTTCAGCAGTTAATTAATGAGTTATGGGTTGATGGCGTATAAAATTCGTTTATGTTTCAAAACGTGTGGAGGAAGGTCGACCGACAAAATAATTCATAATCATCAAAATGACTGGGTAAACGTCTTTACCTTCCGCCGTCAATATTAACATTTTCATTTTTGTTTACATTTTTTTTTTCATCTTCTGATCTTCGTTTTCTAACAGGGTAAAAATTGCCGGAGAAAATTGGTAAAAATTGGTTGGAGGGCCGAAATATCCGAAGTGCTGGAAGCGCCGTCACCGGAATAGTTTACACACTCAAGTTCGTGTAAACTCGTGGTCACATGACACTATCACGGAATATCAAAACAGACTATCTCCAATCATTTTTATGAAGAAGATACGTTAGTTCATCTCTGACGCACGGAATTAATTGACGATTTTGGCAGTCAACCTTTTTTTGGTTGGCATTGCTTCTATACTTTTTTGGTATTGCAACATCATCTCTACGTCAATTTATTTGGTATTAAAACATCCTATTTTGTTTAGACTGAAAATCGTCTTGTAAAACAAGTTCAGACTTGTTCAAACTTGTACGAGACAAGTTTAAACTTGTTCAAACTTGCATTTTGGAATGGTTTTTCGAAGGTCATCGAATTGTTTCAACTTACACTTCGGGACTATTGAAATATTACGTCAACAATTTTCAAAGAGAGGTACAGACGATGCGGGCTTTTTCTGAGAGAATGTTGTGCCAACAGAACACAACATGTTGGTACAATAAGTTGGACCAACATTCCACACTAATTTCGGTGTAGGAGTAAATTCTGCAATAGTCGATTCGCTCGTTTGTCAAACATGTTGGTACAACATGTTTGTCCAACTTGTTGTACCAACATGTTGATCCAACATTCCGCAGTGAATTAGTAGTTTTGCACCCTAATATGTAAATGTATGTTGATATGTAATGTAAATGTTGTGCCAACAGAACACAACATATTGGTACAAGTTGGTCCAACATTCCACACTAATTTCGGCGTAGGAGTAAATTATGCAATAGTCGATTCGTTCGTTTGTCAAACATGTTGGTACAACAAGTTGGTATAACATGTTGGTCCAACCTGCTGCATCATCATGTTGGTCCAACGTTCCATATTGAATTTGAATTCTACACAGTAAAAAATATTATGTAAATATGGGATTAGGAGTCCACATAAATTTTTTCTGTTGTTTTTCTCCAAAAGGTAAACATAAACAGAAACAACATAAAAAATTTATGTGGACTCCTAATCCCATATTTACATAATATTTTTTACTGTGTAGGAGTAAATTCTGCAATAGTCGATTCGTTCGTTTATCAGACATGTTGGTACAACAAGTTGTGTTGAACAAACATGTTGGTCCAACATTCCATAGTAAATTTGCACCCTTAAATATGAAGCTAATAATAATAACGAACGTGAAGTCGAAAATCCAGCTGACGAGTCATTTCTCGGATTTCCCCTGGAAATCATGGCCAAGCGAGACTTTACATTCCTTAATTACCTCAATTCCTGAGGTCTCTTATATTACTTCCCGACTGACCTCGAAAGTCTCTTTAAATCCCTATCGAATTTATATTCCTGCGATTAAAGGGAAGTTGGACTATTCGACCGGCAGTCCTTGTGGTTTTTCTTACTTTCTCCCCGCCCGTCTTTAAAACTTGAAACAGTTTCGAAACTACAAACGAAACTAATGAAGTTCCATATATTTTTTATTCCTTTTATTTTGAGTCCTCCTGAAGAGACGATCGTGGTTTCCTTTCTTTCTTTTTATTTTTTTATGTTTTATTTCCTTTTTTTTGTATGTGTGTGTGTGTGTCTCGCGTGAAAGGGTGAGAAAAAATGAACAACAAAAATCCCATATGCTTTTTTTTATTCCTATTCATCCCATTGAAAAAAAGTTTTCTATTTTTATACTTCGTTATCCTGAAATTTATAATCCCTTGACGTCATCTAGAAAAAAAAAAAAAAAAAAAAAAAAAATACTCGGCGCCCTCTTCAAATGAGCTTTATCATTTTTTTTTTTTCGTGTGTATGTGTTAAAGGAGAGATATACACAAAAGTTCATCATTTTTATTGTCTCGGAGCTTATTTATCGAACCACCCCGTTCGTTACCTTTCATATCCAGCATTTAAAATGAATGGAAGGTCATCCTTTCGACTCGGCTACCCTTTTCGGTTTTTTTTTTTTTTTTTTTTTTTTTTTTTTTTGTAAAATTCATAATTTTCCAATTTTTTTTTTAGCATTTTTCTCAGGGATTTGATATATTTTTATATTTAAAAAAAAAGGGAAAATATGTATTTTAAAATTCGAAATGATGTCGCGAAAGCGATCGGTTCGTTTCGCTGTTGACTCGCCTTCGGAAAGTCATGCGCCGTTGAATTAAATTTTCTCTTTTCCTTGGTTTCACGTTATAGAAACTCAGTTGTACCGCCATCTTATAATCGCTCGGACAAAGGTGGCTGTGACGCGTTAATTTAAGGGTGTGTTTTTACCTTTTTTATGAGTATTGCAACCCCCCGATGACGGGGTCACCATCCGCGTTAATATTCCTTAGATTCACTCTTATTCCCGTTTCCGTCACGTAAACATGAGTGGACGGGAAAATCGATAACGTATTATCCTTCCGCATTTTCTTTCAAAAAAAAAAAACCTGCTTTGAACTTCGTTTTTCTCAATGTCATGATGTGGAAATAAATTTTTTTCCTATCCCCCCCCTTTTTTTTTAATTTTTTTTTTTCGGCGCTATGGATTCGGTAAATTTTAATCAGGTTAGTTTTTATTTAAAAAAAATTATAAAAAATTACTAAGGCCATAAGGAATGATGAAAACTCGTGTAGTAATTTTTATTTTACTTAAAAGATGATAAGAAATATTTTTTTTTTTTTTTTTGAAGATCTTGACACACATTTTGATCGTAAAAAAAAAAAAAAAGAAAAATTTAAGGCGAGAGGATTTCGGAAAACTAAATTGTCCAACTTGATAGCTCCACAGGTTGTTTCTTCATTGATTGGTTCGTACGGCGTTTCGTTTATTTTTATATATTTTTTTTATTTATTTTATTTTTTCCGGAGACAAAAAAAGAAATAACAAAAAAAAGGAAAGTCACTCGAGATGCTCGAATTATTGTAACTCAAGAAGAATTTTTTTTCTCCCTTTTTAAATTTAATATCTTGTCAGTTATCCTTAACACGTATAAATTTATTTCTCAAATTAACAAGAGGAGAAAAAAAAATTATACACAAAACAAGCTTGTTATTAATTTTAATCAAGCAAAAACAGAAAAAAAAAGAAAGGAAAAGGAAGAAAAAAAAATTGGATGCTTTTATTATGCTTTTGGAAAATTGAATTCTCAATAGTGAAAATTATTTCACCTTTAAATCATTCGATACACTGTATTTTTATATTCTGAAAGATAATTTCGTTTTTTGGATCCGATCCATTACCTTTCCAGGTTTTTTCATATATTTTTTCTTTTTATTGAAATATCTTGTAGTGGGAAATGACTGGTAGTGAAAAATGAAACTTCTTATATTTTTGATCCTAACCTTTTTCGTAACTTTTTTTTTTTTTTTTTTGAGAGAGAGAGAAAAAAAGAGAGGAAGTTGAAAATGAATCCGGTGAAATCCGTGAATTCTTTTTGATATGGTGTAAAAATGTGAAAAGATTTTTTTTTTTTTTTTTTTTATCTCACCCTCTCTTCTAAACAAAAATAAATCCACGTTAATACGATCGTGACATACATCAGGCTCTGAAAATGCTTTAAGATTGACTACGTCTAATCATTTTATTCTTTGTTATCTTGTCCTAAAAGTTTACAAATCTGACAGAAATATGACAGTATTTTATTCGTTTTACATCTCACTATTTAAAATTATAAGAATTTTGCGGCAAATAATTCCCTCGTTTTCCTTTTTTTTTTTTTTTTTTTTTTTGGAAGTGAGAGTCAAGAATGTTTAAGGTTTAATTTGAATAGCCAAGACGTTTGTGTAGACGCGCTTCTTGAAAGATTTTTTTTTTCGACTCGGGCTTTTTTTTTTTAACTGTTTAGATAAAACTAAATTGAACGACGCATTTTATTAAGAAAAAAAAAGAAATACGTTGTTTAATGTATTATTAAAACAAGAAAATTATCATTAAAAAAATAAAACGAGAACACTCCAGCGGTGAAATTTGTAAGTTTTTAGAAAAAAAACAAATGCAGATACGCCATTGTTATTTTTTCGAAGTTTGTTTACATTTTATTTACACTGACATTACTGACAATTAACGTATTTTAATGCATTTTGTGTTGTTTTATTTCATTAAGGAACAAATTTCCTTTTTTTTTCTTCTTAAAATGCAAAATTTTATTTTCACGTATTAAAAAAAAAAAAAAATTGAAAAATTTATTTTTAGACTCTCGTCTATTCGGACGTCTGTGGCACTCAAATGGAATCTTTTGCCAAACACCATGTTTAGAAGGATTCTAATCCCTTCAAAGAATCCTATGTTAAATAATTAATTTGTGCGAATTTTTCCCCTTGCAGCAGGGTGATCTCCAGAAGTTTTGGAAACGGATATAAGCATCCAAGATTTTTTTTTTCGGTTTTGTAATGCTGGCTGATCTCATTCAAAGTTGTGCTGTTTTTAGTTTGAATTTTTATTCATTATGGAAAACTGCTAAGGATTATATGGAACTCGCAGTGAATCAGTAGATATTTAAGTAAATGGGACTGCTTAGTGTTTACCTTCTTCTTGCATTCTTATTGGCGATTTCTGTGACAACGGCTCATTAATATGTCACTCCTCCCAAATTCCTACGATTTTACTAGGTTTTATTGTAAAAAATAAAAAAAATTATATTTTTTAATTGTAATGTATGTATAATTATCACATTTATCGTCGCAAAAAATAATGATTTAATTTTTTTTTTTTTTTTTTTAATACAATAAGAAGTGCGACCGTCCGAAAAGTGCGACTTTGCCATATAAATGCGCATGTGGGAAATTGGCTTTTGTACGAATAAATACATCGTTTTCTAGCGTATATATTCCGATGAAAGCGAATTCCCCACATGCGCATTTATATGGCAAAGTCGCACTTTTCGGACGGTCGCACTTACCTACATGTACCTAGGGCTTAGGGCTTACTTCTTAGGCTTAGGCTTAGGGCTTAGGGCTTACTTAGGGCTCACTTCTTTGATGTTGAACGAGACATTCCCCGTTCTCGAACTGAACTTTACAACTCGGACATTTGATTTTAAAGTGCGCCCATTTTTTATGATCTTTCAAGGAACTTTTATTTATAAAATTTTGTCCGCAAACATCACATGAACGTTGCACCAAAGGTTTTTTGAATTTTGATGTACTACTACTACTAAGTACAAAGAATTAATGACTTTACAAAATACGTAGGTGCAAATCACTTGGACTTTTAAATTCTAGATATATTTCTGAGGGATTTTCTTCCTGAACCATGTGAATCCTTAAGCAGATGTGGACCAATATCTGTTGCCTGTGCATCTCGCTTTAGCCGCGTTCTTATGCGCCTTCCCTTGAAGGCCCCTCATAACGTAGAAAGGTAGCCCTAAACATATTCTGTAACCGGGAATGTATCTTGAGGACTTGATTTTGTTGTATTGCAACCCCCGGGGGGGGGGGGGGGGGGGAGGTTTTATTGTATTAAATCTTATTTTAAGACTTTGTAATTCTGTGCTCAAAAAAAATATAATCCTATGTTTTGTCTGCTTCCCAAAATCATGTGATCGCAAGTTTGGGAACGTTCAAGTACTACGTAAGACTTTTTTCTGGGGTTTTGGACCCCCTCCCCCCCAGTTGTAAGACATTTCGCAATACTTAGCTTATGGCGAAGATGGTGGATGCGGACCCCCCCCCCCCTAAAAAATCTTACGTAATACTTGAACGTTCCCTTTGACACATTCACGATCGAGGGGACGTGTACACGGATAAAACACTATTAGTAATTATTACTATTATTAATGGTAGATGTATAAGTACTAATAGGCTAGGATAAATTTTATATATATTATTAGTAATTTTTACCATAATGATACCATAGTGTGGTAAAAATTATTAATAATTATTAATAATATATATATAAAATTTACCCTCACCTATTAGTAATTTTACATCTACCATTAACATTAGTAATTATTTCTAATAGCGTTTTATCAGTGTACCCTTATGACATTTTAAAACAATCAAAACCGGCTATCTCCATTCATATTTGCGGTGGAGATATACATTAGTTGACTATAATAAAGATATGCGTAAAAAGATCACCTCACTAATGTCTACACTGATCCAAAAAGCGTCCTTTGAACGTCCTATAGACACGGTGGCAGAATTTATGTTGTGTTTACACACAATGTTTTCTTTATGGGTAACCATGGCAACCGGTGCAGTATAAATTCTGCCATTGTGGATATTCCATGGATTTGGATAGGATATCCAATGGGACAATCCACAGGATGTCCAATGGCTTAAAAATGCTGTCTAGGAATTTTTTATTATTATTACTTTTTACTTTTTACTTTCTTACTTTCTTTATTATACGTTTCACTGTAAGCTATCGGTGTCGGCAATTTTGTAGACTCGAAAGATGCGTGCCCAATACATTAAAAATAGATAACGCGAGGGAGTCTTTTTACGATCTCACTCGAATCTGGACTTCGTGACTTTTCGGTATCGTTCGGGTATAGTTCGTCTTCGTACACGCAAGGAATCAAACGTTTATTTTCACATGACTTCGGCACCAAGTGTTTACAATATAATAATGATTTTGTGAATTTAACAATGAATTATTATATACAGAAACCATGCTTTTTCACGAAAACAAGGGTTTCTGTTGATTGAAACTAAACTCCAGAAAAAAAAATTCGACAGGATTGTGCTTTTTTAGTCATAAAAAAAATATATATATATAAAAAATATTTTTTTAAAAAACTTTCTTTATTATTATTATTATGTTACAAAATCGGACTAAAAAGCAAAAAATAAATATAATATAAAAAAAAAAAAAAAATTTCAAAAAAACTTTCTTTATTATACAATATAGGCTAATACGTAAATCAAAAAAAAATCGTACTAAAAAGCCAAAAATAAGTCCAAATTGCAATGAATCGATTCACCGATTGGTCCGAAAACAATTTTCGTATTTTCCAAGAGCTATGTTTTGAATCTGTTTATGGCTTTCTACTCGAATTCTTTTTAGATCATCAGATTTCTATCTATTTCTATCGACATCTTTTTAGATTATCAGATCAGATAAAAATCTGTCCCAAATCTGGCAACTTTCTTTATATTTTACGAAATTAAAATTTTTTAATAAGAATTCGAGTAGAAAGCCATAAACAGATTCAAAACATAGCTCTTGGAAAATATGAAAATCGTTTTCGAACCAATCGGTGAATCGATTCATTGCAATTTGGACTTATTTTTTGCTTTTTAGTACGATTTTTTTTAATTTACGTATTAGCCTATATTGTATAATAAAGTTTTTTTGAAATTTTTTTTTTTTTTATATTATATTTATTCTTGCATCCATTTACACTCGAATCCCATATGACCTTGCTGACTTCGTTTGGTATATAAGCGTAAAATGACTCTGTTTTCTTTTTTTTTTTTCTCAACCAATAATTTCGATTTCTTGTTCCCCGAAATTGAAACTGAAAACATTTTGGCCTCTTATTTTTTGGCTCGGTTAATTGCAAGAATTTATCCAATATTGTGAAAACTCGTACTATGGAATGAAGACAGCTTCAGGTTACGGATCACTTCAATGGATTATCTCGTGCTTACGCGAACGAAATGGAGAATGACATTAATACCAAGTCCATTGGGAAATAATTCATTAAATAAAAAAGGAACGAAACAGAAAATCGATCTGAATTTTTTTTTTTTTTTTGCGTGTGTGTTGCTGTTTCTATCAGAAAAAGGATTACAAAATTTTATTGACTTTCATCCATTGTTTTTTTATATGCGAAGAATGTAAATTTTGGTAGAGGTGCCTATGTTGGTCATCAAAATGTATACAAATTGTATACAAATTGTATACAAAATGTATACAAAATGTATACAAAATGTATACAAAATGCATACAAAATGTATACAAAATGTATACAAAATGTATACTATTTTAATTTGTATACATTTTGTATATAATTAGTATACATTTTGTATACAAAATATATACAAAATGTATACTAATTGTATACAAAATGTATACATTTTGTATGCAATTTTTTTTTGGACCAAGGGAAATTTCAGGCCTGCATTTGAGACCACAAAATTGTATACAATTTGTATACATTTTGTATACAAATTGTATACATTTAGTATACATTTTGTATACAAATTGTATACATTTTGTATACTAAATGTATACATTTTGTATACAAATTGTATACATTTTGTATACAAATTGTATACATTTTTTTCAGGATCGGGAAATTTCAGACCTGCGTGTTTGAGACCACGAAATGCAAAATGTATGCAAAATATACAGTATAAACATTGTGTACGTCGTATATTGAAAATGGTGACCCCTAACCGAATTCATAGCGCTCTCGACTCTCAACTATAGATGCGACGAGTCGTGTTTAACTATTCCAGTTCAATGGTCACCACCCCTCGGCAAGCAATGGCATACCGCCGAGCGGCTATTGCCTCCTAAATCTTTTAAAAATAGCCGTCCGGAACCTTCGTTAAACTGTGGGTCCCGTATCGAGTAATCGTAATCGAGTTGATTTACATATAATTTATGTACTCCTTCTATACATATTGTTCAACCAATTCAGTTAATTCACAACTTTATGCTCCTGCAAGTTCTAGATGTGCTCGTCCTGGAAAATATTAGTAACGTGATGAAAATATTATTAACTGATTCAAGTGATATTAGTACTCGCTTTAATCGCATCCGTACTACATTGAATCGTTCTCAAGGAAACCGCGGGAATAGTTTGTAGTTTGTAGTTTATAGGAAAAAAATGATACTGTCATGGGAAGCATCCGGATATCGGTTGTGTATGAGCTAAGTGAAAAAATAATGGAAAAATGCTTGAGGAATGATTTACGCAGTGATATTACATTAATTTTTTTTTTTTTTTTTTTTCAGGAAGCTCTAGACAAAGAGAAGCGACGTAGTAACCAAAATGGATTAATAAAGCCGGGAATTTAGGGAGAAAAAATTAATAAATAAGTAAATAAATAAAAGCTAATTTCAAATGTAATGGTTTATTGTTTTGTCAACGCAAAAATGTGGTTCCCTACCGATTTGTTTCTTTTCTGGGGGGCCAACAGTGCCCCCTATGTAAAACGTAATTTCAGATTCGAAATCAGCGACCTCTGATGATGATGAGGGACTTAATGCTTTGCGATTGCCACGAGTGTAATCCTTAAACTATTTCTTCAAAAAAAAGGAAAAAAAAACGATTTCTTCAAATATTTACGATGAGATAATTTGCATTATCCTCCGGAATTGGCTTTTATTATACACCTGCACGTTTTTTATCCTTTCACTTTTTCAAACTTCATTTCAGCGATTTTAAATATAATTTGGAATTAATATCACTTGGCTTCATGTACTGATCAATGTATGGAGCTATATCAGTTCAAATACAGATCAGTCGGCTTATTTAGCTTTTTGCATTAACCTCATTTTATACATTTTTTGTGCGTTTTTTCTACCTTAATCCATAGAAAGTCATAAGTAAAATATTTAAAATTTATTGTAAGGAAGTAAATGTGGGAAAATATGCACTGTATATATATTTATATAATAATTGCAGGTTTAAATTTTATTAATCATTGACCGAGATCATATAAGATTAAAAATTTTCCACCACTGTTTAACAGTCTTTTCATCACTCCGAACGGGAAATGGACTTTCCCGCCCGCTTAAAAAAGGAAAAAATTCATTTCCCGCCCTCGGGATGAAAAATATCTTACAAATCAGGCATGGAGGTGGCTTGCAGGTCGAGAGTGGTTAAAACGCCTGGGGTTTACGGCCTGCAATACGCCACTTGCATACCTGATATGTAATATACAATTTCAGTCTTTTTTTTTTTCTTTTTTGTTTACCAATATTTTGTAATAAAACCAAAGTTGTCAAATACAGTTATAGCAATGGAAAAATTGAATAATTCATATTTCGTTTTGCCAATGTACCAATTATCACGTTGCACTGTTTATTCACATTTTGGCAACATTTAACGTTTTCCATCACTAATCTTGCCAGTTTGGACATTTCGCCAGTGCAGGAACCATGACGCCGTTGGTGAAAGGGAATTTCTCTATTCCTAAACGGGTGATACGAGGATTGAACGATGAAGCGTATTTAACCCTTTGCCTGCCAAATTCGGAAATTTCGAGATACTTCAATCCTCCTAAATATTGCTTTTCTGTATTATATCTATGAACGTAAAGCACTAAGCCAAAGGAACATGAAAAAAAAAAAAAAAAGACGCGGTCGATATTGCTCAGTTATGCAACCGGTGATGCAAATTAAGAGGTCGCTGATTTCGAATCTGAAATTACGTTTTACATAGGGGGCACTGTTGGCCCCCCAGAAAAGAAACAAATCGGTAGGGAACCACATTTTTGCGTTGACAAAACAATAAACCATTACATTTGAAATTAGCTTTTATTTATTTACTTATTTATTAATTTTTTCTCCCTAAATTCCCGGCTTTATTAATCCATTTTGGTTACTACGTCGCTTCTCTTTGTCTAGAGCTTCCTGAAAAAAAAAAAAAAAAAAAAAAAATTAATGTAATATCACTGCGTAAATCATTCCTCAAGCATTTTTCCATTATTTTTTCACTTAGCTCATACACAACCGATATCCGGATGCTTCCCATGACAGTATCATTTTTTTCCTATAAACTACAAACTACAAACTATTCCCGCGGTTTCCTTGAGAACGATTCAATGTAGTACGGATGCGATTAAAGCGAGTACTAATATCACTTGAATCAGTTAATAATATTTTCATCACGTTACTAATATTTTCCAGGACGAGCACATCTAGAACTTGCAGGAGCATAAAGTTGTGAATTAATGAATTGGTTGAACAATATGTATAGAAGGAGTACATAAATTATATGTAAATCAACTCGATTACGATTACTCGATACGGGACCCACAGTTTAACGAAGGTTCCGGACGGCTATTTTTAAAAGATTTAGGAGGCAATAGCCGCTCGGCGGTATGCCATTGCTTGCCGAGGGGTGGTGACCATTGAACTGGAATAGTTAAACACGACTCGTCGCATCTATAGTTGAGAGTCGAGAGCGCTATGAATTCGGTTAGGGGTCACCATTTTCAAATATACGACGTACACAATGTTTATACTGTATATTTTGCATACATTTTGCATTTCGTGGTCTCAAACACGCAGGTCTGAAATTTCCCGATCCTGAAAAAAATGTATACAATTTGTATACAAAATGTATACATTTAGTATACAAAATGTATACAATTTGTATACAAAATGTATACTAAATGTATACAATTTGTATACAAAATGTATACAAATTGTATACAATTTTGTGGTCTCAAATGCAGGCCTGAATTTTCCCTTGGTCCAAAAAAAAATTGCATACAAAATGTATACATTTTGTATACAATTAGTATACATTTTGTATATATTTTGTATACATTTTGTATACAAAATGTATACTAATTATATACAAAATGTATACAAATTAAAATAGTATACATTTTGTATACATTTTGTATACATTTTGTATGCATTTTGTATACATTTTGTATACATTTTGTATACATTTTGTATACAATTTGTATACAATTTGTATACATTTTGATGACCAACATAGGCACCTCTACCTAAATTTTAAACCTTCGTCCATGTTTGGCCCGTCAAATCTGAGAGATTACGCATAACTATTACATGGAAAATGAAAAACGGGGGGGAATATTATTATTTCCGGGGTTTTAGCTTTTCAAAATTTTCCCGGAGACTTGTCGAAAAAAGCCAAGACTCGCCTCCGAAATCCGACTACATTAAACTCAAGTAGATTAAGTTCAACCGCATGAAGGGTCGCATTTGCTTTGGTCCTCCAACTCCCCCCCCCTCCTCCCTCCCTTTCCCTTATCTTCCATAAATAGGGTTATCGGAGGATACGTCGGTTAATCTCAAGAAAAGTCTGAAAATCGAACGGAAGGATTTCCAGAAAAGGTTATTTCACCCGCTGAAGACGAGATTTCTCTTGTCGAATACTAACAAGTTTTTCTAACCTTGTTTTCCATCACGTGCCGGAAACGACCAATGCAAGACGAGCACAACTGCAATTTTCGTTTTTTTTTTTTAAAAGCAGAAATAAATGTTCGTGACTCGTAAAAACAATATTCTTGACATATCAGAATTGAATGTGTAAGACGTTTAAGGAAAAAGATCAGGTTCAGGAAAGACGTTTTCAGATTAATTCTTTTGACCCATTTCAATTTCCAACGCAGACCGTACGCACAGTCTAGACGTTTTTTGGGGGAACGTGGCGTTCGAACAAAACTTTCGATATTTGAAAATAACAGGAAAATTTCTCCGTTTCGGAGAATGAAGGCGGAAAATCTTGAATTTCCTGATAATGGTTGGTTACCGACATGTTTCTTCAATGTAATTTTTTTTTTGAAAAACGACAGTTTTTTTTCTTATTGCCGAAAAAAAAAGGAAAATAAATCACAGGCTGGCACGCGTTAGGCGGTATAATTGGCGAAACAACAATTACATAATATTTTGTAACGAATTTAATTGAGAAATTTTATTTTGTGCATTAAACATTTTGGCAAGGGTTCAACTGGTTTTTCAAAATAAAAAGCCATCATCCTCCTTTGTGGATTTTGAGACAGATATCTCGGAGATGTAGATGCCGAGAATAATAAAACATGAAAATGGGTTAATATGTTAGAATGGAAGCCACTGTATGTCGAACAACATATGGCCATCTTGTTTTTATAAGACGAAAAGCCGTATATATTTTAGGACGGTACAAAAGTTACTTCTTTTTTTTATTAAAAAAAAAAAAAAAAAAAATTGGAAAAATGTTTATTGTAGTAAACATGACTTGACCAGCGTTGAATGCGTTATTTGTTATTGGACATGAATGCTAAGGGATTGTTTCGCCATAGATTTTAAGATGAAGGTTGAGGTCCCAGGAAGGGGGACATCTATTAGTAAGCACTTAGGGGGGATAAAATATCGGACGTTCTTAATTTTGCTGACAATGGAGGGTGGTGATTGGTGAATTTTTACCGAAAAATAATGGATGGTATAGCAGGCCTCAAACTTGGTCCCTGAAAGTCCCTAAAGTCCATATTTTTAAAGAAGTCCTTAAAAGTCCTTAAATTCGAAAAATGGTCCCTAAAAGTCCATAATTTTTGAATTTGGAGCGCGCTTACGAAAAATTTCCTATCGTTTATATTAAAGAACATGATATTATTACGAAGCAAAAATTTAGAAAACATTTTATAGAAGATTTAAAAAAAAATTAATAGTAAAAAAGAAAAAAACCATTAATTTTTTTTTTTTTTTTTTTTTTGCGCTAGTTTTTAAAAGTTTTTTAAGTCGTGTCACAAACCTTTAAAATCAATCTACCAGAGGAAGGTGCCTAAAATAAAAAATACGATCTAGTTTTAGGCTACTTTTAGGTTCTTAAAAAGGTCCTTAATTTTCATGTTTTAGGTCCCTAAAGTCCCTAAATTTCAGACCAGAAACCGGTTCGAGGCCTGGTATAGGGTTGAATCTTACATATAAAATTTTTATTTTGGATTGCAAGGGGAGAAGGGGTCGAAAATGGCTAACGTGACAATACTAGGTTCAACCTAAACCTGGTCCAGTTTAAATAAGACATTATTAACTCCAACCTGGCATCAACATTAGGGTGGCCCTTATTTTACGAATTTTTAAATTTCGGCGAACTCACGCCCCTAATTCTTTTATAGTGACCGAAGGAAGATCGCTTAAGTTTTTTTCACATTTTTTTTGGACATTGTTCAGACATGTCGCATGGGACCTAAAAATTTCGAAATTCCCGTAAAGAACAAAAAATCAAAAATTTTATTTTTATGTAAAATGGTTGTTTCGTATTCGGAATTTTATGGAAATTACGAAAATGATATTAGAATTTATTTATGACAAACGATTACTGTGCTTGAGGACAAAAATATGAAGAATTTCGCAAAAAACTGTAACTATAGCATGTTTTGCGCATTTTTTTTTTTTACTTATTTTGCCGTCTATCATCAAAACCGTATGAAATATATAACTTTTAACTACATTTCGGTGATCAGCATAAAAATCCGAAAGGGAAACAACTATTTTTACATAAAAATAAAATTTTTTTATTTTTCGATCTTTACGGGAATTATGAAATTTTTAGGTCCCAGGGGACATGGCTGAACGACGTCCAAAAAATCTGAAAATAATTTGAGCAATATTTTTTCGGGTACTATAAAAGAATTAGGGTGTGCCCTCACCGAAATTCAAAAATTCGTAAAATAAGGACCACCCTAAATTGGCAAGTTTCGACTTGTCATTGCCAAGTTAAAACTTGACAGTAAATGCTGGCGGGTTGCAACTTGACGATGTCACGTCAACTTTGGCAATTGAGAAATTAGAAATAAACGTTGACCCTTCAAACGTTCCGTTGGTCAGAAGTGACGATCACATGGCCAGAAGTGAGAAACGGTTGAGGGAAAAAAAAATCCAGATTGTGACATGGATTCGACCGCTAGACTACCGACCCTGAGTGAGTTCGACACAATAAACCACTTATTCACGAGAC
This sequence comes from Liposcelis bostrychophila, assembly GCA_037577465.1. Lineage (NCBI taxonomy): Eukaryota > Metazoa > Arthropoda > Insecta > Psocodea > Liposcelididae > Liposcelis > Liposcelis bostrychophila. The sequence goes on from CM075212.1 coordinate 9,404,347, forward strand.
GGACTTTCTTTGCTTACTACCATTATTAACCAAAATTCTTCACTGATTAAAAATTCCGTTGCACAGAAAAAAAAAATTCGGTTCCTGATATTGAATGTTAAGTTGGGTCTTGCGACTATTACTAAACGTTATAACGCCTGGTAATAATTAATAAATTTTCAGTATTATCAAATCAAATGTTTGGACTTCACAGGACCCAACTCAACATTGAGTAACAGGAACCGAACTTTTTTTCTTCGTGTTAAACTAGAAAAATCATTGGAAGATTGAGTTTTTTCTTTTGAAAATGGGGTTCCTTTTCTTTTTGGCGTCTTTCTGAACATTATGTACATCAGAACATTTTCGAGCTATGCTACAATCAGATTCTGTAATTAAAATTTTCAAATTAAACTCATGTTTAATGCCAGTCAAAGGAAGAGAATCTTACCTTTTTGAATCTCTAAAATGCCATCACGGAGAAAAAAGTTAGGTTCCTGCTACTCAATGTTGAGTTGGGTCCTGTGACGTTTAAACATTTAAGTTGATAGTACCGAAAATTTAGTAATTATAACTACCGCGTTCGTAATGATTAATAACGCTTAGTAATGATTACCTAATTATTAACTCAAATGTTTAGACGTCACAGGACCCAACTCAACATCGAGTAACAGGAACCAAACTTTTTTTTCTTGGCGTTAAACTGGATAAATCATTGGAAGATTGATGAGTTTTTTCTTTTGAAATGTGGTTCCTTTTCTTTTAGGCATCTTTCAGAACATTATGTACTTTCATATTCACTTCATTTTTGAGCTATGCTACAATCTGATTCTATAAGTAAAATTAAAATTATCAAAACTGTACTCTCCATGTTTAAGCCAAGGCAAAGAAAGAGTTTCTTACCTTTTAAAATGCCACACGGAAAAAAAGTTCAGTTCCTGTTACTGAATTCTAAGTTGGGTCTTGTGACGTCTAAGCATTTGAGTTGATAATACTAAAAATTAGATAATTATTATTAAGCGTTATTAATCATTACGAACGCTTTGTAATAATTACTAAATTTTCGGTATTATCAACCCAAATGTTTAAATTTAGTAATTATTACAACGCGTTCGTAATGATTAATAACGCTTAGTACTAATTACCTAATTTTCAGTATTATCAACTCAAATGTTTAAACATCACAGGTCCTAACTCAACATTGAATTACAGGAACCGAACCTTTTTCCCCGTGTTAAATTAAAAAAATCATTGCAAGATTGATTTTTTTCTTTTTTGAAATGTTGTTCCTTTTCTTTTTGGCATCTTTCAAAACATTATGTACTTCCGGACATTTTTGAGCTATGCTACAATCAAATCACATTCTGAATTTAAAATTATCAAATTACTCTCGTGTTTAATGCAAGGCAAAGCAAGAGTTTCTTCCATCACGGAGAAAAATCAAATCAAAATGCCATCACGGAGAAGAAAGTTCGGTTCCTGTTACTCAATGTTGAGTTGGGTCCTGTGACGTGTTAACATTTGAGTTGATAATACCGAAAATTGAGTAATTATTACTACGCGTTCGTAGTGATTAATAACGCTAAGTAATAATTACCTAATTGTCTACTCAAATGTGAAGACGTCGCAAGACCAAACTTAACATTCTGTAACAGGAACCGAACTTCTTTTTCCGTGTAAACCAGAACCATTAGGATGCGGGAGGCGTGATGGCGAATCACTGTCTTCTGAATGAGACATCACGCCTCGATCAGTTTTTCCCCCGCGACAGGCCAACACTATTAAAATTTTCGGCTTCTCAACAAGAGAGCTGGACTCCGCCATAGATTTCTTTACACTATCCAAATCATATCTGCTCATGTCGTAGGACAGGATGAAATTTGAATGTCCATGAGACATTACGCAAACAACTAAAGCATCCCTTTGGCTGTGATCTTCTTTTGACACATTATTTAATAAATTCAACACTGAATGTGATGTTAAATCTGGATAAATTTTAGCTTTGAAATATAAGCTTTGTAATGTCTTCTGTAATAATGTTGCATCCAAGGCTGCTGCAGACCTGTTAAAGCTAGTGTCGCTAAATGCACTATGGGATATAATTTATTCCTCTTCCTCTTTGTTTATGTTTCATATTGTATATCCTAAGGAATCCCTTGCTAACCAAAATTTTATTTTGCTGCTCCAAGAAGCTGTTGAAAGTTGTACTTATTTCTTCGGGTAATATTTAATTGGTAGTATTATATTATCGATTTGGCAAGTATTTATATTGAACGGGCAGTATAATATTGAAAGGGGCAGTATTTGATGGTCAGTATAGCAATGGGCAGTAAAAATATTGAAATGGCAGTATTTTTCAAAAAGTGTCAGTATTTTTAAACAAAATGGCATGTAAAGGGCAAAAAAAATTTTTGGATACAGAAAAAAAAAAGTTATTTTTGAAGTAATAACGAAATATTATGTTCAATCGAATGAAAATATGAAACCATGTGATTCTATAACAAATCATTTAAAAAATAGCTACAGAGGCACCTTTCTGGAGGAACAATAATAAAATAGCTAAAAGTTAAATGTTGTAAAAAAATTGATATTTTGGTAGAAAAGAAATTTAGGGAAGCGATATTGATGTCTTACATTTCGCGCTTGATAAGGAAGTATTTCGAAAGGAGGACCATATTTTTAAAATAATTGAGAAAAAAAAAGGGATTTTGTTTAATATTTTGAAAAAGAATGGCTTCATTCACACTGTTATTGGTTTGAGCTCATTTCGTTCCGTCTATAATAATGGATTAGGGATTAGGGATCATACATCATACATCATACATCATACATCATACATCATACGTGTATTACGTAAGCATTATTTTGGCCTTCTAAGACTCCTCACGTCCGTTATAGTAAACAAAAATAGGTTAAAAAAGAACACATTTTCCGCGAAAAATTTTCTCTGGGTATCGGTTTTAAACGTGGCAAAGGACCACCGGTGGCCGTCAAAGCTGTCCCAATTGAAGAAAAACGCAGGCCAAAAAAAGCTACTCAAGCTTTATTAGTTGATTAGGGGTAATTGGAATTTTTTTTGCTTTTTTGGTTACGCTCTACTGCTCGAAAATGAATGTTATACTGCTCAAAAATGAATTTTATACCGCCCAGAATTGAATTTTATGCTACCTAATATTGAATTTTATACTGACCATATATTATTTTTACTGCCCTTTTAAATTTTAATACTGCCCGAAAACAGTAAAATATACTGACTGTAAAATTGAATTAAATACTGCCCCTTTCAATATAAAATACTGCTCAAATAAATGGCACCCTATTTCTTCCAAAGGGTTTTTTGAACTTAATAAGCTTAATTTAGTGAAAACTGTTTCCATCAGTCTTTCTTTCATCTCCATTATGGCATCATAATCTGTTGGAGTTACATATGCACCTTTTTTTTTTCTTTAATATTCACTTAGTACAGTCGTTTTAGATCACGTAAGCGGAAATAATTGGTGCACAATTTTTTTCTTCGTAAATATTTTTGTTTGGTCATACTATACGACATACTAAAAGTCCTGACAAATCCGAGTGTAGCTTACGCCGCCATCTTGGAAAAATGGCGTCGGCGTCGGCTCTTTTTTACTATTTTCGGTTATAATTTTGAAACGGTTGATCGTAGCTGAATGACCCAAATGTATTTTTTGTAGAGCATAAAATTCTCTAGGAGATAGAATTTTTTTTCTTTTAAAATGTTGTTCCTTTTCTTCTCGGCATCTTTCAGAACACTAAGTACTTCCGAATAGTACTAGTATAAACCCTTAGGATTGTTTCTCTCATGTATAAGTAATGGCAAAGCAAGAGTTTCTTACCTTTTTGAATCTCTAAAATGTCACACGGAAAAAAAAGTTCGGTTCCTGTTACTGAATGCTAAGTTGGGTCTTGTGACGTCTAAACATTTAAGTTGATAATACTAAAAGTTAGATAATTATTACTGAGCGTTATTAATCATTACGAACGCGTAGTAATAATTACTAAATTTTCGGTATTATCAACTAAAACGTTTTAAGCGTCACAGGACCCAACTCAACATTGAGTAGCAGGGACCGAACTTTTTTCTCCGTGTAACTTTTTTTTTCTTTTTTTAATACTGAAAAATCGTTCTGGTCGTGTTCAAATAGCTTACAGATTATGGCTTTCAATGTTGCTCGCATGTCATTTCCCACGTGTCGTTATCGTATGTGATAATACGCTTATCTTTAGATTAAACTATAATTTTACCTTAATTTATCATTATTACCAGTTTTTTTTTCCACAGTTACCACGGTTTGTCCCTAATTAAAGTCGTTTTCATTGTAAATTAAAACCCCTTCGGCAAATTTCATTGCAAGCTCCGAAATAAAAATAAATTTTTAAAACGAAATGAATAACGGCCTAGAAGCTCTTTGGGAAGGTAATTGTTAATAATAAGCTACGCCCGAGGGGAAGTTTGTGTGTATATTAATATTTTATTTACGTCATTGTTATTCGATACGGCGGTTCTCGAAGACTATGAACTTCGCAAATCGGAGGTTGTATATGCATACACTTTAGGAGTAAACCTTATGCTTACTCAGCAGCTGACGCCCTTTAGCTATGTTAACGTTAAAATTTGCGATGAATATTTATACATTTTGCATATCCAACGAACCGCGATTCGTCTTAATGAGAATTAAAAAAAAAAAAAAAATGAATTGAATAGAATTCGATAATAACAGCCTCGGATGTTGCCAAAAAAATGAAATCCATTGTTATGGATTCGCAAAAAATGTCGTATATCATATCCGCTCTTTCCCCTGCCTCCTCCGAACGAATTAAAAACCCCGAAGTATTACAATAGAATTTTCTTTCGCAAACAAAAATAAGCTTGTTATTTCTAAGTAAGTTTGTATAATCGATAATACGTCATTAATAATTCAATAATCTTGACGCCGAGCTTTAATGTGATTGACCACAATTGGAAATTGCTTTTGTGAGATTATATCATTTTCTTTTTTCGTTTCGGGGTTGTTGAAAGATCGGAGATATTTGATCTCGGTAAATATTTTTTGACCGGGTTTCTCTTTGCCCGAGCGTTCTCGAGTTCGGGAATAGATGCTTTTGTTAATGAATCCATTTTCGATGTGAAATCAACTCAGCAGGCGATCTGCATCAAGAATCGGTTGGGATATTGGATTCAGTTTATGTTTCATGCTTGAATAAAAAATTCAAAAGTGTTTTCCGAACAATGGAGGACACGAAAAAAAAAAAAAAAAAAAAAAAAAAAAAGTGAGGAAGAGCGAGAGAAATTAAAGCAGAAGCTTTACTGTGTTAAGTACAAATTTTGAAGAGTGTGGTAAGCGCAAGAAAGATAGGCGTGGGTTGGCTGAAGAGGAAGTCTTTGTTAGCGGATTCTTTTCTGACGTGAAATATTCCAGTGACGGCGTATTGTTGAGAGTATCTGTGTTACGCAAAAGTGTTGCTCCCAATAGTATATTTCTTCATTGACCCGGAAAGTGAGTCTTCTACAGGTGTAAGACGATGTTGAAGGATATTTTTCATTATATGTGAAACACGTAATGTTTGCTATTTCGATTAAAATTAGAAAAAACAAAATCGTTTTATTGAACATTTAAAGAGCAGACGACATTTAGATGATAACAAAAGCCATGTTGGTAACTCACGGCGGCAAACGGCAAAAGTATATGCGTATATATATGGGATGTAGTATATTTTTTGACTAGAGCTTTATGGGTGAAATGACACCGAGGCGAATTTGCCGCTCTCGCTTTGCTCTTGCGGCAAACGTCGAGGTATTGTTTTGCGCATAATACTTTAGTCAATGAAAGATCCTTTTCTTTATAAATGGCACGCCTTCAGAGGAATTTTTGACAATACTACTGCCCCTGTAAGCGAATTCAGCGTAACTCCATTTTGAAAACAACTCGAATAGAACCGTCGTTGACAAAAGCTGAACATCAGAGAGAAGCTATTGTTTACAAAATGGAGATACGCTGAAATCGCTTACAAGGGCAGACTACCAACATTGCTTTTTTTTTTAATTTTTAAATCCACAAATAAGTAAGCGAATCTGTATAGTTGAGGCTTTCTCGGTAGACAGTACGCTCTCTATTTAAAAGCCTCTTACATTTTATAAACTGCGAGCACTTTTACAACTTCTCGACTTTTGTGGCGCAATAACAACATTTAATACTGTATTAATGTTTTCATTTCATTTTAAAGAGCGGAAACGGGGAATGAAGATACAAAGCTCGAACTGGTGAAACAAAACCTATGGTTATTATAATTTTTTTCTTCGTCATCTCAAACGAGTATATACTCGGGATGATAGCGGTTGCTGTTCGATAACTGTAATGTAAAATTTCTCACTTTGCTTACTTTTATCTTATCCTGGAGTTCTCCCACTTTGTTGAAAGAACGGATTAATTTATTTCTACACGGAGAAAAAAGTTCGGTTCCTGTTACTGAAAGTTAAGTTGGGTCCTGTGACATCTAAACATTTGAGTAGATAATACCGAAAATTTAGTAATTATTACTAAGAGTTCGTAATGATTAATAATAACGTTTAGTAATAATTACCTAATTTTTAGTATTGTCAACTCAAATGTTTAGATGTCACAAGCCCCAACTTAACTTTCAGTAACAGGAACCGAACTTTTTTTTCCGTGTATACAACATTGAATGCGAAGAAAAAGAAGAAATCACAATGTGGAAAAGGCTACTACAACATTCATACGACGGCTGCATATCTGAAATTTGGATGCTCGAGGATTATGTTGAGTTCGTTTCTTTAAGTAATCTTTATTAAAGAAACTGTTGTCATACCCATCTTCTTGAATTTTCTCCTTGAATCCTGGAGTTTTGAAAGAAAGGAACGAATTGATTGAAGATGTTTTTATTTTCTAAACCTTCCAAACTCAAACTACTGATTAAGACTGCAATTCAGTGTTCGCTATCAAAAAGCGAGGAAAGCCGTCACGGATCTTTGTTTCATCAAACAAATTTTGTATAAAATTTATGCACTGTTCCTTGACTAATATTTATTTCTTCTTCATCGAGTGTGAAGACGTCGCGTCGTATGGATGTTGTAGTAGCCCTTCCCACATTGTGATTTCTTCTTTTTTATCGCATTTAATGTTGTGTAAAAATAAATTAATCCGTTCTTTCAACGAAGTGGGGCTGCATCTCTAAAATCAGGATGCTCGAGAATTATGTTGAGTTCGTTTCCTTACGTTTCCTTTCGTATCTTTATTAAAGAAACTGTTGTCATACCATCTTCTTGAATTTTTTTCTTTTTTTGGAACCTAGATTCCAGACGCAGGGTTTACTAGTGTATGTGCCTGGATCATTCTCTTTATTTTTCTTTTCATTACTTTCAATAAATTTGGATAAAAAAAATTAAAGTGGCAGCTACGTGACTGCATTTTCCCAAGGCAGAAGCTTTACAGTTGCAGCCTGCCACTAGAACAGCCCCTGACTAAAACGATAAAACAATTCTGTACTAGGCAGGTCAACTGAGCTATGTCCATCGCAATTTTTCATGGAGATATACTCTTTTGAACCGTGACCTGAACCGGTTTTGAGCTGCAACGGTTCAAAAGAGTATATTTCCTTTCTTGATGGAATTGGGCATAGCTCAGTTGACCTAAGACTCAGTTGACCCCCCCCCCCAAAATCGCTTCGCGATTGTGCTATGAAGGAGTTACTCCTCCATAGCACGATATATACAGGATCAGAGTCTTTTTTTAAAATTCCAGAAACAATTATATATATACAAGGATCAGTTTAAATTAAAATAGTAAAAATAATAAAAAATTCATTTTTCTTTTTTATCAAAATCTGTTTACTAAGGTAAAAGCACCAATTATTGACCAGGCACCAATTACTGACCAGTCCATAAGCTAAACACGTATACCATAAAAGGAAATCGTGTTTAGCTTATGGACTGGTCAGTAATTGGTGCCTGGTCAATAATTGGTGCTTTTACCTTAATTTATTTTATTTCTCTTCCAAAAATTAATTCTTTTTTTGAAGTTCTTTTTTTGAAATTTTGAAATCATTTTCGGAATTTACCTTCTTCCTTACGAAGTCTTGAAGAATTTGAACCTGTTTAAGCAAACTGTGATTCTCTTTCACGACCCTCTCATACTCCTTGTACGAGGCACTTGTTGGTTTCCTTAAACTCATTTTTCTCTGGAAAAAAAAAAAGAAAATGGAAAATGATAGGTTAAGTGTGAAGGAACCTTTACAAAATCTCACGATTTCCAAAAATTAATTCTCACGGTAGATGTGGGTTCGATGCCCATTCGGCTCAAGTACCCCACGAAATTTTTTCTCTCAATGTTGTTTGTTTGTCCATAAAAGTTAAGGACTTTAGAGATTTCGGATTTTATAATATTATAAAAGGCGATAGTTTTTCCTCTTTTTAATTCTTTTCTTTTTCTTTTTCAGGTAAGCTTGTTTCACTATCTTCTTTTTTTCAATTAAAGACGTAAGTAACATTTTAAAGTTTAAAGTTTTGACAACAAACTATAAAGTATAAACTACTGCTGATTTATTTTTTACTTTTTTTTTTTTTTTTTTTTTTGGCTTGTCGACATCTTTTTGTCATAAAGCCTTTTTCGATTTTTTATTTTCTTATTCAGACTTTCAATTATTTCATAGTTTATTTGACATTGCGATCGGAAACACAGTTTTTATAGGAACTGCTTTTACAAAGAGGTTAAGATGACTGTATTAGTAGTTCCTACAGTCCCTGCTAGAGGGAGGGAGTGTCGGTGGTCACCCACCCACTAACTGGCCGTGCTCAATGCTGCTTAACTTCATTGATCACGATGCCGCTGGACAAAACGAGTCATCACTCCGACCCCCTTTTATGATAATTAAAAAAAAAAACTCTGGGGGGCCACCAGTGCCCCCACGTAAAAGCGGGGTGATATCAATTGCATCCACGGTTAATCCCTAATCCTCTAAGCACGAAAGTTAAGCACGAAAGTGTTGGTAAAAGGGGGTCAGATCTATTGCACCCAAGTCGTTTTTAGAGGTAATAAATATACCCCTCAATTGCACCCATGAAAAAAGTGATGAAAAAAACTTTGAGACCAGAATAAAATACACTAATTTTTATTCAATTTTAAACTAGCGAGAATCATTCTTTCCATGCAACGATAAAATCAAGACAAATACTGACAAGAATTTCAATTTAACAAACAAGTATTTTCTTCTATTTTGGATTTTGCTGCCAGTAGAAATTGCTAAGTTTCATTTTTCAAAAAATTCAAGACTGACATAAGTTTAGCATTGGAAATCATCGAGTTCTTTTGGCAACTACTGAATTTTTTAGACATTTCTTTAAAAAAATTTTGTCCATAAGGTAAACACGGGTACCTTTAAAATTTTTTAGTAAAAATACTATTTCAATAAATGTTTAGTAAAAATATTATTTAGCTTTGGAAACAACTTTAGATACAGACGAAAAAATGATTCCGCGCTTCTGTTGTTAAAGAGTTAAAAACTGAGCAAGTCACGTAAAATTTAACTTTTTTGCTGGATATACGGGTGCAATTGATTTGTGTTTCGCTTGGGTGCAATAGATGTACCTGCAATTTGGGGATTAAATCTTCTTGGGTGCAATTGACGCATCATTAGTACGAAATTTTTGACCGTGGGTGCAATTAACAAATACCCGTAAAAGCAAATTTCAGATTCAGAATCAGCGACCCCTAAAAGCCCTTCATTTTTATACAAATAAGATTAAAACATTTTCGGTAAAAGTGTTAAAAAAAATTAGAATTTATTTTGCATCACCGGTTGCATAACTGAGCAATATTGGGCGCATCACTTTTTTTTTTAAATGTTCCTTTAGCTTAAGGTTAGTGCTTTACCTTTATGGATTTAATACAGAAAATTAATATTTGGGAAAAGTGGGGTATTTCCAACGAAATTTGGCCGGCAAAGGGTTAACCATATTTTACCGGCTCTTTGGTATCCGGGAATTCATCCCTCACGTACCATAAGCGAAGATAGCAAGGAGGGGGAAGGGGGGATAATGCCCGGGTTATCGGCCCTTTTTCTTTTTATGAGTAAAAAAAAATTTTTTTTTATACCACTTTTCCTTTCTTTAAAAGAGAAAAAAAAAATTCTGAAAATCGAGAGAGTGAAAAGGGAAAACAATAATAAAATATAAAGAAGTTTTATATTCACCGGAGAAAACTTTTCCTCTCATGCGACTTTTTCTTCCCTTTAATTTGAATATCGACGTCACATCCTCATGATGAACTACTTTTCATATAAATCCGAGAGACCAGAAAACTTTTGACTGGCTTTTATTTGCTTCTCCCTTTTCAAAGGCGAAATAACGGGGGGGGGGGGGGGGGGGAGAGGAAAATGCGAATCGAGTCGAGTTTTCGAATCGTTTTTCTTTTAATCATAAACACACCCAGTTTCAAGTGTCGAATATTTAATTAGTTTAATGGTTTTAAATAAATGAGGGTAGAGCTTTTTTATTATGAAGTCACCGGCGGCTTAAGATTCGGTGGGCGTATTTCTTTTTTTTCTCTCTTTGCTTCTCGCACTCGTTGCTCCTACAATCAAAGCAAAAGATGACAAGGTCATTTTTTTTTGTGACGTTTCGGAGAAGGGAAATTCAAGGAGGATGGAAGTATCCCTGATATGAATGTTTAAAGAAGAAAAGTCTATTTTTATACCGGTGAAAGAGGAGGTAAAATTTAATATTTTAAATGTGCAACAAAATTCCGTTAGAATTTTACCTTCGCATTCCTGAAATTATAGTGTTTTCCATGTTGTTGAATCGTATGTCGGCGGGGGAAGTTATTAAAAATTTAGAAAGGGCAAATTTATCAAAAAAAAAAAAAAAAAAGTTGCAACTTTCATATATATATAGATCGACTTTGAGCCGTGATGCTCATATTTGTGGAATGTCCCGGACTTGAAATTAATAAAAAAAAGAGGTCAGGACTCCCCTTACCCAAGAAAATCGATCTTCTTCCTTTTCCAAGACCAAACGCACAAAAAGGCTTTTCCTTACTATGAAAATCTCCTCTGAGTATGTACTTAAAACGCTTTATATCCGGCGGATTTTAAAAGCCGTTATACGAAACTCCGGAAAACAGAGAGGAAAACAAAACTGTTAAGTATCATTGACGAGAAAACAGATTAGGCGATGTTTTACCAGGGAGAACAGTTAGCTAATTAAAATCTTTAACATGGCTCATGTACTTTGAAAAAGAGATGAAACGAAAATAATCTGGAGCTTATAAAATTTTGTAGATTCTTCGGATTATTATAATTCTTTTCTTTTTATTAAGACTGTCGATAGATGGGGGAGAACGGATAAACCACAAAAGACGGTTTAATCCATCAAGTGATTCGGTCGATAAAATATAATTTTTTTTTTTTTTTTTTTTAAATGGGTGGACTTGCCTTTTTACTTAGTTTTATATAAAATTAAGGTAATTTTTTTTCCTCGTGTGGCATAAAGTACATCTTTGCGTGACATTTGGTAATGAAAGGAAACCGTGACACTAAAGCGATCTTCTTCCCCAAGATTTTTTAATCGCGCTTTTATAATGACTTAATTAGTGGTAAAAACCCCTTGGTTAGTGCAAAAACCTCTCAAGTTTTATTGAAATAAAAATAATGAAATCGTTTATATAGAGAATTTTCGAATTTGAATGAGTGGAACAGGTTTAGGAGTCGATTCTGTTTGTAATACTCATAAATCCTAATTTTTTTTTTTCGATTTTTTATTCGTCGGGAAATCGCTCCGACTTGCGCTTCAAGATCGGAAAATTCGCATAAGAATGAAAAAATCGATAATAGACAACAGACACATTTTGTACTGAACATATTTTTTAAATGAACCTAGCATATAAAAATAGTAAATGTGATTTTTGCTGTTATGCGATGTTTAATTAGCGAATAAAAAAGAATAAAAATTTTGGCTGTTTGAATCGGAGCCGAAACGACCATGACGTCACAGTTCACTATTTAGGTATGCTCCTAAGTGAGTTATCGGCGATATGCCGCAGCATGCCCATTGGAGCAAGAAGAGTTGTCGTACGAACAAATCCGTGTTAATCTTTGACGACGAGCAGGTGCACTCGTGGTTTCGTTTTTCAAATAACCGCGCGCTTAAAAGTGAACAATGACGTAACACCAATGAGAAACGTTTTGGAGTGAGGTCACGTGACAAAAAGTTTTTACGACTTTATCATTTTTTTTTCTTCATTTCTAAGAATATTCCTTCAGTAAAAATTGTCATTAGATGACTAGAAAACTTTGAACTTTCGTTATTCACCATAATTAGCAATCATGTCTGTTGTCTATTTTTTTTTCTTGAATAAGCAGTCATTTTCTGTTATAAATTTTGGGTAGATCACGAAACTGAACTCCACTTTTTTTTCATGTGGTCTGGTTTTCGAGCCAGAGCCAAAAAATGAACCAAAAAATCGGGACTTATGGTGTTTTGTCACTTTACGCGGATTTTTTTTTGAACTAGAGCCAAAATATGAGCAAAAAATCCGCGTAAAAGGACAAAACATAATAGGTCATAATTTTTTGGTTCATTTTTCGGTTCCAGCTCGAAATAAGAAATTTTTAAAAAAAATGGAGGTTAGATTCGTGATCTACGCAAAATGTTTGATGGAAAATGACTTTTTTTTAGGAAAAAAAGGGCGAAAAAATAGGTTATTTTTTTAGGGGGAAAAAAATAACTTATTTTTTGCCCCTTATGGGAATTTTTTGACTTTAAAGCGCAAGTCTGGGTGGTTTCCCGTCGAGTGAAAAATCGAAAGAAAGAAAAAAAAAAAAAAACTAAATAAATAAAAAAATAGGGTTCATATGTGCCACAGAAACAACCGAATCCGGGGGTGCGCTCATTTAAATAGACAACAGACATGATTGCTAATTGAATAGTGAATAATGAAAGTTCAAAGTTTTCTGGTCATCTAATGGCAATTTTTACTGAAGGAATTTTCTTGCAAATTAAGAAAAAAAAAATTATAAAGTCGTAATAGTATATTACATATCAGGTATCCAGGTGGCTTATTGCAGGCCGTGACCAGTCGAGGCCTGCACGCCACCTCCATGCCTGATTTGTAAGAGATTTTTTATTACTAGGGGGGAAATGAATTTTTCCGTTTTTTAAGCAGGCGGGAAAGTTCATTTCCCGCCCTGAGTGATGAAAAAACTTTTGTCGCGTGACCCCTTTCTCATTGGTGTGACGTCATTGTTCACTTTTAAGCGCGCGGTTATTTGAAAAACGAAACCACGAGTGCACCTGCTCGTCGTCAAAGATTAAGAAGGATTTGTTCGTACGACAACTCCTCTTGCTCCAATGGGCATGCCGCCGATAACTCACCTAGAAGCATACCTAAATAGTGAAGTGTGACGTCATGGTCGTTTCGGCGCCAATTCAAACAGCCAAAACTTTTATTCTTTTTTATTTGGTAATTAAATCGCATAATCCTTAGTGATGGTCCCGTCCACATAACCGAGAAAGTCATGCCATCGTAGAACACTTTTCATTTGGAGTTTCCAAGTCGTATAGTTACTGTCACTAAGTTTTTCAATTTGGCACATATTGCTGCTTGACACAGCCATCACATGATCACATTTACCATTTTTGTATGCTAGGTTTGTTTAAAAAATATGTTCAGCACAAAATGTGTCTGTTGTCTATTCGAAAATTTGAAAATTAAGAGACTCCCTATTGTTTATACTTTTTAACTTCCTTACGAGCTGCATGTTTTATTAATTACTACATATCAAAGACATCGTATTCTGAGTCAAAATTCGACTCTTTACAACCATATTAATTACCTTAAAATTTTCCCCATTAGAGGAGAGAGTTCCTTACAAAAAGGGGTAATTAAGGCAGATCAAACCTTTTCGCTCAACTTTTTACCTCCTTAGGCTAAACATCTTTCTTTTTAATCTAAGAAAAAAAAAAGTTTAAAAAAATTTGTAATTCCGCTTTCCCGCAACATTTTTTTTTTTTTTTTGTACTGAGTCAACGCTGACATTATTAAGACAATCTTTTCCCCTCCTCTCTCCATTTGCCTAACAAAAAAAGACTCCGGTTTTAATGTTATTTTTGTGAAGAAAAAAGTCAGGTTAATTAAGAACGGAAAAGAATGATTTGCCCTTTCTTTTTTTTTTTTTTTTTTTTTTTTTTTTTTTTTTGAAAAATTTTTGTAGCATAAAATTTTACACGATATGGTTTAATTTTTTTTTTCTCTTTCTCATTAGCACCTTTTTTTTTGAAAAAATAATATTTGTTCGTTTTATCGTACAAATAGTTCAACCAAATGGAAAAGACTAGGAGAAGGAAGAAATCTTGACAAGATTCATCTTTGTATAAAAAGCGGATTGAGATAAATTTTTCCTGTTTTTCTTCTTTCAATTCGTGAACTTTTCGGTTGTTTCCCTTTTTATAATTAATCGCCCTCATCGAACTCTTTTCGGCTCTTTTATTTCTGTTTGATGTATTTCCGGAAGTAAGGATAAATCGGTCGCATTAATTTTACTTTAAAAAAAAAAAAAAGTCAATAAAAATAAAATGGAAATTTTTCGAATGACGGTAGGAGCATCTTATAAAAATGCAAGAATGGTTATTTAAGGACAAGATCGGGCTACAATTCATCCACCAGCAATTCTGGCTGATTCCCCCCCTATTTTTAAAAAATTAACTGCCTAAGAAATAATATTAATTTAAGGTTGGAAGGAAAACGTCTTAGATATGAATATTTTACTGACATTGTTCGCTTTCTGACGTTTCTTTTTTTTTTTTTTTTTCTTCCCCGGCTAATTTATGAACTTATCGAACCGAACTCAAAGTTTTCGGTTAACAAGTTCCAGGAAGCCCGAAGCTAGATTTCACAGGTTAAAATCGTCGTCGCAAGCAGCATAGAGCTCAAAATTTACTTATCTTTGTTCCATTTGGCAAGATAATTTCGAAACTTTCCTAACTTATTTGATTAGATTTAATACATTTTACCGAACGTGACTTTAAACGTATGGAGAATATCGTGCGTCGTCGGGAGTCCGCGGATACATCGATTTTTAATCGGAAAAATATTTGACCGCGGCATCATGTGGCACATCCGAAAAAGAGATGTGACGTAGATAAATGGCTTTCATAATTAGCACCTAAATTTGTATTTTCGCAGATAAAAAGGTCTTTTTTTGTCTGCTTTTTTTTTTTTTGAGAGAGAGTTTTCATTAATTTTCCATTTATATCCGCTTAGAATCGAAAGTACTTTTGGATTTTTTTTTCATCCGAAAAATAGGGCGTTCATTTTAATAATGGACGAAGCATGCGTTTTAAATCTGCATTTTTCATCTTATTCGCACAGGGCTCGTTTTTTTGGATCGTGTACAAAACCATTTATTAATTTTTCATGCTCTTTTTTTTCGTTCCTTTTTTTATCTCTTTTTCTTTCGGAAAATCGAAACCGAAAGGTAGCGGTGCACCATTCGAAAAAAAAAAAAAATACGATAAAAGTGAAAATCAGAGAATTTTAACAAGTATTTTATGTTAATTTATTAGCAGTGTCTTTTTAAAAGGATCTCAAAGTAGCCTTTTTTTTCTTTCTTAAAAACGTCCTTTTTTTTAACCCTTTGATTAAATCCGAAGAAGAGTTTAGATTACGAGCGATTGATTCGTAAGAATTGTAAAACATCACGTTTTGTCGATTCTTTTTTATGTCGTTATTACATTTGAAAGTTTTTAGCAAAGACATCAAAGCTTAAGTTTAATTCTTTCTCGAGTACGGAGTGAGAGGAAGGAAAAAAAAGGAGAGAAAAAAAGAAAAAAAATAACATTTAAAACAGAGAGAAAAAAAAAAAAAAACCTTGACAGTGAAAGAAAATTGAGGAAGCAGAAAACCCCCTGTTCTGGGAAAATTCTCGTCACGAAGAAACTTCTGATATCGGAAATTATTCTGTTATCTCCAAAGTGATTCGATTGTTTGAATATTAACTTGGAAGCGTTAATGTTTTAGTGATTGAATTTTCAGTGTGCGGTTCGATTATCGATTCATTTTCTTGCGGAAAGCCCATATTTGCTTGCCTCTGAAGCGTTCCCAACTTCCGCTATATAAAATGTCTCGACTTTTGCTAATGATTCTGCGGAGGAGAGAGAGAGGAAAAGAGATCTAAAAGGGGAAAATTTTATGCATTATTTTCTCTCATCTTAATTAATTAGTATTTATTACGAGTATTTTCGTTATGAGTTCGTATATATCGAATTAAATATTATGGTGCATTCATTAATTCAAGAGTCTGCCTCATTCGGCTGTACTCGTAAACGGTTATTTATGGGGTTTGTTAAATGATTTTTTATGGCGATCGCTTTATAGTTCTTTAGATTTTTGCGTATACTGAAATGGACGTCAGCACTGGCAGTAATAGGTTATCCAGAAAACTTCGGCATTGGATGCTGTTTAAGAATTTTTGAGTCGCAACGACGTATTTATTTTTTATTTTATTAATTTTACATCGTGGGAGTTATTCGTATACATTTTTTTTTGTTTTTCATGATTTAAGCCAAGTTACATTTTACTTAAAGTAAGTGTCACTTTTTAATTACGTGGGTTGACAGGACTGTTTTTGGCTTAGAATTTCTTATTTCCGTTTTGCCTACCTCCAAGGGTTGTAATCAAGTCGCATTCTCATTTAGCTTTGTCACCCGAGCTTGTTGCTCTTTGTAGCGTTTTTTTTTCGCTTTAAAAAAAATTATATTAAAAACACGCTTGAGTTAGATTTTAAATTTTTTTCTGTCGCCCAGTTACTATAAGGCTATATATATTTTTGAAAAAAAGTATTAAAGTGCTCGGTTATAGATAGTGCAACAAGGGGCCCTTATCTGAATTTAAGACAGCGTTGCCAAGCCGAGCCGAAAGCGAGGTTTGGCAACCCCGCTGTCTCCAGTCCAGAAAAGTGCCACTTGTTGTCCTTGGTATAAAAAATACTATTCTTGATTTATTTATTTTTTATTTTTTTTTTCCCCACAATATAAAGAGTACTTTTTACGTTCCGAAAATAAAAGAACGTGACACTAATATTTTGAAAACGACCGAACAAAAAAAAAGAAAAGGGGTCGTCCATGTATTACGTAACGCCTGGAGGGGGGGGGGGTGGGGGTCGAAGGAGGTGTTACGCATTGTTACGGGGGGGTGGGGGGGAGCTGGCCATGCGTTACGTAATTTTAATATTAAAATTATTTCAATTTTATTTCACTCTTTTATAAAAATTTTTACCAGTTATTCTTCAAAATAAAAAAAAAAAAAAAATTTTTAACTGGTAAAATCTGATTAAAATTTATCAAAAAGCTGGAAATTTTTTTGACTTCAAAAACGAAATTTAAATATTTTTCAATGTGGGGGGGGGGGGGGTTAGAACCCGTGTTACGTAATATCGAAGGGGGGGTACAGGTTGCGTTACGGTGTGTTACAAGGGGGGGGGAGGGAGGGTCAAAAAGTGGCCTTTTTTGCGTTACGTAATACATGGACGACCCCAAAGATAAACAATAAAAATAAAATCGGTTTTTTGCCGAATATTATATAAATTGAGTTCATAAGTATACTGAAATACCCAATCAGGCTCTTTTAAATGTGAATTAAAAAGTTTCGTACATTTTTCGGTCCGATTTGACCTCCAATGACCAAAAAGCAGAATTGTTAGAAAAAATATTACCGTAGCAGGGGTTACTTTTTACACTTTTTGATGGTTTTTCCACGAATCAGATATTAAATTTAATACCAAATTAAAATCCGTTTATACGAACATCAAGAGTGTGGTCGTTTAACTTTCATACGATACCCTGTTATAATATCTACACTTGTTCTAACACGAATAAAAACTCGATTTTCCAAAAGGTGTCGTTTTAACAAAAATGGCGTTACTTTTTACAATCATGTTTATAACCTTTAATAATTGAAGAGGATATGACAAATTATTGGCTTCTGTAAACGGAAAATGTCTTAATAAAACGATTTGTACCTTTTTAGATGCTCTATTAATGACTATCGCTGTTTCTAACAAAAATGGGGTTACTTTTTACTCTCACGTTTATACATGCATAATATACGTTGACTAATTTGAAAAAAATTGTGAACGTAGTGAAAACGTAATCGAAACCTTGGAAACGTTGTCAGTTCGTTCTGGATTTAACACCCATAGGACATCGCCATTGAAATATCTGTAAAAAGTAACCCCATTGATCGTAATTTTTTTTTCTTTTCAATTTTTTTTTGGCTCCTAACAATTTGATTTTGAGGAAATTAGGATGATTGTTTAAGGGACTATATAGGGCCAGTGCGAAATGCAATTTAATTTCACTTTGACCGGCGGATACAGCAGAATGCATCTTATCATTTTAGGTTGCGCCATTTCTTAATTTTTTTTTTTTTTTTTTTTTTCGTATTAGAAACTTAATATTTTCGTTATAAAACAAGTTTAGGCAACTAGGCTTGAACATAACACTCGAAAATAATCAATAATATAGAATAAGTTTAATTTTTGAAATAAATTCTTAGCCGTTTTAAAGTATTTTTAAAAAAATGAAAGTTTCAAAAGTACCCCCCTTGAGTAAAAAGTAACCCCCTGTTACTTGATTGTCGTTGAGATTAATAAATAAAAAATAGAAAAATAAACCTGCTTGCTGCGACCTGGTACCCATACAGAAAATTTGTACAATATTTTTTAATGTATTAGTCCTTTTCGCAGTCCCTAATGCAGTGTCCTCAAGGTAAAATGGTCGTTCTAGGAAAACAACTTGAGGACATCTTACACAACGCTGAGTTATATCCACTTATTCAATTATAACAAAATCCAAGAGAAGGGTTTTATTGCTTTAAGATTATGCTATTATCCACGACCTCTGATACCACTTGCCAACTATAGCACCGCCGAGGTTTCCCCTTGGGAAACTTCTCCATTTTCAAGTAATTTCTTTTCTTTTGAAAGAAAACTTTTTTTTTTTCTTCTACTCTTTTCAACCTTTCAAAATCCATTAACGCAGCATTAACAATTAAATGCGTCAAATGGAAGGGAGACATCTTATGCTGCATCGTGAAACCTTAAAGGACCCCAATTTACTCCTTTTTATTCCCTTCCATAATATTTATCAAACTCGGACAAATTGTCCCGTCGGGGGTTAACCTGCAGCCTTTCAATCCCAATTTAATTTTATTTTCTATATCAAAAGGGACGATTTCGCCCTTTTTTTCCCGGAAGCCGGGAGGGGGACTGAATTTTTAAAAACGTTCAAATTACCAAGAAAATGTTCCGTGAAAGAAAGGCACGCGATTTCATTGGAAAAAATACAATTTCATACCCGTATAATTTTTTTTTTCCGATGCAATCAATTTCACCGGGCGATTTTCCCCGTCCACATGTTTTTCGCGGCTTTTAAAAGGAAGGATTTAAACTGCGGTCTGCGAGAGATTAAAAACAGGGCCCGTGCATTGCGCATTGCGTCCTCGGGTAGCCTTTTTTTTTTTCTCCTCACTTTTACTCCCCAAGAATTATGTATGGGTTTGTTTTGCTGGATCGTGGGAAGTTGATGATGTTTTCCAGGGCGGAAATGGTTTTTGTCAAGAAAAACAATTCTTTGAAAATAATCTCTTTTTGTGCTAGGAGGGAGAGAGTATATGCTTTGGCCGTTTTCCTTCCCTGTTATTTTATTTTATATTTTTCTCGTCTTGTATAAATTATTAAAAGCGGTAATATGTTATATCTGTTGACTTTCGTTTTTCTCTTTACTCTTTTTCTCACTCATCCATTTTTTTTTTTTTTTTCGTCTGTTTGCTTTTTTTTTCCGAGTGTGTCTTAATTAGAAATGTGTTTACGGTTGGGTAGGTCAAGCTTGCAACGGTTGTCGCATCGTTTTGTTATACCGTACGGTGGAATCATCTATTTTTTAATCCCTGAGGGAACTTTGTCTCGTTGTTCCTAAATTAATTATTACGAATATGTATCCGGTTTTCATGTTTTAGTTAATGAGCAAACGATGAAACGAATGAATGTTAAAGGTCGATTCATAAAAAAAAGTACGTTTTTTTTTTTTTCGAAAATGTAAAATGACGGGTTTCGAAAAACAAAAAAAAAATTTGAAAAGCATGATTTAACAGTTTTTAATAAAGGAACCTTGCGACGCTTTCAGAGGTAAAATATAGTGCAGGAGCATGCTGAATTGTTTAAAAATTTTTCGTATTCTGGTCACGTTAGTTGTAAGCCATGGGGTCGTAAAGGTGTTGCCGTTGGGTGAGACGCAAATATTTTAAGATAACAAATGAAGTTTCGCATTTTCCTGAAAGCTGTTGATACAATTTTTTTTTTTTTTTCGTTTTATTTTATTTAGATCGATAATGAACGTGGAAACGAATAAATGTACGTTCTTGTTTTTGAAAACGGTACAACAGTATATCTCTCCTGGCGATCCCTTTTTTTTTTAAAGTTTGTTTTTCGAAATGAAAATGATGATCATCTGCGGTTAATTGGCTAATGCTTTTAAATTGAATTGTTTTTAAATCTGCTGTTTTCCTCAGCACGCAAAACCCTAACTTATATTATTGGATCCCTACTTGGTTGTCAGGGGATTGAGATGGACGTTGCAGGCGAGATGGTTGATTGGAAGAGGTTGAGAGTAAGTCTGAAATATATGATGCCAGATCGAGGGATACATCATCATTATTATCATTATCATCATGGGGCGTAGGGCGTGACTACTATAGCTGAAGTCGTATACTTGATTTCCTTACAATGCATATGTCAGATGGCCAGTTTGACCATAGGTTCACTCAGGCCGTCTTTCGCTTGCACTGAGCAGGATTTCCTTCATTGAGACACAGAATCCGAACCGTGCGGGGGACTTTCGTCTATTATTCACATGTATACTTGTCCTATAGTATGGTGAACTTCTGTAAAAAATTCCGAACCGTATTTTAGACTTAAGCGCAGACCGACTCCGAGTAAGCCGAGCCAGTCAACTTTGACATATCGGTACATTCAGGAAAAAATTGGCTAATGCGAAATCATGAATGCCTTGCGACAAAACATTTTATTAAAACACATGCGAAAACAATTTAAAATTTCTGGTCAAGGGACAACATGTCCGTTATCGCGAAGAATTTTTGCTTTGCTACAGAACTAGCTACTAGTTACTAGTTAGAAACTGATAGTTTCTGTAATTTAATAACTTAAGTGATAAAGTAACTGGTTGACTTGATATTTTATTTTTTGTTATACTTTTTTTTAGCAATTTGTAATGGGCTGACAACGGCTGTTGATGTGCAATATAATATAATAATAGTTAAAAACATTCCGGTTTTGTTGCAAGACGGAACTTGTTCAAAACGTTTCCTGTTTTTGAGTGTAACTCTTAACTCCGTTTGCTTGCAATAACTGTTTCACGTTTTTTTTCATGAACCGACAAGCCGATCCACAGTGGTCCGGAAAAAAAATAAATGGCCAAAACCCATACCCAAGTCTGTGTGAAACTTAGAAAGAAGATGAAGGTGTTAAAAGCTTCGATATTTTGTGCAATTAAAAACCTGCTGCCCGTGCCCCAAAATTCAAAATGGCGGGCATAATATGGAGGCCAAAATTTCTATTATGAATGAAATTTCATGAATATTTTTTTTAGGTATTTTTGTAGCTGTTAATTTCATATCTGGAACAATTATTTTAAAATTCAAGATGGCGGACTTAGTATGGCGACAAATGGAAAAAAAGTTAAAGTTGTTTAATTTTCATGAAAATTTGTTCTTTGGGGTTTTCGAGGTTACTGATCTCGAATCCCCTAATAGTTTTCTAAAATTTTTTTAAGGGACTCAATAAATCGAAAAAAATTAATTTACTCGTTGTCAGGCATCGAACTGGTCACTTTTTTCGCCCAGAAGTCACTAAAAGTCACTTTTTTTGCTAAATTGGTGGATTAAAAAAAATTTCTATTCAACATTCGAAGATGCTCAAGGAAGGGTTTTTTCACTAAAACGCCATCTTTAAAAATAATTTTATGTAAAGTTGTGAATATTCCCTACCATTTTTTCTTAAAAAAATAAATTCCTAACCCATTTTTTCTAAAAATTTTAGTTCCTCAAATTGTTTTCCTAACTATTTCTTTTTTCTAACTTTTAATTTTCCTAAAATTTTTTGATTCCTGAAATAAAATTTGCTAAAAAGAAAATAAAATTTCCTAAAACCCCTTTAGAGATTTAAAAAATTAGGACAAATATTCTTTTTAGGAAATTTATTTGGGGGTTAAAAAATTGTATGAAAATTGAAAATCAGCAAAAAAATGGTTAGGCTAAAAAATTTAGGAACCAAAATTTTTAGGGAAAATTGATAAAAATAATGAGGAATGTAATTACTCATGTCTGATTCGTTAAAAAAATTTTGGATATACTTATTTCAAGTCACTATATTCCTTCCGCCAGGTCACTGAAAATCACTATTTAAACAATTTTTGGTCCCTAAAGTCACTAATTTTTCTGGGCGAAATGGGTTCGATGCCTGTAATGTTCGAAGTTCAGAAAAAATGTTTATGGATTCGAGATTAGCGACCTCGAAAACCCCCTTAATACCTACTTTCAGGAAAAATTAAAAAACTTTTTAACTTTTTTATACATTTGTCGCCATACTAAGTCCGCCACCTTGAATTTCAAAAGGATTGTTCCAGATATGAAATCAGCAGCCACAAAAACACCTAAAAATAAATATTCATGAAATGTTATTCGTAATTAAAAATTTTGCCTTCCATATTATGCCCGCCATTTTGAATTGTAGGGCACGGGCAGCAGGTTTTTAATTTCACAAAACATCGAAGCTTTTGACACCTTCATCTTCTTTCTAAGTTTCACACAGACTTGGAAATGAGTTTTGGCCATTTATTTTTTTCCGGACCACTTCCATTTTTCAAATTCGGCTCCGTCTGCTCCGAATTTTTATTTCGTACGAGACTCGGAAATTCGTTTTTTTCGACCCGCCCTAGTTAAAAATAACCATAAAATGGCAGTTTGGAATTTAATGTTTTTTATTTCGCTTCAGAAAAAAAAAAAAAAGTCTCGAAATTTCTCAGTTCGATATCACGACTCAGACTTCGTCACTTATTTGAAAGCGGTGGACAAGCAACGAAGGCAAACCGATTAAATGAAAATCCGAGCTCCAAAAACGCCCACGATTTCCATTTTCTTAGACGTTCCCCGAATCCCTCTCTTAAATAAGGCTTTGATCGGGTTATCGCGTCACTTCAAGGTTTTATTCCCGTTATCCGTTAAAAAAAAAAAAAAAAAAATGTACTACTTTAGCCGGTATATACAGTAAATCTATTTTTTCCCCGAAAATGTAAATTCAAGAATGGAAAATTTTCAATTTGAGATGTCTCAAAATCGATGCGATGTACGGAACCGCGGCACTTTTGAAAAAATCCTCGCATGACTGGATTTAAGTCATTTGTCTTTTGCTCGTTCAACCTTGGTACATAAAGATCTTGTCATATGCATCGTACGGGGGTTTTTTTCCTTCCCCCGCTTTCCGGGCCGAGGAGATAAAAAACACTCCTTCGGAAAATGAAGTTCGTGTTTAAGAGGAGCGGATCGGATTTTGCGGATAAGATATCTCATATACTGTATAACGAAATAAAGTCAATTTAAGCTATGGTTCGCGTGACGAATGACCGCGGCACGTTTTCTTTTTTTCGAAATAAACAATGGGCGCTCTGTTGGATCGATTAATTTTCATTGGATGTGACGTGTCGTTGAATTTCACCTGTCGCATAGTGCATTTTATGATTCGTGCAAGTTGGGGGATTTTTGCGGTGTTTTTTCCGGACTTTGCTGCACTGAAAAAAATAACGCGCCATCAATTTTGATTGAGCACCTTGGATTAGTAAAATTTGACTTAGTCGTTAGTAAACTTTTCTTGGCCACTAGTCAATTTTTCACCAGTTGCAAAATCTACTTCTGGCTACCTGTAAACACCGTTTTCCAACAAGGAGGCCATTGAACGAAAATAAGGAAATGGAAATCCTTCAGTCTGGATATTCCTATTTTATAGTTAACCCCTCCTTTTCCATGTTAGTAAGTTTTCGTGCGATGTTCTTGATCTTAACCTCGATTCATAAACCGATATCTTAAAATAATCTTTTGCTTTTAAAATCGAAGCGAAATATGAAAATATTTTTGGGGTTGTTGACTTAATTTTTCCTGTGTTTATCTAGAGAAGGTTCGTTTTATTTGTTATACAGTTGAGTTTGGGGCTGGGTTTTGGCGGGCCAGAATCTGCGGGCCATTTTTTTTTTTCCAATGTTAAGCTAGACTGATCAGTCAGCAGTTATTTCTGTAAAGCAAGGTCATGTGGACAAGTCACAAATTCTCGTAAAAACGGAGTTGTTTCCAA
The DNA here is from genome assembly GCA_037577465.1 of Liposcelis bostrychophila. Taxonomy (NCBI): domain Eukaryota; kingdom Metazoa; phylum Arthropoda; class Insecta; order Psocodea; family Liposcelididae; genus Liposcelis; species Liposcelis bostrychophila. Next base: position 9,428,767 of record CM075212.1, read on the forward strand.
TGCATTGTCGCGAACTGTGGTAACAGATTGCTTACCTGAGAAAATGTCGCCTTCTTGATACTGTGTAACGCATCAAATTATAAAGCCAATTGCGTCGGTAACGGCCACTTGGTAACCTGATATTTAATAACGATACCATCCCAAGAAAAAGTGCGTTATAAAATTTTATAACTGTGTAACGTTTTGTCCGATTATAAAATTTTATAACTATTTATAAATTTTAATAACGAAAATTTTTAACTAAGCAATATATTAATTTTATGCTTGAATTGCACTATACTTAGCATATGGGGACTTTATAGGAACTTTTTTAAACATTTTTCTTGCGAAAACAAAGGACAAAAATTTGGAATTTTTTGGAATAGAACCCGAGCCTTGTGGTCTACTTACCAACCGCCTTTATTTCACCACTTTCTTACTGATTTTTAAGAGCGGAAATGTGGTTCTTAAGTGCCAATTAATTTAACTTATAATATTTTCCAGATTTTTACGAATTTTCGGTTTTATTTCTTGATTTTTTTAATTCGACAAAGGCTCAAAAATAAAAAAAAACAGAAATAGAAAAGTTCGGGAAGCGTTAGAAGAAAATAAAAGACTTAGGAAAAAGCTGATAATAATTTTTGTTCTAAAATTTTATAACAAATTATAAATGGATGTCTTTTTTGGCGGTTATTAAATTTTATAACGAAGTTTAAGTTTTCAATGACTCAATTTTAAACACACTTTTTCTTGGGATCTTATAACACCGACCAAAATTTTATGTGTTTTGACACATTTTTTGTGTTATTAAAAGTTAGCGTTATTATTCGAACGGTTGCATACTATGAAACCATTAATTTATGCTTGACTTATGGATAGGGTGGTAGTAACTGCAGCCTAGGCTTATCACCACTCTAACCATAAGTTAAGCATAAGCTCAACATTTTATCTCGTCAGAACGAGGAGATAAAATTTTTTTTAAAACAGATTTTCGATATTTAATTGATCCCTAATGAAGCTGTGAAGTCGGATTTTTACCACATTTTTTTGGACTAAAAATTGTCTAGTTGACCACCGTGTATGGGCTCTCACAAACTTTAGGGCCATTGAGATGGCAATAGACGTTAAGAAAAAAAGTTTTTCTAGAGAACGTTTTTTAATTCTAAAGGCAAAACGCAATTTTTAAACACCCCAGGCATTTTGAAATTCCAAAATTTTCAAATTTTTGGCCCACCCTACTGAATAATGTACCGTGGAAATGGCCTATAATTTGTAATCCGGGGATCCCGAACTTTGGTTAACTATTAATTTTGATGAGTCGGTGCCGAAAATGACGATTTTTGGTTTTCCACTTAACCTCCACTCTCAGAGGTTGCTATAATCAAAATAGTTGCATTGCAATTTTGTGACATTTAAAATTTGACTGACCAAAAATGGATGCTTAATGTACCTTCTATTACCCACTTAACCTATGTACTTCATGATGATTGTGAAATGTCGTCTCATTCGGTAAAATTACGAGCCGCATTAAAATTTCACTTGGGACTAAGGACCTTTACCCTTTTACCTACGTCACTGAACCTCCTTTCACCTCCCTCACCCCCTATCCAACACGCTGCTTTTTTTTTTTTTTTTTTTTGGTTTCTCACTATTTTATCAAAAGCTTTATTTTATCATTTATTAATCGTTTTAAAGAAAGGCGGCGAGAGTGGCTGGTGAAGATAGAAACACCATTTGAAAATTATTCATGTGTTAATAATAAACAACAACCTTACAAGCTATAAATTATAATTAAGAGCGAGAAGGCGTTGCTGACACGAATTCGTATGTGATGTCTTCAAAAATACGATCGCGTATTTAAACATTTTCCCTCTTTGTGTTTTGTTCCGCTTGTCAGCAGAACAAAACGGGTAATTAACCAATGCAAAAAATATTTCGTGGGCGATCGAACGAAAAAGAAAAAAAAAAAATTCTTGTTGAATTTTACAGAGCACCGAACGGTCCAGTTCAAAAAAGAATAAGAAAAAAAAAATTGTTTTCCATTTTTCCTCAATTATGGAAATTTTTTCTTAGCAACAAAACTCGTCGTTTAAATTATTAATCGAACGCCCAGTTCGTTACAAAAAGACAAATCAATAATTTTAGTTAGAATCTTCCATTTGCGTATATTTTTGAATTCGTTTTTTTTTTTAAGTGCACCTTGACATTATCCTTAAGGAGTCCTTTTCATACGCGGGATAACTCCCTCTTTATCACGTATTTACCAGAATCAGGAAAGGAGAGTAAAAAAAAAAAAAAAATTAACATAATTATTGTTTTTTCTTCTTTACTCAGAAAAATCCTTGGTAGAAAATTACGTTTTTGAAAGTAATGATAATAGCTTGGAACGTGCCTTGGGATTATTCCGGGAATAATCCCTGAAAATAATTTGCTTTTATTTGATACGAAAATAAGGAAGTTGTGTATTTACGGAGGATAATGATCGTAGCCGGAAAATATTGATAAATTAACCAAAAAAAATAAATAAATAAATAAATAAATAAAAAGGAAGCGTTTTTTTTTTTCTCTTTATAAATAAAAATTAGCTTGAGGTTAATTTTTTAATTTTACTCAATCTGCGAGCGCAATCTATTTTCATCGACCCGAACAAAAAAAAAAAAAAAAAAAAAAAAAAAAAAGATGCGAATTTCATGAAATATTTAACACCACTTTTTGCTGACCCATTCGCCTTTATTGGGTAATGAATTCTTAATCGGGCACGGTTTCCAAGCAATGAATTCTTTCTTTCTTTGCTTTTTGTTTGTTCGGGAGACTCTTCTGGACCTTTCCCTGATTCTGAAAGGAGTTTTTTTTTTTTTTTTTTTTTTAATTTTTGATAATCCAACTACGATTTTTTTTTCCTTTCCATTTTGCTAAATGGAATTTTTATTCCCCGGAAAAATCTTTTTAGCCTCTCTCCGACTCATTTATGAAAATGTCAGCCCCTTTTGTTTTTATTAATCTTTGCAAGGTCCATTTTAAAATAGGTTGACGTTCCTTTTGCTTTTCGGGATTCAAGAGATTTATGACATATTTGCCCACCTCAAAGATATCCTTGCCATCAAATATGCATGAATGGTTTTAATGTCAAAATCTTCTCCTTCTTCCTCTCCTCTTTTCTCCTCTCCCCCCTGATGTGGACCCGGTCTTTAAAATGGATGAGCGGGAAAACATGAGCCCTCGTTTCATATTCCCGATGTTCTCGCTTTTGAGAATCCACAAAGGTATTTTCGACGATGGGAAACACTATTAAATATATTATAATTTAGTAAGAGAGCCTGTAGCGTTATAAACCCCCGATGTTATTCCGTCAATAGCTAATAATTCCGAGGTTGACTTCAGTCATTTGTTGAAAGCATAAACATATTCGGTCATTAAATGAACCATCTCATTAGGAAACTTTGAACTGCAAAGTTTGCTAAAACGACTGTAGTTATTTGTTATTTGACTTAGGTAAAATTTATCCCTCTTTTCCCGCCCCTCGGGAGATGATCTTTAAAGCGATTCATATTGTTAAATGGATGAACCCAGGCTCATGGCTCATGTTCTTGCCGGAAAAGCAGGAGGTCCGGACATGGCGTTTCCGGACTTATGATGCGAAATAATATCGATTGATATCGCTTCCGGACCACCCAACAACTGAGGGAAGAGATAGTAGTTTCAGGGAAATGTTTACTGACTGGTCTGATGAGAAGGAGCGCTCTTGGTTTAAAACTTAAACCTGATTATTTAACTCATGGTTGCCTTGTTTGTACGAAAAAGAGATGTATAAATGATATAAAAATTTTGTATAAATTATTAAAAATAATTGGATATGCATAAAAAAAGCATGATGTGTATAAAGGACTTAACTTTTTTTACTGGAGAGTTTTTTTTTTTTTTTTTCATTCTTTAATATAATTATGCATAAATAAGTATGCATAAAATGGGAAAAAAAGTTGAAGAAGTTTATTTTGCAAATTTTCCTGCTTAATGATTTAAAAAAAATTATGTGCATAAATTATACAAAATTTATGCATATCCAGATTTTTATTCTTAAATAAATTATGCATAAATTTTGTAAAAATTATGCATATTCTAATTTTTGTATAAATAATACAAAATTTAATCAATTTTTTATACAAATTTTTTGCATTTATCTTAATAAAATTTTATGCTTTTTTTGCATCACTTTTTCGTGCAAGTAATGACCTGTACGAAAAACATCGCAAAACAAAAATTAATGTTTCGGATTTTTTGAATTCGGAGTTCATTTTGTCGAAAGTATGGCTGACAACGAAAAATTGTATAAATAAATTATGCATGAGTTATGCATAAATTATGCGTATCCAGATTATCAAGCTTAAAAAATTATGCATAATCTGATTTTGATGCTGAAAAAAACGTGCAAAAGCTTTGCAAAAATTATATATATTCCAATTTTTGTACAAATTATACAAAAATTATACATTTTTTATATAAATTTTTTGCATTTAATTTGAAAAAATTTAATACTTTTTTTGCATTTATTTTAGGGTGCAAATTCATTATGGAATGTGGGACCAACATGTTGTACCAACTTGTTGTACCGTCATGTTTGACAAATGAACGAATCGACTATGGCAGAATTTACTCCTAGGGTGCAAATTCACTATGGAATGTTGGACCAACGTGTTGGTATAACAAGTTGGACAAGCATGTTATACCAACTTGTTGGAATGTTGGACCTGCTTGTTGTACCAACATGTTTGACAAACTAACGAAACGACTATTGCAGGATTTACTCCTACGTCTAAATTAGCGAGGAATGTTAGTACAACATGTACAAATGTACAACATGTTGGTTTAACTTGTTGTACCAATATGTTGGTCCGACATTCCACAGTGAATTTGCACCCCTACACCAAAATTATTGTGGAATTTTGGTCCAACAAGTTGGTACAACATGTTGGTCCAACTTTTTTTTCTAACATGTTGGTCCAACATTCCGTAGTGAATTTGCACACTTACAAATATTTTATATATATATATATATATATATTTTTTTTTTTTGCATCACTTTTTTGTACGGGCACTTGCTGAAAGTTTGGTCATACTCGGTTATGAGTAATTGGCACTCAAAAAACGAAGAACCGAATTTGGCTATTTGCAAGACAGCCAAATGTTTTTGTTTAGTTTCCTTATCAGTTCCAGGAAATACGAGATAAATAAGCGGAAAAATGTGGAGAAAAGAAAAAGCCAACCATGAAAGAGAGCAATGGGGTCTATGTACTAATTTTCTTCTCATTGCATTCATATACAAAAATAGGGATTTCATCCCCCTTTTCAAAAACCGAAATATAGCATCAAAACTCAGAAATAAAGGATTAATTTCAATGAACTCATTGTAACGACTAAGCACCTTTCAGAAAATGGGATTTACACGCATATGATTTTGATAACAAATTAGGAACATGAGAATAACGGTGATAACATGTTCCTAATCAACCTTTCTTCCTAGAAATAATAATAGTGAACATTAAAGCGTAAAGTTTAAACAGTTTTGCTGAGATATGTATTTTCCGAGTGATGTTGTACGTAAAATACAATTTTCCCGCAACGAAAATCAAAAACTGACTTGGCAAAATAATTAATACCTCCCTTCCCTTCCCGGAATAATCAAAAGGAAAGTGATACCAATTAGTCAGTCAGCTATAAATCGATTTCGATTGCTTGCCCCATGGCGGATAACAAGATATACAACAACTGGGAACCTGTGTATGTGCGAATTTGAATGCGAGCAGCTAAAAACAGAGCGAACAGTTTCGATATTAAACGTTGATTGATCGATGCCCCGCGAGTTTAAATTTCACCCTATCTCAGTAGAATAATAATACATGTGTAATACAACGCTGCGTTATTATCCTCTGAATAAATTTAAAAAAAAAAAAAAAGGTTATAAATGGGTGTTCATAGTGACGAATTTTACATTTCGTCGTCGAAATGAAAATGTCAGGAGATTTATTACGTTTAAACTGTTTCAGGGAGGGAAGAGGGGTTGGCAGAGAAATTTACAGTATTTTTCTGTTTTTTTGAGATTTTTTTTTTTTTTTTTATTATCTTGGAGAGGGAATATGGAATGAAAAAATGGAGGCCTAAATAAGGCTGCGTCTGGTTGTTACGCACTAACGTGGGTCGAAAATAAAAAAATTTGGATTTTCAAAATGCCTGATAGCGCAATCGCTGCGGTTTATTTATTGCAAAAATTTTTTCCTTTTCGAAATTTTTTTTAAACGGGGTCTTGAGGGTGCGCAAGAGGGTCAAAGTTTTGGAAAACTTCATAAGGGATGAAAATTCAACTTGTAGATTACTAAGAAAAAAAGGACCGTTTCCTATCGGACTTTTAACTTAGATTTCGAAAATTAAGTCGGTTTGCGTCTAGCTATTTCTGTTCCTAAAGGCTCCAAGGAAACGAGTACAATAGAAACTGCTCTAAAAAAGATTATACCAGTTTCCTTAGACCAGTTTCCCAGAAATGGAACTCATCTAAAACATAATTCTAAACAACCGATCGAAAAAAAAAAAAAATTCAATGACAAACATAAGAGAGAATGAAACGATAATCGATTCGATTAAAATTTTTAAGCTCGCGATGGTCATCGTCAAAGTTATGTTTAACTTATGAGAATTCAAAATCAGGTATAACCAAAACCATATGTTTCATGAGCTAAACATAATTTTAATAAAGTCGTGTATTTTCCTGCACAGATTTCCTGAACATAATTTTTTTTCCAGCATTTAAAAGATTACCGGTGTAAGCAAAATCTTTTATTTTCATCAAAAAAAATTTTGGAACCAACCCATCAATCACTGAAACCGGCGTTATGCCAAAACTACTACTAAACACTTTCCTTTAAATTATTAACATTTACCCGAAATTTGTGCAGGAAAATACACGACTTTGCTTAAAATATGTTTAGCTCATATGACTGAAATTATGTTTAGCTCATGAAACATGGTCGTACCTGATTTTGACTTCTCATAAATTAATCGTAATTTTGACGATGACGATTGAGGCAAACAATTTTAATCCAATAGATTATCGTTTCATTCTCTCTTAAGTGTCATTAAATTTTTTTTTTAAATTGGTTTTTAAGAGTTATGTTTTAGACGAGTTTCTTTAATTTTTGTGAAACTAGTCTAAAAATCATTTTCGGAAACTAGTCTAAGGAAACTGGTCTAATTTTTTTTAGAAAAGTTTCAATTTTACCAGTTTCCAGGTTACCTTCCTAAGCTATTCTAAAAAATTTGATAAAAATATTGACATTTTAGGCTGACATTTTTATGGAGAACTTGGCCTGTATCTCAAGAATAGAAAAAGCTACACGCAAAAAGATTTCATTTTCGAAATCTTTCGATAAGGAACGGTATATTTTTCACAAAAACTCGAAAGTCGAATTTTTATGCCTTATGGGATTTTTTAAAACTTTGGCCCTCTTGCGTCCCACCAAGAACGCCTTTTAAAAAAATTTCGAAAAGGAAAAAATTTTTACAATTGATAAGTCACAGCGTTAGCGCTATCAGGCATTTTAAAAATTCGACATTTCTGTTTTTCGACTCGCCCTAGTGTAAGTACACTTTTTTGAAAAGTGTAGTACCCGCCGGAAATTGATAATTAATTGACCATAACCGAAATTTCAGTATATTTAGGTTTTCGTCCCCACTCCAAAAAAAAAAAAAAATTGGTTTTGGTTGGGGTAATTTTCATAATTTTTCATTCACGCACTAAAAACAAGCGAGCTGACACTCCGTTTCATTATAGCCCGTCCGCCCATGCCAGTCCGCCCATGACTTAACTAGGATTGCCTATTGATTTTTTATTAACAATTCGGATTTCGTCCTGATTTAAAGGTACAATAATATAAGTTAAGAGAAGGATTTTCCCAAGGGCTGACAGCATCCTGGGTATTAGATAATAAGATTTCTGGAACAAGAGGGTTTCCCAGACATTGTTTAAGTTAAAGTATGTTCGGATTGCGACTTTCATTAGTTTGCTGCGGCTGAGTGGGAAAGCCGCAGATGGAACAAGGGAACTAAAAGCAGCGGGCTTGCATTATATTTGGCAATTGAAGCATTACTAAAATAAAGTGTGTATTTTGCTTGAGGATGCATAAATGAAAAATCTTTTCTTCTAAAAACTCTTCTAAAACTTTTCTGGGTTTTTCCGGAGGAAAAAAAAAATTAAAAACCCGAAGTGAACTTTATAACGGTACATCAAGAATGCGATTTTAACAACCTTTAAAATAAATGTAAAAACCCCATAAACTTTCGAAGAATGATTTGACCCCGGCAAAGGTTGCCAACGTTCAGTTAAAAAAGAAAGAAAAAAGATAAAATGAAAAGGGAGAAGCACCTCGTTAAGGATCTTATCTCACTTGTAAAACTTCCTACTGACCAACAGGAGGGCTTTGTGCGGAACTCATTCATCTTCTTAGTTTGCACATTTCAAAAAGAAATAAAAGAAAAAAGAACTTTTAAATATAAAAAAAAAAAAAAAATTAATGTAACCCTGTCGCTGATCAATAGAACTTATTCAAGCTTTTTCATTATTCAAATTCGACCCCATTGTTAAAAGTCATGCAAACACGAACAAATAAAAAAAAAAAAAAAAAAAATCACCGTTAAAGAATTTTTTTTTTAAAATGAATAAAAAAAATGTACGCAAGCGTTTCCCGTCAGCGAGAAAAAAAAGGAAAGAAAGAAAGATCAAACGAAAAAAAAAAAAAAACCTTCCATCTTTGGCGTTGAAAATCGCAGGAAGCTCAAAATACATTTCGTTCGTTGCCGATTCCACAAGATCAAAGTTTATGTGGAAAACCGGAAGGTATTATAAATTTTCCTTCCATTAAAGGGCATCATCTCGCTTTTCCGAAATACTTACTTTTTAGCGATATTTGTTTAGCACACTCAGCAATAATTAACTTTCTCCCCCTTCCCTACGCGAATGAAAAAAAGCGATAACGTTTTCAATATGGATAGGTTCTTAACGGGTTTTCCCTTTTCATGCATGCACGTCATTTATTCTTAGTCGGGGGGGAAAAAAAAGGTTTTAACGTAGAATCAACAGCACCTTCCATTTAAAAAAATGAAATCGGTGTCCCAGCGGTGAGAAAGATGGCTTACGTCATCGGCCAAAAACGTTTGCCTGTGAATCCCTTCTTCCCTTCGCTCCATTGATGAGCGGGGGAAAGAGCTGACCCAGTTCATAACAAGACAATGGCACAAACGGAACGTAACACATGTATTTCGTAAAAAAGAGTACCTATACTCCTGAAGAACGGCTCCGGCGCTCCTCTTTTGGCTCTGTAGTAACCGCCATTTTTCAATCAAAAATGTAAAGAAAATGTCAACAAAAAATACATACATTCTTCTGTTCCCATTTCCCTGCATCCAAGTAAGTTTTAAACTAACTTATTTGGATAAAGGAAAATGCTACCCGAAAAAAAGAAACTTTTTTTTTTCAAGTAGGAGCTTTAAATCCTTGTTCCTTAAAGCTTTTCTAATTAAGCAGGAAAGAGAATATCTGATACCGTTTAATTGAGTTGTTGCTACGCTAAACGGTCCCTGAAAATTGGATTTCCTTGACTTGAAAAATATTTTATCATTAAAATTCTCTAGTTTCCCTTGAAAAAAAAAATACGGAAAAACAATGGCTTGTCATTCATTTTATTTTTATAAAAATAAAATTTCAAGTGCCATTCCTCTCGTTTTTTTTTTCGAGTAAAATAAAAAAAAAAAAAAAAAAAAAAAAAAAAAAAAAAAAAAAAAAAAATGATGAGTTGATGTGAACAAACGAGTTCAGGACAAGTGACCAATTATTTTTCTCTTGTTATTACAGTAAAAAAACTTTGCCTTTTTATGTTTTTTAATATAATTTTTTTTCTCTTTTTGTTTTAGGTAAGTCAGCTCCTTCAACCGTAAAGCATTAAAAGTCCAGAAATCACATTAGCGCCTCGGATTAATACTGAAAGGAAAGTTGTAGTAAGTGATGATAATGTGTTTGAAAAGGCCTGATTCGTAACTTACTACCCCTCTTTTCATGCATGTTTATCACTTTGAGGAAAATAATGAACTCATCTTGCTAATTAAGTCCGCGGACGTGATGCGAGGGTTGAGAGGTTTCTGATATTTTGTGTGATTTTCGAAGCTCTCCCGATATATGTGACGCTCTTTTAAAAAGGTGCGTAATTGAAATGGACGTTTCAGCGGTTATATCTTTCCTCCACCCGAGGTAATTCTGTCAAGAATCGAAACGAATTTAGTAAAACGATAATTAAATGTATGCTCTTTTATACTCCCGCCACCGTAATTTCTTATCGCGTTGCGGTTTGTATAATTTAATCTTGCCTCGAGTCTGGGTGATTGTAATCTAAGTTCCATTTCCCTGGAAAGTGTATATGGGTCTTTTCCTCGCGCCTCGGAAGAAGTTTCCAAGCTTGTCATAACGCTTTAATAATGAATAAGATGGAAGTGCTGCAGTTGATTGAGAGCCATGTGCATGGAAAAGCGAGAAGTAAAAGCTTTGAAAAGGGTTTTCGTTTAACTTGAGAAATTTTCTTCAAAGTATTCACGTGCCGAGGTATAAAGTCAAAATATTCCAAAATTTATAAAACGGAGAAGCCAAAAACTGTTACGTGCTCATCGTTTTTTTTAATGAGGACTTTGGCAGCAAAACGTTTCTTCCAGGATCGCCGGATGTCATTAACGGCATCGAAGCTAAAGAACTCTTTTAAATTGTGGGTTTTGGGTTAAAGACGCCTTGCGACGGGACAGAGGGTTTCTGACTTATGAATTTCGTGTACATTTGATTTTGAATTACCAATGCAATGGCAGTCCTGCTGCATTATAGATTGCATTAACTTGGCATTAGATACCGCTTTTTTAGGTGCAGTTCCGCTGCATTACGTGCGTTACTTAGCATTGCATTTGCATTATTTGCATCTCTTGCATTACCATCAAATTCCTGTGTTACTTTACGTTTTTGCATTCCGGTGTTAACTTTTTCTTGGGAGTGAACAATAGGGTTGGTCAAAACTGACGTCTAAACACCCCGCGGGGTGAGGTCTAGGGTCGTTTCGAAAGAAATGATGAGTGATACCTTTGATGTTAACACCAGACTTAAGGGCTCCAATGAAACTAGTACAATGGAAACTGATCTAAAAAAAATTAGACCAGTTTCCGGAAATGATTTTTAGACCAGTTTCCCAGAAATGAAAGAAACTAAAACATAATTCTAAAAAATCGATCGAAAAAAAAAATTAAATGACATACATAAGAGAGAATGAAACGATAATCGATTCTATTAAAATTGTTAAGCTCGATGGTCATCGTCAAAATTATGATTAACTTATGAGAAGTTAAAATCAAGTGAAACCATATGTTTCATGAGCTGAACATAATTTTACCCATTTTGAGTTAAACATATTTTTAACAAAGTCGTGTATTTTTTTGCACTGCATTGCAATGCAATGCGTTTAGCTCAAAATGGCTAAAATTATGTTTAGCTCATGAAACACATGGTTTTACTTGATTTTGACTTCTCATAAGTTAATCATAATTTTGACGATGACCATCGAGCTTAACAATTTTAATCGAATCGATTATCGTTTCATTTTTCTCTTATGTGTGTCATTTATTTAATTTTTTTTTTTTCAATCGGTTTTTTAGAATTATGTTTTTGACGAGTTTCTTGCATTTCTGGGAAACTGGTCTAAAAATCATTTCCGAAAACTGTTCTAATTTTTTGATTTCTAAAACTGATCTAATTTAATCGAATTACATTTTTAAATTTTTTTGTCTTCACGAATTTTGAAATTTTTAGATTCCCGAGGACAGGGCTAAACGACGTCCGAAAAATTTGAAAAAATTCAGACGATTTTCTTTCGGTTACTGTAAAAGAATTAGGGACTGCGTTCACCAAAATTCAAAAATTCGTAAAATAAGAGCCACGTAGAGGTTCTGACTCTGGGACAAGAAACCATCCGGTAAATCTGAAGAACCCTTTTATATGTTCCAAGGCCACATTATCGAAACCCAAAAGCCAAAGGAATTCAAATAGGAAGAAAAAACCTGAACTATCGATTCAAAAAGAGGCACAACCCCTAAGAGGACAATAAAATACATATCTTTTTAAAAAAATGACGATAAATAAAAAATCGCTTACCCTTTGGAATTTTACTAAGGACAGGAAAAGAATTTTTTTTTTTTCTAAAATATAAGAAAGAAAAAAAATATAAGTTTCATTCAGGATCGATGAGAATAAAAAAGAGAGATTCTTTTATTTTGCCTATGCAGGTGTTGTCGGAAGTATAAAAAAAGAATGAAAGTTTTTTTTTATTTTATTTTATTTGTATCATTTTTTTTTCCAAAAATATCCGGACGGCATGAAATATGTCTTCATAAAATCCTCTATTTAGGTCATGAAGCAAAAGAAAAAAAGAAACTGCACATATACGACCGAGAAGAACTCTTGGGAATAATGAAAATATCCTGAGAGAGACCGGTAAGAGAGGGAGGCAGTTGGAATGAAAAACGAAAGAAAGAAAGGAGGAAAAAAGCCTAAGGTTAGGGATTTCAGCGGCGTCCCACGAAAAAGATTGAGGTTCCACAGCCGGACAAAGAGAAACAAACTGGAAAGGATCAGAGAGGACTTTGACAGTTATTTTCAAAAAACCGCGGGGCAGAAAATAAATAAATAAAGAATTTAAATAAAAATAAAAAATGCCCCAGGGACCGGATCCTACTCCGGTGTTAAATCCCGAACTAATTGTATCCGCCTAATTAACTTATTTATAACTCCGTGCATTTTTTTTTTCTCTTCTTTCGCCTATATCACAAAAAAGATTTAATTTTGAAGCATGATGCTGAAAAAGCCTGGAGGAGAGAGCATGTACATTTTTTGCGTAAATAATACATGATCCTTTTTTCTTGCTTTTTAAAACTTGTATTGCGTGGAAAAAAAAAAAAAAAAAAAAAAAAAAATTGATTTTACGTACCTCGGGAAGAAATAGCCTGTTTTTCTCCCGCTCGAAAAGCGTTTCTCGGTACGTAAAGCACCTTACTGCACTAGAATGAACGGCTTCGCCTCGGTGTCTCAAACTCATGCTTCGACGTGAAAAAAGTCTCTTTCATCTAGGGCAGTAATGTACTATTAAAAAGAAAAGAAAAATGAAGAGGCTTTGGTTCGTTGGGTGACTGTTAGCTAGCTCTTAGCCACGTTACCAATTTACCCTGAGTGTTATTAGTTTTTTTTTTTTTTTTTTTTTTTTGTGTATCACGAGATTAGAAATTTCTTTAAAGTTTTGGAAAAAAAAAGTAAAAAAAGTATAATATTAACGGAAATATTGAAAATAAATAATTATCGATCTTCGATATTTCGATGCAGGACTTTTATTGGTTTGGTTTTCGTATTGCACGTTTTTTTTTTCTTTTTTGCCAGAAAGTGGGATTATGAATTTTTTTTTTTTTTTTTTTTTTTCGGTTTAAAAGCTTTAGTTTGTTTGTAAATCATATGCATTCGTGGGCGATCCTTGAAATCCTTTAATAAGCCTGCTGCTGTGCTAAGCAGATTTTTGATGCTTACTGAAAAACTTGACTTTTACAACGGCCTACTCTAATCAGACCGGATTGCTTGAACTTGCCCAACAAGTTTCTTAGTCGTTTTTTTTTAAAACGCACTAGTGCGGAAATAGTATTTTGTTAAACTAGGGAGGAAAATGAATTTTCCCGTTAAGGTTTATTTTAAACCCGAGCGTGAAGCTCGAGGGTTGAAAAAACCTTAACGGGGATATTAATTTTCCTTCCTAGCTTAAAGAAGGTATTTTTCTTTGCGAATCAATGCTTAATTATTCAAAAAAAAAACGGAGAAAATGACTTGAAAAACAAAGTCTTATATAAACAGGTTTAACATTGCGGAAAAATTCACTTTCCGCAATAATTTACGAAGCGGAAAGTGGTTCTTTCCTACTATGAGTAATGAAAACCCTTTTTTTTTTTCATTACTCATAAATAGAAAGAACCACTTTCTGCGCATGCGATCAGAGCAGAAATAGAACATTACTGCCCTAGGATGTAAGAGACTTGTTTCATGTCGAAGCACGAGTTTGAGACACCGAGGCAAAGCCGAGGTGGCTCAACGTGCTGAGACGTGAAAATACTCTTACATTCTAGTGCAGTAAGGTGCTTTACGTAACGAGAAAAACGAAATGTTCACTTCTCGAGCGGGAGAAAAACAGGCTATTACTACCCGAGGTACGTAAATGACTTTTTCCTCCCTAGGTTAACAGTATATTATTTAAGGATGTTCTACAGGTGAATTTGAGATTCTTAATTGATCGTTCTCGTGCAACTTAAACATAGGCGAAACTTTGTTTATTTTCGTAGAAAGGTTTTTCCGCCTACAAAATTTTAATTGGAATCGACTAATTTTTTTATAATTATGGGAATATTCCTCTTAACATTCTACACAACTTTTGTGACACGAAAATTCGCTTTTATTAAAAACTAAAATGTTTTTAAACTATTTACAAAAATAATCTTCAAAAATTGTAAACATGCTAATGGTTTGTCGATAAACATTGGGCTTTTTTTTGGGAAAATCTGACAGAAACACCCTAAACGTTTAAAGGGATCCAAATTTCATGTCACAAAAGTTGTGTAGAATGTTAAGAGGAATACTCCCATAATTTTAAAAAAATTATTCGATTCCAATTAAAATTTTGTAGGCGGAAAAACTTTTCTAGAAAAGTAAACAAAGTTTCGCCTATGTTTAAGTTGCACGAGAACGATCAATCAAGAATTTCAAATTCACCTGTAGAACCTCCTTAATCCGGTATTTTATACATAAAACGGGGCCTAACCGCACCAAAACCGCGCCAAAACGGTTTGTTATGTTCCGAGATACAGATCCATGATTTTAAATGCATGAAAAAGACCTAATTGTTCTTATATTTCATAATTTTTAATTGTTTTCGCAATTAAAAAAAAATTTTTCTTTCCGAGAGACTAGTACAGGGATTGTTCAAGTAGTACGTAAGACGTTTTTTTCGGGTTTAGACTCCACATTCAAGAATCCTTTCGTAAGAATTAGTAAGATTTATTTGACTGTGGCATCAGTAAATGCCGGATAGTCACTTAAGGGAACACGAAATCAGAAAAAAAATAAATTTTATAACAAATCGAAAAAGATATAATTTCCCGTCATTCGGTTCACAATAAAATAAGAAAAAAAAAACACTAGACTCAACATCGAGCAATGCAATTAATATTCACGGAGAAAAAAAAAGTCAAAAAAAAATAGGCTGGGCCGCCGAATTGAAAAATGCTTACAGGTCAAGGTAATCCGAGAATATAAAGTAAAAAAAAAATCAAATCCTAATCCTCGACAAAGATCATTCCTCGTGTCCAAGATGTAAAAAAAAATTATTTTATTTAGGATAACCCGTCATTCTGACCGTTTCATAACATTCAAGAAATCGAATCCAAAATTAATGATTATACAAAAAAAAAAAGCGGCTAAATGAACAATTGAAAAAAAAAAAAGTCAACGTTGAAGCATAGAAAAAAAAAGGCAATTTCTGCTTCGACTTGCTCGAGCATGTTCAAACAAAATTTAGGAAACACGAGGTGATCGACCTATTTGCTTAAAGCTTAGATATTCGTCTTTAAGAAAAAAAATGATGGCTTATCACATTTGAAAGAAAAGTAAAACATTTCAAATCGAGTTATGCATTTCAATCCGACGACCCGACGCCATACAAAAATAATTGAGAAAAAAAATTTACATATTAAAAAAAATTAGCTCCTAGTACTCGTCAGAACTTGCAAGAGAGAAAAAAATGGCGGACTCGAAACCGATTTATCGCAAAAAAAAAATCATAACGGAAAAAAAAAGAAGGAAATTTTTTTGCCCGTCACAGAACCATCATGAAAAAAAAAAGCTTCACCTTAAGGCCCCATCGCGAAGGGTGCCTTTTTAACCAACATTTTAAACCATGAGATTCATTTCCATATTTCAACTAAATCGACGACGTTCTGCATCCTTGTTTTCGAATTTACGACGCGAACGCGAACAAGTGCATTTTGAGCGAAGACAGCAGCATCAACAAAGGCAAGCACTTGCGGGATACAAAGGGCTAAAAGGGGCAAAAGGTCGACCTCACGGCTCCATTTTCTGCGACGGCGACTGCGGCGTCTGGCTCCGACGAAAGCGAGTCAAAATCAGCAAAACGGCCTCTTTAGCGGTTACCAATTACTCTGACAAGTACCTTACAATAATAAAAGAAAACTAAAATTAACCTAACGTTCATAATACAGCGAAAAAAAAAATCAATCCAACACGTGGCACGTGGCAAACGTGCCGATTCCTGTTCGAATAAAAAAAAAACGAAAATGCGCACAAGAGAATAAATTTCTACAAACCATTTTAAAATTTCTTTTTCTTTAAAACGTATAACAAACAAAAATTTTAAATCGATTTCCAATAAGATTAATTCGCTTAAGAAAAAAAATGACCCTCGATCATGTCAATTCCTGTCGGATTCGAACAAATGTGACATGTCGTTTTTTTCATAAGAAAAATGCAGATTTAAATACAATAACAATTTTAAAAACAATAACCATGTTAGTTCATATCTTACCATGCTAACAAAATCGATATAATTTGATCACATTTCCAATAAATCAATTAGAAAAAAATAACTTCAAGAAAAAAAAATTACATCTGTTGCAAACGGAATCTCGATGCGAAATGCTTGCGCATGGCTAAAGCGGAAGTTACGAGTCGCGTTCAGGTTCGCTTTATATTTCCTTTTATTTTGCTATAGTTCAGTTAACGCGGGAAACTTAGATTTAAATTTACTCTCTCTCATTCGAAAAAAAAAATTAATAACTTATAAAATAAAAAAAATTCTTCTAACGGACCGGACATGGATTTACGATCGTTTCAATTCCCCCCGGTTGAAGAGTCGACGTTCGCCTCAACAGGCGGGCGCGAAAAAAAATTGCAGAGAAGTAAAATCCATGGACTCTAAATGAATGGCTTGAGATGTTCGATATCCCACCTCCCTTGGTCTTTTCCATTCAATGTCGATAATTGGTACTGATTAGGCGACAGCACCTTTTCGATACGATATGGTCCCACGAATTTCGGTAGGAGTTTGGCTGCGATAAAGTTCACCTTCGAACTTTTTTGAAAATTCCTTTTCCAGACTAAATCTCCTTCGCGGAAATACAAGTTACGGCGTCGCAGGTTGTAGTATTTGGCTTGCGTCTCCTTTGCCTTTTCTCCTGCTTCGAGAACCTTTTTATAAATTTTGGCAAGGTCATATTCTATGGTGTCGGCGTATTCTTCCGGATCAAATTCAGCGAGGTTTCCGTCTTTTGCGTCGTTGAATACGTCAAAAACTGAGTTCAGTTCACGTCCAAACATCAAACGAGCGGGTGTAAATTTTGTAATTTCGCTTACGGACGTGTTGATTCCTTGGGTGATGTATTGGAGGTTCTGGTCCCACGTCCTTTGGTCGTTCCTGGCGAATATCGCTAATGACGTCTTTAACGTCCGGATATGCCGCTCAACCATATTCGTTTTCGGGCTATAAGCCGGCGTATGGTGAAATGCGATGTCATGCTCCTCGCAAAAGTTTGTTAAGTCCTTCGACACAAAATGTCTGCCGTTGTCGGCCATAATCAACTTTGGTTTCCCAAACTGCATTGATAGGTCATTTAGCACTTTTGTGGCGTTTTTCCCTGTTGCGGCTGTTGACGGCGCTGTTACGACCCATCTGGACGCCATATCAACACAGACGCAGATATATCGGTGCCTTTTACCTCGAGTCATGGGTAAAGGCCCGATATAATCGACTGACCAACACGTTGCTGGTGTCATTTGTACAACAGTCGGATCCTTTAACCCAGGTGGCTTGGTGTTTCGGGCTTTGAATTGCTGACAGTCTCTACAGCTATGTACAAAGTCCTTAATATCAATGTGCATGTTAGGCCAATAGTAACTCTGCTGTATTCGTTTCAAAGTTTTCAAATAGCCTAAATGCGGAGCATACGGTCGTGAGTGGCATTGCTCCATGATTATTTTACGATAATCTTTCGGTATAATTAATTTTCGCATTATATCGTTGCTTTCGTCCTGTTTGACTTTGAAAATTTTGTGGTTCTTGACGAAAAATGAAGGGTATGCCTCCGGTCTTTCCAAAATTTTCTCCTTCAAATTAAGATACCAGCGATCGTCCAAATTTTCAAAATTCAACTTCGGTAGAACGATCGAATCGATGGATGCTTTGATCGAGCTTAACTTCGGCTTCTCGTCTTCACCTTCCACATTGTACGGTGCTCGGCTGAGCGCGTCTGGCACACTCATATATTTCCCCTTTCGGTGGACAATTTCAAAATCGTATTGGCTCAAATATACGATCCACCGAGCCAAACGTCCTTTCGGATTTTCGAGCTTCTTAAGGTATTGCAGCGCAGAATGGTCTGTAACTACTGTAAATTTAGTGTACTCAAGGTAAGGACGGAAGTGTTTAATCCCTTCGATGATCGCGAGGCATTCGAGTTCGGTGACGTGATAGTTTCGTTGGCATTTATCCAAAGTTTTCGAGTAATAACCGATCACTCGTTCTTCTCCATTAATCCGCTGGATTAATACGGCTCCTAATCCTAATCCAGAGGCGTCCGTGTGCAGCTCATAAGGCTCGTTGAAATCAGGACAACTCAAAATCGGTCGGCTTATCAAGGCTTCTTTTAAGTCTTCGAAAGCCTTTTCTTGAGCATCACCCCATACGAAGTCTGTGTCTTGACAAGTCAGTTGGGTCAAAGCTTTGGACCGTTCAGCGTAGTACGGAATAAATCTGCGATACCATCCGGCCATCCCAAGGAATGTCCGGACTTGCTTCCTTGTGTTAGGTCTCGGAAAATCTTTGACGGCTTCGACCTTAGTTCTTGACGTTAGTATTTTTCCCTGTCCCACCGTGAATCCGAGATACTCCACGTACGGTTGTAGGAACGAGCTCTTCTTCCAGTTGATCAGTAATCCCGCATCCTTGAGACGTTTTAAAACGATGTTAAGTTTTTGATGATGCTCTTCTAGTGTCTCAGCTGGTATTAGGATATCGTCCAAATAAATAAAGATTTCCTCCCGACTGATCATGTCTCCAAAAAGCTTATGCATAAGGTTTTGAAACGACCCAGGTGCGTTTGTCAATCCGAATGGTAAAACCGTAAACTCGTATAATCCGGCTCCTGGAACTGTGAAGGCGGTCATTGGCCGACTCTCCTCGTCCAACGGCATTTGATGATATCCTGATTTGAGATCTAGGGCCGAAATATACGTGGCACGGCTCAGGCGTTGGAGGATGCTGTCAATGTGCGGGATGGGTGATGCATCTTTCCTTGTTACCGCGTTCAGTTTCCGGTAGTCTATTACCATGCGAGTTTCTCCCGTTTTCTTTTTAACGAGTAATACTGGTGAACTCCACGGTGAATTCGACTCCTGCACCAATCCTGCATCAATCAATTTCTTTAATTCGGCATGCATGATCTGTTGGGTTTGAGGATTCACGCTGTAGTATCTCTGCTTGACTGGCATGGCGTCTTTTTCCAAATAAATTTTGTGAGTTACTAAGTCGCATCTTCCTCTGACGTTCTCAAAGTCTTTCTTCCACCCGTCTAATAATTTGTCGAAGTCTCGTTGTTCTTCCTCGGTGACTTGGTACTTTTCTTTTAAGTCAGGATGAGCCATTCGTATTTCCTCAACTTGTTTAAAATTTTCCTCTTTAAGCGCATCGGCTTGGCAAAGGCTTGACGAAATTTCCACTGCTGGCTTGCCTTTTCTTTGCAAAATGCCCTTGATCTGCTGAGCTGGCTCATGTCCGTCGCAGAAATAAGCTTGGATCTTCTTGATTCCGTCGCGAGTTACAATTTTCACTGTATTGCAGGCTAGGTTCAAAATCATTCTCAAGCCTCGGAGCGTATTCATACCAAGGGTGACAAGATTCGCGGCATTTTTCATGACCAGGCACTCTCCGACCCATCCGTTATCATCCAGGCTAATGGGTACTGTGGCTCTTCCCACAGCGTTGACTTCGTATCCGTCTGCTACCGTGACTGTGACCTGTCGCGTATTCAGCTTAACTCCCTTTCTCTTTAGTTCGTCAAGTAAAGCGGATGAAATAATGGAGTGCGTTGCTCCAGGATCGACCAAAGCAAAAACTTTAATTCCTCCCACGGTGCACTCTACGAAAAATCGCTCGGTGTCGTCATTCGACATTTCTGACTTGATAATCTCAGAAACTTTGATGCCCTTTTGCTTCCGGATTTGTCGAGTCCCATGTGTTTGCCCAGGAATTTCTTTATTTTACGAAGTTTCCGTCCTGGAATCCGAAAACTTCTTTTTAGTTTGTCGGATCTACGGTTTTGGTCGGAGATGTAGGGCTTTTTGACCGATTTCGATTTGTCGGTTTAGCCTTGCATCGTTTCTCACAGCAGGTTTCCTCCTCACTGCTGTCTGATGATTCTTCTGTTGGAAGTTTCGAGGATTTCGGGCTTTCGTCTTCGAAGCGCAGCTTCCGATTTCTTGGTGTTCTGATTTCTTGAGGACTCGGTGACCGTCCTCTAATACGGCGTCGGTATTGCTTGGCCTTTTCACAGCTGCAATTCCTTAGAGTTTTCTTCTTTTTCCCGCAGCCATAACACTCCATTTCGCTGTCACTGGTGTGTGTGCTTTCGATAGAAGACGATCTGGCGGGCTTTTCCACCATACTCGAATAGTATGATTCTTTTTCGAACCATTGAAATTCTAATGCCTGCCCGACTTTTCGAATCTCATCGAAGGTTGAGAATTTCTTTCCTCGTACATCTCGGTAGTAGCGAGGATTGACGTTCCGAGTTACTACATTTATTAACTCATCTGTCGGCATTGGTTGAATTAAGCAATCGTTCAATAAAACCATGTCGGCGAGATATTCCGCCATTGTTTCCGTTTTACGCTGTTTCCTCTGAAGGAGCTCCGCCTTCGAATCTGCGTCGTACGTCTCGGGTACGAATGTCGCCTTTAACGTTGCTTGGGCGTCCGACCAGCTGCCGTACAAGTTTAAGTTAGCCTTGAAGTGCTCCTTTGCTGGTCCCTTGAGAATCGAAAAAAATAACCGCAGTGTTTCCGCGTCTTTTAACGGATAAATTTTTAAAATCTCATCCAATTTGATTAAAAATCTCTTCACGTTTTCTCCAGGGCGACCGTGGAAGTCCAAGTTTTGTTTCTTGCACTGCTCCTCCACGTTTCTGATCCTCCGGTCCCTGTCGATTACGGTGGTTGACGGACTAGTTGGAGTCACTGGAGCACTAGCTGGAGTTGCACTCGAAGATAACTGGTTTAATAGCTGGGTACTGGCGGATTGCTGCTGACCCATTGCCGACACGAGATTCGAAATCATGCTCGTAAGCCGATCCAACGGGTCGGGGCTTGATTGGGAATGCGCGGTGACGTTCACTTGCGGGAACTGGAATCCGGTGGCCCCCTGCGTCGCTGTTGATACTTGCGGGCTGGGACTCCTCCCACGTAAGTGTAAGAGCTTCAGCTGGTCAACGTCCGTAGGCAGATCGGCCTCAGTTTTCTTATGCGCGTTCACGAAAGTTTTTAAGAGGACAATAAGGTCTTTAACAGTCGCATTCGGGTCATGACCCGGCACATTCCAGTGCTTGGCAATTTTATCTAAGTCGTCTTTCGAAATATTATAAAAGTACGTCGGCCAACCCATGATCGTACTTTATGACAGCAATTCACAAAAATACCAAAATTCAATCATAAAAAAAAATACCAAATGTTCAAAGTCTAAAATTCAAAGTCTAAACAATCGTACACTATTTGCAACTTAACCAAGTTCAATAATCACCAGCGATGGGGCCTCGCAGATCAAAAAAAAATCATATAAAAAACAAATACAAGATGGTTCCATGAGCGGTTGAAAATCCCTTTTTTTTTTTTTTTTTTATTAAAAAAAAATCGAAACTAATTCGAGCAAAAAAAGAAGAGAAAAAAAATGGTTTTTTTTTTAAAATTACGTTTAAAATGAGTCCATTTGTTCGGGCGCCAAATATTTTGTGGCATCAGTAAATGCCGGATAGTCACTTAAGGGAACACGAAATCAGAAAAAAAATAAATTTTATAACAAATCGAAAAAGATATAATTTCCCGTCATTCGGTTCACAATAAAATAAGAAAAAAAACACTAGACTCAAAAAAGTCAAAAAAAAATAGGCTGGGCCGCCGAATTGAAAATGCTTACAGGTCAAGGTAATCCGAGAATATAAAGTAAAAAAATCAAATCCTAATCCTCGACAAAAATCATTCCTCGTGTCCAAGATGTAAAAAAAATTATTTTATTTAGGATAACCCGTCATTCTGACCGTTTCATAACATTCAAGAAATCGAATCCAAAATTAATGATTATACAAAAAAAAAAAGCGGCTAAATGAACAATTGAAAAAAAAAAAGTCAACGTTGAAGCATAGAAAAAAAAAGGCAATTTCTGCTTCGACTTGCTCGAGCATGTTCAAACAAAATTTAGGAAACACGAGGTGATCGACCTATTTGCTTAAAGCTTAGATATTCGTCTTTAAGAAAAAAAATGATGGCTTATCACATTTGAAAGAAAAGTAAAACATTTCAAATCGAGTTATGCATTTCAATCCGACGACCCGACGCCATACAAAAATTAATTTGAGAAAAAAAATTTACATATTAAAAAAAATTAGCTCCTAGTACTCGTCAGAACTTGCAAGAGAGAAAAAAATGGCGGACTCGAAACCGATTTATCGCAAAAAAAAAATCATAACGGAAAAAAAAAGAAGGAAATTTTTTTGCCCGTCACAGAACCATCATGAAAAAAAAAAGCTTCACCTTAAGGCCCCATCGCGAAGGGTGCCTTTTTAACCCAACATTTTAAACCATGAGATTCATTTCCATATTTCTACTAAATCGACGACGTTCTGCATCCTGGTTTTCGAATTTACGACGCGAACGCGAGCAAGTGCATTTTGGGCGTAGACAACAGCATCAACAAAGGCAAGCACTTGCGGGATATATAGGGCAAAAAGGGGCAAAAGGTCGACCTCACGGCTCCATTTTCTGCGACGGTGGCTGCAGTGTCTGGCTCCGACGTAAGCGAGTCAAAATCAGCAAAACGGCCTCTTTAGCGGTTATCAATTACTCTGACAAGTACCTTACAATAATAAAAGAAAACTAAAATTAACCTAACGTTCATAATACAGCAAAAAAAAAATCAATCCACACGTGGCACGTGGCAAACGTGCCGATTCCTGTTCGAATCAAAAAAAACGAAAATGCGTACAAGAGAATAAATTTCTACAAACCATTTTAAAATTTCTTTTTCTTTAAAACGTATAACAAACAAAAATTTTAAATCGATTTCCAATAAAATTAATTCGCTTAAGAAAAAAAATGACCCCCGATCATGTCAATTCCTGTCGGATTCGAACACATGTGACATGTCGTTTTTCATAAGAAAAATGCAGATTTAAATACAATAACAATTTTAAAAACAATAACCAAGTTAGTTCATATCTTACCATGCTAACAAAATCGATATCATTTGATCACATTTCCAATAAATCAATTAGAAAAAAATAACTTCAAGAAAAAAAAATTACATCTGTTGCAAACGGAATCTCGATGCGAAATGCTTGCGCATGGCTAAAGCGGAAGTTACGAGTCGCGTTCAGGTTCGCTTTATATTTCCTTTTATTTTGCTATAGTTCAGTTAACGCGGGAAACTTAGATTTAAATTTACTCTCTCTCATTCGAAAAAAAAAATTAATAACTTATAAAATAAAAAAAATTCTTCTAACGGACCGGACATGGATTTACGATCGTTTCATGACCTTCCCTATTATATTACGTAAGATTTTCGCTGACCCCCCCCCTTTTTTTTGTAGCGCCAATTTTAAATTGGAGTAAAATTTTTCTCAAACCTAGATTGAGTTCATTTCTTTATTTCTGTAAGAAAATCGTAACAGAAAATTCAGTGTTATATTGTAGAGAACGCTGAATGCATCAAAAAATCAATCTTTATTTTCCAAAAATTACTGTAAAAAAAAAGTTCAATTTTTTAAATTTTCAAAAAAAAAAAAAAAAAAAAAAAAAAAAAAAAAAAAAAAAAGGAAACTGAAATTAATTCTTTGAAATAAAAAAAAAATTCTGAACAAGAAATTATAATAGAAATTCTTACGTAAGATTTGCAAAACTCCCCCCCCCCCCCCACTCCCCCATGTAAGAAATCGTAGGAATTTCGAGTACCCCCTCCCCCCCTTTCGGTCTTACGTAATACTTGAACGTTCCCACAGCGCTCTAGCGTTGAAATTTGAAACTACTTCAACAACAAAAAATGAACAATGGTGATAAAAAAAGATAATGGCTACTGCGAAAACAATAGAAATATCTTGTCAAGAAACAACCTGTCCGTTGTCATGAAGCATTTTTTGTTCCGTTCCAACTTTTCAAACTTTTGTAGGGATTTGAATGCTTTTGGCTTTCAAAATCTCGGGAATGAGCCAGAATTTTAAAATTTCGAAAACGGGAGATGAAAGAGCATAAGAAAAGAAATATTTTTCTGGAAAAATCTCGTTTTCGGTAATCGACCCGATTTGAACGGTTATGGTTCTCACGTCTCGAATTGGCATGGCCGTTTCAAAATTTGCAAAATCATTTTTCCCCAACAAAACAGGCAGAAAACAAGTAGACTTAAATTTCAGACGCCATTTTTTTTTTTTTTAAATCGAAATCCAAAATAACCACCCTTGTGAATTTATTGGAAACTCGCAATATTGACCTCCCACGAAAATATTAAATTCCTTTAAAAGAGAAAAAAAGAATCGTGGAACCAAAAACTTCTTTTCTGCAATTTAAATTTATTTTCAGAACGTTTTGTGCTTAGCTTATTCCGAAACTATTTTTCGTTCGGCGATAAATAGCACGTCCTTTCAAATTATTTTTTGATGAACTCTTTCTCCTTTTTTTTTTTTTTTTTTTTTTTTCAAGCTGACTCTTAAATTTCCGAGTCGTTATTTTAATTAATCGGCCAAGGAAATGAAAGAAGAATTAAACGGGGTTTCTTTTTTGCGACCGCTCTTTCCCTCCCCACCAAGCGGGAACGATCAAAAAAGCGTTCGGGAAATCATGCTGAGAAAACTCGTATCCCCCGTTTTGGGGGGCACGCGTCACGAAATACGTGCATTCAAAGTGACTCCGACATCATTAATTTTGAAAATATTTTTCCAACCAAAACCCGTAACCCACTACGTGTTGATGAAAAAAAGAAAATAAAAAAAAGGAGGAAAAAAAAGAGAAAATTTTCGTTATGCAGTAAGCACAGCTGGTTTTCCCGCCGCGTCACTGAATAAAGAAAAAAAGAAAAAGAAAGCTCGACGTTTTTTTTTTTTTTTTTTTTTCCCCTTTTTTTTTTTTTTTTTTTTTTTTTTCTCTGTGCGTAAAGAGAAACTTTTTTTTTTGTATTCTGAAGCGTCTTCTTCCGAGATTAATTAACGCGATTAAAATATTGTTTGGTATCGATTTCGAGACGACGAATTCGTAAAAGTGTTTAGGCGAGGATTTTCTCCTTTGATGTGAAAACATATTAAAGCCCCGAGATCATGGTTTGCGTCGTAAAGCTGGGGTTAAATTGAAATTTGTGAGAATAAATTCATTCGTTTTCGTCGAGCTTGGATGTCACAGTTTCCCTAAGGCTTTGTTTTCGCCATTTTAACGAGAATATAAAAAAAAAAAAAAAGTTCTTGTATTGAGATAAAAACCATTTAGAGCTGTTTTTGCCGGATAATGATCTTTCATCACTACGGCCTTGTTTGAACATGGTTTTCATTGTTTCGGCAGGGTTGTAAAGGGTTTTTGCTCTGGAAATTTTAATTGATAAGGAAATAGTTTGTGTACGTCGGAAATTTCTGAAAATACTTCGCTATAGGAAATAAGGATGTTTTTTTTTCGCATTTGGCGGTCAGGTATCCGATGGCCGAAGCCGAAGCCGATGCCGATGACGATGACAGCCGCGGCCGGCTAATAACTCAGGTCTATGCAGAAGCTGATGATGAAGTGCAACTTCTTCGATAATATTTCAGGAAAATAAAGATTTTTTTTTTAACGATCATTTGACAATTAGGAAAATTTAAAAGTAAATTTTGGAAGTACGCACACCCGGAAGGGGAAGTAGCGCGACGCGTTAGCCGCGAAGCGGCTGGCTTTAAAAATAATTTAAGCCGCGTTACGAGTAACTTGTTACGGGGCCGAACAATGTTTAAAAATTATCTTCGTAACAAATAAATTAAAAAAAATTTAAACCTTTAAAATTTTTTTAGCCTTTAAAAATTTTTTAAATTTTAAAAAATAATTTAAGCCGCGTTACGAGTGACACGTTACGGGGCTGAACAATGTTTAAAAATTATCTGCGTAACAAATACATTTTAAAAAAACCTTTTAAACATTTTTTATTAGTCTTTCAAAGATATTTTAGCTTCTTTGTTGAAATAGTATTTTTCAATACAAGGACTGCAAACGACAAAATTGCCCGTCGAGACCGAGTTTTAAGCCCGAGCCGAAGGCGAAGGCCTTAAATAGGTCGAGACGGGCAAGTCGTTTGTATTTCTTGCATTGAAAGATATTTTTTATCACAAGATACGGCGTAAAATAGTCTGTAAATAAACTGCCCAGTACTGAAAAGTCCACTTTTCAGTACCGTGTGATGAAAAAATTTTTTTGCCTCGGAACGCGGTTACGCGGCCAAAAAATGTTTAAAATTGATCTCCGCAACGAATAAATTTTAATTAGAAACTAGTGCTCCCCCGTCAAACAGACGGGGTTACAACTGTCGCGAAGTAAAGTTTTGTTTTTAAAATGGGAGTTTCGACCTCCATTGTTCCTGAAAAATTCATCAAAATCAGTTGGATAGGGGCTCTGTACGTATTGGAAAAAGGTTCGAAAAATCAGGTATAGGGAATTTAACAGGGGGAAATTTGTTTCTTCGCTCTCACTGAAAAACGCAAAAAGACGCCAAAAATTTGTGGCATTAGTAAATACCGGATAGCTAAAAAGGGGAACTCGAAGTCCGAAAAATAAACAACCAAAAAATTATATTTCCCATCATTCGGTTCGTAAAACAGATAACATTTTTATTAACAACGACAAAAGTAAATTTAAGTAAAAAAAAACGTAGGGCTGGTCCGCCGAAGGGAAGAGCTCCTCCGTCAGACAGATGGGTAAAATGCTACAACTGTCGCGGAATAGGGAATTTAACATGGGAAAATTAGTTTTTCCGCTTTCACCGGGAAACGGAAAAAGGTATCGAAAAATTGAAAAAAGCCTGCAAATCTACACTTATATACCCAAATCTACACCCACAATGCAAATCTACACCCATATAATGCAAATCTACACCCACATACCTATCTTTCCTGAAAATTTCATCAAAATCGGTTGGATAGGGGCTCCGTACGTGTTGGACATAGGTTCCAAAAATCAGGTATAGGGAATTTAACATGGGAAAATTAGTTTTTCCGCTTTCACCGGAAAACGGAAAAAGATATCGAAAAATCGAAAAGAGCCTGCAAATCTACACCTATATACCTATCTTTCCTGAAAATTACATCAAAATCGGTTGGATAGGGGCTCCGCACTTGTTGGACATCACTTATTTTTCTTAGCTTTTTAATATATAAGATGAAAAACGCTTTCTTCAAGATCCACAACTATTCATTCTAAAAATATCACATGATAATTTCGGATTTATGACACAGATCCATCCTTAGTGACTAGAAAACAAACAACGGAAAAATTAAAAATTAAAAATTAAAATTAAAGCTTAAACCGGGTGAGGTTATGACTGAGACATTTAAAAAACCCACCATATGAATTAAATCAATATCACAGAAACATTCTCTTAGCTAACATAAACATCTTCCGATTAATTATAAAAGTCATAAAAATTAAATTATAAAAGAAAAAAGTATTTAAAAAATCCATTCGGTGACGTGAAAAATTTTTAAAAAACACAACAACATGAAATTTCTTTTTTTTTTTTTTTTTTTTTTTTTTCTTTTTTTTTGAATAAATAGTTGTGGATCTTGAAGGAAGCGTTTTTCATTTTTAATTATCATCCGGTCCACAGGGCTGTCACAAAGAATCAGAATAAATTTAAAAAAATTTAAACCTTTAAAAATTTTTTAAATTATAAAAAATAATTTAAGCCGCGTTACGAGTGGCGCGTTACGCGGCCAAACAATGTTTAAAAGTTATCTGCGTAACAAATAATTAAAAAAAAATTTAAACCTTTAAAAATTTTTTAGCCGCGTAACGCAGCAAAAAAATATTTTTGGATCACTTTTTCGTACGGGAGGATAAATCCTGTTGAAAAATTCCAGGAGTCTGGATCCTGGCACTGCAGTCCTAAAAATTTATAATGATTTAATTTTTATCCTGTAATTTTCCTTATCCAAAGACCTGTAGGAACTGCCTTGGCCTTGATTTTTTTCCTTCGAACACAGAAATCTTTTTCCTTAAAGTCAAAAAAAAAGTTTCATCCCCAATAAAGAGAAATGTTTCATTTTCAACTGATTACGTCCATTTTACGAAGTGGCTTAAAGAGTCGTTGTCGTCGTCGTTGTCGGCGGCGGCGGGAGCAAAAAAAAAAAAAGGGGGAAATCCCTTCTTTTTTGCTTTAACGTTTTCTTCTGGCTTCCATTGACGTGTTTCCGGAACGAAAGTGCATTTCTCTGGAAAGTCGTAGGAAAGGAAGCGACAGCGAAAAGAGGACAATAGAGAGAGCTAGATACAGTAAATGTGAATTTAGTTGAATTCATTTTCGGTGTGTAATGTCGAGTTGACGTGTGTAATGAACTTTTCTTTTTTTAATGGAAAACACGCACATTAAACGCATTAGCATGCGATTTTTTTTTCCTCCCAATACCGTATTATCGATTTTCGAGAAAAAAAAAAAAAAAAAAAACTGGAAGGATTTTTGGAAAAAAGTTTAGCGAGCGAATTAAAAAACTTAAATTAAAAACTCACTCGCCTATAATATCTCCCTGATCTATCCTTATTTAGAGAGATGAGAGGAAATAAAAAAGGGATTCTTGCATGGTTCGTCGATTAAATCCACTTCCGGTTGTTGAAGTTACCGGAAATCGATCCGACGAGAATATACGGGGGATGAATTCACCTTTTTGGATTTTTTATGCGAGGATCCCTATAAAATTGTAATTTTATAGGTTCCCCGGTTCCCTCTTTGTGATCCAATACCGATAACCCCAACCGAGAGAATTACACCCCCCCTGCCTCAAAAGCAGTAATTTAGGTTTGTTGGAAAATTAAAAATTGTAATTTCTTCCCTAAAGGATTTTTAATTATATATTAACCGGGGGAGGAACGAAAAATGAGGTAATTTTGCCTGTTTTGACGTTTCGAATTTGAAACGATTCAACAGGTGCCGGGGTTTCCCGTATCCCCAAAACCTAAAAAGGGAAGGTAAGAGGAGCGCTGCGGTTCATGACGGTCGTCAATACAGTGAAATATAGGGCATGCGGTCATCGGTAAAAAAGGGGAAGAGAAGCGCAAAAAAAAAAGAGAATTTTGAGCTCCGGGCGATACAATCACATATGTGAAATGTTGTTTTGTTAAAAACAATGCCGCAAAAGAGGGGAAAGGGAAAAATACGTTTTTTTTTTGTTTTTTCATCTTTTTTTGCGATGTAGGAACATTCCAGAACATTTTTAAAAATTTAGAATATACACTTAGCTCATTGTTAGACATTGTTTTGACTCTGAGTTGTATTCCTGTTTTTTTTTTTTTTTTTTGGTTTGACTATTCCCACCTGTGAATCTTTAATTTTAGTTATTTCACGTTCGCAGAAATGGAATAATGGTCGGCATGAGTTTATATGTGGCAGTTTCCAGTTGTCATGGAAACGGCCAATCGTCTTCCGGTTATTGTGAAAATATCGTTCCTAAATACTGTTATCACTTCAGCTTCGGTTCTCTCTCGTCTCTCGGGATGATGTAAATTTAAATTGTAAAACTTTTTTTTTTTTTTTCACCGTCGTCGACGCCACGCCGGCAGTTTTATCCTTCAGTTGAATTTCAAGGGTTTGTCGTTCATTTACTTTTGAGCCTCGATTGTCGATGATAATTGTTGTGATGATTTTATTGTACAGTATTGACCAGAACATCAAAAAAAGTTTGGGGCTACAACCATTTCTAACTAAAATGATATCCTACTTAGCTGCCTCTTTTTTTTTTTTTTTTTTTTTTTAAGTTATAAATCTGAAATCTCATAACAGATTTTTTTTTTTTTTTTTCCTTTTTCGAAATATTTTTTTTTTCTTTTTCGGATGGTCCATATGAGAGGAATGTTTGCTCCGATGACTTGTCAGTTTCCGATTCACATGTAATCCGAAGTATCTGGGTCACTGAGGTATAAAGTCTTGACATGCCGGGGTTTTCCTTCATCCACTTGAAGAGGCGACTCTTCAACTTTTTTCTTATTTTTATTTTTTTTTTTTTTTTTTTTTTTCTATCTCGATATCTGAAGAAGCATTTCATTTTTTTCTCCTCCATTCTTGTTTCGGAGAGATAAGGTTGATGATATATGACTTCAAAAGTTCTTTTGTCCCCGTTTTTTTTTTTTTTTTTTTAATGTCGTCAAGAACACATATTACATATTTCGAGTATTAATCGCGGCATGTAGCCAATAATGTATGATTTACAGTACCGTATGCAAAAGAAGCATATTTTGCATTGACCTAAAGCAGTATTTTGTTTGGGTGTAGCTAATTTTTTTTTATTATATTACTTACCGTAGCAGGGGGTTACTTTTTACACTTTTTGATGGTTTTTCCACGAAACAGATACCAAATTTAAAACCAAATTTAATTTGGTTTTAAATTTTATATCTGTTTAAACAAACATCGAGAGTGGTCCTTTAGCTTTCATAAGATACCCTAATATTATATCTATACTTGTTGTAACACGAATAAAAACTCGATTTTAGAAAAGGTGTCGTTCTAACAAAAATGGGGTTACTTTTTACAATCATGTTTACATCTGAATAGCTTTAATAATTGAAGAAGATATGATAAATTATTATTTTCTGTAGATGGAAAATGTCTTAATATAAAACGATTTGTAACTTTGTAGACATTCTATTAATGACTATCGCTGTTTATTTAAAAAAAAGTAGTGAACGTAGTAAAAACGTAATCAAAACCTTGTAAACTTTGTCGATTCGTTGTTGATTTAGCACACATAGGGCATCGCCATTGAAATATCTGTAAAAAGTAACCGCATTGATCGTCATTTCTTTTTTCTCTTTTCAATTTTTTTTTTTTTTTTTTGGCTTCTAATAGTTTAATTTTAAGTGAAATTGGGACGATTGTTTAAAGGACTATATAGGACAAGTGGGAAAAGCAATTTAGTTTCAATTTGACCGGTGGATGCAGCAGAACGCATCTTAGTATTTTAGGCTGAGTGATTTCTTTTTTTTTTTTCGTATTAAAAACTTAATATTTTTATTATAAAACAAGTTTAGGCAACTAGGCTTGAACATACCGTATCAAGGGGTTACTTTGTACTCGACCGGGTAACTTTAGACACTTCGATTTTCCCTTAACTTCTTGAAAATAGGACAGCAAAAAGTCCAAAAGGATTGCATTTCATAAAGTGAAGCTTCTTGAATATTATTTAGTAAAATGGCCCTTTAAATTAGATTCATTATAAAAATATTCGATTTTAAAAATGATGCGAGACGGAGAAAAACTTCAAAGTTCGGAATACTAAGGTCCCTCCAACGGTATCTAAAAGCCGTACTCAGGTTCAAACACGTTCGACACTTGCCCTACATCATCCTTTAACTACCTAAAAAATTTCTTTCCAAATGTATTTTCCCGAGGGCAGAAAAACAAAAATTAACAAAAAAATGTTTGTAAACACTCCAGAAACGCCATGTTTGTCAGCCATTTTATTCATCCAAACACACTTTATTTTGGTTTCGAAAAATTTATTTTTCTGCATCATTTTCTCTTCTTAAAATTATTTAACGGAATAAAAATCGTTTATTTATTGACGGTAATATGTTTTGAGAGTAGTTTTTCGCCTTTTATTGTTTTAATTACGGGGTTACGGATCCAGAAACAAAAATGTCCAAAGTTACCCCACTTTCAGATCATCTAGGGCATTCGGAAAATTGAGTCATAGATTGACTTAGAAAACGTGTAACGGTTACAAAAGAATATCATTTGAAAGCTGAAGGATCTTCCTTCATGTTTGTGAAGGCAGATTGCAAATCTCTTAAGTAAAATACAAGTAATAACAAAAAAATAGTGGAAAAGCGTAAAAAGTAACCCCTCGATACGGTAACACTCGAAAATAATCAATAATTTTTAATAGGTTCAATTTTTGAAAAAACTCTTAGCCGTTTTCAAGTATTTTTAAAATAATAAAAGTATCAAATGTAACCCCCCTAGAGTAAAAAGTAACCCCCTGGAGTAAAATGTTGCCCCCTGTTACGGTAACTAGGGCAACTAGGCTTGAACATAATGCTCTAAAATAATCAAATAAGTTTAATTTTTGAAAAAATTCTTAGCCGTTTTCAAGTATTTAAAAAAAATAAATAAATAAAAGTATGAAAAGTAACCCCCTTTTACGGTAAATTTCTAATTTTTTTTTATTTTATTATTTTACTTTTATTTTTAACTAATTATGTAAGCCGTCGGATATTTAAAACAAAAAAACTGATTCATCAAATCCAAATATCTATTTTGAATTTTTTTCGTTCCTCTGTCGGAATCGAAATGGCGTCCTGAGTGAACAGTAGAAAAAAGCCGGTTGCTCTTTTTGTTACTAATTTTTTTTTTTCGAGAGGTCCAGCGTCCTCCTTCTTCCACTAAAGTCTTCAATTATTTAAGTATACGTTAATTATATACCTCCGAGTATTGGCATTAGCAGTGGCATCGAGCTCTTTTTCATCCTTTTCTTTAAAATAGAAATAAAAAAAAATAAATAAAAAAAATTTAGTGCATATTTATCTCCCTCATTTTGGGAGAATATGAAAGAGCGGATATAACTCCCACATATATATAGTAAAATGGATCCCACGTCAGAACTGTCAAAACTATCTTGTATACTGAAATCCGATGAAGATTTAGCCTGTGGTTTATGTACATAAACCAGCAAGAAATGCTGAAAGGTGAGAAGTGTGGACCTTCGTGTGCCATCAATCTTAAGCTTGTAAAAGCAAGGCTGTTAGGTGTTCAAATAACTGTCAAAAGAGTTGTCTGACGTTATCGGGAGATTTTGCCATCATAGCATACAAAGTGAGACGCTTTTGTCTTTACATCTAAAAAGGATCAAAAACGCGTTAGTTTTCATATATTTCGTTAACGAAACTTTATTTATTAATTTCGTTTCCTTTTTTTTTTTTCTTCCAGAGACGGAAATCTTCGTGAAGGGGACCAAATACTTGCAATCGATGGACAACCGTTGGATTCGAATATCAGCCACCAGCAGGCTATTAGCATCCTACAGAAAGCGAGAGGTTTGGTGGATTTGGTGGTAGCAAGAGGCGCTGACGAGGAGACACCGCAAACCCCCTCCCCTGTCGCACGCTCTCCATCTGCTGTCAGCGATACATCTAAAGCTGGCTCGGACATGGTGGTGAGTCCTTTTTTTTTTTTTTTTTTTTTTTCGATAGGATTTCCGAGAGCTTGAAAAATGATTACTTTTTTTTATTGAGTTTTTACTATCCCTCCCGAAAAAGCAAGATGGAAAATGACCGCCAGACAAGTTGTCAGTCAATCGATGGAAAAGAAAAAGCAGATTCAGCGGAACCGACTGACATATTTCAAATGGAGAAATTTGATGTGGGTTCTTTTTTACTTGGAACGACGTTTCCAGTCCTTGATCATGGGAGGCTTTTTTTTTTCTCCTCCGTTGCTAATCCTAATAGATTTCGAAAAAAGTAGTTCGTGAAAGTCTTGAGATTTGACATCTGTTTTTCGTTATCCGTGTCGTCGCCGGCTTTTCCAAATAAACTTACAGCTATAATAAACTTGGGAATAAGTTTGAGGAAATCGAATTAGAAAAATTTTAATTTTAGGAAGACTCTCAGGCGAAAGTTGAAATTTTAAATCAGCAAAGTCGAATAAATTTGACGAGCGAAATCCTGGATGGAACTATAATAATTCTTAAAAAATTTCGAGATATGGTGGAAAAAAATAATTTTATCCGTTCAGTTTCAACTGGAAAAAAGATTGCAAGCGGATTTTCAGTATCTAATCCTCACCTAATTTTAGTCATAAAATCGCTCCAGCGGTCATAGAGATCTATCGTCAACCCAAGAAAAACTGAGTTATAAGTCCGAACAATACGTTATAAAAACTTATAACAACATTATAAGTTATGTTGTCTTGTTATAAGTTTTTATAACGCATTGACCATACTTATAACTCAGCTTTTCTTGGGAAGCCCGCAGAGACCTTTATTTTGTTGGTTCAAATGCGAAAAATAGTGTAGCCAAACAATGCGGTCCGGAAGTTTCACACCCCCTTCCTTAATTATTTTACTGACTGCTACACAGTAGTCGCTTATAGTCAAGAGAAAAGCGGACGTAATCCCCAATTAGGCGGACATAATCTCAAGCGTATATAAAAGCTATAAAAAGGATCTGGGCGGCAAAAACTTTAGTTTTCTGTGTAGTTTGAAATAAGTTAGCCATATTAAAAAATCCAAAATAGCGGATCCAAATGGCGGATCCAATATGGTGGATGAAATTTCGAATTTTGCGTTGATTTTCATAAAAATGTGTATCTAGGGGTTTTCGGGGTAACTGAATACGAATCTGATAATCAGTTCCTTCAAATTCAAAAGGGCGAAGTTAATTTGGCGACTTTTAAATGAAGTTTATCGATGCTTGTAAAAATTAGTAAATACGGGTTTTCGAGGTCGCTGATTTCGAATCCATCAGCGTTTTTTTCAAATTTTAATATGTTTAAAGCCATTATGAGCGGTGTTTTGCCCTACTAGGTCTGGCGTATGTAATCTGAAGAAAACGCTGAAGGATTCGAAATCAGCGACCCCGAAAACCCCTATATAAATACTAATTTTTACCAACATCAATAAACTTCGGAAAGTGCGGATAAAAGTCGCTATATTAACTTCGCCATCTCGAATTTGAAGAAACTGATGTCAGGTTTGTATTCAGGTACCCCGAAAACCCCTAGATATACAGTTTTATAGAAGTCAACGCAAAATTTGGACGGATTCGAAATCAGCGATTTCAACAGGCATCGAACTAGTCACTTTTTCTTCCCTGAAAGTCACTTTTTTGATAAATTGGTGGATTTTTTACTTTTTTTAAAATTAAAACTTAATTTTTCTTTTTAATTTTTAAAATTCTTTAATTATTTTCCATTTTGTTTCTGGTAGACGTCACCTATATGGTCTTAACACTTTATCAAACGAGTTAGTGAATTATGTTAGCTTTTTTTTGTCGATTCTTCAGAAATAATTTTATGTAAAGTTTTAAAACTTTTTCTCTCAACGTCCCTGGTAGAAATGTTAAATTGGATCAAGTTTGCATCAGTCTTGATGAAACTGACTAAAATGTTACTTTTATCAAGGTTGGACTAATGGCACATTTGCTGACGTCCAAGATTGTTCAGCATTGGAATTTTTACCAAGGCTGGATCAATATTGGATCATGATAGTTTTTTCCCTATCTTGTTTTTCCAAGAACAATTTCTACCAGGGGTGGAATAGTTAGTAATTAAATTTTAGACTTCATGTAAAAAATGTGATGTAAGGTCTTTTTATTAATTAAATTACAAATAAAATTATTAAAAATGATAACGACTGTAGTCATTCACGTGTAACAAGTTAAAAAGATTTGGGATATACGTATTTCGAGTCACTAAATTTCTTCCATCAGGTCACTAAAAGTCACTACCGGTAATTTTGATAGGCTAAAAGAGTTCAATGCCTGCGAGTTCAAAAACCCCTATACACTAATTTTTACGAACTTCCGTAAACTTCGGCAAGTGCGGATAAAAGCCGCCATATTAACTTCGCCATCTTGAATTTGAAGAAACTGATATCAGATTCGTTTTCAGCTACCCCGAAAACTCCTAGATACACAGTTTTATAAAAATCAACACAAAATTTGAAATTTCAACATGGGCGGGCAAGTGATTTGAAACTCCACAAAAAACCGAAGCTTTTGACGCCCAGATCCTTTTTAAAGCTTTTACCTACGTTTGAGATGGTTATAGCGGCATTATCTTCGCTTTTTTCTTGACTAGTGACCACTACTGTGCACCTCCGCCAAGAAAACTGGCAGAGTTTAAGTCTTTTTTTTTTTGGCTTGGGAAAATAATGTAGTTTTTCTCTGTAAAAAAAAAAAAAAAAAATCTATGATATTACTTTCTCAAAAAGAAAAGAAAAATCCCTTTTAAAGTTCTTTAACAAAAAAGTCGAATTTTTAAATATTTAATTACGCAGTATACTTTACGAAATCTTTTTTTCATGTTCCTACTTTGAAATATTGATTTCGCAAAAGAGATAGCAGTATCGATTAACTTCTTGATTTTCGTGTTGGGATCGAATCCTTAGGGACTTAATCGGCAAGGATTTTGTTATCCGCATCTTGTAGCGAAAATAAGATTACTCTCTTTTCTCCGTTTTTTGTTTATATTTACTTTTTTTTTTTTTTCCTCCCTCCCTCTCTCCCATATTCTCTATTTTAAACCTTTTTCGATTTACCCCCGTTTTCGGGATTGAAAACGTATTCAAATTAGGCGTAGAGAAACTACATACAGCTGTATGTCCTTTTCGTTCCCTTGCACATTGACCCACATCCGAGGAATACGATTTCTGAATTATTTAACAGTTTCTGTTTAGCGTTTCACTTTTCGAAACCGTTAATTGTATTATTTTGAGTATATGATTTCGACGTTTGGAAATTTCCCCTCCCGGCGTGTGTATACACCATATAACCTTTAAACTTGATTGCGTCTCTGAAAATAACCCCAGGAATTGCTCGGAGCTTATACGTAAGACAAAGGGCGATTTCCATCGTATAAAGTAATCATGCCTTTCGGAGTTTGAATCCAACTTCCCAGGCAGCAAAGGATGAAGAGAAACGGGGGAAGTTAAATAAATTTTTAATAAACAATCAGGCCGTTTTCAATCTCCTTGCCTTCAATATTCTCTCGATAAAATGTTTTTCTCCGTCGCTGAAATTTCATTGACTTTTTTTTTTTTTTTCATTCTCCTCGTCTTCTTCCTTTTTTTTTTTTTTTATATTCCTTTCTTGAAGAAGAAAGGGGAAACGTTGGCGAAAATACGGTTTGTGCTCTATTCATTAATCTTTCAAACTCTCATCCCATCGCAGTTGATTAATTAGTCTCCGTGAAGTAATTTACCGTCAATGATTTATTTGCCATTTCTTCTGGCAAGAGCGTTGTAGGTCAAGGATGCATCTCGCACCGTTGTCGTAGACTAACACTATTGTAAACAAAAATTTAAAATTAGCTTTTTTTTTTTTTTTGCCATTCCTTTAATTCATTTGGTCTCCTCGTGTGAGAGAAAACATACCTCCCCCGTCGATGAACGTCGTGATTTTCGTTTTTATGTGACGTAAAGACAGTTCAAAGTAAATCTTTGAACTGAGGCATCATTTTGTTGATTAAAATATCGAGGCGTCAGTTTTCTTTCTCATCAATATACTTGGCACTGGACTCTTGATATATTCACCTTTTCAAGGGCGGGGGGGTTCCGGAAAATTCAGGTAACGGTTTTCCGAAATATTACTTTAATGTTTGGCTCGAGACTCGAGCTTGATTTCTGAAAAATTCTTAATTTTTGTAGTTCATATTTTGAAATTATAAAAATCATACTAGGATATGAGGGCATATCCCTATGTAGGAGTACGTCTTTGGGGTACTGCCCTAATGTTGCTAAATTTAAACAATTTAAAAATTTTAAAGCATTTTTTTTTTTTTTTTTTTTTTTTTTTTTGCTTGTTTTTGGTCAAAAAATTCGAATTTTTTGATAAGAATATAATTTTTTTTCCTGGCACGAAATAAACTTCAAATTTTTGATGAAAAAGGTCAAAAATTAAAAAAAAATTAGTCAAAATTTTAATAAAAGTCTTCAAAGTTAAAATTTTAATATTAAAACAATGCTTTAGCTCATATTCCTGGCTAAAGGAAAAAAGACAAATTAAAAATGAAGTGATTATTTTCTTTAGAATTTTTTAAGCTCTGGTTTTTGTTCATGTAGTCTAATTTTAATATTTAAAAAAACGAAAATTTAAAAAAAAGTTAAATAAAATTTCAAGAAATTTTTAAGTCCATGCTTTCGTTCATGTCGTCTAATTTTAAAATAAAATTTTAACTTTAAATTTTTTGTGAATTCTTTAGAAGATCTCTGTAAATATTTTAAGGTTCTAGTTCGTTTACATAACCGGCCGGTTAGCCGGGCGGTGTATACATTTTAACGATAAAAAAATATTAAAAAAATTTTTTTTTTTATCCAATATTTTATACATGAAAACGGGGTCTAACTTCACCGAAACCGTACCAAAACGTTTAGTTATCTTCAGAGATGAAGATCAACGATATTAAATGCATGAACAAGAGTTAATTGTTCTTATATTTCATCATTTTTAAATGTTTTCGCAGCAAAAAAAAAAAATGTTTGTTTCCGAGAGACTAGTGCAGCGCTCTAGCGGTGAATCCGCGAACTGTTTCAACAACAAAAAGAAAAATGGCGGTCTTATTTTTTTTTCGAAAACATTTAAAAAAATTATCAAATTTAGGAACCATAAAGCCTTTTTCATGCAATTTCAATAGCGAATCTTTACCTTTTAAGCATAACAAAACGTTTTGCCACGGTTTCAGTGCGATCCGATGTCATTTTCATGAGTGAAAAACCGAATTAAAAAAAAAAAATATTAAACTTTTTTTATTGTTAAAAAATTTTCACCGCCCGGCTGACCGGCCGGTTATGTAAAGGAACTAGAACCTTTAGAATTTCCTGTAAATTTCTTTAGAAGATTTCCTGTAATTTTTTTAGAAGATTCCCTGTAAAATTTTTAGAAGATTTCCTGTACATTTTTTAAAAGATTTTCTGTAAATTTTTTAGAAAATTTCTTGTAATTTCTTTAGAAGATTTCCTGTAAATTTTTTAGAAGATTTCCTGTCAATTTCTTTAGAAGATTTCCGGTAAATTTTTTAGAAAATTTCTTGTAAATTTTTTAGAAGATTTCCTGTAAATTTTTTAAAATATTTCCTGTAAATTTTTTAGAAGATTTCCCGTAAATTTTTTTAGAAAATTTCTTGTAAATTTTACTTTAGAAAACAGCGAGAAGTTAAAAAAAAGTTAAGTAAAATTTTCAAGGAAGTTTTTAAGTCCTTGCTTTCGTTCATGTCGTCTAATTTTTTTACAATTAAAAACAGCCAAAAGTGGAAAAAAAAAAACGGTCAAAATATTATATAAAATTTTTGAAGTTAAAATTTTAATATTAAATTGATTAAATATTAACTTTTTGTGCGAACAATGCGCACCCGGACAGATCCCGGACAGACAGATTTCCCCAGGACCGAGCCCAAAGACGTAGTCCTATGTCAAAAAAAAGGTAAAAATCTCGGATTTTCGGGGACCGATCCAAAGCTATACTTCCAGTATCCTATACTCCACTTCAGGGAGTAGAAAAACATATACTGTAATTTTAATTTCTTGGTACATGTTTTTCTACGTTTGCAACTCAAAACATATACTGTCCAACAAATTATTTAATTTGTTAATAAATATTTTTTGAAAAATGACTCGTGCGAAAGATATACGTCCAGTATAGAATACTCCACACTGGGATCTAAAAACATACTCAATCTTTTTTTTAAATTTTTTATCTTTTTTTTCAATAACATAAATAAGCTTTGTATAGCTATCCTTTACCAAGAGCCTACTGAGACTAATCGTGTTTTTAAACTTGCGACAGCAGGTACACAAGTCTTTATTTTAACGTACTTTCCATAAGATTAGCATTAGATTTGATCTGTCATCAACGATTATGACTATTAAATAAACAACCGTTTTCGCGCATTCATTCTTCAAAAATTTTATTTTCATTGCTCATAAATAGAAAGAGCCCCTTTTCGCGCATGCGACCAGGGCAGAAAATGACTGTTCCCGCATAGGGCAAAACAATGTTAAACCTGCTTACAGAAAACATTGTTTACAATTTATCAAATCATTTTCTCTGCTTTTTCTGAATAATTAAGCATTGATTCATAATGAAAATTATCTTGTTTAAACTAGAAAGGCAAATGAATTTTCTATTGAGGTTTTTATAAACCCTCGCGCTTCGCGCGCTGGCTTAAAATAAACCTCAACGGGAAAATTCATTTTCCTCCCTAGGTTAACAATATACTATTTATTTTTTTTAAAAAAGTTATAGGTTCTTCTATTCCTACTGTGGAGTATTCTACACTGGACGTATAGCTTTCGCACTAGTCGTTATTCAAAAAATATTTATTAACAAATTAAATAATTAATTTTGGACAGTATATGTTTTGAGTTCCAAACGTAGAAAAACATACCGAGAAAAAAAATTACAGTATATGTTTTTTTACTCCCGGGAGTGGAGTACAGGATACTGGAAGTATAGCTTTCGCCCTAGTCTCGGATTTTCAGATGGCAAAATTTCCGATTTGAAAATTTAGGGTTTAGGAAAAATAAATTAGGAAAAAAAAAATACATTAGGAACAATTTCGTGAAAATTTCTGAAAATTTTAATATGGGAAAATTAAGTTTAAGAAAAATAAATTAGGAAAAAAAAAAATACATTAGGAACAATTTCGTGAAAATTTCTGAAAATTTTAATATGGGAAAATTAAGTTTAAGAAAAATAAATTAGGAAAAAAAAAAATACATTAGAACAATTTCGTGAAAATTCTGAAAATTTTAATATGGGAAAATTAAGTTTAAGAAAAATAAATTAGGAAAAAAAAAAATACATTAGGAACAATTTCGTGAAAATTTCTGAAAATTTTAATATGGGAAAATTAAGTTTAGGAAAAATGCATTCGGAAAAATGGCATGGAATTGATAGCAAGTCCCGAGGACGCCATGAATAGTAGATTTCCAGGCTGGACCGGAAAAGTGAGATTTTTTACGAGGCCGTTGCCGATCCTCGCCTTCGGCTCGGATCGGCAAGAGGGCCGAGTAAAAAATCGAAATTTTTCGGTCCAGCCTTGGAAATGTAGTTTTCAGGGCGGGAATAACGAAATTTGTTTTGTTTACATGTCCTCGAAAGTAAACTTTTCGGGTCTAGCCCTGAAAAATATTTATTGGACGGCCATTGAATTCAGCTATGTCCGCACTGATCCGAAAAGCGTCCTTTGGACGTCCTATGGATATCCTGTGGATATCTAACGCACAAGCCACAAAATTACCAATGGGTCGAAAATGCTATCCGGGTACTTGGCTGGGTTGCTTATCCCGAGAACCATTCTTTTATGAGCAAGGTCGTCAACCTTTGAGCAGAAACTTGCACAATCCAGAAACTTTTCAGGAGTTTCGGCTACTCCCATAACCGTTACCATGTTTTCTTAAACTCTCCTCACAATAGCAACGGATTTAAATGTATCGCATCGTTTTGAGAAAGTAAGGATTATTGCCAAACGGATCAGGGAGAGAGGGACTGTGAGTGATCGATAACGAAAATCGTTGGCTTGGAATAATGAATTTTGTCCGAGATGGTGGAATCCCTCCCCAAAATTTAACTATGCAAATGAATGAATTCGTGACTTCGAACTAAAGTTCGATGATAGATGTAAGCTTTCTTGACCCTCCAACATCCGATCCCCGGTTTTACTTAAAGGGAACCCGGCTATCCTGACGGAATTACAAAAAGAAAAAAAAGAAGCGAGTAAGAGAAAAAGAAGATTTCAACAAAGGAAGAAAACTTTTTTTAACTCGTGTTCGAATTGAAACTTTTTGTTTTCCAGTTAAACACAGAGTGGGCTCAAGTGGAAGTGATCGATCTCGTCAATGATGGCTCCGGGCTGGGATTCGGCATTATCGGAGGGAGAAGCACCGGAGTTGTCGTCAAAACCATCTTACCTGGAGGAGTAGCCGATAGAGTAAGTGATTTTCGTTTAAAAAGAAATTAAAGAAAAAAAGAATGTTTTTAATTTTCGAAATTTTTAGGATGGGCGATTACAAAGCGGAGATCATATTTTGCAAATCGGAGATGTCAACTTACGTGGAATGGGATCGGAACAGGTGGCAGCTGTTCTACGACAATCAGGAAGTCATGTTCGTCTTGTCGTCGCTCGTCCTGTAGAGCCTACGTCCCCGGATTATCAGGTAAATGGGTCGGATAAAAATACTTGAGGAGTCTTTAAGCAAACGAAATTTGTTTACATTTGAATGTTTGTGTGATTGACGCAAGGTTCGTAAATGCCGCCGCAAAATGCAATGTTTTTCTTATACTGAAATGTATGGCAAATTCGCACGAGACGCAGAGAGGTTGGCGAAAGATATGGTTTTCAAATGACTGTTTGTGGAAAAACATGAAAGAAGATAGGGAAAATTCATGACCCAAAATATTCGTCAAAGACTAACTATCCGTTATTAACAAAAGACTGATTTAACCTGATTGACACTAGAGACCCTATATATAAATAGAGACTGGCGAATTTAAATTCCAAGAAAAATTGTGTTATAAAATTGAGTTATTAAAAACTTAAACTTCGTTATAAAATTTTATAACCCGCCAAAATAAACATCTATTTATAATTCGTTATAAAATTTTATAACAAAAATTATTTTAAGTTTTTTTCTAAGTTTTTTTTTCTTCTTCTAACTCTTCCCGAATTTTTCTATTTCTGTTTTTCTTTATTTTTGAGCTTTTGTCAAATTAAAAATACAAGAAATAAACTGAAAATTCGGAAAAATCAGGAAAGTATTGTAGTTATAAAATTTTATAAACTGCCAAAACGTTATAGTTATAAAATTTTATAATCGGCCAAAACGCTAAAGAGTTATAAAATTTTATAAACGGCCAAAACGTTATAGTTATGAGATTTTATAATCGGCCAAAACGTTATAGTTATAAAATTTTATAATCGGCCAAAACGTTATAGAGTTATAAAATTTTATAATCGGCCAAAACGTTATAGTTATGAAATTTTATAATCGGCCAAAACCTTATAAAATTTATTAAATAAATATAAAATTTTATAAAATTTTATAATCGGCCAAAACGTTATAGTTATAAAATTTTATAATCTGCCAAAACGTTATAGTTATGAAATTTTATAATCGGACAAAACGTTATAGTTATAAAATTTTATAATCGGCCAAAACGTTATAGAGTTATAAAATTTTATAATCGGCCAAAACGTTATAGTTATGAAATTTTATAATCGGCCAAAACCTTATAAAATTTATTAAATAAATATAAAATTTTATAAAATTTTATAATTGGCCAAAACGTTATAGTTATAAAATTTTATAATCGGCCAAAACGTTATAGAGTTATAAAATTTTATAATCGGCCAAAACGTTATAGTTATGAAATTTTATAATCGGCCAAAACCTTATAAAATTTATTAAATAAATATAAAATTTTATAAACGGCCAAAACGTTATAGTTATAAAATTTTATAATCGGCCAAAACGTTGTCGAGTTATAAAATTTTGCAACGCACTTTTTCTTGGGGACTCTTTAGTTAATATTGGAACTTGCCTAAAAA
Organism: Liposcelis bostrychophila; assembly: GCA_037577465.1. NCBI lineage: Eukaryota > Metazoa > Arthropoda > Insecta > Psocodea > Liposcelididae > Liposcelis > Liposcelis bostrychophila. The sequence goes on from CM075212.1 coordinate 9,472,641, forward strand.
TGTCACCAATTTTCATATAAGAAAAACATGGTATTCGGTGCTAAAATTTAAGGTATTACCACTAGCTTAGAAGATTAACGGAGAGAAAGTACTCACAACCAATCTGGCTATTTCAGTATAATGATCCCTAATCGATACTTTTTCTTTAGAGTAAAAATAAACACTCTAATTTTTGAGACTGTAATAATTCAGTTCAGCTTCCTTAAATAATCTGCTGCCTCTTTCGTATAAATTTGGTTGAAAACAATTTCCACCATTGCAAAATCTATACCTCAGAAGTGAATTGTGCAGTTTGCTCTTTCCTGCTTTAATTTAAAATAAACTGAATACAGGAAATTTAAACGAAGAAAATTAATCAAAGTCTCTTGTTGTGAATGAGAAACAGAGGTTAGTTTAGTTGAACCATTAATTTTTTTTCTCTTTAACATTCTACAACTCGCTATTTAAATTAACTGGCAAGCCATGGTGCTCTTACGTTACTACGTTGTTTAGGTTTTTCGAATGGTTTCAGTTATCGAAGCGAATAAATTTGGCGGGGAAATAAAATAAATTGGAAAATTTCTTGAATTAATTCGGCTATTTCTTGAATTAATTCGGCTATTTCTTTTTTCATTAGTTCTGATCTATTCATTTTCTTCTTTTTTTTTTTAGGCTTTGGGAAGTCATGCCCCCATCGTGCCAACGAAAATACTAGGAGATCCAGAAGAATTAGACCGGCATCTTCTCCAGAATGGTTACACGGAAACGTTTAGCCGTCAGACACCCATCCTCGATACGTACAGCGATCACTTCATTTTCCGGGAACACGAGCAGGACATTGAATTACATGTAAGTTACCCGCACAATGAGGCCATAAAGAAAAGTTTTAAAAAGCTAATAACGTTTAAAAAAAAAGAAAAAAAAAAAAAGAAAATAAACCTTCTCGCCATTTAATTTAATTTTTATTCTCTTTCGGTAGTTATTAAATCTTTTTATTATCATGCGTTGCAGAGCTTCCTTTTTTTTTTTTTGCTCAGAAGATATTTAATAACAATATTTTTCGAAATTAAGCTTTTCAGGAAGACTGTAAAGTAAATAAAAAACAGTAATTTATTTATTTTTTCTCGTTAATTTCTTTTCACAGCCGCAAGCCACTCTCGTTATGGATGCAGTACGAAATCCAGTCGGGCCGACCGCCATCCCCTTAATTACAACCCCTTCTCTTCCCGTACTTACCATGGATATGTTACCCTTAGAAAATGCAGCTCTTCCTGAAATGGAAAAATTCACGGTCGAACTGAAAAAAGATTCTCATGGCTTGGGTATCACCATCGCTGGCTACGTTTGCGAAAAAGGTAAAAAATAAAACAACAAAAAAATAAAAGGAGAAGAGGGGAAAAAAAAAGAATAATTTTTTTTATTAAAGTTGATAGAAAAAAGCAATCTGGATTTTCCCTCAAGATGTTATGTTTAAGATTAATTTAGTTTTTCTACTTTGGAAATGATCCAGATTTATTATTATTTTTTTTTATAAAACTAAGACACCGGAAAAATTAATCACGTAAAATTGGATTTTCTTACGATATCATGTTTTTCATTTGTAAAAAAAAGGGAGAAATTAAGGGTGGGGGGATATTTTTTTATTATTAAACACGACATATTAAAAAATATTATTTATTTATTTTTTTTTTCTTTTCAGAGGAACTTTCAGGTATATTTGTCAAAAGCATTAGCGAAGGAAGCGCGGCTGATTTATGTAAAAAAATTCAAGTTAACGATCGTATAGTCGAAGTCGATGGTCGATCTTTGCAAGGTTACACGAATCATCAAGCCGTGGAAGTAAGTAAATAATCATCCGAATGTAATTTTTTTTTTTTTTTTTTCCCCATTGAAATTTATTAAATATTATTTTTTTCTTTAAAGGTGTTAAGATCAACGGGACAAATTGTGAAATTATGCTTGGAAAGATATCTGAGAGGTCCGAAATTCGAGCAATTGCAGCAAGCCATTGCCGCTTCTGAATTGAAACCTCCGACTCCTTCTTCCCCCTCAGCTGCTTCACTGCCTAGATTCCCTGTTAGTACGGTGAGTACTCGCGGGCTTAAAATTTTAAAGAAAAAAAATAGCATCGGAAACTTTTCTGTAATTGGCTTGCATAAAAATAAACTCAAACTTTTTAAGCATAATGGAATCCGGGATAATACCAGGAATTTTCCGCAAGAAAAAAAAAAAAAAAAACTTTTACGATAGAAAATGATATTCTCGGAAGTGTAAAGTTGATCAATCAAGTGCGAGCTGATATAATTAAATAAGCGCGCTCGAGACTCTAGAACGAGACCACAATTTCCATCATTTTAGAGTTTAAGTTCACGTCAAATTAACGTAAACTTAATGTAAACTTTGAGATTGCAGCCTTGGTCGTAGGGGAAAAAGAGGATAGTAGATTTATTGAGAAATACTATTACGAGACTTTTTGTTTTTTGCTTTTAATATTTAAGCTGCTCAGTGTAATTTAATTTTACTTTTTTTTTTTGCGATTGTAGTACTTTAAAAGCCACGAGTTTAAGACTTATTCTCTGCTCCTGTTACAGCTGCGGCGGCGTTAGGCATGTGCTTTCCGTGTTCATGCACAGTACTGACGAAATTTTAGGGCTTAAATATGAAAAAAAATGAAAAAAGGAAATATTTGAAATGTTCCAAAACTATTTTTCAATTTTTTCCCCCTGCATTTCTTGGATTTTTTTTATTCTTGAGGGCGGTGTTCTAAAAAAAGAAAAAAAATTGAAGCAGGGCGTCAAGAACATTTTTTGAACAGGGTGCCAAAATTTGTAAAGTCGGCGCTGCGTTACAGAGAATATCCTTACCAGTGTTTGTATAAAATTGTGAAACAAAGATGAAAAATTGTGAGGAGATGTAAAAATTGTGTGGAGTCCGATAAAAAATTTTCCCTTCTCGTTGAAAAAGGTAACGTTCAAGTATTACGTAAGACCGAAAGGGGGTTGGGGAGGGGATACTAGAAAATCTTACTATTTCTTACTTGGGGGAGGGGGGGAGTTTGGCAAATCGTACGTAAGAATTTCCATTATGACTTATTGTTGAGATTTTTTTTTTTTTTTTCATTTTAATAAAAATTGATTTTTTGATGAGATTTTGTGCCATGGTAGTATCTTCAGGAATATGAGCATGAACTATAAATCTAGATTTAAGAAAAATATTACTTCAATTTAAAATTGGCGTTAAAAAAAGGGGGCGGGGTACGCGAAAATCTTACGTAACATAATAGGTGGGGTTCAAAGAAATCTTAAAAATTCTTGCGAAGGAGGAAAGGGGGTCCAAAACCCGAAAAAAAGTCTTACGTAATTCTTGAACGTTCCCAAGGTAACGATCAAGGAGACTTAAATTTTCACTCCGTTGCACATTTTACATAATTTCCCTCTCTCGGAGTTAAGTAATAAAAACACTTAGGTCTTTTAGGATTTGAAAAAAAAAATTAATTTTTGCTCAAAAATTCAAGGAGTTTCATAATTAAATTTAGGAAAGTGACCTCCTTTGCGTCCTAGATTTCTGAGTGATAAAAAGACCAAAAGGAGTCAGTTTTTATCCTTCTAAAGTGCTCTTTCTTGCCTACTTTTCCGTTTTTTGGACCTAAATTTTCTATAAAATGGGGCCTTACAATCCTAAAAATGACCTTAATTTTGAAATCTGTACCTCAGTGCAGAACTGCACCAAGTCCATTCAAGGACTGCAACTTCTTATTTCAAACCCGACTTTACAAAAGGTATACAGGCTCAACGGTTGGCAGTGCTGATAATGCCTTCTGCTAGCAAGTTTATTTTGTTGACAAAGCCGACAAAACAAAAAATTTAACTCGCAGAAGTCATTAATTTGAGTTGCCAACGCTTGTATATGCTTTGTAAAGTCGAAAGTTTGAAATAAGAAATTGCAATCCTTGTGTAGACTTGGTGTAGTTCTGCACTGAGTTACAGAATTTTATTTCCTAATAGACACTCTGTATTGTTTGCAGTAGGAAAACCGTAAAATGGAGAAGCGTTATTTTAGCGTTAAATATTTTTCTGCTTTTTTTCATTTTTTATGACGATTTTAAGGAGCTTTTTTAAATTTTAAAACCCCGAAAAAAGAAATTCTTCTTTAAAAGTTTCTCCTTTAGTAGTAGATAGCAGAAGCTGCTTTAAAAGGTCCTAAAATATTGCCCACTTTATGAAAAGTGACAGTGAAATAGACTGGAAATGGAGCTGTCGCTCCCGAAAGCTGTCCATTTGACAGATATTTGAGTGGTCTGAAGAGTCACTTCGAGTGGGCGATTCGAGTCATTTCCTCAGGCTTCATTACACCCAATAGTCTGAGTTGGAGAACCGGAGGTTATTGCATATTCCATTCCCTTCAGGTGCCGGTACCTTTTACCTAAAAAGCAAAATTACTTCCGATTTCAGCACGTCCCGACAATTAATATTAAGAGCGACTACCTCTGAATTTTAATTTTCAAATTTAACATTTTAATTTTTTTTTTTTTTTTTAATTCCAGGATGGAGAATCAACAGTCGAAATCGAAGTTGAAGGTGAATCTCATACAACGGTAGATACTATGGTACTGGAAAATATGGACGCTGCCAATAATGAACTCGATCTTCAAGACATCGAAATGCTGATAGACAGCGATTACGAAGGCGCATTGAAACCAACCGTTGAGGGTGCCATCCAAGCTAAATGGCAAAGAATTATCGGAAACGATGCGGATATTATTGTACGTGAAAATGATTTCCAACCCTGTGATTTTAAATAAAAATAGAATTTTAATAAATTGAATTGTGTAATTGCAGGTAGCTCAACTTACAAAATTAAGCGAAGGAGGAGGATTAGGAATCAGTTTAGAAGGAACGGTCGATGTGGAGCATGGTCAAGAAGTACGCCCGCATCATTATATCAGATCTATTTTACCAGAAGGTCCGGTCGGGCGTAACGGCCGTTTGCGTTCTGGGGATGAGCTTTTAGAAGTAAGCAATTCAAACATCATTTTAAAGATGTTTTTTTTTTTTTTTTTTTTATTATTTAATATTTCTAATTTTTTTAAAAATCAGGTAAATGGTCATAGATTACTTGGCATGAACCACATCGAAGTAGTTAGCATCCTTAAAGATCTTCCAATGAGCGTTAGAATGGTCTGCTCACGAAGAACTGATGATACCATTCCACGTGGGTTGATTGATACCTCTCAAGACCGTGCTGCTTTTGCTGCTAGAGTGAGTCTTTTTATATTAGCTTTGCAGAAAAAAAAAAAGAAAAAAAACTTTTGTTTTGAAAGAGAAAGTTTATATTTAGGAAGTACGTTAAAAATGTCGTACTTAGGAATTGCTATAGGAAACTTTGAAATCAAAACTGTTTGAATTTTTTTGGTCAGTTCTTGTAACCTTATCGAATTGGTCTGTATTTTAAAACATCGTCAATATTTTTTTTTAGGGAATTTTCGTCAGTCCTTTTTTTGTCCGTACGTATTGGGGTGTCCGTTATTTCGTGAACTACTGAATTTTAAATGTCTCACCCCGGGAATCCGTGATCCCTGGTCGGCATATGAACTTTAATTTTTTTTTTTCCAGATTTTTTACTCGACGGGAAAGCGTCCGATTTGAGCTTAAAAACAGGAAAATTCCTTTAAAGACGCAAAAATCGATTTTTTTCCTGAAAAAACTGTTATTTCCTGTCGGAAAATTTGCGTAGATCAAGAATCAGAAGTCTGTTTTTTAATATATGTTCTAAATGTTTTTGAGCTGAAAGCCAAACTAATGGCGAAAAAAGCAGTGTAGTGACAAAACAACTTAAGTCCTCAGTTTTTACTCATAATTTGCTTCCAACTCAAAAACCGGAGAAGATATTAAAAATCGGACTTCATATAAGTGATTTAGGCAAATTTGACCATAGAAAATGACGTTTTTTTCACAAAAAAAAGAAAAATAAAATAAATGAATAAATAGAAATAAAAGTTAAAATGAAATGTAACTTAACTTTTTTGTCCTTATGGGAATTTTCTGACCTTCAGGCTCAAATCGACACGCTTTCCGTCGAGTAAAAAGTCTGAAAAAATTACAAGTGTAAAGCATTCGAAAGTTTTTGAAAAAATATCAGCTGCACGGGTACAAATTTTAAAAATCGAATGATCGTTTCGGAGAAGACAGAATCTGAGTATACTCATATAATTTCTGTAAAACTCTATTTCAAAAACCGAAAGGCGTTTGTTTTTGTCCAAAAAGTATGAGTTTATCGCAAAAAATATCAAAAACTTATTTTGTTTACGTCCTTCCTTGGCAACGGTAGGCCCATCAAAATTTGAAAATATTTTACGGGGGCCAGTTCAAATCTCCGAAATAATTTTTCGGGGATTTGATTTTCTAGGATCTGATTACCACATTTCAAATATTAATTAATTTTTTAATAGGCCTAATTAAAATAATTCTTTTTTTTCGGGTTCAAAACCCCGAAATTTTTGGGGATTTGATTTTCGCATTTTAAATATTAATTTAAATGGAAATGGAAAAATATGGATTTTAAATGTTAAAAATCTAAAAATCTAAAAATCAATTCTATTCAAAATTTTGTCTAAAAATCAAATCTTAATATCAAATTCCTTTCCTTCCAGTTTAATAAAACTTAACAAAGTTCCAAATTAAGGCCCGACACATTCCGCATTCCACTGGTTTTCGCTCCTGGTCTTCTTCATAAAAACGTACGATTTCGATTTTCCAATTTTATGACATTAAAATTAAATTAATATTTGAAATGCGAAAATCAAATCACCGAAAAGTTTCGGGGTTTTGAACCCGAAAAAAAAAGAATAATTTTTATTATTTAAAAATTAAATTAATATTTGAAATGCGGAAATCAGATCCCCGAAAAATTATTTTGGGTATTTGTTTTTCGGGGATTTGATCCAGACTCTATTTTGCGTTCAAAAAAATTTTGTTAACTTTTTTTTTCCGGATTAATTGATTGATAATATAACAATACTTTTAAAAAAAATTAACTTCATTGGTTTTGCTCTTTTTAAGTGCAGATCTGTCAGCCAGAAAGACACCTTTGATAAGGGGAATAAGCACAAAAAAATTCATTGGAGCACCCTATAATTGCTCAGTAATTGTATTAGACCGAAAAATAATGAATAGAATTACTGGAATTATTGCAGCAAATTACTGGCCAAAAATAAAAGTAGGGTGCTGACTATGGTATTTTTAAAAACCATAGCTAAATGAAATGGCAGTAAAATCATTTGATGACCAATCAAGTATTTTAACATATTGTCAAGACCTATTACAATTACATTTTCAAGTCGACAAAAAATTAATTTTTACATGTCGACGTCTACCTTGCCATCCTTGAAAAAGATGGTAATGGGCGATTTTTTTAATACAGAATTTTTACAGTATTTAATTTTTTCTCTCTTTTATTTTTAGAACATCCTTGGCGGCAGCCTTCAAAACCTAATACCAGCCACCGATCGTCTCGTAAAAGCAAAATCAGACGGTTCGCTCGCGTCTACAACAACAACCGCAACCGCGACCGATGCAAGTTTTTCGAAAATGAAATCGCGTTCGTTGGAACCGTTAACCGGTCTCGCAATGTGGAGCTCGGAGCCTCAGATCATCGAATTGGTGAAAGGCGAGCGTGGCCTCGGATTCTCCATCCTCGACTACCAGGTAACAAGCAACAAAAATAACGATTCCCCGTATTTCTATCCAAAAGATTCGATTTTCTCGTCGGGAAGTTCTTATCGAAAATCCGAGTCCCTTTCGGAAAATCAGTCCTCCCAGAGAAGCAGGAATTTTTCGTCTTCATCCAAGGATTCCGTTTTCTTTTCCCCGATCCCGAAATCCTCTTTGCAAAACCCTTTGAGGAAAATTCAAAAAGATCAGCACGTGAGGTTTAATTTCAGCGATCAGGGGAGGAGGTATTTGTCTTGCGCGATACATGATCACATTTTGGAAGGGGGGCCCAGGTCACCTAATAGCCCTTGGTCGGGGAGCGAGGTCAGTGGGACGAGTTCACCGTCTTATACGAGCAATGGGGAGGGGAACCGATCTCCGGTTGTACCTTTTAATTATCATATTTATATTTAAATATACAGTATTTGTATATTAGTAGTAAGCCAAAAAAAAGAAAATTCGTAATAGTTTTTTTTCCAGGGGTTTAGTTGATTTTTTTTTTTTTTCGAATACTACTGCCAGGTTTGATACAAAAAGAAGTTTTGACATTTTAATAAAACAAAGAATTTTTTTAAAAAATGATTTTCGTAGTAATGGGGAAGGCAGGCTCAAACACGTTGGTCGGAAACTCTTTGAGATTTACGCCTGCTCTTGAAGTCACATTACTTTGCTCCCTTGCAATATTGTGATAGTTATAGCAGACGATAATTACGAGGGATGCTGGCCAACGAGTTTTGGCATCTTATCTGCCTCCCATTGATTTAAAAAAATATAGCTTTAAAAATGGCTTGAATAATTTGGTATTTTCGTTGAATTTTTGCATAAAGGTTACCAGTAAAGTATTTATAAGGGTTCGGTTAACTATAAATGAGTTAATTTATTGATATATCTTATATTGTATAATAAGATCATGATAAATATTAATTTTCCACTTTACCTGAATGTTATAATTAATTTGGAGAAAAGCAAAACAAATTTTTTAAAGAAAAGGAATTTCGTATAAGCACCTATAATTTTTAAATCGAGAAAAATTTTTTCGGAATCCGGATGTCGTAAATGGTATTAAAAGGGTAATTAACCCAAGTTAAAACAAGTTCTCACTTTCGCGGTCGCTTACATTCTGAATTGCAAGGGCTAAACTTCCCTTAATTTCCCGATACTAATTGGTTATGAAAGCTTTCGCATTACATAAATTTAGATCCGTTGGATTAGATTCGGACTTATAGACATTATAAGCGTTCGAGAGTTTCATTTAATTAGAGGAAATTCCTCGTATCGAGCCTTTTTCTTTTTTTAAACATTTATTGAGAAAATAACAACTGACACAAAAATTAAGCAGGGGGTAGGGCTTGTTGAGCGTGGCGCAATTAATTTTCCGTTAGTTGATTTCAATAATTTAAATCTATGAAATAAAATTCAAAAGACCAAAAAAAGAAAAAAAAAAAAAAAACAATTGTAGAATTATCAATATTTTTTACAATAATTTTTATCAGTAATTTTTGTCAATAATTTTTGAGAATCATTTTTGACGATAGTTTCTGTCAATTATTTTTGTCAATAATTTTTGACTATTTTTGTCAATTATTTTGGTCGGGTCTATTGCAGAACCCCTAACTTCAGAACCCCTAAATTGGCAAAACCTCTAATAGGGGTTCTGCAGTTAGGGGTTACACAAATGGTGAAAAATCAACGAAATTAAATTAGTCTATGGCAGAACCCCTAACTTCAGAACCCCTAAATTGGCAAAACTCCTAATAGGGATTCTGCAGTTAGGGGTTTTGCAAATGGCGAAAATAATAATAAATAATTATACAATGACGGAAATTAGGATTTTTAAGAAATATCTTTATTTTTACCGGTATACTAGTATATCACATATGTTGTCACAGGTTCTTGTCATATGTTTATCACATCCTTATTATCACAGATGAAGTCACCGATGCAAGATTCGCTATTTTCCCTTAAAAAAGTGCAGGGTGTCTACCGACCCTGAAAACGTTTAAAACCTTGAATTAGCCTTGAGTGTGAAGTAGAACCTTGAAAACCTCGAAAACCTTGAAAAAACCTTGAATTTCAAAAATGATTTTTAGTAGACACCCTGAAGTGGCTTTAAAGTCATCAAGAATTATTAATAAAAAATATCTTAGCAGCTGTAATTATAAATCAAGTAAATAAGCAGTGTAATTATAAGTCAAGTTGGAAGACGGCTCCCAATTTTCTTTGTTATTCTGCATATTCTCCCCTTGGAATCCATAATCGAAGTTGGAAGAAGGTTCAGAATTTTTATCGTAAGTCTAAACTTTTAAAAGTTTTTTAGTAAAAAGAGTACTTAAAAAAGTAATTTTTATCGTAAAAAAGTAATTTTTATCGTAACTCAAAACTTTTAAAAGTTTTGGCCGCGATTATTTTAATAAGTTTTTAAAAGAAAAAAAAAAAAATTAAATTAAATTAATTCAAATAAATATTTTTCTTGATTTTTCACCATTTGTGAAACCCCTAACTGCAAAACCCCTAATAGGGGTTCTGCAAATTTAGGGGTTCTGAAGTTAGGGGTCAATAATTTTTGACAATTAATTTTACTAATAATGTTTGACAATTATTTATGTCAATAATTTTTTGGGGATTTTTTCGAATTTGGACCCAATCCTACATACTTTTGTCAACCAATGATTGAAAGAGAGTCCGATTTAGACGTCTAAAGTTGAGAAATTGATGCAACCTGAAAATGTGACTGTAAATTTACGCCAATATGAGCGTTTAAACCTGTGATTACATAATTTTCATAAATAGTCAGAACAGACTACCTTCAATCACATCTACAAAGGAAATACGTTCCTCCGACGCAAAGAATTAAGCGCGGAATTAAATTTTCCAGGTTTACATTTTTTGGAAATTCTTGAGTTTGAATCCACAAAATCCAGCTCAGTGAAAAGAGTGGATCATTGATTTTTGGGTTTATAAACAGTATTTAGTTACTTTTAAGCGAAATAAATGTAAAAAAGTTACCTTCTGCAATGTTGAAGAGTTAAACTTGTAATTTTAAATTCCCAATTATTCGACCATTCTTTAAAAAAAAAAAAAAAATTCACTTTTGACCTGGATTTTCCGAAAATCTCAAAAAGGCTACCGCCACCTCTGAAAAAGATCTTCGTTCAATTTTCCAGCGAAAGAAAGCTCTAAAAATAAGGGAAGAAAATTTATCTTTTTCGCATAATAAAAAAAACTCAATATTAAAAAACAACGGAACCGGAATTCGTTTAACGTATTTTTGCTTTTCTCCAGACTAAAAATCTTGAATTTAAAACACTTTATATGTGTTTTCTTCCTCGGAAATGAAAAACCTTATTAATTATTTCCAAACATAACTTCCCATTTTTCCTATAAAAACTTAATTATTTTCCTTTCTTTTCTTTTTTTTATGTAAAATCAATGTAAGAAGAGTTTGCTGTTGTTTAACTGCGATCCTTTCTTCATCTTTTTTCCTCTTGCTTTTGTGGATGAAGGCGAATAGGCCTAAGTAGGATATTTTTTTTTTGTTACAATTTTTTTAAAAAATTAGTTTTATTTAATTAGGTGTTAATTATTATTATGATCGCGTCATAACAAACGATCGATATATTTTAAATGTGAATCTCTTAAAGATCTTCTTCTGAATCTTTTTTTTTTTTTTTTTTTTTTTGTTCATTTCGTTTATTAAACATTTATTATGCCAAGCACATTTTCCAAACTTTTGGATAGAAACGTGTTAAATCTTATCCGGATTTTCGGATCTAAAGGGTTTAAACGTCAAGCTCTAAGCTTTATAAGCACTCTCTAGCGTTTACGCTTGACGATTAAACTTAAAAGTCATTAACACATTGTGATGGGTTCATCTTTCTTTTTTTTTTTTTTGTCTTTGAATCTTTTGCCGTTTTTTTTAAAAACTGCATCCCGGTGAAATTATATGTTGTCTTTTGTGATGAAAAAAAAAATGAGAAAAAAAGTAAAAAAAAAATTATAACATTGCGTCATGCAAAATTTTTATCCTTTACCTTTTTTAGTTGTGTTGATTCGGAAAAAGAAATTTTTTTTTTTTTTAATTTTTTTATTGTCGTCTGTAGCGATTTGGAGTAACTTAAATTACAGATTTAATTAGTGGACTGTAAAAGATCTGGATTTTTTTTTTTTTTTTTTTTTTCTGGAACATTTTTGTATGTTAACATTTGTATGGCACGCGGGAGTTGACAAAAAAGCGAAAAAAAAAAAAAAAAAAACATGGCAAAACGTGTTAAAACGGTAGACTAAAAGCAGTGTGAAAATGAGATTCTTTTGATATGGAAATCGTATTTGGTGTAGAGGATCACGTTCCCTGTAAGATAAAAACAGGCGGGTACATGTTTGACGAATGATAAAAGCGTTTTGTCATTAGCGAAAAGGCAATGTTTTTGATGAAAAGTGTATAGTTTGAAATGCCCTTGGGGAAGGTTTTTGAGATGGGTTATCTTTATTTTATTTACTTTTTTTTCCCCCCTTCTTCTTTCCCTCGTAAGATCGATTTTGGGTTCCAGAGGAAAAATCGCAACTCGATCCTGTGTGAGTGGTATCGAATTTCCCATGGTGTTAATGGAAAAGTGAAACGTATTTTATTTCAGATACAAACTCAGGCATGAATATTAATATTTGTTAAAAGCTTTAGTTTCGAATCTTAATATTCATAGAAGTGGAAAAGTTGAGATAGCTCGAGAGGTTTTATCCGTACTTGAAAAAAAAAAAAAATCCCATTAAATCCGCGGAAACGTAGATTAAAGGAAAACGATTCCGAAGTCCATCGGAAAATGTGAAATATTCATATGCAATTTTTTTTTCCCTCCCAGAGATATATATAATACCCCGTTTGAAAAACCCGGTATCGAATATTTGAAAATTTTTATTAATAATTCAAGTTGATTAATAACGGGATGATCCTGTGATCTTTTTTTCTGTTTTTTTTTCCTCCTTAATTATCCCTTTTGCCTTTACTGTGTTAATCTTCAGGAATTTGTTTTCCCCCCCTCTTCCGTTCTTATGAGATTTAGCCTTTTGTCGTTTGCACACTCCTTTTCGGAATGTTAATTGAATGGATTCTTTGACTATGAGGCTCCCTTAATTTTAATCCCGTTTCTAATCTCAAAGTAAATTGCGCCTTCTTGGCAGGTAGAACTCGTAAGAGGGTTAAGTGAGATTTGGGAGTTTTGCGGAGAGATGAAGGAAAATTTGTAAAATGAATTTTAATCTTCATAATTTTCATTTTTTTTTTGCTACTGAAATTATTAATGTTGATGAAAATGATTTTTGAAAATATTTTTTCAAGGAAAAAATTTGTTTTGACTTAACTGGATTAAGTTACGTGGAAAAAAAAGTGAAGTTGGATACGAAGAATTGGCTTTCGTGATTTTTATGGTTGAAAAATTTTCCATTGATGATGAAACTAAGAATAATATACTAAGCCGTGTTCGGCATTTTTGGGTACCAGAGGTCAACTGATGTATCTCCATCAAAGGAGACACGTTTCCATATGATTGGACATGAACGGTTTTGACTGTTATTAAAAGTCACGTGACAAGAAGTGATTTAAACTTGTCACGTAATTTTTAAGAACTATAGTCAAAACAGATTATCTTTAATCGAATCGTGTTTATGATGGAGATACGTCAATTGACCTCTTTATTAAGGCGGATTTTCGGAGGTGGCACCCCTTAACTTTTTTTATTTGTATGAGATAAGTTTCTCTGAATTTTTTTCGAATTTTTCACTCTACGGGAAAGCGGAGTTTTTAGTTCGTAAAAATCCCATAAAACCAAATTTTTTTTTTTTTTTTTTTTTTTTTTTTGGTAAAAAAAAAGAAACAATTGTTTCCTATCGGAAATTTTGAGTAGATTTCGAATCTGAAAACAGTTCTTTTTGTATCTGGTCCGGTTTATGAGATAAAAGCCAAAAAGCAATGAAAACTGTGGAATTAGTGCGTTTTGTCACTTTTCTAGATCTTTTCGTCTTATTTTGGCCTCTTGCTTAAAAACCGGACCAGATACAAAAGAACTGTTTTTCGATTCCAAATCTAGGGATTTTTTTTACCGATAGAAAACTAGGGTTTTTTTTTACAAAAAAAAAAAAAAAAATTATTAATTTTTTTGTTCTTATTGGATTTTTCCGAACTAAAAGCTCGATGAGGCCCTCTTCCCCGTCGAGTAAAAAATTTGAAAAAATTCAGGGACACTTATCTCTTACAAATTAAAAAAAGTTAGGGGGTGGCGCCTCCGAAAATTTAAACTTCGCAAAATCAGACTTACCCTACTCCTTATTATATTAGTATTTTTTGATAATGAAATAGTATTTTTCAATACAAGGACTGGAAACGACAAAATTGCCCGGCGAGACCGAGTTTTAAGCCCGAGCCGAAGGCGAGGGCCTTAAATAGGTCGAGACGGGCAAGTCGTTTGCATTTCTTGCATTGAAAGATATTTTTTATCACAAGGTACGGCGTAAAATAGTCTGTAAATAAACTGCCCAGTACTGAAAAGTCCACTTTTCAGTACCGTGTGATGAAAAAAAATCTTTAAAGATAGCCCGCATTTTTTTTTTCATTGAAAATAAAGCTGCACCTCCATCATACTTTAAAGCGTTTCTCACATATATTGAGAAGGTCAATTGACGTATCTCCATCGTAAATATAATTGGAGATAATCTGTGTTGACCATAATTCTTAAAAGTGCGAGGTTTTTTAGAGCTTCTTAAAAAAAGAAATTAATCGTATATTATATAATTAATTTTCTTTGATTTTTCCAACAAACCTGAAACTGCTTTTTTAAGCAGTAATTTTCTTTAGCTCTACAAAATTATTAGCAAATATCAGCTACAACATTTTTGATCTTTATTTCCTGTCCAATTTTTGTTCTTTTGGTTTAAAAATTAACCATTCTATTAGGTAATTTTTTTCATTGGGAGCCTTCCATAAATTACGTTAGCATTATTTTGCCCATTTTCGATTCCCCCCCCCCCTTGTTAACAAAGTATATCCAATTTTGAGCCCCTTTCCCCCCTTATAAATTTTTTTCAAAATTAATATTAAACATTAAACAAAAATTAGAATTTTCTAAATAATTTTCTAAAATCTGAAAATCTAGCATTTTGAATCCCCCCTCCCCCCCAATGGGCTAACGTAATTTATGAACTGCGTAAATTCATTATATCCACCGAAAAGAAAGAGAAAACCAGTTTCTTGCGCTGGAGGTCAGGTCAACTGACGCATCTCCGTGATAAATACGATTGGAGATAGTCTGTTTTGACTATAGTTCTTAAAAATCACGTGACCACAAGTTTACGCCAACATAATCGTGTAGCTTTGCTGTCACGTGACTTTTAGAAACGAGTCAAAACCGTCCATTTCCAATCATACTTTCGATGGAGACTCGTCAGCTAACCTCCGACTCATAAAAATGATTCCCTATGCTTAGCTTACGAACAGAAGAAATCATTTAAACGATGCATTTTGCTCTACGACTTTATACCATTTTTCCAAATATAATTCTTCGAAAATTGATATCTCCTTTAATGCCGATTAACCTGATTAAAATCTAACGTTACAAAATTATTTCTCGGTAACTTCTCCGTTTATCTTACCGTAATCTTAAAAAGCACAATTCAATCTAGGCAATATCGATGCGGTAAACGGGAAAACCATTTTCAATTAGAGAATCGATCCGGGATAATCAATTTCTCAATTCTTACATTTATCAAGTTTTAAGAGATTGAAAGTCGGGAGAGACGGGGAGTTTTCCCAAAGGAACCGTGTAACAGGAGGCGATCAATTCTCTTGTCAAGAGTCCTCAGGATGTCGCATCCGATTTAAAAATTGCATCGGGCCAACGGAGGTTACTAAATTTTCCCGAAATTTCCTCCCGGAATAAAATATCGGGAGGAGGAGCTGGGTGCTATTAATCACCGGCATTTTATATTATTTTTGTCGTTTTGAGGTTTTCCGGTTATATGTTCCCGGCATCACTTTTCCGGATTTTGTTGGTATCCCATTTGTCATTATTCTACCTAGCTCAATCAGAATCCATAAATCGGGTTTTCTCATTTTGATTTTTTTTTCTATGCTGAATGGAGAAGATTCATTTACGCACCTCCTCTCCCTTTTAAATCTTTTTCGGAAGTATATTTCCCCTTTCGATTTTTGTACTCGTTCCGTATTGTTGACTTTTATATGTTTATTTCATCCATAAAAAAGGAGGATTTATATTATTCGCTTTCCTATTTTTTTTTTATCTCTTTGAATTTTTTCCTGGTTGGTTAAAATGGCAAAAAAGAATTTTTATTTTTATTTTTTCATTTTGATTTTAATTTTAGTAAGCTAATTAAAAATGTTCGTAAAGAATCATTTTTTTTTCGTTTAATTGAAAGCAAAGTTTTTGAAGCGCGCGTCGATTATTTTAGGGTTTTTATTTTCTTTATGTAATTCATTTATTTTATTTTATTTTATTTTATTTTATTTTTTTTTCTTCCTTTTTTGAAAAAAAAGGGAGCATAACGCGTTTTCCTCGTGCAAGTTTAAACATTATTACGCAGGTTTTCGACGTGAAATGAGTTCAACGCGGGAGTGAACTTTTGTTATTATTATTATATTTTTTTAAAATGTAAAGTCCTTAATTATTTTCCCATTATGTAAGTTCTGTAACCCCCAGGCGGAATTCCGGAAATTTTAAACTCGGAAATGTAAACAGTTAGCTATAACGTAAACAATACGTTTTCGACGAGTTGATTTTCCGATCTCTAAATTTTTTGCAGCAGTGTTTGGTGTCGAAATGTTTGCATTGTTTTTCATACTTGGTACGGGATGTTAATGAGAGTTTTTTTAAAAATTTTAATGGCTTAGACCTGTACATATCCATAAACTTTGGAGATAATTTTTTTTTTTTTAAATTGAGATTTATTCCATTAGAAAAATAATGAAATACCGCTGGTAGTACATGCACTTTCTACGAAAACCTTCCAAGTGTGAACCTGACATTTTCAAGTTCAAACTTGACAATATCTGGTTCGAAGTTAACTTTGCCAGGTTTAAACGTAACAATAAATACTGGCGAGTTTCAACTTGACGATTTAAGTTCGAATTTAACGATGTCAAGTTGGAACTTGCCAATATTGACAGCTAGGTTGCAACTTGACTATGACTGGTTTGAACTCGACGTTGTTAAATTTGTACCTGGCATTGTCAGGTTCAAAACTTCCAAGTGTGAAACTGACAAGTTCAAACAAGTATTAAAACAAGTTCAAACTTGCTAATGTCAGGTTCAAACTTAACATTATCAGGTCCGAACTGAACCAGGGCTGCAATTGCGATTCCGATTCCAATTCCACAGAATCTTGACTATAATTAAACTTCTTCAGACATGTTGGGCACCTCCTCGACTGGCACATCATCAAATTTTCTAACTTTTGGTGGGCTTATGTGCAATAACTCGCTTATTTTATTTTATTTTATTTTATTTTTTTTTTTTTAATTATTCTTCTAATGTTTCTCTCACTATGCTCAATAAGACTTTTACGTGTAGCCATCTTTCGAAAATGAGTAAGATTCCGATTCCGATTCTGATTCCGATTTCAACCAAAATTGATAATTGTAGTAACTGCATTTTCGTGCTTTTTAAGTCAATCTAAATCGAAAATATTTTATTGGATGCCGATGCCGATTCTGATTTCGAAGATTCCGAACTGTTTTCAGAGGAGATTCCGATTCCGGTTCTGATTTCTATTTCTTTAGAAAAAGCACTGATTCCGATTCTGATCCGAATTAATTTTGAAATAGCAGATCCCGATTTCGATTCCGATTCCGAATAAAAATTAATTTTAATTGCTGCCCTGAACTGAACGTTACCAGGTTTAAGCTTTACAATAAATTCTGGCGAGTTGCAACTTGACGGTGTTAAGTTTGAATTTGACAATGTCAAGTTGGAACTTACCAATATTGGCAGCTAGGTTGCAACTTGATAATGACGGGTTTGAACTCGACATTGTAAAGTTTGAACCTGCCATTGTCAGGTTCAAAACTTCCAAGTGTGAAACTGGCATTTAAAGTTCAAACTTGATAATGTCAGGTTCGAACTTAACACTGCCAGGTTTATACTTAACTATAAATTTCGGCGAGTTGCAACTTGCCTAGTTGGAGCCTGCCAATGTAGGCAGCTAAATTGCAACTTGACAATGACAGGTTTGAACTCGACATTGTTAAGTTTGTACCCTCAAAACTTCAAAGTGTAGAAATGGACATTTTCAAGTTCAAACTTGATAATGTCAGGTTTGAACTTAACAATAAGTTCCAGCGAGTTGTAACTTGCGTTGTCAGGTTCAAACTTGACCGTCTAAAGCGTAAACATCGTAACTCCCAGGAAATAGGTAAAAATTCCCAAACTGAGAAATTTATCCGAACGTTTTTTTATTAGCTTATTTAAACTTGACTCATTTGACGCTGAACGGGTGAAAATCCAGAAATTTTTTCTTGAGTTACTTTCCGATTTTTTCGCTGTCAAATTCGCCACCGTTCCTCAGTGCTTCGACAAAACAGGAAGCAATCGGGTTTCTGATTGTTAGTTTTCACTTTACATTGAACTTGTTTCCTATGAAAAATTCTTCTGAAAAAAACTCCGACGGGCCAATCAATTTTTTTTTTTTTTTTTTTCAATTTCATCGATGAATCCTTTATGAAATCCCCATTTTAAATGTGCGTTGAGTGGAAAAAAAATTTTTTTTTACCTCCCTAAATTGAGTCAAAGAACAGATCAAAGAGCTTTCGATTGACTTTAGCCTTGAGTTTTCTATTTTCAAAAATATAAATTTCTGTCAGTTGCATATGATGCCTCGACACACGAGCGTCTTTATTCCATACGCGTGTGTATATATATGTGCTTTATTTCTTTCAGTCATTTCAGTTTAGTCCCTCAGAAATATGAGAAAGGATATAAAAAAAAATTGCTAATGGAGCGAGCGAGAAATGACTCGCCTAAAGGAAAAATATTTCATTTAAAAAAATGGCTGAATGACTGAAGATAATTTTTTTCCCCCCTCTTTTTTTTTCCTTCTTGGCAAAATTTAATTTCTAACTTTTCATTTTTCTTTTTTTTGTTGGTGCAGTTGCAATAATAATTGAAAAAAAAAAATTTTTTTTTTTTTGTGTGTGTTACTCCGTTTTATCCTCTTGGGTAAATGAAAATCAGCGATTACAGTCGTGCTTGGTTTAATATTCCGCGTTCGAATTTTTCGCGCTCCTCCTCCTCCTTCGTCACGTCCCTTTCCGAAAATTCGACTTAACGAGAGGATGAGAGGGAGAGAAAAAAAAATGTTCGATTCTCCAAATTTCGCATCCGTTCCCTACAAAAATTGGATGAGCATGAGAAGAAAAAAAAATTCTAAAAATGATATGAGAAATAGTTTTCTCTCTGAGGAAAAGTGTAAGAACGTATAAAAATTTTTTTTTTTTTTCATCCCCCCTTTCGTACCGCTGGCCCCTTTTAAAAGACTTTTCGAGTTCGATCCGCACACACGTTCTTTCTTCATCCTACTTTTCTCTGTCACAACTTTCTTTTGTGGTGAAAGTTGGTCAAGTTTCCTTTTTTTTTTTTTATTTCGTCGCGCTCCAGAAAATTATTAGATGCTTCTTTGTTAAAGTTTATTGTTGCTGCCGGATCACTTTCAGGTTGGGGAGAGAAAAAAAAAAATCCTCGAATATCGGCTCCGGAAAGCAGGAAAAAGCACTATAAAGGAACTCCATTATCCTTGTTAGCAAAGCTCGGAATTTCATTTACATTTTGAGTATCGCGCCGATATATACTTTTTTTTTATTATTCTTAAAAAAACGGGCTACATTGTTGTGAAATTTATTTTTGGAAAATTTTTCATTTGATTTTTAGCTTTTTAATTTTTTTGCGCATGATCCATAAATAAAAGTTCATTTTCTTTTAAAAGTTTCATTTCTCGGGGAAAAAGGAAGTGAAGGAATACATTTTGAAACTGATGAAAAGTTTCTGTTGAACGAAAAGGATCGGATTTCCAATCTCCCCAGACAGATCGGAATTAATTTTAAATTAAATAAACAAGAATAGAGAATTTTCATGTTATGAAGCAAAACAAGGCTCCTTGTTTTCTGGGAAACAATACCAGTTATCGTTTTTCCTTCGTGCAACAAAAAAAGTAATAATTCAAATTTTTTTTATTTTTTTTTTTTTTACCGAAAGTAATTATTGGAAAATTATCTTTTAATGTTACCGGGTTTTGTCACTTGCACCCACGGTTAGAAATTAGCAAAAATTTTTTCGTCATTTGCACCCATGATATTTTTTCCCTTCAAAAAGGTCTACATCACTTGCACCCAAGTCTAAATCAGGTATGAAATAACGTTTTAACAAATATTATTATAAATAGGTTAAAGCTTTGATTGAACAAGATTTTTCACGTCAGCTTTTACAGTTTTAATGCACAATTGGTCAAAAGCATTTAGATCGTTTAAAATATCTCAGGTTTTGATACATAAATATGAAGAAAAAAAAATCAGTCGGATGGAATACGCTTCGAGTATCGGCAATTATTATCATAGTATTTGTAAAGACAAAAATTAGTTTTTAAATAGAATTTTATCTCTGTATCATACGACTTTAATTAAAATTAAACGACTAATTTTGTAGTTTTTTGCAAGTACTAAAAATTATAAAGATTTGAAATGAACGAAAATAAAATTATTCATATAAAACTGACGTCCAGGCTCAATGGGTGCAAATGATCATTCCTTTTTCAGGTATAAAAAAGTACATGGGTGCAAATGACATAGGTCCTTTTTAAAAATAATTTTACAATTTTGACCGTGGGTGCAAGTGATCGGACCCCAATGTTACAAAAGAGTTTTCCACTTTTTTCCTCATTCTCTCCTTGAGTTTAACCTCTGGTACACGTAAATTACCTTTTTCCCTTTTAGAAAAAAAAAAAAAGATGCGGCAGTGCTAAAAAGCTAGAAAATTTATACCTCATTAGGCGGATACTCTTAAAATTTAAGGAGTGCGACACGTTTTAAAATTCTTCATCTTCGTCCTCCTCTTGTTCTCTTAAAATGTTTGCAGTACTGTTTTTGAGAATGACTCTCCCCGGGCCACTTGAATTCCTCTCTCACTCAATCCCCCCCCCCCTTCCCCCCTTTTTGTTGCGCATTGCACAGCCTCTTTTCCCCTAAAAAGGTCAAATATCTCATTTACTTGTTTTACGGTGTATTATATCGTTGGAGTGTTGTTTATCTTTTAATGGAAGGAAAACAAAACGAATTTCGAAATCAAAATGCTCCGATGGGTTATTCAGGATCGTAAGGACGTTTTTAGGCGCACTTTTTTTGTCCTTTTGTAACCGGATTCTAAAATTACCCGTTTTTTTACGGTAATCGATTTTGAGAGTTTGAGTTTTGTTTCCGTCGCATTGTGGGGGTCCTCTTGTTCTCTTTTTAAAGGCTCGCGATAATTATATTTTCGTGAAAAAGCTGCACATGTTATTAATTAATGTTTTAATTAGCTCTGCTTCAAAAACGGCTGTTTTGAGTCAACCGTAGCTCTGTATTTCGTTTAACTTTTTTTTGTTCACTGTACTTCGTTGTCAACTGTATTTCGTTTTACTTCGGATTGAATAGAGTCAGCTCGTCTTAAAGTTCGAAGCAAATCGGGTCAGGCTTCGACCCGAAACCCCACCACTCCCCCTTTTCATAAGCAAAGAAACGAAGAAGGGGATTACATCCGTGGCAAGTTGCGAATAATTGTTTTAACCGCAAATCTCATATGTTTGTTAACGTGTCTCCCCTCCAAAGAGACAGAAAATTTTTCTTTGGTCAACCCGCGTCTGTCCCGCCCGATTTTCATATAATATTATATCATTTTATATAACCAGATCGATTAATCATGTCCTGAAATAATATTAACATATCCAAATGATTTATGAGGCTTTGACATTTTATATCGATTTCGCTATCGTCATCATCTCCGTATCTTTTTACAAATGATCTTTATCGATATAATCATATTTCGTCGTCTGTATTTTTTTTTTCTCTCTTCAACTTCCCTCAATTTTTTTTTCTTTTCTGCACAAGATAAATGAGAACGGGAGAAAGGTATTAAAATGTTTATTTGAAAGATCCGGGCATTAAAATCCGATTTCTTTCCGACTTAAGCCTTCAATTTTATCCCCATCCCGTATAACGAGTTTTTCCTAAACCGATTTCCCGAAAAAGGCTTAGCTCACATTAAAAAAAAAAAAAAATATTCCCTTGCCCTGATATATTCAATATTAAGATTTCTAAAATTAAGAGGTAAAGTTTCATGTTACAACCATCAGGGGGATTGTAAAAGTTTTCGGGCAGGGCTTTAAATATTCAAAAGAGTAGATTTACCGCTGCGAAAATCCCCTCATATTACCACATACATGCTTGATAAATAGTTTTTCTTTAAATGGGCCAAGTTTTTGTAAAATGCTTTTAAGTTCCATACACCCCTCCCCGTTTCCCCTCCCCCCCCTTTTGCCGTTTTATATTCTTCGGTAGTTAATTTTGAAAATTACACCGAATAATAAACCCGAATGAGTTTTAATAAAAGCTCTTGATCTATCACGTTTAATCCCTTTTTCAAAGAAAGGTAGGACTAAACGCATTAGACCGGTTTCGACGTGTGTTCCGTTTTTGTATGACGAATCTTGTTCGAAATTTCTGAAATACGACGAATCGTAATATCATGTTCATTTGTGTTGTATTATACTGTAATCTCCTTCGGGGTAATGAGAAAGCTGAGAGAAATTTCCCTATGCTAATGGAAAGGGATGTCTGCGGCATTCGAGAAAAAGGGAAAGAAAAAAAAATTGCTTTCGTGTAAAAGGAATTTTTTTTTTTTTTATCACCAAGCAATCATGACCTTATTCAAGACGTCTAGTTCCCGTTTTTATTAGCTTTGATATTCTACTTTATTTTTCTTTATTTTTAACGGTTTGCAGGCGACGTGAAGGAAGGGGGAAGAAAAGGAAATCAATTTTCGATTCTTTGATGTATACGAACGCCCCTTGTATAAATAAGAGTTTGTAATATCTCAACGTACAACTTGTTCCATTTATAATAACTGAGGTCCGTTTGTAGGCAAGGGTTTCGGAAACGTCCGTTCGACTCGGAGCCACGAGTTGACTTCAAAACGATGTTTTTCTATTTTTTATTAATTTTTATTTGTTACATTTACTCAAAGTACTGCTGAAGATGAAGTTTTATTTTTCAAAAATCGGATGGTTTTTATTTATTGTTTGTAGAAATTAATCGTGCAATATTATTTTTTCGATTGTGTCGGTAAATGTTTTTTTTTTTTTTTTTTTTAAAATATCACTGAAGATGAGTCTTTTCTGACGCGAAATGCATTTGACGAGACTAAGCGTATTTAATTTTTTGATCAATAAAAAGTAATGGCCTAATAAATAAACGAAAAAGAAAAAGGTTCCTGGATATGCGTAGTGACTGCGCCACCTGTTAAATGATACCCTCATTTCGGTTAGAACTGCTTTTTAAAAGGAAAAGATCTTTTTAACAATAAAATTATAAAATATATTCCAAAAATCTTGATTACAAATGCTCCAAGGTCAAGAGAAAAGCGGACATATAATTCTCATCTCAAGAGTAGATAAAAGCTATAAAAAGGATCTGGGCGTCAAAAGCTTTGGTTTTCTGTGTAGTTTAAAATCACTTTCCCATACTGAAAAATTCAAAATGGCGGATCCAATATGAAATTTCGACATATTTTTAATTTACCATAATTTGTTTGCACCATAAATTACGAATTTAAGGGTTAGGCAGGCCCATCACTGCAACTTGCCAAGTGTGCTTGTTCAATATATAGTATTTTCTCTTGCGTTGATTTCCATAAAATTTTATATCTAGGGGTTTTCGGGGTAGCTGAATACGAATCTGATGTCAGTTCCTTCAAATTCAAGATGGCGAAGTTAATATGGCGACTTTTGTCCGCACCTTCTGAAGCTTACCGATGTTCGTAAAAATTAGTGTGTAGGGGTTTTCGAGGTCGCTGATTTCGAATTCGTCAGCGTTTTTTTCAAATTTCATACGCCAGACCTAGTACCGCAAAACACCGCTCATAATGGCTTAAAATATTTGAATTTGAAGAAAAAAACGCTGACGGATTCGAAATCAGCGACCTCGGAAACCCCTACATACTAATTTTCTCTTGATTAGCGACCGCTGTGATTCCTAAATACAGTTATATTTGTGTACGTCCTTCAGAGGTAATACCAACTGGGAAAAGTAACTTTAAATATTTTGTTACAAATTCGAATTTAAGCAAAACTCCCTCTTGGAATCTTTTCTGAAAGACGTACACATATAGTAAGCCTTAAAAATACAGTTTTAGAATATAGATTTGATGCTCATGAAGGCTGCAGAGGCATTTTTCAAAAGGTTTTTTTTCTAGTCTTTCTTGAAATCTTTTACGTTCTTTTTTTTCTGATATGTTCTGGAATTTTTTTGGAAGATTTGGGTCCACATAAATACCCAGAAATTTCAACAACCAGTTTCACATTTTTTTCCCCATGGCGGCCCCGCTGATCTCGGTTCTGTGGACATCCACTGCTTCTTTTATGTTTGTAATTCTGACTGTAGGACTTTTAAAATTAGCCGCGATTTTTCTAACGTTCGTTCGTTCGTTCTTTATTATTTTTTTAAATCTTAAAATTATAAAAATAAAATAAAAGCAATAATAATTGTGTTTATCAAAAAAGCTGAAGGTAAAAATTCCGGATAAGGAATTAGATTCTCCATTCAATTGACCAAAACTTTTACGGAAAACCGCATCCAGGAACATTATCAGTAACCATTAAAATCTGACCATCTTTGAAATTATTAGCTCTGGTTGGTTACTTTTAAAGAGGTGTAGCGAACTTATAAGAACAATTTTACACCTACGATGGGGGCCCTTCTGGAAATTCCCATATTTTTGGTTACCTTAATTGGTGCCAAAGTTTGGCCTGATTTTCTTTGCGTGTAGATTAATTTTTTCTAAATCAACATCACTTCTCTGGTGGGGGTCCCCGCCCGGAGCAAGTTATATGATTTTGAATCGTGTTTTTTTTTTTTTTTTAGAAAATCAGTGTTGGTGGGATTGGCTCTTTGTTTTCCCATTTTTCACGTAAAAGTGAAAGTTTGTGGTGATTCAGTGGATTTTTACTTGTGGTCTCCCTAGCCGAGATCTTTCTCATGAAAATGGTTATTGGTCTATTGGGTTAAGTATCATTTCTTCCCTATCTAAAATTTTTACCTTCAGTTTTTTTGATTCAAATAAAAGAAGCTAAACAATCTTTTGTTTTGGAAAAGTCACTAAGAAAAAATGTTTAAGTTTTCTCCTAAGGACTTCTCCAAAACAAAAAATTTTTTATTTATTTTTTTTTTTTTTTTTTTTTGAATTTATTTTCGATCCTAATTGATAATCTTTATTGCATTTTTAACGGGATATGGATCTTTTTATAAGCAAATCACGATTAAAAGTTCGTGAACTTAATAAGCTAAACATAGGAAATCAGTTGAAAAGTTAAATCGAAGTGGCGAAAGATGGATTCCATCTTTCGCCACTTCGATTTAACTTTTCAACTGATTTCCTATGTTTAGCTTATTAAGTTCACGAACTTTTAATCGTGATTTGCTTATAAAAAGATCCATATCCCGTTAAAAATGCAATAAAAAATTTTTTAGTTTCTTTTCTGCGGTTGACTTTTTTAGCGGTTCTTTGCAGCAAAAGAAATCTAATCCAAGAGTGTGTCTCTTTACTTTCAGTAGATTTGAAAAATATTTCAATTTTTTTCTAATGTTATTTTGGTGAGCAACAAATATCGGAAGCTTTTTTTCCCCCTTTTCTTACCCGTATTGCAGATCCAAAAACCGTTTCACTCTTCATTAAATTTCCTTTTTTTTTTAAAAATAATTATTTTAGTGAAACCGATTCCACTGCGATACTATTTTCTTGCTCGTACATATATTGCTTGGTTACATATAAAACCTATTACGGAACATAAATCAAAGGGGTTATTATTCATCACGTTTCTGTATATTCCTTTAATCCGATCCCGCTATTATAACATTTCAGAGTACGTGAAAGTGTAATTAATATGATAATGCGCTTCATAATTGTGTATGCCTATTGATAAATTTCCGAAAATTTATCGCTAAATAAGTTCCGATTGCATTTATATTAAAAAGCAACTAAAAGAGCAAAAAGCGATCTGCAAAACAAAACTTCGATTAACACGAAGTTCCTTTACGTCTGTAGAATGATTTGTAATTTACAATAAGGCTGTAAAATGCATTAAGAATAACCTATTTTTTTTGTTTGGTGTATTTGTCAAAAATATTTTATGAATTTTTTCAAAAATTTAGAGATGAATAAGTTTTGCTATTCGGTACTAGGCAGGTCAACTGAGCTATGTCCATCACAATCGTGCATGGAAATATGCTCTTTCGAACCGTTGCAGCTCAAAACCGGTTCAGGCAGCAGTTCAAAAGAGTATATCTCCATGCACGATTGTGATGGACATAGCTCAGTTGACCTGCCTAGTACAGAATTGGTATAACATGCACTTCGAAATTTCATAACCCCAAAATCCCAATGGTTTTTTTTTATATATATATATATCTATCAAGGTCAGCCAAAGTGAATGTGACTTTATTTTTCTTTCTGTGACAAAAATAATGAAATATAAAATCATTTTGGCATCAAACATAATTGAGCATAGTTGTTCGTATTTAATATTTTCTGCCTAAGCAATAAATTCTGCATAAATCTTGTTGAGACTTACTAAGGCAATCAGAGGATCACTTAACAAGGCATCAGTAAGTGCATCTACTTCCTTAATTCTTTTTTGAGTTAATTTCGTAATTCCGCGCGTCGGAGGTGAACTAACGTATCTCTATCGTAAATATGATTGGAGATAGTCTGTTTCGAGTGTTTATTATAATCACGTGATTGTACGACTGCAAGTTTACTTGCTCATGTTGCCGTAAAGTTGTGGTCACGTGACACGTTCACGAAACGTCGAAGCAGACTAACTCCAATCATATTTACGATGGAGGTACGTTAGTTCACCTCCGACGCACGGAATTACTTCATTAAGTTTTAAGATTTTCATTAACATGTTAACTTACCTTCGAAGAGGGTCATGAGATCCAAGTTTGGTTTAAATTTTAGGGTTCGTTCTGTTTCTCTTTGCTGATTTCTGAAGATGAGCTCGAAATAAAATATTCGTTCTTCCTCGTTTTTTAAGTTTTAATAATCTTAACGTGCTTGGTTGAATTCATCTCATAGTTTCCCATTGCATCATAGAAGAAAATAATAAGCATCCTTTAAGCAATTTAATAAGCAAAATAGTAAATAATCAATCGAATTAAATAAAACCTTTAAGCAAATTGCTCACTACGCGACGCTGTATGTGCTGAAGGGCCATATGTTCAAATTGAGGGTTCTGATTGGCTGATTGGGTTTCAACCAATCAAATTGGAAGATTTCAACCAATGGCGCTTTAGTACGTACAGCACCGCGTAGTGAGTAATGTTCCTTATTATTAGCCATCACATACGTTACACACTTTTACGCACTACATTAATACGTTACGTTAACATGGCGCAATGTATTAACGTAGTGCGTTTCTCCGCTTTTCCTGTTCCTACCAAGTACTCTTCGGTGAGAATTCTAGTCCGGATGAGAGATCCAAATAGTGTGGCATACGTGCAGGGGAAAGCCCACACGTAGCACAAAAATACTCAAAAGAGAAAAATACTCAAAAGAGGAAAAAAAACTATAAAAATAAAACATCGACTGACTCTGTATCTATCACGTACAAGAGTCAGCTGACCGAACTCACGTCGTCCCAGCCTTAGCTCGAACGCATGCGCGGAGCGTGGCTGTATCGCGACGTGGTTAAACTAATATCCGCTAGATGGAGCGCGAGTGCTCCATTCTAGCCTTCGAATAGGGGAAAATATGTAGCTCCATTTCTGGACGCTACAATAGAATGAGAGATCCAAATCTTCACTCTCGTATTTCCTGTCGAGCCTTTTCGAATTGAAGGGATTTATTCCAATCGGTCGAACCACGGCGGTTGCAAATCAAACAAGCCAATTAATAAATTAACTTTACATCAAACGGTTTGAATCGTGAATGTTATTAGTAGTTGTATTGGATCCCTCCCTCCCCTTGCTTATTAATAGTTGCTACACTAGGGGTCTTGCCGAAGATCAATCTCGAAATGTTTCTCATCTTATTCAATCATAATAATCTAAAATCAAGTCAGATCATTGGGAGATTCCGTGCTTTTGATTCGTAATTTTAACCGTCGCAAAGTCCGTGCCAAGTATTTTAAAGAATACTTGACAACTTCCCACCCCAACTCAGCGATATTATCATAGTTTTGATATCATTCGGAATTTCGAATCCCGGTCGCGGTCGACTTAATTCAACATCTGAGGTACTCCTTTTGAAACCGACAAAACGCCGAGGGAAAGTTTTCGGGCGCACTGGGGATCCCGGTTTAAGGGAAAAGTTTTCTAGTTACCCAATCAATCATGATGGACAGGAAACAAGAGAATCCAAGCACATCCACCCGGATAAACATATAGAAACTTCATTCATTGTGCTGGATCATCTTTCGGTTTTTTTTTTTTTTTTTTTGGATTCAGATTACGGAATTCTCATGCATGGGCTACTGTTGAATGATTCGAAGATCCGGAATTGTCACGGTTCGATGAGAGAAAGGTTAGAAATTGGCGAAAGAACGGAAATCTGTTTGGAAAACTTCTTCTTGAGATAAATGTCGTTTTTTTTTTTTTTTTTTTTTTTTTTTTTTGCTTTTGAAAATCGAGCTTTGGGATTCGCAATGGACTTTGATTTCGTTTGTGCACGACCGTAAATCATTTCGCCAGTTCCCAACGTGTTTGACAGAGGTTTAAATTATTGCGGTGTATAAGAAGACCTTTTCCCTTTTTTTTTTTTTTTTTTTTTTTGATTGAAAAATATTTTTCGGGATAAGGTAGAAATCCTGTACTGATGTTTTTGAACCGATGTCAGGCCTGTAGTCTTGTATATACTTGGGGATAAATTATGCCCAATTTTTTTTGACGTAGGACTACGTCTTAGGGCGCATTATGATGGTTTTGCCATGTCCGTTTGGTGTTTTGGACACCGAACATAAAAAAAACGAATATTTCAAAAATTTTAGATAAATTTTTCACTAAAATTTAATCATAAAATCGTTGATGATCCTTAAAAATTTTTAAAATGATCAACGATTTATAATAAAATTTTTTACTAATTTTAAGAAAAAAGGGAGAATTTTTGGAAAATTCTTTAGATTTTAATGATATTTTTGATAAAGTTTTATTAAAAAAGGGGGCCACTTGGACTAATATCAGGGTTTGGGGGATCATTAACATTTTTTAAAACGAACATTTCGATAATTTTTTGATTATTGAAAAAATGTATTTAAAATTTGATTGAAGTAAATTTTTTGAATTTTATTAAAAATTTTTGGTAAAAATTGTTAAAATTTTAAATTTTGTATTAAAAATTTTGATAATATTTTGTGAAAAAGGTCATCAACATTTTTTGAAACGAAGTTT
This sequence comes from Liposcelis bostrychophila, assembly GCA_037577465.1. NCBI lineage: Eukaryota > Metazoa > Arthropoda > Insecta > Psocodea > Liposcelididae > Liposcelis > Liposcelis bostrychophila. The sequence continues at coordinate 9,502,008 of CM075212.1, forward strand.
TCAATGATTTTTTATAAAATTTTATTGATAAAGGGGGCCACGTGGACTAATATCATGGGGTTAGAGGATTTAGGGGGGTCATTTACATTTTTTAATTATTAAAAAAATTTATTTAAAATTTTATTGAAAAAACATTTCTTGAAACGAACATTCGATAAAATTTTAGATAAATTTTTTCAATCATCTATAATGTTTGAAGAATTTCAAAAAGATGCCAGTTTTTGTGCTGGAGCAATACCTTCCCGCAAACTTTTTTTATATTTCGAAGTGGAAATTAAGAGAAAATCTGTACCTGACAAACATCCATATTTTCGAATCTTTGCTTCCAGAAATTAACTTTTAAAATTTTGGATATGGGCCTACTATGCTTAAAAGCCATTTCCTGTAACCTTGATCTTTTTTACTTTTAGATTAATTTCCGCTAAACGTTTTTTAAACCTTTAGCGGAAATCAATCCGAAATAACTCCGAAAAAACTTTTCAATCAATCCGCAAAACTTTAACTTTTAAAATTTTGGATATGGGCCTACTATACTTAAAAGCCATTTCCTGTAACCTTGATCTTTTTTACTTTTAGATTAATTTCCGCTAAACGTTTTTTAAACCTTTAGCGGAAATCAATCCGAAATATCTCCGAAAAAACTTTTCAATCAATCCGCAAAACTTTAACTTTTAAAATTTTGGATATGGGCCTACTATACTTAGAAGCCATTTCCTGTTATCTTGATATTTTTTACTTTTAGATTATTTCCGCTAAACGTTGTTTACCCATAACAAACGGCCATCTTTAATTTGCATATTGAGCTTTTTGGCTTCGACGTACAGAAATAAGAAAGCGAAAAAGGAAAGATAAATAAATTAAAATTTTTATTAATTTTTATTAATTCTAAATTTTTATTAGTCCTACGTAGGTATATATGCCTCATATACCGCATATTGGGGAGAAGTTGAAAGGAAATTCAAAAAAAATTCTAGGTTTATTTTAGGCACTGAAAATAATTTTTTTTATTTCATTAAGTGGATATTGTTTTTATGATACTTAAGTAAAAAATTTTATTTTTAGTGCCTACAATAAACCTAGAATTTTTTTTTTTTTTTTTTTTTTGAATTTCCTTTCAACTTCACCCCAATCTACGGTACCCTGACTTTTTTTTTCTTTTGCTATAGAGCTGGGGCTGTTGCGTCGAAGTCTCTTCCGAATTAATTTCTTTTATTTTATTTTAAGTTTTCTGAAATCACTTGAAATTAATCAGTTTGCTCCTTACCGTCATTTTCTTTATAAACATCATATTTCTCTTCAGCCTATGGTTCATTTACATGTAACAAAGAACCCCTCACAAAATTATAGGAATTTGGCTATCGGGTAAAATTCCATTTGTTTTTGTTATTTTTTTGTTTGTTTTTAAATGTAAATTTCATCCTACAGCCAAATTCCTATTATTTTGTGCGGAGTTCTTTATTTTTTTCATAGTGAACAGGTTACCCATTCACAGGGAATGACTGTTTTGTCTAATACTTGATTTACGATGAAAAAAAAATCCAAATTTTAGGTACCTAACGAACTCCTTTGGTATTTCCTAAAATTTTTAATGCAAGTTGCAACTTGTCTGAAATGTCTCAAAATAATTTCAAAAAACTTTAAATTTGTTTTCCTGGTTTATGTTTGCTTGGAAAAAGTTGAAACTTGTACCAAAAATACAAGAAATAGTCAAAGGAGTTCGTTAGATACGTAAAATTTTTTTCCCCGTAAATTGAGCGTTAGACAAAACAGCCGTTCCTTCCGGTATTTCGTAAAGACTCCTCTTAAGCACCATTTAAATCTGATTGGTCAACAACCATCTTAACCATTAAAATATATTTTTAACGAACAGGATGAAAATAAAACTGTTAATAAAACTTCATTCAAGGTCATTCTGTCAAGTTCTAACCTGACTTTATCAAGTTAGAACTGGTCATTGCAAGCCTCGAGGAAGAGGAATTTGATTTTAGGTGTAAAAGGAAATCACAAGCCATTTGTTTAAAAAATCTTGACCATTAAAAAAAATAAATAAATCCATTTTTTTTATGAACAGGATGGAAATAAAACACTTATAAAACTTCATTTGTTATTTTTTGATTTATTTTTCTAAATGAACAATCTTTTACAACATGAACTAATGGCTTTCCATTAGTTAAAGGGGTTAAAAAAAATTATGGCTTTTTTTTTTTTTAACGCTTCCCCTAAGACTCAGACTTACCGAAACTCTCTGTCTTATTTATTTTCCGTTTAAAAGGTGAAATACGGATCTTTTTCGCTTCCGTTTTTATTATCATTTTTTCCCCCCTGTCTCTTAAGTCGAGGACAGTTTTTAAAAATTACCGGAAGGCGTCTGAAAAGTTTTCAATTTTTATCAACAAATTCGATTATTCCTTTTCCTTTTTCGTATTTCGAAATAACTGACCGAGGCTTTCGCCTTTTTTTTTTTTTTTTTTTTTTTTTTTTTGTCTTTTCTTTTATTTTTTTTTCTCCCGTTTCTCTTCTTGCGGGCAGAAGAAACAAAGAAATGTAAAAAGGAGTTGGAGGAAAAAAAAGAAAAAAAAAAAAGAAAACGGATTCCTTTTGTTGCGAAGAGGAAAAAAGCGAAAGGAAGCAATAAACGAAATTTTCTTTGATGTCGGCATCAGTATCTGTCTGGCTCGACCTATGTTAAATAGCCTTTTCTGCTTCAAGAAAATAAATTAATTTTTCTTTGGGATTACGTCATTCAAGAACTTCCCCCCCCCCCCCTCCTCGTTTTTCCAAATGAGGATTTTGAGTGGCTGGTAAAATCGTGCTTCCCTCCGCTTTTTTTTTTTTTTTTTTTTTTTTTTTTTTTTTTTTTAGGCGTGGTGTTTTTGCCAATTGTGAACGCTTTACCATGTAAAAATCGCGTGGAAGAGATTTCCGTTTTGGTGAAAAAACAAATTTCCGATTGTTTATGTTGAAAAAGGATGAGTTTTGATAATCCAATTGTGATTGATATTTTGTTGCAAAAGCGCTGCATCGGGATTTGGAAAATTGTTTTGAGGTTTTTATGTTAGAGTGAAGCAGGGGCGAAAATGAAATTCCATTTTCCAAATATATTTTTAGCCCTGTACAATTTTTGCTCTTTGGATAAGGAAAAAGTTGAGTTTTCTCGGCTTTTTGAATTGTTCTTATTTTATTGAAAAACAATCGAGAGGGTTCCGGAAAAATTATTTCGTAATTTTCGGGTTCTGGGAAAGTACAGGAGGATTGAAAGATATTGAAAGTAAATATTTGAATTAGATCGAAGTTTATGTTAATTAAGTGAAAAATTTTACGTTGTGATTCTAGGAACTAGGGTTTAATAAAAATTTTTAGAGAAATCGTTGTAGGCACACTTGGTTGGTTTGAAAATTAGCTTGTTTTGGAATTTCGAAATGGTTTTCAAGCTACTGGCAAAAACAAGATTGTCAGAGCTTTTAAATCCGGCCTGTGGCTCAAAACAGTGCAATGAAACTATTTTTGGGCTTGAAATTCGTAATCTACGCAAACTTTTTGATGGGAAACGATGATTTTTATGCCAAAATAAAAATAGTTTGATATGAAAATGGATAAAGATGGTTTTTTAATTCCATGATTGGAGGTCGTCTGTTTTTCGTTCTTGTTAAAAATCATGTCACCAGGTTTTACTGTTGGTGCAAACTTGTGGTCCCATGTTTTTGGAGAACAGTATAAAAAAGCTTATCTCCAAACTTTTCCTAGTAAGCAAAAGAAATATTAATGCCGCTTCTCCATTATGGCTCAAAATTAATTTTACAAAATAAATTTTATAAAATTATTGAGAATAATGCTTTTATTTTACTAATTGAACATGAGGATGACTTAAAAAAGAATAAGAAATCTGTAAAAAATAAATATGTTATGAAAAAAGAAAGAAAAAGCGCATAATTTCCGGTAATTTTATAAAATTAATTTTGTAAAATTAATTTAGGACCATAATGGAGAAGCAGCATAATATTTATAAAATATTTTTTAAATATTTTCCAATAAGATTATTTAAAAAATATTATGCAACCATTTTTTGAGACAAGAACCGATAAAAATATTTTAAAAATGTTGACAAGGATTTTAAAAATATTTTGAAAATGTTGCGTAGATAAAAAGATTTTAAAAATATTTTAAAAATGTTGCGTAGATAAAAAGATTTTAAAAATATTTTAAAAATGTTGCGTAGATAAAAATAATTTAAAAACGTTGACAAAGATTTTAAAAATATTTTAAAAATATTTTAAAATTTAGTTTTTCCAACAAAAATTTTATTTAAAGGTTTTAAAAATATTTTTACTGCTTTTTGCTTTAAAAAATATTTGCGTAATATTTTTAAAATATTTTATAAATATTAATGTTTCTTTGCTCATCGGGCGCATTTTAGACAAGTTGAAACTTGCACTAATAATTTCAGGATACGCCAAAGGAGTTCGTTAGGTACTTGAAATTTGGATTTTTCTCTGTAAACGAATATTAGAAAAAACAGCCATTCCCTTCCGCTATTCGCTGATCTCGCTTTTCTTTAAATATCGGATGCGTCCTGCAAACTAATTCCCGATATACGGAGGTAGATTCGTTTGTTTTGGTACGAGAAGGAGAACAACGTCGAGTTGATTGATATCGACTTATTTTCGAAATTTGAGTAAATGAAGTAATTCAAAACTTCACCGTCCGAAAACCGGAGGTCGTCCGGTAATTAATTCGGTTATTAATACCGATTAATGCCCCTCCCCCTTTCTTTTTTTTATCAAGTTTTCACGGAGTGTTTCTGGATTCCAAGAATTTGTAACATCAGAAAATATCTTTTTTCAGATAAATTTTTAATTCCTCGTTAAGATTTTCAATGTTAAGCGATTATTATGAAATCCAAACTTTCTCTTTCCACCCTTTCATGTGGTCTGGTTAATTTTTAAAAACGGTATCAATTTTTCACCCGAAGTACAAAAATTTTCTTGGTCCAAAGTATTTTTTTTCTTTGCTGCTTTTATCGCACCCGTTTGAAGTTTCGAGGATGATTTTAATAAAAAACGAACCGTTGAAAAGTTTGAGCTGTTAACCTTGTAAGGGGGGCAGCCCCAAAGTTTAAATTTGCAATTTAATCTTTTCACGCATTTTTATTTTGGAGGAAAAAAAAAACGTGAATTGAAAGGTAACTAAAATAACGTTTATTACCCTGTCGCCATATGCGGATGCATGCCGCCCTAATTTACTGGACTTCGAATTGTACAGTACGTTTTTTCAATGAAAGTTTTATTTAATTTTCCGCCGTCCGATTTCGGAATGTAAAATAAATAATGAAAAACAAAGAAGAGGGAGCAAAAAAAAAAAAATTGCTGAAACAAGTACTTTTTTTTCCCCTTTCCATTCTCTCCTGCTTCCACTGCATAATAACTGAATCCCAGCCTTTTTAATTTCTGCTTTTATTTCCTTGGTTGAATAATTTTACTTGAATATCCTTTCTTAATTCGACATTCTTCCTCATATGCACGTAAGCTTCACGTCGTTAGCATTTATCCCTGGGTGTTTTAGACTTAATATCCTCTTTTACCTCGGGAGGCCGCTTTTACAAAATTCATGAAGTTTTTTTTTTTCTCATTCTGGAACAGAAAAAAATAAAATAAGGTGAAATTCCTGTTTAAAAAAAAATGGCTGTTTACAACGAAAAAAAGGAGTTTTTTTTTATTCTTTTCTCTCGTTCTTAATCACCTAACTGGTACTTTTTTTTTTCGTGATCTACGGGGAATTTGCTTTTAAAATTCTTGATGGCAACTCCATGGAAAAGAAAAAAAAAAAAAAAAAAAGGCTTGAGGTGGATGATGAAATGTTACGCATTACCGTTTATTTCCAACTCTTTTCTCGAATAAGTTTTCCTTGTCAAAAGATCATTCGGTCACGTTTTTCGAGTATTTCGCATTAAATTTGCATTTTACCCCATGTCGAACGGGAGAGAAAGCTTTTTCTCCCCCCCCCCCCCTTTTTTTTCATGTAAACGTTTTCATCTTTAACCATCTGTTATTTTTTTTTCTAACGATGCGGTATCGTAGGAATTAATTATACAAACTTTCAAATAATTCAAACCCCCTCCCCTCCCCTCCTACTTTTCTTTTTTCTTAGATAATCCCAAATCGATAAGCTAAAATTTCTTATTTTCTACAAGGTATATCGGTTTTTTTTTTTTTTTTTTTTTTTTTTTGAGGGAAATGGAAAAAGACGGATTTCGAAGTATATTGAACTATATTGGCTCGATCCATTTTTTTTTTTTTTTTATTACAACATCCACTTCATTTTCCATCTTTCGGCTACGTCATGTTTCGTTCAAAAAAATATTTATCCCTTGTAAATATTTTAACGTCCTTTTTCTTTTTTAAATCCCTTTTTCGCATCGAATTAAATTTTAGAGACTATGTTTGCATTATCGATATGAGAGTGGTGGCAGCAGCGGAGGAGTGAGGGGAAGTACAAATCTGATGTTATGGAGACAAAAAAAAGAAACTGCGAGACCTATTTAGCTATACATTTTTTATTTCGAGAAAGAAACGTCGCGGCTTTTTTTTTTTTTTTTTTTTTTTTTGAGCATTACATCCATCATTCTTTCTTCCCAAGCTTTTGGTATTTCATATTTTTTTATTGTATCACCTGGAAAATTAAAAAGGTAACAAATGCGTGTTGTTTTCAATCTCTCACGAGTTTTAACAATAGGACGAGTTTTAAAAAATTACACTTTTTTTTTATTCGCGTCACCTTTATTTATTTATTTATTTATTTATTTTTGGATTTAAAAGCGAAATATTTATGTTCTTCTTCGTTCTTTTAGTTCTTTTTTGTCTTTTATTGTTTTGTGTTTAATCGCCAGTACCGTCTAGTTTTGATCCTGAATTGGAGAGGTCCTTAAAGGCACGTGCTAGAATTAAATAATGGGCCCTGATACTTAGGTTGACATTTTTGATAATTTTTTTTTATTTTTTTGGAAAATTTTGAATGAGTGTAAACTTAGGCTAAGAAAGATCTCAGAAGCGTTATAACGGTCGCCATATTGCCCATTTTTGCCAGGCCATATTTCCTCATTATTGCGTGACTTTATTGCCCCATTGTTGCCTGGCCTCATTATTGACTGACCATATGGCCACCACTATTGAGTTGCCACCAATGGCCCCCAATTGCCCCAATATTGCCCCATTATTGATTGACTGTATTGTCCCACTATTGAGTGACCATATTGCTCCATTATTGCCGGGCTATATTTCCTCATTATTGCGTGACTTTATTGCCCCATAATTGCCTGACTATTGCCTCATTATTGACTGACCATATTGCCCCACTATTGAGAGACCATATTGCTCCCACTATTAAGTGACCATATTGCCTCATTATTGCTTGACGATATTGCCCCATTATTGCCTGACCATATTTCCCAACATGTTAAAACATGGTTTCGAAAAATGTTTTCGCTTTTTTTTTTTAAACATTTATTTTATTATTTTTATTGTGTTTTTCATTAATTTGCTAGGCAATATGGCATTGCCTTTGACTTCATAACCACCAAGCGAAATTAAACTCGCGTTTGATCATTACAATGAAATAAAATCCTTTTTTAATAATCCTAAAATTAATAAATTTTTACTTGTAAATTTACTTCGTTATTTCAGACGATCGTCCTTTTTTTAATTTTTTAAAAAATATCGTCTCTATTAATTTCCACGAAAAGCAAAGAAAAAAGCCCCCCTTTTCTTTTTCTTTTTCTTTTTTTTTTTTACACAAGGAAAAAAACTTTTTATTAACCCACTTAAACAAATGCATTGCGTAATTGCAACTTTTAAAAAGTTGTGAAATTTCATTAAACTTAACGGATGCTAAGGGTTTATTTCCTCGGTTAAATTCAACTTGTTCCACGCCTCCTTCCATTCCTTTATTAACGACAATTTTGCATTTAAATTTGATGTAGAACATGCTGACTTTTTCACAAGACGATTTCATAATTTTATTTCTCTAATAATTCCACCCCCCTCCCTCTTTCCTCCTCTTCCCTTCTCCTTCCGACTCGTGTCTGGATTCATATCTTGATTCAAAATCGCATTTTTAAAAATTTTATTTTTACACGTAGAAAAAAAAAAATCATTAAAAAGTAGAAAATGCCAGTTTTCATTTTATATTTTTTTCCGTGGAAGTTTCGCTGCATTAGCGATGGGAAAGATAACGGGTTTTGCCAGCATGGAGCTTGGGAAAACATTCCTTTTAGTCTGTTTTGTGTTCCCCCCCTGTAATTTACGCGATTTTCCAGTTATTAAAAAGCACAAAGACACGTTACAATCTCGTTATCCTCGTGGTACAGCTATTGTTGTCAGCTTTTTGGACTAGGTTTCGTTATAATTTTCAAACAAGTTACTCCTATTCTTTTGCCTCCCGTTTCCTTTTTTCGTCCCTTTTCATTTCCGATGATGATAATAATAATAATAATAATAATAATGATACAAAGATCTACAAATAGAAATCGAGAGGTTGTGGAAAGTGAAAGTTGAGATTATACCAATAATAATTGGAGCCAAAGGGACCGTAAGCAAACAACTACCAGAAGAACTAAAGAAAATCCCTGGGTGCGACGAAGAAAGACTCCTCGATGGACTGCAGGAAGTTGTGCTGTTAGAGACTTGCAGAATTGTCAGAAGAACATTGTGAGAAACAATAGAAGATACAGTGTAGTAATAAGTGCTAGGGTATTTGTCGGTGGTATTGTTATTCCCCACAACTGAGGGTAAACGGCTCATTATTAAGTTGTTATTTGGGAGAGGGTGGAACCCTTTTAGTCGCCTCCTACGACAGGCAGTGAATACCTCGGGGAGCATTCTGGGAGACGTAGAGCGCCCGGCCCCGCACGGGATTTTTTATTATTATTATTATTACTCAAAACTTGTTCTTTTACTCTTTCTGAAAGAGCCACAGGACAAGACCAAAGGAGGGTTTGGACGACCGCTTAGATAGACTGGATGAAGAGATATCCATAATCAAGAGTCGATTCCCCAGTCCTAACTGGTGGCTCGAGCCATAACATCTGGCTCTGGGAGCATGTGATTGCCCAGTGGTACTGGGCCCACATGGCTCTAACCCAAAATACGACGTAAAAGGGAGATGAAACAATAAAAAATAATAATGATAATGAAAAAGAATGTCGTTAACGACGAAGAACAATTAAAAAATGTTTCTTTTTTTTTTATCAGTAATTATCATCGAAGCAAAATATTAAAACCTCCATCGGGAATGATATTTCACTCGAGGCTCATTATTCCACTTGGAGAAAAATGTAACCTGTCGTTATAAAAACTGTCTCTCTCGTTAAAAAAAAAGATTGGAATCGATATTTCATTCCTTTCGGAATAATTACGTCTCTTTTTTTGCTTTTTAAATCGTTGGATCTTAAAATCTAGACGAAACCCTTCTTTCCCTAGTATTTTACCAAAGAAAAGAAATTTTGTATACATTATTTTTTATTACATCCAAAATGCTTGTTGCCTATACTGAAATCGGTAGGCGGTTTTTACCGGTTTAAACGCCTAATATTGGGTTGTAAATTAACCTTGCGCCTGAAATAATATTTGATAAAATCTTGAGAGAAAAATTTTCCGGATTCTCCATCGTTAAAAATGCTTGATTTTCCGATGCCTATTTTATAGTCACTCGCGGAACCTGATAATAGGACTCGACTTTTTTTTTTTTTTTTTTCTCTCTCCTGGAATCGTCCTTTTGGTGATTTAATTCGAAAATGCAATTTTCAAAAATTTTCCCTGATGTATAAATCACTGGGAAATGGGTCGAAGATCGAATTAAATTCGAAAAACTGATATTGTTATGCGGAGGCTATAAAATGAAAACTCACGGAATAAACTGAAAAAATGTGGGATTTTTGCCTATGTAACTCGGCGGTTCCAGCCCCTCGGCGTGTTTATATTTTCCCATTCGGTTTAAATTATTCATAAATCTTTTTTTTTCCCTTTTTTTCACCTTTTTCCACATAAAAAAAAAAAAAAATCAATCTGGTCCAATTATGACTGGAAATTCTCATCGGAAAATCCAATGAAGTTTATTGAGTAAGAAATCCGAGGTACCGGTAAAAAGAAGCAATTACGTCCTTTCGGATGTCTTTAAGATGTTTCGAAAGGTGGGGGAAAGAAAAATCTTTGCTTTTAAAGGGAGAAATGCAAAAAATTCTTAAAGTCGAAACGACAAGACCCTTGGGATCTTTGCTTTTTTTTTCGCTTAAATGAAATTTTTATCACCTTTTATTTTGTGAGAAAGTCTGACGTCTCCATTTCCTTTTCGAGGTATCTCTTTTTTTTCTGATCTCCATTTTGAATCTAAAATCAAGTGTCATTTTTTATTTCGTCCAACGGACTGTGAAATAAATTTTTTTTTCATCCTCCCTTTCCGGATTTTTCCTCATTTGTCCCGTCGTGTTTTTTTTTTTTTTTTCTCCACTCTCCATTAAAAAGAAAAACCGATTTTTTTTAAGGTATTCGACCAGCCCTTAAGATAAATCCTTCCTTTTTTTTATTGTTCTGTTAACGTATTCGAAGGCGGCGGAATTTTATATGCAAACACATAAACTCTTGACCGGCGGAATCGAATCGCCTCTCCTGAGGGTTTGCTCCACTTAACTGAATCTGCTTTGGTCGTCTGGTTGTCTGAATGTCTCGTCTGGTTTGAATGAACACTTCTGAAATGCAAAAGAAAAAAAAAAGAGTAAAAATCACATTGAAAGCCAAACATTTTTTTTTTTGAGCGCAGCTTTTCCGTCGCATAATGCTTTTAATAAAAAATGTGTAGGGGTTCGTCTTTATGTTGAAATTCCTCCGAAAAAGGAAGTAAAGCTTTATAAAATATTGCGTCACGGTAGCTTACACTTCATTAGAACGTTTATTGGGTTTGGCATTAAACTCAGTTTCGTTCTTTTTTTTTGTGTGTGACTAAAGGGAAACGGAGAAAATGATATAAACGATGAAAAGATGATTTTTTTTCCCCCTCTGCCCTTTTTTTCCGGGCAAAACGGGAAAAGGTCTTGGGGCCAAACTCCTAGAAAAAATTACTGCTGCCTCATTTAACATTTTTATTCCTCATCCTCGACACCTAGTTTGAAATGTAAAAAAAAAAAAAAAAAAAAGATTTTTGACCTTTGAGGTTATTCACTTGGATTGTGTCCTTCACCCGATTTTTATTCTCCCGTCAAAAGGGTGGTGGGAAATTATACTGCATAATAATTTTTCATGGTAATAAAATTGGATTAATATCAAAGTTTTAATACGGATGTTATCGGTAATTTTTTCGATAAAGGGAACCTGTCTGAAGTAATTTTTTACTGATTCTTCTGTAAAAGAAATTGTTTGTCCTGAGGCATCTATTTCGAAGAATTTCATTTTCAGGGCTAGACCCAAAAAGTATACTTTCGAGATCATGTAAACAAAACAGATTTCGTTATTCTCGCCCTGAAAACTACATTTCCAAGGCTGGACCGAAAAATTTCGACTTTTTACTCGGCCCTCTTGCCGATCCGAGCCGAAGGCGAGGATCGCACCTGGAAGTTCGGTTAACTGGGATCAAAACCTGGATCAAAACCTGGAAGTTTGATCTGGACAAAATCTGGAAGTTTGTTCTGGATCGTAATCTGGAAGTATGATCTGGATCAAAATCTGGAAGTTTGATCTGGATCGGAATCGGGGACTTTAACCTGGATCAAAACCTGGAAGTTTGGTCTGGACAAAATCTGGAAGTTTGATCTGGATCGTAATCTGGAAGTTTGATCTGGATCAAAATCTGAAAGTTTGATCTGGATCAAAATTTGGAAGTATGATCAGAATCTAAATCGGGAAGTTTAACCTGGATTAAAATCGGGAAGTTTGGTCTGGATCAAAATCTGGAAATTTAATCTGGAAATTTGATCTGGATCGAAATCTGGAAGTTTGATCTGGATCGAAATCTGAAAGTTTGATCTGAATCGAAATCTGAAAGTTTGATCTGGATCGAAATCTGAAAGTTTGATCTGGCTCAAAACCCGGAAGTTCGATCTGGATCAAAATCCGGAAGTTGGATCAAAACCTAAAAGTTTGATCTGAGCTGATAATTTTTATTCTGGATCAAAAAGCCTATCGGACTTTTATTCGACGAAGTTATGACTTTTTTATCTATTAAAGAAGCAAAGTAATTCGGAGGCCAACTGACGTTTATCCGTCACAAATATGATTGAAGATTTCGGTTTTTTTCGTTTTCCACTGAAATATATTCTTAGCAGATTTTTAATATCGCAAGCGCATTTTCGTATGATTTTCAGATTATTGTTATCTTTGTTTTTACGATTTTTTGCCTTCTGGAAGTTTATTAAACTTTCCAACTTAAAAAAAAAAAAAAAAAAAAAATTATTATCATAAAATTGCAATTTATATAATTTCTTTTTATCGTCAAATTTTTTTCTCCCTCTGTTCTTCATGGATTCGTTCGTCTCGATTTTTGATTTCATTTTCTTGATTTGCTTTGTCTTCTTAAGTTTCTTAAGCCGGATTATATTACCTTTCCTTTCATATGTATTAAATTTCTTTTTCTTGTTGGGAACTTTTAATTTATTTTTTGTTTTCGGTTAAGACGTGACTTCGTATTATTTTTAAGGATCTTCCGCGGACCCTGTCGTCTTTAAATTGGAAAAACAAAGTCAGGAAGGATCTGGCTTGATCCTGGAAAAAAATTCACACACTGGAAACCTAGGAAATCGGTGCTAGGGATGGAATCCTCCTTCGTGACCGAAATGTTACCTCCCGAAAAAAAAAAAAAAATAAGTAGAAAGTAAAATAAGATACAAAAGAAAATATTTCCTGGATCAAAATCCGGAAGTGAGAGATTGTTGATACAACAAAGAATATTATTATCCAGGTTCCAGGAATTACTTTGTATTTTGTCTTGAGTCTGCTTCCAGGAATTTGACCCGGATTTTTATTTACCGGTAGCCAGGGTCATTTTTTTTTTTTCAAATACCGGTTATCCGGTAAATTACCGGTAATTTTCGTAATTAATACTTAGACTCAGAAAAAAAAATGGCTAATGCGAAAGCAAAATTTCCTTGCGACAAAGATTTTCTTAAATATCATGAGAAAACAATAAAAATATTTTTTCATGAAACCACCTACCATATCTACCTATGTTTGCTTTATGAGGAAAAATCCATCGCCGTTTATAATTGTATAAAAGCCCAAATCTCTGAAACCCTTTAATTTATTGGAAATAACAACATCATTGAGAAAAAAAAAATTTCGTCGGGTACATGAGGGCCGAGTGTGAATCTAACCCACGTCTTCCGCTTGCCGGGCGGGTGCTCTACGACGAAGCTACCGACCGTACTCAACATGTTTGCTGTCGCGAAAAAATATTTGAGTTGCTACGAAACATTTCGGTTTTGTTGCAAGACAAGACTTGTTCAAAACGTTTCCTTTTTCTGAGATAATTTAACGGTAAATATTCACCGTAATTTTTATTCAATTTACCGATAACCGGACCCTATTTCCAAGAATTACCGCTCTTGAATAGACCTGCATTTAACTCTTGAGACAGGAACAATTATTTGAATCTCTTTGAATATAATTTTGTCATTTCGCTATGACTATTATTTAATCTCTATCCGTCCTATTTATTAATATTCATGTCCTATCCTCAGTTTATAAGTCAATTATCTTTTTCGGGGAAAGCATATAACGACGATTTTCTTAATTCGCTTTTCCAAACCCCGTTTCGGTCAGTATGTTTCCAATGGCAGGAAACGAAGAACATTCCGTTGCCAATTCAGAAATTTCGCCTTTTGTCAATTTATGCTCTTTGATAAATTTTTCTTTCTCCCAAATAAACAGAATTTCATACATTAATGAAACAAAGGAATTCGAATGTTGTTTTGACATTTCTGTTTTTTTATTTTGCCCCGGAGGAATTTTTTTGTTTCTTTAATCCGGTATTACAAATGCCGAATTTTCGTTCGTTTTTAAGTAAATCAAATATAAATAAGAATTCCTAATTAGCATCCGTTTCTGTCAATGAAAAGTCGGATCTTTTGCTATCGAATCAACCCCGTTTGCTTTTTCTTTTTTCTAATTTTCTGAACGACCTCTTTAGCTTTAGCTTTAGCCCTCATTCTCCCGACGACCATGTTTATTATTTAATTAGATAATCTCATTGAATTGGGAACGAGCCGAGGATTCCCTTTTAACTTATTACTAAATCCGGACTTTTCCAAAAAACTGATAACGTCTGGGGGGGTATCTCTCTCGAAAAATTTCTCTACCCCTGGCCTTATCCCCTTCGCTTCATCATTCATTTTTTTCCCATCTCCCCTTGCCCGTTTTATTGGATTTAAAATTACATTTTTAGTTATAACTCAATATCGTTTAAATTCATGGGAGGGAACATCGTGTCATGTAACAAAGTTTCGAAACTAACATTGAAAAGTTTTTTTTTTAAAAAAAATGCTTTTTATTTTAAAATAACGGTGAATAATGGGTACCGTAACAGGGGGTTACTTTTTAATTTTTTTTTTCAGATTTTTTCCAAAAACAGATGTAAAACGTAGAACAAAATTCATGCTTGTTTATACCGACATTAAGAGGCGTTCTTCAGTTTTAATTTGATACCCTGTTACCTATTTAATTTGATACCTATACCTGTTCTAACACAAATAAAAACTCGATTTTACAAAAGTTGTCGTTCTAACAAAAACGGGGTTACTTTTTAGAATCATGTTTGTACCTGAATATCTTTAATAATTGAAGAAGATAAGACCAATTATTGGCTTCTGAAAATGGAAAATGCCTTAATAAAACGATTTGTACCTTTTTTTAATGCACCCCTTTATTTAAACCTTTTAAAAGTAACCCCCCATTGATCATAATTTTTTTCTTCTTTTTAATTTTTTTTGGCTTCCAATAGTTTAATTTTGAGTGAAATTATGACGATTGCTTAAGGGATTATATAGGGCAAGCGCGAAAAGCAATTTAATTTCAATTTGACCGGTGGATGCAGTAGAAAGCATCTTATGCTGCATGATTTCCTAATTTTTTTTTCGTATTAAAAACTTAATATTTCTATTATAAAACAAGTTTAGGCAACTGGGCTTAAACATAACACTTGAAAATAATGAATTATTTAGAATAAGTTTAATTTTTTTTTTTAATTTTAGCCGTTTTCAAGTATTTTTAAAAAAAGTGTCAAAAGTAACCCCCTGGAATAAAAAGTAACCCCCTGTTACGGTACTCAGCGGAAATTAATCAATCATTTAAAATAAGTTTAATTTTTGAAAGAATTCTTAGCCGTTTTAAAGTATTTTTAAAAAAATTAGTGTCAAAAGTAACCCCCTTTAGTGAAAAGTAACCCCCTGTTACTGTATACGGTGAGAGACTGTATTTTCCGGATGAATTTGTTTCTTGTTTCAGTCGGGGCCTAAAAAAAAAAGATAATAATGGCCATCCCCCCGAATCCCTTTTCTCGTTCATTATCTCTTATCCTCTTGGAATTTGGAAATCGGATAAAATTCGGAAAAATTTTGCCGGCTATGCAAATAATTTTATGCTTGCACGTTATACAAAAGTAGTCGATTTTAACGCTTTGTTTGATTTTACCCCACCAACCCCCTCCCCCCCTTTTTTTTCGATCGCCTCTTTTTTGTACCGCCGCTCCCCTGGACGATCGGACACAATATATTTCGCTTGAAAGGAAACCCTTTTTTTCCTATTGAAGGGAGAAAAGGGAGAGGATAAAAAAAAAAAAAAAAAAAAAAAAAAATGGAAAACCGTTGTTTTTTTTTTTTTAAACACTCACCTGGTATTTTATCCTTGAGGTTCTCTCGGAAAATTTTGATCGATATAGTTTTAAAAAAGATGTCATGATGACGAACTTGCCCCTCTCCGGGAGAGAAAACATTTTCCCATCTGGTACCATTTTGGGGTTTCCCGTTTTGCGGTTTTATTCAAAGTCCTGTTTTTGACGTTTTGAAGCAATTATTCCGACTTTGCAACTGAAAACAGAATTTTTTTTTTTTTTTTTTGTCTCTGTTTTGTATAAGGACGTCAAAAAAGAACGTTTTTGATCGATATCAAGCGTCAGATGCATTTTATTATTACTAAATTGGAGACTTCAAGGAAAAGGAGAGAGGAAAAAAAATTAGCGAAAAGAGAGGAAAAAAAAAAAAAAGTTGGTGAAAAGGAAAGTTTCCGCTTATTGGAAACCGATCATTGGGAGTTATGTATCAATCTGAATCATTCGCAGGTGAAACTGCTATAAAGGAAACTCTTTAAAATTTTGAGGAAGGAAAATGTGTTTCTGATTTGCGATTTACCCCGATCGTTTTTCGGGCGCTTGGAAAAAGGAATATAAAGTCACCCCGGGAAGAATATATATCAAATGTTTACCTTTAAACCATCACCTTATTAAAGCTTGTGTAAGTTTTCTTTAAGGAGCATGCGGTTTTACCCCTCCCATTTTCCCTCCTCCCTTTTCCCAATCTCTGAAGGGATTTTCCGGATATATTCCGGTTTTAGCCTTGCATTATGTTACGGCGTTTCGGAATTCCGAGGAGGAATTAAAGGTGACTTTGAGCTCTGGTTTAATCATTTGAATAAGTCGATGCAGAGATTGTTTAATCGACTTACCTTCTGTATCGGGCGTTTTGTAATTTGTAAGGAGTGGTCCGTTTGGGGTTTTCCCCGAAATTTTCGACCTTGTAAAATCGCTTCTGGAAATTAAAAAAAAAAAAAAGAACGAGTGGATACGTGAGCGAACAGGATAATATACACATTTTCATTAATTGAAAAATATTTATGATTATCTTTTAGTTTGCTAAAGACCCCCAGCTCCGCGCCACCGCGCAATTTATTTATTTATTTTTTTCACACCCCGGCCGCCGGCATAAAATTTTCATGTTAAAACGAGAAGCGAATGCCGAGGTCGAGCTATGAAGTTGACTCTAACGCCGATCGTTTTATTTGGCGTGAAAATTGAAAAACAAAATTACGATGAAAGAAGAGATTATATAAATTGGTAGTGATTTCTGATTTTTAAGTCAAGAATAAATTTTCTTCTTCCGTTTAAAATGAAGTTGTATCGAATGGAAAACAACTTTCTTAATTCGAAAAAATAATTAAGAACTTTGAAACGGATAAAAAGTTCATTACATATTAGGTTTTGGAGGTGGCGAGTTTAACTTTTAAGGTACTTTTCATTGCGAATTTAAAGTAGTATACTTCACTTCTAGAATCTAAAGCGAGACTTTTTGAGTCCGAGACAGATTTGGCTCGCCGAGCGAAGCGAAGTGCGGAAAACGGTCGAAATAAATTAAATTAAGTTCTTCAAAATTTTTTTAAATTTAAGTCTTTAAATATTTTTTCCGCTCTTGAAAACGCTTTAAAATGGCTACTTTACATATATATATATTTCCCGTAAGAGCCGATCACTTGAAACTTTCAAGTTCAGCTTTTTTGGCTCTGGGAGGGTAGAAGTAAAGACTACTCCACTCCAAGGATCTAATTGTGGTGGTTACCATGTCTAATAGGATTAAAATAACGTTGAGTATTTAATTACCAATTAATCCTGATGACTAGTTAATTAATTATCCTGATGATCCTGTTTTACTGATTAGGTCCTGTAGGCTATTTGAACTTCATTGTAGCTGAAGCAGGACTTTTTCTGAAATAAAAAATTGGCACGTCAAAATTTTGTGTTCTCACTGATTAGACAAAAAAAAAAAAAAAAAAGCTTGAAAGTTTTGGATTGACTTGGAATGGGAATTTTAGAAAACTTTTAGATTTGTGATTTCAATTTTTTCTATTGAGGTCACTAAATCCCCTACGGAAAAAGATGCATAAATTATATAAAAACCATGTATAAATTATACAGAAAGTAGCGCATATATAAAAATTCATCAATTATATTTAAGTAACTCAATTTTTCTACGGAAAAAAATTTTTTAACCTTTCAATATAATTATGCATAAAGTTTGAAAAAATTATGCATGTCCAAATTATCGTATGAATGATACAAAAAATAATACATTTTTTTTATATAAATTTTTTGCATTTATTTTGCAAAAATTTTATACATTTTTTCCATCACTTTTTCGTACTGGAATTTTGAGCTTCAACCAAAAAAAATGTCTATAATTATGGATGTGAGCAAAAATAAAATAAAAATAAAATAAAATAAATATGAATAGGTCACAGAATGGCCATACCCCTAAATAAAAGGTACGGAAGCCCTGAAGGGTCAAGTATCTATGTTTTTTTTTTTTGTTTGTTCAGGAACAAACACGGTCTGTTCCGGAACTGACACGTTTTGGTTCATCGGTTGTTCCGGAACAGACAATCAATAAAAAATTTGTCTGTTCCGGAACAGGCAATTTACTTATTATGCGTTGTTTGTTCCAGAACAGACATTGCTTCTTCAGGAACAAACACGGTCTGTTCCGGAACTGACACGTTTTGGTTCACTGCTTGTTCCGGAACAGACAATCAATAAAAAATTTGTCTGTTCCGGAACAGCCAATTTACTTATTATGCGTTGTTTGTTCCAGAACAGACATTGCTTCTTCAGGAACAAACACGGTCTGTTCCGGAACGGACACGTTTTGGTTCATTGCTTGTTGAACAAGGAAGGTCTGTCCGGAACAGACAATGAATCAAAAATTGTCTGCTCCGGAACAAACAATTAGATTATACAACGCTGTCAGTTGCAGAACAAACATCGCTGGTTCCAGAATAGACAATAAATTAAAAATTGTCAGTTTCGGAACAGGCAATTTACTTATTAAGAGTTGTTTGTTCAGGAACAGACATTGCTCGTTCCGGAACAAACAAAGTTTAATAAGTAAATTGTCTGTTCCGGAACGGACAATGAATCAAAAATTGTCTGTTCCGGAACAAACAATTCAATTATAAAACGCTGTCAGATTTAGAACAAACATTGCTTGTTCCGGAACAGACAATCAATAACAAATTTGTCTGTTCCGGAACAAGCAAATTACTTATTAAGCGTTGGTTGTTCCAGAACAGACATCTGTTGTTCCGGAACAAAGATGAACCAAAACGTGTTAGTTCTGTTACAAACATTAAAATAAAGCCTAGATACTTGATTCTTCAGGGCTTCCTTGAAAAGAGGTTTAGTGTCGTCGGAGTGCTCGTCATATTTTTTTTTATAAAAATTGATGAACTGTGAGAGTAAGACCAAATCGGCGAATAATAAATTGATGAACTGAGAATTAAAAATGTATTGGAATCACCCGGATCTTAGAGTTATTTGGCCATTTGATCTCGTTAGTACAGCGTGTTTAATTCGCGATTCCGATGCCGATTCCGATTCCGATTAAGATCTATTCGGCATACCATCCCTGATTTATAGCATTCTCCGGCCTCTAATCCTTTGATTTCCTCTCCTCTCTCAAGCTCTATGATTATACGATTTCCCTTCATATATTTAAATTATGATTGGACTTAACGCTGGATATGCCGCTGGTCGGAGAATTTATTTAAAAAATTTTTTTTAGTCTTTAAAAGTTTGAATCCAATTCACTGAGTTCATAGGAAAGCTTGATCTTCAAATTTTAAAATTTCGTTTATGCGTATTAAGTAGTCTTTGATGTGTTGCAGAAACAAGTTGCAGTACTTGATACGATATTGTAGTGTTTAACACTACATCTTGTTCTAAATTCAGAAAAGCTGCAACTTGAAACCTGTACAAAGCAGGCATTCGCCGGAATTAAATTTGGGCATCACGAATGTTTTGCTCTTCTTCACCTCTGCATTTTTTTTTAAATTGCAAGTTTTAAAATAAAGATTTGCTGTTGGCAAACATCAAATGTTTAATTAATTGAAAAACTCCTGACTCCTTTTCCTCTTTTTATATTTTTTAATAAAATAATATAAAATAAAGTGGAAAGTGTTTTGAATTTCTGTACCATTGTTTTTTTGTTATTTTTAATACTTAAAAAGACAATGGAACCTCCCACAACCTTTGCCTTATTTTCCAGAGAAATCTTTATGAAAAAAATTTCGCACCTTTTCTGCCTTTTTTTTTCTTGATTAAAACGGTTTTGTCAGCAATTGTTCGTCACCACAATACCCCGAAAAAAAAAAGTCGTTTCAAGACGACCTGTAATCAATTATTTTTTACGTGGAAGGAAATCGTTAGCAGTCATTGTTAAAAATTTTTTTCCCTCAACCCAGGTTTCGAGGTTTTTTTTTTTTTCTTCTTTTTTTAAGCACGAAGCCGAATAAAATCCTATTACCGGAACTCTCGTTACTTGATACAAAAAAAAAAAAGGCGAAACCTGTTCATTGTTTGACAGGAAACTTTAGACAACGCCATTTACCCCAGAACGGTGGGTTTTATTTTTAAACTTTATATTACGGTAAATAAAAGGGAATGGAAAAACATCAGAATTCCTTCGCTGCTTTGATTGGAAATCAGAATTCGTAGAAAAAGCTTTCAAAGTTTGATAAATAAGTTTTTTCTTTTTTCTTTTTTTTTTTTTTTTTTTTTTTTTTTTTTTTTTTCCTCCTTGATATTTTTTAAAATTTCCGTGGATTCGTTTCCGTGGCTGCTGCGGACGTAATTTAAATTTGCCAAATATATATATTTTTTTCCTTCTCAGTGCAAATTTTTTGAATTTAATTAAAAAGAGGAAGTGCCTTTTTTTTTTTAGAGGTCTTACAAAAAAAAAAAAGCGAATCGAAGGTTGTAACTTTTGATGGCTCTTCGGAATTATGCTAACCCAATAAACCAACTCGTTACTTATTCAAATTGGGAAGGGGAGGCTGGGGGGGGGGGCCATTCGGCGCTGGTTTTAACAGTAACCCCGGAAATACGGTCCGTCATTTTTCCGACTATCTAGAAATCCTGCGAGGATTAATTGCCCTTTCCCGGTTTTAGTATAATAGGACATCGGGAGACGAGTTTAGGGCTTAGCCTTTTCATAGAAATTTACCATCGCTTTCTTTTTTTTCGGTTTTCCGGAAAATATCTTTTTAACTTAACGAATCGTTAAGTAATGCGGATTTTCGGATTTTGAACCCTTTTTTTTCGAAAAAAATACTCCCGAAATGTTTCTGTTTTATTCAAACTTTTTTTGTGGTTCCGCTTTTAGAGGAGCTTTTCGGCAGTCACTCAGGGGTGGATATTTGAAAAATTACAATGATATGCAGGGGCAATTGGAGAAAAATCTTTCCGAAAAAACTTGGAAAAAAAAAAACGTTGGATTCAAATTCCAATGAAAAATCACCCCCTCCCCCCCGAAAAATTTTCCATAAATCGTTTGCCTTTAAAAAAACTAAATACTTTATTGTGAAATCGTACGACCCCTAAAATATTTTTTCTTGGAAATCGGATGCAGTTTAGTAAGATCAAGAAAGGTCTGGTGGTTCTCTCTGTTCAGTCGTTTTGGTTTTTTGAAATCGTATATTTTCTAATTACGGCTCTGATAGAAAGCAGTTATCGCTACTTAGGGAATTTACACGGGTTTCATGTCGGAAGATAAAATTTAAATCCCTGTAGCCCCCGGAAAATATTGATAGTCGGGAGTTTTATTTTTCCTTCCACTTGGTGTATATCGCTTACGTCGAAAAATGGTAAAAGGGTTCGATTAAGAGCAGAAATCAGGAACGTATGATTTGAGATTTGCTTTCTCTTTCTCTTTCTCTTTCTCTTTCTCGCGTCTTTAATGTTTCGTGAAAACCTTTCGAATTTTTAACCCACTCTCCCCATTGAGACGCAAGTATATAAGCTTCTTATGGAACTTTAATACGGACGTAATATTTTACAACTTCGCTTCCCTCCCCGCGAGCCTCCTTCGGTCTACTTATGAACTTTAATGGTGACTTTGTAATTAGTTGGTGCCCTTGTAATTGATGTAAAATATTTTTGTGGTGCCTTTCCTTTTTTATCCATTGCGTCCGAAAATATAAAAAATGTTGTGCGCAAAACCTGAGAGCTGTACCTCTCCCTAGCGCGTGCCGGTAAACACTTCGATTTTTTCACTTTAAAAACTTGCGGATGTTCCATTTTTTTTAGCAATTTTTTTTTCCCTGTGAAATAGACAGATGAAAGTTCGATCACCGGGCCCAGTTATTACTTCATATGCACTTCTCGATAAAAATTTCAAAGACTTTAATTCATGACTTGAAAAATCGAAAGTATGCATAAAACTCCGATTTTTAAGCCAGCACAGGGGCCCGTACGAAAAGAAAATGCATAAATGATATAAAAATGATGTATAAATTATTCAAAAAATTAGACTACATAAAAAATGCATAAATTATGTATGATGAAGTCAACTTTTTACCGGAAAAATTGTTTTCACCCTCCAATATAATTATGCATAAAATGGAAAAAGTTGAATAAGTGTAATATTTGCAAATGTTCCTGCTTTATGATTTGAAAAAATTGTATGCATAAATTAAGCAAAAATTATGCACGTCCAGAATTTCATAGTGAAAGAAATTTTGCATAAATTTTGTAAAAATGGCGCATATTCACATTGTGTGGTTTAAAAAAGCATAAACTTTGCAAAAATTATGCATGTTCAGATTTTCATGGTTTAAAAAATAATGCATAAATTTTGTAAAAATTATGCATAAATTTTGTAAAAATTATGCTCATTCAAATTTTGCCGCTTAAAAAAATATGCATAAACTTAGCAAAAATTATGCATGTCCAGATTGTCATGGTTTAAAAAATTATGCATAAATTTTGTATAAATTATGTTATTTCCAATTTTGCCTCTTAAAAAAATATGCATAAATTTTGTAAAAATTTAATGCTTAAAAAAAGCATAGGTAAATTTTGTAAATATTATGCATCATGCATAAATTTTGTAAAAATTATGCATGTTCAAATTTTGTAGCTTAAAAAAATATGCATAAACTTTTGCAAAAATTATGCATGTCCAAATTTTGATATCATTTATACAAAGATAATAGTACATTTTTTACATAAATATTTTGGCATTAATTTTTTCGAATTCGTATGCACTTTATGCATCACTTCTTTGTACGTAAAAGGGAAAAGTTTATTGAAAGTTAATTGAGATTTTCAAAATTTTTTGGGTACCGAACAAGAAAGTAGTAATCGGACCCAAGACTTTCCATCCCTAGACTTTCCATCTTCAAAATTCTTAGGGGAAAAAAATGTGTGAAAATCGAAAAATCACCATAGTTTTTTTAAATAGGAAAACGCAAGTGCTTACAGGCACGTGCTACCATCAAATACAGAGTTCAGGTTTTGCCCACAATATTTTTGATTCTTCTAAAGATTTTTGAGGGGGTGGTTCCTCAAAAATAGTTTGGGTGCCTCAGAAGGGTCACCCTAGTAAAAACTTTTTTGTCAAACTGACTTATTTGCATGTTAATTTAAGATAAAAATTAACATAAAACTCCATGTGGATTTTTTTCGCGTACTAGTTTTTACCACGGAGCAATGGGAGACTCAGCCAGCCACTCTGCGAGGAAGTTTGAGCCCCCTGCATTTTTTTCGACTAATGTAATCTCCCTATCTTCCATTTGAAAAAGGGCCATTTGGAACCCCCCCTTAAAAAGAATTTTTCGCACCCCTTAACCATCCTGACTGGCTACTGACCTGTTGGCAATTTACTAAACTTTATCGCTGAACACCAAAATTTTCTGCGAAATTCGTCTTTCTCACTAAAAAAACCGCAAAAAAAAATTGTCTGGGCTGGCCCCGACTCTTAAAAATTATCTTATGGATAATAACGTAGGGCTCAGCCAACTAGTTTTCCCTGAATAAGAATCCTTCTTTTGAAAAAAAAAATTAATTAACCGAAAATGAAGCAGCTCTTTTGAAAAAAAAAAACGAGTAGCGAGACCCCCTTCCTTTTTATACAAAAAAAAAAAATCAAAGACTCGATTTATCCATTCGGGAGAAAAGGAAATGAAGTGAAAAGCGAAAAAGGAAAAATCTTTTCAACTTCCGCATTACACCTCATAGACCGTCAGTCAACGTTAATTTAACTTGCTTTTCCACGGTCCATAATTTGAAGACTCATCTTCTTTGACCTAGTTTAATCCATAATTGTAAAATCATGGTTGACGTAATTTCAATTTTCCCCTCTTATGGGCTCGATTTACGGTTGCAAAAACCGGAACACGACACTGGGCCAACCTCCTCCCTTCCTCCCGTTTTTCTCTTTGATTGAGTCCCATTTTGCCTTTTCCTCGCTCTTTTAATGGTTAGAAAATATACTCTCTCTTCAATTTTTGAAACCTAATTTATCCCTTCCATCCCTCTCATTTTCGGAATATCTTTTCCGGGGCTGTTTGACTTGGATTTCGTCCAGAATATAATATTTTTTTTTTTTTTTTTTTTTTCGAAAACCGGGGAGGGGCGGAAGAAAAAGAAATTTAAAAAAAGAAGTTATTCATCCCCCCCGTTTATTTCTCGTCGAATGAATTTCTCCTTTTGGAGCTTCGGAAAATTTGATTTTTTTTATTTTTTTTTATTTCCGAGTGTATTATTATTTTGAAGGAGATGTTTGCGTTTTAACGGTCGCACGGGATTTACGAAACTACCTTGAAATGATAAATTCCATCTTTTATCCCGAAAGAAAACGTAGTTTTTTTTTTTTTTTTCCCTAACGAAAAAATTCTTCATTACTCACCTAACTTTTGCAGCCGTCGATTCGTTTCCCTGCAACAAAAAAAAAAAGAGGATAAAAATCGTCGATAAATTGATTTAGGTATTAGGGGCAGCAGATGCTAGGGAATTAAAGGCTGTCTTATTAAGAGTGAGTTAGTGCTGTTGTCGGGAAAAACCGCGCGTTTGCCTTTTCCTTTTCGATTTTTTTTTATTTTAATGAAAAATTCATGATTTCCTTTCCCCCCTTCCTTCTTATTTTTTCTCTCTTAAAATCTAGTAAAGTTGCCGAAGTTACCGGAGTTACAAATTTCGGTATCAGCCTTTTTCTGTTGCCTAAGTCGTTTTTTATAAAGCGTCGTTAAACGAAATGAATATTGCGAGTTTAGTTAAGCAGAAGGGGATTTCCGTTTCGATTTCCGGGAAATCAAGTTTCTCTTTTCGTTTTCCTCAGTGGAAAAAGAGAAAAAAATTCTTTTTAGTACACTGAGTTCCTTTGAATTTTTCTTTTTCTTATACGATGTACAGATGTTGGTGACGGGGAATATTTCTTTTTAAAGTTTTTTATTTTTTTTTTTTTTATTTCTGTCTTTGCGGGAGCTCTGCATTATTTTGACGTTAAATAGATTTAGGAGTTTAAAAATTAAAGATAGCCTGAAGTTAAACAGTCTACCTCTGTGGAGAGTTACGAAAGCTGTGTGCCTCTTGCTTTTTCCTTCTTTTGAAGTCGTACGTTTTGCAGAGTTGCGAACTTTAAACACGAGTCGTTGTGGGATATCGAAGGCAGGAAACACGGTATTGTTTGGATGTGAGGACAGTTCATGGATTTTGTAAATTTTACCTATTGTGTATCCGGTTGAGAAATTTTTAAAGCGCTGAAAAACCTAGAATTTATCTATTTTTTTTTTTTTTTAGGCAATCTTTGCATTGACCGTTTTTTTTAAGAAATTCTGGAATCGAATTCTATTTTTTTTAGTCTTTGAGTCAGGAAATTCTGAAAATGCCTAGGCAATTTTTACATTACCGAATTTAATTAAATTTTTGCCATTTCTGAGAATCGGCTAAAAATTTGTTGGGCAATTAATTCTAGAAATGTCACATTCTAAGTCAATTCTACAATCGCTGAAAAATAAGTTTGGTCGGTTATAGAGTAGTTGAGATTTAGGCAATTTTAGATTTGACGTGAATCAAAATTATTTTGCTCTGTCAGCCGTTCTCTTTTGCTCAATGGAAGTAATCCTTTGGTTAACTGATTGGTTTTTTTATCATCTTTTTATCAGGTACTAGGACCAGAATGATAATAAATTCCCTGAACTCATCCGCCGCCGTTCCTTTCGACTTAATTTGGCATTCGGTAATGAAATGACTCTAGAATTCCGTAAGACTCGGCAATTCTAGAATTGTCCAATTTAGTTTTTCCTCAAACTTAGAAGTGAATAATTTTTTGGAAAATTCTAGAATTGACTGACTTTTTAGGCAATTCTTTGAATCGAACGTTTTTTATGCCGCTTCTCTATTATGACTCAAAATTAATTTTCTAGATATATTTTCAAAATTTCCGGAAGTACTGTGCTTTTTTTATTCTATGGATTTCTAACCCAAGATTTAAAAATGGAGTCGGCCATTTTTACTACATTGCATTTTTTGTATTCTTAATCCGTGGTCGAAAATTCATAGAATAACTAAGGCACAGTACTTCCGGAAATTTTGAAAATTAATTCTAGAAAATTAATTTTGAGCCATAATGGAGAAGCAGCATTAGTCAATTCTTTAAATTGATCGACTTTTTTTAGGCAATTCTGCAATTGACTGATATTTTTAGGCAATGCTATAGTTGACTGATTTGCTTAAGGCAATTCTTTAAATTAATTGATTTTTTTAGGCAATCCTGTAATTGCTAATTTTTTTTAGGCAATTCTGTAATTGCCTAATTTTTATTAGGCATTCATGTAATTGCATTAATTTTTTTAGGCAATTCTGTGATAGACAGGAATTCTGTAATTGGTTGATTTTTTTAGGCAATCCTGTAATTGACTGATTTCCTAAGGCAATTCTTTAAATTGATGGATTTTTTTAGGCAATTCTTTAAATTAATTGATTTTTTTTTAGGCAATCCTGTAATTGACTGATTTCTTAAGGCAATTCTTTATATTGATGGATTTTTTTAGGCAATCCTGCAGTTGACTAATTTTTTTTAGGCAATCATGTAATTGCCTAATTTTTTTAGGCAATCCTGTAATTGCCTAACTTTTTTTAGGCAATTCTGTGATAGGCAGGAATTCTGTACTTGAGTGATTTTTTTAGGCAATTCTGTAATTGAAGACATCAGTGGAAAAAGGAGACCGTTGGACCTCTCGAAAAAAAATTCAGACAACAGGCTATTTTCTATTGTTTTTTTTTTTGGAAGCCATTTTGACTCCGATAGAATTTTCTATGTACTGTTTGTAAACAAGCAGTAGGAAAAGGTTAGATCCTCTTTCGATTTTCATTTATTGACTACAGTTTTTCGTTGGAACCTGAACGGTCTCCTTTTTCCACTGATGTCTTCAATTGATTTATTTCTTTTACACGATTTAAAAATTAATCAGGTGTTTAGGATGTCTATAATCGCCTAACGAAATTTTAGTCAATTTTAAATAATTATATCCGGTAATTCTGGAAATTTCCAAGGCATTTCTGAATTTTCCTATAACTCCTGAAATTTTAGTTAACGCCACAAATATTTTACTTAAATTGTGAATTTTACATGTGTATTGAAATTTGCAAAGATTTCAAAATTCCCAAAATTCCCCCCCCCCCCCCCCCCGAAAAAAATTCCCACCTTTTTACGCGACTTCTTATCTTAAGAAAAAAAAAGTAGTTTATCATGTTCAAAAAGAAAAAAGAAATTAAACAGTTACCTTCTCTTTATCTTTCCAGGATCCCATGAATCCCAACGAAACGGTCATCGTCATCAGAAGTCTCGTGCCAGGAGGCGTCGCACAACAGGACGGTCATCTCATCCCTGGCGACAGGCTGGTCTTCGTCAACGACACCAACTTGGAGAACGCATCTCTGGATCACGCCGTTCAAGCCCTCAAAGGAGCTCCGAAAGGCATCGTAAGGATCGGTGTGGCGAAACCGTTGCCGATTCCGGACAGCGTTTCCCATAGCCAGGTTAGTGACGAAACTAGATCGCCGACAATCGCTCACGAATATTACAAAGACCATCAAACCGATAAAGATGGGGTAGAGGCGTCCATCGGGGGCAACGGGGAGGAGGGAGGTTCACCTACGCAGAACATTTTGATGAAATCCGAAAGTTTCTAAAAAAAAAAAAAAATTTAAAAATTATGAAAAAAAGCCATTAGTTGCCTACATTCCATAAGAAATTTGTTTTTATTAAAAACAAAAAAATATTGAAAATTTGCTTGAAATCATTGCTCATTTTCCGGGTTTAACCAAATTAATTTTTTTAAAAAAAATTAGGCGATAAACAGAACTGATCTTTTTTTGATAAAAATGCCCGAAAGAAAAAAAAAATTAAGTTTGAGAGAAAGTAGTTCTCGCTTTCTTATTTTTTGATGTCGATTTAAAAAAAAAAAAAAAAAGGGACGATAGTTTTTAGGTTTTCATTGGTTAAACCGAGACAAGTTGATATTAATTTTTTCCTTTTCTGTTGTTTTTGTTTGATTTTTTATATTTTTATTTTTTTTTTCGCACCGAGACAATCTTCGTTGTGTTTCACGCTCTTCCTCCCAACACTTTAGAAAGAAAAAAGAATAAGTATAATTCGTTTTGTTATGACTTTCTGTGACGGTGTTTGTTCGTGTTCAATTTGTTTTATTTTTCTTTTATAACGAGTACCGTCATTAAAGTAATGAGGCTGATTTTTTTTTTTTTTTTTTTTTTTTTTGTCTTCTTTTTTAAAATGATTTCACTTTCTTCCGCCCGATCGTATTACGGGAGAAAAAAAATTCCGGAGTAAAGCGAAACTTGTAATTTTTTTTTTTTTTTTTTTTTTTTTTGAGGAAAAGTTCCGAATTAAAATCGTTATAAGTTTAATACGAGCTTCCCAGAGCAATTGAGAGTCCGCGGTCAGTTTTTTTTTTTTTTTTTTTTTTTTTTTTGAAAAAGTCGGGGAAAAAAGAAGTTTGTTACTTTTTATGACGGAACCACCTCGGATATTGACGATGAGGTCGTGTTTTTAAATGATTTGGGCAAATAAGGACTTGGGGATATTTTTTGAACTGGTGAAAAAGGAATTTAATTTCGGAGAAAAAGGGAAATGAATGTTAATGAACAGGTCTTTCTGTTAAACGGATTGAGATCCCTAACTTTGACGGAAAAGAAAATTAGGTTTTTTCGCGAAATAAATTTTTTTGGAATTACTCTTTTTGTGCGGCAAAATCCATGAACGGTGAATAAAGAGGAAAAATTTTATGATCTTGAAAAGATGTTTAGGAGTTTAAAACTTTGGGACCTAAAAAAACTAATTAAATTTTTTTTTTTTTTTTGTTTGTTTTTTTAACAAGTTGATAAAAAGTTAATACATTTGAAAGCGTAGTTAAAGGCAGAGAATACTCCGGAAAAGGTGTTTTGCAACGTCGACGTGTTTGCTATTTCAGAATTTCGTAAAAATAATCGATCGATTGTAGAATTGACTAAAAATAATTGGTCAATTCTAGAACTGCCTAAAAATAATTCATTAATTCTATAATTGCCTAAAAATAATTGGTCAATTGTAGAATTGCCTAAAAACAATTGGTCAATTCTAGAATTGTCTAAAAATATTTGGTCAATTCTAGAATTGCCTAAAAATAATTGGTCAATTCTAGAATTGCCTAAAAATAATTGGTCAATTCTAGAATTGTCTCAAAATAATTGGTCAGTTGTATAATTAGCCAAAAGTAATTGGTCAATTCTATAATAGCCTAAAAAGAATTGGTCAATTCTAGAATTGCCTAAAAATAATTGGTCAGTTCTATAATTGCCTAAAAATGATTGGTCAGTTCAAGAACTGCCTCAAAATTCTAGAACTTCCTCAAAATAATTGGCCAATTCTAGAATTGCCTAAAAATGATTGGTCAGTTCAAGAACTGCCTCAAAATTCTAGAACTTCCTCAAAATAATTGGCCAATTCTAGAATTGCCTAAAAAGCAGTCAATTCTGAACTTGTCTTATTTGCAACGCGGGTTCATTAAAGCCGAAGAGGGGGAGGGGGGGGAGTCACCCTGAAATCTGCCTTATTATTTAAAAATCTGACAACGCTCTAACCAAGCAAAATTATGGCTTATCACTTAATACGAGAAGTACTTAACGCGTATCTTCCAAGGCTGCAAGTACGAACATGCTAAAAACAACCAATACTTCTATGTACAAACCCTTCAAGTCTACGACCTTCGAAAGCTTAAAAAAACTAGCAACCGACAATCTTACGTCCTGTTAAGAGCTTAGAAAAAATTTTTTTAATCATACTTCGTTTCAGGAATTTTCCCAAAAAGTTTTCCCGCAACTCTTTTGAACTTCACCGAAAAATCGCTTAAAAGTCAAAATTTCGTCAATTCGAAAAAGAAAAACATCGAAATTCATTTTTCCGACTTTCTATCAAAATTTAAAATCCTTTTTCACGTTGTTCGAATGATCGACCACGCAGGTTTTTTTTTTCTTTGAAAAGATAATTTTTATAAATATTTTTCCTGGAAACTTTTTAATTAATTTTCTTTTTTCCACGTCAAAAAATTTACAATCCTCTTTTTTATTAATGCTTGCTTACTCTTCTTTTTACGACGATCTTCTTAGCACTTCTAAAAAAAAAAAAAAAAATTCGTATACGGCCTGATTCATTTATCATTCCAAAAGGGCCTAAAAAAAATTAAAAAGACCAAAAGGTTAAATGTTAGGAAAAAATAATGTTATTTTTTTTATTATTCTTTTTTTTTTTAACACTTAGCTTTAAATTAACCCGTATATTGTGTGATGTTTTTTCGCTCGCGATGTTTTTTATTAAATATTTTGCGTTTTTTCATTATTATGGTGTCATGATAGCGTTTGTAACTCTTCGTATTCGTATATCGCAAAAAAAAAAAAAAAAAAAAAAAATATTTTAAATCTTTTTGATACTTTTCTTTTTGTTTTTGAATCGTACATATCTTTGTTATTGCGCACTTTTATTTTGAGGACCCGAAAAAAAATAACGGAAGGAAAAAGGGAAACAAATGTTTTCGTTGAGTTACGTATAATTAATTAATTAATTTTTTTTGTCGATTGGAAATAAAAAAAATAGGGATGCCTTACTAACTCCTGTTTATTTTATTTTTTTTTTACTGCATGATTTTTTTTCTACACAATAACTATCATTCTTCTTTCACTTTTTTTTGGGGATTTAAAAATTTTCTTTTTTGTTAACCGTACTACTTTTTCTTCTTTCTCGACGGTTATGTCGTCCTATAATAAATAACCCGTTTGGTTTAGATTTTTTTTTGTCATGCTGGGATTTTTTTTTTAATGGATTGTTTTTCCTTTTTTTTTATGAATGTAGGATGGATTTAAAAAAAAAATCTCCGGTTAAAGAGCAAGGATCGATGATTAATTTTTTGTGTTAATGGATCGTTGCTTTTTATTCCGGATTTTTTTTTTTTTGCCTTTGAAAGACAATTTTTCTTCTTTTTTTTTTGGATAGTATATTAATTCTCTTTTTCTAGTGGTGTTTTTATATAGTTTTTGTGGAGCAATGCCGTTTCCTCGTTATCCTTCAGGAGGATAGAATTAAAAGTGCAATCTATGGAAGACTCGCCTCCATTAGCGGATTGATTGCAGAGTATAATCGATCCTGGCATTTGATTAAATTATTCCTGAAGTTCTTAAAATCGAGTGATTGACGTATCCCCATCGTTTATACGATTGGAGATAGTCTGTTTTGGTTGTTTTTCAAAATTATTTGACCATAAGCTTTCTCTCCGAAATAAGCCAGCAAACCTGTGGTTACACGATTTTGAACAAGAATCAAGATAGAGATACACTCAGAAAAGAAAATGGCTGCCCAATAAAAAAAAAATTAAGATTTTTAAATATTTTTCAATATTTTTAAAATATTTTTCAATATTTTTAAAATGTTTTTCAATATTTTTAAAATATTTTTCAGTATTTTTAAAACTTTTTCAATATTTTAAAAATATTTCATAAATCTTAATATTTTTTTTTCTCATTGGGTGGTGCGAAAACAAAAATGTCTTGTGACAAGAGATTTTCTTAAAAATTATGTGAAAATAATAAAAATATCTTGTCAAGAAACAACCTGTCCGTTGTTATGAAGCATTTTTGTTTTGCCATGAAACATTCCGATTTTTTTGCAAGACTGATCTTGTTCAACACATTTCTTTTCTCTGAGTGTGTCTCCAATCATTTTTATGATCGAGTTACGTCAGTTGACCTCCGAATTTTTTTAGTAGTTTCTATCTGCAAAAAAAAAAAAAAATATTTGGAAAGAAAACTCTTTACTATACAACTATATCTTCGAAATTGAAAAAATCAAAATGGCCGCCGCTATTTATTGAAATGACCACGCGCCCGAGATAATGATCACGTGACATTTTTCTAAATGTCGAGGTTTAACTCTGAGATGCAAAACTTTTAATGTGAAATCTTTTATTTTTATTTATTTATTTTATTTTATTTTTTTTTTTTTCAACCCATAAAAAATCATTCGATTACATGCTAGGACCTATTACATTCTATAATTAATCCACCAGTGGAGTGGAGGCTTAAGACTACCGAAATACTATGCTTCTCCTGCCACTTTTTCGGAGTTTTTTTTTTTTCAAATTTCCACCGGTACTACTACCCAGCAAATAAGGTGACGTCTTTGTTTTAAAAACGACATCCTTGGAACTACTTTAAGACGTCGTTTTCCAAGACAAAGACGTCATCATGACCAAAAGGAGGCGGGCGTCGTTATAACCCACGCCAAAGGAAAGTAAAAAATCCGGGAAAAATTGGTTTGAGCGAAGTCGAGGCGAGGACTTGATCCCCGGACCTTCTGATTGCCGGTCGACTGCTCTTAACCACTGAGCTAACTCGAAGCTCGACACAACGACACTACGAATTAGCTATTTTAATCACACGGTCAATTCGCGTATACATATACGCGCGCATTAAACATACAGTATATTTAACTTCGTGGCAGCTAAAGCACAGCGTTTCCGGTAATTTCACTTTTTAATTCTATCCATTCCGAAGCGATAACGGAAAAACGGCATAAGTTTATTTATTTTTTGCACGCAGATCTTTTTAATTAGTGTTTAACAAAAAAAATTTACAAAAAAATTTAAAAAAAAAAAAAATTTTGATTATTACAAAAATATTGCCGTTTTCTTAATATTAAATAACAATAATTCACAGGCCTTAAATCGATTAATTAAACGGCCTAAAAAAATCGCAAAAAAAAAAAAAAAAACATTTTTTTAAATGTATTTATAATGTTACCAGTTGTTAAAATATATTTTAAAAAAAAAAAGCTTACTTGCAGTAGATTAAAAAAAATTGTAAAAAAGCTGAGCTGGAAAATTTTCTAAAAAAAAATTTAAAAAATAAAAAAAAATTAACCGAAAAAAATTGTACTATTAGATTATTTTTTTTGAAAAGGAAAATTATTATGGGGGAATTTGTTTTTTAAAGGGATCTTTTTTTTTTTTCGTTTTTAAAAATTCACGTTTTCACGTCACGTTTTAGCTCGAAGTCGGGTTGAAAGCTAAGCACGGATTTTACTTTTTTTAAAGAAAAAAACGAGTAAGCAACACAATGTTTTTTTTTATTATTATTATTTGCTTGATATTACACCATTTATGTAGATATTTTGTTTCGTTTTTTTTATGTTAGTATATTTTTAAACGAAGTGAATTACAATCAACGCATTAAGTTATGAAATTTAATTTTAGGAGACGAAACGGTATATTTATTTCCATTTATTATTTGTATAAAAAAAAAAAAAATTACTTTAAAATTAATTTATTGGGATATTATATTTTAAAAAAAAAATTAAATCGTTCATTTAAAAAGTAATTGAAATATTTTATTATTATTTAGGCGACTTTAACTACGCTTTTGGTAAAGAAAAATCGTTTCGTGGAAAAAGCAAAAACGGAAAAGTGCTTAGTTAGAGTTGCTGGAAAAAAAAAGACATCAAGAATTTTTCCACACATCTTTCATTTGAAATCGGCTTACAATATTTTTATTGATTAGGAAAAAAAACGGTTTTTTAAAAATTAATTCTTAAAAAAAAAAAAAAAAAATATTTGAAGAAAACGGCGTTAAATCGCATGGAGCTTCTTTTTTTATTTATTTCCTTTTAGCATTTAGTTCTTTTTTAAAGTAGTAAAAAAAACCTAACTGTTAATTTAACCATTTTGTTATTTTATTTCTGTTTTGAATAAAAATTTAAAAAAAACAATGCCGGAATGTTTGGTTAATTTAATTTAATTTTTTTTAATTTTTTATTATTATTTTTTTTTTCCGTTACAATAATGTACAGGGTGACCATAACTCCGTAACGGTCTCCGATTATTATTTTTTTTATTATTATTATTTGCTTGATATTACACCATTTATGTAGATATTTTGTTTCGTTTTTTTTATGTTAGTATATTTTTAAACGAAGTGAATTACAATCAACGCATTAAGTTATGAAATTTAATTTTAGGAGACGAAACGGTATATTTATTTCCATTTATTATTTGTATAAAAAAAAATTACTTTAAAACAATTTATTGGGATATTATATTTAAAAAAAAAATTAAATCGTTCATTTAAAAAGTAATTGAAATATTTTATTATTATTTAGGCGACTTTAACTACGCTTTTGGTAAAGAAAAATCGTTTCGTGGAAAAAGAAAAAACGGAAAAGTGCTTAGTTAGAGTTGC
Organism: Liposcelis bostrychophila; assembly: GCA_037577465.1. Taxonomy (NCBI): domain Eukaryota; kingdom Metazoa; phylum Arthropoda; class Insecta; order Psocodea; family Liposcelididae; genus Liposcelis; species Liposcelis bostrychophila. The sequence continues at coordinate 9,536,580 of CM075212.1, forward strand.
TGAAAAATAAAAGACATCAAGAATTTTTCCACACATCTTTCATTTGAAATCGGCTTACAATATTTTTATTGATTAGGAAAAAAACGGTTTTTTAAAAATTAATTCTTAAAAAAAAAAAAAAATATTTGAAGAAAACGGCGTTAAATCGCATGGAGCTTCTTTTTTTATTTATTTCCTTTTAGCATTTAGTTCTTTTTTAAAGTAGTAAAAAAAACCTAACTGTTAATTTAACCATTTTGTTATTTTATTTCTGTTTTGAATAAAAATTTAAAAAAAAAACAATGCCGGAATGTTTGGTTAATTTAATTTAATTTTTTTTAATTTTTTATTATTATTTTTTTTTTCCGTTACAATAATGTACAGGGTGACCATAACTCCGTAACGGTCTCCGATTATTATTTTTTTTATTATTATGACATAATATTGTGTGCCGATTAGATGGAAGAATTTTTTTCCTATCATGATTTTACTCCTCTTTTTTTTTCGAAAAAAAAAATTCGGTTAATAAAAAAAAGAAGAAAATTAATAATCCGCGCATGGAAAAAGTTCGTAAAAGTAAACGTTCAAGTTCAGTAATGTGGAAGTATGGTCACCCTGGCAAGATGTTAATCTTCTACGCCTGCGTGTCATGTTGGTACGTATGTTTTTTTTTTTTTTTTTTTTTTTTTTTTTTTAACCTCTTTTTTGGTTTGGATATGTTTGGGGTTTTTTTTTCAGTAGATTTGTGATTTTTGTTTCATCTTTTTTTTAATTAACGTAACTCGATGATTTTTTACAAAAAAAAAAAAAAAAATTATATATAAATATTTCTTTAAGTACTTTAAATTCTCCAGATGGTTAAAAAAGTTTTCCAAACCGCGCTTTTTTTTATTTTTTTAAATTCGAAAAGAAAGGACGAAATCGAATAATAAATAAAAATGATTAATGAAAACTTTTTTTTTTCCGCTTTAAATTCTGAAAAAAGTTTTTTTTTTCTTTTTTTTTCTCTCAAGTTTTTTGTACCAACAATATTCAAAAATTTTGATGGGCTTAATGGTTCCGTCTGAGGCGGAAAATCGGAAGTTTATTAATATTCATAGGGTTATCATTAATTTTTTTTCTTACTCTTTATTCCCTTTTTTTTATGACTATTAAATAGGCTTTTCTCTTTTCTCGAGAGGAATTTTCAGGGAAATAATTTTTTTTTCTTAAGCTTCACAGTTTTGTCCTGAGCATAAGCACGATTTTTTTGCACTTAACACGTTTTATTTTTGTTGTTTTTTTTTTTTTTTTTTTTAGAGAACAGGTAGGTGATTAGCGGTGTAAGATTTTGTGCAGATGACTAAGTGACGAATTTTTTTTTAAGACCTGACGCTTGGTGCAAATTTTTTCCACTGAATGTTAATTAAACAAAAAGTTTTTTTTTTCTTTCCCGCATTTGCAATTGTAATTCTGATTCTTTTTTTTTTTCTTAAAAGATTAGGGAATATCTTTGTTTTTAACAAAAGGGAAAAAAAGGCTGCTTTTAGATATGTTATCTTGATTCAAAGTTTAATGCTTATTTCGAAAAAGACTTAAAATTTTAGCAGGAACAAAACACACATATTTCTGTCTGCAAGGGAGACAAGTAAAAGGGAAACGGGGCGTAATTAATTGGAGCTATGATCGATTGGGTGTCTCTTTGTTTGGCAAACTTTCGAATTTTGAAAATGCGTACTCTTTTAAATTGGTCTAGGGACCTCGTAAGTTTAGGATTGAAAGGATTCAAATTGACCCCTTGGCTGAACCCGGTTGTCAACTATACAATTTTTAGTCCACAAAAATGTGAAAAAATCCTACTTCACAGGGATCAATTGGATGAATTAAATATCCAAAATCCGTTAAAACCGAAATTTTATCTGCTCGTCCTGACGAGATAAAATGTTGCGCCTATGCTTAACTTATGGGAAGAGTGGTAGTAAGTGCAGCCTAGGCATTAGGGTGATTCATTTTTAAAAAATTGTTGAAATGTTGGGGGGCATGTTGAAAATCTGCTTCTTTCAGGTGTAAAACTACTAAAAAAATTTTTTTCACATTTTTTTTAGCCGCTCATAGTGGCCCCCCAAGGCCACTTTAGCTTTTTAAATATTGGCGAATTAAGGTCTTTCAAACTTAATTTTTTTTATCTACTTTAAGAGCCTACAAAATATTTTGAAAAAATGTTTTCTTATGTTTTCGAGGTCGTAGAACACGAATTTCACTATCCCGAATTTTTCCGATTAATCCCTGTGACGTCATTAGCGTTTTTATCGAGCTTATACCTGATTTTTCCGACTGAGATTCGACTTAGTCTCATTTTGGAGCCCTGAAAATTTTTTTAATTGATTGGTATCACTCATACTTATGCAAAAATACCAATAGAACACGAACTTCACCATCCCGATTTTTTCCGATCAACCCCTGAGTAGGGGCATAAGTGTAAATTTGTTTTTTCGGAAATTTTACCTTTAATTTTTCTAGAGTTTAAAATTTTTTCCGACCGTAAAATATTTGGAAAATTGATTCGAAACACAAAAGATCCTTATTAATCAGAGTGTCCTGACTAAAAAATTTCATTGAACATGACCTCTAAATCGAACTGGTGAGGAGTTTTTTCCATTTGGGGCACCTCTCGAATATATTATTAATAATAATATAAATTTCAAAATAAGGTATTACGTGGTACGTCAAAAGGCAGTGGGCCTTTTAAGCCTTTGGTTTTTGGTTATGGTTTTCGATAAAAAATTACATGATTTCAATCAAATTTTGAATTTTCATAAAATTCCCTTCTCCAAATTGTCCCCAAAAAAAAAAAAAAAAAATTCTACCGCATGTCAAATCTGTAAAATGATTTTTCTCGGGTCAAAAAAAATTGTAAAATGTCTTTTACCTTACATTTGTCCAAGTTTTTTTTTTTTTTTTTTCGGTTTGCTCGGATAACATAACAAACCATTTATATTTAGTGTCAGGCTCTACTTATCTTTGATATGAACTTTTCATGAATCGAAAAGCTTTTAACCCCTGTCATTCTTCGGAAAGAAAAAAACCCCCAAAGTAAATTGAAATAAACGATCGGCCATTTTTTTTTCCGGAAAAAATCTTTTTGAAGTCTCCCCGTGTCATTTTTCTCATCGGCGAACCCCATAATTCGTTTTATATAAAGTTTACGTCGATTCTCGCACATTTAGCAACACCTGCTTTGAAAAAAAAAAAAAAAAAAAAAAACTTTCCTTCTTTATTCGTTCGTTTGAAGGATCTAGGAAAAAAAAAAGAAGAAATGAAATCATTGTGGTAATTGGGAGTCCTAAAGAAAAAAAAAAAGTTTTTCTTAAAGTTTAAAAAGTTACGAGAGAAGGAAAAAAAAATTTACTTCCTTATAGGAAGTGTTTATCCTTTTTACTTTTTACAACCGGGATCCACTCAACCATCTTTCTTCTATTGCCTTATAAAATTTGATTAGTTTTTAAGGGCAGCGGAAAGGTTGTTTTATATCGCGTTCCGAAAGTGGAAAATGATTTAATTGTCCTTCCAAATATTTTTTTTTCCCCTCTCCGTATTAGTTGAAACGTTTTGAAGGGTCAAGCTTTTTTTCGAAAATTGAAGAAAAGTAAAAGGGCTCAAAGGAATGGTAATAAAAAAAAAGAAAATCTTTGAAAAGGTTCAAAATTAAAGAGTCGGTGGGGGATACCTTGTGGAATTTTAATTTTTTTATCCTTTAATTTTTTCATATTTTTGAGTAAATGAGGAAAAAAATTAAAAATGCGCCATCGGTGTAAAAATTCATTTGGGAAATAAATCTGAAGTTTTTTTTAAAGATCGGGCTGCCGTGTAATTATTTAAGTTATAAAAAGGTTATGTGAAATTTTTTTTCTTATGTATTAATGTCTTAGATTATTTTACGTAACGTTGATTGCGGATTATTAAGGTCTCCAAAAATATTATTGTGAAGAATTTTGATGTGAGCTTAGCCAGGATCCGGATTCTATGTTATAACTGGGGTTGAGCCAAAGAAATATAAGCCAGGAGCTGGGGCTAAAGCTTTACCTATTAAGACCTCCCAACGCGTAATTTGGAGGGGAGCCTGAAGTGTCCAAGAAGGGCGTAGATGCTAGTGGGGACAAGGGGGCACAATTTCCTGATTTATGTAATCTTCCTATGTCCCTCCTTATAAGTGGCCAATTGAACCATTTTTTGAAAAATTTGAGTCCCCGATCCTCTTGGTCGGGGTATGAAGCCAAACTGTCCGAGGGCACTATTTCAGGATATAACATGCTTGTTCAGTGAAGATCTGACTCAATGTTTTGTGCAAGTTCTGTCTTGCGACAAACCAGTTCGCACAAGTTCTTTCTTGACATTATATTTTTATTGTTTTTTTCATGATTTTAAGAAATTTTTGTTAACACGTTTTAGGGCGTTTGCAATTTGCATTGTTCCTTTTTTTTTTTTTTTTTTTTTTTTTTTTTTTTTTTTTTTTTTTTAAGTGCGTAGGAAAATTTTGGTAAAAAAAATTGAAAAATAAGCAAGATATTTTTCTATCCTAAGTCAAAAGCATTTTTTTTTTTTTTTTTTAATCAAGACAAAACATGTCAGACAAAAGAACTGACAGAATTTTTGTACTTTCAACCCCAAAAATGTCGAATTAGAAAAAATCATAATGGCCGCTATTTGTTGATACTCCGTAATAAACGAAATTAAAATCTCAATCAAAAAAACAATATGTTGCGAAAAATTAATAAACAAACCAAAGAAAAATTATAAGAAAAAATTGGGAAATAAGTCAGAAAATTTTTCCGTCTGAAGAGTTCGGGTTCATTTTCTTAGTCAGTTTTCTCGCCTATTTTTTTAATATTAAAGCACGGCCGTATAGACAGGCCCGGAAACTTCCCATTCCGTTCATGTCCCGCCTAACTACGCAAATTTTAGTTCTAAAACGGGCCATTGATGGCGCTGCGATCTTGAGAGACGCAACATGTCTAATTTTTTAAGTTGGGACTCCCACACAAATTAGAACAAGAGAAACTCGCCGCCATTGGTGTTTACAATTTTCAACGACCAATCAAAAAGTGTCTCGCGTACAAGTAGCGCTTACGGTGGTAGAAAGGAAGAACTAATTTTCGCGTAGTTACGCGGAACAAGATCTCGCATGTATAAGGGATAGGAGTTTCATGACCTGTCTATACGGCCGTGTATTAAAGAAACATGTCAGAAAATCAAAATGGCCGCTATTTATTTATTTTCCGTAAGAAATGATCACGTGACAACTTTCAAATTCGACGCTTTGGATCTGCAACTCAGTTTTGGCGAAAATATATATCTGGATTCGATTCCACAATACTTAAAATGTTTGAACTTGAAAAAATATGACGACTATTGTTATCTAAATGTTCGGGAAACGACCATACAAGCAGTGGGGTATTTTTCAATGTTTCGCATGTCCATCACGTAGCCTACACCCAAACATGATCGTAGCGAATTCGAGCTCTAAGATATTAGCCAAACATGTTCGAACTTGAATGAAACTCTAGCCTTTTAAACATGAACGTGCAGTCTGCGGCCATGAACGCTACTTTTTTTTTCAAAAATAAATAAATAAATAAATAAACTACCTTTTTTCTCTTTTACAAAATAGTCACGTTCACGGAAAAATGTTATCCGTGTATCAATCGGCAAAGACACTCCCAACACAGAAATCACTTCTTGAAAGCATCACGATTTTTATAAAACTAACAAAGAAAAAAAATTTACGCTGTGTTGCTAAACGATGACGTGAATATTAACGGAAAAAACATTTCCCCCCCCCCCTTTGCTCCCGACTCCCTAAGTCGCATTAAACGAAACGGATTATTATATCATTTAAATAATATTTAAAGAAAGTAATTAACACTTGTTTTTTTACAAGATAGAAGCTCTTCTTTTTCTTAATTCTTTTATTTAAATAGAAGCAAATAACGTGAAATTGAAAATTACGAATTGTAAATACTTCCTTTTAGATTGCTTATTTAATCGGTTTTTTTTTCTTAAATTTTTCTTGTAATCTCCATTTTGTTTTTAATATTTCGGAATTACCGGCAAGAAAAAGCGGATTTTATGTTCCGAGAGCTTAGCGAAAAGCCGAGCTTATGATTGATGAAATTAGTTTATTTCATGATGATCATCATCATGAAATTATCTCGCTTCTTTCTTCTTTTTTTTTTTTAAGAAAAAAATCAAAAAAACGTTTTTTATAAGCGGGGCAAAAATATTTTAAACGAAAAATAAATATTCCAGATCAGTCGAGTGAACAATTCAATTCGCTCGGGAAAATCATGGTGAATTATTTTGCATTCGGTCGGTGATTGTTTCCCCGGATGGGTCAATGCAATAAGGGATCGAAGACCTGGATCGTTATTAATAGCCGAGGCAAAAAGGTTTTGGTTTATTTTCGGAAAAGATTGGTAGGCTATTTGACTGCTTTTGCGGAGCCGGTTTGGGATAATGGCTCTAGGGGGGTTGATTTCCTTATGAGGAAATATTGGAAATGAATAATTTAGAATAGGACGAGCTTCTTGCTTGGGAAAAAGTTTGAAATACTGCCAGACTGGAAAATAGATATGACTTATTAAAATTGTTATTATTTCGCGAAATTATACGTATAACGAAAATCGCGCTCGGTTGGTAGTTTCGAATTTTTCATCGCGGAGTTCATTTTGTTTTTCGTTTTTGAACGAGTACCAAAATAAATTTTCAAAAATATTTTTTTAAGTCTATTCAGGAGGCACCACTAATATTTTATCGGCTCCTTTTTGAGTTGAACCTAGGAAGCCCTTGGCTGCGATTGAATATTTATTCGATTACTAATTTCAAAATTTATGGGTTGAATGGGTAGGTGGACTGCTCAAGTTATGCTGGGTTTTTATATTTGCATTTAAACTCCGAGCTTTAAGAAGCAAAGGGTCATATGGTGTAGGTGAGTTGATGTGATGAGTGAAGTTCGTAATCAAAAAAATCTTGAGGTCTGATGAACAAGTTGAAGCATGAGTAAAAGATGGGTACAAGAGCCCTAAAGGTTCATTGTTTATTGCTAATTTGTCGGCTGTCAAGTTTGAAGTTGACAATGACAAGTTTAAACTTAATATTTTTAAATGCCAACCTGGTATTGGCAAGTTTCCACCTGACAATGCCAGGTTCAAACTTAACTTTATCAAATTTGAACTTGACACTGGCAAGTTTCGACTTAGCATTATCGGGTTTGAACTTCACACTAAATGCTGGCGGGTTGTAATTTGAAAATGGCATGTTCAAACTTGACATTTGAGGTATTAGTTCTGGAATAATAGAACTTCTTATTAGAATAAGTACAATTATTCCACAAACCTGGTATCAACATCGTCAAGTTTCAACCTGTCATTGGCAAGTTCCAACTTAGCATTGTCAGGTTTAAACTTCGCACTAAATGCTGTCGGGTTGTAACTTGAAAATGTCATGTTTGAACTTGACACTATCAAGTTTAAACCGACCAATATTTGTATGACAATGTTAAGTTGGAACGATTCCCTACCATTTTTCCAAATTTTTTTTTCCTAATTTTTATTTCCTAATAACAGTTTTCGTAATTTTATTTTCAGAATAATTTTGTTCCTAAAAACTAGTTTTCCGAAATTTTTTAAAAAAGTGATTACATTATTTTATTTATTCATCTATTTTATTTTTTCTTAATAATTGGGAAACCTTAATAATAAATTAAAAAATTTTAAAAAAATGAGTAATTTTTTATTAGAAAAAAAAATGAGAAATTATTTTATTCGGAAAAAAAAATGAGAAATTATTTTATTCGGTAAAAAAAATGAGAAATTATTTTACTAGGAAAAAAAATTAGAAAAAGCTTTAAAAAAATTACCATTTTTTTCCATCGCTCCAATTTAACATTGTCAAAAAATATTAATCGGTTTAAACTTGATGATGCCAAGTTCGAACATGACATTTTCAAGTTACAACCCGCCAGCATTTGGCGTGAAGTTGAAACCTGATAATGCTAAGTCAAAACTTAACAAGTGTCAAGTGACAAAGTTAAGTTTGAACTTGGCATTTGTCAGGTTAAAACTTGCCAATACCAGGTTGGAATTTTGAAATATGAAGTTTAAACCTGGCATTGTCAGGTTTGGGTTTTGTTAGTTTCCAAAGTCAGAGCCAGTTTTGTGCATAACGAACAAAACCAAAATGGCGATGCTCAGGGAGTGCCTTGTGATTTCGCCGCCATGGCATATTTTTAAAATTAGAGGTGCGACTTTTGATTGTTAAAGTTGATTTCATAACCTTGCAACCTTTTATTTTTTCCGAGTTGTACACTTTTAGGCAAAAAAGCGAAAAGTACCACGATAGAGCACACTTCTTGTTATTTGGGAGTTGAACAGACATTTCCGATGTTGATTAAAATGGAATTGTGACCAAAAATTAAAATCTGAATAATTGCATCTCGACCCCAAAATTAAGCTTCGACGCAAAAAAAATATACTTTACTATTAAACCACTTTGAATTTTCAATAACTTTCAACATTCGACACAGTACGATTCGGTTAAGCAAGCACCAACTTGAGTCAACTTGCAAAAACTCGCCTAATGACAAAGTTATTATTTTTCGAAAATTCCAATCTTTTTCTAGCTCCACTGAAATGAATGAGTTGGGAAGTAAAATTTTAAAAAACACATCTGAAATGCAGAAAAAAATCTGACTTTCGGTTTTGAATTGTAAAACAGGTCGTTTTTATTCCGACTTTCCGAGCAAAATAAATCCCGATAGGAAAAAAAAAAAAAAAAGGTTGATTACAGTGAGGCAAAAGTGACAAACGAAAAACCTACATCAAACGTCACAAATCCAGTACTTATCGAAAAATTTCAAATATTCCGAAAAGATCGATCAATGACAACCTCTTCTTTTTTTTTTTCGTCCCCGGATAAAAATAAAATATATCTCGCTCCTTTTTTTTTATATAAATTCAGATAGGACCCAAATGACGGGAGCTATTATATACGGGAATGGGGAAAACATTAAGAAATGTCGTCGAGAACAGGAGAAATATGTAAAATGAAACGCATATATGAAAGTCTCTTCCTTGAGTAGCTCGTTAAAATTTACAAATTTGATAATTTAATTTTCCTCTCGGAGCCCCCGAGAGGAAAATATTATTTCGGGACCGATTTCTCAAAGGACGAAAACGCTACTTTTAACAGTGTTTAAGAGAATAGTAAAATGCTTATTTTTTTTGCGTGGGGAGGGGGTTAATGGGAGGGGTTGGGAGTTTTATGTTCACGATTTAAAGTTTTTGAGCGTTCTTCCTTAATTGGCTAAATTGCCTTTGAGTGGGTTGACTGATTTTAATAAGAGCGGAGTACCCCCTTCGTGGAAAGGGGGGGGGGGGGGAATTGGGTTTTAATAATATCGGCGGGTTTGAACTTGAAATTGTCAAGTTCGAACACAAATTAAATTTTAATCCGCAGGTGAAGTTTAAATTTGATGATGATAAGTTGAAACTTGCCAGTGACAGGTTGAAACTTGTCGATGTTAAGTTTAAAATCGGCAACTTAAACTTGACATTCTCAAGTTCGAACACAAAATTAAATTTCAACCTGCCAGTGTTTAATGTGAAGTTTAAACCTGACAATGCTAAGTTGGAACTTGCCAATGACAGGTGTAAACTTGCCGATGTCAAGTTTGAACTCGTCAATGTTGAATTTAAATTGCCGATCAGACTTAGCTCGTTGATACCGGGTTTCTGGGATAATTGTATTTATTCTAATATAAGAAGTTTCTAGACCTAATACCTCGAATTTTAAAGCAGAAGACGGACAGTTTCTTATGGAAAAACCAAGTCTAGCACCCAATTCAATTTTTTCAAATTCGGCATCTTGACTATGAGGTGCGGAATTGTTTGATTCAGAAGGAGCCAGTGAGAGCATAAAAAATACTACAGGGTGTTTACGGGGATGTGCCATAAATTTAGAAAAATCAAATAAAACTTCCATTTCGTCATCTCTGCATAACTTCTAATAAGCGCTGAAGCAAAAAAACAATCGAAGCTCAAAATCTTGAAGATAAAAGCGCGCGTGTAATGCGTTATTTTGAAAGAAGATTTTCATGTCTCGTCATTTTAGTAAGTGGAGCGTTTATCACTCGTCTAAAAGGGAAAATCATTAACGAAATTGAAAAATAAAAAGTTTATAAATAAGAACCAAGCGCCTGAAAATCGTGGAACAGACATTTTTATTACAAAATTTTAAAGATTAAAATTTTTTTTTTTTCGATGAACGAAAATGTCGTTTTAAAATATGAAACTTCAAAACAATGTAGACTTCAACTTTGGCGCCAGGAGAATAAACGCGGAAAAGTAAGGCAAAGTTCCATGTCCGGAAGGGATCCCTTAATAAAACGACAAGTTCAAGTGTATTGCGTGTCTTATACAGAACTCTTTAAAAATATTCTTTTTACCTGCTCAAAAAAAAAAAAAAGGAGCGTCAACTTTTAACCCCCGAAAGGCATCCCATTGACATAAGTATGGCAAGTTTTTTTACAGGATTTTGATTTTAATGAAAATCCAACATGGCGGAAGCAATTGAAATATCTCTCATTTGATATTCGACGCCATATTGGATTTGCTGCCTGAAAATTCAATATGGCGCCAAATTAAAAATAATTTTTTTGACATTTTGATTTTAGAAATCTACGGGGTCGAAAACTTATAAAACCCGTTTTTTCCAACAATTAATTTAAGGGAGTAATTAAATGTATGCGGGTTGCCTATACTAATTTTCGGCAGGCGCTTTTTACGGGTTTTAAACGATTAGCACGGACTCATAAGGGCTTTTAGGTTAACTTTACGTCCGAAATAATAGGAAATAAAATTTTGGTCACGAGATTTTCCCGAATTTCCGGGAAAATTTTCCGAAATCCCGTAGTTGAAAGGTTAAAAAAGAGATATAAATTATTAAATATGTGTCTTCGTTTTATTTTTTATCAAAGGAAGTAATCCGACATATCGCTGCTAATTACCGTTTTTTTATCGTCATTTTTTTTTTTTTTGCGCTAGCTTTTTGCTGAAAAGAAAACTTTCATCCCCTTAAATTCATTACCTTATAAGCGTTCCAATTTTCCGGTTTTCAAAATGGATAACCCCACGATTTCCTACCGGAAAATTATGTCCTTACAACGGAGCTTTTAACTGCCGCAACCGAAATCGATAACGATAGATATTACAAACATTTTTTGAAAAAAAAAAAAAAAAAAAAAAAAAAATCGAATGCGATGGAAAAATAAATTTAACAAAAGGAAAAAAAAAAAAAAAAAAAAGAACAAAGACAAACAAAAATCCAGCTGATACTTTCACGAATTTTTCCAAACCGAAAATAATAAATTCTTTCTTTCTTTTATCATTTTTTTTTTTTTTTTTTTTTTTTTTTGTCGTGAAGCTCGGGAGTAAACAAATTATTATTTGTTGGAAAAAGCAAACATGGATGTATATTTAAATACCGAGTAAGACCGATTTAAACTGACCCAGATTTTTTTTTTTTTTTTTTTTTTTTTTTTAATGACAAGGACAGACAAAAAAATGTACAGATGTCTGGGGAAAAAAGAAAAAAAAACTTTTTTCCATCTGATTACGAGTTTAAAATAAATCTCACAGACGTATAAAAACTACAAAGGAAAATAACAAACCAAGCAAGTGATCAGGAGAATACATTTATTTTAGAATTTTCCCTTCTTCCCAGGACTTCCATTAGATTTAAACTTTTCCATGTTTGTTTCCGAATGGATTATTTCGATAAAGTTTTTTTTTTTTTTTTTTTCTGCTTGAATCTTTTTGCAAGATTAACTTCTTGGAAGATTAAAAAGTTAATCTTCCGCGAGGGGAAGGTATGGATGCGGCGAATTTTTTTTTTTTTTTTTTTTTTCTCGGGGAAAAAAAAACACGATGAAATTTTTGATTGCGGCGTTTTTAATTTTCTTTAATGGCGTGATAAATCTAGAGCTGCGTAATATGGGGACAGGTTAGTTTGACACGCCGTTTGTAATATTACTTTCATGTTGTTACCCGAAAGTTTTGTGCCGGAATTTGCATTCCCTTAGAAAATTGGAGTTCTGGTTTTTTGAGTGTTTCGCATCTGAACGGTGGTAGTGGTGGTGGAATTAAAATAACTGGGTCTATTAATTTTCGAGAAATAATTTTAAATGCGAACCCCGTAGTTGCGGAAAGTGTATAGGATTTCGCTTAAAGGAGTAATGTTTAAAGGGATCATTTTGCAAGATCAAAAGTTCAACACAAAACTCGATCAATCAGTGAGCGGGATCCATTTAGGTAATTTTGCTGGGTGGAGTTATGGCTTGAACTTTAAGGTTAAATTCGATGGATAGGGAAAAACCTGGGAAAAATACGGTGAAGTTAATAAAAATATCTAGTATGTGTAGTTCAAAATATTTTCTGTATATAGAGACCCATTCAAGTTAGTCTAGATCGTGAATGGTTTTCAGGGTCATAAGGAACTCAATTTCGGGCCTCGGTTCTGCGAATCTTTCTTAAAAAATTTAAGTACGCACCGATTTCGGAAAAAAAAAGAGGAAGCTTCACTGAATACGGGAAAAAATTACTGTTTTGCTTGATACTCGATTTACGACGAAAAAATAATATTTTAAGTAGCTTTTTAACGAACTTTGGTATATACTGGAATTTTTAGTGCACGTTTCAACTTGTTTGAAATGCTGCACGTTTCAACTTGTCTGAAATGCCGCACGTTTCAACTTGTCTGAAATGTTGCACGTTTCAACTTGTGTGAAATGTAATTGCGACCGAAAAGTGATTTCAAAAAAATTGGTGGTCAAAAAAACTTTGACTTTGTTTTCTGGGTTCGTATTTACTTGAAACAAGTTGAAACTTGTTAATACAGGTAGATTCAAGAATAAATCAATGGAGTAATAAACACCTAAAACTTGAAATTTTTTCAGTAAATATCGAATATTAGATAAAACAGCCATTTCTTCCGGTATTCACTGGAGCGTCCTTTTAAATTAGCAAATGAGTGGATAGAGTTTTTGATCAAAAACCCCCCTTCAAATTTATTTGGACTTAGTTACGAAACCATACATTCAATACTAAACTTTTTAGTTTAATTGACTTTTCGCGGTCAGAGACTTAATTATTTCGTAGTTTATTTGACGTTGCGGTCGATACAGATTCGATCAGTTTATATAAAAACTATTTATACAAAGAGGTTTAGATGACTGTATTAGTAGTTCTTACAATCCCCGGTAGAGGGAAGGAGCGTCGGTGGTCACCCATCCATTAGCTGTCCGTTCTCAATGCCGCTTTAACTTCATTAATCACAATGCAGCTAGACAGAACAGGTCACCACTTTGACCTTCTGACAACTTGTTTATACGCTCATGTCGTCGTAAACTTGGGCGTGTTCTGTCTTGCAAGAAACGAGCAATGTTTATAACCAAGCAATCATTTTGATTTCAACGCACACGTTGCTTCTTGACCTTTTTTTTTTGCGCACGATGTTTGGAAATTGTTTTGTCTCAAAGCGTTTTTGCTTTCGCATTAGTCATTGTTTTTGCAAGTTCGTTGCAATGAATCTGTCCAGGTCGGCATGTAGAGTCCTGCCATTAAAATTTTATTTGATGAAAATAACATTCCCCACAAATTATGGAAATTAACGACGTCATCGAAAAAAAAAATTTCGTCGGTTACACGAGCCGAAAGGGAATCGAACCACCGTCTTCCGCTTCCCCGGCGGGTGCTCTACTACTAAGCTACCGACCGACCCGCACTCGGCTCTGTAGTAGTAGCAGCAGCAGCAGCAGCTCGTCGGTAGCTTAGTGGTAGAGCACCCGCCCGGCAAGCGGAAGACGGGGGTTCGATTCCCTCTCAGCTCATGTACCCGATGAGATTTTTTTCTCAACGATGTCGTTAATTTTCTTTATTTTCGAAATTAAAAAATCGAGATTTCCGCTTTTATATAAAAATGCGATAGATTTTCCTCATAATTCCCCACAAAGTTATCAAATTTCCCTTCTTTTATCTATTTATTTTGAACATCTTTTTTTTTTTTGCATATTCTTGGGACTTACGCAATCAGTTAAGTGATCTTTATCGGAAACTCATAAGAAAAAACCATTTCGTGGTGAGAAAAAATTCCCTTCTTCCCCCTCCTCCGTTTCAAATAAAAAAAGACTACCAGAAAGATGATATCCTTCCACGTTTCATTAGTCAGAGACTTTATTTCTGACGTTACGGACAAACAGCATTAACTCCGCTTTGAACGAGATTGAAAAGTTAAAATGTATGTCTCGAGGAAAGAAAGACTGAGATAAAGGATGCGAATGACGATGAGAACGATATCCGGGAATTTTTTTTTTTTTCCGCTGAATTTTTTTCTTTGCCATTCTTTCTTTTTCTTCCTTTTCCGTTTTTTTTTTCTTCAAACCCAGGATGATCTTATCTGCCTGTCGAGATCCTTTTGTTGTTTTTTTTTTTCCAAAAGCCAATTTGAAAAGGATCAGAAATGAAGAAGTCAGAATATCAAAAAAAAAAAAAAAAAAAAAAAAGAATCCCCCTCTTATGAAGTCTCAAATATTGTATATCCAATTTTTTTTTTCTTCCCGGGTGAATCTAAATCGTTTTAATGACAAAGACAGGTAAAAAGAAAGGTTAATAACATTTGACAAGTTTCTGCCTTTTCAGACTTGCCAATTTGCGTCATGGCAGTTCCTTATCCTCCCACTCCCGCAGTTGATTTCCATCGTCTTTTGAAACTTAATCTTTTTCGCTTCCTCCCGTTCTGTTTTAACTGGAGGGGGAAAACGTTCCTGAACGTGTCACTTATTCGATAATCTACTATTGACATTTCACGCGAAAATCGGAAAAGTGTATCCTCCCTCCCTTTAAAAAGGGAGTAAATGCGGATTTTGTCCGGGAACATCGTCCGCGGCAAGGCCCCCCCCCCCCTTATTATTCCGTTTCTGTTTTACAATGAAGTGGTCCGGTTTTGCGGTTAAAGGGATATTGATGCACGCTGGGTTTTCCGGTTTTGTAGGATAAAGCTTGAGGTCCCAGGGATTTTAACGTCGAACAAACGAAGACATTTAAATAAAATGTAATAATAAAAAGGGGAAGAAAGAACTTTTCAACTCTTCTTTTTTTTTTTTTTTTTTTTCAAAATAAAACGGGAAGAATGAAAAAGAAAAGTTTTTTTTTGCGGGAATAACAAAACAATTCTTTCAACTTTGATTTTCCAATTTTCCTTATAGCACCATCTTGAATCTTACCACCAACTGGTTTTGACGGAACGGAATTAATCGTTTAGAAAGGTGCGCTTTACGTGGGAATCATAAAGGATGATCAATTTTTTTTTTTTGAAAAAGGGAAAAAAGATTTTTTTAAGCGTGAACTCGAAAACGAAACGGGAAATAATTCCGTGGTGTAAACATTTCCCCTGGGAGCATCTCACGTATCGTCAAACCCAACTTTCTCATCAAATTTAATTAAATAAAGGCAATATGAGGCTATTCGATGCATCTGTCGTCAATCTATAAAATTAAAATTTATTTTTATTTATACAAAATATTTTCATATATTGATCCCGGGAAAATTTATTATTATTATTATCATCATCATTTTTTTTTTGAATGATTAAAACTCGTAAACCTCGGTCATTTATCATAGCTGGGATTTCCTTTTTCTCTCGGAAATCATCTGCGAGTGGAAGCTATTTTAAAACGCCCACCTCCCCCACCCCCCTTCCTCCCACAAAAACGCAAGGAATCATTCGAGAATAATAATGAATAGCAATTAGTCAAAAACAAAGTTGGCTAAACTGTCGACTTAACGTCAGTCAGATTATAATCATAATAAAAAAAAATACTAAAAACTTAGCCCGTGGAGATATTAAAAATAAAGAAAAGGGGAAAAAAATGTATCCGTTTCCTTTTTTTTTTTTTTTTTAAATGGAGGAGGAATAAGGAAGAAGAAAAAGATTTAGGGAAATTTCTTGC
Organism: Liposcelis bostrychophila; assembly: GCA_037577465.1. Classification (NCBI taxonomy): domain Eukaryota; kingdom Metazoa; phylum Arthropoda; class Insecta; order Psocodea; family Liposcelididae; genus Liposcelis; species Liposcelis bostrychophila. Next base: position 9,552,598 of record CM075212.1, read on the forward strand.
AAAAGGACGTAAGATCATTAAATTAATACGCAAGGTGAAATTTTATTACTCACAAATTACCAACCAATTTTTAAAAGTCTAGATAAAAAAAAAAGAAAGAATTCCCGTAAAAGCTTTTTCCGCGTATTTTACAAGCGACGAGGGAAAAGTCGGACCGGTTGTGAGAAGCGAGTTGCATTAGATTTTATGTGCAACCGACTTTTACGCAAAGTCTAAATAATGTTTTTTTTTTTTTTTTCTTTTTTTTTTTTTTTTCTTTTGGAACTAAGTCTCAAAATGGCCATACGAGTCTTCATTTGAATTAGCAAGACAAACATTCGGTGCCAAATTGTAAAAAAGTAGTTTGGAAATACTAAAAAAACTTTTTTATTGAGGGTAGGGGACCTTGCTTTTTATTTGCAAGACTAAACATGTAGTATTTAAAAGTATGCATCAGTCGTGGCAGCAGATAAATCTTATTTTTCTTTTTTCGGAAAAACGAAGACAAACCTAGAAAAATCAAAAATTAAGAAATGTTCGAAATATTTTTTTGAAGATTCCTTAAAATTTTTTTTGCAAGATTTGTCTTAGTTTTTCCGTAAAAAGATAAATACGATTTATCTGCTTCCACGACACATGCATAATCGTTCTGAGCAAGTTCTGTCTTGCAACAATGATTCGTAACTGAGCAAATTTGTTTTGTGACAACGCGCAAGTTGTTTCTGCCACGTGATTATTTAGGCAATTATTTCGTCATAAAGCATTTTTGCTTTTGCATTAGTGATCAGCAAAGGGCATCGTTTATTGCTAATTCGTCGACCGTCAAGTTTGAACCTAACAGTGCCAAGTTCGTCAGTTTTAAACCTAACAATGTCAGGTTCAGACTTAAATATCAGGTAAAAACTTTTGGCTCATTGAATATTGCTAATTTGTCGACTTTCACGTTTGAACCTGTCATTGTCAAGTTCCAACTTGGTATTATCATGTTTAAAGACAAACGCGATAAACGCTGACGGGCTGCACCAAGACAATGTTAAGTTGCTACCCACCAGCCTTTACTGTTAATTACCTGACAATTCCTAGTTGAACCTGAACAAGTTTGAACCTGATAATTCCCAGTTGAATCTGATAATTCCCAGTTGAACCTGATCAAGTTTGAACCTGATTCAGTTTAAAGCTGACAATTCCTAGTTGAGCCTGAACAAGTTTGAACCTAACAATTCCTAGTTGAACCTGAACAAGTTTGAACCTGATAATTCCTAGTTGAACTTGATCATGTTTAAACCTGACAATTCCTAGTTGATTCTGAACAAGTTTGAATCTGACAATTCCTAGTTGAACCTGATTAAGTTTGAACCTAACAATTCCTAGTTGAACCTGAACAAGTTTGAACCTGACCATTCCAAGTTGGAACTTGACAATGACAGGTTCATAGTGATGGCGATATTTTTGAAAAATATCGATATTCGATATATCGATATTTTGAAACAAGCAATATCGATAAATCGATATATCGAGGTGAAAAATATCGATATCCGATATATCGGACCAAAAATCGTGATACAATTTTTTTTTATTCAAAAATTTTGCCTACACCTCCCCAGGACTTCATAATTCCAGTGTTCAATGAAAAATTATAACAATTCATTTGTTTAAAATCGTTTAATTCGTTAACGATATTTCAGGAAGTTAAACAAAGAATACGGATAGGATATCTTCTATTTCTTTATTGTTAAAAATTTTAAACTTGGTATTTTTAACCGAAATAATTAAAATTCTGTAACGATTAAACAGTATAAATTAAAAGTTGCAAAATTTTTCAAAAAAGTCTACATGGCGTTACGATTAGAGTGGGGGTTGCCGTAAACCCGATATGTATAGCGGTCATCTTGCTTAGCATGGTAAGAAATATGGCCGCTATAGTATGTATGTTAACTGGTAACGATTGTCAGTATCACATTTTGAAAGGCATCATTCAAATTTTACGTAAGCATCTTTAAGGGAGAGGAGGGAGTTTATTAAATGCTTACGCCAATCTTAAATCTCCATAAGAGGAAGCCTAATTTTGATTGCCATGAGGCGGGAGGGCATCCAAAATTTTTAAAATTTTGCTTTTACATAATGCTTTAATGATGCCAAACTTTCGGAAATGTATAAATATTTCAATTCATAATTTTTTTTTCTCTTTAGTCTTATGAATTCGTATGTAATTTCATATGCGATATCGAACTTCGATATTGAAGGAAAAATATCGATATTCGATATTATCGAAGAGGTGAAAATATCGATAATTATCGATATTTTAGGGTCCGATATATCGATATATCGAAATATCGATATTTTATCGCCATCACTACAGGTTCAAACTTGACAGCCGACAAATCAGCAATAAACAGTGACCCTATAAAGCGTCCGAACATTTGAAGCCTTCAATTTTTTTTTTAATAATCTTTTCTAAAGTTTACAAGAAATGAGGAAGACATTAACCGAGAAAGACAAAAAAAACTCAAATATCGCTTACTCATTTCCACTTTTATAGATCCCTGATGCCGCAGCGCCTGAATCCATTTTACCATATCTACCAATAAAAGCAAAACGTAAAAACATTACAGGGACTGATTCGCCTGAAGCTTAAAATCACGGTTAAGCATCTGAGGGAAGGAAGGAGGTTTAAGAACAAAGTAATCTTAATGAGGTCTCCGATTTAATCCCAATCACGAGAACCCAAGAGACAAAACCGTTTTCTAATTTTCCGAAAAGGTGTATTAAGAATAAATAACACTAAACGGTTTTGCAGGTTTCCTTTAGGTAAGCGACTTAATTATAATAATCTCTTTTTTTTTTTCTTAATTTTCTAAATCTGCACTTACTTTTTATATTTTAAATCGCGTTAGTGTATTTAATCGGGTCGCATATATATTCGAAAACAAAATGCGCTGATATGAACTAAATCGATAATTTAGGAAAGATAATGAATTCCTAATCAAGGAATATTTAGCTTCCAAACCACCCTTCCGGATGACATTGTGCGCTTTTAATTAACTCACCGAATCCATCATACGCGTTTACCGCACGATTTTAAATGCTTAGGTTTCACGTAACATTGAGAGCTAAATGAAAACCGGAAAAGAGGAGAAAAAGGTTTCAGTGAAACAGAAAGTTTTTTACCCGGTTTTTTTTTTTTTTTTTTGTTTCAAAAAAGCTTTTTTTGATTTTTTTTTAAGTGTGAGTCCGTTCTATTTTTTTTTTTTTTTTTGTTACGGATACGATTTTTTTAATGAATATTTTTCCATAAGCTAAACATAGGAATCATATTTTTATTAAAATTCGAAGGTTTATTTCGGCTTATATGTGGCATTTAGGATACATTAAAACCATTTTTATTAATTTATTTGACCTTGACGGGACAAGGTCATAGTGTCATCTTTGTCTGTCCGATATATGGGGCATCAGTCCGGAAGGGGTTAGGGAAGTAAAATCGAAACGTTTTTTTCCGAGAAAAAGAAATCACTTCTGAATATAATTCTTATTTCGAATGGCTTTTTCTCCAGCAATGAAAATTCGAATCCTTTTTTTTTTCCCTTTAAATCCGGCAATAAAATTTCAAAACGAAAGAAAATCTCGTTTTGGAAACCATCATACACTTTATTTACAAACCACCCCTGGAGGTAAACATCCCACCTTAAGACTATAACGCTGAGAATCGTGCTTTTTGATTTTTCCAGCGAAAGAGAAATGGTGTACTAAAAAAAAATTATGTAGCACATTATTTATTCCAAAGCACACCTTATTTTAATTTTTTTTTTCCTGTTAACTTTTTTTTTTTTTTTTAACGGAACGTTTTACAGTCGTTTCAAAAGCTAAATTCAAAAATGAAATGGATCGAGAGATGAAAACCGAAATACGTGTTAAAAGAGAAGACGAAAAGGAATTTAATGAAGCAAAATTTGATAATTAAAGTATGAATTATCGTAAGATTAACGGTTGCTTATTTTCCATTCGGCCTCAGGAAAATGTCGTAAATTTTATTCACTTAAATGGATAATGATGCGAAATGCGGCAGGGCGTTTGGAAATAGAGAGAGAGGGAAAGATGAGAGTGTAGGTTTAGCCTCCTGAAGTAAGCGATATAGGCAAGCAGAAAGACATTTTCAATTTGAGGGTACAAAGGAAAAGTTTTAAGGAGTAATAGAGGAGATGCTTTTGTGATGATGAAAGTATAAGGGAAAAAAAAATCAATAAACCGATTTTCTTTTCAAGAGAAAAAAACCTTTTCTCGGTGAATATCAATCAGATTTGATGGAAAATAAATATTTTGCGAAAATTTCCCTTTAATAAATTGTTAATTAATTAATTACTTAAGGGAATGAAAAGGGTGATTGTTTGCTAAACGAAGTCGATTTTTATGAAAAAAAAAAATACTATGTAAATGCTCGGTAATTAAATTTCCAGAAAATCTAAGCCTTGCATGTGAAATTCCTTTTAGTGCTGTCGTCTGCGACTTGAAATTTTGATGAAACACAACGGAAATGCCTCCCGGCCAACATACAACCGTTTTTGTATATTATTAAAACATTTTTGTTTACAGAAGTCTCGTGAGGAATATACAATAGTATATTACAACACAAGAGCTGCAAAAGAAAAAATTGTCCGTCGAGGCCGATTTTGAAGCCCGAGTCGAAGGCGAGGGCTTTAAAAAGGTCTCGACGGGTAATTCTTTTGCAGTTCTTGCGTTGTAAGCTACTTTTCATCACAAAGCACAGCGCAATAAAGGTTTTTTTAAAATGCACTAGTGCGGAAAAATAAGTTTTCTGCACTGAGTGATGAAAAATTTATTTTCCTTTCGGAAAGAAATTTTCGGGGGGAGGGGGGAATTCAACCTACAGAAAAGAAAAACATTATTCCGATTGTTTACATTCTAACACGGTATGCAAATGAGGAAAATACCGCAAGCCTGAAGAGCTGTAGATTAGGGTGGGCCGAAAAAAGCGAATTTTTGAATTTGAAAACGCCTGATATGGGAATCGATGCCTTTTTATAATACTATTAACCCCAATTTTTTTCAGATTTTTTGAAGGTCATCTTGAGGTCGCGCAATGACCTTGAAGTTTTTGAAAAGCCCATTTAAGGGCAAAAAATAAGAATTTTTTTTTGCTGAAAAAAGTATCGCTTCCTATCGGAAATTTTGCGTAGATTACGAATATGAAGTCCAAAATCATTTTAAGAGTTCGGTTTTTGAGCTTTACGCCTATTTTTTATACATTGAAAATGCTTTAGGCTGCTTTTTCTTTTACCTTAAAAACTGTACACAAAAATGAATTTTGGACTTCATATTCGTAATCTACACAAAATTTCCGATAGGGAGCGATACTTTTTTTAGCAAAAAAAAAATTCTTATTTTTTGCCCTTATATGGACTTTTCAAAAACTTCAAGGTCATTGCGCGACCTCAAGATGACCTTCAAAAAATCTGAAAAAAATTGGGGTTAATAGTATTATAAAAAGGCATCGATTCCCATATCAGGCGTTTTCAAATTCAAAAATTCGCTTTTTTCGGCCCACCCTACTGTAGATTACTTTCAATGGTAACCGGGGAAAAGATACTTGAAAGCATTTCCGGTTAAAAGGTCTTGGAAAACTAGTACAAATTTCGAGAAAATTATCGTCAAAGAATATCGACTCCAGTTTTTTTTTTTTAATTTCCACCTCGATCCCCCCTTAAAAAAAAACCTGTTGCTTCGATTTAAAAAAAAGAAATCAAATGAATGAAAATAAAAAAATCGAACAAATTTTCGATCCTACGAAGGCTGAGTAAATAGAGATAAATCCTTTCCCCTTGAGGAACTTTTTTTTTATATCGTGACAGATAATCCGCATATTTTTTAAGACAGAAAAAGGATAGTCGCTTTCGAAGCGATCGGATATTCATTGATACTTACTGCATTTTTTGATTAATCCTTTTAAAAAGAAAAAAAAAAATTGAAACCTTGGAATTTTATTTATTTTATATTCCAAATAATCCAATAAGCGCTTAAAAAAAGAATTTTTGAAAAAAAAAATGCGATGTAATTAGTATAATGATGCCACTCGTTAGAAAAAATTTTAATCAAAAGAGATTTACTTCGAGGAATTTTTTTTTTTTATAGCGAATTTATTTATTTATTTAATTTTTCACTAAAAGGTAGATGGCAACACAGTTACACTGGTGAATTACAAAAAAAAAGGAATGAAAATTTCGTGTTTTTTTTTTTTTTTTTTTTTTCGTTTTGAAAATGCGACTCGAAAGCTCTCGATGAGTTTTGAGTTCGCCGCGGTGCGTAATCCTACAGTGAACTGAACGCTCTCAGCTTTTCGACGAGACTGTTCGTGGTTCGCAAGTTTAACGTTCATGGCTCGAGAAATCCTGCGGCGTGGCAAATGTCCGTTTATACAGATATCATTTTTCGAAAAGTCGTTTTTTTTTTTGTTTGTTTTTTTTCCGAAACAAATTAAAGCTTGCACTATTTTTTTTTCCTCCCCCCGCACCTTCGTCTGTTTTCTGATTGCGTTACTGATTGGTTTGCATGTACAATATATCCGGCATGAAAACGTAAACGAAGTTGTAATTGGTAAACGTCCTTGTATTGGGCTACCCGGTCCAAATGATTAAAAAAATAAAAATTAACAATTTTGACGTAGGACTACGTCTTAGGGTGCGCCCGTGTCCGGTTGTCTTGGTGTTTTGGACAGCGAAAAAATTTAAAAAGAAACGAATATTTCAAAACTTCTACGTAAATTTTTCAATAAAATTTTATCAAAAATCCTTGATGATACTTAAAAATTTTTTAAAATTTTCAATGAAATTTATAATAAAATTTTTTACAAAATATTGTTAATTTTTGACTAATTTTATAGAAAAAGGGGAAAATTTTTAGAAATTTTTTTAGATTCTGATGATTTTTGGTAAAATTTTATTCAAAAAGGGGGCCACGTGGACTAATATCAGGGCTTGGAAGATTGAAAGGGATCATTAAAATTTTTTCGAAACGAAAATTTCGAAGATTTTCGATTGTTGAAAACTTCGATTTAAAATTTTACTTTATTTAAAAATTCTAGACGTAGTTCTACGTAGGGATATGCCCCATATCCCCTGACTTTTTTTTTTTTTTGTTTATTTTTCAAAAATAAAAACATCTTGCTACTTGCATTTTATTGATGTCATTCATTTTTTTTCGCCATACAAGGATGACTTGGGAGTGCTCGAATCTCACGGAGGTAATTGAGTGTTATTGCAGCGCTCCCGTTAAAGAGGAGCAAAAGTCTGCAAACTAATTCCACCGGCCTACGAGCCTGGTCTTAAAATCTACTAAAAAGTTTTTAAAAGGACGCGTTTTTCTTAAAATATTTTCAGCATTCGAATAAGAGCAGTCGTTAATTTCGTTAAAGAGGGTCTCAATCAAGCCCTTAATGCTTTCGAGGTTTTGAAATTAATGTTTTTCGAGCATCCCGTACGACGGTTTATGCCCCGGCTTGTTTGCTTAAACATGTAACTACACGAAAAAAAAAATTGCGATGTTATTTATTTTTTGAAAATAAAAATCCTCCTTTTCCTCAATCTTTTTACCCTGGAGCAGGATGTAAGATGCTTAGGAAATGACTCCTCTCTCCTGCTTTTTCCAGATCGCTTACTCGAAGAAGCTAATCCTGAAGCACATGAAAAATATACCTTTAATCAGGTAACTTCCCCTCTTCCTGCCCGATCTGAGTGGTTCCTTCGGGAACATTCTGGACCATCCTGTTATTATTTCTATACCTCAGGACGAAAGCATAGAATGTGAGAGAACACGTTACGCAAAAACAAAATACCATTCACATATGGATGTTGATTGTCAAGTTCCAACTCGGGTTTTTCAGGACAAATGCTGTCGGGCTGTAACTTGACGATGTTAAATTTGAACATAAAAAGTAAGTTCAATTTATTGTCCAGTTTAAACCTGGCAAAGCTGAAGTGTGCCAAGTTTGAACCCAACGATGCAAAATTCCAACTTGGGAGAGTCAAGTTCCAACTTGCCAGAGTCAAGTTTCAACTTGCCAGAGTCAAGCTCTAAATTGCCAGAGTCTAGTCCCAACTTGCCAATGCAGGTTGAAATCTGACAGTATCAGGTTTAAACTCGACAGTGGACAAAATAGCAATAAATAATTTATTTTTAGGGCTTCCGTTGATCTTGTTATTCAAAAATATTTTGTGGAAAGTAAAATCGAAAAATCCCGACTGAAACAATCAACGATTTGAGACTTTGATGTTGTCACAACTTCCTATCCACTCCCTTCCTTGTATTTTGTTTTGTTAACATTTTTCTTCATCTCCTGTTCTTTAAGTTCAGAATAATTGGATTGGTTTGTCTCATAAATTGTTTTCTTTTTTTTTATTATACTTTTAAATAACTTTCCTTTCCGATATCTTTAACTTATTTTAAAACTAAAATTCACTTCAATAAGCAATTATTCTTTAAAGAATTCTTTTCAAAAAGCTATTTTTATCATTATTATTATTATTATTATATTTCTTTCTTGCTGTTTACTTTATATCCGAAAGTATAAGTTGAGTCGTTCTTCTCTCTCTCGTAATTAAGCAAAAAGTGAAACTAAGAACCTCCGAACTTAGAGACGTGAGGGGGGAAAAAAAAAGTTTACGGAACCCTTTTTACGCCGAGTCTGCATTTCCTTTTAAACAATCCAAAGCGTTTTACACATTTTCTATCAGAAATCATTTTCTCTCTCCAGGTTTTAAAGCATTTCCCGACGGATAAAGGGGTTTTTTCACGCGATTACGTCATATTCTTCCTTTAAAAGATAACATTTTGTATAATTTTCCCAGCGGACGTCATTTTCCTTATATTTCTAAGTGGAAGACGGCGCTGTTGGAGAAAGGAACGTTTTAAACTGGTGAAAAAAGTTTTTTTTAGTTAGGCGGGTTTATTTTTGTTGGAGATTTCTTTTCGGAAGGGTAAAATTCCGTTTTATATATATTTTTTAATAAATGTTTTAGACGCCTTCGTGACAGATATTGTTGTCTCTAATGTCCGGCTCATATGTCGCGTTCACACGAAAAAAATTCCTTCCCCTCCGGTTTTTTAAGAAAAGGAAATGCTAAAATGTCGTTGTCTTCTTGATTTATTGTATCATTGTTGGTTCCTTTTTTTTTTTCGTTTGACTAATGTGAACCTTTTTTTTTTTTTTATCGTTACAGGAAAACGTAGACGGAGTTAGTCAAAATACGCCTACGCTGGATGATCATTCTATGTTCAGTAGCTGCGAATCCCTGTCTCCCTCTCCGATGAAAGATGAAAGTGATGACATGATTTTAGATGAAGAAGAAAAGGAAGATAAAGAGAACGAGGAAGAAAAAGAAGAGGAGGAGGAGGAAGAAGATGAAGAAGAAGAAGAAGAAGAAGAAGAAAAGCAGGAAGCAGTATTGGAAAAAGAGGACGATGAAGCAGAAGTAAGTTTTTAATTTTGTTATTTTTTTAAAACTCTACAAACTGCACTTTCGATAGATTTAAAAACATTTAGAGGGCAGAAGTTGACTGTGAACATGTTGGTGAACATTTTGGAAACATGCTCAACCCAATATTTTCGAAAAAGCCTCACTGCTACGTTTTGTCCGTAGGGGTAGGTAGAGGGTAAGGGGGGTAGGTAGGGTAAGAGCATAATGAGCATTTCTAGCTACCCCTGCCTATTGCATTGGCCTTTGTCATTATTTTGCCAGCGTAGCAGAAACATGGCTATCATTACTCCTGAGAAGTTAAAAAAAAAACAGTTAGGGGATATGAGGCATATCCCTACGTAGGACTACGTCCAGAATTAATAAAATCTTAATTTATTTATTTTTCTTTTTCCCTTTCTTATTTGCTCTTAACTTACACTTCAAAAATTAAAAAAAAAAAAAATCGAGAAAACATTTGCTCCCACACAAAAACTGACATTTTTTTGAAAATGTTTGAATCTAAAATTTTATCAAATGTTCGTTTCAATTTTTGTAATGATCAAAAATCATTGAAATTTTCGTTTCAAAAAATTTTAATGATCCCCTATAAATCCTTTAAGCCCTGGTATTAGTCCTCGCGGCCTCTTTTTCAACAAAATTTTGTCAAAAATCATCCAAATCTTCGTTTCAAAAAATGCTGATGGCCTTTTTCACAAAACTTTATCAAAATTATAATTTTTATAAAAAATTTAAAATTTTAAGAATCTTTACAAAACATTTTTAATAAATTTTTAAGATATTTTTTATTTTCGATCCTAATTGATAGTCATTATTTTTTATTTTTAACGGGACATGGATCATTTTTTATTAAGAAAATCACGATTATAAGTTCGTGAACTAAACATAGGAAATGAGTTGAAAAGTTAAATCGAAGTGACGAAAGATGGAATCGAACCATCGACCTCTCGTTTTCATGATGATTGCTGTACCACTAAGCTACTCCGACAATCTTATATAGTTCACGAACTTATAATCGTGATTTTCTTAATAAAAAATGATCCATGTCCCGTTAAAAATAAAAAATAATTTTTAATAAAATTCAAAAAATGTTTTTTAAAAAAAATCGTTTTTTCTGTAAAATTTTAAATAAATGAAGAGTAAACGGGAAAAAGGATCAGAGTCCATTGTTTTTGTTTACACTTAGATCTTATGTTTAGCTTTTCAAAAAGCATTCAAAACAAAAACATCGAATTTGAACATTTTTCCCGCTTGTTCTTCAAATTTTTTCAATACTCAAAAATCATCGAAATGTTCTTTCCAAAAAATGTTAATGATCCCCCTAAATCCTCCAAGCCGTAATATTAGTCCATGTGGCTCCCTTTTTCAATAAACTTTTATTAAAAATCATCAAAATCTAAAATAGCTAAAAATTTTCCCTTTTTTCTTAAAATTAGTCAAAAATTTACAATATATTTTGTAAAAAATTTTATTATAAATTTCATTGATAATTGTTTAAAATTTTTAAGGATCATCAAGGATTTTTGATAAAATTTTATTGAAAAATTTTTTAAATATTCGTTTTTTTTATGTTCGGTGTCCAAAACACCAACCGGACACGACAAAACCATCATGGTGCGCCCTAAGACGTAGTCCTACGTAAAAACTGTCGTTTAAAAGCCACTTATAACTAGAAAAATAACGGTTGTTATAGCGACAAATGTTCACGAACTCAGAAAAAAAAATATCTAATGCGAAAGCTGAAGTGCTTAGAGCCAAAACGACCTCCAAAAGTCATTGCTAGTGCAGCAATGACGATGACGTGTTTCTAACCCAGCGTTACCCAATTTTCGTTTGATATTTCAATATTTTTCTAATAAAAAAGAAGTTCATAAATTTCAAAAAATTCCGCTCCGCTGAAATTATCTCTTTACATTCTTCATTTGTGTTATCTTTTTATATTATTTTTTCATCCACAAAAGCAAAGATAAACTTAATCCATTTTTTTTATCGGGATTACAGCCTAATTTACGTGCAATGAGCTTTTTTACCGCCTCTGAATTAATAAACTTTATTTGAAATTAAAACCCCTTTTCTTTTTTTTTTTTTTTTTTTTTCTTATTTTGTTTTCCCCCTTCTCATTCACTTTATGCCGGAAATGGAATTTTTAAAAATATTCAAATCACGTCGAGTGAAGTATATTTTATTCTCATAAAAAATTAACAGGTTGATATAATTCCGATTTTTGGAATTTTATCGGAAAATGTCATTCATTAATTTGATTGACGTTGCCTTTCGGAAGGAAGGGAGGGGGGGAAAACCGAAGGATCCCCGAGAGAAATCGTGCCTGCCTGCGTTGTTGCTTTTGTATCGGTGAGATGTTTATCTAACACCAACAAGCTGATTGGTTTCATTGAGAGTAAAATCGACTTTCGTATCTGAGCCGCAGCAGGCGATTTCGCAAGGAGGAATAAAGGGGGGCGATGTCGAATTTCTGTTTCGTAATCAAATTTCTCTTCGAAAGAAATTGTATTTACGTTTATAAGAAAAAAAAAAGTTTTACTGCTTTACAGTTCAATAAATAAAACAAACGATCAACTTTTTATAACAGGGAAAATTATTGTTTTTTTTTTTTTTTTTTTTTAAGGAAAATAAAACTAGTATATCATGGGAGAAAACACAAATTTCCGGAGTGTACGAAACAAAAACAAAAAAGTTTGTGACCCGTGACTACATTTATTGATTGTATAGCTAGTTTTGACATGTTTCGAGGCCTACGAAAACCGGTCATAAAAGCAGGTCTGGAAGCTCCTAATATTTGTCGAATACTTGAGAGGCGATGCTCCGTTCAACAGTCATACGCGGTAACCGCGACCGCCTATCGCCGAGGCCGCTTTTGTTTTTTTTTTTTTTGTAATTGGATCTAGCCTGCGCCATTTTTTCATCGACATAATTTTAGTTTAATTGATTTTTCGGTCATTCTCTTTTCTTTCGTAGTTTATTTGATGTTGCGGTCAGATACATGTTTTTTTTTTTTTTTTTTTTTTTAAGACACTATTTTTACAGCGAGGTTAAGATGACTGTATTAATAATAGTTCCTATATTCCCTGCTAGAGGGAGGGAGTGTCGGTGGTCACCCATCCACTAACTGGCCGTTTTCAATGCTGCTTAACTTCATTGATCACGATGCCGCTAGATGAAACGAGTCACCACTCCGAGCCCCTCCCCTTTTGGGTTTGAAGAATTTCAAAATTTTTAAAAATCGAACGAGGATAATAAAGCTCAATATTTTTATTTTGCTTGCCGCCAGAAACAAAAGAGGAAACCCCGAAACAAAGGAAAACAAGATAATCTCTTTTAGTCAACCAGTTGATTCCACCAGAAAGATATATTGCTTCGGTTTTTTCTCGTTTTTGCATCTGGGTGACTGTTTACACGGAATTCATTTTCCCTGTGTAAATTCTTCAACTTATCCGCAAAAAAAATGCGCCAGGGCGTGACGTAGATTTCTTATGGGAATCCGTTTGCATATATTGAATCTGACATTGTAAACACGTTTTTCGTAGGGTAATGCAGACTTTAATGAAAAAAAAAAGATAAATAAGAAAACAAAAAAGGCTCAACAAAACTTTTTTTTTTAAAATATATTGTTGAGTTTTCGCGAACTGTGAAAAAAAAACAAAGAAAAAAAAATCTCATTACCTTCCCAGAATTAAGACCCTTGCCTTTTAACAAAAACCATGCCTTCGATTTGTTTACTTTCCACTTTAAATACCGTTTTTTTTCTCTTGAAAAAGAATTAAATGATTTGGCCTTTTTTTTTTTCATTTTAAAGATTTTGTTTTTTGAAAACCGAAATTAATCGACAAAAAAGAATCGTATAAAATCATCTTATTTCGAATGAAAACTCCTTTCCGTTTAACTTCCGAATATACGGAGGTCCCGGTAGATTTTTTTTTCTAGGGAAAATGGAAAGGAAAAGAGCATTTGAAATCAAGTTAGTTTTCTTTGAATCGGCCGGAAAAGGTAAAAAAAAAAAAAAAAAAAAAACTTTTTGACAATTGTTAAAAACTTTGCTTTTAAAAAAAAAAAGTAAGAGGGAAAATAAAATCGGAAAGATCGTTTCTTCAGCTGAAATGTAAAGCGGCAAGAATCGCTTGTTTTTTTACGGGTTCTATAACACGAATCTTATTTCATTTTCGTTTTAATTTTTTTTTTTTTTTTTAACTCTGGTAATTTAAATGGAAATTTTTCCGCCGTTGTAATTAACGCTTCCCGAAAAACATGCCAAAAGGTTTTGCATCCTTTCGAGTTCTTAATTATCAACGCGTACACGCCTAATGCAGTTTTTTTCCGGGGGTATGAAGGTATGGGGATGGGGGAGGAGGGATTTTACGGTTATTGTTAAAATTTCGAAGCAGGTGGTTGTTACGAGGAAAAAGTTGCTCTGGATAAAAATCTATGACTGGAGACGATTAGTTACAGAATGGAATATCTTTTTCAGATTTGCAAAAATTTTTCATGATTATTTCCATTTCCGTTTAGGAAACTATAAAAATTTCAAAATTTCATGAATCTTTTAAAAATAGTTATTTATATGAAATATTTTTCCTATTTTAGTCAAATTTTAGTCGAATTTAATCAAATTATTTCAATTTTTTAGGGAACTAAAACGCAACTCTTTTTTCCTAAAAATATTTTTTTGTCTGCTACGACATTTTTATTTCTAAGTGTTCAAATTCACTATGGAATGTTGGACCAACAGGTTTGCACAATAAGTTGGACCAACATGTTGGTACAACAATTTGGAAAAACATGTAGGATGAACATGTTATACCAACTTGTTGGAATGTTGGACGAACTTGTTGTACCAACATGTTGTACCAACTTGTTGGGGAATGTTGGTACAACAAGTTCGTCCAACATTCCACAACAAGTTGGTACAACATGTTGGTCCAACATTCTACACTAATTTTGGCGTAGGAGTAAATTCTTCAACACTGTTAAAAAGAAAAGAGTTAATGACGGAGTTCAACATCATTTTTATCCTAAAAAGAGTTTCGAATTCACACAAGAGTCAGTTTGAATTAAAAAGTACTCTTTAAAGAGTAAAATGGTTTTTCAACTCTGCGATTAAAATATTGTTCATTTGCGAGTTAAAAATGCTCCTTTTAGATTTCTTTAAATTTGATAATCATAAATTGAATTTCAAAGATGAGTTCATGAGCTCGATATTGAACAAAATTAAACTATCTAAAGAGCTTATCAACTTCCGTTTCAAAAAATATAGTTGGACTCTACATTCGAGTTCACGAACTCATAGAATTTAACTCGGTTCCAAATAATATCTGTATCGAGTAAATTAAACTCTTTGATTTTTAACAGTGAATAGTCTTGCTGGACTAACTTCAATAGTCTTGTTCGATTTGGTTGGTATAACATGTTTGTCCAACTTGTTGTACCAACATGTTATACCAACTTGTTGGATTGTTGGACGAACTTGTTGTACCAACATGTTTGACTAGCGAACGAATCGACTATTGCACAATTTACTTCTACGCCAAAATTAGTGTGGAATGTTGGTCCAACAAGCTGGTACAACATGTTGGTCCAACATTTCATAGTGAATTTGCGCCCTAAGAAGAAATTTCTAAATTCCTTCCTTTTTTTTTTGCGTACAAAGGGACGCGGATAAAAATCAAAAAAATTGTAACTTTTGTTTTTCGGTGAAATGTAAATAAAAGCAAAAAATTTTCAGCCAGCTCGGTAAATAGGAAGAAAACCTTGAGTAAAAGCCAAATGTATTCATTTGGGAATTTATAAAACAAAATTAACACTGTAATCGTCGGCCTATCTAAGGGACATTAAGGACCAAATTTTGATAGTTTTTTTGAGATGACCGAGTTGAATGCAGGCCCGTAGCCAGCCTGAGAAACAAAGGGGGGCACGAGACATTCAAAGGGGGGCTCCAAATGGCCCCTTATAACATGGAAGATAGGGAAAATACATTGGCCAAGTCAAATTTACAGGGGGGCTCAAGCTTTTCCATAGGGGGGCTGAGCCACCCTATGCCCCCCCCTGGCTACGGGGCTGGTTGAATGGCACATATACTTCAAAAAACGATCACTAACCTTTGTGCTTTCTTGGTACCGAACAATAGAAGCAACTGTGACGAAAATATTCGCCGCAGTTTCAAAGTTATAATGTGCTATCTAGGGGACATTTTGCTGGACATCGAAAGTTACAGTCTTTTTGATATTCACCCACACATTACATTCACTTTCTATAGATTCTTTTTTTTTTTTTTTTTTTTTTTTTTTTTTTGGTTTTCATAATCTCAAAACGTGAATCTTTATTTTGGCTATAATTTTTGAAGACGTATTCACGTCAAAAAACTCGAATGTCAAAAGCTGTTTCATGCAGTTCACAAAATGGAGTTAAACTTCAGAATTAAAAATCAGCAATTATCTTGGAATCGCTAGATCCAAAAAACGCAATCCGAGGGTTACTTTCAAATTGCATTTTTCGGAAGAGAGTGTAAATTTCGTTAATTTTTTTTTTCTCTTTGCTTTTATGCTCGATGAAACAGAAATAGGTCACAGGTAAACCTTTTCAGCGGGGGGTCGGTAGTGAACAACGTCTGCTATACCAGTCACATTGTGTGTTCAATAAGAGCTTTGTTTACTTTGGACATGATTAGATCATAACAATGTGACCACTAATGACGACTGATAAATTGATGGCTGATAAAATTTGAAATTTTCGCGTCTGCCTCCCTCTGCCAGCTGAAGTGCTAACACCTATGTGTGTGTTTACCGCAGAGTCACGTGTCAAAAATCGGTTAACCAGTCAGAGTCGTTTCAAATTTAACGACGTGACACACACTATTTTGTATTCTACGTCCCTGTTGTAACTGTTTTAGAATTTTTAATCTTTTTTATTTTTTTTTATCCGATTCTGAAAAATTAAAAATTAGGGTTCGTTGTCTGATGTTGATGTTGTATTGACTTGAAGAAAATTAAATGTGATCCATTGATTTTTATACAGTTTTCCGGAGGAGAGGATCACACCCTTCGGCGAGTAATAAACTTGAGCCATGCCAGTGACATAAATTAAATTTTTACTCCCGTCATTTTAGGGAGTTTTCGCGTTTCGGAGCTCTTTCGCCTTATTTAATTTATAACGTCATTATCTCAATAAACCCTTTCCTCTTAAACTTTGCGTAAACTTTCCGTCCTTTTACTTAAATCGTGTATAATATGCCATTTTTAAGATCATCTTAAAGGCCGTATACCTTCATTCGGGGGGAAAACATTACCGTCGGGAATAGTGGAAATAGGTAAAATATTTAAATTTTTAGCATTTTTTTCCCCTCCGTGTATGATGCATGCTTCGAAAAAATATTCCGGTTGTTATTTCTCCCGTTGGGCGATAAGCGGTCTGCTTTTTGGTCCCGCGTAACTTAATGCTGAAAAATCGTTCGGATCAAATCTTTTGTTTTTGTCGCTCCGATTTCGAAAAGCCCTGGTCGGGATAAAAAGCTCGATCATCTTAGGTTGTAAACGATCCATTTATTCAACGGCTTTTCGGCCCCCTCCTCCTTTCCGTCGAAAGTTTCGAAAATTTATTTAGTAAACTTTTGACTTTCAACGCTTAAAATTAATCGATTTTGTCACTTTTCACTTTCAGGAAAATTTATAAGACCAAGATGGTTTCAAGTTTATTCAAATAGTTTTTTTTTTTTTTTTTTTTTTTTTTTTTAAGCACCGAAAAAAAGAATCAACTCTTCAAACCAAACAGGCAATCCCACTTTTTTTTTTAACTCGGAAAACAAAAAAAATTTGCAAACAGAAAAAAATGAAGGAAAAATCAACAAAGAATATTCACGCCTCTTTTTTTTGTTTCATTTTTCGAATTCATTTCCTTTCCTTTTTTTTTTTTTTTTTTTTTTTTTTTTGACGTGAATACGTCTTTGGGAATAACGCATATGCTGAACGTTTCGCGTTAGAGATCGCTCAAGTATTACGTAAGCATATTTTGGCAATTTTTGACACCCGCATACCCCCCCTCCCCCTCTTGTAAGTTACAGTAGGTTTTTTGAAAACCCCCCTCTCCCTTTATGTCAGATTTTAATACCAAACGCTCGCCTTCAGAATTAATTATTTTACGATTACATAAGATTTTGCCAACACTTCTTTCCCAACCCCCTCCCCCCCCCCCCAACTTACTTACGTAATATTTGAATGACCCCCTAGATCCTAACTGAAAGTTTCGCGCAATTTTAGACTAAAAGTTTCATTTTCCGCGAAACATTTCCTAAAATTTAAAAATTTCCAGAATTTCAATTTTCTGAACGAATGAACGTAAATTCCGTGTTGTTTTTGCAAGTTAGGACAGGAGCACAGCAACCCGCTAATCGTTTTACTTTTTAGTGTGGAAGGTTATGGATTATTAATGCCGTCAAAACTTTTCCTTTCGAAACCATTTCAGGTTGCAAGTTAAAACAAGTTTGAACAAGTTTGAACTTGTCTTGTGCAAGTTTTAACTTGTACTAAGCACGTTTGAACTTGTCTTGTGCAAGTTTTAACTTGTACTAAGCACGTTTGAACTTGTCTTGTGCGAGTTGAATCATGTTTCGAGCAACTTTGAACAAGTTTAATGACAGGGCAATGACATTGCAACTAAAATTTATTTTGAGCTGAAATTGGGGGAACCTTAATAATTTAAAATCTGCTTTAAAAAAAACTCAAAAAACAAAATCTGCTTTCCTTATGGCGAAATATAGTGACCCAGTGATTTCCTACCTTTGAAAATAAAAAGGGGGAAAAAAAGAAGAAGAAAAAAAATTTGATTTAGCACTATAAGTGAAGATATAAAAGAAAAGAAAAGCCCGGAGAGAATTTTTCTTCCCTTATTTTTTCTTCTTTTTTTTTCTAAGAAAAATCCGAAATGAAATATTTGTATTTTTTTTCCTTCCTTTTTTTTCAGTCTACATTGTGACATCCAAATTGACTATTTCTACCTCCGCGTGATGTTGAGCTATTTTCTATTTTCTTGGATTTTCGCGAGAGGAAAAAAGAAATATACCTGTTTTCTTTGAAGACGGGATTTCCCTTAAATTCGTATCGACTTAATCGGAAAATTGAAAAGCATGCTAACAACTTGGGTAAAACTTTAATTGATCCAAGTTCTTGCGAAAACGAATCACTCAAAGCAAACTCGATTCCTGCTTTAAGTTTAATGTTTTTAAGCGTTCGTTCTTAATAATACCTTGTTCGTTGCTTACGGCTGTTCGTCAGAATGGAAAATTTAGAACTTTTTTTTGCATTTAGTCGGCGGGGGAAAGAAAAATCTTGCTACGATCTGTTAATGACTTCGTATATTTAAAGGCGACAGCAGGGCAATCAGAAGAATGAGAATGAAGCCCACGCTGTTTCCCGAAACCCATTAATATTTTCCGTGACTTTTAGCAGTCGTTTTCGATGTCTATATTCGGATGACGAAAGCATTTGGAAATTAATAAAAGGGATGATTTAATTAATACGTAAGCATTCTCGGGTGGGGTCTTTGAAAATGTTCATGATTGGACAGAAAAAGGGACCATTCAAATATTATGTCCGCGTAAAATTTAAATTTTTTTTACTCTCTCTTCCTCCGGTTTGTCAGCAAAAGTGAAAATCTCATGTACACCTCATGTAAAACCTTACCGTAAAGTGCTGACGGTAATATTTCAGTAATCCTGATGTATAAATTGAAACAATTCGATAGTGAAAGAAAACCATTTCAGGTTGCAAGTTAGAACAAGTTTGAACTTGTCTTGTGCAAGTTTTAACTTGTATTGCGCAAGTTGAATCATGTTCCGAGCAACTTTGAACAAGTTCAAACTTGTCTTGTGCAAGTTGGATCATGTTTTGTGCAAGTTTGAACAAGTTTAAACTTGTCTTGTGCAAGTTTTAAATTGTAAACGAAATTTAAGATAAAACGCTGATGTCAAATTTGGTAAAACCCCGTAACCCCGAGTATAAATTGTCACATTTGGATAATTTTAAGAAAACCATTTCAGACTGCAAGTTAAGAACAAGTTTGAACTTGTCTTGTGCAAGTTTTAAATTGTAAACGAAATTTAAGATAAAACACTGATGTCGAATGTTAATAACCCCGTAACCCCGAGGATAACTTGACACAATTCGATAATTTTAAGAAAACCATTTAAAGTTGGAAGTTAGAACAAGTTTAAACTTGTCTTGTGCAAGTTGGATCATGTTTTGTGCTAGTTTTAACAAGTTTATACTTGCCTTGTGCAAGTTTTAAATTGTAAACGAAATTAGAGATAAAATGCTGATGTCGAATTTGCTAAACCCCTTTCCTCCTCTTGTCAGCAAAAGTTTGCATTTAAAGTACTCCCTCCCCCCCGATGTGGTGATCTAGTATTTTAATGGCCCCAAATGGGAAAAGTTTTTTTTTTTTTTTTTTTTTTTTTTTTTTTTTTTTTATAATTTTAAAGATTTTTGTCGATGAAAAGCAATGTATACTTTCTCTCCTTCGGAAAAATGCTTTAAAATTCTTGTAATGGCGAAACTTAAAAAGTTAAAATTTAAGTATCACAAATTTAACATTTTTTGAAGCAAAACTACCGGTTTCAGCGAATCGAAACATGATTCTGTATACGGAAACATTACACTTCATCGCTCTTAATTTATTACATCACACGTATAGCCATCGGCATTTTGAGCGAACGCACGGTACGTTTTGGCTTAAAACTTGTGTTTCATTCGCCGGAAGTAACTAAATTTTCCATCTAATATTAATGCAGGAATTGAATAAGACAAGGGATTTCAAGAGATTGCATTAATGTTTTCTCAGCAAAACGCAAAAGAGAAAGAGAGAGAGAGGGAAAGAGAAAGAGAAGAAGAGAAAGTGGAACTTCCCAAGTTAAATTATCACTCATTCGTTACCGTGTAATTCCAGTCACAATGAAATAAATAAACCTTTTCCGAAATAAATTAAGAAAGAGGATTTTTTTGTTATTTTTCCGGGTTAAAAAAAAAAAAAAAAAATGTAAGCCGGGAGATGAGAAAGAGAAAAACGTCCCTCATCTATCTGATTTAATCTTTTTTTGATATTTTTTTTTCCTTTGAGTAGATCTATTTTTATTTGATTAATATCTTGACGTTTATATAGATCGAACGCCTTATTTTTTTATATTTATTTTTTTGTAGGAAAAAGGTGTTAAAAAAATCGTCCGGGGAAAATTTTTTAAAATGTTTATAAACGAGCATGCTTGTAGATAAACAAGAAAACTTCCGCCTAAAAAGTTTTTCTTTTCTTCTCCCGTTTAAAACGACTCCTTAGAGAGCAGTTGTAGGCTTTGATGCGAAAACCATAAATGAAACGTATTTTTTTTTCCTTCCTTGTTTTTTTTTTTTTTTTAAGCTTCGTGACTTAAATGATGTGTGAGGGTTTTAATATAAAAAGCGTAGAGATACTCGAAAAAAAAGGAATGAATGACATGAATGAATTCTCAAATTTTATTTTGAAGTAAACAAGAATCCAAATGTCATGAAAGAATTACAAATGAGAACCTTCAGAAACTAAATTTATTTTCAAAGTAAAAAGTGTGATGACGTTAGACAAACCTTAAAACTTACTCCGGGAAAAAACTCGTAACCCCGGAATTTTACAGGGCATAAATTAACCGCTTTTTTGAATAAAATTTTTAAAGAAGAAAACCAAAAAGAAATCGAATCTTTCTTTTCTATTATCTTAACAATTAAAAATTTTATCAAAAAGAGCCGAAGGCTCGAAAGTTTAGAATCGAGTAATATCCATGTTTCGTTATTTGAAGGACGGTTTTAGTTCTTAAAATAATCGAGCCGACATCAGCGCTAGTTTCTGCTTCAAAAAAAGAATCTTTTTCGGTTTCTTTTTATCCTTGTTTGTTTCACTTGGATTTTTTTCTTGGTTACTGACTTATTTACTTCTTGCTTCAATTTTTGTTGATTGACTTGCTGCTTAATTGCACCCATCTGACTTTGTGCCGCCCTGGGTGACGTGTTTGCTGCTTTCTTTTGTTTTCGCTGATTTCCTTGTTAGCTTTCTCTTTGAAGTTCTCCTCGTTGGTTAATTATTTCAATTTGCATTCTTGGCTGTTACAAGCGCTTCATTCACTTCCTGTTTGATCTTTGGTTTGACAACCTCTTCACGGACAATCTTCGGTTCCAAGGCCCCGAGCTACTTTGATTGCAGCGCCACCGTTAAAATTATGTTTAGCTTATATAAAAGCAATATTCCCGTGAACTAATTGCGTGATGGAAATATATACGCTTCTATAGGGTAAACAGGTATATTTAAGTGTATATTTATACAAAAAAAAGTTGCACGGACCCTATTACTCAGTGTTGAGTTGGGCCCAGTGAAACCTAAACATTAGAGTTTCTGTTTTCCCGGGAATTTTAAAATTTCGGGAATCGGGAATCCCGTTTTTTTTGGAAAAAGCATTTCCCGGGATTCGGGAAATAATGATATGGCGGGAACCCGGGAAATTCCCGAGATTAACCGGGAAAACCCGAGAAATTTCCCGTTAATTTCTGAAAAACGGGAAAAATCCCGAAAAATTTCAATCCCGGGAATCGGGATTAAATTTTTTTTCCGGGATTCCGGGAATCCCGGGCAGAAACCCTACTAAACATTTGATTTGACAATACCGAAAATTTAGTAATTATTATTGATTGCATTGAAATTAAATCATGTTTATTAAAAATCTTCGTCCAAATCTTGCGGCTGAACAAAATTCTCCATTTTGTTTTCTAAAAGCTCTTAAAAATATAATTTTACGTGTGCGAAGATGGCGATGAAAAATCGTATCTCCACTTTCTTCGTAATTAATTGCTTAAGTAGAGTTTGATGTTTAGTAATTTAATCAAATGACAATCTCGTGTATAAATTAATTCATCTTTCCTAATTGCTCGAGTCGTTATATAATAACAAGTCGCAGGGAACCCTTTCTACGCTTTTATTTAAAAGAAAGCTCGATTTTTTTTTCCTTCTTCTTTGGTTTAGAAAGTTAATTGGCTACCCTAGTAAAAAATATTTTTTCGATTTTTTGGACCTTGACTTCCTCCTCCTCCTCCTCTTTACAGTCCTTTTCCTCGAGTACGAGCGTGGTGATTTCTCACATGTGCGTGCATGCGCTTGCAGGTATTTTAAGACCTACAGTTTAGTGCCGGGTACCAAACAGCTATTTGAGAGATTTACACCTCTCAATGGTTTGCCGTTGCCAGCCTTCGGAAGGGGGGAATGAGGGGCTGGTTTTTGATGAAATTTTAATGCCGTTTTGATATGTTTCCGATGGGTTGTTCGTTCGTTTTTTCTGCTTTTATAACGTACTTTGAATGAGTTTTTTATGTGCTTTCTATTCGTTTTGGATGTGTTGAGACTTGTTGAGACAGGAAAATTCTGTTCTGTTGTATTAGATATTTTTTATACTGAGGATAGCAAACCAGGATAGAAAGTAACTGCTTTCGACCTAGGATATCCTAGGTTCGGAAATATCGGTTCTAAATTCTGTACTTCAGTGTAGAACTAAACCAAGTCCATTCAAGGATTGTAACTTCTTATTTCAAACCCGACCTTACAAAGGGTATAGAGACTCAATGGTTGGCAGTGCTGATTTTATGCCTTCTGCTAGCAAGTTTATTTTTCGTATAAATTTTTATAGATTTTATTTTAGTATAGATTTCGTATAGACAGGTCCGGAAACTCCTATCCCTTATACATGGGAGATCATGTCCCGCTTAAGTACGCAAAAATTAGTTTTTCCTTTCTACCACCGTAAGCGCTGCTTGTAAGAGAGATGCTTTTTTATTGGTCGTTGAGATTTGATGCCGACGATGGCTGCACACAGCCGTATGTTTATACACGCTGGAACAGTTTTTGTGGTGTGATTTTATTAAGGTAAACATAGGAAACACCGCCATAAAAATTGTTCCGCCGTGTATAGTCATGGTCCCAACTTTAACGGTTAGACATGTTGCGGCTCTCAAGATCGCAGCACCGCCAGTGGCTCATTTTAGAACTAAAATGTGCGTAGTTAAACGGGACATGAACGTCATAGGAACTTTCCAGACCTGTATACGACCGTGATTTTGTTAACAAAGCAGAAAAGTTAACTCGCACAAGACATTAATTTGAATTGGCAACGCTTGTATATGCTTTGTAAGGTCACGTTTGAAATAAGAAGTTGGAATTTGTGACAGGACTTGGTCTAGTTCTGCACTGAAGTACGGAATTGTTGAAGCTCTTTCTAACAAGCACACTCAGTAAAAGAAAATGTCTTGAACAAGTTTTGTCTTGCATCAAAATCGGAATGATTCATAGCAAAACAAAACTGTTTCACTGCAACGGACAGTTTGTTTCTTACAAGATACTTTTTTTTTTGTTTTCGCATGATTTTTAAGAAAACGCCTTGTCACATGACAATTATATTTTCACATTAGCCATTTTTTTTTCGAAGTGCAGATTTCCTGAAAACGGCATCCGGTTTTGTGATTTTTTTCCACTTCTTTTTCTTATTAATGAATTTTCCTCTGAAGGAAAGTTTCTGAAAATAAATCGCTATCTTCTGATTATTTAAAAGTAGAGAATTATTCTATCTCGGAAGAAATCTTTGAAAAGTAAATTAAAAACCTCTAATAAATCTCTGTTAAATAAATCTTATTCCCATCAAAACGCTTCTTTATTTTACGCTTTAAAATCCTCCTTCCAAAAATTCCATCCCAGTTTTAATTTTTAAACTTTTCCGTACCACCGTCGTCACCGTCAACGTCTTATAGTTAACATCTTTAAAAATAAAATAATTCCCCAGAAAGCTTTTTTTTTTTTTTTTTTTTTTGGTTTAAAATACAAAATGTGCACTTGACGATTATAATGTCTTCGATTATAGGAAATGGAATAAAAATATTCAAATCCCTCAGGATAGGTCAGTCGTAAAGGCTGCAATCGAAAAGGCTTCCCCTAATCAAACAGACGTAACCAAATGTAAACAAACTAGAAAATGCAAATTTCGAAAATCAACTTTACTTTCCGAATGATGAATTCGGTTTTCTGGGTTGTCTTCCCGCTCTTTTCAACGTCAAGGGGAACATTATTTTCAATTTTCCTAACGTTATATAAAAACTCAGTAAAATTTATATAATATTCAAACATAAAAAAAAGAAATTATCGGTGTCATTTTAATTTAATATCCCTAGTTTCTCTTGAGACATAATGCTTTACTTTTCGAATGAAAATAAACTTCCCGCCCATCCTCCCATTTCTCTTTTTATACAAAAACAGAACTTTTTTCACCGGGCAATTTAATCACGAAATAAAGCTTAAAAATAACATAAAATTATAATGATAATAAAACTTGAGTTTTTATGTATAAAAGAAAATGGGGAAAAAGCTATCTCCGAAAATAAACTAGAAATGAATTAATGAAATTATCGTCTTGACGAATAGCTTTATCGGGTACACCCAACTTTCCCTCCGTTTGCTTAAAGTTTTCTCATCTCGGTTTGGAATTTGATGCTGATCACATCTCAGCGCCGAAAAAGCTTTGAAGGTTTTTCTTATCCCTTTCTTTTTCGTATCTGTAAGCTTTCTTTGTCGAAAATCAACTTCTCTCTTATCTCCTGCAAAATTTTTTATCCGTGTGTGTCATTGAAATTTCTTACTTTAAAATTCTATTCTTTTTTTTTTCCAGGCTCAGGAAATGAGAGACGATGAAAAAGCGGATGCTAGAGAAAGAGCTGAAAGTCCGGCTCACGAATCCGACGAAGGATTGCTGGATAGCGAGGAAGGGATTTTGGAGAGGAGATTTAGCACGGATATGGAATTGGAGAAAAGCACAGATGACGATCTTAGCGCGGATTTGTTGCAGTTGATGGTTCCTGTGGCGACTGATAGGTTTGTCATTAGCATTGGCTAATGTAGTTTGACTTCTTCCTTTATCTCCCGGTTCTTAATAACGAAAGAAACAAAGGAAGGGAAATTAACCTTTCCTGACAGGAAACTTAATAATTCCTTTGAATTATGGTTCCATCTAATTTCGATTTTGACTTTTTTTTAAAAAATAATTTGAGATCAGAAAGTTAATAGAAGCCTTTGCACAGTGGGCCAAAAAAAATTATTTTTGGACAAAACTCGATTAAAAATTTTCCAAATTTTACATATTTGATCGACAACACAATTTTTAGGTTAGTTCTGTTTCTTATATAAACGAAAAAATTACTAAGAACATATTTTTGCTTTTTTATATTTGGGGTCGTGCATAAATTACGTAAGCATTGGTTAGGTCCTTTTTGCACGCTTTATCCCATTTCGCCTATGCTTAGCTTATGAGTAAGATGTCAAATTCAGACCACCTCCTCCCCCTAAATGTGCTTACGTAATTTATGTACGACCCCTTATTTTTAACCCACTTTTTGTTAATAATGATGTAAAATTTGTTAACGCTATAGGCATATGTTTAAAAGAACTCAGAAGTAATCAAATACGATTTACTGATACTCAGCGATCATGGAGTGTAAAGTATTTCCCCTCCAAAAGTTTTTTTCTGACGGTAATTTGTTTTCAAAGTTAATTAAGTAAAAAATTTTATAAAAATTTTTTTCCAACTAAGCTTCTAGTCGGTTTATTTAAAAGTCTTCGAATGTCTATGGCCTCATTATTAAGCCTAAAGGTTCTAAATCAAAAACCTGCTTACAATTTTTGCGCCTAAATTTTGTCTCAAAAATTTTTTTCTGGTCCGCTGTGGCTTTGGTAAGGTTTTTAAAATATTACATCAGCCCGATGGGGGAAGGTCAAAAACGGTCAAAATCATGCCGACATTTGATTATTATGTTTTCTTTCTTCCCCCTTATCCATAATATTTGAATATTTCGTCAGTCAGCATAATTTTGATCGTTTGACCCTCTCCACGATCGAGCTGACCTAATATTTCAAATGGCCTCTATTTTATTTTTTTTTAAAATCAGAAATATAGCTTTGCCAACTCAAATTAATGTCTTCTGCTTTGTTAACAAAATGAACTTGCTAGTAGAAGCAGGGTTGCTGTTTAAAACATTTTTTAATAAATTAAAAAATGGGTTTTAAACAGGGTTGCTGTTTAAAACGTTTTATATTATTTTCCCATGTTTTAAATCGTTTTAAAATTTCTTTTATTCGACCTGGTTTTAAAACGTTTTAAAACATGTTTTAAAACACGTTCAAAAAGTTTTAAATTCGTTTCTATTTTTATTTAAATGTTTTAAAACGTTTTAAAACACCGTGTTTTAAACCAATTTATTTTAAAACAATCATCCCTGAGTAGAAGGCATAAAATCAGCTCTGCCAACCGTTGAGCCTGTATACCTTTTGTAAAATCGGGTTTGAAATAAGAAGTTGCAATCCTTGAATGGACTTGGTTCAGTTTTGCACTGAGGTACAGATTGGTTTTTATATCTCAACCCCTTTGTTTTCAACGGGATAAAATATCAAAACAAACTAAGTCCTTTTTTCCGATGACGTAAATGGTATACCTCTCAGAGGGGGCCAGCGATCTGAAGAATATTCGTGTGTTTATTTTATGAAAAATAATAAGGAACTATGTAGCAAGATACCATTCCATGGGCAAAGTATAGTGCTGCAAGCTGCATGTTGCAGCTCGCCTCTTTATGTTTCATCCTATCAAAATTCGCTGTAATTTTTTTAAACACCCAATCCAGGCCTGCAGCAGTTCCAGTATTTTCGGGAAACGGTCGTTTTCTGTAACATTTTCTAAAACTAAAGCAACCGTAACGGTCATTTCATCGCTTTTTTCCCTCCGCCCTTCAATATCGTAAAAATAAAACTTTAGTCGTATTTTAAGGAAAAGAAAAAGGAAAGAAATTTACGGTTTAAACAGGCTATCATAAACGTTGCGGGCTATTGCTATTGATGTAATCTGAATACTTTTTTTCCTTTCCCGGAATCGTTATTACGAAAAAATAAAATATCTGTTTGTTGAAAATCTTTTTTTTTTTTTTTTTTCCCTCTTCTGAGAAAATATTTTCCTCTTCCTTATTTTTCTTTAGTTTAAAGAAAACATTTAAAAGAGCAGAAAGGATGTCCTTGAATCTTTCGTAACTTTTGAAACATTCATACATTTCCTTTTTCGAATGAAATTTTGACATTATTTTTTTTTCAGACCTTCAACTCAGAGAACCCCGTCCACTGGAGACATAACGGACGACGATTTAGATGAGGATGAATATCAAAGTGCTTGGGGAGCAGATGTTATACACTTGCCTCCTTCGTTGGAAGTTGAAATTCGGGTACACAAGGGAACGGAACCTTTAGGTAAAATCGATTTTTTGAAATTAAACCTGATATTAATAAAGGAAGGAGTGTGTATATGTGTGTGGAAAGGGAAGGGGGGAGAGGGGGTTAAAAATTTTATGATGAAGCAACGACGTCTTCAATGACCGTACGTCTTCGAAAAGAGAATCCGGAATATACTGTTTATTCTCCTGGCCAAAAACTGGGTGTGTTTGAACTTCCAAGACTTTTTCTTCAGCATTCTCCTTTTCAAGCTGGTGGTTTATAACACTGACGTTAATTTTACTTGATGGAAAAAATGGTTAAATCAGTTAAATCTCTCACGGGGAGTCATCTCCTGAGTGTGATTGGGTACTTGTCGCCAAGCAGTTGGGTGGACCAACTTTTAACCACTGTTGGGAGTCTCACTCCCACAGGCAGTCCTCATTGGAGAGGTTACCTGGAGAGGTCAGGCAATGTAGGCCTTGTATTAAAAATACCACTACACCCTGTTTTGGGTAAAGGAATGAGGAGGAAGAGGTGATCGGGTATATCCGACTTTACGGTTGGCTGTAAACAGGGAGCAAGATGGCTAAGTTTTGAGGCACTCGATGGACTTTTAATAATTTAGGTTGGAGAAACGACAACGACGAATGTACCTTTCGCAATTCATTTTTGCTTGTTAGCAAAATAAAACAAATCGCGACCTCAAGAACAAAAGGTTCTAAATGCAGCACATCAAAATTTTACAGGAGAGCTATTTTAAAGTTTATGTTATTGTACCTTGATACCGGTTCAATTTTTTGACATCGCAATGCTACTGGACCATAAACGCACCAATAAAGAACACATTCCGAAAGTTTCATTTCGATCATATAACTGTTTATTAAGTTATTTAAAAAGTCCCTAAAAATGTACTTGTTAACTGACTTCCAATTTAGAAACAAAAGGTTCTATCAACTCGATAAGCTAACTTAAAGACGATAGAACCTTTTGTTTCTAAATTAAAAAAGTCGCTAAATCTTAATTTTTCAAATAACATGTATTTTTTCGAAAATTACACGGAGCATTTCTGGGAATGTGTAGAGTAATTTTTAAGCAATCCTGGAGTCTTTTAAACTATTTTTGCCCAATTTCGAGTATTTTATAATAAAAAATGACGTTGGAATTTTTTTTTCCAAATCGACTTTAAGAATTTGACAATTGAACCTTTTGATTTTTCAAAAACAAAAAAAAAAAAAAAAAAAAAAAAAAAAACCAGAAAGAATAAGAATATAGACTTTAGTTTAAGGTAAAGTACCCGAATCCTGACCAGACAGCTAAACCTGTCCGGCTCATAAGCTAAACACGTAATACCGTAAAAGGAAAACATGTTTAGCTTGTGACCTGGTCAGGTTTAGGTGCCTGGTCAGGATTCGGGTACTTTACCTTAGGGGTCGAAAGTACTCATGAAGTAGAAATTATTTTCATAAAAAAGTGAATTTCGTCCCGGGGGGGTCGATTTAGAACCTTTTGTTTTTAAGATCGAGAAATACTTTTTTTTAAAATGTTAATTTTCATATATCATATATCATATATCATATATCATATATCATATATCATATATCATATTATATAGCATATATCATACAGGATATATCATATATATATTCTTTCTTTTCTTCAGGAATAAGTGTGGACTCGGTAGATAAGGGCGTTAACGGAATGCTAGTGGTTTTAGTTGTGCCTGGGGGTGCAGTAGCGAGAGACGGCCACATCCATCCGGGTGACTACCTCATATCCGTGAATCATGAAACTTTACGTAGGGTTACTAATTCTCAAGCACGTGCCATATTAAGAAGAGCTCAGCTTCTTTCGACCGACATAAGGTAAAAAAAAACAAAAAAAATTAATGAAACAAAAGAAACCATTTTCTTTTATTCAGCAATCAAATACGGTTGAAGGACACAAGAGTATGTCCCTTTTACTCTGAAGCCAATTAAATGCATAGCCTCTGCTGTGGAATCCGTTTAGCGTGTAAAAGGGGTTGACAAACAGGAAAAAGAAGAATCGTAATTAATTTTTTTCCTGTTTCGTTGAAAAATACGAATCGACTTCATCTGAATTAATTTTATTTTAATTAAAAAATTTTAAATTTTAATAAATCGTCTTAATTAAAATTACTTTATAATAATATCAATGGATACCTGACCGTTTTTTATATCTAAAATTGTTTATTTACCCCTGTCGAAATGTACAGACAGAACGCAAAACGGATTACCCACAATGCTCAACTTTTCGTCTACACATTTTTTTCCCCCTTTTTTCTTTTTTCGTCATAGTTCACAAAGTGAAACGTGATCTTTTTTTTTATTTAGTAATAATTAAATTCTTACAGTGTGACTTACATTCCCGGAGAAGCTGCCGCTGCTTATAGAAAGTCAATTCAGCAGGAGCCACAAACTCCACCCTTGACGAGACTTATTCGGACTTCGCCAAGGTAATTTTTTTTTAACGTTAAAAAGAAAAATCGTCATTTTATTTACGCTTATTAAAATTTATTTTGAAATGGACTTTCTCAAAGAAAGTTTTCACCTCAGAAATATAAATTTTCATATCTTTTAAATTTAAGGAATCGAAGTTTTCGAAAGTTACATTGAGTCTGTTCGTGATGTTATTACAGATAAACTTTTTTTTTTTTTTTCTCGTCTTGGATTCTTTTGTATTCATCTCGCTATTCCACTTTTTTTTTATGTAGGAACTTACCTTATTATCGGTGTTGCAAAATTAAATTGTTCGCATTTTATTTTTGCCTCTTTATTTTTATTTAGTTTTGAAAATGAAGATAATAGGAGTCGTTTTATTTTTTAAATAATTTATGACCGCCTTTTTTCTAATATTAGTCGTAGAAAGAGCTAAATTTTTAAAAACTTAAGTAGAGTTTTCGGCAAAGTTTTAGTCAAAAATATTATAAATTCGCAAAAATAGAACATCAAATCGCCTTTCAGTCGCTGCAATATGAAAATCTAAGAAATTTTGATGCTTTGTCAGTTTACTCCAAAATGTAAAAACATTTCCTGGCCCAAAATGCTGAGTTTTAAATGGATTTTCACTTTTCGCCCTGATTCTCATCAACGAGGATCTTTACCCCAAAATAAATCCGTTGGGGGAGCCGGCTACCGTCCTGATAAATGGCGGCAAGCGTTGGATTGGTCACAAATGAGAAGGGAGTATTTAACATCCCATCAGAAGCCAGCCACCATTTTACCAGGGTAGCAGCTGACAGCCCCCTAGCGGAATTTATTCGCGCTAAAATTTTTCATTTTCATTAAATTACCATCGAAGAATTGCCCAAATACAGTTGACTGACAAATTCATATCAAAACTGACAAAAATTCTAACTAAATAATTTTAAAAAATCCTATGTTTTTTAAATTCTATTCTTTTAAGTGCACTAGCACTTTAGGGGTCAACCCCTAAGTTTAGGAACGATTTATGATAACAACCAAATGCTTTTTAACTGTGTAGAACTGACACTTCTGTTACTCACTCCTGTTGCACTCGTCATTTAAAATCTAAATAATAAATTATGAGTAAAAAAAAAATAAATAAAAAAAAAAAAAAACCTAGCCCATAAAAAACCATAATGATAAAATCGATAAAACCATTAAGCGAAAAACATCTTTCATCATTTTTCACAAAACATAATGTAAAATTACGGTAAAGAGTAAAAAAAAAAAAAAAAAAAAAAAAAAAGAAATTCAAAATACATGATCCGCGGTTAAAAACGGTGGTGAATTTTGCACGGAGAGATCTCCCTCCGGAAAAAACACGCTTGATATCACACTTTTTTTTCTTTTTAAATAATAACGCTTGCTTGTGCAGGATATTTCCACATTTCTACCGGTAAGATGGTCTCAAAGTTGGTGTGTCATTTTGTGTGAAATTGGAGTGGCGTATGCACGATTGGAAAATCATCCAGTAGTTTAAAAAAAAAAGAAAAAACCTACCTTCAAATAGCGTTATATTTTGACATTCCTGTTTTCGGCTAATCTAGAGATATCCTTTTAGGTGGACTTTATCGGAATTTTTCAAGATTTTACAGCGGAAAATATGGAGAAATCTTTAGCAAAGGACGTGTCTCCGTAGCCTTCTTCATACCGTCCGAAATGTATAGTTTAGCATTATTTGGTGCAGCTAGTAGCTACCAGTGAAAGATAACTAAGAAAATAAAAAAATGAGACAACTTAGGTTCTGTAATAAGCCGCGGAATCGCAATGTACCTTACATAAGCTATACATGGGTGGTACCAGATTTCTGACGTCGGTGTTTTCACATTTTTTAGCATTCCTGGCTGTATAAAGAAGGCTATAATGACTGACAGAAATCTCTTAATAAAAATTATTTCAAAGCAACCCCATATAGCACTAAAAGGGGTTTTCAGGTTGCGGATTTTGAATCATATATATTTTTAAAAAAATTTAATATGGCGAACTCAAACTTTTTTCGATTCGAAATTCGACTTCCCCGTCCGCCATCTTAATTTTTCTTTAACGGATATCGAATCAGAATCAGTGACATTAGAAGCGTTATAGTAATTATTGAAATCAAGTTTTCAGAATGAAAACAAGCCTGAAATGCCAGGCTTTAGCCAGAGCCTAGACCCAGAGTTCTCCATGAATTACAAGTTGTTAATTTTCCTCAAAAAATTCTGTCTTTCTCTCCGGAATTTTTCCGCTAATTCCAGATATTGTACTAAATTTTACGAGATTGCTTTCTACTGATAAAGTATATTTTCTACTTTAGACCCTTTACTTTATGAGGCTGCTGATTATCAGGTTTGAACATGTCAAATATGGCGTCATTTTGTTGGGTTGGGAAAATTGAGTGCATGTGCGAACTTCACTATATATTGGCATGACGTGATCAAAAGTGTCGTCTTAACTTGTCTGTGGGTGTGATCCACTGCTAATGTTGAAAGGGCTACAAGTGCTGAAAATGTCATGACGGTTTTCGTGCTGTTTTATGACATACTACACTAGGAGCATTAACTACATTGCAGTGGACTCTCACCTTGTATATCATCATCGGAGCTGTTTCATTCTTTTTTCTAAAGGTGCATAGCGTCCATTGCATTTTTTCCAAAACTCTTTTTTTTTTTTGGAAAAACGCAATGGAGTGGTTTTGCACCAAGATTATGTATTTTCCAAAACATTTGGCTGTCTAAATGTTCTAAGTCGAAGAAAATAGTGAAAAGGAAAGCAGCCGGAAAACTCAAGTCGCCAGGTGAATGCCGTCTACTGCAGGAATCACACGGTTGTGATCACGATCTTACATACAGTTCAGGCAACTCGGGTATCCCTCATACGGACAAAAGTGTCCCCCGAGTTTGAAACAGAAGAATAGTTCCAAATTTTCTCAATAGACGGATATAGCTATAGTTAGGGAATCACGTGTTCTGGCAGCCATCATAAAAAGAAGTGTTTTGAAAGTTTTGATTGGATGGAGGGCATATCACGTGATTCCCTAACTACAGCTCCAGCCATCTATCGAACAAATTTGGAACTATTCTTCTGCTTTAAACTCGGGGGACACTTTTTAATATATCAGTTGCCTGACCTGTATGTAGGATCGTGGTTGTGATCCAGTGAGGTTATGTAGTAAACAAAGTCCATAATGGACGATAGCAATATGGCCCATATAGCAGACGATATTCATTAGCGATCTTAGCAAATGATCACCTATAGAGATCCTATATAACCATAGATGCGACATGCAGCCTCGGGTTTCTACTGGTTGTCCACCATATCTTGTGCCTAATGTGAAACGAATAATCAGAAAACGCCACGTCACGGTATGATTGATGTTAAGTGACGTCATGGCGAGTGAGAAACCATTTTTCTCTCTTGTACTTATATACCCTGCCGTATAAGACATGGCGGCTACACAGTAAAAAATTTTATGTAAAAATTTACATAATTATGTTAAAATCGGTCTACATAATTTTTATGTTGTTTTTTGTTTATGTTTACCTTTTGGAAAAAACAACAGAAAAAATTTGTGTAGACCGATTTTAAGGCACTTCGTTGGCTACAGAAAACCGGCCGGTTCACCGTCCGGTTTTTAAAAAAAAAAAGCTTTTTTAATTAATATTTTACCTTATATTCCATTGAATGGGGCGAAACTTATACTGTTCCTTATTATAGCGAAGTCGAATGTACATGTTAAATATGTCGGTAAGCTTAAATTACGTCAATATTCGCAAAATGAACCGATTGTTTATGTTTTTTTACAGCGGCCATTTTGTTTTTATGTAAACAACATTAAATTTTGCGAATATTGACGTAATAGAAGCTTACCGATATATTTAACATGTATATTCGACTTCTTCTAACAATAAGGAAAAAATTTGTTTAAGTTTCGCTCCACTTAATGCATATTAACGTTTAAAAATATTAATTTAAAAAAAATTTTTTTTCAAAAAACCGGACGGTGAACCGGCCGGTTTTGTCTAGCCAACGAAGTGCCTAACATAATTACACAATATTTTTTACTGTGTAATGGCGGTACGTCGCATCTCTGGTTATATACGATCTCTATGATCACCTTTCTGGTCTCCCTCTAAATATTTTCGGAAAAGATGCAGTTTGGACGTAATGGAAAGTACCCTCTGTGTGAAATTCTAAAAATCATCTTCGAATAAAAAATATTTCTTATAAAATTTTATTCATTTTACTTCTTTTTTTTTCAGATCTCCGTATATTCCGTCAGACAGCAGCGTTGATTCCTCCGACGAGAAAGAAAAAGAAATAATATTCGGTACAACAAACAAAGTTCCTGATTCATCATCTTCCGTGCCGACGTCTCAAAGCGAAGCGGTGACCGTTGCAGATGCGGGCAAAAAACAATCTAGCATCGAATCGCTGAAATCCGTCGATGAGCCATTTCCGGAATCTCAGATCCCGTCTCCCCTCAACGAAGAAGATTTTCCAAAATCGCAGATCCCTTCTCCGTTGGACGTTGACGACATCATCTTGAAAGATGTCGCCTTGGCGACGGGTCAGTCATCGTCTACAGAACGTGAATCGACCCCTTCCGAATCTCAAACCGAACAAATTACGAAAATCTCAAAGGTTGTAATTCCAGTTCAAGAGGAAACGAAAAAGGGTCCTTTATCGGTTTGCGTTGTCGATGGATTATACAGTGTTCACAGTCCGAAAGGTCATAAAGTTTTAGTTGGTGTCGAACTTAGTCCTAGGGACAAATTCCAAACGGATTCGAGTTCGAAAGTTACGTCCAGTCCAAAAAAGAAATTAGATAGCAAAGACAATAAAAAATCGATTCAAAGTGCTCAAAAAACTACTAAAGAACCCATACCGGCCCCGAGGGAAGCCCGATCGAAATCGAGCGAGAAATCCTTCCCAGTTCATAAAAGTGATAAAATATCGAAACATTCGAAAAGAGACGAGATTCGCTCAATAATTTCCTCCCCGGACCGTGCACAACTAGAACATAAGGTTAATATCGTAGGTCTCACGAAAAAAAGTACGCTCGAAACTAAAATAGAAATAGCACAGAAAATTAAAATAATATCAGATTCAAGCGACGAAAGTGTTCAAAAAGATCAAACTCCTGCCCAAAGTACAAAAGATGACATAGCGGAAAGCATTATTCAAGTGTCTATAGAGAAACCGGTGGTGGTCATAGAAACGGAACCCAATGTCGTGAAAAGGATACCGAGTTACGAATGCACCTGCGAGGAGGCTTTAGACGATGCCTCACCCGAGGTGGAATGCACTTGCGCTTCGTCACAAGAAGTAACCGACCTACCTCAAAGTTCCTCAAAGCATACGTCCAGTTTTAAAACGGCCGAAATCCGGAAGGTTGTCAGTCCTCCGTCGGATTCCGGCGGTAGTAGTTATCATACGAACCAGGATTTTGGCCCGAACCAAGAGCTCCTCAACACGGAAAGCATTTTTTCGTCCGAGGAAGAGTTTAAAAGCGGGGCCACTTCTCCGTTTTATTCGCCTAGGGCTGATTCCCCTGAAATGACAGTCGCTAAACATTCCAGCAAAATGGATAAGGAGGTACGAAATAATATAAGCTTATAAAAAATTGAAGAGTGTAGAATTTAGATGTATATGTACTTTTAAAGTCAAAGAAGGAAAGAAAATATCTTCATTTAAAAAAAAAAAAAAAAAAGTTGTCTGAAATGCATGAAAAGATATCATAACATGGTTCCATAGAAGGAGTCATTCAAATGTTACGGCGGCAGATTGGGGAGGGGGTTTGTACAAATCTAACGTCAGCGTTTTATTAAAAATTTCGTTCAAAGCTTTCATTATTTAAAAAAAAATACTATTCCACTTTTTTAGGCTCTTCCAGGGCCAAAGATTAATAGCTTTTTCTTCCTTTTACCGGTATTTGTTACTATTGTTAAAGTGAACAAGTTTCAGCACGCGAAAGGTATCACTAAAAGAAATAGACAGATTAAAAGTATGCATCAGCAAAATCTAACCGTTCATTGGCCCGTACGTTAAACATAAGCGGAAAAGATTTAATTCTGTGAGATCTGTTTCGTGGTAGTAGACTGTTCTACTACCACGATTGATGCTTACTCTTAAACTGATCGGGAATGGAAAATCTATTCATTTATTTATTATAACAATTTTTTCATATGCTTTTTCTTATTTGGCTTAATTCGGGAGAGGGGGGGGGGGGGTATTTTAAATCTGACGTAATTTTTGGACGGAGCACATGTGATGCTGACTTCGTCTGACAAGGAAGGGAGGGGTCGAAATTGGTCAATTCAGTGATGACGTAATATTTGAATGGCCCCCCAAAGACCTTCAAATTTTTTATGAGTTTACAGCACAGCCATATATAGACAGTCCGGAAACGACTATCATTTATACATGGGAGATCTTGTCCCGATTAACTACGCAAAAATTAGTTATACGTTTCTACCACCGTAAGCGCCACGCCAAGATGCTTTTTGATTGGTCATTGAGATTCGTAAACAACGATGGCGGCGACTTTCTCTTGTTGTAATTTTTGGTAAAGTCCGAACTTAAACCTTTAGACATGTTGCGTCTTTCAAGACCGCAGCGCCATCAATGGCCCGTTTTAGAACTAAGATGTGCGTATAGCTAAGCGGGACATAACATTAAAATTTCATAAATTATCCAATAGGCTCCGTGCGACTTTTTTTCGGATAGATATACACTTAAATATACCTGTTTACCTTATAGAGGCGTATATATTTCCATCACGCAATTAGTTCGCGGGAATATTGCTTTTATATAAGCCAAACATGATTTTAACGGTGGCGCTGCAGTCAAAGTCACTCGGAAACTATAATATTTGACCACAAAAATAAAGATGTAACTTGTACATACAGATTCTGCAGGTCCCCAAATGATCCACCAAAGGGCTTTCGTCTGCTTGTAGTTAAAATTCGAATTGCTTTAAAAAATGTCTTTGAGAACGCAAATAAGTTCTTAAAGCTGTTCTCATTCTTTGACGACGGGCTGAACAACAACAGTCTAAAAAAACTCAATATTGTAATTGTTGCTGTGCTCTGAAGCACGCAGATCCTAAGATCCTTATATTTAATTGTCCGAAGCAGACTTAACGGTTCGAAGCAGACTGCATACTTGATTAACAAGCAGTAGACAGATAGCCTTCTACCGCTTTTCGTTTGCCATAAAAATTCTCGTTTATATACTGTAATAATTTTTTTCTCAATTTGAATTATTTGAAAGTAAAAAATGTATTTGAATATTTATAAGAAGTGAAAAGTTTAATTTTTGTTAAAAAATACGAGTAATTAACTAAAATCATAAATCTAGTATCCGTCCATTTGTGTTTACTAATTTCAAGGTTTCAAGGACAGGGTGGAAATGACAGGTACCTGGTGCAGGGTTAAACAACTTCATATCTATTGTCATTGCTATTGTTAAATTCTTTCGCACAGCTGGGAAGGGTCTATTTGTTAGACTCCTTGTTAGTCTTTCGCGGATTTTCGGCGTGATCATTTGCACCTTCTTTTTTTTTAAGTTATCCAAATTATAGAGATTTTAACAATGGCTTTCTGAAGTAATTTGC
Source organism: Liposcelis bostrychophila (assembly GCA_037577465.1). Lineage (NCBI taxonomy): Eukaryota > Metazoa > Arthropoda > Insecta > Psocodea > Liposcelididae > Liposcelis > Liposcelis bostrychophila. Next base: position 9,590,439 of record CM075212.1, read on the forward strand.
AATATGGATCATGGTTTGTGTGCCAGCCTTTTTGGTATACCGGTAAGCAATGAGAGGGAGCAGCATTAATTATACATGATAAAACTGGGCAGTTAATTAACGTAGTTCATATAGATGTATAGTTAATATCCGTAGCCGACCTTTTCGGAAGAAAAAAAAGAGTTTTCTTCTGCTGGGAATATAACTTACGTAATTCAAAGCTTTAGTAAAAAAAAAAAAAATTAAAACTAAGCAGAATATCAGCATTTAGCACTTTATTTATTTATTTTCTTTTTAACCTGGGATAAATGTAACAGATTTATTTTTTATACTAAAGGGTTAAATAATTGACAGTCACACTAACAGTATCTTTATAATTTTTCAGGTTACTGCAAATATTCTTCTGGCGAAGCATTGGGGCCCCGAAAGGTACGTCGAAATTATTCGAGAGCCTAACTGCAGCCTTGGAATTAGCATAGTCGGGGGCAAAGTCGACTTGTATAACGCAGGCCCAGACAGCAGTTCTGCCATTTTGGGAATATTTATAAAAAATGTACTACCTAATAGTCCAGCAGGACGATTAGGCGAATTAAAGGTAATAATAAAATAAGAAAAAAGAAATGCATCATATTTTTTTTTCGTAACAAATAATTTTATTTATTTAATTTTTATTTTTATTATTTTTTAGACTGGAGACAGAATTTTAGAAGTAGATTCAATTGATTTACGAAGTGCCAGTCATGAAAAAGCTGTTGAAGTTATTAGAAGTGCGGGTAACAGGGTTAAGTTTTTGGTTCAGTCCTTAATCCAATGGGTAAGTCATCATTTATTTTCTTCTAAATAAATCATTTTTTTAAACTTTTTTTTTTTTCATTTTCTTTTTCAGAACGTCGAAAGCGAGTCGGATCAAGGGCAGTCAACCACAGGTGCTTCTGTCAAAAAAGACGTAACAGAAATCGAAAAAGGTCGACCACCTCCACCGCCGACCGCCCCCAAAACGCCAGAACCGGAAATAATTCAAAAAGGCCTCGAAGACGTAGATAAACAAATATTACAAGAACGTAGGAGATCGTCCGTTTTAAAACGCGAAATCGGTCGTTCGGAACCGCCGAAACCGATCAGTAGTACCGCGAAAGAAACGGAAAGTGACGAAAGCGAGGAAGAAGATGAATATCGCGATTTGGAGGGGAAGATGATAACTGCCAAAGGAATGGAGGTACAATTCCAATAAAATCCAAAAAAAAAAAAAAAAAAAAAAAAACAATTTAATTTTTAATTTTTAAAAAAATCGAATAATTAATTTTACGCAAATGATTTTAGATTTATAGATCAAGTGCCGCAAATGTAAAAAGATCGAAAGAAGAAATAGCCAACGATCCTGAAGAGGAAGATGAATTTGGCTATACAAAGAGTAAGTCATTTACGTAGTTTTTTGGTTATATGTGTTGTAGTTTTATTACAAATGCTTTTTGTGACGTCTCTTGCTTAAGAGTTAAATTTAATGGTCGTCAAGTTGAATGTCTGTATCTACGGATACGTTTAAAAATATTTTTTATTTTTTTTTATTATGATTGCTCAATAATAAGATAAAGTCAGTTATATCGATTTGCTCAATCAAAGGCCATTTTAAATGAGTTTATTTTAATAGATATTGTTAGTTTTAAAATTTTAATGCTCAAAACGATTTTAAATTTAATGAGTTTTAAATAAATATATACTTAAGATTAGGCTAAGAATTTTCTGGTTATTCAAAAGTTTTATATAGCACACTAGGTGTAATTGCAAAACTTTGAAGGAGAAATTTTAGAATTATAAATTATATAATGAAAAACTCCCAGAAATAATTTAGAAAATTAGTTTCGTTTAGACTGAGGAACTTTTTTGGCATAGCCTTTTTATTATTATTTTTTTTTTTAAAGTTATAATTTGATTACCATTAAGTCTTCCAAAAATACAAATCAAATATTTACCCAATAAAGTAATGTTCTTAGCGTTTTCTAGTTTAATATGATCAAAAGTTTTGACTTGAAAAAAATCGAATCACTTGATTTTAAACCCTACCAGACCTATGACTTAAAATGGCTGCACCAGTTGCCCTTTATGACTAACAATGATCAAGGAAACTAAAAATGTTTAGGAATTATTAAAAATAATTTAAGGCTGGCAATTTTTTGTCATACTTAAGTAAGCTTGGGAAAAAATTGGTAGGGAATAGAATTAAAGAGAATAAGAAAAAATTGAGTTAGTAATTTTTAGCGTAGTGTATAGTTCTGTTAAATTTAGAATTGTTTGAAAAAAGATTAATCAAAAATATTTTGAAATATCTTATGATATCAGTTTGTCCATTTTATTCAAATTTGAGCCGTTAAAAAGTTTGAAAATAAATGGAAGTAATTTAAAAGCTTTAGGAATGAAAGATTCCTAAAGCTTAAATTTGTTAGTGACATATACCAATTTTGTCATATTAGCCTAAAAGGAGAAATCAAGTAAAATACTCAACTTCTAGCTATATTATACTTTAAATTAAGCGATTTCTTCGATTTACACTTTTTCCTCATTAAGTATTTCTCTAAAATTAAGAGTTAGGTAATTTCTTTTTACGTTAAGAATTTTGAGGTTTATTTTATTTTATTTCTTTTTTTAAATTCTCGCCAAATTTTTGTTTTCCATATAACCAGAAAATTTTAAGGATTTTAGTGAATTTAACGGATCTTAGTTTAAATAAAATTATTTTTTCTTCTAAAAAAATTTTTTTTTTTTTTTTTTTTTGTTAAATGTGTAGATTTGTCTACCAATATAAATTTTAGTAAATAGGAAGCTTGAAACTGAACAATTTGAAGAGGGTAATTATGTAGTTTGGACACTTATGCGTTCATTTGAGGGCTTCCCCCCCCCCCCCCCGATGGGGGAATTTGGAACAAAGTTGGATCCCTCGAGATATTGTTCGGTGTTACGGCATTTAAATAATGAAAATTACTCGAAGGGCCTCAAAAAAAGTCCAGTGTGCCAAAACCTGATAGTGAGTTGGGGCGTACCCCAATCCCCACAGTAAAAAATATTATGTAAATATGTTCTAATCGGTCCACATAAATTTTTTTTGTTGTTTTTACCGAAAGGTAAACATAAACAAAAACAGCGTAAGAATTATGTGAATCCTACTTATGTTGATTTTGACATAAAATTTTTTACTGTGTGGATAAACTCCACAACTGTTCCCTTTCGATTGTTCGAGATTTTACTTCCTATTGTAAAATTTCTATAAATTATTGGTAGCTAAACTACTCTTTTATTTCTTCAAAAACTTTTTCGTTTTTAACTGTCAAAGAAAGTAAATCCTTTTTCTAGATTTTTAATAATTAAATCTTGATTTTCGTTTCGATTTATAGTCACCTATTTAAATTCTTAACCTCGGATTAATTTTCCAGTTGAGACTTAACAAATATTGAAATAATTTTTTAAATATGGCGCCTACCGATGGTTTTTATATTTTTTATTTTTTGGCTTGCTACTCGGTCGGTTGATTTTCATGAGTAATATTTGCTCATGAGGTCCTAGTTTTTTCCTCATTTTAAATACTAACTCAACGTTTGAGAAAATTTCTGAAGTTAGCGCAATTTTGCAAATCTTAGGAAAAAATAAAGGTCGTTGAAAAATGATAATGAGTTTGATTGAATGAGTCGAAAAAAATGTGCAGTGATTGTAGTTTGCAATCTTCGGAAGACATTCAAGTTGCCTAACTAAAATTATTCAGTTGTGATATTGAGCTGGTACTAAAGTGAGAGGCGAAAATGAGAAAATGATGGGTTAAAATCGTCCTTACCGCTGAGCTTTTTTTTTTTTTTTTTTTTTTTTTTTTTTTTTTTTTAACGTTGGGGTGGATACTTCGGTCTCTTAAGGTTCTAGTTCCTTTACATAACCGGCCGGTCAGCCGGGGGGTGAAAATTTTTTAACAATAAAAAAAAGTTTAATATTTTTTTTTTGATTCGGTATTTTACACATAAAAATGAGATCGGATCGCACCGAAACCGTGCCAAAACGCTTTGTTATGTTTAAAAGGTAAAGATTCGTTATTGAAAACGTATGAAAAAGGCTTTACTGTGCCTAAATTTGATAATTTTTTTTAATGTTTTCGAAATAAAAAATAAAACGCCATTTTTCTTTTTGTTGTTGAAATAGTTCGTGGTTCCCCCGCTAGAGCGCTGCACTAGTCTCTCGGAAATAAACATTTTTTTTTTTCTGTGAAAACAATTAAATATTATCAAATATAAGAACTATTAACTGTTGTTCATGCATTTAATATCATGGAAATTTATCTCTGAACATAACGAAACGTTTTGGGTACGGTTTCGGTGCAGTTAGACCCCGTTTTCATGTATAAAATATTGGATTTAAAAAAATTTTTTAACGTATTTTTTTATCGTTAAAATGTGTGCACCGCCCGGCTAACCGGCAGGTTATGTAAACGAACTAGAACCTTTAAACAAAATATTTTTAAAACTGCGTTACTAGTTTCCAATTTTTTCGTGATTCTGATTTTTTTGTTTTCCTAAAAATTTTTTCCATCGATTCTAAATCATGAATGTTTTTCAAAACGCAGTCTTTCCTTCGGGGCCATTCAAAATGATGTCAATATTTTTTGGGGGAGGGGGGCCATATTTGAATGGGCCTTTACGTTTTCCAAAACTTTTTCGAAATCCAAAAATTTAATTTTTAGTTTTTAAATTTGTCCCAGCCCTAAATTTCTTTTTAAAATTTTTTTCGAGCGATTTATTTTCGCGTTAGATGTGTTCGGAATTTCAATTTCAGTTTCGTAACTCATTTTACACCTTTAACCTTTTTTTTATTTTTTTATTTAAACTTTTGAATTATATTTTACGGCTTTTTTTGAAGTAAAATACATTTTTTTTAAAATATCCACAATATCCAGTTCATTTCTTAATTCGACCAAAATTTTAAACGCCACCTCCCTTTTTTTTTTTTTTGGGGGGGGAGGGGTTTCTTTAAAAAAATACCATAATCAATATACCTTGGGTAGTCCCTCCACGATTTTTCAATCTAAAATCTGTAAATTGACGTTTTTAATGAAAAATTATAAATACACGAAAAGTTTGATTAGATTTCTCAGTTTCAGACTCTCTACTTCACTTTCTTAAGTCCCTAACTTTGGTTGTGTTCTTCAGTTTTTTTTTTAATCTTCTCGCTTCCACACTTGTCAACTAAAAGAAGAGTTACGTCAAGTTTTCGTTGTTTAGAGATCTTAATTTGACTTGAGCTGTTGGGGGAGGGGGGGAAATGTTTATTTCTGTTTTAATTTAACAGGCAATAATTTCCTTTTCACGAAGCATCTCCTTTTTTTTTCTTGCGATTTGAAGAATGTTATTTACGTTGATATGAGTTAAAAATTCAGAGACAGAAAAAAAAAAAAAAAAAAAAAAAAAGAATTTCTGGTATTAAGGTCAATAGAAAAAGACTTGACAAGGTAGATATACAAGAAAACAAAATCTTCTAAATAAAAAAAAGAAAATCCGTATAAGAAAAGAATTCTTAAACAGAGAAAAAAAAAAAAAATGTACGCTCGAGATTCATACATTGAAAAAATTCTTTTCCCTTTTTTCTCCCAGTTCCTATTTTCCAGGGAAGAAAAAAAAATGTTATCTCGTAACGTAATTGTATGATGAATACGGTTACATAACATGATATTTTAACTTCCGGATTTTCATTTCGTTTTTGCAGGAAAAAGATAAAGTCAAGTTTTCGAAAAATTGTGATAAGGTCGCCATTTTTATTTCTTCTTGTCAAGAAAAGCAAAAGTTTTTTTTTTTTTTTTTTTTTTTTTTCTTTCTCTGTGTTGAAAGATGCGCCATATCTTTCCCGGACTTATTCAATATGGTTGCTCCGAAAGAAATTCAAATAATCGTCAAGTAATCCATCTTTGAAAAGACATAATCCTGAAGATGAGAAACTTTTTGATCGAAGTCAAACAAAAACTACATCGTACAAAGTGAAACGAGGGGAAATATTAAGAAGTGTGTTTTTATATGAAAAAAAAAAAAAAGCGCTTTTTTCATATTCGAATGCGCTGTTCTTTTTTTGTTTTTTCAGCGATTTTTTTTTTTTTTTTTTTTTTTTTTCGAAATGTTTAAATTAAATCTGTATTGAACTGGAGCAAAACAAATATTTAACTTCGTTTTTCAACTTCACAGTTGGTATTTCTAACGAGTTGTTACGTCATCATTATGTTGTTCCATTCAGCGGATTATCCATTCTTTTTTTTTTTTTTTTTTTTTTTTTTTTTTTTTTCTATCTCTTTCGGGAACGGATATATTAAATCGTCACTTTAAAGGGGAGAAAAATGGCAAAAACCTAATTTTTTCAGATTTTTATTCTTTTTTTTTTACAAATGCTTGGAAAAAAAAATTGTATTATACGATCTTATTTTTTGAGACCCAGCGCTCATTTGAGTTTGGCTAAAAAAAAAATTGATTTGATTTTTTTTTAAAATGAGAAAATAAAAGCCATTAGCAGTAAATTAAAGGTTTTCCACAGAAGAATGCTTTAATTTGAATACGCACGAGTTTCCAATCCATTTTCCATAAATGCTTTTCGAATTCAATTTTATTACGGGTAAAGGGAATTACAAATGATTTGATTTATGCTCTAAACATTTCGACTATCAGAATCAATTCTAGTCGAAGACGCTAATTAAAACAACTGGCTGATTAAACAAAAGATTTATTTTTCGAAATTCGTTTCTTTTTTCGAAAAACGAAAACATTTGAAAAATAACCGGCCTTTTTGAACGCGAAGAAAGGACGATGGAAATTACAAATAATTTTTAAAATAAATGATCGCTGGGGTTCCTTGAAAATCGAAGATATGCAATATCATTGCACTGGAATTTTAGGAAATAGGAAATCTCTATGTTTAAAGAGCTTAATTTTTTTTTTTAATTCAAGAGGGTAATTCGAACTAAGTGCGAACCAGGGGTCCGAAGTCGAAGCCGATGCCGTAACAGTTTTGAAGTCATTACCATTTTTGACTCTCTCCCTCTTAAAAATAAAATTCTAGATCCGCTCTTGTCGACAGTAAAAGTTTCTCAAATTGGATAAAGAGACAATAATTGTATCGGAAGAACAAAAGGAGAGATTCATACAATGGCAAAGGATGGAAAAGTAAACCGAACCCAACGAGAATGGTTTTCTCGGACATTAACCTCTTTTCACGAAAAGACTTTATTTTTTGGAATATAGACGCAAATGTGGGAATTATTTCGAAAATATCTATATCGGGTTAATATTGGCGCTTGCTTAAAAAATTTAAAAAGTCAGTCAGTTGACTTTCGACGTACTACGGGATTTTATACAAATTTTTAAATTTTTGTGTGGTTTGACTTTTTAACCTTTTAAGATTCAAATTCTGGAAAATGTCTGGAAAATTCGGAAAATAAAAGCATATTTTCCAAATTTTTACTTTTTGATCATTTGGAGCTAAAAGCCATCCCCCGTCCTTATAGGTACTAGTCCAATGCGTTAAAAGCTATATTGAGCGCCTACCGATTTCGAGTACAGGCAACCAGCATCACATGCATGTAATGCAAAATATTCCTAATCTCGTTGTTTTTTTCGTAAAACAATTGGGACTAAAGAGGTTAGAGAGTGGAAATATACCGTATATTTATTTTTATGAATACCTTTCGTATATACAGTATATACATATATATATATAGCAATTTGGTATATGTTCCTTTTTTAATCTTTTCCAATTTTTAATAACTAAATTTTGGAGTTCGAAGCTATTTTGTTCACCAGTAATGGAAATGGTAAATATATAATCGGTACAGAAATAAAAAGAATACAAAATTATTAAAATTTATTAAGAATTTAGAAGTAAAAAATTAAAAAAGAAATCTATATATAAATATACCGTATACTTTCAAAAATGGTATATACATATACGTTGGACTTCTCTAGGTTTTTATGTATCCTCGATCTCGTAAATTTCAAATTTGATGTCAGGGTGCAAATTCACTATGGAATGTTAAATCAACATGTTGGTACAACAAGTTGGACAAACATGGTATACCAACTTGTTGGAATGTTGGACGAATTTGTTGTACCAACATGTTTGACAAGCGAACGAATCGACTATTGCAAAATTCACTCCTAGGGTGCAAATTCATTATGGAATGTTGGACCAACAAGTTGGACAAACATGTTGTACCAACTTGTTGGCAACACTTTTAAACCAACTTTTACCAACTTGCTGTGCCAACACTTTTAACAAACGAACGAATCGACTATTGCAGACTTTACTTTTACGCCGAAATTAGTGAGGAATATTGATACGACATGTTGGTTTAACTTGTTGCACCAACATGTTGGGCAAACATGTCGTACCAACTTGTTGGGCCAGCCTGTTGTACCAACATGTTTGACAAACGAACGAATCAACTATTGCAGAATTTACTCCTACGTCGAAATTAGTGAGGAATGTTGGTCCAACAAGTAGGTACAATTAGTTGGTTCAATTTGTTGTACCAACATGTTGGTCCAACATTTGCACTCCTACGCCAAAATTAGTGGGGAATGTTGGTCCAACAAGTTGGGACAACAAGTTGGTATAACATGTTTCTCCAACTTGTTGCACCGACATGTTGATCAAACATTCCATAGTGAATTCGCACCCTCAGAATTGTGCAATGCCAAACAGAAAAAGGAATATGGTGCCAAAAGTAAAATTTTTATAAATAAAATTGCTCCTCCATTTTGGATTTTAATTTTTTCAAACTTTTGTTTCGGAATCAGCAGTCCATAAAGACGTCAGGTTTCAGGTTGTTGCTAGTCAATAATAACGAAATTATGCCTTATATATGAGGCAACGGTCCTTAAAGGGGTAAAAGCTAATAAATAAGGGGAAAAACAGAAATATGTACCGTATATTTTATAAAAATATAAATGAATTGTTAAAAATCGCAAAATTCTACCCGTTAGATTTGAGCGAAAGATAGATATTACTATGTTCTAATTCGGTCAAAATATTGATCGAATTGCTCCTCGATAAGTCCATCGACCTTGAATCTCTCGCCTTAAGATATGTTTACCAACGTACCCCCACATACAATAATAGATTTAAATTAATGCATACACCTGTCAATTTGTTATTAATTTATTTTTTTTATTTTTCTTTCATTCGTTTCTTAAGTGATTAAACCCGTTCCGCCGATCGTATCACGGCTTTTTCCAATACGTAGCAAAATCCTGGAAATGGTTTCCATCCCAATCCCAGATGATTTCCCTTTGGGCTTAGCATGTTAAACTATTCCAATCCTGATAATTTCCTATCGATTTCCGGTCGTGTAATGGTTAACCAATTCTAAACAACGGCGTTACACGTTTAAACGAGATTTAAAAAAAAAAAAAATAAATAAAAAAAAAGATTATTTTTTTTTCTCCTTGGCTTTTTTTCTTTTTTTAAAAAACGAAACCGACGGTGGGGAATATTTATAAAATTCAATGAGAAATGCCATACGTACAAAATCGAACTCGGGAACGGAAAGTAGTAAACATTTACAGAATCTCAGTTCGACCTTTGAACTTTCTAACATCAACCATTCACCATCCTCTTCCCCGTTTTCAATTACTGGGTCAACGATATAAAAGGTTTTCTTTCTACTGTTTTTTAATGCTTTTATATCTTAAATTGAAACCCTTCATTATTATTTTTTTTTATCCTCTGGCTTTATAAAGGATTTTCCTTTTTTTTTTTTTTTTAACCAAGCGAATAATTATTCCCTTATCGATTTTTTTTTAAAAATGCGTACTCGAGGAAAAGCAATATGCAGTAAAAAAAAAAAAAAAAAAAAAAAAAAAAAGTCGTTAAGAACTTTATTCCCATACATTTCGCTTTTTTTTCTCTCTCCCTCTCGTAAAAAAGACCTATTTTCGATGTGTTTAAAGGATTTTAATTCCTAAATTCATCCTGAATGTAAAAAAAAAACCAACTTATTTCGGGTGCTTACTTGAAAAAATGAAAACCGTTAGCAGGTCACTGCTCTTAAAAAAAAAAAAAAAAAAAAAAAAAAAAATCAGGAGAGGAAAGGTGGAAAAAATAAAAGAGTAAAATTTTCATTCTGAAAGAAAATGAATTTTTAAGTTTTCTTTTTCTTTCTTCTTTTTTTTCTGGGGAAATTGAAAACAATTTCCAAGAGCAGTTCTTTTCTGTTACTTTTATATACACATTGTGCTGATTACAATGGACTCAGAAAACAGGGAAGTTGCGTTACAGGTTCGTGTACAAAAAAAAAAAAAAATCTATCGTTATTTTTTATAGCGTGAGTGCAAAGTTTCGATCTTATAAATAAATAGATGTTAGTAGATGATTTAAAATTTTCGAGAAAAAGAGTATGATTTTACTGAGTTCAAGGATGGTAGCCAATTTGAGAGGCTAGGGATGCGTAAGGTTTTACTGGGGGGCGGGGGGGAGCTCTAATGACCTATTGTAGCTTGGAAAATTGGAATTTTATGAAAATAAAGAAGATGAATAAAATGAATGTCTGTATTTTTTCTTTCATTTCTGTTTGGTAATCTTTCGGAAGACACGAAGACAGGTACTCCACCGACCTTGGTGTGCGTTTAGGGGACTATAATTAGGATCACTCCAATCTGAGTCTTGCAATCTGATTTGACAAAAATAGACACCCCCAGCAAAACTGTCGTACCTACTTTGTGCTAGAGTAAGTTGAATATAGGAAACATAAAAGAGATACGACAGTCTTGCTCGGGGGTGTCAAGTTATAGTAGCAAGTTACAGTAGCATCAAGTTATAGTAGCTTAGATTTAATTTAGATTTAATTTATGCTACTATAATTTGGAAGTAGGAGGCACTGGAAATTTTTCAAGAAAAAAGCTCCAAATGGCCTCTTTTAAAATAAAGGATACGAAAAATACAGGAATCAAAATTTATCTAGAAGGACGTGAGAGTCATCCAGGGCCCCAATGCCCTCTCTGGTCCCTCCTTCGCTACGGGCTCTTTTTCGTTTGTATCCCAAGTTTAAGAAGAAGCTTCAGTTATTACCGGAAGGACAATAGCTGTTTTATCTAATACTCGAATACTCGATTTAAAGAGAAAAAAATCCATATTTTAGGAATGTAATGAACTCCTGATTTATTCTTGTATTTTTTGTTTCAAGTTTAAACTTGCTCCAAGCAAATACGAACCCGAAAAACGAAGTCAAAGTTTTCCGACCGCAAATTTTGTTAAAATTATTTTCCCGCCGCACATGCATTTCAGACAAGTTAGAACTTGCTCTAAAAATTCCAGGGTTTCCAAGGAGGTCGTTTAATATTTCAAATGAATGGGATGGATTGATTTGAATGGATTGATTTTTGACATGGATTTTTTGACCGTAAATCGAGTATTAGACAAAACACATCTTCCTTTCGATATTCACAGATTTTCACTGTTGCTTCCTCGTAATTCTCAAAAGTTAAAGAACCCCGCACAGAATAATAGGAATTTGGGCACCGGTTGAAGTTTACATTTAAGGAGGTTCTTTAAGCTTTTGACTATAGTTGAATTTTCTTGAAACTTGGTCCGAAAGGACTTCTACGCATTGCGCTTACCCCTGCATTATTTCAAATTTTTATGCTGCACCGCTTGCTGGTAATAAAATATGAAAAAATAGCTTTTAACATGGACCTAAATGGCGGTTTATTTTTTCAAAGTCATGTTTTCGCCGACTGTTATTTTACAAATAGATAAAGTCTTTTAAAAAACTGTCAATTACCTTTAGGTAAACCTGTTTTTTATTGCTCTTTATTCAAATGTATCCCGTTTTCAATTTATAAATCAAATTAAATTAATAACTCATCAAAATTAAAACAAACTTCCTTCTAAAATGTGAACAAACTGCCTAAAAAACGAAAATATTGTCGAGGTTAGGTTAATAGTATATTACTACTCGAGGGAGGAAAATGAATTTTCCCGTCGATGTTTTAAACGCGAGCGAAGCGAGCTTTTAAAACGACGGAAAAATTCATTTGACTCCCTAGAATAGCAAGATATTTTTCATTACGAATCTACGGCGTCTTTTTGTTGTAAAAATCGCGTTTTGAAACAAAAAAAAACAAAAAAATCGATTTGAAACATCGTTGCCGGTATGAATGACGTGCGGCAAATGGATTCCATTTTTTTTCTATAGAGATCGCAACGTTGCAAGGGTATTAACCCATGTTAGACTCGTGGTGTACGAACAATTTCTATTTTTATTGTTATTGTAGAATTGAATTTTTCTTTTTTTTTGCCAAATTTTTATGAATTTATGAATTTACTTTTCAAAAGTAGTCAAATGTGGATTTATTTATTTATTTATTTATTTATTTTTTTTTTGGTTATGTTTACAAACAATCTGGTTTTGTGGTGTGAGGGAAATTTGCCGCGACAATACCGGAAATACCACCTTGAACGGAAAACGTATTTTCCTCCCGTTTTTCTATAGCGGAAAGTATTTCTTTCCGTCGATGTGTAATGAAAAAATCATTTTTTACGTTTTTATTTCAACTTTTCAAAAGTTGATAACAAATTCTCACACCCTTGTTTAACTTCTGTACTTTGCTTTAAGCACTTGTATTCCTTCTTGCACGGAAAAAAGCTTAAAGAACCTCCTTAAAAACAAACAAAAAGAAACAAAAACAAATAACTGGATTTCATCCGGTACCCAAATTCCTATTATTCTGTGCGGGGTTCTTTAATTTCGTCCATCAATTCATCCATTTACCGTTTAAATAAATGTTTTTCCTTTTCAATGAGGATTTTTAGGGCAAACTAAATCCGCTAGGGAGCAGTCGGCTGCTATGCTAATAAGCCGGCCGACTTCGGATTGGTTAATAAATGAATTAATATGAGAAGGGAATATTCAACAACCAATCCGAAGCCGGCCGCCATTTTAAGAAAATAGCAGCCGACATTATTCTTGTGGATTTGGTTTGCCGTAAAAATCCTCGTTATTTTCTTGTTTTTAATTTTTATTTTTATATTTTTCCGGTACTGAATTTCAATATCATACATTCGTCGTGCCACCGCGAAAAACATCCCAACAATTAGTCGGATCAGAATTTTACTTAATTGCTTTGACCGAACATACCCACATTTCCAGGTCAAAAATAGAACGAAACAGAGAGAGAGGGGGGGACACAGAGAGACAGAGAAAGAGATAGCCCATATTTCAAATTAAAATAATAGATAACGAATAACCGTAATTTCCGTCGGTCCGATGTTTATAAATTAAATGGGGGAAAAAGATATTCCTCTCACCTAGTGTCAGAATAACTACCATCCTCCAGTTTTAAAATTATACAAATGGTATCATATACCCGGTTTCGACCCATTAATGATGTTGTTAATGCGTTTTGAATACATAAGTTGAGAAAAAATATAATTTTAAAAAGTTTTGAATCACGATCTGCCGCAGCGTTTTTGGCCTCCGGTACCCGCACACTTTGCTTTCATTTTTTTTTTTTTTTTTTTTTTTTTTGCAACTCTAATGAATGGTTTTTGTTTCTCCCGTAATTGCTTTCATTATAAAATTTTCATTCTGACTTATTATACCATCAGAACATAATTTTATCATTGATTTTGCTGAAACCGTTCTTCGGGCTATTTCCCTCCCCCTTCTCCTCGTCTTCTCGTGTTATCTTTTTCACGCTTGACGAAACGTGTTACATAATAAGCATATGTAATTACCCCGTCAAGCTTTTCATCACGCCATAAAAAAAACCCATGATACAGTATATATATTTTTTTTTAAGAGTATGTGCATATGGATTCGACTTCATACGGTTTTTTTTTCTTTTGCGAAGATAATAAAAATGATTAATCCCCGAGTCGAAAAGGTTGGAAAATGGAAATGTGCCATCTCTGTTGCACGGAAAGGACGATGTCCTTGAGTGAAGAGGGTGAACGTGCTCGAGTGTTATTCCATTTTCACCAGAGGCATTGGAAACGTCCTCAATTAAGAAAGTTGTATGCAAACTATTTTATTTCCTCCGTCCTGGAAAACCGAAAAGGGGTTTCCCCGATTTTCCATAATTCAATAAACGTGGTTTTTATATGGTGTTTTTTTGTTTTAATTTTTTTTTTTCGTCGTCCAACACGCAAGTCGGATTTATTAATTTAGAGCGAGTTTTTAATAATCTTTGAATATGAATTTTTAAAATGAGGAAGAAAATGAAATTAGAATGAAGAATGGAATATGAAATGAAGGAACAAAAAATGAAATCGAATAAATGAATGAATGAATGACTGGACGAACAAATGAACGAATGGAAGGATGAACGAATGAATGAATGAATGAATGAACGAATGAATGAATGAATGAACGAATTGAATGAATGAATGAAATACAATGAAATGAAATGATATACAATGAAATGAAATGAAATACAACAAAATGAAATGATATACAATGAAATGAAATGAAATACAATGAAATGAAATGATATACAATGAAATGAAATGAAATACAATGAAATGAAATGAACCGAGAAACGACGAAAAGTATTCGTGCGCCGGATGTCAACTGGCGTATCTCCATGGCAAGTAAGATTGGAGATAGTCTGTTTTGGCTTCTTTTCAAACTCATGTGACGACAAGTTTACGCCAACTTGAGCGGGATGATACTTGTAATAACGTTATATTACAAAACGATAAAAACAAATACATCCTACCATATTTACGGTAGAGATGCGCCAGCTGACCTGACCTTCAGTGCAAAAATATTTTTATGAAAGTACAGGATTGGACATACGAGGGAGAAGAGTCAGGAGCATCTGAATCTTGGAAATGAACAATTAGAAAGCCCATTAACGTTTACATGTTAATGTTCTTGTAAACTTGTGGTCGCATGATTTTAGGAATAACAATCAGAACAGCCTATCTTCAATCATATTAACGACGGAGATACGTCAAATGATCTCCGGCGCATGGACTGATTATTAAATCAGAGATATTGTTGATTATTAAATCATTGTTTTAAAATAAACCATAATTAGTCTAAAAAAAAACCTAATACTCTAGTCCAGTGCTGGCGAACCGAACCGGACCGGACCGAACCGCAGGAACGAGTTAAGCAAGAAAAACCGAACCTAGAACCCGAACCAGGGTCCAAGCCAAAAGGAACCCGAACCGAACCGAACCGAACCGGATTCTCAAACTGTAGTGGAACCGAACAAAAACCGAACCTCAAATACTACAGGAACCAAATCGGACCGAACCTTCGGTGAGACCGCACCGGACCGGACCCAGAACCCGAATCGTGATTTTCGAAGAAACCGAACCAAAAGGAACTCGGATTTTTGGACGATAGTATTCAAAAAAAAGGACTGAAACCTGTTATTTTTTATAGAAACCGGGGCTTTTTACGAAATGTTGAGCCAAACCGACCCTAAACCCGGTCTTTGTAAGACCGGGCCAACACTGCTCTCACAAGTCCTCACAAGTCATAGGATTCCTAAAAAGAAAAAAAAATCCATTTGAGAGGATTTAGAACCTTAATGACAGAATGGGCCTTGAGGAGATACGTATAATGATCCGGACATTCGTAAAAAATTAAATAAGAATTTAATTATTAATCCATAATTTCCGCCTCATTTTTATCATAAAACTTGAGATATGTTATTTACCTTACTAAGTATCAGAGATAACAAGTAGGGACACGAAAATCAGAGCCAGGGGGGTGTAAGTTAAACGGACGATTTCTTTGACGTGTAATCCCACAGCTTTGTTCCATCGGATCCCATACTTATACAAAGCAGTGAGTTGCAGCTCAAGAAATCCTTGTTTTCCCAAATTAGTATAATCAGTTTCATGGTGAAACGGTATGATCGACGACGATCACCCTGCAGGCCATGGAATCGAATCTAGGGGGTAGGACTGGTGACTTGTCCTAACTTGTCCATGTAGCGGTTTGGCTATCAATGAAGTTAAGCAACATTGATGCGGGACAGTTTCTAGATGGGTGACCGCATTGACACTCTTCCCCTTTAGCGGGGATGACAGGAACTTACAAATGCCATGTCGTCTTAACCTTACTGTACGAGTTGGTTGTCGCATGCCAGAAAAAAGAAGAAAAATCAGAAAAACAGACCTGCATTATGCAGTTAATTGAAGAAAAGGCAAAGGACCTGCGATAAGCAGCTAAAAGAATAATAATAATAATAAAATAACATCTAGAGAATTAATTTTGCAAAATTGCGCGATATCAGCGCTCCAAGTGGTAGGATCACAGAACTAACTCCGTGCGTTGGAGTTGAACTAACGTATCTCCATCGTAAATATGATTGGAGATAGTCTGTTTCGGGTGTTTATGAAAATCACGTGATCTTGCGACCGCAAGTTTACACGAGCATGTTGCCGTAAACTTGAGGTCACGTGACACTTCCACTAAACGTTGAAACAGACTAACTGGAATCATATTTACGATGGAGATACGTTAGTACACCTCCGACGAACGGAACTATAAATTAAGACGACGAATATTTAACATGGGAGTTCCGTCTCTACGTAGTTTTATATATGCTCTGTGATCAGAACAATGGAGATCCGATGTTTAAAAAAAAAAAAAAAAAAGGGAAAAGGAAAAATTGAGATAAAAAAGTAATGGATATAATAATAATGATAATAATCGCTTAACAAAAGGATATCACCGAAATAACCGAAATTTAGAGAAGTTTTAAAAACACGAATCATGGATCAAAGCAAAACTAGGGAAAATGTAACCAAACCGACACTGATGCTCCAGTATCCTGGCTTGTAGATCGGCTCTATGGCCGGCGCAGCTCGGGAGTTTGCAGTGTTAGAGTGCGGGGAGTAGAGTCCGTCACCTGGCATTCGGCGAGTCACTCCTCAGTTCACACACCGTGGCCGCCGTACTTCAATCTTGTTCGTGTTTACTGTTTCTTTTTTTCCTTTTTTTTTTTCTTTTAAATTCTTCATTTTTTTTTATGTTATCATAATATTTACGTCACAAGTAGTAAATTTTAAAATGACAAGAAATTTCGTTGCTATTTTTGTGTTTTATGTGTGAAAAAAAATTTTTTTCTTAATTTCTTTTTAATATAAAAAAATAACTCGCCCAATTCGTTGTGTTTTTAAATGTTATATTTAAAAAAAAAGTTGAGTGTTTTTTATTATTATTAATTTAATGGGATTATAAATCGTTTCGACAGGTATCTCTGCCAATTTAGTTTTGGGGTTTTTAGAATTATATCAGGTAAAAAATTGATTTTTTCAAAAAAAATTATTTCAAGTGCGAATTTATTTTATTTTATTTTTGTGCAATACTTTTTTACTGCAAACTCCCCTTGAGTAAATTATTAAATGATCCCGGCAAATTATTCGGATACTTGCTTGATAATCCCTCCAATTCTCAGGTTTTAAGCCCTAAAATCTCTAAACCGTTAGTTCTGTTTAGTTTCCCTCGAGGTTTCCTAAAGGATTAAGCTTTTCTATCCTTTAGGATTTTCATTTTATATAAAAATTATTGTTAGTTGAGGCATGGGAAGATAACGTGTTTGATTATCAGTTCGTCTGCGTCTTGTTATCAATTTTCAAATATTTTTATTTAAAGGCAATTCGGTTTTGAGAGTTCGGGAAAATCGAAAAGGAAGAAGAAAAAGTAATATTATTATTATCTTTTTTTTTTCCTAAATGTAAATATACAGCGTGCGTATAAAGTTCATGCATAGTTATGTAATCGTTTTATTTATAAATATTCATGAATTATAAATTGCACGAGGTTTTTAAAAGGAATCGTCAAGTGTGGAGATAAGTTATTGAAACAACTAATTCGAGTTCATCTTTATAAATATTTTTAGATTTTGTTTACATATTTATTCATAGGATGGATCAATACTAATGGAAGTTTGTTATTCGAGGATTTTGCTTGGAGGTTTTTTTTTTGTCTTGAAAAAAATTTTTCCCTTGAGTTCGAGTTGCCAATTTTCCTTTTTTTTCTCCTTATTTATGATTAAATTTGATAAAGCAAAAAAAAAAAAAAAAAAAAAAAAAATGGTCGAAAAATCTAAAAAAACGGGGTAAGAGAGCGGTAAAAAAAATGGAGGAAATAAAAGAAACTCAAGCCATAAAAACATAAAACAATTAGAAACATGCACATTTTAAAAAAACAAAAAAAAACATGTACACTTTATCACAGAGGAAAGTAAATTATATTTGAACACAAATCATTTTGCGTAAAGTAAAACACAAAAACGTAAATCACATTGAATTGTAAGTCGCAATGAAACATAAATCACATAAACATACAGTAAATCACAGATACATCAAATGTGTTTAGGCATGTGAATTACACATCAACGATTCGAGGACTTTTCGTCACAGCCATTTAGTACAATGCCTTTTCGTCCCAGAAATGTTGTCACAAACTAAATTTTGTCACAATGTACATTTATTTTGTTACAAAAACAAATCGTCACAAGCATGTTTTGTCCTAAAAATTTGGTCGCAATTGCTTTTTGTCATAAAAAATATCATCATTAGTACACAGTAAATATATTATGTAAATATGTTCTCAGCGGTCCACATAAATTTTTTCTGTTGTTTTTCTCATAAGGTAAACATAAACAAAAAAAGCATAAGAATTATGTGGACCTACTTATGTTGACTTATGTTGATTTTGACATAAAATTTTTTACTGTGTATATTTTGGTACTAAAAGTTTTGTTAAGTTTACTTTGTGTCCAAATACAAAAAATTAATTTACAGTGCCGAGTAATATTTAATTTATTAAAAGTTAATTTTGAAAACCTAATTCTTAAAACATGCCGGCAAAATTTGGCAAACTCGGCAATGTGAATTTAGTCAGAATTTTAATGGTGAATTCATGTTTGACGAAAAATTTGGTGTCAAATTTATGGTGACAAAATTTACATTGAGACGAATTTTATATGTGACAAAATAAATTATGTGACGAAAATGTATTTGTGACAAAAAGTCTACGAGACAAAACGGTTTTGACGAATCTTCCGGTTATCAACATAAATCACATGGAGCCGGTAAATGACAAATAACGATAATCGCTATTGTTAATCCGATTGTTAATCCTTTAAGTGTCAGCCGTTATAATATTACCATTAACATAGAAAAAATTATAGCTTTACGGTCAGTTATATGTAGTATTAGTTTTTTGGCCGTTACGTTTGTTTGTTTTGGGAGATATGGAGATTTCGATCCTGGACCATGTACAGGACATGTTTCCCAAACACGTTTCTTAATTCCCATGCCACTTTTTAAACATCCTAGATTTCTGAATTAATAAAATTTTCCATCTCCGGATTTCGAGATTAATGTAATAATTTCATAATCGGCTATTGTAATGGCAGAAAATCGGGCCTGGTCGGTTTATCAAAAATTCTTTACTTGTTACTTAATTTTAATTCTAGTATTATTTTTTGGCGCTTCAACAATAATTAAGCGGAAATAAAATTTACCGAATTTTGGATATATGAGGGGAAAAAGTTCTTACAATGAAAAATGGCAATTTTCGGGATTATGCTCTCAAAATCCTGAGATTAATCCAGACCAAAAATCGTCGAAATTTCCAGGATTGCAGTCTCTATAATAAAAGTACCGGAAGGAATGGCTGTTTTGTCTAACACTTGATTTACGAAGAAAAAAATTAAATTTTAGGTATCTAACAAACTCCTATGACTTTTTCTCGTATTTTGGTACAAGTTTCAACTTGTTCCAAGCAAAAAAAAAAAAAAAAAAAAAATAGGAAAACAAAATCAAAGTTTTTCGACCGCATTTTTTTTTTTTTTGAAATTATTTTCCTGCCGCCCATACATTTCAGACAAGTTGAAACTTGCACTAAAAATTCCAGGATATACACACGAGTTCGTTAGATACTTAAAATTTGGTATTAGAGAAAATAGCACCTGTAAAGCCTCCTCATTTGACTTATTATTGTATTTTTGATACAAAGTTTCAACTTGTTTCACGTGATTATGAACCTGGTAAATAAAATCAAAATTTTTCGACTGAAAATTTTTTTGAAATTATTTTTCGCCGCACATACATTTCACACAAGTTGAAACTTGAACTAAAAGTTTCAGGATACACCAAAGGACTTCGTCGAATACCTAAAATTTTGATTTTTTCATCGTAAATCGAGCAATAGACAAAAAATCCATTCACGGAAGCTCCCTCTTAAATTAGAAAAGATCAGAAAAAAAATGATAGCATTTAAAGGTAAATAGGGAAGTACTTTTGGCGGAAATCGAAAATGAATACAATACTTCTGGTATAAGAATCGTTCGAATATGAAATCTTACCAAAGTGAAGAAAATATAATGCATAGCAAAGAAAATATATAACAATGAAATAAAAAAAATATGAAAAAATGGAAGGAAAAATCGTAGAAAATCATTCAGTTTTTTTACTTGGAAAGAAAAAAAAATCACAAATAGGAAAAAAACGATAAGGAAAAAGGAAGAAAGCTTACAAAAAAGGGGAAAATAGAATGTAAATTATAAACATGACATAATACGATTCCCAAGGTTTTAGTAAGGCTCGAAAGCCCAAGGAAAGCTCGAAATGGGATAAGTAATCTTAAAGATTCACCCATATATATAATCGGACTTGAACATTCTCAAAAGTACCAAATTTATTAATTGAAAAGAAGCTCGCTTTTAAAGATTTTTTTTTCTGATTTTAATTTTTTTTGAATTACGGAAACCGTTTTATTTTACTTGTTTACTTATTAATTTTTATTAAAGCCCTGAAGATTTATTGTTTCACTTGAAATTTTTAAGTTTGAACTTAGCATTGTCAGGTTCAAACCTGCCATTGTCAAGTTCAAACTTTACAAGACATGCTGGCCGGTCGTGATTTAACAAGATTGGGTTTGAACGTGACAGGTCTACTAACAATGAAGGTCCAATAATGCCAGGTTATAACTTGACTGGCATTGCATCGTCAGGTTCAAACTTGACAGTCGACAACAATGAACCTTCAGGGCTTTCGAAAAAAAAGAAAAAAACATTTTAAAAATGTAATTTTCCATGGAATATTCTAAAAAGTACCCAAAAATATTTTTCAAAAAATTAATCCCGTGATTGCGATTTTTACGAAAATTCCCTAAAACGTCATGTTTCGACCTGTTGCGGGAGCGCCTTTAGGATTTTTATCGCTTTTCTATGACAATATGATTTCATCTTGGGTCACAACTGCTTGAAAGATAAAAATTAATAAAAATAAAAGATTCCCCTAAACATTAATTGATGTGGGTTTTATGAGCATTACAAATATTTTCCTGATAATCCTCAATTATTACTGCGGTCTTCGACTAATTTTCCTAATTATACTCCGTTTAATTATCCAACATCATGACCATAGTTAATCATAATTACAAGAGAGCTATATCATCTCGAAATCATTTTTAAGTAAATCAATTAAATTTTTTAATTACTCTCCAAAGCATTTATTTGGATCGTTTTTAATATTAATTTTCCTTAAAAAAAAAAAAAAAATTACAAGAGAAAAAGTAAATATCGAACTAAACGGAGGAAAAAAGAAAGATTATATTTTTCTTTACATTTTTGTCTGACGTTAAAAAACAATGGAGAAAAAAAAATGTAAACAATTAATGGGAAAGCTGAAATTACATCTATTGTTGAAACGTCACTACATCCGCCTAACGATAACAACGGTCCAGGCTTCTGAAATCAAAACTTTTTTTTTTCCTTTTTCTTTTTTCCGGGGGAAGAAGGAAAAAAAAAATTTTTTTTCACCGTAAACTACCGGGAAAAAAAATTGTAACCTGTCAATGTTTTTTTTTTTTTTTTTTTTTTTTTTTTTTATCCGCCATTCTCTCCGCGTTATTGTTAAAACTAAATATTGAATATCCGAGGTATAGGGTGCTTTGAAAACACTGATTGACTGAGTCATGCGGTACAATAACTAGAAACCCTTTTAAGGGGAGTTAATTTAATAATATGTCAATAAACGTACGCGATTAAATGATCCATTAAGGTATAGTTACGCGAAGTAACAAGAAAAAAAAATTGTAATAATGAGTTTTTTTTTGTTGAGGGAGATGAAAACGCTAAAAACATATGTTTGAATGGTTATCAGAATTATTGTTCGGAGCTACAGTGTACAATAACATTATCTAGCTACAATTTTTTTTTTTTTTTTTTTTTATATTAAAGTTTTGGTGATTTGCCAGAACGTGAGTTTTTCTTTTGTGATTTACGAGACCTTAACCGTCATAATGAAATTTATAAGACGGATAAACTCATCCGGATTCATTTTCGTTGAAATGTAGAAGAATGGATATATGGGAAAAGAAGGAGAAAAAAATGGGATATTTCGATTCGGACGTTTATTAAGTTTTTGAAAAAAAAATCTTATTTTTTTAGGAAATAACAAATAAATTTAAAGGTACACTAAAAGAAATGTGACTTGTGTATGACAATTTTTGATTGAGTATTTTCGACTAATATAGGGGTGCCCGTAGTGCAGTGGTAGAGTTTCCGACTTCGAACCGAATCCCAAGAAAAAGTGAGTTATAAGTACGGCCAATACGTTATAAAACTTATAACAAGATGATTCAACTTATAATGTTGTTATAAGTTTTTTACAACGTATTGGCCGGACTTAGAACTCATTTTTTCTTGGGATGGTCGAGCAGTCGGTCTGGGTTCAAGTCTAGGATAGGGCTGGGATTTTTTCAGGGCCATTCATTATTGCATACGACGAGTAGTCAGGGTAAAGAATCCGTTTTTTTTTTTTTTCCCCAGATTCGATTGTGAGTGTGAGTATGAGTATGAGTATGAGTATGAGTCTGAGTGTATTTTAGCATTCCATTGTTTGCAACAATTAAACATTAGACATTGTCGAATTAAAAATACAATAAAATAAAATAATTTAAAAATATACTATCGTTAGTCTCGAGAAAATTTTTTAAAATTTTTATTTAAAAAAAAAAAACCCCGGAGTCTTTACCTAACCCATATGTGAATAATCCGTTACGATTCGTCAACGAAATGGTATTAAAACCTTTTTCTTTCAAAATTGATGAATTCGATTTCAATTTCTTGCCCATTGGGTTCAGCCACATTTTATCCTTGCCATTCCCCGTAATCCAAATATGAATAAGGCGACACGTTGAAAAAGTCTCCCTGAAATGACGTCTTACGTCGATACATTTTTATGATCTTTTTGATCTTCAAAAACGTTATTCGATATTTAAGACCTGAAAATCTTATAAACGAATTGATCTAGGACATCATTCGACCAAGATTTTCCGTAATGCCTCCTTAAAAGGCCTCCATCTCCCCTCACTTTCTGGTTATTTCAAACCGATTTCTGAAAATAGTTTTCTCGTTGAAAGTTCTGTTAGAAAATATTCTACCACAAAACATTTTAGGAAAAAATTGTTTTTCTTTTTTATTTTTTTAAATAATTGAATGTTTCAAATAAAAATGCCGCCGCCCTTTTTATCCCCTAGATTAAAAAAAGTATTTTCGACATTTTTTTCAACGAGGTTTTCGTATTTCACTCGCGAATTTCCCCGATTCAAAAATAACCCCCGCCCCCTCACATTCGCAAAATTTCTACATCATCGCAGTTAACAAACTCTGTCGCTTTATTGTTTACTTATTTCCAAAGTTTATTTGTCATTGTTCATTTGCTATTTCATGCGTTAAAACCATTTCTAGCTTTTCATTGATCACTTCGACTACACGTTTTACGTGTTTTTTCTCTCCCCCTCCCCCTGTTTTCCCATGGATTTTTCGAAAACGTTTTTCCTTCCACTATTTCGGACGATAATCAGACTTGACATTTAACCAGAGTTTTTTTTTTTTTTCTCTTTTTCACTCTCAACGTGAGGCTCTTTCCTGTAAATCAAAATTTGGCAAACGTTTTTCAATGGAAAAGTAAATTAATGTTCGTCAAGCGATAATGCCTCCTCTTTTGTGCAACGGGTATATGTATACAGTATGTGTCTCCCCCTTTTTTGCCTGAGACTTGTCAGTTTGACAAGTTGGGAAATGTTATGATGAAGGGTTTGCTAAATGCAAAAGCATTTTCGTGATGCGGTCGATGTGGGATTCTCCCTTTTCCTTGAGAAAATTTCAGGCTATTAAATCTTAAGATTCCCGAAATCGTATTTTAAGCCGAAAATAGTGTGGTGGCTCTAGTTATGGATCAAATAGTACTACTTTAAAAATATATATATATTTGTCCTGTCTTCATTGGCCAATTAATCGAAGGGTACAATTAATTGTACCAGCGGAAATGCTGTATATTTTTGGACTTTTTATCTTCGCTACCATTCTTTTTTATTGTTGAAAACGGAAAAAAAGTGATAGCAGAAGAAAAAAAAAGTCGAAAAATATACAGCATTTCCGGTGGTACAATTAATTATACTCTCCAATTAATTGTCCAGTGGAGACAGAGCAATTCCGTGCGTCGGAGGTGAACTAATGTATCTCCATCGTAAATATGATTGGAGTTAGTCTGTTTCGACGTTTCGTGGAAGTGTCACGTGACCTCAAGTTTACGGCAAAATGAGCGTGTAAACTTGCAATCGCATGGTCACGTGATTTTCATAAAAACTCGAAACAGGTTATCTTCTGTCATATTTACGATGGAGATACGTTAGTTCACCTCCGACGCACGGAAATAATTTTTTTGTATTTTTGGAAATTTTAGCCATATATTGTGTCTTTATTTAAGTTTTCTGTTTCGCGATAAAATTCGCGCTTCTAAGGTCATCATTTAAAAAATCAAAACAAAATCATCGCATTTTTTCAAACCGGCATCAGTCTGACGACAAAACCGTTTTAATTGTACCATGAAATTATTGTTGTGATCCGTAAATGAATTTTCTAATTCCTCTGTCTTTAATTGAAGTTCATCAATAATTATTTTTAAGGGAAGAAAATTGGATCCTTTGCTAAAAGTGTTTTTATTCGTTTAAAAATTAGAATGGATTAGGGTCATTATAACGAAATAATGTCCTGTCTCCATTTGCCAATTAGTCGAAGGGTGCAATTAATTGTACCACCGGAAATGCTTGGAAATTTTTGGACTTTTTTTTTTTTTTGCTGCCACTTTTTTCATTGTTTTGGTTGTTTTTTCGAACACTAAAAATAATTGATTGAAGTTTGGCGATCCATAATTATTATTAATAAATAATAAAATAATTATTATTAATTATTATTAATAAATCCATAATTATTACTAAAAATAATGAAAAGGAAAAAAAAGTGGTAGCAGAAGAAAAAAGTCCAAAAATATACAGCATTTCCAGCGGTACAATTAATTGTACCCTCCAATTAATTGTCCAATGGAGACAGAGCATAAAATTTTAAGTGGAAAAATTGCGATGGTATTTTATTTTCTGGAAAAATGTCGGTCTGTGAGATTTTTTTTTCGTTTTCTATTTTCAAAGGGCTTAAATGCTTGAAACCTTGAGGTTTTTTTTAAGCTAATAAAATTTAAAGAAGTTTTAAAGAAATTAAAATCCTCTTAAACTATTATTATTTTTGTTTTTATGAAATTAAAACGGGGTGATCCATAACTGATCATGCCTGATCCATAACTAGCGCCACCACCCTACGCAGCCTTTTTTTCCTTAAAAGCGCGAGTGCCATCGGTATTATAAACGAAAATAAAATCTATATGTGGCAATTTTTATTTTTTTTTTTTTTTCGTAAAAATTCTTGGCACGGCAAGCCGCGTTGGATTTAATCAATTTCGTACTATAACTAATTTCACGGTGACGTCAAAATTGAAACAAACATCGAAATCGAAAGCGAGGAAAAAAAAAACATTCTTTTTATATTTTTCGAAGTCAGATTCGTTTGATAACATGCAAATACCGAGCATATTGCCGGTTTTTTTTTTTTTTTTTTTTTTGAATTACGAATGCAATGTCACGAGCCCGAAGGAATATAAAAAATTTAAATTATCGCCCTTTAAAGGGAACTCTTTTTCAAAGTTTTATGTACCCCGTTTCCCGTATATTAAAACAGAGACATGTTTGGTGTCAATTAACAATTAATAATAACTCTTTGCAGAAGTTGTCGCTGCAACTTTATAATCGATCGTCACCTTTTGTTATATGATTTTCAACGTGTCGACAATGACTGCGTGATTATTATTATTACTACTATTATTCTCTGACGTTTATTTAATTTCATATTACGGGGCGTTTTGTGTTATTTGATCTTAAAATAAAAGAACCTATGCTTGCGGTTAAGAATAATTCCTTTTTTTTGTTATTAAATCAGACGGCTTGAAATAATGTGCTGAGAAAGTGCCGACTAAGCATATCTTTGTTTTTCTGTCAGCGTTTTATGCGGAAATAGATTTAAACAATTTTTTTAAGAAAAAAATGTTCGCGAAATATGAACATCAAAGTATCGACTTCAGAGGACCGGTACCCCATCGCTGTAGTTTCAGGTGAAATGAAGTTCCACTTTCAGAAACTTTCCAGAATCTGAACTTAAAAAGGCTAAGAAGCAGAGATTGTTCTTGAACAGGCTGAAAGAGGGCTCAGTTGCTTAATTTGATTTTCAAAAATAAAATAATTATTCTACTGGCATCCCAGTTAGTCAGTGAGCAAAAGGTATATTCAAGTATTACTTTGGAGTATCTTTTGACTCTTCCATGTTTCGTTCTCATGTTCTTGGATCAGAATCTGAAGATAATCATCGTTTCGATCCACCATCTTGGGATCCATTTTGGGAACTGAGCTTCACACTCCTAACCAATAAAGTCGAAGCTCTACCCCTCTGGCCCCTCCTACTGGCTCAAAACCCTTTCTCACTGTCAGGTGTCCTGTTAATTTCCCTCATATCCTTTTTGACGTCGTTTATTTTACCGATCAGAAAGAGTTAATTATTTTAAGTCAAATCAATTAATTGACTGATTATTAAATCAATTAATGAATTCATTCGTTTTTGCTTTTAATCCATTCCTAATTCCTTTAAATCCAAATACGAACCGTTTATATTTTTTCCCCCTTTTTTTAAGGCTTAAAAATTACGACGGCACATTTACGCACCAAAAAAAAAAAAAAAAAAAAATCCTACAGAATCGGAAAGAATTCCGCTGGGAATTCTCTCTTACTGATAATTCGATTTCAGAAACGTATTGAAGCCTGTCATACATATTGTCCTTGTCATATAGAAGCCTGAAACGTCTACTTTAATACTTTTCAAAATCTCAATGGGGAGAACGATATTACGTTTCCGACGAAGGAACATCGCTTATTGAGTTATCGCAAGGTATCGCTCTTCCAACTTATTTTTTTCCCCCTCATTATTCTTACATTTTCATTTATTCTTATCTCGGTAGCCGCTTCCATTATAAAAACCTATAATTATGTAGAGCCAACGCTCCATTGATTCCCCATTGATAAAAGCAGAAATGACTGCCGGCCACTTTTTTTTTTTTCCTATTTATTTATACAAACAATTTCGAATTCTCCTGAAACGATGGTGCAGCCGGGGTTTTCACTTCTTCGCAAAGCTTATTCCCTTTTCCTCGTTTTCGAAATCCCCTCCCCTCCCTCTCCCCGCCCTCTCCTTCCTTTCTCCTTTCTCCCGAACTGTCCCCGCATTAGGATTTGTTTCCACATTGCCGATGCATTCATGACCGGCTCATCAATGTTGATTATCTGAAATGGAAAGTGATCGTTTAACTCGTGGATGTAATCCAGAGTTTTCCAAACTATCCATTCGGTCGATTTCCTTTTTTGCCGCAGTCAACATTTGTAGGAGGAAAAAAAAAGGAAAAAACACCGCCCCAGCTTTTGTTAACAATTTCCTCATCGGTTTTCATTTTTTTTCCCCTTTACACAAAAAGATTCTTATTTTCGCTTTTGATTTTCTTGAATCCATTTTGAAGGAAGAAAAGAACAAAAAAAAATCTTAGTTTGATTTTTTTTTTCTTTTCCGACCTTCATGCTGTGCATGAATTTTTCGGAACAAGTCTACGTTTTTCTTGCCCAATCAGCAAGCCTCAAATGTTTGGTTTATTTATTTATTTATTTATTTATTTATTTATTTATTTTTGAAAATATTTACCCAAATTTCTTGTCGTCTTTTTTTTTTTTTTTGCAATTTTCAACCTCCCCGATCATCAGTCATCATTATTTGCTTGACCCCCCAGGATTTTATTTGATTATTTGCATTTACTCAAACACCTTTTGATAAAGTATAAGGTCGTAAAAGTTTAATAATAAAAGTTTCATTTTTTTTACATAACTAATTTTACTAAAATTTTCCGGATTGTCTTTACTTTACCTAGGAACGCCGTTTTGTTTTACGGGGGACTGGATCACATATTCCACTTTGGCATAAGCTAAACGAAATAATTTATAGGTTAAACATAGCAACAAGTATGTCCTTGTTCATGTCCTATCTTACGCTTATGCCCTACCTCATGTCCTACTTTATGATCTACATTATGCTTATGTATTAACCCATGTCCTAGCTTATACTTATACGCCTTAGGCATCCAAGCCCCGTGCTGCTGCGAAAGTAAATAATCCGTGGATATTGTTTATTGCTTGAGCCCTCGAATTCGAATGGGCTACCGACCCACCTCAACCTGGTGGGAATTTTTTTACCACCTGAATCTTAACAAAACAAATTCATAATTCAGAAAGGGATAAGAAAACTCGTGACCTCTGAAGTACATTTACCTTTTTTCCTTTTTTTTTTCTTCCTTCAAAAAATAAGGAGAAAACAAACCATAAACAAAGGAAAGGGATGGAATTTTCCGATCGTTTTTTTTTCTTCCTTTCCCATCCCGAGAAACGCATTTGCTTAAGTGTACGGGGTTGCGAAAATGAAGCAGCATGCTTTCCATTCTTTAAAAGTGTGAAATTTACCGCTTTCGGAGCAAATAATTTAAAATCTCTTTAAGTTGAATTTATTTTCCCATGTTCCGCTGGGAGCTCATGCTGGGAAATTCCGGAAAAATTTATCCGATTCCTTGTTTCGTCGGATTCGTGCCCCTCTCCCACCCTCCTTTTCCGCCTTTCCCCTATGTCTTGTACGCCAGGAGAGAAAACGACACCTTGCTTAAATCCGAAAACCCCTACTTTTGACGGTGACACTTGAAATGATAAAATGTCTTGAAGGCATTTTATAATCAAAGACAAAGGATAATAGCGGTAACTAAGGCAACAAGGTGAATTCCATCTGATGTCATTTGTCACCTTCAGTTCATTCATGAAACCATGATTCCACACCCTTTTCATGATTTCCGAAGCGGGAAATTTTTTTTTCCTGCGAATTTATAAAAAAAGGAAGGTTTATAAGTAGCTTTAAGTGAAAATCACTTTTTTATCCCAAAAATAGAAAGAGGACCCTTATCTGATTATTGCAAATTATTCGTGATGTAAAGTAAACAATGTTATCAATTTTCATTAGCTTTTGTGATATGCAGCAAAATTTTAAGGATCGAATTTCATCAATGAGGATGATTTTTTATTATTTCGCGCAGCACGTCTTCGGCAACCAATAAATTTTAATTATTTTAACCAATAAACAGCTACGTCAAATATCACGTCATCGAAGTTTGGACCTAATGTTTGTTTTTTTCTCCGCACTTTTCGTGGTATAACATAAACGATTCGGAAGTGTATTTCACCTTGGGCTACGGAACCGTTGCAGATGTGAATACGGTCCTCGTTCGGGGATTGTCCTTTTTTTATGCGCTTGCGGAGTGAGACTACAAATTTTTTTTTTAATCAGGTGATTTCAGAAATCATGTACGTGTAACTTGTTTTGTACCTGCGGTTAACAAAGGTCAGGATTCTGAGGAATATTTCGAAACCAAAAGAGATGACTTTTACTTGCCCCGCAATATTTTGGTCTAGCTGTAGGCTTTCTCAGTCCCTTGGGCCCCTGAAAGTATTCTCTGGCTTACCCACAACATCCCGCTTTTCCTTTCCTGGGGACCATTCAAATATTACGTCCGCATAAATTGAACAATATTTTATTCCCTCCCCCCTTATATGAGCCAAAGTCAGGATCTTATGTATTTTTGTCTAAAAATTACGTCAGGTTTAGTAAACCCCCTTCCCCCCTAAAGTGCTCATGCAATATTTGGATAGCCCCTAATAATAAATTTAAACGATTCGATAACCTTAAGAAAACCATTCCAGGATGCAAGTTGGAACAAGGTTTGAACTTGTCTGGTGCAAGTTCGAACAAGTTAGAACTTGTATTGTGCAAGTTCAAACAAGTTGAAACTTGTATTGTGTAAGGTTAAACAAGTTTGATCTTCTTTGTTCACGTTAGAACAAGTTGGAACTTGTATTGTGCAACTTTGATCTTGTCTGGTGCAAGTTTAAACAAGTTTGAACTTGTCTTGTGCAAGCTTCCCTTCTCCCCTTCCTGCTCTGATGTGCAGACAAAATGTTAGAGTATCTCTTTAACTTAAAAAAGAAAAACTTTACTAAATCACTTCGGTACCGGGCCATAAAATTTTTTTTAAAGAAACAGTGACGTCATCGTTCATTACGTCAACCCATTTTTTTTTCGGTTGGTGTGTTTATCCTCTTTTCCGTTTCTCTTGGCCTGAAAATCCTTCTTTTTTTTCCTCCTCTCTCTCAAAGGGCTGAAAAAATAAAATAAAGAGCTTAGCGTCTTTATTTAGCTATAAAAACAAATGTCGATTGAAACTGAGATTTGATTGATTTTAATTTTGCTGTTTAATGACGGGAATAAAATTTGATCGTAAATCCGTATGGCTGTCGGATTCCCCCCCGTTTGAAAAATTAACAGCCTATTTCCCGGGATTAGAAAACAAACGAGAAAAGGATGGAACGCACATGGTTTTTCGAAAATGAGATGTTTGTTATTCCTTCACCTCGAGGGAAATTTTTTTACAATTACACAATACGCAATTCGGGCGTTGTCCTTTTTTTTTCTCTCTCTCTCTCTCTCGCTTTTTTTTTATTGCACTCGGTGCATTTCAAAATAAAAAAAATAAATAAAAAAAATTCGCACTTTTAATAATTTTTTTTTATATTTTCATTCTTTTCCCTTAGGATATCTGTGATTACTTGTTATATTAATTAAATGGGGTGCCTGAGTGCTATGATGTAACTTTTCAATTAAAAAAATAAAAAAAAAAAAAAATAAAATAAATATATAAACTCGGAAAAAGAAAAAAGAAAAAAGAAAAATGAGCAAGCGTTGGAAATTGTGTTAAAAGAAGAAAAAAAAAGTTTGTGGTTTGAGTTATTGTATTTAAAGGGGAGGAAAATAAAAAAAAAGTGATGGTTTAGTGTTCGGGGGGGGGAAAAAAGTGGAACAAAAAGTGCCTCGAAGCTGGCGAAATGTCGGAGCTTACGGATTGATGATTTAATCGGTGACATGCATTGGGATAGCTTCGGGAGTAAACATGGAGACCATAGCCGAGGACGCCGAAAGCGAATATGAACTTGGTTTGTAATCATTTTTTTTTTCATCCAAAAAATTTAACAGAGAGAAAGTTTTTACCAGAGAAAATTCTCCCATTTAACGTTGCAGTAATAGAATCTTCCTCCTTCATGATTTTCTCATCGTTCAAAAACCAAACAGAAAGGTGTCAAATTAATAATTCACCCGTTTTGACTGAATCAGTCGGGGCAGAAACTTTTAATTTTTAAAAATTTTTTGAATTATTCTTGAGCTAAAGCGGAACACAGAATAAAAATTCAGAAGGGAGTTCTTTTTTTTTTTTTACCTAAATATTTTTAAAAAATTTTAAGCGGAATGTGCAAATGTTGTCACGCGGTACATGCTAACTAATTTGAGATAAAAGATAACGTGAAATGTAGGAAGTAAACATTATTGAATGAAAAAAGTCAACTGCTAAACAGAGTTTGGAGTCAAGGACGTGGACTCCTATGCATATTTTATGTTTAGATTTGATTGCATCTTCTTGTATCAGACAATGACCGTTGCGGGTTTTTATATTTTGTGAACTTCAGTTTTTTTTACGATGGGCGATAAACCGGTTTTAAAAATATCTGTGATGGTATCTTGTCAATTTTTTTTTTTTTTTTTTTTTTTTTTTTTGTTTTTTAACCCCTTCTGTGGTGAGGAATGTTATTTTGGAAAAAAATGCTCAGAATACCGAATTAAAAAAAAAAATAAATTGCGTGCCCCTTCAGGAATGAAGGAAAACAATTTGCTGAAGTTTTTAAATGAAAGCCAAGGATCCGGGCTGCAATTATCACAAGTACTTAGTTTTGTGTTGTCGATTATATTTTGACTGATTGAGTAATTAAATTTACTAACATACACCTTGGTAGGGCACTCTGCCCTTGTTAGCGAAATAGTCCTAAGTCCATTTATTTTCGAAATGTAGTTTCCTTTCATGGAAACCATTCAAATATTACATGCGCATGAACTGAACAATTTTTTACCCCCTCTCCCCTCGTCAGCAAAAATCAGGGCCTTATGTATCGTCGTCTAAAAATTACGCCAGGTTTAGTATTCCCCCCTCCAACCTAAAGTGCTCATGCAATATTTGAATAGAGCCTTATAATAAATTTAAATAATTCGATAACCTTAAGAAAGTCATTCCAGGATGCAACTTGGAACAAGGTTTGAACTTGTCTTGTGCAAGTTCGAACTTGTATTGTGCAAAGTTAAACAAGTTTGATCTTATCTTGCGTTAGAACAAGTTGAAACTTGTATTGTGCAAGTTTGAACAAGTTTGAACTTGTCTTGTGCAAGCTTCCCTCTTCCCCCTTGTTTTGTTTTGGAAGAATATAAACAATACGTACATGTTTTTCAAAATAAAACCGGTGAACTACATTTGGAAAATAAATGGACTTAGGAACATTTCGCTAAGGAGGGCAGTACATATAATTTTAGTAGGAACTTCTAACCTAAACCTTTGAGGGTGTTGAAATTTTCCTACTTCTCAGATAGTACCGAACCAGTATTAAATTTTAAATCGGAAACCTCGAAAATATCGGTAACGATATTTATAATAAATGATATTCCATTTTTTATTATTTCAAACATCAGCTTTTTCGGGCCCTTTCATGTTCCCTCGGGGTTTTAATACAAAATTAGCGATGTTCTAGACAGCATTTTTCACTTCATTTAAATATGCTCAGTGGCGAGTAAATTAATTTTTTCAAAAAAAAAAAAAAACCCATTGAAAATCATCCTGGTATTCCTCAGCGGCCATTTCTGGGGCCCGGGAAATCTTCGAATGAAATCCGGTTCATAATATCCATTTCCTACGTTTTCAAGAGCGCCAATGCCGATTTTCACCACGGTTTGATCCTTTGGTCACGTTTTAATTGTCTTTCGTTAAAGATAAACGAGAAAAATATGTCACAACTTAACATTTTTTTTTAAAAACGAAACCCGGGTCATTTTATTTATTTATTTTTTCGCGTCAAAAGTCCAAATTTTTCATATCAGTCAGAGATCGTAACATTACCGCAGTTTGAAACGTACATAAAAATACCTTTAAAAATATTTACAACGTTGAATTTTGCGGTTTAACACGACATAAATCCACTCCCATTTTTTTTTTTTTTTTTTGTGACTTTGTATCGCTTTTTTTTTCTTATTGGACGAGAAAAAAAAATTACTTAAGAAAATCCGATAAAATTATGTGAATTTAACTGCAGTCTGATTTTTTTTCTATTACTTTTTGTGTAAATTGGCTCGCGACATGAATATTTTTTTTTCTTTTTTTTTTAACAATTTGTCAGCTAACGATACATATATTTCTTTAGCTATAATTAACTTTTGACGAGTTGCATTACGTCTTAAACAAATAATGAAAATGAAAATAAAATCATTTGCACACGCGGAATTTCTTATGCACATTTTTTTTTTTTTTTTTTTTTTTTTCAAATTATTTTGTTAAATGACGTCAATTTTATCGGTTTTTTTCTTTTTTTATTAATTTTGATTTTTTTAAATTCAATACGAGTTCTTCGTCTTTCAACCGCCCCTCAGCCCCTATAATTCACTCCGAAGAAACTCCGTTTGGAAGTAATTACTCGAACTTTATCATTATGAGCGTAGTTTGAACTTGTAAATTCAAAAAAGGGCAAACGAGCAGAAAGGACTTCTAACTGAGGATTTCTAGTATTCGATTTGCTTTTCCCTTTGGGATAAACGATGCCTGATCGGTTGCCGATGGATTTTTTGGGCAAAATCTGTATTTTGAAATTGATTTTTGTATTTCTCATTGGTGGGTGACGTCTAAAAAGATTTTTCATTTCATTAAAACTTTGTTTTGGGGCTGTAAAAATGCGGTAATCCGGATCAGCGAGGTCGATCATCATGCAAACGAGTATAATGATGTGTAAAAAAAAAAAAAAAAAAAAAAAAAAAAAAAAAAAAAAAAAAAAAAAAGCTGCTGAACAAGGTCTTGCGATCTTTTGCGATTTGTAAAAATTCAAAATACGTTCTCTAGCAGCCTTTTTTTTTTTGTATGTTTTTAATTCTCGATATTTTGATTTTATTGAATTGGCCGTTATTGGGTCGGGCATTTTTCTGGGCCTTAATTGGGGCCCAAACTTTTCGGACTCTAATTAGGCATGATGGTACTCGTTTCCAACATACTTATAGCCGCTGAAATCGATTCTAATGTCTTTTTTAACCTACAGTGGCCTGTTTAAAATTTACGTTTATTTTTTAACAAAATGTGAGAAAAAAAATTTTTGTTTGTCGTAAATTCGTTGATCGAAAAATAAGTAAGAAGAAAAATTAAAGATGGGAGCAGTGTCTTCCCTCCCCTTCGAAAATACAATTTAAGCAGGTAAAATCCATCTTTAAGGTTAAATGAGGTTTTAGGAGAAGTTTCCCAGGCGACCGTCTCTGACACACGGACATTCCAACAACCCTGACATTTCTCGGAAACGTTTCCCGACCGTTTTCTTAACCAGCAATTCCAGCCGAGTCTAGCTCCGGAAACTTTAAAGGAAAAAAAAAAAAAAAAAAAAAAAAAAAAAGGAAAAGAAAAGAAAGAAGGAAAAGGGGGAAAAAAATTCGCAACAAAAAAAACATTCTCAGGTATTTCTTAATAATCTTCCCTCGTCAACACTTAGTCAGCATTTTCCGGATAAAAAAAAAGGCTTCCTTCGTTCATATCATCCTCCTATTTCTCTGATAGTTTTAGCTAAAAACGGATCCATAATTAACAGCGACGTCCTTGTTTGGTCACGAATTTCGACTCCATCATTTGAATGCAGTGTCCGGTTTACACCAGGGAAATCCCCAGTTTTGTAAATCGATTTATGGTAGCTCCCGGTTTAAGCGAAGCACATTTTAACGGCCTTGGATAAAGAAGAAGTTCGATAGTGTAATTATGTCGACAATTTTTTTGGATTTTTTTTTTTTTTTTTTAAACATAATTGTATTAACAAGTTTAGTAGCTTCCGTGTGCAAAAGAATGCGATGCGTAGCGTATTATTATAAAATCTTATTTTGACGGTTAAAAAAAAAAGAAAAAGATTATTTGTATTCATTTATTCCCGACGGAATTTTATTTTTAATTTAATTTTCAAAGGTGACATATGTTTCCTTTTGACATCTTTTTTTTTTTTTTTTTTTTTTTTTTTTTTTTTTTTTGCAATTGAAATTTTTCTAGACCGGCTGCCAAATGTCCTTGACCAAGGTCTGGGACGTTTCATATTATTTTAATATCAAGGTTAATCCCATTTTTTTTTTTTTTTTTTTTTTTTTGCTTCTTCATTTTATCAACTTTAAAAAGAGAGGATTGACGAACTTGTTGTCTTTAATGGACTTCCCTCCCCGATGGGAAAAGTAAAAGCACCGATTTTCTGGACGACCGGATTTTCGGTGTTCGGAATTAAGGCTAAAAAGTTTTTCCAATGACAGGGAGAAAGGGATGACGGGGGAGGGAGGAGGAGGAGGAGGAGGTGGCGGCGGAGGAGGGAGCGTTCGAAATTTTCTCTTCCGAGTTGGAATTATATAATTCTGGAAAACTTATAGTTCGGCAAGAAGATTACTCTTATGACGTAATGAAGGAAACATTTGTGAACTCCGGGAAAACGGTTTTCCAGTCTTGTATTTTATCTCGATTTATATCGAATTCCTTTTCGCAAGTTTTGTTTCTGGCTTGTTTTTGATCAAAGTTGTAGATATTTTGTATATATAATAAGGATGAAAAGGGTTTTTTGTTAAAAGATCTCCGTTAACTCTTTTAAGCAGGGGCTTTATGCGTTATCATTCCGAGTTTTCTGTTTGTTTTCAAAGATAGACTGTTCGATTCATCTCTCTGGGAGCAATCAATTTAATCAGGATAAAAAAAAACCTTCTTTTTTTGTACGCCACGCCTGAAAATAAAAAATTTCTTGGAACGAATCAATCCCACCTACATGTCGACTCGGGTGATTATCGAAATAATGACTATGATTAAAAAAGCTATGGTTAGGATCGTCGCAAAAATTAATTAAAACCCCCGACATTAATTATACCAAAATTGAAACAAAAAAAAAAAAGTAAAATAAATACGGGTCGATTGCGTATTTTTTCACCCCGAAGAAAGTTAAAAAAAAAAGTTCAAGAAAAGAAATTGTAACCTTAATTATACCCCAAGTACAAAAAAAAAAAAAAAAAAGAAATTTTTTTCCCCCGAAAAGTTTGATGAGAAAGTTAAATATTTAGCTTCTTTTTTCTTTTTTAGCCTCTTAGTTTTTCTGGTTTTCCTCAACGGAAGGAGGAAAAAATTTCTTTTTTTTTCTTTCATCTTTCATTTTTTTTTAAACGTATAAATCATTTTTCTTTCCTAAATAAAAATTGTGAACGAAATGCTGCTTAAAAAAAAATGAAAAATTTCGGATGTATCATCCTGCCTCTATCCGGGATGCTTACTTATGAAAAGCACGTGATCATTGAAAGTAAATAAATCATTGATTAATATTTTGGTTGATCATATTAGAGAGGAAAAAAAACGTGTAAACTGGTAATGATGGAGCCTAATCCGATAGTGCAGGTCTTTCGACAAGTTTTTTTTTTTTGTTTTTGCTTTCGAACTAAAAATATACTAAGTTGATTTATCTATTATTTATAAATTCCGAAAAGACTCTGATTACTATTGGAAACAGAAGGTAAACGGTATAATGTCATAAAATTTTTATAACGTCAATGAGGGAATATTCATATCCTGCAGGACGGTCATTCGTGACAGCAAACGATTAAACGACGGGACGACATCACCGATATGACGTCAGGCCACGTTACTTTGATAACGTTCCTATTGAGTTAGTTACATGGTAAACTTAACCCTTTTGACCTGATCCCCGTTAAACTTTTTCCTTTTTTTTTTCAACAAAAAAACGTAATTTTGACGGAAGCACAAAAAAATGTTTTCCCCTTTGTTGCCTTTAAAGATCATTCGTTCATCTGTATTAAATTTTTTTTTTGAAACCATTGCAGGGTAGTCTGACGTTGAAAATAACGTAAAATTTCAGATTGGCAACCTTTGTAAATGTTGGAAATGAGTACTAAGAAGACTATTTTGATTTTCGAATGATCGGGGCCTTTTTTCAGGGCCTTGATTTATGACTGATCAAAAACTGGGAAATGAAATGCATCTTCTGAACGATATGTTAAAAATAATGTTGGATTTGAAATTGGCAGCCTCGTAAACATTGTAAATGGGTGTTACGTGGTCCTTCTGACCTGGAGCCTTAAATTATGGGGCCCTGATAATTCCTTTTCAGGGTCTTTAATTATGGAAAGAAGAAAAGGCGTAGTTCACAAGTCGTCAAAATGAAAGCCAAATGTTGTGTTACCTTGTGAAGTTGTTAACGGTACCTCAAGCTTGATTTTCTTTATTATCAAAGTCTTAGGGCCCCGAATGAAAGATTGATTTTGCCTAAGTTTAGCCCCTTCTCTTAGAGCCTTAATCGAAATTTAAAAATGGCAAAATGTCAAATGGTATTTTTTTTAATGGTGGAAATGAGTACCTTCAAGCACTTCTTCATTTTCGGGGCCTTTTTTCACAGTCCCAGGAATCTCAGGCTGGTTTTTTAGGAATGAATATTTTGCTATCAATTATGAGTGGGACAGATGTCTTTATCTTAAAGTAGTATGTAGGGTACCACTAATTATATTCATACCTTTGTGCCAATTTTTTTAGAGCCCTGAAAAATTATTAACAGACCTCTTTGAGGCCCCGAATAAAATTCTTACATTATGGTACTCGTTTCCTACATTTTCAATGGCGCTAAATTTGATTCCGGCATTATTTTTCTACCCAGATCATGTTTTAAATGGATGACTATTCATTTTTATTATTAAAAAAATGCTATGGGGAACCGGAGAACGAACACAAGGCGTCCGTTTCGATCTTCCAAGTCAGGAACTTTTGCGTCTTTAAGTTGTCTCGAATCGATTGTATTATAACATCCATGTGCAAACAGCCTGTTTCTCAACCAGACGATTAGACCTACTTGATTTCAATTGTTTTCCACCATACCGATGAACAATGATGGGCGTGACGTGATGTCCGTAAATGGATTGGATTTAGATTCCATTAAGGGAAATATCGAGCTCTATTTACTAACAAGTTTGATGACTTCTTTCCTTTTTTTTTTTTTTTTTTTTTTTTTTTTGAATCATCTTATATGGAATCCCAAACTTTTCTTGACAATGAAAAAAGATAAAACCTCGATAATCGTTTTTCGCGGTGTTTTTTTTATCAATTGTCAGCAGCACGTTTTTATTTTTTAATAAAAAAAAAAAAAAAAGAAAAAAAAAAAAAAAAAAAAGGAAAAGAAAAACTCTAGGGGATGATGGAAAACTTATCAGCTTTTCGTTAATTTTCTTTTTAATTAAACAATTTTCTTTTGTGTGTTATACGGAAACTTCTTCACGCCTTTTTTAATCGGTAATGAATTTTCATTATGAATATTTTTTTTTCTTCGTCCTTTTTTTGCAGAAAAAAAAAAAAAAAAAAAAAAAATTTTATCATCGAAAAAAAAACAAAGAGTGCAAAACTTGTCAAAAAAAAAAAAAAAAAAAAGCTTTTTGTTAAGTCCCCTGGAGAACGATGTGGAATACCTAATGATTCGCATAGAATTTTTAATCCGGGCATTTTATTTTTGGCCCAATTCTTGAACAAAAAAGGAAGGTTATATCGGGAAAACTCAGCTGGAAATGTGGGAAAGAGAACCCCCGTGCTCCGTTTCGTGTTTAAGAGAGAACTCAGCTTGCGCCTGAGAAAATGTTTTTATGCTAACGACATGTAAATCAGACATCAGCCCTCTGATGTTCTGTAATTTATCTTGATTAATTATTTATTGCTTTAAATGAACGCTCCTTTTTTTTTTTGCACATACACACACATACGAAAATAGAAAAAAAGTGGGAGAGAATGATTTTTTTTTTCTTGTTTGGGTCCGAAAATGTCACCGCATAAAAGATGGATGATTTCAAACTCATGTATTTAACCCCGGAATATGGGATGGAAAGGTTATCTTGATGGCCTAACCGAAAAAGCACTTTGTTTCGAAGAAGGAGCGCAAACACTTTCGCGGCTTGAAATGGAATAAGCTTTTGATGTTCGGGGGACTGAATGTTTTATGTGGTATTTATAACATGATTCGCTTCGTTAATAACTATAAACTTTAAGGATGGATGTTTAACATCCTACTTTGTTAACGTCTTTGCCTTGGTGTTTTGGCTTCTTGTCAATAAATGAATTTTTCTTTTTTTTTTTTTTTTTTTTTCTTGTGCCGTCCGTTTCTAAGTCTTTTTTTTCGCAACCGTGATTGGGGCATCTTGATTTTGTCCGAGTTTTATATTTTCCAATCGTTCGATCTTTGTTTATTATTCCTAGAATTTTTCGATGGGAATGCGTGTTTTTCAATGGATCGAAATTTCCCTTGACTCGAGGAATGAAAAACTTTGATTAAGGGAACGTACAAGATATTACGTAAGCAGGATGAAGGGGGGGAGGGGATTACGGAAAATCTATCGTGTTAAATGTCCATAAGAGGAATGTTACTTTATCGTACTAAAGGGGAAAGGAGTAGAAAATGTTTACGTAACATTTTTATGGTCCCTAAAGATCAGAAAAAAAGAGCAGAGCGAACACTAAGCAGAAAGGTAGAGGACAAAATAATGATAATAAATGGCAATTAATGGGACTGAACAGGGTCTGTCCTTCAAATTCATTTTTTAAAGCAGAGAGGAGGTTTAAAGTTTTTCGACGGCTGTTGTGCATATACATGCATATACAATTTATGCAAATTTTCGGAAAATCTCCCAATTTTAAGGAGGAGTTTTTTTAAATCAAGTCTTAGACAAATTTAAACCTTCAACCATAACGCAACACGTGGGAGTATTTTTGCTCTATACTAGACCATCTCCTTCGAAGTGGAGTTCTATCTAGACGAGCGCAATTCCTCATTTATAATGCCATAATCCGTCCTGTAGTCACGTACGGCTGTGACACTTCGAGCCTGACCTTCCGCACTCAAGAGAGGTTTCTGGTATTCGAAAATAAGGTCTTATGGCGAATTCTAGGCACTGGATACAAATACTGGCAGGGTGCGCATGCGTTCAAATGACGAGATCTGTAGGCTCACTGGGCAACCATTAATCACTAGCTTGATTAAGCCCCGAAGGCTCAAGTGGGAGGGACATGTCGCTCGCGCACCTCCGTCAAGATATAGCCGGCAGGTCTTGGAGGGCACACCGACGAGTCCCAGACCTCAGGGAAGACGTCGGATCAGATGGGAAGATAATGTCTCTGCTGATGCGAGAAGGTTGAGAGTGCCCGACTGGCGAGATGCCTGCCAGGAGAGACCCGAATGGAAAAAGGTTTATAGTGCGGCAATAGGGCTCCAGGCACCGTAAAAGCTAAGTGTGTGTATCAATTTTTGCTTCGAACAACGTTTTTGCCGGTAGGGTCGTAAGAGAATCTTGAACGGAACACCGTACAAACCAATCTATACTCGAACTAAGGCTTTTCTTAGCTACAGCTACTTAAGGCTTCCTCAATTTAGGCTTCTGGGCTTCTAGCCAGTTAATGATCTAGGGAAAGTGGCTAGCCAACGTTCTTCAAGCAGATGGGTGGACTAACTTTAATCAACTGTTGGATGTCAGTTGGCGGACAGTTAACTGAGGATCGACTGGCCTGGAAAAGAACATGGAAAGCAGGCCATGCCGTAAAAGCATCAAAATTTTCGGTTTAGGGTAAAGGAACTAGATAGAAGGAGGACAGTTTTTACCTGTACAGATTTTACGATTCTTTTAAATTATAAACAAGCGAGGAAAGAAAAATTCCCGATGTTGGTTGATCAGAGAGTCAAAGGACGTTTTGTTCTGTTAAAAATAATGCTTATGAATTTTTTTTTATTTTTTTTTTGGGGCCACGTTACAAAGTTTTAAACATTTGAAAAATATAAAGGATATGACATGAATATGCATTATATAAGAACCCGGGTTTGGCAAAATGCCAGACTTTTCCAAGGGAAAAACTCAAGCTACAAGCTAACAGATTTTCGTTCCATGATTTTCATTCCGCTTTCCCCACCCCCTCCATCCCCCTCCTACTTTTCCCTCCCTTTTTATTCTCTGCCAAGACCATCACCGCCACCCGGGGGCATTGGAATCGGAGGGGATAGCAAACTTCACTTTCAGAGACTTAGTTAAAATCCGAAACGGTCAAAAATTTAATAAAACTAACATTTTCGGTTCTTAAAGGTTTACTGTCGGAAAGTTTTACGGTTAGTTACGATTTTCTTCGAAGGAAAATGCTTTTTCCGAGTCGTAAAACCGACCGAAACGAAACCCATTAGCAAAGGTATAAGATAGACGGATGAAAGGGAGTTTTCTTGTAGGGAATAACTTTTAGACTGCTTCCTGATGTCTGGTTTTACAAATGAGAAATAAAAAAAAAAAAAAAAAGAGAAGAGAAAAAAAATCG
Organism: Liposcelis bostrychophila; assembly: GCA_037577465.1. Lineage (NCBI taxonomy): Eukaryota > Metazoa > Arthropoda > Insecta > Psocodea > Liposcelididae > Liposcelis > Liposcelis bostrychophila. The sequence goes on from CM075212.1 coordinate 9,632,388, forward strand.
AACCTAAGCAAGTTCTGTTAATTAAAAAAAATCTTAATAGCAAATTTGAAAAAAAAAAAAAAAAAAAAAAAAAAAAAAATTCGAAAATATTAAATAAAAAGCTCCTCTTTAAAATCTCAAAAAGAATTTCGTAGAGAGTTAAGTAACGGGAATGAGGGGAAAGGTAAAATGAGCGAATGCTTTTCTGTTGCGGTTCACGTAAAACCCGAAACGAAACGATTAAAACCGAAGCAAGGTTTCCGGGCGAACTTTCCTTTAGAAATTATCCGTTGTTCTTAGCAATTATAACATTTATTTCAAACGGGATTCCCGACACCCTGCAAGAAAATAAAAAATACGAATAAAAAAAGATTTTTTTTTTTTTTTTTTTTTGAAATTATCAGTCGTTATCCTGAAAATAATGAATTTTATTTTTTCTGTTTTCATTTTTTTCTTCGAATTTTTTCTTTTCTGAAAGTTAAAAAAGAGATACTTGAGACGGTGGTAAATAAACGACGCTTTATTGACAACTTCCACCTTTGATCATTCATTTGAAATAATTTAACTTTGCTTTATAAAAAGGTAGAAGAGGCCAATTTAGTTAGTTATTTTATTTAAATTCTTATATTACATACCGGTGCCAGTCGAAAAATTAAAGAAGAAAGGGGGGAGGGGGTAAGTTCATTCGAACGCAGCCGAATTTGAGGGTCACAGGATTGTGAAAAATGGTAGCTGCAGACTGTGACGTTTTCATTGAAATAGGGATGTCGTCATCGAAATCAAAAATATTTCGAAGCTGCAAATGCAGCGGAGTCGAAATCTTAATTATTTATCCGAATACACAGTAATAGCATCAGACTCCGGGATTGTTAGAATCAGAGGTCATTTAAGAATTAAGACAGAATAATTTTGGAATTTGTTTTTTTGGAAACCTCCCGTTTCCTTGCTCGTCAAAAGTAGGTGTCCGCTTACACTGAGGTTGGAAATTAGAATCAGAAAATAGTATTTTGTGGAATTAAGGTGCCCCAAAATGTCCACGCAAACTTTTTTTGAAATAATTTTCAGGCTGCATATACAATCAAGACAAGTTGAAGCTTGCACTAAAAATTCCAGAATGCACGAAAGACTTTCGTTAGGTCGAAATTCGTTTGAAACATGTTGCCAACATGTTACTCAACATGTCAAAGCATAAAAACATGTTGCGCAACACTGAAAAATAAAAAATAAAAATTTGTAAATGTTTCGTTAAATAACATGTTGAGTAACATGTTGGCAACATGTTTTTATCGCTGCAACATGCTGAGTAACATGTTATTGCAACATGTTTTAGCGTGCAATTTCGGTCCTAGATACTAAAAATTCGAATTTTCCCCCCGTAAATCGAGAATTAGACAAGAGTCATTTCTCTCGGTATTCATTGAAGCCTACTCTTAAAAACAAAAGGAGAGACATTCCTGGAAACATGTTTTAACATGTTTTACCTTAATGGTACGGTCATCAATGTTACAACCGCATGCTCTCATCAATTTACCATTTTTTTAAAATGAAATTTTTACGTCCATTACATAACAATGGTTCTTATCCACATGATGCAATTCCCCTCATCCCTTTTTCGGTAATTTATTAATTGTATTTCACGTTAAGACTTGTTCAACAAACACTAGAATGCGCTTAAAGTTTCCCTTTTTGATCCGGCTAATGCGGCTACAGGAAAAGCCCGTACGTATTGACACTAATGAATTGGAGTACACATCCACAACAATTTATTCGAAAAACTTATTAGATCTAAGGTGACAAGCTTCTTTGTTTACTTTCCCACGTTCAATATATAAAACAAACCCCGAGGATAAAACATGGTGAACGGAAAAGGAAATCCCTATAATCTTTCAGAGTTCCAGGAAATCCGTGCGGTATTCGACGAATTAAAATCCTTTGATAAATATTTACAAACCGGGGATTAAAAATTATACATTAAATTGGGATTCCAGGTATATACTTTCGAAAATTCCAATAATGAGAAAATTTCTTCCTAAGTTTTTTTTTTTTTCTAAAATTTATTTCGAAATCCGCAGTTCATCATTTTACTACATAGTTGCTTAATTGGTTGTTTATCCCCCGCTCTCGTTTCCCTGAGATTGATTTTCATCTTACCAGACGTGTGTGTGCTTTTCATTCATATGCTCGTAATCAGTTATTCGATTTTAATTGATTTAATTAAAGCTAATTTGATTGCTTACGGGGAATGCATATGCCGCAGGCATGTATGTGGATATGTGCATCGGTTTGGATGAGATAATAGCCTCGCGAATATTGCGGAAATGTCAGAATATCGAAACAATGATCATAAACAGAATTTCTAGGTATCAAGAGTAGGCAGGGACGTTTCGAGGCCAAGTCAATGCCTTCAGGAAAAAGATCAATTTATACGTTCTTTTTCTTTTCTTCTGAGACATCTGATCTTTGGTAAGCAATTAAAGGGGGTCAGAAAATCTTATGTCAAACAACGAGCGATCCCTTTAAAAAATCTATAAATTTTTGGTTAAAACAAAATTACAATTTAAAACAAACCTATAAATTTTTGGTTAAAACAGAAGTAAATTTTTTTTTAAATCTATATTTTTGATAAAAACAGAATTACAATAAATAAAATCTTAAATTTTTGGTTAAAACAGAATTAAAATAAAAAACAATCCATAAATTTTTGGTTAAAACAGAATCACAATAAAAAAAAATCTTAAATTTTTGGTTAAAACAGAATTAAAATAAAAAACAATCCATAAATTTTTTTGTAAAAAAAAAAACCCCAACAGAGAGAATTACACCCCAATGTCCAAAAAGGCTAATTTAGGCTACGTTGGAAATTTATATACATAAATTTTTTGTTAAAAGAGATGATCATAATAAAAAAAAACTATAAATTTTTCGTTAAAACAGAATTACAATGAAAAAAAAATCTATAAATTTTGGTTAAAACTTTATTACAATAAAATTTGGTCACACACCAACGAGAATTTTTCAAAAAGTGGCCTCCACACATCGGTCACGACTTTGGACTAAGAATCACTTGCACTCAGAAAAAACAAATGACTAAATGAAAAAACAAAAATGTCGTGTGGCAAAACATTTTCTTAAAAATCATGCGAAAACAATAAAAACATCTTGTCAAGAAACAACCTGCCCGTTGTCATGAATCACCTTTGTTTTGCTACGAAATATCCCGGTTTCGTTGCAAGACAAAACTTGTTCAAGACATTTATTTTTTCTGATTGTGGACTTGAAACATTTTGCAAGATAAAACACGTTTGAAGAAATTTCCCTCCTTTTGTTTTTAACCCTTTCAATGCGAAACGAAAAGCAAACAGAGAAACAGCAGCCAGATTCCTGCAAAAATTTCTCATCTAAGACGATCTTAGGCCATCTTAGGCTCGTCTTAGGCCATCATTTGGTTTTTCTTCGAAATTCTTGTTATTGAATCTGACGTTCAGAAATTGAATGTAAGCATGTGCTTTTCCAAGGGCTTTCCCTCTAGATTGGAACAGATTTTGCGTGCATCCGCTATCACAACATGGAAGACTGGGAGAACTGAGAAAGTCCCGTATAATCTAGTTTACAGGACCGCCATCAAAAGAAACGTCAAATTGAATTAAATCCAAGCTAAAGACGGAATCTCACTTCAACTTTTCGAAAATCGATTTTGATCGGTTTTCCTTTTTCCTCCCCCCGATGTCGAAAATATTCTTCGACTTCTGTTACCGAAGTAAAACCGACGGAAAACGATCTTCATAAATTAAAAGAAACGTCACGCAAAAAAAAAAAAAAAAAAAAAGAGAATCGAAAGGGGAGTCGAATCAGTTCTCTTGGGAACCATTGAAATCAGGATCTCTTTTATTGAAGCATGGCATTTATTTTGGGATGTATAATCGAATTAAGAGGGCCTGACAGTTGTTTGCAAAAGGTCAAGTGGTGAAAGTTCCATTTTACCCCCAACTTTTGGAAAACTTGAATGATCCATGTTTTTCAAGGTTTTGGCTTTTTTTTTTTTTTTTTTTTCCTCCCTAGTTTCGGGTTTCTTTCCATCCTTTTCTTTCTGTCTCTCCCGAAACAAGTTGGGAAGAGAAAAGTTCGAAGTTAAAACGTTGAGCTTTTTGCTCCTTTGAAACATCAACGTGATACTTCCGCTGAGTGACATTACCTCAAGAGAAAAAGAGAAGGCTATTTTTTTTTTTTTTTTTTTTTTTTGAACTTCTACTTTGTTTTTGAAATTAAGTAAAAATTGAAAAAGAGTTTTAATTGAAACAAAGCAAGGTATGTGATGTATTTTTCTGATCGAATCCTGGGTCTGTAGTCAGTTGAATGGGCTAGAGAGGGGGGGGGGGGGGGGAGGGATTGAATTCTATTGAATCATTCATGATTCACAAATGATTGGCAAATAGCAGCACCTCATTAAATTTATTATTTATAAAATTTGCTATTTCAGACACAGTACATTTTTTCAACCATTTTTTTTCCTCTTCAACGCACGATATTGCAAAATTTCTAAAAATACATTTCCAAAGTTATCAGACTCTCCTTTGATCGTATTCCTAAACAGTTACTTCTGTCGATTATCACGCTTCGAAGAACTTTTCCCGACGGAAATGATTCTTCCTATTCGTTAAATAATAAAAGGATTCAGATTAGATATGCCTGTATAGTCAAAATTTTTCCAACAAGGTTGAAAAGCTATATAGCCAAGTTATGTCGCCGCACAAAAAGAATAATAATAATTAAAAAGTCGAGGAATCTGTCTGGATAAACGAATTGAGAAATAAAGTGGCAATGCTACGGAGTCATTATTATCATCTCACCTGGTTTTTTTGCAAATCGTAATCTCTTGTTCGTGTAATTTGAAAAAAAAAAAAAAAAAAATTCTCACCCAACAAGGCTTTGGTGCTAGTTTTGTAAGCGCTTCATACATTAACAAGACTCAAAAAGCGTGAAATCGTTTCATGTGAAAACGTTTCATCATGTCAGAGGAAATGCAGAAAACATATTAAATTTGAAATTAAAATCGATTTGGAAGTCTGAACGAGTTTATTTATGCAAAGTTGACTTCTTTTCTGTGGTATATTTCAATATTTTTTTTTCTGTAAATTGCCGGCCAATAGGTTTTTTCATTCTGCTGAATTGAGGAACGACCAACAGTCGAACTGACGACAGATTGCTCAGCTTGCTCCCCTTAGGGGGATTCGATCGAAAAAAAGAAATTTTGGAATTTGAAGTTGGCGGTGCGTGCAAAAAGTTGAACACTAAAATTGGAAGTATATATATATAACCCTAAGTTTTTTTTTCCGATTTTTAAATCGATGTCTTCTGCTGCCTCAAGAGGCCTAAGGTTTGTCAAAGTCCCATAAGGTCTGCAATCTATGAATTATGCTACAACTATAACGATGGTTATGTTACAACTATAACTTTGGTTATGGTTATGGTTATAATTATAATTATTACTTTTAAGAATAACTCTGGTTATGACATAATTCAGTATAACCCTCAGAGGGTTATGTTAAACCTGAGAGGGTTATTGAAACTTTGAGAGGGATAGTATAACCTTTGGAGAATTAATATCATCTTCTGAGAATTATTTTAACCTACTAAAGGTTATCGTAATCCTGAGTGGGTTATCATAACCCGTAGAGGGTTTTCGTAACCCGGAGAGGATATCATAACCTTCTTAGTGTTATTATAACCCTGAGAGGGTTAGTATTACCTTCTGAGGGTTATTTTAACTTTTTGAGTGGCTATATGTTAACTCTGAAAGGGTTAGTATAACGTTCTAGGTTATAGAGAAAGTTAGTTTGTTTATTATAACCCTCTTGAGGGTTATTACACCCTGATATGGTTAGTATAACCTTCAAAGGATTATTGGAACCTTCTGAGAGCTATGTTAACCATGAGAGTGCTAGAATAACCTTCTCAGGGTTATAATAGCCCTCAGAGCCACGGCCATAACTCGAGTTAAAAATCTTTTTTTGGGGGAAAGTTAAAAAAAAAAAAATCTGACAACATTTAAATAAAGAGGGTATTTTCAGGTATTTTTATTCTTGAGAAATTTTGGAGTAAAAGTAAAGTATGTAAATTAAAAAAAATATTTGTGTCATAAAAAAGTATTAAAAAAATTATTTTCTGTATGCAATAATTTGTTGAAATTGGGGCTTAAAAATTGTAAATAAAAACGGTCGGAATAAGCGCGAAAGCGTTGTAACGTCATATGCTAATATCGTTCTGCCAGAAAATTTGTCATAGAATGCGATATTTTCAATGTTTATAAACCTAGCCACCGCATTTTTGGAAACTTTTTCGGACAGAAATTCGAGACGTGAGAACCATAACTGTTCAAATCGGGTTGATCACCGAAAATGAGATTTTTCCAGAAAAATATTTCTTTTTTTATGGTCTTTCATCTCCCGTTTTCGAAATTTTAAAATTCTGGCTCATTCCCGAGATTTTGAAAGCCAAAAACGTTCAAATGCCTACAAAAGTTTGAAAAGTCGAAACCATAAGCGGTTATCCGTAATTTACAATGGACAAACACCAGCTGAAACAGGTTTTTGATTCGGAGAAACGCATACACGCTTATGGTTCTGAAAGGCTCGCAATGTTTAACTTATCGTTCCTTTAAACGTTTATGGTTCTTATTTTAAAAACTTTCCTAGATTTGGATCTTTTTTTGAAATTTTAGATATATCTCACGTAACTCTCAATTTTTTTCGGTTATTTTTTTTTTAATAGTTACTCCATGAATTTCTTAATATGTTTAGAGCAACGAAAAAGAAAAAAATCCATTTCAATCATTTTGTAAATATAAGTCAAACTTTAAAATTGCTCTCCTGTAAAGTTTGACTTTGGTCGATTTGAAAGGTTATGGTTCTCACGTCTCGATATATTAACATATGAGGTCACGACTCTTCCGCGCTTATTCCGACCGTTTTAATTCACAATTTTTAACCCCTAACTTTAACAAATTATTGCATACAAAAAAAAAAAAAAAAAAAAAAAAAAAATTTAATATTTTTTATTACACAAATAATTCTTTAAGTTCATACTTTATTTTTACACCAAAATTTTCAAAAATCAAAATACCTGAAAATACCCTATTAAATATTGCTATTCTTTTTTTTTTTTTTTTTTTTTTTATAAAATCTTTGAAAATTTCCGAACACTTTTAATTTCAAGTAAGGTAATTAATCTGAATCTGTAATTAATCTAAAATGATTTAAGAGGGAAAATTATAAAAATTTGGAGAATAAAGTTACGAAATTCCAAGAATTAATCTTAAGGAATATGGATAACTTCTGAGGAAAATTTTTGTAGATGTGAGAATTGTTTTTATTTTTATTTTTATTTATTTTTTTTAAAATGAGATACCTATATTTTAAAATTTAGAATAAATTTAAATCTATAAATCATTAACTCCCTGGACTATATTAAAATTAAAGCTGAAAAACTGGCAGAAAGCTATTCTAGGGTTGCGGAATCGCTACCAGCACATCTTTAGGGTAAAGCTACAATATAAACACAAAAATTCATTAGGACCTAAACAAAAGATTTTTTAAATTAATAAAGTATTTCGATCAAAATATTTCTTATGTTAGCATAATCACGTTTACATTTGAAGCTACTCATAAATTCCTTGTAGAAACTTTTTCATCCTTTTTAGCCTTTCGATCAAACCTGAATTTTCATCCTTCTTTTTTTGGTTCCTTCTTTAATTTTCTCTTCTCCGTGTATTTCTTAAACTCTGCATACTGAGTGTAAAAAATCCAATTAATACTCCTCATCTGTATTTAATAAATTTCCCGATACTAAAAGCGTATAAACGGACAAACACCGCGAGAAAAAAAAATTAAGTCTGCTTTATTGCGAACTCATTAAATCGAATTCGCTGTTGGGATGAAGGATCATTAGCGTAAGGCATGATCTTTTGTGCAGCTACCGACGCCAACGCCTCCTACCTTTTCATTACAACAAAAATCTAATAAAATCGGTTCATTTTCCAAGAACTCGCTCATTTTACAACCATGAGAATCAATCATTAAGTCCTTAATTGGGATTTCTCGGAAAATAGTTTCTCTGCTTAGATTAAAACCGAGCGGGTGAAAAGGGAACGGTTGGGAAATTCTATTTTTATTTAAAACCGAAGCATTCCCTTGCCCTACACCCTCCCAAAGAATTTCCTTTTTTTTTTATCCCCCCCTCGCCATCAACCATAACAAAAACTTTTATATCCATAAAAACGGAAACTGACGGACATTTTAACCGACCCACGCTCTTAAAGTTTTTATGTCACGTGTTTTAAATGTCTTCTTTTCTTTCCTATTTTTTTTCCCCTCCCCCCCTCTGAACCCGAAAATCTACTCGAGCGTACAACCGAAAGCATTGAAATAACTCCCAAGGATGACGGACTGACATGGGGAATAGAGGAAAATGCGGGAGGATACTTCGCGTATGAACCGCAGGCTTTGTCAGAAAATGCTGACATGTAAAACGGCGCGCGGTCACTATAGAATCATTTATAACTCCAAGTCGAAACCCGCACTTAATTAGTCTTTTATTTACGAAGTCGTTAGTCGTTAATCAAGTCAGAATGTTGAGGTTAAAAAAAATAAAAAAAATTAGAATTTTTAAAAAGAAGAGAAAATTCAAAAGCGGATTTAAAGATCGCCCACAACGGCAAATTTTTTTTTTTCATCATTCATCTTAATTTTTTTCTTCGAATCAAAGGTTTTTTTTGTGGGCTCCTTTCATGATATTTTAAGAAAATTTCATTCAATTTTTTTTTCTTATTCATCAATTGATAAACCTGTCTGTAGGTTGAGAAAAAAAATGTCAAGAAGTCAATCAAAAGTAATATCATTTTTTATAACCAGTGAGAATAAATCTCATTCAATTTTTTTTTTTTACTTTTTTTTTTTTATTATTACTGATGCGATTCAAGAAACTAAAAGAGAAAGGACAACTTATTTTATTTTTCTTCTTCAAAGTTCAATTTTTTTTTCAAATCCATTTCGAATCGTTTCAACAGTCTGCGGATTCGTTGCTCAAGGGATTCTTTTTTTTTTTGTACTTCCGCTTTTCTAGCTTCGATCTTTGAATATAAAAGTCGTTTTTTTACTTTTAAGCTCAATCGGGAAAGAATGTATTGCGATGGCTTAAAAATTTGTGTTTTGTCATATTACCCCCCACATTATGAGACCTCTACTCCGATCATTGTCAAAAACAACTCCCACCGCGTTTTTCTTTTTTAGTGGATTCTGCTTTGTCACTCTTCATATTTTTCACATATTCCAGAATCGTAAAATATGGTAATTAACCCCTTAGTTCCACCAAAGTGCATCGATTGAAAAGTTTATTTATAATATTTTGAAAAATTAAACCCTTGTATATGAGTGTAGTAATTATCAAAATAACGTTCAGGACAACCGTATTAACTCTTTCAAAGAACTACCCATACACCAAATTTATTTTCAAAATTTGGCTAACCCTGATCAGAAATGAGTTTGCGAAACGTTGGCTTTTCTCATCTTTTTTTTTTTTTTTTTTTTCAAACTCGAAAGAAACCGAAACAGTTTCGCTGTAGAAGATAAAACCCTTAGGGAATAAGTCTGTGGTGGGAGTTTAAGGGTTGAAAATCTAACCCTTTCGATTCGAAGTTGTGACCGGGTCGAAAATGATGAATGATATCTTTTTTAATTAGGTAAATTGAAGCTCTTAGTTGAATGCAATCGAACAAAACGAAAGACCTCCTTTTGACTCCGTCTTTCTTTTCTTTCTTTCTCCTTTCTCAGATAGGATCTCGAAAAATGATTTTTTTTTCTTTTTAACCTTTTGTTGACATTCTCTCCTTTTTTTTAATGAACCTCTGGCAATTTTTTTTTATTTTTTTATTTAATAATTTACAACTCCGAATAATAAAAAAAAATACTCTTATTGTTTACTCCCATCGATATTTTATTCTAAAGTGCCTATAACATCCGCCGTCGTGATTTATGAGGTAAAAAAAAAATTAATGACATAATCAGTTGACAAAAAAAAAAAAAAAAAAAAAAAAAAAAAAAAAAAAATTGCTCTACCGAACCAATAATTAAATTGCATAGCTTGCATCCCTTGCTTTAATCGAATAATTCCGTTCCGAGCCACAAAATGGAAAATAAAAAATTTCCCCAGATAAGCATAAAAACAATAATGGGCGATCTTTTTTTTTCCCCTGCCCCCTTTCCTCCTCTCGCCCGATACTCCCTGACCGTTACGAGGCCGAAGGTTTTTTCTTTGATCACTCTTTTTTTTTTTTTTTTTTTAAGTTGAACCATAACAAAGGACATTAACACAGAGAGGAGATATTCACAGTTTAGTGATTATGGGGCCGAAAAGGAACGATAGGCCATCGCATGAGGAAAAGATGAAAGTAACTGGAAAAAGCTTTTATCACATTTAAAAAAAAATTGTGAAATGCTTTCATTGTTGAACGTCAGGGAATCCAAGACTTCGGCATTCTCCAGTGATTTTGCTTTTTCCCCCTCCTCCTCCCCCCCCTACCCTCATCCCTCCGACTTTCCCTCGCTTTCCTTAAATGTCTCGGAAACTCAATATTTGCATTTCATGACGGTCCGGATTTGAATATCCAAAGATCAGAGAAGTCTTCCCCTAGCAGGAAGCTATATAATCCGAAGGATTTTTTTTTTTTTTTTTCGACAGGAACTTATTGATTTTTATTTTCTATTTTTTCTGATTATATTTTTTGACGTTTTGAAAATCGTTTGAATGATCCTCGGTTTCCGGTTTTGGTTTCTATTCAATTTCGGGTACTGTATTTTCGTATTCTGCGTATTGATCTTCAGTGGCGTAACAATGGGGACTCAGAGGGCTTCTTGAGAGAAAGGTAGCGTTGAAGAGGAAAGGATCATTTATGAGATACTTACTCTACGTGAGGGGAATTTCAAAGGAAAAATGTTTCCAGTGATTTGAGCTTTCACTTCGAGAATTCGGAAAATCCCAAGATCAAAGTCTTGAAATTATTTATTTGAACCTAACTTGACCTACTCGTAGCATAGCTTAATTTGAAGCCCAATGATTGAAGGATATTTGAAGGATATCACATCGAGGTGGCACACATTCTAGATGCCCGCAGGATTTTGATTAAAGAGAAAAATTGCAATATAGGCATTCATTAGGGTGGCCCTTATTTTACGAATTTTTGAATTTCGGCGAACGCACCCCCGAATTCTTTTACAGTAATCGAAAGAAGATTCCATGAATTTTTTTAGATTTTTCGAACGTTGTTTAGCCGTGTCTTCGGAAGACCTATAAATTTCGAAATTCCCGTAAAGACCGAAAAATCAAAAATTTTACTTTTATGTGAAAACGTTTTTTTCCTATTCGGATTTTTACGCAGGTCACGAAAATACAGATAAAAGTTATATGTCTCATACGATTTTGATGATAGAGACCTAAAAGAGTAAAAAAAATTAGCAAAATATGCTATATAGCTACGATTTTTTGCGAAATTCTTCACATTTTTACCCTCCAGCACAGTAATCGTTTGTCATAAATAAATTCTAACTTCATTTTCGTAATCTGCATAAAAATTTGAACACGCAAGACCATTTTCACATAAAAATAAAATTTTTAATTTTTGGACCTTTACGGGAATTTTGAAATTTTTAGATCCCCGAGGTCAGAGCGAAACGTCTAAAAATCTGAAAAAAATTCTGACAACCTTCTTTTGGTCACTATAAAAGAATTAGGGGGGTGCGTTGACCGAAATTCAAAAATTCGTAAAATAACCCACCCTAATATACACTTTATCTCTGCTCATAATATATTTTCGCTATTTGTTCAATCCTGCCTTTCCTCGTAAAGATTTTTCTTTTCTTTGAAGAAAAAAAAAATGTTATCATGAAATTTATTACGATTTTAAAAATCTATGCCCTGGAAGAAAGGAAAACATCGTTAATTCCGATTCAAAGAACTTATGATGCGAATATAAAAAGCCCCTTTTATCTATTTTCTATCCTAATTCTTTTCCTCCCTTAAAAGACGTTTTCTACCTATTTTTTTGTATCCTTTGTTTGCCTGCTTACCTACCTGCTAAACGTGTAGGTAAACCCTTACCTCTCTGCTCAGCTGCATACGATTCAATTTCATAAAATAAATCTATTTACATTCACTGATAGATGATCTGGTTTTTAAAGATTGTCCGATTTTTTTCTGAATTTCACGGAGCCATGGTCTTGCGTTAGATGCTAGCTAGTTAAAGTATAACGCAAACACGATTGTGGCCGTTTTGGACCCCTTCCTTCCCTTTATTTAGCCTGTAGAATTGCCTTTTTTTTTTTTTTTTTTCAAGGAAAGTTTCAAATAGAAGTAAGGCTTTGGTGACCCCATTATCCCCTTTACCTGTGATCATATGGCTCAGGTCTGTAATAACGCATATCTACAGTACCGAGTTTTTTTTTTTTCAGAAAATTAAGAAACCATAGGTTGATTACAACTAAGATACACGTTGAATTTTTTTTTTTTTTTAAATCTGTTTTATTACTTTGATGAAGTTTCAAAATCAAGACAAAGCATTTTCCAAATACTTAAATCAGTAGTGAGCTTCGCGTTCGTGTGAAATAACGAAAAATCCCATAAGAGCAAAGTCAAGAAAATCTAAATCAGTTGCAAATACTTATTTATTTGCGGGGAATCCCTTAGAGACAATGCATTCCGTGCTGTAACTATGCTTTCATGAATGTAGATTAGATTTTTCGGAAAGCGGGATGGAGGGGGAGTCAAAAGTTTCTCCAGAATTTTCATGAATACATAGGATACAGGAGAGGGATATATGTACGAATATACGATATATATACGGATGAAATTATTCATTTTAAGCGGGATATGTAACAGATGTCTTAGTTCTAATCGATGTATAAAAATGTCGTTCTGCGTGCTGCTGTGCAGTATCGGAAGGAGAAAAGATCAGGGATTTAACTTTGGCGGATTCTCTAAGATTCTCTGGGAAAATGGACCAATATTAGTCGAATTTTCATGCCGTAGAAGGGATCCAATTACAAGATTGGTGCTAAGCTAAATCTGATCAAGCGAAGAGGTATAAAGCCTGTCCAGGAAACAGCTGTTCTAGAGATGCACACAACAAAGGATGTGGGTAACTAAGGCCGATTTTTGGGCCCCCTAGAAAAAAAAAATTTTTTCGCCTAAAACTTCATCTGAGACGCCCTTAACATACTGACACCGGTCGCACAAAGTTGCGCGCATGCGTTCCGGAGATATAGCCAGTGGTCAAGTTCGCCATTGTGCGCACGTCGGACGAAAAACTTCTAATGACAAAAAACGCAGGTAACGCGAGGCCCAACCATGCGAGCTTTCCAATGATTCCGTCCGAAGTGCGCATATAGCCTAAAATTGCACTCAAAAAATAGAATATGCCATTATCTGGCGAAGTCGGTAAGAGTCCCTAAATTCCTTTCAATATGTGTTGTATAGGAGTAAAAGCTTTCTTAATTTACAAGTTTCAGTTTGCGCACAAGTGGCGGCCGTAGTTAAATCTAATGTTAAAATTTTCAACTTTGATTTTTCAGTATTTTTCGGTCTGAAGGAGGCAAATTTTTTACTAGAATTAACTATTTAATGTTAAAACCGATCGATTGGACCCTTTTCCAACATCGAATATTCTCAGTTTTACTTCGAAATGATTTTTTAAAATTCGATTATTTATTTCAAAACTACCTGTTTCTTTCCATGTTCTAGAACAATTTTAAAAAACTCGGAGTGAAACAAGTAGTTAGAAAGAAATAATCGAATTTTAAAAAAATCATTTCGAAGTAAAACTGAGAATATTCGATGTTGGAAAAGGGTCCAATCGATCGGTTTTAACATTAAATAGTTAATTCTAGTAAAAAATTTGCCTCCTTCAGACCGAAAAATACTGAAAAATCAAAGTTGAAAATTTTAACATTAGATTTAACTACGGCCGCCACTTGTGCGCAAACTGAAACTTGTAAATTAAGAAAGCTTTTACTCCTATACAACACATATTGAAGGAATTAGGGACTCTTACCGACTTCGCCAGATAATGGCATATTCTATTTTTTGAGTGCAATTTTAGGCTATGTGCGCACTTCGGACGGAATCATTGGAAAGCTCGCATGGTTGGGCCTCGCGTTACCTGCGTTTTTTGTCATTAGAAGTTTTTTGTCCGACGTGCGCACAATGGCGAACTTGACCACTGGCTATATCTCCGGAACGCATGCGCGCAACTTTGTGCGACCGGTGTCAGTATGTTAAGGGCGTCTCAGATGAAGTTTTAGGCGAAAAAAATTTTTTTTTCTAGGGGGCCCAAAAATCGGCCTTAGTTACCCACATCCTTTCAACAAAATTTCGAGAAATTTTCTCAGATTTTCGTTCTGGACGTGTAAAACTCTTAAGGATTCAATTCGCAAGATTTCAGAAGATCTCGCAAGACCTTGAGCAAGATTCTTGAACAAGAAATTTTACATTTTGAACTGATCACTGGTGCGATCAAATCGCAAAGGCTTAAAGTGCCCGGAACATTTGCTCTTGCCTTATGTGGGAAGATAGTGTTTCGACTGATGACAGTAGGTTTGCAATAGCTGTTTGGAGGGATGCTTGCCAGGATGCAGACGTTTGTCAAAAGAACACCCAAAAAAATGAATATGCCTCGTTTGCAAAACAAGCGATGTTGCTTAGCGACAAAGCGAATTTGCTTTGCCGGAATGCAACGTCCACTCGACTTGTCGACATTACACATTGCGACAAATCCCTCACGAGTCTTGACACAAAACATTTTTACTGCTTAGACCTAAGTTATGCAAAAATGCTTTGTCACAAAAGAATTTTTGCTTTAGACCCAAAGCAGCATTTTTTTGAGTGAAGTAATTACGCAGCGATACTCTCAAGTATTGAAATGACTTATTTGAAATCGAAAATTCTTTACAACAAAAAAATTGTAGCTAAAATCATGCGAAAACAGTAAGTGTACCTAGACTTGCATCAACTTGCATCAAAACTAATTTAACTTACATCAAGTTGCATCAAAACTACATCAAACTTACATCAAGTTGCATCAAAACTACATCTAACTTGCGTCAAACTTGTATCAACTTGCACAACACTTCATCTTACATGAAAACTTGCATCATCTTCTTCTTACTCTGCCGTACTTGTGTCCAGACCCTGATGACCCCGTACCTGTGTCCGACCATCAAGGAGATGCAACTTGCATCAAAATTGCATCAAACTTTTACATCAACATACTGTCAAAATATATTTTTAATTTTTTATGGATCATTGATGTTTTGTTACAAGACAGAACTTGCTCAACACATTTACTTTTTCTAAATAGAGAACTGTAGGTCCTGTAAAAGCCCTGTACGTGTATTTTTTTACACTGTGTGTATTTGTTCAAATCTCGGATGAAAACAAGAACAAGTGGTATCCATTTTATATCTTCGTTTTTTCTTTGGCTACATGCCCGCCCCACAGAGTTCTACTCTGCCACTAAGCTTCGGGTATAACAAACCAGTAATGACGTACTCTGCTTCTTTAAAAGTATGCTTTTTCTGTATCAATTGCCACTCTTTTAGGAATAGCACATCAAAGCTCATAGGGAAGACAATATCACGGGGAATCCATCCAGAACCTTTTCACCACGTAGGGTCATGCACATCCAAAAGACGTCATTAATTCCTTTTGCTTGAAATTAACGTTTCCAGCATATTCGAACACGTGTATATTGAGGAAGTTAATAAATAGGCATTCAATGTGTATATAGCTATTCCAGTCGCGTTTCTCTAGCGATATAAAGGTTTCCCGAACAAAAAGGATCATTCAGCTAAAGCGGGATTATCATACATCAAGTGCCCTTCGTTAGCGAGAGGCATATGTTTCTTTGTTTTGTCATCGTTAACGGCGGGATTTACCTACTTGCGATAAATCGTTAGCGTTCCTACCTAAAGATTCGAACAAAGGCTACCTCCGTTGTTTAGTTCCTAAGGTTGACTTTTTATCGGGTGCGGAAAAAAAAATTATTCTTTCGGGAGAAAAAAAAATCAAGGCTTATCGAAGCGTGAAGTGGATAAATTGACTCAATTGAGTATTGGTCAGCTTTTTTGTACACGCATGAACGCCGATTAAATTCCTTCTATAGATTTTTTTTTGTTTTATTTTGAGGAGTCTTATGATATATCGGTGAAAATACGAATAAATCGTACCCGAAATTGGGGTGTGTAAGGAAACGGAGAAATTTTTTCGATTTCTAAAGTCTACGATTTGTCAGATTGATCCGATACAACGTTGAAGGAGATGTTCGGAAATCCACTTTAAAATATTACGTTTTTGACTAAAACGGAAGATGAAGTGAAACTGATGAACGTTTCTTGATCTGCCACATATTTATCAAATCCTTTTTTTTTTTCCTTCATAGACTTTATTTTGGGGTATTTGTAACAGACTCCGCATTGACTAAACTCGGATTTTTTTCGTTTTTCAATTCGGTAATCCCGAAGCCTACGGAGCTATCGACGTCATCGGTCAAAAAGGATTTGTTTTGTTTTGATTTTTTTTATTCCTTTGTCAACAAAGGAATCGTTTTCTTATGTTCAGAGATACAGATCCATGATTTTAATGTTCTTATATTTCATAACTTTTACTTAGTTGTTTTCGCAATAAAAAAAAAATCGTGCGTCGGAGGTGAACTAACGGATATCCATCGTAAATATGATTGGAGATTAGGGTGATCAGAAAAATAAAAAGTGTTTCCGATTTTGTTCTTCACGAAAAAAATTGGTTCATTTTGGGGTAAAAAAGCAAGAAAAATTTTGAAACAATTTTTTTTCAACGATTTAGGGGTGGCACAGAGCAGAAAAAGGGCCTAAACTACAATTTTTTTCTTAGCATATTTAATGAAACGAAAATTTGGCGCATTTTTCCGTAATTGAATTTTACAAAAGTGGACTTTATAGGTATTTTTGACGACGTAGAAGACGAATTTCACCATCCCGATTTTCTCAGACCAATGCCTGAGTCGCTATTACCGCTTTTTTAGCGCTTAAACCTGATTTTTCGGGCTTAATTTTAATTTATGTACAAATTTGGAGCCCCCGAAATTTTTTTTTCCTTTTAAAGTTGCTTATACTTATGAAAAAAAGCCCGAGGAAAACGAATTTCAGTATCCCGATTTCCCCGATCAACGCCTGAGTAGGGGTATAACTAAAAATTTGGTTTTTTGGGCTAAAAATTGATTTTTTTGCCAAAAAATGGCGCCAATTCCTTACCTGTTCGTTTTAGAAATCATGTTCAATGACATTTTTTACTCAGGACACTCCAATTAATAAGGATCTTTTGTGTTTCGAATCAATTTCCGAAATTTTGTAACGGTCACAAAATTCTATTCATAATTTTTTTAAAGTTCCAAATTTTTTCAATCCGTAAAAAAATTTTAGAAATTGATTCGAAACACAAACGATCCTTATTAATTGGAGTGCCCTGAGTAAAAAATGTCATTGAACATGATTTCTAAAACGAACAGGTAAGGAATTAGCGCCATTTTTTGGCAAAAAATCAATTTTTAGCCCAAAAAACCAAATTTTTAGTTATACCCCTACTCAGGCGTTGATCGGGGAAATCGGGATACTGAAATTCGTTTTCCTCGGCTTTTTTTCATAAGTATAAGCAACTTTAAAAGGGAAAAAAAATTCGGGGGCTCCAAATTTGTACATAAATTAAAATTAAGCCCGAAAAATCAGGTTTAAGCGCTAAAAAAGCGGTAATAGCGACTCAGGCATTGGTCTGAGAAAATCGGGATGGTGAAATTCGTCTTCTACGTCGTCAAAAATACCTATAAAGTCCACTTTTGTAAAATTCAATTACGGAAAAATGCGCCAAATTTTCGTTTCATTAAATGCTAAGAAAAAAATTGTAGTTTAGGCCCTTTTTCTGCTCTGTGCCACCCCTAAATCGTTGAAAAAAAATTGTTTCAAAATTTTTCTTGCTTTTTTACCCCAAAATGAACCAATTTTTTTCGTGAAGAACAAAATCGGAAACACTTTTTATTTTTCTGATCACCCTATTGGAGATCGTCTGTTTCGAGTGTTTATGAAAATAACGTGATTATGCGACTGGAAGTTCACACGCTCATGCTGCCATAAACTTGTGATCACGTGACACTTTCATGAAACGTCAAAACAGACTAACTCCAATCATATTTACGATGAAGATACGTTAGTTCACCTCCGACGCACGGAAATATTTCTTTCCGAGAGACTAGTACTGCGCTCTAGCGGTGAAATTGGGAACTACTTCAATAACAAAAAGTGAAAATTATTTTTTAATTGCGAAAACATTTAAAGAAATTATCAAATTTAGGAACCATAAAGCCTTTTCATACATTTTAAATATTGAATCTTTGCCTCTGAAACATAACAAAACCTTTTGGCACGGTTTAGGTGCGATACGATCTCATTTTTGCTTGTAAAAAACCGAATTTTCGAAAACAAAATTAATTACTTTTTTCAACCGATATAATTTTTCACCGTCAGGCGGTGTAAAGGAACTAATACCTTAAATGCAGTTCTGTTTTTTTTTTTTTTTTTTTTTTTTTTTTTGTGCTGGTGATATTTTACGTGATGATATATAGTCTTATAACATCGGGAAACGTATATCCTTTTCTCTCCAGAAAAAAAAAGTCACATAAACTTGACATGATAGAAAAGCAAAAAGTAATCCCGCGTTTGTTCAATTTTAAATTTTCTTTTCTAATACGTGATGTACATATAATCTCCGAAATCGATGAGCCGTATTTTTTCTTTTTCCCATCACAAGAAAAAAAAATCTACATACGTGTTCTCGATGTTTAAATCAAAAAAAAAAAAAAAAAAAAAAGAGAGAAAAGAAAAAAAATCGTTAAAAACGTGATGATGAGAAAATAAAATAAGAGGAACAAAAATTTTTAGAATATCGGGGTTTTGTTCACAGAGGAAAAATAAGAAGTAACAATAGGGAAAGTTAACGGTTAAGGAAGGAAGCATGGTGCGGAATAAAAGGAGAAGGAGGGAAAAGATAAAGTTTTTAAAACTGGTGAGACAACGAAGTAGAAAATAAAAGATAATCGAAGAGAAAGGTGTCGGGAAAATGTAGGTCGTGTTTTTTGTGTTTAAATTTCCTTACCGAAAAGTTGTATTTATTTTAAGGCAATCTAATATCGTCCCTTCGTTATCAGTCGTCACGTAAACGAATTTTTCGTTCAGAGTTAAACATCCCATAAAGATAACACAAATTCCCCCCTCCCCCCTTCCCTTCTTCTCCCTCATATCGTTTGGAAACATAATAACTTCGTTAAATTCAGCACAATTACTCGAATCCCTTGTATAAGAAAAGCAGAAATGAAGATAGCGAGCGTAAAAAATTTTTTATTACGTCATGAAAAACCGACAATAAAAATCTATATGTAAAAAAAAAAAAAAAGAGACCCTCCCCTCTCCCTTCCTACAGAAAATATGATTTTCATCGAAGAATCATTTTTTTTTATCGGGCGGGTTTAATTATCTGCCAGATTTGTGGATGATTTTATTAAACGGAGTAAAAATATCAGTTGCGTACTGGCTTTAACAAAAAAAAAAAAAAAAAAAAAAAAAAAAAAATTCAATTTTGAAAAATGAACCGATCGTTTACGTTAATAGCAAACGCCCACCCTTTGACAGGAAATTGAAAAACTTGTCCCGATATCAGTGTCCTTATTGATTTTAAAAGGAATGAAAATACCACCGCCGATTAAAAAAAAAAGGTAGATATCTTTATAACAAAAATTTTCGACTGTCCGAAAACACCGGCGAAAAGCTTGATAGATGAATGAATCCCGTATCCTTTGAGAATCAAACAACCTCGAGCGATGTAAAAAAAAAAAAGAAAGAGGTACGCAAAAAGGAATGAATGAGGATAAAAAAAACAAGAAAAAAGGGGAGGAAGAAAAAAAAAAAAAAAAAAGAGGTTTCCAATTAGGGGAAATGGCAAGCTTTAGTCTGCATGTGGAAGCAAACGGCAAAACGGCGAACTGACGTCCCATAGAAGTGGAACATCACAGAGTACGACGAATCTCAGAGGGCTATTGATCTTGCTTTGCTGCTGACTATCTTTATTTCTCTTCCTCTTCTCTAGGTTTACCTTGATCTTTCTCTATTCTCTTGTTTTCTCTTTCTATCTAAATCCTCTTTCCTTTTTTATACTCTCTTCCTTTTTTTTCTGCTTTTACAATTTACTTCTTTTCATTTTGTCCCGTGTTCCCTTATAAAAGTTTATCCAGTATGGGATTGATGATATCTTAATCTTTTTTTTTTTTTTTTTTTTTTTTTTTTTTTTTTTTTTTTTTGCATTTATTGTATTTAGCCTTTTTTCCTCTCCCCTCCTTTGTTCTCCTCTTCGGTCTTCGACTTTCCCTTTTGATATTTTTCTCAGGTTTGTTTTGTTCCTCTACATCGATTCTGTGATGGCGATACCAAACGACAATGGTTTTTTTTTTTTTTTTCTCTTTCTTTCTTCGCCTCATTTTCGTTGTTCTTTCAGTCGTGGAAATGACTGGATTATTCAGGTCAGGTAGAAATGAGAAATGTGTAAGTTTAACTGCTCTTCGACTTTTTTTTTCTTCACAGGGGTGGTTAAAATTTTTAGAAAAGAAGGGTTTTAAACATTTTCATCCGACACTTTTCCGTCGTTGGGTGTTATGCTTGAGAGCATTGGTGAGAGCTGTTTCTAGTTTCGTAAGCATCAACGCGATTTGGTTATTACCTAAGACTTAATTAGGGTTCATTAACTAGATCCGTAGTATCTCTTATTCATCAATTTATCAAATGGAGTGAATTGCTGTTAACCGGAGTGAATGTTGCAGATGTCAATCAGTTTCTGAGGTACGGGATAAGAGCCTAACCCTTATGAATTCTTCATCTTATTCATCCTAGGTGAATGATTCCGCGTCTTACTACTTTAATTGGCCTGATACACCAGTGCAGGAGGTGATATCAAACAACTGAACTCTTGCTAACTGCTGGGGAATATGTATATTGGATTTACGGAAGCCCTGAAGGATCAAAACTGTTTGCCAGTTGTGTCGTAGTTTGTTCCGGAATTAACATTTGTTTGTACCGGAGCTAACAATTTTAAAGCTACTAATGTTCCGGAACTGACAGTGCTTGTTCCAGGACTGGAGCAAATTCATATGTTACGAACGGGACATTTGTACGGTTTAAAGCGTTACAAAACTCCATAAAAAGTGAAAAAAATTGTTTCTATTTTGATAGTGACGTAAGTTGATTCCTTGAGTCGTTTTAGAGCGGCGGTCTCAAAAGTAAAAATCTGCCATATGATAGCCAATCTCCGTCCCGGAGCCGGCACTTGAAAGAATAAGTGACATAATACAGGTCAAGATCTACCACCGGTATTTTTTTCTAGATTTTAACTATGACGCAGAAGACATTTTAGTTCTAAAATGGGCCACTGGCGGCGCTGCGATCTTGAGAGCCGCAACATGCTTAATCATATAAGTTGGGACCATAGCCATATCAACGTCTATATGGCCTTGTGCCGCCATAGTTGTTTACAAATCTCAACGACCAATCAAAAAGCGTCTCGCATACTAGTAGCGCTTACAGTGGTAGAAAGGAAGAACTAATTTTTGCGAACTTAAGAGGGCATGGTCTCCCATTTATAAGGGGTAGGAGTTTCCTGACCTGTCTATACGACGGGACATTCAAAAGAAATTCATATTGAGATTTATTATCATTTATGAAAATTTCTGTTCTGAATTTCAACCTAGCAGGAGAAAGTTTTTTTTTTCGTGAGATTTATAAGTGTGCCGTAAGCTTGTAATTTAATCATTTCAAAAAATTTTCGTTCCATGGCTTCCACAATCTTTTTCGAAAATATAACGGACGATACAAGTCAAAAGCTCCTTAAAAATTCTTACTTTCTGATCGATGCAAAATATTAATAGTATCCTACTGTGAAAATAGAGAATATAAACATATCATTGAGGTTTGAAGCATTATTTTGCCGTTATAATTTTCATTGTTGGAGAGATCGGAAAAATGGTCTGTAAATTTCATCATTCAGGATCATTTACTACAGAATATCAAAAAAGCTTCGAAATTTCTTCCAAGTCAGTATCAGAAAAATATTTGTCGCTTTAAATATCAAGGTTTAATAATTACTGAATGTTTTAAAAACCTTAAAAGGTCGTAATTTTAAAAATAGTTCTTTTGCGCAAGAAAATTCGAAAGGAAACTACTTTTTTCACGATTCCTCGTAAGCGTGGATTAGCTCAGTTTAATTTCTTCCTTATAGTTTCGAAGCCGCATAATTCGATTTTTAAAAAATTTTAAACCATCGCTTTACCCCTCAAATTAAGGGTTGAAAAACGACGGTTTACTGTACGTAATTCGAACGAAGTGTCTGAAAATCGAAGTGGAGTAATGTGCCTTTTAAATTCTGATGGGTTCGACAACGCCGTGACCTGGAAACCCCTTTGCCCGAAAAACTTCATTAAATTCACCGAAAAACTCGAACACACACAAAAAAGGCACCGAGATTTTAAAAAAAAATAATTATAAAGAAAATAAAAAAAAATAATAAACATTCCGACATGTTGGAAACTACATGGGGAGTTTCTTCTCTCATTCTTCATTTGATTTACGTACAGTAAACCGTCGTTTTTCAACCCTTAATTTGAGGGGTAAAGCAATGGTTTAAAATACTTTACCAGTCAAAATTAAATTCTGCTGCTTTGAAACTATAAGGAAAAAATGAAATCGAACATATTTTTAAACTATTTTAAAAAATTAAACGCGCCTGCGCCAACTTATGGCACTTACGAAAACGTTTACAATGCATTTCGATAGGGCTTTCGGATGGAATATATTCTAAAAATTTCATTCTATGCACTAATCGTCTAGGATTCAAAAACAGTCAACAAACGGACACCCAGTACAAGTGTGAAAATATAAGCAAGTCATAATTTTCCCATATCCACAAAAAATGAACGAAATTCATTCTCTTTTTTTCCCGACCGCTTTTTGCATTCATGTGTGAAACCGAAACCCTTGCACAATCTTCAGAAAACGAAAGAAATTTATTTCTTTCGGCTAGGTAGACCAAGTGATTTATTTATCAAAATAAAAAAAAAAAAAAAAAAAAAAAGAAAGAAAGAAAAAGAAAAGAAAACCGAAGTAAATGAAAACTCGTAAATCTTACAACTCGTCAATGACAACTTTAGGACTAGTTTAAGACATTCACTTTCGAATTCGATTTCAATATTTGTTAAAAGGAGGAAAAAAAGGAGATTAATTTATCGCAAACGGAAATAAAATAAAGATGTTTCAGCGAAATTTTCCTTAAATACTTTCGTTTTCTGTTTTTGTATTTTTTCTTTTCTTTTTTTTTGTTATTTTTTTTTCTGGTTTATTTGTGCTTAACAACTTTTTCCATTTTAAACTAAAATCCTTAAATGTCATTCCGAAAAAAAATAAAAAGTTATCGTTAAAAAAATATGTCGTTTTGAATTTTTTTTTTTAACAAAAAAAATGGATTTTTTTTTGTTTTCTTGTAAATTTACGATGTAGCTAAAATTTTATGTTAAGAAATTTTGTGGGTGTTAAACCATGTAATAAACGACTAGCTAAGCCGTGAAAGCTTTGTAATCTCGAAATATCGTCTCAGTCTTTGCTTACAAAACCAGAATGAAAAATTTGATTTTCAGCAGTGGCTAAGAACCGTCGCTTTATATTTAAACACGAAATTCGCATGAATTTTTTTTTTTTTTTTACTCTTACGTAAATAAATCATTTTATTAAGTCTCGGAAATAAATTTAAATACAACGTGGGAAAAGAAACAAGAGTCGTAAAAAAAAAGAAAAAAAAATTGTAGCAGAAAAAAAAAGTGGCGACATGAAAAAAGAAAAAGGGTTTTTTTTTTTCCCAGAGATTTTATTTAATTTTTTTTGTTTTTTTCCAGACAAAGTCAAAAAGAAGTATGCTAATCTTGGGGACTCGGTCCTGGTCGTCCATTTGGAACGAAGTCACAAAGGTCTTGGGATCAGCCTTGCCGGACACAAGGATAGAAACCGTATGGCCGTATTCGTTTGCGGCCTTAACCCAAATGGCACTGCCTTCAAGACTGGAGGGATTCAAGTCGGAGATGAAATCCTTGAGGTATGTTATTTCTTCATTAAAAAAAATAAATAAATAAGCTTTTAGATGAGAAAAAGTTGCTGCACAAATATTTGCCCGGAATTATATACGTATCTCGTTTTTAGTTTCCGTAAGCTAAACACGTCAAAGATTTTTCCAGATGGAACAATATAATTCTGAGGCAACGAAATGACATTGTCATGAGCTATGAGAAAAGCATATTCCACTAACTTGTCTCATCAATATTAAATGATACGGGGGTAAAAAAAAAAAAAAAAAAAAAAGGAAAATAAAAAGACGCAGAGTGGCTTTGAAAGGGGTTTTTTTTTTCTGCTTGTATTTTTTAAAAAATTACGATAATAATATTTTTGTTTGGGAGTCAGAACCTTCTTTGAAATTGAATTTTTTTTTTTGTGCTCTTGCGGTTTATAGTCCTTTTTTTATGTGCCGGCTGCGGGAGATTATTGACGTTTTGCTTCCTTTTTTTTAAAAAAAAAGGCAAAGAAAGGGAGGGAAAAAGACTAGGGATGCGATTTAAAAAAAAAAGTACTTCGCATGTCACACCTCAAGTGGTTAAACCTTTAAGAGGAAAATATTAACTGTGTTCGTTTTGGGTCAGCCGCAAAGAGATCTGTGGCTCACCGAGGACTATGATGACGTAGATCGAGGTTGTTTTAAATGCTAAGGTCTTGGAAAAAAAAGGTTTAAAGCATTTTTTTTTCTCTTAATTTTCAAAAAGGAAATATTAATGGAACCCTTTTTACAAACAAATAAAGTGTAAATAAATCATATGGTCATCGATGTTAGTCTCAAAAGAATGTTCCAAAAATTTTGTTTTTCCTACAAAGTTTGGCGTCATTGCTTTAGTCTAAAATAATAGAGAAGTCACATGTTTTGAGATGACTCCATCGTTTAATTGTGCCACGGGAGCTAGGACAAAAAGTGTAATTTTGACTCAGTAAAAAAAACGGTTAACCCCCGAAAAGAGAAAAAACAAAAATTTGAATTTGAATGCCCACCAAAACGGAACGTGAAGGAACGTGACATCATTTGCCTAAAAGTGGTTGTGTTCGTTTCTGAAACTCTGAACGGCATCGATGCGTAATGTTTACAAGCATGTTTACAAACAAGACGTGTTCCGCTTCAAATTCGATATCTCGCTTCGAGTTCGATATCTCGCTTCGATACAGGCAGATGACGTCACACCAATAAAAATATCATTTAAGAAGTGATCACGTGACAAAAACTTTTCCTGACTTTGTTTTTCTTTTTTTTTTTAATTCGTTGAAAAATTTTCACGTTTAAATATTAGTTTTTAATTAAGAGCATACTATACATTAGTTTCCAGCGAAAATCTCAAAGCATGTGACTTGTCTATTACCGTTGTTATTAGTGCTAACTGCTAATTTATATATGGAATTACGTCACCGCGCTTACGTACATGCAGTATCTGAAAATTCCAGTCCATTCGGGGATTGGAGTTTCTTGGAATTGAATGGGAAATAATTTACCGATCGCCGATAGGTATTCGGAAGGTGGAAATTCTGAAACCAACAATAAAGTCTTAACATTCATAAAATTTTTGTGAAATTCACGAGGGGAGGGGAAAGGGGAGGAAGTTGAAGTTGCAAGCGGAACAGTAAATTTTGAAATTATGCCTCGAATTTTTTTTTTTTTTTTTTTTTTTTTTTTTTTGTAAATAAGAACGGGGTGCTTTGTGCGTATCCGCTATCGAATAATGCTGGTGTCGGCACCACCATCAATTTTGTCAGCTTTATTTTTTTAACCGAATTTCAAATAATTTTTTCGAAATTCGGATTCTTTAGGTCAGTACTTTATCCTTGGTTTTATCCTTGGTGAACCTCTGATGGAAAATCTGGCCGTATTTTGGAGAATAATTTCTTGGTAGAGGATTCCGAATCCGGATGCAATCCGAATGCGGATTCGCATTCTTTACGTAGATAAAGCGCGTTTCGTAGATATATAAACGAAAAATTAACCACAATTTTTGAAATATTTCTGCAATGATAGAGAAATTAAAAATTTTTTAAATTTCTGATTCCTCGCGTAGTTAAAACGAGTTTCGTAGAACTCCAGTCGAAATATTAACCGCTTTTTTGAAAATATTTTTGAGATCGATTATTTCAAATTTAATCGATCATTTAAATTGTCGATAAAGCACTTTGATTGGTTCACCTATCTCATTTTCTTAATTTTTTTTTTATTTAATTAACTGGGGATATCCTAAATCTAACATCTTTTTCGAAGGGGGAATATATGCGATGCTTAGTTTTGCTGACAAAAGGGGAGGGGGTCAAAATGTTTTCATTTCATACTGGCGTGAAGCTGAATAACCCCAAGGCAATATTTTCGTGAAAATTTTTAATCCCCTTTTTCTCTGGTCTCCCAAGTATATCCGAATAATAATGGAACAAATTTTTATCCATAAAATATTTTATTTTCACGATATCGGCTGCTAAAAAATTTCCTCTTGACACCACCAACTAACTGTGGTTTCTATGACCCGAACACCACTTTAAAAATACTTTTCATTCGTTGGGGGCTCCAGAAGTCAGTGCTATGTGCAGCATTTTATAAAACACTATTAATAGCGTATTCTTGAAAACATTTTTCACTACTTTTCTCTCATCTCATCCTGATGCGAAACAGAAATTTATAGAATTTCCCTTTAGCTTGCATACCGCTAAAAATTGGTTTCCATTTCCCCGGGACCTTAAAAACTCTTCATTATACGAACTTTATCTTAAAAAGGAGGTAATTTATTTCCTCGTTTTTATTTTTTGATCATCATAAATCACCGGTTAACGCTTTACCGTTTCCCTCAGAACGTGTGCCGTCATCCTTTTCAGCTTCCGAAAAAGAAAAAAAAATTCCTCCGAAAAGGAAAAAAAAAAAAATCAAACAGGGATCCAATTCGTATATAGGTAGGTTTATGACACCATCAACCCATTTCATTATTATTTTAAAAGGCCATTATCAAGAAAATGTATTAAAAATCCTTCGGGTTATAAGATACGTTCAGGAAGGTTTATTACACTAAAAATCGAATCCCTTAAAACCATTTTTTTTTCTCTTTTATTAAACCTTTAACAAAGGAAAATGGTTTCGGGGTTCTTGTTGCTTTTTCGAACGCTAAAGTGAAGGACACTTTCTCCGTTTTAGCTTTTGTTAAAGGTTCGATCTAATTTGTATTCAACAACCACTGTCAAGGAAAAATGATGAGAAAAGGAGGAAACTGAGGCAGGAGGGGTAGGGGGGAGAATTTTATTTATTACTTTGTTCGCATTCTGATTATAAATTTTTCTGCAAAAAAAAAAAAAAAAAGTGCGTGAGGATTGCGCTCGTATTTTATCCAGTTGCTACTCGAGTCTGTTTTTAGACCGGAAACGTTCGAAATTAATGATTTCGAATTTAAAGGCTTTTGCTTATACCCTCTTTTCGACTCTCTTCTCCCTTCCCCCCACTTTTAATCACCGTGCAGGAATAAACACATCGACCCCCGTAAAGCCTTTCCCCCCAATTATCAGAGTGAAGTTCGCCTAACGGGATCATTTACCCCTTGAAATTGCTCATTTTCCAAGACCTATGTAACCTCATTAATGAAAATATGGTAATCTACCTTCTGAAATATGAATCATTAGCCCGTTGCCTGATGTCGCTGACACGAAATTATTGAAATTTATATAAGAAAAAAAAATCCCAATTTAAATCTCTGAATTTTTTTTTTTTTTAATCCTGTCCTATTTTAAGAGGGAATTTACCTCCCCTCCCATTTTCCCTCCCGATGACTTTACTTTCCAATTAAAAAGTTTTTCGATCCGGCATCTAAAAAAAGGTAAAATCAACAACATCATCATCAGCGAGAGGCGTAATTAATTTCCTGATTTTTCAAATTAATCACGGTAAAGAAAGCGAAGTATTTTTTTTCCTTGCGTATTATTGTTTTTTTTTTTTTTTTTTTTTTCTTATTCGAATATTGATGGAGTGTAGGGGATGAGGAGTCTTGATTGTTTACATCGGTTTTCGTAACCTACGTAATCAATTTTTGAATATTGAATTTCAGCAGTTATTGTTATTTTAATATAATTCAGAAATGGGTTGAAATTATTGTTTTTTCTTTCGTTGGATATCGTAATCATGCAGGAGGGTATCGAGCGTTTCTGGAGGAAAAAATATTGCAGTGTAAGGAACGTTCGAGTATTACGTAAGGCTTTTTTCGGGTTTTGGATCCCCTCCCCCTCTCCCTTTCGTAAGAATTAGTAAGACTTGTTTGCCGCCCCCCCGCTATTATATTATGTAAAATTTTCGCTGACCCCCCCCCCACTTTTTTTCTCTTAAATTGGAGTAATATTTTTCTCAAATCTAGATTTGAGTTCATTTCCACATAAAAATAAAATTTTTAATTTTTCGGTCTTTACGGGAATTTTGAAATTTTTAGGTCCCCTGACGGGGACACGGCTAAACGGCGTTCAAAAAATCTGAAAAAATTCTAACAATCTTTTTTTGGTTACTCTAAAAGAATTCGGAGGTGCTTTCACCGATGTTCAAAAATTCGTGAAATTTTTTACTGTGTATTTTAGCGCTGAGCTCTTTCAGTTTTCACAGTAAAAATAGTTTTGAATACCGCTTTTGCAAAATTTACAATGCAGTTTACCTCCGGATTGTTGAATCGATTTTATGATGAAGCCGAGAATTAATTTTCTCGGAAAGCTGACACTCATAAACTCGTGTCATCTTAACCTCGAGGCGGGTCACTTTAAACCTCTTTAAAGTCGTATCTTTGTGATTGCAGTTCCTTAACTCCCTCTCCTCTTCCGGGTTTGTTTACTTAATCCCTTAAGAACGTTTCCCCTTTAAAATTGTAAGTCTATACTGTATAATAATATTCGCTGCAGCCATACATTTGAATTTATGAAAATTTTCGATGAAAACTTGGGGGCTGGGAACGTAGCAATCTCTCGCTATTTTCCCATTTAAAATATAAATCTATCAAAGTTTATGCCATCGAAACTTGTGTTTGTGTTTTCACACAAACAGCCTGATGGCATGACATTATTTAATTGTTTATTTGAAATTGCTTTTCAAAACCCGGGGTATAAATGAAAATCAATATGTGCGATGATAATGTATAAGTGGAAGAAGGAAAAGAAGGAGGAAGATAAAGGAGACAAAAAAAAATGGAATCCAATCAATTCGAAAACTAATAAAAACATCGCCTACAATTGATCATCATCATCATCATCTGCTTCGGCGAATTATTCTTGAACTACTACGTGATAGTTTGACATTTTCAAAGTTGTGAAAATTAATAGAATTTTTAATTCAGAAAAAAATAAATAAATAAATAAATAAATAAAATAAAGTAAAATAAATACTTTGCAGAGTGCACTGTCGTTTATTATAATAATTTTAAATGAATGGCGATACATACCGAGGAATATTAAAATTTGAAAAATAAAAAAATTCCGTTCGAATTCATGACGTCCGTAAAGGTAGGGAGTGCAACCGAAAGCTCAAATTTCACGATTTCCGTAATTCTCGGGTTTTTATTCGAGCTTTTCGGCGTTGGGATTTGAGTTTTTATGGATAATCCAGCAGTAAGCATTGTGAGATGGGGTTGTTTCAAACTTTTTAAAAATATCCCTTAGTTGAACCGTAATTTTGAAATCTTATGCCGTTGAAAAGGTTCAACTGATGGCGCTTATGCCACTGAAATAACTCAACTAATGGCGCTTATGCCACTGAAAAGGTTCAACCAATGGCGCTTATGCCACTGAAAAGGTTCAACCAATGGCGCTTATGCCACTAAATATAGGTTCAATAATGGCGCTTATGCCACTAAATATAGGTTCAATAATGGCGCTTATGCCACTAAAAAGGCTCAACCAATGGCGCTTATGCCACTAAAAAGGTTCAACCAGTGGCGCTTATGCCACTGAAAAGGCTCAACTAATGGCGCTTATGTTACTGAAAAAGGATGAGCTAATGGCATACTAAACTCAACTAATGTCAAACATCGGCATACTACCTATTCACAGTAATTGGCATCGACTTCGGCTTCGGCGCCAGACATTTTTTAAAACTTATCTGGAATCGGAATCGACGTCAAGGTTTTTAACATTTTTTAGCCGGATGCGCGGCTGGCATTGGCCTCGACATTGTTATCGGCTTCAAACCCCTGATCAAAAGCGCAAAACCTAGAATTTGAAAAAAGTTTCAATTAAAGAGGAGGCCTGGCCGAATAGTCTAGAATAGCGTGCCTTCACGATAGGACGGCATGTTTATGTGAACTCTTGCAATCGAAACTCATTTAATTTTTTTAAAATTTTATTTTTGTCTCGCAAAACAATTTTTCCACATGGCGCCATGATCTAAATTTTCGAACAAATCGGATTAATTGTGAAATTGTGATACAAAATATTTTGACCATAATGTAATTTATCGTCATTTTAAAAATAAATAAATAAATAAATAATAAATAAATAAATAAAGTTAAAACCAAGAGACTCATATTTCACAGTTCAAAACAGATATTTTTTTGACGGGAGATGCTAATTTTTAAAAATTCGAAACATCAATGTAGCAATTACACAACATCGGATCATATCAGTGGCGCTGGTAATAAATTATATTATTCATCGGCTGCGGAAGATAGAAGAAAAAAATTGGCGGCAAAGTTCCAAACCGCCATTACTCTTAAAAAAAAAAAAAAAAAATTATATATGTATAAATATATAGTTTAGCCATAAAACTATTGGTGGTCGATGTTCGGCTATAATGTTAATCGAAGAGCATCGGCACGGAATAAATCATATCAATATAAAAAGTTTTTTAATGATTCAATAAATCCATACAATAAAAAAAAGGAGAGAGAAAAAAAAATAGAGTAAGTTTCTTTTCTTTTAGAATACTTTAGTGTGTGTATCTTATTCTTTTTCTTAATGTACTTAATTTAAATTTAGGAACAACAATTAGAATTCACAGTTTGAATAATGAAGTTTTAGAGAACATGGGCGAAAAACAATGTTTTGTAATTTTCTCTTGTTTTATGTACCTCCCTGAAAACCTTGAGCAGATATATTAAACTTTAAATTCGGGAAATGTGTCACACTAAAGAAAGCAACAGATGGGGAAAAGGAGAGAAAAATGAGTTCGTAACGGGCTAAAAGGGAAGGAACTCAATTCATTGTTCATGCTCCTATTTTTCGCGGTGAAGGATAAGAAAAGGAGACGCGGCTCATGATTCCTTTTCCCTTTTTTATCAATATTAGTTTCTCATCTTCATATTTTTTTTATTCAAACTCAATACATGTTATTTCTTTTTTAAATTATCAAAGGATTTTTGATCGATGTCTTCGTTTACGTAATTTTTTTTAATATACGTAAGTGGAAATATTAAAGCGTTTTCCATTTTTTTTTTCGTTAAAAAAAAGCTATTTTTATTGTCTTACGCAGGAATTTTTTTTCCTGTCTCGAAAAAAAAAATAGAGGAAAAATTTATTTAAAAATATGCAGTCGGTTTGAAAAGAAGTTAACGTTGTCTTTCTGGATTTTTTTAAAGGTTTTGAAATTTAGATCTCTTGAATTTTTTTTTCTCGTAGTCTTTTCATGGTTTTTAAAAAACAAACCTCGTGGCTATTACAAGGGTTTACGCTTAAGATTTTAGAATGCTAATTTTTTTTCCGTGTACGTTTTTTTTATATTTGTAAAGTTTACGTTTAGGTTGAATATTTTTTAAACCTTTCATTTTTTTTTTTTTTTCACGATTTAAAATGCGTAGTCAATTGATGAAAATTTCCCCCCCCCCCCCCGAAAATTAACACGTCCATAAAAATTATTTTTTGAGACGTTTTTATTAAATTTTGAAATGAAGGCGTTTTGTGTACTTGTGCACCACTAGCTTAGGAATTTCGAAGTTTTTTATTTACGGTAATAGACAAGTCACATGTTTTGAGATTTTAGCTGGAAACTAATGTATAGTATGCTCTTAATTAAAAACTAAAATTTAAACGTAAAAATTTTTTATCAATTAAAAAAAAAAAAATCAATGCCAGGAAAAGTTTTTGTCACGTGATCACTCCTTAAACGATAATTTTATAGGCTCCGAGCGACTTTTTTAAAAATAAACATACACTTAAATATACCTGTTTACCTTATAGAAGCGTATATATTTCCATCACGCAATTAGTTCGCGGAGAAGATTGCTTCTTTATAAGCTAAACATAATTTTAATGGTGGCGCTGCAGTCAAAGTCGCTCGGAGCCTATTGGTGTGATGTCATCTGCCTGTATCAAAGCGAGATATCAAACTCGAAGCGAGATGTCCAATATGAAGCGGAACACGTCTTGTTTGTAAACATGCTTGTAAAATGTAAATATTACGCATCGATGCCGTTCAGAGTTTCAGAAACGAACACAACCACTTTTAGGCAGTTCAGACTTTTAGTCACGTTTTTTCACGTTCCGTTTTGGCCGGCATTCAAATTCAAATTTTTGTTTTTTCTCTTTCCGGGGGTGAACCGTTTTTTTTTACTGAGTCAAAATTACGCTTTTTGTCCTGTCTCCCGTAGCACAATTAAACGATGGAGTCATCTCAAAACATGTGACTTCTCTATTTATTTTTTAGTTTTTATTTTTTGAAGTTTTTTTTAAATTTATGGATATCATTACTCAACCCCAAGTATGTTTAAGAAGACCAAACATTCATAATTTTTTAATTGGAAGGCGTTCCTACACCTCATCTAAACGTTCTAGACCACCAGCCGTCATAACTTTTTGACCGATTTTTTCAAATATCGCCGGTCTAATATCCTGCCCATTGTCATTTCGGTCTCGCAAAGTGCCTTATCACATCAGCTACCCGCCTTGACCTGTCCGACGTTCAATACACGATCGTTACGTGTCTAAACAAGTGAAGCCAAAAACAGTTATTTATTCACTAAGAGATCCATTAAAAAAAAAAAAAAATTCAACCAATACTACAACTTCTCTTGTGAGAAAATTAAAAACCAAAAAAATTGTATTCCATTAAAATTGCTGCTGGAATACCATTCAATTACTCTTCGAAATTAATATGACAAAGTTGTCTCTATATCTGACATTTTTCCTCTCTTATCTCGCTCTTCTTTTTCAAATAAATTACTGCTGCGGTTTCGGAGTCACATCTCGCTGTAATTCCTTCGATTCGATGCAACACGGTTATTTTAAAGTCACGTGCCATTCAAAAGCAAAACATTCATATATTCCAAAACGAAAATAATTCAAAGTCTCGGAAAACCCCCTTTTATACTCGGGGTTTCTCCGAAAATTTCCCCTTTCCATTTTCCGCCGCTGATGCTGCTATGCCGAAGATGCCTCTTGCTTCAATAATATTTTGCTTCATTTAACTTAATCTCAATCCAACCGTATTGAAGTTATGGAGCTAGAACATTCGGCTGGAAAGGTTGTTAATCCAAAGCAGTAATTATATACGAAAAATTCCTTTATCTCTTATGCCATTGTTTTAAACCATAAAAGAAGCTTTATAAAAAAAAAAAAAAAAAAAAAAAAGAAGGGAGATCGGAGTACACAAAAAACAAAAGAAAGCTTTTAAGTAGTAGGTGAAAAATAAAAACTTTTCTTATAGCGGCACGCAACACAACTAAAAATACAATGGAAATAGAAATTATCATTTTTTAATGAGTCTTCTTCCAAAGTCTTTTGCTTGAATACCAACGTGGCGATTTCTCAGTTCTACCTGTGCGTAAGTTGACAGGCATATGAAAGCTACATTTTCCGATTAGGGTACAGGTTCCGAAAAGGATATGCTGATTTTACTGATTAAGCATAGGGATTGCAAAATACAGGGAAATCTTGAAACAGGTTCCAAGGGAAAAGAGCTTTTTCGGAACCAATATTCCCGGTACCAACACCGGTACTGGCAAAAAAAATTATTTTTAATTTATCTAGCAAACCTTTTCTTAGATGGTTAGAGGCATTTTTTTAAATTGAATTTTAATTCGAAAATGTTTCTTCTTATGTTGCATAAAATATAAAACAAGTAACTTCATGAAATCAAGAATCAAAATCTAAATTTCTGAGAATTAGTTAGGTCGGCATTCTACAAAAAGAAATCAAGCGATAGCGCACCTGCGGCGGCACTGTTAGCAAACTGTGCAAGAAAAAAACTTGTCTTTTTGCTTGTAGTAGTTTCAGCGTTTTATTTAGCCTTTTTTGTTTTTTTTTGTGTAATCTACAGAAATATTAAAAATATGACGTCAAAATGACGTTGACCATTAAGTCGGACGGTTGGCTTCAAGTTTACATGCTCATGTTGCCGTAAACTTGTGGTCACGTGAAACTTCCACGAAACATCGAAACAGACAAACTCCAATCATATATTTACGATGGAGATACGTTAGTTCACCTCCGACGACCGGATTTAAAAAAAAGCTTCAGTGAAATCCGGAAGGAATGATTGTTTTGTCTAATACTCGATTTACGGTGAAAAGATCCAAAAGTTTTGGTATCTAACGAACTCCTTTGATGTATCCTGAAATTTTTAATGCAAGTTTCAACTTGTTTAAAATATATGAAATACTTTAGTGTCGTTGTTTGGTTTCGTATTTACTTGGAACAAGTTGAAACTTGTACCAAAAATACAAGAATGCGTCAAAACAGTTCGTCGGACACCTAAAATTAGAATTTCGAATTAAACTCGAGCTTAATAAGCTGACTGTCGTTGAATTTCCTCACGAGTTCCACATGGGTTTATTCGCCTTCTTAAAATTTTTCATTTTCTTTATTTCCAGGTGAACGGGGTGGTTCTTCAGGGACGATGTCACCTGAACGCATCTGCCATAATCAAAGGACTTCCAGGTCCTACGTTCAAAGTAATTGTCCTTCGGTAAGTAATTAAAAGTCGTACATTTAATCTTTTTTAATTTGCCGGAAATAAAAAGTTTTATTTTATTACCCTCCTTTCCTCTCGGTCTTTTTTTTTTCTCCAGCCTGTAAAAAATTTTCTTCAATTTTATTTAGGTGAAAAAGCTTAGTCGGCGATAGTCGACTTGCGGCCTTCGGGGATAAAATCCCATTTCGATGACACAAAAATATCTCATTTTCACTTTGATATCCCTTATGAGCAAATTTCTTTTTTTTTTTTTTTTTTTTTTTTTTTTTATCACCCTTCTTTCGACTTGATTTTTTTTCCTATTTTCCTTCTCTTCTCTTTTTTCTGTCTCCAGTCTTGCATTTTGAAAAAAATTACGTCCCGTTTATAATTCTTTTAGCATAAGTTTATGGAAAAAAAATCGTCACAGGAAATTTTTTGTCACAAAAAAAAGATGATTTAAAAAAAAAAAAAATCTTTTCCTCCCCCTTTTTTTTCGAAAAAGCCTTTTACTGATTCGATCTATTGTTCCTGTTTTTTTGTCATTAAAAATTCACCAGATGGCACACGTCTGGCAAGTTTCCAGGTGAGACGTAATATCAGGAGAAAAAAAAAATTTCCCCTGTTTGAAAGCTACTAAAGTCCTTATAACTCTAAAATTTTTTGACATAAACCGAAAAACAGAACAAACATATGACACTTCTCTACCTGAAGCTTTTTTTGTTTTGTACGATTTTTTTTCTTTCTTTTTTCGTTTTTTTAAAGGAGACACATGACATATTCTGACTATGAAATTCGCTGAAAGAAGTCGAAAAAGCGAAAAAAAGGTAGAAAATAAGGGAGAAAAAATTATACGAGGAAAAATTCCCATTTTAGTGAATTAAAAAAAAAAAAAAAAAAAAAAAAAGGAAAAACAAATTCAGCGACTTGTGTATCTTTTTTCTTGCAACGGCTAATGGATGATAAATGCATTAACCTCCGGAGAAATTGTTGGCTAATTAGACATTTAGTTACACTTATGACGACGATAGGTAGCAGCATTTATTTAGCTTGAGCTTTTTTTTCATAAATAAACAAAAAGTTCTCTGGTTGTCCTTAAAGCAGTTTACTGGATTTTGTGCGTAGTAATTTAGCATCCTTCAAATGGTCGAAAACATATTTTAAGTCAATCAGCAGAAACTTATACCATTTCGGGTTGCAAATCACTGGAGAGTTCTTTTTAAATTATTCTTCATATAATTAAAATTTCGAAAAAAAAAAAATAAATAAATAAATAAATAAATAAATAAATAAATAAAAATAAGCTGAACTGATTAATGTTTTGGAAATAGCCAACTTGAGAAAAACGAAAGTTAGCTGCAAATTTAATAAAAATTCTTTCGCATTGTAAAAAAAAAAAAAAAAAAAAAAAAAAAAAAAAAAAAAAAAAAAAAATAACCGAAATAGTTATAGGTTTCAGTTGAGGTTTTATTAACTTTCTGAGACTAAAAATATTTTAACCCATTGCCGCTCATAGGTCCATATATGCAACCCTGCAGAGCGTTAATTTTCTTCAAAAACTGCAAAAACCATGTAAATAGGGGTATTTTTGAGCTGCTGAAACCGAATATGAAGTCACAATTTAAAAAAACCAAAATTCAAGATGGCGGATGGTTGATAAAATTTTATTTGAAATATTACATATTTTTTTACAAAATTTGAATTTTGTAAAACTCTTGGTTTAATGCGGTTTTTTATTCTTATGAACTTGAAAATGCAAGTAAATAACGGATTGATAGTCAGTTGTGCAATATTCAGCAAGAAGCTTCACCTATGTTTAGCTTATGGGCAAAACAGCTGGTTCTGTGTAGAGGCGTTTATAAGTTTAAAATTAATAAAAACTAAGTATTTTGGGGGGGGTTTCGAACTGTTAACTCTAAATCTGAAGTCTAAATTTTGGAAAAAATTGAAATTAAAGATGGCATACTATTAACTTTTAAA
Source organism: Liposcelis bostrychophila (assembly GCA_037577465.1). Lineage (NCBI taxonomy): Eukaryota > Metazoa > Arthropoda > Insecta > Psocodea > Liposcelididae > Liposcelis > Liposcelis bostrychophila. Next base: position 9,669,465 of record CM075212.1, read on the forward strand.
ATTTTTATTTTTCTTAATTATTATTACTTGAAAAATTAAGACCAGTTAATTTTCCGGGAAACAGTTCATTCAAGACAAGTTGATTTTCTGGGGGGGGGGGGCACGTGCCCCCTACGTAAAATCCGATGCAGATTGCCGCAAAACAAATCAATCGATATCCACACGTTATTTTTACGATAATTTAAAATAAATTCTGGGGGGACACCCGTTCTGGGGGGCCACCAGCGCCCCCACGAAAAAACTAATTTCTGATTCGGAATCAACGACACCTTAATAAGATTAAAAAAATTTCGGGAAAAGGGTTAAAAAAATTCAAATAAGAGTTTGCACCACTGGTTGCATAACTGAGCAATACCGGGCGCATCACTTTTTTTTATGCCCCTTTGGTTTAGTGCTTGACCTTTATAGATGTAATACAGAAAAACAATATTTGGAAGGAATGAGGTACAACCAAATTTCAAAATTTGGCAGGCAAAGGGTTAAATTACACAGCCATAATAGGTTCTTCCCGCCTGTTCTCCTTTTCCCTTCGATCTGCCCCTGAACGATTGCCTTCAGAAGTTCATACTTAGGTTTTCTAAGAAAATTACGATCTTTTGGTCTTTTTGCGATTTGAAAAAGTTCTCTCTGCTAATTCAATCTTCGAAAAAAAAAGTAAGAAACCATTTTTGTATTTTTCCAATTCGACGCTTGACTCTGCTGTGGTAAAAAAAAAAAAAAAAAAAAAAAAAAACTCTGTAGAGAAAAATTCTTTTTTCAACCTTTAAATTGAAGACATCAGTGGAAAAAGGAGACCGTTCAGGTTCCAACGAAAAACTGTAGTCAATAAATGAAAATCGAAAGAGGATCTAACATTTTCCTACTGCTTGTTTACAAATAGTACATACCATACAAAATTCTATCGAAATCAAAATGACTTCCAAAAAAAAAAAAAAAAAAAAAAAAACAATAGAAAATAGCCTGCTGTCTGAGTTTTTTTTCGAGAGGTCCAACGGTCTCCTTTTTCCACTGATGTCTTCAATTAAAAAAATATATACCGTACCGAGGGTTTACTTTGTACACTTTTTCACTTTTTTTTGTTGTTGTTTGTAAAATACTGATGGATCTGTCTTCACAAACATGAAGGGAGATCCTTCAGCTTTCAAATGATACCCTCTTGTAATGGTTATACTTCTTCTAAGTCAATCTATCACTCAATTTTCCGAACGCCCTCGACGATCTGAAAGTGGGGTAACTTTGGACATTTTTGTTTCTGCATCCGTAACTCCGTAATTAAAACAATAACAGGGCGAAAAAATATTCTCAAAACATATTACCGTTAATAAATAAACAATTTTTATTCCGTTAAATAATTTTAAGAGGAGAAAATGATACAGAAAAATAAATTCTTTGAAACCAAAATAAAATGTGTTTGGATGAATAAAATGGCTGATTAACATGGCGTTTATGGAGTGTTTACAAACATTTTTTTGTTAATTCTTGTTTTTCTGCTCTCGGGAAAATACATTTGGAAAGAAATTTTTTAGGTAGTTAAAGGATGATGTAGGGCAAGTGCCAAACGTGTTTGAAGCTCAAGGTGTCTTTCAGACACCTTGGTGTAGGTGTCTTTCAGACACCGTTGGAGGGACCTTAGTATTCCGAACTTTAAAGTTTTTTCCCGTCTCGCATTATTTTGAAAATCGAATATTTTTATAACGAAGCTAATTGAAAGGACCATTTTACTAAATAATATTCAAGAAGCTTCACTTTATGAAATGCAATCGTTGTTTGGGCTTTTCCTTGTTCTATTTTCAACACGGATAAAACACTATTAGTAATTATTACCCATATTAAGGGTAGATGTATAATTACTAATATTAGTCATTATACATCTACCCTTAATATGGGTAATAATTACTAATAGCGTTTTATCAGTGAAGAATTTAAGGGAAAATCGAAGTGTCCAAAATTACCCGGTCGAGTACAAAGTAACCCCCTCATACGGTATATATAAATATAAACAACTTTCAAAATGCCCTAAATTCGATTTCCATATTTTGTTACCCGACTTTCGGGGATATTAAAAAAAAAAAAAAAAAAGAACCGACAAAACCAAATGATCTGTTTGATGATCATATTTTATCATTCAGCTCCGACGTCAATTCATGAATACTTATCAAAATATACAGGGTGATGAATTTCCCGTGTGAGTAAAACACTATTTTTACTTGTTAATTTGCATATTATCCGAAGTTTGCTCTCCAGGGATCCTATGTTTCTGTTGGTAATATATTAAAAGTTTTTGGACGCTTCCATGGAAATAATTCCCATTTGGATAGGAAAAACTTTTCCTTAAAAAAATAAATAAATATATATTTATTTCGCAGGACAAAATAAAAAAATAATTATCAGGATAATTGCAGTTGTTAGATTTTTTTTTTTTTTGTCAAATGGAATTCTTATTTTTAGTAAATATAATGGAAAACAGTTCATTTTGTTATAAAACTGAATTATATATTGAAATGAAATACGCAAAAGTTAATTAAATTTTGCTAACAATAAAATGTTGGAACTCAAAGTCTGATTGAATTTTTCCACTTCAACACCCTCACATTACCCCGATTCGTGTGTTTATTCTCAATAATTTCTTCGAAAACGGGTATATGAAAATCCAGTAAATGCGTAATGGTCGAGCAAGTTTATTATACACAACAGCGTCGTATAAATATACCATGTATACCATACCGTATATATTTTTTGCTCCAGTAAAAAAATGGGATGTGATTTTTTAAAAGTTGTTTGCAATATCCCAGTGGATAATTCAGAAAAAAAAATTTATATATTTATACTGCATATCCTAAAGTTTTTTTTATACTCCATATATAATATTTAAAAAAAAAAGATGGAGAAAAAGAAAGGATAAAACCGTAGCGTGGGTTTTTTTTTTTTTTTTTTTTTACAAGAATCGTACCATAATGGGGAGCTTTTATGGGATCTCCTTTGGGAATTTTTTCAACGGCCATAGTAGAAAATGACGATCAATGTTTGCTTATGCATGACGTGAAATTAAAAGCAAATTATTTAATTTTTAATGTTTGTATACGTGCGTGACCTTTTGTGAGAGCTAGCATAACCCCCTACCCCTCCTTTCATTTTTCTTTTTAGGGTGAATTCGGTGAAATTCAACATCCTCCTCCTCCGCCTCCTTTCGCCGAAAATATACCCTCGATATATTAGCAGAAAGAAGGGAAAGATACTGAAAAAGGAAATAAAAAGAAACGCTTAAAAAATGTATAGGTTTCCCGCGCGCGCTATACAACCCGCTGAAAAGAATTCAATTTCATTTTGAAATAGTCGACGAAAGGATGGAGATGAGATACTTCATTTCATTTTTACTTGAGTTATCCGAACTTTTTTTTTTTTTTATTTATTGCCTCAAATAGCAAAAAAAAGAAGAAGAAAAAAAAAAGAAAATGTCAAACGGTGAATTCTCCACGAGGAAAATAAAAAAATTATGCCACAAGAGCAGATGCTGACTTATGTAATATTAATAAAAAAAAAATAATAAATCGGGATTAAGATTTTTTTTTTTAAGAATTTTCAAAAAAAAAAAATTAAATAAATAAGCAAAAATCAATACGATGGGGGGGGGGGGTAGTTACGTTGGAAAACCTCATTTTATGTTATTAAAAACGTATGCGGTTTATTAGGGTGTCCAAAAAACATTCTACGGGTTTGATCCTGTTGAGTTTCCATTCGGTCAAAAAAAGATGTTGTTTTGACTGAATAAATAAATATAAAAATGACGGTAATAATTTACAGTACTTCAGAATCTGAAACGAAACATTTGAATCCCCTTTGAAAACAGAGACGTCCATTTTCATAATTTTTAACAGCAACCAAAAAAAAGAGAACTTTTATTTCCGTGCGTCGGAGGTGAACTAACGTATCTCCATCGTAAATATGATTGGAGATAGTCTGCTTCGAGTGTTTACGAAAATCACGTGATCATGCGACTGCAAGTTTACACGCTCATGTTGCCGTAAACTTGAGGTCACGTGACACTTCCAAGAAACATCGGAACAGTCTAACTCCAATCATATTTACGACGGAGATACGTTAGTTCACCTCCGACGCACGGATTTAAGGACCGAAATTTTTAAAAAGTTCCGCCATTTTCATTTTTGCAGCTCACAAAGTTAAACCGAAAATAAATTCCTTTCATAGTTCAAATTAGGTTAGGTTGTGTCTTGCAGGTCTCGACTGACTAGGACCCACAATGACCTGGAAAAAATTATTTTTATTTCATTATTACAATTTTTTTTTTTCTTTTTTTGAATAGAGATAAAGCTCAAAAGTTGTCGATGAAAGAAATCTCATTTTTTTCCCTCCCATGTTTTTGGACGCCCTGTTTTGCTTATCGATGCATCAAAAATGGTAAAAACATTCTCGATTCCCAACTGAGCTTGCAATTTTCAATCTTATACAGTATTCAAAGCCTCCAGTGGCCGAGAGATATTTTCAGAATCGTTTCGAAAAATTCGCATATCTTTTTTAAAATGTCTAAAACGGGAAACCGCAGTAGGAAAAAGACGAAAGCGAAAAGGGAGAAATCTGCCGCTTTAATGTGGTTCAATCTCTTTTAATATTTAATAATTCGTGGCTTCCGTCTTTATGATTTTTTAATGACACACGAAATATAACCGATACAAACGAATCACGGATATTTTCTGTTTCCAATCGTTCGATTTGGTTTTTAATTCATTCGGAAGGTTTTTTTTTTCTTGCGGTTGTAGTTAAAATTTGAATAAGCTTGTACAGGAGTATCAGTAATGATTCGGGAAGCATTCATCCATAAGAGTTACGTTATTGTGTATTGACGATAGAGGGGAAGGGGGGGTTATTAAGGTGAAGGGGGTGAGTCTATGCCTATACCTTATGTCAATGTTAGCCTTTTTAAAGTTTAATCCATTTTCAGCTTCTTAAGGAGGAAGGAATTTCCAGAAAAATTTTAAAAAATTCATCTTTTCAGTTCGGCATCTACAGATGTCAGAAGATTTAAAAGGGTTAAATATCTTTTTAAAAAAAAAACCAAAAAAAAAACCGGTTGTGCTTAAAGAGAGGGGAATAATAATTAGTTGAAAAACGCTTATGGGGTTTTTGGACGTCTCATAAAATCATTCTTAAGCTGAGATAATATTTAGTGAAACTTCTTAGTGCTCAAAGTCTAAGGTTAAAACGGATCGTTGGTGTTTTAGCTTTTGCAAGTTCTGACTTGCCTGGGTGATATTTTTTTTTGTCAGTCATTTTCTTGGGTGATAATTTTTTTTCTTCTTTTTTTTAACTTCTGCTTGATATTTTTTTAAAACTATCTTAAGTGATATTTTTTCCCTGTCGGTCCATTTTCTTGGGTGATAATTTTTTTTTAAACTTTTCTGCGTGATATTTTTTTAAAAATGTTCTAAGTGATATTTTTTTTCTGTCAATCATTTTCTTGGGTGATCATTTCTTTTTTTTCTTTTTTCTTTTTTTTTTTTTTAGCTTGTCCGCGTGATATTTTTTAAAAAATATCCTAAGCAATATTTTTTTCTATGCCAGTCATTTTCTTGAGTTTCTCACTTTCGATTTTTACTTCAAAACAGCAATAAATATCAAAACCTTCAATAAAAAAGCTGTCCGTAAGCATGCCTGAAAGCATTCCGTGTGCCGGAGGTCAATTGTCGTATTTCCATGGTAAATGAAGTTGGAGATAGTTTGTTTTTCAAAATAATGTGACCACAAGTTTACGCCGACACGAGCAAGCAAACATGTAGTCACATGATTTTTAAAAAATAAAATTGACTATTTCCAATCATATTTACAGAGATTTAAAAATAACATTATTATTTGACAACCCCCTCCCCCCATAGAGGGTTTGGTACAATTTATGGACGACACCATGGAACGTCTGCATACGATTCCACTGCATACTACGGGTGTTCAGACATGTTCAGACATGTTCAGCTTATATTTTTTTGAAGGGGGGTTCCCACTCCATGCGGACTGATGCGGACAAAGATGGCTCTGACCTGAATTTAAGAGTTTTTTGTGGAACATACCATTGCTCTATCTGGAAACACGTCGTCCTGTTGCGTCACACGTCATGCATTGACCTCGAGATGACGTCGATTCGTACAAGATTGGTGACATATGACGTCTTTATCTTGCTGGGGTTTGTTTAAAAATGAACGATGAGGTAAAGCATAAAAATCGTAGCAATAATTTCAATTAAATTTTCGTCTTTCATAAGATATGTCCATTCGTTTAATAATACAATTTGAAGGCTGAGGGAGTGCAGTGTAGAGAGCTAAAATGTTATTTTGATTTTTTTACCTCATTGCCAAAGTCCGGCTAAGTCTTAATTTCTCAACGCATCCATAACTTTTAGCTAAAGAAAAAAATATATATATACACGTGTGTATTCAGTATATACCAACAATTAAGCGCGAAATTCATATTTTAAAAAAAAAAAGTCATTTATTATTAAAATTTTTTAAATAAACGAGTCTTGACCTTTAACGCTCGACAAAACGAGACATAATTACATTGCTATAAAGGCCTAATAAATGCAATCATTTGTTGCTTGACTGGTATTTAATATACTTTTTTAAAAAATAGTATAATTTCGCCCGCGGTTCGTGGTGCCCTCTACACGATAATACCGAGAACTAGAGATAACATTGTTGTGATAATGATTGCCTAACTCAATGCTCGTCTTGCTTAGTACTCGAGTCGGTTTTCATCTTTCGTTTATTAAATAACAACAAGTTTTTTTTTCCTTCATGCGGTTGTAATATATTGATGGCATAAGATCGAAAATAAAAACAAAAAAAAAATCGGTCGTGGCTGAATTTCTGTTTATGTAATTGTAATGTGGCGTTCTAAAAATATTTTCTTCTGTGACGGCTTGTACGAAATCTCAGGTGTGTACGTGTTTTTTATTATTATTTTATGTGTTAGTTACCGAAAATAGGAAAAAAAACTTGTTTTTGTATTCATTTTAAAAACGAATTATACATTCTTTTTTTCTACAGGGAAAAAAGGGAATTACAAACTTTTAATGTCATTTTTTTTTTTTTTTCTGAATTTCTTGAAGATAAATGTACGCATGCACGACCTCTTTTTTTCCAGAAAACAATGTTAAAAATTTTCATTTTGAAATTTTTTAAATGACGTCACAATCGCGAAACTCCACTTGTTCAAATACAAAAAAAAAAAAAAAAAAAAAAAAAAAAAAGGAAAAAAATATTTTTATTTTATAAGAGTTATTACCTTAATAGGAATTTTCGCATGAAAAAAAATTTCCATTCAAGACGATGAAGACGTTGCGTCCGGCTTATTAAAATAAACCGCAGCCTTTTAACAGGCTTGTAAACAGGGCAATCATTCAATACCGCAGACTTCCTGCAAAGACGAAGGAAATCAGGCCTTAACATTTCAAAAGCCTATTGCTCTCAAAAACACCCGCATGAATTATCGAAATATTAATACAGAGTAACGTAAAAAGACCCAAATTCACGTTTTTTTTTTTTAAATGTCCCCGAAAGATGTTCTCATTACAATATAGCCTTGATCTGACTGTTCTTTTATTAAACTTACCTTTCTAATTTAACGCCATTATTCTTTTTTTTTCTTTTAAACTTGAAACTAATCGAATTGCAAATTTTAGATTATTATTCCATGTGTTTGTCTAACAAGTAGTCGTTTTTTTTTATTAATTTTTTTTTTGTTCGTAAGGATGTTTCCTCGTTCGTTGTTTCAACATGTTATATTATTCAAGTACTTCCAACTTTGAGATTTAAAAAAAAAAAAAAGTACGGCTAATTTTTTACTCATTAGATTTGAAGAGTATGGCTTTAATTTACAGGTGGCACAATAAAATAAAAAAAACGAGACTAACCTTAACCTTACTCGATGAACTTTAGATAGAGAGGAATATTCCGTATGATGATTCGACAGAAAACTGACTCATATTTTTCCCTTTTTTTTTTTTTGGACGCTTACTTTTTTGCATTTAAACAAAAAAACTTCAAAAGCAGCTTCAGGTGCTTTCAGCAAAGTGCATTTTTGTCTCCCTTTGAGACTCCGAGTCAGGTTTAAGGTGTAATTTTTATTGCTCAAAGACGCAAGTCGAGATTATCGCTTCAAAATATTTTTCAAAAAAATATTTTTAGCACATTTGGGTTGGTGACATTAAAATCAACTAAAATCGGAAGAAAATAATTTTTGAAAAAGGTTTTGAAGCTTACAGCTCGACGACGAGATGAGAAAAAGCAAAATGAATAAAAATATCATTTTTAACCTTCTTGACCTCCTTCGTCTTGCTGCTTTTGTGATACTCCCTGATCCAATATCTTCCAATTTGAACTCTAAATCCTCTGGTGCGCCATATTTTGTTGAGTAAGGTTGAAAACGTAATCCGTCAGCAAAAGGACATTTCCGAAAAATTCCCTGAGTTTCCCGAATCCCTGAATTTATTGGCAGATGCTGACGCCTGACAATAAGACCGTTCCTATTTTCTGACGCGTCCACCCCCTCTCCCAGTGATGACGTTGAAGAAAAGGTTTAATCGAGGTAAGAATTTTTTGGATATTTTTTTTGGCTCCCTTCCACCCGAAAGATTTCTGAAGATATTGGACCAGTCATGAACGGGCCTGTAGCCAAGGGGGGACCAAGGGTGGCATTGCCCCACCTGGGCTGACTGGGTGCCCGCCCCCCCGGAGTAAATTGGCTAAACATGAGAGGTATAGGGAATGAAGGCCTATTGCCCCCCTTAACAAGCCCAACTGCTCCCCTTGGGGGTCATGTACATATTACGTAAGCATTTTTTCCATTTTCAACCCCCTCCCCCCCGTTGTAAGCATGAGTAAGATTTTGGTAACCCCCCCCCCCTCCATATTACGTAAGTTTTTTTTTTTTTTTTAATGGAACCAACGGCACTCGACTCCGGTAATTTTCCCCATAATTCATGCAACTGAAATAAACCAATATAAACACCTATATTGAGAAAAATTAAAGAGAAGGTTACCTTTATTTAGAGGGTGACAAAATAATGTAATATTAGCTCGCCGCAACATTTACAATATTTAAAAAAACATGAAATTAATTAATTAATGAATTATTTATTTTATTTTCAAAAATTTCTGGTCAGAGTAGAAAAAAGCTTACGTAAGAACGTGTGAGACCCCCCCCCCCTCCCCTTGGTAAGGTGTCGTAAGCATTTACGAGACCCCCTCCCCCCCTTAACATGCTTACGTAATATGTACATGACCCCTTGGTTCTTCGTTCTGACTACGGGCCCGATCTTGAAAAAGCTTATTGGAAACCCGGAAGTTGGGTTATATTCAGGAATCTCATACCGGAAGGGGCTGCAGGTCTTGAAAAAGCTTTGAGAGTGATCCAGAATCTTCATACCTCACGTATGCTAAACCCGCTAAACGGTGACGTTATATTTGAATGACCCCAAACCACTCCCATCTCTTTTTTTACCTCAAATTCCGGAATTGAGGCGATTTCTAGAAAATATTCCATTAGCTTGTGAATTTGTACCTTTTTGTACAGTGACTGTCTCAATGTTTGAATTTGAAATAAAATCATCCATAATGAAAAAATATAGTGTGCCAAATGCGCATATCCCTATGCGCATTGGGTTTGGGTACCACGTGGTTTTTTTCGACTGCGTCACTTTCTGAAATTGAAGATGCGACCTCTGATTGGTTAAAAACGTTTTTTAAAGACGAGCCCATAAACTCACAACCAAAAGTGACGTCACTTTCTGACGACTAAGACCTCCTCCTATTGGTGGTTTCTGCGCATCGCCGACTTTGGCATACTATGTTTTTTTTTTTTTTTTGTTACTATGAAACTCATCAGGTTATTTCTGAATTTAAAAAGAAAGTTGTTACTTAGCCTTTTTCTTGCGTGAAAAACCGAAACAAGTAAAATGTGCGCACGTTTCAAATCATATGCGCAAGAAAAAATCACAGAAAACCATTGGAATGATTTTTTTACGTGTAACATGAAATGAGATAAAAAATGAAGGTAAAATCCCGAACAAAATACGCTAAAAAAAACTTTTTTTTATGTAAGCAATAACGATCCCGTAATTTGACGAATGTCAAAAATATAACCGGGGATCGTAAGGTAAACATCCATATCCGGTCCTTATTTTACGTCGATCTTAACAACACACATCATTGCTATTTTATTATGATTATTTATTTCCATCGCTGAATTTTTTTTTTTTTTTTTTTTTTTTTTTCACAGAAAAAAAAAACTGACAAATGAGATTCCAATTGTTCCGAGAAACGTTGAAGCGACGGAAATCGCATATTCTTTTTTATATTCGTTTTATTGAAGTGATTTTTATATTTTTGAAATATTTCTGAATTATGGTTTTCGAACAGGGTCGGATGACAGATTTAAAAAAAAAAGAAGTCCGAAACCTGCAATCAATTGAGGAAAAATAAATAAATAAAAATAAACCATCGAACGCTTATATATATATATATGCGAACGTGTGAATTTGATGTGGATATCCGGGCTCTTTGTGTAATATTTTTATTTTCGGATTTTTTTTTTTTTTTTAAACTCTTTTGTCATTAAATTGGTTTTTTATTATTTTCATATCCATTTTTTTTTCGTAATCGATTTTTGATCGTTATTCTCTTTTTCTCTCATTTCAGAAGACCGTCGGCTCTCGAAGAATTAGCTGTGAAACCAATAACCCAGTTCCCGGTTACGCTAGATGACGAGGTAATTTATTTCCATTCATTCACTCGGATGAAGCTTTTTTTTTTTTTTTTTTTTTTTATCATTGTCACTTGGACATCAAAGTTCGAAATAAAAACATTTCATTTGCAGCAAAGAAGAACCGATGCAAAGCGAAGAAGTGAACTTTTACGAAAAGTTTATCAGCTTTTACAAAAAAAAAAAAAAAAAAAAAAAAAAAATGCAGGCTTAAAATTTCTTTTTAAAAGGAGGTGATTTTCGTTTATAAACAGAAAAAGGTTCTTTGGAGATATTTATTTAATCCGTTTAATCCGTTTGAGGGAGTGAATTCTTTATGAACAAGTTATTTGAACATTAGTGGACTTGCATGTGTTCAATAAAGGTCTAACGTGAATATGTTGCAACTTTTTGGTGCTTCACCAGGCATGTTAAGTGAACATGCTTATCCAACTTTCTTTTTTTTTTGTATGCTAATGGGAAAAAAATGCTAAGTTAAGCTTATCCGCCAAACTTGACCCTTTTTCCGGCTTATGGCTTATGACCTTGCCCGGTTTAGACTTACTTGGGTAAAAAAACTCCACAAAATGAAATCAAGTTCTAACCAGCTTTCGCCCCTGTGTAGATCGATCTTTAAGTTCTGTTTTGGTCATGGCACATCCCAAGCAAATGATCGACGTCGATCACTGACCAGAATTTGACGTCGGCTTTAAGACTTTTTCTTGATCTTTTCGACTACTTGTTTATACTTGTTACTACTACTTGTTTACACTACTACGTATTTATACTTGTTACTTATACTTGTTACTACTTGGTACTACTTGTTTCGACTACTTGTTAATCGATATTTTTCGAGATATTTTTATAATTTTAAAATCCAAGACTCATTCAGAAAAATATATTGACTTTCTCATCAAAAACACACAAAAAAAAAAAAAAAAAAAAAAAATCGATATTTATACTAAATGAGCGTAAAAAGTCTTAATTTCGACTTTAAATCGATGTCCCTTTTTGTTTGGTATTCACCTTGCTGTTGAAATATGTTCTAGTAATAAATTAATTTTCGTATGAAAATCTGATTCATAAGGTGGGACGACTTTTCCAGTCATTTTTTATTCATTAATTTTTTATATTGTAGATGAAAAAGATACCTATACCCAAAACAAAAGGAAATTTTAAGAGGAAAACTATCGCCTTTTATAATATTATAAAAGCCGAAATCTCTAAAGTCCTTAACTTTTATGGACAAACAAACAACATTGAGAGAAAAAATTTCGTCGGGTACTTGAGCCGAATGGGAATCGAACCCACATCTACCGTTTGCCGGACGGGTGCTCTACCATTAAGCTACCGGAAATTTATTTACGAAAACGTTTGATACCACAAAATAAGCAACATTACACGTTTTGATGAAAAAAAAAAAAATTTTCACACGTGTTGCGCCTTGCTCGATTATACTAAGAAGACGCAATCTTTGTTTTGGTCGTCCATCTAAAGGAATGATTTTCTGCACATAAGCAGGCGGTGGAGCGCTCGTATAACGTTTTTTTATTCATAAACATTTTTTTTTTACTTGTAGTAAAAAAAACTTGTTTCGACTTTAGTCAAACAAATTGGGGTCGGTCGGGCCTGTAGCCAGAACGAAGAGCCAGGGGGAGGGCAGTCGAGCTTGTTACGGGAGGGGCAATAGGCCTTCATTCCCTATTCCTGTCATGTTTAGCCAATTTATTCCAAGGGGGGTACCAAGTCAGGCCAGGGTGGCATATGCATACTTTCGGCATTGTCTTGCGTTTTTAAGTACTGAATCGTCGTCCGAGTGTATAAATTACTATTGTAACACAGGCGCACAGGTGTATGTGAGAGATCACTAGGATCATAATCGAGTAAAAGACTAAAGATAAAGAAGTTTTGGTAAGGTATTTGCCTATCCTAACCTAAGTTTTTAAACTAGCCTAACCTAAACTAACATCAATTTTTAATCCTGCCTAATTTAAGTTCTTAACCTAACCTAACCTAAATTTTTAACCTAACCTAAGTTTTTAAACTAACCTAACCTAACCTATCCTAAGTTTTTAACCTAACCTAACCTAAGTTTTTAATCTAACCTAACCTATCCTAAGTTTTTAACCTATCCTAACCTAAGTTTTTAAACTGGGGCTGTACAAGTATTACGTAAGCACCTTAGGGGGGGGAGGGGGTCCTTCAGATGCTTACGCCAATGTTAAACCTCCATAAGTGGAAGCCTATTTCTGCTTATTAGGGGGGGGAGGGGGTTAAAAATCACCAAAATCATGCTTACGTAATACTTGTACAGCCCAACTAGCCTAACCTAACCTAAGTTCTTAACATAACCTAACCTAAGTAACCTAACCTAAACTAACATAAATTTTTAACCCTGCCTAATTTAAGTTCTTAACCTAACCTAACCTAAATTTTTAACCTAACCTAAGTTTTTAAACTAACCTAACCTAAGTTAAGTTTTTAACCTAACCTAACCTAAATTTTTAACCTAACCTAACCTAAATTTTTAACCTAACCTAACCTAACCTAAATTTTTAACCTTACCTAACCTAAACCTTACTTTTATCCTAACTTAACGAGTTTCTACTTATTTTATTTAAAAAACGAAAACTCACACGAAATACATTTAATCGGGTGAATGAGTAATAAAATTTTAAATACATTATAATGAATTAGATAATAATATAATAATGCAATATCTGTGAGAATTAAAATGGATTTTTTAATGAATTCATTAAACCGGCCTAGTCGCAGGTATAGGCATTTGCATTAGGACTGGGACCAGACGGTTTTGTCCACTATAACCGAGTTTCTACTGATGCCTAGGCCATCATAACCCAAGCAAATTGTATTCTTCATATCTCAAACCGAATAAAACCGTAATTGAAGGAACAACAATGAGAGCTTCATGGGAGATAATGAATGTATTTACCAGCTCGTTCCTGTTGGGATAAGTTTTGCCCCCGTTTTCCCCCATTAGCGTACAATAAAAAAGAATTTGTCGCATTAATATAATTTGTTTATTCGGGAAAAATAAAAAAAGGGGAAAAATCTCGGTGACGAAAACGAAAATTCATTATGTATACTCAAAAAGTTATTTACAATCTGATTTTTTTTTTTTTTTTTTTTTTTTTTTTTCCTCTTTTATTTTTTTATAATTTCATTTTCATTGTTATTTCACTCAGAAGTTGTTACGAGATAAGAAAAGAGGCCTTTTGAATATTTTAACGAGGGGAATACCTGGAAATTCCCGCCTAAATGACTTACTACGGTTTCACTTTTAATTCGATTTCGGGGAAAGTAATTTTTTTTTTTATTTATTTATTTATTTATTTTTATTTTATTTATTTTTTTTTTCAGACTCCAGAACAAAAATATGCCAAATTCAAAGGACTCAAAACAGTTACTATCAAAAAGGTAAGATTTCTTTCCTCCCTTTCTTCTTTTTTTTTTATTTCTTTAATTTTTACGATTCTTATTTCGCCTCGGGAAAAGTCTTATTTTCAGTCGAACATGACGAACTCTCGCTTACGATTTAGGTAAACTTCTAAAAAACAGATAACGTTAATGAATCCGTTTTATTAAACATGGAAGAGACGAAGAGAGAGGGAAGCGAGATTATTAGACGTTATCTTACAAAAAAGTGTTAAACCCCGGTCTAAAACAAATATTTAACTTGCACTAAGTCTAATGTCACAAAAAAAGAAAAAAGAATTAACATCGCCGATTTTTTTTTCCTTTCTTTTTAATTAATTTTTCTTTTCTTATTTATTTTCAGGGTAATCAGGGTTTGGGGATTATGATAATAGAAGGGAAGCACGCCGAAGTCGGTCAAGGGATTTTCATTTCCGATATTCAAGAAGGGAGCGCGGCCGAACAAGCCGGTCTCATCGTTGGTGATATGATACTAGCTGTGAATAAAGATACTCTTCTCGGAGCTAATTATGATTCCGTAAGTTGCACCGAAATTGAGCCAGTGGCGTAACGGGAAAGTTTTCCACCGCCTTCTCGCAAAGTTTTATTTGCCGTCCCCCTCAGCTGCTGCAAAATTGTATAAAGAACAGATTTTTTACCGAAAATACAAGCAGAGTATTTACGTCAGCATAACTTTGGTGATTTTTGACTCCTTCTGCCTTGGTTCAGTAAAAATGAACCTGTTCATGGAGATTTAATAAGATTGGGGTCGACATTTTGGATGCCCTTTGGAAGCCCTTCCATGTTTGAATGGCTGACGTAGTATTTGGACGATCCCAGATCCGTGTGTTGAAGTCAGCTGACGTATCTCCATCGGAAATATCTATGGAGATAGTCTGTTTCAACTTTTTGTGAAAGTGTCACGTGACCACAAGTTTGCGCTAGGGATGCATTCAAGACTTTTTCAAGATTTCGCTCAAATTTTGGTTTTTCACCTCTTTTACATAAAGGATTCGAAATTTCAAAAAAAAATTTTTTTTCTTGTCTTGAGTCTTGATTGTCAAGACTTTCGAGATTCTCGTCTTGCAAGGAGTCTCAATTAATAAATTCGACTAGTAAGCTATTGTTCTAGACCACTTTCATGATTTAAACCCAATTTTAAATTAAAAAAGGCAACCGAATCTCTACCAGAGAAGAAAATCGGAATCTTGAAGAATTCTTGAGTGAATCACTAGTTTGCGCCAGCATAAACGTAATCACACGATTTTTTAAGAAGAAGAGAAAGGGGTCGTCCATATTACGTAAGCACGTTAAGGGGGGGTAGGGGGTCTGGGAAAATCTTACTTAAGCGCAAAATAATCGATTTTGAGGGAGTTTTTGGGACTGAAATCTTACATTAACAAAAGGTAGGGGATTTTCCAAAAACTTACTTTATGTTAACAGGGGGGAAGGGGAGATTTTAAATTTCCAAGATTATGCTTGCGTAATATATGGACGACCCCCGATAAATATTTAATATATTTTTTTTTTTTTATGATGATACAGGCGGCGAGTTTGCTCAAGAAAACTGAAGGGGTCGTTACGCTGGTCGTATGCAACCCCAACAAGGCTAGAGAAGAAGAAAAAGAAATCGCAGGTGGACTCGAAGCGAAAGGGTCCATACCAAACAGAAGTCCAACTCCGACGCAGAGCAGAGATTCTGATAAACCGAGTGAGTATGAAGAATATATATTTTTTATAAGAAACAAATAAATTTTTTTTAAAATTATGCACAATATTTTTTTTTGAAAATTGAATATTTTTTTTGAAGTCATTATATTTTTTAAAGTAGGTATATAATATATTTTTTTTTTTAAATATTAAAAAGAATAGTTAAATAGCAGTCATTATTAAAATCATGTAAAATGCGAGAAGAAGAGTTGCTTCCAACAATTCAATTCTAGACATCTTATAGATTTTTATGATAGGAAGTATTTTCAAAAAAAAACACGAAGGAGAAAGCTATAAAGGAAGATACAAGGAGGAAAAAATAAGTTTCAGCCGCCAGAGTCGTTTTAAATGTCGTCTGCTGTGTATTGTTGCCGACCAATGAGGAGCATTGTTTATCAGGAGTAGAGCGTCTAATCTCTTCCAGTGGTTAATGTTTATCTAAGTCTCCACTTGGTGATACATTGGATAATTAATTATGTCATGTAATAAATTACAGTATACTTTGATATCTTTACGCTGTGAGTTTATACCTAAAAAATGACGGCACAATGTTCCATACTGTATCCAAAGAATGACGTGGTGACCGCCATTTTCCTGGTCCGAATACGTAGTGTAGATATCAAGGTTACTTTTATGTAATATAATTTATTACATTATGTAATAAATTATAATTATTGAGTTATATTGTGTCTCCACTCAATAATATAATTATTGAGTGGAGACAGAGTATAATCGGTCCAGATTCGTTCAGTTCGATTGGCTACCCTTGAGGACAAGCAGCGCCCCTGCCGGAATCATTTTGCATCGAACATTTAAAACGGATGTACTACTTTTGTTATCAGTTTAATCGCATTATTTTTTTACTTTATTAATTTTTAGAAGCGGATAAGCTTCTCGATTAATTCCAAGAGGCTTTTGCAAAAGTTATCTCTGTCGTGACATGAAAAATTTTGAAAGTAGGAAAAGTTATATCGTACATAAGAATGATTTTCTGCAAAAAGAGGCCACTTCGGTAAACGAATGCTCCTCTCCTTAGTCCTTATCTTATGTTGCTTATAAGAGCTTTATTTGCTTTTAATCTGATTTGATGGCAAACAATACGGCAGTTACAGCAGACGATATTCACCAGCGACCCTAGTGGATGAATTTTGATGTCTTATACATCAAAAAATTTTGTCTTCTCTGATTGTAAGCAGGTGCAGACCTGCAGCCTGTGAGAAAGCTCGAACCCACCAAGTTTTTTTTTACCAAAGTGTTTTCTCCACCTCTCATATTAAAAGGGAGCTTGTCTTTGGAAACTTAGCGCTCCCCTGAGACTCCCGAGTTGGCAACAGGTTTGAGCAGGTTACAACCTGTAAGAAGTAAGTGCGATTTCCGCGATAAGCTAAACACTAAGATCTATGATATAGAGCAGCCACTTCAACCGGAATGTAAAACAGGTTCAAGTTTGGATGAATCTTTTTTGAAATGCAGAAAAGATGTCTTCCTGACATAAAATTTTATTTTCGTAATAAACTCGATTCTTCACGTATTTTACATGACAGAATTTACATTGCAACTACGTAAACGTCCTAAACTAAAAGCGTATATTTAAAACCTAACAATTAAAATTATAATTAATAAATATTTTGCATGGTCAATTTTGTAAAAAAAAAAAAAAAAAAAAAAAAAAAAAAAAGAATTAAAAATTTTATAAACTAAACAATCAGAGCATTATTTTCAATTTTTTATTTTTTTAAAAGCATTTATTAACTACAGCTATAATTTGTGAAGCATAAGCAATCACTTAATTAAAATTTATTGCAGAAAAAAAAATTTTAAAAAGCTTTAGCCAGATTGCTGTTTTTTGTTTGCTGCTGGAACAATAGAAAACATTATCTTTTCCTTATCATTTTTTGAATTGAGAATTACGACTGGGTGCCTTAGTTTAGACATGTATAAATTCTTTTTTTTTTTTTTTTTTTTTTTTTTTTTTTTTTTTACTTTTGCACAATGATAAAATACTGAAAGGTGTACGAAACGAAAAACGATAACAAATTGTTTAAAAAAAAAGAAAAAAGAAGCTCTGGCTTTTTAGCATGCATTTCATTCATAAAATCATTCATTTTAAATATGAGACTGATTTTGATTATTATTATTATTTTTTTTTTAAATTTAGTAGTTATTCATGGTTCTTGTTTCATAATTTTAAATACCATTACGTTTAAATTATTATTATTATTATTTTTCTTTATTGTTATTATTTTAAAAAAAATATTGTAAATGATTTAACTTACGATTGGTGTGTTGATTTGCTTTTGCCTTGGCTGCTATGACTGGATGTTGCATGACCACATCACTTGAATATGTAAGTATTCCGTTATAACATCGCTTTTCAGCTTTTGAATTTTTTTAAAAAATAAAACAGTAAGAAAAAAGATCAATAATTTTGCATTTTAATTTAGTATCGTGATTAAAAATTCGTCCGAATGTTTAGAATTTTTCTCCTTTGAAAACGAAATTGTGATAATTACGTTGTAACTTTTAACCTTTTTCAGGGCTAATTCCGAAACCTTTTTCGAAACCATCGAAATCTCCGTCGCCTTCTAAAAAATTTTTCGACTCGGCCGTTCCGACGTCTCCGTCCGACACTCTGACGTCAAACACAACGCTGACTACCTCACCTTCGTATCTGCCGACTACGACGCTAACGCCGAAAACGTCCCCCGCTCTTTCGTTGCGGAAATCGTCGTCCGGGAAAATCGCAGAGGAGCCTCCGCCGGATCCGGTAACTTGTCCAATTTTGCCAGGGAAGGAAGTGGCCATCGAAATCAATAAGGATAAACTCGGGTTGGGGCTTTGTATCATCGGGGGAGTAGACACGTTATTGGTAAGTTGTGGGAGGCAAAATTTTAATACAAAAAATAACAAAAATTAAGTTAGCGTCGTCGTTTCCAAGGTCGTAGCCACGATTTTCTAAATATCGCCAATGGGCCTTCAAAAGATTCAGTTTAGAAATTATTCTTTAAAAAGTAAACATAAACAATCTTTTTTAAAACTTTAATCTTTATTAAGGCGCAGCGACGATGCCTCGTTGAAAGGGAGGGGGTGCAAAAATTTTTCCAAAGTGGGGCAACCTAAATAAAAAAAAAATTTCCAAAGTAGGGCCCACCTTATAGAACTCTGGGCCCTTTGGGTTGGCTACAAGCCTGTTTAAGCCACCAAAATCATTGTCATTTTTTTTTTGTTAAAAGTCATTTTTTCCCATCTGGTGGAATGTTTTAGAAAAAAAATAGGAAGAGCTTATGAAAGTCTTAGAAAGAAAACAAGGTTTAACTTAGCCTTGAGTAAAATAATATAAATTAAATTGAGTTTTGTTTTTCCAGGGAGCCGTTGTCGTTCACGAAATATATCCTGAAGGAGCGACTGCGAAAGATGGAAGACTGCAGCCTGGTGATCAGATATTAGAAGTTAACGGAGAAGATTTTCGTAAAATAACTCATTCAAAAGCTTTAGATGTATTAAGGCATATACATACCAAAGTAAGCATGACTTTCCTTTTTTAAGGGCTGCTCTTAGATTTTAGAAGATAGACTAAAATCGGATAACTATAAGCAGCTATAATTGTAAACAACTGCGGGTAACACGTTCGGAAGATTCTGATGTGTCGGTTAAAAGTTTTTGTTAAAAAGCGCAATTTTTTTCGTGCAAATAAATTATTTACCTATATTTTTCCGAAAATTCTCGTTCTGGAGAATTTGACGATTTTTCTCAAGAAAAAAAATATTATCTAAAAATCGGGAATTTTGAAATCTCGAGACTTTAGCCATTGAAAAAGGTTGGTAAAGTTTGGTAACCGCAAAGCCTGGCTGTTTGTCAAACTTTTCCATTAGAAATTTTCCTTATGAAAAAAAACATGTGCTTAATTTGGCTTTGCGGGAACAAACTTTAGTTTAAGTTAAGATGACTGATTAAAAGTGTTAGTTTGTTTACATCACCGGTCAGTTAGACGGGCCTTGGAGACAATGATAAAAAAATTTGTAAAAGTATTTTTTTTTTAAATCCGGAATTTTATATATGAAAACGGGGTCTAACCGCACCCAAACCGTGCCAAAACATTTTGTTATGTTCAGAGATACAGATCCATGTTTTTAAATGCATGAAGAAGCCTTAATTGTTCTTATATTTCATCATTTTTAATTGCTTTTGCAATAAAGAATATGCTTCTTTCCGAGAGATTAATATAGCGCTCTAGCGGTGAAAATGGGAACTATATCAACAACAAAAAATAAACAATAATGGCGTTTTATTTTTTTATTGTGAGAACCATTGATCTCTATTATTTACGCTAGATGTACAACTGATTTTCTTCACCTATATTTAACTTATGAAATAAAAAAAAGCTATCGCGAACCCAGTTTGACTCCAGTGCACTACCTCCGAGATCCAGTTTTCATTAATTAGCAAAATGATTTTAAACATTTTTGTGTACAAAATGAAAAAATAAATGATCAGAAATTTGCAACTAGATACCACGACAACCCAGAATATTGCAATTGCAATCTTTCCTCAAAAGTACGGAAAGCAAATATTATCGTTATTCGATTGTTTACAAAAAATTGATAAAGAAGGTAGTGCATTGGAGTCAAATTTGGTTCGCCATTTTTCCCGTCAGTTGGGAATCTAGCGTAAATAATAGAGATCAATGGTGAGAACATTAAAAGAAATCATCAAATTTAGGAATCATAAAGCCTTTTACATACATTTTAAATATTGAATCTTGGCCTCTGAAACTTAACAAAACTTTTTGGCACGGTTTCGGTGAGATCCGATCTCATTTTCATTTGTAAATAACCGAATTTTCGAAAATAAAATTAATTATTTTTTTAATCGATATAATTTTCCACCACCTGACTAACCTGCCGGTTGTGAAAACGAACTAATACCTTAAGACGATTAAAATTAAAAATATATACCTGTTTTTTTTTTTTTTAAAGTTTGAACTCTAGATTCGTCTTCATCTTAATATTCTTTTAATCAACATTCGTTATTTTTAATTGCAGGTTAAATTCGTAGTGTATCGAGATGAAAGTATTACCAAAGACGATCTATTACAAGTCATAGAAGTCGAATTAACTAAAAAACCCGGGAAGGGATTAGGATTAAGTGTTCTGGGTAGAAAAAATTGTCCTGGAGTTTTTATTTCTGAGATTGTAAGTATTAAAAAGCAATTTATATTTTTCCATAATCCTCTTTTTAACCTAACCTAACCTAACTAACCTAACCTAACCTAACCTAAGGACCTAACCTAACCTAACAATCTAACCCAACCTGTTATTTAACTAATTTCTGCATCAAAAATTAATTAAATTAAGAGGTTTCAACAGGTTTTTAGGTTTTTTAAAATCATTCATTGTAAATTATTTAGAAATTATAATTTTGATGTTATTAATTTTTGACAAAGCTCGTGACAATAATGATATTAGCTATGTACTGTACAAGTAAATATCAACAAGCGTTTTTTACGAACATGTTAAAACATGCTTAAAACATCCCCTTTTATGAACATGAGAACCACTCGGCCGGCGCTTTGTCTTTTTTGCAGTGGCCCTCACAAATTTTTTAAACGAATGCAAAAAATTCATGACTTACTAATTATTAATTGTTGTTGTTGTTGTGTTGTTCTTAGGTTCACGGTGGTTCCGCCGAAGCCGATGGTAGACTGATGAAAGGAGATTACATATTAGCAGTTAACGGTCAAAATTTAAAAGATGCGAGCCAAGAAACTGCTGCAACAGTTTTAAAGGCTTGCACCGGGAAAGTTCTAATGAAAATCGGAAGGATAAAATGTAAAAAAATTTCAAATGCCGCTAATGGAAAGTAAGTATAGTCATTTATTTTGAAAGAAAAACTAAAAGGCGGGGAATTTAAAAATGCATGCGTAGTTAGTTGATAACGATTTTAGGTAGTTAGTTTGTGATTTTTATTTTTATTAGTTTTTGCATTTGGGCATTTTAGTTTGTAGAATTTTATTTGTTTTATTTTAATATTGTTATTGTTATTATTATTTTTTTTTTTGGTTCCTTTTAAATTTTATTTAAATAACCTTTCGTAGGAATGTTAGCATCCCAGCGATGACACTCGTTAAAAGGCCGTCCGTTCAACTGAACGGTGTCACAGATGCGGATAATTTAGATGGTATTAGTGAGGAATGTTTTCCCACGAGAAGAGCTTCAATGTTAAGATCGTTGGTCAGGACTCTTTCGATACGAAGGCGGAATAATAGATCATAATATTTAAAAAAAAAAAAAATACAGTATACAACAGTATTACCCCTGTGCATGTTTTAAAAAAAAAAAAAACATTTTATACCAATTTGTTGCCAAGTATTACCTTGTGTTTAGTAAATATTTGTAATTTATTTTTTAATGTTCTCCATTTGTCGTGCGAATTTTTTTTTTTTCCTGAAAACTAGGTTCCTGTAAAATTGATTTTCTTTGTACATAAAGTATAAATTTTGTTTTTTTATTATTTTTACTTTTCAGTTTTTTATAGTTTTTCCTTTTGCAAAATACTGTCGCGGGTAAAATGGAAATAACTTTTTCATGCTTGACTGTAGTTAAGCGGTAACAAAAAGTAGCCAGAATAAAAAGGGAATAAAGGGGGAGAAGGCGGGATGAAAGGGAGTGCAAGAAAGAGCCGAGTAGAGAAAATTAACCTGTTAGGCACAAAAAAACCACAAGAGATTTTATTAAATTTAACTAATTATATAATAATTTTATTTTTTTAAATTTAGAAAAATTTCTTTCAAATATAATTTTTTATTTATTTGAATTGTACCCGGTTTTTTGAAGGGAAGAATCGTAAACATTTTCTGTAAGAATATATTGATTTGGATTTTTGCCCCCTTTCTCCCCTGGAAGGCCTTTTCTTAAGGAAACTGAACTTCGGCGTCAGATTTGATAGACACCCTCCCTCCCCCAATTCTGCTTTACGTGAAGAGTACAACCCTGGGAAAAAAATAGGAAAAAATGGGGAGTCGAGGGGAAAATTTAAAAATATTGAAAACGATCCCTAGAAAAAGTGAGTTATAAGTACGATTAATACGTTATAAAAACTTATAACAAGGTAATAAAACTTATAATGTTGTTATAAGTTTTTATAACGTATTGACCGGACTTATAACTCACTTTTTCTTGGGGAAATTATTTTCTGACTGCTTTTCTTTTGCAGCGCTTTATTCAGCTAATCAATCATTTAAAAAAAATAGTGGGAGAGGCAAACGCCAAACTCATCCGCCATAGGGTAGGCGATAAATATCGTCTGCTAGCCGTTGTACAATAAGAGCTTTGCTTATTTTCGACCTGATCGGGTAAAAATAATGGAACCGATGTAGCAGGTACTGTTCACTAGCTACCCTGGCGAATGAGTTTTGCGTCTGTCATCTCCGACGAACGCCGGAAAAATAACGAAACGCAATCTAATGGCATTGGTGTTTTTTTCTTTTGTTTTTGCTTCATTTAATTAAAAAAAAAAGGAAATAGTGACGTAAAATCGGTAAGTCTGGAATCAAAATTATTACCAAAAAAAAAAAAAAAAAAAAAATTAGCGCATTAGCTTAAACTAAAAAAATGATAATAATAATGATAGAAATAAACATATACTGAAAATACTTTGTTTTAAAGGGCAGGGATCGAGGACCTGCGCCATAGTCGAATTGTAACATTAGAAAAAGGACCCGGAGGATTAGGTTTCAGCATCGTCGGAGGATACGATTGCTCCCATGGAGATTTACCAATCTGCGTGAAAACTGTATTCGAAAAAGGAGCCGCAGCCGAAAGTGGGGATCTCAAATGCGGCGACAGAATTTTAGCAGTGAACGGAATCAGTTTAGAAGGATTAACACACGAGGATGCTGTTTCAGTGTTAAAAAAATCAATAGGTGTCGTAAATCTCACGGTTATTTGAAAAAGAAAAAAAAAATGGTTCGTTTTTCATTGTTAGGTTTTGAACGATTTTATTTAAAAAAATACTTGTCTTTCATTTTATACATTTATGTACATATACAGTATATAATATTATAAAAAAATTCGAAACTGGACTTAGTTTTAAAAAGTGATACTTCTTTAAAAAACAGAATTTAAATAGCAAATTTAAAAAAAAAAATAGAAAAAAAAACTTTTTATTGTTTTCTATTGAAGACTCACCCAAAAGTAGATTATTTAAAGAAAAAAAAAAACAATTATTTCTAAGATAATAAAAAAGAAATAAATTAAATATTAATAACATAGTGATAATAAATAAATAAAAATTTTCACATTACTGTTAATAAAGTTCAATTTTTGTAGAACTTTTTTTTTCCTTTTAGTACACGTTGTACCGAATACTAAATAAATTCTTTTCAATTACCTAAATGGAAAATAAATTAATAAATAAAAAAAATATTGTAAATACGACCGAAAATTGTTAAAATAAATAAAAATTCGTGAAATTATTTTTAAAAAAATAATAAGTTGAGTTTGATTAAAATTATGAAAAAATGTTTCGATGGGGACTTATTAAAAATATTAAACGACCTTAGTATATTTTACTCGTATTTTGCCTGCTCTGGGTTCTTCTATATTTTTTTTACTACCTTTAAAATTTTACAGATCCTGAATTTAATTTAATTTTTCGATTTTTTTTTTTTTTTTTTTTTTTTGTTTGTTTTTTAAAGTAAACCGGAAGAACTCAGACTGATAAATGAACCATGCACGTGAATCATGTAATTTTATTCAAAATTATTTTGTTCGCACGCCTTTTTTATTTATAAATCCAATTGTTAATTTTCTTTTATTTTATTTTGAATCTAAAAATTTACTGTTGTTAGAATTTTAGATTAAAAATAACGGAGAAAAAAAAAATGAAAAAAAATTATATCTTAAAAAAAAATGAAAAATGTTTGTTTAATTTTTCTTAAATTGCAATTTTTTTTAAAGGATGTAGAATACGATTTTTCTCCTTCAAAAAAGATATATCAGGAGATGGAAATGTTTTTATAAAAAATTATTTTGCTCGGGCTAAAACCCATTAAAGCTCTATTTAAAAAAAATAGTTTGATGCAACAGCTGTGTCAGCTTTGACTGAATTCTTTTACGGCTAACAAAGTCAGGGGATATTTTATAAATTGAAATTGGTAATTCGCGACCTCAGTCTAATAGTGTTCTATCTTGTTTTGAGAGAATTTTACAGGAGAGCGTTTTGAAAGTTTGGAATTTTTTTACTCTGCACTGAAAATGATTTTTTAACTTTTTTTTGAACAAAAAGTTTAATTCGTTACCTATTTGTGATTAATAATTTACTTTTTTATTTCCAATTAAATGAAAAAATCTATCAATTATTGTAAATTACCCGTCGCTATTTGATTCCCCTATACTTTAACATGGGAGTTCTGGTAGAACAAAGTTCTATCTGCGCCTTCTTAAAAATAAGTTAGTCGTACGGAGTTCTATCTGTCGCAGATAGAACTTTGTACGGTTAACTTTTTTTCAGAAAACGCCAGATAGAACTTTGTTCGTTTCGAAATCTTCGAAAATAAGCCGAATGTCGAAATTTCGAAAAAAGCACATGAAAGACGAGAATTTAAGTAGTCCTTTTTTTAAAAAAAAAATAAATCGAAAAAAAATGAGATAGAACCCTATTCGACTGAGGTCGCGAATTGTCATCGACGGATTTTCTACGATGAATCAATTTAAGACATACAGTGCAGAAATTGAGGTTTCTCGGTTCGGCATCAGCAAAAATATGCGGAGTGATGTTATAATTTTTCCAAAGATTGTTACAATGAAAGCCTTTTATCCTTGCCTTTTATTTTATAAGCCTTTTATCTTGGTTGGTATAATTTCATTTTTGAAGGGGTGCAATTTTTCGGAAACTTCGCAGATAAAATTTTATATTTTTATTTTTAAGATGGCATTCGGTAATGAACGGGTTAAAAGCTCCTGATTGCCGTAAAGTGTCTCCAACCTAAGGACACTTACAGTTTTACAGTTACCGATATAATTTTCCATTTTTCATTGTTTAATCAGTCAAAAAGAGCATAAAAACGACTATAAAAAGCTGCTAATAATGTGCTTGTAGCTGCTTTTGTTCAGCTTCCATTAAAAATAAGGAAAATAAAATCTCCACACCCTTATCTGTCCTAACCTAACATAACCTAACTTAACCTAACCTAACCTAACCTAACATAACCTAACCTAACCTAACCTAACCTAACCCAACCCAACCCAACCCAACCCAACCCAACCCAACCCAACCCAACCCAACCCAACCCAACCCAACCCAACCCAACCCAACCCAACCCAACCCAACCCAACCCAACCCAACCCAACCCAACCCAACCCAACCTAATCTAACCTAACCTAACCCAACCTAACCTAACCTAACCTAACCTAAAGTCAGTCGCTCGCTTCGAAAACATTTCTCTAAAAATATTATGAAGCGCTCACCTCAAAGCACATTTTTTATGGCAAGCGAAACGATGCATTAGAAGACACTTATAAAGGGAACCACGTGTCTTTAATAAGCTTAATTTCTTTTTAGTAACGCGAGGACCAAGATTATCTGTTTGAGAAAAAACGTATTCTACATTAAAATAAATATTTTAACTTAGTTGAGATATAACTTGTGACTTTTTTTAAAATCAATTTTCTCTTTAATTTAACTTAATTTTTTTTATTTTGAACGAAAAAAAAAAAAAAATATGAATTGCGTTAATGAATTTTAGATGTTCGTTATTGGAGTGGAGTATGAGCTTAGGAAAAATATCGGACCAATAAAAGAAAGAATAGATAATCTTTTTTTTTTCTTCAAATTGTTATCAAAGCATCTGCTAAAAAAAAGACGTGAATGCTTTGGTCACTGTTACAAGAAAAAAGAAAATGTAAAATGACTAAAAATAAATTGCATTTAACAAAAACTGAGAATTAGTCATTGAAATATTCACATAGATAGGAAATAGAAAAAAAATGGTCATCTGAATGATTAAAAAAAAAAAAAAAGTTAATAAAAAATCGGCTTGTAATGATTTAAAATTTAATTTATTTTTTTGACTTGGGATCATATAAGTATTACGTAAGAACTTAAGGGGGAAGGGCCTCCGTTGTGCTTACGCTAATGTTAAATTTCCGTAAAGGAAGCTTATTTTCGCTTACTATAGTGGAGGGGGGGGGGGAGGGTCTGAAAATGCCAAATTAATGCTTACGTAATACTTGTACGATCCTCTATTGTTCCTCCCCTACCGAAATCAAAAATCAATTTCCGAATATGGAAAGAGACTTTTAAAATAATTACCTGTAATCCGAAGCCGGTAAAAATTGGCTCCGACGCCGACATCGGCGTCGAAAAGCCAAAGTGCTAGAGCTTGGCGCCAGCGCCGATACCGGAATAACAAAGTTTTTGCCTTTGGTGCTGGTGCCGGAGCCGAAATTAATTTAAAAAAATGAACAAAATGATAGAAAAGTAAAAATTTAAAAGACCTAGTACAACAGAAACCAAAAAAAAAAAAAAAAAAAAAAAAAAAAAAACAATAATAATTAAGTGATGAGATGCGCTCTTTTTAGGAGGACAGTCCTCCTTTTTAACCATTTGTCCTCCTGTCCTCTTTTAGAGTAAAAGGTCCTCCTTTTTTGCAAATACAGAAATACAGTAGGTAGGCCTACTCACATATTTTTTTTAAAATATTTTTTCCCTTGAAAAAAGTTTTTTTCCAAATTCTCACAAATTCATTTTAAAAGTTAATTAATTCTTTTAAAATTGAAATCGTGTTTTTTATTAAAAACACTAGGTACTTATTATAAATATAAAAAAAATCGATTGTCAATTTTTTATATTTTTTAGGCCGGACCAAAAAAACATGGTGTTTTTTACAATTAAAAGAAATTAGTGGGGGAGGGGGGGTCGGAGGCAGTGAAATGTCAAACATAAAATGTCCTTCATTTTCATTTTTAGGGTCTGGTCACCTTAACGATGGGGCGATCGCCCCCCCCCCCCCCCTAAACCCATGCCTGGATATAATTTAGTTGATGTTTAGAAAATTGCAGGGATGAAGGTTAAATCGTCCCCCCCCCCCTAACCCCCAGAATTTTGTTCTAGATCTGTCCTGTCCTGAGCTTTTCAAATTATCGGTCTTACATGCTCGAAACGTTTATTTTATTTACAAATCTCTCAGACAGATGTCAGGGTTGGAGCCGAATAACTTGGAAACAAAGATAAAACAGTCGAGAGGGGGAGAGAGAGAATGTGTAAAAGCGTAGGAGTTCCCCACGACAGCGACAGACGGTCAGTAAATAAATTAAGCTTGCGCAGTGAGGTCGCAGTGTCAGCATTCGATCTAAAAGGGATCTTTCTCCCCAAGGTTACAGGGGGTCTCTCGGTTAGACAATTACCAAATCCGTGTATCTTTTAGTTAAATTTAAATTGATACAATTGCAAGTTGTGAGACGCAAGGCCCTTCGGGGTCGAAACATGGCTCGGGGAAAGGAACACCGGCTCGAAAGAGCAAATCATCTGATAAAGAAAAGCACAGGAGAAATTCATCGCAAGGACCCACACCTTCTCAGGCAACGAGGGGAGGGATTCGTGTATACAAAATCGTTGTTTTGGGGGATGGAGGCGTCGGGAAATCAGGTGAGATGACAACCCCTTAAAACTGGGTTGAAAATGTTTACAATAAGCTTCAATTTATACAAACACGATTCATGATCATGTAAATTTAAACGACGACCGGGTGTTTTTGTTTGTTTGTTTATTTACCTTAAGACATTTATTGGTAATTGACTTGTGCTCTGTGTTTTTGTTTAACCGGATGGGAATGTTGGGATTCCGAGCTGAGCTTTGCACATGGCTCAAGAAGTTTTCGATTAAAAAAGAAAAAAAAAATTGGAATCATGTCATTATAAAATAACAGTTGTCAGCCACTCATAGATTTTTGATCGTTTTTTTCCTTATTGGTTTAGTAAAATCACGAGATAGCATAATAGCTATTCTCGAAAAAATTTATCGATATTTTTGTCCTGTGAGTAAATCTTTCTAAGAAATGCGGCAGATAAGACATGAAAGATGCTCAAAGGACAGAGACCGATAAAGAACGCAGGTTAATTTGAAATTTTTGGAAATCGTGGAGAGAAGATATTGTAGCCAGCAAGTGTACTGGGTTTCCACTAAGTAATAACAAAAAAGGAGCAAGAGTGCCTTGGTTGCTTGTTGCTTATAGTTGTAGCTAGTTGCTGCTTATTGCCAATAATTGGTGATTTAGCCAGTTGTTGCTACAACTAGCCTGTTGCTTAGGGTGTCTCTTCCATAGCCAGTGATGCTGGAATGCTAATATGGTGCCGCCGGCCCCTAAAATATTTCCAAAGAATTTAAAAATAACGCTTGCGAAATTGGGGGCCTCCACCTAAACGCGAAGTGGTGCCTGTAGCAACGTGAATTTTTCCATTTAAAATGCATGGGAAATTTTCTTATTTCATTTTTTATTTTTTTTCTCAGTAAATAGCAAGTCGAAAAATCGGCCGTTGATCCAAATCTTACTTATACATATGCCTTTGAATTTAGATACAAAAACCCCACTCAAGTTTTTTTATTTTTTTTTTGTATTGTGTTCGGTCAATCAAAAGTTTGATTCTCCTACTAAAATATGGAACCTAAATATGTTCGTTGATGAAATAATCCTCTACAAGCCCAAGAGTTCAAACGTAAAAAAGCGTGTAAATCGACAGCATCCATAACCGATAACAAAAAGCAAACAATCTTTTTTTTTTTTCTTTTTTCCCCTTTCTTTTTCACCGCGACGTTATTTGCTAGCGAGTTCATTAATTTGAAAAAAGAAAAAAAAAAAAAAAAAAAAAAGGAAAAACACCTCTTATATAATTCTCTTATTTAAGCTCATGTTACTTTATCTGGAAAAAATAATGAAGGGAAAGAAATTTGTTCGCATAGAACATTTTTTGACGTCATACTTTGTTTAACTACGGCAAACACCGCAAAAAAAAAAAAAAAAAAAAAAAAAAAAAAATAGATTGTTTAATTTCTTTTCTGTGCAGAAATAAACGGAGCGATGTGAAAAAAAGATGTTTTCGATGACAAATCAATACCTTACAAGTGTATAAGATAACTTATCACACAATCGTTAGGGATTAGTGACGTTATTAATAGCGTTTTTTGTTTTTTTGTTCCAGCCCTTACCCTCCAGTTCGTGAGCCACAGTTTCTCGGAATATCATGATCCGACAATTGGTGAGAAAAACTTTTGAATCCTGTACTTAGAATGGAAAAATGGAGTGGATTGAAGCGGATTAATTTTCTTTTTTTTCTGGATTGCTTTCAGAGGATGCTTATCAGCAGCAAGCCGTTATCGATGGAGAGGCTGCGCTGTTAGATATTTTGGACACAGCCGGACAAGTTGAATTCAATGCAATGAGGGACCAATATATGAGATGCGGAGAAGGATTCATTATATGCTATTCCGTAACGGACCGGCATAGTTTTCAGGTGAATGCCACTGAAATTGGATCTCAATGCGACTTTTAAAAATTTAAAAAAAAAAAAAAAGAAGAAAAAGAAGAAGTTAATAATCTTTTACTATTTGGTTATCTAAAAATCTGTACCTCAGTGCAGAATTGAACCAAGTCCATTCAAGGATTGCAACTTCTTATTTCAAACCCGACTTTACAAAAAATATATAGGCTCAACGGCTGGCAGTGCTGATTTTATGCCTTCTGCTAGCAAGTTTATTTTGTTCACAAACACGGTCGTATAGACAGGTCCGGAAACTCCTATCTACGGAAGCCCTGAAGGGTCACATTTCTATAATTGTTTTTTATTGTTTGTTCCGGAACAAGAAATTAACGAAAAAATGTCTGTTCCGGAACAAACAATGTCTGTTCCGGAACAGGCAACTTTTAGTTAGAAAATTATCTGTTCCGGAACAGACAATTTTAAAAATTGTTTGTTCCGGAAGTGACAATGTTAAAAATTGTTTGTTCCGGAACTGACAATTTTAAAAACTGTTTGTTCCGGAAGTGACAATGTTAAAAATTGTTTGTTCCGGAACTGACAATTTTAAAAATTGTTTGTTCCGGAACTGACAATTTTGAATTAATTGTCTGTTCCGGAACAAACAATGTCTGTTCCGGAACAGGCAACGTTTAGTTAGAAAATTGTCAGTTCCGGAACTGACAATGTTAAAAAATGTTTGTGCCGGAACTGACAATTTTAAAAATTGTTTGTTCCGGAACTGACAATTTTGAATTAATTGTCTGTTCCGGAACAAACAATGACTGTTCCGGAACAGGCAACGTTTAGTTAGAAAATTGTCAGTTCCGGAACTGACAATGTTAAAA
The DNA here is from genome assembly GCA_037577465.1 of Liposcelis bostrychophila. Classification (NCBI taxonomy): domain Eukaryota; kingdom Metazoa; phylum Arthropoda; class Insecta; order Psocodea; family Liposcelididae; genus Liposcelis; species Liposcelis bostrychophila. Next base: position 9,700,714 of record CM075212.1, read on the forward strand.
ATTGTTTGTTCCGGAAATGACAATTTTAAATTAATTGTCTGTTCCGGAACAGGCAACGTTTAGTTAGAAAATTGTCAGTTCCGGAACTGACAATGTTAAAAATTGTTTGTTCCAAAACTGACAATTTTAAATTAATCGTCTGTTCCGGAACAAACAATGTCTGTTCCGGAACAGGCAACGTTTAGTTAGAAAATTGTCAGTTCCGGAACTGACAATGTTAAAAATTGTTTGTTCCGGAACTGACAATTTAAAATTAATTGTCTGTTCCGGAACAGACAATTTTCTAACTAAAAGTTGCCTGTTCCGGAACAGACATTTTTTCGTCAATTGCTTGTTCCGGAACAAACAATAAAAAACAATTATAGAAATGTGACCCTTCAGGGCTTCCGTACCTATCCCTTATAGATTGGAGACCATGTCCCGCTTAACTACGCATAAATTAGTTCCTCCTTTCTACCACCGCGAGCGCTACTTGTTAGAGAGTCGCTTTTTGATTGGTCGTTGGTAATGTAAACAACGATGGCGGCTATTTTCTCTTGTTGTTCGAAACGAGAGTCCCAGTAGGAGTCCCATCTTAAACATTTGGCATGTTGCGGCTCTCTAGATCGCAGCGCTGCCAGTGGCCAATTTTAGAACTAATTTTTGCGTAGTTAAGTGGGACAGAAGTTTCCGGACCTGTCTATACGACCGTGCTAACAATAAAGCAGAAAAGTGAACTCGCAGAAGACATTAATTTCAGTTGGCAACGCTTGTATATGCTTTGTAAAAGTCGGGTTTGAAATAAGAAGTTGCAATCCTTGAATGGACTTTGTTTAGTTCTCCACTGAGGTACAGAAATGCTCAGAAATTTTTAAAAGCACTAAAGCCGATCCAGATTCTTAAAACTTGCAAACCCCGGGATTTCGAATCCCGCAAATATAGGTATTTTTAGGAGTTGCTAGTAAAATTTTACAAAATTAACAAGAAAAACATAAGGAAAAAAAAAAGACTTGGTAACACTAAAACTAGTACAAGATACAACATGATAAGACAAGTTTGAACTTGCATTGGAAAGATAATTTTGTACAAAAAAAAAAAAAAAAGTCCAAATCGAACATTTTCATCATATCACCGGTTCCCCGGATTAAAAATTCCATAATTCCGAAATTCCGGGATTGAAAAAATCCCGAATTATTAATCATTTCTAATCCAGCTATTCTTTCAAAAATGAAAAATTTACTGAAACAACGACGCGACTTTTCGTATTGTTTCAGGAAGCCGTAGAATATAAGAAACTCATCAATAAAGTCCGAGCATCAGAAGACATCCCGTTAGTTCTAATTGGGAATAAATTCGACTTACAACATCAGAGGAAGGTGACACTCGAGGAAGGTCAAGCTCTGGCACAGCAATTCGGATGCCCATTTTTCGAAACTTCAGCGGCTTTAAGGCATTTCGTCGACGACGCATTTCACACTCTTATCAGGGAAATAAGGGCGAAACAGAACGGGAGGAATTCTGCGAACAAATCACGAAATAGCAAATGGAGAAGGTTAAGATCAATATTTTCCGTTATATTTAAAAGGAAAAATCATTACTCCTCCTAACCCTGTTAAATATTTAAAAAAATTATATTTGCTGTCATCAGTTATCAACCGATTTTGGTAGTTTATAACTTAAAAAAAAAAAAAAAAGATGGGGAAATCGTTTTTTAAAAAACCCATTCGAGATTTTATTTAATTCCGTTATTTATTTATTTATTATTTACTTACTTATTTATAAGTGTCAGTTTTATGTTTCGTTTCTTTAAAAAAAAAAAAAAAAAAAAATTGAGTGTAAAATTAATTTGTTTGAGGCGCTAAAAAAAATTTAAAGGAATATTCTTTTGGAATCGCTAGTCGTAAATGATTTTAAAATTGAGAGGATTTCGATTTATAACTGTTTTGGACTCCCCATATTAGGTCGTCCCTTATTTTGGCAATTTTCGAAATTAAAATCGAGTACCCCCAAAAATGGTTCTTCTTGATGTACTGATAAACCCGAACCACGAAAGCGCGGCGATTTGAGCTTTAAGTTCTCATAAGAGAAAAGAATTTTAGTTTCGTTTTTCGTATCGAAAATTTTCCGTAGATCACGAATCTGGAGTCTGTTTTTTTTTAAAATCTGATCCGGTTTTTGAGCTAGAGACTGAAATAAACTGAGAACTTGGTATCTTTTGTCACTTCACCAGGTTTTTTGCCACATTTTGGCTTTTAGCTCAAAAACCGGACCAGATATAAAAAAAAGGACTTGAGATTCGTAATCTACGGAAAAATTCCGATAAGAAACCGCATTTTTTCGCGAAAAAAAAATTGTCGATTTGTTTTCCCGCTGAGTAAAATATAAAAAAAAATTCGGGTTTATCAGTACACCAAGGAGAACTATTTTTGGGGGTACACAATTTTAAATTCGAAAATTGCCAAAATAAGGGACACCCTACCTCATATGGTAATAGCAACTTCCATAAGAATCCTTAACAATTTTTCTTAGTCCCATCGCCGAGCCTAAAAAATTAATATTTCATTTGTTACAAATTTTTTTATGTGATTTTTGTACACATAGTATTTGTATTGTACATGATAGATAAAAGATGGGCTTTAAGGTGCTTTAATTTTTTAAAAAATTAGAAACTTGTTCTGTTTTTTTTTTATTTTATTAATTTATGTTTTTCTTTTTTATTTATTTAGCTTTTTAAATGGTTCTAATAGTACTAAGTAAAATTCTGTAAAGCTCAAATAGTGTAAAGAAAATATGTTTATATATTTTGCTAAGACAGAGAAAGTGGACTGCAGCAAAATCCTGATGTGCAGATTCCCGAAAATCATATTCCGAGATTTTGCGCATCGAAGTTTGGAAATGATTTTTATATTTATATTCGATATCTTTGCCACGGTATTTTTTTTTTCTAAAAAAAAAAGAAATACTTTTAAAATATGTAAAAAAAAAAAAAATTCTTAAAATAGGGCGCAATTTCACCCCAAACATGTTCGGCAAACATATTCGACAAACATTTTCCCCAACATGCAGGGGAAGCTCCACATAAGCTGTGACGTTTTTTTAAGCATGTTGGGTGAAAATGTTTGTCCAACATGTTTGGCGTAAAATTGCGCCCATAAATATAAAAATTGTAAAAAAAAAACGATTTAAAAAAAATCCAGAGGTTTTGCTTTGGGTCGTAAAAAAGTAACCTGACAATATTTTATTAAAAATTCTGATTAAGTAACCGTTCCAAAAAAAAAAAAAAAAAAAAAAAAAAAAAAAAATTAAGTCAAGCAAAATATAAAACAAAATTGGACTATAAAAAAAATGTTTCAAAAATCCTGAATTAGTAAACGATAGCACTGCCTTTTTATTTTAATGTTTTTTGTGAAAATTATATAAAATATAGAGTCTAGTCGATATAATTAACGAATGTTATGAAAAAAAAGGCTTCTGCTTTAAAATTAATCGTAAAATTGTTAATTTAAAAAAAAAAAAAAAAAAAATGTTGGTAGCAGAATTTTTATTTAAAATTTTTTTTATTATTTCTTAATTTATATATGTGGCTTTCCGTATCCGTATAAATATATGATATCAGATTTTAAAAAAATTAAAAATAAAAAATAAAAATTAGGAACGTAGGAGTTTTTAAATGAATTTACAATAAAGAAAATACGTAGGGTGATCGAGAATTTTTGAATATATTAGGTTTTTTTTAAAAAAATACCTATATCCAAAAGTGTAGACCGCTATTTTAATTTTTTCACTGACTGCAAATCGGAGTAAACGATACCTATCATGACATTTCGGAATTTTGACAAGCATTTAATTTGCTACTATGTCGCTTTACTTAATAAAAGAAAATAATTTTAAGAAAAAAAACGTAAAGTGCCAAAAATAAAAGTATGCTTACGGCAAACTTATAATTTTTTATTTAAAAATATTAATTAAACCCTTTTTAGTTATTAAATTTGACTGTGTTGAGAAATTGAGAATAATTACCCGGAAATATAATTTTAATGAGATGCAGAAAAAAGAGAAAATAAAATAAAATCCATTTTAAAATTTAAAAAAATTGTTTAACCAGACGTTAATTATTTTTCTACAAGTTCAAAATGGATTTTGTTTATCAGAATTAAGCCACGGACAATTAAACCAAAATGTAATGAAAATATAGCCAGAATGATTGTTTTCGTGCACCTAAAGTTACATGTTTGAAGGAATAAAATATTCGTACTGTTTGAAAACACTGAAAATTTCTTTTTGAACTTTTATATTTGAAAACAGTCGAACGCTCTTTATAATCCTTTTCTGAGTAAACAATGAAGCTTAATTATTGAAAAATAAAAATCAAAGGTTGCCATTTTTGAAACCGAATTTTCTTGAGATTCGTTTTTGAAAATACAAGACTGATATTTATTTTCATTTAAGAAAAAAAAAAAATTGACAGTCGTCAGCCAATTTCATTCTTCCATTATTTACTTTTTTTCGTCAATTTGTCAAAAAAACAAAAAATTACACTCTTAAATAACATCTATCTTTAAAAATTGAATATTTTTAAGTGGATGATCTCGGACAGTCTTTTTGTTAACAATGAGTCATTTAACTACTCGAAGAATTATGCTTACGCGGGTTCTAGTCCAGTATGATATTTATTTCATTTCTTTTTCACTGTTGACTGGACTTGATTAATATTAGACTCACCAATCTTCGAGTACCACTCACAATCTGAAAGAAATAAAAAACAAATCAGAATGGATGAAGCGGTCTAAATGCAACCTGCCGAAAAAAAAAAAAAAAAAAAACTCCAATTCCAAGTTCTTTTATTTTCACCCAACTTTTTTTTTTCCTTGCCAAAGAAAAAAAAAAAATCTAAAAAAGGAAATGCTTTGTAGAGAAAACTCCAGGGAATGCAAGAAAAAAAAAGATGTTCAATGTCGTTTATTTGCTTAGAAAAATGTGTTAAAACCAACATCTCCTATTAATCTTAAACTAAAGGTTTTTTTCCCCCCCTACATATATTTTGCCAACCAAAAAATAAAAAAAGCAGCAATAGGAACGTACGCAATAACGTTCCATTCAAAGTTTCTGAATATTTTTTTTTACCCTTTAAATATTGCTTAATTTTTTATTTTTATGTTACTAGGACTGATTTACATTTAAATTATTTCATAGGCCTATTTACTCAATAGAAAACTGATAATAATTGTAAAACAGATTATAAATTTAAAAAAAGAAAGAAAACATTAACGCACATATTTGTTGTAAAATGGCAGTGTAGTAAGGAAAAAAAAATTAAAAAAGAAAAAAAATGTATAAGATATCAAAATATAAAGTGCTTGTTATTCGGTGTATTGTTGTACTCGTGCATACCTTAATTTAAATTCCCTAATTTCCATTGTTTCAATAAATTCCTCAAATGATTTTTATCGTTATCATTGGCGAATGCGTAATCAATACTTCTATAACTAATATTCCATAAATCTTCTTTTGATAAGTTAAAAGATTTCGAAGCCAATTCGTATTCCTTTGATAAAGTCGTTTCGAAAACGCCCATATCGTCCGTCTAAAAAAATCAATATTTTTATTTGAAATTTAAGTGGTCCAAATCAGCGAAAAAAAAAAAAAAAAAAAAATTCTTACCCCTAACACAACCGGATGGTTGGCTTCATATAAAATTCTAAAATGATGCTGATCAGCAGCTGATACTGTTTCGCACTTAACATTTGATGTGATACACAATTCCACTGGGATCTTCTTTTTTAAAAGCTGCGTCCAATTTTCATGATTTCCTTTATATAATTCATGTATGCAAGTGCAGTGCCCCAAACGATCAGGATTAAAATTTAATATGTCACTGACTTCTTTATCATCTGGGATTTCCCCGCAATGTATGGTTAATTTAAGACCTTCTTTTCTGGCTTTGTTGAGCATTTCAGTAAAGTCTGTGAATTTTTTCTGGAGAGGATCTCCGCTTACATCAATTCCAACGATTATATCTGGATATAATTTTGCATAATGTATAGCTATTTCTACATTCTCTTGTCCACTTTCTAAGGATTCCTTACGATTTATGGAAATAATTAATTTTACTACAATTTTTAAAGAGCTGCAAGCTTTGACTCCCTCAATCATGGCTTCCATGTATTCTTTTTTACTCATTGTGTTTGCTTCTTTTCTTAAAGTACTCCTAAGCTCAAGATACACAACATTATCAGATTCAAAACTTTCAATAACTCTTATTGTAGCTAGTTTCACAGCCTCTGGATTGGTTGTTACTGAATGAGCAATCTTAAACATTTCAAAACACCTGGAAAAAAAATGGTTATGTTTAAGATGATTAATTAACAATAACTTTTTTTTTCTGCTTGACACTTACTCTGCCAACGTCCATGATTTCATTTGAAAAATAGTATTTTCCCATCCGTCCCAAGTTTGATCATCAATTTGTGCTTTTTCATTTTGCTTGTTATACTGACGAAGTTCTTTTAAAGTTTTAGAACTTAATGACCCATTCAAATGTGCATGAAGTTCCTAGAAAAAGAAATAAACAGACCAGAAAATAAAGCTTCAACTATATCTCGCTCATTCGACCGAAACAAATTAAGATCCTTCAGGAAACTTTCCCTTAAAAATCCTGAAAACTTTTTTTAAATGATCATCGTTACCCACGAATGAAAATGACAGGAATCATTCATCATATACAGACATTTTACAAAAAAGCCGATTTTCGATTCTAATAAATCTGACGATCGTTAAAAATGCGGGATACTTACGATTTTCGGTAATGTTTTACAAAAAGTTAAATCCATTTTTGTAAATATTAAATAAATGTTTTACAATTTTCTTTTAAAAAACGACCGTTAATTTATTTATAAACAATGCCTATTTTCATCATATAAGCAAAACCAAGCGCCATATTGTTTTCAAAGGAATGACGTGGAAGCAGATTTTCAAAATTATTGGCGGAAAAATCAAAAAGTTTGATTTTGTTTTTTATCTGTGGTCAAGGCAAGAATGCGGACGGCACAAGGGGCTAAGGGTGGTAAAAGGCTTTTAAGGAGAAACTCCAAATGATTTTTATTAGCATGGTAAACTTGGAAAATGCATACCATGCACGTATTTTTTTCAATCGTTATATCCCAAAAAATTCCCATCCGCCTTCTTAATAAAGACGAGCTTCTTCGAGGAAAAGGCTAGACTCCAACAAAGCAAATGAAGAAAAAATGTAACATAATTGAACATGATTTTCTTTCATTTTCACAATATTTTATCCTTTACTTTATTAAAGTATATATTTGAATGCAGCTCATAATGTGCTAATAGTTGCTCGTTCAGTTTCCAATAAAAAATTAGAATGAAATCTCCTTACCCTTATCTGTCCTAATATAACCTAACCTAACCTAACCTAACCTAACCTAACCTAACCTAACCTAACCTAACCTAGCCTAACCTAACCTAACCTAACCTAACCTAACCTAACCTAACCTAACGTAACCTAACCTAACCTAACCTAACCTAACCTAACCTAACCTAACCTAACCTAACCTAACCTAACCTAACCTAACCTAACCTAACCTAACCTAACCTAACCTAACCTAACCTAATTTAACCTAACCTAACATTACTTAAATAGTTATTTGCCTTTAGAATTTTATGTTATTGAATTTATGAATTTTAATCATTTGGAATTAAAAGTGACGTATTAATTTATTAAAATAAAATCGTGTCCGTTTTTAGGATGTGGAAAAAGTAAACAAATCTTGATTTATATTTTATTGGAAAGCTCAACATTGCGGTTTGTTTACTTTTTCGGCATGCTAAAAGGGGACACCTGCCTTAACAAAAAAGGTGACGTCATAGTGACGCGTCAGATTTTTTTACGAGATTTTCTACGTCAAAATGACTTGAAAGACGTCTTTTGTCGTTCGTTGACGTCACCTCCATTTTGAAATGCTGATGTCATCTCTTTTAGACGTTAATAAGAACGTCTTCTTAATGTCATCCACTGACAAATTGTATAATTGTCTGTCATTTTTAGAAAGGTAGTGTTCGACGTTATTTCGACTTGTAAAATCGGCCCAGAATTTGACCATACTGTACCTGTTGACGTCTTTTTGACGTTTAAAGACGATGTTTCCCTGGGTAAAGCTTTCGATTTTTTAAAAACTCTACACAGTAAAAAATATTATGTAAATATGTTCTAAGAGGTCCACATAAATTTTTTATGTTGTTTCTCCCATAAGGCAAACATAAAACAAAAACAACATAAAAATTATGTGGGGTCATGTACATATTACGTAAGCATTTTTTTTTTGCCATTTTCAACCCCCTCCCCCCCCCCCCCCCCCGTTGTAAGCATGAGTAAGATTTTTGCATCCCTATATTACGTAAGCTTTTTTTTTTTTTTTTTTTTTTTAATGGAACCAACGACACTTGACTTCGGTAATTTTCCCCGTAATTCATGGAACTGAAATAAACCAATATAAACACCTATATTGAGAAAATTAAAGAGAAGGTTACCTTTATTTAGACAGTAAGAAATAATGTAATATTAGCTCGCCGCAACTTTACAATATTTTAAAAAAACATGAAATTAATTAATTAATTATTTATTTATTTTCAAAAATTCCTGGTCAGAGTAGAAAAAAGCTTACGTAAGAACGTGTGAGACCCCCCCCCTCCCCTTAGTAAGGTGTTGTAAGCATTTACGAGACCCCCTCCCCCCCTTAACATGCTTACGTAATATGTACATGACCCCAGTGGACCTGCTTATGTTGATTTATGTTGATTTTGACATAAAATTTTTTACTGTGTACCAACAAAGAAATTTGACGGTTCCAAAGACTATGGGCATGGGTGATTTATGCATCAGCAGAAAGATCAGGTTTCGCAATTAGTTTGAAATAAGCGATAATGAACATGATTACGTAAGCATATACTATTTTAAGGACGGAATCGAAATTCTCATGTCAGCGCGTTGAGTCTTTAAAAGCAGTACCTTACGAGGGAGTGGGAGGGGGTCAAAAATTGCCGTTATTATTCTCATGTAATATTTTCATACTCCCTATACAAATTTTCTCAGCATTAATTTTACCTAAATTTCTACTGTGAAACTATTTTATAATTAATAAAATTATTTCCGTTAAAGTTTCGACAAGGAATCTCCTTGCTGAAAATCACCTTGAAATATTTTTTACGTCATAACCTAGTGCCCCTTTAGGGAAATATCGGAAATCTATATTTAAGACAAGAAGAAAATTAAATTGTTTCAGAATGTTAATGGTTTGAGGCACAGCGATAAAGTTAATTCGAGCAGCTATCCTTGGAAATTCGCGGGATTCGTTTACCCAGAATGGATAAAAACAACAGAATGGAAGAATTTTTTCCCTTCGGCTTCTAGACATTTTTTTATTGAAAAATGATAATAAAATATTTAAACAGAATTTAATTTTTTGAAAATCATATTAGGATCATTAACAGCACAAACATGAATGGGGACGAGGGCGATGATGATAATAATGATGGTACTGAGGAAGATAACGACTACGAAGGTAAAAAGCAACCTCATCAACAACAGAACAACCAAAAAAGAGAGCAGGATATTTGAAAATACACTTTCTTTAAAATGATTAAATGCTTCAAAAGGACTCGGATAAATTCGAAGCTGATATTGATAACTTCATCAGAATTCCGAGTATCTAGTTAAGTGTTTTGGAAACAAAACCAAAGTTTAAATTGATGAAGTTTAGAAAGTGACCAAATCGATAACTAACAAACCAAAATTCTCTTACTCTATTATTGTTCCTGGGATTTAAGCTGCATCAATAACTTCATTTTTAATATTTCAATATTAACTTCATTATCGTTCGAAAACCCAATTAAAAAAGTTATCATCTTAAAACAATAATCGAGTTTCTATTCGAAATACGAAGGGGAATAATAAGATTTTAATTTCCGATTTTATAAGCGAAAATTCGCTATACATCCGTAATTAGCTTGTATATCGAGCTAATAAAAAAACTACCGTAGGAAGAAAAGGAAAAGCGTCTTAATTAAGTTTGAACCAGACAATATATGAAAGATGGCGATGTCAAATCAACGTTAAAAACTTGTTTGATCGGATTTGGAACATGCGCTTTTCGTCATCGCCAAACGAGAAAACCTCGTGGCTTCCAGAACCGTTTCAGTTTCTCGATGAGTTTCCATTTGTTTGGAGCACACTTTTTTCCGATTTCGAATCTCCCGGTATTTTTTCTCTCAGTTCGTACACAGTGGCCCGGTATTTTGATTTATTTGTTTCGGTAGATTCGTTGTTTTTTTTTCTCCCTCGCGATTTTAAAGTTAATTTTTTTTTTTTCGATTTTCAATTTAGATGCGGTTCAGGAGATAAAAAGTGACGTGAATCTTTTTTTTTTTTTTTTTTTTTTTTGCACGGAAGGGTATTTAAATTTATTTGTTTAATAAAGGGGGAAAGGTCCGGTTTTTGTAACGGTTTAATAGGTTTTGTTGGAAAATTGCTGTTATTGTGCTCCGGGCTTGACTTCGTTCCATTTTGTAAAAAGAAAAAAAAAAAGCGGGGAAATTACCTTTAAAACTTTAAAGAAGTAGATTAAAGATATCGATACTTTATAAAACTTTATCATTCTTTTAAAAGATAAACGAAAAGAATTTCACATCTGCTTGATAAAAACTTTTTGAAACAAAGTTTTTGCTTTACTTTTTTAATTGTTCACTTTATTAGTCATAAGTTAGTCGGAACTTAAAAAGTTAAGTCTGATGAACTTCGTCTTTTCTCCCTTTTTAAGTTTTATGCATGTTCGCAATTTATTATAACTATTATTAGGATACGTTACAACACATGCCTCGGAGGCTTCCTGGCAATTTATGTCCCATGCTTACTTTTATCACATTTTTGAAAAATACGAGTGATGCACGATTTTTGTGAATGAAGTAAGATTTTACTCAAAAAATTATGAAGGGAATTCAGTTTTTCATTAAAATCCAAGGGGCTGGTCATTCATTACACCAAATATTTTTCCTGAGTTTTGGACCCCCTCCCCCCTAAAAATATGACGAAATTAATGAATTGCCCCACAGCTAGAAAATTTTGGAAAAGAAATCGAAGCAAGTTCCTGAGGAATTTATGTACTATTAACTTCAAATCAAGTTCAATCGCATTCCAATGCGATGCTTAACTTACAACAAAACGTAAAAAAAAACATTGAGGTTTGAAATTTTCAAAAAATTCTGAAAACGAAGACCCTTCTTAAACGATGTTTTAAAAATATATCATTGTTAATAATTTTTCATGGGGAACATATTTTTATGACCATTCATAAAATTTAATTCTGTATCTCCGTCGTAAATATAATCAGAGATAGTGTGTTTCGAGTTTCGACTGTTTATAAAAATCATATGACTACAAGTTTGTACGCGCAAGTTGGCGTATACATGTGGTCACATGACATTTTCACGAATCATCGAAACAGACTAACTCCAATTCTGTACCTTCACTGCAGCACTGAACCAAGTCCATTCAAGGATTGCAACTTCTTATTTCAAACCCGACTTTACAAAAGGCACGGTCGTATAGACAGGTCCGGATTCCGGAAACTTCCTATGCCGCTCATGTCCCGCTTAACTACGCACATTTTAGTTCTAAAATGGGCGACTGGCGGCGCTGCGATCCTGCCATCGTCGGGATCAAATCTCAACGACCAATCAAAAAGCGTCTCTCTAACAAGTAGCGCTTACGGTGGTAGAAAGGAAGAATTAATTTTTGCGTAGTTAAGCGGAACATGGTCTCCCATGTATAAGGGATAGGAGTTTCCGGACCTGTATATACGACCGTGACAAAAGGTATACAGGCTCAACGGTTGGCAGTGCTGATTTTATGCCTTCTGCTAGCAAGTTTATTTTGTTAACAAAGCAGAAAAGTTAACTCGAAGAAGACGTTAATTTGAGTTATTGGTAACGATGTATATGCTTTGTAAAGTCGAATTTGAAATAAGAAGTTGCAATCCTTAAATGGACTTGGATCAGTTCTGCACTGAGGTACAGAATTATATTTAAGATGGTGTTACGTTAATTGACCTCCAACACATAAAATCAAAATATTGCATTATCTCGAATCGACGTACTGAAGTTACACCCAGAAAAAGGTCTAGAACAAGTTTTGTCTTGCAACAAAACTGGAATGTTCCATAGCAAAAAAAATATGCTTCACGAAGATGGACAGGTGATGTTTCTTGTGAAGATATCTTTATTGTTTTCGCATTAGCCATTTTCTTTTCTGAGTGTATTGGGAGAGGCAGACGACCAAACTCATACGTCACTTTAAGGCCGAATTACACACGGCTAGTGTACTAGCTTGTCTCCTATATTTAACTTAAGTATAAGCTACTCGCTCCTACTAGCTAGCGAGTAGTTTGTACATAAGTTAAATATAGGAGACGAGCTAGTACACTAGCCGTGTGTAATTCGGCCTTTACTACCTGGGTTAATTGTGCTATTGGTCGTCTTGTTGCCGTCCAATCAGTTTGAAAGTAAACAAAGCCGTCACTGGACGACAACAACAATGCCACCGTTATAGCAGACGCTATTCACTAGTGACCCTAGCGGATGAGTTTGGCGTCTGCTTCCTTTATTAAAGTATTGAAAAAACGTTATAACTGAACTGAATGATAGGATATATATGGAAAATTTTTAAAGTAAATCTCCAGTAATATTTCCATTCAGTTGAACCCTTTTAGCCCTAAGCTCGAAGACTTAATAATTTTTCCGCTAAATATACGGGAAAACGTTTTTTTTTTTTTTTTAGGGAGAGTTTTTACTGCGAACCTGTCGGATTTTTGTTCTCAGAATTACTACAAAATTATTAAAATTTCAATCCCAGAAAATTTCAAATTCATTTTTTTTTTCCAACCAAAAAAAACTCTTTTTGCTCTTCTCCCATATTCTCCAGTTAATTTAAAATAATTTTTGTCACTTTCAACATTAAAAAGGGAATTACGAAAGCCTGAAAATCATCTGTTTAGACTTAAAAACAAACTTTTATTCTCATCCGACCTTGAAATTCCCATCGGATCTTTTCAAAACTTATTTTAACCTTTTCCCTTTCCATATTTTATAAAAACATTTTCACTTTTCCCCGTTATTCCAAAACCTCTTTAACAATTATAATAAATTTTCCTTTCTAAAAAATCATTTTAACCTTTAAAAAATAAGAAAGTTTTTGCATAGCCGCTTAGCCTTTTTTTTTAGCGCATTTCAAAAAAATACGACAAAATATCGTTTATCTTCTCGCTAAAAAACTTTTCAACTTTTAAAATGCTTTTTTTTCCCTCCTCCTTATCCGAAACTCATAAAAATTTCTGCATGAATATTAACATAATCCTTGCAGATTATCATACTCTCCTTTTTTTTTTCCGGGGGAAATCTTTTTAAATATTTTCTATATACAGCATAATGAAAAAAAAAAAAAAAACTAGGGAGGAAAAAGAATAAAAGTAATTTAGTTACGCTAAAAAAAGAAAAATAAATGAAAGAAAGAAAAAAACGAATTCGGCGGTTTAATTACGAAAGTCAGGCTTTCGAATTTTTGTTTATGTCGTACAATGTGAAGCGGAAATTTCATTGTCTTTTCCACGGAAAAAAAACATGAGTTTTTCGAGAACAGTAATCACAAATGAATTCATTTCTATCGCTTTCGATATATTAATTCTTTTTAGGCTTTTTTCCCCTTCTCTCGCAGTTTTTTTTTGTGTTTTTGATTGCCTCGAAGTCAGCATTTTGTTACTGACTGGTGGATTGATTGCTGATCACGCTGAGCTTCATATCTGAATGAGAATTGGTTAAAAAAAAAAAAAAAAAAAGCTCTGCGGTTTTGTATCCTCCGGGTTTAGAAATTAGCATGAAAAGAAGAAGAAAACACATTCTAATAAGTATTCCCTTTTTGTCTTCTATTTACCTTTTAAAAGTAAATTGAGGTCCCTTTTCCCGTTAATTTTACCCTTTTTCAAGTTTGTTGCTTTTACGGCTTCCTGTTTCGGATAGTTTTAGAAATGACTTTTCCGTGTCATCTACAGTTCCTACTTATAAGTTCCAGGAATTAAGCATTCCAGGGATTTCTACCTAATTTTCATGAGTCGGGATGGAAAATCGAGAATACCGGAATCAATCGCGCGTTTGTCATTTTCAATGAAAAGTCGGACGCGAAAAATGATTTTCTGCTCCTAAAACGTTCTGCTCACTCACCGAATAATCGTGCATGGGTTTTTTTCTCAGAAAAATGACTAGACTGTTTTTAATGTCACAGAATTTGAAAACGCATATTGAAATATTTCGAGGTGACGTCAAAAGAACGATAATAAGACGTCACTCGTCATTTTGTCGTCAAAAAATGTGACGTACTATAAACGCCATGAAAACGTTCAACGTTGGCATGGTCACATTCTGCGATAATTTTACGAGTCCAAATGACATCAACATGACGTCCCTTAGGAGTGACCGGTAATAGAACTTGTTAGTAGATGACGTCCAGAAGACGTCTAAAAGAGATGACTTTAGTCTTTCGAAATTGAAGTGACGTAAAAAAAATGACAATAAAAAGTCATCCACTTAATTTTTTAGTCGAAAATATCGTGAATAAATCCCGGAAAATGACCACGCCTAATGACCAAAATGTGACGCGTCTCCATGACGTCTCCTTTTTCGTTGGGTGAAGCGGATGATCAATCTAATAATCTATCAACAGGGGCTCTGACTAAAAAGTCACCTAAATACTCCAAAACCCAGTGTTGCCAGATTTTCTTTCCGAAATTTCGTTGTTTACAAGGAAATGGCGGTAAAATTTTCTTGTACCAAAAATCACAAATTTCCATGTTTTTCGCTGAAATTTCCTTGCTTCAAGCCTGATTTTCCTATTCTGCCGTCTGATTTCCTTGTATTTTGAGTAGTTCCGGCTAAAATAGCCTTGTATTTCCTTACATTTTTACCAGGAATTCCTTGTCCATATAACGCTTGCAATCAGGGAATTTCCTTGTACCTGGCAAAACTGCCAAAACCTCCCTAAAAGTGATTAAAAATATCTAAAAGTCACTAGAAAAGTCACCATGCGCAATCAAAAACACAGAAAACGTAGCGTAACATCTTACCTGGCGTAATTTTTTTAACCTTCCGTTTCCCAGAAAAACAAAACGAAGTTCATCGTTAAAAGATTATTAAAAATTTTTGATTTAAATTAAAAAATATTTTACCCGGAAATCGGAAGAACGTTTTGCAGAACGGAACTAGGGATTGCAGTACCGGGAGTACCGGAACCGAGCCGAAATTCGGAAAACTTCGGAACTGGTTCCGGACGTTTTATAAATAGGAATATTAAATCAACCGGAACCGGTGGTCCGGTATCGGTTCCGGTTCCCGCAATTTTAATATTCCTATTGATTAGACAAAAAAAAAAAAAAAAAAAAATAGTGGAATTAAACTCTTAAACTACAAGCAGAGAGAAAAAGACAAGTTTTTTCTTGCATAGTTCGCTCTTTGTGAATAACAGTGCTGCCGCCGGTGCGCTATCGCTTGATTTCTTTTTGTACAATGCCGACCTAACTTATTCTCCGAAATTTGGATTTTGATTCTTGATTTCTTGAAGTTACTTGTTTTATATTTTATGCAACATAAGAAGAAACATTTACGAATTAAAATTCAATGTAAGAAAATGTCGCTCCACTTACAATCAAAGAAAAAGTTTATTTGATAAATTAAAAATAGCTTTTTTTTGCTGTTACCGGTACCGGTTTCGAAGAATCTCTTTTCCGATGGAACCGGTTCCGAGATTTCACGGTACTTTGCAATCCCTAAACGGAACTTCCTAGTCTGAATTTCAAACTTTGAAATCGAAAAACGTAGTGCTATTTCAAAAACAAAACAAAACAAAGCAAAAAAAAAAAAAAATCACGGCCTAAAATTTAATTTTTGTAACCAAATTTTTTATTTATAGATTCGAAAAAATTCGGTTGTAATGAATAGAAATTAAAAAACGATGCAAGCAGATTGACTTGATTGAAAGATACTTAAGCAAAAATCAAAAAAGATTATTAGGTTATAACCCTATCAAAGACGACCGAGGATATCATTGGCTGTGCGTTCAATTGCAATGAAGAGCTTCGACGAACATATGACCGGCATTCTTTTTTCGAACGTTGTAATAACGAAATAATATTAATTTTTTTTTTTGGCTTGTTATATTCGCTCTTAAAAATGGCGGAGGAAGTGAAAGAAGAAAGAACAACAGAAAGTGCCGATCCCGTGAAAACCGCAAAAAGTTTAATATTCAGTGTGGGTCTGCAAGGACGTCTCGTCTACGCTTGTTTGTTATTTTTATTTTTTACGGAATTAGTTTTGTCATATTTCCTCTACGAATATATATCATCCGTGGAAAAAAGATGCGTGGAGGTGGATTTGGGAATCGTCCCGACGAGATCCACGAGGAGGAAACGATCCCCCGTTTTGGAGGATAACGCCGTCACGACGGCCGACGATGCAAACGTTGAATTTTTCAATCCGAAATTAAGACACGAATTGGATGAAAAAGAATTGAGCAAACACGGTGGGAGTAAATTTAAACATAACGGTGTGAATAGTGGTGGCGGTGGCGGGGGTGGGGGTGGGGGTGGTGGTGGGGTTAACAGCGGAAATACCGGCAATCCTGGAGGAACCAATGACGGAGATAATCCTTGGGTTTGGTTAACGGCGTATTCCAGAATCCCGGTAAGTTGTAATTCTTGTTCCAAACGCACATTCGCGATAAATTTATTTATTTTTATTTAAAAAATCCGCGCGGGTTTGGATTTTTTAAATACAAGACTGGTTGTAACATGGTTAATTTACTTCTTCCTTTTAATGCATCAAAAATGAAGAAATAGCTTCGTATCTCAGCGTGAGTCTGTCTGAAAATGACGTTTCTTTTCGTCTCGCTTTTCCTTTATGGACTTCTTTATTTTTTTTCATTTGAGTGCCTTTACATTAAGATTTTTACAACTCTTTTCTTCTTCGATTTCTTATTATATATTTTTTTCTTTCTTTTTTCGGACAAAATTTAGACGCTTTCAAAAAAAAAAAAAAAAAAGAAAGAAAAAGGAAACTCAAAAGTTAGAGAAAGAAAAGAAACGATTTCTCCGGGATTGTTGGCTATCGTTTCTACAGTTACCTTTATTGTTTTCTTCCCCCGTTTTTTTGATTGGGGTCTTCTTTTGCACTTAGTTTTTGAAGAAGTAACGACTTACGTAAAGTTTCCTTAACATTAGCGATAAATTCTTTAACGATTCTTTGCTTACAGACTTCCACTGGGGCGTGTTCTTGGGTGAATTCTCAGACGGTTCTTTCTAATGGGTTTCCTTGAGGGTGTGTGCTTTGAATTAATTCCCTGACAACTTTTACTGATTCTATTTGGGTTTTTTTGTAGGGTTGAACTTAGGGTGTTTCAGGGTCGGATTATAGGTTCTATAACGAGCCAAAAGGGTCATTCAGGTGTTACTTAAGCAGATTAAAATGGGGAGGGGGGTCCCCGAAATTGTATTGCAAGGGTAAATCTCCATAAAAGAAAGCCTACTTTGCGGGGGGAGAGAAAGTCGAAAATCGCCGAAATTGTGCTTGGCTAATAAACAGCTTTAGGTTAGGTTATGTAGGTTATGCAGTAACATGTTGAGACAACTTGTTCGCAGCGTTAGAAACATGTTGTCAACATGTTACTCAACATGTTGAAGCGTAAAAAAATTGTTGCGCAGCACTGAAAAATAAAGGATGCTCTACCGATAAAATCGAGATTCTTAGTTGATTGTTTTCCTGCCTCTTAAGCGTGGGCGCAACATTGTTTATTTTTTGGAAAAAGGATTTTCCGCCTACAAAAAAGAAAATGTTATTTAAATGAAGCTAGCATATAAAAATAGTAAATGCGATTGTTGCTGTCATGCGATGTTTGATTACCGAACAAAAAATAATAAAAATTTTGGCTGTTTGAATTTTTCGCCAAAACGACCGTGACATCACTGTTCACTATTTAGGTATGTTCCTAGGCGAGTTATCAATGAGAAACGTTTTGGAGTGGACTCACGTGACAAAACGTTTTTACGACTTTATAATTTTTTTTCTTAATTTCTAAGAAAATTCCTTCCATAAAATTTGCCATTTGATGATCAGAAAACTTTGAACTTTCATAATTTACCATAATTAGCAATCATGTCTCTTGTCTATTTGCTTTTATTACGAAATAAAATGTTTTATAAACTCTTTAAAAATAATTCCCAAAAATTGTAAACATGGTGTTTTGCTGGTGTTTTGCTGGTGTTTTGCTTAAACACATTGGATTTTTTTTCGAGAAAATCTTACAAAAAACACTACAAATGATAAAGAAATCAAAATTTCATGTAACAAAAGTCGTTTTGTTTAAGAATGTTAAAAGGAATATTTCTATGTTTTTTTCAAAATGTATTCGGTTCCAATTAAACTTTTGCAGTCGGAAAAACCTTTCTTCAAAAAATAAACAAAGTTCCGCCCATGTTTAAGTTGCAGGAGATCGATCAGCTAAGAATCTTAAATTCACCGGTAAAACCTCCTTAAATGTTGTCAGCTTGTTTCTAAGGTGCAACATGTTGAGCAACATGTCAAGACTTCGTGAAAGCCCCTTTGTTTAGGAAACACGGAAAAATATGTTTTAGCACACAACTGAAAAATAGTTCGTTATGCACATCTTACGAAAAATTCCATGAATCGGAATAAGATATAACAGATGCTTGAGAAGCTTAAATATGTCACTTTACACGATTCAACAAACGCTTCTTCCAAGTGTGCAGTTAATCTCTGTCACTTTGTTTCTATGATGAGGGTATTCATCATCTTCAGAAGAATTAAATGATATAAAAGCCTAGCCGTGATATTTGCTTTTGTTCCTCCGAAAAGGAGACGAGGAGCATACACCTTTCTAGGCTGACTTACGATGATGTTTGAAACAATGGTAATCTCGAAATTGATAAGATTTATAACGGTTTCACCTTTCCCGCATCCATCAAAAACCTATCCCTCCTCCCCGGTTTTCGGGGAAACTTTATTGAAAATGTAAAGTGAACAAGACTTTCTGCGGGCTGGTTTAAATAAAAGAACATCAAAATCAGTCAACGTCATATTCCCACCCCCGATATCTCCTTCTGTGATCCTCTTATTCGTGATACAAAAAAAGAAGGGAAATCGATTGATTTGATTCGTTATGATTTAAACAACCGCAGCCCTACACAATGAAAAGGCACTAACCAAAGGATGTCATATCTGATCAAAACACGTTTGAAAGTTTTTCGATGATTTTTCCGGTTTTTGCGCTTCCTTTTTTTTTTTTTTTTTTTTTTTTTCGATTTCATTCCCTCTTATTTTTTCAATTTGACTAGAAGTTTGCTGGAAAGTAATAGAAAAAACGAAAAAAGAAAAAAAAAAAAAAAAAAAAAAAGAATTTTTTTTTCTTTTCTCTCAGAAAACTCACAAAATTGCGTTAAGGTTTGTTAGCTGGCTATAGTTAAAAAAGGAGACGTTCCATATAGAGAGCATTTAGTTTTATTTTTTTTTTCTGGTGATAAATAAAAGAAATGGTCCCCGATTTTCATCAAGCTCTCATTCAAAAGTTTTTATTTTATTATTATTTTTTTTTTTTTTTTTATAAAAAAATTTAACAAAAGAATATGATTTTTTTTTTCTGCTAGATCAATAAAAATGACGATTTTGAAATATGCTGACTGTTTTAAAAAAAAGCAGAGTTTGACAGTTAGAAACTCATTTTTTGCTATCATTTTTTTTTGTAAAAATCTAAAAAGTTTAAACTCATATTTTTACGCCCAAACACACACCCTTTAAGGGAACACAATGGAAAGCAATGATAAGGAAATAATTTTTTCAAGCATTTCTAAAGAGCTGATACGCGCCCGTTTTGAAGGAAGGGCCAATGCCTTAAAGCGGAAATAAAAGACAGGAAAAAAGCTTGTGGGGTCATTCCAATATTATTACGTAAGCATGCCGAAATGAGAACCTACATTTTGCTGACAAGGTGAGAGAATGGGTGCGAACGGACCCCTTAATTCTTTTTTAGTAATCGAAAGAAGGTTCCAGATTTTTATCGTTTATCATCCCCGGCGACCTAAAAATTTCAAAATTCCCGTAAAGACCGTAAAATCCAAAATTTTATTTTTATGTTAAAATGGTTGTTTCTTACTCGGAACTTTTTTGCAGATTACGAAAATGAAGTTAAAATTTATTTATGACAAACGATCATTGTGCTAGAGGAAAAAAGTATGAAGAATTTTGCAAAAAATTGTGGCTACAGCATATATTGCTAATTTTTTGACTTATTTTGGCTTCTGTCATCAAAAACGTGTGAGATATATAAATTTTAACTATATTTTCGTTTTCTGCATAAAAATCCGAATAAAAAACAACCGTTTTTACATAAAAATAAAATATTTGGTCTTTCCGGTCTTTACGGGAATTTTGAAATTTGTAGGCCCTTGGGGACTCGGCTAAACGACGCCCAAAAATCTGAAAAAATTCAGGGAACCTTTTTTCGGGTACTAAGAATTATTAGGGGGAAATATTAGGAAAAATATTAGGGGGTGCATTACACCGAAGTTCAATAATTTGGAAAATAAGGGTCCCCCTAGGGTATATGTGATGCTGACTTCTGCTGACAGGGACCCCTATTATCCTGGAGAAGAGACCAAATACATAAACAGAACATTTTCAAGGAACTGAGCGCTACTGAACAAGTCCAAATGATTTTCTTCTTAAATCATCCATCGAATTTATTTAAAAAAACGTTTAAAAAGTCAACAGAAGAGCTGACGAGAAAAAAAAATAGGATTTCATCCCCCCTATTAAAAAACATTTAATTGATCATCCTTCATCGATCACCGGAACCTCTCAAAAAAAAAAAACTAGCTGGTTAAAAGCATTCTTCCACGGAGCCTCCTACAATTTCTATACAATTACGGTGTCCAGTTACCCCTGGTACATTAATTAATTTTCTTGACCTTTAACAGAAGGGTCTCGGATAGCCGATATTCTCCCTTTCACGTCAAAACATGCATGATGGCGACTTACTTCCATCCAGTCTCACAAAGAAAAAAAAAATAAAATCCATGTGAAAGGTTTATACTTGAATTCCCGTGCCGAAACCAATCGAGAATCACAATATTCGAATCTTATTGAGACAGACTATTGGGGAGTGATGCGGGAGGGGAGGGAAGAGAAAAATTGATGTAATCACGAATGACCCAGATCCTGGTTTTAGATTCGCATTAAAAGAATATACATCAAGCTGTCAGTGAAATAAAGAACGTCTTCAATACAACATTGTAATGATCCCATTTTCTTCCACATGTTTACTTTCCTTTTTTTTTCCGATCGACTTCCCTTCTGATCCAGACAAGCACTTTTCTATGTGAAAAGTTATTTTCCCTTGGCGAGAGCGGGGTCGTTCGCATTTTTTAAAAATAAAAAAAAAAATTATTTCCCGAAAAAAAAAAAAATGTTGTGATAATATTATCAAAAAATAAAATCGAATTGCCATCATCGTTTTCATTTTCAATAAGAAGAAAACCAACAGACACAAAACTCTATGATAAATGAACCTTTCTACCCATTTTTTTTCACACAAAAAAATAAGGAAAAAAATTCTTTCACTTTCAATTTTTCGTAATCGAATTCCTTTTCTCCCCTTTATATTTACATTAAGTGTTTTATGAAAGATAGAGTTTTTCCGGGTAAAGATCTCAAGAAGCAATATATTTCTCATTGAACGTTTGTCTCTTTTCCGGTAAATTTTTATTTTTGTATATCTTCCTTTTTTTAAAGAAAATAAAGGGATCAAGGAACCAAAACTGAGAGTTTACAAATATTCGTTTAAAAGGAAAAGCTCATTTCCCACCACTCCCCTCCCGCCTCCTACTTCTCTGCGAAAACGATTGCCTGGAGTATCCAACACTTTCAAAACTTCCTTTAACATGAATAATTGATCGATTTATTTAATTTGAGACATCTGTCCTTTGGTCTTTGAGAAAGTCTATTTTCGTATTCTATTTGAACTCGTAAAACTAGATCTTTGGGAGTATATCGAATCGATATGAATCGAAGTTTATAAATGCGGTATTCCTTTAGCGCTAATCGCTAAAGGGATCGAAAGGGATCTTTTGAAAATCAATCAACGTTTTCAAAGGAGAAAAAATTTTCTGGCGGCTGGGGGTTGACCCTTTAGAAATAGAATACTTATCGCCGGAGTTACAGAGTTTTGCAGTACTCTGACTAATAATATCACATGAAAGACTTAGCTTCACATATTGTGAGATTTTTATGACATTACGAAAAATAAGATTCCACCGGATGGTCGGATTTTTCCCTTTCAACAGGGAAATCTGTTTTGGAGAGGGAAATCTGACACAAAAATTAAGATAAATTATTCAAAAGTTTTATTTCTCTATGACAGAAGATACTGAAATATATTCCGGAAAAAAAGGTGATCAGTAGTGTCGGAAGACGGTGTCTGAAACATTTTCCCGGAAAATGGAGCAGATTATGTCTTCCAACACTACTACTGGAAACCTGACGTGGAACTTACAATTATTTTGAAAATCTTCTTTTCCCCTACAAAAAAAATGTGCATAAATTATATAAAAATAAATTCAGGGGTCCGAAGCTTACGATTTTCGGTGGTGCCGGTGCTAGCACCAGCACCAGAAATTTTTTTAAAATAAAATCGGCATCGGCATCGGAATTTTTTTTAATTTTATTTTTTTTTCGTTGGTGCTGGCACCGGCACCGGCACTGGATTCGTAAAATCTTTGGTGCCGGCACCGGCACCGGCATTGTAACATCTATGGTGCTGGCACCAGAACCGGTTTCATAAAATCTTTGGTGCTAGCATGGAAGCTGGCATCAGCTTCGAGGTATTTTCCCCCAAAAAAAAAAAATATTCGAAAAAAATGGGTATTTACTAATTGTGAGAAATAAAAAGTTTTATATACGTCATTGTGTCTTAAATAGAAAGTTACTTCAATTAATTTATTTTGAAAAGATATGTAGTTAAAACAGAAATTAAAAAACAATCATAAACATTGGGGGTCGTTCAAGTATTTCGTAAGTACCTAAGGGATGGGGGCGGGCTCTTCAAAAATCTTACGCTAATGTTAAATCTCCATAAGAGGAAGCATATTTTTATTTTTGCTTACTATAGGAGGAGAAAAAAAAAAAAAAAAAGTAATAATAATAACAATAACAATAACGAAATGACATTTTAAAAATTATTTCACTGCCAGATTGAAATCAGCACCGCGGATGGTCCGTAAAAAATTACATCGGCACCGGCACCGGCACCGACACCAGATGTCCGTAAGTAATTACATTGGCACCGGAATCGGAACCGAGATTCGAAATAAATGTATCGGCACCGGTACCGGCACCGGCACCAGCACCGGCACCGACCAAAGCGAAACTTAAATATATGCTAGCAACGGCACCGGCACCAGCTTCGGACCCCTGAATAATATATAAATTATACAAAAAACTGGACATGCATAAAAAAAGCATAAAATTATGTATAAACAACTTAAATTTGTTTCTCATCCTCCAATATAATTATGCATAAACGAGTATGCATAAAGCTGAAGAACCATAGTAAGCGCACATTTTTCTGCTTCATGACTTTAAAAAATTATATGCATAAATTATGCAGATCCAGATTTTCATGCTTAAATAAATTATGCATATTTTTCAAAATTATGAAACGTCCAAACTTTTGTATAATTGATACAAAAACTATACATTTTTTATATAATTTTTTTCATTTATTTTGCGAAAATTTTATCCTTTTTACAATACTTGCTCCTCCCTTCAGCAAAAAAGTAAAAAAAAAAAACCTCATTAAATTCCTTTAAAAAAAATCTATTTCCATCGGAATCAGCCAATTTAACAAAACTTATTCTCATATACATTCCTTTAAAAAGAAAAAAAAAATATCTTCAATAAAAATGATAAACTTGACATCCGATAGCTGAAAGCTCCTTGTTAAATGTAAGAACTCCAACTGTAAAATACGACGTTTTCTCAACGAGATTGAAAAAGTTTGATTTATCTGATTGGCTTAGTCTTGAGTTCCTTGATAGAATTCTCCAGGGGGATCAGTTCCGCGACAGTATACAAAATCAACGTTTATATTATTTCGTCGCTTTTTACTCTTACCGTCGACTTGTAGATTTCCTTTTATATCCTTCGATATATTCGCTTGAGAATAAAACAAAAATAAACAAACAAAATAACAAAAAAAAAAAAAACTTTTTCTTCTCCCTCGGAAAACTTTTCCAAATAATTTAAAAAGAAAAACCGGAGCAGTGATAAGAAAGGTGGGGGAGGGGGCAAGGGGGGTGCAGAGAATACAGTAAAATATCCGGCCCATTAAAATCAATGTCCGTGAAGGAGGACAAAAAAAACATTAACAATTATAAGAAGATATTAAAAGTCAAGACAACGAGCTACGCGTTTGTCTCGTACCGTTAAGGAGGAGGACTTGGGGTATATAGGAAGAAACAGTTTCCACATTAATTTTTTTTTTTCTCTTCTTCTCCGCTAGAATTACAACTCTCCCAAGTTTTAACTTTTGCTACAAGTTTCCTTTTCATCTAACTTCCTGTGGTGTTTTACGACAATAATTTCTGTTATACGATATTCCCATACCAGCTTTCCGGTTTTTGTTATAAACAATTTTCATCGTCGCTTTTTATTAATCTTGACTGCTTTTTTTTTTTTTTTTTTTTTTTTTCTTTTCCCTTTAACCACCTGGATTTTTGAACGTCGGAAAAGAATTTTTTTTTTTGAGGTTTCTGACTTAAGAAGTTTTATTACGAGAGTTTTAGAGGTTTCAACTTAATTTGTTGTTTTTTAAGTTTTTATTCGGCTTTAAGGAAGTGGAAGAGCTTTGGCTGAATCTCGGTCTTTGTCAACTGAAAGTGAATAAGAAACTCACGAAACTGAACTCAATAATACTCGGCCTAATAACTGTACGGTTCTGTTTTTTTGTTCACCTGCTAGAGTACTACATTCCACACACGTATGAATTATTTCATTTTTTTTTTTTTAAATAAAACTTGTATGGGTTGGTCACCACTGAAATTCAGGTCATCAAGCTTGACAGTGATTGTAAAATAGGGTGGGCCAAAACTGACTAAATTTTTCTAAATTTTCCGAAAATCCTAATTTTTTTTTTAGAATTTTGGAATTTAAAAACTCTTGATAGTAAAATGGGCGCCTTTTGGGGTCTATTGCAGAACCCCTAACTTCAGAATCCCTAAATTGGCAAAACCTCTAATAGGGGTTCTGCAGTTAGGGGTTTTGCAAATGGTGAAAAATCAACGAAATTAAATTAGTCTATGGCAGAACCCCTAACTTCAGAACCCCTAAATTGGCAAAACCCCTAATAGGGATTCTGCAGTTAGGGGTTTTGCAAATGGCGAAAATAATAATAAATAATTATACAATGACGGAAATTAGGATTTTTAAGAAATATCTTTATTTTTACCGGTATATATCACATATGTTATCACAGGTTCTTGTCATATGTTTATCACATCCTTATTATCACAGATGAAGTCACCGATGCAAGATTCGCTATTTTCCCTTAAAAAGGTGCAGGGTGTCTACCGACCTTGAAAACGTTTAAAACCTTGAATTAGCCTTGAGCGTGAAGTAGAACCTTGAAAACCTCGAAAACCTTGAAAAAACCTTGAATTTCAAAAATGATTTTCAGTAGACACCCTGAAGTGGCTTTAAAGTCATCAAGAATTATTAATAAAAAATATCTTTCACGTGAAACACAAACGTCGAAGCAGCTGTAATTATAAGTCAAGTCAGAAAAAGTTTTTAAAAGTTTTGGCGGTGATTACTTTTAAAAACTTTTAAAAGTTTTGGCCGCGATTATTTTAATAAGTTTTTAAAAGAAAAAAAAATTAAATTAAATTAAATTAAATTAATTCAAATAAATATTTTTGTTGATTTTTCACCATTTGTAAAACCCCTAACTGCAAAACCCCTAATAGGGGTTCTGCAAATTTAGGGGTTCTGAAGTTAGGGGTTCTGTGAAGTCCCCGCCTTTTGGCAACACGATTAACCCTAATTTTTTCAGATTTTTAAAGGTCATTTTGAGGTCACGCAATGACCTTGACGTTTTTGAAAAGATCATATAAAGGCAAAAAATAATTTTTTTTTTAGTCACTGAAAAAAAATATCGCTTCGATCGGAAATTTTGCTTAGGTTACGAATATGAAGTTCAAAATTTATTTTCGTGCACTGTTTCTAAGCTATGGGAGAAAAAATTGGAAACATTTCAGATATTAAAAAAGCTCTGCAGCTCAAAATCCGTACACTAGGGTGGCCCTTATTTTACAAATTTTTGAATATCGGTGAACGCACCCCATACTTCTTTTATAGAAACAGAAAGAAGATTCCCTGAATTTTTTCAGGAGGCCGAAAAATTAAAAATTTTATTTTTATGTAAAAACTAGCTGTACGAGCTCGCTTAGCTTCGCGCTTTGCAGCTAATGTCCGAAATATTTTTTCTGGCGGCTAAAAATACTTCTGACATTTGGGAAAAATACTTCTTTTCATTCGAAAATTAGTTCTATGTTGGAAAAAAAATTTTAAATATTTTTTGTGTAGGGAAAAAAAAATTAAGGAGGAAAAAACTTTAGTGTAGAAGGAATAAAGGAAGTGAGGAAAAGAAAAAACATTCTTTCATCCCGTTCTGACTCGCCTTTTTTTCAGCCCGAAAAATTTACGATTGAAAGGTGAGTCCTAAATGTCAGAAGTATTTTTTGTCGACAGAAAAAATATTTCGGACATAGGGGGCTCACTTCCCATTAGCAAGGCAGTTAATCAAATCATAATCATAATCGTAAATAGCGATTAATCGAATATTTCTGACTCCAAAAAAACTAAAACTGAAATCAATCGAAAAAGAAGAGAAATCATTGAATATCCGTAACTGAAATTAGAGGTTAAGAAACGGAATTGAAATCAAGATCATAACCGAAATTGAATTCGAAATAAAAAAATTGAAAATCGAAATTGAAATAAGAATTTGCTAAGAACCGTAATTAAAAATAATTTTTTAAAATACTTTTAATAAAAATCATAATCAAAAACAACTGTAAAAAAAATAATAATAAGAAGAAAACAATTTAAAAATTCTAGGAGTGCGAGGTCTCAAATTTGATCTCAAGTAAAATTGATCTTTGTACTGGGCTTTTAGTTGAGTCAAGTCTTATTTCATTGGCAATTTCTATTTTCATATATTTTTACGCCTTTTTTTGAAGTTTTATTTCGGGCCGACAAGTCATTTACTGCCAATTGTGAATTTTTTATTTTCCTAATTTTTTTATTCTGAATTAAAAAGAATTAAACAATTTGAATTTTTTTCCCATTTTTTCCCTATCGTGTGCTTCTTCTGGTACTGGCTGTAAAAAAGGGATCATTTTCTCAAAATTTAGAACAAAGAATGGAAAAGAAAACAAAATTATAACTAAAAATCGTAATCATAATCGTAATTGAAATTAACAAAAGAGTCAGTGGAAATGGTAACTGAAACTAAAATTAAATTTTTAATGCAACCGAAAAACTGAAATCAAGATCGAAAATTTACAAACTGAAAAGCCAATAAACGTAACTGAAATCAAAATCGAATCAATAAACGTAACGAAAATCTGATATGAAAAACCGAAATAAATCGTATATTGAGCAAAGTTAATAATTAAAATCAAAATCGTAATCAGCTGTCAAGATTTTGAGTTCAGTAACCATAATCAAAATCAAAATTCTTATTTAAAAAAAATCATAACTGAAATTAATCAAAATTCAAGCGAATTTCGATTAGCAGCCCTGCCCCTAACCCATGCTTTTCTCTGAAAAATTAAGAAAACTGAAAGCTCTTCCAGATTCACATGCTGTTCTGATGTGGCTAGTTTTGGTCCGCCTGAGGAATTAATCCTCATACTCTCTGATTTTCGAGAGCGTTCCCCTATCCGCCACCTGGGGAGGCGCCCGATGGGGGACTAGCCAAAAACCCCACACGGGTTGGTGGGACAACCCTGTCCCCAGCCACCGAAAAAGATGCCATCCTCCCAACGGCACAAAGTCACCCACCTCGTACGGGTCGACATAAAAATGACGTCCTTTTCATATCGATCCGCACGAGATGGGTGCCGTATGACGTAAGGAGGATTTTATCCCTCTAGATGGCTGACTTAAAACTAATTTAAAACTACCCTAAAAACTAACTTAACTTAAATCTAGACTTAAAACTACTTAAAATACTTAACTTATTTATACTAGTTACTAAGCTTAGCTTAAACTTAAATTAAGGTTGTACAAATGTACAATGTACGGCATTGGACATTCATACAATTTACAATATTAGATATTAGAGACAAGATTGTCTGTACTTTTCGACAATCTTTTGCGCGAAAAATGAACTCGATTCTGTTTTTTTTTTTTTTTTTTTTTTTTATGTCGTTTAACCGCTTTAAAAAAATGTGCTAATCGACAGCTTTTAAAAATTATAGGCTGTCTTTTAAAATCCCGTTTTATTTTATTATTATTATTTTTTTTTTATTAATAAAAAGATGTGAGGGAGAAATAGAAATAAGAAAAAGATGAAAAGGTAAAAACTCCATAACCCAATACCGAGTATAAAACACCTATGCCCATGCCCATGACCATACCCATTACCATACCATGCCTGTACCAAACTCAAACCTCCTTGATGAAGCTTTTGGACTGCGTTGGCGGCTGCGACGACTCCTCTGGCTGCGACGATTCCTTGGCTGCTCCTGTAAAAACAAAAACAAAAAAAAAAGACAATTAAAAAAGGGGGGGGCTTGGAGACCCTCACAATGGAGTTTATCTCCCGCGGTATGATTGTAATAAAAAAATTAATTATTTAAACTGTAATGTTATTATTATTATTACTATTTTTTTTAAAATTAATATTTTGAGATTATAAAAAAAAAAAAAAAAAAAAAAAAAAAAAAAATGCAAAAATGCAAAAAAATTTCGGATTTCCAGGCGTAAAAGGTTAAGACCTTCCGCATTGGACCGGCCGTCAGGGGAACCATGCCATTAGAGCGAGCCGGGAGCCTATCGGCTTTAACTGTGCATATATGTACAGCTAAGGCTTGCGGTGCGCCAATAACCTCGGACACCCAGTCATCCGAAATGAAACCCTGGAGACTCTCACTATGGAGCTTATCTCCCGCGTAATCCATGATCGAATCGAATAGAATACACAGCCTAATAAAACTCTGCAGCTCCAAGAGAGGGGCTGACTCCTAACTTAACGTTTCGGGGGAACTTAACACTAAACACTTAAAACTAATACCACAAGGCCAGTCGCTGGGTCGATACCTAGGCCTTCTACGATGGGAGACTAAACCTCCTGGTTTATCTCCAAGCCGGGCCGAAAATAATTATTAAAAAAAAAAAAAAAAAAAAATTAAATCCCGTGATTTAAAAAAAAAAAAATAAATAAAGCCCGCACTAAAAATATTTATAAATAAAAAAAAAATAAAAAAATTACGATGCGACTCCTCCGAGAGTCCAAACCCGAATGACGCTAGGAACCTGAATCAAGATGGCGCTTGGATACGTCATGCGCAGACAGGCACGCCCTCTGTAATCCAATATGGCGCCTCAAACATTTTAACTGTAAATATCTGTGAATCCAAAACTTATTTATTTATTTATTTATTTATTTATTTACATATTTATTTAGTTCGAAAGGCCCTTCTGTCGTTAAGTACAAATCTTGTTTTTTTAAAAAAAAGTTGAAAAACCTGAAATTATAACTTTTTTTTTTTCAAACCACTTTTTCCTTTAGGAAAACCATTTTTTAAAAATGACGCGTTTTTTGTAATAAAATACGTAAAATCGACGTTTATTGAATTTAAACAGCCGAATAATACATAAAAAACACGAAAATTATCAAAATAAATTAAGTTGTGCGTTTAGCAGAAGACTTAACAAAAGAGCACTCTAGCGGCGAATCGCAGAAGTTTTTCAAGAAAAGTTATTACAACTTTTTTTTTAAAAAACAAGATGTGTACTTAACGACAGAAGGGCCTTTCGAACTAAATAAATATGTAAATAAATAAATAAATAAATAAATAAATAAGTTTTGGATTCACAGATATTTACAGTTAAAATGTTTGAGGCGCCATATTGGATTACAGAGGGCGTGCCTGTCTGCGCATGACGTATCCAAGCGCCATCTTGATTCAGGTTCCTAGCGTCATTCGGGTTTGGACTCTCGGAGGAGTCGCATCGTAATTTTTTTATTTTTTTTTTATTTATAAATATTTTTAGTGCGGGCTTTATTTATTTTTTTTTTTTTTAAATCACGGGATTTAATTTTTTTTTTTTTTTTTTTTTTTAAATAATTATTTTCGGCCCGGCTTGGAGATAAACCAGGAGGTTTAGTCTCCCATCGTAGAAGGCCTAGGTATCGACCCAGCGACTGGCCTTGTGGTATTAGTTTTAAGTGTTTAGTGTTAAGTTCCCCCGAAACGTTAAGTTAGGAGTCAGCCCCTCTCTTGGAGCTGCAGAGTTTTATTAGGCTGTGTATTCTATTCGATTCGATCATGGATTACGCGGGAGATAAGCTCCATAGTGAGAGTCTCCAGGGTTTCATTTCGGATGACTGGGTGTCCGAGGTTATTGGCGCACCGCAAGCCTTAGCTGTACATATATGCACAGTTAAAGCCGATAGGCTCCCGGCTCGCTCTAATGGCATGGTTCCCCTGACGGCCGGTCCAATGCGGAAGGTCTTAACCTTTTACGCCTGGAAATCCGAAATTTTTTTGCATTTTTGCATTTTTTTTTTTTTTTTTTTTTTTTTTTTTTATAATCTCAAAATATTAATTTTAAAAAAAATAGTAATAATAATAATAACATTACAGTTTAAATAATTAATTTTTTTATTACAATCATACCGCGGGAGATAAACTCCATTGTGAGGGTCTCCAAGCCCCCCCCTTTTTTAATTGTCTTTTTTTTTTGTTTTTGTTTTTACAGGAGCAGCCAAGGAATCGTCGCAGCCAGAGGAGTCGTCGCAGCCGCCAACGCAGTCCAAAAGCTTCATCAAGGAGGTTTGAGTTTGGTACAGGCATGGTATGGTAATGGGTATGGTCATGGGCATGGGCATAGGTGTTTTATACTCGGTATTGGGTTATGGAGTTTTTACCTTTTCATCTTTTTCTTATTTCTATTTCTCCCTCACATCTTTTTATTAATAAAAAAAAAATAATAATAATAAAATAAAACGGGATTTTAAAAGACAGCCTATAATTTTTAAAAGCTGTCGATTAGCACATTTTTTTAAGCGGTTAAACGACATAAAAAAAAAAAAAAAAAAAAAAAAACAGAATCGAGTTCATTTTTCGCGCAAAAGATTGTCGAAAAGTACAGACAATCTTGTCTCTAATATCTAATATTGTAAATTGTATGAATGTCCAATGCCGTACATTGTACATTTGTACAACCTTAATTTAAGTTTAAGCTAAGCTTAGTAACTAGTATAAATAAGTTAAGTATTTTAAGTAGTTTTAAGTCTAGATTTAAGTTAAGTTAGTTTTTAGGGTAGTTTTAAATTAGTTTTAAGTCAGCCATCTAGAGGATAAAATCCTCCTTACGTCATACGGCACCCATCTCGTGCGGATCGATATGAAAAGGACGTCATTTTTATGTCGACCCGTACGAGGTGGGTGACTTTGTGCCGTTGGGAGGATGGCATCTTTTTCGGTGGCTGGGGACAGGGTTGTCCCACCAACCCGTGTGGGGTTTTTGGCTAGTCCCCCATCGGGCGCCTCCCCAGGTGGCGGATAGGGGAACGCTCTCGAAAATCAGAGAGTATGAGGATTAATTCCTCAGGCGGACCAAAACTAGCCACATCAGAACAGCATGTGAATCTGGAAGAGCTTTCAGTTTTCTTAATTTTTCAGAGAAAAGCATGGGTTAGGGGCAGGGCTGCTAATCGAAATTCGCTTGATTTTGATTAATTTCAGTTATGATTTTTTTTAAATAAGAATTTTGATTTTGATTATGGTTACTGAACTCAAAATCTTGACAGCTGATTACGATTTTGATTTTAATTATTAACTTTGCTCAATATACGATTTATTTCGGTTTTTCATATCAGATTTTCGTTACGTTTATTGATTCGATTTTGATTTCAGTTACGTTTATTGGCTTTTCAGTTTGTAAATTTTCGATCTTGATTTCAGTTTTTCGGTTGCATTAAAAATTTAATTTTAGTTTCAGTTACCATTTCCACTGACTCTTTTGTTAATTTCAATTACGATTATGATTACGATTTTTAGTTATAATTTTGTTTTCTTTTCCATTCTTTGTTCTAAATTTTGAGAAAATGATCCCTTTTTTACAGCCAGTACCAGAAGAAGCACACGATAGGGAAAAAATGGGAAAAAAATTCAAATTGTTTAATTCTTTTTAATTCAGAATAAAAAATTTAGGAAAATAAAAAATTCACAATTGGCAGTAAATGACTTGTCGGCCCGAAATAAAACTTCAAAAAAAGGCGTAAAAATATATGAAAGTAGAAATTGCCAATGAAATAAAACTTGACTCAACTAAAAGCCCAGTACAAAGATCAATTTTACTTGAGATCAAATTTGAGACCTCGCACTCCTAGAATTTTTAAATTGTTTTCTTCTTCTTATTATTTTTTTACAGTTGTTTTTGATTATGATTTTATTAAAAGTATTTTAAAAAATTATTTTTAATTACGGTTTTTAGCAAATTCTTATTTCAATTTCGATTTTCAATTTTTTTATTTCGAATTCAATTTCGGTTATGATCTTGATTTCAATTCCGTTTCTTAACCTCTAATTTCAGTTACGGATATTCAATGATTTCTCTTCTTTTTCGATTGATTTCAGTTTTGGTTTTTTTGGAGTCAGAAATATTCGATTAATCGCTATTTACGATTATGATTATGATTTGATTAACTGCCTTGTCTTTACGCGGAGTTTGAAATTTTTAGGTCCCCGGGCACACAGCTAAACGACGTCCAAAAAAATCTGAAAAAATTCAGGGAATCTTCTTTCGGTTACCATAGAAGAATTAAGGGCGAGTTCGCCGAAATTCAAAAATTCGTAAAATAAGGGCCACCCTACCGTACCCTTAAAAGTAATTTTTAAGTCTCGAAAACTCTCAAAAATTTCGAGAATTGTATGAAAAATCTTCGAAAAGGGGGAAAAAAAAGTTTTTAAGAAAATATTTTCAGGAAATAAAGCACAAGTCCCGAGAAATTCCGTAAACGAAAATTTTCTAGACTAACCACTACATACAGATATTTTCGAAAGCGTGTGTACAGGGAAATAATTTTAAGCATTATATCTCCTGACCCGGACTCGGTTTAACTAAGCAACTCTAAACATCTTGGACAGACTGATTGAATTTATGCAATTTGGGTTGACGTTTCCAATTTGTATCTGTTTCTGTTTCTGGCTCTTCCTTTCATTTTTCATTGGTTCTCCAGGGAATTCATTTTCATTATCAACGCATTTTCTTTTTCTTTTGCAAATGTATTCCGTTGGAAAAAAAAAAATATTTCATTTAAAGCGACAAGTTTTATTTAAAACAGAAAAAAGATTTTTATTAAGAATTTCACTGTAGAAAAACAAACGGGGAAAATGGAAAAAATAAAAAAATGCAATAAATTTTTTTTTTTTTTTTTTTTTTTTTTACTCTCTCACTTCGTGGAACGGTGGCCAGGGTCCGTCATGAGAGCGAATAAAAAAACGGTTAAAAAAAATAAAAAACTAACGGTCAAACGGTTTTCTAAACATGACATGCAATACTTCCATTATATGATGGAATGTTGTTTTGCTTCATTTAATTTTAGGATGTTATCTATATGATGAGCTTTGTTTTTTTTTTCTCTGGAAAAAAGATTTATAAAAAAAAAAAACATTCGTTGTAAACTAAGCGACCTTGAATATATTTTCGAAAAAAAAAAATGTTGAAAGTGTTTGCACCGTCAGAAAAAGCGTAACTTCGTACAAAACAAAGCTAATTTATTTTACATATATTCACGCACTTTCCATTGAGCAATTAATGGGAAAAAAAATGGAAAAAAAAAAAAAAAAGCTTCCCACATGTTTTATAAAAATAGCTTCGGGTTATTTAAAATTTTATTTTATGGCTACAAAATTCCGTTAAGTTTGATTGCTTTCTAAAATATATGAAATAGGACTCGAAATTTTCATTGCATAAAAAGAAACGGGGGGGAAATCCGAATTATATTCTTAATTTAATAAATTATAAAAACATTCTCTAAATTGAAGCGATGAGCTACATTAAATTAAACAAAAAGTGGCAATTAACTCCCCCTTTTAATTCGTAGAAAATAGATGATAAACGTTGAAGAGAATAATTTCTCATTTAATCTTTGTAAGTTTCTCTCCAACTAATGAGTCAGCAGTTTTCATTTCGAGTTAAGTTTTTCAATCCCTTTTCCTTTTTCCCACTGACAAAAAGACATACTTTTCTTGAATTAATAAATGATCTTTTCCATTGTGACATCTTAGGTTTTTTTTCCAGGACGAAAAAAAGAAAATCATCTTTAGATAATTAGATAAGTTTGATTTTTTTTTTCCTCCCCATTTTCGCGGTTTTGGCCGAAAAACCGAAATAGATTTTATGCATCCGATACTCCTTTATTTAGTTTTTTTTTTTTTTTCTTCTCTTCGCCCTTGACATGTTGGAAAAGAGTAAACATGCTTTTTTCATTAAAATGTCGGCTTTTTAAGGATTGTGTACTCTTTAGGGGCATTGTTGTTTTGGATTTTTATGCCGGATGCTTCAGCAGCAGAATTAATTTACGAAAAAAAAAGAAAAAAAGAAAAATACGAAGCAACCCTAAAATGTTTTAGAAGAAAAAAAAAAAATCTTTCCAGAAGCTTTTTTCCTAAGAGAAAATCCAATAATTTAAGTCTATTTGATTCTCTTAGCATTTTCTTATTTCACGTCGGCGTCTTTTCCGGATTTAAAAAAAGGAAGAAAAACGCACGTGAAAATTGCATTTGGAAAAGTTTTTTTTTTCTTTTTCCTTACGGAAATTAATATTAAGTTTTTAAAGTTCAGCTTTTCGATTTATTTATCAAATGTCAAGTTGTAATAAAAAAATAAAAAAAAATGTTTGACGACTTTAAGATATTCGAGAAAATATAAATCATGTAATATTGGCTGTATCATCTGTGCATTTAGACATCAAAAGGTTGTTTTTTTCCAGCCTCGATATCAAAAAAATCATTTTAGTGCGACGAAAGTGATGACGTTGGTTTTGATTTTTGAATCGGGTTTCGTTGCAAAGAAAAATGCTCTGCCTCCATTGGACAGTTAATTGGAGGGTATACTTAATTGTACCACCGGAAATGCTGTATATTTTTGGACTTTTTTCTTCTGCTACCACTTTTTTTTCGTTTTCATTATTGTTAGTGTACAAAAAAATAATCAAAACAATAAGAAAAGTGGCAGCAGAAGAAAAAAGTCCAAAAATATACAGCATTTCCGGTGGTACAATCAAGTGTACCCTTCAATTAATTGGCCAATGCATAGGACAAAGACAGTTACATCTATGATGGAGATACGTCAGTTGACACGTCCGCGTCCGGCGCACGGAATTATACATCATATTTTTTCAACGACATCTGCGTTGGCATCCGGCAACTGCAGAATCAAAACCAAAGAGAAAGAACATAAAAACGAGCTGTCCTTTGATGTCTCAACACGTACTTTTTTGTTTGGATTTAAACTCTTTAAGAGCTTGATCTCCGGGTCGAATAATCAGCTTTTCCTTAAACTCTTCTTTCTCTTCCAGAATTTTTTTTCTTCCCCCCAAACAAAAGTTGACTTATTTTTTCTTCATTCCTAAAAAAAAAATAAAAATGATCCTCCGATTCGGCACATTGCACGTGCCGGCGATTAATTCTTCACTGGTTTTTCACTTTCTTCAATGTGTAACATATCTCAATGTCCGCTTCAAAGTAATTACCGTAAATTTTTCAAACATTGGCTCATACGGTAAAAAAAAAAAAAAAAAAAAAAAAAAAAAGGTAGTTAATTTTTAATTTTTATTTCGACGGAGATTTTTCTTTCTCGTCCCCTTTTTTTCCTTCTCTTCCTATATTTATTTATTTCACTTTATGGCTTCGGTTCGGTTTTTTATTGTTTTGCATTTAGCGCGTCATTTTTATTTTCTCGAATTTTCCTACTTTTATTTTTTAAATAAAAAAATTTTTAAGACAACTCTATTTTCGAAATCGTTTTAATAATGAATCCCGCTTTTGTGCATTTTTTTTCTTCTCTTTAAAAAGGTAGAAAAATATTTTCCAATAAAACCGCCCCAGACAGCCTTCTCTGCGAATTCTTTCACACCCGGAAAAGATCGAACCGGAAACGTAGGAAAAAAAATCGTTCCTTTTTTTTTATGGTCTTATAACAAAGAAATCAAGGATGATAACATTTTGAAAATGTTACAAAAGGAAAATCTCTTTTTAATTAGGTTAACATTTAAAAATGTTTTCCCCTCCGTGCCATTTATTTTTTATTTATTTTTTATTTCGACACAAAAAATTTCATCGTCAAGAATCCGAATAAAATTCATCGTTTCGCAAAAACCGAATAAATCAAACAATTTAATGGTAGTACGACCGAGTTTCTACCAATGGAGAAACTAATTTGTTTTTAATACTGCTCTTGTATTCATAAACTCGCTCATGAGCATGAAAGTCATTTGAATTTTAAATTTGTACACCCTTTTTTGTCTTTTATTTTCTCGCATTTTTTTTTTCCTCCCGAATGTTTTGCAATCATTTTTTTCCCATGAAAACGTCGGAATTCTCAAGATGTTTCTTCAAGAAAAAAAAAAAAAAAAAAATCTCGTTCATCATAAGCACCAAGACCCTTCACCTTAATTGAATGTTTTTTTGCCCTCCTCAAACGTGCGGCTGGGGAAAAATTTTTTTTCTAATTATTCACGAGAAAATATGATGAAAATTAATTTCAGGAGTTAATTGTTGTGACTTTTCCCTTAAGATTTTTTTTTTTCCTTGGGAAAAAAAAAGTTTGAAAAAGTAATATATTTTTGGTTTTTTTTTTTCCGCATAAAAAGTTAGGTAATTTTATCGGATAAAAAGAAGCATAACAGAGAATGTGATATTTTTATAATACGGTTTTTAAAGTCTCGTTTGGAGTATTAACGATAATAAATAAATTGAAAAATTGAATAAATTTACATTTTGTTCTGTAAAGTTTTTAAGCAGATTTAAAACTCATCGTTTTGACCTGTTTGCCTCTCATTTAGAATTTTTTTTTCTCCATGATGTTTTCCTTCATGATTTTAATTTTTAGGAAATATCGGAGATTGAAAAATTTTATGGATCTATTTAGCAGGTATAAAAACTAATGGTACCATGGTTTCAGTTAATTGCATTTCTTAAATAAAGGGTTTTCGTTACTTTGATTTCTCCTCAGTTATAAAAAAAAATGGAGAAAAATGTGTCGCAGAATCTAAAGGCGTTAGTTCGTTTACATCACCAGCCGGTTAGCCGGGCAATGGAGACATTTTAACAATAAAAAAAAAATATGTAAAATAAAATTTTAAAATACGATATTTTATACACGAAAACGGGGTCTAACCGGACCGAAACCGTGCCAAAACGTTTTGTTACGTATGTTCAGAGATACAGATCCATGATTTTAAATGCACGAATAAGACTTTTTTTTTCTATTATACAATTTTTAATTGTTTTTTCAATAAAAAAAAAAAATTTCTTTCCGAGAGACTCGTACAGCGCTCTAGGGTGAAATGGGGAACTATTTCAACAACAAAAAATAAACAATGGCGTTTCATTTTTTTTATTGCGAAAACATTTTCAAAAATTATAAAACTTTAGGAACCATAAAGCCTTTTTTTATACATTTTAAATGTTGAATCTCTGCCTCTGAAACATAACAAAACTTTTTGGCACTGCTTCAGTGCGATCTGATCTTATTTTCAATAGTAAAAAATTATTTTTATTTTTATTTTTTTTTCAATTGATATAATTCTTTACCGCCCGGTGGTGTAAACGAACTAATGCCTTTACCCAACATCATAAAAAAAATTTCTAGGATTGACAACCGCGCTTTGTCTAAAAAAAAAAAAAAAAAAAAAAAAAACAGAAACTTACGTTTCTTTCTGGGCGCCATTTGGTTTCACCAGTACTTCCACAATCCAACCTCTTTCGCAAGCAAACGTTCACTGAAAAGGGGAGGGAAGAACAAGCAATCTCCATTGTCCAGCAGGTATCTGAAAGATAAAAGATAGCATTAGTCACTTCTTAAGCTTATGATTATAACTTTTTTTTTTTTTTTTTTTTTTGTACCCATATTTCAAAATAGGATTTAACAAGTTTGAAACGGCATAAATTTCCAATATTCCCAATATTTTCAAATTAATAAATTAAAGAATGTTACAGCCATGTAATTGGAAAGCCGAGTTTCTATTCTCATTTTTTATTTCGCTTAAAGAACGTTTTTAAATACGTGAAAAAAAAAAAAAAAAAAAAAAAAAAAAAACAAGAAAATGGACGTTTGTAGATTTTCAACTTTAATACTTCAATTCGAGTTCGAGTCCACTCTTCGAGTACCTCTGGTGTATTCTTTTACTGAACATCTTCCCGGCTCTCTCTTTAATTCATACACCGAAAACCCCAACTGAGAGAATCACACCCCCCCCCCCTCCCTGCATTAAAGCAGCTTTAGGTTTGTTGGAAAAATTTAAAAAAAAAATTTCAATTTTAATGTCGTTCATATATATTCAACAAGGGGTTAATGACCTTGTTATATTCAGAAGTTAAATACAGCCCATCGGGGTTGGGGTAGAGAATTTGGGTTTTCGTATTATAAAACTTTTTTTAAAACGTTAATAAAAAAACCAGATTCTTTCAATTTTTTTTAAATTTTTGGCGGGAAAATTCGGAATAGAGTGGAAAGATGGAAAGAAATTTTTAAGAAAAATTAACAACTTGTACTCATGGAGGACTCGAACCCCCGTCTTCCCGTTTGACCCGGGCTGTTCTTAACCTCTAAACTAACGAGCTGAGATGCCAATCTTCTCGAAATAAAACCCTCTTAAGAATCACGGAATTAACCCAGCGTCGTTTTTGAGATCGAAAAAACAACTCTGAGATGGGGTCTAATTAATAGGTGGGGGGGGGGGGGGGGGTCTACAAGTCTTACGCAATGTGAAGGTAAGTGAACCTATTGTCGGCATGTACCTATTACCGGCACCAAGTAAGCTAAACATAAATTCCATTTAGGGAAACATGTTTAGCCTCTAGGGTGGGTCGAAAAACACGAATTTTTGAATTTAAAAACGCCTGATATGTGAATCGATGCCTTTTTCCAATATATTAACCATAATTTTTTTCAGATTTTTTAAACGACATTTTCAGGTGCCGCAATGGTCTTGAAATTTCCAAAAAGCCCATTTGAGGGCCAAAAATGAAAATTTTTTTGGGTGCACAGTTTTTGAACTACATGTCAGATTCCAAAATTCTGAAAATCGTGTTATGGCTTTCTGTCTGTGGCTCATTGGGCTTTTTGAAAATTTTAAGGCCATTGAGGCACCTCAAAACGTCTTTTAAAAAATCTGAAAAAAATTAGGGTTAATAGTACTATAAAAAGGCATCGATTCCC
The DNA here is from genome assembly GCA_037577465.1 of Liposcelis bostrychophila. Taxonomy (NCBI): domain Eukaryota; kingdom Metazoa; phylum Arthropoda; class Insecta; order Psocodea; family Liposcelididae; genus Liposcelis; species Liposcelis bostrychophila. Next base: position 9,740,545 of record CM075212.1, read on the forward strand.
ATATCAGACGTTTTCAAATTCAAAAATTCGCGTTTTTCGACCCACCATATTAGCCTACCTGGCGTCGATAATAGGTTCACTTACCTTAAATTTCCATAAGAGAAGTCTATTTCATGCTTACATGGCCGGAGGGGGGGTCGGGGAAAGGGTTAAAATTATGTATCTGTAATACGGTGTCGGCCCCTGTCCTATCAAGAAAGATCTGTTCAAAAATTCGTATGCTAGAAAATCGTCGAACACTGTCGCGTTGGCTACCGACAGTTCTTTTTTTTCTTTTTTTTTTTTAAACGTTTGACAACCGATTTCTCTGTTGCAATTTTCGACTTTTCACCCGATTATTTTTCTTTTGTAATTGTTACACTCTCAATGATATCCTTTCCCAACCATATCCCCGCAAAATTAGAGGAGTCTATCATTCAGTTCTGTAAACACTGCATCAAAAGCGAAAACAAAACGGTAAGTCACCTGTTGATCATTGTTATTTCTACTGTCGAGGGAAAACAAATATGAAACTGTCCTAAAGGTTTGTTTTGCGAGATAACATCTGTGAACGACAGCTCCGAAATTATGTTTTCTGAATGATTTTCATGAAAAAGGAATTGAAAATTTTGTTGTCAGATAATAGAAAACAAAGTCTAGAGAGAGTACTGGGGTATATATACAAGAGAGAAAATCATGGAATTTCCCGACTATTCTCTTCGGAGGTTGTTTAACGGTTCTACCTTGTCATGTTTAATCTTATCTTGAGATTACTAATTTTTGAAAACGGCATAATCCAGGACCATTTATTATTCATACGTTCCCTGACTCGTGCAAGATTCTCGGGGGAGTGATTTTACGAACGAAAAAAAAAAAATCTTTATATATATATTTTTTTTACGTGACTGACAAGAATTACTTTCGCAGAAAAAAAAAAAAAATTGCGTAAAGAACATTTTTGCCGAAAAAATAATAAAAGTTTCCGGGAATTCTTTCCTCATTTTGAATTTCTATAACATCTGTCGAGAGACTTCGATTGGATTTTTTTTTCTTTGCTCTTCTTTGTTCTCCTCTTTTCCCTTTTTTTTTTTCGTCTCTGAAATATGATCTCGCTGGAAGTTTCTCCGATGTTTACGTACGACGCGTCGTAGACGTACTCTGATGCGAGAGGAAGCCATAAAGAAAGATTGTTTTTCACTTCTCAGATGATGTTTCTCACCGAAAAGTTAAAACGGAACCTTGTCTAAACAAAAAATTGCGAGGAAAAAAAAAAAAAAAAAAAAGTTTTTTCACTTAAACCAAAAAAAATTTAAAGACCCCAAAAAAAATCGTTTATTTACCGGTTACCCCGTGAGATTTGCCAGGAGAAAGTTCTGTTATAAAGAAGAAGAGCAAGAAAATGAAATATAAACACCCCGACATCATTCACCGAAGCCGGATCTCAGCTGGGAGTACAAGCAAAGTCCCTTGTATTTTCGAAATGGATTTATGCTGAACAGGAATCTCCAAAACGAATCCTTTTGTAACTTCCCTGTCATTATTAAAATTTCGTTTCTTTGTGATGTATATTCTCTTTTAATTGTTATTTAAACTGAATGCGAATCATTTCCGGCGACCGCGACGGTGTGCTTCCGGTGCTGCAGGGAACAATAAAATTAAAAAATAGAAAAAAATAAAAATAAAAATATCATTATTATTTCCTCCACCGCAAGAAAAGCGCCTCCATAAAAAATTCACAAGTCCATAAAATCACTGGCGGTGAAATCTTTTTTTGAGTTGAAAAATGAGTTTTTTTTTATACACTACTTTTATACTGAATCAATTCCGAATGGCCGTTATCCTTTATCGTCTGCAGAACGTGGTATTAGGTAAGGGATTCCCGTCAGCAACTAAAAAACATTATTTTCAAAATAGAGTTTTTATTGTTTGTTAGATCTGGGAGGAGAATATCGCAAAAACACACAAAAGAGAACACACAAATTTCATTTTCTCTCTTTTTTATTTGTCTCCTCTTTTCAATTTCCCAAAAAGGGGAGAAATTACATCTTTTTACAACGGGTTTGTCTATGATTTTACAATCGAGGCGAGGAGGAATCCTCCCCTTCCAAGAAGAAATTTACAATTTGGAAAATCATTTTAAGCTAGAATTCATCCCGTTATTATCTTAATTGTTCTCGAAAATATTTTCGTTTTCGACTGATAGAAGGGTTCTCGAAAATGATGGAAGTTGTGTCACGTTTCGGATTTTGACGTGAAAAGAATGCAAAATCAAGACGAAAGAAAATGTAGTTTTCGACTTCGAAAAATTGTTAAAGGAACATTAGGGAACTGATTTTTAGCTGACAATAAACCCGATTTTTAAAAAAAAATCTTCGAAGAAAACCCTGCTCTCCTTTTCTGACCTGATTCCTTATTAGCACTACCGTCGAAAAAAATGACGTCATTGTGAGGCGTCATCAGGAGCGGAATTTCCCCGGACAATTTTATGAGATTGCGGACGTAAAAATGACGTCAAAAGAATACACGCCATTGTGTGACGTCTTATTGACGTTATCGTGATTTCAAAATTAACCTGAAGACCGTTATGACGTCAATAACACGTCTTTATGACGTCATACTGTGAGAATATTATCGGACTTGCTTAATGACGTCATTTTGAAGTCGAAAATCTAGTGAAATTGTCCCGGAAAGGCATCAAGTCTTACGACGTCTCCGATACTTGTATGGTTGACATCTTTATGACGTTTAAAGTACGTCAACTTGGCATGGAGACTTCATCAGACATGTTGATTTTCTGACGTGATTTTACAGATTTTAGCCGTAAAAGTGGCGTCAAAAAATACGAGTCATTGTGTGAAGTCTTATTCACGTTATCGCTATTTCGAAATTAACCTTACGACCGTTATGACGTCAACAAGACGTCTTATTGACGTCATACTGTGACGAATATTTTGGTTTTCCTTAATGACGTCATTTCAGCGTCGAAAATCTAGTGAATCGTCCCGGAAAGTCGTCATGTCTTATGACGTCACCGGTACGTATACGGCTGACGTCATTAAGACGTTTAAAGTACGTCAGCCTGGCATGAAGACACGGTGATTTTCTGGCGTGATTTTAGAGATTCAAACCGTAAGAGTGACATCTTATATTCCGGACCATTTTTTGTCATTTTATGACGTCGAATTTACGTCATCTTGTATTTTGACGTCGAAGTGACGTCAGTAAGACGTCATACTGTGAAGAATATAATTGGGCGTACTCTTACGACGTCAAAAACCTCGTAAAATCGCCAGTAAAAGACCCTTATTTAATGACATAAGTCTGACTTGACCTAAAAAAGTTGACGTATTTTAAACGTCATAAAAACGTCCACCTAATACTTGCCGGAGACGTCATCAGTCATAATTATTTTTTGAGATTATTTATGAAATTTTCGAAGTTAAAATGATGTTATCAACTGCGACCAATGTTCGTCACAAGTCGTCAATAAGACGTCTTATTGACGTCATAATTCATCTTATTGACGTCTTGGCTTATGAATAAGCCGTGACGTATATGTACTTTAAAATCGATATCACATGACGTCATATCGGCTGTGTCGAATATTTGCCACATGATGTCATTAAAATGTCATATCAGTCGTGTCCAATATTTGTCACATGACGTCAATAAGTCGTCTTTTAGCATCATAAGTTTTCTTATTGACGTCATAAGCCATGACGTATGTACCTAAAAATCGATATCACATGAGGTCAATAAAACGTCTTATTGACTTCATAACAGTCATGACGTTTGTACTTTGAAACCGATATCATATAACCTCATTTTGACATCAAAAATATCGTAAAATCATCCCGAAAAATACAGCAACCGCCACACCTAATGAAAAAAATCTGACTCGTCATTATGACGTCACTTTTTCTCTGGGTGGTTATTCTTTTTTTTTTTTTTTTCTTAGAATTAGCCAGTCTATCTAATCCTAAGTAAAATTGAAAGCTCCCAAAGAATTTAACCATTTAAACTGAGATTTCTCTCTGTCTCTTGAGGCTCGTCCCCTCAGAAACTTTTAAGGTCACAGATGCTTTAAACGCTCCGAAAACAGCCTGAAACCAAACAAAACCGGAGGAAAGTATCATTTCTTTTTAAAGCCTGTCTCCATGTATTTAAATTTATACGCTTTAAAGGGATTTTAATCCGTCTCTTGTTACGTTACATTTTCTCGTCTGTTATTTTATTGTTATGGGCTTTAGTTTCTGAGAAAATAAAATAATTGAAAGTGGTAGTAGCAGGAGTGGAAACTATCTCATAATTTAATTAATTTATGAAAGCGGAACGAGATTAAAAGTAGAAGGGATGAAGAGGTGCGGGAGGAAAGATGAAAATCCGTTTCGTACCGTACAACAGCCTTTACGTATCTTCTGGAAAAAAAAATATATAATGAAAAACCTGTACACCGATAACATTTAATAGAATTAAATATTCCTCGAGAAAAAGCAGACAAGATGATGTACAAATCGAAAAGAAACAAACATCGCCCTGCATAATTTCTGATAAAGATATTTACTTTGGTTTCATAAAATGCGGCAAAAAAAAAAAAAAAAAAAAAAAAAAAAGTATTTCTTTTCCTTTTTTTCAATTTCCTTCTGGGGGAAATTTTGAATTCGCAACTTTTTTTATTGACATTTTTTTAAAGTAAATTAATCTCGTATTTTTTCTTTTTTTTTTTTTCAATTTTACATCCTCAGCTATCATTCTGTAAAATAGGATCATGTATAAAACGGTATTACCGGGAAATTTGACGTTTCAGGTTTGAAATATCGACATCGCGGTTTTATATTTAAATTTACGACTCTGGGAAGGATTCTTTTTTTTCCACCCCAGAAAAAAGCAATTTTTTTTATGTTAGTAAAAAAAAAAAAAAAAAAAAAAAAGAAAATTTAAAAGACGATAATTTCATTTCACGGGGCGGATTTTTACGTCATTCGTGTCAAATCGTCGACTTTTCCATATTTTTGTGTCGGGGAAAAAAAAATCACGAAACCTCTTGTTTTAAATTGGGTGACGACAGATTTATGACCACGAAATCAAACAATATCGGAATTTTTTTTTTCTCCTCTTTATTTTTCTTCGAATGCTTTCCTATTTTTTTTCACCGATTCTTTTCACGCCCACCGCCATCAAAACCAGGTGCGATGATTTTTATCGTTATAATAGAAGGGTTTTATTTTCTTTTTAGAATCCTTGATTAATTTTTTAAAACGGAAACGTACATTTTTTTTTTTTTTTTTTTTGGATTCGTTTTTCCCCTTTTTTTTTACAGAAAAAAAAATTTAATGCCGTTTATTTATATTTAATACCAGCTTTTTATAAAAAAAAAAGAAAAAAAACGTTAATAACTTTTTCTTTATAAGCTTTTAAATAGAATCGTTTCCAATTATATTTCTGACAAAAAGTAAAATAAGCTCCTTACCGGGAAAAGGTATTGCATTCATATTTAACAACGATAACGGCCACAATAAATACACTTCGTGCTTTCCCGCAGGTTATTATAATTCCTACAAAGTCAGAAAAGGAAAATCGTGAAGCGGTCAATGCCTCCCGGCGTTTAATTAAAGTAATTTTCTCTTCGGAAAATATTTTTCGAAGGAATTCGAAAAAAAATTCTAACTTTTTTTTTTTAAATTTAAAGAAGAATTGCGAGCAAAATTTTTTTTTAAACGCTGTGGTGCAAAAGTAAATTGTTTTCGATAAATTCATAAAATCAAAATCCCGCAACTGTAATCGAAATTTATACCCCCGCAAAATAAACACACGGTTCAAGCTTAGGCAGCGAGTTTATGATGTTTCGATTGTACATTTGTTAATATTGCATTGCGGCTGCTGCTTCTGCATTATGCGGTTCGATAGTAATGACTGCTTTATCACATTTCGTAAGAGGATGGGGATTTAAGCTTGAATGAAAGGAAATATGGCTGACGATCTGGTTTATCTTTAATTCACCGTTTAGAAGATGAAATATTGAGCAAACGGACTGTGAGTAAGACGGGGGCATATACCTACGTAGGACTACGTCTTTATGGGGTACTTTTCCACTTTTAATTATTTTATTTAAAATTTTAATATTAAAAGCATGCTTTACCAACATTAAAAATAATAAAAATTCTTGAAAAAGAACATGCTTTAAAAAAATTTCTTAACATTATGGAAGCAAAAAGATAAGTAAAAAAAATACAGTTCTAACGCTTAAGAGCTCAAAATTTAAAAATTTAAACAATGAAACAATTTTAAATTTTTAAAGAATTTTTTTTTTTTTTTTTTTTTTTTTTTTTTGCTCCTCGTTTTTGGTCGAAAAATTCGAATTTTTTGATAAAAATATAATTTTTTTCCTGGAACAAAAAAATCTTTTGATAAAAAAAAAGTTAAAGGTTGAATAAAATTATTCAAAGTTTTTATTAAAGTCTTCAAAGTTAAAATTGTAATATTAAAATGTTGGTTCAGTTCATATTCTTGGACATTTTATTTAACATTTCTAAATTCTTGTTTTTGTTCATGAAGGCCTAGTCTAATTTTGAATATTTAAAAAAAACATCAAAATTAAAAAAGTTTTTAAATATTTCAAGACATTTTTAAGTCCTCGCTTTAGCAACTTTAAGTTTTTTGCAAAAGTTAAGTTTCTTGAAAATTTACAAGAAATTTTCCAAGTTCTTGCTTTCGTTGTCGTCTAATTGTCTAATGTCGCCTAATTTTACTATTAAGGCCTATTTAAAATTTAACTTTTTTAAAAGTAAAATTTACAAGAAAAAGTCCGTGCTTTTGTTCATGTCGTCTAATTTTAAAATAAAATTTTAACTACAAATTTCTTGTATATTTTACTTTAAAAAAACGGAGGAAATTTAAAAAAAAGTTAAATAAAATTTTTAAGGCGAACAGATCGACACCCGGACAGACCTACGCCAAAATTCTTAAAGGACCGTTCAAGTATTACGAAAGCAGGATTTTTGCCAATTTTCGATCCCCTCTCCCCTTGTAAGATAAAATAAGCTTTTTGAAAATTCCCTTCCCCTTTTATTACCTAGGATTTCAGTATCAAACACTCCCCAAAAAAATTATTTTGTGCTTACGTAAAAAAACTCGTTTTTTTTTTTTTTAATTTTCTCTTCAAATTTTTCTTTCATATCCATTTTTCCCTGTTTCATACCAATGACCAAAAAGTCGAAGCACGATTTTCAACACCACGGAGCTTCCTGAAATTAATTACGAAAGTCCGCGGAGATGGTGGGATAAAAAAAATATATATATAAATTTTTCCCGCGAACATTTTAAAATACACACTTATGTGCCATAAATTGCAAAGATATACACGTCACAGGGGATTAAAAAAAAAAAAAAAAAACATTTACTGGTTATCATTTTGAGGAGGAAATACGATGTCATTAAACATTTTAAAAGATTGCAATCGATGAAAGCAGGGGAGCTTTTCGTCGTTCGGAAATCGATTATTAATATCGATATCCCTTGTGCATATATCTCATTTTCAACGATGCATTTTATTCCTTCTATCTCTTTTTGTCCCCTTTAAAACCGCTTATTATTAAATTTTTATTCCCGGGAAAAAAAAAAAAAAAAGGTTCAAGTTATGCGAGTTTGTTAGACCGAAATTTCAAGCCGAAACATTTTTCTCAACATGTTGCAGCATAGAAACATGTTGGCAACATATTATTGAACATGTTGCAGCATAGAAACATAATGGCAACATTTACAAATTTTTATTTTTCAATTTTTAGTGTTCCGCAACATGTTGCCTCAACATATTACTGCAAAATGTTTTAGCGTGAATTTCGGCCTATTTGTTTTTTGTACTTAAACTTACTTTTATAAGTAAAAAATTTAAAATTTTGTTTAAAAAAAAACCCTCTTGATTTTTACAGCATCCTCCGTCGTGTTTTAACCAATTTTTTTCCCTGATAGCTTCAAACTTCAAAATCCCCCAGAATATTGTTTCCCGAACATCTTTTAATACATTAATTATTTTCCCGTATACTACATTAATTAAAAATCCATCAACGTAATTGAAAATATAGATGTTTTGTTAACAAGATACTAATCATGTTAATATGTTTGAAAGATGTAAAAGAGAGGAAAGCGCATTAAACTTATTTAAAGAGAGAGAGAGTTTTCCCCCAACAACAAGGAATGGAGCTCCCGATCACACTAGAGGAACTTTAATTGAATGCAAACAAAGCAAAGATTAACTTGAGCAAGCGATTTCTTAACAACCAACTACTTATTAATCGAACCGTAAAGGATGCAAAATCCTGATCTGGGTTATTACGAATGATTTCAAAATACATGAAATATTATTTTCTCCTTTAAGAAAAGAAAATCTATTTTTCTCCAAGAAATATTGCCCTCGATATTGTCAATTTTAAAGTTTTTCGAAGGTGAAAGAATTTTTATAGTGGGTTAAAGTTATCGGTTTTATCATCAAAAAAAAAAAAAAAAAAAAAAATCCTTTCTTTTACTTTGGGGTAAGAAGAAAAAAAAAAAGGGTCATAATTTTTTTTATGTCCTACAACAAAGTCATGACTGAGATTTTTATTGCGATCGTTACATTGTAAATCACTGTGACTTTCGCTTTTTATTTTTAGGAAAAAAAAAAAAGTTGAATTAGCGAAATAAACCGAAAAAAAAGTTTTCTCTTCTTTCCTTAATACGCCCTTTGATCTTTATCGAATGTGGAGGTTCAAATTTTTTTTTAAAACTTAAAAAAAATATCGGTTCTGAAAAAGTTGGGCGTGAAATATATTGCATTCAACTTGGATTTGCTCTTGTGTTCGGAGGCATCTCAATTCATACAACTTTGCAGGGTAGTCAGGGATTTTTCGAATTTTTTTTCTTTTCTCCTTCGGAAGGGGGTAATTGTTCACGATTCCGTACAGAAATGTAGATCTTGTGAAAGTTAGCCTGACCAAAGTCATGGGGAATTTTCAAGTCATTACAGGTTGTCTGAGTCAAATTTTTTGCAAGGGTTCCCCTGGATGATTTTCGACCTAGCAGATTAACCCAATCATACCCAGTGAAGGGGTCGTCATAGTGAGACGTCACATTTTTGGTTATCAGACACGGTCATATATATCGTATTGACCTCTAAAAGAGAAGACATTAGCATTTTCAAATTGAGGTAACATCAAAATGACGTCAATAGATGATGACTAATATTTGTCACCGTGTGACGTCTTACTGTAGTCATATAACCGTCCCCTAGATTTCGAAATGCTAATGTAATCTCTTTTAGACGTCAATATGACGTCTTCTTGACGTCAATATGACATCTTTGCTTGCAAATCGAATTATAAGTCATTTTCAAAGACGTCATTTTGACGTCGGAAATCTCACTAAAATTGTCCTAGAATATGATTATGCCTGATGACGTCACATTTACGTACATTTTGATGATATACATGACTGACATTTGTCACCGGATGACGTCTTATTATCGTCATAATGGCGTCATTTAGATTTAGAAATGCTAATGTAATCTCTTTTAGACGTCAGTATGACGTCTTCTTGACGTCAATATGAAGTCATCCCCTAGCAAATCGTATTATCGGCCATTTTTAAAGACGTTATTTTGACGTCGAAAATCTCGTAAAATTGTCCTGGAATATGATTATGCCTGACGTACGTCACACATTTGGGAACGTTCAAGTATTACGTAAGATTTTTAGGGGGGGGGGTCCGCATTAACCATCTTCGCCATAAGCTAAGTATGGCGAAATATCTTACAACCGGGGGGGAGGGGGTCCAAAAATCCAAAAATAGGTCTTACGTAATACTTGAACGTTCCCTTTCGCTGGGTAGTTTCCCTAAAGTTCTTAACCTAAATTCGATTAAGTTGAAGTGAAAAGTCACCCTTTCCAATCAAAAAAAAAAATTCTACAAATTCCACACCACCATTCTCAGTCGAATGAGGTTTGAACCTCCTGTCATGCATCTAACATTTTTTTGAAAATTTATACTTCCAAATTTCGGATCCTAAATATTATTAGGCATTATTTTCTGAAGAGCCAAAAAATTTTTGAACGATAGAGATAGATTTCATTAAAAATGCTCCATGTTTACACTTTGACCAAAAACCCCGACATTGTTTCCCTAATTGCTATTGTTCATTTCTGGGATATTATACCCGGCTCCTTATTTAATATCCCACCTTGGTTGGATTTCAAATAAAACGAGTCCTCGCCGTATAAAGACCATTTTAAAATTGCTTCAAATGTAACGGTAATAAATCTTAAAACCTCTAACGCATTTGATACTTTTCACGTTTTCACCCTTTTCCCATCCGTGGACAAAAAAAAAAAAAAAAAAAAAAAAAAAGTTCTTTTTTTTCGGTTTAGCTTTTGCAAAAACGTTCACGTATTTCAAGACAATCCATTGATCACTTTTCGATTGCTTAGATTTCGACAAAAGAGCTACGGTTGATATTCAAAACGCGTTTGTTATAAAAAAAAAAAAAAAAAAAAAAAAAAAAGAATTACTCGAAAAAAATAAAAGTACACAGGAAAAAAAAAGTAATAATATGTTTTAACAGAAACACCCTCGGCTCAAAAAGCTTTTTAAATCCCATCGAAATAGTAATCTTTTAATTCAGCTTTCAAATATTATTTTTACATCATTCTACGTTAAAATCCTAAATTGTAAGAGGTTTTTTTTTTTTTTTTTTTTTTTGAATTTCACGTAATCAATGGGCTACCGTTTTAGGATCGATGTACGGTCGTTTTTCTCTTTTTCAGCGTCAGCGATTTTTCTGACAGAATTTATGAGGGAAAAATCGGACCTCCGTGCAATATCTCACCCGAAGTGAATACTTTATTTTCTTATCTTAATACAACTAATCAACCTTAAGGTATTTGGTATTGCCGGTTTTTTTTTTTTTTTTTTTTGAAAGCGCGCTAAAAGTTTTAGCAAGGGAAAGTTAAGGATGAGGCAAGCATGAACTTTTTGTAACTTTTTTCTTTTTTTTTTTGGAATATTACATCCGCTCTTTTGAAAGTTTTAAGATTTAATGAAATTATGCCAGAGAGATGAGGCACCAAAAGCTTCGTTTTACAAAAAAAAAAAAAAAAAAAAAAATTCTTTTTTTTAATCTCCTAGAAGGCATGATTTTTTACAAGAAAAAAAAAATTGTGAGTGAAAAGTTAAAAAACCATAAAGAAAAGTCAACGCAATTAAATATTAGAAAATGGTTTTCTCCCGGTCTAAACGTCAAATCAAATATAATTCGTTTGGGTAGGCAAACCATTTAGTTCCACACTGATCGCCATCATCATCACCCCCAGATTTCCGGTCTGAGAAGTCTCATTTTCACTATATTCATTTCACGATGGCCGCATTCACTTTATAATAATTCCAACCTATTAAAACGATTTTCCTCCTCTTTCTTTCTCTCCCTTTTCCACATGTACATGCGAAAACCCCGAATACACTCGCAAAACCTTTTCTCATATTCTACAAAAGACCTCAATATCGGTGTAGCGTTTTCACGGGGAAAGGAAGAGGATTCCGGCATGTTTTATCTCGCCTTCTTTCGGCAATTTATCTTTTAATTTAAATGAAGTAAAGCTCGGATTATGTAAGGGGTAGTGTGCTGGGGATGAATGGAAACGGATTTATAAATTTTTATTTTGGGTAAATTTGGTTTTTTTTTTTTTTTTTTTTTTTTTTCTCAAGAAAATTTTTGACATTAAATCTGATTTTAAAGTCATGTGGCAGCTCAGATTAAACTTTCATTTGTAACTGATGAAAAAGTGGAGGCAAAGCGTTACAACTTCCGGAATTTTTTGAAATATTTCTTTAACAACTCCCCAATTTGCCTTTTTGAGGGATTCGTTATTGCCTCATTATTAAATGAGGCTACAATTTACAATTTTTAAATAATAATAATTTTTCAAGCTAAAAAAGTAAAAATAAATTTAAAAAATTGCAAAGAAGAAGAAGAAGTTATTATAACGCTTATGGTTAAGAAACGGGTGCAAATTCACTATGGAATGGACTATAAGTTGGACAAACATGTACCTATTTGTTGGACCTGCTTGTGGTACTAACAAACGAACGAATCGACTATTGCAGAATTTACTGCTAGGGTGCAAATTCACAATTGGAAAGTTGGACCAACAAGTTAGTACAAGTTGGACCAACATGTTGTATCAACTTGTTTGACCAACATTCCTCACTAATTTTGGCGTAGGAGTAAATTCTGCAATAGTCGATTCGTTCGCTTGTCAAACATGTTGGTACAACAAGTTCGTGCAACATTTCAAGAAGCTCGTATAACATGTTTGTCCAACTTGCTATACCAACATCAACATTCCGTAGTGAATTTGCACCCCTACGCCGAAAGTAGTGTGGAATGTTGGTCCAAGAAGCTGGTACAACATGTTCGTCCAAATTGTTGTACTAACATGTTGATCCAACACTCCATAGTGAATTTGCACCCTAAGTAAAATTTTTTAATAAGCCTTAGCCGAGAAAAAAATTCCTCTTTCCGTTGTATCCGTCAAGTACAAAAATTAATCTCTCTTAAGTATTAGGTGTAGTACTTGACAAAATATCAATGGTTCGAGTCCACTCTTCGAGTACCTTTGGTGTGTTCTTTTACTGAACATTTCTCGGCCCACTCTTTGATCCCTATACCAAAAATCCTGCAACAGAGAAAATTCCAACCACTCTTTCGAGTACTACCTTAAAGTGGTCAATTAAGTCCGAAAAATTAACAATCTCAACTATTAGGTATTTATTTCAAGAAACACCTAAATGACCAAAAGAATAAAAATAATACAACCTGAAAATTTCTAAAATAGATACTTGTGCACTGTAATTAGCCACAATATCACTTAACTACATTAAAATTAATTATCGAAGTGCACCCATAACAAACGTTAAAAAATATCATCGTTTTCACTCAAATCGGATATCTCATCTCCAGAATATGCATACTCTATTTCACTATCTGTTTCATTCCATTCCTCGTCACAATCTTCTGGTTCACCATGAGTCAGTTCGCAAATGCCGTAAAATGTCAAATATTTCGAAAGATCTTGATCATATACATCGAAACCTTCAAATCTTCTATCTAACAAAAGTTTGATGCACTTAATTACATCTGGTTTAACTAAGTCACATTGGTCTAATGTCCTCTTCAATTCAGTCATATCAAGAGATCTATCAATCCACGAATTGTAAAATCTTTTTATATTTTCAGGAGGATTTGACTTTCTATAATTTTTAAACACTTTGACGCACAGTAGGCTCCCTTGGACAGACCTCATATAATTTTTTTTAACCTTTGCTTTCATTTTTTCATCGAAAAACGTCCAGTCAAGTAATTTATCAACCATTTCCAAATTGCATTTTTCTAATGCAAAAGTGTCAATCCACCAGTTAATTTTTTTTGCTATGTTTGTCTTCATCTGTTTAATGTCATCCGATGTGAACAAGCAAAATTTTAGAAAATCCCTAAAATATCGGAAAGTTTTGGTAAAAAATAAACTATCCCAATATTTTTCAACTAAGGTAACCTGATCTTGAGTTAATTCTTTTTTGAACTTCACAACTTTTTCTTCTTCTTTAAAAAAAAAACCTAACAACGAAGCACATTTTTCTGAGAGCAAAGTTGTCTCATTCTGCAAATTTTTATTCCCCCAAATTTCAAATATTTTGTTTTTCAGGAAGTCGTCAGATTTTAAAATTTCCTTTACATTTTCTATTTCATCCACTTCTTTAAATCTCCATTTTAAAAATTCCTCTGCAATATTGAATTTATTATTCCGCAAGAGATTCAGGGCAACATTGACTGCATCCACTTGATTTTTTAAATCATTTTTCTCTTCATCTGAATCGGCTAACCAATTTAAATGCTTCTCAGCTAGCTCCATTTCTCCACGACTCATCAAAACATTCAACACATTCAACTTCCGCTTAAATAATTTTAAATCATTTTCACCAAAGTTCATATCTTCGATAAATTTGTTCATACTTTTGTAATCTGCTCTCAATACTGCTTTCTTAAAATAAAAAATCCAAATATTCAACAACTCTTTTTGTGACTCTTTTAAATCTGGGTCATTTATGACCAAAGTTGCACTTTTGAAATCCAAAGTTTTAAATAAAGCCTTAACTTGGTAGAACTTATTACTAAAATATTTAATGGGATGCTCATGCCCAATAAAAAAATCTTGTTTCACTGTTTTTGGAACTCTATCCATAAGAATCTGCAAGACTTCGCTACAACTTTGATTTCCTGTAAAATACACAGATCCTCCAGAATTTTCACAACTTAATTGGGAGATAATTAATTGTAGCAGTTTATAATGTTTGTCTGGAACTTGATCCACTAATTGATATAAAATTTTCACACAAAGATCCTGATATGGCCAAACTCGCAGACAAAAGTTATACAAATCATCGAACTTCTGGTTTATGAATTCTTTTTTTTGAATCTCAGTCATCTCATTGATTAAAAAAAAAAGCATTCTAACTTTCTTTTCTAAATTCCAATTAAAATCACCATAAATTTTGATATCCAAATTATGATGTAAGTTTCTAGCAGTACTTACTCCCAATAGTTCCCTTTCATTTACATTTAATCTTCTCCAGAAGTATTTTACAGCATACTCACGATCTTTAAGACTACATCTTTGAAAGACACTAAAAGCAGACAATTGGTCAGGTAATCCTTTGAAGCAATCATCATATCTCAGAAGCGAAGGTACTTCATCTCTATGCTTACTTGTACAGAGGCATATCCATGCAGCAATAACAGCATCAGGGGTCCAATCCTGTTTTTTTGAGTAGTACTAACATAAGGAAAAATTTCCTTTTTGAACTTTTCAATATTTTTCCGTACAAAACTTTCATTTCCATAATTTACAGCGATGCAAAACAATTTATTGTTCATAAAACAGCATTCACCATCAAGTTGTTTTTGTCTGAGCCAAAATTTTTCCAAAATTTGTAATTCATTTATATCACCATAAGAAGTCCAATAAATCTTTTCAGCATATCTTAAATCAAGTTTGAGAGTTTTACAGACATATTTTTTCCATGAATAAATTTTTCGTCCAATTTTAACCACCAAAGTTTTAATTTCCTCCAACAGTTTTGCAGGAAGCATTAATAAATCCAGTTGTTTGAAGACATAATGAATAATATGCTGACCCTTTGAAATTTCTTTGCTGCAATGTGGATCATAACGAAACTCTTTATCTTCTTCAAAATTATATGTAACCATTTTCTCTTTCACATCTGGCTTCTCCCAAAAACTTATGGCTACAGCGATACCTGCAAACCTTTCCAAGGATATGTCGAATTTGAAGATATCGGAAAAACTCATGGTATGGAAGTTTCATTTGTCCCTGGAAGAAAAAAAATGAACATTGTTAGATTAGGTTATAGTAAGAAACCATCAATAATGTTCGTAGTTAGTCTTACCTGATGTAATAACGATTTAAAAAAAGTTCCTTCGGAATAGCGAAACCATAAAATAGATTTTCTACACCTCACTCAATAATAATTCTGACTGAAAAAATAAAAAGCAAATCATATTACTTTGTCACAATAAACCATCTCTCTCACTGAATCTTCTAAGGCCAAAGGAAAGCAAAGGAATAACAACAACAGCAGC
Organism: Liposcelis bostrychophila; assembly: GCA_037577465.1. NCBI lineage: Eukaryota > Metazoa > Arthropoda > Insecta > Psocodea > Liposcelididae > Liposcelis > Liposcelis bostrychophila. The sequence goes on from CM075212.1 coordinate 9,756,206, forward strand.
TTAGAAAAATTTTGATTGGTTAAAACACTCATGTCTAAAAAATGGCGGACCAATGAAAGTGGGTCAGATCTAAGACCCTCGTCTCTGCAAGTAATTAGAGATCCGTGTAATTCCGGTTCTTCGATATTCCTCTCCTGAAAATTATTCGTCCATTAAAAATTTTTTGGTAAATTGAAAATTTAAATATAAACAAATAGGTAGAAGCCATTCTCTGTAAAAACTAAATCATGTTACTTATTACATATATTCTGTTAAATACATTTAAATGTATATTCAAACATTCTAAACTTCAAAAGTTTTATATTTTAGTCGGGGATTATTTTTTAAAATAGAAAAACCGGAAATGGCTATGAATAGCTACCTGCAAGTAATGACACGACCACAGCTCCGTTACCGCTGTTTTTAGATTAAATTGATTCACCATAACAGTTTAAAGGATGGAAATATTCCCGAGTCATACGCTAAAAAGGCAATTTTACGCTTATATATCTTTAAAATTGGCTTCAATATTAGTTAATGATATAAACAGGTGAACCTAGTTTTCAAGTTATGTCCGAATACATATAAAGATAGATCAGTGAATGTCGGAGGTTGGTCAGATCGAAATCTCAAAAAATTTCCTTGAGTATCCAAAACTTTTTCCCCATCCATCCACTGGAAAAAAATAGGGAAATGGAAAAAAATATATATATCTCTTAAAAAAGATGAAACAATTTTCCCTGATCATCACGTTTTTCCGCACACTTTTCCACATTTCGATGTAAATTGTTTTCTGCTATATTTCCTCTCTCAAAAGGTTTAAATCCTTTTCAATATTTTAAAAAACATCCCCTTCCCTCCCCTCGCTTATTTTTCACATCACGTTTACACCTTGACAGACAAATTCCTCTTCATGTTATTTGAAACAACCAAAAACCGGTGCCTTCCTACGTCCCATAAAAGAGATTAGAAACTTACATTTCAAGTTACAAAATTTAAAAAAAAAAAAAAAGCTTTTCTATAAATTGTTTTTCCTCTTTTCGATTGCAAAAGCAAAACGAAAATCCGATGTTGAATTATATGATGCTTTTTTAATCTATTCGAAAATAAGGTTCTTGAGTAGAGATTATATTATCATTTTAAATTACGTTTTTATCGATTCTAACGCGGATGTTTAAGGTGAACTTCCGATAGATTAGGGTTAAACCGCATTAAAGTTTTTTCCCCTTTCAAATAAAGAATTCGTCAATGGGCGACGTCGTAAGGAATGCGAGATTTTTTTTTCTCTCTCTCTCTCGTTTCGGACTACAATGTCGGAATTTCCTAAAGGGAAAATTTTTTTCATATTTCGCATATTTTTTTTTTCATAACTGGTCAGCAATAAAATATAATTTTTTTTTCTTGGTTTTCGGGGAATTAGGAAAGTTTCAAAAAAAGCTGTACGTTGGAACAAACATAAAAAAAACTAGTTTTTTTTTCCCCTCGGATTCTTTGGAACAGAGATTCCCTTTCCGCGAAAAGAAAAAGGCTGAAACGTTTTTTCAATTCATACTTTACCATTTGAAACGGAACGCGTAAAGTAAGCAGAAATGCGTCTCTAGCGCAAGGGCAAAGCTATTGAATTTTTAATCCTTGTAATTGGTAGAGCTTTCTACATCAAGATAAAAGCTTTTAGATCCTCTACAGTGGATTCTACAGTATTGAAAAAGAATAAAAGAGACATGTTTTATGCATTTCAAAGTTTCTTATCCTTTCCTTTTTTTTCCTTATTTTGGTGTGATGTTTTTTTTTGGGAGTGAAAACTATTTTCTAAAAATAAAGAACGAGATCGCCTGGTAACAGGGAATGTCTGAGGAGAAACATCCATTGGGATCCTCTAGGAAAACCATTCTAGAGTACGTAAAAGTCTTTCCAGACTTTTCATACCGCTCAGACGAATATATATTTTTCTTACAGCAACAGCACCATCATCCATTATTTACTGTCAAAAACAGAAAAAAAAAGGTAAAATTTTTTTTATAAGGCAAAATGCCAAAGAAATATTTCCAACAGGTACCCAAAAAATATAAAGAGCAATCAACGAAGACTAAAAATGTGGTACTCTTTCATTAAAAAACATACAAAATTGCCAAAGGGCGGTTTATGCAAAAAGCCTGATTTTGTGACCGGATCTCAGCGCTGACCCTTTTCAAAGTTTAGCAGGACCTGTACGAAGACCAACCAGTAGAGTTCGTTTTGGTGACCTTTAAAATCGGGTGCGGGAAAGTACCAAAAATAAAATAATTTTTTCTTGTAATAATATTACTGATTCCATTTGATACCAAGTTAGGGAATAATAGTATCACTGGGATTGTGTGATGGTATTACACAAAACACATGGCCCGTCACAGAATCATACTTTTTCCATAAACCTTCTTTATGAACAAGCCACCGATGGATTTTGTTATGATCATTAATAGTATATTTCACTGCTAGAATCTAAAGCGAGACTTTTTGAATTCGAGGCTGATTTTGCGTATTTTTGAACGGTCGAGGGCTCAAAATAAACATTTTGAGTAAAAAAAGTAAACAAGTAAATTCACTTATTTACGAAAAAACTTTATTTCTAGATGTTAAGGTTTTTTTAAAAACTAACACATCTTTTGTTAGGTACTGAATTGATATTAGCTTTAAAAAGTGCATGATTACTTTCTAATTTGAATGTCATTTCTGAAGAAATCGAATGTTTTGTTTATTTCTTTTTAGGTTAGATTTTGTCAAAAATAGGTTAGAAATTACATTTCAAAATAAAAAAATGATAACTTTTTGGCTTCTTTACAAGGCTGTGCTATTGAAACACCCTAATGAAGATTTTCCTCTGTTTTAACATTAGGTGCGTTCGGAAATTTGGTCGGAGATCTCGGACTTCTCGAAGATGATAATCAAATGTCAATATCTCTATATAAATATAAATCGAAAGGAATATGGAGTCGTATTTAAGTTTATAGTTATTATATTTGTATTAAATGAACCTAAGCAAAAGCTTTTGTTTTTAAAATACGACCCATCGTTTGTATAATGGTTGCCAGGACTGCCAATATAGTTTTTCATCGTGAAAATAGGAATGTCCGATATACAGTATATTTATGTTTGTATATTTACCGGTATATATATACGTATATATATACGTATATATACGTATACATATACTCATAAGTTAAACATTAAATTTAATTTAGGAAAAAAAGCTATTATTTTTTCTGGCTGTCCTGGGGGGTTTTTCGGTCATTAAGTGAGAGAAAGGTTTAATATGTAGCTTATTACAGTTTACTTATGTAATTTAAGCAAGGAAAAAGCCTTTTTTACTGGTTTTTAGATTTCTCTCCGTTAGGCGCTCAGTTATACTTCCAGCCATACGACGCCATTTTTGATAAAATGGCTGTGGCCGATAAAATTATGACCGTGCAAAAGTTAAAATATTAGTGAATTATTGTCATTATTCATTAATTAACGAGTAATTATCGATGTAAAATCAAAATATTAGCGAATTATGCCCTATTTTATAAATGAAAATTCATAAATATACAACGTATACATTGGCTGGTATATATACTGTATATATACGTATATATATACGTATATATATCCTGTATATTTAAGACTAGACATCCCTACGTGAAAACTATATTGGCAGCCCTGGCAACCATTAAAAAAACTCTCATTCCTTTTCGATTTATATCGAGCACTGCCGTATAGACAGGTCCGGAAACTCCCTGTGCCGTTCATGTCTTGCTTAACTACGCAAAAATTAGTTCTAAAATAGGCTACTGGCTGCGCTGCGATCTTCAGAGCTGCAACATGTCTAATCGTTTAAGTTGGGACTCCCACTTTGACTCTCGTGGCGAACAACAGAAAGTCGCCGCCATCGTTGTTTACAAATCTCAACGACCAAGGGGTCGTGCATAAATTACGTAAGCATGGGTTAGATCCTTTTTGCACGCTTTATCCCATTTCGCCTATGCTTAGCTTATGAGTAAGATGTCAAATTTGGACCCCCTCCCCTCCCTGAATGTGCTTACGTAATTTATGTACGACCCCCAACCAAAAAGCGTCTCTCATACAAGTAGCGCTCACGGTGGTAGAAAGGAAGAACTAATTTTTGCGTAGTTAAGCGGGACATTGTCTGCAATGTATAAGGGATAAGAGTTTCTGGACCAGTCTATATGGCAGTGATTGAGATATCGACATTCGATTATCATCTCCGAGAAGTCCAAAATCTCCGACCAGATTTCCGAACGCACCTATTGAAAATTTAGATCCAACTTCACATGTAGAGGGCGGTGATAACCCTTAGTACATACAAAAAGTACTGGTACTGCCATCTGCACAATTATCATCATTTTGCGTACTAATATAAAAACTCAGACTTTAAACTGGCAAAATTTTGAAGGACATTCACTTTCACCCACCCCATTCTTTTACCGAATTTATCAAACCGTAACCGGAGGACCATTTCTTAGAAAACAAACAATGTCCGAAATTAAGGACGAAAATTGACCTTTAGTCAACAGACAAAACGCGATTAATGTTTATGAATGGTCAGACCCTCTTTTGATTAAGCTTATCTACGGTAAAAGCTCGAAATCTTCCTTCCCCCGGAGCAAGGGCAATGTAACAAGAGTAGTCTTGTAAGCTTGATTTATAGCGGAAGATCCAAAGGTGTTCCGTAATTACATCGTACTCGAGGTAGTATACGTTGACAAGGCCTCTATAAGATTACTTTATTGTAAGTTTTTCCTCTGGGAGTTTTTCTCCCGGAAAATCTTTTTTTTCTTTCCTTACTCCCTCGTGAAGAAAATTTATTCACTGGATAAAATTACCGAAACACAAACGGTCGGGGGTCTCTCTCCTTCCCCCCCTCAGGAAAATTAATCGTTAGTTCTTATTACAGAAAAATATTTTCATAAGTATAATAAAATTTTCTTTTTATTTTAAAATTATCTTCTTTTTTTATTCCCTTGTCTACTTTTCCCCTTTTCCTTCCGTTGTTTAACACGAACGACTAAGGTTGACAGTTACAAAGAAATGGAGGTGTGTTAAACGAAACAATAAAAAAAAAAAGAAGGGAGGAAAATATAAAAATTGTCATTGTGTCATATTCTACGTTATGAGTTACACCTGAGCTTTCAACACGAAAAATGTTTTCAATTACGGTTGACTACTGATTTTAAGATGTCGACACGAGGGAAAATTTAATTTTCGTGTGATTTTCCTGGAAAAGAATATGCGAAAGGGCTTCGATTTTTAATTACAATTTCTTTTGTTATATCGTAACACTTAATAAAAAAACCAAAATGTTTTTTTTTTTTTCCTCCTACCCCATTAAACGTTAATTAGAATTCTGGAAAAAGCTTTGCCTAATAAAATAGTGGTAAAGATAAATGGTAAATCCCGTTAAAACGAGGAGCTAATTGTTTTCCGAGCCAATGGCTTGTCGTGGTTTGATGTTAGTATGTGCACTTCAGCAAAAATAAACAAAATTCTAAATGTCCTCTTTTTTTTCCTCTGGTTTTGTTTACATAAAATTTCAATACTGTTATTTTCGATTCGTTTCGATTTTTTTTCCCTCAGAAAAATACAATTTTTTTTTCTCGTTAAACCCAACTCGACTTTCATCTCGTTAACTACACCCTGCTAATTATGAGCTGCCAACATTTTAAACACTCCACTTTTCGTCGTTAATCAGAGCTTTACAAAAGCTCCCGGCAAACAAAACCGGATTAAAACTATTTTAACGATTCCTGCAGTTGCGGTTACAAGTTAAAAAGGAAAAATATTTCGAGCACGTTCTATATTTTAATATTTAATTTCACACCAGCCTGAACCTTAATGAGAAGACGATAGGGAAAAACCGAGAGCTTTTCCGCGAAAATGAAGTTGACAAGGTTTCAACATTTAAACGAAAACCGATGTTTAATAAGAAAGGGAGGTAAAAAAAAAAAAAAATTCTTCCTCTTGGTTTATGTAATATTTTCCTCGCAGTTAATTTTTCTCCATTTCCCTTTTTTTTTTTTTTATTTTCCTCCTTTCTCGATATTTAATTGGGAACCGTATCGTTTTTTTATCCGAGGATATTTTTGTAGGAAAAAAACCGAGGCTTGGATAAAGCTGGTAAACGAATTAACCTCGGATGCGACAAAAGCAATGACGGTCAGCTGAGTTCGCCTTTTTTTCCCCGTCAGCAAACAACACACATACGAGCAACTTAGGAGTCGTTATTTCGTCACGTGCTCTTTTCCTCTACTTCTCCCTTCGATATTTATCTAATCTGTTGACTTATATGAGATTTCGATTTTTTTTCCCGGAAAAGGTAAACAGGTCAATAGGATTTCGGTTCCGACATTACTTCTTTTTTTTTTTTTCTTTTTGCAATCTATAGATGACCTGGCCCGGTAAATCGGATTTTCTGACAAAATTTTTCTGAAACAGTAGAAGAAGGCTAGGTTACCGTTATTTTCTTAAGGGAAAATGTATCAAAATTACTACAATGGGGAGGAGCTACGAAAGCATATTGATTGGATTGTTCCCTATTTTGGTAACTTTCGAATTTGAAAGTGTACCCCCAAAATCGGTGCCCTCTGGGTCATTTGTAACACCTACAATAGGATGTCACTTATTGGCAATTTTTGAATTTCAAATCGCTTACCCCCGAAAATGGCTCTCCTTAGTGTACTGATAAACCCGAATTTTTTTTTAAACATTTTACTCAACAGGAAAACATGGCGACTTGATTTTAAAGTTCCGAAAATTGCCATAAGAGAAAAAAAAAATCGATAATTTTTTTTCCGCGAGAAATGTCCGCAGATCTCGAATCTGAGGTCCGTTTTTTTATATCTGGTCCAGTTTTTGAGCTAAAAGCCAAAATGTGGCAGAAAACTGTGGTAAAGTGACAAAACATAGCAAGTCCTCAGTTTCACTCATAGTTTGGTCTTTATTAGCTCAAAAATCGAACCAAATATAAAAAAACGAACTTTAAATTCATGATCTACGGAAAATTTCAGATAAAAAATTACATTTTTTCACGAAAAAAAAGTTGTCAATTTTTTTCCTCTTATGCCAATTTTCGAAATTTTAAGCTGAAGTCGTTGCTTTCCTGTCGAGTAAAAAATTTAAAAAAGTTCGGGTTTATCAGTGCACTAAGGAGAATTACTTTTGGGGGTAAACGATTTGAAATTCGAAAATTGCCAAAATAAAGGGCATCCTAATGTATAGTCAACTCTCTTTATTTTCTATAAAATTGAACAATGTTTTTCTTATGGGAAATTCGTAGACAGTTGACTGATCTTTCATGAAAAAAAGGGATGGAAAGTGAAAGAAAGTGCGCATTCAATTCCAGAAAAATGTGAAAGTATTACTGAATGCGAATACTATGGAGATATCTCGAATATTTTATACGGGTGTATGAATAATTAATTAAATAAGCCTTACAGCATATGAAAACCGAATTCCACTCAGTAGAAAAAAATTAATTTCTCATCATCATTGTGAAATCAATGGTTTTTATAGATTAGTTATAACATCTCGTTCTTAAAAAAGAAAGACCAAATAAATTTTAATGGTTTTAAAAGTCAGTTGACACCCTGGCCCCTAATTAATTTTTTTCGGCAACGGAAACCCGTGCCGATTTGAGCTTGAAGTTCGAAACAATCCCAGGAGAGCAAAATAATTTTTTTTTTTTGCGAAAAAACAGTTGCTTCCTGTCGGAAATTTTGCGAAGACCTAAAATCAATTTTTTTTATATTTGTCCCGGTTTCTGAGCCAGAGGTCAAATTAAGTGGAAAAGTAAAGACTTAATATGTTTTGTTGTTTTACCGCAATTTTTTGCCATATTTCGGCTTCCAGATGAAAAACCTGAGCATATAAAAAAACGGACCTAAGATTCGTGATCTACGGAAAATTTTCAGTGAAAAATGACAGTTTATTCACAAAAAAAAAAAAAAAAAAAAAAAAATTAACAGTTTTTTTTTTTGCTCTTATGGGCATTTTCCGAATTCAAGTCGGCACGGCTTTCTGTTTCCAAAAAATCTAAAAAAAATTAGGGGGCTTTAAGTGACCCTCGGGAGCACCGATTTGGAGACATACATTTTCAAATTCGAAAGTTGCCAAAGCAAAGAACACCCTAATTTGGACAACCGTCTGTCGGGATCACCTTCAAAAGCATTAAATATTCGATCAAATAGTAATGCTGCTTCTCCATTATGGTCCTAAATTAATTTTACAAAATTAATTTTATAAAATTACCGGAAATTATGCGCTTTTTCTTTCTTTTTTCATAACATATTTATTTTTTACAGATTTCTTATTCTTTTTTAAGTCATCCTCATGTTCGATTAGTAAAATAAAAGCATTATTCCCAATAATTTTATAAAATTAATTTTGTAAAATTAATTTTGAGCCATAATGGAGAAGCAGCATAAGATTTTAAAAAAAAATTCAATAATTTTTTGCATATTAAAATTTTATTCAAGAAGATGAATTGTTGTTTTTATTTAATATCGCTGACACCATTTAGTCGCCAAAATAATCAAGCCGCAAGTTTGGCATAAATGGGATGAGTGTCAAGATAATGAATACCTCTGTCAGACCTATGCATTAAAAAAAAATTGAAAAATTAGTGAGATTTTTAACAAGAAATTAATAGTTCGATAAAGGGTGAAACAATGAAATATTACGTCAGATTATAGTGTGTGGTCCGCCTTATAACGGACTTCTATGCCGGTAAAGGATTTCAGTCAGAATTTTGGAAAACGTAATTATATGCATTTTTTGGAACTATGATTTGGAAGTCTATTTTGGGTATCGACCATCGAGAATCATTACAAGGCCGCCATTCCACGGTAAAACATATTGCAGCGTTAAAAACATGTTGCCAACATATTGTTCAACACGTTTGAGCTTAGAAACATGTTTGCAACATTAGAAAATGAAAAAGAAGTAGAAATATGTTGCCAACATGCATCTATGCTGCAACATGTTGCGGCAAACTGTTACTGCCAACAGTTAGAATGGGCCACTAAAAAGTCAAATGCTGACATCAATGTCAAACCTCCAAGAAAGAGAGTAAGAGATTTGTCGACAAAATCGACAAATAACATCTGACGTAATATCTGATCGTCCCAAAAACAAACTCAAAAAATTCTTACGGCGAATTGGGTTCTCCCATAAAAGTTGTCACTCCGAATTTGCTGCAGACCTTTGACAATGCATCATTGGCAGATGCGCATTCACAATCGGCTTGGAAAACGTTGCCATGCAAAATTGAATCTGCGTACATGGTGCAGGCCTTGTTATGATCACAACCTCCTGTAAGTTTTTTAAAAAATATATAAAAACTCCGCTCTGCATTCCTTTATCCGCTAAGTAAACAAACCCGCAAGAGCCTGTCCGGCAGCATTGGGATCGCAGCCATATTGATTTTTTGCACCGCAAGGATAAAAATCAATGGTGCAGAAAGCTTTCGTAATGCCGAGACCGTTTGACGAAGTGTGGAGGCACTGGACGTTGTCTGCATCGGAAATGTCTAATTTTCCGTTGACACCGTAAGCTCCGATTACTGGAGCAGCAGGGTCCAAAGCTTCATAACAAACCATTTTAACAGGTTAGATTATATCCGAATATGAAACCGGAATACCCAAAAACTTACCTACGATCCTTGCCAATTTTTCTGGTAGAGCAGCTCCTAAAAGACCGCACACGTGAGAGCCCAAGCTGTGACCGACACATTCAGCGTTTTTAAGGTTAAGACCACAATTTTGTCGTCCGAAAGCAATGATATTGGCAGCAAATTGACCGACGCCTTTTGCATTGGACACAGCCGTTAAGTACGGGGAACTTACGGGTTTGTAGTCAATTATGATGGTGTTGACGTCTCTTTTGGCGAACAAGGCTGATTTAGAAAATTTTAAAACATTAAAATTTAATCGAGCTGATGAAGAATTTTAATAGGCAATCGAAATTTTGAAATACCGTTTTTGATGACTTGCACAGATTCCGACTGATAACCGTTGGTGTAACCGTGGGCCAAGATCACAGTCTTCTTTCCAGCATCGAAACCACAATTTTTCCAGTTTGTGCATGAATCGGATGTAATGGCGCAAGGACTGTCTGGTCCGGTTTTCCTTTGATTTAAATTTAACGTTATCTTGTTCGTTCGCCAGAAAATAAAAAAAATTTAAAAAATTCTTACTTGGTGTAAAGATAGAGAGTGACCTGCTTGGCAGTAACGGCTTTGTTAATTATGACCGGTCTGGTCAAGTCTTCTCTAATGATGGTACCATTTTCCAGCTCAAAGTAGAAGTATTCGTCGGTGACGGTTCTAACGATTCTGCAGTTGGCTGAATTTTAAAACATTTATGTTGTAATTTTTTTTTTTTTTTTTTTTCAAAATTTATTTACCTGCAGAAAAGGCGGAGATAGCGAGGCAAAGAATAACCAAAGCTGCTTTAGCCATTGTGGTTGACGTAGATGTACTAAGTAAAGATGGAGGGTCTGTACGGGTTTTTATATAAAATTTTAAAGCCTGTTTTGATCCTTTTTGATTGTCATGGTCATAAATTAGAATAATCAAATAAACATTCGTAATAAAAATTAATCAAAAAAAAATCGGGATTAAAAACAACTGACCGATACGGCAATAGCGAAGCACGTGGGATCTCGTGTAAGATAGGAAAACATAGGTTGGAAAAAAAAAATAATAATAATTGGAAAATTATTTTTTGGCATCACTCATGGCCGGGAAATGAAATCCCTACCCGCTTTAAAAATAAAAAAAACCATCTTTAGATTCGCGATGCACTCAGAAAAAGAAAATATCTTGAACAAGTTTTGACTTGCAACAAAACCGGGGTGCTTCATTACAAAACAAAAATGCTTCAGGACAATGGACGGGTTGTTTCTTCACAAGCTATTTTCACTGTTTTTGCATGATTTATCTGAAAATGTCTTGTCGCAAGACATCCTTTAGGTTAGGAGGTGACTTGCAGCTCTTGACGGGATACAGTCCACACTTCATTCGCGTCTTAACTCCAGCGTCGACCTGTAGCAACTCGCCACTTCCAAAACCTGCTACGTAATGTACTATTAATCTGAAAGTCAAAAAATTAATTAATTAATTAGTTAAAAATAAATAATTAATATTTGAGGGAAGCCATTCGTCGCGAGGAACCCAGCGAAGCGCTAACACTGGGAACTGCATTTAGAGCATTTAAAAAGCGAAGGGACTTGCAGCTCTTGATCAAAATAAATTAAGGTCTTCGCCGACCAAAATGCGTTCTTTTTTATTTCATTTTCGATTTAAGGCAATAATGATTAAAGGGGCCAGTGAATAGAATTACCTTACGTAATCGTAGCGTTTTTGTAAAAAAAAGTTTAGCATTGCTAAAGATGGGGGGGGGGGGAGGTTAACGATGACCAAAAAACGCTTACGTAATACCTGAATGGCCCCTACATTTCTGAAATACGACGTTATTTTACCACTTTTTGGTCCCGATTTCATCTTCAATGCATCAAAAAGGCCTTAAACGCCTTTGACCCTCTTTAGCATAGAAACTTCAGATCAGAATTCCCTATAAAATTAGATTAATCCGATCGAATGATCATTAAAATTTATGGATGCTTGTTTGCACATTTTTTTCATCTTATTGCTGCATCATGTCATTACGTAATCACACTTCTCAAATACATTTTTTAGATTAAAATAAAGAAAAAAAACGAATGTTTTTGGAGAGCTACCGCAATAAAACACTTAAAAAAAGTTATAGAACTGATAATGGTGAGAAAATTAAAGCAAAGATTTAATGGGTTTTAAATATTGTTTATCGCATGAGCCTCATGTGGGTTTGAAATCTGCGACGATAAGCTAACTACCACATTTTAGGTTTTGTAGCGCAAAAGCCAATGTATTTTCAGGTTGGATGTATGATCCTTTAGGATCCTAGAGATAAAGTTTTAATTCTACGGGTAAGAGGTTCGTGGCGGCCAAGAAAATAAAGAATCAGGAATGGAGTTTATTTTCTCTGCTGAAACGTTTTATCAGTCAAGTCACTTTTAAAAATGACGTCAGTCCTTGATATCAATAAACGTTGTAAATTTTATAAGATTAATAAGTCGACGACTTTCGGAGGCACATATCAACCGATGAATTTTAAAAGAAATCAGGTGTCAGTAAAAACAGTCATATTGCGGTTTTCAGTGAATTTATATATATTTTGAATCGATGAAGGCACCGTATTCGGTTAAGGTAAAGCACTTGTGTTTTTTCTATGGTAAATTTATAAATAAATTATATACAGTTTATATATAATTTATGTATAATTTATGTATAATAAACGGTTTTTTAAATTATATATAATTTAGATATATATTTTCCATAGAAAAAACCCAAGTGCTTTACCTAACCAAAATAACTACCTTTCAAATATGCCAGGACTTTTATAAAAAAACACCTTATAAAAATAACCCCCCCCCCCTCCTCTAAAACAATTTTTAGACTTTTGACCAAAAATTTATTTTTTAAGATCACTGTGAAGTGTCGCCCAGACAGCGGATATACGTATATTATACGAATAATATACGTATATCTATGGTTTATTATACGTTTTTCTACACCGTATAATATACGTATAATCAACGTATATTTTAAGACTATATATACGTGCTTTTAATGGTAATTTTTATTCATTTTTTTGTGGTTTTTCGACAATTTTGAAAAATTATTTCAGGGATATCCATATTTCACATATGATTCTTAAAAGCCATTGCTGAAAAACTTTTTCAAAAATTTGACTTGTCATAATATTGATTTTGCATATATAATTAAATCATAAAACAAACTGTACGCCAAAAACCACCCCTCGTAATATCTTCCTTCCCAAATCGAAATTCCAAAATGTCTCAACTTGATGATCCTATATAGGCTAAATAAAATGTAAAAATACAAAAATCAGAATTTTTGGAGTGGATCCTGATTTTTAGAACGAGATTTTCAGTTTTGACAATATGAGCTTTTGGGAAAAGTCAGGAAATGTAAAAAAAAAAATTAACATCTCCTTTATTTATAGGGCTCGAGGGATAAAATTTTGCATACTAGGGTTTTTCGATCCGAAAAATCCAAATCTGAAGTCAGATTTACTAAAATGTGAAGTCTAGTCGAGCAGAGTTTTATATACGCTGAATCTACGTATAATATACGTATAAAAAGTCTTAAAATATTCGTTTATTATACGTAGACAGTATACCTAATTTATACGTATAATTTCGGGCGATTATACGTATACCGACTGTCTGGGGAACAGATGAATTTTTTTTTTATTTTTTTCAAATAAATAAACTTCCAAAAGAAAAAATGCAGCAGTTATGAAAAATTTTATTTTATAATTTATGTGCAGAGCAAACACTTTTCCAAAAAAAAAAACGAACTTTTCTATTGAAGAAGTTAACCCACCTTCTGTATATAAATTCTGAATCAAAATGCAAAACCGTTTTTGTCGGTTCGAATAACTTATTAAACCAGTCATCCGTGAATGAACGTGAAGAGAGTTTAAACGCACTTGAAACATTTGTATTTAAATTATTTAGGAAGAAAGTTTCGGTCGCCTTTAAATGTAAGAAATAAACGACAGCAATTACGGGGGATCTTTTGTCCCAAAAGGATTTTCTACCGCTTCCAAAACTGGCCTTACATCAAAAGTCATGATCGTTCTTTGGAAACTTATCGAGGCTGAGAAAGTGAAATTTATATCAAAGATCGATTTTCCTTTTTTTCCCCCTGGAAATTAGAAAAGACTGCAGAATCAAAAAAGAAAAAAAATATCAAGAAAGAAATGAAGATCTTCGCTTAAAAGGAAACACTAATTTTAGTTTTTTTATAAATAGGATACATTTAGATATAACTCAATTTTTTTCCTCCTTTTCTTTCTGATGGCGAATACCAAAAATTAGCAATGAACAGGATTTTACATGATTTTTCATGATTTTACATGATCAAAAAAAGAAAAATCATATCCACCTGTTTATTCCTGTAGAAAAAGGAGAAAAAAAAATCAAAAGGAAGAAACGATATTTGAAATGATTTGATCTCACCTTGAGGTCGGGATCGAAGAGAAATAAATTGGTTTTGACTCCCTAAAGTCGGTTCAGAACAAAATGAAATTTTTTTCCATTCATATAAAAAAAAGGGCAAGGTTGATTTAAATCCTATGTCTGTTTTCTCTTTTCTCGTCCATTGGCTAGAGAAAAAGGCCAAAAATAGTGTAAAAAACTCCGAAACGTCTCGATGAAACGTGTTGGAGTAACATGTTGCTCAGCAGCAGAAACATGTTTTGGAAAATGAAAAACGAAAATGTTGGACAACAAGTTTCTATGTAGAAAAATATTGGCAACATGCTTCTAAGGCCACAATTTCACGATAAAACATGTTGTAGCATGTATAAACATGTTGCAAACAAGTTTAATTTTTCATTTTCAATTTCTCAATGTTGCGCAATAAGTTGGCAACATGTTTCTACGCTGCAACATGATGAACATGTTTCTAAGCCGCAACATGTTGAACAACATGTTTTTAACCTGCAACATATTTCATCGTGAAATTCCGGCCTGAGTTTAATAACAAAGAAAATCATTTTACGTCATTTTCACTAAAATTTTTAAATAATTAAAGCGGAATCAGGACGCAATTGTCACTTCGAGTTCTTCATTTTTTTGTTTGGAAAATGTCACTTCGCTAAAGAAACTTGATTCGATTTCTCGGAAACTTTGTCTGAGCTCCTCATTATAAATTAACACGAAAGCTTTCAAATCAACCATTTTCTTGGTATTGATAATAATTTAAAATTCGTTTGAAAATACAGACAGACGCATTTTGCCTTTTCCGAGAGGAAAGTTAAATTGAACGAGAGAAATATTGTATTTATGAAGTCGTATTTCTTGTTTTCGCCCCCTTTTCCCCCGTTTTACTTCATTATAATAAATCGTTTCGAGTATTGTTTGGGTAACGCAGTAAACGAGCGTGTGTTACACATTCTCACATTTATTTCTGTGTCTGGAAATAAAACCGGAATGAGAAAAAAAAAAGAAAAAAAAAATTGCGGCACGATAAGGAAAAATTCATGTGAAACAGGAAAAGAAAGTGTTGCTGACAAAAAAAATGAACGTTGGAAAAGTAGAACACAAACAAACGCCTGGTAGGACAAAATGATCGATTGATGGGCTACAATTGAAACGGAAAAAAAGAATGCATCCTTGCGGTTAGGAATAGATGAATTTTGAGACAGGTGCAGTGGCGACGAAAGTTTTTTGAACCATGGGTGAAATATTTTTGTTTTCACATTAAACATTTTTTTTCTGGGTGTAAAAAAGTGGTGAAAATGAATGTCTTAGGGTCAAGTGGGGGAAAAAAAAGCCAGTTTTTGAAAATTATGAATAACGTAGCAATTAATGTTTTAAAAAAAAATTTTTCCGGTACGAAGTTTTAATTTTATATCTAGATTATGTTTCAAAAGCAAATATGCGTCTGTTTAACCGAATATAGTCAAAATCTCCGAAAAATGCTGCCTTTTTTTTACCCGCAAAGTGGGGCAAAAACGAGCCAAACATGAGGTAATAACGGGACACCAGCGAAATTAACACCACATCGAGTTTTAGAAAAATTTTTTCGCGGTACAAGCCAAGATAATATTACTATGAAATGATATTTTGCCGTAATAAAGCGTTTACCTTTCCCAAAAGCACTTTTTTCGTCATCTTTCACAATTTTCACAAAACCAAAACATTGCACTCAATATGGCGTCGATTTTTTCCGAACATGCAAAGTGCCATATATCGAATGGCTTTTTTTTACCCGTGATGGTGTCTCGTTTTTACCCCACAACTTTAAAGCTATATAACTCGGGCTAAAATCAGTTATTTGTAAATTTCGAACCATATAATGATTCCTCAATCATTATTGTTTATTTACGTTCCGTAATATTTTCACCTGTTTTGTTTTTTTTTTCGAATAAAACGTAATTTTGAAACAAGTGTCAACAATTGCTTTTTCAAAACAAAGCCGAATGTTTAAGAAATAATTTTTTTTACCTGGAAATATAGGAGGAAATGAAAATTTCTTAACGACATGGCGAAATATAAGCTTCAAACTATTATCATGAATTTTTCGGAACTTTAAAGATCTGTCATTAATCCAATATTCAAGTGGCTTTTTTTTACCTCAAATTTTCAATGGCCGTTTTTTCCCCCACTTGACCCTAGCTCTTTCATTCATGTATTGGCCTCAAAGCGTACACATTTTTTTTTTAGGATCAAAAAAAAAACCTGATTCAATTTTTC
Source organism: Liposcelis bostrychophila (assembly GCA_037577465.1). NCBI lineage: Eukaryota > Metazoa > Arthropoda > Insecta > Psocodea > Liposcelididae > Liposcelis > Liposcelis bostrychophila. The sequence continues at coordinate 9,772,544 of CM075212.1, forward strand.
CCAAAACCTGATTGTTAATTCCGAGCCAAATGGCATTTACCGCTAAAACCGAAACACTGACCTCCACCGAGCGAAATCGCATCCGCCCAATAAAACTAAATTATTTTCCTTATTTTCACCCATGTGTTGCCTTTTAGCGTTCGGAGCGTTGAAAACTTAAGAATTGCGGAAACTCCCGAAATAAGCGATTTTAACGAGAAAATGAAAATAAAGTGACACAGCTCACTGCGGTTTTTGTTTCCAAACGCGAACAACAGGTGTTTGACAGGTAATTATTCAGCTGTGAAAATTGCAAAAGAAAATCTTGCTTCTTTTGTAAAGAATTTCAAGGATCGAAATTTTATTTAAGAACAAACACAGCAATTTTTTTTTTTTTTTTTTTTTTTTTTTTTGAGGAGTGGTTTTTTATAAATGAAAAAAAAAAGAGGATGTATGTCTTTTAGTATTCAAAAGAGCAAAAGGAGCTGGTATGAATAAAATCCCCAAGGGACCGATCCTTCCAAGCCCTTTATATATATTTTGACCTTTATTCAAATCATGCTGTTGTTATGGCGCTTGGCACAACACCCATTTGGACACCTTTCCTAATCCCATGTTGCCAATTACTCAAAGTTTCTTCACGTAATTACTCAGTCTGGGGTAATTTCAAAAGCTTTTTCAAACGAGTGCCACTTGTGGAATTTAATGAAAACAAGGAAAAAATTATATTAATAAAAGTTAATTCACGGGACGTTTTTAAAATCACAATGTAGTTTTTTTTAGCCATTAGATTTTTTGAAAATCTCGAGGAAACAATTATGGGGTCACTTCCAGTACTACGCTATAAGAATAAGAACAAGAAAAAACTCGTGCGTGGTAGTAATGCATTTTTGTTTTGTTTCAAAACATTGGTTATGGTGACTCAGAAAACAAAATAACTTAGCATAAGCGGTTGTTACGCTTTGAATGCTTTTGTTTTGTGCCAAAATATTTTCTGACTTGTCGCAAGTCATATATTGTAAACAAACAAAATGGCGACTTACGTAAAATTTATCTATTAATTATGTTATGATAATACTGTTCATGCTCGGTTTTTTTTAAATAGACGAAATCCGTATAAATAAATATGCATGCAAAACCATTATAGTACAAGTGATATAACTTTTAAGATTTTTCATATGATTTTTAGATCTTTATTTCATATCTTATATGAATAGTAATAACATAACCTAAACATAGCCCCTATCCTCTGCATTGGACAATGTTAGATTTCAGTTCAATTTTTTTAAAGAAAATATTTAATTTTAGTTACTTGAATATAAAAATCCTGTATATCCATCTTGGTTAATCCATGATGTCCACTTACACGTTTTCAAAATAAAAATTAAATAAATATTACGTTTTTATTTCATTAAATAATAATTACGGTTTTCGCGAGCCGCCATGTTGATTCAGATAGCGTAGTATAAGAAATGTCCGCTAGTGTCGCATATTGTTTTGCGACAAGACATTTTATCCCAAGGCAAACCGAAATGACTTATCACAAGACATTTTTTTGTTTTCGCACGGATTTTAGGAAAAATGTCTTGTCTGAATGCATCTTTGCTTTCGTATTAGCCATTTTCTTTCCTGTGAGTGTGTTTTGTTGTAGGACAGAACTTGCTCAGAATATTTCATTATCCTCAGCATAACGTGGGCTCAGTATTATATTGTTCTAGATGCACTTCCCAGGTTGACACGCATTTTTCATAAGCTAAGTACAGGGGACTAGTGTCAAGCTGGAAAGTGTATCTAGAACAATATAATACTGAGCCCACGATAAATATTTCCAGTTGTTATTCGTGGCAAATTCGATTCGATTAAAATTCTTCTTGAGACTCTCGTCATTTCCAGGAAAAGCAATATAAATTTTTTTTTTTTCAGTTTAGCATATTTTTTAATTATCATATACGCTTTGGGGCTATTACAAGAAACAATAAACCCCCCGAAGCCTTGTCTTTTTCAAAAGAATCATCATAACTGCTTTAAGCAAAAAAGAAAAAGACCTCCTATATACAAGGGAACAAAAGGAAGAAAATATTTATTGTTCGAGTAATATGCTTTCGGAGATGAGAGAAGGGGAGACCGGGACTGTATAGTAATGAAATTTTTAAGAGGATGATTTAATTATTAATTACGACACAGCTCTCATTAACAACATTCTCGTTTCAAAGGATAATTAACGAAAAACAACGATTTAACAAGGTCTTTTCTTTTTTCCATCCGATGCAAATCATTTCCCTCTTCATCATATTTTTTTTTTCTTTAATCTTCCTCTTGAGGAATCAAAAAGTAATAAAACACCTTTTTGCATTTTTACGGAGGAAAAAAAAAATTTACGCAGCGCGTTAAAAAAATAAATTTTTGCCTTTACCCCGCTACATAAAAATCACGCCAAAGAAAAATGGGCGATGAGAATCATTTCGAAACCATCTGCGTAAAGCCAATTCCCATCTTTTTTTCTTTTTAAATGTCTTAACGCATTGCGTTTTGCTTTTTTTTTTTTCTCCTTTTGATTTTACGATTGTTTTTTCTTCGGTCCTTTTTCTTTTTTTCTTCTTCGAAAAGTGGAATTATGAAAAGAAAAATGCAATTTCGAAATCCTGTTAATATCGAGGAAAACGCAAGGAAAAAAAAAAAAAAAAAAAAAAAAAGCAAGATGAAAGAAGATGTGGAAAAAAATTTTTTTTCTCGGAAACTTAAAGCAGTTTCGTTGAATCAGAGCATTCCATTGAATCGTTTTCCAATTTAACTTCTTAAAAAATGGCCTCAAGTTTTTCAAAGGGCTTTTCAAGAAACTTTCCCCCAAAGTCATGGACTCACTTTCTTTTTCTTTTTTTAATATTGTCCTTTATCCATTTTTTTTATTCTTTTTTTTTAAAAGATAAGAGCCCGCAATTATAATAATACATTATTTTGTTTTAAAGAATATTAGATTAAAAAGTTGGTAATTTAATTATCTGGATAACAGACAAAACGCTATCGTGTATAATGGCAAAACTTGATGTTCCCCAGGTATCCGATCATTAAAATTGGATTTTGAAAAAAAAAAAAAAAAATGCTGGGTTGTAAAATTCGCCGAATGAAAAAGCCCATTATTTTAATGGATTTTTGAGTTTGTAATGACATTTTCTTTCAAATAACACTATGGCGTTGACGTTTTTTTTTTCTCGCTTTTCGTGTTGCTTTTAGAAAATTTTATACTTTTTTTTTTGTTAATTTTTATTTTGGGAAGATTCCCCCTCATTTACCTACGATTTTCCTGCAGTGCTCTCCTCATGGTTAAGCCATCACGAAAGTTTCTCAAGTGTCATGTTCGACCTTTATCTTCGACTTGAATTAATCCCCATCCCCGTTTCCGTGAAATTATTAGATATTTAACTTACAGGGAAACAGGGAATGCATTATCCCTTTATTCAAACTACCGAGTAATCTTATAACGGGGAAGTTCATGGCCCCGTTCTCGGTATATCTTACACAATAATAATAATAATAAAACGAGGAGGAAAAAATCGAAAATAGCCTCAAATAAAATAAAATATAAATGCTAAAATTGATATCTTTCTTATTTTACAAGGACTTCATTTTTAGAGAAGGAAAAAAGGTTATCGACATTGATTTTAATGAGGGGTATATTCAAAGTGGAGAACGATATTCTTTGTTTTTATTGGATCATATTTTGAAATCACATTCTCTTTTATATAAGGAAGGGGGATCCTGAGAAGCTCAAGGAGAAGCGGAAGAATTCCAATATTTTCCCCTTAAGTCATTCGTGAGAAGAGTTCTTACACCGCAAGACTTTGTTAACTCGAAGCGTTAAATATTTTGAAATGTTTTGCGAACGTTCCAGAAGAAACTTTCAACGCCTTTTCATTCTTTAGCATTAAATATTTCCACCTTGTGATAGCTGGAGGGGGCTCCTAAGATCTAGCAAGAAAAAGCTGTATCCTATAAACTGCACCTTTCCTAAGATGACAGAGCAGATGATACACAAATCGGTATCTCAAACTAGAACTGAGCCAAGTCCAATCAAGCGAGGTACCTTTTTATTTGAAACTCAACTTTACAAAATGGAGTCCCATGTCGTAAATATATGACATTGTTTCAAGGGTTGGCAACATTTAGTTCCGTCTTCTGCTCGAATAATTTTTCAAGGAAACCACGGCCGTATATACAGGTCCGGAAACTCCTATTCTTGATACATGGGAGATCTTGTACCGCTTAACTACGCAAAAATTAGTTTTTCCTTTCTATTACCGAAAGCGCTACTTGTACGCGAGGCGCTCTTTCATTGGTCGTTGAGATTTGTAAACAAAAATGGCGGCGCACGACAGTATAGACGTCTATACGGCCATGGTCCCAACTTAAACGATTCGACGAAGATCGCAGCGCCATCAATGGCCCGTTTTGGAACTAAAATGTGCGTAGTTAAGCGGGACATGAATGGCATAGGAAGTTTCCGACCTGTCTATACAACCGTGGAAGGAAGCCGAATAAAAACAAGCAGAAGACATAAATTAGCGTTGAAACAACGTACAACTTCCGAACATCCTTATGACTACATTTTATAAAGTCGGGTTTTAAATAAGAAGTTACGTTGCTTATATCAACTTGGATCAGTTCTACTCTGAGGTACGGAGATGAAAGCAAAGGGGGAGGTGGTCAGAATTTTCCCCGATTTCCGCCACAAGCTGAGTGCGGACAAAAGCGGGAATCAAGGATCACCAACGAAACCCAGATAGCAAAGTCTATCCATTCCGAGGACGTCCTCAGGACGTCATGAGGATATTTATTGAACGTCCCTTGGATTTGCCTATGTCCTCACTGATCCAAAAAGCGTCCTATGGATATAGAATGTCCAAAGGACGCTATCTGATACCACAGGATGTCCAATGGAATCAAAAGGCTATCTGGGAACGCTTACATAATATCAGAACGTTTCTATTTTCCCGCCGTCACTGCCTAAAACCATAATAAGTCACACTAAAAATACACAGGAAACGTTGAAAGGAAGGATTACTTATGTCTGTATTTTCTTGGAAATATTTTTGTTTTGTACCATCAATTTACGGCTCTTTGTTGGTACTTGATATTTTACGAAGTCTGTCCGAATAAAATAAAAGCTTCTTTGCCATGGAAAAAAAAACAGGATTTCATGGAACAGAATTTTTTTTTTTAAATCCTGGTAATAAATTCAGCGACTACAAAAAAAGCTACAAGGATAAAAAAAAAAGAAGAATACTTGAGAAAGTTAAAACGATTTCAAGATTCTACGACCGTTGTATTTTACACGTGAGAGAGGATCATGTTTTTATGAAAGTTAGAAGTGGAAAAGAAAAAAAGCAATGAAAGTTAGAACGGTACAGAAAAGTAATCATATAAAATAAATCTTCAAAAAAAAAAAAAAAAAAAAAAAAAAGAGAAAACTGGAAAGGATGTTATTTGATCTTTAATTGAATATTATTTAAATTCTTTTTTTCCCTCAAACTCCACCTCCTCCTTTCTAGAAAAAAAAGGGGACGGTCTCGAACATAACACTCTGTATAATTTCGAACTAGCAAAGCAGAAAAAAAAAATCGGCAAAGAAGAGAAACTTTGTATGATGATGCTGTTCTCCTTAAACTCCCGAAAAGATTTTATTCTAAGAAAGAGTTAGTCATTAGATTTAATGGAGTGGAAAATGCCGTCAAAATCTATTTATGAAATCTCTACTGAAAAAGACATGTGAGATAAGGGAAAAGAAAGTAAGGTGCTTGGATTTAAGTAAAAAAAAAAGGGGGAGAAAATCCCGAATGGTAATACATGGTAATGCGATGGCTATTTTGAATTGAAGAAAATGTTTCGGTGACCCTTGTTATAAGTAACAATGATGCACAGGCTTAAGTAACAGCGGTCCGAGTCGGATTTCTAACGGTCAATTGGGAAACGAATGAAAGTTGGATATGTGCCAACCAAAAAGGATAGAAAAATATTAATGTCGTTTAATTCGCGAAACCAGGTGATTTGAAGCCAAGTATTTTTGGTTCTCAGATAGCATTTTCAATTCATTGGACATCCTGTGGATTGTTCATAAGATATCCACAGGATATCCAAATAAGTAGGATATCCATAGGACGTTCAAAGGACGCTTTTTTGAATCAGTGAGGGCATAGGTAAATCCAATGGAAATCCAATAAATATCCTCATGACGTTCTGAAGAATATTTCCCTTTAATTTTCTAATTAGTTGTACTGAAACCTATAAGATGGCTCATTAATGCCAAGTAAATAAATTTCACTACACTATTTGGACATCAGGAAGACACTTGATTCGTGTTTGCAATTGCAACACAATTGGTTCGTATTTATTGATGATATCGTTATGATACCATACTGAAATCAGAACGACACCATAACGATACCTTTGAAAAGGCAGCAAAATGATTAAAAAATGATACCATAATGACACTTAATTGAGACCATATCGATTTGGTATCAGCTCACCTGGGACAATTATGGCACCCTAAGAAGAAGGGACATCCAATGTATAATCATTTTAGAAGAAAATCCTCCATTACACAGGTGCTCATCTTCAAAATAATCAATACTCATGAACGGTTGAACTATTTAAGATTACGTTGCATGCATATGTCGTATATTTTAACCGCAGTTCGTGCTCTGAAATTAATTAGCCTTGTCTTCGTATTCCTTTTCAAAAGATTTCCCAAAAGCTAAAATGACTTCCTTTGATCCTTTCATTTCATTTCCAACATTCGGACACGGGTTTCTCCCCCCAGGTTTTATTAAATGCAAACCTAATCTGCATGTTCTACTTTTCCCTTTCTCTCACGGCAAAAACAAATCGGTTTAAATTCCCAAGGACACACCGCCGAACGGAGAGCTTGTGTCTCTTGATTAACCGTCGAAAAGATCCTTTCCCTGAAGGGAAAATTGAACGGTCCGGGGAACGAAGGATGAAAAGCTATTAAGTGGTCTCAATTAAACACCCTGGAACCTTTTGTCACCTAATTCCAATGAGGCATACTTTCTAAAATATATTAAATCGAAATTACGCAGGAGGGGGAGAAAACTTTCCAACCTTTTTGGAAAATGAAAAGTGATTGGGTTTCGTAATAGGTTTACATCCGGTTTTTTAATCTTGTTTTTTTTTTTTTTAAGTTGGTTTTTTGACTGCAAAAAGATCACAAAATCGAGCCAGTGTTTATCCAATAAGATCCTATAGAATTAATAAAAACGGAAGTTGCCTATCGTATGATCGGGAAAAACGGGGAAACCGGTCGTCATTAAGGTGCAAGAGATAAAATAAAAATAGATTTATAGTTAAAGGAAGGACGTAGAAAAGAAGTTAAAGCAATAAAACTGATCTTACACTTGGACATCGGTGAGGTAATAAAAAAGAAGTAGAAAAAAAAACGTTCGATTTGGATCATTTATTCTACAGGGTGATAACAAAGACAAACACTGACGAAAAAATGCTGTCGGAAGCGAATTCCATTTCGATCCCGATCGAACCATCATCTCTTTTGAGCTCCCCCGAAAACCCAGATAACGTCCCGTGTGTCAAACTTTTTCTCCGCAACTTTTTACCAAAGCCCCGATCGGAGACTCCCGATTCCGTGCGGTCGAGGACGAAACATTTCCGGTGGGATGTAAAACTCATCAGAGAAATGAAGTTTTCTAATATCAAAGAGCCAACCTCTTCACGATGATGAAGAAAAGGGTTGAACGCAGAATAGTTTGATTTATATATATGAGGATAGGAAACACATCCTTTGGGATATGAAGCCATCAGGAAAAACTCCTACGGGGGTATTTCCTTATAAACAAACAAACTGTATGGGTAAAGGAGATTTATTTTCGCACGTTACAATCCAATTTATCATTTTTTTTTCCTCTTCATGGTATAAATAAAAAAATGAAAATGTTTTTTTATGAGATCCTTATGTGTAATTATATCCTTTTCATCTCTCCAGCAAGATTTTCTCTTTAGTAATTCCGAATAATTCTGAAAAAGCTTTTTTCGAAAATATGAGATAGAATTTCCGATATACAATATTACGTTTGAGATTCGAAAAACACGGGAATCATGAAAAACGGGAAATAAAAAGCTCCGAGGTAGGCGCGACAAAAGGTTCAGCTTAATGGAAATATAGAGATTGCAAATTCCCGACATATTTTCATTTCCGGGAATCGGGAATTCCCGGTTTTGAAAAAAATATGAATCCCGGAAACAGGAATTCTTATTTTAATTTGCTTTTTCTTTTCTCAAAATTAGAGAAATTGATATCAGGATTCCCGGAAAGCTCGTGAAAGCCGGGAATTTTTGGCAAAAAGGAAAAAATTTCTGACTTTTATAAAATATTTCTAAAATATTGAAAATTTTCTATGGTAAATTCTCAAAAAGTTAATAAAATTCATATTATTCCCGTTTCCGGAAAAAAATCGGTCGATCCCGGGAATCGGAAATTCTTGAAAAATAAAAAAAAATAAAAAAATTTCGGAAAAAAATCGATTCTTATCCCGGATTTTCAGGAGCAATCTCTAGTGGAAAAATTAGAATAATAACTTCTATTTCGTTTCCTGGGTTTGTATTTAATTTGAACAAGTTGAAACTTGTACGAAAAATACAATAATAAACAGAGGACTGCGTTAGATTCTTAAATTTTTAATTTTTTTCCCCTAAATCGAGTATTAGACAAAACAGCCGTTCCTTTCGATAATCCCTGAAGCTTCCTTTTCAGGCACCTTAAAAATAAGAGAAAGCTGACTTTTCCCATTTTCATTTCTGTAACCAACTTCCACTTTTATTTACTTTTTTTTTTTTTTTTTTTTTTTTTTTTTGTTTAAATGTAAGAGAAACTTCAAACCTGTGGTGACGGAAATCATACATAAAATGTCAAAATAAATGAGAGCAGCAGTCAAGCATACATCCCGAATTGTTCACTCGTTCAACACTCAATTTAAAATTCTTTTATCTTTTCATGCTGAAAATGAGTGGGGTTCGCAATTGAGAGTCACAAGTTTAAACTTATTTAACATTTAAAAAAACCTCATGACCTGTCATTTATATTTTTTTTTACCGAGATAAACCGACCAAAAAGGCGTTTACTTGCGTACAGCATTTTTTTCTCCTCACGGGTCAGTCCATTTGAAATGACCAAATTGAAAACCACTACCATAACCGATTTCTTTGATTTTCGCGGAATCGAATCTACCCATCGGTCTTATGAAAACCCCAAATTTTCAAATTTTTAAAACCATCCGTTCCGAAGTTATTGACCCCGGAAAATTGGAGAGAGGCGCTTAACCTGTTTTTAAAAATCGCTCTAACTATGGACCGCGTTGACATATAAAATCAAACGAGGTCTCTTTTTAATCGTCTTTAGTGGGGCTTTCGTGTGATATACCACAACCGCCAATTTTTTCGAAAATTTGTTTCCCAGACTTTCCGGAAAAAAGAAATTCGATTTACGGGAAAACTATATTTTTTATTTTTTTGAAAAAAATCTAGATGAAAGTATAGGCCTAGCTTACCTTTTAGCCAAAATTTCAGGATGGGCCAGCCATGGGTTCCTACAGTACCGCGCTGTTGAAAATGTGCTGTCGGAAAATTTTTTTTTTAATGTTAATTTTGGAGTATTTTGACTCCGTAATAAAGATTTGTACTTACAAAATTCATTTTTTTAAAAATTGGCCTTGAAATTTCCAAAAAACCCATATAAGGGCCATAAATGAAAATTATTTTCTTACGTAAAAGACTATCGATTCCTATCGGAAATTTTGCGTACATAACGAATTTGAAGTCAGAAATTAGTTTCAGTGCAAGATTTTTGAGCTAAAGCTCTGAAAACCTTGTCATGGTTTTTTGTCGGCGGCTCAAAAATCTTGCACCGAAACTAATTTCTGACTTCAAATTCGTTATGTACGCAAAATTTCCGATAGGAATCGATACGCAAAAAAATAATTTTCGCAAAAAAATAATTTTCATTTTTTGCCCTTGTATGGGTTTTTTGGAAATTTCAAGGCCAATTTTTAAAAAACGGAGTCAAAATAATCCAAAATTAACATCAAAAAAAATTTCTTTTTCCGACAGCACATTTTCAACAGCGCGGTACTGTAGGAACCCATGGCTGGCCCATCCTGAAATTTTGGCTAAAAGGTAAGCTAGGCCTTTAATCTAGATTTTTTTCAAAAAAATAAAAAATATAGTTTTCCCGTAAATCGAATTTTTTTTTTCTGGAAAGTCTGGGAAACAAATTTTCAAAAAAAATGGCTGTTGTAATATATCACACGAAAGCCCCACTAAAGACGATTAAAAAGAGACCTCGTTTGATTTTTTATGTCAACGCGGTCCATAGTTAGAGCGATTTTTTAAAAACAAGTTAAGCGCCCCTCTCCAATTTTCCTGGGTCAATAACTTCGGAACGGATGGTTTTAAAAATTTGAAAATTTGGGGTTTTCATAAGACCGATGGGTAGATTCGATTCCGCGAAAATCAAAGAAATCGGTCATGGTAGTGGTTTTCAATTTGGTCATTTCAAATGGACTGACCCTCACTCTTTTTTTTTTTTTTTTTTTTTTTTTTTTTTTTTTAATTTAAAAGGTAAGAGAAACTTCAAACCTGTGGTGACGGAAATCATACATAAAATGTCAAAATAAATGAGAGCAGCAGTCAAGCATACATCCCGAATTGTTCACTCGTTCAACACTCAATTTAAAATTCTTTTATCTTTTCATGCTGAAAATGAGTGGGGTTCGCAATTGAGAGTCACAAGTTTAAACTTATTTAACATTTAAAAAAACCTCATGACCTGTCATTTATATTTTTTTTACCGAGATAAACCGACCAAAAAGGCGTTTACTTGCGTACAGCATTTTTTTCTCCTCACGGGTCAGTCCATTTGAAATGACCAAATTGAAAACCACTACCATAACCGATTTCTTTGATTTTCGCGGAATCGAATCTACCCATCGGTCTTATGAAAACCCCAAATTTTCAAATTTTTAAAACCATCCGTTCCGAAGTTATTGACCCCGGAAAATTGGAGAGAGGCGCTTAACCTGTTTTTAAAAATCGCTCTAACTATGGACCGCGTTGACATATAAAATCAAACGAGGTCTCTTTTTAATCGTCTTTAGTGGGGCTTTCGTGTGATATACCACAACCGCCAATTTTTTCGAAAATTTGTTTCCCAGACTTTCCGGAAAAAAGAAATTCGATTTACGGGAAAACTATATTTTTTATTTTTTTGAAAAAAATCTAGATGAAAGTATAGGCCTAGCTTACCTTTTAGCCAAAATTTCAGGATGGGCCAGCCATGGGTTCCTACAGTACCGCGCTGTTGAAAATGTGCTGTCGGAAAATTTTTTTTTTAATGTTAATTTTGGAGTATTTTGACTCCGTAATAAAGATTTGTACTTACAAAATTCATTTTTTTAAAAATTGGCCTTGAAATTTCCAAAAAACCCATATAAGGGCCATAAATGAAAATTATTTTCTTACGTAAAAGACTATCGATTCCTATCGGAAATTTTGCGTACATAACGAATTTGAAGTCAGAAATTAGTTTCAGTGCAAGATTTTTGAGCTAAAGCTCTGAAAACCTTGTCATGGTTTTTTGTCGGCGGCTCAAAAATCTTGCACCGAAACTAATTTCTGACTTCAAATTCGTTATGTACGCAAAATTTCCGATAGGAATCGATACGCAAAAAAATAATTTTCGCAAAAAAATAATTTTCATTTTTTGCCCTTGTATGGGTTTTTTGGAAATTTCAAGGCCAATTTTTAAAAAACGGAGTCAAAATAATCCAAAATTAACATCAAAAAAAATTTCTTTTTCCGACAGCACATTTTCAACAGCGCGGTACTGTAGGAACCCATGGCTGGCCCATCCTGAAATTTTGGCTAAAAGGTAAGCTAGGCCTTTAATCTAGATTTTTTTCAAAAAAATAAAAAATATAGTTTTCCCGTAAATCGAATTTTTTTTTTCTGGAAAGTCTGGGAAACAAATTTTCAAAAAAAATGGCTGTTGTAATATATCACACGAAAGCCCCACTAAAGACGATTAAAAAGAGACCTCGTTTGATTTTTTATGTCAACGCGGTCCATAGTTAGAGCGATTTTTAAAAACAAGTTAAGCGCCCCTCTCCAATTTTCCTGGGTCAATAACTTCGGAACGGATGGTTTTAAAAATTTGAAAATTTGGGGTTTTCATAAGACCGATGGGTAGATTCGATTCCGCGAAAATCAAAGAAATCGGTCATGGTAGTGGTTTTCAATTTGGTCATTTCAAATGGACTGACCCTCACTCTTTTTTTTTTTAGTGAAGAGGGCTATGCCTAACATTTCCGAGAAAAACTTTCATTTTCCGGATATTTAATAAAAATAATTCCCCTTTCTTCTGAGCGTAATTGATCCTCCGCAAACTTTTCCGTTTCGAAAATGTAAAACCGATAATAGTCAAAGTCCTCAGCCCAAAATGAATAAAACTTTATTTCCTGTACAAATTTCTTAATTCGATTAAAGCGTTTTTAAAAACGAAATTACAGTGCATTTTCAGTAATGAACACAAATTTCTGTAACAAAAACGATTCGGCTTTCATTATTACAATTTTTTTTTCTCTTTTTAGTCTCTGGAAGTCTAGTGCACATCCCTGAAAACAAGGTTTGCACAATATCGGTGTATAAATGTAAACTCCAAACACTATCACGTTGGTTGAGCTGAAGACAAATTTAATTTCAAACCCGGCTCAGTTTTCCCTTGCGGTAGGTGGTTTGAGACTTCTATTAACGACGAAATAAAAATAATCCTAACGGGAATTGGTTGTATTCAAGGAAATCTTTTCGGATTTTTTTTTTTAACTTTTCCTTGTTACTTTCAGAGAAATAAGAAAAGAAACGACGGTTTGGAAACATCACACTAATTCATATTAGTGTATAAGAAATGTCGGTTCTGAAACAAAAAAAATTTGTAATTTCGGCCGAAATTTCACGCTAAAACATGTTTGAGACAAAATGTTGCTAGCAAAAGGAACATGTCGCTAACATGTTACACAATATGTTGAAGAGTAAAAAAATGTTGCTAAGCTCTGAAAAATGAAAAATAAAATTTGTGAATGATGCGCAACATGTTGCGAATATGTATCTGTGCCACAACATGGTCAGCAACATATTTCTGTGCTGCAATAACATGTTTATATTGGGCAACACGCTCAGCAACATAATGTTTCTATGCTGTAACACGTTCAGCAACATGTTTCCATGCTGCAACACGTTCAGCAACATGTTCCTATGCTGCAACACATTCAGCAACATGTTTCTATGCTGCAACACGTTCAGCAACATGTTTTTATACTGCAACACGTTCAGCAACATGTTTCTATGCTGCAACATGCTTATATGCTGCAACACGTTTAGCAACAAGTTTTCATTCTGCAGCACGTTCAGCAACATATATTTCTATGCTGCAATACGTCCAGCAACACATTTCTATGCTGCAACACTTTCAGCAACATAATGTTTCTATTCTGTAACACGTTCAGCAACATATGTTTCTATGATGCAATACGTCCAGTAACATATTTCTATGCTGCAACAAGTTCAGCAACATGTTTCCATGCTGGAACACGTTCAGCAACATATTTATAAGCTGCAACATGATCATATTTTGCAACACGTTCAGCAACATAATGTTTCTCTGCTGAAATATGTTCAGCAACATGTTTGTATGATCAAACACGCTCAGAAATATATTTCTATGCTGCAACATGTTCAGCAACATAATGTTTCTATGCTGAAATATGTTCAGCAACATGTTTGTATGATCCAACACGTTCAGCAACATATTTCTATGCTGCAACATGTTCAGCAACATGTGTCTATGCTTACTCCAACATGTTTTAGCGTGAAATTTTAATCTGAAGCATAATCAGTAGATAAGGAATGATAACCCTGAAACATAAATAAAGAGATGAAATTAGTGGTACTGGAACAAAATTCAGGGATAAGAAACAATGCTTCTGAAACGAAAAAAAAATTACTAGATAAGTGAAAGCTCTGAAATGTAAAAATAAAAAGAGTTTAAAAAAATTAAATGTCAGGACACTTAGAAAATAAATCGCAAAAAATGAACCTGTTTGTGGGGCAAAACGATGTGTAGTCATATATGCTCCTTTGAATAGTCTCCCTTCCCATTAGCAATGCCGGTTATGCGGTTAAAACATATATCTTTTATTACTGATAAAACCCGAAGCCGATAAAAAACGCGGGTTTTAACTCTTTTCCCCGGTTTTACATTTTTAATTAGAGTGATTTGCGTATTGTGGGTTAAATTCGAAAGGATACTAGGTGGGAAAATTATTACATTTCCCTTTTTCGAATAATAGTTCCTGAGGGAATCCGAGGAGAAAGATTATTCCCGATGAAATGTTTTTCACATTACACTAAGTAATCCCACTTCTGTTTGAAAAAAAAAAAAAAAAAAAAAAAAAAAAAAAGGATCGGTTACGCTTGCAATTTTTTTTTTTTTCGGGATCGTTTTCGAGGTCTTTTACAAATTATTAAAACAAAAGAGAAGAAGAGACTTTATTTTCTGACTTGTAGACGCCGACTTATTCTATGCTCTGCTAAACACGAATTTGCTGTATAAACCTCGGGTGCAGTGACTCGGTTAAATCCACGGCTAAGAAACATCGAGTAACTTCCTTATTTTATTTTTTTTATTCCTGAAGAATTTTTTCTTGGGAAGAGGGGGGGGGCATAAAACACGGAACCGAATCGGTATATATTGGAAATCGTTGTTTTCAATTAGGGGTAAAAGGGAATGAATAATTCAAGGATGAATAAAACCCTCTCTGGCACAGAAGACTGTATAATTAATTATGACAAACCCTTTAGTGACCTATTAAGGATAAGGAAGAGTGTGGTAAGAGTAACTAAAATTTCCTCCTTTTTTTTATTTCAAATTTAGTATGTAGATAATACTATTGTTTTTTTTTTTTTTTTTTTTTTTTTTTTTTTTTGAACACCGTAGGCGGATTTACTTTTTTTCCGGATTTGAAAACTAATCAATTTGAAGTTCTATGTGAACGGATCCAAGTTTTTCCTTTTGATTGTGAATTATATTCTTTGCCCAAGCTTTGCACTCGATATTGATGAGGACTCCAGCTGAAATAAATAAACAGAAAATTTTTAGACTAATAAATCATGAGAAAAAAAAAAAAATGAAAACTGACATAAAAAATTATGCTTCTTACTTCAAAAAAATATATATATATATTTTTTTTTTATTTCTATGCACTTTATATATGAACTGTGAAGGACGAAAGACAAAGGAAAGAAAAAAAAAATTATCCGGAAAAAAGAATGTAAAAATCAAAGCTTTTATATATCAAAAAATGGCATTGTTATGCAAATATTTTTTTCTCCACGGATATTTTTCATTTTTTCCCTGATCTCGTGGACCGCCTGCATAAGTCTATGTGGGATTTCTTTGGCTTTGCAGCGACTCGGATAAAAATTGTTATGTTACAAAAAAAAAAACAACATAAATTTAACTTGATTTGTGTTGCAGAGACAAGCTTTTCGCGCTTGAAATTGAAACTTGAATGTTTACGCTAGGGCGAGCGGGGGGAGAAAAGTATTTTTAAATCTAAAATTTAATTTTTCCCATCCAAGGAAAAAAAAAATTTCTTGCCACATTCTTAATTTCTTTTCAGCTGAGTGTAAACAGCC
Organism: Liposcelis bostrychophila; assembly: GCA_037577465.1. Lineage (NCBI taxonomy): Eukaryota > Metazoa > Arthropoda > Insecta > Psocodea > Liposcelididae > Liposcelis > Liposcelis bostrychophila. The sequence goes on from CM075212.1 coordinate 9,788,294, forward strand.
GGTTTTAGTTTGACGGTATCGAATCTATAATAATAATAAATTTTTAAAAAAAAAGAATACCCCTTCAACAAAAAGAACTAAAAAGCAAAAAATAATTTTTTTTTTTAATTTTTAAAAAAGAACTGAAAGGCAGAAAACGAGATCAATTTTCACTATATAGGTAAGAGTTTGATTTCCCGAAAAAATGAACCATGACCTTCAGATTTGAAAAATTTTCACTACACGCAATAAATAGGCCAATAAAAATGCATTCAAAGGACAAAAGAAGCGCAAAAAAATTTTTGTTGAAGGAGCAAGTTTTAAAAAAAAGGGGACTTGCTCCTTCAACAAAAATTTTTTCTGCGCTTCTTTTGTCCTTTGAATGCATTTTTATTGGCCTATTTATTGCGTGTAGTGAAAATTTTTCAAATCTGAAGGTCATGGTTCATTTTTTCGGGAAATCAAACTCTTACCTATATAGTGAAAATTGATCTCGTTTTCTGCCTTTCAGTTCTTTTTTAAAAATTAAAAAAAAAATTATTTTTTGCTTTTTAGTTCTTTTTGTTGAAGGGGTATTCTTTTTTTTAAAATTTATTTATTTAACGCATTTCAGTTTTTTTAAATTACATTAATTTTTGAAGGTTTTTTTTTTTTTTTTTTTTTTTTTTTTTTTTTTTTTTTTTGACGATTTATTTTGCGCATTTTAGTTAATTGCAAATTTTTTTATTTTCATTCTGATTCTGACTAATTAATTTTTTTCTAACTCGATTTATTCCGAGTCCTATTCCAATTGAGAATTTTTGCTCTGTTTGTCGTTCTTATTCCAATTTTTCTTTTTTTATTAAATAAAAAAGTTGATCCCAATTCCGGTTCCTATTTGCAAAATTTATTTCAAGATTCCAATTTTTAGCTGTTCACGAAATATATTCAGATTCTTATTCACAAATTTACTGCAAGATTTCGATTAAAATAATAAATTTTCAATTACTCAAGAAATCGATCTCCATTCTTATTTATCAAATTTATTCAAGATCAGGCGTCCGAATCCGATGCCGATTCCGTATTATTTATTTAACTCCCGATTCCGATTCCGGCACCTACACCCGATGCTGATGCCGACGCCACCAGGCATGCATCGATCATATCCGATGCCGTCTCTGATCCAGATTTTAGTGGGGGAAAAAAAAAGTCATAGAGCCATTCTAGATTGTTTTTAAAATCGGGGGTCCGATTCAGAAGCCGGTGTCAATGCCGTTAATTATCCCAAATCGGCATCGGCATCGGCCCGAGATATTTAGGAGCGGCCGCGGCTGACATCAGCATCGGCACCGGCATCTGATTCGGACCCCTGATTTCAAAAATCGTCTAGGCTCCACGACTTTTTTTTTTTCACTAAAATCGGAATCAGAGGCGGCATCGGATATGATCGGAATCGGAATCGGGAGTTAAATAAATAATATGGAATCGGCATTGGCATCCACCCGAGATTTCAGCCGGCTGCGGCCGGCACCGGCATCGGATTCGGACCCCTGTTTAATTTCCCGCTGGATTTGTAATGCAACACCCATTAATTAATTCTTTTTAATATGTAATTTCTTTTACAAAAATTTCCGTAAACTGGGGTGAGATTGACCGCCGGGGCGAGATTGACCGGCCTAAAAAAAGTTAGTAACCACGGTTAAATTATGTTTTCTTTTAATAAAATTACTAGAGGACTTCCCTTTCTTTCCCCTCTAACAATCAGATTTTAAAAAATTCAGTCAGAACTACCTTTTTTTAGGCCGGTCAATCTCACCCCAGTTTACGGTACTCCACAAAAACTAATAATTTCAAAAAAAAAAAAAAAAAAAATCAGCTGTTCACAAGTTACATTTCTCCCATCTTTTTTTATTTTTATAATTTAATTTAAATGATAATAATGTTATTTCATATTAACCGCCAGCCTTCTAACATTCTACTGTTGAATGAAAATTATAAAATGACTGGACGCTTATGCGATGGTCAATGGGCTTCGCCGTCATCTTATGTGGCCCACTTCAAGGTTCCGATTACTATCACAGAAATATTCGAGATATGAGTACTACCCTGTGAACCACCTTAACTTTGGCACCCCCTTATTCCTGTTGATATTGTCAGATTTTAATTTTGAAAATTTTAAACATTACGTTGGACCTTCCTCTGTCGGATAAGCCCAAAAAAAGAATAGGTCATCACTGAAAAAAAAAAGTTTCTCGCTAGCAAACGAAACCCTTCCGTTCTTCTCTTTGTTTTTCTTCCCCCATAAGTTAAAGCTACGTGTTCAGTACATTTTTAGTGTTTTCGGATTTCTCGGTTTACTCAAAAACTGTTTGGAATTTCGAAAAAATAATTACAACAGGGCCTCCGGGAAAATATGTAGAATCAACTGTGAAATTTTCAGATTTCTACATACTTCCGTTTCAAAGTTACAAGGGAATTCCAAAATCATGCCACACGGCAGCCAGCCGTATAGACCATTAACCAGACGAAGCGATAAACATAACGCCCTTCAAATTGGTTGAAGGGGTAAAATATATAGAAAGAGTGGGATGTCGTGATATTCCTATAAATTAATATCATACGGAAAACAAAGTGACGCTCATAGTTACTGCAAAAAAACGATAAAGAATATTAGCGCTGCAAAGCTATAACGATAAAATAAAAGCGGCCCATTATCCTTCTATAATGTTTTAAAGCGTAAGGCGAGACTATTAGGAAATTAGAAAAGAGGCGATTGTATGCCAGTTAGACAAAAGAGTTCAAAACTGGAAAATCCGATACTTTTCTCTTTCGCGCCCCTTGTTTTTCACCCGTTTATTTTTCGCACAAAATTTTAAAAGCCAATATATAAAAGCTTTGCACGCGTTGTTTATGACATTACGGAGGAAAAAATCCCGTGATTTTAATGACCAACTTGATTTTTTTTTTTTCCGCTTACTTTTTGGACGTTCCAAATGAATAGCAAGAAGCGGGCTAAGGTATCCCTCGTTGTTTTCGAACGGGTAGAAATAACCGGGGAATCCTCTCGTCCTCGGAATATAATGAACGGGTCCAATGTTTTCACGATCCAAAGGATTCTCTCCTTCGCAGCTTACCCAGACTGTGTTTAACTAAAACAAAAACAAAAGTCAGTTTTGTTTGGTCAAGCGGAAATTTCTTCCCAGAGCTTGGACTTGAAACTTTAAAATGAAATTATTTTTATTTGGTGAAAAACTTTTAGCGGTTGGAAACAAAACGTTTTATTCTAAAGGTGTCGGTTCGTTGGCCAAAAGACGAGCGCCGAGACAAACGCTTAATTTTTTTTTTTTTTCCAAAAAACGTTTTTAGGCTTCAATAAGCTAATATGCTGCCGCTGTTAGCTAAAAGAGTGTGGCGGCAATTCATTTTTCACTAAGCCTCAGATCAATTTTTTTTCTTTTCTCTGTTCGACATTTCTTATATGAGAAAGACACAAAAACAATTCAGCAACCTAAATTTTTTTTCTTAACGGCATTTAGAACTTTAATAACTTTATTTCACTATTTTATAATTTTTTATTTTATATTTAATTTTTTTATTTTAATTTTTGTTTTCATTTTTTTTTTCTTTTTTTTCCGCGCAATTTTATAACTTTGTAATTTGCCTATTCTTGTCATTGGCTACCTAGTTGTTAAAATAGCCCACTTTTCATTCAATATAATAATATAATATAATATAATATAATATAATATAATATAATAAAATATAATATAATATATATAATATAATATAATATAAACCTAGGTGCAGTCTCACAAGTCTCACCCCCTACAATTCTAGTTAATACGCCACTGAATTCGACTAGTTTTTTCTTACGTGGCCTAATTTCGCTTGAAAAAATAAACATAATAAATTTCAAAAAACCCCTTTCGATGCAACCGCAACCTAATTTTTTTTTTATTTCCCCCAGATTTATTCGAATGAAAAAAAAATTCCTTTTGAAAGCTCGAGGAAAAAAAAAAAAAAAAAAAAAATAAGAAAAGAAAAAAAAGTGCTTTACCATTACAGACCGGAATCACTTCCTGGATTCTCTTTTCAAAACCTTCCTCAACGTACCAATCGATATTGAGAGTCACAATATTAAAATCATGGGAAACTTTTTTTTCTTCCCCTTAATACTCAAACTTTAAATTTCGTCATTACGGGAAAAAAGCGCCCCCCTTTTTTTTTACGACTTTTTCATAGATTTAACATTTTTGCAATTATTCCTTTTCCTTTTCTTATCGAAAAGAAAAAGTTAAATTTATCATACACAGTATAAAAATCGGATCTCTCATATATTTTTTTTTCTTCCCTTCATGCCTCGTTCCCCCCCCCCCCCCCCTCCTACTTTGTCCGGAAATCTTTTAAGTTGAAGGCTGATATGAGACTTGTGTGTTTGCTTAGAGTAAACAAGAATGTAATCCGTCGGTATAGTGACTGTCCCTTGAGCCCTGACGGAAATAATACGTTTTCTTTTTAAAAGTCTAAACTTTCCGTTAAAATCTCGACGGGGAATCTCTAAGCGCTAAAAAGGGAACAAACGTTGACATATTTGATTTTGACTTTCTCTTTTGTCTCTCTATTTTTTTTAAAAACCGTTTTTAAGGTCTATTAATGATTTTTAAACAAAAGCGTAAAAGTGAAGGTTTTAAAAAAGAAGAAGAAAAAAAAAAAAAAAAAAAAACGAAATATTTACTTAGAATGAAAATTAAAGACATTTATCATCCAGGAATTTGTTTGTTTCGTTTTTTTTCTCTTGGAAATTGATTACTTTATTTAATACCCGTGAAGAGGAAAATGAGAACCTAAAATTAACTTATCAAAAAAACAATAAGATTCGGTGTAATATTGTAAAAAAAAAAAAAAAAGCGGAACTGGCCTATAAAAATTTCAAGAATTTTTGACGTTCTGCGAAACTCAGGAGGCTCGTATTTTATACCGTAAAAGCAAAGTTTTCATAACAAGGTTTTTTTTTCGAGTTTTTGTACAATAGTTTTCAAATTTTTAATTTCGTTTTTATATTCGGCGAAAAAGCTTTTATTTTCTTTCTGCGTTGAATTTTTTCGAATCAAAAAATGGTTTAAAATCTCTTTTCAGTTACCCTGTTAGGTGCCGAGTATAAAAAATGATGAGTGTTGTTTTGTATGTGCTAAAAAACCGACTGCGATGCAAATGGAGGTATGCATGATCGCTAAGTCAGCAGCCGGCGCATGCGTACATACTCGTAACTATCTTAGAGCGTATGTCCGTACGTCGGAGGGGAACTAACGTATCTCCATCGTAAAATATGATTGGAGATAGTCCGTTTCGAGTGTTTATGAAAATCACGTGATCATGCAACTGCAAGTTGACACGCTCATGTTGCCTTAAACTTGAGGTCACGTGACACTTCCACGAAACGTCGAAACAGACTAACTCCAATCATATTTACGATGGAGATACGTTAGATGACCTCCGACGCACGGATAGTTGATGCGCACTTAAATTTTAAGATTTTTTTTTTTTTTTTTTTTTTTTTTGCGGAATACTCCCAAAATTAAGGTCGCTGACTGCTTAGCCACCTGGATGCAGCGGTTCGGTTAGCGATTTCATATCTTTACATCCCCGCGGCCTCACAACAATCTTTACAACCCGGCCCTACGAAAAAGTGATGCAAAAAGTTATAAATTTGCAAAATAAATGCAAAAAATTTATATCAAAAATGTATAATTTTTGTATCATTCATACAAAAATTCGAACATGCATCATCTTTTCAAAATTTGTACTTAATTTTTACAAAATTTATGCATCTTTTTTTAAGCATGAAAATCTGGACACGCATAATGTTTTCATCATTTATGTTTGTAATGTTTTTAAATTATAAAACAGAAAAATGTGCAAATATTATGCTTATTCAACTTTTCTTCCATCTAAGGCAAACTTATTTATGCATAATTATATTGGAGGATAAAAAAAAAATTTCCGGTAAAAAAAATGAAGTTTTTTATACATAATTTATGCATTTTTTATGTTCGTCCAATTTTCTGTATAATTCATACATGATTTTTAGAGATGATAATTTATGCATCTCTTTTTCGTAGGAGTGGAAACCATTCAAATATTAAATCACAATTTTGAAACTCTTTTGGTCTTTGTTGAGTCCGTCAAAATTCCAAACGTAACAATGTCAATAAATTTTGTATTTCTCTTTGTAGGTAAGTTGATAAAAGGAAGAATTCTCTGGAAAATAAAGAATCCACACGTGAAAAGGAAGTAAACCATTTCATGCCAACCTAAAATAAGCTTAGTAAGTACAGTAAGATGCTTTTTTTGTCTCCATATAACATGTTATTCCCGGTAGAAGACCGAACTTGGCTAAAGCTTATGTCAACATCGGAAATTTGATATCCGCACACTGAATCAAACTCGATAATGTGCAGGGGTCCAAAGCAGGTAAAAATTTATTGGAGCCGACGCCGGCATCGAAGATGAAATATCCAAAGTGCTGGAGCTGGCGCCATCGCCGGTACCGGAATAGAAAAATTTTTGCAGTTGTGCTGGTGCCGGAGCTGATTCCAGCATCGGTGCCAGCACCACCATCAATTTTGTCAATTTTTTTTTTTTTTTTTTTTTTACTTGGAAAAAAAAAAAAAAAAATTGTTGTAGTAACCGCCGCTTATTGCAGTGCCGGTTGATACAATCGACCGCTTAACATGTTCAAAAATCGTGGCCTTTCTCAATTATATTCAGCATTGCCATTGGGTCATAATTACAAGAGCGCCAGTGCCAGCACCGGCGCTGGCATCAAAAATAAAATAAATTATCTAGCACTGGCACCAGCTTCGGCACCGACCTGAGTTTTTCGCCGGCCGTGGCTGGCATCGGTGCCAGCACCGGCATCGGCTTCGGACCCCTGATGATGTGAAAAGCGTCTTTTATATGCGTCGATTCCGGACAAAAAAAAAAAAATAGTAATTTTGATGTCAATCCGGTACTTGAACTGGACAGAAATTCACGGTACCGACAAATTCTGTACTCTTTCCTCCCCGATTTCCGTCACTCTTCCAATTCATTTCCCATACGATTTTTCCAAAAACGATTCCTACCAGAGACGATAAATAGTATTTTACAGTCCTATGATGGAAGAGACTAATTTCACGCCAAAATACGATTTAGCGGACCTCGGCTTCGCCTCGGTGCCGTAACGTGTTGAGGCATGAAAAGTCTCTTTTATTGTAGTACCATAAGATAGTTTTTACACCAAAGAAACTGAAATTTAACTTTTTTGGTAGGACTGAAAAGAGGTACTTTTCAGTCTTAGGTGTGAAAAACAAATTACCAATTTTGGATCCAGCGCCTTTTGAGCTGCTATATGTTCTTGGAGATCTACTGGCATTGACTGTGGCAAGTCTTTGGTATCGTTATAGTAATCCGGCCTCCAACCATAAATCTGAAACCAACATCGAAAGAGGAAAACATAAAAAAAAAAGAAAAAAAATTCCAACTAACTTTTCGAAGCAAAACGGTTGAAAAAGAGCCGTAATAATTCTCGCATTTTTGTTTTATTTAACCCTTGGGATAATAATGCTATTCAACGATAATTGTAACGAATGGCCCAAATAATTAAACTAATTAAATGAAATACTTTTTTTCATATTTATATTTATTTCTCTTTATTTTATTGTAAACACCCAAAAAAAAAAAAAAAAATGAAAAATAAAAATAATAAGATTACGGTCATAACGAAAAGAAAAATTTAAAAATTAATTGAAGTTAAAATAAATAACGTCAGCGGGGAGGAAAAAAAATTTAATCTAAACGAAAAGAAAAATATAATGCGTTCGTGTAAAAATCATCATTTTAATTTATCGTGTGAGGTGTTAGCCAGAAAAAAAAAAAATAAAGGAAAGAAAAATTATTTTGTATTACGCGGGAAAAAACGGCGATATATCCAACTTTTGTTTAGCGTCGTTTTTAAATTTAAATTTAATTTTAAGAAAAATAAAAAAGGAAAAATGCCTCGCTTATTTTCTTTATTTTATACGGATTAAAAAGTCTCGCCTTTTTTTTTTACCCCTGGATTATTTTATATCAAGGCTTTCGTTTCATTTTAATTCAGTTGAAAAAGGGCTGAAAATAACGAGACAGTTATGATAGACTGAAGCGTTACGGTTAAACGGGCGAAATAGCGCGGAGTCGATGATTAAGCCGTTCGTTCCGCGCTTTGAAATTACTTCACGTTATACATGGTGATTTGTCATTTCCAACTTGGAATATTACATTTTAAAATTAATTCCGAAGCCTTTTCCCTAAACTTTTTCGCCTCGTTTTAAATATACATAATACTTTTCAAGGAGAGAAAACTGGGCGGAGGGCGGCGAAATGTCAATAGAAAATAACTTTACGAGAAAATATACTCTTTGTTCTTTCAAAACCGTTTTTTTTTTCAACTTACTTTGTTCAATTTAAGAAATATACATGGACCGGATTTGTGATAGTTGAAAAAATTTTCTTGCGTGCAGGGATGCCAATTTTTGACGTCTACGTCGCAAACCTGACCCCTACCTGGTGGTCGATCGTAATCACAGTTGTAGATATTTTGTCCTCTGCCTGGGGTTAATCCAGGCCGTCTATAAACTGGAAATAAATTTCAAAAAAAATTAAAATTTTTCGTCTGGACGATTTCGATAATGTCGTCATCGATCATTCCTTTAATTTTTATTTTTTTCGCTTTTGTCTCTCCAAAACGTATTACAATTCCCGATGCTGCCTCTTTTCTCTTCCTTTTTTCTTCAAAAGGAAAATTTTAATGGAGCTGGAGATCAAAAAAACGAAAAAAAAAAAAAAAATAAAAAAATGTTTTCCATACGCTGACGGCGGCAGAAAGAAAGAACGATGTCTAACAACTGCTGGAAAAAAAAAATATGATAAAACTTTCTTTCTTTTAACTTTGATTTCACCTGCGGTTCAATAACATTTGTCTCTTGTTTGATCAAATAATAAAATGACGAAAAATCTTTTTATACTTTTCCGAAAGACCGAAAAAAAAGGTAAAAAATTTAAAATTTTATTTATTCCTTCCGTTTGAGTTTCTGTCCTTTTCACGAAAGTTTCAGGAAACTTTTTTAAATTTTTGGTCCTGAAGCAAACGGTTTTCTGTTTAAAAGATTTATGCTCCGATGGAAAACCTGAGGAAAATGTAAGATGACCTGACCAAGTCCTATATGTAATTTGACAAGTCGAAAATGAAAATGGCCTGGAAAATTAGTTACGGTTGCTGGGAAAAACCGATATATCCAAAAGTGAGAAGTATAAAATCGCCTTTTAAAGATTTTCTTTTCTTTTCTTTTTTTTTTTTTTTTTTTGGAGATACCAGCATTTTTTTGCAACCGCACCTCATTTTCCATTTACTATTTTGGAATTCTACGGGTCGAATTACATTTAGAGACCGTTAATTTCGAAACTTGTAAATTTGAACCCTCAGTTGTGTCCCAATCGGTTCCAAAATCGAATCCTAAATAAACGCCATTTTTGATCAACATAATTCATCAATTTTTTTCTTCGACTATTTAAAACAACAAGTTTTTCTTCGACACTGTTGAACAAACCTACAAAATTGACTGCTTGGAGTAATTCCAGTCAATAGCCAAGGAAGGCCAGGAAGGCTGTGCAATTTTTTGATATAAACATTTTTCTCAACCTCCAGACTGTTAGAGTTCCTAAAAGAGATTAGCCATTCAGCCATTTCCGGTTTTTCGATAAATCCGAAAAATAAATTCCCGTCTGAAATATTAAATTTTTTAAGTTTGCAAAATGGTTCCTGACTGTTTACATTCACGTTCTGAATTTTCCGAAAAAATTTTTAATGAACTAGTAATTTAATTTCTTTTAGGATCTCTACTGCTATAAGCGTCCATTTGGAGTTCCCCTGAAATATTCAAAGCCCTCCCCCTCCCCGAATCCCTCCTTCTAGCTATAGGTCCAAAATAACTTTATCCAAATAAAAAATTTAATTGCCAAATAGGGAAGCACTGTATAAGGGCCGTTGTTTACTGCTAATTTGCCGACTGTCAAGTTTGAACCTGACATTGACACGTTTAAACTTGACATTTTCAATTTTCAACCTAACAACAAATTCTAGGGTGTCCCTTATTTTGGCAATTTTGGAATCTCATATCGCTTACCTCCAAAAATGGTTCTCCTTGGTGTACTGATAAACCCGAATTTTTTTGTAACTTTTTACTCGACGGGAAGAAGTGGCGACTTGAGCTTAAAGTTCCGAAAATTTCCATAAGAGAAAAAGAAGAATCAAAAAAAATTTTTTTTTCACTAAAAAATGTGGTTTCTTATCGGAAATTTTCCGTAGATCACGAATTTGAAGTCCGTTTTTTTTAAAGATCTGGTTCGATTTTTGAGACTCTTAATACCTTAATTTTCATTTTCGGACTATTATCTGAATTTAATATCCATTTTAATACTATCATCTTAAAAAAAAAAAAAAGACCAAACTACGAGTGAAACTAAGGATTTGGTATGTTTTGTCACTTTACAACGTTCTTTTGCCATATTTTGGCTTTTAGCTCAAAAACCGGACAAGATAAAAAAGAACGGACTTCAAATTCGTGATCTTACGGAAAATTTCCGATAAAAAGCCGCATTTTTTTCTCTAAGGGCAATTTTCGGAACTTTAAGCTCAAGTCACCATGCTTTCCCCTCCAGTAAAAAGCTTTAAAAAAATTCGGATTTATCATTACACCAAGGAGAACCATTTTTGGGGGTACGCGATTTGAAATTCGAAAACTGGCAAAATAAGGGACACCCTAATAAATTCTATCCGGTTTCAACTTGACAACGTCAAGTCTGAACCTGCCATTATCAAGTTCAAGCTTGACAAAGTCAGATTCAAACTTGAAAGCCGATAAATCGGCAATAAACAAAAAACAAAAACTCTTCAGGGCTCCCGCAGCAGAATAAAGTTCAAAGAACGAGAAAAAAAAAACTCTTAATACCTTAATTTTCATTTTCGGACTATTATCTGAATTTAATATCCATTTTAATACCATCATCTTAAAAAAAAAAAGAAAACAACGACATTAAAAAAAGCCATTATCAGCCCCCGCTCGATAATTTCCTACATTTTTTTATGATTACAACATGTTTTTCCCCAACTTTTTTTTTTTCTTTTTTGATTTCCTCCGCGGGTAATCTTTTGAAGTGATGCTTCAATTTTTAACCGCTCCCCAGCCGAATCTCAGCAATCTCGTTAATCATCCTTTAACTCTGATAAATTTTTTGTTACAATTAAAAATGGACCGAGACTAAAAACACCTGAGCTTTTTATTCCCACATTTTAATCAAAATGAAAGTCTTAAAAACACCTGTATCGATTTGAAATTAATAAGTAAAAAAAAAACAGGCCCGTAGCAACATTTTTTGCTGTTGGTTGCAAAAACCATCTAGCGACTGGACTGACTTGAACAAACCTGTTTATCCAAATTAGAAAAAAAAAACCTCACAGAATTCCTCACCTTCTAAGAATTCTTCTAGTGCATTTATCCAATACTGGAAGTTTTCTTGATTGCTTCCCTTGTACCAAATCAGAGTGCTCTCGACGTTCACACCTGGAGGGTTCGGCCTATAGCCCATCCCTAAAAGCGAATAAAAAAGGAATTATTTTTTTAATAAATGACTTGGAATCCGCCTTCGTATTTTTTTTTCTCTTTCTCCGTTCATCCATTTTGATTTATTTTTTTCATTATTTGAATGATTGCGTGACCTCAAAAAGTTAACAAGTGTCAAAGTTTTTTATTTCTCTCCCGCTTCGTAAAATTCTGTTTCCGGGATAATAGGCATAGAGATTTCCGTGATAACAAGTTGGCAATATGATTGATGAATCTGATTTTTTTTTTCTTTGTGTCAACGAATGTTATAAACTTTTTTTATTTTTTTAAATGTTTTTTCCTCATTTCTCGAATTAATAATTCGATTATTTGTAGAAAAGTTGTTTGGGAAGGAATTAAAAAAAAAAAAAAAAAAATCAGAAATTGGAATTTGTTCGGTCGAAATCTCTCGACGAAATTGGAATCACATCTAATTACTAAATAATTAACTGATATCCTGATGAGATTTTACGTAAATTCTCTTAAACGGAGGAAAGAGAACAAGGAAGTCCCTAGAAAATGGTTCGGTCGGTCTTGGAGGTCCCCCGTCTTTGAAATGTAATTGTTGACAGGGATTTCGGTTTACGGTTTCTCGTTTTAACCCCTTACGTACTCTGGGAAATCGACTTTTGTTCCATTTGGAGAAAATGAGTTTGAAATGGCTGTATTTTAAATGAAAACGTTCTGGCTCTTTAAGATTTTTGTTTTAAAGGGAGATGATCAGGTAGAGAAGGGAGAAAAGAAGAAAAAGAAAAAAAAAAACAACTGGCACTAATTTCGGTATTTTAGAGTTTTGAAAAAACAGCCGAGAAATTTCCAGCAGACTTTGCTTTTTTGATCCTAGGTTGGCCCTTATTTTACAAATTTTTGAATCCCGGCAAACGCATTCCCTAATTCTTTTGTAGTAACCGAGAGAATATTCCCTGAATTTTTCTCAGATTTTTTGGATGTCGTTTAGCCGTGCCCCCGGAGACCTAAAAATTTGAAAATTCCCGTAAAGACCAAAAAATCAAAAATTCGATTTTTTTTTCTTTTTGAAAATGGTTGTTTTTTATTTGAATTTTTATGCGGGTTGCGAAGTGAAGTTAGAATTTCTTTACGATAAACAATTACTGCGCTATAGAACAAAAATATGAAGAATTTTTCAAAAAATTGTGAATTTTAGCATTCTTTTCTAATTTTTTAACTTCTTTTGGTCTTTATCATCTAAACCGTGTATATTTTCGTGATCTGCATAAAAATTCGAATACGAAAGACCCGTTTTACATAAAAATATAATTTTCAGGTTTTCTTTACGGGAATTTCGAAATTTTTAAGTCCCGGAGACACGGCTAAACAAGGAAAGACATTCTGGGTATGAAAAAATCATGGCCTATTTGTAATATTTAGGACTGGTCTATCAATGTCTTTTTGATTGTTCTGAAATTGATATAAGGGAGGTGCGGTACTTCAAAGAAAAGCGACTGATCCGCGAAAACACTGATATATTTCTGCATCATAAAAATCTATACGCGGAACAATAACGTTTTTGCGGCCTACTTATGAAACTAGGCCCCTGACCTATCGCTCATTCAGCGTTTTGTCGGCCAGGAACCTAGCTCGCGTTTTTCGGATGATTTTTTCTTCGAAATCACCTTATCAAAATGTTCTACAAATATTTCGGTACTCCATCTTCTCTAATCCTGGAAATACAGACTTTTGAGGTCTGCATGCAGCAGGACCCATTTTCTCCCCCCAATAGAGAGCGCCATCTTTCCGGTTTGTTATTCGATCTGCTGCCACGTCGGGTTTACAGTGTTCTTTTTTTTTTTTTTGTCCGTTATTGATCAGACATCGTTTGTTCTCGTTTGTTCCCGATTGTTCTCGTTTGTTCTCGTCAGAAAAACGTTTTAGTTCATTTGTGGCTGAAAGTTCTGATCAAAAGTCGTTCGATCAGTCGTTTGTCAGGGAAGAACAATCGAGAACAAACGATTTCTGATCAATACAATAATGCAAGGTATTCCAAATTATCTTGTTAATACCAGAACAATCAAGAACAAACGACGTTTGATCAGAACTTCCAGCCACAAATGAACTTAAACGTTTTCCTGACGAGAACAAACGAGAACAATCGAGAACAAACGATGTCTGATCAATAATGGACAAAAAAAAAAGAACCCTGTAAACCCGACGTGGCAGCAGATTGAATAACAAATCGGAAAGATGGCGCGCTCTATTGGGGGGAAAAATGGGTCCTACTGCATGCAGACCTCAAAAGTCTGTATTTCCAGGATTTGAGAAGATGGAGTACCGAAATATTTGTAGAACATTTCAGAACAATCAAAAAGACATTAATAGACAAGTCTTAAATATTACAAATAGGCCATGATTTTTTCATACCCAGAATGTCTTTCCAAAAATGAAAAATTCAACCTGATAGTATTTTTCGTACAAGAACAAACCTTTTTCTCGGAAAACAAACAAAATGAAATCGATTCAAGCTATTTAAACGTCTGAATTTGACTTTATTTTATTTCCGTGAAGTTGGCAGTGCCCTTACTCCTCCTAATACTGTCATACCTGTTGCAGAACAAACGTTGAATTGACCGGAACAATGAAGAACAAATCAAAAGCAACCGACAAAGGCAAAAATTTTTGATAAATTCAAATTGGGTCCTGTTCGCGTGAAGTTAGCAGGACCCACCAACTTTTGGCTCCAGTTTTTTTCAGGTTAGAGAACAAATTGGAACAATCACGGAACTATTAAAGAACAATGAAAAGCTACTATATAAGACTATTTTCGATCAAATCCGTTGACTGGGTCCTGCCAACTTCACGGACGTGCAAATTTCAGGGATATGAGTATGAACTATAAATCTAAATTTAAGAAAAATATTACTAGAATTTAAAATTGGCGTTAAAGAAAGGGCCCCCCTCCGCTAAAATCTTACACGTCATATAATAGGGGGGTCCAAGAAATCTTACTTATTCTTACGAAGGGGGGAGGGGGGGAGGTGGTCCAAAAACCCGAAAAAAAGTCTTACGTAATATTTGAACGTTCCCCAAGTATTTGACAAAATATCAGCAAAGGTAAATCAGAAAAAAAAATTTAAGTTTCAAAATTTCGTTAGAAGTTAAAAATTACAGCCTGTATCGATTTTCGTTCCGGAAAAAGTTCTCATTGTAAAGTACCGGGGAAGCATCCGTTCGGCAATTTTTCGGCAGAAAAAGATGCATTAGTTCGGCTATTTTTCCCAGAATTAAATTTTACTAAAATCAACAGCTCACACTGTAAAAAACTTGAAATACGTAATGGACGCGTATTTCGAAAGGTAATAACCTCATAAGCCAGTCGGATCTACGCCCATAATATTCTAAATTGAAAATGTTATCCCTCTACTAATTTTAATTAAAAATAACTATTTATTTTTCATTATGTTTTGATGCTTGCTTGATTTTTACACGACACTTTTTTTTCCTTTACAGGAGAAAAAAATTGGATCTCTTCACCTCAGTCCCTTTCAAAAAAAAAAGGAACAATTGAACACTGAAAAAAATTTTATTCGTGGCACGATTCATCCTTTTTCCGATGCCTCTTAATTTGTTGTTTAAATGTCGCGTATTGTGACAAAAAAATTAAAAAAAAAAAATAGAAAGAAAAAAAAACAACAGCAAATATTGGATTTCTTGTATCGACTCGAAACTAATCAACCTTTTATATTTTCTGCTTCTCTACACATACAGAGAAGTGATCAATCATTATATTGCGATGAAGAAACATCAATCAGAGTCAAAGCTCTGACTTTATTCGTCAGGTTGAAAAGAAAGCTCACACTCTCCGAAAAAAACATGGTTTTTTTCTTTACAGAGAAAAAAAAAAAAAACAACAACAACAGCAAACTGATATCCAGAATTTTTTTTCTCGAATTTGATTGATGTTGAATATGAAAAACCATAAATCTAAATATAGGAAAAGAAAAAGTAAATGGAATTTTCTGACCGTTGGCCGATTTTTTTTTCAACATTTATTCCGAATGAATTGGTTAAAATATAAAATAAGTCGAGTAAAAAATAAAGAAAAATGATTTATACTTTTTTCTATTTTCCTTTTTTTTTTTTTTCTTCTTCGAAGAAAATATTTAGCGAAACTAAAATTCCCCGAAATTCAGGGATTTACATTTAATTACATTATGTTTAACAAACCGATTCGTTAAATTAAATTACGTAGTCTGCTTTGTACTTTCCCCGGCGTGGATTTTACCTCCCGTTCAATTACATGACCAACATCAATTGTTGGTTTGATCCTTTTCACGGGAGAAAAGGCATTTTCCATCCCGATTTCGGAATTTGATTCATTAATAAATGATTAATCGATTTTTAATGCGATTTTAATTTTCACTGGAAACATAGAGAATGAAAATTCGAAGGTTTATTATGATAGTATGCATCGAGTTTTTGTTCGAGTTCGGAAAACCGTAAACCTATTTGAATGATTTTTTTTTTTTTGTTTTTTTTTTGCAAATTATTATATTTACCTGGATTTGTGCCTATTAACGACTTATCTAGCCTCCAACGAGGTTGCTGATAATTTAACGTCTGAAAGAAGACCCATAACATTATCGCGAACATCGCTGAGAGAACAACGTAGAATACGAAATAAAACAACCCGATCTTGGCTGGAATGAGAAAACAAAACGCAATGTTAATATTTACATAATTTTATATACGTTAAGTCTTTCAACTCTACCGGGGGAAAGCTTGTCTGTATTTCAAAAAGTTCACCAGGGCCGTATTTAAACATTTTTTTTTTTACTTCACATCCAATAATAAAAATCCCTGTAGGCCTAAACCAAAAAGATCGAAACTTCTAACATTATCACTCCCAATGAATTCGCTATTTTCGATTTTAGAAAAAGCGGGTCAGATTCGAATTCAAAAACCTCTTTTACATAGAAATATACAACGAGTCAGACTGGGGTGTGGGGGCATACCCCTACGTAGGACGACGTCTTTGGGTTACTGCCCTAATATTGCTAAATTTAAACAATGAAACGATTTAAAAATTTTAAGGATTTTTTTTTTTCGTTTTTGGTTCAATTTTTTGATAAAAAATATAATTTTCTTTCCTGGCAAGGAAAAAAATTAAAATTTTTGATAAAAAAAGGTCAAAAGTTGAAAAAAAATTATTCAAAATTTTAATTAAAGTCTTCAAAGTTAAAATTTTAATATTAAAACATTGTTATAGCTCATATTCTTAGCTAAAGGAAAAAGGACAAAATTAAAAAATGTAGTGAACATTTTATGAAGTTCTTGTTTCTATCATCTAGTTTAATTTTAATATTTAAAAAAAATATACCTATTTTAAAAAAAACGGCGAAAATTTAAAAAAAAAGTTAAATAATTTTAAGAAATTTTTAAGTCTTTGCTTTAAGGTTCTAGTTCCTTTACATAACCGGCCGGTCAGCCGGGCTGTGAAAATTTTTTAACAATAAAAAATAGTTTGATATTTTTTTTTTGATTCGGTATTTTACAATAAAAATGAGATCGATCGCACCGAAACCGTGCCAAAACGCTTTGTTATGTTTAAAAGGTAAAGATTCGTTATTGAAAACGTATGAAAAAGGCTTTACGGTGCCTAAATTTGATAATTTTTTTTAATGTTTTCCAAATAAAAAAATAAAACGCCATTTTTCATTATGTTGTTGAAATAGTTCGTGGTTCCACCGCGCTACACTAATCTCTCGGAAATAAACATTTTTTTTTCAGCGAAAACAATTAAATATTATCAAATATAAGAACTATTAACTGTTGTTCATGCATTTAATATCATGGAAATTTATCTCTGAACATAACGGTACAATTTCGGTGCAGTTAGACCCCGTTTTCATGTATAAAATATTGGATTCAAAAAAAATTTTTTAACGTATTTTTTTATCGTTAAAATGTGTACACCGCCCGGCTAACCGACCGGTTATGTAAACGAACTAGAACCTTTAGCAACTTCAAGTTTCTTGTAAAAGTTAAGTTTCTTGAAAATTTACAAGAAATTTTTTAAGTTTTTGCTTTCGTTCATGTCGTCTAATTTTACTATTAAAAAAGGCCAAAAATTTAAAAAAATAGTCGAAATATTATTTTAAATTTTCAAAGTTAAAATTTTAATAGTAAAATAATTAAAAATTCATTTTGGGTGTGGACAGATGACACACCCCCAGACAGACAGATTTCCCTAAAACCGAGCCCCAAGATGTAGTCCTACATAAAAAAAAAAAAAAAAAAATCTGGTCTACTGTGCTAGACGAAGACTCAGAGTCAGCAACTTTTTTTATTGAGGAAAAAAAAACGGAAATCACGGTACAAACGACGCTTTCAAAATATTTTCAAAAGCGTTATATTGGTTTCAATTAATTTTAATGCAGCGTGAAATACCAAAAATAGTTCAGCACCAAAAAAAAAAAAAAAAAGGTTTTTTACAGCCTATAATCAAATTATTTTCCTCTTAAAATTAAGCTACATTTCATTACAACAGAAACCAATGTTGAAAATGTTGAAAATATCTCAAAGTAGCTCAAAAAAGCTGTCTCCAAAATCGGACAGTTAAAGGTTTATATAAAGTTTAAACCTTTAATAGGGTGGTGCCAATTTTGCAAAGTTTGGATTTTCGGAGGTGCCATCCTCTAATTTTATTTATTTGTATGAGATAAGTTTCCCTGAATTTTTTCAAATTTTTTACTCGGCGGAAAAGCGACCTCATCCAGCTTTTTAGTTCGGAAAAATCCCATAAGAACCAAAAAATTGATCATTTTTTTGTAAAAAAAAAAAAAAAAAACCTCATTTCGTATCAAACATTTTGAGCAGATTTCGAATCTGAAAACATTTTTTTTTATCTGGTCCAGTTTTTAAGCAAGAAGCCAAAACACGACGAAAAAATCGAAAAAAGTGACAAAACGCACGAAGTCTACAGTTTTCATTGATTTTTGGCTTCTATCTCCTAAACCAACCCAGATAAAAAAAAACTATTTCAGATTCGAAATCTATGCAAAAGTTCCGATAGGAAACGAGGGCTTTAATTTACAAAAAAAAATTATCATTCTTTTCGTTCTTATGGAATTTTTCTGTTCTTATGGAATTTTTCTGAACTAAAAGCTCGATGAAGCACGCTTTCCCGTCGAGTAAAAAATTTGGAAAAATTCAGGGAAACGTATCTCATGCAAATAAAAAAATTAGGGGGTGGCTTCCCGAAAATCTTCCAAACTTCGCCAAATAAGAACCACTCAATATTAAGGGCTGTTATAGAAATAAAAAAACCATAGCTAAGAAAAAAAATAAGAATATCAAGGAAAAAATAAAGACACAAATATATAAAAAGGAAAGAAATAAGGAATACAAACATTAAGGAATTATTCTAAGAAATATGAAAAAATAAAAGAAGAAAAAAAATAAAGCTTTTAATTGCTCAAAAAGCTTTATGCAGGATTTTAGGAAATGAAATGATTGAAAAAAAAAACATCAAACGATAGCTATAAGAAAATAAAACAACAAAAAAAAAAATTATATCACGACACAAAAATACTTATGAAACAAGCAAAACAAATTATTTTTATTGGTTAAAACTGAAAATAGGTTTTTTTTTTTTCATCGTTGCCGCTTTCATAAAAACCCTCAATATCGTTCAGCAATTCAACATCAAAGAAAACCCTTCAAATAATTGTTAAAAATAATAATAGATTCCAGGTAAAGCTCGTAAAGCTCAAAACCCTTGTAACGAGTCGAGAAGTTCAAAATAATTACACGTGACAATGCAATTATCTCAGTTAAACGTACTTTTTTGTGCTCGGAACAAAAAGGGGCGTGTGACATTTGTCAACTTTTTTCAACGATTCAAACAGCTTTAAATTTTTGCTTATTTCAATTCATCTTTCAAAAAAAAAAAAAAAAAAAAAAAAAGCTTTTCCTTTAATTGGGCGAACACCATCCTAATTACGTACTTTTTTTATAAGTGCAGAATGTCAAAAACAATTGCGCGCACACGCATCAATTACGCATCAATTACGAATACGAAATTGATAGTTGTCCTCGACGTATTGTTAACACCATCCGGATGTTACGTCAAAAAAAAAATCATTACATTAATATGAAAGGAACGGGTTAGGTCGTGCTTAAAAAAAAAAAAAAAAAAAAAGCGAAAAGAGAAAAACGGGTCAGAACCTTTCTGTAATATATATTTTTGTGTGTCGTCGCCCTCGAGCGCAAGGACGAGCAACAGATTGGCAATCAAGAATTAAATTTACAGCTCGACCGAGTTTTCTTTTCCAAGACGTAAAAGAGAGGAAATGAAATTAGGAAAAGAGCGATCAAACGTTTTTCCCCAGATTTTTTTTTAACTTGACAAAAGAAAGAATAAGACAATTCCGATGTCAAAGAAATGTTTTCCAAGTTTCTTAAGTGCCTACATCATCCTGATAAACATTAAACAAGTGTCAACGCGTCGCATTAGGTGGCGTCAGGTCGCCCAAAAACAGTGTCAGTCTATCTATATTTCAATGCCAAAAATGACCAAAAAGTGATTTTAACGCCATTTTTGTCCAAGCGAATAAAAAAAGATTAAATAACACTTTTTTTCCCCCGTAATTTTATCCGTTTAATTAAATGTTGTAGTTCAATTACCATAGTTTTTGGGTTCCCTTTAATCCTTCTGTTTAATGGCAGCAATTAATCGGAAAATAATTGAAACCGCAAATGAGCCCTTGTCACTTGTTTTGTGAGAGCCTCGTTAGTGACATAACAATGCACGGGACACGGTCATTCAATTTACGTTCGAAAAACTTTTTCATAAATCCTCTTTGAATTTAGATCCATAAAAACCAGGCGAAAAGGAAAATAAATAAACAAACGCTCACCCCATCCTAAAGGTGTCCTTCCTAAAAATTTTCCAGTTGCCGGATCGTAAAATATTCCGAAGTTTTTTTTTGAAGGTTTCCCCTTTTAAATCTTTCACGCCATTTAAATTCGAAATTTCGTTTAAACCATCGTCTTTCGTAATTCATCATTTTCTTTTTGATCGGAAAGAAAAAAACTCCCCGAATGTTTTGATTTGGATGTAATGTCAACTTTTCAGCAGAAGACACTTAAAACAAAAAATTTCGAAAGTTGGATGCAGTGTTGAAAATAAAAATTTGGAATTCGAAGAACAGTCGAAGCAAAGTGTGACCGCCCGGTTTTTTAGTGAAAGGAGTATTAGAACTATTTCTTAGAAAAATACAAAAAAAAAAAAAACGCAAAATAATGCTATTCCCCTCATATAGCGCTCGAAAATTTCAGTCCCTTGAAAAGCGTTATAAGTAGTACTTTTAGGTAACTCTTCTAATCTTAGAGAGGAAACTTCAGTGAATACTAGAAGGAATGGCTGTTTTGTCCAACACGATTTACGGGGAAAAAATTGAAATTTCAGGTGTCTAACGAACTCTTGATTTGAAATTTTTATATTTTTTTACGATTTTAAATCCTCTGATTTATTCTTGTATTTTTAGTACAGGTTTAAACTTGTTACAAGCAGATAGGAACGCGGAAAACGAAATAACAGTTTTTTGGCCACAAATATTTTTGAAAGGGATTTCCCGGCCCCACATAAATTTCGGATTGGGATTGCAAAGTACCGTGAAATCTCGGAACCGGTTCCAAGGGAAAACAGCTTCTTCGGGACCATATTCCCGGTACCGGTACCGGAAAAAAAAATTACTTTTAATTTATCAAGCAAACTTTTTCTTAGAAGGCACATTTTCTTAAATTGAAATTTAATCTGAAAATGTTTCTTCTTAGGTTGTATAAAATATAAAACAAGTAACTTTAAGAAATCATAAGAATAAAAATCTACATTTCTGAGAATGAGTTAGGTCGGCATTGTACAAAAAGAAATCAAGCGATAGCGCACCGGCGGCTATTACTATTACTCACAAAGAGCGAACTATTATTCACAAAGAGCGAACTAAGCAAGACAAAACTTGTCTTTTTCTCTGTGCTTGCAGTTTTATCGTTTTATTTATTTATTTTTTAATTTTTTAGTCAAATCAAATCAATAGAAATATTAAAATTACGGGAGCCGGTTGCAAGGTTTTCCGAATTTTGGCTCGGTACCGGTTCTTCCGGTACTGCACTCCCTAATTTCGGACAAGTTGAAACCTACATTAAAATTTCAGATACACCAAAGGAGTTCGTTAAGTACCTATTTTTAAATTTTTTTTTACCAACACAAATTGAATATTAGACAAAACAGCCATTCCATCCGGCATTCACTGGGTATGAGAGTGGTGGGGATAAAAATTTCGGAATCAAAGGTAATAATAACTCGTGACCTCAGAAACAAAAGCATCTAAATGCAACACATCAAAATTTTACAGGAGAGCTATTTTAAAGTTTACGTTATTGTACCTTGATACCTGTTCAATTTTTTGACACCGCAATGCTACTAGACCATAAACGCACTAATAAAGAACAAATTCCAAAAGTTTCATTTCGAGCATATAACTATTTATTCTTCTTCTTTTTAGTCCTTTACTCGATACGAGCGTGGTGATCTCTCACATACACCTGTGCGTGCGCTCACAGGCATATGGGACCTACAGTTTAACGCCGGTTCCGAACGGCTATTTTTGAGAGATTTTACTAGGCAGTTACCGCTCGGTGGTTTGCCATTGCCTTCCGAGGGGTGGTGACCCTTGATTTTCTGACTAGCGCACTAGTTTTGACCTGAGAAAAATTCCTAGCTGTGAACTAGGATAGAAGCACGACGCGTCGCATCTCATGATTGAGAGTCGAGCGCGCTATGAACTAGGCTACGGGCCACCACCAACTATTTATTAAGTTATTTAAAAAGTCCCTAAAATTGTACCCGTTTAGTGATTTTTTCCTATTTAGAAACAAAAGGTTCTATAAACTCCATAAGCTAAGTTAAAGACGATAGAACCTTTTGCTTCTGAGTTGAAAAAGTCACTAGATTTTAATTTTTCAAATATCGTATAATTTTTTGAAAATTATACGAAAACAACCCTGGAAATGTCTAGAGTAATTTTTAAGCAATCCAGGAGTCTTTTAATATATTTTGGCTCAAATTCGGGCATTTTATAATGAAAAATGACGTTAGAACCCAGGGGCGTAACAACCGGGTCCGCGACGCATATCTTGCGTACGGGCCCCGGGGTGCCAAGGGCCCCCAAACGTCTTTACAGAAAAAATAGTTTTATTTCTCCGTGGTTAAAAAAAAAAAAAAAAATTATAAATAGGTAAGATTTGATTTAGCGTTAGTTTCATTTACAAAAATACGTAATTAGGCCTAATTGTTCCATTTTCAATAAAACATCACAACGGTGAAGTAAAAATTTTTTTAAAACACTTAAAAAAAACGAAATGTTTTTAAAACATCCATCCCGCTAAGAAAAAAAAATTTGAGGAGGGCAGGGGGGCCCAACTGAAAACTCGCGTCCGGGCCCCCAAAAAGTTGTTACGCCCCTGTTAGAACCTTTTGTTTCTAAGGTCACGAACTAAATCCCAAAACTGAAGATTTAAGTCTTGAAATTTGAAAGAAAAGGAAAACAGATTTAATCGAGTTCAAGACTTGTGTAGAAAGGTCTTACATTTTTTTAAAAATAATACTTTGAAGATCTAATTTAAATAAAGCGTATACGTCGAGTTATTACCACCTAAGCGTTGATAAAATTCCAACCCAATAACCGTCGAGAAAATATTTTTCGAGGTTTCCATTCGGTTTTTCTGCATTAAAAATAAAGGGATTTGTCCTAGCCGATAAAACCCTCTAAATCGACCTTCATCCTTATGGATGGATTTTTAGTTTCAACTGTGGTGGAATTATTTTTATCAAAAACGTTTTTGACATTTTCAATTAATCCAAATATATCGCTCTCTCTCCCCCCTCCCGATCCAGATTCGTGGGGGGAAAAAAATTAAAAAATAGAAACGATTCAATTTACAAAACGTTGAAAATTCCGGCCCGCAAATCCCGTCAATGTAGCGTTTTGTGGTATCCAGAGTGTCGCAGATGCCTAACCGCCAAAACTTTCTGCGGCTAGCAATGCAGTACCCTCTGGTAATTTAACTTTATAATTATATCGCAAAACAGATTCACGCATCATAAATCTGATATCTCTAAAACCGTAGAGAATCAACGACTTAACAAACCCGCGGAGAGATACGAACGAGTCTCGGGGATTGGAAATTCCATTTTCCAAACGGGTAAACAAATGCTCCGATATCGATCATAATTACGGACGACGACACTTACCCCAACTAGTACCGGTCCTGCCGAAAATGGCCCCGGTTTCTTTGTCATAAAAAAAGTCTTTGAAATGTTTTTCCGGAGGTCGAAGGTACGGCACTGCATCTTTAAACGGTAATTTCTCTGCCATTTATTAAATTATATATAAAAAGATTTCTATTTTTTTTTTTTTAATGAACTGTCACACTCAACTTATTTCGTTATTTTTCATTAATTCGATTTCTCGCGTTTTTCGTTTCATTTGATCTTCACCACCGGTAGGTTTAAAGGTTCTCAACAGAAGACCTCGGTGACCCCGCAGAAGTGAAAAGCTCAGCCCACTCTGAATGATGAGCCCTTATTAAGGCTCATTAATCTATTATCATAATAAAGAGGTGGTCGGCTTTCGCTTTGCATATTCCCAGTTCCTTTTTTATTTCTAATAAAATGCTTTGGCTTTGTAGAATATATTTGGTTAAAGTTTTATTGTCTGAGAATGCGACAGAACGAGGGGGGGGGGGGTACTGTGAAACGAGATCAACTCGGAATGAAATGTCAGTTTTGAACGGTTATTTTCATACAGTCGTAACGGCTTAAGGTAAAGGTAAAACAAGATTTCCTGCAAGACTCTTACTTGTACGCAAGGGTGATCTCAAGAGCCCACTCAAGAATTACAGCATGAAACAGTAATTCAAGTCATTCTTTGACCTTTCTCCCTATGTTAATCTAGATAGAAAACAGATCTAAAAGAGAAAACATGTCTAAACATGAGAAAACATGTTTAGACATGCTTAAACAAGAATTTCAAAATGCACAATGAGGAACCATGTTTAGACAAGCTTAAACAAGGATTTCAGAATGCACAATGAGGAAACATGTTTAGACATGTTTAAACAAGGATTTCAGAATGCACAAAAAGGAAACATGTTTAGACATGCTTAAACATGTTTCCTCATGTTCAGACATGTTTAAACGTGCCTCCTCATGTTTCCTCATATGTTTAAACGTGTTTCCTCATGTTTAGACAAGCTTAAACGTATTTTTTCATGTCTAGATTAATATTACCACAAGAAGATGAAGAACCTAAGATGTCGAATATCAATCTTAAATCATAAGAAGTTCTAGGTCTGAAATATCGCTAATGTCTGCAGTTTCCCTTAACCTCTTCAAACATTTTTCGTGTCCTTAAAGCTTCCACCATTTTTTTCCCGTTTTGAAAATTATTCCGAACACGTCAGGAATATGCAGGTGAAAAAGCTTTCAATACAGCTTCAATTGGATTGTATGATGAACTAGATTCGACTATTTCATCATTTTTACCATACACACTGAATGTGGGCCGTGAGGCTCAGCCCTCCTGACCTTGGCGTTTAATTCGATAAAAATGTATCATTGTGCATTCTGAAATCCTTGGATATTATACTATTTCGTCTATACCTCGCTTTTTCATTCATAATTTTTTTTTAACGCGAAACGTGAATCATGTCATACAAGCTTCATAAAAACTTTATTGCAGGCCTTAACACTTTTTTTTTTAAAATGAGGGAATAGACGATTTCGACAGTGACTTTTCGTCCCATAATGCATTGCAAATCGTGTCGTCTGACCGGGTACATTCTAATAATGCTTCCCATAAGCTAAGTATAGACATGGAAGTTAAAAATTCATTTTGCTCGGTTCCAGGAAAAAACTATGTTGGTTTGACTTCGGAATTATTTTTATGGAAATGAAATATAAGAGTAAGAATTATAAGAATTTTCAAAATTAAATGCCTTGAAAAAGCTAAAATCACTGTACCGCCTGTTCTTAACTTACGAATCACACAGACGCGTCGTCTGTTTTTTTTGTCCCATTTAGTCCCACAATCCTTTGCGAAACTGGATCATCGAAATCGTCTATATTTTGTTCGTAAGCCTTGTTTTGGCGGTAGAATGCAATAAAACAAAATGCATATACTTTTTAACTAATTTTTAAATAAAAAAAAGTTTTTTCATAAGGCGCAAGGCACTTGGAAAGAAAGAAAGAAAGAAAAAAATAAATTAAATAAATAAATAATAAGTCATAAAAAAATTTTCCGATTGTTTTTTCTTCTTTCTTGTCAATAAAGTCAGACACATGATAAATGAATTCGTATGGGAAATGAAGAGTCATTTCGTAAATTCGATCGATTTTTCAAAAGCTGTAAGAAGAGAACGCGATGGAAGAAAAAAAAGGGAGTGAAAGATAAAAGTGATCGATGCAAGAAAAAGTTTCAAATTTAATTTGAAAACCTAGACGTAATTGAAACGATATTTTTCAATTTTCAAATTAAAAAACAAATTTTATTATTTTCCAACAAAACCGTAAATTTTTGCGTTTAAGCGCAAGGGGGTGTAATTCTCTCAATTGGAGGACTTTTTGGCTTATTAGATCAAAGAGGGAACCGGGAATGTTCAGTAAAAGAATGCACCAGAGGTACCCGAAGAGTGGACTTGAACCACCGAACTTCCGTTTTCAAGACGGCTGCTCTACCACTGAGCTACCTAAAAAAAAAAAAAAAAAAATGTATATATAGTTTGGGCATGTGTAAAAAAATAGTGTTATAAAAAGACAAATTCCGTGATATGATTTTGGATTCCGAATCAGAAATAATTTTTCAGAAATTCGAATTCATTATGCCCGTACTGCGGATTTTGTGGACCTCTGATCAAAGATGTAACCAAATTTTTGAGAATTATTTAAATTGTCAATAAAGCACTTTGATCGGTTCACCGATCTCATTTTTTTTTTTTTTTTATAATGAAGATTTAACATATTGGCATAAGATATTCATGGACCCTCTCCGTCACCGGTCTAAAAACTTCACCTTTGACGGTTCCGATCTAGATCGCGATCACACAAACCGATAAATAAATAAATCGTTATGCATTAAAATGGTAGCATTAAAAATTTTAAAAGCAGCTTAATCCTTTTCCCGTATACTTGTCACCAGCCATTCATTCATTCATTGTAATTTGCAATAATATTTCATAAATTAAAAAAGAACTCGAAACCGTGCTATACCATATATTTTCGTTTCACATTTTAATTATTCATTAAGCTCCCAGTTATCTACATCTGGAATATTTTAAATCATTCTAGCTTTTTCCAGGAATTTAACTGTTTAAACGTTTTAATTATACATCCTACATGAAATTACACGAGAAATTAATTAGGTTCGATGGAAATATTTAAGGGAAAACTGTAATAGGCCTAGTCTAGTTCTGTTTTCGACGACAAAAAAAAGAAAAAAAAAAAAAAAAAAAAAAAGGTCACAACTTTTTATTTGAAAACAATTTTCGAATTCGCTTGAAACTCTCGCCTCAGCAGTGCAAAGCATATGACAGGATCCCAGGGACTATACAGCGGATGACGGTTCAATGAAGATACATGGCATTGCTGCTTAGAATTCTAAAACTTTCCTAATTGTATTTTTTTTTATGAATGGCAATTGTAGTGAAGTTCAGCAGTATATAGTCACCTCCAATTGAAAAAAAAAAATTATTTCTTTAAACCAATACCCAGCCGACGGCCCATATATGAGCAGTTGTTTTAACATTTAATGTTTCTGTAAATAATAAAAGTAATTTGGAAGATGGAGTAGCAATGAACTGTAGTCACTGTTTTCGAAAATGAAGTCGAAAATTTGCTGAAACCAAAATTCAAGATGGCAAAACCGTTTTTTTTTTTTTTTTTTTTTTTTTTTTCAATTTATCTTAATCACCATCTCTAATTAATAATTGAAGATCTTTCCAATTGCTTTTATTTTAACAAAAAAAAAAAAAAAAAAAAAAAAAAAAACATTTCTGCCGAAAAAATATCAATAATTTCGAAACTTCAAAAATCTTGACCGATTTTTCATGAAAACTTAGCTCTATGTTTAGCTTATGGAGAATAAGTCGAAAAATTTCAGAACTTCCCCTTAGCTAATACCGAGAGGATTTAAACAGGAGATGATAATGGAGATAGATAACCAAGATCTGCTTTGTTTAACGTACTAAAAAAAAAGGTGAATTTCCCCTATGCTTAGCTTATGAAGCGGAAACCAATCATAGAGTAAGGTGTAGGGTGGCCCAAAAAAAGTCATTATTTTACCTTCTTTTTATTTGTTTCACTTAGTGATGCGCACAAGATATTGTACAAGACTCGACCGAAATTTCGTTTCTGGATGTGTATTACCTTGAATATTGCAAAACCGAGCGAGTCTTGTTTTGAGTCTTGTACAATATTTCTTGTTTTAAAACAATATTTCTTGGACAATACAAGACTTACTTATTTTGAGATGCTTAATGTCATATGCCCAGAAACAAAATTTGAGCCTAAGTCTTGTTTAAAAGTCTTGTCGAGACAGTCTTGGTCTTGTGCGAATCACTAGTTTCACTGTGAGCTATATGGATCTGTTGGAAATTTTAAAGACTCGAAAGAGGCGTACCCAATACATTAAAAATAGATAACGCGAGGGAGTCTTTTTACGATCCCACTCGAATCTGTAATTCGGGACAACTCGGTATCGTTCGGTATAGTTCGTCCTCGGGCGCGCATAGCAAAGAAACTAGCAGTTATTTTCACAACGTTTTGGCACGAAGTCTTTGTTTTGTATAATAAAGAAGTTTTTTTTTTTTATAATTTACTTGTTTTAATTTTTGCTTCTTTGGGCAAAAAGTTTTTGGCCCAGGAAGCGAAAATTAAAAGAGTGATTTTTTTGGGCCACTCTAAAAGGGTTTATCATCCGATTTTTCGTTTAAGAAAATGGTCAAAATCTCTTTTTTTTTTTTTTTTTTTTTTTTTTCTTTGTAACGTAATTATAAAAGAAAGAAAGTAGAAATGACCATATTATGAGCAAGAATTGAGCACAGAACACAATAAAAGATGGGTTTTTTAAATAAAAAAATATTTAAAAATTAAAAAAAAAAATAAACAAATAAAGATTTACCAAACGATCATTTGACCTCCGCTTTGAAATCAGCGACCGCGAAAACCCCATGGGAAGGATCTCTGTTCAGTAACATTTAACGGTTTTAGATATATAATTTGTCTGCAATTAAAATAAAAATGGTCACATAATCGGACTTGTTTTAGGCGCTATTACACTATTCATTTAGCCTAACTGACTTATTTTTTGATCAGAAACTGAAAAAAAAAAAATCGAGATCAAAAAGTCAAGATTTTTCTTACAGACTTCAAACAACGCATCCAAATTAATGCAGCTGGAAATATATAAAAAAATAAAAATAATAAAAACAACACAAGCTTCGGCTATTTCAACGAAAATTTCACAGTTTTTCCCTCCCTCAAGGGAACTGGTAAAAGATAAAGGTCTGGAAACCTTAAAATTAGCATTTTCAACCTCAGTCTTGGCGGTTATTTACAAAGCTCTGCTTCCCATGGAACAATACAAAATATGAATAAATTTTAAAACAAGAAGGAGAAAAGCTCGGTAATTCATTATTTGTGTTTTAAGTTGAGCCAATCTCTTTTTTTTTGTAATACTAACTAAATTAACGAAATTCCTCCCCACTTTTTTTTTTCGTTATCTTCGATTTCGACTTTGAAAGCTTTCCCGGGTAAAACGAATAAAAAAAAAAAAATGTTTCGAATTAGAATTTTTCCCCGAATACCTTAAAAAGGAAAAACTAATTACATTTTAATTATCCTCAATTGTTTTTCATTATGGAACAAAAGTTTTTTTTGTTTTCTTCTACTTTTTTGTTAATCCGATTTTTTTCTTTTGAGGGACGACAATAGAAAGGCCTAACTCCTTTCTTTTTTTTTTTTTTTTTTTTTTTTAAGTATGAGAAATTTTGCACGTGAACGAGAATAAAGTGAAAGGGGGGGGAGAAAGGTGAAAGTAGTCATATACGCCCCTTCGGGGTTAAACATGATTACACGGTCGCTTCGAAAACCTTTTGAAAAACAACGACCCGGACTGTTGCCTTTCGTTAACGATGATATGATTTCTAATTCCTTTGTGCGAAAATTCCATCCCTCCCAACTTTATATATTAATTCACATAGTATAGATTCCATTGATATAATTCGTTGCAACCGTTATTTATTACACCGGGAAAATCCTCCTTATTTGAATATTAAAATTTTCCGCAAAATCAGCAGGGAAGAGAATAATATTGAATTAATAAAACTGGAACCATTCTATTTTACATGTGAGATAACATCGAGGATTAATATACTGTTGTCTGCCTGTACAGAAAAAAAAAACGAGCTTAAATGATAGCGCCATAATTTAAAATAAAATAATGATGTGATTCCTGTAACAAAAATAGGGGGAGATTTGGTAGTGAACTTGAAAACGAAAAAAAAAAAAAAAAAAAAAAAAAAAAAGAGAGAGATTTAATGAAGATACGGGCAAACAAATCGTGGCTAAAGATTTGAAGAAGAAAGAAGTCAAGGCTGCGATATGAGAAGGAGTCGTTATTACAACCATCAATTAAATTAATTCAATGATGCAAGATGCAGTATCATGTCACATGTCCTCCACTCTATTCGCTTAAATATAATAACTTGTGCTTACTTTTATCATGATTTCTTTTTACAAACATTATGGACTCTTTGCTTCTTTTTTTTTCTCTTTTCTCTGGCTCTTTTTGCTCTTCGCCTATTTGTTTTTTCCTCTGGGGCTTCTCCACATCCTTTTTTTTCTTTAACCAGTTGTTTTCTTTTGGTAAAAATCCGCTGACTTTTGGAGTCTACCTCATTTCCTCAGTTTCCAATCGCTGATTTCCAACTCCCAGGATCGAGCTCCATTTTTTTCTGGATTTTTTACTGCACTTGGGAAACGTTCCGACTTGAGCGTGGAAATCCTAAAAAAATCAGAATAATTAGTAATTCCGAAATTACCGAAAAAGTTATGCAGATTTTGGTGTGGGTGCAATAGAGGTCAAGTAAGCAGTACATGAAAAAAAGATCATAACAGCCCTTGTTATTTCGAAGAAAACGGTCAGAAGGTACATATGGGAGTCATGTAGTGTGAAAAATATGATTGTGATTTTATTTAAATTGTTACAATCTCCTCTTTATGACAATAAAGATGAGGAGACCTTTGTATAAACTCAGCGTTAACCAAATAGCTCCTACATTTTAATAGACAAAACTTGAGTCATTTAATTTCAAGTGAATAGGTTTAATTTCCTCCGACTCTTGACGAAGGACAACAGAAAAGAAAATTCCGCCTAGTACGAGAAATTTTAATAGAATAATTAGCCAGTCAAACGAGAAAGAGAAGCGGGAAAAAGGCGAGTCATCGTCAACACTCACCGACCTACGCGCCTTGCATATCAAAACCGACAGGATAAACTTTCGAAAAAAAAAAAAAAAAAAAAAAAAAGAATGGGAAAGAATTATAACCTGAGAAAAGTAAAGAAAAAATCAAGTCGTTTAACGAGTCGTTTGCAGGATATAAATCCTTTTCCACTTTTTTTTTTTTTTGATTTTGGTTTGAAAGTCAAAAAGGAAAAAAAGAGAATTTCATTAAACGCTCGTTTTAGAAACAAACGGTTCTTTTCCCTCCAATACAAAGTAATAACATTTTTTTTTCTTTTTTAAATATACTTAAAATTCAAGGAATGAAAAGAGTTCACGGTTAAATAAGCAGTTTTAATTTGTAATCAGCTCGGGTAAGCGCCTAATCACCTTTCCCGGGGGCTTTAAGGGTAACATAGAAATGTTCCAATGGAAAACTAGGAGAAAAGTTTTCTAAAATCACAAAGTTAGGAGGTGAGTGATGGACGGGAAATGAAACTCATGGTTCAATAAACATTATCTAATTTGTAAGTAAGTTAGATGAGCACACTTCCTGTTTGCTGAATAAACGAAACACACGTAATGGCGTGAAAAACTTTGTAATTTCTTCTTCTTCCTTTCACGCTTTTCCTCTCTCTCTCTCCCTCTCCTCTCTTTTTAATCTTTAAATCTTATGGCGGATTTGTAACTTTACACCTCTTTAGTGAACCTTTTAACGACTTTTCCCAGCGTTTAAAAGGAGAAATGGAAAAGGAGCGGGAAGGGGAAGGGGAAGGGGGGGATGTTTTTGAACTTTTTCGAAAAAAAAATTGATATATGGAAAAGTTTGTTATTTCAGTGCGTTGACCAATAAAAACGTTAATTGTTCAAGCATGAAAATGCAAAGGTAAAAAAATCTCGGCAAACCAATCGGAAAATTTAAAAAAAAAAAAAAGGCTACAACTTTTTTATTTTATTTTTACTTTTTTTTTCTCCTTTCTCCTTTTTCCCTTCAGGAACATGAGTTTTGCGGAGGAGAAAAAAAAAGAAAAATGGCATTTCAAAAGGTCTTTTTTTTTTTTTTTTTTTAAATAAAAAAAAAAAAAACGATGGAAATTCCTGACATTGTTTTATTTATTTTTCCGTTTACTGAGGTATCCGAAAAAGAAAAAAAATACGAACAATTTCGTTACGGTTTCGATGCTAGTCTTTGCTATTCATACCGAGGATATTCGCTTTAATCTTAGGTGTTGGAATATGAAAAGAGTCACGTCAACGAGGCTTATCACTTTTAAAAAAAAGCTTTTCTGGTTTACGTATTTTTAGAAAAAAAAAAATTTAAGAATTCATTTTTTCCCTGTTTATGAAAAAGATTATAAATGCGAAAAGGGAGGATTACACCGAAATTAAAAACCGAGATTTTAAAATCGATTTTCAAAATCATTAACGATTATCGACCTTCGACCGTGGCAACTATAAAGTCGTGTTCGATGAAGAAAAGTGTTTTTGGCTCTTCACATTAGAATATGTTTGATCAATGAAAAAATATGAATTGCAGCAGATTTTCCTGAAAGTGTCTTTTTTTGGTCTTTAAATGTCACTCACTCGTATAGGGAGAGGGCGATTTCGAGGTCGCTGATCTTGAATCAGCAAATAGTTTTCTAAAATGTTTTCAAGGGACTCAATAAATAGAAAAAAATTAATTAAATCATTGCGTGTTCAAAGTTCAGAAAAAAAGGTTTATGGATTCGAGATCAGCGGCCTCGAAAACCTCTTAGTACAAATTTTCATGAACATTTAACACTTTAATTTTTTTTACATTTGTCGCCATACTAAGTCCGCCATCTTGAATTTTAAAATGACTATCGCAGATATGAATCAGCAGCCGCAAAAATACCTGAAAATAAATATTCACGAAATTTCATTCATAATTAAAAATTTTGGCTTCCATATTATGCCCGCCATTTTGAATTTTGGGGCACGAGCAGCAGGTTTTTAATTGCAAAATATCAAAGCTTTTGACACCTTCATCTTCTTTCTAAGTTTCACACAGTCTTGGGAATGCGTTTTGGCCATTTATTTTTTTTTTTTCTGGACCACTGTGGGTCGTTAATTAATTACTTAAGTTAGTAAGATTGACTATTAATTACTTAAGGTAGTAAGATTTGACCCCCTCCTTCCCCCTTCGTCGCCAATACTTAGCTTATGTGTAAGATCGCTAATTTGAACACCCCCCCCCCCTAATCATGCTTACAATAATTTATGGCCGACCCCTATTGGATTAAAACTATCGACTACTGCCTGCTATTTCATGTTCCTAAATCTGGCCCTGAGTTGTTTTATAAATTACATTTTTTTCTACAAGTTTTTACATAACATCTTACCACCAAAGTTTTCTCCACGAACAGCAAAATACTGAAAGTATTATCATACTACATTCTCGGTTCCCAAATCATTTCAGCGACGACGTCGTAATGAACCTGGAAAAGTCGCTTTAAGCGGATAAAGTTAGGTTAAATGACGGACTCTAGAAACGTAATAAATTCATTATACTCTTAACAAATTATAAGAAGAAAAAAAAACGTTACTTTTTTTTCAAAAAGGAAAAAGCACATCCAAACTGACTAATTAAACCTTTTCACGAAAGAAGATAAAAGTTTGAGAGGAAAAAAAAAAAAAATTCAAAGACTTAGATGAATGGACCTAACGAGGAAAAAAACGAAAGATATAAAAAAAATCATCCTTTTTTTTTTATAAGCCCACTAGCCTAAATTCTTTTTTGTAATTTTTTAATTAAAGAATTTCCGGTAAGAGAAAAAAAAAGCAGATCTGATCGAGTTCACCCTTTTATTATTTTTTTTTTAAAAGTTAAGATATTCTTATCTTCAGCGTTTACTCATTTTCTTTTTAAAAACGTCGTTAAACCGCTCCGAGCGTGAAAATTTTTGGGGTTATTCAAAAAGCGTTTTAATCCTATTAGTAAAAATTACACGCTTTTAAAAGCAGCCATAAAACTAACCTCTCCGTAGTAATTTTAAATTTGGAGATGATCGTTAAAAATAAAGGAAAAAGATGTTAAATGATAATGTCATCCATTTTCCAAACATCAGACTCCAAACTCAGCGATGTTTAATTAGTAATACAACTATCGGTGGTAATTTTAATGCGTAATATCAACCGAAACTGGGTTAATGTCGTTTTATTAAAATTGAATATCTAAGTACGAAATGCATAGTAGTTTTGCTATTTGCGACATGGATTCCATACCAGCTAAAGGCTTGTTATCACATCCTGCAAATGACAGGATAAGTTTCCGCTAATAAAAAGTTTCTTTGTTTGAAAGCAACGGACTTATCCGGATTTTTATTTTTTGATTTTTGATTCTTATTTGAGACATAAAAAGAATGACTTTTTTTCTTTTTGCTACAGGCGGATGATATCTTTTAGTTGTCATGAATTTCAAATAAAATTAAATGATGCGAGCCCTTTATTCGTTGATATTTTCTTTTCGGTCACTCTCAAAAGAGATAAAAAGAAAATGAAGGAAGAAAAATGATTTTACACTCCGTTGATTTTCTCTCCAATATAACGTTACATTGTTTATAAAAAAAAGAAAAAAAAATATCCGGAGATATATAGAGACTAATAAGTTTAACACGGTTTAGACGATATATGGATAATATCATTTGTGAAAGTTAACAAGCTTCCTTCTTTCTTTTCATGGTCATTTTTTCTCCGTGTTTTGTTTTTATTTTCATTTTCCTACTTCTGTACCATAATAAGGGGGAAAAAATCAGTCTTTTTTTCATAGTCGCAAAATTTTTGGGCTACCTAAAATGAGAAGGTAAGATTTCGGTTCCAACTGATTTTAAATTCTGATCTAACACCCAGCCCCAAGAAAACGTGTGTTATAAAATTGAGTTATTAAAAACTTATTCTTCGTTATAAAATTTTATAACCCGTCAAAAAGACTCTATTTATAATTCGTTACAAAATTATATAACAAAAATTATTTTCAGTTTTTTTCAAAGTTTTTTTATTTTCTTCTAACGCTTCCCGAATTTTCGATTTCTGTTTTTCTTAATTTTAAGCCTTTGTCAAATTAAAAATACAAAAAATAAACCGAAAATTCGGAAAAATGAGGAAAATATGATAAGTGAAAATAATTGGCAACTTAAAAACCATATTGTCGCTTTAGAAAATCAGTTGAAAAGTGGTGTTGTGGATAAAGGCGACTGGGAAGTCAGCCACAAGGCTCGGGTTCAATTCCAAAAAACTGTAATTCTATTTTTATCTTGAATTTTTATTTTTATCTTTTATTTTATTTTTATCTTGAAAAATGCTTAAAAAAGAGCTTATAAAGTCCACATATGCTGAATATAGTGCAATTCAAGCATAAAATTAATATATTGCTCAGTTAAAAATTTTAATTATAAAAATTTATAAATAGTTATAAAATTTTATAATTGGCCAAAACGTTATAGTTATAAAATTTTATAACAATTTTTGGTTAGGTATCTGAAAAACTCCTTTGGTGTACCCTGGAATTTTTAGGGCAAGTTTCAACTTGTCTGAATTGTAAATGCAACCAGAAAATAATTTCAAAAAAATTTGCAGGCGAAAAGCATAAGTTTTGCTTTTTACGTTCGTATTTACTTGCAACCAGTTGAAACTTGTATTAAAAACTCCAGGATACATCAAAACCAGCTTACCCCGGTCTTGCCGGTCAGCACAAGTCACAACGACCTATTCTTTTTTCCTCACGAAATAATGGAAACTCACAATTGGTAGAGCCTATCTACTTCAGGCTAGAGATCCTAAAAGAGATTAGCCATACCTGTAATTCCGGTTCTTCGATATTTTTCTCCTGAAAATTATTGGTCCATTAAAAATTTTTTTGGAAAATTAAGAACGTAAATATAAACAGTCAGGAACCATTTTGTAAACTTAAAAAAAATAATATTTCAGACAGAAATTTATTTTTCGGATTTATCGAAAAACCGGAAATGGCTGAATGGCTAATCTCTTTTAGGATCTCTACTTCAGGCAATTGAGTTTTGCAACTTTTCTTGCACGGAAAAAATTTTTATGTAAAAGTGACATAAATTCACTAGTAAGAAAAGGGCTACTTAGCATTTATGTTAATTTTTATGAAAAATTAACAAGAAAATATGTCGATTCAATCCAATTTTATGATAAAGTACCGGTACCGGTACCGGCAAAAGAAGATTATTTTTAATTTATCAAGCAAAATTTTTCTTAGATGGCAGGTGGAGACATTTTCTTAAATTCAATTTTAATTCGAAAATGTTTTTTCTTATGTTGCGTAAAACATAAAACAAGTAACTTTAAGAAATCAAGAATCAAAATCCAAATTTCTGAGAATTAGTTAGGTCGGCATTGTACAAAAAGAAATCAAGCGATAGCGCACCTGCGGCAGCACTTTTACTCACTAAGAGCGAACTATGCAAGAAAAAACTTGTCTTTTTCTCTCTGCTTATTGTAGTTTTAGCGTTTAATTTAACTTTTTTTTTTTTTTTTTTTTTTTTTTTTTTGTCTAATCCATAGGGATATTAAAATTACGGGAACCGGTTCCAATACTCCCGGTACTGCAATCCCTATATCCAAGGAAACACCTTCTTTGCCTGAAATTGCCGGGAATTGATCATAAGTTGTAGGGATCACTAAAAATCACACAGTTGCGTTGTCTCTTTCGTCGTAAATCGCATTACGATGCACCTACCCCCCTCCTCCTCCTTTTGCCCTCCATAAATAAAGGAAAAAGTTTCAATTAGACTGGACGATTTTGGTCTGAGTTAAAGAATAAAAAAAAACGAAGAGCCCATTTTTAAAACAACCAAGTCCTACTTTAATTTAATTTTTCTCATTAAATTCGCCATTAAAATTTAATATTTTAGTAACAAATTTTTCGAATTTCCAATTCCAAGAAAAAAAATTACTATATGAAAAACGTTCTATTATCCCCCAAAAGCTATCCCTTACCTTTTTTTTTTTTTTTTCTTCAATAGGGACCGGATCGTAACTTTCTCGAGTAGATTTCTTTTTAACGTTATAAAATATCATCCGGATTAGAATCCTCTCTCTCGTTTTCGGAAGGAAAAAATTTGAAATTTTTCACATTCGAATTATTTGCAATCCTTTTATATCCTCTTTAGTGAATCTTTAAAATTCAAACTTTCCCCGTGCTCTCCTTCATATGATTCTCGGCTCGCATGTTTGACTTAGGCACTAAAGAAAAAATATTTACGACAAAAAAATGGGTGAAGGCCGTCAAGGAGATTTTAACTTGGATCTCGCAACCTTATATTCATAGGTTCCGGCGAAGGACTCGATATATTTCAATTTTATTGTTATTTGATGTGGGGGAAATTCATTTAAAAAGAAAAAAAAATTTGCTTCCTTTTTTTTCCTTTCCTTTTTTTCCTGAATTTTTCTCTGCAGGTAAGCTGAAAAAAAAAGTAATTTTCTCTGATATTCTTGTTTCGGTCAGAGGTTGTTCTATCAAATCTCGAAAAAAAGGATATTGCATTTTGGGTTTATAAAATCCAAGCTTTTTTTTTTTGTCTCAAAAATAAATAAAAATAAAAAACGATTTTAACAAACAAAAAGTTTTAAAAAAGAGTCAAGCCATAAATAATTATGAAAGGGAAATCTTACCCGGAGGAATTAAAAATTAAAAAATAAAACCTTCAGTGTATGGATATTATGAAAACGACATGCTGAGACATAAAGCTTGTGTGATTATGAAAAGCATACTGGATGTGACGCCTTCTCTAAATCCTTCTCTTATCAACATGATTAGTGTTTTGTTCTTTTATCCGTTTTAAATATTTTATTAAAGTTCGTGTGGTGAGTTATGTTTCCTTTTTTTTAACAGTTAGTGGCCATACAAGGATTTTGCTCCGCTACAAAAGACTACTGCCCTCCAGGATTACCGGGAGATCCGGGACCCCCTGGAGAGCCGGGGGTGAGAGGCGTGGAGGGTCCGAAAGGAGATCGAGGTGACCGAGGGTTCCCTGGAGAAGCCGGAATGAGAGGACCTCATGGATTGCCGGGAGAACCGGGACCGAGAGGGCCAAAAGGAATGCCTGGTTGGCCAGGTAAGCTATTCATGAAGTATATTAAGACATCAGAGGAAGAAGGTGGTCGTTCAGAAAGAACGAAATTTGTTTTGTGTTTATTTACATGACGTTTTTCTTTTGTTTCTTGAAATACCTCCTTCTTCCACTGACGTCTTCATTTAATGTTAAATTCTAAAAATGGTTACAGCAATAAGTATATGTAGACACGCTAGGCAAGGTGAGAGTAATCCCGTATTCCTGATAATATATCCAGACAGCAAGTCAACAAGGAATCTACTTGAGTTTGGTTAAAACCCCATTGATGTTCGACGACGATTCAGCGTGGAATTTAAGTTAATTTCCATAAAGAAATGAAAATGAACTTATCCACCACCATTCTTTTTATTTTCTTTTTTTCTCCGATGAATGTTTTTGACTATTTTGATGCATTTTTCAGTTTTTGGTAGTCGGCGTATAAAAAAAAAAAAAATACATATTTAAAAATTTATATAGGAGTTCTGCACTAATTATAAGGTGAATGAAAATGAATCGGGACCACATTAAATTTAACTCCGTAAGACCGACTTCTCGATCTTTTTAAATGAAAAACACCTTAAGGTTGCTTAATTAAGGTTTCAAAAAAAAAAAAAAAAAAAAAAAAAAAGGAATCCACTTGTATTTCTAAATAATCATGGTTAGGTAATTTTTGTTTTCACTTTTTTACACTATCGGCATTTTTTTCAAAATCTTACACATAGAAGAAACATCTAAACTGCATAATGGAGGAGGGTCCATAAGGCCGATTTTCGAAAAACTCTATTCCGAATATAATGGTGAAATGAGAATTAAATTTTTTGGGGTAGTTTGCGACTCAAAAATACGAGTTCCAGTCATTCTAGTTCAAAGGCTTAGTAATTTCGATCAAATAAATTATATTTAGGTTTAGAATTAATATCAAAATAATAAATTAATTTTCAAAGTTCATGAAATGAATCGAATATTAAAAATCCTTTCTTTTAGCATAACATTAAGCCAATGAGTAAACGCAGGAGAATCTAATAACTGCCAAGGATGCCTAAAATTCCTCACTTTCGTCAGACGAAACACCATGTGAACTATGAGTAGGATGATTAAGATGATGCCGCTGTTCCAAATTTTCTGAAGTATTAGGCTTTGAAATCTCAGGTTCAGTTGATTCTGAAGAACCATCACTTCCACCTGAAAGTGGATGGGTAGGATAGGGGGATGGGACGAAATCACGAGATTTCGTCAATAATTTTTGACCTCTTGAATATTTAGATTTCGCTTTCTCCTTCTTTATTTAACGGAGATGCAGTGGACGGTGGCTCGTCAGTTTCATTTGATGAATTTTCAGTCGTTCCATTCGTTTCCTCGTTTTCTGAAGCTGTAGTAGAGCCTGCAGGTGTTGAACTTGGGGAATGTGTTGGTCGTGTTGGGCGTGTTGGACGTGTGGGATGTGTTGGATGTGTTGGACGTGTATGACCGATAGAATCATCGTCATCTGAAGGTTCAGAGGATTCTGAAGATTCTTCTTCTGAAGATTCTGATGATTCTGTTGCAGTGGGATCAGTTGCCTCTGAAGATTCAGGGGATTCTGTTACAGGGGGATCAGTTGCCTCCGTAATTTCATGATTCTCTGAGCGCACTACCCGGATTTTTAGAGCATTTATCTAAAAAAAAAAAGAAAAAATACTGAATGTAGCGGTTTTCTTAAG
Organism: Liposcelis bostrychophila; assembly: GCA_037577465.1. NCBI lineage: Eukaryota > Metazoa > Arthropoda > Insecta > Psocodea > Liposcelididae > Liposcelis > Liposcelis bostrychophila. The sequence continues at coordinate 9,828,245 of CM075212.1, forward strand.
AAGACGAAAAATATAAAAAAACAATACCTGACTAGTAAAAATGACAGTCAAAACTAAAAGCGTTAAACTGAACTTCATTTTGATGGAACACTATAACTCACTAGGCCTGATGATAATTTTAAAAAACCGTAAAAAAATTAATTGATGCTGTTAGAATTTGTAATTAACTATCGAATGAAACGTAACTTGCCATATTTATACCAAGTCTAGAAGGAAGCCAGCAAATTTAAAATACACGTGACTTCTGATTTTCATTTTCATCTGCGTGAGACATTTCAAACAACTGAAGGAGGCTCAGAGTTGAAAAGTTAATATTTACACAGCATTAAGAAGAAAAGAAAGTAAAAATACAGTATTGTAAAATAAGTGCAAATAAAGCCGAAAAAGTATCAAATCACTTGTAAATACTAAATAACTGTACTATTTTATTTCACAATTAATTGCTTTTTAAGTCCCAAAATAACGCTGCAGCTCGGGAACCCAAGAGTTCGAATTCCCGACAAATCCCGGGATTTTTTTGCAAAAATTTCGAAACTTCCGATTTTTTAAGGCACCAATTTTCAAAATTCCAAGAAATTCGATTATTCAAGAAGTATTTGGTCAGGACCTCGAGAATTTTTCATCTCAATTTAATTAACTAAATCACAAAGTTTTGAACATTTAAAAGTTGTCTTGCCTTGTTAGATTAAAAAATGTCAATTTCCTGACTGCCAAGGTTATATTTTCTGTAATTTAGTGAAAAAAGAGTACTTTCAAATGATAAATATTCAACCGAAATGACATTTAGACATCCTTCCTCTTAGGGCCCAACTGCTCGAGAAATCTCAAACTCAAAATTACAAGAAATCTAGAGATTTTTTTTTTAAACAGTAATTTTAAGACTTGCGAGTCTCCACAAATTCATATTTCAAAAATCCCTAATTTCAGCTTTTGGGATTTTAAAATTTTTAAAAATAGGATTTTTAAACTTCTCGAGAAAACATCAACTCTATCCAAAAACCATTGGATATTAATAAAGTCATATTTAATATGGTTCCCCTCGGGGAAAAAATTTAATGTGTTACTTTTAAAAATACAGGTGGTTATAAAATCTGGACTTTTTGGAGCTAAAAGAGGTAGAACCTGTACTTTTACTATAAAACATTATAAACTAAGTAACTTAAGGTAGAAGTGGAGTCATTATCATTATTATCATCGTGCTGGACTGGCATTCACATCCTTTAATATAGGCGCTACATTGGTTTTACTTTTAAATGTTTCGCCTGATCCTAAAATACCTTATTTTGGCACCGATGTGAACGGGATAAGGACGTAAACAATCACAGTCGATATTTTAGATGGACTCCCCTTAGTCAAATTCAAATTTCATTTCAGCTCTATATTGTTTTTTGTAAAAAAAAAAAAAAAAAAGAAAACGTAAACAGTGATGTAAGCAAAACGAGCATTTGTTATTGTAATTTTTCACGTATTTAAAAAAAAAAAAAAGATCATCATCATCATCACGGGGCGCAATACGTGACTAGAAGTGAGGATGTACACAGTAAAAATATTTGTTGAGGAAGATCGGCGGGATTGGAACAAAAACTGCGACTATTATTGCATTCAATTTTTTAGTGTCAAAACGTCGGGTATACCCGACGTTTCGACACTAAAATTAGTAATATATTACTAAAAAATCGAATGCAATAATAGTCATAGTTTTTGATCCAATTCCACCAATCTTCCTCAACTAAATATGGGAACACAATTTTCCACCAAAAATATTTGTGTACATTTAATAGAATTTATATTTGAAAAACGGTCCACATAATTTTATTTGTAAATAATAACAAAAGCAACAAATATTGCCTAGCAACGTGTGTCAAAATTAACATAAAATGAGTTACTTACAGAGTGTGTGGACCGGGTTTGTTAAAATACACAACATTTTTTACTGTGTACATACATGTAAATATATTTCCTAAAAAAAAAACCGATGTAGAAGTGAAATGAAATTGGAATTTGACTCCCGCTAGTCCAGATCGATTCTGATTATTTACGTCCTTTTCTAGTTCACCTCGGTGCCAAAATAAGGTATTTTAGGATCAGGCAAAAAATTTAAATGTAAAAAAATGTTACGTCTTTATTAAAGGACGAGGATGGTAATCCGACACGAAGATAATAATAATGACTCCACTTCTACTTTAAGTAGAAATAGATTTCAATTAGAAGGTCTTGTATTTTATTGTAAAAAATTAATATCCATCTTCCAAAAAGCTTTTGTCTTCTGAAAATCTTATATTACAACTAAAAATTCGTTCTTATTCATCAAGATCACAGTATCATCAACCAAGCAGAGTTATGTAATTGATTCGGCTTTTAGTAGATAAAAGGCGTGGAGCTTTAGTTATGGAATGATCGTTTTTCTCCCTTTTACCCCACGATTCTCATGCTTATCTCTATAAAATATATCAAAATACGACTACTCTATCCCTTTCCTAACACTTTTTCCTTCCTATCATTAGTTATTCAGGTAACACCATATGACAATGACGGTCTTCACTTGTTTTTTATTTATTTTTTGACAGAGCTCAAAACCGAAAGGATTTTCCTTTCCACATCTTCTTTTCTAATTTCTTTTTCTTTTTTTAAAGGTGCCCCCGGTTTGGATGGAAGAGATGGAGTTCCCGGTGAACCAGGTTTAGACGGAATACCAGGACGATCTGGATTGGACGGAATACCTGGAATCGATGGAATGCCGGGGCTAAACGGTATCCCAGGCACAAACGGAACCGACGGTAAGTTTTAACAATTTCTCAATAATCCTCCGTGAAAATGACATGCATGCAATTCGTCATCACATGATACAAGAGGATTTTCAATGGAAACGGAGGCGGTTGGATACTGAAGCAGTCATTGTTTTGATCCCCCCGGATCGGATTTTCGATCCCAATGAATTACAACTCAGAATTCATTTTCCATAACATCACTTCCATTAATGATTAATTTCGTCTCTCCACGTCGAATACAATAGAGTCAAGAGTTTATTATGCAGTTTAGTAACCTTAAAAGCGGAAGAAAAAAAAATTTGGACGTTAGACATTTTTTCTAACTCCTATTGTTTTGCCTTCGTCTGTACTTTAGACAGGCTCTATTTTTTTTGTTATCACGAGAAGGTCTTGATCTGTTACATGGAGGATTACGTCGTCTCTGTTTCTGAGAACATCTCCCGCGTTTACATTTCCTTCGGGATTCCCTAGATTCGCTTGAATCACTCGAGTCGCTGCTGGATTCGCTTGATCCGCTTGATCGATTCGATTCATTGGATTCTCCGGAAAAATCTGGCGGTTCCGTTGTCGTCGTCGTTGTCGTAGTCGAAGGTTCACGATTCGACTCTTCCGTAGATGGCGTTGTCGAAGACGTTGAAGTTGTCCCGCATGATTGGTCTTGCTTGGGTTTTTTCTTCCGACTGCATTTTTCTTCCGGTTTTCCTGTGGTTGACGTGGTCGAAGTATTTTTGTTGGACTCGGTTGTTGAAGGTTTAGAACTGCAAGATGGAGCTTGCGTTGTAGGATTGTTTTCCTTGCATTTGTCCTCTTCTATGGGTTCTTCCGTTTTATTTTCCTCCGAGCTGGAGCCGGACGAGTCCGACTCACTACTCGACGAATCGGATTCTTTGTTTCTGTTGCCGACAGACTTCGGAGTTGTTGTAGTCGACGTTGTCGTAGTCTGATTATTTTTGTTTGATTCTGATGGTGAAGGATCAGTTCCGCATGACGGAGCTTCCGTCGTAGAATTTTTTTCACTGCATTTGTCTTGTTCGGTCGGTTCTTCAGTTTTATTTTCTTCGGAGCTCGAACTAGACGAATCTGATTCACTACTCGATTCTTCATTTTTATTACTATCTGGTTCAGGCGTTGTTGTAGTTGATGTTGTCTGATCTTTTTTATCCTTCTCTGTAGTACTTGGAGGATTTTCCGTACTATTTTGTCGGTTCGTTGGCTCCGTAGAACCGCCCTTTGCAGGTTTTTTATCGTCAGTTTTTGATTGCCTTTTCTGACCTTTTTGAGGTTTCCCGATCGCCTATAAGCCATAACATTCAGCATTAGCAGTATCAATCAAAGCATTAAGCATTTACGAAGTAGCATTTCAATACAAACCTGAGAAACGATTAAAACAAACACTATAAGCACAACAAATTTAAAATCCATTTTTTTTAATGTTTACTATTCCAATGCTTACTGAAATGGACAACTCAACCCAACTGAAAAATTTCAGCCGCTTATCTTGAGCGCTTTACCTTTTTTTCATTCAATTAAATCACATGACGCTCAAAAAAAAAAAAAAAAAAAAAAAACACCGATTTAAGAAATTTAAGCTTGAAAAAAAAATGTGATCATAGTTCAACAGTAAAGTTATCAATTTAACTGACAAATGACAACGATTTCATTAAAGTTGTCACCCCTGCTGAGTTCTATTGTTATTGCCGCTCTTGTTGCTACTTCTTTATAAAAAATAAATGTCTCTTTAATTATTTTTTTTTTAATTAACTTTTTGTTCCATTGTTGTTTCCCTGCGCTTACGTTACAGAACAGTTTTACTTCTGGCTAAGTAGAACAAAAAATATAAAATGCTTAGAAATCGGAAGGTTGCACAAGCCTATTCGGTTAGGAAATCGACGTCAACTTTTTTTTTTTTCATAAGCATAATTCAAAACTGAGTTAATCAATAAAATAAAAGATATTTAAATCGATTGCTTCTAAAAATAAACAGTAAAGCAACAAAAAAAATGTCCTTGGCATGTGGGCCGATGGATAATTTTTCTTTCGCCAATGTTTTTCAAAATTTTTCTCTGGCTCCAGATTTTTAATGATGTATTTTATTTATTTTTGGGAAGGGGGGAGGGGGGTCTGGATGCATCTAAATCAATTCTGATAGTTGTTTAGGTAATTTGTGTACGTACTTTAGAAAAGATCAGCTGGGGAAAGTGACTTAGAATGTTTTGTAAGTAAACCTTCCAACCTTTTTTTTTCTTTGATTCTTCTTTCTTGTTTACTTATTTTTACAAGACTTCGAGAAGTAAAAATAAAGAATGATACCTACCAAACCACGGAATAATAAATTTAAAAATTTTTAGTTTAGAATGAGCTTTATACATTATACATTTTTTATTGGAATTGATAAAAAGAAACAGCTTATCATAGTTTACTGTCGCAACTTATTGACAAAATGGTTTTGGTTCATTTGGTCTTCGACCTTCAGCTGATGCAGGTCTGGCATTATTGTGACTTTGGTGCCTAGGTCCGTTTGGGCGAGGATTAACTGCACCCAGAAAAATGCTGCTTTGGGTCTAAGCAAAAATGCTTTGCTACAAAGCATTTTTGCATAACTTAGGTCTAAGCAGAATAAATGTTTTGTGCAAAAACTCGTGATTGCTTTGCCGCAATGCATAATGTCGACAAGTCGAGCCATGTTGCTTTGCGGCAAAGCATACTTGTTTTGCCGCTAAGCAACATCGCTTGTTTTGCGAACGAGGCATATTCCTTTTTCTGGGTGTGTGTTAAACATATCAAGTACTGTTGATTCATCAGCTTCGTTTACTAGGTTTTCGATTGCTGTTGGATGGTCTTCGGTCGACATCAGACTCTTGAGGTCTTTCTTCATCAGGTCGCGGTATTTCTCCGTTCGGGCGTGGTGGTCTTCCATCATTATTCGGTCGAGGTGGCCATTCACCGTAATTAGGACGTGGTGGTCTTTCACCGAAATTAGGACGCGGTGGCCTTTCACCAAAATTAGAATATGGTGGCCTCTCAGGGCGTGGTGGTCTTCCTCCAGTCGGGCGTGGAGGTCGTGATGTTTCTTCCATTGAAGATTCGTCAGATTCGCTGGGTTGACGTTGAGGGCGCTTTTGTTGACTTGATCCAGGTTTTCTGCTCTTTTGAAATCTTTTAAGTGTTGGTCTTTTCTCATCAGGGAGTTGTCCATCTTCGATTGATCGTGATGTCCTTCCACGATTATGAAAACGGGGTAGTCTTCCACCATTCGGACTTTCAAGTTGTTGAAGTTCTTCTTCACTTGATGAAGAGCTCGATGTAGAAGAATCCCTTGGAGGTGGACTTGGTGGTCTTAAGTCGCCGGATTGTTGCGGCTTTTCCGGGAAAGGCTCCTGCAGCTTCAATGGGATTGCCGGATAAAAAGAAGACGGAAAAATTTCAAATTCAGCATCGATATCAGCGGCTGGTCTTTTGATTCGATCCATTTCATGCTCATTCTTTGGTGAAGAAGCCTGAAAAGTCATAAAAGTTACACAACAAAATAATTTTAATAAGATGTACTATCGACTTACCAGCAGCACAAAGTTGCTAAAAGCAGAATTACTAAATTTGCTATCATTTTCGTCGAATTTACGCGACGTAACAGTTTACTACTTTTCGATGCCCACAGTCAAGTAATATGTATACCGTTGAAAAGATTTGACGCAAATACTTCTAGCCTAAATTGTCAAAGACATAGCCAGATGATCTACATCAATACTTTTTACGTCATTTTTTAATTTAATTAGTAAAGGAAAATTTTCAACAGGCAGCCGCGGAAGAAGGTTCCACAGATCTGAGAAACTTGAAATATTACGCGACCTTGCTTTAAAATAATTATAAAATTTTGAAGCAACGATAAAAATTGATAATTTATCTCGAAACTTTCTAAGAACTTTGTGATTCGTTCAGAAGATTCTCTAGGGGTTACGAGAATATGAGACTAAAGGTCTTCGAATTGCAGCACACTGTATTTAATTGCAAACATATCGCTCTTAGGTCCTCTTTCCGGTTCTGATTTAATCGTGTTTAGTAGGTGGCATTAATACCGTTAATAAATCAGAGAATCAAGAATTCATATCTCATCGTTTACATCCAAAACTTGCGTGAACGACTGCCAACGAAACAGAATCCGAGTTAAAGCAGAGGAAAAAAACTGTAGAATTTTTTGCTTCAAATCTGTATTATAATTAGGAATAAATAGGAACGTTCACAAACACGATTTCAAACTAACATGCAGCTAGTTCGCTACGTCAAAATTTTTTAGATTCAATTTAAAACACTTCTTTTGTTCACAACTAATTTTTTAACGATCTTTCTTGTTTTGGGTGTCATTTTCCCTTTTACTGTTACCGGCAGAAGTCTCTAGGCTCCGTTTCTTTTGATCATGTCCGTTTATATTGCGTTTACTTGTAGCACTCTGTTCTGCTCCTTTACTGTTACTTGCTGAAGTCCCTTGGTCATTTTTATTCTGAGAATTGTTGTCGTTATTCGGAGCATTTTTTTCGGAATTATGACTCGCTGACTGGTCTATATTATCTTCTTGTGTGTGGGAAGCAGCAGGCTGTTGCTTATGTTGATTTGATGAAGAGAAAGGAAACCATCCAGATAAAGTTTTCCACATTGAACCAAAATAATTCGCCTTATTTTCATCTAGTTCAAAAATTAATGATTGTTATCAATAAAATTATTCAGTTGTTTGGGAACGTTCAAGTATTACGTAAGACTTTTTTTCGGGTTTTTGGACCCCCTCCCCCCCTTTCGTAAGAATTAGTAAGATTTCTTTGAGCCCCCCCTATCATATTACGTAAGATTTTCGAGGACCCCCCCCCCTCCTTTTTTTTTAGCGCCAATTTTAAATTTGAGTAATATTTTTCTTAAATATTATATTTATAGTTCATACTCATATCCCTGAAGATGGCTGCAATTGGCAAAAAAATCTCAAAAATCTCAAAAAAATAAAGTTTTATTTCTTGAAGTTGTTTGAAAAAAATTTTCAATTTTTCTACTGCAGACATTCGAAAAAAATTTAAACAACTTAGGCCTAATTTTTTGAAATTAAAAAAAAATCTGAACAATAAGTTATAATGGAAATTCTTACGTAAGATTTGCCAAACTCCCCCCCCTCCCCCAAGTAAGAAATAGTAAGAATTTCGAGTACCCCCTCCCCCCCCTTTCGGTCTTACGTAATACTTGAACGCTCCCTTTGAACTATCGTTAGTATAAATGAATACTTACTACGGATCCCATGCTCAGGTCCTGGATTTGCAGATGACTCCATTGCACCCAGCTTAAAAGTAAATAAAAAATTCAAATCGGATTACTAATGTCTTTTTCTTCATTTTGCCTCCAAAGTATAAACAATATACGGTACTTCAATTTAGGAAAGTTAATTAATCAAATAAATATGTTTTAAAAATATAAATAACATTTATATGTTACAGATATATTATACAGATATACAGATATATATATGCAGATAACATTTTCATAGGGTCTCTTTATCAATCTTAGTCGCATATTTACTAACCTGGCTTAAAGCGATCACTAAAAATATGACGGGAACCAAATTCTTAATCATCTTGCTTGTATTATGCTTCCTTCCTTCCTTCCTTCCTTCCTATTGTAGTTTAAGTACCTTAATCAAATAAACTAAAAATCTGTACTTGATAAAATTCTGTCAGCTACTGACAGGAAATATTTTAAATCAGATATTTATATTAAAATTTTTACAAGCCACGAGTTTAAATTTCGTAAGTCTGTTTATTCACATTTATTTTTGCGAAAGAATTTCACGCGGAAAAACATTTGCTTGTTTCCGTCAAGTTAAAAGGCACATTCACTTGTAATTCCATGTGATATGCATTATTTAAATTTAACGTATATCAGTAATGAAAGTTTGATAAAAAAAAAAAAAAATCGACAATTGTTTTATAGATTTGACTGCGAAAATTATAAAACAAAATTCTGAATCTCGAAGAAAAAGGTTAAAAACCAAAATTTAAAAACGTGTTTGGGTAAAAATAACAGAAGAAACATGCTAATGAACTTTGTATGAAAAGGTTTTGAAAACTTTTGAATTTCCAACAACTCGATTGCACAGTCAGAAGAAAAGGTCGTGATTGTAACTTGGAAATCCGAACGGTTAAAGAAATTAATTTTTAAAACCGATGCCGGCTCACGCTTGTAAGGATAAGGTTAATTATTTCCTCGGTCGGAAGTGTTGCGGTAAGAAAAGCTAGACTCTTAGGTGGTATTTCGTAGAAAATTAATCAAATCAGCTAATTTTCGATTTACAAGAGCTTCACAGAAATGAAAACACTTTGGTGTTGGAGTATAAAATATGATTAACTGCAACGATCAAAAACTGGTATTTGTGCCCGGATCAATCGAATTCATATTTTATTTAAAAATCCATGAGTTTCTTTAATAGCCATTTTCCGACTTCCGCCAATCTATTTAATTTTTTTAAGCATTAGAAAGAAAAAAAAAAACATTTGGCAAATTCACAGAGACCGCACCATGTGACGGCATCTAGAGGACTTGATCTTAAATCATTTTTAGTGTCCGAATGAAATTGAATTTTCATAAACCCTTATAAAAATTTAAAATTTTTACTAAAAGAGTCACTTTTTTAATGATAATGAATACCTCAATTATTTAATGAAGTCAGATCAAATCTTATATTTATCAATACCAACATGAACAATGTAACTGGGCGACTCCTATTTTTGTTTCAACTTCTATAAGGTGACATGATGCACGAATTGCCCGAGTTCAGGTAAGCCTAAAGAGCACTCTCGATTTTCCCTACAGGCCACTTTTTCCACATCTTTGCCTTTAATTTTTTTTTTCTTTTTTTGTGATTTTAGAATAAATTGGTAAAACCCTCACTATGTACCATTATGTACGCAACTAAAAAGCCAGTGCATCGTTGTGATCAGCTCAGTAAATTCTCTATAAGTTAAAAAGGTTTATTACACTGCATTTATTTTCGAACCTGATACTACTTGCGCAGACGAACTAGTCCTTTTTACGGTTCTGATCCAGTCGTGTTCAGAATATCGTATTAATAACCCAGGCAAATAATAAATTATTGCTCATTGATTGTTTACCTCCAATACTTGTTTGAACAACTGTTTACTAACAAAAATCTGACTTTAAGGAGAAGGAGAAAAGCTATAGCTTATAACAAACAGCACATTTTTGTGGTTCTTTGTCGGATGAAAATAAAACCATTTTTCAAATTTTTTTAAATTAATCGATATGCATGCATCACTTGCCTTTTTAGGTTCTCTTGAAGAAATAATGAAGATTTCATTCCCAAATATTAAAGCACGATTTAGTTTTAAAAAAATAAATCAAATAAAAAAAAAAACTCCTATTTCAGGATCAAAAACCAGGTTCCAAATCTTTTTTGGTTATTGTACAGTACGGAGAGACAACTCTGCATCTTTGAGGGCGACGTTGTAATTTTACTAAGATGTAAAATCTTGCGCGTAAAAGATTTTTATAAGGTTTTATTATTAAACATAATTCGTAGACAGTATGTTTTATTAGATTTAACACGTATTTTTCAGAATTAATGGTATTCTAATCGATTTTGAAAAGTAGAAAGTCAAAGTCACAAAGGGTGAAAACAAAGTCACATTCCGTACGGTAGGAGGTACAAACTAGTCATAATTATATTTTCGCAACTAGACAATTCAAACAAATAAGCATCATAAATGGTAACATGAGTAAAGATATATAGGAGTAATCAATTTAGAGCAGGAGCTAACATTAAAGTTAAGGATCAAATAGATTTCAAAATCGTAGCAGATATTGCCAGAAGACAATAAGTCTTCTAAATTCTAATACAAGAATTTTGTAATGCTTCTGTGTATATAATATTACATATAATACAAGTTATTAAACAACACATTTTTGAAGCGCATTCGAGTTGCATATTCCATGCCATACTAACAGAACATGGGAAAAAAATTATTATCATGCAAAAATAGATACGTTTTTATCATGGTATTATAAATCCATAAATAATAAAAAGACAAAGCATAAATTCCATTTATTCAGTTGCATGTTCTGGTCAATTTTAATGGGTTAAGTCCTATTTACTGTTTGTTTTCACCTGATCCATTGTTTCCTCGGTTACCGTTACCGTTACCGTTATTTCCATTTCCATTTCCAGGTCTACCATTTCCCGGCCTTCCGTTGCCATTACCATTACCCACTCCGTTGTTTCCATTGTTAGGCCTGTTTCCAGGCCCGTTATTACCTGGTCGTCCTTGACCATTCGAGCCTTGACCAGCTTGTCCACCAGACGGGCCACCAGCTAATCCTCCAGTTTGTCCTCCTTGACTGCTCCAGCCTTCTTCACGCCAGCCTTCGCTCCAGCCTTGTCCACCTTGACCACCCTGTCCTCCAGTTTGCCCTCCTTGACCATTCCAGCCTTGTCCTCCATTTTGACTACCTTGTCCGCCAGGCCGGCCACCAGCTGGTCCTCCAGTTTGTCCTCCTTGACCATTCCAGCCTTGTCCGCCCCAGCCTTGTCCTCCACTTTGACCACTTTGTCCGCCAGGCCGGCCACCAGCTGGTCCTCCTGTTTGTCCTCCTTGACCATTCCAGCCTTGTCCTCCACTTTGACCACCTTGACCATTCCAGCCTTGTCCGCCAGGCTGGCCACCAGCTGGTCCTCCAGATTGTCCTCCTTGACTGCTCCAGCCTTCTTCACGCCAGCCTTCACTCCAGCCTTGTCCACCTTGTCCTCCAGTTTGCCCTCCTTGACCATTCCAGCCTTGTCCGCCCCAGCCTTGACTTCCACTTGGACCACCTTGTCCGCCAGGCCGGCCACCAGCTGGTCCTCCAGTTTGCCCTCCTTGACCATTCCAGCCTTGTCCGCCCCAGCCTTGGCTTCCACTTTGACCACCTTGTCCGCCAGGCTGGCCACCAGCTGGTCCTCCAGTTTGTCCTCCTTGACTGCTCCAGCCTTCTTCACGCCAGCCTTCGCTCCAGCCTTGTCCACCTAGACCACCTTGTCCTCCAGTTTGCCCTCCTTGACCATTCCAGCCTTGTCCTCCACTTTGACCACCTTGACCATTCCAGCCTTGTCCGCCAGGCTGGCCACCAGCTGGTCCTCCAGTTTGTCCTCCTTGACCATTCCAGCCTTGTCCGCCCCATCCTTGTCCTCCACTTTGACCACCTTGTCCGCCAGGCCGGCCACCAGCTGGTCCTCCAGTTTGTCCTCCTTGACCATTCCAGCCTTGTCCGCCCCATCCTTGTCCTCCACTTTGACCACCTTGTCCGCCAGGCCGGCCACCAGCTGGTCCTCCAGTTTGTCCTCCTTGACCATTCCAGCCTTGTCCTTGTCCGCCCCAACCTTGTCCTCCTGAACCACCTTGACCGTTCCAGCCTTGATTTGGGGGTCCACCAGGTGAAGAATCAACATCTTTTTCCGGTTTAGGCTTTTCAGCTTCCGGTTTCGGTTTTTCTACTTCCGGCTTAGGCTTATGGTAATCAGGTTTTCCATGACCACCATGTCCATAGCCCCCATGTCCATGTCCATAACCCCCATATCCTCCATATCCTCCATATCCTCCTTTTCCTCCATAGCCGCCTTTTCCTCCATATCCCCCTTTACCTCCATGTCTGGTCAGTACATCTTTTGATGGGGTATCTTCAGCATAAGCCTAGAAGTACAATCCATATTTACAAGGATATACGTTCAACGTAATATGTCAAATGTTTTACTGTTGTGTTGATATTTTATTCTCAAGTTTTAAATAAAATAGCTATTACCTGATAGACTATAAGAGCTAAAAGACAAAAACCTAATTTTGTATCCATCTTCTTTCCTTTGGCCAGACCTTCAGGAACTATGTAGGCCGACTATAAAAGCACTGCATATGCATCTCCTAATTTATATATATACAATTTATCAAAGTGTTTGCGTAGAATTTTGGGGCTGACAGAAGAATATAATTAATTGATGTGAAAAATTCTTTGATGCGGAAATAACGTTTACGTCAGATTTACGTTAGTATGTCTTGTCAATAATTCAACAGCAGGGGTGAAAGTTTTCTCGAAGTCAAAGAAAGTCAGGAGATCATAATCCAGTAATTCCGTAATGTAGGAGATTGCTTTTAAATAATGGAAAAAAACAATCAAATTCGATTTTTTCCGCTCTGCGAACAACCGGTATCAACCTTTCTCAGATTTTAATAAAAAAAAAATTCCACTACTAAACACTCTATATTATGTTTGTTATGCTTCCCATAAATAAACCGATTTGAATTCATTAGTTTAAGCCGTGATATGTTGTTTATTATACTTTTTGCTTGCATTGCTGTAGCTGTAACGTAATTAAATGTTTTCTTAATGTTGCATTCGAACAATTAGGCGAGTGCATTTCAATAATTTAAAACGTGAGCCTAATTAACCTTGTCCCATTTTTAAAACTAAATCACAGATGAATGCCCATTTCTTGTGCATTGGCTTAAATAGTGTTGACGTTTGTGGATTTTTCAAAAAAAAAAAAAAGAAAAAAAAAAAAAAAAGAAAAAGAAAAAGCAACATATGACGCAAATAAAAATAAATCAAGCATTAGAAATAAATTTGTATAACTTCAACAATTCCAAATAAAAAAAATTAGGTTTTCTTTTTGGGAAAAGAAAAGTTTATAGCAACAGTTGGTTTCACTTTGTGTCCCTCCGAAACGTTGTCATTGATGGATTGCTGAAATTCCCCTATGCATTCTGTTTTTCCTAAATATTTTCGCCCGAAAAAAAACCGTATTTTATTAAGACTTTATTAGGAAGACTTTTTCGGTATTTTTGAAAAAAGGAGGAATTTCGAGGGTGGGGTTTAACTAGTGGTAAAGTCGGATTGCGACCCAATGTAAATGAGTTCCTGTTCGCACCTTTGCCTGATTATATGAGGAGCCTAGTTTTGACTTCGTCCGCAGCTTATGACTTGAAGAAAGAATATCTTTTAAAGAAGCATAATCCTAACTTAGAATGCCAAATAAAAGGTTTTAAAATAATCTAGGAATCTGGGATGTCTTTGAAAGTGGCCTCCAAAGTGTTTGCTCAAAGGGTCTGGTCAAACGTTATAAGTTGTTGATTCACTTTGTTACAAGGTCCCCCAGATAACAAAGTTTATCCAGTCCCGAGAACGTCATGAGAATATTTATTGGACATCCATTGGACTTACCTGTGTCCGCACTGATCCAAAAAGCGTCCTTTGGACGTCCTATGCATTTCCCATGGATTTGGATATCCTGTGGATATCTAATGGGCAATCCACAGGATGCCCAATGGATTGAAAATGCAATCTGGGCCCTCTCAATATTAACATGGAATATAATTACGACTTCTTGGATAGAAAGTGTTTCAAAATTTTAAATACACTGAGCATCAGGTAACGTCCTACAAAAGGTCTTTCAGTCCATTCTTGACTGCATTCAGATCCTTGATAGCTGATTTCTTTCTGTTCTGTTGAAATTTGGCTTGTTCATACATTAAAACTTTGGCTTTGAGTTTCGAGTTATTCTACTATCTCTGAATCGAAATTCTATAGAAATAAAGTTAAATATTTAATAAATTATTTGTTATAAATTTTCAAATACTTTGTTCATGAAATTTGTACTTAATTTTCCAGCACGAATTCTTCCTCCCGTTTTCTTTGCTAATTCTCTCTCTCGTACTTCTCATTTCCTTTTTCCTCGGCCAGTAAAATTTTCTCGAATGTCTGACGCCATATTTTCATGGATCTACCACGTCTAATTATACAATATCACGTGACGATCACGTGACTAACCACTTGACCGCAGGATTTGGCCAGTCTAACATCGTTCCTCCCAGTAGATCCCACGAACAAACTTTGCCTTTTATTTCATTTAAAAATTCATATTTTCCCAAATTCGTTGATTGTCAATGCTGTTTTTCACAACTTTCATTCCAAATTGTTAGTTTTTTCAGAACCAATCCGAGAAACGTCAGCAGTGGTTGCCTACGGTTTAACTAAAGGACATGTTTCGGATTCTCAGCAACTATGAAATACATTTTGAAATCATTTTCTTAAATGTCAGGACTGTTGCATATTACGGAAGAAAAAAATCGGAACTCTGTCAGCAGTTTTCCAGTACTGTCATTAATATCAAAACAGCATAGGCCTCTCCTATTGCCTAATCAATAAATAATTAATGGGATATCGAAAGCGGGATGTAAAAGGAATGAGATTCTTCGTCGACCAATTTTTACTCCTTAAACAAGTCGTATTACTTTATTCGGGGAATTATTATATGAATATTCAGGAAATATTTGAATTTTAATTTATAATCTGATAATACTACTAACGGCATCTATAGGAAAGGGATACGACTATTTAGTCACGAATTATATTCATAGTGATCTATGGATACATCATTACGTCTTTGGCAGGTGTCACTTGAGGACAAGGTGAAAACCACCAATACACTTGTGAAGTATTTTCAGGCTTGCTTTTTAATGAAAAATCAAACATCGTAATTCAAATTTTTGTTGTAATATCGCAATAGATACAATTGGTAATGAATACATAACGACTTATGTTACATTTCCTTTAAAATTTTGCATAATTAATACTTTTATAAAGATTCGCTTCTATGTAAAAGGCCCTATGAAAAGCTTTTACACCAATGGTGCTTGAAGTAACGGCTGCTCACTGAGGATTGCTTCTTGGGGTACGACTTCTTCTTCTGAAACATCTGACTCTTCAGGTTCTTCTTCAACTTGGAGTCCAATTTCCGGGAACTCATGATCATCATCATCATCATCATCATCAATATCCTCAGTGGATGGGATGTAAATAGGTTGGACCACTTGATGAGTTTCTGGAAAATCTTCCGGAAATTCTTCAAGTTGTTCCTGTCCTGGATGTGGAGGAGAGATTTGAACTCCGTCGGGAACAAAATTAACTTCAGGATTTTCTGGATAATACTCTTCAGAGGTTACTTCTTCGATAGGTTCTTGAGATTCTTCTTGCGAGTTTCCTGGGTAAAAAACGTTATTATCGATAGTATCGAAAACATCTGGTTGAACATAGTCGGGTTGAATATCAAAAGTTCCCGGTTGAACATAGTCTGGTTGAATATCAAAAGTTCCTGGTTGAACATAGTCTGGTTGAATATCAAAAGTTCCTGGTTGACCAACGAAAGAGCCTTGATCTTGTTCTTCAGAGCTGTAGAATGGGAAAACCTGTGGTCTATAGGTTGGTCTGTTGTGTGGCGGTACTAGTTGAGGTCGTTGTTGCCACGGATTTTGTCCATTAAAAAAACCGAATATAGATGGATACGAATCGAATATGGATGGTGTTGGTCGTTGACCGGATATCAAACTGAAAATGTTAGAGAAGACACTGGGACGACCAGGAAGCCTGGATAATTATTATTTCCGAAAGGAAATTGATTACCTAATTGGCCATTCACCTGAAAAAGTAAAAAAAAAAAAAAAATTATTTCCGGCGGTCGTGAAGTTGGTAACATGATAAGCATTGTCAAACCATTTCTTGCTTAAAACTGACACTCTCAATAATTAAAACAAGCTTTTAATAGCATTATGCGGTAAATAACTTAATGCGATTTACAGTATCTTATATCGTCACGACAACCCGCAAAATTTAATTCCCTGAAAGAAGGTTTTATCAACATCTATACGAATTATTCAAAGTGAATCTTTTTTTCCCCTTTTCTTTGAAATAGGCTTACCTGGCAGGCTACGGCGGCAAAAGCCAAAATTATTAACTTCGCGCTCATTTTTTTTTTCAGAAAGCAATACCAAAGACCTTTAA
The DNA here is from genome assembly GCA_037577465.1 of Liposcelis bostrychophila. Classification (NCBI taxonomy): domain Eukaryota; kingdom Metazoa; phylum Arthropoda; class Insecta; order Psocodea; family Liposcelididae; genus Liposcelis; species Liposcelis bostrychophila. Next base: position 9,844,861 of record CM075212.1, read on the forward strand.
AGCGAATTCAACAGAGATTGTAACATTTACATGGTTATATAGTCGATCCAGAAAGAAAAAAAAAATTAAACCGCATATGCGATTTTCCATTTGATTTGTTCGCTGATGAAGGACTGGTAATATGTACATTTCCGTCGTCTGAAAAAAGAAAAAATAATGCGTCATATTACATTCGCCTTGATTGTGGAAAAATTTATATAAAAAAGGTTAAGTGTTTGCCGTCTTTGACTTTATTATTCTGGTTGTATACCAAACGTTGTGGATGCTACCTTGGGACTGCCGCGTGGATTTAAGATCACATTTGGAAACCCTAACTTAAAAATGCAAACACGAAGACTGTTCGCTAAAAATACTGCAATAATGATTATGACGGTCTTACTCCATTATTTGAAAAAAAAAATTGTTTCCAATCAGAACATTCATTTCAATCGATCATTACTATGAGCAGTTTTTACATCTTTCAAAGGAGATGCCATTAAGACCACAAATGTTTTTGCAAATTATACAGTGGATTAGCCATGTATCACTTCATTGACTACGATACAGGTAATCCCAATTTCGAAATTTTAAATCAAGCAAATGTACTTATTACGTTTTCCTTATTTTAAATGTTTTTCACAAACAAAACTTATCCTTCAAAAGTTGTGTAGTTCATCATGCGAAATCAAATTTGTTTCCTTGAGCTTGAAAGAAAATGGCGTTGAACCTGTTTAAATAAATGGGGAAAAATAAACGAAAACCAGGAAACGACTGCTTGTTATCGTACTTCTTTTCACAACTGAATAAAAAAGAGGAAGAAAGGATTACCTTATAGATCTCAATTCTTCGAAGATATTTTTAAGATGTATTTGTAACAAATCAAGATATATTTCTGACTTTTTTAAACACATGGCAATGTAATAAAATGTCTCCAGTTTGTGAAAGTCGAATCAAGTATTTTCAATTTATTGTACTCGTCATGTTTATAACTTTATCTGAAAAAAAATATGAAGAATTAATACATTATTGTAATCAAGACTGGATCAATCTGGCAAAACTGTCTGGAATGTAACGCCAAGCCAATCAAGATTGGGTTTACGGCTGATTTGCTGGCGTCCAATATTGTTAAATATTGGAAATTCGACCAACATTGGATCAATGTTGGATCAAGACAATTTTTCCTTATATTGTTTTTCCAATCAAAATTTCCGCCCGGGAAACCGAAATGAGAATTAGGTATGGGGCCGGCATATAAGTATTATGTAAGCATGTTAGAGGGGAGGAGGCCTTCCAAATGTATATTTTGCTGACAAAGGCGGAGAGATCAAAGATGCCAAAAATCCGGCTTACATAATTTTTAAATGCAATTCAAGTATTACGTAAGCACGATTTTGGTTAATTCGGACCCCCCGGGTGTACGACATTTCGCCATACTTAGCTTATAGCAAAGATAGTTAAGGTCTTAGATGGTTAGAGGTCTTAGGGGGAGAGCCCCCTAAGATGCTTACGTAATACTTAAACGGCCTCAATGGCCCAATGCGAAAATTCTTCTTAGGGATTATTTAAATATCATGCCAACAATGTGAATTACAGAATTAACATTAACTCCTATTATTACAGTTAATTCTGCATCCGCATAAGAAAAGATCTATTTCAGCTGAAAAAGAGAGAAGGTCGGATCTTCAAAATTAGACTGAAATTATATTTGATTGTCCTTTTTATTGTATGCTACGTTATACAGTAAAATGAAGTTTGCTAATTTAAATTTTCGTCAGGGAGGATATGAATTAAAATGTTTATATAAATAGAATCACAGTATAATATAATAAAATGTTTATATTTAACCGAAGTCATTATATTTTAAACAAATTCAGAGCCGAAAGATTCTGCGAGGGACGCTACATGGCCATATCAGCGATTTTTAATTTTATATTTTTATCGGAAGGAGCTCGCGTAGGACAATGGTAGAGTCTCCGATTTCGAACCAAATGATTGAGGAGTCGGTCTAGGTTCAAGTCTAGCCTAAGGCTAGGATTTTTTCACTGCCGTTCACCACTGAAGTGTACAAGTGAATAGTAGACGTAAATCCCCCCAAGGTTCGGATTCTGTGTCTGAATAAAGGAAGTTCCGCTCAGTGCAAGCAAAAGCCAGCTTGATTGAACCTGTCGTCAAACTGGCCATTTGACGCATTTATAGGTTTAAGGCCTAGGAAATATTCTCACATTGTACATACATTCTCACTTCTATACCGTACATTGTAACAAAATCAACTGTGGTAGTCAAGTACTACGCCCCATGAATTTAGAGTTTAGAATTTTATATTACCGCTAAATTTTCTTATTATTTACAAAAAAAAAAAAAAAAAAAAAAACTGACAATCAGTCCTAAAAGATTCACGTCCAGTGCTAAGTTTATACTGCTGAATATAAAAAAGTAAAATACCCTTAGACTTCCGAAAAATTGGAAAAACCCATAAGTGAATTTCCACGTCCCAAAAAGGAAAAAAAAAGATTCCCTTTTAAAGAAAGAGAAGAAAAAAAAAGTCAACCCTTAAAAACTCACGTATTTTGGATATTTGGAATATTGAGTTTATCGATCGCTTAAGCTATTTTCAAGGGAAAACATGTTTGCTTAGGTTAGGAATTCGTGAAAATGGCATCTTTATTGCTTTCTTTTTTTTTATGTTTAAAAAAAAAAAAAATCTTTCTCTCTATTGTGTTTATACTTTAAATACATAACGCTCCATTTGTTTTCATTGTCTTTTTTTGCTGCTTTCACTGTCATTTGGTTTTCCGTATTGAGAATTCATCTGGTAATTTTGTAAATATTGTCCAAAACCGTTAAAAGCTCCACCGTTTGGTAGTGGCATATTTAATTGCCCCCCAAAGTGAAGTACATTTTCAAATTTCTCCTTTATTGATTCCAGAGTTGGCAGTGCGGGTTGTTGTTGTTGAGGCGGTTTCTGGGGTGATCCTTGCTGTTGGTCTGATAACTGGGATGCGGATGATGAGGATGATGACGAGTCTGAAGATGACGACGATGATGACGATGAGGGGGATGATGATGATGATGAAGATCCGCCAGATGGTTTTGAAGGTTTTGGAGGTTTGTTAGACGAAGAAGGGCGGTTCGGAACGAACCAATAATTTAATAAAGAACCTCCAAAAGCACCTGGTCGTTTCTGAGTGTTTTTCCTTTCTATGGAGCGTAAATCGGAGTTAGAGCTGTTTCCATCTTCGAATCCTTTAGTTGCGTCAATCTAAAGAGAGAATAATAAGATTATATCAAGAAGGTTTCATTGTAAATAAAACAATTGGTACTTGTTAACAAGGGAAATTATGGTTGATTTGATTGATGAGGAAAGGAGGAAAGCGTGGATTGTGAATTTGCGGAATGGAATTTATTCTTACAAAATAAGCACTGTTTTTTAACTTCTGCAAATATTATACCCTAGCAATTCACATTTATCATCCAGGTTTTCATCCTACTTACTGAACGAGTCACAGATCATTTCTTCGTTCAGCGACATGACGTCATGTCCCGATATATACACCTTCGATCGGAACCAACGCTAAAATATTCTAAAGCGGATCCAAAATTTTTAAAAATTTTAATCGCATATCACCATTAAAACCTTTTCTACAAAAATAAAAACAAAAATGATTCTTCAAATCACCATTTATTTTTCTGAATATCCTAAGCCAAAATCGATCTTATGGTCCTTTTCTCAGGTTGACCTGCTGACGGATTTGGAGGAGGTCGTGGGTTACCAATCTGTTCCGGTCGCGGATGCGGAAAAAAGTCGTATCCATAAACGATACCAGGGTGCGGATTTCCTACTAAGGTTGAATGTGCATCGCTTCCTGCCTGTCCTAAACTTTGTAATATCCGGCCAGAGAGCCTGTAATGGTGGTAGCTACTTGTCTTCCGGTGTATGCAGCGTTGTTTAGTAAATTCGTTATAAGCCCGTTAATTAATCCGCCAGGGCTAGCCAAGACAGGTCTTCCTGGTTGTCCTTGAGCGGCGATGTAAGGCTGATCATACTGCCTTTTATTCCGTTTGTGCTCTTCTTTTGAAACTACCCCGGCGCTGGCCTGAAAAATGTTTTCCCTGCCTCTCAAATTTATTACCAAAAAATCGATTTCAGCACATATCAAAAGATTTTTTTTATATCATCTCCTTCAAATTATCAAACCGCTAAATTTTTTATCGCAATATTTATAAAGACGTTCCTCCTAATCTAACACGCAATATATTTAAAAAAAAAAAAAATAACACATCAGAGATAAAAAGGATTAACCGTACTTATAACATCCATTTATAAAATCCCTCGATTCGAGTTTTCTCGTTTAGTGCTAAATAAACAAGCCTTACAAGGGAGAAAAAAAAAAACTCGACGATTGCTTTCTAATATTTACGTTTTTTTTTTTCAAATCCCAAAACAAGATTGAGTTCACTCGGTGCGTAAAAAAATAAAAAAATAAAAAATCTTTCAAAATGTGCCAAAGAAAATCAAACAAAAATATCAAAAAAATAACAAATGATTTCAACTCTTACCTCATACAGGACAACGGCGCAAACAACGATTAAAATTTTAAAATTCATGTCTGCTGTTGAGTAATTTTTAAAATTTTAACAGGAATTCGGAAACAGAATGCGACATAAAATCTTACGTAGGATCCATATATATGATTGTATTCGCAAGTGTTCAATGATCGGTTCATTAATTTCATGAAAAAATTCCACACGTAAGTAAAATTTGGCTTTTTCGACATCTCTTTGTTCTTGCTTGTAACGTCAATGATATTTTTCGACGTTTAAGAAAAGTATTTGACTATTTTGAAAGAGATTTTCTTTCATTTCCTATTTCGTGAAAATTTTCCAGGAAGTCTGCCGTAAATACGTATTCGTAGAATTTCGATTACGTCTTTTCATTCATAATTTTTTTTTAAAATTAACCTTGATACGAATTAATTATGAGGCATCCCAATTAACGATTTTAAGTTTTCTTTAAGCGACTGAAAGAAGAATTCAGAAACAAACATTAAATTTGCAAAATCCCTGTTTTTCCCGTTGGAATAAACTCTGTTCTCGGAATGACCAATCATTCCGAGAACAGCGGTTATTACGCTGCTGACTTTTCTTTGCCTCTGAAAATTAAATTTGCATTTAACAGTTATTCATTAACAACGTTAATGGGAAAATTTTAATTGGGTTTTAAGAAAAATCACAACGAAAATATGCGGTAATAAAATCGAAAATTGGAAACTACCATTAACTATTTGGATTCGGTCTTTATGGTCTGATTTTAGATTTGACCGTAAATAATTAATATCAAGAAAAGCTCTTATCGATCATAAACTCAAACCTTCGTAATAATGAGAGGGATTGGAAGGGAAAACTAGGAATATTTTGAAGGAATTTTCCACATAGTGTGCTGGTTGATTGGAACTCAAATAATTTCTATTCGAAAAACGCAAAAATCTACGACCACAACTATACAATAATACGGCTGTATAAGAAACCGAAAAATAGTCAACGAAACTGAAAGGTTTCAAAGCAGAACAAAAATGCTTCATAACAACGGACAGGTTGTTTCTTGACAATACATTCTTTATTGTTTTTGAATGATTTTTAAGAAAATGTTTCTGTAAACATTTTTGTATACAAAAAAACCCTGACCGAGCTCCTTGGTTTTCCAGGTACAAGCCAATATGGCTTCGACTGTGGAAAAAAAAAATTATTTCATGTGTAACCTCCGGTAAGAAGTCAGGAGGAACTCAATGAATCGTTAATATGTGAAGTGGACTTCCTTTTCAGACGTCCGAGCATATATCTCATACTTTATAACTAAAGATATATCGCGTAAGAGGAAATTCGTTACAACAGAAATCGTTAAACTCGAAGAATTTTACAGTGCACGCTTCTTATGAAAATGTCGGGGAACTAGAAAATACTTCGTTAAGGGTCGTACATAAATTACGTAAGCACATTTAGGGGGGGGGGGAGGGGGTCCAGATTTGACATCTTACTCATAAGCCAAGCATAGGCGAAATGGGATAAAGCGTTTAAAAAGGACCTAACCCATGCTTACGTAATTTATGTACGACCCCTTACCGTGAAAATCATTAAACTGAGGGTCGTAGAAAGAACTCACATCAATTGCCATAGCTAATTATAATTGTAGCAAGATGCAGGTTTAAGTAAATTAATGTGCTTATTAAGTAGGTTATCAATTTTATGATTCGATATAAAATATAAATTAGTCTATTATATGTGTTACACCCAGATCGTGTAATTGCCCAAACCACGAACCGAGCAGAATTTTTGCCCAATTCACGGACGGCGCAATGCTATTGCCCCGATCACGAACTGGCAGAGAAATTGCCCATTTCACGAATTGGACAGCCCATTTTACGTGGTTTGGGCAATTACACGATTTGGGTGTAACATATGCATATTTTTTTACTATTATGAACCAATCATATTCTTTCAATTAATTTTGGTGACCGGCCAAGTGCTTAGCGGGCTGGACGGTTACACCCTTACAACAGACAAAGGCAAATTACCGAGTGGTAATTGGTCCAAGGAGCGTTTCGACAGAGCGTTTGGATCCCGCATTAAAATGTAGGTCCCATATAATTTTGAGCGCAGGTATATGTGAGAGATTACCACTCTAGTACTAGAGAAAATTTCTTAAAAGGACACGCCTTGGGCAAAGAGGAGAAATGTTAAGTTCTTTTCGAAAATTAAGGAGTAATTGTTTAGGATAATTAAAAAATGTTATACGAGAAACCATTCAATAGCAGTAGTTTAGCGCTGTGAAAATGAATTTCATCTCAAAATCGAAAAACTAACCTAAATAAGCTTACTATAAAGCACAACGCCTTATTTATAATTATAAATAAGTTTCAACTACATTTTAGAACTAAAAATTACGAATAATATAGTGTTTATTTGCTTTCAATTTTTTTAAAAATGCATCATTTTTATTTTTTTATTTTACCTCCCATATAATTCAAAATTATTACTGCTAATTAATCGAAATCATTTACTTCTCATAAAACTTAAAAATAATTGAAAAAGCATCTGTTTAAATGATGGCTGGAACTCCCATCAGATGATTGTATTATACTTTCAACTATCTGAGCACCAGCTGAATCTTTTTATGATGAAACTTGAAATTCATTGAAAGGTTGAGCTTGTTCGGCTGCATTTATAATCCCAGCTCCAATCTGAGCAGGCGTTCCTCCAGCGACTTGCTGATTAACTCCTTGACCTTGAGCCATACCCCCTTGGCCGTTCTGATTTGCCATGAAGGCACTAAACGCAGCCTGACCTAATGTAATAAGAGCTTGCTGGGCTTCTGGATTACCTTGCGAGGCTAGCTGCGAAAGCCTTTGAATAGTAGACATCATTAGGAACGGGCTGTACATGCCATTTAGAGCTTGAGCTTGAAAGAGGTAACTATTGGCAATATTAACAACTTGTTGCCCAGTAGCGGTTCCGTTCTGCGCAGCTTGATCTCTGATTTGTTGAAACATGGTACGAAAGAATTGCGATTTTCTTTGAAAATGAGCTGTCCATCGTTGGATACGATCTGCCATGCTGGCGTAATACTGTTGAATGCCTTGAAAATATTGTCCATAGCTTTGTGCAGCTTGTTGAAAGTATTGTTGATACTGCTCCATCATATTTTGCCACTGTTGGGAAATTTGTTGGCCTTGAGAGTTTTCATTTTGACCTCCGCTTTGAAAGCCTTGACCTTGTTGGCCTAGATTTTGTCCTGGTGCAACAGATCCTTCCATATTCCCTGAATTTTGTCCTAATGGGTTTGAAATTTGTGGGACGAATCCTCCGACGTTGTTAGAAAGTCCAGTAGTTTGCCCTCCTGTTTGACCAGCGGTATTGCCTCCAACACCTGTAAAAAAGAAAACTTAATAATCGGATTCAAAAAATAAAAAAAATTATTTTCGTATTAAAATAATTTCTTACCAAAGCCGAAACTAGGGCTGGACTGGGCAGAGGTCTTTAAAAAATTAAAAGAATTAGAAAATAAATACTTTTTACAATTTAAAAAAAAGAATTAACATTTTTATTCTTTTCTTACGTGACACGCCACAGCCGCTATAAGGATGAAAATTTTTGCGTTCATGTTGCTTACTGGTATAGTCGAATCGAATGCAGAATCAGAGCTACTTGCCTTTTTACTATCTCCCATCGACAGATGTTTTTTTCCATGTCATTAATTTTTTCGCAGATTTTATTAATCTGATCCATATATAATCAGGTCTCTAAAACGAAAGCCACTCCCATTCGTCGTTGCTGAGGCATATGCTGACGCATCACTTTTTTTATTTCTGTCAATAAAGATCGCATGACGGAAAGCTTGTCTTTACTGAACACAGTATTCGAAAAAGTGTGTAGTGGCTCCCTGTGGCTCCCTAAATAAACTTTCCAACAGTACTTAGAGCTCCAAATAGTTTTTGTAACCTTTGAGTAATAATAAAAACTGTTTTCAGCTATTCTAAAATTCTTTAATAATTTTTACAGTTAAAAAAATTTTTTTCATGATTTTTTAGGCTTCCCAAAAATTTTTCTAAATGTTTTTACCATTTCCAAAATATTTTTTACACAATTCTTCGATAAATTAATGCAAAAATTGAAGCAGAATCGGTCCCTATTTTAGACATCTAAAATATTAGATATCTTATAGCCATCGAAAAAAGCGAACATTTTGAGATTTAGCCGAAAATTAGCCCGCTATTAGCTATCTATTAGCGATGTCGAGATGTCCAATAGATATCAAGTTTAAAAATTAGATATCTAATAGACATCTCCTAGATGGCAAAGATCTCTCTGGGAGACTTTTAATACTGATTACATATTGTGGCAGCCAATCACAAAAGCTAAACATCGATACCAGGTTTTGCATGGAAATGGGGATTGTACCGGCTAACGTGAAAGAACTTATTATACTAGATATGTAATCTAGCTGAATGAGCAAAACCCCTTACATGGAGATGCTTCATCAATTCACAGCTACAAAACAGCCAGTACATTCGATCATCTGAGTTATCAGTTAAAGAGAGATCTCCGAAGCCAATTCAAAACTCCTGTAGAAGAAGTTTATTTTTTTTTTAGTTGGGCGATCACTTTACACATCCCAATGATGGGTACAATTTTATTTTTTAGTTTTTAATAACGAGTAAAGGAAAGGAAAGACAGGAAAATTTTGCACAGCTTCACTCAGAATGGGAATATAACCGCACCGACTGACAACGATTTGATCTCGGCCGCTTTTTACCAATTAAGCCACTGTTCCTACTTTTCTTGTTAAGGCATGAGGGAGCAAAAATTGCACAAATCGTGATGTAACAGAAAAATTGTAAAAAATTTAGATAAAATTGTAAAAAAGAATACTTGTATATATATGTTCGTACTGATTATCCTGTTTCTCTGGAAAGGTAACATTCACAGAGTATTATTACACCTTCCATATTTAGAAAACGAAGTGTCGGTGTTAAACAAATCAGTCAGCAGCACTTTAACTTTGCCCTCGTATCTCTGTCTTTTTTTTTGTAATCGGAACCGTCCAAAAATCGTTCTTTGTGTAACAAACTGTATAATACTCTACAACTGCATAACAATAACGTCTCTCAATAACCTTCACAGTACCTATTCATTCGAAATAACCGGAAGTCATGGTCCTAAGCTATGCAAGCCCATTAAAATGCCCCCATATCTATATCCGCATCCCCATCCCCATCGGGTTTTTGTTTTGGAGGTTTTCTTGCAAAATGAAATTTTCATCTAAGTTATACATAAAAGGCATTCATTTTTATACCATTATAAACGCAATAAGCCAAATTATTGACCTGTTCTAAATTGCTAATGAAAAAATAATTCTTTTCTATGCAATTAAATTCATGATCATCTTCAATGTCCATTTTTCCTCTCCAATGAAATATTTAAGTATTAGCCTATAAAATCAAAACTTTGAGTTTTGTCAAGTAAATTTTATTCGTTATTCCAATTATTGAGAGGGAAGCAAAGTGCACCACCGTCAAAAGATTTCTGTAAGTATATGTATGTATGTATGTATGCAACTTTAAAGCTCCACAGAGCAACTTTGGTAAAAAATTACGTTTTGAAGTCTGAAACAATATGTAATAAAACTTTATCAGAACTATCGGTAGCGGTCAGCAAATCTTTCTTAACGGGATAATATTAATATTTGTAAAAGATCCAATGAGAACATCATTTTGCTCTACAAAATAATTAAAATATATTAAAATCGGCTTTTAGCAATTAGGAGTCTGAATGAAAATTTAAAGACTCAAGGATAAGGAGTCTTTCTCCTATAACAGTTGAAAAGCAAAAAATAATAGACAAACAATTTTTGAATGCAAATTTAATTTTCGTTTATAAACTGTCATATTTTTTTTTCGAGTTGTTTTAGCATTATCCTCTAATATTACATAAAGCAATAACTCGTGCGCATAAACCTGAGTTGTTTTTAAAGCCAGAATAAAAGAACCGTTTTCGCTTTTATTTAGATTTTATTCTTTTAAAAAAGACATTTCCAGTTTTTTCCGTATAATGTAATAAAGTAATTTACAAGTCAGAATTGACGCTTAGGCTTCGACAACAGCTGGTTGGATTTGGGGAACGATAGCTGGTTGAGCGATGAAAGTCTGAGGGGCCGGTAGGACTTGAGCTTGAAATGGTTCTGCTTCAAGGGTTTCAGCGATTTCTTCCTGAGCGTCAGTGACTAGTTGAGTTACTTCCTGAGCAATCAAGGCTGCTTCCTGAGCGCTAGCGGCTGCTTCCTGAGCGTTAGCGACTGCTTGCTGAGCTACTTGCTGAGCGTTATTGCCTACTTCATGACCTACTTCCTGAGAAATAGAGGTTGCTTGCAGAGCGCTAGCGGCTGCTTGCTGAGCGCTAACAGCTGCTTGCTGAGCGCTAACAGCTGCTTGCTGAGCTGCTTGCTGAGCTATTTGCTCAGCGACAGCGAGTACTTCCTTTGCTGCTTGCTGAGAACTAGTGAGTGCTTGATGAGCTGCTTGCTGAGCGTTAGCGAGTGCTTGGTGAGCAACAGAGACTCCTTGATGAGCGCTAGCGGCTGCTTGCTGAGCTACTTGCAGAAAAGAAGAAACTCCTTGCTGCATCGCTTGTTGAATTCCAAGACCAGCATTATGCATTTGTTCAGCGAATACTTGTGCTTGTGGTTTTCCTTGTTGTGCAAAACTTTGGAGGGTTTCTCGGAAATTTTCCATAACTTGTCCGATTTCAGCTGCGATGTTGCCGCCCATATTTTCGGTCATTGCGGTTATTTGAGCCATAACTTGTTGAGCTGGTTGTGAACCTGATGCGGCTAAATCTGAGAGTTGGTCCATCATAGCCTCCGGGTTGAAAGCACTGGTACCTTGGGCGACGGCATCGTTAAGAAGTGCACTTACTTCTTGTGCAGCTGCAGTTCCTTGGTTCATGAGTCTTCCTCCAAAATCTTTTATACCATTCACTAAGGCTTGGGCCTGGATTTTACCTTTGGCCATGACATTTTGCATTCCCTTTATGGTATTGTCAGCCATTTGTTTATAGAATTTCCCAGCCTGTTCCAAAGCTCCTTGAACGGATTTTCCAGCTTGTGCGACGATATCAAAGGCTTTTTCTATTCCACCTGTAACTTTTCCTTGGATTTGTTGAGCGATTCCCATTCCTTGTTGACCTAATCCCATTCCTAGTTCCATCCCTTGTTGACCTAATCCCAATCCTAGTTCCATCCCTTGTTGACCTAATCCCATTCCTAGTCCCATCCCTTGTTGACCTAATCCCATTCCTAGTTCCATCCCTTGTTGACCTAATCCCATTCCTAGTCCCATCCCTTGTTGAGCTAATCCCATTCCTAGTCCCATCCCTTGTTGACCTAATCCCACTCCTAGTTGCACCGCTTGTCCGATCCCATGTTGCATTTCTCCTGCAAAATTTTGAGCTGAATCGATCCCATTTTGGATTCCTGCTGTCAAGGCACCCTGTCCTTGGCCAAGCGCGGATTGAACTTGTCCTGCAACTTGCATTGGGAGATCAGCAAAATTTTGAAGTTGTGCCCCTCCTAATGCTCCGCCGAAGCTAGGGATAAGGTTGCTGAAGAATCCTCCAGCTGGCCGGCCTTCTGCGGCACTTCCCAAATCTATAAAAATTAACATACAGATCATTTTTAAAAAATAAGAAGCAAAGAATTACTTAGCCTTTCAAATAAAATTTCTTACTGAAGTTAAACCCAGAAGTAGGTAACCTCCTAACATTGGCAGATGCCTTTTAAAACAAAAAAAACAAAAAAAAAAGAATTAAAAATCTATGAGATTTAAATTTTTCAAGAAGAAAAAAACCTGATTAAAATATTTGCTCTTACCGTGCAGGCCAAAGCCGCGATAAGGATGACAATTTTTGCGTTCATGGTGCTTTGTCGAAGAGCTAAGCTGAACTTTAGTGCAGAACCAGAGATGCTCGCCTTTTTACTCTCTCACATCGACAGATGTTTTTTTCTGCGCCATTAATTTTTGCGTCAGATTTTTCAATCGCATTAAAACATTATCCAACAGCGAGTTAAATAAATCAAAAATATCTTCTTTGTTTAAGATTAGGTTATTGCTGTTTAAAAACACATGATAATTAAACGATGTATTGAAAATCAGCGATACTTCCTAATTTTTGTTAATTCCAGTTTGCCTAGGGATTAAAATTTTAATTAACCTTCAGACGATTGACAAACATAGGAATTGGTCGTCGTAAATTTTTTTCTAAAATCTCTGCTTATGGTAAGGGGAAAAAATATTTTTAAGGTTTATTCAAAGAAGTTTTTTTTTTTTTTTTTTTTTATCCATAGCCATTGGAACTTTGACATTTTTTTCAAATCCGATTAAGTAATTTGATCAAAAATTGGTGCAGTAAATTCTTACACAAATTTCATTTTATGCCGAAAAATATACTGAATTTTTGAAAATTCCGATTTTTTGAAACTGATGAAGGCATAAATAGGGGTTCAGTTTGCAGCAAGCCGGGATAGCAAATTTATTTATTTATTTATTTATTTATTTATTTATTTATTTATTTATTTTTTTTTCCGGACATTTCTGTTTATGACCATTGGAGGTTAAATGGGGCCGAAAAATGTATGAAACCCTTTATTTCATATTCGAAAGAGCCTGATTGGGTAGTTAGTGTACTTATCAACGTATTTAACATTATATTCAGCAAAAATGCGATTTTATTTTTAGTTTTCATCTTATTGCTTTTGACAATTTTCAAAGTACTAATGCTACGTTCTTTTTATTTTTGGAAAATAAACAAACAATCGAATTTAATATTTTCCTCAACCTAAAATTAAATTAAATTGATAAGTAAACTAAATACCCAAACATGCTCTTCTATATGTGAAAAAAAAAATTTCAATAAATTTTTCGGTTGGACTTGACCTCTAGTGGCCATAAACAGTAACTTTGGAAAAAAAAATTAAAAAGATCAGAGATTAGCGGCTTGCTGCAAGCTAAATCATATATTGCGAAAAAAAAAAAAAATTGGAAAAAAAATCGTTTTTACATTTAAGCCAACGATTTTTCATGATAAAAATACTAGAGCTTCCATTTGTTAAATAAATACATCAAACTGACTAATTAATTAATTAATTAATTAATTATTAATTCGTTTAATATGATGCAATAGTGTTGCTCGTGTGTTAAAACCCTAAAAAAGTTTCACGTGTTTTTTCTCTTGGGGAGCGTTCAAGTATTACGTAAGACCAAAAGGGGGGAAGGGAGTACTCGAAATTCTTACGATTTCTTACTTGGGGGAGGAGGGAGTTTGGCAAATCTTACGTAAGAATTTCCATTATAACTTATTTTTCAGAATTTTTTTTTTTTAATTTCAAAAAATTAAGTTTTAATTTCTTTTGAAAAATTAAAAATTTTTCTCAAAAAATTTAAGAAATAAAAATTTATTTTTCATGAGATTTTGTGCCAATTTTAGCCATCTTCAGGAATATGAGTAAGAACTATAATTCTAGATTTAAGAAAAATATTATTCCAATTTAAAATTGGCGCTAAAAAAAAGGGGGGAAGGGGGTCCGCGAAAATCTTACGTAATATAATAGGAGGAGGGGTAGGAAAATCTTACTAATTGTTACCAAGGGGGGAGGGGGTCCAAAAACCCGAAAAAAAAGTTTTAGTAATACTTGAACGTTCCCTTGCCAAATGTGAAAATTTTGCCTATTCACGATATATTATTATCAGTTAATCAGAAGTAATAGTCCGAAAAAATGAAAAACTTTTGGACCTAGTATTTTTTCCTGGAATATCGATTATACACTCAGAAAAGAAAATGGCTAGTGCAAAAACAAAAATTTCTTGTGGCAAGACATTAAAAATCATGCAAAAACAGTAAAAATATCTTGTTAAGAAACAAACTGTCCGTTGTCATGAAGCAATTTTGTTTTTCTATGACCCATAACTGTTTTTTTGCAAGACAAAACTTGTTCAAGACATTTCCCTTTTCTCAGTGCATACCGAAACAGTCTTTCAGAAAAAAAAAATACATTAAAACTGCATCTTTCGCAAAATTTTTCCGTGTGATTTTAGGAAAGCGATTTTCGTTTCCTTTCAATTTCTTAATAAGATTTTTGGCCTAAAAAGATTTTCTTGTAAGACAATTCTCCGTAATAAAAATCAGGTTTTTTTCGGAAAAATGTTCTAAGCGTTTCACGATTTAAAATAAAGATGGATTGTGGAACAGAAACTAACAAATTAATAAAAATTTTTTGAAAAAAAAAAAAAAATCGTTAGAAAAATTTATTAAACATTAAATTAAACTAGGCAGCTTATGTAAACTAAATTTTGAAGTTTAGTGCAGTCATTAAGTCATAACTTTCTCCGTGTTTAACACAAGTCACATGACGGATTTTTTACTTCCTTCGGGAAATTCTTCATAATCAGTTGTTGTCGATTTTTTTTTGATCTTTACGAAATTGCGTACCGCAACGGTATCTGGCGCTTTTTCAAAAAACTCTAAATTCAATTTTTCCGGAGAAGCTGCCAAATTTCAGCTATTGCCTGCTGGTATATCCTTAAATTTTGATCTAAAGCGTTGGAAAGGTACGCTTCACATTGCTCATCACGAACGCTTTTAATAAAATTTCGAATTTCATCAGCCAAAGCATCTTGTCCCTGATGTTGAAGATCGCTCGCACGCTTTGATAATTTGCTAAGGTTTTCCTGCAACCTTTCTGGATTCTGAACTGCTAGTGCTATGATTTCACCTGCGTATTTAGTAATTTGATCCCTTATATTGTCGGAACCTTGATAAATTATTTCTTGAGATTCGGCCTCGACGCTTTCTTGATGGTTCATCATCCATACATCTTGGTTTTTAATAAAATGCCAGTCTGAAGTGGTTGATTTTTCCATTAAACTAACATCGTTAAACAGTTTGCTACTTCCGATCCTCAATACATAAAATCCAGTGCAAGCCTGAAAAAATAATATTGAAAATTAATTTTCCTTTCATATTTGTATAATTAAGAATAAAAGTTCTTACTTGAGTTATGAGAGACGCTATAAAAAAAAATATTTTGATGTACATGATTTCTCCTTATTTTAGTTACATGGAGTACAAACTGCAAAGAGGAAAAAAGTTAGAAGGTTGACTTAGTCTTAGAGACTGAAGTCTCTTAGTGCGAAGGATGACTTACACTAAACAAGCAAATGCAAAGCTGTTATGTAAAATTTATAATGTTTTTAACTGTTACATAATTTAATTACGCTTTTGTAAAATCTAGTAGGCTTTTTTTAAACACAACCAAGAAAAAGTGCTTTATAAAATTTTATAACTCTATGACGTTTTGGACGATTATAAAATTTTATAACTATTTATAAATTTTTATAATTACAATTTTTAACTGAGCAATATATTAATTTTATGATTGAATTGCACTATATTTAGCATATGGAGACTTTACAGGCTCTTTTTAAATTTTTTTTATTAAAAAAAAAAAAAAAAAAAAAAAAAAAAAAAAAAAAAAAAAACGAAAAAAAGTTACAATTTTTGGAATAGAACCCGAGCCTTGTGGCCGAACTACCAGCCGCCTTTATACTACAACACTTTTCAATTGATTTTTTAAAGCAATATGGTTCTTATTAAGGCAATATGGTTCTTAAGTTGCCAATTATTTTGACTTATAATATTTTCCAGATTTTTTCGAATTTTCGGTTTATTTCTTGTATTTTTAATTTGTCAAAGGCTCAAAAATAAAGGAAAACAGAAATAGAAAAATTCGAGAAGCGTTAAGGGCAGTCTCCACTTGATAACGTTCACCGCATTCGCGTTATCCGCCTTCTCGATGAACGTATTCGCACCGGAAGTTTTGTCGATCTTTTACCACGATTTTTTTGATCATCTTCTGCTTTTTTTTATTTACAAACATTAAAAATGGCGGTTTTGAAAGATGTTTTCACGGATTTAAAAAGAAAAATTTTAATTCGGGCATGGGGAAGACAATAAATCTGTTCCAAAACAAATTCTGGGTAAGCCAATTTTGTATACTTAATGAAATATACGGTACTCTTTTTATGCCACAAACGTTTACGGGAGCAAAACCTGCAAAGTACTTCCGGTGCGGTTACGTTAATCGCGATGACGGACAACGCGAATGCCATGAACGTTATCAAGTCCCGAGAAAAACAGTTTCAATAGACTGTCTATAAAATGCTTACAAAAATGTACAGGAACTGTATCTGTAGAATGGCTCACCTAGAGGGAAAATAGAATCTTTTTAACGCATCATATGATTTTATTTTTTAAGCTAAGATTGTATCAACTCCTAAAATTTTTTTTCAACTTCTAAAAATTTGTATGCAATTAGATTGACGAACAGATATTTCCGGTCGTTTTTAAATGGACCTTTCAATAGGATTTTATAATTTTTATTTCTATAGACCTCTACATGAGCCAATCTACAGATAGGGCTCTATAGGATGCCCTTAAGTAGGTTTCTATAGAAGTCATTTTTCTCGGGGTGGAGACTGCCCTTTAGAAAAAAATAAAAAAACTTTTAAAAAAAACTGAAAATAATTTTTGTTATAAAATTTTATAACGAATTATAAATCTAGATGTCGTTTTTGGCGGGTTATAAAATTTTATAACGAAGTTTAAGTTTTTAATAACTCAATTTTATAACACACTTTTTCTTGGAGCAAGAGGCTAAAAAAAGGAGCAAAATTTCCAAAGGAGATTTTACTGCACGAAGATCGGAGTTATAATGCAGCCGCAGACCTGAGTAGCCAGCCTAAGAGGCCAAGGCGGGGGAAGTTCTGCAAGGGGCTCCAAATAGTCGCTTATAATAAATAACATCTGGGAAATATAAATAGGGGAAGTAAAGGGATTTCCATCTGGCTACAGACCAGAAAGACACTTAAGGGGGAGAAAGGGAATCAGAAAATCTTCAACAAATGTCTTGTCTCCATTTGGTAATTGGAGTCTTCTAAAATATCGGAATGATAAAAAATAAAGATTTTTTTTTATTTCATATTATTTTATTTCGGGTTCTAAAGCAGAATCAAACATTTAGCTTCAAACATATACCTCATCTTCAAAAGTATTGCCTTACTATGCAAAAATATTCTCGAAATTTCCTTCTGAAATCATAAAAGAAAGCTGAATAATGTACATCGTGTTAAAATGAAAAAATATCGAGAAAAATCATTTTCCATGCTACCATTAAAACAAGAATTAAATTCTAAAAATTACTCGAAAATTAAATTTCTAATTTTTTCTAAAAAGTATAAACATGAGACAGGTAATTTACTTCCAGTAAGGCAACCTTTGAGTTCAGATACATGCATTGAGTTAATCGTACTTTTTGAATACTTTTATAATTTCCGAAAAAGCCATCTCGTTGATTTCAGTTGCTTCAAGGATGGAAAATTCACAGTATGGCGAGAACATATTTCCTTCCACATTGTCTACAAATTCTAGAATAGATCGTCCCAATTTAACTTGCCGTTCGTTGAGAAGTTCTTTTGCGCGATCTTTTATCTCAGTCAATATTTCATCAATAAAAACTTGGTTTCTTTTGGCAAGTTGTTGGATTTCGAGGGCCTGGTCGTAAAGATGATCTGTAATTATAATTTAAAAAAGTTATTGAGATGCTTCAATTATTTTAGAATATACAAGTGCAGGCTAGCAGGAATGGTCAATAACTTACTTGGATCAGCACCATTGTTAGCTTGATTCGGAGCCGGAGGGTTTATGGGCATGAACAGGCTGACAACTGAAATACGAAAATATAATTATATAAAAAAATTCAAGGTAACTTCCTAAAACAAACAAGTACCGGTAACCTCACTTTTTAAAAATTGAATTTTAATTATTTTAATATTGTCAATTGTAATTACATCGTAATTACTATTTGTAATATTATTTTCTTTTTCTTATTTATTATCTTGAGATATTAGTTCGTTTACACCACCAGCCGGGTTTGCCGGGCGGTGGAAAATCATATCATTTTAAATAAAAATGAATTTTGTTTTCGAAAATTCGCTTTTTTTCAAATGAGATGAGATCGGATAGTTCCGAAATTGTGCGAAAACGTTTTTTTATGTTTTAGAGGCAAAGATTCCAGATTTAAAATTGTGAAAAAGGCTTTATGGTTTCCTAAATTTGATAATTTTTTTTAAAATGTTTTCGCAACAAATAAATAATTAAATAAATAAATAAAAAATTTAAAAAAACGCTATCGTTGTTTTTTTGTTGTTAAAATAGTTCTCAATTTCACCGCTAGAGCACTGCACTAGTCTCTCGGAAATAAACATTTTTTTTTCTGTGAAAATAATTAAAAATGATGAAATGTAAGAACAACTAAGCCTTGTTCATGCATTTAAAATCATAGATCTGTATCTCTGAACATAACAAAACGTTTTAAAACGGTTTCGTAACGGGTAACGGTGTTAGTCCCCATTTTCGTGTATAAAATATCGGATTAAAAATCTTTTTTATCGTTAAAATGTTTCCACCCCCCGGGTACCTGGTCGGTGATGTAATCGAACTAATACCTTTAGCTATGGTTGTCCTAGAAAGGAGCTTCAACTGTTATTAATTATAAAATACTTACTAGAAAATTCACTGTCTAAACCGCTTGCAAAATGCTGAAAAAAAAAAAAACAATTAAAAAGATTTTTTCAAAAATTATCTAAGTATACAACGACATTTAACGAAAAAAAAATCTTACCAGGCAGGTTATAACTGCTGCGATAATCAAAATTTTGGCGTTCATGGTGCTTCTAGAAGTAGCAGAATCGAGTCAAAGTACCGATCCAACGATTCACCCATTTTTATACTGAAATCGTCCAAGTATTCCTTCAATGAATCGTTTAAACAGGCGATTCACACTTCACTTATCCTACTTTTTCGTATTTCGTTCATTCATTTTTCATTCATTTTTCATTCATTTTTCTGCTAGTTGCTTGAATTTAAAATCAGCATTGTTTACAATTTGATTATCGAAGTGTAACATGAATAAGGAAAAAAATAATATCTTCAATGATTTATAAATGTAGGGTTCAAATTGAACATAAAATTGAACATGACAGCGACCCAAAATTTCGTAAGGACAATCAACCCCTAAAATTTTCACTTCTCCTGAAAATAATTCTTTGAGGGCTTGTGCTTGCATACCGGAGGGTCAAAAGTGAAAAAAAGGTTAAGTTGTATTTGGTCGCGGTAATTCAGGATGTGTTTCTGTTATCATTAGATCCTGTTTAAAACTCTATATCTTGATGAGTAGACCCAGGAGAAAACAGATCAGATTTGAGTTAGGAAAAAATCTACAAGTACCGGTAGTGTTTGATCGGACTCTTCAGTTTTAAAGTATGTGTGTACAGTACGGCATGTCCTACGTTGTATCACCTAAATAAAGTCTCCAGACACAGGTATTCTACTAAACGAAAGATCGGCCTGATCTATGGCACTGTCTTCGTTATAATCTACAGCTTTTTCTCTGCTTTTACGCTAGGTCCTATCACATCAAAATTTTGAACTAAAGTTCCCATAGATAAAATTCGTAATTGATTTATTTATTCGCCAAAATATTTTTAATAATATACGTTATAAAAGAATTAATATCATCTTTTTGTTGCAGGTAAGAACAAGCTGCTACCTAAAAGGCGGTATGTAGTATCAACGCTAAGGATATGGTTTCATTTCAAAAAAATGAAACTAGGACAAGGTCAATAAAAACGATCGACGTTTTATTATATGTCCGATAAGGGGGTCGGAGTGATGATTCATTCAGAATAGCGGCTCGTTATCAGTGAAGTTAAGCAGCATTGATGGCGGCCAGCTACTGGATGGGTGACCGCCAACACTCCCTCCCTCTGGCAGAGATCGTAGGGTCTACGGCGACAGCCATGTTAACCTCGTTGTAATATGTAGTTCCCACATCAAACACACTGGTTGGGTATACACATAAATTGGATTTCACTTATAACGACATTGGATGCTCATAAGGCATAATAATGCTCAGATTGTAGCTGTTGTAATAAGAAAGAACAGTATTAAATAAATAAATAAATAAATAAATAAACGGGGAATATACGATTAAGGATTAAAAACACAGAGTCTATGGCCAAGGGATACCGACCAATAGCCAAATAAAGCAATTTTAAAAAAAATATGTCCGATAAAAGCCAAAAAATTAAAAAGCTCACAAATATTGGGAAAAGTTGGAGTTTCATACTTAATTTTTTTTTTAATTAAATTTTTTAATTAGCCGACACTATATATTATACCAAGATTACAGCAGTTTTAAGTTTGCCTCCGGCAGCAACCAATTATTATACGATAAAAATAGGTAAACAAGAGGCCAATCACAAACCTGAAACGGCACATTTGAAGATAATGATGTGCTCATCCAGGAATGAAATTTTAGCGGACTGAAAACTGTATTATAGCGATACTTTGTTGTACAGGAATGAAAACTGTTAGCAAATATAGCAGGGACAGGGATCCCAAAACCTGAGTAATCGGCCCTTCTTCATACGCTTGCTCATCAAATCTTTAAAGAAACACTTGAAGAAAATTTTCACCTTCAGAAAAATTTTCACCTTGAAGAAAAAGTTTCACCTTCAGATAAACTTTTTATTTGCCAGTAAAAATACTGCATAAATACCTAACAACAAATATTTCATCTTTTTCATAGTTGTCTGAAGTCCGTAGCCAATTCAAGTATGGGGAACAAAGCGCAAAATCTTTAGAGAGGCATCCCCCGTCTCATATAATTCTTAATTCGTATGTAGGAATCAGAAAAAAATATGTGACCCAACGACTGCGACTGGATCTGCATTCTTAAAATTTGAGATTATTGTACACTACTATTTAAAATATGACCATTTTGAATGATTCAACTAATTCTGTACTAGGCAAATCAACTAAGCTATGTCCATCACAAATGTGCATGGAGATATACTCTTTTGAACCGCTGCTCGAACAGGTTTTGAGCTGCAACGGTTCAAAAAAGTATATCTCCATGCACGATTGTGATGGACATAGCTCAGTTGACTTGCCTAATATAGAATAGCAGATTTTAAGTTTTTAATAAATTTCCCAAACCTATAGCTACAGGTGTGATTACATAAAACAAGTAAGGGTTTCAAAAAATACAACATTGAAATAGCAAAAGTTCCTCCAAATCTGGAGATTTACTTTCCCCCAAATCTGAATTTTATGGGCAAAGATTAAGCTGACAGACTCTTTTAAATGATATTCATTTACAAAGCTTTTGCATTCAATAGAGGCGTTTTGAAAAAAATTTAATAACGTGTTCTGTTTACTCAAATAATATGGCGCCTATGTTTCCTGATTAACTAAACGTATTTTGCATTGCATATCGTAGTCATTACCTAACTCAGTTAAAGAAAAAATCAAGTGCCCAGATGTTTGGCCACCCGAAAAACTCGAATGCAATCAAATTAAACGGAATACCGTGCAACCAATTTTTATGAGTACTATTGCACATGTAAGAACATGTTTTTATGCAGATGCTGCTAAATCAATACTCTATCGCATTACTCTTTCGAACGGCAGAAGAAAGACGGAAGGACGAAAACCGCTTTCTCGGGAATTCCTTCCCCAGTGTACTATCATGGTTCTGGAAACATATCCGTCGGGGTCAATCGCTAAGCTGCTTTTAGAGAGAACCCCCGAATAATTATACTAGGACAGCGCGGAGAGAAATAAAATTTAAAATGAATTTTAATACATGTACTTAAATTCTCGAATTTAATTTTTTATTTAAAACAAAACAGTAATGGAGTCACAAGTTTTTCGTATGTCATTTAAATCACAGTCAAAAAGATTTTTTGAGGATCATCCCATCCAACAGCGCCTGCGTTGTTCCCGGCATAGCCGTTTGATGATTCGCTCTCCTCAGTGCCGTCAAGTTGACCCACAGTTTCTTTATCAGCTGTTGGTAGGAATCCTGCATTCCCATTTTCAACCTCATCCAAATTACCAATTACACTCGTAATTCGGTCTTTAATCCTATTAATGACTTCAGTGATAATGTGCTGAACGATTTTTCCAATTTCAGCTTGCAAATCTTCAAACGGATTCTTGAAAATTCCTTGAATGTGTTCAGATATTTCCGGATGGTTCGGGACTTGAATAGCGTTTTGTAAATGCTCCTGGAAGTTATGCTGAACGTTTCCTATGGCATTTTCAATCATTGCTTGAGCTTCGTTTTGAAAATCAGCATCAATGTTTATGTTCTGGATCTCTTTGGCTGCTTCTGCAATTTTGTCCATGAAGTTTTTAATGGTTTCTTGGTATCTCTCTTTAATTTTGGCAATTACTTTTTGAGCCTGCGACACCTGTTGGACGATTTGAGATTGAACAACGCTATTGATGCGATCTTCCATTGAATTTTGGAGATTTTCGAGGCGGTCATTAAGCTGATGTTGCATCTGTTCGAAATGGGCAATCCCTTGCTCGATGTGGGGACGGAAAGCGCTTTCGATGGCTACTTGAGTTGGAACTCCCCCACCGATCAAATTTTTGATTTCTTCAATTATGTTTCCAAATCGGCTACCAGCGATGTATGAAATGTATTCTCGAGCGATTTCGATATTTTTTTGGGTCGTATCTTTGAGAGTAGGAATGATCTGGTCGATGAAGCCTTCAGGAACCTTGAAAGTTGTCAAAAATTGCTCAAATCCCTTAATAGTTTTGTTGGCTGATATTTCGATCATGTCGAGCGTTTTCGGAGGTACAGCTTGTGCTCTTTCCATCAAGTTGACGATTCTTCCCTGAATGGAATGAATGATTCTCGAAATTTGATCCGTAATGATTCTTGCCTGATCTCTGAAAATATCTTTAATTTCCTTGCAAAAGGCGTTTTGGAAGTTAAAGTTAGCAGAAACAGCGGCGCAAGCGGCGGTGTGCATATCGTTAAAACCTTCAGCGATGTTTAAAATATCGTGAGGAGTGATCGGAATACCAGGTAAATTACCCTGAATAGATTCTAAGAAATCTTCCGGTGAAATATCTCCGATTGCCTCATGGACATCATGAATATGCTCTTGTGCTTCTTCCAGAACATTCTGTACATTCTCACCGATCAAATCAGGGAATTTTTCGATCGTCTCAAGAGCTTCTTGAATCTGCTCCTTTCCATTTTCAATAACTTCTTTTCCATGTTCAAGAGCTTCTTCCATCTGCTCCTTTCCATGTTCAATAACATCTTTCCCGTGCTCGATGACCTCTTTTCCTTGGTTCAGCACATTGTTTCCAATTTGCTGCAAACCACCCAAACCTCCGAGAAAACCTTTGCCAGCGTTTGAAAAAGGAACAGCTGCATTCGCCTAGAGAAAAAAAATATATCATAAATCACATTAGCGTAAGATTAATTTTTAACTTAAATAAAAAAAAAGAGAAAAAAAAAGGAACAATTAAACGTAAAATAAAATTACTTTATAATTTCATTTGTTGCAAATGTTACTGAAAGAATTTTCATTTTTAACTTTTTTCCAAAGCCGACCAAGCCTGAATTAACTTAATAAAAGTAAAGAACAAGATTTATTTATTGAAAAAAAAAAGTTCGGAAAAGTTTTTTTTAATCGGCTTTGAATATTTAAAAAAAAAAAGAAAAAAAGAAAAGAAAAGTAAGGAAAACTGAAATATCACCTGGAACACTGCAGCTATGAAAAAAATCACGATCTGAGCATTCATTCTGTTGCTGTTATGCACACTCAACTCTTTAAAAACCGTTAAATCTTAATTAGAGATTCTTTTATAAGTTTTTTTCGAAGATTAATAATCGCAAGTGTTGCTTTTCGGTTCATTAGGTATGTAACATTTGCTCGAGGTTTTATATTTTATCCTTATTGCGTCAAAAAAAAAAAAAAAAAAAAGTGGTTAAAATTACGAAATTTTTAGTAATGCCGCTTCTCCATTATGGCCCAAAATTAATTTTCTAGAATTAATTTTCAAAATTTCCGGAAGTACTGTGCTTTTGTTATTCTAATCCAAGATTTAAAAATGGAGTCGGCCATTTTTACTACATTGCATTTTTTGTATTCTTAATCCATGGTCGAAAATTCATAGAATAACTAAAGCACAGTACTTCCGGAAATTTTGAAAATTAATTCTAGAAAATTAATTTTGAGCCATAATGGAGAAGCAGCATAAGTTGTCACGAGTACGATTACGATCACATTATCCCAATCCTCGTCATTTCTTTTCCCTGAAACAAGGAGCGGTGGTGTTTTAGCACGTGATTCTCTTTATCTAGGCAGATCACAAGATCCAATCCCAAAAAAGAAAAAAAGACAGTCAGAGTAGGAGTAGTAAGGGCGTCAGTCGCTAAAATGGCATCCCCTCGCACTCTTTAAAGGATAGCATTGGCCAGAAGGAAAGACGGAAACATTACCTGCTCTCCCCCGATTATATCCTAAAACATGAATTCGAAAAAAAAAAAAACTAATTCTGTAAGTTGATCATTTGCTGCAGAACAGGCAGAAGGTGACTCATTCCAGTAGAACCAAAATTTTGTATTTTAAATTCTTTTTACTTCCTTCACAGACGAGCTGTTGTTTCTGTAAACCAAAATTTTCTACTTCAGAATACTGGTTCGCACATAACACTTAAATAAGGATAGCAAGCATTTTTTAAAGGGGTAGAAAATACGTCACCCCGGAACCAGAAGGGTTCAACGATTTTGTCTCTCACATAAGTTATAGATAGGAAATACCAAAACTGTTGAACCCTTCTGGTTCTGAGGTGACGAAACCGATATCGGAAGATCATAATGGTATATCGTATCGATGTCAATTTCATGTCGATTCGATATCATATCAGATATAGAACCGATAGGGTGCAAATTCACTAGGGAATGCTGGACCAACATGTTGGTACAGCAAGTTGGACCAATATGTTGTACCAACATGTTCACCAACTTGTTGGACTAACATTCCACACTAATTTCGGGGTGAATTTGCACCCTTGGGGTGCAAATTCACTATGGGATGTTGGATCAACGAGTTGGTGCCAACTTGTTGGACCAACACTCCACACTAATTTCGGCGTAGGAGTAAATTCTGCAATAGTCGATTTTTTCGTTTGTCAAACATGTTGGTCCAACATTCCATAGTGAATTTGCACCCTAAGAATCGATATAAATCCCCGTTACGTTTCTGAATGATTTTCCGACATGGGAACGACATCGTTCCCACTCAAAATTTCTACCGCCGTTTTTTACCGCCAATTTTTTACTCAGCCATGAATTAATTTTATTCCTGAATTCCACTATATTTAGCATATGGGGACTCAATAGACTTTTTTCAAACATTTTTTCGAAAAAACAGAAGAAAAAAAATCGAAAATTTTCGGAATGGAACTCAAATTTTATGTTCAACTTACCAACTGCCTTTAGCCACTAATCCACTTTTCAATTGATTTTTAAAAACTAAGTTAGGCTAAGTCGGCTTAAAGTTGCCGATTTTTTCGACTTATATTTTCCAGATTTTTCCGAATTTTTAGTTCTTCTCTTGTATTTTTTGCTTAAAAAAAAAAAAAAAAAAAATCCGAAATAGAGGAATGCAGGAAGATTTAGGAAAAATAAAAAAACTTGCAAAAAATTGAAAATGGTTTTTGTTATAAAATTTTATAATGAATTATAAATAGATGTCTTTTTTTGGTTGGTTATTATTTTATAACGAATTTTATAACACGCTTTTCCTTGGGTCATGGAATACAGATAACGCGATTTAGTTCATGGTATGGAAACAGCCAAAAGATCCATAAAGCAAATTGAAATGAGTTGGTGCTCCTGATGGAGGAAATATTTAAGTTCCACAACCCACTATATAGCGGTATTCTTTATAACTTATGAAGTTTAAAATTCTTTCACAACTTATACTTTTGCTCGGTCATATGATTACTGTGAAAAGTCAACGATCATTTATCGTACAAAGTCAAAGTAGTCAACTGGCCAACCGAACACGACAAAAGAAAAGGAAGCATGTTTCGAACATGTCGTCAAATTCTTACATTTATTCTATTTCATCAAAATTGCGAGAGGGTAAAAAGTAAGTTAATGGACAAAAATTCTTATTAATCACATATCCATTTATTACAATCAAGGACCCACAACTGAGGGTTGTTGCATTCTGCATAAAATTCCATTTTTGAAACTGTTATGTATTCCGCCTAAGGTGAGTAAAACCACCATTTTCGATCAATATCCAAAGAAAAATATCACAAAATCTACTTATTGATCAAACCCATTTGATTTTATGCAAATTTTATCCCCACAATGTATAGATGTTTAAAGCGTCCCGGAAAAAAAGTAAAGAATTTCGGAAGTATAGTTTCTTTGCTAAAAGTAATTTACTCAGCATTGTAAAAAGAACTTAAAGATTAGGATTGATCTATCCAGTTTTACGATTTAAAACTAAGGAAAGAACGTTTGATTTATACATTTCTTATTATTTAATGATTCATATTTATTACTTAATGTCATGGAAACAAAATAATTTCGAACTGAAAACTGTGCATTGAATTGTTGTGCTTATCAATAAAATAATTTTTTGTATAAAAAAAACAGTCTCAAGCAAACGGCAGTGTTAAATTGTAAAATTAATTAGTTAAATAATATGACACTTCAAAGTACTGCCCCTGCAAGCAAATTGAACGTATTCTAGTAATTTTGCAAACAAAAGATTCTTTCGATGTTTAGTATTTGTCAACAATGGTTCTACGCCAGCTGTTTACAAAAATGCGGATACCTTCAAATCACTTACAGGGCTAGAGTAATTTAATTAAGACATGTAACAGATGTTTCCAATTAACCAGAATAGTTCTTAAAAATAAAAATTCCTTAAAAATTAGCCTAACCCTGTATCGTCCCTGTTTGTCCGGCTTGTTGACCGGTTTGTTGCCAAGTTTGTCCTGTTTGTTGACCGGTTTGTTGCCCAGTTTGTCCTGTTTGTTGACCGGTTTGTTGCCCAGTTTGTCCTGTTTGTTGACCGGTTTGTTGCCCAGTTTGTCCTGTTTGTTGACTGCTTTGTCCTTGTTGTCCTGTTTGTTGACTACTTTGTCCTTGTTGTCCTGTTTGTTGACTGGCTTGCCCATGTTGTCCTGTATGTTGACTAGTTTGTACTTGTTGTCCTGTTTGTCCTTGTTGTCCTGTTTGTTGGCCGGTTTGTCCTTGTTGTCCTGTTTGCTGACCGGTTTGCCCTTGTTGCCGACCTTAAAATTAATTTTGATAATTGAAAATGAGGTCCATATCTAAAATTTAGCAATCTTGGAATCACTCACTGAGCCACAAAAAAATTAATTTTTAATTTCAAGCGTTTACTGACTTGGGGGACCAGCGTTGTACAACTGATCGTACATCTGCGTCATTGCTTGGTACATTCCATTAAGGGCTCCAGTGTTGCAATTCTGCGCAGCAATCAAACCGGGCATTAACCAAGTATAAAAGTTCCATGCTTGAGCAGGAGTTTGCTGGGGGATGTTCACTTGGCCGCAAGGAATCATGCTTGCAGTTTGAGCAGAAACCTTCAAAAAAAAAAAATGAATGTAAAAATTTAAAGAAAGAAAGGACGCTAATACTACTGTCATCGCTTTTTTAGCCAACTTACCTCATACGCAAGCAGCAACGCCAAAATTAAAACTTTAGAATACATGGTCGAAATTTCTTTTTCACTTGATTCACAACAAACGACTGTGATATAAGCCTAGCTCAAAAATATTTTCCGACTTATATACGTTTTCACTAAATTTCGGTACAGGTGTTTTTTTGCGCTTGATTTATTTTTCAAAATAGATTAAGGAAAAAATTTCAGCTCGTACATGTGTTATGAATTTTCCACTGATTTGAAGACGGATTTTTAAGGAGTTAATTTCTTAAGTCCAATATCTTCAGTTTTAAAGTTTTTAAAAATGATAACAAAACTATACTTAAAATGACGTTTAAGTTAAATTTGAACATCTGAGCCGTGCTTCTACTGCAATAAAATTATTTAAAATGTCCAAAGGAAATAAAGAGCTGCGTTTTGAGTTTTCATTCCACGCTTGCGATACTTTCAAATCAATTTCGCAGAACTAACAAAATTTAATGAAAAATATGACTTCTCAGATGCTTTTTCATCGTAAAAAGGGTTTATGTACAACTGACGGTTCAAATTCAGGATTTTTGAAATTAGACGGAACAAATTAATAAATTGACTTGCAGAATTCAAAAAAATAACCTTGAAATGGTGATATCACCTAAAAATAGCGGAAAATGTTTTTAAAAGACGATTTTAAAATTTTAATTTTAGGAGATATACAGAGGGTTTTTTTGGCGTTTAGAAAAGGCACCATCGGGGAAAAGTAATTTAGAATGTTCTACTTGTAAACCAAAATTGTTTTGCTACGAATTAATTTTTTTCTGGCCTTCAAAAGCCCTTTTTTAAACAACGTAGATACATTATTACAACGGTTACAATGAAAAAATAATTGCATCTAATCATAATGACTTATTTAATCAATAATATTCATTACGATTTAATACCGTAGATTGGGGTGAAGTTGAAAGGAAATTCAAAAAAAAAAAAAAAAAAAATCAAGGTTTATTTATTTTAGGCACTAAAAATAAAATTTTTTACTTAAGTATCCCAAAAACAATATCCACTTAATGAAATAAAAAAAATTAATTTTTAGTGCCTAGAATTCTTTTTGAATTTCCTTTGAACTTCACCCCAATCTACGGTACCAAAAGAGGCCGCTGAAATATTTTTTTTCTTTGGGCATTTTGACGTTCATCTTAAGCCCTTAATCATGGCTCCTGAAGTTCAAGTATTAAGTTTGATTTTTTTTAACCTTCCCACAGGTTGCAATCAATTGTATGTTTTATGAGAACCCCTTTCCCTTATTATGTAGTAAGATTTTAGTTCCAAACCCTCCCTCAAAATCGATTATTTTGTACCTACGTAAGAATTTACCGACCCCCCTAGCTCACCACAGTAGGAGAGAAAAAATTTTTTGGGACAAAAATCAAGCGCAAAAACTGCAAAAAGGTCTTTAATTTAGGACCTCTGCGCTTCATAATGACACTACCGACATTTTGAAGACTTTTGAACAAACCAACTAAAAACATAGTTGAAAAATAATTTTTATAAACCTTTTTACTTAATTAAGTTCAAAAACTAATTTCCATTAGCCGATGATTTTAATATCTATATACCCAACACGGAGTACATCTTAATCCATTTAAAAAAAAAAAAAACTTCATGGTCATATATGGTACCCAAAATATTTTTATGTACTGAAGTTCAGTTTTTGTGTTTACACTAAAAAAATTGGGAAAATCAATCAATGTGTGAGCACAAAAACTCAGTGCATAAATTATTTGGGGTACTTATATGGCCAATAAGTTTTTTTTTTTTTTTTTTTTTTTCATGGGAATCACTTAAGGGAAAATAAAAAAATAAATAAAAATAAAGACAGAATCATTCACTGACTTATATTATACTTACACAGCTAAAAAACATTTTTTCAAATGCATTCGGCTAAAGAAAAAAAAAAATGATCGTTTTGAGAAAAATGAAATTTTCAGACTTTCAGGAAAATAGTCGGAACAGCTGTTAAATTTTAGTTAAAATTTTAAATTCTGCTAGTTAATTTAAAAATGTTGGCAAGGTTAGAAGAAAAATTTGTTTTCTCATGCTTTTTATGTAGTTGTTGGTGGTTGTTGTTGCTGAGTTCCTGTTTGTTGGTTTGGTTGTTGTTGCTGTCCAGTTTGTTGGTTTGGTTGCTGTTGGTTTGGTTGTTGTTGCTGTCCAGTTTGTTGGTTTGGTTGCTGTTGGTTTGGTTGTTGTTGCTGTCCAGTTTGTTGGTTTGGTTGTTGTTGGTTGGGTTGCTGTTGTTGCCCTGTTTGTTGGTTTGGTTGCTGTTGTTGTTGTCCTGTTTGTTGGTTTGGTTGCTGCTGTTGTTGTCCTGTTTGTTGGTTGGGTTGCTGCTGCTGCTGCCCCGTTTGTTGGTTGGTTGTTGTTGTTGCTGGCCTTGGTTCGGTTGTTGTTGACCTTGGTTCTGTTGTTGCTGGGCTTGGTTCTGTTGTTGTTGACCTTGAGCTGAAAATATTTTATACTTCGTTAATTTCTGTTAAATTTTTTACCATCGAAAGCAATCAACTCAAAATTAAAAAAGAAAAAGTGGAATAAAAAATTCGTTGACTAACCTGGTGCACCAGCTGTATATAGTTGATTATACATGTCGGTTAATGCCTGGTAGGATCCTTGAAGATATCCAGTGTAGCAGTTACTTGCAGCGATATATCCTGGATAACCCCACGTCCACCAATTCCATACTTGTGCCGGTGTTTGCTGCGGGACGGTTACTTGACCGCAGTTAACCATATTTGCTGTTTGAGCAGAAACCTAAAGAAATGAAATAAAATAAAATAAAAAGTAAAACAGTGAAAATACTCCGTGCCCCAGATATTAATTTTATTTTCAAGTGGCTTACCTCGTAGGCGGCAAAAAGCGCCAAGATGAAAATTTTAGCATACATCGTCGTGATTTATTTTTTTATTCGACTCA
Source organism: Liposcelis bostrychophila (assembly GCA_037577465.1). NCBI lineage: Eukaryota > Metazoa > Arthropoda > Insecta > Psocodea > Liposcelididae > Liposcelis > Liposcelis bostrychophila. The sequence goes on from CM075212.1 coordinate 9,875,970, forward strand.
AAACTAACAACTGCACAGGAATCGAGGTCGGAACATCCGCTTCTCATTTATATATCATTTTTTAATACATGTGTTTTCTTGCACTTGATTTATTTTACGTAAGTTATACCAAATAGACTTAAGGAAAGAAAAACAAATTTGTGCCTAATCATTGAACACGTGCTTCGAATTTTCCATTTTTTTATTATGCAATATTTGAAAGAAATGACTTATGAATAATATTATTGTGGCTAATAGTTCTTAAAAAGCTAAAATTTTTACGTCCATTTCAAAATTAAATATTTGATTTTTTTGCCTTCTTTTCTATTATTTAAACTTGTCATTTCATCACCTATTTTCTTTAATCAAGAAAACGGTTTAAAAATGATAGATTTTCTACGCAGAATGAAATTTATTTAATGATAAACAAAATTTTTCCAAGCAATAGGCCTAATGTTTGAGCAGCATTAAAAAGCAGAAGATAATCGTGATATTATATTGAATAATCTATTTCCATCAAGTATTGAATGAATAAATTTTTTCTGTTTGCGCTTGAACAATACGATTTTCCACGCATTTAACAATAACAACAAACAAACCAAAAAAAAAAAAATGAAACATAAGAATCTATTTGTACCAAAACATCGGTTTTTTTGGTGCAAATAGAATTTTTTTTTCTTTCACTTCTTTTTTAAGAAATAAATACCATAAACCCCAAATTACTTTTTTTTGTGTATTTTGGGATAAATGGTATTAAACAGTCAAAATACAAAAAAAAAATGATCGTAATGGATTTTTTGCTTTATTTAAACAGTTTTATACCATAAAACCCAAAAAAAATATCAAAAAAGAGGGAAATTTGGAATTTACGGTATGAAGAGCTCAAAATAGATCAAAATTTCAATTTTTTGGTGAAAATTTAGACCGTTTTTTTAATCGTGTACAAATGGTCTGGAACTGTATTGGAAATAATGGACATAAGTCAGTAGTTAACTACCAATGAAGGGCAAAACAATGCAACGAATAATTTCTATTTCAGCAATAAGAAGTCAAACATTTAATTAAATTTTGTACTAACCGAACTTTTTCCAATATATTAATTTAAAAAGATTAGAAGTTTAAGAGTGTTAAAATAAAATTTTAAGTTGTAAACAAAAATTAATTTTTAATTTTGATTTTCAAAGTTTGAAAAAACTTAAACTTTTCAATCTAAAATTTATTTCAATTTACCCTACCAAATACAGACTTCTTTAATTTAAAAAAATTTATAGGTAGTAGGAATACATTCCTTTTTGTTACTTGTTATCCACCTAACCCTGGTTTGTAGGTGTTTGTTGACCGGTTTGTTGGGTTGGTTGTTGCTGCTGTCCTGTTTGTTGGTTTGGTTGTTGCTGCTGTCCTGTTTGTTGGTTTGGTTGTTGCTGCTGCCCTGTTTGTTGGCTGGGTTGCTGTTGTTGCTGCCCTGTTTGCTGATTGGGTTGCTGCTGGTTGGTTGCTGTTGTTGGCCTTGCTGTTGTTGGCCTTGTTGGCCCTGTTGGCCTTGTTGGCCCTGTTGTGCTTGGTTCTGTTGTTGTTGACCTTGTTGGGCTAAAAATGTTTTAAACTTCGTTAATTTCTGTTGAATTTTTTAGCATCAAAAGCCGTTAAGTCAAAATTGAAAAAGAAAAAGTAGAATAAAATATTCATTGACTAACCACCTTGACCACCATTATTATTATACATTTGATTGTATAATTGGGTTAATGCCTGGTAGGATCCTTGAAGATATCCGGTGTAGCAGTTACTTGCGGCGATCCATCCCGGATACCCCCACGTGTAGAAATTCCATATTTGTGCCGGAGTTTGCTGTGGGATGTCCACTTGACCACAGTTAACCATATTTGCTGTTTGAGCTGAAACCTATAAGCGCAAAAAAAATTATAGTACATGCATTCATCATTTTAAAAATAGGGGAGCGGGGGGGTTGATGCAAAAACAAAAAAAAAATCTGGTGACCGGTAACCTAGTTCATAGCGCGCTTGACTCTCGATCACGCGTCAGCGTCGTGAATCTTTCTAGTTTACAGCTAGGAATTTTTCTCAGGTGAAACTAGGGCGCTAGTCCGAAAATCAATGGCCATTACCCCTCTGTAGTGAATCTCGAAAGTCTTGAATTCAAGTCATCAACGAAAGTCAAAATATTGTTATTGCAAAACCGGAATCCTTTACGTAAAAGAAGCAAAAAACCAAAATTTGAGCGAAATCTTGAAAAACTCTTGAATGTGGGAAATCCAAGCATTTTGTCCAAGCTTTTAATGGTCATTTTCTGTTTCTTCATAATTCTGCACCCAATAGCTAAATATTTTCGTCATTGAAAAGTTCACGACGTCGTTTATTTCCCATAAAATAAAGTCAGGGACAATTTAAAATATCGATTTAATAACTTTTGAATGCCTTCCTAATGCATTAATTATTAAAAAAAATCAAAAAATAAGTTACGCAATCGTTTTCTAAAGTTCACTTACCTCATAAACAGCAAAAAGCGCTACAATAAAAAATTTCGCGTACATGGCCGTGATTTACTATTGATTTGATTTGTAGAAGCAAGCAACTATGCTACAATCGCAGACATGAAAGATTCTCCAACCCTTTTATATCAAATTTTGGTAGGCATACAAAAGTCCTGTTGCGCATAATTGAGCCTGCGTAAATAACGGAAAAATAATCTCTGAAAAAAAAAAATTAAAATAAAAATAAGCCGATTTCATTTACATTACATTAAGGTAATTATATTTAAACGATTATATAAAATTTTCCACGAGCTTTGCACACCATACGGAAGAATACAGTACAAAGTCGCACAATTAAGGGTAATGCTCCGTCAAATACGGATCTTTCCATGTATTTAAACAAACGTTATTCTGATATTGCAGTGAAAAAAATAAACCGATACTATAATAATATTATTTGGATGTTTGTGGTGCGTTCGGGAAAACAAAAATGCCTCCCTCCCCTCCACCCCTCTAAGAAAAATATTTTTCAAACCCTCCAGCTTCCACAATCCAGATTTTTAGAAGTTTTAAGTGAAATGTCCAAAATAGACCCTCTTCCCCGAAAATACAAAATCCGTTTTTGTGGAAACTACTTTCGGCCGCAGGTGATCTGATGGGGAATCGCATGTAATTTTCCTACTTATAAAGAAAATTTTCCTGTCACGGAAACCGAATCAAAAGCGCATGGTTAGGTTACAATTCGTATATGGAAAATATCGAAGGTATAAGATTGAGAGTCCTGCAAGAATTTTTGGCTTAGTCCGTTGGAAAACCAAAAAGATTTTGCAGGAAAAAACCGAAAGGGGTAAGGAACCCTTCAATATTTTTTTTACTCTCAACAAAAATTATTAGTAATTATTTTTGGAATGACGATGAGGAGCCATTCATTCAGATTTAAATATTAGGTAAACGTGCCAATGGTCATTTGTGATCCCCCATCCCTTCTTTAACAAGTAAATCCTGTCTCCTATGAAAATTTAATGCAAAATTAAAGTAAGAACTTCAAAGACTCCTTCTCTCCAGGTGATTATATTACATGTACATAGCCAACTAGCCCAATCTTAAGAAGCAAAATCAACTTTAGTAAGTTTTCTTTTTTCGTCTTCATTCAAATTTTCTTACAATGGAAAATCTTTACGTCCCGAGTGATTCTGTTATGTACACTCTTTACTAGATCCAATTTTTTCGAATAAACAAATAAAGTTGGTTTGTTTTTAAAAAAAAAAAATCGCAGTCGACTACCATTAAATGACGTAATCGTCGGGACCGGGACCGGAGAAATCAATTCGTAAAAATGAAAGTTACCTACTAAGTAAGAAAGTTCCGTAAATTTTTTTATTTTTTATTTTTTTAAGTAATACAATAAAGTTCTTTTTTTTTTTTTTTTTTTTTTTTTTTTCAAGCAGCCTGTATAAAGGTTCTAGTTCCTTACATAACCGGCCGGTCAGCCGGGCGGTGAAAATTTTTTAACAATAAAAAAAGTTTAATTTTTTTTTTTTTTTTTTGATTCGGTATTTTACACGTACTATCGCGGGAAGAACGAGATTAGATAGAGTTCGGAATACCGACATTCGAAGGGAATGCAATATCACCGGCATTACTAAATTTGTAAAAGCGAGAAGGAAAGCGTGGAATGAGCATGTTGACAGAGCCGATGACCGTCTCATTAAGAAAGTAAGGGATGAGAAACCGATCACGAAGGGACCCCAAGGACGACCTCCAAAGCGATGGGCAGATAGCTGGGCTTCGTCCTCCGTAGATACCCCATAAAGGATGCTATTGTAGATGAAAAACAGGCTCTTTTTTTTTCCTATTTTTTTTTAGCCTCCTAAAAGAAGAAGAAGAAGAAGAAGAAGAAGGTATTTTACACATAAAAATGAGATCGATCGCACCGAAACCGTGCCAATACGCTTTGTTATGTTTAAAAGGTGAAGATTCGTTATTGAAAACTAATGAAAAAGGCTTTATGATGCCTAAATTTGATAATTTTTTTTAATGTTTTCGAAATAAAAAAATAAAACGCCATTTTTCATTTTGTTGTTGAAATAGTTCGTGGTTCCACCGCTAGAGCGCTGCACTAATCTCTTGGAAATAAACATTTTTTTTTCTGCAAAAACAATTAAATATTATTAAATATAAGAACTATTAACTGTTGTTCATGCATTTAATATCATGGAAATTTATCTCTGAACATAACGAAACGTTTTGGGTACAATTCCGGTGCAGTTAGACCCCATTTTCATGTATGAAATATTGGATTCAAAAAAAAATTTTTAACGAATTTTTTTATCGTTAAAATGTGTACACCGCCCGGCTAACCGTCCGGTTATGTAAACGAACTAGAACCTTAAACGCCATGCCTTTTATAATAATTTTAAAATAATCTTCTGACTTCAGCTTTCAACGCGTGGTTCTAGTTGTGAATATTACATGAAAAACAAGCGGGAAAAGGATCAGAGTCCATGTTTTTGTTTTGAATGCTTTGACAAAAGCTAAACATAAGATTTAAGCATAAACCAAAACAAAGGACTCTGATCCTTTTTTCCACTCACTCTTCATATATTCAAATAAAGACATAATAATCCCATTTGTTTAAAAAAATCATTTCTTATCCATTTTTGGCAAATGCAATCAAGAATCATATCATCTACCACCCCAACCCACCCGCAGTCTGAGCCTCATAGAAAGAAATTAATTTTTGTCAAGACATCGGTAAGTCACCGAAACTTAAAAACTGTACGCCTTTTTTCCATTCAAGTTAATTTTAAAAAGAAAGATATATTTACTGCGTATAAACTACGTAAAGTAACTCCTTCCTTAGCAGATTTTAACCTCAATAAAATTTCCCGAAATTCCAAATTGTTTTTGGAATATATTTATTCAAAAATTAAGTTATACTATTCGGTTAACTTTTAAAATGAAAGTCAAGGATCCCGATTTTTAATTATCATAGCCATTTATATTTGTATTGTTTGAATTATATTTTTCCTGACTCAGTCATTGAAACCCACAAGAGGAAACGGGTTAATAATAATAATAATAATAATGCAAAAACGCTTTTTATGTTTTATTTTATTTTATTTTATTTTATTTCCAAATTTTGAGTATCAATCTGACATTACTGCACTTGCCTAAAATAAGAATTGCAGTTGCAGCTCTCCCGATTCTGGTTTTAATTTCGAATCTGAATATTTTTCAGTGGTGCCGGTTTTTGTAAAAATATCGGTTTAGAGGATTAACAGGAACCTTTAATCCTTTTCTTGTTCAATTTTTTTTTTCAAATCGGACGTCACAGAAAATCAAGCTGATTTGCAAATCTCATCGGTTTCGATGCGGCATTTATTGAATAATAAATGAATTTTGATTCACATTTGATTCCAATTATTTATTAAGTTTGTCAATTCCAATTACAAATCCCTCTTCTTTCTTTTTCCGCAGCCCTCTTTGGAGGTAATCATAACCCGCAATTCAAATAAGTAATAATCCCCTCAAAATCGAGGTCTCCCTTTTGGTCGTGAAGCTCTTCTAAGGTTTCTGGTTCCCTTTTCACTTTATAAGGAGACGGACAAGACAAGAAAAATAAATACATCAAATCAATCACATTCTCTTTTGCATAATGAACATGGTTTATTTAGAACAAAATGAAGTTTTCACAGTGTATATAATTTTTAAAAGTTGTGCAGATTAAATGAAATCAAATATATTAAATCCGATATTGAACGTTTATTATGAAAACATGCCTTGTATTTTATTATAATTTCAATTGTACTTGTAATTGTTATGTCTCATTCAAACAATTGTTTGCATTGAAACTTGTCGTAACTCGAAACTTTATTAATATTTTGAATTTGTAAAAAACGAATCATCCCTTTTAGGTACAAGGACAGACTACATAGGTACAAGAGATTGGCCGCCTAAATCCGGCTGAGTGCTCGGCACTTGTGAAACAGAACCAGTTCCTGGAGCGGTACCAGTTCCTGGAAGGGATCCAGTTCCTGGAAGGGATCCAGTTCCTGGAAGGGAACCAGCTCCTGGAAGGGAACCAGCTCCTGGAAGGGAACCAGCTCCTGGAAGAGAACCAGCTCCTGGAAGGGAACCGGTTCCTGGAACACCACCATTCGGACGGCTAGTGGAAGGATAACTAGTAGTTGGTACATTTGTCGGACGGCTAGTCAAGCTGGCTGTTGGTCGAAATAACTCTGCTGGTGGATTGCTAGATGTATGTCCACGAGAATCGATACCAATAGGCCATTTAGAATCACCTATATAAGTTGTGCACTGATACTCGTACTGAGGTTCAACTGGTAGTTCTGGAAGTCTCGAGCAACCCAGGGGATCGAAATATACGGGCAATTTGGCTCCCTGAATGTATGTTCGGCACTGACCCTGAACATAGTCTATGCCAAGATTATATAACACGTAATCCGGAAGTTGTTTGTCTGGCCTCGAGCAACCAAGCCAATCCATTCTGCATGGTAATATACCATTTAACACAGGTGCATTTGGATTTGGACACCTGCGATCGAGGTAAAACTCTTGGTCGTTGTAAATTTGATAACTGTATTGACCAGTCACCTTATAATTTACAAATATCAAATTAATAATCATGAACTTTAAAAAAATAAATGTTAAACAATGTATTGAAAGTTCTCACCTGGGCAACCAGAAAAACTGCAACAGCAAGAATAACTTGAGTCGTCGCCATTGTACTGAACCAGTAATGAAACGCGTTTTCGTCATTAAAAACGTCCTTTTTATACTATCGTAATTTCCATCAAGTGGAAAATTTTGTTTTTCGAGAGTAGTAAATAATTTGCTACAGACGCAAAAAGGTGTAACTGCATAATCCTAGTCTTACGACATCCCAGGATCACATTAAAGTGATACTTACACTCCTTTAGCAATAATCGATCAGCTTAGTTAAACAACCAAAACAAACAAGGATACAAATAATCATCGTGGATCATTTAGTGCATAATCGAATTTACAATCAGTTGGCAGATTGAAGAGGATCAGGCCTGGTTGATTTTTTTCTTCTTGTTTTTGTGCCGTTTCATATTTTTTTTTCCCCATTATTCGTTAATTTTTTTTATTTGGCTTTGCTTCATTTATTTCTTTCAGTTGTAAGGGGAAAAACTGGGAGAAATTCGATGCTGTGCTTTAATTCCAACTGTGGCCGTAATTTTAAAATTAAAACAGATCCAGGCACAATCGCTTACAGTTTATGTAACAAAGACAGGGACTACTTCCCAGATGGAATTCTTCTGCTTATAAATTTTGAAAAACTAGACTGAATATTTAAAACAAAAAGTGATGGCAGTGAGATGAAAATTAATAAAACCTACCTAGTTAGACAGTTGACATTAAATGGACATTATTTTAATGAGAAAACTAATATTTTTTTTACATTGGTTTTTCTAATTTCAAAATTTTCGGATTTTCTACTATTAGTAGGTTCGGTGGTAAGCTTGATTTTTAATATCAAGGGACTATAGGAAATTAGTTGAATGAGTTAAACCGTTTACGTCCAAATAAAAATAATCCCACTCTCTTCTACTTTCCCGCTGCACTTTTTTAAATTGATTTCCATTTTTACACAAATATTTTGTCGAAAAAAATTAAATAAATGATTCAATAATCGTGAGTATATCAGTGATTGGATCAATAAAATAATAAATACCCGATTTGGATTTTTTTTTTTTTTTTTTTTTTTTTTTTTTTAATTAAAAAATTTAAATAAACATAAAAAAATATATCATTTTATTTTATGTTTATTTTAGATATTAACAAATAACTTGAAATTTACCAACAATTCCATTATAATATTTTGCAGAAATATTTTTCCGACTTAAAAATTTCCTCAAAATTTGGTCATAAAAATGTTTATCCTACATTTTTTCCCAGATGTAGCTCAAGCTTTACGCAAGTAGTGACGCTTTTTCTAACGTTTCGGTTAAAAATATTCCCAACAGGTTGGGTGAACATGTGGGGCATGAATTTGCGCCCTTTCTTGAAAGTTTTTGAAGGCAATTTAATAATTAATTATTGGTGAGTTTTAGAGATTAAAACTAAATTAATTAATTAATTAACAACATAAACGGTCCTATTGGGGCCGTCCATAAATTACGTTAGCACGTTAAAGGGGGGTATTGTAAATGCTAACTTTTGCTAACGGGGGCGGGGTTACATATCTAGTGTTAGCATTTGTCTCATGTACAAAGGAGCAAAATTGAACATAATTTAAATTTCTTAAATTATGTAATAGATTACTGGCTTTACAAAAAACTACTTTAATTTCACCTACGCATTAGCTCTAGGTTAAAAAAAAAACCTTTTCTTTGCAAAATTTAAGTTCTGAAGAATTTCAGATTTTTTTAAATGTTTAATATTAATTTTAAAAAAAATTAAGGGGGGGGGGATAGCCGAAGTCTATAACGTAATTTTAGGAAGAGTGGGGTCACAAAATGCTAACCTTTACTAAAAAGGGGGGAGGGGGTCAAAAATGGCCCAAATAATGCTAACTTAATATACGGACGGCCCCATTGAATATTTTAGTTACGTCCAACGCTTCGATGAGACACCTCGTCTTTTTCAAGACTAAAAATACAACAGTTAAATAAAGTTCAAAACTCCTAAAGTTGGTTTTTGGATTTTTAAAAACTCAAAATTTCAGAGTATTGTTGAAATCTGGATTTCTTTCCTTCTAAATATTACTGTTTCAGTGTTTTTAGATTTTTTTTATGCATCATACTCGTATGACCAGATTGAAAATGGTTAATGATTAAGATTAGTTACGAAATATCACATCTTTTCATATTTTGTTCTTCAGTTATACTTTCTTTCGTTAATGAGATTAAAAACGTTTAATGGCATTTTTTTTATCCAGTACTAGGCTAATTCGAATGTTAAAGCTTTAAATGTTAAACACGAAGATAAAGCACAACTCAACACATTTGTGCAAAAAAAAAAAAAAAAAAAAAAAAAAGAATAGAAATCCCCAAAACTATTAAAACCAGAGTTTGTTGAAAAAAATAATACTTAGCATGCCTAAAAACTGTTTTTTTGTTTTTTTTTTTTTTTTTCGGAAAAAAGAAATTGACATGTTGATGTTTTTTTTCACAATCAAAGTTTTTAATGCCTACGAGGATGAGCAGAAGAAATTACTTAAACCACAAAGTACAAATACAAATAAATATACACAAAATGTGTACGTAAGTGGATTTATGAATGACGTATAATTCCCTTTATTCAACAGAATAATTGATTTATTCGTTTATTCGACAGTTTATGAAGACTTTTAAGAAAATGTCATCGAAAGTTCTACACCATAAAAATAATTAAAAGAAAGATTTGAAATTGACGTATCAAGTTCCAAAATTAAATTCTACCCACAAATTTTTTGGCGAAAAACCATAAATGATACACTGTATTTTTAATTTAGCATTGAGAAATCAGGAAAATGTGGCACAAGATCATTCATTGCACGGTAACATTTGAGTCAAAAAATATTTCTTTTATAGTTAATTTTATTTTCTTTACTTTCAAACTATAAAGTCCCCCCAGCCCAAAAAAAATTATGTTTTATTTTTCCATTTTTTATTGAAAAAGTAACAATTACCGAGAATTACCAAAAAATAATTATAATCAACTATCGAAAATAACAATTAACAAATTATCAAAACGAACAATTCGTTGCTACCAGAATTTAGACTCTCACGTTTACAGTTGATGCTTGATATTTCGAAGTATTCACTTTAAATTCTGTTTCATTAATGATATTAAGAACTGCTGTTTTGTTGGGTTCGATTATTTGATTAATAACCTCTTCCGGTACATTTTCATTCCTAAGTTTCGTTGCGATCGCATTCAAAGTAGCATCAGCGGTGACTCTTGACGGGGCGGCAGCAGCTGATGGATTACTTTTGATTGTAGCTAAATTAGTTGCTATGTCATTCCTACATGCGATGAGCATGTCGTTTATTTCACTAACTGTTGCCGGATTTGGTACAACGGTTGCGATTTGCGTGTTAACGTTATTCAAAGATGCTGCAATTTGTCTATCAGCTTCTTGAGTTATTTCCTTGATTTTGGCATCTGTCGTAACTTTTACAGTTTCTTTAGCTGCTACATCGGTTGCGGTAGCGGTAGTTATAGTGGCTACCCCTGCGTCAATAGCTGCGTTAAGTTTGGCTCTTGTGTTTTCCACAATTTGGCTGGCAACTTCATTCGGTACATTGTTTTCTTTCAGAGTTCTTTCTACTTCTTGTAAAGTTATACTGGCTGCATTTTTAGCAGCTTCTAAAGAAGCTTCTGGGTTGACTTGTGCATTTGATAAAGCATTGTTGACTGAATCCATTCCGCGATTGACAGTAGAGGTAACCCTTCTGCTAATATCTTGGGCTTTGGCCTGATCCTGTGGATTAGCTGTCGTCAAAGCAGTTCGGCTTTGCTCTTTCAATTGTTCAAAACTGGTGAAAATGGCTTGCCCGGCAGTTGCAGCAGCGGTTTGAATAGCCGGAGGCAAGGCTGTCTCGGCGGTTTTGGCCGCGGTTACTGCGGTTTGAACATCCTGGATAGTCGGAAGCGTTTCCGCTCCGTTGTAAGAGCCTGGAGAAATCGGCACGTAGGGAGTGGAGACTGAAGGTGTGTTTGGTCGGTACACTTGCCCGGTCTGATTCGGAATCACTGGGTATGTAACCACCGGATTCGTGACGGTTGGGTTCGTAACCGTTGGATTGTAAGCTCCAGGTCTATTCATAACTACGTTTCCACTCGCATCGAAAGTGATCCCATTTCGAGCAAGATTAGCGTACCAAGCATCGCAGCTATATTTCTCGCTAGCAGGTACACCTCCAGGTCTGGTGCAACCCCTTGGATCAATACCATATGGTAAAGCAGCTCCCATGACGTACCTCTGGCATTCGATCCATCTTGCCCCTCTAGAACAACCATATGGATCGACACTTGCTGGAAGTGGTGAGGTGAATCTAATTTTCTGGGCTTGCGGCATTTGCCCAGAAACCTAAAATAAAACCAATTTAAAAAAATAATATTGTATACGACAGAAATAAATGTGAAAAAAAATTTAGTTACCTCGTAGACTGCAAAAGCAATCAGGCAAAGAGCCACTTGAACCTTAGCCATCGTTGTAAGATAAAAGTGCACAAAAAAATTTCTTTTCAATGCTTTTTATACACTTTAAAGTTGCACACGAATGGTCGATTAACTATCAGACAGTTTTTTTTTTCTTGACTGAAAAGCTAATATTTTCATTGCATGGTCGTAGTACAAATGATATTTACATAGCACATGTTTCCAACTGAAATTCTATCTATGCAACACTTTTTTTTATTTTTTAAACAAAAAAGAGACAAAAAGTGGCCAAAACTATTTTTCAAAACCTGCGGTTTTCTAGTGTCAAAACACATACCTGCGAAAAAATATGTGAAAGTATTCAAGAAAGAAAAAGGACCCAATGGATTTAAGTGTAAAAACATTCGTGTAAGATTCTTAAAAATGAAGAGTAAAGGGATTTTTTGTAAGACATTTAGGGAATATGCCCCTAAGAAAGCTAGAAATTTTATTTTGATTTTAGAAATTTATGAAAAAAAACATATATATATATAGTTTGAAGAAAAATCTGGTTCCGATTGTGAATTTTAAAATTTTCAATTCGACCGGATGAAGAACAAAAAAAAGCTATTAATTAGGTTCCCTGCACAAGAAGCCAAACAGGCGTCATAAAAGCGTCATAAAAGCGTCATAGACACACCCTTTTTTTTATCCTAAGGTATTTCGGTTAAGCCTTTGTGACGTTTCAAGACAGCGGGCTACCAGCAAGAATATAACTCATTTGCAGAATAGAGATAGGATTTTCATTAGAATTCTGAATTAAATCAATTTTTACGTTCTTTGTCATGTCTTTTTACCGAGGAGAAAGGAGCGCCTAAACATTAGGGTCTTCCTTATTGCGGCCATTTTCGAATTTCAAATCGCGTACTCCCAAAAATAATTCTCCTTGGTTTACTGATAAACTTGAATTTTTTCAATTTTTTTACTCGACGGGAAAGCGTGGCGAATTGAGCTTAAACTTCCGAAAATTGCCAAAAGAGAAAAAAAATCTACAATTTTTTTTCCGCGAAAAAATGTGGTTTCTTATCAAAAATTTTCCGTAGATCACGAATCTGAAGTCCGTTTTTTATGTTTTTTTTGAGCTAAAGGCCAAAATATGGTAAAAAAAACGTGGCAAAGTGACAAAACATACCAAGTCCTCACTTTCAATAGTATTTTGGCCTCAAGTTAAAAAACTGGACCAGATATAAAAAGGCGGATTTCAGATTCGTGGTCTGCTAAAAATTTCCAATAAGGATCCAAATTTCTTCGCGGAAAAAAAAAATTGTTGATTTTTTTTTTCTCTTATGGCAATTTTCGGGACTCTAACCTCAAATCGCCTTGACGTCACGCTTCGAGAAAATAATTTTAAAAAAAAATTAATGTTTAGCAATACACCGAGGAGAACCATTTCGGGGGCCCGCGATTTGAAATTCGAAAATTGCCGAAATAAGGGACATCCTATTAAACATGAATGAAAAAGTTTATTGAAAACAGTTTTGTTCAGTACCAACACTGACTTTAGAAATAAGAGCATATTCGGTTTTACAAAATGATTTCAAACATTTTGGACAAAGCGGCGAGTATGGAAATATCCCAGTAATATATTAACTGATGATTTATATTAAATAGTGTGAAATTATTATTAAAAATTTCATGAGCTTTCACCGGGGCGCTGTCCCCGGTAAAAGATTTAATTATTTCTCAACTGATAGCAATCAGTCTTCAAATTATGCTCGTGTTATTGGTTTTTAAAAACGATAACGTTTTGATTGGATAAATTCGTTTCTAAATCCAGAACCATAAGATTCCGATCAGCGTTTTAGAACTGCACCCTCTTCCAGTGGCAGTGTTTACCTTGGGATCGTAAAATCCTGACTGAAATCTTAACCGATATATTGATATTAAGAAATTTTTGAGGTTTTTGCAATTGAGGTATGGCCGTGTGCTTTTAGAATAAAAAAGTCATCCACACAACATAATTCGTTTGATTTTTTTAATATCATCATCATTATTATCAATATTCATTGTAAAAATCAAATCACATAGTATCATGTGTATTAATTACAATCCAGTAATCGAGATGCAATTAAAAATGAAAAAAAAATACCTTGCTCCCAGTCATGTAAATTTTGGAATGACTATGACGAGAACTATTTATTTAGTGCAGTTAAAATCATGAGGTTCTAAGAATAAAAGTACTGGACCGTACCGTAAAGTACCTAGACCCACCTCTTATCGCCTCTGAAGTCAGTTCAACGGGTTAGAAAAAAACGATCGTTTGTATTTTGGTAAAATAATTTTATTTCAATTCAGAAGCTTTATAAATGTAACCCATAAGTTGCGGCACATCTGAAATGGTTTTAACCACTTTGTTGTTTGTTATTAACCACTTGGAGGAGACGGCGTAGATGTAAACATATTCATCCACGGGTTCATACTCATCCACCAACTCATCCACGGGTTCATAGTAGTCGTTGGCGGCGTCGAAGGAGACGATGACTGTTGGCCAGCGGCCTGTTAAATAAGATATATGAGTAAAATCTGAACCGATTCTTAAATTTAAATTAAATTTAAAAAAAACCATCAAACGTACCAGGCAGATCAAAAGAGCGGCGAAAAGAACAAAGATCGTAACTTTCAACATGATTAAACGTAACAGTACATTCTTCATGTCTGACATTTCTATATATACTTGATACGATTCCGGTTGAATTAATCAATTAAACAGTACAACCATAAGGTTCAGCCTGTTTTTTTCCATGCTTCGTCTAATCAAGTTTTTTTCCATGATTCGTCTAATCATAATTCGTCTAATCAAAATATCAAATGCACTTATAAAAGAGTTCATAAGCTCCAGAATGTAATTTGTTATTGAAGGTAATGTAATAAAAAAATGAAATTTGTTTTTCAAATTGGAGCTTAAAGGCAAGTTAGAAGTGGAGTAGGATATTAAAAACGAAATGCAATTCTTATAGGCATATAAAAACAGTCCAGTTATATTGTTATTTTCAAAAGAATCATAAATTTAACCCATCGAAAATCCTGGGGGGGAAGGCTGTTGTTGTTGACCACTTTGTTGAGGTTGTTGTTGTCCTTGTTGACTTGGCGGAGCAAAAGGATTTTGTTGTCCTTGTTGACTTGGAGGAGCAAAAGGATTTTGTTGCCCTTGTTGACTTGGCGGAGCAGACGGTTTTTGTTGTCCTTGTTGACTTGGCGGAGCAAATGGATTTTGTTGTCCTTGTTGACCTGGTGAGGCAGATGAATTTTGCTGACCTTGTTGACCTTGCGGAGCAAATGGATTTTGTTGACCTTGTTGACCTTGCGGAGCAAATGGATTTTGTTGACCTTGTGGAGCAAATGGATTTTGTTGACCTTGTTGACCTTGCGGAGCAAATGGATTTTGTCCCCATTGCATTTGTGGGGGTCTTTGTGGTGGCCTCATCCACGACATCGGATTCCACATTCCCATACCCATACCCATACCTGGCCATTGGCCAGCGGCCTGGTAAAAAATACATATAAGTAAAACCTGGACCGATTTTTAAATTTAAATAAAATTTTAAAAAACAAACGTACCTGGCAGATCAAAAGAGCGGCGACAGAGACAAGGATCGTAGCTTTCAACATGTTTTCAACTTTAGAATGTTTTCTTCATGGTCGTCACTTCTATATATACTTGATACAATTCCGACTGAATTCATCTGTTAAGCAGTACAACCATAAGGAAAAATATGTTTTTTTCCATGCCTCAACGTTCCAATGTCATTTAAGACACATTTTAAACATCGTGCAATTCTATTTTTTTTTTTTATCGTATTCATCTTAAACAAAAGAGGTATCCGAAAATTACAAAATTTGAGAAGCATTTTATAACGATATGGACAAACCGCATTTTGAGAGTATGATGCCCGCAATGTGTTGCGTAGCAACGGCATTACTCTTCCCAACAATATTTATCCCGCATATGGTATAAAGTCGTCGATTATTGCATCAAAATGGGATGAAATTGTCGAATGCTGTGCACGAAACTGATTAACAAATCCTCCGTTTATTTGCCTTTGCTCGAAAAACTGAGAGGAAGAGAAAGGCTACTACCGGGTTACCATATGATTTCTGCCCCCGAAAGGGATTTTTTTCAAACTTGGCCTATAAATAGGACCATATTAGAGGGTACTTGAGCCAAAATTTTAGGGTCGTACTATAACCCGTTTTCCAGTTCCGACGGGGTAGCGAAAACTTCGTTTTTATTTTTTTGCCGGAGAACGGAGTGTCCGATTTTAAAAAACTAAGCGCAGAAAAATAGGCCTTTTTATGGCCTATTTTATGGTAAATTCGGCCAATTTTTTAAAAATAGGCCAAAGCCTAAAAATTCGATTTTAAAACAAAAAAAATTTTTTTTTTCATGAAGGAGGTCCGTAGCCCTAAATTTGGCTTCATTTCTGAAAAGAACTCAAAAAAATGGCCTAAAAACAAGTTTCAAAAGCCTAAAATTTTTGGCGTCAAAAACGACTTTTTCGATTTTAGCCAACTCCTTAAACTCGCACTAAAATTCGGATTTCACAGGCTTAAAGTACGCAAAAAACTGACCTAGAACCATATTTTTCCACGTTTTTTACCAAAGGCCTAAATGGGCTAATAACGGGCCAAAACATAAAAAAAGCCTAAATTGAACCTCGCCTAGCCGGAACTAGAAATCTTACTTCATATTCTGAAAGTACGCAAAAAACTGGCCTAAAACTATATTTTTTCAGATTTTTTCCCGAGGGGCTAAGTGGGCTAGTATTTGGGCTAAAACATGAAAACAGCCTGAATTGAACCTTGCCTTGCCGGAACTAAACATCTGACTTCATATTCTGAAAGTACGCAAAAAATTGGCCTAGACCCATATTCTTTCGAAGTTTTCACAAATGGCCTAAATTGGCTTATGGGCCTAATAATGAAAATTGCCCTAACTTAAATGTTCACATCAAATTCTAAAATTACTTTGGTTATTTAACTTCGATATTATAAAGTTAAAATCAGTTGCGACTTGTAACTTAAATTTTAGACTGCGAATTCAAAATTCAGTTTATATTTTCAACGGCGGGAGGTAAAATGGCTTACAACTTGATCTTACACTGTTTTGAGGTGTTGTACATAGATAATTTCAAAAGTTCTGACAGTCAACACAGGTGGTTGACTGTTGGAATTTGTCACATTGAGTGGTGTAACATTACATTGCAAATTGGACGTCAACTATCAGTTTTGAACTGAAAAATATTGATGGAAAAAAGTCTGCCAAGTTGGGCCCTTTTAGGCCAATAAGCCAATTTAGGCCATTTGTGAAAACTTCGAAAGAATATGGGTCTAGGCCAATTTTTTGCGTACTTTCAGAATATGAAGTCAGATTTTTAGTTCCGGCAAGGCAAGGTTCAATTCAGGCTGTTTTCATGTTTTAGCCCAAATACTAGCCCACTTAGCCCCTCGGGAAAAAATCTGAAAAAATATGGTTTTAGGCCAGTTTTTTGCGTACTTTCAGAATATGAAGTCAGATTTCTAGTTCCGGCAAGGCAAGGTTCAATTCAGGCTGTTTTCATGTTTTAGCCCAAATATTAGCCCACTTAGGCCTTCGGGAAAAAATCTGAAAAAATATAGTTTTAGGCCAGTTTTTTGCGTACTTTCAGAATATGAAGTAAGATTTCTAGTTCCGGCTATGCAAAGTACAATTCAGGCTAATTCCATGTTTTAGCCCAAATACTAGCCCACTTAGCCCCTCGGGAAAAAATCTGAAAAAATATGGTTTTAGGCCAGTTTTTTGCGTACTTTCAGAATATGAAGGCAGATTTTTAGTTCCGGCTAGGCGAGGTTCAATTTAGGCTTTTTTTATGTTTTGGCCCGTTATTAGCCCATTTAGGCCTTTGGTAAAAAACGTGAAAAAATATGGTTCTAGGTCAGTTTTTTGCGTACTTTAAGCCTGTGAAATCCGAATTTTAGTGCGAGTTTAAGGAGTTGGCTAAAATCGAAAAAGTCGTTTTTGACGCCAAAAATTTTAGGCTTTTGAAACTTGTTTTTAGGCCATTTTTTTGAGTTCTTTTCAGAAATGAAGCCAAATTTAGGGCTACGGACCTCCTTCATGAAAAAAAAATTTTTTTTGTTTTAAAATCGAATTTTTAGGCTTTGGCCTATTTTTAAAAAATTGGCCGAATTTACCATAAAATAGGCCATAAAAAGGCCTATTTTTCTGCGCTTAGTTTTTTAAAATCGGACACTCCGTTCTCCGGCAAAAAAATAAAAACGAAGTTTTCGCTACCCCGTCGGAACTGGAAAACGGGTTATAGTACGACCCTAAAATTTTGGCTCAAGTACCCTCTAATATGGTCCTATTTATAGGCCAAGTTTGAAAAAAATCCCTTTCGGGGGCAGAAATCATATGGTAACCCGGTAGTAGCCTTTATTGTAAAAGCCAAATGAAGGATAAGAATTCATTGAAATGCGTGCACATTCGAATTATGGATATTTGCATAAAAAAAAAAGAATGCTAGGCTAAGAAAAGGTAAAAAAATATTTTCCTGCAGAAAAGAAAACACAATTATTTATTTGTATTTGAAGTGACTGAAAGGGTAAACGAATCGGAAGAAAAACAAATGCAAAGTAAATAAAATAACGAACTGCAGTAAGATTTGTTTCACAAAATGACATTTTATTTATTTATTTATTTTATATATTATATATATATTATCATTATTATTATTATCAGATCTGATAAAGCTGAAAAGCATTGACTTTTTCTTTTCGTTAACTCGTACTTTAAGTTTTAATGAAATGGAACAAAACAAAAATTAAAAAATTGTCGTGAAATAATCAGTTAGGGCGAAATTGCAAGATGAAACATGTTGCGCAACATTTGAAAATGAAAAATAAAGATGCTGCCAACAGGTTCAGCAACATCTTTTATCATGAAATTGCAATCTTAAGTACTAATAGCGATTTTAGAACTTAAACGTTTCAAACTGAGATACGAAACTAATAAAGTAGATTATAAGTTAATCATTTTTAACAGGAATCAACTGAAATATAGAATTGGAACCCTACGGCGGCATAACAGTATTTCAGCTTTGTCACCCCAAGAGGCGAGGTACCCATTGGGCGATATAAACAATGTAAATTCTGGAATCGGGCACTACTGAATGACGGTATACACTATACAATTCCGTTAAATTTTTCAAGTTTCTAATCAAGCAATACAGTATTTTCAGGATTGAAAAAAAATAGTGATTATCATTTTAAAATGATCAGTAGTGAATTCGTTGAATTTTGCAACAAACCTAAACTACATTCAAGCCGGATTACATTTAAAAAAAAGACAAAAGTCTTGCAAATAAAAGTCACCAAATGCAAATTCATAAATCAATATGCACAACCCAAAATACAAATGTCTGATTTTTCCGGCTGCTCCGACCATTAACTAGCTTCATGATTATATTGCCTTATGTGCTGTATGTATATATTTTACTTTCCACGGGCAATCAATCGGACGCAATGGAACGATACACATTTTGGGCAACGAACAGCTGAAAATATCGATCTACAGTCTTTGCAAGGATTAACAGTCATAAGAGTTATAACAGCTAAGAAGTAAATTCTTTGTAAGTCAGACATACACTGTTGCAGACACCTCTGAAATTCATTTTAAAAAATTTCATGAAATCCTTAAAATTATCCCATTTTAATTTTAAAAAATTGTCTAGCTGAAAAAATCCAAAGTCTTCATAACATTAAAATTTTTGTGGAAGAGCATTGACGACATTTTAGTAGACCAATTACGTCATTCAAACACCAGTACAGATGGTAATGAAAATTCAAAGACATAAAAAAGCTTGTTTTAAAGGTTAGAATAAATTTGTTAGAATCTCATACACCTGTGTAAACGACTGAATTATAAGAAATGATTTCTTGAGCGCATCAAATAGGTTTCATACGCATTTTATCAAATACTTTCCTTATTCGCTGCAGCTTGTAATTAAAAGAAAAGTAACGATTTTTTTTTTTTTTTTTTTTTTTTTTTTTTTTTTTTTGCGTCATCGCAGGTTTTCGCAAAATATGTAACGACTAACAATTGCGTATTAAAATCGGTATGAAATTGCGTATTTCGATAACCAACAATATTTTGGCTTGCAAATTACAATAAATCCATGACATACTTTAAGTTGCAAAAGGATTTTATTTCTACTGAATTGATTACAGTTTAATAATAATTTATAATCAGGATAAAGATAATATTTGAGAAAAAAAAATTAAAGTTCAGTTTGCAAATTTAATTTTTATAATTTAAATTTCAACATTTTTTTACATTTGGCACATCGTTCAAATTTAACAAACCAAAAAAAGTTATGTTTGGCGCAATTTTTATTTATAAATTACACGCATTGTTCTTTAAGCTGTGGTATAATACACATATACAGTCTCTGATCTTCTAATAGCATTTTGGCTTTTATCGGTAGCTTCTGTGATGATATTCATTAAATTCTGTCTATGAGGAGCAGCGATTTCCCTGGCTCGTTCTTCAGATATTCCCTCTGATCGATAAACGTCTTCTATCCTCTTCACGTCATCGTTTATGACTCTTCTGGAGCATGTTTCGGCCTCCTCTGGCTTAAATTTGTTGTCTTCAAAACATTTTAAAACGGTGTTTCTGGTGTTAACCAAAATATTATGAACACTTATTTCGTGATTTTGCTCCTTCAAGTGATGATTCGAAGTAGCTTTAAAATTTTCGACTTCTTTATCGAACTTCGAAATCATGTCACCACGAATTAGATCCCATCTTTGACCAGTGGCTACTCGGACTTCTTCCTTTCTTTCATTATGGTGGTTCTCTGCTTTGATTATTTCGGTTCTGGAATGATGAAGCTGGGCGTACAATTCTTCTCTGGCTTTTTGAATGGTATCCTCACGATGGTCCTTCGGCACTCCGGCAGCGATAAGGTGATTATCAATTTTATGCAAGACGCTATCGATTTCTTTTTTACCTGATTCATAAGAGGAGCGCCATTCGTTCGAATTACTTTGGGCATGAGCCATGTGACCTGCAATTCGGTTTCGTGCCTGCTCGATGTCGTTATTGATGTTCCTTATAATACCCTGTTTGTCGCTACTGTGACTCTGAGTTACGGCATTGCTAGAGTCGATGTCCAGTTTGTGCAAACGAGATTCGAGGTTATTTCCACAAGTCGTTGAAGATTGCTTAACAACATTTATGCGGTGAGCATCAGCTTGGCGACAATTTTCTACGACATGTTCGTGATGTTGTCGAGTACCAATCACGTACGTAGTTGTACTGCCGCTGGAGCCGCCACTAGAACCCCCGCTAGAACCATCGCTAGAACCACCGTTAGAGCCACCGCTTGAACCACCGCTAGAGCCGCCGCTTGAACCGCCGCTTGAACCGCCGCCGGAACCGCCGCCTGATCCCATTCCTGCACCTCCTGCACCTCCACCACCGGAGCCTTTACCGCCACCAAGACTCATTCCACCTAGTCCAATACTTGCCCCGCCAAGTCCACCTCCTAGTCCTGATCCTGATCCTGATCCTGCTCCTGCTCCTCCTCCTCCTCCTCCAGAGCCTCCTGAGCCACCGCCAAGTCCGCCTCCCAGTCCTGACCCAGATCCACCTCCACCTCCTAGACCGGATCCACCTCCTAGACCGGATCCTCCTCCCAAACCGGATGCACCTCCCAGTCCTGATCCTCCTCCTAAACCGGATGCACCTCCGAGTCCGGCACCTCCGAGTCCTGCACCTCCGAGTCCTGAACCTCCTCCCAAACCAGATGCACCTCCGAGTCCTGATCCTCCTCCCAAACCGGATGCACCTCCGAGTCCTGATCCTCCTCCCAAACCGGATGCACCTCCGAGTCCTGATCCTCCTCCCAAACCGGATGCACCTCCGAGTCCTGATCCTCCTCCCAAACCGGATGCACCTCCGAGTCCTGATCCTCCTCCCAAACCGGATGCACCTCCCAGTCCTGATCCTCCTCCTCCTCCCAATCCTCCAAGTCCTCCATGTCCCCCTTGTCCTTGTCCGGCATGTCCTTGTCCATATTGCCCTCCTTGTCCATATTGTCCTCCTTGTCCATACTGTCCATTACCGTATTGTCCATATTGTAGGTTTTGCGGTTGGCCATACCCATTGTATCCGTATTGCACATATTGTAGGTTTTGCGGTTGGCCATACCCATTGTATCCGTATTGCCCATATTGTAGGTTTTGCTGGCCATATCCGTATCGTCCAGGCCCAGTCAAAAAATAATATTGGTTTCCATATTCATTAAACCAAACTAAGCGGCCGTTGTCGTATTTTACGTTTCCACAACGAGTATAGAAAGCCGCCAAACCATCAAGTCCGTCGGGAACTACAGCTCCAGGACGACTGTATGTATTGCAAGCTTCGTAAGCACCCAGCGGTGAAGCATTTCTATCCCTGACGCCTCCAGGTCTTGTGCATCCGTAACGATCAAAAAATCTAGGCAATGAAGCGCCTTCGACATAATTTACGCAATCCCGCGTTAAATCTAAATGCGGAGGTGGAAGACCTCCAGGTCTTGAACATCCAAGAGGATCTATTTCTGGTGGTAACTGAGCTCCACTCACTGGTAATGAGCATCTATTTGTGGTAAGCTGCGTCTGCCCAGTTACCTTAAGTATGCAAAAAAAAAAAAAAAAAAAAACATTAAGTTATTTTCGATATATAAAATGGTGAATTTGCAAAATTCGTTTTTGAAACTTACCAGGCAGACCAGTTGAACTGCTACTAAAACTATTGAAATAATCCTTGTCATTATCAGAAAGGAAGTAGTGTCTTCTCCAAATCCTGCAGGAGTTTATATACCAAAAATTTGAAACTGCAGATGTCTGACGGTAACAAATAAATCCGATTTTCCTTATTGACAATTTAATCCAGTTTTCCTTATTTTCATTAACCGATTTTCCTTATTTTAAAAAAAAAATAGACTTTTCCTTATTGATTTTTTAAAAGTGACAGAGTGTGCTAAGTTGGGAACCATATGAACTTTGTGCAAAAGGGGCGTAATGATATCTTAAAATCTTTAGTATGTAATCCACTCTTTACTGTAGATAAGTTTCAATTCGATTTTTAAAATTTAGCTGTTCCAAATTGAAATTTTGACCAAAAATGCAGTGGGCTTAGTTCTTTTTTAATAGAATCATCTGGTTCTTTTACTTTTGTATTGCGGACTGGTAGTACAGATTACTGGAGGAAAGAGATTAAGGTTCTTTTAAGCCCTTTTAATTCTGATCGGTCGAACGTAACTACATAATTAGCAGCCCTGTGGTTGGTTGGTTAATTTGTTACTACAAAAATCATGCGTCACGAAAACCCGGAAAAAATTTTTATAACGTAAATTATCGGTAAAAATAAGCGTCAGAAAATTTTCAAACTTATAAGGTGAAATAAAATCATTTTACTCTAGATCATGGATAAATAAGCTTTATAGACTTGTAAGTTGTAATAGTATTGCTTGCATCAATCTATTTTAGTAGCAATAATTTAAATTTAAATTTAAACAAATTTAATTTTTTAATAAACAAATGCTACAATTCCGATTAACTTTTATTCGAAATCGGATTCGGAATCTGCTATTTCAAAAGTAATTGGAATTGGAATCGGAATCTCGTCTGAAAATAGTTCGGAATCTTCGGAATCGGAATCAGAATCGTCATCTGCATCCAAAAAAATATTTTCGATTCAGATTGACTTAAAAAGCACGAAAATGCCGTTATTACAGTCATCAATTTTGGTTGAAATTGGAATCAGAATAGGGTTGTTTCACACAATTTAATTTAATGTTTTAAACCGCTTCAAAAATTCGAGAAAAAAATACGGAAGCATTTTGCGTTGGAATTTTTTAGTTCCAGATTGTCATTAGCTGAAAAAAATAAAAAAAACTGGGCCAAAAATTGATGCATTTGAAATGATTTCGAAAAGCGGGATGGCCTTTTTTGAACTAATTGTTTTTATCGTTCTGCACCTTGAGAATTAGCGACTATGTATTTCTTATTATGCGCTGAAGGCAAATAACAGAACGATAAAAACAATTGGTTAAAAGAAGGTCGGTTGTTTTTGTCCCGCTTTTCGAAATCGTTTCAAATGCATCAATTTTTCGCCCGATTTTTTTTATTTTTTTTGAGCTAATGACAAGCTAAAAGAAAAAAATTACAACTCAGAATGCATTTTTATTTTTTCCTCTAACTTTTTAGGCGGTTTAAAAAATTTAATTAAATTATGTGAAACAACCCTATTGGAATCTGAAATATTTTTGCATCTTTCGGAATCGGAATCGAAATCGTAATCGCAGCCGTGAAACTAATTGTTTCTTTGATACATATAATTATATTTAATAAATCAATTTTGAGGAAAATCTAAGGTGGCTATCTTTTTCGAAGTTAAAAAAAAAAAGTTTGTCCCCAGGTTTTTAAAATAAAATGAAATTTTTTCATGATTTTTAAAAGTTTAATTTCCTACAACGATCACGGTATCAGGTTTATGCGTTTCACATACAAAAAATCAATCAAAAGAAATCGACTCAGGAATTTATTATAACGATTTATCGTTCCTGTCATTTTTTCGGACTAAAAAATATTTTTTTTGCCACGCGAAACCGGTACAAGTTTATAAACCCCAATAATCAGAGCTAATTTTGTTTTCTCTTAATTCTCTCAGTAATAAGTCAAATTCAGGTAAGATTTAAAAAAAAAAAAAAAAAAAAAACTTGGAAAATAGGTTAACTGCAAATAATGGGCACATAATGGGGCTTAAATATAGTCTCCGTTACTGTTTAATTTAAATTCGGATATGATCCCCTCAGAAGCTTCAGGCTGTCTTAATCTGGGAATCGGGATCAACAGCGAAGAAATCAACAATTTGCGTTATGCAGACGACAGTACTGCCTTCCCGGCAGTCAGTGCAGACGACCAGCAAACTTTGATCGACCATGTCAACGCAGTGAGCAATCGGTACACCTCAACCATAAATTCGGAAAAACAAAGTTTATGGTTGTCAGCAGGGAAAATGTTGACGCGAGACTCTTTATCGCCGGAAAGGAAATTGAACGGGTGCACTCGTATAAATACCTTGATTGCTAAGTAAATGATTCTTGGGATTGTAACAGGGAAGTCCGCAAGCCAGAGGAACTTTCCTCGAAATGAGAAACCTGTTGTGCAATCGCAACCTGAGTCTCCAATATCCTCGGATGTTACGTTTTTCCCGTGCTCTCATATAGACACGAGGGAGGGACGTTAACTAGGGCGTTCCGGCGTTGGAAAAGAAGTTGGAGGCTTTTTTTAAATTTTTAATCGAAAATTAGGATCCATTTAAAAAAAAAAAAAAAAAAAAAAAAAAGTTGGAGGCTTTTGAGATTTGGGTATACCGTCGAAAGTTTAAAATTTATTGGATTATCAGGGTGAGATATACTGACGTCTTGGCTCGTATGGGAAAGGAGTTAAAAGTGCTCTACAAGATCAAGTGTCGGAAGCTCGATTATTTCGGTCAAGTAATTCGAAATGAAAAGTACCGACTCCTTCAGATTGCGATGGAGGAAAAAATCGAGGGTAAGCGCAAGCAAGGCCGATGAAAAACCACGTGGCTTGAGAATCTCAGGGACTGGTTTGGGGTTGATTCCTTGGGTCTTTTTAGAGCTGCGGTCTCAAAAGTAAAAATCTGCAGGAGGACATGGGCGGATCTATGCGAAAAATCTGGGGGGGGCTAAGCCCCTCTTTAAAGGTTATAAAAAAAATTGAGGTCAATAAGTATGGCATTTTTTTAAACAATCTAAATATGCGATAATTCTGTAAGTATATATAGGCATCAAACTAGTCACTTTTTTTCCCTAAAAGTACTTTTTTAAAGAAAAGTCACTAAAAGTCATTTTTTTTTATTAAATGGATGGATTTTAAAAAATTTCCTGCATTGAAATTGGTCGAGGAAAGGTTTTTTCACTAAAACGCCATCTTTAAAAATAATTTTATGTAAAGTTGTGAATATTCCTTATCCTTTAAAAAAAAATAAATAAATAAATAAATAAATAAATTCCTAATCCATTTTTTTTCAACTATTTTTTTTTCTAATTTTTAATTTTCCAAATCGGCATAAATACCATTTTTTCCATGGCTAGCATTGCTATTGGAATTATCAATAAAAACTGATTTACTTGCTGATGCATCTTTTTCGCGATCAATACCACTTATTTCATTTTTCGGGGGGCTTTCACTATTTTCAGGAACCACTTTACTTGTTGACGCATCTAAATTGACATGATCATCCCAATTCATTTCATTTGCACTGTGTCCAGATGGGAAACTTTTCGCTTTAAAATAAGAACGAATGTCCCCCATGATTAAATGAAACTTTAGAAAATCGCAAGTTTCATACAAGTTTTTTTACAAGTTTTTCCCGATATTAAAAATAGGGCGCGGACATTTTAGACCGTCCTTTAGACCGTTTCAGAAGAACGAACCGGGCAAACTGACAGAAGAAAAAAAAAATCGACAACTAGGTTTGGGGGTTGATGGACGACGGGAAGAATAGAAGCAAATACCCGTCTATCTTTTCTGCGAAAGACCAAAGATTTCAGAGAAACAGAAAAAGCGGTCGGCAAAAGAAGCCAGCAAAGTAAAAAGTAAAAATTTGGGGTAATTGGAGGAGCGTGATGAAATAATAGAAAGTACCAATAAAGGAAAAAAAGTTTAAAGATAAATATGCATTGACGGATGTGTTAGGCTCGAATGCACATCGGATAAAAGGATTAAAAGAAAAGGTTCCCGGAATCGGAGAAAAGAATATCAGGTTAAAAAATTTGTCAAAAATGAATATAAGAATTAAGAATAAGTCCAGATGACAATTTCATAAGAAAAGAGGAAATTAACTTAAAAAATTAGGGCTAAAATGTATCTCATATGTATATTTTTGTACCTCCACTATTCCAAGAAAAAAGCAACCATTTTTGGTTTCTGAGAATTATTATTATTATTTTCTTGTTTTGGCAATTGTAAAAGTGAAAATGACGATATTATAAGAGCAACTAGAATTTTGACGTGCATACTAGGTCTCATGTTACAAAAACAGTAACTCACTGCTTGAATTGTATACTTATAACGAGAATTTTGGTTTATAAAAGAAAAAAAAAAGCTTTCTAATCTGAATTTGTATTTTTAAAATTAAATGAAAGTTCCCGAAATTCTGGGGGGGGGGCTATTCTGCTTTCTGGGGGGGGCTAGCCCCCCCCAGCCCCCCCCCCCCCTAGATCCGCCCATGCAGGAGGATGGCCGATCTCCGTCGCGGAGCCGGCACTTCAAAGAAGAAAAAGAACAATTACGTCTTACAATCGGTATGAAATTGCGTATTTCGATAACCAAGAATCATTTGGCTTGAAAATTACAATTAATCGATGACATACAATAGTTGCAAAAGGATTTTATTATTACAAAATTCATTACGGTTTAATAATAATTTAAAATAAGGATCATTTTTGAGAAAAAAAAATTAAAGTTGAATTAGCAAATTTAATTTTCATAATTTAAATTTAAACATTTTTTTACATTTGGCACATCGCACAATATAAAAAAAAAAAAAAAAAAAAAACAAGTTAAACTTGGCACAATGTTTATTTACAAATTATTTTAAATACGTTTAAATTACACATAATGTTCCGTATATTTTTAGCTGTGGAATAATACATTTACGGCCTCCAATCTATTAATGGCATTTCGGTTGTTAGCGATAGCTTCTGTGATGTAATTCACTAAATTCTGTCTGTAAAGAGCAACTATTTCCCGGGCTCGTTCTTCAGATATTCCCTCTGATCGACAAACGTCTTCTATTCTCTTGACACCATCGTTGATCACCCTTTTCGAGCATCTTTCGGCTTCCTCAAGTCTAAATTTGTTGTCTTCAAAACATTTCAATATGGCGTTTCTGGTGCTACCCAAAATATTATGAACATTTAATTTGTGATCCTGCTCCTTTAAGTAATGATTCAAAATCGCTTTAAAACGCTCGACTTCCTTATCAAACTTCGAAATCATGTCATCCAAAACACTACTGCCACCTCCAGTAGTTGCATTTCCACCATCGGAGCCTTTACCGCCATCAAGACTCATTCCAAATGGTGCTATGACTGATTCTGATCCACTTGCACCTCCCAAACTGGATGCTCCTCCGAGTTCTGATCCTTCTGAGCCACCGACAGGTCCAGCCGCAATTCCTGATCCGGATCCCCCTGCAACTCCCAAATCGGATGCATCTCCGAGTCCTGATTCTCCTCCTCCATATCCACCATGTCCCCCTGCTCCTGCTTGTCCTTGTCCGTATTGTCCTACCGCTGCTTCTTCCCCGTGTCCGTATTGTCCTCCAGATGTTGTTTGTCCTTGTCCGGATTGTCCGACTGGTGCTGCTTGTACGGGTCCGGATTGTCCGACTGGTGCTGCTAGTACGGGTCCGGATTGTCCTACTTGTGATACTTGTCCGTGTCCGGATTGTCCGACTGGTGCCGGTAGTATGGGTCCGGATAATCCTACTTGTGTTGCTTGCCCGTGTCCGGATTGTCCGACTGGTGCTGCTAGTACGGGTCCGGATTGTCCTACTTGTGTTGCTTGTCCGTGTCCGGATTGTCCGACTGGTGCTGCTAGTACGGGTCCGGATTGTCCTACTTGTAATACTTGTCCGTGTCCAGATTGTCCGACTGGTGCTGCTTGTGCGTGTCCGGATTGTATTTCAGGAGCTGCTTGTCCGTGTCCGGATTGTCCGACTGGTGCTGCTAGTACGGGTCTGTATTGTCCTACTTGTGATACTTGTCCGTGTCCGGATTGTCCGACTGGTGCCGGTAGTATGGGTCCGGATAATCCTAATTGTGTTGCTTGTCCGTGTCCGGATTGTCCGACTGGTGCTGCTAGTACGGGTCCGGATTGTCCTACTTGTAATACTTGTCCGTGTCCAGATTGTCCGACTGGTGCTGCTTGTGCGTGTCCGGATTGTATTTCAGGAGCTGCTTGTCCGTGTCCGGATTGTCCGACTGGTGCTGCTAGTACGGGTCTGTATTGTCCTACTTGTGATACTTGTCCGTGTCCGGATTGTCCGACTGGTGCCGGTAGTATGGGTCCGGATAATCCTAATTGTGTTGCTTGTCCGTGTCCGGATTGTCCGACTGGTGCTGCTAGTACGGGTCCGGATTGTCCTACTTGTGATACTTGTCCGGGTCCGGATTGTCCGACTGGTGCTGCTAGTACGGGTCTGTATTGTCCTACTTGTGATACTTGTCCGTGTTCGGATTGTCCGACTGGTGCTGCTTGTGGGTGTCCGGATTGTATTTCAGGAGCTGCTTGTCCGTGTCCGGATTGTCCGACTAGTGCCGGTAGTATGGGTCCGGATAATCCTACTTGTGTTGCTTGTCCGTGTCCGGATTGTCCGACTGGTGCTGCTAGTACGGGTCCGGATTGTCCTACTTGTGATACTTGTCCGGGTCCGGATTGTCCGACTGGTGCTGCTAGTACGGGTCTGTATTGTCCTACTTGTGATACTTGTCCGGGTCCGGATTGTCCGACTAATGCTGCTTGTCCGTGTCCGGATTGTCCCCCAAGTGCTGCTTGCCCTTGTCCATATGGTCCGACTAGTGCTGCTAGTCCTTGTCCGGATTGTCCGACTGATGCTGCTTGTACGGGTCTGTATTGTCCTACTTGTCCATATTGTCCTCCTTGTCCATACTGTCCATTACCGTATTGTAAATAATGCGGTTGGCCATACCCATTGTATCCGTAATGTCCATATTGTAGGTTTTGCTGTTGGCCATACCCATTGTATCCGTATTGCCCATATTGTCCAGTGTATCCGTATTGCCCATATTGTCCAGTGTATCCGTATCGTCCAGGCTCAGTCAAAAAATAATATTGGTTTCCATATTCATTAAACCAAACTAAACGGCCGTTGTCATATTTTACGTTTCCACAACGAGTATAGAAAGCCGCCAAACCATCAAGTCCGTCGGGTACTACAGCTCCAGGACGACTGTATGTATTGCAAGCTTCGTAAGCACCCAGCGGTGAAGCATTTCTATCCCTGACGCCTCCAGGTCTTGTGCATCCGTAACGATCAAAAAATCTAGGCAATGAAGCGCCTTCGACATAATTTACGCAATCCCGCGTTAAATCTAAATGCGGAGGTGGAAGGCCTCCAGGTCTTGAACATCCACGAGGATCTATTTCTGGTGGTAACTGAGCTCCACTCACTGGTAATGAGCATCTATTAGTGGTAAGCTGCGTCTGCCCAGTTACCTAAAATATGCAAACAAAAAAAAAAAAAAAAAAATATTGTCATTTTCCATTTATAAAATGATGAATATGCAAATTCGTTTTTGAAACTTACCAGGCAGACCAGTTGAACTGCTACTAAAACTATTGAAATAATCCTTGTCATTATCAGAAAGGAAGTAGTGTCTTCTCCAAATCCTGCAGGAGTTTATACACCAAAAATTTGAAACTGCAGATGTCTGACGGTTACAATTAAATCCGATTTTCCTTATTGACAATTTGATCCAGTTTTCCTTATTTTCATTAACCAATTTTCCTTATTTTTTAAAAAAAGTATACTTTTCCTTATTGATTTTTTATTAAGTGACAGAGTGTGCTAAGTTGGTAACCATATGAAATTTGTGCAAAAGGGGCGTAATGTTATCTTAAAATCTTTAGTATGTAATCCACTCTTTACTGTAGATAAGTTTCAATTCGATTTTTAAAATTTAGCTGTTCCAAATTGAAATTTTGACCAAAAATGCAGTGGGCTTAGTTCTTTTTTAATAGAATCATCTGGTTCTTTTACTTTTGTATTGCGGACTGGTAGTACAGATTACTGGAGGAAAGAGATTAAGCTTCTTTTAAGCCCTTTTAATTCTGATCGGTTGAACGTAACTACATAATTTGCAGCCCTGTGGTTGGTTGATTAATTTGTTACTACAAAAATCATGCGTCACGAAAACCCGGAAAAAAATTTTTATAACGTAAATTATCGGTAAAAATAAGCGTCATAAAATTTTCAAACTTATAAGGTGAAATAAAATCATTTTACTCTAGATCATGGATAAATAAGCTTTATAGACTTGTAAGTTGTAATAGTATTGCTTGCATCAATCTATTTTAGTACCGGTAATTTAAATTTAAATCTAAACAAATTTAATTTTTTAATAAACAAATGCTGCAATGTCGATTAATTTTTATTCGGAATCGGAATTGTCATCGGCATCCAAAAAAATTTTTTCGATTCAGACTGACTTAAAAAGCACGAAAATACCGTTATTACAGTTATCAATTTTGGTTGAAATCGGAATCAGAATATCGGATTCGGCATCGTTAAAATATTTGTTAGTTGGAACCGGAATCGGAATCTGAAATTTTTTTTGCACCTTTCAAAATCGGAATCGTAATTACAGCCCTGAAACAATTTGTTTTTCTGACACAATTAATTATATTTAATAAATCAATTTTGAGGAAACCTACACTGATAAACCGCTATTAGTAATTATACATCTACCATTAAGTAGGTAATATTAGTAATATTTTATATATATTATTAGTAATTTTTAGCATAATAATATCATAGTATAGTAATAATGACCTTAAGTATAATAAAAATTACTAATAATATCTATAAAATTTACCCTCACTTTAATGGTAGATGTATAATTACTAATTTAAGATATTAATTATTAGTAATAATCACTAACATAGTGTTTTATCCGTGTAAGATGACTATCTTCCTCGAAATTAAAAAAAATGTTTATTGTCCCGAGATTTTTTAAAGTAAAATGGAATTTTTTTTATGATTTTTAAAATTTTAATTTGTTACAACAATTACGGTATTAGGTTTAGGCGCGTCACATTAAAAAAAATCAAAAGAATTTAAAAGAAACCGATTCGGGAATCTATTGTAAGAATATCGTTGCTGTCATTTTTTCGGACTAAAAAATATTCTTTTGTCACGCGTAACCGGTACAAGCATTTTTAAAACCCCAATAAACAGAACTAATTTTGTTTCCTTTCTCTCAATAATAAGTAAAATCAATAAGGTTAAATTTAAAAAAAAAAAAAAAAAAAAAAAAAACTTGGAAAATAGGTTAAGTACAAATAATGGGCATCTAATAGGGCTTAAATATTGTCTCCGTCACTAATTAATTTATATTCGGAGATGATTTTCTCGGAAGCTTTAGACGGCCTTAAT
This sequence comes from Liposcelis bostrychophila, assembly GCA_037577465.1. Classification (NCBI taxonomy): domain Eukaryota; kingdom Metazoa; phylum Arthropoda; class Insecta; order Psocodea; family Liposcelididae; genus Liposcelis; species Liposcelis bostrychophila. The sequence goes on from CM075212.1 coordinate 9,907,847, forward strand.
CTGGTAATCGTGATCAACGGCGAAGAAATCAACAATTTGCGTTATGCAGACGACACGGTCTTACCGATAGGCACTGCAGACGATTTGCAAACTTTGCTCGACCATGTCAACGCAGTGAGCAATCGGTACGGCTTAACCATAAATTCGCGAAAAACAAAAGTTTAGGTTGTCAGCGGGGAAAATGTTGATGCAAGACTCTGTCGCCGGAAAAGGAAATTGAACGGGTGCACTCGTATAAATACCTTGGGTGCTGCGTAAATGATTCTTGGGATTGTAACCAGGAAGTCCGAGCGCGTATAGAGCAAGCCAGAGCAACTTTCCTCAGCATGAGAAACCTTTTGTGCAACCTGCACAACCTGAGTCTCCAAAAGAGGGTCCGTATTGTCCGCTATTACGTTTTTCCCGTATGGACACGAGGGAGGGACGTTAATTAGGGCGTTGGAAAAGAAGTTGAAGGCTTTTGAGATGTGGGTATACCGTCGAATGCTCAACTGACATCTTGGTTCGTATGGGAAAGGAGTTGCAAGTGCTCTACGAGATCAAGCGTCGGAAGGTCGATTATTTCGGTCACATAATTCGAAATAACAAGTACCGACTTTTTTAACTTGCGATGGAGGAGAAAATAGAGGATAAGTGAAAGCAAGGCCGAAGGAAAACCTCGTGGCTTAAGAATCTCAGGGACTGGTTTGGTTTTGATTCCTTGAGTCTTTTTAAAGCGGCGAACTCAAAAGCAATAATCTGCCAGGTTTAATCTCAAGCTGCCAATGCTCAAGCTGCCTCTAATGCCAAGGTCAATCTCCGTTGCGAAGCCGGCACTAGAAAGAAGAACAAGAAGAACTGCGTATTAAAATCGGTATGAAATTGCGTATTTCGATAACCAACAATCTTTTGGCTTGCAAATTACAATAAATCGATGACATACTTCAGAGTTGCAAAAGGACTTACAAAACTCATTGCGGTTTATTAATAATTTATAATCAGGATAAAGATAATTTTTGAGAAAAAAAAATTAAAGTTCACTTTGCAAGTTTAATTTTTATAATTTAAATATTTAACATTTTTTTACATTTAGCACATCCTACAATATAAAAAAATCAAAACAAAACAAGTCATTCAATTAAATATATTTCTCGTTTCTTTTTTCAATTTTGGTTGAATGATATCGGGATTAATGGAACGTATCAAGTTGGCACTATGTTTTCTTTACCGACGTTTAGTTTATTGAATTATAAACTTTATGAAAGCTAAAATTGAAGGTTGGCAATTAATCGCAATATAAACATCTGAAACAACGACCGATCACCTTCTTCGAAAACAAATTGAATACAAAATTATAAAGTTTAGTTAGGTAGACATCTTGATTATAAATATACATCGATTTTTACAAATATACATTAAATAAATAAAATGAAAATTCAAAGAACGTAAGGAAAATATTGCACGCTCATTCTATGTAATGTATCACATAGTGAAAAATAATAACACGCCTAATATACAAATGGATTATAATAATTTTAATAACCCATGTGTAATCTTGATTCAAAATGTTTAAAAAAATTTTAAAATATCGTAATATCGTAACGTAGCTTAATCATAATCATCTAGTCGATGTTTTCAGGTCATACAATATGTATAATTCTCATACGTACCACGTGATAAAGCGTGTGTCCATGCTTATCATAATTACCACAATGGGGCATAAACAATGATATTTTCCTTACGTTCTTTACATTTTTAATTATAATACGTTCTCCGACCTTTTGATGGCATTTCGGCTTTCATCGATAGCTTCTGTGATGTAATTCATTAAGTTCTGTATGTGAAGAGCAGCTATTTTCATGGCTTGTTCTCCAGATATTCCGTTTGATCCGTAAAAGTCTTCTATTCTCTTGAAATCATCGTTGATAACTCTTTTTGAGCATCTTTCGGCTTCCTCTGGTCTAAATTTGTTGTCTTCAAAACATTTTAATATGGTATTTCTGGTGTTAACCAAAATATTATGAACAATTATTTTGTGACTCTGCTCCTTTAAGTAATGATCCAAAGTAGCTTTAAAATTCTCGACTTCCTTATCGAACTTCGAAATCATGTCACCACGAATTTGATCCCATCTTTGACCAGTGGCTACTCGGACTTCTTCCTTTCTTTCATTATGGTGGTTCTCTGCTTTGATTATTTCGGTTCTGGAATGATGAAGCTGGGCGTACAATTCTTCTCTGGCTTTTTGAATGACATCCTCACGATGGTCCTTCGGCACTCCGGCAGCGATAAGGTGATTATCAATTTTATGCAAGACGCTATCGATTTCTTCTTTAGCTGATTCGTAAGAGGAGCGCCATTCGTTCGAATTACTTTGGGCATGAGCCATGTGACCTGCAATTCGGTTTCGAGCATGCTCGATGTCGTTATTGATGTTCCTTATAATCCCCTGTTTGTCGCTACTATGACTCTGAGTTACGGCATTGCTAGAGTCGATGTCCAGTTTATGCAAACGAGAGTCGAGGTTATTTCCGGAAGTCGTCGAAGACTGTTTAACAACATTTATGCGGTGAGCATCGGCTTGGCGGCAATTTTCTACGACATGTTCATGATGTTCTCTAGTACCGATCGCGTACGTAGTTGTACTGTCACTGGAGCCGCCACTTAAACTACTGCCGGAACCGCCGCTGGAAAGGCCACTAGGTCCTGCACCTTCAGCACCACCTTCAGTCCCAGCAGCTACATCCTCGGGGTCTTTACCGCCAACGATAGTCATACCTGGTTCAATACTTGCACCGCCAATTTCAGTGACCAGTCCTGATACTGATTCTGATCCACGACCTCCATATCCCCCTTGACCATTTCCTGCATGTCCTCCTTGTCCTGCTTGTGCGTTATCATAGTGTCCAACTTGTCCTCCTTGCCCTGCTTGTCCGTTTCCATGTTGTCCTTGTCCTGCTTGTGCGTTCCCATGTTGTCCTTGTCCTGCTTGTGCATTACCATATTGTCCCACTTGTCCTCCTTGTCCGTTCCCATGTTGTCCTTGTCCTGCTAGTCCGTTTCCATGTTGTCCTACTTGTCCTTCTTGTCCGTTCCATTGTTGTCCTTGTCCGTTTCCATGTTGTCCTCCTTGTCCTGCTTGTGCGTTACCATATTGTCCCACTTGACCTCCTTGTCCGTTCCCATGTTGTTCTTGTCCTGCTTGTGCGTTACCATATTGTCCTACTTGTCCTGCTTGTCCGTTCCCATGTTCTCCTTGCCCTGCATGTGCGTTACCATATTGTCCTACTTGTCCTACTTGTCCGTTCCCATGTTGTCCTTGTCCTGCTAGTCCGTTTCCATGTTGTCCGACTTGTCCTCCTTGTCCGTTCCCATGTTGTCCTTGTCCTGCTTGTGCGTTACCATATTGTCCTACTTGTCCTCCTTGTCCGTTTCCATGTTGTCCTCCTTGTCCTGCTTGTGCGTTACCATATTGTCCCACTTGTCCTCCTTGTCCGTTCCCATGTTGTCCTTGTCCTGCTTGTGCGTTACCATATTGTCCCACTTGTCCTCCTTGTCCGTTCCATTGTTGTCCTTGTCCTGCTTGTGTGTTACCATATTGTCCTACTTGTCCTACTTGTCCTCCCTGTCCGTTCCCATGTTGTCCTTGTCCTGCTAGTCCGTTTCCATGTTGTCCTCCTTGTCCTGCTTGTGCGTTACCATATTGTCCCACTTGTCCTCCTTGTCCGTTCCCATGTTGTCCTTGTCCTGCTAGTCCGTTTCCATGTTTTCCTCCTTGTCCTGCTTGTGCGTTACCATATTGTCCTACTTGTCCTCCTTGTCCGTTCCCATGTTGTCCTTGTCCTGCTTGTGTGTTACCATATTGTCCTACTTGTCCTCCTTGTCCGTTCCCATGTTGTCCTTGTCCTGCTAGTCCGTTTTCATGTTGTCCTCCTTGTCCTGCTTGTGTGTTACCATATTGTCCTACTTGTCCTCCTTGTCCGTTCCCATGTTGTCCTTGTCCTGCTAGTCCGTTTCCATGTTGTCCTCCTTGTCCTGCTTGTGCGTTACCATATTGTACCACTTGTCCTCCTTGTCCGTTTCCATGTTGTCCTTGTCCTCCTTGTCCGTTTCCATGTTGTCCTCCTTGTCCTGCTTGTCCGTTTCCATGTTGTCCTTGTCCTCCTTGTCCGTTTCCATATTGTCCTACTTGTCCTCCTTGTCCGTTCCCATGTTGTCCTTGTCCTGCTAGTCCGTTTCCATGTTGTCCTCCTTGTCCTGCTTGTGTGTTACCATATTGTCCTACTTGTCCTCCTTGTCCGTTCCCATGTTGTCCTTGTCCTGCTAGTCCGTTTCCATGTTGTCCTCCTTGTCCTGCTTGTGCGTTACCATATTGTACCACTTGTCCTCCTTGTCCGTTTCCATGTTGTCCTCCTTGTCCTGCTTGTGTGTTACCATATTGTCCCACTTGTCCTCCTTGTCCGTTCCCATGTTGTCCTTGTCCTGCTTGTGTGTTACCATATTGTCCTACTTGTCCTCCTTGTCCGTTCCCATGTTGTCCTTGTCCTGCTAGTCCGTTTCCATGTTGTCCTCCTTGTCCTGCTTGTGTGTTACCATATTGTCCTACTTGTCCTCCTTGTCCGTTCCCATGTTGTCCTTGTCCTGCTAGTCCGTTTCCATTTTGTCCTCCTTGTCCTGCTTGTGCGTTACCATATTGTACCACTTGTCCTCCTTGTCCGTTTCCATGTTGTCCTTGTCCTCCTTGTCCGTTTCCATGTTGTCCTCCTTGTCCTGCTTGTCCGTTTCCATGTTGTCCTTGTCCTCCTTGTCCGTTTCCATATTGTCCTACTTGTCCTCCTTGTCCGTTCCCATGTTGTCCTCCTTGTGTTGTTTGTCCGTTTCCATTATGTTCTCCTTGTACTGTTTGTCCGTTTCCATATTGTACTTCTTGTCCATATTGTAGGTTTTGCGGTTGGCCATACCCATTGTATCCGTATTGCACATATTGTAGGTTTTGCGGTTGGCCATACCCATTGTATCCGTATTGCCCATATTGTAGGTTTTGCGGATGGCTATATCCAGTGTATCCGTATCGTCCAGGCCCAGTCAAATAATAATATTTGTCTCCATATTCATTAAACCAAACTAAGCGGCCGTTGTCGTATTTTACGTTTCCACAACGAGTATAGAAGGCCGCCAAACCATCAAGTCCGTCGGGAACTAGAGCTCCAGGACGACTGTATGTATTGCAAGCTTCGTAAGCACCCCGCGGTGAAGCATTTATATCCCTGACGCCTCCAGGTCTTGTGCATCCGTAACGATCAAAAAATCTAGGCAATGAAGCGCCTTCGACATAATTTACGCAATCCCGCGTTAAATCTAAATGCGGAAGACCTCTAGGTCTCGAACATCCAAGAAGATCTATTTCTGGTGGTAACTGAGCTCCACTCACTGGTAAGGAGCATCTATTAGTGGTAAGCTGTGTCTGCCCAGTTACCTAAAATATAAAATTTAAAAAAAAAATATATATTGTCATTTCCGATATATAAAATGGTGAATTTGCAAAATTCGTTTTTGATAATTACCTGGCAGACCAGTTGAAGTGCTAGTAAAACCAATAAAATAATCCTTGTCATTTTCAGGAAGGAAGTACTATCTTTTCCAAATCCTGCAGGAGTTTATTTACCAACTACTGATGTTTGACGGTTACAAATAAATTCGATTTTCCTTCTAGACAATTTGTTCCAGTTTTCCTTATTTAAAAAAAAATATATATATTTCTTATTTTTTTTTTTTTTTTTTTCAAAGTGACAGCGTGTGCTAAGTTGCGAATCTTATAGAATTTGTGCAAAAAAGGCATAATGATATCTCGAAATCTTCTGTATGTAATCCGCTCTTTACAGTACATACGTTTTAATTCAATTTTTAAATTTTAGCTACTCAAAATAGAAATTTCGACCAAAAATGCAGTGGGCTTAATTCTATTTTTAAAGAATTCCCCAAAATGGAAAAGAAAGGTCTTGTTGTCAAATCCGACTCAAGTCAGATTTGAACCACGGTAGTAGTGGACTGGGCTACTTTTTTGGTCACCTCGAGTCGCACTACAATCAAGATAAACTGCATATGATAACTTTTGTACAAAGAAATGTTCGGGTTTGCGGAGTCGCTGACTACTATGTGACTTAGTAATTTTTTAAAACCATGTTCATAGTTACTAAAGAAAAATGCAGCAGTAACTTAAAGGGCCCTTAGAATTGAAAGAAAACCAACAGCCTTGTCAAGAAAAGCGCACAGGACGGTTTGAAATACCGACTGGCAAATAAATTACCAAACTTAAAATACGGCTTACTTAACGGCTAGGCTTAAAATACTATGATTTGTTTTTGAAAACTTACCTCGTAGATTAGTAAAGTTGCTACCAAAATAGTGATCTTTCTTTTCGGGATGTGTACTATCTTTTCCAACTATTGTACCGGTTTATATATTCTAAAATTGTGAAATAGCAGATGCTTCCACCGTCGTGAATGATCACGTTTTCTTGACTTAATTTAATCAATTTTCCTATTTTATTTCTCTTATTTTTTAAAATTGGAAACCGCAGGTGTTTACGGGTGCAACCGAGTCACGTTTTCCTAGCAATATTAATCGATGTTTTATTCACTTGTTCCGTACTTTTAAAAACTGTCTCGATGTTTTGCGTTTGATCTCCTAAACTAGGGTGCAAATTCACTACGGAATTTGTGCCAACATGTTGGTCCAACATTCCATAGTGAATGAGCACCCTTAGAAAAAAAACATTAAATTATGAATTTGGAATTGGGCATTACTACTTTAAGGCTATTAAACAAGATGGATGATGAATATCAAACATACAGAGAAACAAGTTTTACGGTCTATATGCGGTTTTCACCGTCTGGGGAAAGGATTACGCTTGGTTAAGTAACACTTTCCTCAAAGGGTTTACAAGTCTATTCTCTTTGATTTTTGATATCAGCGGTTGACCGTATGGATGCCCGGCCGAATCGAAATGTCTAATTTGAATTTCATTTAAATATCTTATCTCTCATTTGATTTTAAGATTGGACGGGGTAAATTCTAAAAGAAAAAGAAATTATTAAAAAAACAACGACAATAATAATCACGATGTGAAATTTTATTATTTAGATCCATGTCGTCTTTATCGGAATTAATTCATTTTCCTCCGTTTCTTCTTTCGCGTCAAGGCAAAAGAAGTGACTTAGATAAATTGAAAACAATAATGAGAAAATATTTTCGAAGGTTTCGGTTATTCAATTTCTCTTTTGCTTTTGGGAAAATGTAATAACGAGGGAAACAGCGAAATGATATCGTTTGTTCGAAACCGTGATGCGATGATCATGTTAACGGTTGATATAATTCCTAAATTAATAAAAGATTGAGTGGTTCGAAATATTTTCTTAATTTCCTTCGGGGAAAGAATTCGGAAAATTTCAAAAGCAAGTTCTGGAAGTTTCGCTGTATTTGGGTTAAGAGCTAAACAATAAACGAGGTCGTTTTTTCATTCGTTCAACGACTGATTAAGCAAGCAATTAATTAACTTTGGAGTAATAAAATGTAGAATTGAATGGAATTGCATATAATTACATTGGAGGGAGTGAACGAACTAATTAAATAAGGGATGTCGAAATTTTTTAACAATAAATAAAGCACTCAGCCTTTACGAACAGATCACTGGACTTATTTTCTGCTAAACGAAGAGTGATCCTTTCATATATTTTCAACTGTGCTGTGTACATCAAAAGGATCCATTTTTTCGGAAACGGCTAACCTTCCAAGAAACCCGCGTAAATTAATTCAAACAAATTAATTAATAGCAAAAATTAAAATATATATTAATCGTTTCGTTTGAGTTTCCCTCATACAGATACCCTTTTTCGGTAAAACCTACAGGGAAAAACGTATCCGAATTAGAAAACCAATTTAAAACATATCAAAACAATTATTTCCCCGAAACTCCTTTTTGATATTAATAATTTCATACATGAACACCTGGAATACTGTACAGTAAAACTTATGTGACTGACACATAGGTTGATTTTGAATAGGAAACGCGAAAGCGCCCTCGGGAAACTCTCGAATAAGGATGATGAATTTCAATAATTCCAACATTCATCTCCGTTTTCTCCCCTCGAATTTTCAAGACTTAACAACCCGTCTAGCTAACACTTGACGCTTTAGAAGCGCGATGAGATTTTGATTAGCCTTTTCGTCTGTGAATTATAGGAGGCTGTTTGATTTTGCCGAGATTTTTTTTTCCTAGGTGAAAAGATTTTTTTTTTTTTTAAACGAAGAAAAAATAAAGAGATTTTGCTTGAAAATTTTTGCTTCGGATTTTAATGCAGAAAATAAGGGGGAGGAACTGAGATTTTTTCGTCAGCGATTTTCAGTCCTACATATCAAAACATTTTCCGGTACTTGAATTATCGAGAAAACTTTAATCCACGATTGACAGAATTCTTTAAAAGTTTTACTCCGCCCCCCCCCCCCTCTCCAAGAAAAAAAAAAAAAAAAATTGCATTCAACTGATTTTGATCTTCTGCAAGTTGAAGAAAAAAAAGACCCTACTTTTTTTTTTTTTGTAACTACTTGGCGATGTGATTACAAAGTTAAGCTTTTTCTTTAACTTTTTAAACAAACTTAATTTAGAATTAACAATCCACCTTATCTGTATCGTCCATAAGAATGAAAGAGTAATTTTGTAAGGTAAGCGAAATCCTTTAAACTATTTTATAAAATAAAATAAAATGTAAGGATTATGCGGATCAAGAATACTTTTTTTTCCTCCCTCCCTCCCTCCTTTTCATTTGAAGACATACGAAATGTCGAAAATGAGAAACGAAGGAATAATGAGTTGTCTCATTAAAAATATTTAGGGAAAAAGAATTTCGCATAGAAAAACTGAAGGGAAAAAAAAAAACGAGGGAACTGGCTTAATTTCGTGCCAAGGTTTTTTTTCTCCTTGGTGCTCCTTCAGTTTAACGATCTACGGAGCGAAATGATTCGGTCCAAAATTTTTTTACATTTCTTCATGCAAAAAATTTTATCACCGAGTCTTATCCGTCACAAAAAAAAATCCATTAAAAATGGATTATACACTAGTTTTCTGATCAGCATTAAAGTGTAGGTTTTCGGCAGTACTTACATTTTTTTTTTTTTTTTTGTCAGCATGAACATTTAATGGTCAGTACACTAGTGGTCAGTACTAAAATCGCTAGTAAAAAATATACTTGGTCAGTTTTTTGAAATAAATTGTCAGTATTTTCCACTTGAAGAACATTAAAAGTTCAATAAATAATAATACATTTTTTGTAATTTAATTAGTTAACTATTAATTAATTTATTTTTGTTTTTTAAATGAGTTTAAGGAAATAAGGAAAAATAAGTTCAATGGCGAACGCGAAATTTAAATGCATTTGTTTTTAATTTCAATACTTTGTTAAAAATTGGGTTTTCAAGCTTATTTATTGCCCAAAGAAAGTCTCAACGGCCTGAAATGAATTAAAATATTGCCTGAAAATACTTTAAACCGTATGCTGACCGAAAATCATGATAAATACTGCCCCAAAAAATTATTTCGCTGACCGAAAATTATAATAAATACTGGCCCAAAAAAAATATTTTAATGACCAAAAATTATAATAAATACTGGTCCGAAAAAATATTTTACTGACCAAAAATTATAATAAAAACTGGCCCAAAATGTATTTCACTGAACAAAACTCAATAAATACTGGCCCAAAAAAATTATTTTTCGGACCAGTATTTATTATAATTTTTGGTCAGTAAAATATTTTTTTGGGTCAGTATTTATTATGATTTTTGGTCAGTGAAATAATTTTTCGGACCAGCATATATTCTGATTTTTGGTCAGGAAAATATTTTTTTGAGCCAGTATTGATTATGATTTTCGGTCAGTATAAATAAAATATTTAAAAACTATTATATTATATATAAAATATTATATTAATAATAAAAAAATGTTACATTAAAAAAATATTATATGTAAAATATTTTACTGACCAAAAATCGTAATCAATACTGACCCAAAAAAATATTTTACTGACCAAAAATTATAATAAATACTGGCCCAAATAAAAAAAAATTTTACTGACCAAAAATGAGAATAAATACTGGCCCAAAAACGTTTTTCCTGACCGAAAATCATAATAAATACTGGCCCAAAAAAATTATTTTAGTGACCAAAAATGATAGAAAATACTCTTCAAATAAATTGAAAATATAATGACCCTAAAAATACAGGTCAAAAAAAAAAAAAATCCTCCGGACAACAGATTCCCAAACGCATCAAAAGCATAAATTATCCCAAAAGCCCTCTTTCAAGCAAAACGAATAATAAAAGCCGCAAAACTTCCTTTTACATTCTGTAATTTCATCAATTATATGGGGAAACGGTGTCAGGAGTATTAACAATTAAAGGAATAAAAAGAAGCTAGATTTCCATCTAGCTTCTTTTTAATCCTTTAATTATTAACACTCTCTCTTTTAGGATTCTTTAATCGCAACAAGGAAATTACACCCTTTTCTCGAGGTACTAGTTAATAATACATCTAATTTTATCATTTCTGAGTTTTAACAATTCTCGTTAATTAAAAGTAAAGGAGCAACTTTTACCCCTTTCCTCCTGTTATGGAGGAAAAGGGTTAAATAATTTTTTTTTTTTTTTTTTTTTAATTCTAGTAGGTGGAGAAACAATTTAAGCCCTTCCTAGGGATATGAGCAGGAATAAACTTACTTGGAATCAGAAAATGAAGAAAAAGGAAATGGTAAAACAAGAATGAAAATTTTAATACGGAAACCGAAAAAGAAAAATTTTAGTGCTGGAAAAACTGACTTTTTTTTTAAAAAATTTAATTTATCTGAATGTCCTCTTTAAAAATGGTTTATATTTGTAAAAAAAGAGGTCTAAATTGATGAATAATTATTATTATTTAATTTTATTATTACTTAATACAAAATAAAAATTTATGACCTAAATGGAGATATTTTAAAGGCTGCCACCGGGTTACCAGAAGGGTTGTGCCCCAAACTTTAATTTTTTTTGGACTTTCACCCATCGATAGGACCTAGTGAGAGGGTAAATTATGCCAAATATTAGGGTCGAAATAAAAGCCGTTTGGGATGGGAGTGCTAATTCAGTTTTTATTTTTTTGGCAGAGAATGGATTGTCCGATTGAAGAATCCAAAAAACGAAAAAAAAGCTCTTTCAAAGGGCTATCTAAGGGCATAATTGTTCATTTTTTAAAAAATGGCCAATTAAAGGGAAAAATAATTTTTTTCGTTATGTCAGCGTCGCCGGACCAAAATTTCGCTATGAAAGTACGTCAAAAATTGGCCTAATTACATGTGCTTCTAAATTTTTCTTTTAACGAGAAAGTGGCCAAAAAAATGGCCAAAAGTTAAAAAAATTGTTTTTCGCTGCGAAGATGACGCTGCACACAAATTTCGCTATCACCAGGTGAGAGTACGCAAAAAACTGGTCTAGATACGTATTTTTTGGGTTTTTTCCCCAACGGCCAAAGTGGCCATAAAATGGCCAAAATCTCTTTAGATATGGACAAAATTTTTTTGGGAACCGGGCTTTTTGAAAATTTCAAAGCCATTGCGGCACCTCAAAATGTCGTTTGAAAAATCTGAAAAAAACTAGGGTTAATAGCATTATAAAAAGGCATCGATTCCCTTATCAGGCGTTTTCAAATTCAGAAATTCGCGTTTTCGACCCGCCCTAATGAACAATTTTAAAAGGGAAAATTCATGTGAAATAACTCGGCCAAGATTTCCAAGCATTGGATGCCTGTCTCAAACCCAAATTTTAACTTATTGATATTTATTCGAAAACAGCGAATGACGTCACTTATTACACCTAACAAAGAAACGGCTCAGCTTTTACTAAAACGCCCGAAAGTTCTTTAAAAATTTTAATCCTTCCATTAATTTCAATATTTTTTTTCTTTTGTTGCAGGTCGGCCCGGCGCACCAGGACCACAAGGACCTCCCGGTCCCCAAGGCCCAAGAGGTACGTAGTTAAAAAAAAAAATTAATAATTCAAAGATTCTTGATGAAAATGCTCCGGGTTAATGTTACCAAGTTTACATTGAAACATGAATGAAACTCGATAAATCTCGGGTTTGAAATAATTATATTCTCTCGAGAATTGTTTTACGGATAGCTGGAGCAGCCAACAGCAAACACCTGCAGCAATTTACACTTTCCCTTTTCTCTTTTAACGTGATTCATCTTTTCCCAGCGCTTTTTTTTTTTTTTTACTTTCCTCTCGCATTTCCTTTCGACATCGAAATTTCGCAGCGAGCGACCTTCCGTTTTTTTTTATTCTTATATATTTTTTTTTAATTGTCTCTCCTCAGGGTTGCCAGGCCCTAGAGGTCGAACCGGAAAGCCAGGGAACCACGGAACTCCCGGAATCCCCGGAGTAAATCTATGGACGATAAAAGTGAATGGAACGACCCTCGATGAATTACTAATGCCTCCATCTATTGTAGGTAAGAATTTGGGAATGTGGAAGAATGCATGCGTCTCCCGCATTTTCCCTCCCGTTTAAAATCCCGTCGGGGATAGATTTTAATGAACTTAACTGCTGAATTTTCCTGTGACACCGCACAGTATGAGATTTCTCCCAATTAACAATACGGGGGAACGTAAGTAACAACGTTAAATAGTTGGAAGCGCTATCATTGCTGGGCTTCGAATAATAATGCGGTTTTGGGGGGTGAAACAAATGATAACAAGCTGAATTGAAAAATGAAAATATTTTTTTTTTTTTTTATCTGGTCCGATAATCAATTTCCGGTAAATGATTTTTTTTTCTTTTTGGACCGTTACGGGGGGAATGATTAACGATCGAATTTTCGTGGAAAATTAAAACAAAAAAGTTGGGAGATGATAACTTCAGCTTTTTAATGTCAACAGTGAGGGATGTTTGTCTGTCAGTTTAGACTGATAACGTTGTTTTTCCCATCGGGTCGGAAAAGTAAATGACAAACTCATTTTAACTTTTTGCAATTTTCTTGGAAAAAAATAAACAGAAGTAAAGGGGATAGGGTTCAAACGGGGCGTTAATATCTTTTTTAAGTGAATTTTCTTTTCGAGCTTTTTACCATCTTTTTATTCATGAAGTCATGAACGTGATCAAAATTGAAAACTACCGTTTTTCTGGATTTCCTTAGCAATTTTTTTGAACTATAAGTTCGAAGCTTAATACGATGACGTGAGAGTTACTTACGTGAATGGCTTTGTAATCCGGAGGCGAGGCATGTTTCCCGAGATAACATCGTGTAGACATTTACAAAAGCAGTCAGATCAAAATCCATCGAGTCGAATGCAACATCACATCAGCTGGAAAAATAGGGGATAATTGATTGGCAGATGTAAAACAGGTATTCGATCATTTCCTCGGCAGTTCACAGCTGAAAAATGAAATCGTCTTTAATGAACGTTTTATTCAGTTTAAATGGAAATAAAAAGTTTTCGAAATAATACTTACTCGAAATTGAAATTCCGTGAGTCGGGAGTTCAACTGACTTATTTATCTCCATCGTAAGTACAACTGGAGATAGTTTGTTTTGATTGTTTTTAAAAATCACGTGACTGCAAGTTTACCCGCTGTAGTTGCCGTAAACGATCAGGTCACGTGATTTTGAAAAACAGTCAAAAGCGACTATCTCCAATCATTCTTATGATGAAGATACGTCAATTGATCTCCGGCGCACGGAAATGATGGTATTGAGGCTATTTAACGATCACCAAATGAAAAATTAACGCGATTGACTTATTACTCGATCATGAAACCGAAAAAAAAATATTGTCATCGGACGTTAGGAATATTTAAAATTTATTACCGAAATGACGAAAAGAATTCACAAATCTGATTAAATCGATAAAAAAAATTTAAAATGATAATAAACCCTTTTTAACTTTATGAAAACAATATTCAACAATTATCAAAAACATTTTTGAAAAAAAAGAAAAAAGAAAAGATTTTATACAAAAATTAATGTGTAAATAATTACACCACAATAACAAGTAACAACCACCAACAATTACTACGATTGCAAAAATACTGTAAATAATTACAAATAAGTTTTTTTTTAATCTCATCGTTTCCACCATCAAAAAAAAAAAAAAAAACAATAACAACAACAACAACAACATTATCAACATCAACATCAATATCAACAGCTCAAACTCTATGTAGTAAAAAGAACTCATCAGAAGCTTTAAAAATTATTAAAAATAATTGAAAAAAAAAAAAAACAACAACAACAACAATAACAACAACAACGACAACGACAACAACAACAACGACAACGACAATGACAACGACAACGACAACCACAACAACATGAACATCAACAGCTCAAACTCTATGTACTAAAAAGAACTCATCAGAAACTTTAAAAACTATTAAAAAATAATGGGGGGGAAAAAAATTGGAGGTCATCAAAAAACATAAGGCATCGGACGGTAAAAAAAAAAATAAATACCTAAATAAGAATAAAAAAAAATAAATAAATGAATAAATAAAAAATTTAAAAAAATCCTTTAAGATGTTAAATAAATTGTGTAAAAAGATTATGTAAAAGGTAAGTGCATGCAAGTAAACTGTACATCCAGTGTTAAATCATCGCTGAGTGATTAAAAAATCAAAAGACCGATCGTCGATTCAAAAGCAGATAGAAAATTGTAGGCGTAACGAAAACGGCTAATTATTTCTAAATGGATAAACACTAATTAAAAATTATCATCGAATAATTAAAAGGTTAAAAAAAATAATAAAAAATTGAAACAACTGTATCAACATTTTTTTTTCAATTTTGAAAATTCTGAATTTCAAAATAAAAATTTCATCAACGACATTTTTAGCCAATAACCGAGGCTCTAAAAAATAAAAAAACGATCGTTACAGTTTGCAAAAAGATACAAAATTGATGATAAAAAAAAAGTTCAAAAATTAGCCGCTACAATAATTAATACTGCACAATAAAAATAAATTCATTTTTTCAATCTGGACTTCATAAATTATCGCTTTCATAGAATTTTATTAAACGATTAAAATATATAATTTCAAAAAAAAAAAAAAAAAAAAAAATCAGACGGGTATGGGGGCATATCCCTACGTATGACTATGTCTTTGCGGTACTGTCCTAATATTGCTAAATTTAAACCATGAAACGATTTTAAAATTTTAAGGAATTTTTTGGTCTTTTTTGGTCAAAAAATAAAATTCTTTGATAAAAATATAATTTTTTTTCCTGGCACGAAAAAAACTTAAATTTTTGATAAAACAGGTCAAACGTTGAAAAAATTTAGTCTCAATTTTAATTAAAGCCCTCAAAGTTAAAATTTTAAGGGTGCAAATTCACTATGTAATGTTTGATTAACATGTTAGTATAACAAAGGACTCTCAAAGGGAATGTTGTACCAACATGTTGTTTCAACTTGTTGATGAAGAATTGACTTTCGGCGTAAGAGTAAATTCTGCAATAGTCAATTCGTTCGTTTGTCAAACATGTTGGTGCAAGTTGATACAACAGGTTTGAACAACATGTTCGTCCAACTTGTTGCACCAACGTGTTGATCCAACATTCTATAGTGAATTTGCACCCTAATATTAAATAGTGCTTTTGCTCATATTCTTGGCTAAAGGAAAAAGGACAAAATTTAAAAAAATAGTGGACATTTTATTTAAAATTTTAAAGTTCTTGTTTTTGTTCATGTAGTCCAATTTTAATATTTAAAAAAAAAAAAAAAAAAAAAAAAAAAAGATATTTAGAAACGGCGAAAAGAGCACCGCACACCAGAATAGGGAAATAGGTTTCGGTTAAGTATGTTGTTTATTATTAGTTAAAAATTTGTTTACTAACATAAACAACGCATATAAAAATCATACTTAACCGAAACCGATTTCCCTATTCTGGTGTGCGGTGTTCTTTAATAAAAAAGTTCAATTAATTAAATAAAATTAAAAGAAATTTTCTAAGCCCTTGATTTCGTTCATGTAGTCTAATTTTACTATTAAAAAAGGCTAAGAGTTTAAGAAAAATAGTCAAAATATAATTTAAAATTTTTAAAGTAAAAATTTTTATGTTAAAATAATTAAATCTTAATTTTTGGTGCGAACAGACCGACACCCGGATAGACAGACCCACACACAGATTTCTCCAGGACCGAGCCTCAAGACACAGTCTTACGTTCAAAAAAAAAAAAAAAAAAAAAAAAAAAAAAAAATTGATAGTGGTTGAAATGTCCTGAAATCTTTATATCAAAAACTCCCCATCAAAACTCATTTTTACGCAGATTCAGGATACGCTGTACTTTATAAATTCAAATTGCTTTACCTTCGAGTCCGAGATTTTGCCTCCAGTCCTCCTTGATCCTTAACGACTTACCTATAAAAAAAAAAAAGAGAAAAGAACCAAATTAATCAAATTAATCTTTCACACGTCCAATATCAACATCCGTCATTATACAAAGATTTAAAAGCTCAAAAAAGGAACGTATATTTTTCATTCATAATTCCTCGGAAAAACGATAATTTCTTTTGATCTTCAAATCGAAAATTCGTAATATAACAACCCAACGAAAAAAAAAAAAAGAAAAAAGAAAATTCTCTGCAGCATTTGATCGAACTATTGCGAATCGATAATAATCGCCAAAACGAATATTAATAATAATTTACAAAAGCAATATTGGATTATAGAATAAATATGAGTTCGACGTTTATTGATCGAATATTAATAATAATAATAATTTGAAAGTCAAAGGCTTTGGGTTATAAAATTTTTCCCAAAGACTTGAAAAAGAATACAGAATGAGTTTTTCCATTCCAAAAACTAAAAATTTCGGGAATTGAGAAAGAAAAAAAAATTGATAATCAGGCTAATTAAACCATTTCAAATATAATTTTCCCCTTTTTGATGTTTACCGCTTTAATTACGCCCGTTATGAAAAACAAAATTTAAATGAGTTAAAAAAAAAAAAAAAAAAAGGATTGAAAAAGTTTGTGAAAAATTGAGTTAGGCCTTTTATTCTTTTTTTTTTATTAATTTTTCGGCGTTACACGTTTGATTTCCTTTTTACAACAAACCGAGCACCGTACAATTCTTCAAGTAAAATTTCTCGGGAAGTAGAGGGAATATTCATAATTGATCCACTTAATTAAAAGTAAATGTTTACTTTGATTTTGCCGTTCCCTGAAATATATTATTACGGAGGAAAAGAATTCTTTAAAGTAATACTTGGTTCTAACCGAAAAATGGAATAAGTTTTAAGCTCCGGAAAGAAAAAAGTAGCAGGAAAGGCAAGGCTATAACCACGAATATCCAGGACTCTTAACTTTCCATTTTGACTTCACTTTTTTTTTTTTTTTTTTTTTTTTTTTTTTTTTTGTTTGATAAAAAAAATTAAAAATCTCCCGATTTTCAGGTTCGGGAAATCTTATACCTCCGAGACCGATCATCGTTAATGAAGGGGACAACGTGAGGATGAGATGCGCAGCTGATGGCAGGCCGAAACCGAATGTGGAATGGAGAAAGTATGACGGGTCCCCTATACCGGTTGGATCGTGGCAAGGTAAGATGGTTAAAAAGAATAAAGTTGAGACTCGTCATAAGGCTTTCTTATTTCGTTTAGTTTGGATTTTTTTTTTTTTTTTTGAGAATTTTATTTGAGGGTTTTATTTACTCAAATACCCAGATTTTTGATGTGATCGGGAATTCTTTTGATTAAGAATTCTATTTAATTGGAAATTAAAGTGGATTGAAAAACACGAATTTTTGAATTTGAAAATGCCACAGCGCGGAAAAGTTGCATTTTAGCCTCCATATTAACCCTAATTTTCAGATTTTCTAGAGACAATTTCTGGTGCCTTCAGAGGCCTAAAGTTTTTGAAAATTCTAAGGGCCGAAAAAATTAGAGCCGTATTTTGGTACGAAACAATTCGTTTAGTGTTGAGAATTTTCGGGAAATTTCAAAAATGAAGACGATTGTACAGAAATTGAAGTCATTTTTTATTTATGCCGAAAAACGGTTGTTACCTCTTTCGACTCATATTTAAAAAATGGCTCCAATTACTGTAAAATTAACTTTATTTTTGAAGTTAAAGGAAAATTTTCGACAGAAAATGAACTCTTTCGCACCAAAATACGGCTCTAAATTTTTCGGCCCTTATGAAACTTTGAAAAACTTTTGGCCTCTGGTGGCAGCGGAAATCAGCCTCCAAAAAATTAAAAAAAAATAGGATTAATATGGAGGCTAAAATGCGACTTTCCCGCGCTGCGGCATTTTCAAATTGAAAAATTCGCGTTTTTCGATCCACCCTATTGGGAATACCAATAGCCCAACTAAAAACCACTGTCTAAACCGAAAACTGATCGAAACTCGATTTATCTAACATTCACTAAATGAACTTGGGAGGTTTCGTAAAATATTTTTATATGACCAGTAGCTCAGCAGATTAGAGAGCGGTTTAGATAAAATAGCTCACAGTCAGTGCCGTTTTAATAAGCTGCACTTGGGGGTCGTCCATGTATTACGTAACGCCTGGAGGGGGTGGAGGGAGTCGAACGAGGTGTTACACGATGTTACGGGCGGGTGGGGGGAGCTGGGCCATGCGTTACGTAATTCTAATATTAAAATGATTTCAATTTTAATTCACTCTTTCAAAAACATTTTCCCGGTTATTCTTTAAAATAAAAAAATAAAAAAATTTTTTAACTCGTAAAATCTGCTTAAAATTTATCTAGAAAGTGAAAAAAAATTTTTTTTTTACTTCTAAACACGAAATTAAAATATTTTTCAAAGGGGAGGGGCTTAGAACCCATGCTACGTAATAACGAAGGAGGGGGGGTCACAGGTTGCGTTACGGGTGTGTTACAAGGGGGCAAGGGGGGGTAAAAAAGTAGCCTATTTTGAGTTACGTAATACGTGGACGACCCCTTGCAGAATCACCCATCTTTTTAAAAAATTTTTTAAACCTACAACTTCTTTCTATTACATACTAGGGGGTGTCTCATTTTTATAACGCCCTTCCCCCTTTTTTCATCACGGATGGAGCCAGACTTATTATACTTGCAAAATCACCCCTCGCCCTCTATGTAAATATAATTTTTAAAATAAGGTGTCTCATTTTTTAAGAATCTCGAAAATTGCACAAAAAAAAAAAAAAAATCTAATGTTTTGCGATAAACAACCTCCATGAGGATTTTTACGGCAAACTAAATCCGCTAGGGGAGCTCTGGCTGCTATCATGGTAAAATGGCGGCCGGCTTCGGATTGGTTAATAAATGACATTAATATGAGAAGGGAATATTTATTGACCAATCCGAAGCCGGCCGCCATTTTACCATGATAGCAGCCAGAGCCCCCCTAGCGGATTTAGTTTGCCGTAAAAATCCTCATTCTTAAAAAATAAAGATTTTCAAAACAATTGAATAGCCGACCAAATGACTCATACACAGCTGAAGCCACAAGCGGTAAAAAATCAAAGCAATAATGGATTCTTGGATAAGTGAGATTAACGTTTTTAGAAGTTAAAAAAATTTTCAGTTTCATGATATTTTAATGTTTTAACGAGTTGAAAAAATCGTTTAATTTTATTTTTTATTTTTTTATTTTGAAGAATAGCCGGGAAAATTTTTTTTTTTGAAAGAGTGGTACAAAATTGAAATCACTTTAATATTAAAATTATGCAACACATGGCCCAACCCTCCCCCTCCCCCCCTTCAGGCATTACGTAATACATAAACGACCCCCTAGGTATGAAAAACGAAAATGCTAACATAAGAAAATAAAACTTCTCTCACTCAGAAAAAGATCATCATTTCGACAGTTCCCTACCATTCCCTAATATAATTCTAACTTAACATAATGTTAGAATGGCCCTTTTATTAATATCGCATACAAGAACACAACTCGCAAGGTAATAAAAGCAACATTTTTCCAAAGGAGTCCCAAATTAAATGCTCACAAAATTAAGAAAAATTTGATTAATAATTAAAATAACATGATATGTCTAGTTCACTTAATACAAGCATTATTTTTTTCCCCAGCGATATCCGTTTCGGGACATACTTTAAATATCACCAGAATCAACCGAGCTCATATGGGAACATACATGTGCATAGCAGATAATGGAATACCTCCTCCGGCGAATCAAACCTTCGAACTCGAAGTTCACTGTAAGTTTTTTTTCTTTTTTTTTGGAAAAAAAAAAAACGTTTTATTACATAAATGCAGTATAAACACAACATTTGCGCTCATCTTATTTTTCCTTGATTCGTTTACAGTCCCACCGCTCATACGAATTCAAAACCAATTAGTCGGTGCTGCAAACGGAACGACAGCCGTATTAGAATGCGACGTAGAAGCATATCCCGAATCCGTTCGATATTGGGAACGTGCCGATGGAAAATTCATCGAAAACGGTTATAAATACAGAATCAACGAGACCGAGAGAGGGAAATACAAAGTCCGAATGCAACTTAATATAACCAACATAGGGATTAATGATTTCGGATTATATCATTGCATCGCCAAAAACGAAATCGGGATGACGAAAGGAATTTTCACCGTGTTCGGTAAGTTTCAGTGAAAGGAAAAAAAAAAAAAAAAAATTAAAAAGTTAGGAACGGCTTCATCAGAACCCCTTTGAAAACGTAATGCTAATTAGGTAATTCCCATGCAGGTAACCTTAAATTGTGTAAATCTAAATTAAACCAATCTAAACGTTTATCTCCGAAATTCCAATTAAGAAGCAAAGTCTCAATTAGAAAGGACAAGACACCCATACACCTTAAGAACAAAAGGAAACTTCGATTTTCCGAGTCGGACATGGGATTAATAGTAAAACAAATGGAAATCACGTCACGAACAAGATTCGTCACGTGGCACAAAAGGAAATTTTACCTATACAAAATAATAATAAAATCATCTACAAACCTTCGGGTTTCGGATTTCCCTAACCCTTTCACTACGTGATTTCTTAATTTTTTTCCCCCTCTTTCTTTCAGAAATCGATCCGAGATTGGCAACGCCGCCTCCGGTTCACATAGCAGGACAAG
The DNA here is from genome assembly GCA_037577465.1 of Liposcelis bostrychophila. Taxonomy (NCBI): domain Eukaryota; kingdom Metazoa; phylum Arthropoda; class Insecta; order Psocodea; family Liposcelididae; genus Liposcelis; species Liposcelis bostrychophila. The sequence continues at coordinate 9,928,939 of CM075212.1, forward strand.
GAGTTGCGATTTACGGGGAGCAACCTCCACCTCCGGTCGACATAGATGACATTTGCCCCCCGCAAGTATCGTGTCCCGAATGCCCTGATCCGAAGGAATTAAAATGTCGGGAAGGGAGTATTTCGCTATATGATTTAGTCGGAAAGTTGGAGATTAAACCATTCGGGAATGAAACGTATCCCGGTCTTCCAAACAGAACATTAGGTGAGATTATAAAAGATCAATTAATATCGTTCCCCCCGTGTTGTTACTTCATGAGAAATGTTCGTTAATTCGTACGTTTGTTTATTTATGATTCAGACTGCGTGTTGTACGCGGTAGGAAAACCAGTTTACCACAGATATACGGATCAGACGTACGGAAGCTGGATGAGGGATGCAGCTCCGAAAACAGAAGCAGCCGGGGAAATGTTTTGGGTGACCAGCGAGACGGATCCATTTCGCTTGTTCGAGTTTTCCAATAAGACTGTATATAGGAAAGATATACCAACCAAAGTTTATGACTTGGAGCATCCTTTTAAGGTAGAGTATGCTGTATCACTTTACGCGTTAACCATGTTTCACTGAGGCTCATTTCATTGCATCCGCCCAGGAAAAAGTAATTTTTTAGGTCATGTTTGTTCATGAGTAAATGTCATCATTTAATATTGCGCCTATGTTTAGCTTATGCAAGACTCACGGTAAATGTTTATTTACAAATTTGTTTTGTAAATGTTAATCAGGGCAGTTCGATATTCTGGTTTTTAGCTCGGTCCCAACTCGGATCGGATCGGATTCGGGTCCAACTCGGGTCTAGCCCCGAGTTAGACCCGAACCAGAGTTTTAGACCCGAGCCCGAATTTCAGAACCGGAGCCGAGCTAAATACCCGAATATTGTACAAACCTAATGTTGATATATGAATAACACTCATGAGTCATTTATGGCGAGGCTTGCATAAGCTAAACATAGGCGCAATATTAAGTGATCATATCTACTCAAATTTTCAATATGACCATCCATCCATGACCATAAAAAAATTACTTTTTCCTGGATGGAACTGGTCAGGAAAAACGACCGGTTCAGGTCAAATAATTTTCAAAATTCTAGGCGGGCTAATCCCCTCCCCACCCAGCCCCTCCCTATATCCGCCCATGCCCCCTTAACTTTAAAAATTGTGACGCAATATTTGCATGTCCCCTCATACCTTATGAGTACGCATCACTCGGGAAAGCGGATAAATTGTATTTTCCTTTTTACGGATAAACAAAAACAAATCTCGAAGAAAAAAAAAAAAAAAAAATTTCGAAGTTTTCTTAATTTTTTATTTTCATAGATTAGTCTTCGCTTTCCCGTAAAAAGAAAAATACTATTTATCTGCTGTTACGACTGATGCTTACTCTTAACTCAAAGCCAAGTTTGTTGTCAGTTTGCTGTTAATACTATCTTTTAATTTTTTAATTCACTTTTTTTTTTTTAAATCTCTTTCAGGGAAATGCTCACGTCATATACAACGGTTCATTTTACTACAATGAACGTGATAAGCCTAGGATATTAAAATACGAATTATCCACAAGAAATCTCATCCCTTTAGACGTACCCTTAGTTGCTACTAGCGGCAACAATTACTTATACACGACTGAATACAATTACATGGATTTTTCCGTTGATGACAACGGACTTTGGGTAATCTATGGACTGCCTTCCAGTAATAACACCATCGTCATGAAAGTCGACCCAAACACTATGAAGAAACAATACATGTGGGACATAAGCATAAACCACCACAAAGTGGGCGAAATGTTCGTCACTTGCGGCGTCTTATACGCCATCGATAGTGTTACCGAAAGGAACACGAAAATAAGGTTCGCCTTGGATTTATACAAAAATTTGTTACTCGACGTATCGTTAGTGTTCACAAATCCCTTCAGAAGGACGACAATGGTCGGTTATAATCACAGGACCAAGGTGAGAAATAAAAAAATAAAAAACAAGGGACAAAATTCCCTCAAGTAATATTAGAAGATAAAAGCCACATGTTTTTTAAATTTTGTAGGAACTCTACACTTGGGACAAAGGTAATCAATTAACGTATCCCGTGAGGTATCACGAAATAGGATATAACATGACGAAGGAGGACAAAGGAGAACCGGAAGCAAACGCACAAACCGGATACGAAATATATAACACATGAAAGCAACTTTACTCCAGCCATAAGCGGAGCCCTTTTATGACACTCAAGTGACTTACATAATAAATGGGATGGTGCATCTCTGTGACGCTTTTATTTAAAAAGAATGGATTATCAACTCATCATGAAACCACTAAATTTAATTTTAAAAGAAATTTATTCCTTTGTACCTACTCTAATAATAAGGTTTTTTTAGATAACCCTCCTGGATGGATTTTCAGAGAAAAATTTGACAAAAAAGTTGATTTTAAGCCAAATAATGAGTCCACTGTCAGATTAAAGCTCTAAAAAGGGCAAAAAAAATTTCCTGAGGGGAATCTTAGAAGCTCTTAAAAAAATGCCATAGAGAGTTTCGGGCTACAAAATATTCAAGGGGGTACGCAAGAGCCAGTTAAGAAGTTTGAACCCCTCCTGGCCAGTTAGCTTAGGTTACAGTTACAAAAAACAAAATGATTCCAAAAAAAAAAAAAAAAAAAAAAACATGGAATAATTAATTGAAATTTTAACACAACATATACACAAATGTATAAATCTCTTCAATTAAGATGATTGATTGCCAATACATTTAAAAGTCAGCAAAACTATTTTCAGTTTCAATTAAGGTGGAATATCAGCCACTTGGGAGTCAAATCAGGTCCTTGGAAAATAAAAATTAAATTCACCCGTTAAGTAAATTTATCTTAGTTAAAAATTAATTTAAGACTTTTCCTTTTTTTTAATAACTAGTATAATTTATTTATTTATATATACGTTTACAATTTTTCGATATAAGATGCTTTGTTTGTAAACTTTTTGCCATTTTCTTATTTTCCGTTTTGTTACCAACCTAAAAACTGTTTTTAAAAGGATGCTCAGTTGAGCATCTTATGTCGAAAAATTGTAAACGTACATATAAATAAATAAATTATACTAGTTATTAAAAAAAAGGAAAAGTCTTTAATTAATTTTTAACTAAGATAAATTTACTTAACGGGTGAATTTAATTTTTATTTTCCAAGGACCTGATTTGACTCACAAGTGGCTGATATTCCACCTTAAATAAAAATACATGAATTTTTTAAAGGGTGCTGTGCTACCTACAGATACAGCTGTTTTTAATAAAGAACTGCCAGTTTTGACTGATTTAAAACTTAAAAGCTTTATAAAATAAACTGCAGCATTAATACATTGCTAATAAACTAAGAAAAGCTTTAAATTTTTTAAATTATTAAAGAAATCATACCTACATAACAAAGTTTATTTCCTAAACTTAAGAACTAAACGCAAGTTTTATAAACTGTTAAAACTTGCATTCAAATTCCATGCAGAATAAAGAAGTCATTCAGTTTGGAAAGGGGTTATGTCAATGAGAGCAATTAAAAGTTAAACATAAATTAATAAAAAACATTACTCCTTTTCAATGTGCATCAACAAAAATAATTCTGTAAGAAATCTGTAAATCAAAACGAGGATTCGTTTTATAGCTGTTAAATATTAGCAACCAAACCATCGTCACTCAAAATCTGAAAATTCATTTCCAGGAGTGTCAATTTACCCAAACATGAGAAATGTTAACAATTTTGACTGTCTTTGTAATGATTAATTATTACTTTCTATTTTGTACAATGAGTGATGAATTATATAACGCTGAATTTTCGAAAATAATGCTTTTCACTGTTTCCTACCTTTCTCCATGTGATCCCATGCTCTCCTTTGAAGACAAATCAACTCCATGCTGCTTCATCTTCTTTGGGGTCTTCATGCGCTAATCAAATTCACCAATCACCAATTTACTTATTCTCAAAGACATTTTTTGATTTTATTTTTCCTCACTTATTTTACTTATTCACCTGAATCACAATTTTTTTCATTTTAAACAGATTAAAAATAGGAAGCAATATGGCCGCTGCTAAAAAAATCACACGACTCATTTCGTACGCCATAGTTTTAAATTATCGCAGGAGATTGCCCTACATTTTCGTAATCATCTTCACCGCCGGTATTTCACCATACTGCAGGGTATAAAATACAACGTATTTCAATAATTATTAACCGCATCCCGATAAATTAATAAACAAAAATGGTTAATACCCGTAGAATTCCAACCCTACCTTTACCGCTACGAATTATACAAATTATATGAAGTCGGGAATAATAGTATAAATATACAATGCTTCATGTTTAGCTTACGACGAGAAAAATATACGGTATATTTAAAATTTCTCCACGGCAGACATTTTAAGTTTTCTTTGTTTATTCTGCTCCCACGATATTTCAAATCCCCTAAAGTCCCGTTTGAAAGCGGGTCAAATTACAAGTAAGAAATATAAGAGAAATTCAAATTACGAGGCTTATTTATTCGGATTACGCTGCAGTGGAGATAATTATGAATATTCACTTTATTCATAACAGAAAAGAATTTTTTTATAGGGTAAAATCCATCGAATATTTATTCGCTTGAAATTTGTTGTGAAGTGGCATAACATCAAATAAATATGGAACAATTCATCGGTAAATTTATTTCATTGAATTGTGGCGATGCCGGAGGGGTGTTTCAAGGGCAGATTGTGCACGTAGATCCCTGTTCACAGAAAATAACACTTGAAAAGGCATTTCACAACGGATGTCCGTACCCTTCCAAGCAGGTTATAATTAGGTAATACACAGTTTTTTTTTCTTTTTAGCTTGTATATTCTACAATGCTGATTCAATTACTCATCAGTTTTTTTTTGTTTCCTTGTTTTTAGAGCTGAGAGTATTAAAAGTCTGGAAATGATTGAAGCTTACAGTGATCCCCCGCAAATGAATTCAGTAAAAATAAAAAAGCCAGTAGCCAAAAAAGCTACACAACCTCAAGCAGATAAACAATCCACCAGTAGAGAATCTCATACAAGAGAATCGCCTAGAAAGAATTTCGATGAAAACAAAGTGAATAATTTCCAAGCAACACCAAGCAAAAAGGAAAAATTGAGGCAGCGTTGGTATGGTCGAGATGAGGAAGCTTTTGGATCTCCAGTGGATCATACAATGATGGCTGATTTTGATTTTGAAAAGAATCTAGCTTTGTTTAATAAAAAAGCTTTTTATGAAGAAATCAATGCATCAAAACCTGATGTTGTTAGACAAGCTGATAAAAAAGGTGGAAAGTATAGATGTGATGAAAATGTTTTAAATTCAAAACCAGCTGCTTACAGACAGTTATTAGTACCACAAGCTGATACTAATGAATATGTGACGGATACTGGGTTGGTTGTGCCAAGTTTGACATTGGAATTAAGAAGACGAGTTTTTGCAGTTGCAGAACGACTAGGTTTGTCTTTTGAAAGACAATCGGAAATAATTGGAAGAGCATGTACTGAATTGTCCTTGTTGTTGCTTGGTGGAGCACATAGGTTAAACCCACAAAATCAACATCAGTGTCCAAGCGTTGTTGTTTTGTGTGGTTCCCACCGTACTGGATCTCAAGGTGTTAATTGTGCAAGGCAGTTAGCAAGTCATGGAGTTCGTACTACAGTTTACATACAGGACCCTGTTGATCTTACAACAGAAATGACATATGAATTAGCTTTATATAGAATGACATCAAATAAAGTAACTACAAATTTACAAGGTAAGTACTGCTACGTTTTTAAATGTTTACGGAGAAACTGTAATAGAAATGATTTTTTTTCTTTTAACTGAATTGAATTTTTTTTTGTAGAGTTATCAACTGCTCCGGTGGATTTAATCATCTTAGCCTTACTGGATTCAAATACGACAAATAAAAAAACGATTGTACCTGCAGCGCGATGGGCAAACGAAAATCGGGCTCAGGTTTTAGCCTTGGATCCACCTCAAGCAGGAACGGCTGGAGTGACTGCCAAATGTTCCTTAATACCTGGTTTACCGCTCTCATACGATTCTTCCAACGGAAAGTTATATCTTTGCAACGTCGGGATACCCCTTCAGGTTTTTAAAGACGTCGGAATTAAGTATGTCTCCCCATTCGGGCCAAAATTTTATATGCCCTTATACCCCAATGATATTTGAGGCTTCCGAAAAAATTTTCAAAGGAATAAAAATAGTAAATAAGGATCGAACCATTTTGAACTGAATCATTATTTATTAGTGAGCATGTCTCTTTTCGTTGTGATTTTACAATAATACCAGAAACCGATAAACGCTAAGATTTTTATGAACGTGAGTACATAAAAGAGCAGCGCCTTTTTTATTTTTATAAAATGGGGTGGATAAAGGGATCCATGGGTTAATCGTTTTCTTTTCAGGCTTATGAAAATCGGGTTGCATATTTTTTTTTAAATGATGATTTATTTTTTTCTGGAATTATACAGTACTGGTTAAAAGGAGTGTCAGATATGTTTGATCGGTATTGGATTTGTACGAAATAATAATTGAGTAAGAAACACTTGAATCGATTTTAATTTAAGTACAAGAAAGCCTTTAAAATTGAATTTGAATAATTTTTTAGAAGTTGTATTATAAATCAAAATTTCTTAAAATCAAAAAGAAGATTGAAAGAATTTAATGATATGTACTTTGTATAGATTTTTATAATCCTTAAGATGATTTATGCTTCAGATTTTGGAACTTGAAAGAATATATATTGTTTGAAATATAAAAATAATTTTATAATAATAAAATGGGTTTTTTGCAAAAAAAATTAAAGACGAAAAATATAAACCTCTGTGATCTTATGATCTTAATTTATCACGGATCATGCCTGTCATACCTACTGCGCTACCCTTGGTCAATATTTTTTGTCCGTAACTTTTGTAGGACATTCCATCCGAATGAATATTTGGTGCTTCTAGCTGTGGTGCAATCTAGCAACAGACGGTCAAACCTTGAAGAAAAGTAGTTTCGTTAGTTTTATAAACACTAAAAGATGTTAACTTTCAACCAAATCCGACACTATAATTGTTAAAAACTGGGAATACTGGATTTCCCTTCTCCTCTAATAATTTTTTTTTTTTTTGAAGCTTCAAAAAAAAAATTCAAAGACATTTTCCACGAATTTTAAAAAAAGAAGAATGCATAACGCATAAATTTGCGCATGATTGTTAATTTATTATTGTCATTCTCTTTGGACCGTTACGTTTTATCATTTTATGATAACGTCTTATCATGAATATTCCTTCGAAGTTCATGCATAAAAAATGTTTTAATTAAAATTTTTTTTTTAAATATTCCATTTCAGAAATTTTCTTTTTACTCAGAAATTTAATTTAATATATTTCAAAATTAAAAAAAAAAATAGGGTGTCAATTTAAAGTTTGCAAAAAAGAATTCGCAGTTAACTGTGAATTAAACGCATAGAAAATTTAAAAAAGCGGATCAGATTTACATAACCGTCCTTGCATGTATAAAGACCACGTGTAAGATACATTCATTGTAAGGCATTTAATTGTTTTATGCAGTTACGATGTCGCCGTGACGAAAATGACAAACAAAGAAATTTTTCTTGTTCAGTTTTTGTAAAATGTGAAAAGTGATTAAATATGAGTTTGTTAGCAGTTCCTGTAGAATTAGATGATCCAATGAGATCAAGGTCAAGAACTTGGGATGGACCCAGACAAAGATGGAGAGAATTATTGAACAGAAGATCCGGATCCATCAGCAGGGCACCAGAATCTAGTCTTCCTCATTTAAATATTTATGGGATTAACCCAGGAGTAAGTAAGCTACAGTAGTATGAAAAATCTATCCTCCATAGCATTAACACTTACGGGATTGTGGCAACCCAAAATTTTGAATAAATCAATTAAATGAATGAATCAAAATTGAAAATCTGACGAAAACGACGCCATTTTTAAAATTGTAAACTTTTCCGCAGTCAGTTGGAAGAGTAAACTTTTTTCAAATTTATTATGAGACTGAAGTGCAAAACTAGCTTGAATAACCGTTAAAACTGTAGATACCTTGAAATTTACCATTTTGAAAATCAAAAACAAATAATGGCGGCCCTAATCTTTTTTTAAAACTAAAACTAGATTCCTCCTTTTTTGTGTCCAAATCGATCATACTTTCTAAATTAATATTATTTTTCGGTAATAAGTTAGCTTATTATTAAGATGACTTTTCCGTAGAAAATTCAACAAATAATTTAATTGATTGGTATTTTTGAATGATACAAATGGTCGTTCTTTATCCCAATGAAGCTGCGTCCAAAAATCGTTTAATTAATAATTAAGATCAAAAATCATCTCCTTGGAAAATTTTCCGACCTTTTCGTAGTATAGGACTGAGCAGTGGAGTCAATGTACTGCTAAATTGTTGTATTGACAAAATGGCATCAAGTGACAAAAAAAAAAAAAAAAAAGCTTGAAGAAAGATTGGTCATAACTCGACATTTTCAACATTACCATTCTATTCGAAAAATCCCAGACCTTACTTCTTGGTTTCTACTGTGTTTTCAGATGCTTTTCTATAGAAGCAGTCCATTGCATAGGCAAAAAAAAATTACGGTTCTTATAATTGAATTTAAATAATACTTACATAATTTCTGTTTACCAGAATGGCGGCTTACAGGAGAGCCAAGAATGTAAGGAGAAGTTTACCCCCTCTGACAAATCCCTAAATCTCCTCGGAAAAGTCTGTTTTTGCAAATCTTTAATATTTTTTGATCCCCTTGAGAACATCGTTTTTGTCTCCTTCTAACCATTGGTAGACACCCCCTATGTTTCCTTGCCTAAGTTTTATGCAAAGATTGAAAAAGACGCATTTAAACTTGCAAATTTCTCTGAAAAGTAACGGGGAAAAAGTCAAAAACCGATTCGATATATTTCGAGATATTTCGATTTATCAGTTTCGCCAACTTGTGAAAAAGTATTAATATCTTTATATTGTTTACTTGGTTTCGACAATGGCGTAAGTGGTGATGTCATCCTGTTGTTTTATTTAGTTTTTAATTTAAATATTAGAAATTTAAAATCCGTTTTTGTCACATAAAATAATAAGCGATTTATCGTAGAATGTTTCGGTAAAGCAGTTATTGCGACGGATTCATCGATCGAGAAATTGCAGCAATTGTTGAAAATTGTTATCGGTTTTCCTATCGGTTTTTGCACAGTGGTAAAAAGTATATTTTATAATAAAGGGGAAAAATCTATAAAAATTTTATGTACTCCGAAAAAATAATTATAAATGCCTTACGAAGATAGATCGAGAAGGGCTTCATTGAGGACCCAAAGGAATATTTACGGATATTTTTCAAGTACGATAGACGAAGATGTAAGTAGACTTATTGTCTCTTGATATTAAATTTTTTTTCTGATATAGCCTTGTTAATGTTCTGATTCAAGGTTTTTGTTTTAAAGTATTTGGCAGTTTGTTTTTATTTCTTGAGATGTTTAAATAAACATATTTATCTTTTTAAGGTGTGAAAACAATGTAAGAAATGTCCTAGATTAATATTGTCTTTAAAAAAAATTTGAAATGGGAAATGATAATGAGGAAGCTAATCTCACTGACCTTCATTTTTGAAAAATTTTCAATATGCAAGATCAGTTAGTTTTTTTTTTTTTTTTTTTTTTTTTTTTTCTTAATTTTTTAAAGACAAGACATTGATCCTAGACTTCAAGGTAAACATTAAATTGCAGGTACCATTTTTGATGATTAATTCTTTTTAATCTGATATATAATCCAAAGGATTAACTTTTTAAAAATAGGAGGATGGACGTTATAAGAAAGATCTGTTTAATATCATTACATAATAATAATAATATTTGAAATAGTTGTTTCAGTTTAATAACTGAATTGTCCGTTATGAGATGGGTAATGTTTTCTGTTCTGCTATTTTACAGAATGATAGTTCAATATGTGAAGTAAGCATATTTGTGATAGGAGGCCACCAGTTAGCCAAAAAGGATATTTTTGGTGCAAGTGATCCTTATGTTAAAATCGACTTGAACACAATCAATGGAGATGTGACAATAGATTCAGTTTGCACTAGAACGAAGAAAAAAACATTAAATCCTAAATGGAATGAAGAATTTATATTTAGAGTAAGTATGAAAAAATATGAAATATATGAACGTTTTTGTTTCTGAAGCCTGAAAAGGAAGTAGCCGCAATGTCCAAGGAATCTTTTAAATCAAAGTAAAATCTTTGAATATCACATTTTATGAAGCTTTGACATTATGGTATTTTATGTTTTTGTTATCATATAATGACAAAAATAATTGAGTGGCATAAATATTGCAAAAACAAAAAAATCTTACTACTTTCAATGATTATTATGAAATTAAAAAAAAAAAAATTACCAGGAAGTTTTTGATCAATAAACTGGCATTTTATTGAGATCGATTTTTAATGCGCGATCTGGGTTATTTAATAAAAGAAACGTGTTGACGCATAATGTATAAGGATATGCATGTCAACCGGTTGAACTTCGTTTTGTACGGGTTGAGTCATTTCGAAAGGATTAAATAAATTATAAATTCTTCATATATGCCGCTAAAAAAAAAAAAAAAATAAATAAATAAATAAAAAAATAAAATAGATTCTGACCTACTTGAATTAAACCGTTTTTACAAGATAAACGATCGCGTGTTAGGTTCTTAAAACATTCTCAATAATGTCTTTTGTTCCAAACTTCTTCCTGTCTTTAATTTTTTTTTTTTTAAATTTTTCTTAATCTACAAAAAACGGATAGGCAGTAATGGGAAGCTTATGAGGCGTCAGCGCCATCACACATAAAGCCAAATTCGTTGGTTAATTTTTTTTTTTTTTTTTTTTTTTTTTTTTTTTTTGCTGCTTAATTTTCTCAGGTGAAGCCTGCGGAACACAAACTTGTACTTCAGGTATTCGACGAAAACCGCTTAACAAGAGATGATTTCTTGGGCATGGTAGAGCTCGTATTACCTCAGTTATCGCCTGATACTGCTGGGAGAGCTATCAAATATCCACTTCAACCACGAAGGTCACATATTAAACCGTAGATATATTTTATTTTCATTTAATTTTTTTTTTTTTTTTGTTTACGGTGGACACAACTTTTTTTTTATTTGATCAGAATTTTATTAATTTTTTTTTTCTTTTTTTCGATTTTTGCAGTGCGAGATCTAGAGTGAAAGGCTTCCTCGAATTAAATTACACGTTCCTTAATCAACCAAGAAACTCCAACGAAGCGGAAAGCCAAATAAATAGGCAAGAGTCGGACGAAAACCATTGGGAAATAGTCGATTCATTAGTACCTGCGGAAAGTCCTGCTCAAACGGTTTTTACCACGGCAGCGGGAGATTCTAGTTCGCCCCTCCCACCAGGATGGGAAGAAAGACAAGACGCAAATGGAAGGACATACTATGTTAATCACATCGGGAGGTGTACTCAGTGGGAAAGACCGACATTTAAGTAAGAAGTTTACTGAATTTTAGTAAAACAAAACTAGGAGCAAGATGTTGTAAGATAATTTCCCTATAAATTAGCCCAAAAGAGCTCCTAGATTTTCAAAAAGAAAAAAAAATCTAGAAACGAATACATTGTAAAGAATTAAGGGCGCACCGGGTAGCTCGACCCAGTCCCAGTCGGCGGACCATAGTCCTTTCCTGTCTGAAGAAAATCTTAACTAGAAACTGTTTTCAATTTTTGATATTGTTGTAACTTAATGAGAGCCTTGGGGGTTTAGGAAGATTCGTCATAAATTACTGGTCACGGTTTGTACTGGTCACACATGATTCGTCACAAGTAAAATTTGTCATAGCATATTTTTGTCATTAATTACGATTGGTCACATTTGTTAATTTGTCAGAAATGTTTTGGACACATTAAATATTAGTCATTATTGTTTATGGTCAAAGAATTATTTTCGTCAATAATTCCACATTGCCAGTGAGGAATTATCACGCAGGGACGAAATTCAAATTTCACAAGGGAAAATACAAAATTTAACAAGGAACAAGTTTTAATAAGGTTAAGTTTGAAGAGTTAAGGTATAAGATAAGCTTACTACAGGCAAGGGGAGGGGGGGGAGTTTGAAAGGCTGAAATAATGCGTACGAAATATTGTATGGTAGTGGCCCGTAGCCTAGTTCATAGCGCGCTCGACTCTCAATCATGAGATACGATGCGTCGTGCTTCTATCCTAGTTCACAGCTAGGATTTTTTCTCAGGTGCTAACTAGTGCGCTAGTCGGAAAATCAACGGTCACCACCCCTCGAAGAATATTTGTAGGATCCCTAACGGGGTGTAGCGTGGAAGATGCGAGTTCAACGACGGTGGAGGGGGAGTTAAAATGTGAAATCTTTGTTAATGACAAATTGTAATTGTGACTAAAAATAATGTGACATAATGTATAGTGACAAATAAATTTAATCAGTATAGTTTATGACGTATAACTCTATGACAAGAACGTTGTATGACGAATCATTTTTTAAGACTAATGTGTTTGTGACAAATTGTAATTTGTGACCAATTTACTTTGTGACGAGCAATCTGTGACGAATCTTCCGGAACCGAGCCTTGGAAGGTTGCATGAAACTGATACAACCGAAAATGAGCGGTTTCTAGTAAACTACTTCTAGATAAGACCCGAACTTTTAGGTCCTTGAAGAACTTTTGACGTAGGACTACGTCTTTGGGCTCGGTCCTGGGAAAATCTCTCTGTCCAGGTGTCCTCGCGATGTTCCCACCAAAAATTAATATTTTAATATTAAAAGTTTAACGTCGAGAATTTTAAAGAATTTACGGTCAAAATATAGTCAAAATTTACATAAAATTATTTTTAAAATATCGAATGATGTAAAAAAATAACTTTCGATATTTTTTAATTCGGTATTCGATATTTTTATTTTAATATTTTAATATTTTAATATTAAAATTTTAACTTCGAGAATTTTAAAGAATTTATGGTCGAAATATAGTTAAAATTTACATAAAATTATTTTTAAAATATCGAATACATCATAAAAATGATTTTAAAAAAAATTTTGATATTTTTAAAATATCGAAATAGCCAACAATTTGGGCTAAAGGGTTAAAATTTTAACTTCGAAATTCTTAAAAAATTAATATTAAAATTAATATTTTAAAATTAAAATTTTAACGTCGAGAATATGAGCCAAAGCAATCTTCTAATATTAAAATTTTGAGGCCGCACCAAATCCCAGACGCCGAGTCTCCCAGACTCTACTCCCGGGAGAGCAAATCCTAGAATATATTATTTATTTATTTGGTCTATGATTTGGGAACATAGAATCCTACAACCCAGACCAAAGAAATGAATAAATATTTAGAAAATAATAATAAATAATTAATTAATTGGTCTACGTTTTGAGCTACCGGGTGTTTCTCCGAAAAACTTAGAATTTCAGAAAACTGCTTGGCCAAAGACGAGGCGTAACGCAGTTGGGATCTTTATTATTTATTTCGAAATTTAAATAATATATTTCTGCTTTTTGTTCTCCCGGGAGTAGAGTCGGGAGACTTTACTCCCGGGAGAGAAAAATCGGGATTATATTATTTTATTTTTTAGGTCTGGGTTGTAGGACTCTGGGTTCCCAAATTAGAGACCAAATAAATAAATAATATATTTTAGGATTTGATCTCCCGGGAGTAGAGTCTGGGAGACTCGGCGTCTGGGATTTGACACAGTCTCAAAATTTTAACTGTGAAGACTTTAAATTATTAAATTATTTATACACTTAAAATTTTTAAATCGTTTCATCGTTTTAGCAATATTAAAACCCCATAGACGTAGTTCTACGTAGGGATATGCCCCCATATCCCAGTATGATTTTTTAGTTCTTATTTTTTAAACTTTGGTTGGCCGTCATAAAAATCAATATTATAAATCATACTGGGATTTGGGGGCATATCCCTACGCAGGACTACGTCTTTGGGGTACTGTCCTAATATTGCTAAATTTAAACAATGAAACGATTAAAAAATTTTAAGGCATTTTTCTGCTTGTTTTTGGTCAAAAAATTCTAATTTTTTGATAAAAATGTCATTTTTTTCGTGGCTTGAAAAAAACTTAAAAATTCTGATAAAAAAGGTCAAAAGTTGAAAAAAATTTACTCAAAATTTTAATGAAAGTCTTCAAAGTTAAAATTTTGATATTAAAACATTGCTTTAGCTCATATTCTTGACTAAAGGAAAAATGACAAAATTGAAAAATGTAGTGAACATTTTTTTTAAAATTTCTAAGTTCTTGTTTTTGTTCATCTAGTCTAATTTTATTGCTTAAAAAAAAAAGATATTTCAAAAAAGTGATCAAATTTTTAAAAAAAAGTTAAATAAAATTTCAGGAAATTTTTAAGTCCTTGCTTTAGCAACTTTAAGTTTAAGTTTCTTGAAAATTTACAAGAAATTTTTTAAGTCCTTGCTTTCGTTCATGTCGTCTAATTTTACTATTTAAAGAGGCTAAAAATGAAAAAAACAAATAGTCAAAATATCATTTAAAATTTAATTTAAACATTGTTAATAAAATTTACAAGAAATTTTTCAAGTCCATGGTTTCGTTTTTGTCGTCTAATTTTAAAATAAAATTTTAACTTTAAATTTCTTGTAAATTTTTTAGACAATTTTTTGTAAATTTTTCTTTAAAAAAACAGCGAAAATTTAAAAAACATTTATGAAAATTTACAAGAAAAGTCCTTGCTTTCGTTCATGTCGTCTAATTTTACTATTAAAAAAGACCAAAAATGAAAAAAAAATAGTCGAAATATTATTTAAAATTTTCAAAGCTAAAATTTTAATAATTAAATATTAATTTTTGGGGCGAACAGTGCGACACCCGGACAGACAGTTTTCCCAGGACCGACCCAAAGACGTAGTCCTACGTCAAAAAGCTTGCTCATATAAGGGGCCCTCCATTATTGGACAGGGCAAATTTTCAGGTTTCATGGGTGCTCCTTTTATAGACGTTTTACTGCATCTATATCAGTTTCTTGCACGATCACTTGTAAAAACTTAGTTATAACCATTGCTTAAGAAAGAAAATTATAGTCAAAGGAAACTTTAATATACTTTGCTCATTAAAATTAATTTTCCTTTATTTTTACTTTCAGCACTGAGCTGATAGATCAAACAAATAGAGAACAGAGCTTAGAATCGGCCGCGACTGAATTTCAAAGAAGATTTCACATAAGTGCTGACGACAGCGATACTCCTAGAAGGGAAAATGGCAGTACGCCAAGTCAGGTATGAAAACAGAAGAAAAAAAAATGAACGATTACAGTATTTTTTGGGAATATTATTCTTAATGCAGGCATGTAATTTGGGTTGTGGGTTATGGGTAGTAAGCATTAAGTTTTAAAATTTGCATCTGAAAGAAAATACAGATGGGACAAAAATTAGGCTTCTTTAAAATAACGACAGAGAATGAAAAATTGAATACCAAAAATTTGAATTTGAAAAAAGATCACGTGACAACTTTCAATTTCCATATTTTGGCTTTGAAGTACAGAATTACCTTGTCTTAAGTTTATAGACTTTTACATTATCAAAAACTACAAACTGTCTAATTTTTGTTCTCCAGATTTTCTTTATCTTGTGGGCTAGCCATAGATTTTTTTTGTAAAAATTTAGGGAAGAAAGAAAACTAACTTTTAAAAATCATTGCACGATGGAAAGGAAAAGTTCATTAATTTTTTAAATAATTTTTCGTTAAAATTAAGGTTCAATTTTTTTAAAAAAATGTATCATTTCGAGCTTTTTTTTGTTTTTTTTTGAAATTTAATAATTCCCGGCATGTTTATGATGTGCATGTTTCTTCATGTATGCTATCAGAATGGATCAAATGACGATGTTGACATTTCACCTGAAGACTTAGATTATGAAGAAGCGCATGAGTTTAGTGATGCTGAACAGAATAACAATGGCGACGAGGTAAGATAGTGGTAGTCGTTTTAGAAGCTTCGCACTTCTTTCAGCTAAAACACCGGCTATGAAAACAAACCAAAGCTTCCTGTTTTTTTTTCTTGGTTTTGGCCCAGCTTGAAGAGGTTACAAGTGGTTCCATAAAATCGTGTAGACTTTGAAAAGTATACCGGTATATTTCAGAAAATGTTTTAGTAAAAAGGAGCTCACTTGCGTTTCCTACCTACCCGCTTTCCTTCTGAAATCAAAAACTTGCTTCAGCAACTTAGATCATTCCTATACTTAATTTTCTTATTTTTCTCGCATTAATTGAATCAACGCTCACGTTTTATTTTTGCATCAATTCACCGTTTTACTAATACAAGCAATATTTTTTGCATTTTCTGAACGTAACTGATTTAATTCAGTTGAAATTACTTCATGCAGATAAGCTTGGAATACAAGGATGACTTTGGGTAAAAAAAAAAGAAATTTAATTTCAAGACAACGGAGACTGAGATTTTCCGTAAAATCTTGATTGAAATTAACAAGATTTTTAATTCGATTTTTTTTTTCGTTTCAGGCCAGTGAAGGAGCCGATTCGTCATCGCAGTCTAGGCGGGAGTCCCAAATTTCCGTTAGTACCAAATTTTGCAATTTTTTTGTTTAAGCTTAAAATTAGCAGTTTTCCCGTTTTTTTCATCATTTTCCAATATCCTCACTCAGCCCGTATAAGAGGAAGCTTCAGTGAACACATACCGTTTGATCATTTGTTTCCTCGATTTAGGGTGAAAAAATCCAAATTTTAGGTACCTATGAACTCCTTTGGGGTATCCTAGAGTTTTTAGTGTAAGTTCTAACTTGTCTGAAATCGTCAATAATAATGTTTTTAATAGTCCAGTTCTAATTTAAACTTGACTGAAATGGGTGTGCGACCAGAAAATAATTTGCGTTTGAAGAACTTTGATTTCGCTTTCCGGGTTCGTATTTGCTCGGAGCAAGTTAAAACCTGTACCAAAAATTGAATAAATCAAATTCGGTAAGAATAAGTCAAAGGAGTTCGTTAGATACCTAAAATTTGAATTTTTTTCCCGTAAATCGAGTGTTAGACAAAATATCTATTTTCCTTCCTGTATTCACTGGAGCTTCCTCTTAAATTAATTATTGACTAATATTTAAATGGCAGTATTTATTTTACAAGGGCAGTATTCCGGGGCGGTAAAATTTCAGCAGTTTAAAATTTTTTGTGGCAGTATTTTAAGGTTTTCTCAGTATAATAATAAAAATGAGCAGTTAAGGTTATTTGATAAAAATATGATTGATTTAAAATGACCAGTTATTTATCTTTAAAAAATACAGAGAAAAAAAAAATGTTTCGTGCCCAAAAAAAATATTTTACAGCCTAAAAATCTTGAGGGACCTCAAAATATTTTTTTGAAAATTGAAAAAAGAATTCAGGGCATGTTAAGTGCATTTGCCGATGAACCAAAATCTAAGCACATTGAGTTCTTTTTTCTTGTTTGATTATTTTTTTAAATTATTTATTTATATGTAACTGTTGCACAATGCCAGGTAATAATACTGCCCTGATAAATATTTATACTGACCGAAATGCTTTGATTTACCTGCAAAACTTGATTTTTTTACTGCCCAGATACTGCCTCAAAATTTTAAAAATACAGTTTATAAAATACTGCCAAAAACTTTAAAAAATACTGCCCCGTTAAATGCAAGCCTTAATTATTTAAAAATTCATAAGCGCTCCTGGCGGTGAAATTTTGCAATAGGGGGCCTCTTTATACCTACTTTTGCTCACTGACGTCTTCTTAAAAAGCAATAGGCCTTTTTTTCCCGTGTGCCGTTCAATTTAAATAATTTTTTTTTTTTAATTTTAAAAATTAACTTCTATTAGATTGCTTACCTCAAAGCCAGAGCGTCGATTTTCAAAAATTCAAGATGGCCGCTATTTATTTGTTTTTTTTAAGAAACGACCATATGAGCTTTAAAATTCGACGTTATTGCTTGGAGGTACAGAATCGTTATGCGTAGTAAAAACATCTTTGACTTTTTTTTTTTTTTTTTTTTTTTTTTAAGGTTCCTGAAGCACCAAAAAATAATGTCCCCTCTTCAGAAGGTTTGCCTACTGGTTGGTCCGTTCAAGTAGCTCCCAATGGTAGAGTGTTTTTCATCGATCACAATGAAAAAACTACGACTTGGGTCGATCCGAGAACTGGCCGAGCTAGTCCAATGCCGAATCAATCGGTGACATCACTGCCTAAGAAACCGGAGGACGAACTTTCGCCGTTACCCGAGGGATGGGAAGAGAGGATGCATACGGACGGGAGAACGTTTTTCATAGATCACAATACAAGGACAACGCAATGGGAAGATCCGAGATTGTCGCTTCCACACATTGCGGGGCCTGTAAGCAACTTGAGCAATTAAACAAAAATTGAAATGAAAAAAAAAAAAAAAAGTTTTTAATTTTTTTCAATTTTTTTTTTTCAGGCTGTACCGTACTCTAGAGACTATAAAAGGAAATATGAATATTTAAAATCGCAGTTAAGAAAACCAAATAACGTACCAAACAAATTTGAAATAAAAGTTCGACGGGATAATATTTTAGAAGATTCGTACAGAATTATAAATAGCATTAGTCGCGTGGAATTATTAAAAACTAAATTATGGATCGAATTCGAAGGGGAAATAGGTTTGGATTATGGCGGATTAGCTAGGGAATGGTTTTTCTTGCTCTCGAAAGAGATGTTCAACCCGTACTATGGATTATTTGAATACTCAGCTATGTAAGTGAAAATGATTTGTTATTTTTTAGTTCACGAATTAAAAAAATAACGGCTTCAAGAGGTTCGTTTTTTGACACTATCGCTTTTCTCAGTGATAAAGATGAAGATATTCAGTGAGAAAAAAGAGAAAAGTCGTAGGCACGGAAACGGTGTGCTCGAATTTTAGAAGGATCTCTCTGAATTCAGAAAACATTAAATTAAAATTTACCTTTTTTTTTATTTTTAGGGATAATTATACTCTTCAAATAAATCCATCATCGGGGATGTGCAACGAGGAACATTTAAATTATTTTAAATTCATTGGTCGTATTGCCGGTATGGCGGTTTATCACGGAAAACTTTTAGATGGTAAGGAGTAAACGTAAACGAAATTAGTTTTACTAAAACGCTATGAAGCAAAAAGTGTAAAGGTCTGGTTCCAACCTGAAAAAGCTCAATTGAAGCGAAGAAATAGTTCCTGAATTGCTTTTCAGTATTTCTAAAAGGCGACTATATAAAAGGGACGGAAAAAAATATTGGTAGGGCAATTTTTTTCCCATAAAATTGGCAGTGTTAAATTTAAATATGGGGCAGTTTTTTGAATAAATTGGCAAGGATTAATTTTTTTTGTTGCAGTAAATTTTTATATTTTAAGGAAGTTGCAGAGTGGCAGTAATTAGTAATACAAGGGCAGTATTTTTTTTTTTAAAGCTAATTTTTTTATATGTTTTTATTTGTTTGCACGAATATTGCTTAAAGAACGAAGGGCATTATTCACCTGCAGAACAAACATTATTTACTCGCTGAAACAGGCAAAATTTTGATCATTTTAAAAAATGAAAAATATATAGAACATACATTGTGTCACTTTATGTTAAATTTTTTTTTTTTTTTTAATGTCAAAAAATGTCTTTTAATGCCAAATTATTCATTATACTGCCAAAAATTTTTTTAATGCCAAATTATTTATTTTACTGCTAAAATATTTATGATACTGCCAAAATAATTTTTTTACTGCCAAAATGATTTTTCAACTGGCCAAAATTGTACTGCCAATAAAAAACTGCAAAATTATTAAATTTACTGCCAATTCATTTAAAAAACTGCCATTTTATGAAAAAGCCCTGCCATACTATTAATAAATTACTGCATCTTTAAATAGTTGCCTTTCTAAAAATGTTAACCAGAATTGTTCACGTTGAATTTTCCGGAAGTATTTGTAGAGCTTACAAAATTTTGGAAAGATCGTTTTGAAGCTAGGAAAATAACTTATCCAAATTTTTTTTAATATATCTTGGTATAACTATATACTTTTTAAAAAAAAGTATATTAATGCAACAGACCTCAAAATCACTGGGGGAAAAAACTAATTAATTTATATTCATTTTTTTTTCAGCTTTCTTCATTCGTCCATTTTATAAAATGATGCTAGGTAAAACAATAGACTTAAAAGACATGGAAAGTGTGGACTCCGAATACTACAATTCATTATTGTGGATTAAGGAAAACGATCCGACAGAATTAGAACTTACGTTTTCGGTGGACGAAGATATTTTTGGTGTTACTTCGCAAAGGGAACTCAAACCCGGCGGAGCCAATATTCCGGTTACTAATGAAAACAAAGATGAATACATTAGGTGAGTTACCTATAAAAATAAATATTCATACCGTAAAACGGGGCGAAATTGACCGTCCGGGGTGACTTTAACGTGCCTGTTCTTAACAAGCACAATTAACTTCCAGTTAAATTTTGTAAAATTGCACCGTAAAAAGGTAAAATAGAGAAAATTTTTACTTTAAATCTTTACCTTGAAAGATAAAGAGATTTTCTTAAGCGGCTGATATTACACCGGATAATTCCACCCTATTTTTCGTTTTAAATTTTATCATTTTCATTTAAGTTGGATTTAATTCACTTACTTTTTTCTTACAGCCTAGTTATCCAATGGCGATTTGTAGCTAGAGTTCAAGAACAAATGAACGCTTTCTTAGAAGGATTCAGCTGTTTAGTACCTTTAGCCTTTATTAAAATTTTCGACGAAAACGAATTAGAACTGTTAATGTGTGGCATTCAAAATATCGACGTCAAGGATTGGAAACAAAACACTTTATACAAAGGGGATTATCATCCTAATCATATTGTAGTGCAGTGGTTTTGGAGAGTAAGTTTAAAAATTTTTTTTTATGACTTTATAATTTTTTAATAAATATTTTTAAATTATTTTTTCAGGCTGTTTTAACTTTTAATAAAGAAATGAGAGCGAGGTTATTACAATTCGTAACAGGAACATCACGGGTACCAATGAACGGTTTTAAAGAGCTTTACGGAAGTAACGGGCCTCAGTTATTTACAATAGAGAAATGGGGAACGCCTGATAATTATCCTCGTGCTCACACTTGGTAAGATTTTTTTTTTTTTAACTTTTTTTTTCCATTCTAATTTTTTAAAAATATTTTTTCAGTTTTAACCGGATCGATTTGCCGCCTTACAATAGTTACCAGGAACTTCGAGAAAAATTAATACGTGCTATCGAAGGATCACAGGGATTTGCTGGTGTCGATTAAAAAAAAAAAGAATTCTTTATCACTTAACTACTCCGCTTGTTACTTTAAAAAAAAAAATCTTTCAAAAAAAAATTTATGAGCTACGCTTATTATTTTTTTTTCTCTTATAGGCCCATAATTTAAACAAAAGCTTCTATTACGCTAAGCATTAAACATATCTTTTAAAAAGTGTATACTTATGTATACGGTTTACTGTTAAACAAAAAATCAGATCGATTTTCACTTGCCTTTTTATCCGGTAAAAACATTTGATTTTTTTTTTCCTGTGCAATTACAATGATCATTCCTTTTATAAGTAGTATTAAGAATGCTTACCTAGTTTTTTTTTTCTTGAATGTTAAAAAAAAAAAAAGAATATGAACAGATAAATACTTAGGCAAGGGATTCGATTTTCTTTCTTAATGTTTTTATTGTTTGCAAAAAAAATAAATGTTAACTGTAAAGCAAATGATCATCACGATAGCGATAAAGGCAGTAATTTTTAAGAAATCAAGTCCCTTAGAATTCAATAGAAATTTATAATCGGAATTTGTAAAAAGAATGCTTTTCAGCAGTTATATTTTCAAAAGATAAATCGAAACAAATTCCGTCTTTATATTATACTAATTTATATATTTTAAATCAGACTAACTCAGTTATTATCATTATTGTAAATACTTTCGCTCGTTTTATATTTTAATTTTGACGTTTTCTTGTATAAAAACAAATTTCTATATATTTAAAAAAAAATTATATTTAGAACGAAAAAAAAGAAAAAAAAAAAAAAAAGAGAATTAAAAAACTTTTTCCTACATAGTAGCTACCAGTGAAATTTATTACAAAAAAAAAATGAAATTATTTTGTGATTTTATTCGGAAAAGTAATATTTATGGAATGTTTATTTTTATTTTTTTCGAAAAGGCAACAATGAAGACCAGTTTGTTGGTTTCCCAAATAATTATTATTTTAAGTCTAAAAGGTTTCGATTGAAAGGGAAAAAAATTTTTAGCAATATTTTAAAATAAATTATCCACCCTGAGTAAGAAGTTAGCAATAAAAATACGACGAAAAAACTATATAAAAAAATTTTGATCTCAGTGATAATTCAAAATCAAAAAGAAAAAAAATATTGCAATTTTTTAGACTTAAACCGAAAAGTAAAAAAAAAAAAATTATAGAAAAAATTAATTATACATAAGGTTAAAGTTTACACTGATTATATTCGTTCATGGTTGAAAAGTGTTTCTTTTTTTTTTTTTTTTCCTAGAAATTTCATATAAATTTCCAGAAATTTAAATAATAGGCATGATAAATTGGTAACTGAATTCGAATACCAACGTCGTACCTAAAAAACGGCGTTCCGACGTCTCAAACCGAGATCAGGAACGATAAGGGATTGATGAGGGAGTGATGGTCAATTTTTAGTTCGGAAGTTTTGAATTCCGAATTCCATTAACAAGTTATCATTCCAACGTCAGTAAAATTTCGCTTTTGACCTGTCAAACTCAGGATTAAACCTAATGGCAATTGTCCTTCGGTTTAGTTTAGGTATTCTGTTAATACAAAACGAGTTTTTTATTCTCCAAGAAAAATCTCGAAATTTCCCGGCTGGGCCAAAGCCAAAACTCATTCCTGAGAATTTTTTTTAAAATTCCCTTCAACCGGGCTAAATTTATTGGTTCAGGGCGTCTTTCGTGTCTTTTCAGAAAATTTTCATATCTTGGGATCTGCACAAAAACATTTTTTATTCTCCCAGATAAATATTAAAATTTCCCTGCTGATCCAAAAACCAAAACTTCCTTAAGATTTTTTTTTAAAGTCCTTTCAACCGGGGTAAATTTTTAGTTCAGGTCGTCTCCGAAAGACGACCTGAACTAAAAGTTTACCCCGGTTGAAGTCTTTTCAGAAAGATTTTCAGTTTTTTGCAAACTTCATATGAATCTTTTGCCGGCTAAGGATTTTGAAAGCAAAAATTATTTTTCATTGGTAGATTATTACAACAGCAAATATAATTTCGACATCAAAACCACATTTGGGATCGGCGATCGAAGTTACGGCACGGAATTAGATTTCAATAAGCATTTCTTTCGTATTTTATTTGACATTGCGGTCAGATACACGGTTTTTATAGAAACTACTTTTACAATGAGGTTAAAATGACTGTATTAGTAGTTCCTAATATCCCTGCTAGAGGCAAGGAGTGTCGGTGGTCACCCATCCGCTAGCTGGCCGTTGTCAATGCTGCTTAACTTCATTGATCACGATACCACTAAACGGAACAAGGCACCAATCCGACCCCCTAGGGAACATTTCAACAAATGCATCTGATATGAACAGCGATCGAAATAATAACATAATTTTGCGATTTTATTGAAAAGTGTTTTGTTTTTTTGTACATCAGTACAATTTCGCTTCTGATCTGTCAAACTCAGAACTTAACCAAAAGACAAAGGTTCTATTCCACTGACGGGCGAGCTGCGAAAGCTGTTAGTTGAAATCTTCCTTCGCTTCTTATTTTCTCTAACTTAAAAAAAAAAAAAAAAAAAAAAAAAAAGGATTTAGAGTGAAATTTTATCACCAGAAAGGAATTGAACTTCAAACATTCAATTTTATTTATTTAAAGTACCACATCATTATTAAAAAATTATATTAAAAAAATGGAACTTATTCATTATTTAAAAAGTATCAAAAGGAAGAAAGAAAAATACTACTTATGGTAACTGCAGAAACAGCTGTCATTTGAACAGTTGTCAGCCGAAACCAATCGTTCATAAGAGTGGCACCCCCCTGGATTGTAATTATGATTTTACTTACAGAGTCAGACTAAACATCAGAGCAAAAGTGTGCTGATCTTATGGCGGGTTTCCAAAACAGAAAAAAAAGAAGAGAAACATTATTGAAGGAAAAAAATCTACTTGGAAATGTAGATTTGTCATCAAGCATGAGTAGCACCATTGTAAGTAACAACTCAGGAGTTTTGTCAAATTCATTGCTAGGGAACACCCCAACAAATAAAAATACTGTTAACAGTGTTGATCCAGAAGACATAAGAGATTTTAATTTTAGCATGTCCCCTGGGGCTTTCCTGCCCTTATTAAGTGAACACGATAACAGTGCAAGTTCAAATAACATTGATAACCCTGCTTTTTCGCCATTAAGCATAAGCAGGGGGTGTTACACCACACATTACTACATTACAACATTGACTTTATATACACACATATACTACACTTAGATTTGTGAACTGATAAAATTTCGTTTGCTTAAGCACGTCAATGTCTAGCTTATGTGAAACTACCGTTATACCCGCATCGAAATTTACCCAGCGCCTGCATGCGAGTATACTAGTAAGTTCCAACTTACTCAGCTAGATAGAGCGAGGTTTCGATGGTCACACCAATCCGTGTTTTGCGCCGCGAACTCAAAAGCTTAACTTCGTTGTTCGCCACACGTTACGAAGCCAGCCATGCCAAGTTGACCTCAAGTTCAAATAATGTAAATAAAACAAGGAGCAAACGTTTATCAGGTGCAGGTATGCTTTCAAGCACTGTTACATCAATCTCCTCCGACACACCTTTAAACCAAAACAGATCAAAGAGAAAAAATTCAGGGGTTTTGACCGAGAAAAAAAGACCCAAAAAATTTAGTTAAAACTGAGGTATAAAAAAAAAGAAAATAATATGAAACATAGCTTAATAAAGCAGATAATGCGGTTAACACGAAGGGTAGAATATTATGTGTTAATTCTAATGTATGATCTTTGTCATTGTGGCTTGGTGTTATGAATCAATCAATGTCCCGAATGTAAGAGCTGCAATCCAGCAATCCTCTCAAACATGCTTTGCAACGTTAAAATCAGTTAAAACATTTCTCAAAATTATAATATCAATCAAATCAGGTTTTACATTCCTATTTCTAATATGGTTGAGAATTTTGTATGTATTTAATAATTTTCATTTGTTACTTTGTTATGTGGTTACCAACTGAGATTTTGTAAAATAAGTTGAAATGATATCTGTTTCATCTTGCAAAAATGTAATATTAACCTGTTTAATAGCTAAAAGTTTTCATTTGTTAAATTAAAATTAGTCAGTACGGGACAAACAATTTCGATTCGAAGACGTAGACTCGCACTGTAATCAGTTAAAAAAATTAATTTTAGGAAAAAGTATTTACTTAATTAACATGAAAAGACTGAATTGAAGCTAAGAAAATATTTTTGTATTTGTATTCTTGTTGACAAAACTATGTTTCTGAACTTTAAAAAAAAAAAAAAAATTAGTGGCTACTAGTGAAAATAAGTAAAGAAATAAAATAATAAAATAATTTTGCGATTTTATTGAAAAGTGTTTTGTTTTTTTGTACGTCAGTACAATTTCGCATCCAACCTGTCAAAGAGAAAACTAAACCAAAGGACTAAAGGTTCTATTCCACTGATGGGCGAGCTGCGAAAGCTGATAGTAGAAATCTTCCTTCGCTTCTTATTTTCCTTAATTTAACAAAAAAAAAAAAAAAACGGATTTAGAGTGAAATTATTAACCAGAAAGGAATTGAACTTTGAACATTCAATTTTATTTATTTAAAGTACTACATCCTTATTACAAAAAAGTATTAAAAAAATGGAACTTATTCATTATTTAAAAAGTATTAAAAGGAAGAAAGAAAAATACTACTTATGGTAACTGTAGAAACAATTAAAAAAATAATATCTAAAAAAAATTGTTACCTTAAAAAAAAATAAAAAACGAAAAGGTTTAAACTGAAACAAGAAATTCTGTACCTCAGTGCCAAATCGTCCAATTTGAAAACTTTGCTATTATTTATTTATTTATTTTTTTATAAGTAATATCACAAGACGGTTTTCAAATTTGATATTTGACTCCGATGTACAAAACCAAAAAACTTAATCATTAACGTCACTTTAAAAACATCCTTTGTATAAAATATATTGAAGTAACTTCTTAATATTCAGGATCTTCTTCGTCTAGTTCGTTGGAAGTGTCTTGAGAATCTTGAGACTCTTGAGACTGAGAATCGTTGTGGTCAACCCCTTTGGCTCGTTTTAAAAATTTTGAAGATTCCACTTCTGTGATGTTAAGGCTGACGGACCGTTGTAAATGCAAAGAGTGGAAACTGTGTTGGAACACTTTATCCCAGGTAATAACTGAAAAAAAAGTAGAGATGGAATGAAATAATTTTAAAAAATATTATTGCGAGGACAGGCCTATCCAAAAAAAAAAAAAAAAAATCACAAAGTCAATCCGCCATTAAATTAGCGATATTACCTTTGGCGTAATAAAAAAATACTGAGTAGAAGTAACAGGTGCTGTAGCTTTAACGATTAAATCGATGATTCTGCGTTCATTAGCCGGATCCATCCCCTAAAAAAAATTAAAAATAAAATTAAAATTAAAATAATTTAACAAACAATCGAAATATTTTCTTTTCTTTTATACCTGATTAATTTCATCCACAAATCTAAAAGGCACAGAAGTCAATTCTTGCAGCGACAACATATAAATCGCAGTGGAAACTGCTCTTTCCCCTCCGCTTTGAAAAGTCCTACTTAATTCTTGCAAAGGAACTTCATCTCTGAATTTAACTCTGATTTTTATTCCATATTCCTCGTAATCATCCTTAAAGAAAGAAAACGATTAATTTTTCGGGTCGGCTACATGTAAAATGATTTTTAAAAAAAAGCAAATACCATGTTTTCAGGTTTCAGAAGGTCAACTTCCCCGGCGCAACCCATCGTCGTGAAAAAATTCTCAAAATTTCTATTAATTTTTTCGACGAGCTCGGTAACCGGAACAAGCCAACCCTCTCTCAGTTGCGCCAGTTCTTCCTTTTTCTTTTCCAAATCGTTTTTGGAACTGTTGATGGAATTCCCGAGTTGAGTTATGTGCTCCTCCCTTTGTTCGAATTCTTTCAAGATGTCAGCGCTCCCGCCTCTTAAAAAGTCCGCTTTCGTTTGAGTCTCTTGAATTTCTTCGTCCAGCTCATCTACGGTATTTTTCAATTCTTTGAATTTTTCTTCGAACTTCTTGAAGCCTCGCTCTCCGATCGCAATCCCGTTCGTTTCTTTCCGGGCTTCCTCTTTGGCTCTGTTCATGGCTGTTGTTGCCTCCCGCAACCTCTCTTTCATGAGTTCCAGAGTTTCGGAAGTCCTGTTCGCTTCCTCCGTTAGCTTCTTTTTGTTTTCGACTAAAGTTTCGATTCCGAACCGTGATGTCTTGTAAATGATGTCGCATTGCCGACGGTTTTCCGAGGCTTTGTCCAAACTTTCATGGCCGTCTTTTAAATCCTGAAGCCTTCGATCAATATCTCGTCTTAAAGTCTAAAAAAAAAAAAAAATTGATTAAGTATAAACGGTCGTTCATGAGAGAGGGAAAAAAGACAAAAATTTTAAATCACCTGTCGTTGAATTTCAGCTTGCCCGTAAATTGTTTCAGTATCTCTTAACGTTTTCCTAATGCTTTCAACCTGAGCCTGAGCTCTCTTTAATTTTACATTAATCCTAGTTTTTTCCTCCATTTTCGTGGCCCATTCTTTCTTTTTATTTTTAATTGCGTCAACCGATCTCCGCAATTCATTTAATTGCTGGTCAAAGTCTGTGATTTCTTGGTTTTTCATTTGAATCATGTGTTCGTGATTTCTTTGGCTAAAAAAAATTTTTTTTTTTAAATTAACACCGTAATTAAAAAGATAAAAATGTCGAATTTTTTTTTTTATTTCTTTTTTTATACTTACGCTTCGACAAGCTCTTGCAATTTCCTTTCATCTACGGACTCCACGAAGTATTTACCCTTGCCCGATAAAGGCCTGACACTCGTGGATTTATCTCCGGAATAGGTGGAAACTTTTACAGTGAACGCATGATTTTTTGAGTAGAAAGAATTAATGCTGGAAGGGACTGAAGCACAATTATCTTTGACAGACTCATCACCGACCGGAACGTTATGAATTTTGTATGATTTACATAAGAAACGTACGATAGGCTCCGGAGCTGTGATCAAATCTTTTAAGAACGCGAAAAAACCCAAAGGCCTAAAAAAAAAAAAAAATTCAATTTTTAGAAAAATTCTGAATTTCACTTTCAAAAATTTAATTTAAAAAAAAAAATATGTATGATACCTTAATTGATTCATGGACACCGCCGGAAAGTACTGACTCTGATCTTCTTCGTCTGAACAAACCACGTTTACTTTTAAGTGCATTTCAGTCCTTAATTTCCTAATCAATAAATTCATATCTTCAGGGTTCGTACATGTAAATGCTATTAAATCTCTGTAGTTAATCTTTGCTTCTACGTACTTTGCCATTTCAGGATTTGAAACGTCCATCTGTAAGGATAAATTTCTTAAATTAAAAATTTAATTTTTAAAACCTTGAGCCAAAATGGGATAGTTACTTCAATTATTATAGGATTGTAAACCATCCCCCTGAACAAGTTCCTATTGTCCTTAAGCCACATCATACCCCTGTACACATCAGGTTCGTGGTTTCGAACATAATCGACCCTGGCATTACGCTTTCTTTCCAAACGAGCTCGTTCTGACTGAATGTTTCTGATTTCTTGTCCTAAACGAATCACATCCTCTTCTAAATCTGCTTTCATATTACTTATATTAGTTTCTCTCTTTTTAATATCGTTTAATTCTTTGCTTATAGCAGCATCTTGCGCGTTGAATTGCTGTTCAGAACCTTAAAAAAAATAAAATAAAATTATAAAATACGTAAGAGTCAGGGGGGTGAGAAAAAAACAAATTACCGATTTCGGCAAGTAAAGTCCTCAAATCGTTTTTGAGTTTATCAACATCTGTTTCATAAACCCTCATTTCTTGCTTTTTAGATTCCTCTTCTGCGATTTGCTTTTCAATGTAATTATCTACATCTTCCAAGTCCTCTATTTTTCGCTGAGCTCTTTTTAACCGGTCATCAACTACGGACCGTTTTCCATTTTCCTCTCGTTTCTTAAAGAAAAAAAAAAAAAAAAAAAAAAAAAAAAGACGTTAATTGCAAGATTTACATGAGTTTAAAAAATCTCATAAAAGCCTAATTCTTACAGAATCTGTTAATTTTTGTTGGTATTCCTTGATGTTATCCTCCAAGTTTTTCAAATTTTTTGCTACTTCTTCCAATTTCTTCTTTTTGTCATCATATGCTCTTTGAGCTAACTTTGTGTCATCTTCCACTTCTTTTCTTTTCGCAATGACTTCATGATACTTTAACCATGCTCGTTTTTGATTAAGCAAGACCAACTGAAAATGGAACGCAACATCATTATTATTCAAAACTTATTTATTTGATCTTTTAAAAGAGACTTACCCTTTCATGCAAAGATTTTTTTTCTCTTATTTGGTTTACTTTATCTTCAATTCTAGCATTTTTCTGTTTCTCACTCTCAACCTGCTCTTCAAGAGATTGAATATACTTCTCATTTTGTATGATGCCACCCCGTAGATTTTTTAAATTCATATGCTTCTGCATTAATTCCATATCTACAACAAAAAAAAGATAAATTATCTTCCTAATCTACAGAATGTCTTTGATGTAACTCACCAACTGTCATTTCAGTGTTTTCTAACAAAAGATGGGGGTTTAATTTGGCGAAATCTTGCACTTTTTCTTGTGGTAAAAATGTGCATAAGTTATCTATTTGTATTTTATAGTCAATCCGAAGCTGATTAATCTACAAAAAAAAAAAAAAGAATTATCATAAAAAGAAATCTGATACAATCCAGCAATCATATTACCTTATTGATAGTTGCAACAGCATTGTTAACATAAAATTGTGAATGATTATTTGATGAGATCTGTCGTTTAACTGTGACATGATTATCTTTCCCATTAAAGAGTTCAATTTCAATTATTGATTGATCACAGCCACTTTTAACAAATGAACTGACTTGATCAGCTCGACCGCAATATTTCGGTCTTCCGCCTAGTCCTAATATAACAGCACATACAATTGCAGACTTCCCAGTTCCATTTGGGCCAACAATAAAATTTAAATGATACCCAGGTTTTATGTCAATAGAATCATATGTCCTGAAAATTAAGATTAACAAATGTAAAACAAGCTGTCATTTATAAAAAAACGTCAAATGTTACAAATAACCGCCCATTATGAAGAAGGGCAGTTCAACTCACATAAAGTTTTCTAAATGTATTCTCGCTATCTGTCCAGGTAGCGTCGGGACTAACGCAGTATTTTGAACTGGCATGATGAAACCTATAATTCTCCTGCCCAATCACATAGAAACAAAAAGCCGAAAATGTTTTATTTATCTAAAATACTAAAGCATACCGGTTAACCAGACGTGGTTCAGTTGTCCGCTTTCAAAAACGAGGTATTTCTCAGATCTGTCAGTAAAAGCGCTAGTATCGCCTTCCCACTTTACACTGGGGATCCTGTAATATGACTTGCGTGACAATAGAGTAACGAGCTCGATGCTGGGTTCAACATCTCTTATGGTTAGCATACGAGGAAGAAGAAAACATAGCGCCTGACGTAGCTCATACGACTGAAAAGTTTGTTACAGGACTTCCATCCACCGCGATTTTTTCTTTCTGATCCCACGATTAATATTAAACGTTTCGTTTTTTAGTTTCGATTGTTCGGAATCGCCAGTGCTTTGTTTATATTTTAGTATTTGCATTATTAATTATTTCTGGGTGTTATTTAAAAGTGAGAAATGAAGAGGAACGGATTAGGATTCTGGAGTCCTTCGTTTCGAATAAACTGCATTTCAAGGAATGAAACCGTGTTCACATACAAATTGGTAAGTTAGACTATTTTTTGTTTCATGTTATTACTCACCGAATTTCTAGCGCAGTTAAGCTATTTAGTAATTAGGTTCTTCCTTGTTACTTATACGATTTGCCACATTAGCACCATCCATTTCTATGCCATGCTTTATTGTAATCATATTGAGGACTATCACTATGTTTGTACCTAAAAACTAGACATTGTCTACTTGGAGCAATTAAAGGAGTTTAATAGCATATTCCACATTTGTCGACTTGTGGAGGTTATTTAGAGTGAAGTAGAAATTTTTTTTTTTATCCTTCAAAACTTAAAATACAATACTGCCTACTACTTGTGTAGTTTAATTTTCTCATTTAAAGTACATGATAACTTTTTAATTGCTATACTCGATTTCTTATAATTCAGCATCAGTTGTATGTTTTTGTAGTAAGAATATTGAAGAATTTGGAGGTATATCTTCTTGAAAAGGTGCAATAAAGTTCAGCTTTTATGAACTGTGCTTTTAATTTTTTTTAAATTTTTTTGACGAGACATAATTAAGAAAATCCAAAATTGAGTTTTATAATGTTTGCTCTATGGACAGCCAGCAATCCAATTCAGACATTCTGATGTCTTGCCTTTCACTGAAGCCATATTTATTATTGCAGTACAAAGATTTTATGACTTTTCTGATAGAGAAGAAGTTTTGTTTGAGCTGTTATTAGTGCTCTTTGAAAACAAGTGTCAGGAATGGACTTTCTGATTAAAGAAATATTTTGTCGTAGTTGATGCTTAATATCACTTAAGTCATGCAAAAAGCTCTTTCTTCCAGACAAAATTTTGTTACTAGAGCTATCTGGTTAATTATCTGAGTAAGTAAAAGTTTAATGGAAAATCTTTGCTGCTGAAGAAAAAAATGTATGTGAGCCGTGGTGTCGACTTTTTCTTATTTTCTCAATATTTTCTTTATGCAAGCACCTGAGAGAAACAGCAAAAACAAACAAATTTATTTTCCCTTTTCACCTTTTCTTTGACTAATTAGGAATAATTCATGTATACTTTCTTGTTTGCATTTATGTTCATATCCTCAGTCTTTGTTTTCTTAAACATCAACAACTTTCTTTAAAATGTTTACTTTATTTCAAACCTCTTCCGCATGTCTCAAAAATTTGGTGTATGTTATATTCTCTAAAGGCTATATAATGTTTCCGTTTTATAAAAAGCTGTTGCTAGTATTTAATTCAAGAAGACAACTATCATCCATTTAAACCGCTATTGAACCTTCTTAATCCTTCTAGTTGAATTCAGAGCCCATTATCTTCTTTTAATCCTTATTAACATTTGAAGTTTAACCTTGAAAGGTACCATTGTGCTGTATTGACTGAGTCGTTTTATTGAATTTTTCAGTGACAAATTAAATTGAAATGTTTTGAGGAAAAATGTGAATCAAATCTGTGTTTTGGTAACTGAATAATTAACATTTAATACCACAGATATTTTTATTAATGCAACATGTCACGAATCTGATTAAAAAGACACTAATTTAATGTGGTTTGCATTAGTAGTCTGGCTGGAGCTTTTTCAATCTTACTTTTGTATGCACTGGTTGGCAAGGGCGAATTTTACAATTATAAATATCCTATAGATGTGATGTAAGTTTCTTCCATCTAGTTCCCACTGCCACTGGTGCCCTCTGAAAAACAAATAAATTTGCTTAGATTGCTTTGAATTATATAAGATTAATATTTTAAATGCTTACGTTGAGGAGGTCCTGCCAAGTACAATTGGTTGTATAAATCAGTCAAAGCATTGTAGGATCCTACAAGATAGCCAGTGTAGCAATTAGAGGCAGCGATTGCACCAGGATACCACCATGTCCAGTAATTCCAGGCTTGCAGAGGAGTTTGCTGGGGGACATTGACTTGTCCGCAGTTTATTTGAGCTGCAGTTTGGGCAGAAACCTTTAAAAAAACAAAAAAAAAAAAAAATTGATTTATTAAAAAACAGAAAAATCGGGAGAATTTTTTTTTTTTTTTTTTTGAAAGAATTAAAAATTGATTACTTACGTGATAAACCGCCAAAACGGCCAAAATCAAAATTTTCGCGATCATTTTGGTTGTTGTTGTCTTTGCTTTGACCGAGATTGAAAGGAAGCAAGTAGCGGCATGCTCCACTTTCCGAGCTCTTTATATGCTCATTCTTTAGTGCAGGTGTTTCCATCCGCTTGATTTATTTTACGTCAGCAATATCAACATTGCAGCAGAAATTTAAAAAAATTCCTATGCGATTTTTATTATTGCTGTTACGTAATTTGTTCCTGCAAGTCACGATTCAATCTTTCGAAATGAATGAATTTCGAATCGTACTAATCTTTTTTTTCTGGCATTTATTTTGATAAAATATTGACAAAGGGATCACCTGAAAAAATCTAGTTAGGATAATTATAGTTTGAACATGTTGGAAGAGGATTACAGTTACTGTTTTAGTGACGTTATGACTGACTTAAACGATGATCATTTCTGAGAATCATGATTGTTTATCGCGGAATAATTAAAAAAAAATTGTTACTATTTGGTTGCATGCAGACTGGGGTACAGTGTAGTGGGTATACGTGTGCAAACTTGTTCACTAATTTTTTTTTTAATGTTTAGGATGACCCACGAGCGACCATAGGATAGTATTAAGGATAATTTTAAGGACAACCTTACTTGATGGCCCCGATCATCAAAACTTGAAAAATTTAGTAGTTTAAACATTGTCATTTCCTATTCTGCTCATGCAGAATATACAAGTATATAGTAAGCAATAGGGTGGTTCGAAAATCAACTTTTTTGGAATTTCAAAACTCCTATATCGGGAAAAGTTTCTTTATAGGTAGAGTATCAACCCTGAATTTTTTCAGATTTTTTGAACGGCATCCTGAGGTGTCAAATCGGCCTTGAAATCTTCAAAAAGCTCCTAAAAGGGCCGAAAATGAACCTTTTTTTTTTTGCATAAAAGACCATCGATTCCTATCGGAAATTTCGCGTAGATTACGAATTTGAAGCCGAAAATTAGTTTTGGTGTATAATTTTTGAGCTACAGGCCGGGTTTAAAAGCTCTAAAAACCTGGTTATGGTATTTTGTCTGTGGCTCAAAAACCGTGCACCAAAACTAATTTACGACTTCAAATTCGTAATCTACGCGAAATTTCCGATAGGAATCGATGGTCTTTTATGCAAAAAAAAAAGGTTCATTTTCGGCCCTTTTATGAGCTTTTTGAAAATTTCAAGGCCGATTTGACACCTCAGGATGCCGTTCAAAAAATCTGAAAAAATTCAGGGTTGATACTCTACCTATAAAGAAACTTTTTCCGATATAGGAGTTTTGAAATTCCAAAAAAGTTGATTTTCGAACCACCCTAGAAGCAAAAATAACGTATTTCCATTTCGGGATAGGCACGTCCCTTCTATTTTTAACTTATGTAAACAAACAGTCAATTCCAGAACGAAGATACGTTATTTGTGCTTAAGCTAATGGGCAGTATTCTTTTTATGCAGGTTACGAAAGTAAAGTCAGAATTTATACTGCCAGAAAAAGGAAATGTCTTGAACAAGTTTTGTCTTGCAACAAAACCGGAAGGTTTCATAGCAAAACAAAAATGCTTCGAGACAACGGACAGGTTGTGTCTTGACAAGATATTTTTATTGTTTTCGCATGATTTTTAAGAAAATGTTTTGCGACAAGACATTTTTTTTTTTTTTTTTTTTTTTTTTTTTGCTTTAGCTTTTTCTGAGTGTAATATAGCACGGTTATGGGGCAAGAAACCTAAAAAGGAGGAATTTCGAAAAAAAGTTGTCACGATACATAGTTTTATTAATTAATTTTGCTTCCATATTTTTACCTCTTACCTGGAAGCTTTAGGCCCACAATGGCAACCTGCTAAAAATCTTTAAAAACATTATGCAATCTTCTCTTAGTGACTATAAAATAGTTAACTGCCTGCGATTAGGGCGGGTCGAGAAAACATGGTTCAAAAACTTAAATACGCCGAAAATCGCAAATGTTGTTTACATAAAAAAAACAAAATGGCCGATGTAACAAAAAAAAGAAAAAAAATGGCTAATAGAATATTTAAGGTAATGAGGATTTTTACGACAAACTGAATCCGCTAATGGTGCTCTGGCTGCTATCATGGTAAAATGGCGGCCGGCTTCGGATTGGTTAATAAATGACATTAATATGAGAAGGGAATATTTATTTACCAATCCGAAGCCGGCCGCCATTTTACCATGATAGCAGCCAGAGCCCCCCTAGCGGATTTAGTTTGCCGTAAAAATCCTCATTATTTATATTTTTCCTGAAGATTTTTTTTAGATAAGAAACCATTTGGTGTAGGTTTCGCAATTTTCGCCTTAAAAAATTAATGAGAAGAAAAAACTTTTTTTTCAAAAACCGGCAAATTCACCATCCGGTATTGAGTAACGGACCGAAGAGGCCTTAAAAGAGATCAGCCCTTCAGCCTTTCCGGTTTTTCGATAAGTCCGAAAAATTTATTTCCGACTGAAATATTCAATTTTTGAAGTTTTTAAAATGATTTCTATTTGCTTATAGGGCGTTTTCAATTTTCCAAAAAACGTTTTAATGAACGAATAATTTTCAGGAGAAGAACATCAAAGAAATAAAATTACACGTATGGCAAATCTTTTTTAGGATCTCTAGTTTATTTTTGTTCCAAATCGCAAGCTTACGTCTCCAAATTGTTTACGTGACACTTTCAACCCCCCCCCCCCTTATGAGTAAATTTCGAAACATAAATCTTTTCCTTTCCCGAAACGTGATTGGTTAGTTTTTAATTTCCCAACGAACGGAGGCTGTTGATAATTGGTCAAGTTTCTTAAATTCGTAAAACGTTTATTAATTCGTGTTTCTTAATTGAGGCATTCCCCTATAAATCCGTTTACATGTCACCAAACGGTCGATGTAGTAAATAATACATAAGCAAATTTCGAAAATTAATCCGTATTTCATTTGATTTCATGAACCGATTCCACGAAAGCATTAAGACTCTAATTTTAATTTGTTTTTACGGTTATATATTTACATTTATTATTTCAATCGGGAATCGCTTTCCCTTTGACTCATTTTCGATACTTTCATGAAAACCAATTTCGATTTCCTAAAAAGTATACATAAATAAAACGTTAAAAAAAAAAAAAAAAAAAAAAAAAACTTTTTAAAAGGGAATTAAAACTTTATCGATATGCCAAAGCGATATTTTTTATTATAAGAATACTTTCTTTTCTGTGTAAAATGAATTCGAAAGTTTATAAGTTTTCCCCGGTATACGTATATGCCCGGGGAAAAAGGTTAAGAGAGAGGAAAGGTACCATATTTAAACAAGATTAAATTGTTGGGTCAGCTATAAATCAGAGCAGCGACATCAGCGCAAAACTCCATTATGTCTTGCTTGCGTAAATGAACCACGATTAATGAACGAGGTAACCATATTCCTCGTCCGTTTATTGAATTCACTTTATCGAGTCTCTTATATAATGACTTAATTTAAGATATATAGACGGTCT
This sequence comes from Liposcelis bostrychophila, assembly GCA_037577465.1. Taxonomy (NCBI): domain Eukaryota; kingdom Metazoa; phylum Arthropoda; class Insecta; order Psocodea; family Liposcelididae; genus Liposcelis; species Liposcelis bostrychophila. The sequence continues at coordinate 9,965,523 of CM075212.1, forward strand.
CTGGAGGTTTTTTTTTTAAACTAATTCGCGGAAGGTTCTTATTTTTTTATAAAGAGGAAAGCAGCATAAAATTAACTGAGGATTTTTCGTGCACTTTAATATGTGACCGTGAAAAAATTTTAAACTTTCTATGTGCTGAATAATAGGGGGCGGTTCTTTGAAACTGACTTTTAAATTTTTGTGACGAAGCCCCCTGATTTTATGACGTTGATTTATTCGGGGGTTAGGAACTTTTAATGGAAAAAACGTAATTCGACATGTTTCGAATGTACCCCCTGATTTTGTTCCAATGCCTGTAAGATTACTCCATTAAAAAATTTTCGGTCAATCGGTCACCATGAAGAGGTGCCCTAGGGTCCCAAAAATTTCAAAGAGCCCATACAAGGGCCCAAAATGAAAAACTTTTTGGCATATAAGACCATTGATTCCTATCGGAAATTTGGCGTAGATTACGAATTTGAAGTCCAAAATTAGTTTTGGTGCATGGTTTTGAGCCACAGGCAAAACGCCATAGCAAGGCTTATAGAGCCTGTAGGCTTCAGCTTGTAGCTCAAAAGCCATATGCACCAAAACTAATTTTGTACTTCAAATTCGTAATGTGCGCAAAATTTTCGATAGGAATCGATGGTCTTTTATGCCAAAAAAAGTTTTAATTTTTGGCTCTTGTATGGGCTCTTTGGAAATTTTTGGGCCCCTAGGGCACCTCTTAATGGTGTCCGATTTAACTAAATCGTTTTTTGTGGAGTCTAAATCTATTCAATTATTTTCTTTTCTCTGTGATATTTAATTTATTTGATTTTGTTTTGTGATTATTTAATTTTTTTTTCTCTTTATTTTATTTTTTCTTTCTATGATAATCAAATATTTGTAGAATTGTAATTGAAGCTGTAATGGGGCGCTCAGGCTGTTGATATCACTATAAACATTATTATTATTATTACCGATATTAATCTTAATTTTCACTGTTTTTTTAAAGTAACATTTACAAGAAATTTAAAATTAAAATTTTATCTTACAGTTAGGCGACATGAACGAAAGAATGGACTTTAGAAATTTCTTGTAAATTTTACTTTTAAAAAAGTTGAATTTTAAAATACAAAAAATTTTTTTTATCAAAAAATTCGAATTTTTTGACCGAAAACGAGCAAAAAAATGCTTTAAAATTTTTTAATTCTTTTATTGTTTAAAAGCAATATTAGGACAGTATTTAAAAGACATAGTCGTACGTAGGGATATACCCGCATATCCCAGTCTGGTTTTTTACATAAATTTTTTCCATTTATTTTGCAAATATTTTATACTCTTTCCGCGCTACTTTTCCGGACTGGGTGTTAAAATATATGTGGCTTGCGAGGCGGGAGTATGTGTAGCATACGCGGACTATATGACGGATCTTGGATTATTGCCCAACATGTCCAAGACCTTCGGGAAGACGTCGTCTAAGATAGGAGGGTAATGCGCCCATGACCGGCCGACTACACAGTAAAAACTTTTATGTAAAAATTAACATAATTATGTTAAGATCGGTCTAAATAATTTTGACGTAGGACTACGTCTTGGGGGTCAATATGGAACAAATTGTTTGTGGGATGTCGGGCACCGTCACCGTTTTTATACTCTTCAATTTCATAAGAAGAGTATATTAAATTTGGTTTTGAGTGAAGGGTACCTCCGTTAATATTGAACGGAGAGAAAAACGAACGGCACTTGCCGGGGGTAACTTTTCAATCCAAAGCTATTTACACATGTCCGTCCGTCCGTCCGTCCTCATTTTTCATGCTTCGATTGGAGACGCAATTTGAGCCCGATCGATCCCAAATTTGGTATATGAATAGGGGGCATTAAGGACAAGAACTTTATAAATTATGGTCTAAATACGTTCGCATATAGCAGAACGGCAGCCGTTCGAAAGGTATAATATTAAATTTAACAAAGCGGGAATATTTTTTTTAAAACTTTTTTTTTTCTTATCTTTGTTTTTCGTATATACAAGTAGATATCGCTCTTGCTTTCTGAGCTATGTCAGCGAAAATGGTTATCTCACATTCCTGAATGTTTGATAAGTCATTTTGGGGCAGACAAAAGAAAAAAGTATTTACATTTCGTGGCTCTTTTTTTTTCTCTTTTGTTATCATTACCTATGTCAAATTATGAATTTCATATCCGATTGAGCGTTTCGATATAGTGAACGTTGTCGATACAACGAACGGTTTTTGTATTTTATCTCATTTGTTAGGACCTGGCCTTTTTCTTTTCGATGTCGCACTTCTGCAATTTTCTAGAACATTCTAGAACATTTTACTACATTCTGGAACATTCTAGAACCTTCTGGAAGAATCTGGAACATTCTAGAGCAGTGTGATTTGTCTGTGTATTTTGTTTAAGAACCATTGCACTCAAAACCCAACATAATATTTATGGATATTTTTACTCGTGGGAGTAAGATTTAAATGAAATTGAAGAGTATCGGACCTAGTGGTAACCTCCACTGTAGCTTGTTTTAAAATATATTTTAAAAATATTGAAAGGTATTTTAAAAATATTAAAATTTTAGCTTAAGTTGAAGTTAAGTTAGCAATTTTAGCTTAAGAGAATATTAAAGTCACTTATATCCCTTTTATCATTAAAATGTTGACGTTCTTAAATTTTGAAAAATAATTTTCGTCTGCAGCTTTTTTGAAGTTATTGTTTATATTTACGTTGGTAGATATATCAAATTTTTGCTTTGATATAACAAAAAAGATTTAAAAACGGGCCAATTTCCAAGCATCTGCCTCTTATAGAGCTTTTTAGCTCCAAATTTCGCATTATAATCGACCTTTTCGAAAAAAAAAAAGGGAAAGTAAATATAAACAAAAGAGCAGACGAAAAACTTATCGCCTAAAAAAAATGGATGTTCCAAAAATATTAAAATGTGTAAAATATAAATTTTGAATTGAAATCCTGTGCATACGAAGTCCCTTGAAAAAGTACGGTAAGCGTAGATAGAATCTAAAACCAATTATTTAGCGCCTGTGGGACGTAGATTTTTAAGATTTGGCCTCGTAGTGGCAGTAAAAATTATGTAAAAAGTGTCGGAAAACGGCAACGATTTGCTTCTTTTATTTTCATTATTTGTCGATTTTAAAAGCTTTAATTGTCATTTTCGAGTTCCACAGGCGCTCCAGAATCCATTTAGGGATCTAGAAATACATTAGTTGTTCGATTTAGAAGCCATTTCATGATTTAATAAGTGTTTAAAGTTTTCCAGCTCGGTCCATTTAAATAACCCGTGGCCATGTTTAGTGAAAAAAAGGAAATAAGTGCACTTTAATATTCTCTTAAGTTGAAAAATTAAAAATAATTACTTAATATTTTTTACTGTGTCTACCCAACTGTATGATTGGTATTGGTATGAACTGATTCTTCATTATTCTGAAGAAATTCGAAATAAAATTTCAGATTTTTTATAATGAACGAAAATCATAGCTTCTGCCTAATTAACTTGTCTTTTTCCAAACAATGGAAGAAAAGCTAAATTACGTGGATGAATTTTATCTCCCTCAACGAATCAATCAAAAAGCCCGGCCTAGGATCCGCTGCATCCATATTCATAGGTCATCGTAATGTCAACAGTTCTATAAAGGGATAATCCCTACTTTAGAAAACCTATACTGTTATAAACTCGATAAAACATACATCCGCCTGGTCCTTTAGGGATTAACATAGCAAAGTTAAAGGTTTCAAAATTCATCATCCCCTGTGCTTTAAAAAAGTTCCCCGTAAAATGTTTTGTTTTTCCTATTCTCCCTGTATATATACAGTTGTATTGCAACTTTGAAGAAAAAAAAAACGGGAAAACAATAGACTTGTCTTTTTAAAAAAACGTTCTTTAACTTTCCCAACATCGAAATAATAAAGGCTGTCAAAACTTTACTATTCTCCTCGGTTTGTATTTTAATTTCCCATGTGCTTTTCCCATTCTTTCAGTATAAAGTAACTTTCGGGGAAAAAGCAAACAATGTCGTCTGGTGATTTCTTTTTTTTTTTTTTTTTTTTTTTTTTCTTTTTGCGTGCTTCAGTACCGGTTCGCATCTCATTTGTCTTCTCCGTTTTCATGATCGTTTCTTAATTATGGTTACATTCGAAATACCAAGAGACATATCATCTAACATAGATATTATCACGTAATTATGATCTATTATGATGGTTTCCCCTGTTAAAATTGATGTTGACGAATGCTTTAATGATAGCCCGTCTACTCTGTTAAACGGTTATTTTCGGGTTTCACGTCTCGGGTTCCCAGGGTGTCCCCCCCCCCCCCTCTCCTCACTCTCAATCATAATGATGTTGGAAATGAAAAGAGAGGAAAGGGCTTTTAAATCGATATTTAAATTTCCCAAATGAGTAATTTCAAGTGGCTAATTTAAAGCGAAAACGAATTCAAGCTGGGTCACTGAAATCTTTTTTTTTTTTTTTAGTGTGGGAGGAAAATGGGGCGGGGAAGGACTAGAGCGGTAAAATAACACGAAACGGGAATATGGTATTCATTTATAGAGGCTCTTTACAAAAATATCCCCATGAACTTTTTTTTTTTTTTTTTTTTTTTTTCATTTTTGTGGATGTAAACCTGACTGGAATCCAACTTTATCAGAATAAAAAACACATGCAAAATACCTTAGGACATATTCAGAAAAATGAATTCAATTTGGTTTGGGATAAAAATGAATACATTTGAATTTTAACGTAATTTTGATATTCATATTACTGGTTCTTTTGTTGGTAAATGATGAAAACGGAAACATTTTCAAACTGTAAATCGATGAGGGATGAAATTAGGTTTTCCAGTCCAGTTAATAAAAATAAAAAAGTGAATTTTTTTTTTTTTTTTTAAGGAAAAGTGAAAAAAAATACTGACGCGGCTTAAATTAATTACAATAAAGTTGAGAAAAGATTTTTTTCTTTTTCCTTTTTTTGTTGAATAAGTGAAGAAAAAAACTGAAAACTTTTTAAAAGGTGATTTTCATTTTCCGGAAAATGATTTTTCAGGGTATATATATATATACGAAATGGCTAGTTCTCGTGCCTTGTCTTTTGTTGCTATAAGATGTATTATTATTATATCTCGTTCGTGTGTGAGTTTTTCCTTTTTTTTCCTTTTTTTCCGTTTTCCAAAAATGAAAGTTATCATTTTCGAGGAAAAAAAAAAAAAAAAAGGAAATAAAAAAATTTATTTCGTTAAAATGTTTTTCAATGTTCATTTTAAATCTGTCAACCCTTATATTTTCAATTGGAAATGGAAAAAAGCAGCTTTTGTTTAAGTTTTTTTTTCTTCTGAAGAAAAAAAAATTCTAATTAAGTAGAGTTTGAATATCATATGCCCTTGTGGGCTGTTTTAAATTTGAAAAAAAAAAAACGAGAAAAAAAAACGCAGATGGTTGGAAAGTGTATTAATAATAATGTTGCTGACGAGGAGCTTTTTTTTTTTTTTTTTTTTTTTTAATGGGAACCTGCTTCAGTTGTAGCGTAAAAGTGTAATGGTTGTCTTCAAAAACTGCGGAATCGTATATATTAAAAATAATCGTACATTCCTAAGAGGGTTCATTCGCATGATGAACTCTTTTTTCAGTGCTGCAAGCTTACGCTCAGAAAAAGTAAATGTCTTGAACAAGTTTTATCTTGCAACAATACCGAAAGGTTACATACCTAAACAAAAATGCTTGACGACAACGGACAGGTTGTTTCTTGACAAGAAATTGACGTAGGACTACGTCTTAGGGTGCAAATTCACTGTGGAATGTTGCACCAACATGTTGGTACAACAAGTTGGACGAACATGTTGTACCAACGCGTATGTTGTACCAGCATGTTGGTGCAACATTCCATAGTGAATTAGCACCCTAAGACGTAGTCCTACGTCAATTTCGTGCCAAGAAACAACCTGTCCGTTGGACGAACAGTTGGACGAACAAGTTTTACCAACTTTCCGCTATAATTTTGGGTGAAAATTCACTATGGAATGTTAGACCAACATGTTGGTACAACAAGCTCGACCAACATGTTGGTACAACAAGTTCGACCAACATGTTGTACCAACTTGTGCCAACATGGTTGACAAACGTAAGAATTTGCAGAATTCTTGAGTAAGAATTTGCAGAACTATTGCAGAATTTACTCCTGCATTAGCTTGGAATTAGTGTGGAATGTTGGTCCGAAAAATTGGTACCACATGTTGGTCAAACTTGTTGTACAAACATGTTGGTCCAACATTCGATAGTGAATTTGCACCCTTTGGCGTAGAAGTAAATTCTGCAATAGTCGATTCGCTCGTTTGTCAAACATTTTGGTAGGTATAACATGTTTGTCCAACTTGTTGTGCAAACCTGTTGGTCCAACATTTCATAGTGAATTTCATAGTGAAATTTTTTTTTTCGTGTCCGGTTGGTGTTTTGGACACCGAACATTAGAAAAAAATAAAATTAAAAATTGTAGATCAATTTTTCAATAAAATTTTATCAAAAATCCTTGTTGATCCTTAAAGGTTCTAGTTCCTTTACATAACCGGCCGGTCAGCCGGGCGGTGAAAATTTTTTAACAATAAAAAAAGTTTAATATTTTTTTTTTTTAATTCGGTTTTTCACACATGAAAATGACATCGGATCGCACTGAAACCGTGGCAAATCGTTTTGTTATGCTTAAAAGGTAAAGATTCGCTATTGAAATTGCATGAAAAAGGCTTTATAGTTCCTAAATTTGATAATTTTTTTAAATGTTTTCGAAAAAAAAATAAGACCGCCATTTGCTTTTTGTTGTTGAAACAGTTCGCGGATTCACCGCTAGAGCGCTGCACTAGTCTCTCGGAAACAAACATTTTTTTTTTTGCTGCGAAAACATTTAAAAATTATGAAATATAAGAACAATTAACTCTTGTTCATGCATTTAATATCGTGGATCTTCATCTCTGAAGATAACTAAACGTTTTGGTACGGTTTCGGTGAAGTTAGACCCCGTTTTCATGTATAAAATATTGGATTAAAAAAAATTTTTTTTAATATTTTTTTATCGTTAAAATGTATACACCGCCCGGCTAACCGGCCGGTTATGTAAACGAACTAGAACCTTAAAATTCTTTTAAAATTTTCAATGATATTTATAATAAAATTTTTTAGAAAATATTGCTACTTTTTGACTAATTTTAAGAGAAAGGGGAAAACTTTTAGAAGATTTTTTAGACTTAAATGATTTTTGATAAAATTTTATTAAAGAGGGGACCACGTGGACTAATATTAGGGCTTGGAGGATTTAGGGGATTTAGGGTTAATTTTATCATTAACATTGTTTGAAACGAACATTTTTATGATTCGACATTTCATCATATTTTTGATTATTGAAAAAATTTATTTAAAATTTTATCAAAAAAACATTTTTTTAAAAAAACGTTTTTTGAATTTATTAAAACTTTTTGGTAAAAATGCTTACTATTTTTTATTTAAAATTTTGATAATGTTTTGTGAAAAAGGTCATCAAAATTTTTTGAAAAGAAGATTTTGATGATTTTTTTACATTCGATTGATAAAGGGGGCCACGTGGACTAATATCAGGGCTCGGAGAATTTAGGGGGATCATTAACATTTTTTGAAACGAAAATTTCAATGAATTTTGATTATTGAAAAAACTTATTTAAAATTTTATTGAAACAAAATTTTTTTAAAATAATTTTTTGAAACGAACCTCTGATAAAATTTTAGATAAACTTTTGAAGGATTTCAAAAAGATGTCAGTTTTTGTGCGAGAGCAATACCTTCCCTCGATTTTTTTTTTCTTTTAATTTTTGAAGTGTAAGTCAAGAGCAAATAAGAATGCAAAAAGGAAAGATCAATAAAATTAAGATTTTATTAATTCTGGACGTAGTCCTACGTAGCCCAAGAAATAGCGAGTTATAAGTCCGGACCATACGTTTTGAAAACTTATAACAAGATTACAAGTTTTATCATCTTGTTATACGTTTTTATAACCTATTGGCCGGACTTATAACTCACTTTTTCTGGGGAGGGATATGCCTCATATCCCCTGAGTGTTTTAACTTGTCCAGAACACCTACCCAGTGCCAGGATAATATATTATTCCGTTTTTGATTGTTTTCCCATTATTTTTAAAAAAGTTTCGCCACAAGACATTTTTGTTTTCGCATTAGCCACTTTTTTTTCTGAGTGGAACTAATTTTTAAAACTAATCATTTTGAAGTCTTGCTTGTTTGGTATCGATTCTGATTTTTTTTTGGATCAGAAATCGGTAAGAATTTTTCAGATTGTATATACATACAAATTATTCAAAGCAAATGTAAGACTTTGTTGAAGTTAATTCCAACAAAGTCTTACAAAGCTGACCTCTTAAAAATTAATCATTGCATTAGGATAATTAGTAAGGTATACAGCAATGGTAAGCTAAGTTAATCCAGTTTGAAATTTGATACAGCACTACAAAAGGATTTTAATAAAATATGCAACTTTCCTATTTAAAACCCTTTTGAAAACAAAATTTTGATTTCTAAGTTCATTATTTTTCCTGGAAAATTTTCTGTATGAATTAATTCCTGGGATCTTCTTTTGTGCCTTTTGATCCTGGTCGACCTTTTCGTAGATGGGAGACCGCACCACACCACACACGTTACAGTTTAACGTCTGTATTAATTAATGGCTAAACGGAAGTCTAAAATTTTTTTAAAAGCTTAACCAGTTTTTTTTTCTTGCTTTTCAACAGTGGCTGCAAAATGTGCATGCAACTTGTCGGGTCATGAAAAGGGAATATTCAAAAGTTACATTGTTGTTTTAGGGGGTTTGGGTCTTTAATGTTAAATGACCGTTCGTAAGAACGGCTCATCTTTTGATTATTAAGATTGGGGGGGGGGTCAAAATTTCCCATAAAAAGTATGACATAGTATTTGAAGACCCTCCAACCTCAAAATAGTCATAATTATGAAAAATAGTTAAATTTTTATGGGGATTCATCCGAATGTAGGTTAAAAAAAATAAAAATAAAAATAAAAAATAAAGTAAAGATTTTTCTACACAAGTGATTACTGATTTGTTATTGGTTCTACTTCCAAAGTCTTTCCTAAAAAAGGCTTTTAGGACTTTTTAATCGTCAAAGTTTGTCTCGTATTTATCTCTCCTGCAGTCTCCTTTTCAAATTTTTTTCGACCTCTGTATCGACTCTTTTCATGGCGGCTAACCCTGAAAAAAAAGGTTGTTTATATTTAAATAGGCAAAAAAAAAAAAAAGGGGGTTTTCAATCATCCTTCGCAATATAATCAAGAAATAAAGGAGGGAAAAAATAAAATAAACAACGTCTGCTTCTTTTCAAAAACCTAATACACAACATTTTTCTTGTTTCTACTCGACCATAACCTAAATAAATAATAAAAAAAATAAAATAAAATGAAATAAAAAAAAACTTCAAAAAATCGTCTAAAAAAAAAAAAAAAAAACTTTGGAAAATACTGAAAACCGCCAGGCTTGAAAATTTGTAGGGCACTGGATTCTGTGACCCGGTTTGTTGTTATAATGTCATAAGTTGAAAAAAGTTACCTGAAAAATTTCTTGTCCCTTTTCAATAGGTTTTATCCTTTTTTTTTTTTTTTTCTTCCCCTCTCCCCACTTTCTTCTTTCCTCTTTTTTTGATTTTCTACGATTTCCAAGAAGCAGTTTCTTAATACCTCGAAATACCTCGAAATACTTCAAAACAACTCTTCCCCCCCCCCTTGCCCCGCTTTTTCCTATTTATTGATTTTTTATGTTCTCTGCTTCGTTTTCTCCTTACATCCGATTCCGGTGAAAAACGATTTCGGGAGTCAAAGAAGCATGTCCCGGAAAACGCATTAACATAATATATTATCTTTTAGAAAATATGTTAAAACTCACGTAAACAGCTTCTCTCCAGGTTGTTTTAGAACAATTAACAGGTTATAAATGTTTCCGGGAAATTCCCTTTTTGCGTTCCCATTTCAATTTTTCCTTTCACCGTCGTCGCGTACGAAACGTAATCACGGTCGTCGTTTGATTTGTACCATTTTTTTTTCCCATATATATAAAAGAATAAATCAATAACTTTAAAAATATATCATCACGTTAGACCCGGGGCAAAACGAGAAAGGACGGGAGAAAAAAAAAAGAAGGAAAGGGGGTGGAAAAATAAAGCGGGAAAAATATCGTTTAGCAGTTGTGAAAATTTTCTTCTATGGTTAATATGTCACTTGAAGAGGGTTTCTTTAATTTATAGCTTTTGTTCTTTCCTTGCAACTGAGACATTCTCATTGAAACGCGCAGCAAAAAAAAAAAAAAAAAAAAAAAAAGGAGGTGTGGGATAAAATCTTACCTATATATTTTACGCCGGTTGTGCTAAATTTTTTTTTATACCTAAACTGGACCTTGTAAAAAGTGTTTCAACGTCTGTCTATTTTGTCCTCTAATCGGATGTTGATATTCTCTTGTGCGACAGATTTTTCTGCTCCATTTTTCTTTTTTCTCGTATAGTTTTCCACGAATTTTCACGTTTGGAAAAGGGTAAAGTGAATTTTTTTTTTCCTTTTCACGCTCCAGGTTTTTTTTTTTTTTTTTTTTTTTTTTTACGAAAAGGAAAGGAGGAATTCCTTCTTTCTGTCAACCTCTATGCAACAAAAGAAAAATTATTGTTACGAAAACATTTTCGTCTTCGTTTAAAAATTATTTTGCATTAAAACTTTTAATTAGCTGATTATCGTGATAATTTTTAGGCGACAATACCGTTTATTAAAAAGTTTTGCACGGTAAATTTTTTTTTTGCCCCCCACCGTAATGCTTTTTTAACTTAACACGGTGGACCTGGACACACGATAAGCTTTTTCCAGCTTTTACACGGTAAAAGCTGGAAAAATAATACGAAGATCAGGCGTTTGGTGCATAGACCGGTCGTTGTGTCAAACGAAAAGGAAAAAATTGGATACAGATTTTTTTCTGCATAAGACTGTAGCTTATGGTGTGATGGATCTGCCAAACAGAAATTCTAAAAAAATCAAAAGTTTTAACTCCAAGATCTTTTTTATAACTTTTACCTACGCTTCAGATGGGAATTCTGTCCTCTTTTCTATCCTCTTTGACTAGCGACCACCATATTGGACCGTAAATTACGGATGATACGATTATTGCGGTTCCTGAAACAGGTTTTACCCGCCCTTTTCCTTCATCTTGATGACCCGGGTAGGAAAATTAATCACAAACGGTGATTTTAAGGTCTCTGACCCATAAACTTCAGTTAATAAAAAATGCTGCTTAAATATAGTCCAAATATTTAAATCTGTGCGTCGGAGGTGAACTAACGTATCTCCATCGTAAGTATGATTGGAGATGGTCTGTTTCGACTGTTTATCAAAATCACGTGATCATGCGACTGCAAGTTTACACCCTTATGTTGCCGTAGACTGTATGTCACGTGACACTTCCACGAAACGTCGAAACAGACTAACTCCAATCATATTTACGAAGGAGATACGTTTGTTCACCTCCGATGCACGGAAATGTCTTTCCATTTTTTCAAAAAATTCAGTACTAACCGCCTCGCCTACTTATTGGCGTTTGAATGAGAATCTACCGCCTGTTTAAAAGAAAAAAAAAAAAAAAAATTGACCTAAATCTGGAAATCAGTTTTGCTCCTCGAAGCAAGTTGATTCCCATTATTATATCCTTATATCTGAAAATTGACAGCTTTTCAACGATTTGCTTGCATTATCGAAATCGTATATCGCTCTATAAAGATATAATTTCGAAGAAAACTTGACGGAGTTAAATGGGATGATGATAAACCTTGCTTTTCGTCTGTGAAAGTGTCTGTTTATATGCTTTTCGTCGTAGCATTTTCTTGAGAGCTCTTTAAATTGAGTAGTTTCCAACTTTACCGAAGAAAGCTGTATGAGTTTTAAAAAGTTTTGTATTTTCTGAGACGTTTTTGAAGAGATCAAAGTCGGAGTCAGAATCTAACGTATATTGTTTACGATACGTTGGTTAATTACGTCGCGAGGCTTCCGTTATTTTTCAAAAGTTTTTCCTTTATTTTTTTTTTTTTTTTTTTTTTTTTTTTTTTTTTTTTGAGCAGGAAAAAAAAAACTAAAAAACATTCTGTAACTGAAACAAATGTTTTTAATATTCATTCGCCCGTACCTTTCCGCCTTTCTGAAAATTTCTCCAGTTCCATGATCACGATTTCATTACGTACATAAAAATTCATCGTATTTAATTATACTAATTATTACGATTTTTATGTGAAAATTGGGAGATTAAAATCTTTTAAACGAATAAAATTCAAATTCCCGGAAAAATATTCTATTTTCAAAAATTTTCCCCCTTATAACTAAAAATATCTGATTTTAATTTTAATGAAAATGTTTAATTAAAAATATTCATTCTGAGATTTTGGGTTTGGATCTCTCTCTGGAGAAAAACGAGAAGAGCGGTGAAGGAAAAAAAAAAAAAAAAAAGATACGAGGGAAATTTGTAATATGACTTGCTCTATTTTCACTTGATCCGGAAAATTCTGATAATTTGAACTAAAGGTCTTGGGAGGAAGGGGCATCGAAAAGAGAGAGAGAGAGAGAGAGGAGGAAAAAAAAAAAAGGTTTTCGTATAAATCAAATGGAAATGACCCATTTTTCACAATAACAGACTCATTTATGGGTGAATAATGTCCTGTCCTTTCGATTCATCCTCCGCAATTATTGCCTCTTCTTGCTTGTGTTCTTATTCGTGGCTATTAATTATTCAGTTGCGGTAGGTTTTAGGGTAGCTTATTCAGCGGCATATGTAACCTGACTTCTGATATGGGATGTTAGGAGCTCAAAGGTGCTGTATCTGATTAATTCATGACTTCGTTTTAAATGCTCCAAAATTATAATTCTTTTTTCCTTCCTTGTTGCTGTTTTTAGAGTCGAGACTGGAGCTTAGGTCAGAGGGCAGTTTTGGTTCGATAAGGGAGAAACTACTGAGGGTTGATTACCAATACTGCTAATACATAGCTTAGCGAATTTTTTTTGGAAGGTTTCATTTGCAAGCCTATAATGAGCTTCAGAAGAGTTGAAATGGTACTATTTTATTATAATTTTAGGTATTTATCATGATAGAGAACAAACCCCGGTTAAAAAATAATGCATTTCCAAAATCGACCGAAGAGTGCGCTGTTTCCCCTTAATATGTACACTATATTACTGGTGCTGCCATCTGCGCGTTCTTTCTCATTAATAAGCTTTATGAATTGGATTTTTTCCAAATTTTCCGAACCATCGAGCTCCGGTTTCCTATTCACTTTCCACCCATCTATTAGGGATAAATCAGCTTTTAGAAGGTCAAATGTTTGGGTAGCTTAGTGCTGGAGGAACCGGACGCAAACTGGAAAGTCCGTGGTTCGATTCCACTCAGCTACTTCATTGGTGTACAGTAAAACCTCCCTTATCGGACACCTCCCAAGGGGTCGTCCATAAATTACGCTAACATTACCTTGTAATTTTTGAACCCCTCCCCCCCCCCCCCATATAAAATTTAAAAAAAAAAACTAATATTAAACATTTAAAAAATCTGGAATTCTTCGGAACTTGAATTTTGCAAAAAAAAGTTTTTTTTTTAAATTTTTTTTTTTTTTTTTTTTAACTTAGAGCAAATGCGCGGGTAAAATTGAAAGCTTTCTTTTTTTTAAAGTGAGTTAGGTTGCATGATTTGAAAAAAATTAAATTATTTTCATTTTTGCACATTTGTTGCATGAGACAAATGCTAAAGTTTACTGTTTAACCCCGTCGTTAATTATTAACGTATTAAAATCGTCATTTGTCAACATAAAAATGTTTACATTCAAATTTTAACATAAAAAGTGTTACATATGAAATGTGTAGCCCTTTTTTAGGTTGCTAACATAAAATTTTTTACCGTGTCATATAAACTCATCTCTTTTTGATTCCCACTAGCGGAGCCTCCCATGCGGAACCGGACGCTTATTTTTTTAAGAAATTTAGTCTGTATCCATATAGAAATACCTCCATTTATTCCGCTTGTGTACAATTAGCACTTTCCACGCCCGTTTTCTGCTCTAAACGTTTAGCGTCAGTAAAAAAGACCCCTAAAAGTAAATATTTACGGTCTAAGGCTCAAAAAGTGACGTCAAAAATCGATATGGCCGCTGCCAAATCATAATACCGATTTTGCCGCACCTCGCTTCGCTAAGAGCGGCAAAATCGGTCTCGAACTCAAAACGTCTCGCTTTAGATTCTAGCCGTGAAATATACTATTAATGCGGTTTAATGGTTTGTTCCTATGTTTAGCTTTTGAAGAATATAAAATGAAATTTTTTTCTTCTCTTAAAAAATAAAAAAAAAATACATCCAAACCTACAAAACGTATTAGTTAAAACCTATATTTAACTTATGGAAAACGCATAAAAAGTAGGGTGGAGCGAAAATTTTTTTTATTTTATTTTATTTTCTCCGAAAACCGCACAAAGCACTTCCTTTGGCGTCAGAATAACGTATGTATGGTCTCAGCCCGGTCGAACAATATTTTGAGGTTCCTTAATGCATTTACATGCTAAAAACCGAAATTTTGGACATTTTCCGTGTCAAGAAATTTTTCGAACATGGAAAATAACCGAAACAGGATTTAAATCGATGCTTAACCTTCGCAGCATACGCACGACTGTAAAAAGAAACGTTTCTGATGTGTTGTTTTCTACAGGTTGGTCTAAGTGCTTAAAAAAATTTGTTTTTTGTCTTTGATCGCCTGCCATTTCTACGGAAATTTTTATATGAAGCTAAAATTCGAAGCGTAACTACCTGTAGGGATACTTTATCAGATTTAACAAGATTTTTTTAAGCCAGATTTTTTCCGGCAAAATAGCGGCATTTAAAACACTGATTTTTGGTGCTAAAATTTCAAAAATTTGAGTTTTCTGCTAAATTATTCTGCTGAAGTGTAGCTAGAAAATTTTTTTCTGTTTATTCATTTTCGGCGATCAAAGCGATTCCGTTTAAATGTTCTTCAAATCATTTTTTAAATATTTGTCAAAAATTTGAGACATTAAAAATTTTTTTTTTCGCTCCACTCTAATAAAAAGAAATGTAGGTTCAACTGTACCCAAAAAATATGATAGTGTTCCTTGTAATTACGTAAATTAGGCGTAAAGTATAAAATTCTATTGACACTTTGCTCGTTATACGGGATTTACCAGTCCTTTTCCCCGAATTTTTCCTCGTTAGAACTGGGTTCTCGTTATACCCTAAGCGGAAAAAAAATGAGATGTAATATGTGGCGGGCAAGGTAAATGCTCGTTAGAACCGTTATACCGAGAAGTCTTTGAATTTTCAATTGTAATCCTAGCTCAACTCACTTTATCCTTGATATTTTTTTACACGATTTTCCGAGAATCAATCTCTGCTAATATGGACGAGCACAATGGTTCCCGTTTCTGGAATATCAGTTGCTTGTTTGATTAAAACATCCGGTTATTACTGCAAATATAATCGAATCAATATTTGTTCCGAAATGGAAACATCTCCAGTCCCTCTATGAAATGAAACTGTTTTTATTCCCCGAAATTTCCTCCTCTCTTTTTTTTTTTTCGCCCTCCCCTTTCCTCCCCGGGGTTTTATTGAAAGTCACGATTTCGGATTTGTGTAAACGATTCAAAGTCCAAATTAAACTTTCTAAAAACTACCGAGAAACACATGGGGATACTCTCGAATAAAATGAGACAATATTACGACAAACTCTGAGAGACATTTCATCCCTTAAAAGCTCTTTTTCTATCTCAATGTAAATGTCGCCCATTTTCTGTCATGTTTTTTTTTCTGTCTCCTTCTTTACCCCTCGTTTTTTAAGCTCCTGATAAAGACGTCACGTGGATTCGAATTTTTGCCAGGAATAAAAATTTTAAACAAACAAACAAATAAATAAATGCTTTCTGCTTTATTTTTCTCATCCAGTCTGATTAAAAACAATGGGATAGGATTACTTTTTACACGAGTCGAGAGAGTGAGAGGAAAACGAAAACGATTTGAGTGATGGAAAAGTGAACTTTTTTTTTTTAATATATTTTTCCGGGCAAAAAAAGCTAAAGGATTTACGTGCACGATTTCTCCCCGTCGCAACGTATCGCAATAATTCGTCTGACAGATCTTCTTTAACGATGAAGGTGCTTCTCAAAACCTTAATCATCTCCTGAAACTGTTAGTTCAGTCATGAATTATTATAAAATGACATCTTTTGAAATTTTCATTCCGTTAAAGTCTCCTTATTGTATTTAGAATCCCCATTCTGACGTTTCCCTTTGAAGGAACATTTCGGAGGGGGCTTAATGAACGTAATTTGAAAGGAAATATAATTATTAAAGACACTCTGTCAATTTTTTAATGGCGATTGAAGCATTTTTAACATTTTTTTTTTTTTAACCCTTTTTTTTTCGAAAGAGAAAAAAAATGGTTCATTAAAATAATAGACTCTGTTACGTAAGAAGCTGGAATTTTCATCGCGGCAAGGACGACGCAGTAAGAAGAGATTGTAAATCAAGTCTTCGTCATGATGTATGATATACTCGCACTACTCCGGGAAAACCCAGGTGAAAAATGGTAGAAGGAAAAACCTCTCCCGCCAAGTGACTGATAAACGTTATATTATAAAATTTATTTTACAAAACCAACTTCTTTCCCCTCGTTCGACCGACTTCTATTCATTTTATGTACCGTAACAGGGGGCTACTTATTATTTCAGGGGGTTACTTTTGACACTTTTATTTTTAAAAAAATACATCAATACGGCTAAGAATTTTTAAAAAAATTAAACTTATTCTAAATTATTGATTATTTTCGAGTGTTATGATCAAGCCTAGTTGCCTAAACTTGTTTTATAATGAAAATATTAAGCTTTTAATACGAAAAAAAATTAAGAAATCACGCATCCTAAAATACTAAGATGCATTTTGCTCCATCCACCGGTTAAATTGAATTAAATTGCTTTTCGCACTTTCCCTATATAGTCCCTTTAACAATCATCCTAATTTGACTCAAAATTCAACTATAAGAAGCCAAGAAATTGAAAAGAAAAGGGGTTACTTTTTAGAGATATTGATCCCATTGGGATCGATGGGGTTACTTTTGGAGTTACCAATGGGGTTATCCTAATTTCATTCAAAATTAAACTATTAGAAGCCAAAAAAAATTGAAAAGAAAAGGGGTTACTTTTTAGAGATATTGATCCCATTGGGATCGATGGGGTTACTTTTGGAGTTACCAATGGGGTTATCCTAATTTCATTCAAAATTAAACTGTTAGAAGTCAAAAAAATTGAAAAGAAAAGGGGTTACTTTTTACAGATATTGCAATGGCTATGTCCTATGTGTGCTAAACCCACAAACGTTTCCAAGGTTTTTGATTGCGTTTTTACTAATTCCTTTTATTTTATTTTTTACCAATAAGTTTTGATTACGTTCTCTCATTTTTTGAAATAAATAGCAATAGTCATTCTACATCTAAAGAGGTTTCTACCAATCGTTTTATTTTTATATTTTTATACATTTTCCATTTACAGAAGCCAATAATTTGTCTTATCTCCTTTAATTATTAAAGATATTGGGGTATAAACATGATTGTAAAAAGTAACCCCCTTTATTTTGTTAGAACGACACCTTTTGTAAAATCGACTTTTTATTCGTGTTAAAACAAGTATACATATTATAACAGAGCGAAAAACACCTCTTAATGTTGGTTTAAACCGATATGAATTCATTCTACATTTTACATCTGTTTTTGGAAAAAAAGCGTGAAAAAGTGTAAAAAGTAACCCCCTGTTATGGTATTAAAAAAAAGAAAATCAAGCAAAGTTCTAATACTTTTGATAGGCTCTCTTAGGGTTAAAATTTTCCTCACACCTTTATTTTCTCATTATATCAAAGTTTTTTTTTTCTTCTTCTTTTACAACAATGGCGGCTGCGAGAAAAAGATCCACTTTTTTTTTTCTAAAAAAGAGTTAACTTTCGGAATTTTCCTTGGCACATTTTCCAACAATTGAAAAGCTTTTTGTTATCTTTTGTTTTAACAGATTTATCGTTTTTTTTTTCTTCTCAGGTTGTTTTTCATCAAGGTAGTGGAATAAATCGGGTTGATGTTAACTTTTGCAAAGTAAATTTCAAGTTGATGAAGTCTATGCATGATGTTGACTGCTTGATAGAAGTTTCCGAGTTTTGTGTGTTGCATCGCGGTATAATTTATGACGTTGAAGGAAGATAGGAAGGATAGATAACCGGGAGAATGAGAGCTAGGTGGAGGAAATGCTTAAAATCGATTTTTAAAAAAATGATATTAAAAATGTACGTATGAAACTTTTGATAGACGGGAAGAAAATGAAATTTTCTCGTATGCACTTCTTAGCCCTTTCCCCGATTTGCATATATGAGCTTTTTCGTATGAAACTGTCTATCCATTTTTAATTTTCAGTATTTTATGACTGACTAAAACCGATTAACTTAAAATTTGGCCAACTCTGAGAGTTTTAAGAGGAGGCTTTACGGATGCCGGAAGGAATTACTGTTTTCTCTAACACTCGATTCACGATGAAAAAATCCAAATTTTAGGTATCTAACGAACGCTTCTGCTATATCCTGGAATTTTTAGTGCAAGTTTTAACTTGCTGAAATGTATGTAAAAATAAATTTTATTTTTGTGTCAGATGGTTGTTTGCTATTCGAATTTTGAAGCAGATCACGAAAATATAGTTGATAGTTAACCTCATACGGATTTAACGATAGAGGCCAAAATAATTAAAAAAATTAGCAAAATAGGCTATGGCCACATTTTTTTGCGAAATTCTTCAATTTTTGTCTTTTAGCACAATAATCGTTTGGCATTTAATCAACTCTAACTTTATTGTCGTAATCTACACAAAAATGTGAATTGGAAAAAAGTATTTTTACTTAAAAATAAAATTTTTGATTTTTCGGTCTCTACGGAAATTTCGAGATCCCTGCGGACACGGCTAAACGATGTCCGAAAAATGTGAAAAAATACTACTGGCAATCTTCTTTCGGATGCTAAAAAGAATTTGAAGGTGCGTTTGCCGGAATTCGAAAATTCGTCAAATAAGGACCATACCATCCTATTCTTTCCCTTCTTGTAACACACCCCAGTGCATATTATAAGAATTTTTCACTAGGCGACCAAAAAAATTCGGAGTACAAAACTAATATACCCCCCCCCCCCCTGTCTTTCTAGCAGACGCAATTTTTATATTTATTCTTTTTTTTTTTTAATTTAAAAATTCGTTTTTTTTTATTTGCATTTGCATTTGCATTTGCATTTGTGGTTAGGGTGGCAATTTTTAGATTTTTCAAATTTTAGCCAATAAAATCAATGAAGAAAATAAATAACATACAAGGTTCCGCCTTCTAGTTATCACGGAAACTCCGTTCACCCTTTACAAAAGACGATCTTCGGTAAAAGGCAAAGTAAAAAGTAATTGAAAGTACGTGATGAAAGGACAGTTTTTTGAACTAAGCATAAAAATAAAATGTAAATCTGTCGAAAATCCCCAGAGCAGGTACACATGCTATGCAGATTTCTAAAAGATTGCTTTATTTATTTTTAAGAAAAAAAAAAATACAATAAAACTATTTCCAAGAATTTGAATGAATATGAATTCAAAGACATTCGCATTCGCTTCCTTTTACATTTTGGTCATAAAACTGACAATTATTGATAATTCAGATAGAGGGTTGAAAACCAGCGTAATAATCATTACAATTCAACTTAATTTTTTTTTTCAACAACTGTATATACTTTCAGAACAAAAGAAAAACGATTTTTTTTCGTTACTTTGGTCGCTTAGTGATCCAAAATTTTGCTAACTAGGCGACCATAGTATATATGTTAAGATATGCACTGACACACCCGTAACGAAAGTCGTAACCCCCCCCCCCCCTTTTCCCAAATTGAAAAAAAAAATTAATACAACTTTTAAACAGAATATGCATTTTATTAGGGGACTAAAAAATGTTTTTGAAAATTTTTAAAAATAACTTGCAGAAAAAATAATCATGAGGCTGAAATTATAGGATATAATTGAATTAATTTTATTAAATGTAACGAAACACCTGAGCTGACGCCTCCCCCCCCCTCCCACCTCCTCGTAACAGGTCGTAGCACTTTCTTAGACCTCCATCCTCCCCCCCCCCTCCTTCCCTCTTCCCCCTGCCCCCTTCTCCCTCCCGGGTGTTATGCAATACATGGACGCTCCCATATCATTTAATTAATTGTAATGCTGATCCGATTTTGCGGAGGCAACGAGAATGTCACTTCTCTCCAGTGATTGCACTGTACACAAATGACGGAAGGCACTACATTTGATGTTAGAGGCACCAGATATAAATCTTATATCTGTTTCCTTTTCGTTTTCCCGAGTATTCGCCGAGAGTCATTGAAGTCATATTTCATTAACTCTTCGGGAAACTTCGGAATCTAAAGCAATCCGACAGGAAAAAAAAAAGTCGAACCTTCGACTTTTTTTTTCACGTTTTAAGTAGTAAACTCGTTTTTTTTTTTTTTTTTTTTTTTTTTCTTGAAAAAAAGTTAAACACATAAAAAAAGCCATGAAAACGTTTTATACAAAAGAATGCAAGATTAATGGGAATGGCATCTGAAATTGATAGGTAAGAAGGATGAGAGTAATCAAGTCCAAATAAAAAAATGACAAATTAGACAGAAAAATTCCTTTTAAAATGTCTCTATCTCAAATTCAAAACCCAAGGATTGTTGCGAAAAATTTTTCCGAGTCCCCAACAAAACATTTCACCAGGAATTCTTTTATCCGGAGTGTCCGGACAATATGATTCAAGGAATTCTCATTACGTTTTCCTAATCTCTAGTAATTTCATTTTCACGAAAACTGTCAATTTCGAGCTCGTTTTCCACGAAAACCCTTATCGGGATAAAGAAAAAGTTTTTTTTTTTTTTTTTTTTTTGGAAGACTCGAAAAAATCCGTCAATTTATTTTCGAAGTTTACAACAAGAGAACGCAGGTAAAATAAGAAGTTCTAATGAAAATCGATAACTTTTTTTTTTTTTTTTTCCTCTTCTTAGCTCATATACTTTCACCCCCATGGACCATCCGACCCGGCGTATCCGAAATGGAAAGGAAAAGAAAGGGAAGTTCGAAAATTTCTCCGGGCCCGTCCCCTCTCTCAATTCACTCCTCCTATTATACCTGTTGCCGGTCTAGCATGTCGAGCACTGTAGTACTCAGCAGGACAGAGATTATAACATATGGGATCACGGCCTCCAGCAGGTGTTCAAAGCACTCATAAATACAAGGACAAATCAATAATATCCACGCAGTAAGGACGCAGACGCCGCGCGAGTCCCGGGTAGGCTTCCTTCGTGCAAACAAAGCGTGGTCCAATAGAACTCCGAACTCTAATCTCTTAACGTGCCGTCTCAATTATAAGCATTTTATTTTTTTTCTCCCAACTTTCCCTTTTTTTTCCTGTTTTTGAGGAACGGAGAAAAAATTTAACCTGACATTTCTTTTCACCGTTTAAAAGAGCAACTTTTTTCCCCCCGTTTTTTTTTCTTTTTTTTTCCCTCTCTCGAATCAATATTATACAATAAGAACTTTACCGTTCACAGTCAACTGTTTCTCATCTCCATCCGTTGCCACAGCAATGGACCGCTCCAATTCGCGCCATTGGGTATGTTAAGACAAGTAACGTTTTTTTTTTTTTTTTTTTTTTTAAGTTTTAACCCGACAATAATCAAGTTTCCTTGGAGCAAATGAGGCGACTGTTTGTATGCAAATAATCTGAACATGAATGGCACAACTGAGGTCTTATCTCTTAAAATATTTACAAATCACGAAACTAGAAGCTAATTGGCACATCATACTCTGCTGAATAGATAAACATGATTAACCTAGTGCTCGGGTCTTCAAAAACTTTTGATAAGGCCCCGTTGCAGTGTATCTTTTAAAAACCCCGCGAAAATTCTCTTTTCTTGGTACGCGTCCAAAAAAAAGTATCCATTCCAATATTTTTTTACAAAAAAAAAAAAGTCCCAAGTCAACGGCTATAACGTTAAATTACAATTAGAACTTCCTTACGACCGTTTTATTCCCTCCCATTTTTTATTCTTTGCACACTCTTTTACTCCAAATTAAATTTTTTCCGACTGAATAATAAAATCAGCCCTTACGGAAGATAAACTCTCCATTGTTTTCCTCTTCATCGACGATTCTAAATAAATTGATTAATTTAATCAGTTATGTCGATTAACCAGAAGGGCAGAGAGAGAAAAAAAAATAAAAACAAGGAAGAACCTTTTTTTTTTTTCCTCCTTCACGGATGAATTGCCGTGTCGGGGCCTGGAGCAATCGTCAGCAGAGCTTCAATGTATGACACCGCAGCCCCGAACGTAAATGCTTACTGCGATAATAAAACAGACACAAATTGATCGTAAAATGGAAAATATTCTTCCAGGATGACAGTAAAACGTTTCAGAACGCAATATGGTTCCGGGTAAAGGCCTCCTTCCCCATCGCCTTTAAGTTTTCCATATCCCGATAGGCTAATGTAAATCTTAAGTAATCCCCCCAAACAAAATGTAAATCAAAAACAAATCCGGAAAGCGAAATCGGACGCGCTTTTGATTATTATTATTTTTTTCTTTTTTTACTTTGAAAAATTATGAAAATGTTGCATTTGCTTGAAAGGATGACCACTCGGGGGTGAAGGGCGTTGCATGTACGGGGCAGTCACAACATGATTTATGGGTGGTCCTGAATTCCCGTGAGTCAATTATGTGATTTTAATACTCTTTAAAGAAAGCACAGATTTTTTTACTTTTTCTCAGATAATGCTGGTTTTAGCCATTCACAGTGGTCTGATAACACCGAAAAAACAAACGAAAAAAAAAAAATTGCGCAAATTTTCGGATTTAAGAGTGCTGCACTTTATTGCAGACTGCTGTTATAGTATCCTAGAATAACGAAGCAAGCTATATAAATTGAGGCTGCTATTCAAAGTCCAAAATTTGAGCTAATTAGAAGAAGGTCGCTAATTTCAAATCTGACTTTAAGATTTAAAAATTCAAAATGGCGGATCCAATATGGCGGACATTTTTCTTGAAATTCAAAAATCGTCTTCAAATTTTGGTTATAGGAGTTTTCGAGGTCGCTGATTTCGGATTCGACGTTCTTCTTCTTTCAAGTGCCGTCTCCGCGACGAAGATTGGCTATCATCTGGCAGATTTTTACTTTCGAGACCGCCGCTCTAAAAAGACTCAAGGAATCAACACCAAACCAGTCTCTGAGATTCTTAAGCCATGAGTTTTTCCTCCATCGCAACCCTCGATTTTTTCCTCCATCGCAAGTTGAAGGAGTCGATACTTTTCATTTTGAATTACGTGGCCGAAATAATCGAGCTTCCGACGCTTCCGAAATAATCGAATTCGACGTTAAATTTTAAAAATTCATAATGGCGGATCGAATATGGCGGACATTTTAGAAAATAGTCTGCATATTGGATCCACCATTTTAAATATTTGAAATTTAACCTCAGATTCGAAATCAGTGACCTCTAAAACCCCTACAACAAAATTTTAAAGACGATTTTCAAATAAATGAAAACGATTGTCCGCCATATTGGATCCCCCATTTTGAATTTTTAAAATTTAACTTTAGATTTGAAATCAGCGGCGTCGAAAACTTTTAATTTGATGAAATTTTGGCTTTTCAATAACATTCTGGTCTCATAATCTTGAACTCTTCATCATTATTTACTTCCATTAAATATACCGAGAACTAAATTTAACAAAGGAAACGATTTTGATAACAACACCGACTTTCGATAGAAACAATTTCATATCTTCCAATTTTTGATGCCAATGCCAGTGCAATTTTGGAATACCGATGCCGAATTTACGATCGATTTAGATGCCGATGCTAGGCTAATCAGTATTCGTTTTAAAAAATTCGAACTCCGATGGCGGTTCAAAATATTTTTCTTTGCGATGCCGAGATGCCATCATCGACAAAAATCCAATCGATTTTGCATCCCTGGCTTCCAACAAAAGCTAAAGGCTCTATTTTTAGAACTGAATTTTCCATAGCATGTTGATGATAGGAGTGTTCATGTTCAACTGTACTATTTCGTAGGTTGGGGTCGTACATATATTACGTAAGCATTTTTTTCACAGTTTTTGACCCCCTCCCCCCCCCCGTTGTAAGACAAAGTAAGATTTTGGAGGAACCCCCCCCCCCCTAATATTACGTAATATTTTTCTTTCCTTAAAATCCCTTTAAATTTAGTTTTTTTATGATTTTCCTCATTCTTTTATTTCTTTATACTTCACATACAGTGCAGCCGTTTGTTTGAAAACCACTCGATTTGCATTGAAATGGAATTTTAAAGTTTTTAGAAGGAAAAACATTAAAAATGTAAACTAATTAAGCAAAACTGCAATAAATTAAAATGTGAATTGTACTTTAAACTAAAACAAGTAATAAAGTAAGTCATTTTGTTTTGAAATGCAAATAGGGTAGCAAAATTTACTCCGTGCTCCAAGGACTTTGGATCCATTCTTTTATATCTACTACAGTATAAATGGTTTTAAATAAAAACAAGTAATTAAATTAATGAGAAAAGTTTTGAAACTTAAAGTATTAAAATAAGAAAAATTTGAACATGGTAACAAAATTTATCCCACGCTCACCGTACTGAGTGTTTAGTTTAAAATAGTAATATCAATAGCTAATTAAAGCAAAGTTTTGAAATTTTAAATATCATGGTAACAAAAAAAACTTAATAAGTAACAAAATTTACTACAACTGTGTTCGAAAATTCATCAAAATAATTTTTAAATGGTTTGAAATTGTTATTATTCTTTTTTCAGTTTTGTTTTGTTTTTATTTTACTTTATTACTCCAATCGATTTTTATATCCTTTGGTTAAAAAATATATATATGAATGCTTACGTAAGATTTTACAGACTCCCCCCCTCCCCTTCGTAAGCAAACGTAAGCATTGACCGGACCCCCTCCCCCCCTAAATATGCTTACGTAATATATGTACGACCCCTTGTTGCAGTAGCAGATAATTTTTAATTTAACGTTAGTACGTAACGGACGAAGTTTTCCGTACGAAAAACGGAATCCGGTGATAGGAACCATGTTCTTGTCAGTCAATCTCACCGAGCGTTTGAATTTGATGTTTGAACTTCGCGATGGGCCATTTTACCCTCTGAAAAATATTCTGGTAATGCTGGCGATTGCTGTGAAAAACTAGCGATGTAAATCTAAAACAAGTCAACAGAACAATCTATTAGCTTAATTTTTTTTAAATCGTTACTGGAAGTTCATTGTTATTCTAGATTTTAACTTCGTTTTTTTTTTTCTTTTCAGGTAAGTTTCTGTTAGTCTTCAGTATATGAAATTCGATAGATCTGGAGGCCGGCCGTGGAAAATAATACCTTAGTACCTCACTTCAAGAATGACTCTTAACTACTCCATAGTGTCCATGCCTCCCTTTCTTCTATCTAATGCTGCACTTCTTACATAAGATAACTTTCTTATTTTTTTAGACTGAACTTCGCGCCAGTCGCGCCAGTTTAAGATTTTTTTTTTTTTTTTTTTTTAATAAATGCTACTTCTCTTAGCGATGCCTTGACCTAGTTGCCTGTAACTATGCTGCGAAGATATTTAAAACTTCGTGCTAAAAACTCGGTCAGGATCTTTTTTTATTATTGTTATTATTTCTGAAAGTTTGAGATAAAAAAGAAAACGGGGGTCGAAAAATTTTCAGTTCGATGAGTATAACGATTTGAAATATTGAAAATGGGGGATTTCTTCTTCTCCCTTTTACCCTTATACGAATGTTTATTTGGTTTCAATTCGTGGAATGAGTTCCGATAAGTTTTCAAAAAAAATTCAGAATGGAAATAAATTTTCATTTTTAATTCCCAAGTCGAGAAAAAAAAAGAAGAAAGAAAAATTTTTGTGTCGTCTTGTTTTTACTAAGGAATCAATTTTATTTTACATTCATGCTCTGCTATAACTGCAAGTGGGAATTCTTAAATTGTTCCTCATTTTTTTTATTACTCCTCTGACACAGTTTTTAACAGTTATTAAGCACCTGTTGGCGCCAAGGATCACGTTTTATATTTGGAAAAAATGGGTGAGAAAAGGGGGGAAATATTTCTTTTTCTTTTTTCAAAAGCTGGTTCCGCGACGGAGATTGGCTATCTTTAAGGCGATTGTGACTTAGGAATCCTCCGCTCTAAAAAGGTTTAAGGAATCAACATTAAACCAGTCGAGGCTTTCCTTCGGCCTTGCAATGCGCTTACCCTCGCTTTTTTCCTCCACCACAAACTGAAGGAGGCTGTATGACTGTACTTTTTATTTCCAGTTACGTGGCCGAAATAATAGAGCTTCCGACTCTCGATCTCGTGGAACGCTTCCAACTCCTTAGTCCTTTCCCATATGAGCCAGGAAGTCAGTATTTCTCACCCTGTCAGTCCACGAAATTTTAAGCATTTGACGGTATACCCACATCTCAATTCAGGTTTTGCAAATGTACAACAGGTTTCTCATTTTGAAGAAGGTTCCTTTGGTTTGTTCTATATACGTACTCGGACTTTCTAGTACTACCCCAAGTGTCATTTATGCAGCATTCAAGGTATTCACACCTGTACCTTGTGCTCCTACGCCTGTACCTACCCACCAGGATACCTGTTTCTATTTCCTTCCGACGATAAAGAATTTCGCATCAACGTAACAGCCTTAAGCTTTGTTTTTCGCGTATTTATGGTTGACCTGTACCGATTGCTTACTGCGTTGGCATGATCTAGCAGAGTTTGCTTGTTTTTTGCACTTCCTGTCAGTAAGACCGTGTCGTCGGCATTACGCAAATTGTTGATGTTTTTGGCGTTGATCACAATTCCCAGATTAAGACCGTCGACAGCTGTGTATTAGTAATACTGCTGCCCATTACTAGCTCGTAGAACAAGAGTCATACCGTTGTTACAACTTTGCCTCTTGATATCTGGTATCTTGATATCTTGATATCTTGATATCTGGATAACCAAGACGATTACTACTATCTTCAGCCTTAAGGCAGTGCTGGTGGCACTGCTGCCCACCAGCAGCTCATAACCCAGAAAGGAGTGCTCACCATATAGGGGCAGTGGCGCCACTTTCTAGAGGGACCGGCAACTCCGGTACCACCGGTTACCCCGATTAAAAAAAAAAAAAAAAAGAAAAAAAAGAAAAAAAAAAATATATATTATATTGATCAATTTTGAATGAAAGCTTTTTAAAACTAAACTCAATTATTTCATTATTTTTTATTAGTTTGCTTTTGTATTCTCTGGCAGGATTCGCATCCACTTATCGGAGCCCCCTCCGTTTAATTTATCCATGCATTAAATGTTTACCTCGTAAAATATTTCCAGGTAAATTAGAGCTAAAATTTTCAACCCGTTGACTAATGAAATTAATGCAGAAGTGGCCCATTCAGATTTTATTGAACTTCATTCGAAAAAACAAAACTGCGAGGAAAATGTATCGTATTACGTTACAAAGCATTTTCCTTGTTTTATGTATATGCTGTCTATTGGAATGGTGGAAGGAACATCGATGTATCGTCAACAATGCGTTTGGTCTTATAAATTTAGCCAAGTTCTCGTTTTAGGAACAGTTAATCATGGGTTTTTGACATTTGTTCTGTATGTTAAAGATGCGACCACAACCCATTGATTGCAGTTTATTGAACCCGTATTTTACATACGTAAGTTCTTTTGGAATCTGGCTTTTCTATAACTGAGCTAGGACATCCCGAAAAAGGACTCTTCTTGTCCAGAAGGCGTCAAATCGTCCATTAAGTGGACTCTGAGTTGGTAATATAAGGTAGAAGTAATTTTGAGTTGGTCCTGTTCATAGAATCGGATCGAATTGGATCACATTCTATTACACCCCGGAATATGGCAAATCGTTCTCGAAGTAAGAAGGGTGAGTTGGTAGAGAAGGAAGTTAATCTTTGAGTTAGTCCTGTATCTAGAATTGGACAAGTGAAGAAGAAAATGGATTGTTGTTGCATTTACATTATCCTTCAGTTGGAAGAGTCAGCCAAATTGGATCACTTTCTGAACCACCCCTACGACGCGACAAGGCTAGAAATACTTGGACTAATTTTACCTGCACGTTAAGAGGTCTCATTAACTTCGTTGCTATGTTCGGGTTACTCAAGGCTCCAAACTAGGTCCATTGATCTTTCAAACGCTCTTATAAGCCAATACCTTTTTATAATTAATTTCATCGAGGTTAAAACTATTCAAAATTGCTTCCGACACTTAATTAAGCCGTAAATTTTCCTGATTTAAAATTCATACCGAAACGATGCTTTTTTTTCCTAAGCAAAAAAAAAAGCGAAATAAAAAGAAATGAATAATATTAACTGAGACGTTGCCAAATGGAACTGACAGATTTGAGACCCCTTACCAGTGAATTTCATCACCACCGCGAGCAATTTAATTCAACCCGGTCTGAAAAGGGTCGAGTGAGACGAAACATATTTCATTTTTTTTTTTTTTTTTGAAACGGAAACCCCCGTTGATATTTCCGATAAAAAGAATAAGGGGAAAAAAAGGAAGAAAGATCGTTTCTCTAAAAAACAATCTAAACTTTAAGAAAAACTCCAAAAGAAAAATCTCGGTTTGTAAAGTCGGACTTTATTGTTTTTCCGAGCACTTTACCTTTTTTTTTTGAAAAAAAAAAAAAAATGGAAAACATGGTAAATATTCAAGTTTGCCAAACTTTTGAAAGATTTTCAGTAAATGTTAGCCTCTTAATTACTTCGAAAACGTTTGGAAAATCGTTTAAAATTTTTATGTACTTTTTTTTTTTTTTTTGAAGCAAAAAAAAGTAAATGAGTATGGACGTTCTCCCCTGTAAACATGCTGGTTTTAACAGGAGCAAAAGCCCTTATCATATAAACGATTATAATAAAGGATATGTCTTTGTAATGCAAGCGTATATTGTCTGGGAGAAAAAAAAAAAAAAGGAAAAAAAAGGATGAATTGGTTTTATGTTCAGGCGGTTTTGTCAAGACCCCATTGTGAAGAGAAAATACGAAAAATAAATTGTACATTCACCGAGTGCAACCGTTAAAACGTTGAAAATAGGGTAGATAAAAACACACTGATTTGAATTTGTTTTCGGCCGTTTGCTTTTCATTAGAACGTAAATACTTAAATTAAATTACAATGGGGTTAATATCGTTGAAAATTCTTTACGGTGTGGTAATGTTTTAGATACGCTTTCAGAAGGAAGGGAATTTCGAGCTTTTCGCAGTCGTATTTTAATATTTGATACAAGCATTTGAAATCCGGAATTGCAGCTTTTTTGGGAGTAACCGGGAGAATTAGGTCTTGCTTAATGAAGCAGGAAAAGGTTCCTCGATTTAATTTCTTCAGTCCACGGGAGTAGGCTTCTTACGCAATGCGATATGGCCGACCGGTGATAAATGAGGAGGTCTCAACCTTTCATAGCACAAGACTGAAAATTCTTCTTTTTTTAAAAAAAATTGTACTTCGATCTTTTTTTTTTCTCTTGAAAAATAAAAAATTATTACGATGGAAAATATCGTTCCACACGATTTTTCACTTAATTATGAAGAAAGAGAAGAAAAATCTCTGAGTGAGTCCGAACGAGCTGAAAATAAAAAGGGAAGAGAGATTTTTAAAGGTAAAGGAAGAAAGGGTCAGCTTGAGTCAATATAAAGAAAAAGGATGTGTAAATTATGATAAAGTTGCAGTTTGAGAGTTAGTTCTAGAGTCCCGTGACATTCGCTATTGGGATATTGGCCTTTTTTTCCAGGAAAAAAAAGAAGAATAAGAAGAAGGAAAGAAAAGGAAGAAGAATATGTTTACAGACGTTTTTTGTTGTCGGTTTTTTTTTTCTCTTCGCTGGAAATCTCTTGTATCTATCTTTGTTGGACGATATTAGTTGGGTTGGGCTCGATAATAAAGGTTTTTTTTTTTTGTTCAAAAGTGTGAAAATTTTCACTTGTGGTTTTCTTGTGTGCTCGCTTTATTGCGTAAAAATATTTTTCCAAGGATTGAATTACACCGAATTTAGCGTGCATTACTAGATAACCATCTGCGCCTCATCTCATTTCCTCTCGTTTAAAAAAAATCGGAGGACCATGAAAAAAGGAAAAGAAAACCATCGTTTTGAATGGAAAAAAAATATTCCGGACGCTCAACAACAGTTAGCATCGTGTTTGCGATTTCGAAAGCGACAGTTGGACAACATCCAGAATTGATCTTATCGTTGAATCCCTCCCGCCGCCTCCGGAAGCATCGGAAAATTTGTTTTTTCTTTTAATTATCGTTGAACGGAAATCATCTGTTAGATAATTGTTTACGGTTTTTTTAACATCCATCGCAGATTTTTTTTTACTTTTTAAAAAATCCCGTACATGCTGAATACTATACATCAAAGTCAACCCAATTGACGCTACTATACAATTATGATCACGTATGAGGTTGACGAGGTGAAAGATAAAGTGCAACAGATGTTCGTTTCAATTTTGCTTTTTTTTTTTTTTTTCGACCGGATATAGTTTGCCCTAGTTTTGGCTTTTAGGGGGGAGAGGGGAAAAAAACATCGCATTCGATTTGTAATCAGAAACCGAAAATTTGACGTAATGTTTATGTTCTTTCAGATTCTCTGTTTTTGCGGCTTTGGGTTTTGAATTTGAGGGAATGAGATATCGGTCAATCGTTCGGTGAAGGGGAGATTATATTTCTCGACTTGATTTATGATTTACGAACGGAATGCCTAGCTACTTCTGTACTTTTTTGCTACGATTTTTTTTGTACGGATAATATTCCTCTCTAAAGTTAAGTATCACTGAAATCAAAATCGTACGAGAAAAAGGTAGTACTAAAATCGATCGTTTGTCTGCCCAGTGCCTGCTACAGCAGTTATCTAGCTTGCAATATTTCCCGTATATTTTTGTCCAATTTTGAACCTGATGCCTTTCGTTCATTCTCATGTTCTCGTTTCTTGTCTATTTCTGCTATTTTTACATTCAAAGCATTAGATTAGATGAAGCGGTGGTACACGTTCCCCATAGTTTATTCTTTTCCATCTCAGTGGAATCCCAGCCGAAAGGTAAAAGAGAAAGGAGACCTTTGCCAACTATATGGTCAGTACTGATCTCCAAATTGACAGAGTCAACCTTAGGGAAGGCGTGTAGACAGGCCAACGACCGACACCTCTACCCTAAATGTCAGTGGAATATTTAACACTCAATAGTAGTTTTTTCGAGTACGAGAGAGCGTGGTGGTTTCTCACAAACAGCTTTGCGTGTCTCACAGGTACAAGCGTGGTGATCTCTCACATACATATGTGAGATGTATGTGAGAGTCTCACAGGTACAAGCGTGGTGATCTCTCACATACATACGTGAGGTGTATGTGATACTGCAATTTAACGCCGGTTCCAAACGTCTATTTGAGAGATTTATGTAACTATTACCGCTTGGTGTTTTGCCATTGCCTGACGAAAGATGCACCTCTCAGCAGATGGTAACCGTTTATTTTCTTAGTAGCGCCCTAGTCTCATCTTGAGAGAAATCTCTATCTGTCAACCAGGATAGAGTTCGTCGCATCTTATGATTGAGATTCAACTCATTATGAATTAGGCTAACGGTCACCACGACCGGGACAAATGACTGAGACAATGATAGGGATATTGTTCAGCGTGTGATTCGCTGGACTTATTGGGCACCTGAGAGTCGACAACCACACATCGCTCACTATGTTGGAACTAGAGAGAGTCCGAGCCCTAATCTTCCCAATCGCCACTAATGCCTGCGGGTGGCACCTGGACAATGAAAAAGCTGACGAAATGGGGGTGTGTCATTGTACCAGAGGATTCTAAAGGTATCTTAAACGGAACACCGCACTAATCAATCTTTATTGGATAAGCTTCAAATTTAGGAAAGGCTCTTAGCTGCAGCTAACAAAGTCTACCTCCCTTTTTTTTGGACATATATTTCCAGACGGAATGGCTCAATGAAGAGATCGGTGATAGGAAAATTTCAGCGTTTTTGCGGTAGGTAGCCGAGCAGATGGGTGGTTTAACCTAAATAGCTGTTGGAAGTTTCACTCCAACAGGTAGTTCCTGGCCTCCTTCCCACAGGCCGAGAATCGACAGGCCCGGAAAGAGTAGGCAAATCGGACTACGTCTTAAAAACATTCCGAGTAAAGGGTCGAGGAAGAAGAGCCCTAGCCATTTTTTTTCGTAAAGAAGTTCCCCGAGGCATTTTTGACAAAGTATTCCTCCAGGATTACAATCCCAAAGCACTACTTCAAAGCATGCTTTTATTCATTAGAACACTTTAACACTTACAACTACTACTTTAACTTATACAATTTTCGATGCATCGGAATTCTCGCACAAAAATAAATAAATAAATAAATAAATAAATAGCTTTGTTGTTTTTTTAACTTTCCCCTTATTTGATTAGAACTTCCCTTTTGGGGATATCAAGTTGAAATGACAGGGAACATCATTTACACTTCGAACCTTCCACCTACACCATAAACTTGACTCTTTGTAGTCTTGAAACGGTTGCAATGCTTTTTCGATTCGATTTTCCTCTATTTTCTATTACATATTCGCCGTCGTTTAATGTCCCCGGATCCATGTACGCTTTATAGAATTAGCTCCCGTTTTTATGAGCATTTTTTGGATTCAAACGCGATGACGCTATAAATTGTATTAGCTTCACTAAAGTCGGAGCGAAGAAAATATATGAGGGCCTTTTTATATGAAAAGGGAAAAAAAAGGAAAGTTGCGGTTTTTATAACATGGATTCTCAAATTCCCAAGCAGATTATCTTCGCTCATGTTTCTTGTTCATCACTTGGATCAACCTCTTGCGTTCGTCTTTCCAAAAGAAGAGGCTTTGCACTAGCTTCTTTATTAAAAATGCTAACTGGATTTTATTTTATAAAAAAATGTGGCGCGCTTGGCGTATGAACATTTCAGTGAGAAATCATCGAGCATGCGGTGTTAAGCAGAACATGTAGAATTTCCTTCGTGAGGTGAGCGCCAAATGTAAAATTGTGGTCTTTGCAAAACCCAAAGGAACTCGGTGCAGAAATAACATAAGTGAAAAATTGCTTCTCTCTTCTGAGGAAGCAAATGGGTACCGGCAAAGGGAAAAATTTGCATATTCAATTTTACATGCGTAACGTACATATTTTTTTTCCTCCATTTTTTCCATGATATCGGTAGCTTGGGGTGTGATTCAAAGCATTTTAAGTCTAGACTTCTTTACGTTTTAGACAAATCAACCTCTCTGTTTCTTTACCCTGAAACAGGCTGTGGTTGTGTTTCAGCACATAGGTTATGTTTTCTGTTTTCCCGAAGTGGCCTGCCCTGCGGAACTTTCTCAAGTGTCCGCATCTTTGGAACCGAGACTTCTAAAACCAACTGAAATTGCCCCCCTATGTGCTTGTTGTTGTAGCTCGAGAACTCCAAATTTCGGGTCTAACGCGATTCCGCCACATTTCATTTCCTCCAAAAATATATACAAGCTTCATTTGTACATTAGAAATGAGAATTAGAAATGAGAATCCTATGAAAATCTGCAGGACACAGCCTCTACGATCGGCAACGCAACAACTGCATTCGCGAGAAATGCAAGGTGGAAGACATCGTGAAATGGGCCAATCAGCGACGCTGTGAATGGAACGCCCATGTGGACCGCATGAGTGACACCCGCCTAGCAAAGATGTGCAAAGACCACAAACCCTCAGGAACTAGACCCGTAGGGAGTGTAACGATTCAACTTTTTGGCCCTGAAATTTTTTTTTTAAGTCCCGAAATTTCCCCACCTTTTTTTTTAAATACCGTAGATTAAGGTGAAGTTGAAAGGAAATTCAAAAAAAATTCTAGGTTGATTTTAGGCACTAAAAATAAATTTTTTTTATTTCATTAAATGGATATCGTTTTTGGGATACTTAAGTAAAAAATTTTATTTTTAATGCCTAAAATAAATCTAGAATTTTGTTTTGAATTTCCTTTCAATTTCACCCCACCTTTTCAACTTCAACCCAATCTACGGTATATACAGCCTCTATAAAAAAAAAATATATATATATAAAAATATATACTTTTTTTTTTTTTTTTTTTTTTTTTGCATATACACCCTTTTTCCATTATGTTCCCATGTCCTCCCTTGCAAATGCGTCTTAAAATTTATTTTCCGAGAAATGTCAGATCGGCCCCTTTGAGTTTATATTGTTTTTTTCTTATCTTTCTAGTAAATTCTCAGAACTAGTAAATTCTCAGAAAACCCAGAAGACACCTGCATCTAAAGCCTGGGAATATAATGGAAAAAGGGTGTATATGCAAAAAATATATATATATTTAATTGATTTATCTATCGGGATTGGATCTATATTTCGAAAAAGCCACGATGATTATCGTGTGCAGGAAATATTAACAAAGGAAATCAGTTGAAAAGACAGTTGAAACGAGAGGTCGATGGTTCGATTCCATCTTTCGCCACTTCGATTTAACTTTTCAACTGATTTCCTTTGTTAATATTTCCTGCACACGATAATCATCGTGGCTTTTTCGAAATATAGATCCAATCCCGATAGATAAATCAATTAATTAAAAATAGGATCGATAAATCATTATTAAATATAAAATTGGGTTATTTCGCAGTTTTCCGTTGCTTATGGAGGGTAGGGGTGGGCGGGGAAACTATTTGATATTTCATCATAGCCAAAATCCGTGGCTGAACGAAATGGAAAAATAAAAAATTCCCGTAATAACATCTTGTTCTTGTATACTGCGTTCTTTAAGTGCCATATCAGTTGAAGGTTGAATCGATTGTCGAAGTAGCTTAGTGGTAGAGCAATCGTCATGAAAACGAGAGGTCGATGGTTCGATTCCATCTTTCGTCACTTCGATTTAACTTTTCAACTGATTTCCTTTGTTAATACTTCCTGCACACGATAATCATCGTGGCTTTTTCGAAATATAGATCCAATCCCGATAGATAAATCAATTAATTAAAAATAGGATCGATAAATCATTATTATATATATATATTTCAAAAAAAATGGGGAAATTTCGGGACTTAAAAAAATTTTTTCAAAGCCAAAAGGTTGAATCGTTACAGGAGACCGAGGAAACGATGGGCAGAAAGTTGGTTTTCCTCCTTCAATGATTCACCGAGGTAGCAAAGAGCAACAGGAGTAATCCTAGTCCAATCAGTAGCAGAAGAAGAAGAGCTTCACTTGTACTTTTTAGACCTCTCTGTCCTCTGCCACATAAATAGGATTTCAAATAAGGAAGGGCATCTATTGATCTCCTCATGAGCTATTGTCACTGCTAAAGTCACTTATTATCGTTATCAAGTGATTCGCTTGGTTAAAAACCTTATAAGGTGGATTTACTCTTCCATCGAATCTAGTATGATAATGATTTTGGGTTTTCGCCAAGTTCTCTAAAAAGATAGGAAACATGTAATAAGGCTGATGATACTTTTACGGAAGATTTAAAACAATTTAATCGGTATTAATGATTTCGGTGTTCTTTCTCGGTAATGGCAGAATCAATCCATAACGGAAAACCTTTTGAAAATAAAATAGGGCATCAATAAACATGTTGACTTTTCTACATAAGACGAGTGCAGAATGTAAAACAGCATAATAATCAAATATCTTGTCGTTTTCAATCCTTTTGATGACATGGGAAGTTTTCTTTGGCTTTTCCACCCTTTTTGAACTCACGTTTTGCGTCTGAACCGTTTTGTCAACATTATTCAAAAGGATGGAATAAATTTTTAGAAAAAAGGAAAAAAACTTTAGGTTAAAAGACTTTGGGTGATTTTACGATTGCGAAAATTCTTTTTACCCGTACCTTGAGCCATTCCTTCTTTTCGGCTTATAAATAATGACTGCCGTTATCTTTTTAAAACATTCTCCGCAATATACTTCCAACTATTATGATTGATCGAAATATTAAATCACTTTTGTTTTCTTCATCCGTGGCGGGTGATTCGAATCCGAGATTATAACGTAATTCAATTTCGAATCGTCTTTAATCATTATCCGCCAGTGTCGTTTAATATTTTAAGTGACAAATCACCCGAGGGATAGTTGACTGGGGAACTATGCGGCTGACCACCTATGTGACATCTCAGTCGCACAACATGGTTATGGGTACAAATGTAGGAATGAAGTTCCTCCGACAACGCACAGGGGGGGAAAAAATCGATTGTGTTCTCTTACCGAAACGCGCGATCCTGCGAACGAAAGGAACGCAAAGACCTACTGACACAGAAACCACTCAAAATAAACTTTTCATAACACAACTCTATAAAATGAATTATCTTTGAAAAATCCGTGTCAGGATGCATTCATTCATTTTTTTTTTTCTTTTTTTTTTTTTTTTTTTTTGTTCCTTCCTTTTTCTGCAAAAAAAATCTCTTGGATTTTAACCTTCCTTTCGTTCCTCCTTCCTCTTCTTTTTTTCTTCTTCTTCTGTTTTTTTTTTTTTTTTTTTTTTTTTTTTTTTTTTTTTTTTTTTTTTTTTTTTTTTTTTTTTGTTTTGTTTTGTTTTGTTTTTTGATTGAACGGGGAAAAATCTTATCAACTTAGAGGAAAACAAATGAGGTCCAGCGAGCATCGTCGGGATGAATGAAACGCAGCATCTTTATTTCCCTGGTTCGGTTGTTATGGGCGTATCGATGAGCTATGTCGATGTGCTCGGATGGTGTGAACGAGCATCAGTATCAACCTTCCCAGCATTCTCTCACTGCCTTTTTATTCGGGCAGCCGCGAGGACGTTTTTCAAGAAAAACGGAGTTCGTCAAGTGATTACAGTTCGTCAGTGGCGTCTGCATCCGTTCTTGTTTTTTTTTTTTTTTTTTTTTTCTTTCCTTTTTTTTTTTTTTCTTTTTTTTCCCCCCCTCTTTTTTTTCTCCAAATGTGTTTAAAGGGTGCCGGGGAATGACGGACAAGTCAGGAGGAATTATTATCTTGCTTTAAGGCAGGATGCATGCACTGGGGCTGGCGTTAGCTTTGCTCCTGTTGGCGCTTCCGAAAGGTGAGAATCTGTTGCTTTAAAAAAAAAAGGACGAAAAAATTTTGCTCTTTAAATAAGAAAGAAACAAAAAATGGGGGGAAATGCGCAGAAATTAAATGTGTAGAAAATGATAATATTTAATTGTTGGTTACAAATTAAATTAAATGGGGCGGAAGACGTGGGGAGCTAGAGAAATATTTCGAAGAATAAAAAATGAAAAAAAAAAAAAAAAAAAAAAAAAAAAAAAGATTTTTTTTGGAGGATATTATAAATTTGATTAATGAATGTTTCGTTTTCATCCTTTTTTGTTTGCACACGCATCGACCTCTTTTTATATTTTCGCAGACTCCGAGTTAATTCAATTAATTAGTCTATTCTAAATATTTAAATTTGATTTTACGTGTTTGGTGTCCTTTTTTTCAAAGTGGTGAATCGCGACTTATTTTCCTGGAAAAAGAAATAAAGAGGATTTATTTCACAAAAAAAAGTCGGATCATGCCAAAGCAATGTTTTTTTTTTTAAATGAAGTTTAACTCATGAAACTGGTTAGTTTGAAGTGGAATAAAAATGGAAAATGACACGTGTTGCAGCCTTTTTTTTTTTTTTTGAAAAATGGATATCGTCGACGACATAAAAGTAAAAAAGACATATGTGGAGTGTTCAAATTTTTATGTCGTGTTTATAACTTTATGTTCCTTCCCTCCGGCAACCCGGAAAACTCCAAATGTCGAAAAAATAAAAAAACAAAATATATATAAAAACTAAAAAGGAATCTTTTGATGAAGAAAATGTCAGTAATCAAAGGAGAAAAGTTAAAGAACAAAGAAAAAATAGTTTAAGCAAGAAAAAAAAAAAAAAAAAAAAAATAAGGAAAAGAGGAGGAAAAAAATGCTTTGAGAAAACAAAGAGAAAATAAAAATGGAGGATGCGAAGAGCCGGAGAGAAAACTAGAAAAACGAAGACAAAAGCTAGAAATGATAGGGAATTGTGTATAAACGATAGGAATATCGTTGCAAAAGGAGCTGTAAAACGCACAGAACGGGGTCGCAAAAAATGTGTTTAATGAAGAGTCACTGTATTCCAGTGCAGCTACTAGTTGCTTCATCCGGCATTGGTTTTTTTTTATTTTTTATTTTTTATTTTCCTCCTCCTCTCGCTTTTTTTTATTTCAAATTTTTATTTTATCCATTATTTTATTTTTTTTTAAAGGCGCTGCTAATTTAAACTCTTGAAAAACAGAAAAGGAAAAGAAAAAATATTTTTAATTAACATTTTAATTAATTCCAATCTTGTAAAACCCGAATCCCCAATCAGTTCTTAATCACATTTAAATTAGTATTGTAATTTTCACAAGCCTTAAAAATAAAAAAAGAATCGTTTTTTTCTCCCTTTGCTTGATCAATAATTGAACATTAACCGCAGGTAAAACCCTTTTTTCTTTTATTTTTTTTAATAACAAAGAATAAAATTAAACCGGAGAGATTAAAATTAATCGCTTACAGGAAAACTCTTCGATGGTTTTCATACGTAAATTAATAAAAGTTCGTTCTGCAATAATTCGAAATAAAAAGGGGAAAAGGATTTTTCATTTTCGAAAACGATAAAAAGTATCTAGTTCGCGTCTTTAAAAATTTGCTGCAAATTTTTTTTTTTTTTTTTTTTTTTTTTTTTGCTGGGGAATATCGAAGGGGCCAAGGAATGCAGAATCATATTTTTTAAAATTCTCTCGAGGCGTCTCTTAATTATTTTAAATGGGCTTCTGACTATAAATTTTACTTTTAATTATTTAGTGTCATTTTATGAGTTTTTAAAAAGGGATCGAAAAATTAATGTTTCCACTGTATTTCAAACCCAACTTTACAATTATGTTTCTCTCTTTAAGACCTTGGGTGAGATCGGATGGAACCTTTTTTGCATGACAATAATGTTTGTTCCGTAAACAAGACCTAGGAAGAGGACAGGACATCAATAGGAATATTGTGAATGAGATTTTTTATAAGTCAAAAACTCGTAAAATAAGAGCCACCCTAACCCTTTACACGTTTTGGTTAAGCTGTACATCTTGTGGTATTTTATATATATAATTTATATACGTGGACCTCTACATAAAAAGGTCCCACCTGGCAGATGGAAACATGG
The DNA here is from genome assembly GCA_037577465.1 of Liposcelis bostrychophila. NCBI lineage: Eukaryota > Metazoa > Arthropoda > Insecta > Psocodea > Liposcelididae > Liposcelis > Liposcelis bostrychophila. The sequence continues at coordinate 10,004,800 of CM075212.1, forward strand.
AAAGCTGGGGAAATTTAACTTATAAGAAAACTCTTTGTTTACGAACAAAAAGTTCTAAGCACATCTGCCAAGTGGGACCTTTTCATTTGGAGGTACACATATAAGTTGTAAGTTATATATTATAAGATATATAAGTTATTAGTTATATATATTAAGTATTATATATTACATATATTAACTGATGTATATTATATATATAAGTTATATAATGTATATATTATATATAACTTATATATAAAAGCTAAATATATATAAATTATATATAAATTATATATAGAATACCACAAGATGCACAGCTTAACCCACGATTTATTTCCTTCCAATACACAGTAAAATACCAAAAGAGTACGTACAAATTTTTGCACGCCAAGAACAAATTTCTCTTTCATAAAGTTTTCGGTCAAGTATGAAATGCAGTGAGAAATATTCCAGCAAAAAAAAAGGAATCCGACTTTCTTTTCAAACTTTAATTAAAATCCGTCTCCGTACTTTTTTTCCCGAGGAATTCGAAATCAAAGGGGGGAAAAAAAAAAAATAACTTTCACTTCATGAACTTTCAAATCCTTTCAGTTTCAAAAGTTCTATAAATATATATATAAAAAAGATTAAAAAAATAGAGACTGAACAAGCGTTAAACGTTCGCTTCTTTAAATTCGTAATGTGCCACATATTCGATCAAAGCCAGAAAACTTTTGACACGCTGTCATCTTAACTGGTTAAAAGAGAATTTTACACGAACAGTGAATGTTCAATCGTTTTTTTTAAGCACGGGACTTCGAAAACACTTTTAAATATTCACGACTCCCCATTTTTTTTTTAACCTAGAAAAAAAAAAAACATTTACTCCGACATCCGCATGTACCTTACAAAGCGTTTAACGGGAAATATTAATAATTCACCCTCTTCCACAGAAAAAAAAAAAAAAAAAAAGTGGAAGCACATATTTAATGAAATGTCGACTCCAGGTTTTTTTTTCTTTTTTCAACAATATCCCACTCACACAGAAAATCTTTTAACCATTAAACAAACCCCGGCTGGCGTGAAATTTCTTGCCAACTCATTAAAAAGCTTTTCTGATTACATTTGTCTTCCGAGAAAATATAGTTTAGATTCGCAGAATTAAGAATTAATTGCATTTCGATTTGCAAACCCAAGCGATTTTTAATTCAGGGCCAAGACTAATGATTCCAATTATTTTAATTTTTCGAAGGATAAAAAAAAAAAAAAAAATGAATAAATTTTTCGATATCTTTCGGAGATTTTTGAAATCGGATGGAACCGGAGATTCCGTTAAACATCCAGACAAGAGGAAAGGCTGAATGGAAGAGAAATTTTAAATTTTAAAAATCGTTTCCGGGTTCTCAAAGCCGTCGTTATCATCATCATTATCATCATCTTGAAAACTAAATAGCGGATGTAAATGAAGAAGCTTCCTTTGCACTTATAAAAGAGAGGGAGGTAAAATGGCGTTTTAAACGCTGAACTGATCTTTAGGATTTTTTCTAATCGTTGTTAGACTTTTTGTTTCGTTTAACGTTAAGCTCTGGCTGCACAGAAGAAAGCGTATATCTCTTTTAAATGTGGAATTTTGTAGCGTAAAAGAGAAAAGATTTCATCGCCGAATGGTTTTTAAATGAGTTATGCATGTTTTAGTCCGTATCGCCCAATGTTAGGTCTTTTATGGACGTGAGGGATGGACGTTAATCGTACGAAAAAGAGATGCATAAACTATGAAAAAATCATAAATAAATTACACAACAAATCGTACATATATAAGAAACGGAGAAATTACACATATAAAGAACTTCAGTTTTCTACCGAAAAACCTTTTTTACATCATCACATAATTATGCATAAATAAATATGCATAAAATCTGAAAAAGTTAAATAAGCATAATATTTGCAAAATCTCCTGTTTTATGATTCTAAAAAATTGTATGCAAATTTTGCATACAATTTTTGCATTGCAAAACTTGCATTGCAAACCATTAATGGTTCTGTGCTTCTTATATGATGCTGAAGAAAAAAAAAAATCTGTACTTAAAAAATATTGAATTTTAAAAGAATTGAATGTAATCACTTTAAAATGAAGATAGGAAGAAAAATGAGCGAGTAATAAAAACGGTAGCAAAAAACTTAACGAATGAATGGAAAGTAGAGAGGAAAGGATGAAAAAAAAAAACTTCGCTCTTGAACGAATGGCCCAAATGAATTCGAAGTACAGTTTTTTTTCCTTTCCTCTTCGTCTTAACATGAAGAAAGATACTAATAAATCTTAGCTAAGAAAGCAAGGTAAGATTTATTTGGTAGGCAACATTTTTTTTTTTTTTTTTTAATGAAAAAAAAAAAAAAGGAAGAAAAAAAATCTTTATTTTAATTCTAAATCAATCTTGATGGAAAAGAACAACCGCAAGTACAATTAAATGGAAAACAAAAGCAAGAAAAAATAAGGGATGGATTTAGAAAAAGAAAAAGAAGGTAAAAGAAAAATATGATGAAAAAATAAAAAAACTTTGCCTGAACCGGCGCGGCGAGCGATCTCTCCTCCCTCCACATTTAATTGCAGGGGACAATTGATATTCTCGGAAAATTTTAATAAAATATCAAATCCCAGACGTGGAAACAAGGATTTTTATTTCGCATCGCGGTTAATAATTGACCCAGTTTTTTTCGAAATGGCATTCAACACGTTTGGTTTTGATTTAAAAAATAAACGGAAATTTTCTTTTTAATTTTATTTGGGTTAGGAGTAAGAAGAGCAGAGATCCTAACGGAGATCACCTACGTAAGTTAAGGTTTCAGGTTTTACAGCAATGTTTTTACCTTATGGAAGATCCGAAAACCTGAAGCAGTTCATGGAGTCAATTCCAAAATAGCTTGATTCCACTTAGAAGGGCAGTATGACCATTTTCCAGCTCACATTCCCAAACATCAGCAAATTTTGAGCTGAATTGCTTCTGACATCATATTAAAGTGATACATCTTCAGTCTTTTCGAAGACTTTTTTTAGTTCTGCGCGTTTTAATATCAGGAAATGATGGTGCGTACAGACATGTAGTGATAGAGTGTCCCTTATTTTGGCAATTTTCGAATTTCAAATCGCTTACCCCCAAAAATGTCTCTCCTTGGTGTACTGATAAACCCGAATTTTTTTTTAATTTTTTGCTCGACGGGAAAGCGCGGCGACTGGAGCTTAAAGTTCCGAAGATTGCCGGAAGAAAAGAAAAAAAAAATGGACAATTTTTTTTTTGCAAAATAATGTGGTTGCTTATCGGAAATTTTCCGTAGATCACGAAACTGAAGTCCGTTTTTTTTTTTTTTTTAATATCTGGTCCAGTTTTTGATCTTCAGACCAAAATACGAGTGAAACCGAGGAATTGGTATGATTTGTCACTTTGCCTTTTTATTTGCCATACTTTGGTTTTTAGCTGAAAGAACGGACCAGATATAAAAAAACGGACTTCAGATTCGTGATCTACAGAAAATTGTCGATAAAAAACCACATTACTTCGGAAAAAAAAAAATTGTTGATATTTTTTCTCATATGGTAATTTTCGGAGCTTTAAGCTCAAGTCGCAGCGCTTTCCCGTAGAGAAACAAATTAAAAAAAAAATTCGGGTTTATCAGTCCACCAAGGATAATCATTTTTTCTGGCTACGCAATTTGCAATTCGAAAATTGCCAAAATAAGGGACACTCAATGTAATGATTCCTTAGCGTTAACTAGTTTCAATCTTTAAAATATGAGAATAGTTTTCAAAATCAGAAAACAGAAAAAAAAGAATTCTAATATTTTGTTTTATTAAACCTTTGAAAGCCTCAATATCAAGTTAACTTCCGCCTTATAATCATTTTTCTTTTAGAGGATTCTAGCGATGATAAATGACGTGTAATTTGTCACCTTATAATTGTATTAAAATTAGACATTTCCAACTTATTACGGCTGCAGTTGCGTTAAATTTCTCCGGAATTCTCCTGAGCCGAGTAGATATTTGCAACAGTAGGCGTGTATGAGATTGGGTTGAAATATTCACGCACATGAACGAATCGTTTTTAATACAAAAACGGGCTAAATTAAATTAATAAACATTTCTGAGTTACTTGGGAAAGCGTGGAAAGATTGTTTACCGGACAATTGTATTACCGGGAATAATACCGAATGAAAAAATTGCGTTGCAGATTATTGCCAGTAATTCACATAATTGTACTATTAAAATTACTTTTAAAAATCTATCACAGCCTGAAGGGCAAAAGACAAGAAAGAAAATGACATTAAAACAATTTTTTTTTTTTTTGATGGTAATTATTATTTTTACCATCGTTTGGTGTGTCTCAGTTATTACTTATTTCCCTGTATTACAATTGTCATGTAGAAGCTACTTGTACAACTAGGTTAAGGTGATTGTGTTCGTAGTTTCCACGATCCCCGCCAGAGGGGAGGAGTTTCGGCGGTCACCCATCCAGTACCTGGCCTTAATCAATGCCGCTTAATTTCATTGATCACGTTGCCACTATTCTCCTCATTGAAAATTCATTTTAAAACTTTTATTCCCGATATAATTAATTTTTAATAAAATTTACGGAACTAAAGTGATAACTTTAAGAGAATAAATATCAGTAGCTTACCCTTGAAAGCACCATTATGAAGATTTTAAAATTTCATAAAGGTTTCTCTTACATAAAGGTTTCTAATTTCATATAGGAAACTTACGCGACTTTTTTTCGGAAGGTTTGGTTTTTAAAATACAGCGCTGCTTTTAGAAGTTGATTTCTTAAGCTTTTTTTATTTTAATATTTTTTCACTTTTTTATTTTCAGGTAAGTTAGTATCAATTCAGCAGAGCAGACCGTTAAAAATACTTTCAGTTGGTAGGATTTATACAATTTTACTCGGGCTTTAAAATGAAAGAAAAATTGAAGGTAAATTAGAAAATTATAAACCTTTTTTTTTTTTTTTTTTTTTTTTTTTTTGGGTGCAAATTAACTATGGAATGTTGGACCAAAATGTTGGTAAAACCAGTTGGACCAACATGTTGTACGAACTTGTTAGTCCAACATTCCACACTAATTTCGGCGTAGGGGTGCAAAGGCTACTACAGGATAACCATAAGGTAGCTGCCCACGAAAAAATTTTTTGAGTTATCATTGGTACTTTGTTCGGGTACCTCAGAGATGATTTCTGGTGAAGTCAAAAATTTTTTTTGCAACCCCTAAGGGGCGATTTTGGGGGTTGAAGAAAATTCATTTTTCGTTTATAACTCCTGAACGGATCGTCCGATTTGAAAAAATGAAAATCGAGATGAAAGAGAAAAATAAGAGCTTTATTTTAGTGTAAGTGCCAATTTTTTTAAGTGCCCAGAATAAGTGCCAGAATTTTTCAAAGTTTTCAAAAATTTTTTTTTCTATAATGTGATCGCCGGATCCAAATTTCGCTGCCGTAGCATGAAAGAGCCCAAAAAGTAGCTTTAGAAACGTATTTTTAAAATTTTTTGCGAAGGGCAAAAAGGGCCGAAAAAAGTGCCAAAAATTTTTAATTCAATTTTTCCCGCCTTTTTGAGCCCGGATCCAAATTTCGCTACTGTAGCATGAAAGAGCTCAAAAAGTTGCTCTAGAAACGTATTTTTTAAAATTTTTTGCGAAGGCAAAAAGGGCCGAAAAAAATGCCAAAAATTTTAATTTAATTTTACCCTCGTTTTTGAGCCCGGATCCAAATTTCGCTACCGTAGCATGAAAGAGCTCAAAAAGTTGCTTTAAAAAGGTATCTTTTGAGATTTTTGCGAAGGGCAAAAAGGGCCGAAAAAAATGCCAAAACTTTAAATTCAATTTAACTCATGTTTTTGAGCTCGGATCCAAATTTCACTATCGTAGCATGAAAGAGCTCGAAAAGCTGCTCTAGAAACGTATTTTTAAAAATTTTTTGCGAAGGGCAAAAAGGGCCGAAAAAAATGCCAAAACTTTAAATTCAGTTTTACCCACGTTTTTGAGCTCGGATCCAAATTTCGCTACCGTAGCATGAAAGAGCTCAAAAAGTTGCTTTAAGAAAGTACCTTTTGAGATTTTTTGCGAAGGGCAAAAAGGGCCGAAAAAAGTGCCAAACATTTTAAATTCAATTTTACCCGCGTTTTTGAGCCCGGATCCAAACTTCGCTAACGTAGCATGAAAGAGCTCAAAAAGTTGCTCTAGAAACATACTTTTTATAGTTTTTTGCGAAGGGCTGAAAGGGCCGAAAGAAGTGCGAAACATTTTAAATTCAATTTAACCCATGTTTTAAGCCCGGTCGACTTGCTCTGACATAGGCGTAAGTACTCGAAAATCTACTTTCGTAACTTAATTTTCTCGAACGCGAAATGGGCTAAAAAAATGTCCAAAACAATCGAATCTTTCAAATTGATATTTCTAGAGTTCCCAACTTCTGTGTTATTACCTTTTTCGTTTGAGTACTTTTATAGACCTTATTATATGTATTTTTTTTTTTTTTCGGCTATTTCGCCCTTCGCAAAAAGCACAAGAGAAACATTCTTAAAGCAACTTTTTGCGTACTTCAATCCTACGTAAATGAAATTAGGATCAGGCTCAAAATTGCAAGTAAAATTGAATTTTAATTTTTTGGCATTCTGTTTGGCCTTTCTCTTCTTAACCAAAAACTTTGAAAAATACATTTTAGAAGCAGCTTTTTGGGGGGACCCGAGAAAAACCTGAGCGTTCTTTAAGGGAAATTCCATATTTAGTGTGGAAAAAATGAAATTGATTTTTAAATATTTTTGGACCTTCTTACATTTCGTAGCATTGTTTAATTTAATGTTTATTTGGGTTATTCCACATTTCTTGTAGGATTACATGAAATCGAAAAAAACCGTATCGATGTTCTTATAGGTCAGGTGGATTAGTTGTTTCTTTTTTACTCAAGCCAAAAAATTGAAATAAAAGAAAAGGCGAACCATTTACAGGGTAATGACTTTAGACTGGATAATTGTTTGTTTTATATTGTTTTCAGCCACGATGATGCCAGTAATTAGTTTTCTTAAAAATTTATATCTTCTGTTTAGCTTATCGGAGTTTCAGGGTCCATACAAGTTCTGTTAATTTGCTATTATCTTATTTAAAAATTGCTATTTTATACCTATAGAAAAAACATAAGTAGTTGTCTTTACTGAAAATCGATTTTTTATGTATAACCTATGGAGATTGGGTGAATACTACTTTACAGGTGAAAAAGATGAAATATTTTTAAAAATAAACTGAATTTTAATTCTCATACAGAAGCTTAAGAAGAAGCTCTTTCATGCTACGTTAGCGAAGTTTGGATCCGGGCTCAAAAACGCGGGTAAAATTGAATTTAAAATGTTTGGCACTTTTTTCGGCCCTTTTTGCCCTTCGCAAAAAATCTCAAAAGGTACTTTCTTAAAGCAACTTTTTGAGCTCTTTCATGCTACAGTAGCGAAAGTTGGATCCGAGCTCAAAAACGTGGGTAAAACTGAATTTAAAGTTTTGGCATTTTTTTTCGGCCCTTTTTGCCCTTCGCAAAAAATTTTAAAAAATACGTTTCTAGAGCAGCTTTTCGAGCTCTTTCATGCTACGATAGTGAAATTTGGATCCGAGCTCAAAAACATGAGTTAAATGAATTTAAAGTTTTGGCATTTTTTTCGGCCCTTTTTGCCCTTCGCAAAAAATCTCAAAAGATACCTTTTTAAAGCAACTTTTTGAGCTCTTTCATGCTACGGTAGCGAAATTTGGATCCGGGCTCAAAAACGAGGGTAAAATTAAATTTAAAATTTTTGGCATTTTTTTCGGCCCTTTTCGGCCTTTGCAAAAAATGTTTAAAAATACGTTTCTAGAGCAACTTTTTGAGCTCTTTCATGCTACAGTAGCGAAATTGGATCCGGGCTCAAAAAGGCGGGAAAAATTGAATAAAATTTTTGGCACTTTTTTCGGCCCTTTTTGCCCTTCGCAAAAAATTTTTAAAAATACGTTTCTAAAGCTACTTTTTGGGCTCTTTCATGCTACGGCAGCGAAATTTGGATCCGGCGATCACATTATAGAAAAAAAAATTTTTGAAAACTTTGAAAAATTCTGGCACTTATTCTGGGCACTTAAAAAAATTGGCACTTACACTAAAATAAGCTCTTATTTTTCTCTTTCATCTCGATTTTCATTTTTTCAAATCGGACGATCCGTTCAGGAGTTATAAACGAAAAATGAATTTTCTTCAACCCCCAAAATCGCCCCTTAGGGGTTGCAAAAAAAATTTTTGACTTCACCAGAAATCATCTCTGAGGTACCCGAACAAAGTACCAATGATAACTCAAAATTTTTTTTCGTGGGCAGCTACCTTATGGTTATCCTGTAGTAGCCTTTACTATGGAATGAGTTGGACCGACATATTTGTTCAACTAGTTCGACCAACATGTTGTACCAACATGTCTGACAAACGAACGAATCGACTATTGCAGAATCTACTCCTAGGGTGCAAATTCACTATGGAACGTTGGACCAACATGTTGGTACAGAAGGTTGGACCAACATGTTATACTAACTTGTTGTACCAACATGTTTGACAAACGAACGAATCGACTGTTGCAGAATTTACTCCTACGCTGAAATTAGTGTGACATGTTGGTCCAACAAGTTGGTACAACATGTTGTGGTGTGTTGGCACAACATTTAGATTACATACCAACATACATTTACATATTACATACCAACAGAGTTGGTCCAACAAGGTGGTATAACATGTTGGTCCAACAAGTTGGTACAACATGTTGGTCCAACATTCCATAGTGAATTTGCACCCTTTGTGAATAAAATGAAAATAAAATTAGTTTAAAAATTTTCCAATCAAAACCTAAAATGTCTTGTTACAAGACTTAAGCCATTTGTTATTTGTTTTCGTTTTTCTTTCGCTGTTTCAAAATTTACCGGTTAAAATATCCCCCCGCCCCCTCCCCCCATTAGAAATTCGAATTCTGCACTCGATTTCGCACCCTCATTTTCGTCTTTATTTTCCGCAACATTTCCCTGCGATCGATTGAAAACGAGACTAGGTTTAGGATTGTTTAACGAGGTTCAGACCAAATACAATTCGCGTTTTGTTCGCACCACAGGACGTTCATATGTGTGCTTAACGAGCATATGGTTAACCGCTTTTCACACATCGTAATTTTCCCTATAATCTGAGTCGTATGGCTACGAGAAAAAAAAAAAAAAATTCTGCGTCGTTCATGAATTTTCAGCCCGAAACGACTCCCGACCGAATAATCTCCAGACAAAGCCTTATAGAATCTCATAATTTAATATTACTTCGGATATTCCCGCCTTGCGTCGGATCAAGCAATTATTATTGAATAACTTACTATTAATCACTAAACTAGTCCATTATGTAGTTCACAATACATCGATGAATACACCCATTAAACTCGTTTAAGAAAACTATCTCAAAATTTAATTTTCCGACATTTCAATTGAGCTTTTAGTGATTTTGATTTTGGACATTTTGGCTCATCAAAATATAATAAAATTTCCGTTTTTTTTTTTTTTTTTTTTTTTTTTTTTTAAGTTAAAAACCCTGGGATTAGCGGAACTGGCTACATTTTTTTAATTTGTAAACGAGGTAATTAAATTCGGAGCACAGGGGGGAGGGGGGGGGAGGAAGAGGAGTGAGGGGAAATTCGTAATTAGCGATTCATTTTCCGATGAGACGTTTACAAAAAAGATTTGTTAATTTTGAAATCTAGTCAGAGGAATCAAGTTGGTTATACCGCTCGATACGATATTAATTAATATGGATTTATATTGACAGTAATTAATGTCGAAAACTGTATTTTAATGTGACCATGTATAGTGAAAACCTCTCATTCGGCTTTCCTGCGAAACGGGCTATTGCAATTATAAACGGACATCATTCGTCACTGAGCTTTCGCAAGAGGATTCTGGAAATCCTGCGGTTTATGCTGTATGCATAATAGGAAGTTTTGCGTTTTCATATAAAGAGGAGGAGGGGAGGGCTTTCGCCATGTCTTTTAATTCCGCCCTTTTTATTCCGATGCGAGGGTTTCCTCCCGTTTTCCCTTTTCGACCCGAAAACCGCCTGTTATATTTCTTTAAGGAAATCCGAAAGGAATGTAAGATTTGTCGCGGAGTTTGTGGGCTGCGTTTCAACCGAGCGGATCAAGGTTGCATTGTATTTTGTGGGAATTGGTGGAAGTGGGTATAGCTTTCATTGCAAAGGTTCAGCACCTGCCGTTACTGCCGATTTTACAACCCTGACCGTGCTTGGTAGTTAGACCGATCGATCAATGTCAGCAGTCAGATCGATTTAATTCTCGAGTGAGTAAATGAAAAAATAAATTTTCTTTTCTTTCTACTTCTTTTTTATCCGATGACTCCATATTTGTTCCCATTTCCGCCTCTGATTTTCCGTTGGTGTGTTATCTGAAAGCAATATTATCACATCCAAACTTTGAACAAGTATTAAATGCGTTAACCAAATTTTTAGTATTTGCAGATTGAATGGGAAAAACACCGTAGCACCATAGAGTTATGGTCGTAACCCGGTAGTGTTATGGGTAACCCAACAGTAATGATGTGCGAAGCCCGTAAGTGCTATGCGTAAGCCTAGAAGTTTATGTTTAACCCTTGAAGGGTTCGTAAAATTTAAACCAGTCATCTTGAATCCAAATTGAAACAATTTTTTCCTTTCAAATATTAAGACATCTTCGATTACTCATAACTTAATGCTCTTAACTTTTTATTTTTGTAATTTTAATGTTCCGACCGGGGAGCCTGGTACCGAAATAGAAGAACAGCAATCTACAGCAGTGTAATAAAAAGCGAAAGCAAAAGTTTTTCCCCATTTTCCGAAAATGAAAAAGAAAAGCATGATCGATATCCCCCATAAAGAAAAACAAAGCAATTACAACTGACAAGTTTAAACTTCAAAGCATTTAATAATTCTTGTTTTGCAATATCGCTTGGAAAAAAAAAGTTGGTGTAAACGTCAGCATTGTAAACGACTACCTTGAATGAATAATTGAAACTGCTCTCCTGTTTGTTACGTTTTCCCATTTAAAAAAAAAGAAGGAAAATCCGTCCCGTTTGTCAACCGTAGCTAAAAGCCCGAACATAGCTGTTTTTTTTTTCGTTTTGGACTTCTTAGCGCGCAAAACCGTGACAGATTTTTCGTCCCTTCTGCATTCTTTTTTTGTTTTTAATTCCTTTTGTTTAATGTCAAAAATACCATGAAGGGAAAAAAGAAAAAAAAATAAGGGCGACGTCGAGTTCATTCGCGCTACTCCAAAAAGCAAGAAATAATTTTCTCTTTCTCTTCATTTATCACAAGGGCGAAAGCTCCATCGAGAAATTCGTGTTTGTCATTTATTATTTTTACGGGTGCCATACGTGTGGGGGTAATGCGGTTTTTATCCGGGTTTTAGGGATGGATCGGGGAAAAGGACTTCCTCTTCAAGATCTCTTACCTTCCTGGATGATTTTTAACTTGTAAAAGGGATTCAAAAGTCTTGTGTTTCATGTTGTATATATATTTATATGTATATTTTTTTCTTTTTTTTTTTTTTTTTTTGGCTTCTTCTGCGACGTCTCCATATGGGAGGAGAAATTATCTGGCTCGAAGAAAACGGAAAATAGTCATTAATCACGGGCGTAGTTATCTGTAAGATTTTTCCCTTTCGTGTGATATATTGTTGCCTCTTGCGAAGATATTCGTAACCGGATTAAATGCGTTTTATGTGGAACTTTTACTGCCTCCCATTTTGCCGACATTAGTTGCGGAGATAAATAAAATTGTGGAGCTGATGCTGAGTAAGTGAATTATACGAGTCCCCCGTTCGAAGACTTGGATTTTTTTGCTAATTCAAGATCATTTCTACTGAGTGTTCCCTTTGGTTTTTCTTTTTAATCGATTTCGTAGAAAGAAGGAGATTCCATGTGTTTGATGGCGACTGGATTTGTGTATATATATATTCTTCGAATCTCTGTCACGCGGAAAAAAACTCCTAATAAAACTAGAAAACGGAACCGTCAATACATGATGTTATGGATCTTCTTAAAATAAAGTTAAAAATCCTCAAATCATAAAACATTTAATACCATAGGAAGACGGTTGCAAGGTGGGAAGAATATATGTGCTTAAACGTCTTCTTATGATTCAATGTTCTTGTTTGGAAAAAGCTGTTTGCGACTCGTCTTATCGTTTTGACCTGCATTCATATTCACGTTGTTTGAGCTCTTAAGTACAATAATAAAATTAACTTTATGGGTGAGCGTATTTGTTGTGAGTAAAGAGGAACATGGTTTTAGTTAGATTGTTTTTATTTTTTCTTATGCTGCGAAAATGAAAAATGATATAACGGTACCGGTAGCCATTTCTTAAAAGTAATGAGGTATTTACAATCAAATTTATCATTGGTGTAAACTAAAAAAAAATTATTTGTAAACACAAATATGTCCATGATTTTAGTTGAAAATGATAGAAAATCAGGTAATAAGAATTGTTGACCTTAGCTTTCATTTGAGTGAGATCAAATAGTACCGGTATGTGTTTATTAATTTTAAAACATCTGAGAATTTTTTTTTTTTTTTTTTTTTGAAAGCGCCAAATTTAAATTTTTGTATAGAATTTTTTTTTTCTTCGAAGGAAGTATTCTTAACAAAAGTAGATTTAGATTAGAAAAAAATGGCTACTGTTTGTAAGGAACTAAATCTTTATAAATTAATTTTTTTTGCGTGAAGGTGAGCTATTTTACTGTTTACTGCATTTAATGAATAAATAGCGACTTGGATTACTCAAAATTAGACATTTAGGAACGTAGTTTTAGGTATAAGAAATAATTTGTACGTTTCCTCGGGTCTAGCAAATTTTTTACTTTTAAGTGAAAATACCACTATAAAATGATTACAGTTTCTGGTATTGAGTTCTAAATAAAAGGAAGACAAATAGAAAATATGAATGCAAAAAAAAAAAAAAAAAAAAAAATTGTTTTTTAAAAGAAAATTTTCCAAAAATAAAATTCTAATGTTGACTTGGTTAGAGAATTACCCTAAAGCAGAAACTAAAAAGCTAAAAATAATAAGAATAAAAAAAATCGATTTCGAATTAAAAGTCCAAAAAAGCTAAAAACAAGTTAAATAAAGTCGAACCTTCATCACGGACTATCTAATTGAACTTGTGCGTTTTTTTTTCTTCATTTTCATATTTTTAAAAACTGAAATCGAGATCGCATTGGAAGTTCATACATTCACGAGATGTGATCTCGATTTCAGTTTTTAAAAATATGAAAATGAAGAAAAAAAACACACAAGTTCAATTAGATAGTCCGTGATGAAGGTTCGACTTTATTTAACTTGTTTTTAGCTTTTTTGGACTTTTAATTCGAAATCGATTTTTTTTTTATGTTACAGATTTAGGTCTAATATGAAAGTGCTGACTCGGCACTCTTGTACTTGAACGTAATACTTGATGAATATAAACGATATACTGGTATCCATAGTTAATAAAAATTTTGAAAGAAGAAAAAGTGCAATCGGCGTTCGTGTGGCCCTTATTTTTCGAATTTTAAAATTTCGACGAACGCGCCCCCTAATTTTTTTTAAAGTAACCAAAAGAAGATTTTCTTAATTTTTTCAGATTTTTTGGACGTTTTTAGCCGTGTCCCCGAGGACTGAATTCCCGTAGATGCCGAAAAATTAAAAGTTTATTTTTATGTAAAAATGGTTGTTTCCTATTTAGATTTTTATGCAGATCACGAAAATGTAGTTGAAAGTTATATATCTCATACGGTTTCGATGGTTGAGGTCAAAATAAGTAAAAAAAAAATTAGCAAAAATATGCTACTGCCACAATTTTTTGCGGAATTCTGTATATTTTTGTCCTCTAGCACAGTAATCGTTTGTCATAAATAAATTCTAACTTCGTTTTCGTAATCAGCATAAAAATTCGAATAGTTCGAATTCGAAATTCGAATTTTTGATTTTTCGAAATTTTTAGGTCCCGGGGGACACGGCTAAAGGGGTCGTTCAAATATGACGTCATCATTTTTAGGGGGAGGGGGGGGGGTCCAAAAAGCCTCAAAAAATGATGACGTCATATTTGAATGGTCCCAAACGAGTTCCAAAAAATCTGAAAAAATTCAGGGAATCTTCGGTATTACGGTTCTTTCGGTATTACAAGATAATTAGGGGCGCGTTCGTTGAAATTAAAAAAAATCGCAAAATAAGGGCCACCCTAATCGGCGTTGCTTAAACAATGTTTCCCGAATAGCTTTTCAAGAAGTCGGCACTGCAGTAGTTTTGGAATTCCTCAGTGGAAATAAAATCAAAACATGAAAGATCAAAGATTTCTATGCAATACTAGATTCGATCCTCTTCCTTTGTTTATTAGACTTGATTGCCTCAAAACAACTCGTTCGGCCAGATTATCTTTTGTCTTGAGCGTCGTAGGAAAATGATAACGCGATCGTCTTTTGTCGCCCTGATTTAATGCAAAATATATATATACTGTGGAGCATTCGATTTCTAGCACAATTTCCTTGGAAACCGAAGGAAAAGAGCTCCTTTAACGATGCACTTTACATGACAATGACAAATATTTATATTTTTGTCCTTTGTGATTTCGAAGCTTTTTTGGAAAAATTTTCTGAAGCGGGCGGGGGCGGGGTCAATTCCAAATCAGACTTATGTGGGTGAATATTTTTATTTGGAACAAAACGTGTCCTGAACGACTTCCTCCGCCCCTAATGATATTCGAATTCTTCAAACTTTCTTATTTTCTTTATTTCCATGAGTTCTTTACGGGTAATTATGTTTTTTGAATTTTGATTACATTAAGGTCCTAAATGTAATGGTAATGGAAGTAATAGCTTTGCCCGTGTTTAGCTTATGGGAAAAATTTTCCCCGTTAGAACTCGAAATTTCGTAGGCTAAAGTTTTTCCTAAGGTGGGAAAACAGCAGGAAAAAAATTAATTAGACGTAATTTAATTCCTTCTGGCTTTTCAGTCGTTTTTCAATTTTCTAATGAATTAAAAAATTTGTTTTTTTAATTTCCGGTCCCGCGTCCTTGATTTATAGCTCAAAATTAATCACACGAATAGTCCACCATTCAAAATGCGTTTAAATTTCCTTTTGATCTTTTCCCCGGGTAATTGATAAGAGGCGATAGGTCTGCTACGTTATAGAACTATTGTTCTAACATGCGAAACTTTCCTAACAGAAGCTGCAAAATTAAGAGAGAGACATCAAAGGCAGACTCGCTCTTGTTCATGGTTGGTAACCACATTCGTCGTGAATGGTGTATGTACCGTACATCCTCTTAAGTTAGATTAAAAGTTTTCTAAATCTATATGTTCCCCTGTTTTTATGAAAGAAGATGAAAGTATACGGGATCAAATTCCCCCCCCCTCCCTCCTTTTTCACGTATTGTTTTGCTTAAGAACGATATCCCGAGAAAAAAAAAAAAGCAATTTCAAGATTTCTTGAAAACTTGTAACTTAACTCTTACTGCTAGGTTTCAAATTGAAATTTTTTTTTTTTTTAAAGAAAAAGAAAATCGAGTTACGAATAACTTCTTCGCAATTTTACACAAAATTAAGCAATAATATCAGGAAAATCGCTCCGGTCGGAAAAGATAGGGCATTTTGCCATAAGCAATTTTATCTAACCTGTTTTGATAAAACTCTGTATCTCTTTTCTTCTCCCACCGATATTATATTCAACCCGTATTGAATTCCTTCGGTTTCTTGGGTGAAAATCGTTATTCAAAACAAGGGAACCGAGGTTTTCTCGGAAGGATTTCTCCGAGGCAAGCTCTCCATTCTGAAAACCCAAGAGGAGTACCCGACAGTCTCCATTTTGGATTTTTTTTTCTCTCTCCCTCAATTGACAGTCGTTTCTCCCTGTGGATATTTCGAATATTTAAGATAGAGGTGGTTTTTTTTAAAAAATAAATGTCGAATTCTTTTTTTTTTTTTTTTTTGAAAATGAGATGCTTTTTTTTTTTCAAAAGCTATGAAAGGCAAAAAAAAAAAAAAAAAAAAAATTTATTATTCTTTTTTATGAAAAATGCGTATTGAAGACTTGCGGAAAATCGCAGGGATCAAACCTTAAAAATATGATCTTCAATTTAGATTATCGAGCGATTCGTCGATTTGTCAAAGTCTGGAAAGTCATTCTTTTCACAAAAGATTTTTTTTTTTTTTTTTTTTCCGGGGAGGAAAAAAATTATAACAAGGAAGAAAGAAAGGATAAAGTTGACGTGGTCCTTATTTGGATGTCGTGTTTAATGATTTAGTTCGAAATGGTTTGTATATGGATCGATTGACAACGTCCATCCGATGGGTTTGACACGGTTATTTTTTATGATATGATCCGAGCCAGTGAGGATGTCAGAATAATAACCCTATTTCCCTTTAAGTGGATCTGACGATAAACTGCCTGTTCACATCTTGCTGGATTATCGATTTCTCTGATTTACCGCTTTGCAGAAAAAAAATTGAATTCTTTAAAATGAACTTGAAAGTTGACTACATCCGTTGAATATCCATGGTCTGTTCATAGGATGGATGGCAAAAGCTTTCGAGCACTTTTTGGTCTGCTGCTATTTTTAATTTTGCTTTTTACAGAAAACATTCTTAAGGCGATAATATGGCTGCGTAATGTTCCTTGCGCAAGTTTTGTGGAAAAGCCCTTTGAAGATAAAGTCAAGATATTAAAACGTTCTTTGAATAATGTAGAGTCTGTACCGGAGCTACTTTTGAGGCCTGCCAGTTTATTAGACGACCGGACGGCACACTTATATAAATATAGTTTTCTGTTAGCAACTTACACCCAAAAAGTGTATGCGATTTCTCTTTCAGGCACCATAGAAGTATTATAGTCGACTAGCACTTCAACATGACTCAATTATAACGCAAAACCCCTTTATAGATCAAAATTGTCGACCTACAGTCCGACCGAACTCGGAGTTTGAAGCCCTACTTTCATAAAAAATGCTTATATTACTAAGCTTATTATAATAAAATTGCAACTTATAGTGTATGTTTATAAAGTTTCAACTTGATTTATGCAAGTTTAAACAAATTGGAACAAGTTCGAACTTGATGTATGCAAGTTTAAACAAGTCGGAACAAGTTCAAACTTTATTTATGCAAGTTTAAACGAGCTTAAACAAGTTGATTTATGCAAGTTTAAACATGATTCATGCAGGCTTAAACGAGCTTAAACAAGTTGATTTATGCAAGTTTAAACAAGTTGGAACAAGTTCGAACTTGATGTATGCAAGTTTAAACAAGTCGGAACAAGTTCGAACTTTATTTATGCAAGTTTAAACGAGCTTAAACAAGTTGATTTATGCAAGTTTAAACAAGTTTGAACAAGTTTGAATTTGTTCATGCAACTTTTAACTTACTTTGTGCAAGTTTGAGCTTGTTATACAAGTTCGAACTGTGTGGTGACACAAATTTAATTCAAACCAATTTCCGTACTTCGCTCCCATGATTTCTCTTCTACCGACATTTACGCTAAAATGGGAGTTGACTATATTACGGAAACACGATTTGGGCCATTATTAATCCTGTTTCTCTTTTCGTTAGCATTAAACAAAATCGGCTCTTTATGGATATTTAACGTTCTTGTAACATTTTGAAGGCTCGTTTTGGATACCCCTATGTACCACCTTGCCGCCCCCCCCCCCCCAACGCAGCGTATCTAATAATCTTATGATTCCTTATTGCCGTTCAAAAATTAAATCCAAACGGATTTGCCACATAATCTTCTCTGAGATTGAGGAGTTCCAAAAATAAAAATAAGAAATCCACCGGAGAAAAAAAATAAAATACAGAAGTAAATTAAAAGTTTGTAAATGAAAAAAGGGGAAAGACAACCCTGAAAGAAGAAGGATTGATGAATGTTCTTCCGACGGTCCATAATCGTGTTTGAGATACGTGCGTGACCCGAACTATTCCGTCATTCATCATTCCCTGAGAGTATAAATCATTGGGAAACTTACGCTACTGCGGACAGTGTAGCACCTTAAGTTTTTTTTTTTTTACCCGGATGAAAGGTGACAAGACACGATTCGAATTTTTACTCGAAAAAAAAACCCTTCCCCGTAAAAAAAATTATCTTTGTAAAATGACGAAGAGTTAGGTTTCCAAAAAAAAAAAAAAAAATTAAAGACCATAAAAAAAAAGGAAGAAAAAAATTTAATATCTCGATTTACGTCGACGGAATTTTCTTCGTTGCCCTAAATAAAATTTTCCAGACGTCCGAATTTCAAATGACTTGACTTTCCATTAAATATTTATGCAATCAATTCTTATCAAACTGCGGAGCCGTATTGTTTACTCTAATGTTTACGACCTGCTGGATCTCGACTGAATTCTAATTAATTTTTAATGGCTCAAAGCAAAGTTTCCCTGGTTCAGGAAACCGTTGACTCCTGGAATGTTTAGTTAGATTTCTCCAATTTCTCAGAAATTCTACCTGACCCCTTTCTCTGCGGAACTAAGAGGGCGGTTGTGGAAATCGCGAAATTAAATTTCTCTACCTTGAATTCCGCGGTCTAAACAGTAATGAGAAAGCTAATTGTTAAATGATAAACATTTTTTGTTTCTTAACAAAATGCTGTTTACACGGTTAGAACCATTTATTTCTGATGGATATTACGTCGCTCTTGGGTGGATTTCTTGCACGGAGAAAAAAGTTTGGTTCCTGCTACTCAATGTTAAGTTGGGTCCTGTGATCATTGATTTGTAAAAGTGATATATGTTACCATTGGAGGGACGATGGAGCATTCTAGAGAGATACATTTTCAACTGATTTCTGTTCATGGAAAGTTCCTGGTGGGCGTTGACATGTAAGTTCATTTTCATGAAAAAGAAATAAAATCAAACCGAAATGTCAACACTATTATATCAATGCTCTAAGCGAAATCGCAAAGTCATACCTGTATCACATATCTACTTCATATCTTAAAGAACACATTATGCTGTTGATCACTTTTTAAAACGTAATTTTTTGTAAGAAAAAATATATTTGAAAATGCCAGTTCCAAGATGGCGGAAAGCGTTTACAATTAAGCAACCGGATCATAAAAAATTCGTAACTTTGCATCGGCGTAAAAAACGCGTAACAAACGCGTAAAAAACCAATCGACGCAGAATTTTACGTAGAATAAAATTGGTTCAGCCGATTTTTTGGAATTCCGAACCGTTTCGAAGATATTTGCCAAAAACTAGAAAAAATGACCTTTAAAAACGCACCTTCGATTTCGGTTGAATTTATTTTTTTAAACAACTTTAGGTCCAATACTAACCGTTTATGAAATAAAATTGCATAAATAAATTTTTTTCCTTTTGGAAGAAAATTAAATCCCTGCCGACTGGCCTAGGACCCTATTTCCTTCATCGACATTGCGATTGTGTCGATGGTTTTTTTAGTTCTCGGTTTCTTGCTCACAAGTTTTTCCTTTTAATCTATCTTCCATAATTTCCAATTTATGTCAGATGAACAAAGCAAGTACATACGTTTATATTTTGCCATCAACGCAGCAACCGTTTCTTTTTCAAACTCATCTTGAAACGCGTCAATATAACCATAGAACGACGTCCATTCAACTTACTCAGCCACCATAATTTTCTTTACCCTTTTTAAATGAAACCCATCTATTAAATAAATCGAAACTTATTTCCTCCCAAGAAAAAAGAAAAAAAAAAAGGAAACCGTAAAGAAAAACCCCAACGCATTCAAAACAGGATTTCAATATCCATTTTGGGGAAGTTTCAGGCCGATCGATTACCGATGTAACATGGGAAATTCAAAGTAATGTTGAGAAAAAAAAGATTATATCTTGAAATTTATATCATATACTCAGCGTTCCCTGTCTCTCGGCAGAAAGCGATACAAGGCATACGTCTACATTAGTTTCCTTCTCCATTTTGTAAGTCCCCCGAGCAATTAAATCGATTTTTACAAAAAAAAAAAAAAAAATACATTTTTGACTTCCTTCAATTGAAAATATTCAATATGATTTAACCTGTTGAAAGCCAAACAAAAAAAATAAACGAATTCCCATATTCTCTGTTCCTCTTCAACTCGAAACTTTTTTAAAGGATTCAACAAGTGATATAAATTAACAAAAAAAAAAAAAATTCAACGACCGAGATTTCATTTAACGGTAACGGCTCCTTTTCTTTTCTCCTTGTGCAATCTTGACGTGACTGAAATTTATTTATAGGAAGAAAAAAAAATAAGGGCTTTATTATGATTACGCCTTTAAAAATAACAAGCATATGCCGGGGAGGATGTTTTCGCTTAAAAAATTCATAGGATCATGCGATTTGAAAGTGCATACCACCCTGGAGGATTAAAAACTCCCTCGTTTCGCTCCCATGGAAAAACCTCCTATTTATTCGGCAAAAATTTAATGACGCGTGTTTGCGCGACCAAATTGATTTATTAGCCAAGTTTTATTTTTGACGCTTTTCCAATTTCGCGTCTTCGTTTTTCAAAAACAGGACGCCGATTCCGATTAATTAAACCGACAGTAGCCTAATTATGTTTCCCCCCTCGCGTTAGCATATCGTTAAATTATTTTCCGAATTTTCGCGATTCGGTTTTAGGGGAAACCTTATTTTCGGTTTAAGGCTGCTGCAATCAGCGGAAAATGATTTGCAGTTGAATTGGTTCCCCCCTGTTTCCCCCTTCTCCCTTCCCCCCTCCCCTGTTTTCTCCCTCTCCCCACGCAAATCCAATTTAACTTTCTATATGCGATAATAATAAATAGCGGAAGGTGAAAAGGGCCTAATTTGCGACGTTGCCTTTTAAATGTGTAGATTGGGACCTGGCATGGGGTAAACACAACAAATAGTTAAAAGTTTCACTCCCCTGGAGCTCGTATCAAAAATGAATTTAACCGGCATATCCTCTTGGCCTAGAGCGAGGTTTCCTTATCGTCGATGGGGGTAGAATATCATTTCGTGTTTGATTTTTTATTAAAATTCCATTTTTGTTATTTAATGGGTGATCGGAAATGTAATGGGAGTTTAAGTGCATAATAAATAATTAAAATGGAATTCTGTTTTGCAGTACTGTACAGATAATACAATAGTTACAATGCTTAAACTAAGACTTAAACTTAATTTAAGGTGGAATATCAGCCACTTGTGAGTCAAATCAGGTCCTTGGAAAATAAAAATTAAATTCACCCGTTAAGTTAATCTATCTTAGTTAAAAATTAATTTAAGACTTTTCCTTTTTTTTAATAACTAGTATAATTTATTTATTTATATGTACGTTTACAATTTTTCGACATAAGATAAACTGAGCACCTTTTACAAACAGTTTTTAGGTTGGTAACAAAACGGAAAATAAGAAAATGGCAAAAAGTTTACAAACAAAGCATCTTATGTAAATGTAAATATAAATAAATAAATTATACTAGTTATTTAAAAAAAGGAAAAGTCTTAAATTAATTTTTCGTTAAAATTATGCCATTCATTAAAAACCATTCGTTAAAATTATGAATAAAGAAAAGGGTATTATGATGTGGTGGCATTAACCTTATTACCCAGGCTAACTTCTGTACCTGCCATTGAAAAAATACTGTACATCAGAACATGCGGTTATATTTTACTAATTATTGGAATTTACTTTAAACCAAAGGGAAAAAGTCCAATCGTTCAAAACTAAAACAAAATTTTCTGGAAAAATTCCTAAAAGATAAATATCTTATTTAGTGTATTAAGGGAGGGCGGTTTGGGGGGCCGCATCGAGACGGTTGCCTAGGGCCTCATTTGTGTTAAATTCGGCTCTGCAATGCCTTGTCACAGAACATTTTTGTTTTCGCATTAACCATTTTCTTTTCTGAGGGTACAGCATGTCAAAACGTGTAACACTTCCTTGCGCCGCATAACGGGTAATACACCATTTTGTCAAGATTTGGACTAATAGCTCCTAAAAATAGCTATATTTTCGACATTAAAATCCCGAGATTTTTTTTTTTTTTAATGCCGGGATTGAAACAGATGCCGAATCTAGAGATTGCAGTCTCTAGTCGTCTAAATCAAACATTAAACAGGTTATTTATTTATTTTTTTTTTTTTCCTTTAGGGAGTAAAATAACAAGGCCCAAAATTAATTTTCATTATTCGTGTTGTATGCAGAATGAATGACTGTAAAATATAAAAAATCGGTTATGGTTTCTCCACGCCATAATTCGCATTCATTATTCTTCTGACTTCCACATCATTATAGTCAAAAAAAGCCGCAAAATGTCAGTTGTTAATCCTGACGAATACGTTGTTTTTTTTTCTCCCTCCTCTTTTCATTTCGATGGGGGAGTCTTTGAAGTAATGAAGTTATTAAGAGAGACTCGTTAATGGTTTCTGTATGAGGAAAGGGGAAAAAAATGGTCGAAAAAGAATGAAAAGAAAAAAAAAAAAAAAAAAAAAGATAATAATTCGTTTTTAGCAGAGGAGCTTTAACGAAGGGGGGGGAGGATGCGAAGGGTTATATGGGTGAGCGGAATGAGCTAATGAGTTCGTTAATTAGCAGTGGACAAAAATATTCACACCATTCCCGTATTATTATACCTGAGGATAATGACGGAATTTTTTTATTAAAAAAAAATTTTGAAAAATGGATATCAAAAAAGAAAAAATATATATCTGGGAGGAAAATTTAAATCAGGGCTTGGGGCCTGCGACAGTTTTCTTGATTTCGGTAATTCTTCAGAGACCCGATGTCGTTGAGAGGCGCCCCAAGCGTCTTTTCTCTCAAAAGATTAGAGATCTTTTCTTCGGAATGAATGACATTTCCCATCGCTGTCTCTTGCAAAAGACGTGGAAACCTCGAAAACTTCCAATTTTTTTTTTTCGTATTCTTCTACTTTGTTTTATGAGTTTTCCTTACGGATGTAAGGTTTCGAGATTAAACGGAAGTATTTTCGTTTTTTTTTTCATAAAATATCGATGATGCTCGTAAAAACCTTTTTTTTTTTTTTTCTTCATGCTGGTTTACAACCACGTCACTTTTTATTATTTTTTTCCCCTTCCTATGATGCCATACAAACAGATAGAGAAACATTTTCATCGAAAAAAAAAAAAAAAAAAAAAAAAAAAAAGGTTTTGCGAAAATTGCTGAAGCACGAAATCTTTTTTTCATTCGAAAGGTTCAAAGCTCAAGGAAGAGGGGTAGTTTTGAAAATGTTCCTTTTTTTTATTTGTATCTGTATCGCATTTTCGATTTAAAAAAAAAAATCTCTCTTACAATTCGCGTTTTTTAAATGATTAAAGAAAAAAAAGTTAAGCAATCAACGTTTTCCGTGAGGTGAGGAAGTGAGGAATTTTCTTGCCGCCTTTTTTCCCTTTAACGATAATAAAGAAATGGATTTCCTGGAATCCCAATTTAACGACCAAAGGGAGAAATAATCCGGTGAAAATTTTTGCAATAAAGAGAAAAAAGCTTTTTCCAAAAAAAAAAAAAAAAAAAATGAAGAAAAAATTTAACAATTTTTTATTTATTTATTTATTTATTTTTTTTTTTTTTGTATATTCTCAACTGTCATGATTTTCCAAGAACATGGAACCCACCTATAATAAAAATTTATAGATGCCCAAAATGATCGGTTTAAATTGCCTTTGATTCACGCCTTTTAAGCGTATTAACATTCACCTCTTTTGTTACATATCCGGCTTTAATGGGATGCCAGGGGGCTAACAAAACAAAGTTGTTCAAAGCCTGTGATTTTACCGATCATTCTAAATTTCGAACTAAATGAACTGTATTAATAAAATGATTGTTCCCTGGGAAAGTTACGATGCATCATGTTTTTCGATTGATATAAGTGTTTGTTTTTGTGGTTGGGATATATGTCTCTGTTAATTTAGATGCTTTTAAGCATTTAATGTTCGAAAGCCTCTTGTTCGTCTATTTGAGCTGCACCATTACGTAATGCCAAAATAAAGTAATTAATATATCGGATTAGTGTAATGCAGTTATAACGTTTTCGTGTTCTATTTTTTTTCTTTTTGGTAATATTTTGCGGAGAACAGGACCCGGGCTATAAATCGAATCGAACCAAACGGAGCAGTTTTAGTAGGTAAAGTTTTCTTTAGTTTAAAAACTTGAGTTTGGAAGTTACTTATATCAGAAACCTTTTGCTGGATAGTTTAACCATTCAATAGGGGGGTATCGATTTAATAACCTAAGTTTTATTACGTGCGTGTCGTGTTTCAGGAATCGAATTTTGAACAAAAGTCGTAGTGGGAAATGAGCATCGTAAATTTTTGGGGGTCGGATGGTGTTTTAAGGTGGTTAGTCATTTACAAATTTAAAATGAATTTTTTTTTTCCAGCGAAAATATTGCGAATCGGTTAAGGGAGGAGGAATTCTTGAACACGAACTTTTACAACTATTTTAGGGGAACCGTAGGAGAGTCTTCTCTTCTTACTGTGCCGTACCTGTGTCCAGGTGTAGGCGACATTCTAAATAGACCATCTAAGTAGTCTAACTCGGTCATTCGGATTAATTCACATAACATTTTCAATCCATTGGACATCCTGTGGATTGTCCATTAGATATCCACCGGTTATCCAAATCAATGGGATATCCATAGGACTTCCAATGGACGCTTCTTGGAGCAGTGCGGACAAAAGTAAATCCAATGGACATCCAATAAATATTTTCATGTCGTCCTGAAGATGTCCTCGGGACTGGGTAGACTTTGCTATCTGGAAAGCCTACTAAGACGTCAAACTAGCACCCAATTTGTCTATTGATGCTTGCATGGTAATATTCTAGATCAACTATTTTTCCTGCCTGCCTCTTTTTTCCTTTCAGTTTTCCTCATATTCTCCCTCTTAACTGCTTCTATTTCAAAATAATATCGTATAAATTTAATATTTTTGTTGAGACATAGGTATTTACGACAGTCGCTATTATTCAGACACTAGCCTTTTACAATGGGATGACTTTAATGGTGAATATAACTACATTTTTATTACCATAAATGTCCGTCGTATTCGCTTTTGTAAATAACACGGAATGCGAATTTCTTATCTTTATTTCCTGCGAGATTTTCATATTTTCCCAAAATTTTCAAATTTTCTCCTTTTTGACGCCGATATGATTTTTTCCCGCCAAAATATAATAAGATTCCCCTCTCTCCCGCGATTTTAAAAGTCAAAGAAAGACTTTGCTCAAAGCGTAACTTCTTCTGAAAAAAAAAAAAAAAAAAAAATTAAAAATTAACTCAGAGGAAAACTGACTTAAGTATTCAAAGTTAAGAGGAATAAGTAATAATCTACTTTCATTTGAGATTTATAAATTAATGCAGGAAGATTATACACGACCGCGTTGGAAAATTATGAGCATTGTAATCTAAATGGAAATCTCCTTGAGGTTTATATTTTCAACCGGTTCAAAAAATTTCCAGGAAGACTTCATCCACTTTACTTGTGACACAGAACGCGGCCATCGGACCGGGCGAAGGAAATCCCTCTGGTGAATTATTGGTCGATTCAATCTGGACGATCCCTTACATTTCTTTAATTCACAAAGGTTGCTGACTTCTTATGAATATTGAATGCCTGGATGCAGGGAAAATCTAATAAATGAATTATGTTAGGGTTCAAAAAAAAAAAAAAAAGGAGTAATCTTGTGTAGTCAATCGGGTGTGGATTAACCGCATGATCGTCTATTTGCATCAACAACCTACGTCTATTTTCGAGCTCGAATTAACCCATTTTTATTTTTGATTATGTGCACTAAAATGCTTCCGTCAAGCTTATTGAGTTTTTAAGGGACATCAAAGCTTAAAGATGTTTTTTTTTTTTTTTTTTTTTCATTGTAATTTATCGTTCCTGTCTATCATGCATGCATATTACGATTTTTTTTTGTATGTGCGTGTGTAATCCGGAAAATCAGTGATACCCAGTTTTTCAGGATGCGAATCAAAACCGCTAACACAGAACTGATACTGAACGGGATGAGGTCACCCTACTGTCATCCATCATTTCGACGTAACGCTTTTGTTCAACCTTTTTTTTTTTTTTTTTTTTTGAATATCGACCACACAATGATTTAGGTCCAGAAAACAAACCGGTGACTTTGAAAAGTGCAAAACAAATTAGGAAAATTAAATTGGAAAAAAAAATCCAGGAGATGGTTTCCTAAAAAATGGGAAACGTCACCCCTGTCGAAATTCGGATTTCAGTCAAATCTGTATTGAATAAGCACTTTGTTCCTCTAGAGGTTAATCGATCATGAGCCGGATAATGGTTCGCAAAAATTAAAAAAATACTTTTTTTCTCTCTCTCTCTTCAAAATGATGTAATACATTCGGAAGAATCTTCGTAGACAGTGATTTCTTGGGAGGTTTTAGGAATTCTTTGAACTAGGCACTTTAAGAATTTTGAGTAGAATTCACTGGAAATTTATAAGAGAGGGTGTCTACGTTCTAAGAGGAACCGCCGTAACTCCATTCCAGAATGGAGACAAAACCAAACTACCCAGAAACTGCCAGTCATAAGGATGGAAACACACAAATATGTTCGTCTTATAGAAAAGGCACCAGTTTGCGATTATACGGTTCTGAAATTCGAATTCATAACAAACTAATTTCGTTCAAAAACGAAACATTCTAAGTCACTTTTGCGTGTTGGTGCCTTTTCCAAAAGACTGCCAACAAACGAAATTCGAGGTCATTAAACTAACTACCTGAAACTACCTGGACCATCCATGTGAAGATCGAGGAAGCAAAGACAGAAATTACTATTGGTCACGATATAAAGTCGGGTTTGAAGTAAAAAGATGTGTTGCCGGATGAACGTGCTCTGAGATACAGAATATTGTTGAATTGTTCGCCCCATCCAATTATGGGGAACTATTTCATTTTTTCCTCCGGTTTGAAAATTCCCATTGACCGGGAAACGATCTGGAAAGACATTTCTTTGCAATGACGGATGGCAAGGGCCAGCATGCATACTGTACTGTATCTTCTCACCTTCTGCATATTCTCACAAGCTGCATATGCCTGCACGTGTCTGTCAAGTAGGAGCTAGAATATTTTATGACACGTGCCCCCTTCCAGTTTTACAGAACGAAAGAAAAAAAAACTAATTTTCAAACTTTTAAGACTTTAATACCGTTTGGATGTGTTTGCACACTCTGCGAAGCACAAAATTTCCGACCTTTCTCATCAATGTTTCATAGGCAAAATTCCGAGAGTGAAAACTACTCTAATTAAAGTTTAATTATTGTCGATTTTACAAAATGATTTTGTTTGTTGGAAATGGTGCGAAAGCACTTAAAACCGTAACTTGAAACTAATTGCTGATGTGTTAAGCCTCCTCGAAATTAGAATTTTCGAGAAAACAGTCGTTATCAAAACGGGTTTTCACATTCGTCGACTGACCTTTCATTAATTGTATATGCGCTTGTTTCTAGTTTTCCGTTTTAATGTATGAAAACCTGGGGGAAAAAAAGAAAGATACGCACACGCCAGTAAAGAGAACGGGGACAGGAACCCATCAACACCAACTGCAAATCTATTATTATTTCCCCGTAATTATTAACTTGCTTAAAAATTTACTAACGCTTCGCATATGAGCAACCGGAATTCAATTCCGAAAACTTCCCTTTGGGTGGCGAGGTACTAAAGGGGATTCAATTAATTTTGTTGACGCATAGAGAGAATACGAAAGAGGGAAATATAAGAGAGGAAAGAGAGAGCAAAACTCAATAACGTTTTCCAAGACTGAAACAATTTCACCAACTCAATAATTTTGAAATTCCGAACATTAAAAACCAATCCTGAACAGCTGTATTTAGTTCTAGAGAGCTAAGCCTACTCTATACTCAGGCAAGGGAGAGAATTTGATTGTGTGTCGGACGGATGCTTTACCATATGTTACTTTGTGTTTTACACTGATAGTTTTGGAAGCTTAGATTAGATCAAAGTAACTTCGTTCGTCTAGCCTGAAAGGGCCTTTTGATGAGAACTTTTAATATGATATGAAATTGCAATTAATTTTTAATTAGTCTTGACTTTTTTCCCTGCAGAAATTGCTTGAAGATTTTGTAAGCTAATTTGAAAGATTGGTCTTTGATACTGTTTAAGTAGAGGGATGTCAAATCAAGGGAGAGGTGACAATGTTTCGGTTTGGTTTCGATGGACAAGACTGATTTGATTTTAGAAATGGGGTCGCCCATAAATTACTGGAGCATGTTTTGGTTTCTTGATGTAATGGAAAGTGTTACAAATTCGAAATAACGGGTCACTTGGCCTGAGAAGATCCGAAAAGATGGATCAAAAAACTGATTAAGCCAGAGGTCTAGAGCGTTTAGGAGAGGAAGGCCACAGAAAATGTGGCGGATTACATCAAAAAGAGGCCGCCTATGGTCAGACAAGGATACATGGAAGGATTTGAGAGGTTTAGGTTAGAGGAAGAGGAAGAGACTGGGGGGCGGAGGTCATCAAAAATCTTTCGGTAATGTTAAATCTCCATAAGCTGAAGCCTGTTTTTGCTTATTGGGGGTGGGAGGGATGTCAGATTCAGGCAAAATAATATTCACGCATCTCGCATAGTATAGACGATCCCTATAAGGATCGTGGAGGATCGTACTTCTCAAATTCTTCTTTCTTTCAATATTTCTCAGTTAATTTTGCCATACAGGAAACATTAATACTGACCATGCTTCCCTCATTTTTCAAGCTCATGGTTTTAGTGCAAGAAAAAACCTTTCACTTAAGATTTAATTTTGTTGACATCAAGCATCACAATTTCTTAGTTTGTATTTTACTGGTTTTCTGCTGTTTCTGTTGCACGAGTAGCTTCGCTATTAGCAGCCATAAGCGGCTTCACTATTTTCATGGAGTATCTCAGAATTCAATACTGTTCATTAGGAATGTATAAACTGTTCATATCATAGCCAATCGCATTATATTTTATTGAACAGGTCTTCTACTCCCTGTTCGGGCGCAAGATAAAAGGTTTCCTAGTACTCTCTGTAGAATTGAACTTTGTTGTAGAATAAAAGACCACAGTCTCCTATTAAATAAATCGCTTCGCTCAAGACATCAAAAAGCCTGAAAAGAATTCTCTAATTATTGTTTCTTCCTGATCCAATTTCCCCGGTCTTGAATAGTTCCATGCCAATCCATCAATCCAAAAACACAACCAGGTTTTCCAGTTTCTGCCTTGGGCTTGGGAGCTTGACCTTATGTTTAAGGATTAATCAAGTGCCTTAGAATCAATCGTGTACTGTACTTCAGAATTGATCGAGATGTTTCCCCTTGAACTCCCCTGCTGCCAGATCTCATCTCTGTTGCACACCAAAAGAAGTTTCTTCCAGCTTGTGGAGGACAGAAAAGTGCCCATCAATAATGAAATCCAGGGTGTCTACTGGTCCTATATTCCTATAAAGTCCTATAAAAGTCCTATATTTTTCTTTTTGGTCCTATATACCTATAAAATCCTATAAAGTCCTATAATTTAACCAAAAAAAGTAATTTTGAGCAGGGGCACAACTGGTCCTATATTTCTAATTCAAAGCGAGCTAATTTTTTATATTTTCACTTAATTTTTTCAACAAATTTTCTCGCTCGGCCTTCGGCCTCGCTCGATTTATGCAGGTTGCCATAATTTAGATTTTTAAAGATTCCGAAAAGCGAGGAAAACCAATCATTTTGGGCTACGAACGATTCATAGTTTATGCTTTGATAATTGAAAAAGCACTTTGGGGAAATTTTCAAAGAAAGTTCAATGTTTCAGGAAATTTTTTCTTTAAATCTTGACGGCGGGGTTCCATTAGGCAATTAATTTTAAACTAATTCCAGTTCAAATAATTTTTAAGAAGAGGTTTATAAAATTTAAAAATTATATTTTCGATTTTATGGAATCATTTGTGGAATATTTTCGGGCTTATAGAGGATTCAAAAATTTTTACGTGTAGTCTAAAAATTTTTTACGTTTATAAAATTTTAAATTTTTAGCTCTTAGCTTGGGGCGGATTTTCTGAACTACTCATATAACCTTGGGGACTTCTGAAAAACACTTGCAGAGGCTTGAACTTTTTTTTAAAATCGGGATTTTTTGATCCCAAGATTTTTTATAAAAATGTTTTTGTAGAATTTTGTTTTACCTTTTTTAATAATTACCCGTTTTACAATTTTTACCTTTTTTCTTCTTCATTCTTTATTTCTAAATTTTGGAGGACAGAATTTACCTCTAGAATTTTGTGTGCCTAAATTTTTTTCTCTTAAAAATGGCTTGTTTTGGGTCTTATATTTTTTGAAAAAATGGACCTATAAAGTCCTATAAAAGTCCTATATTTTAACTTTTATGAATCAGTAGACACCCTGAAATCTGATTTGCTGCTTTGCTTGGTGACCGTTCACTATCAAACCTACAAATAAACGAATAAAACAACCATGCTTAACCCCCGTTTGCGTGATCGTTTGATACGACTGCACGTCTG
This sequence comes from Liposcelis bostrychophila, assembly GCA_037577465.1. Classification (NCBI taxonomy): domain Eukaryota; kingdom Metazoa; phylum Arthropoda; class Insecta; order Psocodea; family Liposcelididae; genus Liposcelis; species Liposcelis bostrychophila. The sequence continues at coordinate 10,035,285 of CM075212.1, forward strand.
GGAATTTCGCTAAAAAGCGTCTTTATTCCTTACGGTACGAAACTATTTAATTAAGGTCAAGATTTATTCAGGTGAACGAGCAACGCATTCCTTACGGACGATGTTGCCATACATAGGCATTTGTAATTTGCGGTCTTTGTAAGAATTTTCATTCAATTCTCCTTTTCAGAATTCTCTCGTTTTTCGAAATCGAAAGGCAAAACCATTAATATTAAAACCCCTTTTATATCTATTAGCAAAGATGAAACCCGATAAAAGACTTTTCACATATATACATATAGTTTTAGGTATTGTATATATTGCAACTGGGAAAACCTTCTCTTTCTCCCGCGATGGCTTTTGATTCCTTCGGGGCTTGCGATGGTAAAACTTAACATTTGGAATTCTCTTTGCAACGATCGTAATTAAATTGTTTGCAATTATTTAAATGTTCCGCGGTTGTTAACACATGCAAAGGAAATACCTTACTTTATTTTATTTTTTCGTTTTCTCTCTCCGATATTTATTTTGTTTTCTCTCGGAAAAATTCTTTTGCTGTAAAAGTTTTAATCCCTGGGTCAGGTTAGGAGGAATATGAATTATAAGCCTCTTCTTCCAATTCTGACAAGCGATGGCAAGTATAAAAAAAAAATTTAATCCGTTTCATTTTGAGCCACGGTAATTACAGTCGAATATAGAAAGGGAGAAAAAATAACGGAAATATCTTGAGGTTATTAAAAAAGAAAAAAAAAACTTTCGTCTGTCTGTCGTTTTAGTGATCTTTTATTTCTCGGCCGTCGTTATTTTCGAGGAAAACTTTTTTATGAAAGTTTTCCCTCCTCTTTAAAGGCGTCAGAAATGATTATTATTCCTACCCTCACTCTAATTTTATTTGTTTAATTTGATTTAAGAGTTTCTGCCTTATTTAAAATGCGAAAGCAAAATGAAATCGCCATTTTTGAATTTTTGGCAATAAAAGCTGTATTTACTCTTTTGTTTTTGAAGTTCAGAATCCCGAAAAGCAAATAAGGAAACAAAATCATTAGAATTATGTTCGTCGGAGTAGAGCTCAAGCAAATCCATAAAAATTTTATTGTAAGAAAGCCGCTTTAATCGTAAGTTTACTGCAATAGAAATATTCTTCTTATGAAAAAGTTTCTATGGAGTTCTGACCCTGATTTACAACATCGTTGAACAGTACAACAAACCTGTGGTACTTAGATCGTAGCGCACTCGACTCTCAGTCATGAGATGCGACGTTCTTCTATTCTAGTTCACAGCTCGGAGTTTTTCTCAGTTAAGACTAGTGTGCTGGTCAGAAGAACCAACAGTTATCACCTTTAGGCAGAACGGTAATTGCTACGTAAATCTCAAATAGCTGTTTGGAGCTGGCGTTAAACTGTTAATCTCATGTACCTGTGAACGCATACACAGGTTTATCTGAAGGGTCACCAAGCTTGTACCCGAGCAAAGGACCAAGGAGGAAGGAGAACAAACCTGTCCTTCATACTGCCACACTAGCTAAAGAAAGAGTAAATTGTACATCAACGGAATGAGCTGAATGAAGTCGGTGGCCATCCTCTTGGAATAATTTAGTGGTCTGATCCAGATCTAGTGATGGACGACAAGCGAGAACAAGACAATCCAAGACAAGTCCTTGGTCAAGCTCTTGCTATGTTTACATAAGCCAATTGAAAAACGCAAGAGTCTTGGGCAAGCTCTTGTCTTGTCGTCCATCACTATCCATTTCAGGCTAAGTTCGTGCGAATCTCTCAATACTATCCTTGGCTAGATCTGGCTATTGTGCCGGATCCGCAACACTCCCTGCCTCAAAGCAAAGGAGCGGAGAGAGTATGATGTATTCGGAACTATAATGACAAGATTATATTTTGTATTAAACAAGTTCATGTTCCTAAATGACATTATTTGGGATGCCTATCAATTATAGATCTTTGCCTCTGTATTGCCTATCAATTACAGATCTTTGAGAGAACTGTATCTAATGAGAGAAAGAGGAGTTTATAAATGTAGTTTGCCAGATAAGTGTAAATACACATAGATATTTCACCAGCAAATAACTAGACCCCCATTTAGGCAACAAGTTACCCGTTGCTGCCGATACCGCTGCTAAATACGAATCCTTGCCGTTATGTGAATAGATAGAATATATAGAAGATAGAACTTGCAAGTTCTAGAACATGCTAAAAACATTCCTTTTTACAACGCATTCATAGAAAGCAATACAGATCGCCTCCCTGTGCCAATGTATCTGGATCCTGTATTGAAATCACGTGATCTCAACAGCCAACCAAAAAGTGCCTCGAATACAGCCAGCGTTTTAGGTGGGGAAATCGATGAACTAAAATGCGGATAGTTAAGCAAAGGATAGGACCTATAAGAGAAAAGTCACCTTCCTTCAGGTGGTCTACGAGTATAAAACGAAAAGAAAAATAGCCAAATCAAGGACGAAGCAACCTAGGATGCGACGATGTTCAGAGCACAAGCACACAATATTAACAAACTGTTGTCGAATATACCTAGACGTGCACGCACACGTCTGTGCCCTTTTTCCAACAATCCTCACAATTTAAACAAGAATATTCAAATTAAACGGATATAAATTGAATTCATCCTTTCATTCTGAGGCTCCCTGCAGATTGGGCGCTGCGGGACTATTGTTCCTCACAATGATTCATGTACTTTTTGAAAGATTCGCATAAGCGGTTTAAAATTTTAATACGTGAACAAAATACTCCTGTACTTCGACTTACATCTCTTCTTCACGTCAAGTAATACGTAAGCTATTTTCCATTTCTATTTATTCTCATCGTCTTAACTTTATGTTTCAGAAAAGAGAAAAAAAAAAAAAGATCGAAAAGAAAACGAAAATCCCGTAGGTTTTAAATCAAGGTTAAATTTCTCACTTTTCAGAATCGATAAACAGGGAATAGGAGTATGGCTTTCTCAACTCATGAATTTTAAATTTTCGTGCAAGACTCAAAATATTTACGACTTGGAAAAGTTAGATTGCATAAAATTTGATGTCGACCAGTAAGAGCTGGAGAAAAAAAAACCGTACACACAACAATACAAAGGATAAAATAGAGAACGCGTAAACAAAGGAAAAAGCAGGGAAATATATCATCATAAAAGCAGACGAAATTGAGGAATTACCTTTCAAAACAAAATTATATTTTTATGCCTTGTATTTATGGGGAATTTTTATATCAAACAGCAACAAAAAAAAGTAAATGTAACGGATTTTTAGGTGCTTTTATTTTGGGGGGAAATCCTTCAACTGGTGGTCTATAAATAGTCGGGGAGTTTAATTCGGAAGGCGTTTTTATTTCAAAATTTGTCGTTTCTTTTTATTTTTCCCCTCCAAAAAAATAAATATATACTGCTGTATATGAACTGCATGCTCTTTTTTTTTCCTCCTGAAATCTCTGAAGTTGATTTAAAAGCCTCTTGATATTCATATTTTATCCCAGAGGAAATCAGAGTAAGAGATTTTAATCATGATGAAGGTCCCGGAGCTTTATTAATCGGGTCGTGATGTAAAAAATACGATCATTTACGATTCCGAAAAAAAAAAAAAAAAAAAAAAAAAAAAACCATTACCATGACGACGGGGTATGTAAATAATGGAAGATTTTTTTCTCCTTTCTGTTTAAACTCGATCAACTTTTTTTTTTCAAAGTGAAAAAAAAAAAAAAAAAAGAGTTGGTAACTTGGTTTGAAAGAGGTTGAAAGAAACTTGATTTGCTGTTGGTTGAAAGAGCCTCCAGCAGTAAAATAAATCAACCTTAATCCGCACATATTTCAGCAGTAATAATCTCTCTTAATATTTTCATCTCATTGCTGTTTTCCCTTTTTCGTCCAGGAGGTGATTTATGTTCCCAAGCATTATTTTATTTGTTCCGGAAAGAAAGCCGAAGAAACATCAATTATCCCGGTAATGAATCCTATGCGAATGGAAATGAGTAACTCATTTCGAATGCAGTGAAATCCCTTTTTGTCGGGGCTGAGGAAAAACAGGAAGGAAGAAAGAAAAATAAACCTCAGGTGTGCGTACCAAGGATGTGACCTGTGGGAAACGTAGGGGGAATGGAACAGCCCTCTTGGAACCGATTAATTATTTATCAAATAAATGGTAAAATGGCAGATTTTTCAAAGGAACGACATATCTTTATTTCCAGCCGAAAGGTTCCTTTTCTCTACCGTCCGTGATAGCTATCCTTTTTTTTATTCCATGAATGCTTTTTCTTGATTCCTGATTTCGTTTCCAGGGGCGGACTGAAGATAAAAATCAGTTTGGGCAGATTGCTAATTTGATCGTCATTATTGTCATGAGGGGTTGCCGAGATTGCCAGCTTCGCCAAGGAATGGCACCCCTAACTTTATATGGTGAAAACCTTTTTCTGAAGAGGAGTAGCTTGTGGGTAGCAGTATGGCTTCTGGCTGAAGATTATAGTAATCGGCCAGCTTTGAGACCAGGCAACAGGAGGAGTAGAGGCGTAGCCACAACGGTGCAGCTCCTGTTGATGCTGAATTTGGTTCATACTGTTGTAGTATAACCATCCTGGCTGAAAGCGGTATAAAATAATCCCAACCCATCAGTCCGCTGCTCACGTTTGGTTCTTCTTCTTAGTCCTTTACTTAGTGATGGACGACAAGCGAGAACAAGGCAATCCAAGACAAGTCCTTGGTCAAGCTTTTGTCTTGTTTACATAAGAGAACTATTATGTAAACAATACAAACAATTGAAAAACGCAAGAGTCTTGTGCAAGGTCTTGTCTCGTCATCCATCACTACCTTTACTCGATTTCGAGCGTGGTGATCCCTCACATACACCTGTGTGTGAGCTCACAGGCATATGGGACCTACAGTTTAACTCCTGTTCGGAACGGCTATATTTGAGAGATTTACGAGGCAATTACCACTCGGTGGTTTGCCAGAGAAGTTTGGTTAGAGGGTGAGAATTACTTGATCCTAAATGAAGATCACCACGTAGAAAGTGTGCATGCTATTCGAAGAAGAAAATTTTGTTTAGTAGAGACAGGGTCGTAGAAAAGGATTTCCCACCTGTAAATAGAGATTCGAACCTTGAAGAGCTCTGTTCTGAATATTTAGAGCAGCGGTCTCCTAAAAGTTCAAATCGCAATGATGGTAGCCAATCTAATCCCGGACCTCGCAGATGTTCTGAAAAATAATATCAGTTTGTTTTTAAGCTCGCATGATCGATGTAGGTCGAAAATAAAGCCTGCCAGATTACTAAAAGCTTCTTTTTGCTTCTCTTTGACTGGCGGGATACTTGCCAAGAGTGGCCCGAATGGAAAAAGGTTTATAATGCGGTGATAACAGGCTGCAAAGCGCCTCGTCGAAAAAATATAGGACATTTTTTGAAAAAATATAGGACAAATTTTGAAAAAAATATAGGACAATATAGGACAAGTTTTGAAAAAATATAGGACAAAAACTTCAATTCACCATTCACTTTACAATATTTTTTTCTTTTTTTCGCTTTAAATAAAATAAAAATATTCAAAAAAATTTCTTTTTATCAACAAAGAAATAAATTTAAATGCTTTTTTCACATCAAATGAGTTACAGCAAAGCATCATTGAGTAAAGGGTAATTTTTTCATTGTGAAAAAACGTCCCCTTTAAAAAATTATTCATAAAATAAATTTTAACTACGAAAAAATTGCTTTTATGCTATTTTAAAGTTAAAAACTCCCAAAAATACAGGACATGCTTAAAATATAGGACAAATATAGGATATATAGGACGTTTGTCAAAATATAGGAAATATAGGACATATAGGACAGCTGTGCAGCCTGGGTGATAAGGCTCCAGGTCCTGTAAAAAGGCTTTTGCGGTGTGTGTGTTTTTGTTAGTTCTACAGGCATCCTAATGCGAAAAGACTAAAGTAAGACTTAAGTGAGTTTTTTTGAGCTGAAAATGGCAAAACTAACTTTATTTTAATCTGGCAGATTCATTTTCGACCTACATGAATCGTGCGATGAATCTCAAGCACGAATCTTGCATGAATCTCAAGCTCCAAAAAAGATCACCTAAACTTTTATTACGTCTTTTCTATTTTGGCGACTTTAGAACGGAACAGTAAGACTTTTTATTTTGGTGATAAAATAACACTTTTCAAGAGCTCGGAGGATTCATGTAGGTCAAAAATGATGCCTGCCAGATTAAAATAAGCTTTTGTCGGCTATTTTAAGCTCGAAAAATGCTAACTTTTAACTTCGTCGTTTCTAATTAAGATGACTGTGAATAGAACTGTGGTTCTGCTGTAAAAAGAGCTTTCGTAACTCAATTTTGAAAGGCTCGCAAGATTCATGTCGGTCGAAAATGAATCTGCCAGATTAAAATAAAGTTAGTTTTGCCATTTTCTGCTCAAAAAAACTCACTTAAGTCTTACTTTAGTCTTTTCGCATTAGGATGCCTGTAGAACTAACCAACTAACCTTACCACTTTGTTTTTTTCATGTTAAAAAAACCTTTTATAATTCTTGCTAAAACTCTACATGAAAATATAAAAAGTCCGATAAAAGCAATTTTTTATTTTTTGCTTGTTTATCTTCTTCTTACACACTAATCATTCCACTTCCGATTCTGGCAAATCATCTAGCTTTAGCTTTGATAAGATTAATGTTCGCACCGTTTGACATTTGTCGATTATATATAAAATGGCTTATCGTAACATTTCCTCAATCTGATAGGTTGAAGATGGATCCCGAGGTGTTTTTTTTTTGATAACCGCAAAAGAAGTAGAAGCTTTTTTTCCCCCCCACTACTCTGTTCAAATTTTCAACGATTAATGGAGGAAAAAAAAAACGAAGTCTTCGATTGAAGAGCTGTAAGGAAAACGTCGTAGAAGAAAAAAAAAACGGAGAAGGGTTTTGGTTTCAATGAAAAGGTTCATTAATGTTGAAAAGCATCGTAACAACCGAGCATTCTGGTCACTAGATAGGAGTAATTAATGAAAACTGAAACCGCCGCAAAATCTGAACTAGTTGTAACTTAAAGCTAGTGACAGGCATGGGGTTACACGCTCAGACTAGCATTCAGTCGTTATGTTCAGGGTCAATAATTTTCGTCTTATGCGTCCAGTTTCACGGAAAGTTTAACCGATTACGTAATTGGGAGAATGATCAAGGAATAACCATTGTTTAGGGGAGACAGTATTGTTTTCGAGTTGCCAGATCTTGAAGAAAGCAAAAAAATGTGGAACACAGGGCTCGACTTTAGGGCTTATAGGCTTCCCGGACTTACTTTCAGGGCTGTGAACCGGCAAAGATTGCATGTCCCGGTTCCTATGTTTAGCTTATGGGAAATCCGGATTGATTGGCTCGGTTCAGTACAAACCATTTGGTTTGTAGCCCTGCTTGCTTTATGTCGCTTAATTACTTATGCCCCGTTCCAGCTCACTAAAGTCTATAAGGGAGTGTCCATACATGTTACGCAATGCCGGAGAAGGAGGGTGGGACTGAAAGAATTTCTGATCTGTTACGAGGGAGTGGGGGGCGTCAGCATAGGTGTTACGTAACTTTTAGTAATATAATTAATTCAGTTATGTACCAGCCTCATAGATATTTTTCCTGCTAGTTATTTTTAAGAGGAGGCTTTACCGATGCCGGAAGGAATGGCTGTTTTCTCTTATAATCGATTTTACGATGAAAAAATCCAAAGGAGGAGGGTCCATAAGGCCGATTTTCGGGCTCCCCGATAAATTGTTTGTCAGTACGGGTCAGTAAATGAAATTAATTCTAAAAATATCTGCATATTAAAGTAGTCGTTTTCTCTAAGCCTCATTTTGCGGGGCCTTGCGGGACATGGCCAAATGTGGACCTTTTAAAAAATAAAAAGCTATAATCGAGTATATTTTCGAGTATATTTCTTGTATGATTTAAGTATACTTTGAGTATACTTGGAGTATTCTTTGAGTATACTTTTTTGCCGAAAACGCTTCTTACGGATTGCCTATAGCGTGCAGCAAGGTGCTACTTAAGCAAAATGACTGCTGTCGTGTATCGATGTACCATCGTGGTTATTTTTAGTAAATTTGGTGAGCCAAGTCAATTATCAATATTTTTTGGCGGGGCCGAAAAATGCCCCTTATGGACCCTCCTCCTTTTAGGTATCTAACGAACTCTTCTAGTATGTCCTAAAATTTATAGTGCAAGTTTCAGCTTGTCTGAAATGTACGGGCGGCGGGAAAATAATTTCAAAAAAGATCGCGGTCGAAAAACTTTGATTTTGTTTTCCTGGTTTTTGTTTGCTTGGAACAAGTTGAAACTTGTACCAAAAGTACAAGAAAAAGTCAATGGAGTTTGTTCGATACCTGAAATTTGATTTTTTCCCGTAGACAAAACTGCCATTCCCTGTGGTATGCCGTGAAGCCTCCTCTTAAAAATTTTCAAAATCATTTTTTAGTCTCTTAAATAAAATACCCATATTCTGTTAAAAGTTGTATTAGTTTTTTTTTTGCAAATTGGGGGAGGGGGGGATTAAGACCCTTGTTACGTAATATTTATAAGGGGTTACGACTTTCGTTACGGTTGTGTCACGAGGGATGGAGGGCATTAAAAAGTGTCCTATTTTGCGTGATATAATATATGGACGATCCCTAAGACTTAATCATACCATTGTCCCACCTGTGAATTTTTTAAAAATCATCGATTAAGACTGACTGTGCTGATACGATATACACTATAGTATTGTAATACATTGTACTTGAGACTTCAAGGTCATATTTTCATTCCATTTCAAAAAAAAAATTCCTATTATTTTTAATAACTGTTCACGAAAATAAGGAGAAAAGGGGCTTTTAAATTCGGCATCCTTAAAGGTTTTCCAACGAAAAAGAAAGAGAGAAAAAAAAAAGGAAAAACGTTTTTCCGAACAAAGAAACAATCAGAAGAACCGAGGATCGGTAAAAGCATTTTCGGTTTTTCACTTGAAAGAAAATCAAGTTCCCCAGCTGTCCGTTAAAACTATTTCGTTTCATTTTCTCCTTTTACACGGGGCTTTGGTTCGATATTTCCGGAAAAGTAAGAGTTGCTTTCTCTGAATTTAGAATCTAGCTTTCGATCATGTCAAAGTAGGTAGATATGTTATCATGAAACAGAACCCAAACGCCCGTGGAAATATATTCAATAAAAGACGTTTGGTTATGACAAGGGTCTCTGCCCAAATGCGTTTCGCATTTTTTTTATTTTTTACATTTCCCTATTATCTTTTTTTTCAGCTGTCTGGAAAAAAAATGAAAATCCGTTCATCCCTTTATTTCATTAATAGTATTTCGGAGGGGGAGGAAATCACGAAGTAAATGAAAAAAGTCGGTTCTGTATGGGCTGGGAGGAAAATCAATATAAAGCGATCGCATAGCTGTTTTCTGTTAATCTGGTATAAAAGCGAAAATAACTTGAATGAATTTCAATTCCAGGCATAGTTATCGTTTATGAACTGCCAATGTTAGTTTGCATGGAATAATGCAATCATTATGACGCATTTCACATTTTACCCGACATTGTTGCGTTTACCGGGTCATCGGAAATAAAATTTCAAAAGAGAGGCAAGCCCAGCACAAAGTTTACGACCCGTTTTTTTTTTTTTTTTTTGTCTGTATGTATTTCGCGCGTTAAATACGGCATAAAAAAAATATATCCGTCAGCTCTGGAAAAATCCCGCCGGAATCGAGCGCCATTTTCTTTTTTTTTTTTTTAAAGCACCGGTTACTTTTTTTATGGCTTTGTAACGTTGTAGCAGTTGCATTTACTATACCCATCAGACATTGCGAATAGGCACTCCTTTTATGTCTATTACTTTTCATAACAATATAAAACGAACTTCGGCTATTAAAACGGAGAAAGGTTGTTTACTGAGACTTGTTAAATTTTATTCCCGCCCCGAAGGGAAAGGAAATCGTCGGGGAGGAAAAAGAAATCCATAATCAGTGCGCTAATAATGATCAATGGAGGAGTTCTAACGCTTTAAAGGGTTCGCAAGAATCAGTATTTTAACGTTTTTTTTTTTTTTTCTTAAAAATTGATTTGGAGGATTTGGAAGAAGCGAGAGGGAAAAATATTTTTCATTTTTTTAAAAAAATTATTTGCAAGTTTTTTTCTTTACTCTTATTCAGAATTTTGTATTGCAATGTTTAGTTGAAGTCAGTTACATAAAGCATTATTTACACTCAGAAAAAGGAAAGGTCTTGAACAAGTTTTGTCTTGCAACAAAATTGGATTGTTTCTTAGCAAAACTAAAATGCTTCATGACAACGGGCAGGTTATTTCTTGACAAGATACGTTTATTTTTTTCCCACGATTTTTAAGAAAATGATTTTTTTTTTTTTTGCTTTGCAATAGTCATTTGCTTTTGTGAGCATGTTTTTCCTTCCGGAATATTTTTCTGGGAGAAACTATTTCATTTTCAAATTGGGGAGTCCTTCCACTCTTAATGAAAAAAAAAATTGTTTTTCTTTAAGCGGTTTGTCTTTTTTTGGGCAAAGATCAAGCGTGCCGGCTTGGATTCTTATTCGTCTCGTTGAAAAAGACTGTCCGTATGAAAAAGCGATGGAAAAAGTGTATAAAATTTTTGCGAAATAAATGCAAAAAATTTATATGATGAAGTTTTTCTATGCCTAAAGAAAGTGAAGAAAAATAATTTTCCTCGCAGCGTGCTGGCGCTTTTGTGGGCAAAAATCGAGCTTGCCTGCTTGGGCTCTGGTTCGCCTTCGGCCGAAAATTCACGTTAAAACATGTTGCAGTAACATGTTGAGGCAACATGTTGCTCAACTTGTTGCAGGGTTAGAAACATATTGAAGTGAAAAAAAATTTTGCGCAACACTGAAAAATGAAAAATAAAAATTTTTAAATGTTGCCAACATGTTTCTATGCTGCAAACGTTCAACAAAATGTCAAACAACATGTTTCTACACTGCAACATGTTCAGAAACATGTTTCTAGCTCTGCGACATGTTATCAACATGTTTCTAGGTCTGCAACATTTTTTCAACATATTTCTAACCGTAAACATTTGGAGCAACATATTGGAACATGTTTTAGCGTGCGGCCTTTATGAAGAGTACTGTATATAATTTTAGAATTAAGATTCATTCCGTGCTTCAAGGAAAAAGAAAATCATTTTTTTATCAAACACCGACGTAAAAATAACGATTTAAAATTGGTGGTCCTTACATTTTAGCTTATTAAAGAAATTTTTTATGCGATTTTAACTTTTTTTTTTCCTTTTATTTTAGGTAAGTTTGTATTCATCCATCATAAACTTCGGTTTGATCTGCTGTGCTCCGTTTTTCGTCGAGCTTCTGTGTCCAGGAAAATTGTATGTAGTTCAGATAAAAAAGTGGCTGAAACAATTTAAGTTAAAAGTTAACTAAAGAAGCACCTGACTGACGTAGGAGGTGTAGAAACAAGGATGAGAGGTCCATGTTCAATTCTGAAATTAAAGGACTATTTTTGCGAGAGAGGGGTTAAATATTTCAAAACTCGTTGCGTTGTATTGTATGTCAGGCATCAAAGTGGTCTCTGGTCTCTGAAAGTCTCTAAAAGTCTCTAATTCTGTAAAAAGTCTCTTAAAGGTTTTTTTCCCAATTTCTTGCTTCTTTATTATTTTAAGTATTATTTAAGCTTATTTTACTAAATTAAAAAAAAAAAAAAAACCTTCTGATTCATTTCTCGCCGAGTTCATGGAGGTCATCTTTTATTTTTCGGTAAGAGAAATTATACCTGCGGAGAATGATGTCATTTTTCGAAACGAAGATAATCTCTTTTTTGTTCGAAGATGCCGGAATAAACTATTCATGCATGACTTGGCCGTTCTTGTTTTGCTTACAGATTTTTTTCAGGTTCTGAAAGTCTCTAAAAGTCTCTAAATAGTTTCTAATTTTCCGATTTTGGTCTCTAAAGTCTCTAGTTTTGCGGGAGTAAATGACTTCGATCCCTGATATGTACATATAGCCCCCTTGGAATGAATTGCCATTACGTGACTTATCATATCTCGGATCATGAGAGGAAGTGATGTCGAACTATAGTCTATTTTCAATAAGCAAATAAATAAATATAATAAACGAATAAATAAATAAATGAACTAATTAATTAAAAAAAACCTCCTTAATTCAGTGATTTTATTAATTACTTCGTTTTCATTTTTGTTTTCAAACATTTGTAAAAAAATTTAATTCATTTGTTAATTTACTTTCCTCCCCCCAAAAACATTTTTTTAAAAAAATTGTCAAGTTTTCAGCCTAGCAAACATCAAAACAGGGAAATTTGGCCCTATTCCAATGGTAATGAAATTTTCTTATTTTTCTCGTTTCAAAAGGAATAAATCTCATGGAAGCGACTTGAAAAAAAAAGTATTAAAAAAAAATCCTTACGGAAATCGATCGAAAAATACGAAAGGGGGAAAAAAAACCTGCTTTCCAATTTTTGTTTCCCTTCTTCTTTTACTTCTCAGAATTTCGAAAATAAAAATTCATTGAGATGCCTCTGACATTTATTGGCGCACTACTTCACACAAAAGAGCAGCAAACCGCGACACGAATAAGGGTGAGAGCTTTACAAAGTTAGGATCCACTCTATGAATCCAGAGACAGAAATATGATGAATTAGTCACTTGGACGAGATATATAAGGAGGAAATGCCCTAAGGAAGCTTTCATTAAAGCAGGAAAAAGAAACGTCGGGGATTTTTTTTTCTTCTTTTACTACTCCTAATTTTTTTATTTATTTATTTTTTTTTATACTTCGTCGTTTGCTTTTTCCGCTTCCGGTAAATCAGATGACGCTAATGAAGCCAGGTTTTTTTTTTTCTCATGACGTAACAAGTCGGGTGTGCGTTAAAGTTACCAAGGGGCGAAATCAATATAAAATTTTTTTTTTTTACTCATGCGTGATTGTATTTTATAATGATTAAATGAAGATTTATTTACAAATCTTTTTGAGGTTTTGAGGGGAAAATAAACCGGCGGAGAATATTTTGTTTCAAACAGGGTAAACCTTATTTTCCTCTACTTTTATGCATCAGCATTAGTAGCAGGGATCAAATGCGTAGCGGAAAAAAATTCGAAGGCGCAAATTGCTATTACTGGCGGCAAAAAAACGGCAAATTATCAGCAGCCGGTGTGGTAAACGCGGCAATTGATTTACAGGAAATATGACAATAACAATTTAACTTTAGCTTTAGCCCATATTTTCCTTCGAACAAACATTTTAACAATTCCTCAAAAAATTATTTGTCAGAAACACACAAAAGATAGAGAGCACTGAAAAAAGAGCAAAAAGTAAAATAATTCATCATTTTTTTTTTACGGAAAAAAAAAAAAAAAAAAAAAAAAAAGTTTCACTTTGAGATAAATAAAATCCTTTGAGATGATTTGAATCTATAGAAAAGAAGAAACTAAAGAGGGCAAAAAAGGGAACGACGTGAAAAATAACAGCAACAAAAAAAAGCAACTTTAACGTTTTTCTTTCGATACACTTTTTTTTTTTTTTTTTTTTTTCAAAAATAAAGCCTAGTCTCATTTTTTAATATCAAAGTCCACCAGTTTAAAAAAAAATCTAAAGTAATCTCGAGGGAAGAAAATGAAATAGAATAAAACTCCGAGCAACGCTGAATATCGCGATGAATATAAAATCTTTTTTTTTTTTTTTTTCTCTCTCTCTCTCTCTCCAAAGTGCTGACAAGTCGTAAAAATTTTGAGTTCATCTGTCCAGGAAAAGGAATATGTATGTTTTAAATAAATAAATAAAAAAACGAAAAAAAAAAATGGTTTATTCGGATGTTTTCCAATTGTGACTAAAGTTGAGTTAAACTTTGAAAACAATTCCCACGGCAAAAAAATAAATCAGAAAGATTCGAAAAAAAATCTCTAAACAATTCATTGTCATCTTTTTTTTCCCCGACGTTTTTGATACCTAGAAATAAAATTCCCCCTCCCTTCCCTTCCCCGTGAAAACAAATGCATGATTACGGATGATAAGCCAAATGGAACCCGGGGAAAATCGCGAAAATTTCCCCCGAGTTTTCTTTTGCATCAGAATTGGATATTTTCGGTATAATCTTTACACAAACAATTCGATTTGTTTTTTCATATATTTCGCATGTATCTTTTTAGGAAGTGCGGCAGGGGAAAAAAAAATGTTTGCGATTGGGAAATAAAAAAAAAAAATTTTTTTTCGAGGTGAAAAAGAAAGGAAAAAAAAAGGTGATAAAATAGACGGGGATCGATTTGAAGAATTATGATAATAGCGTTATAAGCTATTCCGATTTTAAACTAAAGAAACACTGGAAAAAGTGATAAAGATATTACCTTCGTATTTTGAATTCGATTATTCATATTCGCGGTTTTTTTTCGATTTTTCTTCTTTTTTTTCCGGAAGATTGGATTTTCATTCTTGCGCATCATCATACAAATGGTTGAAATAGGAATTTCTCAATTTTTCAATATTAAAATTTCATTTCTTAATCTCGAATTTTCCCTGGAAAATGTTGCGGATATTTTCAGCTTTTTTAAGTTCATAAGGATGGTTATAAAAGTATTCAATCCGCTTCTATGATGGTTGATAGGGTGCAGGCTTTGACTTGTTCCGGCATATTATGCAGGTTTTGACTTGTTCCATTTGTAAATGTCATGAAATAATAAAACGAAATGTGTTTCCAAAATCAGCCATCTTTGGTTATGAAACCTAAGAGTGTCTTTAAGCGTATTTTTAATACAAGCTTCAACTTGTTCCAAGTGAATGCGAACCCGGAAAACGATTTCACAATTTTCGACCAAAAATGTTTTAAAATATTTTTCTGGTCGCATTCCAAATGAGTGTATCAACTAGTTCCTAATGAATGCGGAACAGGAAAACGAAAACGAATCAAAACATTTCGACCAAAAATTTATTTTTCGGCCGCAAATATCTTTGAGACAAGTTGAAACTTGCACTGAAAATTCCGGCATTAGCTAACGCAGTCCCCCAGTTGCATAAATATTGGTATTTTTTTTTTTTTTTTACGCATAAGTCATTCCATTCAGTAGTCAGTGAACACCTCTAACTATGCCTGCCCAGTTTTGCCTACCTCAAATAAATCACAATTCCCTCCGATATTTTCATTTGTCTAAACAGCTTTGCTAATTAATAAATTTCGGAAAAAAAGTCTTACTTCGGTTGATACTTTATTGAGTATCGGCTGGGGGATTAATTATTAAGGAGTCCCCAGCGTTTTGAAGAATCCATTTATTTTGCAATTTTGTCATTTTATTTTGTGCGTGTGAAGGGCCTTTAGGAGGAGGAGGAGGGGGGTCGTTACAGTCATAATTTATTTGTAAAAGTTGCAAGCATCATTTGTTTTAATTCCTCCAAAAAGAGAGAGGAAAGGAATCTTAATTTAGCCGGCTTCAATAAATCGAGTTAAATACTTAATTAATTTCGGTGTAATGTTTCTTTTCTTGGAAATATTTCATAAAATCCACGAAATTATCCCAATGGAAAATTTTCCAGATATTTTTTTTTTCTGGTCTAAAAGGAAGTCGTAAATCATTTTAATCGCTTTACAAACTTTTTAGTGAATCGTTTGTTTTTCGATTCAAATGGTGTGTTAAGCGAATATGGTTTTCATGTAACTTACACCGATTGAAACCGGCTTTCGCAAAATTTAATGTTTAACTTGTGGACCAAGTTTTTAGTAACCTGAACGTATACTGGATTGGATCCTAAATTTTACTGACGCTTGAGCTCGAGTCGTCCTTCAAGTCAAGTCAATGTTATTGGAATTTGCAGTACAAGTTTCCACTTGCCTCAAATACATACGCGACCAGAAAAATATTTTTTAAAGCATTTTCGGTTGAAATGTTCTGGTTCGTTTTCTTGTTCCGCATTCATTTGGAACAAGTTGATCGTTGTATTAAAAATACATACGTATTTTTGGAATATCCTTTGGAACTAGTTGATATTGTTCATTTTTAATACAAGTATCAACTTGAACGAACCGGAATTTTTAGTGCAAGTTTCAACTTGTCTCAAATGTATGTGCGACCGAAAAATATATTTTAAAACCTTTTTAGTCGAAAAGTTTTGATTCGTTTTCCTGTTCCGCATTTATTTGGAACAAGTTGGTACTTGTATTAAAAATATTTATGTATTTTTACAAGTTAATGCAAGTTGATGCACTCATTTGGAACAAGTTCGTAGTTGTATTAAAAATAGATACGTATTTTTGGAATATCCTGTGGAACAAGGATATTCCAACACTTTATTTACACTTAATAAAGTGTATAATATTTCTATATAAAGTAATATTTCTTTACACTTAATACAAGTTGTAATTATGTTAAGTATTAACTTGGAACAAGTTGATATCGTTCATTTTTAATACAAGTACTTGAATGAATCGGAATTTTCAGGGTAAGTTTAAATTTTTCTCAAATGTATGTGCGGCCGAAACAGCATATTACAACCCAATGGCTGCAAAAGAAAAAATTGTCCGTCGAGGCCGATTTTGAAAGAAGTTGATATTTTTCATTTTTAATTCAAGCATCAACTTGTTTCCAACTTGTTCCTTTAAGAAAGTTCTCGACGGGCAATTCTTTTGCAACTCTTGTGTTGTAAGCTACTTTTCATCACAAAGCACAGCGTAATAAAGGTATTTCTAAAACGCACCAGTGCGGAAAAATAAGTTTTCCGCACTGAGTGATGAAAAATATATTTTAAAATATTTTCGGTCAAAATGTTTTGATCGTTTTCCTGTCCCGCATTCATTATAGGATCAAGTTGATACTTGTATTAAAAATACGTATTTATTTTTACAAGTTGGTGCAAGTTAATACAAAAAAAATGCAAGTTAATTCATTCATTTGGAACAAGTTGATACTTGTATTAAAAGTACGTATGTATTTTTACAAGTTTTTACAAGTTAATATAAGTTAATACTTGTCAGAAATTTAAAATATCTCCAATAAGGTCATAAAACATTTTATTTATTTACGGTGGATGATCATTTCGACAGCCAAAAGACTGTCATCTTCAGCACCTAAAATGCGGGAAAATATTAACCGGAAAAAGCCCTCACAGCCATTTAATCCAATGGTAAAATAAATTTGATTAATATAAACATCGAAATATTTACAATGTTACGTATTCAAATAAATAAATTAAGGTTATTAATTACAAGTTAATACATTCATTTGGAACAAGTTAATACTTATAAAATTAATTAAAATACGTATGTATTTTTAATGCAAGTATCAACTTGTTCCAAATTTACGTGTTAAAAATACGTGTTTACAAGTTGATACAAGTTAATACAAGTTAATACATTCATTTGGAACAAGTTGATACTTGTATTAAATATACGTATGTATTTTTACAAGTTGATACAAGTTAATACATTCACTTGGATCATGTTGGTACTTGGAACAAGTTGACACTTAATACAAGTTATAATTATATTAAGTATTAACTTTGAACAAGTTGATATTCATTTTTAATACAATTATCAACTTGTTCCAAATGAATGCGAAACAGGAATACAAATCAAAACGTTTCGACCAACTACTGAACGAATCAACTTGGAACAAGTTGATACTTATACAGTTACAATTATAACTTGTATTAAGTGTCAACTTGTTCCGAAGGATATTCCAAAGTTACCGCAAACTGGGGCGAGATTGACGACCTTAGATACAGCTTGTACTGTATGCTATACATGGAGTATACAGTGTATGGTCAGGTCGAGTGTTAGACAAAATAGCAATTCCTTCCGGTATTCACTGAAGTTTTTCCTCTTGACAATTGAAATTTTTCCTTCCCTGATCGTAGTTTAGAATTCGATCGCTTGTCAGGAGGACCCTTGAACGTTATAAGAAACAAAATAGCTAAATTATTTGTTCACCTACGGGCCTGGAAAAATGGTGAACTCTGGAGAAATATGTGGGTAGCCAAAGGAAGCAGGAATGAATGACTCTCAACTAAATAGACGATTTTTGTTATATATATGTTGTTAACACGGGATTATTGATTAATTTCCTAAAAGGATTCGACGAGGCTCAGACTGTCTGATTCCTAATCAATGACTGATTTTCATTTCGGTCTCGTCAAAGCTCGGAAGGATTAATGTAGGTCGAAAGAATAGAAGGATGATATGTAGTAGGATGTATGCGTATTCTATTTCGCTTTAGCAGTATGAACATTATCAATTCAAGGAAGTCTTAACTTGTTCAAACGCAACGTTAATGCCATTCAATGTGAAGATATCGGTGTTAAATTCATTGAATTTTCCCTTTTCATTAATTTCGTGATTTAATACTCTCGTTTAATTTAGTCGATTCATTGAAAATCATTTTTTGACTTATGAAAGACAAAACCCGGAGCTTTACACGCGAATCGAAACCTTCTCGTTTCCTGCCTTTCCAAGAAATACGAGATTTTTTCATTCATTTTAATTTTGAAATGTTAATCAAAATGAAGGGAAGTCAATAAAAAAATCGAAATGAGCTTAAAGGTTACAAATGATGTCTGATTGGTTAATGAAGTCTCTGAATTATTCGCAGATAATAAATAGCTAGTCTCCAAGAATTAATTTATAACTGTAAACGATCAAGGGTTCGGAATTTTTTGGGGTTTTGCGGGATTCGGGGACTTTCATTTCGTACGGTCATTTCGTACCGCGCCTTTTCGTCCCAGAAATTTTGTCACAAACTAAATTCGTCATAGTGTGGATTTTGTTACAAAAGCAAATTGTCACAAGCGTATTTTGTCCTAAAATTTTGGTCGCAATTACTTTTTGTCATAAAAAAATATCGTCACTAGTATATTTTCTACTAAGAATTTTGTTAAGTTTACTTTTTATCCAAATACTAATAATTAATTTGCAGTGCCGTTTAATATTTAATTTAATCAAAGTATTTATATTTTATTAAAAGTTAATTTTGAAAACCGACTTCTTGAAATCTGCCGGCAAAATTGTGCAAACTCGGCAATTTGAATTTAGCGAGAATTTTTATGGTGAATTTATGTTTAGGGACAAAAAACTTTGACGAAACATTTGGTACCAAATTTATTGTGACGAAATTTACATTGGAACAAGTTTTATATGTGGCAAAATAAACTATATCACAAAATAAATTATGTGACAAAATCGATTATCTGACAAAATAAATTATGTGACAAAATAAACTATGTCACAAAATAAATTATCTGATAAAATAAATTATCTGACAAAATAAATTATGTGACAAAATAAACTATGTGACAAAAAAAACTATGCCATTCGTAAAATACTTTTGCGATATGAGTGCTTCGTCTTCGAGCTCGTAACTCGATACATTAAGGGGTATGA
The DNA here is from genome assembly GCA_037577465.1 of Liposcelis bostrychophila. Taxonomy (NCBI): domain Eukaryota; kingdom Metazoa; phylum Arthropoda; class Insecta; order Psocodea; family Liposcelididae; genus Liposcelis; species Liposcelis bostrychophila. The sequence continues at coordinate 10,054,629 of CM075212.1, forward strand.
CGTAGTAACGCCTAAACCTTACACCAGAAACCGAACTTGGTAAAGGTAGGCGCCTGGTCATAGGGCTTCATGTCCTGATTATGCCGAAAAAGAAGAAGAAGGAAATGAACTATGTCACACAATTAATTATGCGACAAAATCAATTATCTGACAAAATAAATGACGTGACAAAATAAACGATGTCACAAAATAAATTATGTGACAAAATGAACGATATCACATAATAAATTATGTGACAAAATATCGTTGTGACAAAAATTTATTTGTAACGAGAATTCCAAGTGACGAAACGGTATTGACGAATCGTCTGGTTAGGGTTTTATCGTTACCAACGTTCTTTTTTTTTAAATTTTTTTTTTATTTTGCACCTTGAACAATAGGATTTTGGGGATCTGATATTTTCGATACTTAAATTTCTCAGTTTATTTAGTGAAAATTACGAACTGCATACAGAAAAAAGTTTTAAGTTATGAATATGAATCGCAGTGTGATCAGATTGCAGAGGTATTGCTTTGGAGGACGTTTTGCATTTAAAAATGGAAGCATATTGCATTCTGCGATTCTTTTTTTTTTTTTTTTTTTTTTTTTTTTTTTCTTTTCGGAAGATAAAAGATGATCAAATAATGAAACTCTAAACCACATACCGTTTTAGTTTGAACGATTTACTCGAATTTCAAGTTGAGAACAGCGTAGGCGAATTTTTTTAAAAGAAGACAAAAGGATGCTTGACGACTTTACGTCTATCGCTCCTCGTGAACTTTTTACATGAAGTGTTTAAAAACTTTCGAGTGAGTTTTTTTTCTTCCTCGACGTTTCTCCTTTTTTTTTCTTTTTTTTTTTTTTTTTTACTCCGAGAAGCCGAAGTTCTTGTGTACTATATTTTACAATCGTTTTAAAAAGAGGAAGGAAAAAGTAACACACCTTGAAAAAGGGTTAGCAAGTGCTGGCTCTTCTAAAATTTATCCCGTAAAAGCAAGTTATTTAGTTTATGAACTAGTTTAGGATGGAGAACGAGGGGAAGGGGGGGATATTTCATTTCCTCTTAAGAAAATTGCATTTTGCCGTTAGTTGTGTAAAGATATTATCTCAGGAAACGGATTATTGATGCTTCCAGCTGAAGCGTAGTGCTTTCTTTTTTCGATTGTGCTTTAAGCAGTGACTATAAATGCATAAAAAGTAAATCTCTTAAACTTTTGGGATGTTAAAAAAAACAGAAAAAGACTGATAACGATTGTTTTGTAACAAAATGTCTCGAAATTTAAAACTGATGATACTGTATATCAGGGTGTCCCTTATTTCGTCAATTTTCGAATTGCAAATCGCTTACCCCCATAAACGGTCCTCCTTGGTGTACTGATAAACCCGAATTTTTTTAAAATTTTTTACTCTACGGGAAGCGTGGCGACTTGAGCTTAAAATTCCAAAAATTGCCGTAAGAGAAAAAAAATCGACGATTTCTTTTTTTCCCGCAAAAAAATGTGGTTTCTTATCGGTTATTTTCCGTAGTTTACGAATCTGAAGTCTTTTTTTTTTACATTTGGTCCAATTTTTGAGCTGAAAGCCAAAATATGAAAAAAAAACGTGGTAAAATGACAAAACATACCAAGTCCTCCGTTTTAGTCGTAGTGTGATCTTTAGCTCAAAAATCGGACCGGATAACAAAAAACAGGCTTCAGATTCGTGATCTACGGAAAATTTGTTGTACCAACATGTTGGTATAACATTCCATAGTGAATTTGCACCCATGAAACTTTAAAAAAAATGGTCCTTGGGTTTCCAATAATAAGGAAAATTTGCTAAAACTTGCATATTAATTTTCATTGTTCTTCTTACATTTCTGATCAGAATTGAAATCTTATGTAAAGCTTATGACCCTTCGCATTGTAAGATGACATTACTTTTTTGAAAGTACGAAAAAATAAAATCGCCTTCCAGGAAAAACTCTAATGATTCCAACCCCCTTGACATTCCCTTGTTGTACCAACATGTTGGTCCAATATTCCACAGTGAATTTTCACCCTTTCGCGAAAAAAAAATTGTCCTTTTTTTTTCTTTGGCAATTTTTGGAACTTTAAGCTCAAATCGCTACGCTTTCCCGTGGAGTAAAAAATTTAAAAAAAATTCGGGTTTATCAGTACACCAAGGAGAACCATTTTTGGGGGTAAACGATTTGAAATTCGAAAATTGCCAAATAAAGGGCACCCTAATAATGAGATTCATGAGAAACATATTTTGGTGTTCAGACTTCAAAATACTGGCAGCCGTTCTTTTTTTTTTTTTTTTTAATTTAAAATTTTTTTCGGAAAATAAATTAGTTGCAAAATAATTAATTCGTTTCCTTTTCTTCGACGCGACCGATATGCTGGAAGACGGGAAATTATGTAATATAATATATAGTCATCTGTTTTTTTTACCAACCTTCCTACAACGTTGGTAAAAGAGTGTCATAATCATGTCTGGCGAAGGGAAGATAAGAATATCTTTTTTTCCCTCTTTTCCTTCCTTCGCTTTACATTTATCAGGTTTTTCGTGACTTTCTCCAATTACGAATTTTACAGTTTTATTATGTCGGTGTAAACGTCTTTCAAATGGAACATTTTGCACCACAAGAAAAAAAAAGGGTGGGATCTTAGAAAATTTCCGCATATGGACTTTTTATTTCCTGGATTGCGGGCTTTTCCCCCCAGTTTCAAAAATGAGAAAGTTTTAAAATCGTCTTTCAACATCTTTTCGGTCTCTCCATTTGTAACTATTTTTAAAACAAGAAACAAAATAAGAAAAAAAAAGAACATTTTCCTTAACGAACTTATCATAAACACGTTGAAAGTCGAAACTTTCCGCTTTGTCAAACTTTTGGCTCTCCTTATTTTTATTTTTTTTATTTTTTTCCCCCTTCTTTGTTTTGATTCTAACTTGATTAATTATCTTCTCTTAAGGAAAAGTAAGTAGTCGATATCACATGTGCGGGCTTCAGCAAGAAACTACGCTTTAATTTTCTGTCAAGTTTCACTTTAATGATCCGGATTCGTGTAAGAGATTAGCGGCTGCCACGGTGGTTTTACAAAGGAGCTGTCTCCTTTTCTCAGTTTCAGACACTCAGCTTTGTGAAATAAATAATCGTGACTGACAATCCACGCAAGATATTAAAAATAAATAAATAAATAAAAATAGAAGTGCGAAGAAAGAAAAATAGTGATGCGGCAAAACAAGCTCGGTTTTTGATATCACGAAAGGTTTCCCTTTTTTTTTTTCAATTTTTTTTTCTTTCCTTTTCTTCTAGAAACATTATTTTGATGAAATTTTTTTTTCGAAGAAAAAAAAATGGAGTTGCTGTGTGAAATTATTGTTATTTGACACCTGCTAAAAAAAATTTTTTTTAACGATTTTTTAAAAGATATTTTAAAAGGAAAAAAATGTAATGCGATTTTGCTACTATTTTTTGAATTAATCTTTTTTTTTTTTTTTTTATTGTTGATAAGGATGTAAAAGTTGGGCGTATTGAATTGAATTTAATAGAGTGATTCCCTTGCAGATCGTGTGGTGTTCTGCAACCATAAAATCTTTAAAAGTTCTGCATCGAACCTTTTCCTTCCATTAAAGTTTTATTTACGAATCTCTTAACTTTCTTTTTCCTTGGGTAAGGAAAGTTTTTAAAATCATTAAATATATTTTTAAAAGATAATATAGCGGGCTTGGGAAAAGCATTTTAAGGACGACGATGTGCATGAAGGTATTATAATCTTTCGTAATATCCGAAAGAATATATTTTACGATTCCTGATACAGATATAAGAGGGTATAAATAAAGGGAAACTGAGGAGATTTTGCAATATGCCTCTGATTCATTTTTTTTTCTCTCTGGTTTCTAGCATTAATCAGTATCTCAATAGAAATTTTTTTTATCGCCTGCCATTATTTAGTTTTTTTTTTTTTTGACTGCTGAGCTTTTTTATTTTGAAAAAAAAAAAAAAAAACTTCTTATAAAAGAGATCGTTTTAACGGATCAATTGTTTATGGCTTTTTTGTTTTTAGAAAAAGGAGTTTATCTTCAACGAAATGTTTAATTTTTCATTAACTGGGAAAAATTTTTTTTTTTAACCCAAAAATTATTTTACGTGTTTAAAAATTATTTATAAACACGTAAAAAGCATTTTTTTTCTTCTTATCAAAAATGTGATTAAACCCGACGGGGGGTGGCAGTGGGTGATGACGATGCGCCACAAGTATTGAACTGGAGACCCCACGATCTGGCAAGTACTGGATGGGAAACCGAGTAGCTCGCGTCTTTAAGGTCAATGCGGCAAATAACGTCTAGATTGTCGAGGGTAGATTAGGAATGCCCCACTGTCACAGGTGTGCCAAGCTCAAGTCCTGTAAATGCCAAGAAAAAGCGAAATCTCTTCCAAAAAAATGTTTCTGCAATTTGGAAATACATTTATTTGACCAGGTTCATAAAAATTGTGCTGTAAGAAGACAGTTTCCACCATATGATTGCTATGATTTGGCCGTTCTTTTTATCTTCAATTTTTTTTTTAATGGACGTGACCTACTCTTTTTCCAAAGACAGGATTATTGACTACCTAAAACAAAAAAAAAATGGTGGACCGGTTGAGAATGAGGATGAGGATGCGGAACAAAATTAGCAAAAACATTGCCATTAAGTGGATAAGGCGTTGGTTACATTACTCGAAAATTTTTGTTCGAAGAGTTTCAAAAATTTTTTCTCGATGAAAGTGTTTACACTTTTCGAACATATTTTCGAAAAGTTTCGATGATGTTTGATGATGTTTGATGATGTTTGATGATGTTTGACGTTATTTTTGGGTTGTATTATATTTTTTACGTAATGGGAGGATACATATATCATCGGCAGAGTACCCATATTAATTTAAGTCATTTTTTTCTTTTTTTTTCCCCAAACTTTTTTTCAGTCTTTTTTTTTCCTACCGCGTGCAGAAAAAAATGACTTAAATTAATATGGGTACTCTGCCGATGATATATGTATCCTCCCATTACGTAAAAAATATAATATAACCCCAAAAATAACGTCAAACATCATCAAACATCATCGAACATCATCAAACATCATCGAAACTTTTCGAACATATGTTCGAAAAGTGTAAACACTTTCATCGAGAAAAAATTTTTGAAACTCTTCGAACAAAAATTTTCGAGTAATGTAACCAACGCCTAAGTGCATTCTCATTTTCATAAGGGGAAGCCTGTTTTTGTTGACAAGTAGAGGGGGGGGGGGGTCAAAAAACCTCTAAAATTCTCTGATATAATATTTTAATGGTTCTTTAAGAATACTCGATTACCTAGAGTATAATTGAAGAAAAATTTAAAATTGTTTTTACTCTGCCATCAAATTTCTGACTTAATCGCCAATTCAACGGAAGAGCAAAATCCAAAAATAAGAAAATATTTTTTCGTTCCTTTTTTTTAAATTAAATTATGGCTTCTTGTTGTTATCTAAACTTTCATAACATTTAAATATTGTTTGAAGTGTCTCTTTTGACCAAAAACTTGTGACCCATTTTCATTTACTATGTCTTCTGTCGTCGGTAGCTAAAAGCTTAGTTTGAATAACGCATTGTTAAGTCATAACTTGCTTTCAACAAAGCATAGTCGGAATTAAATTGTCGTTTAAAGTTCATCAACTAACTTTCAAAATTCTCTGTGGTACATCGAAATTTAAATGCAATTCACGTTGGGGCGAAATATTTATTTTATAGCAATTTTAATTTGTTTTTGTTTTTCTTTAATTAGTAGCGAAAATAATTCCATTTTTTTTTTCGTTTCCTTCAAATTTTTGACGCTTTGAATGTTTTAACCTTTTGATAAAAAGAGAGGGAAAAAAACCAGCTCTCTTTGCTCATTGATATGCGCTGGTATTTATGATCCAAAATCGTTTTCCACACTTTTCATTTCTATCGTTTCCCCCGCTCAATATTTCATGGAGGAAAGCTTTGATTCGTTATTTACATAATTTCGGAAAAGAGCGACGTCGACCAGGCGGTAAATCGTAGTCCCTGGAATTTTTTTTTTTTTTTTTTCGTTTCATTCATTATCCCGGATATTTTTCTTTTCCCCGTCTTTTGTTTTTCATAAAATTAAGAGAAATGAAAGGTGAAATCATGACGAAAATAAGGAAGGGAAACGATCGCAGGATAAACAATTAAAATTAACATAATGCAACAAACAAATTAATCCGGAATTGAACTGTCAGTTTTACTGTCGCCAGGTAAATTAATTTATACACATTATCTCTTTCTGTCGTCTTTCTTGAAAATCGTTTAATCCTCTTCGTTTCTCCTCGTAGGAAAAATTTTCTTTTCCCTCCTCCGAAGTTTATCGATTCGAAAATTTTATTGTTTACTTAAAGGAAAATCGATATTAAATGAAAATACACTGGGGGATTATGTTACGGAGAGGAGGATTTTCATATCCGAATTATCTTTATACAGTGTACGTCTGTCGAGTGTGATGGGATAAACTGACGTTAGCTGCTTGTTGGGATAAAAAGTTTAAAAAAAATACTTAAATAAAAAATAAAAAAGAATGGGAAAATGAAATGAAAATGTTTAAAAATTTTTTTCCAGCTTGATTTAAAAACTAATTTGCGATAAAAATCACCCTAACTTTTTTTCTTGTTGCAGACCGAAGGAAAACTTTTCTATTCAATTTTCTTAAGTATAATGATATGAATATTGAATGGGATAAGAAAAAAAAAAGAGCTAAAAGCTTTGTAAAACTTTGAATCACCACATCCGGTAATTTCATCCATCCTTTTTGCAGATTAAGCTTTTTTTACATCTCAAACTAAAAAATTTCGGCCTTTAAGAAAAAAAAAAAAAAAAAGATCATCAAACTAGGTCATAGAATTATTTTTTTTTACAATCTAAATAAAACTCAGCGAAGAGGAAAAAAAATTTCCCGAGGAAAATTTTCAATCGACCGAAAGATTAATTAAACAACAAGGGAAAAAAACAAAAGCAATATTGCAAAAAAAAAAAAAAAAAGATCGAGTAATTTATTCGAAGATTGTTCGTCGCCTCTAAAATATCAAAGCGGGGAGCGAAAAATAAAACACGTAAAAAAAAAAAAAAAAAAAAAAAGGAAAGGAAAAAGAAAAAAATGACAAATTGCACGAATTAGTTGAATAAGGGGATATTTTTCACGACACCTGATGCCGGGTCGGGATAACGAACCACTAAAGGCTCCCCTCTGCTCCTTCTTCGGGGTCCGTTTAGTTTAATATTCAGTTTGTCTTTAAAAGATATTTCCCTTCGTCTTGTGTGAGGATCTCGTGTCGACTCGTTGTACTAATAAGCAAGCTTTACGAGCTTTTTCCTCGCGTTTGTTACAGGAAACTTTTCACCGTCGTGCAATTTCCCAACTCCCAAAGCCGCCTTCGCATTTTTTTCCCCCTCTTTTCCTTTTCCCCCTCCCTCCCGTTTTCTTTCCTTCTCGAGAAACGGGTTTAATTAAATTATATATTTAACGTTCCTGGCATTTAAATTTCAGCTGACACCTGTAAGTCTAAACCATGTTGAAAAACCTCAATTGATCTGAAGGGAGAAGAAAAAAAAAAAAAAAAAAAAAAGAGCATCGACTGTGAAAGTGGAAAATCCTTCAGGCGGTTTTGTGTAACAAACGAACCGAGGAACAAATCGGCGAGGTTTACAAAAAAAAAATTAAAGGATCGCTTCTTTCCTCTAGCACCGAAAAAAAAACCGAACGAACAGATTTTTTTCGAACAATTAGAACGAAATAAATTAGAAAAAGTAAAACTTTTTTTTTTTTTTTTTTTTGAAAATGAAAAACACACAAGGAAGTATTTCCCGGAAGGAATTATTCTTCCTGTTTTAAAAGCAAGAAGAAGACGATCGAATTATGTAAATAGGCCAAGTCAATGATAATTTTCCTCCGAAACCCGCGAACGTTAAGACAATTAACATAGCAAATAAAAAGACTTACTGCTTTAATAAAACTAAGGTTGACATTGAATAAATTACCTGGAGTAAAAAAAAGGGGGGTAGGAAGAGAAAATGGTATTACGCATCTCGTTGAAGGTTCGAGGAAAGGAAAAAAAAACTGACACGAAACCTCTCTTTAAATTGAAGTTTCGAGGAATCGAATAAAATCAAGAAAATTCCGATCCCCCTTTCGTTTAATGGGAGATGAAGAATTTCAATTTCGAAAGGTTCGACCCATTCAAATATATCCTTACATGGGAGTTAATTACCTATAACTTCTGAAGGGATGGACGAACGTTTCAAATTTTTGGGATGCTTGAGGAGATCCTTTTTCAAAGAAGGTTTTAGTCATTTGTCGTGGCTTTGATTGAGAAGCAAATTAATTTCTGCTTTTTTATATTGAACAGCAGGGCCACGGGGCCTCTTAAGATGAGCACAAAGAAAGGTAGGGTGGGAAGGAGTGTGCTGAGCGTTGAGCAAATCTTTACCCAGATTGCAAAATCTATCCAGTCCCGAGGACGTCTTCAGGACTTCATGAAGATACTTATTGGATGACCATTGGATTTACCTACGTCCGCACTGATCCAAAAAGCGTCCTTTGAAAGTCCTGTGGATAACTCGCGGATTTGGGTATCCTGTGGATATCTGATGGACAATCCACAAGATGCCCAATGGATTGAAAATGCTATCTGATCAAAGACAACAAACACCCACTTCTATTACTAAAATCACTTCATTTGTTTTGGCCGTCATTGGAACAGGACCAACAACGTGCACGCTGTTTGTTATCGAAAGCTTTATATGAATTAGTTGCTATGCCCTTCCAGATAACAAAATCTATCCAGGCTCGAGGATGTCTTCTGAACGTCATGAGGATATTTATTGGACGTGCATTGGAAGTACCTATGACCCACTACCTAATGTACCTATGACCAAAAAGCGTCCTTTGGACATCCTATGGATAACCCACGGATTTGGATGTCCTGTGGATATCTGATGGACAGTCCACAGGATGTCCAACGGATTGAAAATGCTATCTGGGTATATTCCCAATTTCTTCACTAGAAAGATTTTAACTAAACGTTTAAAATTGTATTTACTTGCAAAGTCGATTTTGTTTCCCACGTACAATATGAAATTTTTTTTTTAAATGGAAAAACACTTAAAAATTTATTCTGCGAAGTATGCTGACCCTAAACTTTTCCGAATCCTATTAATTCTCTACCAGCCTTGAATAATAATAATACGGCAAGAGGGTTTTACATGCTTTATAATCCGAAGGAAAAGATAAAGAGCTCGTTCAAGTAATATAAGGATTAAATGAGAGCCAGACAGAGGTTCGGTCAATTTCTTTCGGAAATGTTTTCAAGACCCCGAAGAGGGCATCCGTTAAGGCTTCTGACAGTTTCGATTGTCGTCTTAATGACGGTTTTAGACGAGGGAAATGGTCAAGAGTCGCATCTTCAGACCGGCAACTGACTTTCATTAATCAGCGGTTTATTTCAACGTACTGACGGGACATATAAAATTATTTTAGTCTCTATATCAAATTCTGATGTAGTAATTTGGACGAATCTTTAATAAAGTTCTTGATAAGTTTCCATTTTTATTTTCCCGAAATAGACAATGTTGGAAACTACAGAGTAAAAAATTTTATGTCAAAATCAACATAAGTAGGTCCACATAATTCTTATGTTGTTTTTGTTTATGTTTACCTTTTGGGAAAAACAACAGAAAAAATTTATGTGGACCGCTTAGAACATATTTACATAATATTTTTTACTGCGTACGTAGTGAAAAATTTTGTGTATTTTTAACATAACAATTATTGTAGACTCATAAATTCAATATACCTGTACCGGTGCACCTAATTGAAAATAAAAAATAAAAAATGAAAAGTTGTTGTAAAAACGAACATCTATTATACTTATCCCCTACCATTTCAAAACTTGAGAAGTAAATAAAAAACGCGAAGAAAAACTTTTCTATCTTCATTCTGATGTTCACTCCGGAGAATTGCAGTTTATAGTGAATGTTCCGTCTCAAAGGGCAGACAGAAAAGTTGTGCGTCTGTTTACTTGTTTATAGAATCAAGGATCGTTATGGGAGGACGATTCCTCCTGCTATAATATCACGGTTAGGTGACATGTTTACCGACTTTCCTTCTTTTATTTACCGAAAAAATCATTAAACTGGGAACAAACATCAAATAAACTTACTGACGGAATCTCATTTTTTTTTCTCCCCGTACGCTATAAGTTTTATAACTCGGATGGAATAAAAAAAAAAAAGGTCGCCCCGAAAATATGACGCTTTTTGATAACATCGGAGAAACCCATAGACAAGAGGCAGAGGCAAGAGCTGTTTGAATAATGTCCCAAGGCTTGTTGACATAGAGATGTGAATATAGCGTTAAATGGTATTTGCCATGGCAAATAAATTTTAGGTGTAATTGAAATCCGGATGTACGGGCGAAAATCTCGTACTCTTTATCTCATAAAGTTCATCTAGCCAAATACACACTCGTAGTCACCTCTTTCAAAGATTGTTTCACGTCTTTTATTTTTTTCACACCCTAAGGCGGCTTGTTCACGTTGTAATATGAGATCTGGAGGACTTGGGGAAAATTTTCGCAACAGGTTGCGTTAACCTTATCGGGCATGTGAATGTTTCTGATAATTAGTTAGGAGCTAACTTCGTTAAACTATTCACAACACGGGGAGAGTTTCCTGTCCTTTGGCGATGTTAGAGAAATTTAATGAGATTATAGATTTTAATACGACCAGGAAGTAGTGTTGTTTCATTTTACGGTGATGGTTAATCACATAGTGACCATAAGGAAAATTAATATCGGAAAATGATTTTTAAAAAGTTTTAAAATCAATAGCCGGGGCCGATGATGAGGGGAAAAAATGCGGAACAAATCATATCCGATAATAATTATAGCGAAATATCAGATCTTGTTTTCATTCGGGATGAAAACTAAAAACGTTTTTTTTTTGCTGTTCGAAAATCCCTTTATTATGCAAATTTGATTCGGTTTCAGCATGTTTATTAAAAGCAAACGATTTTATTTATTTATTTATTTATTATTTACTTATTTATATATATATTTTCCAACTTTTTTTCTTTTGGTACTTTTGAATAAACATGATGTTGGCTGACGAAGAGGAAAGGAAACTGATTTAACATTTTGTACGCTTCGCATTATGTACATCAGCGCTGCCACCAACCTCCACTGTTTCTACCAACTTACCAACTACCACTGCTTCCACCAGCCACCACCGCTGCCAACAACCACCACCGCTGCCACCAACTACTACCACCGCTGCCACCAACTACTACCACCGCTGCCACCAACGCTCTTACTCATGATCTGCAACCACTGCAATCTACTGGTCCATTAAAACCTACAGTTTCTTCTCCAACGCTTTAAGAGCTTAAGAGTTTAAGAGCATAAAGAGAACGTAATATTGGAACACAGACTCTTCTTTGTGGGGGCACAGATTGCAGTTAGACAGCAAAAGTCTTATTTTTAGTTCTTCTTTTGTTCCATGGCTTGGCTCGAGAAATCGTGAGTCAATCTAGTCCACAACAAATGTCTCCTCTTTAGTCCCGGTCTGTTCTTAAATTTTCGTTGCATTCACCTGTTGCATCCGTCTTAGTTCTGCATAATGCCCAAGTTGCGCACTACGCCCAGTCTTATACACTTTTGACCTTAATTACATCTGCCTGAGATCTTAAGTCTTACGTCATCGGATAAATTAAATTTAAAATAGATTCTTGTTCCGGCTTTTTCTTCCTTTTTCATCCGGGCGAGAGTAGTAAGGATCGATGCGTTTTCAAAAGATTAGATTTTGATCCCGAAATAACAACTTGCTACTGCAGAAATCCTTTTTCCTTTTACACAAATAACAGCGAAAAATCTCAGACTTTTTTTTCTCCTTAAAAGAAAGATCCTCCAGCTTTTTTTTTTTTTTTTTTTTTTTTTTTTTGTAAAAAAAAGCCATCTCAAAAATTGGACTGAAAAAAAAAAACGTTAATTATTATCTCATTCCCTTTGGCAATACGTTTTCAAGAAAGATTCAAAAGCATTACGGTCACCCAAACCAGACGGACGAACCAATTAGACATTGAAGCTTATTTTAATGCGGTTCGATCTAAATTATGAGCCCTTTCCGCGGAGGATTTTAAATTATTACAAGCACCGAGATTTATACTTCTGATATTATTTTTGACGCGGATTTTTTTTCCTCTGACATGAAAAAGGAAGCATAAGCTAAAATTTTCTTGCCTCAGGCATTTATTTCTACGCTTCCCTCCCCCCCTCCCCACTTTAAATCTTCATATTGTACGTCAAGCTTCTTTTCACTACAGTTTTAAACGTTTTACGTCAAGACTTTCATTAGCAAGAAAAAGTCAAGTTAATGAAAACGGCATTATAATTTTACGGTTCATTTATATTTAAGAACGAGAAAGTACATTAAAAGCTAAATTTTTATTAGGAAATGAAAACACGAAACTAACGATAATTTTATTTATTCTTTTATTATAATTACTGCATTAAGTATAACGATCTAAGATTTTTTTTTCTTATAAATGAAGTCGCCAGACGATATATCTTTTTTTAAATAACCCCGGCAGTTTTCTATCTAAAAACTAGATTTAATTATCTTCTCCGGGTTCGGCCTTAATAAAAAAGAAAGAAGAGAAATAAACGATCAAACGAGATAAAAATAAAAAGAGGAAATATATCTTTGAAAAACGGAAATTAGAAATTAATGAAGGTTAATGTACAAGGTCTAATTACAACGGACCTGATTCCTTTTGAAAACTGTTCCTTTAATTATATCTGCCCGGGACGTTTGAGTAAATTGAATCCGTTTGTGCGAGGCTGATGGCATATTACCTCAAGGGGCTAAACCTCAGATAAACGTGGTGGAGGATTTAACGTCCGTTTTAGCGATAAAAGGTATCGCAATTGTGTTTGGTCGGGGGGGTATCTTTTACTGAATGTCGCTCGGAGGAGTCGCATTTATAGTTTGAGTAAAATAGATCGAACGGCCGGATAATAAAATCAACCCTCTCGAAGAATGGCGATCGGAGAACCCACCGTTTTCGATACTTTGTACTGCTAAAGTACACTTTTAAAAGGAATAATTCTAAGAATTTTGCGAATCGACAAAAGGGAAAAGAAAATATTTCGGAAATTTCATTTCCGATTTTCCTTCACTTGCCAGAAAGTTAGCTTTTCACATTTTATATATATAATATTAATCGCTTTTTGTTTTGATTATAAGAGGAAATCGATCGCTTTCAATAATTTCCGATATTTCCATGTCAAAAAAAAAAAAAAAAAAAAAAAAAGTGAGCTTTTTTAAAAGTGTGACATGGGTAGGCTTATGAAATATATATTCTAACTGTTTTGTTTCTGCAATAATGGTTTAAATGGGATTTGAGTGAGGTTTTTAATTTTTTTTTAAGCTTTTGAATGAGAATCTTCAGATCAAATTTCGGCTGAAAACGTTAAACGTGCTCTATCTTGAAATCTTTATTCTCTATATTTGTTCCGCTGTTCTTTCTTTCCGTGTTTTTTTTTTTTTTTTTTTTTTTTCTGGCTAAGAAAGGTAAGCAACCCAGATCGCATTTTCAATCCATTGGACATTCTGTGCACTGTCCATCAGATATGCACAGGATATCCAAATCCATGGGTTACCCATAGGACGTCCAAAGGACGCTTTTTGGATCACTGCGGACGTAGGTACAGCCAATGGACGTCCAATAAATATCCTCACGACGTTTTGAAGACATTCTCCGTGGACGTCTATCCACGGGACTGGATAGACTTTGTTAACTGGAAAGGCATACCTACTAATTCATATAAAGCTTTCGATGGCAAACAGCATGCACGTTGTTGTTGTTGGTCCTGTTCCAATGACGGCCAAAACAAATGGAGTGATTTTAGTGATAGCAGTTATGAAATGATTTTGTCTTTGATCTCTTCTTCTTAGTCCTTTACTCGATTACGAGCGTGGTGATCTCACATATACCTGTGCGTGCGCTCACAGAGGCATATGGGACCTACAGTTTAACGCCGGTTCCGAACGGCTATTTTTGAGAGATTTAGTAGGCAATTACCGCTCGGTGGTTTGCCGTTGCCTTCCGAAGGGTGGTGACCGTTGATTTTCTAACTAGCGCACTAGTTTTGACCTGAAAAAATTCCTAGCTGTGAACTAGGATAGAAGCACGAGGCGTCGCATCGAAAGTCGAGCGCGCTATGAACTAGGCTTCGGGCCTAGATTTTGATCTCTTGGAGCTGCAAAAAGTGCTGTTGATTAATATAATATTATTTGTTTATCAATTCTTAAATGATGAAACACAATCTAAATTTTAATGCTGCCGCATCCATAAAAAGTGTTTCAAGATTTATATATTTAAATCTCCTTTTGCCTTGGTCGGCTTGAAAATGATACTTGGGAGTTCTTGAAGTGCATGACCAAAATGGACCAACCTACGCAAAGTGTTTTCATTGATACTTCGGTTCAAGTCATGAATTTTGAGGTAACATTGCTTTTTTAGAAGTTTTTAAAGTGCCTTGATAAAAATAAACTTGGTAGCACACAGTTGAAATGATTCGGGTAAAAAGTGGCAAGCACAGAGACGTTGTTGGTCCTCTTCCGATGGCGGGCAAACGAAATAGAGTGCTCTTCGTTGTAGGTCCTTTCAGTTCTCACCTTGCTAAAAATCATGGGGTAGTACCTTCCAAAATTTTGTCTGTTGCTATTTTCCTTTGTTAAAACCTTTTTACACTCGAATCTCCATAACTTCTCATGCTTTTGCCATAAGTTAAACATGGGTTTTGGGGACCGTCCATAAATTACGTTAGCACGTTACCCCCTAACGTGTATTGACGGAATATCCAAAATGCTAACTTTAGCTAGTAAGGGGGGAGGGGTTTTACATACTTTACGTTAGCATTTGTCTCATGTAATAAACGTGCAAAAGTGAAAGTAATTTAAATTTTTTAAATTATGTAACCTAACTCAGTTAAAAAAAGAAAAAACGATTTCAATTTTACCCGCACTTTTGCTCTAAGTTAAAAAAAAAAAAAAAAAAAAAACCTTTTCTTTGCAAAATTTAAGTTCCGAAGAATTTCAATGCTTAACATTAATTTTCAAAAAAAATTGTTAAACGGGGGGAAGGGGAGGGAGGTAACCGAAATCAACGTAATTTTAAAGGGGAGGTCGCGAAATGCTAACCTTTGCTAACAAGGAGTGAATTGGTCAAATATGGTCAAAATTACGCTAATGTAATTTATGGACATTATGGCTTTGTAATTTATGGATTTATGGCTTGACTGAAAAGTTATGGAGGTTTGACTATATCAAAAAGAACTGAAGGGTCATCAGAACTTTTTATGTGACATTGAAATTAAGTTTTTGTCTAAAGTTAAAAGCATTGTAGGTCACTTATGCAACAAACTCTTCTTTCATTCCAGATTTTATCAGGCTGTTGGTTTTTGCAGTATCTGACACTTTTAAAGACCGCCTTCATCATAAAATGCCTGAATGAATAATTTTTGAAATAAACATTATACTTTAGCTGTTGTAAATTCTTCCTTCTTTCTTCCCCGGGACATATATAAAAGCCTCCGATTTCATTTCTTCTTACATTTCTTTCTACCAGTTTTTAGCAAGACTATAAAGCTCTAAATTGAATCAGAGGAGGAAAAAAAAAGCAAAGTTTATCATCCAGTGCATTTTTATATCACAATCCTCCACCAACAAGTACTGAAAAAATAAATTTATATTCTACAAAAAAATGAAAATTTTCCTCAAAGAAGTGGATTATAAAATAATTCGATCATACATTTGGCTGGGAAGGAATCCTCCAACGAAAAATCAGTGGAAAATAGACTTCCGATGGGCAAAAAGCCAAGATCCTTTTTTTTTTTTTTTTTTAAGTGTGATATCTTATGTAAAATATAAAATGCAGTATGTTTTTTTTTTCCTCCTTACGCCCACGAAGCGTCATATCTGGAAAGCAAAGACGGAAGTTGTGGAAAGCCGTCAATTTGTCATTTGCAGTTTTTTTTAATCCGTTGGTTTTTTCAGTTCGGTAAAGTTCTCATTTTGTTAAACTAAACGAAAAACGAGTCGGATGGGATTGAAGTGCGACCCTGGAAAACATGGGAAAGCTATTCTGCTAATTTGAATGTACTTTAAGCTATTTTGCGAAAAGTTTTTTAAAAAAAGAAAAACGGTCAGACTTTGTTATGTAACATTCATTTCTAATATGTCCATACCCAGTATTTGTACGTAACTTTCATGAAAACCCTTTATTTTGTCTGAATATGAGGTCAAATCCTTTGTTGTCCGGTTCAGGTCTTTTCAAAGGATGGAAAGTTTAATTCCGATCCTCCGGATATATGTAAAGGTAACTTGCCTTTATCGATTTACAAGTTCTGTCACGTATAAAGAAGATTCTGAAAAACCTCACATTGTCACGCATGTGTGATGGGAACGTGTCTGGTGAAACATTTAAATATACATTGAGATATCCACCCTGACAAAAAAAAAAAAGTTCCATTTTTTCCTGCTGATCTAGCACGAATTTCGACCTTACCGCAACGCTCTGGTCTTTATGATTTCTGCATTAAAACTCGCTTTTTATTTTCGTCTCCCCTCGCGTCTTTTTTTTCGAAACCGATTCCAAATTAAGATGAACAGGAAACATAAGTCAAAACTGACAGCAGGATCCTTTAGTTTCAAAAGCAAAGTGTGAATGTCAGCGTTCTTGATTTGTCACTTCCATTTTAACCGCTTTCCTCGTCTGCGGTGAAGCCCGAACGGGTGGAAGGCAATAGCTTTAGCATTCAAAGCAGCATGATTGTGTCTCTGCAGCCGATTGTATGCATTATATAAGAAGATATTCAGATCGGGGCGGGGAATCTGGGTCAGGAGTGACAGAGGTCTCTTGCTCCTCCACTTTTTATTTTATCCTCCGTTTAGGTGCGTTCTAAAATTTTATAAAATTTGATCAAGGCTAGTTCTGAAGATTGGTGACAACATAGATAATTTTTTTGTTGGGGGTAGGTCCTGTGGAGGTGATTAGTTTGTGGTACAGAAGTCTAAAGAAGACACGCGTGTGGAGGTACCTTTACTAACACTCCTTTTCTGAAACTGCACATGCTCTGAAGTGCCAACTAGGGCTGCCAACACGACTTCACTCACGGGCTTGATATTTGAGATGCAGAATTTTTTGTCACCGCTTCAGCTCTCGAATCTGTAGCAAAAACATTTCACGAATTTCAAGCAGGCAAAAATCTTCACATTTTTTATGGCGTTTATTTAAAGGGGCAGTAATTTATTAATAGTGGGGCTGTATTTTTTAATAAAATGGCAGCTTCCTTAATAGATTGGCAGTAAATTTAATAATATGGCAATTTTTTTATTCGCAGTACAGTTTTGGTAAAAGGACTTCAAGGCATGTCCATGTTCGAATCCCACTCGAGGTGTGGTTTTTTCTCGATATTTATAACCATTGTCAAATAATCATGGCGTAATGCATGGGTTTTTCACGATTTGGCTAATTTTTGGGTTTTTCTTAAACGGGTTCCTTTCCCTCCAAAAAGATTTGAACTTATTTAATGGATCTTAATATTCAATTTTTAAATTAAATAATTCGGCCATTATCCCCTCTCTTAAGAATAGGTATTTTTTACATTTTTAACCGGTTTATCCGTTTCTATCAGGATATGGAACCAGTAGGCTTCCACTGCGTTTGTTGGCATTGTTTAATTATTATAGTAGTAGCCCATAACCAAAAAATATATTTTTCAGGGCTAGACCCGAAAAGTATACTTTTGAGATCATGTAAACAAAACAGATTTCTTTATTCTCGCCCTGAAAACTACATTTCCAAGGCTGGACCGAAAAATTTCGATTTTTTACTCGGCCCTCTTGCCGATCCTCGCCTTCGGCTCGGATCGGCAACGGCCTCGTAAAAAATCTCACTTTTCGGGTCCAGCCTGGAAATCTACTATTAGCAATATAATAAATAATTTGGCATTAAAATATATGAATAGCGAAGTTAAGAGGAGGCTTCACGGAATACAAGAAGGAATGGCTGTTTTGTCGAATACTCGATTTACGATGAAAAAATCCAAATTTTAGGTATCTAACGAACTCCTCTGATATATCCCGGAAATTTTAGTGCAAGTTTCAACTTTTCTAAAATGTATGGACGGCGGGAAAATAATTTCAAAAAAAATTGCGATCAAAAATCTTTGATTTTGTTTTCCTGGTTTTTGTTTGCTTGGAACAAGTTGAAACTTGTACCAAAAATACAAGAAGAAGTCAAAGGAGTTCGTTAGATACCTGAAATTCGATTTTTTCCCCCGTAAATCGAGTGTTAAACAAAACAGCCATTCCTTCTCCAATTCTGTGAAGCCTCCTCTTAACCATTATAGCAACTAGCAAGTGAAGCATATTTTGGTTAAAACGAGTTTTTAACTTCATAAAAACATCATTTTAATAAAAATCAAGAAGGGTCAATGAAACTAAATCGGAGAAAAAAATTCCAAAAATTCCGAAAAAAAATCTGACATTTTGCAAAAATCAAAAAAGCGGAAAATAAAATTGGGACGTCATTGGAATATTTGGAATTTTAAAAGTTGGTAGGCCTATTCCTGTTTCGTGATTTTATTTTTTAACATTTTGGAAAAATTACAAACCAAAACATAAACAAAAAAGTAATTCAGACTTGGCTCATTTTCGGATCAGTGTTACCAAACTTCATTTTGTTTTATAGTACAATGACGTCACAATTTTTTTTCCCCCGCGTTTCAAACGATTAATTTTTACATCAAAATTTAACAATTCTTTACTATTATTTTTGGTATATTTTTAAAGTTTTACATATACCTCGGTTATTAACTCATATTTAGGGATCAAAATATAAAATTAAAAAAAAAAAATGCTAAACTTCCCTATTGGTAGTAAAAAAAAATTAGTGAATGAATTTTTTAAGTTTTGAAATGTTTGTTTTAACTGATGCGACTCCGGACCGATCCGATACGTATTCACTGCTTCTGGGACCTCCTGTGTTAATAGGAATTAAAGGGAAGTTTGAAATATTTTTTTCGTCGGAATTGGGTTCTGGGACAAAATTGATGGGATAAAATTTGCCACAGTCCCGGGTTCGAATCTTGGATACCGGGGTAAAAATAAGTACTCCCTTAAGGAAATATCCATATATGGATCAATTTACCTTTCCCGACAACTGTTGTATATATATACGATTCTAGAAAACTTTCAGAAGATCATCAAAATCTTGATAAGGACTTTCCCAAAGTCAGTCTTAGCCAAATCTGAATTATTTTTAAATCAAATTGATATTTTGGTCCCCCAAGTTGCGGGATACCTCAAGAATGTTATATTATTAATTACTGACCTTTTGATTATTAATTACTTCCACTATGCAACTTCCTTAAAATATAAAAATTTACTGCCCCAAAAGCAACCAACATCCACTGCCATTCATTTAAAAACTGCCTCATATTTAAATTTAACACTGCCAATTTTATGGGAAAAATTCTCTCCTGCTCTACCGATATTTTTTTACTCTCTCATTTATATCGTCGCCATTTTTTATTCGCAAAATTTTATTATCACTATGAAGAACGTTGGCATCACATCATGTTGTCATACGCCACGGTCGTTACTTTTCTTCCACGTTGAATTTTCAAGTGCAATTTTTTTTTGAACAGATTCAAAAGCTCTTCTGTTGAATGAAGTTTTTCAAATATTTTCTTTTTTTTAAGGATATCGCTTAAATGATAATCGTGTCTTTTTCGTTGATAATAAGGAGAAATGAATAAACAACTTTTTTTTTTTTTATCTTTTCTTTCCTTTCTTCTTGTGCTTGAGATTTTTTTCCCCCTTTTTTCCTGAAATCTCCGAGGAAATTTTCAGACGGCAAATTCTTTTTTTAGTTTTTTTTTCTTCCTTTTTTGCCTAAAAGAACATGAAAGTTGCAATGTTTATTTACTTTTTTTTTTCCCGGCGAAGCATTCCCCCTCTCTTTTTAGTAGGAGGATTTCGTTCAAAGATACAAAACTCCGGGAATAAAATTTAATTTGGTTTTTCATCCAAAGAACGATTTAATTATGCATTCCTCCTCGAAAGTCAGTACCGTAAACACATCCGTATCCGTTTAAATCATGTTGTTTATTGGTTGTTGCTTCTTGTTGATGTTTGCGTGCATTGCCTTTTGTTCCCTGGCGGAAGAATTTTGAAATTCGCTTTTGGCGGGGATACCAAGATTTTCGTCTTGATTTAAATGGATTTCCCCACTTATGCCTCGTACGCTCATCTAAAGAAGGATTTCATTACTTCCTGATGTTTGTTTGTGAAGGGGAGGAATCTTCAAACGGTTAATAATAAATATGAGTATGTTTAATTACAGATTGAAATCCAATTTACCTGTCCAACTAGTGAGATGTAAATTTCGCAAAACAGTAATTTGCATCAGTTTGTTTTTGCTCGTTGGATAAGACTTTTCTCGGAAGGCTTAGGGCTTCTGGAAAACAGCTGAACTGGAAGCGAGAGCAATTTTAATGGTTGCCCCAAGTGTTCCTCAGATATTCTTTCAGCTGCTGACAGGCAGAGGAGGAGTTATAGTGAAAATTAATTTCAAGAATAGCTTCGATTTAAAAAAAAAAGAAAGAAACAAAGGAAGTTCTAAGTTCTTGATTTTACGATAGGATTAAATGGATTAAAGTTAACTTCATGAATAAAATTATCAAATGTTTCCTAAGACGTTTCCGAATTCTAAATGTTACCGACCGCCTAAAAACATTTGTAACTAGTTCTTTCACATTTACTTACTTAAACGATGAGTTCTTCGGTAGTCCTTCAATAAGAGTCTCTACTTGCACACGAAAGACCGTATTGGAACTAAAGTCACTCCTTGACTTTTGATACCAAGGCATTCACCTCTGAGACTTGTCATGCGATCATGTGAAGTGATATCCTAATGACCTACAGGTTTTTGTGATGATCATGTATTCACTTTGAATGCTTCGACAAAAGCTAAACATAGGATCTAAGTGTAAAGAAAATCGATAGGCAATTGAAAAAATGAACAATTAAAAAAATGAACGAATGAACAATGGAACAATTGAGCAATCGAACAATTGAACAAGTGAACAAGTGAACCATCGAACAAGTGAACCATCGAACAAGTGAACAATGGAACAATTGAAAAAAATAAATAATGGAACAATGGAACAATTGAACAAATAAACAATAAAACAAATGAACACATTTTATTTTATTTATATATTTTTTTTTATTTTTTATTTTATTCATTTAGAAGCTAATAATAAACAGTTAAACAATTGTACAAATAAACAATGGAACGATTGAACAATTGAACAATGGAATAAGTGAACAAAGGAACAATCGAACAAATAAAAAATGGAGCAATTGAACAAATGAATGATTGAACAAATATTTATTTTATATATTTATTTATTTATTTATTTATTTATTTATTTTTTTTTTTTATTTATTTAAAAGTAAATATGAAAATCGAACAATTGAACAAAGGTACAAATGAAAAATTTAACGATTGAACAAATGAATGATTAAACAATTAAACGAATGAACAAAGGCGAAATTAAACCATTGAACCATTGAACTACCATCTATAACAGAACACCAGCCACCAACATTTCGGGCTCAACAATAGGATAAATCTAGTCAGTAAGATCTAGTCATTGGGAGGGTCCTATACACCCTCCCAACTCTTATAGCAGCAATATAATGAAACCCTTATAGCAGGAATATGGGCATAATGCCCGCCCCAAGTGGCCGAAGGCTAAATGGCCGTAGTAGCCGTAGCCAGGTATTTAAAAAAAAAAAAAAATGAGATCGGTGAACCGATCAAAGTGCTTTATCGACTATTTAAATAATTCTCAAAAATATGGTTAGTTTTTCGATCAGAGTTCCACCAAAGCCGCAGTACGGGCACAAGGAATGCGAATTTCTGAAAAATTATTTCAGATTTTGAATCCTCAACCCCGAAAATATTCTCAAAAATACGGTTAGATTTTTGATCAGAGACACCAGAGTCGCTGTATAGGCGTAAGGAATTCGAATTTTGGAAATATTATTTCAGATTCGGAATCCTCTACCCCAAAAATATTCTCAAAAATACAGTTAGATTTTTGATCAGAGGTCCACCAAAGCCACAATACGGGCACAAGGAATTCGAATTTTGGAAAAATTATTTCAGATTCGTAATCCTCTACCCCAAAAATATTCTCAAAAATACGGTTAGATTTTTGATCAGAGGTCCAACAAAGTCGCAATACGGCCATAAGGAATTCGAATTTCGGAAAAATTATTTCAGATTCGGAATCCTCTACCCCGAAAATATTCTCAAAAACGGTTATTTTTTCGTTAGCTCCCACGAGGAACCCGCAATCAGCATCCAAATCGCTTTGTTGATGTAATCGATGACGTCATATCGTGACGTTTCAAAAGTTGGAGATATCGGTTTTTAGGCCTATACCCATACTTTTAGCCCTGCTCACCGTTTCTGAACCACTCAACTGAATTTAACCAAATTTTAATGGTAGCGTATCTGGAAATATCTACTGCGGTACGAAAATCTGACTCAATCGGTGGCTGCGTTAGCGATGTATAATCAAAAAAGATCTTGAAATTGTTGAAAATTTAACATTTTCACTCACTGCTTCCGAATCGCTGGACCGATTTGGCTCAAAAACTAATCAGCACCTACATTTCATTAGAAGTTGCTAACCACCAAAAATCATCGAGATCCGTTCTTTCGTTTTCTGCTTTTCGACCGACAGACACTTTTTTTCCACATATATTCATACACACATACACACACACGCACGCCACCATCCAAATTTTGCTTTTTTCGGCATCAGGGGACTTCAAAACGTGTAAAAATATCAAAAACTGAAAATCTGAAATTTGTGCTAAAAACAATGCTTTATTCTCCCTGCGGTCGATAAAGCAAAAAAAAAAAAAAACCATTGAACAATTGAACAAATGAATGATTGAACAAATTTTATTTTATTTTATTTTATTTTTTATTTTATTTGATATATTTAAAAGCGAATAATGAATAGTTGAACAATTGAATGATTAAACAATTGAACAAATGAATGATTAAACAATTGAACAGTTGAATGATTAAAAAATTGAACAATTGAACGATTTAATGATTAAACAATTAAACAACTGAATGATTAAACAATTGAACAATTAAATGATTGAACAATTGAATGATTAAACAATTGAACAATTTAATGATTAAACAATTGAACAATTGAATGATTGAACAAACGAACAGTTGAACTATTGTTCAAACTAACAGTTTAGTTTGATTGAACAAATGAACAATTAAACATTTGCTCTTCATTTACGTTTACAATTTCAGGAATTTTCTTTGCCTCTCTTTGACCAAAAAAAAAAAGAAACAGTTCAGTCATTCTTACTTAAACCTTATTAATATTCATTTCATAAATCAAAACTTTTGAGAAGGAACTCTCTTCTTTCCAACTTTTCCTCTCGTCATTCACCGAGAGATCACCAAGACCCACGCTTATTTCCTTCAAAATTATTACTTTTCCCATTTTCCTTTTTCATATTTATACCGTTATCAAAGCGAAAAATCAGCGACAGAGAATGTAGACGTTCATCCATCCGGAACCGGAAAATCATCATTACATACGCGTTTCTAATATCAAGGGTCATTATTGCCTGGGATAATAACCCATTTCCCCGTATCTAATGTCAAAAGTCGATTATATAATTAATGCGTATATGTTGGTCTTCCGATTTCGATGTAATGCACTTCGGGCACGGGTTCGCTCCGCAAAACGAAATTAAAACAAAAAAAAAAAAAAAAAAAAAAAAGGAAAATCGAATGAGAAGAAATCAATTCGCAATAATAGCATTAGGGTACGTCATTTCCGACAAAGTTTTTCCGATTTTGCTCCTCCATGGAAAATAGGTTCATTTTATGTTAAAACTGAGATAAAAATTTTAAAATAATTTTTTTTTCACCGTTTAGGGGTTGCTCAAGGTCGATATAGGTTGCGGCGGTATGATTTATTTTAGGCAGGGCTGTATATTGGTAATACCTGACTAGTGAAAATATTGGTATTAACAAAAGTACTGTACCCTAGGGTTTTCGAGGTCGTAGAACACGAATTTCACTATCCCGATTTTTTCCGATTTACCCCTGTGACGTCATTAACGTTTTTATCGAGCCAATGCTTGGTTTTTCCTCGTAAAATTCGGCTTAATCTCGAATTTGGAGCCCTGAAATTTTTTTAAAAGTTGGTATCGCTCATACTTACGCTAAAATACTCGTAAAACACGAATTTCACTATCCCGATTTTCCCCGATCAACCCCTGAGTAGGAATATAAGTGTAAATTGATTTTTTGGGCCAAAAATGGATTTTTCTGCCAAAAAATAACAACAACGCCTCACCTGTTTGATTTAGAGGTCATGTTCAATGAAATTTTTTACTCTGGTTACTCTAATAATTATTATCTTTTGTGTTTCGAATCAATTTCCGAATTTTTTTACGGTCGGAAAATTCCAACCTTAATTTTTTTGAAGTTTCAAATTTTTTCCGACGGCAAAAATTTCGGAAATTGATTCGAAAACAAAAGATAATATTAATTAGAGTAACCAGAGTAAAAAATTTCATTGAACATGACCTCTAAATCAAACAGGTGAGGCGTTGTTGTTATTTTTTTGGCAGAAAAATCCATTTTTGCCCAAAAAATCAAATTTACACTTATATTCCTACTCAGGGGTTGATCGGGGAAAATCGGATAGTGAAATTCGTGTTTTACGAGTATTTTAGCGTAAGTATGAGCGATACCAACTTTTAAAAAAATTTCAGGGCTCCAAATTCGAGATTAAGCCGAATTTTACGAGGAAAAACCCAGCATTGGCTCGATAAAAACGTTAATGACGTCACAGGGGTAAATCGGAAAATTCGGGATAGTGAAATTCGTGTTCTACGACCTCGAAAACCCTAGGGTACAGTACTTTTGTTAATACCAATATTTTCACTAGTCAGGTATTACCAATATACAGCCCTGCCTAAAATAAATCATACCGCCGCAACCTATATCGACCTTGAGCAACCCCTAAACGGTGAAAAAAAAATTATTTTAAAATTTTTATCTCAGTTTTAACATAAAATGAACCTATTTTCCATGGAGGAGCAAAATCGGAAAAACTTTGTCGGAAATGACGTACCCTATAATAGCATCTCTAAAATACGAATGCGGGATTCGAAACATACTCAATTTCACCAGGCTTTAATTTCCAAAGCATAATACTCCCCAAGCG
This sequence comes from Liposcelis bostrychophila, assembly GCA_037577465.1. Lineage (NCBI taxonomy): Eukaryota > Metazoa > Arthropoda > Insecta > Psocodea > Liposcelididae > Liposcelis > Liposcelis bostrychophila. The sequence goes on from CM075212.1 coordinate 10,080,023, forward strand.
TTTTCAATATGTTTTACCCGGTTTTGACTAAAATAAATTTATTAAATGTGTTCTCAACCGATCAAAATGAATAATTTCTCTACATACATCTCGCTCTTTTGTCCGAAGTCAAAGTCGGATATGATTACAAAAGCTTTTTTGCGGGGAGGAAAATTTAATTGAGGAAACATTTTCAATTTCAATTTTGAAAGCGGTTTTGCATTTCAAACGAGAAAGACATTTTCACTAAAAAAAAAAAAAAAAAAAAGAGTGGGGGGAGGGGGAGAGAGAAAGAAATGATGTTCTAAGTAAGATAAAGTGGAGGAAAACCAAACTTTGAAGAGTCTCAGGAGTGCTTGTAGTATGGCAGGTGTGAAGAGAAGCTGTTGCTCACTGATCGATTCAAACGACACGACGCAAACACTTCACACACAGGGTGTTAGCAAGGTCCCGTTTTCCGTTTCCTCTTTTCCACGTGAATTTCTTAGTCAATTTTTTTTTTTTAAGGGGGGCACGTGTCGACGACAAGGGATTTTTTTGGACTTATTTTTATAGCCCAAAAGGTGACGTACGATTGTAATGGAAGCTGAGAAGAAGTTTAAAGTAGAAGGTTGAATAAATCCCTCATTTTCCATTTCTATTTTCCCGCCCTTTTCCCCTCCGGGGCTTTCTTTACGCCCGGTATTACCCTTCCAACTCCTTATCACTATATCCTTTCCCTTAGTAATCCTATAAAATATATATCTTGAATACGAAATGTAACGAAAAATATAATATTCAAACCATGAACGGGTTAGAACTTGAAGTTAACGTAAAATTTTACCCGTATTCGGCAATTCATATATGCCCGAAGTACGACTAAAAAGAAAATCTTACTCGTATTTTTTTTAATTTTTGAAGGAAAAATCCTTGAATTTCTTTTCAACCGTGAATTAGTCAACATCTTGTTCGATGAAAACCAAGTCCGAGAACCAAATCACAAAACTAGAAAAAACCCTTTTTCTTGTGTTCCAAGGATTAAACGGATCAGCGATTTTTTCAAACTCAACGTGAGGCGATTCATCTAATTTAAAAAAAAAAAAAAAATTCTCTAGTTTGATGACTTTTTCCTGTCCTTTTCTTCTGGATTTCCTTCTTTTCGGCATTTATTGCTCTTATACGTTTTGTATCTTGTTCGAAAACAAAATTTTCAGGCGGCAGAGAAAAGAAACCTTTTTTTGCCCCCGCCGAAACACAAAAGGTTTTCCCTCTTTATAATTTAGACTATTGTGCCAGCAACTATTATAAAATTCGATTTACGATTTTTTGTTCAAATAAAAGATTTTTCAACTTTTTTTTTCACTAAGTCACCGAAAAGCCTCATTTTTTTAATACCGAGCCATTATTTTATTAAAAAAGAAGTGATTTATTTCTCTGGATATTATTGATTTTGATCAAAGTTTTCTAGATTTAAGAGTAGACGGGGTCGACGGGGATAATGTTATGCAAAGCAGCATCTTGATAGCTACGTGGTCGTGAATTGTAATTTGGAAGTGTGAATGCTGTTTTGATTAGTCGGTCATGGCAATTAACCTATGTTAATGCACTTTTGGAATCCGTAGTAATAACATTGGGGGGAAGAGGCAGACGTGCTGCAAAATATTGAAATTGCGATGTTTATATAGAAATGTACACATATTGGAAAACTGTTGGGGAAGCGATAATTTTTATTACGAGTGCAATTTTATTTCCTGTCGTTCACTCTGACTTTATTGGGGTCCCCGCAGCTTGTTAGATTCTTTTCCGTTCGTCTGTTTGGTAAAATTGATAAATCAAATTGTTTCTTGGGGGACGTGATTGAAATTCATCTGGAAATCTTATTGGAATGTAACAAGATCTAATCTTGGGAGAGACGATTTACGTTGTTCGTTAATTACACTGAGAAACCCTAATGTGAATGTTTCACCGCTGCTACCAAATATAGGTGAATGTTTCACCGCTGCTACCAAAATATCGGTGAATGTTTCACCGCTGCCACCAAAATATCGGTGAATATTTCACCGCTGCTATCAAAGACTCAATGTATTATCTTCCTTGCCAGACTGAAAGCTGTTGGAGGATTTGGCTTCGTCCTCATTCCTATCAAAGTGTTTTTGTGCCTTCAACTCAAATTTACTATACTTTGACGAATATTCTAGTGCTTTGGACATATCTTCCAGTAATTCCGCCTCTGCTGCTTCCGAGTCCATATTCGTAATCGCCTCTATTTCCAACTCACTGAGCACATTTAACCGATCATTCAATGACTGTAGTCGTGTAAACTCCACAGTTATGTCTTCTGCATCTGCACCTTCCTGAATAATCATGTCTAACGAATTACACTTTTTTGTGAAAAGTGTTCGGGTTACCGCCCGTTTTGATTTTGTAGGCATATCCGTTTTACTCGAACCTGAAGAAGCGTCTTGAAAGTCTTCTCCGTCCATATTCCAAAGATTGCAAAAGCACCAAATTAATTGTCACGGTCGCCAGATATCAAAGATTCAATATATTTTCAAAATGGTCTTGCCTTTGATAGTTAAATATTTGGGACAATATAATTTCACGAGAAAAATTGCATTCCCTTTTTAACGATTGCCAAAAGTGTTGCATTAATTTTTCATTTGTTTTTTTCGTCTCTTTCTTTTTATAAAATTCAAAACAAGAGAGAATTCTCGATTAATTGCAGTGCAATATTAAATTACCATGTTCCTAACGGTTGCCACCAAAATATTGGTGAATGTTTCACCGCTGCTACCAAAATATTAGTGAATGTTTCACCGCTGCTACCAAAATATCAGTGAATTTTTCACCGCTGCCACCAAAATATCGGTCAATGTTTCACCGCTGCCACCATTATTTTGGTGGCAGCGGTGAACTCAGCCATGTTATAATAGTTACTAGAATCCGATTTTAGGTCAAAGTAACCGTAATAGTAACTCTTTACTCACTGTGGCCTTGTGGGGCACCTCAAAGGGTTGGGGGGGAAGGGGGTACCTGAAATAATGCATCCCGATGCAGCGCTTTAAGCGAACTTAGTATCCTATTATTTCATTAAAATTCAAATGAATTTACTCAGAACTCCTCCCAAATTCCTCCGAAACCAAATCATACTTTTAAAATGATTATTAAGAAAAAAAAATCCAATACCATAATTGTAGTTTGGTTATTGTGTCCCGCAATTATCCACATTCATCGAACAAAACATTCCAACCCTTCTGCATTCCTCGAAAATCAAAATTCCGATAAAAAAATTTTAATTCGCTAGAATTTAATTTAAAGATCGGCTCTGCTTTCTACACGAACCCGCCTAGACGCCGGTTTGAAAAAAAAAAAAAAAAAAAAAAAATCTTTCATCGTTGCTTACGTCGCTGAGAAGAGACGGAGTATACACAACTCGTTAATTTTTTATGTGATCTTAGTCGGATGTCAACTGTAACAATTTAGCTGACTCGTATTTCTATTTCATTATTAATTTTTTTTTCCTACCCCATCTCCCCGTTTTTTTTTTTCCGAAAAGGGAAACGGGAGTTCATCAAGTAAAAACGTAAGAGAATTACCCAGGACAAAGTTGATGATTATTACATTTTTCAAATTAAAAAAAAAAAAAAAAAAAAAAAAAAAAATGACGATATGAGAGAATAACGGTATTCAATTTTCATTTTCAATTATATAAAATATTTTTGGAATTTCTCAGAATACAAAAAAAATAAAAATTTGCATTTTGTTATTATGGATGTGTCGTTTTCCGATAATGGTTGCGGTAACGAAGTGAGAATGAAATTTTTCCTCTCGACAATCGACAAACTTTTTTTTATTTTTTTTTATTGTCATCGTCGCGGTGGCAACGTCGAGTCTCTTCTTCTTGTTTATTTTTATGTATTTGATATTTTCCAATCTGAAAGGAAATATAAATGCTTTCATGATAGGATTTATGAGCGCACAGGTATAATAAAATCCGAAATTTTTATATTCTTTCTCAATAAGGGGCGAAATTTTTATCACGCCATTTTATTGCATTTGAATTTTTTTTTTTTTTTTTTTTTTTTTTTTTTAATGTAAAACCTGTTTTTGAAAATTAACATTCTCGGTGAAATTCTATTGTTTCATATTTTTTAAAAGGATTCAATTAAACGTGGTTTTGTTTTTTTTTTTTTTTTTGCTTTTTTCCTCTTTTCATTCAAAATCGACCTCCTGGTGAAAAATTTAACGAGAAGTTGAAAAAAAAAACATTTTCGAAAGGAAATAAGCCAACGGATCAGCCCGAACCTTAGATGAAAGTTATTTCAGCTTAATTATCAACAGAGGGATAATCCTTTATGTTATTCCATTGTCAGTTGAACAATTACCTGGGATGCTGAAATAGTATTTATAACAATGTCAAACTTGTCATCTTGTTAGATAATGCTCCAAGTACGTTACGAATTTCGTTCAAGGATGAAGAGTAATGGTTTTACCTCCCGACCTCGAATCCGACCAGGAATCATTCAAAAACAAGCGAAAATGAATCAATCCCACGTCCCAAAACAGACGATTCTAATTAGGAAACAAAAATATTTATTCCGTTTTGGAAAATCATGGTGGATTTTTTTTTAACTGCCTCCCGGTAGGGCACAAAAGAAATCTTAAAAAAGCTCAAGGGAAAAAAATCAAACAGAAAAACCGGTTTTCTGTTTCACGTCACATGAAATGTTGATGAAAGAGTAAAAGGAGAAAAATGTATTCGAAATTCTATATCAAGGAGGCATTCATCATCTCTCCTGGAAGCATCTTCTTGTTTTTCTCTTCTTTTCTTTCCCCCCTCCTGAAATATCAATTCTATCATCTAACCGGTTTTTCGTTCTCCTTTTTTTACTTTCCTTTTTGCCTTCCTTTACCGTTTTTTTGTATCGATCAAAAGTGACAAAAGTCGATAGTCTTTTTATCTCTTTGAATTTCTTTGTTTTATTTTTATATTGGAGATTTTGATATTGCTTAAAAATGTTCGTTTGTGTTGTTTGATTCGAACAACAATGGGAATAAAAAAAAATATGCTTGGAAAGAGGAAAAGAGAGACAATAGGATCCTTATTGAATATGCATTTGGAAAATGTTTGAAACGATTTCGAAGAACACAGTGAGCGGAATTTTTCGTTTTTACTTTCGAGTGGCCGCGAAGCGGGCGCGAAGAAAGTATTGCCGTGGTCGGAAAAGGGAAAATCGTTAATCCTGCGAGTTTCTACATGAAACTTATATAGTTATACTTAGAATAAAATTCTGAGTTCCCGGTTGTCCGCCTCGTACGCCTCGTATGTCACGTACGCCGCGTACGCCGCGTACGCCTCGTACGCCGCGTACGCCCGGAGCTTTTTCTCCGCTATTACGCATCGGATCAAAAGGAAATTTTGCACACGTATTTTTCGTCGAAAAATAAGAGGGGGTCTTTTCTTATTTTTTAAAAATTTAAAAAATTACGTAAACGGCAAATATTTGAACTTTTAAATTTGGTTTTCTTCTTGCGACGATAAATCTCGAACCCGGCTACAAATCATCACCATTTTCGTACTGTAGTAGATATTGGTCAAAGTATCATACCATCAAATTTGGTTGAATTCGGATGATTGGTTCACAAATTATGAGGATTAGGCTACGTGTAAATTAGGCCTAAAAATCGATATCTCGAATGACGTAATAAGTCATATCGATATATCGATTAAGTCATTTCGATATATCGATATATCGATTAAGTCATATATCGATATCTCGAGTTACAGGAACAATCCATATTCGGATTTTTTTTGTGGGTACAGCGGATTTCGCGGACCTCGGATCAAAAAACTAACCGGATTTTTGAAAATATTTTCGGGGTAGAGGAATCGAATATGGAATTATTTTTTCAAAATTGGGATTCTTTATGTGGTACAGCGGGAATCGTGTACCTCGGATCAAAAAAATAACCGGATTTTTTGTAAAATATTTTCGGGGTAGAGGAATCCGAATATGGAATTATTTTTGCAAAATTGGGATTCATTATGTGGGTACAGCGGGATTCGTGTACCTCGGATCCAAAAACTAACCGGATTTTTGAAAATATTTTCGGGGTAGAGGAATCCGAATATGGAATTATTTTTGCAAAATTGGGATTCATTATGTGGGTACAGCGGGATTCGTGTACCTCGGATCCAAAAACTAACCGGATTTTTGAAAATATTTTCGGGGTAGAGGAATCCGAATATGGAATTATTTTTGCAAAATTGGGATTATTATGTGGGTACAGCGGGATTCGTGTACCTCGGATCCAAAAAAACCGGATTTTTGAAAATATTTTCGGGGTAGAGGAATCCGAATATGGAATTATTTTTGCAAAATTGGGATTCATTATGTGGGTACAGCGGGATTCGTGTACCTCGGATCCAAAAACTAACCGGATTTTTGAAAATATTTTCGGGGTAGAGGAATCCGAATATGGAATTATTTTTGCAAAATTGGGATTCATTATGTGGGTACAGCGGGATTCGTGTACCTCGGATCCAAAAACTAACCGGATTTTTGAAAATATTTTCGGGGTAAAGGAATCCGAATATGGAATTATTTTTCCGAAATTGGGATCTTTATGTGGGTACAGCGGGATTCGTGTACCTCGGATCAAAAAACTAACCGGATTTTTGAATATTTTCGGGGTAGAGGAATCCGAATATGGAATTATTTTTGCAAAATTGAGATTCATTATGTGGGTACAGCGGGATTCGTGTACCTCGGATCCAAAAATAACCGGATTTTTGAAAATATTTTCGGGGTAGAGGAATCCGAATATGGAATTATTTTTGCAAAATAGGATTGTTTATGTGGGTACAGCGGGATTCGTGTACCTCGGATCCAAAAACTAACGGATTTTTGAAAATATTTTCGGGGTGGAGGAATCCGAATATGGAATTATTTTTCCAAAATTGGGATTCTTTATGTGGATACAGCGGGATTCGTGTACCTCGGATCAAAAAACTAACCGGATTTTTGAAAATATTTTCGGGGTAGAGGAATTCGAATATGGAATATTTTTTCGGAAATACGCAATCTTTATGTGGGATTTTTTCTTAAAGAGTTTGGACGTGAAGGAGTTGAATTTTCAAAAAAAAAAAAAAAAATAAAACAGCAAGGCTTAGAAAATGAAAAATACGAAAATGGATTTTTAATCAAGGAATTTTGAGGATAAAGGGTCCAAATTCGAAAAACAAATTAAAAAATACGATCGGTGAATCGATCAAAGTGCTTTATCGACCATTTTAAATAATTCTCAAAAATAGGATTCAAACATTTACTTAAGCTTTAACTTTTCTAATCATTATTTAATTTTTCTACTTATAAATATTTTTTGGTTTTGAAAATATTCGTCAACGCAACAAGTAAATAAATCAAAAAAAAAAAAAAAAAAAAAAAAAAACACCGATAAATAAAACACATAGTGTAAAATGCAAATTAACCCAAAATATAATTTTATTTCGTTGTCCGTGGTCTATTGTCTGTTGGCTCTAATCTGGTCTCATGTATTCGTTATCTGTCTCCACGTCCGCATTCTTGAATTCCTCATGTTTAAGATCCAAATTAATTATTATCTAAATGTGGAGAATCCCAAAATGCGGACGTGCAGACTACTCCGAAACTATGAGCATAACAATTTCCGGAGTCTTACCCCGTAATATAATTTTATTTCGTTGTTCGTGGTCTATTGTATATATTATCTCATATATTCGTTATCTGTCTCCACGTCCGCATTCTCGAATTCCTCGTGTGGATAGTCCAAAAATACGGACGTGCAGCAGTACTCTGGAACTATGAACATAACAATTTCCGGAGTTTTACCACATAATTGATTGTATTTGCGTGTCCGCTTTTATTTGCACGTCCGTATTTTCAGATTCGCAGTATTTAAGATATCAATTAATTATTATCTTAAACATGCAGAATCCCAAAATACGGACATGCAAACAGAACTTCAGAACTGAGCATAAAACGTATCGGAAAGGAATTGACAGTGCTTTACGAGATTAAGCATCGTAAGCTCGATTATTTCTGACTCGTAATTCCAAATGAAAAGTATCGACTGCTTCAACTTCTAATGGAGGGAAAAAATCCAAATTCATGAGTCTCGACCCATGTCAAAACAGTTTTTTATTTTGTGATCTGATTTATTCGTTAATAAGTCTAAATCTGGCAGTCTAAAACAGCCAGTACCTGGCACAAAAAGACAACAAAATCTTAAAAACTCTTCCAAATTGTCAAATATTTTCTTGTAAATCAAGACATCCCAGTACTTTTCAACCAAACTTGGGTCATCTGATTCAGTTTATTTCTTTTAAAATCCTATACCAATCAATATATTTTTCTGTCTATTATTTGTTTTAATAGGGAACAAATAATAGACATAAAAAAAAATACTTTTGAGGTCGAGGGTTACGAATCCAAAATCAGTTTTCTAAATTCAGTTTAATTAACCCCTTTGAAAACCTAAACATGATTTTTACATTTTTTCTTCATTTCAACTTCTTTTTCCACCAATAAAGCCACGAGAAAGTTTAATGGGGTGCGTATGCACCCCCATTACCATTCTCCTTGTTTCGCTTTTTTCCAGACAAAAAAAAACCGGTTGTTTTTTGGTAGTGAAGATCGTAGTTAATTTCCTATAAAGGAGGATTTTTGATTTGAATTAAATCCTGGTAATTAAAAAGAGTTAAAATAAAGTAACTGTTTACAGAATTTTTTATGGGTTGGTATTAAAATTCGACCAGCACGCTTTTAAAAGGTTTAAAAAGCTATCTGCTTCATCTCTGAAGAGAGGAATGTGTTTTGGCAGTCACGTGGTTAGTAGTAAGTTTTTTCAATTTAAATCAAATATGAACAGAATCATTTGTAATATTTGGATATTGGGAATTGGATTTCTATTAGAAAAAGCCACGATATATTTTCGTGGGCTAGATTCTTTTAAACAGAGAGAATCAGTTGAAAATGTAAATTGATGTGGTGAAAGATGGAATCGAACCACCGACCTCTCGTTTTCATAACGATTGCTCTACCAAAATAATTTGTGTTTGTGTATATGAAAAACACCCTTTTGTACAATTCGAAAAACGTAATTGTTAACAAAGGGCATTGATCTTTATTATTTACACTAGATTCACAACTGACAGGCAAGATGGCAGTGCAGATTTCACTCTAAAATAACAAAAGAAAAAGGAAATACTTGACTCTCAGTAATGAGATGCGGTGTGGTCGTCCTTCTAATCCAGTTCACAGCTTTAAATCGTAAACCTGTGCCTGTGAGCGCACGCACTCCCTGCGCCCATCAACAACCCAATAGTTATCCATTTGGGACTGCCGAACAGGAATAGCAAAAATGAATTTTTTTCCTGCTTTACTTTACACACTCAGAAAAAAGAAATGTCTTGAACAAGTTCTGCCTTGCAAGGAAAACCTGATAAAAACAAGCAGAAGACTTGAATTAGCATTGAAGCAATGAACAGCTTACAAAATGCGACTTCATTTTGTGAAGTCGGGTACTCAGGTTTGAAATAAGAAGGTACGTTTCTTGAATGGACTTGGCTCAGTTCTATTTCGAGGTACGGATAAGTTACTTAATGTGTTTTTGTAATAATCACCCAGATCATGATTTACAGTTCTGTACTGATAGGGTGAGAATGAGAATAACTCGAGCTAGGTTGAATGAGTGATCGAGCTAGGTTGAGTGAGCGGCAAAACGCTGAAAGAGTGGTCGGTCAGGGGTCTGGTCTCATAAGCCCGAATGTATATTGACTCATCACATTAAATCACTATACTCATATGTTCAGAACCACTGATTACCTATAATCTTGATTGTCATCAGGGGGCTGATTACCTCCTCTATTATAAATAGGACCTGGATTGACGGAATAGCGAGGAATAATATTAGTGTTTCCTCGCGAACAGTTCATTTTCCTTTCAATATAGGTACCTCCCTTATATCAGTACTAGGCAGGTCAACTAAGCTATGTCCATCACAATCATGTATGGAGATATACTCTTTTGAGCCGCTGCCTGAATCGGTTTTGAGCTGCAACCGTTCTCCATGAACGATTGTGATGGACATAGCTCAGTTGACCTGCCTAATACAGAATTATCCTACTTCACATTTAATTTTTGCAAAAATTGCAACTGCTTCGCAATTAAATCCGCTATTTGTGTGCTCCTCCAGCATTTTTCCATTTTTCATTATTTCAAATTTATTCTTCGGTATTATTTTCCCGATTTCGATTTTGTTTTTCCAATTTGAAAAATCACCATCAAACATTTATTTTGAATCGAATCTTCAAAGCAACACGAACGATACAAGCGGATCAGCGCTGATGACAGTTTAAGTCGAGCAAACAACAAATTTTAATTCGATATCTCTCAATTATCGACGAAACCCATCTCAAAACACGGAGAATTACGAAAACGTTGGAAACTCTAACAAATTTTTCGAGGCATCAAAGTTTCCGAAATTTGTAATCCTTTCCCCCCCTCCCATCTCCGTAGCTCTCTTTCTCTCTCTCTCTTTGAAAGCGAATAGCTTTAATTTCTTTAAATTCTCAGACACATCAAAATCCAGGTTAGGAAAGCAGCGCCTATTTAAAAGCATTTCGTGTGGAGAAGTCTTTAATTAACCGCAAAGCTCGGATGTTACAAACAGTTGCTTTAAGTAAATTAAGCTTCGTTTCGCAGTAGAAATTTTACTTTTTCTCATGGCAAAACAACGCTGCTCCCCAAACGGGGGAAAACAAGGATCCATTTTCTTGTTTTACAGTACATTCGTGAATAATTGAGGGGAAATAATATTTGACAAATTTTATATAAATGGAGGCAATGGCACATTATGTTTGGGGATTCTTTTGTTGCGTTGGGGAGGACGACGAGAGGGTGTAGCACTGCTGGATCTTGCCCCATTTTAAAACCCTTTTTAGTTTTCCCTGAATGGCCTGCCTGTTGCTTTCCCCTCCAAAGTTTTCAAAAGAGACCCCGACCACCGGTTTTACTTTACTTTTCTTTATTCCTTGTAAAAAGAGGAGGCGATTCTCGAAGTCAAGTTACCGAAGGTAGTAGCAAAACTTATTCTTTTGCCTGTTCTTGGCAGTTGTAATTACACGCTCGAACCCCGTGAAGTTTCGGATGGGAAGGAGCATAGTTTTTAATTAAAATAATGTCGCAAGTGACGTGCGCCGTAATTAGAGACTAAAAAAGGAGAAGTGATGAGGAATCCTGAGGTAGCTTCCCCTATCCTTTTTTTTTTTTTTTTTTTTTACTTTCGAGTGGCCGCGAAGCGGGCGCGAAGAAAGTATTGCCGTGGTCGGAAAACCGAAAATCGTTAATCCTGCCAGTTTCTACATGAAACTTATATAGTTATACTTAGAATAAAATTCTGAGTTCCCGGTTGTCCGCCTCGTACGCCTCGTACGTCACGTACGCCGCGTACGCCGCGTACGCCTCGTACGCCGCGTACGCCCGGAGGTTTTTCTCCGCTATTACGCATCGGATCAAAAGGAAATTTTGCACACGTATTTTTCGTCGAAAAATAAGAGGGGGTCTTTTCTTATTTTTTAAAAATTTAAAATATTACGTAAACGGCAAATATTTGAACTTTTAAATTTGGTTTTTTTCTTGCGACGATAAATCTTGAACCCGGCTACAAATCATCACCAATTTTCGTACTGTAGTAGATATTGGTCAAAGTATCATACCATCAAAATTTGGTTGAATTCGGATGATTGGTTCACAAATTATGAGGATTAGGGTACGTGTAAATTAGGCCTAAAAATCGATATCTCGAATGACGTAATAAGTCATATCGATATATCGATTAAGTCATATCGATATATCGATATATCGATTAAGTCATATCGATATCTCGAGTTCCAGGAACAATCCATAATTCGGATTTTTTTTGTGGGTACAGCGGATTTCGCGGACCTCGGATCAAAAAACTAACCGGATTTTTGAAAATATTTTCGGGGTAGAGGAATCCGAATATGGAATTATTTTTCCGAAATTGGGATTCTTTATGTGGGTACAGCGGGAATCGTGTACCTCGGATCAAAAAACTAACCGGATTTTTGAAAATATTTTCGGGGTAGAGGAATCCGAATATGGAATTATTTTTCCGAAATTGGGATTCTTTATGTGGGTACAGCGGGATTCGTGTACCTCGGATCAAAAAACTAACCGGATTTTTGAAAATATTTTCGGGGTAGAGGAATCCGAATATGGAATTATTTTTCCAAAATTGGGATTCTTTATGTGGGTACAGCGGGAATCGTGTACCCCGGGTTTAATTAATACCCTTTGAAAACCTAAACTTGATTTTTTACATTTTTTCTTTATTTCCACTTCTTTTTCCCACCAATAAAGCCGCGAGAAAGTTTAATGGGGTGCGTATGCACCCCCATTACCATTCTCCTTGTTTTTTTTTTTTGCGCGCTTTCGTTTCAAAAGTAAACATTCGTTTTTTTTTACGAGGGGAAAAAAAAAATTGAATCAAAAATTTTCGAAGGTAAATAGTTTTATCGTTTTTTTGCTTACACACGTGGAATTAAAAAAAAAATGAAGCGTCAAAAAATAAAATAAAATGAAAGAGTAATCACCGTGAGAAATAACATCCAGTACATCCATCTGTTCAAAAGCATTTAAAACTACAAAATAACAAATTTATTTTATGCTTTCAACAACGCACTCGAATCACCAAAGAAGCTTTTCGGCTTTAAACCTATTTTTTTGATTTATAATAAAAATATCGAATGCATCCGAGGTGTTTTTTTAAAAATTTATTAAGAGCCGATACGGGTCGATACATTTATCCGATTATGGAACGGTTTTGTTTTTAAAGCTTTGTAGTTTTTGATTTGTTATGTTCTTAGCTTTTCTACGATGGTGTGGTTCTATTTATAGGGTATAGTAGGTTTCGAGCCGTTTTGTTTTGCAGTAAGTGATTATTCTTTCCTGCTGCTATAAATTTACGGGATAATTTCAGATACATTTTAAGGCTTTTTCTGGTAATTGGTGATAAAATTGTTACGATGTCGATTAGTTGCATTGGAAAAGTAGGATTTGTACGTGTTTTTAACCGAATTTTTCAGTACCGTCATGAGGCCATTCATAATTTTTTTCAACTTCTATTGCGTCCGTTTCCTCGAATCATGCCGTCGATCTCGATCTGGCACGTCCTGACGTTTACTAAACTGTATTAAACTGTCCACATACACGGCAGACTTTTACATGACCTGGAGCCCTATCGTCGCATTATAAACCTTTTTCCATTGGGGTCTCTCCTGGCTGGCATCTCGCCAGTCAGGCACTCCCAACCTTCTGGCATCAGCCGCGACGTTATCTTCCCATCTGATCCGTTCCGAGATCTTCCCTGAGGTCTGGGAATTGTTGGTCTGCCCTCCAGGACCTACCGGGTATATCTTGACGGTGGCACGCGCGACATGTCCCTCTCACTTGAGCCTTCGGGACTTAATCACACTAGTGACTAATGGTTTGCAGTGAGCTTACGGACTCGTCATTTGAACGCATGCGCACCCTGCTAGTAATTGGGTCCCTTCTAGGGCGTAGGAACCGGCGTAAGACTTTATTTTCAAATACCAACAACCTCTCTTGAGTACGGATGGTCAGGTTCCAAGCGTCACAGCCGTACGTGACCACAGGTCGGATAATGGCATTATTAAACTGTCCTAACCTGTTTTAACCTGTACTAACTTGTTTGGAAGTGAACTAAACTGTGTCAATCTGTAATAAATTGTACTAACCTGTATTTGGGTGACGTTAAGTAAATCTAGTTAACCTCTAGGTGTAGTGGGATTTAGTACTCAAAGGACCTGGTGTATAACAGACTTTTTCTCGGTTTCCAGTCTTAAAATGCTCAATTAAATTTATAACACGAAACGATTCTTGGAGATTTTAAAAATAGAACAATAAAAGGAAATTCAAAACTAACACAGACTAAGAAAATAAATATTCAAGATTTACATGTGCGACTACTTTTCCTACGAAAAAAATGACTATAAATTGATAACCTCCAATGAATAACATCTGTGACAATTCTCCTTTTGGTCTTTTTCGTGAGTCGGAAAGTTAATTCGATCTCTTTATTCGCTTTTCTCAACCATATGCCTCTCACTCCTGTAATAATAAAACCTCAGATTCTTCTTTTTTGCAGCGTCGATGGAAGAAAAAGGCTTTTATTCGCCAAGGTTGTGCTTGATTGTGATGGAAGGGGCGAGGGACCAGGAATTGCCTAAATTCTGCTTAGGCAGCAATAATAGTTTTTATAACCTCAGAAGTGTTCTCACTGACGAAGTCCTTCCACATCTTCTGTCATGACTTTGCCGCTTTTATCAAGCATGATTTTCGACAGTTCTGACTCCTTCCTTCTTCAGATTTTTGCCCTCAATCACACCCCTTAATTATTCTATGCTTAAGTAAGAATTGACCAATACTCCACCTTCCCTGCTTATCAGCAACAAAAGTCATTTCAAAAGCTCACAAACTTTCCAAATAAGATCCAATTTTTTACTCTGATCTTATGATTTCCAAAGATATCTGTTCGTACGATACAAAAATGGTTGGGACATGCTTTGCAGGAATACATTGTCCAACAAATTCTCTCCGGAACATCTCAAAAAGCACATCTTCAGCTGCAGGCGATGACGCTATCTTTAACAATGAAGCATGCATAGGACCAATTTTTTGACGTCACCTATACCGTGCGTTGGAGGTGAACTAACGTATCTCCATCGTAAATATGATTGGAGTTAGTCTGTTTCGACGTTTCGTGGAAGTGTCACGTAATCTCTAGTTCACGGCAACATGAGCGTGTAAACTTGCAGTCGCATGATCACGTGATATTCATAAACACTCGAAACAGACTATCTCCAATCATATTTACGACGGAGATACGTTAGTTCACCTCCGACGCACGGATTAGATCAAGCCACTTTTTTTTTCAAAAATTTCAAATTACGAAAAGAAATTGTGTCTTTTGTGTCCAAACACATAACAACTGTTTTTTATGAGAGGATAGAATTCTACTAGAATTCTCTCTCTACTAGAATTTGTTTGTAAGGAAAATTTTCCGAAACAATCGAAATTGACCATTCAAGCACATTTTACTGTTATGTATTTTTTTTTCTCCGACGTTTTTTTTTTCCGTTTTCTTTTTTCTCGGTTTCCTTTCCTTCTGTGTCATGCCTCGCTTTTCCAACCAACCTCTATCTTTTTGTCCTGATGGAAATGCTTGTCCGGTCTCCCTCTTTCCAAACAGCTGTATTTAATTGTCCAATTGTCTGTTTCTAATTTACTCTCAAGCGATGGTTCAACCGTATAAAATAAAATAAAACAAAATTCAAAAAGAATTATAATGGTAACCCATTGCAGCACGCGTTTTTTTTTTCTTCTTGTGAAATACTTGGAAAAATGAATTCCTGCAAAACCGGAACAATTTTTTTTTTTGAAAAAAAAAAAAGTGTTAAACAAAAAAGCATACAACACTGAAAACGGCGATGCGGGTCAAGGGGTATCACGCCTCGGTGAAAGCTTTGATTCTTTTTCTTTTAATTAATCCAATGGCCATGGAAGCGGAAGCTTCCGATTATTGAGAACCATTTCATTGTAAAACAACGATGATAATACAATCTATTTTTTGTTATTTCCTCACTTTGATAGTAAATGGTCGTTTATTTTATTCCGATTTTATTTTATTTTTCCTACAAAATTCGTAATCAATTTTCCATTACAACGAGTTGACGACATTTTTTGCCTTTCAAGAATACATTAAAAGTTCATATCGAGGGAATTTTCGAGAGGGGGAAAAGGGAAGGAACGATTTTATCCCCCGGAGATTTTTTTTGTGGAGCAACGAGGAAACAGAATTTTTGCATTGTATTTATTGCAATTTATTTTATATATTTTAATATACATATATATTTTTTTTCTGGGGTAACTTATCCGGTTTCCGGTGTGCGATGACGGAAAAACGATCCCATGTCGTTTATTGATTAATATATATTCATAGCTCGGGGCCTCTCGTCAGTCTGTTACGTTCTACATGACGAGAGAGGTCGTTATCGGTTGGGAAAAGGAAAAAAAAAATTGCAATTTTTTTTTTGTGTCCGAAAGCAAAAACCGATCAATCATTTTTTTTTTTTTTTTTTTTTTTTTTTTGTTTTCTTGGTTTTCTTTTCTTTTTAATTAAGAGACGTGTCTTTTCGTTTTTCTTTCCACATTAAGAAATCAATCCCAAAAGGATACCTTTTTTTTAAAAATTCAAAATCCCCTCCGTTTTTCCGACATTCTCTGTCAAAATTAATTTTCATCATAAAGCCAGGTATATATATTCCATTAAAATGTGCTTTAATATTCTTTCGTTTTTATCTCGCGGGACGGAAACCTTTTTTTTTTTTTTCTTTCTTTCCTTCTTTTTCCTCTCTATATTAAAAATAAGGGGGGAAAAATCCTGTTGCTATAGAGTTGAAGGGAATCTTCGCGACGAAGCCGAAAAGTCGGGGACTATTTTTATCATTTAAGCCTAAACCGGGTAATGGGATGTTGGAAACGATTTCCGGTAAAAATGGTCGGGATCTGGATCGAAGAATTAATCTTTTCTCGATAATGCGTTTTGCCTACCGCCCGTCCTCTCTTCTCTCCTCCTTTTTAAACGTAAAACGAAGGAGAAAAGCGGAGACGTGAAGTTAAAAAGTTAAGTGAATTTTGAAAAAAATAAAAAATTTTGTTGAAGAAAATTTTGATGAATATTATTGAAAGTTATAAAAATTATGCATTTTTTTATTTTCACGGATAAGGGTGCTAATTCACTATGGAATGTTGGACCAACATGTTGTACCAACTTATTGAATCAACATGTTGGCTTAACATTCCATAGTGAATTTGCACCCCTACGCCAAAATTAGTATGGAATGTTGGTCCAACAAGTTGGTATAACATGTTTTTCCAACTTGTTGTACCAAGATATTCGTCCAACACTTTATAGTGAATTTGCACCCGAAGCCTAAAACAATTTTTTTTTTAAAAGTTATGTAGTCGACTGATATACCTCTGCCAACATGTTGAGCAATATTGAGAAACTTATATTTTTTATTCTTTAGTGTTGCGCAACATTTTTTACGCTTGAACAAGTAACATGTTGGCAACATGTTTCTAACGCTGCAACAAGTCGAGCAATGTGTAAAAGATGTTACTGGAATGTGTTTTAGCGTAAAATTTTTGGCCTAACAGAAAATTTTTCCCAGGGGGTCGACTTAGAACTTTTTGCTGTTGATGGAAGTTAACGCCAAACTCAACTATCGAAAATTCAAAAATCCGCTTTACGGAAGTTTCCATTCCAGGAAAAATCATCGCCTTATTTTATCCTTTTTAAACTTCCATAAAATTTATTCATTGATAATTCATGACATTATAAATGATTTCTCCCTTTCATTTTACAACCCGGTCATTAAAGATCTTCCATCCCTTTTTCATTTCGTATTAATTAAGTTTTCTTTTTTAACAGGCCTCTTATATCAGTTGTCATCATTATCATTATCATTTTCATCTTCGTCATTATTATCATCATCCTTGAGAAAACGTAGATATTGAAGGGATTGAAACTCAAGGCAAACTTCTTGACGAAACAACGTGAAAGCGAATTATTTCCGGATTCCGAACATGCAAAACATGTTTTGAAAATTGTTTGAAAATTAGGTTGCTGCCATTTCTGTTGCTTGCTTGCTTTATTTTCGAATTCTAAAAATTACTCCCCCCTCCCCTCCTTTTTCGCGTACGAAAACCCGGGTTTTACCTCGGGAAGAGATGAATATTTTAAAATACATAGTAGATATGTCAGGCTGTACGAACACACACACACCCGTAGTATTTTTCCGAAATAAACTTTCGTTGTTGACCACTTTTACGGTTTTTAAACCAGATGTTTCCTTGGAAAAGCCTTTTTTCCTAGGTATAAACCATGTTTCTTTGTCATTCGAGGTAACAGAAACAAAAACGTTTTTACAGTAAAATTTTGTTTTGTTTTAACGTTTATTAAAATCCGTTTTTTTTCTTTTCCTTTTGCAGGTAAGAGCCGTTCGAAAAAAAAAAATATTCTCACCGCCGTCATGTAAGTAATCTGTATGCTTGTCGAGCTTTTTGGAAAGCATCGATTTTTTAAAACTTACTTTTTTCGATAAAGTTTTCAAAGAACTAATACGTGCTAAACATTTTTTTTTCTTTAATTTTTATAATGTTTTGCTGCGGTGTCTTTTTAAAAGAAAGAAAAATCTATTTTTCCCTTCCACCCCCTCTGTTAAGTGAGGAAGAGGGAGGAAAAAAAAAAGATTTCGAACTTTTATTAGGAGACAGCTGCCATCGATTTTATTTTATCCACCGAATTTTTTTTTTTTTTTTTTTTTCGATAAGTTAAAAATAATGGACGACTTCCCAGAAAACAGGAATTTTCCGTCGTTTAATTAAAAAAAATGACTTCCCGTTGTTTTCGATTCGTGTTAAGAAAAAAATTAGCCTAACATTCATTTTGTTAGAAGAAAGAGAAAAAAAAAAAAACCTCATTGACCCGGAGACAGCTGAAACGTTATATTAATCATCCTTTTACTTCAAACTTTATTTTTTTCTTTCTTCTTGGTTTGAACATTCGGAGAAGAAATAAATTAAGTCGTCGTCATCTTTCATTTGACGTCAAAAAAAAAAAAAAATTGGGTTGAAAAGTCTTATAATTTTGTATATTTTGCTTTTTGGGTTATCAAATGTTCCGAAAGTCGTTGAAAATTTCCTGCTGTCTGTTTGGGGTTTTGTAATTGCATGTGTGTTAAGGGTTGCGGGACAATTCGGTTGAACCCTTTAAGGAGATCGGGAGTATAATTCGGTTTTTGAAAGGGCGAAGTTATTCGGAAATTAAGAAGTTGGAAATGGCAATGGTTTGGGGTCTCGGGTCACGTTCGCCACGTAGTCAGAAAGTCAAAACAGCAATTAATACGTTGCAGCGAATTAGCAGGGTTGAGGGTAGGGTTTTGTTACGATGACGCGGAAAGGTTGGTGAAATTTTGCAAATCTATGATGATCCATTTTTTTATTCATTGAACTGGAATCGTTATATATGGAAAGATTTCATAGATGAAAATGGAGAGGAGCGGAAATAAGGTTGAAATAATCTTCTGGATGAGGACAAAATTGGTCCACATAAAACAACCGCTCTGGTTATAAGTAAGTCCGGAAACGTTTTTTGGACGTGTTATCTCAATAAATGAAACTTCTCTACAAGATTGTTCTGTCCCAATTAAACGACTCCTTGTTCTAATGAAACTTATATGTTCAGGCTCGTAACCAGGGGGGGCATAGGGTGGCTCAGCCCCTCTTTGGAAAAGCTTGAGCCCCCCTATAAATTTGACTTGGCCCATGTATTTTCCCTATCTTCCACGTTATAAGGGGTCATTTGGAGCCCCCCTATGAATATCTTGTGCCCCCCTTTGCTTCTTAAGCTGGCTACGGGCCTGTGTATGTTTCGAATTTCTTATGTACCTTTAGAACGTTTTGAATTTTTCAGCCCTGAAAAAATTACCGAAAAGATGTCTAATGTGTAAAATTGGTCCCAATAAAACGACAGCACCAATAAAAAGGCTGCTGCAAAAAGAGTTTTTTTTTATCTTGCAACGATTTACATTGTGTCCCAATAATTCATCTTTAAGGCTACCATATGAGCAGTTAACGATATAAGTCGACTTATACAGTATGTCCCATTTGACTTATATGTCCCGGAAGAACGTATTGTGGCTGCGTAATTTAAGAGCTTGGACCTGTTTAAGGAGCTCTTCAGAATTGCCCCCAATAGAGACGAATATAAAAGTCTCATTGATCGTCGCCTACGCTATACACAGGTACGGCACTGTAAGAAGAAGAATATGTCCCATTTTTTTATGAAATGTCCCGCATTTCGTGAAGGGTGTGAGAAACAGTTCGTGTCTTGTCCAGATAAAATTGAATGTCCTGATAAAATGGGACCTCACCAACAAACATTTTTTTGAAATGGTCCGAATTTCGTGTTAGGTTGGGGAAAACAGTTCGTGTCTTGTCCGGGTAAACTTATATGTCCTGATGAAATCTCCACCTCATCAACAAATTTTTCTGCTTTGATTAACCTCTTTTGCTCCATTAGTTGGCATCGTGTCCCATTTCAACTATATTTTTACCGATTAAAAAATACACCGAGCACCAAATAAAAACGCTTTGTCCGGATAAAACTTAAGTCTGTCGAACAATCCTTTATCCGATAAGTCTCTCTATCAAATGTTTTTACATAATCATCTCTTTCACATTGTCCGCTTCACCCCGCAAAAAAAAAAAAAAAAAAAAAAAAAAAAAAAATTTTCTTCCCTTCCCAGCTTTACAAAAACTGGACAAACAATTTGAACAAATTTTTTCGAAAAAAAAAAAAAAAAAAAATTATGCGTTGATGACCACAATACTTTTCTGCCTCTAAGATCGCTCAAAAGTGAAAAAAAAAAAAAACTTTTATTCAACTTCACGAACAATGCTTGGAGTTTTTTTCTCCACAATGAAGAAAAAAAAAATCTGCTTTTTAAAAAAATCACCTCTTGAAAGGAGAATGGATTAAGATGGCATTTACAAATGAGATTCTGGCTTGGGTTTCCCCCGAAGAGCCGTGATTTGCCGGACTCGAACCTCTTTCTTGCATTTTGACGTCACAATGCTCCGGACTCTCTATCCCTCCGCTTTCGGTTTGCTTATCAGTTTTCGAAGATTCTTCCCAATATTTTTGATTGATTTGTTTATAATGTTTCTTTTCGGATTGATTTGACCTAATTTTGAGATTGATGTAAGAGCCGAATGACCAAAACAAAGAAATAAAATCGGTCGTAAACCCTGACGAAAAAGTTTTTTTTTTTTTATTTTTGTTGACGGGATTTCAATGTTTTTTGCTTTCTTTGAAAAAAATTAAAATACCTGAAAACAAAATGTCGTTTGAATCTCAAGGCTTAATTATACACTTCGCAAAGTCTTTTTCTTTTGAATAGCTCCTTATGCTTTGATCTTTCAAGTGTAGGCTAATTTGTGTAACTTTTATCAGATTGCTCCAAAAAAAAAAAAAAAAAAAAAAAGAATTTTACATTTTTCTGTTTCGCCTGCTGCCCCTTCTCCCATTTCATCGATCAAGAAAGACTCATCGATCTCATTAAAAGAACAGAAAATCCTTCAGAAATGGATCTCTTTTTTAATTTTTTTTTCTTCCTCGTGATTTTCTCTCCCATTAATCACAGAACATTGAGCTTTTATTAAGAGTTATATATGGAATCGTTTACGGGCAATTTCACAATTTTCAGCGAAAGGAAAAAGAAAGAAGAAATAGTATATTTCCCGGAACAAGTAATAACCTGAAGCGTAAACAAGGATCAAGGTTTATGGCGAATTGATCTACATATTCTAAACATAATTAAAACGTAGCCTGAAACGCAATCTGACCTTTATTTACCTTGTTATTATTACCGTGTTGAATTATTGCCTTTCGCTCTTTATTCCAATAAACAATTACAAATATAAGGAGGGTTTCCCTAAAACTTTTTGGTCGATTAAAGAAAAAGGCCATAAAACCTTTCTCCCCCTTTTATTTAAATCGAGAAACTGTGTTCCAACTGAAAGGGGATGAATTTTAACTAAGTTTATTTTACACCAACCAATATTTAGACCCTTATGTTTGTTTTCTGGCCAACTAATGGGAGCTATACGCTTCTGGAATATTATATTTCCGCAGTATAAGTAGCAACGTTTTATGAAGAGAAATGATTTTAATGGTACTGGTTTTAACACCGTTATTATAGTGGTGGTGGACCAACATGTTTAGGATGGAGTTGACTTGTACCTACATGTACATGGCATGACTTTTAAGAGCGGCACTATTAATTTCGTAAAATGTCTCCGAAAACGGACTTAACAAAGTGTTTAGGTACCAAAGGGCGCTTCAAAAAGGATGGTCAGCAAAATCGTACCTGATGGGTTTCTTGAGTGCAGCTAAGATAGCTTTTGCGAAGATTGCATAAGGAGAGAGAAGTTTTACAAATCGTGAAACGACGGAAGTTGGAATATTTTGGTCATTTTCTCAGAGGACCTAAATATGAACTTCTGAAGGCAATCATTGAGGGACATATCGAAGGAAAAAGGAGAATAGGCCGGAAGAATCTATCGTGGCTGCGTAATTTAAGAGCTTAGACCGGTTTAAGTGTCGAGGAGCTCTTCAGAATTGTCCCGATAAAGATGAATATAAAAATCTTATTGATGGTCGCTTACGCCCGATCACAGCTACGGCACAATAAGAAGAAAATGATGGTATCTCTCTCTCCATCCAACATCATGACCGATATGTGGTGGTCGAATTTAAGTGTCTGGGATATTGAGAGTCGCTCGCTAAACAATATCCCTCCATTTTTCCTGGTCATTGGCCTGTCTGCACGGCTTCTCTAGGGTTGACTCCGTCAATTTAGATATTAGTTCTGTCCACCTGGTTGGCGAACGTCCCCTTTTTCTTTTGCCTTCCCGTTTAGCTTGTGCCACAAGTCTCTCCATCGTATCATGACGAGAGACGTGGCCGAATAACTTGAGGATCCGGCTATACGTCACGGGCGAGAGTAGCTGAGTGGGCTTGATCTCATTTATGACAGGTCCTAGCTGTTGACGGTATTAGAAGCAGCCTTCACCATACCCATGTTTTGAAATCATCTATTCGTTTCCTATCACTGGCGCGAATCATCCAAGTCTCAGACGAATATTAAAAGAGGGGAAAAGCTAAGGCATTTACCAGAGCTGTTTTGGTCTTTTAGGTAATGTTTTTATTTTTCCTGATTTTATGATTGTAGGTAGTTGGTGGCCCGTAGCCTAGCCATAGCGCGATAGCTCGCTCGAACCTCAGTCATGAGATGCGACGCGTCGTGCTTCTATCCTAGTTTACAGCTAGGGATTTTTCTCAAGTCCAAACTAGTTCACTAGTCAGAAAATCAACGGTCACTATCCCTTGGCAGGCAATGGCAAACTACCGAGCGGTAATTGCTTTGTAAATCTCTCAAAAATAGCCGTTCGGCACCGGCGTTAAACTGTAGGTCCCATATGCCTGCGAGCACACGCACAGGTGTATGCGAGAGATCACACTCGTAATCGAGTAAACAGTCTTTTGTAGGCAGAGCATTAAATCGCTATCTCCGCCCTTCTGGCAAAACTGAAACACGAAACACTACAAAGACCTAAGTTTCGATCTGGAAGTTTGAGTCTCTCTTAGACCATAACACCCCATACTTTTGGTCTTACAGTCCGTGCATCACACACAAAAATTTGGTCTATTTCTTATCTTGTGTCCCACCACTAAGCCGGTACCAGTCTGACTAATAACAACTGAAAATGGAAAAGATATCCCGTAAGCTGTAATACGCTGAGGACACTTTTACACTTTTATGCGAAGTTTTTAATGCTCCAAAACTTTTATTACTCCTTCAAAATTCTAATCTCTTGATCCCAAAAGTCTGATGGAAAGAGTTTAAGTCAAGAACAATATGAATGATGGTGAAACATCGAAAATCAACCAAAGAAGCCCAGGTTTGTTGGAAGATAAAATCTTTTTAAAGGGTTTTCGGCATCGGAAGGAAACGCGGATGCCCACTTTAGGAAACTTAATTGAATTTGTCAGAAAAGGGGTCTTGCAGATGGTTTTGGTTCAAGTCGATTTCTCCCTGAATAAGTCGAAGCTCTTTCTCTTCCCCTTCTTGCTCTTTCCTTTTTTTTTTCTTCTCTTCGTCTCTCTTCTCTTTTTAACGTTCAGCAAATATCACGAACCGAGCAGTTACAAACTTACCTCTTATTCAAGGAAACAGATCAAGGATCGTTGAAAACTAATTACATTCTACCCGACAGTTTTTTAATAATGGCGAGGAAAAATGAAAAGCTAAAGTCAATAAGGGAAATATGGGAAATCCGGTTTACGTCATCTGCTTGAAAAATTACGATGTAAAGATCGTTTTCTTTACCAGGAAAAATTTTTTTTTTTTTT
This sequence comes from Liposcelis bostrychophila, assembly GCA_037577465.1. NCBI lineage: Eukaryota > Metazoa > Arthropoda > Insecta > Psocodea > Liposcelididae > Liposcelis > Liposcelis bostrychophila. The sequence continues at coordinate 10,104,107 of CM075212.1, forward strand.
CTCAAGAATCGGATTCTTGTTCTTGCTATTTGAATTTTTTTTTTTTTGCTTTATCGACCCAGGGGCGAAAAGCATTGTTTTCCTAAAAAATTTCACCTATCAAGTTTTATATATTTTCTGACTCCCCGTGAAGCAAGGAATCCAAAAATATATCAAACTCCATGATGTCCGTGTGTGTGTGTATGTATGTGCTGACATGGTCGGCCTTATCGCGACTTCATACCCGATTTTTCATAACACTATCGCGACAGTATGACACTATGTCATACTGTCACTATGACACTATGACTACTACTACTGACACTATGACACTACTGACACTATGACACTATGTCATACACACTATGACACTATGAGGTGTCGCCATAACGTTTCTTACGGGATCGCAATGTTAAATAAATTTTTGAAGTGTCGCCACAAGGACAAGAAAAAAATTTCTCAAGGTCATCGGCCATAAGAAAAATTCAAAAAAAAAATGTCGCGAGAAGGTATTGGCATGTACGTATTGGATGTATGTATGTGTGTGTGGGACAGAAAAGTATATGTATGTTTCCCGATTTAAGAAAAAAATACGCAACGGATCGAAACGCAATTTGGCCGGAGTGTTCAAGGGTCTAGTGGGACGTGACTGAAGAATTTTGAGCAAAATCGCTCAAGCCGTTCGGAAATGACGATTATAAATGTTCATATTTTTAGGTCGTTTTTAGTGTAAATTGCAAACGCAGCTACAGATTGAGGCAAATTTTGGTACTGTAGTAGATATTCATCGAAATACGCTACCATTGAAATTTGGTTAAATTCTGTTGAGTGGTTCAGAAACGGTGAGCAGGGCTAAAAGTATGGGTATAGGCCTAAAAACCGATATCTCCAACTTTTGAAACGTCACGATATGACGTCATCGAGTACGTCAACAAAGCGATTTGGATGCTGATTGGCGGGTTCCTCGTGGGAGCTAACGAAAAACTAACCGTATTTTTGAGAATATTTTCGGGGTTGAGGATTCCGAATCTGAAATGATTTTTCCGAAATTCGAATTCCTTATGCCCGTACTGCGGCTTTGGTGGACCTCTGATCAAAAATCTAACCTTATTTTTGAGAATATTTTCGGGGTAGAGGATTCTGAATCTGAAATAATTTTCCCTAAATTCAAATTCCTTATGCTCGTACTGCAGCTTTGATGAACCTCTGATCGAAAATCTATTAACAGAGTACGTTTAGACATAAAAAAACGATGTTTATAATCGAAATAAAATCAGAAGACAGAAAAATAAACAAGTTAACAATAGAAAACAGGGGTGTAAACATTCAAAAATTTGAACTTTAGAAATCGGTAAAGTTCCGCGGGTTTTCAATCTTACAAAATCGAACCACATTTTTTTGGTACATCAATTCAAATAACTTAAACCAAATATAATTATTTGTTTTCCCATTACATAAGATCGATAAAGCCATGTTCCGGTTCACCGGACCCATTTTTTTTTTTTTTTTTTTTTTTTTTTTGCAAAAGTAAATATAAATTAAGACGGGGAAAAAGTCGATTATTTTCCTCATTCATGAAACACGAGCAATATCTACTAAGTTGATGTCGGAACTGGGAAAATAGGAAATAAAATAGAAAAAAAAAGAGAATCAACTTGCATCACTTTTATGTACTCTTTTACGATCTTTCCTCAGCTCGGCCTGGCGATTATGGAACAATGCTTTTCTAAATTCCATCAACTTACTTTCACATTGTGTTCGCATTCCTGGAAAAATGAAAGCGTATGGAGAGGAAATGACCGGTGATGAGAAAGCACGTGTCCAGAAAAAAAAAAGATTGGGAATTATAGATTCATGCTTTAGCTTTTTTTATGTTTTTAATCGATTGCCTTATCCTATCCTATCTAGTAGGAATTTTTTTTAGCAGGTAGATATTTTTAAAGCTCTGTAAGTTTTGTAAACAAGATACTCTGTAACAAAAAAAAAAAAAAAAAAAAAAGCGGAAAAATGAGGCAAAAAAATTACGGCTCAGTCCGAACGTTCCAAACGCTATTTTGACCCCAAAGAAATTTTCTCATGAAAGTTCATTAACTGTAATTCAATTTTAAAATGCCATCCGTCATTTTAATTAAACGAATGCCAGTAAAAAAAAAATCAAGGAAGTTCCGTTTTGTTTTAAAAATAATTTTGTTTACAACTTAAGGAAAGAATTTTTTCTGTTTGCTTTTATTTTAAATATTTTTTTTAAAATCCGGTTCCGGATTCCAGTACTTAAAAACCATGTACGTAGGTAATCTTTTATTATCGTACTTATCAAAATCTTATTATTTTTCACAACATTTTTCCAACCCTGCAACTATTCGAGCAACATGTTGTCTTAAAACGTGAAATTTTGGCCTAAAAAAAAAATGATCGGAATCATTTTGGCGCCGATGCTGGCTCAAAATATTTTCGATTCCGATGTCGCGATGATGATTCCGACAAAAACCCCATCGGCTTTGCACCCCTGGGAAGAAAATTACGTAAGTCGGTGACACCACGTGATTAAATCGACGCTTCGGCACACTATCCTTTTTATTCTTTATAAGTTACACTGTTGATGGTGATGCATTAAATCGCCTTGAAAATAATGATTAGATTTCCGTGTTCTAAAAAATTTGAATACTCGGAAAGCTAATCAGCATTTTTAAGGCGCATTTTTTACATAATCTCTTTCAATAAAATTGACTAAAAAATTTATAAACCGTAAAATTTTGGAACTTTGAGCAGCCTAAGACCCTATGCTCCTTAAAACGTCCATCAGGGCTTGACCTTCCGCTTGAATCCGCTCGTTTTCCTGGACCAGTTGTAATTCAGCTTTGTTCTATTTTTCTTTGTGAGATTCAAACTTTGATTGTTAGCTGTAATATCTACTTGAATATGTCCTAAGGATTTTGACCTACTGAAATATGACCTAAAATAATGACCTATTAATAAAATGTCCGAAAATATAAAAATAAAATTAAAATGACCTAATAAGTGTCATAATGCTCGAAAATAATAAATTTGGTTCTAGGCGAAATTAATCAGATACAAATCCATTAGGATTGCAAATAACAAGCTAGGCATATATTAAAATACTAAAAATTACTAAAGATATACAAAATTATAAACATTTATGGATTTTTTTTGGGCGACCAACCGGCCTTTTGGGTTCATTGCTTTTACATCTATTTAAAGGAGGCCGACCGTGTAGGTCGGAAGTATCGCTACATATGCTTCTTCAGCGGATCAATGGTCCTGTGGTGCTACATTGGAAAACTCCAACAGTCATCTTTTACCTATAGAAAGGGAAACTGAGGTTCTATCTCTGCAAGGTGGTTATTTCAGTCAAGCTTCTTCATCATCATATGTAGCGATACTTCCGTCGACACGGGGCTTAAATGTTCAGCCTCCGGCTTATAATAACGAATTTCACTTCGATTTTTTCGGTGATTATCGTTTAAGAAGGGTTAATAACTACGAATTTCCCATGCCCGATCACTTTGCTGAAGTTCACCCTACAAATCACAGCTCTTCACCTGTGGAGCAAGAGCAACCCTTTCATATGATCCCCGTCCGGTTCGAAATCTTTTACCTCAACCTTCCAGTAATCTACGTCACCTCGAGTTCAACGGTCCCCTGTGCGAAAGCCGAAAGGGCCTGTAGATCGGCCTCCTTAAATAGATGTAAAAGCAATGAACCCAAAAGCCGGTTGGTTGCCCAAAAAAAAATCCATAAATGTTTATAATTTTGTATATCTTTAGTAATTTTTAGTATTTTATATATACCTAGCTGTTATTTGCAACCCTAATGGATTTGTATCTGATTAATTTCGCCTAGAACCAAATTTATTATTTTCGAGCATTATGACACTTATTAGGTCATTTTAATTTATTTTTATATTTTCGGACATTTTATTAATAGGTCATTATTTTAGGTCATATTTCAGTAGGTCAAAATCCTTAGAACATATTCGATTAGATCAAAATGCCGACAGCCCAAACTTTTCGTCTCAATTACTCAAAATCGATTTAGATTTTGCGCTTTAATATGTTACTATGTAGTATTTTTTTGAAAAACATTTTAAGTCTGCAAAATTATACAGTACGCCAAACTAATAACATTTATTAACTTAAAGACGCAAATTACTCTTAATAATTTTCAACATGTTAAAACTTGTAAAACTCAACTTGATATTATACACTTGTGCAAATATGGTTAACCGAAGAGTTGATGAAAAGATTTTACGGCAAAGAGGTAAACATATATCGGGATAAACTAAATTGCGAAGAAGGAAACGATTTAATTACCCTAAAATAAAGTTTAAATATAAAATCCCTTCATATCGTTGACTTCACAAAACGGTTTCGTTTTGTAAAGTCAAAACAAAAACACTTTTTTTTTTGCAAGTCCGTTTTTTCTTTTTATCGTAAGCCCAACGACGATTCTCTTTAAAAAGTTCATTACCATTTCGTTTAACGAGGACATTAACTAGTTAAAAAGAAGGAAAAGCCAAAAACTTTTTTTTCCATTTCGTTCTAGTCTTTTTTTGTTCATTATTGCTCACATGATGCTCTCATCTTATTTCCTACCGCAAACAATTTCACGGATGTGAATGCGGCTGAGGGAAAATAAGAGGTGGGAGGTATTTTCCATTTAATGTGATGGATCGCGTCATCCTTTGACTTATTAACAATTCGGGGAATTTATTCATAAACTAATTCAGAGGAAGTGATATTTATGAGTAATTTCGATCGGTGAAAAGGGAACGGGGAAGGGGAAGGGGATATTTTGTGGTTTTCATGGTGTCGCATCCGATTCCTGGAATTTTCCCTAACGTATGAAATGTGTACTTTCTCGAATGTGAATGTTTCGACGATTTTCACCCTCAAAGAATTCGGAAATGGAAATTTTTTTTTTTTTTTTTTTTTTTTTTTTTTTTTTTTTTTTTTTTTTTTTTTTTGCATTTAAAAAATATAAAATAAAGAAGGAAAGCAAAAACATTTTTCTTTCATGGTCTTATTTCCGTTTTTTTTTTTAATGCGCGCGATTTGTTCGGAATAGGTTAAAAGTAAAAGGGTGGTGATTGAAATGTATAGTGGAAAATACGAAATTGGAAGTCGTTTATCAACCGGGCGAAAAGCGATGCCAAAACTGAAGGAGAGGATATTTTATATATCAAGAAGGATTTTTTTTTATTCCCCTTCTTCCTACATCTTGTGATTTTTTTTTTTTAATTTCAGACTTTGAATGACAGCGATATACGCATGCCTTTTTTTTTTTTTTTTTCTTTTTGACGTTGAATGGTTCACCACAAACGTCTTTTTCCTAAAGTGTGTTAAAAGCATTCACAGTTTGAGGATTAAAGCATCGGCGTTCCGCATGAGCTAAAAATGTTTGGAATCCCTTATTCACTACCGGGATGAAAAAAAAAAAAAAAAAAAAAAGTGAGGGAAAAGGGAAAAAAATACGTGTAACTTGTGATGCAGTTAAAAACAAAGAACTAAATTTAATTTGCCCGTTTTCCTTTCTCTTGATCTTATTTATTTATTTTTTTCTTCTTTTTTTCTTTTTCCCCCGAATGTTTGTACCTCGCGTTAATGGAAGTTTGTTCGATCGCGTCTCGTTGTTAAAATGACAATAAATTCTTATGGAGGGAGGCAATTTTCAACTAGCGGAAAGTCTTGAATATTCGTATTTTGTTTTCGGTTGCAGAGTAGAAACTATAAGTAAAGTTTGCTAAGGCGAAGGAATTGTTTGGGGTATACGATTTTAAGCCTGAGGTCCTGCTGAAAGCTTCAATAAAGTATTTGGCTGTGAGTTAAAGATGAGGACCTGATTGGAATTCGAAAACGGGGCGCCCCTCAAAGTTTTTATAGTTAACTGAAATAACATTTCAGGGGAATAAAAAACTCTTTGGTTTTATCTCCCACAATTATAACTTGGGAACACTTGTTTTGCTGGGAAGACCGGACAGGAAAAGCAACACAGTTCATTAGGAGGAGGGTCGATAACCCGGGTTTTCGGCCCCCCCCCCCTATCTTTGGTTGTGCTTTGCGACGTATAACTCTCAGGACACCAAAACACCGCTGTATTATTGTCTTCAGTCTGTGAAAGTTTAGTCCCTTCCATGCATGCCACCATATTGAAAATAATTTTTTTATTTTTTCGGAATTTTCCGAAGTTGGAGCTATGCAAAAGAAATTTTGCAAAACCGACCCGATTGCATTGAAAATCAGTATCCGGTTGTTCTTTAGGTCGCTGAATACGAATTTGAAGTCAGATCAACCGAAATCAAAATGGGGATACCATAGATGGGGGGAGGTCCCCTATCTTATAATGTTAACAGGGAATGTGGCACATGATTCCCGTTAGTTATAAGCCAAGAATCCGATACGGAGTTTAAAAAAAATTTTCAATCCCCCCCCCCTCGCCCCCCTGATTGGCAAAAGATCCGAAAATCAATCAGCAGCTTTTGATAGGTTAAGACTCGCATTAAAAGATTCAGAAAAATTTTAAATTAAAAATACCTAAAATAAAATAAAAAAACTGGAAAAAGTCCCCGATTAGGAGGGCCACAATAAAAGTGGGGGGGGGGGGGTACATAGGTTCTAACATCTGCAATATCTCACCTTGCGCGGTATTAAACCAACTACCGACGTCTGTATAATTTTTTTCGGACGCATTTCGAGTTACTTATGTCCTCCAGGTATATACGAGGATAATCAACAAAATATTTTTGTTAAGGATTAAATTGAATCTTTCGATTTCACTACACGATTACACTTTTGGATTCCTTTTGAAGATTAAAAGTCTCAAAAACGTTTCAATTTTAAATCAAGATGACTCCATTTTATCTGTATACCTCTTCTGTCCTCATCCTCTTCCTCTTCTTCATCTTCATCATCTTCATCATCTTCATCTTCATCATTATCTTTATCGCTCTAAATAAAGGATAAAAAAAAAAAAAATTGGGCAAATCAGTTCCGCAAAAAACTTTTCATCTCTTATCCATACCCCTGGATGATTCACCAGGGCTTGTTATTGAAGGAAACCCGTCGGCAAGATCGCATAGTGCACGGGGAACTATTCAAAATTTTAACAAACACGTCCTGAGCAGATGAGGACGGAACAACATAGCAAGAGATCCATGTGCTCCATGTTATACACCCGTTTATATACTAGACATGTTCGAATCGCAGACATGGCTCCCTATGGCGCCGTCAGAGAATCGATTTTCAATTTCAAATTATCGCTCAAAAAACTTTTTCGCAAAAGTCGTCATCTTTTTTTCCCTTGCGTTGAATTTTCCTTTTTGATTAAAAAAAAAAAAGAAAAAGAAACCAAAAATCATTTTGCAATTTAGAATTTCTTAAAAATTAAATTTAAATTTTTGCGTTGGTTTTTTTTTTTTTTTTTTTTTTTTTTTTGGTTTTATGGTGGCCATTTTGGCTTAAATATTTTAAATGGAATTTTTATTTTCTTGATTTCACCTTAACCATAGACGTTTTCGAAAAGGCCCTTTTTATCCGGGGAACCCTTTTTGGTATTTTCCGCTCTCAGAATTTGATATTTAATGAAGTTATTTTTGCAAGGTCGAATTTCGGGTTCACTGTGCGGGAACTTAATTATTTTAATGATGGAGAGGCTTCCGTTTTTTTTAAAAAATTTTATTTGCATGCGGATCAAATCTGTTATTTCTTTTCCCTTGATAATTAAAAACGACGAGTCTGAGTAATTTCTACCAGCGTAAATCGCTTAATCATTTTATAAAAGCGGAAGGCGGGTACAAAGGCGGAAGTCTTGACATCAAGATTTTCGTATGGCAGCAAATCCATTTTCCTATATATTGCTTATAGCTAATTAACTCTCCGGGTTGCGGTATCAACAATTTTAGCAAAACTTCGTAAAAGAGCATCTCTAAGCCAATTACGTTTTCCGTGTAATTAAAAGAACCTTAAATCTAAAAGATTAAAGCTTTAGGATAAACGTTTTTTTTTTTTTTTTTACCTCGGCATAATCTTGAGCACTTTTGGTTTATTAATACATCTTTATATCCTTCTTTTATTTTATAAAATATTTAGCTTAAGGTTTTATCTTTTCCGGTAGCGTATAAGTAAAGTTCTTACATGTGGAATCAACCTAATTACTGAGCAACAATGGGGGAAACTTTGCAACAGTGTTTTGTTTTCGGAAAATAACATTTGTCAAAATAATCTCCGGATTAAAACATCGCTGTATTGTTTTCACCGTAAATTAATAACTGCAAAACTGAAAAGCCTTTCTAATCACAGTTTGAATTTACAAAAGAGGATGGATTCCTTTAAGTTTCCACATCGGGAAAACGCTCCGACTTTTTTTAAAATGTTCTTCGTATTCTGAGATCGTCCCCAAACTTCGAAATAATTTTGTTTCTTCTTCTTTTTTTTGGAAAACGAGTATTAAAATTGTCAATTAGAAAATAATTGTTTTTCGGAAATTCATTATCGAGTCATGCAAATTGGAGAGAAGGGAAAAACTTTCCAGACATAAAAAGGAAACGTGACCTACCGGGATATTAAATAAATCAGCAATCAAGACTGGGTAAAAACTATTCAACTGTTCCCTATTGATTGGTTTAAGTTTTTGAAGGGAAACCCGGTAAACCGGGTCTTGCATCTTCGAGAGTCGGCCATTTGACTGAAAAGATGATTTTTTTATAAGGATATAAAACGTAATGGCTCCAACACATGTATGAATGCAATAATAATAGATGATTCAAATGATATCGTTTTCGGAATGGTTAGGAGTTTTCCCAGTTTATTGTTATACTTTGACGGTTCTCCTTGAACGGGGAGTTTTTATGCCCGTCTTTGGCAGGAAGAACGGCTCCTTAGCACATCCTAAAATGACAAGCAGATTATTTTCGACTCTTTTCTTCTTTTCGAATGCGAACACGGGTTTCAGGCCGGAATTTCACGCTAAAACATGGTTCAGTAACATGTTGCTCAACATGTTGCAACGTTAAAAACATGTTCCTCATATGTTGCAGCCTTAAAAACATGTTCCTCAAGATGTTGCAGCGATAATAACATGTTGACCACATGTTCACAACATTTAGAAATTTTAATTTTTCATTTTCAGTGTTGCGCAACATGTTTTTTCGCTTCAACATGTTGAGTAGCTTGCTGACTTGTTTCTACCGCTGCAACAAGTTGAGCAACATGTTATCTCAACATGTTACTGCAACATGTTTTAGCTTGAAATTTCGGCCTCACGTTTTGAAAACTGGAGCACACAATGAGGAAACAAATGATTTTGTTCTCAAAAGTTTTGGAAAAAAAAAAAGCGAAAAATTCTCATTAAACGAATGCCAAATAAATATATAAAAAGGTTGTCAAAGGGTTCGTAAAACAGTAAAAGCTCCTAAAGCTTTTTTTTTTTTTTTTTTTTTTTGCAAGAACATCAATTTTCCACGACGTCGCACACTTGTCTGCTTTTTTTTATTTTTATTTTTTAAATTTCAGGTTTTGTTCACATTACACAAGAAGCTCACCGTCGTTAAGGTTTTTACTTATCGCCCCCCCCCCCCCACTCCTGTTTTTACTAATTCAAAACGCTTGTATTAACCACTTGTTGCTTAACGCGAAATATTCGGAAATCAGAATTTATATTCGAGATTTATTTCCCATAAATTAACATTTTTTTAAAAAAATGCCATTTACGATACGATCTTTAATTAAGAGGGGAAAATAAGAATTTGCTAAAAGGAAAAAAGCGTTTTCAGTGGAAAAGAAAAGTTGCCCGAAGGGTATTATGATGTTAAGTGTCAGCCTTTTAGAAAGCTTCATACTTTCATATTAGAGATAACAAAATGTTCTACATTATAAATCTGTTTCCAACCAGTTGATACGAGGTGGGTTGAACCCTCGGGCAAAGTTCCAAAAACGGGGAAAATTTTATTACAGTATTGGTCAATTTTCGTCTGTTCACCTATTTGTTTCTCATTTAAGGTTTTGAAAAAAAATCGGAATCCGTTTTATGCTTCAACGCCTTTTTCAAGAGAGGGAAACTTGATTGATGTTTTTTTAGACTTAATTTATTTGCATTTCTGGTACCAAAATGATCTAAGTTCCTGCCATTTCCTATGAGTTTTGGAAGTTGAGTTTGACAGCCCAGTAAAGCAGTCGAGTATACAGTCAGCGTTTTACAGTCGAGACGTGCAAGCACATGATTTGGAAGGTATTTTTCATCAGGAATCAAAACCAAAACTAAAAATCGCGATTTTTAAAAACTCCCCTAGGGCGAGAAATTGAAATTTCATTTTCTACCTATGAATAATGAAAAAAGAAAAAAAAAGAGGTATTTACAATATTTATCAGGAGCGAAAAAAATCCCCTGTCAGTGTTCGCTTAGGCTACGGGACTGTACTTTTGAAGCTGGGAAAGGGTAAGCTCCTATGTAGCCAAAGGGTTTTTGAAAAATTTTAAAAGCCTTTCCGCCTTTTTTTTTATGTGTGTTGGATGTGATGACGATGACGAAAGCCTTTGAAGGAAATGTATTCACTTTTATTTCGTCTTTTAGTCCAAGAAAATTTTTATGCATATTTTCTCAATTATTAAAACGGAAATTTTCTGCTACCTCTTCCTTCATTTTAATTTTTTTAAATCTTTCTTTTCTGATAATGAATATTTATAGGGGAAAAAATATGTATTCGTGTTGTAATTTCGTTGCATATTTAATATTTTTTCTTTTCGACGGAGGTCAAATCTACTACTACTACCACTAATACTTGATGAGATTTTTTTTTTCTCCGAAAATTAGATTCGTGTAAATTCTTTCTAGAAAACCTTCCGAGAAGGAATAAAAGAAAAAAGATTTCCCTCAGACGTAAAATTTCCAACAAATCCCAACCTTTGCATGACTGAGATCATTTCTGAACTGATTTTGTGTGAGAATAAAAAAATAAGATCGGATTTGATCCTTGATGGTTTTCGTTAGCGCGAGGTAAACGAATGTAAAAAGGAGAAAGGGATAAACACTTCATAAATTTTTCCGTGGAAAATTTCTTTTTTCTTTTTCTCGGTAAAAAAAAAAAAATTGGGTTTAAGCCCCGTTCGCGAAAAAAAAATTCTATCCCAAGATCAATTATTGATGAAAAGCGGATTTAAGAAAAAAATAAAAGAAATCAGACAAAAGCCTTAAAGGTCTTATCGTATTTGGTACCTTTTTGATTACTAAACATAAATTATTATACGATGATATAAAACGGGGTGGAAAACTTTAAATGGCTTGGAGGCACCTGTTGCAAGTGTAAAAAGTTTTACTTTTTGATATCAAAAGCGGTCAGTTCCTCATATTTACATTGTCCCCATTTGTTACACCTTTAGGATATAACGGGTTCTATAATAATAACAGCAACAAAACGCTCTTGAATATTTTACCACAGACGAAAAAAAAAAAAATTAAATAAGCTTTGACGTAAAACCTGTTGAATTTTTATTTTATTTTATTTTTTTACTCCGATGGATGTAACATGTACGTCATAAAGGAAATGACTGGAGGGGCTATCGTTTCTGCACAATGGAGTTTTTTTTTCGGTTTCAACGCATCGCCGAAAGCATCGACGGGAATAAAGAAAAAGAAAAAAAAAATAACCCTAATTGGGCTTTCTTTTTCACTTGCAATGTTGCTTTCTTTTAATACTTTGTTTAAAAAAAAATCTATTTTGTTTAGAATGCTTTTCAGTGTCTTCAATGTTTTTTACAATTTATATAACATCCTTGGAGCGGAGTATTTTTTTTTTGTATGAATTACGTCATTTTATATTGCCTTTTGATGTTTTGCTACCAAGAATTAGTCAATTTCCCTCCTATTTCCCTCTTCATCCTATTTCATGCCTGACATTATAAAGACCGGTGTGAGGTTCCATGTTTCGTTCCTGGGGACAAAGGTTCCTGCCTTAATTCCAGCCTGTATTCGGACCAGGAAAGTCATTTCTTCAGCCGTAAAAATTTTCAATTTATTTATGGCTTCGATCGATTCCGATACAATCTTCCGAAAAAAATGATTCCCTTTCATTTCCGTCATAAGTTTTACAAAAGAAAAGGTTCTTGAACTCAGAGGCTTTAGAAATGGAACTCAATGATATAAAAAAATTGTACCCTACATTTTTTTAACTGAAAAAAAAAAAAATTAAGTGATGCTTCAAGTAATTAATGCTGTCTTTTCCTTTTTTTTCTGTTTTAATTTTCCATTTTCCTTTTTTCCCGCCCAAAAAAAGAAAAATTGTTTCTTTTTCTTTTTTTGAATCGAAGACTTCAGGATTTCAAAACATTTTCCCTTTAGCTTTAATAGTCTTTTGCACACTGCGAAGAAGTTAATGAAAGTCTTGTATATTCAGTTTACGTATTCTCCTTCTGCAAATAGTTAATTAATTAATTTTTCCCTTTCGGCGGGAAAATATATTTAAAAAACCGGTACGTAACCTACTGAGCATTTTTTTTTTTTCACCGGGATTTTTCAACAGGATGTTTGAAGCCATCCCTTTCGATGTCGACGAGGAGGTGGACGTCGGTACTCAAATATGTCAATCACTTTTTTGATGTTGATTTATAAAAGTTAAACGTGTAACCGGAGCTTATCGGGTAACGGAATTTTTCTTTTATCGCTCTATAATGTTTTTATAGCTTTTAGAAAACGAAATAAAATATGAAAATATAATGGTTTATGGTGATTCCCACTGTCGGGGGGAAAGGTCGAAAAGGATATCATGAATATTTTAATCGGATGTCGGATTATTCCTGCGGTTTAACCACCTGGTTTCGTTTGAATGTTAGGAAGATGTTTTAATATCCATTAATGCAACTCATTTGCAATAACCATCCGAAAAAAATTGATGAAAATGTAAACAAACTTTTCACTTTATTTTTTTGGCAACGATTTTCTTACAGCACCGTATAGTGGGGTTACTTTGAACACTTTTCACACAAAACTATAAAATATAAGAACAATTAAGTCTTGTTCATCATTTAAAATCATGGATCTGTATCTCTGAACATAACAAAACGTTTTGGCACGGCTTCGGTGTTGTTAGACTTTGTTGTCATGTATAAAATACCGAATTTAAAAAAAAAATTAAACAATTTTTTTTTTATCGTTAAAATGTCTCCTGGTTCCGCCTGGTTAACCGGCCGGTGATGTAAACGAACTAATATTCTTAATGGAGCGCTTTTTATGCAGTTTAATTAATTAACCAGATTCAAAAATGTTTACCTCTCAATAACCTATAATACTACTGGTCGATTTCGTAGCCTTATTTACGTAATTTATGGTTAGTGAAAGTGTCTTAGTCTAAGTGTCTGAAGTAAGTCGACAGAGTCTAACATAACCCGCCCATTTTCGTAGCTTCTTTTTTATTTTTTTCAGTCCTTTCCTAAAAGAAAATAAAAAATTTACATCGTAAAAAAAAAGATTAATTTTATCTTCTCCAGTGCTCATTTCATATGAGGAATATCATAAATATAAAGTAGAACATAATCCATTAATTAAAAGCTAAAGTGTAAAATCAAATCCTCGGTTTTCATTTGGAAACATATGCTTCCTCTATAACACGTCGTTATTATTTACTCAGAAATGAAATTATTATTATTATTATTATTATTTTATCTGACGGCGGGATTCGTGCAGATGAACATGCGCTCCTTTTCTTGAAGGGGGGGGGGGGGGGGGGTGTGGAATCTTAATGAGAAAACTAAACCTTCAGGTTTGAATGATTTAGAATGTACATACTTGCATCGCAAAATATGACATACGACGGTATATGGGACTCTTCTTTTAGATTAACAGAAAATGGGGAGATAAATGATTTTAGTTCTTAACCGCGGCACGTTCCTCTGATTACCATGTTTTACTTGTTTTAAATTAAAACGTCTGGCTTTCGAAATGAGGTACAGTATATTGCAAAACACTTACTGCATATTTAAAAAGGTTTTCGAGTTTCCTTTTTGGTTGCTTTCTTACTTCGGAATTGTCTATCATTCAGTTTGAAGCTTGCAAAATGCAGGATTATTGTTCTGTGGACCGGGGCCTACAATGCTTCTCTTGGGTATGGCCGTCAACGGTTTCTTTGACTCTTGTTTTTTTTTTTTTTTTTTTTTTCAATTTTTGCAAATCGTTTGGGATAAATAGTAGAACAACAGGGTCGTTTCAACCTGTGCCAGTGAATGGTTCTATATTAAACACCATTTGTTCTCCTCAGAAACCTCGCGCGTGCCCTAAAAAAAAAAAAGGCCACATTACTCTCGGCCGTGCTTAAACATATAATGAGAAATAATGGAATTAAAAGCCTGAATGACCCAGTCCTTCTTTCCTTCTTTTTTTTTTTTTTTTTTTCAACGTTACCTATTAATGAGGAAAAGCGCGCGAAAGCAGAAATTCACGGCAGGTTGACTTTTATTAATTATTAAAATACAAGAACCAAGATAAAATGATTTTTTATCTTGTGAAATAACCCGCAAACGTAATCTTTGCTCGGGAAAAGAAAAAAAAATTTTTTTTTTTCTTTTTTAATTTCCGTAATAAATTTGCCTCTATTTAATTAAAAGATATTTTTCGTCGAAGGATGGAGATTTTTCGTTTATTTAATTACATCAATGATATTTTAGCTATTCGATTAAAAAAAGGAAGATGCAATTTCATTTTCTTCGCCAATTTGTTTAATTAATATACGGAACGATATCCAGATTCTTGATTGCTTTGTTTAATGTTTTTATATCGTAATTGAAAATTTTTCGGATGGTTGGAAGGTATATCTTTTTATTTTAACGAAACGAAAATGGGAAAAGGAAGTAAATGCTCTTTTTTTTTCTTCTTTTTGTTCCTTGGGCTAACTTATACTGCGTTTAAATTTAAATATGAAAGCAACAAACCTATAGCTTCCTCTGTATTTTTTTTATCCGGGTGTATGGAAACGGCTTTGCTGTCAACCATTAAAACGGCTTTACCTTCTGACGTGGAAAATAAACATCGCTCGTTGGTTTAATGGAAAAAAGATAATGGCAATTTTTTTCCCCCTTTTCAAACTTTAGACGGTTGTCCGGGTATATAAGGATATTTTTAGTTGAATATATTTTGATGAATAAATAAAAAAAGCAGAGCCGAAATACTAAAGCTGGTTTTTTTTTTTTTCTTTTGCAGGTAAGAAGCTGAACAAAAGATGGATCACGATATTCCAGGCGATATAGTTTGTCGTCATATGCGGAAATGTTTTAAAAAAAAGGAGCCCTCAGGTTAATTTTTTAACCATATTATCGCGTTAAAGAAGACACCTGATTTTGACGAATAGACCTAGTCAAGTTTCAACCTGCCACTGGCAAGTAGAAACTTGACAAATTAGCAATGGACGATGATCCTTCAGCCTTTCAGGAAGCAGTCGACTTCCGAATTAGGGTGGTTCGAAAATCGGCTTTTTTGGGATTTCAAAACTCCTATATCGGGAAAAGTGTCTTTATAGATAGAGTATCAACCCTGAATTTTTTCAGATTTTTTGGACGGCATCTTAAGGTGGCGCATTGGCCTTGAGATTTCGAAAAAGCCCATGTAAGGGCCAAAAATTATAATTTTTTTTTTTGGGTATAAAAGATTATCTATTCCTATCGGAAATTTAGCGTAGATTACGAATTTCAAGTCGAAAATTATTTTTGGTGCACGGTTTTTGAGCTACTGGCCGGATTTAAAAGCTCTGAAAACCTGGTTATGGCTTTTTGCCTGAGGCTCAAAAACGGTAAACCAAAACTAATTTTCGACTTCAAATTCGTAATCTACGCAAAATTTCCGATAGGAATCGATAGTCTTTTATGCCAAAAAAAATGGTCATTTTTGGCCCTTATACGGGCTTTTGGAAATTTCAAGGCCAATGCGACACCTCAAGATGCCGTCTGAAAATTCTAAAAAAATTCAGGTTTGATACTCTATCTATAAAGAAACTTTTCCCGATATAGGAGTTTGGAAATTCCAAAAAAGTTGATTTTCGAACCACCCTATTCCGTATCCTCCTCAGTCTTGATCACACCCTGTGTGATCAAGATGTGGTTCATATCTATGCGACTCGATCCTCTGCCAAATGGACACCCCTGCGCGTCTGGAAGCGAAAGAAAGTACAGTACATGCGCGTATGTTCCAGAATTTAAAATCTCTTTTAAAAAATTATCTACACGGATGTCATTTTTTAATGGCAGAAACATCGTTTGGATTTCATTTTTACGTAAATCTTTTTTTTTTTTTTTTTTTTTTTTTTTGAATTCTAAAGTGAAAAAGCAGATTCGTTATTAAAAAATTTTCGGGAAGCTTCGTCAGAAGCAGGATATCCCTTGTTAAAAACATCCCGTTTTTTTTTTACGCAAACGATACTTCAAAAAAACGTTTTTGTGATTAATTTTCCACTTGTTCCAATTGATAAGAGTGGACCTACCTTTAGTTATTTTCCGGAAATGAGTGTTATCAAGTCAAGATTGTAATCGCTCCACTCTTTTTTTTTTTACATCATTTTATCCGGTTTAAATGGTTTTTGAAATCCTCATCGATCTCTAAACAGATGTCGGTTCAATTCATCTCCGATTAAAATTAAAAAATCCTTGCCAAAATGTTTCTGAGTGAAAATTAATTTGATTTTCTTTCCGGCTAAATTTTATTTTATTTGTACATTTAAAATTTTTTTTTTTTTTTTTTTTTACTCGAACAACCATAAATCAGGAAATCGTAAAAAAAAGAGCGCGCGATAGATTTCATGAGTCGTTAAAAATTCCTTGCGAGTTTTTATTGACATGTTAAACCAACTGATATTTTTCAGGTTAATGCGACGTCCGTATTTTTTTTATAAGAAAAAAAAAATCTTGAAAACCAGGTTAAAATATATTTTATCGAACGATTCGTAAAAATTCCCTTTTGGTCTCCGCATTAGGGTGTATCATTTCCGACAAAGTTTTTCCGATTTTGCTCCTCCATGGAAAATAGGTTCATTTTATGTTAAAACTGCGATATAAATTTTAAAATAATTTTTTTTTCACCGTTTAGGGGTTGCTCAAGGTCGATATAGGTTGCGGCGGTATGATTTATTTTAGGCAGGGCTGTATATTGGTAATACCTCACTAGTGGAAATATTGGTATTAACAAAAGTACTCTACACTAGGGTTTTCGAGGTCGTAGAACACGAATTTCACTATCCCAAATTTTTTCGATTAACCCCTGTGACGTCATTAGCGTTTTTATCGAGCCAATGCTTGGTTTTTCCTCGTAAAATTCGGCTTAATCTCGAATTTGGAGCCCTGAAATTTTTTTTAAAAGTTGGTATCGCTCATACTTATGCTTAAATACCCGTAGAACACGAATTTCACTATCCCGATTTTCCCCGATCAACCCCTGAGTAGGAATATAAGTGAAAATTTGATTTTTTGGGCCAAAAATGGATTTTTCTGCCAAAAAATAACAACAACGCCTCACCTGTTTGATTTAGAGCTCATGTTCAATGATATTTTTTACTCTGGTTACTCTAATTAATTATTATCTTCTGTGTTTCGAATCAATTTCCGAAATTTTTTGCCGTCGAAAAAAATTTGAAACTTCAAAAAAATTAAGGGTGGAATTTTCCGACCATAAAAAATTTTGGAAATTGATTCGAAACACAAAAGATCCT
Source organism: Liposcelis bostrychophila (assembly GCA_037577465.1). Lineage (NCBI taxonomy): Eukaryota > Metazoa > Arthropoda > Insecta > Psocodea > Liposcelididae > Liposcelis > Liposcelis bostrychophila. The sequence goes on from CM075212.1 coordinate 10,121,778, forward strand.
TATTAATTAGAGTGTCCTTACTAAAAAATGTCATTGAGCATGACTTCTAAATCGAACTGGTGAGGAGTTCTTGCCATTTTTTGGCAAAAAAATTAATTTTTGTCCGAAAAAACCAAATTTACACTAACACCCCTACTCAGGGGTTGATCGGAAAAAATCGGGATGCTGAAATTCGTGTTCTACGGATATTTTTGCATAAGTATGAGTGATACCAATCAAATACAAAACTTTTCAGAGCTTCAAAATCGAGATTAAGCCGAATTTCAGACGGAAAAATCAGGTACAAGCTTGATAAAAACGCTAATGACGTCACAGGGGTTAATCGGAAAAATTCGGGATAGTGAAATTCGTGTTCTACGACCTCGAAAACCTAGTGTAGAGTACTTTTGTTAATACCAATATTTCCACTAGTGAGGTATTACCAATATACAGCCCTGCCTAAAATAAATCATACCGCCGCAACCTATATCGACCTTGAGCAACCCCTAAACGGTGAAAAAAAAATTATTTTAAAATTTATATCGCAGTTTTAACATAAAATGAACCTATTTTCCATGGAGGAGCAAAATCGGAAAAACTTTGTCGGAAATGATACACCCTACTCCGCATTCCCTCCCTCTCTTTCCTTTTTCCCCCTTGACATTTTACACCCAGAGAATCGGTGAGAAAACCTTTCCAAGTCACCTGTTCCAATGGAGTTAAAAGTTAGCAATATCGGAAACATTCCAACGCGGTTTCCATTATTTAAGGCATCGCCAAACTCCACTAAAATTTCCCCTCATTTTTCCTGCTGCTCCTTTTGCACTCCCCTCCACTACTTCACGTAATATTGACGTGTTTTTCTCTCCCCTCCACTGGGTTTGGGTTTCTCTCTACATCAAAATTTTAATTTGTAAATTTTCGGGAGAAAGTTTGCGAAATGTAATGAATTATTGTGTTCCGTAATTAAATCTTTGATTATCATTCCTTTTCATTTGAAAATGTTTTTCTTTCACTGATGAAATTTCCATTTGAATAATTGCAAAGTAGTAACTCGTAGTAAAATTTTAAAGAACGACGGATGGAAATGAGATATTTTCGAGATTCTTTTTTATTTTTTTATTTCCCCTAAAAAGGGATCGTTTTAGGAAAGGGTTAATGGTAGGTTTGTACTAATGAAGGCTCTCTCTAACTCGCGTAGGGTGTAATTACATCCTTTAATATTTGGATTTGGTGTAATTCTTCGTGAGCTGTTTTACCTAAGCCTTTGAGAAGTATTTTTTTTATATTGGAAACCACGCCTAGAGTGATTTGTTTTAAAATATTAAAACGATTTTTTTTTCGTTTAAAAAAAAGTTTTATTAATTATTATTTAAAATGAAACCTGTGTAAGGCCCTTTTGAAAGCATAAAAATCTCTCCTACTTAGAGGGGCAGGAGTAAAAAAATGATTTTTGGGATGTCATGTCCTTTATAATCCGAAGTAAAACAAAATGGCGATGTAAGCAAACAAAAAAAAAAAAAAACAATAATTCGATTTTTGGAAGTATCAACGGAATACAAGAGTGTTGATGTATCTAACCTTACGGAAGTCCGGATCCGGAAGAGTCAAAACTATTTGCCAGTTGTGTCGTTGTTTGTTCCGGAACTGACAATTTTTTTTCTGCCAGTCCCAGAACTAGCATTTTTTTCTGCCTGCTGAATTGAAAGTTGCAGAATTTTCAGCGCTAAATTTAAAATTTCCGGAACTAGTTATCTTTTGTTCTGCGGGTTCCGGAAGTAGAATTTTTTTCTGCTAGTTCCGGAACTGGAAATTTTGAAAAAAAGAATGGTAGTTCTGGAACTGGCAATTTTTAGTTCAGCGCCCAGTTCTGGACAAGCACTGTTAGTTCCGGAACTAGCAATTTTTAGTTCAGCGCTGTCAGTTCCGGAACTGGCAATTTTGGAAAAAAAAAATGGTAGTTCTGGGACTGGCAGTGATGAAAATTGCTAGTTCCGGAACTGGCAAGAAACCAATTGCCAGTACCGGAACTAGCAATTTTTAATTCAGCGCTGTCAGTTCCGGGACTGACAGAAAAAAAATGATAGTTCTAGAACTGGCAGAAAAAAATTGTCAGTTCCGGAACTAACAGTGTTAAAATTGTTTGTTCCGGAACAAGCCAATGTCAATTCCGGAACAAACAACGACACAACTGGCAAACGGTTTTACCCTTCCGGACTTCCGTGCTAACTTCCGCACTAACCTTTGTTCTCCATCAAATTAAAAACATTTTGCGTTAATTTGATCCTAATTTACTTAGTTCCGGTTACTCTGTAACAGTAATTTATTTTTCCATCTATTGCTTTTTATGGACATTTCATGGACTTGATCGAGTTCTACTCGACCATATCAATTTTTAAAGCTAAAAGCCTAATTTCTCAATGAAAAATTATGAAATATTTGCTGCATATAAATCTAGGGGGACGTAAAATCACTTCGAGTCAGTTCCCTACTAAATTTCTTGCGCCTCTTAACCTTTCCCAGTGATTAAATGGGAATCAAAAATTCGAAAACTGCCCCATTTTTTTTCTACTTCGAAATTTCCATCGTTTTATTTTTTCCTTATCTTTATTTTGTGCAAAACATCTTTCTTTTCCTCGCTCCTTCTCGAACGCCATATAAGTGAGATATTTCTGATAAACCTTTCTTTTTGATAAACGAGGAGCTATTAAACGCATATATACCTTCATTCCTCTCTCAGCAAAACGGCTTGACCTCTTCGATAAAACCGAAAAGCGATCAATCAGTACATTCATATTTAATGCTCAACCTGCCTCGATTTTCCAGGTTGAAGGAATCGAATTTATTAAGTAAAGCGAGGAAAAGACCATTTTCTTCCCTTTTTTTTTTTTTTTTTTTTTTGTTCGATTAAGTTCCTTTTTTTTGCCTCCCTTAAACTGAGAAGATTACCGAGAGAAAATAATTACGCGAGTTTTAAAATCTCTAAGTTTCGATCATAAAAAATTTTATGATGGGTTTATGTTGGGATTTTCTTTATCTAAACGGTTTATTTTCGGTAATCATGAAATCTTTAAGTCTCCGTCTTTAGCGTGATAATGAGAACAAACAAAAACAAAAAAAAGAAAAGATGAGAGAAATAAAACAAGCGAAAAATATAACAAGCTTTTTTTTTCTTCTTTTTTGTCTTTTCAGAAGCTGAATGTATTCATTTAAATTGACTTTAATTCAATTATTTTATTACGTTGTGATCGTCTGTTGAATTTCAATTCGTTCTTCCCCCCATTTTAATTTTAGCTTATATGAAGACTCGCAAAATTTTCTTTTTGTAATTTTTTTTTACCCTTTGTTTTTTTCCTTATTTTTCGTTTCGAATTTTAATTTGGATATAGGAAACCGAAAATTGGAAAGGTGGTTTCCGTTTTAGAAAAAGGAGTTGGGTTTTTTGTTGTGTGGGTGTTTAATGGGTACGATAATTTGCTTCGATTTTTTTTCTCGGAATCGGGGATTAAAGGTGTTTTTCGTCAAACGTATAGATTCTGGCAGCAAAGGGATCTTACGGAAGGGTTATTTTTTATTGTTGATTTGTCGATTTTTAATTTTAAACCTGATAATGTCAGGTTTAAACTCAACATGGTAAGCTTTAATCCGTGTTGGGTTGCAACTTTTTGTCAAGTTCCGACTTGACATTGTCAAGTTGCAACACGCCAGCATTTATTGACAACTTTCAATCTGACAATGGCAAGTTGGAACTTGAAAATGGCAGGTTTGAACCAAAAAATGCTAAGTTTAAGCTTGGTAATGTCAAGTTGGAACTTACCAATGACATAGGTGGAAACTTGGCATTGTCGGGTTCAAAGTTGATAGTTGACAAGTGGGCAATAAATAATAAACCTTTTGGGCTTCCGTTATACGGAATCTTCATCGAAAACTGAAAACTCGGCTACTAAAGTTTTTGACTTGGGGTCTTGTAGGCTCAGGCTTATGGCAAAATTGAGTGATGGCAATAAAAGAAGACGGGGAAGTTAACGTTCTGAACCCCTGGGCTCAAACTGTTGGTCTTGGGCTATGCCAAGAGTCTCGAGATTTATGCAGGGGTCCGATGCCGATGCCGATGCTGATTCCATATTATTTATTTAACTCCCGATTCCGATTCTGATTCCGATTCCGGCACCGACACCCGATGCCGATGCCGATGCCGATGCCGATGCCGATGCCGATGCCGATTTCGGATTTAATAAAAAATCCGGCCAAAATTTTCAAGCTTTGGACCCCTGGATTTATGGCGTTCGAAAATGAGATTCCCAAGAGGTCTTTGGCCCCAACACGTTTGGATTGTCATTTGGAAACTTATAACAGGAATTTCACAGACCCGCCATCCGTCACGGGAGGTACCGCTGGGCATATCTCAAATCTTGAACTTTACGAATAACTATCTAATTTAGTGGAACGTGAACGTATCAAACCTCCTGGATGAACAAACGACCTCATGCAAAGATACTTTTTGAACGAGCTGAATGACTTGGAAAGGTTTTCTCAAAAGCACAAGACTCCGAAAATGGTTTTTCCCGATGAACACAAAGAAAAATATTGCTAATGGGGACCGGGTTTTCCTCGTAGAATAAGGATAATGACATTTTGTCAATTAATCAACCTGATGCCGAAAAGCAAATCATCACAAAGGGCTATCAATAATTTTCTGGGGGGAAGTCATTTGGTACGGAACGATAAGCAATGTGCTTGGGGGTTTTCCTTTGTAGTTTCAACGTCGTGCGTTACTTCAATCAGTAAATTCTCGACATTTTCTTAGAAATCGAAGCTGACGGTCAGAGTCACTTTCCCTCATCCTTTTTCTCCGGCCCCACGCCTCCCCTCCCCCCCCCAAAAAAAAACGCGTTTTGCAGGAAAAAAAAAAAGTTTTTGTGATAATTTAGACTTTGAAACGAGTTTTTTTTTCTTTCCCGCGGATTCCAAACTGACGTTTACAAATTTTCAACGCCTTTTCATGTTTTAACAAGAAAAAGAAAACCATTTTCCCGTTATAAATTCGAAATGAAAACAAGTCATAACCCACTCGAATAACGCTAAGCTAAGGAAACTAAGTGAAAAGTTAAAAATAGAAAAATGTGTTGCAATATATTTCCAAGATATTGTATTTGTCTCATTTTCCTTTTTCCGCTATTCCCACATTAAGCTTTCATGCGAATCCAGTTTTTTTTTTTTTTGGAAATGTACAATACTTTTTGTTATATCGCTAAAGCAAACTCGTTCATGGTAAATTAGCTCTTGAATTTTCTTAATGAGATGAACCAATGAGAAAAGGCTTGTTGCTCGTTGGCCAACTAATTTCCACGGTCTCCTCGGATCCATTAAAACTTCATCCTGGTGTCTTATTTACGACTTAACTCTTATATCTCGTAACAAAATCATCCCCGACGATGTTTTAAACTGAAGAAAAAAGAAAAGAAAAAGATTGCACGTTTTCTTTTAGAGTCGTTGCTAAGGAAAAATGTGGTCGCTGTTTGTTTGTTTCGTACGCAAGGCCTGAAAGTTCATTGTTTATTGCTGTTTGTCGACTGTCAAGTTTAAACCTGCCAATACCAAGCTCAAACTTAACGTTGTCGAGTTTGAATTTTACATTGTTAAAGTTCCAGCCTGCTTTGGTGCAAGTTCAAACTTGACAATGAGTAGTTTTAAACTTAGGATTGACAGGTTGATACCTGCCATAACCAAGTTCAGACTTGCCATTGCATGGTTTAAACTTCTCAATGAATGCTGGCGGGTTACAACTTGAAGAGGAACTTGGGAAGCACTAAACTACACCGTAACAGGGGGTTACTTTTTACATTTTTCACGTATTTTCCAAAAACATATGTAAAATGTAGAAAGAAATTCATATCTGTTTATACCAACATTAAGAGGCGTTCTTTAGCTTTAATTTGATACCCTATTACAATATCTATACTTGTTCTAACACGAATAAAAACTCGGTTTTTCAAAAAATGTCGTTCGACAAATAGGACATCGGCATTGAAATATCTGTAAAAAGTAACCTCATTAATTGCAATTTTTTTTCTCTTTTTAATTTTTTTGTTTTTGCTTCTAATTGTTTAATTTTGAGTGAAATTCGGATGATTGTTTAAGGGACTATATATGGCAAGTGTGAAAAGCAATTTAATTTCCATTTGACCGGTGAATGCAGCAGAATGCATCTTAGTATTTTAAATTGCGTGATTTCTTAATTTTTTTTTCTTATTTAAAAATTTAATATTTTTATTATAAAACAAGTTTAGGCAACTAGGCTTGAACATAACACTCGAAAATAATCAATCATTTAAAATAAATTTAATTTTTAAAAAGATTCTTAGCCGTTTTCAAATATTCTTAAAAAATAAAAGTGTCAAAAGTAACCCCGAGGAGTAAAAAGTAACCCCTTGTTATGCTATTTGTTTACAAAAAAAAAAAAAATGAGAAAAACAGCTACTTCTAATTTTTGAAAAAATTCTTAGCCGATTTAAAGTATTTTTTAAAAAAAAGTGTCAAAAGTAACCCCCCTGGAGTAAAAAGTAACCCCCTGTTACGGTATTTCTTTACCGAAAAATGAGAAAAACAGTTACTTCTGATTTATGTAAGTCGCTCAATGTTTAATCCGTACTTGTTTTATCAAGTCAAGTGCGAACTAAACATCGAGTGCCAACTTTCAAATGGTTTAGTTGCAACGTGGCATTGTCAGGTTCAAACTTGCCAGTCGACAGCAATGAACATTTAACCTTCAGGGCTAACTGAGTTTGAACTTGCCCGCTGTTTACGAGTTCTTGAGACGTGCATTTTGTCTATAGTCTGTCCATGTCTGTCTAAGTTTTTATTCTTTATTTTGCCGCCGACTAAAAAAATTAAAAAGGCGCTGAAAGCATGAATCTGTAATCCCTATTCTGTTTAATATCTAAGCCAATCACGTAATTGTCGTTCCTACTAAGCTCTAAGCTTATAACAAAGCCAAAAAAAAAAAAAAAAAAGTAATAAGAGAAGATCTGAAATCAGCGAACGAACAAAGTGACAAAAAGAAAAGAATCAATAGGAAATTTAATGCTCTGAACCATTTAGAAAATTGAGGTAATAAATATTCTAAAAAGATAACAACTTTTCCTCCTCAACTTTCAAATTAATCCTTCATTGAAAATCTCTATTGTTTTCTTTTTCTTTTTTTTTTTTTCCTTTTTTTAAGGAAAAATCATTCGGGCCATCACGCCCGTATATTTTATCATTTATTTTTCCCTTTTTTTTCATCGTAATCGCCACCGACAGGCAATTATGTTGTGTAGATGGGGTATAAAAAATAAAATAAAAAAAAAGGATCCTTGGGAAACGGTTTTCGAAGATGGATAGCCCGGTTATTCCAGATCAAAATCAGTACGATGGTTTGAAATACGAAGATTGATGACCTTGGAACACATCTGTTGCTTGGCGCGATTAGCGTCGATTGTGAATCGGAGCCAAGTTTTACTCTTCTTCTTATTCTTATTCTTCTCCTTCTAGAGTAAGAACAATACTATTTTCTTTTATGTTCTGTTTTGTGGTGGAACGACTCCAATATTCGTTCCCCCTCCTTTTAAAAGCTTTCCGTTCAAATTGAATTAATAATGAGGAAAGAAATTAAAGCGAAATTATTCTCCAGTTTCTCACTTTGTTTTATGTTTCGGATTTGAGGACGGAATTCGTTTAAGGGTATTTCTGAAAGAAGTTTTCTTTTTTTTTTTTTCATTTTGGCAAATATAAGAAATTGTAAGAAAATAAGCGTCGTGTTCGAATAGTGAGTATCGTCGTGTTGTGTTAAAATCGAATAACTGCTTTTAAAAGAAATGAACAGAGCTTATTTGAAACCTGGATTTTGCAATGCAAGAATGGAGAGGCTTTAAAATTTTTACTTATTGCAAACTTTGAAACACTTGTTTTTTATTCGCCTCTTTATGAGGTCGGACCGCCAGTAAAGCCCAATTTTACATTGTCAAGTTTTAACTCGTGTTATTATGAGGTTGGAACTTGATAGTAGCTAGTTGATGCTTGACGGTAGCAATAAGTTGAAACTTGACCATAGCAAATTGGAATTTGATGGTAACAAGTTTTACTTGATAGTAACAAGTTGGAACTTGATAGTTGCAAGTCGGAACTTGATAGTAACAAGTTGTAACTTGATAGTAGCAAGTTGAAACTTGACAGCAGCCAATTAAAACTTGACAATTGCAAGTTGAAACTTGGTAGTAGCAAGTTGGAACTTGATAGTAGAGTTTGGAACTTGACAGTAGCCAATTGAAACTTGACAATAGCAAGTTGGAACCTGACAATTAGCAAGTTGAATCTTGATAGCAGCAAGTTGAAACTTAACAATAGCAAGTTGGAACTTGATATAGCAATGAATTATATTTCTCGTTCCTTACTTAGATTTTTTTGTATGATAATATCGGGATTATTGGAACAAATTGAAGGCACTATGTTTTCATCACCAACGTTTCGTTTATTAGATGATAAACTTTTTCAAGGCTACAATAAAGATGACAATTAATAGCGATATGAACGTGTGAAACAGTAACAACCTTACCTCGGAAAGAAATTATAAAATTATAAAGCTGAATTAAATACACGTCATGATTATAAATATAAATCAAGTTGGAACTTGATAGTAGTAAGTCGGAACTTGACAATATTAACTTGACAATATTAACTTGACAATATTAAGGACCTGGCCTGGTTTTGTGTGGTTCCCCACATAGACCTTTTCCATCTATAGGATGTCTATAAGATGTCTACATTTGAGAATGGATATCTAATAGATATCTAAAATTTTGCAATAGCTAGCTAATAGCCATCTATTAGCTAGCTATTTTTCGAAATGTCCTCGCTATTAGCCGGCTATTAGCAGCCTATTTTTTTAAGGGTATAAAAATTAAGGCTATCGTACCGTAACCAGAACCTTCGCTCTGTTACACCGCTGTAGCTATGTTGTTTATAAAAAGTTTTTTTAATTTCTTTGTGACTTTTCTGGTAGTAGAGTTCAACTTACTGTATTATGTAGGATTCAATATTGCACATACAGTATATATACTTGTAAGCCTAAAAATTTTATAATCTTCAGTATTTAAGCTTATAATTTTTGATGTTGTTGACGAGTCAAATAAATCGAAATTTTAAGTGTATAAGATTTAAAATTGTCTGAATTTAAAAAATTACAGAATTTTATATAAGTGGCCAATGTACCAGTATAGTTCTTGAACTGATAACTTTTGATTTAAATGCTAGTTAATAAGCGTAATAAATACATAAATAAATTAATTTTTAAAATTCTAAAAAATTTTTACTGAAATTAAAAATTAGATACATGTGAAAGAATTAAATCACCTAATTTACTAAATTACCTAATAATACTAAAATAGATGTCTATTACATAGACATCATTCCATACTGTTATAGCCTTCTATTAGAATATATAAGATATCTTTAGTATAACTATTTTTTTTAGCGATTCATAGATATCTCAAAGCTCAGAGGGTCTATGTGGTTCAAACTTAACAGTCGAAAAATACCAATAAGCAATGAGCCTTTAGGGCTTCCGTTGATTGGACTTGGCCGATCCTTCGGGTTTGCAGTTCAGTGTCATTGCATTTATGCCGTGCCGAGAAACATGCAGAATTGCTCTTATGCAATAACTTGGGTAAGGAGGAATGTGAGAAGCTCTTACGCAGTTTTAACTGCGTATTTTAACTTTAGTTAAAGCGAACAGTAGAAAAGGAAGCAGTAGAAAAACAAAGGTCCTTATGTTCGGGTTCTTTTGTATACAAAATGTATACAATATGCATACATTTAGCCAATACGCTTCATTGGTTTAGGGTCCATAGTATGAGAGTCTATCTTGCCTTGCTCATTTTTAATTTCTGATATTGAAATAACATTTATAGCATCATTCAATTTTTTTTTTTTTTTCATTCATTGGGAAAAAAGTTAATTGAACGACCAATAAAAATTTAAACAATAGCCACCGTTACTTCCGTTTTAAATATTACACGGAATGGGACCATTTTATACAATGACCGCGATCCCAAAAGAGGTGCATTAACATATCCGAAAGCGTATTAATTATTGAATAGAGTAAAACCGGGGCAGTTATTAAGGGTTCCAAGAGAGTGAGAGAGATAACAAACAACAAAAAAATTACAAAATTTTGCGTATTAAATTTTCACTCCCAGATGTTTTCCCCGTTCATTCCCATTAATTTTGTGTAACGATATCGGAAAATAATAAATCACGACATTGCAAAAAAAAAAAAAAAAAAAAAAAAAAAAAAAAAAAGAATAATTAACCACAATTTTGTATTTAACTTAAATAAATGTGGAATCATTTACTTTAATCGTAGAAATGTAACAGTGACCAATCGATTTTATATTTAAAAAGAATTCCGATTGGGAAAAAAAATCCTTGACACGGGAAAAAATGGAATCATCTTGACCATTTCCCGCATAAATATTTTCTTCCCATTATGCTCTTAAAATATTTTTCCTGGAAAACCTTTTTAAAAATATTAAAGAATGAAGGAAAAAAGCTACGTTCGGTTTTCGTTTCTGAGCAAAAAAAAAAAAAAAAAAAAGACCATTCCTGACAATATTAAATTCCATTTTTTTTTTTTTTTTAGAAAAAATATCAATTTTCAACCATAAAAGAAAAACGGTTAAACTTTACATCTTGTGGTATTTTTTATATATAAATTATATATAATTTATATATAATTTATATATAAGATATATATAATTTATATATAATTTATATATAACTTATATATAAATATATAAAAGGTGAATATATATAAATTATATATAAATTATATATAATTTATATATAATTTATATAAATTAAATCTTGAAAAAAAGGTACGAACTCGAACTCAGCAAAATTTAGCAAAATTTTAGCAAAAATGATTTTTCGATTTACTATATATGATTTATATATAAGTTATATATTTTTATATAATTTATATATAACTTATATATAACTTATATATGATTTATATATAAATTATATATAATTTATATATAAATTATATATAAATTATATATAAGATATTTTATATATAAATTATATATAATATATACATGAAATTTTATGCATAATTTATCCGACTTTAAAATCGAGAAGTTTTCAACTTATTTAAAATTGGAAAAATACAAACAACAACACCAGGCTTTTTACAGGGCTTGAAGCCCCATCGCCGCATCGACAGCAGTCCGCCATTTGGACCTATCCTGAGCCGCCGCTCGCCAGTCTAGCACCCCTAGGCGGCCGGAATCCGGGGATACATTATCCTCCCATCTTAGCCGAGGTCTTCCTAAAGGTCTTGGACTTGTAGGACGATCATCCAAAACTCGTCGTATAGCCCGTGTATCCGGCGCCCGTGCCACGTGTACCTCCCACCGCAGCCTCATAGACTTGATCACATCATATTATTTATAGGACTGCCCGGTAAGCCTTCGGATTTCTTCGTTAGTCTTGACACGGACGCGTCCGGATACGGGGTCTATATTGGGACCAAGGATCCTCCTAAGGAACTTATTTTCAAACACCAGCAATCACTTCTCGGTTTGGATCATTAAGGTCCACGTCTCGCAACCGTATGTAAAAATGGGGTGCAGGGTGGAATTATAGACGAGAAGTTTAGAACGGCGGGACAGGGATTTACTTCGGAATAGGTGGTTTAGGGACTGAAGGCATGGGGTTTCCTCTGGATTCCTCTGGATCATCGCTTTGACTTCGTAGTTGGTATTATTGTTACGCGTGACGGTGGAGCCCAGGTATCGGAACTCTGAGACTTTTTTTCAGATTTTTTAAACGACATCTTGAGGTACCGCAATGACACCGTCATGCGTAACAATGATACCAACTACGAAGTCAAAGCGAGGATCCAGAGGAATCCAGAGGAAACCCCATGCCTTCAGTCCCTAAACCACCTATTCCGAAGTAAATCCCTGTCCCGCCGTTCTAAACTTCTCGTCTATAATTCCACCCTGCGCCCCATTTTTACATACGGCTGCGAGACGTGGACCTTAATGATCCAAACCGAGAAGTGATTGCTGGTGTTTGAAAATAAGTTCCTTAGGAGGATCCTTGGTCCCAATATAGACCCCGTATCCGGACGCGTCCGTGTCAAGACTAACGAAGAAATCCGAAGGCTTACCGGGCAGTCCTATAAATAATATGATGTGATCAATTGATATCAATTGACTAAAGTCATCATAGCCTTGATGTGATCAAGTCTATGAGGCTGCGGTGGGAGGTACACGTGGCACGGGCGCCGGATACACGGGCTATACGACGAGTTTTGGATGATCGTCCTACAAGTCCAAGACCTTTAGGAAGACCTCGGCTAAGATGGGAGGATAATGTATCCCCGGATTCCGGCCGCCTAGGGGTGCTAGACTGGCGAGCGGCGGCTCAGGATAGGTCCAAATGGCGGACTGCTGTCGATGCGGCGATGGGGCATCAAGCCCTGTAAAAAGCCTGGTGTTGTTGTTTGTATTTTTCCAATTTTAAATAAGTTGAAAACTTCTCGATTTTAAAGTCGGATAAATTATGCATAAAATTTCATGTATATATTATATATAATTTATATATAAAATATCTTATATACAATTTATATATAATTTATATATAATTTATATATAATTTATATTAATTTATATATAATTTATATATAATTATATATAAATTATATATAAATTATATATAATTATATATAAATTATATATAACTTATATATAAATCATATATAGTAAATCGAAAATCATTTTTGCTAAATTTTGCTAAATTTTGCTGAGTTCGAGTTCGTACCTTTTTTTCAAGATTTAATTTTATATAAATTATATATAATTATATATAATTATATATAATTTATATATATTCACCTTTTATATATAATTTATATATAAGTTATATATAAATTATATATAAATATATATAATTTATATAAATTATATATAATTATATATAAAAAATACCACAAGATGTAAAGTTTAACCAGAAAAACAAGATTAGAATGAATGAAAAGCGCCTTCGGCAAATCAAGGTTTAATCACAACAAAGGGAGTCTCTTTTTCTTTCCAGAATAAAAATTTTTACAAGTTGGTTTCCACTGTGTAACAAACATATATTGCAGCAAAAAAAAAAAAAACTTCAAACAAGTTAATAGACGAATCATCGTTCATTTTGGTTTTTTTATTTGATTTAATATATATTCGTATTTTTTTTTTCTTTTATCGCGAAATAATAAAAAATTTAAATCAGTTTTATTATGGAAAAATGAAAATTGTCGAATCACGCATAGGCAATAAAAAAAAAAAGTAGCTAAAATTCGAAATCGTTATACCGCCAATGAAAAAAGGTTTCAAAATGATTAATCCTCCGGTTTTTATATTTATCTGGGGAGCAAGATAACAAATTTTAAGTGCTGGCTCACTGACACTGCATCCAGGGCATTAAATTAAATATGCATGTTTGTATGAGAGAATCGTCGACTCTCAAAATTATACAATTTAAACGGGAAAGGTTATAATAATTTTGAAATATGGATGATTTTTTCGAGAAACAAAAAATCTGATCTGAAAAAAAAAAAAAAAAAAAAAAAGATGCTTTTACAGAATAAACCGGAAGTTAAGTTTTATTCTATGATCCTGTCAGAATAAAAAACACTTGGTTTGCCTAAAAGACTCGGTTTCAAACACTCGTTTTCCTCAATCCCAAAACAAATAAATAAACAAAATTATCGTGCTTTTTTTTTTTTTTCGGAAACCTTCGATAAGAGGTCTGAGAGTGTTATTCTGTCTATAAAGAGCTTCTCTGGAGATGACACTTCAAAGAGCAACGAAATTAAAACCAATCGTTCATACGGTTAAAAATGGAAAAAATAAAATGTAAATAAATCTCAAATGTTTACTTCGGATTTTTTCGGAATTTTTGAAGGAACTTCGATGATGGTTTTTCTTGGAAAGGAAAGGATAAAAATGTGAGAAAAATTTGTGTTGCCAATGTTGATTATTGCCTTTTTTATTTTACCCTCTTTTTTTTTCTTGTCGGGAGGTTAATTTGAAGTGCAATGTTTTAATTGGAAGCTCGGATGCTGTGTTTTAAGTCTTTTGTTTTTCTCCTTTTCCTTCCCTGACTGTTAGTTCCTGTATTCCTGGAATGGGGACTATTCGGCCCGAGGGGACACAATTTTGATATCGTTTTATTTTTCTCTGGCCTTGACTTTTTAGGGGTCATACAAATATTACGTAAGCACTTAACAGGGGAGAAAGGGTAGTTGATGGGATGCTTACGGCTGCTTACGGAAGGAAGAGGGGGGGGGGGGGGTATTCCATATCTTACGTAAGATTTGGAATTTTAAATATCTGCCATTAGAAAATATCGGCTGCACAATTTCATTCTATGATTCCTTTAAGTTCATTTTTGATCTGATTTTATTAAGTAATTTTTGATTTTGTTTATTGATTTTTTATATTATTTTATTATTGATTCATTAACTTTTAAAAAAATAAAATGTAAAATAAATCTAGAAATCTCGGCTCTTATATTTAAAAAATAAACGATTTTTTGGTAGAGGTCCCTATGTTGGTCATCAAATTGTATACAAAATGTATACAAAATGTATACAAATTGTATACAAAATGTATACCAATTGTATACATTTTGTATACAAAATGTATACAAAATGTATACAATTTGTATACAACTTTTATTTGTATATTTTTTGCATAAAATTGGTATACATTTTGTATACATTTTGTATGCATTTTGTATACATTTTGTATTCATTTTGTATACATTTTGTATACATTTTGTATACATTTTGTATACATCCGGATAGGGAAATTTCAGACCTCTGTTTGAGACCATAAAATTGTATACAATTTGTATACAAAATGCATACAATTTGTATACAAAATGTATACAACTTTTTCTGCATCACGCCCGTAGCCAAGGGGGGCCACTGGTTGGGCTGACTGGTTGCCCCCCCTGGAGTAAATTGGCTAAACATGACAGGTATAGGGAATGAAGACCTATTGCCCCCTTATCAAGCCCAACTGCTCCCCCTGGCTCTTCGTTCTGGCTACGGGCCGTTCTGGATCGGAAACTTTAGACCTGTGTGTGTGTTTGAGAGCTGAAAATTGTACACAATTAGTGTCTAAAATGTATACAAAATGTACACATCTTATATTTGAAAATGGTGACCCGTAGCCGAATTCATAGCGCTCTCGACTCTCAATTATAGATGCGACACGTCGTGCTTCTATTCTAGTTCATAGCTAGAATTTTTTCTCAGGTCAAAACTAGTGCTCTGGTAAGAAAATCAACGGTCACCACCCCTCGGCAGGCAATGGCAAACCACCGAGGGGTAATTGCCTCCTAAATCTCTCAAAAACACCCGTCCGGAACCTTCGTTAAACTCTGGGTCCCGTTTGCATGTGAGCGCACGCTCGTAATCGAGTAAAAATGGAAAATATTACTCCTGAATTTACGGGCCAAACCACGAGGACTGTAACGTCCGCACTACACTTAGCTTATAGGCGTGGTGTGTAACGGAATTTACTTCATATGTATTCACTTTAATCGCTTCCGTACTACATTTATACAACATTTTGAATTGTGCTCAAGAAAACCGCGGGAATAGTTTGTAGTTTATAGGAAAAAAAGGCTACTATCATGGGAAGCTTCCGGATATCGGTTGTGTATGAGCTAAGTGAAAAATTAATGGAAAAATGCTTGAGGAATGATTTACGCAGTGATACTATGTACATTAACTTTTTCTCTTTTTCTCGTTTCAGGAACCCCTGGGCAAAGAGAAGCGATGTAAGAACCAAAATGGATTAATAAAGCCAGGAATTTAGGGGGAAAAAAATTAATAAAATCAAATTTCAAATGTAATAGTATATTGTTTTGTTAACGCAAAAATGTGGTTCCCTACCGATTTGTTTCTTTTTTGGGGGGCCAACAGTGCCCCCCAAAAAACATTCATTCATTATTTTAAATTGAAATAACTTGACCAGAGTCTTTTAGTGAAATTTAAGTTATAGCAATGGAATTAAGAAGACCCATCCAAAGCTTCATATGGAACTGATACAATCTTGCTAAAAACCAAAATTTTAAATCTACGATACATATAACATTCATCTCCTATCATATAAAAAAAACCAAACTTAGGCGTAGATCAAAAATATGGGAATTAGGGATCTAAGATACGCATATCATTTTGCTACATTTTTCCTATTTTATTCATGTTCATATTCTATTTATATAATTTAAATTCGTTCAAGCTATAATTTTTGAGATAAATGAGAGTAGCAATATACTGTAGTAGGAATTTTATTCGAATAATAGTAAAGATATTCAAATCTCTATTTTTCACATATTTTTGTTAAACTTTCGTATTTCGTGACGAGAATCCGAGTTTTAATGAACAGAGAGGTCGTTGATTCCGAATCTGAAATTAGCTTTTGCATAGGGGGCACTGTTGACCCCCCAAAAAAGAAACAAATCGATAGGGAACCACATTTTTGCGTTAACAAAACAATATACTATTACATTTGAAATTTGATTTTATTAATTTTTTTCCCCCTAAATTCCTGGCTTTATTAATCCATTTTGGTTCTTACATCGCTTCTCTTTGCCCAGGGGTTCCTGAAACGAGAAAAAGAGAAAAAGTTAATGTACATAGTATCACTGCGTAAATCATTCCTCAAGCATTTTTCCATTAATTTTTCACTTAGCTCATACACAACCGATATCCGGAAGCTTCCCATGATAGTAGCCTTTTTTAATCGATTTCGTAGAAAGAAGGAGATTCCATGTGTTCAATGGCGACTGGATTTGTGTATATATATATATATATATATTCGAATCTCTGTCACGCGGAAAAAAACTCCTAATAAAACTAAAAAACGGAACCGTCAATGCATGATGTTATGGATCTTCTTAAAATAAAGTTAAAAATCCTCAAATCATGAAACATTTAATACAATAGGAAGACGGTTGCAAGGTGGGAAGAATATATGTGCTTAAACGTCTTCTTATGATTCAATGTTGTTGTTTGAAAAAAGCTGTTTGCGACTCGTCTTATCGTTTGACTCGTTTTATCGTGCATTCATATTCACGTTGTTTGAGCTCTTAAGTACGATAAAATTAACTTTATGTGTAAGCGCATTTGTTGTGAGTAAAGAGGAACATGGTTTTAGTTAGATTGTTTTTATTTTTTTTTTATGCTGCGAAAATGAAAATGATATAACGTACGGTAGCCCTTTCTTAAGAGTAAAATAAGGTATTTACAATCAAATTTATCATTGGTGTAAACTAAAAAAAAAATTGTTTGTAAACACAAATATGTCGATGATTTTAGTTAAAATGATAGAAAATCAGGTAATAAGAATTATATGGCCTTAGCTTTCATTTGAGTGAGATCAAACAGTATGTGTTTATTAATTTTAAAACATCTGAGATTTTTTTTTTTTTTTTTTTGAAAGCGCCAAATTTAAATTTTTGTATAGAATTTTTTTTTCTTCGAAGGAAGTATTCTTAACAAAGTAGATTTAGATTAGAAAAAAAAATGGCTACTGTTTGTAAAGAACTAAATCTTTATAGCTGGTATCGGGAAAACGGGCGCTCATAAGCTAACACATATAGGCAACTTTGTTACAAAAAACAAACAACGAGAATTGCTCGTCTGCTTATAATGTGCGGCGCTCTAGCACGCGAGCAATTCTCGCGTACTTCGGATTGCATAGCTACCCCCGTAATCCCGATACCAGCTATAAATTAATTTTTTGCGTGAAGATGAGCCATTTTACTGTTTAACTGCATTTAATGAATAAATAGCGACTTGGATTACTCAAAATTAGACATTTAGGAACGTAGTTTTAGGTATAAGAAATAATTTGTACGTTTGCGGGGGTCTAGCAAATATATCACTTTTAAGTGAAATACCACTATAAAATGATTACAGTTTCTGGTATTGAGTTCTAAATAAAAGGAAGACAAATAGAAATATGAATGCAAAAAAAAAAAAAAAAAAAAAAAAAAAATGTTTTTTAAAAGAAAATTTTCCAAAAATAAAATTCTAATGTTGACTTGGTTAGAGAATTACCCTAAAGCAGAAACTAAAAAGCTAAAAATAATTTTTTAGAATAAAAAAAATCGATTTCGAATTAAAAGCCCAAAAAAGCTAAAAACAAGTTAAATAAAGTCGAAACTTCATCACTGACTATCTAATTGAACTTTTGTGTTCTTTTTCTTCATTTTCATATTTTTAAAAACTGAAATCGAGATCGCATTGGAAGTTCATACATTCACGAGATGTGATCTCGATTTCAGTTTTTAAAAATATGAAAATGAAGAAAAAGAACACAAAAGTTCAATTAGATAGTCAGTGATGAAGGTTCGACTTTATTTAACTTGTTTTTAGCTTTTTTGGGCTTTTAATTCGAAATCGATTTTTTTTATTCTTAAAAAATTATTTCCTATAAACTACAAACTATTCCCGCGGTTTTCTTGAGCACAATTCAAAATGTTGTATAAATGTAGTACGGAAGCGATTAAAGTGAATACATATGAAGTAAATTCCGTTACACACCACGCCTATAAGCTAAGTGTAGTGCGGACGTTACAGTCCTCGTGGTTTGGCCCGTAAATTCAGGAGTAATATTTTCCATTTTTACTCGATTACGAGCGTGCGCTCACATGCAAACGGGACCCAGAGTTTAACGAAGGTTCCGGACGGGTGTTTTTGAGAGATTTAGGAGGCAATTACCCCTCGGTGGTTTGCCATTGCCTGCCGAGGGGTGGTGACCGTTGATTTTCTTACCAGAGCACTAGTTTTGACCTGAGAAAAAATTCTAGCTATGAACTAGAATAGAAGCACGACGTGTCGCATCTATAATTGAGAGTCGAGAGCGCTATGAATTCGGCTACGGGTCACCATTTTCAAATATAAGATGTGTACATTTTGTATACATTTTAGACACTAATTGTGTACAATTTTCAGCTCTCAAACACACACAGGTCTAAAGTTTCCCGATCCAGAACGGGCGTAGCCAGAACGAAGAGCCGGGGGAGCAGTTGGCTTGTTAAGGGGGCAATAGGTCTTCATTCCCTATACCTGTCATGTTTTGAGCCAATTTACTCCAGGGGGGGCAAACCAGTCAGCCCAACCAGTGGCCCCCCTTGGCTACGGGCGTGATGCAGAAAAAGTTGTATACATTTTGTTATACAATTGTATGCATTTTGTATACAAATTGTATACAATTTTATGGTCTCAAACAGAGGTCTGAAATTTCCCTATCCGGATGTATACAAAATGTATACAAAATGTATACAAAATGTATACAAAATGAATACAAAATGTATACAAAATGCATACAAAATGTATACAAAATGTATACCAATTTTATGCAAAAAATATACAAATAAAAGTTGTATACAAATTGTATACATTTTGTATACATTTTGTATGCATTTTGTATACAATTTGTATACAAAATGTATACAATTGGTATACATTTTGTATACAATTTGTATACATTTTGTATACATTTTGTATACAATTTGATGACTAACATAGGGACCTCTACCGATTTTTTTTCGATTTCGTGTAATTCTACGAGAAATGTGGAATAACCCGAATAATTGAGTAAATTAAACATAAATATAAATAAGAAATATAAGAAGAAGAAGCAAAATATTCTTTGGCCGAAATCATTTCAATTAGATTGGCCAAAAAATATTTAAAAATCAATTTCAGGTTTTTCCACACTACATACCCACCGGAAGGGTTTCCGTGTGGAATTTCTCAAAAAGAACGCTCAGGTTTTTCCTGGGTCCCGTATGATCCCTTACCCGGGAAAAGTTTAAGGCCCGCAATTACTCTTTCTCAGCTTCCATCCCTTCATTTGAAGTTAACAGTCACAGTTTTATCAACCCTAAATTTTTCAGATTTTTTGAACGGCATATTGAGATGTCGCATTGTCCTTGAAATTTCCAAAGAGCTCTTCGTTTAAGGGTCAAAATGAAAAATTTTTTTGGCATAAAAGACCATATATATTTTAATCGGAGATTCCTAATTAATAATTCGAAATCAGAAATTAGTTTTTGTGCGCAACTGTGGAGCCACCGGCATAAAGCCATAACAATGTTTTCAGAGTTTTTAAGTACGGCCTGTAACTTAAAAACCGTGCATCAAAACTAATTTTCGACTTCAAATTCGTAATCTACACAAAATTTCCGATAGGAATTGATGGTTTTTTATGATCAAAAATGTTTGTCATTTTTGGCCCTTTCAAGGGCTTTTTGAAAATTTCAAGGCCAATGCGACGGCACAAGACGCCATTCAAAAAATCCGAAAAATCCAGGGTTGATACTCTACCTATAAAGGAGTTTTGAAATTGTAAAAAAGTTTAATTGTTAAAAAAATGAAATAAAAAAAACTGAAATAAAACGGATTATTTGCTCTATTTTTCATCAGCCGTAGGACCTTGTTTTTAATACTTGGGGATATAATTTTATAATTCGCATCTCTTTTTTCTGTGAAATTTATACCCCCCCTTTTCAAACAAAATGAGAAATTATGAGTTACGGCTTATAAATAGTAAATTATTAATATTGAATAGGACGAATGAATAACCAACAGATCAGGATCGTAAATTACAGTAATAAATTAAGCTTTCTCCATTTTACTTTGTTTTCGTGGAAAACCCCGGTTAACAATCCTTTTCTCCTGTCATTTCACTAGATTATGCGATACATATTAAAATCGGCTGTGTGTATAACCTGTCAAGTTTCGTGACACTGTGCCAGGCTCGAAATCGCGGTTATCAAACCTTTTTGCGAGGGAGAAATTCTTGGGCTAGCCGCAATTTCCTTTCCCCTCCTTTTATCCAGCAAAATCTTTCGTTTCCGACCCCCACTCCGAAAAACGTCTCGGAAAAATAAAACGAAATTGACTTCCATACATGAAAGTACTAAAATCGCTTAAAAAAAATTTTACGACGGGAATCCTTGAAAAAAAAAATTCTGTATTGGATTTTCTATTTTTTTTCCTCCCTTTTTTCTTCTTTTTTTTTTTTTTTTTTTTTTTTTTTTTTGTGGAGCATTTAAGACGAGTTGAAATAATCGTGTGGAACGTTTTAAGCTGATAATCCCTTTTAAAGAAATTATTGTGTAAAGTTTTTTTTTCTCTCCCCCTCCTCCCTCCGAAAGAAATATTATGTGTATTTTCTTTAGTATGAAAAAAGTATCTTTTTTTATTCTTTTTCAGTGGGAAAAACAAGATATTAATATTTTTGTGATCGGTATAAAAACTATATAGTAAGAGCTTTCTTTTAAGGAATTTCCTATCAGACCTGCAATTCGTTTTACGATTTTATTATTATCAGTTCTTTTTTTTTTTTTTTTTTTTTTTTTTTTCCTTCTTCTTCTTTTTATTGCAATTTTTTTAGGTTTTATTGTTCAGTTTAGAAGTCGTTTTGTCTTAAAATCTTATATTACGTTTTGGAAAAATAAAGATAGATTTTTTAAAGTGTTTAATGTCAAAAATGCTGACGACGTTTTTCATAAAAAGGAACGGTGGTCATTAGTAATCGAGCTCCAAACCTGCGAGGTAAAAAATGAGTTGCCAGCAATGGGGCAAGCAGACACGAAACTCATCCCCCATGGTAGTATCATTCGTGACCAAGTTTTGCATCCCGTTTTTTGGCCCAATCCGATTTTGAAAAACATCTTTTAGTTGTGACTATTTTCGGAATGGTGAAACAATGAAATAAATATTTATTTGATTCTAGATAATTTAATAAATATGTTTATTTTATTGTTTCGGCGTTTGGTAAATAGTCGCAATTAAATGACAATGCAAGGAAGAAAATT
The DNA here is from genome assembly GCA_037577465.1 of Liposcelis bostrychophila. Taxonomy (NCBI): domain Eukaryota; kingdom Metazoa; phylum Arthropoda; class Insecta; order Psocodea; family Liposcelididae; genus Liposcelis; species Liposcelis bostrychophila. Next base: position 10,143,696 of record CM075212.1, read on the forward strand.
GAATATTAACACCTTTTAGGGCGAAAAGGCTGGTACAGGATAACCATAAGGTAGTTGCCCACGAAAAAAATTTTTGAGTTTTCATTGGTACTTTGTTCGGGTACGTCGGAGATGATTTTTGGTGAAGCGAAAATTTTTTTTGCAACCCCAAAGGAACGATTTTGGGGGTTGAAGAAAATTCGTTTTTCGTTTATAACTCTTGAACGGATCGTCCGATTTGACAAATTGAAAATCGAAATGAAAGAGAAAAATAAGAGCTTTATTTTGGTGTAAGTGCCAATTTTTTTAAGTGCCCAGAATAAATGCCAGAATTTTTCAAAGATTTAAAAAATGTTTTTTACTATAATGTGTAGCCGGATCCAAATCTCGTTACCGTAGGATTAAAGTACCCAAAAAGTAACTTTAGAAACGTATTTTCTAAAATTTTTTGCGAAGGGCAAAAAGAGCCAAAAAAAAATGCCAAAAATTTTTAATTCAATTTAAGTTTTTTTTTAAGTCAGGTGACAGAGGGGGAAAAAAAGATTTTAATTCTACACGAAGTGCTTTGATCCATCATATCGTACGCGACAGAAACAAGATAACATACCTATCACCTCCACTCTGGAAAATTCTAGTAACAACATAAATTTTCATCTTATAAAAATTCTTTTTCTTTTTCTCCTTCACTTTAAAACGATCAATAAATATTTATTAAAATTTGACTTTCATGGCTGAAAGGAGTTTAGTTCTCTGCTTCTCTTTCTCATTTTTAAATTTCCCCCGGATTTACGACTAAGCAAAATCCCTCAAGTTCAATTTTGCAAAACTAGCGGAAAACTTTTGGTAAAAGATAAGTTTTCATTCATTCATTCATTGATTCCGAGAAGAAAATTTACGCCGCTCCATAAAAATTTATTTCCTTTTGAAAAATCGGTGATCATGTCCTATTAAATTACCGTATACCGGATTTGTAAAGAGGGTCTCAACCTTTCTTCATGCGTTTATGTTTATTCTACTTTTTGCTTCTTCAAAGAGGCCCTGCTTTAAAAAAGAAAAAAAAAGCGACGGAAATCCCGGACTTCTCTTTTAAAATGTGCTCACATTTGTCGAAAAGAGCAAGCATGAGGAAATTCTTTGTGCTAAAAGTATTTTCCCATCCGGTTTTAAGTCCGTATAACTTGACAGCTTGTTAGAGTCTAAATTTGCCTTCCAAAATATTTTAGACTGAAAACTCATTCATGACGAAACATCTCATTCCATTTTACATTAACAAAACTCAGTGACTCTTTGCTTTTTCCAACAGATAAAAATGAAAAGCTTTCTGTTTTCGAAAATCACACACACAATAAGTGCAATGAGTCGAAAATATGAACAAGGGCTTTGAAGTATGGTAATCACGGAGGATTGTATTTTTAAGTTATGACCAAAGCAATTTTTTTTTTTTTTTTTTTTTTTTCGAAGGCTGAATTTTGACAAGAAAAATATTTTCATGGAAAGTTAGGTCGCCTATCGAACGCCTCCAAAAGTTTTTAATTTAAGGGTCTTGCAAGTCTGACAAGTTTATGGGACGTCGATTTTGAAAAGTCGAAACTTTTGCGAGTAAATAAGAAAGAAGGCGCTTTCGCTCATAAATTTAAGAGCTGTTCCGAATTTTCGTAGATTGTAGGTGAAATATTGAAAGATAAGAGAGATATTTTCCATTTTCGCAGAATTTTTGGTAAAAAAAAAAAAAAATTTTTTTTTTTTTTTGCAGTGGAAAACGATTATTGTCAAAAAAAAGTTTCACATCGGTCCTGCCAAGCGAATCTAACGTAACTCCATTTTAGAATTGACACTTGTCTCCTATTTTTAACTTAGTCAATTCCCGAATGGAGTTGCGTTAGATTCGCTTAGCACGAAGACATAAAAAGTGAAAAAACAAGTCGAAAATCAAAGAAAATTCAGAGAGCTGAAATCATAAGTGGAAAAACTACGAGGAAAAATTTAGGAACAGACATCTGTAATATCCGAATCCGCTTGAATCATGCCTAGTACGTTTTGAAATCGAACGGAACGCCAGCAGGGCACTTCAAAAAATATTTACATTTCCTAAATTTAATCATGTTGATTGTATGCTTTCCCTTTTTTGAAGCTTTCGGGAAGTTCAATAAAAACTCCAGACAACAACACAGAGAGAGAGAGAGAGAGAGGAGGGGGGGGGGAGATCAAAAATTAATTGACAAACGTTCTTTTTGTATCGTAAAAATAAAGGGAGCATTCGCTACATTTTACATTTCCAGGAATTTCTTTCAGCCAGCAGGCATCACGTAAACATGTAGGATTGAGAAATATTAGCCAAGCATAAAAATAATAGTCAGAATTTTTTGTGCTGAGTTCCTTGTTTTCATTTCCAGGAACTTAATAAAGACGAAACATTTTCCATACGAAACAAAAATATATTTGAATTCCGTTTTTGTTTTGTCTCCTTTAGGTTATTAATTACTTCCACTACTTGATTATCTAATGGAGACAAATTGTCGGAGGCAGGTATCACTCCCAGGTAACAGGCAAAATTCAGTCTAGAGTATTCTTTGCAGTCAGGTAACATACACCTGGAGTGGGTAATCCCCGGCACAATAAATTTTTCAATTTTTTTTTTTTCTACTACGTATTATATCGTTTTGCCCTCTGCTGCTAAAAACATTTGAAAACTAAAAGTGTTACCAGAAGCAAAAATGGGAAAATGGTTTAGTCTAAAGAGCAAACTAAATCCACTAGGGGGCTATCGGCTGCTGTCTTGGTATAATGACTGGCGGATTTAAATTTATTGTTAAATAAAGACACGAGGGCCGTCCATAAATTACGTTAGCATTATTTTGGTCATTTTTAAAGTCATTTGACTTTCGTGCATTTTAATTTCACCGCAAACAATCCCGTGTCCTCTCGCTCCAATCGACCTGGCTGTGCAATTTCCCTCGTTGTAATGTTTTGATTTTTTTATTATTTTTTACTATCTTTATTCTTCGTTTTAATAATTTGATCGCAATCATGCCTTCGTTTTAGATATGTTTTTTTTTTTCTTCAGTAATTGAATCTAGGCTGAGGCCATTTTTCCATCGACATAATTTAGTTTAATCGACTTTTCGGTCAGTACACAGTAAAAAATATTATGTAAATATGTTCTAAACGGTCCACATAAATTTTTCTGTTGTTTTTCCCAAAGGTTGGAGGTGTTCGAAAACAAGGTTTTGAGAATTATCCTAGGCCCTAGAAGGAATCTGGCTACGGGGCGCTTGAGAATTCGATTGAACGACGAGATCCGTCAACTCACTGGTCAGCCTCACATCACTGGTGTGATCAAATCAAGGAGACTTCAGTGGGCTGGACATGTCGCTCGTGCGCCGCCTACCCGGTATATAAGACAGGTCCTGGATAACAGACCGACGAGCCCTCGGCCTTTAGGCAGACCACGGCTTCGTTGGGAAGATAATGTGTCGGCTGATGCGGGGTCGGCTTCCCAGCCGACCCCGATTGGAGGACGGCTTGCCAGGATAGAGCCGCCTGGCGTTTTGTCTGTGATGCGGTAATAGGGCTTCATGCCCTGTAAACGCCTTATGTGTGTGTGTGTGTGTTTTCCCAAAAGGTAAACAAAAACAAAAACAAAAACAACATAAGAATTATGTGGACCTACTTCTGTTGATTTTGACATAAAATTTTTTACTGTGTATCATTTCTTTCGTAGTTTATTTGACGTTACGGTCAGACACACGGTTTTTATAGAAACTACTTTTACAGTGAGGTTAAGATGACTGTACTAGTAGTTCCTAGAGGGAGGGAGTGTCGGCGGTCACCCATCCACAAACTGGCCGTTTTCAATGCTGCTTAACTTCATTGATCACGATGCCGCTAGATGAAACGAGTCACCACTCCGACCCCCTTTCTTCTTCTTCTCATTGTGCCGTATCTGTGTCCAGGCGTAGGCGACCATCGATGAGATTTTTAAATTCATCTCTATCGGGGGCAATCCTGAAAAGCTCCTCGATGCTTAAACCGGTCCAAACTCTTAAATTACGCAGCCACGATAGATTCTTCCGGCCTATTCTCCTTTTTCCCCCCGACCCCCTTTATATATGTTAATTTATTTTTTATTCTTTGTCTGTTAAAAATCGACGTGTTTTAAGGTAAATTATCGGACGAAACTTTTGTTTATATGTATCAGTCACTTTCTCCCACACAATCTAACCTAACCTGGCCACTATTTTTCAGCTCTATATAATTTTTAATTTTGTTTTTATTTTTAGTTGCTCGCCACTGATGATGACCGTTTAGAATGGTCGAAACACGTGTCTGATATTCCTATTGTTTTTGATGCAATATAAATTTGTGACCAGATAAAGGAAGAAGTTGTGCTTTTTATTTAGTGTGGTCGTTTCTAAAACTCATATCCTCAATCTGTCTCCTTTTTCTATTACTTCACCTTTTTACCACAAGACCTCCGCCAATGTATGTATGTATGTGCTTTTTACTCCTAAGCGTAGTTTTTTTTTACTATTGGAAATAAAATGGCGCCCAAAACGCGTCTGAAATTTTTTTTTGAGACGTCCAACGACCTGCTTCATTCACTCGTATCTTCAGATATACCTTTCTCGTCTTAAGTCATTATTAATAAATCTAAAGCCGGTCGCCATTTTACTAGAGCAGCAACCGGGAGTCTCCTAGCGAACATACTTGCGGAAAAAATCCCTAATAATCACATTCTTCAATTAATTAGCTAATGGAGACAAGGTATTTCACTGGATGTAGATCACCAATAAAAAATTCGTAATTTTTAATTTGTATAAGGCTCAGACTTTCTGGAAACGATTTCGGATCGTTGAAGGCACTATTTATAGTAAAAAAATAATGCCGGAGATAATGTTGAAATCGTTTTTCGTTTTCAAAATGTAGAAACAATCAACTTTTTTTTTTTGTTCGAGCTTTTAATTTTCTTTTTAAACCTTCGTCAATATCTCCGTGTAATTGCTATAAATACAGTCAAACACTCCCTTAAGCGCATCCAATTGAAACATATCCATTTGACAGGGATTAACGACAGCAAATAGAATTGGGAGGATTTACTTCTACGATATTCCACGTGAAATCCCTTCATTTTATGTGCTTTATACTGGAAGGTTTAATTTATAATTGGGATAATATAATTCAGTCTCTTGTGAAATACGATTTTTCAGGAGGGAAAAAAAATAAAAAAAAGGGAAAACCGCAAAAATTATTTTATTCCGAATATAAAAGGAAAAAGACAATTAATCTTATGAAGGATCTTAACTGTCAAGAAAAGCAAATCCAGACTTTATCATAAACGACAAGTTTGATTTTTGAGGTTATAACTCGGGGAGTTTTCCCTTCCAAGACAAAAGAGATTCTAATCAAGAGTTTGTGTATCTTTTGTGTGACTTCTCTTAAATTCGTTTTCTGACATTACCCAAACCGATAAGAAAATATTTGCAAAAGAATTTTTTTTTTTTCTCGAAAAAAGGATGGGGAAAGAAAGCCGTGTATTAAATGGCCGGCAATATCCAGAATTGCAGGAAAGATGATAGTCACGTATTCACGTTTCTTACTTTAAAAGCTTTACTTTCTGCAACTGTTACCACTTTTAACGTATGCTTTAAACCCGTTTAGCATTTTTTTTCTCCCCGTTTTAAATAATCGATCGATTCATGTATACCGTTTTGCAATTGAAAAAAGAAATTGCAAATTATCGCCTGGTTGAAAGTTGAAATTAGGAATTATCCCGGAGCACCGGAAAAGCAAGGGAGTCGGAAGCACGATCGCTAACATTAACAGGCTTATTAATTATCTGGATATGATTCCAACTTATTTAGCTAAAACTTATTAAACCACCCTTCATGAAAAAATGTTCAATGAAAATATATTTTGTGCGGCTCTACTAATTTTTCCTTTTTTTTTTTTTTTTTTTTTTTCTACTTCTTCTTTTGAATATAAATGTTTTTAGTTATTTTCGACCATTTCCATTTCCGTTTTGTAAAGAAACGTTTCCAGGGTTCGTGGAGCATTTCCTATTTTGAATTTCCACAGTAACTTTCTTCCTATTTTGGAAATGGATGTAATTTGTCAAGGAATAATGACTACTTTTATATTTAGTTAGACTAATATACTTGAAAACATTTCAGCTGTTCTTTCGTTAAGATTTAAAATCGTGTACTTGGGAAATAAAATATCAATATTTTTTAAAGGGGTAGGAGGAGGGGGGAAGGGGGGGAGTTCGCCCGTAATAGACAACAGACATGATTGTAGATCATGATTTATAATGAAAGTTCAAAGCTTTATTGTCATTAAATGATAATTTTAACTGACTGGATTTTGTCAGAAATGAAAAAATAAATAAATAAATAAAGTGCTAGAAACTTCTTTAAATCGTTTCTCATTAGTGTGACGTCATCGCTCACATTTTTGTTTATAAACAAAGCCACACGTGGTTAGGTTATTTTTTATCTATGTGGATTCCGTAAACGAAAATGCCGAAGAGAACCATTTCACTTAGATATTCTAAAACAGATTCGGGAAATTTACCGAAATTGTTTTGCAATTCGGCAATTCAAACATCCAAAATTTCTATTTTATTTTATTCGGTAATTAAGTACCGCATGATACCAAAATCTCCCATACCATAACCATACCATAACCATACCATAACCATACCATAAACCATTCCATACCATAACCCATACATTCCAAACAAGTTGAAACTTTCACTAAAAACTTTAGCATATACCAGAGGAGTTCGTTAGATACCTAAAATTTGGATTTTTTCATCGTAAATCGAGTATTAGAGAAAACAGTCATTCTTTTCGGCATCCGCCAAGCCCCCTCTTAACAATAACAAAAGCGAACTTTCACAAAACAAAAGTTGTGGAGAATGTTAAAAGGAATATTTCCATACTTTTAAAAAAATTATTCGGAACAAATTAAATTTTTTGTAGGTGGAAAAACCTTTTTTCAAAAAATAAACAAAGTTGCGCCTATGTTTAAGTTGCAGAAGAACGATCAACTAAGATTTCAAATTCATCGGTAGAACATCCTTGACATTGTCAAGTTGCAACTCGTTAGTTTAAACACCTCTAAATAGGGGATGTTTAATATGCATATGCTGTATTTTTATCTTATATAACATTCCATAAGCCAAAGATGACCTGGCATCATCAGGTTCAAACTTGTCAGTTCTGCTCTAAACGTTTAGCTTATGGGCGTATACGGCGATTAAATATACCGTTTTACGTGAAACTAGGATTTAGCTTATGACTGATTTAGATAGATAGGATCGACTTGTTAAAACTTGTTAAAACTTGTATTCACCAACCGTAAGTTTACATCACAACCCTGATATATATTGACCGAATCCGGAACTTCTAATTCATTTCACAGCAAATAGAAATTGTTCTAGTGGCGGAAATGGAGATTATTCGTTTCATCGGCTGTAGAGTAACATCTACACCGGTAGCTGTTCGATTACCCTCAAAGGAATATATTCCCGTACGTCCTCAAGTACCCGACGAAATTTTTTCTCTCAATGTTGTTTGTTTGTCCATAAAAGTTTAGGACTTTAGAGATTTCGGCTTTTATAATATTATAAAAGGCGATAGTTTTCCTCTTAAATATATATTCCCGTCTTTATTTTAATCAGTGACCACCTTTAAGAAAGTACGATCGGTCCCGGAAGAAAGTAAACTGCACAAATTTATAGTTATGGCTTTTCCGTTAACAAAGACATGTTTCATAATAATCGGGCCGCTTTAATAAGACTTTCCATAAAGCCCCGCGTTTTCCGAGTCATTTGCCCGGGGGAGCACGTTTTTGTCCAGGCCAGCAAAATTATTCATTTATATTGTTTACTACAACGGGACTTCCGCAAAAGCTGTTAACTTAATGCTCAATCTTACGGGGGTAACTTTGTTGAAACCGTAAATAGGAGGGGATAAACTCCACTTTATTCACGTTGGTTACTGACTTGAAATTTTTAAACGATTGTCGGGGGGAAAAAAAAATCTTCCAATTTACCTGGCAAAGCTTTTTTCCGCTGACTTAGACAAATGGTCCTTGTCACTTGCTACAAATTTGAAGGAGATTAAAAAAAGGGAGGAAACTAAGCTGAAATATTTGTCGCTTACCAAAAAAAATCGAGGAATGTTTTTTTTTTTTTTTTTTTTTTTTGTTAAAAATTCTGGAGATTAAGGAAATGTTTATTTGAACGTAGGCGTTGATCGAGTCCTTTTACTCATTACTCTTTTTTTTTTCTCTTCTTCCTCGCCAAAATTTTTTTTTTTTTTTTTTTAGAGTTCAATGAGGTGAACTTGAAGATAGCAAAAGTCGATATTACCCCGAACAAACATTTCGATATTTTTTTTTTTTTTAAGATTCCGATATTAATATTCGACTGACGCAATTTCCTTTAATTGTGACATTTGAATCCGAACCGGATCCCGTTTCCCCTCCTCCGAGTTGCATGATTGACTCTTTTTATTTCCGAAAAGTCAATAGTATTTTTTTTTTCTAAGTTTCTACTTTGGCTTGATTATATCGGTAAAAAGTAACATTTTCACCAATAAAAATTCGTTTCGGATTCTTTTCGTCTTTTTTTAAGCGGAACGTGGGAATTTTAATGGTGTTATATTTTTCTTTCGACAAGGTTCCCCGACCCGGAAAAGAGAATTAAAGACGTAGACTAAACCGCCCTTAGAGGTTTTTTTTTTTTTTTTTTTTCCTCTCACGCTCCTCCCACGTAGTTTAGAGTTGGTTGCTACACCCTCATGGAAATTATATATGCAGGCATATATGCGGAAAAAGGTTATGCAACATATAAGTGACTTATGTACCGCATATATGAGATTCCCTATGATCGCTGAAAGGCATACTTATATGCCACATACAGTACTTTTTGCCGTTTCTAATACGCGACATATATGTTAAAGACATATATGTTGCAATTACATTGTTATTTAATATATGTAGCATATATATAAAACAGATATACGTGGCATACATATAAAGATATGCAGCATATAAATGACGTGTGTGCCGCATATATGAGATTTCCCATGAGCATACTTATATCCACATACCGTACTCTTTGCCGTTTCTAATATGCGACATATATGTTAAAGACATATATGTTGCATGTAATCGTTGGTTAAACTGAAATATGTGGCATACATATAAAGATATGCAGCATATAAATGCCATATATGCCGCATATATGGGGCCCCCTATGTTGCTGAAGGGCATACTTATATGCCACATACTGTACTCTTTGACGTTTCTAATATGCGACATATACATATGTTAAAGATATATATGTTGTATGTAAATTGTTGGTTGATATATGTGGCATATATGCGAAGCAGATATTTCCCCAATTTAGTATCTACCTTCCCCATTCCTCCCACCACCCCTCCTAATTTTTAACACATTAATACTCATTCTCTAACCACCTATCAACAGAAAAAAATCCTTTCCCACATGCCTCGAAGAAGAATCGAACCCAGACCTCTTGTGCTGCAGACCAGAGCGCTACCATTTCACCACTGATTCACATGTCCGTTCCTAGTTTATTTCTCATACATAAATTACTCAATAGTTATTATATGCCGCATACAAGTACTGTCATCTAAGCAGCATAATATGCCGCATATAAATAAATATTTTGGAACTTAATTATTTTTGAACTTTGGTAGTTATTCGTCGCTTAAAAGCGGCATCTGTGTTGCATATAATAATAAATGTCCAACGATATTTAGTTCATATGTGACATATAAGTTCGCTTAAATTCCGCATATATACAAATATTTCAGTACCAAATATAAAATTTGAACAATGGTAGTCATATGTCGCATATAAGCGGAATCTGTGCTGCATATAAGTAATAAATTACCAACAACATTCAGTTTATATGTGACATATAAGCAGGATCCGTATGCCGCAATTTAGTAAATATATACTTGAACTATGGTAGATTTATGTCGGTTAATCCGGAATCTGTGCTGCATATAATTCATATATTACCAACGACATTCAGTTTATATGTGACATATAAGCCGAATTACATGCCCCGCAGATGTAAATATTTAAGTGTGCTTACATATTTTGACTCTGGTGGTTATATGTCGGTCACATGCGGCATCTGTGCTGCATATAATTACATATAACCAGCAATATTCAGTTTATATGTGACATATAAGCCGGATTTATATGCCGCATATACTGATATAAATATTTCAGTCCATAATATTTAACATTGGTAGTAATATGTCGGATATAAGCGGCATTTGTGCTGCATATAATTAATGAATTCTGAACGATATCATGGATTTATGTGACATATATAAGCCCGAGTATTTTCTGAATATATATATATTTCCGTACATAGACTTTGGTAGTATATGTCGCTTATATGTGGCATCTGTGCTCCATATAATTAATAAGTTACCAATCACATCTGTTTATATGTGACATATATGACCGTTTGATGCCGCATATATATCAATAACATTCGGACTGATTTATGTGACATATAATCCAGTTTATATGTCACATAAATCAGTCCGAAAGTATTGAAATATAGGCATCAAACGGGCATCATAAAGGTTTTAGCATTTTCATATCGTTGACATATACTTAGTTACTATGACATATATGCTGGTTCCTATATATGTTAAATATATGGATAACTAAGCATATATGTCAACGATATGAAAAATGCTAAAACCGTTATGTGTGACATATATGCCCGTTTTATGCCGCATATATATCAATACTTCAGAACTTGATTTATATGTGACATATAACTGGATTATATGCCGCATATAACTGTTTAGGCATTTTTCCATATTTTCAACATATATGCTGATTGTATATATATGTTAAATATTTGGATATACGGAAAATGCTAACACTTATATGTGACATATTTGCCCGTTTTATGCCCCTTATATATGAATACTTCGGAACAACTTGATTTATGTGTGACATATAAACTGGATATATGCCGCATATAATGGTTTGTTTATTTCCATATTGGCGACATATATGCTGGTTCCTATATATATGTTAAATATATGGATAACTAAGCATATATGTCAACGATATGAAAAATGCTAAAGCCGTTATGTGTGTGACATGTATGCCCGTTTTATGCCGCATATATATCAATACTTCAGAACTGGATTTATATGTGACATATAAACTGGCTTAGATGCCGCATATAACTTTAGGCATTTTTCCATATTTTCGACATATATGCTGATTTGTATATATATATTAAATATTTGGATATACGGAAAATGCTAACACTTATATGTGACATATTTGCCCGTTTTATGCCCCTTATATATGAATACTTCGGAACAACTTGATTTATGTGTGACATATAAACTGGATTATATGCCGCATATAATTGTTTTGTTATTTTCCATATTGGCGACATATATGCTGGTTCCTATATATAGTTAAATATATGGATAACTAAGCATATATGTCAACGATATGAAAAATGCTAAAGCCGTTATGGTGACATATATGCCCGTTTTATGCCGCATATATATCAATACTTCAGAACTGGATTTATATGTGACATATAAACTGGATTATATGCCGCATATAATAGTTTTGTCATTTTCATATTGTCGACATATATGCTCGTTTGTAATATATATTTTAAATATATGGATAACTAAGCATATATGTCAACGATATGAAAAATGCTAAAGCCGTTATGTGTGACATATATGCCCGTTTTGCCGCATATATGTCAATACTTCGTAACATGATTTATATGTGACATATTAACTGGCTTAGATGCCGCATATAATTGTTTTGGCATTTTCCATATTGTCGACATATATGCTGGTTGTATATATATGTTAAATATATGCATAACATATGTCGCATGTATGTATATTATATTAAAAAGCGAACCATTTATAGCTCATATATGCCAAATTTGTCGCATATGTGCAAAATTTATGCCGCATATTATTAAGATGTATTTTTTTCGGTTCATATTGTCGACATAATGCCTTTTTAATAAAATTTATATGTCGGTAATATTAATTTATATGTGGCATATTATGTCACTGAAAATTATATGCGCCATATATTTTTTTCCTTAAAATCGCATATATAATTTCCATGAGGGCAGGTTATTTTTCTTTTTCCGACTTTTGGTTTCAAAAACAGTTTTTTTTTTCAGAATTGCGTAATCTCTGTTAACGCGTATAAAAAAATTGATAAAATGAAAATTTGCTGCCGGTAGCATGGGAAAATTGGTTAATGTTGTAAATTATATATAAATTATACATAAAATTATATATATATAATCAGGACATCTGCGTCACATTAACCGAAAAGCTTAAGAGAAAAGTATTGCACATACTACATGTTCATTTTTTAAAAAGGTCAAAATTTCGTTCCTGCCGCAATACTTCAGCTCCCTTAGGCGCTTTAAAGTAAATGAATTATTTGAGTTTTTGGAAATGATCGATAAAAATGAATAACGAGCCTTAGATAGATGCTCAGTCAACTTGCCTTTTCTCGATCGAGTCTTTTGCTCGCCTTGTCTCTCCTTTCCCTCCCACTTCAATTTTTCCTCAAATTTATTCATCAGAAATATACTCAAAGGAAAAAAAAAAAAGATTTTTTTTCCTCTTTTTTCCACTTTTCTTTATATTTTTTTATATATATATTTCATATATATTTTTTTTCAAAAAGCATATTTTTTTAACGATAACGGGTTACTAGGTCGCAGTAATTTCCACGTAATTCCTCTCTTATTGTTTCCTCCTCGTTAGCGATTCCATATATTCATGCGTTAAGGGTTAAAAATAGGAATAAACGAGTTATTTTTCGCTCGTACAGAGAGAAAAAAAAAGAAAAAAAAAGCGAAATAAAATAAAGACTTGAAAGAGTTAAAAATGAAACTGGAAAATTTTTCTTTGTTCGCTCCTCAGATTTTCACCACATTTCACATGATGCAGCAGCTTTATCCCTCGAGACTCGCACGTGCGTTGCATTTTCATTTTCCACTGAAAACAACTGTTGACTCAAACGTGTATATTAACTCTTTTTATTTATTTATTTGCTATTTATTTATTTACTCGTTTCTTTTTTTATATCTCCGATTAATCGCGCCGCCTCGTTTATAAATAAAACACCCGTGAAAAAAAAAGTAGTATATTTTTTTATGTATATTATATATTTTTATTATTATTCTTTGAAAAAGAAATAGAAAGGACAGAAAAAAATAATAACATTGAAGTGCTAAAAAAAAGGCGTATGAAAGGAGGAAAAGGGAGAAGAAAAAAAAAAGCTCAAAAGGTCTTCCACCATAAAAAGAAAAACAAGCTGGAATATTTCCATGAGAATTTTAATGAATTCATTTTATTTTATTTAATAATATTTTTCCTCAAGTTTTTTTTTTTTTTTTTTTTTTTATAATGTTTTCTAAAATGCTGCGGTTTTTCTTCTTCTTTTTTTTCCCCCTTCGATGAAAAAGGGCGAAAGAATTAGCATACTTTGAAAATCTGTACTGTTGTCACATCTACAATGGATTCACATCAGCGAAAAACAAGGAGCGATAGAATTTTCTTTTGTTTTAGTTAAAACTTTTTCCATGTAGATTTTCCTTTTCTCAGAAAGTAAAAAAAAAGGAGGGGGTGGAGGGGGGAGCAAAAGTATTCCTGAATAAGAATCAAGAGTTTGAATTAAAAACGATTCCATTCAAGATTTTGTATATTTTATATCCGGATTAATTTTTTAAATATTTTTTAAGGTTCTTCTTGATTAAGTCCCTTTACCCCTTAAATGAAGAAGAAATTTGGCGCAACCACCTTATTTTTTTCTATAACTCAAAAATTTCCCTTTTTTTATATAAAAAAAAATGGATTGCTTTTTCTTTTTTAACCAAATCCATCATCAATAAAAATATGAAAAAACGTTCTCAAAAAATTATCGAATCTTTCAAACTCTTTCATTTTTCAAAAATCTCATCGGGGAATGAAAAAAAATCGTTCTTCTTACCAGTCAAACTTTCAGACGCAAGGAAATCAAAAATGTCATTTAAAGAAAAAAAAAAGTTATTCAAAACGGCATGAAAACTTTTATTTTCTAAATGTAAGACTTTCTTTGTATTATTACAATGTCTAAAAAAAAGTAAAAAAAAAAAAAAAAAAAAAAAAAAAAAAAAAATGTAATGTTCTGCCTTCACCATTAAAAATCGTTATTAATTTTTGCTGTGGGGAAAAAAAAAGATGTAATTTTTTTTTTTTATTCCCCGGGAGAGTAGCAGAGGAGACACGCAATTGAAAAAAAAGCGCCATTTTATAATCAAACGTTGATTGCAGAATATGAAAATCGGATTTTCATAGGCATAATTAAGAGTCGACGGTTTTTTGTTTGGTATCAAGTTTCATTTTTCATTTCCGGGATTTCTTATTTTTTTTATTTTTTTTGGATTTTTTTTTTTCGGGTTTTGAAGCGAGATGACGTTGGTAAATGTGAGCTGTCTTCTGACTGAGCTAATTATTTATGTTTTCTTAGTTTCGTGAACTCGACCCATTAGGGGAAATAAAAGCCGTTATAAAGTCACCACGGTGGAACCATGTTTACTCAATCGGCAAAACAATTTTTTCAAAATATTTTCCAAAGAAATGAATAAAAGGGGTCAAAGAGATATTTTTAACGCAGTTGAAATATATTTATAAATATTGCAAAAATATTTAATGAAATGTATTTTGAAAATGATTGGAAGATATTTTAGAATATTGCAAAAATATTTGATATGCCGCTTCTCCATTAAGATTCAAAATTAATTTTCTAAATATTTTCAAAATTTCCGGAAGTACTGTGCTTTATTCTATGGATTTCTGAATCAAGCTTTAAAAATGAAGTTGGCCAGTTTTGCGACGTTGAGTTTTTTTATTCGTAATCAATGTTTGAATAATTAAAGCACAGTACTTCCGGAAGTTTTGAAAATTAATTTTGAGACATAGTGGAGAAGCAGCATATGCTTTATTTTGAAAATGATTTTAAAATGTTTTAAACATATTTCAGACATTTTGAAAATATTTTCAATCAAAAATAAATGAAATACTTAAGGCTTGCTGATCGGGATGATTTGAGATAAAAGCCTCTTCTTTAGAGAAGGGAAAAGCTGAAGCATTTCAAAAAAAGTTTTTAAAAAATATCATAAAATAAGGGAAAAACCTGAGCGTTCTGTTTGAGAAATTCCACTCGTAAGGGTATGTAATGTGAAAAAACCTGAAATTGATTTTTAAATATTTTTTGACCCTTCTTAAGTCGTGTCTCCATTCGCGATTTATCCGATGATCGGATATATCCCATCATCGGCTTTATCCGACCACATGAAGTACTAAATCTCTTTTTTGCTTCTCCTTTGTTGTTTTTAAGTTGACTTTTCCGCGGCATAATTAATGAAAAACACTTTTTTTTTAAATTGTTCGTAGAATCTTCGGAATTGAAATCACTTTTTTTAATATCCCGCACGCAAAAAACAAAAACAAACTTAAGTTTCTGTGACAGAATTAAAATTCGGTTTATTTTTAAAATATTTCATCTTTTTCCACATACGCAATGGACAAAGACGATTTTTTTTGAAACTTTAGAATCGTTTTATTTGATAAACAGGTAGTTAAAAGAAGGGGCATTAAGTCCACGATCATATAAACAGGTCTGGAAACTTGTATACCGTTTATATGTGCGCTTGTGTCCTCCTTATTGACGCTGTTTTTACTTCCGAACTTCAATCAATAGATGGCAGGAACTGCATGTAGTCAGGTCATGTGACAACTTCCATTTTGAAACCAAGGCCTTCTAGGACACAAAAATGTTTTTTTATAATTGTTGCTTATAAGTTTAAAATTGTTTATGTTCCCAAAATTACTTATTTTCTCTTTATTTTTCAAATTAACCTAACCTTGTTCTTTATTTCATATTTATATTTAGTTTGTTGTCAACCACCATGTTATTATTGTTGGTCACATGATCTGACTACAAGTAGGAGGCGCCATCTATTGATCAAAATACAGAATGAAAAATGGTTTCAATAAAGAAGACACTTTTCTACCCCTAGTTTCCAGACCTGTTTGTATGATCGTGATTAAGTCATTATCCTCCAAATCGTTTGCCTTTTTTTTTTTTTTTTTTTTTTATTTTAAATTTTTTGGCTTGAAAAAAAAAAAAAAAAAAAAAAAAAAAAAAAAAACAACTAATCTATCTATGAAAACAACGAAAAGGTTATTGTCCCTTCTTGCAACTACCTGTTTATCAAGTAAAACAATTCTAAAGTTTAAAAAATTTTTTTTCTTTTTCCACTGCGAATGTGGAAAAAAAGATGAAATATTTTAAAAATAAAATGAATTTTAATTCTGGTACAGAGACTTAAGAAGAAGCGCTGGCGTTTCCTGTCGACAGTTCTTACAATTAGAAAATAAATAATTTTTTTCGATTTCATGTAATTCTACAAGAAATGTGGAATAACCTGAATAACCAAGTAAATTAAACATAAAGCTAAGGAATCTAAGAAGAAAAGCCAAAAAATATTTCCAAGTTTTCAAAATATTTTCCCCAGAAATAAATGAAAAGGAGTCAAAAAGATATTTTTAACACATTTTAAATATATTTCTAAATATTGCAAAAATATTTGATAAATTTTATTTTGAAATTGTTTTTAAAATGTTTTAAAAATATTTCAGACATTTTGAAAATATTTTCAAACAAAAATAAATGAAATTGAGGATTGTTGTTTGGGATGATTTTAGGTGCAAGCTTCTTTTTTAGAGAAGGAAGAAACTAAAGAAGTTTAGGGAAAGCCATGAAGATTAAAAATTTTTTTCCCAGAATGTGTATGATTATGGTGTTAAATTTTAAAATAGGGCCTTTATTTATGTCTTCACATGGCTTAGGAATATTCGTATAAGGTGTAATGGAATTTTTTATAGATCTTATTTTTATTTTATTTTTTTATTAATTTCAGGAAGCATCCAAGGCCCACATGAACGGCGTCTTCTTAACCAGCTACTGGAAAATTACAATACACTGGAACGTCCCGTATCCAACGAGTCTGATCCCTTGCAAGTTAAGTTTGGCCTTACCCTACAGCAAATAATAGACGTGGTAAGTAATTTCAAAAATTTTCTTTTAATTTATAAAAGAGGAGGGCGGAAGTCCCGGTCTTTTGGGCCCCCTGTGTAATCCCTGCCTTTAGCTCATGGGGGTGTTACACAAAAGCACATACCCTTACAGTTTATGATTTTGTTCTGGTAAAATGACGGAGTGCTGTTGAACTGATTTGCAAGTTTTACGTTTTTTACTGTCTACTGAAAATCGATTTTATTAATTGCGTACAACAAACTGTACCACAAGCGCCATTTTGATTTTATCACGGCCCGCTGGATTAGCTCTCAAGACTTCGATCCAGTGTTAGGAAACAACGTCGGCAGAGCCGCATAATTTTACAGAAAAATTAACTGTCAGAATCAAAAAGCGGAATTAGTTTCTAAACGATTCCGTGCGTCGGAGGTGAACTAACGTATCTCCATCGTAAATATGATTGGAGATAGCCTGTTTCGACATTTCGTAAAAGTGTCATGTGACCACAACTTTACGCCAACATGAGCGTGTAAGCTTGTAGTCACATGATTCTCACCAACTGTCAAAACACTCTATCTCCAATTATATATTTAAGACGGAGATACGTTGGCTCACCTCCGACGCACGGAATTTAGGAAATGATTACTAGAGTGGTTCAAAAATCTACTTTTTTGGAATTTTGTAATTCCTTCAGTATATCGGTAAAAGTATTTTTATAGGTAGAGAATCAACCTTGAATTTTTTCAAATTTTTTTGAACGTCATCTTGAGGTGTCAATTTATTCTTGGAATTTCCAAAAAACCCAAATTAGGGCCAAAAATGAAAAAAATTTTGGCATAAAAAAACCATCGATTCCCATCGGAAATTTTGCGTAGATTACGAATATGAAGTCAAAAATTAGTTTCAGTTTTCGGTTCTCAAGGTATACTGCAAAAAGCCAAAACAAGGTTTTTAGAGATTTTAAAGCTGGCGTGTGGCTTAAAAACCGTGCCTAGAGTTTTATTTTGGAGTTCGAATTCGTAATTCACGCAAAATTTTTGCTGGAAATCAGTGGTTTTTTATGCAAAAAAAATCAGCATTTTTGGTCCTTATATGGACTTTTGGAACTTTCAAGGCCAAATTGGCTCTTCAAGATGCCGTTCAAAAAATGTGAAAAAATCCAAGGCTGATACTCTACCTGTAAAGAAACTTTTGCCGATATAGGAGTTTTTAAAATTCCAAAAATTTTGATTTTTGGACCACCCTAAATAGTTACTGGAGTTTTTTTAAAAATTTTTTTTGATCCAGCAATACATTTCACTGAGTCAGTTAATACTCTTAAGTCATTAAAAGAAAGCTTCAGCACATATCGAAAGGCATGACTGTCTTGTCTAATAGTCGAATCGCGGGGGAAAAATTCAAATTTTAGGAATATAATGAACTCCTTTGTCTTATTCTTGTATTTTTTAATACAAGTTTCAACTTGTTCCAAGTGTGAGCCCAGAAAACGAAATCAAACCATGGATTTTTCTGACATTATTTTCCGGCTGCACTTACATTTTAGACAAGTTAAAACTTGCATTAAAATGTCCAGGGTACACCTTAGGAGTTCGTTGGATGCCAAAAATTTGGATTTTTTCACCATAAATCGAGTATTATATAAAACAGGCATTCTTTCCGGTGCTCACTGAAGCTTCCTCTTTAGAAAGTTGGTGCAACCCTTTTTCAAAATGGTTGCAACCATTGGTGTAGCCACTAATTAGTGCAACCATTTCTAGTCCTATAGATTAATGTAGGACTAAAAATTGTTGCACCAGCGTTTCTTGGTTTCTTTATTTTCTTGGCTCAAAAATCCATGAGCTTTCTGTCGAACCCCGCCCTTTTTATGTCTGACGTTAATTTCGAGCACTCTGAGCGTAGGAAGCTTTTGAGGGGCCCAAAAAACCTGGATTATCCGTCCTCTTTTTTTAAATTTACATGAAACAAGAGCGTGGAACATCCAATCCATTTCAAATGTTTTCATTAAAAATATCTCGTTTTGAATTTCGCCCTTCAGGTTTCATGCTCTTTACTGGTTTTTTTTTTTTTTTTTTTTTTTTTTTAGATTTCTTTTTCCAGTTCGGTCTGTTGCACCAAATAAAACTTTTCACGAGTAAAATTGCTTTTAAAAAATGTGGACAAATAAATTGCAAGTGGTCTATAAAACCCAAAGCGAAATAAACTCATTTTAGAAGCAATGTTCGGTTCTAACCAGTTTTTTTTTTTTTTTTTTTTCTCGCCAAAATCCGAAAGCAATTTTTTTTAACGTTGTTTTTTTTTCCTTAAGTTTCAATCGAACTCATTATTACGACCGTAGAAAAAAATAA
This sequence comes from Liposcelis bostrychophila, assembly GCA_037577465.1. NCBI lineage: Eukaryota > Metazoa > Arthropoda > Insecta > Psocodea > Liposcelididae > Liposcelis > Liposcelis bostrychophila. Next base: position 10,163,177 of record CM075212.1, read on the forward strand.
TTAAATTTATTCCGGGAAAAGAAAAGTACAAGACAATGCACATTCTCTAAATCTGAATATCCCAACTCTTTAAAATGCGTTTCAGTTGATTTGCTTGAAGAGAATTGCCTCATTTACTTGCAAATTGTTAAATGCATTTATTTTCATTTTCCGAATAAATGAGTGGACTGGAGGAGAACAGTTCCGCATTTTAAAGATCTGGAAAAAGGAATCTAAGTTTTATTTTGTTTTCATGGAAGCTTTAACGTAAGTTCATGATGACGACATTTTGAAAAAAAAAAAAAGTGCAAAGTTTAGCACGGTTTTTTTTTTTAACTTTTTCTCCAAGACATTTTCGAAAAGCTAGTTGGTTTTTTTTTTTTTTTTCATTTCCGTCCTACCCCCTTTTCCCGTCCTAACCATTTTATCTCACGTTCTTTGACTCTTCTACATTCTCGCTTGCGGTTACGGTTCACGTATTTTGCTTTTAATTATTGCGGTAGTATGGGGATCGAGTATTTTGTGTGAATGGCAGATAAAAAAAAAAAAAATAAAAATAAAAATACAAAAAAAAGGAGGAAAAGAAGGAAAATCCGTGAAAAAAAAGTCGGTGTCTTTTATTGAAAACGTTTCGAATGTTTCGGAACTTTTATAGCAAATGCATTTTTCAGTTATCTTTTTGAATATAAATCGTCATAAAAAGAATTTTTTTTTCTTCTCTTCTCTTTTCTTTTTCTTTTTTTGATGTATGTTGTTTTACATTTTATCATGCGTTCGGTACATTTCTCGAGAAAGATTTTTTTTCTTTCCCCTGGAATTGTTTCGAATTCAATATTTTATCGAGTTTCTACCGATCCGAATTCTTTTGGAACCTAAATTTGAAGTTATTGGTTTTTATTTTAAATCCGACGTTTTACGCTTTGATTTTTTTTTTTTTTTTTTAACAAAAAAAAAAAAAAAATGTGCACCGAAAAAAATTTTTAACCAAAAAAAAAAATTTTAAGGGGAAAAAATTGAGATTCTGCATATAGGGATGACAGTCGGGTGCCAGGTAGCTTTCGTACGAAATAGTAATGCAAAAAGTTTACAAAATTTTTTGAAAAATAAATGCAATACATTTATATAAAAGTGCATTCTTTTTTGTACCGTTCATACAAAAATTTGGGCGTGCATCATTTTTGCAAAATGTATGCATATAATTTTTCTAAATCATAAATCTGCCCCTGTAAGCGATTTCAGCGTATCTCCATTTTGTAAACAATAGTTTCTTTCTGATGTTTAGCTTTTGTCAACAACGTTTCTATTCGAGCTGTTTTCAAAATGGAGTTACGCTGAAGTCGCTTACAGGGGCAGAAATCAGGAAAATTTGCAAATATTATGCTTAGTAAATTTTTTTTTATTTTTATGCATTCTTATTCTTGCATAGTTTATGCATAATTGTATTGCAAAATGAAAAAAAAAATTTTCGGTAAAAAAAAAAAAGATTAAGTTGATTATAATTTCAATATTTTATCAGTGGTCCGGAAAAAAAATAAGTGGCCAAAACTCATTCCCAAGTCTGTGTGAAACTTAAAAAGAAGATGAAGGTGTCAAAAGCTTCGATATTTTGTGCAATTAAAAACCTGCTGTCCCTGCTCCAAAATTCAAAATGGCGGACAAAATGTGGAAGCCAAAATTTTTAATTATGAATGAAATCTCATGAATATTTATTTTTAGGTATTTTTGTGGCTGCTGATTTCATATCTGGAACAATTATTTTAAAATTCAAGATGGCGGACTTAGTATGGCGACAAAAGTAAATAAAATTAAAGTTGTTAAATTTTCATAAAAAATTTGTACTAAGGGGTTTTCGAGGTCGCTTATCTCGAATCCATAAACAGTTTTTCTAAATTTCGAACATACAACGAGCAAATTCATTTTTTTCGACTTATTGAGTCCTTAAAAATTTTTTAGAAAAATATTAGCGGATTCGAGATCAGCTAACTAAAACTTTTATGCCATTTTTAATGGTCCTGCTTCCCTTCCACCAGCTTGTCAATCATAAGCCGGGAACTTTTTCGTGATAGGGACTCCACTCCCTGTGTGTAACGCTTCCTTCCGAAGGAAAGAATCAGGAATCCAACTGTCCCCTTGTTTCCAAATTTGCAGACCTCGGAATATTTTGCTTCAAAATTTTTCCCCCGTTTTTTGTGGAATCGCCTGGCACGCATCGATATAGAAATATCACATCATTAAATTGCAAATACTTTCAAAACATTCAACATCACGTTACCGTGATTTTGTTTGCATAGAAATACATTACACAACGCAACAAGTTCCTTTCGCGAAAAAAAAAAAAAAAAAAAAAAAGTTAAATTCACTTCGATCCATATCGTATAAATCGAAAAATATTTATTCAAAACTGACAAGAGGAAAGTAGAGTGAGGAAAAAAAAAAAAGCTTTTCAAATGGATGCTGATAACGATAACTGAGACGAAAATGGTTATTTTCCATATAACGTAGAGGAAGAAAAGTTTTGTAACGTGTTCTCTTTTTTTTTTTCTCCCACCGACAAGCCGATGGCCTGTATAAAATTTTTTAAAATGGGGATTTTTTTTTCCTCCCATTTTCCCCCCATTTTCCGGAAATGGAAAATCAATCTCTCGGGTGAAGTATTCCAAGTAAGGAGTAATTGGGTTCCAGTCAAGAATACAAAAAAAAAAAAAAAAAAAAAAAAAAATACCACCGCCGAGACAAACTCAAATTTCGCTAAGTTCGCTCATGCGGATAACGAACACGACTTTCTTTTAAACTTTAACCAAACACACTAGGTAAGGAAACACTTTTGGAAACACGAGAAGAATACATTTGGTTTCTATTTATTTTTGTTTGTAAGTCGTTAAAAGTTAGTCAAAGTTTTTTTTTTTTTTCTCGAAATATTCATAATCGAAAAGGGATTTCGTTTTATGAAAAACAAAAAAAAAAAAAAAAAAAAAAAAAAAAAAAAAAAAAAAAATTGGGGACGATGTTGTTTGTTCACGAGGGAACTCGTTAAATACGACGCAAAAAGGTGGAAAATTTATTTACCGTTAATCCGACTCATTATCATATCCGATTAATGATTGTTCGAAAAGGGTTGGTGCCCGAGTGCATATTTAAAACACTACAGAAGAACGATGAAATCCTGCCTTTTTTTTTTTTTTTTTTTTTTTTGGCATGGGTCGATAAAATGAGGCAGGGGGAATTGAAATTTTGATACGTAAAATTGTTTTATTGGTTTTTAATTAAAATCATTATTACCTAAACTGTTGCAACGAGAAATTATTTTTTTTTTTCGACGAGTTGTTGCGGAAATTTAAAAAAAAAAAAAAAATTGAATGCGATTTTTGATTTTTTTCTCACTGTTTTTGAAGGCTCAGTGTAATAGAACGGTTTTTAGGGCTTTAATTTTCCTACTATACTAAAAATACTTTAACTTTTCCATTCGCGGAATTCAAATATTTAAGTTGGTACCAAATTCGAAAACAAGTTAAAGTTTAAATTTTCTTTTAATTGCGCAAGTCAAAAATAAACAAATGAAACAAAGGGAATAAAAAGACTTGCGAGAGCATGAAATAGACATTCAAACTTTGTATTTGGATCAAAAAACATCTAAATAAAATAAGGAATTAAATTTCTCAACCTTTTACTATTCTTCGGTAAAAACCGACCGTTACAAATTGGCATCCCCTGAGTAGGGAAAAACCTACGAAACTACGGAAAAAAGAAATATGGATCAAGAACCGCAAAAGAAGAAAAAAGTGGGAAGACCGCGGAAAAACACTGCGACGACTGCGGAGCACCAAGGAGATGGAGACACGGGAAACGACGGACTGATCGAGCAAAATGACACCCAGGAGCTTGAATCAGCGGAAAATATCGAAATACCGATCAGCGATACGTCGGATATGGAAGGATTGGACAACACGATCGTTGGGAATGACTCAGAAATAATAATCGATGAGACCGGAGGAGACGATGAAACAGCCGCGCAAGAAGCTTCGAACATGGATAGCATCTGCACGATACTAAGGAGCCTGTCAAACAAAATCGATAGAATGGGGAAAAAAGTCGAAGATATCCATAAGGAAATCGGCCACGTTCGCACAGAAATCAACGATAAAATAAAAGAGGTGCATGACAGAATGCGATTGTACAACGATAGCCTAATAATCCGGATAAACACAGTGGAAGAGGATACGGCTAATTTGAGAAACCAGACGAAGAACATAGAGGAGAAATTGGACAAGGAAACAACGGAAATACACGATAAAATAGAGAACTCCGTAAAACAAATCAACGACAAAATCGAAGAAATAAAAGGAGATCTTCGAGACAAAAGAGATGGCATCGTAATTTCAGACTTATCTGAAAAAATCATCTTCAGCAAAGAAGAATACAGCCCGCTTGGAAAAACTATAAGGCTGCAATTCCAGGGTAACGAAAAGAATCCAATGGCATTCTTAAACGAGGTAGAAAGGAGACTAATGGAAATTAAGGACGACGGAAAAAAGCTTAAAATGATCGAAAAGGTTTTCATAGGTAGCGCCAAACAATGGTACGACTTAAACGCGAAAAACATCAGATCATGGGAAAATTTTAAAGAAAGATTCAAGGAAACGTATTGGAATCACTATGTACAGGAAGGAGTACGGGATAACGTCAGCAACGGGAAATACAATTTCCAAGGCAAAGACCGTGCCGTAGAATATGCATATAACACATTGGCAAAGGCGGATTATTTAGAACCCAAAATTCCAGAAGGAATGCTAGTAGGGCAATTGGCTAAACATTTTGGTGAAGCTTTCCACGAATGTGTTATCACGAAAAACATTAACAAAATAGACGAGTTCATCACGTTAATTCAACGATTTGAAAACAGAGGGGTATGGAAAAAAAGGAGTGAAACAAGCAATAAGTGTCAAGAGCGAAAACCAGCCAAAGATATGAGTGCGTTAGAGGTAGGCAATGAAGCCTCTGCCCCGAAAAACGAATAAAGATTGAGGGCTACGGGGGTGAATATAACTTCAACCAAAATCGGAACTCACCCCACCAAACAAAGAATATGACAAGAACATAGTGGAAAGTTAAAAATTGGACGAATAATCATAAAGATACTGGAAAAGAGATATATCTACAAAAACCAAAAAAATGGCGAACGAGCAAACTCCGCCGACCTTTTGGAAAACCATTCAACATAAAATAAATAAATGCTTAAATGCAAAAATAAACGCTTAAATGCAAAATAAATGCTTAAAGGCATTAGAAAATAACGATAAAGAATTAAGAAACTCGAAAATATTGTTAATAAGCCGAAGAAATCAACCATAGACGTCAAAACTCTGAATCCGAGAGGAGTAGCCGAAATAACAGAAAATAAAGTAATACTTCCACAGAATCAGCGAGAATTCCAAAAACAAGAAAATTTCGAGAAAAGAAAACGAACCGAACTTAGAATGCAGATTGGAGTCAGCAGTAAAACAAAAAGGCATCCGAATGAAGAAGGTTAAAATTTGTAAAAAAGTGACCAAGAGTGTGTAATTTAATGTGGTAATTTGTAGTTAGTTAAAACTGTAGTACTGTGTTATTTTTTAACATTTCATGCTTTCGTAAAAATTTTTTTTATATATCCCAAATTTTTTCGAAATCTTTTCGGGGGGATAAGTCGTATAGGTACTTTTTCGGGGGGATTATGTAATAGAACGGTTTTTAGGGCTTTAATTTTCCTACTATACTAAAAATACTTTAACTTTTCCATTCGCGGAATTCAAATATTTAAGTTGGTACCAAATTCGAAAACAAGTTAAAGTTTAAATTTTCTTTTAATTGCGCAAGTCAAAAATAAACAAATGAAACAAAGGGAATAAAAAGACTTGCGAGAGCATGAAATAGACATTCAAACTTTGTATTTGGATCAAAAAACATCTAAATAAAATAAGGAATTAAATTTCTCAACCTTTTACTATTCTTCGGTAAAAACCGACCGTTACACTCAGTTTTTAAAAAAATAATTTTTCATTAATGGTTTTTTAAATGATCGCCGTTCATAAAATTGGGATTTATCACATTATTTTGCTTTAAGGGATTGAAGATGGATTTTTTTCAGACGTTTTAACTCTATTTAAATTATAAGTACTCAGTGCGGAGTATGGTTAATGCTACAACTAACTGAAATTTTTTTTTTTTTTTTTAATGTTTAATTGGCTGAAAAGCTTTCATAACTACGAAGGTATGGTGGTTCAAATTTACCTTACTTTTCGCGATTTTGTTCTTCATGCGATTTTCACTTTTCTTATGGTCTAAAAACAAAAGGTAATTTTTTTAGATTTTATCTACCACGTTTAGGGGTGGCTCATGGCCATTATTTGTGCTTAAAAAAATTTATTTTTTTGGCATTTTTTTAAACAAATTTTGTCAAAACTTGAGGAGCAATTCTTTGGGACCAAAACTAATTTTTTATATGTTTTCGACGTCGTAGAATCAGAAAATGACCATCCCGTTTCGATCAGAATCATTCCTGACTGACCAAACTCCTTTTTTTGGCCAAAAATAGCGTTTTTTTGGTAAAAAATCGAATTTAAAGTCGATTTTTACCAAAGATTTTGTGATTTTGATCCAAAGGCGATGGTTATATTTGGACTACTTTTGGCCAAAAAATGGTGTTTGATTCTGATCGAAACGGGATGGTCATTTTAGGATTCTACGACGTCGATAACATACAAACAATTAGTTTTGGTCCCAAAAAATTGCTCCGAAAGTTTTAAAAAACTTTTTTTTTTTTTTTAATTCCAAAAAAAAAGAAAGAAAGAAAGAAACATAGAAAAGAAAAAAAAAATTTTTAAGCACAAACTAGCGGTGAGCCTCCCCTAAACGTGGTCGAAAAAATCTGAAAAAAATTACCGCTTGTTTTTTAGGGTGCAAATTCACTATAGAATGTTGGACTAACATATTGGTACAACATTCCATAGTGAATTATGCTAAAACTTGCATAATAATTTTCATTGTTCTTCTTACATTGCCGACCTCAATTGAAATCTTATGTAAAGCTTATAGCCCTTCGCATTGTAAGATGATATTACTTTTTTAAAAATATAAAAAAATAAAATCGTCTTTCTGGAAAATGTCTAGTGATTCCATTTACCTTGACATTCTCTTCCTGTACCAAAAAGTTGGTCCAATATTCCATCGTGAATTTGCACCCTTAGACCATAAGAAAAGTGAAAATCGCATAAAGAACTAAATTCTTGGAAAGAAGTATTTTTTTATTGCGAAAAGAATTAAAAATGGTGAAATATAAGAACAATTAAGCCTTGTTCATGCATTTAAAATCATGGATCTGTATCTCTGAACATAACAAAACGTTTTGGCACGGTTTCGCTGAGGTTAAACTCAATTTTCATGTTTTTATTTTCTGGTTATATTTTCACGAATTTAACTGAAAATCAAAGTGTCCAATGTTACCCAGTCGAGTACAAAGTAACCGTACGCTTACCAGGTAGGCCGAAGTACTTCCACGCTTTTAATGGGCGTCACTCAAGAGATCTTTTGTCACCTAAATGGAATGTGAGGCATGTATTTAGTTCTTTTTATTGATTCTGCATTTCCTTCTGCATCTGCTTCTTAGTTCTGTAGACGTATGAAACAACAAGCTTCCGACATCTTCCACATCCTTCGATAAGCCCTAGACGAAAGCCTTCGAGAGATTCGAAAACTAAAAGGGGAAATTAAATTTTCAGCAAGGTAGAAAATTTACGATCCTAGATTAGAATTAGTTTTCGCGCCCCTAATTTAACGAGATTACACCGTGAAACGGATACTTCTCGTTAGCAAACGAACCTGTTTTTCTTTCCGCCTTTTTTTATATATATTTTTTTTTTCGCTCGAGATATCGTTGACAGCTTGTTTAGGCTGACAGATGGTAAACGACTCCCCACGTTTTTTTTTTTTTTTTTTTTTCTCCTCTTCTCGCCACCTCGTTTGTGAATAAAGCGACTGTCAATTTCTCCTCTCTTGCCGACAATATTTCGAAGGCACTTTCACCGAGAATAAGTTTTTCCTCTCGTATAACAAGTTGGAAAGAAGATTTCCCCCGGTCCGAGGGGAATCATATCTGTTGTGGCGGTAGTTCCATGCCAAGATACTTGACATGACAATGACGAACTGTAGTTTGATACTTCTTAAGTTAGTAACGGAAAACTTTTTTTTTTTTTTTTTTTTTTTTTTTCCTCCGACAACTTTTTAGCTCGTGATAAATCCCCCAAGTCTTTTTTTTTTTTTTTTTTGCGAAAAACTTTTTCTACGGGAATGATGTCTGGTATTTAAATTTGTGCGTTGAAATGAAGGAGGAGGAAAAAAAAAAAAAAAAAAAAAGGGAAAGATCATCCCGGATGAAGTAATCAGGTTTCCGCCACTGGAAGGATCATAATAAATTTCTTGTCTGGGGGAAGTAAATTTTGTAATCGCTAAGTAAAAGCAAGATGGAAGATTGTAAAATGTTTGAATAATAAATATCGAGAGCGTAGTCACTTGCGAAACGAGAAAAGCGGATACTATTTAGCTGTAAGAATTTTCATCCGGTAGCGTTCCAAGTTGTTTATTTTTATGAAGAATTACTAACAAAGAATATAATAACAAAATTTTCCCGTTTTTCGCCTTTTTCGTCATTCCCATTCATTGGCTTCGAAGGATATTGCATTTTTCCGAATTCAAAGCACAAGGTCCACGTATAAAAAATATTAGATTTCCTCTCTTGGGCATTTTTATAGAACCGTTTTTCTCCTTCCCCTCCCTTCTCCCCCACTCTCCGACCTCCTCCCCCCTTTTTTTTCAATTTTGATAAATAATTGAACGGACGATGCGAGTTTATCAGCTTTCAAGCTTTCGACCGGTTCCTTTTGACCTTGTCAGCTATGTTTTCCCGCGGTTTTCGTATGTCGTTTTTTTTATATATATATATTTGCGGTTTTCTTTTTCCCCGTTTAAATTTTATTCAGGAAAAATGATTTGATTTCCTAAAAAGGTTTAGGATGTCTCTCGTGATCTTTTTTTTAAAAAGTGAGAATGAGCGTTGGATGTTTACTTTTGACGGAAATGGGTTTATAGATATGTATCGTGTTTTGAGGTATGAATTTTTAAAATTTCATTCGGTTGGTTTTAGGGAAGATTGCGTCTTCTGCTGCAGTTTTTATTTTTCTTTGCAAAACGGAAAGCCGATGGTACAAGTCCCTTGACGGTGTCTTGGTATATATTTTTTTTTTTTTTTTTTTTTTTTTTTTTTTGAAATCACGAGAAATCGATCGGCGGATTTTACGCCGAAATTTCAAGCTAAAACATGTTGCACTAACATGTTGAGACAACATGTTGCTCAATTTGTTGCGGCGCATTTGAAAAATAAAAAGTTAAAATTTGTAAATGTTGCGCGACATGTTGAGCAACATGGTAGCGTAACATGTTACTGCAACATGTTTCAGCGTGAAATTTTCGTATTACGGATTTGAACATGTACGCGGGCACTTAAAGATATTAGTTTGTCTACATCACCGGCCGGTTAGCCTGGCGGTGGAGACATTTTAACGATAATACAGTCGACTCCGGTTATAATTGACTTCAAGGGACCGAAAAATTTTGACCACTATAACCGGGGGTCCACTATATCCAATTTTGCTTTTTTTTATTTTTTTTTATTTTTTGTAAAAATCAATGAAATAATCAGTACTTATCACTGCAGAACATATATGTACTATCAATTAAGTGAAATTAAGAAATTTTAGAATGAAAAACAAGAATGACGCATCTCTGAAATGATTTAGTTCGTGAAAAAACCTGAACGAGAAAAAATTATCGAGCCTTAAAAATATTTTGTCCACTATAATCCAAAGTAAAATTTCGAGTCCACTATATCCGAAAATTTTTATACAGTGTCTTATGGACCATGAACCAAAACGAAATGAATATTTTGACCATTATAACCGGGGTTCCGTTTTTTTCCCAGTCCACTATATCCAGATATTTTAACATGGGGCTTATGGGATTTTTCAACGGGACCGGACGATCTTGTCCACTATAACCGAAAATCCACTATATCCCATGTCAATTATACCCGGAGTCGACTGTAGATTATGTCGAAAAAAAATTTTTTAATCCGGTATTTTGTAGATGAAAACGGGATCTAACCGCACCGAAACCGTGTCAAAACGTTTTGTTATGGTCAGAGATACAGATCCATGATTTCAAATGTATGAACAAGACTTAATTGTTCTTATATTTCATCATTTTTAATTGTTTTCGCAATAAAAAAAAAAGTTTCTTTCGGAGAGTCTAGTACAGCGCTCTAGCGGTGAAATTGGGAATTATTTCCACAACAAAAAATAAACAATGGCGTTTTATTTTTTTCATTTCGAAAACATTATCAAATAGGAACGATTAAGCCTTTTTCATACATTTTAAGGAGGATGCTTACACCTTTTTCTTGTTTTTATTTTGATTGTTTATTTCGAATGTTATTTATAGGCGCAACATTTGTTTATTTTGCGAAAACTTTTCAAATCAATAAAATTTTTAAAAAATGGTTCTATACAGCGAAAATCACTATGGTCTACCTAAACTAAATTCTCTATCGACTGACAAGAAGGAAAGTTAGGATGAATCGTGAAATAATGAATATTTTTTAAACTAATCAACCGATTCAGCAAACAAAAACATGAGATCTTGAGCTTTATTTAAAAATTGTTCATTATTCCACGAAACATCCTAACTTTCCTTCTTGTCAGTCAATAGAGAATTTAGTTTAGGTAGACCATAGTAATTTTCGCTATATAAAACCATTTTTTAAAAATTTTATTGATTCGAAAAGTTTTCGCAAAATAAACAAATGTTGCGCCTATAAATAACATTCGAATAGAAATAAACAATCAAAATAAAAACAAAAAAAAGGTGTAAGCATCTTCCTTAAATATTGAATCTTTGCCTCTGAAACATAACAAAACTTTTTGGCACGGTTTCGGTTCGATCCGATCTCATTTTCATTTGTAAAAAAACCGAATTTTCGAAAACAAAATTAATCTTTATTTTATCGATATAATTTTCCACCGCCCGGCTAACCGGCCGGCCGGTGGTGTAAACGAACTAATACCTTAAGGGGTTATGGGTTAATTTTACCGGCTATGGGGGAAATTAACCATATTTCCCAGGAATATTTTCCGGAACCCGATCGCTAAAAGGTTCATTTCACTTACTTAGTATGCGCAAACATTTATTTTGACCTGAAAAGTAACGTATTTCATCTTTACATTTTAAGAAAGAAAAATCGTTTTTTTTTTCCTATCATAAACCGTTTAAAATTTATTGAGAGAAAAAGAACACTGTTATTTTTAAAAAGGAAAGAAGAAAAAAGAATTCCGAAAGAAAACATCTCTCTACAATAGTTTTCCAAGAAAATTGCAATAACATTCTTCTAAACCAAAAAAAAAAAAAAAAAAAAAAAAAAAAAAAAAAAAGAAGAAGGAAACGAAAAAAAAATCGAAAAGATGTGAAAGTGAAAAGAATCGAAATTCGTATGTTCTCACTTCGTCATTGACTGGGGGTGACTGACTGACTGAGTGACTGACTGATTGATTTTCACAGCTCAAAGGGGTTATCGGATCTTGGTGTTGTTTACCGTGACAAGAGTAAAGCGCCAAACCCAGGAAAATTGTGTCCCATCCATAAATTTCATTTTCTTTCGGGTTCCGCAGCCTGACGTTTTCGATCACTTTTAAAGGAAAGCACAAAATCGGAAGAACGAATTTTTTTTTTTTCCTTGGAGAAAAAAGAGGAAAAATAAAGTACCTGTTCATCTGAAAATTTTTCTCGCCCCAGTTTTCGAAAAAGAAAAACGACCCAAGGATTTACAAAAGCGTTGCTAATGCACGCATTAAAATCGTTTTTCGATGATCTCTCTTATCCGTTTCCGATTAAAGATCTTGTTCAAACATGTTTAGAGAAAAATGAACTTATTTCAAGAGATAAAAAAACTTTTTTTTTTCTCTCCTTTTTTTCCACCGTGCAACAGGGAAATTCTATCCTTATTTACGTGGCACGGAGAGGAAAAGACAGTGAGGTGTTATACTCTTTCATTATTACGGAGACCCCATTTTCCTTTTCGTATCTTTCCTAATTAAAAAATTAAAGAGAAGAAGGTCGAGAAAGTTTCGAGAACAATGACGTCGACTGTTAGGATGCATAGATAAACGTAAAACATTGTATACGATACACGCCGCGCTTCCTCAGTCAACTGAAAACGCCGTTATCAGGAAAACAATGGAGTCTTTTCAGACCGAAGATCTATTTTTGTTCCGCGTTTTGTAAATCAATAATGTCGGTTGATCCTAACAATATTTTCGGTTTTTAAGTCGGTAAAAACATGTGATTCGACTGGGAAAAAAAAGGGGAAGGGAAAAAAGGACTCGCTTGGTAATCGCTTTTTATAAATTCAAAAGCCCCTGAATTGTTCACAGTTTTACAACATATTTCCCTCCCGTTCTTTTTTTGTCACGAACCTTTAAATATTGCTCTGCGAAACTTACAAAAGTCATGAGAATTTTTTAATAAACTTCAGGTAAGGGATTCTTTTCCCGGCGGAAGTGCAGAAAATATAAAAGAAAGTTATAATGGAGAAAAGGGAACATGTGTAAAAGTGTGGAGAAAAAAATGCAATTTCGATATTTTTCGCGTGGAAAAATGACGATTTTTTTTACGGGAAACTAAATCCGCAAGGGGACTGTCGGTTGCTGTTCTGGTGAAATTGCGGTCGTGTTCTGATTGGTTGTAAAATATTCCTTGCCATTTTAAGTTAATTATTAACCTATCCGAAGCCGGTCCTGTTTTTACCAGGAAAGGCCTCTAGTCCTCTAGCGGATTGGGGAGATAGTTCAGTATTTGACCTAGTAGATAAGTTGGACTGTTAACTCTGCCGTGAAAAGGGGAATCGACCTATCGCACATCTCTGGGTTGGCCATGTTTGTTTATAAGCTAAACATAATCAAACATGGCCAACCCAGACATGTGCGATAGGTCGATTCCCCTTTTCACGGCAGAACTATAGACTGCCCCTTGTCTATATTAGGGTGGCCCTTATTTTACGAATTCTTGAATTTCGATGAACGCCCAGTAATGGAAAAGCCACATGTTTTGAGATGACTCCATCGTTTAATCGTGCTAGGGGAGATATGACAAAAAGCGAAATTTTGACTCAGTTAAAAAAAAAAAAGGTTAACCCCCGAAAAGAGAAAAAAAAATTTTAATTTGAATGCCCGCCAAAACGAAACGTAAAGGAACTTGCCGTCGTCTGCTTAAAAGTGGTTGTGTTCATTTCTGAAACTCTGAACGGAATCGATGCGTAATATTTACAAGCATACTTACTAGGGTGTCCCTTATTTTGCGAATTTTCGAATTTGATGTCGGGCCGAGCGGAATCTCGTTCTCTTTGGGGCCCTAATAAAACTCTGAATTTTTTCAGATTTTTTACTGAACGGCAAGGCGTGCCGACTTGAGCTTTAAGTTCCCAAATTCCCATAAAAGATAAAAAGTCGACAATTTTTTTTTTTTTTCGCGGAAAGACGTCGTTTCCTATTGGGAATTTTGCGTAGATCACGAATGTAAAGTCTGTTTTTTTATATCTGGTTCGGCTTTTGAGTTAAAGGAGAAAATGTGGCAAGAAAACCTGGTTAAGTGACAAAACGCGCTAAGTCCTAAGTTTTGCTCATATTTTGGCCTCTAACTCAAAAGCCAAACCAGATATAAAAAACCGACTTCAGATTCGTGATCTACACAAAATTTCCGATAGGAAACGACGTCTTTCCGCGAAAAAAAAATTGTCGACTTTTTTTTTTTTCTATGGGAATTTTTGGAATTTAAAGCTCTATTCGGCACGCCTTCCCGTTCAGTAAAAAATCTGAAAAAATTCAGGGTTTATTAGGGCCCCATAGAGAACAAGATTCCAACCGGCCCGACATCAAATTCGAATAAGAGACCCCCTAATATTTACGAACAAGACGTGTTCGCTTCAAATACGATGTCTCGCTTCGAGTTCGATATCTCGCTTCGATACAGGCAGATGACGTTACACCAATAGAAAATCGTTTAAGCAGTGATCACGTGACAAAAACTTTTCCGGACTTTTTTTTTTAAATTTGAAGAAAGATTTTCACGTTTAAATGTAAATACTAGTTTTTAGTTAAGAGCATACCTACTACACGTCAGTTTCCAGCAAAAATCTCGAAAAATGTGACTTGTCTATTCTTCTATAGTAACCGAAAAATGATTTCTGAATTTTTTCAGATTTTTTGTACGTTCTTTAGTCGTGTGGGACCTAAAAAATTTCGAAATTCCCGTAATGACCGAAAAATCAAAAAATCAAAAATTTTACTTTTTATATGAAAAATGGTTGTTTTCTATTCGGATTTTTATGCAGATTACTAAAATGAAGTTAAAATTTATTTCTGATTAACGATTACTGTGTTAACGGACAAAAAATATGAAGAATTTCGCAAAAAATTGTGACTAGCATATTTTTTGCTAATTTTTTAAAATTATTTTGGCCTCTATCATCAATAGCGCATGAGACATGTAAGTTTTAGGAGGAAACTTCACGGAATACCAGAAGGAATGGCTGTTTTGTCTAACACTCGATTTTCGGGGGAAAAAATCAAATTTTAGGTACCTAACGAACTCCAAGCAAACCAAAACCAGGAAAGCAAAATCAAAGTTTTTTGACGGCAATTTGTTTGATTTTGTTTTCCCGCGGCCCGTACATTTCAGACAAGTTAAAACTTGCACTGAAAATTCCAGGATACACCAGCGGAGTTCGTTAGTTAAATAAAATTTTGATTTTTTCATCGTTAATGAAAATTGGAGGAAACAGGAGAAAACAGCCATTCCTTCCGGCATCCATGAAGCCTCCTCTTAACTATATTTTCGTGATCTACATAAAAATCCGAATAGGAACCAACTATTTTTACATAAAAATAAAATTTTTGATTTTTCGGTCTTTACGGAAATTTCGAAATTTTTAGGTCCTTAAGGACAAGGCTAAACAACGTCCAAAAAAAATCTGAAAAAATTCAGGGAATCTTCTTTCGGTTCCTATAAAAGAACTAGAGGGTGCGTTCACCGAAATTCAAAAATTCGTAAAATAAGGACTATCCTCAGCCTAACAAACCTAAATTCCAGTAGTCATGTGAACGCACCATTTAGTCTCCTTTTTTAAAAATATTAGCATAGTCAGCGATGTTTCACCTTTGTCATCGATACCCACATCGCAAACAATATTACCTCGGATTTCAAAGAAAGATTCCGAAAAATGCGTTTAAAACCATCTCTTTCCATTCAAGTATTCTCCCTCCTCGTTCAAAAAATTCTTCCTTCCTCTTTTTTTTTTCTTCTTCCTCAGCCATTCCCATTTTAAAATGGATGGATTTTCCTTATCCGAAACAATTTTTTTTCCATAAAATTTTCATGCTTTAAAAACGGGGGAAGTTTTTAAAATAAAGAGGTATCATATTTTTTTTATTATTATTATTATTATTACTAAAACACAAATTCCTTATCATATTCGATCGAGCACATTAGAAAAATACGTGATAAATTGGTAGAAAATGTTATAGAGATGCGCTCAATGATGCATGATGGAAACGACTCGTCATCTTTTTTTTTCTTCCCCGAAACCCTCTTGTGTTCCCACTCCCGTTATTCGCTTTCTTTTGACACATTTCTGCCTCATGGAATATTTTCTGGAAGGCGTTTGCTAAATCTTTGTCATTCTTTGTCCCGCCGCTTCTCTCTAATGATCTCCTTTGTCACCTACGAGACTTTGACGTTAAAAAAAAATTCCATCCTTTAAAAAAAGAAAATAAACGTTTTAAGAAAATTATAAATCACGAGATTCTGCGTTATTATTTTTTATTTTATTTTTTTTTTTCGAGGAAACGTCGGAAGGCATGGAGGGAAAATCGCAAACCGCATAAAGGTGGTCGGGAGGGATAAAAAGGAAAAAAAAAAAATAAAATAAAATAGGATAGCGCATTTCACATCCTATACGGTTAGATGTTATATTAAAGGAGACGTGTTCTCAGTTTACATGAAAAATTGAGAGACGAAACGTGTGTTACGCCATTTTGAATTTTTTTAATAGTAAATCTCTTTTGTTGTTCTTTTTTTTTTTTTTTTTTTTTTTTTTTTTGGTTGTAGATATTTCCGGAATACCTAGAATTAGAAACGGTAACTTTTTTTGCGAGAACATAGTTTATGTTACTCTTTTTGTGTAGATGTTTTTTTTTCTTTTTTTTTTTTTTTTTTTTTTTTTTAACATCCCTTTCCATCTCAGGTTAAATTATGTCATCGTAATAATTTTTATACTTTTAATATTCCCGTGTAATCTCTTTGACAATTTTTTTTTCTTTCTTTTTCCCTGACGACAGAAAAGGGAATTGCATTAGTTTATGGGAGAACTTGAAGGGATGAAATTTACATAAACCTAAAGATAAAAAAAAAAAGACATTAAAAAAAAATCTGTCCCAGAGAGCAGAAAACGTAGTCATATCAGAAAAAACTGTTTTCCTGTAACTTTAAGCAATGGGCGACTTTTAATTTTTTTTTTTTCTTTTACAGGAAACGTTATTTTTATAAGAATTAGTTAACCGAACCGAAAAAAAACATTTGTTCTGTGAAAATTTTCGTTTTTTACTTTATCTCTTCCCCCTCGCCTCCCTCTCTTTTCTCTGCATCAAGATCTAATGTTATAATTTACATTAAACAGAATCAAGGCATGAATCTAACAGAGGCTTTTCATCATCGTCTTGTTAACGGTTTTCTCTTTTTCACTTTTTTTTTAGATTGAGCCCCCCCTCCTTTCCACCTTTTTTATAGGAAATCGAAATCGTTTAGAACTATTCAATCAACATACGGTTTTTAAAGAGGTGGATTTTGCATCAAAGCGTTTTTTTTTTTTTTTTTTCGATTTGATTGATTAAAAAAAATCTGTTTGATTTTCGTAAAAAGAAAAAAGAGTGAGTGAAATTGTTCACAGAAAAGTGGGCGGTTGAGAACGAGGATTATGGGAACAGCAAAAAAAAAAAAAAAAAAAAAAAAAAAAAAACTTTGGGGAGCCGTGTTTCTACGCGGAATTAGGGAAAACCTAATCGCTCGATCATAACAACAATTTCGAATAATTTGAATCATCGTTTCAGGGATGGAAAAAAATGACATTTTTTTTTCAATTATTCCGCGAGCCGGAGGTCAGCTGACGTATCTCCCATCATAAATATAATTTGAGATAAGTCTTTTGACGTAGGACTACGTCTTAGGGCGGACCATGATGGTTTTGTCGTGTCCGGTTGGTGTTTTGGACACCAGACGTAAACAAAAACGAATATTTCAAAAATTTTAGGCACTTCGTCAGCTAGACAAAACCGACCGGTTCACCGTCCGGTTTTTTTTAAAAAAAAAAGTTTTTTTAATTAGTATTTTAATTAATATTTAAAAAAGTTTTTTTAATTAATATTTTTAAACGTTAATATTGCATTAAATGGGGCGAAACTTGTACCAAATTGTTCCTTATTATTAGAAGAAGTCGAATATACATGTTAAAAATGTCGGTAAGCTTAAATTACGTCAATATTCGCAAAATTTAATGTTGTTTACATAAAAAACAAAATGGCCGATGTAAAAAAACATAAACAATCGGTTCATTTTGCGAATATTGACGTAATTTAAGCTTACCGACATTTTTAACATGTATATTCGACTTCTTCTAATAATAAGGAACAATTTGGTATAAGTTTCGCCCCATTTAATGCAATATTAACGTTTAAAAATATTAATTAAAAAAACTTTTTTTTTAAAAACCGGACGGTGAACCGGCCGGTTTTGTCTAGCCAACGAAGTGCCTTAAATTTTTTCAAGAAAATTTTTGGTAAATTTTCCGGTAGAGGTAAAGATGTTGGGGCAAAATTATATATAATTTACATATAATTTATATATAATTTACATATTTAAATTATATATAAATTATATATAATTTTGTCCCAAACATCTTTACCTCTACCAATTTTCCAACAAAATGTTTGGTAAATTTTCCAACAAGATTTTTGGTAAACTTTCCAGCAAAATTTTTGGTAAATTTTCCAACAAAATTTTTGTTAATTTTTTCAAACACATATGATGTTTGAAGGATTTAAAAAAGGTGTCAGTTTTTTTGTGGAAAACATCCCCTTCCCTCAATTTTTTTTTTTTTTTTTCAATTTTTGAAATGTAAGTTAAGACCAAATAAGAAAGCGAAAAATAAAGATAAATAAATTAAAATTTTATTAATTCTGGACGTAGTCCTACGTAGGGATGTGCCTCACATCCCCTGACTGTTTTCAAAACTCAGCTCATGTCGGCGTAAACTTGCGGTCACATGTTCTTGAAAAAAAGTCAGAACAGAGCATCTACAGTCATATTTACCAAAGAGATACGTCAGTTCCTTTTTTTGCTCAAGGTATTGATAATGTGAAAAATTGAGAACATAATCGGGACGTGGGAAATTAACTCCAAATCGATTGCACTTATTTTGTTTTTATGGAAATATCCCTTTTTTGTTTTTTGAATTGCCTTCGTTTACCGGTATCTCTTCAATTAATGTAACGTCCATTCCATTCGTTTTCAGGAGAACTCTGTAGTTAAAGACTTTTTGACATCCGCGGTGGGGGGGGGGAAGTCATCTTTTTAAGCTGTCGTCATTCTTCCCAAATCCCAATAACACATTCTCTGTGACAAGTAGGTTTTGGACGTTTTACAAATGACTTGGCAAGGTGTTCTTCGTTTTAAGTTTTAATTAAATTTTCCGATAATTGTTTGCGGTGTTTTAGTTATGAAAGAGTCATTAAACGTTAGTTATGTTTAAAATTTGAAGAAAAGGGTTTTTTTTTTCTGGTTGGAATATGGTATTCGAAATTAGCTTGAGGTTGATTTGTTTTCGAGGATATTCAGATACTAATCCCAGGATTTTTTTAGAAAATCTGATCGCTTCAAGCAAGCATAATTGGGTGGTTATGTTGGATAGCGTGAGGAAAAAATTTCGAAAAAAAACTTTGCTTAAAATATTATTTACCGTAGTTAGTTTTTCGTTGGAAATTTTAATTGTCATGGGAATCTAATTTATTGAATAAGGGGGGGGGGGAAGCCCACGGAAAAAGGTTAAGAGACCTTACTGTCCAGACAAGTCACCTCAGAGCCACCAGGCTGACAATATCAAGGAAATTTAAATTTTATAGAAAATATGTGTCCAATGCTGGACTTAACAATGGCCATCAAAACTAAAGATGCCTTGAGCCGCACTTTACCGATGAAAAATGTCGCAGTAACATGTTGCGACAACATGTTTCTGTAAAATGTTGCGACATGTTTCTGTAAAATGTTGCAACACGATGCTGAAAAATGTTGCGACAACATGTTGCGACATGTCGTTCAACATTTTGCAGCGTTTGAAACATCTTGTTAACATTTTTCCCACATTGGAAAAGGAAAAATATAATTCTCGGCAACATGTTTCTACATGAGAAGCATACCGCTGATGTCGGAAACGTGCTGCTGAACATTTTTCGACGCTAAAAACATGTTGCCAACATTTTGCCCGTAGAAACATGTTTGCCAACATTTTTGCCACGTTGGAAAATGAAAAATAAAATTGTTGGCAACATGTTTCTACATGAGGAACATGTCACTGATGTCGGGAACATGTTGGTGAACATGTTTCAAAGCTAAAAACATGTTGCCAACATTTTGGCCACATTGGAAAATGAAAAATAGAAAATAAAAATGTCGGCAACATGTTCTTAGCGTAGAAACATGTTTATCAACATGTTGCACAACATTTTGCGCCATGTTATTAACTACAGACGGTCAGAAAACGTTTTTGACTTCAGAAGGTTGATTAAAAACCTTTCTGTCCTACGAAAATCATTTTTAACACGATTATTGTGTTTATACACATATTATTATTTTTTTTTTTAAATCAATCAGATTGAAAACATTTCTAAAAATTCAAAAATGTTGAGATACGTTTTTCCGAATCGTTAGAAAACTAAATTAAGCATGCTAAAAAAAAAAAAAAAATTGTTGGCTTCCATTCGATCCTCGTTTGAACAAGGAATAATCCTTCCTAATGATGAAAGGTGTCGATGTTCATTCCGATAATTTTTCTCCTTTTTCCTTTTTATTTTTTCTCTCGGAAAGTCATAAATCATAAAATCCCGTTAGCATCATGTTTTCTTTTCAAACGACTTTATACCCCGTTAAAGTCTGTAAAACGTGAAAAATCCATAAACCCAAAATACACACTCAGCACACACCTTTCCAAAGAGAACCTTCATTAACTACCTTTGCTTGTTTGAGTAGCAAAGTTTCGCAAAGCATGAATGAATAAACGCCCCGGAAGAATGAACTCCCGCGTGAAATTAGAATATTTATCGAAATGTCATCCCAGACGGGGAGGGTTCGGTTAATGTATCTTTGACATAATTGAAAATATTGATTTTGATCGAAATTTCATCAATATTATGAAACGATTACCTTAAAAGCTTTAAGGTCTCGGAAAAGTTCCCTCTAAAATATAAAATTTAATCCCTTTTTTAAAATTTTTTTAAAATTTGACGTGAATACGTCTTTGTGGAGGTACGGTCCGAAAATTTTGTCCACTTGACGAAATGGCTGTGACAAATCGTCCGAATAGGGAGCATAGCCAGTAGCGTTTTTTTTTTTTTTTTTTTTTTGTTTTGTAGCCAAAATAAAATTGCGAAAAGTCTTCGTTCGACTCCTCTCGATTTTTTTTTCTTTTAAATCTAAGTTGAAGGCATGTAAAAAGCATTCATATGTATCGAGATAAAAAAAGATTTTCGCTCGAATTTGAAAATTGAAACTTATAGTGTGGTATATGAACACGTGCCTTGAAAGCTTATCACTTTTTTTTTTTTAACTTTTCCGTATTTTGAATAACTTTAGTTCAACCGATGTAGTTTTTTTTCTCTTTTTTTCTGTTATCGTTCGAAATTAGGTACGGTAGGGGGAAAAAGGGGGGGTGATGAAAATAATTTTCGAGGAGAAAATAGCGTTTGTCTTTTTTTTTTTTACTGTTTTCTTTTTCTTCTTTTATTGTTATGGTTGCTTTTATCGTTTTTTTTTCTCTCTTTTTCGATACCGGAACGGGACAGAAAATGGATGTCGGAAGAATTTCGTTAAATTTTTAATTCGAAGAATTTTTTTTTTTTTTCGCAGGGAGTCGGGGGTGAAAAATGGCGCGGCAGATCCAATTTTTCATTCAAAATCTCGACGAAAAAAAATTGTCATAAAATACTATACTTCTCTATGGATTTGAAAAAAAAAAAAAAAGAATTGGGAATTCATTAAAATGCAAATTGATTTTAATTCGACTTGCGATATCATGTCACGTACAGTAGTTCGGGGTGGAAAAAAAAAAAGAAGTATTGAGAATTATATTTCGTTTAGAATCGGTTTACAGGGCGGATATGCGAGTGCACGTTGTGTGTACTGAGGATGGAAACAAACGTGCTTTGATTTGTTGGGGCAAAAAAATGTTATGAGACGAATATTTATTTTAATAGTGGGCATATCACCACGACCTCCGGAAGTAAAAGTCCTAACATGCCTCTCATTAGAAATTACAATGAGGCAATAGTGTTTATTTTTTATTACGGGTTTTGAAGGTAAATATTTTAAGCCTGAGACCAAGTTCCGACTCGCCTCGGGCCGTGTAATTGGTCGAGTCTTAAAATTTTTCCCTCGAAACCTGAAAAGAAATCTATTTTTTAATTCAAGGGCAGGACAGCCCGTTCTCCGATCCTTTACGAAGGAGGAGTAAAAGTCAAAAATTTGAAAATTTAAAAAAGAATTAAATTAATTTTTTGCTTGTCAATGAGCAGAGATGGAATATGTTTCAATACAAAAATAGTTTGTTTTGAGGAGTTCTAAGCAGCGAAAGACGTTTTAAATTTTTCCCTCATTTTGATTTTTCTTCCCCTTTCTGCACCTGTTCGCAAAAATTTAGTTCTCTTCCGTTGCCCCCCCCCCCCCCACAGGGGCCATCTATTTTAAAATTTTATCGATTCAATAATTGCAAGTCCAGGGGGCTAAAAATTGGTGTACTTATGTAAATTGAGACTAAGATTTCGAATATGAACTCAGAATTTTGCTACAACTAGAATTCAAGATGGCGGGCGGTTAATTATAATGGGTAGCTAAATTAAACGCTAAATTAAACTGCTAAAAATCTTAAGAATAATTATTTACGATAATAAAACCAATTTAAAATTCTCAGTAATTCAAGTATTGTCCACCCAAGAAAAAGGGCGTTATAAAATTTTATAACTATTTATATTCAATAACGAAAATTTTTAATTAAGCAATATATTAATTTTATGCTTGAATTGCACTATAGTTAGCATATAAGGGCTTTATAGGCAAAAGTTTTTCTTGAGAAAAAAAGGGAAAAAAAATTGTAATTCTTTGGAATAGTTTTTTAAGAGCGGAAATATGATTCTTAAGTTTCCAATTAATTTGACTTATAATATTTTCATGATTTTTCCGAATTTTCGGTTTATTTCTTGTATTTTTAATTTGACAAAGGCTCAAAAATGAAGAAAAGCAGAAATAGAAAAATTCGGAAAGCTCAAGCGTTAGAATAAAATCAAAAAACTGAAAATAATTTTTGATATAAAATTTTATATTATATTTTTATAAATACATGTCTTTTTTGGCCGTTTATTAAATTTTATAACGAAGTTTAAGTTTTTAATGACTCAATTTTATAACACACTTTTTCTTGGGCACCAAAAAGATTTTGCGAAAAACTGGCTTCTATATTTAGCTTATGAAGGGAGAAATAGACGAATTAATACCTGAATTTAAAAAAAAAAAAAAAAAAAAAAAAAGGAAGTGATGTCCATCAAAGAGTGAATAACAATAAGAATTTTTCCAGCGGGGATGGGTCATTTGAACGGATCTTAAAAAAGCTGTAGCATTTATGTTAAGCTTATGGCACCAAAATCCATTTTTCAATAAATGGTTGTTTTTTTTTTCAAAAAATGTTTTTTTTTTTTTTTTTTTTTTTTGCAAAAAAATTAAAAAATTGTATTTTTTTTTTTGTCTCTTTAAAAAAAGGTTTAATTTTGAAAAAGTAGTATCAGATATGAAATCCGGGCCCTCTAAAACCCCCAAATTAAAATTTTATTTCATTAGTAACCTCTGAATTATTTCAACCTACAATCGTATTTCGTACCGTACTTATGTAATGCGAGTTGCCTAAATTCGTTTTTGCAGGAGAGATTATGATAAGATTTTTTTTCTTAATACTATATTAAGTTTATCGATACATATAAACCCCCCCCCCCCAAAAAAAAAAAAAAAAAATCGGTAGGATAGTGCTTTCTTCAAAGTCGAAAAATAAGTAAGCAAAGGGTTAATTTTAAGCACCTTACTGATTTCCAAATCCCTGCTGTTCGATCCGATTTAAGTCCATAAATACCAAAACGATTCAAAATACTAATTTGCAATCAAGAAACATGATCTCCCCCCGTAAAGAAGCTTTGCCAATCACCAAATATGATCGACGCATGCTCTTATCTACGTTCGCTTCAAGCAGATCGAATTTCAAGGGGAAAAAAAAATGTTTTTTTCCTCAAACAACATTCTCGGAATCGCTTTACTAAACTTCCTTTCACGCACAAGATTATCACAGAGACTCTTATCGGTTTTCTTAATCAACCATTGGAAATTGTCCTGGATCGGATTATCCAACCCGAATGGATGAATTGTAACAAAAAAAAAAAGGATTTATATCATCGTGGAAAAGCACTTCGTATTATACAACAAGGTGAAATAATATTATTTTCCAATTTTTGTTACAAAAGTGGAGAGGAAAAAAAAAAAAAAAAAAAAATGTATATATGAAATAAAATAAAGCCCACGCGATGCGAATTTTTACTTCCGGTACATTAAAAAACCATTTTTTGATCGAGCTGACTGCGAAATGTAACCTAGAACGTTGGATTTATAGACATCGAGGAAGAAATATATATATCCGAAACAAAAAAAAAAAAAAGGCTAGCCGAATAGTTGATATGAAAATATATTACGCGCATGAATGGAGCCGTTTTGTACCGGAAACAAAACCTTAGAAAACGATGAAACGTGAACGGCATGAGAAAACTCTTGTTCCGTCACTTTTTTTTTCTTTCTGAAAATAGAATTTTAAACGAGGCTTGAGAAAAAAGAAAAAAAAAAGACCGTCAGCTTGTCCACATCCTTATTTTCCCTGTTTTGACGGAAAAGGGAAATGGAGTTGCATTCAAAGCAGCATCGCTCCTGACAAGATTCCTTCATGACCGGTTTTTTTTATTTTTTTTATTTTTAAATAAACATTAGCGATTTCCGCTCGAACGCCTGCATTTGCGAACGCGGGGGCAGTTACAGGCGAATGATTTTTATTTTTCACGCCATTCTCACCTGATTTTTTGAGTCACGACGTTATTTCCTGATAAAATGGACATCGAAAACAAAAACTCCTGTGACCCAATTCCTTCGTTATTTTTCCTAATGAACACACACTCACACAAGAACGGACATGTTAGGTCGATACTTCAACCTTCCTCTTCCTTCTTTTTTTTCGTTTCCTTTCCCTGCTAACTACGCAATCGTGCCTCGGAAAATAAAAACGTCCAAACCGAATCGAAAGTGGATCGTCCGGGGAGGGGGAGCTCGGACACAGAAAGGAAAATCTTATTGGATAAGGAAATAAAAACTGCTGCGGTGGGAAGGAGAATCGAAAAACGTCAAAAACATAATTTTCGAATGTTTTAAACAACGTTTCAATGTCGTTTTCACGAGGAAAAAAAAAAAAAAATCACGACTTCCGATATTTTTTTTTTCTATTTAAACTAATTTTATCCACCATATGCATCCTTATTAAGAAAACCCGACGTAAGCGATTTCCGATTAAAAACCAATATTCACAGCATCCGATACCAAATACCATTAATCTCTCGGTTTATAGGAATATTAATTCATCCTTCCTGATGGAAAGAGGAATGTTGTAAAATGGTCATTCACGGGGTTTTTTCCTCCCCCCCCCCCATCCCGACCTTGAAGAAATAAAACATCCCATGTTCCCTAAATTAAACCGGAAAGTGACTTGTGCAAGACTCCAAACCTGTTTGACGTTGATTTACATCGGGAATCGTACTCGATTTGTTTTGCTCCGAGGAAAGTACATTATTTATCATTGGGAAAATGTCAATCCTTACAAAACCCCCGGGAGCTACTAAGTTACTTATACAAATTACTTGTTACATAAGAAAACTAAAAGCACCCAGTTTTCGTTTCATAGACGTGAAATAGATTATAGGAATTAATCCTTCACTTTGTAACTTTTAGATTTTGCTGATGGCGGAGATTTTGTGAAATTAGGTTCGTTCATTTAGGGCTAGGGTTTCGAAAAGTGAGATGTTAACACCTTTCGGCGTGTAAGATATCATCTGTTGGACGATGATTCAGTGAATACCGGAAAGAATGGATAACACTCCATTTACGACTGGAAAAAATCTAAAATTTAGGTGTCTAAGGAACTTACCTTCAGCTTGTGATGGCGGGAAAGATCGAGCGTAAGCGCGGTCAGGGTCGTAGGAAAACCTCGTGGCTCAAAAATCTCAGGGAATGGTTTGGTGTCGGTTTCTTGGGTCTGTTCCGAGGGAGTCGTACATAAATTACGTAAGCACATTTAGGGGGGGAGGGGGCCCAGATTTGACATCTTACCCATAAGCTAAGCATAGGCGAAATGGGATAAAGCGTGCAAAAAGGGCTTAACCCATGCTTACGTAGTTTATGTACGACCCCGAGCAGCGGTTTCAAAAGTAAAAATCTGCCAGATGATAGCCAATCTCCGTCGCGGAGCAGGCACTTAAAAGAAGAAGAAGAAGGAACTTGGAATAAATTAAGAGGGAAAAAATTTACCCAGCCAAAGACGGCATTTGAGAATCCCGAGCAGCTCGGGATTCTCTGTTGGCCTGCATCCTGTCAGGATAAAGTCGCCTAGAAGAGAACCTGCGTTGTGGCGCCTGGCCTTTATTAATCAACAAAAATGAGGAAAAAAAACTGTGATTGCCAATATGCTTTAGAAGCATATAGGCTCTCAAAATTCGCTTTGTCCCAAATCCCAGCTGATCCCCTTTTGCGAAATATCTTCGATCAAAGTTTTCGCGGGTTGAAATTAATGCTTTCGTTTTATGACCGCCTCGGAACTCTAGAAAAATTCTTTCAAAAAATTTTATATGTCACTATTATAAGTTGAAAAGATGCGAGGAATCCAATAAAAAATACCCCTGCATCGTATCTGTACGCGTTTACAACCTCAGCCCAAAATGGGCATTTTATCCTAAATTTTTTTATCTCATTTAAGAGGCCAATAATTTTGCCTAAATATTTTTTTTCTCATGTTTTCAAACCTGTAGAATCCGAAAATGACAACCGTTTTTTTTTTTCAAAAAAATTTCTGGGGTCCGTAAATGAAATATTTAGGCACTTTAATTTTTTTCGACCTAATTTTTCGAATTTTATTCTACCCGATTTTTTTACGTGCACCGATTTGGTCGAAAGCATGGCAGCTTATGTTTTCGAACCTGCAGGATACGAAAATCACAACGACGGTTTTGTAAAAAATTTCTGGGGC
Source organism: Liposcelis bostrychophila (assembly GCA_037577465.1). Lineage (NCBI taxonomy): Eukaryota > Metazoa > Arthropoda > Insecta > Psocodea > Liposcelididae > Liposcelis > Liposcelis bostrychophila. The sequence continues at coordinate 10,189,926 of CM075212.1, forward strand.
CACTATAATTGAAGAAATCTGGCCAAAAAAATCGAAAAAACCCTTGAAAATGGTTTATTTACGAGTCCCAGGTATTTTTTACAAAATCACCGTTGTGATTTTTGGATCCTACAGGTTCGAAAACATAAGCTGCCATGTTTTCGACCAAATCGGTGCACGTAAAAGGATCGGGTAGAGTGAAATTCGAAAAATTAGGCCGAAAAAAATTAAAAAATGCCTAAAGATGTTCCATTTACGGGCCCCAGAATTTTTTTTGTAAAAAGCTGTTGTCATTTTCGGATTCTACAGGTTCGAAAACATGGGGAAAAAATATTTAGGCAAAATTATTGGCCTCTTAAATGAGAGAAAAAAATATTTTTCAAAATTTTGAAAACAATTAAGGAAAAAATGCCGATTGTGGACTGAGGGTCGTAAACGCGTAAAGATACGATGCAGGGGTATTTTTTACTGGATTCCTCGCATCTTTTCAACTTGGAATATACAATTTTTTGAAAGAATTTTTCTAGAGTTCCGAGGCGATCATAAAACGAAAGCATTAATTTCAACCTGCAAAAACTTTGATCGAAGATATTTCGTAAAAGGAACCAGCTGGGGTTGACGCAGGGCTTTTTCCATTCGAAGAGGCCCGAATGAAAAAAGGTTTATAGTGCGGCGATAGTGCTCCAGGTCCTGTAAAAGCCAGGTTTGTGTGTGGTCAGCTGGGATTTGGGAGAAAGCGAATTTTGAGAGCCTATATGCTTCTAAACAAAATTGCTATCTCAGTTTTTTCCTTCATTTTTTTTGATTAATCTCTTGCTTCAGGGACACCGTGTATGCCTTAGAAAACCTTGCTAAAAGAGAGAGAAAAAGAAAAGATAAAAAAAAGAAAAAAAAACTCTCTTCTCTTTTAGGAAAAAGAATAAAAAACTGTAGAGTGAGTTAAAAGTGTCAGAAACAATTCAGCACAGGAGAAGTCCGATTAAAGGGGGAAAAAATGAATATTAATCAGTAAATGGAAAATCGGAAGAATATTAATTTCACAATATGAATCAATCGTTTCCTAATTTGAATCGGATCCTCCTTTAAAGGATTTATCTGACAATATCCAACGATCTTATTTATTACGAAAGGAAAAAGAAAAAGAAAAAAATTGGAATTCATAATTATTTTCGATCTGTAGAAGCGACTTTCCTCCTTCATTATCGCGACGCAAAAGGAAGATGATTACAAAGCAAATAAAACACGGAAAATACAGTATATGAAAATCGAAATTTAAAATTACAGCAAACAGAAGATGTTTGCTCGAATGTTATAAACTCGCGAATTAAGTTTCATATTTGATCCGGGAATATGTCAGCGCCAGCGAAGTTAATTTGATATTTAAACTCACGGTAAAATAAACAAACGATTAATAACGATTCCGAAACTAATATATTTTCAAAATAAAAAAAAAAAAAAAAAAAAAAAAAAAAAAAAAAGATTATATACTCGGGGATGTGTGCATCGGAGGAATACGACACTCAAACTTTTAATTGGGAGCAAAGACAAGTTATCATAAACTTTTTAACAATCTCCTCGTTTCCTCCTCGTATTTTTCTCAAAGATTAATTTAATTAACGACGTCCGACGTTTTCCATCATCCGGGTTAAACACAATGAAGCTTTAAATATAATAACGACGTTAAAATTTAAGAAATCTTCCCAGGTGAGCAAATTTGGTTAGAAGCATTAACCGTACGCTGCAACCCTTTCCAAGACGGTCAACAGCACATCAAAAGCCTTTTGATTTCCATAGTGACTCAAGATAAATGAGTTTCGGTCCCTGCGGTAAACGGGTTTGGAATACGGTTAAGAAAATGAAACCCTTTGATCGTTTCCTCAAATGCTAAGATTCTCCTTCTATCAATCTTTACAAAAAAAATTTTTTGTTTTTTGAGGAGACACCTCAAACCCTGATTGTTTAAGGAAAATGCTAATTCACCTTTCCGGTTTCAGCAACTTTGAAAATCGTGAAAGATGCCGGGGAAAACCGATTACTAATTAGCAATAAAATGATTATTAAATGTTGACATTGAAGAACCTCTCTCTCTCTCTCTCTCCTCCTCTCCCTTTTCCCTCTGGCTTTTATACGGATGAATGAAAACTTTTGTAAATATTTTTCCGTTGAGGTGAGAACCTTTCCCTGATTTTTTTCCCCTCCTCCTGAAACAAAAAACAACCGCAAAACGTTAAGTTTTGAAACTGAATGCTGCTTTTCACTTCTATGTAATTAAGCGAGGGGTTAACCGAGAAAAGTTTTCAGACAAAAAAGAAAATGTTAATCTTTCTTCAAGGGGATATTTTTTTTTTTTGGAAAATTTTCGTTGGAAGTGAAAGGTCGCGGTCGCTTTCGTTTTTTAAAACAATAAAAATCTCGGAGTTTAAAAATTCCCGGAAGAAGACAGTCAAATATTAGGTCATAATTTTGGGATGGTCAAGAGGGGTAGAGGGGAGATTTTAAGGGGAGGGTCAAGTCAAGGGGAGGTTTTAAATTTGATGCCCGGGGAAAGGGGGACGTAAACAGAATGCTGATGTCAACTTTTACACTAAGCAAATTAACAAAAGGAAAAAAGCCGATAACCCGTGTTTTTGGGCCACGGTATGTAATTCTTTTACACAATTCTAGTGATTCTACCACACGGTGTAATGGAATCCAGGGGTCCGAAGCCGATGCCAGCTGCGGCCCGACTAAAAACTCAGGTCGGTGCCAAAGCACTGGTGTCAGTGATAGGTAATTTATTTAAAACTTGGTGCCAACGCCGGTGCTGGCACCGGTCTTGTAATTATGAACCGATGGCAATTCTGAATACTTTAATTCAGAAAGGCCGCGAGTTTTGATCATTTGAAGGGACCGATTGTATTAACCGGCACTAAAATAAGCGGGGTTTACTGTAACAATTTTTTTTTTCGAATAAACAAAAAAAAGTAATAAAAATTGACAAAATTGATGGTGGTGCTGGCACCGATGTTGGAATAGACTCCGGCACCAGCACCAGCGGCAAACATTATTTTATTCCGATGCCGGCGCTGATGACAGTTCCAGTCAGCTCCAGTATTTTGGACATTTGGGCGCCGATGATAGCATCGGCTCCAGCCAATATTTATCGGCTTCGGACCCCTGATGGAATCATACGATTCGTGTGATTTGATTACTCTGTTGCTTAAACCTAAATGGGATAATTTTAAAGGTGGCAGATGCACGTACTTTACAGAGTAAAGACCATATTAAACCGTAGGGGGGGTTCCAAAGACGACTTTTTCAAAAATTACTTTTGTGCACGGTTTTTGAACCACTATGGCCGGATTTAAAAATTCTGAAACCTTGTTACTCAAAAGCCGTGCACCAAAACTAATTTCTAGTTTCAAATTCGTAATCTACGCAAAATTTCCGATAAAAATTAATGGTCTTTCATGTCAAAAAAAAAAAATTTCATTTTCAGCCCTTATATGGGCTTTTTTTGAAATTTGAAGGTTAAATGCGACTGTTGAGCCTGAATTTTTCCAGATTTTTTGAAAAAGTTGTCCAAAAAACTGGAAAAATTCAGGCTTGATACTCCATTTATAAAAACATTTTTCCGATACAGGAGTTTTAAAATTTTAAAAGGTTTATTTTCGAACAATCGTATCAGTGGTGCTCTGGGCTCTACCGTATGGTATTAAAAAAAAAATTAGACGTTTTAAAAACGTTTCAGACATTGATAAAACGAAAAACCGAAAACGTTTAACCGCAGCATTTTACTCTGTTTAAATAATGCAATTATTTACAACGATAAAGTTCGGCTGTTGAATAAAAGAAAAATCTCGCACCGGAAAGTTAAAAAAAAAAAGGAAGATTATATAGGAAAAAAAAGTAGAAGTTAGGAAAAAACACACTAGCAGGAGGCTGGGGATTTATTTAAAAATTGAAAGAAAAACTGGGGCAAAGAAAACTACTGAAAAAGACATAAATCAAACAGGTGAAACTTTCCGATAGGAGATTTTGGCTAGCTTACCGAACAGAAAGTCACTAAAAAAAAAAAAAAAAAAAAATAGTAAAATTCCTCCCATTTTGGTTGTTGTTCTTCGTTCGTCACTGTTATTTACTATCTATTTCCGCTTTTCTTTCTAAAATTTATGATTTAAAAAATTCGATAGGGTAAAACGATGTTTCCTGTTTAAAAAAAAAAAAAAAAAAGGTTTTATTTGCATTGGGAAAACCATTTTCCTCCACTAATCCAAATTTAATCTTTGCTTTATTGTTTTATCTGTGAAGAAGGGAAAAAAGTGATTAAAAAAGAGAAAAAATTCAAACGGATATCGGCGGATTGGAAATTTTCAGAGCTGCAATCCCAATTCCGATTCCGAAAGGTGGAAAAAAATTTGAGATTCCGATTCCGATTCCAACTAACAAATATTTTAATTATTACATCCCCCGCCTCAAAAGCAGATTTATGTTTGTAAGAAATTAATGAAATATTTTAATGATGCGGATTCCGATTCTGATTCCGGTTTAAACAATAATTGATTAACTGGATTGACGGTATTTTCGCGCTTTTTAAATCAATCTGAACCGAAAATAATTTTTTGGATCCCAATTCTGATTTCGAAGATTCCGAACTGTTTTCAGACGAGTTTCCGATTCCGATTCGGAATAAAAAAATCGGACTGGGATATGGGAGGATATGGGGACATATCCGTACGTGGGACTACACCTTTGGGGTACGATCCCTATAGTGTTAAATTAAGCAATGAAACAATTTAAAAATATTAAGGCATTTTTTTTGCTCGTTTTCGGTTAAAAAATTCAAATTTTTTGATAAAAATATAATTTTTTTTGAGGAAAAGTTTTTCGGGATTGGAACAATAACTCGAACTATTTCAACCAAATATTTATTATTTTCCCAACGTTTCGACACTAGTTTGTGTCTTCATCAGGGGCTACAAAAACAAGAAACACAGTCTAAAATTAAATATATCCGATGAGAGAGACTATTGTGACACATATTCATACAATCAAAAATTTTTTATTAAAATGCAATCTTACTCTAATGATGGTTGAAGGACATTATCATGTAAACAGCATCTAACTCATAATTTGAACAAAACCACCAAACCATTCGTACTTCAACTTATTCATTGATTATGATACCAAACTACTATACTTTGCAAACCATCTTGATGACTAGATTAAAACGCTGCAAAAATTGCGAAAATTATTAAGAAAAATTAAATATTGAAAAGATGATATGCACATAGTCACAGGTCATTGACCTATATCTTACATGATAAAAACTTACAATTATACTTTAAAATAACGTAAAAATAATAAGTATGATAATTTTAAAAACATTAAATTAAAACTAATGATGACTAGATAATTTAAACGAAGAATTATGGCTGTTTTTTACGCTTTTTCTTCATATTGAAATATGATATCTCATCACAACAAAACAGACGCCATTAAGATAGCGAGGCTTCCAAGATAACAAATATAATTAACTTGACCATAGGCATAGATTATACCGAGAGCGACTATGTGTCACAATAGTCTCTCTCATCGGATATATTTAATTTTAGACTGTGTTTCTTGTTTTTGCAGCCCCTGATGAAGACACAAACTAGTGTCGAAACGTTGGGAAAATAATAAATATTTGGTTGAAATAGTTCGAGTTATTGTTCCAATCCCGAAAAACTTTTCCTCAATTAATTTTTTGGAACGAAAAGGACTACAAATAATTTTTTTTTTTTCCTGGCACGAAAAAAACTTAAAACTTTTGATAAAAAAGGTCTAAAGTTGAAAAAATTTAGTCAAAACTTTAATTAAAAGTCTTCAAAGTTAAAATTTTAATATTGAAACATTGCGTTAGCTCATACTCTTGGAAAAAGGGAAAAGGACAAAATTAAAATGAGCATTTTATTTAAAATTTTTTAAGTTCTTGTTTTTGCTCAAAAAACGAGGAAAATTAAAGAAAAGGTTAAATAAAATTTCAAGAAATTTTTAAGTCCTTGCTTTAGCAACTTTAAGTTTCTTGAAAATTTGCAAGACATTTTTTAACTCCTTGCTTTCGTTCATGTCGTCGAATTTTACTATTAAAAAAGACCAAAAGTTAAAAAAAAATAGTCAAAAAATTATTTAAAATTTACATATTTATAAAACCGGTAAAATTTTAAAATTTAACTTTTTTAAAAGTAAAAGTAGTTCATGTCTAATTTTGAAATAAAATTTTAACTTTAAAATCTCTTGTAAATTTTACCAGAGAGGGTTCCGAAGCCGACGCCGGCCGCGGCCGGTAAAAGACTCTGCTGGCGCTGGCGCTGGCACTGGCGCCAGATGGTTTATTTTATTTGTGGCACTGGCGCCGACACCAGCACCGGTTTTTTACGTACAGGGTGACGCCGGCGTCGATGCCAGTGCCGGCGATTCATTTTAAAAGAAAAAGTTTTTTTTAGATTTTTAGAATTTTATTAATTTTTTTAAAATAACCTCTTCCCATTCTTCTAGCGATTCCATTCGCTCAAGTTAGCGTCGAGCGTCTTTTTTCGATTTTAAAATTTATAAATAATTGCAATTGGTGGCGGTTAAACCCAGAATTGGTTAACGACATCATGTTTCTAAACGGCAATTTTGGAAAATTTTATTGAAATTTAAAATGGAAATTTTATATTTTTTTTACTTCTAGATTAATTACACAGTAAAAAATTTTGTTTAGGATAGGGAATTAGTTCAATACTCGGTATTCATTGATTCATAATTTTTGATTTTTTAAATGTTTATCTCAATTAAATTTTAAAATCTTTCCTTTCAGCTTTTGCTCTTAAAAAACAAATAAATTTTTTTAAGTACAAAACGTGATTTTTTTTAAACTGACGTAACGCTTTTTTGCTTTTTTTTTTTTTTGCGAAATAAAATAAATTAAAAATTTTCCCGGAGCCGGCGATCGCGCCAATTTTTTTACAATTGTGGCGCTGGCGCCGGCGCCTTCTAATTTTTACCGGCTCCGGACCCCTGAATTTTACTTCAAAAAAACAGCGAAAGTTTAAAAAAAAGTTAAATAAAATTTACAAGATATTTTCTAAGTCCTTGCTTTCGTTCATGTCGTCTAATTTTACTATTAAATAAGTCCAAAAGTTTAAAAAAAATAGTCAAAATAATATTTAATATTTTCAAAGTAAAAATTTTAATATTAAAATAATTAAATATTAATTAAATAATTAATACGAAATTAAATAATTAGACGAGATTGATATATATAAGTTTTACAACAAAGTTAACCGGGTATGCGAACAGACCGACACCCGGACAGACAAACCCACAGACATATTTCCCCAGGACCGAGCCCCAAGACGTAGTCCTACGTCAAAATTAATCGGAATTGCAGCCCTGAAAATTTTTGATTTTCCCTTTCTTGATCGTAGGCTTATTGGAATACGCTTTCCTAGTTAGCTATTCATGTAGCTCATCATGACTTTCGACATACGAGATTGATATTTCGGAGGTAGATAGGGAGAGAAGGGGGGAGGGGGGGGGAAATCGGTATTAAATGTGCTTAGGCATATGATGCCGTTCCCCCCCCCCGTAAAAGATTTCACCGCGACACTCTAATTTGCATAGGAGGAGAATTAAACACCGGGATTTTGATCGATAATTGTTCTATCCGTTAGAAAAGCTTGACAAGTCGTTATGGTACCCACGTCAAATTTCCTTCATGTCAACAAGGTTGTTGGTAGTTCATAAATGGAGAAGTTTGTTCCCATCTCAAGTTTTACAACAAAGTTAACCGTCTAACGTGGAGGGAAACATTATTCACGTCGAAAAGTATATAAGGGAAAAGGAAACGCGTATGCGAAATAAGCATGCCGAAACTATCATTTTTGACGTGAGGTTGTCGATTCTTCGGGAAAACCATTTCGTCGGAATGAATTGGCTTAATTCCTCTTGAGAAATGGATATTCCGAAAATGGTTTTCATTTAGAATGTTTTTCGGGGATGGAAAAATATCGGTTCGAGGGAATAACACTGGTTTTTTTTTTTTTTAAAGAAAATGCACAAAGCGTAAAAAAAATTATTTCAGCAATTTTTTTGTTCGGTATATTAACAGGTGTTTCCTCGTGCAACATCCCATTTTTTTTTTTTTTTTTTTTTTTTTTTTTTGCTCCATGCTAATTTGAGGCAGGATATTAAATTAATGGAAAAGGCGGATTGTTCTCATTTGAAAAATTAAATCCCTTTTCTTTCCCGTTATTATTTTTTAATTTTTGCGAGTGAAAAGTTTGTAAAACATTTTACACGGCGCGTCATTCGTACATCACATCGCTGAATAACCAATTTACTTTGATGAGACGGAAATTTTCCCTGTATGTCAAAGCAAGCGTGTCGTTGATTTCATGCATAATAATTAGCGAAACAAACATGCACTCTCTTATAATGGCAAAGATGAAACGAAAATTTATTTCGAGCACCCAGACAGCTTTAAAATCGTTCTTCTTTTCGGAGAATAAAAAAAAGAAGTTAAAAAAAAAAAAAAATGTCGTCATCATTATCGGTGTATTTTTGTTTCAATAATGTTCTTTTGCTTTTTTTCAGGATCATCGACATTAATTTATTTACGAAATTCTCTTTGTGCTAATTCGCTTCGACCAAAGAAAAAAAAAAAAAAAAAACTAGCAGTTGCAAAATATGGCGCCTTGGAGGGCTGCATATATGGTTTTTCGATTCAAACCAAGCGGGCTAATATTTTTTACTGTCTCACTTTTTATAGATTTCTTTTTCAAAATTTTCTGTATGGCTGTGACCGTCAGTTCGGAAGTCCGGCAATTTCGGAATCGTTGTGCTATTCTAAAATTGTCCTAATGTTTAGGGGGTAATTCTAAAATAATCTAAGCAATTTCTGGAACTGAATTGAACTGAACTGGCGTTCTGGGACTTAAAGTCCTTTTGCCGCATCACAGGCCGTTCACCAAGAGTCCTGTCCCGGCTTGCTTCCCTCCAGTCAGGGACTACAAGCCAACCCACCTCTTTTAAGACATATTATCCTCTCATCGGAGACTTGACCTACCTAGAGGTCTAGGATTTATAGGTCTTCGTCAAGGACCTGCCGTATATGCCGTGTCGGCGGCGCGCAACTGACATGCCCCGCCCACTAAAGTCGGCGTGATTTAATCTCACCAGTGATGAGGCTGACCAGTGAGCCTTCGGTTCTCTTGAGTCTAGGCAATTCTGGAACAATGAATATAAAGTTCCAGGAAATTTTAATATTGTCTAAAATTTCCAGACAGTTTTAGAATTGTCTAAAATTTCCAGGCAATTTTAGAGTTGTCTGAATATTTTCAGGCAATTTTACAATTGTCTAAATATTTCCGAAAAATATGAGAATTGTCTAAAATTTTCAGGCAATCTCAGAATTGTCTCAATATTTCCAGGAAATTTTAATATTGTCTAAAATTTCCAGACAGTTTTAGAATTGTCTAAAATTTCCAGGAAATTTTAATATTGTCTAAAATATCCAGTCAATTTTAGAATTGTATGAATAGTTTCAGGCAATTTTAGAATTGTCTCAATATTTCCGAAAAATATTAGAATTGTCTAAATGTTTCCAGGAAATTCTAATATTGTGTAAAATTTCCAGATAATTTCAGAATTGTCTACATATTTGCGGGAAATTTTAAAATTGTTTAAAATTTCCAGACAGTTTTTGAATTTTCTGAATATTTCCTGGCAATTTTAGAATTGTCTGAATATCTTCAGGCAATTTTAGAATTGTCTAAATATTTCCAAAAAATATTAGAATTTTTTAAGTATTTCCAGGAAATTTTAATATCATCTAAAATTTCTAGATAGTTTTGGAATTGTCTAAAATTTACTGGCAATTTTAGAATTGTCTAAATATTTCCAGGAAATTCTAATATTGTCTAAAATTTCCAGACAGTTATTAATTAATTTTTAGGCAATTCTAAAATTTCTGGAAAAAATGTCTAAAATTTTCAGGCAATTTTTGAATTGTCTAAATATTTCCAGGCAATTTTAGAATTGTCTAACTATTTTCAGGAAATTTTAATATTGTTTAAAACTTCCAGGATATTTTAGAATTGTCTAAAATTTTCTGGCAATTCTATAGTTGTCTAAAAATTCCCAAACTATTGTAAACTTGTATGCAAGCCTAGAGCGGTCTAAAATTTTAGGAAATTTTCCTCTTCCTCATTCTCCTGCCCGGAACCTTGTGGTGGTAGACAGTTATAGAATTAACTGAAAATTTCTAAACAATGTCAATATTGCCTTAAAGTTATAGTCAATTTTGAAATCGTCTCCAAAGTTTTTCTGAAATTTTGAAATTTCAGGAAAATGTCTAAAAGTCAAAAAATTCTAGAATTGTCTAAACATTTATGAGCAATTCTCGAATGATCAGAAAATTTCTATGCAGTTTTAGAACTGTAAAATTTCCAGGCAGTTTTAGAATTTTCTTACAATTTTTAGGCAATTCTAAAATTTCTGGAAAAAATGTGAAAGCCTAAAATCTTTAGGGAATTGTACAACTTTCCCTTTGTATAGACAATTTCCAAAGTGCAGACAAAGGTTGAATCTCACAATTTTTATTAAACGATAAAAATATTTCTACCTTTAATGCCGTTCTGATTTAAGGATTTAAAAAACTTTCTTTTCGCATAAAAACGCAGGGGTGTTAATTTTATTCATTTCGGGAATTGTCAGATCCATCCAAGAATTGAGTAGAAGTTTTCTAGATAATTCCAGAATCACTTAATTTTTTAGGTAATTAAGTTTTAGAGTATCCTAATCATATATAGAGTTACCTGACTTCGGGAATTGGCTGTAACACCGTTATTTTTCTTCTTGATGTTTTTCTTCTCCTTAATGTTAACCTTTTTTTTGAGGATTTTTCCTTATTTCATTTTTTTTTTTTTTTCGTTATTTTTCTAATTTTCAAAAAACATTTTTCCACTTTCTTTATTTTTTTTATTTTTCCTTTTTTTTATATTACTTTTTTTTTCATTCATTTTCTTGTAATAAAGTGATGGTAGGAAACCATTAAAATAACGTGTACGTGTAAGGGATCACTTCGCCTTTGTCGCATATAGTTTGGTTTGGCGAACAAACTTCATTTGTTTACAAAGGAATTCAAATCAAAACAAACCAAACCGAATCTTCCGACAAAGACGAAGGGATCCCTTTTCGTGTGCACCGATAATCAAGACGTTTTGCGGACAAGTCTCATCATATAAAACACGGCCGCTTTGATATTTTTTCTTATCATAAAAAGAATTGTTCTGCGTTTTAACTTGCAGCGCTTCCGGTGGCCATTATTTGCAACTGTTAACCCCATTTATTTCATCGAGAGAAATTCAAGAAAGAAAAAAAAAAAAAAAAAAAAAAAAAAAAAAAATTTTTATTAAAGATTTATTTTCTCTCAAACTTTTTAGGGAATAATATATTTCTCTCGCTGTCGTTTTTATCGAAAACGGGTGTATTGAAGTCGGGGCGGATTAAAAACGTAGATAGAGGTTGCGGCTCACTCACATTTATCTTTCAAAATTTTTTTTTTTTTTTTTGTATGTGGAGGAAAAAATAATGTGCGGAGCCGCTTCCTGAAATTTTTTTTTTCTTCCATCATCGTCATCATCATCATTATTATTGTTGTTCCGATTCTTCCGTTCCAGTCGCAGCTGACTGAGCGAAAAAAAAATATTTGTACACTCCGAACTTTTTTTTTTCTTTTACATTCTTTTGGTATATTTCTATATTCCATTTTTTTAGGACGAAAAAAACCAAATACTAACAACAAACGCTTGGTTAAATTTGGTAAGTTAGATGAGTGATGAATACGGAATCGCTTGGTGCACCATCCAGCTCCATTTACGGTGCTGTGGGGCTTTGTGTTGGCTTATTTTATTCCTTCAAAAAAGGCAGAACATTTTTCATTTCTTTTTGTTTCGAAAAGTTAAAACGTTTAAAATTTTAACAAGCCTATTTAATTTTTAAACTTTTTTTTTTTTTTTTTTTTTTTTGGCGAATTCGGGGTTTTTAAAAAAAAAATTAACCTGGAAATTAATTCACTCTACTCAACCTTTAAGGGGTAAAAAAAGAACGACATAATTTAATTACATTTTTTCTCCTATTTTTTTAAAAAAAAAAAGTTTATAAAACTTTTTAATAAATGCTGTCAAGGGAAGAAGAAAAAAAAAGATAGAAGAAAAACATTTCGGTACATAAAAAAGACTCATGCATATCCTCTCGAAAATTTTAAAGGGAAATCGCTTTAAAAAGATTTTTCGAGATATAAGTTCAAGGGGTACTTAACACGACATCCGCATTGCAATCATACTGGAAATCTAATTAAAATTACATTGCCGAGTATAGAGAGGTCAAGGGGCTACATACAGGATTCAAGGGTCAGTTTCCCTTAAAACCTTTTTTTATTTTTTATAGCTCCGTTGAAAAGGATACGTGGAATCGTTGATTTTATGAAATTTTTCAGAATGGATTTGTACTTTTAGGAAGGAAGGCTTTCGGGAATTTTTTTTTTTTTTTTTTTTCATTTATTTTTCGAGGAGTCTTGTAAATCGGGATTTTAAGTAATATCGTGCGATAATTGCCAGGTGTTCTGTAATGTGTTCAATTAGTCGCTTGTCTGACATAACCGAAGTTCCCGCATGAACGTTTTCAGCTGCGGTTTTAGATTTTCGCGGTTGTGTTAGATTTTCATCTTTCATGTCTTTCGAATTTGGGTGTCCCGGATTTAAAAGATTCGGGTGAAATCCATTCGTTTTTCTCCATTCCGTATCATTTTTCTTAATCCATTCTTTTCTAAAAAAATAAATTCCTAATCCATTTTTTCTAAAAATATTGGGTCCTAAAATTGTTTTCCTAACGATTTATTTTTCTAATTTTTAGTTTTCCTAAAACTTTTTGATTCCTAAAATAAAATTTATTGAAATCTTTAAAATAAAATTTCTTAAAATTCCAAAAATAAAATTTCCTAAAATTTCTTCAAGGATTTAAAAAATTAGGAAAAACATTTATTTTAGGAAATTTTATTTTATGAATCAAATAATTTTAGGAAAATTGAAAATTAGAGGAAAAAAATTTAAGAAAAAAATTTTAGGAACCGAAATTTTTAGGAAAAATGGATTAGGAATTTATTTTTTTAGGAAAAACGGATAAGGAAAAATGGTCGGGAACGGTTTTTCCCATTTGCAGAAAGTTTTAATCTTTTCGCAGTCTTTTTGCTTGCCACCGGGCTGGGATTCAGAAATATTTGGTACCGTCTTCGTCGCCGAAACCAGGATCTAATTATTTTAAGGAAGTAGCCTGGCATCGGAATCGATCCAAAATTTTTGTTGGAATCGGTATCGGTATCGTCATCCAAATGGAATCGGAAAATATTTTACGATTATTTCTCTTTATTTTTGGCTTAGAATCAATTACTCGCGACGTTAGAAACAAAAGGTTTCAAATGCAACACGTGGAAATTTTACAGGACGGCCATTTAAAAGTTTCTGTAACTGTACCGATACCGATACCGATACCGATACCGATACCGATACCGATACCGATACCGATACCGATACCGATACCGATACCGATACCGATACCTGAAGCGGATACCGATACCGATACCGATTCCAACAAAAGTTTGGGATCGATTCCGATGCCTATTTGTTTAAAATAATTACATCCCGATTTTATATTACCAAAAAAAATATTAATCGGCATCCGATTGTACCGTACTTACAAAGTAATCGGCTTTGGCTTCGGCATCGGCATCGGCATCGGCATCGGCATCGGCATTTGCATCTGCTTAGGATCCCCCCAGGTGTTCTAAAAAAAAGTGATCAGTCTGATATTAACTTTATGTACCACTAACATCAAACCAATGTCAGATCGTTGACTTATATTAAACATATATTGGTCAAATATTCACTTAATATAATAATGACGGTAATAGATGTTTTAACTTGCAAAAAAAAAATTTAGATTTCACAAAATAGAATAATAACGGTCTGAAGTGAGCCTGATATTGCAGTAACATCACTAAGTTTTGTGAAGTTTCTTTGAAAATTTTTTTTAAAAGTTATACTTTACGTTTTTTGGAATTTTCGCACCTTATACCTGAAATGGGGACAAGAATATAGGCAAAATCGTAATCTACGATTCAAGAGCTTTGGTTGTTCTGCCCTTCGTTTTTTGAAATTTTTTGTTCTTCCACTTGAAAAAGTGATAAGAATAAAACAGTCGAAAAAATTCTAAGTCCATCGTTTGTGGGCTTAAATAATCAAATTATCAACCATTTTTGTAACTTAAGGAGTAGTGAAGATGGCAAGGTGAAGGAGTTGTGACAATAGGAATCCAAACGGAGTGGGTTCTAGTCTCAGTGGCGACTTTTTTTTTTTAATTTCTAAAAACTAATGTCACTCTAATATCATTATGATATAAACCTTTTTACAGTGCGAATTCTTTATTTTAAATCATTGCGATGTCTAATCAATAACATTGTATTATACAATTTATATCATATTAATATTGTCATGATAACACTTAAATCTTAGGCTGATATTCAATTTGAAAAGAACACCTGGGCCTTACTCGGATTACTTTTACGATTTTTTTTCCGTACTTTTTATTTGCTTATTTTTTTACTTAATTTTTTTGCTCATACAAGCTTAGACATGATTTCTTTTCCAACCTTCATCCATCAAATGATTTCATGCCAAGTTCCCTGTTTCTGAAATTCTTATTAACATTTACTTTTTCTACAAGCTGAGACTTAACTTTTAATTAAACTTGAGCCAAGAAATTAACATCCTGTAAAATGGGTGTCTTATTTTATTTAGATAACAGAATCCGCTAACAGAAATATAAATTCTCTTACGCCGCCTTCCCCCCCCCCCTTTCCCCACTCTTTCTCTCAACCCATTTGGAAACTTTAAAAGATTTACAAAGTTGATATCGAATCTTTTTCTTTGTTTTCCTTTTTGCCATAAGTTCGCATCATCAGGGTGCTCTGCTATGTTTTTTCGCGTTTTCGTTTATTTAAAAGTTAAAATAATAAGTTGTAATAAGCCGAGCTTCCTTTTTACTTTTTCATTTCAATCTTCTTCCCCCCCCCCCCCTTCTTTTTTGTGAAATAAGGTCATTTAACTTATGTCAGTGATTTGAATGAATAAATAACTCAATCTTCCTTTTTTAAGCTTGAAAAACAAGAGGAAACATAACTAATCCTTTTCGATTCATTATTTGAGTAAGGAGCAGAAGCTCGTTATCCTTTCTCGGAAAAGCCGAAAGAGAGAAAGAGAAAGAGAGAAATAAAAGAAACTTTTCGCAGATTTGGCTAAGAGATACTGTCAAGTTCACGTTTTGGAGTTTTCCCTCTCGATTCACTCATATCTGGAATTGAAATGATTTCGACAAGTTTTTTTTTTTTTTTCTTTTGCGTTATGAAAAGTTTCTTCATCTGCTTTGTTGTGTTTCTTTAAAAAATTTCCAAAGCCTTTTTGAGTTTGTTAAGGTCTTTCTTTTTTCCTTTTCCTCCCTTTCCTTTTGACAATACCGCATGAAATGAAATATCGATTTTTCGTGAAACGAGGAAAAGTTGGTCTTTTTATGAATGGCGAATATAAAATCGATCGGGGAATGTTGGAAAAATTGAGAAAAATACGGAATATTTGGGGGAAAAAAAGTTTGGATTTATTTTTTCATGCGATAAATTGTCAAAAAGTTGATAAAATTGGTATTATTCCCGTTCCCGGGAAAAAACTTGTCGATCCCGGGAATTGGAAATTCTAGATAATGAGAAAAATTCCATTCCCGGGAAACGGGATTCCTGACAGTTTAGAAAAATGTTAAAAAATCCCGGGATCCCGGGATGGAGGAATCTCTAAGCGGGAAGTGAAGTAAAAAAAATTTTGAAAAGCCCCACAGACTTTTAACGAATGTCCCGCAAGAGACTCTAAATAATCGAAAATGGAAAATTCTTAAGATCTAAACCGGCATAATTCATAAAGCTCAAAATAACTAAATTAATTCGGAAAATTGCAAAAAAAAAGCAAAAAAAAAAAGTTAAAATAGAGTTATTAAGAATATTTGAAAACTAGAAAAATACTGGAAAAGTACTCGAAAATGTCGACCGGCCCAAGACTTTTGAAAAACAGATAGAATTTTTTATTTTAGTGAGTGGATCCCTTTTTTTCCCCCTATGCAATTCACGTTTCATGTAAATAAAATTCCTTCCAATAGTGCTTTATAAAATTTTTAAACCTTCGTTTAACTTTCCCTTTTTCCTGTTTTCTCCGAAATTATTTTCCGACTTATATATTATTCCTTCGTTTTGACAGTGAGACTTTAACCGGGAAAAAGACCCAGCGGAGATCCTCTTGGAACACAAACATTTTCTTTAAAGTAAACTTTTGACCCAGCGACTTTCTCATTTTCCTTACTTATGTATAAACCATCAATTCTTTATAAGATCTAATTGCTTTCAAACATAAGATCCCAAGAGGGAAAGCAAGTCATCAACTCGAGAATGACCCCCTTTATCCCCCTCACGGGTTAATAACGTGTAAAGGAGAAGACCAAGGATAGAAATATGAAAATCCTTCTCGACCCGAAAAGAAAAAAAAAAAAAAGGAAAATAGGAAAGGAAAAAAAAATTAAAAATAAATCTCGATTAACGGGACGAAGTCGGAAATTAATGACTGGAATAATCGTCGAAGTTATAAAAACGAATGTTACAATTTGCGGGGGGGGAAAGAAAGTCTTCCGATAGTACCGATTTTGGGAAAAAGAAGTTAAATTATTGGTTATTTCGTATCGGGCGTTTATGGCAAATCGATACAATTGCATTTTATGCGGGAAAGGACAATTGCTATTTTATCGTTAAACGATAAATAAAGTGGGAAATTGAATCATTCTGGGATCAACATATTTCGTTTTTTTTTTTTTTTTGTTTAAAGTTTCATTAGGGAAATGGAGAAATTGATTTTTAAATCACCTGGTGCCTTGTCAACTAAAATTTGTGTTTGGTGATTTTTTTTTTTTTTTTTTTTTTTTTTTAGTAGGTTAAATTACTTGTTTCACGA
Organism: Liposcelis bostrychophila; assembly: GCA_037577465.1. NCBI lineage: Eukaryota > Metazoa > Arthropoda > Insecta > Psocodea > Liposcelididae > Liposcelis > Liposcelis bostrychophila. The sequence continues at coordinate 10,207,010 of CM075212.1, forward strand.
CGGTTGACATCGCATCCATTAAAAAGTTTTTTTTTTTTTTTTTGAAAAATGAAAAGTTTTAATTCTTGAAAGTTATCTAAATTACTCCATTCAAGCCCGTTGCGATTTAAAAAAAAAATTTTTTAAGTGCGCTGTCGTGAGATGATACCCGTTTTGCTGTAATGACGGGAAGAAGTTTTCACATTTTAAAAACTCGATCCGTCACGACACAAATATCAAATGTTAGGGCGTCCAAAAAAAAAAAAAAAAATTAAACGATACTTATTTTGTGCCAAAAAAAAATAAAGTTTAAAATGCAGTCAAATTAAATCTTAAAATAAGTAAAAACTTTATAAAAAAAAAATTAAATTTTATTTTTTCATCTCAAGTGTTTTTATAGCGGTTCAGCATACGTTTCCGCTATAAAATAAATGGGTCGTAAATTATTATGCAAATTAAAGAGAAACAAAAAATATAGCCGGCCACATTTTTCTTTTTATTTTCTAATAATTTGTTCTGCCTTTTCGAGAAGGAAAAAAAGAAAGCCATTTTGTATGTGCATCCAGGTCATTGTGCTGCCCGACACCGCCGATAGTCTTTATTTTTCCTGCTGTTTTACTTCTTATGTCATGAATGAAATTTTTTTTCTTTTTATGGATTTTTGAAATCTTTGCTTGGTGTATTTTTTTTTTTTTTTTTTTTTTTTTGATCGGGGATTGAAAGTATATTTTTCGATGCACGAATGAAGAAAAATATAAAGAAGTCATATATTATACATCACAGATTTTATTTCTTTTTTATTTTTTAACGAAAAATCGGGACTCCACTAAGAGATTTAGTACAGTTTTATTATTATTTTTTTTTCTGGAAGGTTGGTAATTCTTTAAGGTAAGTGAACGGTACGGACCAGCGGGGATAAAAAATGAATAAAAAAAATCCCTCAAAAAAGTTTTTCTTTGTATTTATGCAAACCGAACTCATGCTAGATGGTTCGTTAATTCTAAGAATAGAGTTTCCCTTTTTTTTTTTTTTTTTTTTTTTTTTTTTATGATGATCTCCCTTTTTTTTAAACAGCCCACAGCTCTTCTTTTTTTTTTAAAACTCGTTCATATCTCGCCGGTTACTTGGAAAGTATTTGTAATAAACGCCTCTAATGGTTGTTATGACATCACCATCTGTGTACTAATATGTTCTTTCATTATAAAAATAGGAGGCGTTCGGGAGATGAAAAAATGATTAAATATATAGCATTTGTTTTATATTGAAAAAAGGAAAAAAAAAAGTATTGAAGTCGGGGTGGTAGATTAGAAAATAACGATTTCTGAGCGATCGGAATTATCTGCTATCCATTGTTAATTATGGCAGGCAAAAAAAAAAAAAAAAAACACTTTGGAAATTGGAAACGTTAGATCGTAGATTCATTCTTTCAGATGTTTCATGACACAGATTTGTTGTTTTTTTGTTTTTGTTTTTGGATCAGTGATTTTACGGTTGCAATTAAGGTATTAGGTAGTTTGTTTACATCACCGGCCGGCGGAGGCATTTTAATGATAAAAAAATTGTAAATAAAAAAAAAATTTTAATCCGGTGTTTTTCACATGAAAACTGGGTCTAACCGCACCGAAATCGTACCAAAACGTTTTGTTATGTTCAGAGATACAGATCCATAATTTTAAATGCATGAACAAGACTTAGTTGTTCTTATATTTTATAATTTTTAATTGTTTTCGCAATAAAAAAAAATGTCTCTTTCCGAGAGACTAGTGCAGCGCTCTGTCGGTAAAATTGGGAACTATTTCAACAACAAAAAATAAACAATGGCGTTTTATTTTTTTATTGCAAAAACTTTTTAAAAAATTGTCAAATTTAGGAACAATAAGAGTATTTTCATACATTTTAAATTTTGAACCTCTGCCTCTGAAACATAACAAAGTTTTTTGGCACGGTTTCAGTGCGATCCGATTTCATTTTTATTTGTAAAAAACCGAATTTTTGAAAACAAAATGAATTTTTTTTAAAATTGATATAGGCCTAATTTGTCACCGCCCGACTAACCGGCCGGTTAGTCTAAAAACAAAAAGACAACCTAAAAATCTAAAAAAAAAAAAATTAATTGCAGGCAACAATTAAGAATTTTTCATCACCCCGGGCGGAAAATAAACTTTTCCATCCGCTTGAAAAACCAAAAAGTTCACTTTCCGCCTTCGTGATGAAAAATATCTTATAAATCAGGCACGGAGGTGGCTTGCAGGCCTCGACTGGCTACGTAAACCCCAGTCTCGGCCTGCAATACGCCACATCCATACTTGATATGCAATACACTTTTTTTTTTTTATTTGCAGCTTTAAAACTCAGTATCCTCTTCTCGAATTAATCCACAAGTGGAAACAAGATATAAATTACTTTAGGAAAAGTTTTTCAAAGGAAAGGTTTTTTTTTTTTAAACTTGTAGCAAATGCACGGGTAAAATTGAAATCTTTTTTCTTTTTTTTTTTAAGTGGCAGGTTACATATTTTAAAAAATTGAAATTACTATCATTTTTGCACATTTATTACATGAAACTAATGCTAACGTGAGATATGTAAAACCTTCCCCCTCCCCTTGTTAGCAAAATTTAGCAATTTTAATACCCCCCCAACGTGCCAACGTAATTTATGGACCGCGCCTTAATCGCGTGGCCTTTATTTTCGGGGTTTTTATCCATACCTTCGTTTGGAGGAATAGTCAGATTTCTGAGCACTCCATTTGCCTTATTTCTTTTTAAATTTTCGTTTTTATATTTTTAACAATCCCTAGGAATGACACACACACATTATTTCATGCTTTTCAAAAGAAAACGAAAGAATAATCATATCACGCGAACTAAACTCTAAATAGGAAATTCGATAATGCTATGCCTTCAAAATAGATTTCATCATAATGTCAAAGGAAAACAAACTATTACTTATTTTTAAAAATGAAAGGAATTCTTTCCCCTTTTTTTTATGTTTCGCGAAATCGGATTTTATTAAACCTTTAAAGTCAAAGTAAATAAGTTTGCAATTTTAAAATTTAATAAGAAGGGAAAAAAATGACTTAAGAAGTAAAGGATGAATGAAAAAAAGTGAAAGAAGGGAAGGGAGGATGGTTTTTCTAACTTTTCAAAAAGTTTTTCATAAATGAAGCTAATAAAAAATAAAATTGGAACCAGTAAATTTAGTTTAACTTTTTTTTTTTTCCTGAGAATTATATTTTAACATTTTTCTGCTGTAGTTATTCAAATTTTCCTTCTACGATTTAAATTTTTGGAAGATTAAAAAGGGAAAATATGGTTTTTATTATTTTTTTTTTTTATTTTTTTTTTTTAGGGACGAACTCGTTTTCCCAGTTTCAGAATTTAAAAGCTTTTTAACGCCTTCTCTTACTCAAAAACCGAGTAATCGTTTCCGATACTCCGCATGTTTCCGGAGCTTAAAGTCAAAATCCCTCCGAGGTGGACATTCCAGGAAATTGGATTCCTCGCTTTCAAAGCCGCGTTATAACTGAAACTAATCCAGGAAAATCTTGAAATATTCCTTAAGGAAAATCAAAATCATATTTATTGAAAATAAAAAGATCGTTCCTGTTATTTTTTTTCTCTCGTACCGTTATTTATTTTCTTCCTTTTTTTTTTTAATATTTATTTACAGAAAATATTTTTCTTCCTTCATAAACATTTTTAGTAGATATGACGGATGAGATCGAAAGCGAAACTTATTGTGAATCAAGTTCGAATTTGCCGCGCTTTGCGAAGCGAAGCGTGGCAAACGGAGAGAAATATTCCCATATTTTTAAAAAAATTTGTAATTCTAGTCTTTTGTAGGCGGAGAAATCTTTTTCAAAAAGTAAACAATGTTGCGCCCATGTTTATCTTGCCGGGGATCGATCAACTAAGAATCTCGAATTCCTCTGTTGAACCTCCTTGTCAAAAATTGTAAATACAATCTCTTAAGAAGAATCATCAGTCGTGGCAGCAGACTAATCGTATTTTACTTTTTACGGGGAAACGAAGGCAAATCTCGCAACAAAAAATATTAAGGAATTTTCGGAATTTTTTCCTGAAAAGTCCTTAATATTTTTTGTTTCGAGATTTGCCTTCGTTTCCCCGAAAAGTAAAATACGATTAGTCTGCTGCCACGATGTTGATTCCTCTTAAACGTTGATGTAACGAAGACCTAATTTTTCACCTGATGCATAATTCGGATTTTGATGGCTGATGGCTGATGTCTGAGGCTGCAGATTGCAAAAAAGTAGATTTTTTTTTTAACAAAAATGTCACGTGATCTATCTTCCTCGCCGTTCAATTAATTACGAAATCGTTCGAAGTCCGAAATACGAATCGTCCGAAATCGTCCTTTTCTTCATTTTTGTTTCGTTTTTTTTTTTTTTTTTTTTTTCCTTTCTTTTTAGCCGGCCACATTTTTTTCCTAGAATGAAAATTCATGTTTTTTTTTTTTCTTATTTTAATCTTTTTTTTCCCCAACAAAACTTTTTTTTTTCTGCTGCGGTTTTAATTAAACTCTTAAATTCGTATTGCTTACGACTCACATGGTTTATTTTATTTTATTTTTACTTTTGTTGTTTTCTTTTTTTTCCTTTTAATTCGGAGGAAATGCCGATGTCATTTTCTGTACTCCGTTTTTTCAAATAGAAATACGACCAATTCGTATTCGTCCGTTATTTGTTACCCAGTGACTTCGTTTTTGAAATTTTAAAAGAAACAAATTCTAGACCAAGTTACGTAATTTTTTATTTTTTTTTTTTTTTTCGGCTAAGAAAAAATAGGAAATAGAGGGGAAAGATAAAAGTTGATAACGTGTTTTTAACCGATGATCGCACGCTTGGGATTTTTTTTTTTTTTTTTCCTTGCGGAAAATGAGAACCGACATGCGCGATTTTTTTCCTTTTCCTTCCTCTTCTTCCTTTTTATGGAAGAAGAGGAGAAAACATAATTGTAAGTCTTTTTGAAAAGGGCTACGAGCTTATTTCGGAATCTCAATTTAAAAGCAGTAAATTAGCTATTTGCATTTCAATGTTTACAAACAACTTTTGTTTGTTTTTAATTTGTTCGTTACAATTGTTTTACCTATAAAGAAAAGTTTATGTATGCCGAAGGGAAAGTTTCCTTTCTATTTCTCGAATTTCTTCATATTGCAAAAAGGATTTTTTTTTTCGGTATTTTCTTAAGAAATGGATTATTATGTGATTGAAACTGGAATAGCATTCTCGCTAAATCAATATGTTAAAAGTATTTTAAAAAATTCAATCAGGGCTGGATCGGATAAAAAAACATCCATAAAAAATATTGCAAGTTTCAACTTGTTTCAATTTGTTTTAACTTGTTTCAACTTGTTTCAACTTGTTTCAACTTGTCCGAAATACATGGGAGACCGGAAAATAATTATTTCAAAAAAATTTATGTCGAAAAATTTTTTATTTCGTTTTCCGGGTTCATATTTGCTTGGAACAAGTTGAAACTTGTATTTTGTTTTTATTCGTAAATTCAGCCTAATAAAATTTTGCGTACAAAATACTTAATAACCGACAGAGGCGTATTTACCACTAGGCACAGTAGGCAGCTGCCTAGGGCCGCAGCTCTCGAAGGGGCCGCGCTCATGTATTGGTAATTCGATACTATTTGTACAGAGCTACGACATGATACGAAATTCAAAATCTCAAACTGCAAAAAAAACTTTTTTGAAGAGTAAAAAAACTTTTTTAAAGGCTGTACCTAAGTCGATTTTATTGTTATGTACCACTGAAAGCTTTTTACAAAAAAAGAGGCAAATACCAGGGGTCCGAATCCGAATCCGATGCCGATGCCGATTCCGGCACCGACCCTCGATGCCGATGCCGACGCCACCAAGCATCCGTTCGTTACATCCAATGCCGGCATCGGAACGCCTTTGATTCCGATTTTAGTAGAAAAAATCATAGAGCCATTCTTCACTTTTTTAAAATATTATTTTATGAATCAAACAGCCTTATAAACAGTTTTGCTTTTTCAAAAATATAAATTAATTGTGAAACCGCTTAAATTTCGACATTTTAATTCCGATGCCAGTGCTGGTGTCAGCACCGATGCCGATACCAATGCCGTTGCCATTGGCGATTGAAAAAAAATTCGATGCCGATGCTAGCATGCCGATGTAGCGAGTACTTCGGCATCGGCCGAAATTTTCAAGCTTCGGACCCTTGAAATTAAGTGCGGAACTTGAAAAAAGAGCTTGTGCATATTCGGAAACTGATCGTTTGTTTGGATTTTTATATCGTTTATATTCGTTATCTAATGATGAAATTCAAAGTAAAATTAAAAAGTCCTGCCCGGGAAATTTAGACGAAGATTTTGTAGAAGAATCCATTCATTTTCGAGACTTTTTATTAAATTTAGATTTAGAAGAAAATCAAAATAGTTCAAAAACAAAAAACTTCTCTCTGAATACTAAAAGATTATTACAAAGAACCTTGGAGAACAAGGGCACTTTTTCGGCCCCTTTTGATTTCCATGAAACTGACGCAAAATGTTCCTTACATAACCCCTATTTACGCCCCACATTCCCGACCGATGAAAATTACCCATAAGCTTAATATAGTACTTTAAAGTCGGAAAAAATCTAATTTTGTTTTAACTTTTTGAGAAATGGAAAAAAAAAATCCCGCATACCAGAAGATAGCCCTTTGGCCGGGCTATAGAATAGTATTTTTTCCGGACTCAAAAGCGCATGCGCGTTGCAAAACATATGCACTTGAAAAATTTGAGGCCAAAATTTTCATGGAACCCTTTGCCGCACGCAAAATTCGCATTAACACATTATTTCTCTTTCCGTCAGGCACATGTACGTATTTTTTTCAAAATTTTAGAGTTCCGGTAAGACATTAAAAATTCCATAAGAAGGGTAAAAATATTTTTTTTCAGGCACTTCTCGTGAGCATATTTTAAAAATCCTTTGATACATCGCAGCGCCTTACAATGCGATCATAATATGATTTTTTTTCGTTTCATTAGACGCTGCATAATCGTTAAAAAAAATTAAAACAAAATTGGCCATTACTTTACCGCAAAATTGAAAGCGATGGCCCCGGAGCAAGCACAGAGATAAAGTATAAACTTTGATTTTTTCGTAAAAATTCGAATTTTTTTCTAGTGTAAACTTTACCGGTATATATTTCTGCTGTTTGCATTGACGCAGAAAGGATAAAGGAAGACCGACAACATGTATTATCAAAGTTTTAACCGAAAATTATTTTTATTTTTAAAAATGTAAACAACACTTTGAAAATCTTCAAAATGGCGACAAGCAGGGAAATTTTGCAAAATGCATATTCCGACCGCCATTTTGCTTCCAAGTGTTTGTTTACATTTTTTAAAAATAAAAATAATTTTCGGTTAAAACTTTGATAATACATGTTGTCGGTCTTCCTTTATCCTTTCTGCGTCAATGCAAACAGCAGAAATATATACCGGTAAAGTTTACACTAGAAAAAAATTCGAATTTTTACGAAAAAATCAAAGTTTATATTTTATCTCTGTGCTTGCTCCGGGGCCATCGCTTTCAATTTTGCGGTAAAGTAATGGCCAATTTTGTTTTAATTTTTTTTAACGATTATGCAGCGTCTAATGAAACGAAAAAAAATCATATTATGATCGCATTGTAAGGCGCTGCGATGTATCAAAGGATTTTTAAAATATGCTCACGAGAAGTGCCTGAAAAAAAATATTTTTACCCTTCTTATGGAATTTTTAATGTCTTACCGGAACTCTAAAATTTTGAAAAAAATACGTACATGTGCCTGACGGAAAGAGAAATAATGTGTTAAAGCGAATTTTGCGTGCGGCAAAGGGTTCCATGAAAATTTTGGCCTCAAATTTTTCAAGTGCATATGTTTTGCAACGCGCATGCGCTTTTGAGTCCGGAAAAAATACTATTCTATAGCCCGGCCAAAGGGCTATCTTCTGGTATGCGGGATTTTTTTTTTCCATTTCTCAAAAAGTTAAAACAAAATTAGATTTTTTCCGACTTTAAAGTACAGTCGACTCTCTCTATAGCATAAACGCAGGGACCGAACAGATATTTACGTACTACAGAGAGTTACGTAAAAACCGATGTTGACATAAAATAGAATTTTTTTTCTCGAAAGAAAAAAACTTCATTACTAATAAGAAAAATGATTTTAATGGTTAATTTTAATGAAGATTTAATTTTGCCGAGTTGAAATGCTACCGATAAACTAACTAAAACGGAACAAAATAAAATTTTGATTCAAAGGTGTAATTTTCGATGCAAGATACTACAGGTTTAAAAATCGCAACATTTATTAAAAAAATATGACATCATTTTCGTTTTTTTTATAAAAATTAATAATAATTTTGCCCCTTTTAACATGTAAAAATGGTCATTTTCTCTTTCAAAATTGAAAATTTCGTTACGTACTACAGGGAGTGGCGTTACGTATAAAGCGGAGTTCAAATACATGGTGTTATATGGGAATTCGGCCGGACCGTGCCAATTTTTACTTACTACAGGGGTTTTCGTTATAACCGATGACGTTATAGAGAGAGTCGACTGTACTATATTAAGCTTATGGGTAATTTTCATCGGTCGGGAATGTGGGGCGTAAATAGGGGTTATGTAAGGAACATTTTGCGTCAGTTTCATGGAAATCAAAAGGGGCCGAAAAAGTGCCCTTGTTCTCCAAGGTTCTTATTCGCAAAAAAAATTTAATCACTTCATTTCCTAATATGGACGTCTGTTTGAAAATTTTTTTAATTATTTTACATTCTAACTCAAGTGGAGAAAGATCTTTTAGTGTATTAAATAGACTAAAAAATTTCTTGCGAGTACAATAGGTCAAGAAAGGCTTTCAAGTTTAGGAGCTTTTGCTTCCAATGCAGAAATGTTGTCAACTTTAGATTTTGAGGCAATTATTGATGACTTTGCTGCCGTAAAAGCAAGGAAGAAGATATTTTAAAAATAGGTGAATTTAAAAAAAATACAGGTTAGATAAGGCTGGGGGGCCACGCTTCAAACTGCCTAGGGGCCGCACGTCTGTAAATCCGCCTCTGATAACCGATTTGGGAATATAATTTTAAAAACTCGGATAATGTATGCGTCTCGATTGAACTTTTGATCCCCTCTGGACTGCTACACGTCGGTCGGTTATGGCCTATGAATCACGAGGTGAAACCTTTTTTTTTTTGTTCACTGCCCAAAGGATTACCAACATCAAAAAAAAAATTTTGTTTTTGATTTAAGGGACATTCGGGTGATTTTCCGTTTGTTATATTTTTTTTTGATGGATTAGAACCGCAATGTCCAATTAATCATTCACATTTTAATTTTTTTATTTTATTTGATTTTTTTTTGTTATAAAAAATAAATGACATAGGAAGGAAAACGAAATGGAGATTCCCGATGTTGCATGATTTGTTTTGGATTTTTATAACTAACAACCAATGTTTTCCGTTTTTGTGTGTCTCTCTTAGGACGAGAAGAATCAGCTCTTAATTACCAATATTTGGCTCTCTTTGGTAAGTGGCCCTTCTTGCAGCTAAAAAAAAAAGTATAAAACCTTATTAATTTAATCAAATCCAAAAAGAAAAAATTCAATTAAAATTTTTTAAAAAAAGAACATTAAAAAAAAAATTTTTTTTTCTTTTCTATAAAAAAAGTAGATCAAAAATTGCATTTCATTTCGATTCCATTATCATTTTTTCCTGTAGTATCTATCTTCATAATAAATGTTGGATAACTCTGTTACTCATTTATGCTTTCTTCTTTTTTTTCTGTCTCTATCTTTTCCCTTATATGGATCTCTACTCAGCAGTTTCCAGTAAACGTGTAAAATTGTATATATAGAGGATGTGAGCAGTCGTGTGTATATCGAACATTCTATAATTCTTTGAACGTCTATTGATTATGCTAATTTTGTGTATTTTTTTTCCAAATGCCTTTTTCACGTATGTATTGAGTTTTCCTTTTTTGTTTAAACTTTTTTTTTTCTTTTTTTTTGTCGGATTTCTTCGCTAGAATTTGTTTGGTTGTTGTTGTTGTTGTTTTTCTTTTGTACATTTTTTTTTGTTTTTTGTTTTTTGAAAAATGAAGTTTTATGTTGTTCTGATCATGTTTTTTGCACGTCATGACGCATGTTTTTTTCGTACAATCATTTTTTGTCTTTGGTGTCTGTTTATGTTTGTTTGTTTGGTCGTTGTTTTTAAATTTTTCTTTCACATATGCAGGGTGTGAAAGTGAAAAAGTGAATTACTATTTTTTTTTTTTACTAAAATGAAAAAAGAAAAAAAAATGAAAAACATTTTTTTAGAATGACACAATAAATAAGAGTAGAGCGTCGTCTTAAAAGCGCGGGAAAATCGATTTCACGTTGGCAGCACTTGAGCTTCCGACGCTTCAGGTAGGTCGTGTTCGCGACAACGCAAAAGTTTCCGGACGCGTTTAAAAAAGTCATGGCAAATAATTATTTTCCGTCTGCAATTAATTGATTTCTATTTTTAAATATTCAATAACATCCGACAAATAGGATTATAAAAAAAAGGTTTGATCTTGTTAAATAAGAAATAATTGATGTAAGAAGAAGAGGGAAACAAAAATACTAATTAATCATAAATATATTTTCTTGAAATAAAGTCAAATTAAAATAGGATTCTCAGGAGAGGGATTTTTCCTTATTGATTTTATAAAGAGGAAAAAAATTTTTTTTTCTTCTTAAAGAAAGATAATGTATAAAAATCCTCTTTCATTAAAAACTTCTTTTCCCTCCTTTTAAAACGTTTTAAAGGAAAAAAAAGTCTTAAAAAATTTTGATCGGTATTAATGAGAAATTAATCCCGACTAGAATGACACGGAATTTATGCTTATTAAAATGGATCGTTTGAAGAGGAAAGTAAAAAAAAATATTTTTTTGAAATTTTCTTTAATGACCCGTGTTCTTCTAAATGTTAAAAGGAAATTTAAGTTAATGGCAATTTTGTCTAATGCTTGATTTATAGGAAAACAATTCAAATTTTATGTATCTAACGAACTCCTTTGACTTATTCCTCTTTTTCTCGGTACAAGTTTCAACTTGTTTTAGGTAAAGACGAATCCGGAAAATTAAATCAAAGTTTTTGAAATATTTTTACATCAAATATTTTTGAAATTATTTTCCGCCTACATTTCAGACAAGTTGGAACTTGCATAAAACATTGCAGGATACGTTAAATGTGTTTGTTAGATACCTAAAATTTAGTCTTTTTGCACCGTAAATCGAGTATTTGACAAAACATCCATTACCAGTCCGGGAAAAACGCGAAAACGGAAGTTCGAGTCCTCCATGGGTAAGAGTTGGGGCGGGTCGAAAATCAAAAACTTTGGAATTTCAAAATGCCTGATAGCGCAATCGCTGTGGCTTATCATTTGTAAAAATTTTTTCCTTTTCAATTTTTTTTTAAATGGCGTCTTGGTGGGGCGCCAAATCCAGAATTTTGTATTTTCGACCCACTCTATTGTTAGTTTTTGTCAAAAAATATTTTTCATCTTTATACCATTCTGAGGTTTTTGCCTCACGAATTTATAATTTTGAGTGTTGTAAGTATTCCTCTGGTCATTTTTAAGGCAAAAAGAACCAGCATTTTAAAAAAATTAGGAGGATAGCAGCCGAAGTTACTTACCTAAGCTAACCAGATACAAAATTCTTGGGATTTAGTTTCAAGTTTGTAAAACGCAAAAAGTAAAAAAAAAAAAAAAGAAAAAAGAAAAAATTGGGACAAAACAGAAAAAACTCGAATTAACTCCAAACCCAATTTAATATTATAAAAAAAATTCCAGTAGCATCCAATGGACTAACGGCAAAATAAGTTAGTTTTTTTTTTCTTCAATTCGTCAAGTTTCTTAAATTATAAATCATAGTATATATCCCGTATCAAGATGCGAAATACATGTTTTATCTTGCCTGAAAGCTTTTTTAATTGAAACACAGAAATCGCATTCGAAACGGGTGAAAAACAAATCTTAAAACAAAAAATATTATAGACACTTTCCCAGAATTACCTTTTTCATTCGTTCGAAAAAAAAAGGAAAAAAAAAATGATTGATGATGCTTTAAGGCTATTGTAACCGTTGTCTTCTAAATCTTTTTCCTTTTTTTCTCTTTTTCCCTTTCTCTCTTTCTCTTTGACGCGCCTTTCTCAAGAGTTAATCAAAACAAAATGTCAACGATCAGATCCCTTTTTTTAAAAAAAAAAAAAATGAAAGAATCCATGCGTGTCTTTCACAGTTTTCACCCGATTTTTTTTTTTTTTTTTTTTTTTTAAGGAAATTTTTGCTTGAAGCTAAATATGCGAATTATTAGGTCACGCACGGGTTAACCCCGAATCCCTTTTTATAAAGTACGAAAAAAAAGCGAAAATCCCCTTTTGCCACACGTACACTTTGATTACGGTAAATTTTATTTCGCGAAAAAGCCTCAACGTAATCAAAGCCAAAGAACGGAAAAGGATGATAAGTTCGTATCTTTTGTAATAAAGTTGATTCAAACTAATTAATTTTGGATATTCACAACGGGGAATAGAAAATTAGGTTAATTCCCTCCCCGATTGCGAAATTGTTAACTTTATCGCATGAACAAGGTATCTTTTGAAAAAAAAAAAAGTAAAATAAAACAAAGACTTCTTCGAATTTTAATTGCTTCACATGTATTTTAAAATGGGGATATTAAATCGAACTTTTTCGGAAAGTAGCTGCTTTAATTGGAATTAGAATTAGGAAAATTCAGACGGAACGGGTTTTAAAAATCCAGAGTTCCCCGCCGATTCAATTACCGCAGATTAAAATTTTCGCTTCGGAAGACAAAGTTAGAAAAAGACGAAAATAAAGCAGCATTAAGCGGAGGGGGAAGTAATCGAAAAAACCAAACTGGATTAACCTTAATTATTGAATTAATCGGTCGAAAATTACCGATTCAGGATTCGATTCACTTAAATGGGATAAACTTTTTTTTGTATACGGATTTTTTTTTTGCTCGGGGAGATTAAAATTTATTCCGTTTGCTTTTTGAGTACTAGAGGCTGTTTTCAACCAGATCATTCCCAAGTATTGCTTAAGCAAGCATGAAAGGGAGGGTTTTCAAAATTTTCGGTGGTCCTCCTTTTTATTATTATCCTAACTGCCGTTAAAGCTTGTATTTCTATTTCTTTTATCTGTTCCTGATGTGTGGTCTAACGTAAAGGAATCATTAAATTAGCCATTTTAGGAGGAAATTTACCTCTACAAATCCCGATGCCGATCTTTTAAATCTCTATAAGAAAAGACGTATTTTTTCTGACCATTGCAAGTGTGTAGACTAGGACGTTCCGAAAAAAGGCGAATTTTCGAATTCATATTTTGGTCACCTCCGAAATCTGTTCCTAAACACCCTGAATTTTTTCAGATTTTTAAAATGGCGGGAAAGTGTGCCACCGTGAGCTTAAAGATTGGAAAATTCTCGTGCGGACAAAAAAGTTAATCTTTTTATTGTAACTTCATTGGTTTTTAAAGTCCAAATTCCTTTTTAGTGTCTTACAGGGCTGCAATTCTGATTAATTTTTATTCGGAGTCGGAAGCGAAATTGGAATCTGCTGCATTTCAAAGTAATTGGAATCGGAAACGGAATCGGCGTCGACATCGTTAAGATATTTGTTAAATTCCGCAATCGGAATCGGAATCGTAAAGATTTAGTTAGTTGGAATCGGAATCTAAATCGGAATCTGAAATTTTTTTCCACCTTTTGGAATCGGAATCGGAATCTGAAATTATTTCCCACCTTTTGGAATCGAAATCGGAATCTGAAATTTTTTTCACCTTTAGGAATCGGAATCGGCGTCGGCACCGTTAAGATATTTGTTAGTTGGAATCGGAATCGAAATCGGAATTTGAAATTTTTTTCCACCTTTTGGAATCGGAATTGGAATCGAAATCGGAATCTAAAATTATTTCCCGCTCTTTGGAATCGAAATCGGAATCAAAATCGGAATCTGAAATTTTTTTCCACCTTTTGGAATTGGAATCGGAATCGGAATCGGCATCGGCATCGTTAAGATTTTTCGTGACCTTAGGATTACAAGGCACTATCTCTGAAAAGAATTGACTCGTGCTGCTCATGTTTGTCTTACGCAGCGCGATGTCAATTTTTTTCAGAGATAGTGCCTTGTAATCCTAAGGTCACGATTTGTTGGTTGGAATCGGAATCGAAGTCAGAATCTGAAATTTTTTTCCGCCTTTTGGAATTGGAATCGGAATCCAAATCGGAATCTGAAATTTTTTTCCACCTTTGGAATCGGTATTGGAATCGAAATCGGAATCGGAATCGGCATCGTTAAAATATTTGTTAGTTGGAATCGGAATTTGAAATTTTTTTCCACTTTTCGGAATTGGAATCGGAGTCCTACTCATAAATAGTCAAGATTCTGCGGAATCGGAATTGGAATTGTAGCCCTGATTTTTTGCTTCTTTATTTCCTGAATATTCTTCATTTACTTGTTACTTACTTCCCATTCCTCTTGTTCTCATCCTTCATTCTTCACTCCTCATTGTTTATTCCCAATTTCATTTCCATTACTGCTTCAAAAATTTTCCTTATAAGAAGAAAAAATATTCGCCTTTAATTTTTTTTTTCCTTCAAAGAATAATAAATATTTTATATTTTTTTTTCCTTGTACATCGCGACCTTTGTTATTTAAATCCGCCTCTTATAATTTTTTTTTTTTCCAAAGAAAAATAAAATGATTTCTTTACATATCAAAAAGAAAACCGAAATCACATGTCAAGGTACATTGTTAACATAGAGAGAGAAAATACAGCTTTAATCTAATGGGTATCGCAAAAAATTTTTTGATTTTGTTACTGTGTCGCTTTCTTCTTTCCTTTTCACTTTGTGACATTATAAAAGCAATGTAAATGTTTAAAAGGAAAACCGAAATAAAATTTTCAATGATACGAAACACAAAAGTTCGATCTTTTGAAGCACTTTTCCAATTACCTCTTAATTTACGCAGACATTTTAAAATTGAATAATTAATGGCATATTTAATGCATCATTTTTTTTGTCTCTAATTTTCCTTGCTTTTAAAAGCGATAAAAACGGATGAGTTTAATTGAATATTTAAATACAGCGAAAACACCCATTTTTTTTTTAATAGGCAAACAACAACAGGAGCGAATTTAATTTCCGAGATTTAATTTTTTTTTCATTTGCAACAGTTAAAATTTGAAATTCCATTTATTTTCCTTTTATAAATTTATTAATTTTTTTTTATCTCGACTTTTTTTTCTTACGCTGAACTAATCAATAAACCTTATCAGATTATGTAATATTATTTTTTCCTTTCCGACAATATTGAAAAAAAAAAAAAAATGTTTCGTTTAGAATGAAGATCTCATTATTTCTTTTCGAAAAGTTGAAAAGTTGGTTATTTTAAAAGTTTTTAATCGACATTTTACGCAAACAAGCAAAAATTGTAAACGGGGCATGACAATAGCTTCAAGCTTGCTCCGATAAATTAGTTTAGGTACGAAGCAAAGTTCACCCGCAGAAAACTTCCTTTCTCCCTTTTTATATCATCATCATTATTATTATTATTAATGAAAATAATAATGATGATGATGATAATGATGATATAATCTATCGAAAGAAGGATAAAATATTAAATTTGGACCTTATTGTTTTATGTAAGGGGGGGCAAAAAAAGATCCGGAGGCGAAAATTTTCCGTTGACGAAGGAAAAACAATAAAGTTTAAAAATTTTTTAAGGCTCTTGAATACGGTGCGCATAGGATTTTGTGAAAAGTTTTAATATTTTGAGGCCCGAAAGTTTCTCTTTTGTAAGAACGTCATATAAGTGTTTATAAAAAGTCTTAAAAGGGTTTCTGTTTTTTTTTTATCGATTTTGCCGTGAACCTTTTTTAGAGACCAATAAAAAAGAATGAAATCAACCGGAAAATATCCTCAAGTCAAAATTTATTCGGTAAAACTTTTTAAAACTTTCAATAATCCACTTGTCTTGAAAATCGGAAAACTTGTCTTTTGTAGTGGCCTCCGGTTTTGTTGCAAAACAAATAATCTTCCTTGGCTTTGTCCGAATTCGACCGCGATTCTCTTCTTCTTCTTCCTCCTCCTTGTTTTCTTGATCTTTGTTAGATTATTACTAATTATTAAACATTTTAAGTTTGATATGGGAAAAGTTTTGTTTCGGGGACAGTTTGCCCGTTCATTCATTTTGGTCCCTTTTCATTCATTTTAAAATAGAAATCCCCTGCCTGGTTTGGTTTGGTTTAGTTTTATTTTATTTTTCGTTCCAAGGTTTCGAAACACTGTTAAAATATTTCCTAAAGCAACCGATTCATAAAAAGGCCTTTGATAGGATGGAGTGATATTCATTGTATTTTCAAAGCTTGTTTTTTTTACCTTCAACTTTTTTTTTTTTTTATACCTAAATAAAACCGGTTTATTGAAAAGGAAAGGGTCCAAATCTTTCAGGTACGGGGTGATACTGACCAGTGCCAATGCACTAGTTTTTTTTTTTTTTTTCTTTTAAAGCAAATGAATGAAACAAAAGACAATATCGGGATTTCAGAACCGGTATTGGCATAAGCATGGGCACACTCCTAGCATTTCATAAGTCGATTTCGGTGAGAGTAGGCCCATGTGCCATTTTTATTTTTTGCGATGACGCGGAAGTACCATTCGAATTCGAATTCGGAAAATTATAAAACATATTCGCCAAAAACGTTAGAAAAATGTTTATCAGAAGTTTTGGACGGAAAAATAAATGCTACAAAAGCGTGTCCCAAAAAAAAGCGTGTTATAAAGTTGAGTTAATAAAAACTTAAATTTCGTTATAAAGTTTTATAACCGTCCAAAAAAGATATCTATTTATAATTCGTTATGAAATTTTATAATAAAAATTATTTTCAGTTTTTTTCTAAGTTTTTTCATTTTCTTCTAACGCTTCCAGTATTTTTCTATTTCTGTTTTTCTTTATTTTTGAGCTTTTGATAATTAAAAATATAAGAAATAAACCGGAAATTCGGAAAAATCTGGAAAATATTATAAGTCAAAAGAATTGGCAACTTAAGAACCATATTGCCGCTTTTAAAAATCAGTTGAGAAGTGGTGTAGTGGATGAAGGCGGCTGTTAAATCGACCATAAGGCTCGGGCTCTATTCCAAAAAACTGTAATTTCTTTTTTTTTTTTTTTTTTTTTTCATGAAAAATTTTTAAAAAAGAGCCTATAAAGTCCCAATGTGCTAAATATAGTGCAATTAAAGCATAAAATTAGTATATGGCTCAGTTAAAAATTTTAATTATAAAAATTTATAAATTGTTATAAAATTTTATAATCGGCCAACCGTTATAGAGCTATAAGATTTTATAATGCACTTTTCTCGGGGTAAATAATAGAATATTTCAAAAGGAGCTTTAATGTTTAGGATACATGGAAAACAGTGTTTCGGCGGAAATAACGGCAGTCAAACAGGATGGCAGTTTTGTAGTTGAAAAAATACGCATTGCGTTTAAGAAATCCCAGAGATCACTATCGAGTAGGAGTTCATTATCGAGGTGATATGAGTTTTAAAATGCATATGTTAGTCAAAAATTACACCTAGATCCCTTACTCCCGTTACCTGTATAAGCACATGATCTTCCATGATAATTTATACATATTTTGAACATATCGAACCCGGTATTACCTCCTTGCGGAACTCCCGAGGTGGCGGCCATAGAGTCAGGAAGTACACCACCATACCGAACTTGAAAGGAACGACCATTCAGGGAAGAGGCAAAGAATGCAATCATTTATAGGGCTGCTACTGGAATTCTCAGGGCATCAACAGATGAGCTTTTCCCAGAAATTAATTCTATTGAAAATTTCCTGGAACATGTTACAGACTTACGGAATCAAGAAGTTTACCGATTGTACTTAATTTCAAATTAAGTGGGTGTTTGAAACACCTGCACTTTAAATAGATTGAAGGAAGTTTAAGATGTGATGGAAAACCAAAGCTTAGGTCTTCTAGGAAAAAGTATCGAACTTTAAAATGGCTGCTAGTTACTGAATTAGAACATGAGAGCAACTTTCGAATTTGCTACATTTTTAAATTGTTATCTCTGCTTGCTTGTTTCGTAATATTTGAAATCATCAAAAGTTTCTTATTTTTAAAAAGCCCCTCTTTTTTATAATACATTTTTAATTTAGACCGGACTTATCGAATTTTATGGAAAATATTTATTCTGAAAGCAAAAAAGCTTAAAGTGTAATACGCTCGAGTGTCAAGAAAAAAATGTTTTTTTTTTTAACTGAAAAATTAAACATACTTGAAGCTTAAAAAATATGAAAAATCCTCTTAAATGTGAAAATTCATACCTAACTTTTATTTGAAAAATAATAAAAAAAGAGGTAGAATTGAGGCTTATTTATTAATAATACTTTTGAAACGAGTATAAAATGAAATGTTTTTTCCACTTCTCGCGATTTTTTTTTCCTGCGGATTTTCTACCCCTTTTTTAAAAAAATGGAATGAAAAGGTCAAAAAAGAGTAGGACATTGAACAACCTGTTGAACGAAAAGCTTTTGTTTGATTGGCTCCGCCACCATAATGACTTTACTCTTTAATTTTGGATTGGTTGTGAAAATGTCCATACTTTTTTTCGCACTAATGTCTTATAGGCCTAAACAGGTCTTGGATCTCATTTTTAAAAGCTACTCTGTGTATTTAGATAAACGGATTTGGAGTATGATGGTGTCTTAAAGGTTCCGTTTTGGTGGCCAAGACGACATGGTAGACCACTTGCCTTAAAGTGATTAGTTTTTTAATTTAGATTTTTTTTAAAACCGTTTTTTAACATCAAGAATAATTTTGATTTAATTTGTTTCAATACCCAAGATTTCATAACCTAATTTGTTTTTGTAATAAAAAAAAAGTAAAATGAGTGTGGATTGTGTAACGATTCAAATTTTTATCAAAATTCTTTTTTTAAAAATCCCGAAAATTCACCATTTTTTTTCCCCTTAATTATTTTTTTTTTTCCGCATATACATGTTTTTTTCTCTTCCCATGCCCTTCTTTGAAATCTGCGTCTTAAAAATTTATTTTTTTTTATTCCGAGAAATGCCGTAGTCGGCATGTTTGTGTTATCATTATTTTTAATATAATCTGCAAAACTTGTCCAGACTTGAAAATTCTAAGAAACCCCGCAAACACCTGCATCCAAAACGTGGGAAAAGGAGTAGTTAAACGAGTATCCCCGAAGTCCTCCGAAACCCCTGCCACCCCCTCAAAATTGTCATAACGAATGTTTTAATTGGTCCTCCCAAGATCACCCTACCTCCCCTTAGCTCGTGTTAGCATAACTGAAATCCGGAGTCAGCGCATCAAACACTAAATAAAATTCGTCGCGGTCGGGTTAAAAAATTAAAATGTGTTTAAAATTTTGTTTGAATTATTTATTGATTATTGCTGGGGTCTGAGGTTTCTGATATAAGGATTCCTAAAAATTAATCTCCCAAACCTCAAGATACGATATAAAATTTTCTCCCGCCTTCATTATCTCGTTTAACCTAGGCGTGTACGCGTTGTTGCAATTTTCTTTGTCTAGTCTTACGAAAGCACATTTTACAATTATCACGAATTATTACTTTAAGATGATTGAATTTGTTTATTTATATCTTCCGAAGTTTGGAAAATTGATTAATATTTATATACTTTAAAATGCTCTCGCTTTTATGATGTCTGTTATTTAATTTTTAATCTTTTTTGACCGAGTTTTAATCGTAAGTACTACCGAGTTTTAATCGTTGAGTTGTCAAGTTTAGGTTATGTCGTTTTGTATAGGACCCTTTTCGTTTAAAATACCTTTTGCTTTTGTTTTTCTAGATCCTGATGATGAACCGCTCAAGGTTCGAAATGATCATTGATAAAGAATAACACAACTTTTATATCGTATCTTGAGGTTTGGGAGATTAATTTTTAGGAATCCTTGAATTATTTATGTAAAAAATTAGCATGGAGTAGAACGTTAAGAAAATCCCGTGCTAATCATATGTCGTGAATACTGAATAGGCAAAATGTGTAAAATTTATGGTTTAATTTTTAAGAGAAAAGCGACGAAGATAAAAGACAAGAAAAAATGGGAATTTTCGGGAATTATAAAAAAACAATTTTGACCAAAAATTTGAATCGTTACAATTGAATTTAAACAGCCTCACAATACATAAAAACGAGAAATATATCAAAATGAATAAAGTGGTAACAATGCCGATTATTTTATTTTTTTCTTCGGAAAACTTGCCTGTTTTGCCGCTAGAGCGCTCTTGTTAAGTCGGTAAAACACATAACTTGATTTATTTTGATAATTTTCGCGTTTTTGCGCATTGTTGGGCTGTTATTTAAGGTGCGAGTGCAGTCATCGCGGAAAGCAATGCTTTTAGAGAAATTAATTATTCAGTTAAATTAATGGAAGTGTACAAATAGATTTGTTGACATTTTTTCATTTACTTTTACAATAACATCAATTGTTTTGATTGCCATGTTCGTCCCGTGTTCGTCGAACAAGTTGGATTAAAATGGCGGACATATTCGGTAAACATGCTGGACACACATTTTCCTTAACGTGTAGGGGATGCTTTACATAAGCAATGAGACTTTTTTAAACCTGTTAGGTAACAACGTTTCCAAAATGTTGGGTGAACAAATTGGGCTCATTCTCGATGTTTAAAAAAGAAGAAAAAATCTTTTTTGAAAAGAAATGATGATTTCAAGACGAGCATCTACACTGTCGTCTTGGACTCCCAAACGGAACCTTAACATTTAAATCGATTTTTAATACGGAGATATGGATAACTTTTAGAATTAAATAGAAGTTTCCAAACCTGGTTAAAAGACTCCATTTCTTACGGTTTTTGTTGAAATGAAGTGACTTTGATGATTCATTAACGACCTTCTCTTTTTTGTTCAGGAATGGAACGACTACAATTTACGATGGAACGAAACGGAGTTCGGGAACGTGAAAGATCTCAGGATAACACCCAACAAAATCTGGAGACCGGACGTATTAATGTACAACAGGTAGGATTTAAAGTAAAGAAAACGAGGAAAATAAAATTCAAAACTACGTAAAATTAGATGTTCTAACAGCATGAACATGCGCACAAAAAAAAAAAAAAAAAGTTGATGGAAAAAATTTTATTTTTTTCCTTGTCAATATTGTGCGCATGAAGAGAGAAAGAAAAAGAAGTTTCATTTTTTTTTCTAAAAAACGTAGGGAGGTGGGGGGGGGATGGAAACTTTTCGAAACAACTTCCAACTTTTGGTTATAATGTCTCGGAATAAAAATTAACCGTTCGATCATTTCCTGATGAATGTTATCTGAAGGAAATTACGAAAAAAAAATGTCTGGAGAATAATGTTTTTCTCATTTCATAACTTTGTCCAGTTTAACACGGAGGCAACCCTCATTTGCATTTCAGAAATGAACTCTTTCATGTAAATTAAAATGTAAATTCGGCTTGGAAAAATTCACCCCTCCAACCGAAAAGTAAACTCAGGGAAAAAAAATTTTGCTCCCCTCTTTTTACGAAAAAAAAATCAGCAACTAATGCAGGAATGAATTCGAAATGGGCCTTTTTTTATGATGGAAAAAAGTTTTATAATGAATTGGAAAATGGTTCTCAAAAGCAACTTTATCAAAGTTTTCGGAGAAAAAAAAAAAAAAAAAAAAAAGTCTCGATTTCCCACACAGACATTATAGCTAAAAAATGGCGGTTGAATTCTCTTTTTTTGCTCTGTTTGTTTATTGTTAAAAGAAAAATGTAACATGTAAAATCAGTCTGATTAAGTCTCGTAGGGGAAATTTCTCGCTTTTATTGATGATCGCCCACAGGAATGTTTCATGGAATCCGTAACGGTATGAATAAAAAAAAAAAAAAAAAAAAAACCATAATAAAAATTAAAAAAAAAAAAAAAAAAAAAAAAAAAAAAAAAAAAACAATGGTATCTAATTTCGATCACTGTAGTTTTGATTTTTTTTCTCAAAAAAAAAGTGATCCTGTATTTTATTTACTTACTTTTTTTTATGTTCGAAGGTAGTTTTGAGATTACTGTATAAGTTATTTTTGGACATATACATTATCATATTTCCTGTTTTAAGCCAGGGGAAGTTTTTATCGTAAGCATGGAGCATTTCATCTTTATTTTTTAATTTGTTTTTCATTGTAGCCCATTTTGATCATGGCTGAAACTTAATTTTGATATGGAAACGAGCGATTTAAATTAAAGCATCGTGCAAGTGAATTATGTCCTTTTGTTTTATTTTTATTTTTACTTTTTTTTTTTCTAAATTAAGTTTTGCAGTTTCAAATTTATGAAAATAAAGGCAAAGAATTGAAAGTTTCGGTCAAATTCGAATTAAAAATTAAAAAACCAATATTTTAAGTCACTGCATTAATGCTACTGTCTTATTAGTAATTATACACCTACCTGAAGCTGAGCGTAAATTTTACATATATTATTAGTCATTTTTAATTTACGTCACGACCGTACCCACTCCGCTTATTGCCGCCTTATAGTGACAAATATTACCGGTCGTACCTGACGACACTTGTTTTATGGCCAAAATTTCGGTAAACGGTACCGGAAAGTAATCATGCCTGATGACGTCTCCGCTATGGTTGACGTCTTTATGACGCTTAAAGCATGTCCCTTTGGAACTTAAGAAAATTCGGACGTTGTGGAACTTAAAAAGATTAAAAATTTTAAAAACTTCTCAAAATAATGCATTGGCACTCTGTAGATTTTTAAAAACCATTTAATTCGATTTTAAATCTCTTTATTTGAAACTGCATTGCTTTTACTGCATTAGATTTCATTCGTGTTTATTACGGCAGGAATATAAATTTAAAAAAAACCACGAATTAGATCTAAAATTTCACACTAAAACAGTTACAAAAAGGCTAATTTTTTTTTTTCCATTTTTTTTTCTTCGTTACGGAATCTTTACTAATATTAACTGTCGTAGGTTTAACTTGGGAGGGTGCTCTTTGCACCTAATTTCCTGCCTTGCCGGGTGACACATACAAAAGACAGCTTCCGTTCCTGTTGGGCCACACTAATATTTCATTGAAATTCATAGCATCTACTAGGTGCCTTACTTTTGCTTAATAATAATAAAAAAAAAACAAATTAAAACTAAAACTTATAAAAATGGTTGTTTTTTTATTCTGATCGGAAAAAGTTTTCCATTTTTGGGGGAAATAAAAAAAATAATTTTTTTTTCTTATCGGAATAAAGAATCAATTGAATAAAAACCAGAAGTTAAAGTAAAACTTAGTGTATTCTATGATTTCAAATCAGTCCCTGGTAAACCTAAATTAAATTAAATTAAATTAATAAACAAAAAAATAATCAAATTCATAATAATAAAAAATAATAATTTAAAAAAAATCAAGAGTAGTGTGTGTTGATTGTTATGTGATTTTGTGTATAGGTTTTTAAAAATTTCTTAATGTTTTAATGCAGTGTATTCTTCGTGTAAAATTCTACAATAAAAGTGTTTTTTTTTTTTTTTTTTTTTTTTTTTTGGAGATCGTGAAACAGGACGAAATCGACATAAAATGTTAATTATTGCAAAGGAAAGTGAAAACAAAAGCCTTTTTTTTTCTGTATCCTTTTTCCCCGAAAATCCTACCTATTTTAAAAGTAGGAATTCAAAGTTTACCTCCCAAAATTCTCAAACAAGGTTTTCCCAGAGAAATTTTACTTTCACACCAAGTTACATTCCTTTCCACTTTCACCTTAGATAGATTTCCATAAACTTATTAACACATTCAATTTTTTTTTTTTTTTTTTTTTTTTTTTTTTTTCGTGAGGAAGTAAGGATCAAAATTTTTAAAAGTATTTTACGAAGCACGTTTTACAAAAAAAAAGGCTTTTTATTAAAGTTCAAATCAAAATTGTTGAGTGGATTTTTTTTTTTTTTGTTAAAAAAAATAAACAATGATGTTGGAAACAAATTTATTTTGCAACATGTGTTTTATGTGAATGTGCATGTGGTGTCTAATGTTAATTAGTGAAAAATAAGAAGTTTCATAACAAAAAAGAATTATAAACAACATGATAATGATGATAAATCTAATTAATTAAAATGATAAAACGAAATAAAATGATAATTAAAACAAAACATAAAATATTAATTAAAGCAAAATTTAAATGGCCAGATTTTTTTTTTTTTTTACTTTTGTGTTTATTATTCTTCATAAATAATGCAAAAATGATATATTAATAGTGCCGACGAGGGTTTCGACGGGACGTACCACACAAACGTTGTGGTCCGTCATAACGGTAGCTGCTTGTACGTGCCGCCGGGCATCTTCAAGAGCACGTGCAAGATAGACATTACGTGGTTCCCCTTCGATGATCAACATTGTGACATGAAGTTCGGTAGCTGGACTTATGACGGAAATCAGGTACACCTTTCCCAAGCACATATTTCGACGTTTTATATAATCACTTTATATACTTGTTGTCCGAAAAAAACCTTTTAAAAAAATTAAAAGATTAAGAAAAATTCGAGCCAGCATCCGCAAAAATTGTGACGATTGAGATGAATATCGGGTGAAATCTGTTAGACAATGGAAAACGAGAATCGCCCGGAAATGGAAAGAATATAAAAAAAAAGAACAAACAGAAAATCAATTGTAGTTTTTTTTTTTTTTTTTTTTGTTTTTTTTTTTTTTGAGAGTGATATATGCTTTGGTCTAGTTCAAAGCTTCATTTAATTAATTCAGTTTCCATGTTGTTTTCTAATCGGGACTTTTTTCGGCTAGTGAATTCGTTTTTGAGTAGAGCGCAAGATCGAAAAAAAAATGAAGTAGAAAATAAAAGTAAAAGCTTCTTTCAAAAAACTCTTGTTTTCAATTGAGAATTTTTGGTAATGAAAATTCGGAAGTTCGTCGTAAAGGTAAAGGTTTATTGTTTATTACTATTTTGCCCAATGTCAAGTTTGTATTTGACATTGGCAAGTTCAAGTTTCGGATTTTCAGGTTTACGCTTGACAATAAATGCTGGCAAGTTGAAACTTGGCAATGTTAAGTTTGAACGTGGCGGTGTCAGGTTCATACTTGACAGTCAACAGCTAGTCATAAACAACGAATCTTTTTGGCTTCCGTAGAAAAGTCTTATGAAAAAAATCCATCTGATCCGCTCTGATTTTAAAAAAAAATGCATCCTTCAAGCCTTGCTTTTGGTTAAGAATTATTTCCAGTTAAAAAAATAGAAAAGAAAAAAAGTCTTTGACGCTGACGGATCGTCACAATTAATTTTCTTGGAAAAGTTAATCTAATATAGAATAGAATCGAAGCAAATTGCACTCTTTCCGTTTTGAATAAATGAATTTTTTTTTGCGGAAACGCTCGATTTTTTCGACTTAAGCTTTTCGTCTACGGTCACCGAAAAATAAACCTTAAAATTCAGTCACAGACCAGGGAAAGCCAGAAAAAATTTCTCCGGTCAAATTTCCTTTTATTATATTTTTTTCCACATTTTTTTAAAAAACTTATCATATTTTTTTGAAAAAAAAAAAAAAATGCTGAATGATTCTTAAATGAATCAAATGTAATCATTCAGCAATACACACTTAATTTTTTAATTTTTATTATTATTCACACACAAAATTTTTTATTCACCTTTTTTTTTAAAAAAAAAACAAGATTTTTTTTTTTAATTCGAGTACAATGAATTTGGTCTTTAAAAACGTAATCAAGAGTCAACTTTTCGTTGCTTTATTTTACTTTTATTTTTATTTTTTTCGGTATTATAATTACAATGATCTGGCAACGGAAGCGAAAAGAAAAAAAAATCAACATGCATTGCATACAATTTATTTCACGAAATTCTTTATTGTCCTCAGTTATGTTTTTGTTATTTAACAACTAGGGAAAAAAATAACAAAACCATGGTTCGCTTTAAAAAAAATTGAATAAGAAAATTAAAAAAATTATTTTTGGATGGCGTGAAATGCCAAAAAAATAAAATAAATGAATAAATAAAAATGATTATTTTATTATTTTTTTTATTTATTTTATTTTTCTTCAAAAAAAAAAAAAAATTCACATTTACGCCATATTTTAATCGAAACCAAATGAAAAAGAAAAAAAAATCCATTTATTATCATTAGCTTTATCTGCTAATGGGGGACCATGGACTGACCTCTATTTTGCATGGAGCCACTGTTTTAGTGATAACGCCGTCCATATTTCGGTCAAAAACCTGCCGGTTCATTCCTTTAATTTCCGTAACCTGGACATGACTTTTTATTAAACTTGTATGGAATCCTTTCCCCTCCGCATCCCCAGTTTTCCCACCCTCCCCCTCTGACGATCCCCTTTTTTTTTTTGTTGACCGGAATATGTAATGGAGATGTTATCGCTTGGGCAGGCGCCTTCCAAATAGGATTCATTTTTAAAAATAAAAATGAAAATAATAAAAATCGCAGAAATGTTTAACGAGGTTTCATTACATTTTTTTTTCCTGTCCCCTTCTTTTTTAGTTTACAATTTACCACATATATTTTCTTCTAATCCTGAAATTAGTTCCCTTCGGTAAAAAAATGGGTTATTGCCCCGTATTTTAGTTGTTTTTTTTTTTGTTCGTTTTTAGTTTAGTTTAACTTTGTTTCGTTTCGTTTCGTTTTTTTTTTTTTTCCTACAACCTTGTTATCAGTTCTGCATTATAAATATAAGTAACTCGTCTTGAAATTCATTTTATATAAATGCATTTTAAAATTTATCTTTTTTTTTTTCTTTTTTTATTCCTCATTTTTGATCGATTCTATCATCAACATTTTTTTGATTTTAAAATAATTAAAAAAAAAAAGACCTACACTTTTTGCATGAGTTATAAAATTGTATGCAGTAGCATTGGTCGCAATAATTGCATGACTTATGAATATATCACAGTCACACATTATTTTTATATTCATATTAATTTTTTTTTTATAATTCGAAAAACAATATAGAAAAATAAATTGCACCGGTTGGATATTTTTCATATAATATATTTTGAAAGTAGTTTTAGTGAAATGGCAGTGGAATGCTGTTAATTTTATTTATTAGTTTTTGTTTTGTAAAGTATAAAAAAAAATCGTTATTTACTTTTCTTTTCTCATTAAATCATAGTTAAGCTTTTTGACCGTTTTTCTCGCAGATGATAAGAATGGAGGAGGGGGCGAGGGCACGTTATCTCTACTTAAAATGATTTAAAGTTAGTTTTAAGCCCTAGGCTTTACAAGCTCTCGTTACAAGCTTCCCCACCGTTGATGGTCTTTACAAGGTTCATAAAAGAAGTTTTTAGAAGCTCCATATTCGTAGTTTAAAAGTTCAAATTAAAAAGAAAAATGCGACGGCTAATATTTCACCGCACAATAAGAAATTTTATACGTTACTAAGTTAGTTTAAATCTGTCCAAAAAGCTTTTTTTTTTTTTTTTTTTTTTTTTTTTCCAGTTGCATTTAAAGGTTCGTTTACACCACACGGTGCTGTTTAAGGACGAACGGGTTCGACAAACGTGGCTAGATCTAAATCGAGTGGATTCGTGTTCTAAAACATCCCCAGAAGTAAAAAAGCTTGACCCCAAAATCGTACCAGATTCTATACTCAATTGGCGTACCAAAACCTGTAGCACTGGAAAGTAGGTGGTTCAAAAAAAACTTTTTGTTGAAAAGCTTGGGAGCTGAGGCAAAATTGTGTTCTTTACAATGTAAAAAAGCTTAAAAAATTTTTTTAAATTTTTTTGTCTACGATTAGGGGTGCCTGTAAGAGTAAAAAGGGTCTAAATCGACGAAAAAGTGAGCTGGTCGTAAACTTATTTTTTTCTCTCATTTAAGAGGCCAATAATTTTGCTTAAATATTTTTTTCCCATGTTTTCGAACCTGTAGAATCCAAAAATGACAACCGTTTCTTCCACAAATAATTCTGGGGCCCGTAAATGGAACATCTTTAGGCATTTTTAAATTTTTTTCGGCTTAATTTTTCGCATTTCACTCTGCCCGATCCCTTTACGTGCACCGATTAGGTCGGAAACATGGCAGCTTATGTTTTCGAACCTGTAGGATCCGAAAATCACAACGGCGATTATGGAAAAAATACCTCGGACCTATAAATGGACCATTTTCAAGCGTTTTTTCGATTTTTTTGGCCAGATTTCTTCAATTATAGCTACCAGCATCTACAGAGGAGCTAGAATTTTGTTCAAAGACATCCTAACGTATGATTCTGAAGCCGTGGAATCTGAAAATCAGAAATTAGTAGCTCCAATGAAGATGCTGGTAACTATAATTGAAGAAATCTGGCCAAAAAAATCGAAAAAACGCTTGAAAATGGTCCATTTATAGGTCCGAGGTATTTTTTCCATAATCGCTGTTGTGATTTTCGGATCCTACAGGTTCGAAAACATAAGCTGCCATGTTTCCGACCTAATCGGTGCACGTAAAGGGATCGGGCAGAGTGAAATGCGAAAAATTAAGCCGAAAAAAATTTAAAAATGCCTAAAGATGTTCCATTTACGGGCCCCAGAATTATTTGTGGAAGAAACGGTTGTCATTTTTGGATTCTACAGGTTCGAAAACATGGGAAAAAAATATTTAAGCAAAATTATTGGCCTCTTAAATGAGAGAAAAAAATAAGTCTACGACCAGCTCACTTTTTCGTCGATTTAGACCCTTTTTACTCTTACAGGCACCCCTAATCGTAGACAAAAAAATTTAAAAAAATTTTTTAAGCTTTTTTACATTGTAAAGAACACAATTTTGCCTCAGCTCCCAAGCTTTTCAACAAAAAGTTTTTTTTGAACCACCTACTTTCCAGTGCTACAGGTTTTGGTACGCCAATTGAGTATAGAATCTGGTACGATTTTGGGGTCAAGCTTTTTTACTTCTGGGGATGTTTTAGAACACGAATCCACTCGATTTAGATCTAGCCACGTTTGTCGAACCCGTTCGTCCTTAAACAGCACCGTGACCATCGGCCGGTTAGCCGGTCAGGAAATAGTATTTTTCAATACAAGGACTGCAAACGACAAAATTGCCCGTCGAGACCGAGTTTTAAGCCCGAGCCGAAGGCGAGGGCCTTAAATAGGTCGAGACGGGCAAGTCGTTTGCATTTCTTGCATTGAAAGATATTTTTTATCACAAGGTACGGCGTAAAATAGTCTGTAAATAAACTGCCTAGGACTGAAAAGTGGACTTTTCAGTACCGTGTGATGAAAAAATTATATCGATAAAAAAAATTTTGTTTTCGAAAATTCGTTTTTTTTACAAATGAAAATGAGATCGGATCGCACCGAAACCGTGCCAAAAAGTTTCATTATGTTTCAGAGGCAAAGATTCCACTTTTAAAATGTATGAAAAGGCTTTATGTTCCTAAATTTGATAATTTTTTAAAATGTTTTCGCAATAGGAATCTTTCAGAAACTTAAGTTGACTTATTTCCCTAAAGATGGCTGTAGTCATTTTCCATAATAAACAATAGGGAAAACCCTAGCACCATCTGTCATGAAATAGAGAAACTAGCGCTTCTGAAAAATCCCTATGTAAAAGTTAAAACGCCATTGTTTATTTTTTGTTGTTGAAATAGTTCCTAATTTCACCGCTAGAGCGCTGTACCAGTCCCTCGGAAAGAAACATTTTTTTTTATCGCGAAAACAATTAAAAGTTATGAAATATGTCTTGTTCATGCATTTAAAATCATGGATCTGTATCTCTGAACATAACAAAATCGTTTTGGCACGGTTTTGGTGTGGTTAAACCCATATCAAAACTGAATATCTCCATAGAATTTTAACCTAACCCGGTTAACAAAATGTGCTTTTGATGTTCTTAACTTAATTCTAAATTATAATTTTTTATGTCTTTTTTAGCATTAGAAATGGCAGTCGAAATGGCCATCTGCCTTTAATAGAAGTTTATTATAGTAATGGTCTAGTGATTATTTTTCCTAATATTCTAGAATATCTCCAATTATAATTATGATAGAGATGCGTCAGTTGAACTCCGGCGCACGGAATTGTTATTTAATTTTTCAAGGCTTTTGATGCTCACATTAAAAATAACTAAAAATGATTTTTCTTTTTAAATTCCATCCGGTGCAATGGTGGAACAATAAATATACTTACACACTTCTAGACATAATTTTTTAAATTCAATATAAAAACCTTTTCACAATTTCTTTCATTATTTTGTAGTTTTCATACAAATCAATTTTAAAAAACATAAACATACTACTTTTACTTACATACACTCTTCTCTACACGGATAATAAAAATACTGTCATGTTCACTTTCTTATTGTAGAATAATATTTTTATTTTTATTTTTATTTAGTGATTATTATTAAAGTACTTACAAATTATTTTTGAAGCATTATGTGCAATTTTTTTTTATGTACAAAAAGTAGTTAATAAAACTACAGTATACATACTATATATTATTAAGCTTTTTTAAAAAAAAAAAAAAATATATGTTAACGTAAATTAGTAAAATCAGCTTCTCCGTAGAAAACTAATTCACGATAACATATATTACACTGCTATGACTTAAGTCGTTATTTTGTTTACATAATTGTGAACGGAAAGCAATTGAGAAAGAAACAAAATTCTGTCGCAATTTCTCTTCACTGCCAGATTTTTCCATAATCCTTGTCGGATAGTTTATTTATTTATTTACCTTTTTTTTTTATGCCTGAATCAAGCTCATGTCTTTTAATGTTAAAGTAGATTTTAATCCGTGTCCATTTTCACTTTTTTGAATGTGTGTAGTCTTAATACAATATGAATATTTCAGTAATATATACTCTTTTTTTTTCCATTATGTCGCTTTAAAAAAACAAACATTTTTTGCATTTTTCGTTCGTACATCGATTTTGAAAAAAAAAATGGCGATGCATTATTTCTTCTTAAAAAAAATAAATAAAATAAAATAAAAACGCTATCGGCCATTTTTTTTTAACTTTTACAATAATATTGGGGATATGAAATTCTGATCATAAAAGTCTTGTTTTTCAGTTGGATTTGTTGCTAAATTCCGAGGACGGAGGGGGGGACCTCTCCGACTTCATTACGAATGGAGAATGGTATCTTTTGGGTGAGTGGTGGGATATCGAAGTTTTTTTTTTTTTTCTTTTTTTTGACGTAGGACTACGTCTTAGGGCGCACCATGATGGTTTGTCATGTCCGGTTGTCCGGTTGTCTTAGTGTTTTGGACGCCGAACATAAAAAAAACGAATATTTCAAAAATTTTAGATAAATTTTTCATTAAGATTTTATCAAAAATCTTTGATGATCCTTAAAAAATTTTAAAAATTTTCAATGAAATTTAAAAAAATTTTAATCGAAATTTTAAAAAATTTTCAATGAAATTTAAAAAATCTTCAATGAAATTTATAATAAAATTTTTAAGGATCATCAAGGAATTTTGATAACATTCTATTGAAAAAGAGGGCCACGTGGACTAATATTAGGGCTTGGAGGATTTAGGGGGATCATTAACATTTTTTAAAACGAGCATTTCGATGATTTTTAATTACTGAAAAAATTTATTTAAAATTTTATTGAAAAAACATTTTTTGAATTTTATTAAAATTTTTGGTTAAAATTCTTAAAATTTTAACTTTTTATTAAAAATTTTGATAATGTTTTGTGAAGAAGGTCATCAACATTTTTTGAAACAAGGATATCGATGATTTTTGATAAAATTTTATTGAAAAAGGGGGCCACGTGGACTATTATCAGGGCTTGGAGGATTCAGGGGGATCATTAAAATGAACCAATGATGCCTCAACCAAAAATTCTAGACGTAGTCCTACGTAGGGATATGCCCCATATCCCCTGAATGAAAATTAGAAACAAAAGTAAACATAAATCGTTATTTTAACCGTTTTTTTTTTTAACTTTTTCCGGATTTCGAAAAATAATAGGAATGCCAGGGAAGAAAAACACCATCGTGTATCAGTGTTGTCCCGAGCCGTACGTGGACGTCACGTTTACGATCCAGATTAGAAGAAGGACTCTTTACTACTTCTTCAACCTGATCGTGCCTTGCGTTCTCATTAGCTCCATGGCTCTCCTGGGTTTTACATTGCCTCCGGACTCAGGAGAAAAGCTCACTTTAGGTAAAAACTTTCGATTCCAAATAAAATTTCGAGGGAATTTTCTCGTCGCGGCTGGAGTTAATTATCCTCCGGTTCTTTGAAAAATTTTCCAGTCGAAAATTTTATTTAAGGTTTAGATATATATAATGTTCAGCTTTCTGCATTCGATTACTAAAGTAAATAAAGAGATATAAATCCGAATCAAGGATCTGATTTTTTCTAATTTTTTTTAAAACAAGAAATATATGTAGTAATCAGTGCATTTAAGTAAAATATTTTTTTTTTTATTATGCAATGTAATTACTTTATTTTCTTAAATTAAGAAAGGAAAAATTAGATATAAAAATAATTTTAATCTTTTATTACAATTTTTTTTTTTTACTATTAGACGTATCAAACCCCGTTTCCAGCTTTGCAGGTGAAAAGAGCTGCCTTTCTTTATTTTGTATCGCAACAAACGGGATATCCATGTTTGTGGTTTTTTTTTATTGTCTTCTGTGAGTTCAGGAAAAGTAGCAAAGTGCGTGTTAAAAAATCGAAAAATAAAAATGTGTCGTAATTCTTCCATACTCGTAAAAAAAAAAAAAGAAACAAAAATTTAAAAAAAAAAATCATTTTCATTTTCACAAAAATCATCTCTGTTTATACAAAAAAATATATTCTCCCTCTTGCCATTAGCTAGTAGCGAAATTTTAAAAGAAAAAATGAAATATATATCAAAATGTTAATTTTAGGGGTGACCATACTCCTGTCATTGACTGTTTTCCTCAACCTTGTCGCGGAAAAGATGCCGACCACTTCTGACGCCGTCCCTTTGATAGGTAGGCTCAAATTCGTCTTGCGCGGTGACGTCATTTGATACTTGGAGATAGGATGCGACCGCGGATAGGTTTTTTTTTTTTTTAATTCTCATTCCCAAACGTGGTTCTGGTTATTGTTGTTTAGGGTTCGGTTCTTATAATGAATGTTGCGGAATGTGACCCGGAAAGAGAAAAAGAGGTAGACGGACTTTTCTGGTTATCCTTTTGCATTTTTGTTTTTTCTGTTGAGGATTTTTTTTTTTTTTTTTTTTTTTATGTAGAGATTATTTTACGAAATAAAAATTAGGGAAATCACTGTATAAGCTTCGACGTCCTTCTTAGGCAACCCAGTCAGACGTATTCACTTATAGACCGAGTGGAAGAATTGGATGTGTTACAGTCCAAACCCGAAGTTAGGCATTACGCGTAATGCCTAAAACTCGTTAGGCATTACGCGTAGTGCCTAACTGCTATAGGCATTACCCCAAATGGGAAGCTTAAGTTTGACAATTTCGGGTAATTCCTAGCCATTAGGCACTACGCGTAGTGACTATAAAATTTATTTTTACAGTTAGGAATTTCCCGCACATATTTAGTGACACCACGAATTTAGTAATTAGATAGTGAAAATTCTTTCTTTTCACAGAGTAAAGGCGTTGTTTGAATTGAATTAAAGTAATGAATAGAAATTATCAGTAATGCCTACGAGTACTCGTAGTAGTACTCGTACTCTACTAGTACTCGTAATGCCTATGAGTAATGCCTACGCGTAATGCCTACGCGTAATGCCTACGCGTAATGCCTAACGAGTTTTAGGCATTACGCGTAATGCCTAACTTCGGGTTTGGACTGTAACAGATGCAATGACGTAGGAACTGATTGCTGTGGTTAAAATCGAAGAATTCGACAGGCCTTTTAACATTTTTTTTAAAATCGCTTTCAAATGAAAAGATAGGAAACTCAATTGAAAAGGTTGGAAATTTGCATACGTAAATCAAAAATTTTATTGGGCGATTGAGCTTGCAGCAGATTTCGTTTTTTAATTTTCTTTTCTTTTTTTTTCAAACTTTTTATTGTGTTTTGTCAGATTTGGTGAAGATGCAGTTTTGGAAAAAAATTGAATATTATACTGTAGATTGCTTTATGGCTAGGAGGCTGATAAAGGGCATTAGGAGTATCTGTGTATTAGAAGTACCTAAGTTTGTTGAACTAAATTTTAGAGTTTCGAATTTTTCTGGGAGTAAGGTAGGAGCTGACTTGAAAATACAGGGGCTCGAAAAAATGCGATCATGAGGCGCCATAGCACAATTGTGATTTTTTTTTAAAACAAGAAATAAAACGTTTTTGAGATATTCAAAATTTCAACTTTAGATTGATCTCTTAAAAAAAACTCTAGATCACTTTTAAGCTTTTCTATTTTTGTAAAAAAGAATAAGTTCGTATGTATAGTCGTTTACAACAAACTCTCCCTACACTTCTGTTAACCAAAACTCTGTAAATACTGTATCAACTTGATAATTTAAAAAATGTTAAAATTTTGGCCAATTTTCAGGATGTCGGAATCAAAAAGGCGACTCTTTGTGACTGTATGTTCAAGGTGTATAATAATATTACGCTTTTTTTTTTTTTTAACTTAGAAAAAGTTGTGATCGGAAACAAATTTGAAAAACTTTTTCGGTGCTAAAATCGGAATGGAGGAAAATTACGATCGGAAAATCTTATGAAATTTTTTCCCGGTCTCATCTTTTTTTAAGTTTCACAAAAATTAAAATAAATTCAGATATTTTTTACTCACCCTAAACAAGCTGCTCTTACCACCACTAAAAGTGGAAGCTTCACACAAAAAAAAAAAAAAAATAAATAAATAAATAAATAAAATAAAAAAGAGTTTGGTAAATTAGGCTCGAAATGAGCTCATTTTGAACATGCTATTGATGTCTGGGTAAAGTTAACATTTTCTGAGCAAAGGAAAATAATTTTTTGAGTGAAAACGACTTTTTTTTAAGTTGACTTTTACTTGATTGAAAAGTTAATTAAAAATTAATTAACCCAATTTTTTTTTTTTTTTTTTTTTTTTTTTTTTTAAATAATTGAGAAATTTTTTATTGGTTGAATTGACGTGGACTGACTCATGAGCTAATCATAGTGTAAAGGAAACACTAAATTCAACCAAGAAAAATTAACACGACTTAGGCTTGACTAGGAACTTGGGACAGACCCTGAATAGCCTGAGAAGGACATACAAAGCTTTGTAGCGAGAAAAATCCGGATTAATTTTTATTTTATTTTATTTTATTTTATTTTGTTTTGTTTTTATTTGGTTTTAAAATCACGCTAGCCTTTTACACACAAAAAAAAATTATTATTGGAAACTAGGCATTTTTCCTTAATGCTTAAGATAAATAATTTTTTTTTTCTTAGGGAAATGTACAAATCTTTTTGCCACAATGTAAGTATACACTACTCAGAATTGATTTCTGTAAAATAGACCACTTACAGCTCCAGAATAAATAACAAAATTTTATCTATCAAGATCATCGGTTTTTTTTTGTAATTAATAAGCTATTTATTAATCAGAAAAGGAAATTATGTCCAATTTTTCTTGTGTTTCTTAAGACAGCCAAACGCCAAAGTCACCCGCCAGAATCGCTGGTTATTATCATCTGTTATATACATAGCAGTATTGTTTACATCTACCGTGTGAAAAAATAATACAGATAACAGTTAGTAAATTGGCAAATAATACTTATTTTGCATTTTTGGGTGTTTTCCGAAGTAAGCATCGCATTTTATGGTGTTTTTGTACACTCAAAAAAGTGTTTACTGGTAGCCAGTCAAAAATGAATTTTGCGCCTAGTGAAAAATTGACTAGTGACCATGAAAATTTTACTAACATCCAGTCACTAATCAAATGCACCAATCAAAATTTTACTTAAGCCGTATTTTTTTTCGGTGTATGCGTTCATTTCAGAAAACATCCAAAAATGCGAAGTAAGTACTATATATCAATGTATTACTGCTATCTGTAGTATTTTTTCATGCGGGTAATTACGTAAAAAGTGAAGTTTTTAACCTTTTTTTTTTTTTTTGAACGGCAAAATTACCGCCATAGCTATGCGCATAGAAGACGATGATATTCATTCATCGATTCCGGGTGATGAGATTTAAGTTTTTTTGAACCGTTCTCTCGGAAATAGCCGAAGCTGAAAACAGTTTTTAAGAAAATTAGCTAAAATTTCAGCCAATCTGAAGGATGACAGAAAAAGTCCCAAACATGTTGTAGAGTGTATGAATTTTAGCTGAAAGAGAAAAAGGATCGAAGAAGAATGTTTAAATCAAAACAAATCCCCTAATTGTAGACTGGTTGTCTTACGTCGTGGCTTCTGTTTCAGGCGTCACCATCTTGCTCTCGTTGACCGTCTTCCTCAACCTCGTTGCAGAGACCCTTCCTCAAGTCTCCGATGCGATCCCTCTGTTAGGTAGACTAGCAGCTCTTGCCTGTGCCACCCCCATCTGCCTGCTGTGTTCTGGGGGTGGCTTCTGTAGCTTTGAGCGGTTTATGTTCTGTTGTTACCAGTTTTTGCTCGGGCTTTTCAAAAAATAAAAAATTAAATTAAGGGAACCGAAATTGATGAAGCCCGAACAAAAAAGAAAAAAAAATATATGACCGTCAAAAAACGAAAAAAAAAAAAAAAAACCTTTTCTTCCCGGGTGCTCCACAACCGGATATGGTATCTCCTAGCATGGTGGAAGAAAAGGATATCGTGTGCATCCCTCCTCGCCGCCCTTTTTTTTTTTCAAAGAGAATGCTAAAGCTGAAAGCTGCTGCGGATAGGCAAGCAGTTTTTGGGCGGCGGGTCCAAGTTCGCCTAAAAAAAAAAAAAAAAAAAAAAAAAAAAACCTGCTGCTTGCCTATTGGGCGGCGAGGGGTCGTGATACTTGGACAGTTGGAGGGATACAACACAATTTAGTTATCGCTCTTATCATATGGTTTTTTTTTACAATTTTTTTATCGCTCTAGATCCATTTTCGCTCTAGTTTTTTTGATGGCTCGCTATGGATTTTTATTGATTTAATTGTGTTTATTCTTTTTTTTTTTTTTTTTTTTTTTTTACCAGTTCCATTTTGCTGGTCCAACGAATGTAGTAATATTGTGCCGGGTGCCTATATGCACTTTTGTCAAAATTTAACCAAAAAAAAAAAAAAAAAAAAAAAAAAAAGCGTTTTTTTTAGAGAGCATGTAGGCACTCTCATGTTATGTCTGTTCCAGGTGTTACAATCCTGCTGTCTCTAGTTGTAGTAGCACTCCTCGTGGCCCAAGTCTTGCCCCA
Organism: Liposcelis bostrychophila; assembly: GCA_037577465.1. Taxonomy (NCBI): domain Eukaryota; kingdom Metazoa; phylum Arthropoda; class Insecta; order Psocodea; family Liposcelididae; genus Liposcelis; species Liposcelis bostrychophila. Next base: position 10,244,301 of record CM075212.1, read on the forward strand.
GACTTCCGACGCCATCCCTCTCATAGGTCAGCCCGCATGCTTGCCTAGCCTCACCTTAACCACAAAAAATCTAAAAATCAAGACTAATAAAATCTCTTTTTTTTTTTTTTTAATAAACTAACTATGATTTATTTTCACAAAGTACTAGCACTGAATGTATGTAACGCGGCGGCGCTTTTATGCTTTTTTTTGCGCCTAACCGCGAATGCCGGCCCTCCACCTCCAAGTATCAACCGATGTCCCTGTTCAAGCGTCTTTTTTTCTATTTTTAATTTTTTTCGTATCTAATTGTGTTTTTTTTTATTTTTTTGCTGTCGTGACTCCTCGCTAACACGCACACAATTTAAACTAAAAAATATATATATTCACTTTCTATAAATAAAAAAAACGTAACTAAAAAATTTATAATTTAAATAAAATTTAATCAAAAAATTTTAACAACAGCCAGATTCCATTTTTTTTTAAATTTATTCTTCAGGCACTAAACCACGGGCTTGGTGGACGTTTTGAAGATGAGGAATCTTTCGCCTGACTGGTTTGGCTGCAAATATAAAAAAAGACATTAATAAACCAAAAAGCATGAATCTCATAATTTAAATATAAAAAAAAATCACGATTAACAAATTTAATACTAAAGTCCTTAGGGACAATAATTAAGCCGAGGAGGCCACGTTAGTCTAGAATTTGGATGTAATCAGTTTTTTTTTTTTTCTGAGAAAAAACAAACTTGTTTTCGGTCTTGCATTTCACTCATTTTCTTTTGATTTTTTATTTTTAACCTGGGAGCCGGCCACGGATGCACCTGGATTATAAAAGAAAATTGAAATTAAAATAAATTCCAGAATTTTTTTTTTTTTGCATAATTAATTTAACGATGATTAATATAGTCCGGGGACATCCCTTTACAGACCTTCTGACTTCTAGGTTTTTTTTTCGACATTCATTTGAAAAGAAAAATTAGAAATTCTTATTATTAATCTCATGCAATTACATTTCATGGAAAGAGGAAAAAAAATAATCATTTTTTGCTGGTACTTAAAAAAAAGTATAATGTAATTTAAAAATCAATTAAACGAATTACAATTTTTTTTTAAGAAATCTTTTCCTTTACCAGATTTTCCCCAGTATTCCTGAGAAAAAAAAATATGAAAGATTACAAACGTTTTTCGATACAAAAAAAAAAAAAAAAAAAAAAAAAAGCTTGGGACTCGAAAGTGAAAATCTTTTTCCACTTTTAATTATTTATATTTATTTATTTGTTCTTTTATTTATTTTTCCAAATCTTTTTACTTTTTTCAAAATGAATGTTTTTGACTGCTTATGTTTTTTTTAAAATAAATTTTATGCCTTCAGTAAATATTTGGGAGTTTATTAACTTTTTTTCTTAAAATATCGGATTCTTCACTTATAAACTCCCAAAAAAAATTCGTTGACCATATTTGATAAAAAAATTGGGAATGTTTTTTTCTTTATTTCAATACTATACTTTTTATATCAGCATGCTACATTTTTTTTATTTTATTTTAGGAAATGATTTCTTAAGAAAAAAAACAATGTTAAATATCAAAATTTGATTAGGCTATTTTTTGTGTGATTTGTTATTTTATATATATATACTTTTTTTAAATATAATCCTCATGCTAAATATTAAAAGTATATACATTTAAAAGAATTAAATATTGCATGTCACAGTAATTTTTTTAAATACTGGCTAATTTATTTAATATTTTAAAAAAATAAAAGAAAATAAAACGAAGATAAGTAGTGTTTCTGACGAAAAATTCATGGAATGGAATACGAGGTCGCGGATTCAAAGCGCTCTTATTGGGCGAAAACGGCGGATATTTTCGGTAAACATGACGGATGAACCTTGACCTCAATATGTTTGGGAAAGCTCTAGGCAGGCTATCTTGACCATGTTAGGTGAAATTGTTCCTCTAGCACGTTCACTGGAACGTTGTATTCGCACAATTTGTTTTGTAGCAAATCTGCGCCCCGAGAATATTATCAAAGAATGCTTTTTTTGTTCGTTGGAGGAGTAATCTGACAGTAGATTATTCATTCCATGCACTAAAAGTGCTTTGATATTTAATCGCCATACCGGATAGAATATCAACTGTATGGTTTCGCAGATGACATTTTTAAATCTGAGTGTTTTGGAAGAAATATATCGGAGCACTTCGAAGTGTGGAACGATTACATAGTCACGGTGGTCTTGAACCAAATTATTATACAAATATTACAAAATGTAATACAATTATTACAAAATATTATACAAATATTACCAAATGTAATACAAGTATTACAAAATATTGTACAAATATTATAAAATGTTGTATTGTGCAAATATTACCAAATGTTGTCCGATATTACAAAATATTGTCCAATATTACAAAGTATTATACAGATATTACAAAATTCCGACTTTAGCGCACTGCTGCAAGCTTTTCCGTAATTTTAAAAATCTGAAAAAATGCAGGGTGTGTAGGTGCACTAAATGGATGCAAGAGGTGACCAAATTTGAATTCTAATGTTCACTTTTTTTTTTTTTGTAGAACACCTTAATTCGCAGCAAGACGAAAAAAAGTAGAAAATCCCTTGATGATATTGATCGTGTAGGATTTGACTCTAGTTAATTTTAAAAGTTGAAATCTGTGCACCAGAAGTCAGCTGACGCATTTTCATCGTAAATATGATTGGAGAATAGACTCTTTTGTTTGTTTATAAAAATAATCATGTGACTACACGTTTAGTCCTTTATCCAATCGAAAACAGTCGAAAAACAGTCAAATCAGAGACTATCTCCATTGGTATTTACGGTAGAGATACGGCAGCTGATCTCCGGCGCACGGAAATATTTCCTAATAGAGCCATATCGTCCGTTTTTTTACACGTTTTAGTTGTACAATGTTTTGATTCAAGATCACCGGGGCGAATAAGACTATTGCCCCCGATGTAGAAAAAGCTTTTAATATGGATTTCATATTTCCAAACATGAAATTTTTTCGCCAGAGGATTATAAGAAAGTAAAACAATAAAAGTAATAAGAATTTCAGTTTTTCTTTTTTCTTTCTTTATTTATTTATTTTCGCATTCATTTTTTTTCATTACTTACATTTATTTCTTCAATATTAAAATCGCTGTTTTTTTTTTTTTTTAATTATTTTTTTTAATATTGTAAACTAAAAATGAATTGTTATGTAGTTAATCATTTTCTTAATGTTCACTTTTTTCATTTTTTTAAATCATTCATCGTTCTTTTTTCTTCATTTTTTATCATTTTTATAAGTGTACATTAATATATATATTTTATTAAATATTATATAAATAATATAAATATATTTTTTTGGAGATATTAATGCTCGGTGTTGAATATTTAAAGTTAAGGATTAGGTTATTTTTTTTTTTTTTTTTTTTTTTTAACGATTAAATAAAGTATAGAAATTGAAAAAAAAAAATTAAACGGATTGATTTATTATTTTGGAATTAATAATAAAAAATGATTGATGAGTAAGTAGTCAATGTTCTGGGTTGGATATTTCTTAAATTAGCGATTTTTTAGATAGAAAAGACGGAAAAAAAATATTTAAAAAAATTAAAAAATGAATTAATTTTTGCATGAATTTTTTCGATAATAATGTTTTTTAGATTTTTTATATTTTATATTTAAAAAAAAATATTTAAATCCTCCTTTAGTAAAATTATCCGTTAAAATATTTTCAGGAACCTATTTCAACTGCATAATGTTTATGGTGGCTTCCTCAGTGGTACTAACCGTCGTAGTACTCAACTATCATCATCGCACAGCTGATATTCATGAAATGCCTAATTGGGTAAGATATCGATATTAGCAGTATTTGATTTATTATGAAGTCACCAGTGCATATTTTCATCGATGCACGTGGGATTTTTATTTGGTTATAAGGAGGAAACAATAAACGTACCAAAAAGTTTAAAATAAGAGAAAATGACTGGAGGATAAAGTCAGTCCTAATTTATTTTTTGCAAAGAAAAATTATGTTCGAAGAGGAATCAAGAAAAATTTTAAAATTTTTATGAGGAGAAGAATTTCCAATAGCATCAGTTTGTTCATTGCCTGAGGACAGGTCAGTTCTGTTTATTGAACATAAGTTTCCCCTTATTCCTGTGGGTTGTCCCTGCTGTTAGTTGGCACCTGCAACACGATGAAACCGAGACTATTCAAATAGTGCTGTCTACGGACAATCAAAACCTAATTGAGCCGGCAGAAATTGCTTAAAATAGTAAGCCTCTCCTGTGCGTTCTGTACGTACAGTGTGCAACCTATTAAATTAAAAAAATTCTTCCTGCTCTGGTTAGGAGGACGCGGGTAGCCACCGGGGAACCTTTTGACGGCTTTTAACAAACTAGCATGATTAGAAAGGCCCAAAGAGTGGAAAGAGCTTTCACAAAGCTTCCTCGACTGTCATAAGAGACGACTAAGATAGACTCTCCTGTCCGATAATATTGTTGGCCATTACAACCCTCAGTTGTGGGGCTTTCATCTCCCCACATTACTGGGTGCGAGGAATCACTCAGCCATGCATTTTAGTGTGTACTTGGCTTTACGTTATATTACGCTGCATTACCTTTGCATCATATACATTTTGCATTTGCCAATGCACTCGCATTTCCGTTGCATGGGATGCAGTGTCACTTCATTAGGCGCAATTTCTCTGCATCACATGAATAATGATGCTTTACATTGCGTTTGCATTATTTGCATCAGTTGCATTACCGTGTACAGTTTTTTTGAGTGTGGGATGCTTCCCAGTTGCGCCCCGCGGTCAATGTTTTTCTGACCCATGGCATGGTTGCGCCCTGTTCAGTTTGGTTTACTGGTGGACTGAGTCTCTTTTGCCCTCTCCCTGGCCACAGCCAGGGTGTGGGATGATATCTTCCCATAATGATATCTAAATTCTTTAGGGATGGCCACCGTCCGGAAGGGACGTGCTGGGCGCACGTCCATAAGGGCTGGTCACTTCTTGCCTAGACTAAAATTATACGTTTTTTACCCCTCTCCTCCGCTTGTAAGTAAGTGTAAGCAAGGTAATATGTTTTGATAATATTTTTTTGCTTTTTTATTGCTTTAATTACGGAGTTACGGATGCAGAAACAAAAATGTCCAAAGTTACCCCACTTTCAGATCGTCGAGGGCGTTCGGAAAATTGAGTCATAGATTGACTTAAAAGAAGTATAATTATTACAAGAGGGTATCATTTGAAAGCTGAAGGATCTCTCTTCATGTTTGTGAAAACAGATTGAAAATCGCATCAGTCAGTATTTTACAAATAATAACAAAAAAAAAGTGAAAAAGTATACAAAGTAAGCCCTCGGTACGGTATTCAAAATCAAATATCCAAAAATCAGACTCAAACCAAATTTTCCAAAAAAAAAAAAAAAAAAATTATAAAAAATTCGGGATTTTTTGAAAAGTAAAATCTAAAAAATTTAAAAAAATGCGAGTAAATTGTAAGTAAAATTGTAAATTGTAAAATGTAAAAATGAACGTAAAATTTTAAAAAATTCACTGAAAAATTAGTAGGGGTCGAACTTTTTGCAAAAAAAGGCTTACATAATATTTTAGTCCCGAACGTTCCCCTTTGAAATCAATTGTTAAGGTTAGGTTAGGTTAGGTTAGGTTAGGTTAGGTTAGGTTAGCTTTGCTGGGTGGAGGATTGACAGAGAGCGAACCCGACGACGGGTATGATCCTTACCCTAGACAACATTTGTCAATGTATGCTGTCAACAAAAGATAACTAAGGGGCAGTTGTTGCTTTCATTACTAGCGTTATGAAGAAGAAGGAGGAATACGAAAGATCTGTTGGAAGATAAGAGAGCAACTGCCCCCGAAGTAATGTGAACAGCGGTTCCGGGGTATAGAAATGCCGACAGAGGTGGTTTTTTAGTCAGTAAAGGTCTGACACTATCCAGGGGACTAGAATGTCCATGGAGGATTTTCGACCTTGATACAAAATAAGTTAGGTTAGTTTATGTTACCTAGTAACCAGTACCAGGTTTTCCCTTGTTACCGGAAGTAAAATTTTTCCAGTCTCCCCAACGTGCTTACATAATTCTTGAATGCTTTCTTACGTTGAGTGATTCTTTTTGTTTTTCAATAACGCCGTTTATCGCTTAATAATTATTTTAAATTTTTTTAAGTGTTAGCTCAAAAAAAAAAAAAAAATTGTTTGTCTTCTTTCTTTACAGATAAAAAGTGTGTTCCTGCAATGGCTGCCTTGGATATTAGGCATGTCAAGGCCGGGGAAAAAAATAACTAGAAAAACGATATTAATGAACAATCGGATGAAAGAATTAGAACTAAAAGAACGTTCTTCGAAAAGTCTTCTAGCGAACGTATTGGACATGGACGATGATTTCAGAGCCCATGTTTCCGCGAATACAGTGAGCGCGAGTTTCCTCCGGAGTTCGCACATCGACGATTCCACGGGGTGCTCAACTGCTCAAAGGGAACTTCAAACGATCCTCCGGGAGCTTCAATTCATAACCGGGAGGATGCGGAAAGCGGACGAAGAAGCCGAAGTGATAAGCGATTGGAAATTCGCTGCCATGGTCGTCGATCGATTTTGTTTAATTATTTTCACATTGTTCACGGTCATTGCGACTGTTGCGGTGCTGTTGTCGGCACCACATATCATCGTCCAGTAGCCAGTCATGGAGGTGCTCTCTGCCTGGCTCTCGTGCGCCTCTACAGTTGTTTGGAGTGGATAATATCAAATTCATACTTTAATAAAAAAATTTTAAAAAAATAAATCATAAAAAAAAATAAAATAATAATAAAAAAAATATTGTTAATATAAATCAAGGAACTATGTTATAATTTCACGAAGTGTAAGCAATTTTTCTCCACAAAACCACGCTCGAAAACCAAAAAAATTATGCAAAAAAAAAATTGTAGTAATTGTATTTGTAATAATAATATTTATATTTTGAATGAAAATTTCATCGGGGCGCGAGCCGAAGAATTCTGTCACAATGAATCTGGGGCCAATTTTGTATGTGTGAAGAATTATGCTATCACTGGGGATGAGCTGAGAAAAGGTTAGGGGGCACTTCCAGTCCTCCCACTTTATTTATTTAAACAAAAATGAAAACTTAAAAAAAATATTTAAACCACGATGAATCGTCGGAGAACACCTCCTTAAAGCCATTGTGGCAAATTAAAAAAAAAAAAAAAAAGTTACTAATTACTTTTCGTTCTTATCGTTTTTTATTTCGTAAAGTTCATCCTTATTCATTTTATTTAAAAAATTTAAAAAAAAAAAATTGTAGGGAACAACCGTGAACTCAAAAAAGTGAACTATTATGTTGATATATTTTAAAAGTTTAAGAAAAAAAAAGACATAAAACAATTCGTGCATGATTGAAAATTTAAAAAAATAATAATAATAATAAGATTGCATGTGACGGAGCTATGCTTCCAACTTCATACAAGGCTCAATTAATTGTTATCAATGTTTTAGCAGAAAAAAAATTAATTTTTTTTTTTCTAAAATAAAATTATTTTAAAAAATTCGTATATAGTCTTTAAAATGAATTGGTTGTTTATTCGAAAAAGTTTTGAATAATGTGTATAAGTGTAAAAAAAATTGGATCGATAAATTTTTTGGAAAAAATAGAAAAAAAAATTATTAGTTTAATGAAAAAAAAAAAAAAAAAAATGTGTAGGAAAGAAAAATGTTTTTGCTGGTGATATTTTTTGAGTTTTACCAAATTTTAAATGTCGTACTAATAAAATTCACATTAATCGGCGATGCTGAATTCACCTTTTTACTGTTAAGTAGAAGCAAAGAAAAAAAAACCTTTTAAATTATTGTTAAAAATTTTAAAAAAAAATCCTTTAAATTTTTTAATTTTGGTTTTCATTAATTTTGCGTTGATTCCCTAGTTTTTTTAAGTAAAAAAAAAGAAAAAAAGATTAACAACGAATCAAGATGATTAAAAGAAAAGATAAATAAGCGAACCACATATTTGTATGAATCGTAAACGAAATAAAAAAGAATAAAATGTTGGCTCAAGGAATTAATTTTTTATGTTTTGGCATAAGTGTTTTTTTTAAAGGCATTAAAAAAAAAAAAAAGAAAACTGCGGATGGTTTTTTAAACATGCGATGGCACGGAAAACTATAAACTCCAAGCCATAAGATGTATTACCGTTGTCCAAAGTCCAAAGTCCAGTTGTTAAAAGAATGAAATGTTTTTTTCTGTTTTTATGAAGCAAAGTTTAACTGCTTTTTTTTCCGAATGCAATAAGTTAAAAGTTTTTAGTTACCATAAGTCTTGCTGTTCGTATAAAAGAAAGTTTATGATTTCCAGGAGCGTAAACCTAAATTTCAAATCGTAAAGCCATTTTCAAGAAAAATATTGGGGTAAAATAAAGAAATTAGAGGAAAAAACGTAAACACATAATTCAGAAATTTTTTAGAAAAACGTTTTCGTTTACAAAATAATTTTTTGATAGTTTTCATTGGCTGCTGGTAGTTTTCACACTGCAGATTTTTTTAATTTTCAAAATAAATTTCGTTTTTTATTTGAAGACTCGGCTTTAGTTCGAGCCCTGCGTGATTTTAATATAAAAAAAATTCGCCTTAAAAACGTTGATTAGATTTCCGTGTATCCGAATTCTAGAATACTCGATAGTCTAATCAGCATTTTTAAGGCGGACTTTTCGTTTGTTTTAATTCATTTTCACCAGTTTTTTCTGTGGGTTAGAGACGGAGATGGAGCTTAGTAATAAATTACGAATATAGTGCGCCAATTATGAACGCCCTTATGCCAGTTTTTTAATCGCCATACTTTTAGTATATTTATATATATTTTACACATCGTTTTGGCTTGTCAAGAGTTTTTTTAGGAAAGCTTTTTTTCCTTGCGCCTATGCTTGGGGTCCGTTTTTAAGATGTCGAAAAAATAAACGAACCTCAGTGTGTAGCTTATCAAAACAAGTAAAGGTTTGTTTATTTTTTCTACATCCTAAAAACTGACACCATGTATATATTTCGTTCCAAGCCAACATTTTTTTTTTTAAATTTCGCTGATTCGAAAAAAAATTTATTTTAACTGTGAACTATCGCACAAAATTTTAAAAAAAATAATATGTATTGTACATTACAAAACTTAATTTTTTTTTTTTTTTTTTCAAAGAGAAATGTTCCAGTGTTTCTCCTCGAAATCGTTGTATAATTTAAGTTTTTCGTTGTTCGATTACTGTATATATTTTTTTTTCTGTTAACAAAAATAGGAAGTGAAAGGTATTTTATCTAGTAATAATTTCGATTCAATAATTTCAGAATATTTTAATTCCGATAAATTAATTCGTATGAAATCTCTAATTTTTGCAAATCATTGCGAAATCGAAACCGTAAAATTTTGCCTCTACGTGCAGGTGCTGCTTTTCCGGAGACTACGGAAAAGAAAACTAAAGCAGGTCGTAAACTCTCTCGTTGTATATTTAGTTCATGCAGCCTGCAACTTGCTGGCGAGCTGCTAATGAGCTGAACAAAATGTAGAAGAGAAGCGAGTTCACCGCCACTGTTTAATTTATTGAATATCGCACCTGCCGTTTGTCAATCTGATTCGTACCTCCCTCATCCAGATTAACTTACCGAAATTGTTTCCCCGAAATATTAAATCGCAATTGTTCCTGACAATAAGAAATTACGGGTCTAAGGATAAATCCGACGATCTCTTCTAGTAGAATCCACAGGAGAGTCCGTTTGTAGTGGAAAAACCTGGAATTTAATTTTTTTAATTTTTTTTAATTATTCCAGTTAATTCCACTACCGGGATCTCAAAACCCGGAAAATATTTAAAAAAAATTTTTTTTTAATTTCTAAAATGACGGATGAGCGAAGTAGTGGAATTTACCTGAAATAATATTAGAAATATTATTTCCAGTAAATTCCACCCCCGTGGTCTCAATACCTGGAATATACCAAAAGTAAAGTATAATTTTATTTTTAATTAAAAATGCTAAATGAACATAGAAGTCGAAATTGCCGCCAAAATTCATTACTATCCCTGAAAATCTTCTTGAAGTTAACAATGATAATGATGGTTTCGCGGAAATAGAAGCACCTCCGGTTCTGCGAGAGGCGTGGGAAAAAGAGGCAGACCCCCAGGCCCGGGAAGAAGCATTGGAAGAAGAGGAAGAGAAAGAGAAAGAGGAAGACGCCCAGGTCGAGGCAGAGGGAACATCCCTGAAAGCTTGTTGCAAACAATTTGGAGTCTTCCTCTTCCTCTTCTTCCAGCGTTTCTTCTGACCTGGGGGTTTGCCTCTTCTTCCCACACCTCTTGCAGAACCGGAGGTGCTTCTATTTCCGCGAAATCATCATTATCATTGTCAACTTCAAGAAGATTTTCAGAGATAGTAATGAATTTTGGCGGCAATTTCGACTTGAATGTTTATGTAGCATTTTTAATTAAAAATTAAATTATACTTTATTTTTGGTATATTCCAGGTATTGAGATCACGGGGGTGGAATTTACTGGAAATAATATTTCTAATATTATTTCGGGTAAATTCCACTACTTCGCTCATCCGTCATTTTAGAAATTAAAAAAATTTTTTTTAAAATATTTTCCGGGTTTTGAGATCCCGGTAGTGGAATTAACTGGAATAATATAAAAAAATTAAAAAAATTAAATTCCGGGTTTTTCCACTACAAACGGACTCTCCTGTGGATTCTACTAGAAGAGACGGTCGGATTTATCCTAGGTCCCGAAATTACCTGACATAACAATACTCATTAAAAAATTCGTACGGAAAATTATCGAATTAACTTCCAAAAAAAAAAAAAATTTTTTTTTGTTTTTTAAGAATTGAACGGAAATAAGGAAAAAATTAATGATCTGTAGACGAGGAAAAAAAAATTTAGAAAATTAAAAAAAAAAACTATATATTATTACTATTATTAGGCACCCTAAATTTAAAAATAAAGAATTAAATAAAATTAATCAGATGAATAAAAAAATAAGTTTAATTTTATTTTAATTTTAATTTTTAAATTTGAGTATCTAACTATTACAAAGTCTTTCATTATGTTTATGTATAGATTAAAGAAACAATTTGAAGAAAAACATTTAAAAAGAAACATGAAAAAGATAAATTGAAACTTGAAAAAATGATATATTGTTAATTTAAAATGTAAAAAAAAATGTACGCAGAACTTGACCGTTAAATTTTTCTTTTTTTAGTTGATTAATGCCGTTCTCGATCACGCTCTGCATTAATTAACCGATTCAATAATTATTATTATATTTCATTTTATCTTTTAAATAAAAAAAGAATCCTTCGTTGATCGAAGGAATATTCTTATTTTCCTTTTAGTTAAAATTTAGAGAATATAAAAAGACAGGCCGATAGCGATACCAAGAATTTTTTTTAGGTCGCTATCAGCCTGGGATAAAAAAATTTTTACATCACTTTCGTGATTTTTTAGCAGTATTTTTCAAAATCGTCTTAAATAATTAAATAATGATTATAATAAAAAATAATATATAAAAACTCCTTAATCAAGTCAATTGTCCGCCAGTGGTCAGAGAATAGGATATTTTGCATCTAAATTTTATTTTACTTTTTCATTTGCTAACTTAGATCATACAGGGCTCGAAAATTTCCTTGACGCCTGATGTAGGGTATTTTTTTTTCTGTTCATTATTTAAACGGAGGAATATTTAAGTTTTTTTTTTTAATTATTGCTTAAATTATTAAAGTAAAGTGGTGTGAACGTTTATTAGTTTTTAGTTAAATGAATCGAGGTTAAACAATTAAATATAATTGAGTGCTGAATCCGTTAAGGCCTTTTTTTTTCGGAAAGGTGCTTTTTAGTGTTCATGGTGTCTTAGCTAAGTTCATCAAAAATACCCTAGACATAGGTGATTTGGTTAAGGGGTTTCCTGCAGAATCCTTAGGAGTAGTTTCAGTGATTACCGGGAGGAATAGCTGTTTTGTCTAATACCCGACTTACGGGTGAAAAAAATCCGAATTTCAGGTATCTGGCGAACTCATTTGGTGTACCCTGGAATTTTTGCAAAAGTTTCAACCTGTTTCAAGTAAATAGGAACCCGGAAAACAAAATCAAAGTTTTTCGACGATGATTTGTTTGAAATTGTTTTCCGGCTGCATATACAGACAAGTTCAAACTTGTACTTAAAATTCCAAGAAACACCAATAAAGGAGTTTGCCAGGTACCTGAAATTCACAGGTTTTTTTCCCGTAAATCGAGTATCGAACAAAGGAACCATTCCTTACGGCAATCACCGAAGCCGGAAGTATCAAAAAATCCTTAAAATTAATTCTGCGTTCAGCAAAGAAATATTAATATTTTTAAAATATTTATTAAAACAAGAAACGATAAAAACATTTTAAAAATGTTGACAAATATTTTAAAAATATTGAAAAACATTTCAAAAATATTTTATAAATACTTATACATATTTCTTTGCTGACTAACTCTAACCTAACCTAACCTAACCTAACCTAACCTAACCTAACCTAACCAAACCAAAACAAACCTAACCTAACCTAACCTAACCTAACCTAACCAAACCTAACCTAACCTAACCTAACCAAACCTAACCTAACCTAACCTAACCTAACCTAACCTAACCTAACCTAACCTAACCTAACCTAACCAACCTAACGCCTGTGAACTTTCATAATTTTTTTCATATTTAAAAAAAGTCAAGTTTTCACATTCACAAAACCGTTCAACAAGATTCAAGTTACTCCCGTCTAGACTTTTTTACAGAGAGAAATTCAAAAATAAAAAAATTTAATCATTTTTTTAATTTTTTTTTTTTAATTTTTTTGTTTTGAGTTTTAAAAAATTGATAGAACTTTAGCTTACCAGTTTCTCAAAGAAAGAAGACGAGTAGCCCATAATCGTGATAAAGTCCTAACAATGATTCAAGTCTTTCTGGCAGTTTTAAAAGCGAAAAAGCACATTTCCGAAAAAAAAATTGGTCTGTTCAAATCCTGATAATCGTTTTATTTTATAAATGTTGAGTCAAGATAGCACATTTTTTTTAACTATAATTTGTGAAAATATTTTTAATTGATTTCAATTTTTCACTTTCGATATTTTCTGTGATTTAGTGCAAAAATAATTTACAAGGGTCGTTTTAGTTTTAGTTTTCGAATTCGCAACGCTCCAAGTGGACTAGTTTTGCACTGAAATACCTCATGCAACATTTTTTTTGTTTGTAGTAAACGTTAGGATGGTATCATGATTTTTTAGATTCTAAAAAAAAAAATTAAAAATAATTATCGTTTAGGCCTACTTTGCTTTTATTTCTTTGTTTATATTCTATTCGTTTGATTAAAGAAACTGTAAAAATAATTTTCTTTTTTTCAAAATTAAAATAATTGTCTAAGGCTGTGATCCAAAGGTTTAAATTGACATCGTTTTAAATGATTTTTAAAATCTAAAAAATTATGATAAATGTTACTCCCCGTTGCGTATCATTTTTTTTTTTTTTAATTCGTTTTTTTTTTAATAAAGGTGCAAAATAAACGGAATTAAGAGCATCTTAGAACATTTAAGATATGCAACGAATTCATTTAAATAGTAATTGGTAAAAATGTGAAATGTGAAAGGTGAAGCCGCTTTACATTGAGATTTGAATTATTTTCAGGCCGGTTAGCTTAAAAAAAAGAAACATATCTTAATTAGATAAAAAGAAAATAGTTGAAAATATTTATTTTTTAAATATAAAGCAAATTTAAAAAAAGAAAATAGGAAAAACAATTGCTGAAACATGAAAAAAAAGCGGTAAAGCCTGTAATAAACAACCACTTTAAAACTTTTCCATTTTTATTTCTAAAAAATAAAAAATAAATAAATGTAGTCTTAAACGAGTACAGGGTATCAAGTTTAAAAAAAAAAATTCAAAATAGACAATTTGGACAGGAATTGTCCTTATGTACGAAGAAATATAATGACAATCCCTTTTAGGTATTTCAGTTTAAAAAAAAAAAATGTTGTATAGACTTGGAAGTGCGGAGACCCTTGTACTTTCTGTAAAAGTTTCAAATTCCTCCTCTTTCTTTAATTTTCTTCCCCTTTCACATAATTTATTTATTATAATAATTTGAAAAAGTGCCAAAGAAAAAAAATGAAATAAAAAAAAAAAAAAATAAAAATAATTATCGTTTAGGCCTACTTTGCTTTTATTTCTTTGTTTATATTCTATTCGTTTGATTAAAGAAACTGTAAAAATAATTTTCTTTTTTTCAAAATTAAAATAATTGTCTAAGGCTGTGATCCAAAGGTTTAAATTGACATCGTTTTAAATGATTTTTAAAATCTAAAAAATTATGATAAATGTTACTCCCCGTTGCGTATCATTTTTTTTTTTTTTTAATTCGTTTTTTTTTAATAAAGGTGCAAAATAAACGGAATTAAGAGCATCTTAGAACATTTAAGATATGCAACGAATTCATTTAAATAGTAATTGGTAAAAATGTGAAATGTGAAAGGTGAAGCCGCTTTACATTGAGATTTGAATTATTTTCAGGCCAGTTAGTTTAAAAAAAAGAAACATATCTTAATTAGATAAAAAGAAAATAGTTGAAAATATTTATTTTTTAAATATAAGGCAAATTTAAAAAAAGAAAATAGTAAAAACAATTGCTGAAACATGAAAAAAAAGCGGTAAAGCCTGTAATAAACAACCACTTTAAAACTTTTCCATTTTTATTTCTAAAAAATAAAAAATAAATAAATGTAGTCTTAAACGAGTACAGGGTATCAAGTTTAAAAAAAAAATTCAAAATAGACAATTTGGACAGGAATTGTCCTTATGTACGAAGAAATATAATGACAATCCCTTTTAGGTATTTCAGTTAAAAAACAAAAAATGTTGTATAGACTTGGAAGTGCGGAGACCCTTGTACTTTCTGTAAAAGTTTAAAATTCCTCCTCTTTCTTTAATTTTCTTCCCCTTTCACATAATTTATTTATTATAATAATTTGAAAAAGTGCCAAAGAAAAAAAATGAAATAAAAAATAAAATAAAAGTATGTTTTTCCCTATTTTTAAGACTGTGGGATTTTTTCGGGATGTTTGAATTACATCTTTTTTTTTAATAGAAAAAAATAATTCTTCAAAGTCTATGCAAACAAAAAACCGTTATCTTTCTAAAACTTGAAAAAAAAAAATATTATAGAATTCCGGTGAGATATGTATAATTTTTTTTGAATATAAAAAATTATAAAAAGGAAATCATTTTGTTGAAAAATATTGTTCTGTAAAATTAGTTTCGTAAAGTGGTTAGCTGTTTCAGCTTATAAATATTAATGTATTATTTTTATTTTTTTTTTTTAATTTGAATTTTTATTTAAGTTATTTTGTATCATAGTTTTAAAAAAAAAAGAAAAAAAACAATTAATAAAAAAGAAATTTTTTATATAAATAATATTTGATAATAAATCTGGAAATAAAATAAAAAAAAAAGAAATAAAATCGGTTAACTTTGTAGACATTTTCTTGTTTTTTCGGCCCTGAGTTTTTTTGTTTTTAAGATTCCCTTGATCGTTGTTCAAGATACATGAGTAAAAGCTCCTTTAAACATTCATTTTCTTTTTCAGTCTCTTCGATATATTTCATGAGCCCTAAGCGGGATACATTCACTTTGGCTACTTTTTTCCAAAAATTTTCCAACGGCGATAAATTGTCCTAAAAAAAAATAAATTTTTTTTTTCAAGTTTTGAACTTATGGGGAAATAAAAAAATTGAGCATACCTTTTCAGGTGTGAGTTTTTCCATTTCGCCGAATTCTTTTTCCGGATTTTCTGTTTCGGTAATTGAAGGTTTAGTCGAGCTGCCTACATGCATGACTTTTTCCTTTTCCGTTTCCAGCTTCCGACAAATTGCAAATAACGATACTATACGCTCACCTTTCTTTACGTGGTTTTCTAGAATCTAAAAAAAAAAAAAAAAATTTTGAACTCAAAACGTCTTTTTGAAGTTCAGGGTAAAGTTTTCCCTATCAAAAAGATGCGAATCATTTTTGATTTATGTACCATAAAGGTACTCGATTCCCTACCATTTTTCCTAATCCATTTTTCCTAAAAAAATGAATTCATAATTCATTTTTTCTAAAAAAATAAATTCCTAATCCATTCCTAAAAAAAAAGATCCTAATCCTTTTTTTATAAAAATTTTGGTTTCTAAAATTGTTTTCGTAACTATTTTTTTTCTAATTTTAAATTTTCCTGAAATTTTTTGATTCCTAAAATAAAATTGCTTATAAAATTTCCTGGAATCCCTTTAGGGGTTTTAGGGATTTAAAAAATTAGTGAAAATATTCATTTTAGAACATTTTATTTTAGGAATCAAAATTTTTTCAGAAAATTGAAAATGAGGAAAAAAATGGTTAGGAAAAACATTTTAGGAACCAAAATTTTTAGGAATGGTTAGGAAAAATGGTCGGGAAAGAAGTACTCGACCCGACAGATCGGTTTCTTTCTTGGGGGCATTCAAGTATTATTAGGGGGAAAAGGGCAAAAGGGTATGGGGGAGGGTCAAAAAATTTTCCAAAAAAATTCATACGTGATAATGTTTGCCTGGCCCCTTTCATACAAAATATTTCTTACCTAAATCGTCGAGTTTTACTCTGATGTACAGAATTATTTAGTGCCCCCTGTGCACAACCGATACTGCTGACAATTATATTTGCAAGCAATTAAAAACAATTCGGAATTCAAAATACGTTACAAAATTGTAATTCCACTTACTTCGAGAACTTGATTAGAAGCATTTATTAAATCCTTTAAATTATTTTCGTCTTGCTTCAAATTCTCCTCTAAAACTTTTTTTAAATATGTAAAAGCCGAAAAAAATTTTAGCTTTTCTTCTTTTAAATCTTCAGCTTCTAGCATAGCTTTCGTAGGAGCATATCCTTTATCCACTGCGTTTCTCAATTCCAAACTTAGGTCCTGAAAAAAAAAAAAAAAACTCGCCACAACCGAGGGTGGCGTCAGTGAGGGCTTAAGTTAAAAGGTCGTTTACATGTTACGTTAAGGAGGAGTGGGGTGGGGGGTTGGTAAAATCTTATGTAAGCGAAAAATAATCGATTTTGAGAGGAGTTTGGGACTGAAATCTTACGTAAATTTTTTTTTCTATCCAAATTTATAAAAATTACTCTTTTACTGATTAAACGAAAAATATTCCTTATTAATTTTATACTCACATACAATTTCTGAATTTTTTTCGTTTGGTAAGCTATCACTTTGTTGTCACGAATATCTCTGTCTCTAAGCTTTAAAAAATGTCTCCTCCTTTTCTCCGTGCTAGTCTGATACTCCGTTAAAATTCCGCTAATTAGTGACCAGATTTTTTCCATTTTATTTTCCAATTTCACCCTTAAATATTCTCTTTTTTCCATATTCTACAAAAAAGAAAAAAAAAAGTATATCCGGAGTGTATGTAATAATGGATACGACCCGAGACAAAAAAAAGGGAAAAATTTAAAAATATATCCCTCTGTGTTTACTTTACTCTTTTCATCGTCGATTTTTAAAAACATCTCGCAGTTCATTAAATCTTCATCTCTGTCGCGATTCATTTCCATTTGGTACAGCATCGCTTTCATGTTTTCCTCGGTATTTGTTTCTTCTGAATTTATGATTTGAAAATCAGCTTTTGCTCTTTGTAACATTGTTGATAATTCCTTGTTGTAATCGTTTTGAAAGTTGCTAATTCGTTGGAGATAAATTTCTGGAAAGCAATATGTTGTTTTAAAAATGGTAAAATTTATTTATTTATTTTTTGATTTTTATACCGATCAAACGATCAAGAGCAGCCACATGACTTTCAGATATGAAATTCGATTGGTTGTGGGATTCGTCTATTTCTTCCATTAACAAACATATTTGGTAGTTCTTCGCCTCTACCCATCTTTCGATACAGCCTATCATGTTCTGAAAATTTTCAAAAAAATCAAAAAGAAGAAAACAACAGCTAACAAGGAGACGCTGGAAAGGTCCTAAAAATGATGTCTTTACCTGGACGTCTTCTTTCATTTCTGGCAGTTTCAATTGTAAAAAGATTTTCCTCCATTTCTCTTTCAATTCTTTCCACGATTTTTCTCCTAGTCTCAATTCCCTTGTAAGCTCAGCCTGTACATGAACAAAATTTCATGAAATAAATCTTGGAATGAGACACTAATTGCCTCTCAAAGCGAAGACAAATAATTACCTTCCTTAATTGCGCAGGTAACATTTTAAAATTAAATAACAAGGTCTAAAATTATTGTTTTCAATTTTTTATTTTATAAGTTTTGATGATTATAAACAAAAAAGGTCATCAAATTTTGCCGCATTTTTCTGACCCTAGAGGCCGAGGTTTCGCGCCGTTTTTCACGACGGTATTTTTCCTTCAATTAAAGTTTAAGGGCATCTGTTTTGGATACTACTTTCTAGAAAGCATTAATTATTGTTTTATTGTTTATAAAGTAAGTGTGAAACATATACATAAAGGTACAAGATGTGAAATTATACTCGCTCTAGCGGACATTTCCCAAACTATTTAGTTACGTTGGTCATCCATTGAATACAACGCTCCTAGCGGAATAATTTTCAACTATACTTTATATTCAAAATAAATAATTCCCAGTTTTTTTTAAAAAAAAAAATAATAAAAATGGAAATAAATACGGATAATTACGACAGTGCTTGCAGGTTCTGCGCGACTGGCATCTCAGGAGAGCGGACATATATTTTTTCTCGTGATAACGATGAAATATTCGAAAAAATAAATTCCTGTTTGCCCATTACAGTAAGTTTGCGCTTTTTTTTAGGTTATGTTTTCATGTTATTCCAGAAGAAAAATTGTATGTTAAAATTAAAATTACGTTTAATATTCATTATTCAAGTTCGTTATTTTTTTTGTAGGTAAAAAAGACTGATCCTCTTCCGAAACAAATTTGCGAAAGATGCTTTGAAGCATTGAATCAATATATAAAATTTTTCAATCAAGTCATTGAAGCCGAAGAAAAATTAAAATCTTTTAGATGTCAAACTCAGATAATTAGGAAAAATGAAGGACCTTGTATAAACTGTCCGTTATGCTCAGAAGGAAACATGAGTCTGAAAGATGGAAGAGTTATATTAGGGCCAACAAGGGAAAATACCAAAGATGGACAGAAACCGTTAAGTCATATAGACGATGAATGTTTGACTCAAATGATCTGGCAAGAATTAGAAGTTGTGCGGATAGAGCCAGATGATTCAGATATAGCTTTCGAAGAAGATGCAAAATATTTATGCTATAATTGTAAAAAATTTTTACAACGGAGGAAGAAATATCTAGTCATGTTTGTGGTGATGAGAGTGATAATGATATTGATGCTGAAAAGGAAACAGATTTAAAAATGAATGGAAGGTTAAGTCACGAAGGTCCTGCGCAATGTGACATCTGTAAAAGAGAATATAAAACAATAAATAGCCTGAAGGATCATGTTGCCTTTTGCCATCCTAAGGTTTGTCGCTGATATTTTTATTTTTTAACATTATGAATCTAATTTTTTTTTTTTTTAATTTTTCAGTCATTTCACCAATGTGGCTTTTGCAACATGAAATTTTCCAAAAAGTGGTTACTCACAACTCACATGAGGAAGCACACAGGGGAGAAACCATATCGATGTGAAAAATGTGGGAAAGATTTCCCTTCAAGCAGTTACTTATGGAATCACAATAATTCTCATCATACCCTCAGGAAATTACAGTGTGAAGTTTGCAATGCTACCGGATTTTATTCAAAACAGGATTTAGAAAATCATGTTAGGACAAAGCACACAAAAGAAAGAATTTTTCATTGTAAGGAATGTGATAAATCTTTTATGTCCAGCAGCGTTTTTTATCAACATCGTTACATTCATACGGATATTCGAAAATATAAGTGCGACCATTGTAAAAAATCCTTTAGACGTTGGCAAACATTGCATAATCACATAAGGATTCACACCGGAGAACGCCCTTTTCCTTGTGATGTTTGCGGAAGAGCATTTCGCCAAAAAGGGGATATGAATAAGCACAAAATGTCGCAACATAGAATTCAAACCTAAATAGTGTATATGAATTGCAAGACTGCAAACTCAAATTGAATTTTTTAAAAAGAATCCAGAATTTTATGTTTACATGAATCTATGAAAACAGTTATGAATTCAACATATATGCAATAATTGTTTTGAAATTGAAATTTTATGTTTTAATAATTTTTAAATTTTAAAACTTTTAAAAATAACGAAGGATTTTTGAACGGTAAATCCAGAAACACCATCAAAAGGAGTTTTTTTTTCGGAATCAGAAGCTAATGCTGCCCCTTTGTTTGGAAAATGCTGGTATCGAAAAACGGGACTTTACCATCAAATCCAGCGCCGTCAGTAATAGACGAGAAAAAAAAGAGGAAAGAAATGAAAAATTTTTTTTAGGGACCAAATGAACACAAGGGAAAGATAAATCCTAAAATGAAGTGTAGGAGAGCATGGAAAAGGATGAGAAATAAAGAACGAAATGGACATGAATAAGAATATATTTAAACATTACTCCATATAAAATGTATCACAATGTCATTATATGAAATTGCTAATAAATAAGTAAGGTTTTTATTAATTGTTAAAATTTTTATTTTTCATTACTTAGCCTTTGGTGCTTCTATTTTAGCAGAATGAAATATCGAATTTAAAAAAAAAAAAAAAAGATCAATTTGTAACAGTTTTTAAAAAAAACTCAGTAAAACACCTATATTTTTAAAAAAGGAGGCACTTTCTCCTTGTTTCATCTTTGAATTGCAAGCACTTGCATAAAAAACTAGCTACAACTCCTATGCTAAGAAATCGATAAATGTATCATTATTAAAAAAATTTCATCCTGCTTATCTGAAGATAATAACATTCCGTCTCACACTTAAAACCAATTAATAAAAAAAAAAAAAAATTACAAATACCTAGTACGGTTTTCATAATACTGATTTGGTTCGAGACCAGATTTAGAAAAAGAAAATAAAATAAATCCGCTGTACATAATGTATAAATTATTAGCTTTGGTTTTTTTTTAAAAATAAAAAAAAAATTATTTTAAAGATACTCTTAAAATTATTTAATAAAATAATATATTTTTTTTATACACTGCATTTTGACGCCGATTATTTTTTAATTACAATTCCGTGCTCATTTCGTGTAAAATACCCGAACGACCGCTGCTGACGTTACCGTTGAGCAAATTCGTTTCTTCTTCTTTAGTCTCTGGTTCGTTGTCATTGGGTTCTTCATCTTCTTCTATGCAACTGTGATCGCTGTACCAGTCTATTATTGAACAACTGTTTGCCTGTGAAAACAAAGAAAATAAATTTTAAAAATTTGACTGTAAAAAGATGTGAAAATGAAACGTACGGAAGCCCTGAAGGGTCACATTTCTGTAATTGTTTTTTATTGTTTGTTCCGGAACTGCCACTTTTAAAAATTGTTTGTTCCGGAACTGACACTTTTAAAAATTGCTTGTTCCCGAACTGACAATTTTAAAAATTGCTTGTTACGGAACTGACAATTTTAAAAATTGCTTGTTCCGGAACTGACAATTTTTAAAATTGTCAGTTCCGGAACAAGAAATTTTTAAAATTGTCAGTTCCGGAACAAGAAATTGGTAAAATTGTCAGTTCCGGAACAAGCAATTGGTAAAATGTCAGTTCCGGAACAAGCAATTTTTAAAATTGTCAGTTCCGGAACAAGCAATTTTTAAAATTGTCAGTTCCGGAACAAGCAATTGGTAAAATTGTCAGTTCCGGAAAAAGCAATTTTTAAAATTGTCAGTTCCGGAACAAGCAATTGGTAAAATTGTCAGTTCCGGAACAAGAAATTTTTAAAATTATCAGTTCCGGAACAAGCAATTTTTAAAATTGTCAGTTCCGGAACAAGCAATTGGTAAAATTGTCAGTTCCGGAACAAGCAATTATTAAAATTGTCAGTTCCGGAACAAGCAATTTTTAAAATTGTCAGTTCCGGAACAAGCAATTGGTAAAATTGTCAGTTCCGCAAAAAGCAATTTTTAAAATTGTCAGTTCCGGAACAAGCAATTGGTAAAATTGTCAGTTCCGGAACAAGAAATTTTTAAAATTATCAGTTCCGGAACAAGCAATTGGTAAAATGTCAGTTCCGGAACAAGCAATTGGTAAAATTGTCAGTTCCGGAAAAAGCAATTTTTAAAATTGTCAGTTCCGTAACAAGCAATTTTTAAAATTGTCAGTTCCGGAACAAGCAATATATAGTATATTATTGTATAGTATATATAGTATTGTCCGGAACTGACAATTATAAAAATTGCTTGTTCCGGAACTGACAATTTTTAAAATTGTCAGTTCCGGAACAAGAAATTGGTAAAATTGTCAGTTCCGGAACAAGCAATTGGTAAAATTGTCAGTTCCGGAACAAGCAATTGGTAAAATGTCAGTTCCGGAACAAGCAATTGGTAAAATGTCAGTTCCGGAACAAGCAATTTTTAAAATTGTCAGTTCCGGAACAAGAAATTTTTAAAATTGTCAGTTCCGGAACAAGCAATTGGTAAAATGTCAGTTCCGGAACAAGCAATTTCTAAAATTGTCAGTTTCGGAACAAGCAATTGGTAAAATGTCAGTTCCGGAACAAGCAATTGGTAAAATTGTCAGTTCCGGAACAAGCAATTATTAAAATTGTCAGTTCCGGAACAAGCATTTTTAAAATTGTCAGTTCCGGAACAAGAAATTTTTAAAATTGTCAGTTCCGGAACAAGCAATTGGTAAAATGTCAGTTCCGGAACAAGCAATTCTAAAATTGTCAGTTTCGGAACAAGCAATTGGTAAAATGTCAGTTCCGGAACAAGCAATTGGTAAAATTGTCAGTTCCGGAACAAGCAATTATTAAAATTGTCAGTTCCGGAACAAGCAATTTTTAAAATTGTCAGTTCCGGAACAAGCAATTTTTAAAATTGTCAGTTCCGGAACAAGCAATTTTTAAAATTGTCAGTTCCGGAACAAGCAATTTTTAAAATTGTCAGTTCCGGAACAAGCAATTTTTAAAATGTCAGTTCCGGAACAAGCACTTTGTAAAATTGTCAGTTCCGGAACAAGCAATTTTTAAAATTGTCAGTTCCGGAACAAGCAATTTTTAAAATTGTCAGTTCCGGAACAAGCAATTGGTAAAATGTCAGTTCCGTAACAAGCAGTTTTTAAAATTCAGTTCCGGAACAAGCAATTTTTAAAATTGTCAGTTCCGGAACAAACAATTTTTAAAATTGTCAGTTCCGTAACAAACAATAGAAAACAATTACAGAAATGTGACCCTTCAGGGCTTCCGTAGGAACGTGTTGATAGATTTGCCCGAAATAAAAATTTATAGGAATTATTTATCTAGAAGAAAAGAAATTTGATAACTAGCTGATCTCAGTCGGATATCAGTCTTGATATCAGCGTTACAATATCAACAAACCTATACCAATGAGAAAAAAAAATTTATATTTTTAAAATATTGAAAAATATTTCAAAAATTTACAAGAATATTAATTTTTTAAATAATTTTTGACGTGGATACGTCTTTGCCGAGGGTGGGCCAGCAAAATAATAAAATTTTCGACCGAAATTTGTGACTTACATAAAATTTTCGACCGAAATTTGTGACTTACGTAAAATTTTCGACCGAAAATTTCACTTTTCGAAAAATTAGGACATATAAGCAACAAATTTCAACCGAAAATTTCACTTTTCGAAAAATTAAATTTACTGGCCAGTTCATGAAATGAAGAAATGGTCCGTTTTTCAGTGTCAGGAGGTCTGTGTAAAATCGATTTTCGAAATCAGCGTCACTTTTGACGCAAAAGTGATGACAAAAGTGACGTCAAAAGATGACGTCAAAAATCGGAAAAGTACAAAGACTAAGAAAGAATTTTTGACCTTTTTTATCAAAAATTTGATGTTTATTTCGTGCCAGGAAAAAAATTATATTCTTATCAAAAAATTAGAATTTTTTGACCAAAAATAAGCAAAAAAAAAAAAAAATGCTTTAAAATTTTAAAATTTTTAAATTGTTTCATTGTTTAAATTTAGCAATATTAGGAAAGTACCCCAAAGACGTAGTCCTACGTAGGGATATGCTGCCATATCCCAGTATGATTTTTTTGTTATGTTTTCAAACCACCCAAATTGACATATTTGAATGATCCCCATGTGCTAGTATAAAGATTAATGTTGTTAATAAACATAATGATGTGATGATCTTACATTTTAATACTCACTGGTAGGTACTTTTGATGATAGGGGAAAGTATAAGTTCTAAACTTGCAGAGCGTCGTTTAGCCATTAAATCTTCCGAATTTCGATCTGGCCTTGAACTACTGATCTGTTTAATTTTTTAAGAAGTAAAATAAAAGAAAATACAAACACAAAATTAAAAACATAAAATAAAATAAAATAATATAAAATTTTACAAAGTGGAAACAATAAGTAAATAAAATATGTAAAATAAAATAATAAATATAAAAGATAAGAAAATAATAAACGAAAACTACTTTCAAATTTCTTCGTCTTAACTTACATTTAGGTTATTAGAATTCCTTAAAACCCTAGGGGAAGGTTGCTGTTGATAATACAACGGACCTCTTCTCCGTTTCTCATTAAACGATGCATCCGAACGCGTACTGGACGTTCCATCACGTCTCGTATATTCTGAATTATTATTGTCTGGGGCTCCATTCCAGTGGTGACTTCCTCCGTTTTCCACTTGTTTATTCATTCCGTTACTTTGTTGCTTGTTGTTCTTCAAGTCTCCTACATCCGACTTTCTGTCGTAAGCGTTCCTTTGTTTGTTATATTGGACATATGGCAGTGGCGGCAAACCCGATTTGTCCCCCGGTTTTTTATTCACTTGCGATGTTTTCGTTTGAGTGGCTTGAGCCGGCCTGCTTCTGTTTTTCGAATAAACGTATTCTTGAGAATCGAAGCTTAAACCGGAGTCGTCGGCCTCGTTTTGAGTCGCAGTTTTGCTGTGATTGTTGTTGTTATTACTGTTATTATTGTTGTTGTTATTGAGGTTCGGGTTTGATATCCGTAAAATTTGATTATTGTCGTTTAAATTTCCTAGGAGTGTCGTCGGGTTTCCGTAAAGGGCCGAAGAATTAGCGAAAGTCTGTAAAATAAAACAGTAGAAGTGTTAGATTAAGACCCAACGAGAAAAAAAAATATTAGGTAATGTTTATAAAATATTTATGAAATATTTTTCAATTTTTTTAAAAATATTTTATAAATATTAATATTTTTTTTTTCTCATTGGGGATATTTCAACGCGTTGAGATTGGCAGCAGTAAAAAGACTGAATAACGCCGTAATTATAAATTCATCCGCCAGGGTCGCTAGTGAGTGCCATGCAATAATGACGTTAATTATTCACCACAAGATATTTTCTAGTCCCTATGGGTATATTTTGCGCCCTTCCCCCCTCCTCATTTACTGTGACCTTTATCGGTTTATGCTCCATTCAAAGGCGTAAACTTACTTTGTTGGACACTGGATGCTTCCGATTCGGCGAATAAACAAGGCTCGATGAAAAATGATTTGAGGATGAAATATTTTGAAGGGATGGACTACGATATTCGCTCAAAGTACGATTAGATCTGAAATATTAAAAAAAAAACAATAATAATAATTAAATACGCTTAATTTACAAATAAGTAATCGGAACATTTCGCGAGGGGTACTTCTGAAGAAAAAAAAAGGCACATACCTTTGATTATAATACATAAGCGGACATCTTTTAAAATAAAATCACTACACTACACCATCGGGGGAAAAAAATGAAAAGGATACGAAAAATGAGAAAGTAAACTTATAATCATGCTGTGTGTAAGATGGAAATAAAAAATAATTTTATTACTAGTACAAAATACATTCACAACAAAAAAAAGAAATATTTACATGCAAAAAAAAAAAAAAATTATGCTATAAAGTTAACTAACAATTTTTTTAAAATCATTCAGAAATTTAAAAATAAAAAAATTAATTTCTGAAGGACCTTCATAAAATTCTAACCCCATGCATTGAGTAAATGCACGAAAAGATGACCAAAATACAATCCAATTTTTTTTATAATATACAGCATACTCAAGAATTTTTTTTTTTTTTTTTTCAATGCATAAATATGATAAATACGGAAATAAAAATCAGTTCTGCATTCGAAAATTGAATGCTTTTTCTTTAATTCTTACAAATTAAGATTTCGATAATAGCGTGCAATAGGATTTTTACCGTGGAAAGAAAATCCGCTTCGGACGTTATTTTGGAATTAAGCAGCCGACATCTTTGGATTGTCCAACGCTGTTGGCCGTTTAATTGCAAAGTGCCGGTGGCGGATTTTTTTAGTTTGCAGTAAAAATCTTCCTTATATTTTAAAGCTATTAATTGAATGCTTAGAAAATGCCAAGGACATGCATGTTTCAAACAAAAAACAGTTAAAAAGTGACTAGTAAGGTCGGAATGATGGAGTTTTCTTAGAAAATAATTTTAATGCGTCTTCTGCCGGAATTTTCATGAACTAAAAAAAAAAGTGGATTTAACTTTAAAATTCAGTGCTGCCACCTGTCAGTGATATTAATTTCAAATAATTTTGCAAAAGGTTACCCTCATTTTTTTCCTCTTAAGTGACCAAATTTTTTGGAGCAGCAAGTTCAAAGCAGAAAAAAAATTTGGCGTAATAATATTTCACTTCAAAAGGGATTTTCGGAGTGGTAACCACCATACAGAATTTAAAAAATAAAAATGCATGCTGATCAAAATTTTTCATACAAATTTCATGCAAAGTACATTTAGTCCTGACCCAAAATACCAAGGATTTTTTTAAACTCGCAAGCAATAAGTTGTCCATCTTTGGATTACATAAAAAAAAAACATGCCTTTTGTAATAATGCCCTGTCCCAATTTTTTAAAACGCGCATGCCGTCTTAGAATTTTCTAAGCCTGCGTATCTTTTTTTTTCGTGTACAGCACACAATTTCTACTCAAAAAATACTAAAAAAGACATTCACAAAATTTACATAAACAAACAACCAAATCTACAGAAGATATAAAAATCTACAAAATTTGGAACTTTTTTTTTTTTTTAAATAGAAACATTCCGTGCGAGAAAAATACTACAACTCTCTGTACAAAAAAAATGTAGGTAATTTATCATGTTAAAAATTCATGCGAGTAAAATAATTAAAAAAAGAAATAATAACGAAAGAAAATAAACGAAATAATTTTTTTCTAAAAAAAAAAAAAAAAGAAGGACAAAAAGAAAAAAAAATTAAATAAAAAATCCAGAAGGGGGACTAACTTCGTACCTGGGAAGTATCTGATTGCTATTTCGCGTGGACACCGATCCAGAGGGACTGTGAGTCGACGAACCTGAGCCTCCGTGATTTGAATTTGGTGGGTTTTTACTGAGAAATTCCCCTAACGCACTGTTACTGGTACTACTAGAATTACTACCCGGTCCTGGAAAAAAAGAAACGAAAAAATCGTAAAAATAAAATATAACTTGTAAATTTCATGTATATGAAACATATATGAAACATATATGAAAGATATATGAAATATATATGAATATATATGAAATATATGAAAGATATATAAAATATATATCAAATATACATAAAATATATATAAATCATATACATTTTTATATATAATTTTGCCCCAACATCTATACCTGTACCATGAAGTCTTCGCTCCCAGGGTCAAAAAGAACCCAAAAAAAATAAAAAATGAACTAACTTACCGGTATTGCTAAAATGGCCAGAATCCCCGGACGAAATGTGTACAATCGAATTTTTATTAGTTTGCGACAGATCGTTGCTATGATTGTCTTCTCTCGTGGGGGTGTAGGGCGGTGGAGGACTTTCTGTGACGGTTCCGTTTTTACAAATTTCATCCTTTGACGAACTAAAGAAAACGAGAAAGTTTTTTTGAGAAAAATTCATCTTCAAAGACGAAGAGTTATTATTCAAAATATTTTGTCTCCCCTCTCCCCCCGCCCCTCCCTCCCATTTCCGTCCTTCTTTCCTTGTTAAAGGAATTCGTTTGTTTCGTATCATTTAAAAGAAATTAAATTCCAAAATACCTTTTACTTTTCCTACTAACGTGTTTCCTTTTACTACTCGGAGAATGTTTCCTATGCCCTTTTGTAATGGTGCTTGTTTCTATTACAGTATAAGGGATTTCTCTTAGCTGAGATTCACTCATTCCATCAGTGTCAATCAATTTGAATTCTAAATGCTTTTTCAATTCGTCTGGCAGTCTACCTTTTCCTCCTTCCGATGGTGAGCGTGACCTGGATCTAATACAAGATAGTCAATTTTCAAATATATACAGACTTTTTTTTTGTATTTCCTAAAGCGATTGTTTTTACCTGTGTTTCTTTTGTTTCCGCTTATGGTGATACGACATTTCGGATTCGGTCTCCATGCCACTGTTCATATATCCAGATCTTCGATCTTTGCTACTCACGACGACGGTCGCTTGATGAACTCCGCTGCTTCCTTCAGCTTGTCGTCTTTGAACTTCTTTCCACTGAGCTTCTGAATCGACTAACTCGTAATTGCTGCCGTGCCTACTATAAAAAATAAAATTTAAAAAAAAAATCAGCAAAAGTGAAAAATCGAATGAAAATAATATTTTGGTGATTTCGCAAACCTTCGTCTACTGGATCCTCCGGACTTATGCCTATGCCTGTGATGATGGTGATGATCCTTTTCGCTTTCAGATCCTTCTCGTTTGCCATGAGAGCGACGTCTATGGCGATGATGGGATCCTCTCGAGCATTTGGAGAGCTCGCTTTCGTTATCGGAACCTCTTCTACTTCGATGCCTTCTATGCCTGGAAATGTAAGAATTCAATTAAAGTCTAATTTTGGTCAGAAGAGGGACAAAGTAGTCGAAAACTTTGAAAATGGCGATTACGTAGTACTTCAAAAGCTCCATGGGGTAAAATGGCGCACTCAGTTTTTTCGATAGATGCAGTTATTGGAAGCCTTGAAGATTCATTGTTTAATGTTAATTTGTCGACTCTTAAGTTAAAACATGAAAATGCCTTAGCCTTATGTTAAATTAAGTGCATGAAGTTTTGTTAATTTTACCTAACAAAACAACCTAACCTAACCTAACCTAACCTAACCTAACCTAACTTAACTTAACCTAGCCTAACCTAACCTAACCTAACATAACCTAACCTAACCTAACCTAACATAACCTAACCTAACCTAACCTAACCTAACCTAACCTAACCTAACCTAACCTAACCTAACCTAACCTAACCTAACCTAACATAATCTAACCTAACCTAACCCAACAACCCAGTGCAGTATCAGTTTTTTGGCAGTCAGGGCATAGATCATTATCCAGTTGTTTCCACTGATACAGCTTTTGTCATGTCATTATATCGTCATGTAAAAGCGTATAACATATAGAATGGATTTCGCTGGATATAAATTTTTGTATTAAGTTTTTTTAGATCTGTGTCCACACTCGTTGAGGTTTAAACCTGACAATGCCAGGTCAGAACATAAAAATTGCAGGTTTAAACCTGATAATGCTGAGTTGAAATCTGACAGTCGACAACTAGCAATAAACAGTGAATCTTCAAGGACTACCGGAATCATTTAGAATCAATTTAGGTTTTGAATTTATTTACGGAAAAAAAGATGCGCGGTCTTACCCCGACGTCAACTACTTTCAACATATTTTCCATCCGGTTCACGTGATACCGTGGGGTAAAATAACGCACGCTGTTTTCCTCAGCGCATTGACTTTACCTTTTACACGATCTAGAATCATTTGAACTTTGACTATCGACACTAGACGATCTCTGAGTTAATTTGTGAAGAAGCTGCGTCGTATGGTCTGCTGATCTCACGCTTCTAGGACTTGTTTTACTGTTGTACAGACCACGAATATGACCGGTCCAAGGAGCACTCCTTGTGCTTCTGGGAGATTCAGATCGGTTATGTGATGGTAAGGCGGCTGGTATACTACACGTTGAACGGTAAAGACTCATTCTACGGAGACAAAATTAAAAATTTTACCTTTCGTAATTTTTATTTTATTATATTGAAGAACATAAAAATAATTAAATATAAAAATACTTACGAAGTAACAGGTTGAGGTATCGAAACCATTTTTAACTCTTGCGGAGGGATATTTTCTCGGTTAGTATAATCTTCTAACTTTGTAACTGAAAAAAAAAACGTATAAAATAACTACTCGTCGAAGATTTTTTTTTTCTTTACGATCTTGAGTAAGAACCTCTTTGCCCTTTTCATATATCAAGAGAAATATAAAAGTTGTTTAAAAATTTATAAACGGATTTTACGTTGCTTTTTGATATGTACACTTTTACTAACCTTCGGCAGCACCCTCTACCATTCTCCTTTGGTATCGTCGACTCGGCGTTCTCGAAAATTGAGGAGGATTTCGCAACCTCATTTGAGCATCGGCTTGTGCTTGTTTCTCCGTTCGGCCGCTTAAAAAAGAAAAAGAAGAAGAAGAAAAGATATAAAATATTACCCTTCGAAAATGGAAATAAATTTTATGTGATTTCTCCAGTTTTTCGGGTGAGATAAGGATATTGAAATGGGGGGTTTTTTCAGGAAATGTAATTTCCTGGATTTATAAATTATGAAAATATTTTTTAAGTTAATAAAAAAAAATGAGGGGTTGATGGTTTTTAAAACCAGCCAAAAATTTTTTTCCAATTGAATTTATTTATTTATTTATTTTTTATTCACCAAAAAAAAAAGTTAGTTTTTAAATAAATAAATTCCGATTGTCTGAATCTATATATTCGTTTCAAAAAGACGTGACTAGAAGTGTAACTAAGTTTTCAGGAATTCACTTTTGTTATATCATTCATGAATGAAACAGATAAAACACAACGTGACTTGCTTTACATAAATTGTTTCAACACTTTTTTTACTCATATCGGAGGGAAAAGGGTTTTTCAAGTGTGAAAAAATGGATTTTCAATTTTGTTTTACTGGAAATCCATTTTTCAACTTACCTATACCTGAATCGTGATCCGAGAGAGAAAATGTCAGGTGTAGCAGGAGAAACTTGGAGTAGTCTGAAGAAGGCATGATGCTCGACGCAGCATTTCCAAAGATGTTTGCAGGCGGGCTTGGAAGGCGTTTCGAAACCGTATGTATTTTCCTCGTTCTTAAAGAAAAAAAAGGATAGAAAACAAAAAAATCTATATAGAATTCTGAAAGAGCTTGTTTTTAAAGGTTTTTTACAGAATACTCACGTTTTTATCGCAAATCCGCACCATAAAATATCTTCCCTTAAAATATATTTTAGATATCCTAGGCCAATAATAATGACCGACTTTATTTTTATTCCTGAGGACGATAATCCCACTTGGAGTTAGGCCTAAAAAATATTCTACGTTGTCTTCACCCTGAAAAAAGAATAAAATGAGGTTTTTAAATGTTTCCTTAACAGCTCGAGGATTTAGCAAGAAGTTATCCAGCTTCTGGGGATGAAAATTCGAAGTTATATCTCAACACATGACTGCAGAAACAAGGACAAAGATAAGTTAGAAAGCAAATACACCGAAACGTGTTTTGGGAAGCTTCGAAACTTTGCCATTTACAAACAAAATGGTCAGGGATGGTTCTATTCTAAAGATTCCCGGATTCAAAACGGACTTTTGAATTGAAGGGAATTCTCAATCAAAAGTTTTATAAGCAGTGATACGGTTGATAAAGCTGTAATTTATCTTCGGAAAGATGCGATTGAAAATTCCTAGAATTTAATGAAAAAGAGAACGGGAGGGGGCGGGGTGGGGTGGAAAGTCATCAAAGGATAAGTCGTATTCAAATTTGATGTGCGTCATTTTACCCAATCATGACGACAAATCAAGTATTTGATGTAGGATTTGTACCGAAATTCTGGAGAATTTGTTTTGCAAAAGAATGGTTTCATTTTGCCCCGATCGCCGCAATTTAAGACGACCTCAAGCTTTAAAATGTACACTATTAAAGGCTTTTTTCTACTTCGACGCGAAATTCATAACCTAACCTAACGAACCTGACTATACCAACCGTAATCCAACTTCACTTTTTTGATATAACAAAGTGCGAAATCTTACATTGAACACCCTAGTTCGGAATCATCCTTCTTGGCAAGTGTCACTCTTACTGACCAAAAACCCCCACTATCAGCATTTCTACTCCCGGTACCGCTGTTAGCATTACTTCGGAGGATTTACCCTAACGTAACCTAACATAACCTAACATAACCTAACATAACCTAACCTAACCTAACCTAACCTAACCTAACCTAACCTAACCTAACCTAACCTAACGTAACCTAACCGAACCTAACCTAACCTAACATAACCTAACCTAATCTAACCTAACCTAACCTAATCTTACTCAACCTAACCTAACCTAATCTAACCTTACTCAACCTAACCTAACCCAACTTAACCTAACCTAACCTAAATCAAATTGAATCGTAATTGAATTTGTTGAGGCCACTCAAAGAGTAGCCATTTTTAATATTTAATATTAAAATTTTAGACTACCTGAAGTGGATTTCAGCTTTTGAACAGGCACGGACTGGGAAATTTTGAGGGCGCGAGCTGAAAATTTTTTAGAGGGCGCCTATTGTCTTGTGGCACCCCCCCCCCCCCCCCCATTAATTTTTCGACTTAATCGTAGACATCTGAAGTTGAGGGAACTACATCATATGTGCTGATTTCGGTATAAAATATCACTAATACGGGAAAGAATAGTGACGTTTTAATTCGTTCGGAGGAGAGGCGAGTTTGCAACACATGCAAAATGTAAGCAAACAAGTTTTAAACTCGGAAACAACTGACACCAAAATGTGATTTTTATGTCACCATTTTTGTTGTAGGTATCCTCCGAACATGTTATTTTTAAGAATATTGATTATGGTTTTGTAAACGGGCACACCTGGAAGTTGAACGAATTGTGCTGATTTTCGTTACATCGCTAAATAAGGGAATAATAACATTTTGGTGTCAGTTGTTTCGGAGTTTAAAACTGCTTACATTTTGCATGTGTTGCAAGCTCGCCTCTCCTCCGAACGAACTAAAACACTATTCTTTCCCGTATTAGTGATATTTTATACCAAAATCAGCACATATGATGTAGTTCCTTCAACTTCAGATGTGCCCGTTTACAAAACCGTATTCAATATCGAATTTATATTTAGCGTATATTCTGGCAAATAACTTGTTCGGAGGAGATGTAACCAAAATTTTTTAAAATGGAAAAATGGCGACATAAAAAATCCCGTTTGTTTAAAAACTGATTTTTTTTTCTTTTTCGGGTATTTTTCGGAAAAAGTCGCAGGTACTTTCATGGAATGAATGATTGGGAAAAACCCAAAACCCTAGAGAGAGTACTGACCTCATTAAAATTGCCATAGGTCTAATATTCCAAGAAAAGGACAAAATCCGGAGATTCAAAATCAATCAAATGAATGTAAAGGCAGAGAAGACCGAAAGGCTATAAAGTAATTCTCCTTCTTGACAATAAAGAAAAAAAAAAAAAAGAGCAAGCCTTGAATTCGGGGAACTATTACCTGCTTTCTTCTGCTTCTCAGTACCAGGGGTTAATGGCAATCGAACAAATATGAAATTCTTGAAAATATTTTGAAGTCGGGTAGAAAACAGTTTACTTTTCTGGTCCTTTTTTTTTTTTCTTTTTTTTTGTAAAAGTAATATGTTGGACATTTTTTAACTTTTTGAAGTATAGGCGCCTTTTTTGCATTTTGTGAAGGCGCACCGGGAATCTCCCGGTAGCTCGGCGCCCCAGTCCGTGCCTGCTTTTGAAAACCACCCTGCCCTTCGAAAATAACAGACAATTAAATTAGATGCGCAATCCGATGTGCGTCATTTTACCCCGCCACGACGACGAATCAAGCATTCGTGTCGGAATTGCACCGAATTTTTAGAGAATTTGTTTTGCAAGACAAAGTTTTACAAAAACCTGAAAAAATTTCTCACTCCCACTGCCTCGAAAACTTCATCTTCATCTTTGAGCAAACTCGTGTTTTTCTCCATGGCGTTTCATTTTCCCCACCGGAGCATAATTTTCTCGCTTCTCCCATTATTGCGTTAAGGGGTAAGATGACGCACATAGTTATATCCAAAAAACGTTCTGAACCTAACCGGATCTTGGCTCACATAAATTCGTATTCCGTCTAATTATTTTTGATATCATGAGGTAAGACGACGCACAAGAAACAAATCACAATGATAACTTTTAGCTTAGCGTTTAATATTAGAGTCTTGACCCATGATGAAGAAAAGAAAAACCGCGAGCCGTTTTATTTCCTTCCCCTGTTTCGAAGAACCTCAAATTTTCTATTTCTCAAAACCTTTTTTTTTTTTTTTTTTTTTTAAAGGAACAGTTTATTGAAAAGCAAATGAAGGAGAAAAGAAAAAGTTCGGTTATAAAGAGCAAATAACGCGCCAAACCTCTTCCGGAATTTTTTATTTACATGCAAGAGCCTAGTTGCAACAAAAGTGATCTCAAAAGGTTCTCCAACCTCATGTATGTTTAAAAAGCTTTTCTAAAAGCTTTTTATTCCACATAATCATTCCCAGACCTTTTGAGACGACTATTCCTTCTGAGAAACTATTAACCTAAAACAAACGGGGAAATTTCCCTACAGCATCAAGTTCGGTCACAATTTGTAATCATGAAATTTTCACTGAGAGATTTTCACTCGGAGAATCCTTAATTAACTGGAAAAGAAAGGGAGGGGAGGTAAAAAAGAAAAAAAAAAAAGAAAAAGGAAACTAAATTGCCGTAAATATTAATCCGTTTAAAATTAGACGAGGGGGAAGGGAGACAGAAGGGCAAAAGTTAAAAACTCGAAGAAAAAAAAAAAAAAAAAAAAAAAGGCGAATAAAGATTCCTTAAAGAATTAACAATGAAGTGCTGTTGGCGTTACAACTGTGGGGAGGCGTCACGATTGTCAGAATGTAAAATTAGTAGAATTAACTGAATTATTGTGAAGCCGAAAGAAGACAGACGAAGGAAAGGATAGAGAGAGGGCAAAACCCCCTGTGTGAATAAGGCAATTAAGAAAACGCAATTTCCTTCAGGAATACTATTCAGTTTATTTACTTTCTGAATCCGATACGGCTCTTTCAACGCTTTTGAGGGGAGGGGGGGCGAGGGGGATTACTATAACCGTGTAGGAGTATCCGTTCCGCAGAAACTTCTTTTTGGTGCGGGGCTGCCCCCATAATTGGGACAGAAACTTTTATCAATGCGACGAAAATTTAAAAGCTTCAGAGAACGAAGACCCGTGAAACGAAGGCAGAAATTTACCGGTGACTTGTGTGAGGGAAAGTTAACGGTTCATTATAAGGGGCCGTTCAAGTATTAAGTAAAAACCGACCGGGGGACTGGCGGAGGTCACGAATTGCTTACTAAATTTTACGAGGGAAAGGGAAGGGTTTGAATTAACCTTACGTAGAATTTAAAGTTTTATTTTTCACTTAAAAACCAACTTAATTTTTTAATTATAATTTTAAAAAAAAATTATTTGATTTTCTATACCGAACCAGGGCCCAGGGGGCTACTTTTTACACTTTTTCACGTTTTTACCAAAAACAGATGTAAAATGTAGAACAAAATTCATATCTCTGTCCGGAAATAATGTGTGTGTTTCTAACTTTTAATTCCCATTTCGTAGGCTTTTGATTTTTGCCGGAAGTGATGGAACCACATAACTCACCCACCCGAACACTTTTTCACATCACCCCCCGATCCCCCCTGGGGCCCCCCCTCCCTTAGAAAACAAATTCATGAAAAAATGAAAAAAATCGACAATTTGAATTAATTTTGCTCCGCTTCTGAAGCGAAGGCAACAAATGAATGTGACCGGGAATGAGAGAGTACATGACCCTAAACTTGATTCCTCCATGATAAAACTTTTTGCAGTTTCTCGCAACACCCCTCCCAAAAAATTTAGGTGTCTCGACTACCCGGCCAAGGGGGTAAATTTTTTAAAACCTACTAAACGGCGAAAAAAATTTTGCCATGGGGGTTTTCGGGGTCGCTGATTTCAAATCTGAGGTCGGGTTTCAAAAATTCAAGATGGCGGATCCAATATGGCGGACTTAGTTTAAAAACCTGGTCTTTTTTGACGAAAATTCGTGTTCAGGGGGATATCGGAGTCGCTCATTTCAAATCTGGGGTCGGTTTTTAAAAATTCAAGATGGCGGATCCAATATGGCGGACTTAAGTTTAAAAAATTGACTTTTTCCCACAAAAGTTCATGTTCGGGGGTATACGGGGTCGCTGATTTCAAACCTGGGGTCAAGTTTCAAAAATTCAAGATGGCGGACTCAATATGGTCGACTTGCGTTAAAAACATCGACTTTTTCCTACGAAAATTAGTGTTGGTCAAATGTTTACATGGGCCTTACCTTATTTGATATAATATGCGAAGGGAGTGGGTCAAAATTGGACAATTTTATGCTAACGTAATATTGGATGGCCCCCCTAGATCTCAGCTCTTCCTGAATCTCATTTTATCTCTTTACTTTACGAACCCACACAGAATTCAGGGACTACTAAGGTAATTTTTTTTTTAAATTACAGGAATTCCAGACAATTTTAATTTAAAAATTACAGTGGGCTTTTCTAAATTTAAATAAAACCATACCTAACGTAATCACAAAATTAATTTTTTTTTACAATTCGAAATCGAAAAAAACACAGGTTACAGCATTGCCGTACATATTGTTCTCACCGCCTAAGCAATCCTAAATTTTTCCCTGCCTCGAAATTTCCTTGCACTCTCAAATGACAACAAAATCGAAATATATTTGATATCCCGTCAAAGTTAAATTTTCCCATTTCTTTTCACGTTTCAAAACCTTAGTGTAATATTTCCCATTTCCTCTTGTTTTCATTTTTTCCCTTGTTTGCTTTGGTATTGTTTTCCCAGATACGGTTTGTTAATTTTTTTCTTTTTACTTATTTTTTTTTTTTTTTTCGACGATCTTCGAATAAGAAAATCGAAAAAGAATAATAAATAAACCGTATAAAAATAAAAAATAAACTTTATTACCGAAGTTTTTTTTTTTTTTTTTTTTTTTTCCTTCTTCTTAACGTTACCGGGAGTCAATTTACAGTCATCTATGCATAAGAAATAAAAATTCCAGGAAAAAGAAATTTTCTCGTTAAGAAGCATCGTCTCGATTTACACGATCAAAGTGAGATATGATTGTGTAGGAAAAAATAAACGAGGAGGTGGGGAAGGGGGAAATGATAAACGGATGAAAGATGCATGATCAAAAAAAGTTATTTTTTTTTTTTTTTTTTTTTAAATCATTTGATTTTTTTTAACGTTTTTAACCATGTCTGATTTTATTCTTCCATGAAACGCAAGTAATTAAATCCGAATCAATCATGCTAACCTAGAGTCTTCCCCTGTTTGTCGACATACAAATGAACAAACGTTCCTCTATCCAATCAACAATGAGTAAACTATCAAATTCATCATTACGTAATTAAACCGGGGGTTAAACGGAATTCCCGAACCCTTGGGGAGGGGGGGTCAGTGTTCTGGGATTATATCGAGTTGCGAATTTTTTATAAGATATATTTTATTAAAATCAACTAAAAAAGAGGAGAGTTTTTGTCTCTTCATCCTCATTTCAATAAATAAACCGCGATCAAAGCTTTGATCAAACGAAAATTGACTCTTCAAATATTGAATTCAATTTCGCGGTTTGTTTATAATTACCGTATCATTCAATATATATACAACATTCTCTGAAAAGAAACCGGGTTCGGGTTTTATTTTCATGGGGATGGTTTTTGTGAAAAAAAAAACTTTTTACGAGAAAATAAAAGATAAACCCGGTTTGAATTGTGATGGACCAATTCATCCTTCTATAGAAGAGAGAAATCTGTAATTCCTTCCAGGCAAACGTGTTTGAAATTATTTACAACGGTTTCATAACGTTTTGATGTTAGAGCATCATCACAAGGAGCCTGGAAAAAAAAGTGTGGGCTTGCGTACAAGGCTACAAGCCCGCAGTCTTTTTTTTACTTTTTATTTTTTATTTTTTATTTTTTATTTTTTTCCCCCGAAATAAAAACATGCATGAATTTTTAGTGATGGATTCCAATTAAGATTAATGATAAATTTTTTTTCAGGGACGTAAACAGAGTTTCACAACCCTCTTTAAGGGAGGATTTAACTTTAAAAGAAGAAAACTCAGTTCGAAAATCGTAATGATTTAAGCCTGATTCAGTGAATGAAGGAGGTCGTTGGATGTTGAAGTCGGACTTACATGAAGAGAAGACTTTTATGGCTTATTCCACAGAGACGACAGATAGTTGAAAAAAAAAAAAAAAAAAAAAAAAAAAAAAAAAAAAAAAGTAATCATCCTTTCCATCCTTTTAAAACAATTAGAACAAATCTCAGTGCAATTTACTTCGTGTTCACGTCAATACTTTCAACATATAATTGAAACAAATTTCGAAGATTTATCAATATAATTCACGCCTCACACCAAAATTTGAAAATTAAATCATCTAATAAAGTTTTCAACCGGACACAACTTGAAATTTCTTTAGTCAATCCAGTCCCCTCCGGTTTCTTGACACAGACTCTTGCCGTTCCTACACCACAAATCAAATCAAAGCCTTTAAAGGGAGCTTTAATCTTCACCAACACGGGGGAAAACCTAAAACTTTATGTGCGGCGGATATTGAAAATCCCCTAGAAAACATCTTCACCATAAACAAGGAAAAAAACATAAAGAAAAACCATGATTATTTTTTTGATCGAAACCGACAATTGCTCATAAATTTCAAAACAAAAAAAAAAAAAATTAATTTCACCCCCCCCCCCATTCCGTTATAAAAACCGTACGCATTCAATCAAGGACGCGGTCTTTAAAAAAAAATTAACTGAAAATAAATATTAATGACTCATTAAAAAATTCAAATAGTTTATAAAAATTTCTTTACCCCGATGAAAGCTTTTTAGAAAAATTAATTTTCTCAGACGGGGTTAAAAAAAAAAAATCGTTTTCCGAGAATTGCTAATTAAAACGGTTTCACCTTTTTTTCCCTCAAGGTTTTCCAGAAATTCCATATTTCTCCCGAATCGGATACCCGCTCCTTTCCCTCAGATACGTTCGGAAACCTTACGAGTTAATTAATATATCATCGATTTATGAAATGAAAACAAGGAGTACAGTGTGCACGAGCAGTAAACGTAGTCGTAAAAACCTCAGAAGCGTGTTTTATTCCTTCACGAAAAGTATTAAAAAAAAAAAAAAAAAAAAAAAAAAAAAAAGGAGCCTTTTAGCATCGTCATAACATTTTTGTGACGAGCAAAGCGACGACGGTTATAATGGTTTCCTTTCCATCTGTTGACGTCGATACCACCCCGGCAAGAGTTATTATTGTCATAAAACATCAACCTCTTTTTTTTTTTTTTTTTTTTTTTTTTTTTTTTGGTTTTTAAATTGAGGATGATCATGTCTCCCGATTGTTGCCAATGTTTATAAATGACTATACCTATATAAACGGTTTCGAGAAAGGCTTAGAAAAGCAAAAGAGAGAGGAGGGATATGTACCAAGCAGGAACGAAATTATAATTGCTGATGTATAAGAAACTCCCGAAAGGAACTTATAAATATTAATGGAGAAGATCTCTTTTCTTTCCGTCTTTCCCGCTCTCTACTCCGTGTCCTCGGCCTTTTTTGACTGACGACGTTATTTACTACATTTTTTACATTGATTGAGGATAAAAAAAAAAAAAAAAAAAAAAAAAAGGATCCCTTGGTGGAAACTCTTCACAAGCGATTCCGGATATAATAAGAAATAAGGATCAAAATTTAAAAAACGTTTCAGTCACTTGAGGATTATGTTTTCTTTGTTTTTCAATGTCATAAATATTGAAATATACTTCTGATTAGAGCGTATTAACGTACGAAATATTTTTCAGTGCATAAGGAATAATTTGGTTAAGGTTTTACCCCATTTTGTTCAGTTTTAAGCCAAATAAATGCTAAAAACAAAATAAAAAATCAGACTGGGGTATGGGGGCATATCCTTACGTAGGACTATGACTTTGGGGTACTGTCCTAATATCGCTAAATTTAAACAATAAAACGATTAAAAAAATTTTAAAGCATTTTTTTTTTGCCCATTCTTGGTCAAAAAAACTCGAATTTTTTGAAGGAAATATTAATTTTTTTTCCTGGCACAAAAAAAAAAAAACTTAAAATTTTCGACAAAAAAGTTCAAAAGTTGAAATAAATTAGTCAAAATTTAAATTAAAGACTTTCAAATTAAAATTTTAATATTAAAAAATTGCTTTAGCTCATATTCTTTGCTAAAGGAAAAAGGACAAAATTAAAACATGTAGTGAACATTTTATTTAAAATTTCTAAGTTTTTGTGTTTTTGTTCATGTAGCCCCATTTTAATATTAAAAAAAATATATATTTTAAAAAAAAAAAAGGCGAAAATTTAAAGAAAAAGCTAAATAAAATTTCCAGCAACTTTAAGTTTCTTGAAAATTTACAAGAAATTTTCTAAGCTCTAAGTTGTTGCAAATTTTTTAGAAAATTTCTAGTAAGATTTTTAGAAGGTTTCTTGTATTTTTTTTAGAAATTGTTTTGTAAATTTTTTAGAGAATTTCTTGTAAATAATTTAGAAAATTTCTTGTAAAAATTTTAGAAAATTTCTTGTAAATATTTTAGAAAATTTCTTGTAAATAATTTAGAAAATTTCTTGTAAAAGTTTTAGAAAATTTCTTGTAAATATTTTAGAAAATTTTTTGTAAATTTTTTAGAAAATGTCTTGTAAATTTTACTTTAAAAAACAGCGAAAATTTAGAAAAAAAAGTTAGATAAAATTTATTTTTAAAATATTTTTTATTTAATTTAAATTTTTTTTAAAATATCAGTCGCAACCCAGCGAAAAAGGTGACGTCATGGTGACGCGTCCGATTTTCGTCACCAGGTATGGTCATTTTCCGGGACGATTTTACAAGACTTTCGACGTCATAATGACGTCAAGACAGTACGACCGGTAATAATTGTGACTGTTTGACGTCTAACTTTCGTCGTACTGACGCCAACTCAATTTCGAAATACAAACGTCATGACGTCAATAAGACGTCATATTGACGTCATTCAATGAGATACGTTATCGGTCATACTTAATGACGTCATTTTGACGTCGAAAATTTCGTAAAATAGTCCCGGAAAGTGACCATCCCCGATGACGTCTCCGATACGTATATGGTTGACGTCTTTATGACGTTTAACGTAAGTCACCTTTTTCGCTCGGAAACGAACTAGAGCCTTTACATTCCGAAAATATGACAATAAAAAAAAAGGTTCCAGTTTGGAGTTTATCAAATTTTTTGACACAGGATTAAATTTTTTCGAATAAAAAAACTGTGAAGGAATATTGTAAAACTTTCGTCAAAAACTTTCGTTGCTGGCAACTTCGTCAAACTGAAAGAGAGCAAAAGCCCTAAAAAAGCCAAGAGATTTTAAAATAAG
This sequence comes from Liposcelis bostrychophila, assembly GCA_037577465.1. Lineage (NCBI taxonomy): Eukaryota > Metazoa > Arthropoda > Insecta > Psocodea > Liposcelididae > Liposcelis > Liposcelis bostrychophila. The sequence continues at coordinate 10,285,926 of CM075212.1, forward strand.
CCGTTATTTAGAATCCTCATACGTGTCATGCACATTCTTGCCATTTCCATTAAAAAAAAAAAAAAAAACTTCGAAGAAAGGCAAAATGGCAAACATCGCCTTGCCACGTGGTATTTTTTTTTCTCCCCTATCACCCTCGATTTATTTTTTTATACTTATATTTTTTTTTCTTAAAAAAATGAGATAGATATGCGAACGACACGAATGTCAAGCAACAGGCTGTAAATTAAAACGATCCTCACACGAGATTCACAGCGATAGAAGAACGTCTGCTTCATTTAAAATATTCATTTCCTCTCAGCCGCTATGAAAAAGCCTCCTTTGATCGACTTCCCTTTTCATCTTTTGTACACGGTTTGCTGATTTTCAAACATCCCGAATCCCCCCATTTCCACACCCCCCCTCCTCTTTCCCCTCGGGCGTGTTTCCATTTCTATTCTTCTATTTAGTAACTTTTAAATTTGTATACGTTAGGTTTTGGTTTTTTTTTTTTTTGGGGGGGGGGGGGGAGGCGATTTTACGGGGGGAAAAAAGCTTAGTGCAAAGCGTTTCCGCTGTGAGGCGCTGCACGTCCTTGAGGATTACAGGAAGATGTTTGACCAACAAAAATCGTGCTTTCAGTAATGACAAGTGTAAAAAAGGGTAACCATTTAAAATTTTGACATTTTGGCTTCGTTATTTATTTATTTTCAAAAACATTCGTCTCTCCGATGTTCCTCAAAAAATTAATTTTGCAAGTGTCCCCCACCGCAAGCCAAGAAGCGTCAAAAATAAAAAAGAAATTAATTCTTTATAAAGTTATACAGAGAAACAGTTTCTGCCTCATTTTTAATTTAACGCAATTAATTTTATGGAGTTACCTTCTTTTCGTTAGTGTGAATTATTAACCCTCTCTTTTCTTTCTGGTGAAAACTTATCAAAATTTCACCCTCACCGCGTTTACACGACATCCCCATTTTTCATTTTATTTTATTTTATTAAATTTTATGAGAACCGAAAAAAAAACCTTGCAGCCACGGGCAGCTCAACGATTCAATACCATTTTTCCTAACTCATTTATCTTAAAAAAATAAATTCCTGATCATTTTTCCTAATTAAAGTAAATTCCCAATCCATTTTTCCTAACAAAAAAAAAAAAAAAACCTAATCCCTTTTACCTAAAAAAAGAAATTTTTAATCCATTCTTCCTAAAAAAAATTTATTCCTAATCCATTTTTCCTAAAAAAAGAAAAGAAATTCCTAATCCATTTTAGGAAAAATGGAATTATTAAGTTTTATAAAAAAAAAAAAAGAATTCCAAATCCATTCTTCTTAAAAAAAATTCCTAATCCATTTTTCCTAAAAAAAAATAAAAAAAAAAAAATAAGATCCTAAGCCATTTTTTCTAAAAAGAAACAAATAAATTCCTAATCCCCTTATCCTAAAGGGCAGTCTCCATTTGAAAACGTTCTCCGCATTCTCGTTGTCCGTCTTCGCGATTAACGTATTCGCACCGGAAGAACTTTGCAGGTTTTACTCCCGGAAACGTTTTTGGCATAAAAAGAGTACCGTATATTTCATTAAGTATACAAAATTGGCTTACCCAGAATTTGTTTTGGAAGAGATTTATTATCTTCCCGAATTAAGATTTTTCTTTTTAAATCCGTAAAAAAATTTTTCAAACCGCCATTTTTAATGTTTGTAAATAAAAAAAAGCAGATGATCAAAAAAATCGTGGTAAAAGATCCACAAAACTTCCGATGCGAATACGTTCATTGAGAAGGCGGATAACGCGAATGCGGTGAACGTTATCAAGTGCAGACTGCCCTTAAAAAAGAAAATTCCCAATCCATTTTTCCTAAAAAAAAAAAAATCCTAATCCATTTAGGAAAAATCGATATTTGTCCTAAATGGATATTTTTCCTTAAAAAAGAAATTTTTAATCCATTCTTCCTAAAAAAAAAATTCCTAATCCATTTTTCCTACAAAAAAAACCAATTCCCAATCCATTTTTCCTAAAAAAAGAAAATAAATTCCTAATCCATTCCTCCAAAAAAATAAATTCCCAATCCATTTTTCCTAAAAAAAAAATAAATTCCTAATCCATTTTTTCCCAAAAAAAATAAATTCCTAATCCATTTTTCCCAAAAAAAAATGAATTCCTAATCCATTTTTCCCCAAAAAAATGAATTCCTAATCCATTTTTCCTAAAAAAAAATAAATTCCTAATCCATTTTTTCTGAAAATTTTGGTTCCTAAAATTGTTTTCCTAACTTTTTTTTTCTAACTTTTAATTATCCTAAAATTTTTTGATTCCTAAAATAAAATTTCTTAAAATCCCTAGAATAAAATTTTAGTGATGGACGACAAGACAAGAGCTTGGACAAGACTCTTGCGTTTTTCAATTGTTTACATAATAGTTCGCTTATGTAAACAAGACAAGAGCTTGACCGAGGACTTGTCTTGGATTGTCTTGTTCTCGCTTGTCGTCCATCACTATAAAATTTTTTAAAAACCCTTCCGGGATTTAAAAAGTTAGGAAAAAAATCATTTTAGGAAATCTTATTTTAGGAATCAAAAAATTTTAGGAAGACTGAAAATTAGGAAAAAATTATTAGGAAAAAAATCTTAGGAATTAAATTTTTTAGGAAAAATGGATTAGGAATTTACTTTTTTAGGAAAAACGGATTAGGAAAAATGGTCCGGAACGCAGCTCAACAAACGAAACCATGAAATAATTGACCCAAATAAATTTAATAATAAAAGAAAAAAAAAAGTTCCAGGGGAACAGAAAAACGATCACGACGATCCTGACATACATGTAAATTCAGAAAAAAAAAGTAGGAAATCGTTTTCACACATCGTGCGAAAAAAAAAAATTATAAAAATATAATTACGTTAATCTTGCATCAAATTATGACTTATTAATTTTTAAAGAAACAAGATCACGATGAACTTATAATTTTATTATTTTAGCCCGTGCAACCTCGGCTTAAAAAAAATAAAAAATAAGGATCGGTTTGATTAATTCCACATGAATATTCGCGAGGTGTTATTGCAGGGTTTTAAAATTCGTAATTGACTTTAAATTACTGCTCTAATAATACCGAACAAGCTTTTATTTTAATCCTATTAAACAAATTTTATTATGTCTTTATTTTAATTTTGCATAATTCAACTACCGGTTTCAGTATACCGGAGGTAATCTTGGAAAGTCATTTCGATAACAACCCATCGACATTATGGAACGAAAAGTTGCGATTTAAATTCTTTTTCTTTAATTTCAAACCCAAAGGATTTTTTTTTGTGAAAAAACTAGTTTTTTTTCCTCACATTCCGATGTATGTTACGAAGAACAAAAAAAAAATTATTGATTTGTGTTTGAAACGAGCGTCCTTGAAAAATTTTTTCGGTGAAAAATAATTGCAAAAATAGAAGAGTAAAATAATAAAAAAAAACGTGGGGAAATAATTAGTTTCATCGAATCGTGAAAATAAAAATTTTCGTAGCCTATGGCGGTCTCGTTCGGAAACGTCGAGGGTGACCTTTTAAATTGAAATCAATCGGGATGCGTGTGTTTCTCTTCGTAAAAAATTACATTTTCTTTCAATTAGCGATATCAATAAAATTTGTTTGGTCCATAGCATATTTAAAAAAAAAAAAAAAAAAAAAAATTCTTTTTGTATAAAAAATTTAGCTGAAAGTTATATAAACCGCGTGTAGGTAATGAGAGGATGAGAGAGCGCCTCATTAAAATAATTTTATTTTTATAAAAATGGTTAAAATTTTAAATATTGAACAGAAGACTTACCAAAACTGGGTGAAGATCCACACCATACATTTCCAACCATTTGACCTTATCGAGGTAACTCAATTCTGCTTGAGCTGGCAGCTGACCACTGAAAACAAAAACAAAAATATCGGATGAAAGGGGGAATTTACGTCACGAAACACAAGTCTTTAAAAATTTCTATAATTTTAGAAAGGTTTAAATTTTTTCGGACAAAGGAAATACCATTTTTTTAAAAGTCAACGACCATAGAAGGGCAAAAAATAAGATTTTTTTTTTTTTTTTTTTTTTTTTTTTGCTGAAAAAAGTATTGCTTCCCAGCGAGTAGATTCCTAATATGAGGTCCAAAATTCTTTAAGTGTAGGACTTAATTGAGCTTTCCCAAGAAAAAGTGCGCTTTAAAATTTTATAACTATTTATAAATTTTTATAATTAAAATTTTTAACTGAGCGGTATATTAATTTTATGCTTGAATTGCACTCAATTTAGCATATGGGGACTTAGGTTCTTATTTAAACCTTTTTCATGAGAAAAAAAAGGAAAAAAATTACAATTTTTCGGAATAGAATCCGAGCCTTGTGGAACCACTCGAACCAGCCCCTTTATCCACTACACCAATTTTCAACTGATTTTTAAAAGCGGTTCTTAAGTTGCCAATTATTTTGACTTATAATATTTTCCAGATTTTTCCGAATTTCCGGTTTATTTCTTGCATTTTTAATTTGACAAAGGCTCAAAAATAAAGAAAAACAGAAATAGAAAAATTCGGGAAGCGTTAGAAGAAAATAAAAAAACTTAGAAAATAACTGAAAATAATTTTTGTTATAAAATATTTAACAACTCAAATTTATAACACACTTTTTCTTGGGTTAAGCTTTCCAAAAGTTTCCAAAGTCATTGAACGACCTCAAGATGTCCTTCAAAAATCAGTGGGTGTTCAAAACATTATATATTATTCAAAATATTATTATATATATATTCAAAATATTAGGGTGGTTCAAATTTTCCTTACTTTTCGCAAATTTGTTCTTTATGCGATTTTCATTTTTCTTAGGGTCTAAAAACAAAAGGTAATTTTTTTCAGATTTTTTCGATCACGTTTAGGGGTGGCTCATGGCTACTTTGTGCCTGAAAAAAAAATTTTAATTGGATAAAAAACACCTTTCCTTAACTGATCATAACGAATTTTTTATTTAAATGTCAAATGAGCACATTTCGAGCTTGTTAGGCACTTCGTTGGCTACACAAAACCGGCCGGTTCACCGTCCGGTTTTTTTTAAAAAAAAGCTTTTTTAATTAATATTTTTAAACCTTAATATTCCATTGAATGGGGCGAAACTTATACCAAATTGTTCCTTATTGTTAGAAAAAGTCGAATATACATGTTAAATATGCATATATACGAATATACATATTTATTATATAAGTAAGCTTATATTACGTCAATATTCGCAAAATTTAATGTTGTTTACATAAAAAACAAAATGGCCGATGTAAAAAAACATAAACAATCGGTTCATTTTGCGAATATTGAAGTAATTTAAGCTTACCGACATATTTAACATGAATATTTGAATTCTTCTAACAATAAGGAACAATTTGGTATAAGTTTCGCCCCATTTAATGCAATATTAACGTTTAAAAATATTAATTAAAAAAACTTTTTTTTTTAAAAAACCGGACGGTGAACCGGCCGGTTTTGTCTAGCCAACGAAGTGCCTTAGGCTCATCATCAGCGACTAGAAAAAATTAGACAAAAATAACAATTAAAAATGAAAAACAGGTACATGAAAAGTAGTTCCTTTTTAAAAAATAAAACTCCTATATACCAAGACATTAAATTTAAAAGATTAAAATAAAAACGATAAAAACGTTGATTTCCTATTATAATCGACGAAAAAACATAACAAATGTAAAAGGACGAAAACATCAAAACGGCCATGACAGCGTGAACGGTTTATTTGGCATTTTTTAAACAAATTTTTACGAAACTTCAGGAGTAATTTTTTAGGACCAAACCAAGTTGTTTATTATGTTTTCGACGTCGTAAAATCCGAAAATGACCATTCTGTGTCGATCAGAATCACCCCTAACTAGCCAAACACCCTTTTTCGGCCAAAAATAGCAATTTTCTGTAAAAAATGTCGAGTCTTTCTAGTCACCTATTTTCAACGTAAAGCAGTGCCGAACTATGTTTTCGACAACTTAGAGTTCGAATTTGACTACCCCGATTCGATTAAAGCCACCCCTAACTTAATTAGACCCGGTTTTTTTTTTTTTTTTTTGATAAATCGCATTTTTTATTCTCATAATAATATTTGGTTTGTCAAAAAATTACTTTTTGGCATGTCAAAAAATGCCTGCCTAAATGAATTTAAAATACCGATTTTTTAAAATAAACATATTGCTCAAACGAATTTTAAATACTGATTTTATAAATAAAATACTGGCAAAAGAAAAAAGAAAAAATACTGCCTGAATTAATTGATAATACTGACTTTTTACATACAAAAATACTGGAAATTTAAATTAAAAATACTGCTTTAAATATTAAAATACTGGTGCAATAAATTTAAACCTTATTTTTTCATACTTACATTAAACCTTTATGCAACTCTTCTATTCTCGATTCCAACTCCGCCGTTTGATTCGAAAGGAATCTAAACTCGGAAACATAACCTATTGAATGTCTCCTTGGATCATAATCACCAAGTTCAGCTGCAACAAAAAAAAATCAATAATTAGAAATTCATTCGCAATATATCACAAACGAATATAAAGTAGCAAAAAAAAAATTTGGCTACCGTATTTTTTTTTTCTTTTGGTAGTTGCTTCCCATAACCGATACCGAAAAAAAGTAACCGCCTAGTAATTACAGCCCACACGATCGTATTAAACTAAGGACGTTTTATACGCATTCATATGGCCAAATAACAATATCATACATAATTTTTTTTTTTTTTTTTTTTTTTCAAAACTGGCTCCTCTATAATATTTCACTTCCAAATTATCTTCGCGCCCATTTTCGAGGAAATTAAATGATTTAACTTTTTTTTTTCTCCTTAAGAGTTTGATTGATTTATCAGGGAATGATATTTATATTACTAGACTAAAAAGGGGTGAATTAATTTAACATTCAAATCGAATTTTTCACCCTAAATTAACAAGATAGGAAAATCAGCATCCAAATGAATCAAGAGATTAACTTTTTCCCTCCCTCCCAGCCTCCTCCTCCCTCCTCCCTCTTTCACCAACCCCGTTTACGTTAATATTAAAGCACGTAAAACTTTCACTAACTAGCTTCATTACAGTTTTTTTTTCTTTTCTTTTAAATTAGGAGAAAAGTTTTTTTTTTTTTTATTTACACGATTGATATTTGAAAGTAAGCAAAAAGTTTTTCTTTTCTTTTAAATGATATTCAATATTCGTGAATGTTTAGATATCTATCGTTCAGGCCTTTTATAATATTGAAATGTTAATTGCGTTAGGTAAAAATCGCGTGCTACGGGGGATCAAGAGTTCAAATCAGATTTTTTTTTCACTATATTGTTTTTTTTTTTTTTTTTTTTTTTTTTTTTTTCTTTTCAATTAAAAGAAGGAAGAAAAGAAAACAAAAAATGTTCATTTCTGATGCCGAAATCTTCCGTATAGAGGGCTGGCGAAACGAACGGAGTTTCGCCTTCCGATATTGGAATATTAAAAATTGGTAAAAGGTTTATCGAAGTTTATCGGAGCGGTTTTCCGTGTTTACCGGAGGAAAATGATTCCTTTTTTTTTTTTTTTTTGAGGGGGGGGGCGTTTCTTTCGAAATTTGTGAATTGAAGCATGGAAAAATATGATATTAAAAAATGCTTTGTGTTTTCTCAAGTCGTTTATTAAAAAAAAAAAAAAAAAAAAAATTGCAAAATAAAGCGAAATATTGGCTGATGGAAAAAAGAAGGCAGCGAAACATACGAAAAAAGCGATGAACGATGAATGCGGAAGAAACAAGAAACAAGAGCAACCGAAGAATTCACACAAGGTGTTTGTAAAACATCCATTGATTTCACAATTCACAAAATTCATCTTTTTCAGGATCCTCTGGACTCCTAATATCAGCACAATGTGCAGGTATTCACAGGACTTATTAGAAACATATCCACTCGTACGAAAAAGCGATTTAATTGCACGTGAAATATATTACTATACGTCATTATAATTGTTTGGAATACTATTTTACTTAAAATTGGGCGCTTCGAAGGGCCTAAATGGAAAAAATAAAACAGCTTTCAACTTCACCAAACGGAAGGAAGGGGTTTTTAATTTTTTCTCATCACTCCGGACGGAAAATGAACTTTTCATTATACATACGACGAAAGTACAACTTACCACACTAGTTTAGCAACGAGAAAGTTTCATTTTTCATATCAATATTAAAATAAAAAATCTTGAGTTTTTACCAACTATTTCCTGTCTTTTTCTTACTCCTCCCGCTTTTACCTCCTCCTTCCGGTTTCCGGTCGATCGATTTCGAAAGATTTCTGAACGGATTCTTCAATTTTTGAATTAACGGCCATTTTATTTTAACCGTTTTCAACGAATTTAAAGAAAACTAAAAAAATGAATTCTGAAAATGAGGCATTATCTTCCGCCTGACATTTTGGAAGCGGCAGAAGAGGCCCGCAGTAATTTAATTCCAAAAAAATCAAAACAGTATTTATAATAAATAAATATAAAACCAACAAAACATAACACGAGATAGAACAGACGACATGACAACTACCAGTGTGTACATAACAAATCAATGCTACCAAACACCAACATAAAAATGTCCCACATTTTTTTTAGGAATGTATGTGTACGTTTCGTCGTATATAGTGAAAAATTTCTTACAATACTAGGGCGGAAGCGTGACTTTTTCTGCCAAACTCGTCCGATTCAAACGGCTCGCGGAGCAATGTTTCTGACTCGTTTGGCAAAAACGTCACTTTCCGCCCTAGAATAGTAATAAACCATTTCAACCCGCTAAAAAAACGAAAAAATTCATTTCCCACCGTCGTAATGAAATAGTATATTGTTAACCTAGGGTGGAAAATGAATTTTCCCATATCGAGGTTTTCATTAAACCCGAGCGAAGCGAGGGTTTTAATGGAAACCTAGAGGGGAAGATTCATTTGACACCCTAGAATAACAAGATACTTTTTATAACGAATAAAAATGACTTTTGAAGCGTTTTTTCTAGAAAATAAAACCTCATTTCTTTGTTTACAAACACTAAGAACATGGCGAGTTCCATAACGGGAAAAAGGCCTTTCCGCCCGCTTTACTGTACATCGACGGAAAGTGGCTCTTCCCATCAATGAGTTATGAAAAATAACTTACAAATCAGGCATGGAGGTGGCTTGCAGGCCTCGACTGGTCACGGCCCTCACTTCGTTCGGGCTGTAAACCCCAGTCTCGGCCTGCAATACGCTACCTGCATACCTGATATGTAATATACTATTTCGAGCTTTCGAAAGGGTCAAAAAAGTCGATATTTTAGTAATTAAAACTTCTCGTAGAGACCCAAATTTAAAAAAAAAAAAAATTTTTTTTAAAAAGTAATTATTAATAAAGATTTTATGAGCAAGTAAAGTCTAAAATCCTTCCAACTTCACCCCAATCTACGGTACACTTTTTGCGTCACTTTTTCGTACGGGTACTAATCCGATCCATGGAGCATTCTTATGGCAAAACAGACAGACGCTGGGATAAAAACAAAAGCGTTTTCACTGATGTCCACGGATCCAGCTACTGGAATAAGCAAGAGCCCCGCATATCCCTACTCCCAAATCAAGACATGATGGATGGACATGGATTGCTCAAAGGAGGACACAGTTTGATAAATCCCAGATAATTCCATGGGACCATACGAAATCCCACGATGGAAAACAATTCTTAAATCTCTACCTATCTAATTTTCGAGAGTAATAATATCCTATCAAAGAGAACGGCGGAGGATATCTTCAGGAAAGAACTGACAGACGCACCGAAAAAAAAAAAAAGCAAAACCTAATACGACACGCGCTTTTTAAACGAATTAAACGGGCATTAGCATAGCGCCATCTATGTTGGAGGTATTCAAAAGTTGTCATTTGTTACATCAGAAAATGAAATTAAAAACTCGTATTTCATCCAAAACATAAGTTTGTTTACCATTTATAGAGAAGAATGAAACCCGAGCGAGACGTGAATTAATGGTAGTTTGTAAGATAACAATTTGACGAGAGAGAAGTGTACGACGCTTCATGCCATTTGTCTGTCGCCCACAATGTCTTGACTTCATTCAGACCAGGATGGAAACACAGAGGAGAGGAATAAGACAAGAGAGGAGGATGGATATAATAATAACGGAAACTTAAATGAAAACTAATAACTTTGTTTTATATTACAACATTCTGAAACGTAAAATTATATTAACTTGTATAAGAGTTGAAAGCTTTTTTGAATGATGCGAATCAATTTTCCCCGAAAAGCCGGAGGAAGAAGTAGGGGAGGGGGATATTTTAAGACGGGAAAAGAGAAGATTAACCACTTTAAAGCCGAGTTGGTGGAAAACTTTTTTTCAGAAAATAATTAGCCAGTTTTGTGTATTAATGTTTCAAGGGTGTATCATAATACGGATCTTTTTTTTTTTTTTTAATTTGAAAAAAAAAAGTTCGGATTACGACGTTGAATGAATTTTTATGAGGAGAAAAAAAGCGAAATAAAAAGGCAAGATTTTGCTTTTTAAAAAAAAATAATCATAAAGCAATTTTAAACATCATAATGAGTAAATTCTTTTAAAACGAAGGATGGCGTCTTTTTACGGGGGAAGAAAACGTAAATGTCACATAATATAAATGAATAAAACATGATGAAAGGGGGAAAGGGGAGCAAGAAAAAGAAAAAAAAAAAGGGTGAAACTGAATCAAAAACTAAACGTGGGGAAATACTTAGAAAAAAAAAAAGGTTTATAAGTATTATGAGATTAAGAAGTTAAAAAACGAATAAAAAGGGATGATATCTATTTAAATAAAAGAGAAGGAATAAAAGTGGTCTCTAAAAGAAAGAAAGTTGCTTCTTATTCCAGTCGATAGAGGGCAGACGGATAGGGTACGAATAGAGGAAGAAGAATCAAACAGACAGAAACCTATCACTATTTAAAAAGTTTAAACTTGTCACTGATGCACTTGGCGCTTGGAGCTGTCAAGTTCAAACCTGACAGTGTCATGTTTGAACTTGTTTCAACCTTAGGCTTTTTGAGCATGACAGTGTTGAATTGCAGTGTTAGAGTGCAAATATCATACTTATAAAAGTTTTTTCTCATTTTATACATATACCGTAGTTCCCGTACGAAAAAGTGATGCAAAAAGTGTATGAAGTTTTTGCGACAAAAATTTACATTTATTTCGCAAAAAGTTCATACGGAAGAGCGGAGAAAATGGCTCTTCTGTCTAATATTCAATTCACGGAGAAAACAATCCAAATTTTAGGTGTCTGACCATCTCCTTTGGTGTATCCTGGAATTTCAGTGCAAGTTCCAACCTGTCTGACATAAGTGTGAGGTCGAAAAAAAATTTCAAAATAATTTGCGGTCGAAAAACTTTGATTTCGTTTTCCAGGTTCGTATTCACTTGAAACAAGTTAAAACTTGTCCTAAAAATTTCAAGGTATTGTTGTCCCAAAATAGGATTTTGGTTTTAATGACTTTTGGATATTTAATTGATTGTCAATGAAGCTGTGAAGTCGGATTTTTACCACATTTTTGTGGATTAATAATTAATTGTCTAGTTGACCACCGTGTGGAAAACATTTCTTAAAAAATCATACGAAAACAATAAAAACATCTTGTCAAGAAAAAATCTGTCCGTTGTCATGAAACACTTTTGTTTTGCTGTGAAACATTCCGGTTTGGTCCTGTTCAAGTCTTGTACAAACTTGCTCAAGTTTATTCATTTTTCTGAGTGTAGAAAAGAAAGAGGGCCTATAGGGTCCAGCAGAGGGCAATGGGGAGAATTATTTTTGGCGATTTGAAACACGAAAATTGCCAAAATAAGGGACACCCTAAACACTAGGGTGGGCCGAAAAAAGCGAATTTTTGAATTTGAAAACGCCTGATATGGGAATCGATGCCTTTTTATAATACTATTAACCCCAATTTTTTTCAGATTTTTTGAAGGTCATCTTGAGGTCGCACAATGACCTTGAAGTTTTTGAAAAGCCCATATAAGGGCAAAAAATAAGAATTTTTTTTTTGCTAAAAAAAGTATCGCTCCCTATCGGAAATTTTGTGTAGATTACGAATATGAAGTCCAAAATTCATTTTTGTGTACAGTTTTTAAGGTAAAAGAAAAAGCAGCCTAAAGCATTTTCAGTGTATAAAAAATAGGCGTAAAGCTCAAAAACCGATCTCTTAAAATGATTTTGGACTTCATATTCGTAATCTACGCAAAATTTCCGATAGGAAGCGATACTTTTTTCAGCAAAAAAAAATTCTTATTTTTTGCCCTTATATGGGCTTTTCAAAAACTTCAAGGTCATTGCGCGACCTCAAGATGACCTTCAAAAAATCTGAAAAAAATTGGGGTTAATAGTATTATAAAAAGGCATCGATTCCCATATCAGGCGTTTTCAAATTCAAAAATTCGCTTTTTTCGGCCCACCCTACTAAACACGATTTACACGGGGGCCCAAAATCACTTGTTAACTGCCAACCTCCTTTTCGCCTTTTTGCTTTCAAAATAATTACAGATCTTTCTGCAACTTTAAATTCTGAATCATTCGAGAAAAAAAAAAAGCGAAGAAAATAAAGGAAAACTACAGAAAGCTTGGAATTCAATTAAAGTAACCCAGAAAAAAAAAAAAGCACAACAAAGATCTTCATGATCTGTTAACAAACCCGTTCCGAAAATAACAAAGAGGAAATCTTTTGTTAAAAAAAATGGCATAAACGTTTTTGAACTTGTTAAAAAGTTGATGCCGAAGGCTGAAGAGGAAGAAATTAATATACCCAAAGCTGATAAGAGTACTTTTCACTTTGAACTCAAGCCGAGATAACGACTTTGTCTAAGCTGTAGTTGGAAGATTGCAGCGTCAGTTTCCTTGACGGTTTTTGAAAAGAATGAAAAATATAGAAAGATAAAAAGGCTTTTTTTTTTATCTTTCGGATTATATCTTTGTTTTTTTTTTGTTTTTTTTTTTTTCCCCTCCTCGAGTGTTGCTCATCATTTTTCGCTCCGGCTGACCGCGGGGGCTCCCAAACAAATTTCCTGCGGGGGGTTTTCATTGTGACATAAATGTTTATTCGCCGGGATTATTACCACCGCTGATTTTAACTAATTAAAGGGGGTTTTAGGTGCAATTTCGCCCATTTATAATAAGGAAAATACCGGGAATAACCTTTTATGGGGGAAACCTTTTATTGATAATAAACTTTGCATTTCGAAAACCTCGAAATCGTCTTTAATTTCCTTTTGGAAAATGGTAATATATCATATCTAAACGAAAAGGAGGGAATCCTACCTCGATTTTCTTAATTGCGAGCTTTTGACTTCAAAAAGGCCTGAAAAGAGCGCGGGGAAAACGGAACATAAACCAATTTCCATTTATATATAAATGTAATATTTTTTTTTAAAATGTATTTCATTCGAAGGACCCGGCATTCTTGATTTCGTTTCCGGGGAAAAAGCCTTTAAGGGATTTGAACTTAGGGAGGGATATCGATCAGGTTGTATTTTAATTAGACAGTTAGCGAGTTCGAAAATTTTGCTTTTGTTCCTTCGGTATACTTCCTCCCTTGAAAAGAAAATGAATTGATCAGTTGAACGGAAAGTTTATTCCCTTTTCCTTTTGGTGAAGTAACCTCTTGTGAAGGATCATGCTTGCTGAAGAGTGAAAAGGAGAGAGAGATAGAGGGGGGGAGGGGGCTAAGGGACTACGGGGCAAAATCGGTATTAATTTCCAAGAGATAATGATCGTAAATAATTAGGAATGAGATGAGAGTGAGTGCAGGACGAGGAGGAAATCTCCTAGGCAATGATTTTCTAATTGGATCTCGAAACAAAGCAATTTATTGCGAACGGATAAAATAAATGTCCAAAAGCGTTTGGATGGAGGTGGGAGGGAAAAACCCTCGGTAATTAGTGATCAGTCATGAAGATTTACTTCAAAGAAAATTCCCCGTTTTGAAAATACACGTGATACAATTCACACATGAATGCCGATCAAATACAGCTCGATAAAGTCACAGTAATGAACATTTATTTTTATTTTTACTTTTATTTATTTATTTATTTATTCCTATTTCCTGGATATAAAGGAAAAAATACCGGCAGAAATGCCGACGAGGAAATGGAATAAAAATTTGTTTCCCAAGTTCTTAGGATTGAGACCCGAAATCAGACCTAAAAGTTGAGTTCATTTCGATGGGAATCTTCACGTCACTTTAATATGGATATTAACACTATTTTATTTACGCCACGTGATCACAAGTACCCCTTCGGGAAATTATTCAAAATCTAAAAGAACAAAAAAAATCCCACAACTTTTTTGAACAAGAATATTTAACCATGACGCACTGTAGGGTGGTTCTTTGAAACCGACTTCCAAATTTTTGCCCCCGATTCTGTTCCAATGCCTGTAAGATTACCCCACAAGAAATTTTAGGTCGATCGGTGAGCATTAAGGGCTGCCCCAGGAGCCCAAAAGTTTCCAAAGAGCCCATTACAAGGGCCAAAAATGAAAATTTGTTCTGGCATAAAAGACCATCGATACCTATCGGAAATTTTTCATAGATCACGAATTTTAAGTTCAAAATTAGTTTTGGTCCATGATTTTTGAGCTGAAGAGCGGATTTAAAAGCTCTGAAAACCTTGTTATGGCTTTTCGCCTGAAAATTTTCGAGCACCTGGGGCACCCTTTAATGTTGACCGATCGACCTAAAATTTTTTGTGGGGTAATCTTACAGGCATTAGAACAAAATGGAAAGGGTTCGTCACCAAAATGCAAAAACATTTTTCCCCCCTCTTCCAAAAAACCAACCTAGTTCACTGCCAGTACTTACTGAAACAATTGAGCCAAACAGAAACCTTCACGGCCAATTTTTTTACAGATCTATGAAAAAATGTAAAAATAGGTAGCATTTGTAGTTCATCTAATTTTTTTAATTTTAAATTTAAAAAATCCGAAGCGGTCATTTTTAGACCTTCAACTTCACTCCCGCTTACGGTAACACATTTAAATCTTTCTTTTTCATTTTACTTTGCTCAAAATCCAAACGCCCCGAAAAAAGAATTAATTTCCTTTTTTTTTTACTTTCCTAAACCGAAATCACTGCAAATGATTAAAAAAAGAAAAAAAAAAGAAAAAACAACAGGGAAAGAAAAAAAAGCTTACGGCTATCGAGTAATATTAAAAACAATTTTCCCTTCGATGAAAGTGATCACAAAACACCGACCTACCATCTGTTGAAAAGGAAAGAGTCAACATCAAATGAAGGGAGATAAAGAAAAAAAAAAAAAAAAAAAAGAATTTTTATTAGATAAAAAAAGAAAATGTTTGAAGCTCAATTCTGTCGTGAAAAGCACCGGACGTAAGGTCAGCAAACAATTTTATCCCTTTTTCATTTTTTTTTCTTTTTAAAGAGAAAAATGATCCCGTGAAAAACAAACGAATTCGAAATAAAATTGAATCCCTTTTTTCTCTTCTTTGGTAATTATTTTAAAAGTTCACGTAAAATAATTGATGCGATTCATTTTACGATATTTAAATAAAATAAAAAAAAAAAACAATCTGTCTTAAAACTTTTTTCATTTTCACCGCGGTTCCCTCCTATTTCTCGCTAATTCATTGAGGCAGTAAATCCGGGGGCCTGGCATCATAAAGTAATTCTCCTTTTGCCCAATATTATGTATTCAAGTTTTTCTATTATTTCTCATTGAAAAACTCCTCCTGTGAAATAACTCACAAAACTTTCCGCGGTTAAGGAGAAAAAATTAAGGAAAAAAAAAGCGAAAAAACAAAAAACAGCAGGTGATGATATTCATTAACTAATGGAAAATTGCTCCGAGAGATGATTTTTTTCTCCCCTCGTCTTAAGAATTTAAAAATGAAAATTAAAAAAAAAAGTGCCAGCATTATTAAAGCGGAAGCGTGACCATTAAATAAGACATCCCGTTTAGGGGTATTCTTATGCAGTTTGCATTCCTGGAAATTCTATTATTCTGTCCGCACGGGATGTATTCGTGAATAAAAAGAAAGCGTGGACTAGAATTGTTTTATTTGTTCTTCTTTTTTTTTTTTTTTTTTGATTTTTGCGGAAGTGCAGCTCATGCGCGATTATTTACCGTAAAAATCGCGCGAGTCCTGAAATACTTTTTTTTATTCCATGTGATGCTAAAGTAGTACTTTTAAGCCGGGGCCGAAGCCGATGCCGGTGCCAGCGCCGATGCCAGCTGCGGTCGGTTAAAAACTCAGGTTGATGCGGTGCCGAAGCTGGTGCCAGTGCTAGATAATTTATTTTAAACTTGCTTGTAATTATGACCCGATGGCAATGCTGAATAGCATAATTCAGAAAGACCACGAGTTTTGATCATATTAAGCGGCCGATTGTATTAATCAGCACTACAATAAGCGGCGGTTACTGCAACAATTTTTTTTTTTTCAAGTTAAAAAAAAAATTGACAAAAAAATTGATGGTGGTGCTGGCACCGATGCTGGAATCGGCTCTGGCACCAGCACCAGCGGCAAAAATTTTCCGGTGCCGGTGTTGGCGCAAGCTCCAGCACTTGGGATATTTCGGCGCCTATGTCTCCAACCAATTTTTACCGGACCTGTTTTCTAACGCTAAAGTCGTACTTTTAAGGTCAGTAAAATAAGACCTCTATAAGTAAACATTTATGGTTTAGAGCTCGTAAAGTGACGTAAAAAATCAATATGGCCGCTGTCAAATCATAATGCAAACAGCGTTAATCGATCATTGAACTTGAAATAAAAACTATGTTTTACAGCTACGAATCTAAATTCAGTCCAAATAATCGGTCTTCCCTGCACTGTTTTCCTTGAAATTTTGAGCTGTTTTCGGTCGCAAAATCGGTCTCGAACTCAAAAAATCTCGCTTTAGATTCCAGCAGTGAAAAAAACTATTTTTCTTCATTTTCCGCTCTCATCAGTATTAATGAGTCATACATATTAGGGTGTCCATTATTTTGGCAATTTTCGAATTTCAAATCGCTTACTTCCAAAAATGGTTCTTCTTGGTGTACTGATAAACCCGAATTCTTTTTAAATTTTTTACTCAACGTAAAAGCGTGGCGACTTGAGCTTAAAGTTGCCAAAAAAGAAAAAAAATCCACGATTTATTTTTTCGTGAAAAAACATTGTTTTATATCGGAATTTTCTGTAGATCACAAACCTGAAGTCCTTTTTCTTATATCTGGTCTAGTTTTTAAGCTAGAGACCAAAATACGAGTGACACTGAGGACTTGCACACTTGGTATGTTTTCTCACTTTATCACGTTTTTTTTTGCCATATTTTGGTTTTTAGCTCAAAACCCGGACCAGATATAAAAAAGCGGACTTCAGATTCGTGATCTACGGAAAATTTCCGATACAAAACCACATTTTTTCGCGCAAAAAAAAAAAAAAAAAAAAAAAAGGTCGATTTTTCTTTCCTTATGGCAATTTTTGGAACTTTAAGCTCAAGTCGCCAAGTAAAAAATTGTAAAAAAATTCGGGTTTAGAACCATTTTTGGAGGTAACCGATTTGAACTTCGAAAATGGCCAAAATGAGGGACGCCCTAAAGGGCAGTCTCCACTTGATAACATTCACTGCACTCGCGTTGTCCGCCTTCGCGATTAACGTAATCTCACCGGAAGTACTTTGCAGATTTTACTCCCGTAAATATTTTTGGCGTATAAAAAATACCGAATATTTCATTAAGTATACAAGTCTGGTTGATCCAGGATTTATTTTGGAAGAGATTTAGTATCTTCCCCATGCCCGAATTAAAACTTTTCTTTCTAAATCTGTGAAAACATTTTGCAAATCGCCATTTTTAATGACTGTAAACAAAAAAAAAGCAGAAGATAATCAAAAAAATCGTAGTCAAAGATCAAAAAAACTTCCGGTGCGAGTACGTTAATCGCGAAGGCAGTTGACGCGAATGCGGCGAACGTTATTAAGTGGAGACTGCCCTTAATATACACGGTGGAACAATTTTTGTGGTGTGATTTTATTAAGGTAAACATAGGAAACACCGCCATAAAAATTGTTCCGCCGTGTATATCCTTATAAAATTATGCAATCAGTTACAAATCAAAAACCGCAATCCTGACAAGTTTTCTTTTCAAATTTCAAGTGGAAATCTCCTATTAACTTACTTTCAAAACGCAAAGATTTATCGATGCCAAAGACGCCACGGCATTTTTAAAACCAAAACCGTTTTAGCATAATAATAATTTTTCAATCATAAGCAGGTCAGCCGCTCAAAACTGTACCGCAACAATTTCCCGCCCCCTCCTGGCAAAAAAAAAAAAAAAAAACTCCCCTTTCCAAATCCTTCAAGGCATCAAAAATATTAATAAATCGAATATATCATTGTCTTTGATGTCGGCAGTATTAATCATAATAACACTTGTTTGCTCCTTTTATGGTTTCAAATTTATATTTTATTTTAAAATTAAAAATCAAGTGTAGTGACCCAAATCAATTATGCAGTCCATACTCTGTTATGAATCATTAAAACGTCATAAAAACTCATACGGTTTTAATATCTATTAAATAATAATAATAATAATAAGTTCTCTCCTAAGAATGTGGGCAGATCCGTATAGGGTAGATCTTTGAATTTCGACTCCTGAAATGTTTCCCGGGATTTCCTCTATAAATTTTTCATACTTTTTCGAGGTAGTTCCCAGCGCTCCCACCACCACTGGTACAACAGTTATAGTAATAATAATAAAAACTTTTTTTTTTTTTTTTTACATATACTTACATTGCACTACGTAGGCACCAAGTTCAGCGGCTATATCGAAAGAAATAGGCAGTCTTCCCTGTAGAATATCTTGTTTTACTTGCAAGAAAAATTGATACCTGAAAAAAAAAATTGTAAGTACAGTATTTTCACCATGAAAAATATACAAAGGGAAATTCTGTCACTTTAAATTAACTTAAAATAAATATTATAAATTTACACTGATTAAACGCTGATAACGAGACGTTTTAAAAACCAGTTCGATATCTCTGTAAAGAGTTTATAAACAATTTCTGACAGAAACAAGAAATCTCTATATTTTAATTTAATTTTTTTTTTCCAAGCAAGTCACATACGATCATTTACGAATGATAAATTAATCGTAAAGGGACATCACGCCCGATACCGATATGCATCGGTTACATCAACAATTGGAATCGATTCAATGAAATGACATTGTCACCCTGTGTGACATTGAATCCCCAGACTTTCAAATTGACACCTTTACTCTGCCAGCAATGGAATCAATCAAACACCCGTTAATCGGGAAACAATGTCTGTTCCGATCGCTTTCCCAATTCACCCCCCCCCTCCCCACACTCCGCGCGCACCCCCGCCCCCGCCACCCCCCTCCCGTCGCCCATTCCTTCTCTTTACTTTTGTTTCAAATTGGAAGTAAATCGACTTGTAAAACTAAAACGGAAGACCCCGCGTGAACGTGATAAATGTGACGTCACGACAGCAAAGCAATTAATACTAACAATGGCAAAATACCGAAACAGAACGGGGATTTTCAGTTAAAATTCAATTAGGGAAAACGGCGGCTGAAATTCCAGTTATCCGTGACGTCGAAAACGTTTTCCTTGTGGGCTTAAATATTTATTTTCAAAAACCATCAAATACTTTAAAAAAAAAAAATTTATGATATCGGATTTTTTTTATAACGTCTAGACCCCCCCTTCGGATACAAAAACAAAAATATAAAAAAAAAAAAAATCCCCCTTCTTTTTATTTATTATTTTTTTTTTCTTCTTTCTTATGTACTTACCTAGTGATTTCCTCGAGGAGTTTACACGGATCCGCAGCGTAGAATTTAACTCCGAAGTAAAGAGAAAAAGGATTGGTGCCTGAAATTAAAAAATAAAAAATAAAATATAATTAGAAAATAAAATTAAAACGTACACAATTTTGCATATTTCTTTCATTTTTGAAAATTTAACCCGGAAGCCATTTTTGCTTGTAATTCAATATAGAATAGGCTCCCTTTTGTAAGAGACTTTTAAAAGAAAAGGTAACATCATTTTTGAAAACTTTGTTGAGTCGGCAAAAGTAAACTTAAGGAAAGACTAATTAGGACGGCGTTTATAAGCGGTATGAGGTCACAGGTGTTAATGCTGAAGCCCTCATTTTTCAAAGTTTTCGCAATGTCCTACTTTTCTTTTGGGAAAACAAATAACGACGGCTGATGGGAAGTTATTTGTCAACCTCGAGATTTTTTTTTCCGTTAAATAAAAGTACTCTAATTAATTTTTTTTTTTAAACAAAGAAGAGAAGTGAAAATTTGAAGTTATAGAATGGGAGTCAAATCTGAGAAACATTCAGCACATAGCTTACATCAGTATAAATGAAGAAAGAAATGAAAAAGTAACGGAGAAAACCCAAAAAGGGAACGAAGAAAGAGAACGAAAAATTGTTGCCCTTGTCAATATTTTCCATAAAATTTCGTCAATACCTAATTATTTTTATTTATTTTGTCATTTTTCTTGTTTATTTTTTCGGTAAAATTTATTTTTGTCAGCAAATTTTTTAAAGTAAATCCTATTATGGCTGGCCCCCAGGTTAGGATATTATTTTAAAATTATCAGCTACCTTAACACATTTTTAACCACAGACTATTTAATGGTTATAATTATATAACCGATGGTTAGAATTAATCATGACTGATGGTTATAATTGACCCTAATCGATGGTTATAATCGCCTATAACCGATTATTAGAGTTAATCATGAATGATGGTTATAATTGACCCAAATCGATGGTTATAATTGACTATAACCGATGGCTATAATCGACTATAATCGATGGTTTGACCCTAGCCGACGGTTATTATATTTAGCCATAACCAATGGTTGTAACTGGATGGTTACAATTAACTATAACCGTGTCAAGTATCCGCTCAGATTTTATAAAAAAAACTTCACCCTTTTTTTACTTTCTTCAAATATAATGACAAAGAATGGTCTTATCTAACGTTTGTTTTTAAAATGTTCTGGAGCGCCTAATATTCCTAACAACCGGATGGTTATAATAAATCCTAACCGATGGACATAGTTGACCATAATGAATGCGTATAATTAACCATATTCGATGGATATAACTGACCATAACCAATGGTTATGATTAGTCATAATCAATTGTTAAAATTGGTGGTTATAATTGAATAATTGTAAGTAGCCATAACGGATATTTATAATTAACTGTAACTGATATGTATAATTATGACCATAACCGATGCCTATAATTAACCATCACCGATGGTCATAATTAATCATAATTGATGGTTACAATGACCATTATCAATAGTTATAGTTAACCATAACTGACACAAGAAAAAGTGCGTTATAAAATGTTATAACTTTAATAACGTTTTGACCGATTATAAAATTTTTAACTGAGCAATATATTAATTTTATGCTTGAATTGCACTATATTTAGCATGTGGGGACTTGATAGCCTCTTTTCTAAACATTTTTCATGAGGAAAAAAAAGAAAAAAAATTACAATTTTTTGGAATAGAACCCGAGCCTTGTGGTCGACTTACCAGTCGCCTCCATCCACTACACCACTTTTCAATTAATTTTTAAAAGCGACAATATGGTTCTTAAGTTGCTAATTATTTTGACTTAAAATATTATCCAGATTTTTTCCGAATTTTCGGTTTATTTCTTGTATTTTTAACTTGACAAAGGCTCGAAAATAAAGAAAAACAGAAATAGAAAAATTCGGGAAGCGTTAGAAGAAAATAAAAAAAAAACTTTGAAACAAACTGAAAATAATGTGTTGTAAAATTTTATAACGAATTATAAATAAATGCCTAATAATAAATAACCTATAATAAATGCCTAATAATTTTATAACCTTTTTTGGCGGCTTATAAAATTTTATAACGAAGTATAAGTTTTTAATAACTCAGTTTTATAACACTTTTTCTTGGGGACGGTTATAACTGAACATAATTAATACTTATAATTAATCATATTTGATGCTTACATACAGTAGAGTATTTTCAGGTATTTTTATTTTTCAAAAATTTTGGTGTAAAAATAAAGTACATAAATTCAGAGAATTATTTGTATAATAAAAAGTATTATAATTTTTTTTTTTTTCTGTAGGCAATAATTGGTTGAAATTGTGGATTAAAGATTGTAAAATCAAAATGGTCGGAATAAGAGCGGAAGCGTTGTGACGTCTCAATGTTAATATCGTTCTGCCGGAAAATTTGTCATAGAATGCGATGCTTTCAATACTTATAAACCAAGCCACCACATTCTTGGAAATTGTTTTCGAAATCTTTGTGCAATATGCATTTTTGTTGTTTGCAATTCCATTTTCGAAATCACTGTGCAACATGCATTGCACAGAGCAGCGCTGCAAAGCACACTACGAAATATATCAGCACTAAGTGCACTTTCAAAGAACAGTAACAAAAAAAAGCCTCAAGATTTAAACTGGCTTCAAGAGGCAGCCAGTGTTAAAACCGGGTGAAAATTTTCTTAGGCCTACATTCAAATACTTCAAAAAGACAAAAGACATCTCTTACCAAATACAGAAACCAGATCATTAAACTCAAAAAAATAAACATTCGGGAAAAAAAAAATCCAATTTTGATTTAACTCCCAAAAACCGAAAAATCGGAATGCGTTATCGACGATTAAGCTTCGATACATTTCCCAGCTAAAAGGGGTGAAGGTGTCGGATTCAAATCCGCGATTAATGTCACCGAGCAACGGAAAACGTCACACCGATTCGAGGTTCAGTAATTCAAAAAAAAAAAAAAAAAAAACAATGCGAAACAATAAAAAAAGAAGGGAGGGAGATCGATTTTCGAAATATTTTCATATGAAACAGTCCGTACATTGTTGACCTCCCATTTATTAAACCGACGAGTAAACAGAGTTTGATCCCCATCTACTCGTCAGTTGATTTTCACAATACCGATTCAATCTTCAAAGAATGGGCTCGTCGACGACAAACTTTGTTAAACCAGACGAACGAAATTAACTTTTCTAATTTTCCTCCTAAGAAAAAAAAAAAAATAGGAGATGATTAAAGGAGGCCGAGAAAAAGAAGAAAAAAAATGGCCGTCCGAGCATCTTTAAGGCTTAAGAATGTTTATCTTTCTCCGGCGACTATAGGAAACGAAGCAATAAAACGATATTAGAAGTTTTATGCTCTCCAGACTCTCGATTTCTCCCCGACCCGGTAAAGTGCTGACAAAGGAATATCAAATGATTATCATTTTCAATTTAGTTAATGTAACCGCGAAAGCAGAGATAAACATGAGACAGACGCTGCGGCTGCTTCATATTTAAATGAAGTTTTCGTTCTTGAAAAGGGAGGAGATGAAGAGGTAAGAAAAGGAGGGCTCCCCCGACCTATTACGCCTTTATTATTATTTATGGTCGGATTCACCGGAAAACAACGTCGAAGATTGGACTTGTCACAACGGCGCGGTGGTAACTTATCCTCAACAACTTTCGAGGGTTTGTCACTCACGTGAATTAGTAAATTCTCCATTTTAATCAAAAGGGAAAGTTGGGAATCTGTTTTACATTTTTAAGGGACGAAATATCGGAGTTTTTACAAAAAAAAGCGGTGGAAAGAGGGGCAGAGAGAGAGAGAAAGAGAAAGAGAAATAAAAAAAATAAATAAAATTCAAACAAATCTACCTCCGAATTCTTTCTCTATAAAACGAAATTTATTTTCCTTTTCAGGAATGTATAGCACCGACCGGATTAATTTTAATTTTCCAGGAGTTTTACTTTGATGTGATTTCTTAATGACTTTTGCCGATTTTATATAATAAAAAATAAAAAGTTTTCTCTTTTATCAAATTCGGGGAAAATGAGGATTTTTTTTTCTTTTTTTTTTTGCAAGAGAAAAAAATTTTTTAATTGAAAAATATAAAATTTTGTAAATACAAACCTTTTAGCTGCTTTACGATTTTCTTAGCCGGATCCAACCAGTGCTGAAAACATAATAGAGAATAATTAATTAGTTCAACTTCATAATTTTCGAAAATTTGGAAAAGAGGAGAGGGGGGGCGTTTCCAAGAAACACGAGGAGGTTCGGCGCGGAAACCGGGTGGGAATAAGGTAGTTATATTTGAATTTTCACATGTTTATTTAATCACGGAGGTGATTAGTAAAATTTCGAAGCAATTAAGTTATTGTTCTCTACGTTTCGATTATTAAAACTGGTACGGGAGGGGGAAGCGCGTTGGGATTTATGAACCGAAATGTTCTCATTAAACATGAAAAGAAGTTTTATGATGATTTTTTTCTGGTTTCCTTCCCCCTTTCCCCCTTTTTCTAAATAAAACCGCGCAAAACTCAGTATAGTTTCAATTTTCAAGCAAAAGAAATTCGAAACCAAAAAAAAAAAAAAAAAAAGAGAGCAGGGAATTCTGCGATCGGAATTGTTCGTCAAAGAAACCTCACTTAAAGTATTTTGCATTTCCTTTTCAAAATTTCAAATCCAATCGATCTTCGATTTTACGTTTTTACATCGACTTAGTTTTATTTTTCGCGAGTCGCGGACGAGCTTGCAATGGTTTTTTATTTTATCTTTATTTTTTATTTTTTGTTTCTTTATTCCCCCCTCCCCCGTTAAAACCAAAACGGGCAAAACATAATGTGTCAACGCGCAGGGAGTACCACTTGGGTTTTTCGACTACGTCACTTTCTGAAATTGAAGATACGGCCTCTGATTGGTTAATAAGAACGTTTTCTGAAACGATCCCATAAACTCGCAACCAGATGTGACGTCACCTTCTGACGCTTGAAATGATCTCTGATTGGTGGCTTCTGAGCATCACTGAATTTGGCATACTACGATAGGTCAATTCGTCGTTGCGCGTTGAAAAGGAGCAATATGCAAACGCTTCTTCGAAAGGCAAGCATAAACATTCTTTTTCATATTGCTCCTTTACAACGCGCAACGACGAATTGTCTGATTCCCTACCATTTTTCCTAAAACAATAAACTCCTAATCCATTTTTCCTTAAAAAATAAATTCCTAATCCATTTTTTCTAAAAATTTTGGTTCCTAAAATTGTTTTGCAAACTATTTTTTTTTTTTAATTTTTAATTTTTTTAAAATTTTTTGATTCCTAAAATAAAATTCCTTAAAATGCCTAAAATAAAATTTTCTAAACTCCTTAAAATTGAATTTCCTAAAATCCTTTTAGAAATTTAAAAAAACTAGGAAAAATATTCATTTTAGAAAGTTTTATTTTAGGAATCAGAAAATTTTAGAAAAATTTAAAATCACGAAAAGAATGTTCAGGAAAAAAATTTTAGGAAAAGTGGATTAGGAATTTATTTATTTATTTTCTTTTTTTTTTTTTTTTTTTTAGAAAAAAAGGATTAGGAATTTTTTTTTTTTTAGGAAAAACGGATTAGGAAAAATTATCGGGAACGGGTTGTCTATTTCTCTCACTATATGGACGATTTTTTTGGAAAATCGGGCATAAAAATATGAGTCGTGAATTGATTCCATATTAATAGAGAAGTCACATGTTTTGAGATGACTCCATCGTTTAATTGTGCTAGGGGAGATACGACAAAAAGCGTAATTTTGGCTCGGTAAAAAAAACTGTTAACCCCCGAAAAAAGAAAAAACAAAAATTTGAATTTGAATGCCCGCCAAAACAGAACGTGAAGGAACGTGACGTCATTTGCCTAAAAGTGGTTGTGTTCATTTCTGAAACTCTAAACGGCAACGTTGCGTAATGTTTACAAGCATGTTTACAAATAAGACGTGTTTCGCTCCGAGTTCGATATCTCGCTTCGATACAGGCAGATGACGTCACACCAATAGAAAATTGTTTAAGGAGTGATCACGTGACAAAAACTTTTTCGAACTTTGTTTTTATTTTTTTTTTAATTTGGTGAAAAATTTTCCCGTTTAAATACTAGTTTTTAGTTAAGAGCATACTATACATTAGTTTCCAGCGAAAATCTCAAAACATGTGACTTGTCTATTGTAACAGATTTGTATCCTTCAAAATTTTAAAATTACACGGAAAAAAAAGTTCGGTTCCTGTTACTGAATGTTATGTTGGGTCTTGTGACATCTGAGTTAACATTTGAGTAAACATTTGAGTTAACAATATTAAAAATTAGGTAATTATTACTAAACGTTATTAATCATTACGAACTTTTAGTAATAATTACTAAATTTTCGGTATTATCTACTCAAATGTTTAGATGTCATAGGACCCAACTTACATTCAGTAACAGGAACCGAACGTTTTTCTCCGTGTACCACTGTAGATGGGTTCTTTGCTGGCTCTATAAAAAAATGGCCTCTAAACATGCTTAAATTAAAAATTATAAATGATTTGAAAGAAAAACGACACAAGTCACAAATGCACAGAATTTCAAAAAGGGAACAAGCAACCAAATATATTCGTAATAATTAATTGGATGGAATTAACAAAAACAGGACGAAGATTTCATATTTCCTATCTTACAATGCCAAAAATGTGCTAATTAATTAGAAGAAAATGGACTCTTTTACAATTTGAAAAAAATCAGTGGTTTCAAAAAATCCATTCACGATTTAGTATAGGGAAATTAGGAAAAAAAAGTCAACAAATTAGAAGAAAAAAAATTTCTTCACAGAAACTTTTCTACTGTCATACTAAACAACATACTAAAAGTCCTGATCGATCCGGCTCCTGCTTTGTCCGCCATCTTGAAAAAATGGCGTCGCAGGCGACTCTTTTTTTCGTTTTTCGCTTATAAGTCTGTAACCGTTGGTCCTAGCTGTTTGGTCCAAATACCTTTTTTATAGAGCATAAAATTCTGCATATGATGGATGCTTTGGTCATCTTGGGGTACTTACCCATCCGGGGAAAAAAATTTTGAAAATATAAAAAAATCAAAAAATTTGTCTAAAATCAATAGTTATTGTCTTTTTTCTTTACTACCGTACACAGTAAAAAATTTTATGTAAAAATTTACATAATTATGTTAAAATCGGTCTACATAATTTTTATGTTGTTTTTTGTTTATGTTTACCTTTTGGAAAAAACAACAGAAAAAATTTGTGTAGACCGATTTTAACATAATTACATAATATTTTTTACTGTGTATCATTTTATTCGGTTTTATAGTACAATAATGACGTACTGAAATGGGGAGAGTCCTGGAAATTTTTTTTTTTGGGGGGGGGGGGGGTGGGCGGAAAATTTCCGTGTTCTGTTCGGTTAACAGTAACTTCTAATTTCAATCTCTTCTAGGAATTAAATAAGTTCATGATGAAAAATGCAGTAAAAAATGAAATTTGTATTAATCTATATACCGTTTTATTT
Organism: Liposcelis bostrychophila; assembly: GCA_037577465.1. NCBI lineage: Eukaryota > Metazoa > Arthropoda > Insecta > Psocodea > Liposcelididae > Liposcelis > Liposcelis bostrychophila. Next base: position 10,313,266 of record CM075212.1, read on the forward strand.
TATTTTTTTTTTTTTAGCTTAAAAATTTGTCATACATTGACTAAAAAATTAACGATGTCATATGTCAAATTCGGGATCGTCGATATCTTCCTCTTCCTCTTCCTCTTCGATAACAGGCTCTGGTGCATTGGTGCAACTGACACCGCTGCAGTTACATACACTACATAAAGTAGTGCAGGGGAGCCCTGCTCTCCTACAACTGCAACGTCCCCCACAGCCCTTTTTGCAAGAGCAAGTTATTAAATGCAGCAAAAATTCAGGTGCTGGTGGTAAACTGGTTGTGACCGGAATCAATACATTATCTTTTATTTTCCAACCCCAGTCCTCAGCTGGTAAAGAGCGACCTTTCCATAACTGTATTTGGTAATAGACGCGAAAAAAATGCATTTTGCTGGCCTCAGAGGTTGGAGGTAACGATTCTAATTTTACTTCCGTTTTGCTTCTAACTATTGATCTACAAAAAAAGTCGTAACGAAATTCATTTAAGGACAACTTTTGTAGCGCTTTTGTACCCCCATATAATTTTTTAACAAGCAATTCCCCCGATTTTTGAATTTCAACTTTGTCGGCATTTTCTTCGTTGAAAATATTCATTTTTTCAGCAAGATCTTTGTTATTTTTTTAGGATAGTTAAAAACTTTCCTTCACCTTTTTTAATAGCAGCTTTGGCACCAGACGATAAAGAGATATATTTCATAAAACCCGGGAAAGGGAAAACTGCAACTGCGAAATATTTAAGTACAGATTTACAATTTCAACATGCAGATATCAAGGACCTTTTTTTATTACTGCATGCTGCGACAGCACATCGGCTTTTTTTAAAAAAGGTAAAGGAAAGTTTTTAACTATCCTAAAAAATAACAAAGATCTTGCTGAAAAAATGAATATTTTCAACGAAGAAAATGCCGACAAAGTTGAAATTCAAAAATCGGGGGAATTGCTTGTTAAAAAATTATATGGGGGTACAAAAGCGCTACAAAAGTTGTCCTTAAATGAATTTCGTTACGACTTTTTTTGTAGATCAATAGTTAGAAGCAAAACGGAAGTAAAATTAGAATCGTTACCTCCAACCTCTGAGGCCAGCAAAATGCATTTTTTTCGCGTCTATTACCAAATACAGTTATGGAAAGGTCGCTCTTTACCAGCTGAGGACTGGGGTTGGAAAATAAAAGATAATGTATTGATTCCGGTCACAACCAGTTTACCACCAGCACCTGAATTTTTGCTGCATTTAATAACTTGCTCTTGCAAAAAGGGCTGTGGGGGACGTTGCAGTTGTAGGAGAGCAGGGCTCCCCTGCACTACTTTATGTAGTGTATGTAACTGCAGCGGTGTCAGTTGCACCAATGCACCAGAGCCTGTTATCGAAGAGGAAGAGGAAGAGGAAGATATCGACGATCCCGAATTTGACATATGACATCGTTAATTTTTTAGTCAATGTATGACAAATTTTTAAGCTAAAAAAAAAAAAATAAAATAAAACGGTATATAGATTAATACAAATTTCATTTTTTACTGCATTTTTCATCATGAACTTATTTAATTCCTAGAAGAGATTGAAATTAGAAGTTATACTGTTAACCGAACAGAACACGGAAATTTTCCGCCCACCCCCCCCCCCAAAAAAAAAAAATTTCCAGGACTCTCCCCATTTCAGTACGTCATTATTGTACTATAAAACCGAATAAAATGATACGGTAGTAAAGAAAAAAGACAATAACTATTGATTTTAGACAAATTTTTTGATTTTTTTATATTTTCAAAATTTTTTTCCCCGGATGGGTAAGTACCCCAAGATGACCAAAGCATCCATCATATGCAGAATTTTATGCTCTATAAAAAAGGTATTTGGACCAAACAGCTAGGACCAACGGTTACAGACTTATAAGCGAAAAACGAAAAAAAGAGTCGCCTGCGACGCCATTTTTTCAAGATGGCGGACAAAGCAGGAGCCGGATCGATCAGGACTTTTAGTATGTTGTTTAGTATGACAGTAGAAAAGTTTCTGTGAAGAAATTTTTTTTCTTCTAATTTGTTGACTTTTTTACCAAATTTTTACCTAATTTCCCTATACTAATTGCATCCCGTTTGCTGCGATTCTTGAATCTAATCGACAGCTTCGAATCGAATTCAAAAAATCGAAAAATTGGAAGTGGGGAATCAATTCACTGCGAATTAAATCAAAATCACACATCTTTACGCACTATTTTTTTCCCATTACACATGTTTGAGAAATAAACTTGAATTGCTTCAGCAGTTGGTATTTTTTCCCGGAAAAAAAACTGCCAACCATCATACAGTACGGCACCACAAACTGGACCGCCCCTCCAAATTCCATTAAAAAAAAAAATAAATAAATAAAAAAAATAAAATAAAAAAAAAAAAAAAAAAAGAATTGGTCAAAATGCCAAAAAAAAGCCAAATTTTTAAAATCTGGGGAAAAAAAAAATTGTTATATGGTCCAAAGGCTAAGCAGACTACTCTAAACAGAACCGCGATATTATTTCTAATAACTTAACATCACTTTGTCGAATTTGTTGAACACGGCACCTTTGATCTTTCCGGATCAAAAGCATTTAATATTCGAAACGTATTGATAGCATCTCAATAATTCAAAACTGTTTTAATCAACAAAATTTTAAGCAATTGGGATTTTCGCAATAAATAATAATGCCCCCGGAAAATGTTTTGCTTCTTCAAAATCCTAAAAGCTGTATGTTCGACGTTATGCTAAAAAGCAAATCGAATCAGGTCGACAAAACTCCATTTTTTTTTTTCGCCTCCCCATTATTCACATATTTAATATTGTTCAATAAATATTTTCTCTCTTCGTTTGATCTGATACATAAAAAACCATTTTAGTTGGAATCGTTTTTCAATCTTTTAAAACAATAACGGTTTCGTCCGTCCGAGTTAATAGCCGTACATTCATCATAAACATAAAATAGAATAAAAGATTCTTTCTCCTTTCGCACGTATCAATTTTTTTTTTTTTAAGCAAAATTCTTGGCATTTTAATGTAGGTAAATTTTCATTTTTCAATAAGCAGTAAAAAAAGAGATCTCACGAGTATCGTGTGCAATAACAAATATCCTACTTTTGTCGCGTGATCGAACAGATGTTTTTTGGTTCATTAAAAAAAAAAGAAAAAAAAATTGCATGCGTGTAATTGTTTGCATACTTTGGGGATGCTGCCTACATTTAATTTCCAATCCACACACAACACACACAAAAAAAAAGTAGTACAATTTTTTAATTCGAAGCAAAAAATTTGCAATAGAATGATAATAGAATTTTTTTTCGATTTCCCATCTAAAAAAAAAAATGCAGTATTCACTATACTTATCGAAATCGAATGTAGGAACATGTGTTAACTGCTAAATAAATCAGCTTTTATAGCCTGTAAACACAAAAAAGCTCGAGGTTTTTGAAAACATGATTCTTTTTTATTTTTCGAAAAAAAAAAAAAAAAAATTCATTTATGCGATTTTTCGTTCTTGCAAATGGAAAATTTATACGACGAGTGACACTTTTTTTTGTTTCTTTTATAACATTTTGCATCATTCCGTGACCGCATTTTTTCCGAAAAAAAAAAAAAAATACGAGAACCGGAAATTCCGATAACCGATGAAGCTAAAAGAGAAGTCGGCAAAACGGTAAGAAGGGAAGAGGGGGAGGGGGGGAAGAGAGCTGATTTTAAAGTTAAAAATGGTTAAGTTATTCAAAAGATTGAAGGGAAGAGAGGAACCGAAGCAGAGAAAATCGAAAAGCGGATGTTTCGCATCAATCTTGGTATCAAAGCACTGCTTAAAAATTTACTTCTATCAGCGGTAAGTTATGGCACTTTTTCTTTGAGATTCCTGAGGAGGAAAGAAGAAAAAATACTAGACGTAAAACTGGGACGTTTGTGATGTTTAGTAATAAATTGAATGGAAATTTGAAGGTTTTTTTTTTTTCGTAAGATTTTTTTTCGGAGAAGCAAAAAAAAAAAAAAAAAAAAGACCCGATTTTTTTTGTAATTGGAAAATATTAGTTTTATGTGTTGGGGCTCTGAAAATCGGGGTGGAAAAAAATTTTTTAGCCATGCCTTATTAGTCCCCTGGGATTCAGTTATATGCCTCTCGTGCAAAATATTGTGTTTGAGATTTTTCAACAGTCTATCTTTATTACGATTTTGTTTTCTACGGGAAAAAAAAAATTCACGGAACTGAAAAATAAAAGATGGAAAAATTAGCTGATAGCGAACTACAGTGAGCAGGAATTCCGAAAATTATACGAAAGAAATGCTCTTCTGGAACCTATCGCTTTAAAAAAAAATTGTTTTCCTCAAGAAGATGGTTCAGGGAAACCGGAAGGATTGGCTAAACGTTTAATACTCAAATTTACGGTGAAAAAAATCCAAATTTTTGGTATCTAGCCGACTCCCTTGGTGTATCCTGAGATTTTTAAAACAAGTTTCAACTTGTCTGAACTGTATGTGCGGCGGGAAAATAATTTCAAAAAAACTTTTTAGGTCGAAAAACTTTTGATTCTGTTTTTCAGATTCGTCTTTTTTTTGGAACAAGTTTAAACTTGCACAACACATCTAACGAACTCTTTTGGTGTAATCTTGAATTTTTAGTGCAAGTTTCAACTTGTCTGAAATATATGTGCAATCGAAAAATAATTTCAGGAAAAAATTGGAGACCGAAAAACTTTTGATTTCGTTTTCCAGATTCGTATTTTTTTTAGAACAAGTTTCAACTTGCACAAGGTATCTAACGAACTCTTTCGGTGTAATCTGGAATTTTTAGTGCAAGTTTCAACTTGTCTGAAATATATGCGCAGCCGGAAAATAATTTCAAAAAAATTTGGAACCGAAAAACTTTTGATCTTGTTTTCCAGATTCGTATTTTTTTCGGAAGAAGTTTAAACTTGCACAAGTTATCTAACGAACTCTTTTCGTGTAGTCTGGAATTTTTAGAGGAAGTTTCAACTTGTCTGAAATTATATGTGCGGCTGGAAAATAATTTCAAAAAAATTTAAGGCTGAAAAACTTCTGATTTAGTTTTCCAGGTTCAAATTTATTCAGAACAAGTTGAAACTTGCAGCAAAAATACAAAAGCAAGTCAAAACGAGTTTGTTAGACACCTAAAATTTGAATTTTTTGCCCAATAAATCGTGGATTAGACAAAACAGTCATTCCTTCCGACATTTACTGAAACATCCTCTTAATAAAAAGAAAAACCAACCATTACGAGATTTTCGGTCATCAAAACTCCCAAAATGTTAAAGTTCCCCGGACTTCAATCCTCTGGCAGAACCTCCTACAATTTCTTTTTTCTTGCAAAAGCATAACGCCGTCAGATTATTGAATCGAATCCCCGAAAAAATGTAAAAAAAAAAAAAAAACTTCAGAGCGGGGAGAATGTATGGCAGCTGCCACGTAAAAACAGATAAAAAAATCAAATCACCATTTTCGCTCGTAACATCCGACAGGAAATACTTTGAAGGTAAATGTGAAATTCAATGTTGTGACCCGGAGGAAAAAAAAGATTTATCATCTATCACAAATGTGACGAATCCTTTTTCAATACTCCCTTTTTTTTAAATAAAAAAAAACTTTTATAAAGGATAAAAGAAAAAAGAAAAGCAAAGAAAAACTTACCGTCTGATTTGATGCATCCAAATAACGAAGACCGAAATAAGCGGTTTCAATAAGATTTAAATGACTGAAAACGATGTCGAGAATTTCCTGACCCCTTGTGTTGTCCTGCAATAAAAAAAGAGAAAAGAGAGACATTAGTATGCAGCTTGGGGATTGCCAAGTAATAGAAAAATAGCGATAAGGACGAGGAAACATGCGAACGTTTTCTTGGGATTCTTTTGGCCATTTTTTTATTTCCTTCATTTTTTTAAATTTTTTTTTGTTTTGATGAAGTCGTCCTCAGTGATGGCAAAAAGGGGGGGAAAAAAATCCATTAATTTAGTTTTTGCACACACCGGTCATTTTCGCTCCCCGCCCCATCATCAATCAACTAAGACCTATCAATCAAACAGGGTGATGAAGAGTCATTGCTACTAAGGCCGCATAGTCAAACGGCAAACTCATTTATTTTGATAACATTTAAACTCACCGAATATAGCAGATTTAAAGGAAGTAATCGTGAATAATTAGAAAAAAAAAAAAAAGAATCTTAGACAATAAGAATAAGTATCAACTATATCAATTATTATGACGTAATGTAAAAAACACTGACAAGTCGAGGGCCCTTTGTTTTCGATTAATAAACAACATAAGTTTGTTATTGTTATCGATGTTAAGTCATGTCAAGGTTTCTTTTTGTTTATAAAGATACGGAAAAGCGCATTCACGGAGGTTTTAGAAAGTCACTGGGGATTAAAAAAAAAAAAAAAAAAAACGGGAAGGAAAACTAGAGAGAAAACGACCCTTACCACAATTAATAAGTCAGTGGATATTCGATCAGGTGTTTAACAATGAGGAGAGCAGTTTAAGAGTAGGTCTCACGGAATACCGGAAGGAATTTTTTGTTTTGCTTAACACCCGATTTACGGGGGGGAATCAGACTTTAGGTATCTAACGAACTCCTTTGACTTTTTCTTGTATTCTTGTTTTCCAGGTTCGTATTTATTTGGATTAAGTTTAAACTTGTAGAAGGCATGAAAGGGTGAGGCTGAAAAATTTTTGATTTTGTTTTCCAGGTTATTTGTATTTATTTGAAACAAGTTTAAACTTGTACAAGGTATCTAACGAACGTTTTTGCGTCATCAGGAATTTTTAGTGCAAGTTTCAACTTGTTTGAATATGTGCGGCCGGAAAATAAAATCAAAAAATTTTTAAACCGAAACACTTTTGATTTCGTTTTCCAGGTTCGTATTTATTTGGAACAAGTTTAAACTTGCACAAGGTATCTAACGAACTCTTTTAATGTAATCTGGGATCTTTAGTGCAAGTTTCAACTTGTATGAAATAAATAAGCGGCCGGAAAATTATTTCAAAAAAAATTTTAGACCGAAAAACTTTGGATTTTGTTTTTTAGGTTCGTGTTTATTAGGAACAAGTTTAAACTTGGACAAGGTATCTAACAAACTCTTTTGATGGAACGAACTCTGGAACTTTTAGTGCAAGTTTCAACTTGTTTGAATATTTGCGGCCGGAACATAATTTCAAAAAAATTTGAGGCCGAAAAACTTTGGATTTTTTTTTTTTTTTCAGTTCGTATTTATTTATTTGGAACAAGTTGAAACTTGCACAAGATATCTAACGAACTCTTTTGGTGCAATCTGGAATCTTTAGAGCAAGTTTCAACTTGTCTGAAATAAGCGGCCGGTATATCACCTATTTCAAAAAAGATTTGAGGCCGAAAAACTTGTGATTTTTTTTTTTCAGTTTGCATTTATTTTGGAACAAGTTTAAACTTGCACATAAGGTATCTAACGAACTCCTTTGACTTTATTGTATTTTTGGTACAAGTTTCAACTTGTTCCAAATAAACAAAAACCAGAAAAACCAAAATCAAAGTTTTTTCGACCGGAAAACAAAATCAATTTCCAAATTTGGATTTTCAAAAAATTTACGGGTAGAATTTTCCGATCGTAAAAAAATTTCGAAAATTGATTCGAAACACAAAACATCCTTATTAATTAAAGTGTCCTGAGTAAAAAAATGTCATTGAACATTACCTCTAAATCGAACTGGTGAGGAGTTGTCGCCATTTTGGGGCAAAAAAAAAAAATCCCTTTTTGGCCCAAAAAACCAAATTTTCACTTACACTCCTACTCAGGCGTTGGTCGGGGAAAATCGGGATTGTGTAATTTGTGTTTCTTGGGCTTTTTTCCATAAGTATAAGCAACTTAAAAAAAAAAAAAAATTTCGGGGGCCCCAAATTTGGACATAAATAAATATTAATCCCGGAAAATCAGGTTTAAGCGCTAAAAAAAAAGTGCTAACAGCGACTCAGGAATTGGTCGGAGAAAATCGGGATGGTGAAATTCGTCTTCTACAAAGTCAAAAGCACCTATAAAGTCCACTTTTGTAAAATTCATTTGCGGAAAGTGCAATAACCAATCTTCCTTTCATTAAATGCTAAGAAAAAAATTATGGCTTAGGCCCTTTTTCTGCTCTGCGCCACCCTTAAATCGTTGAAAAGAAAATTTTTCCTGCGTTTTTACAGTAAAATCAACCCAATTTTTGGTGAAAAACAAAATCGGAAACACTCCTTTTTTTTTTTTATCACTTTAGGCTGCACGTTATGAGAAGTGGACAATACTTCTGTAGCACCCTCCCCCCCCCCCCAAAAAAAAAAAATCCCCGCCTTGAGGTTCTTGTGTACAAAACCTCCGCCTTCAGGTCAAAAAGAAAAAAAATGTAAGGGTGAAAATTCATTAAGGAATGTTGGACCAACTTGTTGTACCAACATGTTAGACAAACAAACAAATCGACTATTGCAAAATTTAATCCTATGCCGAAATTAGTGTGGGATGTTGGTCCAACAAGTTGGTACAACATGTTTGTCCAACATTCGGTAGTGAATTTGCACCCTAGGAGTAAATTCTGCAATAGCCGATTGTCAAACATGTTGGTACAACAAGTTCGTCCAACATTCCAACAAGTTGATACAACAAGTTGGTACAACATGTTTGTCCAACAAGTTGGTACATGTTTGTCCAACATTCCGTAGTGAATTTGCACCCTAAAAAAAAAAAAAAAAAAAAAAAATTTTTGAAAAGTTAAAAATGGTAAAATGTAAATCATAGCATTAAGTGCGACGTCATTTGAGATTCTGACGATGATAATATTATTATATTTACAAATACCTCCATTAGGATATTTTGGGAGGAATGTTTTTAAATAGGGGCGATTTTGAAAATCGCAGCATTCGAAAGCGAAAGCGAGGAAACGCATCATTATTCCTTTCGGAAAACTTCTCCGGTATAAGGCAAGCAAAAAGGGAAAATGAAAAGCCTTTATACAAAAAGATGTTATAAAATTTTATGAAAACTCATTTAGCGAAAGAGAGGCTACAAATAGGATATTATCTCGGATTGTAATTACGGCATTACGATTCCACGAGAGCAAACCTTTGTTTTTCCTTTTTTTTTTCCTAGAAAAAAGGAAAGAGTATCTTTTTTTTTTTTTTTTAGCAGGAAGTGAATGATATAACCAAAAAAAAGAAATATTAGGTGCGGTATCGAGCTACGCCTACAAAAGGATGCACTCGTTTTTCACATTTTAAGCCTCGGGAAATATTTTCGGCCCTCACACGGATTTTATGAGGGGAAAAAAATTGCCTGTTGGTTAGTTTTTAACGCTATTATTCACCGGCACGGTGCCACTGGTTTTTATTTTATTGTATTGTTATTATTTTTTTTTCTTTAGTCTGAAAGAGGAATATTCCGTATAAATATATATTTTTATAACGTATTATAATTTGTTTTGGTTGGATGAAATGAAAGTTTTAGTTCGACCGTTTATGGAAATAGGAATGCGTAATATATGTAGTTTTTCCCCTTTTTTTTTCCCTTGATAAGGAATATCCCTTTCTTTATTTTTTTATATTTTCATATTGAATGCGACAGACATTGTCTTTGTTGTTTGTTTGCTTGCTTTTTTTTGCTTTTCTTTTCTTTTTTGTAATGAGAATTTATTTCGGCGTGACGTTTCATAAATAGGGGCGTTGCCCTTTTTTTCCCCTGGTTTCAAGAGGGAGATGAGAAATGATGATTTTTTTTTTTTAAAGAGAAAGTGCTCGGTGATGTTTCCGGGAACGGAAAGTCGGTGTGGGCGACTCTCTAAATCGGATTTGATTTCAAAGCTGGTGAAATCCGATCAGTATTAGGCGAAAAAAATTCAACAACCGGGAAATCTAAAGAAATATAACCTTTAGTATAAGCTATGAGGTCAAAAGTAGGTCTGGAAAGAGAAAGCTTCAATGAATACAGGAAGGAATGGCTGTTTCGTCCAACGCTCGATTTATTGTTAAAAAAAATCAAATAGTGGCTACCGAACTCTTTTGGTGTGATCTGAAATTTTTAGCGCAAGTTTCAACTTGTCTGAAATATATGTGCAGCCGGAAAATGATTTCGAAAAAAATTTGAGACCGAAAAATTTTTAATTTCGTTTTCCAGGTTCTTATTTATTTGGAACAAGTTTAAATTTGCACAAGGTATCCAACGAACTCTTGGTGTAATCTGAAATTTTTTGTGCAAGTTTCAACTTGTTTGAAATATATGAGCAGCCGGAAAATAATTCAAAAAAAAAATTGAGATCAAACTTTTGATTTCGTTATTTGTTTTTTTTTAAATTTCGTTTTTCAGAACAACTTTAAACTTGCACAAGATATCTAACGAGCTCTTTTGGTGTAATCTGGAATTTTTAGTGCAATATATGTGAAACCGGAAAATAATTCAAAAAAAAAAAAAAAAAAAAAAATTTAAGACCGAAACACTTTTGATTTCGTTTTCCAGGTTTGTATTTATTTGGAACAAGTTTAAACTTGCACAAGGTATCTAACGAACTCTTTTGGTCTAATTTGGAACTTTTAATACAAGTTTCAACTTGTCTAAAATATATGTGCAGCCGGAAAATAATTCAAAAAAGCAATTAAGACCAAAAAAACTTTTTATTCTATTTTTTTATTTCGTTTATTTAGAACAAGTTTAAACATGCTTAAGCTATCTAACGAGCTCTTTTGGTGTAATCAGGAGTTTTTAGTGCAAGTTTCAAATTGTCTGAAATATATCTGCAGCCGGAAAATAAGTTCAAAAACATTTGAGACCGAAAAACTTTTCATTTCGTTTTCCAGGTTCGTATTTATTTGGAACAAGTTCAAACTTGCACAAGGTATCCGAGGAACTTTTCTAAAGTAATCTGGAATTTTAAGTGCAAGTTTCAACTTGTCTAAAATATATGTGCAGCCGGTAAAATAATTCAAAAAAAAAGACCAAAAATCTTTTGCTTTCGTTTTCTAGGTTCATATTTATTTTGAACAAGTTTGAACTTGTCACCAAAAATACAATAACAAGTCCAAAAATTCGTTAGATACCTAAATTATGAATTTTTTTTCCCCTTTTTCAAAAAACAGCCATTCCTTGCGGTATTTTCTGAAGCTTCTTCTTAAACGGCTTTAGGCATTTTTGTGTTAGTTCTTGTTTTGACAAGACGATTATGTTGTGCAACAAAGCAACTGCTGTTGTACTAGGAGCAACACAATTGCTTATTCCTGCCGAAACATTTCGCTGATTTTTGCACGAATTTTTACAAACTTTTCTGCTTCAGTGCATTTTCTCCTTTATATCAGTTGAATTTTTTTTTTTATTCTCGAGTGTTTTTTAAATTCACACGTCGTTAACTTTCTAGACATAAAGGCCATTAAAAACTTATGAAACATTTTTTTTCCTTCAGCAGCAGAATCATATCAGACTCGACTCAGGAGGAGCTTAAAACTGGCATTGAAGTATCCCCCATAAAACAACTTTAAATACTCTGAAAGCTGAAGGGAGTGTTGAGCTTATTAGTAAGCTCTGCTTCCCACGCGATTTCTAAGCAACAGCAAACGTTACTCGACTTCCACAGAGATTGATTCTCAGTTTCCTGGAATCTCAACGTTGTGCTGGAAAAAAAAAAAATTTAATCCCAACAGAGAAACAAATTTTTTTTTCCTTCTCCGAGTTGGCCTCTTTTACGTTCAGAGAAAAAAAAAATTACGAACAAGGAAAATCGGGGGGAGGAAAAAATAGCGGTAAATATAAAAACTTGGTAAAATCGAAAAAATCAAGGCCGGTATCGAAAAAAAAAAAAAAAATTCGCGGTTTCATTTTTCGATCATTTTTTTTTTCTCCCTTCGTCCTTTTCATTCTTTTGTTTTTATCTCTGTCATTTAGTTCTGTCCGTAATAAAAAGAAGAGTCTCTCCGGATGATACTGGAGAACAGTTTAACGATCCTACTTTTTATTAGGGTCCTATTACGATACTCCTCGCATTAAGAGAGCTCCTCGTTTTCTAGAAACCTGACGTGTCGCTTTTTTTTTCTTTTTTTTTGTCGTTTCAAACTGCTTCGAGTTTCATACAGCATTCCTTTTAAACTTTTTTTTTTCCGTCTTAACTCTCTCTCTCCTGGGTTATTACTCAGTTTTTAACAACCCCTTTGAAAACCGCTCCGAGGCAATAATAGTGCCTAACGAGTTATTAATGGGTTTTCCGTCTATGAATAATTTACATCGTTTTAAATTGTAGCAATACCTGAAGAAAATATGGAGGGAAGTAAATACGAGAGAAAAAAAACATACCGGTATATATATTTTCCGCTATCGATCAAACCTACCCTTTTTTCCTTTTCTTTTTTTTTATTTTGTTTTGCGGATGAGAAAAAAGTCAACAATGAAAGCTATATACGGATTACAAAAAGCTGGCTCATATTTCTTAGACGATCTGCTTGGGGATTTCCGGCACCTTAATGTTCCTTTTTTTTTTTTTTTTTTTTTTTTTCCCTGCTTACCTGGTTAAAAATATACCCAACCGAATGTCAAAGAATCCCTTTTTTTAAAAAAGACGAACAGAACAATTTTATTGCGAGTCCATTCGATTCAAAAAAAAAAAAAAAAAAAAAAAAATTCTTAGTAAAATGCCTTAAGATATCATGCTTCCGTTGAGTGTTGTTATTTATCCGGTTATGAAGACCTGGTACAAGTTTCTCAAGACGATTGTTGTTCACACAGCCTTGGATATTTACCTCCGAGGTGGGTTATATATATTTTTCGTATGCAGGCATCAGTCACTGTGGGCTGGTCAGGGGGTCGACGATTAAAATATTCCTGGAGGCATGAAGATGAATTGCAGGAAAAAAAAAGAAGAGAAAATTTCCTGAATTGAACGTTTTATTCCCCTTGGACAACATTACGATGTGAATTGTCGTGTAGCATCAATGAAAGCAGATATAGCCCTAATAAAATCGTTTTTGGCCGTTTTAATTGCTCTATAACGGTTGTGGTGGATGGTCGTGTTTTCTTTTTTTTTCCATATTATTGCATTTAATCCGGATATTTCCTGTATTTCGTCGGGTTAGAACTATAAGGTTCTAAATCGATTTTTGAATAGATGCTTGTTCACCATGTTTAACTTATGGGGAAAGACATCAATTGAAAAATCGATTTAGAACCCTATGGTTCTAACTCGACGCTTTTTTCTTTTTTTACAACTAACTTATTACAGAGGAGACCTGTAACGTTGGGTGGTTCGAAAATCAACTCTTTTTTCGGACTTTTAAAACTCTTATATCGGTAAAAGTTTCTTTGTGTAGGTAGAGTAACAGCTTTGAATTTTTTCAGATTTTTTGAACCTCAAGGTGTTCAAAAAATCAATGCGACACCTCATGCAGTTCAAAAAATCTACGACACTATCGCATTAACAACACCTTGGGTGAACTTAGGGTGTCCCTTATTTTTCGATTTATCGAATCTGAATTAGTGCATCCCCAGAATCGGTTTACTCTGTGCCATATATGAACCCTATTTTTTTTCCGATTTTTTACTCGGCGAGAAACTGCCCCGACTTGCGCTTCAAGGTCAGGAAATTTCAGGGGTCCGAAGCTTGAAAATTTTTTGCCTTGATCTTTGGTTGCTTGTTACGCCTTGAGCGTTATGACGTCAAAAAGACGTCTCACTGACGTCATGTAGTGGCGAATACTATTGGTGTCGTTGCAGAGTGACGTCATTTTGACGTCATTTCAAAATGTAAAATTGATCAGGAAAGTAACCATTTCTGATGACGTCATTGGCACGTGTATAGTTGAGGTTTTTACGAACGTGTATCCATAAGATTGTGTATCCATTCGATTGTCCGAAACTAAGCCTCTGACTTCAGGAAATACTGCCCCTAAACTTGAAAATCAAGTAAAATTTAAAGGGTTGAAAGCTCCGGGAAATCGGGAAATCGGAACCTTGAAAACTTCAAAAATCAAGAAACATGGAGATGGGATTTTACCCGACGACAAAAATGACCTCACGGTGAGGCGTCAAATTTCCGTCATCAGGCGTAACCATTTTCTGTGACGATTTTACAAGATTTTCCACGTCAGAATTAAGTAGAAAATTTCTACTTGACTCTTACTCCCGAATGAAGTAGAAAAATCCTACTTGACCCGGAGGACAAGCTAATTCGAGAGTTAAGGCATTTTCACGAATTCGGGATCAGGATTTCGTTTGGAAACCTTTTATTTCAGAGTTATCTTTATTTTTCCCTTCTCCTTTTACTTTTTGATTTGTTTTCGTTACTCGGAAAGTTTTAAAATGGTTCCTTCCAGCTTTTCATTCAACGAGATGTTTAAATGTATGTGATTTTTTTTTTTTTTCAACTGTGGCTAAAAATCATTGATTTCGTCGAAGGGATAACAGTCACGATCTCTACCATAATAACTGGTCAGTATTCGGGCATTTGAATATAACACACGCAATACCTATAGGGCTTCTCAATTTTTATTACTCACAGTATCATGCGATCGTCGTTACCTTTAATTACCGAATATTTCCATTTTTTTTGTGAAAAAAATTAACTTTTTTTTTTTTTTTTCTTTTTTCGTCGTTTGTTTGAAATTAAACCCTAAGGGAAAATAACGTGGGCGACAGACTCGTTTTTTATTTTCCTTTTTTTTTAAATCACCTTGATAACTTGCACTGGAATTACGTTGTCCCATTTAATAAATTAAACATAAAATATATCGTTTTCGTCACTTTAAAGGCGCGATATTTTTTTTTTTTTTTTTATAAATAGCCGGAAAAAGGTACATAATAAATTGCCTAAAAGAGCAGATGTTTTAATCGAAACTATATTGTGTTCGACGTAGCAATAGATGTCAACCCAACCCACCCCACTGCACCCTTTTATTTTGAAAATTGTAAAATAAATCCAGCCGCCTGGAAAATTCAGGAATTCGATAGACGACACATCTTTGTACATTTTTTTCAAAAAAAAAAAAAAAAAAAAAGTGTTTGCTACTCCCCGCCCCCTTGCGAAGGCTTTAATTAACCCCCTTGCCCCAATTCATGTAAAGTAAATGTTCGATAAAATGGGGAAAGTTTTCTCTTAAAAGAAAAACATTGGACTTTTGTAAAGCAAGATTTCTGCGATAATAATTAATTTTCTTTCGACTAAAAAGTTAGATGTTCCTCCTCTTTTCAACAAAAATACTTCAAGAGCGGAATATCATTTTCCCTCTTTTTGAAAGGAAACAAATTTTCGCATTTTAAAACGAATTCCCCGAAAAAGAGGAGGTAAATACCCGGGACAAAAATTTTTGGATTCGATCCAGAAGCGAAAACGCTATTTATTAAAGAAACTATTGGTTAATATTTCAAAACAAACAAAAAAAGAAAAAAAAAGTCTCTGGAAACGTCGAAGTGAACCCGAGATTTTTCCATACGTCAAACCAAAATGCTAAACGGTTAAAAAAAAAAAAAAAAAAAAAAAAAAAAAAAAATTATTGTGTTTAGTTAAAAAAGTTGTTACTTTTTTTTTTTTTTAAGTTGTAATGTAGACGATTTGATTAAGAATTTTAATGTGTGAATTTCTTTAATTGTATACATTACAAGGTAAAAAAATATGTATCCTGCTTAAATTAAAACAAGTACTAAAAATATGCAGCTGATACGGTATCTTTCTCATCAGTTCAATGACCAATAAATGCCTTTGAGGTAAAGTCAGGTTCATATCATGAAAATGACGAAAAATTATAAATGGACAAACGAATCTTTTTTATTTTTTTGTTTCTTTTTGGAGTTGAACGGGAAAAGCTTTTTAATGAAAAGAACCCTATCAAAGTTGGAGAGATTGTCTGAGATTTTTTTTTTTTTTTTAGTGTGAGATTGATTGGTTTGAAAGAAAAGAAGAAAAATAATTGGGGCGTTCGTTGGATTCTTCTTTATTTTTCTTTCGCATGTGGTAAAGTGAATACAAAAAAAAAAAATTGCGGAATTTGGAAATTTTGAACGATTTCTACAGGCTCAATTTCACTTTCCCGACCATTTTTCCTAATCCGTTTATCCTAAAACAATGAATTCCTAATATATATCCCGTATATGGTTGATGTCTTTACATCGTCTAAAGTACGAACAATTTCAGCAAGTAAAAGGTAAAATAGCGAGTGGAAAAGTCGGTCTTCAGGTTATAAAGGATCTCTGCTATAAGCTACTGTAAAATTTTTCGGTTTCAAATGTTTTTCAGTTTTTGTGTTTTTACACAAATTCAAAGCTTTCCTTCCAGTTTTTGAATTTTTCAATTCAAAATTGTGGTTATAGAACACTTTATAACGCGTCAAGTATAACGGTCAGTTTATAACGGTCAGTTGGTAACACGACATTTAGTAACGCTACCAATTGGTAACGCTACTTTTTAATAACGGCGACATATAATAACACCGTCATTTAATAACGTGCCGAAATATAACGCGTCATTTCGTAACATATAGATATTTGGCGGGCAGTATGCATAATTAAAGAAACACCAAATAAAAAAATAAAAAAACTTTTGAAATCCTATTGTTACCTTATGTAAAGCTTACTTCTTACAAATTCTGATGTAAGTTTATTGCTAATTCTATTGTTAGCTTAAGTAAACCTAACTAAAAAAAAATTCCGTGAAAAAATCAATAAATCACAGGGTTGACTGAACTAATTTTAGTCAAAGTGGATGGCAATAAACCACGTGTGCATTTTATTTTAAATTTTATTTTCAATTTAAATTACCAACGAATTTTTTTCTTAGTGCAGGTGCGTAAATACATAATAAATAATCGTGATATTTTTACTGAATGAGGAACAATTACTTTAAGTTTGTCCGCCCCTGCATATATGCAAATATACTATTTATTAAAAAAAATTATTATAAAAATTCGAAACAAGCCAATGTTACGAAATGACGCGTTATATTTTGGCACGTTATTAAATGACGGTGTTATTATATGTCGCCGTTATTAAAAGGTAGTGCTACCAATTGGTAGCGTTACTAAATGTCATGTTGCCAACTGACCGTTATAAACTGTCGCGTTTTTATTTGACGCGTGATAAAGTGTCGGGAGACCAAAAATTCTGACTTTCCAGTTAATAAACTCGATTTTTTTTAACTGACTCGTTAGTCAAACATGTAAGAAAAAAAAAAGTTAAGGAAAACGTTACGAAAACCTTGGGTTTCTTCCACTGTTATTTTCAGATTTTTCTTTCAAATATTTTCCTGAACGTTGTTAAGGAAAACATTGTAAACATAAACTAACAACTGTGTGTGCGGTTCAAAAATTTCCTCATTTCGAATGAATTTAACCGCATTTATTCGAAACTCGCTTTGACATTTCTGGATGTTTTCGCAATATCAATTCCATGAAATGCCCAGGATTGGAATGGCTCCTACATCCGGAAAACCGTGTGGACATTAAGCGCGAAAAAAATCACATTTTTTTTTAGCTTTACATCCTTTCTTTTTAACCGAAGAAAATAAAAACAATCCACGTGTCGATGGTTATCTTTAGTAGACCTTCCGCAGTTTGATAAATGAGCGAAAATGGCAACCGTAAGAAGAAACGGAAGAGGCCAAAAGCATTAAATGAAAAAAGGTTTCTCCGAGTTAAAACAGTAGTAACAAAACCGCATTAAGATAAAGGGCAAAGAAAAATGACGGTCATTAATAAAGTGAAGCAGAAGGGATAGACTGATGACGTAAGGATCGTCACGGAGATAAAATAAAACAAGATTAAAACAATTCAAGTTATCCAGATGATACTTTTTTCCAGTTTCCACGGTTTCTCAGATTGAATTTTTTTCCCCACTCGCAACACAAGAAAAAAAAAAAAAACTTTGATTGCAATTACATATATTTCCCTTTCACAACCCTTTGTTTATACAAAAGGAAAACAAAACAAAATATCCTTTCAAGGCCTCAATTTTGCACTTTCAGCGCAAAAAAAAAAAAGGCCACACCTAACCTAGCTGCAAATGCTTTTCCTAATATCATGTAATTGTATCGGTCAGACGTCGTATTGATTTACAAATAGTCCGTCAATAAACGGTTTAAACAAAGGGAATTCATGTTTATTTTCAATTATCCCCCAGCCCTAATCCTAGGGAAGTTAATTAGTTGTTTCCAGATAATCATGGATTTACCATGAATATCTCGAATTTTCCGTTTGAAAAAAAAATAGGAAGACCATCTTTGTATAAAATTTTTATAGCTACCCAGTGTACGTGACATAGAAGGGAAGTAATTAGGTTACTTTGTAAAAAACAGGGTACGTTGAAAATAGATTTTTTTTTTTTTACGAAGAGCTTCTTTTTCCTTCCTTTTTTTCGTCCTTATTACTTTCCTTTCGGAAGATTGGTCGAAAATTCATGTTTCACGGAAACTTGAGACTTTCTGAGGCTTGCTAACAAGATGAAAAGGAGGGGGGGGGGGGGGGGGGAAGGGTTCTCGATTTGTCGGTGAAATCCGCATAACTACTTATCGTTTTATTTGATTGACCCTCGATCAATCAAGTGGCTGATTTTCATGAAGAAGTTCTATTTCCGGTGTGTTTCCTGATCAGTTGGAAAAGGTTCGAAGGGGTTTTCCCGACGTTTAATTTGTTAAAATATCGTGTGTATCGGTAACTTACTGCGATAAATCCAGCGGAAAAGTGTACACTTTTCCATCCAAACGTGTGTTCAATGAATGTAAAAACACCTCGTGAAAAACGAGCACATCAAATGTTCGGCCAACAAGGGCCAATATCGCATTACTTCTAGCTATGCCCAGGCCAATAAGCTGGTCAGGAAAGTCAAGGGGGCGAAAGATTCTTTTAAAGAAGCTCCAAACGACCTCTTTTAACATGAAAGGTATGGAAATTACATTAGTCAAAAAAAATTAAAGGATAGGGTAAAACTTTCTCACTGGCTGAGCCTCATTTTTTTTCCCGGCTGGCTACGGGCCTGGCGATTTCGCTAGAATGGAGCATTAATGCTCACATTGGATATATTGCTCTTGATGCAACCAGGTATTCAATAAATAATCTTCTGCTCCAGTATCGCTTTAAACAGACAAAACGACTGCACCTTGATAGAACGTTCGTTGTGTGCAAACTGTCCAGGGTAGGGATGCAAACAACAAATTTCAACAAAATTTCAAAAAAATTTTCTCAGATTTTGCTTCTGGACCTGTAAGACTAAGGATTCAAAATCTAAAATTTCTTGTTCAAGAATCTTGCTCAAGATCTTGAGAGATCTTCAAAAATCTTGCGAGATCTTGAGCCAGATTCTCGAACAAGAAATTTCAGATTTTGAATCCTTAGAGTCTTACACGTCCAGAACCAAAATCTGAGCAAATTTCTCGAAATTTTGTTGAAATTTTTTGTGTGCATCCCTAGTCCAGGGGATCCAGAAGAATATTTTCCTTAGAACTAAACCAGATAGAACCCGATTTTATTTCAAAAATCTATGATTAATGGCCTAATCATAGACCTCTTTAAGGGCCTTTTGAAAAAAATCCAAGGGTCCGAAATCGGTACTGGCGACGACAGTGCCAATGCCAAACAAGTTATTTTAATTTTGGAACCGATGCCATTTGCTGGTATCTACTTTGTAATAATGTCTTGTTGCAGATACCGATGCCGTTTCCCAATCCAGTTACGTTCAAAATTTCAAGGAATTTGAAAATTTTCGATTATTTACCAGGGTTGAAATTCCGATTCCGATTCTGATTCCAATTTCAACCAAAATTGATAATTGTGCTGCGATCCCTGCTTTTTAAGTCAATCTGGATCGAAAATATTTTTTTGGATGCCGATGTCGATGCCGATGCCGATTCCGAAGATTCCAAACTGTTTTCAGATGAGATTTCGATTCCGACTCCTATTTCTTCAAAAAAAAGCACGGATTCCGATTCCGATTCCAATTATTTTGAAATAGCAGATTCCGATTTCGATTCCGATTCCGAATAAAAATTAATCAAAATTGCAGCCCTGTTATTTACCTCCCTTTCTTATTCTAACCGTTTTGCTTCGGACCCCTGAAAAAATTCTGGATTTCTTATCGGATTTAGATTTCCATCAGGCATCAGTGGCGAAGCAAAATTATAATCTTACCTGAAACAAATAAAAAAGAATAAAAGTTAATTTTTTTTGTCACCAACATGTGGAGTATTTAAAATTCTTATTTTTTTAAAACTTAAATCAAGATGAGGAACGAAGAAGGCAGACGAGAAACTGATCCGGCAGGGTATAATCTCATCTGCTACAGCAGAACAGGTAATTTTCGTGAAGATAAACGTCTATGGACATATTGACTCATATGAAAAAAAAGAAGTCGAATAGGGCAGAGTAATCAAGAATACTGCAGTTATAACCCCCAGCCCCAAACGCCATCAAGTTTGAACTTGACATTGTCAAGTTTCAACCTGCCGATGTCAGGTTCGAACGTGACAATAAATACTGACCGTTTACAACTTGAAAATGATAAGTTTGAATTTGACAACGCTAAGGCCCAAGTAAACATTGAACTTGGCAATGTCAGGTTCAAACTATATGTCGTGGAATAAGACGAACGTTTTGGCAACGTTGGACTTTTCAGTATATACTCATAAAGCAAATCATTGACATGTCATTTTTATGTAATAACGTTTTATTTAATATATTGTAAATATACACATATTAGAGTAAACTAGACATGGTGTCAGAAGTGGGATTACGTTTTTTAAATAGTACAGGACCAACAATTTGGTCGAAGGTGTGAGTAATCTGAGAGAAAATAGTAACACGTTGCTCAAAACAAAATGGCGGCAACATCATTATCGGCTTTTCAACCGCCGGAACCGTTCGATTGGACAGGCGAATGCTCCACGGCGTGGCGAAAATTCAAATTTGATTTTGACGTGTACCTCGAGGTCTTGGATGAACCTGAGGTCCAAGTCGTGTCGAACCAAAGCGCGGACGAGATCTAGGATCGCGATCCCGACTCCCAAGCCTTTCCCACTCCTAAATGCCCCTTGACCAGGAGACCAAAGCGAAAGGTCAAGTTACCGTTTCGATTAAGAAAGCACTATATTGTTCAATCAAAAATGTGATATTTTTTATGTATTATAGAGAGGGAGATGTCGTGGAATAAGACGAACGTTTTGGCAACGTTGGACTTTTCAGTATATACTCATAAAGCAAATCATTGACATGTCATTTTTATGTAATAACGTTTTATTTAATATATTGTAAATATACACATATTAGAGCAAACTAGACACTATACAGTGTTAAGTTTGAACTTGAAACAATCAGGTTTAAACTAAATAATGTTAAGTTCAATCAAACTTAACATTGACACAATTTGACAGTCGACACACAGGTATTAAGCAACGAAACTTCAGGGCTTCCGCACCGAATCGTTCCGTCAACGTCCGCATTATTTCTTCGGAATATTCGTTTGGAGACCGGTTTAAAAAAACGTCCTTGGTCCAAGCTTTGGAGATTTTGTCAAAAGGAAACCCAGGGCGAAAAGAGAAATGTTCTTACGTAGATAAGAAATCCATTATCATCCGCCTTCTTCAACGGGTTGAGCTTTCCGCAGGAACTCGAAATTTTGATTCACAAAGAGCGTTTCCCGAATCTAGCACCTCGGGAAATATATAAATAAATTTTCGTCAGTCACGATCCAGTTATACACACTCGTAGGGGTTAAAATAATAATGAGGTGATGGAAGGGAAATTTTCCTGAAATGCATGAAGATAACGCAAAATTTTATCACTCCTGCACAGAAAAAAAAAAAGAGAAAGATGTAATCATTCGAAAATTATCAGCCCTGGTAATCTGGAGAGAGAGAGAGAGAGTGGGTGTAGTTATACAAAGGCCCTCGCTAAATGGATAAGAGATATATATAAACAAACTCGCTACCAATTTTCGAAATGAAACATCTTTGATCTCGTGTTCGATAGACCCCAGCGGTAATACCTTTCTCTTTGTTTAGGGACGTGTAATTTTCCTTAACAAAGAGAGGTAACGTGTTGCGGACAGATAGCCTCTTATCTCGCTTAACGACATGAATCTCGCTCACTTTTCATTTAACTCCCCATATATACTTCGGTTGTTTGGTCAGCTGGGAAAAATATCTGCAGGGCGGGTAAAAAGGTAAGAGGGTTATTTGTTTGGAGTTGCAGCGCCTTGTTGCGGTCATCCTTTTCCTGCTGAAAAAAAAAGAGAGAAAGAAAAAAAAATCTTCAATTCCTTCTTTTTTTTTTTTTCAACAAAAGGCCAATCGAAAAAACAAAAGATATCTGTAAATTTTCATTTTATAATTTAAAGGACGTTCGGGATTTCTCGGCCGCAATATTCAATTCAATACCAATTCGTGAAACCAAAAGGAAAAAGCAATTAAGGTGAAGACTTGTTTATTGCAGCGTGGAAAAAAGTCACCTGGGACGCAATAATCTATTTTGGAGGGGTTTTACAAAAAAAAAGAGAGAGAAAAGGCATTTTTGCCGTTTAACCTTTACGTTTTCATTTAGCTCTTAAGAGATTATTAAAAACGCTATCATCATCTTCGTTATTGGACGGCTGCGGCTCCATTTAGAGTTGAAACGGAATCGGATTCGGTATCGGATCCGATCCGATAAATTCAAAAAGTAATTGCGATCGGAATCTGACTCAAAAATCCCAGGCAAATAAAATGTTGTGGAAAAATGGTGGATTCCAATGGAATTTTTAGTAGAGTCCACCTGGATTTTTGGTGCATTCTTGTGGATTGCACCTGGATTTTAAGACTTATTCCACCGTTTTTCCACCATTTTTTCATCCTTTTTTTTACCATTTTCTCTTACCAAGTGGTGGCTGAAATCAGAAAAAATGGTGGAAAAATGATAGGAAAATGGAGAATTGAAACGGAATCGGATTCGGTATCGGATCCAATAATTCCAAAAAGTAATTGCAATCGGAATCTGACTCTAAAATCTCAAACAAAAAAACTGTCTTAGAATTTGAGTCAAATAATCTCGGAATTTCCACCAATTTTCCATAGTGGAATACACGTGCATTGGGACATTCAAGTATTACGTAAGCATGATTTTCGTGAATTTGAACCCCCCTCCCCCGGTTGTAAGATATTTCGCCATACTTAGCTTATGGCGAAGATGGTTAATGAGGACCC
Organism: Liposcelis bostrychophila; assembly: GCA_037577465.1. Taxonomy (NCBI): domain Eukaryota; kingdom Metazoa; phylum Arthropoda; class Insecta; order Psocodea; family Liposcelididae; genus Liposcelis; species Liposcelis bostrychophila. Next base: position 10,336,406 of record CM075212.1, read on the forward strand.
CCCCTCCCCTAAAAATTACATAATACTTGAACGTTCCCATTCCAGGATCTGTTTTGTCTAAGATAGGTCGGAATCCTTATAGGCGTCAAAAATAATTTTCATCTCAATTCAGCTGAAAAGTAATTAATAAAATAAGGACTGGGATATGGGGGCATATCCCTACGTAGGAGAACGTCTTTGGAGTACCGGTACTGTCTTAATATTGCTAAATTTAAAAAATGAAACCATTTAAAAATTTTTAGGCATTTTTCGTGCTCGTTTTTGGTCAAAAAATTCGAATTTTTTCATAAAAATATAATCTTTTTTTCCTGGCACGAAAAAAAATTAAAATTTTTGATATAAAATGTCAAGAGTTGAAAAAAATTGGTCAAAATTTTATTTAAAATCTTCAAAGTTAAAATTTTTGTAATAAAACACTACTATAGCTTTAATTCTTGGCTAAAGGAAAGGGTCTATTGCAGAACCCCTAACTTCAGAACCCCTAAATTGGCAAAACCTCTAATAGGGGTTCTGCAGTTAGGGGTTTTGCAAATGGTGAAAAATCAACGAAATTAAATTAGTCTATGGCAGAACCCGTAACTTCAGAACCCCTAAATTGGCAAAACCCCTAATAGGGATTCTGCAGTTAGGGGTTTTGCAAATGGCGAAAATAATAAAAATAATTATACAATGACGGAATTAGGATTTTTAAGAAATATCTTTATTTTAACCGGTATATATCAGATATGTTATCACAGGTTCTTGTCATATGTTTATCACATCCTTATTATCACAGATGAAGTCACCGATGCAAGATTCGCTATTTTCCCTTAAAAAAGTGCAGGGTGTCTACCGACCTTGAAAACGTTTAAAACATTGAATTAGCCTTGAGTGTGAAGTAGAACCTTGAAAACCTTGAAAACCTTGAAAAAACCTTGAATTTCAAAAATGATTTTCAGTAGACACCCTGAAGTGGCTTTAAAGTCATCAAGAATTATTAATAAAAAATATCTTTCACGTGAAACGCAAACGTCGAAGCAGCTGTAATTATAAGTCGCATAAGTGCGAAAGCGCGCAACGGTGGGAAAAAGTTTTTAAAAGTTTTGGCGGTAATCACCGTACTTTTAAAAACTTTTAAAAGTTTTGGCCGCGATTATTTTAATAAAGTTTTTAAAAGAAAAAAAAATTAAATTAAATTAATTCAAATAAATATTTTTGTTGATTTTTCACCATTTGTAAAACCCCTAACTGCAAAACCCCTAATAGGGGTTCTGCAAATTTAGGGGTTCTGAAGTTAGGGGTTCTGTAAAGTCCCCAAAGGAAAAAGGACAAAATTAATTTTTTTTTTTAAATTTAATTTAATTTATTGATTGATCTTTTTTTTCTTTAAAAAATGTAGTGAACATTTTATTTTAAAATTTCTAAGTTCTTGTTTTTGTTCATGTAGTCTAATTTTAATATTAAAAAAAAAAAGATATTTAAAAGAAAACGGCGAAAATTTAAAAAAAAGTTAAAAATTTCAAGAAATTTTTAAGTCTTGTAAAAGTTAAGTTTAAAATCTAAGCAACTTCAAGTTTCTTGTAAAATTTAAGTTCCTTGAAAATTTACAAGAAATTTTCTAAGTCTTTGCTTTCGTCCATGTCGTCTATTTTAAAATAAAATCTTAACTTTAAATTTCTTGTAATTTTTTTAGAAAATTTCTTGTAAATTAAAAAAAAAAAAAAAAAAAAAGCAGAGAAAATTTTAAACAAAGTTAAATAAAATTTTTGGTGCGAACAGACCGACACCCGGAAACACCCACAGATAGATTTCCCCAGGACCGAGCCCCAAGACGTAGTCTTACGTCAAAAATTTATTATTTTCGCATCATTAAATAAAAAACAATTTGGACATGCATAATTTTGACTAAGTTTATGCATATTTTTTAAGCGCCAAAATTTGTATATGCATAATTTTTACAAAATATATGTATCATTTTTTTAGCATGAAAATCTGGATATGCATAATTAATGCATATGCATAATAAATATGCATAATTAATGCATATAATTTTTTTAATCATAAAGCAGGAAAATTTGCAAATATTCCTCTTATTCAGCTTTTTTTTTTCTATTTTATGCATACTCATTTATGCATCATTTATGCATCATTTATGCATCATTTATGCATAATTATATTTGAGGGTGAAAAAAAAATCCGGTAAAAAAACCTAGGTTCTTTATACATAATTGATGCATTTTTTATGTATGTCCAATTTTTCGTGTAATTTATATGATTTTTACATAATTTTACGCATCTCTTTTTCGTATGGGACCGAAATATTTCTTAAAACGAAATCTTAAGTTTTTGTTCCCTAGTTCCAATCCGAATCGAAATTAGCATCACTCCAAAAAATAGTTAATGAATCGGAATCGGAATCAGAATTAGGATCGGCATCGCAGCCCTGGCTTACTGATACAGGAAAAATTTTAACTGAGACTTACACTAATCCGAACGTAACGAAAGAAAAAAAAGACTTAAAATATCGATGACTCCTACGCAGTCGTGGAAAGAAGTAAAATAAAATCGCTTCGGTTTTTTTTTTCGTGATTTTTTTTTTTTAAACCTGTAACATCGCCTACAGGTCAATTGAACAGGTGTGCTATTTAAAAAAAAAATACTTCCGAAGTGACATAACTGAAAGTTTGTGTAATAATAAAATCAGTGTTTTTTTTTTTTTTTTTTTTCGCTGAAAGTTAACTTTTGCGAGAAAAAAAAACTGCAAATTTATAGGCAACTTGATCTCTTGGGTGAGGCATAAAAACCGGAAAAAATATAAAACTTTGAAGCAACTTGTATTTCTAAGTATTTTTAAGTATTTAAACCACCTACTCCATGGTAATTTCGTCAAGGGGAAAAAAATTGAAATGTCCTCGTCATAGGATTAACATCACAAAAAAATAAAATATAAAAAAAAAAAAAACAATTATACAATATAGCAATCAGTTTTTTCTTTCTTAGTGGAAATAAATGTAAATTTAGAAAGGAAAGAAAATTACTTAAGAGCTATTTTGCGTTGAGAAAGGAGAAATTTTTAAGGGAAAGACCGGAGTTTTTAATGCTTATTTTTCAACTTCCGGAAAATCCGTAGAAGTTGTTATTTTTGAATTTTGAAGTGGAAGCTAGTGAAACTTAAAGAGACCAGAATAAAGCACTAAATAGAGTTTATTTTTAATAGCTACTAAGCTCGTAGCATGGATCCATGAGGGGTTGCTAGTTAAATTTAGGTTATAAATTGGAAATAAAAATTTGGGGGATGCTTTGCCGAATTTCCAGGAAAATTTTTCGGCATCCCGGAATCAAAAAGTTAAATTTTCCTTTTTGTTTGTGCTCTTCAAAAGTTTTTTCCGATTTTTATTTAGATTTTTACCATTTGGCTTATCACTAGTCCTAATTCCGGCACTCATTCATTCATATCCACCCCGCAAGTTAGTTATTACGTAAGTGAATGTTTCAACTAAAGAAGAACCCAGAGCCTGTTGCTCCACTGCGATTAAAAACCAATCATGTTGCAACGTTAAAAAAAAAAAAAAAGAAATAAATGAATTTTCATAATCGCCGAATGTAAATCAAGACCTCTAGGGTGATGGAATGATCATAATAATGCGAAGCCTTAATTGCAGCACTGAATATATTGGTCATTATTTTCTTTTTCTCTTTCGCATCTTAATGATCTCATCAATAGACCGTAAAATTCAAACGTAAAGGAACCATATGAGATAATCCTTTCATGAATGAATAAGAAAAAAAAATTAGTGTCATCCCTAATTCTTACGCTCTAAAAAACAATAAATAATTTAGAAAAAAAAAAAGAGGAAAAAAAGATTTTACGATGTGATGACGAGAAAGAAAAATTATGCCTCGATTTTGCAAAAGCATTCCTTTTAAAACCGCGGAAAAATGTGATTTCCCTTTTGAAAAACGGAGTAGGGTTTAACAGCAAAAAAAAAAAAAAAAATTTTTTTTCATTTCAGAAGAAAAAAAATCCTGTGAAAGGAAGGAAAAGTTAAAGACGAGCAGTGACTTCGTTTTGACACAGTGAAAACGTTACATGGTCACCTAGAGACGCGTTAAGAACTGAAACTTCGCTATATCTTTTCCTTATCGTATGTGTCCCGAAGCTCTGAATATCGAGTTTGTTACTTTTCGTTTGTCGTCATGTCCTGAAAACTTTGTTCTCATGCTGCTGCTTAGCTGACAAAAAAAAATGATGTGGCTAAGGGTACCAGTTCGCAGCAAACCACCAACTGCAGATTTTGTTTGTGTCTATGGTCATTGGAGGTCAAAACCTGTGGTATTTGGCTTGCTGCGATCAGATATTCTAATCGTGACGGAAGGTTTTCTGCTGTTTTTTTGAATTTCAGAGTTCCGTCTTTTGGGATAGGAAAAAAAAAAAAATCGAAGGGCACGCCTACCCAAATTTTGAATTAGTTAATGAGATACGCTTTCTAGTCTTTATTTATTGCTCATTAACAGCTTTGTTAATTTAAACGACATAAGGTGATAAACTAAAACTGGTCAGGATGATCGTAAAGCATTTTAAATTTGAAATCGACAGTGCAAGTCTGAGTTTAATCTACGAGCTGAAAAATGTTTCCAGTGCAAATGGAACTCTTACAGGGTTCTCTCTCCTCGTTCGCAGTTATTTTGCTTCTTATTTACGACCAAGTAGACTTTCAACCTCTCGGCTACTTTTCTTTGTTGCGTTTTTTCTGTTTTGAATTATTCGTTGAACGTTTTTAATAAACGTGACTCGCAGTTTTAGCTCTTAGGTAGCAGTATTGCAAATTCGTTCAACTTTGGCAGGTTTTGTTCAAAGGCAACAATATTGATAGTTAGGTAGAGGTCCCTATGTTGGTCATCAAATTGTATACAAAATGTATACAAAATGTATACAAAATGTATACAAATTGTATACAAAATGTATACCAATTGTATACAAATTGTATACAAATTGTATACAAAATGCATACAAAATGTATACAAAATGTATACAATTTGTATACAACTTTTATTTGTATATTTTTTGCATAAAATTGGTATACATTTTGTATACATTTTGTATGCATTTTGTATACATTTTGTATTCATTTTGTATACATTTTGTATACATTTTGTATACATTTTGTATACATCCGGATAGGTAAATTTCAGACCTCTGTTTGAGACCATAAAATTGTATACAATTTGTATACAAAATGCATACAATTTGTATACAAAATGCATACAATTTGTATACAAAATGCATACAATTGTATACAAAATGTATAAACTTTTTCTGCATCACGTCCGTAGTCAAGGGGGGCCACTGGGTGGGCTGACTGGTTGCCCCCCCTGGAGTAAATTGGCTAAACATGACAGGTATAGGGAATGAAGACCTATTGCCCCCTTAACAAGCCCAACTGCTCCCCCTGGCTCTTCGTTCTGGCTACGGGCCCGTTCTGGATCGGGAATCTTTAGACCTGTTGTGTGTTTGAGAGCTGAAAATTGTACACAATTAGTGTCTAAAATGTATACAAAATGTACACATCTTATATTTGAAAATGGTGACCCGTAGCCGAATTCATAGCGCTCTCGACTCTCAGTTATAGATGCGACACGTCGTGCTTCTATTCTAGTTCATAGCTAGAATTTTTTCTCAGGTCAAAACTAGTGCGCTGGTAAGAAAATCAACGGTCACCACCCCTCGGCAGGCAATGGCAACCACCGAGGGGTAATTGCCTCCTAAATCTCTCAAAAACACCCGTCCGGAACCTTCGTTTAACTCTGGGTCCCGTTTGCATGTGAGCGCACGCTCGTAATCGAGTACAAATGGAAAATTATTACCTGAATTTACGGGCCAAACCACTCGGACTGTAACGTCCGCACTATACTTAGCTTATAGGCGTGGTGTGTAACGGAATTTACTTCATATGTATTCACTTTAATCGCTTCCGTACTACATTTATACAACATTTTGAATTGTGCTCAAAAAAACCGCGGGAATAGTTTGTAGTTTATAGGAAAAAAAGGCTACTATCATGGGAAGCTTCCGGATATCGGTTGTGTATGAGCTAAGTGAAAAATTAATGGAAAAATGCTTGAGGAATGACTTACGCAGTGATACTACATTAACTTTTTCTCTTTTTCTCGTTTCAGGAACCCCTGGGCAAAGAGAAGCGACGTAAGAACCAAAATAATTAATAAAGCCAGGAATTTAGGGGGAAAAAAATTAATAAAATCAAATTTCAAATGTAATAGTATATGTTTTGTTAACGCAAAAATGTGGTTCCCTATCGATTTGTTTCTTTTTTGGGGGGCCAACAGTGCCTTCTATGCAAAAGCTAATTTCAGATTCGGAATCAGCGACCTCTCTGTTCATTAAAACTCGGATTCTCGTCACGAAATACGAAAGTTTAACAACAATTAATGAAAAATAGAGATTTGAATATCTTTACTATTATTCGAATAAAATTCCTACTACAGTATATTGCTACTCTCATTTATCTCAAAAATTATAGCTTGAACGAATTTAAATTATATAAGAATAACTAACATGAATAAAAGGAAAAATGTAGCAAAATGATATGCGTATCTTAGATCCCTAATTCCCATATTTTGATCTACGCCTAAGTTTGGTTTTTTTATATGATAGGAGATGAATGTTATATGTATCGTAGATTTAAAATTTTGGTTTTTAGCAAGATTGTATCAGTTCCATATGAAGCTTGGGATGGGTCTTCTTAATTCCATTGCTATAACTTAAATTTCACTAAAAGACTCTGGTCAAGTTATTTCAATTAAAATAATGAATGAATGTTTTTTTGGGGACACTGTTGGCCCCCCAAAAAGAAACAAATCGGTAGGGAACCACATTTTTGCGTTAACAAAACATATACTATTACATTTGAATTTGATTTTATTAATTTTTTTCCCCCTAAATTCCTAGCTTTATTAATCTATTTTGGTTCTTACGTCGCTTCTCTTTGCCCAGGGGTTCCTGAAACGAGAAAAAGAGAAAAAGTTAATGTAGTATCACTGCGTAAGTCATTCCTCAAGCATTTTTCCATTAATTTTTCACTTAGCTCATACACAACCGATATCCGGAAGCTTCCCATGATAGTAGCCTTTTTTTCCTATAAACTACAAACTATTCCCGCGGTTTTCTTGAGCACAATTCAAAATGTTGTATAAATGTAGTACGGAAGCGATTAAAGTGAATACATATGAAGTAAATTCCGTTACACACCACGCCTATAAGCTAAGTATAGTGCGGACGTTACAGTCCGAGTGGTTTGGCCCGTAAATTCAGGTAATAATATTTTCCATTTGTACTCGATTACGAGCGTGCGCTCACATGCAAACGGGACCCAGAGTTTAACGAAGGTTCCGGACGGGTGTTTTGAGAGATTTAGGAGGCAATTACCCCTCGGTGGTTTGCCATTGCCTGCCGAGGGGTGGTGACCGTTGATTTTCTTACCAGAGCACTAGTTTTGACCTGAGAAAAAATTCTAGCTATGAACTAGAATAGAAGCACGACGTGTCGCATCTATAATTGAGAGTCGAGAGAGCTATGAATTCGGCTACGGTCACCATTTTCAAATATAAGATGTGTACATTTTGTATACATTTTAGACACTAATTGTGTACAATTTTCAGCTCTCAAACACACACACAGGTCTAAAGTTTCCCGATCCAGAACGGGCCCGTAGCCAGAACGAAGAGCCAGGGGGAGCAGTTGGGCTTGTTAAGGGGGCAATAGGTCTTCATTCCCTATACCTGTCATGTTTAGCGAATTTACTCCAGGGGGGGCAACCAGTCAGCCCACCCAGTGCCCCCCTTGGCTACGGGCGTGATGCAGAAAAAGTTGTATACATTTTGTATACAAATTGTATGCATTTTGTATACAAATTGTATACATTTTATGGTCTCAAACAGAGGTCTGAAATTTCCCTATCCGGATGTATACAAAATGTATACAAAATGTATACAAATGAATACAAAATGTATACAAAATGCATACAAAATGTATACAAAATGTATACCAATTTTATGCAAAAAATATACAAATAAAAGTTGTATACAAATTGTATACATTTTGTATGAATTTTGTATGCATTTTGTATACAATTGTATACAAAATGTATACAATTGGTATAACATTTTGTATACAATTGTATACATTTTGTATACATTTTGTATACAATTTGATGACCAACATAGGGACCTCTACCGATAGTTATTAATTCTCCCTTAGCAGTAGCAGTGGGCCATTCAAGTATTACGGAAGCAGAATGTTGGCGATTTTTGACTCTTACTTTTCCTCTATCTCTGGTCAGAAAAAACTGTGCTTCTCTTAGCGAGAGATAACATTGGCGTTAGAATTTTTCAAGCCCTCTGCCTTATTGTCAAGTGCTGACGTGGTATTTCAGCGACTCCTGGCTGAATAGTAATGGACCACAAGACGAGCCAAGACAATAAATGTATTGTCTTGGACAAGAAAAAACAAAAGGTCCATACTCCTGTCTTGTTATCGTCTTGTTTTGAAAACTCTGCTTGTATTGTTTCTTGTTAAAAGAATAACCCGCAGCAGAAGGATCTCCTTTTTACGACGAAAATGCCTTTGCGATGTTAAAAAATAAGTTCTTATTATTTTTCAGGCTGTGGAAAATGTTTTTAAACAAAATAAACTGTGAGAAAAACAAAACCAATTTTATTTTTATTATGGAAAACTTCCGAAGACACTGATTTTTTTTCAAAGGAAAACCTTCTGCTAAACAAATAATTTGTAAATAAAATTTCTGGTGTTAGTATTTCAAGTATTGTGCCTTTTCTTGTCTTGTCTTGCCCCGTCTTGTTCCAGAACTATTAAAATCTTATGTTATGTTTTTTTTTTCTTGTTTTTCTTGTTTATTCAAGACAATCATCAAGCCAAGACACAATCTTCTCGTCTTGTGGTCCATCACTACGGAACAGTAGGGTGTCTCTTGTTTTGGCAATTTTCGACCAATGAGCACCTTTGATGAAAATCTGAGATTTCTGCATCAATTTTTTTTTCTTAAAAATCAGGTCTACGAGAAAATTTCAAAATTCGCAGAAATTCATCGTATTCCCGATTTCTGAGAAATTGTAGCTGATGCAGGTTTCTGAAATTTTCGCGGAAGATGCATATTAGATCATACAATGGCACTTTTTTTTTTAGGGGCCTTAGCTTCCAAGGCTATTCGGTCCCGTATCGATGTCGACCTTTTTGGTCATTTCGTCCCTTATTCTGAATAATTTAAGATATTAAAAATATTAAACTTCAAGATATCGGTCGTATTCCTTTCTTTTATCTGTTATGATTTCTGCTGTTTTCATTTCTCTTTTTTTTTTACATATCTTCTGTTATTTTAAAGATAAATCGAACAAGTACAGTACATTTAAAGTATTTTTAACACTTATTAAAAACTTCGACATTAATAGTGGGAAGGTGCAAAGGGCCTTTCCACTGACTAGAAATAATTTCCTTCAACCCTTCATAGACAATAGAATATCCCTATGTCTTTAAGGAATGCTGTAACTCTTCCGAGCAACAGTGATTTTGGATGAGGCCTCTTTCTAGGGAGCTCCCAATCAAGTGTCGGTTTCGGGCTTCCTCGTGCCTCTCGCACTCCAGTAGAATATGCTTGACACTAATAACCTCGCCGCATGAGCGTATTGGTTCTTCCTTACAAGGTCACTTAGCCTAGAATCTGATGTCTTGCTCCTAAGAGACGTTATATGTTATTTCGAAGTGTCGGGTGTTAAAAAAAAACAGACTGGAACCCAGTCTTAGCAAAATGACAATGTTCTACAGACATCTACCTTCTCCCCTCTCTCCCAGCGACAAAGGTGCTGATGTATTTTATATTAATATTTTGATTTTGACTATGACCCCGCACAACAAATCGGAGAGCAAAACGCAGAAAAAAAAAAATCGGATAAATACAGAAAACCGATACTGATAACCCCGACACATGCACAGAAAAACATCACGATCCGATCCTCACAAAAAAAAAACGAGGAAAACTCCGTACTGCAAAACGGATAAAGCAATAACTGTCGAACCGTATATTACCCTTTAAAAAATAAAAGCTTGATAATGGGAAAATTACAAAATATATAGAATCTGAATGGGCGACTCTCATTAAAAAGCGCTGCGAAATATCAGGTTAATCAAACCGTACACAACGGGAAAAAAAAATGAAAAAGGGGGCAGAGAGAGGAAAATGATGAAAACTAAGGTATAAACTTATATTTTCGATTTTGTTAAGACTTGAAGCTCCCTTCATCCATCCATCCATCCATACGTCAGGAAACGCAAACAAATTACATTCAAACTATCATTAACAATTGCAATATTTTGAAAATTATGGAAAAAGGGAAACTTGATATCAAAATATAAGGGGGGAAAATTGTATTGGCTCACCAATTAGTCTAAGGGCGCGTCGAGTTCACATACCCGCAAACCGCATTCGAAAAGTCAGAACAATTATTAATAGTCCAAATACAGTCGGGATGAGTTTCATAAAACATAATTAATTAAAACTCACAGTTTGACTCCTCTTTCGACTTAAACGAAAAAGAAAAAGAAAAAAAAAATTACATTAAACAAGGTTTTCTTTTTAAAAAGATTTTTTAAAATCGATTCACGGTCTTCTCCTACATATAAAGCGGCTTGATTGAGTTATGACTAAAAAAAGTTATCATCCAATCAAAATCGACATCAAGGTCGAGATTTAATAGCTAATTTAATAAGTTAGCCAATTTTTTTTTCTTTTTTTTTTTAATTTGACTGATTTGATTCTATCTTATGTCAACACTTCGAAAATGGGAATGGACACCCGGATTATCCCGAAAATTTTCGAGGCAAACATCTGAATAATTTTTTTTTTTTTTTGTCTTTTTCAGGCCGTTTCAGAATGTTAAAAAAATTTGAAAGGACTTCCTGGGTGTTTTTTTTTTTTTTTTTTTTTTTTTTTCTGTAAGAGAACGAATGGATTGCCGTTCGATGATAAACTATATAACTATAATGGATGAGCGGTCAAGGCGTTAACGAATAACGAGGTCGTTACCAACAAGTCACCCCCCTTTGTTACGATCTCTTTTTTTCCGAAGTAAAAACGTTACCACTCATCTTACGGATTTAATGAATCCGAACTGAAGGGGGAAGTTTCGAAATCCTGTTAACGCTCGAAATGAGGTTATAAAAAAAGTAAATTTGAATCGTAAAAAACAGGAAATCAATTTTTCAAGCTTTGTTTAATACATCTGAACTAGCAAAAAAAAAGGTCACGGAAGTCCCTGCAGGGCTGCGATTCCGATTAATGTTTGTTCGGAATCGGAATCGAAATCGGAATCTACTATTTCAAAAGTAATGGGAATCGGAATCGGAATCCGTGCTTTTTTTTTTTTAAGAAAGAAGAATCGGAATCGGAATCGGAATCGGAATCGGAATTTCTTCCAAAAACAGCTCGGAATCTTCGGAATCGGTATCCGATAAAATATTTTTGATTCAGATTGCCTTAAAAAGCACGAAAATGCCGTACTTTCTCGCCGGATAAAGTTTTTTTTTTCAGTAAAAACCGATAGAAAACATGTTTCCAGGGATAATTTGAACCGCTAATTCCTAATCTGAAGTCAAGATTTTGAAAACAACTAAAATCCAATATGGTGGAGCCGTTTTAATTTTAATAATTTTTTTTGGCGCCATATTGGATTTTTTGAATGGAATTAGATCATTCCAGGGTTGCAGTTTAAAACAATTTTTAATAAGAAACAGTTTAAAACGTTCTATATTATTTTCCCATGTTTTAAAACGTTTTAAAACGTTTTTATTCGGCCTGGTTTTAAAACGTTTTAAAACATGTTTTAAAACACGTTCAAAATGTTTTAAATTCGTTTCTATTTTTATTCAAATTTTTAAAGCGGTGTTATTTATTCAATGTTTTAAAACACCGTGTTTTAAACCGATTTGTTTTAAAACAATCATCCCTGCCATCGATTAAGCAACCATTATGAATATGAGCGGCTCACACAATCTATGGTATGGCCCATACCATAGATTGTATAAAATGAGTCGTGCGCGACAGGAAATTTTCAGTCAAATTGCGGGCTCGGGCTTCTTAAAAATGCATTTTAAAACGTATTTTATTCACTTAATAAAATCCGGTGTTTAAAACAGTGTTTTAAAACGTAAGTGTTTTAAAACGGTGTTTTTTATTCAAACGTTTTAAAACGTTTTAAAACAATCATCCCTGGATCATTCTGAACTCAGATTTGTAATCAGCGACGTCGAAAACGTATAGAAAGCAGTTTTCCCGATCATTTTACGGAAGGAAATAGATTTTGTGCGACATTTTGTGTTGCATGTATGTGTTGCGGGATGCATATACTGAAAATTGGTAGGCGTCTAATATGAGTTTTAACGCACTTTGCGGGTCCCTAATGTGTTAACTTTAAGCGCAAAATCACGAAAAAAAAGAAACATTTGGGAAATGTTCTTCGATTTTTCGGGAAAATTTTCTAAAATTCGGCCTTTAAAGGGTTAAACGCAAAGCATGGGTCCATTAGGTGTTTTTAAAGGATATATATTTTATAGACGTATGTTATAGTATTATTAGGGCCTATGTTTTACAGGCCTTATAAATTGCCTTTTATAGGCTAACTTTACTCCCGACATAACAGAAGATGAAATTATGGAGAAAAATTTTTCCGAATTTCTCTAAAAATTTTCCGAAATCCCGGAGTCCAATTTTTAAACTTTTGGATGAAAATTTGCCGTTTGAAGTAAATGCGATTTTAAGTGAAATTTCTATATAGCAAACGCTTTTTAAGGATAATATGCTACATAGTCCACGGCCCCGAAGATAGAATTTCCGAAGTAAATAAAATAAGTTAAATTTTAACGAGTTTCAGTCAAAACTTTTGTAAAATCCCCAAGCGGACTATTTTTCCCTCCGTCTCAATACTTCCGACATTTTCTCGTGTCTTTCAATTTTCACCTTCTGATTAAAAGAAAATATTGGGGAACAAGAAAGCCTTATAAAAAAATCACCCAACTGCCAATAACAGTTTACCAAATGTCAATGCCACTAATAGCCGTTTTTATTTTCTTTTCGATATATTTTTATAAAGTCGAAAGCGGTAGAATGTTCGAATCCCGTTTTCCGAGTTACGGAGATTTCCAAGCTAATTGGATCATTGATAACCATTTGCAATGCACCGTTAGCATAATCACGCACAGGTGAGGACTTCTAATCCATGTTAAAGTTTTTTTTTTTTTTCCTTTCTTTCCTTCTTTTTTTTTTTTAATTAAAGTTTATTCTAATGAACTTGATTTCCTTCTTAAAGTTAGCCGGGAAAATTGGTTTTAAAGGAATTACTTTAATCCCTCCTTATTTTTCCCTTTTGGCTCCTTTTCCCCGAGTTTTAGTGTTATATGCTCGAGAAACACTTTCAAAACTCGCATATGGTTTTAATTGGAACAAACCATTAAAAATAAAACCCATTAACCCGAAATCCCTGCGCATCCAAAGTGGAAGAAAAAAAAAAAAAAAAAAAAAAAAAAAAAAGCTCCCGCTATTTATAAATGCGCCGGATAAATCTCAAAATGCAGATTTTAAGTGCTTCTTATATGCAGCGGGGTTCATTGAAGTCATGATTTATTTAACGGTAATCGTATAAGTTGCCTCGGGCCGAAAATGGCTTAAGAGATAGACATAGGAAGAGGAGAGGCGTGGCCGGATCACTCAGTCACATTTATAGCATTTTACTACGTAATACCTCATTCACTTTTTTTTTTTTTTTTAAATCCGAAAGAAAGAAATAATTTTCTACTGTTCGAATTTTATCGCGAGATTACTATTCACCCTCGTCGAAAACTGTTGAAAAGGTGTAATTATTATTATTCAGAAGCAACATAATTTTCATTTTTTTTTCTCTCTTCAATGTGCGTGTACGTGTGTGTAGAAGTGACGAGTAAAAATTCTTGATTTATTTCTCATTTTGAAATTTAATTCCACCGCAAGGTCGAACCACCGGTGGAAAAAGAAATTAATTGGAGTACACGAAAAGAAGCAGATATTTTAACTCGCGGGGGAAGCTTTAATAATATTTTTTTACTTGAAAAAAAAATATGTATGGAAATAATTTTTATTCGGAGTGTTTGCTCCGGAATGGTTGCAGGACTGTGCCTGGGAGCCTGAGAGACGGTTCTCTAAGGGGTGCTCCTTGGAATGGACCTTATTTTACGAATTTTTGAATTTCGGAAAACGCATTTTCTAATTCTTTTATTGCAATCAAGAGAAGATTCCTTGATTTTTTTCAGATTTTTTAGACGTCGTTTAGCCCTGTCCCCGGAGACCTAAATATTTCAAAATTCCCGCAAGGGCCGAAAAATCAAAAACTTTTTTTTAAATGAAAAAATTGTTGTTTACTATTCGAATTTGTGTGCTGATTCCAAAAATGAAGTTAGAATTCATTTATTACAAACGGTTATTGTGCTAGAGGACAAAAATATAAAAAATTTCGCAAAAAATTATGACTAAAGCACATTTTGCTAATTTTTTCGTTCCCGACCACTTTTCCTAATCCGTTTTGCCTAAAAAAATAAATTCCTGATCCATTACTCCTAAAAACTTGGTTTCTGAAATTTTTTTCCAAACCATTTTTTTTTTTTTTTTCTAATTTTCAAATTTCCTAAAATTCTTACTTCGGCAGTTTTACTTTACAAGATTTACTGCCCAAATTTTCCTCCCTAGATCATTCACTCAAAAATTCCAAAAACGTTTACCGCGCAGATTTTACACTTTAGAATTTTGGGACTCAAAAAAAAAAAAAAAAAAAAAAAAAAACTCTTGCTCCCAAAGATTTAAACTTGAAGAACTTTAAAAGCTCAAATGCTGCTTCTCCATTATGGTCCTAAATTAATTTTACAAAATTAATTTTATAAAATTACCGGAAATTATGCGCTTTTTCTTTCTTTTTTCATAGCATATTTATTTTTTACAGATTTCTTATTCTTTTTTAAGTCATCCTCATGTTCAATTAGTAAAATAAAAGCATTATTCCCAATAATTTTATAAAATTTATTTTGTAAAATTAATTTTGAGCCATAATGGAGAAGCAGCAAAACTATTGTACATACATAAAATAGCAGCTCCAAAACAAATTTTCGTTTAAAGTGAACTACTTTTTCCTGAACGAAACGATTTTATTTTCCAGAAAGTACGACGATTTGCTTTTTTTTTTTTTTTTTTTTTTTATGCATAACACTCGTTCAGTCGTTTTTTTTTTCTGTTTTTTTTTTCCTCCGGTTATTAATTTTTTCGAAAGTGAAATGGATGACTTTCATTAAAATATATTTAAATGCTCTTCTGGTTTCGTTTTAACTAAAGGACGTTAGGAAATAACGAAATGAAGTAATTGCCTTCCATATGTTTGTTTCATCGTTAGCAATATGATGCCGCCGGGCTGGTATTTTTTTTTTTCCTAAACATTATTTGTTGGTCTTACATATATATGTTACAGTGAAAGCCCAAAGTGCAGGCAGGCAATCAATCCTAGCATTTGGCTATATGATGTTAGAACTGCCGCACTAACGCCGGACTAACTCTTGCTAAAATTTTTTAAGCAATTTCAATGGAAAATTCTACTGATGGATAATGAACGGAGGAGGATCATTACGAAAAAGAGATGCATAAATGATATGAAAATCATGTGTAGATTATGCAAAAAAATTATAAAACATAAAAAATGTATGAATTATGGATAAAAAACTTAACTCTTTCCCGGAAAAAAATGTTTTCATGCTCCAATATAATTATGCATAAGTAAGTATGCATAAAATCGAAAAAAAAGTTGAATAAGCGTAATATTGGCGAATTCTCCTGTTTTATGATATATAAAAATTATATGCATAAATGATGAAAAAAATATGCATATCCATAGGTACCTTTATAATTGAGCTTATGAAAGCAAACCATTTAATTTAAAAACAATTCCTTTATTAGCTTTTTGTTATTTTCTGTAAGCTAATATACTTAATTTGTAATATTTCCCCATAGCAAATACAAGATTTGGGAGAAGCTGCACTAGCTGCAGCTCAATCGTCAGCTGGTCCTGCAACGCAACCGATGATAGTAAGTATAATAACATTGATAACCCTGCTTTTTCGCCATTAAGCATAAGCAGGGGGTGTTACACCACACTTTACTACATTACAACATTGACTTTATATATTACACTTAGATTTGTCAACTGATAAAATTTCGTTTGCTTAAGCACGTCAATGTCTAGCTTATGTGAAACTACCGTTATACCCGCATCGAAATTTACCCAGCGCCTGCATGCGAGTATACTAGTAAGTTCCAACTTACTCCGCTAGATAGGGCGAGGTTTCGATGGTCACACCCATCCGTGTTTTGCGCCGCGAACTCAGAAGCTTAACTTCGTTGTTCGCCACACGTTACGAGACCAGTCATGCCAAGTCGACCTCTGATGAGATGATGTATGCTTAAAACAATTATGCATACATTTTGTATAACTTATGCACAGTCACATTTTTATGCTTAAAAAATTGTGCATTTTTGTAAAAATTATGCACATCCTTATTTTTATGCTTGTAAAAATTATGCATAACCATATTTTCATGCTTAAAGAAATTATGCATAACTTTTGTAAAAATTAAGCATTTCCAAATTTGTATGCTTAAAGAAATTATGCATAAATGTAAAAATTATGCATATCCATATTTTCTATGCTTAAAGAAATCATACATAAATTTTGTAAAAATTATACACATTACGCTGCTTGAAAAAATAAGCATAAACTTTGCAAAAATTATGCATGCCCAAATTTTGATATGGGACCATTTATAACGTAGAAAAAAGGTGAAGTAAAAGAAAATGGACTAAAGGGCACAAGTGTCGAATTGGAGATACGTATTCTGCTTTTGCCAGGGATGATTGTTTTAAAACAAATTGGTTTAAAACACGGTGTTTTAAAACGTTTTAAAACATTTGAATAAAAAACACCGTTTTAAAACACTAACGTTTTAAAACACTGTTTTAAACACCGTATTTTATTAAGTGAATAAAATACGTTTTAAAACGTTTTAAAACATTCGAATAAAAAACACCGTTTTAAAAATTTGAATAAAAATAGAAACGAATTTAAAACATTTTGAACGTGTTTTAAAACAGGTTTTAAAACGTTTTAAAACCAGGCCGAATAAAAGACGTTTTAAAACGTTTTCAAACATGGGAAAATAAAAGACGTTTTAAAACGTTTTAAAACATGGGAAAATAAAAGACGTTTTAAAACGTTTTAAAACATGGGAAAATAATATAAAACGTTTTAAACTGTTTTTTATTAAAAAATGTTTTAAACAGCAACCCTGCCTTTTGCAAAAAATTTCTTTAACTTTTTTTTTAAGAGGGGTGGGGGCGGGGGGTGGTGTTAACACTATAATTCTTTTACATCCTCCATGAGGATCATGTTAAAATCCAAGATTAGTCCTTACTTTGTTTCGACCGTTTTTAGTCAAATATTATTTCACGAAATTTCAATGTTTCGTGCATAAAACAAGCTTCCGACACAACAATCCTTTTTTTTTTTCCTTTTCAATCTGTATATATTTACATAAACCTCACCATACATCTTTTCAATAGCCTGATGAATGTATAAGATATCAGGGGAAGCGAAGCTGCAGGAAGTCGAAATTCGCATTTCACAGAAAAAAAAAATTTACATAGTCGAAATCCTCTTCACAAAAGCTACGGCTGATATTACTCTCATGTGAAACGCTAATGAACACGACTTGACAATAGAGCATGTAATTGAAATACATAACCGGTATATGTATCATATATACTTCGAGAACTTCCCAACTAGTTTTCCTCTTTTCGCCTCCAGAAAACAAAGGAGCGCAGAAAGAGAAATTCCTGAGCAACCTTTAACAATTCCAGTTTTATAATTTTCTGTCACAAACTAAAAAAATTATTAAAAAAAAAAAAAAAAGTTTTGGTAGACAATAACATCGGGTTTGATCGTGACATGGACAACCTTCTTCCTTTCATCCGAGTCAGCTAACGAAACTACCGATCCTCGCCTCAAGCCAATTCCCAGCCCTGCATTGTGAACACGAATATGCATTCCATTAAAGTAATTAAAATGGTATTTCACCAAAAACAATAGGATTTCCAAGAGACACCATCTAAATTAATATTAACAACCCTAATTTCACCTTCGGGGGGGCTTTTGCTTGTTGTTTTTTGCATTTATTTAACATAAATATTTTGAAGTGTGGTATGTCAAAAAAAAAAAAAAATAAAATAAAATAAAATGTTTTAGTTTAACCTGCCTCCGGGGATTCCGAACCGTGGGAGTTAAATATTTAAGATGTTTTAAAACAAAAAAAAAGGGTAATCGATCCGTTTACAAATGGATTTTCCATCTTATGATATATGATGAATGAAATGGAAACTTGTGAAATAAGGACGCTCGTGGCTTTTTTTTCTTTTTCGAAAGAAAAGAAGAAAAATACCTAGGGAGAAAAAAAAAAAAAAACGATCTGGAAAGATGAACTTTGAAAAAAGTTGCTCTCAGTCATTATAACTTTTCACTTTGATGGTTTCTGATTATCATCTATCGACGGTTTCTTTTTTCTACAATTTTTAACCTCTCCAACTGTTATTGCTGATAGAAGTCCATTCGTGTTTAAATTTTGTATTAATCCTTTTTTATTTTTTGGAGAAATTCAAGAGGTGCCTCTACAATAAAAAAAAAAGTAAAATAAAATAAAAACACTTCCTTTACCTCTTTCTATCAAATTTCTTTTTTCAAGCATTTTTCAGCAAACTTCCGAACTGAAATGGAAACCTTTTTTTTTTTTTTTTTTTTTAAATACGATTAAGTGCTCTTTTCAACTTTTTATATTTTTTTTTCACAAAAAGATTTTTTTTTTTCCTTTTTGTCCGAGTTTTTCAAATTCATGATTAATTTTTGTTTCGCATTCGGTGCTGTAATTAAAATAAAGTTTATGGTTCCTAGAAAATCCTTGCGAAAATAAAAATTTACGAAGCACTTATTTTATTTATTTATTTTTTTTTTTAAAGCTACTTAGGTTTGCAGCGAAAAGCAAATCCTCCGACGAATTGTATATAGGTTTCAGTAAAAGCCCGAAGTGCAAAAGAAAAAAAAAAAACCAAGTGATCCCAGCATTGCAAAGTTTATTTGGACTTTGTCTGTGAATCCTTTTTGCACTGCCAAATGGAATTAGTCAAATTGCGAAAGTAATATTAACGTTGTCCTCATGGATGGAGGATGAAAAATAATTTTTGTATTAACACCCCCCCCCCCCCCTCCTCTTAAAAAAAATGTTAAAGATATTTTGAGCAAAAGCAGAACACGTACCTCCACTTCGACACTTGTGCCCTTTAGTGCTTTAATTTTCGATTTTCTTTTACTTCACCTTTTTCTACGATATAAATGACCCCCCCCCCTCCTCCTTCCTCGTACGATAAAGTGATGCGAAAAGTGTATAAAATATTTTCAAAATAAATGTAAAAAAATATATAAAAGA
The DNA here is from genome assembly GCA_037577465.1 of Liposcelis bostrychophila. Lineage (NCBI taxonomy): Eukaryota > Metazoa > Arthropoda > Insecta > Psocodea > Liposcelididae > Liposcelis > Liposcelis bostrychophila. The sequence goes on from CM075212.1 coordinate 10,356,009, forward strand.
GTTACTTTTGCATTCACACCAAAATTTAGGCATGCATCATTTTTGCAAAGTTTATGCATATTTTTTTAAGCACCAAAATTTTAATGTTCATAATTTTTACGAAATTTATGCATAATTTTTTTTAGCTTAAAAATATGGATATGCATAATTTTTGCATATAGTTTTTTTATATCATAAAGTAGGGGAATTCGCTAATAATATGCTTATTCAACTTTTTTTTCCATTTTATGCATACTTATTTATGCATAATTATATTGGAGGATGAAAAAAAACTTTCATTCCTAGGACTGAAAAGTAGACCTTAGAATGTGTTTTCCTCGGAATAAAAAATATTTTTATATTCTGGCGTAGAAAATATATTTTTCCTACACTGGCGTATTTTTTACTGAATATTTCCCGGTTCCCTCTTTGATCGAATATACCTTTAAAAAAACCCCAACAGAGAGAATTACACCCCAATGTCCAAAAAAGGCTAAATTTAGGTTACGTTGGAAATTTATAAAAAATATTTTTTTTTGCAAATATCGAAGGTAAATTTCAAGACTCGACCAATTACAAAAACTTGGTCTCGTACTTGAAATATTTCCCTTCGACGCCTGTAAAGAAAAATACTATTTCAGATTCGAAACCTACGCAAAATTTTCGATAGAAACGAGGGTTTTAAAAAAAATCAATTTTCTGGTTCTTATGGATTTTTTCGAACTAAAAGCTCGATGAGGCACGCTTTCCCGTCGAGAAAAACAAAATTCAGGGAAACTTATCTCATACAAATAAAAAAAAAAATTAGGGAGTATGGCACCTACAAAAATCCAAACTTTGCAAAATAAGAACCACCATAATGTATACTTGTCATATACAGTGGTGAACAGCAGCGAAAAAATCCAAACCATATCCTAGACGTGAACCCAGACCGACTCCTCGATCATTCGAATGGGACGAATGTTTTGATTCTTACAACCGGAACATCATGTTTCAGTGCAACATCCATTTTATTTTTCAAAAGAAAAAAAATAAAAAAAAATAAATAAATCAGCTATTTTCATGAGAAACAACTTATCTGTAATTCTACATAATTTAATCTTTCGAATCTCTATTTAAAAAAAAAAAATGAAAATGTCTTAATTAAGATATACGCGCTACTTTAAAATAAAAAAAAAAAAAAAACGTGGTGTTTCGTACTTATGAAAATATTTAACAAAGGGAAGCGAGCGAGAAATTAATATTATTCATTACAAACAAAAATTAATCATCGTAATTATAAAGTAACCATCCATATTATTATATAGCAAAAAAATAAATGAAGGCATATCGTTCGCATCATGGCATTTTTCTGCAGTATGCAATTACATCTGCAATCGGCCCTCCTTACAATTATATCACGGTTCACTATAAAACGATAAATTATTTTTAAAAAAATAAAAAAAAGAAGATTTAAACGGATTTATTCCTGGAAAAGAAGATACACGGGTTTTCCTTAAAAAAAAAAATAAAAAGTATAACATCGAAAACGCTTATCTAAGGAGAAAAAAAAAAGTCTGGAAACGGTTACAAAGTTCACCATGAAAGGTTGTAAATGTCATAAGCACATTACCTGCCCATTATCTACAGAACCCCTTAATAAAATTTATACCGAAACTTTTAAACTCTTCTTCCTCCTTTTTTTCATTATCAGATCTCGTATGAACTTCTTTTTTTTTTTTTTCTTTTCTCTTGAAGAAGATATTTTTATTTATCGTGTCCATCTAAAACATTTTTCGGTGAAACAAAACAATTTTCGATAACGACTGGGCGGAAACGTAACCGAAAAAAAAAGAGGATTTTTTAATATTAGTAATGGTCGAGAAGAAAATTGGGAAGATAACTCGACCCTTTGCTTTTTCTTTTGGAAAAAAAAAATTTTTTTTCTTCTTCTTCTTCTTCCTTCATTTCCGAGAAATCGCACAAAAAGGTAGAAGAGAGATGACCCAGTTTGGTAGGAAACTCCGGTAATTTGTTAATCTCCATTTTCCATTTCGATTCAGTTATTACATTAACAAAATAATAACAATTTTCTTCCGTTGTAACATAAAGTTTTCCCCTCCCTCCCCCCTCCTTTTCTTGTCCTCCCTTTCTATTTTTTTTCTTTCCTTTTGTGTCAAGTTCCTTAATTATCTGACGATCCTTAATTATTTAATTATCATTTGCCGGGGAATTTTCGCAATTAATCGAATCAGAGATGATGCAACCTTGAAAATTTTTGAAAGAGATTCCCTTCTTCTTATTCCCCCTCCCCCCTCTCACTCACTCTCTTTTTCTCGTTTTTCTTCACGCTAGGGTAATTTAATCTTAGCCCCCATTTCTTTTTATCTCCTTAAAAATGTCTTCATTAAAAAGGATCTCTTTAAACCGTTTGTGCAACGAGATGAACAGCTTTGGAAAATGGGGATACGAGATGATTTTAATTTTCAGCAATTTTTTTTTTCTTGAAAGATTTTTTTTATAATTTCTTGTTACGGCGTGATTGATCTGGGGTACAAATAGTGACTTTTTCGCTTAGCGCCAGATGTGAGAGAAAAATGGGATCAGTTCAGAGAGTAACCAGTGGGAAAAGTTTGACGGGGCTCTAAATGACTACTTAAAAAATTAGAAAGTTCGAGAAATGTCTACAAAAAAAATTATGAGGTTCTAGCTTTATCAAAGCAGCGGAGCTCAATATTAACTCAGCTCTTTATCTTTAGGATGCTAGCCAGAACTGACCCAAGAAGAAAAGACAAGTCGTTAAGGTGGGACAGAGATTTTTTAAGAAAATAACTGCCTGTAGAAACCAATCCTGAGTATCGGTACTTCATAAAAAAATGAAATGAAATAAACTCCAAAAAAAAAAAAAAAAAAAAAAAAAAAAAAAAACAGGGATGCACGTGAGTTTCAATTTTTCGAGAAAACTCGACTCGATCGAGTTTCGAGTTAAGCAGCGACTAGAGTTGCATAATTGTGACGAAATCGAGTTGCAAGTCGAGGCAAGTTTCAAAGCTTAACATGCGACAACTTCTTTGAATGACTCGAAAGAAGTTCGTACAACTACAGAATTGGAGAAAAAATTTGCACCATGTAGTGTCGTCCTAGGGAAATCAAAAGAAAAGGTTATTAACCGCGGAATAAATTTAGGATTTAATTAAAAAATTTTTTAGGCACGGGGGGCCTGCACTTAAGGGAGGTCCCATATCAGAAATTTGTTCCAGGGACTGTGGCACTTGTTTTCGAATACATTTATACAGCAGAATTCGATTCCAACGGAAAAAAATTTTTTTTAACACTCCCCTCGGCAGGAAAAAACCGCCGGAAGCCATATAGGTACTTGTATAAATATTTACAAAAATTTATAAAATTTTATCGATTTTCATAAACATAAATATACAGTGGTGGCCCGTAGCCTAGTTCATAGCGCGCTCGACTCTCAATCATGAGATGCGACAAGCCGTGCTTCTATCCTAGTTCACAGCTAGGAATTTTTCTCAAGTTAAAACTAGTGCGCTAGTCAGAAAATCAACGGTCACCACCCCTCGGAAGGCAATGGCAAACCACCGAGCGGTAATTGCGCCTCGTAAATCTCTCAAAAATAGCCGTTCGGAACAGGCGTTAAACTGTAAGTCCCATATGCCTGTGAGCGCACGCACAGGTACATGTGAGAGATTACCACGCTCGTAATCGAGTAAAGGACTAAGAAGAAATATACAATAAATTATTATAAAGACTTACAAATATTTATAAATTTCTATAAACATTTACAAATATTTATAAAGAATTAAAAATATTTGTAAATCTTTATGAATATTTGTAAATCTTTATAAATATTTGTAATTCTTTATAAATATTTTTAATTCTTCATAAATATTTGTAAATCTTTCTAACATTTGTAAATATTTGTAAATATTTGTAAATATTTGTAAATCTTTATAAACATTTGTAAATATTTGTAAATATTTGTAAATCTTTAAAAAAATTTATAAATACTTGTAATCCTTTATAAATATTTGTAAATCTTTATAAATAATTGTAATTCCTTATAAATATTTGTAAATCTTTATAAATATTTGTAAATCTTTACAAATATTTGTAGTTCTTTATAAACATTTGTAATTCTTTATAAACATTTGTAATTCTTTATAAAAATTTGTAATTCTTTATAAACATTTGTAATTCTTACAAATATTTGCAAATATTTATAAAGATTTACAAATATTTAAGAATATTTATAAAAACTGCCAGCGTCGTCTCCAGCCAATATTTACCGGCTCGGCTTCGGACCCTTCAATGTCTTTAGCCAATGCTGTCTTTAAACAATATTCTAAAGTTTCCTATTTTTAGTCCAAAAATTACGAAAGGTAAAGGTGTCGGTTCGCTAGGGCTACACAAAACACACGAGTCGAGAAAGGCGCTTCTAAATTTTTAGCTTTAACCAAATCCAAAATCAATTTTCAGCTTAAAAACCAAATCTGAACGGTTTCATCTGTTAACTCCACATATTTATGTCCTTTCATTCCCACGTGATTTTTTTTTCTCGAAAGTAATTAACCCTTAAAAATGCTCTAATTGATTCTTCCAACTCCAAACTACAACTCATATACAAGGGGAGGAGAAGGACTGACATGTGAAAGTTTTGTCTTAAAAGGATTTTTACTCCACTGTAAACAAACAACGAAAAAAAAAAAAAAAAAAAAAAGCGTTGCTATGAATTAATGCTTTCGGTTTATGGACTTAACATTTCGTAAATATTTGATCATTCCACTTATTACAATGTGAGAAACAATCAGAAACCGCTAGTTTCCCATGACGTTCCCTAATTTTTTTTTTTTTTTCTTTTTTTTTTTAACCGACCACGAACATTAAGTCATTCAACAAAACCAGGCGATGAATAAATAAGGCAATCAAACATCTAAATCATTTAATGCGAATTTTATATCCTGGTTTTGTTAGTTTTTCCAATATAAATTGTATCAAAAAAAAACAAAACAAAAAACCGTCGTAAATCGAAAAGGAGCGAAAATGACTTGCATGAGGGTGTTTATTTTAACCTGTTTTTTTTCTTTTTTCTGTTCTTTTTTAATTAGACCTTAAGGCGATTCTCGCTTCACCAATCTGAAAATGTGATTGCCTAAGGGTGCTTCGATAATTGTTCCTCATCTGTTTTTAATTTTTTCTTTAGCGCCAAATTGCCAGGATAAAACGATTTTTTTTGTTTTTTTCGGTGAGATCTGTGCAATAGTAATCGTTTTTTTTTTTTGTATGTATTTTATATCACCATTAGTTGCGAATCTTTCGGGGTGACGTTGCGTTTTATATCTTCAGGACCGATGATTAATCGTATACGTCAACCTGGATAATTTCTTTCCATGTTATCGACCTTGATGGCTTCATTTATTTGATTTTGTCCCACTTTCTAAATTCGAAAAAAAAAAAAAAATTTGAGATATCAACTTATCCTGACGTGTGCAAGGTCGGATAATTTTTTTTAAATTAAAAATATCGTAACTTTCGCAGGTGCTGCCGCGGTGCAAAATTTGAAAAAATTTGACCGGAGTACTATCTACAGTTTGATCCTTAAAAAAAAATCCGATCTACGCCCCCATCATTCTTCCTCCTAATCCAAAAAAAAAAAAAAATTATAAGCGAATAAGATGCAGTTGCATTCCCTGCATGTCGTTGCATTACTCACTGCTCAAATTGAAATATTATCCAGATGGAACGAAAAAGACTTTGGGTGTCATCCGCGATAACGCTAATGCATCTGGTTCATATAGCACAGAGTTTTTAAAACCGAAAAACCCATTTAAAAAAAAAAAACCACCGTGATAAAACCCGGCGGCAATTTTTTTTTTTTTTTTTTTTTTCTTTTTCTTCTTCTTCTTAAATTTTTGAACTATTTAAAGTGGGGGCGTCTGAGGGCAAGTTTTTTATCCTAAGGGGGATCGGTTTCAGAGATTGACCGTTTAACTTTGTGTTGGTAATATTTAATTCAGAATGAAAAAGGTTCGATCAATTACGATCCCGAATCTTTTTGAGTACCTTTTTTCCACTGAGGCCGGTAATTACCAGAAGGGTGTTTGAGGCTTAATGGTCGGTTTCTAAATGTCAGTATTATGAAAGATGTACCTCGCTTTTTCTCAAGACTTCTTTCAATTTATAACTATAATCAATTTTTTTTCTTTCGTTTCCAACGGAAAAAAAAAATATTCTGACATTTTTGTTTGACTGATTCACTTACTTTTTTTTTATATTATGTATATATTTTATTTGGTTGAGGTTTTCTTCGATGATTCATCCAATTTTTTTTTTTTTTTCTGAATTCATTTAGAAAAAAAGTTTGACGCCGCCGGGTAAATGAATGCCATTTCCGCGGTGGAGTTTTATACACAATGCGTAAAAAAGTATGTTTCGGTTTCTTTTTGCGGATTTTGAAAATGTGGATATTTTTTTCCTTTTTTTATCCTTTCTCCCTGAAATGCGGTGGCTTTGGGATTGAGGCAGAGAAAGAAAAAAAAATAAAGGAAATAACTGTGAAATGATTTATTTAAAGCTATGGTTTCAGAGAAAAGAATGTATTCATCTTTCTAAAAAAAAAAAAAAAAAAAAAAAAGAAAGAGAAAAAAAAAGCTGTGTTCAGTTTTCTAGTGGCTTGACTTTCGGTAAACTAGCATATTTTTTTGCGAAGAATTTTTTTTGTTCTGATTTTGTATGAAGCAAAATTTAGAAAACTTTAAGCCCTTACGAACAAAAATAAATGGCAAACAAAGCAGAGCAGTGGAGAAATGGAGACTTTAGCACATCAGTAAGTGAAGAAGTCCTGGCCTGTAGCCCAGGCCCGTTTTCTAAAAAAAATTCGGAATTTTATTTCTTTTTTCTTCAAATTTTTATTTTGGAATAATTTTGAGCATCAACATTCCCCTTTCTCATAGATGATCGTCCTATGCGATAAAAGCTCCAATTAGCGCCTATCGATTTTGAGTATAGGCAACCCGCATCACATGCATGTAATACAAAACAATCGGTTTTGGGGGGTTTTCGGTGTCGCAGATATCAAATTTAATGTCGGAACGATGCAATCACGAAAGGGAAAATCAATATGGCGCCAAAAGTAAAATTTTCAAAATAATAAAATTTTTAAAAATAATAAAAAATAATAATGATAATAAAATTTTTAAAAATAAAATTGCTCCTCCATATTTGACTTTTATTTTTTCAAACTTCTGACTTCCGATTCGGAATTAGCAACCCAAAAAGGCATAGGAAGGTCACATTTCAGCTTATGGCAGTCAATAATAAAAAAAATTTCGATTTTTTTTAAAAGGCTGCATAGTGCTCTGTCATAAGACACAATGTGTCGTGTTTCTACCCTAAGTTCACAGCTACCAATCTTTTTTTCAGGCGAGGTTAGTGCGTCAGTCTGAAAATCAACTATTATCCCCCCCCCCCTCTTCCCCAACCCCCATCTTTCTCGGCTGGCGATTGCAAACCACCAAGCATTTATCAGGAACCCGCATTCGAATGTGAATTTGAACCATATATTTCCGAATGTGAGTCCATAATGCATCCACTGAGTCACGAGCCTTGCTAAGAGTTAAAAAATTCCTTGCCCTTGCCCAGACCCACCCAACGCGAAGGGTGTGTATATAATTCATAACATAGGTGCAAAGTATTCAAATTCCAAATTAATACCAATCAAAAGTTTTTATTTTTAAAATTAATTCCCTAAAACCACCCATGACCTCCTTATGCAATCCAAACATACAAAAACACCTTATTGTTAAAATTAAAAACAAAAAAAATAAGAAATATATAACGAAATTAAAAAAAAAAAAAACCGTAATAGCTAATTTCAGGACCACCCTACAAACTAGCACACACACAAAAACTACGATTGTTTTTCTATCAAAAACGTTATGAAACTCCAAGTTAATTGACGGCAAAACGAGAAAAAAAAAAAAAAAAAAAAAAAACAGAAAAATTCAACACTTGGGTTAAATATCTCACCCACCTAAAATTATAGTTACCTACTTCACTTTGAATTGCCGCGTTTTTTTTTCTTCTATTTAACAAATCTGGATCACGTGTAATTTTCAAGAGAATGCAATTTTTCCCAAAAAAAAGTTTTTTATACTTATAAGACACTCCTTTACTGTTATCTTTTTTTTTTCTTTTTAGTTAAGAGAAATAATTACGGTTTCGCCCACTCATCACCTTCCTGATTTTGTAATATTCGTTTCGCATTTTAAATCATGTCTTCCTACCGTCTCGTTATGGAGAGCAAAAAAAAAAAAAAAAAAAAGCTACCGGTCAATTTTAAACAAATTTAAAAAATGGCGTGTGAAATATATTTATAAAGGCGAGGTAAAAAAAATATATATCAGGGAAAGCATTTGCAATCCATAGCCAATTATTAATAAATTCGTCGATCAAGCACTTTGATCGTTTAACCGATCACATTTTTTTTTTTTAAACAACTAGACATTTTATGATTTTGTTTGAGCGGTGACGTAATTTTAATAAGAAAAAAAAAATCTGGGCATCTTTTTTTTCCTCCCCTTATTCTCTCTCTCCCTCAACGTGTTTAAGATTACAGAAAACGCCTTTAAAAAAGCCTCTAGGCATTAAAACGTCAACAAAGCATCAAGTTAATGCTTGAATTTTAGTTTTACACTCCCCGTATTTACCCTTGTACCCTCTTTGATTATTCAATTTAGGCTGATCCAACATCAATTTGTAATCATTTTAACTCTTCACTTAGGGGCCAATGAAGAAGCACACCGTGACAAGAAAACGTTAGGGAGGGGGGATTTAATTTACAAAAGAGCGATGAAAGAAAATATTAATTAAAAGGTATTAAATAAATAATAACAAGGACGGGAATATTCGATGAATATCAACTCAAAGAATATTTTACTAAAATCAGAAAAGAATTTTTATTTTCTTTGTTTTTTTCTTTCTTTCTTTTTCCAGGAGAATTTTTAAATGAAAATGTTATATGATCGATCGAAAGCGTGTTTTTTTATCCATTAAAATCTCGTATTTAAAAAGGGGGAAAGGAAAGTGTATAAGATAATAACCCAGGGAAACTTTTTGAGAAAGCTTCAAAAAATACGAGGGGCGTGTCACATAATTTTAACTCCTTTTCTTAAATTCCCTTTTTAATATTTAAGCATTAAGCAAAGCGCTTTGGTAATCTTCGTAACTCTTTCATTTTTATTATGCCTCCAAGCTATTTCCATATATTTCAATATTAAGGAGAAAAAAAAGAAAAAAAAACGCTTCCGAAAAAGATAATGTTTAAACAAAAAAAAGAATGGAAACCCCATAAGCCACACGTATTACGGTCTTATAATTAAAGTTTTTTAAGCTTAAATTTTATCGTAAATAAAATCAGAACATCTTATTTGTTCTGAAAAAAGAAAAAGAAAAAAATTAAAATTAAGATCACGGTTTGTAGTAAGACAAGAGCCCCATTTATATTCTATTATAGTGCAAATTTTCATTCATGAAAACGAAGTGTTAATTACGTGTTTATGATCGATAAATCACGATTTCTCATGATATCGATTATAACTTTTTTTCTTTTTTTATTGCAAAATTTTTTAACCGAATTATTAGGTCCTTAAGTTTTTTCATTGCCTGAATTCGTCAGTTTCGACTCACCCTAATCAACAACGAAATTACCAAAACAAACGATCTTAATTTTAAAATCCAAGCGGAAGAATTTTCCGTTTGCTTCCCATATGTTGTCTTACATCCTCCCTTTTATAACTTTCGTTCATCAACCTCAGTATCTGAATCACGTTTTCCATACCTATTTTTCCCTTTAGTCCCTAATATGGGGCTCGTTCAAATATTTTGCATAATTTTTTTGGAAATTTTCGATCCCCCCCCCCCCCCTTCTTCACCAAAAAATAAGGCTTTTTATGTATTTAATGATAGCGTCACCCGATGGGCAGACGTGGGAGTCCTCTGCCCTAAAATGATGACATACAGCTTGAACGGCTCCCTAGCGACATCTCAGAAAAAGTCTCTACCTCAAATTAGTCACCCTTGGCTTACTTTTTACCGACGCCTGACACACAGACCGAAATCAATTAAAAGTATTTGCATATTGTTTAAATTAATTTGCACAATGTTTAAAAAATATTTGCATAATATTTTAAAAATATTTGCATAATGTTTTAAAAATATTAGTATATGTTTTAAAAAGTATTTGCATAATGTTTTAAAAAATATTTGCATAATATATTTTTATATTTATTAATATATTTTTCCTCAACTTAATTAACTTCGGAACGAAATCGACTACAAATTTGCATAATGCTTTAAAAATATTTGCATAATGTTTTAAAAAATACTTGCATAATGTTTTAAAAATATCTGCATAATGTTTTAAAAGTATTTGCATGTTTTTAAAAAATATCTGCATAATGTTTTAAAAAATATTTGCATAATGTTTTAAAAAATACTTGCATAATGTTTTAAAAATATTGGTAAATATTTAAAAATATTTTATAAATATTAATGCTTCTCTACTTATATCGCCTTGCACTTTTTCCATCTGCCTTGATATAAAAAAAAGGGGAATATTTACTTGGTCAGTATAAAAAAATTTTTTTTGGTCAGTATTTTTATTGAATGGTCAGTAAATTATTTAGGTTGTCAGTAAATTAATGAGATGGTCAGTTGATTAATTAGATGGTCAGTAATTATATTAATTGGTCATTATAAAAAATGAGTTGTCAGTATTTATATTAGATGGTCTATATTTTTTTCCCCGGATGGTCAGTAAAAATTTTTAAGTGGTCCGTAAACATCATATTCAAAAAATGTATTATGAAACAAAAAAATTCACATCAGTTGTGTGACGTCAGGGCCGAGGTAGCTCAGGGGTAAAGCATCCGACTGGAGTAAAGGTTATTTTTGGCACTGGTGGATTCAGAGCCAGGGACGCGGGGAGAGGGGGGTAAGTTTAGGGAATGCAGGGGTGCCCCAGGCGCTTTCCCGGGAAATAAAAAAAAAAATTTCCTAGTTTTTTTTTACATAGCACAGTCAGGACAAAGATGGACTAGGAAATATAATTATTTAGTTAGGTTATATGGAATGTTATTTGGGGTCCCCCCCCCCATTAGTGATCGGTGGGCTAAAAGTCCAAAAGGGCTGTGCTAGTGCCAGTCACGGACTACAGGGATATGGAGAAATTCCCGGTCCGCCTTGCGTTCTGCGCAAAAAGTGCGCCCTTACAGACGCAGCGACGGTCACAAAAACACGGACCGGGGAGGGGGGGGGGGAAGAAGACTGAGCGCTCTTTTTTTGATTTTTTCCCGCGCCCTCAAAGGGAGCTAGTCTGTGTCTGGCTAGAGCGACAATATTATGGTAAATGAACAAAATCTTTTTTTTTTTTTTTTTGAAGAATAAAATTTTTAATAACAAATACTGACCACAAAATTATGTTACTGACCGTTATCATTTAATATACTGACCAAATCTATTATATTTACCGACCGAATTTAATTATATACTGACATTTACATTATTTTACTGACAATGTAATTAATTTACTGACCAAAAATAAAAAAAATACTGACCAACGAAATACTGACCAAGTCAATTAAAAATACTGACCAAGTAAATACAGGCCTAAAAAAAATACTTTCATTACCTGTATTTCCTCTTTTAATTTTTCTCTGTTGCAATTTGTTCCCTCATCACAGTAGTAAAAATATAAAATAAATTTCATACCTTATTCCCCAAGCACCGCCTAAACAAAGACACAACATTTACCTGAAACAAAAAGAAACAAAAAAAAAATTAGTTTTAAAGATCTTAAGCCAAGACTCCCAAAAATAATATTTCATTTCTTTTTCGTTATACTAAAGACGCTCCCTCCTCATAGTTCCAGAAAATGTGATTGATAAACGGATTCTGATTAAGATTCCAACACATTTAAAGGAAACGAAACAGAAACGAGATTAACTCACCCCCAGAAGTGAGATTAATGAGGAGATTAATAAATTGACGTTTCAGTAATGAATCCTGCCCGTCGCAAGGTAGGACCAAAAAGAAATTTTTTAAGTTTTATTAATGATGTTTCACGATTCCTTTCTAAATTGTTACTAATGGTGTTGAAATGCAACTAGCGCGGCAAAAAAAAAAAAAAAAAAAATCGTAGATCGGTATGAGTGACATAAAACAACGCCCATTAATATTTTACGAAAAAAAAAAAATATAATTATCAAATGATAATCGATTTAATTTGCAAAATTTCATACCCTATATATGCATATATGAGAACTTTCAACAGGTATATTCATGAATATTCCAACATCGGAAAGTCAGAAAACATTATGTAAATTAGTCATTAACTGTATCGAAAATGTCCGGTAACAAAAGTTAAATCGAGAGAGTTAGCACGTGGATTGGCACATTCCCAAAAAAAAAAAATTATTTTAATCCAATTTAAGATCTATTATAATGAAACTAGGCGAAATCAATTCCGATATCATACATAATAATGATAAAGGATCACGACTTAAGACATCAAAAGAATGACATGTGTAGATCGTAAATGATTGCTTTTTCCCAACGGAGGAAAAACTTTAATTTTTTTTGGTTGTACGAATAAACGGGACATAAAAAATGATAAGGTAATGAGTTGTCGACAGCGGGCAGCCTTCAACCAAAGCAAACATAGGTATCTAAAGTTGTTATTAACGATGACACGTGAACGTTGCAAAATGGTTAATTTGACCCACCCACGCGAGTCGAGTTTTTTTTTTTTTTTTTTAATTATCGACGGGTGATGCCCTTCAAAACTCGGGTGGTTTTTACATGAGCTTCCGAAGAAGGATTCGACAATCAAAGAAAATTTCAGGGATTCTAAAATCACGTTTAGCGCAATGTTGCCAACCTAACTTAAGTCACTTCGGTTGGTACACAAAATTGGGCGGTGAACCTACCATCGGTTTTTGAAAAGAAAGTTTTTTTTTTTTTTTCGTTATTTTTTTTTAAGAGCAAAAGTGCGTTAAATGGGACGAAACCTACACCAAATTATTCTTTATTTTTATGACAAATCGATTCTAAATCGACTTAAATATTCACAGAATTATCTGATTGTTTATGCTATTTTTTATAGCGGCCATCTTGTTTTTCATGAAAACAACATATTACATTTTGCAAATATCGACGTAATTTCCATGCGTCGGAGGTGAACTAACGTATCTCCATCGTAAATATTTGGAGATAGTCTGTTTCGACATTTCCTGAAAGTGTCATGTGACCACACGTTTACACCAACACGAGCGTGTAAACTTGTAGTCACATGCTTTTCACAAACAGTCGAAACACACTATCTCCAATTATATTTTCGATGGAGATACGTTAGTTCACCTCCGGCGCACGGATTTAAGCTTACCGACGTATTTAACCTGCATAATCAACTTCTTCTAAAAATAAAAAACAATTTGGTATAGGTTTTGCCCAATTTAATTCAATGTTAGCCTTTAAAAACATAAGTTGAAAAAAAAAATTAAAATTGGCAGGTTCACGTTCACCGTCTAGTTTTGTTTGTGAACCGAAGGAAGGGCCTAAAACTTATGCTCAAAATTACAATTGTCTATCGCTGAGTTTACGCCTTGTGTATATTATTTTTTAAAAAACCCGTTTTTTCCTAGAAAAAAAACTTTAAAATTCGTGTGCCATATTTAAAAAAAATTTTTGTCGAGTTATAAAAAATTAGGGGGTGTTTAAACAGCCAAATAATGATATTTTGACCGGGAAGCAAAAATCTGGGAACTTTGATTTTTTTCCGATGCCCCCTAATGGTCTAGGGGTGGGAGATTTAAAAAAAAAATAAAAAAATTGACTAGTTGATTTTTATTATTCGTCGATTTTTTTAAGTCGGTTAATCGCAAAAAATTGAAAAAAATCGATTTTTTTAAAATTTGATTTTTTTGATCGGTTTCTACTGTTTTTTTTTTTTTTAATCAACAATATACGCACACATTCCTAAAAAAAAAAGACTTTTAGGAAGAATTGATGCCCTAACCAATCAAATTGGTAAATAAAAATGAAATTTTAATTTTTTTGAGCCTTCGAATCGACCATAGATATTACAATTAATTAATTTTTTAAGCATTTGAGGAGTAATTTAAATAAAATTCCCACTTTTTAAATATTCGATTTTTTCAAAAATTTCGATTTGATTCATCGATTTTTAATTTTTATAAAAAATCGAAAAAAATCGATTTTTTACCCTCCAATAAATCGAAAAATCGATTAATCGAATAGAATCGCCCATTCCTAAATGGCGCTCCCATCTGGAATGTAAATCCAACTTGCAATCGAGGTTCTGATTTCCCAGGAAATTTAAAAATTTGGGATCTGATATTTTCCTTTTTTTGTGGAAAAAGATAAAAATCCGCAGCAGTTACGAGTGATTCCCTGCATTCCTAAAAGATTGGAAAACCCCGAAAAATTTAAATCCCAGGAATCGCGATTTTGAATTTTTTTCGGATCCCAGGACTGAAAATTGGGGAAAGAACAGAACTTCTTATTGGCACTTATATGTGTGTTTTGCTATGTATTTGGTCAAACATAAATCAATACGATCATTTGTTCAATGTATTGTTCATGTCGGCGAACAAGTTTTTCAGCGAGTATGCGCATGTTTTGAAGCGTACAATTTCATGGACGAGCATTGCGATTAACATGCTTGTCAACAACATGTTTCAACATGTCCAGTACATCGCTATTTCCAGGGCTGCAATTCCTATTAATTTTTATTCGGAATCGGAATACGTGCTTTTTTTTGAAGGAACAAGAATCGGAATCGGAATCTCGTCTGAAAGCAGTTTGGAATCTTCGGCAGCGGCATCGGCATCGGCATCCAAAAAAATATTTTTGATTCAGAGTGACTTAAAAATCATAAAAATATCGTTGTTACAGTTAATCGATTTCGGTTTAAATCGGAATCGGCATGGCTAAAACATTTGAATCGGAATCGGAATCGGATTCGGAATCTGAAATTTTTTTCCACCTTTCGGAATCTGAATCTGACTCATAAATAGTCAAAAATTCTGCAGAATCGGAATCGGAATAGCAGTTCTGGTTTTTTCCGTAAATCGGAAATCTAAAAAAATTCAAACGGGCAACAATTTTTTTTTTTTTTTTTTTTTTTTTTTTTTTGTAAATAAGTCAAAAAATTAAAAAAAAAAAAGAACCCGTTTATTTATTCTTCAAGGAAATGCTAAACATTATTTACGAGACGACACTGAGATATGACATGATACATGTAAGTTATAATGGAGAACAATCGCATGATGATATACTGTGGTTGTATGGATTACTCCAACCGCCGGACCTGTTTCCACGTTTTTTTTTTTTTTTTTTTTATGATATACGAACCTGTGTGCGAAGAAATTATCTGCCGAAAAAGATAAAGAAGGTCGCGAACCGTTGGGAAGGGCGAGGTCGTCAAACAGCCATAATTTACATCGTTATTTTTATTTTTTTGAATTGATTGCAATTCGGTCATACTCAATGATATGGACGTATCGAAATCGAGCCCTCACACCTTACATGGTGCTATAAATTGCAGTGTTATTTAACTGGTTTCGGTGGAAATATACGTATTTCGCGCGTTAAATATTATCATCAACCAATTCCTTTTTTGCGTGCCTTGTTGCCCAATTTTGGTGTTTAGGGGGAGGGAATGGGTGCCCGGGTCGAATTTTGCAGGAATTTAGGTAATTTTGATTATATTAGGTGATTATAGGAGAAAACAAGAACGCGAGATTGAAGAACTACCAGACGTAACAGTATATGATGATGAGTCCTAATTAGAACTCTCCAGGATGATGGATTCATGAATATGGATTGCGAGAATGCGAAAAGATTTGAGGCAGTTTGATTTTTTGTTAGCTGCAACTTACGCATTTACACTGTTTTAATATGATTTCCTCTCAGGTCAAAATTTTGCTCGCTCAGACAGAAACACTCGTCTCCCAGATAGAGTTGCCACCAGCACAACCTCCAAAAGTTTTGCTATTCTGGTGCCGGCGCTGGCGCCAGCTCCAGCACTTTGGATATTCCGGCGCCGAGGCCGGCGTCGGTTCCAACCAATGTTTATCGGCTTCGGGCTTCTAATTTTTTTTTTTTTTCTTTTTTTGCGCTAGCCTTCATCAAAGATGACTTGGCTGAATCGAAGTAGTTGCATTAGGAACTATGCTAATGCAAAATTAAAGCAGTAAGTTACGGCGGTAGTGTCAATTAATTTCTTTCCCAAGTTCAAGGTAGCAGACACCATTATCTTCAAACAATGGTCATTAATATTGCAACTTCTGCTCTTCCGATCGTTGCTTCATTCTACTAGATTGAGTTGGTGTTTCAATTGAAGATGGAACTACCGCCAAGTTTGTTGTCAATATGGCATTGCTCTTGTTGTTGAGGCTGCTCACAAATTTTCTTTGAGACTATCAGTGGCCAATTCTTGTTTTTGAAAAATTAGGATTCTGCCACTCTGCAGGTTTCCCGTGAGTTTCCAATGGAAGACTTCTTCCTCAGTCTTATGGAATGAAGTCTTAACATTATCATCATTATTTCCTCCCTCAAATCGCGAAATCGGAAAATTGCGTCTTGATAAAGCATATTCTCATAATCAATTCAACATTACACGTTTATTTTACCTCTAAATCTGGAACAGTTGAAAGATTCGACGAATTCACAAGTTTTAACTTGAGTTAGAGTTCCTTATATAAATTAGCTGATTCCGCGAAAGAGATTTTAACAAAGCGACGAAGAGCAAACTTGTTCTTATCGAAAATTCTTAAAGAAGGAAAATTACAAAGCAACCGCACCTTTACATCTTTATACTCGAGAAAAAAAAAAAAAAAAAAAAACACGGCTGATCCTGAACTTTAAGAAGCAAAAGTCACGTACATTTAAAAAGAAAGAAAGAAACAAGCCAAACCGGAAAAGGTAATAGTAAATTGCATAGAATTTGCGATTGCAAACATCTCCACCGCTTTCCATGAAATGGACAGCACGAAGAAAATACTGTCAAGTCAAATCAAGCAATGAATGCGTTCTTTTTTCTGGCATTATTATTATTATTATCCTACGTTGGAGCTAAAACATGGAATTTAGAAAAAACCTCAACTTTTCAGTTTTTTTTTTGAACTGTAAATATTTTCCGATATTCTCCTTCGTATTTAGCCTGACAACAAACAAGGTATTTAATGATTTTCATTTAAAACGATCAGTAATTTGTAGCCCTACGTAAATCCAGCGACGATGACGACTACGGCTCCAATCCAACGGTACCCGTAAAAAAAAAGAGATGCATAAATTATATAAAAATCATAATAAGTTATATAAAAAATTAAGCATATATGCATTCATTGTACCCTTCGAAGAAGTGGCCAATGGAGGCAGGCCTTTATATGCATAAATTACGAAAAAATGATGCATATCCAGATTTTTAAACTTTAAAAAAAGTATACACACATAATTTTTTTTTAAATTATGCATATTAAATTTCGATTCTCAGGGTGCAAAATTTACTACGGAATATTGGACCAACATGTTGTACCAACTTGTTGTACCAACTTGTTGTACCAACATGTTGTACCAACATGTTTGACAAACGAACAAATCGACTATTGCAATTCTGTATAAAGAACTTGACTTCTTTCCCCGGGAAATCTTTTTTTCACCCTCCAATATAATTATGCATAAATTATGCATAAACAAGTATGCATAAAATGGAAAAAAATTGAATAAGCATAACATTTGCAAATTTTGCTCTTTATGATTTAAAAAAGTTATGCCCAGTCCCCATTGAAGAATTAATTGGAGGGTACAATTAATTGCACCACCGGAAATGATGCATATTTTTGGAGTTTTTTCTTCTGCTACCACTTTTTTTTTGTTTTCGTTATTTTTAGTGTTCGAAAAAATAATCAAAACAATAAAAAAAATTAAATTAAATTAAAAAAAAAAAAAAAGGTAGGAAAAGGAGACCGAGTCAAAACCCCGACATTCAAAACCCCGACATTGGAAATCGGGGTTTTGAGTGACGGGGTTTTGATTTCTGACTTTTATTGTATTTTATTTTTTATTTAATTTAATTTATTTTTTATTTTTAAAAATATTTTTAAATGACGGGGTTTTGAAATCAGCAGTTAAGTCCTATATACATGGGCGGATCTAGGATTTTTTCCTAGAGGGAGCTCAGAATAGGGAAAAATTTTTTCTGGGGGGGGGGGGCCGATACCATTCAGGCCATATAATTTTCAAAATTCTAGGGAAGGCTAGCATCTCCCAGCCCCCCCCCCCTAGATCCGCCCATGCCTATATATTAAAACGCTAAGGAAAATAAGCGATGCCCGACACGTACGGAGCCCCTTCCCGACCGATTTTGATGAAATTTTCAGGGGACAATAGGTCCTCCTGATTTCAGAGTCTATGAGCTTTTATAAAATGAACAATTCCCTGAAAGCTCTAGAGAACTGAGAAGTTCTAGGGAGCTTTCAGCAGAAAGTCAAGATACCACACAGACCGGAAGAGACCGACGGAAATTCCACAGACCGAGTGCAGTATAGGACAAAGCTCCCCATAGGAGGTGTTTTAGTATTTCGTAAGACCGGAAGGGGGAGGGGGTTCTCGAAATTCTTACAATTTTTTATATATGGAGGAGGAGTTTGGAAAATCTCTATAAGAATTTCTATTGCAATTTGTTGCTCAGAAAATTTTCTATATTTTAATTCTTACTAGTTCTATTACCTTCTATATAAGTGCTATTAAATTTCAAAACCCCGACATTTCAAAAATTTAAAAAAATAAAAAAAATAAAAAATAAAATATAATACAAGGCAAAAAGCAAAACCCCGAAATTCAAAACCCCGACATCTAATGTCGGGGTTTTGAATGTCGGGGTTTTGAATGTCGGGGTTTTGAATGTCGGGGTTTTGAATGTCGGGGTTTTGAATGTCGGGGTTTTGAATGTCGGGGTTTTGAATGTCGGGGTTTTGAATGTCGGGGTTTTGCTAGGGTCCCAGGAAAAGAAAAAAGTCCGAAAATATACAGAATTTGCGGTGGTACAATTTATTGCACCCTTCGATTAATTGGCCAATGGAGACAGGACTTTATATGCATAAATTATAACAAAATTATAAAATTATGTATGAATTACACTGAGAGAATTACATCCCCCCTGCCTTAAAGCAGTTTTAGGTTTGTTGGAAAATAAAAAATTATGTATATCCAGATTTTCATACTAAAAAAAAATATGCATATTTAACTTTCGATTCTCAAAAAAAATGTACATACTTCAAACTTGCCAAAAATTATGCTTGTCCAAATTTTTGTGTAAATGACACAAAAATAATATGTTTTTCATATAAAGTATTGGCATTTATTTTTGCAAAAAATTTTATCCACTTTTTGCATCACTTTTTCGTATAAATTTATATTTATATGAAAAATTTATACGCATTTATTTTTCAAATGATTTAATCCACTTTGCGCATCACTTTTTCATATAAATTTTTTATATAAATTTTTTGCATTTATTTTGCAAAAAAAATTTACACAATTTTTGCACGGGTAATCCAAAATTTTAGCGCTTTTGTAGCAGCTTAACGCAGCTGAAAGAGACAAGTAAAGAGGAACACCTAATTAAAGCATGAAAGCGGTATATATATTAGCAATCTATAAATCCCATTTTTTTTTCATCCACGATTAGTTTCCCTTACGTTTCCCTGTAATTACATTCTATAAACACTGTCTGGCGCTTTTTGAATGCATAGAAAATTTTCTGCACGGCTGCTCTTTGACGTGTTACATTCTCACATTCAATTTGTCATGAATAGGAGCTCATCAAGTGAACAAATAATGCAAAACGGCAATTAGATTTTCAGGGCATTCCTCCCTTTAAAAAAATACGTTACGAAAAAATATTTTTTTAAACCGGTCGAGCTTATACCGGTAAAAAAAAAAAAAAAAATATATATACATAAGGGTCAAGTAGGTTCACGTCGTGATCTAAGTCGCTAGGTCAGATTAAACATGAATAAAAACAAAACCTCCGCCAAATGGGGGGATTAAAAAAAATTCCATCCAAGAATTTTGCTCTTATTACGTCAAGGAGAAAAAAAAAAAAAAAAAAAAAAAAAAAAATTAACGGACATGTTACTGGTCATTAGTACCGTGGACCATTCCTTTCATTATTCCGTTTTCAATAGAACTTTAAAATGGTATGAAATTGAACTTTTTTTCAGCGATTGAAAAAAAAAAAAAAAAAAAAAAAAAAAAAGGTATCATTAAGTAAATTTAATTCATTTTTTGGGAAGATGCAATGAACCTTATAATTATTGATAATAATCGCAAGAAAAAGAGATTGCAACCAACCCATCATATAATTACAGTTTTTAATTTGATGTACCTTCCTCGTTTAGGAAGAAAAAAAAAATCTTACGCCTTGTTTTTGTTATTCAAAAACGGTCATTTTGGGTTTCACTTTCTCATCCCGTAAGAGATTTTACTAATTACACGCATGCGAAAATAAAAATAATATAATAAAATTGTTTAATAATTTTTTGTTTTAATTTTCACTTTGTCCTTTTGGAAGTGAAATTGTGAGAATATGAAAAAGAAAAAAAAATTATAAAAAAAAAAAAAAAAGAGGAAGAAAACATTCGTGAAAATGATAGATGCTGTTGAAACAAGGATGAAAAGCCTCAACAAAGTCGGAGTTAAGTAGCTGTAAACAATTAGAAACTTCAAGAGTAAAAAGAGGGGAAAGGCAAAAAAAAAAAAAAAAAAAAAAAAAAAAAACTTCAAGTGAGACGTGAACCTTTAAAATGTTTTCATTCTGGAGTTTATTTTGATTAAAAACGTTCGTGGCATCCTCGAAACCGTAGCCGCAGGGTTTATTATCAGACAGTATTTGGTTTTTTTTTTTTATTTAATCCAATAGGTAATAACATATTTTTACCATGAAAATCGAAGAATTAGAAACCAAATCCGGAAAAACAATTGACCACATTTAATAAAAAAAAAAGGTTTCGTTTAAAAAGAAAGAAATTACTCGTCAATGAAAGTCGTCTCTTATTTAATTTTGCAATAACCGAAGGAGATAATCCGAATTACAGGAAGTACGTAACCCTTATTAAAGATAATTATTATTTGTATCAATAATCTTAATAAAGTAGAGCTCGGCCCAAACTGGTTTAAAACCTTCAATCAAATTATTGTGCGTGAAGTCAAGTAAAAATGCTTTAAATAAATTAATTCGTATATTTTCTTTTTTTTTAACGAAAGAGCTTAAAATATAATTTTTGGTTTCGGGAAATCTCTCTCTCTCTCTCTCTCTCTCGTTATTTTTTGAAAAATCGTTTAGCTTCGCCCCAATTAAAATCTAACAAAAGAAGTGATTCGAAAAATCGGATTTTTAATTCGAGCTTAAAACCCAGTTTTAAATTACCAAAGCAGCATAATTATCAGCGCCTAATTTATGCCATTACGGTACATAACCCAAATTACATTTCGCTAATTTTTTTTTTCTCCCTAGTAATGGAGAAAAAAAAATGGATTTAAATTTCGTGATTATTACTAAAAACAAAAGGCATTAATTGCCAATAATTACAAGGCAAAAAAAAAGAAGGAAAAAAAAAAATACAATAAATCCGTGAAACGTTTTTTCATTAAATAGAAGCTTTCTTTTATATAGCATCATGACACGAAAACATTTCAGCAACAAATTTCATTAAAAAAAAAAAAAAAAAAAAAAAATACCGTTCATAAGATGATGATACAAAAGATCATCGAGAATTATCGATACTATCTTGATTTTGACCGTAAAACAAATTTGACTTTTTTTTTTTTTTTTTTTTTTGTGCTTCCTGCAAATACCTCAGCGTCAATACGGTGCATTCGGGAGAGGTTTTTTTTTTATGATTTATTCGTGTGTGCAGTGAATGAAAATGTCCGTCAACCATGACGATCGTGGGAGAAGTGAACATTCGTCGTGGTTTCAGTTTCAATACACTCTCAAAATACACACGTACCAAAAAAGCCTTCTTTATGTAACTAACGAGACATCCCGAAAAAAAAAACCTCAAAACGAAAAAAACACATTGTTATTAATATACGGATGAATGGAAACGAAATTGATCCGTTTATAAAAATTCAGATATGGCGCCAAAACGAGCGATTTTAAAATTTCGAGATTTTCAGAACAAATGCCAGAAAAAAAATAGCAAGGTAGTTTTCTATATATATAAAAGGCATTTGGGGTTTGTCCGTACGCAACGTGCTTGGAGAGAATTTTTTAAAGACTCCGTTTTTTTTGGGGGGGAAAGAAAACTAAAATTTTTCATGGAATATTAAAAATTTTCCATAAAAAATTTCCCAGATTCAGTACTTTTTTTTTGAAAAATTCCCAGTAAATTTTCTTTACCAAATTCCTCGGGCTAAATGTATCACTTAAAGAAAATTTTCTTAAAAAAATCCACAATTTTCACATCCAAATTTTTTTTTTTTTTTTTTTTTTTTTTGCGACAGAAAAAATATGGGTGCAAATTCACTATGGAATGTTGGACCAACATTTGGACCAACATTTCACACTAATTTTGGCGTAGGAGTAAATTCTGCAATAGTCGATTTCTTCGCTTGTCAAACATGTTAGTATAACAAGTTCGTCCAACATTTTAACAAGTTGGTATAATATGTTTGTCCAACCTGTACCAACATGTTGGTCCAACATTCCATAGTGAATTTGCACCCTAGGAGTAAATTCTGCAATAGTCGATTCGTTCGTTTGTCAAACATGTTGGTCCAACATCATTGTAGGGGTGCAAATTCACTATGGGATGTTGGACCAACATGTTGGTCCGTGCTGGTCCAACAAGGTGGTGCAAACATGTTGATCCAACATTCCATAGTGAATTTGCACCCCTACAATTATTTGATCCTAACATAAAATTTCTAAAAATCGTTAAAATAGAATTTCCTAAAATCCCTAAAATTAAATTTTCTAAAATCCCTTTGGAGATTTAAAAAATTAGGAAAAGTATTTATTTTAGGAAATTCTATTTTAGGAATCAAAAAATTTTAAGAAGATTAAAAATTAGGAAAAAAATGGTTAGGAAAGTCGGATTAGGAAAAATGGTCGGGAACGGCCAGGAATTCCCGAAACTCTGAGAAAATTTATAATCTCGATTTCATTTTCAGGAAAATTCCCTATTACAAACGGGACATAATGGGAATTACTTAGGATCCTGGCGACGTTTAATTTTCCGAATCCCGGGAAAATATTTTTCTCAACAACGGGAAATCCCGAATCCCGGATTCAGAAATTTCTCGAAAAATCAAAATCTTTATTTCAGACGTTACTCTAATCTTAGAATCACTTTCTTTCGGAACTTGAACTTGCTAAAAATTCTGGGAGATCGCTTTTGCGATGTGATAAAATATAATAAGTAGGAAGTCATTTTTCCCAAAAAGGATTGCGATAGGCGAGAATTTTTTTTTCAGCGGATTAAAAATTCGTTTTTCATCTAAAAAAAAAAAAAAAAGAGGCCATGACGAAAAAAAGACGGAATAACTTCATCATATAAATGGATACATTGTTTTTACGACATTTCAATAAAGCGGGGATCGGTCTCATAGGGACCGTAAAGAAAAAAAGAGATTCTCAGTTTCCGCATTTCAAAATCGATTTTCAAAGAGAATCACTTCTCCCCCGGTTTTTATATTTGTTCATACTTTTCGACTTTTTGATGATAAAGTGCTTTTATAGCAACTTTTCCCATGTAGATTTGTCTTAAACTGAATGATATACGGCCGTTTGATTTCATTTCCCCATGTGAAAAAAATGTAAAAAATTGAGAATCTAGTTTTTTTTTTCTTTGAGCGTTTACCTTGAAAGAAGCTTCCCAAATCGGTCATTATCAGTGATGAGCCAAAAAACAACGGAAAAGAAAAAAAAACAGATCGGTCTATTCGCTTGCTTCGTTGGTTCCCATGAAAGAATCAAGCAGGTTTGTAAAAAAGAAAAAAAAATAAGGTAGATAAAATAATAAGGAATCCACGGAGTGCGACAAGTGGAACTAATGAACACTTTGGGTTTTTGATGAACGCAACACTTGCATCAAGTCAACCACCCCTTTACTTTCAACTTGTGTACTTGCCACTTAAAATATAAGATTCCTTTAAAGGATTTTCTCTTCTTTAGGTCGGTTTTTGCGAAAAGTCTAGGGGATGGCGAAAACCGCAGATTAATGCGTTTTATAATGCGAATTTGTGATAAAAGCTTCTTACCCGTTCCCTCCTTTTTGTTTTTTTCTTCTTTTCTTTCTTGTAATTATAAAACGAGAAAGGGAAAGAAATGGAAAAAAAAAGGAAAAATAATAATAAGAAATCCATTAAATCTGACTCCCATTAAACATAAAACAAGAGGGTAATAAAATGCTAACAATGGTAATAAATAGGTGAGAATGATATAAAAGTCATGCGATGATGAAGCTGTGTAATTCGTAATTTGTCGGATGGAAAATGAGCTTTATTTTTTATTACAAAAATTCTTACGATGTTAATAATTGGATGGCACTGGACGCCTGTGTAAGGGTCATTCGAGTATCACGTAAGACAAATCAAGGGGGATTAAACATAACAATGTTTAATCTTCGTAAAAGGAAACCTATTTTGTTTTATTTAGGAGTCCGAAGCCGAAGCCGAAGCCGAAGCCGAAGCCAGCTGCTATTAAAACGAATTTTACTTTAAATGTTTTTCGAATATGTTACTACAGGGGTAGATTCAATATTTTACAAACGATAATTTCAAAGCTTTTTAAATATTTTATAAATTAAAAATTAAAAATTCTAAGTATTTAAATATTTATTTAGGTAAAAAAAAAATGAAATATTTTTTCTGTCGGAAAAAAATTTATAGAGGAAAAAATCTTAGTGTAGAAGAAAAAAGGGAAGTGATGAAAAGAGGAACTGTAGGGTATAAATTCACTATGGGATATTGTACCAACCGTTGGACCAACATGTTGGTACAACAAGTTGGACAAACGTGTTGTGCCAACTTGTTGGACAAACGAAGAAATCGACTGTTGCAGAATTTATTTCTACGCCAAAATTATTGTGGAATGTTGGTCCAACCAGTTGGTACAACATGTTGCTCCAACTTGTTGTACCAACATGTTGCTCCAACTTGTTGTACCAACATGTTGGTCCAACATTCCATAGTGAATTTGCACCCTAGGAAAATTAAAAATTAGAAAAAAAAATAGTTAGGAAAACAATTTTAGGAACCCAAATTTTTAGAAAAAAATGGATTAGGAATTGAATTTTTTAGAAAAAATTAATTAGGAATCGATTTTTTTTTTTTAGAAAAAATTAATTAGGAATTGATTTTTTTTAGAAAAAATGGATTATAAAATTGATTTTTTTTTAGAAAAAATGGATTAGGAAATGATTTTTTTAGAAAAAATGATAGGAAATCATTCCCGGGAAAAAAATCCCGGGCAGAATCTCTAGTCCAAAAGCTCAGAGATCCATGGCTTTTCGACTCCTCAGATTACAAATTTGTTGCCAAAATGACAGTTTTCAAGTAGAAAATCTCGTATGGCGCCGAAAATTAAACAACTACGATTTAAAATTGCTGCGCCATGTTGAATTTTAATCGAATCAACTTCGGACATCAGATCTAAAATCAGCGTTCCGTTTTACCCCTGTATGCAAAATTTCAGCTAATTCCGACGAAAAATAACGATTTTTGGATATTTTGAGTCGATGACACCCCTGAGATGCCTTAAACAGACGATCAGTATTTTAAAAAGGTCAGGAGTGCTGCTGAAAGCGGTAGTTAGTAGCACCTCCGACCACAACAATCCAGAAATGGCCCTTCAGGACATCTGCAAAATTGGAAATTTCTAATTTTGTGATTTCCATATTGAATGACTGCTTACTTTTAAATGCACCTTCTTCAAGATCGGTAGTCTTAACTTGGGAATTATTCGCACCCACGCCGAAAAAAAATCGCGTAGGTTCGAAATCAGTAGTAAAAATTACTTATGGAGATCAATGTCCATGGCCATGAAAAACGTTTTAAAAACCGCCCGCAAGGCTGTCTGGTTGACATAAAGAAATCCTACTAATCTGACGTACCGTCATGTTCTTTTTTTTTTTTTTTTTTGTTATTAATTTTTGCACAACTTTTTTATTAAGAAAAAAAAGTACATTAAACTATTTTGTCTTTTTTTTTTTTTTTTTTTTCCATTATTTCTTTCAAAAAAGTAACAGTTGATATCTCAGGTACCACGCAAAAATAGCTATGAAATTCGAAAAAAAAAAAAAAAAAAAAAAAAAAAAAATTAATATAATCAAAGCGTGGAAACCGTACCTGAATAGAAGAAAAATTATCCTTGCATTTGCCAGCGCAATACGATCAATACGTGATCGAACCATCATCTACTATTTTTTTTTTCTTTGGAAATCTTTTACGTTAATTAGGTCCGTAACCGTTTACATTATACGTGAAACGATTACGGGGGGGCAAAAAAAGAAAAAAGAGAGGGGGGGAGGGTACTTTTTATTTTTATTTTTATTTTTTTTTAAAGCGTCGTGACACGCTTTTCATATTAATTTTTGTATCTAATTAATTAGGTTTTCTTATCAAGGCTCAGAAATATATAATTGCGAGTTTTGATAACAATTTTTATTTATACAGGTAATTATTTACTGGGAGTTTTTTCGTTGTCAAAAAATCAGATTAATTATGTTTCCTTATACGTTTTAATTCTAAATTTTTTTAATTGCTTGTGTTTTTTTTTTTTTTTTTTTTTTTTTTCTTCCTTTTTTTTCTCAACTGGCAACCTTTCACTTTTGGCGAAAAAATTACGAAATCTGTGTTTTTTAAGTAAACACCTCAATTAAAAACAAATTGGAGCGATTAATTTCATTTTGTTTCTATTTTCTATGTGAATAGCAAAAAAATTACATTTTCGCAAGAATTTTGGCGCAGAGTACTTTTTTTTTAAATGTACATTCCTAATTTAATGAATATACTCAAATAGTTGAACCTATCAACTAAAAATATACGGAATGCCCCGAATGATCTAATGCCTTTAAGCCTTCTCCGTCTTTCATAAAAAGTATTATTTTAACTCATCATAAATTGTTCCGTAAATTAGTCAAGCAGATAATCCCAGAGGATTTCTTACAGACACATCGCGATTTCAGAACTGGAAGGTTCCAAATCGATGTGTCAAAGTGACATTCTAACGTCTTGTCGAATAATGGAATATTTTGAATACCTTGTGGAAATTTTACAGACTGTTTTGTAGTGGAGGACCTCCCGGATACTTTTTTCAAATTAAAATCCCGGGAATTAGGGACTTTAAAGTTTCCAAATCCGGGATCCCGGGATTTGATCCAAAAGTTTGATTTTGTCTTTTTTTTTTCGTGAATATGTTTCCGTTTTATTTTATTTAATTATTTTTTTTAAGCCTTCTTTGTGATTTTTGACGTAATTTGATCTGTAGCTACGATCGTCTGAAATTTTTTTGAAGTGAAACTTCTTATGGTGGGTTTTGAGTGCGGGCATAACGCGATAAAATTAAAAAAAAAAAAAAAAACATTTTAACACTAATTTAAATAAAAAATTTAAATTTCATTTAAAGAAAATTTCATAAAAAACTCAGTGTGAAAATTCACTATGGAATGTTAAACCAACATGTTGGTGCAACAAGTTGGTACATGTTGGTACAAGTTTGACAAATGGACAAATAGACTATTGCAGAATTTACTCCTACGTCGAAATTAGTGTGGAATGACAGTCCAACAAGTTGGTGCAACAAGTTGGTAAAACATGTAGGTAAAATATGTTGGTAAAACATGTAGGTAAAACATGTTGGTAAAACATGGTCCAACGTGTTGCTAAAACACGGTACAATTTGTTGGACCAACATTCCACACTAATTTCTGCGTAGGAGTAAATTCTGCAATAATCGATTCGTTCGTTTGTCAAACATGTTGTACCAACTTGTTGTACCAATATGTTTGACAAACTAACAAATCGACTATTGTAGAATTTAGTCCTACACCGAAATTAGTGTGGAGTGTTGGTACAACAAGTTGAACCAACATGTTGTACCAACTTGTTCTACCAACATGTTGTACCAAATTGTTGTACCAACTTGTTCTACCAACATGTTGGGTCAACATTCCATAGTGAATTTGCAACCTCACATAAAAATTAGTATTTAAAAAGAAATTCTCATGAAAATTTAGATTTTATTTAAAGAAACGCGATAAAATTAAAAACATTTTAACGTTAATTTAAAGAAAATTTTTAATTTAATAAAAAGCAAAAAATATTAATTACAATTTTATAGGTAAATGCAATCCATCTTTCACAAATTTTAAAATCAAAATGGATTTTTGATACAAAAATTTACATTAAAATGTCTTGCTAAAACTCATGTTTCATCTTTTATTAAGATAAATAGAGAAATATTTCGAAAATAAAATTGATAATATTTATAATACATTAAGTTTAAAATTAATCGAAGCTAGTTTAAAGGAAAAAGTAAAAAATTTCAGTTTACATAAATTAAATTTAATTGAAAGAAAATTTCATAAAAAACTGATGTAAAAATTAGTTTATAATTTTCGAGGCAAATTTCATGAAAATCTTTTAAAAAACTTTATTTTAATTTAAATAACTGACCCAAAGTAAAGTTTCACTTCAGTCCTAATGCTACATATTAAAAAGCGTGTTAAATTTTTTTTCCATGGTTCGCTATTCGGAGTTTTGGCCGGGTATACGGCTTATCAGCGAATTTTTTTTGTCACAAGAGTAACGGGGATCCATAAGCCAAACATAATAATTTCGTTCCTCGTAAGCGGACAGGCCATGGCCACTGTCCGGTGACGAAATGAACACATGATGAAATTTAATTTATACGTTTTGCTTTTCCTATTCCCTGAATAAAGTACCCTACTTTAGCCCCAAAAAACGCGAAAAAAAAAAAACTTCAAAATCCACCTATGAATGTCAGCTTGAAACGTTGTTTATAATTTTAAATAAACGAAAACCTTTTGTCCGTGACAGGCAAGGTGATAAATTGCACCTCATAAACTTGCGATACTCTTAATGCTCTTCTTCACTCAATTTTTTTCTTTTCTTCCTTTTAACTTTTCTTTTCTTTTCATAATAAACAGGTGAATTGACAACCTGTGATTTCTCGTGAAGTCGTAAATTAAAACATCAAAATATTTCACCTGTATATTGGAAAAAAAAAGTAGGTAAAAAGTGACAAAAAAAAAGGTAAGTAGCGACAACAATTCACGCCAACGAGTTGTAACACGAGTCTATTGTCCGGCATAAAAATTACATCAAAAATTGCTAGAGGATGTGCAAATCAAGAGTTAAATGAATTCGCAATAATTGCAAACACGTGTCGGAAGCTCCCCCGGTAAACGGAAAAACAAATGGTCAGTGAAATAGACAAAAAGGTAAAATGTTTATTACAAACACGTGGGGGTACTAGACTTTGAAATCCGAAGTGACATTCTTTTAATTTAATTAAGTTGAACTGAATTAATGAAAGACGATTATTTAGACTTAATTTGTCAGAGTAACGTCAGTCACATTCGTATACGATACTGTACACCCCCCCTCCCCCTCTCCCTCCCTCTTATTTTCCTTTCCTCTTCTTTTTTAAATTTTTCCTTTTTTTAATTACTCTAAATATCATTTACAATTCAAATTAACTTGGTCTCTATCCAACGAGCGAATTTTGTTACCGACATTTTTTCCTGCCCTCCCTCCCTCCCCTTCCTCCGTTTAAAGGGAAGAGCGAAGTAAAGACAATGATGTGAAGTGAACTTTTGTATAAAATCTCGAACAAGGTTCTTGGCCTTTTATTGCTTTTAACAGTAGCTCAGTAGGTGTTTATTTTTCCGTAGAAAAAAATTACTCCGTTGAAAAATTCCCTTTTTTCTTTCCCAGCACCCCTGCCACGTAAAAGATGTGTCAATGGATTTTTTTTTTTTTTCCTTCGACGAATTATTTGATTTATGATGTTTTTACCTGGTGAATGACTCTCCCATCGTGTGTACGATTTCCAAAAAAAAAAGCCGTAAAAAAAAAGGATCATATACGCCGTAAAAAGGGGGGAAAAAAAGAAGTCTCCCTTTTTTTGCGTGTCCGGTTTGATCCTCTTAAGTGAATTTCAACGCCCTCCTCGATTATTTCATCAAAAACGTAGGCGGAGGTCAAAATGCAATAAAACCATCCCGTCGGAAATCGCCTCAAATTAAATCGATGGATGACTATATTCTTCGTATAGGTCACCAATAAGAGCGTATGCGTTTTTTTATGTGAGTGTGACCTCGTTGAAAAAAAAAAAAAAAAGCTTTGTTAAAGGAATTCCTCTCCAAGATATTGACTCAGCCGATGCAAAAGATAAAATTATTTTAACAAGGATGCCATAAGAAAACTCTGGAAAAAAAAAAAAAAGTTTCTCCAGGAGCAAGTTTTGTCGCCTTTCTTGATATCGGGATAATTGATTAAATTTGAAGAAGAATATAAACGACGGATTTATAAAGGTGCTCAACGGAAGGTCGTCTATTTTGTCTTTTCACGAAAATAGTTCCTTCCGTTGTCACGGCAACAGATAAGTGTTTTCATAAATAGAAAATCTGAGACATTAGGAGACGTAGATATATAGGAAAAAGATTTATTTTAAGCGACGCCAAATAAGAAGATGAGGTAGGATGTGATCGACGTGAAATATTTGCTTTTTGCATTTAGCGAAGTTCTTCAGAAGGGAAATAAATTTTGGAGGAAGAAGAAAGTTGGAACTCGGAAAGAGTAAAAGATGAATAACGGCAGGAAAGTCATTAAAGGCCATTCAAATATTTAGTGAGAGTAATTTGGTCAATTTTGACCCCCTCCCCTTAATTATTCAAGATTTCAATGCCAGACTGCCTCAAAATCCATTATTTTACGCTAACGTAAATCTCCTTTCCTTCCTACGAAAAAGTGATGACAAAAGAGTATAAAATTTTTGCAAAATAAATGCAAAAAAATGTATAAAAAATTTATTACTTTTGTATTATTTATACAAAATTTTTGGACATGCATAATTTTTGCAAAGTTTAAGCGCATTTTCTTAAGAACCAAAATTTGAACTTGCAAAATTTTTACAAAATTTATGCATATATACAATTATATTTAATTTATACAAAATTTATGCATATGTTAATTTTTTACAAAATTTATGCATACCTTTTTTAATCACGAAAATATGAATATGAATAATTTTTGCATAATTTATATATATAATTATTTTAAATCATAAAGGAGAAAAATTTGCAATATTATGTTTATTGCTTAATCAACTTTTTTTCCCATTTTATTCATATACCTACTTACGCATAATTATATTGGAAAATGGAAAAAAAAAATTTCCGATAAAAAGTTTTTTTTCCATAATTTAAGCATTTTTTTTTTCATGTCCGATTCTTTGTACAGTAAAATTTATACATGATTCTTACATGACTTTTATCTAAGAAATAGTTCAAAAAAAAGGTTTAAAAAATTTATTAATAAAGTATAAGGTATATAAAGTATAAAGTGTAAAGTATAAAGTATAAGGTATAAAATGTAAGGTATAAGGTATAAGGCATAAGGTGTAAGCTATAAAGTATAAGGTATAAAGTATAAGGTTCAAGCTATAAGCTATAAGGTATAAGGTATAAGGTGTACGCTATAAGCTATAAGCTATAAGGTATAAGGTATAAAGTATAAGGTGTATAAAATGTAAACTGTAAACTGTAAAGTATAAAGTGTAAGGCATAAGGTATAAAGTATAAGGTGTAAGCTATAAGCTATAAAGTATAAGGTGTACGCTGTAAGCTAAAAAGTATAAGGTATAAAGTATAAGGTACGAAGTATAAAGAATCGAGTATAAGGTATAAAGTGTAAGGCATAAGGCATAAGCTATAAGATAAGGTATAAGGTATAAGCTGTAAGGTAATCTATAAGCTATAAAGTGTAAGGTGTAAGCTATAAGCTTGTAATGCTTAAGGTATAAGCTTAGGGTAAGCTATAAGTAAGGTATAAGTAAGCTTGTAAACCTTAAGGTAAGCTATAAGCTTGTAAAGTATAAGGTATAAAGTATGAGGTGTAAAAAGTGTAAAGTGAAAAGTATAAAGTATAAGATATCAAGTGTAAGGTATAAGGTAAAAGGTAAGAGGTATAAGGTATAAGGTATAAAGTATAAGGTGTAAAGTATAAGGTATGAAGTATAAAAAATATAGTATAAAGTGTAAGGTGGCTAACTGCCAGATCGGCATTTATGCCTATGAGGAATGTGTTATGTTGTCGGTCTTTAAAATTATCCGTACGTCTTAAGGTTCTCCGGTGCTATGTTTGGCCAAGTCTTTTTTATGGATGCGAGACCTGGACTCTCAAAGTTTCCATGATGAATCGACTTGAAGCTTTTGAGATGTGGTGCTACCGCAGAATCCTTCGAATTTCATGGGTCGATCGGGTAACCAACGACGAGGTTTTGCGAAGATTGCATAGGGAGAGAGAAGTTTTGCAAATCGTAAAACGACGGAAGTTGGAATACTTCGGTCATTTTCTCAGAGGACCTAAATATGATCTTCTGAAGACGATCATTCAGGGGCATATCGAAGTAAAAAGGAGAATAGGCCGGAAAAACTTATCGTGGTTGCGTAATTTAAGAGCTTGGACCGGCTTAAGTGTCGAGGAGCTCTTCAGAATTGCCCCCGATAGAGGCGAATATAAAAGTCTCATTGATGGTCGTCTACGCATGGACACAGGTAATAGGTATGGCACCGTAAGAAGAAGAAGAAGAAGAAGAAGAAAAAGAAGAAGTAAGGTGTAAAAAGTGTAAAGTGTAAAGTATAAAGTATAAGATATCAAGTGTAAGGTATAAGGTAAAAGGTAAGAGGTATAAGGTATAAGCTCTATAGTATACGGTGTAAGCTGTGAGGGTGAGCTATAAAGTATAAGATGTAGTAAGCAGTAAAATATAAGGTGTAAGGTATAAAGTAGGGTGGTTCGAAAATCAACTTTTTTGGAATTTCAAAACTCCTATATCGGGAAAAGTTTCTTTATAGAGTAATTCCATTTAAAAGCGACCAAAAAAAAAGAAATTTGAACCGGACCCCTTCCGATTTTTTTCATTTTTGGTTTCTTATTTGTACCTACCTAGAGGTGTTTAGACCAATTTTCAAAAAAATTTTACCCCCCCGGGTTTCGGAGTTACGGGCTTTGAAAAATTTCGATAATGTAGGGACCCAACCTCCTTTGATTCGATGTAACTCCGGAACGGCTTGAGGTACAGAGTCGTACTATGGCTCATTTGAAAGCTCTTGAAATAGGCTTTCATATGATATGTATCACGCTTGAGTGATAACGAATGATCTTTTGAGGTCATTGACCTAACCCTTTTGACCTTGAAAAGTTCGATTTGGACACTTTTGAAAATTCTGAAAAAATTCATGTGCCTTCGCACCTTTTTGAGGTACCTCCACAAAAAATTTCAGAATGGCTTTGTAAAAGGTAAGGGAGTTATTAATTTTTTACTAAATTTAAAATTCGCTTTTATGGGCGATCTCTTATTAAACATAGTTTATATTACGGTTTTCTATCTTTTAAACGACATTTAATATTGAATGACGGTCGTGTAGATGTAGTAGCATTTGGATATGGAAGTTTCGTTTGGTATGTCACTTTAATTGGGGGACCAGGCGTGGGGGGGGGGGGGGGGAGGAGCAACTTAAAAAAATTAAAAATTAAAAAATTAATGAAATATATTAGACAAGTGATGTTATTTAAAAGGCTTTGGTAAAACTATAAACGTTTCTGGGCCATTCTCAATTTATTTACAATTTTCGGAGCGAAAAATGTCCCTTCAAAAATGTAAACAACCCATATAAACAGTATTGTTTTGATTGCGTTAGTGGAAATGTTTTTTTACTTAATTTTAATATTTCTGTGCGGTTTTACCAAAAAAATGTTCGGAAAGACGAAAAATGGATCGTATGACTTGTTAGTGAAGTTTTAGGTGAGCGGTTTAATTTTTAAAACGATTTTCGGGCAGTTTTTCGGCTTGCGTCAGTGGAGTTTCGCTGAACTCCACTATCGTGATCGTCGATCAAACGTTAATTTCCCCTTTAATTTACAATGCATTTTATTTAAAAAATTTTATTTAGAGTTTTAGAGGGAATAAGAGTTTGTTTATTGATATTTAGTGCTTTATATGAGTCGTTGTAATTTATAAGTCGTGAAAATAGATGATCGGTAAAAAAAAACACCGTTAGTGGAAAAAATGGAGGACAAGTTTTAAATCCTTATTTCAAGAGAAATTATAATGGAATCGTTAAATTCATTTCAAATTATTGATTTACTTATATTTCTGATTGCTAATTGTGAAAAAAAGATTTTTCCTGAATTGGTTTACGTAAAAAATCGAGCTGTTTATCTGGGAATCTCGAAATCGGGACAGCCATTTTTTTCCGCTATCATAGCAGTTTTTTTCGTAAAAGAGCCTCTTTTTCTATCTGACGGTGCCGAATATATTTAATTTACTTTCAAAAAACATTTTCTTTATCTGTTTTATCAAAACATAATGTAGTTTTTCATTCAAATCCAGAAATAAATCATAATAAAATGCCCGGGACCTGAATATTGTAAACAAATTGAGAATGGCCCTTCTGTAACTTTTAGTTTCTACTGTTAAGTTTCTTAAGATGACGCGGGAGTTACTCATTTTTTTTTGCACACCTATACTTCAAAAAACGCTGATAATAACATTTTGGAGCCAGATACCAAAATTCCGTTTCTGTGCAACAATTCTTATCGATCTTTTGCACCTTTATAAAAAATTCCATTCCTGACTGTATAGTACTTTTTTTGGAAAACTTAACTGCCCGTGTAAGCGAAAATAAAGTATCTTCATTTCGGAATTAACATGTCCCTTTTATTTTTAACTTATGTAAACAAACAGTCAATTCCAGAATGGCTGATACGCTATATTTGCTTACATGGATAGCTAAGTTATCTACTGTAAACTCTCGGGAATTTATCCTGAATCAAGGTTTCCCAAAAAAGTACTGTATGGTCAGCTATGGAAATTTTTATGAAGGTGCGAAAGATTCATAAAAATTGCTGCTCGGAAGCGAAATTTTGATATCTAGCACCAAAAGGATAATATTAGCATATTTCGAAATATAGGATGTTAAAAAAATTAATCACTCCTGCGTCATCTTAAGCAGGCGGTGATCAGTCTTACATAGCATAATAGTTCATCACAAATACGGAAAGGTACAGAAATAATTTTTTTTTTCTCTACAATCATAGATAATTTTGTGTTGAATTCAGTTGCAGAAACTTTTATAGTTTTACCAAAGCCTTTTAAATAACATCACTTGTCTAATATATTTCATTAATTTTTAATTTTTAATTTTTTAAGTTGCTCCTCCCCCCCCCCCCCCCACGCCTGGTCCCCCAATTAAAGTGACATACCAAACGAAACTTCCATATCCAAATGCTACTACATCTACACGACCGTCATTCAATATTAAATGTCGTTTAAAAGATAGAAAACCGTAATATAAACTATGTTTAATAAGAGATCGCCCATAAAAGCGAATTTTAAATTTAGTAAAAAATTAATAACTCCCTTACCTTTTACAAAGCCATTCTGAAATTTTTTGTGGAGGTACCTCAAAAAGGTGCGAAGGCACATGAATTTTTTCAGAATTTTCAAAAGTGTCCAAATCGAACTTTTCAAGGTCAAAAGGGTTAGGTCAATGACCTCAAAAGATCATTCGTTATCACTCAAGCGTGATACATATCATATGAAAGCCTATTTCAAGAGCTTTCAAATGAGCCATAGTACGACTCTGTACCTCAAGCCGTTCCGGAGTTACATCGAATCAAAGGAGGTTGGGTCCCTACATTATCGAAATTTTTCAAAGCCCGTAACTCCGAAACCCGGGGGGGGTAAAATTTTTTTGAAAATTGGTCTGAACATCTCTAGGTAGGTACAAATAAGAAACCAAAAATGAAAAAAATTGGAGGGGGTCCGGTCCAGGGCCTGGTCGGTTTTAGATGGAATTACTCTATAGGTAGAGTATCAACCCTGAATTTTTTCAGATTTTTTCAACGGCATCCTGAGGTGTCAAATCGGCCTTGAAATTTTCAAAAAGCTCATAAAAGGGCCGAAAATGAACTTTTTTTTTTTTGCATAAAAGACCATCGATTCCTATCGGAAATTTCGCGTAGATTACGAATTTGAAGTCGTAAATTAGTTTTGGTGCACGGTTTTCGAGCCACAGACAAAATACCATAACCAGGTTTTTAGAGCTTTTAAACCCGGCCTGTAGCTCAAAAATTATAAACCAAAACTAATTTTCGGCTTCAAATTCGTAATCGACGCGAAATTTCCGATAGGAATCGATGGTCTTTTATCCAAAAAAAAAAAAGTTCATTTTCGGCCCTTTTATGACCTTTTTGAAAATTTCAAGGCCGATTTGACACCTCAGGATGCCGTTCAAAAAATCTGAAAAAATTCAGGGTTGATACTCTACCTATAAAGAAACTTTTTCCGATATAGGAGTTTTGAAATTCCAAAAAAGTTGATTTTCGAACCACCCTAGTATAAAGTATAAGGTAAAAGTAAATCATTTATGCATCTACATTTAATGCGGGCCACCCTCCCGAACGTCAATGAAAATCTTACGCCATATTTAATATACATAAGAGAAAGCCTATTTTATGCTTAAAAACAAGGGAGGGGAGTCAAAATTGACAAAAGGCTGCATACGTACAATTCCCTGCGTAATGCTTTCATTATGTAATAACCGATCGTCCATGAGACGCCTTTTCTGAACATCCCGAACGAACTTCCTATTGATATTTTTGGATTTGATATACGGATATAAACTAAGGTGTCGACAAGAGCATACGGATATCAACTATAGAAGCACGGAGGAACCCCTAAATTAATTTTAATATTTACGTTGTGCCCGTCCAATCGGATGATTTATATTTCCTTCAAATTGTTTAAAGTCGAAGACCGGAAAAGGGCTTTTATCAAGTTTCAAAATTCAGAAGAAATTTTAAACGTTATGCATTTACAGCCTCAAGGAAAATCTGGTGAAAATGCTTCAGCATGTCGCCATATCCTAAATACCGATAACTTAAAATCAATGGAAAACTATTCGAAAGTATGCCCAGAATCTTTCCAGTTCAAATCCTCAAACTCCCAAAACTAAAGCCCGCGCGGACGAACTTATAATTTTACATTTATCTTGTTGGTCCATCAAAGAATTTTTGCTTTTTTTTTTTTTTTTTTTTTTTTTAATTTTCATGAGCCATCAATAAAAACTCCATGCACTTCTCTTATCTAATTATTAAACTTTCGTTCGGAACCCGTTAACGACCTAATTTATTTATGAATTTTTTTTTTTGTTTTCGAAAGTAACGAAATTGATTTTGATATTTATCAGAAAAAAAAAAATGCGGTAAGTCCAAAACGTATCCGAGGTGCAAAAACTCATAATAAAAGCGTTAATTACAATTATCCCGATAAGAATTTTTTTTTCTCGGATCTGAAACTGGCTAGGATCGTACACCATTTTTAAAATTAATTAATTAATTTTTTTTTTCGAAACATGTTTCTAAAAGACCAATATCAGAAAAATAATAAAACAAACGAACCAGTTACGCAATTAAAACATCATTGTCAATCGCGGAATGATGCAACTTAATTGTTTACGACGACTTCATTTAGAGAAAACAAAGGAGTGGGCCAAAAATATTTTCGAGCCTTAGGGGAACCAATCAACCAGTTTTGACAAAGCTTTCTCGCCTAATTTTTTTCCCCCTTCTTAACTCAAAATAACCGATTACGTAATTCCATTTTATTTTTCCCTCGTACGAAATCGTTTATCCGAGAAAGTTGCTAGGATATAAAAATCATTTTTCGAGAAAAAAAAAATTGAAGTTAATTTCAGTTGTGATAATTTATAGCGATTCATTATTATTATATAAAGTCTAAAAAAAACAACCTTGTTTTAGCTGATTTAGCAGGGCTAAGTGTCTAATATGATATTAAAGAGCCTCGAGGGGCTTCCAGTACAAAGGCTCAAAAGTGAATTTCTAATGAATTATCGACACGACTCGAACTACAAAGTCAGTCTACGGTTTTTGATTAATGAATTTTTCGAATAACGTCGCATGTGGCACTAATTTTTTTTTTTTTTTTTTTTTTTTTTGATTCAGGTCGGTAGCATTAATTTCACTTGTAAAACTTCATTTTCTTTCGCGGAAGAGGAAAATAAAAAAAAAAAAAAATCGTAACCGATTTTTTCGCGAAAAGTTTATTAATGACTATCAAATTGCAACTTTGCAAGAATCGAAAACAAGAGGGTTTCGAAATGAAGCTCAAGTTTCTCTCGTGCCCTGGTTCTCCCTTTCAATCTAAATTTCAAAGTGCCGAATGGAAGAAGGGAGTTTAAAAAAAAAAAAAAAAAAAAGCTGGCTTAATAATGAAAGCTCAGCAGTTCTTCCTCTTAGTCTACGGCTTCTTTTTTTTTTTTTTAAGATGACCCCAAAACGCACGTGTTACGGCATATAATCATTCTTTGACAACACGCTAAGATTAACAAAGGGGACCGTTGTCGGTTATGTGATTACTTTTACTTTTCAGACGGAGCGAAAAGAATGGAAAAGACAAAATGAATTAGACTAGGTTACAATGTCAATTTCATGTTTGTTCATGGATTTTTGAATAAGGCATTTGTGGCAGACTGAAATTACGTAGTGTCTGAAACGATACCTTGTAACGTTTATGAACTGTATCCATTCAAAGTCTTTCAATAACACGAAATAAGAAATCGAAATTTTAATTTTTTTTAATTCGCCGTGCGGGGATTTATTTATTTATTTTTTTGGTCTTGCAAAAAAAATTGTCTTTAATTTATTAGACGGAAATTTTTGGCATGTTTCAGAAATTCGCAGGGAAAGCATTGGACGGCGTTGAGTTAAAACAGCACAGAACTAGGACAGACGGTAAAATCGGAGGCAGGCTCTTGTTCAAATGTTAATTTTATGAGCTTTAAAAAAAAAAATTATTTCTTTTTCATCCTCCAATATAATTAATTATGCATAAATATTAAGCATAAATTATCCATAAACAAGTATGCATAAAGTGGGAAAAAGTTGAATAAGCATAATACTTGCAAAATATTCTTGCGTTATGATTTTAAAAAAATAATATGCATAAATTTTGCAAAAATATGCATGTCCAAATTTTTGTAAAATTGATACAAAAATAATATTTTTTTTATATTCTCTTTTTGGGACCCTTATTGCAAAACCGTTGCAAAACTTAAATTTGAATTTGGCGGTTTTTTTAATTATTATTTTATTTACTCTGTACTTTTTATTTTTGGGTTTTTGAAAACCAGGTATTTTTCAAAACCACGAAGTTTTCTGGGCTTTGCAAGGTCGGAAAAGTAATTTAAACTTATTCTCAATTAAATTAAATTTAAACTTTTCAGGAAAAAAATCGGCGTTTTTCAATAATTTTTTAAAATAAAAAAATTTTTTTCCAACCTTGCAAAGCCCCGAAAACTGTGTGGTTTTGAAAAATACTTTTATAAATCATTCTTCCCAAGAAAAATTGTGTTATAAAATTGAGTTATTAAAAACCTAAACTTTGTTATAAAATTTTATAACCCGGCAAAAAAGACACCCATTTATAATTCGTTATAAAATTTTATAACAAAAATTATATTCAGTTTTTTTAAAGCTTTTTTATTTTCTTCTCACGCTTCCCACAATCTGCCATCTCTGTTTTTCTTTATTTTTGAGCCTTTGTCAAATTAAAAATACAAGAAATAAACCGAAAATTCGGAAAAAGCTGGAAAATATTATAACTCAAAATAATTTGCAACTTAAGAACCATATTGCAGTTTTTATAAATGAGATGAAAAGTGGTGTAGTGGATAAAGGCGGCGAGTAAGTCAACCACAAGGCTTGGGTTCCATTCCAAAAAATTGTAATTTTTTTTCCATTTTTTTTTTCTCATGAAAAATGGTTAAAAAAAGAGCCTGTGAAGTCCCCATATGATAAATATAGTGCAATTCAAGCATAAAATTAATATATTGCTCAGTTAAAAATTTTAATTATAAAAATTTATAAATAGTTACAAAATTTTATAACGCATTTTTCTTGGGTTTGGTATTTTCAAAAACCCGAAAATAAAAAATACAAATTAAATAAAATAATAAAATAATAAAAAAATCACCAAGTTCAAATCCCCGATTTGACATAGCTTCCATTTTTTGCATTTATTTTCCAAAATTTTATATACTTTTGGTCATCACTTTTTCCTACGAGAAACCGATGAAAATCATACTTTTTACACGATCATATAACCAATAATATTCTCCGTTAGCTTTTCAGCTTTCATCAAACTTTTCACCAAAAAATTTACCAAAAAATTCCCCTCATGCATTCATACTTTTCCACATCATCTTCTACTCATTTCTATTACTCCTAAACACCGGTCATATGCATTCGTACAGCCACAAAACAAGTCTAGACAAATAAAACCACTTTGTTAAAAAAAAACAACTGCCAAATTAAATTCATTGTTAGTAACTACACAAGTTTGCAATATCGTTCGCTAATCAATTCATTTATTTGATTAATCCCATTAACCTGCCACAAATTTCATGAATTTGAAACTCCTTCAAAAAAAAAAGAAATGAAAGTAGTTTTCCATTGTAACCCAACCTGGTATGTTATTAACGAAACGCAGAGTACGAACAAAAGAAGAATATATAAAAAAAAAAAGAACCGTACAGTTACATTTCAGCCTCCTCGAAAAAACAGTAAAAGGCCATCATCAATCATATAGAACAAAACAATATTGAACCCATAATGTGGACTACACCGCGGCGATCATCCAGAATAATTACACCACTTTCTCTAAATTGAATGTAATAACAACACAAAAACTTCTATAAAAGCTTATGGCAGTAAGTTGTACGCATAAGCAAAACCATCTGCCCACGAATAACCCAAAGGCATTAAGATCGCGGTTGCAGAACTAATTCGACAATGTAAATAATAACATCAGAATAAATTAAAATTTCGTAACTTGAGACGAATTAATTGGGGTTTTTTTTTTTTGGTGTGTGTGCATCTGTGGGACAAGGACAAATATGTACCGTAAAAGTCATCGGTCTCGGGTTCGGAAAATCGGGGCGGAAAAACGGTTTTGATCATTTTTGGGACGAAGATTTTTTTTTAAAAAAATTTTTTCTTCTCATCAATCATTCCTTCGTAAAAACCACCACCTGAGTCCTTATTAACCGGATGCGATGAGGATCTAATCAAAAAACCGGTCGCATTTCCTTTGGATGATTAAATCACTGAAAATTTGATGTGGGCTTTGAACAGTATACACAGAGTTCCATCGAAAGTCAATCTCGAAAAAAAAAGCATTAGTGATTGATTAAAGAATATGAATGACACCCATGCTATCTTCGCGTAAAAAAAAAAAAAAAAAAAAAAGTTTCACAACAATAGATCTTCGGTAACCCAGAGCCACATGACGTAAATTGACTTATTTTTTTTCTTTCTTTATTTTTTTTTTTACAAAATAAAAACAGGCGTGGCGTCAAAGTTCGAGATTTAAAAAATTCAATTTCCCTTTTTTCAAATAAATACACGACGAAATTACGCCCAGATCAAAAGTCCGATTTTATGTTTCCAAGTTCCCGAAAGCGAAGACGCATCCATTTCCAAAAAAAGGAGAAAAGCTGTCAAAACAGACTTAATAAGCTGGTAACGTGTGATATGCCGGTAGATCAAATCGTTTAAGGATGAAAAAAAAAAAAAAAAAAAAAAAAAAAAATCATGGGATGTTTAATGTCGCTCGAAATTTTTTTTTTTTTTCTCCTCCGCCGTTTATAATATTAAATTGAAAATTTCTACTCTATGTAGCACATTGTTTATGACCGGATTCTTGATAAGGAGGAAGTACAGGCTTGTCGATAATTCATATGTCAATGAGTTTCGGCGTTAGATACTAAGGGCGTTGGCTCCTATCATAATATATTTAATTACAACAATTGTATTGACATTAATTGCCTTGTTCGCTTTGATTTGTTACATCAATTTAGTGTGTACAAGTGTCAAGAAACGCGTCGATATTAAAAGGGTGAATCGTCAAAAATTTTTTGATTCAATTTATGAGCGTTTAA
Source organism: Liposcelis bostrychophila (assembly GCA_037577465.1). Classification (NCBI taxonomy): domain Eukaryota; kingdom Metazoa; phylum Arthropoda; class Insecta; order Psocodea; family Liposcelididae; genus Liposcelis; species Liposcelis bostrychophila. The sequence continues at coordinate 10,398,347 of CM075212.1, forward strand.
TTAAAAGCTTTTGACACGTTTAGACTTATTCTTAATGTAATAAAAACAGTGATTCGGGAATATTTTCAAAGGACTCTACGTGTTTCGAAGTCCTGCAACCGTTTCATTTTCACTGCAAAATTTTTCAAAAATAAAAATATCTGAAAATACCAGCTATTCGAAAGAAATTTTAAGTTGTACCGTTTTGCTCTAGGAATGAAATTATAAAATTTAGGGGTGTGGGAGATTGAGGCAAAAGCTACGGTTTCAGTTCCAGTTCCAATTCCAATTCCGATTCCGATGCTGATTCCCAAGATTCTTCAATATTTTTCGGGCCGATTCTGATTCCGATTCCGACTCGAGAACAAAAATATATGTTTCCGATTCTGATTCCAATTAGAAAATACTTCAATACTTCAATACTTCAATATATTAAAAAATCCGTTGTTTTATTGGTTAATGTTTTATTGGTGCAGATTCCGATTCTGACTCCGATAAAAAATCAGAAATGCACCAATCGTAAAAAGCTTTAACTAATAATTTTCAGCTCAATTTGAATCAAAATTATTTTTCGATGCCGATTCCGATGCCGATTTTGATTTCGATTCCGACTGCTTGAAAAAAATTTATGGTTCCGTTTCCGATTCCATTTAACTTTTGAACCGATAGAGTCTGATAGAGATTCCGATTAAACGGCACCGGAGCCCTGGATTTAGGGGATTAAAAATTCATGAAAAAATTATTAACGTAATTAATTGACAGTCCTCTGCGATTATGACTCTTAAGACCTTTGTTATGCTGCATGATTGTCATTACTTTCGCTTAGTGTTATCCGTTGCGTTGCACATCAAATTCGCTTACCTGAAAGTAAAAAAGAAAAAAAATATAAGTACTGTAAAATGACTGTAAGGCTCCTAAAGCTTTACGTTGAATCAGCAGTATGTTAAAATAAAGAAACTCCGGGGGATTGAACTTAAACTTAGACTCAATTTAAGACCGCAAAACGCAAACGCTCACATGAGAAGTAAATAGAATTCGAACAAATGACGATTCATCCGTCATTTTGGGCCTGTATTCAGCCAGAGGCAAAGGGTGGCTCAGCCCCTTTAGTAGAGTTAGGCCCCTCTGTAAATTTTTTTCGACTAATGCAAATTCTATATTTTCCATGGCAAAAAAAGCTATTTGGAGCCCCTCCTTGAAATTTCTCTGGTCTCTTAGGTCATCCGGGCTGGTTACGGGCCTGCCGTGATTGCAACTTAAAAACAAACAAACAAACAAAAAATCACAAGGCTTTGCATTAAACTAAAAATATTATGTACGTTAGGAAGCATTTTTGATCCAAATGGCAGTACTCTCGGAAATTCCTTTAATACACATTTTTTTTTTTAGTTGACTTAGAAAGACGAAAACAGTATTAAAAAAAGATCATATTGGTACATTAAAATAATCGTTCCTGGGAATCGTGATGTTTATTCTTATTGAAAACATTTTTAACATGCTCGCTCGGGCTGACTAGTCTAAGAGTATGGATTAGAGGGGGTAGGTAGAGGTCAAAAATTCAAATCGTTACACCAGTTCAGAATTCTGAACATGCCTGCCTTGTGTCGCAGTGTTCCCGGAATGACTATTATTGTTCTACCTACATTAGAGAAATTCAGTGTCGAATCTAGGTTTTTTTTTTTTATTTTCAAATTTTCCGTATTAAATTTTCTTCCTCACCTTGAACATCAAAAATGAAAATTGACAACCGCTTTTTCAAAAAAAAAAAAAAAAAAAAAAAAAAAAAAAAAAAAAAATCAAAAAAAAAAAAAAATAACAAAGGAACAGAAATCGAGAAAAAAAATACGGAATTTAAAGAAAAAAAGAGAGAGAGAGAGAGAGAGAGAGAGAAAAAAAGCAACAAGAATGGTTTCTCCTAAGGGAAATATTTCAGTTTCCCTTTTTTTTCCCTCACTTGTTGGCCGAATAACTCATATATCGTGAGTCTCGTATATACAAAAAAAAAAAAAAAAAAAAAAAAAAAAAAAAAAAAAAAGAGAACTAGTCGACTAAACACGGTAAAATTTTCTTTTGTCGTACAGTATCTTCTTTCATCATTTGATAAACAGTGACAATTGTAGCGGAAGGAAAACGGTAGGATATTTATTGAAGTTTCGTTTCGAAGAAGCGAGGAATGAGATGAGCGTTTCGAAAATTTTCCTCGGGAAGTAAGTGATATTCCTTTCTGCACAATATAATAATAATAAAAAAGCAAGAGAAAACTTTTCCGTCGTAACAATGCCCATGCGATGGAATAAATTAAAGGTAATCTACATTCATTCAATCAAAAAACAGATATCAGTTCAACACCCTCCCCCCTCTTAATGATGAAATGAATCATGGAAATGTGATTCGAAAAATATTGACAGAATATTGTTGGATTCCCGATCTGGAATTCATTAAAATTGATGGAAGTATCGAATTAAAATATGGATCGTGCTGGTCTTCGGGCATTTTATAAGAAAAAAAAATTGTAATAACACAAAAGACTTCTTTATTTAAAAAAAAAAAAAAAATGATTTATCTGATGGAGAAATTTTCCGGTCATTAAGTAACTAAGTACCCGATTAAATCACATTAAAAAACGTCGCTTTGAAAATAATCCCAGCGCTTATGTGAAATAAAAAATTGCGTGTAGGCCTAATCTCCCTTGAAAAAAAATTTTTTTTTGTAGATATGTAAATGTTTAAAAAAAAAAAAAGAAAACGTTTCTTAAAAATGTAAATTTTTGCAATTTTCGTCAAGGGTGAGGAAGAAATATTACGAGCTTTGATATTGACGTAACGGCTTTGAAAATTTAATGAAATATTTTGTATATCTTGAAATGAAAACCTCCCCTGGAAAAAAAATGGAATTTAAAATGTGTTTTCGCGTTGTGAAAAGGAGTAGTTATCCAATTCCTTTCCCCCATTCATATGTTTTTTTTTTTTTTTTTACTCGAACCGTTTGCTTAATGAACTTCTTCAGGTTCGTCGTGGTTCGGACTTCAGAAAGAATGTAAATGATTTTTTTTTAAATGAATATTGTTGGATTACGGAAATGACACAGAAAAGTTCGAAGTTCTCTGCAGATTTTTTTATTCCTTTTACAAACGGTATGGTTCATTAAAAACCCCCCATTTTTATCAATTTCGAATTTCGAAAAAAAAAAAAAAAGTTCTTGAGGGGAAAAAAAATTTATTCGCTTATTTCTTTTTCTTCCACTTCTTTTTTTTTTTTTTTTTTTTTGTATTATTTTTCCTTACCTTCCTCATATCCGGAACATTACACAAAATCGGTTTCTCAGAATTTTTCTTCTCCCTTTTTAAAATGGAACATATTAAATTGTAATATTGTTTTACGGTGCGTTTCGCACCCAAAAGACTAAGCGAAAATAAATTTAATATTTTATGGAAACAGTGGCGGTTGTATTAAATGGCTATAGTATTTCATGTTTATTACAAAACCGTTTTTCTTCCGGTTTTTTTTTTTTTTTTTTTTTTTTTTTGGATAAAATATCCTGCATTTTTAGAAAATAGCTTGGCCAAGTCCTTGAAAATATAGTACATACTGGTCACTACGTTTGAACATTTTTCTTAAGCCGAAATATCACGCTAATACATGTTGCTTAACAAGTCGCAGCGTTAAAAACATGTTGCCAACATGTCACTGAACATGTTGCAGTATGGCAACATGTTGCGCAACATTTACAAATTTTAATTTCATTTTTCAGAGTTGCTCAACATGTTTTTACGCTTCAACATGACGAGTAACATGTTGCAGCGTTATAAACATGTTGTCAACATGTCGCTGAACATGTTGCAGCATAGAAACATGATGACAATATGATGGCAACATGCTGCGCAACATTTACAAATTTTTATTTCATTTTTCAGAGTTGCTCAACATGTTTTTACGCTTTAACATGACGAGTAACATGTTGCAGCGTTAGGGACATGTGGCCAACATGTCGCTGAACATGTTGCAGCATAGGAACATGATGGCAACATTTACAAACTTTTATTTCATTTTTCAGTGTTGCACAACATGTTTTTACGCTTCAACATGTTAACGCTGCAACGAGTTGAGGAACATGTTCTCAACATGTTACTGCAACATGTTTTAGCGTGAAATATCGGTCATACAACATTTTGCTGGTCTTCATCGAATTCTATCCTCACTCCTCAGCGACAAAATTATAAAAACGTTGCAAGGTACAGCACAGCTAAAAACCAAGACTGCTAAATCAGCGGGGAGGTCATCCCATCAAGACGAAGAACCTACAGCAATTATACTCTATGTCCGGTATTTCACAGATCAGCATAATTTTCAGAAGTTTCTAGCATTCTTTACAGAACCAACGCAAACTGTCTATTCACATGCCCAAAGCCTATTAAGCAACATGTCGGCTTGCAGGTTGGCGGTTACAAAGTAACCGTAAACAACAAAAAGACCCAATCGAGCAACCAAAACTCACTAAAAAGAAAACCACCCAATTATAATTACTTAAGAAAGAATCGTGCCATTTATTCTAACGGAAGTCAAAATTTCTCCAACACAACATCATGTTAAACAAGCAAGAATATGGGTGTTTCACTCCTGTAGCAAAATAATCTTCGATCCCTCCTACGAGTAAAAAAAAAAAAAAATATATATTAAAAAGTAGACACAGGGCAAGCCCGTATTTAATCGTAACATGGTTAATCAAATGGATTACACCATCAATAAATTTAAAGAACACCCTTTGGGCTCCTTTTCACACCGGCAGCTCCTACCACATCGGGCCCGACTCGATTAAATGACAAACGATCCCGAGACATTCAACCGGCTAATGAGCATTTCTTTTTTGGCCGATTGCAATTACATTTTTTTTTTTTTTTTTTTTTTTTTGATCGTAAGCGGTCCATAAATTCACTTCTTTCAGGATCAACTTCTTACCACTTGTCAGTATCTTCGATATCATTCTGAATAACTGTATTCTTCCCGTGAGCGATTACCACTATAATTGAAAGGATAATTGTACAGTTTAAAAAGATCAAGTTTGCTCGCAATAAGAGTAGGTTGTATAGTCAATCCATCTTTTCCGAATTAAATGACTGATATTACGTACTTTTTGCTTCGACAAAAGGATGCGGATTATATTTTAAAGGGAGATAAGGGAAACAAAAATGATAAGTACGATTGATTCCAAAGTTATATAACTTTGGAATCTTAAGCCCCCGAGGGATTTGCGTCTTTAAATCCTTTTAAACTCCTATGTCGTTTTTTGATGTCTAAATCTCGTTATTTTTTCGGTTATAACTACAATCGGGATAATTACCGGAAAAAAAAAAAGATAGACAAAAAAAAGTTGCCGACGTCGAATCGGTACAAATTCATGGTTTGGAGAGCGATTTCTTGTTTGGAATCATCGTGGACAACACACCAAATAATCAAGAAAAATTAGTAGTTTCGTATCTGGAATTACTTGGAACAAGTTATGATTGTACGTGGAAGTATCTATAAGCAGGAGAGGATTGAAATCCGTATTATTAAAATACAGGCAACTCATGGTTACTCTACGTCCTGTTACCGGTCTCCGGTGTCTTTGTTTCACGGGTATTAGATATTCGCGACATTTGCAATTGGAATCTGTAATCATGATGGTGGAGAATTTTAATAAGAATGTGCCATTGGCCCGATAGCCATGTTGTTGGCTTGTATAATGTTCAATTAGAGAAAGAAAAAAAAAAAAAGATATTACTTTTTTAATGAGGCGGTTGTTGTTCCAGGCTTTTTTTTTATGGTGCAGTTTTTGATTTGTGTTCGTTTGAAGTGTCGCGATAATGCTCCTCGGTCGGGTATGTGGGAAAGGCACAAATGATTAGATAGCAAAGTTGAGGATTCCTACAACTAAATATCGACTTAAAGCTTGTTTCGGATCGAGAAAATATAACTGCCAATGATTTATATAGGTGAAAAAAATTTCAGGTTTGAAATCTAAAATCGCATAACCGTAAACCGATCATTACTAGATGCGTCTAAGCGAAGGTGAATATACGCTCTAAAGACGTCTGTTGATGATTGTACGAAGCATCCATGTTTGGGAGTAGTAGTAGCAGCTCCAAAGTTGGTATTAATAGATTTAAGGTTAATACTAACGAGATGATTAATAAAATCACTGATACTTGCGTCCTCGATATGGGTATTAACGTTAATCAGTTGGTATTAATGAAGAAAAGCGTGGGTATTCGCGTCTTCGAGGTTGATCATTAACGAATCAAAGTGGAAAAGTTCTGTTACCAACGTCTTCTATCATGGTGCCAACTTTTTAACCATACGTTGGACGAATAAAAAAACGATTACGAACGTCGGAAGTAAATAGTGACGTACTAAATGTTGCTGCTACCCTGGTAGAAATTTTAAATTGCATCAGGTCTGAACTAGTGTTGGGAAAACCGACTGGGATGTAACGTCTATCAAGATTGGACTTATGGCGGATTTTATGCCGTCCAATCGTCATCATCATCATCATCGTCATCGTCATCATCATCATCACGGGGCGTAGTATGTGACTACCACAACTGAAGCTATATATTCGATTTCCTTACAATGTACGGTATAGAAGTGAGGATGTACAATGCGAGGATATTTCTTAGGCCCTAAACCTATAAATGTGTCAAATGGCCGGTTTGACGACAGGTTCACTCATGCTGGATTTTGCTTTCACTGAGCTAGACTTTCTTTATTTAGACACAAAATCCGAACCGTGTGGGGACTTACGTCTATTATTCACTTGCACACTTAACTTGTGGTATTCAGTGGTGAAAGGCAGTGAATAAATCCGAGCCATGTCCTAGACTTGAACCCAGACCGACTCCTCGATCATTCGGTTCGAAGTTGGAGACTCTACCAAGCGCCCCCGTCCATTATCGGACAGTATTGGAAATATTCCCAAGACTGGATCTGATTTTTCCCTATCTTGCTTTTCCAGTTAAAAGTACATCCGTCCATTACGTTGCTACAAATATCTTAAAAGATGGTTTGCTATTAATTACTCGTAGGAACTTTTTTTCGAGATGACATCCTCCAGACTGATAATTACCGTTTACCTGTTACCGGTCTTAAGGTTAACGCCGACGATTTGCCTTGCAACGGTTTTTACATAGCAATTCGAAGATGGTAATTAGACGAAAAAAGCCCTTGGTAATGAGGGCTAATTTTTGTTTTATAATTGTGTAATCACTGCGGTAACGGGTATGGTATTGGCATTGATGAAAGTTGTTGGAATCCCATAACAAAGCTTGGATACCATTAATGAAATCGAAATAAAATCTTAGAAGAAATAAAAACAAAAATACAAAAGCAAATCCAAGTTTTTTTTAGAAATCAATGGAAATGTATAAAAACAATACGATGAATCACGTGGAGTGTGCCCTTGAACCTGAGAATAATACCTAAATTAACCTCTTGTCTAATCACCTGACTGTGGTCTTTTTAAATTTATTTCTTTTTTATACAAACGACTTTTCTAGTTATTTTCTTTTCTTTTTTTTACTACTGTCCGCGTTCGCCGGCTTTTTTTTTTTTTTTTGATTATACACAACCGAAACATTTCCGATGCGGGTTTGGTCGATATTTCGCTGACCTGTAGCCGTAAAAAAACCCAGCCTAGAGACAAAAAAGAGAACGAAATACGATTTATTTCGTGTGAAATAGCTGCTGCCGGAGATGAGATGGGTCACAAAGGAGAAGTAAAATGGGGGATAAAAATGCAAAATGAAGTCAATATTAAATTTTTAAAATGTAAAGTATTGTCGGCTGCTCTTCAAAAGTTCACCCTTCCATGAAATAACAACATTACCGTTATTTTGAATAGGGATTTTTTTTTTCGTTTTAGTGCTATCAGGGAACCAAATTTGAAATGATTATTAAGGATTTTTCTTCTTTTCTGTGATTTTTTCCAAAAGATACAGTACCAGATTTTTTTTTTTCTTCAAGAAAGTCATCATCCATTATTAGAGAGAGGGAGGGATTGAAAAACGATTTCATAACAACCCTCGCATCTGAAAAAATATCATCTCTTATACAGTAGGATGTGACATCATTTTCCTTCAAGCTGTTATTATTACGTAAAAAAAAATAAAAAGATAGACTCATCTCATTTTTTTATTGAAAAGAAAAATATATGTAAAAAAAAATTAAAGGAAAAAGGTCAAAATAATTTTGAAACAATTAAAAATTTTTCAAAGATAAAAATTAGGATTATTAGTACAGTACAATACCCGAATCCGTGACATGCATGAATGTCCTAAGGGCAAGCAAATAAAAAAAAAAAAATTAAGCTGTAATTTATTTTAATTGCTTTGATTTTTATTATCGAAATTGAGAGGAAGTTAAATGATGATAAAGTAATAAATGAAAATTAACGGGATTTCGCGACTTCGCTATTGCACGTGCAGATAGTATCTGCGGTTCTGGTCGACCAGCTTAGGGTCACTTTTGTACGATGGTTAATAATCTTTCTTGGCATACCGAATGAATAATGCACTTTGGAGTCACAAAAAAATTAAAAGAACGATCGACTGATTACTGACTTGATTTATTGCCAAATAGGTTCGGAGAGATAAAATGTGGATGCAGTGTTCTCAAGTGTAAAAAAAATTAATTAATTAATTAAATAAAACCTAAATGGTAAGAGGGTCTCTTGTCAGTGGGGGTGTTGGAGGGGGGAAGGGGTTAAAACATTCTTGAGGTGCGGCTTCCTTAAAAAATTTCCGAAAAAAATGAAAAATATCGTGTGCAAAACCTGAACTTTGTATCTTTATTCCGACAAGTGCCTGTTTTAGTAAAAATTACAGTTTTAAGAATTTTTATCAAAAAATTTTTAATAAAATTAAAGAAGTTGGATTTATTTTCTCATTCAAAATACGTGAACATTTTTTGTTTTTCATGTTTGATTTTTTTTTTTTTTCTGCAAATCCGGCAGATGAAAATATTATTAATGGGCAAAGTTGCTACTTACATCCCCAGGTATTTATAAAGATTTCAAAAACTTCAATGCAACCTTTTTCTAATGCCCTAAACATGCTTAGAAATCAGGTTTAGTTTCAAGTCATTGTATTAATTTCAACAGTTCCCAAAATTAAAAAAAAAAACTGAGTGAGTTTAGCTACTTAAACTCACTGAAGAAGGGAAGTGAAACTTCTACACTCCGCTAATAATAGACACAATAAAAAAATTCCCATGCATTTTTTTGGCCTACATTGTTGCGCACTTTTTGGCCTAAAATTGTGGCCCTAAAAATTTACTCTCCGCGATTCTAAAAAGTTTCACTTCAAAAAAAAAAAAAAAAAAAAAAAAAAAAAAAAAAAAAAAAAGTCAGTAGGACTACTTCCAGAATTATTGATAATTTTGGGAAGTTTTTTCAATAAAATTTTAAATAATTTTTTTCAATACCGTAGATTGGGGTGAAGTTGAAAGGAAATTTAAAAAAAAATTCTAGGTATATTTTAGGCACTAAAAATAAAATTTTTTACTTAAGTATCCCAAAAAACAATAAAATATGAAATTTAAATTATATAAGTAAATAATATTACAATTTAATAAAATATAAAAAAAAAAATTATTTTTAGTGCTTAAAATAAACCTAGAATTTTTTCTTTAATTTCCTTTTAACTTCACCCCATTCTACAGTAATTAAAAATCATCGAAATTTTCGTTTCAAAAAATGTTAATGATCCTCCTAAATCCTCCAAGCCCTGATATAAGTCCACGTGGCTCCCTTTTTCAATACAATTTTATAAAATAAAATAAAAAAAAAAATGTTTTATCAAATTTATCAAAATCTTCGTTTCAAAAAATATTGATGACCTTTTTCACAAAACATTATCAAAATTTTTAATAAAAAATTACAATTTTAAGAATTTTTATCAAAAATTTTTAATAAAATTCAAAAAATGTTTTTTCAATAAAATTTTGAATAAATTTTTTCACCAACAAAAAGCATCCAAATGTTCCTTTAAAAAAGTCTTAATGATTCCCTAAATCCTTCAAGCCCTAATATTACTCCACGTGGCCCCCTTTTTCAATAAAATTTTATCAAAAATCATCAAAATCTAAAAAATGTTCTAAAAATTTTCCCTTTTTTCTTAAAGATAGTCAAAAATTTACAATGTTTTGTAAAAGATTTTATTATAAATTTCATTGATAACTTTATAAAATTTTTTTGGTAAGGATCATCCAAGATTTTTGATAAAATTTTATTGAAAAATTTACCTAAAAATTTTGAAATTTTTTTTTTTTTTTAATGTTCGGTCTCCACAACACTAAGACAACTGGACAACTGGACACGACAAAACCATCATGGTGGGCCCCAAAACGTAGTCCTACGTCAAAAAAAAAAGTGAGGACTGAAGAAACGGAATTTAAAGCAAGCTCTGCAACATGCATTTCCTTTCAATGCGAGCCACTAGCATCATAATCCTTTCCCTCCAACACTTAAGCCCTGCAACCTGCATTTTATGTCAATAAAACCGACTTCGGACTTGAACGAAAGCACCTGCCAATTTGAATAATGCAAATTCGGCAATTCTTGAAAATTCTGCATCCGTTCATTCTTTTAGGTACCATTATAATCAAGGGGTTCTATTCTCCTGCATTTTACACCGAATTTTCTCGCTACATGAAAAACGATCCCAACCACAAAAAGCTCTGACTGTATTTGGAAAACGAATTCCAAATAAAAAAAAAAAACCATCAAGATCCTTTGATATAAGAAAAAAATGATAATAATAATAATATTCTTTTCATAGGAAAAGTCGAATATAAAAAAAGCTCACGCATAATAATTCCTTTTCTCTGAGAAAAAAAAATCCTTTTTTCCAGATATAGCGAATTTGAATTTGAATATTTTTTCACCTTCTCTTGTTGAGGATTGTGTGAATAAGAAATCGTTATCAACGAGTTTTCTGAGACTCGGGAATATAATGAAAAAAATATTAAAAAAAAGATTGGTGGGTAATTAACCGATTCGTTGGACTGAAAAATGTTTTCCTTAAAGAAACATCCTGTGGAATTGAATATTTTAAAAAAACATTCAACTCGATTTATCATAATTATGTTTTTTTTTTTTTTTTTTTTTTTTTTTTTGAAATGAATGAACCGAACCTGAAAAGTATGGTTTCTAGTTTTTAATTTAAAATAAATTCTATGCCTCCCTTATTTTTCCTTTTATCTTTTCTACGTGAATTTCATCCCTCATTCCTCCAGGGTAAAGTAAGAGTCAGGGTTAAACATGATGCTAACAGCGAGACTTTTCGGAGGAATTATCACAAAAATTTCGTGGAAATGGAAAAAAAAAAAGTTTTTCTACAGATATGCGAACCTTTTCATTTGGATTATTATCTTTATAAAGAAAAGATGAGATTTTTTTTTTCCTACTAAATTTCAGTTTTGATTAATCGAGAAAAACTGCTTTGATTTGTTGTTGTTTTTTTCCTACTTCCCTTCTTTTCGTTTTTTTTTTTTTTTTTTTTTTCGGTTCCAGGAAAAAACATCAAAATTCCTCACAGGAGTTTCACGAGTTAAGCTGCATTATCTGTGTTTTATCTTTTGTTATTTATGGAGGATCACAGAGAAATAATGCTTTATAAGCACGCACAATACGGTTAGAAACTATTTCAGCTACTCATCGGAAGGAATCTGTTCTCCAGTTCCTTTTGTTTTTACACCAGGAAAAACCTCATCTAAGATTTAATGGGAGGCGGAAGGAGAACGCAAAGCTCATGCGGCAGTCGCAAGTAAATATCATCTGTCAAAACGACATTCGCCAGCGACTCTGGGGTCTTTCCAATTTTAGCAAAGCTAAAGGAAGCTTTTTGGTTAGATTCTTGAGCAATGATTTGGATTTCCTTTCTCAAAAAAATCCGATAAGCGAAATCAATGATTCAGCAAGTTAGCACTGAGTCGGATGGGATTGTATGTGTTTGAAAAAATTCACCATTCAATATTTAATCGAAAAAATGGTTCCTATGTTTAGCTTATGGGAGCAGTTTTTAAAAATCCTTTTTATTAATTAATGGAATTAAAACTATATTCACAATATTATTGTGAGTAATTACTTGAAGTATCAATATAACATGGTTTAAATGAAAGAAAACAAGCCGCCATGTTTGGCTGGCGGACACATTTTTAAGACGTTAAATAAGCTAAACATTACTAAAACATAAGCTAAGCAAGGAAGTCATTTAATGGTTCTGGCACTTGTAAACTTTATTGCGGTTCATTTCATTATTGTTTGAGAATATTTACTTTAATTTTACAAAAAAATAAAGATTTCCCATAAGCAAAACATAAGACGCCGAAAAAAACATTTTGGCAGTGCCAATGACCTCTACGGACGTTGGTGTATCGAAATATTATCAAAAACAAGGGACCATTATTGCCGCCGCTATAACGTAATAAGGGAATACTATCAATAATAATTTCACACTGAAGAGATATCATCAGTCGTGGCAGCATACTAATCGTATTTTACTGTTTACGGGGAAACGAAGACAGAAAATATTAACGAATTTCCAGATTTTTTTTCTGAAAAGTTCTTAATATTTTTTGTTTCGAGATTTGTCTTCGTTTCCCCGTGAAAAGTATAATACGATTACTCTGCTGCCACGATGGTGATCCCTCTTAAAAGCACGCATCAGCGAAATTTAAGCGATCATTGATTCATAAGTTAAACGTAAGCGAAAAAATTAAATCGTGGCAGCAGACAAGTGACTCATGCGTATTCTTTAGGCAATCATTGCACTGGTTGCTATAGGCGAGTCTACGCTGGAAACTCACGCAAAGTATTATGGGTAGTAAAAAATCGTCTTCTGCTTCCCGGGTACAAACAAACTCTATGTTTTAATGGAGGATATGGGGATTTCAAACTTCAGATTTTTTTTTTTTTCAGGTAAATTTGTAAATACTTATTTTAATTTTTTTTCGTCTTTGGCGTATGGTTCTTCGATAACGTATAAAAGCATTAATGATGCCCTTTATCGCAATTAAATAAGAATTAATAGAGAAAATTGTTAACGTATAAAAGCCGGTGTTTAGGATTGGGTTCAGTTGGCAAGGCAATTTTTTTTTCGTTATGAATGAAACTTTTGTAAATATTAAATTGTAATGCGCTTGGGACATTGTTCATGTTTCGATGTAATAATTTTTATAACTATTATATTATTTTTAAAATCTTTTTTGTATTCTAATTGTAGGTAGCAAGTACTTGTGAAGGAGGACAAACACAACAATGAGTAATTTTGCTATTCAACTTAAACCAGTTGATGTCCCAGGAGCTCAGTTAATTTAAAGGAGATATCCCATCACAATTGCACGCAGCTGAGAAGGTGGTTGGAGTGCAGAGGACTGCGGAAAAAAGGAAAGAAAATCGAGCTAGTTAAAAGGTATACTTCAGGAGCTGTTTTTTTCTTGTTAATTATGACAATTGTTGACTTCAAATGCACTAGTCCAATTAGAAATCTATGTTTGTTCAGTTGTACAAGTTTATTCTGTTTTGTATCGCTGATATTTGTTTTAGGATTCAAGACTGCATTGATTCTGGAAAGGGAGATTTGATAGACGTTGCTGTTGACAAGGGGAGACAACAACAACAACAACAACCATGACAAAACCAACAACGACAACCACAACTGCAATAACTTAAACAATGATAGTAAAAATGTTAATGATCCAGCAAGCAATAACGAATATGTCATAAGAGTTCAAAAAATAGAACAAAAATGGGAGAAATTAGAGAAGAAAAATATCTCTGCTGTATTTAGTGAGGGTCATATATATTACTATCTTATCGAAAATTTGAAAACATCCATTAATAAGATAGGTGGACATGCAGCTGAGATAGACGAGGCAGATGAAACGGATGACCTACTTGACAATTATAATACAAGCAAGCCGTTGAGAAGAGCAAACCAGTACATTAAAAGCAACTTCGTCACAGATGTGGAAGGATTTATTACAAATTTTGATAAATTTTTAGTAAGAGCCAAAGTACGAGCGTCGATGAAAAAGGAAGTGTATCCAGTGATCGTTTCCATCTCTACAAAATCAGGAGCTATCTTAAGTGGTACCTGCAAATGCAAAGCATCATCACTAGGAAAGTGCAGCCATGTTGCGGCTACACTTAAATTTATAGAAAATTGTTTAAGCGAAGATGAACCCGTAACATGTACGCCGAAAAAGTGTACGTGGAACCTGGGCTGCAAAAGAAAATCCCCCAAAAAAATTCAGGAGACAGAATATGATGAAAAAACTGGAAAAAAGGCCACATTTGATCCGAGGGCCAAACGATTTAAAATGCAAGATTGTAAAGAATTTGAACAGAAGAAAAATAAATTTTTACAGGGAGTGGAGTTGGAGCGGGCTCAAAATAAGGAAAAATGTATGCGGCAACGACTCTTATATAATAGTTATGAAGATTTTAATCTAGAGGAAAACCAGATAAGAGATGTTATTATTCAAACGAAACAATTTTTAGACAACTTAGTCCAAGAAGCGGAAAATTTCCCGTCTCACCCCCATCTATTGGAAAATACGGAGGAGCAATCACAGAACAGGAGCAAAACAACCAAATTCTACTTGCGAATCGCCCTCTAATAATCTAAAATGCATTTTTAGTAAAATTTCAGACTTCTACACCAGAAAATTTTTCTTAAAAAGCGAGTGTACGATCATTTCCCGGGAATTTTGAAATATCGTAGACCTAATTTTTTAGAAAAAATAATTGATGCAAAGATCTGAAATTTTCAACCAAGGTTTGTTTAGTAAAAAATTCTTTTTAATTAAACATCAGTCATAATTCTAAAACTTTATAGGTTATGGGCCCAATGCGCTAAAGCAAAACCGTCAGTTAAAAAGATTGATTACGATTTTCAAAAAAATTCTTGAAACAGCTGGTAATAAAAAGGCTCTTTGTAAAATCTTGATATTTTTCTTCAAATATAAAAAATATCGACGATTAACAAAGGGCGTAGAAAAAAAAAATATATAGACTGGAGTTTTGCCTTTGAGGACATCCATCAAACCAGCACAAAAGTTTTGGATCCTCATTATGACAAAATTGCCACAAATGGCTACAATACCTACTGATCAATTAACTGAAAGTCTCTATTCGCTAATTCATTATTCTGAAATTTTTGGGTCATGCAAACCAAAAGAAAACCTTGTCAATCATAAAAACGCATTTATAACCCTAATGCAAAATTACCCATTTACATAGCAAAAAAAAAAAAAAAATGTTTTGGTAAGAACAAAATGATAATGAAGCGATTCGTGATAAAAAAAGAAGGTCTAACATATCAAAACATCAGTTATGTACCTCAACCTTGGCAAATATCTTTTTAGATGATCTACACAGACTGAATATCATATATACTTTCTAATTTCAAATAAAAACCGTAGAAAAAATGAAAAACCATAGCAAATAAATTGCATCACTATATGCTTAAAAAAAAAAAAAAATCCCAAGAGCTAAATTTCCAGGAGAGTAAAATTCAACAAGAAAACAGAATCTCAATGGACCGATATCAAATAATTTGCAACGTAATTTACCAAACAAACTACAAATTAATTCGAGCAATATAAACGGAAACTAATTTTATTCGACCATTTTTTTTAGCCTTCCTCAATAAGTTACAAATTGTCCGTCTCCTTAACAGATAATCCCAACTCGAAAATGCTTTTTATATTTTTAAAGGCGTTTTTTTTTTTTTACTCTGGAACAAAATTTTGTTAATAACTCGAAAGATTTAATATCTTACTTAAGTGATGTGCGTTGTCGGTTTTAAAATTCTTTTAATGGTATGGAATGAAAAGTCAGATTTATTACATAATAAAAAAACGCCTTCTTTAACTTTTGGTTTAATTCGATGAAAATTATGAAGTTTAAAAACTCGTTTTATTTTTGATGATGCGATTGTTGATTATTGGTTTATTGATGTAGGCCAGTGTACACACACATATAAATTTCCCTTTTAACGAATTTTTAATTTTTTTTTTTTTTTTTTTTTGGAAACACATATATCAGATATGATAAAAATGAAATATCTACGGTATACATTTATTGCATATCGATTTTATTGATTACGGGTTCCTCTCTTTCATTTTTTTTTTTCACGATAATAACACGGTTCGGGGATTTTTTTGAGTGGCGCCAATCGATGCAATCGAAACCAACGGACAACTAAACTGCATCCACAATTCGATTCACTTAACTGCACCTTTTTTTTTCTTAAATTTTCTTTCTTTTTTTTTTACGAAAAAATATTTTGCAAAATTCTGTTACTCCTCTTCATATTACGTAAGAGAATCACCCAAATGCGTCTCGACACTTAAAATTGACCTGATCGTTTGCAAAATTACAGCGTACAGACTTGAAATCCTTGTTTTTTTCGCATTCTTCCTTGTCTAGTATGGCCAAAAGCGATTTAATCTTTTTTTTCTTTTTTAATTTCATAAAATTTGGGATTATTTAAATAAGTAGAGAGTAGAGTTTCATTATTAGATTATATTTTTTTTCTTTATGCGAAGAATAACTTTCTAACGTATGATATAGTAAGCTTACTTGAATGGACAGGAACTTAATTCAAATTAATTAATTATAACTATCTGAATTTTGTAAATTAATTCGCTCCTTCAAAATATTTGAGATGAAATCTCTCTTTAATCTCGTAAATTAATTCATTTATTTTAGGCTTAAGTGTTTGGTGTTAGACGGCTTCCAGACATGTATCAGCAAGATTAAAGTGCGAATGGAAGTAAAGTTCTCCTGAGGCATCGAACAATAATAATGCAATGGTAGGAATGATATCTATCGAAGTACAGAAGCCATACCTTTGGCATAATTCTGATTTCTGCTTTCTGGACTTATGCTCATGCTATTACTTTTCTTACCAATTTTAATCTTCAGGCAGAAAGAAAATGCACTAAAATGCTTCGCACCCTTACGAAAAAAAAAATGCATAAATTATATAAAAAATCGTGTATAAATTTTTTTTAAAAATTGGACAAATACAAAACTGCATAAATTATGTATAATGAACTCAACTTATTTACCGGAAAGTATTTTTTTACTCTCCAATATAACTATGAATAAATTATGCATAAATAAGTATGCATAAAATGGAAAAAAGTTGAATAAGAATAATATTTGCAAATTTTTCTGCTTTATGATTTAAAAAAAAAATTATATGCATAAATTATGGAAAAATTATGCATATCCAGATTTTTATGTCTAAAAAAATTCTGCGTAAATTTTATAAAAATTATACATATTCAAATTTTGGTACTTAAAAAAATATGCATAAAACCTTGAAAAAATTATGCATGTTTAAACTTTTGTATAAATTTTTTTGCATTTATTTTGCAAAAATTTTATACACTTTTTGCATCACTTTTTCGAAACCGAAAAAAGTGTAAAGAATTTTACTACTTAAAAAAAAAAGGCCTAAAGCTCAAAAACCGTACACTTAAAGTAGTTTTGTACTTCATATTCGTAATCTATGCAAAATTTCCGATAAAAAACCGAGACCGAGTCAAAACCCCGACATTCAAAACCCCGACATTGGAAATCGGGGTTTTGAATGACGGGGTTTTGATTTTTGACTTTTATTATATTTTATTTTTAATTTAATTTAATTTATTTTTTATTTTTAAAAATATTTTTAAATGACGGGGTTTTGAAATCAGCAGTTAAGTCCTATATACATGGGCGGATCTAGGATTTTTTCCTAGAGGGGGCTCAGAATAGGGAAAAATATTTTCTGGGGGGGGGGGCTGATATTATTCAGGCCATATAATTTTCAAAATTCTAGGGAAGGCTAGCACCCCACAGCCCCCTCCCCCCTAGATCCGCCCATGCCTATATATTAAAACGCTAAGGAAAATAAGCGATGCCCGACACGTACGGAGCCCCTTCCCGACCGATTTTGATAAAATTTTCAGGGGACAATAGGTCCTGCTGACTTCAGAGTCTATAAACTTTTATGAAATGAACATTTCCCTGAAAGCTCTAGAGAACTGAGAAGTTCTAGGGAGCTTTCAGCAGAAAGTCACGATACCACACAGACCAGCAGAGACCGACGGAAATTCCACAGACCGAGTGCAGTATAGAACTAAGCTCCCCATAGGAGGTGTTTTAGTATTTCGTAAGACCGGAAGGGGCAGGGGGTTCTTGACATTCTTACGATTTTTTATATATGGGGGAGGAGTTTGGAATATCTCTGTAAGAATTTCTATTGCAATTTGTTGCTCAGAAAATGTTCTATATTTTAATTCTTACTAGTTCTATTACCTTCTATATAAGTGCTATTAAATTTCAAAACCCCGACATTTCAAAAATTAAAAAAAATAAAAAATAAATTAAAATAAATAAAAAATAAAATATAATAAAAGGCAAAAAGCAAAACCCCGACATTCAAAACCCCGATATCTAATGTCGGGGTTTTGAATGTCGGGGTTTTGCTAGGGTCCCAAAAAACCAAACTTTTTTCTGGGAAAAAAAAAAAAAATCATATTTTTTTTTCTTACATGGGGTTTTCAAAAAATTTAAGGTCTTTGCTCTACCTCAAGATATGTCCTTCAAAAAATTTGAAAAAATTAGGGTTAATAGTGTAAAGACACCCATTCCACTACCAGGAATTTTCAAATTCCAAAATTCGTCATTTTCGACTCGCCGAAGCAAAGTAGTCGAAAAAGATAAAGTAGCCAAAGGGGTTATTTAAGTATTAATTAAGGATTTTTAAGGGCAAATTTTGCCCCCCCCCCTTCCAGATTTCAGCAATAAATCTTATCTCAAAATCGATTGTTTCACGCTTACGTAAACATCTACCAACTTCCTCCCCCTTTTCCGCCCCTAAAAATAAGAATTCTGAAGACCCCCTACCGGTAGGGGGTCTTCAAAATTCTTATTTTTGGCAGAATATCAATGGCCATTGATATTCGATATAAATTAATTTCAACGCTGGAAAAATTAACACACACACACACACCTGGCTTTTACAGGACCTGGAGCCCTATCGCCGCGCTATAAACCTTCTTCCAATCGGGCCTCTTCTGGCAGGCAACTCTCCAGTCGGGCGCTCCCAACCTTCTCGCATCTGCCGCCACGTTATCTTTCCACCTGATCCGTGGTCTTCCTTGAGGTCTGGGACTCGTCGGTCTGCCCTCCAGGACCTGCCGGATATATCTTGACGGAGGTGCGCGAGCGACATGTCCCGCCCACTTGAGCCTTCGGGACTTAATCACACTAGTGATTAAAGGTTGCCCAGTGAGCCTTCGGATCTCGTCATTTGAGCGCATGCGCACCCTGCCAGTAGTTGGATCCCTTCTAGGGCCTAGAATTCGGCGTAAGACCTTATTTTCGAATACCAGCAGCCTCTCTTGAGCGCGGACGGTAAGGCTCCAAGTGTCACAGCCGTACGTGACTACAGGGCGGATTATGGCCTGTAGTTATGGAAAAATTAAATAAATCGAAAAAGAAGAAGAAATTAAATAAGCCAGAGAAATTAAATAAATCGGCCCATAAGCTAAGCATAGGAGTCATCATTTTTCAAGTTTGTGAAAAATTAAATGCTACAAGCTGTGTTATATAGTAAGCTGCTGCTATAAGCAGTGGATCGTGGCTTATAGTAGCCTCCTCCTCCACCAATCTTAGTTGAGTCTCATCAGCTAGAATACTCTATACGACGCATATACAATAAGTCTCGTTGAGGGGTTAAAAAAATGATTTTCAATTTTCATTTTTATCAAGCTTTTTTTCGTTCCCGTAAATGCAGTTTTCACTAAAACAGAAATTATGAAACCGCATATCAGACTCGATCATTTCCTAAGAGAAAAAAAAACAAAAAATAAATAAATGAAGCAACCAGACTGAAACGCATTTATTTTCAGTAGATAAAGAGAAATCTTATAAACGATAAAAAAAGAAGCGTTTTACGTTTTTTTTTTTTTTTTTTCAAACACAATACTCTACGTTTTAGGTTATTTACCTTTTGAAAAAAACCGCGGAAAAAAAATTTAAAGATGAACTTTGAAGCCTAATATCCTGATCGTAAAGAATGCATTCACAAAAGACTCATGTTTTTCTTTTTTTCTTCTTCTTACACGATTTTTTTTTTTTTTTTTTTTTTTTCTAAATTCAATTCAAATATTCTTCCACGTAAAATTTTTTTTTTTCGAATTTCCTTCTTAATGTTAAAATTCACTGGTCCGAAGCTCGTGAAAGAATGACGGTGCACACACACAAAAAAAAAGGAAGAAAAATAATTCAATCCATTGTCGAGTTTTTAAAATTCCTCGTGGGTAAGAATGAAATCTCTATCATAAAAAGTTTCGATTTTAGTTTACGCCCTTATATACCCTACCGATTATAAAAGGAAAAGAAAGAGAGAGGGGAAAAAAATTAAATAATTATTTACTCTAGTCTCAGATAATAATAGATTAAAAGCGCCGTTCTTTTCCCTTCCGAAAAAAAAAAAGATGCAATGAAATATATGCTATAAACCAAAAATTAGAGGATTACAAAAGAATTTAAACGGTTTCGTAATTTATTTTCCATTTTGATTTAAAAGTTGATCTTTATAATTTTTAAATTATCGGAGCAGAAGACTAAAAAAATGATATATAATATCAAAGGTACGGAATTTTTTTTTTTTAGTCGTATAAATATGCAAGAGCACATTTCGTTCGGAATCCTCATAAAATCGATTAGGAAAATAACATCGGTACCAGGAATTCGTAAAAATATTTTTCCTTCCACGAAAAAAAAAAAAAAAAAAATCTAACCTTTTCCCCCTTCGAAAACCATTATAGGCTGCGAGCTTTTTAATTGGATCCTTTCAACGTCCAATATCGCTCCCCAAAATCCTTTTCGGAAGACGTTTTCTCTCTTGCCGACGCACACACAAAAAATAAAAAAAGAGACCCTCCTTTCAACTCCCAAAACTAATCAACCGATTTTAAATATAAAATAATTAACAATACCGGTTAAATTAAAGGTTTTTATACGTCAGAAATGTAGCGATGGAATGAAAAGAGAAAAGTTTTATAAAGTAATTATTCAAGCTAACATCTGGTACAGTAGTCGGTGAACCTTTTTTGTCGTCTGTAGAACAACCTGAGGAGGGGTTTTCGGGGTGAGAGAGAGGAACCCTCAGGGAGGGAGGGAGGAGATTTGAGAGAGAAGAGTTTTCCCCGTCGACAATTTTCGTTCTCAATACTTTTCAATCATCTCTTTTATACATTACTAGCCTCAGTGCATTTTTTTTTTTTTTTGAAAATGGCGGATGGCTTTTCAATATCCCGACTAAACAGCTTTAACAGGAAATGTTTTGTTGTGCTGGGTGTTCCACCTCCCCGATTTATCCATGGGGTGCCAATAAGTCGGTTGATTTTTTTTTTTCCACTTTTTTTTAAACTCCAGACAAAAATTTGTTGATATGCCTTAAAGGTTCTAGTTGGTTTACATAACCGGCCGGTCAGCCGGGCAGTGAAAATTTTTTAACGGTAAAAAAAAAGTTTAATTTTTTTTTTTTGAAATTCGGTTTTTGCACGTGAAAATGAGATCGGATCGCACCGAAACCGCGCCAAAACGTTTTGTTATGTTTAAAAGGTAAAGATTCGTTATTGAAAACGTATGAAAAAGGCTTTACTCTGCCTAAATTTGATAATTTTTTTTAATGTTTTCGAAATAAAAAAATAAAACGCCATTTTGCTTTTTGTTGTTGAAATAGTTCGTGGTTCCACCGCTAGAGCGCTGCACTAGTCTCTCGGAAATAAACATTTTTTTTTTCTGCGAAAACAATTAAATATTATCAAATATAAGAACTATTAACTGTTGTTCTTGCATTTAATATTATGGAAATTTATCTCTGAACATAACGAAACGTTTCGGGTACGGTTTCGGTGCAGTTAGACCCCGTTTTCATGTATAAAATATTGGATTAAAAAAAAAATTTTTAACGTATTTTTTTATCGTTAAAATGTGTACACCGCCCGGCTAACCGGCCGGTTATGTAAACGAACTAGAACCTTAAAATCTCCAAAAAAAAAAAAAAAAAAAAAAAAAAAATACTGTGTGCAAAATCTGAGCTCTGCATTTTTCTCTACTCTAACACGTGCCTATACGCACTTCGATCTTCCAAATTAAAATGCATGGGGATTTTTCGATTTTTGCAGCATAATTTTTTTTTTCTTCTAAATAGACAGAATTCTGCCTTTAAATATCTGTGATAATTCCCGAGAAATAGACTTTCTTTTAAATTGGTTAAAAAAATATACAATACCTCTGCTTGAAGCAATTTTTGTTATAGGGTTTTTTTAGTAGAACGTTTTTTTTTTCTTTCAAATCGTCCTTCACTGTTTTTTTGGGGTTTTTTAATAGAATACTGCCTTTAAATATCTGTGATAATTCCCGAGAAATAGACTTTCTTTTAAATGGTTAAAAAAATATACAATACCTCTGCTTGAAGCAATTTTTGTTATAGGGTTTTTTTAGTAGAACGTTTTTTTTTTCTTCCAAAAATTCGATATATGCAAGTAGTAACTGGACCCATTGATCAAATTTTGTCTATTTTGAAGAAGAAAAACTGCACTGTAAAAATCGAAAAATCCCCATGTATTTTAAATGGGAAAATCGAAGTTTGTGAATGAAAGTGTGAATTTTTTTTACGTTTTCGTTTAATACAGATTCGTTCATTGTTATTATTAAAAGAATAGTTTCGCCCATGTTAAGCTTACGGAATCGCCTATGGGCGCGTTTAGAGTACAGGTACAGAGCTCTGCTTTCGCACATAATATTTTTGATTTTTTTGAGGATTTGAGGGCGGGATAGGCCCAAAAATATTTTACTCCCCGTCATAACGGGCACCCTATTGCCTGCAAATATGCACAATTGATATCCAACCCGTTGCCTATACATGAAAACACTTGTAGCGTCAGAATTTTAACCTTTTTCCTGCCGTTTTCCCATCTTAAGAAAACCCTAGCATAAGGAATTTCGAGTTATAACATGAAAAAAAATTTTCTCCGTAAGCTTAACATGGGCGAAACTATTCTTTTAATAATAACAACGAACGAATCTGTATTAAACGAAAACGTAAAAAAAATTCACACTTTCATTCACAATCTTCCATAAGCTACACATAGGGTATACCCAATGTTGCTAATTTCTTGGTGGCTACTATAAAGTACTTATTTTTCAATTTAGATGTTTATCTTCCCTCAAACATTTGCTTCATTGTTTTTTCTATGCTGATATTATATTCTTCTGTAAAAGGTTTGACGAGGTTAAGTCTTATTTATTGTTTCTAACACCTCTCTTGAAATCCTGTCATCGTAAAATTAAAAATCAAAACAAATAAATTGGTCAGATTACCTGAACCTAGCATTTATCAATTTCTAATTAAAAGTTTCTGTCGATAATGATTATCTCGGTTTAATGCAGTAAGTACTGTACTCTACATTCCGATTTTTGCTGATAAGCAAAGGCTTTTCAATTTTTAATAAATAACTACAAGAAAGTGAAGTGGGTTCAAGTTTGTCGCTTGCAAATAACACTCCTGTTAGATTACTTGCCAGTATCAAAGTTAAACCCACTCCTCTTATTTATTGTTCCCAATCCAAAAAAAGATGACTATTATTTCACTTTTCCTGTTTAGATTGCTAGATGACCAGCACAACTTCCAAGTCATCTTGTAATCTAAACAGGAAAATTCATATGGCACTCATAATCCCGATAATCGTTATTTCATTAGCACTTACAAATAAAAGATATAAAACATCTGAAAAGTGATTTATATTTCAGCTTAAGCTTCTACAAGAGACTCACGAAACTTTGTTGGACATTCAGAATGGCGACGCAGGTACAAAACCTTAAACTTTTTCAAATTTCCAATTTGTTATAATTTTTTTTCCTTTAGGTTGGGAAAGGAGCAATTATTGCAGGACCTCTTGGTGCTGTTGTGGCAGCAATCGATTTAGGTAAGTATCATACATTTTAAAAAAACAGCAGGCAATACTACTTTTTTCATTGCGTAGCATTCGAAGTTCCGTTTGTCCCTGCCTATGAATTACTAAAAACCGTAAGACCGGGAGACTTGATTGAATTTGATAGAGGGGTTTACAAACATTGGGCAATGTACTCGGATGAAACAGGCATGATCATCAATATCCCCGCCGAAAGCAAGAACGTTAACAAAGTTACTATTACAAAGGAAAAGTTGCTCGATGTAGCTGGTTCAAGTGGAGTGAGAGTTAATAATCAAACAAAGGTTGCTGTTACGTTTTTAAGCTGGATGGCCAAAGAAGATCACCAACCGAAGCAGTAAAAGCGGCGAAATCCTATTTAGGAAAAACTGTTCCTTACCACTTTACAACTACGAATTGTGAATACTACAGCACCGAATGGTTATACGGGAGAGGATTCACTATTCAGGTAATTTCATTAGATTAAACTAAATTTAATACAATTAAACCAGTAAAAGCATAAAACAAGTTTCGTTTAAAATAAATTTTCAGTACAATCAGGCTGCTGCAGGTCCGCTTGGGACAGGCTTTGCAGCCCAAGTGCACGGTGGATACTTAGCTATTTTGGGGACAATTATTGGAGGACCGATTGGAGGCGTTATCGGGTATGTCTTTGGCTCAGCAGCTGTTGGGGGTGCTATGTCGGCTATTTTTGATGCCACTGGAACGACTCATTACATTCGTGGAGAGAATCCTCAAAAATGAGAAAAATGCATGTGTATAATTACATTTTTAAAGAAATAGAGACACATACACAAAACGAGAAATCTTGCATTCATAATTTTATCGCAGAGCATTGTTGAAAAAAAAAAAAGAAAAAGAAAATCGAGATTCTAAATTTTCTAGTACAGGAAAATATTGTACTGCAGTTCCTTCTTTCTTCTTCTTCTTCTTACTGTTCTGCACCTGTGTCCAGGCATAGGGACCATCAATGAGAACCGTGTACCTCTCTCTATCGGGGACAATTCGGAAGAGCTTCTCGACACTTAAACCGGTCCAAGCTCTTAAATTGCGCAGCCACGCCACCTATCCCAGTACTGACGACTACTGCTCCTCTACGCTAGCTCACAACCCTGAGAAGGGTGCTCACCTTTAAAAGGGATACAGGGTAGAGGCGCCACTCCCTAATGGACCCGTTATCACGTGCCCACGGTTACCTCTTTGTAGTTACTGTAGTTACTTAAGTCAAGATTCGCACAACATTTTCCTTTAAACTACTTCTAAGCAACCTTCACCAAGACACTTAAGGCTTAATTAATATTTGGGAACTGGCTCTTATTCACATTAAGAACTGGCTCAATCACTAGAAAACACAAAAGAACATGTCTGCGCTATTGGAGAATCCTGAAGCCCGAAAGGAAAGCTTTTACATACATTTGAAAACACCCTAACCGTAGGTACCTTCTCTGCTTTCAACGCTCAAATCCAAAAGGAAAAAAGGGGAAAAAAACTTTTCGACCATAAACCCTTATCGTTAGTTTCTAGATGAAGATCGTTTAAGACAAATATCTAACCTAATACAGTTCAACAGAGCAAAAAAACATCAATAGTTCATTCAAGCGATAAACCATTATTATGAAGTTTGATAAAACCCATTGCGAATTCAGCAATAAAGGGGCGGATCCCGTAAGAAGAAGAAAAAAAAATGTATTTTCACATTGTTGATTCCCCGACTTGGAATATCTTTTCCCCCTGTAGATATTACATTTAATACCATGGGAACCGATAGTAACAAGAAAAAGGAATTCTCTCTTGCGTGACGTGAAATTAATAGGTCTTTATGTACTTCAAAAAGTGCTATTTGAGTCGCCAAGATAACCGAAAAAAAAACTATTTTCTACCGGTAGAAGAAAAAAGAAGATGAAGAAAAAAAAAAGTTTTTAACAGTACAAATAAAAATGAGGTTAGGTTTGTAAAAGAACGGAACAAATTAATCTAGGTGATTGATTTGAATTACCCTGATATGGAAGCGTGCCTAAAAACAATTTTTACTTTCATGTTTTGTCACACTTAAAAAATAGGAAAAAAAAAAACTCAAGGTTGTACCTTTTATTTAATTTGATGAAAATTAAGAGAATCATGGGTCAACTTTATACCACACGAGCCTATATTCATTATGGAGATTCAAATAAAAAGATAAAGTAGGTTTTGATGTATAATTATTATTGTTGGCTCCTATTATACAATTTTTTTTTTTCAGAGAAGAGAGAAACCGGGTTGCAGTCCTTCGTGATGAATTAAGGTAATCGCGTTTTTGGCCAATTTTCGCACTAAAAATGGCCATGAATTTTAAAAAACAAAATATATATATACCTCCAGGGCAAAAAAAAAGTAAAAAACCGCATGGGTCCTACGCTTCAAAAAAAAAAAAAAAAAAAAAAAGAAACATAAAAAACATGTCACAAATCTTTCGGCGCGTAAAAAAGAAAACTCCGGACATAAAGGGAAACCGAAAAAAAAATGAAGGTAAATTCATTTATTTTTTTTTTTTTTTCCTTGTGTGCTGCGAAGTGACGAAGTAATTTAATCTGGCTTCGAATAGGAGAAGCAAATGTGTCGCATTCGCCGACAAGCTTTCGTCCAAACGCAAGGTTTACGGTCAGTGCTTTAAATTTTCTTCCCCCAAGACTTTTATGTCGGGAGTGGGGGGGAATGGGGGGTGTGAGAGATTTCGGTTAAAAGGAAAACCGCCGATTAAATCTTCTTACTCTCCCCACGTCAATCGGAAAATGTGTCTTATAAACTCGCCGCAATAAAGGTGGGATTTCCCCCTTTTCTTGTGCAAAAACGCATATATGCCAAAGTTATATTTACTCGGTTTGCATGATTTCGAGCTCGGGATATGGCGCCTCCCGTCTGTGTAATAATAAAAAGGCCATAGACATCGCAAGTCATTAAAATATAAATAAGAAGTTAACTTAAGAAAAGAAAAAAAAAAAATAACGATTTTCATCATCAATAATAAAATAAATCTCACGATTGGCTTTTTTTTTTTTTTTCTTCTTTAAAATCATATTTAAAAACTGTGATTTACAGGTAAAAAACCTTTGCCGATAGGGGTATCTTTTATTTTTTTAACATTACGTTTGATGCCATTACATTCCGTCCTGTTTCGTGTTTGCACACGCTCCCGGTGAATGCATTTTTACTTGGAAGCTTCGGTTTACTTAAAAAGCTTTGGGTCAATTAAATTAATCGTTACGGTGTAAAGGAGTTCTCTGGAAGTGAATCAGAGGAGAAAATTGATGGCTGGTTCCTAAAGTTTAAGGAGCATGGTAATGTGCTGTTGGCAATGAGACTCGTTTATTTTGGGATTTACTTTAAAAGATATTGGTGTTTAAGCAAAAAGAAACGAGGCCGGTGGCCGGTAGAGAGGAAGGGGGCGCAACGTTCTGTAAGAAAGGACTCTACATAAACTTTTTAACATGAAAGATGCGTTGGTTAAAAAAAAAAAAAAAAAAAATCGAAAGTTTAAGGTAGAAGTTGACTATTTGTCGATTCCCTAAAAATCTCTCAATTTAACATAACTTTGTACTTCAGATTATTACCTTTATGCTCATGAGGGACTGTACAACTATTACGTAAGCACGTCAGGGGGGAGGGTTGAGCTGGTCTTAAGTAAGCATTCATTTCTTTTGAAAAATCTCTATAAAGTTATCCAGAATTCAAAATTTTTTTTTTAAAGTTAATTTTTTAATTTTTTGATATAACAAAAATATGCAAAAATTCCGAAAAAAAAAAAATTGAATCGTTTTTGCGAGAATGTTTAAAAATATTCCTTTGTTAGCGATTTTTTTTTCTATAGTTCCTAGCATTGAATTTGGCTAGTCATAACAAAAAATCAAACGAAAAAAAGAAAAATTAATAGGCCTATACATTGATTTTTTTTTTTTTTAAAGTATAAGATTTTTATTTACGCAGTACTTAAAAAAGGGGGGGGGGTCGAAAATCTTACGTTATACTTGGGGGGAGGAGGGGGTGAAAAAAGGCCAAATTCGTGCTTACGGAATACTTGTACAGCCCCTGACGGTCATAGCGAAATTTTGGTCTGGCGACGCTAACATGAAGAAAATAATTCTTTTTCTCTTTAATTGGCCATTTTGACTACTGGGCCAATTTTTTAAAAAAATAACAATTATGCCCTTAGATAAACCTTTGAAAGATCTTTTTTCTTTTCTTTTATTGGATTCTTCAATCGGACAACCCATTCTCAGCCAAAGAAATAAAATCTAAATTGGCACTCCCATCCCCCGTCTCAAAAACTTTCATTTCGACCCAAATATTTGGCCTAATTTACCCTCTCGCTAGATCCTATCGATGGGCGAAATTCCAAAAAAAAAATTTCATTTTGGGGCACAAATCTTATGGTAACCCAGCGGCAGTATTTTCGACTAATAATTTTAAAGATATCTATATTTGCGGGATAAAGAATCCCGGGATTAAAATACGGGATTTAAATAGGTCCGAGAACCCGGGATTGCAGTCTCTAGTGGAAGGCCCCCTAGGAGCTTCCCACTAGGCCACAGACCTAAATGGAAATTTAATTCCTGAGCAAAATTTCCGGCATTGCTTACGAACGAATTTTTACGGGTAAATCGGCGAAAAAAAAGGGATACGTTTACTTAATTTTAAAGGGACCGAAATTTTCTTTCGGCGAAATCTTACGTAAGATGAAGGGGGGAAGGGTCCAGGAAATATTACATTATCTTGGATTATGTTACTATATGTTACAAGGGGGAAGGGAGTCAAAAAATCCCGAAATTTGTATTAGGTAACATTTGAATGGCCCCAAAGTCCCTTTAAGGCATTCCGAAGATTTCAGCGTAACTCCGTTTTGTAAACAATAGCTTCTTCCTGATGTTTAGTTTTTCAAATTCAACAACAATTCTATTCGCCACTTGCGAGGATGTCAATTTACTGCAGTTCAGAAAAAACACAATTCGAAGTTCCCTCACAAAAATCATTAAATGACGTCAGTTACAATTTACTTAAACTTGTTGCTTGCATTTTAATTACCGGTTTGATCTATAAACTGCCCATAAGAAATCCTTAAAAACTTAGAACATTATGAAAACATTGAATTTAACATACCTGTATTTCTTTAATCAGCTCTTGCTCATCCAGAAGGACGACCTTGCAGTGGTGAGTTTTAATCTTTTTACAAAAGCAATGCATCGTCGTTAACCTCGTTACTTTTTCTCAGAGACAAAAAGCCGAATAAACCATTTCGTTTAAGACCATCTGGAAAGAAAAAAAAAAAATAAATTAATTAATTTAATTAAATTAAATTTAAAAAAAACGAAAAATCGGATTTCAGCTTCCTAATTAGAAAAGGTTAATCCCTTTGATGTTTATCCAAAGCTTCGTGTATTAGAAACGAATATAATCACATAATCCATTTTGAAAACGAAAGATAATGACGCATGCACGGCGATTAGTGCACAATTTTTTTTTTTTTTTTTTTTTCCGAAAGTTCCGTATGTCAATTATATAAACTATTGTCATGCGGGGCGTATCGTATGTAATTCAATATACAAAAAAAAAAAAAAAAAAAAAACAGAAGTTCAAAGAGACGGAATGGTGGAACAAAAAAAAAATTTAATTATCCATTCTAAATGAAAGGAGCAACTGCAGAATTATACATTTGACAGAATCTTCCAACGCAATTTATATCCCGGAGAGGTGTTTTTTTTTTTTTTTTTTATTCTGTGGAAAAAACTCGTAAACTAGAATTTCGGAATATATAAGAGCGACGTGACGCAGCCTTTTCGATGTATTAAAGTATGAACAAACGGTTTTTACGTGTTATTATACTTAAATTACGTTTGTTTAAACCATCAAGAAAAAAATTAGGTATTGTTTTTGTTGATCTTTCAGACGTAATTTCCACCATATGTCGATCATCTTTTTTTTTTTACCTTATAAGATCGAGATGGTATCGATTATGTAAGGTCCTTAACCTCGATTCTTTCACTCACTGTCGTGGGATTCCGAAAATTCAAATCTGATCTGACGTAATGAATCATCTGTTTTCAGGGTACATTACAGAATGCGAAAACATGAAATGCTTTCAATCAATCAAAAGGTTGTTGATGTTTATCCATGATCCCGGGAATGCAATTCAAGAAGCACTAATTAAAATCGAAAGTGAAAACGGAAATTCGATACGGTGTTTATACCTACGTAAAAATGGATGCTTTTAGAGAATTAATATCGAAGTTCCTTGGCTTGGAAAATATTGTTAGGATCTTCCTGGTTAAAACATGTAATCTAAAATTCGGAGCTATTCCTGAATTCCATTTGGAATCGGAGAAAATTACTTTTTTTATCTGTTTGATACCTAAACTTTTCTTAAATGGTGACATTTTAGACTTTGGAGACTAGTGTCTCATCTGAGAAAAATTCCGGTGGTCAGAAAATCAATGATTACCACCCCTCCAAAGGCAATGCATTAAAATGGCAGGTTTTAGTTAGGTTAGGTTCGTGAGAGATTATCACGCTTGCATTTCAGCAAAAGACTAAGAGGAACAAGTGTTTTAAAGCTGCAATCCCAAACGCCCCCATTCCCTTTACATGCCCCCAATTCCTCTCCCCCCCCCCCCTCCCGCCTCTCTCCACTGCTACTGTTAAGGGCCGGCTTCCTACTCTTCTTTCACTGGGTTGCAACGGTCACACATTCACCGATAACATCCCCTCACATGACCCATGTAAAAATTGACGAAAACAAAATCTTAAAAAGTAACGTTATTTTTTACGGGGCCATTAAAAAAATCTCCTAAAAAAAATTTATCTCGTAAATGAATTATCCTTTATTCGGCCACAAATGTCAATACCGATGATCATTTTAAATCGGCTTAAAAAAAACCGGACATCTGCAGAGTTTTTCACCTTTACTAGATAACGCTTCCAATCGTAAAAAAAAAAAAGTAAAATTGTTTTTTTATCTAAAAAAACATGCGCTATAAAAATTTTTAACGGAATTTTTCTAATCTTGAATTAGATTTTAAGCTATTTAATATCGATACGAAATTTTAATCAGTCGCATTTTAATGAGGTATCAATTTAGGAAAAAACGATTTAATTTATTGCGAAAAAACAGGAAGATCCATTCACTTAAAAAAAAAAAAAAAAAAAAAAAAAAAAAAAAAAAAAAAAAAAAAACCTTGAGGCCGTGTTAATCATAAAACAACAATAAAAGGAAAAAAAAATTATTTTAATGGAGTGAAGGAAAAACAATAAAATAAATAAATAAAACAAAGCATGGGAGTTAAGGGAACCGCAAAATATCGCCCACAGCGAGGGGGGTGCTTTGAAATAACTCATGACCAATGAAACATTGAAAAAGAGACTGTATTCTTCTTTTAATAAACTCCGGCGGTTGAATATTGTGCCAAAAACCACTTAGGATATTAGATCTGACAATAACACTCGAAGCGCACAGCCCATGTAACGACAACCGGAAATAAATGATTTTGTATCAGATAAAAGGTTGTACCGGAAACGGTTTCAATTTATTGATTGGTTCGAGTGGATGAAAAGAAAAAGGCAATGATAGGTTTTTTTTTTTTTTTAGAGAGACGGCATATAATTTTCATCTGAAATACATGTGTTACAGATCGAAACATGATAAAATCTCAAAAAAAAATTCATTTTTGACGTAGGACTACGTCTTAGGGCGCACCATGATGGTTGTGTCGTGTCCGGTTGTCCGGTGGTGTTTTGGACACCAAACATGAAAAAAAAAAACTATTAACACCGGTAATTCAAAAGTTTTAGGTAAATTTTTCAAAAAAAAAATTTCATCAAAAATCCTTGATGATCCTTGAAAATTTAAAAAAATTTTCAATGAAATATAATAAAATCTTTTACAAAATATTGTAAATTTTTGGCTGCTTTTAAGAAAAAAAGAAACATTTTTAGGAAATTTTTTAGATTTTGATAAAATTTTTATTGAACAAAGGGGGCTAAGTGGACTAATATCAGGGCTTGGAGGATTTAGGGGGATCATCAACATTTTTTGAAACGAACATTTCGATGATTTTTGATTCTTGAAAAAATTTAATTTTTATTGAAAAAACATTTTTTTTAGGGTGCAAATTCAATATGGGATGTTGAATCAACATGTTGGTACAAGTTGGACTAACATTCCACACTAATTTCGGTGTAGGAGTAAGAGTGCAAATTCACTACGGAATGTGGGACCAACATGTTGGTACAACATGTGTGGTGTTGGTACCATTGTGTTGGTACCACAAGTTGGACAAACATGTTGCAGCAACTTGTTGCACCAACATGTTTGAGAAACAAACGAATCGATTATTGCAGAATTTACTCCTAGGGTGCAAATTCACTATGGAATGTTGGACCAACATGTACCAACTTGTTGGACCAACATTCCGCACTAATTTGGGCGTAAGAGTAAATTCTGCAATAGTAGATTCGTTCGTTTGTCAAACATGTTGGTACGACAAGTTGGACAAACATGTTGTACCATATTATTGTACCCACATGTTGGTGCAAAATTCCATAGTGAATTTGTACCCCTACGTTAAAATTAATTTGTAACGTTTGCCCAACAAGTTGGTACAACATGTTGGTCTAACAAGTTGGAACAACATGTTGGCCCAACTTGTTGTACCAACTTGTTTGACTGGCGAACGAATCGACTATTACAGAATTTACTCCCAGGGTGCAAATTCATTAAGGAATGTTGGTACCACAAGTTGGACAAACATGTTGTACCGACTTGTTGTACCAACGTGTTGGATAAACATTCCACACTAATTTTGGCGTAGGAGTAAATTCTGCAAAAGTCGATTCGTCCACTTGTCCAACATGTTGGTACAACAAGTTCGTCCAACATTCCAACAAGTTGATATAACATGTTTGTCCAACATGTTGGCACAACATGTTGGTTCAACATTCCATAGTGAATTTGCATCCCTACGCCGAAATTAGTGTGAAATGTTGGTCCAACTTGTTGTACCAACATGTTGTACCAACTTGTTGGCCAAGAATTGAATTTCGGCGTTAGAAAGGGTGCAAATTCACTATGGAATGTTGGATCAACATGTTGGTACAACAAGGGAATGTAAAAGAAATGTTGCAAAAAATTTACGTTTTTTCTCCAGAAATTCTTTTTTTTGGTCTAAGAAATTTTCATTTCTTCCTCCAAAAAATTAGGGTATGTTGTACATGTTGTACCAACTTGTTGTACCAACATCTTGGACCAACATTCCACACTAATTTCGGCGTAGGAGTAAATTCTGCAATAGTCGATTCGTTCGTTTGCCAAACATGGTGGTAAAAGTTGGTCCAATATGTTGGTCCAACATTCCGTAGTGAATTTGCACCCTTTGAAGTGAAAAATCTACGCCGAAATTGTAAATTTGCACCCAAACATTTATTTAAAAAACATATTTTTTGAAACGAACATTTGATAAAATTTGAGATAAATTTTTTCAAACATCATAGATTTTGAAGGATTTCTAAAAAATGTCAGTTTTTGTGTGGGAGCAATACCTTCCCTCGATTTTTTTTTTTTAATTTTTGAAGTTTAAGTTAAGAACAAATAAGAAAGCAAAAAAGAAAGATAAATAAATTAAGATTTTATTAATTCTGGACCTAGTCCTACGTAGGGATATGCCTCACTCACATCCCTACACTGTTTTTTTTTTTTCGGATTGAAAATTCACGACGACATACATTAACCCTTCGACGCGTGTTCATACCGGAAAAAGACGTTCTAATTTAATAAGCAAAAACTATTTTCAACAAACTCCGAAGATGAGATGCTTATAAACCCCGGGAAAACACAATGAACTTGTGCGACAAGTGAACTGAAACAGGCGGTACTAATTAAAATGTCTTACAGCATCATATTACACAACAATGTGTCTTTGTTCTTTTCCTCCTAATTTCAACGTTGGAAGGTGATATTTTCCAACCGTTCCAATATAATTTAAAAGAGATTTTTCCGGGATGAGGAAAAAAAGGGGAGGAAAAGTAATAATTTAGGGCGAAATCACGTAAAAAATTAAACAACAAAAAAAAAAAAAAAAATTAATGTAATAATTTTTTACGACTTCCGAGACGAGGAAAACTGTCCGAATAAAACATAACATAGGGGAGGATCATAAAAAAAAAAAAAAGTTTTTTTAAGATCCGACTTTGAAAAGTTTTGAAAACTCGATGACAGCCACGTGGAACCGCAAACATTACAAAATATTGACAGCAAACAATGGGACGTTATCACCCTCCCCTTTTAAAGGGACCTTTTTTTTTGTTGTTGTCCTGTACGATATATTACGGTAAATAAGTCTCCAATTTAAATTTAATTTTGCAATGGGCGGACGTCATCATATTCTCCTTTGTTCGGATTTAATCAAACATTGTAAGCAAATTTATTTTAGAGGGGGAAAACGACGGTTTCGGTTTTCCAGAAGAAGACGAAAAAACGAAAAAAAAAAGAAAGTAATTTTTGAAGAGAAAAGCCTTAAATCAATCCCACGAGTTACCAACCCTCAATTTATCAATTTTAACATCATAAACAGATGCTGATTTTCAACCCGTTCAAAACACGAAGTACAGATCAACCGAAAACCGGGGCTCGCTAGAACTTGCACAATCTAAATTTAAACATTCATCTTATTCAAATCAGATTCCTGCAGTTTTTTTTTTTTTTTTTCCTCCTCCCCGATTCCGATCCGACATCCCTCATGATTTCGCGATTTACGACAAACCGAAAATGACAAATTGTAAGGAATGAAAAAAAAAAGTTTTTAAAAAAAAATTTAAATGAAAAGCGTGACAATTGTATTTAAAAGACCACAACCAATCGAAAACCACATTTTGGACATGTTTGTTCGAATGGAACCGAAATGAATCAAAAGATTCACACCCATAATGTCACAGTCATATGTGTTAGACCATACAAAGGACGTATGAAGTCATTTCGGACAGAAACGGATTTGTTCTTTTTTTTTTTACGTAACAGAAGACCTTTACCCGAATTTTTCGTGTTAGAGGAGTGCGAGATGTAATTTCATTTTGTGGAGCAGAACTGAATAGATAATGCGTCTGTACTTGCGTAAGTGCGACATCATAAAAAAAAAAAAAA
The DNA here is from genome assembly GCA_037577465.1 of Liposcelis bostrychophila. Taxonomy (NCBI): domain Eukaryota; kingdom Metazoa; phylum Arthropoda; class Insecta; order Psocodea; family Liposcelididae; genus Liposcelis; species Liposcelis bostrychophila. The sequence goes on from CM075212.1 coordinate 10,433,525, forward strand.
AATGTTGCTTAAAGGTGAAGATTTTTCAGGAAAAATGCATTCTCATTACTCGGTACCTCCAACTATTTAAGGACTTATTTTTTTTTACTTAAAATTGTAAAGGAAGGCCGATAACTCGGATTTTAGCCCCTTCCCCTGCTTTCTCCGTTTATGGTACCTGACGTATAACGTCGAATCGCTTACCCCCAAAAATGCCTCTCCTTGGTGTACTGACGAACCCTATTTTTTTTTATTTTTTACTTGGCAACTTAAGCTTAAAGTTCCAAAAATTTCCATAAGAGAAAAAAATCGACAATTTTTTTCGCGAAAAAATGTGGTTTCTAATCGGAAATTTTCCGAATATCACTCCGTTTTTTTTACATCTGGTCCGGTTTTAGAGCTAGAGACCAAAATACGAGGACTTGCTATGTTTTGTCACTTTACCGCGTTTTATTGCCATATTTAGGCTTTTAGCTCAAAAACCGGACCAGATATAAAAAAATTAGACTGGAATATGGGGGCATATCCCTACGTAGGACTACGTCTTTGGGTGAACTGCATGCCTAATATTGCTAAATTTAAACAATGAAACGATTTAAAACTTTTAAGGCATTTTTTTTGCTCTCTTTTGGTCAAAAAATCCCAATTTTTTGATAAAAATACAATTTTTTTTTTTCCTGGCACGAAAAAAGATTAAAATTTTTGTTAAAAAAAGGTCGAAAGTTGAAAAAAATTAATCAAAATTTTAATTAAAGTCCTCAAAGTTAAAATTTTAATATTAAAACATTGCTTTAGCTCATAATATTCTTGGCTAAAGGAAAAAAAACAAAAATGTAGTGAGTATTTCATTTAAAATTTCTAAGTTCTTGTTTTTGTTCATGTAGTCTAATTTTAATATTTAAAAAGATGTTTCAAAAAAATGGCGAAAATTAAAAAAAAAAAAGTTAAATAAAATTTCAAGAAATTTTTTAAGTCCTTGCTTTTAGCAACCTAAAGTTTCTTATAAAAGTTAAGTTTCTTGAAAATTTACAAGAAATTTTTTAAGTCGTTGCTTTCGTTCATGTCGTCTAATTTTACTCTTAAAAAAGGTCCAAAGTTAAAAAAAAAATAACCAAAATATTATTAAAAATTTTTAAAGTTAAAATCTTAATATTACAATAATTAAATATGAATTTTTGGTGCGAAAAGACCGAAACCCAGACAGACATATTTCGCCAGGACCAACCCCCAAGACGTAGTCCTACGTCAAAAAACGGATTTCAGATTCGTGATCTACGGAAAATTTCCGATAAGAAACCACAAAAAAAAAATTCCAATTTTTTTTTTTTTTCTTCTTTTTTTTTTTTTTTTTTAATCTTATGGCGATTTTTGGAACTTTCAGCTCAAGTCGCCACGCTATCCCGTCGAGTAAAAAATTAAAAACAAATTCGGGTTTATCAGTACACCAAGAAGAACCATTTTTGGGGATAAGTGATTTGAAATTCGAAAATTGCCAAAATAAGGCGTGCATGCCACTGCGTTGAAAATTACCCTTTGAGGTTTGGCATCAGATTAATCAAATCACACGAATCGTGTGATTCCACTACACCGTGTGATAGAATCACAAGAATCGTATAATAGAATCACATATCGAGGCCTAAAAACCCGGATTATCGACCCTCCTTCTTTATCCAGATTTTAATCTTAAATTTTGTTCTCCGATCTAAATATTCGATATTATTCACTTCCGACTTTAATTTCGATGATCAAATTTTCGCAGCTTATCATCCCTTTTAAAGATGAATTCAGAATCAAGTCTTCGGTTTTCATAATAGAGATGTACTGTACGGTTTAATTTATGATTTTTCAACCAAGGGAGGCAACTCATTCTCCCAATATATATTTTATAGACAAAAGACCAATTTAGGGAGAGTAAAAAGAGTAAACTAAAAATCATATGTCTTCTAAAGGTTCTCGTCCCATTGCAAATACATAAGATTCTCATAAGGGTTCTTATCATAAGAAGAACAATGAATTTTTTTTTTTTTTTTTTTTTTTTTTTCTCAATTTAATTTAGTTTTTTTGTTAGGATGTGTCATGGGCGTTTTCATATATAGGTGTTTCTTTAGGTATATCAACAAGTACGACAAAGGAAATGGACATCGATCCTGACCGTTCAAAAAGCATGTTTTTAACACAAATTAAAGTTTCAAAAGGGATTTTTTTTTTTTTTTTTTTGTACTAACTTGAAAAATATTAAATTTTTGGTATCACATCGTTATCAATCACCCAAACAGAAAACATTGCAAGTTATCTGCCCAACTAGTTTCAAATACTGTAAAAGTTCAATATAATTCGAGCCTAAAGTTCGAAAAATATTTCCGTTTTGTCACCCAATGAAAATACTTTCCGTAAACTTCGTATAACCGGGCTGAGCAACGACATCAAGTACCCCCCTCCCCCCATGCTGAAACCGGGAAAAAGGGGGAGTGAGTGTTTTAATTGAGCCTTCGAAAATAATGGTTTTCCAATTCCCTACTTCCCTTAATATTGTTTCCTTTTTCTAAAGGAAAATTCCTTAATCCAGACCTTCTTTTATCCGGCTTTGCTTTCCTCCGTTAAAATCAAAAACTTTATTATCCCCGTTCGTATACATAAATCATGCTCCTATAAATAAATAAAAAAAAATAATAATAATAATACCCCGGGCAAACTTATCAACGTGACTAACAGATTTCCCTCGGAAAATAAACTTTCATAAAAAAAAAATACCTCAAATAAAATAACGCGAATGCATGTTGTAGGGTAATGCTAAGATCCATCATAAAGGGATGTGACATAAAAAGCATATGATGTATAAGTCTAACGGGCAAAAAAAAAGACCATAAATTTATGTAACATAAGGATTACAATCATACATTCGTCTTCACTCGTAAACGTTTTTAAGCGAAAATCTCGCGATATATGATATTTGCCGAGAAGATGAAAAACATAACGTCATGAATATTTAAAATAGGTTTAGAATACTCTTAATGACCTGCTCCTCACCTATCGCAAGTCCAAACGCGTAGGTTTAGAAAAAAAATGAGAGATCCAGATCTTTGGAAAGCGCGGAAAATAAAAAAACTGTTGCGAATATACTTCCTCTTCGTAATTATCATATGATTAATTATTCGCAATATTTACACTTTCTACTTTGATTTCAGTAACAGTCAATTATAAAAAGAAAAAAAAACAAAAAAAAAAAAAAAAAAAAAGGGAAAAAACTCGTCTAGTCATATGTGAGCAGCGGCAACTATATGTTAAACAACCTAGGTCAATATACACGTGGGTATACAAATACATGTCTTTTAGTCGACATTCCAGACCGGTAATTAATCCGTTGTCAACGACTTTTTTTTCCTCTATCTTTGGCAGCATTTCATCTTCCGTTTTTTTTTTCCCTTGTAACCTATAAAACAAATATGTCAGATACCGAAAGACGCGTGATTTGTTGTTTAGAAAAATATATATATATATGCCACTTATATTTTAGAATTTATTTTTTATCGATTTTCTTGGTTTCGTTACTGAAGGAAAAAAAAAAAAACATTACATGCATCAAGTGACTTGATCAAAAGGTAAGGAGTGTTGATTGATATGCGTGCCAGGCTTCGCACTTTATTTCTTCATTGTGTAACTTGTGTCCAATATATATCAAAAAGACACTGGAATTTCGGATCTCCCGTCTCATTTATTATGGTGGGCCTCGACGTGAAGGTGAAGGTGAAATGGAATGTCGATACATGTTCGTTTACTTAAAGTCGTGTGATAATATCCAGCTGTTGCATTATTTCCAGTCTTTCTTTATCGTCACTTTAAGTTATAAAGAATAACAGGTCCTCTGGACTAGGGATGTTCTTAGAACAGTCCTGGCTAGTCCAGACAGTCCTGCACTTGTCCGGATTTGTCCTGTACTTGTTCAGACTTGTCCTCTACTTGTTCAGACTTTTCCTGTACTTGTTCAGACTTGTCCTGCACTAGTTCACACTTGCCCTGCACTAGTTCACACTTGTCTTGTACTTAACGTTTAACTTGCTGTGTACTTGTTCAGACTTGTCCTGCACTTGTCCAGTACTTGTCCCGACTTCTTCCTGCTTTTGTTCACACTTGTCCTGTACTTGTTTAGACTTGTCCTGCACTTGCCCTGTACTTAACGTTTAGACTCGGTTGTTTAGACTTGTCCTGCACTTGTCCAGGCATGTCCTGTATTTCTTCAGACTTGCCCGGGCTTGCCCTGTACTTGTTCGAATTTGTCCTGTACTTGCTCACACTTGCCCTGTACTTGTTCAGACTTGTCCTGCACTTCTTCACACTTGCCATGTGCTTAACGTTTAGACTCGCCCTGCACCTGTTCAGACTTGTCCCGACTTGTCCTGCTTTTGTTCAGACTTGTCCCGTACTTGTTCAGACTTGTCCTGCACTTGTTTAGACTTGTCCTAAACTTGCCCTGTACTTAACGTTTAGACTTGTACTGCACTTGTCCAGCCATGTCCTGTACTTCTTCAGACATGCCCGGACTTGCCCTGCACTTGTTCAGATTTATCCCGACTTGTCCTATACTTTCTCACACTTGTTCGGTACTTGTTCAGACTTGTTCTTTACTTAACGTTTAGACTTGCCTGTACTTGTTCAGACTTGTCCTGCACTTGTCCAGTACTTAACGTTTAGACTTGCCCTATACTTGTCCAGACATGTCCTGTACTACTTCAGACTTTCCCGGACTTGCCCTGCACTTGTTTAGACATGTCCCGACTTGTCCTGTACTTGTTCAGACTGGTTCAGACTTGTCCCGACTTGTCCTGCTTTTGTTCACACTTGTCCTGTACTTGTTTACACTTGTTCTGCACTTGTTCAGACTTGTCCGTACGTGCCCTGCACTTGTTCAGACTTGTCCCGACTTGTCCTGCTTTTGTTCACACTGTCCTGTACTTGTTCAGACTTGCCCTGTACTTAACGTTTAGACTTGCTCTGTACTTGTTCAGACTTATCCTGCACTTGTTTAGACTTGTCCTAAACTTGCCCTGTACTTAACGTTTAGACTCGGTTGTTTTGACTTGTCCTGCACTTGTCCAGCCATGTCCTGTACTTCTTCAGACATGCCCTGCATTTTGTTCAGATTTATCCCGACATGTCCTGTTTTTGTTCACACTTGTCCTGTACTTGCTCAAACTTGTTCGATACTTGCCCAGACTTGTTCTTTACTTAACGTTTAGACTTGCCCTTTACTTGTTCAGACTTGTCCTGCACTTGTCCAGAAATGTCCTGTACTACTTCAGACTTTCCCGGACTTGCCCTGCACTTGTTTAGACATGTCCCGACTTGTCCTGTACTTGTTCAGACTGGTTCAGACTTGTCCCGACTTGTCCTGCTTTTGTTCACACTTGTCCTGTACTTGTTTACACTTGTTCTGCACTTGTTCAGACTTGTCCGTACGTGCCCTGCACTTGTTCAGACTTGTCAAGTACTTGATTAAACCTGCCCTGTACTTGTCCAAACCTGTCCTGTACTTTTCAATTTTCTGTCAAGCTGGTGTGACCCTTTTATAAGGTGGACATACTCTGGATCCAGTGCTTTCATCGGAAATAAAGTTATGGATAAAAGAATGCACTCATTTTTTAGTTGTAAGAGGACATCTACTGGTAAACCCTTATAATTATGGGTTCTTATATTTTATATGCATGCATGGAACAAAAATATGAAAATAAAACTAATGAGGAAAAGCACTAAGAATTTTCTTTTTATGTTTTACACTCATCCCGTTTTGTCCGTCCAAATTCCATTCAAATCGAACTCCGGCAGTTATATTTCAATAAATTTTTCTTAGAAGCTTTAAGTGCGTTTTATCTTTTGTTTCGGTTTCGAAATACGATCTTGAATTAATTGACACCCATTTCAATATCGGAATTTTTTTAATAGTCGAAGTTCGATTAAAAAGAATATTTTAACTGTCTGCCACACTTGACAATCAAATACTTCGGTGTTAAATTTAACCGTCCTTATCACTAAATATTGAATATTTATATATGCCATCGTAATTTTCCAAATACCGTAAATCAATCCATAAATATTTTTTTTTATCGTCGAACTTCATTATTATTATTATTATTTTCTTATTAACTTTATTATTATTCAATAAACCATCTTCTAAAATGTAAATATAAAGCCAGATGTTTGAAACCGGGTGCCTCGTGTACATTTGGCATTCAAGAAAAAAAGATATAACAACGCTAAACGGTTTAGAGGGTTAAACGAAAGTGGAATTTAATTGATTGCTTTCGTCATTAAAACGAAGATACATCATCGAGATATGGGCTTGGAAATCTTGACCGATTCATCTGCATGTTATAACAAAATTCCATACGTCAAATCCTGTATCGGCTCGGGGAGAAAGCCAATAAAACGACCTTTTTCAACATGCTGTCGAAATCATTTTGTTTCATACCCTGTGGGAACAAAAAGAATCAAGAAACTTGACTTCCGGAAGCAATTTTTTGTTTTTGTTCTTGTACGTACAACGAAACCCTTGTAATTAAATCAATACATTTTTTTTTTTTTTCAAACCCCGGTTTAATAGATTAAACTATCATTTAACATATTGGTATCATTTTACTTCGTTTTTCCAGAGGGCACAGACGAAATGATTGTCTTAACATTATAAATAATGATCGTCAATGTTTCGAAGGGACTCATTATAATTTAATATCTTTTTAAAACTCTTTGTTATAACATATATTTAAAAAAAAAAAACAAGGCTAATGCATCGATTGTTCTAAACCTGCTTCGAGTATCCATTTATCAGATGAGCATACAGTACCTACCTCATGCTCATAGCGGGGGGAATTAATTCCGCAAAAAAGTAATATATATTATAACATCTCGCTCCGGGTAATCCGATTTAATTGCCTCAAGGATCGAAAAAAATTCTTTCTGCTAAAAATAATGAAGAGGAGGCTTCGTGGAATATTGGAAGGAATGGCTGTTTTGTCTAACGCTCGATTTACAGGGGAAGAAAACCAAATTTTAAGTATCTAACGAACTACTTTGACTTTTTTTTTGTATTTTCGGTACAGGTTTCAACTTGTTACAAGCAAACAAAAACCAGGAAAACAAAATACGAAAGAAAAAATGTGTTATAAAATTGAGTTATTAAAAACTTAAACTTCGTTATAAAATTTTATAACAAAAATTATTTTTAGTTTTTTTCTAAGTTTTTTTATTTTCTTCTAACGCTTCCCAAATTTTCCTATTTCTGTTTTTCCTTATTTTTGAGCTTTTGTCAAATTAAAAATACAAGAAATAAACCGAAAAGTCGGAAAAATGTAAGTCAAAATAATTGGTAACTTTAGAACCATATTGCCCTTTTTTTTTTAAATCAGCTGAATAATGATGTAGTGGGTAAAAGCGGCTGGTAAGTCGCGCACAAGGCTCGGGTTCTATTCCAAAAAATTGTAATTTTTTTTCCTTTTTTTTTTTTTTTTTTCTCATGAAAAATGTTTAAAAAAGATCCTATAAAGTCCCCATATGCTAAATATAGTGCAATTCAAGCATAAAATGAATATATCGCTCAGTTATAAATTTTAATTATAAAAATTTATAAATAGTTATAAAATTTTATAATCGGCCAAAACATTATAGAGTTATAAAATTTTAAAACGCACTTTTTCTTGGGAATGAAAGTTTTTCGACCGCAATTTTTTTTTAAAGTTATTTTCCCGCCTTTAAAAATCGTTTTCAGGCAAGTTGAAACTTGCATTTCAACAAGTTGAAACTTACATTAAAAATTCCAGACAAGTTGAAACTTGCATTAAACATTTCAGACAAGTTAAAACTTGCACCAAAAATTCCAGGATATACCAAAGGAGTTTGTCAATACTTAAAATTTAGATTTTTCTCATCGTAAATCGAATATCAGAGAAAACAGCCATTCCTTCCGGCATCCATGAAGCCTTCACTGAAAGACTCCCAAGCGTGTTGTCACTTGCATGGGGTCAGATCTGGCGAATGTGAAGCAATAAAGCGGCACGTTTTAAATCTCGATAAGAATATTTACGGGTTGTCAGTTGAAAAATAAAATTTAAAAAAAAACAAGTAGCAAATGTTTATACGGGCAAAAGACAAAGTCCGTCAGAAATGTCTAGATTGAAATAAGGAACAGGAGAGAAGGAAAAAAAAAATCGATTAAATATTGACATTAGGATGTCAGAACATGTCACGGCAGCAGGTTTAGCCTTTGGGCTGAATGTTTTTTTTTTTTTTTTTTTTTTCCTCAACCTGTATAGGTGCTTTGAATATAATTTAAGGAATATATCCGTGCTATTAACGCCTGGGGTCAATTCTTCAATTATTCCAACCAGTCCTAAAAAGTTTTTGACGGAGGAAGAACTTTTTAAAGTTGTAAAAGCCAGATTCATAAAGTCCTTGCCTAAAGCTAAGAAGAGATTCCCCGTCAAATTGTTCTTTTGTACTTGCACCCATCTAGTGACTGAAATTTTTAAGGCAGAAGCCTTGGAGCGCACATCACGTTTATTATACATATACTACGTATAATTGGCGTTTATTAAACCGTATAAATGTCTCAAAAATGGTATATAAACGTTTCAAATACGGTTTATTAAACCGTGGCTAGAGTGCTGCTACTACGAATATTTTGGACGATTAAAATTCTTTTTCATAATTTATTTCACAATATAAAATACAACTGGGAAACAGAAGTAACAAATTTTCTAACTTATTGTTGACAAAACTTGAAACATGCAAAAGACTGTAATAATTTATTTAAATTTTCCTTTTGTGTTTTAAAATTTTACTCCTACACTTTCTAAAGTAAAATTTCCTTATGTCTTATACGCTGCTCAATTAACAATTTCAGTTTACGGTCTGCATTGCTCACATGGTGCACCCCCTACGATGTAATTTTAAGAAAAAATATTACGATACTTCTAAAATTAAAATATTAAATGGAATTCATAAGGCTCATGTCTGCGGCTAGAAATTTTTTGCAATAACTGCACAATGGCCATCCAAGGTCAAAGAATTAAATCCAAACAATCTATAAAATCTATTACTATAATCAAAGACACCTCCATCCTCAAGATTAATTTCAGTATTTGTATATTCATGGAAAATTTAGGCATAAAATTCTCTACTATTTTTTTTTTTGCAGCTCTGAATAATTTTAAATGATTTAAGCATAAAAATCTTGACGATTATTCCAGAATTTTAAGGTTTAAGCTTAAAGTGATTTCTGAAAACCCCATAATCTGATAAAAATCAACAACCTGATTCCAAATATTTCATACACAGATAACCTAGGAAGACACGAATTTAATCCGATTCCCATTAAAAAATATTTATCTTCAAAAAATTTAAAACAAAGTCAACAAGAAATACTCATTGGACATCTAATAGCCAGTCCAGGTTTATTAAAATGATCCAATTATTTTTGAAAAGAATCATAAATATTAAGAGACAGCAATGTCAAATAAAATGAATTTCTAAAAAAGAAAATAATTTCCTAGGTTATTATTTTAATATCATGTTGTCTATTACCTCTTGTTATACATTCAGTCACAGACAATAAACAAATTTCACTTTCCATCATTTATTTTTTTCAATAAAAATGAAAAGTTAGCATCCTAGGCCTACCTGTCACTTTTTTTCTTTTTTTTTTCAAAAGGTTCAAAGAAGATTTCATAATAGATCATGACATACACAAACAAACAGTATTTACTTTAATCTGTTTGTGAAAAATTTTAACTGAATAAAATGAAACATACTCAGAAAAAAAAAGGGGTTTTTTACCGATACCGAAATGATTGAAATGTTAATGATAAAAGTAAACAAAAAAAATTCGAATGGAATTTGATAGTGACACAAAACTGGAGTTTATAACCTACTTGACATCAATCGGGCTACTTACCGATAAAAATACTATCCTATCCAAAGTACGAAACAACTTTAAAATATACGTGTATAAATATATATACAGCAATATCCCCTTAAAAAAACTTGAGCACACATTCACAAAACACACATTTAAAAAAAAAATATACAAATAAAAAAAAAAAAAACACAAAATCCGTTAAGAATGAGTAAGCAAGGAATTAGTTTTACGATGAAGAGAAAATCCGAGTACGGCCATTGACCGAGTACGCCGCGCGAGACTGGAGCGCGGTTAAAAATGAACAACGAACTTGAAAATGAAGGAAGACGCACATCACTCACAGTTCTCGTTCGACTGAGTGAGCCACTACTCCGGTAACCGAAGGACCAGATAAACAGAGAGAGAAGCAAAAATAAAAAGAGAAGGAAAGAGAGGAGTGAGGTACGAGACGAGGTTTGGTTCACCTGTTGGGCCGTCATGTGCGCTCCATCCCGCTAGTCTCGTCTATAATTCTTCGGCTCTCACCTTCATGTTCATAACAAAATTCGTATTTTTTTTTTTTATTTATTATATTCTTCGGGATTTTTCGTCTGAGTAAAACGATATTTTTTTCCGAAATTACCAGAAACGATTTTACGTAATTGACATTCTTTGTTTTTGTTTATTTTGATTAGGTTATTTTATTTAGACTTTTTTTTTCTTACCTTCGATTTCCTTGGAGGGTGAAAATGATTGCACTCAGCTGCGTATCAGTTCCGTCCCTGGCATTCGTAAAAACACTTAAAACTATTTTTAACTCACTGGGAATGTCAGTAAAATTAAAAGTTAACAGAAAATTATTAAGCAAACTAACTGAACTGTGTTATCATTCACGTTGTTGTTTTTTTACTGCCTGCTGGTCACGTGATTCTCCGCCAGTGAGGACAAAATTTTTGCAGATGGCAGCACTGGTAAATTATGTAAACACACCCCTTTTGGCTGAATTTAGGAACAACTTTTTTTTTTTTGGTTTTTTATGAACTCTTTCTTAAGAATGCCGTTTTAGGGGTTCGGGTCATTTAGGTATTACGTAAGCATCTTTCGGGGAAGGGGTCCAAGTTAGCGATTTTTGCCATAAGCTAAGAATTGACAAAAGGGGGAGAGTCAAAAATTAGTTTGAAGAAAATGTTTACGTAATGATAGGACTGAAGCAAGCGGTCAGCGGTAGTTCCAAACTCGGCCGCTTTCAGATTCCATAAACACAAGGAGGGCGCCACTTGTCATTAAAATATCTTTGTCCCGTAAACCCAATGTATTTTTATAAATAATAAACTCATATTTCTGTGGTTTCGATACTTTCTTTTTTTCAATTTATCTGAAAGAAAATTTTTCAAAAAAACATTTCAGCTAAATTATATAACCTTCAAAAGGCTGAAACAAGGAAGTTATTATCGAATTAGTAATAGGTTGTGAAAGCGTGACGTCACCCATGTATTTTGTCCATAAGGGCCTTTCAAGTTAATATGGCCGCTAAGTACAGGATCTTATGTATTCCAAGTTGATAGCATAACCATATTGTGGAAGACGGCTGGCACAGCCTATATTAATATTTTCCCATAAGCGCCAATGATTTGTGGTTATTTCTTCGAGCGCTGGTGCCGTGCGGCAGAGTTTGTCCCTAACAGTCCTCTCGTCTATATATTTTTCACGAGGAATGCAACAGATTTCTGTTTTTTAATTTTACAAAACGTAAATCGAGAAAAGTCAGTTAACGCTCTCAGGGCCGAGAACTGGGCTCTCTTGGAGTTTCAAGACAGTTCTTGTTTGGCATTTTCGCAGCATTTTCAACCTATTAACATGATGCCGAAATGATGCGTCCTAGATTATACATGAGCTCTTATGGGCAGTTCAAGCAAATTTCAATAATTTATTAAATGAGCTAAACTCGGAAAATTATTTAACTGCTCGGCATAGCATATATAAAAAAATTAAGAGTTTAAAATGCGAGTAATTAAAATTTATACGCTTAAGCATCTGCTTGAAAAAAATTTTTTAAAGTTTTTGCCCATAAGACTCAATGTAAGTTGGTGCGCAGGTGAGATTGTTTGTCCTCCAGTGACGTCACGCTAAATAGTTTGTTATGGAATTAGATCGACCGCCATCAACCACTTACCCTTAAAATGACGACACATGCATACGGTCATCTTTCTTCGATTAGATAAAAAAGAACCATGTACACTTCAGTTACCAGTCACCAATTGAAGACCCAAATACAGTTTATTAAATATTCGAGGAATAAATTAGAGTAAAAGGTTTAAAATAGTAAAAATATATTAAAGAGTCGGTAACTTCATCTTAAAACAGGTTTTTTTTAAATCTAACCCATTAGGTTAGCCTTAAAACAGTTTTGACATTATTTTAGATTTTAGATTTCATTTTTCGATATCACCTTCAAAATTACCTGCGCGTGAAAAAATTTGACAATTTGATAATCAAAGAAATTTCACAGGAAAGGAACGTGCGTTAAAAATAGTAGATAGTAGATAATAAAAGAAAGGACACATATTTGAGGACTAGCAAAAAAACAGTATTGAAAAGTAAAAAAAAAGAAAATTGAGTAACTACATACAATCCCCAGAAACAAGCTGTGCCGGGCGGATTCAGTGCCAAGCCAATTTTAATTTTTCGTTTTTTAATTTTTATTAACATAATAAATATATTAACATAATCGTATTCAACTATGATTTTAAATAATGCAATATAATACAGAATTTAGTACAATAATGGAAAAACTAAAAATTACCTACATTACCCGTTCCTTTACGAGTTATTTCTTTTCTCTGTAGTTCTTCCTTCTGGGTTTCTTTTTTAACTTCTTTTAAAAACGCCATCCCGTGTACCCTAAAATGCTTACTGAGATCACCAGGACTATCAAATTGATCTTTACAAACTTTACATTGATTCTCTTTCAAAGGTTCAGGCTCTTCCACCTTTTCATTCTCACTAAGTGTACAATTATTCTCAACAATATATTTATCGATATCCTTAATTTTATGAAAGGCGTGGAGGTGTTTTACCAAAGACGGCCTAACAACAAAAATCTCCCCGCATTCCATGCACTGGTATGTATTTTCATCCGCTCTGTGTCCGATTATATGCTCCCTGAATTCGGTAACATTCGGATAAGTGTCCTTACACATGGCACAAGTGAATTTTTTATTGATCCCGATTTTGCTGTTTATCAATTGACCGGAGGAAAACTCCGCCGTGTCGCTACTCATTTTCTGGTAAAATTGTATTTTCGTCGACAATTTCCTTTTCCGTTTGGCCCCGTCTTTGTCTTCGGTTTCGAAATTCTTCTCGATGAAATTGACTTCCTTATCGTAATCGGAAATTCGCTCCGAAGAACTTGAAGGTTTTCTGGGTCGTCCGCGTTTTTTAATTTTCGAAGGTGACGGCTGAGGAAGCGATTTTAACACCGAACGTTCGTTGAAAGGCACGAATTTCTTGGGCCGGCCCCGGATTTTTATACCGTTTAAAACTCCTTTTCTATAATCCTTCGGCGGAGGATTCAGCCTTAGCTCCGAATGTTTTTTGTACAAATCTATTTGCTTCTCTTTTTTTTCTACGAAATTAAAAAGGGACTCCACGAATTTTTGATCGTTTATTTTCTTCGTGACCGAATCGGTTTCCGTTTTTTCTTTTTCCGGGCTGTCGCTGATTTTTAAAGTGTTGATTTTCTCTTTCTCTTTTTCAGTTTCCGAATATTCGTCGCTTTCATCCCCAGAGCTTATCATAAATCTTTTCGGTTTTTTAACGACTCTTTTGGAGGAATAATCCGATACCACCGAAACCTTTTCGGCGTCGTCGACAGACTCCGCGGATTTTTTCTTTTTAAACTTGTACTTTTCCGCTATTTTCAAGGATGCGTAAAATTCGTCCCAAACTTCGTGATCTTTTTTAGGCGTTTCATCCGATGTCCTTTTTTTCCGTAAAGACCGGGAAGACATGCTCGTTTCTGAATCCTCCTCTTTGTTAATGGAAGAATCGTTGGAATCGTTCAATTTGTTTTCCTCCGTGTCGCTTACTTTTTTCGAAGGGGTACATAACTCGCTTAAATTTTCCGTTACCCCGTTTATTTTTTTAGATTCAGTCTGAAAATTTAAACTTCTCACGGGATTTTTAGTTTCAGTCTTTTTCTCTTCTGGAAAAAAATCTGTGCTCTTTTTGACGGGGGACGTCGTGATTTTCAGCAACGTTATCCTTTTCTTTTTCGGTAAATTAGCCATGTTTTGCGATTTTTTATCGTCTTCGTGAATAACCCTCGGGCGAAAAATTTCAGGTTTTTGACTGTTGGTTTCTGGTTGCGGAGGTGATTCCTCCTCCTCGGATTCCTCGTCGGATCGAATGACGATCAACGGTTTTTTCTGATTCAAAACGTCGTCTTTATCAGCTTCGATATCCATTCCGGCGTCGTTATGGTAACATTCCACATGCAACAAAAATTTTTGAAAAGAAGATTCGTGTTTGAAAAACAAAGTCGAACAAAACGGACAGGAAAAAAACGAATCTTTGTTTTGTTTCTTATAGTCCGCGTAGGTAGTCATGGTGCCCGAATTTTGCACTCGTATGCCTTGTATTTCTTCGCCTTTCCTTTCCTTTCCAATCCAAATTTTGGAGGATTTCAACATTCCGGTTTCTTCATCCAAAATCGTTTCGGTTTGAAAATGCCCGGATTTATTGTTTCCGTTCGTTTTTAAATAACCCAAATGATCGTTAGGAACGTGATTGTACACTACTTTAGACGAATCCTTATTCTCATCCTCTAAATATATCACCTCCATACTTTCTTCTTCGTTTTTTAAATCACGATTCACATTCTCGGTTCCATTTTCCAAATATTCCGGTTGCATTTCGTTTCCGTTATTATCATCGTTTAATTTTATGACGACGATATCGCTATTTTGCAAAATTTCCAAAGACGGTTTGTGGTTCTCCGGTTCTTTCTCCAGACATTTTTTACATGTTGCCACTTCGCTGTCGACTAGTTCTTCCCCGCAGTTGTTGCAAATCCCGCTATCCGGAGAATCGGGAAAACACGTTTCCTCTTTGTCGCCTTTCTTAAGGTTTAAGTTTTTCACTTCCTGAGCTTTTATTTTCGTTTGAAGAAAGTTCCAGTGAGCTGGAAGAACATTTTTTTTCTTGCAGGATTGCAAATGACCACGGAAGCTGGTCATTGTGTTGTGGTTGGACCCGCACGGGCAGATGTACATGAACTGGTGAGATACGGAATGTTCCCTGTGGTAGTTAATATGGTCGCCTTCTAAGGATTTAGGCATGGCGGAGGAAACGCAGAGGGTGCAGCGAATGAACAATTCTTTTTCAACCTGAAAAGGTAAAAATTAAATTAAATTCCAATTAACATTTTTTGGCATTTGCTTATTAAAAAAAAAGATAAATGCAACTTTAAATAAATTTGCCGCATATAGCAGGACTTAAGCAAGTTAATAATAACCACATTATATATAAATTTGCAAATATTAAACTTGAAACTGATACCCCAAATTTTCTGGCTCACAAAATTTTTTGGGGGACGTACTAACTGAGAAGATTTTTTTTCCTCCCATAATTAGGGCCTTTCAAAAATTACGTCATCATTTTTTAGGCAAGTTTAAATTCCTTCTGCCCAGTTTTTGTCAACATAATTTTGACCTTTTTCTAAACAATTATGTCATCTACTTGTAACTCCTCCCCCAATTTTAAGAACAAAATTTGAATTTTGTAAACTGAATCAAAACCGGAAAATAAAAACTCATAACATGAAAATTCTGCACTTCAAAATAAAGTTCTACCTAGTGCATAAATGATGACATTAACTTTTCACAAACTCCTTCTTCCTATACGGCATCCATCATTGGCATAATTTGCCGACCCCTTCCACCCCGTAAAATTCTGACGACATATTTGAATGACTCCTTAACGAAAATTTAAAATCTGTTGCTTCTATACTACTTGCATTTAATTTCCGATTGTTTTTTTGACGTAGGACTACGTCTTGGGGCTCGGTTCTGGGGAAATCTATCTGTCCGGAATCTGTCCGGGAGCGTACTGTTCGCACCAAAAATTAATATTTAATCATTTAATATTAAAATTTTAACTTCGAAAATTTTAAATAATATTTTGATTTGATATTTTTTTTAAACTTTTGGCCTGTTTTAATAGTAAAATTAGACGACATGAGCGAAACCAAGGATTTAAAAAATTTCTTGTAAATTTTATTAAACTTTTTTTAAAATTTTCTCCGCTTTTTTAAAGTAAATTTTACAAGAAATTTAAAGTTAAAATTTTATTTTAAAATTAGACGACATGAACGAAAGGTCGAAAGCATAGACTTAGAAAATTTCTGGAATTTTTATCCAAATTTTTGACCAAAAACGAGCAAAAAAAAAATGCTTTAGTAAAAGTTGAAAAAAATTAGTCAAAATTAAAATTTTTTAATATTAAAATATTGCTTTAGTTATACCAAAAAGTATGCTTAATTTAAAATTTAAAATAAAATGTGCCATGTGATGCTGCTTCTCCATTATGGTCCTAAATTAATTTTACAAAATTAATTTTATAAAATTACCTGAAATTATGCGCTTTTTCTTTCTTTTTTCATAACATATTTATTTTTTACAGATTTCTTATTCTTTTTTAAGTCATCCTCATGTTCGATTAGTAAAATAAAAGCATTATTCCCAATAATTTTATAAAATTAATTTTGTAAAATTAATTTTGAGCCATAATGGAGAAGCAGCATGAAATGAGCTTTAAAAATTTGACGAATTTTTTTCAACTTCAGACCTTTTTTATCAAAAACTTTAAATTTTTAAACTTAAGTTGCTTAGCAACTATATGTATATATTTTTTTTCGTATTGTAATACAAATAAAACTTTAAATCATTGATAAAAAAAAGGTCGAAAGTTCAAAAAAATTTGTCGAAATTTTAATTTAAGTCTTCAAAGTTAAAATTTTTATATTTTTGGGTTTTTAAATCTGGCATTTTAAACATTTATTTAATTTATTTTAATATTAAATTTTAGTCCTCCAACTGACAGAATTACACCTCCTTGCGCTTAAACGCAAAATTTACGGCTTTGTTGGAAAATAATAAATTAACTTTGAAAATATTAAATAGTATTTTGACTGTTTTTTTTTTTTTTTTAACTTTTGGCCTCTTTTAACAGTAAAATTAGACGACATGAAAGAAAGCAAGAACTTAGAAATTTTAAATAAAATGTTCACTACATTTTTTTATTTTGTCCTTTTTCGTATAGCCAAGAATATGAGCTAAAGCAACGTTTTAATATTAAAATTTTGACTAATTTTTTTCAACTTTTGACCTTTTTTATGTCAAAGATTTGAAGTTTTTTTCGTGCCAGGAAAAAAAATTATATTTTTATCAAAAAACTTGAATTTTTCGACCAAAAACAAACAAAAAAAACTGCCTTAAAATTTTTAATCGTTTCATTGTTTAAATTTAGGAATATTAGGACAGTACCCCAAAGACGTAGTCCTACGTAGGGATATCCCCCATATCCCAGTCTTATCTTTAAATTACTAAATCTTAAAATTAACAATAAAGGCTTTTCATTAATTGCAAGTTAAATCCTTGAAGATTCACGAAAGAGGCAAATCGGCCTTTATTGACTTATTAATATTTCAATAATAAAATACTTTTCAAATCCTTTAAAAAATTAATTTAACATTGTTTAGCGATTCAATAGTTATTTAATAAGTAACATTAATTCTCCTAATTAATTTTATCCCATACCTGTGGATTATTATGACTGCATAATGCATGTTTTTCAAAGTAATCTATATCATCGAACATGGAACCGCAATCTGAACACACGACTATTGACTTTATATGTACATTCCTTATGTGATCGCTAAACGTATCAGCTGACTTAAATGTATACTGGCATATCGAACATCGAAACTTCATGACTTTATAAACATGGTAACATTTATTAATAAGGTGAAGAGAAAGGTAGTAAATATTGCTGTAGATGCAGCCGCAATCAGGACATACGTACGGGCTATCCAACAAATGAATTCGTGTATGTGCCTAAAACAAACAAAAAAAAATTCTCTTAATTTTTTTCAAGATAACCAATCTTTTTAAAAAAATACATACCTGAAGGGAGCATTGGGATAAGAAATACAAATCACATAAAGTGCAAGGAAATATTTTATAATCATTATCCGAATCTGCGCTATGTAAATGCCTGTGTAACGTCATAGATGCAACTACTAAACATTCTGGACAAGCTATCGCTCCACAATCAGCACAACGGAACCTCCTTTTAATGATTTTAAAATTATTTGATTCATGTTTACAAGTTGGCTTCTCTGATTCTTCTTTAGAATGACTTTTCCTTTTTTTAATTTTTTGAGCAACTTTTGTATTAACTACTTCAAGATTTGTTTCGCTGATTACGGAATCATTAGATATGTCTTCCTGACAAGTTAGAGATAATTCATTGCTCGCCGAGGACGCATTTGTGCTTCCTTCTTTAGGATTCTCCGTCGATTCGAGGTACGTCTCCGAGTTTGAATTATTATTTTCCGAAGTAATTTTTTCCAAGTTCTCTTCCGCTTCGTTTTCTGTTCCATTTTTCTGCGAAGAATCGTTCGAAAATTCTTCCTGGTTGTTTGGCTCTTCCATTTTAATGAATGCTAAAAAAAAAAAAAATTTGAATCAGTCTTTCGATTATAAGTATTCTTTTTAATTATTATTCACAGTCTTTCGTAAAACATATTTATGACATTATTATCATGCAAAGTAAATAGATAAAAACAAATAAATAAATAAAAGCTAAAAACCAAATAATGACCAACCCCTGATGGGTGAACAAGCCATAAGCTGAATCCAAACAAGAAAAACATGCTTAGCTTATGACTACCATTTATTTTGTAGTTTCATAAATGAATTTTTTTTGGTTATATTTTCTTCACAATAATTTCAAAAAAAAAAAATTTTTTTTAATTCTCTTGCATTTAAAAAAAAAAATTGCTTGTGTTAGTAGGAAAAATTAGATGAAGAGAACTTCGTCATTTTTTTTTTTTTTTTTAGCAAAAATCCTTATTAACTCCAGATTAAAAATCATTTTTTTTTAAACGAATTGCCTTCAATTAAAGTAAGCTTACAGATATTTTTTTTGGCAATTTAAAAAAAAAATTTTTTGTCTCCAGAACTACTTATGACAACAATGGAGACTACATATAAGCAATTATTTAAATAGACAGGTACTAAATTGTTCTTTCCCATTTACTTGTTTAAAAAAAAAAAAGTTGAAAAATATTTCTGAAAACTATACTTTTTTAAAATATCTTAAGAGTTGCAAGACAGTAATGGATTATCAATTCAATTAAAAAGTCATGAAAAATGCTTACTTATTACAAAATAAATATTTAAGGAATTTAAATTGCTGTAGACTTGATTTTGACTAGTGACTTCCTGACGTTTAAAATTGAAGCAACACTCACTTCATCTACCTTTTATTCAGTTACATTGTGACTTCGGAAAGTGGCTCCCTGGAAAAAAAAAAAAAATTAGCATTGCAAAAACAAAAAAATAAATAAATAAATAAATAATATCATTTACATATGTAATAAATTGTAATGAAATTTCAATCTTAAAGAAGTTTTGAACAGACTTCAAGATATGAATCATTGAGTCATATATTACCGTGTAATTAATCTTTTCTTTTAATTTCATAAAAAAAAAAAAAAAATATATCTTTCTTGTACAAGAAATTCATAGCCACATTAATTTAACTGAATTAATAAAAATCTAATAAATTAGTTGGAAACTGCGATAACATATAAATTAACATTCGCCACAGCCTTCTAGTACTTAAAACTTGTTTGTTATCATAATCGTGAATATTGGGAAATGTGGAATTTTTTTTCTTACCTGTCAGTAAAAAAAAATTACCGGCAAATCGTTTTCTTCTCTGAATAATTAAGCCTTAAAAATAAGGATTTAAAAAAAGAACGATAACACCTAAAAAAATAAGACGATTGGTTTCCATATTGCCAACTTTTTTTTTTCTTACGATCGACCTGCCATCTATAACTCGTTCCTATTACACGAGTTCAAAAAAATCCGCTAGAGTTCGCGTCATTCGATTTCATCGAGTTGCGACGGCTAATGATAATCTAATTCCACGACATAAACAAACGTCAAGCTTGTTATCTCCACGTCAAAATTTTAAAATCACAATCAACGTGCTTTGATCAGTGTGTTTGACAGGCGTTCGGGATTATTGGCCTATTTATATTATGCATTGGATGAATGATGTAAAAGTTTATTGTTAAAGAAATTAGAAATACTGAAGTATTAGAAAGGTATGTCAGGACTAAAAATTTCCATTTACTTACGTTGTCATGGCTCGTTAAAAAAAGCCGGTAACTGTCTTAAGCAATCTTATAAGGGGGCTTTTGACACAGTTTTAACAACGAATGATCATTCACCGACCTGTCCGTATTTTATTCTCCTCAAACAAAATATACTCTCTTATCATACTCTCTATATAATTGTTTTCATATGAAAAATATTCTTAAAATTTTTTTATTTTTGTGTTATTTAATTTTTTATTTCCTTACTTAGTTTCAAGATGAAGCCAATTCCTATAAAACCAAACAGCTTTGCTTTTGAAAACAAAAAGAGGCTCAATGTTTTCCAGCAGTTACATTCGCAAGACTTGATGAAGCTCATGAGATATTTTTATGGTAAGTATTTTAGATGAACTTTCAATGTAAATCAAATTAGATTTATTTAAATTTTTCTTGAAATTTCAGACCATGTGTCAGCTTTTAAAAAAATGTGGAAAGACCAAGGGAAAGAATACTGGCTCCAGTTTTGCATTACCCTTCATACAGAAGTTAAATTTAAGGAACCAACAGATTCAGAACTTGTTTTTTTCATGAAAAAGAAAGAACTATTTGCCCTTGAATTAATAATGAATTGCCTTTGTGGACATACTTTCCCTCCTTTGAATAAATTAATGGAAACTGTTTGGAAGACTTATAAAGAATTATACAAGATCTTATCATCACCAAATGGCAAGTTAAAATTTTTTCATCTTTTTACTTTAATTTTTTTTTTTTTTTGAAATTGTTATATCTGGTTTTCATTATTACTTCTTTTTTTTTTTTCAGCAAAGTTACCTACTCTTACGAAGGAAGAAAAAGAATGGTGTTCATTTTTGACTATCTATTTGGAATGGATGATCTAATTGAATTTCCGTCTATAGAAATGTTTTGTGAACTTTGTGAATTGTATTTTTTTGCTGTTGGAGCTTTAACAAAGATTTGCCAGGAATACGTAAGTTTTTTTTTTTTAAATTGAAATGAAAGATGTTATTTAATTTCATTTATTTCCTTGCTTTTGCAGGAAAGCCCGAAATATGTATCCGACAAGTCTCCTGCAAACAAAGATTATTGGCAGATTCCTTTGAGGTGGACCAAAAAAAATTATGAACCAACTCCTTTTGAAGTGAAATTGATCGGAACACATGAGACTGTAATTTTAAAATTCTAAAAGAGGAAAAGAAGCAGATTGCTTGGATAGAAGAAAATGTAAATCGTTTACTCTTTTTCTAAACTATACTTAGCATCATTTTGATTCACTTTCTCCTTTGTTTCAGATGGACGATATGAAAGAGACATGCAGGCAAGCAGAAGAAGAAATTGTGTTGATGCCAAAACAACTTCAGTTAACAAATCAAGACTTAAGGGATTTATACTGCTGGTTTTTTTTAAATTCACCTGAAATATGTAAGTTTTTTTCTTAAAGTTTTTAATATTCGGTTTTATGTTAAATAAGTATGAGTTTAAAAAAAAAAAGTAATTAATTTTTTATTTTTTAGTTGATGAATTCTGCCGCTACGCTGAAGTTACATGGGAAAATTTCACTCATCCTGATAATCAGTTTTACATAACATTTTATCATTCAATTTTTAATTCCAAATTCATGTCAACTGTCAGCGGTGAAATTAAATCATTAATAAAAGCAGCAGAAAAGAAGAAAGGTACGTCAGCGCGTAGCAGCTGAAATGATATTTAGATCTTGAGTTTAAGTTAAAAAAGATCTAGTATCAAAATTTAGATTTTGTACAGATTTGAAATTTTAGTTAAAACATTTTATTTACTTCTTTTTTTTCCTAGGAAACAAAGACGATAAAGCCGTTGAAAAAATGGGAGAGCTTTGCAAATTAGCTTCTTTCGTCGATAAAACAACATCTTTCACGATTCATCAGCTCAGCTTGCAAGACTTTCATTTCTTTTTCGATAAAGACATCGAAGTCCTACCAAGCGGCAAAGATGGATCCGGGTCCGATATAAGCTCCAGTTCTTTGCTGGAAGTAAAAAGCGTGGAGGAGTGGAAGAATTGGGATCCAAGTGACAATGCTCACTTAGAAACTTCGCAAGCTACCTTAGATCGATTACCATGGGACATTCCGTTTTTGATGGCTTGGCAGGAAAATATATTTGCATTGTGCTTGAAGGCAAGATTTAATTATTCCTTTTAAAAAAACTTAATGTACTGAAATCGATTTTTTTTTTTTAGATTGATTTCGGAGCGGTTCCTTTAAGAATTTTTCCAGTCAGCATGTCATGCAAACAAATAATAATAAGTTTTAATCGATTTTTAAGAGAAACCATATTTCTTGTGTTGTCCTCAATGATAATTTCCGATTTTGTTCAGTTTTTGGAAAGTGAATCCATTTACAACTGGACTAAGTAAGTTCAGTTAATTATATTTTTGTGTTTGAATAGCCTTACTTAATTTTTTTTTTTAGATTGATTTCGGAGCGGTTCCTTTAAGAATTTTTCCAGTCAGCATGTCATGCAAACAAATAATAATAAGTTTTAATCGATTTTTAAGAGAAACCATATTTCTTGTGTTGTCCTCAATGATAATTTCCGATTTTGTTCAGTTTTTGGAAAGTGAATCCATTTACAACTGGACTAAGTAAGTTCAGTTAATTATATTTTTGTGTTTGAATAGCCTTACTTAATTTTTCTTTTTTTTAGCTCTATTGATTATCGTAAAAAGCTTCACGAAATAGGATACCGATTACGGCCGATTTTGGATTTCGTTGACAGCCCCGGACAAAATTCCGTAGTTGGTTTGGCCGAAAAAGCTTGGCCTCAAACTAAAGCAGACAACAGAGAAAAATGGGAACCCGGTTGCTGGGAAAGCCCGTTCGAGGGGATTGAACAGTATTTTTTTCAAAGCTCCCGGTGAGTAAAAGCTCTTAATTTTTCTGATGCTTGCAACATTTTACCCTTTACAAAATTTAATTATTTTTTTCAAATTTTACAGGCATTACGTTCATTGGGAATCAGCTCCATCTCTAATTATCCAATTCCATAGAGGCCCATTTACAGAAGCTTATGACAGAATAAAAAAAATTACTTTTAACAAAGAAAATATGGAGAAAAACGTTTATTATGAAGCAGAGCCGTCAGGTTCTCGATATGACTTGGATGAGACAGAGAAAGCGTTGACTAAAAGTTTTGGATCCGATTTAAAATTAGACATTAATCAAGCGTGCGAAAACATGATAAAGTTTACTTATTTAACAAAACAAGATGTTAGCCGTCTTCAAAAGAAAATGGCTTCAAGCAAAGGTAATATTTGAAACCAAAATTTCGTTAAAGGATTGGAGAGCTGTATAGGTGTGGGTCAAAAAAATTAAAAGACCTTTTGGAAAATGGCTTAGAAAAGTAAAAGGGAGTTTCTTGTTTGGGCGGTGTCGCTAACTAAACAAAACTCGATTTTTCCTAGAAGCAAGATGTTGACTTGATTTCACCTAGAATCGCATCATAGGATTCTGGGAAGACACCGTCATAATTTTTTTAGCTGATTTCTTCAGAAAAAATTCTAGGATTAAAAATGCAAGCCTAGAAGGATCAAAATTTATTATCGCACTCTTTCATAGTCGATTCTTTTCCTAAAAGGGTTAATTTAGTCATTTTTACCAGAAATAGCAGTTGGTTTTTTTCTAGGTCTGATTAGCTCGCCCTAATTTAAATGTGAATTTTTTTCTTTTTTTTAGTTGCTCCATCTGCTGCCGAATATATCATTTCCCTTGCTTTGATACATAAGAAATGCGAGAATATAAAGAAGAAATTGTTGCACTGGAACGAAGAACTGGATAGTTGCCTGCCTTCGTTTATTGAATTGTTAATTGAGCATCGACAAAGTGAATGCGGTTTTAAAATTTCTTGCGCCGTCCAGGAATTAGTAAATGATGATCCAAAGTAAGTTTAATTTTTTTTTAGGTTTAAAACAAAAAATTTTAATTGATTTTTTTTTAGGTTTCTTCCAAGACCGACTAACTGCCAAGTGGAAAAAGCTTTGGAATACGCAGGAGAAAAATCTTTTAACAAATTAGATTTACATCACGTCGAAGCTATTGTTAAAAAAAACCGGAAAAGAGTTTGGGCCGATAATCCTATACCTTCGATAAATAGTACGTTTCATTCCCTGTTATCACCTTTTTTAATGCTTATTCATTTAATATGATGACTTAAACAATTTTTTATTTTTTATTTCAGAAAAACTCGTGCCCTCTTTAAAAAAGGAAAACTCATTTAAAACTAGTTATTGGGAAAGTCAGTCCGTTTATAAAAATTACGTGACAATGGAAAAAAATCGAACGGAATTAATTAGGATCGTGATTGATAAATATTTCAGTGTCAATCCTTTGACTACAGGAGTGTCTTTGTTTCCGTACTGGTAAATTTTTACGAATTTAAATTTTTTTTTAAAAAGTCAAAATGATTCATTTTAGGCAATTCGGTTAAAGTTTTGTATTTTTTTTTATAGGAAAACTTTAGTTTGTTTCATGCATTCCGAACTCTTCACTATTGTTAAATTATACGAGGCCGATTTCAAATCAAAGCCATTTATAAATAAAATGTTTCAAGTGTCAAATTACAGACTGATTTGGTTAAGAGAAAAAGTTTTGGATTGGTGTAAGGACATGAAGGGCGCCAACCTAAAATTTTCTACTAAGGATGACGTTAAAAATTATGTGGATGAGCAATACGCTAGAATTCGTTTAGCTGGAAATAGTCTCAGGTAGGACGACTATAATTTTTTGGAGCTAAAAAAAATTTCAATTACAAATTATTATTTTTTTTTTTTAGGGATTTGTACCTATCCAGATTTACAGTTAATGAAAAGTACCAACCTATAACTAAAGCCATGATGAACTACAGTATTTTCATACAAGTATTATTATCAAAGATTTATAATCTTTGTGATGATTCGAAGAATTTGTCGGAGTTAGGGATGTTGATATATGGAGATTGTTTTTTAAGGAACGCGGATGAATTAGTAGAATATTTGGAAACTTTTTTTAAGTGAGTATGAAAAAGCAGAGGCAGAGGGAGGGTGTTTTAATAATATAACGGACGTTTCTGTCAAAACCCAATAATAAAAAAAAATGAGCCCTTTTTTTTCCTCTCTATAAAGAAAATTTCCCGCTATATTTTTACTGAGAAACGCTCTGCCGACATTCGAAACAACTACATTCATGTTCCAGTTAACCTTTCCCTATCAGAGATGGCGTTGCAGTTTCAAATTTTGAAAAAAAAGGGATGTTTTACCTCTCCGTAAATTAATTTAAATTAATTTTACTTCTTACTTTTACTTTCATTTTCCCTTTATTTGTTTTTCAGTCACGCTTCCCTTTGCTGGAACTACAAGGGATTGGAATTCTATTCGGACTTCCGTCCCATAAGCTTCGAAAATTGCGAAACCACAATTTACATCCTCAAAAATTTATTATATTTATGTTTGATCTCCATCGAAGACAGAGCCGAAGTGCAAGGGGATTTGGAAATTTCATTGTTAAAAGCGCATTCCATGGAAAGCGAAATCATAGATCAAAAAGCAGTGAGAGGCCCTTCAGGTCCCGAGAACGACGATTTCAATCTCTACCTGGCCTGCATGCAAAGCTGGCAATTTTTCTCCGAGATCTACGAAAAGGCGAAGAAAAAAAAGGACTTCGTTGTCCCCAAATCTTTTTACACGGGGAACAAAGAGTGGGCGAAGGTCTTGGATTATTTTAAAAAAGGTGACATGAATGGAATTAGCAGTTTCCTCAAGATAGATACCGTCCAAAAGACGTTTAACTTCGGCATACCTTTCGGCCCTTGTTCGACTTGTCCGGAGTGCAATGGAGACCTTTTGAAAGAGTTAAAAAACCTAAATTTAGTGAAGAAAAAAGAGCCGGTCAATGCTCAAAAAAAGTGCGGTAAAAATAAAGCGAAAGACAACGATACGGGTAAAGATTCCGGTGTCCCTACGGATAAAGAAGTGATCGACATGGTCAAATCCATGCTTAGCGGCAAGGGCGAGGACAAACCCCTCACCCGAAACCTTTTCGGCAAATCCGGTTCCGGGAAGCTGGAAGAATTCAATTTGGACATGTCCTCCGATAAATTTAAAAAAATCGTTTTCGAACGGATCGACAAGAGTTACAACAACGAAGATGCCACCAAGAAAAAAAAGGAAAGCGGAAAAAGCGAAAAATCCGGAGTGAACATCGTGGCTGAGGGATTTAAAAAAATGTTTGGATCGTTGAGTAAAGATAATAAAAATCAAAAATCGGACGGCTCCGATATAACGGTTAAAACTGTGACTGAAACCAAAAAGACGGAAGTGATCGGATCTGGTGGTAAAACGATTACAGAAATCACGAAAACGGAAATTACCGGATTATCCATTGCGTCCGAAGGGTTGAAAAAAATGTTTAACTCAAACTCTGGAGGTGATAAAAATATTGAAGACAGTAAAAGATTTAAAGTTCCCGAAAAAGTTCCTAGTAAAGCGAATTTGACGTTGCAAGGAAAAAATAAAAAACCCGCATCGAAGCAGACGAAGAAAGAGGCAGAATCCGTCCAAGACAAAGGTAAATAATGCCAGCTTTGATTAATTAATTTGAGTTCGTTACTAACATTAATAGGCTTATTATTTTTTTCATTTTATTATTGCTAAAAACGGGCCTGTGCCCATGAGGGGGGCCGACCCCCTCCCAGTCCGATTCTTGCCGTCCGCTGTCCTACCTGGGAAAACTCCCCTATTTCCCTTCTTAATTTGTCTCATTTCATCTTAATTTTTTTTTTATTTAATTTAATTTTTTTTATTTTTATCTTTTTGTTTTATTTAATTTTTTCTATAATTTTTTTTCATAGAAAAAATGAGAATTTGCGCCGCTTGCAAAACAAAAGCACCAGAAGGAGTCAAGTATAAAAAATGTGCCAAATGCAAAGAAGATAACTGGCCTAACCCAAAGTATTACTGCGGACGCGAATGTCAATGTAAGTTTTTTTTTAAATTTAAAATTAAAAATAAAACTATATATAAATGATTTTTAAATTAATTTATGTAATTTTTTTTTGTTTCAGTAAATGACTGGCAAACTGTTCACAGAGCAGAGCACCTTAAGTGACTACGACGTTAATTTTTGGAGACCTGGTAAAACCCGGGGTTTTGAAACGTCAGGGTTATGATTTCGGTTTTTTTTTTCTTTTTAAATTAAATAATTTTAAATTAAGCGAATTTATGACTTATTAAAGAAATAAATTTTTATGATGTAACTTAAATAAAGCGAAATTATGAATTATTGAAATTTTCAAGACGTCGAAGAAATCGGGAATTTGCAAATTTTAATTTAATTTTTTTAATTATTAAAAAGATGTAGACGTCCACATGAAAACCAGCCTTCTGGGGAATGGCACTTAGAAGGCTGTGAAAGTTTAACTTATAAAGAAACACATTGTTTACAAGCAAAACGTTTTCTCCGCCATTCCCCAGAAGGCAGGTTTTCATGTGGACGTCCACAAATAACTTTTATTTTCCTTTATTTTCTGGAGACTATGTCAAATAACCGAAAATCAAAACCCCGATCGGAATTTTGAATTTCGAAGATTTGAATTCGGTGGTTTTTTTAAATTTATTATTTTATTTTATTTGCATTTTTTATTTTGGGGGTTTTTGAAAATACCAAAAAATGATTTATAAACGTATTTTTCAAAATCACGAAGTTTTCGGGGCTTTGCAAGATCGGAAAAATAATTGCTTTGTATATTCTCTGGTTTTGCCTTTCTACGATTAGTACGATGAGCTTAAAACATTTTCGTTAGAGCTCCTCCCTCACCCGAAGATTTAAAAAAATTGGGGTTTTTCAATAATTTTTAAAGATGAAAAAAAAAAATAATAAATTACTTTTCCGACCTTGCAAAACCCCGAAAACTTCGTGGTTTTAAAAAATACTTTTATAAATCATTTTTCGGTATTTTCAAAAACCCGAAAGTAAAAAATGTAAATTAAATAAAATAAAAAATAAAAAAAACCACCGAATCCAAATCCCCGAAATTCAAAACCCCGATCGGGGTTTTGCAAGGGTACCATTTTCTGGACTCCTTAACTTTACGTGGATTTTCAAGATTAAAGTTATTTTTTTAATAATTTCAAAAAAAAAAAAAAAAAAATTCAATTAAAATTTGCAAATCTCCGATTTCTTCGAGGTTTTGAAAATTGGAGTAATTCATAATTTCGCTTCATTTTCAAAACCACGAAATTCAAATTATAATTTAAAATTATTTAATTTAAAAATAAAAAAAACCGAAATCATAACCCAGGCGTTTAAACGGGGTTTTGAAACAGAGCCTAATTTTTTATTTTTGAATGATTTCCGTCCTTTCAATGTATTCGGTTTTAATGTAGGTAATAGAACAAGCTCTTTCAAATTTCAAAATTATAAATAAATTTTTCGTATTTTTGTAGTTAGTTTTTTATTTCAGTATCTGTTTTAAAAAGGAAAGCTTTCAATATTCATTTTTTGATTTTTTAAATAAAAGTTTTTTTTACGTTAAGTACATATTTGTTGTAAGTATTTTAAGATTTTCTGCTTTCAGCAGTCGTAACTCATTTTATTAACAAAGTTTATTTTTCAGGTTTTAAAGATTTTATATCAATTCTCGATATTTTTCCACGGAAAAATTTTAAACGGAAAAGAATGGGAAATAATTACGACGTAAAATTGGATGGCATGCCAACAAGAGAAATGGAACCTGCAGTACATTCTCAGTAAAGACCTAACTCTTGCAAATCCATTCAATGAAAACGTATTCTGCGAATTGAAAGATCCTCTAATTCTTGTGTCGTTTTATCTTTTTGAATTGCCTAAAAATAAGGAAGGGGGAAATATAACCGGGATTCAAAATATTTTACCCTTTTCATTTTGACTCGAGTCTTTAACTTCCTAAAATGAAGCTTAAATAAATCAAAAAGTTTCAACTTCAAATCAAGAAACATCACTTTTAAAATAGTTTGTGACAAACTTGACGAAAGACAATGACTTATTTCCAAGTTGTTGCTTCAATCTCAAAGGGAATTCTCCACGGATGTTTATAGCCTTCTTAACAGATTTTTCGAGAAAATCTTTGAGTTTTTCAGTTTAAAAAAAAAAAAAAAAAAAAATTTAAGAAATAAAATAAAAAAATCTGGGAAAAGAATGAAAAAAAAAAGTGTGAGATCACATTCTCCGGATTCTAAGGTATAGCTCATTAGCCGAGAGATGAAGGAAAATTTAATTTTGAAAACGAACACGGACGAGATAAAAATGTAATGAAGTTATTGTCAAAGGTCCGAGAAAAGATTTTTTTTTTTCCTTCTTTCTTCCGTTATCTTCTAGGAAACGTACAGTACATTTTCTTTTTATAACTGAAACGAATTTTTTTTTTTGTCAAGGAATATTTCAAGTATTTTAGAAAAATTTTTAATGAAGCAAGCAAAGGTTTAGAAAAATAAATAATCAAATTTTAATGCGTAAAACGTTAGTTCCATTATCCTTTTTTTTTGAAAACTTTTTAAGGTCTTACAATGTAGCTTTAATCAGATCACTTTTTTTTGTCCTTTCAGCTTTTCACAGGTTTGAGAAGAAATTAATTGCTTTTTCGGTAAAAGGAGGAAAACCCGAAAGCGGAAAAGGCACCACGTTACAAATACAATAGCAAACATCATTCCCTTGAACGGACTGAAAACAACGGAGGAAGTTTCAAATTATAAAATTAGAAATGTGAACCTTTTTCCTTTTTCCCCTTTCCCCCCGTTATTTTTAGAATTAATTATCAGTTCGGAAATTGAAATTGAATTAATCGCGATTTTAAAAATTTGTTTAAAAATGATTTTTTTTTTTTATTTAAGAAATTAATTTTTAAGTTATTTTTTTTGTAAAAAGCAAAAAATAAAAAATTCTCAACAGTGACATCGGAATTATTGAAAATTCAGTAAATAAAGAAAAATAATAATTTAATAATGTTTATTAGATTGAAAAGAGGAAATGATATGGAAAGCAAACAGTTTAAAATTTTATGAACCCCTTTTTATCAGATCCCTTTTGATTTGTCATTTGATATTTTCAACTTTTTAACCAGGACCGTAACCGGTTTCGCTTTTACATTTTTGGATCTGTTTTATTAGTTTTTGTATAAAATTTAAAATGTCTCGTCTTTTACACGAGGATTTCAATTGCAGGAGAAAGAAGAAAAACCGATTTTTGAGCTCGTTTGCCTTTTTTGACAAAGAAATTTCCGTAGGCTGAAGTATCACTAAAATATGGTCTTCGTTCTGATGAAGTTTTCATTCCTGTCCGAACATGCTTAAAACTTGAATATTTGATACAAGTTTTAACTTGTTCCAAATAAATACGAACTTGGAAAACAAAAACAAAAGGTTTTTGACCTCATTTTTTTGGAATTATTTTCTGGCAGAACATACATTTCAGACAAGTTGAAACTTGCACTGAAAATTCCGGGATACAACGAAGGGGTGCGTTGGATACCTAAAATTCGGAATTTTTTTAACCCTAAATCGAGTAGGCTTGCATTTAATTGGTCAGTATTTTTCAATTAAACGGTCCGTATTTTTTTATGTAAAATGTTCAGTATTTAAACGAATTTTTGGTTTGTATTTAAAATAAATTGTTAGCATTTTAAATAAATAATCGGTGAAGTAATGCTGTTTTGTCTGAAAAAATAGTGGACCTCGGTCGGTAAAAAATAGTGTTTGATAAGTAAAATTATTAAATGGTTAGTGTATATTTTTTTTAAAATGTGAGCTAGGGGTATCTTGACCTGCTGAAACCGAATATGAAGTCAGAATTTTAAAAAATCCAAAATTCAAGATGGCGGATGGTCGATAAAATCTTATCACGGTCGTATAGACAGGTCCGGAAACTTCCTATGCCATTCATGTCCCGCTTAACTTCGCACATTTTTGTTCTAAAATGGGCCACTGGCGGCGCTGCGATCTTAAGAGCCGCAACATGTCTAATCGTATAAGTTAGGACCATGGCCATATAAACGTCTTTACGGCTGTGTGCCGCCATAGTCGGCATCAAATCTCAACGACCAATCAAAAAGCGTTTCTCTAACAAGTAGCGCTTACGGTGGTAGAAAGGATGAACTAATTTTGGCGTAGTTAAACGGGACATGATCTCCCATATATAAGGGATAGGAGTTTCCGGACCTGTCTATACGACCGTGAATCTTATTTAAAATATATTACAGACTTTTATATTCGAATTTTGTTAACGCTTTATTTATTGCTCTTTTTATTCCTGTGAACTTAAAAATTCAAATAAATAGTAGAAAACAGTCATTTATGTAATACTGTATTTAACAAGAGTTCTTCCCCTATGTTTAGCTTATGGGAAAAACAGCTTTTTCTGTGTAGAGACGTTTATAAGTTTAAAAAAATAATAAAAACTAAATATTTTGGGAACTGCTGATTCTGAATCTGAAGTCCAAATTTTGAAAAAAATCGAAATTAAAGATGGCGGACTATTAACTTATAAAATTTACAGTTCTTTTAATTATTCCGGGAGACAGTGTATTTAAAACAAGTTGATTTTCTGGGGAGCTACCAGTGCCCCCCCACGTAAAAACTAAAGTCTTGACTTAAATCCTGGTAAACTAAATTTGGGAACGCCATTCTCCATCATTACCCCTGGTATTGCATAAAGTATGTCTCAGAAAAAATTTCCTATTTCCATAGCCAAAATGATTTTTTTCTTTACTGACCAAATAATTCAAATTTATGAAATTTATAATTAATTTACTAATCATCTAGTTAAAATAATGACATTTTAATTTTAATTCTGATTCTTTAATTTTAACACTGACCAACTCGTCGAGCTAGAACCATAGAGTTCTAAATCGATTTTTCAATTGATGTCTTTCCCCATAAGTTAAACATGGTGAACCAGCATCTATACAAAAATCGATTTAGAACCTTATAGTTCTAACCCGACGACTATTTTTTTTTTTTTTTTTTTTTTACTAATCAAATTGTTACTGACCACTAAAATACTGACCATTTATTTTACTCACTGACCATTTATTTAAAATACTGAACGAAAACAGTAATTAAATACTGACCAAATAATTATAAGTCAATCGAGTGTTGGACAAAGCAGCGTTTTTTTTTGAAGCTTCATCTTAATGAATGGGATAAAATCCTAAAACCAAAGAATTTTTTTCAATCATCAAATGAAAAATGACCGGAAAACCCATTTGTTATTGCATTTTCTGAAACTTCCATAACTGGAGCTTCCCTTAAGATTTTTTTTACTTTTTCTATGTCCTAAAAACGGACACCGGGTAAAATTTTAAACTATGAAAGCACTTTCCTTGTCGCATAGCCCTAAAAACTTCCTTTAAAAATCCTTAAAAGAAAAGAAAAAAAAAAACCTTATCGGCTCGGAAAAAAAAAAAAGAAACAAGGATCTCATTTTCTTCCTCCCAAATTTATTCCTTCAAAATGAAAGATCTTTATCAGGTTCTTTTCTTTTTTTTTTATATACCTCCTCAGGTTAAGAGAATGTGGGCGCATCTTCCAAAGTAAAATTGAAACAATTCCAAGAGACGAGTATCACGTAGAAATTTCATATCCTTATCGAAAATATCTCCTGGGCAGGAAAAACAAGGGAACCTACGAGATCAAAATGTATGAGAATCCGAAAATTTTCAAATTTTCGAATTAAATTAAACGTTGGCGAATTTCCCTATTTTTCGTCCTAAAGGGGTTTTTTCCCTTCAAACCGTATACGCAAATTTATTTACTTTTTTTTCTTTTCTTTTTTTTATTAGAAAATGTTTTTAAGGCATGATCCTTGTCAATTCGAAATAAAAAGAAAATATAATGGTTATACATTTTTCGATTTTGAACCTTGAAGGAAAAGAAAATACGGGAATGTTTTTCTTTTTTCCCATGATCATAGGTTACATATTTTCTTTCCCGGTAATCTCGTCAGTATTATTATTAATTGAAGTACTTCTGTGAGATAGCTGAGGGAATACTCTCAAATTATAAATGAAGAAAATTCAACCCCGGGAAAGAGTTTGATAAATGAATGAAATCAGCAGAGAGGAAATCATCAATTATTAAAACCCCGGAAGTGAGGATTGTTAGAAAATTTAGAATTTTCAAAACGGCAATTAACGACAATTACAAATACCTTCCAGGAAAAAGAGGGATAAAAAATATTGCACGTAAAGAAAATGACACTGTTGTAAAATTTAAGTCGGAAGAAGGAAAAAAAAAAAAAGTTTTATTTTCCCTTGGCTCGATTTTAAAATTTTCTTTACAGCCGCGTTTCAAATTTTTATTGTCACGGCGCTCCCGCGTATCCATCCTTTCGGATTTCCGGGAAACGCGCGCTATGACTTGAGGAAATATAAAGATAATAAGCCTGGGTGTTGCTCTGCATTAGGCCTCAAGGGGTCCAAGCTATTATCCCAATGACATTTCATTAGTATAAGACCAAAGTGATGCGAAGGGATTGCTATCAACAATGATATCTTTCCTGGGGTTCCCCCTCCCTCCCTCCCTTCCTGCTGCCACTATAAACCCAGGTTATAATCTTTCCAAAGGCTATAATTATTTGAAACTAATTAATTAATTAATTATTTATTTCAGATCGATATATTGTGTGCGTTTGGGGAAATTTCGAGTATTTGATGGATTAATAGCTGGGACATCGGTGATATATAATCTCCGCCTTCCGGGATGATGTGCTAATATAATTTGTTGGAAAAGGAAGAAGTAAGCCTTTGAATTGTGGAAATAGTATATCTCAGATCTGAATTTTCAAATCCAATAACAGAAATAGGTCTTTATGATCTGAGAACAAAGACAGCTTTGATATGCTTTGAGGTCACTTCAAACGATTAAAGATTATTTAGAACTAGCCGTTTCCGCTTCCGACCGGGGATATATGAGACTGACGCTAAGCGCTATGCCTAAAATATTTTTTTAGTACAATTAACTGCACAATCTCATACTATAACTAATTACTTTATATTCAAAAAAATTTCGTTTTCGATTTTTTTCCGGGTTCACTCCAATACTTACAGAAAAAAATTGAACAGGTTTTAACCGATCCTGATTCCAATTGACAATAGACCACATTCAAACTATGATCGATTACTCTTAACAAGTCCAAGAAAACTTACCTGAAAATAAAAAAATAAAAAATTATAAAATGACTTGACTATGTCTTTAAAAATAATTAAGAGAATTTTTCCCGGTAATGTATCCAGAATCGTAAAGAATAAAAAAATTTAAAAGGTGCAAATTCAGTTGACAATCCTGACCATTTTGGGTAAGAGTGTTCGCCCGAAGATTCTTATATTAGATGGCGATTGTTCCCATGCGAGAAAGTAATGTAAAAAGTGTATAAAATTTTTGCAAAATTAAAGGCAAAAAGTTTATATAAAAAATGTATTGTTTTTGTATCAATTATACAAAAATTTGGTCATACATAATTTTTGCAAAATGTATGCATAGTTTTTATTATACCTGAAAATCTGGATATGCTTAATTTTATGTGCATAATTTATGCACATAATTTTTGAAATCATAAAGCGGGAATACTTGCAAAAATGTTATGTTTATTTATTCAATTTTTTTTTTAGTTTTAGGCATATTTATTTGCAATAATATATAATTATAATGGAGGATAAGAAAAATATTTCCAGTAAAAAGTCAAGTTCTTTATACAAAACTAGCTGCGACGCGCTCGCTTCGCTCGCGCTCTCATCTAGTTAAGAGAACAAAAAAATGGCAATTTTAAAAATTTGGAGATTTATAAAGGGCATTATGGTCGCTGTCCGTATCCAATGGAAAAAATTTTTGATTATTTCAAAACTAACTGAACCTAATTACCTCTATTTAAGACCACTTATATTTATGACCACCTCTGTTTAAAATCATTTGCATTTAAAATCACCTGTATTAAAATCGCCTTTATATAAGACCACCTTTATTTAAAATCACTTTTATTTAAAATGACCTCTTTTTAAAATAACCTTATTTAAAATCACCTCTATTTAAAATAACCTTTATTTAAAATGAACTTTATTTAAAATCACCTTTATTTGAAATAACCTTTATTTAAAATCACCTCTATTTAAAATGACCTTTATTTAAAATCAGCTTTATTTAAGACCACCTTTATTTAAAATCTGCTTTATATAAGACCACCTTTATTTAAGAGGAGGCTTCTCGGAATACCGGGAGAAATGGCTGTTTTGTCTAATACTCGATTTACGGTGAAAAAATGGAAATGATAGGTATCTAACGAACTCCTCTGGTATATTCTGGAATTTTTAGGACAGGTTTCAGCTTGTCTGGAATGTATGAGCGGCGGGGAAATAATTTCAACCTGTCCTAAAAATTCCAGGATGTGCTAGAGGAGTTCGTTAGATACCTAAAATTGTATTTTTTTTTTCACCATAAATCGAGTATTAGACAAAACAGCTATCCCTCCCGGTATTCCGTGAAGCCTCCTCTTAATACCACCGAATAAAATTGGTTTTTGTTTTCTTTCTGCTATTGTTGTGTAACCTTAAAAAAAAAAAAAAAAAAAAAAAAAAAAAATACCTGCGTACGGACAGACACACAGTTTTAAAGGTTGAAAAATAAATTTTTTGAAAAAAAAAAAAAAAAAAAAAAAAAATCTGTGCGTACAGACAGAGACACTTTTTCTTTTATGTATTTGTTTAGATATGACAAAAAAAAAAAAAAAAAATTCGTCAAAATGTTTTTTGTCTGCTGCGACATTTTTATTTCTAAGAATAATTTGTGCTTTTTTTTTTTTATTTTATTATTTTTTTTATTTTGTGCATAGGCCTACAACGGAACACATCACTTTCATTCTAAACATGTAAAAATAAAGCCTTAAAAATGTTGATTAGATTTCTGAGTACTCCATACTTTGGGTGTTCGGAAGTCTAATCATCACTTTCAAGGCGATTTAATGTTTACGTATTACTTTCAATGGGCTCTAAGGGAACTTTTTGACTCCCTAGATCTGGACTTAGATAAATTTAGGCATCGTGCAAATAAATTTATTTAACAATAAATTGTTTAGGAAACAATCATTTTTACATATAAACATTCAATTTTTGACTTTCCGGTCTTCACGGAAATTTCAAAATTTTTAAGTCCCAGGAGACATGTCTGAATTACGTGTAAAAAACCCGAACAAATTCAGAAAATCTTCTTTCGGTTACTATATAAAAGAATTAGGGGTTGCGTACGCCGAAATTCAAAAATTCGTAAAGTACGAGCCACCCTGCGTCGGAAATAGGTATTACCAGCATTGTGAGCCCTAAACGAATGATAACTAGGGACTGATTACAAAATTGCAATCATTTTTTCTTTTCAACCGGGGAAGGGAAATCATAAAAAATAAAATAAAATAAAGTCGCGCAAATCAATTGTGTTACGTTCAAGTCCCAGTTAATGGAAAATGATAAAAAACATTTGACTCGAGGGTACTTTACTTATTCGCGACATTTATTATCTTGTTATTGTTGGAAGTGCGAACGCCTCAGGTGGGAGAAAAGCTTATTCAAATTTCAATGCAGATTCCTTCCTCCTTTTTTTATTTTTACTTTCCTTTCCCTCTTGTAAATCCCACTCTTCTTCGACAATCATTGTTCAATATACTGGAATTTCTCCTTCCTTTTTTTTTTTTAAACTTATTTTTTTTCTCTGTTTCTCCCTTCCTAAAATCATTCACTCAACGTACAAAAAACTAGAGAAGACGGGGGAAACTCTTTTTTTTTTTTTTTTTTTCTTTATTTAAAAAACATCCTCGAATGAAAGTTTAATAACGGGGTAAAGGCAAGGGATAAATAATTTGAAATAAGGGTTAAAGAGATGATAATATCTAAGAAGGAAAAGGAGAGGAGTGTGACAAAACCGAAGTGATAACGTAATTACAAAGCGGTGGAAGCCAGAAACCGGCGGGGGGTTGCCAAGGTGCAAACTGAGGTGAAACTGGCTTGATTTAATAAAGCTGTTACCGAAATTAAGTTCCACTAAGCTTCCTTGACGCAAACATTTTGATTGTGTCCTATTTTTTTTTTTTTTTAAATTTCATCATCATCATCGTCATCGTCACAGGTCGTTATCGTAATAATTTTCAACGCGGTTCTCATTTTCATTTTAGTTAAAAAAAAAAGAAAAAAAAGTTACAGTTCTTGCACATCCATTGCGATTCCATTACGTTTTTATTCCCTGTCGCCCCTTAAACAAACAGACCAAGGCAACGAAAAGTTGAGTCCAAAGTCAAACAAAAAGTTAACGAAGTGTTTTTGGGCGATGTGACACAGCAGAGGGAAAACTCTCCTCGACCACTTCAAGTTTTTTTTTTTTTTTTTTTTTTTTGATGAAAGGTGAAAATCTTAACGATGAAAACCTGAAGGCAGAAAACTTCATTATTTTTTCCTTGTGAAATATATATATAAAGATAAGCTTTTAAGTGTGACGAGATAATTAATTGTGTTGTTAAATTAATCTTGACGGATCAGCGGCTTTTTATCTTATTTTTATGAGGTTTTGTAATCCGAAAAATGACTCCTTTGAAAAAGAAAAATTAAAATTAAAAGATTAAGCGTCAAAGAAATATCAGCCAATGATTGATGCTTTTGCATAAATCTGCAATATCATAATCAATCATTTAAAATAAGGGCGTTTTCGTTTTTCGCGGAGGAGACGATAGAAAAAGAAATGATTCCATATTTGGAAAGAAAAAAAATTGATGTTACAGTATGTATGTAAAGCTAATCGAAACGTGTGCTGACATGAAATAATCGGAATTTTTTCTCAGGGAGAAAGGCACTCAGAAAAAGGAAATGTTTTTAACAAGTTTTGTCTTGCAAAAAAACCGGAATGTTTTAGAACAAAACAAAAATCTTCATGACAACGGACAGGTTGTTTCTTGACATGACATCTTTATTGTTTTCGCATGATTTTTAAGAAAATGTTTTGGGGTTGTATTTATTTAATTAGTATTTTAATATTTTGATCAGTGTTTTGACGTAGGACTACGTCTTTGGGCTGGGTCAGGGGGGGATCTGTCGCGATGTTCGCAGCTAAAATTAATATTTATATTTCAGGTGTTTCGATAGCACCGCTTCATTATTAGTTGAAAAAGCATCGTTCTTCGGTCTTCTTATAATTTCGTTAAAATTCAAGAAAAAATAAAACAAAATTATCCTATTGTTAGCCTACGGAAAAGAAAAAAATGGCATCCATTTTTTTTCACGATATAAACAAAGCTTCCGATTTTCTTTACTGAAACATTCAAACTGGAAAGTAATATGCACTTTTTAAAGCTAATATCAATTTGATACCTAATAAAAGATGTGTTTGTTTTTGAAAAAATCGGAACATCTAGAAATAAACTTTTTTCGTAAATAAATGAAAACCCTTTGCTTATTTTTTGAAACTTCCCATATAACGCCATGTATTTTTTCATATTTTCAAAAATTTTTAACTCGTTAACTAGAAAGTAACTTTTGCTTAAATTTTTAAGGGAGGTCCGCGGATACCTAATAAATCATCTGTGAGAGTTTGAAAAATATGTAACATCTCGAGTTTTACTATCGAAACACCTTCAATTATAACTTAGAAAATTTTAAATAATATTTTGACTATTTGAAATTTTAACTTCGAAGACTTTAATTAAAGCTAGCTGTCCCCAGTCAAAATTTGACGGCCCCTCTTTCAGTTGCTAACTGCCCAGTACTTCTTCACAAACGGCATTTAAAGTTTTACTAAAAAAATTCAAAATTCAAAATTCAATATATTAAACAATCCGTTGCTGACAGTTAGAAAACATAGGATCTTGTCAAAGAACTAAAAAAAGTTGATTATTATAGAACAAAGAAAAAAAAACCACCCCTCAGAATGACTTCCAGCTTCAGATTGGGCAAATCTACAAGTGAAGAGCTTTCTTAAAATTTAATATTAAAATTTTAACTTGGAAAATTCTATTCAAAAATACCTCACTGTTGTGTGCGCTACCTATAGTGTACGCACTGCGCAGCCTAGGTAGGAAGCACTCTAGAGTGTGCGCAGCCTAGGCAGGAAGCACTCTAGAGTGTGCGGTGCCTAGGCAGGAAGCACTCTAGAGTGTGCGGTGCCTAGGCAGGAAGCACTCTAGAGTGTGCGGTGCCTAGGCAGGAAGCACTCTAGAGTGTGCGGTGCCTAGGCAGGAAGCACTCTAGAGTGTGCGGTGCCTAGGCAGGAAGCACTCTAGAGTGTGCGGTGCTAGGCAGGAAGCACTCTAGAGTGTGCGGTGCCTAGGCAGGAAGCACTCTAGAGTGTGCGGTACCTAGGCAAGAAGCACTCTAGAGTGTGCGGTACCTCGGCAAGAAGCACTCTAAGAGTTTGCGGTACCTAGGCAGGAAGCACTCTAGAGTGTGCGGTGCCTAGGCAAGAAGCACTCTAGAGTGTGCGGTACCTCGGCAAGAAGCACTCTAGAGTGTGCGGTACCTAGGCAGGAAGCACTCTAGAGTGTGCGGTGCCTAGGCAGGAAGCACTCTAGAGTGTGCGGTGCCAAAGGCAGGGAGCACTCTAGAGTGTGCGGTACCTAGGCAAGAAGCGCTCTAGAGTGTGCGGTACCTCGGCAGGAAGCACTCTAGAGTGTGCGGTACCTCGGCAAGAAGCACTCTAGAGTGTGCGGTGCCTAGGCAGGGAGCACTCTAGAGTACCTCGGCAAGAAGCACTCTAAGAGTTTGCGTTACCTAGGCGTGAAGCACTCTAGAGTGTGCGGTATCTCGGCAAGAAGCACTCTAGAGTGTGCGGTACCTCGGTAAGAAGC
Source organism: Liposcelis bostrychophila (assembly GCA_037577465.1). Classification (NCBI taxonomy): domain Eukaryota; kingdom Metazoa; phylum Arthropoda; class Insecta; order Psocodea; family Liposcelididae; genus Liposcelis; species Liposcelis bostrychophila. The sequence goes on from CM075212.1 coordinate 10,473,642, forward strand.
ACTCTAAGAGTTTGCGGTACCTAGGCATGAAGCACTCTAGAGTGTGCGGTACCTCGGCAAGAAGCACTCTAGAGTGTGCGGTGCCTAGGCAGGAGGCACAGAGTTTGCGGTGCCTAGGCAGGAGGCACTCTAGAGTGTGCTCTAAAAAAACTCTACTCTATCAAAAACTCTACTTGGGTAATAATATTTATGGTGAATATGGGAACAATTTTTATGGCGGTGTTTCTATGTTTACCGTAATAAAATCACACAACAAAAATTGTTCCACCGTGTATAGTGTTTTCTACCTGAAAGTAGTGGTAGGTAAGAAACATTTTAATCTTTAAGAAAAAAATTACTTAATCTTTTTAAGAAAAAGACGTAGTCCTACGCAGGGATATACCCGCATATCCCAGTATGATTTTTATTATATTTTTCGATATTTTTTATTAAAACATCAGTAAAGAATTGATATGGTCAGTATTGGATGTTCAGTATTGGATGTTCAGTGTTGGATGTTCAGTAAAAAAAAATTGAAAAATCAGTACCGGTATCGTTCATTTGTTTTTTCTAGTAAATAAAAAAATAAAAAAATAAAAAAATAAGTAAAATACTACATTTTTGCCAGGAAAAAAAAATGAAAATCTTCTTCTTCTTCAGAACCTTCTTCTGGAAATGACTGAAAGAGCATAAAGCCTTTCGGCAAAATAATTGAAAATGTTGATAAGAAAGCTCTGAGCCTTTTATTCCTGAGGGTTAAATTTCTCTGTCAAATGGTCACAATTTATTTTAAAAAATCAAAAGTTTTCTTAGAACATCTGACAAATAAACTGGACTAAATTTTTAGATAAAAATTAGTGCGGGTATTTTGCGGATATTTCGCAAAAATCACTGATGTACTGTACTCAGATTTTTTATTTTTTTAAAATTTTTATTTTGTCGTCATAAAATAGCTAATAGGGTTTCGAATCGGAACGAGAAACAAAGAGACGACACGAAAATTCTATTTCAGGTTATCTCATGTGAGTATAACCAAATTAATTTTTTAAGAATTTTAGAATATGGAATGATGGGAAAGAGTGACAAAGGAAAAAGCATAAAATATTTAAGTAAAAGTAAACTGACGGGAGAACGGTTGTTTATTTGAAATATAGAGGAACGGAGGAAAATTCCTTGTTCCACTTCATCAATAATGCATCTTTTCCTCTCCTCAGAAGCATTTAACATAATAGAATCTTATCGCTGAGATTACAACCTTTCCCATTTGTTAAATTCATTTTAAGGTAAACTTTCCCAATCTCTTACGAGGCTGAGGCGGTACTGTATATAAGGAGTCATCAAGATTTTCCCTCTTTCATCAAGCATCATCATTGAAAGAAAAACGGAGGAGAGAAAAGAAAAAAAAAAAAAAAAGAAAAGAAAAACAAAATTCCACACCCGAATTTATTCCACGCAAATGTTTTCATCAAAAAACTTTTTGACAATTCTCGAAGTATAAAGTCAAGAAAAGAGAGAAATACCATGGGATTGTTGTACGTCTTTTAACCTGATCACGTTGACATTACCTAAAACTTTTCACTTTTCACCGACTGGGATTTCCCTGTATAAAAAAGCACCGTCAACGTTTGCACACCGCAATGCTCTTACCGAAAACTTCATCAATCAAAAATTTTCTTTATTCGGAATAAATAGAAACGATTTTTCCTCTCTCTGGTTCGCGCAACAACTTATTGCATAAAAAAAAAAAAAAAAAAAAAAAAAAAAAAAAAGTAATCCCAAAAAGAAAATTGGTTTAAACTATTTTATTTTTTTTTTTTTTTTTTCTTCTACCCGAAAAGTTTTTGAAACTGTCAATGTCAGATTTTGTTGTACAACAGATGAGTCCGTCAACTCGTTTATTAAAAGAAGAAGGAAACGAAGACCGTAAGCCAGATTTAAAAACCAATATCCTTTAAAATGTAGAGCATTTCGACAAGTTTTAAACTTCCAAATCTTTCTTCATACTCTCTAATCTTCTTGATAATATGCTTTAAAACTTCGCAAGTTTTTGTATCGGGGGGGGGGGGGGGGGGGGGAATCTTTCGCAATCCGATTTTCTTTTCTATACCCTCACGGAAAATATAAATATACGGGTGCGAAAAAAAATGCATTCCAACGCATTATATTTTTTACCAGGTCGGGGCATGAAAAGAAGACAAATTACTCGGCGTGTCCATAAAGGCCGTAATCCCGGCCTCCCCGTCTCAGATTCTGTGTTTTTCGAGCTGGAATCCTCAAAATGGCTTCGATTTTCTTTCTTATCATCCGAACTTCGCCTTGTCCTACAATATGTCCTAAATATTCAACATATGGAGCCTATTTTAATCCCGGAATTAAAAGAGAAAAACCAGGTATTTTGAATCCTCCAAATATACGGATTTACACGGATTTTTATTAGGAGTTATCAGTCCGAAAATGTAACAGAAACAAGAAAACCAATGAGAAAAAAAAACGGATTCTTATTTTTGGTACACCAGCGCTGGCAAGTACATTTCAAAAATACACGATTCGATTCACTTTCAAATTCTGTTCGCCATTCGGCCCGGTTTCGGTTTCTTCATAATACTGGCGTAGGACATGGAGTTCAACGCCACACGAACATGCCCTCAACGCATGTGTTGCTCTGAACGGATCCACAAAATTCCATCGTTTTGATCTTCATGATCCAAATTAATTTCTGATTCGGACATCGTCGTCTTGCTGAATTCGGTCGAGGTCCCCTCTTTCGGTTTCTTTTCTCTTAACGTTCCGGAGCATCACAATTATTTAAAGTACTACGGTGTATCACAGTATCGTGAAAATTCATTTTTCCTTATTGATTAGGCTGCTGATCCAACTCGAAGGACTATGTTACATATTTATTTAATGTAAATAAACTCTTTCATTAATTCTTATCGATTACTTAAACACTTTATTTACATTGAATAAATATATAAAAAATATTGATTTACCTTTCAACAAAATTATAAGGAAGTTGAACCTATGCACACAGTACCGATAATCTTTTAGTCACGGTCGCGACCGTTGTTTTTCAAGGAAACTACCGGTAGTTTCCTTGAAAAAAACTTGCTGCGAATTTTGGGAGTTGATAGCCATCATAGCCACGGAAGGGTTCAAAAATGAAAAACATAATAACGATTATTTTCTGGGCTAGCATAAATTTTATAATATTTTCAAATCAATATGAACTCTCGGTAGCTTTGGATGTAATGAACGAACTTGAAGTTCATCAATGCATTTTGGTTTCTGCACAAGATAATTTTTCTTATGGTACCGATGACATTAAAAATATGAAGAGGCTTTCGTCCCAAAATATAGCAGCCACCTATTTGGGCTATAACCGTTTAATTACATACATTCTTGAAAAAGAAGATTTCACGTTTACCACTGGAATTATTATTGAAATAGCGGACTTCAATATATTTGAAACTCTGTCCGAACAACTTTATATGGTAAATATGATCGGTAGTATTAATTCCTTTTTTTATTTATTTATTACCTTCTTACCTTCTTACCTTCTTTATTATACGTTTCACTGTGAGCTATATGGATCTGTCGGAAATTTTAAAGACTCGAAGGACGCGAGCAATACATTAAAAAGAGATAACGCGAGGGAGTCTTTTTACGATCCCACTCGAATCTGTAATTCCTGACAACTCGGTATCATTCGGTGTAGTTCGTTCTCGGCCGCGCATAGCAAAGAAACTAGCGTTTATTTTCACAATGTTTAGGCACCAAGTGTTTATTTATTTCTTTTTCTGTATAATAAAGAAGGCTTTTTTTTTTTTAATTTACTTGTTTCAATTTCTGTTTAATAAAAATGTTTTCTAAAGCAGAGTGAAATGTATAAGTGGAGTAAATTTACGTGGCTTGTATATTTAAAGAGCAAACATGATGTGGATGTAACCGAAAACCGTTTGAAAGTACCATACAATTGCGAGTTTATCATAATATCATCCAATGAAACCTTTTACAAATTAACAGAATATTACACTTTGTATGATGCTTTGTTTTTGGTTGATTACGGGGAGTGGAATAATGATTCCGGTTTCAAAATCACTGCCCCTGGAGTTTCGTTATGGGGTAAAAGAAAAAATTTTAACGGTAGAAAAATTAAGATCGTTTATTGGCTTGACCCGCTCGAAGTAAGTATATAATGATACATGTCCACTTTTTTTTTTTGTTTTTCTTTTTCGGTTTTATTTTTTAAAATAAATAGTTTGATGACAAGTGGATTGCAATTTTTAGTTAATGGGATTTCCGCCTTGCCTTTTGCTTGAAAACACTGTACGATGTCAAGCATCACATTTAATGACGGGTGCCAGTAAATTATTGAACTACGAGTAAGTGACTCATAATAAAACAAAATTTGAATTACCGATCGTAATAATAATTTTTCCATTTAAGAAATTACACAACCTGGCTGTCGGCGGAAAATTTAACAGAATTCTTGGAGAACAAAACAGAGTGGGATATTATGACTGGTGTAATTACATTCCTGGATTCAGACAACATTGGCCAGATGTTTAAACACAAGTGAGGTTTTTATTTCTTTTGTTTTTTTTAAATAAAAAATCTGTGAATGTATCTTCCATGTCTGGTCTTTTCTTCAGGTATTACATGTATATTAAATATCCTCATGTCACACTACGATCCGATTATTTTCTTCAACCGTTTCATATAAATGTTTGGCTCGCTCTCATTCTGGCAATCGCCATCGGAAGCATAGCTATTTTATCTAATAGCCATCGGAACATGAATAAAGATAAAAGATCGATAACTGATAATTTATTTTTAATATTCGAATCATTTTGCAATCAAAGCGGTAACGACGAAGTAAAAAGCATTTTCCTGAGAACGGTTTGCATAGGTTCCCGAATGATTGCAATAATTATAACGTCCTTATTTGGTGCAGTTATTACATCATATCTATCCGTTGAAATCCCTCAAGTTCCGTTCACAGATTTAGAAGGATTCGTTAAAACTGGACAATTTAAATTAATTTTAGATCAGGAAACCACAATCTATGCTTATATATTAAAGGTAATGAACCGAAAGTATGAAATCGTTTTGTATTGCAACATTTTTTGCGTCCACAAGTGGCCATTTTTTAAAAACATTATTACCTCAGAATTGTCACTCCTTTCGAATTTCAAAGTTATTTCAATTTTTGTGTTAGAATTATACCTCAACTTTTGCGTTACAGAATTTACAAAATCCAGTTTTAAGGGAACTTTATCACAATTACACCGATACTTGGGAAACGATGGATTATTTTGAAAATATTGGGAAAAGGATTTGTGAAATGGATAAAATCGCAATATTTTCCACAAGTAGCTATTTTTCAGGTTATTTACCTCAGAATTGTCATACATTTCGTATTTCAAAGCCATTTCTAACGCTAACGACAACTGTACTAGTTCAAGAAAACAGTCCAATCAGGGACGCCTTTCGCTACTCGTAAGATGATTTTTTTCGGGTTTAATTCAAAAACTCTTTACTATAACTTTTTTTTTCCAGCACCTGGAAATTTTATGAATCGGGAATCCTAAACAAAATGGAAAAACTTACAGAGGGCCAACATTCAATGGTAGATGATACAGGAGAAAACACTTTTCAAGCAACAGAGTTAAATCAAATGATTGTTGTATTGTTAATTCCAATGTTTGGACTGATTTTAAGCACGTTTCTTCTTGCTTTAGAATTTTATTACAAACACTGGGAATGTGTAAAACATTAAAAATATGGCAGGTATCTTATCGCACGAAATATTAAAGATTGAACCACTGTGAGGTTTAAACTTTGAGCGAATCAACAAAATAATATTGATCAGTACCCATAAGGGGACCAAAGTATTACGTTGCCATAAGGAGACGTTCAAAAATTGTCAAAATCATGATGATGTAATATTCGAATGGGCTATAAAGGAACAAAATTTTCATCAAAGCATAAAAAATTATGCATTCAAATTTTTTTTTTTTTTTTTTTTTTTTTTTTTTTTTTTTTTAGAATGAATCATTGCTGAGGAAAAATCCGATTCAAAGATCTTCATCAAAATCTTCACTTACTGATCAAATTTAATTTTTTTCATTATAGGCCTAAATTTGTTCAAAATCAAAACAAATTTTCTGCAGCTTTGGATGGAATAAAAAAATATGTTTTTTCCAGTGAATTTCAGTATTTGCTAATAAAAATGATAAGCATAAAGGAATTTTTATTGGTCCATTTAAATATTACGTCAGAATAATTTTGACCATTTTTGACTCCCTTCCCACCTTCGGCAATACTTAACTTATGCGTTGATTAGGACCCCCATCCCTCTTTAAGGTGCTGCCGTAATATTTTTATGACCTTTAAACCAGCCCGTGACTGGTATAACCTGTGTCCAGAGAAGCCTTTTTAGTTAGTTCATGTTGGCTGTCAGGTGGTCATGAAAAGAAAAAGAAGAAAAAGAGGAGGAAGGATTTTCTCGAGAATCTAAAAAATCGTAATTCGATAGGATTTGAGAGACATTTTTACCAATCAATTCAGATTCACGCGAATAGCTTACTCAGAGGCCTATGAAAGTATAAATATCTTGAGTCAGGGACTTAACTGTGGTTGGCCAATTGACGTTGGCCCATCAAGCTAGCTATCAGACGGGTTTTAAAACGACCAGAAAATTATTCCAAGGGTGGAATCTGGGACTTCAAATTCTATGAATTATTACTGGTAGCTTTCTTACGGCCCTGGATATTCTTTGTGTCAAGACTCAGCACAAAAGGTGACATCACGTTGACACATTACATTTTGGTTGTCAGACATGGTAATTTTCTGGGACTTTCAGAATACCTCAAAGTCATTCTTTAAGCAGGCCGATATTTCTGTTCTTGAGCAAATCCAAAGATAAAAAAAAATATTTTTTATAAAAAAATTTCAATTTTTTCCTGTTCTGTTATGCTATTTTAATATTAAAAGTTTAAAAAAAATAAATAAAAAAATTGATTCTGAACTTCTTTCTGATTATCTATGAAATTTTCTATTTGAAATAAAACTTTAATAAATTAATCATACATTCAAAATCGCCACTTAGGGAATTATGGTATTACGTAAACATCAACAGTGGGCAACGGGGGGGGGGGGGGGGGGGGGGGGGGTAATGTCTCCGAAATAGATATGTTCGTCATAAGCTAGGCATAACCAAAGGGTCAAAGAGAAATGTTGATTTACCATTCAACCAAATTATAATAAACTAAACCTACGTACAGTACGGATAATCTTTTAGTCACGGTCTTTAGTTTTCCTTGAAAATGACTTGCTGCGACATTTTGGACTTGACAGCTATCACAGCTACAGAACGGCTCAAAAATGAAAAACGTAATATGGATTATATTCTGGGTTAGTACAAATTTCGTAACATTTTCAAATCAATACGAACTCTCGGTAGCTTTAGATGTAATGAACGAACTTGAAGTTCACCAATGCATTTTGGTTTCTGTACAAGATAATTTTTCCTACGATACTGATGTCATTAAAAATATGAAGAAGCTTTCGATACAAAATATACCAGCTACCTATTTGAACTATAACCAATTAATCACCTGCATTCTTGAGACAAAAAATTTCACGTTTAGCACGGGAATTATTATCGAAATAGTGGACTTCGATATATTTGAAGCTCTGTCAAAACAACTCTATATGGTAAGTTTTGGGGTCGTCTGCATATTACGTAAGCACCCAGAATACAAGCCCGAGTGGAAAGATTATTAGTGGATATTCAGACGTTTTCTACTCAATTTCTACGGGGAGTTCACCCAGAACCGTTTGAATTTCCACACTAGGCTCGAAATTTCGGAATTCTAATTCGAATGTAAGTGGAAATTGGGTGTAAGTGGAAATTGGTCTTAATATCCAATCATAAATTTCCCGGTAGAATCTAGGTTAAACTTACGGGGTATTATTGTGGGGGCACGTAAAGGGGGGGGGTTTGGGATTACCATTGTTGGTAAAATCGTACGTAAGCCAAAATAATCGAGTTCAAGGTGGGATTTGGGACTGATTGACATCTTACATGAAAAAGGGGAAGGGAGAGTCTAAAATTTCCAAAATTAGGCTTACGTAATACAGTATATGAGCGCCCGAAATCGGTTGTAAGAATTTCTTTTTTCAATTTCTGGTAAATAAAAATTTTTTTCAAGCATGGTCAAACGTATAAGTGGAGTAAATTCACGTGGCTTTTATATTTAAAGAGCAAACATTATGTGGATGTAACCGAAAACCATCTGAAAGTACCATACAATTGCGAGTTTATTATAATATCATCCAATGAAACCTTTTACAAATTAACAGAATATTACACTTTGCATGATGATTTGATTTTGGTTGATTACGGGGAGTGGAACAATAATTCCGGTTTAAAAATCACTACCCCTAACGTTTCCTTATGGGGTAAAAGAAAAAATTTTAACGGTAGAAAAATTAAGATCATTTATTGGCTTGACCAAATCGAAGTAAGTATATAATCATACATGTCCGTTTTTTTTTTTTTTTGGTTTTTCTCTTTTAGTTTTATTTTGTAAAGAAGTAAATAATTCGATGACAAGAATATTTAATTTTGTAGTTACAGGGGCATCCACCTTGCATTTTTTTCGAAAATAATCCACGATGTCAAATATTACATTTAATGTCGGGTGCCAGTAAATTATTAAACTACGAGTAAGTGATTCGTAATAAAACAAAATTTTAATTACCAATGGCAATAATAATTTTTCCATTTAAGAAATTATACAACCTGGCTGTCGAGGGAAAATGAAACAGAATTCCGGGAGAACAAAACCGAGTGGGATATTATGACTGCTTACATTATTTTTGAGGAGTCCGATTTGAATTCAAACGATATTGGTCAGCTGTTCAAACACAAGTGAGGTTTTTTTCTCAGTTTCTTTCAAAAATAAAATCACTGAACGTATCTTCCATGTCTTTCTTTCAGGCATTACATGTATATTAAATATCCTCATGTCACACTACGATCCGATTATTTTCTCCAACCGTTTCATATAAACGTTTGGCTCGCTCTCATTCTGGCAATTGCCATCGGAAGCATAGCGATTTTATCTAGTAGCCATCGGAATACGACCAAAGATAAAAGATCGTTAACTGATGATCTATTTTTAATATACGAATCATTTTGCAATCAAAGCGGTAACGACGAAGTAAAAAGCTTTTTCCTGAGAACGATTTGCATAGGATCGCGAACGATTGCAATAATTATAACCTCTTTATTTGGTGCAGTTATTACATCATATTTATCCATCAAAATCCCTCAAGTTCCGTTTACCGATTTGGAAGGTTTCGTTAAAAATGGGCAATTTAAATTACTATTAGGCAACGAAGAAGCAAGCTATGCTTATTTTTTAAATGTAATGAACCAAAAGTATGAAATTGTTGGGTTTGTAAGTGAATTATACTTCAATGTTTGCGTTACAGAATTTACAAAATCCACTTTTAAAGAAAATTTATCAGAATTACACCGATGTCTATGAAACAAATGATTATTATGAAAATATTAGGAAAAGGACTTGTGAAACCGATAACATTGCAATATTTGCTGTGCCCACAATTGATTTTTTTTTTGAAAACGTATTACTTCAGAATTGTCATACATATCGAATTTCAAAGTTATTTCTATCTTTCACGTCAACGTTAGAGGTTCATGAGAACAGTCCAACGAAGGACGCCTTTCGATACTCGTAAGATGTATAATTATGCCTTTATGCCGCTTCACAACTAAACTCAAAAAGTTATTACTATTTTTTTTTTCTAGCACCTGGAAACTTTATGAATCAGGAATCCTAAACAAAATGCAAATGCTTCTTGCGGATGAAGATTCAGTTGTAAAAGATACAGAAGAAAACACTTTTCGAGCAACTGAGTTAAATCAAATGGTTGTTGTATTGTTAATGCCAATGTTTGGACTGATTTTAAGCACTTTTGTTCTTGCTTTTGAATTTTATTGCAAACATTGGAAATGCGTAGCAAAGAATTAAAAATATGGTATCTTATTTCTCGAAAGATTAAAGAACAAACCATTTTGTTTTAAACTCGGGCCCGTAATCAATAGGGGGGGGGGGGGGCAAAGAGGCGTTGACCCCCATGGGCTGACTCGGTGTCTGCCCTGGAGTAAATTGGCTAAACATGACAGGTATAGGGAATAAAGACCTATTGCCCCCTTAACAAGCTAAACTGCGACCCGTTCGTTCTGGCTGCGGGTCCGTTTAAACTTTGAACAAATCAATAAATTAATCAATGCACATACCCAAGAAACATTGGTTCGTTGAATAACGGTTGCCGCTAACGTTATTGGTCAACGGGTAACGTTACTAACCAAAATTCTACTATGAATTTTACCAACGTTTTTCTAACTAGTAAAATTTTCGTAAAATACAACGTTGCCTCGTACTATTTTGCAAAAAGCATTTCAACATTCATTACTGGTCTGATAATTAAATTTAAATTTAAAAGCTGTGCTTTTTCATGAACTTGAAAAACTAACGTTGCCATCGACTGAAGAAAATACGTTTCCGGTTAGGTATATGCTAACTAAAAAGCTACGTGCTCCAACTTAGTCGTTCTTTACAAATTTTATCGCAATCCTGTTTTTAAACTTGTCTTTCGGTTTTTTCTGTATTTAAAGAAGTAAACCACTCAAAGAAATCAGAAACAGGTAAAATAAACAACTGAATGACAGGTAAAATAAAAAATTGTGTGCAAAATTTTATTAATTTTTCAAAATTAAAAAAAACAGTGAATTTGGAATGCAGATTTTAGCCGGAAAAAAGTCCGGAAAGTTGAAGTCGAAAAAAGAAATTTTTTTTCCTAAATTTTCGAAATAGATTAATGGCCGATCCCAAAAATAATTTTTCATTCCTTGGACTAAAAAGTAGACCACAAAAATTGTTTTCCTCGGAATAAAAAATATTTTTCTTTGCAGGTATCGAAGGTAAATTTCAAGACTCGACCAATTACGGCCCTCGGCTTCGCCTCGAGCCGTAAACTTGGTCTCGTACTTGAAATATTTACCTTCGACACCTGTAAAGAAAAATACTATTTTCATCCTCCAAGGGTGTATTGGACGCCACCTAGGGGGCGTTGAACTTAGGCTATTGCACACTTCACCAGCGCAGAGTTCATTTTTACTATTTTTAAATATTTTTCATTTTAGCTAGAAACTTTATCGGGAGTGGTTGTATTTTTTTTGTCGATGCTTAAGTGCTTCTAGTTTAATTATTTATGACTGAATATTTATTATTATATTTTTGCCGTGCATTTTATAAGTATTTTTCATAAAAGTTCATTTCTACGTCTTCATTGCAATATATTTTAATGATTTTTATTCTTTGACGTGTATTTTATCAAAGAACAAGTCCCTATTTTTTTTTTTTTTTTAGCAGTACAAAAACTACTTCTCTTTTTTCGGACAGTTGGAAAAACTACTTATCTTTTTTGCGTTACTGCAAAAACGATCTATCGTATATAGGAGTGATCATTTAAATAGATCGTTTATAAGTCGTCAAAAAAAAGATAAGTATACCTATCTTTTTGTACTGCAAAATGTGTTTTCGTACTGCTATGTTTTTGTACTGTGTTTTTGTAATGTGTTTTTGTACTGCCTATGTTTTTGTACTGCAAAAAAAAAAAAAAAAAAAAAAAAAAAAAGGGACTTGTTCTTTGGAGCAGTCGATTTTATAATAATCCAAATGACTAATGATAATGAATTAAACAATCAATAAAGGTGCAATTTTTTCCTTTTACCCAAATCCAAAAAAAGAATAGGAAAAATAAGCCAATACAAATAATAAATTTCTAAGCAAAAAGTGAGCGTTGGCAAATAGTTGACTTAACTACGTTCATGAGACGAGGTCACAGAAACGTTTACTCAATGCGTTTGATAAACGTTTAGGCAACCGTTGCCAATACCATTTTCCCACCCGGACATTTTCAATGTTACGGCAACATTTATTGCTAACCGTTTCCTTACGTTAAGGAACAACGTTTGCGGCAACTCTTATTCAACGAACCAATGTTTCTTGGGTAAGGGGACAAAAGCTATTCAAATATTACATCACCACGTTATGAGGCAGAGATGTGGATTAATTCTTTTCCCTATAAGCTAAATATTGCCGAAGTGGGGGAGGCGTTCAAAAATTGTCAAAATTGTGGTGATGTAATATTTGAATGGGCTCTAAACGAACAAAACTGTCAACAGTGCATAAAAAATTAGGAGTTTGATTAGGAGTTGATTAGGACCCCCTACTCTTTAAGGTGCTGTCGTAATATTTTAGGGCCTTTAAACCAACCAGTTAAAGTATAACCTGTGTCTAGAAAAGCCTTGTTAATTAGTTCATCTTGGATGTTAGCTGGTCATGCAAAGAAGTAGAATCTTTTGTAATCCGATTTTATTTTCTATACCCTCACGGAAAGAACAAATATAAGAGTGCGAAAAACAAAAAAAAAAAAGAAAAGCATTCGAACGCATAAAATTTTTGCAGGTCGCGGCATGAAAAGAAGACAAATTACCTACTCGGCATGCCTATAAAGGCCGAAATCACAGGATCCCAGACATATTTAAACCCAGAGATTAAACTGCAGGGATTTTGAATCCTGCATTTATACGGATTTTTATTACGAGATATCAATCCAAAAATGTTACAATGCAAGAAAACGAGCGAGAAAAAAAATCTGATTCTTATTTTTTGCGCAACTCCAGCTTTGGCAAGCCCATCTCAAAAATGTACAATTCAATTTGGTTCGCCATTCAGCCCGGTTTAGGTGGCATAGGAACCGGTTTCCGTTTTGGTGTTTCTTACCATATCCTTAAACTACCGGTTTCCGGTTCGGTTCGGTTTTTATAGTTAACTGATTTCGGGTTCGGTTCGGTTCAGCTGTAAGCCGTGCTTAGCCAGCTTTCGAGGAAAGGAGGAACAGAAACTAAAACGGATCCAAGATTTTGAATTAAACGTTCGTGTTACTAAGAAAAAAAAATTACAAAACAAAAAGAGAAACCTACGCAGGATGTTAGGCCCCGAACATCCTGAGTCCTAAAACTTAGTTAAGTTAGAAAGAGTGGCCAACCTCGGGACGAACCCAACAAAAAAAATTCACATCACCAAACATTTAGCCCATTTCAAACATTCTAACTAGCCGAGAGCGGCAAGATCAGGTTGCCTTTCTTTTAACGCATTTCAAATTTTATTTGATCAAAAAATACAACACCCCGGCGTCAAGGTTACAACATGCCCACTTAGTTTTTTTTTTTTTTTTTTTTTTTTTTTTATATAATTTAATTTCACAATTTTCACTTAGGGTCTTTCAGGTATTAAGTAAGCCTCAATGGGGGTAAGGGTTTCAATAAGCCAAGTTCGTCACATGCTAACTATTGTCGAAAGGTTCAGAATAAAAAATATTGATTTACCTATCAACAAAATTATAATGAAGTTAAACCTATGCACAGTACCGATAATCTTTTAGTCACGGTCGGTAGTTTCCTTGAAAAAGGATTTGCTGGGAATGTTTTGAGTTCACAACTTTCATAGCTACGAAACGGTTCAAAAATGAAAAACATAATATGGATTATATTCTGGGTTAGTAAAAATTTCGTAACCTTTTCAAATCAATACGAACTCTCGGTAGCTTTAGATGTAATGAACAAACTTGAAGTTCATCTATGCATTTTGGTTTCTGTACAAGAGAATTTTTCCTACGATACTGATGTCATTAAAAATATAAAGAAGCTTTCACTACAAAATATACCAGCTACCTATTTGAACTATAACCGGTTAATTACATACATTCTTGAGACAAAAAATTTCACGTTTAACACTGGAATTATTACTGAAATAGTGCACTTCGATATATTTAAAACTTTATCAAAACAACTCTACATGGTAAGTAGAATCGGTAGTAAGAATTTCTTTTTTTAATTTCTGAATAATAAAAATATTTTTTCAAGCATGGTCAAACGTATAAGTGGAGTAAATTTACGTGGCTTGTATATTTAAAGAGCAAATATTATGTGGAAGTAACCGAATATCATTTGAAAGTACCATACAATTGCGAGTTTATTATAATATCATTTAATGAAACCTTTTACAAATAACAGAATATTACACTTTGCATGATGATTTGATTTTGGTTGATTACGGGGAGTGGAACAATAATTCCGGTTTAAAAATCACTACCCCTAACGTTTCGTTATGGGGTAAAAGAAAAAATTTTAACGGTAGAAAAATTAAGATCATTCAATGGCTTGATTATAACGAAGTGAGTACATAATCATAAATGTGCGTTTTTTCTTTTTCTTTTTTGGTTTTATTTTTTAAGATAGTAAGTAATTTGATGACAGAAAGATTAAACTTTGTAGTTACAGGGGTATCCGGCTTGCCTTTTTATGGAACATATTCCAAATTGTCAAGCATTACATTTAATGACCGGTGCCAGTAAATTGTTAAACTACCAGTAAGTGAGCAGTCAACTGATATGACTAATAAAATAAAAATTAATTACCGATGGCAATAATTATCTTTCCATTTAAGAAATTATACAACCTGGCTGTCGAGGGAAAATTTAACAGAATTCAGGAAGAACAACTCAGAGTGGGATATTTGGACTGATTTATTCCTTTTTGCGGATTCAAACAACATCGGCCAGCTGTTCAAACACGAGTGCGGTTTTTTTCTCAGTTTCTTTCAAAAATAAAATCACTGAACGTATCTTCCATGTCTTTCTTTCAGGCATTACTTGTATATTAAATATCCTCGAGTCATACTACGATCCGATTATTTTCTTCAACCGTTTCATGCAAACGTTTGGATCGCTCTCATTCTGGCAATCGCCATCGGAAGCATAGCTATTTTATCTACTAGCTCTCGGAATACGAATAAAGATAAAAGATCGTTAACTGATAATTTATTTCTAATATTCGAATCATTTTGCAATCAAAGCGGTAATGACGAAATAAAAACGATTTTCCTGAGAACGGTTTGCATTGGATCCCGAATGATTGCGATAATTATAACGTCCTTATTTGGTGCAGTTATTACATCATATCTATCCGTCGAAATCCCTCAAATTCCGTTCACCGATTTGGAAGGATACGTTAAAAATGGACAATTTAAATTACTATTACAAAAAGAAACCCCATCTCATTTTTATATTTTTAATGTAATGAAGCGAAAAGTATTAATTCGTTGTGTTTCTAAGCTAATTATACTTCAATGTTTACGTTGCAGAATTTACAAAATCCACTTTTTAAAAAAATTTATCAGAATCACACCAATGTCTATGAAAAAAATTATTTTATAACGAATATTAGGAAATGGATTTGCGAAATTGATAACATTGCAACACTTACTCCGGACGTAGATGAAAATTTTCCTGACACACTATTACCTCAGAATTGTCACACACTTCAAATTTCAAAGCCATTTCTAACGATTACGACAACTTTAAAGGTTCAAAAAAACAGTCCAACCAAGGACGCCTTTCGATACTCGTAAGATGATTTTCTACGGCTTTATGCCGCTTTACAACCTAACTGAAAAAGTTGTTATTATTAATATTCTTTTTTGAAGCACCTGGAAATTTTATGAATCGGGAATCCTAAACAAAATGGAAATACTCACAGCGGGCGAAGATTCAGTCGAAGAAGATACAGACGAAAACACTTTTCAAGCAACTGAGTTAAAGCAAATGGTTGTTGTATTGTTAATGCCAATGTTTGGACTGATTTTAAGCACATTTGTTCTTGCTTTTGAATATTATTACAAAAACTGGAAATAAGAAAAAAACTAAAAATAAACTGTTCCAAATAATTCAGCACGGTATTTCTCGGAGTAAATGGAGGAAAAAAAAATTTATTATGGATTGGTTTCCGATCATCTTATCCCATCATTTATATTAGCAATCTCCCTTTTTCCGTCTATTTTAATTAATTTTGTGAGAACTCAGAACTTCGTCTTTTCGTATTTAAAAGTAGTCCTGTTCAGGTACTTAAAAAAAGTTTAAGATACAAAAGAAAAAGAAATGTAAATGTTCCAAACAAATCAGTACGGTAATATACCAAGTAACTAGAGAAAAAACAAAATTAATACAAAGTGTAATGCAAAAAAAAAAAAAAAAAAAACATTATGAATTTCTTTTCAGTCATCCAACGAAGGAATTCCCGACAAGTTGTTAATAACTCCATTTTATTTCTGAAATCAAATTTTAATAAATTTATCATACTTTTTAAATCTTCACTTAGGGAACATTCAGGTATTACGTAAGCATCAACAGTGGGGGAGGGAATAAAGGTCTACGAAATAGATATGTTCGTCATAAGCTAAGCATTGGCAAAAGGTCGGAACCAAAAATGAAGATCTACCTTTCAACAAAATTATAATGGTTAAACCTACGTATAGTACAGATAATCTTTTAGTCACGGTCTGTAGTTTTCTTGAAAAAGACTTGCTGCGAATGTTTGGAGTTGACAGGTATCATAGCTACGGAACGGTTCGAAAATGAAAAACATAATATGGATTATTTTCTGGGTTAGCACAAATTTTGTAACATTTTCAAATCAATACGAGCTCTCGGTAGCTTTAGATGTAATGAACGAACTTGAAGTTCATCAATGCATTTTGGTTTCTCCACGAAATAATTTTTCCTACGATGTTGATGTCATTAAAAATATGAAGAAGCTTTCGCTGCAAACTATACCAGCTACCTATCTGAACTATACCCGGTTAATCACCCACATTCTTGAGACGAAAAATTTCACTTTTACCACTGGAATTATAATTGAAATAATAAACTTCGATACATTTGAAACACTTTCAAAACAACTCCACATGGTAAATATAATCGGTAGTAAGAATTTCTTTTTTCAATTTCTGTTTAATAAAAATGTTTTCTCCAGCATCATCAAATGTATAAGTGGAGTAAATTTACGTGGCTTGTATATTTAAAGACCAAACATTATGTGGATGTAACCAAAAACCATTTGAAAGTACCATACAATTGCGAGTTTATTATAATATCATCCAATGAAAATTTTTACAAATTAACGGAATATTACACTTTGCATGATCAGCTGTTTTTGGTTGATTACGGGGAGTGGAACAATAATTCCGGTTTGAAAATCACTACCCCTAAAGTTTCGTTATGGGGTAAAAGAAAAAATTTTAACGGTAGAAAAATTAAGATCATTTATTGGCTTGGCCCGCGCGAAGTAAGTATATAATCATATATGTCCAGTTTTTTTTAAAATTTTTCTTTTCTGGTTTTATATTTTAAAGAAGTTAATCAATTGATGGCAACAAGATTAAACTTTGTAGTTACAGGGGTATCCGCCTTGCCATTTTAAAGAAAATATTCCACATTGTCAAACATTATATTTAATGTCGGGTGCAAGTAAATTGTTAAACTACGAGTAAGTGAACAGTCAACTGATTAGATTTAATAAAACAAAATTTGAATTACCGGTGGCAATAATCATTTTTCCATTTAAGAAATTATACAACCTGGCTGTCGAGGGAAAATGAAACAGAATTCTGGAAGAACAACTCAGAGTGGGATATTTTGACTGGTTTAACTCTTTTTGAGGAGTCCGCTTTGATTTCAAACGACATTGGTCAGCTGTTCAAACACAAGTGCGGTTTTTTTCTCATAGTACGGTCATTTTAGCTGTTATTTTTACGAAAAATGGAAAAAATTAGGTACTAATTTTTTTCTTCACAGACATGTTCATTTAGTCGTACTAAACAACATATTAAAAGTCCCCAAAGATCCCAGGTGAGCTAAAGCCGCCATCTTGAAAAAATGGCGGACGGACCGGTTCCGCTCGCGGTTTTTCGATTTCATCTCCGTAAAAGTTGGTCCCACGTAAAAATGCTTTATACAAAATTAAAAGAGGGAAAAATTTGCTACAAAATGGTTTTTTTGATTATTCAATAGGACCAACCGTTCCGGAAATACGAATTTTTTTCGGAAAAATAGGCAGTGTCGCAAAAGCAAAATACGGCTATTTAACGTTTTCTACTCATTTTACACTGCTAAAAGTATGCTTAATTAATCCCATTGACTTCAAATAATGTCTGACTGAAGAGTAAGCTTGGTCTGCCACCCCCCCCCCCCCCCCCCGCGATGAATCGTTAATAACATTACTGAAGGATTTACGTATATTTTATTATACAGAACATAACAGGACATAAGAAAAGAAAAAAAATGGTTTCAATGAAGTTTACGGACTATCCATCATAATGATGTTCTTCGAAGTCTCCGAAATCTTCTTCCAGATCTTCACCAGTATTATTTTCAAGATCTTCTGTAATATCTTCTTCAAGATCTTTATTTTACAGGAGCATCTTCATCCGCAACCTTTTCTGCAACCACAAGTAGTTAGTTTTAAAAGTTTTTCCGGAGCCGGAGGCAACAGAGTTAGTATTGGCACTAAGCCATTGTTTTGTACTTTCCAACCCCATTTTTCAGGCGGTAATTTATTTCCCCTCCAAGCTTGGACCTTGTGGTATGCTCTGAAGAAATGCTGTTTTGCTGCCTCTGATGTGGGTGGCAGGTCATATAATTGAACTTGCACCGTAAAAAATTTTTTGTAAATAATAACAAATATGTCAGAAATGGTCCACATAACTTTTTTATGTTGTTTTTTTCCAAAAGGTAAACATAAACGAAACAACAAAAAAGATATGTGGACCGTTTCTGACATACGTTTATGTTACTTTTAACACAAAATTTTTTACGGTGTGTCTTTTCCTTTTTTCCCCATAGAAGTTACGAAACATCGGTATCGCAATTGATGAATCGGTTCTTTGTTGTGTCCTTTGTAAAGAAACCGAATAAATAATTCTCCTGCTTCAGCGACTTCATTCTGATTGCACTTTTCGTCATTAAATAAATCCATTTTTTCACGGGGAACGGAATTATTTTTTAAAAGATTTACCACCGTTTTTTTTCCTTTGCCCATGAAGCCCGTGAAGCATGGGCAAAGGAAAAAAAACGGTGGTAAATCTTTTAAAAAATAATTCCGTTCTCCGTGAAAAAATGGATTTATTTAATGACGAAAAGTGCAATCAGAATGAAGTCGCTGAAGCAGGAGAATTATTTATTCGGTTTCTTTATACAAATGACACAACAAAGAACCGATTCATCAATTGCGATACCGATCTTTCGTAACTTCTACGGATAAAAGCAAAAGACAAGTTCAATTATATGACCTGCCACCCACATCAGAGGCAGCAAAACAGCATTTCTTCAGAGTATACCACAAGGTCCAAGCTTGGAGGGGAAATAAATTACCGCCTGAAAAATGGGGTTGGAAAGTACAAAACAATGGCTTAGTGCCAATACTAACTCTGTTGCCTCCGGCTCCGGAAAAACTTTTAAAACTAACTACTTGTGGTTGCAGAAAAGGTTGCGGATGAAGATGCTCCTGTAAAATAAAGATCTTGAAGAAGATATTACAGAAGATCTTGAAAATAATACTGGTGAAGATCTGGAAGAAGATTTCGGAGACTTCGAAGAACATCATTATGATGGATAGTCCGTAAACTTCATTGAAACCATTTTTTTCTTTTCTTATGTCCTGTTATGTTCTGTATAATAAAATATACGTAAATCCTTCAGTAATGTATTAACGATTCATCGGCGGGGGGGGGGGGGGGGGGGGGGGGGTGGCAGACCAAGCTTACTCTTCAGTCAGACATTATTTGAAGCCAATGGGATTAATTAAGCATACTTTTAGCAGTGTAAAATGAGTAGAAAGCGTTAAATAGCCGTATTTTGCTTTTGCGACACTGCCTATTTTTCCGAAAAAAATTCGTATTTCCGGAACGGTTGGTCCTATTGAATAATCAAAAAAACCATTTTGTAGCAAATTTTTCCCTCTTTTAATTTTGTATAAAGCATTTTTACGTGGGACCAACATTTACGGAGATGAAATCGAAAAACCGCGAGCGGAACCGGTCCGTCCGCCATTTTTTCAAGATGGCGGCTTTAGCTCACCTGGGATCTTTGGGGACTTTTAATATGTTGTTTAGTACGACTAAATGAACATGTCTGTGAAGAAAAAAATTAGTACCTAATTTTTTCCATTTTTTTTCCTAAAATGACCGTACTATCAGTTTTTCTCCAAAACAAAATCACTGAATGTATCTTCCATGTCTCTCTTTTAGGTTTTACATTTATATTAAATACCCTCGTGTCACACTACGATCCGATTATTTTCTTCAACCATTTCATACAAACGTTTGGATCGCTCTCATTCTGGCAATCACGATCGGAAGCATAGCGGTTTTATCTAGTAGCCATGGGAATACGATTAAAGATAAAAGATCGTTAACTGATAATTTATTTCTAATATTCGAATCATTTTGCAATCAAAGCGGTAGCGACGAAATAAAAAGCTTTTTCCTGAGAACGGTTTGCATAGGATCCCGAACGATTGCAATAATTATAACGTCCTTATTTGGTGCAGTCATTACATCATATTTGTCCGTCGAAATCCCTCAAATCCCGTTTACCGATTTGGAAGGATTGGTTCAAAATGGACAATTTAAATTAATTTTAGGCAATAAAGGCGCAAGCTATGATTATATTTTGCATGTAATGAACCAAAAGTAGGAAATTTTTCTCTTTTTAGAAGAATTATATTTCAATATCTGCATTACAGAATTTGCAAAATCCACTGTTAAGGAAAATTTACCAGAATTACTCCGACGTCTATGAAACAACTGATTTTTATGAAAATATTATTAAAAGGATTTGTGAACTGAATAACATTGCAACATTAGAATGGACCTCAACTGATAAATCTTTTAAAAAATTATTACCTCAGAATTGTCCAACATTTCGAATTTCAAAGCCATTTCTATCGTTCACATCAACGTTAGAGGTTCAAGAAAACAGTCCAACCAAGGACGCCTTTCGATACTGGTAAAATGATTTTCTAGGACTTTTTGCTGCTTTACAGGCTACCTCGAAAAGTTTTTACCATTATTTTCTTTTCTTTTTTTTTTTTTAAGTACCTGGAAATTTTATGAATCGGGAGTCCTTAACAAAATGGAAATACTTATAGCTGACGAAGGTTTAGTCGTAGAAGATTCGGGAGAAAACGCTTTTCAAGTAACAGAGTTAACACAAATGGTTGTTGTATTGTTAATTCCAATGTTCGGACTGATTTTAAGCACATTTGTTCTTGTTCTTGAATTTTATCACAAACACGGGAACTGTGTAAAAATTTAAAAATAATATGATCTCTATTCCTCGAAATATTAGAGGCCAAACCGTTTTGTGTTTCAAACTTTGAACGAATCAATAAATTAATATTATTTATCAGTACCCATAAGGTGATAAGGGACGTTAGGGGTTAAGGGATATGTATTATTCGTTTTCCCCATAAGCTAAATATAGCAGAAGGGGGGCGGGACGTTCAAAAATTGCGGTAATGATGTTGTTAGAGCCCATTCGAATGGGCTCTAATAAATAGCGTGTTTACATTTCGAGTGAGATTCGAAAAAGTGGTACCTTTCGGGAAAAATTGAAAATAAGACGAAAATGTTAATTGTATGTAAAAACAAATACTTTTTGTAAAATCCGGGTATTTTTTTTATAGATTTAGTAATTTTTAGGCTTTAAGTTCATAGCATTTCGTCTAAAATATGGACTATTGAAAAATTCAAAAGAGCCAAACAACCGACGTATTTTTCGAGGCCTCTTTCATTTTTAAATAATAAAGAATTGAAGAACTTTTAAGAGGAGGCTTCACGGAATACAAGAAGGAATGGCTGTTTTGTCGAATACTCGATTTACGATGAAAAAATCCAAATTTTAGGTATCTAACGAACTCCTCTGATATATCCCGGAAATTTTAGTGAAAGTTTCAACTTGTCTAAAATGTATGGACGGCGGGAAAATAATTTCAAAAAAAATTGCGGTCAAAAATCTTTGATTTTGTTTTCCTGGTTTTTGTTTGCTTGGAACAAGTTGAAACTTGTACCAAAAATACAAGAAGAAGTCAAAGGAGTTCGTTAGATACCTGAAATTCGATTTTTTCCCCCGTAAATCAAGTGTTAAACAAAATAGCCATTCCTTCTCGAATTCCGTGAAGCCTCCTCTTAATGGCAAAATCGCGTAAGCTCATGATGACTTATAACCAAATATCATCTTTGGTTATGATTTTTCTATTTTCATTCCCTGTAAATTGAAATAATGGGGAATGTTTCCAATTAGCGCGTGTTTCCATTTTGGCAACCAACCTACAGGGTGTAAAAAAGAAAAAAAAATTGATTACTAATATTTTTTTGATCATTCTATGAGCTTTTCCTTTTAAAAATAAAGTTTTAATAAATTCATCACAGTTTCAAAATCATTACTTAGGAAATATTCATGTATTACATAAGCATCAACAAAGGGGGGGGGGGGGGGGGTAGGTCTCTAATGACATATGTTCGTCATAAGCTAAGCATTGACAAAGGGTCAGAATCAAAAATGTTGGTTTACCTTTCAACAAAATTATAATAAAGTTAAACTTATGTACAGTTCAGATAATCTTTTAGTCACGGTCGGTAATTTCCTTGAAAAACGACTTGCAGCGACTTTCTGGAGTTCACAGCTACCATAGCTACGGAACGGTTCAAAAATGAGAAACATAATATGGATTATTTTCTGGGTTAGCACAAATTCTGTAACATTTTCAAATCAATACGAACTCTCGGTAGCTTTAGATGTAATGAACGAACTTGAAGTTCATCAATGCATTTTGGTTTCTGCACAAAATAATTTTTCTTATGATACTAATGTCATTAAAAATATGAAGAAGATTTCGCTACAAAATAAACCAGCTACCTATTTGAGCTATAACCAGTTAATTACATATATTCTTGAAAAAGAAAATTTCACGTTTAATACTGGAATTATTATTGAAATAGTGGACTTCAATAGATTTGAAATACTATCAAAACAACTGTATGTGGTAAGTAGAATCAGTAGTAAGAATTTCTTTTTTCAATTTTGGGTTAATAAAATGTTTTTCTCAAGCATGGTCAAATGTATAAGTGGAGTAAATTTACGTGGCTTGTATATTTAAAGAGCAAATATTATGTGGATATAACCCCAAACCATTTGAAAGTCCCATACAATTGCGAGTTTATTATAATATCATCCAATGAAACCTTTTACAAATTAACAGAATACTACACTTTGCACGATGATTTGTTTTTGGTTGACTACGGGGAGTGGAATAATAAATCCCGTTTGAAAATCACTACCCCTAAAGTTTCGCTATGGGGTAAAAGAAAAAATTTTAACGGGAGAAAAATTAAGATCATCTATTTTCTAGACTGGTTCGAAGTAAGTATATGATCATACAAGTCCGTTTTTTTGTGTGTGTGTTTTTTGGTTTTGTTTTTAAAGAAATAAATAATTTGATGACAAAAAGATAAAACTTTCTAGTCACAGGGGCGTTCGTATTGTGTTCTGCTTAAAATTAGTCCACAATGTCAAAGATTCCATTTAATGACGGATACCAGTAAATTATTAAACTATGAGTAAGTGACTTGTAAAAAAAAAAAAAAAAAAAAAAATTGAATTACCGATGGCGATAATAAGTTTTCCATTTAAGGAATTATACAACCTGGCTCTCGAAGGAAAATGTAACAGAATTCTTTGAGAAGAAAACAGAGTGGGATATTGCGACTAGTTTACATATTATAAAGGATTCATACAACATTGGCCAACTGTTCAAACACAAGTTGGGGTTTTGCACAGTTTATTAAAAGATATAGTCACTTAACCTATATTGCACAACTTTCTTTCAGGTTTTACATGTACATTAAATATCCTCGTGTCACACTACGATCCGATTATTTTCTTCAACCGTTTCATACAAACGTTTGGTTTGCTCTTATTCTGTCAATCGCCATCGGAAGCATAGCTATTTTATCTAGTAGCCATCGGGATACGATCAAAGATAAAAGATCTTTAACCGATAATTTATTTTTAATATACGAATCATTTTGCAATCAAAACGGTAACGACGAAGTAAAAAGCTTTCTCCTGAGAACGGTTTGCATAGGTTCCCGAATGATTGCAATACTTATAACGTCCTTATTTGGTGCAGTTATTACATCATATCTGTCCGTTGAAATCCCTCAAGTTCCGTTCACCGATTTGGAAGGATTCGTTAAAAATGGGCAATTTAAGTTAATGTTAGAGAATGAGAGCGCAAGCTATGCTTATATGTTACAAGTAATGAACCAAAAGTATGAAATATTGCTGTTTGAAAGCGAATTATAACTCCATATCTGCGTTACAGAATTTACAAAACCCATTTTTAAGAAAAATGTATCAGAATTACACTAATGTCTATGAAAGGAATGACTTTAATAAAAATATTACGAAAATGTTTTGTGAAATGGATAACATTGCAACACTTACTGTGTCCACAAATGGAGGCTCTTTTTTTAAAAAATTATTACCACAGGATTGTCGTACATTTCGAATTTCAAAGTCATTTGTGTCGTTCACGACAACGTTAGTGGTTCAAGAAAACAGTCCAACCAAGGATGCCTTTCGTTACTCGTAAATTGATTTTCTATGGCTTTATGCCGCTTGACATTCTAACACAAAAAGTTATTGCTATTATTTTTTTTCTTTTCTAGTACCTGGAAATTTTATGAATCGGGAATCCTGAACAAAAGGCAAATACTTATAGACGACGACTATTCAGTCGTAAAAGATACAGAGGAAAACACGTTTCGAGCAACAGAGATGAAACAAATGGTTGTTGTATTGTTAATGCCAATGTTGGGACTGGTTTTAAGCGCATTTGTTCTTGCTTTTGAATTTTGTCACAAACACTGGAAATATGGAAAAAATTAAATATTTAATTATTTTATTGCTCCAAAAATTAAAGGGCAATCCATTTTGTGTTTCGTGAAGTTGAAATATTCAAATGAACTCTATACGAACAAAATTTTCCTCAGAGCACTAAAGATATACATTCGAATTTTTTTTTTTTTACAATGAATTATTTTGAAAAAAAAAAAAAACGATTCGAACAACTTCACCAAATCTTCACTTTCGAATCAATTTTTGTTTTTCCATTTTTATTACAGCATCAAAATCGATTTTTTGCAGCTTTGGATGTAGTAAAAGATCTGATTACATAAGTGGATTCCAGTATTTGCTAATGTCATGAAATTGGTGACGTCGTATTGTCTTCATATTGACGTTACCTCGATTTTGAAATGCTAATGCCATTTCATCTCTTTCAACGTCAATAAGACGTCTTTTTGATGTCACCCACTGACATATTGCCCCAAATTGTAACTATGCCTCAAATTGTAACTATGCCTGATGACGCCTTTGTGACGTTTAAAGTACGTCACATTTTTTTCGCTGGGGGAGGAATCGCTAACACATAAAAATCTTTCTGTCATAAGCCAATCAACTTAACAAATTTTTCGAAACTAGGACTTTTTTACTTAAAAATTCTTTAGATCGAATAAAAAAAATAAAAATAAAAATAAGACCTTTTTATTTTCATCAGAAAAAAAGCATTAAAGGCTTTTTTTACTTCTTTCATTTCAGAGAATAATGATCCCAGTTAGTAATAAGACGGTAAAATATGGGATTTTTTTGTCAAACTAAATAAAAGAAAGTATTTTTGCCTCTTTTAAAAAGCACGAAAACAAAGACAAGGTAACGACGAGAAATTCATCAGAAGGTCTTTCGCTTATTTAGAGAAAACGGAAATCTTGTTCCCGCCATTCTATTTAGAAAAAAAAAGAACGAAGGCGGCAAAAAACATATTTATAAGGATATGTATATAACCAATTACGATTTTAATTAAGGGGAGCAAAGTTTTTTAACGTTGTTAAAAAAAAAAAAAAAAAAAAGGAGAGAAAAAAATTGTTAAAGCATAAATATAAACTAAACCTGCTTTGTTCGTTTCATTTTCTTTTGAGTCATACCTCTCAACTTCTTCGAGCTTGAATTTTGAATGACAACTTTGGTTTGTCTGTCAATAATGAGACCCTTCAGTATTTTTTTTCTCCCCTTTCCAAGTCTCAAAGTGAAGACATTTTTTCACGTTTGTTTTTCTTCCTTTCGAGAGAAAAAAACAGCCATAAGCTCATGCGAGTTCCTCTTTTTCAGGAAAATCAGCCCTTTTTTTTGTGATATCCCCTCTTTTATTACTCCCCCTCACGAAAAAAAAAAAATCCTTACAACTCGCGTATAAACTTCATTTTGATGAAAAAAAAAAAAAAAAAAAAAAAAAAAAAAATTGAAGAAAGAATTAACGAATCCAAAAGCTTAATAAAGTTCCTTTTCCTTTATAATTCCCCGAGAAAGGAGGATGAAAAAAAAAAAAGTGGGAAATAATTTCTTTGTTGGTGATTTCAACCGCGATTTCAGACTCATTCGTCACAGTTTGACGATGAGCCTCAGCCCTAAGCTCTCCTTTTCAAGTTGCCAGGACTACAGCCTCCAGCCCATTCTCTTCAATCCACTCGTTTTATCATGACAAAAGAAGATCGTTTATCACATTTATGTCGACAAGTTTCTTTTTAAAAATGGTCAGAATCATTTTCTTTCTTTTTTTTTTTTTTTTTTTTTCGTCTCGCTGCCAAAAGGGACTTATTTTGAATAAAGAATTTTTTTTTTCAACGGTGCCTCGTGACAAAAGGCGGCGAATATTTTAATTTTAAAACAGTAAGACTTCGTAGGAGTTTTCGAACTGATAATTAAGAATTTTTGAACTGAGAAAAGGAAACAAAAAAAATTGATTTTTGGAGGAAAGAATTTTATAGGCAGAATTGGTTTTGGTATTTTAGGTCTTTGAAGACGTGGTCTTCCTAAAAGGGGAATCTTCGAGAGAAGTTGTGATTGAAGGGACGTCAAACAGTGAATGAAAAAAATTTTAAATAAGGGTAATTATTGAAAAAATGTACCGTGACGGGAAACGACAAATATTGCGCTTTTTGGTAATAAAAAAGGTTAAAAGGTAATTCATTTTCTCTCAAAAAAAGGGACATCGTTCTTTACCTTCCAAAACTCAAATACACAACAAAAAAAATTTTTTTCGCTGCATCCATGATGAGAAGCTGCTAACAAAACAAAACGTGGCGGGAGGACAAATAATGCACTTAGCTAATTAAAAAATTTTAAAAATAATTTTTATTTTATTTTAAGAAGGGACATCATTCTTTACCTGCTGAAACTCAAATCCACTGTAAAAAAATGTTTTTTTAGTGAGTGTTTGATAAGATATTTGGCTATATTGCCTAAAAATAAAAATATACGTTTTTTCAAGAACTACCCATACGGGGCCTCTATTCTAGATATTTTACAAAACTTTTAAGCACCTCACTGATAAACCCGAATTTTTTGAAATTTTTTACTGGACGGGAAACTTGGCGACTTGAGCTTAAAATGCCTCAAATTGCCATAAACCGTGAAAAAATGTGGTTTTTTATCGGAAATACTCTATAGATCACGAATTTGAAGTCCGTTTTTTTATATCTGGTCCGATTTTTGAGCTAAAGACCAAACTACGAGTGAAACAGGATTTGCTATGTTTTGTCAATTTGCCATGTTTTTTCGCAATATTTTAGCTTTTAGTTCCAAAACAGGACCAGATATAAAAAAAAAACGGACTTCCGATTCGTGGTCT
This sequence comes from Liposcelis bostrychophila, assembly GCA_037577465.1. Classification (NCBI taxonomy): domain Eukaryota; kingdom Metazoa; phylum Arthropoda; class Insecta; order Psocodea; family Liposcelididae; genus Liposcelis; species Liposcelis bostrychophila. Next base: position 10,501,366 of record CM075212.1, read on the forward strand.
ACAGAAAATTTCCGATAAAAAACCTCATTTATTCTCTTATGACAATTTTTGGAACTTTAAGCTCAAGTCGGCACTCTTTCCCGCCGAGTAAAAAATTTAAAAAAAAATTCGGGTTCATAAGTACACCAAGGAGAAACATTTTTGGGGGTAAACCATTTGAAATTCGAAAATTGCTAAAATAAGGGACACCCTACCCTATTATCAGTAACTTTAAGCCACAGTTTGAAATTTTTCTCTCAGTTTCAAAAACTTACCAATTTTTAATCTTTGGCTTCAAATCAAAATTTTCACATTATTTTGCCTAAAAAATGTTTGATTGGCACAAGCACCTCCAAAAAATTTTTTAAAAATGTGAAAAACATCGGAGTGCTCTTTCAGATCGTAAAAAACCAAAATTTGCCCGGGGAGCGAAGATCTGGAGTGGACGATTTATTTTGACGCGCCCAACCCTTAACTCTGCTCCAACTGTTGGCGCAGCTGTGGGAACAGTTACTGTTCATCTCGCTTCCCTTCAACCAAGAAGCCCAAGAAATTGCCATTTGTTGCCTTCGAGTGGCAGCGTATTTTTTTTTTTTTTTTTTTTTTTTTTTGATTTTTTAGTCACGATTTTTTCCGCGCAATAAACGCTTACCTTGGTCACGTAATCGTAAAAAATTAAAAAAAAAAAAAAAAAAAGAAAAGCACAAGAAGTTAAACTTAAATCATGAAAGAAAAGAACAAGGGAACATAAAATTACTCAGTACGGGTCGAGCAATTTAAAAAAAAAAAAAAAGGAAGAAATACCGGAAGACTGCGAGCAAAAAAAAAGTCGGGAGACCACGGAATGACTTTATTACACAGGATGATGAATACAAGTGAGGAGATGGCGGCGTATAAAAATATAGTAACTCAGTTTAACAGTATTCCTAAAGTCCCAGCGGTGTGCTTCACCCAATTACTTGTGTGAAATGGTGCTGCGTGACAAGATGAGGCTAGGGTGCGATTTGTGTCACACCGAGGGTGTACTCCATTATCGCGCTATAAAAAAAAGAAAAAAAAAGGCAAATAAAAAATCGATTTGAAAAAAAAAAAAAAAAAAACTAAAAAACAGCTTTAAAGCCATAGACCGGGGACGATCGATTTGCATATCAAATGTACGCCGCGTATAAGAGAATGACGAATCGCTTACTCCGACCTATTTTCAAATAAAACTTTTTTTTTTTTTTTTCTACGATAAAATCTGACTAAGGTCAAATCGATAAAGAAAATCATTTATCGACTTTTGCTGTTATACGTTATTCAAGGTTTAATTTCGGAAATGCAATCAAAATCACAAGCTTTCATTACTGTAATTAGTTCAAAAGCAACTAAGCTTTCGGGCTAATTCTGAGAGAGTGATATTACCTCCCGTTATGATTCAAGACTCCGGGGGTATTTTCACCGTTATTTTCTTTCCTCCTCACGCGGGGAAGATGAGAAATGTGACTCGGTATAAAATCAAATGATGAGAGATATCATTCGTTCCTACAAACATGAAATTTAATGTTTAGATTGTTTCTATGACTTTTCTTATTTAAAAAGATAAATAAATATTTATCTTTTTGGTACCGTTCAGCGGTGGTTTTGCCTCAGCAATTTTTCGACTTTTACGGCGCCTCCTCGGGAACTGTTTCTTTTTGAAATTTCAATAAAATACTTAAGTGCCCCGGCACTTTTTTTCGATCAAAAGAATCACTGGTAAGGTTGCTTTTTTGAGCTGCTAAATGGAGGTAGGGCGATACGATGGTATTTTTTTGTATGGGGTCGTCCATAAATTACGTAAGCATGGGTTAGACCCTTTTTGCACGCTTTATCCTATTTCGCCTATGCTTAGCTTATGGGTAAGATGTTAAATTTCAACCCCCTCCCCCCTAAATGTGCTTACGTAATTTATGGACTACCCCTATGTAAAGCTGAGTTATACCCAGTGCTGGAAAACCAAACCGAACCGGACCGAGCAGCACCGAAAATTTAATCACGAAGTACCAAACCCAGAACCCTGTTCCAAATCGGAAAAAATCCAAACCTGAAACGAACCCAACCCTATAACTGAAATGAAACCGAACCAAAAATCGAATCGAAGAATCTGATATTTGCAGGACCCGAACCGGACCGAATTTTAGGTAGACCGAGTTTTCCGAAAAAACCGATCAAAAAGAGACCTGGTTTTTATTTACAAAAAACGCGCGCGCGCAAAAAAAAAAAAAAAAAAAAAAAAATTATTGAAAAACTGAGCGAAACTTGTTTACAAAAAAATAACAGGAAACATGTTTTGTTGGATGTTGCACCAAACGGAGCTTAAACCGTTTTTTTCTGAAAAAAGAAACGCTGAGTGGGCAATTTTTGAAAAAACCTACCGTGACGGGAAAGGACAAATATTGCACTTTTTGGTAATAATAGAAGGTTAAAAATAATTAATTTTCTCTCAAAAAAAGGTATGTTGTTCTTTACCTTCAAAAACTCGGATTCACAACAAAAAAAAATTTTTTAACTGCTAACAGAACAATACGTGACGGGAGGACAAATAATTCACTTTTCAGCTAATTATTTAGGGCCATTTTAACCAAACCAACCTAAAACTTTTAAAAAGGTTTAAAAATAATTTTTATTTTCGAGAGGTCGATGGTTCGATTCCATCTTTCGCCACTTCGATTTAACTTTCCAACTGATTTTCTTTGTTAATATTTCCTAGCACACGATAAACATCGTGGCTTTTTCGAAATATAATGTATAGATACAATCCCGTCAATAATCTTTATAACAAATTATGGATCGCCAAAGTTACAATCAATTTTTATTTTCATTTAAAAAGGGATATCATTCTTTAACTTCTGAAACGAAAATCCACTGCACCTGCAAATCAACTGCGTTTGATAAGATATTAAGCAATATGGCCTAAAAATAAAAATGTGCGTTTTTTCAAGAACTACCCCGGTAATTCTTAAAAAAAAAGTATCGTGACGGGAAAGGACAAATATTGCAGTTTTCGGGAATGGAAAAAGGTTTAAAAGTAATCAATTTTCTCTCAAGAAAAGGGATGTCGTTCTTTGACTTTCAAAACTCGAATTCATAGGTGACAAAAAAAAAAAAAAAAAAAAAAAAATTTTCATTGCATCCTTAATGAGAAGCTGCTAACAATATAAAGCGTGACGGGAGGACAAATATTGCACTTTTTGGTAATAAAAAAAGGTTAAAAAGTAATTTATATTCTCTCAAAAAACGAAATATCGTTCTTTACCTTCCAAAGCTCGAATTCACAACAAAAAAATATTTTTTTCGCTGCATCCTTAATGAGAAGCTGCTAACAAAACAAAACGTGACGGGAGGACAAATAATGCACTTAGCTAATTTAAAAGGTTTAACAATAATTTTTATTTTATTTTAAGAAGGGATATCATTCTTTACCTTCTGAAACTCAAATCCACTGTATAATTTTTTTTTTTTTTTTCAGTGAGTGTTTGATAAGATATTAAGCAATATTGCCTAAAAATAAAAATTTACGATTTTTCAAGAACTAACTTGAAAAAAATAGAAACTATGGCTCACCGAAACCGAACCCAGTTCTCTTAAGAAGATCGTAAAAAACACCGAACCCGAAACCGGTTTCTTACGACTCTATTCTGAAAAGGTCTAAGCCTAGAGGCTTTTGCTGACGAAGAAAGGGGCAGTGTCAATAGAATCGTCAAAATTATTCTGACGTAAATATTTGAATGGCCCTAATCCTCAAATCGCTATTCGTCATCATGAGACCGCTCTCCCTCTCCCTCTCCCTCTCCCTCCTCACCATAAAAAACAATGAAGCCAAAAAAAAAAAAAGATCAAATTACTTCCATGAAACAAAATAGCTGCAGCCACATTCTTCGGAATTATTATTTATGAAATTATTAATTATCGAAAGCGCAATGAAGCTACAGTCATGAAGATGGTTAGTTATCTTCCTAAACCATCCTTGGTGTACGTGACGGCCCATACCGAGCTCACGGGGGCTGAGAATATGCCAACAGATTATCTAATAAACCGGATAGCTTCCTCTCCTACTTTAATAAGATATTTGTCTTTCGGAAAAATCAACTTTTATACCTCTCCTTATTTCATCCCTCTTAAAAAAAAAAAAAAAAAAAAGAAGAAAAGAAAGGAACAAACATGGAAAAAGGAAATGCATCGAGTTAATCTCCGATGAAGATTCTTAAACTCGATCGCGTCTCATTCTTCCTTATTTTTTTTTCTCTGAGGAAAATGGGAAAAAATAGAAAAATATAAACGAAAACAAGTTGAACGAAAAAAAAAAAAAAGAGCGATCAAGATAATCGAAGAATTGTGGCCGATTTTCAGGACTTGTTTTTTTTTTTTTTTTTTATTTCAAGATGAGACGTTGTCTCATGTGTTCTTTAAGAGCCGGGGCAAAAATTTAAGTTTTCGAGTTAAGGATAACTTAGTTAAGCTTTTTTGAATGTTTCTTATAAATTTTTTGCTTTAATCGTTTCTCTTTTTCTTATCAGCATTTTCAGAACTTTTTTTTTTTTAGGATGTTATGTCACTACTGATTTTCCAAATAAATTTTGTTTCTATGTTCGGGAAGAAAAAAAAAAGGGAAAGACGATCAAGCTTTAAAAGCACAAAAACGAATTTTCTTCTTTGGAGGAAGAAAAAAAAAAGGCCAACAATTGAATCCGATCAAATGCTATAAATATTTAGTCTCATATGTTTCTGTCCCATTCATTTCAGTTAGGTAATCTCGGTTTTCAGCGTAAACGAACGTAAACTCACCCTTTCGATAAGTGCTTATTTTTTTGCCCCCAAAAATGTCTCTTACATTATTTTTTTTTTCGAAAAAAAAGAAAGAAAATTTTAGTGCTTTCTGTGAATTTTTTAAGAATGCTTTTTAGTTTAAAAAATTCGAAAAGATTTTTTTGTGCTTACTCCTCCTATCCCCCCTCTTCTTCTTTCGCGAGCTTTAAATAAATGCGAAAAAAAAAAAGGAAAAAGAAATAGAATGTTAAATTAAAAAGAACAAGTCTCGTTTGATTTGAAACAAGAGGGCAAAGTTTTAGCAAAGAACTGCAAAATTTATAAACTAAATTCATTTCCAAGTTTGTTCAGGAATTCTCGTTAGAAAAATTTAATTTGCGATTGGTAAAAAAAAAAAAAAAAGTTTTTTTTTTTGTTGTAAAACCTGTTTCGAAAGGTGAAAAAAAAGGAAAACATCAGCGACGAGATGCATCTTCTCTATTTATTTTATTTTATTTTATTTGACCCAAGACAAAAAATTAACAAAGGTAAAAAAAAAAGAAAGAAACTGTCCCTCTTAGGAGAGAAACATATAAAATGCTTAAGGACTGTAAAACACCTTGACCAAAGCCTCCATTTTCATAAATCCATCACCATTCCGTGTATCGCTTTCAACCCAACGGATCGGACCTTTTGTCTCTTGGGAAATTGATCTCCCTGTCCGTTGTAATGAAGTTAAAATAAAAGGGAGTCGAGTCTTATCGCATTGGGTCTTTTTCGGTGTTTCCCCTTTTCGTTTCCACGATTTTGGGAAATTGTCAGCAGGTGAGGTTCACTGCGAAATCAATACCGAGTATTTACAAACGTGCGATTCTGTTCTGTTATGACGCTCAGATCCAAGAGGTCTCAAGAGCAAATTCATATGTAACGGACGGGACATTTGAACGCTTTAAAGCGTTACAAAACCATCTCAGAAGTGAAAAAAATTGTTCCTATATTTACAGTAACGTAGTACAGATCAAGACCTACTACCGATATTTTTTTCAAAATTTTAAGTATGCAGCAGAAAATATAGCGATAGCTTTTAGCGCGTAACGGACGGGACAATCAAAAGGAACTCATATTGAAATATTATCCGTTTGTTAAAAATTTCTGTTCTGACTTTCAAACTAGCAGGAGAAAGTATCTTTTTTCCTGAGACTTATTGGTAAACCGTAAGCTTGTGATTTAATCATTTCAAAAAATGTTCGTTCCATAGCTTCCACAATTTTCTGAAAAATGTAACGGACGGGACAAGTCAAAAGCTCCTTTAAAATTCATACTTTTTGATCAACGCAAAATATTAATAGTATCCAACTGTGAAAATAGAGAATATAAACGGATAATTCTTCAAAAAGAACGGACGGGAAAGGACGAATATTGCACTTTTTGGTAATAAAAAAATTTTAAAAAGTAATTAATTTTCTCTCAAAAAAAAGAGATATCTTTCTTTACCGTACAAGACTCGAATTCACTGCCAAAAAAATTGTATCTCGTTGCATCCTTAATGAGAAGCTTCTAACAGAACAAAACGTGACGGGAGGACAAATAATTCACTTTCAAGCTAATTAAAAAGGTTTAAAATTAATTATTATTATTTTCTTTTAAAAAGGGATATCATTCTTTACCTTCTGAAACGCAAATCCTCTGTAAAAAAATTTTTTTCAGTGTGTGTTTGATAAGATAATGTCTAAAAATGTAGGCAATATTGCCTAAAAATAAAAATGTACCTTTTTTTAAGAACTAACCAATTAAATCTTTATTCAAAAAATTTTCGCATCATGGCTTCCATAATTTTTTGAAAAATGTAGCGGGCGTGACAGTTTTTTGTAACGGACGGGACAAGTCAAAACCTCTTTAAAATTCTTACTTTCTGATGATGCAAAATAACAGAACAAAACGTAGTATATCGACATATCTATGACTCATCCTACTGGATGACGCGCGCAAATATACTTAGTCTTACACAGAACGCGGTGTTGATCACTTCACCCTTCCTATCCTACCGGCCACGATAATGACGACGAAATAGGATTATAAATTTTTAAAAAAAAGTGACGCGACATAGTTTGAATTTTTTTTTTCGTCCAGTGTATTCAGTTAAATTTCATTTTCCAATGTTATAAAACATTTAAAAGTGTAATTACCTACAATAAAGGAAAAAAAAAGTGAGATTATTGCGCAATCTTTACGCAATCATGGCTACAATTCAGGACGTGGTCACAGCCTTAGCCGATATGACAACACAGATGAAAGACTTGATGGCAAACGTACAAGCACAAGCTCAGGTACAAGCTCCCATGGATGTATCAAGGATGTTACAGGAAAACGCACTCCGTTTCCCGTCGTTCGACGAAGAGGCCGAAACATTTGATTCCTGGACAATGCGCTTAGAAAATTATTTCGAATTAAAAAAACTCACGGGAGCCGATCCAGCCGTGGAGAAAGCTAAACGAATGCTGCTTCTAGATTGCCTCAACGCCAAACAGTTCCATTTACCCGCAGTTTTGACAGGAACCAACAAACCTAATAATAAAACTTACGATGAAATTCTGGACATGCTTAAGACAAAGTTAGAGCCGAAAAAAAATGTGCTCACCGAACAGCATAAATTTTTTTCTCGTAAACAAAAATCAGGTGAGACAATACTTGATTATGTAACAGCGCTGAAAGAACACATGAAAACGGCAGGTTTCACAGCACAATGCAAAGCAGGAGCCTGTACGACAGCACTACAGGAATTAAATTTACGTGCTCAATTCATACGGGGATTAAAAGACACCCATACCAGAGAAACAGTTCTACTTTTGGGAGACAAACCATTTGAGGACATTCTCAACAAAGCATTAGCCGTCGAAGCGACAAAATCCGACAGCCGGGAACATTATCGTACGGAAAACCGCAGTGCTACCCCGGACATTAACCGAGTATCAAGTAGACGAAATACTCGCTCCAGAGCACGAACTCCGTTCCGTAGAGACCAAGATCGCCGATCAAAATCTAACAGACGTAACGACTCGCGATCCCCATCTCGCAATCGTTTCTCACGCCGTAATAATAATAATAATAATAATCGGGAACAAATGATCGAAAAATTAGGTCTAAAAGGACTTTGTTTATTCTGTGCCAAAGACAAGCATAGAACAGATGAGTGTACTCGCCGCGATCGATTAAAATGTGACCATTGCAATAAAAAAAGGACATATTTCTAAAGTGTGCATTAAAAGACTCAAAGAAAAAAAATCATCTTCTGGAGCTTCACCATACCACCCAGCTTCTTCACAGGATCCACTTAAAGAGATTTCCCGTTAAACATTCAGCCATTAAACTTCTAGCACATTTCCCTCCTTCCACCTTCACAATCCCAACGTATGAAAAAAAAAAGAAAACGAAACATTTATTATTATAATTTTCCGAAATCGCAACCGAAATAGTAGAACGAAAAAAAAATTCGTTTGAAAAGCAGACCAAATCGACCGGGACAAAAAAATGACCAAAGAAATAACATAAAGTGGACAATTTGAATTGAAGGTTATTCATGACGGATTTGCACCTAAATCAACATAATGCCGCCGTCTTTTCGTTCGTCAATTCCAATTCCCCATTCATTCATCTCATGCATTATTCATCTTCATTACTTTGTTTTAAACTTCTCACTTCCATCAGATTTTTCAAACGTGATAAATGACCCAAGAGTTTGATTTCAACACTTCATTTTATCTTTTTTTTTTTTTTTTTTTTTTTCCTCCCCCGTTTTTTTTTTTTTTTTTATTAAATGTGCAAAAATAAGCACATTCAATTTCGATCAGCATTTAAAAAAAAAAAAAAAAAAAAAAAAAAAAAAAAAAAAAAAACCGCAAAAGCACTGAGATTTCCGTTTATGCGAAAACCCGTGGCCATATCAAGAAAAAATCTCTAAAAAGCGATTGATTCGAAAAGAAATCCATGTATTATTAAAATGAAAAAAAAAAAAAAGCTTGGATGATTTTCAGTCTTGATTCAAGAAATCCCTTTAAAATTTAATTTACGATCTCACGGGGGTTAAGCTTTGCTTGAGGGGCGCTATAAGGACTTGTATCATTCGCTTCCTTCATAATAATGTATATACCGGATAATATTACGTATGCATGACTTTTCTCCTTTTGAAAATCTGATATTGTTCCGAGTTTCCGGTTGAAAAAAAAAAGGAAAAAAAAAAAAAATTAAATCGATTTTATATAAAAGCGAAAATTAATCAGGAAGTGATCTCGAAATTACTGCAAGGTTATAAATTTTACAATCAATTTAACAGGTTGACATCTCGTTCGAACATGTCCCACTGGGCCAAACATTATAAAGGAGAAAAGGTTGGAGATCCACTTGGCGGACATCCAGTCTCTGAGACAACGTAAGAAACCATTTAATTCAATTCCAACCTGGGGTGTCGAGATTTCACTTTAATCTGAGTCTATGTTCCATTTTGTTACGGGGGGAAAGGATAGGGGATTTCCGTTTCCAAGGGGAGAAAAAATATGTATGAAATTTTAAGTTTGATTGAAATGAAAAAGATGTTAATTTAAGAAAAAAAGGAGGCCTGATTAGATTCGAACATTATTGCATACGATTTGACTGACAGAAACGCAGTGCCAGTGTCAGACTAGCGATGGGTATACTTTAATCTTCGAATTTGATTAAAATGTCCCAAAAATCAAAGGAAAAAGTTACAAATTTATGTTCATAGCTTTTTATGATTCGTGAGAGTTGTAAGAGCGCAGTTGTGTAACAAAATTAAATTTATTTCCTTAAACAGAACCCTCTTTAAGGAGAGTAAATCAATAAACTGAAAATTAAGAAAGAAAAGAAAAAAAAAAAAAAAAAAGAAACTTACCCAGCCGAGGACAGCAGCCAAGAGGAATCGAACACAAGGCCTCTCAGTATCATGGCGAGTGCCGTAGCTCTACGCTACGTCCGCTGGTCGAAGACTCGATAAATTTCAGCTCTACTCTTCAACGTTTATATTTCTTCATCAATAGTTTATTACAATAACAACACTACTTTTAACCGAATAACAACACTATTTTTAACGCGGCTTAACTACCTCCGCTCCACTCTTATCCACTTATCTTAAAAGAATTTGTTGTAAAAATTTAAAAAACTCACTGCAAAAAATCTTATAAAGTAAACACTGTTTTCATTTCAATGTCCCTGAAAACTGCTAACGATATCTGTCCAATTAATATTTTAGTAAAATAGAAATTTCTTTTATCGATGAAGCTATCTTTTAGCTTGTTTGTTAAAAATATTCTGCATCATAAAGACATTTCCACTTTAACTGAACAGAGAGGATGTGGGAATCAGCATCATTATTATCAAAGTCATGTTTAACTTTCCTGTAACTAAAACTTATAACACAATTTTGAAAACGATAATCTTGATGTGCCTCTATTTTTACAGAAATATGCCTTGTAAGGTTACATTCAAGTATTTCTTTCGTCACTCCAATAATTTTTATTCCCAGATCCATTAATGTATATGGTTTTTCCCTCAGATGAATTATACCATGAAAAATAAGACGATTTGTGTATCGATTTCATAAGTATGATGTATCAACTTGTTTATAATTTCCTCATACTTCTTTTAAAATGATCTCCTTGGTGAAAAATTCATCTTTTTCCATACTTTTCCAGTGACTAATTTTATGTTCCAGACATTCAGGGTTGCTCGAAACTAAAAGTTCTTGTTCAAACTGGAATATTTCTTTCCCCATGTCAGATGTACAAAATTTCTGAACCAATGAATTCATTGTTTGTTTCAAAATAACATAATGCAAATGGTTGACTGATATCTGTAACTACAAACAGTTCTTGAATTGTTTCATAATTTGAGTTTTTTCATTCACTTACTCTTTCAGGCTTCAAAGCGATTGATGCATTCATTTACAGCTTTCTCTACTTGATATTTCCACACATCAGGGAGAACCTCTAATGAATTCTCATAAGTGAACGGTTTGAATCCCATCACTCAATGCAAAAAAATAATTTGAATGTAACGGAAGCAATGTCACTAATTGTAGTCATTTGGTCTTTAAAAGGGCCCAATAACGTATGGAATATTGCATCACTTTCATGATCATAAAGCATTGACTGATTCAGTTTAATGTAATTCCACTAGATAAACAGAATGATATCTGCTGCTAGCGAATAAAATATTTCTTGAGATCAGTCATTGTCTCAGCCCATCATCTGAAATGTAAAAAAAAGAAAAATCATTCAACTGGAGTTCTTTGCATACAGATGTTTCATTAAAAATGGAAAAATAAGGAAAAAATAATATGATAAAGAAAAATGTGTTCCTTGCATACATAATTCAGTTGTAATATAGGTTATGTTTATTATAGTCATATGCTTTGCATGACCTAGTCCTTGACCCTTTATGGTGTTATCGTCCAATTGTTCGTTAATTAAAGCATAGAATATATTAAATGCGAATAAATGATCTTTGTAATCTTACCTCTATTGCTGAATTTTCCACTGAAGAGAATAATAAAAAAAATTGAATACGGATTCCAAACTAGTTAATATACATCCACAGAATTGATTAAAGATCGGTAAGATCTGAATCGAAGTAAATGGGTTAGAATCTATTTTCTTGAAAAAATCGTCCATCTTTAAAATTAATTAACATAACCTCAACGTGCATTTGATGTTCCGGTCTAGCAGACGACACTATCACTTCCTCTAAAATGGCGACATCACAGGACCTGCCCAGGGGAGTGTAACTCTTATGAACGATTTGGTTTGGGATCACATCGTGTTTAGCTTACGGATGACGTCATTCCTTCATAAGCTAAACATGATGTGATCCCAAACCAAACTTTACCATGGGAGTTCCTTCTCTACGTAGTCTTTTTTACTCTGTGGACCTGCCAAAAATAAATAGGCTTATGAAAGTTTTTAAAATAAATTGTAAAATCGATTTTATGTCGACGGAAAAATAGCCAGGTCTACTAATAAAAAAAAAAATTAGTGATAATAATAATTTTTGCCCATCGATCAGCTTAACGATAGTAAGAAACGAAATGATGAGTTTTTTTAGCTTGAAAATCACCGCCATCTTTAATTTTCTAAAATTTTGCTTGGTCAAAGGATTCGGTAGGGAAGGGCCTGGTTTATGGCATTTTAATGGCTCTTAATTATAACCATAAATTCGTTTTCCTTTTCTGATTCATCTTACAGTAGACTGAAATGACCACCACTACAGTCGAAAAAATAGAAAACCTTTGACGGAAAAAAAAACGTGATTGGAATATTCGAAATGTTCACCCGTGCAGCCCGCGAATATTTGAAATCGCCAGAACGAAATAAAATAAAATAAATCTTTCGCGTCAGGCTGCTAAGAATCCAAATCACCCATGGACGTATGAAAATCTGATGTAGAATTTTACGTTTCCGTATTGGGTCAGAAATTAAAGGAAAGTTTTATCGTAAGAATGAGGAACTTACGGGAGATGGGGAGGAGGAGGAGGGTTTTCTCCCTCCCGTTCAGAAGCCGCATAACCTCCTGCCAAAACCCTTCTCCCCTTTTTCCTTCCTTCTCCATTCTAAGAGAATGAAATGCTTATCGAGATTAAACCGCAAAGATCCTGTTCGTTTTCACAATTTGATTTTCTCGCCGAAGGAGGAGTGATTTCCAGAAAATGTTTTTTGATATTCTTATAAAGAAAAGGAAAACTGGAGTAAAAAAAAAAAATTTAAATCGGAGAAAGAGTTAAAGGAGAAAAAAAAATGTTTTTAAAGAGTTGCATAAGCTTCTTTTTATCGCTGTCATACCATTCTTTATCTTGTTTCTCCCACAAAAATATTTTCACCCTTTTCTTTTTTAAAGGAAAACTTATATCGGAATATCCGCTTTTCCTTTTGGGAAAATCACGATTTTTTTCTATTTGAATAGCAATTAAAAATCACGGGGGGAAAAAAGAAAAAAAAAAAGAAATTTTACCGGGGAAAAATGTCATTACGGCGAAAAAGACATGTTGTTAAGGATCCTTTTAATTCTGTTAGTTAAGACACTGATGATAGGTTCGACCCCGCTGATTTATCGCCATTTCCTTTCCAACAAGAGTTAAATGGTGAAAAATGGCGGCTTCCTTCATTTGGCAATGCTTCCCTGCCTTCTAAATAGACATAAACTTTTAAGTGGTGCTATTTTTATTTGTGTCTTTGGCAAGGGTGGAAAACTTGTGTGGATGAAAACCGTTAGACGACTTTTCGAAAAAAAAGAAAAAACGAGTTTTCTAATTTTTTTTTTTTTTTTTTTTTTTTTTTTTTTTGTCTTCCCTCTCGAATTTCCGCGTTTTCTTTTTCCTCCCCCTGTATATATGTTATAGTGTTTTTAGAAAAGTTCAGAAAATTCTCTAACAGCTTTTTACTTGATTAAGATTTGTACGGGATTTAATTTGGAATGACCGATATGAAGAGAGGAAAAAGTCGCGTAGGGGTTCAGTTAGGAAAATGTTTTCCGGAGTCTCTAGTGGCTAATGCAAAAGAGATGATGTTATAGTTATACGGAGGGAAGGAAAGAGATTTTTTTTTTCTTTTTGAAGTAGTATGTTACCCCAAGGAAAATTATCTTAAGGGAGGAAAAAGTTATTTAAAGAAACAGATACCGTTTTTGAGTTGTAAGGGAGATGTGTCAGGAGCGAAGCTTAAAAAAAAAATTAAATTTTTATTATTCCAACATAGCATATTCATATTTTTAAGAAAAATCGCTTAAAGCTCACTTTTGCTGCTTCAGCTGGATTACTTTTATTATTTTATCCCTCCGGGATTCGACAGTAAAAACTTAAACGTCTTTTTTTAGGGATTTTTTTCTCGCATCTGACTGCCCAGCGAAAAATGTGACATATTTTAAACGTAAAAAAAATGACTTCAGGCATGGTCACGCCGCATTCTGGGACAATTTCCGAGCCGAAATGACGTCTTTAAGAATGACCGATAATAAAATTTGTCAGTTGGGGACATCAAGAAGACGTCTTATTGACGTCTAAAAGAGATGACATCAGTATTTCGAAATCGAGGTGACGTCAATAAGACGCCACCCACAAACAAAAAAAATCATTTTGACGTCGAAAATCTCGTAAAAATGACTCGGAAAATGACCATGTCTGATGATCAAAATGTGACGCGTCACTATGACGTCAGCTTTTTCGTTGGGTGACTGGATTCTATGACTGGTATGAGTGGAATCCTGTGACTGGATTTTCTCCCCCTCTCCCTCCCCATTTTCTCCCTGAATAATAGGCTTTACGTCTATCTAATGTCTTAGACTGCTGAAAATTCTCCTTTGCATTTGATTTCTTAATTAAATAATATTCTGCTAGGTACATTGAATGAACACGTAAGGGAACGTTTAAGTGTTACGTTTACGTAAGACTTTTTTTCGGATTTTTGGACCCCCTTTCCCCCGTTCGTAAGAATTAGTAAGATTTCTTTGACCCTCCCTATTATATTACGTAAGATTTTCGTAGACCCCCCCCCCACCTTTCTTATAACGCCAATTTGAAATTGGAGTAATATTTTTCTTAAATCTAGATTTATAGTTCACACTCACATCCCTGAAGATGGCTGCAATTGGCACAAAATGTCAAAATCTCATCAAAAAATATATTTTTATTTCTTAAAATTTTTTGAAAAAAATTTTTAATTTTTCAACTTTAGACATTCGAAAAAAAAATTAAAACTATTTAATTTTTTGAAATTAAAAAGAAGTACTGAACAATAAGTTATAATGGTAATTCTTACGTAAGGTTTGCCAAACTCCCCCCCTCCCCTAAGTAAGAAATCGTAAGAATTTCGAGTACCCCCTCCCCCCCGTCCGGTCTTAGGTAACGCTTGAACGCTCCCTAATCCACACTCACCTTTCTTCTTCTCAAATCTTTTTTCACTTTTTTTCTTGGAATAATTTTTTTCTTTCTTCCCGCTAGAGAAAGCTTCAGTTAATACCAGAAGTAATAAACCCAATCAGCAAAACAATCTTTAAAATGTTTTCCAAAGAAATAAATAAATTCCGTGCGTCGGAGGTGTACTAACGTAAATAGGATTGGACATAGACTGTTTCGACATTTCGTGAAAGTGTCATGTGACCACAGGTTTACACCAACATGAGCGTGTAAACTTAAAGTCACATGATTTTCACAAACAATCGAAACACACTATCTTCAATTATATTTCCGATGGGGATACTTTAATTCATTTCCGACGCACGGAAATATATTTCTAAATATTGCAGAAATTTATTTGAAAAAATATTTATTTAAAAATAATTTAAAGATGTTTTCAAAATATTTTAAAACTTTGAAAAGATTTTCAAAAATGTAAATAAAATATTTAACGTTTGCTGGATGGGACTGTTTAGTCAAATACTCAATTTACGGGGAAAAAATTAAACTTTAGGTATCCAACGAACTCCTTTGATTTATTCTTGTATTCTACGTACAAGTTTCAACTTGTTCCAAGTATATACAAACCCGGAAAATAAAATCAAAGATTTTCTACCCCAAATGTTTTCGAAATTATTTTTCGATCGCAGATATATTTACGTGCGTTGGAGGTGAACTAACGTATCTCCATCGTAGATATAATTACAGATAGTGTGTTTCGACATTTTGTAAAAGTGTCATGTGATCACAAGTTTACACCAATTTGAGCGTGTAAACTTTTAGTCCCATGATTTTCACGAACAGTCGAAACGGATTATCTCCATTTATATATTTACGATGGAGATACGTTAGTATCCATCCGACGCACGGATTTCAGACAAGTTGAAACCTGCACTAAACTTGTAGTCACATGATTTTTACAAACAGTCGAAACGGACTATCTCCAATTATATTTAAGATGGAGATACGTTAGTTTACCTCCTACGCACGGATTTCAAACAAGTTAGAACCTGCACTAACAGTTCCAGGATACAACAAAGAAGTACATCAGATGCCTAAAACTCGGATTTTTTCACCTTAAATCAAGTACTAGGGAAAAAAACCATTCCCTCCGGTATTTACTGAAACTTCTTAATCCAGTCAGAACGGTCATAGATACACCGCACGGGCATGTGCCGGGGACATTTTTGGGAATATTAGTCTTGTGCTAACAAGATTAATCCTTCTTTTTTCCCCTGCCAGAAAAGGGCCCAGTTAAATGAAAACTGTAAAGAAAATTTGTTAAAAGGCAAAAAAAAAAAAAAAAAAAAAAAAAAAAAAAATACAGGTTTACACGCGTTTTGAATCAAAATCCTAATTTTCGTTTCTCCTCTTTTTTTGTTTTTTTATTTTTCTTTATCTCCAACTACAAATCTACTGCCGAATCCATTCCAGATATTAATGTTAGCTTTAATCAATTTCGGAAAACCTAAAAGAAAAAGTTAATCTTTATTTCATAAGATTCATCAACTGAATTAAAGATTTTCGATGAATAAATTCAATGTAGGAAATAGAACCGGGAACAAATCGATTTCCCTTTTATTACAAATGGTAAAAACTTCCATCAGTTTGAAAGAAAATATTTTAAAATCTAGGTCTATGAAATTTAATCTCTTAAAAAAAAAATCTCGGCCGGGGAAAACTTTTTTCTCCTTCGACGCCCTTCGTTCTCTGGATTAATAATCAAAAAAAAACCAGGTTTAATTTTTTTTTACTTTTTTCTCTCTCGTTAATGAAAAGCCAAGGGAAGAAAAAAATGGTCCAAGAGTTTTTGAAATTAAAACCGCCGACAACGTGGAAACAAGACTACATCATTTTAAACGATGATATAAATTATAAAAGTGCCAGTTAATTTTCCATCATATTTCCTGGGAGATTCAAAAAGGGAAGAGGGGGGAAAGATGTGGGGACGATTCGGATGTGGAGTTCAGGGTCGTCGTATATTTCTTTTCCACTTCAGACGTTATCAACAACGACAACCAGGTTCCTGTCTTCTTTTCCCACATCTTTAAAAAAAAAAAAGAAAAAGAAAAACCCCGAGATTACTTCACACTTTTAAACAAATTAGTGTTTGGTTCCGCGGATGCTGCGAGGAGAAAAAAAGGAAGCGGAAGATGTAAAAAGAAAAGAAAAAAAGAATTTATGAGAGAAGTGAAACGATCTCTGTTGTAAAACGCTTTATCATTAAACATCGTCCAAATCCGAGAAAAACTGGAAGGCACGATTTTCTTCTTCTTTATTTTTTTTTTATATATTTTTTTAAAAAGTTATATCGATCGAAGAAAGGAAAAACATTTCAAAAGGAAATCATGTGGTGGTGGTTAAGTTCATTTCGGGAAGAGAAACTCGAGAGAAGAGCTTGCAAGATGGGTTAATAACTTGGTAAGCTTCTTACCGCAATGTTGACTTTGTGCTCTTCCCCGTGTGTTCATTAACGTACAACGTTAAATGTACGATCATATTTGTAAAAGTTGGCATTGTTCTACGTTTTCAACGTCAGCTGCGATGACTTTCGGGGTGGGTTGCCTAGTGGTTGGTTGGTTGTCGTTGTTATTATTATTATTTTATGTAAAATTAATTTTCCCTCGAGTAGATTTTGAATTTAAGTTTTTCTCCCCTGCTATGAGAAATTAAAAAAATTTTAAGGAAATTTTTTTTTCTTCTTCTTCTAACCGGGTAATAGATTTTTTTCTCCTGAAATTTAATTACAAAAAAAAAAAAAAAAAAAAAAATTAAAAGACGTAAAACGGAGCTATGTAGGGTCGCAGAATACGAAAAGCAGTTATTCTGTTTCTAAGAAAATTTCGTTTTTTTTTTTTTTTTTTTTTTTTTTTTTTTCTCAAACTTTTCTTCTTTGCATTGGGTCAAGAATAGAAATATCGAACTGCTTAAATAATGACCTTGAGATGTTCGAAAGGGTCCGTAAAACTATAATGTCAGCATGATTTTGATGCGTTTTGACGAGTGGGTTTAATAATTGAATGGCCTTAAATATTGAGTCGTAAGTTCCCAATGGAAATAAACCTCAACTTTGCGAAACGGTGACTGGCCAACATTAATTGGCCATCGACCGTTAAGTACCTGACTCATGTCGGCCGCTGAGTTGGCTATCCGCGTGAACCTTGATTGACTAGAAAAAATTTCTCCTAAAATCCAATCAAAATCGAAACAAATTAAGATCATTAGATTTTGGTAAAAATTCTTCCTCTTCTTCTTCTTCTTCCTTGCATGACCGGCTAAGAGGTCGTTCAACTACTGAGTAAAGCATCTTCGGGGGTAGGGGGTTCAAATTGGCTGTGTTCGCCAAAAACTAAATACGGCGAAATGTCTTACCGCCCGACCTTATGTAATACTTGAATGGCCCCTAACAGCCAACAAGAATAAGGCTTTTCTGAACAAAGGTTGGTTATACCACTCACTCACTGCCTGGTTTAAAGGCTTTTCAAGTATTATTTCATGACAACTTCGACAATTTTTTATCCCCCCCCCCTCCCTCCCTTCGGCAATATTTAGTTTAGGGATCGTACATAAATTACGTAAGCATGGGTTAGGCCCTTTTTGCACGCTAAATATGGGATAAATCCCATTTCGCCTATGCTTAGCTTAAGGGTAAGATGTTAAATTTGGACCCCCTCCCCCCTAAATGTGCTTACGTAATTTATGTACGACTCCTTATGGGGAAAAGGACTAATCCATGCTCTCTTTACCGATTTTATTTTCTTTATTGCATACAAGAAATTTTTTTTGCTCAATTACATGCAGCAAAATAATTATTAATATGAGTGACAGGAAATAAAAAGTCCAATTATTATATAAAATATAACAACAAACACAAAAAAATAAGGCCAAGTTTAAAAAAGTTGAAAAAATAAAAAGCATGAAAAAATGGGATGATGCGACCAGAATCTAAACTGCCTTCAATGGGAGTTGCCCATTTTATTTATTTACTTAATTATTTATTAAGCTTCACCTGTATTTGCTTTTCCAAATAATGGTTTCGTCACAATAAGGAAAATTACATGATAAAAATCAGGAAAACAAAATACTGGTACTGTATATATAATATTAACAATATTAATTGATTAATTCGTTCAAAAGTTTAAAAGCACAAAGTGGCTTGATTTTATGAGCATTAAAATTTCAATTTTTTTAATTTTTTACGTATTTCCAGTGTTTGTAATAGAATTCAAAAGCAAGAATCAATGTGCTTAAAATCAGTCCAAACATTGGAATTAACAACACAACAACCATTTGATTTAACTCTGTTGCTTGAAAAGTGTTTTCTCCTCTGTCATCTACGACTGAATTTGCGTCCGCTATAAGTATTTCCATTTTGTTTAGGATTCCCGATTCATAAAATTTCCACAGGCTAGAAAAAGAAATAATAGTAATAATTTTTTCAGTTAAACCGGCATAAAGTCAAAGAAAATCCTCTTACGAGTATCGAAAGGCGTCTTTGGTTGGACTGTGCCTTGGAACCATTAAAGTTGACGCGAGCGATAGAAATGGCTTTGAAATTTGAAATGTATGACAATTCTGAGGTAATATTTTTTTTAAAAAATCCTCATTTGCGGACTCAATAATTGTTGCAATGTTATTCATTCCACAAATCTTTTTTATACTATTTTTATAAAAATCACGTATTTCATAGACATCTGTGTGACTCTGATAAATTTTTCTCAAAAGTGGATTTTGTAAATTCTGTAACGCAGACATTAAAGTATAATTCTCTTAGCAACACAATGATTTCATACTTTTCGCTCATTACATTTGAAATATAATTATAGGTTGTGCTCTCATTGTCCAATATTAATTTAAATCGTCCATTTTTAACGAATCCTTCCAAATCGGTGAACGGAATTTGAGGGATTTCGACGGATAGATATGATGTAATGACTGCACCAAATAAGGACGTTATCATTATTGCAATCACTCGGGATCCTACGCAAACCGTTCTCAGGAAAAAGCTTTTTACTTCGTCGTTACCGCTTTGATTGCAAAATGATTCGAATATTAAAAATAAATTATCAGTTAACGATCTTTTATCATTGGTCGCATTCCGATGGTTACAAGAAAAGAAAATAGCTATGCTTCCGATCGTGATTGCCATAATGAGAGCGAGCCAAACGTTTGTATGAAAGGGTTGAAGAAAATAATCGGATCGTAGTGTGACACGAGGATATTTAATGTACATGTAAAACCTGAAAGCGAGACATGGAAGACACGTTCAGTATTTTATTTTTGAAAAAATTGAGAGAAAAAACCCCACTCGAGTTTGAACAGCTGGCCAATATTGTTTGAATCCGAAAAAATAACTAAGCCAGCAGCAATATCCCAGTCCGTTTTTTTCACCAAAAGTTGCGATAAATTTTCAGTCGACACCTTGGTTGTATAATTTCTTGAATGAAAAAATTATTATTGGGATCGGTAATTCAAGTTAAGTTTTGTTACGTGTTACTTACTCGTAGTTTAATAGTTTACTGACATCCGTCATTAAATGTAATGCTTGGCATTGCTGAGAATGTTCATTACCTTCTACGCAAGGCGGATACCTTTTAAACTGCAAAGTTTAATCTTCTTAACAACAAATTATTTACTTCTTTAAAAATAAAACCAAAAAAGAAGAACAAAACAAAGCGAAAAAAAAAAAAAAAAAAAAAACCGGACATGCATGATTATTACTTACTTCGGCCAGGTCAAGCAAATAAATGATCTTAATTATTCTACCGTTAAAATTTTTTCTTTTACCCCATAACGAAACGTTAGGGGCAGTGATTTTCAAACCGGAATTATTGTTCCACTCCCCGTAATCAGCCAAAAACAAATCATCATGCAAAGTGTAATATTCCGTTAATTTGTAATAAGTTTCATTGGATGATATTATAATAAACTCGCAATTGTATGGTACTTTCAAATGGTTTTCGGTAACATCCACATAATGTTTGCTCTTTAAATATACAAGCCACGTAAATTTACTCCACTTATACGTTTCACCATGCTTGAAAAAAAAAATTTTATTATCCAGAAATTAAAAAAAGAAATTCTTACTACCGATTACCCTTACGATATAGAGTTGTTTTGATAGAGTTTCAAATATATCGAAGTCCGCTATTTCAATAATAATTCCAGTGTTAAACGTGAATATATTTTTTTCAAGAATGTAAGTAATTAACCGGTTATTCTTCAAATAGGTAGCTGGTATATTTTGCAGTGAAAGCTTCTTTATATTTTTAATGACATCAGTGTCATAGGAAAAATGATCTTGTACAGAAACCAAAATGCATTGATGAACTTCAAGTTCGCTCATTACATCTAAAGCTACCGAGAGTTCGTATTGATTTGAAAATGTTACGAAATTTGTACTAACCCAGAAAATAATCCACATTATGTTTTTCATTTTTGAACCGTTTCCAAGCTATGATAGCTGCGAACTCCAAACATTTGCAGCCAGCCGTTTTTCAAGGAAACTATCAACCGTGACTAAAGGATTATCCGTACAGTACATAAGGAAAACTATATTATAATTTTGTTGAAAGGTAAATCAATATTTTTGATTCTGAGCCTTTGACAATACTTAGCTTGTGACGAACATATCTAATAATCTAATCCTTACCTCCTTTCCTTCCCCCCAATGGTGCTTACTTAATTGCTGAATGACCTCTAAGTGATAATTTTAAATTTTAATTTAAAAAAAAAAGAAAAACTAAGAGGATCGGAAAGGAATTCATAATCAATTTTTTTTATTTTTTTGCATTACACCCTGTATTTTTTTATTTATTTTTCTCGAGTTACTTTGTAAATTACTGATTCATTTAGAACAGTTACATTTTTTTTCTTTTGTATCTTAAATTTCGTACATGTTTAACGTAACTGAACAGATCTACTTTTAAATACGAAAAAAAAACAAATTTCAAAAATTTCCTTCAAAAAAGACGAAAACGTAAAAAAAAAAAAAAAAAAAAAAAAAAAAAAACAATGCGCGGTTGTAAAAGCTTAATGAAAGATAAAGAAATCGTGATAAAACACGGAAGAACGAGGGAGTTAAAAAAAAATAAAGCGTTTCCTTTTTCCACCGCCTTTTTTTTTATCAGTTACTGCCTCGAGCGCGGATAAAAAGAGATTTTTTTATTTTATTTTCAATCATGCATTTAAATCTCTCATTAAACCAAATTCGAAAGATTACAACTTAAAAACTTTTCATCTAAGGCAATCAATTTTTTTTTCTTTTTTTTTTTTATGTAGAACTGTTCAATTATATACATTTATTTTCATGATCCGTTCGGTGAATAAAATAAGTAAAAGAAAAATAATAATAATAATAACAAAGTATTAAATTTTTTTTTTGTTTAAATTCTCGGATGAATAGTTAAGTTATTTAAACTAATTAACAACACTAACTAAATAATTTTTATGTCGAATAACGGTTTTTTTTTTTACAATAATTTTTCGGACATTCACTTTTTTTCTGAAGTATAATTTTTTTTTTCGAGTATAAAATTATCCGAATTTCGCATTTAAGCAAAAAATGTTCTTTTTTTTTAAAAAATACTATAACTTTTCCCCGAGTTGTCCTAATTTATGAAACAAAAGCAACACTTTTTTTTAATAATTCTGTCGATATTTGTAATGATCAGTCTTTTTTTTTTTTATTCTAAAACAAAAAAAAAATTTTTTAATAAAGTCACTGTGTCGAGAGATAGATTGGCAACATTTTTTTTTCTCAGCTTGGCACTCTTTAATTTCTCTCAACATCTGCGTTTATTCGCAATTTTCATTTCCTTTTTTTTTTTTTTTGTCTTTGGAGTTTTTTTTTTTGAAATCTTTTTGTTTGATTTGGGATATTTTGCTCCGGCGATTTAGAGAAAAAAAAAAAAAAAAATTCAAGCGTCGATCAAATTTTATTTTTAGGTGTATATAAAAGTTTCGAAAAACATTTTTTTTTCCTTGACGACTCCTTTGGGGGGAAAGGGGAAAGAAAAAAAAACGCTTTTTCATCATCGGTTTTCATTATACATTAACAAATCGAAAAAAAAGGCTGAATCAAAACTAATTTTATCTGGAAAATAAAAGATTGAGATCCTAAAAAAAAAAAAAAAAAAAAAAAAGATTGCCGGAGGATTCTGGAATTACACAGAACCACATCCCCGATCTGTAATCTCAAACCTTAATCTTTCTTTCAGATAAATTAGATTCTTTTCGCCATTTAAAAAGAAATTTCAAAAATCTAATAAACAAAAGGAAAAAAAAATGTTAATTTCTCGGTAGCCCACTTTTTTTTTTTTTTTTTTTTTTTTTTTCTTCTCCCTTGTTGATTTCTTGCTTACCGGTTACTAACTAATTATTAATTTCTTTCTAGTACAATTTTTATTACACTTTTTTCGAGTTTTTCCTCTCCTTCAAAGAAAATTAAACTAAGAGAAAAGTCGTAAAAAACTTTTTAATATTCTTTTTTTTCCCCCCGCCTTTCCTCCTTTTTTTTTTCTCTTTTCCTTTTATCTGTTGAGACAAGCTGTTTTAGGGACGTGACATTTATCAGATCACGTAAACAAATAATTATTAACACGTCGAATTGTGACACATAACAATTTTTACGGGAGAGGTTAAGTCTTAGGATGTTTTTTTTTTCTTCTTTTTTTTCTCTGGAATTGAATCAGAGAATCATACACGAAAAAAGAACAGAAGAATGGAAGGATGGAAGCCGGAAGCAAAACTGCGGATTAATTTCACTTTCGGTATTTTTTTTTTTCTAGCTCCAGCATATTTTTTTTTTATTAAAAATATACCGCTGCATGTAAACGTACATATTTTTTTTTTTGTCTCGAAGACGCGAATCCATATATAAATAACCAAAAAAGGAGCACCGACAATAGTCAATTGACAAAAAAACAAGTTCATGATTGTGTTAATAATTTTTTTTTTTATAAGTCACTATTTAACTGAATCTATCTTAAGATAAAAAATCCTGTGAGTTGAATGATTATTAGGAATGAGAAACATTGTCTTATGCTCCATGCGACGTTCGCACCAGCTGGAAAAAGAAAAAGAAGAATGTTAAAGACAAGTTGGAAAAAAAAGTTCGGGGGTTTCAGCACATTAAAGTGAAAAAACAAATAAAAGTACGCAAGCCCTCAAGGGTCAAAATTTGCACATTCCAAATGTCAAGTTTGAACCTGAAAATTATTAAGTTCAAACTTAATATTGTCAAGTTGCAACTTGCAAGCATTTATTGTGAAGTTTAAACCAGACAACAGGGATGGAATTCCGAATATAACCGAATTGGTTTTACCAGTTGGTTTTTAAACTTTTTTGGCTTCAAAAACCAGAACCATATCGAATCAAATTGAATTTCAAATTCCTCAGACCGAACCGAATCAAACCCTTGGAACATTATAGCCAAAATACCAGAACCAGAACCGTAACCGCAACCGATAAAGAAGATAATATGAAACCAAATACGAACCAAAAACCAACGCTTATTATCCCAAAAACCTGGTTTTTGTTTCAAAAACCATGGTCCCTAAAGCTGGTTTCTAGCAAGAAAAAAAAAATAAAAAATAAAAATAATGGTTCCTAGCCAAAAAAACCATGGTTAGAACCAGATGGAAAAAGTAACAAGCCAGACCAAAGAATCCAAACCTTACTACCTGTTGAAAAAAAAAAAAAAAAAAAAAAAAAAAAAAAACAGAACTAGAACCAAAACCAGTAAGTTTTCTCTTACAGAACCGGAGCCTCAAAAAACCATGGCTTTTAAGCGTGTTTTCAACTGAAAACCAGAACCAAACCGAACTGAACCACTGCATACATTAATATGTTTTCATCCCTGCCGGTCAATGTCAAGTTGAAACTTGAAAATGGCAGGTTAGAACCTGAGGTGTTAAGTTTAAACATGACACCGTCAAGTTCAAACTTGACATTTGGCAAACTGGCAATAAACGTGTGTAAAAATCCTCGTTGAATATTTTGGCAAAAATTTCGGCTAAAAAAATTATTTGATTTCAATTAAATTTTTGTAGGCGGAAAAACCCTTCTTCAAAAAATAAACAATGTTGCGCCTATTTTTAAGTTGCAGGAGAATGATCAGCTAAGAACCTCAAATTCACCTGTAGAATTTCCTAAACCAAAAACATCCGAAGTGACAAAAGGATCAAAATTTCATTCAGCAAAAATTGTGGACAACGTTTTCGACCATTTTCCCTAATCCATTTTTCCCAAAAAATTTTGGTTCTTAAAATTCTTTTCCTAATTTTCAATTTTCCCAAAATCTTTTGATTCCTAAAATAAAATTTCCTAAAATGAATATTTTCCCAATTTTTTATATTCCTAGAGGGATTTTAGGGATTGAAGAAATTTTATTTTAGGAATCAAAAATTTTAGGAAAAATGGATTAGGAATTTTTATTTTTTTATTTTTTTTATTTTTAGAAAAAATGGATTAAAAATTTATTTCTTTTAGGAAAAATGGATTATGAATTTATTTATTTTTTAAAAAATGGATTAGGAATCTTTTTTTTCTTTTTTTTTTAGGAAAAATGGATTAGGAATTAATTTTTTTAAGAAAAATGGATTAGGAATTTTTTTTTAGAAAAAATGGATTAGAAATTCCTTTTCTTAGGAAAAATGGATTAGGAATTCCTTTTTTTAAGAAAAATGGATTAGGAATTTTTTTTTTAGAAAAAATGGATTAGAAATTCGTTTTCTTAGGAAAAATGGATTAGGAATTAATTTTTTTAAGGAAAAATGGAATAGAAACTTATTTATCTTTTTTAAAAATCGATTAGGATTTTTTTAAATGAATTAGGAATTTTTTTAGAAAAAATGGATTAGGAATTCCTTTTTTTAAGAAAAATGGATTAGGAATTTTTTTTTAGAAAAAATGGATTAGAAATTCCTTTTCTTAGGAAAAATGGATTAGGAATTCCTTTTTTTAAGAAAAATGGATTAGGAATTTTTTTTTAGAAAAAATGGATTAGGAATTCCTTTTTTTAAGAAAAATGGATTAGGAATTCCTTTTTTTAAGAAAAATGGATTAGGAATTCCTTTTTTTAAGAAAAATGGATTAGGAATTTATTATTTTAGGATAAATGGATTAGGAATTCCTTCTTTTAGGAAAAACGGATTAGGAATTCCTTTTTTTAGGAAAAATGGATTAGGAATTTATTTCGTCTAGGAAAAATAGATTAGGAATTTATTTATTTTTTTTAAAAATCGATTAGGATTTTTTAAAATGGATTAGGAATTTTTTTTTTTTAGAAAAAATGGATTAGGAGTTCCTTTTCTTAAGAAAAATGGATTAGGAATTCCTTTTTTTAAGAAAAATGGATTAGGAATTTATTATTTTACGATAAATGGATTAGGAATTCCTTCTTTTAGGAAAAACGGATTAGGAATTCCTTTTTTTAGGAAAAATGGATTAGGAATTCCTTATTTTAGGAAAAACGGATTAGGAATTCCTTTTTTTAGGAAAAATGGATTAGGAATTTATTTCGTCTAGGAAAAATAGATTAGGAATTTATTTATTTTTTTTAAAAATCGATTACGATTTTTTTAAATGGATTAGGAATTTTTTTTCTTAGAAAAAATGGATTAGGAGTTCCTTTTTTTAAGAAAAATGGATTAGGAATTTATTTTTTTAGGATAAATGGATTAGGAAAAATTGTAAGGAATCTGTGGACAATGTTGAAAAACTATTCCCATTTTTTTTTTAATATTCCATTCAAATTTTTGTTGGCGGAAAAACCATTCTTAAAAAAATATAAACAAAGTTGCGCCCGTGTTTGAGTTATAAGAGATCTATCAGCTAAGAATGTCAAATTCCTCTGCAAAACCTCCTTAAAAATTTAATTCATTTTTCCAGACCTACATATTTTTCCTCAAAAAATAACTGAACCTCCAAAAGCCCCTTTTATTTTAAAACGTCTGATTTGAGTAGGTATACCTTCGAAATGGACATGGAAAAGACGGCGGAGATGAAAAGTAGTCACGTGGTCCGTTATAAACGACTTTCGATTTCCCCATCAAACTTTAAACTTATTTCCTATATGTAAATCAGAAACAGGATTTATATCTTCTCGGCAGGTTCGGGCACTTCTTCAAGCCCGGTCGTATATGGGTCAAATTTCTCATAATCGATATATTGAACTGTTGGGATCAGCAAAATTTATTATGTTTGTCGAGACTTTTCCCTTTTTCTCTTTTCCTGTTGCCTTTGCATAAATTTCAAATCTTTCGGATTTTAATTCTTTTTTTTTTTTTTTTTTTTTAACATGGGGATTTTTACATTTTGGAAAACGTCATATAAATTATCAATCGTAGCGGAAATCTTTCAATACGGGAATACGAATTGAAATGCAAAATCGTATCGACAAGGACTTTCGGTAATGGGGATTCAATGGGCGGGAGAAGTGGGGGGGGGGGGAAGGAGGAGAGGGGGAGAAATGAGATTTCGACCGAGACATCAATAATATTTCTCGGGGTTTTCCGCTATTACAACTTCTCTCTCGAGAGAGAGAGGTTTATATATAAACTGTATAAACTGTAAAGTAAATTACGGATTTCAAACGATTAACATACTACTCATCGCATCGCGAGAAAGCGAGTTATTAACGCATCGATTTAATATTGACCTCCTGACGTACAAACATTACATTTCCATCTGAAACGTCTGCTGCTTTATTAAATACGAACATCTCGGAATATTAACGCACAGGGTCTTAAAACATTTAAATTGTTTTTGGTGTTTAATGGTTTGATTACTTTCGACAGTGAGAAAATGAAAATCGGAGATGATTTTCTAACGGCAAAAACGAAATATGAAAATTTTGCTTAATCAATGAAAATTTTTAATTGATTTTCCGCGTGCGTTTTACTTGATTTCAAATCATGCCTCCCATAGGCTTTTTTTTAGCAGATTTATTTATTTATTTATTTATTTATTTATTTATTTTGCTGAAATTTGAAATTACAGAAGACTCAATAAACAAAAACGGTTTTGGGTTAGTGCCTTTAGCCAAAAGATCATGGGTGTGCTAAACCTGGCAAGGAACCTGAGCCTGACGAAAACATTTAATGTTACCAAAACCTGACGAAGTTTTATTTTAGACCTCATATTGTCAAGGTCAACTTATGTGATTATCTTTATTTCATTCATTATCTTATTAATTTATTTTTCTTTCATTGTCTGACAAAAATCTTCAAAAGAAAATCTTTTTTATTTCGAATTTATATTTTTCTGTTGATAATTACGATGTAAATTGTTTGGTTTTAAGGCAGCTCTTACAGGTCTTTATTAAATTGTAGACACTTTTGTTACAAATTCGCATCGGTTAAGGAGGTTCTACAGCTGAATTTGAGATTCTTAGCTGATCGTTCTCCTGCAACTTAAACATGGGCGGAACTTTGTTTATTTTTTGAAGAAAGATTCTTCCTTACAAAAGATTGATTGGAACCAAATACATTTTTTAAAAAAATATAGGAATATTCCTTTTAACATTCTCCACAACTTTTTTTATATGAAATTTTGATCCATTTATCATTTGCGGTGTTTTTTGTGAAATTTTCTCAGAAAAAAAAAAAATTGGATCAATTTTCCAAATTTTTTCTAATAAAAGAATTTGGGATTTCAAAAAAATTACTGGTAGAATTTTCCGTCCGTTAGAAAATCTTGGAAATTGATCCGAATTACAAAAGTGCCTTATTAATTAGAGTTTTCTGACTAAAAAATGTCATAGAACATGACCTCTAACTCGAACTGGTGAGGAGTTGTCGCCATTTTTTTACAAAAAAAATTAGTTTTTGGCTCGAAAAACCAAATTCTTACTTATACCCCTACTCAGGCGTTGGTCGGAGAAAATCGGGATAGTGAAATTCGTGTTCCTCAAACTTTTTTTCATAAGTATAAGCAACTTTAAAAGGAAAAAAAAATTTTGGGGGCTCCAAATCTGGACATAAATAAAAATCAAGTCCGAAAAATCAGGCCTAAACGCTAAAAAAGCGGTAACAGCGACTCAGGCATTGGTCGGAGAAAATCGGGATGGTGAAATTCGTGTTCTACGACCTCAAAAACATATAATTAGACCCCTTTTACAAATATCGATTACTGAAAAATGCGCTAAGTATTAACTTAATTGAACGCTTTCAAAAAATTCTTGGCTTAGGTCCTTTTTCCGCAAAGCGCGACCTCCAGCTGGTAAAAAAAAAAAATGTTTCAAAATTTTTTTGAGGTTTTTACCCCCCCAATGAAACTATTTTTTCGGTGAGCAACAAAATTCCAAACACTTTTTTTTTTCTGTACACCCTAGTAGACAATGCTAAAAGGAATACTCCCATACTTTTAAGAAAAATTATTCGGAGCCTATTAAGTTTTTGTAGGCGGAAAAACCTTTCTTCAAAAAATAATCAATGTTGCACCCATGCTTAAGTTGCAGGAAAACAATCAACTAAGAATCTCAAATAGACAACAGACATGATTGCTAATTATGATGAATAATAAAAATTCAAAGTTTTCTGGTCATCTAGTGGCAATTTTTACTGTACGAATTTTCTTAGAAATTAAGAAAAAAAAATTATAAAGTCGTAAAAACTTTTTGTCACGTGACCCCACTCTAAAACGTTTCTCATTGGTGTGACGTCATTCTTCACTTTTAAGCGCGCGGTTATTTAAAAAACGAAACCAACGAGTGCACCTGCTCGTCCTTAAAAATTAACACGGATTTGTTCGTATGACAACTCTTCTTGCTCCGATGGGCATGCCGTCGATAGCTCACCTAGGAGCATACACGGAAAAAAAAGTACTGTAATTTTTACATTTTTATATGTAACTATGGAACTACTAATAACTATGTGTAATTTTCACATTTACTATATGTAAAAATTACACATATTGTATGTAAAAATTACACATAGTTATATGTACAAATTACACATAGTTATATGTAGTTCCATAGTTACATATAAAAATGTAAAAATTACAGTACTTCTTTTTCCGTGTACCTAAATCGTGAACTGTGACGTCACAGTCGTTTCGGCGCCAATTCAAACAGCCAAAATTTTTATTCTTTTTTATTCGGTACATCGCATGAGCAAAAATTGCATTTACTATTTTCATATGCTAGGTTTATTTAAAAAATATGTTCAGTACAAAATGTGTCTGTTGTCTATTCATAGGTAGAACATCCTTAAATTTTGATTTTTCTGCTTAATAAAGTCAGCCTTTAAACACTTTTATATTTCATGATTAATAACCGGACATGATTTAATTTATCCAAAGCTTATCTTATCCTTATCAATTTTTTTCCAATATAATAATAATAATAATAATTTTTCTTTGTTTACAAAGTTCGCCATTTCTTATCTTTAATGTTCTCCATAGCTCTTTCTATATTTTAAAAGGCGGTTTTCTGTTTCATTTTTTACCAAAAGGGTCGTCCATAAATTACGTAAGCATGGGTTAGGCCCTTTTTGCACGCTTTATCCCATTTCGCCTATGCTTAGCTTATGAGTAAGATGTCAAATTTGGACCCCCCCTAAATGTGCTTACGTAATTTATGTACGATCCCAAATGTTCGTTTTATTTTTACCCTCGCATTATTTTAAGTTAACGACAGTGAAATTGGTTAGATATAATGAAATAGACGTTAAAAGTGTATTCGGCAATACTTCCGTAACATTTTTGAACCATATTTTTATAATTTTTATGGCAGATTTAAAAGTAAGAACGAAATTTTCTTCTGCTTGTTTAGAATTTCTTTGCCAACAAAACCATAGATGGATAGAAAACATATTTTATATAGATATCATATGATTTTTTACAACAAATCTGCCGACAATTAGGCTCCCTAGATGTCCTTTAACTAGTACTAGATTTAAAAAGTTTGTAAGATTTTGTTCTCTCTTTAAAAGTTTTCTGTTACATTTTTAACCTATCAGTTAAGTGTTTCACTTTTATCTCGAATGACCTTATCCTAAAGAAGCCACACCGTTTATTTTTTGCCACATTTTAGTTCCGCTATAACTTGGTTCAAGACCACCACCGTGATGAAGAACCATATTTTTTTCACTTAGGAACAACTCTGACAATTTATATAATCGATCGTAAGCAATTTTCTTCATCCGCATTATTAGTGGAATTTTTTCAGCATATTCGTAGGTTTCTCACAGTAAAGTAATTATGGACTTTGGAGGCCATTCAAACATTTCGTCAGCATAAAATTTACAATTTTCGACCCCGTCCTCTCCCCCTTGTCAGCAAAAGTCAGCATCCCCTTCAAAATTTGGTTCAGATTTCGGATACCCGCCTCCTCCCCCGCCCCTCGCACATTAAATTAAACAAGAAAGGGTTTATGAAAAAGTGAATATATTTTCCAATTCTTGACCTCAGCAACGTGCCAGTTTTTTTTTTAAAGCGGATCCCTTTCTTGCATATGTTCACCGGAAACACGAAACTTCCCGTCATTTTTCCGGCCCTGGAAACCGATACGAAAAATAAAATGCATAAACTATATAAAAATCATGTATAAATACAAAAAACTTATATAAATGTATAAATATAAAAAATGCATACAGTTTATAAAACTTTTTTTTACCGGAAAATTTTTTTTTTCGACCTCCAATATAATTATGCATAAATAAGAGTGCATAAATAAGAGTGCATAAATAAGAGTGCATAAATAAATATACATACAATGCAAAAAAAAAGTTGAAGAAAAATAACATTTGCAAATTTCCCTGATTTATGATTTAAAAAAATTAAATGCATAAATTATGCAAAAATTACGCATATCCAGATTTTCACGCTTAAATAAATTATGCATAAATTTTGTAAAAAATTATGCATATTCAAATTTTGGCGCTTAAAAAAATATGCATAAACTTTGCAAAAACTAGGTACGCGCGTCCAAATTTTTTTTATAAATGATTCAAAAATAATACATTTTTTATATAAATTTTTTGCATTTATTTTGCAAAAATTCTATACACTTTTTGCTGCAAGCCTAACAAAAAGGTACTCGACTTTTTATTTAAATGATATAAGCTTTCAACGTTTATCATACTCTATAATGCTGACGTAAATACAGATTTGCCAGAACCCTCTCCCCATTGTCAGCAAACGTCAGGATATAAAGTACCCCCCCCCCCCCCCAAAGTTCTGACGTAATAGTTGAATGGCGCCGTGGTCAAGTTCTATACTGACGTACAGAATTTAAAAGTCTTATAAATAAATACATACACTTACCATTGTCGCTATCTCTTTGCGGCCATTCTTCATGCGCCCCTTTCCCCGTATTATCCGATGATTTTTGTTCGGATTTTCCTATTTCATTTAATTTAGGCGACGAGAATTTCGAACCTGAAAAAAAAAATTAACACATTTTTTAATTAAATCGATTTTTTTTTTTAACGATTCACCCTGCTTAAAAAAAAAATGAAAGCCTTATCGGCGGGGGGTGGTAAATTCTTAAAGAAGCACGTGCTCAAACAATGTAAAGACTTGGATGGGGAAAATATAACGCCGACATGATGTATTTGGAACAGTTGTCGTCGGGAAGGGAAAAACATTAAACTAAGGACATCTCATAATAAGTTTGCTGTAGAGAAACTTGTTCAAGTAGATTATGGATTATGGATGTGCCATTATCGAACCGAGTTTCTTCGCTACAATTTGAGTTGAAAGTTAACAAAAAAGTTGTTTCGGCAAGAGTTTCCCGGGGAGTTTTAAGCAGTTTTGTAAACTACGATGATAATAATAATAATGGTAATAATAATAACAACAACAGCAATGATATATTAATAACAAAACACGAAAAAAAAAAAATCGATCGTAAGAAGAAAGAAAAAAAAAAAAAAAAAGAAATTTGAAGGGGAACATTAGGAAGTCAAGAAGAGTCACGAATCCTCAGAAGGGAATTTAATAATTATAAACTTCAAGTTTTCATTGTGGGAAGAGAGAAAAAAAAAAAAAAAAAAGAAATTTGAAGGGGAACATTAGGAAGTCAAGAAGAGTCACGAATCCTCAGAAGGGAATTTAATAATTATAAACTTCAAGTTTTCATTGTGGGAAGAGAAGAAAAAAAAAAAAGGACGATTCCTCCTCGTAAAATCTCAATATCCGCAACGGAAGAAAAAGGAAGGAGGGTGAATATAAACGCGCGGAAAAGCCTCCTCTGGGTTTTCGGCGGGATGCGCTTTTCGGTGGAGTGTTTTGTTTTGGATTTTCTCTCGTATTCTAATCGAGTTTAATTTTCCTAAGACCCCGCAAACTAACCGAGATCATTTCCGAATAAACAGTCCGTTAACGGAAAATTCTATTTGCGTGATGACTAAATTTATTTTGTAAGGATAACGGTTGAGTTATTTGAAGGTGTTTTAGGTATTCAAATTCGATTTTGCGGGGAGAGGCATCCCGTTAAAAGGTTTAAATATATTTAAGCGGGAAGACAAGGAAGATGAGAACAGGAATAAGATTACAGATATCGTGAGATGTGTGGATAGGAGTGAATGTTCGCGAATATCGTATTCTTAAGCACAGCGGTTCCCATACATGTCGAAACCTGACCAAAATTTAATTTTCGAATGCATTCTAAAAAAATATATTTTTTAAATGCAAAAATTGACTTGACAATGACTTAAAGGGATTTCTGGTTCACCATTAGATCGAATTACACGAGATATTTCGTTTTTCTATTTTTTAGTAAGGCCCTAAATGCTTTAAAAGTCAATTCTTTTCAACACTGTTAAAAAAAATTAAAAAAACCCAAGAAAAAGTGTGTTATAAAATTGCGTAAGTGTGTTAAAAATTTTAAATTCGTTATAAAATTTTATAACAAAAATTATTTCCAGTTTTTTTTAAAAAGTTTTTTATTTTCTTCTAGCGCTTCCCGAATTTTTCTATTTCTGTTTTTCTTTATTTTTGAGCCTTTGTCAAATTATAAATACAAGAAATAGGCCTAAACGGAAAATTTGGAAAAATCTGGAAAATACGACAAGTCAAAGTAATTGGCAACTTAAGAACCATATTGCCGCTTTTAAAAATCAGTTGGAAAGCGTTGCAGCGGGTAAAGGCGGCTGGTAAGTCTCGAGTTCTATTCCAAAAAATTGTAAGTTTTTTCTTCTTTTTTTTCTCATGAAAAATGTTTAAAAAAGAGCCTATAAAATCCCCATATGCTAAATATAGTGCAATTCAAGCATAAATTTAATATACTGCTATAGGTTAAAAATTTTAATTATAAAAATTTATAAATACAGTGAAACCTCTCTATAGCGGACACTCACGGGACCAGACATTTTGTCCGTTATCGGGAGGTGTCCGTTATGGAGAAGTGGCTTTTTTTTTTTTTTTTAAATTAAAAATAGGCTTCGTCAGAAATTTAATTGAAAATTATTTTATTTAAGTAAATTAATATTTTAAACGCGTTTAAAGTACGTATCGATGGTCGTTTGCTTTTTCTTTTTGCTCATTTCGATTATCTCTTGATTAATTAAATGCCTTTCTAAATCATAAATTTTAAGGATCGCGTCACCGTCGTCTCTTGAAAGTAAAAATTTTTTTAAATCATTTGCCGCTTTGATTGAGTCAAGAAGAAAGTGTAAATGCAAAGAAAAAATATTACTATTTTCCTAATTATTTTTCAAGGTTTTGTCCCTTATAGAGGGGTAAATTCTTCGGAAAATCGTCAATTTGGGTGTCCATTGTCCTTTAAGGGAGGGTCCGTTATGGAAGGGTTTTTTTAACATGGGCTCTTATGGCGGCCAACCAAAATTCCAAAAAATGTCCGTTGTGGGGGAGTGTCCGTTATGGGGAGGTGTCCTTTAGTAGAGGTTTCACTGTAGTTATAAAATTTTATAATCAACCAAAACGTTATAGAGTTATAAAATTTTATAACGCACTTTTTCTTGAGTGAACTATTTCTTCATTTTTGAAATTAAAATTCTCCAACTAATTTAAAACAATGTAAGGGTACCCTAGTACCGTTCACAATGTAAGGGTACCTAGTAACTTCAAGCAGCAAGGGTGCTGCCCCTGAAACGGTTGCTCCTTTATTTTCTATCGCGAAATGTTCAGGGTTTTCGAAAAGAAGTTCAGCATTTTTAATTTTATCGAATTTGATGTGCACAACTAGCTACCCGATCCGATGAAATGGCTGTTAGTAATAAGAACCTGTTAGCTTAAAGTTAATGAAAAAAAATTCTGCTACTTTGTGCTACTTTATTAGGACAACAAATAAAACGGATATACTAAGATGTGCATAAAAAATAATAAATAATATTAAATAAAAATTAAATAAAATAAAAAATTTTTCTGATTTTTAAAAAATTTTCGGTCACCCAAGACCTTAAGGTCACATGGGTTTTTGAAAAAGAAATTCGTCATATTCGATGTCAATGATCTGAAAAATAGTATAAAGCCTTTTTTGAAGGCTTGAAGTTAAATTTTGTGTGTTATTCGGCTAAATTAGTACATTTAGATTTAATTTAAAGAAAAAAAAATGTTAAAACCGAATAAGGAAACACAAAAATTAATAAAAAAATTTTGGCAAGAGTTTTGGCTAAATTCTGGCCATATTTGAAGGCCATCTTAAATATTGAAAAACTGATATCAGATTCATAATTGGCATTCTTAAAAATCCCTAGACCCACCATTTTTCCCCTGAAAACTAATCACTGAATTATGCCCAGGTTTGGACGGATACTGGAACCACAGCGTTAAGGAGGAAATAACGCATTGGATTGCTTCCCAGTGTTAGTATCACGATGTATACAGTAAGAAAATTAATTACATTTTAAATGTTTTCATACTGTTTTCATACTATTTTCAAGCTATAACTGTTTTTTTTTTTTTAAATGGTAAATTTACAGCATGATGAAAGTAAAATGATAGTAAAAACGTTTTGAGCATTTTTAAAAAAATCGATAGCATGTGAACAGCGTGTTAACGAAATGTTTTCATACTGTTTTTAATATTTCTTTTTATTATCACTGTTTACATACTGTTTTCACGCTGTTTACATGCTGTAACATTGATATCACACCTGGGTTAGAACTGTAGGTATACAGTGCAGAAGCGATACCGCGCTGTTTCTAAACTTTGCCTTTTGCTTCCTGGATTTTAATTTAACCAATTCTTAACATTTATGAAAAAAAAAAAAAAAAGTAATGTTTAAACAAAAAGAGCACATACCAAGCCCACTTGATTTTTTCTCCTCCTTTTCTTTTCTTGGGAGTAAGTTTTTTGAACGAAAAAAAAAAATTATTTTGGTTTTTTTCTACTAAAACATGTTTTTAGAAGAAAATTGTGCACCGGAGGCACAATTTACCTATGCTCATTTCCGTGCGTTGGAGGTGAACTAACGTATCTCCATCGTAAATATAACTGGAGATAGTATGTTTCGACTGTTTGCGAAAATCATGTGACTACAAGTTTTTTCAAGCTCATGTTGGTGTAAACTTGTGGTCACGAAATATTGAAACACACTATCTCCAATTATATTCACGATGGAGATACGTTAGTTCACCTCCGACGCACGGATTTAAACATGAGCATAGGTCTGATGTAAAAATTTATAAAAATCCCTAAATCAAAAGTCAAAAATAGCTTTTGCTTTTGGCCTAATACTTTTTTTTTCCCCTTCCAAAGGCGTTGTTCCTTCAAAATTACAACCCCCGTATAAAGAGATTCCATCATTTCCTAAAAAAATATGGAAGACACGTCCATCGTTGTAAGAGATAATGAACTCGGTGTGATCTAATATGGGGATTATTTGGATTCTTATCGACGAGGGGTGACTCCCGGTTTTTTTTGGGGTTACTTGATGATGACTCAACGCTTCCGAGAAACGACTTCGGAAAATGTATTTAACAATCTAAGAAAAAAAAAACATTTCCTTCTCTTATTCGTTTAATCTGCGATTTGAAGATTATTTTAAAAGAAAATTGTAGGATTAAGAAAAGAGGGGGGAGTGGGGAAAGAAATCATTCGGTTTGTAAATTCATTAAACTGCACCGATGTCGTAAAGTCAAAGCTGCCGAAGTGTTTGACATGTTTAGAGTAACAACCAGAACAAACACAAAATGTATTTTCCGAGATGATGTTAGGAATTCTCTTTGTTCAAAGTTTAAGTACACAGTTCCGCCCATGGGGAGCTTGACTCGAGTCGACTTCTTCCACTGGTGAGGAAGGCTTTTTGATTAGTTTCATGTTTGTGTTGCTGAAATTGAATGGAATTGAATTGACTTGAGTGGAAATGTCGCATCTTAAAATTTGAATTTCTTCTTAACGGTTTGTATGTCGTTTTTTTTCCTTCGAGAAACAAGTTTCTATTTTTTTTCCCTGCCTGCATCCAAGTATAAGATTAATTGCAAACGGAATTAAAGTCGATAATCAATCATAGGTGTTGATTCCTTGAGTCTTTTTAGAGCGGCGGTCTCAAAAATAAAAATATGCCAGATGATAGCCAATCTTCGTCGCGGAGACGGCACTTGAAAGAAGAAGAATCAATCATAAATATAATATTTATATTTCTCGATTTTCCCCCATCCTTTTCTTTTTCCAAATTAATAAAAAAAAAAAAAAGGAAGGGAAAAAGAAAAAGATTCTTATTGTCTATAACGCCATAAATTTTCTTATGTTTAATGAAAAGTTAAGCCTCCACTTTTCCTCGGTCCTCCTCCTTTTCAGCGTCCCCCTCCCCTCCCCCTCCGCCCTCCTCCTCCCTTCCTTTTCTCTTCAGTAATTACAATGTTCATTTCGAATTCCCTTTCTGTCTGTTCGGACGAGATGTTTCGACCCACGTTCACTTCTCCTGCAACAGATGTTCTTTAGTTTCAATTAGTCATCGATTTTTCTTTTTCGGGGTTCATAACTCGTAGTAGGTACAGGCCCTTTTTTTCTGATTATCATTTAAAGTGATTTCTTTCCGTATCGTTTTATCGAAGATAAAAAAAAAAAATAAAATAAAAGAAGGAAAATCCCAAAACAAGATTTCGCCTGACCGAAAAAAAAAGTTCCCTTCATTAGAAATTTTTCTTTTTTTTTTTTTTACCCGAGAAATCAAACGTTTCTTGCTCTTTTGAACGCCCGCAAAAATAACCTTTTTTCCACTTCAGAAAAAGGAGGAGGAGGGGAAAGGGGGAAAAAAAAACTTGGTTTAAATTGTGTATTCCTTAAGCAGACAAGTTGACGGATCTTTTTTTTTTTTTTTTCTTTTCCTTTTTCAAATATTTGTTCAAATTTAAGAGTTCAATACTTTATCAATACTAAGAGAGGGAAATCGGGATCCAGACTGAATAAATTGTTTGGATAGAGGTTTTGGGATTGCAGGGATTCCGCAAAAAAAAAAAAAAAAAAAAAAAAAAAGGAAGAGGAAAAAAATTTTTGAAAGAATTCTTTTCCCAAAAGGAGAAAAAGCTGTTGGCAGTGCTCTTACGTGCATGAATATGCAAGCTCCATAAAAAAATATTCTGACTTACCTTTCTCTGGTGACGGGTTGTAGTTTCCTAATAAGGAATTGTTTAAATCTCCCTTCTCATCGGGGAACGTGTCTGAAAGAAAATAAAAAATTTAAAAAAAAGAAAAAAAAAAAAAAAAAAAAAAAAAAAAAAGGAAAGAGAAAAAAGGGGAAAAAATACTTTTGGGATTGAAAATTTTTGTTCAAATGTCCCCCCCCTTCCCTTTCCCTTCTTGCTTTCGTTGTTAATAGCATGATTAACGTCTTGTCTAATAACAGTTTGCATGATTGAACACAGGAGTCATCAGCCCGTATCGCATTCATTAACTCGTCAATTTACCTCGTTAATCGTATCAGGAATCATTTTGAAAAAATCAGTATTGGTCGCTGTATCAGAGACTACACAATTAATAAATTCGATTTTTAAGTGCCTTCGTATCTCCGGTGAAGCCCATACGGGAAAAGAGATGCATAAATGATATAAAAATGGTGTATAAATTATACGAAAAAATTAGAAATACATTGAAAAATGCATAAATTAAGTATAAAGAATCACGCAAAAAAAATTTTTCCATCCTTTAATATAATTACGGATCAATTATGCATAAATTGGATATGATTATGGATCAATTTTGCATAAATTGGATATGATTATGGATTGATAACGCATGAATTGGATACGATAATAAATCAATTATGCATAAATTGGATATGATTTTGGATCGATTACGCATAAATTGGATATGATTATGGATCCATTATGCATAAATTGGATGATCATGGATCAATTATTCATGAATTGGATATGATTATGGATCAATTAAGTATGAATTAGGTATGATTATGGATCGATTATGCATAAATTTGATATGATTTTGGATCGATTACGCATAAATTGGATAAGACTATAAATCAATTATGCATTAATTGGATATGATTTTGGATCGATTACGCATAAATTGGATATGATTATGGATCAATTACGCATAAATTGGATATAATTATGGATCCATTATGCATAAATTAGTTATAAGTATAAATCAATTATGCATAAATAAGTATTTCTAAAATGGAAAAAAAATATAATAAGCATAATATTTGTCAATTTTCCTGCTTTGTGATTTAATAAAGTTATATGCATAAATTATGCAAACTTTATGCATATCCAGATTTTCATGCTTAAAAAAATTATTCATAAATTTTGTAAAAGTTACGTTCATTGAAATAATCGTATAAATTATACAAAATTAACACATATTTTATATACATTTTTTGCATTTATTTTGCAAAAATTGTATACGCTTTTTGCATCACTTTTTCGTTCGGGACAGCGATGATGGTCAGTCGTTTGTGAAATGAAGGCCAAAAGAACGTGTAATAAGAAAAAAATAAGTAAGTTAAAGATAAAAATTTAACAAAAAATTCTTCAACAGAAAAAGCGAGACGAGAATAGAGTCCAAAAAAATAAAAATTTATACATTAGAACCAGAACGTGAAATTTAAAAAAAAAAAAATTCTTAATGGTTGCTCTGAATTTGTTTTCCATAAAAAAAATAAATCACGTGACAATTTCGGATCACGCGGCATCTTTGAAATTCGAATGTGGCACTGACGCAAAGAAATAAAAAGAAAGGGAAATCATGAAGAAAGAAGAAAATTAATTCCAAGGAATTAGCTGACAGGGAAAAGAGATGAAAATTACACCGGATTAATTTTTCCTCCCTAAATCTCTGCTAATTGCTATGAAGTACTTATATTCCTCAAAACAGCGATTTAATTGTCTCAATAAGTTTCCGGACTATTCTTGCAACTTTCGTAAAATCTTGAATACCCAGTGAGACATATGACGTTCTTCTTTCGTCACCCGTCACCAGTCACCAGTCTCGTAATATCGAAGTCATTTTCATGATTTCAAGAGACTATATTAACGGAGGACGACAGGAGGACGTCATCTTTCTCCCTTGATATAGAAGGTGATTTGGTGGTCTGGTCTTTGTTAGCTTCATATCTGCTGGGTGCGACAGTAAGCTGCTGTCAATGCAGATGAGCAAAAGAATCAACAGTTACTATTCACTATGCCATGTTCAGGTAGTGACTTTTATATAATTTTTGAAGAAAGCAAATGAGCTGATAGGTTGTGGGTGTTTTTTCTTCAATACAGAACTTGTCAAAATCCGACTGCTTCAGGCAAACTCTGATGTAGATATATATTACCTAGATACAGAATCATGTGGCCACGAGTTTCTGCTTTAGGCAGCAACTCTAGTGCGAAAAATGTCGGTTTTTTGTGCACGAAGATGATTTTAAAACGAAAAGTTTTGCCAAGACGATCATTATATAGGACCAACATTTTAAGACCGTCTTGAGTAGCCAGTCAGTCATTTTATAGTCTTAAAGAGTAGTCTCACTATTTAGACTGATAGTCGTCTTATTTTTATAGATACTATTATTTAAGAAAGTCGGCTGCCAATAAAGGGCGGAGGGGTATCTATAAATTACGTTAGCATTATATCGGCTGAGTTTGACCCCTCTCTACTTCCGGTAATAAACCAAAATAGGCTTTTTCTTACGGAAATTCAATTCATTAGTGTAAGATTTTTGGAAAAAATTAAAACGATTGGAAATAAGCTTATGTAATTTATGGACGGTCCCTAATATTGTCATAAAAAGTCATCATTTGCCAAAGACGTCAATCTTAAATTTAATAAACTCGTTATGGGAGTCAAATGATAGTTGCGCAGTATGAATGACTACTATAAAGCTGTAAATGATGTCTTACTGCCATCGACACAAACGGATTCAAGACAACCCTGTGAAAGGTACTTTGTTACTCATTCCTCGCATTCTTACGGAAGCCCTGAAGGTTCAATGCATAGCAAAAGAAACATAGTATGCCAAAGTCGGCGATGCGCAGAAATCACCATTCAGAGATCGTCTTAGCCGTCGATTCATGGCGTCACTTTTGGATGCGAGTTTATGGGCTCGTCTCTAAAAAACGCTTTAAACCAATCAGAGGACGTATCTTCAACTTCAAAAGGTGACGTAGTCGAAAATAACCACGTGGTACTCCCTACGCGTTGGCAAACTATGTTATTTTCATTATGGGTTCAATGTGTTTATTGTTAATTAGTCGAC
The DNA here is from genome assembly GCA_037577465.1 of Liposcelis bostrychophila. NCBI lineage: Eukaryota > Metazoa > Arthropoda > Insecta > Psocodea > Liposcelididae > Liposcelis > Liposcelis bostrychophila. The sequence continues at coordinate 10,542,678 of CM075212.1, forward strand.
TGTCAAGTTTGAACCTGACATTGCGAAATTGGTCTTCGCAATGTCGACTCTATGCTTCGCATTGTAAACCCCAAACTTAGCATTGCCAAGTGGCAACCCGCAAGAATTTATTATCAAGTTTAATCCTGACATTGTCAAGTTTGAACAGGATAATGCTAAGTTCGAACCTGGCATCGTCAGGTTCAAACCTGACAGTCGTCAACAAGCAATAAACAATGAACCTTCTGGGCTTCCGAATGGAGTAAAATCTAATTCTGTAAGTTTTCAGTTGAAAGCTATGTTTAACTTATGGAAAGTAAATAAAAAAAATTTTGCTTGTCATTTTTTAAGGACCAAAATTTTGTTGCTGATTTGATCTTGATTCATTTAAGTTATTTTCGAGTGCGCCTCATGTGTTCAATAAGGTGTACATATGTGCAATATTAATACCTTCCCGTTTTCAGTAAAGTGCAATTTAGCTAATAACCAGGATCCCAAAACTTTCATCAACAAAATTTTATTTCCAGAAAAACATTTAGGAGAAAAAAAAACTTGTTAATTCTCTTTCTTTTGAATTAAATTTACACGGTTGGGATCAAGAAAGAAAAATTATTAATCAAAGATTCGCATTTGACTTGTATTGAAAAAAAAAAAAAAAAAAAAAAAAAAGAAAAAAAAAACCAGGGATTTTATTCTTCGATCTCGGGATAGACGAGTCTTGCCTTGCTTCAGTTAAGAAACCAACATTATAAAATCAATTTCGTTTTCTTTTGTCCATTGACTTGCAAATCTGAGAGGCAATATGAGGGACCCATGGAGGAAAAAAAAAGGGGGAGTGAAAGGAAGGAGGGAAAAAATCAGTCTTCCTTTAGCTTCCAACATATTTTTCAATATACAAAATTTTGAAATTTTAATAAACTTTTTTTCTGCTATTTTATTTCTCCGGATATTTTTTTATTTTCTATATTTTCCTCTCTCTCTCGGTCAGTAGGTTTCGAATTCATTCCCAACATGGATCATACCGAAAAAAAAAAAAAAAAAAAAAAAAAAAAAAAGGATGTATATGTCGTACCCTCTTCCCATTAAATATATTTTGTTTTATGCGGATAATTTGCATTCGTCCCTGATATCAATTCGCAGTTTACATTTTCAATGATTTCCAGAGAATGTTAAAAATACAAAATGTATCGCCCCCAATTTTTTTTAAATACAATATTGCATGAAAAGGCTGGTTTTTTTCTCCCCAGTAAAAATAAATTTCGCTGCACATTCGAAATGATATCGATTTCGAATTAAAAATGGTTTATTTAACTTTCGCTGATATAAAATTCACAACTCTTCGTGGTAAAAAAAAAAAAAAAAAGAATGTTTTGGACGGAGATTAGAACGATCCATAAATCCTTCAAAGGTCGATTGAGATCAACTCGAAAAAAGTTAGTTCCGAGAAAATTTTTTTTGGTAAAGCCAAAAAAAAAAAAAAAAAAAAAAAAAAAATCTTTTTTATTGATAACTATTTTTTTAAAACAGATTTGTTAATAACGGAAGCTTTCCTTTTAAATTTAAAATTAAATGGGCGGAGAAAAAAGGAAGGAAGAAAGAGAAACCGGGAGCAAGTTGAATAAAGAATGAAGTTCGAAGAATTGAAGCAACCAAAAAGAGTTTTAAAGGCAGACTAATAAGATATACTAATCCAAGGAGAAAACAGAATTCTACTTAGGACTCACCTAAACTCTTTTCCAAAGACGAATCTGTCGTTGGTGGTCCTGGAGATGTTGATGGAGGTGCAGAAGCTTTACAAAGAAAAAGAAGAAAAACAAATTGATAGATCGAAAAAAAATAAATAAATAAACAAACAAAAGAAAAATAAGCGAGTGTTAGTTCGTGTGTATCAGTATAACAATGGTAAGAATTTTTCGATATTACAGTAGTAGAGCAAAAACGGAGTCGAAAAAGTTTGCTGTACGTAAAATTCGATCAAGTCCAAATGGGAAAAAAATTATGTAAAAAAAGTCTCGTTGGAGTTTTATGTTAAAGTAACATAAATCATCAGATGGTAAGTTATAAGCAAGATTTTTTTTTTATAAGAAGAAGGTTTTTGGCGTAGTAAGCTTACCATTAAAACGGTCTTCTTAAAGTGAAGTTTTATGTTAATTTAACATGAAACTCTGTATAAACTTACTTTTTACATAAAATTTTTTACATGGCTCACCAGATGGCGGCGAGTCATGAGCAGGATATACTTTTTACAAGAAGGTTTTTGGCGTAATAAGCTTACCATTGAAGTAGTTTTCTTACAGTGAAAATTGTATGGACTTACTCAAAGTCCATACAAAAATTTAAAATCTACGGCGTTGGTTACATTGCACGTAAATTTTTGTTCGAAACGTTTCAAAAATTTTTTCAAGAAGAAAGTGGTTTCATATGTTTTTGAACATGTTCGAAAATTAGATGATCGAAATTTTTAAAGGCATTCTGCTAGTTTTTGGGGTCTATTCCCAGTCAGCCAAAAAATATTATGTGAATATTTATTTAAACAAAAAACGATAAAAACATTTTTTAAATATTTTTATCGTTTCTTGTTTCAATAAATATTTATGTAATATTTTTAAAATTTAAGTATTTTTTTTGCTGACTGGGTTATATTTTTTAGGTAAGGAGAAAATACATTTATCAACGACCGAGTATCCTTATCAATTTAAGCCAATTTTTTCTTACCCAAAAAATTAATTTAAAAAAATAAATAAATAAATAAATGTTAGAGTTTTACTGTCTCATCACATCGCAACAGAGTAGGATAAGTATAAATGCATAATATTCAAGCACTCTATATTTTTTATTTATGCGTTTAAACGTTTTCTTTCGGATTTGTCAATTTTTGAGATGAAAGAGTGATCCAAAATTGACTTAGATCGATAAGGATACTCGGTCGCTGATACATGTATCCCCCCATTACATGCATTCCCCCCAAAAATAACTTAGAATATCTTCAAAAATTTCGAACATGTTCAAAAACAAATATAACGACTTTCCTCGCGAAAAAATTTTCGAAACGTGAAAAAAAATCTTCGTGCAACGTAACGAACCGCTACCTTAACGTACAGTAGTTCTTTTTCAAATTTTTATTAAACAACACCTCAAATACAATAATAGCGTCGTTTTTTTCTTAAGTGAAATGAAGGAACCGATTAGGGATCGACTGAAAATGAGTAACGACTGAAATGTTGTTACTAAGACAATCGAAAACTAAGGGAGAGTTCTTTCGGTTCAGAAGAGATTGTATAGCCTTAAGTTCCATGAACCAACCCCGATTTAAATCTTTCAATGAAGAAAAAAAAAAAATCTTGATTCTGTGCTACTACCTGGTTTTAAATTACTGTATTTTAGAATCATTAATATAATGGGTTGGGTGGCCTAAAAATGCAATTAATAGTTTTTTTTAGTGCAGCGCTAACTACTGTGCTTTTTTGATTGGATTAATTTGTATTAAATTTTTACAAATTTTTTAATGCACAAAATGTCTCGTTTATTGCGAAATTATCAGTGCACGTGACATCGAGAAAAAAACATTAAAGCTTCAGTGATTCATCGAAAAAAAAAAGCAGCAACATACCAGCAACGATCAAAAATGAAACAAAAAAAAAAAAAAAAAATTATTGTTTTTCTTTTTAAATGAAAAACAGCAAGCATTTGGTGAAAACAGTTTTCCAGAAGAAATGCCAACATCGAACAGTGAATCATCGGAATATTTTGTAACAATTTTACTTTAACTGTCTCTGAGTCGCTTCACGAATTAGTATCGTTCTCTATTTCTTGGCTCATTTAACACAATTTATGAATTACTATCAAAGTTTTCATCTTCTCAAAGAAATGGCTCTTTAAAAAAAAAAAAAAGAAAAGGCAGGAAGCGGAGAAAAAAACGGTGAATATAAATCAGTATAAATGTCACTAAATTCCATAAAAGTAGTTTCCTCTTTCTTTTCTTCGTTTTATTTTATTTTTTTCATGAGGTTTTTCCTCTTTTCACACATGAATTCAAAATTCGAGACAGATAAACAAGATTTAGAAAACAAAATTTTCAAAAAAATTGAATAAAAAGTTAACCGATGTAAGGAGTTTAAAAGAACCAGGTTTTATTTTAAATATATGAAAGGGGAAAAAATTCGGGGAAGGGGGGGCGAAAAAGTTCTGAACTTACCTTACGAATGAAATAAAAACGAAACAATATGCATGATTATTAAGATGAGGGATTATGTAAGGTCAAGTAGTAAGCTGTAATAGAATTTACTAGCAATCACAATGCTATCCGGAAAAAGAAAAAAAAAATCTCTGAAATTTTATGGGATTAGACGAACAACGATATGTTATAGTTCAGCACATGGGTTTTACTAAAATTTAGCCGATGACGTAACTGCAAGGACAGTAAAAATTAGGAAAAAGGAGAATAAATTTTTTTTTTTGAATATCTTGTACCTTGATTTAAAATAAAACCTTATTTTCCCAACTTTTAAAGATAAAGTCTCTTTATACTAACGAATTTCAGACTTAAATTTTATTTAAATAAAAAAAAAATATACATATATAATCTTCGACACGTTTTTGAAAAGTCGTGACGGGACAAATTTCATAGAAAATCCATTATTAGATTAACTTGTATTTACTATTCGAAGAAAAGGAAATGAAAATGTAGTTTATTCCATTCTTCCAGTATCACTGACATATGAAATATCCGGCTTTTGTAAATTACATTTCCAATAATGATACTAACGGTTTTCCATTTAATACTTTTTCCTTCCTTAAACCAGTGACACATTTTTAGTTTTTAAGATAGCCGAAAAATATGACAAGTAATTAGTCAAAAAAAAAAAAAAAAAAAAATTAGGGCAAGACCCACATTCAGGAGATGAAGCAAAAGCAGAACTTAGGACCAAAACTAATTTTATCAGTAAGTCATTTTTATCACCACACCGACTCTACAGATTTGAATAATTATTATTCATTGTATAGGATTACTCTAAATTATTCATAAATTACCATGAATTACCTTCGGATTACTTGAATATCCCATGAATTACGGCTTGTATTTTTTGGGTAAGTATTAAATTCATTTTTTTGGTCGAGATTTGTACTACATGGTCAGTAAAAATTCTAAGCTGTCAGTATCCATAGGTCAGTAAAAAAACGGCCAGTAAAAATATTATTTGGTCAGTATTAAAACTGGAATGGCAAGTAAAAAAATCACTTGTTCAGTATTTTAATCTCAACGGTTCAGTATTTTAATACCAATTGGAGAAAAACGAAAAAGAGGTCGCCCAAAAGTAGCTACCAGGTAGGGATGGACACAACACAAGACAACACAAGCACAAGACGGTCTTGTTTAGTTCTTGTGTATTGCTCAAGATCTCGCAACATAAGGCAGTGAAGCTCTAAGTTAATATTTTTTTCTTCTCCCACTTTTTTTGTAATGGCGGTGAAGAAAAAAGTAAACAAAAAAATATAAACAAAGCCATATAATTATTTGGCGAAAGGAATTGTGTCCATTGCCAAGGTAATTGTCCTATTTACATCAAATCATATTGCAAACATGACATTTTCCAAAACGTTTTGCATGGTAAAACGTTATGTTTCACATATAATCAGAAAATAGAGGAAAATCTTGAACAATTCTCAAGCCAAGGCAAGATCTTGTTTTTCATTTGTTTTCAACGCAAAACCACAACACAACACAAGAAATCTTGTGTTGTCGTCCATCCCTACTACCAGGGCACTCTTGGTTGATTAATTTTTGGGGTAAGTCATGTTTTAATAATTCCAAACTTCTTTTCCTTGAAAATTTAAATTAAACTATTTTAAATTACCAAAAATCGATTTCATACTGACCAACACGGATAAAACGCTCTTAGTAATTATTACTTATAGTAATTATCTTATTAGTAATTACACATATACCTGAAGCTGAGGGTAAATTTTATATATATTATTAGTAATGTTTACCTTACTTAAGGTCATTTTTACCATACTTATAGTAAAAGTTACTAATAATATATATAGAATTTACCCTTAGCTTATAGGTAGATGTATTATTACTAATAAGATAATTACTATTAGTAATAATTACTAAGAGTGTTTTATCAGTGAAAGGCAATTTTATACTGACCAAAAAGTAATTTTATACTGACCAAAAAGCAATTTTATACCGACCAAATTATAAATTTTTACTGACTATGAAATATTTACTTCCCGAAAAGTTGATTTAAGACTGACCAAAAAGTAATATAAATACTGACCAAAAAGTGAATTTAACACTTACAAAAAAATATACAAGCCATGAATTACTAGTGAATCACCTTGAATGACATACGAATCATCTGTGAATTCCATTAAAAAATTACAGTAAATAGTAAAATTTCCTTAATAGATACAATAGTAATATTAAAGGAGGCATCTTGTCAGACAGTAATAAGTTACCTTAAAAAATTACTAATTACAGAAATATAGTAATAATGAGTAGTAATAGTATTAGTATTAGTATTACTACCTGTTACTGTAATAGTTATAGTAATTACTAAATTACCCTAATAAAATACACAATAACTGCGTACTTTATTACTTTTTCAATAGCTCTATACAATAATTAATACATATCAAAATATGTTATAAGTAATAATAGTATTAGTAAAGTATAATAGTATAGTATTACTATTACTAATAATTACTGTAATAGTTACAGTAAGTACTAAATAATCTTAATAAAATACACAATAACTGTGTATTTTATTACCTTTTCAGTAATTTTATACAGCAATTAATAAATGGTGTTTTGGCGGCACACCTGTGTCGCGGCACTAGGGCAAAGCCCTGTTGGGTCGGAGAGGCGGGTGATGATCCTTCCCCTCCTTAACAAATTTTCGACCCTGCTATCAAAGTCAATCAAGTTGCGTAATATTTTATTACTTTTTACGTAATTAAAGTATCGCTTTACAGTAATTACTTTATAAAATACTTCTTACTAGGTAAAAATGACTGAGGAATAAGTAATAAAATATACAGTATGTGATAATTACGGTATATTTTACAATAATTTACTGTATAAATAAAGTGTAAATGCAGTATTGTATTGTACTACTGAATAAAATGTACAGTAATTGTTACTTCATTATAATTTTTTGCTTAGTAATTTTTATTCGTAATACTATTGGTATTATTAACGACTGATTAAAGCGCCATGAATAACTAAGGTACGAGATGGTTCAGATTGCCCACAAAAAAATGATAAAAATATGAGTGAGGTAATAAATTGTAAAAATATGATTGTTGGTAATAAATATTTCGTACGTTTTTACTATTCAGTTACCTAAAGCGGTACTCACTTCAATTATTTCACTTATTTCACTAAAACTTTGGTCAAACGATGCTTCTTTTCTGTCGAATCCGAAAGCAAAATTTTTCTCAAGATCTAATTCACAGCTTTTGAGACAGTAATAACAGGTAATAAAATGGCAACATAAAAAATCATCAGTTTGCTGAATAGGCATAATAAAATCAGTGCCAGTAATAAAAGAGTGTAATCGGTCATAGTAATTTTATCACCTACTTGGAATATCAAAAAAGACGACAGCTTACTGTTAATTTAAAGAAGAAAAAAAAAAACTTTTTTTTAAGGGTAAGAGAAAATTAATTTCTTTATTCCAAGTCGGGGAAACCGGACGAAGGACAAAACGTTGGGTTGGCCAACACAGTGACAAGGGTCGAAAGATTAGAAAGTTGTGGTGTGTCTTCCATTATTCATTAGCAGACAAACACGGATCTCCAAAGATGACGACATCCTAGACATTTTCTTCTAACATGTGCTGCCTTTATTGAACTTTTTTTTTCTTTTTATTTTCCCTTTGCGGCAGGGGTTCCATTTATGTTAAAATCCCGACACCCATACACAAGCAAAAAAAAAAAAAGGAAACAAATAATTAATCAATAGTGAAGGCTCGTAGAAAAAAAAGGCTAAAACCCTGAATGGGTTGTCAGTCAAAAATAAGTACGCAAAAAGCAAAAAGCAAAAAAAAAAAAAAAAAAAAAAAGCTTTCAATCATTTTGATTTCTTCTGATGTTTATCAAAAAGAGAAGGATCAAGAAAAGTGCATATAAAGGTTAAAAAGTGCGAAGTAAGCCTTTTCCTACGAAGACGGAAAAAAAAAAATTTTATTACGTCACATAAAAAGAAAATCTCTTCCAAAAGGAAATGGTAATTTTATTTCATGCAATTCACTCATCGATTTAATTGCTTAAAAAAGATTTTTTTTTTTTCGTTTTTTGAGGCGTCGAAAAGAAAATCAGTTATGTGAATTAACCACCTGAGAACACGTGCTCGGCAAAAAGGCAAGCGAAGCAGGAACAACGTTTTCCAGCTGACTAAGCAAGGAAGAAGTCTATATGTGTTTGTGTGTATGATTATCGATCAAGGTAAATGAGGTAGAACCGTTAGCAAAAGGCTTTCCTCTTTGAAAGATACCGATTTCGTTTAGAAAGAACTGAGGATGATGACAAAACTCCACATTAAAGAAGATTCATCATTTTTCCCTTTCCACAGCAAACTTGCCGTTGAAATATTATTTTTGGTTTGGTTGATAGCAACCGAAAACTTGTAAGTTATTCACCTCCCCTTGATCTATTTTCACGAGCTTTAAACTTCATCCCAGCTTTCCCTTTTCTCATTTATGAGTCAAATTATATTCGACCTGTTTTCTTAATGTCATTTCTGGATTGTTATCTTTACGCAGTTTCTGCTTGTCGACGCTTTAAAATACAACCGCCAAAATCCTAAATGCTATTTTTGAACACAAAAACCCACCTCCGATTTTTGAAAACAAAAAAAAAAAAAAAAAAAAAAAAAAAAAAAAAAAAAAAGAATCATTAGGGAATAAAAAAAAATTCCTGGAAAATGGGATAATTTTTTTTTTCTTTTTTTAAAGTTTAATCACGAGAAAAACCCCCAATGTCGGGAAAAATTCTCCTATTAGAAAGCAATTAGAAAATTACAAGTAAAAATTGGAAACGGAGGAAAAAAGTAGGAGGGGGAGGGGAGAGAGAGAGAGAGGAGAAAAACAATGAAATGACCTCTTTTGTTTTCTGCGGTCGAATAGAGGTCAGAGGACCCGAAACAATGACGGTTTTGCGACAGGCTTTTAAAATTGAAAACGGGGATTTTGTAGTGACGAACCCATGGCTTGAATTGGTTTCTAAAGGAAAGGAAAAACCTGAGTTTTAGATTAAATACCCGAAATGTTTTTCAAACGGATTGTATCTATTAGATTTTGAAAAAAAAAAAACCTTTACCAAACGGGGTCTGTAATTATGTTACGTTCGACGTTTCGTTTTAATTTAAAACGGGTTTTCGATTTTTTTTTTACAGTGAGAAATTCGTACGACTGGAGCGGAAAAAGAAGGCTGAAGTTAGTTCGATATCTGACTTTATGATGCAGTAACGGATTGCTGACTAGTTGGCTGACTGCTTAACTGATTAATTCAGTTTTGTGTCTGATCATCGATCTGAGGACTGATGGATCAAAAGCAAACTGGATGAATGACTTTTTTTTTTTTTTATCCAATTAACTGAATAACCGAGAGACTGAAGGGTTGACTGATCAATTATTTGAATGAATAACATATAATAAAAGAAAAAGTAAAAGTAATAGCTGCGAAATGGTCTGAAAACACATCTGATCAAAAAAGCCGATTGATCGACATTGTAAAAAATAAACATAACCAAAAGGAAAGGGATTTTCAAAATTTTAATTTTTGTTGATAATGGAAAGGGGTAAAAAATGATTAAAATTGCACTTAAGTAATCGCGACATTAGAAGCAAAAGATTCTAAATCCAACCACGGGACGGAATTCACTTTTTTATGAAAATAATTTCTACTTCATGAGTAGTTTCGATCCATAAACTAAAAAGTCTAAAATTCTTATTCTTTCTGGGTTTTTTTTGAAAGATCAAAAAGTTCTAATTGTCAAATTCTTAACCTTTGCCTGACGGTGGCATTATATATAATGTCACTAAAAGTGCATCTACCCGACATAATGCCAATTTTATTCTGATTAAAAATCGATTAATTGGAAACTTAGGAAACTTAGTATTGACATATTTAAAGTGGTTTTATGGCCCAAAAATCAAAAAAAAAAATATTTTCCCCAAAAATTCGATTTCTATGTTTAGCTTATGGGAGTATTTTTGGTGGTTATATTAACTATTAATTATTAATTAGTAACTTAGACAATTAATTGGTAACCTAGGAACTTAGTGTTGACATATTTGAAGTGGTTTAGAACATAAAAATTAAAAAAAAAATTTCCAAATAATACGATTCCTATGCTTAGCTTATGGAGAAAAAAAATATTGGCAAATCTGAATATTTAAAAAAAAAATATAGACTTGTACTGTACATAAAAGTCATTAAATGGAACCTCTTGCTACATTTAAATACGTTTTCATCATTCAGAATGATAAACAGAAGTTTACGCATCATATTTTTAGTCGTGTAAATAAATCTTAAAAGCATATCAATTTTTTGATTAAAAAAAAAAAAAAAAAAAAAAAAAAAAAAACCATACTGCATATAAACCATTTTTTTTTCAAGCAGACGATAGAAACCTATTACCACGTCAAAGCCACTTTGAATTAGTTGCTCATACTCACATTAAATGAACAACTTTCTTTTTTTCCCCCAGTTTATTAAAGAATTTTTGGAAAATGTACATTAAAAAAGGGCCTTAAAAGGCTAAAATGGCCCCGGGAAAGGTCTCATGAAAATTGTGTTTACATATTTAAAATCAGCAGCCTTAAAAAAATAAGAATTGACTTTAATGTCGCCTTTTTCGGCATATATTAAAAAGGGCCCAATTATATCAAAGTTTTGAGTACAAATTTAAAATTAGATACCTCAAAAACATAAAATCCCAAATTTTCAATCTCTTACGTGCTATAATAAAGGAACTACTATTATTTTTTAGTAAGTTTTTATTAAATGCATTGCAAATTGCCTATATTGCAAAAATGTAGGGGCATGTGAATTTAGTCTGTATTTTTGGCTTTAGGACCCTAAATATTTGATGTTACCATAAAAAAATTAAAAAATCACCGGCCGTCGGGAGATACCATTTTTTCAGTAGGAGAGCCGACTGGAGAGGGTTAAATAATTAACTGAACCTATTGATCATTGAATAACTTATGATAGCCAAAATTACTTATTGTCGAAATTCGTTGTTTCGGGTAAACAAATTCGAATGATCCTGTAATTAATTACAAAAAATCCCGATTGCTCTCGTAATTAACAATATGTTAGATTTAAGCGTTCCAATCAAATCGTCTACCCATTTCAGAAACATTTGGTACCCAGTGTGACAGTTCGAAAAGGGAGTCGAGGGCTGCGGTTTAAACTTTTAGGCACGCCGAAAAGGGTGATGAAGCTAGACTGAGAAAACCGGTTTATCCTTTCCTTTTCTATTGGGACTACATGTGCTTTAAACTTTCAAGACATGCAATTAACACTTCAGGAATTCTCCAACTAATCGCGAAGTTCAAGCCAATTTATTTTCTCTCTTTTTTTCCTATCTAATTTTATTTTAAAGCTAAATCGTATTCATTAAATTATTCATGATTCCTCTAATTTAGACTGCGACTGGAGAGGAGGGGAAAATGCAATTATCGGATAATCATATCCCAAGCCAATAAAAAAGCTGACGCGATAATTTTGTGTTGTTCACCTAATCAACGCTTTATTCAGATAAAATTTTTAACACTTGGTGGAGCAACTATTTCCTATTAGCTTTTGGGACTTTTTTTTTTTTTAAACGAAATTCGAGAGCTAAACAAATGGTACTCGAGGCACAAAAAAAGGAAGGAAATCATTTTACGGATTAGGAAACACGGTTCATTTCCGGAAACCCGAATGGTCCAGTCTGTATCCGTCCGAGTTGAACGATTCCTGAGGGAGAGGGATCGTGAGGGATACGCATAACATCAAGTTTATTGTGGGCGATATAGCGTCATTTTAATATCTCAGAGGGTTTAATTTAAGTTTCTTGATTGCAAACAGTACTTTTTTGAAACCTCAAAAACTCCCGTGGAAAAAAAAAAAAAAAAAAAAATCAGATGCCTTTTTACGAAGACGAAAGAAAAGAAGTGGATTCATAAGCATGAATAACTTCCCGATACGAAGGGAAAAAAAAATCCCGTGCTAACAGTACGATAAAACACGTAGCAGCGATGAAAAACTTTGAAACTTGAGAAATATACAATTTTAATAAAAGTTTGATAAAACCAAGGGGAGGAGGGGGAGGGGGTCGAAAGAGAAGAAAGGGGAAAAAATAGAAGAAGTAGAAATAGAAATTATGGTGTTTATCAAAATTTTTTGAGAAATGGCGGTTAAAAATCACATGAATAGCTCGTTAAATTTCAACTTTTTTTCCCCCTCCCGTCCCGAAAAAAAAGATGGAAAACTTATTTTTCAGTTCCAAAAAAAAAAGTTTCCCTTTAAACGAATGGCAATTATGTTTTATTGTACCGTTAAAACTTGTGTACTAATATACTTTCTGCGTGATGTATAACTGTTTTGTCGGATGATTTTTGATGAACTATTTTGCAAAAACTTTTTTTTTAAATGACATTAGGGCGATTTAAATTTGAAAAAAAAATTAGAGTAATTATGGCAGTGCAATCAAGGGACTTGGTAAATAATATCGTGACACAAGTTTTTTTTTTTAAATAGATGAGCTAATTTTTTTGTTCTGTCTGTAATGACGTGAAAAATTTTTATCCACGTTTTTAGTTATGCAATAATGACGGTTAAAACGAGATGAAGATGTAAAATGGAAATTTGCGCAGAAATGTACAGACAAGCTGGTGAACAGGGAGTAGATTAACCATTAACTGCGGCCACCGTTGGTAAAAAAATTCCAGGCGCCGGAGGTCAACTGACGTGTCTCCGTCAAGAATATGATTGGAGATAGTGCTGTTAAAAAGCATGTGACCACACGTTTACCCGCTCATATTGGCGTAAAATTTTGGTCGCTTGACATTGAAAAACAGTCAAAACAGACTATTTCCAATCATAATTACGATGGAGATACACCAGTTTGATTTCCGGCGCATGGAGTTAGTCAAAATCGGATATATTAAATTGGATGATCAATCCTGGGAATACTCGTATATCAAGACTGGGTTTATGCCAAAAATTGCTGAATATTGGAATTTTTCAGAATTTATTTCATTGACCAAAACTGGAATTTTATCAAGGCTGCACCAATGTTAGTTCAAGAATATAAAGCACGTTATATGCATACACGTAAACTCAAATCGTGTTAAACAGGGCAAAATCTGGCAAATTTTGTCCTATTCGCCTTTTGTAAACATTTCATTTCCTGTTCTTCGATCGGATCCGATTTCCTTATAAACAGTATTTAAATAAATATACTTACTATACAAGCGTATCGTTCCATCAGTTTCGCCCCTTGGATTCTTCGCAACGCACTTATACGTGCCATAATCCTTTTCTTGGATATTACCAATGGTAAGTTTCATATGAGTTTTATAGGATGGAGTCCCGACGCTGTTCTCTGCTTTATATTTTTTACTCTCGTGTATCATATGGCCATCGTCTCTCGTCCAATAATTAAGAGAGGATGGATGAGCTTCTGTGAAACATTCGAGAGTCACGCTGTACCCGAGCGGGGCCCCTACTAATTGGTGTGGAATCCACAGCATCGGTGGAACTGAAAGAAAAAAAAAAAAGGAACGATCGGAGATTAACATACTAAATAAAACTATTTCGTGGGGTGCGGCGACGGAATGTCTGATTGAATTCCTGAAAAAGGTCTTAGCACAAGGAAAACCGCGTAGTTAGGGTTAACCCCGTGGAGAGAAAGTCGAAAATGTTGATGAGATCCATGTCGAGAAATTACCAATTTGACATTTAAATAAGCATGACTTGTATCTCAGTTTAAAATAAACATTCGGCATTTCAATGCAAACGGAATCACAAAGACGGTTTGTTTACGTTTTATCCGTTGAGCTTTCGGTATGTTGTACGACTGAATATTTAACTCAAGATCAAACAGCATAAGATACGATGTAGTAAAGGAAAAAAAAATTTTTAACGGCATTAATTATTTTAAATAGGGTAATACGGTAACCTCTATCCTTCCTGCCCCTTTTACTTAATAAACTTTATGTGATATTACCCCCCCAACTCAAAAACTTATTCCGGATTTGTCGCAGGAAGTTTAAATTTCCCAACGAAAAGACGACAGTGCAATAATTTTATCATTATCGTACCATTTTATGGCTGGTTACACAAAAGCGCACTCCACAATCCAGCAGAAGCAACAGCAGCGACTTGACTTCCCTTATGTCCCCCCTTCTCGTTTTCCTCTTTTTTCACTCTTTCCTTTACCCTTCGCGGTTTTCCTTTCATTTCAGGAATCATTACGTCATACTCTTTCGGTACACGTGGCTCCCCTGGCCATTCATCACCTTCTTTGTTGCTTTTCAAATATTTTTATTGCCATTTAATTTTTTTACTTTATTTTATTTTATTATTTTCATTTTTTCGCTCTTTTGTAGGGTTTTTTTTTCTCTCTTTTTTATTAATTTCAACCAGAAAGAAAATGAGAAAAGAAAGAAAGAAACCTGTTGTAATGACATGAAACTTAGACAAATTGAAACGACATTAGCATTCATAATCATCGAATACTTCAGGTGATTCACTGTGTAGAAATACTTTTCATAATCAGTTGAGGGTTTACTTGATAGAAAACCTGTTTCGGATTTTAGCAACTCAGTTACCCAGTCAGCAAAGAAATATTAATATCCATAAAATATTTTTGACGTAGGACTACGTCTTGGGGATCAACATGGTAAAAAAAAATTTGTGCGGCCCGTGTAAGTGTCAATTACCAAATGAACATTTTTTTATTAATGTTGGAAGAAATATTATGTTAAAATTTCAACTTCGAAAATTTTAAATAATATTTTGACTATTTTTTTTCACTTTTGGCAATTTTTAATGATAAGGACTTAGAAAATTTTTTGTAAACTTAAACAAACTTTCAACTACAAAACTTAAACTTTTGTTTTTTAATTTTTGCTGCTTTTTTAAGTAAAAGAAATTGTATTTTGTGCTGAAATTTTTTGAAAATTTTATTTTAATATTAATTTAATATTATATTTATATTAATTTAATATAAATTTCATATTAATTTAATACAAAATTAATATAAATTTAATATAAATTTCATGTTAATCTTATATATTAAAACGCTAAGAAAAAGAAGCGATGTCCAACAAGTGCGGAGCCCCTATCCAACCGATTTTGATGAAATTTTCAGGAAAGATAGGTGTATAGTTGTAGATTTGCAGGCTCTTTTCGATTTTTCGATATCTTTTTCCGTTTTCCAGTGAGAGCGGAAAAACAAATTTTCCCATGTTATTTTCCCTATACCTGATTTTTGGAACCTATGTCCAACACGTACGGAGCCCCTATCCAACCGATTTTGATGAAATTTTCAGGAAAGATAGGTGTATAGTTGTAGATTTGCAGGCTCTTTTCGATTTTTGGATATCTTTTTCCGTTTTCCGGTAGGAGCGGAAAAACCAATTTTCCCATGTTAAATTTCCTATACCTGATTTTTGGAACCTATGTCCAACACGTACGGAGCCCCTATCCAACCGATTTTGATGATATTTTCAGGAAAGATAGGTATATAGGTGTAGATTTGCAGGCTCTTTTCGATTTTTCGATATCTTTTTCCGTTTTCCAGTGAGAGCGGAAAAACAAATTTTCCCATGTTAAATTCCCTATTCCTGATTTTTGGAACCTATGTCCAACACGTATGGAGCCCCTACGTGGGTGTAGATTTGCAGGCTCTTTTCGGTTTTTCGATATCTTTTTCCGTTTTCCGGTAGGAGCGGAAAAACCAATTTTCCCATGTTAAATTTCCTATACTTGATTTTTGGAACCTATGTCCAACACGTACGGAGCCCCTATCCAACCGATTTTGATGAAATTTTCAGGAAAGATAGGTATATAGGTATAGATTTGCAGGCTCTTTTCGATTTTTTGATATCTTTTCCCGTTTTCCGGAGAGAGCGGAAAAACCAATTTTCCCATGTTAAATTCCCTATTCTGCGACAGTTGTAACATATTACTCATCTGTCTGACGGGGGAGCTCTTCACTTCGCCGGACCAGCCCTACTTTTTTTTTTTAACTTAAATTTACTTCTGTCGTTGTTAATAAAAATGTTATCCGTTTTACGAACCGAATGATGGGAAATAAAATTTTTTGGTTGTTATAAAATTTATTTTTCGGACTTTTTTTTCGAAATTTATTTTTCGGAAATTTATTTTCCCCCTTTTAGCTATCCGGCATTTACTAATGCCACAAATTTTTGGCGCCTTTGCGTTTTTCGGTGAGAGCGAAAAAACAAATTTCCCCATGTTAAATTCCCTATACCTGATTTTTCGAACCTTTTCTCAATACATACAGAGCCTCTATCCAACTGATTTTGATGAATTTTTCAGGAACAATGGAGGTCGAAGCTCACATTTTAAAAACAAAACTGTACTTCGCAACAGTTGTAACCCCGTCTGTCTGACGGGGGTGCTCTAGTTTAATATTAATTTAATATTATATAGAAAGAAGGATCCCTTCTTCTTTCTTTTATGACGAATGAAAAAGGAAGAAGAAATAAGATTGAAGAATGAAGAATGAAGGAAAAAGTAGAAGAAGGAAGAAGGAAAGAAGAAGGAAGCAGAAAGAAGGAAGCAGAAAGAAGGAAGCAGAAAGCAGAAAGCAGAAAGCAGAAAGCAGAAAGCAGAAAGCGGAAAGCAGAAAGCAGAAAGCAGAAAGCAGAAAGCAGAAAGCAGAAAGCAGAAAGCAGAAAGCGGAAAGCAGAAAGCAGAAAGCAGAAAGCAGAAAGCAGAAAGCAGAAAGCAGAAAGCAGAAAGAAGAAACAAGGAAGAAGTAGAAGAAGGTAAGAAAAAGAAAGAAGTAGAATGAAAAAGAATTAAGGGGAACCAGTAATTTACTGTACTACTGTCGAAAATATTGTAAGTTACCAAAAGTAATTTGAGACATAAATAACCGGTACGGTACCGGCGGTACCCTTTTGTTCATTGAGTAAAGTAGGTAACTAGAGAAGTGGCTTAGTGGATAACATCGTCGGGAGAAAAAAAGGTAAAATACAACCGTATTTTACCTTTCGTTCGATTCCATGTAGTGGCTCACCTTTTTTTTCGCTATTAAAAAGAAAAATATATCTATTAGCCCTAAAACCCTTCCGTCTATTAGCCTTCCATTAGCTGTGACCTTTTTGTAAATAGCTGCAATTTAGGCATGATATAGCCCAAAAAAAGAAGGCTAATAGCTTTAGCCGTCTGAAATTTAGAAGGCTAAACGTCTAATATACGCCTGATAACAGGATTTTTCTGATAGGGTCGAATGCCTCCAATAAAAAAAAAAATATCGTATTTATCGCCACCGCTGCTACAACAACAACAACAGCAACAAGCTTTTACAGGACTTGGGAGCCCTATCACTCCATCTCTTCCATTTCATCCACTTCCATTTTCATTTCCACAGATGACCTCATTATCCCCCCAAAATTCTTCCAAATAAAATCAAACGAACTCAAAAATCATTCCCGCTGCAGTGCGAAACGAAAATTTTCCAAAAATTAAAAACAAAATTTTCAAAGATTTTCGGGATATCACTTGAACCTACCATTTCCTAATCATCCGTTGACAGGCATTAACTCTCTTGAGATCATCCCCTTGACATGCCAACGATTTCGTTTTCAACGAAATCCGCTCCATTCAAACTGAAAGTTGCCTTCTTCTTTATTAATATTCATTTATTAGTCATATTGTGTTCTTCTCCCATCCAACTTCAACTTTCAAACTTTGCTCAGTGTAAAATTATGATAATAAATACAACGTGTTCTTTCTTTTGCTACTGCTGCGGCTGCTGCATGTACCCCGGTTGAATGAATAAAGATAGGCGAAGTCGTGGCTTGATTATAAATTTCCCCCCCGCTTTTTTTTTTTTTTTTTTTTTTTTTCGTTTTTCTTACTACTTCCGACGTTAAATGTATTAGGTAGAAAAAAAAAGAAAAAAGGATAACTCGTTTTTCTTTCTTTTTTTTTTTTTTTTTTTTTTGCCTCCTTTTTTTTTAGAGGGGTTCTCTCTCTTCTGATTACATTAAGCTGCAATTATCAAAATGACAGAATTCTAATTTATATAAACCTATTTAAAATTTTTTAAGTTGAAATGCCATTTTAGAAAATTTTAGAACGTTCTCGAAAATCGCTGATCCAGACCTGCCCCCTTTCCCCTTTCCTTTGCAATAGAAATGAGTTTACGATCCTCCGTGATAACCCCAAAATGCCCGGAATTTATCTCGATATTAATTTCGGGTAAAGTCCCTTGAGCTTTTGGCGCATACACCTTCGAGATAATAATTCCGATCCTTTCAAGTTTCGGCGAGGGGGGGATCCGGCAGCTTTCACTTCAGCAATGAAAATGACGCCGATTAAAAAAAAAAATCATTGTTGACGTACAGATCTTTTTCACGGTGTGGTGTGTAGATTGAACAAATATTGTTTTAGGAATAATTTTAATAACAGTCGAGTATGAATCGTATAAAAAGCCGAGTCAACAAAGTGAAAGCGTTGATTGTTGACGCTAAACAAAGCATACAACTCATAAAGCAGAGTAATTAATCAATCTGATGACGTAATGAGCGTAAGCTGTTCATAATTTCTTCCTGTGCCTCTACTTAATGTCCTCCGATTGTTCTCAATTTTCATAAGCAATTATTTCATCACTTCCACATCGTTAGGATCTTCTTTAAAAAAAAAGAAAAAGAAAAAGAAAAAAGAAACAAGGAAAGGGGGAGCGAAAAGATCGCCTAAAAAATCCCGATGAATCGCCGATTAAATTAAACTGAGAGACAAGGTCTGTTAACTACAATGAAAATGGTGACATGTTAAATAAATTAGAACGTAAGCGATAATATTCCTCGGGGTGGTATCATCATCATCATCATCATTATCATCATCATCCTCCTCATCACCATCATTTTCATCACACAGCCGTCGTAAATTCCGCTGCCACCACTTTTTCCGTCCTCTCTCGTTTTCAACAACTTTTTAAATCTCGGGGTTTTAATTCGTTACGACGATTTTCACGGATTTTCATCGCTCCTTTTCAACTCTGAAATGCAATTTTCCGCGGAAGGGGGCTTTGATGTAAAATGTCTTTTTAATGTCGACTTATTTGCTCCCCGGTTATTTAATGGGCTAAAAAACAACTTGCCGGGGCGGAGTAAAAAAAAATTGTTTTACAAAAACACTTACAGTCGACGCTGACTTTAATTCTTTTGCTAACGGTTGGCGGGACACCATTTGAAGCTATACATAAATAAGCTCCCATGTCTAATCTGCTGATTCTGCTCAATTCGAGAACTCCTCCTTCCCATTCGGATACTGAAAAGAAAAGAAACAGAAATTCGAGATTAATTTGAAACTCCAAGAAGAAAATAAAAACTGCTGGTTTTGGCATATGAACTACAGGATGGCTCTGATTTTTCGAATTTTTGAATTTCGGTGAACTAGACAAGAGACACATTTTGTACTGAGCATATTTTTTAAATAAAATTACATTATAAAAATAGTAAATCTGATTTTTGCTATCATGCGGTGATTAATTACCAAATAAAAAAGAATAAAATTTTGGTTCTTTGAAATGGCGCCGAAACGACCGTGACGTCACAGTTCACTATATAGGTATGCTAGTAGGTGAGTTATCGGCGGCATGCCCATCGGAGCAAGAAGAGTTGTCGTACGAACAAATCCGCGTTAATCTTTGGCATTGTAATTAATACACTTGCGATGAAATTTAAAATACTGACCGAAAACCGATTAAAGTACTGACGGGCAAAAAGCAAGCGGGAAAAAAGATTGCCTGAATTTTTTTCCGGACGTAAATTAGCCTTGCCGCCCCCCCCCCCCCCCGAACCTAAAAATTTCGAAATTCCGGTATAAACCGAAAAATAAAAGATTTTATTTTTATGTAAAAATGGTCTTTTCCTATTCGAATTTTTATTCAGATACTAAAAATGAAATTAGAATTTATTTATGACAAACGGTTACTCTGTTAGAGGGCAAAAATATGAAGAATATTGCAAAAAATTGTGGCTATAGCATATTTTGCTAAGTTGCTAATTATTTTACTTATCATCAAAACCGTATGAGGTATATAACTTTTAACTAGATTTTCATGTAACAAAAGTTGTGGAGAATGTTAAGAGGAATCTTCCGAAAATTTTTAAAAAAATTATGCGATTTCAATAAATTTTTGTAGGAGGAAAAACCTTTCTCAAAAAAATAAACAAAGTTGCGCCCATGTTTAAGCTGCAGGAGAACGATCAACTAAGAATCTCAAATTCATCAGTAGAAACAAATTTTTTATAAATTGTAATTTTTTATTCTTTATTTTTAATTTTTTAATTTTTTATTTTTATTTTTGGTTTTGAAAGCACAAATCTGAAAAATTGGTAAACTCAAAAAAAAGCTCTATATTACAGATTCAAGCTTTCGGCTGCACTGGAAAACTTCACGGCCGTTTAAAATCCAAATTGATCCAGGCAGATTAATTTTCCACTTACCGAAATCCGTCACCGAGAAAATTAAATTTTAAAAAAAAATTACATACCTGATAATGATTTATTAATATTAATTTTGGTGCCGTCATCTCTTTTCCATTTCACGCTTGGCGTCGGCGACCCTGATGCGTGACACGTTAGCGTTACATTAGCACCTTCCCTCACGATAACATCTGAACTACTAAGTGAATCGTCGATATTAGGTGGCACTGAAACAAAAAAAAAATAAATAAATTAAATAAAATAAAATAAAATAAATTAAAAGGAGAAAAAGTCAAAACGGATTGCTTTTACGAATCATGAATACCTGGAAAATAGTAATTAACGACCAAAAATTTTTTTAAAAATATTTCGAAAGAAAAGATATCAAAATCAGCTTATAGCGGCAAAAAAAAAAAAATCATATTCTTTCAAAATTAAAACCGAATCGTTGTAATAAATCATTCTCCTGTCTTTTTGTTTCTCTCCTCGATTATATTACCACGTTTTGCTGTTAAAAGGTGAGGAGAAAAAAAAAACTAAGTCGACATTTTCTCCACGGGACACGTTAGGGTAATGCCGGTTATTAAATGAAAACTTGTTTTCTATTTTTCGTATAAAACCTCGTAAGAAAACGTGTTCGGAATCCCGAAAATGACAGGATTAACCGTTTTTAGGGTTTTAGCTTTTCCGCTTTCCCCCAGCCCGAAAAAAAAAAAACTTTCTAAATGAAAACAATGTTTTGATCTTGACCAACACGTGACAAGATGAAAATATTGATTCGATTCGAAAACTTTTTGACTTTTCAACTTGTTTGAGTTTTCTTTTCCGAAAAAAAAAAAAAAGTTTTTAGTTATGTGGTGACAAGTTAAAAAGAGGGGAAGACGAAGAAAAAAAAATCAGACGAATTTTTTTTTTTTTTTTTTAAGGGGGGGCTGGAATTTAGATAAAAGGATCAAAACAGTTCATCTCAGACTTTAAATCGGCCTAACGTCAAAGGAAAAAGGGTTTCCAGCTCCTGTAATTGACAACCCGAAATAAGTTGTCGTTAATGGAGGATGAAGGTTAAAGGCTTTGCCCGATGAGCCTTTGTATATGTTTATGCTGGATATATCGGGTTTCGGGGTCGTTTTCCATTCCACTGGGCTCCTTTTCCTTTAATGTTTCATGTTTCTCAAAGCTTCTACAATTTTTTTTTCGATCACCCCCCCCCCCCCCCCCCCCCGAAAAAAATTCTTAATATCGATCTCAAAAAAAAAAAAAAAAAAAAAGTGAAGATTTGCTTTTGTAATTCCATCCACGATGTCAGGACTAAACTCTGAATGAAGTTTGCGGATCATCTCCCCTGTGCCGAGGTATACGGCGAAGGTCTTAATAACTAATCTTGAACGTGAACAGAAATCGCAATCTTAAATAAAAAAAAATATATATTATATATATATAAAAAAAAGTGAAATTTAAATATAACGAAATAACTTTGGCGATTCCACGAACTTTATCCCTTTTTCCTCGGTATATTTTTTTCTTTCAAAAATTCGAATCCCATCTTCCTTACAACCCCCTTATGACTTTTTATTTTATTTTATTTTTTTTATTTTACATTACGAAAATGTCGTATAAATTTTCCTCGGTCTTTGCGTTTCGGAAAGGAATAATGTTGTACCTCTATAGTTGCCTTGCATATTTGTTAATTACAATGTATATTATATGGTTTGTCAAGAAGTTGGATCCCTTAGTTTAGCGGAGTTAAGCGTTTCAATTAAGTTACGGAGTTTAGCTCGGTTAAGGGAAGTTGGAAGGTCGGAAATGTTTGCCGTTGATTTTTAACTAACAACTTCCTTTTTCTTTTCTGGCCAAGGGGGTACGGTGCAAGGGATACAACGTAACGCAAGAAAAGATTTTTAAAAACTGGAAAAAGTCTATAAAAAAAGTTAGTTAACTTATTTTTAGGGACTTACTTTTTGTGATTTTTATTAATTTTTTTTTTTTTTTTTTTTTTTTTAAATAAAAGAATGATTTTCCAGGTTTTTCTAGGTAACTTTTTGGTGGCTTATTCAGCGACTTCAGGGAATTTTTTTTTTTTTTTTTTTTTTTTTTGCGACTTTTAGGTATTTTTAATATTTTTTCTTGTGATTTTTCAGGGTATCTATGAGATCCAAAAAAAGTCATTTTTAGGTTTTTTAAGTTCCATTTTTTAGAAAATTTAGGTCCGAAAAACGTTCAAAGCAGACAAAAAAAAATACTTTAGCAAGGAAATAACTGATTCCGTTCGGTTTTTTAAGCACTCAGAAGATCTAGGAAGCAAAGGAGGTCACTTTTCTAAATTTCATTACAAAACTCCCTTAAATTTTTGGGCTGAAATTAATTTCTTTTTTTTTTTTTTTTTTTTTTTTTTTTTCAGGTCGTAAAATGTGTACGTCCACGTTAAAACCGACCGATTGGCATTTGTCGCAAAGCTTGTTTTGGTTTGTTTACCTTCTTAAAAAAGCCTTCTAAAAAAACCAAAACAAACTAGGCGACATTTGCCAATCGGTCGGTTTTCATATGGACGTACACAAATATCCAAATGTCTGAAGTATTTAACTCCGAGCGAGGCCGAAGGCCGAGTGAGGTGAATTTTGTTAAAATATGCAATGGAATGAAAATGTAAGCCTCCTTGATCGCTACTTTTTTCAAACAATACGGAAGATATTTCATCGGTCATCAAAATTTAAATCTAAAAGTTGAAGTAAGTAATTTTTATGGTCATTGTCGGATTCTATGGGTCAAAAAACATAAAGTAGTTTCTCAGATTTGAAAAAACCCAACTTTTATCTTGCGGCAGGAAAAAAAAAAAAAAAAAAAAATTCATACTTTTTGCATAAACCCCTTTTTTGAGAAAAACATATAAAGGCTGGTAGCGACCCCTATACATTTTTTGAAAATTTGAAAAAAATTGGAGAAGGTATCTGGAGGTACCAGAATCGATTTTGAGGTGGAGAATCAAAGTTGGGACACTATAAAGTAATAAATAAAAAAACTTGAAAAACATTATTCTTTAACCTGAAACCCTCTCTACTCATTCAAAATAAATTTTCTCCAAGAATGGGATCAAATGCGATGTTTCTATATTATTTTGGGTCATTTTTGCTATCTTAAAATTTTTTTAAGTTTTTGGGCTGCTCAGATATGAAAAAAACTGTTTTCGCCTAAATAAGTCATATAACATTCATAAGGACTCATTTTTTGGCAAAATGAAATTTTTTCTGGATACATCAATACATAAGGATTATACCCTAAAAAGATCAATTTTTTATGTCATCAAATTTTTTCCTGCGAATTTTTGAAATTTGATCAAATTAAAGTGCGAAAACTAAAAAAAAAAAAAAAAAAAAATTCAGGCGTTACCTTTCAACATTTTTTTAAAAATCTGAAAAAAATTCACAAGTGTTCCAAGACCCTAAAGAACCCATGTTTGCTAGGGAACGAAAATCAGAGATGATCGATTTTTTTGGGTCACCCTAACCTGCATGACTTGCATGTATTACCAAATATCGCATTATCTTGGTTTTCTTCGTAAATCGCTTTTCTAGGGGAAAAGAGATATCAAGCTCTTACTTAGTAGTGTTGCCTGCCATCCGCAATGGCATATAAATAATTACGGGTGTCGAATTTCAACGTGGTAAAGGGACAAAACATAGCAAGTCCTGCAAGTCTTCAGTTTCACTCGTATTTTGGTCTCTAGCTCAAAAACTGGACCAGATATTTAAAAAAACGGACTTCAGATTCGTGATATACGGAAAATTTCCGATAACAAACCCTATTTTTTCGCAAAAAAAATATTGTCGATTTGTTTTTTCTTATGGCAATTTTCGAAACTTTAAGCTTAAGTCGTGGCGACTCGCTTTCCCATAGAATAAAATGTTTTTAAAAAAATCGGGTCTAGCAATAAGAACCATTTTCGGGGGTGGGTAATTCTTGAAAAAACGTTCCGTGTCGGGAAAGACAAATAAGGCACTTTTTGGTAATAAAAAAAGGCTGAAAAGTAATTAATTTTTTCTCAAGAAGAGGGATGTCGTTCTTTACCTTGCATAACACCAATTCACAACAAAAAAAAATTTTCTCGTTGCATCCTTAATGAGAAGCTGCTAAAAAAACAAAACGTGTCGGGAGGACAAATAACGCACTCTTTATCTAATTAAAAAGGTTTAAAAATCATTTTTATATTCTTTTAAAAAAGGATATACTTCTTTACCTTCTAAAACGCAAATTCACTGTATAACAATTTTTTTTCAGTGTGTGTTTGATGAAATATTAAGCAATACTGCCTAAATATAAAAAGGTACGTTTTTTAAGAACTACCCGGGTAAGCGAATTGAAATTCGAAAATTGCCATTAAATAAGGGATACCCTAACAAATATCCTGTTATTTAAAAATGCACCTTTCTGCCCCCACTCCCCCATTTTTAGTCTAATTATATTGTTTTCTTAATTTATTTATTTATTTATTCTCTCACAAAATTGACGCTCAAACACACACACCTAACTTTTCAGGACCTGGAGCCCTATCGCCGAACTATAAACCTTCTTCTCTCCTGGCAGGCACCTCGCCAGTCGTGCACTCAAAAGAAAGGACAAAAAAATGAGAAACTAGCTCGTAATGACTACTCCCAATAGGTAAAAATACGATACCCCTTGCGAATTTCCCGCTTAGAAGTAGTCCGTCCGCAACCATCAAATCATTTACCGTAATCCAAGATGATTCACTCGTACCCCATTAAAATAATCCATTTCTATGGGAGAACGAATGTAATAATAATATAGGCGGATTAAAACTAATAAAAGATCAGGAGCTAACTTTCCCCGGAAAACGCAACAGGTGAGGAAATCTTGGAACAAACATAGAAAGCTCTGATTTCACGTTGTTTTGTTTCCCGCCATTCGACAATAAAATGTTTATGTATCACGCTATAACTGCGGTATTTTTTTTATTCTTCCTCCTTTTTCTCTCTCTCCTTTTTTTTTTTTTTTTTTTTTTTTTTTTCTTGTTTTTCTCCTCGAGGAAAACACGAGAAGCCTTTCGCTTTTGTGCAATATTAACGGGAAGACCCGAGGGAAATCTTATTAAATTAATTTTCGCGTGTCGAAAATCTGTCATTGTTCGCTGACCTATAAACTCGCGTTTTTTTTTCTCCCCGAATAAAAAATAACAAAAATAAAATAAAATAAAATAAAATAAAAAAATTCAATAAACAAACATTAAATTTTCCGCCTTATAAAATATTAATCTTTTCCAAAAAGTTTTGCGGGAGGGGGGTTTTTTGAATGAGGAAGGTGAAAAGAAAATTACAGATAATAATATGACTTTTAGATATCAGGCATTGCGAAACACAAGTTCAAAGTTTGGGTTTTCCACAAAGTTTCCCTTTTGTAATTATAAAGTTGAACAGTTTAAAGAAACTGGCATCAATATTGTATTTGATATTTGGTTTAATTACATTTCTTATGAATGAGCTATTCATTTACGATTGCGGTTAGCGGGAAGAACCGTTTAACTGTCATCTTAAAATTTTTATTTTTCTTCTTCATTTTACCGGTTTCCGAGAACTCCGCAAAAGGGAGCGAAACAATAGGGGAGAAGCACTCGCCGAATTGCAGTTTCCCTCTTCCGAAAATTTACAACCCCCCCTCCCCCGGGTTTTTGATAGAAATTCCGAACGAAATCGAAAACCCCGAAAGGTTTTGACGACATTCAATTATAAAACACTTATAACTTTCTTCTCGTAAACCGTTATGAATAACCCAGGTTACCGCTGTCATAAAGTTGCAACTTTCTATGAAATATTATTTAACTTGTTTCCAACTAACACATTCTTACGAATTAAATGGAATTATCTGGGAATTTATTTCAGTTTGAAAACGATTTCGATTCGATAACAATCGGAAAACATTGTTGGAAATATGCTTTGTGTTAAATGAAGGGAAAACTTAAAGTTTCCTACTACTGTTAAACGGTCCTTTCCATTGTCTCCCCGGAAAACCTATTATCATCTTTCTGTTCCCAAGGTACTATCTTTTGATGGTGGAAAATATCCCCCGCCATCGGACAAAGATCAAAAACAATTAGAAGTCGTTATACATAAGGAAACAAGGGGAAGAGGTGCTACGTTGCTTTATGAGTTTAACGTTCTTCGTCTTAAAGTTTCCTCTATAATATAATTACCATTGAAAGTATTTTAGAGGTAGGATTTCGATAAATTTATGTTTTATTGGAATTCAAATTCAACTGCCCCGAAGAAAAAGTCCCAATTTTTTTTTTTTGAACAGCTGAAAAACTCGCTATTTTTTTTGTGACGACCTATAAACGATCTATTTGGATGTTAATTGCTATATACGATAGGTCGTTTTTGCAGTGACACAGAAAAAGATAGGAAGCTTTTGAATTGTTCCATAGGATGGTATTGGAAGAGCGGAATTTTTTTTTTTTTAATTTTGGAGACGAACCGCCTCTGATTTTGCTTTAATGCCTGTACGATTACCCCACAAAAAATTTTACAGGGTGTCTACCGACCTATAAAACCTATATTTAGCCTATATTTTTCAAATAATGTTTAATTTAATTTAATTTTATATAATTTATTGAGTTTACTTTTAACTATATTCATCATTTCAATTTCTTCATTTTTGTTGGAGGCATCCAACCGAGGTCCCTTTTTTGGAAAAGTTACTATTTTTAACATGAGTCCCTAAAAGTTCCTATTTTGAAAAAAAGTCACTAAAAGTCCCTGTTTTTCTTTGTTTTAATTTTTATGCCTGGATCATTTTATTAAATAAGAAAATGATGCTATAAAACTTCATGAAATAGCCCATCTTTTCTCAAAATTTCTAAAATTTTTCGCTCGGCCTTCGGCCTTGCTTAGCTTGGTTTAACATCTATTTCAATGCAGTTCAGAAAGAAAGTAGGTGCAAATGAAAATGGACCCGAAAAACTGCATTAAATGATGTTTAAGAAAATTTTTAAGAAACTTAAAACAGAATATTAGCTTAAATTTTCACTTCAACCCAGTTTTTTTGTTTCATATTGCCTTTGGTCTTAATTCATTTTGAAAAATATATTACATGTTTTTAAGTTAGCGTTATGCAGCCTGTTTCAAGTGTATCTTTGGAGCTAAAAAATGGAAAAAAATCTTTAAGCCGTGGTACCGTTAACAGGTCAAAATTTCGTTATGGTTATATCAAGAAGCTTGTCGTAACCTGACTAAAGAAAAATGCATGTGATTGCAATTTTTTATCTTAATCAAGATGAAAGTTGTTGCTAAAAAATGGCTAAAGCTAAATCAATATTTTTTGAAGCGTCTCAGCCATTTTTAAGCAAAATTAACCACATATTTCTGAAAGTCCTCCGAACAATGGTTTCTATGACATTTCGACCTTTTTCGTGAGGATCAAAGTGGATCAAAACTGAGCGTAAGGGGGTCAAATCAAGCTTGGACCTAAATCAAAAGTTCGATAATTAAATGTTTTTGGCCCCTGAAAGGTACCTAATTTTCCCAATTTTGGTCCCTAAAGTCCCTCATTTTTTAGGGCTAGAGCGGTTCGATGCCTGTTGTTGAAAAGATAAAACTAATTAATTTATGGTCGTACCTGACTTGATTTTATTGTTTTGATTCAGTGTGATATGCAACAGACCTATTTTGATTGGGGTATAACATAAAATAGATAATTTTAAGAACCTATACTTTTTCAAGATTGACCTATAAAAACCTATAAAAAGCCTATATTTTCATTTCCGAAAGCTGGTAGACACCCTGTTTTAGGTCGATCAGACACCATTAAGGTGTGCCCCAGCGCAATATTTCCATAGGCATAAATTGTGCAAAAATAATGCATGTGTCCAGGTTTTCATGCTTAAAAAAGTTATGCATACATTTCGTAAAAATTATGCATATTTTTTTTGTGCTTCAAAAAATATGCATAAAAACTTCGCAAAAATTATAACCACCATGTGAGTCTTGTCCCTCCGAAACATGTTACTAAAAAAATACGATCTTACTTTATTTTCAAATTTTTTTTTAAATTGCTGAAGTGAGGGCTGGGGTGGGTCCGAAAAAGAAAAATCCCTATTTATATCTCGCCTACAACAACACAAAAAAAAAAAAAAAAAATCTCCAGAAAAATGGAGATTTTATCGAGTTGAAGAATGAGTCGCAGAAAAATATGTCGGTCAATTTATTATTCTCTTAAGATAAAAAAAAAAAAAAGAGGAACAAAATATCTTTTCAGAGTCACAGGGTCTTCCATCGCGGAAGACGAAATATGATCTTATCTTTCTTGAGTTTCCCCGTTTAATTATTCCGTACGACGTAGAATAATCATTTTTCTTCTCATTTGAGGAGCATCGCTCATTTTAAGAATTCCGCGAGCGGCGATCGTATCATTCTTCTTTTTTTTTTTTTACATTCCCAACCCCCTCCTCCGGTTCGTGAAGAAGCAATTTTCTCTTTTTTAGAAAACCGTTTATAAAACGGTGAAGTCTTTAAATCACAATAAATAATGGCGGTCAAGTTGACAGATAAAACAAGTTGAAAATGTTTATAAAAAGATAAAGTCATTCAGGGAAGAGGAAAAAAAAAAAAAAAAAAAAAAGACAAAGTAAATCTTTTATCGATTCTGGCAGTGTAAAGAGTGGCCATATTGAATATTTTGAGATGAAGAGAAAAATAACGAAAATGTAGAGTCAAGCTGACAGAAACCATCAATCTCTCTTTCTCTCTCCATCTTATGCTGATTCCCTCCCTGCATTTTGGATAAAATCTCTCCAGAGACAAGTTTTCCAATTTATCTTCCAATTTTTGAAAGATGCAATACGCATGTATGATTTTATAATGTAACAATTTTCTTTTCCGCGGGGGAATTTTCTATATTACGACTGTCACCATATTCGTCAATTTGCTGAACAGAATGATTCGCATTTTATTTTATTATTTATTTATTTATTTATTTAGCACCAGCAATTTTTTTTGTTTTCTATTTTTTCGAGATAAAATACAAAGAGTAGGCCTATAGTAGGTCAATAATTATTATTTTAAAATGAAAATATTTAAATAGCGAAACGAAGTGAATCAAGGTAGATGAAAGAAGAAATTTTGCTCAGTGCATGCACACACGTGCTTGAGAATTTCTCCTGCTCAAAAGTGTATTTTCTCCTTCACTTTGTCAACGTATATATTCTCGTAGGCGTCGTTCATCAAATACACCCACGACGATTTTCTTGACTTATTTTATACTTCTTAAGGATCCCATTACACGTGAGAATTGCTACATGTGCTTTTTAAATTTTCTTCTAAGAAAATCGTGAAAACCGTGTTCTAATATTTTTCTCGGGAATAAAAAAAAAAATAAATTGCCAGCCAATTATTTCTTTTCATCTCTCATTCCCTTTATGTAGCGAGATACAAGCTTACTGCATTTTATAACTACGTTCTGGTCTTCTATAAATTCCATAAGCATTTTTCTTCGTGATTTTAACCTTTTCCCCTCCGGCGGCGGTAAAGATGATAGGTTTCCTGATGCGAGAATTTAGTGCTAGCGTATAAATTCGGGATAGCGGGATTTCCCGTCCCTAAAATTTCCGGGATATCGAAAAAATTTTCAATGCCGAAAATTTAGTTGGAAAATTTGGTTTTTGAGCCGAAAATGAATTTTTTTCCCAAAAAATGGCGACAATCTCTTCACCAGTTCGATTTAGAGGTTATCACAGTGGGCCAGAAAAAATTATTTTTGGACAAAAATCGATTAAAAATTTTCAAAATTTTACATGATTGATCGGACAACGTCATTTTTAGGTTGTTTCTGTTCCTTATATAAGCAAAAAAATTATTCAGAACATTTTTTTGCTTTTTTAGATTGTTTTTAACCCACTTTTTGTTAATAATGACATAAAATTTGTTAACGCTGTAGGTATGTTAAAATAAATCAGAAGTAATCGAAATATGATTTACTGATAGTCAGCTATCATGGAGTGTAAAGCATTACTCCTCCAAACATTTTTTTCTGGCGGTAATTGGTTTTTAGAGTTAATTAAGTCAAAAATTGTATTAAAATTATTTTTCAACTAAGCTTTTAGTGGGTTTATTTAAAAGTCTTCAAGACGTCTATGGTCTCATTATGAAGCCTAAAGGTGCTAAATCAAAAATCTGCTTACAATTTTTGCGCCTCTTTGCGCCTAAATTTTGTCCAAAAATAATTTTTTCTGGCCCACTGTGCGTCATGTTTAATGACATTTTTTATTCGGGACGCTAATTAATAAGGATCTTTTGTGTTTCAAATCAATTTTCGAAATTTTTTTACGGTCGGGAAAAATTTGGACCTTCAGGTCCAAATATTCTGGCGTGAATACTAAAAAATATAAACATTTTTACAAAAGTGTAACGAAGTACCGACTGTTTACAAACCGGAAAAAGAGACCATGTTGCCAGTAGTGATGTTAAATATACCGTATATTTTATCGTTGTACCGTATATTTTATCGTTTAATCATATATATATATAAATATTTATGTATAAATATATCCATAAGTTAAACATATACTTTTTTTGGGGTTGAATTTCACATATTATTCCTCGCTTATTTAATTTAACAACTTTTTTGATTATTTTTTAATGAATTAAAAGATAAAAAAGCATTTTCATTTGACATTGAGTTGCTGATCAATGATTAACAGTTGATGAATATGAATGATGATCCGGTGGTCTAAGGCAGCTATTTTTGTAGAAGCAGCCATCTTTAGGCGCGAAAATTAAAACTATTCTATAAATTTACGTTTGTAAGGTCAATATAAAGGTTTTATAATCGTTTTTTTATTATTTTTAATTTAAATATTTATTCTAAATAGACTTATAACGTTTATTTCAATGAATATTACCTGTTTTACGAAAAAAGCTAAAAACATGTGAGGTACACCGTATAAATATACAATGAAAAGCTTCATATATATTTATAAATATATACGTATATATATACGGTAAATTTATGTAAATATTTAGGATTAACATCACTAGTTGCCAGCCCTGGCGCACTTTATGGAAATCTCTGGCGCGAAATAATGCCGTCAGGGGCGCTGTATGTCCTCAGCGGTAACGAATCAAAATCCACTATTTTAGAAAATTTTCAACTCTGTTTAACTACAGCTAAGGGCATGCAGCGTCCCTGGCTGAAGAATTCCGATTGGGGCGATGCAAATTACATATACAAAATTTTGTTGATTTTTTACCCTCCCTCCCCTCTAGTTGTAAGGTCAGCTCGTTACCATTAAGCCTCCAGGCCTGCAGGCATTTTCACATATTTTCACTTCGAAAAAAGGAAATGCTTTTTCAGTATTCCTAAAAGAAATACAAACGTCTTTTCCGAAAAATTCACTTACTCAGGATTAAATATAAAAGTATTGAATAAAAGGTTTTAAAGGGATAAAAAAAAAAAAAAGATCAAAAACGGTTTGCATCTTATAAAGATGATTTAGCTTGAGAAAGAAATATCTCAAAGGGAAGCTGACAGTGGGTTAAATAAAAGTCATGTCGAAGAAAGGTTTGTATGCATTTTGCATGTCGGAGCTTTGCCGTTTGCCGTCGTGGGATTTCTCACCTGGGACCTTTCATCACTTTCCTTTCTTTCATTTACTCTTTAGCTTCAATTTTTTTTCTTCTTTTTTTTCTTTTCCCCTCCGTTTTAAACTTTTTTTTACAGAAAAAAAAAGTTGGTTGGCTTTTTTTTTTCTTTTCCCCTCCGTTTTCAACTTTTTTTTACAGAAAAAAAAAGTTGGTTGGCTTTTTTTTTTCTTTCATCCGCGACAAAAATATTCTCAGGTGTCAGCAGTCAAGAAAAATTCATTTTTACAAGATTTTCTTTTCTTTTTTTTTTTTTTTCTCCTCACTGCCTCCCTTCTCCCGGAAAACGTTTCTCGAACACATGTATTAATAAAGGATGCATTAAATTGGATCAAATAAAAACGTGACATTTATTTGATATCGTGAAATGCCTCCTCTCCCCCTGTCGTTAACGACATAACAAATATATCATTCCCCTACACAAGACAGCTAACGAAAACTTTCTTTTGTCTTTTATTGAATGGGCCGGCAAAAAATCCAATTAGAGAAATTATACCATTTATCATAAGAGATTAACTTTGCACTCGAAGATGTCTTCTTTTTCTTCCTCTTTTTCTTTTCCTACTTGATGCTCTTTTCTTTCCCCTTCTTGTAACGTTATGTTTTTTTTCCCTCTCCTTTTGAATTTTTTGTTTCGCTCCCTCAAACTTTTACACTTATAACTCCATCTTTATTTATCTTTAGACAATAACCGATATTCACCGTCTTTTTTTTTTTTTTTTTTTTTTTTTTTTTTTCAATCTTCGTATTTATTTTCAATTTTTCCTTCGCTTTAACTTTTGTTAAAAAGTTTCTCCTCTTTTTTTTTCTTCTCGTGAAACGTGCGGTCGGGAAATAAAGGTGCTGAAGGGCTTCCAGGAGGTAGTTAAATGAGCAAAAAAAAAAAAAAAAAACTTTCAATCGATGAATTTTAACAATGAAGACAATGAAGATAAAGAAAAGGGAAAAAAACTTTTTTTATTATTTATTATGTAATGACGACTTTATTATTATTGATGGCTTCGGAAAAAATGATTCTTTTCAAGTTTTTTTTTATCTTATTTTACGGAGCTGTGCGGTGATTTAAAGAAAAAAAGGTTATTTTCTACCTGTACGTGGCAGTCAAAGACCCGAAATCTGGTGTTGTCCAATAACAGCCAATAATATTTTGGCAATATTTGTACCCTCACACCTGGCTTACCTCTACCTGAATTAAGGTGTTTATTAATATTTCTCGAATTTTAAGTGAGTAGTTATAAACTGGTCCATACGAGAAAGAGATGCATAAATTGTACAAAAATCATTTATAAATTATGGACATACATAGAAAATGCATGAATTAAGGGCAGTCTCCACTTGATAACATTCACTGCACTCGCGTTGTCCGCCTTCGCGATTATCGTAATCACACCGGAAGTACTTTGCAGATTTTACTCCCGTAAACATTTTTGGCATATAAAAAATACCGTATGTTCCATTAAGTGTACAAGTCTGGTTGATCCAGGATTTATTATGGAAGAGATTTAGTATCTTCCCCATGCCCAAATTAAAACTTTTCTTTCTAAATCCGTAAAAACATCTTGCAAATCGCCATTTTTAATGTTTGTAAACAAAAAAAAGCAGAAGATAATGAAAAAAATCATAGGCGAAAGATCAAAAAAATTTCCGGTGCGAATACGTCAATCGCGAAGGCGGATAACGCGAATGCGGCGAACTTTATTAAGTGGAGACTGCCCTTTATGAATAAAAAATTTAACTTTTTTTACCGTAAAAATCCTTTGATATAATAGGGTATTTCATTTTTGAAAAATTTTGGAGTAAAAATAAAGTACATGAATCTAAAAAATTTTTTGCGCCATAAAAAGTATTAAATTTTTTTTTTTTCTGTATGTAATAATTTGTTAAAGTTGGGGGCTAAAAATTGTAAATCAAAACAGTCGGAATAAGCGCGGAAGCGCTGTGACGTCATATGTTAATATCGTTCTGCCCAAAAAAATTTTCCAAGAATGCTGTGGCTTGGTTTATAAACATTGAAAGCATCGCATTCTATGACAAATTTTCCGGCAGAACGATATTAACATATGACGTCAGCACGCTTCCGCGCTTATTCCGACCGTTTTAATTTCTGTACGTCAGAGCCAAGGGGTCGTCCATGTATTACGTAACGCAAAATAGGCCACTTTTTGACCCCCCCCTCCCCCCCTTGTAACACACCCGTAACGCAACCTGTAACCCCCCCTTCGTTATTACGTAACACGGGTTCTAACCCCCCCCCCCTTTGAAAAATATTAAAATTTCGTTTTTGAAGTCAAAAAAAATTTCCAGCTTCTTGATAAATTTTAATCAGATTTTACGAGTTAAAAAATTTTTTAATTTTTCTATTTTAAAGAATAACTGGGAAAATTTTTTTAAAAGAGTGAAATAAAATTGAAGTAATTTTAATATTAAAATTACGTAACGCATGGCCCAGCTCCCCCCCACCCCCCCGTAACAATGCGTAACAGTTCCTTCGACCCCCACCCCCCCGTCCAGGCGTTACGTAATACATGGACGACCCCCAAAAGGTTCAATATGCAAATTAAAGATGTCCGCTAGACGTTGTTTACCCATAACAAACGGCCATCTTGAATTTGCATATTGAACTTTTTGGCTCTGACGTACAGATTTACAGTTTTTAATCCCGAACTTTGACAAATTATTACATACAGAAAAAAATTTTTTTAATACTTTTTATTACACAAATAATTCTTGAAGTATATTTACTTTACTTTGACACCAAAATTTTTCAAAAATTAAATAACCTGAAAATACCCTATTATGCATAACTTATGCATAAATAACTACTATGCATAAAATGCAAAGAAAAACTTGAATAAGCGCAATATTTGCAAATTTTCCTGCTTTATGTTTTAAAAATTTAAATGTTAAAATTATGCATGTCTAAAGTTTCGTATAAATAATGCAAAAATAACCCTATCATTTATTTATATATTTTTTGCATTTATTTTGCAAAAATTTTATGTACATTTTTTGCATCATTTTTTCGTACGGGAGCATAATGTTCCTGGTGCCTCCCAATGAGAAAAAAAATATTAATATTTATAAAATAAGTCGTGTCTCCATTAGCGATTTATCCGATGATCGGATTATTCGACCACCGGAAGTACTGTAACTTTCGAACACTAGGAACTTGAAAATAACAATGGCGTATTCGGTATTTTGTTTATGTTTTTTGCGTGCGGGATATTTTTTGCGTAGAATCTTCGGATTTGGAACAATAAATCTCTTTCTTTAACATCCCGCACGCAAAAAATAAAAACAAAATAACGAATACGCCATTTTTATTTTAAAGTTCGAGATTTTTTCTAGTGTTCGAAAGTACAGTACTTCCGGTGGTCGGATAATCCGATCATCGGATAAATCGCTAATGGAGATGCGACTATACAGTATTTCTGAAATATTTTTCTGAAATATTTATAAAATATTAATTTTTTTATTTGAAACGAAAAGCAATAAAAATATTTTTAAAATATTTGTCAAAATTTTAAAAATATTTTTATTTAAATTGTTTAATTACACCCCAAATCAGGCAAATCGGGATAGTGAAATTCGTGTTCCTCGGGCTTTTTTCTATAAATGTAAGCAACTCCAAAAGAAAAAAAAATTCTGTGGCTCCAAATTTGGACATATATAAAAATTAAGGCCTAAAAATCGGGTTTGAGAGCTAAAAAAGCGCTAACCACCGACTCAGGCGTTGATCGGAGAAAATCGAGATGGTAAAATTCGTCTTGTACAACGTCTAAAGTACCTAAATTTTTGTAACATTCATTTACGGAAAAATGCACCAAATTTTCCTTTTATTAAATGTTATAAAAAAAAATTGTGGCTTAGGCCCTTTTTCTGCTCTGCGCCACCCCTAAATCGTTAAAAAAAATGTTTCAAAATTTGTCTTGCGTTTTTGCACTAAAATGAATATCCATTTTTCGGCAAAGAGCAAAATTGAAAACAATTTTTTTTTTTTTTTTTTTTTTTTTTACTCTTTCTATTTATGAGTAATGAAAAAACACTTTTTTTTTCACTTACCAACAACATGTAAGTATCCAAATTGAGTCTTTGCTGTAACTGTATTAATTTGACACATGTATCTCCCTTTATCTTCCTCCTGTACATTATTGATGTGCAGAATCCACGTTCTGTGCTTATCATGTGATACCGATATACGTGGATTCCTTGTGATAACGTGAGTGTGGACAGTTAAAATGGCGGACTGCTCGAAATGCATCCATGCCACCTAAAAAAAGAAAAAAGAAAGAAAATCATTACTAAAGGGAAAAAAGTGTGATTAAATTTGACTGACTGACTGATTGATTGATAGATTGATTAAGATGTTAAACAGGAATTTCCGAGAAAATTTATATTGAAAACCCTTCTTTTTTTTTAACGAAATTCTATTGGATTAAAAGAAAAGATGTGAATCATTCATCGGATGACCGACTTTTTTTTTTTTTTTTTTCCTCCCGGAGGATATCCGAATTTTGAAAAGAGGATTTAAACAAGATTAAAAACGTTATTAAGCATGACCCCCCCTTCCCCCCCTCCCTCTATTTATAACGATCTTATAAGCAGCGGATTAAATTAAAGTTAAATTTTTCTTGTGGAAAACTTGCCAAAAAATTTTCACGAAACAAAAAAGAAAGGAATAAAAATGGTAAATAATTCGTGCGAAAAAAAAAAAAGAGTTTTCCTTTCTATGAAAAGGAAAAGCCAATTACACTTAATGAATTGGATTGTTAATATTGCTAATTTTTAAAGTAAGCTCCTAAGTGCTTGGGTTGAATTCAATCATTCAAAGTATTAATTGACTCCTTTTAACATTTCAATCAGCCTTCCCTCCTTTTTAAAACATTTTATTTACAAGTTTAAAAAGTTTTTACGTTTATTAACCAGCCATTTCTTTTGGTAAAAAAAAGCCTTAATCTTCCTGCATATTTGTTTTAAGTAAATTTCGGCGAGGAGTGTGCACATTATAATCCCCCGAAAAAGTTTTCATTTCGAAGAAAAAGCTTTTTACCGAAAATCCGAGTAAAAAGTTTTTTTTTTTTTTTTTTTTTTTTTTTTTTTTTTGTAAGTAATTTTATTATACGCGAAATATTATATGAAGCTTTTTAATTTTAAAACCGAGAGGTTTTTGGAATGATTACGAGTGCGAAATTACATCACCGGTCATTAAATTTTTGAACAAACCGAGGAAATCATCGTGAGTTTTGGTATGTTTTCAGTTTGTATCCGTCTGACCACAATCGACCGAGGATTTTATAATTTGTGGTTCGAAACCGCTTCGGTTTCGGGATTGTTTTAAAATTATCCTGGTTCACGTGACAAATTTTCCGAGAGGAATTTATCGAAATTTTTACATTTACTCGAGGAAAAAAAGCTTGCAAAGACTAAAAATATTTTTATTTATTTATTTTTTTTTTTTTTTTAAACAAATATTTAAGTATGTTTGTTGACTGTTGATACCACGAACGTTGGGCCAACATGCTGGTAATTTTTGGCTTGTTGTATTTGAATTGGGTTGGTTCGTGCAGATTTTTTAAAATGTTGAAAAATAAGGAATATTGGGAATAACGCAGAATTAGGAGTACGGAGTTGTTACCGTGCTCTTATATGGACACGAGAGATGGACGTTGGAAAATAAGTTGAGGCTTTTGAGACGTGGGTACACCATCGAACGTTTAAAATTTCGTGGGCTGACAGGGTGAGAAATACTGACGTCTTGGTTCGTGTGGAAAAGGAGTTGGAAGTGCTCTACGAGATCATGCGTCGGAAGTTTGATTATTTTGGCAACGTAATTCGAAATGTAAAGTGCCGACTCCTTCAGCTTGTCACAGAGTTTAAATCGAGGGTAAGCGCAAGCAAGGCCGAAGGAAAACCTCGTGGCTTATGAATCTCAGGGACTTGCTCGGTGTTGATTCCTTGAGTCATTTTAGAGCGGCAGTCTGAAAAGTAAAAATCAGCCAGATAATAGCCTATCTCCGTCGCGGAGCCGGCACTTAAAAAGAGAAGAAGGAGTAACGCAAAAGTTTAGGAAAATTGGGCAGAAAACTACGAAATTAACGGCTTCAATATTTCACGTACGTCAACCTGGTAATTGTTTTAGAGCATGCATGGTGAGCCTCAACGAATTTTTTATTCGACAAAAGTGGTGACAAAAATTGATCGCGGGAAATCATTAAGGATAGTGCAGAGGTTCGAAAACTGTTGGAACCAAAATCCTAGCTGATCCCCAAAACAAGATATCTCCATAATTAGACTTTTTTGAGCTGAACTTTAAAAACGAAAGGCTTAAGTGGGCGGGACATGTCGCTCGCGCACTTCCGTCAAGATATATCCGGTAGGTCCTGGAGGGAAAGCCGACGAGTCCCAGACCTCCAGGAAGACCACGGATGAGATGGGAAGATAACGTCGCGGCTGATGCGAGAAGGTTGGGAATGCCAGACTGGCGAGATGTCTGTCTGGAGAGGCCCGAATGGAAGAAGGATTATAGTGTGGCGATAGGGCCTGGCTGTAAAAGCCAGCTACACATCTGGCCTGTGCGTGTTTAAAAACTGACTTGAGAGGGCTGTCAGAATGATCACATGGGGTTAAAAACCGTTGCAATGAAGATCCCAGCTCATTTGCAAAAACATATCTCTTATTTAAACTTTTCTCCGCTACAGCCTTAAAAACTTGACTTCATATGGCCGCCAGAATTATTTAGAGCTCGAGAGATTTAAAATGGAGATATTCCGTTTTTAGGATTAGCTAGATTTCGGTTTAATGGTTTTTGACCGTATGCATGATCTGCAATTACATCAGAAAGTAATTATATTACGCGCCTTTTCCTTCGTGATCACAGTGTACTAGTGTTAACTACGCGCCAAAATTCACACAAATACCCCTCTATATATAAGAAAAACGGCCATCGCCCTCAAAACCCTTCGCAGGTATCGGAGCTCGAGTCCGCAAACCCTCATTGTTTTACTGTGTGCCGAACACATAGGTTCTCCTCGTGCACAACGTCGATATATCTTTATTTTCAGTTCTTCTTTCGTCTTATTTAATTAAATACAACGGTTTTTAACCCTGTGAAGTCAGTCAGCTTTTAAGGCTATAGCGCAGAAAAGTCGAAATATGGAGTTATGTTGTTTTGCAAATGAGCCGGGATCTTCATTGCAACGGCTTTTAACCCATATGGGATCATTCTGACAGCGCTCTGAAGGCAGTTTTTGAAGTTCTAGCGCAAAAAAGTCTAATTATGGGGATATCTTGTTTTGGGGATCAGCTAGGATTTTGGTTCCAACAGTTTTCGAACCTCTACACTATCCTTAATGATTTCCCGCGATCAATTTTTGTCACCACTTTCGTCGAATAAAAACTTCGTTGAGACTCACCGTGCACGATTTTTAGGTTGTTCTTCCGATGAATTTGAGATTCTTAGTTGTTCGTTCTCCTGCAACTTAAACAACTCTTCCTGTATCTTAGGGCGTTTGGGCACGGTCATTCTCAGAGTGCTCCAAGATTCTAT
Source organism: Liposcelis bostrychophila (assembly GCA_037577465.1). Taxonomy (NCBI): domain Eukaryota; kingdom Metazoa; phylum Arthropoda; class Insecta; order Psocodea; family Liposcelididae; genus Liposcelis; species Liposcelis bostrychophila. Next base: position 10,582,535 of record CM075212.1, read on the forward strand.
TTTTAATGTATCTTTCTGACTCACAACGCTATATTCGATTCACATGACTCAAACAATAAACTTCATTTAACTCCGGACGGATTTCTTTCTCCATTACGAAATAAGAAATCTTATTTACTTCCGTAAAAGGGATGCTCGCATTCCCATAAAAGATTTTAACAGGGAAAAAAAAAATAAATAAGAAGAAGAATTGCATTCCAAACTCCATCGTAAATCCGAATTCATTTCCTTTTGAATAATAAATGTTTATCGAAAAACATGTTTCATGAAAATCAAAGCTTAAAAGCGATAAACCGAAAAGTCTAAGCTCCAAACAGTCAAATCTATTGAAACGGTTTTTACGAGGCATTTAACCGTCGTTATGGACGACCTCTCTTACCGTTTCGCTCCTCATAAAAGGATAAAAACAATCTTTCTCCTACGGTTTTATTTATGTATTCCATGAAAGTGGTGAAGATAAATGGACCTTTTCGATTCAAAAACGTTTTCCCGTTTTTCGAAAACTCGCCTAGGATTGAAACCCTGTTTGATTTATTCCGTTGTTTGTACCCCGTGAAGGGATTGCAATGAGGTCTACACATTCCTGATCGATGGATTCTCCCTAAAAAAATCTTTTTTTTTGCCTTTTTTTCGCCCCCGAAATCAGCGCGCCCAGGATTCATCCAAAATCGTTGCGTTCAGGTAATGACTTCGCTCCTTTAACGAAAAAGAAAAGAGGAAAAATTTTCCACGGGAAGTCGGGAGTTAAGAGGATGAAACCGGGCGGAAAATCGTTGGTTCTATCGGCATTAGGTAAACACGGTGGAGGAAGAAGCCATGAGATGATCCCTTTGAACAGAAGGGAAGGATATTTTATTTTGTTAATCTCATACGTTATCTCTGACGCAGTAAGTGGTTTCTGTGCCCGAGGTTACCACAAACTCGGCGCCACGGCTTGTCGTCCCCATCGCCCTTCTTTCACTTATGGAAATGAAATATGTGTAAGTTCCTTATGTTCACACTTTTCCGGGACGTCGTCTTCGACAGTTTCCCCCATTTTTTGCATTTCAGAACTCCCCGACCGTCGTTTTTTAATCTTTTTCGATCAAAACTTTTTGGTAAAAAAAAAACTTTTTTTTATTATTATTCGAAATGTAAAAATGGAACACTAAACTTTTTCCCGCCCCCCGTTTCCTCTTTCCAACTATTTTTTGATTAATTGTCCTTCGATGTTTTAAACGGTTTTCCCATCCGATAAAAGATGACATTCGAAACGCGGAAAGAGAGAGAGAGAGAGGAAGAGAGAGCGACTTTCCGCGCGTAATTCTACTTTTTCATTTTTCCTCCCCGGTGTGACGCGCATATAGGTTTCGAAAACAAAATATTAAGTTCTTTTCATTTTTACCTTGCAATCCAAAACTTGGCTCGGGGTACAAAAACAAGTTTCAAAGCAGTAGGGGAACCGACATTACGACGCCACAGTCCGGCGCCTTTTTTCAATGCTATTTCTTTGGTGTTAGCCGCTTAGCTTTTTTTTTAGTGTGTGTGTAAAACACCTTGCTTTTATTCATTTCGGAAGCGATTTTCCGGAGAGTAAATTAATGCTTGCTTTGCAGACCAAGGCGAGGGTAAAGCTTAGTATTCGCGACGAATTATAAAATTTAAGGTTTTAGACTTACATTAGCAGGGGGTTCAAATGAAGTTTTTCAGCTCAGCTTTCAAGAAGAGGAAGCCTATTTTTTTTTTCTCGGAATCGACTTATCGAGTTTTGAATCACAAGGCTATTTCTTGGGGTTTTACCTGATTGTTAACCTAAGGATAACCGCTTATTGTAGCTCCCGGGAATTCCCGGGGCTCCCGGGAACTCACGGGAGCAATCAATTTTTTCCCGAAAAAATTTCTCGGGAACCGTTTTTTTAAATTGTCGGGGAACCCGCCTCCCTGTAATGGAGTTTCTCATTTTCGAGAATTCCCAATTCCCGGGATCGACAATTTTTTTCCGGGAAAGGGAAATTGTAGGGAGCAATCAATTTTTTCCCGAAAAAATTTCTCGGGAACCGTTTTTTTAAATTGTCGGGGAACCCGCCTCCCTGTAATGGAGTTTCTCATTTTCGAGAATTCCCAATTCCCGGGATCGACAATTTTTTTCCGGGAAAGGGAAATTGTAGGGAGCAATCAATTTTTCCCGAAAAAATTTCTCGGGAACTTGTTTTTTAAATTGCCGGGAATACAGCTCCCAGGGAATGGAATTTTTTTCATTTTCGAGAATTCCTGATTCCCGGGATCGACAATATTTTATCGGGAAATGGGAATATTTTATCAACTTCACATAAAATTTTCAATGATTTAGAAAAAATTTATAAAAATCAGAAATTTTTTAAAAATGATTTCTTTTTTTACTTCAAGCGTGCCCTTTAAGCGACATGGAATAATTTCTGTCGACATGGTTCCGCTTATTTTCAAACTTAAATACCCACAAAAAAAAAAAAAAAAAAAAAAAAAAAAAAAAAAAAAAGGGTTTTTTTTTTCTAGTCTTTGGAATAAGTTCCTGGTTTTCCCGGGAATCCAAATATCAATTTCTCTAACCCCGAGAGATGAAAATGCTAACCAAAACGGGAATTCTCGTACCCGGGATTGATATTATTTCAAAAACGGTAATTCCCGATTCCCGGAAATGTAAAAATTTCGGAAATTTGCAATCTCTATTCCGGCCTATTGGGAGAGGGGGTTTTCGATAGGGCAAGTATTTTCTGATTTTCGGGGCTATTTTAACCAAATCTAATCAATTTTTCGATTTAAGCATCATTTATGGCTATTTTTTTCTGGAGATGGCAACATTTTTCCACATTCCTGCCTCATTTTCAAGGTCATTTTTGAATCCTACAGATCAAATTACATATGAAGACCCTTGATTACGAAATTCCTTACTTTGTTTCCCAACCAGTCCCAAAATCCGGTCTCATTCATAAACCTATTTTTCCTTCATATCCAAATTTTGATGAGGGCCTTTTGCAGTCCCAGCTAAACTCAATCGGGTCCCACTGCAAACTACATGGCGGCTGGACGAAGTTTACACCAACTCCAGGTGTAAAAAAGTTCAGAAAGTGGCAGAGTCCTTGACATACGACGAAACAGCGGTCGAAAAAAATTAATCCACCTTCAAAACTTTCTTAAGAAAAAATATCAAGAGGAAAAAAATTGCATAGAAATTTTAAAAGGAGTAAACTGATCCAGAGGAAAAGATCCTACCCCGGTTAAAGGAAGTCTGGAATTATGCACTGCGAGGAAAAGTGTAACGAGAACGAGGAGAATTGTGGGGGATGAAATGAACTCGTGTTTCCTGAGCCATTCGTCTTGTCAGTACTACCGACTTTGAAAATCAGGGGTATCCACTTTCTTTCCCCGTCTCCCTAACCTCCTTTTTTAAACACTTCACGCCTGTCAAAACATATCCTTTTTCACTTTAACAACTAGTCTCCCGATTTTTAACGACGAGAAAAAGAAAAAAAAAGCAAAAGAAAAAAAAAAAGCAAAAAAAAAAAAAAGAAAAAGAAAAAAAAAAGAAAAAGAAAAAAAAATTATCCGACTAATGTAATTACAAAAGTCATTTGAAAAGACATGGACCCCGGGAAAAAAAAAAGAAAACGCGGAAGGAAATATCGATGAGACTCGAATAAAATTAAAATTAACTTTACATTTCCTCCCCCTCCCCCCCTCCCTCCCTCTTCCGGTCTGGGAGAAAACCCCGTGGGAATATCGAAATCCAATGCTTTATCGCTTCCCACGATTAGTAATTGCGTTATAGTTTGTGTGAAATTTACAGAGCAATTAATTCACCACTTTTCCCTGTTTTGTTTTTCGTCGAGGCCAAATATTGACAAAAGCTTCTGGGAAATTTAATGGAATAACAAAAGGTAAAAAACAATTTTTAAATCAATCGGGGATATAACCGACTCCGGTGCTTCTCGTCGGGTAAATAAAACTTTTTTTTTTTTTTTCGGACAAATAATTATGAATTTTGAAATGCATTTCTCGTTCTCGTTTCGAATTCCGGAAACAATGGCGAAATTTTTTTTTTGTGTCCAACAAAGTTTTTGGATATAATATTTACGTAACACAAAAAACAACGGGGATTGAAATTTTGCTTTCATCATGATTAAATTATAGTATGTATGAAAAACGCGTAAAACAAAAATATTTCATTATTAAAATTAACAACAGCGTTTAATTAATTATTCATTTTATTATTAGCTATTTTGTTAATTACCCCTTGACGGTTCATCGTAGGTGAGAGGGAAATGAAAAAAAGGAAGAGACTCGTGAAACTTTCCCCGGGATACATATTTTCAAAAGCGGCGGCTCATCATCCTCGCCTGAAGGCCCCGCGCTTTCCAAGAATAAAAGATTGACAATTTTGCGTAAATTATGAAAAGAAGAAGAAGAAGAAGAAAATAAATTTTATTCCCCGGAGTCAAAACAAAAGAGGAACAAATCGCATTTGAAGCTATTAAGTTCGTTGAAATGATGAGGAATCCGCCCCCGTCCGCTTCGTGCGACACCCCCCCACCTCCGCCCTCCTCCCCCGGTCCCGCCGTCGGGGGGACATAACAAACACCCGGTGTGCTCTGCGGTCCTTGACTTTAATATGATTCAACCGCTTTAATTTCCAGACGAAACCGTGGAAAACTTGGATAATATCCTACGGAAATGCCGCAAATGCTCTTTCCGGTTTGTTTCCCATTTTGATTCCTTTACACGAAAATAATAACGGGGGTAATCATTTTTTAAACGCCGGACTAATTAATGGAAAAGAAGAAACCGCTCCGAAATGATGCAGCAACAGAAGACAGCAAAACACCAACAAGTTGCAACTCGTGATTTTACCATCGAAAAGTTACCGGAAGAATCTCTCGCGTCATGATTTTCTATTTTCGAAAGTGAAAACCTTCATACAGTTTTGACTGATGACGTCACGTCTGCTCGGAAAACTTTAATACGACGATCTCGTTAATTTTAATACCGCCATGAAAAATTATAGGATAACAAATGATAAAAAAAAAAAATAATGAAAATAAACCCGAAGAGTTTTATAATTATTTTTTAAAAAGTTTAAAAAGTTTATCGATGGTGTTTCCAGGAAGTCAAAAAAAAAAAAAAAAGAGGAGCTTACGATCAAATCCAATCACAAAATAAAAATAGGAATAAAAAAAAAAGGAGAAAGGTGGAAAGGGAAACGACGGGAATCTGGAATTTGAATCAGAAAATGAAGCCGAGGGTACGGTATTGATTTTGCGGGTGTTCCGTCGTCATGTATCACGACACCCGGCACGTTCCACTGACGGAATTTCAACAACTCGTAATTTAGATTACAGAAAAATTCCGACCATTAAACCTATTTACAATCTTTCCTTCCTTTGTCGGGAAGGGAAAAAGCAAATTCCGACGAAAAGAGAAAAGAAAAAGGAAATGCCGCGCTTGCAATCCCGCTACGTTGGGAATCTTTTTCCTTTTTTTCTTTTTTCCTTTCTTTTCTTCTTCCCTTCTTTTCAGTCTTTCAATAATGTTAAAATGACTGCTAGTTTTGATGGCATTGATGTTGTTTTTCTTTTGGATAAAAAAAAAAGGAAAAAAAAAAAAGTTGGGTTTAGTCTTTTTTTTTCTTTTTTCGCATTTGCGAATTTTTTCGATTATTTTTTTTTTTACTGATTTTCAGTTACACTCCTGTTCTATTGTATTCCCAGCCAGGCTCGCCTCTGGCTTATGATTCTGGATGTAACCAGTTGTCAGCCTCTGGCAAGGCGACAGCGAGATCCTCTTCCAGAGCTTTTTCATTAAAACCCCTGATAAATAGATTTGAGACCTCCACCTACCCGTACGAAAAATTAAGCAAAAAGTGTATACTTATACATTTTTTACAAATTGAATGCAAAAAATGTATCAATTTTTTGCAAAATAAATGCAAAAAAAAAAAATGTATTATTTTTATATCACTTATCCAAAAATTTGGAAAATGCTTTATTTTTCCAAAGTTTACGCATAATTTTTTGAGCTTGAAAATCTGGATATGCATAATTTTTTTGTATAATTTATGCATATAATTTTTAAAAATCATAAACCACGAAAATTTGCCAATATGATGCTTATTCAGTCTTTTTTTTTTCCATAAAAAAAGGGCTTTTATGCGCACTTATTTATACATCATTTATGCATTTTTTATGTATGCCCAATTTTATGTACAACTTATAAATAATTTTTATATAACTTATGCATCTCATTTCCATGCAGGTATAGCCCAGACTCTGAGGATAACGCGTCCGGTAGGTTGTTAATGAAAATAATAAAAAGCAACGGACCGAATATCGAGCCCTGAGTTACTCTCCTTTGAAGAAATTTCAATCTAGAGGAACATCCCTGAACCGGTTAGTAACTTTTTCGGCCTTAACTGGTCCTCTGAGACGGTCATAATTTTTAATTTGATTCATACATTGCGAATACCGGAAAATAGGGCGCACCTACTTTATATTTTAAGACGATTTTCCAATAATGGTCCTAAATTCTATCCGTTTAGAGATTGTTAGCATTGTTACTAATTTAGCGTCCTCTTTTTTCTCTATATAGTCGATCTCACATATAGCTTGCAATATCAATCATTAAGTTTTTCACAAGGGATGACAACAGTGACTTTGTAAAGAAGTGCAATAAACCACTCCGCTTGAACTTCTTGCATTTCGACCTCGTCCCTAAGTTTTAAAGTTGAAGCACTGCTGTTGGGTCACTCATAAAGAAAAAAGTTTCTTAAGGTAAGGAATGTATCCCTTACAGAATAAACTCAAGAGAAACTGCAAGATCAGTTATATACACGGGTTAATATAAAATGAAATGCCGTCTGGTAAACTAAACATTCTGTTGTGCACCAACCTATTTAAATCGTCGAGGGTGACAAAGTGACAGGTTTTTCAGGTTAAAAACAAGAAGTCGAAGTGAACTTTTTAGTGATGTAGGCACACAAACTTCTTACTTATGCAACTGATTTTCGAACCTTTTTTTTGAACCAATGATTGATATTGCAAGGTATATGTGAGATGGACTATAAATCAGCATTATTTTACTCTTTATCTTCTTAGTTTGCTTCGGTATCAACGGCGGAATCTATTCTCGTTCGTATAAGTATTCTCAACTACCTAAGCAAAAATTTCCCCGATTATTTTATTCTTAAAAATTTAAATTCAATTTATTTTTATTCTATTCTCGCGGACAATGAGCTCGAAAAAGTATGTCATGTCACGATTTTTTCCCTCGATATATATTTTTTTTTCCTCCGCTTTCTTTTATGTAGGAAAAAATGAAAGACCTACTTTTCCCGAATGTTTCAATTATGGCGCGAAATGAAGGCTTTTGTTCGCTGCAAAAAAATAAAATTTCCCCCTCCCCTTTTTTTCACAGAAAAAAAAAGCAAAGAAACATCCTTTTGTAACATGTTGCTTCCAGCAAGAGGACAGCTTATCTTTCTTATTGAATTGTCAAGGAAATTGAATACATCTTCACGCTTTGTTAATTGAATTGTTGAACGCCATTTTTTATACAAATTTGAAAAAAAAAATCCTTTCCAAAATGGGGAAAAAATTGATCATTTTTTGAATCTGAGATTTAACTCTTGAGATTTAAGGACCGTCGCCTCGTATATGAGGCGTCGGTATGGAAAATTCATAATTTTGATATTATGGACTGCAAAAAGCTGAAACTTGATCCGCTTGTGCATTTGAACCACTGATTCCGAATCTGAAGTCGGAAGTTCGAAAGAATTAAAATCCAAAATGATGGACCAATTTTATTTTTAAAAATATTACTCTAGGCGCCATATTGCTTTTTCTGTTTGGAATTATATCTTTCCGACATAAAAATTTGTTTTCACACAGAACCGATTGTTTTACCAAAGAAACAATTACGCGATATTTTTTACTACCGAGGGTTGCCTATTCTCAAAATCGGTAGGCGCTTAATACAAGTTAAAACGTATAGGGCGAGCATCTAAGGCGCTAGAAGACAGTTTTTTACTCAAAATTATTCAAAAATAAAAATCTGGAAAAGTGTTTTTCGAATATCCAGGAATTTTTCAGAAACTTGCCAGGGTTTGAAGGAAATTTGACCTTAAAAAAAGAAGAAAAAGATTTTTTTTCCCCCCGTATTGAATCGCATCGAATCAAACAGATCATTTTGGGATAAAACCGTTGACGCGGTTTCAACGGACGTACAAAAGAAAACATGTTGACCCACGGAGCAACATGTTCAGACTTGAAGCATTTTATTTTTGAATCGTTTTCTTTTCTTTTTTTAATCAATTTCTCTTGGACGTTGCAGATAAAATGTGCGGTTCGTGATGAGGTTTCTAAATGGGTTTGATTACCTTTCTGCCGGATTCATTTTATTTCCGGTTAACTAACAACCCGTTGTATTGAGCAAAATTTAAATCCAAAAAAAAAAAAGAAAAAAAGTCTTCGCCTTTTTTCTCCTCGCTTTTTTTTTATAACCTGAAGGGAAATAAACAATTATTCCGATTTGTTTAAAGTTTTATTTGATTTTGAAAAGGGAGGGGAAAATTTCACGTATGCCGAGTTTTCCGTAGGTCCCCAAGGCGATCCCCGACCGGGTATTCATTAGCTGTTGAAATATCTCTAAATGCGGAGCTACCAATATTTTTTTTTTTTTTTTTTTTTTTGAGGGGACTTGTGTTTTCTTCTTTTGTCGACAAAATGACAAATCCCTATTTATATCTTTTAGAGAAGGGTGATGGACGAGCATGGGATTTACCGGCATTAGCAACACCCAGCACAACACACATTCACTCAACGACAAATAATCCGGCGGATTAGTCAGCGACAGTCTCGACCGCAAAATATCTATGCTCCTAGATTTTTTTTTCCGGGACTCAAACTGCATGCTAACGCGTGTGATTGTTTATAAATCGAGGAAAAGGGTGACTGCTCCCCGTGAATCGGGATTTATTACTTCTGACCGTATTTTATTAAAATCAAGGTCTCGGGTGTTTAAAAATGCAAATAGAAAACCTTCCACCCCCCCTTTCTTTCTCCCACCCCTCACCTCTTTTTTATTTGATAAAAACAAATTGATAAATATTATTAAACCTTAGAGGAATGTTCATGTTTTCTAATGGGGGAAAAATCACAGCCTCTCTTTCCCCCTTGCGCAAACATTGTCTGAGGGGCCCTTTCTCAGATCGTAAATAAACCGGTTTCATAAACGTAAATTTCCAAACGAATTTGAATAAACATAACCAGTGCATTCTTAACAACATAAATCAAAAAAGCTGTGTGAAAATTGCGTTGTCACCACAAATCAAAATCTAACTCACTTTTTTTTTCCTAGAGTCGACTTAGCAAAAAAAAAAAAAAAAAAAAAAAAGAGCGGAAAGGGGCAGAGAGAAAAAAAAAGAAGGCTGGGAGGGGAAAATGAAAATGTGTTCTTGTGAACCAAACACAAACTAATTTTCTTTCTTGACTGATGTTGAAGGATTTTTCAGTTTGGTTTTGACTTCATACACTAATGGACTCGGAAAAATCTAGCTTCTGTGTAAATTTTTTTTTCCATCCAATGGATTTTTTTTATACTCCGGTGAAAATTTTATTTGACCCTTTTTTTTACGGAATGTCGGAAAAGAAAAAAAATTTAGCCTTTTGTCACGTTTTTTATTAACCTTGTATAAATGGTTCTTTATTTTATTTTATTTTATTCGATCATTCTTTTTATTCTGGATATCAGTAGAGCAGGCTGAAACTTGATTCCTGTCGTTGATTTTTAGATTTTGATTTCAGTAGGTTGGTATTTTTTGCTAACAGTTACAAAAAAATCGTCATTTTGTAGTCTCGTTCTTCTTACATTACGAAGGCAACAAAAGGTGCCTATGTTTAGCTTATGGCGATACTGTTGCAAAATTACTCTAAGATGACATATGACAACTAATGAATAATTTTTTTAATATGCTTCAGGCAAAACTAATTTAGTCTAGTTAAAAGTAGTACTGTCTGGGCGTTTTTCTTAATTTTAGGCAATACTAATTTTGTCTGGGCAAGGCTAGCTTTGCCTAAAATCGGTTTTTGACTGTAAAATGAATATTTCTTTTCAAGTATAATTTAATAATAAAAAAACTTTGAAAAAAACTAAAAATAATTTCTGTTGTAAAATTTTGTAACGAAGTTTTAAGTTTATAGTAGTTCAATTTTATAACACACTTTTTCTTGGGTAAGTCTGCTGCTGGATTGCCCAAATTATTGCCTAAAAGATGGAGAATAATCTATGCAATAATCAATCCGTAAACTTATTAGCTCCCCTACCTCTAAACTGCACGACGTTTTCTAAAAAACATATTCTCACTTTTTAAAACTTTAGCAAAAAAAAAAAAAAAAATCTTTAGTACCGAACATTTAATATTCATGAAAGGAAAATTAATTCCCATTCAAGTAAGCATTTAAAACGAGGAATTAAATGACCACATTACAGTTGGAAGCGGAGGAGAAAAAAACTTGTACGTACGAAAAACTTTTCCCTACGTCCATTTTTTTTTTGAAAGGGTGGCGGGAATGGGAAGAAGGGGGGGGGGAAGAGGAGGAGTAATAAAGATGAAAAAAATTATGCGGACAGGTGGAATCTAAACGAGGATACTCGAATCAAAAAACATTCATCTTGAAGGCTTTTAAAAAAAAATGTCTTGAAAAAGAAAAAAAAAAAGTTGTCATTTATAAATCGTTTTTTTTTTCCATAATCCTGAAATTAATATTTCGTTGAGTGGAAAATGAGAGGTCGTAAATTAAAATAGAAATGGTGATTTCTGATTACGAAGGGAAATTAAAAACCGTTACTCTAAATAAACAATATGGCTCTCCTCGACGCTTAGAAATTTCTTTCTTTAAATTGCTGGTTTATTTCATCGTTTCAGATATTTTGTTTAAAAAGTCGGAAGCCTCTCTCTCTCCCTCTCTCTCTTCTTGGGCGTAAACAGCGATTTCAAGTGGTAATTTCTTTTGTTTATTTATTTACATTAAGGAAATGACCGGGCTCTTTTGTTGGGGATCTCAATTTCTAATCTCTTGGCCGCGTCTGGCGTGGATCAGCAGTAAATGACACCGAAATTTGTTGATTTTAAAACGGGATTATTATCACAGTTTAGTTTTGATGAAATTTTATAGCGGATGATCGGAATTTCATTGAAGGTGGATTGTAAAATTGATCTGTCGAAATTTTTCGTTTGGATTTTAAAAGACGCGAAATTTTACATGAAAAAAACAAAAAGTTCAAAAAGTTCAAAATTTTTAAAAAATAGTTTCGATTTGGAAAAAAATTTTCGAAGTATAATTTTCCGGCTTAAAAGATAATTTTTTTTTTTTTTAACTTCCAACTCGCCCCCGCATCGAATTCATTATGGAAATCGAAAGAGTAAAAAACAAAAAAAAAAATTGTGGTAAAGGGAAAACGTTATTTATGAAACGATATTTGATATACGTTTTTATATTTTTTTTTTTTTTCATGCTGCCGGGAACTTGTTTTTTCGGCTCCTCGTTTTTTCTCCCTCCCCGAGATTTCTCTTTCGTGGAAATTTGTATGTGTCGAATTGTATATGTGACGACGAACTCGTTTGCAGAGAAAAAAAAAAAAAAAACTCTCTCCCCTTGCCTTCGTTCTTTTTTTCAAATTAACGTTTTGAATAGTGAATTGAACAAAAAAAGCCCCCGCGATATGAAACGAATATGCAAATGGATTGTCTGGGAGTAGGAAATAAATAAAAAAAAAAAAAAAAAAAATCCGGATACAATTTTTTTTATAGATGAATAATTTTAATGATTAAGCTTAGTTTAAGGGGAAAAAAATAGTTCGAGCGTAATCCTAATTTATTTTTATAACGTTGTGGGTGCATCGGTGACATAGTCGCTGCCTTTATAATTAAAAACAATCGCTGCTGCCGAAATGAATTCTTAAGAAATTATTCGAGGACTAAACCAGGGGGTGCTCGATTTGGTGTGACGTCACCTGAGTGAAAATAAAATACTGACCTGATTGACTCATCTGGTCACTGGTCATTAGGGTGGGTCGAAAATAAAAAATTTTGGAATTTCAAAATGCCTGATAGCGCAATTGCTGTGGCTTATCATTTGTAAAAATGTTTTCCTTTTCGAAATTTTTCTAATACGGCGTCTTGGTGGAACGAAAGGGGCAAAGTTTCAGAAAATCCCATAAGGGATGAAAATTCGAGTTTTGGATTTTTGTGAAAAAAGTCGGATTTTCAACGTAGATTTCCAAAATGAAATCAGTTTGCGTCTAGCTTTTTCTGTTCTTGAGATACAGGCCAATAAGTTCCCCATGAAAATGTCAAAACTAAAAAATTTCAATATTTTAATCAAGGTGCACGGAGTGCACCCAGTTAAGTTTTATCCTATTTTTTACAATAACTCAGGAACAGAAATAGCTAGACGCAAATTGACTTAATTTTCGAAATCGAAGTTAGAAATTAGATAGTAAACGGTACTTTTTTTCAAAATCTAAAAGCCTCATCGAGCTTTTAGCTCGGAAAAATCACATAAGAACCAAAAAATTGATAATTTTTTTTGTAAAAAAAAAAAAAAAAAAAAAAACTCGTTTCCTATCGGAAATTTTGCGTAGATTTTAAATCTGAAAATCTTTTTTTTGAATTTGGTCCGGTTTTTGAGCAAAAGGCTAAAATAAGACGAAAAAATCGAGAAAAGGGCCAAAACGCACTAAGTCTCCAGTTTTTATTTCTTTTTGGCTTCTATCTTATAAACCGGACCAAAGGCAAAAAAACTGTTTTCAGATTCTAAATCTACGCAAAAGTTCCGATAGGAAACGAGGGTATTTTTTTTTTTTTTTTTTTACTAAGAATCTCAAATCATCGTAGAACATCCTTAACTACCAATAAAGAAAAAGATTTGGGAAAATTCGAAACAATTTACTTTGATGCATTTTTGATCATTTTGGCCGGGGTGAATTCAGAACGATTCGCCATTTCAGAACTACAAAAAACACATATTTAGCCGCATCTGCGTAAGGAACATTCAAGTATTACGTAAGACTTTTTTTCGGGTTTTCGGACCCCCTCCCCCCCCCCCCCCCCGGTTGTAAGATATTTCGCCATACTTAGCTTATGGCGAAGATGGTTAATGCGGACCCCCCCCCCTCTAAAAATCTTATGTAATACTTGAACGTTCCCGTATTAATAATTCTTATGAAATCCGCGCATCCTAATTTGTTCCGTAAGCTTTACAACAAAACTCGTTACTACTTTACGGTTCCCATACGCTAAAAAAGATCCATTCAGTAACCAGATGTTACATCGATTTCCTATTATCTTGGTTATTACTTCTTCATTATTTTTTTTAATACTACCCCTTGGAAAAAACAAAAAAAAAAAAAAAAAAAAAAAAAAAATCATCAGCAGCCTACATTTTTTAACACTATGGCACTTCGTACGGACGGATCGTTTCCCAACGAAATATCGAAATCCTCTTCACTATAAATTTTCCTCTTTTCCATCGGGAACGTTGTAAAAATTTGCGGGGAATACCGCATCAAATCTTTGATCTAATTAATCCGGAGATTTGAAGCAGGGGAAAAAGAACCTTTTTATGGTTCTTCGATCGGTTGATTCTTTTCCCTTTATTTTCTTCTTGGTATATCCCTCCCTACTTTATTACGGCGAGCCCGTTTTTATTAATTCGCTTTTATTAGCACTTGGAAGAACCTTAGAATACCTAAAACCAAAAAGCCCAAATCAAATCAAATAAAATCAGAAAAAAAAAATCTCCAGTTTCTGCCTTTGTCATTTTCAATCGGATTAAAAAAAAAAAAAAAATCAGAAACAAGCGATGAAATGAGTTAGAAAGCGAAAATAATGTAATAGCTAACTGATTTCATTGCGAAACGATCGAGAGGGAGCAGGGACGATTTTCATTTTAGATGGAAAATTTTATCACACAATGAAATCCATGAGCCATGAAGTTAGGAGAGCCTTTTGCTTGTTTGTTTAGGAATTCATTCATGAACTCATTTGATCCTCCCCCATTATCATTTTCACCCAAAATCCTTAAAACTCCCGTCTAGTTTCTGTTAAAATATTCACCGGATTTAATTGATTCTATTTTTATAAAAATAAAAAAAATAAAAAATCAGAAAAAAAAAGAAAGAAAGGTATCGATACAAAAACGATCGAACACGTTTAAAGCACAAGTTTAAAAATTTTCATTTCCTCTCTCTCACGTGCTATCATGATTTCTCAAATTAAATTTCTTTTCTAAACTTTACGAATGAATGACAATAATTGAAGGAGAAAAAAAAAAGGAAAATCTTAAGAAAATAATTTTTTTTTTCTGTATTATGTTTAAAAGAATTTCCCCCATTTTAAACGAAAAATACAAAATGCCACACCCTCGGAAGTAAAGCATTGATAGGATCTAGATAGCTATTCCTGGTGCCCGGGGGGACGGGGACGCTGCTGATTGATAGCACAAGTTGTACATGGCCCCCTTTTTATTTTCTCTGTATCCTTATTCCTCTTTTTTTTAAAAAAAAGAAGAAAAAGGCATCTTCGCCCTCCTTCGTTTTGCCATGCAAATGGCAAACGAGTGACGGAAGTGACTCTTCCATTTTTCACTTTTAAAATCTCATTTTCATACAATGATCTCCTGAGCTTAATCCCCTTTGCCCGATGTTTTAAGGGACGATAACGAAGTTAAAAAGTTTCTTTAAAAAAAGGAAAAAAAAAAAGGAGAAGAAAATTTACCGAAGCACAAATTATGCAAAGGAAAACGATTCCCTAACTTCGAAATGAGACATGGGACAAGACAATAAACTACCGAATAGCCGTGTCACCGGGGAGTGGTATCACTGAAATCCTGTGCGTTATTGCTTCTTGAAAACTTTATATCACTGTTAAGTTACCCATCTTATTTCCTTTCAACCTTTCCCAATGAATTATGGTCGAGAGGGTCTTTTTTGTTTATTGACGTAATTTTTTTTTTTTTTTTTTCCCAATAAGATTGACTTTTTTTTTTGGCTGCTTTGAGGAGATGAGGCGAATAAAGCATGGTTTTCAAAAAACTTTTGAACAGGGGTCCAAAGCCGATGCCGATGCCGATGCCGATGGTGAAAACTCAGATCGGTGCCGAAGATGGTGCGTGCCAGTGCTAGGTAATTTATTTTAAACTTGGTGTTAGCGCTGGTGCTGGTACCTGTCTTGTAATTATGACCTGATGGCAATGGCTGAATATAATTGAGAAAGGCCACGAGTTTAAATCATAATAAGTGGCCGATTGTATTAACCGGCACTACAATAAGTGGCGGTTACTGTAACAATTTTTTTTTTTTTTTAAGTAAAAAAAAAAAAAAAAAAAAAAAAAAAAAAGAAATTGGCAAAATCGATGGTGGTGCTGGTACCGATTTTTGGAACCGGCTGCGGCACCAGCAGCAGGGGCAAAAATGTTGCTATTCCGGTGCCGGCATCGGCCCCAGCCAATTTTTATCGGCCTCGGATTCCTGATAATTTTCAGTGGTTCAGAAAAAATACCAGTATTTTTGGGAGCAAAAAATGCGATTTATCACCGACCTTTAATTTTAATCTAATATGTTTTGCGTACCTACACATGTCCAAAATGTCCTAAAACAGCAACAGTTTTTCGTTTAAAAAAAAAAAAAATCCTAGGGGCCGTAAATGGTCAGTTTTTGTGACTTCGGGCTACTTTTTTCCCCCATATCTTGCATATAGCGAAATAGGATCTCAATTGGCCTTCTGTAATTTGTTAAACCCATCTTAAATCGTGTTTCGAAGGCTTTTAAAGTTAAAAATAAAAAAATTTAATAACAGCGCAAACATTTTGTTTTCAGAGAAATTTTGCTATTTCGAGCTAATCCATATGTAACGGACGGGACATTTGGACGCTTTAAAGCGTAATAAAACCCCCTCAAAAGTGAAAAAATTGTTTTTATTTTTATAGTAACGTAATACATGTCAAGATCCACTACCTATATACTTTTTTTAAATTTTAACTACGCGGCTGAAGAAATAGCGACAGCTTTTAGCGTGTAACGGACGTGACATTCAAAAGGAACTCATATTGAGATTTATTATCCGTTTGTGAAAATTTCTGTTCTGAATTTCAAGCTAGCAGAAGAAAGTATCTTTTTTTCGTGAGATTTATAGGTGTGCCGTAAGTTTGTAATTTAATCATTTCAAAAAATTTTCGTTCCTTAAAGCTTCCACAATTTTTTGAAAAATGTAACGGACGGGACAACTTAAAAGATCTTTAACAATTCATACTTTCTGATCGACGCAAAATATTAATAGTATCCTACTGTCAAAATAAAGATTATAAACATATCATTGACGTTTGAAGCATTATTTTGCCACTATAATTTTCATTGTTGGAGAGGTAGGAAAAATAGTCTATAAATTACATCATTCATGATCATTTGCTACCAAAATATCAAAAAAACCTTCAAGATTCCTTCCGAATCAGTACCAGAAAAAAATTTTTTGCCTTAAATGTCAAGATCTAATAATTACTGAATGTTTTATAACCCTTTTCAAGGTCGTAATTTTGGAAAAAGTTTTTTTGCACAAGAAAATTCGAAAGAAAACTAACATTTTCACGATTCCTCGTAAGCGTGGGTTTGCTCTTTTTAACCTCAGAAGCCTTCGAAACACGATTTAAGATGGTTTTGGCAAATTTTAAAACAATTTTGGAACGCCCATTGAGACCCTACTTGCAAGATAAAGGGGGAAAAAGTAGCCCGAAATCACAAAAATGGACCATTTATGGGCCCTAGGATTTTTTTTTTCTTTCGAAAAACTGTAGCTGTTTTCGGATTCCCCCACCTGTTAAAACATAAGTTGAGGTAGTTTTAGCAAAATTCGACACTCCTATGCCACGGATTTTTTTTTATTTTTTAATGAAATCACTCTTGAAAAGCTGAAAAAGCTCAAAAATTAAGCTTGAAAGTTTGCACAAAAATTTTTTTTTATCACGAAGCTGTCATCATTTTCGGATTCTACAACACTAAGAACATAAAATCTGACTCTTCGGACAAATTTTTTTGATGCCTGTATTTATTGGCGAACTTAAAAAAAAATAACTTTAAATTTAAAATAGTTCATTTTTTCTAATGAAAAGAGGCGCCTCTTAATTTGACAAAATATTTTTTTTTTATTTTTTCCTGGATATTTAGGCCTAAACGAAAGTAAATCTCGTGGAACTCAGCGATCGGACAACATTTTGGAAAATATGAAGGGTAGAGCATAGTTGCGCCCCGCGGTCAGTTTCAATGAAGGCACAGTTGCGCCCCGTTCTTGGCAAGGCATAGTTGCGCCCCGTAAAATTAATCCCCTTAAAAATTGATTCCTAGTTGCGCCCTTTTGTTGACAGAAAAAAAAAAAAAAAATTCAAATTATAAAATAACATATATTTGTATCCGTTTTAAAATTTCGATACATATCAACATTTTCGGGCGTTTCGATCTGATTAATTTCAGCGGTTTTTCAGTCAAATTGTCGGTGGCTTTTCTTTTAAGATTATTTGATACAATTTGTTTTTTTAAATTTTCGTCGGGAGCATGATTATGAGTATTCACACTATCTAATATGATCGTTTCATTCACATCACAAACTAATGAAACATCGCAACTTTTTTTTGTACACCGATAACGTAATCCAAGGGCCGTTTTTTTCCAAATCTAAATTTGTACGAATTGTGTAATATTAACTTTTTCCCCTTTTCGCTTAACATAAACTCCATTGTTAGGCCTAATTGAATTAAAATAATTCATAAATAATAAAAACACCCGTCTGCTTGAAGAAGAGTAATACGAAATGAATACGTTGTATCAAAAATGGTTATTAATAATTAACTCAAGTAAAGACGTGCGCTTGACTTACACATGAACATCGAGAAAACGAAGTTCATGGTCGTAAGCAAAAATGATGTAGGTGCGGTAAATTTGAGAATCCGAGGAAAGGACATAGACCGCGTAACCCATCACAAGTATTTAGGCTCTTGGCTGAATGAGACAGCGGACCCCGACGAGGAAACCCGAGCTCGAATTGAAATTGCCAGGTCGGCATTTATGCGTATGAGGAATGTGTTATGTTGTCGGTCTTTAAAATTATCCGTACGTCTTAAGGTTCTCCGGTGCTACGTTTGGTCAACTCTTTTTTATGGATGCGAGACCTGGACTCTCAAAGTTTCCATGATGAATCGACTTGAAGCTTTTGAGATGTGGTGCTACCGTAGAATCCTTCGAATTTCATGGGTCGATCGGGTAACCAACGACGAGGTTTTGCGAAGATTGCATAAGGAGAGAGAAGTTTTGCAAATCGTAAAACGACGGAAGTTGGAATACTTCGGTCATTTTCTGAGAGGACCTAAATATGAGCTTCTGAAGACGATCATTCAGGGGCATATCGAAGGAAAAAGGAGAATAGGCCGGAAGAACCTATCGTGGCTGCGTAATTTAAG
This sequence comes from Liposcelis bostrychophila, assembly GCA_037577465.1. Lineage (NCBI taxonomy): Eukaryota > Metazoa > Arthropoda > Insecta > Psocodea > Liposcelididae > Liposcelis > Liposcelis bostrychophila. The sequence goes on from CM075212.1 coordinate 10,601,044, forward strand.
AGCTTGGACCGGCTTAAGTGTCGAGGAGCTCTTCAGGATTGCCCCCGATAGAGACGAATATAAAAGTTTTATTGATGGTCGCCTACGCCTGGACACAGGTATGGCACCGTAAGAAGAAGATTATTTTCATCTTTTAATTCTTATCAATGTGCTACTTTTCATTAATTTTTTTTTTTTTTTTTTTTTTACCTGAAGATTTGCAGGTAAAATTTAATGGGGCGCAACTGTGCTATCAAATTTAAGGGCCCATAAAATAACAGGGCGCAACTATGCCATGAAATTCCAGAAAACTGACCGCGGGGCGCAACTAGAACATACCCAATATGGGCCACCCTACTAAGGCATCCTTAAGAGCACCAAAAATTTAAATCTTACCTTATACGATCCTAGATTTTTAACAGAACAAGCTAATTTCACACTTCTCCCAGCAGCCACAGTCACATTTTCTATCTGATCTGTGAATTCTGGATCTTCTTTCGGCGCTGAAACAAAAAAAAAGACATAAAAAACGTTAATAAAATTAATTAAAAGAAATTTACGCTAATTTATCGTCCCACTCATTCCAAGAAAAAAAAAAAAAAAAAAAGAAGAATTCATGATTATTTTCATTTATCATTTGGCAAATCTTTTCATGTCTTCCCCTATGTTGTTATTATTATTACTTTTTCCGTGAGCAACAGGCAAAAACACAAACACACGACAGCATTAAAACAGTAAGCGAAACATGCAACCCGGTATATTCCACCTGTTGATGTTACAAGGCAGTAAATTCACTGATTTAACATAATTTGTAATCTCTTCAAGAAACTCCTAGTTTTGAAAACCTTGTTTTCCCCAACTTTCCCTCGACGGGAAAACTTTTAGAATACTTAAATACAAAAGGAGGCAAGAATTTTCGACGAAAGAGAGAGAGACGCGGGAGACATCCGACTACCCGACTAGAAAAATTAAAAAAGTTCCATCCGGATGAAAATCCAGAAAACGACCGAGAGCGAACTCGAGAAAGGAAAAATCAAAATAAACTTTTCTATGACGGGGGCTGTGTACCTGCCTGGGAAAAAATAAATAAAAATATAATTCGTGAGAGAGAAGAAAACTTGCTGATTTCAAAACTCAATTAATTAACTCAAGTAAATTAAAACATTCTAAGAGCATTGTTTTTCTTAAGGTTAACATTTTTTTTTTTTCAAAAAAGAAAAAAATCTCGGTCTAAGTGGCAAAAGGATCACCTCGAAGGCAACTTTTTCTCTTGTTTCTGCGGACTTTTTTCCCTTCACTTCGTTACTTTTCATGCAAATTATCCCAAATTGAATTATTTCCTTCTTTTTTATCCCCGGTTTTAACGACCGTTGTATTATTTCCTTGATTACAATTCCTTAATTTTCCTTTTTTTTTTTCTTCTTCCGACTATTGCAATTTCGATAGTTAAATTCTTCGAAAAATTTAACTTCATAAAAACCGGGGGCTTCGCAAAAATTTAATATAATATTTAATGAGTCCGAGGGCGGAAAATTAACAAAAGGAAAAAGAAGAAAGAAAGAAAGCAATAAAGTCTGAAATGAAGACACAAGGAACGGAAGGAAACAATAAAAGTTTTTGGCTCCGCCAAGCTCTTCACAGATTGAAACACACAACACATTATGACGTCATCAAGTAATATATAGCTTACTTCCTCCGCTTCAGCGGTTATCATTCTGATTACATTCCATGGTTAACATTTTTCGCAACATTTCCTTTTTCGACTTTTCAATAAAACCGTTTCGATAAAAATGTCTCGTCTTGATTAAAAAAAAAAAAAAGGAACCGGCTTTATGATCTAAAGCCTTATTTTATTTTTTTTTATTTTTTCGCTCTCTCCGTTGATTGATCGCTCAATTAATAAAAATATGACCCCTCCTTCAATTTTTTATTTTTAATAATGACATCCGGAACCTTTTCTCCGGAAAAATTGAAAAAAAAAAAAACTTCTATTTTAAAATAATTTTCTCTGAAGGTTTTCCATCTGGCTTCCAGAAAATTAGGGGAGTCCCAGGAATAACCAGCAGCGAGTGATTTAGACGGCTGGAGGGTTCCGGAAATGCAATCTTCGTGTTCCAACCGCGACACCGTTGGAAACAGTTTCAGGAAGGAAGGGAGGATTAAAAATATTTTTAATGGAGATCGGAGGAGAACGGTAAGAATTATCGATGGGGAATCAAGTTTGGGAATTACAGTATATCAAAGAAATAATAAACCAACTGTTGTTTGTTACGGATTTAATTTCAAAGGTATTGTTTAGAAAAAAATGTAGTCTTTAAGTGCTTTTTAAAAGTGTTTTGATCGAAATTTGATCCGATGCAGAATCTTCGTAAAAAAAAAGTTAAAACGAAAAAAAAAACCGCTTTTCATGATAAATATAAACATTGACGTCTAAATTTCCCTTCATCGGAGCCATAACGTCGGAATTTGAAAATTGTCACGTGAAGGTTTTTTTGCGGGAAATTTAAATCCACCGGAAATTTAAATTACATCTTTAATCACATTTTTAATGGAGATAAGACGGTTGACCTCCGGCGCACGCAAATAAAAGAATTATCATACGCTATTTTTTCATCAAAAGTAGGACTTGCTTTAGGCGATATAAGAGTCAACTTGGATCCTCAACACCATGGCCCATATGAAAAAAACATGGAAAAATTATGTAAAGATTATGTATAAACTATGCAAAAAATTGGACGTACATAGATAATGCATGAAGTGCGTATAAACAACTTAGATTTTTTTGTTAATTATTAGTTTTGGAACTTTAAATCAAATTATTTAGACTTTTTTTACTCGAAAATCTTCTTTTCATCCTTCAATATAATTATGCATAAATTATTAAATTCAATATAATATTGCATAAATTATAATATTCAGTATAATTATGCATAGATTATAGTATTCAATACAATTATGCATAAATTTTCATATTAAATATAATTATGCATGTATTATAATATTCAATATAATTATGCATAAATGGTTCCTACATTTTTCCAAATGCATTTTTTCTAAACGTTAAATTTCCTAAACTTAATTTTCCTAAACGTTAAATTTCCTAAACTTAATATTCCTTAACGTTAAATTTCCTAAACTTAATATTCCTAACGTTAAATTTCCTAAACTTAATTTCCTTAAACGTTAAATTTCCTAAACTTAATTTTCTGAAACGTTAAATTTCCTAAACTAAATTTTCTTAAACGTTAAATTTCCTAAAATTAATTTTCCTAAGCGTTAAATTTCCTGAACTTAATATTCCTAAACGTTAAATTTCCTAAACTTAATTTCCTTAAACGTTAAATTTTCTAAATTTAATTTTTTGAAACGTTAAATTTCCTACACTTAATTTTCCTAAGCGTTAAATTTCCTAAACTTAATTTTCTTAAACGTTAAATTTCCTAAACTAAATTTTCTTAAACGTTAAATTTCCTAAAATTAATTTTCCTAAGCGTTAAATTTCCTGAACTTAATATTCCTAAACGTTAAATTTCCTAAACTTAATTTCCTTAAACGTTAAATTTTCTAAATTTAATTTTTTGAAACGTTAAATTTCCTAAACTTAATTTTCCTAAGCGTTAAATTTCCTAAACTTAATTTTCTTAAACGTTAAATTTCCTAAACTTAATTTTCCGCAACTTTCCTAATTTATTTTTCCTGATCTAAAATCTCCCACACAATTCTTCCTGACGTATTTTTCCTAAACCAAATTTTTCTAAAGAAAAGATCTCTCATTGATTTTATCTATTCTAAACATTCGAATACAGTTTTTCGTAACGTATTGTTAGGAATTTTTTTTTTTATGTGTTCGTAAATAATATTCGTTTGATCTTTTTGTTCTTGAACAGATACTTTGTTCGTCTGCTTTATTTTTATCCATGATTGCTAGCTTGTTTTGGCAATTATTTTCGGCAAAGTTACATCAAAATTAAAAGGTATTAAAAATTTAATTATGGGTGACGCGCCACAAGTTGTGGAGGGGAGGCAACTTTTGTTACAAGGATACATATAATATATATATTACAAAAGTAGGAATAAAGACGGTAAACGATATTGGCAGTGCAAAAAGTACAAGTTGAAGAAATGTCAAGCGACTGCGATAACCACAAAAAATAACGCAAGCGTTATTACAGTCCTTAACTATCACACTCCCATCCGCCAAATGAGGAGGAAGCAGCTGCAGAAAAGGTGAGAAGATACTATACTAATTTATTTTTATACTATATACTTACTTTTATATAATTTATTTAATATATTATATGTATTTTATACCAAAAATTACTTCAATTATTATAAAAAAAAAAGTTGAAAAACTATTTTTTAGAAAAATTAGGTTTAGGAAAAAATAAAGTAGGAAAAAAAATACAATAAAAAAAATTGTATTAGAAATTTTGAATTAGAAAAAATGAATTAGGAATTCTTTTTTAGGAAAATTAGGTTTAAGAAACTTAGAAACTTAAAGGCTAGGAAAAATAAATTAGGAAAAAAATATATTAAGGAAAATTGTATAAGGAATTTTAGATTAGGAAAAATCAATTAGGAAATTATTTTTTAAAGGAAAATTAAGTTGAGGAGAGGTTAGAGAAAATAAATTAGGAAAAAATTACATTAATGAAAATTGTATTAGGAATTTTAGATCAGGAAAAATCAATTAGGAAATTTTTTTTAGGAAAATTAGAGGTTAGGGAACATAAATTAGGAAAAAATTACATTGAGAAAAATTGCATTCTTCTTCTTCTTTCAAGTGCCAGCTCCGCGACGAAGATTGGCTATCATCTGGACTATTTTTACTTTATCGACCACTGCTCGAAAAAGACCCAAGGAATCGATGCCAAACCAGTCTCTAAGATTTTTGAGCCACGAGGTTTTCCTACGACCCTGACCGCGCTTAAAAATTGCATTAGGAATTTTAAATTAGGAAAAATCATTCAGGAAATTGTTTTAGGAAAATTAGGTTTAGGAAATTTAGAGGTTAGAAAAAATAAACTAGGCAAAAAAATACATAAAGAAAAGTTGTATTAGGGATTTTAGATTAGAAAAAATGAATTAGAAATGCGTAGGTTGTCTATTTTTTAAAAACCTGTCTTCTTTTCACTGAATAGCACTGGCGAAAACTCGGCACGTGTAAATGATAAATCAATCAAAGTGTTAATGTATTAATGAGACAAATAACAAATCAAAACTGAGTTCCGGGGATGTAAGGGGGGAAACTGCGTGAAAAGTTGATAAATCACAAAGGTTGACAGTGATTGGCTGACATGATTATCGAGCAGTTGTTTTATACTATTCCATGTTTAAATATTAATGATGTTGTACATCAATCCTCGCCATGCGTTTATTTCATCACACAAATATACGCAACACAACAAAACCGAGGAAATAATATTTGATTTCGCGTTGTTTGAATTCCTTTGATTCCTTTTTTTCTTTTTTATCTGACTGTAAACTAAATTCACACACTAATGTCACCTCAAAAACCTAAAAGGAAAGAAAGAAAAAAAAAATGGAACGGCGAGAAAAAACTTATCAGATGAGTGGACTTCAAAAAACAAAAAAAAATGAATTTAATATGTGAGAATAAAGCAAAAGAATAATGAAAACTCAAACTGATGTTTCACTTTGAGAAAATCCTTTTGTAAAACAAAAAGATTTTTTCTTGCTTTTTCCCCCGTTTTTTTTTTTTTTTTTTTTTTTTTTTTTTTTTTTTTTTGATCGTATAAATATTTTTTGACATTCCTTAATAAATTTAAGGATATAAGGCGTTGAATATGAATGTCTCGTCTTGTCTTGCCTGTTCCTCTCCTTTATGACAAGTTATGACGTTTTGGAAGGTTTTTAAATTACAAAAACCTATGTCGCCGGTTCCTTTGTCAGAATAAATGTATTCTGTCCGTCATTTTTATCCCCTTTTTAATCAAAATATCACATATGTGAAAATGAATCTTTTCAAAAATCTGTTTTTCCTCCGTATCATAACTGATATATATATACTGTACGTATACATATAAATGTATTCATGAATGTTCTGTCCCGCACCTCTCGGGTTTTGTAAATTAGAATATTGGTTTTGTGGGGGAAAAGATTGGGGGAAAAATGGAATAAACTTATAGGTGAAAAAAAATGTGCTTTGCTAGCAACGGCGCAACACTTGTAAAGCCCATAGTAATCCACTTAACAACAGAAATACATATGAAAAATAAAAATAAAATGTATAACAATTATTGAAAAAATAAGGGCAAAAAAATTTGTACAAAAAAACGAATTATTTTTGTATGATTTCATGCGTCGAAAGTCAACTAATGGTATCTCCACCATAAATATGATTGGAGATAATCCGTTTTAATTGTTCTTACAAATCATATGAGTATTCGTTTACTCGTTAACGTTAATTTTGTGCTGAAAATTATTTTGGTTTTAAAAACAGTCAAAACCTACTATCTCCAATCATATTTACCTTGGAGGTACGCACAGGTAAAATAAGCCCCGTGCAAAAATATATGTATAAATTTTGTAAAATAAGCGCAAAAAATTTATATAAAAATTGTATTGGTCTTGTATAAATTATACAATAATTTGTACATTTATAATTTTTACAAAATTTATGCATATTTTTTTTAGATATAAAAATATTTAAATGAATCATTTTTGCAAAAATATGCATATAACTTTTTAAAAACGTAAATCACGAGTGTTGCAAATAACATGCTCATTTAACTTTTCTTCTCCATTTTATGCATCGTTATTTACGCACAATATATTCATAATTATATTAGAAGATGGTGGGAGAAAATTTTTTCATAAAAAAAGTTAAGGTGTTTGTACAAACTTTTTGCATTTTTTTTTACAAATTTTTTTGCATTTTTTGCATTTTTGAATTTTTTTTTTACAAAGTTGAATTTTTTGCATAAATTATATAAACGTTAGTTATGAAAAAAAATTTCTTCTATCCTTCAATAGAATTTGATAAATTGTGCATAAATAACGATGCATAAAAAGGAGAAGAAAAGTTGAACAAGCATAATATTTGCTAATCCTCGTGGTTTCGAATTTTTTAAAAAATTATATGCATTAGTAAAAAAAAAATTATATATGCGTATAGTAAAAAAAATTATATGCATAAAATAAAAAAAAAATTACATGCATACATGCTGTAAAAAAATTATATGGATAAATTTTATAAAAAAAATTATACCGGTATGGATAAATTTTATAAAAAAAAATTAGCCTATATGGATAAATTTTGTAAAAAAATTGTATGGATAAATTAAAAAAAAAAAAAAAAAAAATTATATGCATAAATTTTGTAAAAATTGTGAATATCCAGATTTTCATGCATAAAAGAAGTATTTATAATTTTTTTAAAAAACTATGCATGTTCAATTTTCTGCATAGTGTTGGTCGACCAACTATGGTCAGTTGGTCACCACAAGGTTTTCTTCAATTTTAAAGAGCTAAAATTATATTTTGATTTTATAGTAAACGGAAAAAACTATCACCCTAAATTATTGAAGATTTTTACATAATTTCTGCACCTCTTTTTCCTACTTGATCGAGATGACCTCTGGCGCGAAATTTTCACAATTGAAGCCCAAGCGGAAAAGGGATCAGAGTCCGTGTTTTTGTTTTGAAAGCTTTGGCAAAAGCTAAACATAAGATCTAAGTGTAAACAATAAAAATGAACTTTGATCATATTTCCCGCGTATTTGTTCAATTATTTAAATTATATTTTATAATCATTATAATTAAAACTATAATTACTAATCCTCGCGATTTACGATTTTTAAAATAAATTTGGTAAAAAAAATTACATGGATAAATTTTGTAAAAAAATTATATAAATAAATTTTGTAAAAAAAACTATATACAATATAATTATTATATACTGTATATAATTATAATTATAATTAGGACATGCATAATTTTTTCAAAAATTTATGCATATAATTTTTTCAACATCTTAGACAACGAGGACCTCCAGATGGAACAGTTAATCAATATTTTTCCCTCATGCATAATTATAATGGAAGATAGAAAATGGTAAGTGGTTTTAAGCTCGACTTATGCATTTCTTTATGCATGTTATTTTATGATATACATGATTTATATTATAATTTATGCATCTCTTCTTCGTGCGGGTAAAAATTATCTCAAATAAATGGATCGGCAATTCCTATACTAGTGAAAATTTAAATGGTGTAGGAGGCTTTCTAAAACCACAATTTTTGTGGTGTAAAAACCGGTATACTCCGATACCGCAACAAAGCATAATTCTTTCCCAACATTTCAGATTTTGAAAAGTTTATCCCTTCCATACTTTGTATTGAAAGAAGAGGAAACCCAAACTTTATTAATTACTACTTTCACGAAGCGCTCCTCCGTTTACAATCGTCGCGATGCACGTTTCCCATAATAACCGCCGTGTATACATAAAACGTTTACAATAAAAGATTCCACAAGATCGCTTCAACGGGGCGAAAATAACCAAACTTGCTTTTCAATCCTCTTTTCCCCGCCAACAGCCCGGGGTTTTCTAAAATTTCTGTTTTCCATTGTGTATATCTTCGTCATAAAGTGTGACAGTGAGTGATTTAATGTGTAGACTTCCGTAATCTTGACACAAGTTTGTAAAACAAACTTTCACCCATGAAAACACAGTTTTCGATACAATTTAACGCTTGCTTTTTTTTTTTTCTTCGACTCCCCGAAAAACTTTCTTTTTTTTTTTTTTAACTTTCTTTTTACAGGAAAATGCATTAACCTAATTGTAAGAGTTTTAACCGATAATGTTCTCGGATGCATTTGAAACGAAATTTTCACCGAAAATCAATAATTTTCTTATCAGTTCACGAAAAAAAAGGAAAAAAAGATTATTAATAGCTGATATTTTACCAACAAAAGAAAAAAAAAACTTGATCCATAAAGCTGAAAAAAAAGGAGAAGGGGAATAAAAATGGCGCTTTCATAAATTATAAAAAAAACCTTTTTGAAATATTTAAAATGTTGATTTTAAGTTATCGTTTGGCGGGTTTTTCCTTTCATAGGAAAGAGTTAATTTATTTAGAATGGAATAAGAGGGGCTACCTTTTATGTAATTTTATGGTCAGCTCTCTCTCTTGATAACGTTGGAGAGATAGAGCATGATTACATAACCTATTATAGGAAGTTTTAGTAAAAAGGATCCAACTTTCCGTATGGAAATTAGAAAAGCGAAAATTACAATTTTCGCAAAAAGAAATTAATTTTTTTTTTGTAATTAGGCAAAAAAACATTTTCAACGAATGAGAAAATCAAAATTAAACAAAGACGGGGAATTGAATGTCGCAGGTTAGTAAATGGGAATGTAGATAGAAGGTATGAACCCTATGTTTACCCCCGAGTTTGAAAACGAAACTCCGGGAAGTTTAAATTCTCCAAAATATAATTCAACAGGAGCAGAAGTAGAAGGAGAAAAGAGAAGGAGAACAGGGAGAGAGAGAGAGGGAGAAAGAGAAAGAGAAAAGGGAAGAGAGAAGAAAACCCTCTCAATAAGAAAATATATCAAATTTGCATAGAGAACTTGACTTTCCTTCCTTGTATTATGAACCTTTATTCATGAAGTACACTTGTAATTCTAACAACTTTCAACTTCTAATTTATATAACTTATGGAAAATTGACAAAATCGAGTTTTTTTCCCTCGGTACCTTTTTTTTCTTTTGATAAAAAAAAAATCCTTTTGAAAAAAACATCTTCCTTTTAAAATTTCATTATATATAAATCTCTACATAAAAAAACTTGCTTTTTTACTTTCGAGTGGCCGCGAAGCGGGCGCGAAGAAAGTATTGCCGTCGTCGAAAAAGGGAAAATCGTTAATCCTGCGAGTTTCTACATGAAACTTATATAGTTATACTTAGAATAAAATTCTGAGTTCCCGGTTGTCCGCCTCGTACGCCTCGTACGCCTCGTACGTCACGTACGCCGCGTACGCCGCGTACGCCTCGTACGCCGCGTACGCCCGGAGCTTTTTCTCCGCTATTACGCATCGGATCAAAAGGAAATTTTGCACACGTATTTTTCGTCGAAAAATAAGAGGGGGTCTTTTCTTATTTTTTAAAAATTTAAAAAATTACGTAAACGGCAAATATTTGAACTTTTAAATTTGGTTTTCTTTTTGCGACGATAAATCTCGAACCCGGCTACAAATCATCACCAATATGGCGCGCCATCTGTCCGAAAAATAAAATGCCATAAAAGATGTAAAAATGTCGGCGGGGACGACGATTGACACGCGGGGAACGAGTTTGATGCACGGGCGGGGGATTTTTATTTGCCGATGTTCAATTTGTAAGGCGTTTTTTAGCCATAATAGTTCCGGTGAAAATCGGTAGGTGGCAGCACTATAAAATTAATAACCACACAAGACGACCAAAAATGGTGGACGCAATCAGGTGATAGGCGCGGGATTTAACAATATGAATCTAACTTCCGGTTTCAAAAAATTTGTTCATTTCTTTAGATAGAGGGCTTATTATTTTAAAATTAGTTTCGTTGTTGCTGCTCGCACATTACGAATGCTAACAAAGTTTTTTTTTGCTTTGTTTAAATGAGAGAACTGCCTACCATTTCCATTATTCTGCGTTTTCGGTACAAAAGCCGAAAAGAATAAAAAAATTATTTATTTTTTTTTTATTTTTTATTTTTTTTAAAGCGGTTTTTTACTTACGTTTTGAAAAGAGAAGAATAGCAAATCGTTTTATAACACTAATTTCTGTTTAATAGCAAATCGTTTTATCATCAAGGAGTCATTGAAAAAAAAAAAGATTATTATTCTATATTTATTTATTAAATTTAACTTGTACAATGATGGCATTTATTATATACTACATTGAAGCATAAACTAAAAAAAACATTGCTCTCGTACAATCCGTTATTACTCGATGCTTGCTAATTATTAACTCATTGAATTCGCCAAGCGACGTCTTTCACTGACCATCTCCTAAAATTTGATATAAAAGCATTAATTTAAATCGTTATCGAAAAAAAAAAACATTCTAACCTAACCATAACAAAACCAGGGTGCAAAACAAGGTATATAGTTCAGTTTCAAAAACAGATAACTTTGTTTTTAAGTGACAGGGGTGTCTTACACTTATCATATGCAGAACACCTGTCATAATAAATAAAAGATATTCGCTTTTAGAACTAAGCCCAAAAAAAAAATCGGCGTGGGTTCATCCCCGTACACATTTTCGAAAAAAAATCATGCAATATCTTTAATTCCAAGCACAATCATGCATTTTTTCATTATCGGGAGGGCTTATTAAATTGATATAGACCTTTTTTAAACCAGTAAAAACAATTTCAACCATCAAAAAACGAAAAATATACTTGCATTAAAAACAACCCTACCTTGACCATCGCCATATTCCCGAGTACTACCGCTTTAGAATGCGAAATTCGAAATGGGATTTTTTTATTTTTTTAATATCTAATCAAATATAGCATGTCAGACCGGCAATTTTCGGAATTGGCTTACTGAAAACAGAAAGAGGGTAGCGAAGGAGGACTACCTGTTCAGAAAAGTCCACGAAAAACGTTTGCACGACTACATGATACGAATGTGAAACCATCTGAAATAATTTTTCTAGATTTATTTTATTTTTTATATAAGAAGGTTATAGGTCTAAAATCTTTGAAAAGTTTTTCAGAGGCACGTGTGAAAAGAAAAATTGGACTGGGCATCAATTTTTTAAAAAGTAATGAAATATGGATGGAAGAAAAATCCGCCGAAAGTCGATTTTATGCTCTTGAGAATTTTTTTCTCTATATATTATGGCCCAAAACTATTTGCTATTTGAAATTTGAAATTTGATATTTGATATTTGAAAACCAGATACTATTGGTACTTCAAATTTTGTATTTCATATAAAATTTTTAACTAAAATCTAAAAAGAAATTTTGAGGTCGAAAAGTTATGGCAATAAGGATGATTGCATATCATATTAAAGTATTACATACATATTTGAGCAATAGTGTAGAGAAATTTCTGGGTCGGAGTCTTAAACATATATATCACATTATTAGCTACTTATTGTAAAATGACTTTGATAGAATTAAGTGTTAAAAACGGTTGAGAAAAAAATTTCAGTGCAGTTCCATTTAAAAAAAAAATAAAAAAGGTAAAAAAGGAAATTGCACCTAAACGTTTTAAAACAATAATGTAGATCGTAATATATTTTAATCCTAAAAACATCTGGGTTAGAAGTTTTCAAGCAGAAAAAGCTCAAACATATAAATTTTGTCAAAGAATCTCCGGCCCAGAAATTTCTCTACAGTATTGTTCAAATATATATATATTTATAATGCTTAGGCGTTGGTTACATTACACGAAAATTTTTGTTCGAAGAGTTTCAAAAATTTTTTCTCTATGAAAGTGTTTACACTTTTCGAACATGTTCGAAAAGTTTCGATGATGTCCGAAATGTTTGATGATGTTTGACGTTATTTCTGGGGTGGTATTATATTAATATGGGTACTCGGCCGATGATATATGTATTTTCCCATTATTTAAAAAATATAATACAACCCCCAAAATAACGTCAAACATCATCAAACATTTTGAACATCATCGAAACTTTTCAAACATGTTCGAAAAGTGTAAACACTTTCATCGAGAAAAAATTTTTGAAACTCTTCGAACAAAAATTTTCGTGTAATGTAACCAACGCCTTAAATAGGATATGGAATCATCCTTATTGCCATGACTTTCCAGCCTCGAAATTTCTTTAAAAAAATCTTCCTCCAGGTAAACATTGCGAAGACAAAATATTTCTAGTCGCGCAGCTTTCTTCAAATGAAAAAGCTTTAAACGCGTTCAGCACTAAAAAAATTACCGTTCAAACTCTGAATTTAACAATTCTGACCTATAACACTAGTAGACCTAATTTCCCTATTGAAAAAATAAAAAAAATAAAAAAAAAGAATAAAAAGAAAAATCTATCATAAATATTTGGGGGGATAAATCTTTCATCCATATTTCATTACTTTTTAAAAAATTGATGCCCAGTCCAATTTTTCTTTTCACACGTGCCTCTGAAAAACTTTTCAAAGATTTTAGGCCTATAACCTTCTTATATAAAAAATAAAATAAATCTAGAAAAATTATTTCAGATGGTTTCACATTCGTATCCTTCGCTACCCTCTTTCTGTTTTCAGTAAGCCAATTCCGAAAATTGCCGGTCTGACATGCTATATTTGATTATATATTAAAAAAATAAAAAAATCCCATTTCGAATTTCGCATTCTAAAGCGGTAGTACTCGGGAATATGGCGATGGTCAAGGTAGGGTTGTTTTTAATGCAAGTATATTTTTCGTTTTTTGATGGTTGAAATTGTTTTTACTGGTTTAAAAAAGGTCTATATCAATTTAATAAGCCCTCCCGATAATGAAAAAATGCATGATTGTGCTTAGAATTAAAGATATTGCATGATTTTTTTTCGAAAATGTGTACGGGGATGAACCCACGCCGATTTTTTTTTTGGGCTTAGTTCTAAAAGCGAATATCTTTTATTTATTATGACAGGTGTTCTGCATATGATAAGTGTAAGACACCCCTGTCACTTAAAAACAAAGTTATCTGTTTTTGAAACTGAACTATATACCTTGTTTTGCACCCTGGTTTTGTTATGGTTAGGTTAGAATGTTTTTTTTTTTCGATAACGATTTAAATTAATGCTTTTATATCAAATTTTAGGAGATGGTCAGTGAAAGACGTCGCTTGGCGAATTCAATGAGTTAATAATTAGCAAGCATCGAGTAATAACGGATTGTACGAGAGCAATGTTTTTTTTAGTTTATGCTTCAATGTAGTATATAATAAATGCCATCATTGTACAAGTTAAATTTAATAAATAAATATAGAATAATAATCTTTTTTTTTTTCAATGACTCCTTGATGATAAAACGATTTGCTATTAAACAGAAATTAGTGTTATAAAACGATTTGCTATTCTTCTCTTTTCAAAACGTAAGTAAAAAACCGCTTTAAAAAAAATAAAAAATAAAAAAAAAAATAATTTTTTTATTCTTTTCGGCTTTTGTACCGAAAACGCAGAATAATGGAAATGGTAGGCAGTTCTCTCATTTAAACAAAGCAAAAAAAAACTTTGTTAGCATTCGTAATGTGCGAGCAGCAACAACGAAACTAATTTTAAAATAATAAGCCCTCTATCTAAAGAAATGAACAAATTTTTTGAAACCGGAAGTTAGATTCATATTGTTAAATCCCGCGCCTATCACCTGATTGCGTCCACCATTTTTGGTCGTCTTGTGTGGTTATTAATTTTATAGTGCTGCCACCTACCGATTTTCACCGGAACTATTATGGAGAAAAACGCCTTACAAATTGAACATCGGCAAAAAAAAATCCCCACGCCGTGCATCAAACTCGTTCCCCGCGTGTCAATCGTCGTCCCCGCCGACATTTTTACGTCGTTTATGGCATTTTATTTTTCGGACAGATGGCGCCCCATACACCAATTTTCGTACTGTAGTAGATATTGGTCAAAGTATCATACCATCAAAATTTGGTTGAATTCGGATGATTGGTTCAGAAATTATGAGGATTAGGCTACGTGTAAATTAGGCCTAAAAATCGATATCTCGAATGACGTAATAAGTCATATCGATATATCGATTAAGTGATTTCGATATATCGATATATCGATTAAGTCATATCGATATCTCGAGTTACAGGAACAATCCATAATTCGGATTTTTTTTGTGGGTACAGCGGATTTCGCGGAACTCGGATCAAAAAACTAACCGGATTTTTGAAAATATTTTCGGGGTAGAGGAATCCGAATATGGAATTATTTTTCAGAAATTGGGATTCTTTATGTGGGTACAGCGGGAATCGTGTACCTCGGATCAAAAAACTAACCGGATTTTTGAAAATATTTTCGGGGTAGAGGAATCCGAATATGGAATTATTTTTCAGAAATTGGGATTCTTTATGTGGGTACAGCGGGAATCGTGTACCTCGGATCAAAAAACTAACCGGATTTTTGAAAATATTTTCGGGGTAGAGGAATCCGAATATGGAATTATTTTTCAGAAATTGGGATTCTTTATGTGGGTACAGCGGGATTCGTGTACCTCGGATCAAAAAACTAACCGGATTTTTGAAAATATTTTCGGGGTAGAGGAATCCGAATATGGAATATTTTTTCAGAAATTGGATTCTTTATGTGGGTACAGCGGGATTCGTGTACCTCGGATCAAAAAACTAACCGGATTTTTGAAAATATTTTCGGGGTAGAGGAATCCGAATATGGAATTATTTTTCAGAAATTGGGATTCTTTATGTGGGTACAGCGGGAATCGTGTACCTCGGATCAAAAAACTAACCGGATTTTTGAAAATATTTTCGGGGTAGAGGAATCCGAATATGGAATTATTTTTCAGAAATTGGGATTCTTTATGTGGGTACAGCGGGATTCGTGTACCTCGGATCAAAAAACTAACCGGATTTTTGAAAATATTTTTGGAGTAGAGGAATCCGAATATGGAATTATTTTTCCGAAATTGGGATTCATTATGTGGGTACAGCGGGATTCGTGTACCTCGGATCAAAAAACTAACCGGATTTTTGAAAATATTTTCGGGGTAGAGGAATCCGAATATGGAATTATTTTTCAGAATTGGGATTCTTTATGTGGGTACAGCGGGATTCGTGTACCTCGGATCAAAAAACTAACCGGATTTTTGAAAATATTTTCGGGGTAGAGGAATCCGAATATGAATTATTTTTCAGAAATTGGGATTCTTTATGTGGGTACAGCGGGATTCGTGTACCTCGGATCAAAAAACTAACCGGATTTTTGAAAATATTTTTGGGGTAGAGGAATCCGAATATGGAATTATTTTTCAGAAATTGGGATTCATTATGTGGGTACAGCGGGATTCGTGTACCTCGGATCAAAAAACTAACCGGATTTTTGAAAATTTTTCGGGGTAGAGGAATCCGAATATGGAATTATTTTTCAGAAATTGGGATTCTTTATGTGGGTACAGCGGGAATCGTGTACCTCGGTTTAATTAATACACTTTGAAAACCTAAACTTGATTTTTTACATTTTTTCTTTATTTCAACTTCTTTTTTCCACCGATAAAGCCGCGAGAAAGTTTAATGGGGTGCGTATGCACCCCCATTACCATTCTCCTTGTTTTTACTTGCTCGAACACGCCTAATAAAAGGGCTAAAATTATGTTCGTAAAAAATAAGCATTCAACAAGTTTATTTATTTATTTATTTATTTATTCATTCATTTATTTGTTTATGTTTTTTGAAGCATGAGTTCTCTTAAAAAAAGAATTAAGTAGGCTACAGTAGATTGATATTTTTTTATCGGATATAGAATATCGATTTGTTGGTCATAATCCGAAGACAATGAGATATAAAGCTTGGTATTGTTTATAAATTCCCTGATTCGGTAAGCAAGCCTATTAAAAAAAAAAAAAAAAAAGTATAGCAGATAACAGAAATAAAGTCCCTCAATGTGTTTCCTCGTTCTTTTCCCTTTTTTTTCCACAAAAAAAAAAAAAAAAAAAAAAAAAAAACGATGTTTAATAAGATTTAATCCATTATCCATAACCACGGGGGGAAAAAAGTATTGATGTATTGGGTTTGTGTGGTTTTCGTTCGTTCTTAATGAACGAAAAATAAAAAAGGCTTACTTTTTTGCTATTTTTTTGTTTTCCTTGCGAAGAATGGATTTCGGAAAAATCAGGCGCAGTAGTATTGTTATTCCCGAGAAAAACAGCTTCCACTCCAGACGAAAAAGATATAATAATTATGTATAATTTATAACTTATGCATAAAACTGGGCATAGATCAAAAATGCATAAATCATGAAAATAGTATATTTCTATACAAGGGATGCTAACGACAAAATTGCCCGTCGAGACCGAGTTTTAAGCCTAAGACGAAGGCGAAGGCCTTAAATAGGTCGAGACGGGCAAGTCGATTGCATTCCTTGTATTGAAAGATATTTTTCATCAAAAAGTGCGGCATAAAATAGTCTGTAAATATATACTTCCATTTATCCGCCTTAGGGCAAACAAATGGATTTATCTGCCCTGTGTGATGAAAAATAACTAAACTTTTTTTAACCCATTGGAGTCGAAAGCCTATTTCCCTTAAGTTTTTTTTATTCTCACAATGTGATTCCGTGCGTGCGGAGGTGAAATAACTTATCTCCATCGTAAATATGATTGGAGATAGTTTGTTTCGACATTTCGTGAAAGTATTATGTGACCACAAGTTTACACCAAAATGAGGGTATAAACTTGTGGTCACATGACTTTCACAAACGGTCGAAACAAACTATCTCCAATTACATTTTGGATGGAGATATGTTCGTTCAACTCCGACGTACGGAATTATGCATAAATAACTATGCATAAAATTGGAAAAAAATTCAATTAGGACAATTCCATACGAAAATCACGTACAAATTATACAAAAAAAATTAAACACGAATAAAAATGCATAAATCGTGTGAAAAACTTCCTTTTATTTAACGGAAATTTTTTTTCTGTCCTCCAATATAATAATGCATAAATAAGCAAGCATAAAATGGAAAAAAAAGAGGAAGAAGAATAATATTTGAAAATTTCCCTGCTTAATGATTTAAAAAATTATGCATATCCAAATTTTGGTGCTTAAAAAAATATGCATAAAATTTACAAAAATTATGCATGTTCAAACTTTTGTATAAATGATACAAAAATAATAAATTTTCTATATGAATTTATTTTGCAAAAATTTTATACACTTTTTGCATCACTTTTTCGTACGGGATACTAACTTTCCTTCTTGTCAGTCGATAGAGAATTTAGTTTGGGTATACCATAGTGATTTTCGCTGTATAAAACCATTTTTTAAAAATTTTATTGATTCGAAAAATTTTCGCAAAATAAACAAATGTTGCGCCTATAAATAACATTCGAAATAAACAATCAAAATAAAAACAAAAAAAAGGTGTAAGCATCCTCCTTAAGAGACTATGTAGGGCAAGTGCGAAAAGCAATTAAATTTCAAAATGACCGGTGGATGCAGCAGAATGCATCTTAGTATTTTAGGTTGCTTGATTTCTTAATTTTTTTTTCGTACTAAAAACTTAATATTTTCATTACAAAACAAGTTTAGGCAACTAGGGTTGAACATAACACTCGAAATAATCAATCATTTAGAATAAGTTTAATTTTTGAAAAAATTCTTAGCCGTTTTCAAGTATTTCTAAAAAAATAAAAGTGTAAAAAGTTACCCACCATTGTAAAAAGTAGCCCCCTCTTAAGATACCAATCTTTGGTTCTAAGGTCGCGATGTGGTTACGCGGGATTTCGACCATTCAATGCTTTTCACTTCTACATATTCAAGTATACCTTATTTGTCCGTCATTCGTATTTTTTTTCTCTCCTACAGTACTTGACTGTCTTTATTTTTTTTATCTTCTTCCATCCTTTCTCTTTTTCCCCACTTTTCCATCTTCCCTACACTCTTATAATTTTCCACTATAAAAAAAAGGGGGTGAATACGGAATTCATGCCGAGAGAATCTAAAAAAAAAAAGTCACGAGATTTTGAAAAAGATCAAGAAAGAAAAATAATGAAGCATGTTTTTCATTTTCCCGGGTTAAAAATTTCATTCCACATTTTACTTCTTACAACTCAAGTCAAGAAATGCCTACAGTTAATATATATGCAAGAGCACGGAGGAAATTTATTTCATCTGAGCTTAGTAAAGCTTATCTTAACCTATTTAACTTTAGTTTAAAAGCGTCCTCGGCTTTCTTAAGATTTAAAACTAAATAAAAACTTAAACATCTTGTTGTTTACATTTTTTTTTCCTCCTTTTTTTTTCTTTCCTCGGTTTTTTTTTCTCTTCTTTTAACATCTTAAAAGTAAAGGTGGAAAATCACCTTTTTAACCGCGATTAAACTTTCCCTTTTATTTTCTCCCACCTTTTTAAGAATCAAAGCATAACGGCTTCTGTGCATAATAAAAAACATTGTTTTTATGCTTTAATTGACAGCCTTATGGCTTTTGTTTTATTTTTTTGCACCTTTTTTTTTTCTTTTTACGAGGGATTTATCTCGTTTTAAAAGTTTAGTTAAATACGTCTTTCTGAACCTGAATAATATAAAATTTCCAAGAATGATAAACGACGTCCGGGAATGAACTTTTCCCCGATCCCGAAATGCCGACTGCTGCGTCTTAATGAATTTGGCATCGGCTGTCAATAGCAGAGGGACTGATTTTGACTTTCAGAGGTGGCGGCAACACAATGACAAGTTGTGAATTGGGACAGAGGGATGAAAAGAGGATGAAGGATAATCTATCTCGGAATCGGAAATTAAAATCGATTTGTGCAAGAAAAGAAGTGAGTGACGTGGTATTGGGGGACCCTGTCACGTAGGGTGAGACTGCGACGACAATTCAGTCACTTTCTCTCTCTCTTTCATTTTTTTTCTTTCTTCTTCCCTTTTCCTCTTTACAAAGAATGTAAAACTACAGATGTTTTCTTCCGTTTCGTCCCCGTTTCCAATCACCTTAAATTCTTCCTCCTTTTTTTTTTTTTTGGAAAGCACATGCGGCCGAGAATTTTTCTCCGGAAAAAAGTTTTCCGCGCCGGAAGTTTTCTTTTATTTTTCCTTTTTTTTTTTTTTTGTCGAGTGCGTCCCTTGGAATTCTATATAAAAACAAACATGACTGCAAGATGTCAGTCAGCATCCCCAAGTAGACAAGCCGTTAATGAAGACCTACTCGGGACCCAGGACACGTACCTTGTAACAAATAACATGACAAGACTTAGTTCCCCATTCTTTATCGTTATTCTTGTCGTCAAACGGCAGGAAACGTTTTTGTTCCACGCATCGTTTACCGTTCTGATTACAATGTACCCTGGTGAGCGTCTCAACTTTCATTAGCTTTTAAAAATTCTGCGGAGCTTGAGGGTTTTTTTTTTTCTTTTTTTGTGGCGATCCTTTTTTTTTTCTACTTGCGTTTCTAAAAAAGGAATGAAAACTGAAATCGAGGATTGTAGAAAAGTTAAGATCAGTATGTGAGAAGAATCCAATTAATTAAAAGTTTTCTTTAAACGTTCAAAAGTTGGCGAGGTTAGTAAGAGTTTGGTGTTGCCAACTGGTTTTTGTCCGTCCAATACAAAGAATTTCGTTTTTTTTTTCTTTTAAGCGGAATGAAATTTATTTTTCGATAAAAATAGTTTGCGCTGAAGGATACCCGTGCGAAAAGTTATGTAAAAAGTGTGTACAATTATTGAAGAATAAATGCATATTCTTCAAGCACCAAAATTTGAACATGCATCATTTTATGCATAAATCTTTCCGAGAATGGATAAAAAAAATGGTTGCTAAAATTATGCATAAATCTTTCCAGGATTTATGCATAAATAATTTTTTTAACCATGACAATCTGGATATGCATCATTTTTGCATAATTTATGCATAAAATTTTTTCAAATTATAAAGCAGGAAAATTCGCAAGTTTAGTAATGAGAACGGTGGACGGCCTTAAGAAAATCGCGACCTTAGAACCAAAGAGTGCTATCACTTTTTGATTTTTCGTAAGCTAAACATAGAAAATTTTTTTTAGATAGCACCCTTTGGTTCTAACTTCGCGAAATGTTCAATTTCCCAAATTTTTACCCCATTTTTGCGAGAGAACGGGGGTTATTAAGAAGGTTCTCCAAGTGAATTTGAGATTCTTAACTGATCGATCTCCTGCAACTTCAACATAGCCGAAACTTTGTTTATTTTTGTAGAAAGGTATTTCCGCCTACAAAAATTTAATTGGAATCGAATAATTATTTTAAAATTATGAGCATATTCCTCTGAACATTTTACGCAACTTTTGTGACATGAAATTTGGATTCTTCTATAATTTATGGTGTTTTTGTGAGATTTTCCCAAAAAAAGCCCAATGTTTATAAGCAAACCATTAGCATGTTTACAATTTTTGAACATTATTTTTGAAAAAAGTTTGAAAACATTTCAGTTAATAATAAAAGCGAATTTTCGTGTAACAAAAGTTGTGAAGAATGTTAGGACGAATCTTTCCATAATTTAAAAAAAATTGTTCTATTCCAATTAAATTTTTGTAGGCGGAAAAACCTTTTTACAAAAATAAACAAATTTTTGCATGCGTTTAAGTTGCAGGAGAACGATCAGTTAAGAATCTCGAATTCCCCTGGAGAACATACTTAAATCTTTAAAAGGTTTTTTAATTTTCCGGAAATCCTGTCCTATTTTGCAGGCCCATAGTCAGCCAGGGATAAGGAGGGTCGGTTTCAAGTATTCATAATATTAAAAACAATAAACAACAAATCTAATATCTAACGTGTAAAAGAGGATTAAACCCGTTTAAGCGGGCCTTACGGCCCCTTCGGGGTAACTTAACCTTAACTGGTCAACATGGATATAGACGACGACTTATGGGAAAAATCACATGTCTCAGAAACGGATGAGGAAATCGACACAGATACTCAAACCAACAGCCGCAATGAAGCTCCATTGGGAAATGATGGACCTAAAAAACCTAAAAACCTAAAAATGGTATTAATTTAGGGTGTCTACCGACCATGAAAACCTTTAAAACCTTGAATTCTGCCGTGGTAACCAAAATGGGCGTATGTCCGTTTTTAAGTTGGCACTTGTTTTCTATTTTAAACTTATGCAAACAAAGATTCAATTCCAGAATGAACGCCCATTTCGGTTACCCCGGCAGAGTTAGTCTTGAATTTGAAATCGAACTTTGAAAACCTTAAAAAAACCTTCAATTTCAAACATAATTTTTAGTAGATACCCCTAAATTTAGAACTTACAGTTTTTCTGAAAGCCACAACTATTAATACCTCTTTTTTCGTCGCATTTTTTCTTCTTATTAAAACCAGATCCATTCTGGAATTTCTTTTTTATTTAAAAATCGTTATTTTTTTTACCTTAGCTTAAAAGACTGTTACTATTTACCTTAGTCCAACCTTTCTAAAGTAGAGCATGGCCTTAAAAGAACCTTTATTTTTTCCTAATAACGAGCCAAAAAATGAGATCGGTGAACCGATCAAAGTGCTTTATCGACTATTTAAATAATTCTCAAAAATATGGTTAGTTTTTCGATCAGAGTTCCACCAAAGCCGCAGTACGGGCACAAGGAATGCGAATTTCTGAAAAATTATTTCAGATTTTGAATCCTCAACCCCGAAAATATTCTCAAAAATACGGTTAGTTTTTCGATCAGAGTTCCACCAAAGCCGCAGTACGGGCATAAGGGATTCGAATTTCGGAAAAATTTTTTCAGATTTTGAATCCTCAACCCCGAAAATATTCTCAAAAATACGGTTAGTTTTTCGATTAGAGTTCCACCAAAGTCGCACTACGGGCATAAGGAATTCGAATTTCGGAAAAATTATTTCAGATTCGGAATCCTCTACCCCGAAAATATTCTCAAAAATTCGGTTATTTTTTCGTTAACTCCCACGAGGAACCCGCCAATCAGCATCCAAATCGCTTTGTTGACGTAATCGATGACGTCATATCGTGACGTTTCAAAAGTTGGAGATATCGGTTTTTAGGCCTATACCCATATTTTTAGCCCTGCTCACCGTTTCTGAACCACTGAACAGAATTTAACCAAATTTCAATGGTAGCGTATCTTGATGAATATCTACTGCAATACGAAAATCGGACTCAATCGGTAACTGCGTTCGCGATTTATAGTCAAAAAAGATCTAGAAATTGTTGAAAATTTAACATTTTGACTCACTGCTTCCGAATCGCTGAACCGATTTGGCTCAAAAACTAATCAGCACCTACATTTCATTAGAAGTTGCTACCCACCAAAAATCATCGACATCCGTTCTTCCGTTTTTCTGCTTTTCGACGGACAGATTTTTTTGCACATATATTCATATATTCATACATTCATACATTCATACATTCATACACACATACGCACATCCACACATACACACACACGGCCACCATCCAAATTTTGCTTTTTTCGGCATCAGGGGACTTCAAAACGTGTAAAAATATTAAAAACTGAAAATCTGAAATTTGTGCTAAAAACAATGCTTTATTCTCCCTGCGGTCGATAAAGCAAAAACACTTAAGTCTTTTAAGACCTAAAAAAAATAAATAAATAAATAAAAACAAATTTAATTTAGCTCAAAAATCCAAAGAGTTTCATAATTAAATTTAGAAAAGTGACCTCCTTGGGTTTCTGGATCTTCTGAGCGGTAAAAAGACCAAGCAGAGTCAATTTTTGTCCTTTTAAAGTGAACTTTCAAATTGGATGTCCTGGTTTTGAACCCCCTTGTAAATTTTTTTGTGACTACTGTCATTTCCATATCTTCCATGTTAAAAGGAGATATGCGGGGCCCCCTTAAAAATTTTCTGCCCCTTGTCCATCCGGGCTTACTACTTCAAAGAACCGGAATCCGATCAGCAGATCAGCGGGAATTTTCTTAAACCCGACGTTTTTCGTCCCAAACTTGTCCTAAGTGCTGCAGCTCTATTTGAGAAAAATTTGAAAAAGTCTTTGCCATTCTATTTTCCGGTACTAAAGTTCCTTCTGTAAAGATGGACGTATGCCGCGAGTATTCTGATTCGCTGCAGTTAATTATAAGAATCAATAAAGATTACAGAATCGAATCCATCAACGACGATCATAAAATCGGAAAAGAATGTAATTTGGGATAGTAAAAAGTTAAAACCGGAATCACGGAGGGGGGAAAGGAGACAGCAAACAGCAAGAAAAAGACAAGCCGTTCACGGGAAAAGTATGGGAAAGAAAAACAAATTTAAAACCCTGAAAATCAAATTCACTTGGTTCGTCCTTTAGTTCCATTAGTTTTTACGATTTTGAGCAAGGCAGCAATACATTTCTTCATTTAGGGTGGGGGGGAAAAAGTTTACAAAGTCGTGGACGTTTTCGAAAGGCCCGCCTTCGGCAGCAGCGGTAGAACAATGATTTTCTGCACGAGAGAGCACGGGTCCATTTAAGGCATTATTGGGACCTAATTAATTTAAACCATTCTCGGTTTGGGGGTCTTAAAACAGAAGGAAAGGCGTCCAGCCGAAAGGACAGTCAGCTAGATGAAGATAAAACGGCCGGTTTTTACACCGCATGCCAAAAATTCTCTTTAAATTTCTACTTCGGTTACTTTTTAATAAAATGCAATTATAAAAGACCTCGATTTTTTTCCCCTTTTAACGCGTAATTTTATGAGTACACAAAAAACTATATCATGCACGAGTAGAAAAGGAAAAAAAAAAATACAACAAAAAAAAAGGACAGCAAGAATTCGCTACTGGCCGTTGAAAATGTTTTAAGCATTCAAAACGTTTTGTAACAGCTTCGCCGGTCTTTCCTCCCCCATACATACGCGGGGAAGGCTAACATTTAGAATTCCTCTCGCAGAGACGTAAGAGTATGAATAACAATGAAAAATACTCAGACAAGAATCTTAACTTGTGCAGTAGCGGCCCTTTCATAAATCTTTCACCATTTGACGTTCTCCTTGAGTCCTCAAGCCCTTTTTTTATTTTCCCGAAAAGGAAAAAAAAAAAGTTTTTAATTTTTCACTTTTGAAATTCTATTCCAAATTCAGAGATGCGTAAAAATACCTAATACCTGTGCACTGCAGGAAAATTTGAATTATGTCACGAAATAAACCGAGGAAATTAGTTCAGGAAATAAAAATGCATGTTTATTTCAACCCCTCTCTGCCTAAAGAAACGACGTTTTACCATTCGACTCGCTATTTTTTTTTTCTTTTTTTTATTATTATTATTTTTTACGTTCGAGAAAAGCGTCCCTACAATTTTCTTTTCCTTTTTTTTTCTCTCTTTTTTTTCCCCCCGAAATGCATTTTATTTTAAATTCAGAAAATGATGGGGAGATAAAAAAAATTCCCAAAGGCGAATGATTCGAATCTTTTTTTCTTTTTCCTTCAAAATCTTGCTTTGAAGTGTGAATGAAATAGTGTAGGAATCTTAATCAATTTGCACGGTGGGGATTGAGATTGCCTACTTGGGGGCCGTCTCCTTCTCCAAGGGCTATTATATTTCAACTGGACAAAAACTTGTGTCTCACTAGGTAAAATTTTAAGAATTTTATTTTATTTGTTAACAGAGCGCAGGAAGCGACTTGACGTATCTCCCATCATAAATATGATTGGAGGCAGTCGGTTTTGATATCATATGACTGCACGTTTTCCCGGCCATGTTTTCGCAAACTTGTGGTAACATGATTTTCAACAACAGTCAGAACAGACTGTCTGCAATCATACATATGATGGAGATAAGTCAGTTGACATTTGGCGCATGCAAACGTAAAAACGTTGAATTAATTGACAGCAGACTTTCACTGATATTTGCGCTATCACTGTTCATCCAGCGTGGACTGGACAGGACTGTCTTTATTCTTGCTTCATTCAAGCCTCCGAAATTAAGGCTGCTACGGACGGCTATATGTCTGGTACTTCTCTTCAGTCTTCTACTCTGAAACAAGAGTGTAATGGTGCTCAAAATGTGGCCGTCTCAACAGCTTTCTCTAGACCGCATGATCCTACATTTTGGTCAGCTAGACAATTATTAATCCACAAAAATTTGGTAAAAATACGACTTCACAGCTTCATTAGGGATCAATTAAATATCCAAAATCCGTTAAAACCAAAAATCCTATCTGCTCGACCAGACGAGATAAGGGGTTGAGCTTATGCTTAACTTACTGTTAGAGTGGTGATACGCTTAGGCTGCACTTTATACTTCTTCTCAGTCCTCACTTGATTGCGAGCGTGGGTATGTTTCACATACACCTGTGCGTGCTGTGCGTACTACTACTCTATCCATAAGTTAAGCATAGACGCAACCCTTAATATCGGTAGGAGGAGCAGACAGGATTTTGGTTTTAACGGATTTTCAATATTTAATTGGTTCCTAATGAAGCTGTGAAGTCTGATTTTTACCACATTTTTGTGGATTAATAAACGTCTAGTTGACTACCGTGCTTCTGACGAGTGGATCGCTTCAGGGAGCAAAACTCCCATCAGAGGCAGAAGCTGATCGATCTATTGTCTTCGTGGCAGATCTCTCCATGGATTTATTTCTCCAGGCAATTTGGATCAGGAAGATCCACCAGGTACTACAGATCGATTAGTCTATTGGCTGTAGTAGACCCTGGTTTGTAAGGTGTCCGCCCGCGACAAGCAAGCCATCGTTCAGCACAAGCACATCCACATCTCAAAGCTTTTAATATACTTATCGTCGGTCTTCTTGCCAGATCCAGGTAGTAAATGAACCACAACAGCTAGAACTTCAACATAACTCTTGTTTCAATTGTTTGTATTGTTTACATAATGGTTTGCTTACGTTAACAAAAAGAGGACTTGTCTTGTTCTTGCTCCTGTTGTGTCCTGTCTTGTTCCTGATGTGTTTTATCTTGCTTTCCATGACTTCTTTCAAGAGCGGGCTCCGCAACAGAGATTGGGACTTTGGAAAGCGCCGTTCTAAAAAGACCAGTCCCAAACCAGTCCCTGAGATCCTTGAGCCATGAGGTTTTCCTTCGGTCTTGATTGAGCTTACCCTCGATTCTTCCCTTCATTACAAACTCAAGAAGGCGATACTTTTCATTTCGAATTCTTCTTCTTCTTTCAAATGCCGGCTAGACGGAGATTGGCTATCATCTGGCAGATTTCTACTTTTGAGACCGCCGCACTAAAAAGACTCAACAAATCAACATCAAACCAGTCCCTGAGATTCTTAAGCCATGAGGTTTTCCTTCGGTTTGCTTGTGCTTAACCTTACCGGTTACCCTTTGAGCTTACCCATTTTGAATTAAATGGCCAAAATGATCGAGCTTCCGACGCTGATCTCGTAGAGCACTTTCAACTTCTTTCCAATGCGAGCTAACTCGTCAGTATTTCTCACTCTGTCAGTCCACGAAATTTTACACATTCGACGGTATAGTATAGGATCTATGGTAAATCGTGTAAATAGATGTATGAATGTATATAATAAATAAAAAATGGAGTATGAGTGGAATCGACTTATCTATCTCTTCCAAAATCCATCATAATAATGTCGACGAGGATTATAGATTTTTTTTGATCAAAAGGAGTAAACAGCGTCGACGACTTTAAGCTAAATTCAGTGCAATGACTACACCGGTGGATTTAAAGCATTTGTTAGACACAATCAACAACTTGATCGCATCGATGGCCGCAAATAAAGCCACACCTGCACCGGCAAATCCAGTGAATGCTACCCCTGTTACCGCGGATGATATTCTACGAAAGCAATCACTTCATTTCGACCCCTTCAAGCCGGATGAGGAATCCTTTGAGTGCTATATTTCCCGATTGGAGAATTATTTCGAATTAAAAGGCTTAACCTCGACCACACCGGACGCCGACAAGGCAAAGGTACGTCTCTTGATACATTGTATAGGCTCTAAATACTTTCAATTGTTAACAGATCTCTGCTCTCCGAACACACCAACAACAAAAAGCTACGCCGATTTGGTAAAGTTATTAAAGGACAACATCGTTCCACCCTTGAACGAATTGAGTGAGCAACATAAATTCTTTTCGGCTGTTCAGGAACAGGGCACAACATTAGCACAGTATGTAGCCCACCCACCCAGATCTCTATGTCCATTGCAAGTTCCGTAAATAGCAATGCTTAGCAAGCATGTCCGTACCTGAGAGGTAAACTATCCAACGAATGACTCATCGTCATCTGAAATATGCGGAGGGAGGCACGAGCACGAATTTGTTCAGTCAGATTGGTGCCAAAAAGATCAAAAGCTAACTTTTCTTATCACAGATACACCGTAAATCGTTTGCAACAGGCACGACAAGTTGCTTATTATTTTTCAGAGCAGCTCCTCTTAACTCATAACAAGAACTAGCTTCGTCTAGAGTCATTATAAAACCATTCTCCTTCAATAATTGAAGCCAAATGTTTCAGAAATCGAGAAGCAGTTAAAAAAATTAAACTGTCTCGACTGCAATTTTATTCCGATTTAGCTTATTCCCGATTTTGAATATGACCTAGATTTCGTGAATGAGGAATTTTGCAGGTTGAAAGGAGGAAAACAACGCTTTCATTGAATCAGTAACAAACCGTCCGTCGCATCGCTTCTCCCGTTTCAGCCCTGGACAAACAGTCTGGACAATGGCACGTTGTTGTGTACCATAAATAACAATAGTATGCAGTTTCTGCTTTGCTCATTCATCATTTCCCTCTTCATTCGAAGGGGCCTTTGTGAAACGGGTAAAATATCGGAAACCTAATTAATCGGCCTGAAGCAACAAAGGCTACATCCACTTGAGACATTCCCCCCGATCATTTTTTCCTTTAAAGATTATTTACCTTGAGCCGAGAAACAAGGTTTGAATATCACAAAAAAATGGGGGGAAAGGGGGAGAGGTGTAACGTAGGAATGTGGAATTCGTAGGGAAATCTCATTTCCGAGATCTCAAATCAGCCGTCCTAAATTAATTCTCTCATCCAGTTTGCAAATAAATGGGACATTGTGGAAACAGGGCCGGAAGGGAATGAGGGAAGTGGAGCGGGTTTAACGAGGAGCTCTAATTATCCATTACTGGTTTGTGCGGGGGAAAATCATGAATAGATGAAAAATGACGTCCTCGCCGAGAATAATAATTTTTCCCGATTTAAAAAAATAACTTTTTTTTTTTTTTTGTATACCCCTCGTCCGTTGTGTCGTTTCGCTGTTGTTACTTTTTTGACATGTTATGTATCACAAGTAATTGCAAGAGAAAACATTGTTTCCGCGCCGTACCGATTTTGACCGGTGAATCACGTAACGCGTTTGTATAATTCAATCTTCGTGTTCCGGGACATTATTTTCACTGTTTCACTCTTTAATCATTGTGTTTTATAAAATGCCACTTCGGATGTGTACGTGATGTCTGCCGAATCTAGTTCGGAAACTAAAAACTCCAATTTTTTTTTCGGAGGAAAAATTGTCATTAACGACTGCAGACTGAACGACTCACGTTGCAAAAAGTAACCGTAAAGAAGTCTAGAGAATACATTAGAGATTGCGCATCATCTGAACAATATTCCTTCGAAGATAGCCTTTTTTTTTATAGTCATCCACTTTTCCCGGAATATCGTTTTTAAAATCGTAAAAAAATTTATGACTAACTAGCCCGTGATTTACGATTTTCTTTTTATTATTTTATTCTTTTTTTTTTTAAAGAGGATTTTCCAATTAGTTTCCAATGCTACTCAGGAGCAAAATTATTCGGTTTGGATTTCGGCGCGTTCACACGGGTCTGGTCTGTTTACTGGTTTGAGCAAGCAGACGACAGAAATTTAAATCAGAATTCAAGCCGGAAAGCCTATTTTGTTTGAAAAGTCCTATATTTCTAATTGTGTCTGCAGACAATTTTTTTACACTTCCAAAAGAAATTAAGGATTTCCGTGATTACTTTAGGGGTTATTCAAGTATCACGTTAGCCCGCTACGGGAGGAAGGGGACTGGGAAAATCTGGGAGAGAGATCAATTCTTAGGGAAACGAAAAATAATCAATTTGAAGGAGGGGGGGGGTTTAGGTCTGAAATTTACGTAATAAAAGGGAGAGGTGGCCAGGAAAAATTTACTTTAGCTTACAATGGAAAGAACTCGGGGACCGTCCATAAATTACGTTAGCACGTCAGGGGGGGAGGGGGTATTCAAAATGAAAGCTATTGCTAACAAGGGGGGGGGGGGGGGGAGGGGTTTTACATATTTAACGTTAGCATTTGTCTTATGTAATAAAAGTGCAAAAGTGAAAATAATTTAAATTTTATAAATTATGTAACCTAACTCACTTTTTAAAAAAAGAAAAAACTATTTCAATTTTACTAGCGCATTTGCTCTAAGTAAAAAAAAAAAAAAATTGCAAAATAAGTTCGGGAACGTTCAAGTAAGTCAGACATTTTTTTGCGGGGGTTTCTGGACCCCCGCCTGTTATATTACGTAAAATGTTTGCGAATTCCCCCCCCCCCTTTTTTTGTGCAGCGCCAATTTTAAATTGGAGTAATATTTTTCTCAGATCTAGATTGAGATCTTTTCTTTAATTTTGTAAGGAAATTATAACAGAAAATTCAGTTTATATTGTAGAAAAAAATATTTAAAAAATAATGAAAAACAGAATGTAAAGCAGGAAAAAAAATTCAAGCAAGATGTAAAATTTAAATGGTGAAAACTCTTTTATGTTATTTAAAATTATTTAAATCTCTTCTACAGTAAATTATATTAGAAATTCTTACGTAAGATTTGCAAACCCCCTCCCATGTGTAAGAAATCGTAAAAATTTTGAGTACCCCCTTCCCCCTTCCGGCCTTACGTAATACTTGAACGCTCCCTTCCGAAGAATTATCGATTTTTTTAATGTTTAATATTAGTTTTTCAGAAAAAAAATTTTTAAGGGGGGGGTAACCGAAATCTAACGTAATTTTAGGGGGTAAAGGGTCCCGAATTGCTAACCTTTGCTAACAAGGGGAAAGAGGGTCGAAAATGACCAAAATATAGCGTAACCAAAATAAACGTAATTTATGATGGACAGCCCCAGGGGGTGGGGAGTACCTGAATATCTCTTGGGATATTTAGAGTGGGGAGTCCCTTCCCATCTCTACACAGTTTGTGTCATGCCAAAAATCGACTCCGACAACCAGAACAAACCCGTAAATGCTTTTCATTTGTTTCCGAAAAAGCAACGCGTTTCTACCCTTAAAAAAAAAGAAAAAAGAAAATTTAACCCACGTTCATCTTAAACCATTAGTAACACACTTCGAACTTCCAAATTAATTTTTTTTAATAAATAAGAACAAGGGAAGGGAAAAAAAAAAAAAAAAAAAAAGAAGAAATCTTTTTAAGAGTTAAAAAAAGATCATAACAAACAGAAGAGCAATAGTTGAGAAGAACTTTACAGCAATTTCAATTATGCAAATTCCCTGCCGACAGAGGTTGTTTTCTTTGTTAAAAGTATGGAGTGAGCTGCCCTAAAGGGAGATGTTGGAAAAAGTCAAGACAGAAAATGGAATGGGGATATTGAAGTTAGCTTTCTTAGGGTGTTTTAGCATCCTACTCAAGGTTTTGAGTAGATGACTTTACGAGAAAAAAAAAAAAGAAAGAAAAAAAATGATTGTCATTTATTTTTACCCATTTTTTTTATTACTATAAGCACCGTATGCTTCTTTTGTTTTCGGGCTCGCGGAATTATTGATGAAAACGAAAAACTCTGTTTAAATTTCTGATCCCGCTGAAAAGGAACCACCACGTCGGGAGCATATTGTAAAATACCCCCCCCCCCTCGAGTTCAAAATCATTTACATAAAAATGTTTAATTTGCATAAACATGGTCATTATAAATCATGCTGTTGCTTGTCGTTAACAATGACAAAAACACTACGGAAATCGATATACGTAGCGAAATCCGTTTTCATCAATTAAATAATATAAGGGAAAAGAAAAAAGGCTGTTTTGACATTCCCCCTTATTTTATAAACATATGAAAAATCTTTACCGATCTATAACAATTTCCTTGGGAGAAGAAAAAAAAAAAAAAAAGAAGATGCCAGGAACCGAAGTCAATTTTCCACCGCCGTGAAGAAAGAAAAGGTGAGAGATGGGAAATGAGGGAACGAATACGGGGGAAAAGAAAAGGGGGTAAACGGGGAGATGACAGGCTGCAAGCCACAAAGCGTCTGCATGATTGATCGTTTCAGTCCATGTTCTACATCATGTACTGTTAATAATACAAACTCATTTTGGTAATGTTACTTCTTATAACGTCTTAACTTGTCGTTTTAATAACGTTTCCACCTTTTCAACAGGTTCTCTCTCATGTTAGATTAACTTGGAAAGTGTCTTGATATTACGCAGGTATCCCAAAGAAAGAAAGAAAAAAAGAAAAAATTAACCACTTATGGGTTTCGTTCTTTTAAAAAGGAATGGTTTGGTGACACTTTGGTGAAATACGATCACTGGAGCAAGGGTCAACAGCCAGAGTGGCAAATTGTGCGTCTTGATTGATGTATGTATGGGAAAACTCCACGGTGCATTTATCATGTCACCGTTTTATGCTTCTTATCCCCCCGTTCAAATCGTGTAACATCCTTCTCTTGTCCTCATGTCTTTTAATGAACTCGTTTGACAATTTTTCAATCAGTTAAAATGAATGAATGAACGAATGAAGAAGAGAAATGGATCCGAGTTCTTGAAAAAAAGAAATGGGGTTATTTTTTTTTTTTTTTCAAAAAGAAAAGGGATCCTTTAAATTAAAAACTGCATGAATTAAATATCAGCAAAATGGTAGGATTTTTTTTTTCGTTAAAATTTATTCAAAAAGTAAACTTACGTCTAAAAACTTCGATCAAGTATAAAATATTAAAAAAATCGTGTGGAATTAATTATCAAATGGAACTAAAAACTTTTTTTTTTTTTTTACTAACATTTTTTCATAATAAATCTTCCCGTTTTTTGCGGTTAAGGAATCAACGCATTTTGTCACACCAGTTTGAATTATAATGGGAAAAACGAGCGATCGGGGAGTGTGAAATTTGCGTTTAAAGGGAAAAGCTAAAATCACTCCAGTCGCAGAAATGTAATGTGTAAATTATCAGCCTTCGGCCGAACAATTACAAGGTCCCCTCAACCCACGGGGCGGATGGCCCCCCCCCCCTCCGCTCGACGAATTGCTACGGTTCCATGCTCGAGGGTCTCGACAACTGGAAAATCTATTTCATAATTGAAATTGAAAATGAAATGATTTAATTAAATTAAATTACTTGGATTCTTCTTATATTTAACTTCTTGGTCTCTTTAACGGGTTTCCTCACTCACTCCATTTTTTTTTTCTTTTTTCTTCTTCGTCCTTTTTATACGTGAAAAGGGAGGTAATCCGGGAAATTAATCGGTGTGCTTCAACGTAATTACATTGAAAATGTATTACAGTTCGTGGTGTATAAGGGCGGCGAAGGAATGAAAAGGAGAAACAAGAAACGTATGAAAATGATAAATCTTGCCGACGACAGAATGTCGGCAAAATCAACATATTACGGAGATAGACGTATGCTGAAAAATGATTTTTTTCCCTTCGTGTCGAAGGGTGAAATAAAATTCGAAACCGCGAAAAATATTTTTTTTTTTTTTTTTTTTTTTTTTTTTTTTTTGAAAGGCAAAAAGGAAAATGCAATAATTTAAAACCTTCAATTTAACAAAAGCAGCTCTGGGTTCTGTGAGCGAAAGTAATCCTTAATAAGCAAAGGTTTCTTGGAACTGAAAGTAAGAAAAGATGCATTTGTGATCGCCACCGCACAGTGGTCCGGAAAAAAATAAAAGGCCAAAACTCATTCCCAAGTGTGTGTGAAGCTTAGAAAGAAGATGAAGATGTCAAAAGCTTCGATATTTTGGGCAATTAAAAACCTGCTGCCCGTGTCCCAAAACTCAAAATGGCGAGCAAAATATGGAAGCCAAAATTTTTATTTATGAATAAAATTTCATGAATATTTATTTTTAGGTATTTTTGTAGCTGCTGATTTCATATCTGGAATAATTATTTTGAAATTCAAGATGGCGGACATAGTATGGCGACAAAAGTAAAAAAAAGTTAGTTTCATGAAAATTTGTACTAAGGGGTTTTCGAGGTCACAGATCTCGAATCCGATAATAGTTTTCTAAAATTTTTTAAAGGGACTCAATTAATCGAAAAAATTAATTTACTCGTTGTATGTTCGAAATTCAGAAAAACGGTTTACGTATTCGAGATCAGTGACCTCGAAAACCCCTTAGTACAAATTTTCATGAATATTTAACAACTATTAACTTTTTTTACTACAGTCGCCATACTAAGACCGCCCTCTTGAATTTCAAAATAATTATTCCATATATGAAATCAACAGCTACAAAAATATTTCAAAATAAATATTCATGAAATTTCATTCATAATTAAAAATTTTGGCTTCCATATTTCGCTCGCCATTTTGAGTTTTGGGGCACGGGCAGCAGGTTTTAATTGCCCAAAATATCGAAGCTTTTGACATCTTCATCTTCTTTCTAAGTTTCACACACACTAGGGGATGAGTTTTGGCCAATTATATTTTTCCGGACCACTTTGCACCGCAAACGAACTACTTGTACCGACTTTATTTTGCCGGTTTTGATCACGGCAGCGACGCACAAATCATAAGAACACGTCGAAACTTGAATTGCATACAGAAGAAATGCTGAAGGGAAGCAAAAGGACTACCGAGACTTTCCCGATACGAACGACTGACAACCACTCAGTGCATGTGACTTCATATAACCGAGAGCCTTATTGCTTTATCACAAATAATACGTCAAATTATCTGTCCTAGTGGGCTTCCCCTTAGGTCATGCATCTCCAACAAATTCGAATCTATCGATTCATTACGGGGCAACCTTGCGAATCAAAATTACTTTACGTTATCTCCGCGTTAATAAGACAAACTTGAAAACGTTTTCCAGAGAGAACTATAATTTTGGGCTGGCAACAAAAATGCCTATGAGAATTTCCGACGCAAAACTTTTCCGCTAGAGGCGCTGGATGTCTTTAACGGTTTTTCGGCTTCGTTCGTTGTTCATAAATAAAACTGCTCTTTGGGACTTGTTTTTTCTGCTGGGAGTATTTTGAGTTTGATAAATAAACAAACTTGTCCTGCACTGCTGTTTACAAACAAATGTTGATACTACTCGATATTACTGAATATAAGTTTATTTATAAGTTTCAAGAAAAAAAAACTTCCGAGACCGGATGATTACAAATAATATTTTTAAACAGAAATGGCGGACAGGTTTGTCTATTTACCAAACTCAAAGTACTCCTAGCAGAAAAAACAAGGCCCAAAGAGCAGTTTGTTTTAAGTAAAACGAACGAAGCCGAAAAACCGTTAAAGACACTCAGCGCCTCTAGCGGAAAAGTTTTGCGTCGGAAATTCTCATTGAGTATAGAGTTTTATTGAGTAGAATTGTTGAGCGAATTGTCGAGTAGATTTTTTTACAATATTAATTCTTCTATTTATTTCGCCGTGGGAACGTTCAAGTATTACGTAAGACTTTCGGGTTTTTGGACCCCCTCCCCCCCCTTTTTAAGAATTACTAAGATTTCTTTGAATCCCCTTATCATATTATGTAAGATTTTCGCGGACCCCCCCCCCCCCACTTTTTTTTTAGCAAGTAAAGAAAATTTTCCATGCATTTTAAATTGCAAAAATGACGTTGATACAGGCATCACTTCGCGTTTAGGCAGAGGCCCCAAACTTTCCACACGTCATTTTTGAATTATTTGGGAATATTTTAGGGGGCTGCACCATTAGAATTCCGTCATCGGCTATGGAAGAGACACCCTATTGGATACAGACCTGTGCATCCTAATAAGGTCGATTCATCAATGCTCACGTATTTAAACTTCAACAGGAAGCTTGAGGCATGTTGCCACATCGGCCTCATGTTAAGCTGTCAAATGACTAAAGTTTCCAGTAAATCGCTTCGATAAATAATTAACAGCTTTTGCCGTTTAACATTCCCTTTTTTTTCGGCGTGTTTAAAATTTTATCAACCTTTGAAATCGCGAAACTTTTTCTCAAGTTTAATTAAAAATTTTTAGTTTCAATTTTTTTTTTTTTTTTTTTTCAAATATATACGGGAGGAAATCTGCACGTGAATTAAAAAAAAAAAAAAGTATACAAGAAAAGGAAGATCGCATCAAAGATCCGGAACCCCCTCCCGTTGAAAGGAATCGTAATCGAATTTTTATCTCGAAAAAAGAAAACTCGCAGGTGAAGATGTTAAAAGAGAAGAAATGACGTCATGTTTTTACACTTAGCACTTCCGTTTTTGTCGGGAGTTCCGGTCATCTTGATTGAGCTCTAAGGTAATCCAGAGATCAAAGAAGAGGCATAATCAAAGGGGGACTATGAAATTCGATCAGGAAAAGGAGGAAAAAAAAAGAACGAAGGAAAAAGATGCCGAAGGATATGAAAGATAAATAAGAAAACAAAATTCCAACTGAATTTTCTTTTCTCTTTTTTTTTTCTGTTAGAGTTCTTTTCTTCTTTTATGGAGTATCATGTTCATAAGACCGGAAGCTAAGTATCTTAGGATGACACTGACCTTTTAATGGTTTTGGGCTAGAGGGCGATTTTCTTCTTGGAAAAAAATCGATTATTGTTTTTTAAAACGTTAAACCGAGCGCCACGCAAGACTAAGATCGCAAAAGCTGATATCGAAATAAAAGTCGAAGCGTTGACTTTGACACAGAACGTAATAGCGATTTTATTTTATTGATTGAATAGACGTGGAGCACCCGCGGTGTAATTAAAAGCTAGACTGGCGTTATAACATCAACAGCAAACCGCTGCCGGACGCGTAAAATGCAAATTATTTGTTTGTGAAAGGTGGGCGCTACAGCGAAGGTGTTCACAAACGGCAACTTGGAAGCTTTTAATCATATCTATTTCGAAACATTTTAATCAGTTACCCAGAAAAGTTTGTTACCAAATCGAAATTGCTCTCTTTTTCCTATTTCCCAAAGTTCAATTTATTCGATGGCTTTGAGAATGTGTATACACACATATTGATATAACAAAGTTTTCCTAACGGGCTTTTATTACTTTGCTAAACTGATAAAAAGGGTTTCCTGCGACCCGATATCCCCTACCCCCGAAAATGAGATCCGCACATGACGATTCAATTAAAACAAACACAAGTCCTGTGTGTTTGAAACACACGAGAGGGAAAAAAATATGTTTCGGTCGGAATATCTTTTTTGAACATAATAAGCAGAGAGGTGATCATTAAACCCTTTTTAATTTCACATAACACTTACGATTGAAAAAACCGATTAGGCTGGAAGGAGAAATAAAAAAAAAAAGCTCTCGCCGATAATTTTTTCGAATTAAAACTTCGAACCGTGAATCGGCGAACCTCTGAAATTAATAAGCGGAGTAGCAATGAATAAAAAAAAAGTCATGTTAACACAGAACTGTGTAATGGCTACATCCCCCGGATGAAATTTCACCGGAGATCAAATGAAATTATATCGAGAAAATTGGATTATTTTCTTGGCCAGTTAGTTTTACATGGGAATTCCTTTTTTCCCTTGTATCGTTATCGTCATACACAGGGAGGAAATGAAAACGGTGTTACGTTTGTTAAGGCTTAAAGACAACGATTTTTTTTTTTTTCGTATAGAAAAATTGATTAGAAAAAAAGCGGTTGGTTGAATATTGAAAAATTGCGCGAGCGAGTCGCAAATAGAAAACTTGGAAATTTTTTAGAAAAGCGTTTTGAAAGTTTAAACCGATGCTTTTCTTTCATTAACTTTTTTTTTTTTTTTTTTTTTTTTTTTTTTTTGGAAAGATCGCCTTCATTTTATTCACGATTTATTCTAGTTTCATATTCTTTAAAAAAAAAAAAAAAAATATTTGTTGTCCGAATCCGCTTCCAAAACCGCTCCTTACTTCCAAAACGTTCGACCAGGTGACAAGTATTTGCATTCCAGGTTAAGATTTGTGAAGGAAAAGTGATGATTTATTATTTTGTAAATGAAAATTTCTTGTATAATTGTTACGACAGGATTTTAAAACCAATTTATAGATATTTAATTGTTCCAGGCTGGACTATTGTGAAAATAGTAGCTGTTTGGAATTTGATTGAGCAAGTGTATGTGTATGTGAATGAAGTTTATTTTAGCGAGGATGTGTGAGTGAATGAATGTATAACTAGACAATGTTCTAATAAAAAAAAAAAAAAAAAAAAAAAAAATCCGCTAATAGTTTTCCAAAAGAACACCGCACACCAGAATAGGGAAAAAGGTTTCGGTTAAGTATGGTTTTTATATGGAACCTATTGTTATATTCTTATGCAGGTTTTTACCTGGTGTGCGGTGTACTTTGTTAAGGGACTCAATAAATCTGAAAAAATTAATTTACTTGTTGTATCTTCGAAGTTCAGAAAAACGGGTTATGAATTCAAGATCAGCGACCTTGAAAACCTCTTAGTACAAATTTTCATGAAAATTTAACTACTTGTACTTTTTTTTACACTTGTTGCCATACTAAGTCCGCCATCTTGAATTTTAAAATAATTGTTCCAGTTATGAAATCAGCAGCCACAAAAATATTCAAAAATAAATATTCATGAAATTTCCTTCATAATTAAAAATTTTGGCTTCCATATTATGCCCGCCATTTTGAATTTTGGGGCACGGGCAGCAGGTTTTTAATGGCACAAAATATCGAAGCCCTTGACACCATCTTCTTTCTAAGTTTCACACAGACTTGGGAATGAGTTTCGTCCACTTATTTTTTTTTTTCCGGACCATTGTGCGTAGTTTGGATTTCAAATTCCGACTAAAATCAGAAATTTGAAGAAATGAAAATCGAAAATCCAAATGGTAAAACAATTTTATTTTTTAAAATAGCCCCGGCCTCATATTGCATTTTCTGTTAGAAATCGCATCATTCTGACATCAAATTTGAAATTTACCACATCGAAAACACAAGAATCTTTTTTGCTCAAAACATTGAAAAATAAAGATTTGTAAAAATATTTTCCGAATTTTTCAGGAACTTTCCAGAAACTTTCCACGATGCCGATCCAAAAAGGTTAGTGTCCCTTTGTTAGCGAATTTTTGATTTCGAATGAGTGCACCGCAGAAATCGGTTCTCTCTGCGGCACGTATGAACCCTAATTTTTTTCAGATTTTTTACTCGACCGGAAACCACTCCAACTTTCGCTTCCAGGTCGGAAAATTCTCATAAGGTTGAAAAAAATCAATAATTTTTTCTTAAAAAAAAAAAAAAAAAAAAAAAAAAAAAAAAATCCTTTCCTGTCAGAAATTTGGAGTAGATCACGAATCTGAACTCCATTTTTTTCATCTGGTCCGCTTATCGAGCTAGGGCCAAAAAATTAGCAAAAAATGTATGTTAAGTGACAAAACATGATAAGTCCTGATTTTTGCCTAATTTTTTCCTCCAGCTCAATATTCGGACCAGGTAAAATAAAAAAAAGATTTCAGATTCGTGATCTATGCAAAATTTCTGATAGGAAATATATATTTTTTTTTCTTCTTTCTTTTTTTTCGGGGACAAAAAATTATCGATTTTTTCACCTTATGGGAATTTTCCGACCTTGAAGCGCAAGTCGGGGCGGTTTCCCATTAAGTAAAAAATCTGAAAAGATTTCAGTTCACATGTGCCACAGAGAGAACCGATTTCTGGGGTGCACCACTTCCAATTCGAAAAATCGAAAAATAAGAACACCCTTATCACCACCCATTTAATTTTGTATTTCCAAAATTGTAGAAAACCTTTTCAAACAGGAAAAAATCGAAAAGTTACAAAATATTTATTCTCCCTTACATCAACAAAGTCAACAAAAAAAAATCAGAAGTGAAATTTAAAAAAAAAAACATAAATCGAAAGAAAAGTTTGAGCTACTAATTCGTTTTCAATTTCCCATCGGGAGAGTTCTCCCTCCGTTTCGTTTGAATCCAGCGGAAAAACAAAACAAAAAAAAAAAAATTAACCGAAGCAAGGAAATCAGTCGGTTCATTAATCTGAAAACGACCGCGGAAATAGGAGACCGAGGGGGCAGGAAGGAGAGAAAAATACAAAATAAAAAATAAAAAAAATAAAAAGTTTAAAATAGAAAGGGATCCGTTCAAAGTTATTAAAACCAAACGTGAAAGCGAAAAGTTGCCCCTTTGTCTAAAACGCGTAAATTGAGACATGAGCTTCTAAACGTAATTTACTGTTGAGCGAATGAGTGAAATGCGTTGAAAAGACTTCCGTAAACTTGTAAATTGGCTTAGTTTTGACTCTGGAGTCGGTAGAGGTTACCCGCCGAGTGAAAACTAAACCGCTAGTTATGGTCGGGTTCACGTGAGAAAATCGAATCCCTACCGGTTGAGTTTATAAACGGGAATCTCGTCGATCTAACCGTAAAGGAAAGAATGCGAAGAATTTCAAAATACCTCCATTTCACTTATTCCAGACAGCCTGGCAGAATTCTTTCTTCAATTTTCATTTCAGCATAGGTTTTTTTTTTTTTTTTCCTTTTTCCGTGTATTTCCTCTGTGATTTTCTCGGAAGTGCTGAAAAAAAAATCTTTCCCGAAAAGAACTTTCATTACCTTTTAGACTGCATTTCGAGTTCATATTCTCTGTGCTTAAAACTTTTATTAGCCGCTGCTTTTTCGTGGAGTTTTCCTCCTTTCAATTTCCAATCCCTTTAGGCAAACCCCGGAATTTGAATATATAAAGTGTACGACGGAAGAAAGAACGGAAAAAAAGCATGAAGAAGGAAACTAATGGTTAATTTTTTTTTATTTCGTGGAATTTCGTAAAGTTCTTGCTTTTTTTTGTAAGTAACATTACCAAAGATCAAGGTCAAGAAAAATAGACCAATATTTAATCATAGCCGCAGCTCTTTCCTTCCAACCGACAGGCGGACAGTGGTCGCTTCCCAATGAGAAAAAAAATATTAATATTTGTAAAATATTTTTGAAATTATTAGGTAAGGTTCTCGTTCCTTCAAATATTTCAATTAAATTTTGATTTTCTTGGATTCTAGGAACTCATATAAATTAAAATGGACTATCAGTTGCCGACCGGTTTCGTTTTAATTTATTAAAACATTTTCAAGGCTAAAAAACAACAATTACAATCAAAATTAAAATAGAGAAGCAAAAATTAAAATTATCACATAATCGACATTTAAAAGCCATACCGTACGTGACACTTGCAAGGTCACTGACATCAAACAAATAACGGATATAAATACGCATCTTTTTACAATATCGAGAAAACTTAAAACATCGAACAATCCTTTCAACTTTAATCCTTCCCTTTCGCTTTTGTACATTTTATTAAATCGAAAATTAAATAAATAAATATAATCGCTATTGACCTCCATATTGTACTTAAAATAACTCATTAAACGGTGAACAGACTACCAACATGATAAACCTTAAAAAGCCACACCCAGTGACGTAAGTTCAATGAAGCGCGCGAAAAAGATTTAAATTTTATTAATGATGCGCTGATAGGTTTATTAAAGTTTTTATAATCGCTTTGAATATTTAATGAATTTTCGTTTTTAACCACATGATACATTTCTAAGAAGGATCTCCTTTGCCAATTGCTCTCGGATTGGACCACCTTAACCGAATCCCATTTAATTTTGTGTTGGGTGTCAGCAACATGCTTTGAAAGACCAGTTAAGGTTTCACCCTTTGAAATATCATTACGGTGCTGATTTATTCGATTTTTTAATTTCTGTTTAGTTTGACCTACGTACGAATCACCACATTGGCACTCTACTTTGTAAATTACGTTAGATTTATTCATTTTATCTATTTTATCTTTGGTATTTCTATAAAAATTATTATTGGTTTTGGTATTATAAAACGCGAGTTTAGAATTGGTATTTTAAATATTCTGTTTAATTTCGGAGCTAGATCATGATGATACGAGTTTTTATATAGTCCGTTTTTTCTTTAACTGTTTGTTGACGGTTTGTTCTAATCAGTTTATTTTTCGTATTTTCCCCTTTTTTTAAATAATAGGAAAAATAAACTGATTAGAACAAACCGTCAACAAACAGTTAAAGAAAAAACGGACTATAAAAAACTCCGTATCATCATGATCTAGCTCCGAAATTAAACAGAATATTTAAAATACCATTCTAAACTCGCGTTTTATAATACCAAACCAATAATAATTTTTATAGAAATACCAAAGATAAAATAGATAAAATGAATAAATCTAACGTAATTTACAAAGTAGAGTGCCAATGTGGTGATTCGTACGTAGGTCAAACTAAACAGAAATTAAAAAATCGAATAAATCAGCACCGTAATGATATTTCAAAGGGTGAAACCTTAACTGGTCTTTCAAAGCATGTTGCTGACACCCAACACAAAATTAAATGGGATTCGGTTAAGGTGGTCCAATCCGAGAGCAATTGGCAAAGGAGATCCTTCTTAGAAATGTATCATGTGGTTAAAACGAAAATTCATTAAATATTCAAAGCGATTATAAAAACTTTAATAACACCTATCAGCGCATCATTAATAAAATTTAAATCTTTTTCGCGCGCTTCATTGAACTTACGTCACTGGGTGTGGCTTTTAAGGTTTATCATGTTGGTAGTCTGTTCACCGTTTAATGAGTTATTTTAAGTACAATATGGAGGTCAATTAGCGATTATATTTATTTATTTAATTTTCGATTTAATAAAATGTACAAAAAGCGAAAGGGAAGGATTAAAGTTGAAAGGATTGTTCGATTGTTTTAAGTTTTCTCGATATTGTAAAAAAGATGCGTATTTATATCCGTTATTTGTTTGATGTCAGTGACCTTGCAAGTGTCACGTACGGTATGGCTTTTAAATGTCGATTATGTGATAATTTTAATTTTTGCTTCTCTATTTTAATTTTGATTGTAATTGTTGTTTTTTAGCCTTGAAAATGTTTTAATAAATTAAAACGAAACCGGTCGGCAACTGATAGTCCATTTTAATTTATATGAGTTCCTAGAATCCAAGAAAATCAAAATTTAATATTTTTGAAATATTCTTCAATATTTTTAAAAAATTTTTGTTGCTTCTTGCTTCAATAAATATTTGCAAAATATTTTAAAAATATTGAAAAAATTTTAAAAATATTGAAAAATATTTTAAAAATATTTTTAAAAATACAGTCGACTCCGGGTATAATTGACATGGGATATAGTGGATTTTCGGTTATAGTGGACAAGATCGTCCGGTCCCGTTGAAAAATCCCATAAGCCCCATGTTAAAAAATCCGGATATAGTGGACTGGGAAAAAAACGGAACCCCGGTTATAATGGTCAAAATATTCATTTCGTTTTGGTTCATGGTCCATAAGACACTGTATAAAAATTTTCGGATATAGTGGACTCGAAGTTTCACCTTCGGTTATAGTGGACAAAATGTTTTTAAGGCTCGATAATGTTTCCTCGTTCAGGTTTTTTCACGAACTAAATCATTTCAGAGATGCGTCATTCTTGTTTTTCATTCAAAATTTCTTAATTTCACTTAATGATAGTACATATATGTTCTGCAGTGATAAGTACTGACTTTTTATTGATTTTTACAAAAAATAAAGAAAAAAGAAAAACAAGCAAAATCGGATATAGTGGACCCCCGGTTATAGTGGTCAAAATTTTTCGGTCCCTTGAAGTCAATTATAACCGGAGTCGACTGTATTGGAAATTATTTTAAAAATATTGAAAAATATTGAAAAATATTGAAGAATATTTTAAAAATATTAATTTTTTTTCTCATTGGGAGTGAAGAGAAAAGCGCATATAAGTCCCATCTCAAGCGTAGGTAAAAAGCTATAAAAGGAATCTGGGCGTCAAAAGCTTTGGTTTTCTGTACAGTTTAAATATTGAAAAATCCAATATGGCGGATGAAATTTGAATTTTGCGTTGATTTTCATAAAACTGCATATCTAGGGGTTTTCGGGGTAGCTGAATACGAATCTGATGTCAGTTTTTACAAATTCAAGATGGCGAAGTTAATATGGCGACTTTGATCCTCACTTGCTGAAGTTTAACGATGTTCGCAAAAATTTGTATGTAGGGGTTTTCGAGGTCGCTTATTATGAATCCGTCCGGAAAAATAAAATAATGACCGAAACTCATTTCCAAGCCGAAACTTACAAAGAAGATGAAGGTGTCAAAATCTTCGATATTTTGGGCAATTAAAAAGGGGAAATAATTTTTGGAGGTTCAGGGCCAGACCCCTGACTTGGCCTAATTTACCCTCTCACAAGGTCCTATCAATAGGTGAGAGTCCAAAAAAAAAAAAATTCAATTTGGGGCACGAAACTTATGGTATC
Source organism: Liposcelis bostrychophila (assembly GCA_037577465.1). Classification (NCBI taxonomy): domain Eukaryota; kingdom Metazoa; phylum Arthropoda; class Insecta; order Psocodea; family Liposcelididae; genus Liposcelis; species Liposcelis bostrychophila. The sequence continues at coordinate 10,645,030 of CM075212.1, forward strand.
CCGGTGGTAGCTTTTAAATATTTCTTTCGTTCATTTCTTCTTTTTCGACTTAGAAAACGTCCAAATGGAGGATGGGTGTTTAGGTTATGTTAGGTTAGGGTATGGGGATGCACGCGACTAATTTTCGTAACTCCTCAAAACTTCAAAAATGATTTCCCCTTTTTTTTGCCAGGTGAATTTCCTGAATTTTGAAAGTAAAAGATTCCGTACAAATATTCCTCCCCAACTCCTGCGTGTAATTACAATAAGTCGAAAAAAAATGGATCCTTAAGTTATATCTGAAAAGAAGAAGGGAAAATTCAAATAAGAACGGACAAAGAAAGACGCGCATTTTATTTTGGATTCTAAAATGTAATATTTTTCTGAGACGTTTCAGGACAAATAGCATGCAGTGTATCACTCGCTGAAAGAGAATTTAATATTAGCGAGGAGAATGCTAAACTCGGCCTGGAGAAGAAGAGAGGGAAAAAAAAGAAAAAAAAAAAAAAAAAAAAAGAAAAGAAAACCCTGTTCGAGACTTTGAGAATTCACAATATCGCTGAAATAACATTCAACGTGTGACGTAATTCTTCCGAATGTCCTCGAATGAGAAATAGGCATTCTTACTACTTTCGAAGAAAATAAAAGAAAAACCGGTTTTTTTCCCCTCCCCCTTTTTATGCCGAACCTGAAGAAAATAATACGATTTTTTTTTTTTGAAACTGATGTCAACCGACGTCGGTCCTAAGAAGTTAAAGTGTAGAATTGGTAACATGTAGCACGTGTAAACCCTGAAGGGAGACACGGGAGGGAGGAAAATAGAAGAGAGGAACGGGAGGGTAGGAACATGAGCAGATATTATTCCCATCATCTTTCCCTGAATACCAATGTGCTGTTGTAAATATTGATGAGACACCAAACACGAAACCGGCAAGTCAGGAAAATCTCAACTCCTGAAAATATATTATTTTCTTCCAGGATGAGAAATCCGTTCTCATTCGCTAGCAGCAGCAGTCGTCAAGTCCAATTCCCGTCAAGCAGCGAGAGAAAATTTTCACAGTTTAACGAAGCGAAATCATAACCGAGAAGAAACCTAGAGAATAATCCGGTTAACGAAGCGGGTAGGGGAGCGAAGGGGGGGGGGGGCGACGAGGGCACCTGTCAGCATTGCTGACCACATGCAAGCTTATTATTTGGTCGCGAGCACACGTTGACAGCGTTACTGATTAAACAGTTTATCTCATGGGTTATCGATTGATTTTTTAATTTTTTTTTTTTTTTTTTTGCTACGTCGAGTGCTTTTGATTTTTTAAGTAGATCATTGAACTGTTTAATTAGTCTTTTTTTTCCCCCTCTTAAAAGGAATCCCGTCGTTGAAACAATAAGCTCATCCTATTCCCCCTTATCAAGAGTCATATTGCTCCCCTTTTGATTTTCGCAAGACATTAACTTGAGAACAATGAACGCATTACGTAATGAAAGTCCACCAAGCCTTAGGCATCAAATTCGATAAACGAGACAATTGCGGTTCCGCCTCTTGGATGACGATGATTATTATCCTAGATTTTCGTCTCCGATCAAATGACTTCATTAGTTCCCAAGCGATTGGTTTCCCACCTTGTTAAAGAGGAGAGCTGGTGTGAGAGAGAGAGTTACAAAAAAAAAAAAAAAAAAAAAAGGCGTGCATCCTGATTTAATTGCAAATTAAAACGTGACGGACCGGGTATTTGATGGAAGAAAAAAAAAATTGGCATGATAAAAAAATATGGAAAAGAGCAAAGCAAGGTTTCGTTTTTCAATCACGTGACGTCATGCATCAATAACGTAATTGGTTCTAACCAAGTTTTCCAGGTTTTTCGGTTTGACCGCCGTTGATTAGCAAGCTTTGTAATTATTATTTCAAACGGTATGATGCATCTCGGTCGGATGAAATCATACAAAACCATGGAATCTCTCTTTAATTATTTTACGATTATGTTTGTATAGACTTACGTCCCCTTGATCAAAAACGCTTCGTGTTACAACTTTTGATGGGACCCTCATGAGTTTTTCGTTCTACACGACGCAAAGATCCCGAAGAGTTTTTTTTTTTTTTTTTTTTTTTTTTTCAAAATATTGAAAGGCACTTTTTCAAGCTTTGTGGTATAGAGAAATAGTGGATTTTAAATTTCTTAAGGACCAACCAAACGTATTTGTGGTATAAGAATCTTACCCATTGAGAAAACTCTTATAAAGCCATAATCATTTGTCGGTGAAGACTGAACCCTATCAGAACAAATTAGCTCTAGCCGTCTAAATTACAGCTAAATTTTTAGCTGTAATTTAGACTTCTATTAGATGTCTAATAAACAGCTAACCTTAGGGCTAATTTTTGTAAAAATCAAGACTTCTATTAGAAGTCTAAAAAACAGCTAATTTCAGGTCTATTTTTTCTGAAAATCAAGACATCCGTTAGATGTTTTTTAGCTTTGAATGTATAAATTTTTTCTGATGTGTCATAAAAGCTAACTCAGATGTAATTTTTTAAAAATCAAGACGTCCATTAAATAATGATAAAAGTACTACCTTTAGATCATACATTGAACGTTGTATTTTTTATTTCATTCTTATGACCATTTCGGATCACTTGTATCCATCATCAGAGAGCAGCAAAGATAAAAAATTAAATTCTGTAACCCATAATTCCGTAATTTGTTTATCTTTGCTCCTCCCTAATGATGGATACAAGTGATCGGAAATGGCTATAAGAATGAAATAAAAAATACAACGTTCAATTTATGATCTAAAGGTGGCACTTTTATCATTATTAAAAAAGGTCCCATCATCTTTGTCCGTTTAATATTTTTTTTTAGCTTTTATGGAATATATTTTTCTCAAGCGTCCAATAACCAACAAGTACAACTAGGTACAACTGCTAATAATAAACAACCCAAGCAATGCCTAATGAACAGCTTTATAGGGGTATGAAGTAGACGTCTATCAGCTTTCTAGATATAGACATCTAATAGAAGTGAAAACTAGACGTCTATTAGCTTTCTATTAGCTGTGACATTTTTCTAAATAGCTCTTAATTAGACATGATATAGCCCAAATATAGAAGGCTAATAGCTCTAGCTGTCCAAAATTTAGAAGGCTTTTAGACGTCTAATAGCAGGATTTTTCTTATAGGGAAAGTATTAAGTTTTTAAAATCAAAAAATTTCATGGTTCTTATATTTTGTTTTTAGCCAATTTATTCGATTTGTTTTAAAATCGATTTTCCAAAATTATTATTTGTAGTAAGAAAGTAAAAATCCGAAGGGTTTTGCCACGAAGACCAAGCTGGTTCCAAATTTCGCTATAGCCAAGTAAAAGTAAGCAAAACAATTGATCTAAAATCGTGTATTTCGTCTTGGGAGTCAAAGGTAAGAATTTAATGGTCTAAATCATAAAAAAATCACACAACATTTTTTTTAAAAGATATTTTTATTTTCGATTCTAATTGATAATCTTTATTTTATTTTTAACGGGATATGGATCATTTATTAAGAAAGTCACGCTTATATGATCGTGAACTATATATGCTAAACATAGGAAATCAGTTGAAAAGTTAAATCGAAGTGGCGAAAGATGGAATCGAACCATCGACCTCTCATCGTTTTCATGACGATTGCTCTACCACTAAGCTACTTCGACAATTTATTCAGTTCACGACCGCATAAGCGTGACTTTCTTAATAAATGATCCATATCCCGTTAAAAATAAAATAAACATTTTTTTTTACTCATTAGACAAACCTGATTCAAAATTTCGCTGCCACCACATGAAAATAATTAAAAAAAAAAAAAATTGCTTGGAATAGTACTCTTTCGTTGGAGAGAAAAAAGCAGAAATCAGCCAAAAAAAATCGCCTAAAGTAACTAAAAGTAGGGATGCATCTCGAGACAGGAAATATCGAGGATTTCTTGTTTCTTATCTTGAAATAGAATAAAAACAAGACAAGAAACAAGACAAGAAATTCAAACCGAAACAAGTAAAATACAAGAGTTTTTCTTGCGGTAAACAAGTTTATCATTTTTTTTTCGAGAACTTCATGATATTTTTTTTTAATTGTAAAAAAAAGGTGGCTCCGCCGGTGAAAAGTAAAAGAAAAAACACGATTGGAAACAAAAATTGGAATGATCTTGGGAATCTTCAATTCCGTATTAATTTTTTACAGGGTATAGGGAACAAAAAAAGAAATTAAATTTTAAAAAAAGTTACTTTAACATTTTTTAACCACAATAAACAAAGCAGACGCTCAAATTTGTTCTTTAAAAACCAGAATAATCTGAACCACATAATATTTACGTTCATCTAAAGATGGCGGTGTTGTTTTTAAAAATAAATCAAAAATTTTAAAAATCGAAATTTCTCTCAACTACCGTAAGTTAATTATTTTATTCGAAGCATCTTACAATTATTTTTAAATTTCATACCCAGAAAATTTTTTAGGTCAATGAAAATGTTAATAACGTTAAAAAGTTAAAACTGACTTGGAGAGTTACGGTGGAACGAACAAGAAACAAGACAAGAAACTATCTTTTCTTGTTGACTTTAAACAAGAAATGTCATTTCTTGCCCTGTCTTGTCTTGAATGCATCCCTAACTAAAATTTTGGCCATTTCACCATCACTGGTTTTGCATATCTTTTCTCCATGTTTCCTTACATAATGAAAAAAAAAAAAAAAAAATGCTCGTTTTTTTTTTAATGATGAATAGCTACAAAATCATCGGCCCCACAAGCTTCAGACGGTGCAAAATTCTTAATGGCCAAAATCCCTTACCTGAAATTGCCTATAACTTCCAAACCGAAAAACCCGCATAATATCTCCTCGATACCAAAAATAATATCAGAGAACGAAAAGGGAGGGGGCTATTCCAAAATTAACGGCATACATTAGGCAGAAATACTTGTCCAAAGGTCATTTCTATTTTCATCACGTAATCGCGTTGTGAGCAATTTGGAACATCCGTTCCAGTTATCACAACTTCCCGTTTCCGAAGTATCCGTTTGGACTTCCCCCGTACGACCGAAAAAAAAAAACCCGCATAACCTACTGAATGGAATATAATAACAAAACCATGATTTCCCCATTAAAGAAAATAAAGTCATGAATACAACGGGAATAATAAAAAAAAAAAAAAAAAAAAAAAAAAAAAAAAAAAAAAAAGAAGAAGAAGAAGAAAGGAAAAGACCGTCATTTCGAATTCCACATAAAAGATATCAACAGTCAATGAGCCCAAAATGAATCCAAATATTCTTATAATGACTTTGTGTTTATATTTTAAATCATTTTATGGCTATATGCCCCCAACAAAGTTTGTAAACATTTATTTCCGTCAATGGATCCATAAAAATTGAGGTCAAACAAAAGATTTAACTTTTACAACTTTTTTTTTTTTTTTTTTTCCATACTTTACCATCCATACAAGAATTAGAGTTCTTTATCTTTTTTATTACACCTATATCGATCGTCATTCCTTCTTATTTGCAGTATAAATAACCAATATTAGTTTTCCCGTTTTAAGTCAATATGTAAGAAAAGAAAAAAAGGGAAGGGGGGAAAAAATCTCAACATAAAATTTGCTTCGTTCGACAAATAAAAAAAAAAAAAAAAATCTTATTCTCTCCCCACTCTCCTCTCTTTAATTCTGAAGGAGGGGATCGTGCAGGAGAAGAGAAAAAAAAAAGCCATTTCACCAATAAAAAGCATAGAAATTTAAATATCTGTTAGTTTGTCGGGGTCACGATTTCCCCATCGATCAAAAGGTTACAAAATCGGACAATCTTTTTTCTATCGAGGAATTGTCGATTCGAAAGGAGGTTATATTTTTTAGAAAAAAAAAAAAAAAACCGTTGAACCTCCTCTTTTTTTTCGTGGGGGAATGTTTCGATCCGGGACGGTCAAAAAGAAAATATTTTATGCGGTTTTCCCTTCCCTCTTCTTTTTTCTTCTTTATTTATGTAAAATAGTTACACGATAAGACAAAAAAAAAGGAAGAAAAAAAAAAGAAGAGTAAAACTATCTATCCTGCTTGTTATTCGTCTCAGAGTACAATAAAATATGCAAAAGATTATTTCGGGTTCTCTCATATCTAGTCCGGGCCGGGGACTACGAAAATCCGCAGGGCATCTACAGGATCCTTTTCCCTTTCCTTCGATAATCGAGGGAATCTATTTGATTGCTTTTAGGCTTGTAATGTTGTATCTGGAAAAGGGGATGTTACGGGATAGATCTGACAAGTCGTTGATTAGCGGCCATTACCAATATGACTTGGTTAAGCTCCTGGTGTTTTGAGGCATACATCAAGGAAATCGAAGGGATGAATATTGCATAATGAAACAAGGGGATATAGCTTTGCGAGGAAATGCGTTTAACGGAATAAAAATATTTTTTCATTTCAAAAGTGGGATTCGACGAATATAAGAACTTTGGAAAAAAAAATTAGGATAAAGGAAGAGGATGTGAAAGCGAACGAGTTCGGCTTCGCGTAGAAATTTGCTTCAAGGGAAGGCGGTGTTGGTTTTGTTTAATGCAAGCAATAACAACGGCGACATGGACGTAATCCCTATTTTAAGTGAGAAGCATCCATTAAACCGTGGTAAATGCCGCAACTGACATATCACCGAATGATCATAAACCGATTTTAGTATCCGTTATGACGGTTTATATCGGGATATATCTTGTGTCTTGCATGTACGTATAAATAGTACATAGTACAAGAAGAAATAAGCAGGCCATATCGAGGGGCGTCCGTAGCGCAGTGGTAGAGTCTCCGACTTCGCACCGAATGATCGAGGAGTCGGTCTGGGTTCAAGTCTAGGATACGGCTCGGATTTTTCACTTCCATTCATCACTGAACACAACAAGTATACAAGTTAAACGAGTCCGAGTGGGAATCGAACCCACGTCTTCCGCTTGCCGGTCGGGTGCTCTACCACTAAGCTGCCGACCCGCCTCGACGAATTCTCCTGCGCTTTGTGATTTGGGTTGCAATTCAAGTCCTTCGTTGAGAGAGGGTCAGTGAAGTTAGCGGTACAGTTTTGAGCTCAAATTTTCTGACTATAACCAAGATTTAGAGCTTTTTTTGAGCTTTCCAAAAAACCAAGTCTCCAAATTTGAGCTTCAAAATTTAAGGATATATAAGCATATATAATAAAGTACCGCTAAGTTCACGGGCGGTACAATATATCGCTCAAATTGGGGGACATACACCAATGTTTTGCGCTAAATTTGAGCTTTCAGGAAACCATCATACCAAATTTGTAGCTTTCAAATTAAGGCATTCATAAATTTTTTTTAAAAATGCCGTGTACCGCCAACTTCACACATCATGATTCGCTGGGTTCAGAGTCCAAACCAATTGCATGTCGTTCTCCTGAATTTGAGCTTTCAAAATATATAACTTACAGAATTTGAGCTTGCACACCAAAGGCTAGCAGAATGGCTTTAAAAAAAAAAAAAAAAAAAGTACCGCCAACTTCACGCTATTCAATTTGCAAGCTCAAATTTTTGCATCATGGCCAGCATTTAGAGCTTTTTTTGAGCTTCCAAAAAAACCAAGTCTCCAAATTTCAACTTCAACGGAAAAATTTGAGCTTCACCAAAAACGATCGGAGGGAAAATTGGTGTACCGCCAAGTTCACGCCAATTAATTTCAATGGTCGAGTGTTTGGACCATGGCAAGAATTTAGAGCTTTTTTTGAGCTTTCAAAAAAACCAGGTATCCAAATTTGAGCTTCAACGGAAATATTTGAACGTCACGAAAAAACGATCTCAACGAAAATCGGTGTTCCGCCAGCTTCACGCCATCGATTTTCAAAGCTCAAATTTTTGGACGAAGCCCTTAATTTAGAGCTTTTTTTGAGCTTTCAGAAAAACAAAGTCTCCGAATTTGAGCTTCAAAATTAAAAAATATCTAGGCATAATCAATGATGTACCGCTAAATTCACGGGCGGGACAACAAATCGCTCAAATTCTTAGACATACACCAATGTATTATGCTAAATTTGAGCTTTCAGAAAAGCAATTCAACCAAATTTCGGTTTTCAAAATAAAGCAATCCTTAATTTAAAAAAAAAAAAAAAAATGAGTACCGCCAGCTTGACGCCGTTGAATTTTCGAGCTCGAATTTTAATATATGGACCATTATTTTGAGCCTTTTTTGAGCTTTCCGAAAAACCATGTCCCCAAATTTGAGCTTCAAGGGAATAATTAGAGCTTCACGGGAAACGTCAAGAGGAAAATTCGGAATACCGCCAGCTTCACGCTGATGAATTCTCCAGCTCAAATTTTGGGACAAAGTCCATTATTTCGAGCTTTTTTTGAGCTTTCAGAAAAAGCATGTCCCTGAATTTGAGCTGTAACGGAATATTTAGAGCTTCACGAGAAATGTGAAGAGGAAAATTCGGAGTACCGCCAGCTTCACGCCGTTGTTTTTTCGATCTCAAATTTTAATATATGGACCATTATTTTGAGCCTTTTTTTGAGCTTTCAGAAAAACATAGTCTCCAAATTTGAGCTTCAAGGGAATAATTAAGAGCTTCACGGGAAACGTTAAGAGGAAAATTCGGAGTACCGCCAGCTTCACGCTGATGAATTCTCCAGCTCAAATTTTGGGACAAAGTGCATTATTTCGAACTTTTTTTGAGCCTTCAGAAAAACCATGTCCCCGAATTTGAGCTCTAACGGAATATTTAGAGCCGTCGAGAGGAAAATCCGGAGCTTCACAAAGAACGTGAAGAGGAAAATTCGGAGTACCGTCAGCTTCACGCCGTTGAATTTTCGAGCTCAAACTTTGGGACAAAGTCCATTATTTCGAGCTTTTTTTGAGCTTTCAGAAAAACATAGTCTCCAAATTTGAGCTTCAAGGGAATAATTAGAGCTTCACAAGAAACGTCAAGAGGAAAACCCGGAGTTCCGGCGGCTTCACGCCGTTGAATTTTCGAGCTCAAATTCTCTGTCCAAGTCCATTATTTAGAGCTTTTTTTGAGCTTTGAGAAAACATAAGTCTCCAAATTTGAGGTTTAAGGGAATAATTTGAGTGTCATAAAAAAATGTGAACTGGGGTCTAAATAAATGGGATCTCGCACAGCAGCTAAGAAACTAATTGTGTCAGCACAACGTTCTAATACTCCAAAATGTAAAACAAAACAAAAAAAAAATCTGACACAGTTTTCTAGTCCTATATCAACGAGGGAGAAAAAAAGAAAACCTTTTGCAAACAAAAAACTGTGTAAGCAAAAAAAAAAAAAAAAAGCCACAGGTGTTGCTGCCTTTTCTTTATAGATATTGAAATGATCTCCCTGGGAAAAATCATCGGGCAACTATTGCCTCTTGACTTCTTGTGTGCGACCTCATAACAGTATTCTTTTTATTGTTTCCGAATCGTTTACTGCTTTGTAGCTTTTATGTTCAACTTTTATTTATACTTTTCCAGACAGTATAACATAAAAAAATTTTTTCCCCTCTTCCTTTTTTCTTTCAAAATCTTTTCTATAAAGATGAGATTTTCTTAATTGCTTAAGAAGAACGATAATAACCGGAAGGAAAAAAAAAAAGAAAATAAAAGTTTTCGATGCGGGAAAATCTTCCACTTGATACTAAAAAGCATATGCACCGTTTCTGATAAGCATTAATCATTTTAACGTTTATTGTCCATCTGCTGCACGCGTTCGGGTTTAATTAATGATTGAATAGCAAATCGCGTACGCGTTCGATTCCTCTTTATGAATTGCCCACGGTCATTCAATGTGGGAAAAAAATGTATAAAAATTTCAGGGAGTTTATTTATTTTTTTATTTTTTTTAAGAAAAACCGCGCCGTTGCGGTGGGAAGCACATCGCATTCATCAACCCTTTTCTAATTAAGAGGGGTGTTAATATCTCGTTCTGAAATCGTATCGGATTACCTTTTACTTTTGTTGGGAGATCCCAAATCCCATTCTAACACCTATAAGCCCTAAAGACTTTTCGAGAAACTCCGTTATCCGAAATGTAATCTGTAATATTTACTAAGGTGAAACTTACATCTCGAATTCAGTCCGTGAAATCTCGCAAAACTTTGTATTTTCGATTTCCCAAGATTCTTTTTTCACTTCCTTTTTAAAAATCCCGGTTACTCACACTTGTTTCATGTATTTTCCCCCCTCCTTGCGTAAAAATATAAGGGGGAAGAAAAAAAAAATCAAACTTTCCTTCTTCGTTTTCTCAAAGATTTTCCTTATACCAAAAACCTCGAGAATATCATTTTCCTCACGCATTTGTACGAACGTTTTTCCAAAGTCGAAATGGAAATCGTATTACACTCCGCGGCGGCGGCACGCTCTAACTTTCGAACAAATTAAACGGCTTCCGGTGTTAAATCTTTAAGGCGTGGAGTGCTTTCGAACTAAGGTGTTAAGCCGCGATAAATAAACTATTAAAGTGACTAGCCGATTGATTTTTTTTTTCTGTTTTTGTAAAATTTTAAAGGGCGGGAAAAAAAATGGTTTGGTAACAAAACGAAAAAGTAAACATTACGAAAAAGGCTTTGCCACTAGGGGGCCGTCCATAAATTACATTAGCACGTTTGGGGGGTGAGGGGGTATTCAAAATGTTAACTTTAGCTAACAACGGGGGGGTTTACATATCTAACTTAGCATTTGTCTCATGTGATAAACTTACAAAAATGAAAACAATTTAAATTTTTTAAATTATGTAACCTAACTTAATTATCAAAAAAACATAAAAAAAAATAAATAAATAAATAAATAAATAAAATAAAAAACGATTGTAATTTTACCTGCGCATTTGCTTTAAGTTAAACAACCTTTTCATTGCAAAATTTAAATTGCGAAGAATTTTAGATTTTTTTAATGTTTAATATTAATTTTTTTACACACAATTTTTTAAGGGGGGGGAGGGTCCTGAAATGCTAACCATTGCTAACAAGGGGGAGAGGGTCAAAAATGGCCAAAATAATGCTAACGTAATTTATGGACAGCCCCTTGTCGAAATCAATCAGTCAATAGGCTTATGACACCAAAGAAGCCTGGCATTATCCTCTCATCTTAGACGAGACTTGTGTGAAGGTCTTAGAAAACGAAATAATTCGCACGAAAAGAGATGCATAAAATAGATAAAAATTATCCATAAGTTATGCACAAACTGGACGTACATAAAAAATGCATAAAATATGTAAAAGGAACGTAACTGCTCTTAGTAGTTGAAATTTTTTTTCATACATACAACATAAGTTATGCATAAATTGCGCATAAATAACTATGCATAAAAGTGGAAAAAAAGTTGAATAAGCATGTTTCCCGTACGAAAAAGTGGTGCCAAAAAGTATAAACTATTGTGAAATAAATGCAAATAATTATATAAAACATGCATAATTTTTGTACCATTTACACAAACATTTGGATATGCATAATTTTTGCAAAGTTTATGCATATTTTTTAAACACCAAAATTTGAGAACGTATAATTTTTACAAAATTTATGCATAATTTATAAATATAATTTTTTTTAATTTTAAAGCAGGAAAATTTTGCAAATATAATTCGTTTTTTCAACTTTTTTTTCCGTTTTATGCCCACTTTCAATAATTATGCAGAATTTATGCATAATTCTTTATTAAATTGATTTTATTCCTATGCTTATATTATTGTTAAGAGATATTTTTAGTCCTGTAGAAGATTTTATTAAATAAATCGAAACGTCGGCGGAAAAAACGATTGTTTTAGTCAACTGCTGTTTCAGTATTCCCGAGGTCTCCTAACAATAATTATGCATAATTATATTGGAGGATGAAAAAAAAATTACGGTAAAAACTGTGAAGTTGTTTATAACGATTCGTGCATTTTTTGCATACGTCAAAATTTCTGTACAATTTATACATAATTTTGCTAGATTTATGCATCTCCTCCTACCAGTACTTGCAAACTACGGCAGGTTACAATTTAAAAAAATCTGGATATGCATAATTTTTTGCAAAATTTATGCATATCCAGATTTTCATGGAAAAAGACGCAAAAATTATTTCTTTGAGAGAAAAAAAAAATAGTGAGGGAATAAAAAAAAGTATCAGCATAATTTTTCCATACATTTTTCCATAAAACTAAAATCATTTTGTGCTAAACAAATTTCGCTGCTCACAAGCTAAGCATGGTTTTTTTTCCGTTCCATAAAAGAAAATATTTTGGGAAAAAGCCGTTCAAATTTTAAGTCAGTTAGGGGGAAAGGGGGTCCGAATAAGAAATTTTTTCCATAAGCCAAGTATTGCCCAAAGAGAGAGAGGGCGTCAAAAATGGTCAAAATCATGTTGACGTTGTATTTCAATGGCTCCAAATTACCTTTTAGCTAGTTAATTTCCTACCTTTCCAGCCCAATAACCACAAAATTTCAGAGTGGTGCTAACAATGAGTAGCCCCGACAAGAGGTCTAATTGTCTCCCAGCAATTTTTTTGGTCCGGTCGCATTTTCCCCGAGACTTAAATTCGATCCATTTGAAGAAAAAAAAAAGAAATCTTACCTGAAAAGAAAAGAAAACGTTTCATTTTTATGATTTGTCAAACGAGCGAGAGGGGAAAAAAAAATCGACGGGAGCTTAAAATCGATTCGAACGCAAATTTATACGTATTACATTCCGAAAAAAAGAAGTAAAAAAAAAGCCATAGAGAAAAAAAGTATAGGAAAAACATTTCCACGTGAGAAAAGTAATATATTCGCTATGTAAATTATGCGTTGAAAAATAAAAAAGTCAAAGCAGTTGAGTGGTTGCGCTTTAACGTAAAAACTCAAACGCTTTCGTCAGAATTAAAAACCGGCTCAAAAGAGTTTATGGGAAAACGTGTGGGAAGGTTCATCAAAAAGTTCGTTCAAAATTCCAATTTAAAAAAAAAAAGACATTCTGACCATACTCAATCTGCCCTATTTAAAAAAAACACTTGTATTTTATACCGTCTAGACTTCACCCTTCCGAAGGGGAGAAATGCAATGGGTCATTAGGTTCTTACCCAGCAAAGGGTGGATTTTTAATATATTTTTCCCCCGTCCCCTTTTTCGAAAGGGACTTATCAGCTTATCGCAAAATGCTGAATATTCCAAAAATTTCCAAAATCCGTCTCATTTTTCAAACAAAAAGCTTTACGAATTGACTTATTAATTAAATAAAGAGCATCTGCCCCCTCTTTTTTCCCATTCAACAAGCAGCTCATCAAATCCCCAAATCCAAACAAGATAAGGTGAAATAAAAGGAAACAAAAAAAAAATAATAGAATGCAAGCGGAATGCCTTGGAAAATAAAGTGGGAAGAGGGATAGTAGTTAACACCCTGCATGAATCAGAATAGTAGTGACCACCCTCCAGGGGTTCCATTATATGATTATCTGTCTCCTCACTGACTGTGGTTTAGGGATAAGATATTGCTCAATTCCCGATAATGAAGGATTCTAGGAGAATTAATAGGGGAACAAAATTTCATTTAATTATCAACGAATGTATCAAATAGCTGAGTTAGCCTCGAACGAGAAATCGGTTCCGCGCTGTGCTTTTAACAAAAGGGTTCACAAGTGACTTTTCTTCTTTTTATACGACAACAGGTTGCCTTTTGTTGGTGAAGTGGTGAACACAATCGATTTGGGAAGAAAACCAAAACAAACAAGAAACGTTGGTTTATCTCCAAGGGTGTAACATTACGAAGAGAAGATTTTTAATTTCAATTTTAACCAATAGTTTTTTAAGTGAAACTTTTATAAGGAGCAATTTTGTCACGTTTTTTGTGTAACAGGAATGAATTTAAGTCGCAACTCCAATAAATAATTAATTACAGGGTTGCAACTAAACATACTACCTGGAGCACTATGGTTTTTTCCGATTAAATTTATAATTAAGTACAGAGTGCTGAATGTATATTGATGAGCCATCGGTAGATAAAGAGCTTGGTAGAAATAAGACTATTTTTGGTAAAATAAGACTTTAATATAACTATAACGACTATAATAATATTTTACTTGGTAAAATAGGACTATTTTTGTTACGGTGTGTCATTTTAAAAAAATTGTTGAAATGTTGGGAAGCATGTTGAAAATCTGTTTCTTTTAGGTGTAAAACTACTAAAAAAAATTTTTTCAAATTTTTTTTTAACCGCTTAGTGGCTCCCCAAGGCCACTTTAGCTTTTTAAAAATTGGCCAATTAAGGTCTTTTAAACTCCATTTTTTTTATCCACTTTAAGGGCCTACAAAATATTTTGAAAAAATGTTTTCTTATGTTTTTGAGGTCGTAGAACACGAATTTCACTCTCCCGAATTTTTCCGATTAACCCCTGTGACGTCATTAGCGTTTTTATCGAGCTTATACCTCATTTTTCCGTCTGAAATTCGACTTAATCTCGATTTTGGAGCCCTGAAAATTTTTTTATTTTATTGGTGTCACGTATACTTATGCGAAAATACCCGTAAAACACGAATTTCACCATCCCGATTTTTTCCGATCAACCCCTTAATAGTGGCATAAGTGTAAATTTGCCTTTTTGGGGCAAAAATGAATTTTTTTGCCAAAAAATGGCAAGAACTCCTCACCAGTTCGATTTAGAGGTCATGTTCAATGAAATTTTTTAGTCAGGACACTCTGAAGAATAAAGATTTTTTGTGTTTCGAATCAATTTCCAAAATTTTTTTACGGCCGAGATTAAGTCGAATTTCAGACGGAAAAATCAGGTATAAGCTCGATAAAATCGCTAATGACGTCACAGGCGCTAATCGGAAAAATTCGGGAGAGTGAAATTCGTGTTCTACGACTTCGAAAACATAAGAAAACATTTTTTCAAAATATTTTGTCAAAACATTTTTTCAAAATATTTTGTAGGCCTTTTTTTTTTTCCATTTTTTTTATCCACTTTAAAAGTGGATAAAAAAAATGGAGTTTAAAAGACCTTAATTGGCCAATTTTTAAAAAGCTAAAGTGGCCTTGGGGGGTCACTAAGCGGTTAAAAAAAAAAATTTGAAAAAATTTTTTTTAGTGGTTTTACACCTAAAAGAAGCAGATTTTCAACATGCCCCCCAACATTTCAACAATTTTTTTAAAATGACACACCCTAATGTTTGTCCAATTTTGCATACAAAATGTACACCATTTTAATTAGTATACAAATTGTAATACATTTTTTATATAAATTTTTCGCATTTGTTTTATAAAAAAATTTTGCTTATTTTTAGATTTTTTTTTTTTCGTGCGGGCTGAGACCAATCTTCCAATACTACCTTTGCTCAACTTTATTTTTATCGATTTGACCTCCAATACATTTCGCCAAGGTTTCGAAAGGGTAGCTTCCGGAATTTCAAAACAGGAAACAATAACTGCAGAAAAATATCTCAGTACAAAGTCGATCTAATTGAATTGAATTTAATCCAATTTGAAATCTAATTCTAACGAGGATGCGTCTATGGAAATCACTTTCGAAGCTCATCTGTTTTAGTATTCAAAGTCTATCGCTCCCGAAGCAAATGAAATAAAGCTAATCTGAAATGGACTCTGAGCTGAGCACTTCGGAAAAAGGCTCGGGTTTAACTATTTTTCATTCTTCTTTCCGGAGGGGGAAATCCTTTAAAAAAAAAAAAAAAAACTTTCATTTTCCACGAAAGCGAGAAAAAGTCACTTTTCTTTTTCTACGTTTTTAAACACACACCCCCGCCTCCTTCAAATGATTATTTTCTCTAGGATAGGCAATATCGAAGACAATAACGTGATCAATGGCGGGAAAAAAACCACTTAATACTGTTACAGCAATTTCCTAAAGTGTCTTTTGCACTAATATCTAAGCTTCTTAAACTTGTATCAAGGATAAAAGCTCCATTCGCGTTCGTCTTGGTGTTATTAATGTTCTTGAGTGTTTTTCACGGGAAAAAAATAAACCCCGAAAAAAAAGAAGAAAAAAAAAAAAAAAAAAAAAAAAAAAAAAAGATAAATAAATGTTGTGAAAAGTGTAATGAAACAAAAACAGAGGAATGGAGATGATACAAATCCGACGGGCTTGATGAACACCATTATCACAACACAGTCCAGATTAAGAGCTTTCCTTCAAAATCCCTGGACCACGTTTTATACAATTTGTTGTCTCATTGTTATTGTAATGATATTATTAATTTTATTCTTTTTCCAGATTTTTTTTTTTTTTTTTTTTTTTTTTTTTTTTTAGTAGTAAAAAAAACTAAAATATAAATAAATGATCGATTGCCATTTTTTTTAATGCAAAAAAGGAGGGGGGAAAAAAAACTTAATTTTCCGCTTGATTCCGAATCGTATAAGAAAAGCTTTAAGGCTTGAACTCGTCACGAGGTCAGATTGTGATACGTACAAAAAGCGTTCGAGATAAAAAAAAAAAAAAAAAAAAAAAAAAAAAAGCTTAATATATGTCGGGATTCTGAAATATCGGGAGGGTGTTTGAATCATCATAAAGGCAAAGAGGGTTGTTTTGTATTTCATCGCACGCGACGCATCTGTCACGGCGTTGTAATCAGTGGCGTTGCTTTTTTTCATCCTCCTCATTATTATCATCAATATTTTGTAATAAGCGTTAACGCAATTTCGTAGGGTGGCTTGTCTTTGAAGCGGAATCAGTCGTGTCGGTTTTTGAAGAAATCGGGGTGTGAGGGGAGGGAGGGGGAGAATGATGACCTTGACTCACAAATCAGATAAGGAAAGCAATAGTTCATTACCAGTGGATAAATTATTAAGCGTCACGGATGATTTTGGAATTGCGTTACGGGAATTTTGTCTGTTTTTGCTTATTAATGTAATTTGTTCAGTACTGTAGATTCAAACTCATGAAAAATTTTTAGGAAGATAAAAGCCTACACTCTGACCTTGAAACGGAACTATAAAAATTTTCCTCGGGCAGACATAGAATTTCCAATCAATAAAAATAATGAATTATTTTTGTTGGAATATTTTTGTTTCAATGGGTTGTAAGATAAAAAAAAATGGAAAGCTTGTTTTGCTAACTTTTGAGTTATGCTTAGCTTATCGGAGCAAAAGCAGCCGCAGCTTTTTATGATGCCACCCATTTAGTAGTCGAGCGAGTGTTCATTTAGATGGCTAATGGAAAGAGGCTTACAGTAGATAAAGAGGCTTAAGTATTTCGACTAAATATTCGGAAATTGCAATCTGATAAAAGGAAAGGTATAAACCTTAACTTATAAATCATTCATTGTCATCTTCGCCTCCATACACTTCTTCTCTTCTTACTGTGCTGTACCTGTGTCCAGGTGTAGGCGACCATCAATGAGATTTTTATATTCATCTCTATCGGAGGCAATTCTGAAGAGCCCCTCGACACTTAAACCGGTCCAAGCTCTTAAATTACACAGCCACGATAGGTTTTTCCGGCCTATTCGCCTTTTTCCTTCGATATGTCCCTGAATGATTGCCTTCAGAAGTTCATATTTAGGTCCTCTGAGAAAATGGCGAAAATGAAAAAACTATTTCAACTTCCGTTGGAATATTTTAGTAATTTTTTTTGAAAAGTACACTTAAACAAAAGCATACACTTCTGATGATATATCCTCAATTTTTGAGGATCCAAATCCCGGAGTGATTGCACAGGGTAGGGTCAAGGCCTAAGGAAGGGAGAAGAGACAAAGAAGCTGCGAAAATTGGCGGGCATATTTGTGAAGTATCAGAAGAGTTTCGCCAAGGTGCTGGCAAAAGGCGATAACAACTACACTTTTCCGCATATGAAAAAGGCAAAATTAAGAAGAGAAAAAGAGATGCTTTCCTACAAAACATGAAATTTGATGAAGGGGCGCTGAAAATAGCGAAAAGAGTCCTAAACGAAAGCGAGGACTTATGATGTTATATTAATAAAGATGGTACCGATTTCTTGGGATTCGGGGTACTGGTAACTTGGTACCACCTGCATCTTTTTTTCGTACGGGTAACTGCAGAAGACGAACACCCTTCGATCCGGACATACCAAACGACCTCTTCAAGAATGGGATTCCAAAGAGCCCACGGTACCGACCAATTCGACAACAGAAACTTGATCAATCCGAGAAAGAGATGAATCGTAGCTCAAAAGATTGACGGACATGTTTTGGGAGTATTGCATGAAGGAATATTGGAATAAAATCTGTCTCCGACCGAAATGGGGAGAAAATAAAGATCCAAACATAAAGATAAGAGACATCGCATTTATTGTTGATAAAGATCACCCTCTCAACGTGATGGCCGAAGGCCATTCTCATTAAGGTCTACCAGAAAAAGAATGACGGAAAAATTAAGATCGCCAACGACGTGAAAACTGAAATTGATACCTCAAGAAGACACGTCGCGACCTTAGAACCAAAGAGTACTATCAGTTTTTGATTTTTCGTAAGTTAAACATACATTTTTTTTAGATATATTTTTTTTTTTAAGGTAGCACCCTTTCCGTGCGTCGGAGGTGAACTAACGCATCTCCATCGTAAATATAAATGGATATAATGTGTTTCGGCTGTTTGTGAAGATCACGTGACTGCAAGTTTACACGCTCGCTCATGTTGGTGTAAACTTGTGGTCACATAGCACTTCACGAAATGTCGACACAGTCTTATCTCCAATCATGTTTACGATGGAGATACGTTAGTTCACCTCCGACGCACGGCTTTGGTTCTAACGTCGAAATCATGTGCTCTCGAAGTCCGCGATCTCAGTCCAGTCCTGGTCCCGGGACCCGGGAGAATGTTACTGATTGGAAATACGTTTTCGAACGTTTTTAATAATAGAAGAAAATAGATATAAAAAAGCAAAATTGTTTCATAGCTATTCATTTAAAATATGAACTTTTGAAAGATCCAAAAGAGCCAAACAACCGATGTATGTTTCGACGTCTCTTTCACTTTTAAATAATAAAGAATTGAAGAACCTCAAGTTGTATTGTAGAATAAGAAATCAGATGGATTGCCTAAGATTGCAGGAAGACTTGGATTCGTTGATGCGACGGTGCGGAAAAAATCGTTTATATCTGAACCTTAAAAAATGTTATATTTTGTCGTTCAATCGAGTTTCAAATAGGCTCATTGTCCACGATTATATGTTAGGAGATTCCATGTTAACACGGGTATCGGAATTCAAAGATTTGGGAGTGCTGTTCGATGCCTCTTTACCCTTTGCTGGCCACATTACTGAAATTACTAATAAAGGTTTTCAATTGCTAGGTTTCATTAGAAGAATAACTTCGATCGAAATTTACTAATAATAGTACACTTTTCTTCCTTTACAATTCTTTGGTAAGAAGTAAGCTTGAATACGCGAGTGTTGTGTGGAGCCCATATTATTTGAAATATATTCATAAAATTCAAAGAGTACAGAACAAATTTTTAAAACACTGTCAATATAGAAATTATGAAATTAATATCCAGCCTCTGAGTGTTAGGAGACACTGTTAGATGTAGTGTATTTATATAAAATTCTTAATAACTCAGTTTCTTGTAGTTCCTTGCTCGAGAAGATTCAGATTTGGCCTCCTACTGTAGTTATGCTTAGAACTCATAATTTCTTCTCTGTCCCATTTTCGTCTACCAACTATAGAATGCACTCACCGGTTCGTCGCTTTTCTCGTCTTGCCAATTTGTGTCTCGAGCGGGATACGACAATTGACTTTTTTTTTATTCTCTGGTAGTTTTTAGATCTAAGATACTTAATGCACTTCTTGCCTCTATATCCTAACTGCTTTAAGTGCTTTGATTGTTTTAATCCTAACCGCGCATTCAACTTGTCGGACTAATTAATTAATTCAATTTTTTTTTTTTTTTTTTTTTTTTTCTTTTTTTTGTGTGACTGTAACTGTTTTGTAACTGTTGTATCGCAATGATGCCACGCTATTGGGCTTTAACAAGCCTGTTGTGGCTTACCGAAATAAATAAATAAATAAATAAATAAATAAATAAAGAAATTTTAATGGCAAAATCCCGTAGGGTCATGATGACTTATAACCAAATGATACATTTGGTTATTCAGAATTAATTCTTTGGTTATTCTTTGATTATTTTTCATTGCTGATAACCTTTGGTTATGATTTTCCTATTTCCAGTCAATCTAAATTGAAATTATTGGGGTTGTTTCCATTTCGGCCAACCGACCCTAATTTTCCATAGACGATCAGAAAAAGTAAACATCGAGAAAAAAAAAAGTATAAAAATTTGCTACCTTAATCGCCCGAAGAAAAAAAAAATTGCATTTTTATTCGTGGTTTCTTTTCCTTGATGGAGTTTACAACTCCACGAAAAATCGGGATAAACTCATTTTTCATCACGCCGTTTACCATTTTTCATTACCTCCCATTTTTACTTTGGCTCCTTTTTTTTTTTTCGTTTGGTTCTAAATTTTTTCTTTTCTTTTTCTTTTGTTCTTCCCACGTAAGTTCTGTATAATGTGTACTTAAATAAAAAAGGCATTTTCCCGTCATTTTGATTCATCCTCTGCACATTTTTCCGTAACAAGTCACGTCACAAAGTCTCACGAGACAGGGACGAGGTGACAACTTCATTACCGTTCACAAACTCACGACGAATTGCCTCTGACGTGGAAGAAAATAAAATTCTTTTAATCTTTTCGAGTTCTCCGAGAGGAGGAGAAGAAGAAGAAAACGACGACGAAGAAAAAAAAAAGTTATCATCAAGTTTTTTTTAGTCGGTTCTCCAGGGCATCGCCCCTTCGATGTACAATTTTTTTTTCGCACCCCGTATTTTTAGTTGTATAGAAAAAAGGTAACTTAGGCAAGAGATTAGGGAAGCTTTTCAAAAGTTATCGGAAAATCCTTTTTCTTTCTTTTTTTTTCTGTCACACTTAAAGCAGATTTCTGAACGAAAAACCTCGACCGCGAAGGTTTCTCTTGGGTCGTGTTTTTTTATAGGTGCGAAAGATTTTCTTTTCGTTTTCTTTTTTTTTTTTTTTTTTTTTTTTTTAACTTTCCTATAGGAAATGCGATTTCCATAATAAACCGATATTAATGCTTGTCTTTATGCTCCGTAAAATTCGATTTCGAAGAACGACACGACCCTATCAAATAAACATCGTTATTTTAAATGGTTATTGCCGAGAAAATCTGGATTTAAATAAGAGAAGAAAAAAAAAATAAATAAAACGGATCTTTTTTTTTTTTTTGAATTATTGTCTTGGTTATTGAATAAAGGAAACAAATAGGGAAAATAGAGTTTATACTTTTTTTTTTAAGTTAAGGAAAAAAACCCAAGAGACGAAGCAGGAAGAAGAAAAGTGATGAATTGCTGCAGACAGTAACACGATCAGAATACTCAAACCGACCTCATCGCCTTTCCTTATTACAACATTAATGTATTCACTAGGCATTAGCATGATCTGTCAGGGGTTCCTTCATATTTTTCATGTTTTTTTTTCCCCTTTTGAAAAGGAAATATTTCCAATAGGGAAAGGTTGTCAGTTTTTTTTTTTTAAACGGTTTTTCAAGGTGACAGAATTTTTTTGAAGGAAAATTGAAGTTTCGTGTTTTATGCAAAGGATTCCGAAAGGGTCCATCGTGAGCTAGCCCAATGGAACATTCTAGGAATAAATCGGCTCCCCTGCCTCCGGAGGTGCTCGGATCAAAAAACAGACTTGATATTCGAATTAAGGGGCGTAGAATACCCTTTAGAAAACGAAATAAAATATATCTTCCGTAAATCGAACGGAAAGGTCAAAAATTTTGGTGATTCTCGAGTTTTTGGCCAGAGGAAAATTTTTAGTTTCTAAAAATTTATTACTGGTCCAAGGGTTATTCAACCCTCCCAAATTCAACGGTGACGTCTTTGAGCTGTTGTCTCAAAAAAAAAAAAACGGATTCGGGGGCGAATTCCAGAGACGTAATTTCCTATGTGCTGACTGGTGCAGTTGTACCCCCCAAGATTTTAATTTTTTTTTTTTTTTCGTAAAATCGAATATTTTTTACTGTCCTAGTACGGATTTAGATTCATTTGAGCCTTGACAAAAGTAAATAGGGCAATTGGAATTAGAATTAGAATTAGAATTTGAGTTATATTACCTTTAAATTAATTACAAAATTTTTAGGCAATGTTTTGTAATCAATAAAAAAAAATTAATCCTATTATTGGGTCGAACGGTCACGCACAATCTCATTATTTTTCAAATACCTGAAGCTCCGTCTTGGAAACCTTCCTTTGATTATATAATCGGGTCTCCAGTTTCGGGGTTCTGAAAACAGGGCTACGATGAGTTTAGTAAAAGTAAGGTGCGAGTGGAGTACACTTAAAACTTGGCCGGGTGCACTCCGTGCTCCTTGATTATATTTATACTAAAAAATAATTTTATGCATATATCATTTTATGCAGATTGATGACCCTTTACAAATCTCTTCTTTCTTTTTTTGTTTTTTTTTTCTTTGGAGGTTTTATTTTCGGTTTTCTCAAACCTACAGCTACCAGGAATCTTTTTAAGAATTCTTTTTCTTTGGCGACTATTTAAATGGCAAGTATAAAAATACTGCTTCGGCAAGTATTTTATATTATTTGGTAAGTAAATAAATGAAATGGTAAGTTTTTAAAATAAATGGAAAGTATCCATTGGTAAGTATGCATATGGTAAGTAAAAAAATTACTTGGTAAGTAAAAAAACTAGTTGGCAAGTAAAAAAGAAACACTGGTCAGTATTTAATGTCTTTAAAAAAAAAAAAAATTATTTTCGGCAAGTAAAAAATTTTTATGTAAAAAAGGATGAGGGTCAATAAGGCCGTTTTTTTGGGCCAAATTTTTTTTTTTCGCGGAATTTGATCCTGGAGTCCTAGTAAATGATTTCCTAAAAGGATTTTAAATTTCGGTCATCGGTACCCTTAATATTCGCCTAAAACCATGATATTTTCTTAAAGCAATTTTAAGGATCGAAATAGGAATTAAAAAATTTTAATGCTGCAGGGAAGTACCCCTACCTAAGACCTTTTAAGGGCATTTTTTCATGTTCCGAAAAATGTGTTGAACCCCCTTAAAAGTGGCCATTGTAGGTGTTTTTATTTTTTTTAACACCGTGTCCGTTGAAGTCCGTCAAAGTCCCGGTAATATATTATAGGGCGACCTAAGATAGACCACATATAATTTTCCCGGTATACGGCGGCATGCGGCCCTATGTTAAAAATGCATAAGACGCGGTTTTAGCGGTCTATTTGAGCACCCCGGTTGTCAAATCTGTATTTTTTCAAAAAAACATCATTTACGAGTGACAACTGTTCGATTCCAACCATTACCCCGTTCCATCCATGATCAAGTTATCTTCAAAAAAACTTAAAAAAATTATCAACATTTAAATAAAAAAGCGCTTTGCACTTGATGTGTTCCATAACAACTTTTTGAAAATGGAATATGAAAAATATAAATAATTTGTATATTTCCTTCTTTTTTTTGAATTTAGTTACTTGGTATCCTTCATTTACTCTTTAGAAACGATGTCTTGCTTCTAAAAGAACAATTTAATACGAAAAATTAAAGGCAGGCCCAAGAAGGCGACAAGAGCTTTACTTGTATATTAGGTAATTTTCAGTTTGATTTTTTTATAATTTTACTTGCCCAATTTTACTTGCCAAGATTACATTTTTTTACTTCCTTATTTGTTTCTTTTTACCACCCAATAGGTATTTTTTTACTTCCAAATTGTTTAAATTTTACTTCCACCTTCGATTTTTTTACTTACATTTCCTTTTTTTTACTTACCAAAATCATAATAAATTACTTGACTATTTTTTGAAAAAAAAAACTTGCCATTTAAATTAAATTTACTTACCAATAAATAGAAGCCTTTTTCTTTCAGGTCGTTCACTTTCTTCTGGTCCACCCCCGTTAAAAAGCAACCAATCACTTTGATTTTTAAAGTACTTTGTCTTCTCCTTTGCCAAAAAATTTACAAAAATTTCATACAAAGTCATCAGTTTTATGCTAACGGTCTACATTCATTCGATGGTAAACATAAAAAGTTTAAAACTGATTTTCTTGATTGGAAAAAAGTGAAGGAAAATAAATTGTACGTCTTGTGAAAAAGAAATAGAATCTAAGAATAGTTCGGAAATTAGTGATTAGAAGAATGAATTGAAAATGAATGATGTTGATAAATGTTATGAAAGTAGGGGCGGGTAGTAGCCTGATTCTGAGCAAGTTCGCCTCACAAGAGGAAGGTCCCTGGTTCTGCACGAAATTGTACAAGTTAATTTTCGGCTGTCTGATTTTTCATGTGGCTTCTGCTTAAGTTAACCTGATTCTTACCGAGTCTACTTCTCGTGAATATGAGTCCGTAGAAGTGCACGAGTCTGAATCAACAAAAAACCAAATATGAAAAAATATTTTCCGAATGTTATGAAAGTCCGAATGAAGATTCGAAAATTTACAAAAACTGGTAAAAATCAGTGGTAAAAAAATGGGATAAAATCAGTCAGCATTTTTAAAACTGCGTCAGAGGCGCAATCCTTTTCTGGCATAGACAACTTAAGAGGAAAAACTCAAAAAAATTAACAATAAGAGTTTTCACCATTCCTCCATACCCCCAACAGAAAAAACAATCTTGCACCACCCAAAAAAAATATGAAATTACGTCTCTGGGAAATTCCCGAAATCGGTTTCGAGGACATATCCCCGAATCCGATATGACTCCGGTCGGTATAAGATCGGTAAAGGTATAAGTATCGGTAGGTATATATCGGTCGGTATAAGATTCGTAACCAATAAGAACGAATTTCTGGTATTTTCTGGCATCAAGTTATCCTATTTCGGCATTATGTCACCCCTGTCTTTGCGAAATAAATTTTCACCCTTCAGGACAATTTTACGTAACGCGTCGTTATTTCTGAAATTTACTGATTTTATAATAAATATGCAAAGAGTTTTTCCGAAAGGCAGTATCGTTCTCGATTTTATTTTTCAGAGAAAAAAAAATGATGAAAGTTTTAGTAAATCAAAATCAAAAGACATTTTGTTTAAGTAACTGTCATCTTATCGGGTATAATGACAATGAGATTGGTCACGAACATACTTTGAAAACTAATAATATCCCCTTCTAAATATTTCAAAATGTGATCGACCCCCGTATTATCGGAGAACGTCATTACGCTAAAACAATTCTCTCTCTCTCGTTGTTTCGGCTCTCTGTGAATTCCTATCTCTCTTGTCCCGGCGTTATTTCCAAATGGGCACCCGACTGCCCTACGGTGAGGTGGGAAAACTCTCATGCATAAATCATTAAAACACCTCGCGGTATATAATTTCAAGATAACAAGGGTGGGGAGGGGGGGGGGGGGGATAGCTCACCTTGTAAATCGTTCGAAATTAAAATTCTTTTTTTTAGTTTTTTGCGAAAATAAATTTGGTTTAAAATAGAGAAGGAAAAAGTGAAGAGCCAGAAATTTTTCCTAGCGAGGAGAAAACTTAAAGATTTTTTTTTTCTTAAGGAGGAAAAAAAAAAACTCTTTGAAAAATTAGTTTGAAACAAAAATAATTATAAATTAAATAAAAAGTAAGGAAGTTGTAAAGTTTTCGACAGATCAAAATATTCCTCTTCAAAGGGTTTTGAGTTTTTCTTCTTTATTAAGCATTTATCCTTTATGCAGAGAATCTTTTTTGTGTAGGCGGGAGAATTCTTTTTCCGTTTGGAAAATGTAAAAAAAAAAAAAAAAGTTGTAAGTTTTTTTTAGAGAGCGCAGACTTTCGTCAGTTGAATGATAAACCCTTCAAGGGTCTGTGAGAAATGTTCTGATACTTTTCGGCAAAATAATTTAAAACGTGTTTGGGTTTTTTGGGAAAAATGTTAACCACATGCCGGATTCCAAAATTCCAAAAATCTTCTTATGGCTTTCTGTCTGGGGCTCAAAAACCGAGCACCAAAACTAATTCTTGACTTCAAATTCGTAATCTACGCAAAATTTCCGATAGGAAACGACGTTCTTTTATGCGAAAAAAAAAATTATTTTTGGTCCTCAAATGGGTTTTTTGAAAATTTCAAGGTCATTGCGGCACCTCAAAATGTCGTTTAAAAAATCTGAAAAAAATTAGGGTTAATAGTATTATAAAAAAGGCCTTGATTCCCATATCAGGCCCTACTAAACAGTCAAGCGACTGATGTTAAAAAAAATTTGAAATTCACGTTCTAGTGCATTTAGAAAGAGAATAAGTGTGATTTGAAAGTGATTTTGAACTGTTTTCTTTTTCATTTTGAAGGTTGAAATATATATTCTTAAATTCTTATGTTAGAAATTTATATAAATTCTTATATTTAGCTTATGTTTTATAGTTTTGTAAACGGAATCTTTATCACAACATCGAGGGTGCATTTTTCCTGTTAAACGACATTAACGCCTGAAAAAAATTAGAAAAAAAGTAAGAGGATTCCCTCCTCTAAAATTAGAAAAATCGGGTCGTAAAAGCAGTCCTCAAAAGGGCTCAAGTCAAGAAATCGGTATTGCAGGGATATTCTGGAAAAAACAGCTTCCGATTTTTTGAAATATTAGGCCTGGAAACTTTGTTTTTAGAAAAGCACCCACGATATTGGGATTAAGACATCGTTTATACATCCGTAAAAGATAGACTAAAGAGGCTAAGAGTTGTAAATGACACGGCCGAGCGTGGTGTAAGGCTTATGCAAGACTGTAACAAAAATTTACAAAAAACGAAGAGCAGTATCAAGCTATACTAAATTGGAATCAAAGACCATTAAAAATTATTTCCGAATTTCAAACGCTCTACCGTACTCTCCCAGCTGAACAGTTAATTTATTTTACTTAGTCTTACTTTAAATCTTGTTCTCGCCAAATTATAATAGATTTGAGAAAAAATCATTCATGAGAAAAATCATTTTGAGAAAAAATTCTTGTATGACATTTATTTTCTTTCTAAATGCACTGAAGAACGTGAATTTCAAAAATTTTTTAACATCAGTCGCTTGACTATTTAGAGCCACTCTATTTTTCAGATATAAAGTCGTGCAACTACAGAATAATTTTTATTATTTTTTTTTTTTACTTTTCTACAATTACACCACATTGTGCAGGATGTCCAAAAAGTATTTGGCTGCTATTTCAAAAAAATTAAAAAAGTTGATATCGGAAAAACGTGATAAAAATTTTCCCGTGCAAAAATCGGGAAACCGGAAAATTTTGGGCCTAAATTTTCTTTTTTTACATTTTTAAATTCTTTAAATTAAAAGCATAAAAAAAGTCTTCCGGACCCCTAGTCGAAAATTACTGGAACTCCTGTTTTTCCGGTATCAAAGTAAACAAAATCATTTAACTCCCCTATTTCGTTTTTAAATATATATATATATATTTTTTTTTTTTACAGAAAAATAATACTGTATATCGGTAATAAATAACGTCTTTTTAAAAAATCCATACCGCCTGAATGTCTTTAAAACTTTAAAATAAAATAAAAATTAAAATCATTTGCGCGCCAATTTTTCAACCCTGATATAGAATTCGTAAAATTAATTTTTCATACCGAAATTCTTAAAAAGCGACCAATATAAGAAGTCGGTCAAAAAATTTTTTAAGTTCGAAAAAACTACTTAAGAGATGCGCAGGCTCAAAAAATTTTCTTTGAATGTCAGATTGGGACAGAAGTACATCTTTTACGGTAAAGAATGGTATTTTCCATGTAGAGGTAAAAAAAAAAAAAAAAAAAAAAAAATATTGACTTTTTTCGGACCACCCTAACCTATCAGGTTTGCTTGTAATTGGCCGTGTCAACTCCTACAACAAAAGACTTTAGAGGAAAAAAAAAAAAAATTAAATTAAATAAATTCTTGACCCTTCAGAGATTTTGTGTGGTTATGCGACGCCGGAAAAGTTCCGATATTGATTTTTTTTTCTTTCCAGAAAAAAAAGAAAGATAACTTCCAATTTATTGCAAACAAAAGCATTTTACCCCCATATGAAATAATGCAAAAGGGATTTTTTTTTTCTTGAATTTCTCAAGATAAAATCATGTTATTGCTCCCCGTTTATCCTGCTTATACTGTAATAACCGTCTTTCACTCGTTATTTTTTTATTTCCTCTCTCGATAAAAAACGAGCGCCAATACAAAAAAAAAAAAGATATTTTGTAATTTTATTATTTTATTATTTTTTTTCTTCTTTTGATCTCCTACTTCGGGGATGAAAATGAGGTAATTGTTAAGTGTTTAAGAGTCGAATTTCCGAAAACGCCCTTTCATCACTTCGAATAACACTTGAAAACGCAAAAGTTTATTCATTAAGGACGGAAACAGTTGAAATAATATTTAAGTAGCTTCGAGAGATGAGATTAATGATAATAATGATGATGGGAATAATTGGTCGTAATATAAAGTTGGTAATAAGAAGGGAAACCCCCCTCCCCCATCATTTTTTGTTTTTTCCCCGTAATTTTCATGAATGATTTTTCAACGGGGGTCGATGCGAGGTTATTAATCTTTACGAAAAATAATTTTTCTTTCCAAAGTAGAACGATAAAAAGGAGAGAAGAGTGGGGAGGGGGAGGGGGAATTTCCATGAAAATTTCAACTTTTTTTTTCCTGTTTGACGAATGAGAAAAAAATCGGGCTACAAGTTCTGAACAATGCGAGTTTTTTCTTTTTTTTTTTCAGCTCATACAAATTTGAGGGGGGAAAAAAATCTCTCATCGATACATGTAAATAATCATCAGCACTGAAACATCAAGAGAGAATTATTTAAACAATTGCCGCGTAAGAAAAAAAAAAAATTATTGAAATAAATAAAAAAAATTTTGACTTCGATAGTTTGCTTTAATGCGGACTAAAACTGAAGCTAAAAAGAAAAATAAAGGATTCTGGAAGTTAGGGGCCTATAATCGATTTCTCATTATTTATTAAAATGAAAGTTGGCGATCAGAAATGATAAATGATCTTGGTATGATAGTCTGGGCGATTATCAACCGTCTGGTGTTTTCGTGTCAGAATTGTTTTCGTTATGGCATCGTTTTTACCGTTTAAGTTTTCACCTAAACTATTTCCCACTTTTACCCTATTTGTAATAAGCAAAGATTATCTTCTTGGAACAAAGCATTTCCCGAAGTCCCTCCCCGCTCTTATTGACTCACACAGGAATAACAAAAAGAGAGTCCCAGGCGAAATTTTTATAACAGGCTTACAAAGTGGATGCATTTCCTTTGACCTATCTAGAGAAACCTGAACCTTGTGTGAAACTTTGCCTTGGGTGGTTCTAAAAAAAAAACCGTACCATTACAAAGTCGATTTTTTTCCATCAAAAAGAAGGATTTGTTTGTAAACGTTACAGAAAGTTGGTAATAAATTTTACTTTGCCATTAAGAAATTTGGCGCCAATTTCAATTTTGTATAAAATTCTAATAAGTCGATATACTTTATTTAGTAAATTTTATATCCAAACAATTGCAGCATTCAAAATAGTGTTCGCAAAAATTGGATTTTTTAACTTTAATAAAAATCGATTTTTTTAGGCATCAATATTTGTACGTGAGTCGATATGAACTTTAAATCTTGGGTAACAAGGGTATGAAAATTTCAAGACAGATTCGTAGCATCGCTCATACAGGACCTGAACGCTAATTTAAAAAAACTGGTTTCACTTTGTAGTGTTCTTAAATTTGAATTTTCAATTTTTAAAAATTAAAAAAATGGAAATAGCCAACTTCTGTAAAATGTAAACAAAACGGTTATCTTGGCAGTACACGTGGCGGAGAAATTCAAAGACAAGTTTTTGTGATAGTAAAATCCAGTAATAAATGTGAGTTTAAAAATTTTAAAAATTAAAGTAATATCTTTAATTAAATTAATATCTTTAATTATAGTATCTTTTAAAATTTTATAAAAGTTTAAAACTAATGACCAGTGATTTTTCAATTGATTCATTACCATTGACTACCAAATTTATTCATTACCAGTGACTTCCGTCGCTGAGTAATAAATAATTTTTTTTCCACTCCTAATTCAAAGCGATCGGAGTGTTTTACGGCGCGGTGTGCTTCTAGATATTTTAAAAATCTGTTAAGAGGCTTTTATTCTCTTGAAAACCAAACAGGATCTTTTAGGGAGTTAAGTAAGAGGCTTCAAGCTTTTCGAGAGTTTCAAAAAGGCCCTTGAATGGTTTTTCAGGGCTTTCATGCTACGGGCTATGCGAGGACTGAAAGGCTGTCCGATGTTTCATATTCAGTGGGACTAATTAACAGCAATACAACAATTTCAAAAACAATATTTTTCAAAAAAAAAAAAAAAAAAAAAAAAAAAATTGAAAATTGATATTTGAACATTTGAATTTTCCTCGTCCCCCTGGTTATTAAAGTTAATACACAGTAAAAAATATTATGTAATTATGTTAAAATCGGTCTACACAAATTTTTTTTCTGTTGTTTTTTTCTAAAAGGTAAAAATAAACAAAAAACAACATAAAAAATTATGTAGACCGATTTCAACATAATTATGTTGATTTTTACATAAAATTTTTTACTGTGTAGTTAAGAGGTCACAAAAAGTTCGAGTCGTTCCATGAACTCAGAAAAAGGAACTGTTTTGAACAAGTTCTGTCTTGCAACAAAACATCAATGTTTCGCAACGGTCAAAGCCAGTACATGCTAGGAAAATTTTTTTGAAGGAGGAGAAGCAGGTTTAAAAAAGTTAAATAAAAAAATCAAAATGCACGGAGTGCACCCAGCCAAGTTTTAAGTGGACTCCACTCGCACCTTACTTTACTAAACTTATCGTAGCCCTGTTTTCAAACCGCGAAACTCGCTACCCGATTAAGATAAAAAAATTTTTTCTTCACATATGGAACACCGTTCCCTTCGATATTAACTATGCCGATTTTCAACTTTTTAGGTTTTGTCCTTCTTCGGTTTTCGAGGGATCGAAAATGGTCATTTTGAGCATATGCTACATATGTACAGTATAACCGTTCGGCCCCTTCCAAGGGTCTTTGAATTTTTGAAATTCGGTACCTTTACAGCATTTAGTATAGAAACTCCTAAAAAAATCGAAAAATTGGAAAATTCGAAACTGGGCCAGAGCTACACGCAATTTTTTCCTCCGATTTTTTTGGGGAAGAAAATAAATACACGATATTTTGCATTACATGCATGTGATGCGGGTTGCGTATGCAAAACATTTGACCGCAGTTTTTACAGATTTAAACACGTAGCATTGGTCCGTAAGCAGTTTCAGGTTATGTTTACGGCCGGAATAGGGTGCAATTTCTCCGTATTTCCCTGAATATTGTCCGGAATCCTGTCATTAATATTAAGGTTTTTATGATTTTTTTTTATATATTTTTTTAGTGTTTCGAGAGCTCTGCTGAAAACGTCTAACCAAAATTTGTTAAGAGAGCTAGAAGCAACGAAGACACAAGTCAGGGAAACTCGAGCGGAATTATCCGGTGTAGAAAAGAACAACGCAGAAATCCAATCACAACTAGATACCGCCGTAAACAGAAGAAAATTTTCGTTTTCCCTAACCTAAAACCTAATTTTTGTTTTCTTTTTTATTTTTTCCTAAAACAGTGCAAAACATTAGAGGATTTAAAAAATGAAAAAAGTCCACCATGGTATAAGACAACTTATTTCTGGATTTCTGCGGTTTCTATCGCTGGTAAGGAATTTTTTTTATTTTTTATTTTTTAATTTTTTGCGTTTTTAGCGGATAAAGCTACAGAATGTACATCCAAAAAAGCTTGCATTCCAATACGGAATATGATCCCGCCAGAGAAGTAGGTTAATCCTTGCGCGAGAGCTTTCGAAAAGAGCTTTTGAAGTTGTGCTTTTACAAAAAAATCCATTCGGGTGACATTAAAGCTCGAAATTTGGAATTTTTTAAAAATTCCGAAAGCTCAAGCCATTGAAGTTAAAGTTCGGTGCTTTTACCTCAATGGCTTGAGCGTGAGGAACATGACTCAGGTCTTACTCGCGCGAAAAAAGGGATATTTTGTAAAAGCTCAAGGATTAACGTACTTCTCTGTTGGGATCATATTCCGTATTGGCATGCAAGTTTTTTGGACTCGACTAAGTAAAGCTGTCCCTCAAAAAGAAATTGGGGTGTTTTGCTCACTGCAAACAGTTGAGAGAAACTTATCCAGGCAGTAAAAGGGGTCTTACGCCTTCCCATTGTAAGTGTTGTTCCATAAGAGATAAATAACTTTGTGGTTTTAAACCAGAAACAGAATGATCAAAGAGGTCACCGTCTATATACGGGGCCAAATGACCACAGAAGTTGAAAGCCCCTTTTTAAAAAAATGTCTAGATTATTTCCCAGATTAAAGGTCATTTTTTTTAAGTCTATACAAATAAAGACTTAAAAAGAATGACTTTTAATCTCGGAAATAAACTGGACATTTTTTTAAAAATGATTTATTTAACTAAACAGTAACTAAACATTTATTTATTTTCTTTTCCGTAATTTAATTTACAGCAATGTATTTTGACAAATATGTAAGGGCGGCCAAGTTTTATTTCACAACATACAATCGCCCCAAAAACCCCCGCCGCCAAGGCGAAATGGGCGATTCCACATGACAAGAAAGAACAGCCAGAGAACTCAAAAAATAAGTGATGCATTCAAGACTTTTTTAAAATTTCGCTCCAATTTGGGTTTATTATCGCTTTTAAGTAAAAAATTTGGTATCTCAAAAGGAAGTTTTTTGTCTTGTCTTCAGCCTTGAATTGAAGACTTTTGAGATTCCCGCCTTGCAAAGAGTCTCAATTTATAAATTCGACTTCTGAGCTATTCTCTCTACACTTGCATGATTTAAACCCAAATTAAAAATAAAAAAGGCAACCGAATAAGAAAAACGGAGTCATGAAAAAGTCTTGAATGCATCACTAATAGACACATACGAAATATTACCATTTTCCCTCCGCTACCTGAGACTAAAAATGGTAAAAATGATACAATAAAGTACACAAATCTTTATTTAATTCCGTTACATTTCGATAAAATTCATGAAGAAAATTATGTTACGATTGAAGAATCCGAACCTCGCTTGGATTTCAAAATAAAACATCTAAAATTCTTTCGGCAAAAATCACGAAAGCAAAATTTATAAAACGATTTCAAATAAAATCCGCGAGAGGAAAAAAAAATAATAAAAATAGAATTTACGAATCGCGAATTTTACAGAAAAAATATTTTTAAGAGGAAAATGTTACTTCTTCGCTAATTTTCCAATTCTGATGAATCGTAGGAAAAATCTGGAAAATCTTAGAAATGATTTCAAAAGGAGTTGATTCATTCGAAATTAACCCTCACGCTGCAGTTGAGTTACAAAATTCAGCAGTTACCGTACACGGTAAACGAGTTCACTATACTTACGCTCAAGAAGAAAAAAAATTGCTAATGCGAAAGCAAAAATGCCTTCATGGTTCACAATAAAAAATTTATGTAAAAATTAACGTAGGCCTTAAAATCGGTCTGCATAATTTTTATGTTGTTTTTTGTTTATGTTTATCTTTTGGAAAAAACAGAAAAAATTTGTGTAGGCCGATTTTAACATAATTACATAATATTTTTTACCGTGTAAAAAACAATATTTTTACTGTGTAAAAAACAATATTTTTACTGTGTAAAAAGCATAATATTTTTTACTGTGTAAAAAGCATAATATTTTTACTGTGTAAAAAGCATAATATTTTTTACTGTGTAAAAAACATTATTTTTTACTGTGTAAAAAATCTTATATTAACAAGATAAAAAATGTATGTAAAATGAATGTAAAATCTTGATCAACAATCAGACTATTGCAACATAATCGTTTTATGTAAAATTTACATAGAAAATGTATGTAGCCTCTTTTTTTACTCGTGAATGATGTTACTTTTAACATAAAATTTTTTACCGTGTTGTGACAAAACTTTTTTTTTTTTTTTTTTTTTAAATCAGGCGAAAAAAATAAAAACTATCTTGTCAAGAAACAACTTGTCCGCTGTCCGTTGTCATGAAGAATTTTTGTTTTGCTATGAAACATTCCGGTTTCGTTGCAAGAAAAAACTTGTTCAATGTTGGTCAAAACTTGTCCAATTCTACATAAAACGTGTTCAAAATTTGTCAAAACTAGTTCAATGTTGGTCAAAACTTGTTCAATTCTACTTAAAATATTTCCCAATTTTTTTTTAATTCATTCTCTGAATATAATATTTTTAAAAGTTTTTACAACGTTTGTTTCTACAAATTCCAATCCTCGATCGAAGAAAGACCTTTTGCAAAGATCCCATGACCATTTTCCGCACAATTATTACAAATAAATTTAATGACGACCCATATACGTTAAACTGCGCACAATTTAACGGCAAAAAAAAAATAAAGAAAGTTAAAACAATCTCAAATAAAACAACATGGACAATACCATCAAGATGTCTGGCGCCAATTTTCCTTCCTTTTTGCTTTCTTTTTTTTTACTGCCTCCAATAACCTAATCGTCGACAATGGGAAAAGTTTTGTAACTAGAGATACCATCAATTCTACTTCCTGCTCAGACATAAAAATGTTAGACCAAGCCAACCGATAAGCAGATGGTATTTTCTTGATCTTTGTGTTTCTTCCAATAAATTGCGAGACCGAATCTCGCCATTTTGAAGATTGCTCAACCAGGATTTATGGATCTCAACTTTTTTTTTTTTTCTTTTTCTTCCGGATAAGGACGTTCCAACCAATTTGATAAAAAGTTAAGGAAAATTATTCCGTGTTTTTCATCTCTTTCCCTTCACAAAAAAAAAAAAAAAAAAAAAAAAAAGTTTTTTATCGGCGGTAAAACTTACCTGTCGTAGCAACTGTAAGAATAACATTGAGCATTAATGAAAAGATGAACAATGGCAAAAACTTAACGATTGTTAGCTTTGGCATTTTAATCAGGCAATGAACATCATTGCCGGATGGTTTTAATGATTTTTTACCATTTCCCGCCATAATTAAAATTGTTTAAACATTTCGCTAACATTTTTTTTATTTTTCAAAAAATTAAAAAAAAAAATAAATAAATAAAAATTTCCCCGGATTTTTTTTTTTTCACATGATTCATTCACATTCACTTGAAATCAAAGAAGGTAATCCCTTTTGAATTAATCCGTTGTCAGCATAACGAAAAAAAAAAAAAAAACAAGACTCACGACGAAAAAAAGATCGTAAAACGCGACGTGGAGTGTCTACGCGGAAAATTTAAACGTAGACTCCTTCTCTACTCAAACCGTCCGACTCGAATAACGGTTAAACGTTGGATTTTTCGCGTCGAAAGCCAGAGCGTCGGTCTAAAGCGTCGGCGTTCAATCAGATTTGACTTTACTGGTCTCTCTTCCACCAATAAAAACGACTCACGAAATCGAAGGGTGGGATTTCTTTTAAGAAACAATTCAAATATAGCATACGTTGAATATTTACCCGAATTTTTTTTTCTTTCCTTCTTTCCTTTAAAACTTCTTAAGACTGCATACTTCTTATTATTGTTTTTCCGAATCAAGGTCAAGAATTTTCTCGAGATGACGTGCGATTTCGCTCGAAAAATTATTTGATACAATTTTTTTTTTTTCCTCCTTTCGGGTCAAATTTGAATGTGGATCGGAGTTGGAAACGTTCGCTCATTGATTTGACTGGGGATCCCCGGCGAGGAAAAATCCGATAATTGGACGAAAGAAAGTAAAAGTGTCGTTTTCAAATCCAAAGATCTCCGAACGTAAAATTTTTTGCCCTTCACATTTTGCCATCTTTGTTATGAAATTCCCGAGATCGATTGCGTTACAAAATTTGGCTTGATTTTGGGATGTACAGGTTTAGGATCAACATCCTACTTTCAAGGAAAAATTGATGTGGTTTGATTTCTAAACTTAAGCATCGATTTGGCCAAGGTGAATTTCATCTTTGAACTAACTCTCATTCGTTTTTTTTTTTTTTTTTTTTTAACGCGTAGGGTCAAGTGGGGGAAAAAACGGCCATTGAAAATTTGAGGTAAAAAAAAGACACTTGAATATTGGATTAATGACAGATCTTTAAAGTTCCGAAAAATTCATGATAAAAGTTTGAAGCTTATATTTCGCTATGTCGTTAAGAAATTTTCATTTCCTCCTATATTTTTAGGTAAAAAAAAATATTTCTTAAACATTCGGCTTTGTTTTGAAAAAGCAATTGTTGACACTTGTTTTAAAATTACATTTTATTCGAAAAAAAAAACAAAACAGGTGAAAATATTACGGAACGTAAATAAACAATAATGACTGAGGAATCATTATGTGGTTCGAAATTTACAAATAACTGATTTTAGCACGAGTTATATAGCTTTAAAGTTGTGGGGTAAAAACGAGGCACCATCACGGGTAAAAAAAAGCCATTCGATATATGGCACTTTGCATGTTCGGAAAAAATCGACGCCATATTGAGTGCAATGTTTTGGTTTTGTGAAAATTGTGAAAGATGACGAAAAAAGTGCTTTTGGAAAAGGTAAACGCTTTATTACGGCAAAATATCATTTCATAATAATATTATCTTGCCTTGTACCGCGAAAAAAATTTTCTAAAACTCGATGTGGTGTTAATTTCGCGGGTGTCACGTTATTACCTCATGTTTGGCTCGTTTTTGCCCCACTTTGCGGGTAAAAAAAAGGCAGCATTTTTCGGAGATTTTGACCATATTTGGTTAAACAGACGCATATTTGCTTTTGAAACATAAGCTAGATATAAAATTAAAACTTTGTACCGAAAAAAAAATTTTTTTTAAACATTAATTGCTACGTTATTCATAATTTTCAAAAATTGGCTTTTTTTTCCCCCACTTGACCCTAGAGATTGGTCCGGGAATTCCCGTCTCGAGATTCCGGAGACAAGAATGAATTTTTTCCAGAAAAAATTTCCCGGGAACCTTTTTTTTTATTTTCGAGAATCTCGCTTCCCGGGAATGGAATTTTTCTAATCTTTGAAAATTCCCGATTCCCGAGATCGACAAGTTTTTTCCCGGGAACGGGAATAAACTTGTCTTTTATCAACTTTTTGACCATTTATCACATAAAATTTTCAATATTTTAGGAAAAAGTTACAAAATGGAAAAATCTCTTTCGACATAGTTCCGCTTATTTCCGCAATTAAATCTCAAAAAATACGGAAATCAGGGTTATTTTCCTTTTTTTCGTCATCTAAATATATTCCCGGCTTTCCCGGGATTCCGGAAAACACAAATATTAATTTCTCGATTTCCGAGAAATGAAAAAGCTAATCAAAACGGGAATTCCCGTTCCAGGGAACGACTTTTTTTTTTTTAACGGGAATTCTCGATTTCCGGGAATTGAAATATGTTGGGAATTTGCAATCTCTATTAACGCGATTTTCCTCAATCAAACTTTAACTACAGACTCTTCCCGTCATTTCTCGTCTCGAAAATTCCCGGGAATTTCATTTTTTTCGTCTTTGATTTTCGGGAATCGGGAATTATATGCACTTTGCTAACTTTTTAGCCACTTCTCACATAAATTTTTTAATATGTTTGTAGAAAGTTATAATAACAAGAGACATTTTCGTTTTTGAGTGAAATATGCCTATTTATGTTAAACGTAAAAGAATTCACTTCTGTTATTTGGCAGGGCTCTGCTTATTATCCAACTTAAACCCAACTTTTCCTTATTGTAAGGAATTCCCGAGAATTAAAAAAATAATTTCTCGAATCACGGGAAATAAAAAACATAAATAAAACAGGAATTCCTGATTCCGGGACTGAAAAAAAAAAGAATAATAGGGAATTTGGAACGTCTAGTCGCAACTAAGAAATTTTTTTTTCTTCTGATTTTATTTAAGTTTTTAGCCAAAAAATATGTGGTAACTTCAGCCAAAGCAATCGTTTTTTGGTAAAAAAGGCCCCTCCATTTTGAATTTTTGTAAAACCTAATCCAGATTCGGAATCGGTGACCCCGATAAGACCCTAGATACGAATTTGAGACAGAAAAAGTTCATTTGTAGAAAAATATCCGCCATTTTGAATTTTAAGAATGACCTCAGAATCGAAATCATTGGTCTCAATAACCCCCAAACACGAGTTTAAGTGAAAAAAAAAATCGATTTTCGGGAAAAAATTTCCGCCATATTGGATCCGTTATGTTTTGTATAACCATTGTAACATTGGCTATTCTCATAACTGGCTCCCTAGCTGTTAGAATAGCCCACTTTTTCGTGCAATAAAATAATAATAATTAAGACAGATTTGGAAATTGCACCCCTCAAAACTGTCCTGCTTAAATAAGCCGATTTTAGTTCCAACAACAGACGATGATTGCGCAGCGATCATTTGAGACGCAACACTGAAAGCAATGGAGGTTGCCCCTGTGCCAACTAATCTGCAATGTATCAACTATCGAGTTTTCCAGAAATTTCTGACGCCACACTGCGTTTACTGGTAACCAGT
Source organism: Liposcelis bostrychophila (assembly GCA_037577465.1). NCBI lineage: Eukaryota > Metazoa > Arthropoda > Insecta > Psocodea > Liposcelididae > Liposcelis > Liposcelis bostrychophila. The sequence continues at coordinate 10,683,379 of CM075212.1, forward strand.
CAAAAAGGAACTAGATTTTGCGTCAAGTAAAAAACTGTGTAGTACCCAGCAAAAGTTACAAACCAGTCAAATTTTACGAACTACTAATCAAAAGTACTCAATCAAAATTTGATTAAGCCATATTTTTTTCAGTGCAGGTCTGGGCAGAAATCAAGTGATGTCGACAACCAATCAGAAGTGAGCACTGATCTCGAGTACAGCCAGCGCTGTCGGTGGTAAAATCGATGAACTAAATTAGGCGTATTTAAGCACGGCATCACCTATACCATTTATTACTAAAAAAAATATGGCCTAATAAAATTATTTAATTTTTCCAACAAAAATAATAAAATTATGATTGAGTACTTTTTGATTGGCAACACTGGTTTGCCCCCGTAAAAATTAAAAAGGCAAGTAAAGTCTCAAGGGAACATAACCCTACTTTGTTAAGCAACGAGATTGCGAAGCTCGACCCACAGAGCTTGAAGCTGTACAAGGGGCTATCCTTAAAGTTTGATGAAGGTAAAAAATGATATTCTAAAGCAATTCCAAAGTTGGTCAGCGAAAGCAGCCTACGCTTTTACGGAATTGGATTCCAGAGTCACTCTATGACAAGGAAATCACCCGCATGAGTATAGTTATTAATAAAAAAAACGTGGTTATTCATGGCCTTGTGGACATCAATTATGATAAACAGAAAATTAAGGAAGACGTAACTAACAAACTAAATAGATTTCTGCACCTCAAACTCACTAAAAAGGATATTTATGTGCCATTCAATTTGAAGAAAAAAAATCCAGGGGGATCTGAAGATGAAAGCTCCCCCCATCCGCACCCTCTAAAAGTCCGCCAAATGGACCTGAGAACAAAATGTAGCATTATGAATAAGCGGCATCATCTCCAAGGAAAGAATATTTTCATAAATGAGGATCTCCCAAAAAAGCTTATCTCTCAAAAAAGCCCAAATAAAGCACTTTTTGGTAATAAAAAAGGCTGAAAAGTAATTAATTTTTTCTCAAGAAGAGGGATATCATTCTTTACCTTGCAAAACACCAATTCACAACAAAAAAAAAAAATTTTTCTCGTTTCATATGCAACGATACTTTGATTAATCAAAGAAACTGTGGCCAGTTTGGATAAATTGAAGCCAGTTGAAGTATCAGGTGCATGGAAAGATGGCCCACCCAAGGCATTATTGAACAGAGTTCAACAAAGCCCAGAAGCGGAGGTGAAACCAAACCTGAAAAGACTGTATGCAAGATCTTTTTACACCAAAGTGGATCAAAAAAAACACAGCAGTGGAATATTGGAACCATTGGACAGTGGAATATTGGACAAATTGAAAGCTAAACGGTTTGAAGCCAAATCCAAGAAGGACAAGAACAAAAGAGAACTTTCGAATGACGATGGGGTAACACAAGTAAATAAAAAACAGGATCTTTCGATTGAGCACTTTTGACTAGTAACTCGTAAAATTTGACAAGTCGTTAGTAAATTTTTCTTGGCCACTAGTCAATTTTTTACTAGACGCAAAATCTAGTTCGTTTTTGACTGGCTACCAGTAAACACTTTTTTGAGTGGAGAGAAAGTCGATTCCAGACCTGTCTTTATGGCCGTGGAATGGAGTAGCAGAAGAGAATAAGGTCCGGAACAACTCTAAAGGAACACTTTGGAGTTTCCCTTCAAGCAACTGATAAAACTCCAGCCAGGTATTGTAACTATTTCAGTCAGGGAAGTCAAGGTCAGGGGTGCGAAGCCGATGCTGGTCGGTATGAATGTAATTGAGAAAGGCCAAGAGTGTTGATCATATTAAGAGACCGATTGTATTAAATTGTATATACTGGCAATGCAAAAAGCGGCGGTAAATGTAACAATTTTTGGAATCGGCCTTGGCACCAGCACCAGCGGCAAATTTTTCCAGCGCTGGTGCCAGCGCCAGCACTTTGAATATTTCGGCTCCAACCAATTTTTACCGGCTTCGGACCCCTGGTAAAGGTGATTACGATTACCTCATGGGATCATGTCTTTTTTTTTCTTTTTTCCATTCGAAAAAATCGTAAGACTTTCAAGTGATTATTCTTACTTCATTACAAAACCCTCAAAGCATAAACAGATAATCCCATAAATGACAAAAAAGAGGATCCCGCAAAACGTTACCGCAAAACATATCCTTGATTTAACATAAATCTGAAGGGCAAAACAAAGTTAAACAAGATCGGAAACAAACTTTCTGTTGTATAATTTTGACAATATTATAGAAAGCTATCGAATTCGAAATGAGTCTCAACCCTCTAGAGAAATGAATCTAATGCATTTCTTTATTCACTCCTTTCCAACTGATAGACTTGGACAGGTATGTGTGTTTGTGCGCTGATATGATCAATCCCTCTTTGCTACCAAAATGATATGTTCCTCTTCTTTTTTTTTCTATCTCTCTCTCTCTCTCTTCCCCTTCTCGAGAAAGATCTCGAATCGATATCATGCAGAGCTCATTTTTTATTATTCAAACATCGCCGCCATCGATGAATAATTAGGAACGCCGGCAGAGAAAACACGGAGGACGTTATACCGAAACGAATGAAATTATCAGCCGGATGAGATGATGTAGGGCATCGAGCTTTTAAAACTTTCCTTCAAACGGGGAAAGAGAGAGAGAGAGAGAGGAGAGTAGCAAAGGCAAAGTCAAACTGCTGACGATTAAAGAATCCCGTCACGTATCGGCAACCTACAAATCTATGCCGGCTGCTGACTGAAAAGGACAACAGAAAAGTTTAGGAAGTAACTGAGTTTAATTGCGGGGTTAACATTTTACAACAAAGAATAGGGAATCAAAACTTTTCACCGAAATAATCCTCATCGTTTCTGCTGTAAATCGAGCGTTAGGGAAAAAAAATTCTTTTTTTAGAAGGGAAAAAAAAAGCGGGGGAAGTTTAAATGGAAAATATGGAACAAAATGACCTTTTAGCTTTCGTCCGCGAATAATAATAATAATAATAAAAATAAAAAAATCCACCTTGTCCTTTCAATCAATGGGACAAAATTTCAAACGGAAAATTTTCCGCCCATCATAATAAAAACCGGGGGAGGGAGAAAAAACAGAAATTGGAAAATGATTACATAAGTGTCTGGTTTGTTGGTTTCTGTGCGGCGGCAATTCTGCCCCAATTCACGCCAGATGAATGGACCGATAGAGTCAATCAGTCAGCGTAAGCTGGTTGCCTTTCAAAATGCTCGCCATTTTTCTATACAATTTTTTAGATTAGCTTTTTTGTTGTGATTGACTCGGCGCTAGAGACTTTCATTCTCAATATGAAATTGAAGCAATTTTCATCCGGTCTTTTTTTTTTTTTTTTTTTTTTTCTTTATTCAGTCCTTCTCTCATGAACCTGATTTAGGGTGGCGGCGCTTTCATTTACAGCTGAAAAGCTCCAAGCTTTTATTTCTTTTTATTAAAAAAAAGGGAGGAAAAAAAGCAAAAGAAAAAAAAAGCACAAACTAATACGATCCAAACAGATTATGATTAATTTGATCTTTTCAATTTGAAAAGTGTGGAAAAGAAGGAATGAAAAGGAATAAATATGTTATTAAGAGCGTAAAAAAATAATTAAAATAAATATTTCTTAATTTCATCCTCAAAAATGGGAAGATTTTTTTTCAATTTAAGCGAAGATTATATACCTAAGTTCCTGATGAGTGACCAGGTCAGCCTTAAAACAAAGTACACAGTAAAAAATTTTATGTCAAAATCAACATAAATCAACATAACTAGGTCCACATAATTTTTATGTTGTTTTTGTTTTATGTTTACCTTTTGGGACAAACAACATAAAGAATTTATGTGGACCTCTTAGAACATATTTACATAATATTTTTTACTGTGTACACTTTCGTGGGCGCAGATGTGGGAAAATAGCAGACGACAGTATATATATACGATTTCCAATGTTTAGCTTATGGGTGTATATATATATATCGGGAGTAAGTATACCGTATATTTCCCATCCCTGCGTGGGCGTATGCACTCGTCACTTTGACGACTAGGCGGGAATCCATCTCTCCGGGAATGGAATTTTTTTCACTTTCGAGAATTCCCGATTCCCGGGATCGACAAGTTTTTTCCCTGGAACGGGAATAATATCAATTTTGTCAGCTTTTTTACCATTTATCACATAAAAATTTTCAATTTTTTAGAAAAAAGTTATAAAAATCAAAAAAAAATTTCTTTTTCATATTTTGCCTAAAGCGTGCCCTTTAAACGACAAAAAAAATTTTGACATGGGTCCGGTTATTTCCGAACTTATTCCCCGAAAATACTGAAATCAGAGAGTTATTTTCTTTTCTTTTGGCCTTCTAAATAAAGTCTCGGCTTTCCCGGGATTCCCGGGAATTTAAGTGTCAATTTATCGATTCCCGAGAAATGAAAAGCTAAACAAAACGGGAAATTCCCGTTCCCGGGATTGATACCTTTTTTTCAAAAGCGGAAATTCCCGATTTCCGGGAATGGAAGAACGTCGGGAATTTGGAATCTCTGCAGACGTGCGAAGCCATGCAACCAAGGATATGTCTTGCGAAAAATGTGCAATTGATGTGGCAGATAATCCTCTCGCTGAGGTGCTTTTCTAGACAATGATAGACAATTGACAATTCTTCTATGAATATGACAATGAAGAGGATCTTTTGCTTCCTGGGCAAGCTTTCCTTCCTTTTATCACTACACAGCAGCAAAGTATTTTAACGGTTTGATTCTTTCCAGATTATAAAGTAAATACAAGTTTTTTAAAAATTAGCATTTTTTTTTCCACAACAAAAAAGTGTTTAAAGCACTGTGCATATCAAGTTCCATAATCTTTTTGATATTTTTATCGTGTAATTGTATACGTATTTTTTTTTTTTTTTTTTTTTTGTCGTCTGAATTTGGCAAGGAAAAAAAAGCAAAAAAAGAGAGAACTCTTAAATTTGTTTTCAATATGTATAAACATGCTTCCTCGTTTTTTAAATAAAACGTCCAAATAAAAGCATAAGGGAAAAAAAATATACAAAAGACCTTCATAGGAAGGAAAAAAAAAAAATTTTCTTACAGCTTTAAATTTGATTTAAAAGCAAATTATGTGACAACAAATCCGAGCCAGGCTATATTGCAAAAAGCGGACTTATTTTTCCAATTTTATTTATTAATAATTTGTACCGAAATAAACAGTAATAAAAAAGAGATAGTCATCCAGTCGCCTTACATAGGTTCAAATCAAAATGCAATTTTTTTTCCTTTTTTTTTTTTTTTTTTTTTTGTGTGTCAAGCCGGGGAAAAAAGGGATATTTTGATTTTTATATCCGGAGAAGGATTTTCGAAGTGTTTTAAAATCCCCGTAAAATCGAAAACTGAAAATATATGCAAAGTTAATTATGGGCAATGAAGCTGTCGCATTGCGAAAATAATCCCCGTCAGAAATAATCACAGTATGGAAATGGGGAAGTCCCAGCTTTTCGTCCCGATCCCTTTAAACCCATACGATTTATGACAATTAACTACTTTGGAATTACTAAATCTTGAATTTGAATTCTGTCATATCAAGGGGGGGATTTTATCATGGGGACGTGGCCATTTTAAATTACGATGATAAAAAAAAAGTATTCGGTTGAAAAATTAAAAAAAAAAAATCATGAAAAATCTCAGATGTGTCAGTGTTTTTTTAATTTTTTTTTTTTTTTTTTTTTTTTTTTTTTTTTTTTTTTTTTTTTTTTTTACGTAGGACTACGTCTTAGGGCGCACCATGATGGTTTTGTGGTGTCCGGTTGTCCGGTTGGTGTTTTGGATACCGAAGATAAAAAAACACAAATATTTCAAAAATTTTAGATAAATTTTTCAATGAAATTTCATCAAAAATCCTTAAGGGTGCAAATTCACTATGGAATGTTGGACCAACATGTTGGCACAAAAAGTTGGACCACTAACTAACTTCGACAACATGTTTGACAAACGAACAAATCGACTATTGCAGAATTTACTCCTACGCCGAAATTAGTGCGGAATGTTGGTCCAACTTGTTTTGCCAACATGTTGTGCAAACATTTTTGACAAACGAACGAATCGACGATTGAAGAATTTACTCCACCCAATTTGCATCCTAGGGGTGCAAATTCACTATGAAATGTTGAACCAACACGCTGTACGAATTTGTTGACCAACATGTTTTACGTACTTGTTAGACCAACAATTCTGCAACAATCGATTCGTTCGTTTGTCCAACATGTTGGTACAACAAGTTGACCCAACAACGTGGTACAACAAGTAGGTCTGACAAGGTGGTACAACAAGTTGGTCCAACAACGTGGCACAACAAGTTGGTCCAACAAGGTGGTACAAATAGTTAGTACAACATGTTGGTCCAACATTGAATAGTGAATTATTTGCACCTTAAAAATTTTTTAAAATTTTCAATGAAATTTATAATAAATTTTTCACAGAATATTGTAAATTTTTGACTAATTTTAAGACAAAAGGAAAAATTTTGATAACATTTTTTAGATTTTGATGATTTTTGATAAATTTTTTTTGAAAAAGGGGGCCACGTGGACTAATATTAGGGCTTGGAGAATTTAGGGAGATCATTAACATTTTTTGAAACGAAAATTTCGATAATTTTTAATTATTGAACAAATTTATTTATTTTTTTATTGAAAAAACATTTTTTGAATTTTCTTAAAAGTTTTTGGTAAAAATTCGTAAAATTTTAATTTTTTATTAAAAATTTCGATTAATGTTTTGTGAAAAAGGTCATCAACATTTTTTGAAATGAAGATTTTGATGATTTTTGATAAACATTTGATTGAAAAAGGGGGCCACGTGGACTAATATCAGGGCTTGGAGGATTTAGGGGGATCAATAACATTTTTTGAAACGAACATTTTGATGATTTTTGATTATTGAAGAAATTTATGTAAAATTTTATTGAAAAAGCCATTTTTTTTAAGGGTGCAAATTCACTATGGAATGTTGGACCAACATGTTGTAGGAACTTGTTGGACCAACATGTTGTAGGAACTTGTTGGACCAACATGTTGTACGAACTTGTTGGACCAACAATGCTGCAACAGTCAATTCGTTCGTTTGTACAACATATAGGTACATCAAGTTGGTGCAACAAGATGGTACAACAAGGTGGTACAACATGTTGGTACAACAAGGTGGTACAACATGTTGGTACAACATTCCACAGTGAATTTGCACCCCAAAAACATTCTTTGAATTTTATTAAAAAATTTTGGTAAAAATTCTTAAAATTTTAATTTTTTATTGATAATGTTTTGTGAAAAAGGTCATCAACATTTTTTGAAATGAAGATTTTGATGATTTTTGATAAACATTTGATTGAAAAAGGGGGCCACGTGGACTAATATCAGGGCTTGGAGGATTTAGGGGGATCAATAACATTTTTTTGAAACGAACATTTTGATGATTTTTGATTATTGAAGAAATTTATGTAAAATTTTATTGAAAAAGCCATTTTTTTTAAGGCTGCAAATTCACTATGGAATGTTGGACCAACATGTTGTAGGAACTTGTTGGACCAACATGTTGTACGAACTTGTTGGACCAACATGTTGTACGTACTTGTTGGACCAACAATGCTGCAACAGTCGATTCGTTCGTTTGTACAACATGTAGGTACAACAAGTTGGTGCAACAAGATGGTACAACAAGGTGGTACAACATGTTGGTACAACAAGGTGGTACAACATTCCATAGTGAATTTGCACCCTAAAAACATTCTTTGAATTTTATTAAAAAATTTTGGTAAAAATTCTTAAAATTTTAATTTTTTATTAAAAATGCTGATAATGTTTTGTGAAAAAGGTCATCAACATTTTTTGAAACGAACATTTAATGATTTTTTGATAAAATTTTATTAAAAAGGGGGTCACGTGGACGTAGTCCTACGAAGGAATATGCCTCATATCCCCTGAATTTTTTTTTTTTGCCGGAAAAATGGTTTTTCTTTTTCTTAATAATTAAAACAATTCCCAGTCTCGGATTTTATTTGAAAAAAAAAAAGTCTTCTCAGAAATAAAAAATCGTAACTTTTTTCTTTTTTTTTTTTTTCGTTTTTGTTTCAGGGTAAAATCCTAAAAGGTTAAGAGATAGGAGAGCTTTAAAAAAAAAAGTGGAAAGAAAGTAATAAGGAAAGAAGTGAGGAGGCAGATGTTGAATCCACCCCAGGAGTAATCAGTATTCAGACTTGGTCCAGTCGGAGCCTGCAGAGTCAGAGGGAGAGAAAGGTTACTGTTTGCTCTAGGAGCTATGCGATCAATGATATTGCTTCTTGATGAATGGCTGTTTTCAAATTAATTCGACTGATCCATATGGTAAATTTTTTAGTTAAAAAAAAAAAATCTCTTTCTTCGTTTTTAAAGGGTAAAATATTTAATGGACTGCCACATACCGAAACTAAAAGTTGTTGATTTTTTTTTTTTCGTTCCTTTTTTTCCCCCTTTTGCAAAATAACATGAAAAAAGAAAATGTAAAAGGACAGAAAAACGACGGAAATAAAAAGGAGGGAAAAAAAAGGTGGATTATTTGAAAAGAAGGAAATGAATGCGAATGCCGGTCACGCACTCAAGCCACAACTCTGTAACGAGACTTTTAAAGGATGATCGCGTCACATAGGGCTCGTTATTAGGACCTTGTTCTTATGGGTTGACTAACCACATTTTCCTAACTTCTCCCCTCTCTTTATATTTTTTTTTCCTTTTTTTTTTAAATTTAATTTCGATATGAAATAAAATGATTGATCGATGTAAAAATAGGTACGATTTTATTGTCGCCGGCAACGTGAAATTTTCAAAAAAGGAACAGATTATCTGCGACAAAAAGGAAATTCGTGGAAAATAGAATATTACCAGTTTTACTTTTTTTTTTTTTTTTTTTTTTTTTCTTTGAAAAGAGAAGGCGGCCTCCCCGTTTTGAGGTTCCGCTTAAAAAAGCTTTAAAATTCATTCCCAAATATTTTCTTTTTTGTTAAATTTTTTTCTCGAAGAGAGAAAAAAATGAATAAATAATAAAAAAAAAAGAAAAAAAATCCCATAAGTGAAAGAAGGGGAAAAACTTTTCTGAAGTTGATTTAAGCCAAGTTGGATGTGACCTGACTCGTTTTAATCAGTTTTGAAGCGTTCATTGTTAAAAAAAAAAAGAAGGAAAAAATCTAATCACAAAACTGTTCTTGGTATTTTGAGTTATTTTTTTTCCTGTGAAGAAATCCAAACTTTTTTCTACCATTTGATAATTTTCGATTAGGAAAGATTTAATAATCACTTTGTTGATTTATTGTAAATTTTAATAAGTGTCTTCCTTTCTTATTGTTAAGGACTTTGGATCAAGATAAAGTATATCATTAGGACATATTCTGGATGTAAGTAAAGCATGTACAAAATTCTATAAAGGCTAAAGCACACAAATTCTAGACCGAATTGTCGGAACTAGAGATACTATAAGAAGAGATGCGACAGCCCGGGGTCAGCTTTGATTGGTTGACAGCTATTTTTAGGTTAACAGCGATTTAAGCCAGTACATTTTTGCCTAGCAGAAGAGATCGTGGCGTTCAAAAACGTCACAATATCTCTGCCCTTGTAGCACTCACGGGTGGCGTCATATGTTCCTTACTTAAAAATGGCCGACCGTCCATTACTCAAAACAACGATTTTCAACCCCTCAAAAACCGAAGAAGGACAAAACCTAGAAAGTTGATAATCGGCATAGTTAATATCGAAGGCAGCAGTGTTCCGTAAGTGAAGAAAAAAAATTTTTATCTCAATTGGGTCGCGAGTTTCGGGGTTCTTAAAACAGGGATACGATGAGTTTAGTAAAGTAAGGTGAGAGTGGAGTGCACTTAAAACTTGGCTGGGTGCACTCCGTGCACCTTGATTTGGTAAACATTTTTGAAGGGGTCCAAATGATAAGAAAAAAATCATTTAGAATGAGGTCGAAAAATCGGACATAACTCGTTCACTTCCCCAACAATAGGAAAAAAAAAATCAAAATAGGACAAAAATAGAAAAAAAAAATAAATCAAAATAAAACAACAATAGGAAAAAAAATTAAAATAGGACAAAAGAAGGAAAAAAAATCAAAATAGGACAAAAATAGGAAAAAAAATCGGACATAGCTGGTTCACTTCACTTTAATATAAGTAGTGATAGTGATGATGATGATGATCATGATATAATGAAGTGATAAAAGCAAAGAGGTTACAAAAAAAAATATAGTGAAGACGAAAAAAAAAATGCTATAAAAATAATAATGAGCCAAGTAGGTAACTTGGAAAAAAAAATTAAAGAGGCAGAATTGGAAAAATATTTTCTAATCCAAACAGGTTCTTGGAAACTGATTGCGGGGGGAAAATGGAAGGCGAACGTTTGATTGCACACTGCCGGATATTGAAGAGAATTCTAGACTTAAAAAACGGTTTTTACTCAATTGTTATTCTGTTCTTTCATCAATGCCTCTTTTTTTTTTTTTTTTTTGTTTTTTTTAAGGTTTTAATTTTTTATTACAGAAGTCATGGGAGAAAAATAAAATGTCCACATACTGTATTCGATGTTTCATCACTGGAATTTTACAAATAGCAAAGCATAAAACAAAAAAAAAATCGTGCCGCCTCTCATGTGGGATCATTAAAAAACCCACGCAAAAAATTATGTAATCAAAATTGATGCAGCTTTTTATTCCCTTCGGACAAAAGCTGTAATTTGTAATTTTCTCGGAAATTTGAGCCGCCATTTTTATAAATCGCGTAATTATTGCATCTTTTAAACGAAAGTCCCATTGATAGTTTTATTCAAGTCTCGAATTCCTGTATAGGGAAATCTCATTTCCGGTTTTCTCCCTACAGCCATCCGTGTCCCTCTCTTGTCAAACATAGCAGAATGAAGCCGTATCCCTTTTTTTTTTTTTTCCTTTCCTATCGAACAACATATCTCGATCCTCTTTCAATCATTCATTCTAAATAAAAGTTGAAAATCTTTTGAGCAAAGTGATAAGCTTGAATCCATCATCGAATGTGAGATGAAAAAAAAAAAGAGAGAAGTCTATTGAAGAGTTCAAGATCATGGTCATGATTCTTCATGACAATACAAAATGATTAGGGAGGTTCGCTTCCCCGATTCCCCTTTTTCCCGGGAGTTACAAAAAAAAAAAAAAAAAAAAAATCCTTGTTTACTGTAGTTTGACCTATGAAATTACAAAAATTAAAATAGCCCCTGTACATGATCCTCGGTAAATTTATTATTCCTTTTTATAGGGAAAACTTTTTTCCAGTTAACTTTTATGAATTGCCTTTTAGTAACATACGGTGCGGGTTTTTCCGCGGGACTTAAGAAGATTAAATAATAAAAGCGAAAGAAAAACAAAATCGGGATCAACTAAGGGGCGGGTAAGTGAAAAACACACCGTATATTTTCTTTTCCCGACTAGATATCTATAGAGAACTTATGGAATATTTTACCTCGGAAAAACTAATAAGCGTTATTAATATGCAGCCAGCGCTGCTCTCGGATAATCGCGATCGCTTCTCCTCCGGTGTCAAAACGATTATCTACGTTTTCTACGTCAACCGTTTCGCAACAATTTCCCTTGTTTTCTTTCTTGTGGAAGCTTAAGCGGGCTGTTAGATTTTTTTTTTTTTAAACTGCGTCATTAACTGAAAATATCTTCCAACTTCTTTTTTTTTTTTTGAAAAAACTCATTTTGTCTCTTTAATGTGTTGAAGCTGCAATCAAATATAAAAAATTGCCTAATTTAAATTTGAAATTTGAGGGATAAAAATAAGGCTGCGTTCATTAGAAGTTAAGGAAAGTCTAGTAGGAGTTATAGCAAAATCGGCTTATTACACAATTTTAAACATGAAATACTCTGGTAAAGTCAGCCTAAAAGTATTTGCAAAGGAGACAAAGCCCTTGCCTTGCCTTTAACTTTTAATATTACTAAGAAGGATTTGAAGGACTGAGTTGAAGGAAGGAAGGATTTAAAGGAAGCAAATATTAAGAAGGAAGATTTAAGAAGGATTAAGGGTATTGAAGTCCACCAAAAAATACTAATTCGGTAAATTGTTGACCTTTCACTAAAAAATGTTGACCTTTTATCAATAAAATTATAATAATTTAACCAGAAAAAAAAAAAAACAATCATAGATGGTTTTTTTTTTTTGTATAGTAGCATCTATGTTAAGCTTATGGCACCAAAATCCATTTTTCAATAAACGGTTTCTGTTTATTGTTTTTGTTTCTGTTTTTATGTTTATATTTTTATGTTTTTATTTTCCAACAAACCTATAAAACTGCTTTAAGGCAGGGGGGGGGGGGGGTAATTCTCTCAGTTGGGGTTATCAGTATAGGGATCAAAGAGGGAACCAGGAAGATGTTCAGTAAAAGAATACACCAAAGGCACTCGAAGAGTGGATATTTTTATGTATTTTTTTCCCCTTTAAAAAAGGCTTAGGCACTTCGTTGGCTAGACAAAACCGGCCGGTTCACCGCCCGGTTTTTTAAAAAAAAAAGTTTTTTTAATTAATATTTTTAAACGTAAATACTGCATTAAATGGGGCGAAACTTATACCAAATTGTTCCTTGTTATATTAGGAGAAGTCGAATATACATTTTAAAAATGCCGGTAAGCTTAAATTAAGTCAATATTCGCAATATTTAATGTTGTTTACATAAAAAACAAAATGGCCGATGTAAAAAAAAACATAAACAATCGGTTCATTTTGCGAATATTGACGTAATTTAAGCTTACTGACCTATTTAACATGTATATTCGACTTCTTCTAACAATAAGGAACAATTTGGTATAAGTTTCGCCCCATTTAATGCAATATTAACGTTTAAAAATATTAATTAAAAAAACTTTTGTTTTAAAAAAACCGGCCGGTTCACCGTCCGGTTGAAAAGACGTCATATGCAACCGTTAAATTAACGTCTTTTCCACCAGGAAATAGGCGTCTCTGTAACCGTTAAACCCACCGAGTAAAAAATTCCCATAGAAATTCGCGATAACTTATCATGAATTCGAGCCTTGCAATATAGGGTGGTGGCGCTAGTTATGGATCAGGCGTCAGTTATGGATCACCTCGTTTAATTTTATAAAAAACAAAAAAAATAAACCCTTGAGAGGACTTTTATTTCTTCAAAGCTTTTTACAATTTAATTAGCTTCAAAAAATCATCAAGATTTCAAGCATTCAAGCTATTTTAAAATAGAAAAACGAAAAAAAATCTCACAGGCCGAAATTCTTCCGGAAAATAAACACCATCGCCATTTTTCCGCCTTAAATATTATTTCGTTATAATCACTCTTAATTCACCAAATGTTTTCAAATGAGTAAAAATACTTTTAGCAAAGGGTTCAATCTTTCCCGCTTTCAAGGCATTTCCCTTATATATAAATATTTCTTAAAATAATTACTGATGAACCACATTTGAATACCGAAAAACTAGAAAATTCAGTTACGGATCACAACAACAATTTCATGGTACGATTAAAAAGGTTTTGTCATCAGATTGATACCGGTCTGGAAAAAAGCGATGATTCTGTTTAGATTTTTTGAATGATGACTTTAGAAGCTCAAATTTTACCGGTGTAGAAACCAAAACTTAAATAAAGACATAATATAAGGCTAAAATTTCCAAAAATACAAGAAAATGATTGGTTTTTTAAAAACAAAAACAAAAGAAAGTCCATTTGGACAAACCTTTCATGTTTACTTTTCATTGGAATGAAACTGATCCGAAACTGAAGAATTCGGAAAAAATAGTCGATCAATATTTTTAAAATTTATTTCCTGAATTGTGCGGAGTATATAAGGGACCTTTTTCATTAAAAATAAATTTGAACGTATTATCTTTCGATTCCAATTGAGTATGTTCTCCGGGATTGAAAATTCAACTTGAAATTAAATGTTAAAAAAAAGAAGTAGTACTATTTGATCCATAACTAGCGCCACCACCCTATTCAAAAATGCCCCTGTTAATAATAATGATGATGATAAAAATTAAAAAAAAAAAAAAAAAAAAAATTAGGGATATATTTTTTATTATTTCGAAGCTCTCATTTTTGTCATGTCCATCTTGAATGAGATATGTTCCTGAAAAAATCTCTACACCTTGAAAAAATCTTTACACCTAGAAAAAATCTTAACACCTAGCCAGATTCGAACCTAAGACCTCTCACACCTAAATCCATCAACCCTGCGATGCTACCAAACAAACCACACAAGACATGACAAATCGAGTAGAAACTAACCAATATTAAGTGCCATTGTATTAAAACCATTTCTACCTGCTGCAAGTAATTGGTGGCTACTCTTTGTTATAATACAATGACCTGGGTTATTAGCCCTGGGGTCGACGCCATAAAAGCCCATGTTAACAAACTTTTTTTTTTTTTTTTTTTTTTGGCTTTAATACATGTTAGAAAAACGGCTAAGACAAACTGATCAAAATTTTAACTCTTCTCCACCGTCAAGCCTATCTAAAAGAGCGTGGGTAAATAAGGGCGTTTTATATAAAATAGGTTTTAAGACGGCAAAAATTTGCATGCATTTGTTATAAAATTGCATCCCCTGCAAAACATAGGTATGCAATTATTTAACATCGTGAAATAAAAGCGAAGTCTGTATCACCTTCAGGGAAACGGATTGCACACAGGCAGCTGAACAGCAGAAAATCACAACGGTAAATTCAGAGCCGAATTTAACACAAATGAGGCCCTAGGCAGCCGTCTCGCTAACACACAAAATAAGATATATATCTTTTAGGAATTTTTCCACAAAAATTTGTTTTAGTTTTGTACGATTGGACTTTTTTCCCTTTTTTCCCTTTGGTTTAAAGTAAATTCGAATAATTAGTAAAATATCACCGCTTGTGCTAATGTACAGTACTTTTTCAATAGCAGGTATGCATACAGAAGTTAGCCTGGGTAATAAGGTTAATGCCACCAAATCTTAATAGCTTTTTTTTATTCATAATTTTAAAGAATGGGAAAAGGGATAGAATTTGTTAGTGTTTTTTTTTTTTCATTTGAACGGCACGTCTGCACAGTTCTGAATAACAATGCAGGCGATTTGGATTTATAGCAGGTACCTACAGTCTTTGTATGAAAAAAAAAAAAAAAAAAAAAAAACTTCATTTTTGCAACAAAGTTTTCAGAAACCGTAGTTAAGAAATGAAAAAACAACCTTGCCTTCTCATATCCGGGGGTCCTCAACTACGCGCGGCCCTACGCAGTTGCCTATTTTGCCTATTGAAAAGTTCGGCTCTGGCACCGTTTCATTCGACAGTGACTATCGGATCGAAAGAACTTTCTCACAATTTAAATGAAGAATAATTCCGTTATTCTTTACAGCCAATGACAACAGTACCACGTAACTCCACAGCTCTCCAAAACTCTTCTCTTCTGTATTAAGCTTATTCTGTAGGAAAAAGCTGTACGATTTTCGAAATTAGAGTCAATTTTTCACCAAAAATTGAATTTACATTTTTTTAAATTGAAAAAATTCAAAAAAGAACAGGAAAAATACAGTTAAATGTTAAATTCACACAAAAATGCACTAAAATGTTTTAATCGCCATTTTGGAAATCTGTTCACGTCATCAAGACGCATGCGCAGACCAATCGACGCCAAGTGTTTTTCGGGAGTTTCTCATTCCGGCCTTAACGTCCGAAGGGGTCGGATCGGTTTTTTTCACCGGTGTCCGTGAGTGCATTTTTTTTTTCTTTTTTTTTAATTTTAATTTTTTTAGCTCAGGCTTTATTTAATTTAAATAAAATAGTGTTCGGTTTTTATTTCATTTCTTAATTTTTAATTTAATTATTAAATTTAAAACACGGTGTATAATTTTTTTTTTTTTTTTTTTTTGTTATTTATTTATTTATTTATTATTTATTTTTACTATTATCGGTTCGGCTTGGAGGCAAACCAGGAGGTTTTGGTCTCCCATCGTAGTAAGGCCTAGGTATCGACCCAGCGACTGGCCTTGTGGTATTAGTGTTAAGGGTTTAGTGTTAAGTTCCCCCGCAAATCGTTACGTTAGAAGTCAGCCTCTCTCTTGGAGCTGCAGAGTTTAATTAGGCTGTATATTCTATTCGATTCGAACATGCATGGCGCGGGAGATAAGCTCCATAGTGAGAGTCTCCAGGGTTTTCTTTCGGATGACTGGGTGTCCGAGGTTATTGGCGCACCGCAAGCCTTAACTGTACATATGTGGAGTTAAAGCCGATAGGTCTCCGGCTAGCTCTGATGGCATGGTTCCCTAGACGGCCGGTCCAATGCGGAAGGTCTTAACCTTTTACGCCTGGAAATCCGAATTTTTTTTTGCAATTTTGCATTAATTTTTAATCTCAAACTATTAATTTAAAAACAAAAATAGTAATAATAATAACAACATTGCAATTTAAAATAATTAATTTTTTTCATTCAATCATACCGCGGGAGATAAACTCCATTGTGAGGGTCTCCAACCCCCCCTTTTTTAATCGTCTTTTTTTTTTTTTTTTCAGTTTTTACAGTAGCAGCCAGAGGAATCATCGCAACCAGAGGAATCGTCACAACCGCAACGCAGTCCAAAAGCTTCAACAACGAGGTTTGAGTTTGGGCAATGGGTTTGGGCATGGCTATGGTATAGGTATGTATGGATGTGGTATGGTATGGTATGGGTATGGTTTGGCATGGATTTGGGTTATGAGGTTTTTACCTTTTCTTCTTTTTCTTATTTCCAATTTTTTCTATTACTTTTTTATTATTATTTTTCTTTTTATTTCTATTCCTCTCCTACATTTTTTTTAATTAAAAAAAAAAAAAAAAAAAAAAAATTAAAATTAAATAAAACAAAACGGGACTTTAAAAGGCAGCCTATTATAGTTTGAAAAAGCTGTCGATTACCATTTTTTTTAATAAAGCGATTAAACGACATTTAAAAAAAAAAAAAAAAAAAAAGAATCGAATTCATTTTTCGCGTAAAGGTTGTCGAATAGTATCTCGACAATCTTGTCTCTAATGTTTGGTATTGTAAATTGTACGAACGTCCAATGCCGTACATTGTACATTCGTACAATCTTAAATCATATTTAGTTTAAGCTTAGTTGTATTAATTTTATTAGCTTTAGTTACTGTATTAGTTTTAGTTATTGTATTAGTTTTAGGTATTGCATTAGTTTTAAGTTGTCAGCTAGAGGAGAAAAGTCCTCCTTATGTCATGCGGATCCAATGTCGTGCAGATCGATGTGAAAAGGACGTCATTTTTATGTCGATCCGTACGGGGTTGGTGACTTGTGGCGTTAGGAGGATGTGATCCTTGGAAGCTGGCTTGGGGGGACAACTCGGTCGGGCGCGGTCTCCGAGTTTTCCCCCCAACCCGTGTGGGGTTTTTGGCTAGTCCCCCATCGGGCGCCTCCCCAGGTGGCGGATAGGGGAACGCTCTCCGAAATCAGAGAGTATGAGGATTTATTCCTCGGGCGGACCAAAACTAGCCACAACAGAACAGCATGTCAATCAGAAAGATCTAGCAGTTAATCTAGCAGCCTTTTTAATTTTGCAGGGAAAAGTCATGGGAAAAGGCTAAAAATTACGGTTTGGGGCTCGCGGACATTACAAAATGATGAAAAGCTTTATGTGGTGGAATGAGTTTAGGAAATGTTTGGCATGAATTCTTACTTCAGGTTCGGTCTTGCATGAATCTTTCAGCCTTTATCTTTGTACCTTTATTTATTTATATTTAACAAAAATTACGGCCCGGTACGGTCTTTTAAAGCTAAAAAAAAATCATTTTTGCAACAAAGTTTTTAGAAACTGTAGTTAAGAAGTGAAAAAACAACCTTGCCCTCTCATATCCGCGGGTCCTCAACGACGCGCGGCCCCCTA
Organism: Liposcelis bostrychophila; assembly: GCA_037577465.1. Classification (NCBI taxonomy): domain Eukaryota; kingdom Metazoa; phylum Arthropoda; class Insecta; order Psocodea; family Liposcelididae; genus Liposcelis; species Liposcelis bostrychophila. The sequence continues at coordinate 10,701,262 of CM075212.1, forward strand.
AAAACGTGCGGCCCTAGGCAGTTGCCTATTTTGCCTATTGCAAAGTTCGGCTCTGGGTAAATTAACGTTTTCAAATGACCGGGTTTTTCTTTTGGGTCTGTTACCGACGTTGTTTTCTAGTACTATCCACATGGTTGAAAAAGCATTATCGGTTCAACCTAGTTGATTTTTAGTTGGTAACGGTCGTTAAAAAACGACGTTGCCACAACCGTTATTCAACCAACCTGCGTTGTCTGGGAATTAACCTATATCACCCGTTGTCACATAACGTAGCCACAACGGTAAATTAAAGTTTTCAAATGACCGGGTTGTTTTTTCTGTCTGTTACCGACGTGGTTTCTAGTATTATCCACATGGTTGAAATAACGTTATCGGTTAAACCTAGTTGATTTTTGGTTGGTAACGTCGTTCGTTACCAGACAACGTTGCCACAACCGTTATTTAACCAACCTGTGTTGTCTGGGATAATAACACTGTCGTTTAATAACATGCCAAACTATAACGCGTCATTTCGTAACATTTGCCTGTTTCAAATTGTTATAATAAATTTTTTTTTTGCATATATGCAGGGGCGGACAAGCTTAAAATAATTATTCCTCGTTCAGTAAAAATACCACATAGTGTATTGCATTTACGCACCTGCACTGAGAAAAGAATTCGTTCATAATTTTAATAAAAAATAAAATTCACACGTGATTTATTACCATCCATTTTGATTTAAAGTAGTTCAGTCAACCCTGTGACTTATTGATTTTTTTAAGAAAATTTTAAGTTAGCTTTATATAAGCTAACAATAGAATTAGCATTAAACTTACATCAGAATTTGTAAGAAGTAAGCTTTACATAAGGTAACAATAGAATTTCATAAGACAATTTTTTTTTCTTTTTTTAACAATTTAGTGTTTTTTTAATTATACATACAGCCCGCCAAACATCTACATGTTACGAAATGACGCGTTATATTTTGGCACGTTATTAAATGACGGTGTTATCATATGTCGCCGTTATTAAATTGTAGAGTTACCAATTGGTAGCGTTACTAAATGTCGTGTTAACAACTCGCCGTTATAAACTGTCGCGTTATTATTTGACGGGTTATAAAGTGTTATATAACCATTTTATTATGCATATTGGTAACGCTAAACCCCCAAAACGAAATTCGGTAGGATAGGATAATGCTTTTTTCAAAATCAAAAAATAAGTAAGCGAAGGGTTAAAGATTTCGTTGGACTCATAATTTTGAGTGGGAATACGATCGACATCGCATGCCTCCAGACGACCTCACGATTTAGGATAATTAATCGATTTAGGAATTTGATATATTAACTCAATATCTGGAAGTAGCGGGATTTTGGGGACTTGGGCCAAAACTGCCACAAACCCTGCATTTCGTCGCAGTCCATCCTAAAGACCATCGCCAAAATAAATTGGAAAAGGACTTACCATTCTGCCTCGTCGTTATTAGCCCTTATCATCCCTTATCATTGATTCTTCTCGTGCCAAAGAAATAGCTCCTTCAAAAAGCTTCACCTCCTGAGACTACCTTGAAAAAAAATTAAAAATACAAAAATTAAGAACGCCCATTCGTCACGAGACATCTTCAAACGAAATCATAAAATTTGGGGGCATCGAACAGCTTCTATTTCAAAATTTGAGCTTTCATTGCACTGCCCGGGAAGTTAGCAGTAATAATGCAAATAACTTCTTTCTTTTAATATCTCAAATTATGAAATTTGAATTTTCCTGAAAGATCGAAAAAAGCTCAAAATCCTGGTATAGTTTTTACAATTTGAGCTTTTTATTGTGCTGCTGAATTTCTTCGCCATTTATTGTTTTAATTCAGAAAAAAACGTGAAAAAAGTAAAAAGTAACCCATCGGTACGGTACTGTATCACCTTTTCCGACCGTCTAAAAATTAGAATAGCGTTTCTAAAGGTTAAAGACATTTTAAATAGGCCCTTTCGAAGAAAGGGGGCCCTAATCAAAAAATCCAACAACGGAGACTAAACTTTCCAAAGCTTTTTTGCATCTTCGAATAATTTCGAATCCCAACCTATCCTAACGGACAGGGAAATATTGCAACACCCTGTAGCCGGTTCTATTGAGAAAAAGGGAAAAATCGCTCTCTTTTAATCTCGGCTTGAAAAAAAAAAAAAAACTCCGAAAAAAAAGGAAAAAAACTTGACATTTTAATTTTTTTGAAGCGGTCAAAGCTTAATATCGGAGTAAGGTATGGTAATTCAAGGCGAGGAGAATCCTTTTAGAATACTAACTCTTGATCTGTCAAGTTTAGCACAAGATACACGTCTCAGTTTCTCTGTTAGTTTTTCTTATTAAACTCTTCGGGTTTTTCTTCGTGAAAAACTTTTGTTTTAACAATCTGAAATTCAAACTTTTTTCCGCGTAAATTGCAATTCTTTAAACTGATTATTCGGGTCGAAGGTATACTTTCCAAAAAAAAAAAAAAAAAATTCCAGTAATGGCATTAAGGGAAAAAGAAGGGGGAAAAAAAGTACTTTTTTTCTCCTTTTCGAAGCTTTTAAAGATGAATGTCGAACGTGTCAGCAGAGGGAAAAAAAATGACTTTTTGACCTTATAATGAAAACGAAAGTAAGCTTCTCTATTTATTTTGCTTTCTTTTTCTAAATTTTGTTTTTTATTCTGAATAAATTTTCTTATTTTATTATTTTTTTCCCTAGCGTTCGACATTTTCATGTTATGAATATAGGTCGAGATATGCATTCATAACCGACCTATATACGCTCTCTTTGTTTGCTTGGACTTAAGATAAAATGTTACAAGGGTAGCCTGGTCTTCCTTAAATAGAGATTGACCTTTATAGCGCTAAACCTTGGGATTTTAAAATGCGGACTTTGAAAAAAAAAAAAAAAAACAGAAAAACTTCCATGCCCCTTACTTAATTATTAGATAATCGCATTAAGCATCTTTTCCAAATCAAAACCCGTCCCATTTTTTCCTTTTGCTTTATAAATCCAAAGGTGTAGGCCTTTTACATTTGAGAAAGCTATAGCATTGAGATATAGCGGTCTAATCATCTCTCTCGATCACGGCAGCCCCAATCTCAATCCCCTTGAATTTTACCCCAACCACCCACTTTTAATCAGACGTCGCCAAGAACGAAGCGTATCGAATTATTGCTTCCAAACCCGTACCAAAGCAACATAACAAGCACTCTTTTTTTTTTTTCTTTCTTCCCTTAGACTGATAATTCTACAGCAGTTCTTCAATTATTTACTAAAATAAATCGCAATACGATACCTTCGAAAAAACAGGCTATTTGGCAAATACTCTTCTTAGGGATTTGAAAGTTTGACTTTTTCGATTCGTCGATTTTACAGATTTTCTATTTTCACAGTTTATCTATATTTTTCCACTTTTTTTCATTTTCCCACTTTTAAATTGGGAAAATGTTTATATCCAAAATAAAGAAATCCAAGGAGGTGGTCACTTAGTTCGACTCACTAACGCTCATACCTCCGCCACTGATAATTTCAGGAGCACTGTTGGCAACATTTTCAGAATTACTGTAATGCCAATCAATTTTATTGTAAAATCTCTTATTCAGTAACATATTATTGACATATTATTGGCGTATCTATAATCGTAATGGCCAAAAACAATTTTATACAATTTTCGCAAAAAAAACATGATATCTATGTTTAGCTTATAAGAGTAGTTTTTCCCTCTTTAATTTCGCCTCCCTATTAAAAAATATTTAAAAAAGTATATTTAATAATCAAATAATTGTCAAATATTGTCAGAATTAATGGTTAAGATGTTCCATGTTTAGCTTGCGAACATTTTCCTACCTCCCATGTTTAGCTTATAGAGTTACTAAAAATTATTAGAAAGTATAGGTTTTTATTATTTAAAAAAGTCTATAGTCACAAAAACTAAACATGGAAATCATTAAATTTGTTTGAAAGTTGTAAACAGCCCCTTCTAACAATAATTTATCTCTACAAAAAAGCAGCCAAGTGTAAAAAAATCGTGTAAAAAAAGCAGCCAAGTTTTTTTTTTTTTTTTTTTTTTTTGCACTTTTCTTTTCAAAAATATTCAAAAGTGGTAATATCAGAGAGGGCAGCCAAGTTCATTTCTTTACAATAGACAACAGACACATTTTGTACTGAACATATTTTTTAAATAAACCTAGCATATAAAAATAGTAAATGTGATTTTTGTTGTTATGCGATGTTTAATTACCGAATAAAAAAGAATAAAAATTTAGGCTGTTTGAATTGGCGCCGAAACGACAATGACGTCACAATTCACTATTTAGGTATGCTTCTAGGTGAGCTATCGGCGGCATGCCTCTGCAGGCCTATTGGAGCAAGAAGGGTTGTCGTACGAACGAATCCGTGTTAATCTTTAACAACGAGCAGGTGCACTCGTGGTTTTGTTTTTCAAATAACCGCGCGCTTAAAAGTGAACACTGACGTCACACCAATGAGAAACGTTTTGGAGTCGGGTCACGTGACAAAAAGTTTTTACGACTTTATAATTTTTTTTTCTTAATTTCTAAGAAAATTCCTTCTGTAAAAATTGCCATTAGATGACCAGAAAACTTTGAACTTTCATTATTCACCATAATTAGCAATCATGTCTGTTGTCTATTATTAAAATTTTTTGCGAAGTCATCTTCCTCCATGAATAAACTCAAACTGGGACGCTTTTTTTATCATGCAGTTAACAGAGCGGTGTTCCGTATGTAAAGAAAAAAAATTTTTTATCTTAATCGGGTCGCAAGTTTCGGGGTTCTGAAAACAACTATACGATGAGTTCAGCGAGTGGAGTGCACTTAAAACTTGGCTGGGTGCACTCCGTGCACCTTGATTAATTTAAAATGTTTTGAACGATTTTTAAAGTATATCTTTCAAGAAAGTATTTGTCCGTAACATAAACATAGGCGACTCAAATAAATTATTAGTCTTTTTTAGGTTTTATCGACCAAATACCACGGTAATATGCCAACTTAATGGCCAAAAAATTTTTTATGCAATTTCCCGAAAAATATGATTCCTATGTTTAGCTTATGAGATTAATCTTTCCCTCTTTAATTTCCCCTCCCTGTTAAAAACATTTTATGATGATGAAAGAATTGTCTTATAAGACCGATATAAAATTAAGGTTTCCGATTGGAAAAAATTAAAATTTTGTCCCACAGGAAGGGTTCGGTTTGGTCTGAATACCATTTCAAATTTTTTGAATACGGTTTGATTCGGTTTTTAAAATTAAGTGAGTTCGAATTCGGTTTTGGTTTGGTTTTCCTGATAAATATGTAGTCCGGTTTCATTTCGGCTTTTTGTTGAAACCTCACCGGTTTTAATTCTGTTTTTCGTTTAAAAACCGGTTTTTTTGTTAACAAATACCTGGTTTCGTTACGGTTTTTAGTAAAAAAAAAAAAAACACAGGTTCTAGTTCGGTTCGGTTCGGTTTTGGGCAAAAAAAGTCCGGTTTTGGTTTGATTTTTAGTAAAAAACCCCGATTTGGTTCGGTTCAGTTTTTTTTTAATAAACGGTTTGGATTCGATTTCGGTTCGAATTTTTTCTTCCGCTGATTTGGGTTCGGTTCAGGTTCGGTTTTAAACCATTTTTAAATTTTCAATGGGTTTGGATTTGGGATCGGTTTCATCATTAAAATTTTTTAAAAAATTCGCTTCAGTTCGGTTTTTCTGAGACAAAAAAATCGTGTTCGGTTCGGTTCTATTCGGGATTCCGGACACTGAATCAGAATCATATTCATTTAAAAATCCCTTGGAACAATACTCTGTCCATTTCCGCGGCAATATTAGGGATATTATCGTATAAACAGGATGTTACAAAAACGAGGATGATTGCATAACCATAATTGTGTTAGTGTTAGGCACTATTTTGTCATTTATTACTTAAAATTTCTTAATTAATTTACTTTTTCATAAAAACAGAAGATCAAAAATCAATTCAGTTGGAAGGCGAAAATTTTCGGTTGCAGGTTTTGATTATAAAAAAGCTAGAATGTTTTACGCTTTAATTAAAAATTCAGCAATTATAAGTAAATAAATATAAGCCCAGGAAGAGAAAAAAAAAAAAAAAAAAAAAAAAAAACTTATGCAAAAAGCCATTACAACTTGACGAGTTTTTGCCATTACCCAAATGAAAACCGTGCGGCTAACACAGCGTAACACCATTCTCATTATAGTCAGCAGCTTTAACGGTAAACAAAATTTTCAATTGAGTAAACGTTTCTTAAGACAACTTTTTCATTAACCGTGGAGCAGATTAAAATATTATCAACTTTTCTTTATTCAACTTAAAAAGTTGTCTCTAAATATTTTTCCTCTTTTAAAATACTTACTTCCTCTGTTTTTAATGTTGTTTGGTATCATTAAAAAGTAAATTGCCAAAGAGAAAAAAAAAAGAAAAAAAATGAATATTGTAATTAAGTTCAAAATTAAACGATTGCTTTTCTTTCATTAACTCTTACGTTATCTATTTTTAATGGTTTAACTAAAAAAAGAAAAAGTTAGGGGAAAAAAAAATTTTTTTTATCTGCTCTTAAAAGATAAAAAGACACTAAAAGCGTTTCTAGCAATTTTAAAGTATTAAAGGGAAAATTATCTAAAAGAATGCGGTTTAAGATTGTGAAAGGCATTCGTTTGACTAAATTTATAGCTAAAGGAATGAAAATCTCGGTCATCAAGGTTGGCTTTGTTCCCCCATTAGTGTAATTACAACAGTCCTTTACTAATTGTCATGCTTTTTCTCTGTTTCTTTTCATAAACATATTTTCGTCATGCATAAAAAACACTCCTCCTGGGATAAGATTTGATTATTTTCAATTTCAAAAAACCGTTTTATTTTGTGCTTTCCCTTTGGGAACGTTCCATTTTACTCCCTTTTTACGGGTCTAATTGGCGTGGCTTTTTTTTTTTTAACCCGATGTCCTTTTGTTCGCTACGCAAAAAAAAAAAAAAACTGGGAGTTTGTGTAAAAAAAAAATCAAGTCCGCGGAGCAACGAAGAGGAGGAGAGGAGGAGAAAAAAAAATTAAAATCACCGGTTGTGGATTCCACACGAGATCTCACCGAGATGAAGAAATGAGATGTTGAATTTCAGGTCACGGCCCAGCTAAAAACAAAAAACATTAAGAGAAATATCGAACAAGGAGGGAAAATTGATAGTGGAAAGCTTCGGGCGAGTCGAAGAAAAAGTTCTACAGCAATTAAGAACGAAACAAACTTTTGCGGAAACTTTGTTAATTGAAGAGGGAAAACCTTTCTCCGAAAAATAATAGGGGGGGAAGAGAAAAGACATTTTTTTTTTTTTTTTTTTTGAAATCGCAATTAGAATTTAATAGGTTTGTTAGCGTTATTATTCACGTTTTTATGTTTTTCCACGTACCATCGAGATATCATCTTGAATTTTAAATCCTACAAGTCGTACAGTACATAAAAATAATATAAAATAAAATTTTAAAAAAATTAGCAGGTCAGAAACCAAAGAAAAAAAAAGAAAAAAATACAATTGGGTATATAGCTCGGTTGCAAGGAATTTATTTAATATAACAGCAAAATGCCAATACAATGCGATTACTTATCTCAGACGACGGTATATCCCCGTCAACGATATTAAATTTCTTGACGTGGACTTAGCCACCGTCTTCAACGCGTTAGAAAGGACGAGAAGAGAAAATATTATTGGATTTTTTTTTTTTTTTTTGTTTTTTTTTTTTGATTTGGAAAACCGAATTGCCCTTAAAAAGAAAAGCTCCAGAGCCAGATACTGGTTTATGAATAGCAGAAATTTTACAATGGTTTAAGATCTAGATGTAAAAGTTACGATTGCTGTAAAAAAAAGTTTTGTCCAATTCTATTCGATGACAGTGAGTACCCAAGTAGTGTAGTTCACCACGCCTAACGCCACTAATCCGCCCGAACGCATGCTGGATCAAGTCCTCTCTGCTCAGTGCTCACCATATGACTTGCTGAAACAAGTCACGTGACTTGTTGAAACAATAGTGATGGCGATATGTCTGAAATACATCGATAACTCGATATATCGATATTTGAAATTTCCCGATAACGATATGTCGATATATTTATCGATAAATCCGATATTTTCCTTTTTAGTTAAAAAACTGCATTATGTACACAATTTTTGAAAGTATACGGTATATTTACCCATAGAACATATCATTTTTGTTTTTTAATTCTTAATAACTTTAAATATACAAGATTGCAGCTGTATTACTGAAATCGAGGAAGAAAACATTTTTACTAGAGACGAAATGATCGAGCACTGCACAGAAAGGCATGGAATAACCGAAGGCGATAATAGCATCCGCTACTTTGATTCGGTTATCTCTTCTTCTTAGTCCTTCACTCGATTTCGAGCGTGGTGATCTCTCACATATACGTGTGCGTGCGCTCACAGGCATATGGGACCTACAGTTTAACGCCGGTTCCGAACGGCTATTTTTGAGAGATTTACTAGGCAATTACCGCTCGGTGGTTTGCCATTGCCTTCCGAGGGATGGTGACCGTTAATTTTCTGACTAGCGCACTAGTTTTGGCCTGAGAAAAATTCCTAGCTGTGAACTAGGATAGAAGCACGACGCGTCGCATCGAGAGTCGAGCGCGCTATGAACTAGGCTACGGGCCACCACTGGCTACGGGCCAGTGGCGCTCGTAATCGAGTAAAGGACTAAAAAGAAGAAGAATAACTTTAAATAATTTTGTATTTTAAAAAACTTTTTATTTCTGGACTGATTATTTATATTTTTATTTTTTACCGTATTTCAAATACGGGTAAACAAAAAAAGTACGCAAAATAACTTCAAACTCTAAAATAGTTAATTAAAATCGGAGAAAGATTAAAAAACGAAAATATATACCAAATCGGTATATACTATATACGTATATTTACACCAAGGTATACATAAATTTAAATATACGGTATATTTCCTACATCTCTATACCGGAAAAAAAGAATACAATAAAAGAATATCTCTTCTAACAGCGTAAATGAAGTCGGCCGTGACAAAAAATTAACTGATTTAATAATAAAATTTAAAATTAATTTTAAATTAAGTAAAGCAGAAAAAAAAAATCTGGAGTTTAAAAACTTATCGAAACTAATTATCGGTATAAAAATTATCGATATCGAACTCCGCATTATCGGAAAAAATATCGATAATTTTCCTTCCGATATATCGATAATTTATCGCCATCACTAGAAACAAGTCATGTCAAGTCATGTCAGATGTACCTACACTAACGTGGTCACCATGGCTCGGATTCTATTTTTTTTTCTTTTTTTAATCCTTAGTATTTTTAAACACACAAATTCAAAATCGATTATTAGCCGCCATTTTAAGGTTCTATCTGATAATCGCGGTAATGGCATTCCAATTTTGACTTTCCGGAAAAGATTTAATAGCTCCCAGTTTAATTTCAGCCCAAAAAAATAAGACTTGATTTTCCCTTTCTCCCGTCTTCGAAAGCAAACGCACTTCTTTCCCTCTCAACATGCTTATACATCGCCTCAAAACATCGATTAAAAATGAAAATGAAAATAATAAATAAAAATAAAAATAAAAATAAAAATTTTACTTTTAATTTTATGGTTGTCCTAGATAAAAAATGCCTACCCCTTCTCCCCTCTCCTTTGGACAATCCATCTTCCCACTAAGAATCCATTTATTTACGTAAAACTATTTTGGAATCCTTTTTACCATCACTAAAAACCCTAGCGGGTTTTACGAAATACAAAAAACGGCCTCACACCTCTAACTATTTGGATTACAAGAGAACTCACGTCTGCATAAAATAAAATATAACGAAAAATCATTTTTATTCATCAAAAACGAAACCGACAAAAACTAATCGTCAAATTCCCGATAAAACAAGTAACGACAAGTAACAAGGTGTTTTGTCTGCTTAGAGGGAAATTTTATTTCCGAAGCGGCGACAAGACAACTTTCCCTGCGCTTCGATGTGAAATGACACAACCGGAGCCCTTGTTTAACCACTGAAACGACATTCGAGTTGCTCGTCAGGATTGGTTTAAATCTACACAGGCTTAATATAGCATACGTTTCGGATAAAATGTACGAACCAATTAAAATTGAAGGGGAAAGTTTAAAAAAAATGGAGCTGTCGTCCCATTGATCAAAGGATCTCTCTTCCTTCAACAAAGTAGTAAAAATAATATTTATCTGTGTATAGATTTATCATTTGCTGAAGAAATTAATTTAGCACCAGGGATAAACTGTGATTTATTGATGAAGCTGTATCAGATTTGTTGAGCATCTGATTTACTCGTTATTTATTTCAAACAGGGTAATATTTTATTTCTGCTATTATATTATTTTATTTAGCTCATGTAGCTGAAATTAACTTGATTTTTTTTTTTTTTTTGTTTATTTAAGAATTAAAAACAACCATTTAGTCATCAAAATTAATTAAACAAATTTGCTTTTTTTTTTAGATGAATTAGCAACAAGACCTCTAAAAGCATCTTTGATGCAGGAAAGAAGAAAAATGGGTTTGGAATTTGTAAGGGGGAATAATGCTAGATGCCCACCATTCTTGGTCGGAGGGTTGATGGTTATGTGCTTGTTTCTATTATGCAGCTGGTGGTCTTTATCGTCACAAAACTTTGAACTTCTTAGACAAATAGACAATTTAGCAGAACAACTTAAAGTGAAGTATGTATTAAATCAGAAATTTTTAAACAATCGGTTAAATGATGTTTACTTATTATTTTTTTTCTTTTATCAGTGGAGAGGAATTAAATAAGTGTGCGGATCAGAAATCAGCATTAGAAGAAAAAGTAAAAGACTTCCAGAATAGGTATAATCAACAAAGGGTGAAGTTGGATCAAATTAAAGAAGAAGAGCAAGAAAATAATCAAAAATGGCAGAAGGAAGAGGAAGAGTTAAGAGATTTAAGAAACGAAATTAATTCTAAAAAGGCTGACATTGAAATGTGCCATACAGAAAAGGTAATTTTCATCACACGGTACTGAAAAGTCCACTTTTCAGTCCTAGTCAGTTTATTTACAGACTATTTTACACCGTACCTTGTGATAAAAAATATCTTTCAATGCAAGAAATGCAAACGACTTGCCCGTCTCGACCTATTTAAGGCCCTCGCCTTCGGCTCGGGCTTAAAACCCGGTCTCGACGGGCAATTTTGTCGTTTGCACTCCTTGTATTGAAAAATACTATTTCTGATGTGTAAAAAAACAGGAATGTTACGCTACAATATGATTTTTTTTTTATTTTTAGGAATCACTTAAAAGATTAGGAGAATCCAAAGACAAAACATTAGACACATTAAGAGCTGATCTGGAGCAGAAAAAAGCTCATATTAAAGAACTAGAAGAAACTGTTAATAAATTAAATAAAAACCAACAAGAGAAAAATAGTGGTGGTGTAGCACAAATGCTTTATAATAAATTGAAAAAGAAAGATGATAATAAAAATGATAAACCTCAAGGTCAGAATTTATGATAATTAACTAGGCCAAATAGATAGTAAATAAATCATTATTTAAATTTCATATTTTTCCCTTTCAGAAAATGCAGGTGAAAATTTACCGGAAGATGGACCAGCTAACGGCGGAAATCATGAATCAGAAAATTTGCAGGATATTCATAACGTACAAGACAGCAAAAATGATGGTATGTCTGCCTAAGATTTAAAAAAATATACTTATTCATGAAAAATTAATTTTTTTTCTTTTCATACAGCGGAAGCAGCTGTTGATGTACCACTACCTCTAGATTCAAAGGTGGAAAAAGATCCCAGAGAAGCTTTATCCACATAGGGAAGGATTGAGTTTTAGGGAAATTTAGTAAATTGGACAAAGATGGAAGGAGCTTAAAGATGGTTTTTGATAATAAATGTTTGGCAGTCTGTAGAAAAGATTGATATTTAAATGATTTGATTACTTTTTTTTTTGAAGTTGTATATAATGCTGAAGATGTGTTGTTTAATTTTTATAAATTTTAATCTCCTGTTTAATTTTTTTTTTCAATCTTTCTTTCTTTGCTGTTAATAGAGTAAAATTAATTACTTGGCAAAAAGTCACAAATCTTGTGCTGGATGGATTTTTTTTTATGTTCATAATTTTTGTACGGAATTTTTCAATTGAAAAGAAAATTGTTGTTAAATAATAAATTAAATTTAAAAAAATTGCATCTTTTTTGAATGTAATGATAAAAATAAACAACAGGGTGCAAAATTAGAGACAAAATTTTTAATTATTTCTTTTTTTTTTTTAAATGTCAAAGGATTAGGTTGTAACTTTGTGTGTGGGTATCTAGTAGGGTGCCTAGGTCGCATGTCAAACAGAATTTAAATCAAACTTATATTAAGGGAGAAAAAATTATTTTTCAAAATTGGTCTAGGTAACCTCCTAGGTAAACTCTAAGAGTCCGTTGATGTTTTAAAAAAAGAAAATTTTTCTCTCCAATTTTTTGTATCCTGTTGTATATGACGTGTAATATATTTGAACTTTGCAAACCATAAAAAAAGTATTTTGGCATTTAAGAATCAATACCTATGTATGAGTTTTTTCGTTAATAAGGAATGGTAGAGCCAGTCAGTAGGATTTAAGAGAGGCAATCAAATTCCAAACACGAGAAGAAGTTTTGCAGCCTAAAAAAGGTGATTTAACTGCGCTGGTTTTTTAAGACTAAGATGGTCTAATGGCTTGCCTAGAACCTTTCCATAGCAGGCAAGGCTACAAAAATAGTATACTTTTCCTAAAACTTCAATTTTTTGTTAAGCTTGTTAACAGCACTATTAGTGGAACTATCAATTGCCTTCATGCTCTCATAAGTTATAAACTTACACCAATTGAGATCTAAATTGGAATTGCTAAGGGAATTAAAACTCAGAACAACACTTACTACACCAAATCAGCATCATATTTATTCAAATTCTAAACTTGAACTAATTTTTTAAAGCTACTAGCTCATTGCATTTTTATTATATATTTCAAAATTTACTCAAACACTGTTTTAAAATCTATATATATAAACGTCAGTCGTCCTCTGTCCATTTTCGAAAAACCGACTTCCACTTGAGCTAGAGAGTCGTGTAAAAACCCATTTTAAAGCTAATTTCGAGCTAGATTTTTTAAAAATATTTTCGTTTTCCGGATAATTTTTCCTTCTTCGGAAAATCAGAATACGTCACTTTTTTGGAGTAATTTTCTCTGTCCGCGTCCGGAAACCATCTTCCCATTGAGCTAGAAAGTCGAGTAAAAACAAATTTTGAAGCTAATTATATGCTGCGTTCACTAAAAATACTTTCATGTTTCGGAAATTTTTTTTTGTCCGAAAAATCGGAAAAACCTTATTTTCCCATGAAATTTTCTCTGTCCGCGTCCGAAAACCATCTTCCCGATGAGCTAGAAGGTCAAGTAAAAACAAATTTTGAAGCTAATTATATGCCGGGTTTACCAAAAATACTTTCAATTTTCGGAAAATTTGTTTTCGTTCGGAAAATCGGAAAAACTGTATTTTTTTCATAAAAATTTTTCTTTCCCCGTCCGAAAACCAATTTCTGGATGAGATAGAAGGTCGATTAAAAATACATTTTTGAAGCTAATTTTAGGCTGGATTTACTAAAAATACTTTCATGTATCAGAAAAAAATTTTCCGTACGGAAAATCGGAAAAATCGTAGTTTTTCTATTTCATTTTTATACATAGAAACGTCTAAAAACAAATATAAATGACACAAAATGAAAAGCGAATAGTATTTCTGATGTCTAAAATCGCGAAAAAAAAAAATCAAGGGAATTCGGAAATGTCCCAGGTTTCCGGGAAATCAGAAAAACCGCGCATTTTTCATTTATTTTTCTCTGTTCTGGCGTATTAACCTACTTCTAGGTCAAATAAAATATTAAGCGACCTATGATTCTGTCGTCGCAATTCGACTAGAAGATCAGAAAAATAAATTCAGGTTTCGGAAAAGTCCCGTTTTCCCGGAAAATCGGAAAATTTATATTTCTATATTAATTTTTGGCCATGCCGGGATCCAACTTTTAGATGGGATAAAGAGTCATTGAGCGTTTTTCTCCTACTTTTAACATCAATGCAGGCTTCAGGAAAAACAAAAGAAAATTGAAAAGTTTAGGCTTATTGCCCAGGAAAATCAAAACAATACTTCCGCGGGTTCGAGTTCGAAAGTTTAGAGGCGGAGCTTACATAATTTGATAAAATTCTAGAAAGATATCCAGATCACACGGTTTGGGGTTTAGACTGAAGGCTCCATAAAATTCACTTAATTCCCAGAAAAATTCAAAATTCAAAGAATTTGGCGGCAAAATCGCAATATTGGTCAAAACAAATAATTCATGCAACTGAATGTAAAAAATTCTATTGTTTACCGTCGATTTATCGACGGGTGACCACTAGTTTCAATTAAACATTGGACAACGATTTTAAGGTGTATAACCAGGTGTCCTGCTTTTCCAGCAGGTTTGCTTCAGATGTTTTTCTTGTGTTACCATAACAGATGCAAGATTGAAAATATATGGTCGGCTTGTATAGTTAAAATTATATTCGGCTGACAGAAAATGCTTATTATTAAAGAAAGCTTATTGTATGCTTTTTGCAAGATGAGATGGATCAGATCCCTTACAGGAATTTTTTGATCGATTCCGGTTCCCATTTTGGCAAAACTTGTTTTTCAAGTTTTGACTCTTGTAGCTGAATGAAAACATGGGAACTACGTTATGACCATTTTAATTTAATTTCGTCTATTCAAAGAGATCCAAAATTTTCGTAAACAATTGTGTCCCAACATTATAGAAAAGAGATATCAACTTTCTTACCTGAGAAAAGTTATTCTTCATTTGGATCAACATATTATCACATCCCCAATTGTCGTACATATTTTCTCCGTTAACCGCGCAGTAAATTTATGTTGGAATGAGCTGTAACACATAATATTTTTCACATGAAACGAAAGCGAGCAGTCAAGACGACAAATACGCGTGCCTGAATTTTTAAGATTGCAGCATAAAGCCCCGAACAAAGTGATTTTTACTTTAACATAACAACTATAATAATCATTCACAAATCATTAACGATTTAAATTTATTTTGTACTTCAACAACTTCACATTCAACCTTGACAATTCAGATTGATAACCGAATAGAATTAGAAATTTTCCCCGTGAAACCGCGTGAAACCGAAACCGAAAGAACCGAATTCCATGTAGGAAACATCAATATCCAACATGGCGGACTGACTGACTTTGCTTTCGTTTTGGCCACGGCATAGTCTTTTAAACAGGTCAGGAAACTCCTATCTTAAATGTATGGGAGATGGTGTCCGGCTTAACTGCACAGATTTTAGTTCCACCCAAATACCACCCGTAGCGCTAGTTGCATTCAGGACGCTTTTCATTGGTCGTTGCCATTTCAAAACAAATATGGAGGATTGAGATTATTGTGTTTGTAATCTCTGAGGTGATTTTTTTTTTTTCAGTATTAAATGTTAAATATAGTGCATACGCATAGCAAAACGGGTAAAAAGCTATTTGAAGTATATTTAAAAAGCAATTAAAGGTGTAATACATCAAAAAAGTTACGCGTCATTTGAAACATTAATTACAGAGGCAACTATAATCGGTTTAATGTACGTCCCGAAAGATCGCTGCGCCATCTGTTGCCTGCTTCACCGAACTAAAATTCGTGTACTTAAGCCGGACACTTTCGGGGGTGTAAGTTTCCTGACCTGTTTAAAAGACTATGGGCCACGGTCTTACATTGGCAATCTCCGTTTTCAACTGCGCATACGCAGGTTCAAATGCAGTTTATAATTTCAAAATATAGAATGCAGTCACTACAGTAGTTTTATGTGCTCTGTGATTGCAGTGGATCTTTTCTAACCTTAAAAACTTTCTTCTATTTCTCCAATTTCTGCCGGGGTAGTTTGTACCTTTTATTGTCAGTTTTTAGGTATGTAAAATTTTGATTAAAGTGAACATTACCTCAGGAATTTGTGATACGGTAATACTTTTTGATTAATTCGATTTTCAGTTGCTTTTCCCCAAAGAAAGGAAACTAGCATGCTTCAATTAATGATTGGTTTTCACGACTTATTTTTCAAACCCTAATAAATATTCCCTTATTTAAAAAAAATTAAAGTTTCTCGATTATTAATTTTAACTTCATAAAATAAAATATATGAAGATAAATCCATAAAAATAACATCACAAGCGATAGCACGTTGGTGAACCAGCTTAACGTAAGAAGACGGATGTTTTATGGTCGCCCTAGATATGGTTTCAGTCTTCTTTCGTGTAGGCAACTACAATGATTGATAGTGGATGTTTACAACATTTTTGATTTTTCTTTTTGTTTTTTTATGCATCAGCATCATTTATTCCTTGAAATTATTTATCAATGAAGAGTAGTATGATAAAATGATCCCTAAAACGAACCTTGCCGCTAGAGGAACCATAAGTGTTAAAAGAGCTCTGATTAAAACTATAAACAGTTTATCTCTCTTTTTTTCAGTGGAGCTTCACAATTTATCATGGTGCTGCCGATCGATTTGAAAAAAAGTCAATTGTGGGAATGCCCTATTTGCTTTGAAAAGCTGAGACCTCCGGTATCTTCCTGTGTAAATGGGCATGGTACATGCAGTACATGCCGAAAAGAAATGCAGCATTGCGGATTATGTAGGGGAAAATTTCTTGATTATAAAAACACTCTTTTGGATGAAATAATAAATGAAATAATAGAATATGAACTAAGTGACAGTTTAAGATTATTACAGTGCAAGGAAGAAGACCCTTCGAAAAAAGATTGTTTCATTTGTGGGGAAAAAGATATTAATATTGCTGCAATAAATAATCACTTTACTACTAAACATTATAAATGTAAAGTTCGACGCAGAGCTATAGGTTTTGTTACACCTGTTTTAATCTCGATAGATCTGAAAAAACAGGATGAAGTCAATACGGAGAAGGAAAAACCATTTGTTTTGATATATATTTCTGATGATGGTCTTAACTTTATTTTCCGTTTTTTTTATGATGAAAAAAAGCACACTTTATATTTCTGTGTACAATTCCTTGGACCAAAACAAAATAATTCAAGTAAATACATTTTTGACGTTAAAATCAATCAAGGATTGTCAGAGAAGAACAGAAGTTTTTTCAGATTTTCTGGTAAATGCATGCCATATAAAAGCAACATAAATTGGGAAGCTGAAGAAAATGAAAATAAAGTGATTGGACTGAAATTAGGAACGATTCTTTTTAATTTTAATGAGGAATTAGAAACGATCGTCTTAGAATTAAAAATTAAAAAAATTTTGTCTTAAGCTGAAAAAAAAAAGAGAATGTTCATTGCATTTTATCATTCTGTCATATGTAAAAAATTTGTTATGGGAAAATTATAAAACGTTCAGGTTTAGGGAAAAATGAGTAAATTAATTGAGTAAATTTATTTGTTAATTAAATATTTTAATTTGCTATTACTGGCAAAGATTAATGGCTAAATTATTTTTTAAAGTTTCAATTTTAAAAAAAAAATTAAGGTTCCGTTGCTTAATTTTAATGAATTTTTTTTAGAACATAAGCTGAAAAAAAAATTTGTAGATGTTTTTTTTGGTATTTTTCTGTTTCTGTTTCCATTTTTATATTTTCTATTTCCTATTTTTATATTTTCGTTTTGGTAGTAACCATTGAGTTAAAGGAGGAAGAATTTCTTGTTATTCATTCACTCTAAAATGATGGATGAGCAGTCTGTCCATTGCTCAGGTATCATTCAATCAAAATGGATGAGGCATAAATTTTATGCATTATAATTATGCCATCATTTTTGGGTGGGAGGGGAATCATCAAAGGATGCCAATTACAGTGCTGTTATGACTTTAAATTTTGAAACAGCACATTAAAAAAAGCAAAACAGTATTGTTACCAGCAAAATAAAAATACTTTTTAATATATCCAAGAACGAGATTTTTTTTGATAAGTTTTGGCTCTAATTTGTTTTTTGAAAAATAAATTTAAAAAAAAAAAAAAAAAAATACCTTTTGTCGCATTAAAAGCATTTTTTTTCGCCTTTCATCTTTTTAAATCTCTTAATAAAGGTGACTGTTGTTGAGCTGAAGGCACTTTCAATTGCTTCATCCTTTCTTTGGCTTTGCTACTGGTAATTTGTTCTATATCAAATCTGAAAAAAAAAAAAAGAAAATGCAGTGTTTAATGTTGGAAGATATTTTGTTTCATGAATTTTAGAATCAGTGGTCAACTTACCTGTGAGTACAAACATGAAGCAGCTGAGGAGTTAATAAATTAGAAGATTTAAGATCAGAGAAAAAATTTTTATCCCCTTTCAAAACCCACCGCTCGTACAAAGCTGCAGCCCAGTCAGGTTCCATATCATAAGCTTTCGCTGCAATTAACGTCTGCGCAACACTGAAAAAAAAATGGTTAAAGTAACTTAACTGTTTATAACTTTCAAAATAATAATGCTAAATCGGTGAGGGGAGTAAATTGTATATTAAATGATTGATAGCCTGCTTATCGTCAACAAGGACCGCAGTTACGAAATTTTCCCTCCAGGTTCGCTAGATGTCCTCAATAATAACCAATATAAAATGACCATTTTCTAATGTGTGATAATTTTGATTTAATAAAATTTCGCAGCTGTGGTCCTCATGAACAAATTTTTAATAATTTATAATCATAAATATAAATACAATTGAAATAACGGGGCTGGGCATAAAGGCCGTTATGAAATTCTTTTGAAAATCTCACCTAAAATTTTCATTGACTAAAGTCTGAAACTGAGCATGACTCTGTATTTTAAAGACTAGAGGTCCACCAAGAAATGATATCTGAAGAGCAACCATCTGAGCTTGTTGAGATATTTTCAATGCTCGATTCAATTTCCCTGCCTGAAATAAAATATACAATATAAATAAATAAACAAATACCGACTTAATTGTAAAAAAAATTAAATTTTTGCGCTTACTTGTAAAAACCACTGAGCGGCGTGGGAATAGCTTTCCATTGCCGCGTTCAGCGCCTGCCGAGTTTTGCTGGTGTCTTTTAAAACGCCATATACAACCGGCAATTTCGACAATGTTTCATCGGCTTCGGCCTGCCACAATTCGGCCAACTTGGAATGTAGGCCAAAATGAGCGGCTACCATTTTACCAGTTTCTCTATCTTCGGGACAATGACGTTGGAGGAAATCGGAGATGGCTACGTGTAGACCAGGCGCCTAAAATTAAAAAAAAAAGTGAAATTAAGATCATAATGAGGACTGCAACAATCGGTAGTTCTGAACTCGGCCGCTCTTTGATTAAATAGGCACGAGGAGGGCGCCACCTGTCATAAAAATATCTATGTCCCGGAAAGCCCCATGTATTATTGCTATTAATAAACCCATTTTTGTGATTCTGATATATTTTTTTTTTTTTTAATTTTATCTGAATGTGAATTTTTCAAAAACATTTTTGTTAAGTTATAACCTTCTAATTATTGTCGCATTAGTAATATTCTCTCATAAGCGCCAATATATTTCTTCGAGCGCTGGTGTCGTGCGGCAGAGTTTGCACCTAACATTTCTCATTGCGTTACCGTAGCAGGGGGTTACTTTTTACACTTTTTGATGGTTTTTCCACAAAACAGATATACCATTTAAAACCAAATTAAAATCTGTTTATACAAACATCAAGAGTGGTCCTTTATAGCTTTCATACGATACCCCGTTATAATATCTATACTTGTTTTAACAAGAATAAAAACTCGATTTTCCAAAAGTTGTCGTTCTAACAAGGGGTTACTTTTTACAATCATGTTTATACCTGAAAATCTTTAATAATTGAAGAGGATATGACAAATTATTAGCTTTTGTATACTGAAAATGTCTTAATAAAACAATTTGTACCTTTTGAAAAATTAGTGAACGTAGTAAAAACCTAATCAAAACCTTGGAAACGTTGTCGATTCGTTGCGGATTTAGCAACCATAGGACATCGCTATTGAAATATATGTAAAAAGTAACCCCCATAGGACGTCGCCATTGAAATATATGTAAAAGGTAACCCCCGTAGGACATCGCCATTGAAATATATTTAAAGAGTAACCCCCATACGACGTCGCCGTTGAAATATATGTAAAAGGTAACCCCCGTAGAACATCGCCATTGAAATATATGTAAAAAGTAACCCCCGTAGATCGTATTTTTTTTTTTTTTTTTCTTTTCAATTTTTTTGGTTTCTAATAGTTTAATTTTGAGTGAAATTCGGATGATTGATTAAGGGACTATATAAGGCAAGCGCGAAAAGCAATTTAAGTTCATTTCAATTTGACCGGTGGATGCAGCAGAATGCATCTTAGTATTTTAGGTTGCGTGATTTCTTAATTTTTTTTTTTCGCATTAAAAACCTATTATTTTCATTACAAAACAAATTTAAGCAATTAGGCTTGAACATAACACTCAAAAATAATCAATAATTTAGAATAAGTTTAATTTTTGAAAAAATTCTTACTCGTTTTAAAGTATTTTTTAAAAATAAAAGTGTCAAAAGTAACCCCCTGAAGTAAAAAGTAACCCCCTGTTACGTTACTAATATTTTTTACCTTATGCATTCCCTTCCTTAACAAGTACTCAAAGTGATCATTATCCTTCAGCATTTGAAAGACGTAATTCATATCGTTGTATCTCCGAATCCCCACCAGCAGTTTCACCAAATATTGCCACTGTTGTTCTTGCAAAACTTGGGAAGCCAGGATCCTTGCTCTCCTTAGAACCCTTCCTATTCCTTCCACGTTGCAACACGTAGTGTAACAATCGTGGGATCTAATCAAAACCTCAACCGCTTGAACGGACGGCAGAGATATCGAAGCGTTGAGCAATTCCAAACCGAGCAAAGACGGATTCTCGATTAAATTAATTATCAGATGAAAATCCGTATCCAAATTAACGTCCCACAACGTCGTAGGGATCATCAAATTATTCGTGTGAAATTCCACGATGGCAGCGACGATTCTATCTTTTAAAAATTTGGCCAATTCCGCTCCCGGAAGATCGGCGAGAGTTATCAAATCGCTGGCTATTCCTAATTTGTTGACGCATTCCGCCGAAATGGAACGGTTGAGAAGGGACAAATGGTCTCGTTCCCCCGCGATATCCTAAAAAAAAAAAAAAAAAATTAATTACTTAATGAAAATTAAAGCAAAAATATAATTAGTGAAAATTACCTCAAACCTAGAGTCTAAATTAACCGAAAGTCTGTAGCAAACTAAAATTTTATTGGCAAGGCTTTGGCCGTGATTCACCGTCTGACATAATTTATCCAAAGTGGAAAGAATTTGCTGCTGTTCTTTGGTAGCCGAAACATCGTACTCGGTCAAATCCACTCCGGCATTAGCCTTCCTTTGCGCCAATTTCTTCGGAGTCATAACCAAAGTAGCGTTGTACTTCGACAATTCGGACGGAGTAACTTCCCCGTGAGTCACTTTCAGACAAGATGTGATCGTCACCAAATCTTGATTGTTGCTTTTGAAGAAAGCGCTCACCCTGAGGGCTTTGTGCAAATCCTCCTGATCCAGGAACATGTTGATCAGAGCTTCCACTCGTTCGGATGCTGCCTCGTCAACGATCTGAGATCGAACTAAAACTCTGGAAGACGACCATATGCTGACGAGAAGGGAGTACGTAACGTCGATTGGAGAAGTGTTTTTCAAAACGGTTAAATCGAAATTCGGATCTATGCAACATTTCCATTTTTCTAATTCGATGGAGTCGCTTTCTTCGCGGAAGGACCCAGATGAAGTGTCTTCGATGCATCTCCTCCAAACAAGGCAGTAATCCAAGGTGAAGTATTTATTTTTCAAACTGACAAAAAAAGAAAAAGAAAAAAAATTAAAAATTAATAATTAAAGTCGAAATTTAGTCACAGGTTTTGAATTTGAACCCAGAATGAAGACTGCAGCTGCAAAATATTTCCGCTAGGGGCGCTGGATGTCTTTAAAGGTAACCCATCTAGTGATGGCTATAAATTATCGATAAATCAATATATATCGAAAGAAAATTTGTCGATATTTTTTTCGATATTGAGGAATTCGATATATCGATGTATCATAATTTTTATTTTCGAAAATGAGACAATACGAAAATCATTCATTTTCCCTTTTCTGGCGTTGCCACTTTGGCCAGTCACCCTGTAATTAGCAATTTTATAACTCTCTGCTAATTTTTCAACGTTTTTATTGACTTAGGATTCAAGATAAAAGTATTTGAGAATTACTCGTCCGCCATCTTGAATTTCAACTTTAAGGAAACTCTGACCTATTTTTTTTTTTTAAGTTTAAGTTTTTAATTGCTAAAGGAATGTATTTTCTTAAAGTCCTTCCCTTTTTCCATTATGAAATTTTTAAACTAAAAATAATATATTACATATTTATCGATAAACATATCGATATATCGATCATTTTGGGCGATATATCGACTTATCGATATATTTCAAACTTATCACAGAATTATTAGACATAATTCGTTTCTATTGGTTACCGTGAAGGACATTTAACAAGCCTAGCGAAAAATTTTAGAAGCTGCTGTTCTCATTTAAAATAAATTAAAATTCAACGTGGCAGCGTCAATTTAAAATTTTCAGCTCCGACGCCATGTTGGATTTTTTGCATAAATTTTTTTATTTTATATCAAATTTAAAACATATGGAGTTTAAAATCTATCAAAACTCTTTTCTTCCCGATCACTTGCGAAAAAAAACGAATACGATACATTTTTTTTTACTTGCAAGTGTCTCGGGTTGCCTGTACCAGAAATTGACCAGCATTTTTTACCAGGGCTGCAATTCCGATTCCGATTCCGATTTCAATTCCGCAGAAGCTTGGCTATTTATGAGTAAGATTCCGATTCCGATTCCGATTCCGATTCCGATTCCGATTATGATTCCGATTCCGATTCCAATTCCAATTCCGCAGAAGCTCGATTATTTATGAGTAAGATTTCGATTCCGATTCCAAAAAATGGAAAAAAGATCTCTGATTCCGATTCCGATTTTAATTCCCATTCCAATTCCGCAGAAGCTCGATTATTTATGAGTAAGATTTCGATTCCGATTCCAAAAAATGGAAAAAAATCTCTGATTCCGATTCCGATTCCAATTCCCCAGAAGCTTGATTATTTATGCGTAAGATTCCGATTCCGACTCCGAAAAATGGGAAATAATTTCAGATTCCGATTCCGATTCCGATTCTTATTCCGATTACAACAAAAATTGATAATTGTAATAACGGTATTTTCGTGCTTTTTAAGTCAATCTGAATTGAAAATATTTTTTTGGATACCGATACCGATGCCGATGCCAATTCCGATTCCAAGCTGTTTTTATAGGCGGGCGGAACGCCTATACTGCAATCAAATTTTATTGACCGATGAAATCTAGTCGTTATTTTCTAAAAAAATCGAATCTAAAGTGAAAAGTACTTACAGAAAGAGCCCTTATTTATCTTTAAACCACCAGCATTATAAATAAATTATTTTACAAAAATAAAATAATATTATTATAAACAAAAGGGCTCCATTTTGAAATTTTATATGGCAGCCATTCTTTTCGAACGAAAACACTTTATTGCGCCAATTTATTTTGAATTTGTTTCTTTCATTGATTGGCTTTTCACAATAAATTTTGAAAAGCCCGCCGCACAGTACTGCGTTCGATGTTGATGGCTGCCAAATAAATTTTAAAAAAAATGTCAATATTTACATTTTTTTTATTTTTTCCCTAGAAATCGATGACGCTGATTAATAATTGCTAAATTAAGGTATTTTTTAATAATAATTCGTATTTTAGATTTTATTTATGAAAAAATTAGCGACTAGATTTGTTATGGTCAAAGATTGTTATTTTAAAAAGACTTAGGAATAGTTCAACCGCCGTCCTATTAGACAAGATTCCGATTTCGATCCCGATTAAAAATTAATCAAAATTGCAGCCCTGGTTCCTACGGGTCCGTAAAAGGTTGTGGGCTAACTTCACACCTAAAATGATCGGAAATAAAATCTCGAAAAATTTTCCCAAATTTCCGGAAAAGCCATAGACTAAATACTTCAATCCACGAACCTTTCGGAAGTTGAATCCTGAAAATGAGACGACATCTCATAATAAAACGAAGAAGCCAAATTCGGATTAACGTTTTCGTCTTTGAAAGCCACGGAGCTATCAGTCCAAAGTTGCTGCAAATTGCTCCCCGATTTAATGGCGAGCTCCAACTGATGCGTCCACATGGCAATAATCAGTTTATCCTTATTCAAACTCAACAGAGAGCAAATTTCCAAAGCATACGTATACTGGTGATTCCTCGTGAGATCGTCCAAACAATTTTGGAGTTCCTCCGAAACCATCGTTATGTCGTACAAGTAAAGGAAATCCAAATTCGTTTCGCTGGATTCTAAAATCTCGCAAATTTGATACCAAAGCAAATAATTCGGGAAACTTTCCGGATCCACCGTGAACAAATCCGAATCGGCCAATATCCGAAGGAATTGCCTTTTAACGGAATTCAAAACGTCCGGACGGTTTAGGAGATTTTCGATGAATTGCGCCACGACCTTTAAAACCCAGGCCTTGGAAAAAGGAGTCGATTCTTTCATCCCTCGGTGGTTCATTTCTACTACGAAATCTTTAAGGGCGTCCAAAGCTGCTGTGAAATCCAAAACGACAACGGCTTGATAGACTGCGTCTATGAAAAGCGTCAGTGGGTTGTCCTGAGGGGAAAAAAGAAAAAAATCAATTTAGTATTTCAAATTAAAATTAAAAAAAAAAAATTAATTGTTTGAGACGATGTTTTTTTTTTTTTTTTTTTAATCATCTCGATTAATTTTTGATTTTCTTTGAGTTTGTAAGATTTTTATAATAATTATCTTACAAATGGATAAAAAATCAGTAAAAAAAAAAAAAAAAAAAAAAAAAAAATCTAGTGAAATCTTTTGTCTTGGCTTACCGACATGAACAATGACATCCCTCTGTGAAAAGTCTGAAAATAACCAGTTGAAAAAAAATTCGTAAGCAAAATCTCGACTTCTTTCGGTCCGTAATGGCGATCCACCAGTTGCTGTCCTTCTTCCCTTCGTTTGATGCGAGTCATGGTCGTGGGAATGGCTGATATGAGCCAAGCGATCAGGTGTGGAAATACAGTATCAGACTATTAAAAAAAAAAATTTAAAAAAAATACCAATAAAAAAATTAAATGCCAATAAAAAAATTTAATTTACTTGAAAACATGTGGCTAAAACCGCCAGAACAGGAGACTGAAGTTCGATGCAAGATATAAGGAGAGACTTGGAAGTATCCGGTTCGCTTTCGCATTTTAATAAAGTTAATAAAACGTCAGAGTCAGGATCCTGTTCGCAGCTCCACGGTAAAACGATATTCCGATCCGTAAAAGTTTGGATTGTGTTTAAAACTTCCGTGTAGATGTTCGTGACGAATGACTGGAAGACATCTTTGGAATCCTTCGTGACCTGGGAAAAAATTTGCTCAAGTTAACCCAATAAGCAAAAAAATATTAATATTTATTAAATACTTTTTAAATATTTATTAAACATTTTTTAAATATTTTAAACATTTTTTAAATATTATTAAACCTTTTTTAAATATTTTTAAACATTTTTTAAATATTTTTAAACATTTTTTAAATATTTTTAACCATTTTTAAAATATTTTTAAACATTTTTAAACATTTTTTAAATATTAGGCCTAATAAACATTTTTTAAATATTTTTAAACACTTTAAAAATGACAAAGATTTTAAAAATATTATAAATATTCATATTTTTTTACTCATTGGCAAATTAAAAAAAAAAAATCCAGCTTTTTTGGGTGACTTCTTACCACTTCTGGATCGTCCTTGCCGCTATTTTCAGGTTCCAACAAAATTTTCGGAGGTGATTTACTTGGCGACGTAGTCGAAAGCTTTAGCGTCGTCCTTGTCAAAGCTCGAATCAAATGAGATTTTAATATCTTCGAATCGATTTCTTCGATCAGTTCTATGGCCTGCAACAAAAATATGAAAAATAATTAAACGAATGAATCGAATTTAAGTTATGTTTCAGATTTACCTGTTCGTAAGGATATTTAAAAATATCTAAGCATAAAACAAACGGAAACCATTGAAGATTTTTGGCTAAATACTGCGGGAATTTAACAGGGAGTGGAAGGCCGTGAATATTGCAAAACGAAACAGGCAGGGCCCATTTTTTAAGCTGAGTTATAGGCTTATCGTTTATCATGGATTCCATAACGGATAATTCTAACAGAGAAGCTAGTTCCTGAAGGCATTTGGATTCTTTGAAAACGATTCCGTGGAGTAAAGTACCTAAAAAAAAATAATAAAAATTTAAAAAAAAAAATAAATAAAAATAAAGTTAAATTAAATACAAAAAATATTAAAAATGCACGATTCTAGAAATAATTCTCATCAAAAATATTTTTCAAAAAAAATATTAGAAATAATCTCGAATTCCGGGAATTCCCAAAGAATTTCGGACAAATAAAACAATTTCAAGATTTTTGAAACTTTTAAAATTCCCGTGAAAAATTCAGGTCTAGCGAAAGAAATTATTCACTCACTGATATAATTTCTATCTTCCTTCGATAAATATCCGATGACGGAATCGATGGCCGCAAGATGGATTCTTAAAATGTTAGCAGAAGCAATATCGCCTAGCATCGTAATGAAAGCAACGCAAGCACTTCCGATTGCGGGGTCTCGCCAATATCGTAATGCTAATCCGTGAGCCAAACCGCATACTCTTTTAATCCTGGCAACGAGATTTTGAAAAAAAAAAAAATTAAAATTCCGAAAATAAAGCAGTTGGGCAAATTTTTTTAAAGCATACATTTTAGGAGTTAATCTGCGCTGAGTCTTTAAACTCTCCACAATGAAAAGATTACACGCAAAACTCGGTCTCCCTTGCTTAAGGTAATAAATGTAGTCTAAATTTTGCTTGAAACCGAATTTATTGGAGAGAACTTGATGATTAAAATGAGGTAATTCGGTAAATAGTTCGCTGGCTGAGGCTTCCATCGAATGTCTAAAAAAAAAAAAAATAAATAAATAAATAGATACAGTAAAGAAAATGAAGATGCGTTAAAACAAAAAAAATCATACTGGGATATGGGGGCATATCCCTACGTAGGACTACGTCTTTGGGGTACTGTCCTAATATTGCAAAATTGAAATAATGAAACGATTTAAAAATTTTAACGCATTTTTTTTGCTTGTTTTTGGTCGAAAAATTCGAATTGTATGATAAAAATATAATTTTTTTTCCTGGCAGGAAAAAAATTTACAATTTTTGATAAAAAAGGCCAAAAGTTGAAAAAAATTGGTCAAAATTTTAATTTAAGTCTTCAAAGATAAAATTTTAATATTAAGACATTGATTTAGCTCACATTCTTGGCTAACGAAAAAAGGACAAAATTAAAAAATGTAGTGAACATTTTATTTAAAATTTTGAAGTTCTTATTTTAGTTCATGTTGTCTAATTTTAATAATTTTAATATTTAAAAGAAAAAACGGCGAAAATTTAAAATAAAGTTAAATAAAATCTCAAGAAATTATGAAGTCGTTGCTTGAGCTACTTTAAGTTTCTAGTAAAAGCAAAGTTTCTTGAAAATTTACAAGAAATTTTCTAAGTCCTTGCTTTCGTTCACGTCGTCTAATTTACTATTAAAAAAGGTCAAAAGTTTTAAAAAAAAGTCAAAATATTATTTAGAATTTAACTTTTTTAAAAGTAAAATTCACAGGAATTTTTTTTTTCTTTCGTTCATGTCATCTAATTTTAAAATAAAATTTTAAGGTTAAATTTTTTGTAAATTTTACTTTAAAAAAACAGCGAAAATTTAAAAAAAATTAAATAAAATTCACAAGAAATTTTTTAAGTCCTTCCTTTCCTTTAGGACGTCTAATTTTACCAATAAAAAAGGCTAAAAGTGAAACAAAAAACATTCAAAATATTATATTTAATTATTTTGATATTTAAATTTTAACTTCGAAAATTTTAATATTAAAATAATTAAATATTAATTTTTGGTGCGACACCCGGACAGATAGATTTCCCCAGGACCGAGTTCCACGACGTAGTCCTACGCCAGAAACAAAAAATTAAATAATGAACCCATACTTATTTTGAGCTTGCCAAAGAAAAAGTTTTCCAACAGGCACATTAGAATGCAACAAAAGATCGTATAAACTAACATCGGGAGTGCGATTGCTGGTGCCCTGAGCCGTTTGCCAACCGATTTCGACTAAAGGAATTTGCAGAAGACTTGAATCGTTCCCTTCCTTCTCGATAACTTCTGATATTTCCTAAAAAGAGAGAAAAAAAGGGGATTTAAAAAATTATTTAAACCGATTTAGTTTAATGAGAGACCCAGCCGCAAAACTAGTCCGCTTGGAGCGCTGGTTGTCATCAAAATAGTTTTGCGGCTCAGTTTCTCATCTGCTTTGTTTCCTAATTTCAATTTAACCTTTTCAGCGATTAACGACAACGCAATCTCCAAATAAGGCACGTCTTGACTCTCCAAAGGAACGATTTCCGAGCTTCTCGTCACAGCCTCCAACAGAAGATTCTTATTATTTTTGTTACTTTCCCAATTTTTAAACAGCTGCCACACTTCCAACCACGGGAATTCCTTCGGAAAGTGGCGGATTCCTTCAGAAAAACGGACTCGTTCAAACAAGACAAAATAACCGTTTTCAAATCGAACGGTATGCACTTGGTCAAAATCATCTGATCGAAATCCTCGAGTTTAACGTTGGACGTGGGCAGAGATAAAATATTCCGAATTATCGGAAGCAACGAATTATTTTCAACTCGGTAAATGATGTCCTTCAAGGAATGTTTTTCTAAAGTCGAAAAAAATCCGTAGCTGGCGCAGTGATCCAGGACGGAATCTTTGGTCACTGTCATGCATTTGACTTGACTGACTAGACCTAACATTTTTTCGGTGATGGGCCATCCGGAGAATAACGTGTAAAATCCTTTGGTTAAATAATCCGCTTGCTTCAGTAAAGGTTCCAGGCAATTGGGATTGAAATTAATGTCGATCCAATTTTTTAAGTAATCGATCTGATTCATTTCTAGCAAATATAACCAACTGGATTCCTTTGTCAAATCTTTCTCGAGTGTAATATCTGAAATTAAAAATAAATTTTTTTTTCGGTTTGTACTTCATTGAGAACTAGTCGCTTCGCTTATCGTTAATTTTTCGTTAATTATCGTTAACTGTTTGTTAATTTTTCATTAATTATCGTTAATTTTTCGTTAATTATCGCTAACTGTTTGTTAATTTTTCGTGAATTATCGTTTAAAAAAAATGAATTCAAAAAAAATAGTTTTAAAAAAAATATTGAATATAAAAAAAAAAAAAAAAATCCCTGCGTACAGACAGAGAACCTTTATCGTTAATTTTTCGTAAATTATCGTTCATTTTTCGTTATTTATCGTTTTTTTAAAAAAAATAAATTTAAAAAAAAAATCGTTTTTAAAAAAATATTGAATTGAAAAAAATTAAAAAAAATTCCTGCGTACAAACAGAAAAACTTTATCGTTAATTTTTCGTTATTTATCGTTTAAAAAAAATAAATTCAAAAAAAAAAAAAACCTGCGTACAGACAGAGAAACTTTCCCTTTTATTTATCGTTTTTGAAAAACAAAATAAATTCAAAAAAAAAATCGTTTTTAAAAAAATATAGTAGCTATTTTAAAAAAAAAAACCCTGCGTACAGACAGAGAAACTTTATCGTTAATTTTTCGTTACTTATCGTTAGTTTTTCGTTATTTATCGTTTTAAAAACAAAATAAATTCAAAAAAAAAAAAAAAAAACGTACGTATAGACAGAGAAACTTCCCCTTTTATTTATATAGAAGATAGAAGATTTAAAAATTTTACCTCCGGTGCTAAAATACACCTCAGTCAAAACTTCCTCCCTCCATTTTGTAGAATACCCAAGAACAGTCCGCAAGTCAATCGAACCGTTATAAGCAGGTAATTTGTACTTTATAATTCGAACTTTATCCCGAGCGGCGACATTCATTTGATGATCGAAAGTGTGGTATCTTTTAATCACAGACGACAAAGCTCCTTCGATTTTTTTGCAAAAGCTCCAAGCTTCCATTTCTTCTTCGGTTAGCTCTTTTAATTCCGTAAGATGATTCGCTAAAAGATCCCGCATTAACGGTTCGTTTGTGTCTAAGCACAACGTTTTTAGATGCTCCAAAGGGTTGCAGCCCTAAAAAATAAAATTTAAATTTTAAAAAAAAATTGATTGATTATTTAAAGATTTTCTTACCAAATTAGAAAGGGCAAGCTTAGCTTTTTCCAAATCTCCAATCGATATCAGTTCCACAATCCAGCTATGGGATTCTTCCCGGAATCTATTTTCCACTTCGTTCACAGTCCAGTCTCTATCAGTCACGAAAAAAACATGAGCCAAAGCCACAGCTCCGACTACAACCGCCTCCTGCACCACCTCCAAATCGGACACACTCCTCCATGTGACCCATTCGTCTTTTAACGGATCCAAATGTTTAACATGGGGAAATAAACTTAAAATATTACTGAGCAAACAGGAAAATAATGCCTCGAATACACTCGTCGTCTTTTTCCTCTCGATATGAACCAAATCCAATAGTCGAACCGCATGTCGAAAGCAAAGGACCAACATTTCCTCTTTTAAATCCGCTTCGTCTGTTTTTTCATCATTTTGCAGCTCCAGAACGACTTTGAACAAATGATCTATTCTTTCTATCATTTTCCTTATGGAGAGATTTATTTCCGATTTGTCGGAGGCTTCGTCGCTTGATTTTGCCAAAGCGGTTAAATGACTAAGGAAATAATTGGAGTGCAAATTAAGAATTATTTTCAAAAATAACAAATGATATTTTGCTGCTTGATAAGAAGATAGAGTTTTTTCTAATTCCTTCGAGAATCCGAAATTAGGGATGATTTCGCATAATCTCATGATAAAATAATCGTTGCATAAAACTCCTAAGCAAATTGATAAAATTGATTCCGACATAACGAGAGGTAACGATCCTCCCATTACGATTACAGATTCGACTAGTCCTTCAAAATTATACATAATATTACCAGTTAATTCATTGACTACTTTAAAACTTATGCATTTTGACTGACCCATAATCGAATAAAAAATAAAAAGTCCTCTCATCGAAAAATGCAAATAACAAACCACCAATCCTGTGGTTGGAGTAATTTTTCCTATGACTTTCCCATTGTTAAGCTTAGTTTCACTCGAGGATTTCTTTGGTTTAGCAGCCCAAGACCATTTTTCCTTTTTTATTTCGATAGGAGTAACAGGTATGTTTCTGTTCTCTTCAAACAAATCACTTAGATCAAACAAAATGGTATCTTCATCCTGATTTACAATAGCTAACAGCTTTTGTGTCGGATGAACTGAAATTTTTGAAAATGACGTTCCTACTGAAATGTCTGCATTCGTCCTATTTGCAAGGCAAGCATTTAATTCATCATGGCACTTACGACCATTAGTTATGTTAAATGCATCTGAATTGAAATGGTAATTAAAGAAAATACAATTGATACTGACAGCAAAACATCAAAATAATACCAGAAAAAGGATACTTATTATTCCACTGCTATTCAAAATGTAAATGAGTTTATCATTTACAAATATATCCAGATGATTTGATAAACTTATTGTGTATTTTATGGATGGTGATCCAACAAAATTCCATTCCAAACTTACAAGAATACTATTATCCACTATGATTATGAGATCATTGAGTTTCAATTTTAATGGGAAAACTTTACTTGCTGCTGAGAAATCTGTTGGAAAAAATTGTATATTAAAACATACACTTTATATTATTTAAAACAAGTTCAAACAAGTTCCACCAAAAACATACCCATTTTGTAAACCTGTAAGAGCCCAGCCAAGACGCTAGCTTTGATTTGAACTGTAAGAGTAATATTCTCATCGCTAATAGAATAAATTTGAAAAGAGTTAACTGACAAGATGACTAGTAAGTGTTTCCCATCCTCGGAGAAGAAACATCTGAAAATATAAATACATTCGTTACGATTTTCGGCCTATAATCAAAAAAAAAAAAAAAAAAAAAAAAAAAAAAAAAAAAACAATTAAATTCACCTTTGTACTTTTGAAGGACAACGCCAAAACGGTTCAGTGTCATTACCTCTGTTTGGTAAGGAATAAAGGGAAGCATTTTTTTGTTTTGAAACTATACAAATCCGATTAAAAGAAGGTGATACAACAGCACTATTTACATCATCGAAAAAGTTATCACGATTAAACAGATTAACGAATTGAATATATTTATTTGGATCTGGTAAAGCCATCGTCGTAAAAACTAAATAAATAACGTTTGTTTAAAAACTGAATTGAAAAACAAGAAAAAACATTTTATAAAATATATAAATGTGGTTCAAAACGATTTATTTTAATTTTTTATTTACACAAATACAAATTCAGGTTACGTTATTCGGTTACTTGTTGTTGTTTTTTTTTTTAAAGTCGTCAGCCATGTTTGACAGAGGTTACGCTTCACTCCGCGTCAGCGCTGCTGTCGGTAGTCCGACTGCTTCCACGACAGGTTTTAAAAAAAAGCAAACCCGCCGAAACCGACTGCTTTAGATTTTCATTACAGAGATTAATCAATGGATTTTTAAAAATAAGTTGCTTAAAATTTTCAAAAAAGCATATGAAATGGAAGAAATAAATAGGCAAATAAAGGAGCTGTTTGTTGAATTTGGTGAGAATCACGAAAATGTTAATTTTAATTAATTAAAATGTAAATTTGGAGAAAAGTAAAAACTGTAAATTATCAATCTTTGTTTGAAAAAACCGCGAATAAATAATTGAATAATTCAAAGCAAGCAAGTTTTTAATTTTTTTTTTTTTTTTTTAAATAAATAAATAAAAAAAAAAAAAAAAAAAAAAAAAGCAAGCAACTTTTAGTGTTGATTTTTTTAATCATTTCCGCTGTTTTTAATCATTTACTTTTTTTGTTTTTAGGTCAATCGTTCAACACCAGAAGTGTGATTTTTAAGTAAATAATTATAAAATTAACGGTCAGTTGTATTGTAAAATTCAAACCGCAACCAAATTTTATTTCAGTTATCCTCCAAATAAACTTTTTGCTGAAAATGCTGTCAATGACGTCAGATATGTACTTACCGGCTTTTTTTTTTTTTTGCTCCCAGAAAACTGTTTTTAATTAAAACTCTTTCATTGATGAGACAGGCATTTTTCTGCTTTCTTTGGAAACAAGAAATCTTACACAGTTTACCTTAAAGCTTATATGAAAAAATTAGTCGCTAAATTAAAAGAAAAAAAATCTGAAAAAGTAGTTTTTAAAAAAACCAGCACGACGAATCAGGATTAAAGCTGCAAATGGGAAATCTATTTTAAATTTCAAAGACTTGTAAATAATTCTATACACCAAAATAAAATTCACACAACGATACTGTATTTTTGTATTTTGTGGAGTACCCCTACTAATCAACATTAAATTACATTTACAATGATTCCATTTACATAAAATTACAAAACATTTTGATGCGTTCGTTGATTTTCCTTGGTTTAGGCCTCTTTTTTTTTAAATCTTTAAAGAAAAGTTACAAAAAACTAAGAATTTCGAGGCTTTTAAAGATTTTTAGATATTTTTTTTTAATGAAGCAGAATATTTATATTTAATTTTTTGATAGTACTATAATTTCTTTCAAAAGCGTACTGCGTAATAAAAAAAAACTAGCAAAAATTTCTTTTGCACTTTTTAACTTATGAAAAAAAATATTAAATGTCCCAAATATATTTACAAATAAAAAGATCTAATAATATTAAAAATGAAAAGTTAAGATGATTTTATAGTCTCTAATTTTTATACATATCACAAAGAACTTTTTCCATGGGGGTGTTGCCGATAGTACGCTGAAAGAAAATATGTTCCACCCTCTGGGTGGGGACATGCCTCAAAAGAGGGATCATAAGCAACAGCCTCCCGAATCGCGCCGGTTGTGACGGATGCTGCCCTCTTGCATGTTGGCCAAGCATTACTTGAGCTTGATCTTGGAGATTTTCAACTTGCAACGGATCTTTTAAACCTCGGGTTTCTGGAAAAAAAAATTAAAATGTAATTATTTAGGAATTAAAAAAGTTTTTTTTTTTTTTTTTTTTTTTTTTTTTCCTCGTTAAAGGTTGTAATTTACCGCATTTGAAGAGTACGATAGCTTTTAAACAGGCAAATTCAGCTGGATCTACACCGACTGTTTTATAACGAAGTAGCATATCGTTAAGAATTCGAACATCAGCAGCGATTTGACTAGCTTTTCCGTTTGGAACTGTAGCAGCATGTTCGCTGACTGAAAATAAAGGACTTGACTCGACCGGTAGACACCACTGGACTGCATTCAGGAGGAATAATTCAGACCAACATTCTTCCAAAAGAATAACCTAGAAAACCGAAAAAAAAAGGTTAAAAAAAAAAATGAAACAGGCTCTACGTCGGTAAAGCCTAAAGAACTTGAAGTGAAACTTTTTATGGCGTTGCGTTTTACTATTTTTTCAACCAATTTTACCTTGAAATAATTAATTTCATTTTTTTTTCATTGTTTTTTGCTTACTTAGACCTAAATTTGAATAAAGAACACACCAGAGTTAAAATTGCCCAAAATCGCCCAATCGCCTTTTTTCAATTTTTTACTTAAAAATCCAACCAATTTTTCAATTTTTTCAAAATTAACGAAAAATAATGAAAAATTTAAAAAATTAACGCAAAATTCGAAATATTTAAATCTAAGTGAAGTTCCACTTCAAATATAGTCCGACAGCTTTCGCTTGTCTAAAATTTTCGAAGTTAAAAGTAGAGTGTGTGGTGCCTAGGCAGGATGCACTCTAGTAGAGTGTGCGGTGCCTAGGCAGGAAACACTCTACAGTGTGTGGTGCCTAGGCAGGATACACTCTAGACTGTGTGGTGCCTAGGCAGGAAACACTGGAGTGTGTGGTGCCTAGGCAGGATACACTCTAGTAGAGTGTGTGGTGCCTAGACAGGATACACTTTAGTAGAGTGTGTGGTGCCTAGGCAGGATACACTCTAGAGTGTGTGGTGCCTAGGCAGGAACCACTCTAGAGTGTGTGGTGCCTAGGCAGGATGCACTCTAGTAGAGTGTGTGGTGCCTAGGCAGGATACACTCTAGTAGAGTGTGTGGTGCCTAGGCAGGATACACCCTAGACTGTGTGGTGCCTAGGCAGGATACACTCTAGTAGAGTGTGTGGTGCCTAGACAGGATACACTTTAGTAGAGTGTGTGGTGCCTAGGCAGGATACACTCTAGAGTGTGTGGTGCCTAGGCAGGAACCACTCTAGAGTGTGTGGTGCCTAGGCAGGATGCACTCTAGTAGAGTGTGTGGTGCCTAGGCAGGATGCGCTCTAGTAGAGTGTATGGTGCCTAGGCAGGATACACTCTAGTAGAGTCTGTGGTGCCTAGGCAGGATACACTCTAGAGTGTGTGGTGCCTAGCCAGGATACACTCTAGTAGAGTGTGTGGTGCCTAGGCAGGATACACTCTAGTAGAGTGTGTGGTGCCTAGACAGGATCCACTCTAGTCGAGTGTGTGGTGCCTAGGCAGGAAACACTCTAGAGTGTGTGGTGCCTAGGCAGGAAACACTAGAGTGTGTGGTGCCTAGGCAGGATACACTCTAGTAGAGTGTGCGGTGCCTAGACAGGATACACTTTAGTAGAGTGTGTGGTGCCTAGGCAGGAAACACTCTAGAATGTGTGGTGCCTAGGCAGGATACACTCTAGTAGAGTGTGTGGTGCCTAGACATGATACACTCTAGTAGAGTGTGTGGTGCCTAGGCAGGATACACTCTAGTAGAGTGTGTGGTGCCTAGGCAGGATACACTCTAGAGTGTGTGGTGCCTAGGCAGGATACACTCTAGTAGAGTGTGTGGTGCCTAGGCAGGATACACTCTAGTAGAGTGTGTGGTGCCTAGGCAGGATACACTCTAGTAGAGTGTGTGGTGCCTAGGCAGGATACACTCTAGAGTGTGTGGTGCCTAGGCAGGATACACTCTAGTAGAGTGTGTGGTGCCTAGGCAGGATACACTCTAGAGTGTGTGGTGCCTAGGCAGGATGCACTCTGGTAGAGTGTGTGGTGCCTAGGCAGGATGCACTCTGGTAGAGTGTGTTATGCCTATGCAGGAAACACTAGAGTGTGTGGTGCCTAGGCAGGATACACTCTAGAGTGTGTGGTGCCTAGGCAGGATACACTCTAGTAGAGTGTGTGGTGCCTAGGCAGGATACACTCTAGAGTGTGTGGTGCCTAGGCAGGATACACTCTAGTAGAGTGTGTGGTGCCTAGGCAGGATACACTCTAGAGTGTGTGGTGCCTAGGCAGGATACACTCTAGTAGAGTGTGTGGTGCCTAGACATGATACACTCTAGTAAGTGTGTGGTGCCTAGGCAGGATACTCTAGTAGAGTGTGTGGTGCCTAGGCAGGATACACTCTAGAGTGTGTGGTGCCTAGGCAGGATACACTCTAGTAGAGGTGTGGTGCCTAGGCAGGATACACTCTAGAGTGTGTGGTGCCTAGGCAGGATGCACTCTGGTAGAGTGTGTGGTGCCTAGGCAGGATACACTCTAGTAGAGTGTGTGGTGCCTAGGCAGGATACACTCTGGTAGAGTGTGTGGTGCCTAGGCAGGATGCACTCTCGTAGAGTGTGTGGTGCCTAGGCAGGATGCACTCTCGTAGAGTGTGTGGTGCCTAGGCAGGATGCACTCTGGTAGAGTGTGTGGTGCCTAGGCAGGATGCACTCTCGTAGAGTGTGTGGTGCCTAGGCAGGATGCACTCTGGTAGAGTGTGTGGTGCCTAGGCAGGATGCACTCTCGTAGAGTGTGTGGTGCCTAGGCAGGATGCACTCTGGTAGAGTGTGTGGTGCCTAGGCAGGATACACTCTAGAGTGTGTGGTGCCTAGGCAGGATACACTCTAGAGTGTGTGGTGCCTAGGCAGGAGACACTCTACTAAAGTGTTTCCTGCCTAGGCCCCACACACTCTAGAGTGTTTCCTGCCTAGGCACCACACACTCTACTAGAGTGCATTTTGCCTAGGCACCACACACTCTACTAGAGTGTATCCTGCCTAGGCACCACACACTCTAGAGTGTATCCTGCCTAGGCACCACACACTCTAGAGTGTTTCCTGCCTAGGCACCGCACACTCTAGAGTGTATCCTGCCTAGGCACCACACACTCTAGAGTGTTTGCTGCCTAGGCACCACACACTCTGCTGGAGTCCTTTTTGTCTAGGCACCACACACTCTACTAGAGTGTACCCTGCCTAGGCACCACACACTCTAGAGTGTATCCTGCCTAGGCACCACACACTCTACTAGAGTGCATCTACTAAGTGTATGTAGGACTACGTCATATTGTAGGACTACGTCATACCCCGTACGGGGTATGATGTAGTCATACATACAGTAACCTGGACATTTCTGTTTGTTCGTTTATTCGTTCGTTCGTTCTTTCGTCCCATTGTTAGTTCGCTCGTAAAAATGTATTTAATATTTTATTTAATAATTTTATGGTCAAAATATAGTCAAAATTTTCGAAAATTTTTTTTAATATCAAATTTGGCCGATGCCATTTTCAAGCTTCGGACCCCTGTATGAGGCTTAAAACACTTTAGGCCTCCGGGGGCAGCAGAAATCAACCACAAGAAAATCTGAAAAAAATTAAGGTTAATATGGAGGCTAAAATGTAGCTTTTCCGTGCTGTGGCATTTTCAAATTCAAAAATTCGTGTTTTTCGATCCATCCTACCGAATATAACCTCCTTCCCCGGAAAGGGGGCGGGGGAAGGGGTTATACGTAGAATAGGTATACCCGCGCTGGCGGTTTTTTATGAGTTCGAGCCTCACTTGGGGCATAATTTTTTTGTTGCACTTGCTTAAGGTTATGCTTACCTGATCTCTAAAAGGTAAACTGGCAAAAGAAGGTAAATTCTTGGCCCATTTAACTGCCATAAAAAGAAGTCTGGCTGATGTTTCATAAATGGTTTCCTGCGCTGATGTATACATCGGTGGAGGTGCCAAATGAGGAGTCGGAGTGGCCATCGTACAAGGAAGTGATCTAGATGTCGGGGTCGGGGGCAAAGTTTCTTCGTTAGTAACGTCTATGCTATCTTCTGTAAATTAATTCGTATCGTAAGAAAAAAAATAAAAAAGCCAAAAATTATTTCGTAATTTACCGTCATCCGCTTCTTGCTTGGACGAATTGACTTCCGTTGGTGATGTCAAAGTCGCTGGATATCTGATCGGTGAAAACCCCATAGCTAAGCTTACAGGAGGGCTGTTAAAAGAAAAAGAAACAAGCATTTTAAAAATATGTATTAGAAAATAATCAAAAAAAAAAAAAACTTCGCATGTGTTTTTAATCAAATGTAAGGACATGTACAAAATCCAAAAGTAATCCAATGATCCATCCATTTCTAACCAGTCAAGAAAATTCAATAGAGGGATTACCAAGAATAATTCATCGACACCCCCATCAACTGTCGATAGCGTGATTTTGTATGCTTTTTACATGCTAATTTTCTTCTGAAACATTTTTTTTTCTTTGATGATCCCTGACTTGTGTATCGTTTAGTTAAAAAAAAGAATGGGTAAATATTAGTGGAGGATGATTCGGGATTTATTATTTTACAAGCGAAACATATGTCGAGAAATTTTATTACATTTTTCAGAGGCCGAATCGATCCGAAATCAATTTTTTAAGATTCTTGAGACATTATGAAGAAGCAGAAATTACCGCCTGGCAGGATTAAATACCGATTTTAATTATTCAAAAAAAAATTCACTTATAGGGTTAACCCATCAAGCACCCTCTTCAATTATCAAAACTCCGGATAATCTGATAGCCTCACAACTGGCGTTTAATGATGAGCGGAACAAAACGGTCATTGAAAATTGAAAGGAATATTTTAACAAATCGGGTCCTAAATATTTTTTGAACTGAACCCGTGCGCCGGAGGTCGATTGATATATATATATATCTCCATTATAAATATGATAAAAGATAATCTGCTTTGATTGATGTTAAAAATCAGGTGACCAACGTATGGGGGTCGTGCATAAATTACATAAGCATGGGTTAGGCCCTTTTTTCACGCTTTATCCCATTTCGCCTATGCTTAGCTTATGAGTAAGATGTCAAATTTGGACCCCCTCACCCCCCTATATGTGCTTACGTAAGTTATGTACGACCCCATACCCGCTAATGTTAGTGTAAATGTGTGGTTTGATGATGTTGAAAAACGGGCCATTTCCAATCATATTTGCAATGGAGATACCTCATTTGGCCTCCGGCGCACGGAAATTAATATTTTGCAATCGGTCTAAATTGCTTTTAATGTCATAAATATTCAAGCTCCAAAAATGAAAATTGCACTGCATTTCTGTGTTATTAGTTTCCGAAATTAATTTAAAATTATAATTAATTAAATTAAAATCGGCATTTTAACCCCCACGGGGGTAAAAATGCCGACAGAGGTGGTTCGACTAGACCTTGGCATTTGGCAAGGGTTCGGATAAACTCCATGAGACATTCCATAAAAAACGTAAAAAGTCCAATTTTATTTTCTTTTTTACGGAAAAATAGTCATTTTCAGAAGTTAGTTTTTGATATCACATGATTTTTAACACAATCAAAACTGACTATCTTCAATCATATTTATGATACAGATAC
Organism: Liposcelis bostrychophila; assembly: GCA_037577465.1. Classification (NCBI taxonomy): domain Eukaryota; kingdom Metazoa; phylum Arthropoda; class Insecta; order Psocodea; family Liposcelididae; genus Liposcelis; species Liposcelis bostrychophila. The sequence continues at coordinate 10,741,086 of CM075212.1, forward strand.
GTCATTTGACCTGTGATACAAGGAATTGCTTCAGGAGGATTTTTTGATTTTATAAAGGGCCTTTCGGGCATTACCGTAAAGGCTTCTAGGAAATTCTTACCTAAACGTTAAATAAAAGGGTGGAGCGAAAAACACGAATTTTTAAATTTGAAAATGACCCCAGCGCAGAAAAGTTGCATTTTAGCCTTCATATTAACCTCACAATTTCCTGCAGTGGAAGTATTACTTACATATGTAGCTTTCAACATGAATTTTTTCAGGTTTTTAAATCTTACGTAACGGATGTATCGGGTAGCTAAAATTGAATTATTTTGGCTTCCAGAGTGTGCGCTACCTAGGTAGGAAGCTCTCTTAGAGTGTGGACTACCTAGGTAGGAAGCTCTCTTGGAGTGTGGACTACCTAGAGTGTGCGATACCTAGGTAGGAAGCTCTCTTAGAGTGTGGACTACCTAGTGTGTGCGCTACCTAGGTAGGAAGCACTCCTAGAGTGTGCGCAACCTAGGTAGGAAGAACTCCTAGAGTGCCTGCTACCTACACAGTAAAAAATTTTATGTAAAAATTTACATAATTATGTTAAAATCGGTCTACATAATTTTTATGTTGTTTTTTGTTTATGTTTACCTTTTGGAAAAAAAACAAAAAATTTGTGTAGACCGATTTTAACATAATTACATAATATTTTTTACTGTGTAGGTAGGAAGCACTCTTCGAGTGTGTGCTACCTAGAGCGTGCGCTACTTATATACGCAAATACATACCCAACATATATATATCTCAACGGGGTACAGGGGCGGAGCCCCTGCCTAGACGTGTAGCGCAGCGCCCAGCGCCGTGCGGAACTGCTAGTATTTTATAAAAATTTTTGAAACATTTTAAAATATTTTGATTCAAATTTCCCATTATGCACAAACCATCTTTTCTGCTTCAAATCCCATAAAACTATGATCCGGGTCCGGCGACATTATTAATAAAATCAGGTCATTGAAAAACCTAAAGATACCTCCCCCCCCCCCCCACTTTTTTTTGCAAAGTGACTTAAAAATTTCGCGATCGGCAACTTCCGCGGTTTAGACAACCCCTCGCTTTGAGGTGAAAGGAATCGATTTCACACGTCCCTCTAACAGTAATTTAGATAACGCATACGGGGGGAAACGCACAATTTCTGCACAATTTGCAAATCCTCGAAAATTATTAAACCCGCGAGTTTAGCGGCATCCGAGCAGAAACCTGTCAGTTATTGTTTTCATCACGGACTGTCAGAATGACGTCATCATAGATGTAAAAGATGTAGGACATGAAGCATGGTTCAATTAGTTTTGGGTCACTTGTTCAATAAAGGGCATTATTTTCAATTGATTGATTGCCAATAGAAGTATGGCGTGGTTTTTATGCTTGACAGAACTATCTTTGATAGTTTGACTTTAGTAGAATGATTTCCCACCTGTTTCAATAACACCTCTATTTTTAAACCTTCATCAACCTAGTTTATTATTATATCATCTTTAAAAAAGCAAGTGTTTATAAACGCAATTTATCACTTTTATTTATAAAAAAATAAAAAAACTCACCCGAACACTCCGACAGCCACTGCAGCTTCCCTCAAAGCTCGCTCTTGGTCCATTTCGACGAGTGCTTCCGGTCTTATGGTCGCCGTGTTCCTCGGCTGCCTCTCGTTTTGCACGGCTGAAAAAACAAAAAATTTGTGTAGACCGATTTTAACATAATTACATAATATTTTTTACTGTGTAGGTAGGAAGCACTCTTCGAGTGTGTGCTACCTAGAGCGTGCGCTACTTATATACGCAAATACATACCCAACATATATATATCTCAACGGGGTACAGGGGCGGAGCCCCTGCCTAGACGTGTAGCGCAGCGCCCAGCGCCGTGCGGAACTGCTAGTATTTTATAAAAATTTTTGAAACATTTTAAAATATTTTGATTCAAATTTCCCATTATGCACAAACCATCTTTTCTGCTTCAAATCCCATAAAACTATGATCCGCGTCCGGCGACATTATAGAGGCAAATAAAATCAGGTCATTGAAAAACCTAAAGATACCCCCCCCCCCCCTTTTTTTTTTTGCAAAAGTGACTTAAAAATTTCGCGATCGGCAACTTCCGCGGTTTAGACAACCCCTCGCTTTGAGGTGAAAGGAATCGATTTCACACGTCCCTCTAACAGTAATTTAGATAACGCATACGGGGGGAAACGCACAATTCTGCACAATTTGCAAATCCTCGAAAATTATTAAACCCGCGAGTTTAGCGGCATCCGAGCAGAAACCTGTCAGTTATTGTTTTCATCACGGACTGTCAGAATGACGTCATCATAGATGTAAAAGATGTAGGACATGAAGCATGGTTCAATTAGTTTTGGGTCACTTGTTCAATAAAGGGCATTATTTTCAATTGATTGATTGCCAATAGAAGTATGGCGTGGTTTTTATGCTTGACAGAACTATCTTTGATAGTTTGACTTTAGTAGAATGATTTCCCACCTGTTTCAATAACACCTCTATTTTTAAACCTTCATCAACCTAGTTTATTATTATATCATCTTTAAAAAAGCAAGTGTTTATAAACGCAATTTATCACTTTTATTTATAAAAAAATAAAAAAACTCACCCGAACACTCCGACAGCCACTGCAGCTTCCCTCAAAGCTCGCTCTTGGTCCATTTCGACGAGTGCTTCCGGTCTTATGGTCGCCGTGTTCCTCGGCTGCCTCTCGTTTTGCACGGCTGAAAAAACAAAAAAAAAACCGGAAATTGTTTTTTTTTTATTTTCACGGGTCAAACCCTCCACGTCCTCCCCCCGGGTTTCTGTGGTTCCCTGATGTCCGGTTACAAAACCCGCGGAGGTGAAAATTTTACCAAGTTTTGCGTTCAACAATCTTCGGGAAAATTTGGATTTAACGCAAAATGTTTCATTGAACGCTTTCCCAAAACGCTACAGGTAGCTGAATCTGTTTCTGACGTGCATCTCATGACCGCAAGTTTTCATCCATGGATGAATATAGTAATTCTCTGCTTCATACTCGGTTGATTTTAATCAGCAAAACCATCCCTTTATAATTTTCCGATCATGCGCACTTACCGGAAATATGAATTTGAGATAAAGAAAAGGTAAGAGCATAATCAAAGAAAGAAAAAAAAAATTTTATTTTTTTCCATGTCGGTCATGTTCTTGACGTTGCATTGTTTTATTTATTCGCTTGAAAAGTTCCGAATAATGAAATGAAATAGATCGATTTGATCAGCTGTGAATGCCGTTTGCAAGCTCAGAAAAATAAACCCCGGGATAGAAAATGTCCTTTGTAACCTTTTTTACTCAGAAAGGAAAATGGCTATGAGAAAACGAAAATGTCTTGTGGCAAGACTTTTTCTTAAAAATCAAGCGAAAACAATAAAAATATCTTGTCAAGGAACGACCTGAACGTTGTTATAAAGCATTTTTGTTTTTTATGAAATATTGTGGATATTTTGGATTATACATATGTGTACGTGCATATGAAAACCTCCCACTTGTACAATCCGGATAGTTTGTTTTGATTCAAAACTTATTTGTTTACAATAGGTTTAAGAAACAAAACATACTATCCGGAATGTATAAGTGGGAGGTTTTCATATGCACGTACACATATTATAATGGATATTTTGTTGTTGTCCCCCCAACTTTGAGGGACAGAAATATATTCATGGGGGGGATATAGCCCTTCCAGGGGGGTACAATTTCCCCCCATCCCCCCGCCCTGATTTTACACCCCTGTAGGTGCATACAGACCCCTCAGAGGCCCTAAGAAATGATCATAATTACTTTTTTTTAAAAAAGAAAATCGGGCCTATTTTATACGAATAAACGGGAGAGAAAGTCATCTCTGTTGTATTCAGCAGAACTTATGAAATAATAAAAATAACCCGAATGATTAACGTCTGGACGTCGACTGACGGTGATCGCTGAAAGTTACGTAATACCAGCAATTGGGGTAAAAATAATAATGGGTTATTTTCAAACCTGCGATACCCGTTAAGGAAGTAATTTTTCATCATGGCATAATTCAGTTCAGTGGCAGCAAAGAGCTCATTTTACTGCCTTGTAGTAAAAATTAAAAAAAAAATAAGACAGTGTCTGCAGTATTTACTAGACAGTTATACACCATATACAGTGCATACAGTGAAACTTGCCTTATGCAAGTTTGAACAAGTTTCAAAAGACAGTTTACAACTGGACAGTTATACGCCATATACAGTGAGTCGTATTTTAAAAATAAAATAGAAAACACCTCCATAAAAATTGTTCAACCGTGTGTACAACATGTACGAACTTGCACAAGACAAGTTCAGACTTGTTCAAACTTGTTCACACTTGCAGAAGGCAAGTTTCACTGTATACTGTATTTGGTGTATAACTGTCCAGTTGTAAACTGTTGTTTGAAACTTGTTCAAACTTGCACAAGACAAGTTCAGACTTGTTCACATTTGCATAAGGCAAGTTTCACTGTATACACTGAGTAGTATTTTAAAAATAAGCAAAAGTTTTTGCTTTTGTTTGTCAACAGTATGTAAGTTTAAACTTAATTAAGTTTAAATGAGTTTTGCCAAACTTAATCTACCTTATATTAACTTAATTAAGTTTAAATAAACTTGTTTAAGTTTATTTTATATAAACTTGTTTAAGCTTATTTAAAGCAAAAGCAAAAGTTTTTGCTTATTTTTAAAATACTACTCAGTGTATACAGTGTAACTTGCCTTATGCAAGTGTGAACAAGTCTGAACTTGTCTTGTGCAAGTTTGAACAAGTTTCAAATAGTTTACAACTGGAAAGTTATACACCAAATACAGTATACAGTGAAACTTGCCTTCTGCAAGTGTGAACAAGTTTGAACAAGTCTGAACTTGTCTTTTGCAAGTTCGTACATGTTGTACACACGGTTGAACAATTTTAATGGTGGTGTTTTCTATGTTTACCTTAATAAAATAACACCACAGAAGTTGTTCCACCGTGTACAGTGTATGCCGATTAGTTAAAAAAAAAAAATCGATTTAAAAATTATGGAAATAAGGTTTCAGATACGCTGATTTTCGCCAAAATATCAAAATTTAGGTCACATTACGAGTTGCTTTACGTTATGCAGAGTTTTGAGATACATGGTTACATATTAGAATTTATATGAGTATAAGAAAGAGGTTTTTAAGGTAAATAAAGCCGGAAGGTTGTAACTGACTTTCAGTCAAAAACAGTTGAAAAATGACGGCTTCGAAAATTTAAAAAGTGAATCTGGGAGTGCTACAGTCTTAGCAAGTCGCTCAAATAATTCTATTAAAGATCAAATAAGAACTTGGCATTTCCGGACCTCAAAATTCCAGAAATAACTAAAGTTATACTAACCGGAAAACTTCTGAAATAAAAGCCAAGGAAACGGGTTTTAATTATAAGGAGCTGTGCACATACGTAAGCAAAATGTTGAAGATTTTTAACCTACTCTCCCCGTTTTCCCATTCTCACACTAAGCAGAAAATATTGTTTAAGATTTTCGTGGGACCTTTTTCCCTGTACACGTACCTACACAATGTGGCTCCTAACGACTATTCGTTCATCATTCTCGCATTCGACCATTCGACATCATCTCACATCATATTTTTCATGACTCAGTAACTGAAAACTCGAAGGGTCCACATTTGGGGACTAAGGTTCAGTGCATAAGCTAATTTTTTTTTTTTGGCTAAAAAATTTGGGAAAAACGCAATCTTTTTTTTGCAATTGTAAAGCTATATTCGCACGTCCATCATTTCTCTGAGTTTTTGAATTTTCAAACATGATATGCAACCCCAGCCTCAACATCGAGGGACCTAATGAGAAGATTTTAACGAAGACAAAACACATTTCCTACATAAACGGGGCGAGAGGCATTTAAACAAAACTTTCAAAGCTTTTCGTTATAATGAGTTTAATCACGGCGATGCTTCTTAATATCGAGAACCGCGGATAAGCACGTCTTCCTTGCGGTTAAACTTTGACGACAAAGCAACAGGATGACGGTGCTGGTAGAATCAGCGGGTGCGATGGCCCAAGGGCGAAACTTAATCTCAAAGGACATGGGTTTCAGTCAAAACAATTTAACTCACGAATCTTTTATTCCTTTTATTTTTCCGAAAAGATCGGGTTTTGTTTGACAAACATTCCGCGCGCCTCCCTGTAAAAGATGATGAAGGAGGAAAGGAAAACTTTTGGACGAAAATAAAATTACGAAGATACACGGTTTCGACATTCAGGGGGATGAAAGTTTTGAATCCTTTTTGTATATTTCATAATTCATTTGTAACCGCATGCAAATTCGTTGTAATTATGTTTTAAGTAAAAGCGCGCGGCGAAGAAGGCTGGGATGATTGGCCTCGTTTGGCCTGGGTAAAACGTGTCGCTTCCCACATTTGCATCCCTTCTACTCATTATACACAGCATACGTGCATACCCGACTTGTTTTTTATCTTTCATTTGCCTGGAACAATGCTTGTTATCTTTTCTCAAACAAATTACGTGTTTTTTTTTTCCTGCGGTAACCCCTTTCTTTTTTTTTTTTTTTTTTTTTAAACCAGCTTTTCACACTAGAAAAGGTTAAGCGGCGTTAAGAAAAAAAAAAAAAAAAAAAAAAGATTGAAAAATTCTAGGGTGTCTAATGATGCTTAAACTTTTTAATTTTAATTTTTTTCTTTTTTAAGAAGTAAAAAGTTTTTGAAAAAAAAAAAAGTCAGCTTCGTTTCTGATTAAGACAAAATAATTCTACAAAAGGGAGGGAGGGAAAGCGATAACTTTTAGTTAAAACAATGCGAAAAGGAAAGAAAAAGATGTTAATGTTAGCACAAACAATAACTTTTCCGTAAAAAGGAAAAGCGATTAAAAGGAAAGGATGAACGAGATAACGATCCAAAATCAACGGAGCAAATATTCAAATTGACAATAGCGCAGAACAATAACAAGAGTATAGCAATTAACGTCCTCCTTATTTCTTCCCTTTCAGCGCGACAAACATCCCCTCCTCGTTCTCCCCACTCCTCCTTCTTTTATTTTCCCTCCTCTTTCATTCTTTCCAGCTTGCGTTTAGCAAGACAATAACGTTACAATGAATCCGACCCTCGGCACTTCAAAAAAAAAAAAAAAAAAAAAAAAGATATAAAAAAACTTGGCTCCGACGTTTAAATTTTAAGGCGAAAAGCCCTCGAAATGTAAAAAAAACTCAAGATTTTACATCAAATCAGCTAAATGTTCTTCAAACTGGAAAAGAAAATAAGTCCAAGAAAAATTCCAAAATGGCATCTCAATGAAACGACAAAAAATGTTTTCGGAGTAAAGTTTTTCAGGTCATTTTTAGAAATTTATTATTGTAACGGACTAGAAGAGCTTATAGAGGACTACAAGAGTCAAGAGACGAGAAAAATCTACACCATCGAACTAATTACCCCGTAAAAAATTTTGAGTCAAACGGAATCGCACGTACAAAAAAGGGATGCATAAATGATATAAAAATCATGCATAACTTATACAAATCATTAGACATACATAAAAAAAATGAATAAATTATGTATAAAGAACCTAACTTTCATATCCGAAAATGAAATTTTTCGACATGAAATTTTCCGGAAGCAAAATATTTCGAATTTTCCTGCTTAGTGATTCAAAAGTATTAAATGCATAAATTATGCAAAAAATTTACAGATTTCCATGCAATAATTATGCATAAATTTTGTAATAATTTAAAAATTTAAATATGCATAATTCTTACAAAATTTATGCATGTCCAAATTTTTGAGTAAATGATACAAAAATAATACATTTTTGACGTAGGAGGACTACGTATTTTTTTAAGCACCAAAATTTGAATATGCCTAGATGTAAAAATGTTGCATATTAGAATTTTAAAAAAATTATTTTTTAATTTCTAAAATGAATTTTTAAATTCATTAAAAAAAATGAATTTTTTTCATCAAATAAAATGAATTTTTAAATTCATTTAAAAATAATTTAAAAAAAAGTTTTTTTTTTTAAATTTCTAAATTTATGAGGTACGTCTCCATTAGTGAATTAATTACATGATATACTAAATTACAGAACGCAATTAAATGGTTTACAAAGGTGTTAATTTTTTTTTTCAAATCTTAGGAGCTCGATATCCTTTTTCATAATGTAGATTTAACCAGCAAGATCGAAAACAACGATTTAGTACCTTCGAAAATCATTCAATTTTATTCTGTAATTAATTACATCATGTAATCAATTCACCAAGGGAGACACACTTATGAATTTTTAAATTATTGCAAAATTCATGCATAATTATTGCATGAAAATCTGTAGAAAGGACTACGTCATAGGGCTCGGTCCTGGGGAAATCTGTCTGTCCGGGTGTCGATCAGTTCGCACCAGAACAGTTAAATTTAAAATTTAAATAATATTTTGGCCTTTTTTTAATAGTATAATTAGACGACATGAACAAAAGCAAGGACTTAGAAAATTTATTGTAAATTGTATTTAACTTTTTTTGTAAATTTTCGCTGTTTTTTTAAAGTAAAAAAAAAAATTTCTAAAAAATACAAGAAATAAAGTTAAAATTTTATTTTAAAATTAGACGACATGAACGAAAGCATGGACTTATAATTTGTTGTAAATTTTCAAGAAACTTAATTTTTTTTAAAAGAAACTTAAAAGTTGCTAAAGCAAGGAGTTAAAAATTTGTTGAAATTTTATTTAACCTTTTTTTAAATAAGCATATAGCAAGTTACATTATGTGACGGTCCACCAATTTTGTATGTTAGCGATATTCTGATAAATTTGACATATATAGATCTGTTAATTTGACAGAAAATAAATGTTAATAACCACAGAATTATGTTAAATTCGACATAATGACTATGTGGACCGTTTTAAACAGGAAAAAAATGTCAATTTTACAGATAATTTTTTACAGTGTAGTTAAAGTCCACTCTTCGAGTGCCTCTGGTGTATTCTTTTACTAAACATCTTCCCGGTTCCCTCTTTATGATCCATATACCGATAACCCCAACTGAGAGAATTAGGGTTGTCACTATTCGGCCCATTTTCACTATCCGGATATTCGGCAAATAATTTTGAAACTATCCGGATATTCGCGAATATCCGGATAGTTTCAAAATGCTCTTTTTTGCTGCAAAAATGGTGGAAAAAAAGAAAAAAATTTTTTTTTTTAATTCAAAATCGAATTGAAATAGAAGTTTACGTCAATTTTAAGTACAAAAAATTTAGTAGGACGATCGGTAAATGCTTTACATTTAGAAAAAAAAATTTTTTTTGTTACATCGTTAAAATTAAAAATAAAATCAAAACTTCAGAAAATGAACAAACGATCTGACATCTATGGTAATAAAATGAGGTAAAATAAAAATTAAAAATTTATTTCAAAATTAATTTTTTTGTAACCTTTGAAAATAAGCCCTCAAAAAAACATAAATTTGTAATAATGACGCAACATTACGCTCGGGCTCCACGAAAAATAACTCTCTTTTAGGCTTATCTTTTTCAAATTTTAACCAAAACAATGCCAGCTAGTGCTGCTGCCAATTAGGCGTGTCAAAAATTAAATATTTCTCTATTTTTTAAAGCATTTCGTTACTATCCGGATAACCGAATAGTTGTAGGAAGTATTCGTCCGAATAATTTTTGAGCAATTATCCGGATAATTCGCTATCCGAATATCCGGTTTATCAACCCTAGAGAGAATTACACCCCCCCTGCATCAAAGCAGTTTTTGGTTTCTTGGAAAAATTAAAAACTTTTTTTAAATGTTCGCCGTTTCTTTTAAATATCTTTTTTTGTTAAATATTAAAATTAGACTAACATGAACAAAAACAAGACCTAGAAATTTTAAATAAAATGCTCACTACATTTTTTAATTTTGTCAATTTACCTTTAGCATAGAAAATGAATGAACTTAAGCAATTTTTTAATATTAAAATTTTAACTTTGAAGACTTTAGTTAAAATTTTGACTAATTTTTTTAACTTTTGACATTTTTTTATCAAAAACTTTAAGTTTTTTTCGTGCCAGGAAAAAAAAAATTTTTTTTATCAAAAAATTCGGATTTTTTGACCAAAACCGAGCAAAAAAAATGCCTTAAAATTTTTAAATCGCTTCATTGCTTAAATTATTTGCTATATTAGGACAGTACCCCAAAGACGTAGTCCTACGTAGTGATATGCCCCCATTCCCCATTCTGATTTCTATGTATGTCAGTGTGTCCAAATTTTTTTATAATTAAGAGGAGGCTTCAGATATTTATTTAAATATACCAAAATAAATTTCCATGGCTTAGAACTTTTTTTTGGAGATACAAATTAGAAATCTGGCTTCGTAGCGAACTTCATAGTGATACTGGCATCTTTCCTTCAAAATTTCAGATTCTCAGGTTGTAAAGAAACTCCGGAAAACGCTTTGGAAAATATATTCCCGACATTTATTTTTGAAAACGTTTTCCAGAGTTTCTTTACAACCTGAGAATCTGAAATTTTGAAAGAAAGATGCCAGTATGAATATAAAGTTCGCTACGAAGCCAGATTTTTAATTTGTATCTCCAAAAAAAGTTTTAGGCCAGGGAAATTTATTTTGGTATATTTAAATAAATATCTGAAGCCTTCTCTTAACACACGACTTTTACCTTAATAATTAATATATATATTTTACATCATTTATTTAAAAGTCATGCACTGTAAAAAATTCTGTAAAATTGACATTTTTTTCCTGTTTAAAACGGTCCACATAGTTGATATGTCGAATTTAACATAATTCTGTGGTTATTAACATTTATTTTTTGTCAAATTAACAGATCTATATGTCAAATTTATCAGAATATCGCTAACATACAAAATTGGTGGACCGTTTTTAACAAATTAACAGATCATTTTTTACCGTGTGTAACTTACACCATTTTGCTATCGGAATATAAGATTTACGCTTAGAAATGGATGTAGAAGATAAAAATTATAGCTTTTAATATTTTAAAACATTGGATTTTTTTTTTCTTCTTTTTTTTGTCAATAAGGCTATTTAAGGCCTTATTTTTAGAAAAAAAATTATCTTGACAGGATCTGACCTACCTGTCCGAAGTCTAGGCATTTAGGTAATTCCTAACCGAACGAGTAACTACGAATGCAAAAAGGAAAAAAAAAAAAAAACTTAAAAGGCGCAACTTCTTTACTTCTGGAAACAAATTTTACGGAGGATTTAAAATTTCTCTTTTTGAATCGGAAAACACGCCAAAGAATAAAAAGAAAATAGCGGTTTACATTTTTCAATTCAAAAGCTCCTACGCCTTTGCAACGCGGACAAAAAAAAACGAGAAGAGAGAAAGAGAGAAGAAAAAAAAAAAAAGGAAACGCTTGAAAACTTTCGATCCGGGAAAGCTGTAGGATTCGGTTCTGTTTAAAATGAGCTTTACGTCTTCAATCAAAACTTGTTCCTCGGTCTTCTTCAAAGTCGAGAACGTTTTTATCCGGCTCGCTTTCTGTTTTCTTCTTTCTCTTTTCTTTTATATTATATTTGATCGAAAAAGTTTTCATTTTTTTTTTTTTTTTACTTTATTCAGCATTCTTTTTCCATTTCAAAGACAAATATAAATCAATTTAATCAGGTTTAATGTTTTTTTTTCTTCTTTCATCTTTTTTTTTTTCGACATTCATTGTTTTCTCATAAATAAAATTGACTAAACTTTTTATCAGCTTTTATTTTTCCTTTCGATAAAATCCGCTGACGGAAATTAAAAAAAAGAAGACGACGAAAGCCCCCTTTTGCAATTTTCAGTGCAATGCAACCGGAGCAAACGTTTATCTGTCCAAAACGTTATAAGCCGACTCGTGAGTGATTAATTATTAAACATAAGCTACCTTACAAGGGGGGGGGGAGAGAGGGGGAGGTTATATTTATACCTTAGGAGGAAAGTTGAATCGCGGCGGAGGAAGAAACGAAAAGAAAGGGGTGGCGTTTATATTCTCTTTCTCTCTCTAAATACCCGGAATGTAATAGAATGTCAAAGAAAGGGAAAGGGGTATACTAATTCAAAAATCCTATTATAAATATGACTTGGAGAAACCCGACGCGGCGCCCTCTATTTCATATTTCTGATTTGATTTCCTGTATTTACATAAAGTTTGCCTCGTTTTTGTTTTTCCAAGGATTATTTCGATATTCATGTCGAGTTCTCATTGATTACGTTATCGGGGAGAAAAGAGAGAGGAATGAGAAAATATTACTTTTCTGAGATGAATTTTCATTTCGGAAAAATATTATTTTCTTTTCGACTCTTTATTTTCTGCGATTTTTTTTTTTTTTTTTTTTTTTTTTTTTTTTTTCGTTTTTTGGATGTGCATTTGAGTCGCGTTGCATTCTGGAAGTCTATTTTCCGCACCAAGTTAATGGTTCTTCCATTTTTAAATAGACACATTCTACATTAATAAAATAGTATATTGCATTACTAGGGTGGAAAATGAAATTGTATTTCATTACCAAGAGTCCGAAAATGAAATTTTAAAAAAATGGTTCGGAATCTGAATGAAAATTGATTCGAGGCGAAAAGTAACTTGCAAATTAGGTTAGCACGTGGTTGGCAGGTGTCAGCAGGTTACGGCCGAACTTTACTGGTTACCGGATAACTTTACTACTGGTTACCGGATGATTCGTCACGGGAAAATTCGTCCCCGGAATATTAGTCACAGTTTTTTTGTCACAATAAAAATTTGGCTCGAATATAACTTGTCATACTTTGAATTTGTCACATGTTGCAATTTGTCACAGTTTTGACTTTTGTCACTGCTACAGATTGGTCACATTTTTTAAATTCGTCACTTCTTTGGTCAATTAGTTACTTTGTCAACGTTTCTTACTTTATATATGAAATGAATGTGGTTGAAAAAAACCGTAATTAATCTTAATGAAGACTTTAAATAATTAATTTGATACAATAAATTAGTCCGAAATAAAAGATCTGGATATTCATAAAATAAAATGTAATAAAAATATATTTAAAAAATGTAAAAAAAAGATGGAAAAATATAAGAAATAAAAAAAAAATCTAAAAAAAATTTAAAAATTTTCGGCAATGTTGTGACCTAGCAATCTTAAACGACATAAAAATAAATAAATAAATATCGAGACAAATAAATGTCGTGAAAGCTGGCAGCCGAATTCATTTTTGAATTTTTTCCCGAACAAGTAAATGCGGTGACAAATTTGTTATAGTTACAAATAGTAATATATGACAACGTTTAATTTGTGACAAGTTAAAGTTGTATCAAAATAGTAATATGTGACAAATAGTACTTGTGAAAAATGTGTAATGTGTGACAAAAAAATGTGACGAATTATCCGGATATTGGGAAAACAGGGAATCAGAGTTTCTAAAAAAAAGCCTAGAGATTGCTTCCGGGAATCGATTTTTTCCCGAAAAAATTCCCCGGGAAACTTTTTTTTAAAAAATTGTCGGGAATCCGGCTTCTCGGGAATGGAATTTTTCTCATTTTTGAGAATTCCCGATTCCCGGGATAGACAATTTTTTCCCCCGGGAAAGGGAATAGGCCTAATATGAATTTTATCAACTTTTTGACCATTTATCGCATAAAATTTTCCATGTTTTAGGAAAAATTAATCAGCGGATTTCGGGATTAATGGAACTTAGAATTAAAGAATATTAATTATTATTTCCTCTTCACCAACGTTTCGCTTGATATTTTTTGCAGCTTCGTCAGGGTTAAAAAGTTGAGCGGCAAATTAAAGATTATACGAACAATTAACTAAAATTATTTTAAAATTAATTAATCACCTCCAGAAAAAAGTTAAAAGGCGATTTGCGCTTGACATCCTATTTTTTTAAAAACAATAAATAATACATTAATGATGCGTAAAAAATTAAAATAAAATAAATACGCAAAAAAAAAAAAAAAAAAAATTTTTAGAAAAAAATTATAAAAATCAGAAATTTTTTTAACATAATTTCCTTTTTTTGCCAAAAGCGTGACCATTAAACAATATAGAAAAATTTCTTTTGACATGGTTAAGCTTATTGCTGAACTAAAATCCCAGAAAATACGGAAATCATGGTTATTTTTTTATTCTCGTCTTCCAAATAAATTCCTGGCTTTCCCGCACAGTAAAAAATATTATGTAAATATGTTCTAAGAGGTCCACATAAATTTTTTATGTTGTTTCTCCCATAAGGCAAACATAAAACAAAAACAACATAAAAATTATGTGGACCTGCTTATGTTGATTTATGTTGATTTTGACATAAAATTTTTTACTGTGCGGGATTCCCAAGAAATGAAAAAGCTAACCAAAACGGGAATTCCAGTTCCCGGGAATGGAAACATGTCGGGAATTTGCAATCTAGGTGCGGCTTATTTTGGATCGAAATTAACCTTTTATTAACCGTTTTGCATGTTTACCAATCCAAAATGGCTTAAAAGTCCGCCGAGCGAGCGCTTTTAGAAACTTTTAGCAAAAAAGGTCCAACTTCAGTATAAATTTCGAAAATTCAATTTTGTGACTTTCGCCCCAGTCGCTGAACGATCAACTACTCTGTCCAATGTCCAATTAGGCAGACGGGATGGAAAATTTCTGGCAGCACACTGCGAAAAATGCGGAAAATTGTGTAAGCACCTGGTCTTCATTTAATAGCACTACTTATATGCTTTTCACTTGATTTTATGACTATAGAAAATTTTTACACTTTAAATAAGTTTATAAAAATCGAAGACCAATATGTGGGCTATAAATGATACAATACCAAAGTGTGAACCCGGAGAAATCTCAATTTTTTTTTTTTTTTTTTTTTTTTTTTTTCTGAAAAAAAAAAAAAAAAAACACAAACAACTCAATCCGATTAACATCAGCTAATCTTAACCACAAATATACAAAAGGAAAAAAAAAAAAATAAAAAAAAAATAACCAAACGAACCTTTCGCCGGGAAATCAATAACATTCAAAGAATTTCGGAACCCGATTTTAAAAAAAGAAATATCGAAATCTATGAAGTGAAATCTTCTGGTTTGTTGATTTAAAAAAAAAAAAAAAAAAAAAAAAACATTGACAATCTTTATACGATTGTTCGTACAAAAGAAAAATCAATTCAAGTATGAAAACAAATTTTAAAAAAGCTCAATCTGATAGAAAAAAAAGGAAACAAACGTGAAAAAGTATATGAGACCGAGAGAAAGAAAGAAAGAGACGGAAAACGTCAAATGAAATGATTCCTTCCCAGTCCCGCAGCCCATCCCACCGGTCGGAAAATGTAAAATTGGGAATTGAATTATTTTCCTCTAGCGCCACTGATCCAGAATGGTTTCAAAATACCGCTATCTGTGAGATAACAAAGATTCATTTTTCAGCAGGGTCGGAAAAAAAAAAAAAATGTGGGAAATGTTCTACCATCACGCTGAACTGACATTTTTCTCTTTTTTTATTTTTTATTTCATTTTTGCGAAATGGAAAGAGTAAAAGGCTTACGACTGAAATATTACACGCAGGGCAGTATTAACGCTATCTAAAGATGCTCACCGCCGTTTAAATGGGAAGCGTAAAAAGGTTTAAAAACTAAATTTGAGACCTTTTTAAGGTCTCAAACTTCAACTTTTTGCGTTTTACCTTCTTTTTCTTCATTCCTGGCAAATTTTCGGGCTTTTCAGTCATTAAAAGACTTCATAAATAAATCAGGCCAGAGGCATGGAGTCATTCAAATACGACATCAGCATTTTGGAGGGGAAGGGGGTCGCCAAATGGTGACCAATGATCAATCTAGGTAAAAGCCTCTAAAATTCAAAGAGTTACGACAACTTCATACCTTAGCTTATGCTCGACCTGAGTTATTTTTTAATTTTTTTAAAATTAAAACATTTTACAGGAAACGATTCCGCAAGGTCAGCTCGGATCAAAGAGAGACAAGCGTAAAAATGAAGCGAACTATTTTCAGAGTGTTTTAATAGATTATGAAGCTCCATAATTAGCTGATTTGAGATTGATCGTGTGTTGGAATGACGTAATTCTCATGTCGAGCCTCCAATTATGTTCTATAATTAAAATTGCATAAACGAGTAACCATTTTTGCTACATCTTACACATAACAATTTCAAGTGTAAAACAGTTAAAGCTTAAAGGGCTGATGCCAAAATCGATATCATATTCCAGACGGAATAACATGTACATTTTCCGCCCGATCTGCAAGGGCGGGACTAGGGGGGGCAGGGGATATTTGGTAGAGGGGGGATATGTGAGAGATCGTCACTCATCCGAGCAAAGGACTAAGGAGGAGGAGAGGAGGGTATTTAGAAAGTAGGATAGTCCCCCTCCCCCCAGGATGTTAATTTTATAAAAAAGGTGTCATGTTATTGGGGGTCCGTGAAGTCAGAAGTACAATAAAGAGCTCAAATTGTAAAAACTATACCAGAATTTTAAGGTTTTTTTGAGCTTTCGGGGAAACCCAAGTTCAGAATTGGAGATTTTAAAACAAACAAAAAGTCTTGAGCCTCGGTAACCGAACTCACAGAAGAAGTGAATTGAAACTTCTTTTGTGTAATTTTTTCTATTTTGTTTGAACGTTGCTTAAAATCGTTAAATTTTCCTGGCAGTAAAATTAATATTATAAATAAAAAATTTGAATACAACAAGAAAAATACCATGTAAAGAAGAGTGAAACAAAAACAACAGCGGTTTTGATCATTTGGTAAAATGAGTTGGAGCTAGTCGGTAAATAAGAACTAAAAAAATTTTTACTTCTTATTTAAGCAACAAATTCGGAGAAAATAAGCGCAACAAATTAGGATAAAACAAAAAAAAATTATTGTTTTGAAAAATAAATGCTTCGCTCATTTTCTCCTAAATTTTTGCGCCTATTTTCTCCTAATTTCACCCAAATACGAAAACCACTGTTTTTGTTTCACTCTTTTTCTCCTAATTCGTTGCGCGTTTTTTCTCCTATTCTTCAAAACGTGCCTAAAGAAGTTTCACCTCAACAAAACATTATTTGCATTAACAATTTTTTTAAATCAAAGGGCAAAAGCTCAAATTTCGAACGTTAGATCTTCAGAAAGCTCAAATTTCGGGGAAGAATTTAAGGCCCAAAGAAAAAGTGTGTTATAAACTTGAGTTATTAAAACCCTAAACTCTGTTATAAAATTTTATAACCCGCCAAGAAAGGCATCTATTTATAATTCGTTATAAAATTTTATAACACAAATTATTTTTAGTTTTTTTTTAAGTTTTTTGTTTTCTTCTAACGCTTCCAGAATTTTCCTATTTCTGTTTTTCTTTGTTTTTGAGCTTTCGTCAAATTAAAAGTACAAGAAATAAACCGAAAATTCGGAAAAATCTGGAAAATATTATAAGTCAAAATAATTGGCAACTTAAGAGCCACATCCCAATCTCAGCCAAAAAACAGTTGAAAAGTAGTGTGGTGGAAAAAGGCGACTGGTAAGTCGACCACAAGACTCTGGTTCTATTCCAAAAAGTTATAATTTTTTTTTCCTCATGAAAAATGTTTAAAAAAGAGCCAATAAAGTCCCCATATGCTAAATATAGTGCAATTCAAGCATAAAATTAATATATTGCTTAGTTAAACATTTTAATTATAAAAATTTATAAATACTTATAAAATTTTATAATCGGCCAAAACGTTATTAGAGTTATAAAATTTTATAACGCACTTTTTCTTGGGCAGGTTATGAATTCCTAAGATTTAAAAAAAAAAAAAACGAACTTAAATTTGGCAGTGCTGTATATTTACGATATTTTAATATTTTTTCAAATTTCACAGGAGAAAGTTCAAATTATCCTAATTGTTTTTTCCGAAATCTCAAAGTCAGTAGAATAACATAAAATCCGTTTCCAGTTAAAAGTTTGAAAAATATTAGGTGCGAACCTGGCAGTGCTTAATTTTCGTGTCGCATATATAACTTTGGTATTAAAACGAACAACGTTTTTGGGTCATTCTCAAAAAAAAGTACACTTTCGTGAATTAAAATGTCCCTTTAGTTTGAACTCATTTTATCACCCTGATTTCAGTATTGTATATTTTTTTTACTTATCTAACGATATTTTTTAATTAAATTAAGAAGCTACGACATTAATATTCAATTTTTAACCAATTTAAATGAATTTCGCCTTTTTTTAAAAAATTAAAGTTGGCAAAATGTCTGGATTTGAAAAATTTGCGACAAATTTGGTCGACAAAATAAAAATGGATGAACCGTTTGTTTGTAAACAAATAAATAAAACATGGAAGAAAGTTGCAAGAAAATTAAAAAAAGTAATGCCGAAAGGCAGAGGGAATACAGGATGAGGAGAAAAACGGACCCCGAAAAGGAGAAGTTAAATCGTGAAAAAGATGGCAGAAAAAAAATCCCGGTTCAAGTGAAAGTTTGAAAAAAAAAAAATCCGATTAAAAATATGCCATGTCAGTTACCTAATTTCAGACTTTTTATTTCTGTGTATGTACACCTCTCGAAATATACCCTTAAGTAATTTATAAATTAACTAAGTTAATTAATTTTTTTAACTCAATTTGGGTGAATATTTGTGTGGAGGACAATTAAATTCCAGCTCCTGACATTATGAACCAGCTGTGTCGGAGACGCAAGCTCCTCCGATTACTTTCTTGCTTTTTTTCTGTCCGAAGAAAGGGGTTATCCATAAACCACTTTAGAACGTTAGGGGAGGGAGGAAGTATTCAAAATGCTAACTTTTGCTAACAAGGGAGGAGGGGTTTTACATATCTAACGTTAGCATTTGTTCATGTAGTAAACGTGCAAAAATGAAAATAATTTAAATTTTTTAAATGATGTACGCTACCCAGATGCGTTTCACACCTTTTCTTTGCAAAATTAAAGTTCCGAAGAATTTCAGACTTTTAAATGTTTAATGCTACCCCAAATGCCATTACTATCTAAAACAAAAATCAGATTCGGTAGTACGGTTTTCCCAAATTTTCTCCAAAAAACAAATTTTTTCATAGAAGTGCCAAAGGAAAAAATTGATTTTAAATCCCTCCAAGTACCTACTTACTGTACTTGGAAAGAACGGACGAATTTAAATTCAAATTTGTCGCAAAACTAGGATTCACTACCAATATTTGAAAAATGTAAACAAATATGTTTTATTTTCCCTTGTGTAACAGAGGCCAAAATTTTTAAAGGTAAAAATCGCGATTTAAATAAGATGTTATCGTGTCAACCTTAATTTCGGAGAGTATTAACTACAAGAAAAGGAACCCGATTTGAGGAAGTATTTGATAATCATTTCTTTTCGATTTTTGCAGATTTTTTTTTTCCAAATCAGTCGTAACAGAGGACAAAAAAATATAAGTTTTTCCTCTGTTACACATTTGAATCAATGAATACGTAGTTCGGGGAGGGATTTTTTTTAAAAAAAATTCTTTGTTGTTTCTTATATTTATATAAGAATATAAATTGAGGGATATAAGAAGTCGAAAAACAGGAATTAATTTAAAATTATCAAAAATAGAAAGATGTAACAGAGGACTAAAAAAAGTGGGGGACAGGAATCAAGTTGATATTTGTCAGTTAAATATTAAGTGCTCATTTGCCGCAGCTTAAATTTTCAAAGTACTGTTCATTATTTCTCTAAATCAGGTAAAATAAGAATTTTAAAGTGGTATTTACTGTTGCAAAATATAAGATTTAACTTCCATTCGGGTAAGAGGGACAGCCATTTTGTTGCAGCCGCCATGTATTTTAAACACAATTTTAAGTTTATACGTAGAAGTAACACATGAAATGTTAGAGATTTATGTATTATAATATTCTTTTAGGCGTTTTCTTCCCGCACCGCTTTCATTTTTTTCATAGATTTTAAGTGAAACATCCTATAAAAAAAGTAGGGACTTCGAAAGTGTATTTTTTTTTGAGAATGACCCTTTTGTTTTGTAGCTTCAAATGGCAAAATTATTTTTGAAAGCTCAAATTTGATGGCATGGAACGAAGCCTATTTTAAAATTTGAGCTTTTCATTGTACTGCCCAGGGAAGTTAGCAGTGCAAACTTGATAATGCAAATAACTTTTTTGTTTTACACACTACAAAATTTTGTGTACTTTTAACACAATTTATATTTAAAAAAACAGTCCACACATTCTTATTTGTAAATAATAACACAATCAACAAATAGTGCCTAGGAACGTGTGTCAAAATTAAGAGGAGGCTTCACGGAATACAAGAAGGAATGGCTGTTTTGTCGAATACTCGATTTACGATGAAAAAATCCAAATTTTAGGTATCTAACGAACTCCTCTGATATATCCCGGAAATTTTAGTGCAAGTTTCAACTTGTCTAAAATGTATGGACGGCGGGAAAATAATTTCAAAAAAAATTGCGGTCAAAAATCTTTGATTTTGTTTTCCTGGTTTTTGTTTGCTTGGAACAAGTTGAAACTTGTACCAAAAATACAAGAAGAAGTCAATGGAGTTCGTTAGATACCTGAAATTCGATTTTTTCCCCCGTAAATCGAGTATTAAACAAAACAGCCATTCCTTCTCGAATTCCGTGAAGCCTCCTCTTAATATAAAAAGAGTTCCCTCGCTTTGTGATTGGGGACACCCGAAAATCGCAACCACCTATATTTTCTAAAAATGTTTATAGCTTATATTCACCTTTAATCCACTTACCATCTTTATTCATCCCCATCTGCAGACATTTTTTCAAACGACAAGCCTGACACTGATTTCTGTGTGCTTTGTCGACTACGCATCTTCCTGTTCCGGCCTGACATCTAAAAAAAAAAATAAATATAAATAAAAATAAAATAAAAAATAATTAATTAAATAAATCAATTGCACCCAATGGCAAAAAAAATATTAAACATCTCCCATGCATCAAAAATTCCCTGAGAAAATATACACAAAAAATAAAAAAAAATCCCCTTCATTTTCAATTCCGGTCATGTTTCGACATGTCTTCCAAATGGAGAAAATACAAAGTAGAAGACGGCGAAACAGCACAGAGCGGAATCCGAGCGAATGCGCTTTTAAAAAGAGAAAATTCCACATTCATTTCTGACTCGCATCCCAGGAAGGATATATTATCCGGAAAAGAAAAGTTCAACCCGGTTTCCGGGGAAAGATTCAAGTAAATCGGAACGAGATTTAAAGCTCTGTTGGGGACCAAGTTTTATTTGGTGCTTGATGGTATTCCGTTGACCCCATGGGAGGATTTTCGTCTAAACAAAAACTTTGATGAAACTAAGCGTCTTTTTTTTTTTTTTTTTTTTTTTTTTTTTTTGTTTCGTTTTTCTCAATCAGAATTATAGAAAAACTTTTCCTTTTCTTTTTACTGCAATGAATCCGGAACATCGGCGCCCGAAAAAAAAAAAAAATACATAAATAAAAAGCTTTTAAAAAATATTTTTTTAATAGATTTTTTTCCCCGAATGTCAGCATCGAATTTTGTGGCAGATGATAAGAATGAAGTCAATGAAGAAGATAGAATCAAGATAAGAGGATTGGTCTCAATAGAGGAAGGATTATGATAGAAGCGATACAGCAGCAGGTCCCATGTGTTCTAACAAGGGTCAAACTAATTGATTTGGGGTTTATGCTCTGTGGGATGAAGTATTCCAGGATTACTTCGAGCCGGCGAGTCAAAAGGACACATCTCAATACGGCTTTCAGCTTGAGTTGATTCCCTCTTTCCTGAGGGTTTTCAATAACAAACACTGATTGAGAAAAAAGAATCTTTTTCGAAGGGCTGATCCTTTCTCAAATGGAATTCTGTATCAGTGGTGTCAAGATTCGGTATATTGCAGGTGAGCCATGGAACGAGGAGGGGGAGGGGATAGGGACTTCGTTTCGGGGATCGGTATCACATGCGATTTATTTTTATAGCTTGAGATTCAATTTTTATGTTGTAGAGGATTGCAAGTTTTAAATGATCAAGGGGTGATCCGAATGTATATAACAAAATGCTTTTCCGTTCGGGAAAAAACTCTTGAATTTTATTTCAGCAAAATGCTCCTTTTTGGACATCCCTAGAAAGTTCTACGTTATTTTTCAATCGTTTCTGTAATGAGCGCCTGTTGGGAGGTCTGCAATAGGACTTTGCTGAAATATAAAACGTAACAGCAAACAACGATAGTTCGTGATGGTAGGCCAGTTCACTAAGAATTTTGTTTTAGAAAAAAATGTTAGTCTTATGCTTATGTCTAGTTCTTTTTATTATGCTTATGGTCTTAACGCTGACAGTGAACTTAAGAAAATAAAGGGCGGCATTATCGGATGGATCAAAGGTGAACACTTAATAAGTCTTAATTTGTGTAAAATTTTAGTCTTATGCTTATGCCTAGTTTTTTTATGCTTATGGTCTTAACGCTGACAGTGAACTTAAGAAAATAAAGAGCAATGGCGGTATTACCGGATGGATCAGAGATAAACACTTAATCTGTTATTCTAATTTTATTGCTATAAACCTGTAGGTGGGAGGTAAACGACGAATCCAGAAAATTCAAAATGGCGGCAATACATTGTTTTTCATTAGAAATAAATGTCTACACTAGCAAAAAAAGAAAGAGTTAAAAATTTTCTTTCTTTCAAGTGAAGGCTCAAATTTTGAATGTCATATCTTTTGAAAGCTCAAAATCTGAGGAAGAATTTAATACCTATTTCCTATTTACAGCTTAAAAAAAAAAAAAAAACTTGGGAATCTGGCAGCTTTACGTAAATCGGATATTTTGAATATTAATTTTTTGACGAAGAAAACTCATTTTGACGATCATATTTTCTGAAAGCTCTAATTCAGAATGATAACATAAAATTGCTTATATTTTGATAGGTGAAAAAAAAAATATATATGGGAATCTGGCAGTACTTGTTTTTTCCTTTAGAGCCCGAATTTTCTTAACTTCTTACTAAAAAGCTTAAGGAAGTGTTTTTTTTTTCAAAGCTCAAATTTAGCTGAATTGAATAGTGTTTATTACGGAATCAGCACGACTTAAAAACAGAGCGACAAAACTATCGCTCTTGAAGCGCTGGGTGTCTTCAACAAGCAGCCAATCAAGCATTGTTCGGCACCAAATTCAAGAGCTATGATTGGCTACCGCTAAAGACACCTAGCGCTCCCAGCAGAATAATTTTTCGGCTGCGTTTCTCACTAGCTGAATTTTATTTTTTTCAGTGCAATTTAGCCGCCGTTTACCATTTAGCCATGCATTTACTATTTTTGTTTTTCAAGTTTACTAAATTCGAAAGTTTATGGTTTACCTGAAAGCTAAAAAAAAAAAAGCTTGAAAAGGAGGAGAGCCGATCACCCGTGTTTTTGGGCCTTGGGTGTGTAATTTTATGTGTAAAACACGGAAGGAGTTCACCCTTGGCATGTGTATGTTTAAACATGTCCGTCTGAACTTGTCTCATGCAAGTTTTAACACGTTTAAACTTGTCATGTACATGTTTGAACAGTTTTGAAATTTTATCCTGCAAGTTTGAACAAAATTAAACTTGTCATGTGCGTGTTTGAACAAGTGTGAACTTGTCTCAAATGTTTCCCAATATGGCTCCGTCTTCGCCAAAAAATTTTCTACTTCCAAATACAAATCCAAATATTTAACAAAGCTTAAAAAACAAGATTGTTTTTCTTTTAATAGAATCGTTGTAAGTACAAAACTTAATTCATTTTTAGTTTTTTTCACAAATCGATCGAGTAGATTTTTTAAAATTTACGTAAATATTCCATCTCCGAATCCCATAAGAGCAATGTTTTGATTGGACTTTGAGAGGTAACTTTGACATTTAATGACATTGAAATTACATGAGCCAAATATCTAAAAAAATTCCAGTTGATTCATAACGTTCTGAAGAATCAATGATTATTGAAAATTGAAAAAATAAAAAAATCCTACCGAAATTCAATAGAATTTCCGTAAACATGCCTACAGCCTTAACAAATTTTATATCATTATTAACAAAAAGTGAGTTAAAAACAATGTCAAAAAGCAAAAAAATATTTTTAATGACTTTTTGGTTCATATAAGGAACTGAAACAACCTGAAGATTGTGTTGTCCGATCAGTTATGTAAAATTGTCAAAATTCTCAATTGATTTTGGGCCAAAAATAAATTTTTTTGGACTGTATAGAGTAAAGATGGCGCAAAAATTGAGGCAAGTCTAAACTTGTCAGGTGATATTCAAGGATTAAAAAGTGTGAAAGTGTTTACTCAATCCAATAAGATTTGGTCTCAGCTTTCCACGTAAAAGATAGAGTGCCTAAGGTCTTAAGAAGAACTTTCACTTTCTTTCACCTTTGAAAATGTCTTTTGCCAATAAGTACGTTGCATAAGCTCATGCATAACATTTTACATAAGTCAAAACAAACTGAAACGACACTGATGGATACCCCTGTCGAATCGTAATCCTTTTAAAAAATCATTTAACATATTCTTAAAACGATCCTCATTCTCAAATCGCAAAAGGGGAATCTCATCCTCCCCTTTTGAATACAGGGAATCTATTTCATAATGTGCCAGTGTAACATGAATCATATGTAAATCGCATTCAATGGTTGATATTATTTTAATTTGCATGTCTAATATCGGCAATACAAATATTATACGCCAAATAAACTAGGGGAAAATAATATGTGGAAAGATCCTGCGCCGGAGTCCAAAAAATATCAAGTTTATAATCATTTTTTTATCAAACATCTAAATTAATTGATAATTGAAAATGTCGCTTTTGTAAATTGATCAATTTGTAGCAAATCACCCTTAAAATGAAATCTATACTCCAACCCCTCCGCCCTAGTTTATTACAATTATCACGTTATCAACTCGCTTGATAGGCCATCTCCAAATGCGGAACAGTTTCACAGAAGCACGTAACAGTTGGTTCGGGACTTTGGGGGCACTCAATCTTATACGTGGGAAACTCATGCCAAATCTCATGAGGATAAACACTTGAAAATTTTTTATTCGAGCACACGGTTATCGCAAATGAATAGAATTCGTTTCGAAAAGAAAATCCTACGGCTTTAATCTTTTTTTTTTTTTTCTATTTCCTAAATCGGTGGGATGATTTCAATTTATAAAATTAAAAAATAAATCAAAAACGTAATAAAAAAAATTAAAAAACGTACCTGTAAATGAGCTTGCGACGAACGCTTCGTTTAAAAAATCCGCTACACCCGTTACAAGCCAGGATCCCGTAATGTTTCCCGGAACTCGTATCGCCGCAAACGACGCAAGACAATCCCAAAACTTTCCCCTTCCCGACCGGTAGGTGGCCTAGAAGAAACGGACTAGGCGGTGATCTTTGTGCCTGAACAACTGTTTGATGGTGTGGTGTACAAGGTCCAAGGCAAAGAGGCATTGGATGAACCGGACTGGATCCGGCCGAGTAGCATTCTGGTGACGAACCGAGATGAACGGCATTTTCGTTTATTTGTCCACCTAGAAGGAATTTATGTATTTATCTATGAAAATAAAAGGAATCATCGCGTCCATTTTTAGCTTCCTCCGGTGACTTTCACGAAACGAACAGATGGCGACTTCTGAAACTAGAGAATAAGTTGAACTTTTAACAACCCCGTAGAGATTTTTTTCACTAGTTTGATCGTCTGCAATGAAATCATTTCAACATTATTCTCTCGAATTAATAAATGGTTTTAAAATTAACATCTAATTTAATGTCGTGACCGACAAGTATTAACCGTCATCAAAGTGACGGACCAGCTTACAATAAAAGATACAAGATCCTATAATCAAATCTGTACTTCAGTGCAGAACTAGACAAAGCCCTGTCACGAATTCCAACTTCTTATTTCAAACGTGACTTTACCACGGTCGTTTAGACAGGTCCGGAAACTTCCTATGCCAATGTCCCGCTTAACTACGCACATTTTAGTTCTAAAATGGGCCACTGGCGACGCTGCGATCTTGAGAGCCGCAACATGTCTAATCGTATAAGTTGGGACCATGGCCATATAAACGTCTACATGGCCTTGTGTCGCCATTTGTTTACAAATCTCAACGATCAATCAAAAAGCGTCTCGCATACTAGTAGCGCTTACAGTAATAGAAAGGAAGAACTAATTTTTGCGTAGTTAAGCGGGACATGACCTCCATGTATTAAGGGATAGGAGTTTCCGGACCTCTCTATACTTTACAAAACATATACAAGCGTTGCCAACTCAAATTAATGTCTTCCGCGAGTTAACTTTTCTGCTGCTACAAAATAAACTAGCAGAAGGCATAAAATCAGCACTGCCAACGTTTGAGCCTGAATACTTTTTGTAAAGTCGGGTTTGAAATAAGAAGTTGCAATCCTTGAATGGACTTGGGTCTAGTTCTGCTGCAGAAATGGTTTCCTATTATTGCCAACCGATCCTATACGGTTGGTACCTGCAGCAACTTATCCGATCCGCCTAAAGCAAAGGGTTCCTCAGGGCAAAAGGGTGTCCTAAAACCAGCACGCTGGATGTAAGCATGGGCAGACGACTTACAAGCACAGGACCTACATCCTCATGCCGTAAAAATAGAACCGCATTTAAGAATATTTTCCTGGCTTCATTGAATAATGGCGAGTGAGTAATAGTGAGCAAGTTCTGTATTGCAAAAAAAAAAAAAAAAAACAGCAATAGTTCGGTTTTGTCTAATACTCGAGTTAAGGGCAAAAAGTCAAAACTTTAGGTATCTACGAAATACCTTAGGTTTATTCTTGTACTTGTAAAACAAGTTTCAACTTGTTCGAAAACGAAATGAAAACCTTTCGGTCAAATAAATTCTTCTTGAAGTTCCTTTTTTCAAAATCTGAGCTTGTTGAAACTTGCATTAAAAAGTAAAGGTGCGGATACACTCAGAAAAAGGAAACATTTTGAACAAGTTCAGTCTTGCAACCAAACAGCAATGTTTCATAATAAAGCCAAAATGCTTTGTGACAAAGTTAAAGTTGTTTCTCGACAAGATATTTTTATTGTTGTCGCATGACTTTTTAAAAAAACTTTTGTCTCAAAGCATATTTTAGGGCTATTCGAGCCGATATCGCACTCAAAAACGATACTTAGTGATACCGAGAATCGAGATGAGATTGCAAGACTGAGACTCTTTCTTTTCCGATATGAGAAAAGCGACCGAGACGAGACTGCTCACATCGTATCGGTCTCGAGATAGTCTCGGTATCGAAAGCAGGTCTCGGAAACAAGTTTCAACTTGTTCGAAAACGAAATGGAAACTTTTATTGGAGATAGTGTGTTTCGACTGTTTGTGAAAATCATGTGACTACAAGTTTTCACGCTCATGTTGGTTTAAACTTGTGGTCACATGGCGCTTTCACGAAATGTCGAAACAGATTATCTCCAATCATATTTACGATGGAGATACGTTAGTTCACCTCCGACGCACGGAAATATCCAGTACAGTATATTTTGTACATTTCAGACGAAATAATTATTAGATAAGCATTAAGAGGAGGCTTCACGGAATACCGGGAGGAGTTTTGTCTAATATGTACTCGACTTACGGAGAAAAAACCCAAATATTAGGTATTTAACAAACTCCTCCGGTACATCCTGGAATTTTTAGGACAAGTTTCAACTTGTCTGGAATGTATGAGTGGCGGGAAAATAATTTCATAAAGGAATTGCGGTCGGAAAACAGAACCAAAGGGTTTTGTTTTCCAGGTTGGTGTTTGCTTGGAACAAGTTAAAACTTGTGCCGAAAATACAAGAAAAAGTCAAAGGACTTCGTAAGGTACCTAAAATTTGAATTTTTGCCCCGTAAATCGAGTGTTGGACACTGACGGGGAAAAATTTCATTGACTTGTAGTTTAATTTAAGAAACAAGACAGAACTTGCTCAGATTATTTTATTTCATTTTTCCGAGTGTACCCGCACCTGTCCTTCTTAGTGCAAGTTTCAACGTGACTCAAAATATTTGCGAAAAAGGATTTTAAGAAAAAGTTTTGTATTTACGATGGAGATACGTTAGTTCACTTCCGATTTATAAACTTTTGTAAATAATAAATATAAATACGTTTTATGCATTAACGATTTTTAACCGAACATCAAGAAAACGAAAATCTCTGTATTTCCGGCGACAATTAGATGAAAAGCAAGCCATGATTTAAAAAAAAAACCAAAAAACAAAAGGGATTTCCTACAATGAAAATGAGACATGTATCCGAAAGACAAAGAAGTTCAGGATTTGAAAACGGTGCTGCGAAGAAACTACATCTTGATATCTCAACTCCTGGTGCAAAAGATAACCTTACAAAGAAGCTGTTAATGTAGCCGAGTGTATAAGATAAATACAAGAGAGAGAGTATTGGCAATTGAAAAGCGAAAAGGAAATCTAGCAAGATCCGGGAAGGATCTGCGCAACTGAGTCCCTCATCCCTCATCCCTCCCTCCGCTCTCTCACTCTGCGTTATTGGGGTGTCAATAGAATTAAGTGTAGTATCCCTCACACCCCCGGTATTTTATTTGCGGTGCAAGTGCCAACGGTGGAGGGCAATCGAAAATTAATTATCCCCAATGGAGACCTCGGCGTTTAATCAAGCTAGAAGCTCCGAAGCGAGGAGAAACATCCTCGTGGGCGGAAGGCGGAAGGCAATAGATATGCTAATGAAATTTCACAAATTGATTCTACTTGTAACACAGCTTTGACATCTCGGCGCTCGCTCCCTTGACGCCGCCAAGTTTCTTTTCTCCATCTCACGCCGAGAGAAAATCCCTCCTTTTTTTTTTATTTTTATTCCAGGGAAAATACTTCAAGGAAACATTTTATGTGAAAACTTTAATAAACATTTGGGTCTTCCGAGCAAATGTTTCTTTCGAATCGTCTCCTTGAAATAATAATATATACAGATTGAAAAATATATACAACGGAAAAATTCAGGAATTGAAAGCAGTTTTTTTTTTTTTTTTTTTTTTTTTTCTAAAGTGATTGTATATGTACTTTTGAAGACATAATCTTAATGAATTTTCCAGAAGGATAGGAATTTCCTTGGTTTTTTTAAATAAATTTAAAGTAATGATTATTTGTTTCGTTTAAAAAAGGATCATTACCAAGCAGAAAGAACTTAAGCCTAAATATATATATATTTTTTTTAAATAAAATTAGATTTTAGGTTTCATTGTTATGAATAATCGGCATTGTGGGCTCGAAAGGAACTGAAGAAAATCGAATTATTTACAATGCTGTGCAACGAATGACTTATCTTTGACCGGAAGGGAAAAAAAGCCACAAAAAATCCAGATCATTTTTCATTGACTTTTTTGACGGAGGACTACACACCTTGGGGCTCGAACCTGGGGAAATCTGTCTGTCCGGGTGACGGTCTGTTCGCACCAAAAATTAATAGTTAATTGTTGACGTATTTTAACTTTGAAAATTTTAAATAGGTAATACTTCGGCAATTTTTTTTTCCAGCTTTTGGCCTTTTGTAATAGTAAAAAAAATAGACGATATGAACGAAAGCAAGGACTTAAGGTTCTAGTTGGTTTACATAACCGGCCGGTCAGCCGGGCAGTGAAAATTTTTTAACGGTAAAAAAAAAGTTTAATTTTTTTTTTTGAAATTCGGTTTTTGCACGTGAAAATGAGATCGGATCGCACCGAAACCGCGCCAAAACGTTTTGTTATGTTTAAAAGGTAAAGATTCGTTATTGAAAACGTATGAAAAAGGCTTTACTCTGCCTAAATTTGATAATTTTTTTTTAATGTTTTCGAAATAAAAAAATAAAACGCCATTTTGCTTTTTGTTGTTGAAATAGTTCGTGGTTCCACCGCTAGAGCGCTGCACTAGTCTCTCGGAAATAAACATTTTTTTTTTCTGCGAAAACAATTAAATATTATCAAATATAAGAACTATTAACTGTTGTTCTTGCATTTAATATTATGGAAATTTATCTCTGAACATAACGAAACGTTTCGGGTACGGTTTCGGTGCAGTTAGACCCCGTTTTCATGTATAAAATATTGGATTAAAAAAAAAATTTTTAACGTATTTTTTTATCGTTAAAATGTGTACACCTCCCGGCTAACCGGCCGGTTATGTAAACGAACTAGAACCTTTAGAAAATTTCTTGAAAATTTTATTTAACTTTTTTTAAAAGTTTTCACTGTTTTTTTAAAAGTAAAATTTTCAAGAAATTTAAAGTTAACATTTTGTTTTAAAATTAGACGACATGAACAAAAACATGGACTTGGAAAAATTTCTTGTATATTTTACTTTTAAAAAAGTTAAATTTTAAATAATATTTTGACTATTCTTTTTTAACTTTTGGCTTTTTTAATATAGTAAGAACTTAAAAATTTTAAATAAAATGTCCACTACATTTTTTCATTATGCTCTTTTTCCTTTAGCCAAGAATATAAGCATAATCAATGTTTCAATAACAAAATTTTAATTTTGAACTCATTAATTAAAATTTTGACTAATTTTTTTTTAACTTACATTTCTATCAAGAAATTCGAATTTTTCGACCAAAAGCGAGCAAAAAAAAAAAATGCCTTAAAATTTTTAAATCGTTTCATTGTTTAGCAATATTAGGACAGTACCCCAAAGACGTAGTCCTACTTAGGGCATGCCCCCATATCCCAGTCTGATTTTTTTGAGGGCACTCTTTTGTGGAGCTCCCTACAGTACAGGCTTAATCTAAACTTACATTATTCGATAAGCTAAGCATATGAAAATTTAAAGAATCGTTTTAGGGTTCCAGGTTTTTAGTCGCGTGGAAATAAGTTCACTTGCAATTAACATAAGAATCAGGATCAAAAATCGCATTGAAATCCATTTTCGGGCAAACGTAAAGAAAAAAATTATTTCATTTATCTTATTAATGGGGATTTTTACGGCAAACTAAATCCGCTAGGGGGGCTCTGGCTGCTATCGTGGTAAAATGGCGGCCGGCTTCGGATTGGTCAATAAATATTCCCTTCTCATATTAATGTCATTTATTAACCAATCCGAAGCCGGCCGCCATTTTACCATGATAGCAGCCAGAGCCCCTCTAGCGGATTCAGTTTGCCGTAAAAATCCTCATTCAACCAGCATCATTTATTTTTTTACAAAAGGAGCGCCAGGCCAACATCATCATGTTTGCAATTTTTGCAAATTATTTTTGTAAAGAGTTCACAAAACATTTTAATTAATATAATAAAAGCGAATTTTCATGTAACAAAATTATGTAGAATGCTAAGAGGAATATTCCCATACTTTTAAAAAAATTATTCGGAACCAATTCAATTTTTTTTTGGCGCAAAAACCATTCTTCAAAAATAAACAATGTTGCGCCCATGCTTAAATTGCAAGGGGAACAATCAACTAAGAATCTAAAATTCATCGGTAGAACATCCTTAAAAGATTTTATTTTTCGACGTTTTACTACGTTTCAATAATTATTCGATTGATTTTCAATAGCCGCGGTTAACCGGCGAATAATTCGAAAATTAAGCGGTCAACCGGTTAATTTTCAAATTTCGTTTTATTCGTGTTTTTTAAATAGGTCGGATCGAAAATCGGCTTTTGAGTCGATTTATTTATCAGCAGAATTTTTTAAATAATAATGGCAACAGATAAACAAAAAACGAAAAAAATTGGCTATTAATATATGCAATTTTCAAAAAAATGAAATTCCGTAGAAACAAAGATCGCACTAATAAATGAATCAAATACTCTGAATTTTTGGATGTTGCTAGCACATCACATGAGCTAAATTCAAAGAATTCAATATCGGCCCCTGCTGCGATGTAACAAACGAGTCAAAAAATCAAAATTAAACTTCAGTTTTGGTACTTTTTTTTTGTTTTTGGTCAAATAACCGGTTAACCAGTTAAAAGGCTGAACTATTCGGTTATCGAATATTTGAACAATTGATCGATTAACGGTCAAACGGGTTGACCAGTTTAGGAGCCCTGAACGTACCTATGTTCAAAATATTTTCATACCGAAATAAGCTGCCCACTGAGGTCTAAGAACAAATGACTAACTTTATTTGAATTGGACAGTATTTTTTTTAACGGGAAAAAATATTTATCTTTAAAAATGAAAACTTATTTTTTGAACGGAATTTTTTGAACTATTTAACTTATTTTTTGAACGGACTTTCGATAAAATATCAAGAAAATAATTGAAGTACTGAAATAACTTACGGGAAAAAATCCTACAAAAGCTTAAGTATTCAGCAAAAAAAAAAAAAAAAAAAGGATAAAATGTTTAAGAATTTTTTATTTTTATTTTTGAAAACGAAATAGGAAAAGTAAAGAAATTGCAAAATAAAAAAAAAAATCTGAGGTTAAAATTTATTTAATTTGCCACGATAAAATCTCAGGGGGCAAACACCCTTTTTAAGAAGATGAAGCGAACCCTCTTAAAACCATTTATTCTATACTTATAGCTATATTCTAAAGGATAATGTCAGATTTATATTTTAGGAAAAGGGGGCGCAGAACTTCTGTCACGCCATCCTTTGGCTATCATATTGTCATTCTTTCAACCATGCATGGTCAAGTATAAAATTTTTTTTCCAACCGCTCTTTTTGGGTACAGGATTTCGACCGAAAGGGTCATTCACATTTTGGAATCATACTGGCTGAGATTTATCTATTTTCACATTTTACTTAAAATTCGAAATTTTTAATAAATCACTCAAGGTAAAAAAAAGGGATGTGAAATAGCTTTCTCCAGCCATCTCCATTCGAATTAACTCGCTTAAATTTTTTGTAATAATTTTGCTTTTTTGGTCATAGTTAACAATTTTTAAAAATAAATCGAAGGCAAGCTGTCCGAATCAACAAAAAATTAACAAAATAAAAGCTAATCCGAATTCCCTAGTGAAATTACATTTTTTCTTTCCAAATTGGTAAAGTGAAATCCGTTAAGTATGCTTTGTAATTTTTGTCCTGTATTTAAAAAAAAATTTTTAAAAATTGGTGGCATTTGCGCAAACTGTTTTCCGGGATATACACTAAATTCGCGAAAATTCTAGGGTTTAGGCACCATCAAATTCATTTAAATTTTGGAAAAAAAAATCTGGTTTTCTCAAAAGCCTATTCCCAAAATTCCGAGAAGTTACCGTGTGTCAATAAACTACTACCACAGAATTTCTAAAACATTTTTACCCTTAAAAACCTTTATTTTTGTTAAATAAATGAAAATGACCATAGAAGGAAAATAATTTCCCTTTTGAAAAGAATGAAATTTCCAATTCGACGACCACTTCTGTTTTTTTTTTCCCTGAAAAACAAAAAAAAGGGGGATTCCTAGCTTTTATTTTTCTACAATTTTTTTTCCTAAAAATAACTTGTATTTTCCCAATCCAACGATTTCTGACTTTTCCCCCTAATATCAAGGCATTTAATTTTTTTCCTTCTAAAAATAGAATAGCAGATTAAGCATATGCCTTTTGCCAAAAGATCTAACAAAACTAAAATTTGAGAGAAAGACTCAGGGTCGTGAACAATACTTGAACAATACTTGTTCAAGACATTTCCTTTTTTTGAGTACGAATGGGATTCCGATTTCGATTCCGATCCAGAATAAAAATTTAAATCGCGATTGCTGTTTACCTAAAGGCAGGTATCATAGTCCCTCCTTAATAAAAAATAGGACATTTTTTGAAAAAATACAGGACCGGATATATTTATCCTATAGGATAGGATTTTTATAAGAAATATAGGACAAATACAGAACAAAAACTCTTAATTTCCTTTTTTTGGGTCTACTGACGTTCCAACACGCGACTTTTCAACACGGCACTTTCCAACACGGACATTCCAACCCGGCGATTTTTAAACACTGAGATATTTAATGACTCGGACATTCCAACACGTTGACTTTTCAACACGTCACTTTTCAACACACTGGCTTTTAAACACATGCGACACTTCAACACGGCGACTTTTAAAGACTGTTATTATAACATTCGTACATTTATTTTTAATCTTGTGTTTTAATTCGTAATTTAATTATTTCAGTGCCTATTTTTAAACTTTTAAAATCGAAAAATTATAGAAGATAGGCTAATGATAAAATTATACAGAAAGTAAGTTAAACATGATTTTTTCAAAAAGGGAAAAGTCTTAACGCAATTTATGTTTAATTTTATTGAACTATTTACTTAGCTTAGTTGTTACAGGTAAGCTAAACATATAGCATAAATGACAAATATGGGTAAGTAAATTGTTCAATAAAATTAAACGTAAATTGTGTTAAGACTTTTCCCTTCACTATTTCCATTTTAGAAAAAATAATTTAACTTACTTTCTGTATAATTTTATCATTAGCTGATCTTCTATAATTTTTCGATTTTAAAAGTTTAAAAACAGACACTGAAATAATTAAATTACGAATTAAAACACAAGATTAAAAATGTACGAGTGTTATAATAACAGTCTTTAAAAGTCGCCGTGTTGAAGTGTCGCATGTGTTTAAAAGCCAGTGTGTTGAAAAGTGACGTGTTGAAAAGTCAACGTGTTGGAATGTCCGAGTCATTAAATATCTCAGTGTT
Organism: Liposcelis bostrychophila; assembly: GCA_037577465.1. Lineage (NCBI taxonomy): Eukaryota > Metazoa > Arthropoda > Insecta > Psocodea > Liposcelididae > Liposcelis > Liposcelis bostrychophila. Next base: position 10,775,594 of record CM075212.1, read on the forward strand.
TAAAAATCGCCGGGTTGGAATGTCCGTGTTGGAAAGTGCCGTGTTGAAAAGTCGCGTGTTGGAACGTCGGAACACCCTTTTTTTGATAAAGAAATTTTAAAAATAATATTTGTTTTTACTGTAAAGAAAAAAGTTTGTGAAGTGAAGAAAATTATCAAAAAAAAAAATTAAATATTGCAGCAGAAAATAACAAATTTATCATAAAGTATTAAATTTAGGGTGCAAATTCACTATGGAATGTTGTACCAACTTGTTGTACCAACATCTTTGACAAACAAACGAGTCGACTATTGCAGAATTTACTCCTACGCCGAAATTAGTGTGGGATGTTGGTCCAACAAGACCAACAAGTTGGACAAACATGTTGTACCACTTACACACACTTGTACCAACATACCAATATGTTTATTGCAGAATTTACTCCTACGACGAAATTAGTGTGGAATGTTGGTCAACCAAATTAGTGTGGAACTTGTTGTACCAACCAAAATTCCATAGTAATTTTCATCACACGGTACTGAAAAGTGGACTTTTCAGTACTGGGCAGTTTATTTACAGACTATTTTACGCCGTACCTTGTGATAAAAAATATCTTTCAATGCAAGAAATGCAAACGACTTGCCCGTCTCGACCTATTTAAGGCCCTCGTCTTCGGCTCGGGCTTAAAACTCGGTCTCGACGGGAAATTTTGTCGTTTGCAGTCCTTATATTGAAAAATACTATAGTTGGACTACTAATACTATAGTTGGTGGGCGTTTGTCATATAAGGCATATAGGACAACTATCATACCTGCCTAACAGGATAACCTATAAAATAAACCTTATACCGAACTCTTTTCATTTCGGCCAATTTAGTTTTTCACGGGGAACCCTACCTTGACGATATAAAACCCTCACCAAAAAGAAAAGATTACGGCATCTTCAAGCACAATTCATCAACTTCCATTAACACATTAAAGTCCCAAGTTAACAATGTTAACAAATAAGAAAGAATACAAGAGAGTTAAAAAGACGTCATGAAATAATGTTCATTTGTAAATAACTCTACAGATTTAATAAAGTGGAAGAAAATTTGATAAACCCACTGGGAAGTGATAATGAAATTACGAGTAAAATCACGGCGAACCCTCCCTCTCGGCAAAGCTTTCAAACAGCAGTCGGCAAACTTCGTTAGCTTTTATTTGTTAACGACAACGACAAGAGGTCATGACTACTTTTACTTCACATCTAATTCCCGTGTTTTTGAAATCCCTTTTCCCCGTCAATCTCAGGGAGCAAAAATATACCGGGAGAAACTCCTTTCCCGAAAAGGAAAGTCATTTCTTATTTTTTTTTAGAGTCAAGAATTGCAGGGAGGGGTAATAAATGATAATCTTAGCTCGTATATAAAGTTTGGTTCAATCATTCTCCGTTTAACGTTTATGTGCACGTACGTACATGTCATCATCGTTAAGCTTTTCTCATTGAAAATGACCGCGCGGTAAAGGGCTTAAGGGAAAAGCGGGTATAAAACGGGGAAACCGCCTTATTATGCGTGGCCGGGCGGAATCCTTTGTCTATGGTTTTTATATGAAAGGTTGTTTAGAAGGTTCACGGGAAATTTGATCCCCAGTGAGCCAAGCTTTGGCGGTAACGAGAGAATGATGAGGACGCTCTCCCGTCTACGTGATTCGAATCGTAAGGGAGATTTCCCTGCATAAATCTGGGATATTATCGTTATTTCGCTTGAACTGCATAAAACTTAATTAAACCCGTTTTTTTTTCTCTGCACAACGTAAAAAAAAATAAAATAAATGATCACGCGTTTTTTTAAATTTTTTTTTGTTTTTTGTTCGTTTAACCTTTTTTTGGGGGGAGAGTAAAATTGTTCCAATGAAATGGTGTGGCCTCATCTCCCCTCGTGGGAAATAAAAAAACATAAAAATAAAAATAAAAATAAAAAGAATAAAGCAGATGTCCGGAGGGTTGAGGTTCATTTTTATTTAATTTTTTATAGCGGTCACTTTATTTTTTCAAAAAATCGGCTTTTATTTTTCTAAAAAAAAATTTATGGGCGCCACGAAAACTCCCAAAAACAAAAAAATTAAAAAGAGAAAGATCCACGAAAGAATCACCAACAGCATCAGCTACCGTCGGGAAAATTTTAATCTCCAGAAAAATTAGGAAAAAAAATTTTTTACCGTCGAAATTTTTTTCCCTTTAACGGAAAAGAAAAATCGATTTTTTTTCCCCAAAAAAATTTCAATGAAATGTCTTACCACGATTTTCCATATCGGTGACAAGAGGCAAAGGTTGTTGCTGCTGCTGCTGTTGTTGTGGTGGCTGCTGTAAACTACTTTGAGATTGAGAAGCACTAGACGAATTTTCCATATTTTTCTGAATTTACAGAAATTTAAATTTTTTTCTTAACTCGATTTGTCCCGAACTATATTTTTTTCCGGCAAATATAAAATTTTTTTTTTAAAAACAAATAAAAAAAATTTTTCCCGATTTGTGTCAGTCAACTACCTTACAAGAAAAAGAAACAACAATCTCATCCACAATCATCACAGTAAAGTTTAAAATATAAAACGCGGGAAACTCTTAAAACCGAATTCGGTGATTGAATGAAATATTTACGATGCTCCCCATCAAAAGTTGGTTTTCCACGGTAACAAAGAATCAGAAGAGGGGAAACTAGGAATCGCGGAGGGGGCGAAAAATCGCAAGTTGAATCTATCGGTTCAAAAAGCGCAAACTCCATTTTCCTCTCGTAGTCAAAAATAAACAGAGCTAAGGGGAAAGTTTGCGAGGTGTATCGCGGAAATTAAAAACTCTAAGCCTTTTTTTCCCCACAAAACATTTCCTTTAAAATTTTTGCATTTTTTTTCCGGACAAAAAAAATCGACCGAAAAATAATTAAATAATTAAAATAAATAAAAAAAAAATAATAATAAAATATTGCACTCGGTTATTTTTCTTTTTTTTTTCCTCCTACCCGGAAAATTTTTTTTGTAAAAGGCGTGGCAAAAGGAGAAAGCGAAGATTTTTGGGTGCACGAAAAAATTTTATTTCCCCGCTTTCTGATGTAAAAAAAAAAAATTGATTAGAAGACATAAAGAATCATTACACCATCCTATCATGCTTAATTTAAAGGGAAGGAATGGTTTTTATTGGTTGATCATATGTCATGCGCTAATCCGATTGGCCCCGCCTGCGACCGTGACGCCTGATGGTATTGGATACTCCACCAAGTCTTGAAATAGGGACGAAAAGTTTCCTTTACAAAATCAACGTTCAGTAGGGAAGGAAGAGAGAGAGCTTCCCGTCTTTTTCCTTTTTTTTCCCACTTTTTTTCCTGTTAATTTTTTTTTCTCCTTAAAAAAAAAAAAAAAAAATTGGAAAATTCGCTTACTGTTGTTTTTGACAGGGGAATGAGATTTATGAATCGGTCTGGTTTCTACCCCGGCGCAATGCAATAAATCGTTGGAAAATAAATCATGAATTTTTTTACGAAAATAACAATTTTGATAATCTGTTTCGCGAATCATTATACACCCCGGCAAAACGAGAAGCCACAGGGCATTCAATCTCATGGGCGCAATGTTGTTTGATTACGGGGAAAATGAGATTACATAATAAATGCACCAAATATTTAAAATTAATTTCAAATTAAAATTTTATTCGCAGCAGTTGATTTAGCGGAAGCGAACAAGATTTCCGACAAATGAATATTTTTTGGTACGGAAGCGACCTTCATAGCAGAGGAGAGCCTCCGTTGGCCAAATCAGGCAAAAAAAATTATGTCCACACCTAGGGATTGCAAAGTACCGTGAAATCTCGGAACCGGTTCCAACGAAAAAGAGCTTCTTCGAAACCAGTATTCCCCGGTACCGGCAAAAAAAAAAAAAAAAAAAAAAAAAAAATATATATATATATTTTTAATTTATCAAGCAAACTTTTTCTTTGATGGCAGGTGGAGACATCTTCTTAAATTTAATTTTTAATTGAAAAATGTTTCTTCTTATGTTGAAAAAATTATAAAACAAGTAACTTTGAGAAATCGAGAATCAAAATCCAAACTTCTGAGAATGAGTTAGGTCGGCGTTGTACAAAAAGAAATCGAACGATAGCGCACCGGCGGCAGCACTATTATTATGCAAGATATAACTTGTCATATTGTCTCTCTGCTTGTAGTTTTAGCCTTTGATTTAACTTTATGTTTTGTTTTGTTTTGTTTTTTCTAATCAATAGGAATATTAAAATTACGGGAACCACGGTACTGGAACATTCGGAACCGGTTCCTAGGTTTTCCGAATTTCGACTCGCGGTGCCGGTTCTCCCGGTACTGCAATTCCTATCCACACCTTGGGAGATCTTATGGTTTTAATCCCAGATAACAAAGTCTGTCCACTCCCGAGGACGACTTCAGGTCGTCATGCGCATATTTGTTGGACGTCCGTTGGATTTACCTATGTCCGCACTGATCCAAAATAGCGTCTTTTGGACGTCCTATGGAAATCCCATGGATTTGGATATCTTGTGAATATCTGAATGACAATTCACAGGATGTCCAATGGATTGAAAATGCTATCTGGGATCCGATTAGGCTTTAAATTGAAAGTGCTGTCGCTGTAGAGATAGATAATTAAGCGATCCCAAATGAACTGAGCGTCTCGAAGATATCATAACGTAATAACTTAAGTACTAGGGAGTTTAAAATGTAAAAAGACGCCTCAATATTTTTCAGCTCAAAAAATAATTTTTTTTTTCGTCGACGGGTACACTGAAAAAAATACGGCTCAAGTAAAATTTTGACTGGTGCATTTCATTAGTGGCTGGAAAAATTTGACCAGTTAGTAAAATTTTCATGGTCACTAGTCAATTTTTATTAGGCGCAAAATCCAGTTCATTTTTGACTGGCTACCAGTAAACACTTTTTTGAGTGTAGGCCGTAATGCTAATTCGGCTTTTATTGTTATTTAAATGGGAAAAACTTTGAACATTTATTATTTTGGCTGAAGTTATTAAGAGTTTTTTTTCGAAACGTCCGCCAATTTGAATTGTTGTAAAAACTAACCACAGATTCGGAATCAACGACTCCCATAACCCCTTAGATGCGAATTTGAGAGAAAAAAAATTATACAATAGTAAAGGTCACATTTAATTGATCAGTTATTTAATCAGTTTAATTAGTTTTTTCAGTTGAAATAATCAATTTTTTTTATTACTTTATCAGTTAACTATTAATTTGGTCAGTAACTGTTCACCAGTTAAATAATATTTCGGTCAGTAAAATAATGTATTTATCAGCATAAAAATGTTTTTGTCAATCTAAAAAAATTTTTTTTATATTAGTAAATCTAAAACTGGCCGTGTTTTACAGAACCAAAGAGTTGAAAAAACTGACCAAGAAAAAAAACTTATCGCGTTTTACTAACCGAAATTTTAAAAAAAACTGACCGAAACCTAATTTTTAACTGACCAAAAAGACTGAAAACCTAATTTTATAACAGATAAAAATGATTAAATTACTGATTGTTTTATTATTTAACTGACCATATTGGTAATATCTTATTGCTCAATTTTTTTTTTTAAAAAAACTAATAAAAATTACTCCCTCTGTCCCAAAATATTTTGTGCGTTTCTTATTTTTATTTCCTTTTGTGAAAAAAAAATCAATTTTTCAAAAAATGTCCGTCATATTGGATCCGCCATCTTGAATTTTTAAAAACGGTCCTCGGAATCGAAATCAGCGACCTAAGAAGCCCCCGTAACAAACGTTTCGTGACCATCTAATGGAAATTCAAAAATTCACCCCCTTTCTCGGACACTCGAACTGTTTAATTTTTTTTTTTTTTTTTTTTGGGGGGGGGGTCCGACAGTTGAAAAATAGTATATTACAACACAAGAGCTGCAAAAGAAAAAATTGTCCGTCGAGGCCGATTTTGAGGCCCGAGCCGAAGGCGAGGGCTTTAAAAAGGCCGAATTTTTTCAATTTTTTCACTAATTTTTTTCCCAAAGGGGGGGGCCGGGGGAGGATGGGGGGTGGTGTGAAATAGTGCTCGGGTGGGTGGGTTTAGTGGTACAACAGTTCCGACAAAAATCAGAAGTTTACACTGTAAAAAATTTTATGTTAACTTGCTTAAAAAGGGCTACACATTTTTTATGTTAAAAAAAATAGAATGTTATTGTCCAGAAGACATTCTTTTGTTTTTAGTGTTTTGTTCGAGGCAAATTATGTTACTTTTAACATAAAATTTTTTACCGCGTACGAAATGGGAAATAAAAATGAGAAACACAGAAAGTATTTTGGGACAGAGGGAGAATGTTTTTCCGAGAGACTAGTACAGCGCTCTAGCGGTGAAATTGGGAACTATTTCAACAACAAAAAATTAACAGTGGCGTTTTATTTTTGTTTAATTGCGAAAACATTTAAAAAAAACTATAAAATTTACGAACCATGAAGACTTTTTCATACATTTTAAATATTGAATCTTTGCATCTGAAACATGACAAAATTTTTTTGGCACGGTTTCGGTGCGACCCGACCTCATTTTCATTTGTAAAAAGCCGAATTTTCGAAAACAAAATTAATTTTTAAAAAAAGTCAATATAATTTTCTACGGCTCGGTGCTGTAAACGAACTAATTAAAAAATATGTAATTATGTTAGAATCGGTCTACACAAATTTTTTCTGTTGTTTTTTTTCAAAAGCTGAAGATAAACAAAAATGAACATAAAAATTATGTAGACCTATTTTAGCATAATTATGTTAATATTTACATAAAATTTCTTACTGTGTAATCTGGATTCAAATATAAATTTGATTTTTTTAAAATTTTTACAGGCAAGTCTGGGTTAAAATTCCAATAAACACAGCCTAATCGTAAAAAAAAAAAAAAAAAAAAAACATCACTATAAAATATTTCGCAAAATTTCCACAAAAGATTTAACAAAACCTAAACCCCTGGTTGTATCAACAGAGGGATTATCCGTGAAAGATTTTCACTGAAAAAAGGGAATTTTTTTTTTTTTAAATATTTTATTTCATTTCTTTTTGTATCGATAAGCAAAGAGGCAAGGCGGGTCATCATTTTCCGGTGATTAATTTCTATAATGAGAGTTGAGAGAAGGGGACGGTCCCTGAAAACCATATAACAGTCATTTTCATTTAGATTTACTGACCTCCCTTCATTTTCTCTTTGAAGATTTGACCTCTTTGAACTACGGCATAAACATGGCCGGTATAAAACATTATTTGCTACTGTGTCCGCCATATATACGATTAAAATCGTAAATAATCCCGCGTATTTTTTATTCCTTTTTATGTGTATTAGTTACGGGGGAGAAGGGGAAAAAAAGAAAGAAATAATAACCCTGATGTGACGCTTTAAGAAAACTTTTGGGGTGATAAATGGGGGCTGCGGCTAGAAAAGTTTAAAACTCCTTCGTATTGCTCCTGGTGCATGAGGTTGAGAGGTAAATTACGAGTCCAACTTTTAGTATTTATTATTTGGTTTAGAAAAAAAAATAACGCATAAATTTTTATGAGAGTAAGTAAGTATTATCTTTTAAAGGTTTTTTTTTTCCTTCTTTTTTTATGTACAGTAGCGAAACGAAGCCTAATTATATCATCTGATTTTCCAGGGAAATAGCGTCTTGTTTTTTCCAAACAAGATGTCATCGGCATGATGGATCAGCTTTGAGGCCTCGTGTGGATTAGACAGATGTTAAATTGCTTTTTATTTCGTTAAAGTAACTTTAGCCCATCTGACCAAAGGAGGAAAATTTAAGCCTTGGATCTTATCTTTTTTTTTTTTTTTTTTTTTTTTGCTACTGTAAGTCGCGTGCAGAATAATCCCAACAACAAATTGCGATATAATTTACAAAAAATGTATTTTATATATAAAGACAAAAAGAGGTCAAATTGGTGGAAGAAAATGAAAAATGAATTAAAGTAAAAGTACCGAGGAATTGAAGTAATGGGGCGTTAGAATAATTGCTTCAATAGAATTGTCAAAATTGAAAGCAGCTTTCTTTTGAAATTTTTCAGAATTTTTCTAAAATGAAGCTACTGTGATGTACCCCAATAACTTCTCATGACATTCCATTTTCAGCTCAAAAAAGCCACTAAAACTCGTTTCAGACGAAATTTTTTAGGTTAAGGTAAAGCACTTGGGTGTGTTCCTATGGCAAGTTTATACAAAAATTATTTATAATTTATAGATAACTTATATACAAAATTGCAATAGGAAAACCCAAGTGCTTTACCTTAACCGTTTATTTTAAGAATTTTTTCCTCTTGCCCCCCAATATTTTATTGCTAGCAACTCCATTGTACCACGGTGGAAAAAAAGTACTGGGCTTCATTAAAAGTACATGAGAGTTTTAGATATTTAGGGAGACCCCTAAGGTGGTTGAGATAGTTAAGAGGGGGGGAGCATAAATATTGAAATATAAGAAATCATATTTTTTTTAGGGGGGTGAAAATGGATCCCCCATCCTCAAAAGTTGTTATATCCATTACTAAGTTAGCTGGGAAAGATGTCGGGAAAGCAGACGTTAACTAAATTATTATTTTTTTACGATAAATAGAGGGTTTCACGTTCTTACGAATTATTCAAAAAAAATTTCAGATCACGAAAAATATTTTCTTTTTCGTAATCCTACATTTAAATTTTATATATTTTTAAAAAATTGACTCAAATTTTTGTTATTCTAAAATAACAGAGTGCATGGCATGCCCCAGGGGCGGACTGGCCATAAGGGCTGTTCGGGCGATTACCCGAAGGGCCGCTTAATAATGAGGCCAAGAGGCCGCCTGATATTCGGCCGCCAGCAAGAGAAAAAGATTGGGAAAAAAGTATAAAGTTATTTATTTAGTACTACTACTACCATCTATCACTTGACTTAAAAAAATGAAAAAACCCTCCCCCCCCCCCCCCACCCCCATAACTTATACGGGCCGGTTAAAAGTTTTACACGGGCCGGAAAGATTTTTCAGTCCGCCCCTGGATGCCCCCTCAATTTTATAATTTCAGTTTTTAGGTCTCAACCTTCCTTTTTAGTATAAATTATTCCCGATTTAACGTTATTTTCAGAAAAAGTCTGCAATAATATTTTGGGTAAAATTAAGCATGCCACTTCACCAGAACAAGTTCCCTACTTTATAATCAACCGAACCATGGAAAATCGAAAAAAAAAAAATCGGAGAATTTTTAATTCAAAAAGCGTAGTAAAAAAATCGCTTTGCGAATCACTGGCAAAAAAAAATTAATTAATTAATTAATTAATTAATTAATTTAGTAATCAAACATTTTACAAACATTCATGATATAAGCAAATCTGGAATTAGAGGTAAAACTGTTTAAAATATTCTCAAAGTCAAAATTTAAAGCTAAATCTCATAGGTAACTAAATGCAAATTAAGCGCAATGAGTGAAAAAAATTTTTGTTTTAGTCAAAATCGCCCGTAAATCTGTCGCATAACCTAACCATTAAATATGCACATCGTTGCCCCATTTATTCGCCCGAGATCTGAAAATGGCTATTGTGGAAAGCGTCAAAATCATTCAAAAAAAAAATCCTCACATTACTTTCTTTTACGATGTAAGCCCTGCTGTTTTAATCAGCATTAATATTAAACCGTATCGTTTTAGTTACTGGTTAAAAAACAGTAAAAAACCATATGTTGAATTTAATGAGGGCCGTTAGGGACAAACTCCGCCGCAGAGCGCTGATTACCCTTAATTTACATAAACTTTCTATAGAAGAGGTTTACCAATTAAGCCAAACAGAGCTAACTGGACCTAAAATTTTTTTTTCCTCCACAGCTCATAGATGAGAGTAAAATTTGAAATTATAAGTTTACAAACAAAACAGAAAGTTAAGGATGTTCTCCATTTTTGTAGAAAGGTTTTTCCGCCTACAAAAATTTAATTGGAATCGAATAATTTTTTTAAAATTATGGGATTATTCCTTTTAACATTCTACATAACTTTTGTGACACGAAAATTCGCTTTTATTATTAACTAAAATGTTTTCCAACTATTTACAAAAATAATCTTCAAAAATTGTAAACATGCTAATGGCTTGTTTATAAACATTAAGACTTTTTTTGGGGAAAATCTCACAAAAACACCGTAAATGATAACAAGATCAAATTTCATGTCACAAAAGTTGTGTAGAATGCTAAGACGAATATCCCCATAATTTTAAAAAAATTATTCGATTTCAATTAAATTTTTGTAGGCGGAAAAACCTTTCAAGAAAAGTAAACAAAGTTTCGCCTATGTTTAAGTTGCAGGAGAACGATTAGTTAAGAATCTCAAATTCACCTGGAAAGCCTCTTTAGTTTCGACTTTACCCGTAGAGGGCGGTGATGACGTTTAATACATACAAAAAGTACTGGTGCTATTATCTGGGTAGTTCTTAAAAAAACGTACCTTTTTATATTTAGACAATATTGTTTAATATTTCATCAAACACACACTCAAAAGAAATTGTTTTACAGTGAATTTGCGTTTTAGAAGGTAAAGAATGATATCCTTTTTTAAAAGAAAATAAAAATGATTTTTAAATTTTTTTAATTAGATAAAGAGTGCGTTATTTGCCCTCCCGACACGTTTTGTTTTTTTAGCAGCTTCTCATTAAGGATGCAACGAGAAAATTTTTTTTTTTGTTGTGATTTCGTGTTTTGCAAGGTAAAGAACAATATCCCTCTTCTTGAGAAAAAATTAATTACTTTTCAGCCTTTTTTTATTACCAAAAAGTGCCTTATTTGTCTTTCCCCACACGGAACGTTTTTTCAAGAATTACCCATCTGCATAATTATCCATTATCTAAAATTTAAGAACGATTTGATTTACGGAAAAATTATCAAATTTTAAGTACCTAACAAACCCCTTTTGCTTTTTCTTGGATTTTTGGTACAAGTTTTGACTTGTTCCTTTTGGTGCAAGTTTCAATTTTTTCCAAGTAAATACGAACCAGGAAAACAAACTCGAAGTTTTTCGTCGGCAATTTTGTTTGAAATTATTTTCCCGCGCCGCTGATACATTTCAGACAAGTTGAAACATGCAGTAAAAATTACAAGATCTACCAGAGGACTTCGTTAGACACCTAAAATTTGAATTTTTTCTACGTAAATCGAGAATTAGACAAAATAGCCATTCCGTCCGTATCCGTAAAGCCTAAAAATACTTTTCGTTTTTTTTTTATTTAAAAAAATCTTTCTTCCCGAAACCCTTAATATTCATTTAACTAAATTGCAAAGCACTCCATTTCCATTTTCCCTCCCCCGCGAAACATCCAACCTGAGAAAATCACACGCAGCATGCACTGTAATTCCATTACATCTGAAATGTTGATAATTGCTCATTGCAAAGTCTTTAGGAGTGAAATTTATCAAATCCGGCAAAGCGGAAATAGTTGCATTTTCATCTGGAAATGAATAATAACAAATGAACATTTACAAAGGGGAGATTAACTTGATTGAGGGGGCTCCCAACGAACTGTGAAAACTGCAATTGCAATAACTGTTTTGTAATTGATATAAAATTTTGATTTGCATTTTCAAAGTAATTAGAATGCATTAATTATATTAAGCCCGTGTGCGTCCATTATAAACTGTTTTATATTTCGCTGCTTGTCAGTCATTCATAATGTGTTTTATTTTGTATTATTTAAAAAAATAAAAAATAAAAAAAACGGACGGTATTGGACGGATGAGCTTTCAACGATATCTTTTTTATTTTACCTCTTCAAAACGAGCTCAATAAAAATAAAAAATATATATCTATAAGGTAAAATATTTAAGTCATGCATATGATATTAAAATTGACAGGAAAATGGAAAGATGGGACGAAGTAAACAAATGAAAACTAAATGGAAACTGTCAGGAAAGAGTTGGAGGGAGGTCGGGAAAGGGCTGCCACTCCGGGGGGCCCAGGTTATCTTGACAGGACGTAGCCTCAAGCTCATTGATTCTCTCTCTTTCCATTATAAACTAACAAAATTTAACAAAACAATTGTTATTAAGAAAACTTTCGGTTGCGGAAAATTAAATTTTTAGAGCCGAACGACTCATGTGACGGACTCAACTAAATGCCCATAACAACGGCATTTTAACTATTAAACTTGGCGTCGCAAAGGCTCTAGTAAAATTAGTCCCCGAAAATTAGTCCCATGGACTTTGTATGAATGCTGATTTGAGTAATTTAATTAATCTGGCATTTAATTTCCTATTCTTCCATGACCCCAAGAAAGAATCCCCCCTTCAGAAAATTTTTTTCAATTGTCGCAACCCCCCAAAAAAAAAAAAAATTAAAGATGTTGCGTGTCCCAACATGTCGCATTAGAAATGTTGCCAAGGTAAATTGCTTGCTTTTTTTTTTTTTTTTTTTTTTTTTTTTAATGCCGTACACAGTACTGTACATTATTCGCGGATCCATTTCGTCTAAAAAGTATAAGATGCAGAATTTCCGTAAATGGAAAATGTAAATCGTTGATTTCAATCGGAAAAGATTCGAGAGAGTTAGTTTTGATTTTCGTCAAGTTGAATAAAACGTGTGAGCTTGTCAGATACATGAATGTCACATCAATTTGCACGCATGTTGTCTGCCTAAAGGCATTTCACTCCGGTCCCGCTTTTTCCCTTCCATTCCTATTTTCCTCACCCGCACCCGTATAATAATTGTCATGACTTTTATTTTATTTCCCGGCCGCCTAGTGTTTTTTTGTTTCCGATTGATTTTTCCTTTAAAGGAAAATTTAATCTAATTTAAAAAAAAAAAAAAAAAAAAAAAAAACAATTTGAAAGTGTCTTTATCGTGTGATACGTACACCTACTTTGTCCAAAATGGAATTTTAGAACTTTAATTAAACTTATATAAAACCTCAACGATTATGTTTCTTATTAAATAAAAAATTTTTTTTGGCTCTCAGGAAACATTCGCATTGATAATCAGCAGCAAATGTCTTGCTTCTAAGACCTACATTAGACAATAAAAGCTTGTACATTCATAAATGCTAGAGGAATTTATTGATAAATATTCCCTCAGAGGTATTGTGCAGAGATTTTTATATTTTTTGATAAAAAAAATGATTAAGTCTTTTAAAGTTTCAATAATTTTGAAATATAAATATGCTGCTTAAAAATTTTAAAATTTCCTCAATACATCAAATTGGATGCATGTTTAGTTTAATTTTCAATATAAATGTAATGGAAAATACATTAAATTAGGATTTTGTTACAATAAACTTTCAGCATATTATAGCAGTGGTTCAAAATTGCCTGAATTTAAATGAGAAATTTTGCACATTTTTCGGCATATACAAAACACTTATTTCATTTTGATTGTGAGTTAGTAAATCGATCACCAAAATTTTTGTAGTTCCTGTAATTTTGTACTGTTTTCAAGAAAGAAAAACGCTAATTTTATTTTTAATTTAGAAAAATCTTTTTTATGAATAAAATTCAACTGGTGTAGCAGCTTTAACAAAGACCAGGCAATCGCTTAGGCAACAATGGTATGATCAAGTCAATTAACCCCAGAATATAGCTCACTTTGGAAATGCACCTTTTTTAAAATCTATAAACATCAAATTGATCTTCCTAGCTGGAAAATCTGATATAAATACACGCCCATTCTTTTGGTCTAACTTGGTTATAAAACTATGTTCAATCTTACCTCAGGTGATGACATAACGGCTCATGGTGGTGACAATTTGCAAAGTGCAGTAAGTTGATTTACCACAGCAGATCTGGTCTGACTGAAATTAAGAATAGGCTAAATAAATCTACATAATTCAAGCAAGTCTTTAATTTCAATATAACTTACATGAGGGAGAAGACGAACAGCATCATCTTCGTAGCAAATGGCGAAAAATTATAGCCGGTTCGCGAACACGAAAACACTTCATCGCGATTAAGCACAACATAATTTTAACTCCGCTGTTGAACTCGCGTTTTTAAAACGTATGTTACAAATCGAATAAGCTTGATTATCAGCTTCCAATACCGATTTTAATTCAAAGACAAAAAACGTGAAAAACATGAGACGACATCACGTGACGCGGAACTACAATTCAGCCAATCAGGGCAAAGGAATTTTACCGCGCGCGGAAACGATGGTGTCACTGGAGGGGCAAAGTGACTGGCGGTAATGTGAGAGCGGCAAATTTTTTGTTTTTAAATTTCAAACGATTATTTTCAACTATTTATATTATCTTTTAGAGATATCAAGCAAATTGCTGTGTAAGCTTTAAAAAAAATTGAGCTTGAAAGGTACGAGCATATAGCTACGGAGCGATTGAAAATAAAAAAAATAAAAGCATTGAAAATAAAAGCGATTGAAAATAAAAACAAGAAAGCAAAACCAAAACGATATATTTTTCTGATTTTCCTAGCTTTTATCAATTTTATCGCAATTTTGAACCAGATGTACATGTAAGGATGATTGCGTTTTGGAGAACGCTGCAAGAATCATAAAATTATGAGACTAAATTTCCTATGGTCAAAAATTACATGGACAAAAATAGCCACATAATTATTAAGGAAAAAAATTTTTATTGTACCAAAAACCATTTAAAAGTCATATATTTCATTTCGGAAAAGGGCGTTAAATTAAGTAAGTAAAAGAAGATGTGCTATCATTTATAAGTTAAAAGGAATGAATTCGTTACTGTAGGGGAAATAAATGGGCTCAGCTGGACGATTGAGTCAGAGCGCCAGAAGATCGATATGGCATTCGACAAAACTCATTTGTCTCCCTCATGTTTAACATTTGGGAACTTGAAAAATTTAAACCAGTTGATTCGTTAATTCCAGTATCAATTTCCGAGGAGAATCCTTTAGTGGGTTGTCATCCTTTTAATTAATACGTTTTTTGATTTATGGATGATTGACTCGCAAGGGTAATCCTAAAAAAAAATATTTAAAGAAAAAAGAATTAAAGACGAATGCTGTAATATAGGAGAAAAAATAATTTTTTTCTTTACTTCTTCCTTCTCCTCCGAACGTGAGGCTCCAAAATAATTCCGTCGAGGTTTAAATTAGGATCAAGAACTCTTGACATGGCTGCTTCCTTTGTTTCTAATGTTACAGATTTATAACGTTTTCTTCTCGCTTGATCTAAAAACCTTCTCACCCTTAAATATTCTGCGCCGTCGCTTAATGTTTCAGAATTTTCACCCTTTGACCGTAAAAGGTTTCGAAATCCTTTATGTAAGGATTTCGTGATTCTTTTTTTACATTCTCGATTGGTTCCTCTGTCTTTTCTCGGGCACGTTCCGGTTCGTTTGTTTCTTTTTTGATTGTTGGACTCTAACTATAAAATGAAAACAAAGTTTGGTTTTATAAATAAATTATACGGGGGGAAAAAAAAGGATTGAAGGAACGAACTGTAATTAATGGGGCAATTTTTAGTATAATCAATGTTTTTATAAATCCCAAACAGCAACAGCTGTCTAAAATCAACGTAAATTTTTGGTCCAAATTCTCTATTCCAGCAGACAGTTGAAAAATGATTTTGAGAAAAATTCCCGAGTGGAAATTTAAGTATCATCAGCCGAAATTCCAGGTTTAATCCACGTATTTTGCTGTTTGGGATGCACTTAATTTTTGATAAAAATCCACAACCCTCCTACCTTTGCTTTTACTGGCTGCCCTTCGTTAAAAGGCATTTGGCTGTTGGAATAATCAATATAATTATTATATTTTTTCTTTTTTTTCACTTTTTTATTTTCTTGATCACGGCGATGCCTTAAAAAATTCTCTTCCATATTTTCCGTTTCTTTTAACATTTTCCTCAATTCCTCGATTATTTCGTCATAATCTCCCATCGCTAGATTCTCATTTGATTTTTGATTGTTGTCCGTTATCGTTTTCGAAAAAGTGTTTTCAATTAACTCATCTTTTTTGTTTTTGCTGTCCGAATCCGACAATGTTTCGATCACGCCAATATTATTCGACGGAAGAGGTAATTTTTGAAAATTGTACGAGAAATACACAGGCTTTTTTTTCCCGCTGGACGCTCTTTTATCTTTAAAACGATTTCGCCTGATTTTATAATTGGAAAAATTATTTTCGCTACGTTTATGATGATTCAAAGGAGACGAAGGACGATCAAAAACTTTATTCTCGATTTGAAATCTTGAAAAGGGAAACAAAAATACAGGTAAACGTTTAGAAAATTTTGAAATAAATCGACTTACTTCTGGGGAAGAGAATTCGATTCGAATCTGGCATCGCAGTAAAAAACTTCAAAGAAAAAAGACGTTCCAAATAGTAAAAAAATATAAAATTTCTTTCTCATTTTTTGTATCGGCCATTTTTGTTTTGAAAATATTCGTTGATTTTCATTTGTTTTTGTTTTAAATACGAATGCACCGCTTTCTATTACCGGTAAATTTAGTTCGAATGAGAGCCGCTAGGATGCGTTGTAGTTTCAGAACTATATTACTTGCTCTGTGGTTTCAGAATAACTGGGTCGGTGTACAGTCACAGAAGAAAAAGTTACTTAATCTTCTGTGGTACAGTGGTCGCTTTTCGCGAGAGCCTAAACAAGTATAGAAATTGAACCAGGTACAAGTTCGAAAAGGTTCCTGCCATTTCGAATTTTTTCCAGATTGTCTAGAAGGTACGGACGGCCACCTTGATGGTTTGAATAGTGAACTTATCCATGTGCTTACGGTAAGTTGTGCGATCACAAATGTCTGCTACTCAATTACCCATGTCAGCATTGCTTCTGGTATTGTTAGCTAATAAGCTGACATTCAGATACTGCTTGCTGTGCAACTGACATTGCTTGATAAATTAAGACTAGTATTTGTAACATTATAACAACTGATAAGTAAGCATATCTACAAGTTTTGTGGTCCTTTCGCAGTAAGTTCCTTTCATAGTTTTGATTATCACATAGGTATTCATCAAGAATTTTGCCAGATTTTTAGCCGATTTAGTTTATTACAAGAAATTCGAAAAAATGACTAGCGAGCATCATGCAATTTTTTCATTTAAGAAAAAAAAAAAAAAACAGTATTCGGGATCGGTACTCAATCATTTTCCATATTAAATATAAAAAAATTTTATATTTAATACAATAATGGAGAGATGATAATTTCGTTTTCCAATTAACATACCTATCGACATAAAAACGGGCTAAAAATTATTTAAAAGAAAAAAAAAAAAAAAAAACTTAAAATTCATTATAAAAAAGAAAAATTGTTATTGACAATATTAAAAAACTTAAATTTGTACTAGATCACACTTTAATAAAATATTTTAAAAATTGATATTTTCTTTTGAGAACCGCAGTATTGTGCCAAGGTACTTATGGACCCTCCTCTAGCAGGCACTAACCTAATTATATTTTTCAAATATAAGCAGAGAAATATTTATTTTCAATTTTAAAAAAAAAATGATAAAATTTTAATTAAGAAAAAAATTAAATAAAAAATTCTATTTTAATGCTCCCCTTTTTCTTGCTTTTTTTTTTCCTTACCTATAACAACCGACTAAATATTTAATTTACATTAAATAAGTACTATTCATCAAAGAAGTAAGATGTCTCCAATTTATAAATAAAATTTAATTGAAAAGTGAACAATTTCTTTTTGATAATACAAACAATCAAACATTTATAAACACGATTTGAAAAAAAATTGCTCCACTTCATCAACAACAAATTTATAATTTTCTTACTTCTTTTATTTTTTATTTAATAGAATTAGCAACCAGCACTTAATAAAATTATAACTTTCCTCTATTTACCTCATCCAAATAATACAAAAAGAAATATTTTTTTTTCACAAAAGGTTGAATTATAATTACCACAAGCGTCAATTCATTCATGTAAAATCCGCATTTTCAAGACTTTTTTTTAGGATTTATATCTCAACCTTTTGACGAAAACACAAAAACAAAAAATGTTTTCGGCTAAAAACAGTTATATTACAAAGAGAGCCAAGAAAAAGAAAAAATTAAAAATTTACTATAAACTTTTTTTAAAGTATTACAGAACGGTAACTATGGAAATTAAAAAATTTACAAAATACTGTTTTTTCCTGCTTCCTAATTATATTTAGAATTTAAAAATTTTATGAAATTAAAAAAAGAGAAAATCTTCTAAAATTAAATTAGGAAACTCAGAAAATAATCTAAAAATTCTTTATTCAATTTAAAATTTTTTTAAAAATCTATTTTTTTTAAAATTCATTTTTTATTTATTTTTTTTTATAAAATACACATTGCGCGCACCAATTCGTATAAAAAAAGGGGAATGAAAACACATAAACACTTAAAATTTTTTTTCTGGGATTATCGAAGATTTTTTCAAAATTTTTCGTCATTAAAACATTTTTTTGTCTTTTTCAATTTTTTTTTTAAGTCGTAAATTTTTTTTTACTTAAAAACTTTTTTTTTAAGTACACAGGAGAGATTTTTTTTAAAAACTTTTTTTAAAATTCTTAAGTTTTTCGCATCGCATTCACTCCTCACACAGCCAAACTGAAAACGGAATGAATACCTGATATGACTTAAACCTAAATTGTGAACAATGATTTCTTCAATTTTTTTATTTTTTTATTTATTTTTTTTTTATTTTGAATCCAACATGTAACACAACATCGAAAGTTGCATTCGACTTATTTTTGATTCATTTAGCCTAACTTTTTTTTCTTTTTAAAGGCGTGCAACACAACAAAAAAAATCGGTATCCATTCCGTCAATTTTTTTTCTTTTTTTTGGAAAATTCATACCAACTACTACTAAATTTTTTTTTTTTTACATCTTTAACATGATTTTTTTCTTCTTTCTCTTAATTACAACGAAAAAAAAAATTATTTATAAGATAAAATTTTTCTTTTTTAAAATTCTTTAATTAAAATCTTTTTCTTTGTATTAAAAAGAAAAAAATAAATTCAAACAATAACAATATTTCGTAAAAAAAAAAGAAAAACGAAACGTAACTTTTTGTTGCGATTTGAAAAATCACTAATGTTTTCACTATAATAAAGTTATGTCAAATAATTTAGGACAAAATATATACTCAACAAAGATTTAACAGCTCGAGATAAGAATGTTAAATCTGATTATAACAAAAATTTTTAAGTGGTAACGCTGGAAATTTTTTATAAAAAATAATTGACGGTTAGCTTAAAGGAACCAAGGTTTCGGTTTTCTTTTCGAAATTTTTTTTTACTTTTGGCACAATAAAAAAAAAAAAAATTATAAGGTGCTCCCTAAAACTAAGCAGCGATTGGTGTTTGTTTTTCTTAAGGCTTGGTTCCAATTGAAGGAGGCACTGTGATTAAGAGAGGCTTGTGCTTTACAGAAAAAAAAGAACTTAAAATGCCAATAAGCAGCTAAGTTTGTTCGGCTGATTTCGTAGTCCGAAGAGAGTCGAATTGTTTTAATAAAATCAAAATGGCGGAAAACATGGGTTAGCTGGGGCAGTGAAACAAATTATGATTCTGGACTCAAAATCACTCCAATACAGGCACTCCATGTTTTTGGCTGTCTTTAATTTTATTGGGCGTCAATAACAATTAAAAAAAAAAAAAAAAAAAATGCTGTCCAATCAAAATAAATTGCCAGCGACATGCGGGCGCCTGGACTCCTCATTTAAAATAAAAAGGCTCAATTGAGCCAATTTATAACGATCAAAATCATTCGAAAAAAATTAGTGTCCGTAAAATGATGAAAAGAACAAAGTTCTATGGGACGAAAAAAAAAACACTACGAGTACAGGGTTCGAATCCACGTTAAGGCACAGATTTTTTCGGCCTTATTTCATCTCTGGTTGACAACAGCTATGTCAATTGAATAGGGTTCGAGGCCAGTTTGTCAGATCGTTGCTAAATAACAGAATTTCTTACTGGAAATGCTGAAAAATTGACTACCATAAACCCGAAATCGCTTCAGTCAAAAATACCTATGTCCAACATGCTTCCAATAAAAAGCATTATCATCGATCACATAAGATCACAATGAAAAAGAAAAATAAAATTATTAGTGTGAAAAAGGGCTATTGCATCTCATCAGACTTAAAAAAAAATTATATAAATCTAATCGAAAAAAAAAGCAGAAAAGAATTGAAATTTTTTTTGAAACGTTCAAATCTACTCGTATTTGGCACACATTTTAGTCATTTTAAAAAAGAAAGCTTCTTTAACTCGTCTAATTTCCAGTTCTTTCTTGTTCCTAAAATTTTTAACAAAATTTTCCATCAGATTTAACATTCCTTTAATCATAAAACTGGACAATTACAAGATTTGAAAATTTGAAAAAAAAAAAAAAAATAATAAAATATACAAAATTTGATATTTTTATGATAAAATGGTGCATTTTCAGCAACAAAAAAAAGAAACAATTTTTTGAGTAATTTAAATACATAGTAACTTGTGCGTTATTCGCTATACAATGTGACTAAAAAGGCTATTGCACACTGTTTTATCCCACATTTTTTTCTTACCCTAATCTTCTCGCATTCAAATTTTATTTCAACAAATTTTCGACGAGTTGACCGCTTTTTGATCGGAATGTCAAAACATTTTTTTTTCTTTCTGCAATGGCTGCCTATTTAAGTACAAATTCAAGATATACTTTTTAAAAAAAATAAATTAAGAACACGAGATGTGAGAATCAAAAAAAGAAAAAAAAAAGAATAAAATAAAATAACCATATACAAAGTGCCTTTAAAAAAATTCATCTTACAACCTTTTAAAAAAAATCTTTCACGCGCGAATTTTTTTGATATATAATTTTTCACAAATTAACTACTTTCACTTCACTTTGTGAAGAAGAGAAAACAATTTTTTTTTTTAAATTTTTTTTTTTTTTCTTTTTTTTTGTTTTTGTTTTAAGACGAAATCCGATTCGTAAAAAAAGTATAGAAAAAATTGTTGTCCTACAAATAAATTCATTCAGTCTCTTTTAATATTTTTTTAAAAAAAATCTTTTCTAAAACCTTCCATCTTCTTATTTCATAATTATAATTTTTTTTTTTTTTTTTCTTTTTTTTTGTTTTTGTTTTAAGACGAAATCCGATTCGTAAAAAAAGTATAGAAAAAATTGTTGTCCTACAAATAAATTCATTCAGTCTCTTTTAATATTTTTTTAAAAAAAATCTTTTCTAAAACCTTCCATCTTCTTATTTCATAATTATAATTTTTTTTTTTTTTGTTTCCTTTTAAAAATTTTGTATTGAAAGGAAATCTATTTAATTAATTAATTAAGAAACACTGGAAGAAAAAGTCGGTCACTCCGGGAGCGAATCCAACGTTTCGTCGAGTAACAGCGGATACTACAACCGGTCCAACCGGTCCAGTCGAAAATGATCCTCGGCAGTCGGGTCGGACAGAACGTTCATATCCGGATCCGTAAGCATCTGAAACCCGGCGATATCGATGGTTCCGAGTTCTTCCCTTAGAGAGGATTCGTCCGGGAAGAAATCCGTATCGAAAGATCCGGACATTGCGGAACCTAAATCCTTGGCGAATTCGGTTTTGCTCAGGTCGTCCGTTGCGTTCGACGAAAAATCTGTAATAAAAAAAAAAAAAAAAGGTGAGCATGAAATTATGATTTTTTTTAGAAGCTTAATATCGGAGTAAGAACGTAATTATTCTTAGCTATAAAAAATAAATATGCTATTGCCTAATGTACCGAAAAGGTACAGTACATGATACTCTGTAGCTTTAAACAAAAAAAAGTGATTGTAGGTTTGCTGCCAAAAGTACAAAGATACAGTTAGAAGCAGGGATGGCAAACCGAACCGAACCAGGAAAACCGATCCGAACACAACGTTTTCCATTAAAAGGAACCGAATTGAACCGAAACACGAACCGGTAAACATCTGAAAAATGCTTTAAACCAAAATGACGAAAGAAACCGAACCGTTTTGGGGGAGGACCGATCCAAACCGAAATGGATTTTAAGTTACACAACAGAACTGATTGAGGAAATTTCACTTGAAAACCGAACCGAAACCCAAACCGGTAAACATCTGAAAAAGGCTTTAAACCGAGCCGAAAGAAGGAGAGGAAAGAAACCGAACCCGAACCGTTTTTGGGGGAGAACCGATCCGAACCGAAACGATTTTAAATTGCAGAACCGAACCGAACCGATTGAAGAAACTTCACTGGAAAACCGAAACCGAACCGTTTTGGGGGAGAACCAGATCGAACCAAAACTGGATTTTAAAATATAGAACCGAACAGGACCAAAGCCGAACCGTTATGGGGAGAAAATCGAATCGAACCGGAACCGAACCGTTACGGGGGAAAACCGATCTGAACCGAAACGGATTTTAAATTACAGAACCGAACCGTTATGGGGGGAAAAGCGAACTGAACTGGAACCGAATTTTAAATTACAAATTGAAAATTTATCGGGGCTGAAAAATTGTATGTTCCTAAACAGTGATGGCAAACCGAACCGAACCGAATCGAAAAAACTGAGCCAAACTCCGGTTTTTTTAAATAAGAAAACCGAACCGAACCGAACCGAACCGATGAAGAAATTTTGACCGGAAAACTGAACCCGAACCGAACCGATGAAAAAAGTTTGACCGGAAAACCGAACCCGAACCGAACCGGTGAAAAAACTATGACCGGAAAACCGCCGGAACCCGAACCCATTGAAAATTTTGAAACGGTTCCGAACCGAACCGAACCGAAATAAGGTAAATAAAAAAACCGAACCGGTTTACGAGAACGAACCGAATCGAATCTTATTCAAAAAAATTTTGAATCTGAACCAAAACCGAACCGAACCCTTCCTGATGGACAACCTTTTAACCGAAACCGAACCGAACCGTTTTGTTTTTCGGAGCGGTTTGCCCTCCCTGGTTAGCAGTTAACCATTTTTCCTGCACATTATGAGCTGCACCTTCTCGATGCAGCACATGTACCTTTCGACATAAAAGTTTTTAAAAAAATCCTTATTGGGATAGAACTCGAAAGGTACTGTACAACTTTATTTGTAACTGAGGTACAGTATCACCCACAGATAAACTGTTTTAGCTTAAACCGATATCGAGCGAAACCTTTTCAAGCCCTAAAACTTTCCAGAAACTAACCAGTTAAAATTATATCGGGAATACTAGAAGGTGTATTGGGTGTCTGAGGCGTCGTCTGATGGTTCGAACCATTTCCTGTAGGCCTATTGTACTGAAGTTGAGATGGTGACGTGCTGTAGTAACCAGGGTCCGTCCCTAATTCTTGACCCACGCCATCGTCAGGGGACATCACCTGCAGAAACGAAAAAAAATAATGAATTAAGCAAAATTAAAATCTTTTCAGAAATTTTCAAAATTAAAACAAAACTGACCTGAGTAGCCGACGTCGTGTTCGGAATATAAGTGATATTTCCCGTAGTAGGTGTGTCCATCTAAAAAAAGGAATTCAATTATTAAAACCGAATAATCAAAAAAAAAAAAAAAAAAAATTAATTTGTAAATAAATTTAAGGGTCAAAAAGCAATAATTAACAGATTGTTTTTTTAATTATTTCCAGGAACCATATCCTTTCGAAAAATTAACTTCAAGTTGAATTTTTAAATTTAATTACTTTAAATAAAATATAAGCATTTCAAATATTCTAAAACGATCACCATCACCAAAGTCTATGAAAAAAAAAAAGTAATTAAAATAACACGATCATGCAGAATCGATCAAAACGAAACGAACGAAAAAAGCTACGAGACCAACAAATGAACCAACGCTATGACTTTATTTTTTTTTTTCAAAAAAGATTTTGTGTGATATTTGAAAAACATAATTGTGGAACAGCGACTATGATCCGAGTCGTATATTCGAAAAACTAAAAATCGAGATGACAACTAACTTTTTTTTCGATTTAAAAATCAAAGGCCTTTAGAGAAATGCTTTTTGTTAAAACCACTCAAAAAAAGATTTCTTTTTTTTTTTTTTTTGCCTCAAACGAAACAGACTTTCCGATTCTCGGAAATGTGCTTTTTATACGTTTTTCAAGATTGGACCAATTTAATACCGAATTTCCAAGAAAACCCTTTAAAATTCCAAATCGATGAACTGTAAAATGAGTTTAAAAGATACAAATTATAAAAGCTGTCGACTGAAGGTGTCCGATTTTCACAGGTCAAAGGCCGTGTAAAACAAAACCGAAAGCATCATTTTTTATAAATTTCAACTTTGATAACACGACGCGTCATTAAACAAATTTGACAAGATAGCAAAATGAGCACTTAATTGATACTTAATCTTTCTTTTCTATTCTTTTTTCTTCTCTTACTTTCTGATTTTCAGTTTTCGAATAAGACCCCGAAAAAAAAGACGAAAAAAAAAGTAATTACATAAAATTAAGTTAGATCAAGATAAAAAAAAAAAAAAGAAATATAAATAAGTATATACAGTGAATAGTCGATTCTACAACGGGATTTTTGCTTTTTTCTCCATTCCAAGATGACCGCAGAGTAAAAAAGACCTCCAAAGTCATAATCGGACTAATATGTTTGGCCAATTATGACCCCCTCCCCCCTTGTTAGCAAAGGTTAGTATTTCGGGACTTCCCTCTTAAATTTTTTTTTTTTTAAATTAATATTAAACATTAAAAAAATCTGAAATTCTTTGGAACTTGAATTTTGCAAAGAAAAGGTTTTTTGTAAAACTTAGAGCAAATGCGCGGGTAAAATTTCTTAAGTGAATTAGGTTACATAATTTAAAAAATTTAAATTATTTTCATTTTTACACGTTTATTACATGAGAGAAATGCTAACGATAGATATGCAACCCCCCTCCTAACGTGCTAACGTAATTTATGGACGACCCCATACAAAAAATCACCTTTGGGGGGTAAACAGGCTACGATCATGCTGAACTCCTCTAGAAAAGAGGGGAGTTTGGAAAATCTCACAATACACGCTAGGGTGGTTCTTTGAAACCGACTTTTAAATTTTTGTGACGAACCCCCCTGATTTTGTTCCAATGCCTAAAAGATTACCCCACAAAAAATTTTAGGTCGATCAGTCACCAGTAAGGGGTGCCCCAGGGGCCCGAAAATTTTCAAAAAGCCGTCGTAAGGTCCAAAAATGAAAATTTTTTTCGCCGTAAAAGACCATCGATTCCTATCGGAAATTTTGCGTAGATTACGAATTTGAAGTCGAAAATTAGTTTTGGTGCATGGTTTTTGTGCTCCTGGCCGGATTTAAAAGCTCTGCAAACATTGTTACGGTTTTTTGCCTGCGGCTCAAAAACCATACTCCGAAACTAATTTTTGACTTCAAATTCGAAATCTACGCAAAATTTCCGATAGGAATCAATTTTCTTTTATGCCCAAAAAAATATTTATTTTCGGCCCTTATATGGGCTCTATGGAAATTTTTGGGCCCCTGGGGCACCTCTTGATGATGACCGATCGACCTCCAATTTTTTGTGGAATAATTTTATAGGCATTGGAACAAAATCAGGGGGGTTCGTCACCAAAATTCAAAAAAAATTTTTTCCCCTTATCCAAAGAACCACCCTAATACACGCCCGACATATCTTCTATATAAATAAAAGGGAAAGTGTCTCTGTCCAAGGCTCGATCGATAAATCGATCGATAAATAGATAAATTGATCGATTTATCTATTTATCTATTTGTCGATTTGTCGATCGACTTATCAATTTATTGATTTATCGATTGATTTATCTATTTATCGATCGACTGATCTACTCATCAATTTAATCGATCGATTTATATTAAAATTTATTCGATCGATAAATTTATTTTAGGTTAGATCGCAGTTCACGTCGAAAAAGACGCGGTGGGCCGCGAAGCGGCCCGCAGCGGCTAGTCTTAGATAAGAATAAAATTTTTAAATCGTAAAATCTTAAGCGGATACAGAAAATCTGATTTTTTTTACAAAGTAGTAATATGAAGAATTTGTCCTAATTTACACTTTAACGGCCTCGGGATTATCCCGAGGCTCGGGATCTCCATGCAAAATTACATATAAATCCGATCAAAATTTGGAAGTCTTTAAACTTTGAAAGCCAAATCACGAAAGGGCCCAAAAAATTTGTACTTCACTGCCAAAAATGCAAATTAAAAATGGTTTCTAAAAATTTTTCATCCATCCCAAACGACCATGTTTAATTTGCATATTCAACTTTCTGGTTCTGAGGTACAAAAATGCATAAATCGTTTTGCAGTGAAAACCTTACGGAGTTAGTAAATAGTCCGTATTGTATTTTTACTCGATCTAACTTCTAACAAAATAAAAAAAAAAAAGCGTATTTTAATTTTGATAAATCCAATAAGACTTTTTTACACATAAAGACCTACAGTTCATTTTTATTTAAGAAAAAAATTTAAATGAAAAATGCAAATATACACTAACCTACGAAGACCACATTAGAAAAAATTTAAAAAATTATATACCAAAAAAAAAAAAAAATTTTTTTCAGTTTAAAAATAAGAAGATTTAGATAAAAAAATTAAAAAAAAAAGACCATTGAAGTATAGAAGTTTTTCTTCAAAAATTTTTTTTGTGCTAAACGGTTTATATTTAAAAATAAATAAATCGGATGTCTTAAATTTAAAGAAATTTTATCCACTACGTTGGTATATTTTTGTACGTCAGAGCCAAAAGGTTTAAGGTGTTTCGATAGTAAAAGCCAAAATGTTCCATATTCTTCAAACTCGCACAGATGATATATCAGGTATCCGCGGACCTCCCTTAAAAATTTAAGCAAAAGTTACTTTCTAGTTAACGAGTTAAAAATTTTTAAAAATATAAAAAAATACATGGCGTTATATGGGAAGTTCCAAAAAATAAACAAAGCGTTTTCATTTATTTATGAAAAAAGCCTATTTCTAGATGTTCCGATTTTTCCAAAAACTAACATAACATCTGTTAATAGGTATCGAATTAATATTAGCTTTAAAAAGTGAAAGTAACTTTCTAGTTTGAATGTTTCAGCAAAGAAAATCGGAAGCTTTGTTTATTTCGTGGAAAAAAATGGATGCCATTTTTTTCTTTTCCGTAGGCTAACAATAGGATAAAATTTTTTTATTTTTTCTTAAATTTTAACGAAATTATAAGAAGACCGAAGAACGATGCTTTTTTAACTAATAATGAAGCGGTGCTATCGAAACACCTTAATTTGCAAATTAGAGATGTCCGCTAAAAGTTATTTACCCATAACAAACGGCCATCTTTAAATTAAAGATGTCCGCTAAAAGTTGTTTACCGATAACAAGAGGCCATCTTGAATTTGCATATTGAACTTTTTGGCTCTGACGTACAGATTTCTTAAATTCAAGAAAATCCAAAATTCTGCTTTTTCTTTGGATTTTTCATTTCAAATGTAATTTACAATTATAAAAAAAAAATATATATATTTATAGTAATAAAAAAAAAGTGTACGTGCAACGTGCAACAGTCACCTGCAGATGTGCACTCCAGCCGCTACCAGACTCCACTAGGCTGTGCACTAGCTGGCACCAGTCCTGCACGCACGCGCACACAGAACATCATGACGCTTAATACATCTGCTATTCAGATTTGTCGACAACAATCCAAAACATCCTAAGCTTATTCCCTCATGCTCTCATTTTTTTTTCACATTTAAAAAACAATTCGGCAATAATCTCGCACAAAAAAATAAGCAAAGGATTCAATTTAAAAAAAAAAAAAAAATTTGTTCCACAATTTAAAATTCTATGAATTTCTTTTCTTTTTTCATCTATGGGATTCAAGGGTAGCTTGAAGGGATTGTGTAACAAACCCAAACGATTTTAGCAGCGGAACAAAATTTTGTTTAAATTTCTTTCTTTTTTTTTATTCTCAAAATTTTGTAACGCTTTCGGTAAAATTCTGCTTTTCTTAAAGATCTTAATTTTAAAAATCTAAAGAAAAACCCATACCCATTTTTTTTTTAAATTCGTCGAAGCAAAATTAATTGTAATGCAATTTGAAAAACGGTTAATAACTTTTAAGGTAAACATTTTAAATTTTAAACTTAGCTTTGGCACTCACTCGTACGTGGAAAAAAAAAAATTAAAAACACAAAAATTTGGTAATTTCAATTTTTGTCTTTTGAACGTCCAACAACACATTCGTTTTCGAAAATGATTTTTATTTTTTGGAAACGAAAATTTTGAGAATCATTTTCGAAAAAGTGTCAACATGAAATATTTAAAATGTCGACAAAAATCACACTCTGTCCTCATCCACTATCAATATAATTTTTATGTATTAATTTTAAAAGCGAATAAAGCAAATTAACCAACGAGAGTGGATGATGACAGACTTTTTTTTCAATTTTTCTTTATTTTTTTTATTTTTTTTTTTTTTTTCACAAGCTGCGGACATTGGATTTTGCGAGTGGGTGCTCTAAACAACGGACGGCCAGTGCTACGGTAATGCAACAATGACTTAAATACTCACCACGCCCTGTTTGCAAAATCATAAAACATACAACAATTTCATCAAAAGAAATGTCACTTTAAAAAAAAGTGCACGGAGTTATTACCGCTCGCAATAATGAGCAAATAATCCTATTCACTTTTTTTTTGCTTAATTTTCAGGACTTCCAATTTAAAACTCGACTGGGCCTACACCTGCTGTCCGCTTCGATTGATTAACGAGGTAATAAGCGAAATTTGGTGAGTAATAAAAACGTTTGCATTATACTTTTTTGATTTTTTTTGATGCAGATTATTCATTAATAAATGACTGCGCACGACATTTTCACTAATTAGGTACTTATATATATAATAAGACCGCCATTAAAAATTGGCTCCTAAAATCACTCACCATGTTAAATTGTTCGAAATGCTGCTGTAGAGCTTGATTAATCATGTAAGTTGACTCTGAAAACGGACTGGCACTAGGAGACCCTGCTGGAGATGCTGGACTTTGTGGGGCACTATTATGACTATCGCCTGGACTCGCGCTTCGATACTGCAAAACAAAAATTATATGAGATTTAATATGGATTATTTTTTTAAAGGGAAAAAAAAAATTTATAAATAAAGAAACTTACGGGCTGAAGGCCGGGAGAATTTTGAGGGCTCGGCCTTTGCGGACTCCTAAATGAATTGAGTGAATTAATTTGTGATTGCTGCTGCTGCAGCTGCTGCTGTTGTCGCTGCGTCAAGTCTGGTTGCGGGGACAGAGAGCAATTGACGAGTGGCGAGCCAACAGGCGAGGAGAAAAAGGTTTGTTGAGAGTGAGGGTAACCGTCGACAGTAACTGTACCACTGTGGTCTTGCGTTACCCCCTGGAAAATTAAAAATTAGAAAAAAAATTACAGAAATTTGAAGACCGAAAAAGGAAAGAAATGAATGAATGCATTTTGCCCGTTTTATGATCGCACATGAATTCCGAATTCGAATTCTTAAACAATTTAGGTTTCAAATTTCAAGCACGGGCAAAAGAAATGACGAAACAGTCTGCCTACATGGGATGTTACGATATTTCTGTAATGTTGCAGTAATATTACTAATGATTACGTATTATATATATTATATATACTAATGATTAAGTTAAAAATGGTAGAAAATCGCAAAAGATTACTGTAATGTTGCAGTAATATTATTGGCAACTAAGGTTAATGCTCCAGGCCCGGAGCTAGACAGGTTTCAGCTCCCCTGTCTGAGAATCTTTCATAGAATTTTTTAGTCCCCAGCTACCATAAATGTCTTCTTACAGAAATATTACTGTATTATGTACACATAATGCGGTAATATTACTGTATATTATGTGTACATGACACAGTAATCTTACTGTAAATAAGTACAGTATATGACTGTACATAAGTACAGTCCTGTAAATAATTATTTACTTATATTTAATATAAGTATTTAGTTATATTTAATTGTGAACTGTAAAATAGGTACAGTATATTAAAGAAATATTACTGTAATATACTGTACATAATGCAGTAATATTTCTGTATTATACTGTGCATAATACAGTAATAATTCGGTAATACACTACATAGTAGTGTAATAATTCTGTAATATACTGTACATAGTACAGTAATATTCCTGTAAACTACTGTACATAATACAGTAATATTTGTTACATCGCAATATTACAGTATAACTGCAACACAATACTGCAATATTACAGTATATTAAGTTTAGGCCATTTCGTCAATTTCTACACCCGTATTGGAATTTAAATATCATATTAGGAATTAACGTGCGGTGACGAAAATAGAAAAAAAAAAGCGGGAAAACCCTTTAGGCCTATCCATCTTCTGCTTGGGAAGAAAAATGTTAGTTTAAAACCTTAACTTCGTTATTATATCTGTAAAACTAACCACTTTTTGAATCCTCAGAAAGGCTATAAAAATATATTTAAAAAAAAAAGCCTTAAATTCAACAGACCTTGCTTTGGTGAAGATAACTTGAGCTGATATGTGATGGCACATTTAGGTGGTTCTGTAAATATTGAAAAACAAAAAAAAACAAATAAAGCAAAATAAAATATACAAATAGCAACGAAAAAAAAAAATAAAAAATAATAATAATAAAATAAAATTTTGCGGTGATGCGACAAAGAACGATAAAAATAAATAAAAGCGAAACTAATTAAATAAAAAAAAAAAAAAAGTGAAATAAAAAAAAATTTAATTAAAAAAAAAAAAGAAACAAAGAAATGAACATTACCTGAAGGGGGCTTGTTGGTGTTGGTGAGTGGGGCCCTCCAGGCGAATGGGGACTGATTACCAAATTCTGTTGAGGCGGGTACCTTCGTCGTGATAAAGGAGAATGAACGTGTCTGTTCGATACCTAAAAACAAAAAATTTTAAAAAGAATTATTTTACAAATTCTAAAAAGGTTTGATCAGCAAAAGGCAAAAGAAGAATTTCTTCACCTGAGAATGAATATTAGAGTGCGGACTGGGCACTCTAGACTCCTGAGGTGAACTACCTCCGAAAGGGAACCTCCCCGCCGGTTGGGAACGAGAAGGCAGACTAGTTGGGGACAATGTTGAAGGGCTTGTGCCTTGCGGACTCTAAAAAATGACGAAATAATTGATTTAAAAAAATAGTTTAAATTTAAAAAGTTACGATCTAATAAAATTGGGATTTTTTTCGTCTCAGAATAATGACATATGGCCTCAGTGGATGCTTCGAAATTCGTTTCCCATCCCTATGCACATGGTTAGTCCTTTTTTTGTAGAAAAAAAATTTTAAAATCAGATTTAAACGGATAATTTTTAAATTAGGTCTAATTGTTTTTTAGAATTTTTTAAATCTGCAGCTAAGCCCAAGAAGCAAAGGGGGACGCAATGATCTTTAAACGGGGCCCCAATGGTTAAGCCATTTTTTGAAAATACCCTTTTCCATCTCCTAGTAAGCAAAAATAAGCTGCTTAATTTATTTTTACCCAAAAAAAGGTATTTAAGCCCATCATCTTATATATGAGGAGCGTAAATCGGATTGAATCCAGTGAAACGTTTTTCAAATTTGAAAAAAAAAGCTTGAATTTTTTTTATCTTATTCCTCTAGTTGAGAAAAATACTTACTGTACTGTAAGAACTAAGACTGTGATCATCTTGATCCAGAGGGGTTGGCAATGGAGAAGGAAAATGAAAATTTGTCAAATCCGGTAGAGATCCAGTATTGTTTCCTATAGGTATCTGTACCGCTCCAGGTTCATTGTGCGATGGGTAAATGCTGAAACATACAAATAAAAAATGAACATATTATTAAAAGAATTGTTGGAAGTGTCACGATACTTTGCCGGGAATTTTTCCCAAAACTAGAGATTGTGGAAAATTTTTTTTCGAGGATCCCGTATCTTGGGGACTTTCTGAATCGGGAATTCCAGGACCACTAGTCAAGGGCCACTAAGATATTTTGATGCAAAAAAATACTAAAAACTCCCTGCTCTGCCCATGAAAGCCAAAACAACGTATCTCCATTTCGGAATTGGCATATCCCTTCTATTTTTAACTTACGTAAACAAGCAGTCAATTCCAGAATAGAGATACGTTATTTTTGCTTAAATAAGCAGTGCAGTGAGCCCAAACCATATGGTAACCCCGTAACTGCCTTAAAATTAAAAGTCTTATCAATATTTTTCATTTTTATAAAACATTTATACTCTCGAGACCAAAATTTCCTAGGCACCAAAGTTTTAGTCACAGGAATGCATCTTTTTTCTAAAACCTTCATTCCTGGATTTTTTTTTTTTTTTTTTTAAATGCGCTCAATCGCCGAAAGACGGGAGTCGAGACGCGCGTTACAATTGTTTTTTCAAAAACGGTTTTTGGCTTTAATTAGAAAATATAAGTTAACGACGTTCATCTCGCGGTACCAACTAAAATATTAGGAAAAAAATTTGAAGCTTGTATTGGCAAGCGAACTGTCACCTTTATTTTTTGTGAAATAGTAACAATTTCCATTTTCTTGCTAAAGGTGTCAGTTGGTTTGCCAAAACCGCACATTAAGGCCTCGATCAGACGGAGCGTGTGACACGCGCGTTTTTATTGCTCTGCACGCAGTAGGGTGGGCCGAAAAAAGCTAATTTTTGAATTTGAAAACGCCTAATATGGGAATCGATGCCTTTTTATAATACTATTAATCCTAATTTTTTTCAGATTTTTCAAACGACGTTTTGAGGTGCCGCAATGCCCTTGAAATTTCCAAAAAGCCCATTTGAGGACCAAAAACGAAAAATTTTTTTTCGCATAAAACACAGTCGTTCCCTATCGGAAATTTTGCGTAGATTACGAATATAAAGTCAAAAATTAGTTTTGGTGCACGGTTTTTGAGCCACAGACAGAAAGCCATAACAAGATTTTCAGAATTTTGGAATCCGGCGTGTGGTTCCAAATCTGTTCACCGAAAATAATTTTTGACTTTAAATTCGTAACCTACGCAAAATTTCCGATAGGGAACGACTGTGTTTTATGCGAAAAAAAATTTTTCGTTTTTGGTCCTCAAATGGGCTTTTTGGAAATTTCAAGGGCATTGCGGCACCTCAAAACGTCGTTTGAAAAATCTGAAAAAAATTAGGATTAATAGTATTATAAAAAGGCATCGATTCCCATATTAGGCGTTTTCAAATTCAAAAATTCGCTTTTTTCGGCCCACCCTAACGCAGAGGGTCATTGGAAAATATGGAACTGTTAAGATGACACGCCGAGAGCACAAGCTGAGCCCTGCGGTTTTGCGTGTGGCCATTGAGTTATATGGACCTGTTCAGACGACTCGCGAGTTTCATTTTTACCCGCTCATTTAAATTGTATTTTAACCTATTAAAACATGACTTTTTTTAAAAATTGAGTTTTACAATATAAATTTCTCGGCATTGTAACCTTCACTTCGTGCTGATAAAAATCATACAAATTTTTTTAAAAATAACCCAAATTAAAATTGCTTTCCACTAATTAGATAAATTAATTTTGGTAATAATAAATACGCCGATTAAATATGAATTTGTCGTTAGCTGATTAGTAACAGTCATATGCTGTATTGCTTTTTTGTAAATCAAAGAGAAAAAAAAAACTCGAATTTTTATAATTTTTAAATTTACTCAAATCAATTTAATTTTTATGTCAATTTCTTCAGAATTCATCAAGCATTCTGATTTTCGCAAAATTAGTTAGTTAAATCAATCATGAAAAAAAAAAATGTCATTTTATAAATGAATAAAAAAAAAATATTAAATTAGTAAATATTTGCGTTCTTTTGTTGTTCTTCAAGCAATAGAAACGCTTCTGAAACGCTGTGTGTGAACTCCACACGCAAAAAGCAATAAAAACGCGCGTGTCACACGCTCCGTCTGAACTAGGCCTAAGACGAGTGCTTCAAATTTTTTTGCTACGATTTCAGTTGGTTTTAACGTCATTAACCCGTATTGGTTAATGAAAGCCAAATAGCGTTTTTCGAAAAAAAAAAAATTCTGCGTCTTGATGGTTTTTTAGCAAGCGAACGGATACCTTTTTCCCCAATTAAAAATTCCGGCGTTACATTTCATTTGGCCAATTTAATTTTCCTATGAACTATTTTTCATGTATCTTAAAAGTATTCGATTTTGCCTAAACAAGAACAGCAAGGGGCAAAATTTGTAATTTCGGTTATTCATTTTACAACGGCGATAAACAATATAGAGGTCAGTGACTTCATAAAAGCGATGCCACTATCTCGTTAGGCAAAAAAAAATACGAAAAACACGCCTTTCCGACTTACTTTATCCCAGGTACGGGTGAGCTATTATAACAAGACTTAGGTCTTTGATCTGAACTTTTATCATTAAAATTTAAATTTCCTAAAATTTGGTTATCGTGATGCTGTCGCCTCTGACCGACGTCCTGCGTGCTTTGATGAAGTGCGCTGTCTGAACTAGTTCTTCGCCAAGTGCTCTCAAGCGGCGGGGAAAGGTAAGCACCTCCGTAGGGGGACGTGTCAATCCGCCTACTTTCGATAGGCCTCTGTCGTATCGGCCCAACGCTCCGACCTCGGCCACTAAATATTTGAGCATCTCCCCGGTCGTTCTGATTCAATTCTTCCAAATTGCTCAAAGTGTTTTGGAGATCAGTCTGAAAAAAAAAAGGAAAAAAAAAAATTAAATAAAAGATTAGATAAATTAATCAAAAAAAATTTATCGTTTGCGCAAATTCTATTCCTACTAAAATGCGACAAAAAACTTAGGATAAGATCTAAGGATGAATCACAACTAACGCAGTTTCGCGGATGTGAGATTTTAATTAATTTTTTTTTTTCTCGTTTTCGAAAAGATTAAAGAAAAAAAAGTGGTAGTAACGTGTGTTACTGCCGGGAAAAGGCAGCTTTGCTGACGTAATGACCCAAAACAAATTCCAAACTCTCTTAGGTATGACGTCCGAAGTGTCCGAGGTGGTCAGACAAGTTATAATAGTATAGCAAAAACAGGTACTGGTACGTTATAAAAGAGAGAGAGAGGCAAAAAAATGTACGTTAAGGGGAATCCTCGTTCATTGCCTGATCTGACGTCAAAGGACCAACAATCGTCCGAATAAAATGTATAAAATTATTTAAAGACTAGACGCTTTATCACGCACTCTGACATAATAACAATCAACGCCGCGCTGTGTTTTTTTTTTTTTTTTATTATGTGAAAAGCGTGGAAAATACACGGAAGATTATAACCCTAAAACCAGTATACACGGAATACGTAGTGACCGTGACCTAAACATCTTCAAGGTGAAAAAATTAACTGGACGATCATTAAAGGAATTATTTTTATATAATAACAATGGAGTTGAATCAGAGTTATTCATACGAGTCTAATTGTAACAGTTTCGATGAGTTTATTTAGGTACATACGGTTCTAATATTATCATTTAGCAGCAATGACCTCTTGATGTCACGGTTTGTGTCCCTATATATAATTTTGTGCACAGATTTTTTTTTTTTTTTCCAGGAAAATGTTGAGAATTTAATTCAGAGGATTAAAAAAAAAAAAAAAAAAAAATCTTATTTGCACATTTTCAAATGTGAACAAGAGGAGTTTTATTTTTAGAATTTTGCAAATTCACGTGGATTGTAAAAAATGTTTCAGTTGCACAAACAACGAAAATGCGTTTTTCGAAAAATAATTTAGAATTGGTTATGAGACACACAGTGATCGCTGGTAGAGAGAAAAGCGGATATGATTCCCATCTCAGGCGAAGCTATAAAAAAGATCTGGGCGTCAAAAGCTTTGCTTTTCTGTGCAGTTTAAAATCACTTGCCTATATTGGAAAATTTAACATGTCGGATCCAATATGGTGGATGAAATTTCGAATTTTGCGTCGATTTTCATAAAACTGTTTATCTAAAGGTTTTCGGGGTAGCTGAATACGAATCTGATTTTTTTTCA
Organism: Liposcelis bostrychophila; assembly: GCA_037577465.1. Taxonomy (NCBI): domain Eukaryota; kingdom Metazoa; phylum Arthropoda; class Insecta; order Psocodea; family Liposcelididae; genus Liposcelis; species Liposcelis bostrychophila. The sequence goes on from CM075212.1 coordinate 10,811,403, forward strand.
AATTTAAAAAATTTTAAGCCACTATGTGCTGTTTTTCCCTACTAGGTCTGGCGTATGGAATTCTAAAAAAACGCTGACGGATTGCAAATCAGCGACCTCGAAAACCCCTATATACAAATCTTTACGAACATCGGTAAACTTCAGCGAATGCGGATAAAAGTCGCCATATTAACTTCGCCATCTTGAATTCGAAGAAACTGATATCAGATTAGCATTCAGATACCCCGAAAACCCCTAGATATACAGTTTTATGAAAATTGACGCAAAATTCGAAATTTCATCCGCCAGGTTGAATTTCTAAATTTGGGCAAGTGATTTTAACCTTTGGCTGTCGGAAGCCTATTTTCTCCTTGAAGCGTTAGGGGCGTAGATTCTGTTTGGTTTTTTTCGGCAATATTTTGATATAGCATGATCCATAGAGGCAGTCAGTGAAGCTAAAAAAATATCGCCTATACTTAGCTTATGGAAAAAAATTATTTTTAATTAAATCTCACAAAAATCGCTAAAAACTAATAGCTGAAGTATAAAATGCAGTAAAATCAAGATTACAAGTCTCAGAATCTTTATTAGAATTAAAATTTACAGCTTATGAAATTTTTTTGTCATATTCGTTTCTGAAATTTTGATTTTATCTTAATTCCATAAGCTAAGTATGGGAGGAAGAAATTCGTCATATGATAAACATGTCAGCTCAAAATTTTTAATTTTGGCCATATCACAATAACTTGTAATTTATTTATTTGCATTAATATCAAAAATATAATTTCAATGCCATTAATTAATATTCTAATTAAGTAATAATACTCCCATAAGCTAAACATAGGAACTTAATTTTTACTAAAATTTCAAGATTTGATCATTTTGACCTCATACGAACAGAACTAAGTCAATACAGAATCGTTGAATTAATTATTTTACATTAAATCGCTACTGTATCAAATATGATACACCCGCCCGCAAGAGATTAAACATGACCGATCGAGCTGTAATTCTAATTCGTTAAATCTGTTATATCTTGGGACAAAATTAGAGGGTGGCACGACCGAAAATCAAAAACTGACTTTTTAAGCGGGTGTCCGGATTTTTCGCCATGGATTTTTTGTCATTGCGACTTTTTTTCATCGGCGACTATTTCATTTATACAAAATGTCATTGCGCCTTGCGCCATACTTCAGTTTGGTATTGCGACAAATTGTCATTTTTTGACAGCAATGAACATGACAAAAATTATCTATGACAAACTGTCAATGACAAAAGCGGGTTATGACATTAAGTCTATGACGAAGAGTCGCAGAACTGGGTCCAAAAATGGCGCTACAAATATTAAATTTTTGCAGTTTACTTTAAAAAGATGACAGAAAATATTTTTGCAGTGTAGGATGTTTGAAGAAAGTAATTGCTCAAACAGAGCCTAAAATATTTAATAAAAAGTGACTCCCAAATCAAGAATTAAAATCGAGCCTCATTATAAGTCTGAATGCTCACCTTCGACCCTTTGTATATAATATACTATTATAAAGTTTATTTTTTATCATCTGGTTGAAATAATGTCAATTAATTAAGAAAATATGAGAAGAGGTCAGGGCAAAAACACGTTTTTAAAATTTCAAAAAAAAAAAAAAAAAAAAAAAAAAAATTGAATAAAATATGATGCCAAACTAATTATTTATTCCGATGTTGATAAATAGAGTTGTAAAAGGTTTCTTTGAACCTAAACACTCAAAAGAGAGGAATCCAGCTCGAGCTTCTGAACTTGAACTTGAACTCGAGGTAAGAAACAACTTTCAAAGGTCCTGTTTATATGGCGAAATTTAAAAAGAGATTATTTATCAAAATTGATTCTATTAATCATCGGGGACAATGAATCAACCCTTATAAATCACCGTTTTTTTTTCTTCAATTTTAAAATTAGTCTTTTTAGTGCAAAATTTCTACAAAAAAAAAAATAAAAATAAAAAATGCTACTGGAAAAAATTAAAAACAGAAGTTGATTTAAATATTAGCTAAAAAAATTTTAAATAGGTGGAAAAGCTGGCAGCAAAATGAATAAATGAATAAATAAATTAATAAATTACAAGCTAATGATTCATGTTTATTAAAAAATGAAACACTAACAACAACCTAAACAATGAGAGAACATATTAATTTTCATGATCATAATAAAAAGAGGTCATCAGAATAAATAAGGCCAGAGGCTGTTCAGATGGAGAAGAATTTTTTAAAATTTTTTTTAAGTTTCTGCTTTCAGCGATTAACCAGCGAGGATGGGCACTAACGTAAACGGCTATGGGAGAACTGAAGCTCAAAATTGGGGTTCAGGGTTTTGGGGCTAAAAAGTAGGATTTTTTTCCTACTATGCTTTTTTTAAAATAACTTTAAATCTGCAGATATCTAAAAATTGGTTTTTTCCGGGCTGTGGTGTCGGATCCATGTACAAAGGCTAGGCTATAGTTTATTGTTTTTTTCGACTTCAAAAATCGTTGTATATAACTTCTTAAAGGAACAAAATATCAAAATTCTACTTACGAAGCGCCTTTGTCATAATTAAATATGCGTTTTCAGCGAAAATCAGATTTCTACATCAGCTACTTTTTCTTAAAAATTGATTCAGCGATAAAGTCCCAAATTCCCGGAAATTTCTTCTAAAGGCAAATAAAAGGATTTCATGATTCCCTACCATTTTTCCTAATCCATTTTTTCTAAAAAAATAAATTTCTAATCCATTTTTCCTAAAAACAAAAAATAAATTCCTAACTCATTTTTCCTAAAAAAAATAAATTTCTAATCATTTTTCCAAAAAAAAATAAATTCCTAATCCATTTTTCCTAAAAAATAAATTTCTAATCCATTTTTCCAAAAAAAAAAAATAAATTCCTAATCCATTTTTCCTAAAAAAATAAATTTCTAATCCATTTTTCCTAAAAAAAAAAAAAATAAATAAATTCCTAATCCATTTTTTCTAAAAAAATAAATTTCTAATCCATTTTTCGGGCAGAGCTTAGTTGCGCCCCGCGGTCAGTTTCAATGAAGGCACAGTTGCGCCCCGTTCTTGGCAAGGCATAGTTGCGCCCCGTAAAATTAATCCCCTTAAAAATTTATTCCTAGTTGCGCCCTTTTGTTGACAGAAAAAAAAAAAAAAAAAGAAATTCAAATTATAAAATAACATATATTTGTATCTGTTTTAAAATTTCGAAATTTTTTACATATCAACATTTTCGGGCGTTTCGATTTGATTAATTTTGTCAGCTATTTTTTTATAATGATAGCTACAGCGTTTAACGTATGTGTATCTGTCGATTTCCTTTTTTTTATAGTTTGTCAAATTTTTTGCAAGAAAATCTAGTCTTTTCATGTACTTCTTGTTCTGACAAGTTTTCTTTAAGTTAAGACTGTTCATTTGTATATAAACATTTGCTTGAGTTTGTTGAAGCACATTTAAAAATATATGAATATTCGGTTTTTCCTGACCGTAGAAGCAACCGTTGTACACAGAATGAAAACTTTCACAGCCGTTCGTAGTTAATTCATTGGACACTGACTCCTGAGCCCAAATTTTTGGCGGAAAAGTAGCAAGTTTTTTACCTGAAGATTTGCAGGTAAAATTTAACGGGGCGCAACTGTGCTATCAAATTTAAGGGCCCATAAAATAACGGGGCGCAACTATGCCATGAAATTCCAGAAAACTGACCGCGGGGCGCAACTAGAACATACCCCATTTTTCCTAAAAATTTTGGTTCCTAAAATTGTTTTCTTAACTATTTTTTTTTCTAGTTTTTAATTTTCCTACATTTTTTTGATTCCTAAAATAAATTTTCCTAAAATCCCTAAAATGAAAATTCCTAAAATCCCTTTAGGGATTAAAAAAAATTAATTTACCTAAAAATTAGGAGAAATATTCATTTGAGGAAGTTTTATTTTAGGAATTAAAAACTTTTGGGAAAACTGAAAATTAGGAAAAAAATTGTTAGGAAAAATATTATAGGAACCAAAATTTTTAATAAAAATGGATTAGGAATTTATTTTTTTTAGGAAAAACGGATTGGGAAAAATGTTAAGGAACGGGATTTCAGACATTTTTCGGTCTGATTTAATATCCAATGGCCATAAAAAAAATTTTTTTAAAATCTATGGTTGGCGCATTGCTGCGAACCGGTACCCTTAAATTCTGTCTGCAAAGGATTAGGGCAGGCACTTTTTTTTTTTTTTTTTAAACAATGTATTCGGATAAAAAGAATGATGAGAAGTTGAGTTCTCATTAATGTCAACTTTATTCCCACCTCCTTGTTTACAATCTATCAAAGAGCATTTTTTATCTCCAGAAATAAGGGAGGTCGATCAGAGAAAAAAAAAAAAAAAATTGGAATATTCCACATGTGAAGTAGGAAACGCCGTTCATTTAAATGGTGGGAACGAAATTATTCGTTTCAAACAAAACGGAGAATATCGTCTTGTTAATGGACCCCGCATTGAAAACGAAGCCGGTTTTTTTTTTTTTTTTATTCAAAAAATTAAAAAACCAGCAACCATCGTATCCGCGAAAACAGCTACACTGTATTATGCTGTGCCATTTTAATCCGCGAGGCCTGAATTTTTAATCGCCTCCATGCGATTAAAACTGCTCGAAATTACATCTCGCAAAAAACAAAAAAAAAGAGCAATTTTAAATTTTTTTTGCGGTATTTATGCGATGCGGAGTTCGAAGGTCAGTGCAAAATGCTAATTTCTCAAAAACGATAACAATTACCTTGTTGAAATTGTTTGCTTTTAATTTTTCATAATGATTTTTTGTTTCAATTTTTAAATACGTTCGGGCGGGGGAGAAGGGAGCGAAGCTTGATATAATAAAAGGGGGGCCGGGAGAAAAAAAAAAAAAGTTGTGAAAATGTTGATTGAATTAAGCGTTCTTTTTTTTTTTTTTTTAACTGCATAAGAAATCAAGATTGAAGGTTAACTAGAATTTTTTTTTCAGGTTCTACAGGGTTTCGTTTCGATCTAAGTGTAATTAACAAAAATTCGAAGCGAGCCAAGGCCAAGCGGCGTGCCCAGGTTTAAGGAAACTTATTTTGCTCATCTCCATAGATCACACCAAAAAAAAAAAAAAAAAAAAAAGATTAATACAAAAAAATTATTAATTAAATCATTTAATGACATAGTCCGGTGAATTTAATGTCTTTTTTTTCCTACTTTTCTTTTGTTCTTTATCACCGTGCGAAACGTTGACAAATGAATCTGCAGGTTTTTTTTTATTTGTGGGGAGGGCTTTTCATAATTCGTTTGTTTATGATCATGATACTGCCTCTTATTATAATAATAATAAAAAAAGAAAAACGATTCTTAATAAAACGTGCTGGACTGCCTCTCGATTTTTTTTTCCCCCAACTTAATGTAAACACAATGATTACCTTGAAGTTGCGCTATAATGATTTTCATGCAAAAGAAGCTGCTTCATATACATTTTTTTAATATTACATAAAAATATTTGCACAGGTCCGCGATTTCCATCACCGTTTTTTTTTTTTAAACCCGCATCCGCCATATGAAAAAAAGAATGATAAAAAAAAGTAGTGCAGAAACAAAAAGAAAAGCGGAGCACCTTACCTTATTTTCGCTTGTGTTATTAGCTACATGATTCACATTTGGTAAAGACCCCCCTCTGAAAGAACCCAAAGTTGGGTTAATGCGAAGGTGCTGCTTAGAAATTGTGTTTACCTGTAAAAAAAGAACCACACCAGAAAGAAAAAGCGTTGCAAGACACCAGACACCGAAAAAAAAAAAAAAAAGATTTAAAATTTACAAAACAAAAAAAGCAGAAGGAAAGCTGAGATTAAGGGCCTATATAACTGTTAATTTATTTTTTTTTTTGTATGATTGTTATAAATAGAGGAAAACTCGCAGGGAAAAATTAACTCAAGGTGATCGAATGTTTTTAAAAAAAGACAAAAATGGCGCGATTTTTTTTTCCTCAAAAAAAAAATTGGTGAATAGTCCCAGATTCACTTCTAAAGCAATAAAAACTTGGAAATCATCATTTCGAAATGATTTCAAACTGATTTTAAATACATTTCGGAAATGTAACAATCCTTTTATATATTTAAATTTTTTACGTTTCATTCCATACAAGGCTAAAAAAAATATATATATATATATAAATAAGTGAATAATAACGTTCAACCTCAGATGACCCTACCTCCCTTCCGAACTTAAATCAAGCACCCTTAACTTCGATTATTTTTTACTTTTATAATGGAATTCGACATTAGAAAATGAAAACACCTTTGTTGAAAATCGTAAAGCATTTCAAGGTCTCACATTAAAACGTATTTACTGATACGATAAAACTGAAATTTCAAATTGCTGAATCAGATTTTAATAGAAATAATTTTTTAATTAAAAATCCAAAAATATGAAATTTTTTTTCCTTAAAACAATTTCTTTCTTAACACAATAATATTAATTGACATATTTTTATTTCCTAGCACAATGAGCATATAATAAAATTAAGTAGTAATAAAAATTTCTACAATCGTAAATACTTTTAACTGAATAAAAAAAAGATAAAGGACGATTTAAAAAATTAATCATAAAAATTTAAGATAGTCAAACAAATATTTCACATCACATGAAGAAGTCATAAATAAAAAATCATGCTTTCAGTTATCAAAATTAATAAAATATATGAGCAAGATTTAAAATCTTTATGAACATGAAGAAGTATGCCTGTTTTCCTGTTTTAAGTAAATACCAGCTCCAGTTAATTCATACTTTTTTTTTTTTTATTGAAACTGGATTCACATCACAACTTATCAAAGCTCCCACGGATAAATGTGTTATCACATCACACAAAAAAATTCTGCACACAATTCCTTATTTTACATGATTCACTTCCATCTTATAACAGAAAAGAAAAAAAAAATGGTTTTTCTTTAATATTTTGAGATATCATGAATCAAAACAAAATGATCAGACATTGAGCTTTCCACACTTAAATATCATTTGAATCTTCTTCATAATGAATATCCGGAACTAAACCAATTTTTTTTTTACTTCTTTTTTTCTTCTTAAAACCAGGCAGAAAATTATACATGACAACTATAAAGCCTAATGTCAAGGTCTTTGGGTCATTTTATAGTAACAAGTTGTTTATATTATTTTCGACACCTAAACCAAGAAGCGAAATGTATCGACGGAAGGACTACGAACACGATAAAAGTTTGAATGAAAAAGCATGAAGAAAATAACGAATGTATGTGTGAACATAAGCAATTAGGCTTCCCTTTAAAATGATACACACAGAGCATGTTTACATTCGGTTGTGATAACGAACGCATTACGGCAAAAACCATGCCAAATATATTGGAATGGAAAAAAAAATCAACTTACTTTGTTTGTGGCATCGGAAACCTCTTTCATAATTTGTTCGAAGCGAGCAGTTTCCTCTGCCTGCTTTTGATTATGTAAAGCAATTTTTTCACTAAATTTTCGTGGATTCGCCATAATGGCTGCTTTGGTTTGACTTGAAACTGTTCAGCGCCTTCTCGGAATGTTATTACGTTGCAATAACCACTCTCAAAGGATTGAGCTGGAAACTTCAAATTTCAAAAAAGGAAAAATATAAAATCCGAACGTTTTTATCCCAAAGTGAATTATTTCACGTCATTTTCTTTATAACAACACCACAAAAGCCGAACCGCTTTCTTTGTTTTTCATATTGCGACTAAAATGGACGCGGGATCGGAACTTACTGGCCTTGCTCGGTTAAACAAAGATTTTTTCTCCTTGACTTTGGTTTTTTATCTGCAAATCATTAATTAGGCTATTTGTATTGCAAAGAGATATACCTGACAGCATACTCCTCACTTAGTCTTTAAATTGGGAAATCTTTAAATAACCTCTCTTTAATTTGCATAATTAAAATTCCAGTAATGGTTAAAATTCAATCCATTCCTATTATATCTAGGGAATTCAGACCCTATATATGCGTTGCCGAGTAACAATTAATTATTGATAAACGCCTACTAATAGAGTGTTCCGAAAAATATCGATATTTAAGATATCTCTGGTATAAGATTTAAGATTTCTCTGGTTCTTCGGACTTGGATATGGAAAACCCATATATTTGGAGTAAAGCCCTACAATAAGGGCAATGTAAATACCCGTTTCTATTTTGCACTTGCTCCATCCTGTACACGCAACGGAAACAAATCACATGATTGCAAGTTAACCTATAAATTCTGGATTTTAGATCCATACAAATCGTACATGTGACATGCAAACTCATTTTCCCGCGGCATATTTTAAAAATTGCGGAAACTCTGTCTAAGCCGAATAATCCTAGGAGCGCTGCAATCGTTTTACAAGATTTCGACAAATTTCCCTGCAGGGATAAGGATGACGGCAAATGATACGTGTAATCAAATTGTACACTTCAAAAACATGAATATCTTTTCAATTTAAATGCTGAAATTAAAATAGTTTTCATTAGTTGACAGATTTTTTATTTGGGATTTTGAGTAGAAAATTATACTAGTTTAAACCATGGGTAACTACTTTTAAATTTCTAATGAATTTAATGTTTTAAAATGTAGCCGGCTTGTGGAGATGTTTATTGTTTTACTATTTTTTTTTCTTCTTGTTTTCAGCTGTTAATAGCTCAACTTCATTCATTCTTTCATCAATACTATCAGTACTTTTATTCTCAGGGATGCAAATGTATAGGCATTGGCTAGCCTCTTCACCTGTTCATACTATTTTAGGAGGTTATTTAGCTTCACTTCTTTTCATGTTAATATTAACTGTATCCTTTTGAAATTATTTTTTAAATCAAAAATGATTTAAGAACTAAGGGTCAAAGAAAAAGAATAATCTTAATTTTACACTAGTTTGTTGAACAATTGAGAAAATTATTCCCTATGTTTCATTGTTTTCAATTAAACAAATGTAAGTTACAGCTCAGCATCCTACGTTCAAAGGTGTATGATACAATTTTAGCCTTATTTTTTTTAATCAGTGCTGATTAATGTCTTATTTTGACCCACCAATTTTTCTTTTTAAAAATGATGAAGTTTTCCTTTTTAAATATTTGCAGCAACTCAACAGAAAGTCTATAATGAATCGATTTTAGAGTAAAAAATATATTTGGTGGGAAGTTTTAATTTTGTAGCTTTTTCCACAATACTACTAATTATGATTTCCACAAACTGTAGACCAAAAGAAAAAAAGGTTTATGAGTAATATTAATTCTCTTTCTTTAGTAAAAATTGGCAAAAATAAAAACTTTCATTTCCCTGCAAATGAGGAAAGTTTGGCCATGATGATTTCTGTGTAAATGAATTTTACACACAGGAATTTTTTATCACGGTAAATTTTTTTTATTTTTTGATAATAAAAATTTGTTCATTAAAAATTTCTGATACTCAAGTATTTCTGGTTAAGCATGCCCTCATTAAAATATTCAAGTTCAATCTCTCTTTTTTACATGAGCTTACCGATTTACGTCATGTTTAGCAATTTATCAGCTCGCCTACAAAAAAATTGTTATCACTTTCTAAAAATATTTTTTTCGCGTTCGTCCTATTGTTTTACATTATTTATTTCCTTTCGATTTCAGTGTTTTAATAAAATAATCAAATTCATAACGAGCAGTTTTGGCTTCTAAATCACAACAAATCTCTTGGGATCTTATTTTCTTTTCTGATGCTTTTCAGAACATTGTAAAAAGCATCTTAACCAAGAAGGAAAATTTAAAGAAAGGAAAACTAAGCATGATGAAAATGTTGAACATACTTGCAGTACATATCTGAACATAAACCGTAAGAGTTCATTTTAAAGCCATGATATTGTAGCATGCATGACTAAACATGGGGAAAAAGTTAGGGGAAAAGTAATATAGGAAAAAAAATGAACTTACATTACATCTGATTTCAAAACTTTCCCTGATAATTGAATTGGTAAGCGCAGTTATCTTCGCCTGCTGCCGCTCCATTTGTTCAATTTTTTGTTGAAATTTCCGTGGCGGATTCGACATATTAAGCACTTTTAACTAAAATATATTTTGTAATCGCCCTCCGGATTGCTTCTTTATATATGACAACTCTACTCGGTTGCATTACTTTATGAATGGGTTTAGAACTTTGCACTTACGGACGTTTAAGTGGGTGGAGCGTTTTCCTCGGCAAAAGAAGTCTCATAAGTTGAATATGAGGCACTTAAAGCAGTTCTTACTATCACAAATATTATTCTCTGTAATCAAATAATAGTGACGTCACTAGTTTCCCCTTTACTAACGATAGAAAAAAGTGTAATAGCAGTTGCGAATGGCCAAACAAAATATTCTGCTTGTTGTTTTTTCTCAAAACCGAAAAAAAAAAATTTTTTTTCCCTCGTTAAAAAATTTGATGTCAGTTTATTTTGGACAGTATAAATTACTCGTTAAATTTTTCCTTAACCAAGATTTTTTTTCAGGCGATTGGCAACATTGAAACAACGCTATTTGGTAAAAATTTTCAAACCAAACTATTTCCAGAAGTAGTTTTATGCCTTGCTTTCGCTGTTTCTTCGGCAGGGATGATCCACAGAGTATGCACGACCACTTGCATTTTATTTTCGTTCCTCGCGCTTTACTACATGAATAAATTGTCACAACAGACTTATACTGTTCCGGTTCTTGTGCCTCAAGTACAAGGGAAGAAGAAGAAGGGGAACTAAAAACTGTAAAATACTTAAAACAATATATTTATAATTTAATATTATATTTTTTATAATCAAAGCATTTGTTTCAGGCTTTTTTTTTAAATTTTTAATGCATTTTTGTCCGTTTAATTTTACTTTTCTTGATTTTAGATGGGTTAACCCTTAAATTTTCAGCATGAAAATGGTCAAAATTGTGCTTTAAATCATCAATCGCACCTTCAAGGGTCTCACACTCTTCCAGTTTATTCCCTCCGATTGTCCTTCCAATTCTCCCCCAAGATCTGAACAGCCAGTACCTGGTGCAAAAAACAAAAATGGAATAAAAAAAAAAAAGAACGCTAAATTCAAATAAGAAAAAAAAAATTGTTTTTCATAATAATTTGTTTTATCTCCTTTCAAAACTTGTAATTTGTAGAAACTATTCTTATTTGCCTGTATATCAGTCAAACTGAGAACGACGTTATAAATGTCATCTTTGTTCATGTAGACGTGAGCAATTTCTTGCACGTTCCATCCCGGATCTACTGCTATTCCTCCTTTTAGGGTAACGTAAGCGGTTGTTTCGTCAAATTTTTCGCGCTAACAGACTTGCTGGAAGCCTAGAAACATAATTCGATGAATTTAACAAAATTTTAATGGTGACTGTTAATTTTAAAAATTTAATAAAATTTCTCTGGTGACTGCTTTAAAAATTATTTTTAAAAATGTTAGTCAAATGGTTGCACAACTGTAATAGCCAATTTTCCAAATCCTAAGACGATTTTCTTTATCATACTGCTTGGCTTTGGCATTTGCAACAAATTTTTTGAGAATAATTCTCACTTCTCAAAGGGCGCCTCTTAATTTCTAATTTTTATGAGACATGACTTGGAAAATTTAAAAAACTTACATTTGACCCCCAATCTGAAATTTTCTTTTCATCCAGCAACTGCCTAAATTCTTCTCGACTAGAAGTTGGACTGATGTTATCAAAAAAATCTTTGTCGACAACTTGGATGTAATCTTCCTAATAGCCTTCAAAACTCTTGATTTCTTTATTTCCTCTGTAAAGCAGAAATTATTTTTGAGCAATAGTAGCAATTAACTTTTAAAGAAAATAAACATATATTGTGAGGAGAAGATCCTGATGCAAAAAAAAAAAAAAGAAGAAATAATATAGAAGTACCAATGGAAAAAATCGAATTAGTCAAGGAAGAAAGGACAGAGAAGATAATAAGGGAAACTAAATAAAAATCACCAGGGACAGACAGAATAAGAATATCTTTGGATCCTAATTTTTTCTTCTAACTTTCATCAGTTTGAAGAAAAAAGCATAATTCTTTTTGCCTTTTTAGGCTAAAAAAAAAAGGGCGATCCAGATAATTGGAAAAGTTCACAAATATAAAAATCTGCCAGAATCTTAAAAGCAACTTTCTTTTTGTTTTATATTTTTTTATGGTCTAAGAATAAGCTACAATATTCCTTAAAACAACAGATACTTACGATGATGCATTATAAAAGTTAAAGTCTTCGAATAAAATTCTCCCATCATCAAAAGCCGCGGCAAGTCCTTCTTCCTTTACTTCAATACCTAAAACCGACATTGTGGCATGCCAAAGCGCAGATTTTTCGAGATGATAATTTACTCTACCGTTTCTGCGAATCTCTTCACGTTCGACTAATAAGATATTCTCTTCGGTGGATACGCCCCTGAATCCCGCGGAATTGCGGCGGGGAACTTTGTCGGAACATTGAAAGATGCTAAAGCAGTGACGTCATTTTGATATTGTTGGGTTACTTGCGTGTGTTTGATGCACTGTATGGACCTGTGTAGACGCCGATCGTTTTTATTTTTTTAATTGTGAGTGAAGTTAGCTGTTTAAAAATGTCTACGAAAAGTAAAAAAACGACTACGGTCACAACGTCGTCGTCTAGTTCGTCCTTTACCTCTCCGGTCGGCGGAGGGACACTCGGACAAGCACAACGGTCTCGTAGCCCGCTTAGCCCAACCCGGTACAGTCGGCTTCAGGAAAAAGCCGAATTACAAAATCTAAATGACCGTTTGGCATGTTATATGGATAAAGTCCGCTCGTTGGAGGCGGAGAACACCCGTTTATCCAGGGAAGTTAGAATTTCGCAAGAAAGCATAACTCGCGAAGTATCCGCATTCAGGTCTATGTACGATCAGGAACTAAGCGATGCCAGAAGATTGTTAGATGACATTGCCAAAGAAAGAGCTCAAGCTGAGATTGATAATAAACGACTATCTGAGGAGAATGATGATTTAAAATCAAGGTATGTGTCACAGTTTGGTGCAGTAACAAAAGTAGGTTAGGTTAGCTTTAAGTCATGTAATCTATGGTTACGTTCAACTGCTCATTGACAGGAAGGAACTATATTCAAAAAAATGATGAGAATAATGATGATAATGATAATTTTAAAACATATTCAGTAATTATCTCCATTTTTAAAATGACAATATTTTTCTCCTGTGGAGAAAATCGTTAATAAATTAGCAGACTCTCAAATTGTAATTCATGTGTGCTGGATGATAATTATTGCCTCTAAGTGATTTTAAAGTTATCCAAGAAAAAAAAATTATGATTACGTTTTTTGAATTGATTTTACCAAATGCTCGATATATAAATTTATTTAATTCCAAAATTCGATTTTGCCCCATATTTAAAATTAAAAAAAAAAAAAGTAGTTAATTCATGTTTATGTGAAGATAAATATTGCATCACAAATATTTTCGGTTAGGCCGCTTGTTTGACTTATGACATCACCGTGACTCGTCATCGATAGTCTTAGATGTATTCCAGTTTATGACCGGGACGTACATTTTCGCCGTGCTTAGCTTGCGAATTAATAAAATACATTTCATTAACGTCATAAACCGGCGAAATTGAACACCTTTTCGAACGGTTTCCAAGCGTGAGGTCTCCGTCCTTAAAAAACTCGGTTAATTTAAGTAATTTTCTTCTTCCTCATGCAGAGCTTCGTTTTTACGAGCTGGAAATAAAAATATAATCGGTGTTGCTAGGAAATCATGTAATCGATAAAAATATTAAGCTTTTTTTTTGCCAAAAAAAAAAAGATAAATAAATCTTTTTGTCCCATTTATCACATAAATTAAAAATTAAATCCCGAAAGATAAAATTTTTTCACGCAGTTTGAAGAAGAAAAAAAAAAGTTTTAAAACCGTATTAAAGAATGTAAAAAGAAATGACTTCTTATGAATGGTTGGATTACAGGCCATAAGAATATTAAATTCGGATACTCCCATGTTTGGTAAAGTCTCCCACGTTTAAAAAGTAGAAAGAGCACGCTTCTAGGCCGTCGTTGTAAACGAAGAGTATGGCATGTGGTTTTCGGTTATGTCAATAAGAAAGATGAACAGGTGTTGACTTTTGAAGTTTGCCCTAAACTTTATTGGTCTCTCATTTTTTTTTTTTTTTTTTTTTTTTTTTTATTTATCCGAAAAAAAATTGGAAATCGTTCCTTTGCTAATTTTTTTTGGCCAAATGATTTTTATCCATTAAATTAATATTCTTGTCCTTATTACTTTTTTTTTTAAGTATATGAGCTTAATAACAGGTAAATACTTTCTCAGATAAATTTTACTGATATGATAGGAATTTTTAAACGGAAGGAGTAAATTTACGCTCCTCGTTTATCTTGTTTTAAAATGATGAACGTGCGATATAAAGCTTATATATTTTTTAAAATTAATCCTTTAAATAATTGACATTCAAGCAAAATATATCATATCAAGAAAAACAAATGTACCATGTCTTTTTATTTTCTTTTTTCAATTTTTTTTTATCTTTGAGTAATTAATAAAAAAAAAAAAAGAAAAATTATCAACATTCATAAACTGATTTAAGAAAAGCCATGCCCTTCATTCATATTTTTATCATGCAAATTTTGTAGTAAAAATCTGAAATATAAGTAAAAAAAAAAGAAAAAAAGAATGCTAACAGGCGTAGAAATTTTCAGTGCTGTAAGTTAAGGCATAAAATAGCTAAGGCATTTCCTAAATCGGCTGCATAAGGGACACCCAATATAATGCCTGAAGTAGGATTTGATTCACCATTGGTGTTTCATAATTTGAGAGCACCATTATCAGTGTGACCACGTTCCCGACCATTTTTCCTAATCCGTTTTTACAAAAAAAAATTAATTCCTAATCCATTTTTCCTAAAATTTCCTAACCATTGGTTGGTTCCTAAAATTTTTTTCCTAACCATTTTTTTCCTAATTTTTAATTTTCCTAAAATTTTTTGATTCCTAAAATAAACTTTCCTAAAATGAAAATTTTTCCTAACTTTTTAAATCCCTAAAGGCATTTTAGGAAATGTATAATTTTAGCGGTTTTAGGGAATTTTTTTAGGGATTTTAGGAAATTTTTTTTAGGAATCAAATAATGTAAGGGAAATCAAAAATTAGAAAAAAAAAAAACAATAATTAGAAAAACAATTTTAGGAACCAAAATATTTAGGAAAAATGGATTAGGAATTAATTTTTTTTTTTTTTTTTTTTTTTTTAGGAAAAATGGATTATGTTAGGAATTTTTTTTTAGGAAAAATGGATTAGGGATTTATTTTCTTTTTAGGAAAAATGGATTAGAAATTTATTTTTTTAGGAAAAATGGATTAAGAATTTATTTTTAGGAAGAATGGATTAGGAATTTATTTTTTTAGGAAAAATGATAGGGAATCCTGTCACCACATTTTCAGCGGAAGGAAAAAAAAAAAAAAGATTTTTAATCAATGGCAAACAATATAATGTTAAAAATATGTTAGCGCCTGCAACTTTATGCTCATGCTACCTGGCAATCAGTGTAGCTTTTTTAAGCTTTACAGCAACTTTTTTTATTCTTCTCGCCAAATTTCGCGAAGAAGGGATTTTTAAGGTTCTGATTCCAAGGCCAATACCACAACAGCATAATTTATTGACATGAAATCAGTTCAAAAAGCTTAGAGGATCTGGGAAAATTTCAGATAAAGATAGTTATATTTATCTGAATGTAATAAAATAAGTAAAGGCAAAAAATTTAGGTCAAAAATTTGATTTCCATATTTAGCCTATGGAAGCACCATTCATCATTTTAAAAATACTTTCCAGATATTAAATAATTTAGGAGCTTATTTAATTTTGCCAAAACTAATGAATTTTATATTTAGCTTAAGAAGATTTTTTCTCCTATGCTTAGCTTATGGAACTTAAAGTAACATTAAAAATCATTGGCTTTCTCGATTTTTTTAACGAAAAATATTTTTTTCAATGTACATAAGCTAAGGATAGACGTCACAAAGTCCCCTGGGACTGGCAAAACGTCCCAGATTTTTGGAACATTTTCCCAAAGTAAATAATTCGCCCATAAGCTAAACATGGGTGACTCAAATAATTTTTTTTTTTGGACTGGATTCCACTTGTCTGCTGGTAGGTCAGGTATCCTGAATTAAGGGCAAGGCACGATTACGCACCACATTAAGGCTAAGCCGGAATTAGGCACCTCATTTCCTACTCATCCTTTCAAGTACTTCAGTCCGTCCTCCGAACGAGGCGACATGTCGCGACAGGTTTAAGCACCGGGAAATTAGCACTGGATACAATAACATTTTTTTTTTGAAAATTCGGCATCCTTAATTAAATTTTAGGCAGATTTAAGATTTTTTCCCCCTCCTCTAGTGAATCAGACCTGGATTTTTTAAAGAGATTAGTTTTCCAGCTAAGCGTTTAATTTAAGCAATCAGGCTTTTTTATTTTATTTCTTACCGTATTTTTTTTCGCCCATTTCGCTGCATTTTTTTTTTTAAATATTAATTTTCTTCTTTGCTTTTAGTTTGGAAAAGAAAACGAAAGAATGCCGAAGTTTAGAAGCCAATCTAAACATTTGCGAGCACCGAGCAACCGATCTCCAAACGAAATACAACCAAGCGATATCGGACAAAAAGAAGCTGGAGGAGGAATTGAAAGAAGCAAACAAGGAATTGGATAAATTACGAAAATCGTACGAACTCACAAAAAAATATATCGAAAACGAAACGCTCACCCGAGTCGAATTAGAAAACAAACTCCAAAGCTTGAAGGAAGAAATGAATTTCAAGGATCAGATGTTCAACAAGGAGATCACGGAACTGAGAACGAAGCGAAGGGAGGAAATCAGCGAAATAGACGGACGCTTGACCGTGGAATACGAAGACAAATTGCAAGCGGCTTTGCAGGAGTTAAGAGAGCAACACGAGCAGCAACAATTGGCTAATCGCGAGGAGATCGCCGCTTTGTATGAGAATAAGGTGAGGATCCCCTAAAGGCGGAAGTAAAATGTAAAGAATTTTAAAATGGGAAAATTATTTTATTCGTGTTTGAAAAGCAAACTCCGTGACTATTCTCGTAACAAAATGGAGAAATGACCCTAGTGGGTGTGTTGAACTTGATAAATTCCCTTTTTTTCTTATTTTAAGTTGAGAAAAGGAAGACAATTTCAAACTTTTTTTTGTAATTATTTTCTTGCATGATGCAAAGTTTTTTTTTTTTTTTTTGAAGGAAATTTGAGATTAATTTTTATATTTTTATTTTTAGATCAAGGCTTTGCGAGATCATTACGACAGGAATTCTGCGGCTTTGCAGTCCTCTGTCGAGGAATTAAGGAGCGCTCAGGCGAAATATCATTCTTTGAACAGTCAAGTTTCGGAATTGCAATCCGCGAATCAAGCTTTACAACACCGCATCAGGGATCTTGAAAAATTACTTGAAAACGAAAGAAACAACAAACTCGACCAGCTGACTCAACTGGAGCAAGAACTGAGTAGATTAAGAAATGAGATGGCGGATCAATTGAAGGATTATCAAGATTTGATGGATATCAAAGTGGCCTTGGATACGGAAATTTCAGCTTACAGGAAGCTTTTAGAATTCGAAGAGAATAGGTACTTAAATTTGGTCTTTAAAAGATCTCATTTTAAGTTTATTATATTGTATTCGTTTTGTGTAAAATCCGCCCCAGTTTTTAGAGCCAACCTGGTCTTGACCAGGGGTCCGAAGCTTGAAAATTTTTGGCCGACGCGGCATCGGAATTGGTTTTTTTTTAATATCCGAAATCGGCATCGGCACTGCAAAATGTTTAGTGCTGGTATCAGCATCGGCACCGGCGTCGGACCCCTGATTTTAAAAATCGTCTAGAAAGGCTCTATGATTTTTATTCACTAAAGTCGGAATCAGAGGCGGCATCGGACATAATCGATGCTTGGCGGCTTCGGCATCGGCATCTGGTGTCGGTGTCGGTGCCGGAATCGGAATCGGAATAGGGAGTTAAATAATTAATATGGAATAGGCATCGGCATCGGATTCGGACCCCTGGTCTTGACATGCAGCGCCTCTGATGGCATATTTTCAAAATTTAAGAAATTTTCTGTGATTTAAACGTTTTTTCGGACTTGTAAAGTTTGACTGGATTCGAAAGATATCGTATAAAAAATCAGAAATCAATCTTTACTTTTAACGAATCTAAAAGACCAAAAAAAAACTGGAATATTCTAAACTTTGCTTAATTTTTTCAGGTTGAACATTACCCCGGCCTCGGTAACAACAGCTCCGACCGCAAGCACAACCCGCCGCGGGACTCCAGTTCGTCGTACTCCAGTGCCTAAAGCCGCGAAACGAAGGAAACTTCTCGTTGAAGAAAGAAACTTGGACGAATTCGAAGTTAAAGGAGATTCGAAAACTGACGTCATAGTCAACGACGTCGATCCAAACGGTCAGTTCATCCAGTTGTACAACAAGGGAGATAAAGAAATCGCTCTCAGCGGTTGGTCCATCAAGCATTCTGCTGGAGGGGACGATAAGGAAACCACTTTCAAATTCCATCGATCGGTTAAAATTGAACCGAAAGGCACAGTAAACGTTTGGTCCGCGGAATCGAATCATCCCCACACTCCTCCGGAGCATATTCTTATGAAGCAAAAATGGTTTACAGCTGATGAAATGATAACAGTTCTTGTTAACAATGAGGGAGAGGTAAATAAATTTTTTCAAGAATTATTTCAAAGTTTAAAAAATAAGTAGTAAAATGCAAAAAGTTACAAGAAAAATTAGTTTAAAAAGTTTTTTCGTTAGTAAGGATGCTATTATAAAGTTAATTTTTATAAATTTTTGACCTAAATTTTTAGCCAGAGAATACATTTTCTGGGAAAAACTCGAAGGTAGCCCGGTAGCAGCACTTAACGAATTTTTTTTAACAATTCGACAACTCACATTTAATATTTTTTAATTTTCAGGAAGTCGCATCCAGGCAGAGACGTAGAATGCTGTACTCTACTTCCTACAGAACCGAAAGGGAGGGTAGCGAGGACACACAGGACGGAGATCCTAAATCACAAGATTCGTGCGTTATAATGTGAACATTTTTAACATTTATTTAATCTATTCTGATGGAAACAGTACTGCCATTACGAAGTTTCTTCTTTTTTCGTGTCTTAGAGACCGGCTTATTTTGCGTACAGAGTTTTTAGAAGTAATCGTTTTTAATAAAAATCCGTAGAATAAGGAAATTTAAAAAGCAAAAAAAATGAAATATAAAAGTTTTTATGAAATTAGAGAAAGACGAGCGGCGGTCGTTTTATAAAAGAAAATTTTCCAATTAAATATTGAAATTTTTTCAAGTGATTTATCATTTTTTTTTTCCGATCGCATTTCATTTTTCTCATTATAAAAAATATAATTTTAACTCTAAAAATATTGACAATTTAAAAGTTTGATGAAACAGTTGCTATTTTATGATCTACAGATAAATGTATACAAAATTTAGTTTTTTCGCCCATTTAAAGAAAAAAAAAAAAGTTTGTTCGTTTTTATAGAATTTAAGATTTTCCTATTTTAATTTTCTTTTCGTTCCGTACAAGTTTTGCAGTGTTTAGTTTTGTATTTTTGTGTAAAGAAATTTTTTTAACCTAGTTATATGCCAAATTCGTTTCTTATTTTTTTTTCTTATGAAAATGAACAAACTTCAAAACTTTTCTTTGTCTTTATTTTAAAATTAAAAACTATTTAAGTTTGTAAAATAAAATATTTAAAAAGGCAACCTGTCCTTATTTTGCAACATTCTAAAGGGCACGAGGTTTTTTTTTTTTTTTTTGTAACATCTGGAAAAATTTATGATGTGCCGGTTTTTGAAATTCAGTATAAATCAAAATTACTGATTTTTTTAAATTTAAAAAAAATTTTTCTGGATGATTTTTAATAACTTATTAAAAGAAAGTTGGAGCAATCGCTGTTTGAACAAAATGTAACGAAAATAATGCATTTATGTTTAGAAATAAAGCTTTTAAACAATGATCGCTTTTGCATACTTTTATCTTAATATTCGGTTTTGTTGCTAAAAGGGCATGGTTGAATAATAATTGGTCGAGTAGGAGCTTAAAAAAAATTGACTGATATAATTTTTATTAAAAATCAAGTCATTCAAGTTCTAATCATTTTCTGCGATTCAATCGAATTCGCTTATAATAATATATTTATCGCGCCTTCAATCAGACCGTATTTATTAATATTTTTTTTCGGAAAAAACTATCTCTGTTATGCATAATTTTACTTGGAAAATCATTTTGGATGAGAAAAAAAAATCAATATCTATTTTAAAATTAAAAATTTATCCTAAACCATTCTGTAGGCTCCATTGGAGGATTAATTACGGTGTAATCGATCCTAGCCTATAATTATATGATTTTTATGGGATGAAAAAAAAAAAAATGAAACATTGAAAATAGGGTTGCTTCAATGTGTTTCCAATAATTTTTTTAACTGTCCAGGAATTGAATTTTTAAAACAAAAAAATTCGCCATTAAAAAACTTTCAGACGGTTGAAAGAGCCAAAATAAATGAGACTTCGTTTTCTGATATTTTCCCTAAATTTCTGTACATTTAAAAAAACTATCGGAAATATATGGAAGGTAGCTGTGAAAAGAATTTTAAAAACGTAAGAAGTCATTGAGTTACAAGATAGAATGGATTATAGCCTGTAATAATCCTCCAGTGGAGGATAGCAGAACTAATGTTTATTTTAATTAAGCTGGAAGATCTATGTCCCACACACTAAAGCCATTTGTACTCTATTAGGCAGATAAATAAATACGCATTTCTGTATTTAAGGCATGATAATTTAAAAAAAAAAGTATTAATATCATACCAAAAAATATAATAGGTTAATGATTATTACGAGTCCAAGTGAAAATGTTATTTCGAAAATATTTTTCACCTTTAAAAGATAAATCGCTTTGAAATAGCATTTTTTACTTTTTTAAAATCTTAAAAAAAAAAATTTATTTAATTAATACGATTTAATTATGAAAAAATGGTGGATTGATTTTTTTTCGAAAGGACAGAAGAAATTAAAATTTGATTCAACTCAAAATTATTTTAAAAGCTCTGCAATTAAATTTATATATCTAAAAAAAAAATACTACTAACATTTCATTTTTTATGATAGGAATTAATATTGTTATGAAAAAGTTCTATTTGCAGAGCACACGGAAATCAAAAAATTTGGTTTGGGTGAACTTTATAAATAGAACCACCGATAGTTGTTAAGGGAAAAGTATCCGAAGCGATCGCTGTTGATTCAAGAATTTTTTATTATTCCTGTAAAATTCCTTTTTTTTTTTTGAACAGCAGTCGCTACAATTTTCTTTTAATTTTATCGATAGCTTGAACTGTTTTTTTTTTTTTTCTTCTTTAGAAAAGAAGAAAATTTAGAAAAATCTGACTGAAAAATTTTTGCACTGCAAATTCATTCTCATAAGGCAGCAGCCATGATATGAATAATTATTCTTGACTTTTAACACCCTGCAGCTTTTCTTTTTACAATAAATTTTTTCCTAGTGCAGCTTTCGGTTATTTGTTGATGAGCATGAGACTGTTGTTTTGGTTAAGCTATCCTAATTTTATTTCGCGACATTTACATTGTTTCCATTCGGACCAGTTCAAACTATCGAAATAAAATTTGTTTAAAAAAATATAACCTGGTACCCTGATAAGAATTTTTTTTTTATAAAACTTAATTTAGGGAATGGTTGCAAGGATTCGATGATAAGGACAATTAAGTCATTTAAGTTGTTTAACTAACTTTTTATAAATATATTATATGGGCGGCGGGCTTTTCGTTATTATGGCTCCATTTTCTTATAATTTTTTTACCTATGGCGATTAGACTGATTATTAAATTATAGTTATTGTACAATAAATAATTAAATGGGTGCCATTATTTTTGAGTTCCGTTGCATACTAACTTTATATTTTTGTTTAATTTTTTTATATACCTTTTGATTTCTTAGTATAAGCAGTCCATTTGGGTACATGAAGAAGGTGGAGTATTTGAAGTGTCGTCAAGCGAAAAAATTGAGTGGCTCGCTCAGATAGTCAGCCATCGAACCGAGATCCCTTTTTTGGAAAAGTCCCTGTTTTTAACACTTATTATTAAATGTTAACAGCAATATGATCTGTGTCAAACAAACTTAAAACCTATGAGCCATAGAAAATATCAAATGAATCAAGAAATAATAATTTTAAAGAATTCAAAAAGAATTTTTTTTAAAGTTACTGGTGGTGGCTCAACACTAGGAAGAAAAAAATATTAATCTATGGTTATCTCTTCATCTGCTCTTGAATTTTTGCACAAATATCTTGTACTATTTTATAAATTTCTTTGTAATGAATATTTAAAGTCTTGCCTCACCACATTTTTATGTGCGCCTTTTCAAAAAGACAAATAACCTCAAAAACTTCTTCACTACAGTAATTAATAATTTTTTTTTTCTAATTGATTGAAATGAAAATTAATAACGGATAATGATTTACTCATTCTTTACAAGTAAAAATGAAATTTCTTCCTCTTGTTTGGTTCTTTCGCATCAAGGATCTTTCTCAGCTGAGACTGCATAGCTTATGATTTCTTTTCATGCTTGCTTAGCTTCTGCCTTTTTGAAAATGTACTTGGGTCTGATACTTGGCTGATACTGGGCAAATTGTAAACAATAAATCATGAATTAATAAACCAAGGAAATAACGCTTACTTCAAATTTTTTTTCAGGTGTATATCCTAACATAAATTCCAACCATCCGCCTAGTTACACCTAATAAATGAATGGACTTCGTGAATTTATGTTCATTATGAAGCTTATTGATTATAGGTATCAAAAAAGTCTGCATTTTAGATAATTCGATAATGAGAAAGTTGATTCTTAAATTAATGAGACAATTAAATGTCTCTTATAATTATGTCTTTTATAATTTATAAAAATTATATGTATTGTTAAAACATAGGTGGTCCATTTCAAAACGTAGATCTAAAACAGGAGATATAATTCCACTTTTTAAAAAATTAAAAATGATCACATAATTTAAATCTGCACTTTCGGTTTCCACACATCCACAACGTAAGGGGTCATGTACATATTACGTAAGCATGTTAAGGGGGGGGAGGGGGTCTCGTAAATGCTTACGACACCTTACTAAGGGGAGGGGGGGGGGGGGGTCTCACACGTTCTTACGTAAGCTTTTTTCTACTCTGACCACGAATTTATGAAAATAAAATAAATAATTAATTAATTAATTTCATGTTTTTTTAAAATATTGTAAATGTTGCGGCGAGCTAATATTACATTATTTCTTACCGTCTAAATAAAGGTAACCTTCTCTTTAATTTTTCTCAATATAGGTGTTTATATTGGTTTATTTCAGTTCCATGAATTATGGGGAAAATTACCGAAGTCAAGTGTCGTTGGTTCCATTAAAAAAAAAAAAAAAAAAAAAAAAAAGCTTACGTAATATAGAGGGGGGGGGATGCCAAAATCTTACTCATGCTTACAACGGGGGGGGAGGGGGTTGAAAATGGCAAAAAAATGCTTACGTAATATGTACATGGCCCCTAAAGAAACGAGCATAGTGAAAACAAGATTTCGACTTGTTGCCCCAAGTAGCACCGGACGTCTAGTAGAGCCCTCTTGATGATCTTTTCGTAAGATGCTTATTACAATGTTCTAAAATACGAAGTATTTTTTTAATTCGACTGCTCATTTCAGTAAAATTATAATAAATTCCAAATAAACGAAAAGGTTTTTTAGCCTTGCCTACACTAAACAGTGACGATGCCAGATGTAAATACTACAGCAATTATTAAAATTAAGTGATTGTAGGCTACTTAAATTGAATTTAAATAAAAATAAAATTTAATTAAAAATAATTTAACAAAAATTTTTTGATAAAAATTTAATTAAAAATAAAATAACCATTGAATAAAAAAAAACGTTTTTATTCCATACAAAAAATGCAAAATCGTTTTTTTTTTTTTTTTTTTTTGTGGTCATTTTTTGCCACTGTTACTGTAATGAAAAAAACGACTGTTGAAACGACAAAAATAGCAAAAAATACTTTAAAAAACGAATAGCAATAAAAATGATATAAAATACAACAAAAATAGCTAAATATTCCCTTTTTTTTTAACATTTACAAATACTGCTTGCCTATTGTCAATTTTTTTTTATTTGAAAAAAAAAAGAAAGAAAGAAAATGAAACCGATTAAGTACGATTAACTTACAAACTAAAATTTTTTTAACTGATAAAATATAAGTAAGTTTTAATAACTCGAACTGTTCTGCTTTAATTCATCCTTTTCTTCGTTGCTTAAAACCTTCTAAGGGAATTCGGTTTTTGTCCTCCCGTTTTTGTCGATTTAGCGTATAATGGAATCGACGTCGGTAAGCTATCAAATACTTGCGAGCCTGTACGTTGAATGACAGGAGTTCTGTTAAAACAATTGAAGTTTTCGGTTTGACCTCTTTTTATTTTTTATTCTAAAAAATAAAAATTATTTAAAAGGGGAAATAGATATTTATAATGTAAAAAAATAAAATGAATTTCAGGTCTCGAGCTTCAGGCAGCTCTCTTCATTCCGATTGAAAACAGAGTCTCAACGTGAAAAACTCACTTGTTGCGTAAGATAAATTAATAGATTACTCTTGGCTTCGCTTCCTCCTTGTAAAATTGTAGTTTTTAATTCCGTGCAGACTCCGAACTTAAAGATGAGCTGCCCTCTGATGAAAATTGAAAGTAGTTATAACCGATTTTACAACAGAATGGAACAGCATCGGCGTTTTGATTTTTAATTTTTCGTGCCAGGTTCATCATCTGTGCTTAATACATCCGATCCGTGATTAATACATCTTTGACGTTTATAACTAGCTCTCTCAAAAAATCAAATCGGACCTCTGATTTTTAACAACATTTCCTAAAAAATAAAAATTATATATTGTAAAATTGTATGTAGTAAGAATAGAAAAAAAAAAAAAAAAATTCAATTACAAAAAAACTTTTAAAAAAATGACATCAAATAATATTATTAATACAATGTCAGTCATGACTATACAATTTCAGTCAACTTTCGCTTCTTTATTATCGACTGTTCTCCCTTGGCGTTCGAAACGTCCTTTTGACGTGAAGAAACGATCGAACGACTGAAAGTCAAAACCGTATTAAGTAATTCATTTTTTTTTTTTTTGTTTTTAAATTTTATTAGCTTTAAATGCTAAATATTTAAACTAATTCTTTTTTCAGCATTTCAAGTCGAAGTAAATAAACCGTTCGAGTTCAAATCGCAAGATAACGACTTCAACAATGCTTTTAAATTGAAAGTAGTAAGTCTGAAAGGCAATTCTCTTTTCTTCTCTTTTTCGGCATAATCAGGACATGAAGCCCTATGACCCGGCGCCTACCTTTACCAAGTTCGGTTTCTGGTGTAAGGTTTAGGCGTTACTACGTCATACCCCTTAATGTATCGAGTGACGAGCTCGAAGACGGGGCACTCATATCGCAAAGGTATTTTACGAATGAGCGGGACCTACTTTATTTAGACAGGGAATCCGAACCCTGTGACACATCGGTCTTCTTCACATGATACACACATGAGTATCAGAGGTGAATGCTGGCGGAAAAAAATCCTGACTGAAATCAGGTTCGAACCAAGACTCCACACGATCATTCGTTTCGGAGTCGAGTACGCTCGCCACTCAGCCGACGTCGTGTCAGAAAGGCAATTAGCCGGTAGAAATTTATTACGAAACTAACGATGGTTTAAAACGCAAAAAGTTCCTGGTCACCCTGGATCCATTTAATAGGAACTTAGCTAAAAACTTGAAGTTTGAAAACGATGTTAATTTTTTCATTGAGAAACAAACCTTACAGGAGAATGAAAATGAGCCACTTGTCTCATTTACTGGAATCCAAGTACAAAAAAGAAAATTAACCAGGTGGAGCTTTATAAGGAAGACTGAAATCTGTTGTAAGTAATTTTAAAAAATTTTAACAGACTAAGGTTAATTTAAAGTTTTACACTTTAGATTATTTTTGGAACGGGCTAAAGGCCATGGGGACAGCTTTCATATCTGGAATCGCATTGACACCCCCTGTATTGATCCAAAATTACCTGACAACTTGGTACAATAGAAAATGTGATCAGGACAAGGATTAAAATTTCGATTAAGAAAAGGAGAAGATATTAGAATCTGGATAATGGACTTAGCTATGAAAGCAAAAGGAAAGAGAAGAATTATAATTACTTCACCTTTGTTTTATGATATCCTCCGATGATTAATGATTATTTTTTTAAATTTATTTTGTAATTTCGATGAACTTTTCTTTAATATAATTTTTGGTATTGTGATTTCTAATTTGATTTTTTATTTTCATCCTTATAAAAAATACTTCCGAAGAACTTATTTATACCTGAAATCAAAATATCATCTTTTAGTCACTTATAAAGTAAAAATGTTTTTTGGCTTTAAAAAAAAAAAAATTAAGTAAAGTTTTTAAATTACCTTCCAATAATCCTTCTTTTTCTTCCTTTACAATTTCACAGCCCCTTATTGTCATTTGACCAGGACCCAAAAGATGAAATACAACCCTTTTATTGAATAACAACAAACAGTCTATATAAATTTTATGGGTAGTGCAGGTGGCAAGCTCTTTGATATACCTTTCATCAAATTCTATCGTCAAATCCGTTGTTCCATTACTGGGAATACCACATATATTATTAATTATCAAAGTTTTTTTTTTCCTCGTCAGGCATCCACTCAAAAACTGGTGAATCGGGCGTTAACATTTGCCCTAAAAAAACCCATCCCATATTACAAAATACCTTATACCCACCAAATACAAAACACCTTAATTACAAAAATCAGAAAATCCTAAAATGCTTACAAAAAAAAAGAAATGTTATCCCGGTTTATTTTCAGGATATTGAAAATATCCCGATTACAAGTTTCTCCCATGACTAAGGTTACTTTTTTTTTTTTCTTCCTTTCTTCATCGTCCATTGTCCAGTGTTTTATTTATTTTTCTTCTTTAGACACGTTTTAACAAGTGGCATTAATGCCACGTTACGAAGCGCGCTTCGTAGCGGCGACAAAAGCATGCACAAATTTGTCGCCGCGCGGCGACAAATTTGTGCATGCTTTTGTCGCCACTTCGTAACGTGTTTCTGCCACGCACAAATAGCCTCGCGACTTGACTGAAACGTTGAAACATGGTTTATTTTCATAATAATTAGTATGTCCGCGTCCGCGATCGTGATGTCCGAATCCGACGGAAACGTAAAGCGAATTATTGAAAAATTGAATAATATAAAGTTAATGAAATAATTAACGACCGCGTCGAAAACGTTATCGAATTGTATTTGAAAATATCGTATTTAAGTATGACCATGAATCGCAGCAATTGGTAATGAAATATGATTTATTCACTTTAATGACTGTTGTTTTTTCAATGCCATGCGCTTACAAAAGGACCTCTTCTTGGAATCAGAATGCTCTTAGAATAATTAACTAATAAAAAGGATGAAGTTGACGAAATCAACTTTTGAAATATGGGTTCATATAATAATCATTATGTCCGCGTCCGCGATCGTGATGTTCGAATTGTACGTCGTTCCTTTTGACGATGCTTTACGGAAAGGGAATTACTCCTCAAGAAATCGAATGTTATAACCCAACGCCCGATTTTAGCTGGAATGAGTTGGAAGTAGCATTCAGGTTGAGAGAAGACATCAAAATCAAATTATGATATTGTAAAGAATTTAGTTTGATGGTAAGTAAAAATGTTCTTTTCTTTGGACCTGAAGGGACAAAGGAAATTGATATGATTTTGTTGATTTTATTGAAACCCAAGCCTCGTTGTAAGTGCTCTTTGGTTGATGGCTTTGAGGAAAATAATTGCTTTCATGCCTTTGCATATCCAGTTTGTAAAATTCCAGAGGCTAGAAGACTATAGAATTTATATGGAACCCATGATTATTAAATTGAAGGAGAGCATTGAAAAGGGAACAAAAATATTGATAATATAAGAATTAGATTTCAGCTTTTACTGGGATGTTATTATAAAGTGGTCAATTGACTTATCTCAGTCATTAATATGATTGAAGATAATCAGTTTATATTGAAAGACAAGAAACCCACAGGATCACCATTTAATGAACTTTGTGATCAAAAATTTTGAGGAAGTCGAACTTGGTCCATCTAATTTTTTTGATTGATTGCCAACTTGGCATATGATATGTTGAATTGAAGTAAATGTTTACTGGAATTTTACTTTGTAATACACTGGTGTCAGGCAAAAGTAAAGCTTTCATTTAGTGTCAAATAAAACTGAGTATCTCTGAATTACATTTGTTATATAGGCCTATATCAGTTGAGCTCCCTAGGTCAGAATATATATTTTTATTGAAGCATGTTGATTTAAACCTTTTTTTTTTTTCCTTTTAGGGAGACAGCATTTTTATCGATACACTAATGAATGATTTATGAAGATTTTGAAGTTGCCTGTTCAGTAATTTAATTAGCAACAGTGACGTCCATTGATAGTTTAAGAAATTTTAAAATGCAGCCGAAAATATTACATGTTAAATTGATGGACCTCAATGATTTGGTACAACAAATTGGAATTCTTTGATGCAATGACAATGCAGAATTAATGGACACCATGAAAAGGTAAGCAAGGTTTATCAGCAAGAAATGAAATCTCACTAAATTTGCATCTTGAAAACTTAATTTAATGGGATCACTGACCTCCTAGGGGAAAAAAGGTGTGGAAGAAAACTTGACGTAAAGAATATTATTTTTAATTTAAATGAAATTAAATCTATTATAAATTCCAAATAATTCCTAAAAAGGATATGTCATTGAACATCCCTTTTTGGAAGTTTTCAGAGATTTCAGAAAAATACATGGCCAGCATTTCCATGCAATTTGAACCTGTAACAAAGCTTTTTCTTGCTCCCATTGCTAAAAATCGTAAACTTTGTAAAACAAAAGGAAAAGAAAAAAAAAAAAAAAAAAAATACTCTTAAAAAATTGAAAGCATTTTACATTATATATTTTTTCTTTTTTGCAAATCCCCTCTAAACGATCCCTTTTCATTATTAAAAATTCAAAGGACAAAAGAAAAAAAAATTGATTGGAAGCAAAAGAAAACAAAATTTGACTTTATAAAAGTATAAATGAAGCTCAGGTGGCTTCAAATCTAGTCATCTTGAAACTCAGCCTTGTTTTACAAATTGATACGTCCTCTGATAGCAATAAATATCGGTATTGCCCTCCAGTAATTGTATTCCTGTCAGCTTTATGATGTTTCTAGCTCCGTTAGATGTCTTTTTGCTTTTCCTTCCTTCGATCTACTTGAAAAATGTGAGTAGCTCTTTCTTTTTCCTTATTTCGTTTTTCCTCCCCCTCCCCCATTTTTTTTTCTTTTTTTTTAGGGCTTTGATTTCTTGTTTCTTTGTTATGAGGAAAAGGAACGGATTGGTTTCTACGGCAGGAAAATATAATAAGAATCACCTCGATAATTATGTTTCCTTTTATTAATTTCTTTTTCCGCTTACTACCCGGTCGAGGGTAAGAAAAAAAAAATGAAAGAGGACAAAGCAGGAAGGAGGAATGAAATCTCAGAGCAACATCTGGTACGGGTCGTTTAAGAATTAAAAAACCCTTCAATTTCAATTCTATTCTAATTTTTATGACATAGAAATCCTCATTTTAAATCCATTTCACTCTTGGTCGATTTCGAAACCAATCTTTTGCGACTATTTTTTTTTTTCTTTATAGAAAGGAAAGATTTCTTTCATAATAATGACTCTTGAGAAGTAAAAGTTTGGAAATTAAAAAGAGATGAACGATCTCGATAAGTCATTCCCTTTCAAAAAATCGAAAACTTTGTTTGAAATAACGGTGACGTTTTCATTTTCTCCCAATCTGGAATGCATTTCCACTTGACTGGAGTATAATTAGGTATAAATATAAATTTTCCTCCACCCCCCTCCCTCTTCCTTCCTTTTTTCCTCGATTTTTGATCTATTAGATGTTGTTGATTGGGATATCCAGGTGAGTTGATTTCGGTAAGGAGTGAAAAAGAGTTCGGTTATGATTTTCTGAGAATTAATTTTGGATGATTTCGCGTTGCTTTACGAATGGTTTTGAGCTTTGGATGCCACGTTTAGCCTTTTCCTTGAAGGGCACCCCTCGGGAAGGGAGTCGAACTAGGGGAATCGTTTCACTTCGGAATTAATCTCTGAAAACTTCCTGAGAGGAAATTTTTGCTAAAAGGATCATTGTATTTATTGAAAGGGCAGTTAAAAAAAAGAACTAAGGCGGTTAAGAGAATATTAAAAAGGGGAACTGGATTTTCTTTGTAAATCTTACGGTTTTTATTGCATTTCATGTTGTTCTTTTTCTTTTTTCGGACTGTTATCTATTGTTTCACAGCATAAAGTGCAACATTTTGAAGCAATTAGGAGGATGTCTATAACAACAGTCTGCCTTGGTTTTAATGGTTTCCAGAGGAGCGTTTAAAAGTAGTCCAGTATAATCGATGGACCTAGTATTGCCAGAATTGCATAAAACGAAGCAGAATGGGGGTTTAAGTCAAAAACATTTTCGTGTCTATTATGGATGTTCTACCGATGAATTTGAGATTCTTAGTTGATTGTTCTCTTGCAACTTAAGCATGAGCGCAACATTGTTTATTTTTTGATGAAAGATTTTTCCGCCTATAAATATTCAATTGGATCCGAATAATTTTTTTTGAAAAGTATGGGAATATTTCTCTTGACATTCTCCACAACTTTTGTTACATGAAAATTTGCTTTTATTAGTAATTAAAATATTTTATAAACTCTTTACAAAAATAATTTGCAAAAATTTTAAACATGCTCGCGTTTTGCTTATAAAAATCGGATTTTTTTTGAGAAAATCTCACGAAATACACCGCAAATGATAACACAAATACCGATGTGACTCCGTCGAAAATCAGAGCCACAATGACTTTAGGAACCTGGATCAAGAGAGCTCTTGGATACGTCATGCGCAGACACCCCTTTGAATCCAATATGGTGGTTCTAAAATTTTAGCTGTAAATTTTTGTGGATATAATTTAATGGATTAAATGTTCAATTTAATTACATTGCAATTAAAATTAATTAATTGCAACATTTCAAAATCCTATTTTGAATCTAAACCTCTTAAAGAACTTGACTGACGAAAAAAGAAAGGAAAAAAAAAATCGGGCGGAAATGCTATTTTGAATTTTGTAAACAAACCGCCAATTGTTTCGTTTCGTGAAAGTTCTCTTTAGTCATTCAATATGGCGGCCGGTCGGTTTGTTTTGATTCACTGAATCGATGTTTTTCCATCTTATTTACTTTAATTTCGACATTTTAAGTGTACAATCGCGTTTGAAAATATAAAATAACGGTCATTTAATCGAAACTGAACGAAACATTGTTTGGTGAATTCATAAAGTAATTTTTTACTGGATTTTTTTTTTTTCGGTTGTATGGTGAAGCAGTAACATGATTTTGATACCAAAAGTCAAAAGTCTCAAATTAAATTAACAATTACCGTTAAAGTTTTTTGGTTAATAATCAATTTGTAAATGCGTATGAAGGAATAAGTACTGATGGATTGTGTTCTGCACCATATGAACCATGGATATATCTTTATTGGTTCTGAATACTTATGACTTGGGTGATTGTTGATTATTGGTGTAATCGTTAAAGGTGATTCTTTTGCACAAATTCAGGCTCTTAAAAACTCATCAAACTATCGAAATTGATAAGTCGTATAAACTCATGGGAATTCATAATTGGAAACAGCTGTATTACTCAAAGCTGCTGCTGATTGTTTTCGAGTAACTTTCAGCTCATAGAGCAGGTTGGTTGAGTCTGTATTCCTTATAATGCAGAGGTTGATAATTATATTCTTTTATTGGCATCTGAGGTATGTAAGTCAGTTTTTATAAATACCTGCTGCATTATCGTTTACTAACTATAATCTAGTTTTAAATATCAAGTTTTATAATATTATTACAACATATAGTAAATAATGTTTACGTTCATTATTCTGCAGTTTTTAGTTGCAGACTGTTGTGAAGCAGTAAACGGTCAAATTAATCATTTAAGCTCTGGGATTTCAGTTGAAATGTAAAAGTTGTTATTGTGCCTTGTCAGTATTCCTTTTTATAAGTTTGACATGGTGTTAAATATTAAGCCGAAAACAGGATTTTGGGTGCTTGAAGGAAATGAAGGAAAATGGCTTCAGTGATTTTACGTAGAAGAGGAAAAAAATTATGTGTACCGTTTTCAAAAAATTATTATTAAAACTAATGTACCTGGTTTTAGATTGCTCCAGTGAAATCTTTTTAGAAGATTTTAAAGCCTGGAGGAGACTTTCAGGAGCAGTTGCGAATGTATTTTTATAAAATTTTAAAACTAAAAACTTTAATGGGTCCTTTTAACAACTAAATGCTTTAGTGCCCCATTTGTTGTATACTTAATACTTTGTATATTATTCGGGTCTTTTCCATGGGTTTTAATTTAATTTCTTTTAAAAAAATGATGCAGGAATAATGTTGACCTGAGTATCTGTGACGTCTGCAGGTTACTAAAGAGCCAGGGGGTGCAAAATTTTTAACTTTTAAACGGAAGCTGCAAATGATTTTTTAGAAGATTTGGAAAATGCATAAAATTGATGCATTTTTAGATTTAGAATTTAAAAAAAAAAAAAATTCACTGAGGGGGGTTCAAACCTCAGGGGCTGACCTCACTTTTGTCATACACATGGAATGCTAGTCGTTTTTGAGCTGAGCATGAGCATTCAGCAACCTTTTATTGATTTTTTTTTTCAACTTTTGACCCTTATTATCAAAAATTTTAATTTTTTTTCGTGCCAGGAAAAAAAATGATATTTTTATTAAAAAATTTGAATTTTTTGACCAAAAACAAGCAAAAAAAAAAAAAAAAAAAAAAAAAAAAATGCCTTAAAATGTGTAGTATGTATTTCTCTAATATGCCTTCATACCTATCCAAATCTAATTTTTTTTTTTTTTTTTTTTTTTTTTTGGTTTACTTTGAAAAAATTTACACACTTTTACTTAGGGGTTACTGTATAACTTAATTTAAAAACAACTTAAGTTAAAAATAAATGACTAAAATTTTTTTTTTTTTTCGTTTCAGGTAAGATTTACTGTGATCACACAAAGACCGATTTTTTTTTCGCGTCAAATCGAAAAACGAACTTGATTATTGGTTTCCTCTGGTTTAAATGATCTACGTGAAGTATATGAATATGAGAAGCTTCGAAATGATACCTCATTGAGGTTGTTGAACGAAAGGAGTCTTCCAACCTCTTTTGACCCCAGTTTCCGGGCTGGAGAGTTAGCTGTGTAACGTAATACAAAGTAAATACCTCAACCCAAAATGACTTGTCTTTGAATTAGTTTGCTCCTAATATCAATTGATGAAAATTGACATTTTGGCGTAATATTAATTTAAATCCAAGTTCAGTGTTAAGGGTTAAGGGCAGAGTTCTTAATGCTAAATTCAACTCGATCGAATCTTATTCGAAAACATTTTGAAATTCGGTTCACGATCTCTAATTTTTTTTTTCAACAAAATTAATTTCGGGATATGTTTTTTTTTTTTTTTTATTTTTTTTTTTAAGTTTCGCCGCGATTAAATTAAGATACAAGTGCAGACGGTTTTTTTTTTTTTTTTGAAATGAAGTGTGTGTTTATATGTGTGTAATTTCGAAGGGAAACCGTGACGCCCTTTTTTTCTATCCCCGAGAAAAACAGCAACCGCTCTTCCATTCCATTGGCGTGCCAGAGAAAAAAACCTAAATAAATAAAAATCCGGTAAGTGATCGTTGAGGAACGCTTTATTTCGTATATATCCAGCAAAAGTCGACGAAGCGAGAAATTCTTTCAAAGCATGGAAAACGTTCACGATTCTGGTGAATGATTTTCTAGAAAAAAAAAGGAAAAAAAAAGAGAAGAGGGGGCAGAAAGAGAAAGGATTGTGAAAAAAAAAAAAAAAAAAAAAAAAAAAAATTGAAGTTCCGTTTCTTTAATATTCGCCAAAGTTCTGTTAATGGCAGGGAAAACAAATCATGATTGATAGTTTTGAACATATTAAATCCTCCAATGTTTCTTTTTCTCGAATCGTTTGAAAACATAATTACATGGGAGCACGAAGGGGGGGGGGCTGTAAACAGATACAAGGAAAATTCCCTTATGTGGCTGTCGCCAACAGTTTAAAACGGTGTGATGTGATCGAATTTAAAATTAATTGCGGACGACGATGGGAAGGAAAGGCTGGGGGAAAAGGGCCAAAGGGGGAAAAGAGGTTAAGAAATAAAGGACGGCGGGAGAAAATTTTC
Organism: Liposcelis bostrychophila; assembly: GCA_037577465.1. Lineage (NCBI taxonomy): Eukaryota > Metazoa > Arthropoda > Insecta > Psocodea > Liposcelididae > Liposcelis > Liposcelis bostrychophila. The sequence goes on from CM075212.1 coordinate 10,845,831, forward strand.
AAGAATTTTCATAAAATATCCAGTTGGCGGAGCTTTTTTGAGAGTTATTTCGAAACTTTTGATTTATCGCGGACGTTATACACGGCTCCTGCTCGCATCGTGGTTGATGAATTCGTTTTTCATATTTTTAAATAAATAAAACTAATAGGGAGATATATCAAAAAAAATTCTGTATAGAATTTTCTTTTTTCTTTCTTTCTTTTTTTTTTTATAAAAAAGATGGAAGTTAATTAAATAAAATGCATAAAAATCGGCAGAGGTGTATGTTTAACCCATTTCGTTTTTGGCTCGGATCGAGATATTCGAGTAGTTTTTGAGAATGCAGGGCTTCCCTTGAAAGCAACCACTTTTCGAACGGTGAGGAGGGCTAATGAGTATCTGCATCTGGCGTTTCTTTCTTCCTCTGGAAAAGATCCAATCTCTTGATTTACTTACTCCCCCATCCCCGATCCGATATGGAAGTTTATTTTTCAATTTTTACTTCATTTGGCAGATATGAAATGTTTATAAAAAAAAATAAAAAAAAATAAAAAAAAACAGTCAGGGGATGGGAATAGGAGGCATATCTGTATGTAGGATTACGTCCAGAATTAATAAAATCTTAATTTATATTTCTTTCTTTTTAATTTTCTTATTTTTTCACTTTCTTATTTGCTCTAAACTTAGGCTTCAAAATTGAAAAAAAAAAAAAAAAAAAAAAAAAACGAGGGCAGAATTGATTTTTAAATATTTTTTGGCCCGTCTTCTTATGTTTCTTAGCTTTATGTTTAATTTACTTAATTATTCGGGTTATTCCACATTTCTTTTAGAATTACATGAAATCGAAAAAAATTGTTTATTTTTTAATTATGAGGGCTGTCGACAGGAAACGGCAGCGCTTCTTCTAAAGTTTCTACACCAGAATTAAAATTCGGTTTATTTTTAAGATATTTCATCCTTTTCCACATACGCACTGGAAAAAGAAGAATCTTTTTTTAACTTTCAAATTGTTGTATTTGATAAACAGGTAGTTAAAAAAAAGGGGCAATAACCTTTTCGATGTTTTCATAGATGAATTAGATGTTTCATTTTTTTTTCAAGCTAAAAAATTAAAAAAAAAAAAAAAAAAAAAAAAAAAGCAAACGATTTGGAGGATAATGACGTAATGCCATTAGTGATCTAGTTTCATTGATGGATCATGCCCCTGCATAAAAAATTAATTACGGGGTTTTTAGGGCGAAAATAAATTTTGTCCTAAAGTTGAAATATTTTAAAAATAAACAAAATTTTAATTCTGGTACAGAAACTTAAAAAGAAGCGCTGTCGTTTCCTGTCGTCGGCTCTTATAGTTAAAAAAGAAACAATTTTTTTCGATTTCATGTAATTCTACAAGAAATGTGGAATAACCCGAATAATTAAGTAAATTAAACATAAAGCTGAGAAACATAAGAAGACGGGCCAAAAAATATTTAAAAATCAATTTCAGGTTTTTCCACATTATGTGTGGAATTTCTCGAAAAGATCGCTCAGGTTTTTCCCGGGCCCCATTGCTCCCACACAAAAACTGACTTCTTTCATACATCTATGATGTTTGAAAAAATTTATCTAAAATTTTATCAAAATCTTCGTTTCAAAAAATGTTGATGAGTTTTTTCACAAAACATTATCAAAAATTTTAATAGAAAACTAAAATTTTAAGAATTGTTACCAAAGATTTTTTATAAAATTCAAAAAAATGTTTAAAAAAAAATGTTTTTTCAATAAAATTTTCAATAAATTTTTCCAATAATCAAAAATCATCGAAATGTTCGTTTGAAAAAATGTTAATGATCCCCCTAAATCGTCCAAGCCCTAATATTAGTTCATGTGGCAACTCTCTCAATAAATTTTTACGAAAAATCATCAAAATCTAAAAAATTTTCCCTTTTTTCTTAGAATTAGTCAAAAATTTACAGTATTCTGTAATAAATTTTGTATAATATTATTGAAAATTTAAAAAAATTTTTAAGGATCATCCAGGATTTTTGATAAAATTTTATTATTCGGTTTTTTTTAAATGATTGATGTCCAATGCTTCTTCTCCATTATGGCTCAAAATTAATTTTCTAAAATTAACTTTCAAAATTTCCGGAAGTAGTGTGCTTTATTCTCTGGATTTCTGAACCAAATTTTAGAAATGAAGTCGGCCAGTTTTGCTACATTGCGTTTTTTTATTCGTAATCCATATTTGAATAATTGAAGCACAATACTTTCGGAAATTTTGAAAATTAATTTTAGAAAATTAAACGCCAAAACCATCATGGTGGGCGCCCTAAGACGTAGTCCTACGTTGGAAAAAAAAAAAAGAAAGGGGGAGGGAAAAAAATTTGTTTCGAAACAAAGAAAGCTTAGGATGCATTTCTAATGGTTAGTTTATTTTAACTGACAAGAAGGATTGTTGAAGTTTTTGTATCGTCGCCGCGGCAGTAAAGCCTCTCTTGTATAAATGTTTTATATGACAGTTATGAAATAACAATGAAGTACAGCCTGGAAATAATGCAAAAGCAATGTCGCCCTTCCGCCCTGCTGACTTTTCATCATTAATAACATTCTACTTGAGCAGTAATGTTAATCAATTTATTATCGGGGGAACCTCTTCCTTGGGATCTCAAGGATCATTTCTGAAAGTCGATAATTTTTGACGGGGGGAAAAAATAAGAAAGAAAGAAGAAGAAGAAAAAAAAAAACATTCTTAATTTGAAATATGTAAACCGACCTTTGAGCACAATTTTTAAAAAATAATCAGCTAATTGCAAACATCAACCAAATTTCAGTCTTGTTTCTTCGGCAATTTCGATAATTACTTGTTACAAAAACTTTTAGGGAGGAAAGTGAAATGTAAATAAAAACCACCGAGCTTAGGGAGAAGTTCTTGCTTTTGTCGTTTTAATCCTTTTCTTGTTTGCTGTTGTATTATGAATAAATTGATGAAATCCATAGGGAGAGTCTGGTTTGTGTATAATTTTTTTAAAATTCTTTTTCAGATATTTTTGTGATGCAATTTTTTGAACTTGTTAGAATGTGTATGTTCTTGACCTTGCGTAATAATTCTATCAGCTGATTATCATTGTTAATCAAAGTGTGACATAATCTAATTCAGTATCGATGAAGTCCAACGCCGCGATCGTTTTTAGTGATTTAAGTAAGTAAAAAAAAAAAAAAAAAAAAATTATTTTTATATGAATAATTTTTATTGAAAAATGTTTTGCTTTGGCGCTCTTTGTGTCAGGGCTGCAATTCCGATTAGTTTTTATTCGGAATCGGAATCGAAATCCGTGCCTTTTGTGAAGAAATAGGAATCGAAATCGCAATCAAAATCTGTTTGCAAAACAGTTCGGAATCGGAATCGGAATCGGAATCGGCATCGGCATCCAAAAAAATATTTTCGATTCAGATTGGCTTAAAAAACACGAAAATACCGCTATTACAGTAAATCAATTTTGGTTTAAATCGAAATCAGAATCGGAATCGGCATCGCTAAAATATTTGTTAGTTGGAATAGGAACGGAATCTGAGATTTTTTTTCCATCTTTCGGAATCGGAATCGGAATCTTACTTTCATAAATAGTCAAGATTCTGCGGAATCGGAGTCGGAATTGCAGCCCTGCTTTGTGTAACATCAAACTTAAGTTTATTGATCGTAACAAAGCTAGAGTTTTTTATTTTTTAAAGACTAAAAGTGATATTTGTTTTTGTTTTCATCTTGCACACTAAGTCTGCGGGTTTCAAATTTTGTGAGGCGAAAACTTTGAAACCAAATTCAGCCCCGATCAAAAGAACCAAAGGGAGCGTTTAAGTATTACGTAAGACCGAAAGGGGGGGGGAGGGGGTACTCGAAATTCTTACGATTTCTTACTTGGGGGAGGGGGGGGATTTTGAAAAATCTTACGTAAGAATTTCCATTATAACTTATCGCTCAGAATTTTTTTTTTTTTATTTCAAAAAATTAAGTTGTTTTAATTTTTTTTTGAATGTCTAAAGTAGAAAAATTGAATTTTAAGAAATAAAAACTTATTTTTTGATGAGATTTGGTACCAATTATAGCCATCTTCAGTGATAGGAGCATGAACTACAAATCTAGATTTAAGAAAAATATTACTCCAATTTAAAATTGGCGTTAAAAAAGAAGGGGGGGGGGGGGGAATCCGCGAAAATCGTACGTAATATGATAGGGGGGTCACAGAAATCTTATTAATTCTTACGAAGGGGGGGAGGGGGTCCAAAACTCGAAAAAAAGTCTTACGTAATACTTTAACGCTCCCAAACCTTGAGGAAACATGGAAAATCTTGGCATGTTCTTGATCCAATGGTCTTCGAGAAAATTGTTCGCGTCGTTACTGTTCTATCTAATTTTTTTTTTTTTGAGTTTTTACTTTTTATAAAAATTGATAGCGGCGTACTGAGGAGGGGGGGGGGGGGGGTACCATACCTTTTAAAGTGGCGACAAAATTTGAAATTTTCTTCCAAAATTGAAATTATGTACTTAGAAGCTATTAATATTTTTTTGCTTTTACTGGTCAAAAATGTATTAATGCTATGAAAAAACGATATATTAATGATATGATAAACGAGGGGGCGCAAGAGGCCCACTCCGGGTGCAAGAGGTCCAAAACTGTCAGTAAGCCTCTGATAATCGATTATTTAAATCGTCAGCTTTCATAAACTTTTTCCAAAATTTCAAAATTTGTGTTACATCCGAAAATTTAGTTTTAGTACAAAATACTATATAGCGGTTTTTCTGAAAAAAAAAAAAAAAAAAAAAAATTGGAGCTAAGCGTTTATCTGCTGCAGTTAATGCTTTGGTGCTATTAACTTTTCTTTACGAAGGGTCAGACAAGACTTTGACCTATTAGAAATCTTATACGGAAATTCATTCGTAAATTTGAGGGTGTATTGCATCTGCTCTAAAAAAATTTTGGATCATATGTATAAAACGCTCCTTTCTATTTCATAACAAAAACAGAATAATAAACAAAATAATAACAAAATATCATTCAAAAAGAGCAGAACGTCGAATGCTAATATAACTAATGTTAGATACTTATATTAGCATTCGACGTTCTACTCTTTTTGAATGATATTTTGTTATTATTTTGTTTATTATTCTGCTTTTTGTTATGAAATAGAAAGGAACGTTTTATATATGCAAGAGTATGAAATTGAACTTGCTCCAAATTGCATATACCCATTGCATATTGCAGAGCTTTAGTTTATAATTACATATTAACATTAACATAGAGCTCTTAAGGCTTGTCCCTACCTTCTGTTGCCTGAATGTTATTGAAAAAACAGAATATTACTGATTTTAATTTAGATGATATTACTGATTGTAATTAGAAGATATTTCTTTCCCCAACATAAAAATAAATGAGAAAACTGTAAAAGACGGTTAGAAGCAATTGGTTTTTTTTTTTGCTTTTGTTTTGGAGCACATGCAAGTCAACATTTTTAACCTAAGCACTTGCTCCAAAACTTTTGGATCAAATGCAATATAAAAAACACATAATATTTGCATGTGCTTTAAACATTTTTGGAGAAGTGATATTTCATACCGTTGTATCTGATCGTCACAGGGTGAGTAGCCGTCCTATATTCCTATATTGTCCTATATTTTAAGTATGTCCTATATTTGTCCTATTTTTTAGAGGAAAATAAATTTAGTCTTATATTTTTGATACAATTTATATTTTGAAACTTTAGTTTTTTTTCTCCCTTTTTTAAAATTATTATTACAAGAAAACCTTGAAAGAAAAAGCTAATGTTATATTAAATTTTTATTTTTTTGTTTCCTGAATTGTTTTTTTACTTAAAAAAAAAAAATAATAATTTGAATGTTTTAATTTTTGATTTTATCATATATTGTCCCATTTTTCTGATAAAATTTTTCCTATATTTTTTCGGAAGAAGTCCTTTTTTTTTTAGGACACGCTACGCACACTGATCTGACCCAAAAGTTTTTGGAGCAGATGGCAAAGGTCCCTAATTTTGATAGAATCGCATACGAATAAGGTCACGATTTTCCTTCTTCAAAATAAACTGATTCTCATTCTTTGATTTGCTTAAAACCTTAAGGTTTTTTTTTTTTTTAATAACAAAAAACAAATAAATTAGATAAAGAAGGGATCTTTAATGTCAATAATTGGAAAAAAATCGACATGAGTGGTTGGTGGTTGTGTACTCTAAAAATAAAAATGAGCTTGTATGCACGTAGGAGTGGATGTCGGTTTTTTTTTTTTTTTTTTTGAGTTTCCCATGCAAACATAAACAGCAATTTTCCGATAATATTATAGGAATATTGTTTTTATTGGCAAGGGAAATGATGAAACCAAACATCTACCTATTCGTGATCCTACGCGAAGAAGTTGATGTAAAAAGTTGAATGAGATTTTTTTTTTTTTTTTTTTTTTTTGATAAATTTGGGTACATTGACAAGTCACATTCGTAACTTATTAAGCCTATTAAGGACCTGTGTAATGGGGACCTAGGGGGGGGGGCTACCTACTGGGGGCCTACTCTAGTCTACCGGCTGGCTAACCACCCGAAATAGTTTTAAATTCAAACCTCGACTGTACTACCACCAACCCACAAGACAAATAGAAGATTAATCACGTTGGCCAAGTTTTTACCTGTTAGGGTACTTCTCCAGTAGAAAATTTTGGAAAACTTTCCTGGCGCAATAAGCACTGCTTTAAGTGCAAGTCATTCAAATGCGACTTCCTGTTGCAGTTTTTTTAAATGCAAGTCATTCTTCATTCTGCAATTCATGCCTGAATTAACATTCATTAGCAAGTTGTACCCATTTTTCCGTAATCCGCAAGTCATTTAATTGACACTCGTTAGCATAAATAAGTCCCGGAAAATATTATTTTTGGCATAACACTTTCCTTTTCCTTTACATGATCACTATCTGATCGTTAATTAACTAACTGATTATTTTTTTATAAATATGCATAAATCGGAAAAATTTTATCTCTTAAATATTTTTATTGTAATCTAATCTTAGCTAACTGATGAACAACCTTTAACATTTCTTTAGTTAGGGATTATCGTCACCGCATTAATTTTTATCTGCTGTTATTCCTTTAAACTGGAAATTTTCCCTGCATCCTATAATTTTTTTTTTTTTTTTAATAAATAACTTTTACCTTTTCTTTCCTCAAAGATAACTGCGTTCAATTTAATTCGAATCGTAGGATTTTTCTTTTATCGACTCTTCAAGTTTTAGTTTCGGGCGATGAACGGTTTTTTCTTTTTTTTTTTTCTTTCGAAATGGCTGAATCGATCTCTTCTTGATGAGAAATTTAGGTCAACCTTTTATTAGTTCAGGAAAGAAAACTCGGCGAGGAAATTTTTTGACAAATCGAAAAGACCGGAAATTCGTCGATTAATCTCTTCAATTACCGCTATAGCTCCGGTAAACAAACCCCCGGGAGGATTTGTTTACTTTAAAGCGATTCTTCAGCCACGTTTTCTTATTGGCTATAAGAGGAAACGTGTTTATGCTTCCTTTAGGAGCTTAGCAAAATTTCACGCCGGTGGTGAAATAATATAGGCGCAATTTTATTTGTATTTTTTTTTTTTTTTTTTTACGTAGGATTACGTTGTAGGGCTCGGTCCTGGGGAAATCTGTCTGTCTGTGGGTGTGTCGGTCTGTTCGCACCAAGAATTAATATTTAATCATTTTAATGTTACAATTTTAACTTTGAAAATTTTAAATAATATTTTCACTATTTTTTTTAACTCTTGGCCTTTTTTAGTAGTAAAATTAGACGAAAGCAAGGACTTGAAAAATTTCTTGTAAATTTTATTAATGTTTTTTTTTTTTTTAAATTTTCGCTGTTTTTTTTTAAAGTAAAAGGCTGCCACCGGGTTACCATAAAGGTTGTACTCCAAAATTAATTTTTTTTTGGACTTTCACCCATCGATAGGACCTAGTGAGGGGGTAAATTAGGCCACATATTAGGGTCGAAATGAAAGCCGTTTCTGAGGCGGGGATGGGAGTGCTCGTTCAGTTTTTAATTTTTTGGCAGAGAATGGGTTGTCCGATTGAAGAATTCCAAAAACGAAAAAAGGCTTTCTCAAAGGGCTATCTAAGGACGTAATTATTAATTTTTAAAAAAATGGCCCATTGGCCAAATTGGCCAATTAAAGGGAAAAAATTATTTTATTCATGTTAGCGTCGCCGGACCAAAATTTCGTTATGACAGTCAAAAAGTACGTCAAAAATTGGCCTAAGTACGTGTGCTTCTAAATTTTTCTTTGAACGAGAAAGTGGCCGAACAAAATGGCCTAAAGTTAAAACATTTTTTTTTTGCTGCGAAGATGACGCTGCACCCAAATTTCACTATCACCACGTGAGAGTACACAAAAAACTGGTCTAGATACGTATTTTTTTGGTTTTTTTCCCCAACGGCCAAAGTGGCCATAAAATGGCAAAAATCTCAAAAAATTTGTTTCGCCTCGAAAACCACGCTGGACCTAAATTTTGCCTTCACCATGTGAAAGTACTCAAAAAATTGGCCCGAAATCATGTATTGCGCCTTGGGACCCTAAGGACGAAAGTGGCCAAATTTAATGGCCAAAATCATAAAAATCGCAAAAATTTTTTTTCACTGATAAAATCCTGCTGGTTCAAAATTTCGCTATCAGGGCATGAAAGTAAGCGAAAAAATAGCCTAGAAACATATTTTTCCGTTGGAGAAAAAAAGGTAGAAGTTGACCCTTAATGGCCTAAATTAACCAAAATGCATAAATTTGTGCCAATTTCTACTGAAATTTGTGCAAAATTTAATCTGAAATTCTTCAGAATTTTTAAATGTTTAATATTTATTTTAAAAAAAATTTTTGAAGGGGGAGTAACCGAAATCTAAGGTAATTTTAAGGGGGCGGGTCCCGGAATGGTAACCTTTGCTATCAAGGGGGGGGGGAGGGGTTCAAAAGTGGCCAAAATAATGATAACATATGGACGACCCCTATGAACAAAAACAAGAGCTTAAAAAATTTTAATAAAATGTTCACTACATTTTTTTAATTTTGTCCATATTTCCTTTAGCCAAAAATATGAGCTAAAGCAATATTAAACTAACAATAACAAATTGAAAGACCATTAGGAAAGTTAATTTTTTGGAGGGAAAAAACTTTTTGGAATAAAACCCGAAAAATCCCGAAGAAAGTCAAATCGCGAACAAATCATGCATTACGCCATGATAATATTTGACAACGGTTATAAAAATAAAGCAATGTTTTAATATTAATAATAATAAGTATTATATTTATAAAATAAATATTATAAATATTATTAAAATTTCTTTATCAAAAAATTCGAATTTTTTAAACAAAAACGAGCAAAAAAAAATGCCTTAAAATTTTTAAATCGTTTCATTGTTTAAAATTTAGCAATATTAGGACAGTACCCCGAAGACGTAGTCCTACGTAGGGATATGCCCCCACATCCCAGTCTGATTTTTTTTTTTCAATATTTTACTGAAAATTTGTTATCAATGAGTAGGAGACGGCCGTTTACCTGAATCATCAGATTTGATAATGGTTCATCATGTGCTCGATAACGGTTGATTATGCCCCTACATACAATCTTGATAACACCAAAGATAATAGATTCGTCAGTTGGTTTAAAGTGTTGTTAAAATTTTTAATTAAATATTTTTTTAATGGTTTAATTCTTTTTGTTGAGATTCGTTAGTTAATTAGAAGTGTTTGTATTTGTTTAAGTGTCTGCAAAGTGCAACGATCGAATGGACTTTTGTTGTATTAGGCTTCTTTCGTATAGGAAAATGATTTTAGTTTTATCGATTCTTCTCTAACCGCGTATACACCGCATGTACAATTGATAAACAAAATGAAAAAAAAAAAAAAAAAAAAAAAAACCACATGCTTGTTGCTTTTATCACAAGATCAAAATACACTATTATAATATGTACGTGTGGTTCAGTGTTGTTGTCATAATTGTCTAAGATGTGCGCGAAAAATCACGTTAATACGGATGAGGAAGAAACTAGGCTTTTGGTGAGTTTCTTTCTCTCTCTCTCTTTTTTTTTTTTCTTTTCTTTTTTTAAAAATTAACTTTAGCATCCTTTTAAGATGCGAAACGCTCCCCGTAAAGAAAATAATAATTATAAGAGCATGGATAATACCGTTAATGATTGGAGACTTTTCTTAATCCCTTGGAATTGCTGGAAATTTTCCGAATCTTATAATAAGTTAATTCCTTTATCTTTTCATGTCTTAAATTCCCGATTTAACTGCAGAGATAAGTTTTCGCTTTTGTTCTGAAATCTTCTTTGTGTTGTGTTGCTTAATAATTATGTTAAGGGTAGTTTCTCCCTCTTTTTTTTTTTTTTTAGTATTTAATTTTACTTTTTTTTGTTGCAGGCGAAAATGCCAAAAACCTATGGTTTATCAAGAAGTTTAAGTCATGACGAATCGAGTTTGGGGAGCATTGCTTTTAAAATCGACATAAGTGAAAATAAAACGAGGAAATTTTCTCGGAAGAAATTGGTGGAGCCGGATGGGGGTTGGGGTTGGTTAATCGTGTTTGGAGTGGCTCTCAGCCATGTAAGTTTTAGTCATCGAACAATCTCGTAAAAATATTTTCGCGTATTTCATGTTGGATGTTTTTAGCAGATGCGTACTAAAGGGGGGGGGGGGAGCAGGGGGCGGAACACTTTAGGAACCACAAGTTGGGGGGTGACAAAATCTGAAATATTTATTTTGGTTGGAAGAAGCCTAACATGAAAGAAAATAACAAAAGAAGAGGTCCGATGACACGGGGTTTTGAACCCCCCCCCCCTCTATCTCCGCTTAGGGAGCATTCGAGTATTCCGTAAGACTAAGAGGGAGGAAGGGGGTCCGAGAAATTCTTACGATTTCTTACATGGGGGGGCAGGAAAATCTTACGTAAGCATTTTTATTATTATTTATTGTTCAAGAAAATTCAAATTTAGTATAAAAAATCAACAGCCTTCCATTTGCCACCATCTCTCTAAAAAAAAAATGTACTCTTATTTTTTAATTTTATTTTTTAATTATGTAAGACATTTTTAAAATTGGCTGTAAAGAAAAAAATAAGGGGTGAAAATCTTACATTAGTTGAAGGGGGGGGGGATCAAAAAAATCTTACTAAATCTTACGACAGGGAGGTCGGGGGTCGGAAAACCCGAAAAAAAATTTTACGTAATACTTGAACGCTTCCTTAGGGTCACACGACTGTTGAATTCCTTGACACCAAAGTAGCGGTGTAATATGGTCTTCATTCAAAATTTCCCTTTTAGGTTTGGCATCAGTGTATAATCAAATCACATGAATCGTGTGATTCCATTAAGCCGTGTAATTGAATCACAAGAATCATGCAATACACTGATAAAACTCTCTTAGTAATTATTACTAATAGTAATTATCTTATTAGTAATTATACATCTACCTGAAGCTGAGGGTAAATTTTATATATATTATTAGTAATTTTTACTATAAGTATGGTAAAAATGACCTTAAGTAAGGTAAACATTACTTATAATATACAGTATATAAAATTTACCCTCAGCTTCAGGTAGATGTATAATTACTAATAAGATAATTACTATTAGTAATAATTACTAAGAGCGTTTTATCCGTGTAGAATTACATACCGGGGCCCAAAACACGGATTACTGGCCCGTTTTTTGGCCCGTTATTGACCCTCCTCCTTTCAAAAAAACATCTAGATTTTAAAAAAGCTAAAAAAAATTTTTGACAAAAAATTTTCAAATTCAAAAAATTTATTCAAATTTTTGACAAAAAATTTTTTGGGTCAAAAATATTTAAAAATTTGAATGAAAAGCTGACCGATATTATGAAGATTTAACATATTGCGTAAGATTTTTATGGACCTCCTCTTCCCCTACCCGCTTCCAGAGGCAGCAAAGCAGAGCTTTCTGTCACTTCATTTGTACCGTTATTTTCGCTACTAGTAGCGTAATGTACTACTATTTTTTTTTCAGGCTACCTGCCAGGCACTTTTGTCCGTTTACGGATTACTTTTCATTGAAAAATTAACAGATCTCAACATTGATACAAAAGGAGCAGCCGCCATTTTCAGCGTTCAAACGACGGCCCTAAATTTCTCAGGATTAGTATCTGGACAGCTTATGAAAAAATTTCAAGCACGAGGAACCGCTCTTCTCGGATCTACTTTTGTTGTTGGTGGACTTTTGCTAACCACTTACGTTGATAGTTTATTCGGTTTTATTTTCACTTACAGTTTATTTACAGGTACTTTTACTACTGTATTTTTTAAATTTTGGATTCTGTAAATTGATTTTGTTTTATTATTTTCAGGTTTTGGGCTTGGCTTTTTGGTATCATCTACGTTTATTACGATCGATTCCTATTTCAATAAGCACAAAGGCTTAGCAGTGAGCCTTGCGTTGACAGGCGCAGGGGTGGGACAAATGCTGATGCCTTTTTTAATTAAGTATCTTTTAAGCGAGTTCGGTTTTAAAAGTACGGTACTGATCCTAGCCGGCGTCGCTGCTCATTCGTACATCGGAGTTACTTTGTACCATCCTGTTAAATGGCACATGAAGGTGGTTATTATTTTAATTTTTTTTTCGATTTAGTGTCATTAAGGGGATGACGTCCAATAATTACATAAACATTATTTTGCGCATCAATGCGCATGGCCATATGACTCCGAAATTTCGCGCTCATTTTTTCTGTCAAGTCTTTTCTAATTAAGAGTCTCTAGCTTAAACTTAGGGAACGTTCAAGTATTACGTAAGACTTTTTTTCGGGTTTTTGGACCCCCTCCCCCCTTCGTAAATATTAGTAAGAATTCTTCGATCCCCCCCAATTATTTAACGTAAGATTTTCGCGAACCCTCCCTTCTTTTCTAATGCCAATTTTAAATTGGAGTAATATTTTTCTTAAATATAGATTTATAGTTAATACTCATATCCCTGAAAATGTTTACAATTGGCACAAAATCTCACCAAAAAATTTTAAAATTTTATTTCTTAAAATCCGGACCGGAAGGTCGGTGGTTCGAATCCACTCTTCGAGTACCTCTGGTGTATTTTTTACTGAACATTCCCCGGTTCCCTCTTTGATCGAGTGTACCTAATAAACCCCAACCGAGAGAATTACACCCCTAATGCCCAAAAAGGCTAAAATTGAGGTTATGTTGGATAAAAATTTTTTAAAATGTTTTGAAAAGAATTTTCAATTTTTCTACTTTAGACATTCGAAAACAAATTAAAACAATTTAATTTTTGGATATTAAAAAAAAAATTCTGAACAATAAATTATAATGGAAATTCTTACGTAAGATTTGCCTAACTATCCCCTCCCCCAAGTAAGAAATCGTAAGAATTTCGAGCACCCCCTCCTCCCCCTTTCGGTCTTACGTAATACTTGAACGCTCCTTTATCTAAACTTTATTCATTAATTTTTAAATTATTTTTTTAGGAACTGAAATGGAACGAAGATGATACATTATTAGAAAAAGAAAAAAGCAATCAACAGAATCTTAAAAATATGACTGAAACAGAAACACCCTTAACAGATAAAAGCGACAGCAAAGAGGTGCGGTACGAAGGTATTTTTTTTTTTTTTAAACTTTACACAAAACCGTTTTCTTTAAATATTTCAATATTTTTATATTTGGAAGAGTTAATGTGACTCGTTTCACGACCGAGGGGAAGGAATGAAGGAAAGAAAAAAAAAGAAAGATTTTTGTGGATGTCGTAATCGTTATTTATGGTTAACACCTCCTGTGGGATTCAATAGATTCTTTTTACAATATTATGATTTATATCGTGATTTATTCATCAAGGAGATAACATGTGAATGAATATGGAGCTTGATCGTTAAAAAGCGAAATCCTTTATCTTAATACAATAAAATGAAAAGAATAAAAAAAAAAAAAAAAAAAAATCCTTATTTAATTAAGTCGGATTTTGGAGAAGAGAAAAACAAGTAAAATTCCGATCGATCATTTCTTAACTGTCGGTCGCGACCAAAAAGAATGGAAACAATAGGAGAGATTAAAAAAAGATTTACACCGAGTTCCAAGATGAATCTTTGGCTTAGGGCCATATTCCCCCCACTTTTTATTTCAAGCAGGTTTTTCGTGGAAAATCAATTGGGAAATGACATTGGGGAATTTTTTAATTTTTTTTTCTTTTTAGAAATTAATAAAAGTGACGCAGAAAAATTTGACGAAAATAAGAAAGAAAGAGGGATGTGGTCTAAGTTTATTCACGCCATGGATTGGGATTTGTTGAAGGATCTGTCTTTTCTTAATCTTTTAATTTGCATTGCGGCTGTATATACTTCAAATATGTGTCTTCAGATGCTTTACCCTTTTTTCTTGGAGGTAGGGTTGCCCATTTTGAAAGGTACCAATTTATTGCGGGGAACTTTTTGAGCTTTCTAGCTCCTGGGTTCATGTTGCTAATCCGTTGCGCAATTTCTTGGGGGTAGATTTTAAAAGTTTTTTATTTTTTTTTTTACAGGATATTGGTTTTCCATTATCGCGAGTTGCCATTTGCATGAGTGTATTATCAGGAGCTGATATAGTGGGGCGTCTTATCGTTCATGTCTTTACAGACACTTTTAAAATGAAATATAAAACAGTTTTGTTTATGGGAGCCGGTTTATCTGCGATTGCTAGGTCAGGTGAGTGAATCACACGGTGAATCTATCTTCTGCGAAGAGACTTGAGTCAAGTCATGTGATGAATGGATATGATAGACCCTCGAGAAATGGTCCAGATCAACAAGAGGTTTTGCGTAGTAAAATCGATCTTGAGATGAATCTAAGATAATATGAATGGTATTAATCACGAATATTTTTAGTAGGGTGGTTCTTATTTTGCGAAGTTTAAATTTTCTGAGGTGCCAGCCAATGGAACGTTCAAGTATTACGTAAGATTTTTGGGGGGGGGAGTCCGCATCCACCATCTTCGCCATAAGCTAAGTATTGCGAAATGTCTTACAACCGGGGGGGAGGGGGTCCAAAAACCCGGAAAAAAGTCTTACGTAATACTTGAACGTTCCCCAAGCCACCCTTTTAACTTTTTTTTATTTGTATGAGATATGTTTCCACGAATTTTTTTCAAATTTTTTACTCGACGGGAAGGCGCGCCTCATCAAGGTTTTAGTTCGAAAAAATTCCATAAAAACCAAAAAATTGATAACAAAAAAAAAAAAAAAATAAATAAATAAATAAAATAAAATAAAATAAAATAAAATAAAGTAAACAAAAATAAAAAAAGAACCGTCGGTTACTATCGGAAATTTTGCTTAGATTTCGAAACTGAAAATATTTTTTTTGGATCTGGTCCGGTTTATGAGATAGAAGCCAAAAAGCAATGAAAACTGTGGACTTAGTGCGTTTTGTCATTTATTCGTCTTGTTTTGGCCTCTTGGTCAAAAACCGGACCAGATACAAAAAAATTATTTTCTGATTCAAAATCTACGCAAAATTTCCGATAGGAAACAAGGTTTTTTTTTTTTTACAAAACAAAATTATTATTTTTTTGGTTTTATGGGATTTTTCCGAACTAAAGCTCGATGAGTCACTTTTTCCCGTTGAGTAAAAAATTTAAAAAAATTCAGAGAAACTTATCTTATACAAACAAAAAAAGTTAAATAAATGTTGCACCTCTGAAAATCCAAACTTCGCAAAATAAGACCCACCCTAACCGGTATTTGTCATGGGTTGAAAGAAATAAAAACGTTCCTTTTTCGATTTATTTTAAACAAGAGGAATCGACCTATTTAATTATTATTATTTTTTATAGCATTGGCATCGCAACGAGATTTTATTGTGATATTGGTCCTTGCTGCCTGCACAGGAATATGTCGAGCCGCAATCGTTTGCAACCTCGTCCTAAGCATCTCGGAACAAGTGGAAAAAGATAAATTACCCTCAGCAGTAGGACTTCACATGGTTTTTAAAGGCATAGCGACCATGTCAATTGGACCTTTAATAGGTATATAAATTTTCCGCATCGTAAAAATTTTCCTCCGGCTCGACTAGACAGGAGAAATAAATACACTTTGCATCTTTTATTTACAGGTTTTATCCGGGATTATACCCAAAGCTATTCTCTAAGTATTCACATCGTTAACGTGTTTCTTTTAGCTTTACCATTCCTCACGTGGTTAATCGAAAGGTTACTTACCAAAAGAGTGAAAAGATGATAGTTTTTTCTGGTGGAAATTTACACCCAACTAAAGTATACTTATTCTAGTCTTATGAAATACAGTGAAACCTCGGTAAAACGACCCCTGGTTAAAACGATTTTCCGCTTAATACGTTTTTTTTTTTTGGTCCCCAGACACTCCCATAAGAGCCCCATGTAAATTTCCCCGCTTAAAACGATTTTCGGTATAACGATTCTCCCGCTAAAACGATGCGTTTTATTGGACCACTGGAGGTAAAATATGTCGTTAATACGACCCTGAATAAAATTTACAAACACTTTAGAGGAAAAATCAATATTTTTACTTGTTAAATCTTGATTTTTGAAAAAAAAAAAAAACATTAAAATATTTTTAAATCGCTCGTCTGTTCCTGAAGATGCTCTGGATATGGCTACTTCCCTTGAAAAATTGGTTTTACTGCAAACATCTAGCAGAATGCATCAATCCGTCGTAACAGACTTCTTCAAAAAACATTCATTTTGGTAAGTGAATGATAAGAAATCTGTATGAATGTTTTTCAGTTGTCGGTTAAAACGTTTTAAATCGTTGTATCGGTTAAGACGATTAAAATCGTGTTACCGGATTTTACGATTTCCCGATAATACGATTCATTTTTCTGCTCCCCTGACGAATCGTTTTACCGAGGTTTCACTGTAGCTTTATGGAAATAAATTTAGGAAAAAAAAAAATGCGAAGACACTCAATGTGAGCAAATAAATGAGAACGAAGTAAATAAAATATTAGGATATTCCTTGAAAAATACGAAACGTCTAAGTAATATATTATTCGACGAAACTGAGTCTTCAAAACGTCACAATGGTGGCATTTTTAATAAACCTTTTTTTTTCCCTTCTGCTTGAATTCCCCTTTTGCCGCGGTTAATTCACCGTGCTCGGTTAAAAATTTTAATCCTCGGTTAAATTGTGTTGTCGTTTTTCTGAGTCATTTTCCTAGGCTAAAGAGAAAGGTAAAAAAAAAAAAGAGGAAGGAATCAAAAACTGAAATATATCTCCCGGTGTGTTTTATATAAAGCTACCCACAATGATTGAATACGGGAAAAAATTATTAAATTGTTTTTTATTTTCATTTTTTTTTTCAAGTGGCTTTTCTGAAGAAAAATACAATTGTTTTTTGTTATGTTTCTTGTTCGAAATTGTTTTTTTCTTTTTTCTTAATTTTAAAATTCCGTGAACGCGGTTTGGTTTAAGTTTAATCTCGCTTGAAATGCCGTTTTGACATTTAGCGTAAGAAAAACCTAAAGTTGGAAGCCGTTACCAATTCTTTTTAATACTCCGCGAGGACTTATAATTTTATACGTTTTTGAATTAAATACGGTATTTATCTGCTTTTCCCATCTTGAATTTCTAAAGTTCGATTTCAGAACCGAAAAGAACGAGAAAGTCCCCAAGACGAATTTTGGCGGTAATAATCCCGATTTGTAAAAATTTGTCGGCCATATTGGACCCGCCACCTTGAATTCCTCAAATTCGATTTTGAAACAGAAATGTGTACGTGCATATAAAAACCTCCCACTTATACAATCCGGATAGAATGTTTTGTTTTTTAAACTGTTTGTAAACAAATAAGTTTCGAATCAAAATAAACTATCTGGATTGTATAAGTGGGAGGTTTTCATATGCACGTACACAAATGAGTGACCCAGAGAACCCCCCCTGGACAAATTTTTGTCATAATGATCCCGATTTATAAAAATTTGTCGGCATATTAGATCCGCCATCTTGAATTTTTGAAATCTGATTTCAGAATCAAAATCAGCGACCCCGAAAACCACGGAATCCAAAGTTTCATCACCATCGGATTCCTCTGATAGGGATGCTTTAAAAAAAAAATTAGATTTTAGCTAAAATAAAATTTAGCTAAATTTAATTTAGCTAAATTAAACTTAGCTGAAATAAAAGCTAAATTAAATTTAGTTAAATTAAATTTAGCTCAAATAAAATTTAGTAAAATAAAATTTAGCTAAAATAAAATTTAGTTAAGTTAAATTTAGCTAAAATAAAATTTAGCTGAAATAAAATTAGCTGAAATAAAATAAAATAGACAACAGACATGATTGCTAATTATGATGAATAATGAAAGTTCAAAGTTTTCTGGTCATCTAATGGCAATTTTTACTGAAGGGATTTTCTTAGAAATTAAGAAAAAAAATTATAAAGCCGTAAAAACTTTTTGTCACGTGACCCCACTCCAAAACATTTCTCATTGGTGTGACGTCATTGTTCACTTTTAAGCGCGCGGTTATTTGAAAAACAAACCACGAGTGCACCTGCTCGTCGTCAAAGATTAACACGGATTTGTTCGTATGACAACTCTTCTTGCTCCAATAAGCATGCCGCCGATAACTCACCTAGGAGCATACCTAAATAGTGAACTGTAGCTAAAATAAAATTTAGCTAAATAAATTTTTTTTAGCTACATTTTAAATTTAAAAATTTAGCTAAATTAAACGTAACAAGTAATTTGAAACAGAGGGAGTATGAAGGACGCAATTCCTCATTGGTTAAAACAACTCGATTTTGTAACTACTGTACCCTCCCCCCTCTCTCTCTCACACGATTCGGTAGAGAAATAAAAAGGAAAAATGATAAATGAAAAGGGAATAAATACAGGTTTTCTTTTTTTCCTTTGAGCTTTTTTTTTTTTTTTTTTTTTCTTTTGTTGTTGTTACAAAGGAAAATAAAGCATAATACTCGAGATGTAAACAAGACAATTGCTTGTTATGTAAAGTCGGAACATTAAATCTTCATTTGCAAAAGAAAAATAACAAGAAAAGTTGAAATCTCGGTACGGCTATAGGTCACTAGAGTGTGTTGCTGTCAGCAAGATGTGATTGCTTATAAATGCAGCCTACAGAGACCTAGGGTTGTAAACGGAAGATTTATTATTTCCAAGTATGACGCTCGTATTAAAAATAAAAATCTCTTTCAACCGTTGCATCCTCTTCTTTTTTTTTTTCTTTTTCTTTCCCCGGCTTTTTTTTTCTATTCGGGTTTATCTATTATATGGTTTTGTAACGTTGTTTCGCGTTTGGGTTCATTTTTTCAATAAAAATGAAATGTAGGTCAAGAAAGGAAATCATTTTGGAGTTTGGTATTTTCTTTAGATTCAGAAGGTTAAGGGTTGTGGGTTGACAGCAAAAACAATAAACCTTTTTTACGTGTCGGCAATATTTTTACACCTCCATTCGTCTGTTCGTATATGCAGCAATTGAATGGTTGAGAACGCATAGCTTTTATGTGATAGTTTATGTGGTATAAGCTGATTCAGACAAAATAGTATAAAATTACAAACAAAATAGTATAAAATTATCAAAGCACACCAAGACGAAAGCAGAAGGATCTTTATTAAGCTTTGAGATGTAACTTTTTGCAAGCTTTTTGCTTTGAGCTGGTCTGGAGTCCAAAACGAAGTGTCCTAGTTTCCGGAAACCCGAAACTAGGAATTGATAACGCCTTTTGTCAAAGGCGTGGTGGTAACCGTACATGTCAAATGCTGGTTGATACTAAATGTACACGTCAAACGCAACTTGGTGCAGGTCTGATACTAAATGCACAGGTCAGAATCAGGTTGGAGCAGGTTTGATACTAAATTTACAGGTCAGATGCAGGTTGGTGCAGGTTGATACTAAAATGTACTGGTCAGATGCATATTAGTGCAGGTTTAATACTAAAATGTACTGCTCAGATGCAGGTTAGTGCAGGTTTAATAGTAAATGCAAAGGTTAGATGCAGGTTGATACTAAATGTACAGGTCATATGCAGGTTGGTGCAGGTTAGATTCTGGTTGGAGAAGAAAAGAAGGGGCGAACAGAGGGAGATCCTATATTCTGGAAAATTTCTGCTTTACGCAGGATTTAAGGGACAGTCACGTCACATGACATCATTTGCATAAGCTGCGGAAAAGGTAACAACAGGTTTTGAGAAATTGGCAGTTTCTTAGTAAAAATTTGATATTTTTCTTTTTATTTGTGACTTAGAGTCAAGAGAGAGTAGCGGATCACCAGATAGATCCAGCTTGGACCTGATAAGAAGAGTTTTGAAGAGGGGTTCCGAGTTGGAGCAGACCACGGCATCGGCGCCGAAATACCCAAAGTGCTGGAGCTGGCGCCAGCACCGGCTCCGGAACAGCAAACTTTTTGCCGCTGGTGCTGATGCCGGGGCCGATTCCATCATCGGTGCCAGCACCACTATCAATTTTGTCAATTTTGTTACAGTAACCGCCGCTGATTGTATTGCCGGTTAATACAATCGGCCGCTAAATATGATCAAAACTCGTGGCCTTTCTCAATTATAATTCAGCGTTTCCATCGGGTCCTAATTACGGGTCCTAATTACAGTGGCGCTGGCACCACTGATGCCTCCTGGTGCCAGAACTGGCACCAGCTTCGGCATCGGTGTGAGTTTTCAGCCGGCCGGCACCTGTATCGGCTTCGGACGCCTGCCCTGGTTTCGAACTGGTGTCAGCAGCTCACGTTTCTAGTACAAACCTGCTCGACTCAATTTAACCACAGCCTGAAACAGTGGAAAACCAATAAACTTAACGAGTATGGTGGTTAGTGAAGGAAGTAAATACTGAAATGTGGGAAGTAGGAAAATATAGAAACTCTTTGCTTTAACGTCCCACAGCAAGAAGAAATGGAAAATTAAAAAAGAAGAAATGGAAAATTTAATTCCGTATTAAAGTACAATACCACTGCGGGTTTAAATTGTAATTTTCTTGGAAAAAAGTAACATTTTCTCAAACGATTTCTTTTCCATTTATTTTTTTTTTCGAACTGTGAAAGGAATAGAATCTATCGAATAAAATGCAGCGATCGGCATTCAAAAGTCAAATCGGTTTCAGTTTTCTTTTTTTTGCAAGAATAATAAACTATTATTCATAATAATAAATGGAAAAAAAAAGAAACGATTAAAGGAAAAAATAGCGACAAAAGAGTCATTTGGTGAGGAGCGAAAAGCTAATGATATGGCAGCATTTGGCATCATCACAAAGAAACTGCGGAGTGTTGTTGTCATGCGAGATTCACGCGCGTCTTATCATCTGGACTCCTTCCAGCTAAGACGTGGCAAATGTACCGAGATAATTGGTAAAGGATGAGGCTTCGAGATAACAATGGACACATTCGTTTTTCATCCGTCCCCTCTCCTGAGTTCTCTTCTTGAACCCCTCCACCCCCACACCCCCTCTTTCCTCCCCCTACCTGCACGCAGCTGTCTTCTCCAACCCGCATTCATCTTTCCGGGGGGAAAATTTGTTTTTCGGTTTTCCGAAAAGGAAATCCGATGACCCTCAACGGGGAAGGGTGCGGAAAGGAAAATAATATTCCCTCACGAAAAAAAAAAAAAAAAAAAAGAAGAAAAGCCGAGATTTTAATTCAATGAAAGTTCGCTGACAGGCCAAATGAAACAATATTCCACCATGCATTGAGTAAAACTGATCCGACCATAACTCTTGACAAATCCTCATGAGAAATGAAATGAAGAAATACAGTGACATCATGATATCTGATGTAAATCTTGTTGTTGTTTATCTTTGAACGCATTCGCAGCCTCAATTTTGCATTTTCTTCCTTTTTTTTTTTTTTTTTTTTTTTCTTTTTGTTTCTCAGGCATTCCAGTCCTGGAGGAAAATGATTTCTATCTCCCTTATGTAAAACTCGGGATTCATGCGAGGGAAAACTTTACTATCAAAAGAAAAAAAAAGAAAACCTGGAGAAAAAGATGAACAGAAAATGTCAATTCTTTTCCGTTTTTTTTCTGCAGCCGTAAATTTTTTTTTTTTTTTTTTTTTTTTTTTTGTCCGACGATATTTTGGAAATTAAGTTTCTTTTCTTTCGCCATCCCATTTCTTCCATAACCATAAATAAAACGGCCATGCTGGGAATGCAATATTCGGTCGTTCATGAATTAATTTTTTTTTTTTTTTTTAAAGAATGAGACTGTTGTAGATTTGAACAGTTCCGGTGTCGTATTAAAGTCCCGAAATAAATCTCGAGATAGAGTAAATCCCTTAAGAAATATAAAGAGAAAAACAAGAAATAAAAAAAAAAAATCTCTTAAGAAAGTATATTTGTCCGAATTTCCGTGATACATCCGTTGCTCGGATTGCGTTTAATAACGGCGTCGTCAAGGCGTCGGCGTCTCTCTCTCTTTCTTGGGCCCCTACTTATGATTTCTCATTTTGCAGGATTAAATGAACAAACAAGGGAATTCCGGTCTTTTTGAGCTCTTTCATTAAAAATCATCAGATTTCATTTAGCAGCGTAGCCCTTTATCGTGCTCATCAATATCGATAAATTAAACTGATGTTAATAAGATTCGTAGGTTTTTTCAACTTAAAAAAAAAAAAAAAATCTCTATTGACAAATCAGCAAACCCTTTCTTGCTTAAAAGGAAATAAAAGAAAAGACGATTTTATACGAAGACAACGTGACTTGTGTTTGTTATGGTTTCTTTGTGTTTGTTGGTTTTTCGTGCTTTCTGCATTTTTTTTTTTTTACGATTTGAAATGAGAGCTTTTAGTTCTGCTTAAAAAATAACTTGGCTTGCTAATTTTTTTTTTTTTTTTAGAAAAATAACTTGTTGCTTTTTTAATGGTTTTTTACGGCGTCGGTCATACATATCCGGTTTATGATCGAGGATAAACATACGTACATACTGATTTTTTTTTTTTTTTTTTTTTTTTTTAATGGGGAAGATTTACGAGCTTTAAATGGTATTGAAAATATCTTGATTGAATTTTTATCGCTTCAAACGTAGTAAAAATACCCTAATTTTCAA
This sequence comes from Liposcelis bostrychophila, assembly GCA_037577465.1. NCBI lineage: Eukaryota > Metazoa > Arthropoda > Insecta > Psocodea > Liposcelididae > Liposcelis > Liposcelis bostrychophila. The sequence goes on from CM075212.1 coordinate 10,868,851, forward strand.
ATGTTGCTATGAAAAAAAAAAAAAAAAAAAAAAAAAGAATGGGGGGAAATGCTTCTGATGAGTTTTTATTCCATAAAATTTTCACTTACGTTTGTATGAAGCGATTTCAGTTTGTTTTCGATTTTCAAATTGAGGTGGATGCAATATTGAAAATAATTTTCAGGATTGTAATTGAATATTTTGCACGTTGGAGTTGTGTTTTCTTTTCCTCTTTTTTTTTTGTTTTTGTTTTTCGAAAAACTGAAAGTAAAATTTGATTAAATTTAAATGTGTTTTCAGTCATTTTTTTAAACTTAGCGCGGGAAGAGGGAGGCGTTTCAAAATTTTTTAAATCTGGGCTGAAAAATATGCTTAAAAAAGACTAAGCATTCGGCGATATGCAACTTATTTAGAGCTTATAAAATAGTAGGGAGTGAATCAATATGAGAAGGATAAAAGGAAACAACTGCTGATTATAAGATTCGGGATAAACCTTTGTACTTCTTGCACTTGTTGAAGCAAGTCAGATTTGAAGTTAAGATTGTAAAATTATTGCATCAATAGCAACAAGGCTACTGCACCCACTATGAGCCTTCTTTTTGGTTGTTTGAAATAGAAACTTGGGTGTCCCTTATTTTGGCACTTTTCGAATTTCAAATCGTGTAACCCCAAAATAAGCGCAAAATTTTTGTAAAATCGTGTAAGCGCATAATTTTTGGCGCTGGTGCTGGTGGCGGCGCAGATTCCAGCGTCTGTGCCAGCACCACTATCAATTTTGTCAATTCTGTTTTTTTTTTTTTTTTTTTTTTGAAAAAATAAATTGTTACGGTAACCGTTACCTATTGTAGTGGTGGTTAATGCAATCGGCCGCTTAATATAGTCAAAAATCGTGGCCTTTCTCAATTATATTCAGCATTGCCATCAAGTCATAGTTACAAAACCGGTACCGGCGCTGGTGGTGGCACTAAGTTTAAAACAAATTATCTAGCACTGGCACCAGCATCGGCACCGATCTTAGTTTCGGCGCCGGCATTTTCGTTTCTCTTCATTAAAAACAAAAAAAATTAAAATAAATTTTAGAAAAAGAAATCGTTATTTTTCAAATAATCGTATGCCCTCACTCCCCTTCTACCGAAAAAAATAAATCTTCAAATAAAGTTTGGAAAGTTTAAATGAAATTCCCAAAAAACCCGCATTGCTTAAAGACGTTGTAATTACTTTAAAGTCAGCATTTTTTGAGTTAAAAGATGACGTGTCAAAGCCAGATCAGCATAACCTGCCAATTACCCGAAATCAATTTCCTTTATAAAGAATTTTCCGTTGATAAAAAGTGATACAAAAAAGAAAAAAAAAAAAAAAAAAAAAAAAAAAAAGCGGATTTTAAAATTCTACGTAAACTTTACATTACTGCTCGAAACTAAATCTGAGCATTTCCGAAAATTTATTTATCTTGTATTATGCACATTGCACATAACAAAAACTTAACGTTTTCTTCGAGACTAGGATGATATTCCAGTTTAAATAGAGAATAATACAAATTTAGGGGTTTCAGCTGAGTTAATTAACTCGTTCATAATCGTCTTTTAACAGAGACTGAAAATTCGAAGCATTTCCAGATACGGAGAGGTTTTAACTGATTCAGCGGCGGATCCAAGTTTTCCTCGAAAAATACGAAAACTCAGCTCCACCAAGAGTTTTTAAGCCGCGACAATAAAACCGAAACTTAAACAAATGTTACGGGATAAAAAAATAAAAAAAGAAGTTTTTTTTTTTCTTTTTTTTTTCTGAGAAGTCAAAAATTAGCGATCTCTATTTCGAGTCGAAATCATTTTTTTATTCTCTGGCACAAGTTTTAGAGATCGTGGGAACGACCGGGCTGTCACGGAGGATTATACCGACTTGATAACTTTTCGGAGTTCTTAGATAAGTCACGGGGAAAGAAAAAAAAGTGGGGAAGAAAAAAAAAAAAGATAGAAAACTCGGGGAAAAACTTCTTTGTTTTTCAAATATACATTTTTTTTCTCCTTTCCTTCCGAATATGAAACATTTTAATTCGGTAACAAGTTTTTTAACTTGATTTCCTTCAGACGTATATATGCGTCTCAATTTTTTTTTTCTATCTTTTTCCATGGAAATCTTTAAGGTGAAGTCGAAAAATGGTAAGAAGTGAAAGGAAAATGAAAATTCAGCGGGTGAGGTGAAGAGGGTTTTCTAATTCATTCTTTCCCAAACAAGGAGACCACAGGAACGGATGCCGAAAGAACAATCTGTAATAAGGTGCCCGTTATTTTGGCAATTTTCGAATTTCAAATCGTGTACCCCCAAAAATGGGGGTACACGATTTGAAATTCGAAAATTGCCCCCAAAAATGGGGGTACTGATTGGTACCGCCAAAATGGGGGTACTGTTGGTGTACTGATAAGCCTGATTTTTTTAAAAATTTTTTACTCAACGGGTAAGCCTGGCGACTTGGGCTTAAAGATGTGAAAATTTCCAGAGGAGAAAAAAAAATCAGGGCCGATGCCGGTAAAAATAAAGTCACAAAATTATTTAAAATTTTCAGAGTTAAAATTTTAATATTAAAATAATTAAATAACTTTTGGTGCGAACAGACCCGACACCCAGGCAAATACCCGGACTCAGATTTCCCCAGGACCGAGACCCAAGGGGTCGTCCATAAAACACGTGACCATTATTTTGGCCATTTTTGACCCCCTCCCACTCAAACTACGTTAGATTTCAGTTATTTTAAAAAAAAGACAGCCATTTCTTCCGATATTTACTGGAGCTTCCTCCTAAAAATTTCAAACTTTGCTTTTTCATCCTCGTTTACTGCAGTTTTTCCAGTGAGGGAAATACGGTTTAGATAACTAATCTGTTTTGCGCTCATAAATTATCTAACAAATTGGATTGCAACAGCTCATTAATTAATTATGTTGTAACCGAATTAAATCACCTAGTGAATTTTGGTTGAAAAACGCGGGGATGAACCGAACGGAAATTAGGGAGCAAAACCTCTTCCTGGGAGTGAGGCACGGACAGATTAAGCATTAGTATTCTGAAGCACCAATCAACTAATTAATAAGCAGCTTTGTAGCTGAGAAACCGGGAGTTGCCATAATTACAGAGTTTGAGGAAAGCAAACTTTAAGATTTGAACAAAAATCATTGGAAAAGGCAAAAAATTAATCGTGCATGGTTACTTTTAAAGAGATCCATTTTTTTTTTTTTTTTTTTGCAAAAAATCTTTTTTTAAGAAGTTTTTAAATAGAGGAGTTCGATCTAATAAACTCATTTTTTTTTCGGAGAACCTCCTCCTCCATGGTACTTGCTCAGCTCTTCCAGAGAATTTTTTGACGTAGGACTACGTCTTGGGGCTCGATCCTGGGGTAATCTGCGTGCGGCTGTGCCTGTCCGGGTGTCGGTCTGTTCGCACCAAAAATTAATATTTCATCATTTTAATATTAAAATTAAGTTTGAAAATTTTAAATGATATTTTGACTATTTTTTTGAACTTTTGAACTTTTTTAATAGTAAAATTAGACGACGTAAACGAAAGCAAGGACTTGGAAAGTTTCTTGTAAATTTTTTAAAAAACTTAAAAGTTGCTAAAGCAAGTTGCTTAAAAATTTCTTGAAATTTTATTTAATTTTTTTTTTAGTTTTCGCCGTTTTTTTGAAATATTAAAATTAGACTACACTCTAATAGAGACTATAGAGTCTAATATAGTCTATATAATAGAGACTATAGTCTAATAGAGACTTTAGACTATAGTCTACCACAGAGACTATAGTCTAATATTAGGCTATATTAGACTATATTAGTCTAGTATTAGACTACATTAGACTATATTAGTCTCTATTAGACTATAGTCTACATAGACTATTAGGTTAGGTTATAGTCTACATAGACTATAGTCTAATAGAGACTAATATAGTCTATTGTAGTCTAATACTAGACTAACATAGTCTGATATTAGACTATAGTCTATAGTCTATAGTTCATGTATACATGAATACATGAACAAAAGCAAGAACTTCGAAATTTTAAGGGTGCAAAGTCACTATGGAATGTTGGAACAACATGTTGGTACAACAAGTTGGCCAACATGTTGTACCAACTTGTACTAACTTGTTGGACGAAAAATTCGAGAAGTTTTAAATAAAATTTCCAGAAAATATTGTTTAATAAATTTTAATGGGATGATAATAGGGGGATAGGTTCCGTCACGTTAGGTTTAAAAAACTTTTTACATAAAAATAGCACTTCATTTAATCCGGCAACCAAGCTTATTTGCCTAAAGACTAATATTTACTTACAGTAGAAGAGGAATATTTGAAGAATTTTAATCATCCAAAACGTTTTTTGACGTAAAAAATTTTTTTTTTCCCCCAAAAGTCTCAATCTCGCTCGACCATACCTTATGTTCGAACATTTCGCAAAAATTTTATCTTGTCGTTTATATAGTAAATCGTATTTTTTTTTAAATCTTTTTTTAAAGTTGAAAATTGGAAAATTGTCGGTTGAAATCCCGAAAAGTTAAAGAATTTATAATTTTTTTTATCCCCTCCCCCACGCAAAAATACCACAGATTTAAGATAAAGAAGAATTAAGCGATTTATTAAGAAATCCATTTTTTCCCTCCTACTGAACAAAAAAAAAAAAAAAAAAAAAAAAAAAAAAAAAAAGAACTAACCACTAAATTCAATTGAAGCCTTTCTAAAAGGTTTAAGAAGTTTAGAAGGTTTAAGGGGAGAAAACGGTAGCAAAGAGGGTGAGATCCCGTTGAAGAGAGGTACTTAGGGAAAGGAGGATCCAGACGAGAGAGAGAAGGGAACGGGGAAAGAGTGCTTATTGCTGACGTGCTATGAATTTCAATAATATCCACATCTTTCAGCAAATATCGTTTGTCCACAATTATCTTTTCCTTCCAAGTTTTCTTTTTTTCATCCTCTGACTTTTTCCCATTCACGCAACATTGATTTTTTTCGTGAGATTACATTTTTTTTTCTCGGTATTCATTTTTTTTTCTTTATATTTTCGATTTGTCTATTTTTAGTAATTAAAACTCCTTCATTTTTTTAATTAAAAGATCTCAAGAATTTCGCCAAATTAATTTTTCGACCCCCTTCATCCCCCCCGCTCCGAAAAAAAAGTGCTTATTACACGCTAAAAAAAACTTTCCCGGTTAAAATTTTATATTTCTCATTTTTTTTTTTAGCATTTAAAATATTTTTTTTCATTACGATTGTTGATTTGTAAAAAAAAACGGGAAATAAACTTCCGTTTACATTGTATTAAGAGAATTATGTTTATTTTGGTCGTCATCCGACAAAGGAAAAAAAAATAAGAGTCGGGAAAGTTTGTTATAATAATTAACTTTAACAGCTCACGAGAGATATGTAACTAAAACATTTAAATATGAAAAATATAAAAAAAAGGAGCGAGAAAAAGAGAAGATTTCGTCGCCTTCATTAAAAAGATCTAAAAATGGAATAAACATAATTTTTCTTTCTTGCGCGGAAAATACCATTCATTTATGTAAATATCTTTGCGAAAAACATCTTAAAGTAATTTCGCTTTTTTTTTTTTTTTTTTTTTTTTTTTATTTTTTCGAAAAAAAAAGAAGAGAAAACATAGTTTTTTAATAGCTATTTACAAAACCTGACTCTGAAACTGATTTAATATATAGAAAAACAAAGGAAAAATGTTTTTGCTTTGATGCTGGAAAACTCTACCGTTTTAGCTAAATGAAAAATGTTTTGCGATGTTAATCTTGAATTGATTTTGAGCTAATCTATTTTTTTTTTTTTTTTTTTTGAAGTCTAGCTGAATGATAATTTTCCTTTAAAACTAGGTTTCAGCGAATACCAGAAGAAACGGCTGTTTGGTCTAACAGGGAAAAAATAAGAATTTTAAGTACCTGACTAAGAATATCAGTCCGCAGCAAGGAAGCATTCAAGCATTCGAGTTTACCGACCCCCCCCCCCCCCCCCCGTCGTAAGATTTAGTAAGATTTCTTTGACCCCCTTTTTAACTTACGTTAGATTTTGGCTGACCCCACCACCTTTTTATTACCTTCTTTATTATACGTTTCACTGTGAGCTATATGGATCTGTCGGAAATTTTAAAGACTCGAAAGACGCATGCCCAATACATTAAAAATAGATAACGCGAGGGAGTCTTTTTACGATCCCACTCGAATCTGTAATTCGGGACAACTCGGTATCGTTCGGTATAGTTCGTTCTCGGGCGCGCATAGCAAAGAAACTAGGAGTTATTTTCACAACGCTTTGGCACGAAGTGTTTATTTTGTATAAAAGAAGTTTTTTTTTTTTTTTAATTTACTTGTTTTTTTTCTTTACCGCCAAATTTAAAAAATGTCTTACAGAAATTCAGAAAAAGAAATTTCTTAAAATTAAAGTAAAATTTTTTTTTTTTTTTTAAACAGGAGAGGGTGCAAATGAAGGATAGAGTGTCCCGAAAAAAAATTGTCTCTGATTTTGCTGTTCATGGAGTATGACCTTTATTTCTGTTTAAGAATCAATAAAAAAAAATCAATGACATCCGTTTTCTGTATTTTTCCTTAAATTTCTGGACTATTAAAAAAAATTTTGGAAATATAGTCAAACAACTTTATTAAGAGAAGATTCATCAAAACCAATTTGTTTTTTTGTCGACACATGGAATCTCCTGGGGGGAAAAAAAAATAGGCTCATAAAAGAAGCTTTGCAGGAAGAAAAAACGTTTTTTTTCTTCGGAAAAAAAAATAATAATCAATCGTTTATTGACTTTTATAAACGCCACAGAGTCCTTTGATATTGAACAAAAGATATTTGGTCTACAGTATAGTTCCAAAATTTCCTCCACTTTTCTTTCAACTGAAAAGAAGCAGAAGCCCTTCTCTGCTCCTTTCATTTTTTCACTTATGTCCTTCTGTTAAAACATTCATAGCTTTACGCTCCTTTCACTTTAAAATATTCACCATCTTTTTTTTTTTTTTTTCCTTTCTCACTCCTTCGACGTTTTAATTTTATCAGCGGAGCCCTCTTGTCCTTATTTAAAAAATTCAAACGGAATAGAGCGGAGACGTCCTTTTTCACTTTCCCTTTCTTCTAAGAAATCAAGCCCGAGTTTGTGTAATATTCACCAAAAAGGTACCGGCACAAGAACATTTCCATAAGTCTGTCCCGAAGGCATGTCAGCAGTCTGAGCTCCATTAAAACGTTCGTAATAAAACCTGCACCTGGAAGAAAGATAGGGATAAAAAAAAAAAAACGAAATAATAAAAGAGGAAGTCTAATATACAGGAAAAATAACGTGTACCATACTCACATTATGATCCAAAGTTTCCAGAGTATCCTGTATAATCCATTCATTTCTCTTTAATCTGACGCATTAATCATTTCATCTAACGGAATATTATTCAGATAAGGTGATAAAATTTTCATTCAAAAAATTTTATCGCTTCTTTATGCAGTATATTAAGGGAAGGCTTCAGTGAACACCGGAAGAGGAGTGTTTGTTTTGTCTTATACTCGATTCACGGAGGAAAAAAAAAGCCAAATTTTTAGGTTTCCGTCGAACTCCTTTAATTTATCCTGGAATTTTAGTGCATGTTTCAACTTGTCTGAACTGTAGCGATGTAGTAATTGTAGTGATTCGGGCAGCGTCAGCCGAAAATATCATCAAAAAAATTTACACTTGAAAAGCTTTGATTTGGTTTTTTAAGTTGGTATTCACTTGAAACCAAAAATACAAAGAACTTATTAACTATGTGAGGCCATTAAGACAGGTAGTTAATTACAAAAAATATTAAAACGAAGGAAGTAAAAAATAGGTTCGGAAAACGCCAGCTATGTTATTTAATTCCCTCCATTTTCAACAAAGTCCCACCTGAACTTGAAGACCATAGCTCAGCCCGGAAAATAAAAACGAAAGTAACCAAATGGCTCTTTCAAAACTCTGACATTAATATTGATAGATGAACAATTCAAATATTTATCATAGCTCATAGTGAAACTTATTATCAAATTTCGAATCTTAACTAATCCGCATTGTTCTTTTTCTCTTTAAAATTATACTTTTATTTTTATTTTTATTTTTATTGTTACTTTATTTTATTTTAGTTATATTTTCATTTATATTTATTCTTTATTTTGTTTTTTTTTTTTTTTTGATACTTAAATTAGTTAATTTTATTTCTTATTTTTATTTTATTCTATTATTTCATTTTATTTTATTTTCGTTTGAAGAGTATGACTAAGACTGCGCGGACAAAAGTGCAATGCACTTTTTTGCGCCCAAAATAATACTATGTAACTTGCTGTTTTTGTTTTTTTCTAAATAAATAAAAAAAAAAATAAATAAATAAAAAAAAAAAAAAAAAACAGGTTAAAACTTGTACTAATAGTTCCAAGAGTTAGGGTACCAGTTCGTGTCAGGTCGTCAACAGCAAATTTTATTTATTTATTTATTTTTTTATTTATTTATTTATTTATTTTGGAAAAAATTTTTGCCAAAAAAAGTGTCATTATCAATCGGAAATGTTGCGTTATTTATTTGGTTCTTATTCCCTCAATTTTAATTGATTTTTGAAAAAATTTTTTTCTTGGAATCTAGGAGCTAATTTGAAATAAAACAGACGTAAAGTTAGAACGAAACCGGTCGGCAACTTTACGTTTATTTTATTTCAATATTAGTTCCTTGATTCCAAGAAAAAAATTTTTTTTTTCAAAAATCTAGCCTTTTTTTGTACAATTTTCCCTTTTCTTGAGGTAAAACCTGGCTCGATGAATCAATACACCAGAATTGAGACTTACACAAAATTCGAACAACTCCACTTTGGAACCCCTCCTCTTGTCAGCAATAGTCAGTATTTTGTCACACACCTCCTCCTTTTCTTGAGGTGCTCTTTTAATACTTGAATGGATCCTACACAATACTGAAAGGCTATTAATAGTACACATTTTTTTATTTTATTTTCTTTTATTTTTATGAATAGCCAGATTCCAAACAACACATTATTAGTATATGGATGCCAATCTGGCTTTATAAAAACCACTTTGAACTTTAATTGAAACCGCAAAATGAAAACAGTTATTTTGATTTAAAAAAAAGGATGAGCAAATCATAGCTTGCGCCCACAGAAATATTAATTTCGTTTCTCGTACAGAGCAATCGAGAAAAAAAAAATAGATTTGAACTTTTTCTTTTTTAAAAAATTCTGATCATTAAATGAAATTAATAATTCCTCTTCAGGGAATAAATTTTTACTCTTCTCTTAAACCTGTCGTAATCTTTTTTCAAAACGTCATTTAAAATACAATCTGGGGAAACCCATTAGTTGAGTTTTCTTCCCACACGCCGGTCGGAAGATAAAAATGAAAATTCACTCGTTTTCCTGAAACTCAAACCCGATTTCCTGGAACTTGATACTTTTTCTTAAGAATTTCGAAAACTACCTTGTAGGCAGTAATATACAAACAGGAACAAATTTTGTAGCTGTAAAAAGTAAACATAACCTTTTTGAATTTTTTATTGCGAAATAATACGCTCATTTCTCAGCCGAAAAGTTTTGCTGCTCCAGCCTGACTTTGTCACGGTGTAGTCTTACCTTTACGTCTGCTGAAGCATCCCACCGTAAGCCATTTCCTTAATATCTAGCCCAAATTCGTTAAAATTTTTATTCCTTTCCTTATTTTCCCGTTGTTTGTTTAAAAAGCAAGCTTAAAACTCGGAAAGTAAACAATAATTTCCTACCTTTAAAATAAGATTTTGAGATTTTTTTTTTCCTTCTCCTGTTTGATCATCCCCTCGCCCAGAAAAATTAATTTGGCACTCGTTAAAACGTTTTTACTCTCCCTAAATTGTTTTTTTTTTTCTTTCTTTCAATAAACTTCCGATAGCAATTATTTTTGTCCAATAAAAAATGGCATTCCGGATTATTTATACGAGGGTCGTAAATGCAACGCTTTCGGTTTAAGAGCCGCAATGCAAACAGATAGGAAAAGAACATTGCTCAGCCGCTAAACGAGGTCATTAACGTTCTATTGTTGTATAACATTTACCACAAAATGTCAGCATTTCTCTCCCTCCCTCCCAACTTTTCAGTACGATATTCCCGAACTTCCCACGGAACGGGAGTCCTTGATTATAATCCATCAGTTAAGATTAGTTCCTTTAAATGACTTCTGACCTCCTTCTCCTCCTTGGTCCTCTCTCTCTCTCTCTCTTCAAAAGAGAGGAAAGAAAATAATAGTTTTCTGGTTCTCTTCAAAAAGAACTTCTCTTTCTGGTTTTCTTATATAGCGCGGTATAGCCTCGAGTCTATTAAGAAATTACAAATGGTTTAAGGGAACGTGAAAAATAACAATGAAACGAAACCTATGCCCTAGGGACGTGGCGAGATTTATTTGGAATAATGTTCATTTTTTTTTTCTTCCTTTTTTTTGTGTGTGTGTGTTGCTTTCTGGATTTTTCTTTTTGGTCTTCGGATTGGAAAAATTTTTTGATAGGAGTTGTTTTTTTTTTTATAAAAGAGAAAAAATCTTGTTAAGCGAGAAATTTAATATATTTGGTTTCTTTTTTTTATCAAATGAAGTTTTTTTTTTGTTTGTTTTGAAATCTTTGTTACAAGAGATAAACAGAGATAAGTATTTTTTAAATTTATTTTTATGTACAAATTTTTACAATAAATAAACTGTATAAATCTAATGTCAAATTATTTAATGTTCTCACATTTTCAGTTTGATGAAGCACGACCGTGTTCCATTTTTTTTTTTTTTTTTTTTTTGCTGAAAGTTTTTCGGTTGTTATGGAAAATCGTATTGCTTTATAGTTTTTATTCAGACCTTTAACAAGCTACATCTATTATCTCAGAGGGACCGATAGTTGATGTCAATTATACGAGAAAATACAAAGGCGTAAGAAATTGGCTCGAAATGCGCCACGTGTGATATTACGAGACTCCTTTTTTTCGTAAGCTTTGACTAGGTACAGATGATCTTATTTTGTGATAATATAATTCCGTGCGTCGAAGATCAACTGAAGTATCTCCATCTTAAGTATGACTGGAGACCACGGTCGTATAGACAGGTCCGGAAACTCCTATCCCTTATACATGGGAGATCATGTCCCGCTTAACTACGCAAAAATTAGTTCTTCCTTTCTACCACTGTAAGCGTTACTAGTATGCGAGACGCTTTTTGATTGGTCGTTGAGATTTGTAAACAACGATGGAGGCACAAGGTCATATAGACGTTTATATGGCCATGGTGATTAGACTGCTCTCGAGATCGCAGCGCCGCCAGTGGCCTATTTTAGAACTAAAATGTGCGGGACATGAACGGCATTGGAAGTTTCCAGACCTTTCTATACGACCGTGCTGGAGATAGCCCGTTTTGGAGGGTTTTTAAAATCATGTCCCGACTAGTTTGCGTTAGAACTTGTACTTGTAGACTGTGTAAAAAAATTGTGTGACTTGTACTCATTAAATGGTCACGTGAAAGTCATGTGACACGACTCAAATATATTGCTACTATGCAAGTTACATAATATTTAAAAGCAGTCAAAACAGACTATCTCCAATGATATTTGAGACGGAGATACGTCAATTGACCTCCAGCTCACGGAATTGGCTTTTACGGTTGACATTTACTCTAAGTGAGCACATTTGCATTTTAATTGGACCTGCCTATTTTTTTCTCGGTTTTCTTTCATATTTGCTCCAGTGAGTGGTAAGTTTGCTACTTTCCTCACTGTCCGAATTTGATTGCGCTTTAAACGTTTTTTAAAAAATATGACGTTTTACTTTTTTGCGACCATATGCGTTATCAGACGTCGTCAGGAATGATCTTTTCCCGCCACAATTTCACGGCATTTTAGACGTCGAATGTCATAGCCAGATATCGTTTTGTCATTTTTATGACGTCTTTTTGACGTCATTATGGCCAAGACGTTTGTAGCCCGACCTCGTAACGGCGTCATATAATGACAAGATGTATCCTGATGTATACTTTTGACGAAAAAAATCTCGTTGTATCATGGCGGAAAACGCCATGTCTGATTACATCTCAAATACGGTCTCTGTGACGTCATTATGGTCATGAGGTTCGTAGTTCGACGTTGGAATTACGTCAAAATGAAGTAAATGACTTAATTTCTCTATGACGTCTGGATGACGTTATTATGACCATATAACAGTAATCGTAATAATGGAATGACCATGATATCGGTGTCATAGCCAGCGAAAAAGGCGACGTATTAACATCATAAAGACGTCAACCATATACCTACTGGAAACCTGAACAGGCATGGTCACTTTCCGGGAGTATTTTTAGGACGTCATTTGGACGTCAATGAACAAATGATGTTCTTATGACCATAATACGTGCTAATGTAGACGTTGTATGTCCATAATGAGACAATGGTGTCATAGCCAGCAAAAAGGCGACGCATTAATGTCATAAAGACGTCAACCATATATGTACTAGAAACTTTATCAGGCATGGTCACTTTCCGGGAGTATTTTACGACGTCATGTTGACGTCGAAATTATGCCCTAAGATAATGCCTGAAGATTACAGTGCCTGCTTGATGAGGAGTGTCATGACGAGATTTTCGACGTCAAAATGACGCTATAAAGCATGGCCGACAGTGTTCGATGACCACACCTGATGATGCGTCACCATGATGTCTCTTTTCGATGAGTGACCTTAGTACGTCAAAAATTTAAAATAAAATCATCGCGTCCCGTCATAATATTTGACTCAAAAATCCGTAAAATTGTGCCTGATGATAATTGTGCCTACGTGCTATCGAGCACTATAGAGTACTATTGATTACATTAGTCCCTGCCTGACGTCTTTCTGACTCATACAGTAACGAACATGGTCGGTCATGCTTAATGACGTCATTTTGACATCAAAATCTCGTCATGACACTCTTCATCAAGCAGACACTGTTATCTTCAAGAATTATCTTGCGACGTCATTTTGACGTCAAAATCTCGTCGTAAAATACTCCCGGAAAGTGGCCGTGCCTGCTTGATAGGGAGTCGTCATGACTTCACCTTTTTTACTAGAGCAGTGAGCGTAATTTTAGCGTCTTTAGAAAATTATTTGTTCCCTTTGGATTTATACGTAGCTTTTCCATTTTTAATGCTTGAAAAAAGATATTTCCGTATTTTCTTTTTTTAGGTAAAACTTCTAATTCCCTCTAAACGTGTAATTACCTGGACCATCAAAACTCCTTCCTTTTCTTTTTTAATTTCCTAGATAGAACTTTAAAAATTTAACTTTAGCATAAAAATAATTTTTGTTTGAAGAATTCGAGTTGATCCGATAAAGAATATTTATTAAGAGATCTAATTTTTGTTATTAAATCTATTTGGCACATAATTTTCCTAGGCCTTTCTTTCTTTTTTTTTAAAGTGCCTTTGATGAAAATTATTCTATCGAGTTAATTAAAAATGGACATGGTCGATGTTAATTACATTTTATTGTCACAACACGTAAATATAAAAACTTAAACATTATCAATTTTAAAACTCAACTCAAAAATAATTTTTTTTTTTTTTTAAATTTTATTTCGGAACGAAAGACAAAAAAATAAATAAAACGGGGAATTCAAAACCGAGTTAATGTACTATATTGCGGCGTCTTTTAAAACGGGTTACCAATAGCTCGGTTTTTACATTGTAAAAAAAAACGAATTATTATTTTTTTCAATAAAATAAAATTTTTTGAGATCATTGAAACCAAAACATGTGCACGGTAAACAATAAAAGGAATTGGCATATGTAAATTCGTTTTAAGGAAGTCGAGGCACTTCCTGTACTAAGCCGGTTTCCGCCCTTCGCAGGAGGGACTTGTGCTTGGTTTTCCGAAGCGGAATGAAATGTACCCCTTACCGGAGGTCCTGGCGTCGCTCCGGAGAAACCCCAAGAATTTCTTCCGGCGACAGTGTTCGACATGTCGTCGTCCGTTTCTTGTTCTGCTGACCCGTATTGGTCTGAATAGTCTTCCTCATCGTAGGGAGGGTGAAATCCTCGGGTTGGTCCCGGAATTTCTGGAAAAGATGTAAGGTTTGCAAATCAGCATTCTAATTTGGAATTATTTTACATTCTAACGATAGTGCTGGAAGCAGGAATTCAAAATTAAGTTGAGGGTATTTTCAGGTATTGAATTTCCTTTCTCCGGAGAGAATTTGAATTTATATTCTTGGCACCAACCGGATAAACGTGGGAGGTTCGAAACACCTGAAGGGGTGATATGTTACATGCTCTTAATATTCACATTCTTAGCTTTTTGCTCCATTACCCCGAATTATCCCGAACCACAGTAAAGTAGATGAATAGGACAGTAAAGTCTCGATTCATTGATCGTTAATAAACATTAAAAAGAGTAAGGGGCCTACATGTGCTCCTTGAGGAAACCATTCAAGATAGAATGAGAGAAGGATTTAATATCTTTTAAAGAGACCAAACTTTCCTATCACTGAAATAGGATTTTAGTTAGTTTATTAATTTAATATATACTTACCATATAGTCTTATATTGCTGTCGACTTCTCCTAATGAGTTTTTGGCTATACATCTATAAGAGCCTACGTCCGACCTTTCGAAGTTCCTGATTTTCAGAATCATTCTGACTTCGAATAACGATCTCCCGACCATCTGAACTTCGTATTTATCGCTGGAAATGACCATTTCCCCTGAAACGAGGAAGATAAAGGAAACGCTTTTTCTTAATCAAATTACAAAAACATCTTAATTTACAAGATACCGTCAACAAGTCATGAGAGAGGACTGTAAAACATCACGCTGAATAAAATTTACGATCTATATTATAGTCTTTACGTAAAATTATTGTCAAGCGCCTTGTTTCGCTGTTTCCTCGAGATAAAATTCGCTGTCTAAAGCTGCTCAACTATGAAAGATGATTTAAAAGATTTTATATTTTTCCCGTGTTTTTTTTTTCTTCCGTAAATATAATTCCTTTTTTTATAAGAAAAAAAAGGGAATGAATTTATTTTAGGTGTTCTTTTTCGGGACCCCCGGACGAATTATTATTCTATTTCCTTTAATATACTTCTATTTTTGGCTCTTTGCCTGCAAGACAACAAGCCTCCCCCACCCTTAAAACCAAGATAAATTATGACAAATTTATTCGAAATGGAAAAGACATTTTCCACTTGTTGGTCGAGTAAAAATTTTCAAAGAAGGAAGAAGAAAGAAAGAAAAAAAAAAAAAATAACGAGAATGGGAAGAAAATTTGACATGCTTTATGTAGTAACACATGATGTACATTCAGTTCCAATCCTTCCCTTCGTCTATCAAACTTTTTTTTTGTGTGAGTTTACGATTAAAGGTCACTATAATGGACCGAACTTTTTCGAAGTGATTTTTTTTCCCCGTTTGGAAAGTTTTGAAATAGCGAGTAAGCTGTCATAAGGAAGACGGATTTGGAATTACAATGAATATTCAAAAAGCTAAAGGGTTGGTTCTTGTTTTTATTATTTTTTTTATTTTTAGTTTTGGAGCCGTCTTGGCCATGCAGTGCACCAGGTGGAAGTAATTTTGACGCAGAAAAACTAGACAAGCGTTTAGTGTTTTTTTACAATTTGAGAATAGGGATCTTGAGCAGCGAACTAACTTCTTCCTGTGCATATACAGTAGGGTGAGCCGAAAAAAGCGAATTTTTGAATTTGAAAACGCCTGATATGGGAATCAATGCCTTATTATAATACTATTAACCCTTATTTTTCTCAGATTTTTTGAAGGTCATCTTAAGGTCGCACAATGCCCTTGAAGTTTTTAAAAAGCCCATATAAGGGCGAAAAATAAGAATTTTTTTTGCCGAAAAAAGTATCGCTTCCTATCGGAAATTTTGCGTAGATTACGAATATGAAGTCCAAAATTCATTTTTGTGTACAGTTTTTAAGCTGAAAAAAGAAGCAGCCTAACGTATTTCAGTGTTTAGAAAATAGGCGTAAAGCTCAAAAACCGAACACTTAAAATGATTTCGGACTTCATATTCGTAATCTACACAAAATTCCCGATAGGAAGCGATACTTTTTTCAGCAAAAAAAAAAAAAAAAATCGTATTTTTTGCCCTTATATGGGCTTTTCAAAAAATTCAAGGGCATTGCGCGACCTCAAGATGACCTTCAAAAAATCTGAAAAAAATTAGGGTTAATAGTTTTACACCCAAAAAAATGAATATGCCTCGTTTGCAAAACAAGCGATGTTGCTTAGCGACAAAGCAAATTTGCTTTGCCGCAAAGCAACGTCGCTCGACTTGTCGAGGTTACACATTGCGACAAATCACTCACGAGTCTTGACACAAAACATTTTTCCTGCTTAGACCTAAGTAATGCAAAAATGCTTTGTGACAAAGCATTTTTGCTTAGACCCAAAGCAGCATTTTTTTCAGTGTACAATAAGGCATCGATTCCCATGTCAGACGTTTTCAAATTCAAAAATTCGCTTTTTTCGGCCCACCCTAATATACAGATTACCTTTCGAACTAAGATAAAGGCGGTAATTGCAAAATAGAGCATTCTGGCAGTGACTTTCATTCCAAAAATTCCTAATAAAGACTTCTGAGTCAACTGTCTCATTGTCGACCAGCAATGTTGGTAGTATTGTCAACAATTCCTCTGCAGGCGTGCCACTTATAAAGAAAAGAATCTTTCATTGACTAAAGCATTATGGGTAAAATAACACCTCGATATTTGCCGCTCGTTATAAGTTCGAGCGGCAATTTCGTCTCTGTTATTCCACCCATAATGCTCTAGTAATGAAATATACAATAAAAGGTTTCGCACGCGCACAGTATCTGCATATACTTTTGTCATATTGTCCCATAGCTCTAGTGCTAAAAAAAATTGTATTTTCGGCACGAAGAAAATGTACAACATATTTTTTTTTATAATTTCAGATAAGACTCGGAGAAGTTTGCAGTTCACTTAAACAACTAAAGAGCAATCATCCTTAATCACGATACACGAGAAGATGTGGATCCCGTCAGCGATTTATAATTTTGAAATATTTGATTCACATGTCATCACACAAGAAATATACTTGGAAGACAGCAGAAGACATGTTCATTATTCATGTGGAAATGATTAGCAATGTAAGTAGTCTGTAATAACACAAATCCCATTTGAAATTCACATTCGCTAAATGACTGTCTTCCCTCCTGCTGAGTGAGAAGGAGGAAGATATTATTTATAGGAAACTTTGGGTGACGAGGCGTAGGCTCAAGTTTCAGTCTCATTTTCGGGCCATATAAAAATCTTGTTTATTCTTTATAAAAAAAAAAAATTCTGTCTCACTCACGTAATAAAGAAACACGTTAAGAATTTCTATTATTTGCGGAAAAATAAAAAAAAATAAAGGTGAAAGAATAAAAATCGTTTGTTGGGAAATCACGTCAAGAACAGTTTGACGTTCAGATAAGGCAGACGAGACCAATTACCGGTTTTTGTCCGGTTTATTATTAGAGCGTTTTATCAACAGATAATCAATTACGATCTTGTATTTCTTTCGGATCATCGCTAACCTAATTTTTTTTACGATTTTTTTTTTGTTATTTTGCCGTTTTTTTTTTTTTTTTTTTTTTTTTTTTTGGAAAATGGATTCCCTTCGCACACTGTTAGGAATTTCCCCAGGGGATTTTCTACCCCCGTGAAAACCCACCCCACCCCCCCATATTAATTCGCACATGATATTCTAATTAATCGGTTTTGTAAACAGATAGCTCTGAGCCGCATTTCTCAGCTGACGATGTCTCAGCTCCCCATCACTCAGCCTTTCTCATCTTTATCATTCCGTCATGCAAACAACCCTTTTATCGCATATATCACCCTTGTAAAATTTTGATTTTCCCATGTGACCTCTTAAGGTGTGAAATAATCCTTCCGACGTAGATCGAAGAAGTATTATTATTATTTAAACTTTTTAGTATTATTTAAACTTTTAGGAAATTCAAATTTTAGGAATTAAGAAATTTTGAACGTATTATTATTAAAAAAATAGGGATGAAAAAAAAAAAAAAAATCTCTTCGCCCCCATATTCTCGTTTTGAAAATTACTCACCAACCTTGGTTTAAATTAAATTTTCTTTCTTCTTCCCCCTTATACTTTCAATAACATTTTTCACAGTGTTTTTCGTAATAATAAAAATCATTAAAAGCGCCGTTTTTCATGCATAACAAAATTGATAAAATAAGAACAAAGCTTCGGTAATAAACTTTCCATGGTTTTCCAGGTATATTTTATGTATATTAGGGTGTGCCTTATTTTTCCAATTTTCGAATTTCATATGTGTAAACCCCTCGAAGTTTTCTTTTTGGAATGCTTTTAAAGACGCAAATTTTTTTTTTTTTTTTTTTTTTTTTTTTTTTTTTGCAGAACGTTTTTGCTTGATTTTAAAAACGCAGTGTTTATGAAAATCACGTGTCTCATATTTTTCGAATTTTCGAATGTCATATGAAGAGTCATATGTAAAATAGGGTGGGCCGAAAAATGCGAATTTTTGAATTTGAAAACGCCTGATATGGGACGTCACCCCGGAACCAGGAGGGTTCAATGATTTTGTCTCTCACATAAGTTATAGATAGGAAATACCAAAACTGTTGAACCCTTCTGGTTCTGAGGCGACAGGGAATCAATGCCTTTATTACTATTAACTCTAATTTTTTTCAGATTTTTTGAAGGTCATCTTGAGGTCGCGCAATGACCTTGAAGCTTTTGAAAAGCAAAAAATAAGAATTTTTTTTTGCTGAAAAAAATATAGCTTCTTATCGGAAATTTTGCGTAGATCCCGAATATGAAGTCCGAAATCATTTTAAGTGTTCGGTTTTTGAGCTTTACGCTTATTTTCTAAACACTGAAATACTTTAAAATGCGTTTTCTTTTAGCTTAAAAACTGTACACAAAAATGAATTTTGGACTTCAAATTCGTAATCTACGCAAAATTTCCGATAGGTAGCGATACTTTTTTTAGCAAAAAAAAAAAAAAAAAAAAAAAAAAATCTTATTTTTTGCCGTTATATGGGCTTTTCAAAAACTTCCAAGGTCATTGCGCGACCTCAAGATGACCTTCAAAAAATCTGAAAAAAAATTAGGGTTAATAGTATTTTAATAAGGCATTGATTTCCGTATCAGGCGTTTCCAAATTCAAAAATTCGCTTTTTTATTGAAGCCTAAGTTCCTAGCCCAAGAATCTTTAACCAATTATTTTATTTTATTTTATTTTATTTTACTTTATTTTACTTTATTTTTAATAATCATTTTAAGTCATTTTAATCATTTTAAGTGTTCGGTTTTTGAGCTTTACGCCTATTTTCTAAACACTGAAATACGTTAGGCTGCTTCTTTTTTCAGCTTAAAAACTGTACACAAAAATGAATTTTGGACTTCATATTCGTAATCTACGCAAAAAACTTCAAGGTCATTGCGCGACCTCAAGATGACCTTCAAAAAATCTGAAAAAAAATTAGGGTTAATAGTATTATAATAAGGCATTGATTTCCGTATCAGGCGTTTCCAAATTCAAAAATTCGCTTTTTTATTGAAGCCTAAGTTCCTAGCCCAAGAATCTTTAACCAATTATTTTATTTTATTTTACTTTATTTTTTATTAATTTTTTTTTTGTGAAAAAACGCTTGTTTCTTATCGGAAATTTTGCTTAGATCAGGAATCTGAAGCCAGATTTTTTATATCTGCCGAAGTTTTCGTGCTAGAGGTCAAAGTATTAGCAAAATTAAGAACTTAACATGTTCTGTTGTTTTACGCTATTTTTTTTTCTAATACAATAACTTTAGCTGATGTAAAAAATCGGACTTCAGATTCGTGATCTACGCAAAATTTCCGATAAAAAACAAAAGTTTTTTTACAAAAAAAAAAAAAAGATTTTTTGGTTTTATGGGATTTTTTAAAATTGGAGGCCCATGAGACACACTTTCCCATCATTTTAAAAATCTGAAAAAATTCAGCGTTAGTTAACACTTCAAAAAGAAAACTTTGAGAGGGTTAGGCATTCGGAAATTCAAAAAATAAGAGACACCTTAAAACCGTGCGACGGAGGTGAACTAACGTATCTCCGTCATAAATATGATTGAAGTTAGTCTGTTTCGACGTTTCGTGGAAGTGTCA
Source organism: Liposcelis bostrychophila (assembly GCA_037577465.1). Taxonomy (NCBI): domain Eukaryota; kingdom Metazoa; phylum Arthropoda; class Insecta; order Psocodea; family Liposcelididae; genus Liposcelis; species Liposcelis bostrychophila. The sequence continues at coordinate 10,888,992 of CM075212.1, forward strand.
CGTGACCTCAAGTTTACGGCAACATGAGCGCGTGAACTTGCAGTCGCTTGATCACGTGATTTCCATAAACACTCGAAACAGACGGTCTCCAATCATATTTACGATGGAGATACGTTAGTTCACCTCCGACGCATGGAAATTGTACATATACCCCATATTCACTTACAGTGGGTGAGGATCTGTAAAAATTAAAAATTTTAATTGTGAAGGGAAATTCACAATTAATTTCACAAGAGGTAGAATTATTTGTCTGAAAAAAAAAAAAAGGAGAGTGTAAAGGTCATTATTTTCAAAGACATAATCCGATCATTTTCCGCCCTTCCCTTCCAATTAAATGTTGCATATTTATTTTTCATTAAAGACTTGAAAATATTTTAACGAAAGATTATTTATGAAAGAAAAGGGGAGGATGCTTTTTTTTTTTTTTGCCATTTTTCACTGGAGCCGCGTTGTCAACACATGCAGCTTTTTAAAAAGGCGTGTTTTATAGGAAGGAAATTTTGGGTGAAAACGAAAATCAAAAATTTAATGAACCGTAACAAGGAGATCAAGCACATTGATTATAGAGATTAGAGATAACGGTCAGGCGATAAATGTCGACTGACCACGCCCTTCCTATCCTTGAGAAATTCATTTTCCGAAAAACCTTTCCATCAATTAGGCGGTCTTCTAAAACTGTTTTATTTAATTTCGGAGGGGAACGTGAAATCCGTTACGTAAAGGTTACTTACCAGTATCCCGCACCCAATAATTAATCGATTTTGGAGATGCTTCTACGTTGCACTCCAATGTTACGTCTGTACCTAAAGGTGCACCTACTAGTTGATTAGGTACTTGGATTACGGGGTTAACTGTAAAAAAAAGAAGAAAAAAATTAATTAATAGTATAATTTACCGAAAATTATTTAAAATATTCCAATGTGCTTTCTGGCATTTCGAAATTTGCTTTTCAATCCGTAAGCAAAGGAGGCAGGCAAATGGGCACAGAAGGAATTGAAAAAAAAAAAAAAAAAACATTCAGGGGATATGAGGCGTATCCCTACGTAGGACTACGTCTAGAATTTTTGGTTGGGACATCATTGGTTCATTGTTAACGATCCCCCTAAATCCTCCAAGCCCTGATATTAGTCCACGTGACCCCCTTTTTCAATAAAATTTTATCTAAAATCATCAAAATCTAAAAAATGTTCTAAAAATTTTCCCTTTTTTCTTAAAATTAGTCAAAAATTTACAATGTTTTGTAAAAAATTTTTAGGGTACAAATTCACTACGGAATGTTGGACCAACATGTTTGTGCAACAAGTTTCACCAACATGTTCTACCAATTTGTTGGGCCAACATTCCACACTAATTCCGGCGTAGGAGTAAACTCTGCAGTGGCCGATTCGTTCGTTTGTCGAACATGTTGGTCAACAAGTTGGTACAACATGTTGGTCGAACTTGTACTAGTACCAACATGTTGGTCTAACATTCCAAAGTGAATTTGCACCCTATTGCAGAATTTACACTTCTACGCCAAAATTAGTGTGGAATGTTCGTACGACATGTTGGTCCAACTTATTGCACCAACATGTTGGTCCTTAATCCCGTAATGAATTTGCACATTTTTGATAAAATTTTATTGAAAAATTTATCTACAATTTGGGTGCAAATACTATGGAATGTTGGACCAACATGTTGATATAACTTGTTGGACCAACATTCCACACTAATTTCGGCGTAGGAGCAAATTCTGCAATAGTCGATTCATTCGTTTGTCAAACATATTGGTACAACAAGTTGTACAACATGTTCGTCAAACTTTTTGTACCAACATGTTGGTGGACCAACATTCCATAGTGAATTTGCATCCTTTTTGAAATATTCGTTTTTTTTAATGTTCGGTTCAAAACAACCGGAGACGACAAAACCATCATGGTGTGACCTAAGACGGTAGTCCAACGTCAATAAATTTCTCGACCTGCATGACGAACCGACACCAGAAAAAAATTAGGCGAGAGAGATTATTAAAACTTTTATTTATTTTATTTGCATAGTACCTCTGTGTGTACTTATTTGCCCTTGAAAAAAAATTTTTTATTCTTTGTTAATCTCCGAATTTAAAAGTCTTGATGAAAGCTCCATAAAACAATTATACATTTGAAGTGGCTTCTTAAAACATCGATAACAAAAATACTTTTTGAAGATCCTTAGCAGAGTGGCACGTTCACGTTCGCTCTGTTACGTGCCTAATGAACGTCACTTGAGAATTATAATTGTTCGCGAGGTATAATTTGATTGTAACCGGGGACGCAGCCGTAAAATATGAATCCGTTCGTTAAGGTCGATGACAATCTCAGTCTCACGGCTACTGATTCAATTACGTTTCGTTGTTAATGGATATGAATCCGTTTTCCCCGATCATCGTTTATTTTGGTCACTCATTAACAAAAAACCTCTTTCTCGCCTTTTCTATCCCGTGCGCGAAGAAACCCGAAGTCAAAGCCCCGAATGCTTTTTCTTTAATGAAAATTTCCGAATTCCATTCAAAAATGAGAGATAAATGGTTGGGGTTTTGGAGGAAAACCCCAAACAGTCATGGAAATCTATGACGCCGATCTGTAAAATGGCTTTTCGCGATTATTTTACGGAGGTCTCGATGCGGCTCCCGGGTTGAATTCAGTCAATCATTTTCGGTCTAACCCTTGAGGAATGGCATCCCGCCATTCTATGTTTCTAATTGCTGGGAAAACGTCAGCATTGCTTCTGACCACAAGGATGAATCTTGACAGACTTTGAGTTGGAATGACAATGATGAGCTTGAAACAACAGACCGCTGACACATCTAAACGGGGACGTTTAAAGAAAGACGGACTCAGCATCAAGCGAAACCCATACCAATATTGTTTTATGTAGGAAGATTCCCTTATTTGAATGCTGACGGAAACAAAAGCCGGTCTTCTTTATTTCATTTTCATTTATTAATCTCTTTTCCTTTTCTTTTCCTTTTCATTTTCCAGCAATCACCCCAAAAAAAAAATTGTTATTTTTATTTTTATTTTATTTTATTTTATTTTGTTTATTTTTTTTTTTTTTTTTGCCGTATGACAAACTTTTATTCATTTGACATCCTACGGACATCGCATGTACGTCCCTTATCAGTGCAGTCAAACCGAACCGATTTAGAAACTTCTAACTTAACAATTGAACCGGCACCGAACCGAACCTGGTTTTTGTTTCACAAAAAAATCGGTTTTTTTTTTTTACAAAATGTTAAACTGAACCAACTAAACCTGAATCTGTTCTTTTTTTGAGAAAAAAACTGGTTTAGGTTTTTTTTTTTTTTTTTTTTTTGATAAAAAAAAATTAAGAAATAAAACTAACCAATAACCGAAACCCAGCTGGATTTAGCAACAATTCCGGAGCCGAAACCAAACTCTAACACGGTTTACTAAAAAAGCGGAACCAAACCTAAAATTGGTTTTTCACTTCTACTATAAATATCACTTATTTTGCTTTTCATCCAAATTGATTTTTATCCAAAAAAAAGTTTGGACAAAAAGCAAATCAGCAAATTAATCATTTTTGATTTCCTCCAAATTACTTTTTATCCAAAAAAGATTCGGATGAAAAGCTAGAAAGTTATTCAGCAGTTCATCTGAAATGTATTCCATCAAAAATTTTTTGGATGAAATGCAAATGCCCATTTCATTTAGAAGAAATGCAAATTTTTTCCAAATTTTTTTTTGGATGAAATTCAAATTTCATCCATTTTATTTAGAGGAAATACAAATTTCATCCAAATTTTTTTTGGATAAAATGCATTTTGGATGAGCTGCTGAATAACTTTCTTGTTTCTCATCCAATCTTTTTTTTGGATAAAAAACAATTTGGAGAAAATTCAAGAATGGCGGATTTACTGATTTGCTTTTTATCCAATATTGGTTTTTTTTTGCGTTTTATCCAAAAAAAATTTGGACCAAACCGAAAACAGTCAATATTTGTATTACCCAAATTTTTTTGGGTGAAATATATGAAACGAATATTGGCTGCATTTGGCCAAATGTTTGGCCAATTTGGATAGAACGGAAAACGAAAGTAAAACGAAAGTTTTTTGGATGTACTGTTGAATAACTTTCTTGCTCTTTATCCAAATTTTTTTTGGATGTAAACCAATTTAGAGGAATTTCAAGAATGGCTGATATGCTTTTCATCCAAACTGTTTTGAATAAAATGCAATTTGAATTAAGTGCAAAATAACCGATATTCGTTTCATCCAAAAGTTCTTGGATGAACTGCTCAATATATTTCTTGCTTTTCATCCAAATTTCTTTTTGGTGAAAAGCAATTTGAGGGAACGCAAGAATGGCTGATTTGCTTTTCATCCAAACTGTTTTTGGTAAAAAGCAATTTGAAAGAAGTGCGAAATAACCGATATTCGTTTCATCCAAAATCGTTTGGATAAAATGCCATTTGGATGAACCACCACTGGGTGTAATGATATCACAAGGATTGTGTGATAGTATTAAGTGACTAGTCAAAGAATTACGGTTTTTGCATAAACCTTTTCCTCTCAGTCGGACCACTTTTGGCAGGCATCCCCTACCAGTCAGGCACTCCCAACCCCTAAAAAATAATGAAAATAAAATAAAAAAATTAAAAAAAAAACCGAACCGAACCGAACCGAACCGAACCGCTTTTTAACTTGAAGGGTTTGCCCTTGTTTTTTTCATCATATTTTATATGTGAAATACAAATATAAAAATATTTCGTCCATCAAATTTCATCCATTTTTTTTTACAGTAATTCATTTGAGACCGTTGAAAGTTTTAAACCAACGAAGCGCAAACACATTTTTAGAGACAATTACGCTGTCAACAAAACCGCCAAAATCCTGACGCGGGATTAAAAAATTACCATATCGAGTGTTATTTCTAGAATATAAATAATAAAATCAAACCGAATGAATTAAATTTGAGTTTTAATTCCAAGAAGAGCCACATAATAATGATCCCACGTAATTGCAAAATATCAGTTGAACACTCAGCCGTGAAAAAAATCGCTGCTCAAGAAAAAAGAAAATTTAATTATTCGACGATTTATGCACGTTTTTTTTTTTTTTCTTCGAAATTCGAAAGCACCTTTTTCATTAAATTATATTTAAAATTCTGAAAATCGACGAAAAAAAAACTAGGGAAAGCTAAACAACCAAATCGTCTCTGACTTCAGGGGAAAAGGTTTTAAAAGCATTTTCGAGACGGTAAGTTTCTGAAAACACCGCCGACACGATGGAAGAGAGCAGATCTTAATTAATGTTTAAGTTTAAATCCTCGAATAATCGTGATAAGAGTCCTCTGGCTTGTTAATTAAAGCTTGTTTTGTCTTTCTTATTCTTCCAGGACCGTAAGTCTTCACCTCTACTTTTGATTTGCCTTGTTTTCTCATTATCGGCGGATTTGTATCCTTTTGTCCAGTAATTTTCATTAGGGGTTTTATCGCCGTCCTGCAACTTCTATAACGTGGAACCTCGTTTATTGTCCGGTCTTGGTTTTGAGTTTATTGTAATTAACTTCTTATCAGGGTTACGTCCCTATTTTGTAAAAAGCACGAGCTCGTTCTTTGAAAGTGTTTTTCAATCCTTTGAATTGGTTTTATTATTTCGGCGACATGTAAAGTAGGCGTGTGCTTATTGACGTCGTTTTCTATCAAAAAGTCGGAGCTGAGACTTTGAGGTTTTAAAAATCGGTATTAGAAGTCAATAGAATGTGGAAATAAAATTGAAGGTCTTAATCCTGGCTTTAAGTAATTAGCGACATTGAAATGCTTTAAACAAGTTCCGTCTTGTAACAAAAGAGTCAATGCTTTTATGCTTGTATTAATATTCTAAAAAAACACTGACTGTAGATCAAGTTCGAACCATTATGTGAATATTTTTATGGCAATACACTAGAGGTTTCTTGTCGAAGTCCTGTTCGATTTTTGCAGTCATTAAAATTGTCTGCTGTAGCTCACTTTTTGTGCAGTACGAACTGCGAAGTATGCAGTCCAAATTTTATATATGTGTGTAGTACCTTGAACTGATAGTACCTTGCTCGATCATGTCAACGCAGTGAGTAATAGGTACGGCTGCTGTTTAACCATAAATACTCGGAAAACAAAGTTCATGTTTGTCAGCAGGAAAAATGTTTACGCGAGACTTTTTATGCTGGAGAGGAAGTTGAACGGGTGTGCTCGTATAAATATCTTGGAACCCTCTTGAATGATGCTTGGGATCGTAGCCAGGAAGTCCGAGCTCGTATAGAGCAAGCCAGAGGAACTTCCTTCAACTAAGAGACCTATTGTGCAATCGCAACCTGAGTCTCCAATTTAGGGTCCGTATCGTCCGATGTTACGTGTTTCCCGTGTTCTTATATGGACACGAGGGATGGACGTTGACTACGACGTTGGAAAAGAAGTTGGAGGCTTTTGAGATGTGGGTATACCGTCTAATGCTTAAAATTTTGTGGACTGATAGGGTGAGAAATACCGACGTCTTGGCTTGTATGAAGAAGGAAGTAGAAGTGCAGTACGAGATCAAGCTGAGGAAGCTCGATTATTTGAGCCACGTATAAAGAAATGAAAAATACCACCTCCTTCAGCTTGTGATAGAGGGAAAGATTGAGGGTAAGCGCGGTCAGGGTGGTAGGAAAACCTCGTTGCTCAAAAATCTCAGACTATAGCCAATCTTCGTCGGGGAGCTAGCAATTGAAAGAAGAAGAAGAAGTACATTCAAAATTCAACAAGACGAAACTTTAAAAAAACTTGAAATGCGTCAAGGGGATTCAATTCACAGTTTTGGACCACAGATTTGCAATTCTGGAGCAAATATTCTACCTTCTCTACAATGAACTTTATAGGAGGGATAGACTTACGGTCCTATCCCACTGCTAACGCATTTTTTATTACTTTTGGCAAAGGGCGCAAGAACTATCTTGATCCAGGAAAAATAAATTTTTCTCCAAAAAAATGTCACCAATTTTTTTTTTCGGCGCCGATTTAAAAATAGGTCAGGCAAAGGGTCTCGACTATTTTCAACCCCTTTTCATCCGAAAAAATGCCTTACCCCTATTTTTACGGGGTTAAAATTGCCCATAATATGTGTTTCGGACTCTAACTGCTATAAAATGAACGGAAAAATTTTTTTTCCGAAAATTGTTTAAAAAATCCTTAAAAGGCCGTTAAATGAAGAGGTCTGACCAGGTATGCGGTTCAGAATCGGATTACAGTAACGGCTATAAGCATCAATTGCTGAAAAGTTCAATCTGGCATGTTTGTTTTTATATCGAAGATGGAGTAACGGTTGAGGTCGGAAATGAAAGCTATCCAAAGGTACTTTTAATGTAATGATGAACCGCCATTTCAATTTCGGTTAATTGAAAGTAATAAAATAAAGAAAAAATTACCCGGGGCCTAGCACTGTTTTAAAAGTGTCTCGGTTGAATTTTTTTTTATAGTATTATTTTTTAGTCCCTCTGGAATGCCTCAAGACTGATTTCATTGAGTCGAGGTCCATCTAACTGGAAATATAAGGCATTCATTTCGGCTAGGGTGCTTGAATAAAACATGGCAACGCCGAATTTTTTGAAGATTTAAATTTGTTTTGGCGCGTGTTCGAAACTTTGTCGGTCATTTAAAAAATGGTGGTTTGTTTTTGTTTTCATTCGTAAATTAATATGTTCAATTAGTTTTTCTTCTTAAAATGGATATAGAGAAATTTTACATACTATGTGAGAGAAGTTTAATGTGTGATGAGGTGACTGTTTATAAAAAAAAAAAACCATTAAAGTTTTAAAACATGTAGGAAAAAAAGATGTGACGGAAAATATGAAACCGTGAAGAAAGATGAAATTACCGTGCATACCGAATGTTTTAAAATTTACACCAACAAAAAAAATGTCGCAAGAGCCTCTCACATAGTATGTAAAATCTCTCTATATCCATTTTAAGAAGAAAAACTAATTGAACACATTAATTTACGAATGAAAACAAAAACAAACCACCATTTTTTAAATGACCGACAAAGTTTCGAACACGCGCCAAAACAAATTTAAATCTTCAAAAAATTCGGCGTTGCCATGTTTTATTCAAGCACCCTAGCCGAAATGAATGCCTTATATTTCCAGTTAGATGGACCTCGACTCAATGAAATCAGTCTTGAGGCATTCCAGAGGGACTAAAAAATAATACTATAAAAAAAAATTCAACCGAGATACTTTTAAAACAGTGCTAGGCCCCGGGTAATTTTTTCTTTATTTTATTACTTTCAATTAACCGAAATTGAAATGGCGGTTCATCATTACATTTAAAGTACCTTTGGATAGCTTTCATTTCCGACCTCAACCGTTACTCCATCTTCGATATAAAAACAAACATGCCAGATTGAACTTTTCAGCAATTGATGCTTATAGCCGTTACTGTTATCCGATTCTGAACCGCATACCTGGTCAGACCTCTTCATTTAACGGCCTTTTAAGGATTTTTTAAACAATTTTCGGGAAAAAAAATTTTTCCGTTCATTTTATAGCAGTTAGAGTTCGAAACACATATTATGGGCAATTTTAACCCCGTAAAAATAGGGGTAAGGCATTTTTTCGGATGAAAAGGGGTTGAAAATAGTCGAGACCCTTTGCCTGACCTATTTTTAAATCGGCGCCGAAAAAAAAAATTGGTGACATTTTTTTGGAGAAAAATTTATTTTTCCTGGATCATCTCTCTCATTAATGGGTGAATGAGAGGGACCTACTATATTTTGATACTGGTTCCGAACCGTGTAGGGTATCACGTTATGATTTCACATGATAACTTCATGAAAAGTATCAGAGGTGAATGCCTCGTAAAACCTCGGCTCGACCTCGGGTCTGCCGCGTGCAAGTAGAGAGTCTTACCCATGAACTACCGATCGCCCAATTCTGGAACAAATATTCACAATCCTCTAGCACAAAATCACCATTTTGAAGCTCTTATTCACAATCTTCGAGTACAGATTTAGAATCCTCGAGCACAAATTCACAATTTTTGAGCTTAAAAAGTGAAGTAACTAATGTTAGCTATATCTTCTTCTTAGTCTTTTACTCGATGACGAACGTGGTGATCTTTCACATACACCTGTGCGTGCTCTCACAGACATATGGGACTTACAGTTTAACGCCGGTTCCGAACGGCTATATTTGAAAGATTTACGAGGCAATTACCACTCGGTGGTCTGCCGTTGCCTACCGAGGGCACGATTTTACAACAGGTCAGGCAACTGCTATCTTAAAAAGTGTCCCCCTAGTTTGAAGCAAAGAATACTTCCAAATTTGCTCGATAGATGGCTGGAGCTGTAGTTAGGGAATCACGTGATATGCCCTCCATACATTCAAAACACTTTTTTTTATGATGGCTGCCAGAACATGTGATTCTCTAACTACAGCTCCAGCCATCTATCGAGCAAATTTGGAACAATTCTTCTGCTTCAAACTCAGGGGACACTTTTGTCCATATGAAGGATACCCGAGTTGCCTGACCTGTATGTAAGATCGTGACCGAAAGGTAGGGACCATTGATTTTGTGGCTAGCTCACTAGTTTTGACCTGATAAAAATTCCTAGCTGTGAACTAGGATAGAAGCACCACGCGTCTCATCTCATGACTGAGAGTCGAGTGCGCTATGAACTAGGCTACGGGTCACTACACTATAATAGCTATATCGTTTGCTGGTAATTGAAAGTATTTTTTTAGCGACTAAAAAATGCAGTATATAAAAAAATTGCAATTAAATTTTAAAAATGTAATAAAGGGAGGGGGAAATGCTTTCAAATACCTACATTTCTTTTGTTTTGAAAAGTGTGCAGTCGCTTTTTCTAATAACTTTAGTCGCGGCATTTGAGTGAACGAAAAAAATGTAACTCGAGTTTTTTTTTCATAAAAAATATTCATCATTAAAATCATGTACTTTGGCAATGATGCTATGCCTATCCCTGCCATGTTATATTAGGTCAAGCTCTCGTTCTCTTCGGGTCAAGGATGAAACCTTTCGACATCAAATATTATTTTCCGAAGCTAAATTCCTTATCCGATCAAACAGCAGTCTGTCACAATGTTTAAGGAGCTAATGTTGAATGTGAGTTAAACTATTTTGATTTTACGTTATAAAGTTGAAGTATCAAAGATTTAAGAGGAGAGGAGAAGGAGAATTAGTTAATTAAGTTAGCAAGATTAAGTTTAGTCTTCTATTGTTTGACGGATAATGAGAGAATGGGAATGATTTGAAAGATGGACAGATACTTGAATTTTGTTTGAATTTAAAACATTTTCTCGTTGCTACTTTAGACTTGAGTTAAATTGTTCAAAACGTTCTATGCAAAAAGCTCATCTCCACATTGACCGGACTAGTTAATAGTCCCATGTGAGGTATTAATTACGTTTTTTAATTGAATACTTACAATGGACATTGACCATTATCCGCTTACTAACTGACGGAGGAATGCTATTCGATGCTATACACAAATATGCCCCCATTTCGGAGCGAGTTATCTTTGCTAATTTAAGTATTTCTCCTTGGTACGTTGTAACTGAAAAAAAAAAGAGAAAAGAGCATTAGGTGAGAAATATATATTTTCCTGAGGAAACGAAATGAAAAGCGTGATGCTGTGTTAAAGTAAAAAAAGTTTCGTTTTTTTTTTTTTTTTTTTTTTTTTTTTCACATCTAAAAACAACATGAAGAGGTCATGGAGACAAGAGAATAGAAAGCGCGCCGCAATGAAAGAATTGAGCGTCGAGTTTCCTTTACAATAGCTGTATCATGTTACAGATAAGTGAAGGGTAGGAAATAACAAAACAGATTGAAAGCGTTTATTAACTCGAGTGACCCCATTCGTTGGACAAAAACTAAATTAAAATCGAATTTCATTCGGCAGAATCTTTTGGGAACACGATGAGGGCTTCGAAAGATTTTTCTCGTTTTTTTCCCCCAAAGAAAAAAAAAAAAAAAAAAGAAAAAAAGAAATAAAACATACTGGTTCAATAATCATTCAACAGCTTCCTCTCTAAAAAAAAAAAAAAAAAAAAAAAAAAAACAGTGAAAATCGGGAAAATCGTGAAAATCTTTTTTTATTTAAATAACGGGAGAAAGATATTCGAGGGGAAAAAGTATATATTTTTTAACTTTGCCATTATTTTATTATATTTTCGAAAAAAAAGAATGTTCTCTTTGATCTCTCTTCTCCACATTTCAATATTTATCGATATTTTTTTTTCTTTTCTTTTCATTTTTTTTCTGTCTTTGGTTTTTGCTTTATCGACCGCAGGGAGAATAAAGCATTGTTTTTAGCACAAATTTCAGATTTTCAGTTTTCGATATTTTTACACGTTTTGAAGTCCCCTGATGCCGAAAAAAGCAAAATTTGGATGGTGGCCGTGTGTGTGTATGAATGTATGAATGTATGAATGTATGAATGTATGAATGTATGAATATATGTGCAAAAAAATTTGTCCGTCGAAAAGCAGAAAAACGGAAGAACGGATGTGGATGATTTTTGGTGGGTAGGAACTTCTAATAAAATGTAGGTGCTGATTAGTTTTTGAGCCAAATCGGTTCAGTGATTCGGAAGCAGTGAGTAAAAATGTTGAATATTCAGCTATTTCAAGATATTTTTTGACTATAAATCGGAAACGCAACAACCGATAGAGTCCGATTTTGGTATTGCAGTAGATATTCATCAAGATACGCTACCATTGAAATTTGGTTAAATTCTGTTGAGTGGTTCAGAAACGGTGAGCAGGGCTTAAAGTATGGGTATAGGCCTAAAAACCGATATCTCCAACTTTTGAGACGTCACGATATGACGTCATCGATTACGTCAACAAAGCGATTTGGATGCTGATTGGCGGGTTCTCGTGGGAGCTAACAAAAAACTAACCGTATTTTTGAGAATATTTTAGGGGTAGAGGATTACGAATCTGAAATAATTTTTCCAAAATTCGAATCCCTTATGCCAGTATTGCGGCTTTGGTGGACCTCTGATCAAAAATCTAACCGAATTTTTGAGAATATTTTCGGGGTAGAGGATTCCGAATCTGAAATAATTTTTCCGAAATTCGAATTCCTTATGCCAGTATTGCGGCTTTGGTGGACCTCTGATCAAAAATCTAACCGTATTTTTGAGAATATTTTCGGGGTAGAGGATTCCGAATATGAAATAATTTTTCCGAAATTCGAATCCCTTATGCCAGTATTGCGGCTTTGGTGGACCTCTGATCAAAAATCTAACCGAATTTTTGAGAATATTTTCGGGGTAGAGGATTCCGAATATGAAATATTTTTCCGAAATTCGAATTCCTTATGCCAGTATTGCGGCTTTGGTGGACCTCTGATCAAAAATCTAACCGTATTTTTGAGAATATTTTCGGGGTAGAGGATTCCGAATATGAAATAATTTTTCCGAAATTCGAATCCCTTATGCCAGTATTGCGGCTTTGGTGGACCTCTGATCAAAAATCTAACCGAATTTTTGAGAATATTTTCGGGGTAGAGGATTCCGAATCTGAAATAATTTTTCCGAAATTCGAATTCCTTATGCCAGTATTGCGGCTTTGGTGGACCTCTGATCAAAAATCTAACCGAATTTTTGAGAATATTTTCGGGGTAGAGGATTCCGAATCTGAAATAATTTTTCCGAAATTCGAATCCCTTATGCCCGTAATGCGGCTTTGGTGGATCTCTGATCAAAAATCTAACCGTATTTTTGAGAATATTTTCGGGGTAGAGGATTCCGAATTTAAAATTATTTTTCCAAAATTCAGATTCAGTATGCCCGTACAGTGGCTTTGGTGGACCTCTGATCAAAAATCTAACCGTTATGTATATTATTTATAATATACATTTCATAATTCGTCGATAAAGCACTTTGATCGGTTCACCGATCTCATTTTTTTTATTAGCTTTTTCCAAGCCATTTTTTCCACCAGTTTTATGAAATATATTTTTTTGTATCTTATAATTCGCCTGATAGTGACACCATCCAACAAAATAAAGGAAACGAAATGAAACTGTTTACGAATTTAAAGGAAAAAAAAATTACATTAATCGTTCTTTGTTATTTTGCCGTTTTCTTTCCTAAAGCTAAAAATTAAAAAAAAAAAAAAAATACGCGGTACGTATAAAAAAAGAAAACAGTCAAATACGAACTTTTCCTTTAAAAAAAAAACCGGAAATGTTTTGTATTTTTCCTCTCGGTAGCACGTACATAGGGATACGAGGAGGATGGGAGAGAGAGAGAAAAAAAGATGGATAATAAACATCGTAATCCTGTTTTTGAAAAAAAAGATGGAAACTTTGTAGAAATAATTAAAAGATCTAAGTCAATATTAAATTTAATTCGGTTTTTATGGTTTTTGTGGAAAATGACCTCATTCTTTACAACTGGTGTTTCTCATCACTAATTGCTTTTCTCAGTTCAATTACTTCCAGCTTAGCTAACGCGTTTTTAGTCGCCTCATACAAAGAAATATATTTTTATAAAAATAAAAAAAATAATAAAAATGACGACACGATAATGATAATGGTATAATGCTTCCCTTGATGTGTGTATTAGGAAATGTTTTTGAACGGCTCTACTGTATATTCCAAAAAAAAAAAAAAAAAAAAAAAGCCGTTTTTTATGTTGAGATCGTTTCATTAAAAATTTTCTTTGATAATAAGCTATTAGGCTGATTTTTTTTTTTCGATTTATCGTAGCAAATAAAAGGTAAAAAGCTTATAAATTAATAAATAATAGTTCTTAAAAAGTATTTTTGATATTATGTACAAAATATTTTGCAATTCACTAAGACGACTTATTTCCCAGGATCGAACGGTAACGAGCTCGCCTCACAAGCAAGAGATCCGGAGATCAAGTCTGGCCGTTACCGCTCATTTATTCCGAAGTAACTTCCACTGATGTCTTTTCTGATGCTTGAAAACTTGCATCAGATGACTATAATTCAAGGAAAAAATGTTGTTAAACTTTACATGTAAACAACATCTCGCCAACCAGCATTTTCCATCTTGGTAAGGCTAAACCTTCAAAGGCGAGGAAGGCACTTAGGGATTGCAAAAACACCGAATTTGTCAATACTGGTGATACCGAAACAAGAAATCACCATTACCGGTAATACCGGAAAAAATGTTTTAGTAAAGCAACTATTTGTTGCATGTGAAATTTGAAATAATAATAATAATAAGTCTGGAATAATTTCCGAAAATTGCTTTAAAATTGGAGAAATCGGGAAAAGCCGGAATCATTAGTGGTATTTCCGTTATCATCCAGATATATTAAACTGTAAAATTCGGAAAATAGTGGGAAAATTCGAAAAAATAAGTGGTGGAGAAATATAGAAAAGCTGAAGAAATTTGAAAAAGGCGGTAGGGATTGGAAAAATTGATAGAGAATTTGGAAAGTCCAGGAAAAACGATCCTTAAAAAATTATACTGGGATATGGGGGCTTATCCCTACGTCTTTGGGGTACCGTCCTAATATTGCTACATTTAAACAATGAAGCGATTAAAAATTTTTAAGGCATTTTTTTTGCTCGTTTTTAATTAAAAAAAAAATAAATAAATAAATAAAATAAAATTTTTTGATAAAAATATAATTTTTGTTCCTGTCACGAAAAAAACTTAAAATTTATGATTAAAAAGTCAAAAGTTAAAAAAAATTAGGGTACAGAGCACAACCCGATTAAGGATTATGGTATAATCCACTACCGGTGGGGAAAAACTTATAAATTAATTTTTTGCGCTATCTTCTTACGATTCGGAAAATTAAATATTTAAAAAATAAATTAAAAATAATAATCTTGAGCTATTCTTCTATTAAATGCAAGCCACTGCGGTATTTTCCCTGGGATTAGGCTCACATGACTCAGATGTTGGCGGTCAGCGGTGAGTTAACAGCCAGATGACTGAGCTGTTTTGTGGATGCCATCCCTTGGCGTCAGCACTCTAGAACATTTCTGAGACCTGTTCATACAAAGTACACATTCTGTTTGATGAATGTCAGGCCTATCCCTAACGTACTCGTTCCGAAGAGTTTGGACTAAGTTTCCCCCCACAACTCATTTTTGTGTTTGCATTACCTTTTTTTTCCTGAATGTTCCAAAAAACTATTTTTAAATTAGAGAAATTGTAAAAAAAAGAGCAGAAAAAATTGTAAAAGGTAAGAAGTTTTCTTTCTTCTTGTCAAAAAGTTACATTTTTAGGCTCATAAATTAACACAACACCCGCAGTGTTCAATTAAATTAGTTTTCTAAAAATTTGGTCCGAAATGTGGTTTTAGGCTATACATGTGCCTATATTTCCTTGACCAAACAGTAGATCTAAAATCCGTTCGTCCGAGGTGAACTAACGTATCTCCATCGTAAATATGATTGGAGTTAGACTGTTTCGACGTTTCGTGGAAGTGTCTCGTGACCACAAGTTTATGGCAACATGACCGTGTATCATTGCAGTCACATGATCACGTGATTTTCATAAAAACTGAAAGGTTACACGGTCATGTTGCCATAAACTTGTGGTCATGGATATAGACTCTCCATATATGGTATCTCCATGGAGATAGACTGTTTTCAGTTTTTATGAAAATCACGTGATCATGTGACTGCAAGGTTACACGGTCATGTTGCCATAAACTTGTGGTCACGTGACACTTCCACGAAACGTCGAAACAGTCTAACTCCAATCATATTTACGATGGAGATACGTTAGTTCACCTCCGACGCACGGAAATATTTATTTTTAATGTTGTGAGTGACTTACCTTTGGTTTTAATACCACTAGGTTCTTTTATAACTATTTCTCCGGAGTCTTCCCTCCTCCATATCACATGGGGAGGGGGATATCCTCTGGCCCTACATGTCAGTTTTACGGTGCCGCCTTCCGGAACCATCACATCACCCGAAGTATCCTCCGGTATAAAATCAGGGGGTACGACTACATCTAAATATCCTATCTGGAACGAAAATAGAAAAAGACAAAAATAATTTTTTAAAACCTCTTGAAATTAGATAAAAGGTCAGCTAATGGGCAATCAGTGGACGAACATTAAAATCCTCTCCCCCAAAAAAAAGGCCCCACTTTTTTAATACAAAAGATAAAAAAGATAACGAGAAAGAAAAAGAATGCGTTTTTAATGATATTTTCTTTTGCAACTTTCATGCAGTACAGTATCACAAAAGAAAAAAAGTAGGGGGGGGGGGATAGATAAAAAAAAGTGGCATTTCGCCGGATGCTTTTATTTTGTTGAGATAACAAATCCGGGTCTCTAGGAAAAGTCCGCTTATTGTCGTGGACTAATTAGTAATTATGTAGATGAGGTGAAAGGGGGCAAAGAGAGAGAGGTTTTACTTCCTTGTTTCTATGGTCAGATATTCTGAGTGATGCGCAGAATTTAATTGCTTTGTTTGATTATTCCATACCCACAT
Source organism: Liposcelis bostrychophila (assembly GCA_037577465.1). NCBI lineage: Eukaryota > Metazoa > Arthropoda > Insecta > Psocodea > Liposcelididae > Liposcelis > Liposcelis bostrychophila. The sequence goes on from CM075212.1 coordinate 10,905,449, forward strand.
GTTTATTTAAAAAAGCTCTTGTTTTTAGGTTCAACGCGTTAAAATTTTTTTCCCTTCCTTTTTTTTTCCACGTTAGCTTTTACGCGTGGTACATAGATGGATGGGGTAGAATCCTCTTCACGGGCTATTAAAAATTCAAAGTGAAACAAAAAAAGTATGTGGAAAAGAAGAAAGAAAAAAAAAAACTCCAGAAGAAATAAAAAAAAGAAGGAAAACTTGAAAGACTTGATAATTCCAGAAAAAAAAAAGTCATAGATCAAGAATAAAATGTAGCAAGATGGAATACCAAGGTAAAATTGGACAATAAATTTAAACAAAATAAATCGTAGAAACGTGTTTCAGATAAATGACACTAAAACATGGCCGACACCATCTTTGTTCTTAATGATCACTTTTTTTTTTTTCTGATTCGGGGAAAAGAAAATGTAAACCTTTTTCCTATTAAGATATGGATCGGAGGGTGAAGGGAGGAAGGGGGAATCGATATGACGAATAGAATTTTTTTTTTTTTTTAATGGAACAATTTAGTGTTTCAGGAATTTGACCTTAATGAATTATTAATGTTTTGAGGATTACGATTTCGCAAATTGTTTAGGGAGAGGAAAAAAAAAAATGAAAAATTATTCTGGATGATGTAAAATGAAAAGTTAATTTCTTTTTTTTATTCGAGTTTCTTAGAAGCTTTATATTGAAAACAGAATTTTAAAGTGTGTATAATAAGATTTTCATTGCATTTGTGAGTACTATAGCATCATCTCCAGGAAAAAAAAATCTGTAATCATTTGAAGGAAAAAAAAAGAAAAAAGGAATATGTCATTTAGTGTGTACTCATGATCCGTGTCTTATAGTGGCGGTGATGTAATTTTGCAGTAGTAATGTAGTGAATGCCTGTTCTCCCTTGTTTTGAGAGAATGAGCAAGTCTTAAAAATATTATTAAATCCTGTTCAGTGTAAGGGTGAATGAGGAGGAGGAGTATAGTGCATATTAGGGTTCGCAATCCCGCACCAAATCGCTCCTGCGAGATTCGCGGAATTGGGAAATTTGAGGAAATTTTTTTTCATTAAATATTCACTGAATATGCACATTATATCAGAATATTCACTGAATATTCACTGAATATTCAGGTTATGGCGTTTTTTAGTTTTTAGACTACGAGAATAAATGTGGCAACGCGATTAGAACCTTTTGTTGGTAAATTCAGTTCAGGCATTGGTGTACTGATGTATAAAACCCAAGTGCTCAGACTCCGTGCCTGCAGTCAGCCTCTCTTTGGTTGCCACAATAGCAACCAAGCCAACTTATTCTGGGTTTACGGCACCCTCTTGTTCTATGAGCTGCAAACCGTAGTTCCAAGGTGGATGAATTACGATAGTTAATTGGACAATGGAAAACCACCTTCGTGAAGGATACAGGATCTTGCCTTGTATGTTTTCTGAGGTGGGGAATCTTCTTCTGATAAAGACTAGAAGTACTCCTGTTGCCCTTGCTTCCTAGGTCAATCATTGGAGGAGGAAAGCCAGCTTTCTGCCCATCCTTTCCTCGGTCTCCCGACTGGTCTGGTTCCTAGGGGTTTGTGGTGTTTGCTGATCTTTGCTAGGCGGGTGTCATTCATGCGATCTAGATGGGCGTTCCATAGCAACCAGGCGGAGAATATGATTCCTAATCGATTTTTAATACTGTCTAGTAGGGTGTACAGAAAAAGAAAAAGTGTTTGGAATTTTGTTGCTCACCGAAAAAATAGTTTCATTGGGGGGTGAAAACCTCAAAAAAATTTTGAAACATTATTTTTTTTACCAGCTGGAGGTCGCGCTTTCGGAAAAAGGACCTAAGCCAAGAATTTTTTGAAAGCGTTCAATTAAGTTAATATTTAGCGCATTTTTCAGTAATCGATATTTGTAAAAGGGGTCTAATTATATGTTTTTGAGGTCGTAGAACACGAATTTCACCATCCCGATTTTCTCCGACCAATGCCTGAGTCGCTGTTACCACTTTTTTAGCGTTTAAGCCTGATTTTTCGGGCTTAAATTTTATTTATGTCCAAATTTGGAGCCCCCAACATTTTTTTTTCCTTTTAAAGTTGCTTATACTTATGAAAAAAAGCTTGAGGAACACGAATTTCACTATCCCGATTTTCTCCGACCAACGCCTGAGTAGGGGTATAAGTAAGAATTTGGTTTTTTGAGCCAAAAACTAATTTTTTCGTAAAAAAATGGCGACAACTCCTCACCAGTTCGAGTTAGAGGTCATGTTCTATGACATTTTTTAGTCAGAACACTCTAATTAATAAGGTATTTTTGTGTTTCGGGTCAATTTTCAAAATTTTCTTACGGACGGAAAATTCTACCAGTAATTTTTTTGAAATTCCAAATTCTTTTCGCTCGTGAAAAAATTTTGGAAATTGATCCGAAACACAAAAGTACCTTATTAATTAGAGTGTTCTGACTAAAAAATGTCATAGAACATGACCTCTAACTCGAACTGGTGAGGAGTTGTCGCCATTTTTTTACGAAAAAATTAGTTTTTGGCTCAAAAAACCAAATTCTTACTTATACCCCTACTCAGGCGTTGGTCGGAGAAAATCGGGATAGTGAAATTCGTGTTCCTCAAGCTTTTTTTCATAAGTATAAGCAACTTTAAAAGGAAAAAAAAATGTTGGGGGCTCCAAATTTGGACATAAATAAAATTTAAGCCCGAAAAATCAGGCTTAAACGCTAAAAAAGCGGTAACAGCGACTCAGGCATTGGTCGGAGAAAATCGGGATGGTGAAATTCGTGTTCTACGACCTCAAAAACATATAATTAGACCCCTTTTACAAATATCGATTACTGAAAAATGCGCTAAATATTAATTGAACGCTTTCAAAAAATTCTTGGCTTAGGTCCTTTTTCCGCAAAGCGCGACCTCCAGCTGGTAAAAAAAATAATGTTTCAAAATTTTTTTGAGGTTTTTACCCCCCAATGAAACTATTTTTTCGGTGAGCAACAAAATTCCAAACACTTTTTCTTTTTCTGTACACCCTACTGTCTAGCCCGAGGGGTTACTCACTTATGGGTTTCGGTGTATACTTTACTTTGTATTAGACTGCACGGAAGCCCTGAAGGGTCAACTATCTATGTTTTTTTTTTATTGTTTGTTCCGGAACAAACTTTGTCTGTTCCGGAACTGACACGTTTTGGTTCATTGTTTGTTCCGGATCAAATGATGTTTAATTAGTAAATTACCTGTTCCGGAACTGACAATTTTTTATTGATTGTCGGTTCCGTGTTCAGGGAACAGGCAATCAATGAACCAAAACATTTAGATCCGAAACAGACAATGTTTGTTCCGGAACAAGCAATAAAAAAAGAACGTAGATACTCGACCCTTCAGGGCTTCAGCAAGACTGCTTTACCGTCCAGGCTGTATTTGAAAACTTAGCCACTCCATTACATGTCAATCTTGGCATTAGACCAAAGAAGAAGAATTTCGTTGTTAAAAAGATGTAAGGATGACAGATAAAACTATCGATAAAGTTATTGTTCTGTCTAATCCAAGGGTACGGTCTACTAATGCACTTCACAGCACTCCAAATAATAACGCCAACAGGCCGGTCAAACTGCTCCCGGTGTGGAACCCTATATTGGTTCTACTTCTGAATCGCTTTGGAGAACTTCGAAGCATGCTAGTGGACCGTACACCAATTTCTCTATTTGTAAAATTCGAAACCAAAAACTCCTATAACCTTTATAGTCCTAAAATCTACGGTTTCTTCTCGTATAGCGAAACTTAAAATACATTCCAATAAGGTTGAAAACACATTTTTTTTATAACCTTTTATATTTTTGAAAAAGTAGGTGGTATTGCTTTCACTGCTTAAAGTTAGCGATAATATTTTTTAGAAAAAAAATCTCACATCATTAACATCTCTCGTTAAAATTTTATCTCAAGAGGAGAGGTTTGATTAATTATTAATATCGACTTTGCATAATGCGAATTCTCTGTAAAAAGCTTTGTCGGTTTTCAAAGAAAAAGACAAGGAAAGTTTTTTTTTTTCGCTCACAAGCTTTTTAAATTAATACATTGCCCTTTGGCTTTTTACGAATTATACACTGTCTGTATACTATATCAGGACTTCATAACCTCGGTCAGGGATACATTTTAAAATGATAAAACGATGTTCTTAGGTGCGTCCATTCATTCGTAGATTTGCGTTTAGAAATTGAGGGGCCCCACCAAGCCCAATTGGTCATGTGTGATTTGACCTTGAGGTAGGACATGCAGCTAGCTATAGTCGAAATGCTTTGGAAACTGTGAACCGGCAAAGATTGCCCGTTCCAATTCGTATGTTTAGCTTATCGGCAATTCGGTCCGTGTTTTTAACATAGGCGCAACAAAAATTTGGGAAGAAGCAAGCAGTGCTGCTTTAGTGCACTAACTCAGTCACTAACTCAGTCTGACTGGAATCACTGACTAAGTGCTCTATTAACGCAGTGTCTTTGAATAATAAATCAAAGAAAGCCATAAAAGCGTAGGATCGGCAGGCCTTTAAAAAATCACCTAGACATAAATGATAACAAATGGTCCAAAAATATGAGTTGTCGTGGGGATCCCCCTTAACAATCCAGTTATTCTTTTTGCGACTTTTGTTTTGGAAGTGGTTCTTGCCCTTCAGCGTATTCTCCGTACATCAGCAAATTTATGCTTATAATATGCGAAATATGCCTTTCCTTTTCCCAATTCCGAATTGACATCTAATCATGAGCATATATCTGCTGCGAGATAATAATAAAATCCATTTCGAAACAAAAAAAAGATTATTAATTTCCATCAAATTTATTTTTCACTTGACTTTCAGATGCAAAGCTTCGAAATTTTATCACTCATGTAAATTAATTTCTCGTAAAAATGATAAAAACAAAAATTCATCTCTAATTTCATGCTCTTTCCGCTGTCGTTTTTTTTTTTTTTAATCCGATGAGTCGCAATGATATTTCATTTCGTAATAAACTGAATTGCATAATATTGCACTGGATAATTAGCCGGACAACGGTTTGTTTAATAAAATGAAATGTTTTTAATTGAATTTCTTGTATACGTATTGCGTCATTTCCTTGGAGATTGTTTCAAAACCTTATGCATATTTACATTTTCTCTTCGCATTCCGCCTAAAGCTTCCAAGTTGGAAAAATCCGAAAAAAAAAAAGAATTTGAGAATTCCACTTGCGTGAAAAAGAATGGAGGGGGTGTAAAAGATTTTGAATTCGAAAACAATCACCAGGTATTGTTCGTCGATCTTGAAATTCCACCCCAAACCCGTTTTCGATTTTTCGAAAGCTTATGGATTATCGGAAAAGGTATGGATTTGCCCATGCCACGGAATCGTTTATACTTCCTTATTCCGAGAAATAAAGAAATATTGTCTTTGTGAATATTTTTGACTTTTTTTTAAAGGAATGTTTTCCGGCTTTTTTCCCCCCTTTTTTTTTTATTCTTTTTTTTTTTTTATTAAACGATCATTTTTCAGAAAGTTCGCTCCTCGACGAAAGATTAATGAATGTTGTTTCATTGTATTCCCTCCCGCCATTATTAACACTCATACCAATTACAACTCGGTTTTACGAATTATAACTTAATAAGCAACAATTTTCGTTGCGGTATAATTATCAAACTACAATCGCCGAAAGGGGTTTGAGTCCTCGCCAAACGAAGTGTGACTCCGCATTCGTTAACATATTCATCACCCATGCTGTGGATCGGGTCGACCTAAAAACCGATCTAGATTAGTAGAGTCGTGTTAGGGTTAAGTAGGAAGCGCGATGGGGATGCTCATTTAGAGAAAAAAAAAAATTATGGCATCACACATAAGCCGTCTACTCCAATCAAACAATCAAAAAAGGAGGAGGGTTGATAACCTGCGTTTTTAAACCCCCCCCACAATGCTATCTCCACTATAATTCGCGACTGTTAGTTTCCTATACGTGAAAACATAATATGATCATCACTCTATTAATTTTCATTCTTGTATGAACCTACCTCGACATGTTCGTACAGCAATGATCAAGATGCCGCAAGATGTACCGTTTGTTTGATGTACCGTTTAAATCAGATCACACTAACGCACAAGTTTCATTCTTGTACGAACATGTCGAGGCACGTTCGTACAAGAATGAACAGGATGCAGCCATGTTCAGAATGTACCGTTTTATTTAATCAGATCATACAAAGTGTGTGATTGAGTCATGAGATATATGATCAGATCACACGAACTAGAGTGACTAGAGTGTGATCATACACTCGAACTAGAGTGTGATCATACACTGGGGGCCCAAAAACACGAGCTATCTGCCCGTTTCGCTTTTCACCAGTCAGTAAATGTACAATTTGTAACGTTGTGCCGTTCATATTAGAAATCAATTTCACAGTCAACAGCCTTTCCTTTCCTCTCCTTACCTCCCAAACCGTGATTGCATTTGCTGAATCAATCAGCACATGCTGAATGTCCTTTCAGTTAAAAATGCGAGTAATGTATTCTACCACGCTTTAGAACATAATATAGACATTGTCTTGGATCAACAACCGGTCGGTTCGAGACGTTGCAAGTCAAACAAGCTGTGTTTGACTTTCTCTAATGTTAGCTTTCCCCGTTTGGTTTTGTCGAAACTTGTATTCAGTCTGTCATATTTTCCGTACAGGCTTCTCGTTACCTAATATTCCCGGTTTTGTTTATCTTGACGATTGCTTATGTCTGACAAAAAAAAAAATCTAACTAAATTCATTAGGTGTTACAATAGAGAAAAAAAAATCGCTGTTGACTTTCTTTTTTTTTTTTTTTGATAAAAGACTTGTCTGAGCTTGTGAAAAAAAGGCGACGGATATAAATTTTTCCGAAAGCTCTCGCTTATACATATATATAAAAAAAGTCATATTTTATAGAATCATTTTTGTAAATACGTATATCGTAAAGGGAGGCACCGACGGATCAGAACTCACGGGGTGGAAAACCGATAGCACATGCTCAGGGTTATTCAAAATTTTAAAATTATGATCTTAAAGAATAGCATTTTGTTCCATATCGATTTTAATCCCAGGTTTGGTTTGGTTTATTTTCCGTATGTGAACATTCTGTATACTGCAGATTTTGGAGCATTCGGGTAGAGGAAAGGGAGTTTCTCCGAATGGTCGCGTCGTCATAATATCAGACCCTTGTTTATTTGCATCACACCCGGTGTCTCTTACGTGATCCTGCGGTGGATATTGCCAACGGTTCACTGTGCGCGAAAATCAAACGGTTTATTACCCGTTCTCGTACGTTTTAAAGATTCCTTCCGGCATGTGCATGGGTGGAAAAAAAAATAAGTACACACTTTTTTGATTACAATGAACAATAAAGATGGGATTCGTGTCCTTCGTACTGGGAAAATAGGCTGCATCGTGTGACAAAGTCTTTAAGAAAATTTAAGTAGTGATTGAAATTATGATGAAAGCATTTCTTAGGAGTGAAGAATTTTTGCATAATACTGTATGTTTTGGTTGCTTGTTTTTAAAACTTGTTTGTCTATCAACATAACTTGCGGCCTGGAAAGTGTGGGTCCTCACAACCTTTGTAGTGCCTCTGTAGGTTTTTTCGCCGTATTAAATTTATATTATGGGTTTGTTCTGGTTTTTTTGAGGGAGGAAGTTGCTAGTGAAGAAGGCAACGACTAGCCATATCAGAATTTTGATATGGTGATTGGAAGCATCAGCTCAGGCATAACTGACTTGAGGCTAAAGATTAATCTGGTCGGCTGGAGTTGAGCAAGAAGCTCGAAGAAGTAAAACCGATTTCACAGTTTCCAAAAATAACTTGTTCTCTGTCATAAGAGTAACGAAAATTTTCCACCGTTTCGCCCAAGTGTGTAACCGCTTTTGAAGCCGAAAAATCTTTGGGTACTAATAAATGGCTGATGTTTCATGAGTTCCTCAACGTCTTTGATTTTACTGCAACACAATTTCTATAAACGATATGATTAAAAGTGTGCTAAAGGGTCCCGTAAAAGTCCTAAGAGTGACAATGGATAAGCCCTTAATGTTTTAGGCTACAAGCAAATTTTTTGTCCAAGTTCTTGGCGTAAGGAGAGATATCTAAACTTTCCAGATTCAATTCAATCATAGCTTTTTGAATTCCCCTAATCCAAAATCGGACTCGATTATCGTTTTCCTTATGTAATTTCCTATTTTCTTCATATCCTTTCAGGCAGACCAAGTAGGGAATGGAGTTGGAAGTGGGGAAAGGAGTTGAAAGTGCTCTATGAGATCAAGCGTCGGAAGCTCGATTATTTCTGCCACGCAATTCGAAATAAAAAGTACAGACTTCCTCTGCTTGTGATGGAGGGAAAAATCGCAGGTAAGCGCAAGCAAGGCCAAAGGAAAACCTCATGGCTTAAGAATCTGAGGGACTGGTTTGATGTTGATTCCTTTAGTCTTTTTAGAGCGGCAATCTCGAAAGTAAAAATCTGTCAGTTGATAGCCAATCTCCGTCGCGGAGCCGGCACTTGAAAGACGAAGAAGACTAAGTAGGCTCAGTTGTCAGATCATGGAGAGTTATTCGAATTTTCCATGCTCTTTAATCTTCACATAATTCTGTACACCGTGAAAAATCTTCAATGTCTACTAAAATTGGGGATTAGTCCCCAATTCCTAGTCCTAGCTAGGACTGAGAACCGCCATTTGTAAACCTCCACCATTGCACCACACTCGTGGTACAGCCTGTTGACTTTTTGTTCTCTCTTTAATGTCCTCATGCTCTGGCAGAGTTATCATTTTTCCGGTAAAAATAAAAAATTCTAAAATGCGCCATGAAATTTGTGCAAAACCAATTGTCTCTTCGATGGTGTTCTACCTTGTATAAACTCGCTTCAGTTCTGAAAAGGGGTAGGGGACGCCTTCCCGTGGACCCGCACTGGGAGCCCAGTTAGAACATTTTTAAAACAGTTTCGTTTATAAAAGCAACTGCTTCATTCAAGTCGACTAGACTTTAACTTTTCATTTACAGAGAACAGAGCACTGGAAATTTCCCGTCCTCGAAATTGAATTTCCTGACCCGTTACAATTAAAAATGCCGTCAGTTATTCTGATTACACCCCCCAATAACACTTTAAAAAAAATATAATTCTACACGATTCATTAAATTGAGCACTTCTGTATCTGCTCAGTAGTGCCGTAGCTTTTTTTTTTTTTTTAAAGCGATCGATGACTATGCAGTCAAGCTTGAAATTAATTTACCGTTTTATACGGAGCACTTAGGGGAATCAAATAATATGTCACACGGTTGATATTATGTTTAAAATATCCCAGAGAATAAGATACCCCCCCGTACGTTTTGATTTACAGCTTTGATCCAGTTGTTTTTATTTTATTTTTATGATGGTGATGCAATCTGTTTCTGTATTATTTGATTCTTTACGCTGGACTTTATGACCATGTTTGTAGAATTTTATGACCAATCGTTAGATTTGAACTAACAACAAAAAAGAAAAAAAATCTTTAAGTCAGCATTTCGGAAAAAAAAAGAAAGAAATCCCAGATGTCTAATTATCCGATTATCCGTTAATCTTTTTTTTTTTTTTTTTAAAGAAAAAAGAAAAAAAACACGCGATCTCTCGATTTTGCGGTTTATTAGTTATATCGCAATGAGAATGGAGAGAACGAGGGCGTTTGTGAAAACTTGTCAACATAAACCGCGTTGATTACGTGAATTAAAACATTATCTAAGAGAATAATAAGCTGTAAAGCGTTTTGAAAGAGATAATAATAATAACAACAACAACGGGAACCAAAGAATAAACCATTTCCTCCTGTCAACTTGGCTGATATGAAGTTATAAAAGGAAAAACTGGAGAGGGCCATTTGAAAGGATTATTTTATAACCATATTTTACATGCGTGTATCGTTTGATATACACATATTTACTTTGAAATTTGTGGACTGGTCGATGAAATACGAGATAAAAACAACATTTAAAAAAAAGAAAAGGGAAAATCGTTTTTCTTATTTTTTTCCAGGGCCTTGGCTTTCGTTAAAAGCATTATCGTTATGAAATTATAGGAGGGAAAAAAATTGGAAAAAAATAAAATTTGAAAGAGATGTATCAGCTGAAGCATAGCGCAATACATGCATCTCATCAATCCCGTCAATGCCTCTGATTATGAGAGTGGTGCATTAATTGTCGGATTAATTCATTTTGATGGATGGGTTCGAAAAAAAAAAAATTCGAGATAACCAGATCGAAAATGAGGAATGACTGATGATGTTTAGTATAAACTCAGCGAATGAATAAATAAAAAAAATATTATTAATCTAAAAAGAGAAATATACATTACGAGAAAAGCAAACTGAAATAAAAAATTAACTTTGCAATTTATCAATTTCTGTTTGATTTCGTTCTTGAAATAAATGAGCTAAAAATTTAATGAGCGATTTGAAAATTACTCGGCTGTCGGAAATCCATTTACAGAGAAGCTTAAAAGTTGGAAGGATAATGTTTCCAGGGGCTAGTAATATACTCAGGCCTAAGATCAATTTTACAGTGGTATAAGGTTTAAACTTTTGTAAAAAAATGCAGGTTTGGTATTAATAGAGATTGGAGGAGAGACGAGAATGCAAAGGGCGCGATCCTGACGGTTATAGGGCACTTCAACGAAAGATTAGAAATAAGATCCGCGAAGCTGTAGAAGCAGAAGCTTCCGAGAAATGTAAAGAAATCGAAGAGTTACAAAGCCGGTACGATACGTTCAACCTGCATAAGAAAATTAAAGAATTTACAGGGGAACGGCCTAGACAGCATTTCGGGGTACTACTGAATGAAAATGGGAAATAGCCACCAGTACCTCTGAAAAACTTAAAGTTTGGGAGAGATACATGTCCAGGCTCTTCGACGATGATAGGCCCGAAGATCATGGGGTTAGGGAAGGGGACACCGGTCCGGATATTCTTAGAGGGGAGGTGATTAAAGTTATAAAAGAGCTGAAACCGGGCAGGGCTGTAGGACCCGACGGAGTTCGGGCCGAATTGCTTAAGGTACTGAGTGACGATGAAGATCTAGATGTCCTCACATCCCTCTTCAATAAAATATATCGGAGCGGAAGATTCCCTAATGATTGGCTAAAATCCACATTCCTTCCTCTCCAAAGAAAACGAACGCCAGGCGTTGTGAAGAATACCGAACATCAGTCTCATGAGCCACCTGCTAAAGCTCTTTCTGAAGATAGTCCATGGAAGGGTCTTTCGAAAGTGCGAGGCACTTATGTCGGATACTCAGTTCGGGTTTCGTGGAGGTTTCGGCACACGTGACGCTTTGTTTACCTTACAAGTACTTGTGCAGCGATGCCGGGATGTAAACAAAGATGTCTTTTTGTGCTTCATCGACTATGAGAAGGCGTTTGACAGGGTTCAACATCAGAAAATGTTAGAAATCCTTCAGCGCATAGGGCTCGACAGTCGAGATGTGAGGCTTATTGCGAACCTCTACTGGAACCAAAGCGCAAGCGTGCGGGTCGAAAATGAGTTATCGGATGAACAGCGGGGTGTTCGGCAAGGCTGTGTATTGTCTCCGTTACTATTTAATTTATATTCGGAGATGATTCTTTCGGAAGCTTTAGATGGCCTTAATCTAGGGATCGTGATCAACGGCGAGGACATTAACAATTTACGTTATGCAGACGATACAGTCTTGCCTACAGGTAGTGCAGAAGATCAGCAAACCTTGCTCGATCATGTAAATGCAGTGAGTAATAGGTACGGCTTAACCATAAATACACGGAAAACAAAGTTTATGGTTGTCAGCAGGAAAAATGTTGATGCTAGACTTTTTATCGCCGGAGAGGAAGTTGAACGGGTGCACTCGTATAAATATCTCGGAACCCTCTTGAATGATTCGTGGGATTGTAGCCAGGAAGTCCGAGCTCGTATAGAGCAAGCCAGGGGGACTTTCTTCAAAATGAGAGACCTGTTGTGCAATCGCAACTTGAGCCTCCAAACGAGGATCCGTATCGTCCGATGTTACGTATTTCCCGTGCTTTTATATGGACACGAGGGATGGACGTTAACTAGGACGTTGGAAAAGAAGTTGGAGGCTTTTGAGATGTGGGTATACCGTCGAATGCTTAAAATTTCGTGGACTGACAGGGTGAGAAATACTGACGTCTTGGCTCGTATGAAGAAGGAAGTAGAAGTTCTGTACGAGATCAAGCGTCGGAAGCTCGATTATTTCGGCCACGTAATGCGAAATGAAAAATATCGCCTCCTTCAGCTTGTGATGGAGGGTAAGATCGAGGGTAAGCGCGGTCAGGGTCGTAGGAAAACCTCATGGCTCAAAAATCTAAGAGACTGGTTTGGTGTCGATTCCTTGGGTCTTTTTCGAGCAGCGGTCGACAAAGTAAAAATAGTCCAGATGATAGCCAATCTTCGTCGCGGAGCTGGCACTTAAAAGAAGAAGAAGAAGAGATTGGAGGTGCTCTACGGGATCAAAAGACCCACCCAAAAGTGATCATGAACTAATGCTAGATTATGGTTTTAGACTCTTTTAATTGTTTTCGAATCTACTATATTATAGTTAGCAAATAATAACTAATTGCAAAATTTACATCAGATCGAACAAAGAACCGTTTTTACCATTGGTGATTGTAACGATGCTAATTCCTATTCTTATCGTTCATAGTTATTTTGACTGAAACCCATAAGCGGGCGCAGATTTAAAAATGATCGCGGAATTAGAATCGGCCATATTTGAGTCGTCGACTCCGACGATCCGAAATTTTCGCACGGTTAAGATTAGAGTTGTTTCAAAGGCCATGATATCTACCTTTTCAGTACTCATGTGTGTGAAAGTCCCTTTTTGATCATTATTTCGAGCCCAGAAAGGAAAACTTTGACAGACACATAAAAAAGGGCCCTGCTTTCATGCCAAGGACTGAAAAGTTTTACTTTTCCCTACAGTTTTGACGCAATACCAACTATGAAATGGTAAAAAAAAAAAAAAAATGGTTATTGCTAGTTTTTGACAATGACGGTAGATGTCGTAGCAGAGGGTCCCAAAAAAAAAAAAAAAAAAACTGGCCACGCCTTCAATAATTCTCACGGGATAAAAACGATGAGCGTAACCTCAATTTTTGACGTTGTTTATTTGATTTGATTTTATTTTTTTTTCGTGGAGGGTTATTGTTTTTGAAAATGAATGACAACGCGAATGAAAACGACAACGGAAACGTCGAACCTAACCTAACCCTGTTATTCGTACTAAAATCGCTGCATTTATTTAAACAAAAAAAAAAAAAAAAAAAACTTCGTTATTATACAAGTAAACACTTTGTGCCAAATTTTGTGAAAATAACTGCTAGTTTCTTTGCTATGCTCGCCCGAGAACGAACTTACCGAACGATACCGACAGACCCATCTAGCTCACAGTGAAACGTATAATAAAGAAGATAAAAAAAAAAGGCAACACGTCTTACTTCCAAAAACAACAACATTTTTCACAGAAAAAACCGCTGTATTTATTTTTTAAAAAAAGGCACAATTCTCAATTAAAAAAAACGTTCGTTTTTTCATCAACCTTGAACCTAACCTAACCCTTTTTTATTCGTACTAAAAAATATCTTTAGGGCCTTATAGGGGAGGAGCGACTTTAGACAGTGCTGCCAAGCCTCGCTTCGCTCGGCTGGCATTCACACTGTCTTGCAAAGTCGCTCCTCCCCTACAAGGCCCTAAATATACTATATGTAGACTACGGAAAGGGCATACAAGTGCCCCTTCACATCTGAGACGCTTAAATCTGGGAGATGATGATCAGTGTGAATGTGGGACAGGAATCGCCGACCCGGACCACCGATTTTACGATGTCCGATCACGGAAACCGGAAGGAATGGGATGATACATAACATGGAAGAAGTTTGAAGACCTCTGCTAAAACGGCGGAAGACATTCTTAAAGGAAGCCAACAGGTCTACCAACATCTGGTGACATATCTTCAACTAAATGAAATAAAATTCTAATTCCACGAATGTGTTGGCCAAGGGATGCGTTCCAAAAGCCATAAATGAAAAAAATAATAAAATAAAAAAATAAAAAGATTGGACATTCTTTTCTTTTCGTTTTAAATTGGAGAAAGAATCCCCATTATGTGTCTGGTTCAATTATATCGTCCACAGGATATGGGTAAAAAAAATCCCCTTGATTTCAAGGAATGAGTAAAGTAGAACTTTTCTTTTTTGTTTTGTAAAATGACTGCGATTCAACCCGGTGTTTATCGGTTTCAGTCACATGTGTAGTAAAATAAATATATCTTTTACCGGCTTAAATGAGACGCCGTATGGAATTTTTTTGTTACCGCCAGGAGTTCTATCACTGAGCCAAAAGATCTTGTTTCAATTGCGCCCGAACAGGGACTGCTAAAAGACATTAATTTGAGTTGGCAACGCTTATACGTGCTTTGTAAAGTCAGGTTTGAAATAAGAAGTTGCAATTCTTGAATAGACTTGGTGCAGTTCTGCACTAGGGTGGTTCGAAAATAAACTTTTTTGGAATTTCAAAACTCCTATATCGGGAAAAGTTTCTTTATAGGTAGAGTATCAACCCTGAATTTTTTCAGATTTTTTGAACGTCATCTTGAGGTGTCAAATCGGCCTTGAAATTTTCAAAAAGCTCATAAAAGGGCCGAAAATGAACCTTTTTTTTTTTTTTTTTGCATAAAAGACCATCGATTCCTATTGGAAATTTCGCGTAGATTACGAATTTGAAGCTGAAAATTAGTTTTGGTGCACGGTTTTTGAGCCACAGACAAAATATTATAACCAGGTTTTTAGAGCTTTTAAACCCGGCCTGTAGCTCAAAAATTATACACCAAAACTAATTTTCGGCTTCAAATTCGTAATCTACGCGAAATTTCCGATAGGAATCGATGGTCTTTTATGCAAAAAAAAAAAAAGGTTCATTTTCGGCCCTTTTATGAGCTTTTTGAAAATTTCAAGGCCGATTTGACACCTCAGGATGCCGTTCAAAAAATCTGAAAAAATTCAGGGTTGATACTCTACCTATAAAGAAACTTTTCCCGATATAGGAGTTTTGAAATTCCAAAAAAGTTGATTTTCGAACCACCCTATATCTGCACTGAGGTACAGAGTTTTAGGCCTTGATTTTTTTGATGACGCAACAAATAATCTTACCTGGCTTTTCATGGGATCTGTGTTAATTTGACACATATACTGTCCCCGATCCTCTTCTTGGACAGATCTAATATGTAAATTCCAAGTTGTTTGATCACTATGAGAAACGGAAACTCTAGGATTATGTGTTATCACGTGTTCATGAATTGCTTGTATAGCTTTAGTATCTGCTTTGACCCAACCGACCTGAAACAGAAAAAAAACAAAAAAAACATGAAAATAGAAAGACGACATTTCAACATGTTCACAGACAACTTTTTAATGTTAATTTTTCCACCAACGAAAATAAAATAAAAATATAATTTAATTTACAGGAAGGGGGAGAATAATAATAAAAAAAAAAAACACCAACGACAAAATTGTAAAAACTTAGAAAACGGGACAAATCAAAAACACTGTTAAAACTTTCCGCAGAAACAGTTTCAAAACTAAATTTTCCGAAATGGAAAACGCCACTGGTAAGTTAACGAGCCTGATTTGAATACGAAATAGACACATCCTTGTAACTGGCTGAATCTTGTTCCTGCGAATTGTTTCAGAATGCTAATATTCATTTAACACCCCTCGTATAAACATCGCCTTTTTTTTTCTTTCTTTTTCTTTGTTTAACGAGTGGGGATCTCATTATTTTTTTATTTTTTAAAGTGCAAGAAAAAGGAAAACAAACAGGTCACAAAACAGTTCTCGGCTTTTCTTTTTCGTTATAACAAAAGCTTTTTGCCTCAGAGGTCATCTTCGTGAAAGAACAACACAAAAGAACGATACAAAAGTAAATTTAGTTTGAAAAGTAGAAGGAAAAAAAAAACAGGGGGAAATTGAAAGAAATCTATTATTAAATTTTTCTGACGCGGCTTGTGTAATGATATTTTTCAATTTTTCATTCGATCAAACTTCGATTCCTTCGTTTTTTTCCCTGTAACCTTCCAAAAAAAAAAGAAAAAAAAAATTGATCGTTGTCTTTGAAAATTTCCTTCCTCGGAAAATATTAAACGAGACTTTTCTTAATTGAATCATACCTGAAAATACCTTTTCCTGTTAAAAGTTTTACAGATAGGAAAAAACCCTTTTCAATCTCTCGCCTATTTGTTAATTGCTTTTGAGTGCGTCAATTTACGCTTTTCTATATGCAAGAAGACTTAATAAAACGCCTTTTTTGACACGGAAGGGTTCATCAGAAAGTGTAATTAAATCCGAGATTTTCAGTGCATCCTTTTCGGTAAATTAAATAAGTCATTTTAAGTTAAGCAAATTCCTGTTAAATGTTGCCTTTCTTTTTCAGGGAGAGCGGTAAATACGTTTATGTTCCGGTGCGAATTTTACGGATAGAAGGGTTTTTAACACTAAAAGTAACCTTCTTTACAGGTGGAGCGTATTAAAATTATAGTCAATAAAATGTTAGCCTTTTTTTAAAAGTCTTTTTTTTTTTTGCTTTTGCGAAAATTTAGCAAGGTTTTCTTTGCTTAAATATTTAAGCTGAATTACAAAGCGAAGAAACGCTTATGGTGTCCTAAAGTAAAGGGGAAAAAGGAATCCTTAATGATGGTTAAGTGGACGATTTTGTAACTTCTTGGGAAATTCTCTGTGATCAAAAATTTTAAATAAGAAGAAACGTTTAAAGTCGGGGAGGAGAAAAATTTTGGTCACTGTTTAATTTAGCAGACACCATGCTGATAAATAAGTATTCATATAATAAATATAAATTCATAAATCGATTTGTATTTCCGTGCGTCGGAGGCCAACTAACATAGCGTATCTCCGTCGTAAGTATGATTGGAGGTAGTCTGTTTTTACGGTTTTTATGTAAATTATGTGATCATGTGACTAAATGTTTGCTCGGTCATTTTGGAGAAAAATTGTGATCACATGACACTTCCATGAAATGTCGAAACAGACTATCGATAATTATATTTACGATGGAGATACGTCAGTTGACCTCCGACGCGACTCAAGGAATTACCGCAGGAAATTTTTCCACACGTTGAATTGTAGAGTGGAGAAAGCCACTTTGAACTCTATCACTCAAGTTCTATTTGGCTTACTAGACACTTTTATCGTCCAGTGAGTAGATTGCAATAGTAGTGGAGCCAGCTCGAGACGTGAGAACCATAACCGTACAAATCGACCAAAGTCAAACTTTACAGGAGAGCAATTTTAAAGTTTGACTTATGTTTACAGAATGATTGAAATGGATTTTTCCGTTTTCGTTGCTCTAAACATATTAACAAATTCACGGACTAACTATTAAAAAAAAATTACCGAAAAGAATGTTAAGGTGCAAATTCACTGTAGAATATTGGATCAACATGTTGGCACAACAAGTTGGACCAACATTTTGTACGAACTTGTTGGACCAACATTTTACACTAATTTTGGCGTAGGGGTGCAAATTAGCTATGGAATGTTGGACCAACATGTTGGTACAACAAGTTGGACAAACATGTTGTACCAACATGTTTGACAAACAAACGAATCTACTATTGCAGAATTTACTCCTATTCCGAAATTAGTGTGGAATGTTGGTCCAACAAGTTGGTACAACAAGTTGATACAAGTTGGTACAACAAGTTGGTACAACGTGTTTGTCAAACTTGTTGTTCCAACATGTTGGTCCAACATTCCGTAGTGAATTTGCACCCTTACTTGAGATATATCTAATATTTCGAAAAAAGATCCAAATCTATGAAATTTTTTTAAATAAGAACCATAAACGTTTAAAGGAACGATAAGTTAAACATTGCTAGTCTTTCAGAACCATAAGCGTGTATGCGTTTCTCCGAATCAAATATTTGTTTCAGCTGGTGTTTGTCAATTGTAAATTACGGATATCCGCTAATGGTTCCGACTTTTCAAACTTTTGTAGGCATTTGAACGCTTTTGGCTTTCAAAATCTCGGGAATGAGCCAGAATTTTAAACTTTCGAAAACGGGAGATGAAAGAGCATAAGAAAAGAAATATTTTTCTGGAAAAATCTCATTTTTGGTAATCGACCCGATTTGAACGGTTATGGTTCTCACGTCTCGAGCTCCAGCCGTTAGTGGATCATAGACCAGTGACTCCACGATTACATGCAGGAAACGATCAATCTGGGCCTCGGTCTAAAACGTACTTTATTTTGTTACAGGTAGTGGGATGGATAAGAGTAACATTATTATTTCACAAAGTACTTCTAATCTGAAATCCTTGCCTTTGGCTGATTTTACGCTGACCCTCGACATGGTTTCAAATGGATTTTTTGACAACCAAGACAAATGGCTATGGTAAGTAACTCAATGTTTTTAATGATAATTGAGATTTTTGTGTGGGAATAATTGGGAAAAAGCATGTACTATTAGGAAGATGTATACATAATGATAGGGAAGTAGCAAGCCATATTTTGTTAAGGCTGATGGCAAGTAATCGACTGTGGCTTAAGACTAATCAGCAGAGGCAGGTTTTTATCTTCAGCCAAGTTTATCCTCTGTGATGCAGTAGATACTAGGCACAGCACTGCATTCTCCCATTGCTAAAGAAGAATAACTTTAACCCGATACCCGTATTATGCAACAGTACTGAAAAGCACGGAAAAGGATGATGGTCGCCAGTTTCAGTAGAACTGCGCCACAAAATACAGGCTACAATAAAAGAGTTTCTGGAAAAGAGCGAAGTCTTGTTCCAGTTATAGCCCAGTCCGTGCTCACCTCTTGAATAGCAAAATAAATAACTTTTGAATTATTTCACCAGCGAAGAAAAGGGAAAAAAATTGAGGCTCGGACAAAGATACAAGAAAAAAAAAAAACATATTTTCGTGCAACCGAAGAAAAAAAAAAGTAAAAAAGATCGTTAAAACGGCTTTCGAACAAAGTAACGTCACCTTTGCTTTGAGTCAACAAAAGGAGAAAATGGGAATATGATTGGGTTTCTCAAAACTCTTTTGTTCAAAGCCATGACAAGCGATTTTTGTTCCAACAAAAGGAAATGGAAATAAGGAAATAACATAACGTCTCCCCGATGCGATTCTCTTGTTCTGTTTTGATTTGCTGATTTTTATTTTTTTTATTTTTGCCTTTCCCATGGCATATCGAGCTTTTTTTTTCCTTTTTTTTTTTGTTTTTGGAAAACCTTTTCGCACAACGCAAAATTTTCCTTTCTAAGAAATTTTCCGATCGAGAAAATAATGCTTTTAACTAAACATAAGGGTGGTTCGTTTGATTTATCGCATTCTAAAGTATATTGGCTACCATTGCTGACTTTAAGTATCAAATGAGACGAGCAAATCGTTAGCGATGGTAAACCTCACTTTACAATGTGGAGTCTGCAAATGGCAGATCAAGAGTTCATTCCCCATTAATGATCTCTCTTGTTTCCTCTCCTTCCGTTTATATGCAACGAATTCCCCGATTTTTTAAATATGATCTTGCGATCCCGAATTCCTTTCTAACGAAAATGAAAATATAAAAATCCGGAAAATTCGTTTTGAAATATTTTTCTTTGAAAGGAAATAGTTTTTATTGTCTCTTATAATAATCATAATTTTTTTTTGGATTCCCAAGGTCGTTGACGAAGGAAAACAAATCGAGTTTATTTAGTTATCACTCTATCCCTCATCGAACGATCAATGTCGATTCTATCCCAAAGGGAACTGAGACAGCAAACTCCGAAAGTAATCTCTAAGATTTACTGTTTATTAGTAGTGTAGATTACCGTTCAGTTTATCGCGCTGCAGGGTAGCGAGCTTTTTTCGAAAAAAAAAAAAAAAATATATATATAGCTAAATAAAAAATAAAAGGATTCGAATAGCACTTTTTTTTCTTTTTTAAGATTTACATCGTTTACCTTTTTTTGAAAACGATTGTTAACAGAAGCAGAATTATAGCCCGTAATTTTTTTTCCCGTATTTATTCATAAAACCAAGATCCGGTTGAGAACTCCTTTTTTTTTTTTTTTGAAATGGCGGATTCGTAGAATATCCTTGATTCGCGGAATGGAACGTAAAAGCTGACATTATAAAACATGGTAATATGAAGCAAGGTTGATGACGCAATTGGAGTACCACGGTGCGACTTTATTTGTCGGTACTTCACTTTTATCTCTTAGCTGTATATTCTCATGTAAAAGCATCCATATAAGTGTGCTTTCTTAACCTAATTTTAAACTGGGATATTTGTTAAAAATATGAGAGAAGAAAAGGTGGAAATAAACTGAGAATGTATAGAACGCTCTGCGAATTAAAAGTGCAAAATTAGGAGAAATGGCGTGTCATGGAGTCATTTTTACTTGATATTTCTTAGTAGTTTTGTAAGGGTTGTTGTACAATGGGATATTTGTAAGAGGAGAATACAAAGTCTGTTTGTTTGTTTCTTTGTTGTTTATACAAAACAGCCAGAGTTTTCATATGAAAAAAGTTTTCATATATTCGTATTAAAAATCTTGTTTTTCATACACTCCCCAGATAGCAAAATCTATCCAGTCCTGAGGACGACGTCATGAGGATATTTATGGGACTTCCATTGGATTTATTTATGTCCGCACTGATTCAAAAAGCGTCCTTTGGACGCCCTATGGATATCCCATGAATTTGGCTATTTTGTAAGTATCTAATGGACAATCCACAGGATGCCCAATGGTTTGAAAATGCTATCTATCACCATGTCCCCATATCCACCATGTCATACCCCATCATCTAGTTAATTACGATCATTGTTAAAGAAAAGAAACTAAATAATTTTGGAAACCTTGTGTATTAAACAAGTATCACCCGTGCTCTGGAAACATTTAAGACTCATGCAATTTTTTTTTTCTTTTTTAATGGTTTTTTAAAAAGAGGCTTTAGTGAATATCATAAAAGATAGCTGTTTTGTCTAATATTCTATTCACGAGGAAAAAATTCAAATTTTAGGTATTTAATGAAGTCCTTTGACTTCCTTTAAACTGTTTTCGGTACAAGTTTCAGTTTGTTTCAAGCCAATTCTAACCCGGAAAAGGGAATAAAAGTTTTTCGACGGGCATTTTTTTCAAATTATTTTCTGCCGCACATACATTTTATACAAATTGAAACTTGCACTAAAAATACCCTTAAATTTTGATTTTGCCACCGTAAATCGAGTACTAGACAAAACAGACACTCCTTCAGGTATTCACTGACGCTTCTTCTTAATGTAAAAATGAGTTTAAACATTTTGAATCTCAATTTTTTTTTTATCTCATTTTCTTGTGAGAAATTCTACACACTGAGGCCCTCACTCTCACCAGCTATATATGCATACTTATGATGTACGACTCCCTAAAGGTGGGCTTTTACGATCTCAAGACCTTAACCTGTCAGTAGCCAGGATCGTAGCTCCTAAACAACACAAAAAGAGTCACTAAATCATAATTATGAGGTTAATTTCGTTTTAACATTTTTTCAAATTTTAACAATGCTTTTTTTATCTGCTTATTATAGAAAGGGATCGAAGAAATATCAAAAACTTTCTTGCAATTTTTTTTTTTGCTAATTTTAAAAAAGTTGTTTCCTGATGTTTTTCATCCAAAATCATGACACACTTCACGTCATGTTTTTTTTTTAAATTTCAGTACAGTATGTACTTCCCCAGTATTAAATCCTGAATATGAGATTACTTCATCAATCATATCTTTCAAGCGGAAAACGTGCAGCATACATTAAAGGAGCAAACCTGATCCGCCGAGAACTTAAGGGAATAGGCAGAAAGGAAAAGCAATATAATTCTCCCACTTCCCAGTTTGAACGCAGCTGTGTAATACAAATGACCCAAAGTTTGCGGATCTTGGCCGTTTGTCATATCTCTGCTATTATTACATCACTCTATCTTTCCTCGGCTTTCCCGAATCTTAATATAGTTTTATTGTTAGATTTGTCTTAAACCTCAAAACGATAAACTATTTCCTTTTGCAATAATTTCCCTTTTATGCAAAAGGGAAAAGATGAAGGAACGAATCAAATCTCAAATTTTAAAATCTAATCCATTTTCTTTCAAAAAAAGAAAGCGTTTTTCAGTTATCGAAAAAAAAGACGGCATAAAATTAGATTCTTTTTTTTCTCCTTTTTTTCCCAGCGACTTTACCTTCCGCTGTTACAGCCTTTGCATCATTGCAATAAAACATCATGATATTTTCTAAAGCAGAATAAAAGCCTTTTTTGTTTTCTGGGATTCGAGAGAAGAACCAGATTGAAATCTAAATTGAAACGGTTTCCCTTAAAAAAAAAAAAAATAAAATAAAATAAAAATTTTCACCTTCCTCTCTAAAGTAATTTTTCCACAAGTATTCAATTTATTTCTGTGAAAGGTGCACTTAACTTTTATTACATCCTTTTGTTATAAGACGCACGTAAGATTGCTGTTATAAATCTCCCCCGAAAAAGTAACCCCGAGCAACAGGTCTGAATTCTGTTGCTGTTTGCCGCCCGCCGCTGCAACCGTCAACCTTCTCGAGGACATGAATGAATTCATGAACCCTCAACTCGTCAGCTTTTACCCTTAGAATTATACGGGTGACAGCTCTGGAATGGTGATACATATTTTATGTTCTGTTTTCTTTTCGAAATCTTTCCATATAAAAGAAAAAAAAAAGTAAGATTTTTTTTTTGTCGATATAGCAAATACAGGGCGGCTAGCTAAATTTTTTTCTTGTTAAAAAAAAAAGGAAACTTCAAAAAAGAATTTCGGAAAACTTTGAATGGATGGGCAAGACCATTCCAAAAGAATAAAAAGCACGAGATGGTGGTTTTGTGAAGCGTAAAATTTTCCTTCCATTTTTTCCCTTATATTGGACAAAATGAAGTCAAGAAACAAAGCAAGGAAGATACCCTTTCCCTTTTTAGGTTATTTAAAAAGCTTTTTTTTTTTTTTTTTTTTTTTTTTTTATTTATCACTTTGGAGTTCAAGAGAATTAATTTATTCTTGAACCCGCAATCTGTTCGTCAAGTTCAAGAGTAAACCCTCAAGGGACCACATATGCCTGTTTAAAACACCTATTTTATTTTCAATATATTCTCTTTAAAGTTCTTCCCTTCAAAAAAAAAAAAGTTAAGCGAATTCCCGCAGCAAAGAATTTTTTTTTGTTTCTTTTTTGTTTTTTGAAATTTCGTTTTTCAATTTTCGTTACAGGGAATTTGAATCGTTTTAAAAGCTTTGTAACAAATAATTATTTTATTCGCTTATTTGTTTACTAACTCACTTTCGTATTTATTAACCGGTTAGGCCCTGCAGGTCTCAAGAACCATATCATAGATCAAAATTATTCAGAGTTGTGTCTCACAAGATCAGAATTTCAACCGACCTACGTCCTCCGTCCTCAGCTAAGACCTTTTGAGATGTCAAGGACGGTAGAAAGGGCTTTCGAGTATCGGCCTAATGATGACCCGTATCGATACTACCCGTGCCACATGACCAATGCAAACTTTAGACCATTTACTACAGCTGTATTAATGGGCGGTAAATTATAACTAATCTATAATTAGCGCCGCCACATCTAGGCAGGGATTTCGTATCTGTATCTTATCGGGGACTTATCAATTGGTTATGTGTGCACCTTTTCAAGTTGGTTGTGTTCAGTGCTTCCAGATCAGAGATGGCGGTGGTCACATGATCCCGGAATCGAAAAGGAGTTTTATCTTCATGGTCATTCCACCACCATTAATTCAAAATGGATGCAGACTTTATTCTCAATAGTCCACTTCTTCTTCTTCGTAGTCCTTTACTCGATTACGAGCGTGGTGATCTCTCACATACACCTTTGCATGCGCTCACAGGCGCGTCGCATCTCATGATTGAGAGTCGAGCCCGCTATGAACTAGGCTACGGGCCACCAAATAGCACACTACCGCCTTCTAAACATTTAGAATTTTCTACCCTATACTGACTAATGTCCCTCTTTTAAGGTTGTAAAATACTTTTTTACAGTTCTTTAAGTACAATACTTTACAAGTACAGTACAATACTTTTTTAATGGTTCTTAAAATCTTTTCCACATTAATAACATTACTTGTGTTATTTGGGAATTGCCATTTCAAGATGTCTGTCGTCTTTATGGTCATTCCACCACCATCTAAATGGAAGTGGTAGTTCAGGAGAAAAGGCTGTCGAGTCGAGAAATGCTTTGCCTTTTATAGATTGGTTTAAATCGTGGTATTAGACCTAATAAGCTTAATTGGACTTTTGGTTTATCCTGAGATTTTAATCTACATCAGCTTATATTCAGTTGCCATCTCGTTAACTCACTGCCATCTAATCTGGATCCATATCTCTTGCATTAATCGAATAAGAAAACCTATATCGTGAGGCTCGAATATCTGTCCTGGGGGAACATGCAGCAACCTGATAACTTTGATACTAAATCATGTCCCCGATGTTCCCATGATTCATATTGCCAGATCGTTGCCATCAACAGCTTCATTGATCCGTATTAACCTAGCAAAGCTGGACCTCCTTATGAAACCAGCCTAACCTTAAATGAGCATTGAGCAAGTGACAACCTGCTATTACATGCACAAACCATCAGTATCTTTAACGGCACTTACCCGATATCCTCCGAGATGTGTCACCATGCACTGGAAAGTTGCATTTCTCCCGACAGGAACCGTTAAGTTTGTAATGGGTTCGGCGAATTCCGGTTGATACGCGACTCCTAGAAGCAAAAACGAAAAAGCAAAGTTATTCTCTTTAAATATATTATTTTTATTTTTAAATTAAATTTATCATATTAAAAGCTGGCGCTAAAGCAAAAGAGTCAGAGGCTTTCAGGCGTAAAATCATATCAAGAGAAAAACACAGAGTGAAAGAGGGGGGAAAAGACTAAAGCAAGCACAAGGTAAGAAATCATTGCTTAGGTTCCGTATAAAAGTAAAGGAAATTTCTGTCGCAGACCGGAAGTGAATAGTTGGCTTTTGCAACTACCCTCCCACGGATGACACGACTCGTTAAGCAACATCGTGGCGTCCTAACCTCTAGCTTGCACAAACTGAATAACAACATGTACATTAATTCCATTTCGGTAGGTTTTCGTTCGTTGTCAGACAATCTTTTTTTTTTTTTTTTTTTTTTCCAAGAGGGGTGATGGGTTTAAAAGCAATTTTTTTTCGGAAAAGTTAACGTCGGTTTATGTATTTAAAATAAAATTGATAAGGGATTTTTTTTTCACATCGGTTAAAGATTTCGTATGAGATTCTTGACCTTTATTTACTTTATAATTTTTTTTTACAGTAGGAAACTAATGACGTTGCTTTGGAAAGTCGAAAGTCATGAGTTTTTGAGAAGAAACTCAGTTAAAGCCATATATTGTATTTTGTTGTAGGTTTTTTACGAGAGCATTCGTTTTACAACTCCTTTGAGATGAGGAAGAACCGGAACTAATAATACAAAACTGGGAAGAATGTAAGGGGCATTCCCTTTCTTGTTTACTATCACGTTAAAAAAAAAAAAAAAAAAAAAGCTGCGCAGGATTTTACGAAATCCTCTGCTATATTTTTCGAATGTAGCCTTCCCTTTTTTTTTATATCCCTTTAAAATTATCTTCATTTGTACTGCTAATTCGGTAAGAGTTTTTTAATGTTTGAAGGTCGCTTATGTTAAACATTGCTTCTCTTTTTTTTTTTTTTTCTTTTTTTTTTTTCATTTGGCAATATAATTAAAAAGATTAAAAAGAAAGAGCTACACAAGAAAAAGGAAATGGCAGGGAAAGATAGTGTTAAATTTCATTAGCATAGCTTATCCTGCCAGTGACTTGTGATCCAGGGAAGTATCAGCAGAGCGGAAGGGTAGAGAATTAAGTTGACAGGAGCCAGTGAGGACAAGTGGGGGCACTCGACTGTGTACTGACTCTGTGTCAGTAACTGTTACGGTTCCCGTCCACTTGTCCACTGCTCCCGACAGATAATGTCTCTCTTTCGCTTTTCCTCATCCTTCTTATTTTGAAAAACTTTCTGAGAATTTTTTTTTAATATTATTATTATTAAAAGAAAGGAAAAAAAAAAACTGGCGAATTGTCCGAAGCGTTTTTTTTTTTTTTTTTGTTATGAAAGAACCAAAGAGAAAACGATAATCTTAAGAACCAGTTTCTAACGCGATGATTTGTTTTCCGGAAACGGAACATGTAGTTTAAATTATTAGACCGGATGGAAATCATTTTTGGTTTGTTTTCTCCTTTGTATGTGGAAGATTCTATTTTATCTCCGGTCATAACTTTCTTGGTATATACAGTATACACTGTATCTTATTATATTTTCTCTTGATTTCAAGAAAATTTTAAACTATGCTGATTATTCCCGAAGATAATGATTTTCAAGCGATTGACCTTTCATATTTTAATAACCCTTTGCCTTGAAGGGGTTTTTCGTTAATGGACGGTTGTTATAAACCAGTCAAGGATAGAAAATTTCTCTCCCCGAGAAAATGATACCGAGAGAGGTTTTTCGGTGGGCGGAATAATCGAATCGTAAACGAGGAATTGCGGTTAGGTCAGAGCTTCTGGGGTAAACAGGGTTTTAATTGCGATTCGTCATTGTTAATTCATAACTGATGCAAACACAAAGCAATGAGATTGTATCTTAATAATTCATTAATAATTGATTAGTTCAAAGAAGGAGTCTTAAGGTAACCGTCTCAGGCGTTTTACTTAAAGGCCGATTGATTTAAATATATTTTTTGAGCTGGTCATCATGGCTTGCTGCTGGTGCTAACAGGCTAGTTCTCCCATTCTTTTGAAAAACGTGGTTGATGTACTGCCTTTGGCAGATAATAAAGTCGAAAGATTCTCATTCAAGTTCTTTCTAAAAGCATGACTTTGGGTTGGTTTCCGCTTATTTGAAAAGTATAACCGCTTGACTCTGGAGTCTATGGATGTTCTAAGGTAGCATCCAACATATTTATATTGCATTGTATTCATATAACAGTCTTATGAAAGGGGTCGTTCAAGTATTTCGTAAGCACATAAGGGGGGAAAGGGGTCTTTAAAAATCTTACATTAATGTTAAATCTCTATAAGAGGAAGCCTATTTTCGCTGACTATATGGGGTAGGGGGTCTGTATAAGCGAATATTATGCTGACGTAATACTTGAATAACCGAACGAGGTCGTTCTCCGACCCGACGTCATCTCTAAATTAACGAATTCCACTTTCGTAACTGCTGCCCGTGAGGCTACTAATCGTGGGTCTAAGACGTGGGTAACTACAGACCGGCGTATTATTAACAACTTGGATAGGCCACCCCCATAGGGGCCACTACACGTCGGCCACGACGTGTAACGAAGAAGAAGAAGAAGAAGAAGAATACTTGAATGACCCCAAGGATGGTTCTTACGGCGGGACGAGTGTATTGTATGGTCAGGATTTTCTTGTGAGATTTAGTTGTTATACAAACTGTATGCGGCTAAGGAACGTCTTACTGTTCACCTTCAGGTTCAGACTTGCATGAGCCTTCCACTTGCAGGAAGACTTGTACAGAAATGTATCATATCACCTTCGATGCACCTGCATGCCTCAGTCATTCAAGAGGTCGATAGCAATATTCAATGAATAGTCCTTTCCCTGTATTGTACCCATTTCTGAGGGAGGCAGACGCAAAATTTATCTGCCAGTGTCTCTAGTTAATATCGTCTGCTATAACGGTCACATTGTTGTCTTCCAATAAATAAAGAGCTTTGTTTACTTTCAAACTATTGACCTTGACGTTGTTGGTTGGATAAAAAAAATATTGTTGACCATTACAGCAGATGACACTAACTAGCGACCCCGGCGTCTGCCTCCCCCTTGACTCCTTATTCCTTACTTGGCACGTCATAAAACATGCTAATTGAAGTCTAAAGATAGTAGGAAAAATACATTGGTAAAAAATATTTGGACTCCCCAATCCCAAAATATTTGAAACCCACCCCACCTGTTCTAGCTACAGGTCTTAATGTACCTAGAGCTGTGAGAGTGTTACAGATTACAAATTTTAATCTCCCATTGTTGGAATGGGGTACTACTTAGTTTAGTAGTACTCGTCAGGCTCGTACCGTTATACGTTTTCATATCACAGAAGTGTCAGTGAAATGATTAACTAACACTCTCATCTTTCCTAAAATATGTGACACATTTAGCCTATAAGTGCCAGGGAAGTGTCAGCAAGGTAATTATATAGCGTTCTCACCTTGGAGTACAGGTGCCATCGATCGATTATGGATATGATGTCTTAAGGTTTCCATCTATTTGAAATCTCTCAATAGACAGCGTTTTAATTATAATTTAAATAGTTGAATATTCAAAGTCATAAAAGCTATCGTTTTATATCCTTCGCAAAATGCGAGAGGCAAAGGATAATGTAAATCGCATGTGTGATGATTTTCCGATATCGTTGTCAGCGTAATACAATGTACGCTCTTATTAATTAAGGGTTGCCGGCGTCAGGATAATTATTTTAACCTTTGAATGCATTCCGTGAAATCCTCTTATGACTCATGGTGATTTATTCGACGGGGGTAATAGATTGTTCGTCTTCCTTTTTACTTTAAAATCCCTTTTTCGCAATAAATAATAATCAAAAGACTTGTTCTTTTATTTATTTTCTTTTTCGGTTCTTGTCAGGCAAAAGTTTATCTCGAAACAACAAAAGGCGAATGGCTTACAGAAAGACAACCCCAGTGGAAAAAAAAAAAGAATAAGTCAGATGAGAGGAGGGGGAGTGAAGTTGAAAAGGTTGACTTCCTGAAAAAGTTTTAATCAAGCTCTGAATTAGCAAAGTTGAGGATTAATCTCTATTAGTGGCTTATCGCTTTGCTGTCTCTCACTTCGTTCAGAAATATCCTTCTTTTTTTTCCTTAGACCAACTTTTTTTTTTTTTTTTTCAAATGTATAATTTTTCGAATTAAAAAAAAGAAAGATATCAAAAATTCGTCTGACATTGCAGTTGAAACTTTTCTTTTTTTCTGACGCACTAGGCTTAAGTTTACTTTTATCATATTCGCACGAAAACCTTTTTTTTTTTTTTTGCCCCCACTTAACTTTTTTTTTGTTGGTTTTTTAGTGCGGTTCGCGGAATTGTGATCTTAAAATAAAGACACTTGCTTGGCTGGACTTCAAGGCGTGTCCATGGCCTTCGTGGGTTCGAGTCCCACTCGAGGTGTGATTTTTTCTCAATGTTTTATTTACTTTGTTAAATTATAATCTTGGCGTAATGCAAGATTTATTTACGATTTAACTAATTTTCGGGTTTTCTTAAGAATCGGGTTTTTTCCCTTCAAAAATTTAACTGATTTAAATGGTTTCTTATATTCAATTTATAATTAAATAATTGAAGTGCTCAGTTTTTGTTGGTTGCTGTTAAAAAAATCTTGCTAACCTACGGGAATACATTGGCACACAGTGGTCGCTAGTCAAATCAAGAGAAAAGCTGACATAATTTCCATCTCAAGCGTAGGTAAAAGCTATAAAAAGGATCTGGGCTTCAAAAGCTTTGGTTTTCTGTGTAGTTTAAAATCACTTGCCCATATTGAAAAATTCAGAATGGCGAGTCCAATATGGCAGATGAAATCTCGATTTTTGAGTTGATTTTCATAAAACTGTATATCTAGGGGTTTTCGGGGTAGGTGAATACGGCCATGTTTCTTTTGTAATAATCATCTGTGTTCAAGATCTAACTTGCCATCATAAAACTTTGAGATATAACCACTTATAAATAAATTCTGTTCAGTCATGTCTTGAGACATCATCACTACCTGAACCTGTTTTCGCCTGTCTTAAAGCAGATCAATGAAGAATGAGTCGAGTGAGTTGAGGGGGATTTTAGGTTTGACGAACTTTTTCTGTAAACTTTTGAACAAGAAAACCTGGAATAGGCTTAGTGGCATAGGTACCTGAGCTGTTATAAATTTCATACCATTTTATGTAATTCTTGAAAAAAAAACATACAATTGAGGAAGAAATATTAGCGGAAAATATAATAAAAATCGGGGGAAAATAATAAAAAAGTAAACTCGCAATTCGGGCTTTTCATATAATCGAAGAAAATGGTTGATGCTAGTAATTGAGAGCGTGGTTTTTTGACAAAGATCATTTTTTTATTACGCTATAATGGAAAGTTTTGCAGTATCCCCAGGGCTATCAAAGGCAGCACTAAAAGAATTCTGGGTGGAAACTAAATTAAACGGTAAAAAAAAGAAAGAAAAAATACGATGATCACCGACTCGTTTTTCATTTCGGATCGATTCCTAAATTTTTTTTTATTTATTTTCTTTTTTTTTTTTTTTTTTTTTTCGGGAACGCCCGTAGTCGATGCGATGCTAGATTTAATTTCGGTTTACTGTAAAGTCGACCCGAATTTTATATATAAATTATTACATTTTGTTGCGAACTCTTTCAAGCAAAAAGGATATCTGATTTTTTTTTGTTTCTTTCTTTTTTTTTTTTTTTTTTTTTTTTTTTTTTGGTTTTTCTGGAGAAATCCGAAATTATCAGTTTACGCTTGATAAAGCAGAACGTGGCGCGGAGGGATAAGACAAAAATTAAATCACACACAAATAAATGGTCGGAAATCTAGTTTCTCTTTTGATAAAAGAGGGAAAAATAAATCATTTATTATGTTATATACAATGTGTACGTATATAAATGATATGATAGTTCATGTTTTCCATTTTTCTTTTGTAGGTGACTTGTTCAAAATGAAGATTTCCTCATATTATTGCAAAAGGAATTATGAAAGAACTGTCTCCTCTCCTTCCCGTCTTCCCCGGAATAGTTTTCTGAGACAATGGAAGATGACGGAAAAGGATCGGGGCTATTTGGTAAGTCAGTAATATCATTTCATTACAAACCAAACAAAGACATTCATATGCTTTCAATTTCCGTTGTTATTCTAGATAATAACATATCCCTCTTGTTTGACCATTCAATGTCCTCTTTTTACTTTGTAAACATTCTCCGACAGAAATCTCATTATTATTTTTTCGGGAGTAATAATATTTCCCCCCTTTTGTTTATTAGAACAAAAGTTATTAATATTTCGTTGGAAAGAAAAAATTTTTCGGTGGGGCAAGGAGGGATATATTAGAGTTTACGGAATTGATTTCGCATATTACGCTCTCATCAAAAGCTATAATTTAGGGGGAATAATTCAAATGTGTCGCACGGGCTGCTTATAAACGCTATTAGCTTTTGATGCAGATGTTGTGAAGTGTTTACTTGGTAATGCCTTTCTAAATCGATAATCCCTGAAATTCGCTGTCGTGTGACTCATAACTGTGAAGTGGTGTTACGTTGAATATAAACCGGAATAAATCAGGGAGATCAAATCTTTTCGCAAATTCACGACCGTGCCATGGGATAATATTATTATGTCTCGGTCGTAGTACGTATGAAGTAACTTGCTTTCTGGTATGTCCCCAGAAAAAATGAGTTGAAAGTCCGGTCAATAGGTTATAAAAACGTATAACAAGATGATAAAACATATAATCTTGTTATACATTTTTATAAAGTATTGGTCCGACTTGCAACTCACCTTTTCTTGGGGTAGTAGGTAATATCCCTCGTCATATACGTGTTATAAAAAACTGACCATTTTTATTGAGCCGAGTTAAGCTGCAAATTCACTATGAAATGTTGGTTCAACATGTTGGTACTACAAGTTGGTCGAACATGTTGTACCAACTTGTACCAACATATTTGGCAAGCGAACGAATCAACTATTGCAGAGTTTACTCCTACGCCGAGCCGAAATTCAATTCTTGGCCAACAAGTTGGTACAACATGTTGGTACAACTTGTAGACTATTGCAGAATTTATTCCCAGGGTGCAAATTCACTCTGGAATGTTGGACCAACATGTTGGTAGAACAAGTTGGACAAACATATAGTACCAACTTTTTGTACCAACTTGTTGGACAAACGAACGAATCGACTATTTCAGAATTTATTCCTAAATTAAATTTTAAAACTGAATTAAATTTTTCGTTTTTCAAACATATTGGCACATGAAGTTGGTACAAGTTGGTACAATATGTTGGTCCAACATGTTGGTCCAACAAGTTGGTTTAACATACCATAGTGAATTTGCACTCCTACGTCGAAATATGTGTGGAATGTTGATCAAACAAGTTGGTACAACATGTTCTCCAACTTGTTGTACCAACATGTTGGTCTAACATTCCATAGTGAATTTTCACCCCTACGCCGAAATTAGTGCGGATTGTTGGTCCAACAAGTTGGTACAACATTTTGGAGACTAACTTGTTTTACCAGCATGTTAATCCAACACTCCATAGTGAATTTGCACCGTTAAAATGTCGGATATTTCCATCCATTAACGATACTCCCCCAAAAAAAAAAATGACTAATGCGAAAGCGAAAGCAAAAATACTTTGTGACAAAATATTTACTTAAAAATCATGCGAAAACAATAAAACTATTTTAGAATACAAGAAACAGCATCTCCGTTTTCGCGAAGAATTTTTACTTTGCTACGAAACATTCCGGTTTTGTTGCAAGACAGAACTTGCTCAAAACATTTCTTTTTTCTGAGTGAGATTATCAGATTAAGTTTGAACTTAACATTCAACAAATTAATAGTAAACGATGACGCTCTCGTATAATAGCCAATTTTTGTCTTGAAATACCACAGAATACAAGAATTGTTGAAAGGCAACTGTTCCCATCCACCAGAAGTCGTTTCCACGAGGGAAATGGCTCTGCTATCAGGCTATCTTAATCTGCCTAATAGCCCCCGAAATTTAACATCTTCCATAAACTTTTTTATTGAAGTCTGTTTGGTATTTTTTTTTTATTTCTTCATCCCGTCCAGAAATAATTAATTAAAATGAGTATCGTAAAAAAATATCTTAAAAAGAAAGAAAAAAAAATAATCTCGGAATGAATCGCGGTTTCCTTGCAATAAAATAAATATAAAGGGAGTCTCGAGTCTGGTTTGATAAAAGGCGGTCACAATTCCCAGGGTGAAAACTGCCCATAAACAGAAACAAATGACCTAACAAAGAGTAATAGTTCGACTCAAATTTCCTCTTAAACAAATTTCCTTCTAATTTTCTCTAGTTGAAATATTGCATGCCTATATACTTAAGTTAAATAGTTTTCTCTCGAATCTAATCGTATGTATATCAAAGAGCCTAACTAATCCAAAAAGTTTGTTCATTAAAGAAAAAAAAATCGGAAATGCATATAAAAAAAACTTTCCGTTAAAAAAAATGTTTTTTCCCTCGCTTTTTGTTTCGCTGAAAAAATTTTTTTTTTTTTAAATTTTGAATATGAAATATTTTTTATCGAAATGGCAAAGGGAGTGCTTTGCTTTTTTATTGAAGATTGCCCACCATAATCCGACTGAAGAAATCGATAACATCCAAGTGTTAACGGCATCTTTTTGTGCTTTCGTTGACTTTTGACTTCTTTTTTCCATTATTATCAGCGATTTTTATGGGAAAAATACCGAGTGTAAAAAAAAGGAGAAAAAAAAAAAGAAAAGAAATACAGTGTAGGAAGTGGTTTTATAAAAAAAAGAATAAAAAACGGTGTTTCCGGCTCTCGATTGAATAAAAAGCAACAGGATCGTTTTCACTTCTTGCTTTTTTTTTTTTTCCTTCAAGGGAAATTTGAACGTAATTGGATAATATATAATCAGATCAGGTAGGATTCGTATTCGTTGGAAAAGGAACAGATCAGTGAACTTTTCATCGTATCCAATCATAATTCCATCTTCAATAAAAAGTTATGTCCTCCCCGACACCGATGATAATGGAACACCAAATAACATAAATTTCCGTTCCATTTCGCGTTTTTCGGGGGCGCTATACTCATAAAAGTCTATTTACTTCATTTTATGGCTTTTCTATTTTTCGGAATGTTTATTCATCAAAAATATTCTGACATATCGATTTCAACCCCATCTTGAATCAGCGGAAAGGGTCCGATATCGGTCGATTTTATGTCGTTTAAGATAATCTTTTTTTTTTTCCCTTTTTTTTCTCCCTTTCTTATGATTTCTTTTCCTTCCCTTCTGGATATTGTCCTACACCATTCCGTGATTTCTTCTCCCCCTTTCAGCATCCGGAAGTTATGACCTTTACGTAGGAGGAATTATTTTGATTGTAGGATTTTTCTTCAATTTGTGTTATGTTCTAAAGTCATTTCTTGTTAAGACATGTACGGCAAGCAGCCTACGCAGTCATTTTCTGTCGGGTCCTCCGAAGTATTTCGTCAGGGCGTCAAGGCGCATTTCCTGCGCCTTTTATACTTAAAGCTGCGTAGGATCCTTTTATACTGTACACTCATACGCTCTTCAGTTTGCTTATAATTAAACTTAGGTGGTTTCGTGTAGTAATAATACAGTCGCAAATCTAGCCTAAGCGAACCAAGTCAGGCATCCACAGGAATCTCCGGGAAAATGTAATCGCGCAGACGCATTTTTTAAAACCGCATTTGCCGTGTAAGTTATTCATAAGTCAACGCGAATGTGTCACTCGAGTGTTCATTTGATGTTCATGAAATCGCATGTGTCACTAAGAGTTTCCTCAAACAAAACCCGGTAAGTTTCCCCGTAAAACAAAACTCGTGACAAGACTGCAACAACTTTCATCAGAGCGTCTTTCTCGTTCTTGCCGACTTCGGTTACGACAGTTTTGATGAAAACACGTGATGGCGATTTTTATTATTATTTTTTTACTTATAAAAACAAACAGAAAAGTTAAAAAAAAAAAAAAAAAACCTTGCGTCTGGTAGGAAAAACTCAGAAAAAAAAAATCTTCTCTGAATTAGATTGAATATCAAATACTTCGTACAGAACGCCAGACGTACACGACAGAAAAGTTTAAAATGTTACATCCTTCGGGGACGTCCCTGGAGGTTCTCGAGGAAGTCCTTTAAAAAAATCTAAAGCAAAGGGAGAAAAAAAAAGGGAAGAATGAACTAAGATTTTATTATTATTTATTCAAGTCGGAGGAAGAAGAATAAAAAAAAAAAAATTCCTTGAGACCACATGCCAAAAAATAATTGGATTATCCGTCTCGTCTTTAAAGTCGGGATGAGAAACTCTGTGGTTTAGCACACAGAATATGGCACAAGGGAAATCTCTCGAGCCCTTAGCTGGGGGAAATTTAAAAGAAGTTATTCTAAAGTTTAGTAGGAGCGAAAAAGAGCTGGAGGGCATCATTGCTCAGCGTGACAATTTATCAAAAAGGGAACATGGGAAACGGTCAATATGGAGCTGGGAAAACACAAATCACGAGTAAAGTTGCCACTTTTAAGTACAGCTCTAATCTCCTCGAGGCTGTTCGAGGGTTAATTATCTTCTCGTTTTCTTCGTTTTTCGAAAGTCCATCAAACTGGGTTTGAGGGGGTGGAAACTTAACAACATTCGAATGTTTTTTTTTTTTTTTTTAAAGCTGGGGGAAAATTCCCACAAAACGAAATCGTTTACAATATCTTTGAACTCCGCGCGTTCGGCGCTGGTAAAGCGTACGCATTGATCCCGGAACAACAAGACAATAATACGACAAGAGAACCGGGTTCTAATTAGTATTCAGGTCAACACTCTTAGTTACATAGAAGCCGGAGGTAATTCGTTTCGAAGAAAATAAGAAATATACTTATCTTGCTTTTCACATCCCTACACCAAAACAAAAGTCATTTGCTTCGGAAATCGCTTTCCCCAAAATTTTTTTTCTTGTCATTTTTGTTTTTCCCTCGCGAAGAAAAACGGATTTTCGAATTCAATTTTATCTTTAGAAAAATCGAATGTCATCCCTTTCTGGTCGCATAATTGAAATCCCTCATTCAACCGATGATTTTTGTTTTAGCGAAATGAAATCGTTAAAAACCCCTTTAAAGTAACAACGAAACCATTAAAAAATAAAGTAACAGAAACAAATCTAATGTCAAACCCACAAAGCCTTTAATTTCAAAATCAAAGCGCCCACGATCGTTAAGAGAAAGTACGTGCGCTAAGATTCCGAAGGTAAAAAAAAAAAGGAAAAACCTTTTCGTATTTTGTAGCATCATCAATAAATAGGTTTCTCGCCCTAACCGAAAAAGAAAGTAGTAGGCTTGAGTTAAATTCTGGAATATATATGGCGGGCCTTATTATTTTGTTTTTTCACCGTGATTCCTTTATCACGCTTTTACTTCTTTTCTTTCTCTCCCCCGCTTGTTTCTTTCTTTCCTCGAAAAAACGAAACTACATTTACAATGAAACAAGGATATAAAATTGACGTTTTTACGGCCAGAGATTTTCCATGAAGGAGAATTTACATGTTACCCAACTTATTTGACGAGCATCTCCATTTACTGAATCATCAAATGATGACAGACAGTTTAACCTCTCCTGTATCGCATCATTTTCGGTTTTTATGCCGTATCCTAAAACATATTGCTCTATCATGTCTTCCCTTTTTTTTATACAATTTTTTTTTGTTTGGATCGATAAGCCCTTTTCGAAAAAAAAAAAAAAGATTTGAATTACGAGTAACGCGATACATATATACGACCGACGTATCTAATCACGACCCCGCAATACACTTTTAAGCCATACATTAAAAGCAATACCGGGTCGGAAACGGACAAGGTGGAAAAAGCTTTCGAAGTCGTAAAAAAGATAATCAGCATTTCGCACTGTTTGTTTGTCGTTTTGAAATAAGAGAAAGTTTTGAATGTATATAGAGGCGATTTGATATATCAAAGTGATGATTGTTCCTTGCATAATTGATTCTCTAGGGGCGATAAGAGTCGGGGGGTTTTATATTCTCCGATTCCGGGTTGTTAATAGGGCTACATACCGTTTAGTTTACCGTCAAATAAAGAAAAAAAAGCAGTGATTGGTACAATTTTTTTTTTTTCCCAATGGAAAATTTAGAAAGCGAAGGGCGTCCATTGGTTCTTTTGGTAGTTGTAGTGTCATTTTCACCAACGACAATGACACTAATTTTGAGGTCGCGGGTAGGATTCAGAGTGGTAATCCGTTGCCTTTTTACGCTAGGCCATCTCCTTCGTAGTAGAGTTCTATCTAGAAGAGCTAAACTCCTCATTTATAATGCCATAATCCGTCCTATAGTCACGTACGGCTGTGACACTTGGAGCCTTACCGTCTGAGTTCCAGAGAGGTTGCTGGTATTCGAAAATAAGGCCTTACGCCGAATTTCTACACCCTAGAAGGGATTCAACTACTGGCAGGGTGAGCATGCGCTCGAATTACGAGATCCGTAGGCTCACTGGGCAACATTTAATCACTAGCGTGATTAAGTCCCCAAGGCTCAAGTGGGTGGGACATGTCGCTCTCGCACCTCCGTCCTGATATATCCGGCAGATTCTGGAGGGCAGACCGACTAGTCCTAGACTTCAGGGAAGATAACGTAGCGGCTGATGCGAGAAGTCTGGGAGTGTCCGACTGGCGAGATGCCTGCCAGGAGAGACACGAATGGAAAAAGGTTTATATTGCGGCGATAGGGCTCCAGGTCCTGCAATAGCCAGGTGTGTATGTGTGAGTTGTAGTGTAGAAGGATCGAATATTCCCAGAGAGCAAAGTCTGTCCAGTCCCAAGGGCACGGCAGTGAAAAAAATCAGAGTCGTATCCGAACCCAGACCAACTTCTTCCCGTTAGTTCAAAGGTACCAAAATCGAATTCCAAATTTGTTCGCTTCTGCGCATGGGCTGTGATTGGCTGAAAATGATATAATTTAGAAATGACGTAATCTGATGGAAGAATATCCTTAATCTCATTCGTCGATTCTCTTCTAGGGCGTTAAGAAGTCCACATGATGACTTAAATTACGTCCAGGCACTTCAATGTCACGTGACCAAATCGACGCGTTCGCACACTATCGTTTTCACTCTATAAGAGACTCCCCCACTGGCGCCCCTTGATCTTACAAATTTCAACTATTTTGATCATACTCTATGTCATTGTCTTTTTGTAAGTAGCTCCAAATTAAGAATGATTTCATCTGCTAAAAAAAAAAAATTGAAGAAGTCGTCTCGCCAAACCGCTACAGTAAGCCGTACATATATTGAAACCGAACTAAAATTACAGTTCGTCATCTTTTTTTATTGAGAAGTAAAAGTATCTTCGGTTTCTATTATCATTTACGTGACTCGAATGTAAACGGTTCTATTATGAGACAGATTGAATTCTTCATACTTACTTCCCCAATACAGCATCGGCAATATTTTGTAAAGCAATCTTAGAAAATATTTTCGCGTTTCCACTTTGTTGTCAAATCATTCCACATATCTTTTATTTTTCTCTCCTTTTTTTTCAGATCCAGACTCACTTTGTTAAGTCTTTCTTTTTTTTTTCTTTCATTATTGCATGAAGGTTAAAAGCAAGAAAAAAAAATAGATATTTTTCACTTTGAAAAATAAAATCGATAAACTCCTCTTTAGGAGCTGCTCTTTTTATTTTACTTTGAAAAATAAACGATTAAATAACCGGGGTATTTATTAAGAGCTCTAGCGCTTTGAAATATGCACAAGGATGGTACACTACTTCTCCGCTCTCGGGGAATCCTTGCATTTTTCATTAGCTTCAATAATCCTTTTCTTGAAAACTGTTTCACAACCACGAAAAACGTAACCTGTTCCGTTTTATGTTTTTTTATTTTCGTGAAAACAAAAAAAAAATCCGAATAAATCATTTCAATTCGAGCTGAAATATTGAAATAGGTAAAGTAAAGAAGAAAAAAAAAGAAGGGAGGAGGAAAAAAAAAAGGTGAAATAAATTGAAAGAAAATGGGAATCTCTTGACAGATTCTGATCTGGTTCCCGATATACAAACAGATCCCTCATTCTGAGGTAATGTGGATAAAGGTAAGCTCTCTCGAGGATTCACCCCGACTTGCTTTATTTTACTGCCTTTGACTTCGACATCGCCATACCGCTTACACTTTAGCTTATTAAAATTTTTTTTTTTTTTTTTTTTTAACTGTTTAGTCGTCGGATCGAGGTTTCCCTTTCGTCCCTTTCATTAAAGGGGTTTATTTTCCCCAATAAAAAGGAAACAAAACTTTTTTTGCGGGTTTCCTTTTCGAACGCTTTAACAGGTAATCATGTGCATTCGAACATGGTTATTTTTTTGTTTTTTTACATAAAAAAAGAAAAAGGTCGATTCGATTAAGGTCGTTTAAAAGCGAAAGAAAATGAAGTAAAAAAAAAACTTAGATTTACTATTGGTTAAAACATAAAAACCTGGAACTAACGTTTTTAGAGTTGTAAAAAAGAACGGGGGAACTTGTTGAAAAATGATGTGGCCACAAGATGATTCTACTTCACATTCCATCCAATGATTCCAATAAACAGTGAAAATAAAAGTAAAGGGAACGGAAAAACACACACACATACACACACAAAAAAGTTGAGCTTCAAAAACTTTTAGCTCTATTTGTAAAGTTTGCGTAGTGGGGATGTTGTCTTCTTTCGGCTGGGGAGAACAAAAAGTTTTTTTTTTCCTTTTTTTTCCTTTGAGAAGAGGGGAAAAAAAAAGTTTGCATTTGAAATGATCTCTATCATAATTATTTGACTTGGAAGGAAAAAAAATGCGATACTTTTGGATTTTCATGGATAATTAACGATATAGGGTGCCTCGGAAATTGGGGGGTGGAATATCTCATCGTTTTCTCCTAATGGGTCGATGTTGGGATTAATCACGAGTGATTTGGGAAAACCCGGAGAATTAACTAAATGCCGCTGGTGTCACTAAATTGTTAATCAAACGAAATACGAACTCCACTCTTGTTATCCCGTTATCGAATTTCTTGTATTAAAGGGTTATTCGAAAGCAATTAGAAAATGAGAATGGTATGGAGGGGGTCATTTCTTTTTTTCTTACCAGAATCGAAATCTGTTGTAAATCTAACGATATCTGAGTCCGGATTATAAATCATTGGGAATTGGATGATTTTGTTTGCGGTCATTACTGCCTGTTGGAATTTAATCTTATAAGGCAAAAAAGAACTTTCTATAAGTGACTGGTCATGCATTGACTTTATCTATAGGCAGCTTAGCAGTGTTAGCTAGCGGAAAGCTTGATAAAATGAGCAGCCAAATTAGCTTTTCTGGTTCAGCCCCTGGTCTTTCAACGGGCAAGAGCTACTAACAGGAAACCAACAGAGGAATAAGAGGTAGGGAACCCTGACACTGCACTTGATTTTTAGGGAGTTAATAAGCCAGGTACATGTAAGACATTAAAAAAATATTGAAAGTAATTGTAAAAAAATTGTTAAATTTTTATGGAGTTTTTCATCATTTTTATGAAGTAAAGAACTTATTTTAACCAAAATATGCCTCATTACTATAACGCTTAACTTCCTATTGCAATTTCTTTAATATTTCTTTTTCGTCAGTTCGAATCCAAACTTATTTTGGAACGAAAATTAAATTCTTAGAAAATCGACTTCAATTTCGCGTAATTATTCTCCTTTCGAGCTTTCCATACAACTGAAATAGCTAAATTATTTGAGCAACAAAACTTAAACAACACTCCAAGATTCAAAGGAAGACCAATACACGACAAAGAATCTCATTAATTACTGAGTAACTGACGGAAATTTCCCGGAAAATTTTGTCATAGGCTTCGTTTATATTTATCGGAAAAAGCAATGAAAACTGACCGATTGACCGACACCGGTCCATCTCGTTTGACCTTTTTTTTTTTTTTTCTTCTCCGGCTCACTAAGAACCCTTTGAATCAGCAATGCGACATCGTAAGACAATTTATTCGGGTTAGAGGAAAGAAATGTTACCCAGGCTAATGTACAACATAAGTCCTTTAATAGAAGCAGTTAAAGGATTCTCCCTGGAGAATCGACCACTTTCTTTTACACTAAGTATAAATTTTCATTGAGAGAGAAACAAGAGAAAAAAGAAAAAAAAAAAGGGAAAACTCCTAAGCGGTACCGCTTATAACGGTAATGTACTGTACATTATAAAATTGAATGCGTAAGATTTGCACGTATATACTCGGAGAGAAAGTAACGGTAACGTTTGAAACCGATTCTCTTTCACTCAAATGAACGCTTACAACTGAAATCTGTCAAAGGGATTTTAAACAAAGAGAAGTATACAAGGTTTCTTCATTTTTGTGTTCCATATTCCCGGAGATCTCCGTGTACTATTTTATCGAATAGGGAATTCATGTTATTAATGCAACGGTCACTTTTGAGGTCACCTTATTAAAAAAAAAATTAATTTGGTGTAGTGAAACGAAAACGGATATGCAGTATACGTTTGCACTTTAAATGTCAAACTTCAAACTGCTGTCTACATACGTTTTTTTAGATTAATAATAGACTTAACGCGAATCGTTTAATGCCGATGCTCAAAGATAAACTTTTTTTTCTGCAAAAACGAATTTATTGTCTTAAATTAGGATTCGTTTCAGATGTTTAAATAGTAAAATGCGAAATGTTTTATCTTTTTCAGAGTATTAAAAATGGTCCTAGGGCTATCCTCGGATCTCCCTTTAAAATATATTCTATCTTTATACTCTAGTTTTGATGCTAGCAATCTTCAAAAAAGGGTCTAAATATATAAAAATGCACGAAATATATAAAAATCTAAGTATATAAAAATAAACCGAACCTGTTGAATGAACATGTTGGTGTTGAATGAAAGAGGCGAACATGTTGAAGACATTTTCATCCAACATGCTCAAAAAAGCCTCACTGATTATGTAGAGCTTACCCTACATGTTGCCTAACTTGATTGCGGAAAATGTTTGTCCAGGAAGTTTACCAATCATGTTCATCAATTTTATTGAACTATTTTATGTGGTGTTAATGTGGTTCACCTTACCACATATACTTGCCATCCACATATTACATGTTCATCTTACACCATGTAGTATGTTCACGTTATTATATACTTGTCATTACATGAAAAGAAGGAAAATAGGAAAATTTAAAATGCGAAAAGAAGTAAAACAAAGAAAATGGAAATCTAGAATTTGCATTTGCATTAAAGCCTGGATTTCCGAATAAGTCTGCAAGCCCCCGAAATAAACATCTGAAAATGAACCCCCGAAGTCGAACCCCCGAAGTCGAACCCCCAAAATGAACACTAAAATTTAACTCTCGAAACTGAACCCCGAAATGGAACCTCCAAAAATGAACACTGAAATTGAACTCCCGAAACTGAACCCCGAAAATGAACGCCCGAAATGGAACCTCCGAAAATAAACCCCCGAAACTGAACCCCGAAAATGAACCCCCGAAATGGAACCTCCGGAAAAGAATCTTCGAAATTAAACTCTCGAAACTGAACCCCGAAAATTACCTCCGAAATGGAACCCCGAAATGGAACCTCCAAAAAAGAACCCCCGAAATTGAACTCTCGAAACTGACTGAAATTGAACTCTCGAAACTGAACCTCAGAAAATGAACCCCCGAAATTGAACCTCCCAAATGAACCTTCAAAAATATACCACCAAAATTGAACCCCCGAAATGGAACCTCCGAAAATAAACCCCCCAAATGAACCTTCAAAAATATACCACCAAAATTGAACCCCCGAAATGGAACCTCCGAAAATAAGTCCCCCAAATGAACCTTCAAAAATATACCACCAAAATTGAACCCCCGAAATGGAACCTCCGAAAATAAACCCCCGAAAATGAACCCCCGAAAATGAACCTCCGAAAAAGAACCCCCGAAATTGAACTCTCGAAACTGAACCACGAAAATCAACCTCCGAAGTTGAACCTTCAAAATGAACACTAAAATTGAACTCTCGAAACTGAACCTCCGAAAATGAACCCCCGAAATTGAACCCCCGAAATGGAACCTCCGAAAATAAGTCCCCCAAATGAACCTTCAAAAATATACCACCAAAATTGAACCCCCGAAATGGAACCTCCGAAAATAAACCCCCGAAAATGAACCCCCGAAAATGAACCTCCGAAAAAGAACCCCCGAAATTGAACTCTCGAAACTGAACCACGAAAATCAACCTCCGAAGTTGAACCTTCAAAATGAACACTAAAATTGAACTCTCGAAACTGAACCTCCGAAAATGAACCCCCGAAATTGAACCCCCGAAAATTAACCCCCCAAATGAACCTTCAAAAATATACCACCAAAATTGAACCCCTGAAATGAACCCTAAAATTGATCCTTCGAAGATATACCTCCGAAACTGAACAGCCAAAATGAACCCTAAAATTGAACTCTCGAAACTGAACCCCGAAATGGAACCTCCAAAAATGAACCCCCGAAATTGAACAATTAATGCTTAAATGTTCCCAATATATTTCTTCTTCGGTCTATATTTAACAACGGCATGGATCCATCAGGTCATTGAATTTCCCTTCCTACGGAACGGACCTAGATTTCGCATAAACATCAAATCCAGCTTCCACTAATTTCAAAAGGTAAAACGATTTTCGGACTTCGGACGATCAATACCATTATCCCATGAAATCGTACAAAGAAACACACACACAAAAAAAAAAAAAAAAAAAGCCCGTTAAATTCCCATTTGATACTTGATCAAACAAACAGTTAAATCCGCCTAAAGATCCGATCCTGAAATTTCAAAGTCTTTTTATTTTCCTCTGTCTCTCTGAAAATTCACGTCGAAGGATGCGGATGCGGGCCGCTTTTCCGACTCCGATCAAAACAAAATGTAGTTCTCCTTATATACTTAACTTGTTTTCTGTGTTATTTTTATAATACATTGCCCCTTGTTTTTCCCTTTCGCTTTTATATTAAAATGTCCCGAAAGCAACGCCTGTTTCCAGCCTTTCTCGGTATTCGCCTCTGATTTTTGACTCGGGGGAAAAAGCTTAAATCATTGACTTTGGAAGTAACAAAGAAAATATTAGGAAGAAGTCATTTGTTAAACGGAAATGATGCGGGTGACGTAATCCATCGGCAGGTGCTCATGTCAAAAGAGCGTCGCTGACGTTCCTTGCTCTTTTTCTCCTTTTTTTTTTTACTTTTTTTTTCCTCCTTTCAT
Source organism: Liposcelis bostrychophila (assembly GCA_037577465.1). Taxonomy (NCBI): domain Eukaryota; kingdom Metazoa; phylum Arthropoda; class Insecta; order Psocodea; family Liposcelididae; genus Liposcelis; species Liposcelis bostrychophila. The sequence continues at coordinate 10,949,539 of CM075212.1, forward strand.
TTTTAAATCGGACCATCGGCACAATTTTCATTTTCGAGGAACGAAAAAAAAAGGACATTAAGATGGAAAGAAAACGAGAACTACTCCCTGGCTTACGCAATAGAAAGCGTAATGGCTAAATAAAAATAGGTTTAAAACATTAGCAAACACTTGTGATTGTAGAATGTTTTTTTCGTAAAACAATGCTTGGATGATTGCTGCCATTAAGACTCCTTGAGCACTATACACCACCTTTCAGAGAGATATAATCTGTCTGTAGAGGGTTTCTACTGAGATGATTTTTTTTTTTTTTTTTCGCAAATTCAGCAGAAAAAAAAAAACGAAAAAGAAAACGAAAAACCGGCTTTAATCGAGTTGATTTCGTATTAGGCGCCAATTTCTCTGACTTTTCCATTTTGAGTTTATTCCGGGGATATGTAAATGTGGAGGAAGTATACGATTGGAAACGGCAGATGTCTCGCGGGACGAAGAGGGCAGTTGTGCTTTGAATATCAATTGCTGACAAGAGACAATCTGCACCGTTCGTCCATGTGGGACCAGAAGAAAATATCCAGCCAGCCCATTCTATATCCGACGATCCTGGAAGCTGAATGCTTTCGCATTAATCCGAAAATAAACTCCGGAATCTGATTATTTAAACTAATTAACATATTTTATAAAGTTTTAGAAGGATGAACTTTTTGAACATGCGAGTGCAAAACGCAAAACAACGCGAAACGCGCTTTTCTATGTGTGTCTGTGAGGGTGTGTGTGCAACTGAACATGTTTATTTTTCGGTGGAAAACTTTATCCCTCTCGGAGTCGTTTTAATCTTTTGCGGCTTTTACCAAGCAACAAAACTTTGAAAAAAAAAAAAAAAAAAACAGGAAAGACAGCGGTTACTCCCATGACCACGCCTGGAAGGGTGTAACATCTTGTTGAAAGATTCGAAGAATCTGTACATGGTTTTTTCTATAAATCACAAATGCTAATGAAAAATATTTGCATTTAACCCGAAGTGTTCCCCAAAAGAAGAGAAATAAAATAAAAGAGTGAAAGTAGGTCCGAAAATTCCAAAAATATTTGTAAACAAGAAGCGGGTTTTTGTGGTTGGAACTGTGAAAAATTTAAGCACATTGCAGACGAAAACTGCTTTATTGTTGGCCGGATTTATTGTGTCTTATACTTCTTAGTCCTTTACTTGATTACGAGCTTGGTGATCTCTCACATATACCTGTGCGTGCGCTCACAGGCATATGGGACCTACAGTTTAACGCCGGTTCCGAACGGCTATTTTTGAGAGATTTACTAGGCAATTACCGCTCGGTCGTTTGCCATTGTCTTCCGAGGGGTGGTGACCGTTGATTTTCTGACTAGCGCACTAGTTTTGACCTGAGAAAAATTCCTAGCTGTGAACTAGGATAGAAGTACGACGCGCCGCATCGGGAGTCAAGCGCGCTATGAACTAGGTTACGAGTCACCATATAACGGGCACTAGGCTACGGCCCACGGGTGTCTTATACTAATATGTGTATATTTATCAGGGTCGGATCCTAGAGAAGGCGTGCAGACAGGACAATGACCGGGACAAATGGAGGGATATTGTTAAGCGAGCGATTCGCAATATCCCAGACACTTGAAATCGACCACCACACATCGGTCACGATGTTGGATTGAGAGAGAGATCAGGGACAGACAGCGGGGATCTGATATGGAGCCAATTAAGAAAAGAAATTCGGACAAAACAATTTCCGAAAATCGTGCAAATGATCGAAATATTTTGCCAAAACATAGACCTAAGTGGTGCGATGTCGCAAAACGGATTCCTTGGTTTCGAGCTATTTATATTTTGTAGCAAGTCAGAACTTGGTTAAAATAAGCATTACCATTTCCTGGTTGTAAGGATGCAATTTCACAATGAACTTTTAACAAGTTGAGACTTGCTAGGAATAGTAAGTACGTCGGAGTTGAACTAACGTATCTCCATCGTAAATAAATATGATTGGATAATATCTGTTTCGTCATTTCGTGAAAGTGTCACGTGACCACAAGTTTAAGCCAACATGAGCGTGTGAACTTGTAGTCACTTGATTTTCACAAACAGCCAAAACCCACTATCTTCAATTCTGTAACTTAGTCCAGAACTGCACCAAGTCCATCCAAGGACTGCAACATCTTATTTCAAACCCGACTTTACAAAAAATGTACAGGCTCAACGGTTGCAATGGCAGTGCTGATTTTATGCCTTCTGGTAGCAAGTTTATTTTGTTGACAGCAGAAAAGTTTACTCGCAGAAGACATTAATTTGAGTCGGCAACGCCTGTAAAGTCAGGTTTGAAATAAGAAGTTTCAATTCTTGAGTGGACTTGTTGCAGTTCTGCACTGAGGTACAGAATTATATTTACGATGGAGATACATTAGTTCTGCTCCAACGCACGGAGGTATAATAATAGGAAATCTTTTTTTTTTTTTTTTTTTTTTTTGAGGGGGGAAGGAGGGTTGGGTTAACTGCTATTTTTTCCCTAATTTTGACTTTCAACCTAAGGTTTGTGAATATTTAACGAAAACATTAGAAAAAAATTTGGAAATATGCCAGGAAAAAATTGTGTTTTTCCTGATTTATTCTGTAACATGTCGTCTAACATGTTCGTCGTCAATAATTCTATAACAGGAAAAAAAAAAATTCCTTTACAGCGTTACCGGATGAGGAATCAAAATCGAAGCCTATTCAATATATATTTTCGTTGGTTGCCATCGCAGCAAATGAATTTTATCAATCCCTGTATTTTTAAAATGAAAAAAAAATTTATGCTTCGGTAAAAATAAAGACAATGCGAAAGAACAATAGCGAAATGTACGATTGACTAAGTTGGGGGTAATTATCTTGACTTTAAGAAAAGTTGTCGCTAATTGAAAATGTCGCTAATGAAGTTCGAAAGGATCGAGGCTCGAACTGGAATCGGATGATTCACGTATATAAATTTTGAAAATAAAAATGAAAATCGGGGTGACTGAACATAAAAAATATACGGCTGTTATGTGTTTCGCTGGATATTTTCTCTGAATACTAACTAATTCGCATCTCGGAAATATTAAAAGGAAGGAAGATAGTTTGACCTGATAGTAATATTAATGGCTGGTCGTTGAAAGTTTTGTTCGTGGAGAAATGATGAGAATAACACACGCGTGGTTATAGCAGCACAATGCCATTAATGTCCTCGGACGTGTCATAAACCACTACCAATCTCCCCCAAGTGTTCGAACTCCTCTAGTTATAATTCTGTTGTGATAGTACTGTAATACAGATAGAAAACTCCTCTTTGAATTGCAGTTTTGCCATGTCCTGTTTAATCTTGATTCTGAAAATTATTTTACATGTCTGATAATCGCTGTTTCGAAATTCTTGTTTATAGAGGTCAAGTGTACATATGATGTATGTTTTGACGATTTGTAACCACTACATCTACCGATGTAAGCACATTAGTAAGATTTTTTGACTCTTTATACCCCCACGCATTCAATATTACGTAAGATTTTTTAATTTTATCAATTATTATCATGCATAAATATTAGTATTTATAAAATATTTTGTAAATATTTTTCATTATCTTAAAAATATTATGCAAATATTTTTAAAATCTTTTTCAACATTTTAAAAATATTTTTATCGTTTCTTGTTTCAAAAAAAATTGTAAAATGTTTTAATAAATCAAGGCATCAGTGGAAAAAGGAGGCCGTTCAGAAAGAACGAAATTTGTTTTGTATTTATTTACATGGTGTTTTTCTTTTGTTTCTTGAACGGCCTCCTTTTTCCACTGATGTCTTCAAATATTGAAAAGTGTTTTAAAAAATATTGAAAAATGTTTTAAAAAATACTGAAAAATGTTTTAAAAAATACTGAAAAACGTTTTAAAAAATATTGAACAACGTTTTATAAAATGTTGAAAAACGTTTTATAAAATGTTGAGAAACGTTTTATAAAATGTTGAAAAACGTTTTAAAAAATATTAAAAAAGTTTAAAAAAATATTGAAAAACATTTTAAAAAGTATTGAAAAATACTTAAAAATCTATTAATATGTCTTTGCTTATTGGGGATCCAGTATTAAACGAATTCCTTTGGCTTATTTTTGTATTTTCGGCGCGAGTTTTAACTTGTTCCAAGTCAAGAAGAACCCGGATGCGAAATCAAAGTTTTTCGACCCCAAATTTTTTTGAAATTCTTTTTAGGGCGCACATACATTTTAGCCAAGTGTAAACTCGCACTAAAAACAGGATCGGGTATTAAAAATGAAAAAAAAATCGAATTAGACCATAAGACGCCCTGGCAATATATTTTTGCCTTAAACTTCATTCAGACATTTGTACGAATTCTGAAACTTTACGATCACGCAAGATCACTCGCTCAATATACATTAAAATAAAAATTTAAAAAAATCAAATTTTGTGGATTAACTTTATGAAGGCCCTAATTTTCATCTCATGAACACATTATTTACGATTTCGAATAAAGCGATAAAAGTATCAGAAAATGAAAATAAATCCTAAACCGATTCGATTAAAAATAGCATTTAATTTTCATCTGCCGCAATCACATATAACACAAATTCCAAGTTCATTTATTGGCTGCATAATCCCACGGGACTAATTGGCCTACGAGAGAGATGATAGTCCCATTGAAATCCGACCCTAAAGTTTAACCTCTGCATTTTTTTTTTTCGGTGGTTTTTGTGTTTTCAGCCAAAACATGTTTTTTTTTTTTTTTTTTTTTTTTTTTTTACTTTTTAAATCATGCGTCATTTCATAAATCAATAATTATCTCCCCAAACGGGGAGATCTTATATTCCGCAAATAAAAAAAATAGAAGCTTTTTTTTTAAACCCTCACGACGGCCATTAAAAAAATTGTTCAATAAACCGAGCCATCCAATATTAAAAAAAAAACGGGACAGAACAGGCCAATAAAAAAAATAAAAAAAAAAAAAAACATTTGCAAAAATATGTAATAATTAATATGATCTGGCTTTATGAACCCCATTACAAGTCACAATCCGCCATTCCCGTCTCGAGGATTTACACTACAATTACACCGTGAAAACTCGTGCACTTTTGCAATTGTAATATGGAGACCCGCATATCGGCCGGGATGAGGAAAGTGCCGTGACGCGAAATTGAAATATAAATAAATAAAATTTAAGTGTAGTCTTGCCTCCTGGATGGCTTCTTTAATTCTCCGTCATTAATATTTTAAAACTGTATGGCATTACGCGGGAAAGGGGGGATGGGCGGAGGAAGATGATATTTCCTTTAAATTAAACTTAACCGAAAATTTTCAACAGGTGAAATCATATCGTCAAAATAGTTTTGAAGGGGTCGGTTAAAATCGTCATTAAAATCTAGGCAAGGTAAAGTAGGATGTGACTAATTATTCTAGAACAAAGTTTCGAAATTAATGGTAAGCTTTGGAATGATTAAAATGAATTGATCACTAAGTACGTTTTCCCTAAATAACGCGGAAAACTTTTTCGAATTAAAGAGAGGGGGGAAAGGAGGAGGGAAGGGGGAGTGAATTCCTAATTTACAGTTCGAGAATTTTTAATTAGTGATTTAAGGATAAGGACATTTTCGAAAATTTCGTCGAAATATTTTTTTTTAACTTTTTTTCCCCCTTTTTAGCGGAAAAAAGAGATAACAGCGAATGGTCGATAGCAAAACCTAACATTTTATTATCACGTCTTAAAAGACAATTCCACAAGCACGTAACTCCAGTTGTTGAGAAACTATTAAAAGTTTTCCCATTTTAATAAAAAAAGTTTTATTTTATTTTTATATCACCGGTATTTGGCTCCCTATAACAAATTCGTTTTTCAATTTTAACATACCAAACATCAGGTCTGTCAACTTTATTTTCCCAAATTTTGTGTGAACTTTCTCGCTGTAAATTCACCGCATTTCGTTCCCCCCCCCCTTTTTTTTATCTGCCCTAAAATAGATATAAACTTCGACTTCTGCCGGGAACCTTTGATTTTTCGTGGCGTCCTTTGTATGCTTTTTATCGATTGCCCGAGGCGCCATTATCCGTGAATCAAATGTGGCTGTTGGTCGTACTTGGCAAGCACAAGGACGATCGAGTGTTGCAGGCACACTGAAGGTGGCGGCTCAGTCGAAGTGGTCAAGTACGCCAAACTTGTTAGATCTTGTGCGATATCGATGAAATGCAGGAGTCAGATACATGTCACATGTGGCTACTGATCGTATGTGGCAAACACATAAAATATGGAAGCCGTATCATATTTATTAACAAAGCCAAACGTGTTAGATCTTGTCGAATGAAATTAATGGATGAGTCGAATATGTCAAATGTGGCAACTGGTGTATGTGCAAACATACTAAGCACCGAATGTGGTAAACACATCCAATGTGGCGGCCGTATCTTATTCATTAACAAAGTCAAACGTGGTAGATCTTGTCCGAATGAAATAAATGTATGAGTCAGATGTAGTAGTCAAATGTGGCTACTGGTCGTATGTGGCAAACATACTGATCACCGAATGTGCGAAACGCATCCAATATGGCGGCTGTATCACATTCATTGACGAAGTCAAACGTGCTACTGCAGATCTTTTTCGAATGGAATGCATGAGTCAGATATGTTGAATGTTGCTGTTGGTCGTATGTGGCAATCAAACCGATTACCGAGAATGGCAGAAACGCTAAATGTGGCGGCTCTGTCGCGTTGCTCAAGCACGTCAAAACGAGTAACTTGTTAGATCTTGCTCGATGGATGAAATATGTGAGTAAGATATGTCGAATGTATGGCACTGATCATAGTCGTATATGGAAAGCACACCACGGTAGACACACAAAATATGGCGGGAACATCAAATTTATTAAGAAAGTCAAATGTGGTAGAACCTGTCCGGCGGATCGAATGTATGTGTAGAATGTGACCAAATCATCCGATAGCCAATGTGCGTCTTCTGTAGTGTCGTTGAATATGAGAAATATTAAGTGTAAATGACGAGACTCAGAGGGGGATAGTTTTTTTTTTCTTCATTTTCCTCGAAAGAAAATAACCTCCGGTCTACATCGAAAAATTCTTTGAAAAGGGGGTTTAATTAAAATATAAAGATCCGATATTGAAAGAGCGGTTGTGTTATTTTCATCTGAATAAACTTTAGAAATTTCGCCTGTTTTACAATATAAAAGGAGGCGTTAAATACACAATGATAATACAGTATCATTAAAAACATTTAACTATTACAAAGAAGAAAAGTTATTTACCAAATATTTATGAGTATTAATTGCTTTCTTGACTTAAATAAATTTCAATTTTAGATATTATTCCCTTTAAAGCCGGAAAATGTTTTTTAAAAAAATAACATTTTTCGTCCTTTTTTTTTCGTACTTGCGGGAAAGTTGTTTGAAAAGAAAAAAGAGATCAGGTAATTAAAATATACGTGCGGTGCATGCATATGAACGAATATTAAAAAAAAAAAAACTTTGAAAAAGCGTCGGTAAGCAAAAGGAAAGGAAAACGTTATTTTTTTAAGCTCGACAAATAAATGAAAAGCGTTTCTGACCAGTGAGTTTATCTTATTCTCGGTCATTGTCTTTTAAGTTTTTTCCGTCTGCCTTTCCTACGGCTTTAATCGATAAACCGGCCGGATTTTTAGTTTTTTTTTTCTTACCCTACTAAAAGGGGAAAAAAACCCGCGTGCCTAGAGCGTATTCCCAGAGTTTGAGAAAAGAAAAAAAAGAAATCTGCGTTAAAGGTTTCACATTTGAAGGAAAAATAAAAATCTGAGAGTTTTTACTTAGGAAAAATCTCGTGAATCTTTTTTCTTTTAAAACTGTAGGCGAAATGCTGTTTTTCAGAGCCTTTTAACAATTGCAAGTCAAATATTCGGTGTGCAGTGGTTCTTATTTTTCTCTTTGTTCTCAATATTGCAAGCCTTTCGTAGGTGACATCGTATTACGAGACATCAGTAATTTTTAAAATAAGTATTCAAGAATTTTCAACAACACTGTGGTGAGTTTTTTTGCCCTTCATGAGTGCTTATATTTTGCAACGAGCTTCATCTCGTTTTCAAGTAAACTTTCTTGTTCTTCCGTGATGCCTATAAGTCCTACTCATTGAATTTATGCCCGAAGAGGACGGTGTTACCTAAGACAACCAATGCAACCGGATGATTCGGTCTGTTTATGTACATTCAATCCATCGGACAGGATTTAACGTGTTTAACTTACTTAATACTAAATGTGGCAGGACAGCCACATTTACTATGTGAATGGATAAGGTTAGTGGGTGGACATACTAAATGTGGCTGCCCTGTGTGGTTACATTTAGTATGTCTCTCACATTCAATGATCGGTATACATGCCACATAATTCGGTGATCAGTATACATGCCACATAAGAAGACCTGTAGCCACAATTAGTATGTCTTCCACATTCGGTGATCAGTATACATGTCACATAAGACCAGTAGCCACATTTGGCATATCCGACTATGTACTTGATTCATCGGACAAGATCTAACAAGTCTGACGACGACAGGTCATGATAGATTTGACGCACTAAACCAATTCAACCGAGCCGCCTTGGTTGAAAGTGACAAACTGAAAATTTTAGTATCTTTTTTCCTTCATTGTGAGTACCGTTTCATTTATGATACAACTTTTAACTTCTTTTCAACCTGCAAAAAAAATATACTGAAGCTGACAGATTTTTCTTAAAACAAATTCTGACAATTCATTTGACGTAATCCTTAGTTCATTTTCTTAATTTAATCATTGTCATCTCTTTGTACAGAAGAATTCAATTAAATGACCTCGAACAGAATCCCCTCCCCACCTCCAGCTTTCTTGACTTTCATCCCTATTAGAAAACGGACCGATTATAATTATAATAATAGGATAGAGCGGCTTGAAGGAGATCAAAAAAAGGAAATGGCGTCACTGGATACATCCCGATAGTAAGTTTTTTTTCATTCCCTTTTTTCGAAATATCATTCATTGAAAAATCCTCTCATAACAGGTTTCCAATTTCCGGAAAACCGGGGGAAAAAAAAAAAAAAAATTCTTCAAAAAAGATCTCCCGCAAATTTTTTTTTCGATCGACTGGAAGCTTTTAATAAGCTCCACTGAAAAAAAAAATCTCGCCATTTCCCGGGTAAGAGAAACTGGTTGCGACATGTCTTCATCAACCGAAAAAACTTTTCGACGGTTGATACTTGTAAAAATCCCCGAGTTGTTAGCAAATGAAACATGGTTTATCGATCGGATGGAGATTTTTTTTTCTTTTCCTTTCTTTTTCCGTTTTTTTTTTTTTTCTTTAACGACTTCGTCGAACTTTCTGAATGGGATTATAATCCGTAAGTGATAACCCCTTCTTTTGTAAAATGACCTAAAGGAGCGGAGGTTCATCAAAGATAAAACGAAGCGCATTCCAACGTTTTTCCTTCCGCAGTATCCAGAGAAGAGAGATTTCCAACCATCTGTTGCAGCGTTTAAGAAAACCCATCCATTCTTTTTATAGCCACGTCAAACACAATCCAAGTTAAACCGAATGAAACTGCAGTGGGGAGCGCAATTAATCGATGTATTATTTTCCTCAAAGGCTCATTGATCCTTTTTTTAAAAATGTAATTTCTCCATAATGGATTGTTTTTTTTGAAAAAAAAAATGTTTATTTTTCTGTTTTCTCCGCTCAACGATTCTAACAAAAACTTTAATTTTCCTATAAATTTAGGAATTCCCCCTGATATTTTTATACTTATCCTAACATATTTGATGTTGCGAATTTTGTTCGGTTTTCACGGTTTATTCCCATCTTCCACCCCCTCTTTTTTTTCTTTCTTTTTCTTTGCTTTTTCATTTCGTTGAGTCTGGATTAAACCTCGTTAAAATTACAATGTTTCCTTTTAAAACCGTCTATATTTCTTTCAATTTTAAGTTTTTCAAATTACAGGAATACCGCAAAGTCTTGTTGGAATTAATATCGGATAACATTCTCCTTCAATATTAAAAGCCGTAATTAACAAAAGGCGAAACTTGTTAGCTTATAGAAATTATGCTACATTTCTCTTTCTTATAAAGAGAGAGACTCTCTCTTTCCTCGACGGTTTCGTTGAAATGTTATTAGTATTTCGCACTTTGTCACTTGAGGCTTGTTCTTTAACATTCTTCCCGTCTTTAACGCCTTATTTCCCCATGTTACGGCGAAAAGGAGAGAGAGAGATACCGTACAAAATTTTTCTTTCGTAAAGTCTCTTCGAGAAACTGGAACCTTTTAAGAAGAAAAAAAAAATGATAGAGAGCAAATTCGGTATAAAATATCTTGGAAATAAGACGATAATGAAGAAGTTGACTCGAGTCATTTGATTCAGGCAAATGGTACCCAACTTTTATCAAAGAATTCATCTCCGCGCGTTTGAGAACTTAATAAAAGGTGGAAAGGTATTCAAACATGGTCGAGGGAAAAAGCACTTTTATTTTCCGACCGCGGTAAATAGAAAAGTTCCGAGATCGTCAATCAGTGATGAATTTCAATTACAAGTTTTAAAGTTAGAGTTCAAACGATGGGGCAGGAGGTAAAAACTTAATTTGTAAAAGACATTCGAATCTTATTTTCATTTATAAAAGCTTTTAGAAAGCGATGAATGCAAAATATTGATTAGATTTTTTTTTTAATATTTTACCTGCCAAGATCTTTTATCAGGCTAACCATTAATAAGAGGTAAACCATAGTAGAGTTTCCCAACTTTTTTTTTTTTTTTTTTTCACAAATTGGTTTCTATAATTTTTGAATTTAATGAGTTTTTTTTTTCTTTTTTAATTGTTCGTTGAGTTCTTTTGACGAAGAACAACTTTTTATTTGATCGGACTTGGACTTAAAAAAATTGGGTGGTAGGTGGTGTTGCTGCCAGCGTAAGGTTCAAAGTCTGAACAGTTACCCAAACCTGAACAGGTCATAAGCCGTACAAAAAAAGTGACCAGGTCAAAAGTTGTCAAATATGGACCCCTTAATGATCAAATACTACCAAATAAAACTAGGAAAAATTAAATGACGAAAAATGATCACGCAAAAAAACATGTTTTTCCTGTTTGATTAAAAATAACCAGAAATGATCACGAATGACTATTCTTGATCATTTTTGGTCAAACGAAGAGGAAATATTTGGAAATCTGATGATATGTGATCGTTCAAAATCATACGTAAGCGTAATTTTGATAATTTATGACTTCCTCCTCGTGCTTGTAACCTAATGTAAGTTTTTTGAAACCCCCCTCCCCCTCTACGACAAAAGATGTTCATCTCGAACACTCCTCTTACGAAGTCGATTATCGGGCGCCTACGTAAAAATTTACCAATCCTCCCCTCCCTCCGCCTTGTAAGCAAAAGTATGATTTTCAAACACCCACTCTGCTTTTCTAATACTTGAATGACCTTTTTCTCGTGAAATTCGGATCTCCCTGGGATTCGGGATTTTCTGTTTTTGTGAAAAAGCCGATTCCCGGAATTCGGGTAGTGAAAAACAGCTTGGCTCCCGGGTAATTTCCGTGATTTTCCAGGAGAAGATTACGTCTCAAAATAACCGAATCTCGGAAATGGAGATGGAAAATTTTTTCGGGGCAGAATATCTAATTGGTGACTTCAATGACATAAAAATCGGCTGAAAAATGCCCGACCCAAATTAAAAAAATTTTCAAAATTTAAAATGATGACCTTAAGAGAGTGGTGCTAAATGCTGTTGGAACCTTCCCTTTTTCAAAACCCCTTCAATTTTTTTTTTTTTTTTTTTTTTGGTTTATGTATTTCACAAGTTGCTATCTCTCCGTGTTACAAAACGGCATTAGAATCCGGCTTTAAGAAGCTTTTGCCACCCCCCCCCCTCCTTCCCCTCCACTACTATTCGGGCCGTCAAATGGTTTTACGGATAGCAGATGCCAGGAAAAGATTGTTAGGTAAATAAAATTTTGGGCATTGCATGATAGGAAGTCGTCAAACAGGAAAATGAAAACTGACCTGATAACGAAATTTCCATCGCTGACAGATTGCCTAAAACCGTGAAAAGGTATTTTTTTTTAGAATTTATTTTTTTTTTTTTTTACTTTGAGGGAAGGTGAGGAGAAAGGGAGAAGGAGGAGAGGTTAATTGGTCGGCTTGATGCCATAGACCATCTACTTGCTTTTTAGAATGAATTCGTTTTTTATGAGTGTCCAATGTCGTTATAAAGAGATCCAATTTTTATGTGTATATCCAATTTTATATATATCCAACTTAGCGTTTTGAGGGATCTACGTATTACAACGAGGTTAAGATGGCTGTAACTGTAGATCCTACAATGCCTGCTAGAGGGCAGGAGTGTCGGCGGTCACCCATCCAGTAGCTGGCCGTCATCAATGCTGCTTAACTTCACTGATCACGAGCCGCTATTCTGAATGAATCACCACTTCGACCCCCTTTTAGAATTTAATTAAATCCAATTAAAACCTTTCATTTTTTTTTACGGAATGGTGCAGTAACTAAAGCCTTGCGTGGGAAACCCTTAAAAAAAGGTAAGCGTAATACAATAAAAACGGGTGACTTCACATAAGGACGAATTCACGTATAATTATTTCAGGATTATCCGAAAAAGGATTAAAAGGAGATAAATTTATTAGCTTTTTAAATCTCTTCATCATCATCATGGAGGCGTAGCACGTGACTACTACAGTCGAAGTCGTATACCCGATTTACTTTCAATGTATATGGTACAGAAGCTCTACACTGTGAGGATATTTCCTAGACCTTAAATGTCATAGGCCATAAATGTGTCAGTCTGACGACAGGTTCACTCAAGTTAGCTTTTGCTTGCACTGAGCGAGACCTCCTTTATTTAGACCCAGAATCCGAACAGTTTGGAAACTTTCGTCTATTATTCACATGTATAATTGTCATATACAGTGGTGAATTGCAGTGAAAAATCCAAGTCATATCCTAGACTTGAACCCAGAAAATCTGTTAAAAAATTGAAATTAGAATTGAAATTAAAACTAAAATTCAAAAAAAATAAATAAAATAAAATAAAAAATTTTACGATACATGCGTGGTTTTTCAGTTAATCCAAACCCCCTCAACTGGAATTTGTTATTCGTTACGCACATTCCTATTTTCATAAAATAGATTCCCATTCGCATTTCAAAGAACCTTAAATTCAAAGGCACGAACTTACAGCGAAGAATCAAAAATTATCCGTGGGTAAGAAAAAAAAAAAAAAAAAAATTCGTGAATGTTGGGAAAGAAGAAAATAAGATGATAAAATTTAAATTAAAATACACAGGTCGAGAATGAATAATTAATAAGGGCATATCTAAGGAAGATCCTCCGAGCTGGGAAGTCTCACGACGGAAATAGGAAATAAACAACAAGATTTTTCCAATCCTAAACGTGACGATGACGAAACAACCTTTTTTTTTTTTTTTTTTTATTTGCTTAAATTTTTGTTAAATTGGCCGTGGACCATTTTTCTTTTTTTTTTTTTTTTTTATTTCTCTTTATTATGGAGTCGGAAAATCCTATTTTTAAAAAAATTAGATTCTGTTTAATCAGTAAATACGGTTAGTATAGTCCCTTCCCCTTCTTTTTTTTTTTTTTTTACTTTCTAAATTTATGACTTTTCTTCCAATGGATTGTCTCGACAAAAAAAATTTATGTACAAGAGTGTCCTTTATTTGTATTAAATGTTTTAGAGTTAATTTATTTACTGAGCGAGATAGTCCCGAGGGAAAGTTTCTTCGGCGGGGGGAACAAATTATAGGATTTATTATTTCGATGGTTATACACTCGGACTAAAAGTGACCATTCTTAAAATTATGAGGGCGTTAAACCGCACATACCGGAGAATGCCACGTGTGACCGCATAACAACAATGCACCATTTCTCGTATAATATTTATATTTATATATATATTTCCCTAAACTATTTTCCGGAGGTTCTTAGATTGCTTCCAATAAAATCATATTCGAAGAAACAATGGCGGTTATCTAGCCATTGTCTTTGGCTATCTCTAAACATTCATCAAGTCCCGAAGAGAAAGTAAAGGTAGAAAAGATAACTAACTTAACGATAGGAACGTTCCGAGAACTTCATTTTCTGTTAAAAGACTTGCTTATCTCGCGTCGTATGATATATTTCAATGGGGGGGGGGGGATGTAAAACTTTTGTATCATTTTGAGTTTTCGAACATAGCGTTCAATTTTTTTTTTTAATTGTATGTGATGGATGATCGCGAAAGAACTTCTTTGTTACGGTTAACGGTGAATTTTCAAAAAAAAAAAAAAATGTTAATTAAAAAAGTTGGATTCCGGTTCCATCTCGATTTTTTTTCCGTTTGATTATATTTCATTTTTTTTTTTTTTATGTTTGATGCCGATAATTTGGCCAAACATTATGCAGCAATAAGTGAATTTCATCAAATTTCATCATTTTGCAGTAATATCCGGAGGCTTGCTACCCCAATGCTGAATCCTTTTGGGTGCCCGTTATTTTGGCAATTTTCGAATTTTGATTTAGAAAAATCTATTACAATTTAAAAAAAAATAAAATAAATAAATAAACAATCTTCCTAAACATTTGTGTACGTCGTTTAGAAAAGGTACCATCGGAGGTTTGGCGTATGATTTGTTTTGGAAACAAACTTGAACCCGATAGTCTTTTGGAAATAAAAAAATTCGAACGCAAAGTTTTGTTTACGGTTCGAAAAAAATGACAACACAACCTTATTACGATTATTCTTTTATTGATAATTAAACCTTATTTTCCTCAGATTCCCTCTTTGGACATTTAAAAATTCCATTATAGACAGCGTTTTTATGCCCCGGTTCTTTGCAAAAGCTACAGTGAATTTGCTTCCTCTTTTTGCTAGGCACTTCCAATTGTATAACAGCATCTTTTTCGGGGAGTTCTACAGGGTTTTCTTCAATTTCGTTTTGGTTTATTGTAGGTTCTTCAATTGGTGGGGTATTTGGTCGGGGGCAAAGAATGTCTTTTATTTTCATTATTAAAATATTCCCAATCACTTAAAAATTCTAGGTTATGAAATAGTTGGAAGTCATCCATTTTTGTTTTTATTTTTCCAAAACAAAAACAAAGAAAAAAAGACGGTAAATTTTAAGTCAAATTCCAAAACAAGCTATGCCCAAAAACTCCGATGGTACCTTTTCTAAATGACGTACACATTTTTAGTTTGATTTAGGAATAAAAGAAAAACTCGGCAAAGGAAAAAGGTTGAAATTCAAAATGGTTATGGAACGTACAGTGTAAATCAATCCGATGCTGGCCGATAGTAAAACGTCTGGACACAGTTACGGCACAGTAAGGAAAATAATATTCACTGAGCTCTTCAATATATTTTTTACTGGAGGTGTCTGAAGGCCAAAACCCGTCCAACTCCCATTCATCCCCACTACAGACCTGAAAACTCGAAGTACCTTTTTACCCCATTTCGTTAAAAAAAGATTATTCGAATCGTTTATGATTATTAAAAGGAAAAAAAAAGCATACCGACTAAATCAAGAGAAAATAAAACAAAAAAAAAGTATACAAACTTTCTCAGGAAGTTTAAAAAAACTTTATAAGGACAATGAATTTTGTTTCGAAATGAAAAAAGTCACAATTTTCCAGCGATTTTTATTTTCCTTCAAACTTGATTTTTCGATTTTGTTTTTATTTCCAACGGCTGAATTAAAATTGATGCATTGTAACCTTCCTTCTTGGAAAGTGACATTGTCAAAAGTAAAATGGAAGTTTGACGTGTTACAACAGCTAAGATTCTCGATACTTACGAAATCAAGTGAAGTGCGAATGTTACAAGTTTTAATGAGTCGAGTTACATGCAATCAAGAAGTGTTAAAATGTTGGTGAATATTTTAGTTTGAACTTGTAGACCGAAATTATCATTTCAAAATATTTCCGAAAAGTATTTTATAAAAAAGAAAACCGTAAAAGACAAGTTCAGACATGTAAAAACCGAAGAGGATCCATATTCTAGATAAGTTCAGGCGTAAGTTTTCAACCGTTCAACCGAAGCGAATAAATACGAGGCAAGTTCAGACTTGTGAAAACCGAAGTGAGCCAATGCAATGCAATACAAAACAAGTTCAGACAAGTAAAAACCGAAGTGAATTGCAGACAAGTTCAGGCGGAAGTGTTTGTTCGTTCAACCGAAGTGTGAATGAATGCGAGACAAGTTCAGACATGCGAAAACCGAAGTGAGTCAATACAATGCAATACAAAACAAGTTCAGACAAGTAAAAACCGAAGCGAATCAATACAATATTTAGGAAACCGTAGAAAAGCTTTCTTCGGACAACTCTATGAAATTTTGATCTCGGATTTTCGAGCAAAAAAGCCTCTCAAATGGTACCTTAAAAATATATCGTGTCTTTCAGGGAAAGGAATGGTGGAAATTCATTCCCTGTTACAGGAGACATTTATTTCACCGGCCGCGGAATCCTGACGTCAAGGAATGAAGCGTCGCTGCACGTCCCTTTGCGAAACCGCACAATTTGTTATTCGGTTTCTCCGACAATCCTTCTATATTAATAGTGGTTAAATAATAAGTAAGGTCGGACTAATTTCATCAAGTGCGAATGTATTATTCATTTCGCCTTGCTGGTTACCATGTACCCTCAAGGATGAGGTCATCACATGGTAACGCGAAAAAGGGTTTTTACTAGTGTTGAATTTTTTTTTTTTTTTTTTTTTTTTTTCGGAAGATATACCTTTCTTGTAAAAGATCATTTATCATCTTTTTAAGGGAAGACGTCGTTGTCATCGCTGTCGTTGTCATTCCCGATACATTTGTTTATCTTTGTTCCGACATTCTCGTTTATTTTTTCTCTTGCGGGAATCGTTGCGATTTTAGTTTTTTCTTTTAGCTTGTTTAGTACGTTTTCCGTCATTCGCGAATTATATTGAATTAAGTGTAAACTCTCCTTGAATAAAATTTTTGTCTTGAAGACATTGAAACCCTGAAGGATCACCTGACATGTAGGATTTGATTCCTGGAAGGTATACAGCTGAACATTGATAGGGACCATTCACTGTTAGGGGCTGTTCCCCTAGCTTACTTTTTCATTTGTCGATCATTGTAATATGAAATTTTTATTTATTTTTATCCTGATTTACTTATTCTGGTCATGTTATTCATTTAAACGTTTTTTATCCGTTCTTTTTTGGCTTTGTTAATTAATCTCATTTTTTATCGTCCTTAACCTAACCTTGTTGAAGAAACCTTGTGATATGATAGTTAACCATGTAAGATTATTTTTTGATTTTTCATTGTTTTGTTCTCTGTTTATTTTTGGCATTGAGAATGACCGCAAGGCCGAAATGATAATCTGCAACTTGATTAAATAAAATATTTTTACAATTCTTATAGTCAATTCAATTCTGTTAGGGACTGTTTTCGATTTACTGTGAAAAAAACAAAATACAAATTTTAGGTATCCAACAAACTTCTTTGGTGTATCTTGGAATTCTTAGTGCAAGTTTCAACTTGTCCCGATTGTATGAACGGTCGGAAAATTATTTCAAAAGTTTGCGGTCGAAAAAATTTGATCCCGTTTCTTGCAGAGCTGCAATTTCGGTTGCGATTCCTCAAAATCTTGACTATTTATGAGTAAGATTCCGATTCGGAAAGGTGGAAAAAAATTTCAGATTCCGATTCTGATTTTAACTAACAAATATTGTAGCGATGCCGATTCCGATTTGAACCAAAATTGATAACTGTAATAACGGTAATAACGGTAATAACGGTATTTTCCTGCTTTTTAAATCAATCTGAATCGAAAATATTTTTTTGGATTCCGATTAGGGAGTCTAGATTCTGCGGAATCGGAATCGGAATCGGAATCGGAATCGGAATCGGAATCGGAATCGGAACTGCAACCCTGTTTAAATCTTTTAAAATTCTTTTGGAAATGTTTCAAACTGGTTAAAACGGGTCTAAGCTCGCTTTATACTGTATGTCGTCCCTACAGAAAGTTTAAAAACGTTTTCGATCAATTCAGAGATTGATGTATCAATTATACAATTTCCAATAGCATTGTTGGATGACGGTTTCATTAGGTCTGATCCCCCCCAATCCCCCTCCCCCTAAAAACCTCCCTAATTAGTTTTGCAAGGGAATCACCATATCAGTCCTTGCAAATGGGCGAACTGCATTCGAGAAAACGTGATTATGCCCCCCCCCCCCGACTTTCTGCTTTTCTAAAAAAAATATTAATAATTTCAACATTCATATCAACTCTCGGAGGAAACCGTGGCAACAAAAAAAGGTTTGCCATGCTGAAATAAAAGTCTGCTTTTCCAAGGAATATATGCGAGCAATGATGAAACTTGAAGCGCTCTAAAATAGACTTGCAACAACTATACCAGTGTGTGTTTTGTCGAAATTTTAATTTCATTCGTTTAGAAGTACATTCATATCCACAGTGTACAAAAATAAAAAAAAAATATTCCTGACATGTACACAATGTAATTAAACCTTAGACCGTTTTTTTAAGGCTGGAAAAGTGGGAGGCGCAGACGCATGAAGAACTTCACTAATAATCCAATTTGACCCAGGCTACGTGAAGACTTTCAGCCCGGGTTTTAGTAGAGATAACTAATTATATTTGCAAATTAAAAAGTGGTAAATAACTGAGGAGCTGTAATGCCTCCCCTACTCCCTTTATTAAAACTTTTTTCTTTCTCTTTATGACAATGACTTCATTCTCAACGAATTAGAATATTTTGAATTCCCTTTAGATTTTATTTTTCTCCCCTTGGTTTTTTTTTTTCTTTCTTCTTCTTTTTTTTTTACTTAAACCATTGTTTTTTATTACGTAATTTAAATTTCCTTAAATAGAAAATAGGTGTTTGTTTCCTTTTCAGATTTTTTTTTATTGAGAAAATGAATTCAAAAAAAGAAAATATCGCAACGGAAATATTTAAAATAGTTTTTTTTTTTCGGGGGAGTAGAAAAAGGGATTGAAAATCTTATTTACGTCCATCTGTCGGATTAAAAAGAACTTTTCCGAGAGGGCAGCCATGATGTTCAAAAAATAATGTTCCGACGTCTGCTTTTTTTCCCTCTTCTTTCCCGTTTAATGTTTTTAACGGTTCCTCGATTCAAAACCCTAAGGTCGTAAATTTTTCCATATTGTAAATCCATTAAGCTTTAGTTGACCTGATAAAAATAAAGGTTAAAAAAAAAAAAAAATTCACAGAGGAAAGTTTTCCTATGGGATGGTTTAATTAATTTTATATTAAAGGGATGAAAAGAATGTAAATGATATAATGCTGCAAAAATTAAGTTATAAGCGGGTTCATTTTACTTATGACTTTTTCGATGAACCATAAGGCAATTTTTTTTAAATTCTTTTTTTTTTTTTTTTAACTTTTTTTTTTTAATCGCCCAAAACATCATTTGCAATAATTTTGTTTTGATCTTCCCACACTCACAGATAACGATAAAAATCAAGCCATACAAAATACCTCAGCCTGATGAGTGCGAAAAAAAAAAAAAAAAAAAAAAAAAATTGATCATAATCATGTCGGACCAAACAATCGAAAGTCGTTATCTCTTCACTGCAGACGAAACATTCCAATCATCAGGTGGTTTCCTGGATACTTAACGTTTTTTGGACGCCCATCAAAAATGATTATGCGGGTGAAATGAGTTTTTGTTATTGTTTTACACCGCGATAACATTTTCAAAGTGTTTTATTCTCCCCCCTTTTATGAATAAAATTATGAACTTCATTTTTTTCCGCATTAAAAAGGAATCGATGTACATTAAACCGTTTCGCTCGGGTAAAAAAAAAAATGTTTTCAATTATCAAAATATCTCGGATTACAACTTTTTTTTTTTTTGCCTAATCGCGAGAAGCTGGAATTTATCAAAGAAAAAGGGAAAAAGAAGGGAAAAAAAAGGAAAATGCATTTTCAAATTAAAAAGAATAAACTCTGCCGTATAGAATTACGGAAAAGGAACCATAATTATGCTTTTGTATTCCTTACGCTCTTTCCTTTTTTTTTTTAGTATAATTCGATTGCTTTGACTTCCCGATTTTTCCCTGACGAAGCAAATGGTCCCGCAGGAAAATAGGATAATTAAACGAATTGGCCTTTTTAGTTGTCACGAGGTAGAATGAAATGACTTCAAAAACAAGTCTGACTGCTTGCAAAAACATTCGCATCAACAACAGCTGTTTCACCCAAACAAGTTAACTGATAAGGCTACGGAATTGTTTTTTACCTAAATGGAGTTTAGATCCCTTTTTTTTTTCCAAACTTTGATTGTCTACGTAGAATTTCTGAATAGGGCGAAAATGTGAATATTTTTAAAGGATTTTGAATGGAAAATCGGATTTGTGTTGAACGCGGAACTTTGAAAAAAGAAAAAGCACGTTTGGGGTTGAGCTTGTTGGTTTTTGTAACTGATATGGGGCCATTCAAAAATTTCTTCAGTATTACATTGGCGGTTTTTTTACCGCCTCTCCCACTTGCTGGAAAAAATCGACGTCACATGAATCCCCCTTTAAAAATTATGTCAGATTTTAGGTTAATAAAAAAGAGGGTCCCTCCTTTAGGCAAGTTTAAAGTAGTCTTTTGCAAGTTAAACGCGTTTAAATATGTCTTGTACACGTTCGAACAAGTTTGATCTTGTCTAGGGCAAGTTCAAAGAAGTTTGAACGTGTCTACTGCAAGTTTGATCTTGCCTAGTGCAAGTTTGAACAAGTTTGATCTTGTCTAGTCTAAGTTCGAAAAATTTTGATCTTGTCTAGGGCAAGTTCGAACAAGTTTAAACGTGTCTAGTGCAAGTTTGATCTTGCCTAATGCAAGTTTAAACAGGTTTGATCTTGTCTAGTGCAAATTTGAACTAGTTTAAACAAGTTCGATCTTGTTTAGTGCAAGTTTGAACAACAAAAAAGGGACATGCCTATTGTATTAAAGCTATAAACGAAATTTGTGATCATTTCTACATACCGTCTACTCCCCTCTCTCCCTATAATGTGCTGACATAATATTTGAATTGTCTCTAAGCGAGTGATTGTCTTAACAGAAATAAAGCCAGACGATTTATATGATGTTCTTATGATAATTCATTCCTTCGTGTTCCCTTAGGATATCACTTTTAGTTTGTTGTAATTGTCTTAATGAATCTTGTCGATTACCGAGACCCTCAGATTCCGGAGTCTTCATAGTCAAAGAACCGTATTCATTCCCCAATAACGGGGGGCGATCCTCGCCTTGGTGCCACGGGTGGGAAAAGTCAATTCCGAGCTTGGAAACTATTGTCGACTGCAATAAAATCCCCGGGATTTCATTTTGATTTCGAAAAGCATCCGACTTATTCCGAAATTACTTTTTTGCGACACCCGTTTCCCTGAGGAAATGAATGCAACAGATTCAATATCCAAGATATGCATTTCATACACGGAATGCATACCAAACGAACGGATCTAACGTGTCAGATAGATGTAACCTTCCTTATTATTCAAACCCCCGAACCAATTATAATTTAGACTCCGAGCATCCCGTAAGCAATCGCGGTTTTTCGTTTTTCAAGAATTGAAAATTCCTAATAAAGAAGCGGTTTTTCATCGTGAGATTAAAATCCCGGAGGTTTTTACATATTTTCTTGTCGTGTCTTCAAAATCATTTGTGTGATAGGCCTATGGTGTTTGATTCCTCCAGCTCGTTATTTTTTCGAAAAATAATAATTACATTGGACTTGTTTTGAGCGAAGTAAGGAAAAAAAAAGAAAAAGGTTCCGTAGGGATGGAAGAAGTATTGAAATGCAGAGCCTTTTTTCTGTTTACGAAAGAACCGTTAAAAAAAAATAGGTAAAAATGGAGGGGGGGGGGGGGGGCGAAATAAAAAGTTTAAAGATTTTTGGGGAACAAAAATTTTAAATTTTTAAAAAACGAACGAGAAATAAAAATAAGAATAAAAATAAAAAGTTCCTGAAGCTGGTACTGTTTTTTTGGGATTCGGGGACATAAAAAACAAAACTCAACGTAAGCCGACCAGGTTTCGATTTATATTAAATCATTATCAAGGCTAAAAGACAAAATACGACAAAGAATTAGAAATTAAAAATTAAAATAGAGATGGAATAGGCCATTGACCTTGTACGAACCTCGCTTTACTAGTCTTTTAATAAACTACTCATTATTTCTAAATTATAAAATCGGACTATTTTAACGGATGACATTATATTAGCTTGATTAAAGTTGTTTTAAGGCATAAAAATATAAATACAATTAAATAAAAATTAAACTTTTAAAATATCAAGCTGACACGAAAACAAAACGCCATATTCAATTCATATGTTCGACAAAAAACGCGGCGGAAACGGATGAAGTCAAATCAGCATCAAAGATATAACCGACAAAAGATTATTTAAATTTATTGAGCACGTTTTGGTAGATCGCGCTACATTTTTTGAAATCTGACTGAACATTAATATTATTTTTATTGCAAACAATATGAAACGCTTCCAAATGCGATCTCTTATTCCAATCCGATTCTTTTTCCAAAATCTGTATTTTATCCCATTGCATAGTGTGGTTATTATCACTATTTAAAATATGTTGAGCTAGGCCAGTATTATCATTACCTTTTTTCACATCGGTTTTATGGTTGCCTACCCTTTCTTTTACATATTGACTAGTTTGACCTATATAAACCTTATCACATGTACAGGGAATATATTGTATTTATATATTGTATATATATTGTATATATATATATTGTATTTATATTTTTATGCCTTAAAACAACTTTAATCAAGCTAATATAATGTCATCCGTTAAAATAGTCCGATTTTATAATTTAGAAATAATGAGTAGTTTATTAAAAGACTAGTAAAGCGAGGTTCGTACAAGGTCAATGGCCTATTCCATCTCTATTTTAATTTTTAATTTCTAATTCTTTGTCGTATTTTGTCTTTTAGCCTTGATAATGATTTAATATAAATCGAAACCTGGTCGGCTTACGTTGAGTTTTGTTTTTTATGTCCCCGAATCCCAAAAAAACAGTACCAGCTTCAGGAATATACGTTAGGGACGATAAATTATTTAGTATTTAAAAATAAAAAGGTGCAACTGACATATCTATAATTGGAGATAGACCGTTTCGACTCTTAACTAAAACCATGTGACCACAATTTTACACGCTTATATTTGCGTAAACCTGTGGTCACGTGACACTTGCACAAACACTCGAAACAGACTATCTCCAATCATATTTACGATTGGAGATACGTTAGTTGACCTCTGACGCATGGAAATAGTGGAGTGTACGTTTTCACGTCGTTATTGGTAAAAAAATGTCATGATTGTAATTTTTCCCTTATTTTCCCTTTTTTGCCTTTTGCAAATCTCAATTTCCTTTTTTTTAAAGTCATAACTGAATCTATAAAATATAAAAGACCGGCTACTGTCAATTTAAAACGAAGTAAATGGACTGTTAACATTCCAAGCAAGTGGACCTAGATAATCAACAGGTGTTTTTGAAATTCTTTATGTCATTGGTAAACTGTCGGAATTATTTATTGCTGATTCTGTGTTACCCTTTTGCTCTGGTTGCAAACTTCATTCATCAGATTTACAGCTATTTTATCCGTGTTTTTTTTTCCCTCTTGTTTTTCCATTTTAATTAACACTTTTTTTTAACGCACAAAAAAACTTTTTAATTTTTATGTAAATGTAACGGTAAATCGCTGAATTTAAGAGTACAAAAAAAAAAAAAAAAAACCTGACCGACTTCTTACGGATCACAGCATCTCGAGCGATGTATTATATGCACTTTGGCATATTGAAAAGAGCAATAAGTTTAAAAAACAAAAAATACAAAAGAGAGCTTTTTTCGACAAAATGCTTTTAAAAGATTTTTTTTTCTTCTTCTTTACTCCTCCCTTTCTTTTCTTTTCCTCCTCTCCTCTCCCCTTTTTTCAAGTTTGTACATTATATTCCATTTGTGAAAAAGGGATTGTTGATCACACTCACATCGATGCCACGCATGCTGAGCAAACATAATAACCGAAAAAAAAAGTCGCATTCTCGGTGAAAAGTGAAGTCTAAATCCAAAACCCTTGCTTTCGGATTTATTTAACTTTTCACTTCACGCCCTTTGCGATTCAGAGAGTGATCTTTGAACCTACATATTTTATTCTTTTTTAATTTATGTCGTCGTTTCGGTTTTTAAAAGGCGATTTGAGGGCTTTATTTTTATGGAGTTTTTGAAGCTTTTGACATTGATCAAACAGTGAAGAGTTGTAGTCCGTTCAGGAGGGATTACTTTTAAAAAGTGATAATCCTGTATTTACCCATTCACGAATTAACGAACCTTATTTCCTTTCAAATTATTGGTGACCTGAAGGCCGATTTTAAATGTAAATGAAAATTATTAATTAACTAATGTCTCCTGGGGTGGATCGAAACTGACGAATTTTGGAGTTTGAAAATTCCTGATGGTGGAGTGGGTGCCTTTTGGCAACATTATGAACCCTAATTTTTTTCAGATTTTCTGATGGTCATCTTTAAGTCGTGCAATGACCTAAAAGTTTTGGGAAATTGTATGGTGGGTGGTGGAAAATTATATCGATTTGAAAAAAAATTAATTTTGCTTTCGAAAATTCGGTTTTTTACAAATGAAAATGAGATCGGATCGCACCGAAACCGTGCCAAACAGTTTTGTTATGATTTAGAGGCAACGACTCAATACCATAGCAGGGAGTTACTTTTTACACTTTTTGATGGTTTTTCCACAAAACAAATGTAAAATTCAAAACCAAATTAAAATCTGTTTATACAAACATCAAGAGTGGTCCTTTAGCTTTCATACGATACCCAAATGTAATATCTATACAGGAACAAAAACTCGATTTTGCAAAAAGGCGTCGTTCTAACAAAAACGGGGTTACTTTTTACAATTATGTTCATACCTGAATATCTGTAATAATTGAAGAAGACATGACAAAATATTAGCTTCTGTAAACGGAAAATGTCTTAATAAAACGATTTTTACGTTGTCAATTCGTTGTGGATTTAGCACCCATAGGACATCGCCATTGAAATATCTGTAAAAAGTAACCCCATTGATCGTAATTTTTTTTTTTTTTTCCCCAATTTTGTTTTGGCTTCTAATAGTTTAATTTTGAGTGAAATTAGGATGATTATTTAAAAGACTAATTAGTGCAAGGGCGAAAATCATTTTAATTTCAATTTGACCGGTGTATGCAGCAGAATGCATTTTAGCATTTTAGGTTGCTTGATTTCTTAATTTTTTTTTTTTCATAAAAAACTGAACATTTTCATAATAAAACCAATTTAGGCAACTAGGCTTTTGTATAACACTCAAAAATAATCAATAATTTAGAAATTGTTTAATTTTTGAATCAATTCTTATTCGTTTTCAAGTATTTTTAAAAAATAAAAGTGACTAAAGTAACCCCCTGGTACGGTAAACAAAATTCTCGTTTGTTTACGAAAGTTTATTTTTTTCAGTAAAAAATCATTTCTGTCTATTACCACGATGGTCTGCTTCTATATTTTCTGAGACTGATTGACAAACCGATATACGGTCGCCGTCACCACATTTAAATTAAGAAAAAGAAAGTTTGAAACAACATCATTTCCCAATTTATTTTCAGTCGGGGATGACTAATCACGTTAGGAGAACGGAAACGTATAAACAAATAATTAATTAATAAAACAAAAACATTTTACGACTAAAGGTTTTCTTTTCTAGATATTAAGTTTCTGATTTAATTTTTATCTCGGAAGAAATCATTGATTACACTTGGGAGGCGAGGGTGCAAATTGAAGAGAACTCATTAAGCATTTCGTTTCGCTAAATCAGGCATTCGCTTTTTTTTTTTTTTTTATTAGTATTGATGATTCCAACAATTATCATTTATTCTAACTTTTCAAAAAAAAAAAATGAGATCGGTGAACCGATCAAAGTGCTTTATCGACTACTTAAATAATTCTCAAAAATATGGTTAGTTTTGCGATCAGAGTATATCAAAGCCGAGTACGGGCATAAAGAATTCGAATTTCTGAAAAATTATTTCAGATTCGGAATCCTCTACCCCGAAAATATTTTCAAAAATACGGTTAGATTTTTGATCAGAGGTCCACCAAAGCCACGGTTTGGGCATACAGAATCCGAATTTTGGAAAAATTATTTCAGATTCGGAATCCTCTACCCCGAAAATATTTTCAAAAATACGGTTAGATTTTTGATCAGAGGTCCACCAAAGCCACGGTTTGGGCATGCAGAATCCGAATTTTGGAAAAATTATTTCAGATTCGGAATCCTCTACCCCGAAAATATTTTCAAAAATACGGTTAGATTTTTGATCAGAGGTCCACCAAAGCCACGGTTTGGGCATACAGAATCCGAATTTTGGAAAAATTATTTCAGATTCGGAATCCTCTACCCCGAAAATATTCTCAAAAATTCGGTTAGTTTTTTGATCAGAATTCCACCAAAGGCGCAATACGGCCATAAGGAATCCGAATTCCGGAAAAATTTTTTCAGATTCGGAATCCTCTACCCCGAAAATATTTTCAAAAATACGGTTAGTTTTTCGTTAGCTCCCACGAGGAACCCGCCAATCAGCATCCAAATCGCTTTGTTGACGTAATCGATGACGTCAAATCGTGACGTTACAAAAGTTGGAGATATCGGTTTTTAGGCCTAAACCCATAATTTTAGCCCTGTTCACCATTTCTGAACTACTTAACAGAATTTAACCAAATTTCAATAGTAGCGTATCTGGATGAATATCTACTGCAGTACGAAAATCGGACTCAATCGGTAGCTGCGTTCGCGATTTATAGTCAAAAAAGTTCTTGAAATTGTTGAAAATCCAACATTTTCACTGACTGCTTCCGAGTCGCTGAACCGATTTGGCTCAAAAACTAATCAGCACCTACATTTTATTAGAAGTTGCTACCCACCAAAAATCATCGAGATCCGCTCTTTCGTTTTTCTGCTTTTCGACGGACATCCCTTTTTTTTGTCACATCCGGTCATATATTCATACGGTCATACGGTCATACACACATACACACGTCCATCCACCATCCAAATTTTGCTTTTTTCGGCATCAGGGGACCTCAAAACGTGTAAATATATCGAAAACTGAAAATCTGAAATTTGTGCTAAATGCAATGCTTTATTCTCCCTGCGGTCGATAAAGCAAAAAAAAAAAAGAAATCAAAAAATCAAAAAGCCTTAAGGTATTAGTGTATTAGTTTGTTTGCACCACCGGCCAGTTAGCCGAGCGGTGAAAAATTATATCAATTTTAAAAAAAAAAATCATTTTGTTTTCGAAAATTTGGTTTTTTACAAATGAAAATGAGATCGGATCGCACCGAAACAGTGCCCAAAAATTTTGTTATGTTTCAGAATCAAAGATTCAATATTTAAAATGTATGGAAAAGCTTCCCAAGAAAAAGTGCGTTATAAAATTTTATAACTCTAATAACGTTTTGGCCGATTATAAAATTTTATAACTATTTATAAATTTTTATAATTCCAATTTTTAACTGAGCAATATATTAATTTTATGCTTGAATTGCACTATATTTAGCATATGGGGACTTTCTAGGCTATTTTTAAAACATTTTGCACGAGGAAAAAAAAGAAAAAAAAAAGAAAAAAAAGTACAATTTTTTGGAATAGAACTCGAGCCTTGTGGTCGACTTACCAGCCACTTTACCCACTACACCACATTTCCACTGAATTTAAAAAGCGGCAATATGGTTCTTAAGTTGACAATTATTTTAACTTATCATATTTTCCAGATTTTTCCGAATTTTCAGTTTAATTCTGGTATTTTTAATTGGACAAAGGCTCAAAAATAAAGAAAAACAGAAATAGAAAAATTCGGGAAGCGTTAGAAGAAAAAAAAAACTTAGAAAAAAAATTGAAAAAATTTGGGGTTATAAAATTTTATAACTGAATTATAAATAGATGTCTTTTTGGCGGGTTATAAAATTTTATAACGAAGTTTAAATTTTTAATAACTCAGGTTTATAACACACTTTTTCTTGGGTTTATGGTTCCTAAATTTACGCCATTGTTTATTTTTTGTTGTTGAAATAGTTCCCAATTTCACCGCTAGAGCGCTGTACTTGTCTCTATGAATGAAACATTTTTTCATTGCGAAAACAACTAAAAATTATGAAATATAGGAACAATTAAGTCTTGTTCATGCCTTTGAAATCATGGATCTGTATCTCTAAGCATAACAAAACGTTTTGGCACAATTTCGGTGCTGTTAGACCACTTTTCATATATAAAATACCGGATTAAAAATAATTTTTTATACAAATTTTTTTAAATCGTTTAAATGTGTCCAGGGCCCGGCTAACCGGCCGATGATATAAACGAACTAATACTGTAGAAGGGTTACTTTTTACACTTTTTGATGGTTTTTCCACGAATCAGATATAAAATTTAAAACCAAATTAAAATCTGTTTATAAAACATCAATAGTGGTCCTTTAGCTTTCATACGATACCCTGCTATAATATCTACACTTGTTCTAACACGAATAAAAACTCGATATCCAAAAGGTGTCGTTAAAAAAAAATGGGGTTACTTTTTACAATCATATGTTCTTTTCAATTTTTTTTTTTTTTTGGTTTATAATAGTTTAATTTTGAGTGAAATTAGGATGATTGCTTCAGGGGCTATGTAGGGCAAGTGCGAAAAGCGATTTAATTTCAGTTTGACCGGTGGATGCAGCAGAATGCATCTTAGTATTTCAGGTTGAGTGATTTCTTCATTTTTTTTTCTCGTATTAAAAACTTTATATTTTCATTATAAATCAAGTTTTGGCAACTAGGCTTGAACATAACACTCGAAAATAACCAATCATTTAGAATAAGTTTAATTTTTTTAAGATATTTATTTTCGGTCCTAATTGATAATCTTTATTGCATTTTTAACGGGATATGGATCTTTTTATAAGAAAATCACGATTAAAAGTTCGTGAACTTAGTAAGCTAAACATAGGAAATCAGTTGAAAAGTTAAATCGAAGTGGCGAAAGATGGAATTGAACCATCGATCTTTCGTTTTCATGACGACTGCTCTACCACTAAGCTACACCACTTGATTGTCGAAGTAGCTTAGTGGTAGAGCAGTCGTCATGAAAACGAAAGATCGATGGTTCAATTCCATCTTTCGCCACTTCGATTTAACTTTTCAACTGATTTCCTATGTTTAGCTTACTAAGTTCACGAACTTTTAATCGTGATTTTCTTATAAAAAGATCCATATCCCGTTAAAAATACAATAAAGTTTAATTTTTGAAAAAATTCTTAGCCGTTTTCAAGCATTTTTAAAACATAAAAGTGTCAAAAGTAACCCCTGGAGTAAAAAGTAGCCCCCTGTTACGGTACCTTTAGTAGAAATCGAATCAAGAAAACGATTTTTTTTTTCTTTTTTCGAAAACAACATTTGACCTAAATTTACATGGTACGAAAAGTCATAGGAAAAGTCTCTCCCACAAAAATCTCCGAAAATGACCATTTTCTTTTTATATGACTTTTCTTTCCCATGCCAAATTCGAAATCGATATTTCGAAAAACGAGACAAACAAACATTTGACTAACACGTCTTCATCCTCGATATCCTGAAATATTACGGCTTAAAGGAATTATTCTTTTTTTTTTTTTTTCGAAAAAAGAAAAAAGAAAATATTCATCATTTCTGAAGGGGGGCCGGGGGAGGATTATATTCCATTTTAAATTCGGTTGCAATGTTCTCTGCAGACTCAATTCATGAAAACGTACTTGAAGCAATGACGAGATGATGATGGGAGAAATACACGGAAATTATACTTTCAAATGAGATACAAGTCAGACAACGGATTCCGAGTGATTATACTGGGTTAAATATCTATCACGGGTGTTTTCTCCTGCTTCACCGAGAATTATTTTATTACGCCCTGGTCTTTATCACACAATTAGGTTTCCGATGGTCTTGTACCGTCAAGACCATTCATTTGCTCAAATCCCGAGGATTAATCCCGGCTTTAAAAAAAAAAATTCTTTATTTTGAAAAAGCGACGTCGCTAATTTTTATTGACATGGATTGTGAAAAATTGCTCACGTAATATATATTTTTTTAAAAAAAATAAAAAAAAATAAATTCCTGTGGGGAAAGCAATGAAACGGACATAACGATAAAACTATTTCGGAAAATATTACTAACCTCTCAGCCGTTTATTGAGCAGGGGAAAATAGAAAATGATTTTCTTCACTTCATTTTTCCGAGAAATCTTTCTAGTTTGTAAAAGGTTATTTTATTGTGTTGAAAATTTAATACTTGGGAGTTCCCGATACAATCTTGCTTGATTTCCTGAGATTTCTTTTTTTTTTTTTTTTTCCTACGATGTGCTGCAGATGGTGCTCGAACGTCCGGCACGTACAGCTGGAGACGGCGAAAACGTTTTCGAGGAGCGCGGAACGTCAAAAGATTGATGACTGGATGCGTGTAAAGACATACAATTTTTCTTTAATGCTTTTGCCCTTGATTTATACGAGTTTCTCTCCTTTTCTTGCTTGAGCATAAGTTAAAAATCGGATGAAGGAGAAAAGGTTCGATGAAATTGCACGGAATGTAATTTGTTCCTTTGAACTGAAGCATTCCTTTCGAGTTGCCCGCTCGACTTGAAAGCACCTAGTTGAGCGTGAAGATGAGCTCTGATTGGAAGTTAATCAGGACGTGAATGTCGAATCAATCATCAAATTAGCTAGCCATTTTTTTTCACGATTTCCTCCCCCGGCCTAATCTTGTCTTGATATTTACAGAAGAAAATTTTCGACTAACATTTTTTTTTTCCTGTCTAAAAATAAGCAAACATAAGACCGTAAATATAAAGTGTTTTTTTTTATATTTTTTTAAGAAAAAATAAAAATATTTTTTAACATCTCAATTTTCAAACATTTCCTGAAAATATAAAACCCGCATAAATAACTCTCCGTTTTACGAACAAGAACAAAAACCTTATTAATAACACAAAAAACACAATTCCCGCCACCTTTTTGAAATTCATTGGGAACCTCAATTAAATTTTTTTCCCCCTCCCTCTCCCTCTCTCTCTCTTTTCCCTTTTTCTCTCACACATCACACACCAGTTTTCCAACGAGTTGAAGTAGCGTGTTATTCGACGTTGAACGATGTGAAACAACTCCTCAACACCATAAAATAATATCCTGAAAATATAAGATGACGTGAACAAAATGTATTTCCTGACCTTATGTAATGAACTTTTGATCTACCGATTTCTATTCGAAAATGTGTTTCCCTCAATGCTCTATAGAACTTACTGAAATTCCCTGGGGTTTTTCTTCGTTTTTGTCGACCAAGGTTAAGGTTTTCTGTTTTACATTTAGTATGTACGTTTTTACCGATTTTTACTTCCAACCCCCTTTTATTCCCCCCCCCCCCCCTACTTCCACTTCCAACACGGCTCTAAATGATGCCTTATTTTTGCAGACTTGAACTAAAAATATTCTTTCAGGAGGCTTATCTTTTCCACACTCAGAAAAAGGAAATGGTTTGAGCAAGTTCTATCTTGCAACAAATCAAAAATGTTCCGTAACAAAGCAGAAATGCTTTTGCGTTAGCTAACAGGTTGTTTCTTGACAACATATTTTCATTGTTTTCGCATGATTAATGTTTTATCACAAAGGCATTTTGGCTTTCGCTTTAGTCGACTTGGCACGACTGGACAGGTAATGACTCGTGATCAATATTGTTAAGCTTCAACTATCGCGGTCGGGCACTGGATGGGTGACAATCGAAGCTCCTCTCCATTTAGGGGAGAATGTTTAAACCTGCAGGTATGTTTGTATTATGCTCGGCCGTATAGACATGTCCCGCTTAACTACTCATATTTTAGTTCTAAAACGGACCATTGATGGCGCTCGATCTTAAGAGACGCAACATGTGTAATCGTTTAAGTTGGGACTAGGGCTATAAGTAGGTAAATCCAATAGGCGTCCGATAAATATCCTCATGACGTTCTCGAGACTGGATGGACTTGGCTATCTTGGGGAGTGAAGAAAACGGAAAGGTCAACTAAATCTAGACTTCAAGTGAGGTCACGACGTCTATGGGAAAACAACGTATCCAAGGATGCGGGTCGGCTAGGTATTTCAGTCTGGAGTTAGTCTTTGGGGCCTGGCGGAAAATCTGTTATGTAATAATAGGGCTTATGGTCTTGTAAATCCTCCTAAGGGTCAGTATGTGCGTGCGTGTGACTTAAGTTTTCTTAAAGGGGATATTTAAAGATGACTTTATCTCGCTAAGAAGGGGAGATGGCAGCATCCTCCGTTTCCCCCATAAGCTAAGTATTGCCAAAGGCGGGAGAGTATCAAAAAGTATCAAAATTTATCTGGATGGTCTCAAAAGTATGGAGGAGTCAGCACCAGATTTTCTTGCTTTCGGGTCAGCAACACAGCGCAGCACAAGACAACATTACATGGGTGCCATTTCCCTTGGCTGAAAATAAATCGTTTTCTAAACTTACCGAATTTATTCCCTGGGTACAAAGCAGCTAGCAAGGCTATCGCCAATGCTAGATGGTGAGACATTGCTTACTTATCACATAGTTTTACCTGGAAATATAAAAAAAAAAAAAATAATAATAATAATATAATAAGCTAATGTAAAATAACTCCGATATAACTCACACACGCATATACTTGTCCAAGTTAACAAAATACAAAGCTGGAGGGATAAAGGGCAGCAAAATATTCAAAAGAGAAGCAGCGAGAGTCAGTTTAAAGAGAAAGATACATCGCTTTAACAACCCTTTTTAACTTTTTTTCTCAGAAGGGAGGAAAAAATTACTGACTTCTAAATATTCTCTTGCCTGTATCCAATTCTTTGGAAAATAAAACTGCTTTTGCAGCGAATTTATCTGTTAACAGGGTGTGAATTTTCCTGGAAACAACAAAGGTACCAAATGGGGAAATGCTTCATATTTTATTAATAATAGATTTCGGTTAAATATATACGAGATGTTTCTAGCAAAAGGAACTCGGCATCGTCGCCGCCACGAAATTCCATTTTGGTAATAACCTTTTCTCCATTCTCGTTGTTTCGCATTGATCTTCGGGCTTTAATATTGTCGCTCTATGAAAGATTATCATACCGCCTTCTTTTTCCTACGCCAACAATTTTTCCCGTTTGAAAAAACGGGGAAAAAAAAGTGCAGTATAATGACCGCGAAAAGTAAAGAAACAAAGTCAAGGGAACAAAAAAAAAAAAAAAGGAAATTGAGTTTTTTCAGTATGAAAAGTTCCTTATTATCATTTTGATTATACCTGGCAAATCAATCATCCTAAAACAATATTTAAAAAGCGGGAAATTTTTTTCCTCCCCATAAAATTTTTGCGTAAGATGAAATGAAAAACCTATGGGATTCTTACGAGAAGGTTTTTTTTCCTTTTTGAAGAGCTGATTAGGGATCAGTCTACTGCACAGAAAAAAAAAGGGAAATTGAATTTTTCATGCGCTAACATATCTGACGTGTGGTCTTTTTATTTATATATGGCCGCGTTTACCTTAACCGTTTGTTATGAATTTTCTTTTCTCCTCCCCCTACAAGTCGTGATTTTCAGTTTAATAAATATACGAATCACAAGAACAAAAGGAAAGATCCATCAGAGAGTTCATACGCTGTTCGTACTTGCCAGTTTGCTCTGGCAAAAGGAGTGTTTACTCAACAATGGTAATAAGGTGACTGCACACGTACAACGCAACGCAACCTTGCTTTTTTTTTTTCGCTGAAATGAAATGGGTTATAGGCTATATCTCTTCCATTTCTGCTCCCCCAAGTTGGGGGGGGGGACAACATATCCAATTTTTTTTTAAACTAAATGAAAATTAGAAATGAACGATTCTGAACTAGCAATTGATTTTCTTTTTCAACTGAAAAAATGTTTCTGTTTATTTTGCTTTCGGAAAAACGAAATAAAAAAAGTGGATTTTTTCCTTCATTAATTACTTGTACCAGCACCCTATCCTATAAATGTTTCATTTTTTTAAAAATTGTGTATTATACTTATAATTATGGGTTAAAAAATTTGAAGTCGCCACTGGAGAGAATAAAATTTTGTCCCTTATTGGAAGTTTCAAGGTATCAAAGCTAGAAAAGTCGAACGAAAAGGAGAAAATATTCGAATTTTCATTGAACGTCATTTCGGCGAAACTATCGAACGAGTTGTACTATCTGATTTAAAGGTGATATAAGATCTTTGGAAAACTTTTTAAAGATTATAATAGCACCACTCTTCTACTTTCATTTAAATGAAAAAGTAAAATAAAAGTCCACATTTAGCTGGAGAATCGATCCATCCACCTATATTATCTGACATTCAAAGGGAAATTAACTTTTAACACCTGATGCCGTATTAATTTAATTAAAATTTCAATCTTAAATTTATTTAAATTACTTAATTTATTTTCAAAAACAATTTAATCTTGCGCTACGATTATTTCTAACAGAATTGTTAATAAATGGAAATATCGAAATTAAGGGAATAAACTTTTGGGAAAAAGGTTATCTCCTCTTTTTCCGTCTCCGTCGTCGTCGTCATCATCATCATCATCATCATCGCAGTCGTCGTCATCGTTTATTTTGTTATGGAAATGATGAAAAATCATCGCGCGTAAGGCACGTTTCGCTTTTTGATTACGGGGGCTTTTTACCGTGTTCACGTGGACGATTAAAAATTGAAATATATCCGTCTACCTCCGGTAAGTCCAATATTAAAAATAATAAAATAAAAAAAAAATAAAAACTCGTTTAGAAAATGGAGAGGAAGTCAATATATTTTTATTTGATAATTTTATTAGATATATCTCAGCAAGAGGTTGCATAAAAGATTTTTAAACGGGGTGAGTCTCCGGGGTAGGCTTCAGTCGTTGGTTTTCACGGTCCTTGAATCCCGATGAAAAAAAAAATTAATTTCTTTATCGACTTCCTCTTCAATCTTAGGGGAAATCATGATAACGTTATTCATTCGAACCAACGATGTTATGGTTGATTTCTCCTTTTTCCTGAGCTGCAGCGCATTTACGACCTTTTTTTTTTCATCAACCCCCATCCGGTTCTCTTCGCTTTCTTTCTTCATTCCCCCCTCCCCCCTTTTCCGTTCGTTTCCTATTTAATTAAGGTATTCGATTTCAGGAAATGTATCCCAAGTTTCCAGTCGAAACAATGGGAAATGATCCTATCGCCGGTTTTCGCTCAAGACAAAAGAAGGAAAACTAGTTACAATTATATCAGTGAGACAGTAGTACCTTCAAATTAAAGTTCCTTTACTCACTCTCCAGTTTGTAAACTGCACCCAGCAAACTCTATTTGAAGTAAATAACAGGGCAGACAATAGGCAGGTTAATGAATAGCTACGGTAATATATGGTCGAGGAAGAGTAAAAGCACTAAATTTACACGAAAGTTAATGTTATATTGGCTTGCTTTTTGTGCGAACAGTCTGATTTTGGTTGGTTTCCTCCCCCTACCCCTCCCCTCACCACCTCCTCATCCTCTCCTCTGCTTCTCTCTTTTCTAAATTTAATTTTATGACTTAAAAAAAAATCCATAAAAAAGAAAAAAATCTCTCTTGATATGAACAAGAGGGAAGTAACGTAAAAAGGCAAAAAACGCAGATGGGAAAAAGGAAGTTATGAAATGTGTTGTTTATTCGATGAGAAAGGAATATTTGGGAGGATTGATGGGAAAGCCTGAGGCCTGGAGTGACAACATTCCCAACTAAGAGATAAATCTTGTCTCGCGAAACTTTTTCAAATCGCGATGAGAATATTTTATTTTATACAGCCAGTGTTTCAATATTTGTTTTTCAGACTTGAAACTGAGAGTAACCCTTTTTTTTTCCTTCTCTCCTCTTTTATACTGTGTCAGGATGAAAGTTGGACGGATCTCTTTGATCCATTTTTTTTTTTTTAGAAAAATAAAAAAGGGGGAAAAATTGTTCCGCGGAAATTACGTAGAGTTTTTACCCCCCTATTTTTTGTTCCGTTTATTTATTTTTTTTTTTTAAGCGCACCGATGTCAAAACGATTTCATTTCAATGACCGACCGAAAAAACTATATTTGAAAATTGCAACAAAAGAGAAGGGAAAAAACGGGGAAAGTTTGTTTTTAGCCCTACATTAAAAAATTTTATGTAAAAAGTAACATAATTCACTAGTAAAAAAAAAAGTCTACATATATTTTCTTTTGTAAATTTTACATAAAACGGTTATGTTGCATCAATCTGATTGTTGATCAACCGAGAACCGATCGTCGTTTGTCAACATAAAATGTTTACAGTCAAATTTTAACATAAAAAGTGTTTACATATGGAATATGTAGCCCTTTTTTAAGGTTGTTAACATAAATTTTTTTTTTTTTTTTTTTTTTCAGCTCTGGAATTTTTGTGTCCGATTCGAGTTATAAATACATAACATACACTTTATAATGAATAGAAAAAACGAAAAAAAAAATAAAAAATGAAGCTCTTCACGTCTCTCAAACACTAGTTTAAAGCTTACTTTGTCTTCAATTAATTAACAAAATTAACACGTATTCTTTTCCTCAAAGGACCGGAACGATGAAAGAACTTTTCCCTTTTCTAAACGTTCCATTATACGACCTTTTAATGTTATTATGCAGGCCTACACATTCAGTATAGTGAAAACTTTTTTTTTTCATCTCCTCTTTCTCTCTCTCTTTTTTTTTTTTTTTTTTTTTTTTTCAAGAAAAAGGCGTAGGCTTTATTAGAAATAAAGTTTTCCATTTCAATTCATTTTTTTTCTTCTTTTTTTGCGGTTTATTTTCCAGGATAAAACGTGATTACCAGCATATTAACATCACTTGAGAAAAATGTAAAAATTTTGCTTTCGGAATAGTTAGGGTATTTTGATAGTGCATTCACGAAGTGAATAAGAATATTTGTAATATCCTTTAATCTGGGCATTGTTTGATTTGTGACTGCGCGTTAAGGTAATTTGAGAGTCAAAAGTAGCTTCGATTTAATTCCAATGTTACTTTTTTTCTTCAATTTTAAATTTTTCGTTAAAAATGGAAATGTTTCCTGTTTTCCTAAAGCTCCAATTAGGCTGCAGGTTTAATGCGCGATTTTTTAAGCCTTTTGAGCGGAGTATAAAAGGTGCGTTTAGTAGGAATATCATTATCACTATTTTGGGTCGTAGCGAGATATTTGAAAATTTGTTTGGGGATTTCTTTGGTGACCAAGAATGTTAAGCTGGAAGAAATTAATGTACATTTATAAAGGGGTTAGGGCAGAGCCATCTTCAGTTCTCAGACCTGGGGGATACGGGGCTTGAGTGAAAGTGCACCTATGCTTAACTTATAGAAAGCGATGTCCTACCGCTAATCCGTAAATCCTAATTTAAAAAAAAATAAAATCAGCAATGCTGGAAGGACCCAAATTTAAACGTAATTAAAGAAAAAATATTTTCTATTGGTAAAAGTATTTTATATATAATAACTTTTTTATATATAATACACTTTTTATATTATATATAACCCATGCCCAGATGGGCATGGGTTATATATAAAATTTGCACAGTGCTGCCACATTCTGCGGGTCTTTTTCCTTTCAAAATCGTCTTTTTTATATTATCAAAAATATATTTTTGTTTTATTTTTTTTCAAGAAATATTATGGGCAGTTGATCCAACGATTTATGATAATTTATATTTCAAATTATGTGTAAATCATTAATTTTGTTAGGATCGAAATTTGGTGTGGGCCTATATCAGGCCCATACCAAATTTTAGGGACAGCATTTTTTTGACAAGCTATATTCTTCTTCTTCTTCTTTTAAGTGCCAGCTCCGCGACGAAGATTGGCTATCATCTGGACTATTTTTACTTTATCGACCGCTATCGACAAGCTGTATAAACAGGAACTATTGCATCCTTGTCATTTTCCAATTTATTCGCAGCATTGGAGCAATATTCATAAGTGGGTATGGGCCCCATAGGCCCATATCCGTTGGCTTCTCATTCTTCAGCATTGATTCAGCAGAGATCTCGAGTTGAGCCCGATGAGGCCTCTGTTCAACTTAATAGGTCTTACCTAAGAGATGGTTATAAAATTGAACCATAAAAAGGTTTTATGGTTCAATTGAAATTAAACCATAAAACCTTTTATGATTCAATTTTATAACCTTAAGACTAGAGCCCTGGCAAGCCTCCCTACTCCTCTTAGGTAAGACCTATTAAGGCCTTACCAAATTTCAATTTTTGAAAAATCGAAATCCTTACGAGCGCAAGCCCTTTGGACTTTTTGATATGAAATGGTATTTAATGATCAGAATCATTCAAATTTCCAGAGTCTCAATTAATTCCATCTTTCTTTAATTTAGATTTACTTTCTTTTAAGTTTTCGATTTCTTCCGCTTTTTTAATTTTTTCTTTGCAGCGGGTGAAATAAGCAAAAATAACCGGTTCCGTTTCTAATTTTTAGCTTATACGAGCAAAAGAAACGTTTCTGTTTCCGAGCTAGCATAAGCTAAACTAAACATAGGCGCTACGAAAACGCTTCAACTCCCTGGTCCTCTGGCCAAAGCCCTATCAAGTTTTTGATCAGAGGAACCACCACTCCACGAAACACGCTCATAGGCCTAGTGGCCTATGTGGGTAAGTGAAGAAATTGCTTTCTTACGGTTGTGCCGCATTGTGTAGATTTTGGAAACTCGAAAAGGGTATCAAGGAAGTATTATGCATGAAGTAATTGGTAAAAAATTTCAAAAAATTCCGCTCCCACGTACTATCAAGACAAGTAACTATTGCTATCTTTGGACGATAAAAAAATTGATTTTCAGCATATTTGAATAAAATAATTACATTCGTGTAAAAAATGTTGCAGTAGCATGTTAAAACAACATGTTGCTCAACTGGTTGAAGCGTAAAAACATATTGCGTTACACTAAAAAAATTAAAAATGAAAAGTAAAAATTTTGAAATGTTGCGCAACATGTTGTCAAGAATTTTTCATGCTGCAACATGTTCAGCAACATTCTACCATAAATGTTTTAACTTGCGGTATTTGGGCTGAAGCCTCAAGCCGGAAAATCTATACGGCTATTTTTTATTAAATTTCTTGTTGTTTCTAAAATTGTTACCAATTTACTTTAGCCGAATTCCGAATTCCGGGGGAGGAATAATTCCAAATTTTGTCATTTCGATTTTTTTTTCTTTATTACCTTCCTTATTATACGTTTAACGTTTCACTGTGAGCTATATGGATCTGTCGGATATTTTTAAGACTCGAAAGACGCGTGCCCAATACATTAAAAATAGATAACGCGAGGGAGTCTTTTTACGATTCCACTCGAATCTGTAATTCGTGACAACTCGGTATCGTTCGGTATAGTTCGTTCTCGGCCGCGCCGCGCATAGCAAAGAAACTAGCGGTTATTTTCACAATGTTTAGGCACCAAGTGTTTATTTTTTTTGTAAGGTTTTTTTTTTTTTTTTTCCTTTTATTTTTTTTTTTTTTTTATTTTTTTTGCGGAAGTTAATTATTATAGAATTTCAATTAAGGAAACTCCTTCATTTCCAGCACAGGTCCATTGAAAAACATTCGATAGATTTCGATATTTTTCCATTGTCCAATTCCATCATGAAACTTGAAACGTCGAGGGGGAGGAAAGGATACGAGTTGTAACCACATATGAAGGCCGCATTATTACAACATTTCGGGTTTTATTTTTCTAGGAAGTAGCCCCTCGACGGAAGAGGGGATGTATGGGGGACCAGGGCGGCGGAGAGAAAGAAAGACGGAAAGTTGATATGGTGTGTAACTCGAAGTGGGTTGAAATATTCGGGAGTTGCAAATGTGTCTGCTAGAGTTAAAGATGAAAAGGGGCAAACTTGCCGTTGACAGCTTTCAGGATTAGTCTGAACTTTCCCAGCTAGCCTTCACTCCTCGTTGGGAAAGACTTGGTTTGCTAATACACTGGGTAATAACGATCCCTTATATACGATTCCTCAAAGAGATAAAATCATCAATTCGAAATTTGACGTTTCCCTCAAGATTTTTTTCTTCCTTTTTTTTTTTCTCCCGCCATTTTTTTTTTTTTTTTTTTTTTTAGGGTTTTAACACTAACAGGATTTACAAGGTATCATACTAAAGGCATATATGATCCTATGAATAATTCAAAATCCTTTTTTTTTTCTCCGAAGCTTCTATTGTTTTTTAATATTTTTTTTTTCTGCCTCTATATATAAGCCTATCGGAATACTCACAAAAAGCATTTTTTATAATCTGCCTTACAAAAAAAAAAAAAAAAAGAAAGAAATTTTTCGTTTCAAAAAAATAAAATAAAATAAAATAGGTTTTTATCGACCCTTTGAAAAAAAAATAGGGAGGGTGGATATCCCTCACTGATAAAGTGCCCATCATGGTTTTGTCAGTTATAATGACTGATCCGTCTTCTTCATACGTGATTTCGCATTAAACGACTTCCAATTATCCCTGTTAAACAATCAACAGATTGGTATAAGGTCCTTTTTTACTTTTTATGTAATCCACCCCTCCTGAGTCTACAGTTATCAATCACTATTGTTGATTTTAACTTTCCATGACGTTTTAGGTTGAATGAACCACTTTCGAGAATATATTACGAAGTAGCATCTTCAAAAAAAAAAAAAAAAAAAAAACAACTCTCTCTCTCTCTCTGCCCCCATCGATCGAAAGTAAACCAACCGTCGTAATATAAAATGATGTTTCTATTATTTTCGTTTTATGCCCGAACTTTTAGTTTTACCTCGGAATCGGGGAGCCGGGAGATCGCAAAATGAAAAGGATCTCCACCGTCCGTCCGTCCTAAGAAAACGGCGGCTTTCTCTCATTTATTTCCATGATTTACTCCGTGATTATCCTCTCTAATGTGACTCGGTTCTATTTTACTGATTAAACAACGTCTTCCTCTTTTATACAATTCATTGATGGCTTTTACATGACCCCGACTATTGCACACAGTGAATCTTTTCATCTGAAAGAACCGCGCTTAGGTATCTATCCTCTTCTTCATTTAGTTAATTAACCTTTTATTTACAAAAAAGGTCGTTTCCAAATTTTTCTCTTTTTTTTTTTTTTTTTTTTTTGCGGGCGAACAGCAATCAACATAATTATTTTTGAAATAAGTGCGGAAATATATATATATATTTTTATATCGTTTATTTTTAATTTGATTGCGGAGTCTTCCCCGAAATAGCTTTTCCCGTTTTGCGAAACTTATTGTTTTCTATTGTTCCTTTTTAATTATTATTGTTTTGCAAAAGGGGGATTTCAGTTACTTTAGGAGTGTTTCTCGGGATATTTTCTTCTCTGCCTTGCTGCGGTAATTTCAGTAATTATAAATAACTTATTTCCTGGAATTTAATGTTATTGGATATAGGAAAAGCGCCATGGCTAGTTTCAAAGACAATAGCTATGCAAAACCTTTTGTTTGTATATCTAAGAACGGGTTTTCAATTTTTTTTTTTTTTTTTTTTTTTTTTTTTACAAATTTTGGAAATAAAAATTAATTTATATG
The DNA here is from genome assembly GCA_037577465.1 of Liposcelis bostrychophila. Classification (NCBI taxonomy): domain Eukaryota; kingdom Metazoa; phylum Arthropoda; class Insecta; order Psocodea; family Liposcelididae; genus Liposcelis; species Liposcelis bostrychophila. The sequence goes on from CM075212.1 coordinate 10,991,165, forward strand.
CAAAAACCGGGGTTTAGTAATATACTATCGCACTTCCGGGTTAATTGAAACATTATATGGATTAGTGGTATAGATTATTCCCCAGTTTTTTTTTTTTTTTTTAATTTCAAAACACTGTATTTTCAAGTAAACAAATTAAATCTGATGCATTTAAATTACCCCTTTTTCGGAATACCAAGCACAAGCGTTTAATTAATCGTTGTCGCTATTTAAACCCGGTAACTATTTCCCAAGGTTTTCTGAAATTTATTTCCTGTTGCTTTTATCTCGGAGAAATCCCCTTTAACTTTTGGGAAAGGTTTAAAAAGTGATATTCCGATCGTGGGATGGTATCTTTATTTTAATGCAAAGAAATAAAAATTCGTATACAGAAGTTTGTACGGTCCTGGTGTCATAGCAACATTTCCGCGATGGCAAGATTAAAGCAGCTCCTTTTCTTGACTTAACATGTTGTGACCTGCCTAAGGTCTTCAAAACGAAGGCAGAGTCTCTTTCAGGTCCGTTCAAATGTTACGTTAGCATGAAATTTACAATTTTCGACACCCTCCCAAGAAAATGTGTGTTAAAAAATTTTATAACTCTATAACGTTTTGGCCTATTATAAAATTTTATAACGGCGTCTATTTAAGGGGGCAGTAATTTATTATTAGTAAGGCAGTACTTTTTCATAAAGTGGCAGTTTTTTTTAAATAGATTGGCAGTAAATTTAATAATATGGCAGTTATTTTATTGGCAGTAAGAAAAATATTTTGGAGGTGTAATAAAAAATTTAACATTTTTTGACATTTTTTAAAATAAAATGTTAACATAAATTGGCGCACTAGGGTGCGTCAAAATAAATCGGTCACTTCAGATTTTTGCTCCGAGGTCAAATTTTGGTTATTTACTGTGCAGAGGACCCTTTTAATTTTTATTAGATTTTTAAAAAATGTGTTAGAGGTCGCTAAAGTCGTTTAAAGCTTTTTTTAAGGGAAAAAACGGAATAAAAACGAATATTGAAAAATTCACCACTTTACGGAATACGGGGATTAAAAATTTTGTTTTATAGGGTGATGTTACCTATATATAGGGGTATTGACAAAAAAATAAGTCAGGCCGAAAATATCATCCATGTGGGGTGTAAAGGGGAATTTAACTTAAAAAATGTAAAAATTCGGGCACCCTTAGGCCCAAAAATTTGGGTTACGGGAGAGTGATTACAATTTAGTTAAAATATGTAGAATTAAGGTCACGTATGATATTTTTTTCGCATTTCAGTTTTTGTCCGAAAACAGGTCATAAAAGTATTTTTACTGTCCCATTTTATAGCCGCCTTTTATAACTATGTATAAATTTTTATAATTAGAATTTTTAACTAAGCAATATATTAATTTTATGCTTGAATTGCACTATATTTAGCATATGGGGACTTCACAGACTCTTTTTTAAACATTTTTTATGAGAAATAAAAGGAAAAAAGAATTACAATTTTTTGGAATAGAACTCGAGCCTTGTGGGCGACTTACCAGCTTCCACTACACCACTTTTCAACTGATTTTTAAAAACCGCAGACTTATAATATTTTCCAGATTTTTCCGAGTTTTCGGTTTATTTCTTGCATTTTTAATTTGACAAAGGCTCAAAAATAAAGAAAAACAGAAATAGAAAAATTCGGGAAGCGTTAGAAGAAAATAAAAAAGCTTAGAAAAAAACTGAAAATAATTTTTGTTATAAAATTTTATAACGAGTTATAAATAGATGTCTTTTTTGGAAGGTTATTAAATTTTATAAAGAAGTTTAAGTTTTTAATGACTCAATTTTATAACACACTTTTTCTTGGCTTACTTATAACATAAATTTTTTTACCGTGTGCTTACGTATAATTATTGACGGCCATTAAATCATACATGGACCATACATGTTTATGGACGTCCCTTTGTTCACCTTCGAAATGAAAAAAATCCCTGAGACATTCTTAGAAGTTGCTTGGTAGGTCATCTTGTGGCTTTAGTCTTGTACAGAAGACTATTATTATATTTATTATACTTATTATTATACTTATTACTGACATTTTATCATACCCTGACGGTCTTAAAAAATCCCGCAAAATTTTTTCTAGGACTGACCAATTCTAAAATTTAGATCCTAGCCAAATTCAACATTTCACATAAGAATTAAGATTAAACCTCAATAAAAATCATAAACTCCGCGGAACGGAAAATTTTTCCACATTGTAAAATGATTTAATTAGGCGTAAAGAAATAATTGTCGGAGATGAATCTCGCATGGAGATAGATATAACAGTTGACGTCACCATGTTGGATAATGTAATTTGTATGGTGCCCGAGATTTCCCGTCTTTCGATTTGCATATTTTCCCTACTTTGTTCAATGTGTATAATTCAAGATTTTACTAAAAGGGAAATGACCGTTATAACTGACCTGATAAAATCCCATCGTTTTTCCTACCCCCCATTCGAATAAATCGTGTAAGGCGTTAACCCGAAAAACACCACCGGGGTGAAATTTTCCTAGTGAAATTCAACAATCACTGCCCAGGACATGGTTTCGTATTAAAAAGCAATAATCTCGTAGGAAATCAAAAGCTGTCGATGACAACTTTTTGTAATTCAATTAGCCGAAGGTTCTCCCTATATACATAAAACCGGGGGAAAAAAACATTTTCGTTTTTATAATCCTCTGATGTAGATATCATATTTTTTCCCCGTGTTTGATTTGTGTTTCATTTCTGAAGTTAACGGAAGGTCTTATTTTGATATACTTTTTTTTTTTCCATTTTCACCGGTGTGTTTATTTTTCCGAAAGAAAAGAAATCCATTGTTTTAAATCATCTATCTGCGGACCCTCACCAGGTACAGCTTTTTTTTTATTTTTTCAGTACTCGAGGATTTTTTTTCTCTCTTCTCTTTTCTTCGCCTTCTTCTTCTTCCTTCGCTTGCGAATGTTTTCATTTCGCATAAAAAGCGAATTTTTTTTTTCTCCCGCTCTTATCTGGAGAAAAAAAATGACGTGAAATCAGAATACCGAAGTTGAAACATAACCGAAGAGTAATCCCATTCATTACAAATCACTTTCCTTCTCACTGTAATTTGTATATAAAATTGGCTTTTGAGTAAATATTAAGAGAAATTTACCTCTTGACGTGGCATAATAAAGTAATTCATTTCTCTCGGCAGAACCCTTTCCTTCCTTTTCCTTCCCTCGACCTTTTTCTTCCTTATTTATAAAATATTTCTGACTAAATAGCTAAATGATTCCGAGGAAAATCTTCTTCCATTAAATTTCGAGATTCTTGGTTTTTTCGTGTAATGAAAAAAAAAAAAAAAAAAAAAAAAAGAAGAGAGAAAAAAAAATTGCGGGACGTGATATAAAAAAAAAAACTTTTGCATAAAGTTTTTATATTTTCGTTTTTCTTTTTCTCATCATGGAAGTGGCTTAAGTCGGAAGGGGCGTTATTAAAATGTTTATTTAAAAATAATTTTTAATGTCAGTGCAACGTATTCAAAAAAATAGGGAAGCAATAAATAATTGGCATTATGAAATAAGGAAACGGTGAGGTGTTCCAGTTTAATCGATTCATTTTTAGTTTGCCATTTTCTATCCCTGGATGGATTTCCCAGAAAATCAATTCTTATATTTTCTTAATCAAAGGAAACTTTCGAAAATATTACAACCCCCTGCCTCCATTACCTCCCGCTTACACTGAGAAAAAGTTTTGAAAAAATACAGTCAAAGCACGAAAAACTCTACCCTGGAATCAGCAATACTTCTATATTTATTTATTTTTATAATTTTTGTTTATATAGCGGGAGCATCCCTCCAGTAAGAAAAAGAGATGCATAAATTATGTAAAAATCTTATACAAAATTATAACAAAAGTTTTACTTACATAAAAAATGCATAAATTGTGTAGAAACTATTGTTTTTTACCGGAAATTTTTTCGCTTCCCAATATAATTATGCATAAATTATTATGCATATTATAATGGATAAAAAAGTTAAATGAGCATAATATTTGCAAATGTTCCTGCTTTTTAATTTAAAAAAAAATTATTTGCATAAATTATGGAAAAATTATGCATAATTCTATTCATAATTAAAATATATTCATAAATTATCAAAAATCATGCTGAAATTATGAAAATCCAGATTTTTATGCTTGAAAAAATTATACATAAGTTTTGTAAAAATTATGCACATTCGAATCTTTGTATAAATCATAAATTAAAAATAATTCATTTTTTGCATTTATTTTACAAAATTTTTGCATAATTTTTTTGTGCGGTATTTTTTTATAATTAGTTATGCATTTAAAAAAGATTCCGCTCAAAATAATAGGAATTTGATTGTCGGATAAAATTTACAAGGAGCGTTAAAGTATTACGTAAGACAGGGAGGGGGTGCAAGAAATTCTTACGATTTCGTACTGGGGTAGGGGAGTCCGGAAAATCTTACGTAAGAATTTTTATTACCGGTATTCATAAAAATTCAAAAATATAAAAAATGGACACCCTCCATTTGCCACCTTCTCTTAAAAAAAAAAAAAAAAAAAAAAATTGTATTGCAGTTTTAAGGGTGCAAATTCACTATGGAATGTTGAACCAACATGTTGTACAACAAGTTGGTACAACATGTTTGTCCAACTCGTTGTATCAACTTGTTTCACAAGCGAACGAATCGACTATTGCAGGATTTACTCCTACGCCAAATTAGTGTGGAATGTTGGTCCAACCAGTTGGTACAACATAAAACTTGTTGTATAAACTTGTACAACTTGTACCAACCAACTTGTTGTACCAACATGTTGGTTCAACATTCCATAGTGAATTTGCACCCTAAGAAAAAATTTTTTGTTAAAAAAATTTTGTTGAAAACTTATGAAAATTTTTTTTTTTTTTAATTCTGTAAGTCATTTTTAAAATTGGCGGTAAAAAAAGGAGGAGGGTCAGCGACAATCTTACGTAAGTTTAAGGGGGGGTCAAAGAATCTAACGAAATCTTATGACGGGGGGGAGGGGTCGGAAAACCCGAAAAAAAGGCTTTCGTAATACTTGAACGCCCGCACATTTAAAAACAAACGAAAGGGCGCCATTTCACACCGAACGCGATAAGTGAACATGTTCGACTTGGATGAAAGTGACGAACATGTTCACTAGGTGAGTCATTTTAAAAAAATGTTTGAAAAGTTTGGGTGCTTATTGGAAATCGGGTTTCTCGAGATTTAAAATTACTGAAAAAAAAATTTCACCTCCTAATGGACCCTTAAGGTCATTTTAATTTTTCTGGCGTCTAGAAATTACGTCATTTTAATCTCAATTTTTTTACCCGATTTTAAAGGCTTGCAAAATTTTTTGAACAAGTGTTCCCTTATGTTTTCAAGGTCGTGGAACACGAATTTCACTATTCCGAATTTTTCCGATTAACCCCTGTGACGTCATTAGCGTTTTTATCGAGCTTATACCTGATTTTTCCGACTAAAATTAGGTTTAATCTCTAAGTTGGAGCATTGAAAATTTTTTTATTTTATTGATATCGCTCGTACTGACCGTAGAGCACGAATTGCACCAACTCGATTTTCTCCGATCAACCCCTGAGCAGGGCTATAAGTGTAAAGTTGGTTTTTTGGGCCGAAATTGAATTTTTTTTTTTGCCAAAAAATGGCAACAACTCCTCATTTGTTCAAATTAGAGACCATGTTCAATGGCATTTTTTACTCAGGACACTCTAATTAATAAGGATCTTTTGTGTTTCGAATTCATTTCCGAAATTTGTTTCCGGTCGGAAAATCCTGACCGTAATTTTTTTGAAGTTCCAAATTTTTTCCGACCGTAAAAAATTTCGGAAATGAATTCGAAACACAAAAGGTCCTTATAATGGCCAAATAAATGTCTTATAAAGGTAATAAATGCCAAATAAGGCCTTATAAAGGTCCTCATAAATGCCAAAAAGGTGAAAAAAAATAAAGTTCACCCCTCATTCATGCAAATATTATATCCCATTATTGTTTGAAAAAAAAAAAAAAAAAAAAAAAAATTGTCATAGATAATATCGTGATTGTACTGTACATATTTTAAAAATTGACACGAATCTCCGCACGAAGAGTTCGCAAATTAATTTATCCATCTGGCATTGGTTTCGTTTTTATTTTCGAAAAAAAAAAAAAAAAAAAAAACAAGAGAATTGGGAAAAAACCCGGACCAACGGCACAAGATTGTATTTTATCATTAACTCAGCTGTCTGGAACTATACTCCCAATTAAACGTTATGACAAGTTCGGAAAAAAAAACACGCACAATAATACTAATAATAATGATGACGATGATGATGAGAACGCAGAAGACCATTATACTCATGCTTACAGATCACTAATAGAGAGTAATGACGAGGTTATCCAATCCTAATCGAAAATCGTTTGCTGTGCTGTGAATAGAACAGAATCAGTTTCCCGGATAATGACTCTCCTAATCCTTCTGCAGCAGGGTTTTAACGTAATGCCGTGAAATAAAACAGCATACATCCGAAAAATATTTTCCCACAGAATTGACAGAGAAAAGCAGAAATTAATTACGCAAAAAACAAAACAAAAAAATTCTGTAATCAGCGTTTTAGCATTTTCGGTTCTAGTGTTGCGGTTTTAATTTATTTTTCTATTTTTAATGAAATCAAGACCTATTTATTATAACTTTTGGGAATTAATTATGCAAAAAAAAATTGAAATGGCTCCAAGGCGAATTAATCGATCCTGCCCCCGAAACAAACACCAACAAGCAAGTTTTCCCCGAACAAACAAACAAAATCTTTTTGTATTAAATTACATTATACCGGATCGTGGTTTTCAATTATGTGTGATACCGCGGGAAATTTAATCATACGAGAGAAGAGAGTCAGCTAGTTTTCCGCGTGTGCCATTTTAAAAGCCGACAGCAAAACGTTAACCTAAACTCCAGTTGTTTAATTCCTTCGCCCTGCGGTGAAAAGGGAGCTTTAAGTCAAGCCAACATTTTCCGTCCCCGCAAAAACCCCGACGAGGAGGAGGAATATAAAGGTAACTTTTTGTCGTTGAAATTATCAAGGTGAATCGATAAAAGAGCCACGCGGCAGTAAAGAGAAATAGGAGAGGGGGGGGGGGGAAGGTTGAAGATCAACAGGAAGGAATCTTCTGGATAATTCCAGCATTACACATTAATCTTTAAATACACACAGCTCTCATTCGATCCATTACTGAGATGGAATTCATAATTATAAGTTTTAGATTGATTCTGTCACGTGATATTCAACCGACTCAAAACATGAATTTTCAAACAGGTTTGTCGGTAAAAGGATTGCGGTCAAAATGAATCGGGATGAGAAAGGGAAATAAGGGAAGGAAAATGGGGAGTCGCGGGCTTCCTGGTATTCGGAATAAATCGATTATATCTGAAAATATATATATATATTTTTTTTTTAATGTCGTGAAGGGAGGAGGGGTGGAGGGGAAAAAAATCTGGCGTCTTGAAAATCTACCGCAGCACTTAATATCGAATCTGCTTAATATCGGTGTCGAGAACGGAAACGCTATTATCAGCAGTTAGAGTTTCAGCAATACGTGCAAAGTTTGGATATCAGAAACAAAATTAATGACGGCAAAAATGTCAAAATTGAATGAAAAACGGGCGTGCAGCTGACTAGAAGATATGTTGAGTTATGTATCGTGAGGGTTCTTTGTGTTTATTAAATCCTTATTATTTGTTTAACATTTTTTTTGCATTTTCTTTTTTTTTTTAATTTTTTGTCGACAGTCCCCTGACGGGAAAATCAGGGGGTTCCCTCTGGATTTTAGCGAGTGTATACCCAGGTAGAATAAGATGTCTTAAAGACGGATTTTCAAGACAAGAGGTCTTAAAGATGTCTTTTATTTTGCTAATGCCCCACCTTAGAGATGTCTTTTAGACGTTTAAGTCTTAAATCGATCTTTAATACGTCTTTAAGACGTCAGTAGTCTTATAGACGTCTCTAAGGTGGGGCATTAGCAAAATAAAACACGTCTTAAAGATAACTTAAGAGGCTGTTCTCACTGGGTACGCACTTTGTGTGGAAATCTTTGAGATGAAATGATTTTATTTTAATATTTAGATTCAGAAAAAATGGTAGGCTATGACACATTCGGGTTTTGAGCAAGTTCTGTCTTGCAACAAAACGCCGATGTTCCGTAACGAAGCAAAAATGCTTTGTGACAGGACACGAGTTGTTTCACGACAAGATATTTTTCATTGTTTTCGCATGGTTTTTACCAAAATTTTTTGTCGCTTTCGCATCAGTCATTTTTTTTTCATTACTCATAAATAGAAAGAGCCACTTTTCGCGCATGCGATCAGAGCAGAAAATGACTTTTCCCGCATAGGGCAAAACAGTGTTTAACCTGTTTACAGAAGACTTTGTTTACAATTTATCAAATCATTTTCTCTGATTTTTCTGGATATTTAATCATTGATTCGTAATGAAAAGTACCTTGTTTTCTTGTTTAACCTAGGAAGAAAAAGGAATATCCCCGTTGAGGGTTTTTTCAACATAAACCTCAACGGGAAAATTCATTTTCCTCCCTAGGTTAACAATGTACTATTTTTTTTTTTTTCATTGTGAATAGAATCCGTTTCTTTCGAATTAATGAGAATGTGAGAATTATAAGTGAAAATCTTTGAGATGAAATGATTATTTCATAAATGTTTACTCTTGTGGTAAGACATTTTCTAAAAAATCATCCGAAGCAATAAAAATATCTTTTCAAGAAACAACTTTTCCGTTGACATGAAGAACTTTCGTTTTGCTATGAAACATTCCGATTTTGTTGCAAGACAATACTTGTTCAAGACATTTCCTTTTTCTGAGTATGAAGAAGTCTTAATATTATAAGTCTATTTATTTATATTTATATTTTATATTTTATATTTTATATTTTAATCACAAAATTAATAGGCCTGTAAAATTTTTTTTTCTTCAACCTTATTGGCAGGTGATTGAGCTTTCGTCTGATACTACCACCTTCTTTATGGCTAAAAGACTTCCTTTTTGTTTGTATTTTTCCCTGAAGAAGGTCGTAAAAGATGACCGCAAGGTGGGAATATATTGCGCTTTTGTCTTTTTTTACCAGTTCCAGTTTTTTTTGACATCGATTTCATAAGATAAATAGGGATGTTGGTGCAATCGTACAGCTGACTAGAATATGATAAACACATCTACTCAGAGAAAGGAAATGTTTTGAGCAAGTTCTAACTTGCCACAAAACTAGAATGTTTTGTAGCAATGCAAAAATGCTTTGCGAAAATTCACAAGTTATTTCTTGCTGAAATATTTCCATTGTTTTCGCATGATTTTTAAAAAAATGTTTTGTCACAAGTTTTTGGGTTCGCAGTAATTTTTTTTTTTTTTTTTTTTTTTTTTAGTGTGGCAGCCCTGCTTGTGTTCTATTGTATGCTAATTATTCTGTAAGAACCACGGTCGTTTAGGCAGGTCCGGAAACCCCTATCCCTTATACGTACATGGAAGATCTTGTCCCGCTTACGCAAAAATTAGTACTTCCTTTCTACCACCGTAAGCGCTACTTGTACGCGAGGCGCTTTTTGATTGGTCGTTGATGGCGGCTCACGGCCTTATAGATGTCTGACACGGCCGTAGTCCCTACTTAAACGATTAGACATGTTGCTTCTCTCAAGATCTGATGATCGCAGCGCCACCCATGCCATGGCCCGTTTTAGAACTAAAATGTGAGTAGTTAAGCGGGACATGAGCGGCATGGAAAGTTTCCGGACCTGTCTATGCGGCCGTGATAAGAACTTACAACAACATATGATGGGATAACAAAATTTGATCTGATCCTGTTCAGTCAGGCTGAAAGTATGCAGAGCCCGTTATTGGACGGCGGTGACCACTTTAGCAGACGATATTTATACTAACGATGTTTTGCATTTTTTTTCTTCTTAGTTTTTGCGTCCGGAATTGTAACTATGTCGCCAAATATCTGTATATTAGGCGACATATAGTGCTTGCTGCACGTCTTTGAGTTTAATGCGTTTATATTGCCGCTCACGAGGTGAAAAGAAAACATTCCTGATATTCCTCTACGTTTAATATCTCGAAATCCGTAACCCTTTGTTGTTATTTGCACCTCGTTTCAGAAACGATGAAATTCAATAATACATAGGGTGTGAGTTAATGCAATATCGCTGCAAGTCTCTCTTTGCATCTGAAGCGTGAATGAAGCTAAATTGGCGGTAAATGGAATTGACTAAAATGAAGCGTATTTAAGAATGTTTCATAAAGATGGGGGGGAAATTGCTTTTTCCTCTTGGAAAATATCGCGGAAATACGGTTATATTCGAGTGGAAAATATTTAAAAGAAAAGTTTTTTTTTTTTTTTGTATTTTCAACGAGTCTATCAATTTTCAAAAAACTTTATTAGGAAACCACTTTTGAAGTTGGAAGAACTTTTATTATGAACTTTAGGCCTGTCGTAAAAAAAATAAAAATAAAAATAGGTGTCAACTATTTAAAATTTTCTGCTTGTGATTTGTTAGGGAAAAAAATATGCCTTTGTAAAATGTAATGGCAAATTTTTTTTTTTTTTCTTCTTTTTATCTTTTTGAAGAAATCGCAGAAAGGAAACTTTATTGGGTGTGAAAGATTTAGGCGATAAGAAAAGACAAGGGGAAGGAAGAAAGAGAGAGAGAGAGTAAATCCTTGATAATTCTCCAGGATGGGGGATCGACAATGACGTAACAGATGTGGATCTTGTCAGTGACATCTAAACCTAGGTCAATCTGTGGGAATAATTTAAACATCATCAACTCCAGACGGGGAAAGGGATCGGAATCCGAATTGAAAATCCCGCGGTGTGATCATTGATCTGGAATCTGGAAAGACGTATTCCTGATTTAATAAACGAGTGTTAACTTAATTGGGAAATCAGGTTTCGTTCTATTTCCTCCTCCGTCATCGTCATCTTCTTCTCCTCCACTTATTCCTCGGGGAAATTCTTTCAGTAAGAAGTCACGGATCCTCGTCTCAAAAAAAAAAAAAAAAAACCTACGAGATTGCCCGGCTTGATAAGAAAAAAAAATTTTTCCAGACTTAAAAAAATTCAGAAGCTTTTTTTCGCTTCGAGGCGTATAAAACCATAAAAAACATGCACGTCGCTAAATGATATTGCATCTTCGTGACATGGCTATACTTTTTTTTTTTTTTTTTTTTTTTTTTTTTTGTAACGCTGATTGGTAGCTTATGAAAGTTGAAGAATTTATCAATGTTACTTTGGGACAAAATTTTAAAGTTGAAAAAGAGATTTTAATGAAAACTATTTTAAGTTAGAGTTTTCTTTCCGAGAATGGAAAGAGTTAGGAGAAACTAGGAAGAAACTTCCCGTGCAACCGTCTCTCAACTACTCCCAAATGCATTTGAATGTTACAACTTTGGTTAGGCGGTTTCATTAATCTCTTCTATACAATTTAAACTCTTCACTTCCCTATCTCGAGCTGTGTACAGCATATGACCGCTGAAATATTCTCGAAAGAGAACTCGCCCTTTTCCCGGCTCGTATTGTTTTCTCTCCTTTTCGGCTTTTAATCCACGTGCGGTACAGGGGGCTTGAAAAATTATTTAACTTTGTGAGGAAGCTCTCATTCGGTTCCATATTTTATGGTAATTGTGAGAATATTTGAGAAAATCGCGCCACTGCAATCGTCTTTAAAGATATGCCTCATATCCCCTGATTGTTTTTGAAAATATTTTCCGGCCGTATATCTCAGACAAGTTGAAACTTGCCCTAAAAATTACAGAATACTCGAAAGGAGTATTGTGACTGGTCACATGATCTTGAAAAAATAAATTCAAAACATACTATTTCAATGATGCAGATATGTCAGTTGACCTCCAGCGTACGGAATTTCTTGTTAAATATTTTATCTCTTTCAAAAATTGGGTATTTTTATTTTAGAAAAAAATTACGACGTTTAATCGATTTTTCTTCGCTAACCTCAAAGTTAAAGCTTCGAAATTTTTCAATCAGTTTCAAACCCAAAAGTATCAACCAAAGTCAAAAAAAAAAAAAAAAAAAGAGACGGAGAAAGAATAAAAGAAGAAATAGAATCGACGGAATTTAGATTTTACATGTGTTTGACATTTTTGATACAAGAAAATGACTTTTTCCTTCAAAACATCTTACTCGAAAATATTTCACTTCAGAAAACAAACTAAACCGAGATTCCATAAGGGGCAAAGGTTTTCGCGTTACCTCTTCATCGGTTTATCATATACCTTTAAATCGATTTCCATCGCAAGCGAAAAAAAGCTGATAAAAAATACGGTAAAAAAAAAGAATAATAAAATAAATCGATAACAGTATTAATAAACGAAAAAGCTTTTTCTCTTCTTCTTTTTTTTTTCTTGTTTCTTCTTTCCTTCATCATCCAGCAGAATCAATTTGACAAATTTCAAATGTTGAAAAGAAGAATATTTTAAAAAAGGATTTAAAAACCATTAATTTTAGCTTTGGGAAGGATATCTCATCCCCTGATCTTTTTTTTTCCCCTCCCCCCTCCTCCTCTTGTTCCCTTTATTTCTCACATTTTCGTTTGAGACAAGATTCGGTCCAGAAATCGATAAAAAACCTTTATTGTGTTTTTATCTTTCCGTCTTTTGTTTCCCTTGCGGTTGGAAGAGAGAGAGAGAGCAAATAAAAAAAAGTTAATAAATTAAAATGTTTCATAATGTGAATGACCGGCTTTTCCGGATCGACGTGGATGTGACTAATGACCAAAGCATTAGTCCTCCGTCCGCTGCTGATCAAATCCCCGATCAACAGTGTAATTGGTTGCACACATTCGAGAAATATATAAACCAACTCGCTTGAGTAACGCGCGGGGGGTTCCATACCCACCTTCCATGGCTTTCGAATACTTTGGGGAGCAATTCTATCAAGGAGTAATAGCTTTCATTTGCATATCGACTCTGTATTAAGTCGTTATTACTTCAGGCGACATCTGTCCTTCTCGACGGAAGACTTTGATCTTTTTGACTATGGGGGGGTTGGGGGGGGGGGGGGAGAAGAAATTGAAATTGTTATTTTTGATTTTTCTTATGAACATAAATAGCCTTTCCTCGTAATCAAATATTTATAAGGGGGGCCCTTATTTTATGAATTTTTAGTGAACACACCCCCTAATTCTTTTATAGTAGCCAAAAGAAGATTCCCTGAAATTTTCCAGATATTTTGGACGTCGATTAGCCGTGTCCCCGGGAACCTAAAAATTTCGAATTACCGAAAAATCAAAATTTTTATTTTGCGTAAAAATGGTATTTCCTATTCGGATTTGGATGCAGAAAACGAAAATCGTCGGATCAGAACCATAGGGTTCCAAATCGGTAACATGTAAATTTTACAGGAGAGCGTTTTTAAAAGTTAAGCTTTTGCTGCCCAGTTGGTTTAAAGCTTTTCTTAAATTTTTGTGTACTAATTCATTTATTATAATATTACGACGCTGCAAAATAGGTTTTGCTTGAAAATCATTACTCTAAAAAAAGATATGAAACATTTTGAGTGAAAGGAAACAAAAATTGATGCAAAATCAAACGCATATAAACTCAGTACCATAAGGTTCTAAATCAAAACTGGCTGTAATTCAAGCCCTAATCAATTTTTTTTCTTAAAATTGCATTTGTTCAAGCAAGGCCAAAGGATGCCAAACATTTAAATTCGAAGGTGAAATACTTCCATTATGGAGGAGGAACAAAATTCCATAAGGTTCCAAATGAAATCCGAATGAGAAATCGTTAGTGCCATAAGGTTCCAAATCACGTTTTTTGCGCATATCTCGGTCAAAATTAAAAACTGAAAATTTTTCTTTCATAGGCTCTAAGTCTAAAGTGAAAGACAGCTTTTGGCATGAAAATCTCAATTTTTGGGGGGGGGGAGCCTATTGGGAACCCTATGGTTATGATCCGACGAAATGTAGTTAAAAGTTATTATATCTCCTACGTTTTTAATGATAAAGGCAAAAATAAATAAAAAAAATGAGCAAAATATGGTGTAAGTCGCATGCTTTGAAATTTTCGCTTTGAAACTAATGTGTAGTAACTAGCTCTTAACTAAAAACTAAACGTGAAAGCATTTCATCAATTTAAAAAAAAAAAAAGAAAAACGAAGTCCGGAAAAGTTTTGTCACGTGATCACTCCTTAAATGATTTTCTATTGGTGCGACGTCATCTGCCTGTATCGAAGCGAGATATCGAACTCGAAGCGAGACATCGAATTTGAAGCGAAACACGTCGTGTTTGTTTACTTTTTCTATTAAGGTTATAACAATTTTATTTCATTGTGAATATGCCAAAGCCACAAGTGTAGGCCGGTTTTGAGAAGGGAGATTCACAGGATCTGCCCGAAATTGATTATTTTGTAGTGGTGGATTAGGGTCATGGCACCGGTAGTGAACCATATGTAGTAGTTGTGGGCCGTTGCCGCGGAGACAACAAATCAAAATTCAGAAAATTGTAAATATTTAGTTTTTTTTAAATTTTGATTGACTGACTTTGTTTGGTCTACTATTACCTTATTTGATCCACTACCTGTGTAAAGACCCTGTATACAAACAAAACGCATTGTTCTTACGCGTATTTTGTTTCGATGCCGTGCAGAGTTTCAGAAATGAACACAACCACTTTTAGGCAGACGAAGTCACGTTCCGTTTTGGCGGGCATTGAAATTAAAATTTTTGATTTTTCTCTTTTCGGGGGTTAACAGCTTTTTTTACTAAGTCAAAATTACGCTTTTTGTCATATCTTTCCTAGCACAATTACACGATGGAGTCATCTCAAAACATGTGACTTCTCTGTGGTGACCTATCGACCTCAAATTTTTTGTCGAATAATCTATTGCCACAAAAATGTAAAAGTCGGTATCGAAGAACCACCCTAAGGTCCCTGGAAACACGACTAAACGACATTCGAAAAATCTGGAAAAATTGAAGGATTTTTCTTTGGACTACTGTAAACGAATTAGAGGATACGTTCACCGAAATTCGAAAATCCGTAAAATAAGGGCCACCCTATTTATGAGGATGCGTACATATTGCTGTACAACCCCTGATGGCTTTTCAATTACCGATATACCGGTTCTCTGCTTATGATAAAATCGATTCCAAGAATGCTTACGTTTTATTCGCCCGCGATAGCTGACACCATACCGGATGTTTTAATCTTGTATACTTTATATCGCAAACGTTTCCAAGAATGTTTTCATGTATTGACCGCGATTGCTGACACCATCACTGATGTTTTTATACTTTAAAGTTATTTCCATAAATCGATAGGGGTAGACCCTCGTTCAAAGCTCATGACGCTGCGTAAGTTGATTAAAACCATTTTATGCATAATAAGTTATTTACAAAATGACATTATTACAATATTTTGGAGGATCGAGGCGGTTGTAGAGGTTTTAAATCCTTTTCGTTGGGAAAGAGGCACTTTTGTTTTTTAACAGTGAAAAGAGAGAGAAAGAGAGAGAAATTACAAATTATTCGAAGGGAATTTTTTTTTATTCGCATTTTTAACCACGTTTTAGCGAATATTTTAGTACTTCACTGCACGTTAAGAAATTTTATGTTAACAACCTGAAAAAGGGCTACACACAACGTGGGGTTACACACGGTTACATGTAAAGGGGCTACACAAAACAACACAACAAAGGGCTACACGTCAGCTACACACAACAACATATTTTAACGAAATAGTAGATTTCTATTCAAGGAATGCAAACGACAAAATTGTCCGTCGAGACCGAGTTTTAAGCCCGAGCCGAAGGCGAGGGCCTTAAATAGGTCGAGACGGGCAAGTCGTTTGCGTTTCTTGAGTTATTTTTCATCACAAAGTACGGCGTAAAATAGTTTGTAAACACTTCTACTTATCCAGTGAACTTTTCTGCGCTGTGTGATGAAAAAAATTTTTTTCATGCACACTAGGGTGTCCCTTATTTTGCGATTTTTCGAATTTGATGTCTGGCCAGGTGGAATCTCGTTCTCTACGGGGCCTTAATAAACCCTGAATTTTTTCAGATTTTTTACTGAACAAGAAGGCGTGCAGACTTGAGCTTTTAAGTTCCGAAAATTCCCATAAGAGAAAAAAAATCGACGATTTTTTTTTCCCGCGGAAAGACGTCGTTCCCTATCGGGAATTTTGCGTAGATCACGAATCTGAAGTCCGTTTTTTTATATCTAGTTTGGCTTTTGAGTTAAAGGAGAAAATGTGGCAAGAAAACCTGGTTAAGTGACAAAATGCACTAAGTGCTAAGTTTTGCTCATATTTTGATCTCTAACTCAAAAGCCAAACCAGATATAAAAAAACGGACTTCAGATTCGTGATCTACGCAAAATTCCCGATAGGAAACTGCGTCTTTCCGCGAAAAAAAAAATTGTCTACTGTTTTTCTCTTATGGGAATTTTCTAACTTAAAGCTCAAGTCGGCACGCCTTACCGTTCAGTAAAAAATCTGAAAAAATTCAGGGTTTATTAGGGCCCCATAGAGAACGAGATTCCACCCGGCCCGACATCAAATTCGAAAATTCGCAAAATAAGGGACACCCTAAGCACACTCAGAAAAAGTAAATTTCTTGAACAGGTTTTGTCTTGCAACAAAACACCTCTAACACCAATCGCCACGTAATCAACTCAAAGTTTGAATTTGATAGTTTTGTTCGGACATGCAAGTCCGTACTTGTTTAATATTTTTGTTCGTATATATCTTTTCGTAATATTCCAGGAATTGTTTTTGCGGTCTTGTTTTTCGTTTCAGTATTTTAATTATAAATGAATTTTTTTTTTATTTTGTTGGACGAAACCTCGCCTTAAAAGAATTTAAATCATAAAAAAAAAAAAAAAAAAAAAAAAAAAAGCGACTTTTTGATTTTAAAAACATAAACTTGCCGTCCCAATGTGAATATAAACTTCGCCGGGTAGCAGAACTCAAAAGGAAAACAAAGGGTGTTTATTTTGTATTTAAGACGATTTATTCTTCTCCTTTTTTTTTTTTGAAAAAAAAAAGGTAAGAGTAAATAAAACAAAGAGGTCTTTCCGATGTCCAGATAAATAATGCACTTCTTTCCCTTTCTACGGGACACCCACAAAATCCCTTGCGAAAAGTAATTGTTGAGGAAATTCTTTTACTTTTCATCGAATCTTTTCAATACCGTAAATAAATCAAACTCCCCCCCTTTTCCCCGGAATTTTATTTCTAGCATTTTTCTCTTAAATAAAATGACGAAAGTAATCGAGCGTAATTATGAATAATTCAAGAAAAAACTGATAAAAGGAGTAAAAAAACAACTTTTAAGGAGAAAAACCGATTAACCATCAGAAAAAAACCTAAAAAAAAAAAAAATCTGAAGATGACATTTGAACGGCAGATTGACAGAAGCCAGCGAAAAAAAAAGAGGATTTTTTTTTTCTGGGAAAAAAATTTTCGAACTTTTCGATTCCCGGGGATATATAGACTTCCGGGAAAAACGGGAGGAATCAAGTCCGCGGGGATACGATTTTTCTCTCAATTACGACAACTATGGTTTATGGTCAAGCAGGTTTTACCGGTTGGGGTTTATTATGCCTGTGCTTTATGTTGTTTGCGGTTATAGCCGTACGTTTTCTTTTCCGCTCTCTCCTTTTTTTTTTTTTTTTTTTTTTTCTTTTTTAATCGCGAAACCGGTTTTACAAGCAAAGGGGGGCAAAATTGAATTTCGATACGTTATCCCGGTAAGAGTAAAGGTTAATTAGTTTTAGAAACAGAAAGGGAAAATCCTCGCGACGAACAGTCGCAGGCAATACTTTACGATTGTTTAGCCTTTAAAATGTAGACTGGGGGAAAAAGGCTTAGTGGTCGGGAAACATGAGGATCTTGTGTCTACCAAACTGAGGTAATAAAGCGATTTTCGAAAATGAAGACTTTTAAATCTTTTTGCCTCTTTCTTAAACGGTTATTTATTGTTATAGTTGGTTCTTTGGGTTGGAAAAGGAGAATCTTTTGCCTAATTTAAATTTTGAATTTAAAGAGGAAAAGGATACATTCCTCGCCCGTAGATTTTGCTTTTAAATAAAATGTAAATTTGTAAATGAGATCTGGTTTTTGGTGTGTCGGTCATATTTATGCGCTAACATGCATGTCAAGGGGAGAATTATTGCCTAGGTTGTAATTCAAATGTCTGCTAAGAGAGATGATGCCGGTTCGGGACAATCTAAAAATCTCGCAAACAATTTTTGTAAGTTCCAAAATTCTTTATAAAATGATTTTGTAAAGGACTCCGTCATCGGAGATGTTCTCTCAATGCTTTTTCAGAGGAAGCTTCAGTGAATACCGGAAAAAGTGGCTGTTTTGTCTAACACTCGATTTACTGTCACAAAAATCCAAACTTTTGGTATTTTAGGGAACTTCTTAGGTGTATCCTGGAACTTTTAATTCAAGTTTTAACTTGTTTGAAATGTATGTCCGGCCGAAAAATAATTTCAAAAAAATTTTTCGGTCGGAATTATGAAACTTTGATTTTGTAATCGTAAGTTGACTTGCCGCTTCCATTCTCAATTCGCGCCAACATTTAGTGGCTAATGCCTAGTTGGATTTTCCCGCGCTTTGTGATTCGTGTTGCAATTTAAGTCCCTCATTGAGAGAGAGTTCGTCGAGTGCGGGTCGGTAGCTTAATGGTAGAGCACCCGTCCGGCAAACGGTAGATGTGGGTTCGATTCCCATTCGGCTCAAGTACCCGACGAAATTTTTTCTCTCAATGTTGTTTGTTTGTCCATAAAAGTTTAGGACTTTAGAGATTTCGGCTTTTATAATATTATAAAAGGCGATAGTTTTTCCTCTTAAAATTTCGGGTTACTCCCTTATAATCGTAAGTTGACTTGCCGCTTCCATTCTCAATTCGCGCCAACATTTAGTGGCTAATGCCTAGTTGGATTTTCCCGCGCTTTGTGATTCGTGTTGCAATTTAAGTCCCTCATTGAGAGAGAGTTCGTCGAGTGCGGGTCGGTAGCTTAATGGTAGAGCACCCGTCCGGCAAACGGTAGATGTGGGTTCGATTCCCATTCGGCTCAAGTACCCGACGAAATTTTTTCTCTCAATGTTGTTTGTTTGTCCATAAAAGTTTAGGACTTTAGAGATTTCGGCTTTTATAATATTATAAAAGGCGATAGTTTTTCCTCTTTGATTTTGTACTTCTAGTTCGTATTTGGGCGCAATTTCACGGCAAACATGTTATGCGAACATTTTCCTTAACATGTAGGGAAAGCTCTTTGTTATGTTATTTTTAATCGCTTCTTTTTTTATTTTCAGGTAAGTTTTCGTCATAATTTTACGTCGAGCTAGAGCGTTGATTGAACACATTCGGTTAGAATCTGTTTGATCTTTTTTTTTTTTTTTTTGCACGTAAGTGAACCGTATAAAAGAGCTTTAAAAAAAGGAAACTTTTTGAAGAAATCTTTTATATTGAAAAAAGTAGTTACTAATGATTTAAGTAAGAAAAAAAATAAAGAAGTAAATGATGAGAAAGTTAACCAAATTTTAGAAAAAGTTATCTTAGGGCGCAATTTCACGCCAAACATGTTGGACAAACATTTTCACCAAACATTTTCCCCAACATGCAGGTGAAGCTCTACATAAGCAGTGACGCTTTTTTAAGCATGTTGGGTGAAAATGTTTGTCCAACATGTTTGCCAAACATGTGCGCCGAACATGTTTGGCGTGAAATTCCCTTAGGGGAAAAAAAATTGCGAACAATTACCGATTTTATGATTTTAACTTGGATCAAGTTTAAACTTGTACAAAACATACAAGAATAAGGCAAAGGAGTTTGTTGGATACCGGTACCTGAAATTTTAATTTTTTTCCCATAAATCAAATGCAGTCATTCTTTCCGGTATTTGCTGAAGCTTTTTCTTCAGCTAGGCGCTGTTCCGAAGAATTTTAGATTTTTTTAAATGTTTAATATTAGGGTATTTTCAGGTATTTTTATTTCTGAATAACTTTGGAGTAAAAATAAAGTACATAAATAAGGTAAGGGTAGGGAAGTGCGACCGTCTGAAAAGTGCGACCGGTTTAATAAAAACTGATAAAAATCCCATACTTAAAAAAAAGATTTCAAGGGACGATTTTTTAATGTTTTCAGAACCTATTATGATCAAAGAAATGTATTGTTGTCGTCCATTTTTGAATATAATAAAAAAAAATAATTTTACAAAAGCCAAAATTCATATTCGTCGGAAAGTTAGACTGCCTCATTTTCAATTTGATTTAATTTTATGTAAACATTGGCTTATTTTATGAAATATGCTCCATTCAATTGTCAATACCTTGCATTATTTTTTTATGCTATCAAGAATTTTTTACTCGACTTCCTATTTGATAAACCTTAATAGGTCGCACTTTTTTGGCAAAAATAATATTTTCGGAAAGTGCGACTAGCAGACGACTTCTTTAATTCCTTTGACAAAGGAAACCATCTTGTTTTTATTTACATATGCAATTCGGAGTGCCACTAATAATAATTATTTAATTGTAGTTTTAATAAACAAGGATTATTTGTTTTTAACGGTGTTCAGCAATTTTTGAAAGAAAATTCATCGATCTTTTATAAACAAATAACTTCTGCTTTGGAGAATTCATTTTTTTAAAAAAAATAAGAACGGTCGCACTTTTCAAAAAATGGAGGTTTGAAATATTATACGTCGGCAGTCAAAAAATATGGTTGAACTCTAAATCGCGCCGTTTTTCAAATTTGAGGCTAATGCACATTAAAGCTTAATAATGGAGCAGTATATTGTAATAAAAAACTTGGCTTGATTCTCTTCCTATTAAGAACTAATAAAGGTCAAAATCAATTTTTTCTAGAACCCGGTCGCACTTCCCTACCCTTACCTTAAAAAAATTTATTTATTTTTAATTAATTAATTTATTAATTTTTTTATTTTGTCATAAAAATTATTAAAAAAAAATTATTTTCTGTATGCAATAATTTATTGAAGTTGGGGCTTAAAAATTGGAAATCAAAACGGTCAGAATAAGCACGAAAGCGTTGTGACGTCATATGTTAATATCGTTCTGTCCGAAAAAAGTGTCCAAGAATGCGGTGGTTTGGTTTATAAACATTGAAAGCATCGCATTCTACGACAAATTTTCCGGCCGAACGATATTAACATATGACGTCACAATGCTTTTGCGCTTATACTATTATATTTCTGACTCGCGTCAGAATGCTTTCCGACCGTTTTGATTTATAATTTTTAAGACCCAAATTTAACAAATTATTGTATACAAAAAAAAAAAAAAAAAAAAATTAATACTATTTATTAGACAAATATTTCTTTAAGTTCACGTACTTTATTTTGGGGACTTTACAGAACCCCTAACTTCAGAACCCCTAAATTTGCAGAACCCCTATTAGGGGTTTTGCAGTTAGGGGTTTCACAAATGGTGAAAAATCAAGAAAAATATTTATTTGAATTAATTTAATTTAATTTTTTTTTTTTTTTTCTTTCTTTTAAAAACTTATTAAAATAATCGCGGCCAAAACTTTTAAAAGTTTTGACTTACGATAAAAATTACTTTTTTACGATAAAAATTACTTTTTTAAGTACTCTTTTTACTAAAAAACTTTTAAAAGTTTAGACTTACGATAAAAATTACTTTTTTACGATAAAAATTACTTTTTTAAGTACTCTTTTTACTAAAAAACTTTTAAAAGTTTAGACTTACGATAAAAATTCTGAACCTTCTTCCAACTTCGATTATGGATTCCAAGGGGAGAATATGCAGAATAACAAAGAAAATTGGGAGCCGTCTTCCAACTTGACTTATAATTACACTGCTTATTTACTTGATTTATAATTACAGCTGCTAAGATATTTTTTATTAATAATTCTTGATGACTTTAAAGCCCTTCAGGGTGTCTACTAAAATCATTTTTGAAATTCAAGGTTTTTTCAAGGTTTTCGAGGTTTTCAAGGTTCTACTTCACACTCAAGGCTAATTCAAGGTTTTAAACGTTTTCAAGGTCGGTAGACACCCTGCACTTTTTTAAGGGAAAATAGCGAATCTTGCATCGGTGACTTCATCTGTGATAATAAGGATGTGATAAACATATGACAAGAACCTGTGACAACATATGTGATATACTAGTATACCGGTAAAAATAAAGATATTTCTTAAATATCCTAATTTCCGTCATTGTATAATTATTTATTATTATTTTCGCCATTTGCAAAACCCCTAACTGCAGAATCCCTATTAGGAGTTTTGCCAATTTAGGGGTTCTGAAGTTAGGGGTTCTGCCATAGACTAATTTAATTTCGTTGATTTTTCACCATTTGTGTAACCCCTAACTGCAGAACCCCTATTAGAGGTTTTGCCAATTTAGGGGTTCTGAAGTTAGGGGTTCTGCAATAGACCCCTTTATTTTTACATCAAAATTTTTCAAAAATAAAAATACTTGAAAATACCCTATTTTTTTTTTAAAAAATTAAAGGGACACACCCGAAGACTAACGTAATTTTAGGGGGGAGGGTCCCGAAATGCTAACCTTTGCTAACAAGGGGGAAGAGGGTCAAAAATGGCCAAAATAATATTAACATAATTTATGGGCGGCCCCTTTCCTATTGCCTACATGATCTTCCGCTTTCCAGTACCTAAGTTTTTCGTTATTAGAGCAAAACTTTCCTCTAAAAATGATTTTTTTGATCAGTTGACTACGAGCACAAGTTTGTAGCCAGAGTTGGGGAATAAGAACTGCTCTAAATTAAAAAAAAATAAAACCCCCTGCCCCCCGACCTGCTGACTTAATATTTGAATGGCCCCTATTGATTGTATTAATATTTTAAAATTAGCTGGGTCCCTTTGTGGTTAAAGGGAACAGGAACTGTCTGCTATTTAGAGAAAATTAAAATTAAAATTAATATACATTTCCCATTTTAAGAACTCCACAATGTTTTTTTCTTGCTTAAAAAAACTACGTGCTTAGCTGGAAAACATTTTCGTGTTAAAATGATGCAATGTGATACCACCATGGGGAAAACGTTTAAGTAGGAAAAGAAAAATGAAAGTACATTAAGAAACTTCCAGAAACATAAAAACTGATTTGAAATAACATCGTAAATTTTGTAAAATGTCAAAAAAGTAGAAATGAAATAGGAGACCAGAGAAAAAGATTCCTTGAAACCAAAGGGGTGAAAAAAAAAAAAAAAAACCTTGCTGTTCTGAAAATAGCCAGATGACATGCGACATATCTCTTACATGAACTGCGTCTACTTTTGCGGTTTACCATTTCATGGACGGATACAATGTTCAAAAAATTAACGAACAAACCAAAATAAAATTCAAGAAAATAGAGTAAAATCGTTAAAACGAAAAAAAAAAAAAAAAAAAAATACCGTTTTTTAATTAATTCTAATTTAAATTCATTTGCATGAAAATCGTTGTTATTAAACCCAAAAATATTATTTTATTATTGTTGTGATGTGAAGAAGCTAGAAAGATTGATCATAAGAACGAAACTATTATCTTATTAAATTAGCTGGCATTAAGCAGAAAGGGAAAGCTCAAGCCAGTGATAGCGGATGCGGGTCCATTGTTCGTCGTAAATAAGTTTCGCAACTTTTCTCCACCTCCCGTTGTGTGCGTTTTTTTCCCTCGGCAAAAGAAAAAATTTTTTGAAAATAGGGAAAAAAATATATATGTATAATATTTAGCGGTCGACACATCATAGACCGCATTGGAACGATGAGAGGGGCAGCGGAGGAGGGGGGAATCAGTGATAAAGTCTAGAATTAATTTCAAAATGTGTACCGACCTGTAATAACGTCATTATCGTGCGGGGGAGGGAGATCTTTTGCATTGCTTCCCCAAAAGCTCTTTTTTGCATTATTTCAATATGCAAAATATTAATTTCGTTGTTATTTCAAATATTGTCATTACATGAAAATGATAACTTTGGTTATTGGAATTGGGTTTTGAGTGTTTCAATCATGCGACTTATGCTTATTATTTTTATTTTATTTTTTCAAGTTGCGTTTTTCCGGGACGAAAAAAAACGGGATTCATCGATCCGAAGTGAATTCTAATAAGAGGAATGGAACATTTTCAGATAATAAGAATATAAAATGGGAGAATAAAGGGAAAAATTATAAGATTCAAGCGAGGACGCGAAAGAAAATTGAGATTTAATGAATGTATGTATTGTTGGGTTTTATGTTTTCCTCCTTTTTTCTTTGGAAGACGTTTTACTGTTCCGATTAATTCAGTGCAACATTTTTCCGATTATTTTCAGAGAAAAAATCAAGCTAGGCCGGGAAAAAACCGGAGTAGGGAAGAAAGATGGAAAGAATTTTGGAGAAAAATTAACTCGTACCCATGGAGGACTCGAACTTGGTCTTCCCGTTTGGCCCGGATTGCTCTAACCTCTAAACTAACGAGCTGAGATCAACAATTCGACGCCATTTTGACTGTCCCGATTTTTGAAATTGTTTTAAATGCATCAGTTTTTTACCAAAATTTTTTTAACTGTCACGAGCTAATGACACGTTGAAGCAAAGAAATTCCGACGCAAAATGCGTTCTTATTTTTTCCTCAAATTTTCTATATGGTTCTAAAAATTTAATTTAACTAAGTGAAACAACCCTATTGTTGCAAAAGGGTATTTGACCTCAATTTTCGGTCAACAAACGATGCTCAAATTTTTCGTGATCAAACCGTTAAACAATACTCGGTCCATTGGCCAGTCTTCATGATCGAAATCCAAAAACAAGGCAATTCGAAGAAATACAGGACGAAAAGGGTTTTGAATCGAGGGGAAAATATTTCATTAGCCGTCTGTTTAGTCATTGAGTAAACATCATGATTCAGCTTCCACCGGAAAGGGGATGTTTATTATTTGCGTGAAAATGGCGTTATCCTAAAGCAAACGGTTTTTCCGATTTCGGAGTATTTCAAGATGATGTTCCCTTTTAACGGATCGTGCGAAATCCGATATCGAATCTCGGGGTATTATAGTCTTTTGAAAATTTTCATGGGAAATGCTTTAAAAAAATGCCCATCAAAAAAGATTCGTTTTATATTACGCACACACACACACACTAAGATGCGATTTCATTTTAATACAAGAGGCATGAAAGTTCTCATTATTCTCAATAATTCTCATTATGATAATAGACCCTCGAACAAATGTGGAACAACGTTTTCTTCGGTAACGGTTTTAATTAAAAAGCTTCTCCCGGCATACTCATTAGGGTCAATTGATTGTTGAGAGGCAAAACGTTCGTATGGATAAAATCGCGTTATCATCTTGATTGTACTAATACGTTGTTGAAAGGAATTTTTTCCATCCAATTAATTTTTTCCTTATGATTTTTGGAGATGTGTAAAACTAGGGTGGGTCGAAAAACAAAAATTTTGGAATTTCAAAATCCTGATAGCGCAATCGCTGCTGCTTATCATTTGTAAAATTTTTTTCCTTTTCGAATTTTTTTTTAAACGACGTCTTGGTGGGGGGCAAGAGGTCTAAAGTTTTGGAAAATCTCATAGGATGGAAATTCGAATTTTGGATTTTTGTGAAAAAAGTACCGTCGCCTATCGGATTTTCAACGTAGATTTCGAAAATGAAATTTGTTTGCGTCTAGCTTTTTTTGTTCTTGAGATACAGACCAAGTTCGCCATAAAAATGTCAAAACTAAAAAATTTCAATATTTTTATCAAGGTGCACTGAGTGCACCCAGCCAAGTTTTATCATATTTTTTACAACTCAGGAACAGAAATAGCTAGACGCAAACCGACTTAATTTTCGAAATCTACGTTGAAAATCCGACAGGAAACGGTACTTCTTTTCACAAAATTTTAAAAGTCGAATTTTCATCCCTTATGAAGTTTTCCAAAACTTTGACCCTCTTGCGCACCCTCAAGACGCCGTTTTTAAAAAAATTCGAAAAGGAAAAAATTTTTGCAAATGATAAACCGCAGCGATTGCGCTATCAATCAGACATTTTGAAAATCCAAAATTTTTGATTTTCGACCCACCCTGGTATAAACTTTTCGTCGAAAATTTAAATAATAGTTAAGTACGGGTAGCTCTGTACTTCATTACATTATAATATCATGTTTGTGGTTTGATCCATTTGAAAATTTGCCTAGAGGTTAAATTGAAAGTGAAGATGGGATATGAAAATGAAAGACAAACTTTCGTCTGAGACAAAATGTTGGCCACGTGTTAATATTCAGTTTAGACAAGAAAGAACGTTTTGTTCGAATAAAAATAAAAATTGAAATTTTTCGAATTTGAGGTCCTTCGAGAAAATTTATGTCTTCCGTAGTCGAAGTCTTTCTTTTTTTTTACTTTATTTTAGAGATGAAATTTTCGAGGAATAGAATTCATAATTATTGCTAATGCTTTAGTCTTCCGCTTTGGAAACTCTCCGGGTTGAAAATTTAAGAATTTTTCATTGTAAAGGAATAAAACTGTCACAGATATTAAATTGACTTCAAATGAATTAATTGCGGACGCGGGGAAAAATGTTCTTTCGAATTTTTGAAAATGACGAGGCATTTAGCGTTCCCATGACGCATTGGGAATGGAAACTTTCGGAGGAGAAGAAGAAGAAGAAGAAAACTTTAAGTTTTTAGGAAAAAGTTTTTTAGGCAACTTTTTATAACTTTTCTCTAAATAAGAATCTATAGACTTTTGAATCATTTTTTTTTTTCGGTGCGTTTGTCAAAGCTCCACAAAATTTTTCTTTTTACGGTAGTTTTTTTTCCCCTTATTTCGAGGTTGATTTCGTATAAATTTTTCTATTAAAAAGTTTTTTTTTTTTTTTTTTTTTTTTTTTTTTTTGTTACGGAGAGGAATCTAGTTGAGTTAAAACAGTCTGCCCACGTCAGGAGTAAAATTCAAGGCAGTTTACGAATTATTTCTTCCCGTTCTTTTTCCTTTTCTCCATTATTTCTTTATTATTCATGTTTAACTGAAGGAATTATCTAACTTCATTATCTACTTTTCTTTTCTTTTTGCATCGTTCCGTCTTCCCCTTTTGTCTTCCCTTGTACGAAATCTGTTTTCATATCTCACGTTCCCCGAATCAAAGACTTCTAACAGAGAGGATCAATCGCTTTTTCCTCTTAGACGAAAAAGAGGGGGAAAATACAAGAATCTGTAAAGCACAACACCAGGCGAAGTTATGCTGATTAGGGAAAAAAAAATCCATTAGAGCTTTTCTTTTTTAAGAATACTTTCTTACGCTTTTATTTTTATTTTTTTAAAGGCTTGTTCAATCCTTTAAATCCTTGACAGGAGGGATGTCTTCGATTTTTTTTTTTTAATCTCTGATTGGTTGTCTAATCAACGTCTCGAAAATCTACTTCCGCTCATTCGGTTAGGCCGCGGTTACACTCTTTCTTCTGTCGGTAAACATACCTAAAGTTTACTTTCCCAAAACCCAATTCGATTGTTGCGAAACTTTAGGAAAGTTTATGAAGATTTGGGATATGAAAATTAAGACTCCTGATGGCAAATGAGTGCTCATAAGCAAATACTGAACATTTTTTTTGATATTTTTCAGCCGCGTGAAAAAGAAAAAAACGACGCAAGTTATATTAATAATTTAACCTTTTCGCACCCAAAGTCTTCAAAAATAAAAACCCGTTCTGCGGGTCGGGATTATTTTTGAGATTTTTCAACGTAAAATTAATAAATAATTTTAAAAAGTCGCGTTAGAACACCTAAATCGGTTTTGGTTATGCTTCCGGCAATACTGAAGTGTATAGCAATTTATATGACTAAATTATGCAATTACCTTAAGAACCGCGTGAAAAATTCAAGTAAGGGGTTTTTGGGGTCGCTGATTTGGAATCTGACGTTGAAATCGTAAAATTCAAGATGGCGAACCCAGTATGGTGGATGTCTATACCAAGCCATGTTTTTAGCCATTTTTGGTTATTCTTGTAAAAGTATTTGGCTTTTTATTGGTTTGTCTTGTTTTATTAAGATTGAAAAAAGGAGTTTAGTACGTTTTTACACGAGAAACAATTTTTTTTTTCGAACGAATTCTACTCGAAAAATGAAGATTTTGAATTGATTATCTCTATAAATAGCGAAAATATTAATTTTTTCAGGAAACATTTTTCGGCCGGGAACGGTCTTGGGGGTCTTATAACAGGGCTCCTAAGAGGGATTCCACGGGGCCATCGGCCTGGAAAGAGTTAAAAAATTTATTTGAATTGAAAAGTACATTTTTGAAGTGAAAAATTCAATTAGGGGTTTTTGGGGTCGCTGATTTGGAATCTGACGTTGAAATTGTAAAATTCAAGATGGCTAATCCAACATGGTGGATTTCTGTGTCAAACCAGGTTTTTAGCTATTTTTGGTTATTTTTGTAAAAATATTTGACTTTTTATTGGTCTATCTTGTTTTATTAAGATTAGAAATAGCAGAGTAGCACGTTTTTACACGAAAAAATTTTTTTTTCCCGAACGAATTTGACTTAAAAATGAAGATTTTTAATTGGTCCTGGGCCAAAGGCTCTTATAAGAGTTCTCGGCCAAGAAAGGGATTTAAAAAAATCTCTTTGAATTTAAAAATACATTTTTGAAGGATATTTCAAAATTTGAGAAAATGCATACCGTTGGTAAAAAATTCATCTTAAAGGCTGCGTTGGTTAGTAATAAATATACAGGAAGGCTCAGGTAGCCCCTTCTCTGGCTACAGTCCTGGAGCGAATTATTTTTATCGAACGCAGCCCTCAGGATGAATTTTTAAAAAATTTTTTGAATATCCTTCAAAAATGTACTATTAAATCCAAAAGATTTTTTTTTTAAAGTTACATATATAAATTTGCGTCTTTTTTTCGTTTCCACGCGGTTTGAAAAATATCGAAAACACTATAAGGTGTTTAATAATAAGCACCCATTTGTCATCAGGAGTCTTAATTTCTATATCCTAAACCTTCCTAAAGTTTCGGAACAATCTAACCGGGTTTTAGGAAAGTAAACTTTAGGTTTGTTTACCAACAGAATACTTTAAAGAGTGCAACCACGGCATTATTATTTTTTTATTATTTTTTTTTTATTTTTTAATGGGAATGCGTTGATTTTTTTGAACCTTAATTATCTCTGAGATTGGATTTTAATTATCCCTTCCTTGATAATTAAAAACTTATTCCCAGAAATTGTTAAATTTAAATCATTTATTGCCTATAGAACTTCCCAACATCAAAAGAAAATTTTCAAAGAAATAAACAAATTGTGCATGAAATACTGTTTTCTTTTGCTTTCCCGGTTAATTTTTTACCCCATAAGAATGGAAGATATTTTAAAACAGGAGCGTATATTCAATTATTTATTTATTTATTTATTTATTTATTTACTTATTTATTTATTTATTTTTTTTTTTTTTTTTCATTCGTGGAAACAAAAATAAATGCTTGAAGGAATTTTTTTTTTTTTTTTAGCATTTTCCTTAAAAGGTGGTGGCATTTTTATTTAAATTGTAAAGAGTTGCATCATTTTCATAATTGACGACTTACTTCAATTAACTTTCATTCCGGTTGAAGTAAATCACCTTAGGACAGGGAAATTAATTATGGATATATTTTAAAATATAAATTTTAAAACGCTTGAAAATTTGAATAATGGTATCGTAATTTCCCGTTTTTGTGTTAAATCACCGTGAAAATTGTATGCATAAACATCTGGATTTAATATCGGTATCAATTAGTTAATAAAATTAATTCGCAAAAAAAAAAAAAAAAAAAAAAAAAAATCGATGGCGAGCTTGATGGGAGGAAAAAAAAACAAAATAGACCTGATAAACTTTTAAAGTTACGTTTAGTTGTTCCAGCAATCAAGTAGGTACGTTACAATTCATTCATTCTTAATTTTTTTCCCTTGAATAAACTCCCCAGACTTCTTTTTTTTTTTTCTTTCGCTTTTAAGAGGGTTATTTTGTCAAAATAATGTTTACGTTTCCAGATTTATTATGCCCTTTTTTATTTATTTTTACTTGAAGAAATAAAGAATGGGAATAAGTTTGGGCGAAACTCATAGAAAGTTTTTTCAGAGGAAATAATGTAAAAAAATTCAAATTAGCTATTATTTACTACTAGAAATTAGCATTTTTAAGATGCTATTAAAAAAAATCGCACGTTTTTATTTAAAACAAATGTGAAAAGTTTCTTCCTCCCACCCAAGAAAAAAAAAACTCGTATGAGCTTTCCGTGGACGGAATTTCAGGAGATGAATATAATGTACTGAATATTAAATAATCATTCAATTTTCCCGAGCTTTAAAAGAAATTTTTTTTTCTTTTAAAGAAAGAAGTTAATTTTCTCAAGTTTCAATCGAAAAAGAAAAAAAAATTAAGCGTTTTTTGGAAAACCCCAAAGTGTTTGAACTTTTCAAAAAATCCCGCTTATAAAAATCATGAATAGAAATCCTTTTTGCAGTTACGAAAAAAAAAGTGAAAAAAAAAAGTCAAATCGTTGCTTTCCAAAACCTGATTTAGCTTTGACATTCGATTTTCATATCCCATTACTCAGCATAGCTTTTTCACTTCAAAAAAAATTTTTTATTTTATTTTTTTTTCTTTTTCCTCTGATGAAATTTTAATCCGTGGTTTATCAGGGGGAGGGAATAAATTTTATTTCGAAACATACATTCGGGTTCTACAGTGTCCATATAATAAAAAAAAAAAAAATTGTTTTGGGTTTTTTGGTTTTTAACAAAATTTACTCACTTAAAAAAATATATCATTCCTTTGAAAACAGAATGGAAAAACACTCGAAACTCGTGTTTAAAAAGCGCGTGACTTCCGTTATAAGGACCATAGACTCACACGTCGGGATGCGGAAGCAAGATCGCGATCACTGAGTCTGGAATCCCGGAGTTCTCGCGCATTCCTCTCTCCCACTCTCGGGATTGACTTATCACTGTCCATCTCCTCATATTTCAGTATATATTCAATCCTCTCTAACACTTCTTTCCTTCAAACTACATTCTGTTTTGTAAAGAAAAATGTCATTACTTTTTTTTTTTTTTTTTTTTCCTCTCGCCTTTTTCCTTCTTTCTAACTTTATCTTTGCATATATATATTTGTATATATGGTGAGGGGGAAAAAAAGAGAAAGAAAAAAAGAGCCGTCGTGACAGTTTTTATTTTGTATTTTTATTTTATTCATGTATTTACCCGAGTTTTCAATTTGAACCGAAGATACAAGGCAAAGGGAAGTGTCAAACATGATGAACTGTTAAAGAAGGTTGAGATTTCGCTTATTATTTTTTTATTTATTTTTTTAAAACTTTGTTCACTTTGTTTTTACTTCCTGTCTTTTTTCGTGCTCAAGCTAAAAAGTCGAAATAAGCGCTATCAATTTTTAATTTAATTGAATTTAATTTAACTTCCTAATAAAACTAAAGAAAGAAAATTTATTTTCTCATTTCCGTTGTAGAATTTTTGCAAGGAAATGCTACTCAAGAAGTGGCGATTCTGACCCAAACGAGCTTCATACTCAGGCTTTTGAGCTTTTGGTTGAGAAGTAGCTTTTGACAGGACTGATTGAGAGGTGAAGATAATAAGTGTCAGCTAGATTAAAATTCAGAATTAGAAAGCAGAAAATGATTGATTTTGCCTTTCACCGGGTACTGATAAATTCACATGCGATTCTTTCGAAGTTCGAAATCTGAAATTGATCCTATCTTATTCTAACAAATTTGAACCTTCTGAAGTTATAAAGTTGACAATTCGAGTCTTTCCCGTTTGATTAAAAAATAAAAAATTAAAATGAGAAAATAAAAAAAATAAAAATAAAAATTTAGCACGCTCTATAATATACAGCGTGAGGACTGAAGTGAAATTTCACTTTGGGTCAATTATTTAAATTAAAATAAAGTTTTTTATAAGATTTTCATGAAATTTCCCTCTAAAATCATATAATAATTTTTATATGAGTTTTTTATCAAATTTTCTTTAAATGAAATTTAAATTTTGTAAACTGAATTTTCAACTTTTTTCTTTATACACTAACTTCGATTAATTTTAAACTCAGCGACGAGTTTTTTTATTTTGTTCTTTGTTTTGTTTTATTTTATTTTGTTTTAATCATTGTATTTTGGTAAAATAATTGTTAAATTGATGTTAAAGTTAACCAATGTTAAAGTTTAACTCAATGAAAGTATTAAAAATATTACCTTAGTCTCTTCGAATCCTCAATGAGGTATGGAATCATCTTCTGGGGGGGGGGGGGGGCCTTCTGCAAGGAATATGGAGAGAGTGCTGCAAGTACAGAAAAACGCAGTGAGATGCGTAGCAGGGAAAGCAAGGTGCGAGAGGGTTGGAGACCACTATCAACCTCCCTCTTGTAGACAACTGTTTAAAGACCTTGAACTGCTAACAGCCCCCTCTCTATATACACTTGAAACCATCAAATTTTTCTTAAATCAAGAGGAAGAGACTCTAGTTGGGGAAGCGTCTGCATATGACAAAAAATGCGAACAATTCAATTACAGACTGCCTAAGGTTCGCCTGGACAAGTCTAAGCAAGAAGTCATGTATGCGGGTGAGGGGTTTTTTAACAAATTACCAACCGAAATTAAAAATCTAAGGGGCACAAGGGGTTTCTATTGGGAGCTTCAGAGGTGGCTGACCCAGAAAGTTATCTATTCCATTGAGGATGATTGGCACGTGGAAGGTCGATCTGTGATATGATATAATATGATACCTAGTTCTTTTGTTTTACGTATTTTATATTTTATATATTTTATGACGCTTCCGATAAGCTATTTATAGAGGACTTTTCTGTAGACAAACCGAATAGCATTCTGGGACTGAAAAGGGACAAACAAGCAGACGACGCGTCGTCGTATTTGATAAGATAAGAATAGGCTGAATAGCGATTTAAGCTATTTAAAGGAATCGCATTTTCAAAATTCTTATAATTGATGCCTATTCCGTCTCTAAAAATAATTACGGAGTCAAACCTGCAATTTTTTTTCCTAAAACGGAAATAAACTAGATTTTTAACCACTGTGCAATGCTTAGCTTATGGGAGACTTCCTTTGTTTGTCTCTTGCTAGCAGACGAAAAAAACGGTTACCCATAGTTCTTAGCGCGAGAGGTATTGTCTTTTTTTATGGAATAGAAATAAAATAAAATTAAATTAAATTAAATTAAATCTATTTTATTTTTGAACATTTCTCTATTTATAATTTTAATTTTTGATCCTAATTATTAATTATTCAAATATTTTCTTGGGAAATGGATCAGATATAGAAGCCCTGAAATTTTCAAGGCGAAAATGACAAACCAACATCAATTAAAATATAAGTCGAAGCGGCGAAAGATGGACTCGAACCACCGACCTTCCGTTTTCATGACGGCTGCTCTACCACTAAGCTACCTCGACACCACGACGAATACCCGGTAGGGTTGGGAAGGGAGCTGTCCAAGATTTCGCGATAGCCGTATGTTAAACGGCTGACCGAGTTGGTGACTAATTTCTCTTAATGAACACCCCATGAATCACGTGAAAATACGTTTCACTTTAACTTATTCCATCTAAGTACCACATCAGTTGAGTATTCGTCGTGGTGTCGAGGTAGCTTAGTGGTAGAGCAGCCGTCATGAAAACGGAAGGTCGGTGGTTCGAGTCCATCTTTCGCCGCTTCGACTTATATTTTAATTGATGTTGGTTTGTCATTTTCGCCTTGAAAATTTCAGGGCTTCTATATCTGATCCATTTCCCAAGAAAATATTTGGATAATTTCTCTATTTATTTAAAAAAAGATGAAACATGAGTTTCAGCAGGACATCAATGTGTAAATTTTAGTATCAAAATCCCATTTTGATTTTAAAATTTTTGAAAGATGAATTCCACCCTGGTGGAAATTTTGGATTGTCGTATCGATATTGAAAAGTAACGCTTGTCGACCTCGGATCGCCATCGGGCCAATCTCGGCCAAGATCGATCCGATCTCCAATAACGGCCAATATTGATAATATGTTAAATTCTCATTTGACCGATATTGAAAAGCGTTAACTTTCTGAATGGACGTCCGAGGTTGGATCGATGCTGCATCGACATTGATGATCTCAAAATTTCCACCAAGGCATTTACCTTTGAAATCGTAATTAAATTTTTATGCTTTTTATTAAATTAAAAATTTTCTTTAAATATTTAAACTTTATTTTTATAAATGTTATTAATTTTATCGCGTTTCTTTTAATGAAATCTAAATTTTCATGAAACTTCCTTTTAAAAACGAATTTTTATGTCGATTTTTTTATAAAATTTTCTTCAAACGAAATTTAAATTATCTTTTTTTATTTAAATTAATATTAAAATGTTTTTCTTAATTTTATCGCTTTACGCCCATACTCAAGACCCGCCATAAGAAGTTTCACTTCGAAAAATTATTCGTTTGCTAATAAAACCGTGAAGTCAGCAGTGCCGAGTTGATAATGGAAATAACTTTTTTTTTTCTCAAGCTCAAATCTTGAACGTTGCATTTCCAGAAAGCTTAAATTTCGGAGAATAAGATAAGATAAATTTTAGATTTTGAGCTTCGAAAGAATCGCTTGTGAATTTATTACTACTTGGTAAAAGGGTAATTCAATCATTTTTTTTTTTTTTTTTTTAGAGAGAAACCGGTTAAATTTTGAAATTTGTAGTTTTTGAAAGCTCAAATTCCGGGGAAGAATTTGAGGTTAAATTCCTAAGTTGAAAAAAAAAACGGATGTGAATCTGGCAGTGCTGCATATTTATGATAGTTTAATATTTTTTCGAATTTCACAGGATAAAGCTCAAATTCTCAAATCTGTTTTCTGAAAGTTCAAATTCAGTAGAATAACATAAAATCCATTTTTAGTTACAAGTTTGAAAAATATTAGGTACGAACCTGGCAGTCCTCAATTTTCATTATGTCGTATTTATACAGCACACCTCGGTTATAAAGCCCTCGGAAGTAACGCGACAAAGCTATATCTCCGGTCTCGACGAAATCCCATAAGATGAAGGTTATATTTACGTATAACGCTTAAAAATATTTGTCCCAAGAAAACAGCTAGTACTGCTAGCAAAGTCGAATCAAGGAAAGATTTAAAAAAATAAAATAAATAAAACAACGAAGGGAAAAATTATTTCTTGCGGGTTCCCTCCTCAAGTTTAACTTCCAATTCTCAAACCGAAATCTTCCATTTTATGTTCAGGGATCTTAACTACTCGGGACAATAAAATAGAATTCCATAAATTGAAATAGCCATCCCTGAAGTCCAGTTAGTCGACTTTCGCCTGCTGACAAAGTATGCACACCCCACGAGCTCCTGGAAATCTTCCAAAGTTTTTCTCACTACTACTTTTTTTTTTTTTTTTTTTTTTTTTTTTCGAGGGGTGAAGAAGTCAAAAGAACCTTTCATCATAACGCTGCATTAGCTTTTGCTTAAAATTTGATAAAAAAAAAAGTTTAATCCGAAATAAAAGGAAATGATTTTAAGGCTTTCAACCGACTTTTTTCCCTCCCGTTTTTTTCTCCTTCATTTTTACCGAGAATCAGGATTATCAATCCGATTTTATAATTTAAATTTTTTTTAAGGAAAAAAAAAAAAAAAACTTCTTCATTTCCTGGATAATAAGCCCTTAAATATCGATTCTTTAATAAACTCCCAGAAGAACAGAAGCGGAGGGATGCATGATTTTTTCCTTCCGTTTTTTATTATTTTTATTTTATCCTCGGTTGTATGAAAATTAATAAAGAACAGATCAACATACATTCTCGAATCCTCACTTTTTAATGTATTTTTCATGTTTCAACCATGGAGTCATAAGATTTATGTTTTACGCGGGGAAATGAGAATGATACACGTCTGTTTGGTTAAATTCATCTTTTTTTTTATATTTTTTACTTTCTGCTTTTCACCGAAATTATTACAATATCGCCACGATAAAAATCGGAGGAAAGACTCAGAAAAATGCCTTGTGACCAAACATTTTGTTAAAAATCATGCGAAAACAATAAAAAAAATGTCTTGACAAGAAACAACATGTCCGTTGCAGTGAGAAATTTTCGCTTTGCTACGAAACAATCAGGTTTTTTGCAAGACAGAACTTGTTCGAAACCTTTCCTTTTTCTGAATGAGCTCTCCTCGGCCCCGGATGA
This sequence comes from Liposcelis bostrychophila, assembly GCA_037577465.1. Lineage (NCBI taxonomy): Eukaryota > Metazoa > Arthropoda > Insecta > Psocodea > Liposcelididae > Liposcelis > Liposcelis bostrychophila. The sequence goes on from CM075212.1 coordinate 11,027,345, forward strand.
TTTTAAGAAGATTTCCCGGATTTCGTGAGGGTTTATTGACAATCTGACATTATTGAAAGCGTAAGGTTTATTGTTGCACAATCAAATGAGTCTGTACGAAATTTTGAAATTCGCGTCAATTATTTTCCAATCGTGTCAGGTTTGTTCGACATATATTTTGGAATACAATATCCCGAATCGTGACATGATGAGTACGCATTCCCAAATAACCTATAGCCTATTGTAATAATCCGGAGAGCTATTCGAAATCCATTTAGACTAATCAGAACAGAAGAATAAGTAGGAAGCTTTTAATTAGGAAATGACGGTAGGATGATTATTACGATATTTGGTTTACGGATTTTGAAGAAGTGAATAATTCAGAAGGTTTGCGGAAATGGAAAATGATTGTTCACTAGATTTATCATCCACGACATTTCGTTTTTCTTTTGCTTTGGTTGTCAGTCACCATGTTCAGTTTCCACTTATTGGATTTCTGGAGCAAAGTGAAAAACCGAAAAGCGGGGGTGTCAAACAGGCTGTTCAGTTTTAAAGGGTGCCGGTACTCGAAGTCGTTTTTGATCCATCGACTGTTAGTAGATTGGATGAAGCATGTTCACGCCAGAAATATGAACCCTCAATGTACAGTTTTGACGAAAAAATTTTCACCATATACAGTAGTGCCGTTTTAAAGAAATCAAAAGAAAAATTTTTCAGCCCCGTAACACATCCAATGGTAAAATTAAAAATTTTTGAGGCACGTCCCAACTCGGGGACTCGACCCTTCTTAAGGGGATCCCATGTCAAACTTGTTTTCGGAATTGTGATTTGTTTATTTTTACAGCAGGATTCGATTCTTGCTTTAAAAAAATGTTTATCCCCCTTGGGAACGTTCAAGTATTACGTAAGATCTTTTTTTTTGGGGGGGGGGTGGTCCGCATTAACCATCTTTGCCATAAGCTTAGTATGGCAAAATATCTTACAACCGGGGAGGGGGGTTCAAATTCATCAAAATCATGCTTACGTAACGATTGAATGTCCCCCTTCCCCTTTCACCCTTTTATTATTATTATTATTATTATTATTATTATTATTATTATATTGGAAAAAACGCTGGAAGCCATAAGTACTTATATAAATATTTGAAATATTTACAAATATATAACAAATATTTAAAAATATTTAAAAAGTATTTAAAAGCCACCACCTATGGGAATAGGTTTTAGAAAGTTTTGATTTTTGAAAGTAAAGCTCCCCCACAAAGGGAGCGGTTTCGTTCAAATTAAAACTTTATAAAAACTTATAAATATTTATTTTCTGGGGCCCTGGCAAAACCCTGACCTTTCAAAACCCCGACCGGGGTTTTGCAAGGTCAGGTTTCTGAAATGCAGTGTTTTAATAATTATTTTAATTTTTAAAATTGTCGTGGTTTTGAAAAATTAATTAAAATTTATTTTTCAAGGATTTTCAAAACCTCGAAAAAATCGGGGATTTGCAAACGATTTACGATTTGTTTTGAAAAAAATTTTAAAATTAAATAAAAAAGTTAAGGACATTGAAAATCCCCGAAAACTACGAAATTGTTCAAAAGCTGGAAATTCAAATTGAACATTTAAAATACTTGAGATGCGCATTATGCGTAGTGCAATCGTCTATCGCGCGAAAAACAGGTACATCTTGTGCACCTCCGCCCTGTGCAGTTCGTACACGGAGAATAACGAATCCCCGCAAAAGAAATTACAGCTCAGCAAACGGCTCTAAAGGCAGCCTTCTTCGACCAAGAGCCTCAAAGCCTGCGCCAAAAAACTCAATTAGCGTTTGTCGTTTTTGTTTGATCTGTTAACCAAAGAGGATGGCGCATCCTTGCGGCCACATTCTTTGCAGTGGGGAATGTGCGGAGCGTCTTATCTCTGTACGGAGGAGATACGACGACGGGAGGCTCATCCCCTTTAAATGTGGCCGGTGCCAAGAGCTGATAGGCAACCTGGCCAGAATATACATTTATTTATTTATTGAGTGTTCTTCAAGTTGATTAGAAAGTGATGCTTTTAAAACATAACAAATTTGAAGAGAAAGCGGGAAAATGGATCAGAGTCCATTGTTTTGTTTACACTTAGCTCTTCTGCCCCTGTAAGCTATTTTAGTGTATCTCCATTTTGTAAACAATAGCTTCTCTCTGCTGTTTAGCTTTTGTCAACAACGGTTCTATTCGAGTTGTTTTGAAAATGGAGTTATATGCTGTATGTAGAGAGCCTAGAAGGAGAGAGCCGACAACATAATGAGAGGTCTCTGATTGGTCGGGACGGAACGTGGTACTAGAAATTCAATTAACCTCAACCTGTAGTCGGTTGGTTTTGTTTACATAAAGTTTGTTTATTTTTTTTAAAATGAAACTGGTTGTTACAAGGCAGAAAGGATTACAATCTTATGTTAGAAATACATTTTGACGTACATTAACGCCGTTAACGGACATAAACCAACAATTGATATGAGGTTAAAAAAGTTTCTAGGACCACGTACCGTCCCGACCAATCAAAAGACAGCTGAAAATTCGTATAGATTGTCGGCTCTCTCCTTCTAGGCTCTCTAATATGCTGAAGTCGCTTATAGGGCAGTCTTATGTTTAGCTTTTGTCAACGCATTCAAAACAAAAACATGCACTCTGATCTTTTTTTCCGCTTGCTCTTCATTTTACTTTCAAAAAACGCCGGTTTTTGATGTTTTTGATCATTTAATTTTGCAATAATCCCGCAATAGTCTTGCTTTCTAAATTTTGAAGTTTTCGGGTATTTTCAATGTTCATAGCTTTTTTATTTATTTTTAAATTTTTTTTTAAAAAACATTGTAAATCGTTTGCAAATCCCCGATTTTTTCGAGGTTTTGAAAATCTTTCAAAAATAATTTTTAATTAATTTTTCAAAACCACGACAATTCAAAAAATTAAAACAATTATTAATACACCGCATTTCAGAAACCTGACCTTGCAAAACCCCGGTCGGGGTTTTGAAAGGTCTGGGTTTTGCCATAGTGCCTATTTTCTAAATGTTTCGAAAAATTTAGAAATATTTTTAAATATTTAGAAAAATTTAGAAATATTTTTAAATATTTGGAAATATTTTAAAATATCTAGAAATATTTTAAAATATTTAGAAATATTAAAATATTTATAAATGTTTCGAAATATTTAATAATATTTCAAAATATTTCCAAATATTCAGAAATATTTTTAAATATTTATAAATATTATAAGTTTTTATAAAGTTTTGATTTGAACAAAACCGCCCCCTTGTGGGGGGGGGCTTTACTTTCAAAAATCAAAACTTCCTAAAAATTACCCCCATGAGGGGGTAGCTCAAAAATTTTGTAATTACATCCTAAGTAATATTCCGGGATTAAAATTTTTTTTTTATTTTCCTAAGATGTGACTATATGGTGTTAATTTTTTCGCCAACAACACTGAATATTCCGCGGTCTGTGCCTCCACGTTTTGCCATGAAAACTTATCCCTGAATTTTGTTTTTCTCCAAATGAAAACCCAAAATTTGGACTTTACACACTCAGAAAAAAAAATGAGATAGGTGAACTGATCAAAGTGCTTTATCGACCATTTAAATAATCCTCAAAAATATGGTTAGTTTTTCGATCAGAGATCTATCAAAGCCGCAGTACGGGCATAAAGAATCCGAATTTCGGAAAAATAATTTGAAATTCGGAATCCTCTACCCCGAAACTATTTCCCATCCTCCTTTACCTACATACACCAACCAAATTTTGATTTTTTCGGCATCAGGGGACTTCAAAACGTGTAAATACATCGAAAACGGAAACTCTGAAATTTGAGCTAAAAAAAGTGTCTTGTGACAAGAAATTTTCTTAAAAATCATGCGGAAACAACAAAAATGTCTTGTCAATAACAACCTGTCCGTTGTCAGTTTTGCTACAAAACGCTCCTTTGTTCACAACATTATTTTTTTTTTTTCTTTTTTGTGTGCATGCAATTGTGGCATCTCAAAACTTGCCGCCGAAATTGCGACGCGACGTTCAGCAAAATTTTGACTTCGAATATTTCTTTTTCAATCAAAATCCCTCGGTGAATTCATTTACCCACGGATAATTCGTAATGTTTTTCCGGAATATCGGATTTCAAAAGGTAGGGATAAATTTTTTGATTACTTGAAACTCTGAAAAAAACCAGCTTATTAAAAATTTTTAGTGGTCTTCACTTTGCCGGTCACCTTCACTCCATTTTATGATACTATTTTTTTTTTTTTTTCTACTTCCGCTAAACTGTATAACGTCCTAAAGGTTATGTTATTCTAAATGCAGGAGCATTCAAACTTAAAGCGAAGAAGATTTCACATTAAAGTAGAGGGCGCAGTAATGGATTTTTCATGCTCGACGGTAACTTTACGACCGTCTATCCCATAACAATTTTGCTTTAGATGGTGTTGCAGTAGCAAAAGCATATCGCTTTTTTCCTCTTCTACATAATGCTATCGACCAGAGTCAAGTTCTTCAACTTCATTTTCTTCGAAGTATATCGTTTTTTATTGCTCCAAATGACCGTTTAGCAATACTACAAAAAATAATAAAATAAAATAAAAGAGGTCTGAGCTTTTATTAAAAACCACGGGAAGGGGTCATCAATTTATTAAAATGTAAAATATATTTCGGATTAAAAAAAAGTATACGTTATTAACTGGGGATGAATGGTGTTTGATTTAATATCCGCATGTTGATGAAAGGGTGTTAACCATGAAGGCCATGTTGTCATTCTGTAAGCTTTGATTTTCAATATCATCTGGAACGCTCATTACCTCTGGATTATCGGTTAAACAGGGATCTTCGCATAAATCAAAATATTTTTAAAAGAAATTTTACATTATAATGTTTCAGTGTTCCCTCGTTCATCTTTAAATATCATCAAAATTTCAAAAAAAAAATAATGATTTATTTTTTTAAAAAGATTTTTTTTTCTTTCCTTTAAATTTAATCTCTTACGGAAATTTTTTAAAAGTTAATTGCGGTGAAGAGAGGAAAAAAATATTTAAAATAAAGGCGGGGAAATCCTAATTTTCGTTAATTTCGAATTCAGATTTTTTTTTACGAAATATTTGGGGGAGGAAAAAAAATAAGATTTCTTTTAATGGTACTTGATCAACCCCGACTTTCCCCCTTTGTTCGTTCCGAATGAGATTTCATAAATGATGAACACTGCATGTTCATCCTATAGGGGCGATTAGCATTTTAAGTTTTTAAAAAGTTGGTGGCGCCAAAGCAGCAGTTGGCTCATTTTCAAAACTTCTGTGATAATTCCAGTATCTAATTGTGTTATTTCTGTGAAAAAAAAAATGAATAAGTTGAAAGTTTTTCATCTTAAGCGGTTTGCGACTTTTTAACTCCTCTCAGGGCATCCTCCTTTTTTATTTATTTTTAATATCTTGGCAGCACCCTTTTTTCCATACATAATTTATTCTAATTTCGTATAATTCTCGTTAATTAATTGCATTTTTTTTTTTTTTGTTTTTTTTTTTTTTTTTGTTTGTTTTCCTTAAATTTTTTACAATTTAAACTTTAAACTTTAATTTTTTGTGCGTGTGTGTGTGTATCCATTTGCGCGAATTTTATCATTTTCAAAACAAAAAAAAAAAAAAAGGTTATTCGGTTAAAGGGGAAAATTTTCATTTTTAGTAGCAGAAATTATTTTTGAAAAAAAAAAAAAAAAAAAAAAAAAAAAAAGATAAAAACTTTTTCATTTTATTTATATAAATCCTTCATTCTGAGAAATCAACCGCTATCATTCCTTTTGTTAGCTTTAAAAATGAAATTAATCATTTGACCGTAATTACAATCGCGGATTCATTTTCGAAGCCAAGTTTTTAGTATTTATCTCTTTTGTTTTCCCGGGATTGTCACAGATAAAAAAAAAAAAAAATTCAAACGCGTAAACATCAAGATGTTGACCCTATCCGACCCTGTAGGCAGTTTCATATTTATCTCGCTTTTCCGACAGATTGATTCAATATTTCACGAGATGACAGCGCGCAAAAAAAAAAAAAAAAAAAAAAAAAAAAAAAATTATTACTTTTGTTCTTATTAGAGCTTTCTGTTATTAAAGCACATGTTTTCGATACTTTACAGATTTACTCGATGGAAAATGATCAACACTATATTTCCGATTTTTTTGATGTATTTCTGTTTTTTTTTTTTTTTATACAGTGGCGTAGCAATCGGCTGCGATCGACACAAAAATTTTATTTCTCGTTTTACATTATTAACTAGGTAGCATACGCTTTGAAAACGGGGTAAAGGCGGAAGTTTAGAGTTCTACACATCTCGCCTTGATAAACATGTCAGTCTGAATCAGTTCTCGATTGTTTTACTATCGAATGCATTTCGCTGCTTCTGTCATTCGCCTTAATTCTCTTCACGCGATGTTGTCATTGTAAATCGTACTTCCATTTCCTAGGTCTCAAAACTCTAGATGATTGTATATGTAAATGGGGCAGGGATGAATCGTTTAGACGACACAAGTCTGACGTACTGAAAAATCATTCCCCTTCCTTTCTTCCGATATTTACAACGTGCTGGTATATTAAAATTAGATTATTCAGTTTTCAAGTTTTGATATTGCATTTGGAACTGGGAAGGAGGAGGAAGGAAAAGTCTTGAAAATACGGTGGAAGTGAGAGAGTGGGTTTAAAATCGCCAAAATTTTGCTGACGGGACACTTGAATACTGATCTCTTACCCCTCTTCTCTATTCTTTGTTTTACTCTTTACTCTTCATCTTATTCTCTTTATTTCTATACTCTGCTATCCTTCAAGAATAATTTTTCATAATTTAATTATTTTTACTCTTCTATGGTCGATTTTACTTTCATGTTTCATTCGGTCGTCGTTTCTTTCAATCATACTAACTTTCCGTAACCGCAAAATTAGTGTTGTCGATAAATCGAAATAATATTTATAAATTAGTTGACAGTTTTTCAAATGATGCTGCTATTATATAAAATCACGTTTTTTTTAAATTGTAAAAGACCGTACCGCACGGTGGTCCGGAAAAAAAAAAATAAATGGCCAAAACTTATTCCCAAGTGTGTGTGAAACTTAGAAAAAAGATGAAGATGTCAAGAGCTTCGATATTTTGTGCAATTAAAAACCTGCTGCCCGTGTCCGAGAATTCAAATTTGCGGGCATAATATGGAGGCCAAATTTTTGAATTATGAATGAAATTTCATGAATATTTATTTATACGTATTTTTGGGGCTTCTGATTTCATATCTGGAACAACTCTTTTAAAATTCAAGATGGCGGACTTAGTATGGCGACAAATGTAAAAAAAGTTATAAAGCAGTTCAATTTTCATGAAAATTTGTACGAAGGGGTTTTTGAGATCTGATCTCGAACTTATAAACCATTTCGTGGGCTCAGTATTATATTGCTCTAGATACACTTCCCAGGTTGACACTAGTCCCTTGTAGCTAAGTAGCTTATGAAAAACGCGTGTCAACCTGGGAAGTGTATCTAGAACAAAATAATACTGAGCCCACGATTTTTCAAAATTTTGAACATACAACGAGCAAATTAATTTTTTTCGATTTATTGAGTCCCTTAAAAAAATTTTAGAAAACTATTAGTGGGTTTGAGATCAGCGACCTTGAAAACCCCTCAGAACAAATTTTTATTAAAATTGAACTACTTTAACTTTTTTTTGCATTTGTCGCCATAACAAGTCCGCCATCTTGAATTTAAAAATAATTATTCCAGAAATCAGCAGCCACAAAAATACCTAAAAATTAATATTCATGAAATTTCATTCATAACTAAAAAATTTTGGCTTCCATATTATTCCCCCCATTTTGAATTTTGGGGCACGGGCAGCAGGTTTTTAATTGCACAAAATATCGAAGCTTTTGACACCTTCATCTTCTTTCTAAGTTTTACACAGACTTGGGAATTTAAGTTTTAGCCATTTATTTATTTATTTATTTATTTTTTCCGGAACACTGTGTGCCGATGCCGATGCCGATTTTGGATATTTAAAAATAATCCGATGCCAAATTGGGTGCCCCAAAAAAAATCGGCCGTCTCTGATTTTCGTTCCCTAAAAAAAAAATGGGTTCCTTAAGGTCTTAGAATACTTGTGAATTTTTTTCAGATTTTAAAAAAATATTTTAGAGGTGACGCCCGAATTTTTTACGTTTTTTTTTTTACTTTTTGCACTTTTATTTGATCAAATTTCAAAAATTCGCAGGAAAAAAATTTGGTGGCATAAATAATTGATCTTTTTAGGGTATAATACTTATGTATGTATGTATCCAGAAAAAATTTCATTTTGCCGAAAAATGAGACCTTATGGGTGTTATATGGCTTATTTCGGCGAAAACGGGTTTTTTTATATCTGGCCAGCCCCAAAAGTTAAAAAACTTTCAAGATAGCCAAAATAGTGTAGATTCATCGCCTGTGATCTAATTTTTGGAGGAAATTTATTTTGCGAAAGTAGGGAGGGTTTCAGGTTAAAGAATATTTTTCAAAATTTAAAAAATTTATTTATTTTATAGTTAGGTTAAATTAGGTTAGGTTAGGTTAGGTTATTTTAGGTTAGGTTAGTTTAGTTTAGTTTAGTTTAGGTTAGGTTAGGTTAGGTTAGGTTAGGCTAGGTTAGGTTAGGTTAGGTTAGGTTAAGTTAGGTTTTGGCATCCCAATTTTGATTCTGCACCTCAAAATCAATTCTACTACCTCCAAATACCTTCTTCAATTTTTTCCAGATTTTTAAAAAATGTGTAGGGATCGCTAACAGCCTTATAGGTTTTTCTCGAAAAGGGGCTTATGCTGAAAGCGTGATTTTTTTTTTGACCGCAAAATAAAAGTCTGCTCTTTCAAATCTGAGAAACTATTTAATTTTTTTTTTTTTTTTTTGACTCGTAGAATCCGAAATCCTCCTAATCCTCAAGAGTACCATTGAACCCCGCCTTATGGCCGGTGGCAAAACCTGTCTTTGGACAGAATGACCAACAACAACATACATAAGCCACCAAAAATAACCAAGTATTATGCTGCTTCTCCATTATGGCTCAAAATTAATTTTCTAGAATTAATTTTCAAAATTTCCGGAAGTACTGTGCTTTAGTTATTCTATGACTTTTCGACCATGGATTAAGAATACAAAAAATGCAATGTAGTAAAAAAGGCCGACTCCATTTTTAAATCTTGGGTTAGAAATCCATAGAATAACAAAAGCACAGTACTTCCGGAAATTTTGAAAATGAATTCTAGAAAATTAATTTTGAGCCATAATGGAGAAGCGGCATTACGCCCTAAAAAGATCAATTTTTTATGTCATCGAATTTTTTTCCTGCAAATATTTAAAATTTGATCTAAAATTTTTTTAAAATGTGAAAAAAATTATCAAATGTTCCAACACCCTAAAGAACCCATTTTTTGTTCGGGAACGAAAATCAGAGATGGCCGATTTTTTTTTTTTGGGCCACCCTAATGCCGATGATAGCGTTGGCGTCGGCCAAAATTTTGCTGCTGTTTTTCCACCAAAAAAAATTATCTTATGGGAATTTTCCAACTTTAAGCTCAAAAGACTAAAGAGCACCGTGGCCGTGGAACAAAAAGCTGAAAAAAAATTTGGGTTTATAGGTAAACCAGAGGCCCGATCCCGGGGGCACATAAATTAAAATTTGAAACTTCGCGAAATAAAGGACACCATACATCCTAGTACATCTTTGTTTTTCACACAGAAAAAGAATCCATTTCTCTACCTCTTCCCATTCGCCTCTCTTCTTTTCCGTTTTCTTTGGTTTGCTTTAAAAGAAAAATTTTTTCAGATGGAAAATACAAAAATTAGTACTTATCACGATCTGGAGAGTTGGCTGGCGAAGGCACAGACGCATGCCCCTTGCATAGGCGCCCAAGAGGTGAGATTATTACTGTACGCAGACGATGCAGCGATTATGTCGTTATCGGCTGTAGGCTTACAGAGGGCGTTGAACGTGCTATCAGATTACTGTGATAGATGGGGCTTGAGGGTTAATATTAAGAAAACGAAAGTGCTGATATTCAGCAAAGGTCAGAATGTCACAAGCCGAACTAAATTTTTTTATAAAGGCCAGAGCTTAGACCAAGTTAGGGACTTTAATTACCTTGGAATCATATTTCAGAGTAACTTGAAGTGGGGGAAGCATATTGATATGGTGGTGGGGAAGGCGAAAAAGGCGTTAATTATAGTAAGGAAGGCGATCTATAAGTTTAGTAACTTCCCGGTAGAAACCCTGATCCATATATTCTCGGCCATGGTTAGCCCTATTCTATGTTACGGCGCTGAAGTCTGGGGTGATTTTGCAAATAAATCGAAAATAAACGAGATAATTGGAAGGCTGGGAAAGGAAACTCTAGGAGTAGGAAGACAGGTTGTAAGCGAAGCGGCAATACTAGAGCTAGGCCTCACGAGGACAAGTATTGTAGCGGAAAAAAAATTCCTGCTTTATGCGATAACTCTTAAGAATATTGAGGAGGGAAAAGTTCTACAAAAGATGTTTGACTCTAAATTAGGGACCGGTATTTGGCATGCAGAAGCCAAAAGCAGACTAGAAGAACTAGGACTGGAGAAGTGGCTAGCCCCCCACGTCACGAAAAGGAAGGAAATAAAGACAGAACTAACGGCGAAACTAGAGGAGAGGGAAAAAGTTAGGGTGAGGTCATTATGCACGAGTAAGAAATCCTTATTATTGTTCCAAAAAGTTTCGAGGGAGGGAAGGGAAGTGTATACAGATTTAGACAGGGAGAAGAGGGGAGGAATGGCGTGGTTTAGGTTAGGATCGTGGATGTGGGAGGGGAAGAAAGGGGAAGATGGTAAACGGCTATGCCCCCTATGTAATAAGCCTGATGGGGCAGAGCACATACTCCTGGAGTGTGAGGAATTGAACGATTTAAGATCTAAGATTAAGGCGAACATCTCGGAATTCAACTTGACTCATATACTAAAAATTAAAGACATGTCAATCTTAAAAGAGTTAGGCTCCTTTTTAGCCCAGGTAAGAAATAGAAGGAAGGAAAAGAGAGGGAACGGTTAAAGGAGATGTATTTATAAGTGTGTATTTTACTCTACACTCCACGCATAGCAGAACCAACACGTAGGATAAGACAATTTGTTATATCCGAATACAATATATATATAGTACTTATCAAAGCCGCGGCTTAGCAAAACGAGCAAATAATGGATGTATGAGCCAAGCACAAAGTTGAATCAACACTTAACAATCATTTTCCAGGAAATATTTGATATGACATCAATACAGCGTATAGATTCCAAGAAATTTAATACATCTCAGCAAAAGCATTCCAGTTTTTTTTTTCGGTGATAAAATCTTCGCGTAAGAGCAAAAATTCATTCTATTACAAAAAAAAAGTATATTCTCTTGTTATATTTCGATGTTACCCAGAATCGAGTCTCGTATAAAGGAAGGATATACAACCAAGAAATGCGCGTTTCCAATCGTTTTATTGAGAAATCCAAGAGCAATGGGGCATGACTTAAAACCGAATAGTAGCGGGGAAATTTAATCCAAGCGGTAATAACTGGAACGTTTAAAGATGATACTGCGGATTTCCCGAGAATAATAATGTTTTTAGTCGGAAGACGAGCTTTTCGAATTCAAGCTCTGTAGCCTACTAAATTTATATTTCGGAGATGGGGGGGGAATATGCCAATTTGTGTATAAGAACACAACCAATAACAAGAATCCTACCTATAGTTTTTTTATGACTTAATTATTTTCCATTCGATTTTTCCACGGTTTTCTTTTTCACATTTTCCCAACATCTAATTATAATTTTAGCCGCAAGGTAAAATGACTTGGGTGGACTTCCTCCCTCTTAAACTTTTCCATCACTTTAAAATAAAAAAAAAATATCATTAACGATAAAAACAAACTGAATAAAGCAGTCAGCAAATACATAATCCCCAAGTGGAAAAGCTGGAAATTTATGATCCATAGAATAAAAAAAAAAAAAAAAAAAAGCTTAAATGGGGTAACTTTTTAAAAGTTAGAAATCCCTTGAAAGTTGACAATCAATGTTGATTGTTCTGCCATTAGCAGCGGACCATAATCGCTTTTGCGAGTGGTTCTGTAAGATGAGGAGTTAACTGTTTGAACTGTCTTAGTTCGATGACTGATTACTGGATTTAAAGTGATGACGAATAATTATTAATCTGCGGGGGGAAAAGGGGGGGATTTAATTGCCTCTCATTTCGTTTTGCCAGAAGGGGGGAAAGAAAAAAAAAGAAATGAAAAACTCCGTTTGACAATGTTTCGGAGCACGAGAAGGAATGAATTTTGTTGGTGGAAGGTAAAAAAGGACCGTTTTTTAAAAATCGATTGTTCGAAATTTTATATTTTAAGAGCCTTAGGCTGAGGAAAATCTTAAGGTGATTTATATTTTAAAAGAGACGAGAAAGGTTCATAAAATGGCTTCGGAGGTGACATATTTCCTGCATGAAGGTATTAACGTTGCGCTTAGTAATTCATGTTTCAATAAATAGACTTTTCGTGGCAGGCAGATCAATTTCGAAATGGAAAAGTTTAAAAAGGAAGAAGAATTATTATGTAAAATATTCGTTGCCGGAATGACGATGAGCGAAAAATTTTTTGCATCTTGCCTGTTCAAGTTTGAAAGTTTGTCACTTTTCAAGAAGGCTCTTTATTCAAGGTATCTGCCCAGGAACCGAGTACACAGTTTTTCTTAAATAGTTTTTGCCGTAATATGTATGAAGGGCTATTCAAGTCAGCATGATTTTTCATACTTTTGACCTCCTCCGCCGTCTCTCACCCCCCCCCCCTTTTAGTTACCTTACCTGGCTTGTGGGCCTCATCCATCGCACTGTTGACGACTTAACGTCAAAAGCCAAACGGTTCTTTTGGTTTCGTTAGATTCCGAGTAAGTTTGGATTAGTCTTGGATTTTTATTTAACCCTTTGCAGACGGCGATGATAAATTTTTTATAAACAGAAAGTGCATTCTACAGACGGCGATAATAAATTTATTCAGTTAATTTTAATTAATTTATAAACACCTATCCATCAGATTGAGTTGAAATTTTGAACATAAGTTATGCTTAATCAAATTTTAAAAAATTTGACTCCTATCTTTAGCTTATGTAGGTAAAAAAAATACGTGTTTATATGCAATATTAATTAATTTATAAGCATTTATCCATCACACTAAGTGTAAATTTTGGAAATAAGTCATGTTTAATCCGAACTAAAAAATTATACCAATAAAGTTTTGACTCCTACGTTTAGCTTATGGAGGTAAAAAATGTGCTAGTTTAACGTAATAACTAACTTATTAAAAAGTTCTAAAAATTAAAATTTCTGGACTTACTGCCCCATCAGATGAACATAGCGCGGTTCCTGAACGACTATAAAATAAACTACAGCTAGGGCTTTTGCTGTTGCGTTCCGGTTTTTCAACGAATAGCCACCGTTTGATGATGTGTGATTAGGTAAATGTAGAAAAGAACCATTCCCATAAGCTAAACATAGGAATGAAAAATTTCTATGAAACTTTCTTAACGTCTTTTGTACTTCATGTTTGTTGATGAAACTTAGAAATATAAGCGCCGTCCGGAAACAGCTTTTTCCAAGGTCAGTATAACGTCACCAAAGGGTTAAAAAATGTCAAACGGCGTAGTGGAGGCAGAAAAAAAAGTTAAATAGCCCGCGATTGAGGTTATTCAGGATTTTTTTGTTTGAACTTTCCTTTTTTTTAATTGTTAATAGCCATGCCATTTTTTGAAACTGAAAAAAGAGTATAATAAAGCAAGAGAAAAAAATATTTAGAGTATGAAATTTAAAAATTCGTGGGCTCAATATTATATTGCTCTAGCTAAAGTTCCCAGGCTGATAAGCATTTTTCATAAGCTAAGTACAGGGGCCTAGTGTCAAGCTGGAAAATGTAACTAACAATATAATATTGAGCCCACGAATTATAGATCACAAAAAGAGACAATGCAGCCAAGAATAGTAGATTTCCAGGCTGGACCCGAAAAGTGAAATTTTTTACGAGGCCGTTGCCGATCCGAGCCGAAGGCGAGAATCGGCAAGAGGGCCGAGTAAAAAATCGAAATTTTCCGGTCCAGCCTTGGAAATGTAGTTTTCAGGGCGAGAATAACGAAATTTGTTTTGTTTACATGATCTCGAAAGTATACTTTTCGGGTCTAGCCCTGAAAAAGAGTATTTTAAACTTGTAAAAAAATTTTATGAAAAGAAAAATAATCAAATAAAATTTCGTGAAAATAATTTTAACGATGCAGAACAGCAAGAGCCATTGACAATGCCGTTGAGAATTTTAAATGTACGAAGTAAAATGCTATGTTTAGCTTATTGTCAGTAAAGACAACATATTTTTCAAGTCCACTCTTCGAGTGCCTTTGGTGTATTCTTTTACTGAACATCTTCCCGGTTCCCCTCTTTGATCCCAATACCGCAAATCCCAACCGAGTAGAATTACACCCCCCTGTCTAAAAACAGTATTTGGTTTGTTGGAAAATTAAATATTTATAATTTAATTAGGATCGTTACTCGCGTCTCGACGCAAAAAAGAGTTTAAAATATGTGAATCCTGAAATGATCGTTTGTTGTATACTTAGCATATCGCAAGTCACATTCGTGAATATTTCGAATCGATTCCCTAACACCTTATGTAACCTGGTTCAGTAGAGATGCATCATAGCCCGAGGTAGCTCAGTGGTAGAGCAGCCGTCATGAAAACGGAAGGTCGGTGGTTCAAGTCCACTCTTCGAGTGCCTTTGGTGTATTCTTTTACTGAACATCTTCCCGGTTCCCCTCTTTGATCCCAATACCGCAAATCCCAACCGAGTAGAATTACACCCCCCTGTCTAAAAACAGTATTTGGTTTGTTGGAAAATTAAATATTTATAATTTAATTAGGATCGTTACTCGCGTCACGACGCAAAAAAGAGTTTAAAATATGTGAATCCTGAAATGATCGTTTGTTGTATACTTAGCATATCGCAAGTCACATTCGTGAATATTTCGAATCGATTCCCTAACACCTTATGTAACCTGGTTCAGTAGAGATGCATCATAGCCCGAGGTAGCTCAGTGGTAGAGCAGCCGTCATGAAAACGGAAGGTCGGTGGTTCAAGTCCACTCTTCGAGTGCCTTTGGTGTATTCTTTTACTGAACATCTTCCCGGTTCCCCTCTTTGATCCCAATACCGCAAATCCCAACCGAGTAGAATTACACCCCCCTGTCTAAAAACAGTATTTGGTTTGTTGGAAAATTAAATATTTTTCTAAAGCCATATTTAATAATTTGTCGTGGTGGTATGGAAAACATAAATTCGTAAATTTAAAGAAACCACCTAACCTAACCTAGCCTAACCTAACCTAACCTAACCTAACCTAACCTAACCTAACCTAACCTAACCTAACCTAACCCAACCTAACCTGACTCAAGCTAACCTAAAATTTACTTTTTTAATAAAAGAAAAAAGGAGTATATTTTCACGAAGTTATGGAAAGGAGAAAGACCTTTTTTTCATTAAAAAAAAGAGAAAAAGAGAAAATACTCTTAAAAAGAGTATAAACGGCTTGCCTATGTTCAATTTTTCAAATTTAGAGTTTTAAGGAGAAAAAGCATTCGTCAATATTTAATTTTAGTTACTTCTTTTTATATTTTTCAAAATATCGAGATCCTAAAAATATCCATTTGAAATAATTTTAAATGTGACACTTATTACATTCAAACTCGTTGAATACTGTTTTGAAAAGGAGCTACGAAAAAAGTTTCAAAGTATATATGTTAAATGTTAGCTTATTAATCTAATTACACAACAATGTTTGTTTTCAGAGTACCTGATTGGCAATAGGGATTGCTTGGTTCTTCCTTCCCTTCCTCGTCAATAAACCTTTTCTATGCAGTAGACGTTTACCTGCGAATGAGGTTGGATGTTTGTGCAAAACCTGGTGAAACCATCATGTCTCCAAGAAAAAAACGTAAGTTTTGATTCTTTTTTTTTTTTAATTCTGCTACGAATAATTTATCATTGATCAAAATTGTACTATAAACGTTTTACGCGCTTTTATTAGGCGCGAAAATATTGCCACGACGAACGTGGCTCCATCACAAAATTTAAAACTCCGACAAAATGGCGTCGGTTGTACATTGATTATGTTTTCGTATATATAAATTAATTTATATAAAATTTATTTCAATAATAAAAGTAAAAGTTTTTATTTATTTATATTATAGAAATCATATTATTTAATTGATCATGGCTTTATCTGTAAAGGAGTTGTCTTCATTATTAAAGTACAGTTTGCTTTTTTACGGATCATAACCGTATCATGTTATGAAATTGTTTTATTTTTAATATTTATATTTTTTGCAGCATTATTTCCGAGGAAAATGTCGAATCTCATTCACTTGATTCCCTGGCTACGCAAATTAATCAACAATTCAAAAAGGAAGACAATTTTAAGGGTATGAGTGAAGATTTTTTTTTTTTTTTTTCCTTATTGTTTAAAAGTCTAGAATCATCAGTGAAATTTTTTATTTTTTAGTCGGTTGTGCACTGGTCATGCTTTTACAACAGTCTGATTTACTTCCTAAACCCACACAACGGCTGGCAGTAATAAGTCTTTTGAATGATTTATATAAAAGTGAATCTGTAACTTCAAATCCTTTTTTATCTGTATTTATTCATTTATTGGTAAGTAATTTGATGTTTCTCTGTTGAATTGCTGTTGACATATTGATTTTTGACTTGCAGCATCCACCTGAAGACACAGATAAAGTTACAGGAAGAAAATTGTCATATGCTGGTAATTTGCCTCATTTGTCACCCATGGAACGAGCCATAGTATCACAGTTAATATCTGGAATGTCTCCATTAAATAAAAAAACTGCTAAACAAATTTTATCATCTGACCCAGGCCATTTTCATGCTGTTGATATTACAGGTATAACTTTTATTTTAAAAGAAAATATCAAATGGAAAACAAAACTATATTTACATGTTTATCACGTTTCAGGGATTGAATTGGCAAATGCAGAACGACTCTCTGAACTTCCTCACACAAGTAGAGGGGGTGTGCCTGTTCTTATACCTTTTCCAGACAATAAATTTGGAGCTAGCCAAGTATATGATGCAGCAGTTGCTAAGAAAACAATTGAGCAATTAGTTTCAGGTCCTAAGCCTGTGATTGATCAAAATTATAGGCCGGAGTTTATTCGTTTAGTCCCTCCTTTGCATGATTGCCATGATGAGGTGATTATTATAAGTTAAAAGATTTTTTTTTTAAATTCTGTTTATATTTTATTTATTCATTTTTTTTTTTTTTTTTTTGTAGTTGGCTTGGATGAACATAACAGAACCAAATGAGCGGAAGCCAGCATATGACGTTACGATGTGTGTATCAAATAATGCAGGAGTGGAAGCACGGCGACTAATGGCCCGTGCTTTTAAAGGCCCACTTACCCTACAACAACAGCAGCATTTGTTAGCCGAAATCGAATCTGACCCTAAACTAGTTTATCACATCGGTCTAACGCCAATTAAACTTCCAGACCTTGTGGAAAATAATCCTTTGATAGCAATTGAAGTTTTGTTAAGGTTAATGCAATCCAATCAAATCACAGAGTACTTCAGTGTCCTTGTAAATATGGAAATGTCTTTACATTCTATGGAAGTAGTTAACAGGTAATTGTCAAATAAATTAATTGTTAAGGTTCCGAGAATTACTGGAGTGAAAATCCCACCTTGCAACGAAATCACTATGAGCCCTGCCATATTAATTCAGGAAATAAAAATTTGTTATTAAAGTAACACTTTCTGTTCATAATATTTTTTCCTCAATTAACGTTTTATTCAGGAAAGATCTTCAACATTTTTAAGGTTTATAATACTGCCACTGAAACTTGTTGTTTTGACTTATGTCACTTCTTTTTAAAAGATTAATTTTACTTTCAATTTATTTCAGGTTAACTACAACTGTTGATCTCCCAACAGAATTTGTACATTTATATATTTCAAATTGTATATCAACTTGTGAAACTATCAAAGATAGGTACATGCAAAACAGATTAGTTCGACTAGTTTGTGTATTTTTACAGTCTTTAATTAGAAATAAAATCATAAATGTACAGGTAAGATTAAAAGTTTAAAAGAGAATTTAAAAAAAAACTAATTTGATTTCTAATTTTTTTTTTAGGAATTATTTATTGAAGTTCAAGCTTTTTGTATAGAATTTAGTAGAATCAGAGAAGCAGCAGCGTTATTTAGACTGCTAAAGCAACTGGAATCTGGTGAAATCAGTGGTCTAGCAGTTGCTACAGGACCAAGCAAAGGAAAACCAGAAAGTTAATGTACAAAATTTTTTTTTACAATATAATCAAATTAAATTAAATTATTACATATGAAAAGTTATCATTAAAGGTAATAGGTATCATGTCCACTATTTCTTATTCATTTTTTTACTTTAAAACTATAACAATTATAGGACACAGATTATACACAAATAGTTCAATAAAACGATCAACATAATATTCATTTTATGTCGCGAATTTTTTTTTCTCCATGGCATAATGTCAAATGGATTATGACTGTGTATACTAGGTGAGGGTTTCCCCTTTTGTGACTCTAGCTTCCAAATATTCAATCCTTCTTTCAAGAGTAGTAAGTTTTTCGTTCAGCACCGCCAGCCTTGATCTGCATGACATATCTGAAATTAAAATTAAACTTGACATCAGGATTTTTGAGAATAAGAAAAAAAAAAATTTTAATAAGATAAATGTCAATTTCCTATTTTCACTAACCTAACCCTATCACTGTTAATGTCTTTTTTTTTGCTTATGATCTGCTACGTCTTTTACAAAACTTACCGAAAGAGTTTAAAAAATCGGTAATCCTTTTAATGCTTCCAGTTATTACTTCAATGTACTCCCTATTCGCCCAATCTTGTTCGATTTGTTTTTGAATTGCTTCCCTAGGTATAGCAGCCATTTTGCTCGACTACAGAGTAAACATAAACAGAGACCTCTGTGCGGGAGCTTCAGATACTATTTCGGACTTTTCGCCTTGTTATGTTGGCAACATTTTCGAGACATTACAACATGGCAATGGTGAAGTCGGTATTTTTACCCCCGGAATTAATATTCTTTTTCTATGCATTTATAATATTTTCGTCGTGCTTGGTTTATTCAAATAAAGTCTCGGAAATCAGAAGACCGAGGGGAGTATCTATTTCCAGTAAGTAATTTAAGAAACAATTAATATTTCGCTCAAACATAACCTTGGTCGTTACTTTGCAAATGTAAAGTTGACTTTTTTTTTTAATTTTTCAGAAGCATCTTTGTACATTCCTGATAAAGATTTTACATGCTTCGATGGAAGCAATACTATCCCGTTTACTCAGGTAAACGATGATTATTGTGATTGTCCCGATGGGAGCGACGAGCCGGGAACTTCAGCTTGTCCAAATTGCTTTTTCCACTGCACAAATGCAGGGTTTAGACCTATGTACATTCCATCTTCCCAAGTAAATGATGGTATTTGTGGTAAGCATAAAAGAAATAAACAAATGAAATTTTGAAATACTTCAAAGCCATTTTAAATTTTTAGATTGTTGTGATGGAGCGGATGAATATTCAGGGAAAATTGAATGCATGAATGTATGCCATGAATTAGGTAAAGCAGAAAGAATAGAAGCTCAAAAACGTGCAGAAATAGCTAAGATAGGAAATGAAGCTAGGTTGCAAGCAATAAAGAAAGGAAAGCAATTGAAACAGGAGAAACAAGAAAAATTGCAGCAGCTTGAAAATGATAAATTAGAAGCGGAAAATATTAAATTAGAAAAAGAAAAATTGAAATTTGAGGTGGAAGAATTAGAAAAAGTAGCTTTAGAGCAATATCGGCAAGTAGAAGAATTAGAACAAGAAAAGAAAAAAGAAGAAGAAAGGAAGGCAGCTGAAGAAGAAGCACTTGATGTTTTTAATATGTTGGATTCTAATCAAGATAAAAAGTATGACTTTTTTTTTATTTTTCATTTGTGCCTATGTTATGTAATAAATAAATATTTTTTTTTAGATTGCAAGTATCAGAAATTCAGACTCGTCAAACATTTGATCAGAACAAAGATGGAGTTGTTTCAGATGAGGAAGCAAAGTTCTTTTTCGATAATGCAGATGAAATGGATTGGGAAACTTTTCAAATTTCAGGTAATGTTTTTTTTTTAACTTTGGGTTACATCAGATTTTGAATTTAATTTTTAATTTGTTAAACTTTTTTTTTTTTTTTTTGTAGGGTGGCCTAGAATGAAACCATTTTTCATGTTGGATAAGGGTCTGTTCACCCCTCCCAAAAAAGATGATTCAGAAGTTGATGATTTATTACAAGAAGAAGGAGATGGTGTTGGTAGTGTTGAAGATGTTACAAATGAGTACCAAAAAGAAAGGCAACATGAACCTGTCCCAGACGAAAATGAAGAGGAGGAAGAAGATGATGAAGAGCTTGAAGAGGAAGAAGAGCAGGAGCATCATCCTGATGATGATGTGGAACATAAGACTGAAGACCACACACCTCAATATGATGATGAAACCCAAAAATTAGTTAATGGTAAAGTTTTTTAAAATTTGGGAAAGTTTTTTTTTTTTTTCCGTTTACTGAATAAAAAGCTAAAGCAGTGAAATTTTTAAATTGCTGGTAATTTTGGAGCATTGCTTCTCATAGCTCCCATTGATGTTCCGCTTTATTTCCTTTGCCTCAGCTTTACCATAGCGGTTCTGAATATGCAATGGGGTATTCAGCTTATACTATTGAGCTTTATAAGTTCTGTTTTTTTTGTTAAGCTTTAAAGTAAAAAATTCAAAAGGTGTTAATAACAAAACAAAAAAAAAGATTTCATTTAATTTTTTTTTTGCAGCTGCCAACGAAGCTCGTTCGGAATACGATGAAGCCGACAGGGCAGTACGTGATATACAACGAGAGATCTCACAATTGGAAGAATATTTAGAAAAAGATTATGGACCGGATGAGGAGTTTGCCCCTCTAGAAGGAGAATGCTTTGAATATACAGATAGGGAATACCTTTATAAATTGTGCCCGTTCGACCAAGCATCACAACAACCTCGTTCGGGGGGTTCCGAAACGAGATTAGGTGTTTGGAGCAGATGGGCAGGACCAGATGATGATAAATACCAAGCTATGTTGTATGATAAGGGTCAGTCGTGTTGGAACGGCCCTCAACGCTCCACTCATGTAAGTTAATAGATAAATTTTTTAGATTAATGATGAGCATGATTAATCCGGAGTAAAAGATAAAAAATCGGATTGGAAGGTGGAAACAGCCCTTTTATTCGCTTTGCTATCGTGTGTATTAAATATCAATGTTTTCTGATAATTGCATTTTTTTTTAGGTTAAAATAAAATGCGGAGTCGATAATGCATTAATATCCGTCAGTGAGCCAAATAAATGTGAATATCATTTCGAATTTACAACACCGTCAGCTTGTAGGATTGTAGATGGACTAGACGAACGACCGCACGACGAACTATAGCCTACAATTAAAGAATTAGGTTTTGAAATTAATTTTTTTTTCTCCCATTTCTTTTCTATTTCTTTCTTCACACGAAACAGTGTAAAATAACGCATTTAGGAATCCGATGTTTCGGCATCTAAAATAAAAATCGCATCACGACGACCGGATTTTTTTTATACAATGTTGTAACTGAAAATCACCAAAAAAGTATGTTTTTTTTCAGTGACCAATATCTGCAGTGAAATTATCAAAAAATATTTGTGCTGTTGAAATTGTTGAAAATAAAAAAAATTTTTGTATCAAAATTTTTTATTTATTTGGGCCCTTTTTTCTTTTTTATTTTAATAATTTTTTTTTTTTTTTAAATCGTAGAATTTAAATGACAATTCTCGTGATCGCGTCGTACGCTTCGTCGGAGTTTTGCAGCATCGCCATTTTATAGATTTCAATTTCTTAATTTCAAAACGACCGCTCCCCCCCCGCTTACGTTTTAGGGACAGCCCCTAAAAAAAACAAAAACATTGAATGGTGTTAAAACTAATTTTATAATGATATAATAATTAATTTGATGATAATTCTAAAGTACGGTCAATCAACATTTTTGACACATTAAAATTACACTATTATTGAAAGTTTTTTTTTATGCAGAGCTGCGCTGCAGTCATTTTTTATGATTCGAAATCGAAACTGGAAGACACACAGAGTGAAAATGCGAAATCGAATCAAGATGACCGTTTTTTATTAAAGGGGGAAATGATGAAAACGTTTCTTGTGCTTTGTACTCTACCGATTTAAGCTTTTGCGGCTCTTGAGCGGCATCGTTTTCAAAATTTTCTCTTATCATTTGGACGGCCAATTATATAAATTATTTTCACTCTTCGCGTTTTAAATAAATGCATTTTATACAAATTGGTAGGTGATATTTAAATTTTTGAACGATTTATCATCCCCCCTCTGAAGTTATATTTATCATTAACAAAAATAGAAAAAAAAGACAAAAAAAAATGTTTTACGTATTTTTTTTTCTTTTTTTTTAATTTTTTAAAATGTAATATATGCTTTTTAAATATATAATATCAGAGAAATTTTTTTTATTTATTTATATATTTTTTTTAAAGAATGACTGAATAGTTCAAGAAAGAATAATTTATACAATTTTCAAAAAAAAAAAGAAGTTATTTAAGCTTACTCTTCCATCATTTGCCTCTATGATTTTTAAATTCATAGGAATACAAAGAAAAAAAAAACTAAATTTTTTTTTTGAGCAATTGATGAAAAAGTGATCAATAATATTACACATTATCGCTATTTTTTTTGTTAAAATGAATTTCGAAAGCTACAGAAAATTCGATTTTTTTCAGTTGGAATATTATTATTTTAAAATTATATGTATATGGTCCCTGAATTTCCCAACTAAATTTTGAGACCATAGTTTGATTGTTACAAATAGCTTTCGAAAACTCAAAATTTTGCACAGAAATTTTAGGCCTATTCAAATAGGAATTAACAGAATTAAAAGAATCCATTTTTTAATTGTTCTTTTTTTTCGTTAAAGCCGGATTCAAAATTAATAATTTTACGAAATAAAAAAAAAAAAATGCGTCAGGACAAAAAGTTTAAATCAGTCTCAGAAGGAAAAAAAATTTTTTTTTTTTTTTTGGTTTTTTGTTTCCTTTAAATTAACTTTTTTTTTATACATATACGAAAGCATGAATTTCGATCAGTAGCATCAGGATTGTATTGACACTTCTGATTTTTTTTGTTTTTTTCTTTAAAACAGCCTGAAATTCACACTAACATTATGTTTAAGGACATATTCTGTTTCATATATATATATATATATTTTTTTTTTTTTTCAAATTTATTTTTTATATTTTTTTTAAAATGAAAAGTAACAACATTTTGGAACAGGAGGAATAGAGTGTTCAAAAAAATGGTCAACAATAGATTTTTGCTCCCTGGGCAAATGTCAGCTCCTTTATTTTTTTTTTTAATTTAAAAAAAAAATTGAAGCCGATAAAAAATTTATTAGGATCTTTTTTTTTTTTTTTTTTTTTTTTTTTTGTATAAAAAATTTTTGATTGGCAATTGCATCCCAATTTTTTTTTTTTTTTTAATCTGAAAAACTATTTTAGATAGCAAAGAACCCGAAATTTGCCTGAAGAATAAAAATCTGGAGTGAACTTTTTTTTTGACGCATTTTAAGGAGGAATAACCACTTTTTTTTAAAAAAGGTTTACATACGCGAAACCGAAGCACAATTTGCAACATTTTTTAATTCATTCAGTCGCCTTTTGTTCAAATTTAAACATCAATCAATTAAAGGAAAAAACAGTCGGGTCGATTTTACGCCATCGGTTTTTAGGTGAAAATGATAAAGTAAAAGCTATTTTGTGCAGCGATTTCCCAAAAACTACGACCGTTTATTTTGCCATTTTGCAAATTTGACTGAAAAAGTAAATAGCTTGAGCGATGAGAAAATTTTTTCAGATTAACATTATGCGTTTTCTAGCAGGACGTCTTAAAAGACAAATGTTTAGTTTACGGGTGCTAGAAGACTGACCGTCCATTAGCTGAGCATAAACTTAAGAAAACTGAAAAGTATGACTCCACAGAAGAAAACGTTAAATTATGGACATGGACAATATGTTATGTAACAAAACAGTGGTCCGTTAATCATTTTGGAAAGATTCAATTAATCCACTAGTGTATCAACGAATAAGAGTTGTAACAAACATTGATTCAATGTTTAAAGCTGATCAGGTAACTGCTACATTGCTACAGCTGGACTGCTGATCAGCTACATTTTGAATGCAGTTTGCTACATTGCACAAAATTTAACTCTGTCGTCAAACTCGCAAAATGGCGTGCATTTTTTCAGTAACAAGTAATGGATTTACCCAGTCGGTTTCTACATCATTTTGAAATATTTCTGTTGTCTTTTCCGCTTTACTAACAAACATTCTCTAGTGTAA
Source organism: Liposcelis bostrychophila (assembly GCA_037577465.1). Lineage (NCBI taxonomy): Eukaryota > Metazoa > Arthropoda > Insecta > Psocodea > Liposcelididae > Liposcelis > Liposcelis bostrychophila. Next base: position 11,051,872 of record CM075212.1, read on the forward strand.
CAAACATTAGAAGATTAATAAGGCAAAAAAGGTGCGATAATAAAACAAAGTTGAAGATAATTTTTTAGTACTTAATTCCCGAGACGGCAAAATTTTCGGCTTTTTTTTTCGATTTAAAAAAATAATAAAAATGGCAAGAGAACCGAAGTAAATTTTGAGCATCATCCCCAAAAAAAACGACTTGTGAAAATCAGGCTGAATTTAACGAAAATGTAGAAGAACAAACCGAATAAAAATTAATCGATCACATTATTTGGCAAAAGCTCTGATCTAAGTAGGTATTGAAAATGGTTTTTTTTTCCTTACATATTATTTTTCTCTAGATATTTTTCACAGACTTAAGAAATACATTTCTTTTATGAAGCAGTTTTTTTTTTAATAAAAAAAATGACACATTTCGATAAAACAAATAGAAGAATTCGCTCCTTACAACTAAAAAAATTATTTCACACAATCCAGACGGAAAAATTTTTTCTGCAATTAAAAGAAAAAAGAACTTGTCAAGTCGCTTAAAATCGATTCTTAAATCTTTTTAAATCCTGTCATTTCTACCCAACACATTTCGATTATTTTAGTAAATCTAAACCGAGTTTAAGAGATGCAAAATAAGTTTCGATTTAATTTCCCGAAACATAGCCTTCCAAAAATTTTCCTTTACATTCAATTTTATTTTAACAACAATAACCAGCAAAAATTTAACCATATAAGCTCAAAATATACCCAGTATTTTTTACCTTTAAAAAAATAAAAACTAAAAAAGAAAAAAAAAAATATTACGCACAACGCCGAACTAATTTTTTTTTAAAAGCGAAAATTATTTCACTCTTCCGAGTAAAATTTCTACCAGGCAACATATAAAAGGCCTTTTGTTTGATTTCCGTCTGATATGTGCTTGTGCTCTCAAGACAATAAAATTTGTTAAAGAATTTTTAAAATGTAGTAATTACACAGTAACAGTTAACTTTTCCATTTACCTGCATTTATTTATTTATTTATTTTTTTTAATTTTTATATTTTTTTAGGATATATTCCTACCGATTAAAGATGTCTTGAATTTCGAGGCACTTCAGTTGAAAACTTGATTTTTTTTTAAATTTTTAAACAGGAAACACTTACAATAAAAAGAGATGATAAAAATCCGATGGCGTCCTTCGACGAACAAACATTAAATAAAAACGAACGTTTTTTTTTTCTTTTTTTTCTTTTTTTGTTATTACTGTCGTCAAAAAACATCACTCAGCGCTTTTTATTTTTAACTTTCTGTTTTTTTTTTTTTTAAATAAGTTTATTTTATTTTTTTTTTTTTTAACCTCACAATTAACTTTTACACAATTGATTGGTTCCCTCGAAAAACGATTATTTTTGTAATATTTTTTTCTTAAATGTTCAATTTTTTTTATATAACGATTACAAAATCGTACAAAGTTTCCTACGATTTCCTATCCGCAACAAAGGTTTCTTTCTTTTGTCTTTGCCTCTCTGCTCTTTCTGCAAAAAAAAAAAAAAAAAAAGGAGAATTAGTAAACGGGGTAATACTAACTTCTTACTAAAGGGGTAAAGCCTTTTTTATTAATTTACTTCTGTATCGATTGCTACAACTATTGTATCCCCAATGATCAAAAGGTATTGCAGGATAATAAAAATAAAAATTTGTTCCGTCGCAGCAATCATTTGGGACTTGGAAACCTAAAGTTCAATTTGAACCACTACTTACGTCTTTACGTATTTCTCTAACAAGTGTGTAGAATGCATCATCCACTCCTAGCCTTGTTTTCGCCGAAGTTTCCACGAAGGGAATCCCATATTGCTTAGCCATATCCTGTGCTTGAGCCATGTCCATGGCTCTTGTTTGGAGGTCACATTTATTGCCAACCACTGAAATAAAATCAGACATTGTACTAATACTAACAACCTACAAAATGGTAAAAGATGACAATCACTGGGAATAAAATGATTGAAACATCCTAGATCTATTAAGTAAATAATATTGGAATAAAAAAAGACGAAGCCATGATCTAATTACGTTCACCCCAAAAGAGGTTTGAAGTTTCACTTTCCAAATCTCCAATTACCTTTTCTTTTATGTACATTGTATATGGAATATATGAAATATATAATCCTAGTTCAATTTCTGGCAATATGTAATTCAGTTTAACAAGGTATTCTAAATCTCATCCAAATGAAAAGTAATACTTACAAACCATAGGCACCTCCTCTGCATCTTTAACTCTTTTAATTTGCTCTCTGTAGATACTAATATCTTCAAAAGATTTAGCATTATTAACTGCAAATACTAATAAAAAACCTTCTCCTGTTCTCATATACTGATCTCGCATGGCACTATATTCTTCTTGGCCCGCAGTGTCCAAGATATCCAGCAGGCATGTTTCCCCATCAATAACTACTTGCTTGCGATAGGAATCCTCTGCAAACACAAAAAAAAAAATTCAATAGGTGAAAATTTATTTGTATTTTATGCAATCGATTTTATGTAAAATACATACCTATCGTGGGATCATACTCATCCACGAAACTTGAGAAGAAAAAAAAAAAATATTAATATGTAAATAAAAAAGATGATTATTTCAAGTTGAACATTATCAATTACTTACTGGTTCTGTATGAGCTGGATTGTCAAGGCACTTTTCCCAACACCACCAGCTGTAAAAAAAAAAAAAAAAAACAACAGGTTAATCACATATCATAAAAATTTATTGCCTAGCTTCCTTAGTCCAAATCAAACGCATCTAGAATATCATTGAAATTATTACTAGATATCATTAATTCATTTAAACATGTAATCAGAATGCAAAGATAGCTAAATCTGCAGCCTCATATGATAAAACCAGCCAACTCTTCACCAGTTTAGAAAAATATCCTCAACCGGTTTAAAGTCGCCGATTTGAACCATTCGTTCATCAGGGGACGTTAAAAGCATTACTTTGTTTTTCTTATAACCCTATCAATGATTCAAAAATGACATTTAAATCTATAAAACATAGGCAGATCTCGTATACTACTGGCTAAGGGGCGTGCCAAAACATGCAAAAGAAACAAACCTCCTACAACAACGAGTTTGTACTCTGTCATGTTGAAAGAAGCTGGGGTGCAGCACTCCGTGATTGCAGCACAGTTTACTGAAATATTTTTGTCTATAATGCGAAATATCACAAAATCCCTTCATGGATTCATGCGTTGGTTGATCTTTCAGCGCCCACTTGTAATCCTTGAGAATATGTAAAAACTACAAGTGAATATCCCTGTTGTCAATATGTTCCTTTGAATAATATCAGGGAATTTTGTCGATGGCCGAAAACAAGTGTCGCCATCTTTTATTTCCATGGGGATATCGATTAGAGACCCTTTAAGTCGTAATACGACATGTCATTCATATCAAGTCCTCATGATGACGCCGCGTCTTAATAATCAAATGTGATGTAATAAATATGGCGCTTAAAATGGAGGCTTACGTCATTCTATAGTTTCTTAAGATCTCTTAATATTGATTTGTAAATAAAAATCGTTAACGGATCTTTTTTTAGAAGTTTTTCGTTGTTAAAAAATTAAAAATGTCTCTTCCGGAGATAACACCCAGAGCTTACTTTGGTTTACGTGTTAATATTAAGCAGAATGCACATTTTATTACGGATTCCCAAATTTTATATCCTGCCGGTTCCGTTTTAGTCCTACATGATTACTATGAACAGAGACAAATGTTCATAGAACTTCAAGAGAAGAGCCTTGTCCTTGAACTAATTATCGTTTCTCCAAGCAGGTTAGTTCCAGTTAAAAAATTATGTAAATTTTAAGGGGACTGTTCTAACATACATGCCAACATGTGCAGAACTGTGGAATATTTTTTTTTCTTTTTTATTAATTTATTAAATCTTTTTTCCAGAAAATTTGCGGCTATCATTGAAAATGGAGAAAAAGGGCAAATTCTAATTTTTGACATGCAAAAATTGAAGAAAAGAAGAACATTAAATCTTCCACCAGATTCTACAACGAATAGATTTGAATCAATATGTTTTTCACATGACGATAAATACATTATGGCTGTAACAGGAGAACCTGATTGGATGTTGGTGGCTTATAACTGGGAGAAAGGGAAGATCGAAACTGCAGCAAAAGCTAATTATCAAAACAGCCCTGCTACTGTCACTCAGGTAGTTACTAAAAAAAGTTCTTAAATTATTCCCACTTACCTTTTTGGCTGCTTAAAAGCAATCATTTTTTGTGATTTTTCTTTTTTAGTTATTTTATTTTAATTTTTGGCACAGTAGAAGCTGGGATAACATTGGATATAATTTTAAGATGAAGTAGCTGAAAATGTAGGTATTTTTTTAAAATAAGTTTTTGTAATTCTTAAATAATTTCAGTGATATTTTTTTTAAGGTGTACTGTTCTCCGACGGATAATTGTGAAGTATGTTTAATCGGCCCTGGATTGTTTCGACTGCTGAACATGTCTGAGACAGTTTGGCGGCAGTTTGGCTTTCAAAAAGCTGATCAGATAACTGTTACAACAGCTGCGTGGTTAACAAGCGATAGAGTTTTGTGTGGCACGTCTGACGGAAGATTGTTGCTGATCGAAGCTGGGGAATTAAAATTCATATATGATGCACTAAATGTAGTTTTAATTAATGTGAAAGAGAAGGACGAGTAAGTATACGCAACGGAAGTTTAAAAAATTTACTGTTTACATCTCTAATATTTTCAGATCATCCTCGTCGGCAACCAGTTTAATGATAGCTAGGAACTCCTCCACTTACGAAGAAGAAGACAAACAGGTGCGAACCTTAATATCATTTTCCAAAGGATTCGCCTATTCCTGTAAAACCGGTTACGTTCACATGTTCGAAAAAGAATTAAGCCATAAATATCGTAAAAGAAACGTTTTCCGAATCGACGACCCCGATTTTAGAGAATTTCAAAAATTCGAATTAAATACTGTCATGCATTTATCCATCAACGCATCTCAGGATAAACTTTTAGCTTCCACCAACAGAGCTCAGCTATATTCCGTGAGATTGTGGGGACCTGATCTTTACGTCGCTCCTGAGATACCGTTTAAACATTTAGGTCAATCTCTTCACCACGGTCCTATTATAGGGTTAGCCATGTGCGTTTGGAAACCTATTTTTGTGACTTGCGGGCAAATCGATCGGACTGTCAGGGTTTGGAATTATGATACGGAAAGTTTGGAAATGGTGAAGCAATATGAAGAGGATGTGTTTAGCGTAGCTCTTCATCCAACAGGTTCAGTTTTTAAATAAAAATATGGGTGATTATATTGTAATATTTATTTCTATTTTTAGGACTTTTTGCTACGATCGGATTTACTGAAAAACTTCGTTTTATGATAGTTTTATTAGACGATATTCAATGTTGTCGCGAATTTCCAGTTAAGGAATGTAAATTGTCGAGTTTCAGCGCTCACGGACATTATTTCGCAGCTACGAATCAATCGGCGATTCAAATTTATAGTTGCGTTTCGTTTCAGAATGTTTTGACTTTAAAAGGACATTCTGGGAGGGTAAGATTTTGCGGAATCCTTGATTAATGGAAACGTTCTAAATTTTTTTAAAATTAGATTACAGGTCTTCAGTGGACCCTAGACGATAGGAAATTAGTGTCATGCGGGACGGATGGTTTTATTTTCGAATGGGACGTCATAACAGGGAAAAAAATTCATGAAATTGTATCTCCCGGAGTTCAGTATTGGGATATTTCGATCACATCTGACGGTAGATTTATTTACGCGGTGGGGGATGATGGGGTATTGAAGGAAATCAACAATTCGACGGTGAGAAGTAGTATACATTACTGAAGGTTGACTGCGTAAGGGGAGGGACGAGATTGGCAAAATCTTGCTTAAGTTTGGTTGCATTCTTTTTTTTTTTTTTGACGTAGGGCTACGTCTTGGGGCTCGTTCCTGGGTAAATCTGTCTGTCCGGGTGTCGCACGTTTCGCACCAAAAATTAATATTTTATTATTTTATGATTAAAATTTTTACTTCGAAAATTTTTAATAATATTTTGACTATTTTTATTTTGGCATTTTTTAATACTAAAATTAGACGACATGAACAAAAGCAAGGACTTAAAAAATCTTTTGTAAATTTTATTTAACTTTTTTTTAATTTTCGCTGTTTTCTTAAAGTAAAATTTATAAGAAATTTTCTAAAAAATTTACAAGAAAATTAAAGTTGAAATTTTATTTTAAAATTAGACGACATGAACGAAAGCATGGACTTAAAAAATCTTTTGTAAATTTTATTTAACTTTTTTTTAATTTTCGCTGTTTTCTTAAAGTAAAATTTATAAGAAATTTTCTAAAAAATTTACAAGAAAATTAAAGTTAAAATTTTATTTTAAAATTAGACGACATGAACGAAAGCATGGACTTTGAAAATTTCTTGTAAATTTCACTTTTGAAAAAGTTAAATTTTAAATAATATTTTGACTATTTTTTTTAAACTTTTTGACTATTTAAAGTTATTTTTTTAAATATTTATTTTTAACTTATTTTTAACTTATTTTTTTAAATATTTTGACTATTTTTTGACCTTTTTTAATAGTAAAATTAGACGACATGAAAGATAGTAAGGACTTCGAATTTCTTGTAAATTTTCAAGAAACTTAACTTTCACAAGAAACATGAAGTTGCTAAAGCAAGGACTTTTGAACTTTTTGATTGAACTTTTTTTTTTTTAATTTTTGCCGTTTTTTTTAAATATTTCTTTTTTAAATATTAAAATTGGACTACATGAACAAAAACAAGAACTTAGAAATTTTAAATAAAATGTTCACTACATTTTTTAATTTTGTCCTTTTTCCTTTAGCCAAGAATAATGAGCTAAAGCAATGTTTTGATATTAAAATATTAACTTTGAAGACTTTAACTAAAATCTTGACTAATTTTTTTTTAACTTTTGACCTTTTTTATCAAAAATTTTAATTTTTTTTCGAACCAGGAAAACAAATTATATTTTTATCAAAAAATTCGAATTTTCTGATCAAAAACTAGCAAAAAAAAATGCCTTAAAATTTTAAGCGTTTTATTGTTTAAATTTAAGGACAGTACCCCAAAGACGTAGCCCTACTTAGGGATATGCCCCCATATCCCAATATGATTTTTTTTTGCTTTTTTCTTTATAGACCTGCTTCTCTAAAATTGATCTAGCATCTCTTAAAATTTCCTTGAAAACTAATAAGATGCTTTCTAAATTTTCGTACTGCCCCTAAATTAGTAGTGCTCTTTAGACTTTGTGGTTCACCGAAATTGTTGAGTTAGTAAGCACAGTTTTGAAATTCTTGCCGTTTCGGTTCCAAATTTAAATATTTAGCAGGAGCTTATGCTATGCTTTACAGTCCTGTAGTATAAAGCCAGGTCTAGAGTTTAAAAGCTCCTTTATTCAAGTATTACATAAATACTAAAACGCCTGAAAAATGTTGATTAGATTTCCCTGCAACCAAATTCTAGAATACTCGGAAGTCTAATCGACATTTTTAAGGCGAAGTTTTACTATCCCCGGAGATTTGAAACAATAATAAATTACATTTTATAATAAAGTAATCAGTGAAACAGTAAAAATTTAAACTAATGGAAGAGCGGGCAGGGGAGGGGAGGGAAGGGAAGGGAAGGGGGAGAAGGTGAAGGTCTTCTAAATGGTTATTTCTGCTGGCAAGTGGAGAGAAGCAATTAAAATATTTTTACGTGAATGCGAAATTTTCCATTTAGATGGATATTTAGGGTAATTAATGGGGGTGGGGAAGGGGGGTTTTAGAAAGAGCAGAACAACTTGCATAATAAAGCAAAAGTATAAAAATTCGACTTTCATCATTTTCCTTCTTTTTAATTGCAGATAATACGTGCGATTGAAATGAACCAAAGCAACATGGATCACATTGTAGTTTCTCGATCGGATTTAATGATGTTCGTTTGCGGTGATAACGGTTCTGTTATATCAGTTCGAATGCCCTTAACGGAACCGACGGAGTTCAAACCGTTTTTTTATCATAATTCCAAAATAATGCAGGTTCGTTTTGGGGTTGTATACATTTAGGACTGTACATATTACTGAATCTCGTTTATTGGAGGAAAACGCAGGATGAGGACTTTTATAACTGTTTTCTGAGTGAATGTACGAAAAAAATTTCATTACAAGGTAGTAGGGGGGGAGGGGTTAAAAATGTTGTTGCTGAACTCAGAAAAATTGCCAAGATCGTAAATAACAAGAACAGAATGAAATGGCACAGAACAAGATGACGGTGGTGAGACTATGAGACTCACGTAACCTAACCTAACCTAACCTAACATAACCAAACCTAACCTAACCTAACCTAACCTAACCTAACCTAACCTAACTTAACTTAACCCAACCTAACCTAATCTAACCTAACCCAACATAACTTACCTAGATAAGACAGAACAAGATGCCGGTGACGATTCCATATTATTTATTTAACTCTCGACTCCGGCACCGACACCCGATGCCGAAGCCACCAACGCATCTTTTTCATCTTGCCCAACCTTTTTCATCTCGCCCAATGCATCTTTTTCATCTTGCCCAATCTTTTTCATCTTGCCCCAACCATTTTCATCTTGCCCAATGAATCTTTTTCATCTTGCCCAAATCATATTTTTCATCTGACCCAACTTTTTCATCTTGCCCAAACCATCTTTTTCAACTTGCCCAACTTTTTCATTTTGCCCAAACCAACTTTTTCAACTGACCCAACTTTTTCATCTTCCCCAAACCATCTTTTTCAACTGACCCAACTTTTTTATCTTGCCCAAATCATCTTTTTCATCTGACCCAACTTTTTCATCTTGCCCAAATCATCTTTTTCAACTGACCCAACTTTTTCATCTTGCCAAACCATCTTTTTCAACTGACCCAACTTTTTCATCTTGCCCAAACCATCTTTTTCAACTTGCCCAACTTTTTCATCTTGCCCAAACCATCTTTTTCAACTTGCCCAACTTTTTCATCTTGCCCAAATCATGTTTTTCAACTTCCCTAACTTTTTCATCTTGCCCAAACCATCTTTTTCAACTAACCCAACTTTCTCATCTTGCCCAAATCATCTTTTTCAACTGACCCAACTTTTTCATCTTGCCCAAACCATCATTTTCAACTGACCCAACTTTTTCATCTTGCCCAAACCATCTTTTTCATCTCACCCAACTTTTTCATCTTGCCCATTGCATCTTTTTCATCTTGCCCAATCTTTTTCATCTTGCCCAAGTGTTTTCATCTTGCCCAAACCATCTTTTTCATCTTGCCCAACTTTTTCATCTTGCCCAAACCATCTTTTTCATTTTGCCCAACTTTTTCATCTTGCCCAAATCATCTTTTTCAACTGACCCAACTTTTTCATTTCGCCCAAATCATCTTTTTCATCTCACCCAACTTTTTCATCTTGCCGATTGCACCTTTTTCATCTTGCCCAATCTTTTTCATCTTGCCCAACTTTTTCATCTTGCCCAAACCATCTTTTTCATCTTGCCCAACTTTTTCATCTTGCCCAAACCATCTTTTTCATCTTGCCCAACTTTTTCATCTTGCCCAAACCATCTTTTTCATTTTGCCCAACTTTTTCATCTTGCCCAACTTTTTCATCTTGCCCAAACCATCTTTTTCATCTACCCAACTTTTTCATCTTACCAAACTTTTTCATCTTGCCCAAACCATCTTTTTCATCTCACCCAACTTTTTCGTCTTGCCCAATCTCTTTCATCTTGCCCAACGCGTCTTTTGCATCTCCGATGCCGCCTCTGATTCCGATTTTAGTAAAAAAAAAAATCGTAGTCATTCGAGACAATTTTTAAAATCAGGGATCCAATTTCCATGCCGGTGCCGATGCCGATGCCAGCTGCGGCAGGCTAAATATCTCGGGTTGATACCGATGCCTATTTCTAATGTTAAAAAAAATCCGATCCGATGCATGGCATCGGCCAAAATTTTCAAGTTTCAGACCTTTGATCAAGAAAAAAAAAAAAAAAAAGTCAGTATAAGCGAAGCGAAAAATAAACGATTTTTTTCCTGGCAAAATAAAAAAAAAAAAAAAAAAAATACGTAATATGTACAGCTTATAGGGACGTGTTCGGAGGACTGCATGGTCTCTTGATTTGAAAACTGAAAAATTTTTTACTAATATATTTATCAATTTTCAGATGAAACTGTCAATAAACGATGAAACATTAGTTACCGTGTCCGAAGGGGGCTCTTTGATCATTTGGAAATCGTTGTTCGCGGAAGGGAAAACGATTGTGATGGATAAAGATTTCACGTATTCGAATGACATTTTAATCAGCAAAACCGAATTGGAAGAGAAAATTTTAAGGATCAACGAACTGTCTCAAAAATTAAACGAATTAGAGCAAGATCATTACAATCAAATGAAAGAAACGGAAACGGCCTATTCCGAAAAAATAAGAGACATCCACGACTCGTATTGTCAGGCGATCGAGGAATTGAAAGAAAAAACGGAACAGCTGGAAGTCGATCATTCCGCACAATTAAGCGCAATCAACGAGGAAGTCAATGAAATTAAAGAGAAACAGGCTAAAGAGAAAAAAGAAATGGACGCCAATTACACGGGGAAATTATTGGTCGAGTATGACAAGTTTAAATTGTTGGACGAGCAGAAAGAGGAAATGGTGAACGACTACGAAGTCAGACTGGCGGAATTGCAAAAATCGAAAGAGGAAGCGACAGAAAATATCACGAGACTTTTCGAGGAGAAGCTGATGGAAATTAATCAAAAGCTTGAGGAATCGTACGCTCAAAACAAAAAAAATATCAAGCATCACGAAATTGTGAAGCAACAATTCGAAGACGACACTGATCGGGAAATCGTCGAAACGAAAGCTAAATACGAAAACGAATTAAGGGAGGAGAGGGAAAACAACGTGAAATTGAGAGCGGAAGCAAGTAACATGAGGAAAAAATATTTAGCCGCTCAAAAGGACATAGACGAATTCCGTCAACAAATCAGTCTTCTTCAAACGGAGCATCAAAAGTATCAATCCGTGATTCAGTCTCTCGAGAAGGATATAGTCGACTTGAAAAGGGAAATCATCGAAAGGGATTTGACGGTTCAGGATAAAGACAAGCGAGTTTACGATTTAAAAAAGAAAATCCAAGAGCTCGAAAAATACAAATTCGTATTGGATTATAAAATTAAAGAATTAAACAATCAGATTGGACCGAAGGACCGGGAAATTAAGGAGAAGAAAGAGCAAATAGAGGACGTAAGAATGGAGTAAGAAAAAATGCCTGGAGTAGTTTTCATTTTTTTTTTCTTTTTCGTTTTTAGATGGAAAAGGAATTAGAAAATCTTAAAAAAATCAACTCGTCTTTGGAGCTTCAATTAATCGAATTAAAAGAAAAAATAATGGCCACGGAAAAAGAAGTGGAAAGCTACGAGGAAAAATATATATCGCGATCGAATGTTTTACGGCAAATTAAAGTTGACGTGTACACGTTATATCATCATATTAACGATTTTAAGAAAATAAAAGACGGCATTAAAGTGAGTTAATTAATGAAATTATAATTCCACTGACTGTTTTTTTTTTTTTTTGACATAGGACTACGTTTTGAGGCTGGATCCTGGGGAAATCTGTCTGCCCAGGTGTCCGGTGTCGCACTGTTCGCACCAAAAATTTTATTTAAAATAATGAAAAAAAATTCTTATAAATTTTATTTCACTTTTTTTAAAATTTTTAAATTTTTGAAGATTTTATTTAAAATTTTAACTACATTTTTTTCAACTTTTGACCTTTTTTATCAAAAATTTTAAATTTTTAAATTTTGGCGTTTTTCGTGCCAGGAAAAAAAAATATTTTTATCAAAAAATTCAAATTTTTTGATCAAAAACGAGCAAAAAAAAAAAAAAAAAAAAAAAAAAAAAAAAAAAAAATGCTTAAAAATAAATTTTCAAGAAACTTAACTTTTACAAGAAACTTAAAGTTTCTAAAGCAATAAGGACTTACATATTTCTTGAAATTTTTTTAACTTTTTTTTTCTTTAGCCAAGAATATGAGCTCAAGCAATATTTTAATATTAAAATTTTAACTTTGAAGACTTTAATTAAAATATTGACTAATTTTTTTCAACTTTTGACCTTTTTTTATCAAAAACTATAAGTCTTTTTCGTGCCAGAAAAAAAATAGATTTTTATCAAAAAATTCAAATTTTTTGACCAAAAACGAGCAAAAAAAAAAAAAAAAAAAAAAAAGGCCTTAAAATTTTTAAAGTGTTTCATTGTTTAAATTTAGCAATATATTAGGACAGTACCCCAAAGACGTAGTCGTACATAGGGAAATGCCCGTAGGGATATGCCCCCATACCCCAGTATGATTTTTTTTTAAAATTTAATCTGTTGCAGATTATGTATCAAAAATACAATGAGGATCAAGTTTTTATTCGGGGACAATCGACCGACACTGATTTACAACGCGGCTTCATGACTCAACGGGAGTTTTTAGAGAAAACGATAAGTGCATTAAGAAGCACTTTGGAAAAAAGCAGGGAGCATATGAAACATGATGGAAGCAAAGTATTGCAGGTATAGCAAAAATTTTAAATTTTCGCTTAAAATACTTTTTCCAGATATTTTTAAACTTTTTTTTAAACTTCTTGCAAGTTTTCTGCAAAAAAAAAGTTCGATTTTCTAAAAAAAAAAAAAATTTTTTTCTTGTTCCTTTTTTTCAAATGTTTTTCAAGAAACCGATATTCTAGCACAGTTTTTTTTTTTCAAGTACTTTCAGTTTGTTTTGTTTTAGGATAACGTCGTTTTGTTAGAAGAATTAAATCAAGTAAGAAAAACCTACAAGGAAACCGTTCGGAAAGTCAGAAATTTAGAAGATATTTTAGACTTGAGACCGGGGAAAAGCATAACGCCGCGGGAGGCGTACAACAAATTACAACAATCATTAAAAAAACAGGAGAACATAGTGCAGGAATATCAAACGGTCATAGACAAAGCAGATTTAGCCACCGGATTTTTAAGCGGAGAAGTTTTCCGATTGCAAGATAAAATCGCTCAGCTGGAAGACAAGGAAAAAGCAGACGATGATAATTAATTTTTTTTTTTTACAAATTTTATTTTTACTATTAAAAAATTCAACATTTTTTACTTAAAACTTGATGCTCTTCGATTTCGTTAACTAAAGTTTCTGCCATTATTTCAGGGGTAACTTCCTTATTTAAATAGTCGCTTATCATTAGTCTTGGAGGTTTCCCTCCTCCGTGCCTGAGGCATTCGGATCGATATTTTTCACCTTGTTCCCGTGAAAAAGGATCTTGCTTAAAATACGTTTGCCATATACAAGAAGCTATGGACCTCGACAATAAATAAGAATAATATTTAGCGCCGTAGCCTACCAGATGTGAGAATCGCAATTGCCAAGCGGTATTTGGGACCGGTTTCAAAACCGAATATTCCTGTTGGACCTCGTTGAAAACCTCCGTCGTCGATTTCCCCAGAGGATGAACTCCGTGTACTTTTTGATCGAAAGCCGAGTACAAAACCTGAAACTGAGTTTCCAAAGCACTCAGGGAATGTTTCGCCCTGCACAATTTTTCGATCATTTCGTCGGGCATGGGTTGCTGCGTTTGAAAATGTTTGGTGAACGTTTTTAAAACTCTAGGGTCGGATAAGAAATATTCCATCAAAATGCTTGGGACTTCCGCGAAGTCGGTGCAGCATCTCGTCCCGGTTACGTGTTGGTGTTTCGTCCTCGCGAGCATGGAGTGTAGAGCGTGTCCCATTTCATGGGCCAAATTATCCAACTGTCCGGCTGTTAACAGACAAGGGGATGACCAATTCGGTTTATCAAAATTCAACATTAGAACGACGATCGGATTTTGATAAGATCCGTCCGGTAATTCCCTCCCTCCTCTTATTGTGAAATGGCAATCTTGAGCCGGTTTATCGTCTCTTCGGTAAAAATCACAATAAATATGGCCTAATAATCCTTCTTTTTCGTGAACCACGGCTAATTTGTAAATTTCAGGTGCCCAAGACTCTTCGTTCGACATGTCTTCGTAAACCAAATTAATTCCGAATAATTTTTCCGTTAAATTATTCAAACCTTCCATGCAAGCCCCCAACGAAAAATACTCGCATAGTTCATTTACCTCGGAATTTAAGTAACTTTTTTTCACTAAACTCGTAAAAAAACTAACGTCCCACGGCTGTATTCTCTTGCTTATGGAATTCGACGAATTTTTTAATTTTTCCATGAGATAAATATCGTTCCTCGTTTTAGGTTTCAAATATTCATTTAGGACGGACAAAAATTTATTAACGAATTCCGGTGTGTCTGCTACCGTGCTTTTGACGGTCCTGTGAGCGTAAGTCTCGAAACCGCATATCGTGGCCAATTCATGCCGACAACTTAAAAGTTGGTCCAATAAATATTCCTGATGGGAATCGGGATAAATGTAAACTTTGTAAGCGAATTCCCTGGCGGTCTCATTCGGCGTGTCAGCATACAAACTATTTATGGTTACGATATTGTTGTTAGTCGTAAAACATTGCTCGATAGGCTTTGGTACTACTTCCTTCGATATCACTTTCGGTTTCGAAGCGTTCGTGATGAAACTTTGACCTAAATTAAGTATGCTATCGTTTAACATCACCACTCTTCTTCTTTCTTTTTCTGGTAGATGAATCCCTGACTGTTCGAAATCGAAAAGAAATAAATTAGCTACATGTCTGTCGACATCAGTCGTCGGAAATTTATCGCCGTTTAACGCGACGTTCTTCAAACTGTCGTACAATTCTCTGTTCGTGTTCAGTCTCTCAACCACTCCGCTTATGTGAGACGTCACTTCTTCCGCTGCAAACCTGAAGTTTGGTTTGGGATGAGCAACTCTAACGCATTCCGCTAAATCCGCTGCTTGGCATAAAGTATCGGATAATTCGTCGAAAATGTCCACCATCTTCCGAGTTCTATCAGGAGAAAGGGTTTCCTTTATTAATATGTCAGCTTTGGCACATGCTTGTTCTTTCAGGATATAAAATCCTTCTTGTGATATTAGAGGATCACATTGGAACAATCCTGTTGTTTTTTTAGAAAATGACAACCTTGGACTTTTGGTCGGAAGGGCATTAAAAGTCGCTCCTAAGGGTGACCATGTCGATACTGTATTTTTGAGTATGTGGATGAAATAATTTCTATGGAGTTCCTTTAATGGTCTTGATTTGAAGAAGCCGCAATGCATTTTGAATCTGAAAGAAAAGTAAAGAAGTAGCTAAATGAGTAATGTTCAAGTGCCTAAGTTCTAAAATTTGACTTATTTTCATGATCGTTTAGTAGCAGCTGCATCATGATGTTATTATAGTTATATGTTTCTAAGGCAGCTTTGAATATTTATACTGAAAACTTCTGCCTATTATTATTTATTATTATTATTATTACACAACTTTTACGTTTCAAATGGCTACAATATTTTAATGCATTATATATACTTCTTTTTCATGCAGAAAATACTTCAATCAATTTATATTTCAGCTTTGATTAGTCTGATTCTTCCTTTTCTTTTAAGCAAAATTTTTAAAAAAGGTAAGTTAAATGAAAAAAAAAAAAAACAAATGATGGAAATAATCTTCACTGAATTGCAAATAAGAAGTTTCAGAAAATTAAGAAAAACTCTTGCCTTAAAATTGCTCCTTTCCTAAAAAGATGATTTATATAAAAGGTTCATTCATCAAGCATTGTTTTTTTTAAAATAATAAATCATAAAAAATATTAAATTACTATGATGTAACACGGTGTGTTTCTCATGAATGACCGTTAGCAGAAGACAAATGAGCAATTCGAAACGTTGCCATGTTTCAATTTAAAAATTAAAGAGATGGGTAAAAAAAATAGGTCAGATATATTTATACGCCATAAGTTAAACATAGGGAAAATATACATGCCCTGTATATATATACATTCCGTCTGCTATTTATCATTGAAAAATTTTGATCGTTTTTTTAAATCAAAATCTTCTTGAATTCTTTAATTTTTAAAAATCCCTGACACCTTTTATAGGAAATCAAGAGTTCTTTTTATTAAAATTCGACGGACTACATCAAATTAAATACCTTTTAAAGGTTTTTAAATGTTTCCCGGAATTTAAAATTGCGCAAGTGCAGGCAATGACCTCAAAATTTAAAGTGTCTGCTACGTAGATTTTTTTTACCTCGAATCGATTTTCTATTTTCAACGAGCAGCTGATTTTGGTAAACAAAGCAAAATGTCTGAATCGGATTCAGCCTCTTCGAGTAATCAAAATCAATCTGCGATGGAAATCGAGGAAAAATTGGACGACGCCATGGAACCTGAGAAAAAAAGGGCGAGAATTACTCCGAATCCTGCAAAAAATAATAAACTTGAACAAAGGCTCGGAGGTATTTTATGTTGCGCAGTTTGTTTGGACTTGCCAATTGCAGTTGTATATCAGGTAATATTTTATTTTGAATTAAAAAATTATTTTTTTCCTTTCTTAAATTTTCACGTGCGACTTTTAATTTTTATTTTATCATTTAGAAATATGTTTATTGTTAAATTTTTGATTATAGTGTAGTAATGGGCATTTGATGTGTGCTGGATGTTTTACCCACCTGTTAGCTGATGCTAGGCTCAGAGATGAATTAGCAACTTGTCCGACATGCAGGGTAGAGTTTTCAAAACAAAATGCCTCAAGGAATTTGGCTGTCGAGAAGGCAGTTAGTGAATTGCCATCTGAATGTCAGTTTTGTAATAAGGAATTTCCAAGGAACTCTTTGCTCAGACATGAAGAGAATGAGTGCGAGGAAAGGTTTGTTATTTTTTTATAATTACATTTTAACATATGGAAGTATGAATCAGTGCCAACCACGCTAATTTTTTCCATTTTTAATTGAAATTTTTAATTCAGTCTTTGAAATTTTTTGACATATATTTTTTAAACGATTCTTTGTACTAATTTTGTGAGGAAAATTATTTTGAAAAAATTGTCAATATGTTATTTTAAGCAGGAGAAAAAGCATTTAATTATGAAGGAAGACTGCAAACAGACTAATCAAAAATATTTAGGCTGCTGTATTTAGTTTAAATGCATATTTATCTTAACTGCTTTGGCTTTCAGGATTACAAGCTGTAAATATAGTCAAATTGGATGCCCTTGGCGAGGACCAAATCACGAGTGTTTAGAGCATGAGAAACAATGTGTTCATCCCAAAAAAACAGGAGCTGAAGTTATGGAAGCACTGCAGATAATCGAGCAAAAATCAGAAGAAGAAAAACGCCTTTATGATAATATCTTTGAGCTTTTATCATATGAAAAAATTATATTTAACGGTAGAATAAATTCTTTTTTTCTTTGGCCTGCACAGTTTTTAGAACAAAATTCAATGTATTTCTTTCTTTTGCAGATTTACAAATGAAGCCTTATCGAACAGATGAATTTCTGCATAAATTATTTTATGAAACAAGTCGGTTTACTGCCTTTAACCATCAATGGGTAGTTAAAGCAAGGATTAATAACTTTCAGTCAGATCCTGCAAACAGTTCAGAGAGAGAAATAACCTATCAGGTAATATGTTCATGTTATCAAATAAATTTGACTGGGGTAAGTAAATTTAGAGAAAGAAAAAGTTGCCTATTTTCCTAAGTAGAGGAACACGCCCATCCTTTTTCTTTCTCCTTCCCCTTTCTTTCTTTTCTTTCTACCAATTTTTAAACAGGAAAGATGGTTTTTATATGGATTCTGCTTCTAAGATTTTATGGATTATCCAAGATCAACACAAAATTTTTAATAAAATTTGGTAGGTATCCATAAAAAAAAAAAGAAAATTGGTAAAAAAGAATTAAACTTATATGCCCAAACATTAACAATGAGGATGTTAATATTTTGTGAAAAATATCAAATTCAGTATTTTCATCCTCATTAAAAAAATTTTTTTCAGGTTTAATTTTTGTATTCTTTGTATTAATTTAAATTAAACGATTTTGAGTCTTGTGTCCGAATCGAATCCCTCATTGTAAATTTAAATAGCTTTCATCGGATAATGTTTTTAATTTTGATCAGAACAGCATGAAAGCTATTTAAAATGATTGTAGTAATAATGACAAATGCTAACACAGTTTTTTTGAAATAGTTAATTGTCAAGAGTAAACCAGCTTTTCCACTGACAATCCACTACCTGGTTGTAAAAGGGCCGTTTGGAGATATGAAGGTCAAACCTAAGATATACAAATTTGATTTTACGGAGGAAGCCAACGAAAGTCCTTACACTCATCTTCCGCTACCTGACAGCTGCGAATGCAATCGCTTATTAGCAGCCAAAGCGATAAATTTTCGGTAAGTATTTTTTTTTTTTTTTATCTGTTAAAAATTCGCAGAATTTAAAACCCTTTCTTGTTTACTTTTTTTAGGCTCATCATGTTTGTCGTGTCCAAGTAAGTGATCTGAAAAGTAGGATATTAAATGGTAAGTGCCCTCAAGGTATTGGAGAATTGAAATTCTTTCGCCAAAGCTTTGTAAATAATTTAAATTTTTAAGTATCTCAGAATGTATCTCATTGTATACAGTTTTCTCAAAGAAAAAAAAAAAACTGTGATTTGCTAAAATTTTACTCGAATCAATTTATTCACTTTTAAATAGTTCAATAAAAAGCAAAGAAATTTTTTAAGGCCATTGTTAGAGTTACCTTTTAATTTTTTTTTTTAAAAAAATCGGTTTATTGATAATTGTGATTCGAATTTTTTTTTTTAAAATCAAATTTTTAAGTCAAATTTTTTGATAGATATTAATTTTTTTTGTTTGTATGTTTTTCTTTTTTTCCGATGAGGGAGAAAATATAGTCATTACGTTTGTACAAACATTTTTTTGTAATAATTGTATTATAAGATTACATAAAATTTAAATTTGACTTCCTCAGATTCTGAAATTAATTTATTTGAGATTTTTTTAATTTATGATTTTTATTTGTGAAAATGACGCATGAGGTATTACGTTGATAAAACAGACCCTGTGCGGTATTTGAGAACGGAGTAGTCCGTCTCAGAAGTTGTAAAAATTCCATGACAGTGAACTGTTTTTTCTTCGTATTAGAAAATATAAGAGTTAACAAAAATAAGAGTTATTAATTTTCTTTTGTGGATGGTGAAATTATTAAATGAAAAAACACTATTTGAAAAAATAAAGAATATAAAAGATTTAAATTATTTTTATTTTTTTTATTTCTTCTTTTTGTCATTATCATTAAACAATCACTGATCAATCATTTAATAGGTTTAAATCAAGATCAAATTGAATTTCCGGTTGATTAATATAGTTCAGCGGAGGGAATTTCGGGGATTTTGCCGGTCTGCCGAGGCTTTGACTAAGAATCGACAAAATTATGGAATATGACAAAAAAATGCCTACGCTTATAAATAATATTTATTAACTGTACAGAAAATTTTTAATTAATATGGCTTAGGTTTGTGTTTGTTTCTTGATTTTGATATTTTCTTTAATCCAGATGAATGCTTGTTGGATGATTCCCCGGGTTTCCATACACAAATACAACCGCTTTCGCCGGCAGTGTATAAGATATTATTCTGAAATTGGGAGAAAAAAACAATCACAATTCAAGATTTTTTGATGAAGAAAAAAATTAATCTCTTACTTTTTCTTGGTAAGAGCTTGTTCTTATGATTTGACGATTCCCCACAAAATCAACGGAAGACACAAATTTTTTATTTTTTATTCCCTGCATTTTTAAGCATTCCCTATAAGAAAAAAAATAGTTTGTAAATAAATACTTAAAAAAATTTAGATGTAAATTATTTAGAAAAATTACCCTTTTCCTGTTATTGAACCACTTAGCAAAAATAGTTCATTATTTGACCTTTGATGAACATCAATAGCGTAAGTATCATCGCAGTTTGGCCTGCCCAGAGCCTCAGCAATTTGCTCCCTAGAAAACTGAACTTCTGGTCCTGCTTCTTCTATATCCCATAATTGCACAACTTCTGTATGTGTGATACAACTTAAATGCATATCTCTGTACCATTTTATTTTTGAAACAGATGATTCAGT
Source organism: Liposcelis bostrychophila (assembly GCA_037577465.1). NCBI lineage: Eukaryota > Metazoa > Arthropoda > Insecta > Psocodea > Liposcelididae > Liposcelis > Liposcelis bostrychophila. The sequence continues at coordinate 11,071,948 of CM075212.1, forward strand.
ATTTAAACTGTGCTTTAATGCTTCATCTTCACTTGATTCAGTTATGTCAAAAACATTTATTAATCCGTCAGTTGAGCCTGTAGCTACAAGATCTGATTTATCTGGATGGAATTCTACCTATAAAAAAAAAAAATAAATCTAAGTTTTGAAAGATTTATTTTTAATAAATTTTTTCTTATTTTGAATACATACTTGTGTGAGATCATCTGTATGTGATTCCCAATAACCTCCTAATAATTTTCTAGATCGAATATCCCAAAAAAGAATAAAAGCATCTCCATCTGTAACTTCAGTTCCAGCACAGATAAATCTATCATCACATGAAACATCAAAACATGTCAGTGGTTTTACACCGCTTTCATCTTTTAATTCTTTGACACAATGATCTTCTCTTCTTAAATCCCATAATTTTATTGCTCCATTAAGTGACGATGTGTAAACTAAATTATCCTGCTTAGGACTGAATCTAATATTTGTTATTGGTTTTTCGTAATCTTTAAATGTAGCTAGCAAACTGAATTGATTATTTGAAAGATTGTAAACCATACAGGCTTTACTTGATAAGGCAGCAGCAAACCTTGGGCCATTTCAGTCCTAAAAAAAATTACATTTTTGTGTAAATATGAATTGTTAAATAAATTTTACATTACTTTTTTCTTACTCTTTTACAGACATATCCAATATATAAGATTTTTCTAAACCAACGGCTTGTTCAGCAGCTAAATGATAAGCTTGGTCCGTTCCATTGTCATGCTTTAAATCCTCAGAATTAGAAGTATTCAATATTTCCATTTTATCTCCTTATAAAAATGTAATAAAAAAACATAAACAAAAGCACGTTGTTTATTTATAGGATTTGATTAATGATTATAACTATTCAAATTATTATTTTATATATCTATGAAAAAATTACCTGATCTCTCAGCTTCTAACGACATATTTACTATCTTGCACAATTATTTTTGACTTTAAACACTTACATCAACGAAAAAAGTAAGTTTATTGCGTTCAAAGAAAATAAACATTTGCGATGAAAAAAACCAAAACATTAGCCGCCATATTTTCTCTGTCGCCAACTTGAGAAATCAGAAGTTTTTATTGCTGCCACGACCGAGATTAAAAAACATGGCGATGGCGCACATAATTGTCTCTAGCAACTTTTGCCTTTTTTTTCTCATATTTTTATGTGCTTCAGATAATTCTACTAAGCAAAAACCATCAAATCACATTAAATGGCAACAGGAAATATTAAGAGAGTCTTAGAACGAAATTATATGCGACTTTAATTGCTACAAAAATTACAAACTTTTAAAGTCGTTTTTTGATGTTTTAAAAAACTCATACGACTAATGTTGTAACTCATTGAAATACATTGAAGGTCTGACTTTTCTTCGATTCTTCTTCTTGAGATAATTCAATAGCTCGCTCTAAAGCACTGATTCTTTCCGCCAATCGCGTTACTTCTTCCTTCATTAGAGCCGTCTTTTGCGTCGCTTCTTCCATTTTTATTTCGACTTCAGCCTGCACCTCATCCGGTGGTTTTAAGGCTTCTTGCACTAACTTATAAGCTTGCCTTGGAGAATGAAGTTTAGCGGTTCTTAAAGATAAAAGAGCTTCCATGTCTTGAACTTTCCTCTGAGCTATTTTTAATTCCCTCCTTATTTTATAAATTTCGTCCATTAAACTCCAATTTGTCTGTTTAAAAAAAAAAAAAAAAATTTAAATAAGTCCGATAGACAAAAGAATGAGACATGTACCTCCATGTATAATAAATTTTCTCCGTATTTAACGTGCCGACTTCTCTCGACTTTCGTTTTTAATGAATCGACGATCCGTTCAAGATATTCTCGTTGACGCGTGAATTCCGCCAGGCATTCTTCATCCCCTTTCCTGCCTTTGACGAAGTCTTTATCGGTTATATATTTCCGGTATATTTGCCGTATTCCGTCTTTGAGCTTTTTGTAATCCTGAATGTAGCCGGATGCATTGTGGATATCGACTTTTATGTGCTTGATGATTGTCATTATTTTTAAATATCTCTCTTTACTTTTATGAACTTGTGTGTAAGCTTCGCTTAATATGTCACGCTGAGCTGATAAATTAACCTCTAAAGTTACGTTTATTTTCTGAAGTTCTTCCAATTCCAGTTCCATCTAAAATATATTTTTAAAAAAATTAATAAATTAAAATTATACGAATTCGGAGTTTTGGAATTTGTTGTTGTTTCGCGATAGACGATTTCGACAGTGACGTTTCATCCCATAATGCATTGCAAATCGTGTCGTCTGACCGGGTACATTCTAATAATGATTCCCATAAGCTAAGTATAGACACGGAAGTTAAAAATTCATTCTGCTCGGTTTCAGGAAAAAATTATGTAGGTTTGATTTCGGAATAATTTTTATAGAAATAGCTGGCATTAATTATAAGAATTATCAAAACTAAATGCCTTCAAGTAGCTAAAATCACTGTACCGCCTGTTCTTAACTTACGAATCACACAGACGCGTCGTCTGTTTGTTTGTCTCATTTAGTCACACAATCCTTTGCGAAACTGGATCGTCTATTGGAAGGTTTTGATTTGGAACCGAATCAGTATAATCAGACTGAGCTTTTCCATTACGAGAAAGTCAACCCGAACCGAGCTTTCTTTTTTCTCCAATGGCTTTCTCAGCATTTTTTTTTTAATAGTCTATACTTACGTCTATGATTTGCTCTTTCTTTTCTTTGATTTCCTTATCCCTAGGTTCTAGTTGATTTTTCAACTCCTTAATTCTATAATTGTAAACGTATTTGTATCGTTCTAATTCCTGATGCCTCTTCTTCAAATCGTATATCCTCCTTTCCTTCTCCTGTATCGTCAAATCTCTTTCGCTTATTTCTTTTTTTAAAGCCTGAATATCCTTTTCCAAATTTTTTATAATGCTTTTAAATTTTTGGTGTTCAGCTTTCAAATGAATTATCTCCATCCTAAAGGTGTCTATGTCGTTTTGAGAGGTCAAATATTTTTTCTTCATGACCCCAGCTTCCCCTCTCAAACGAATGTTCGTTTCTTTTTCGTTTTTCATCATTTCCTCGTATTTAATTCTCATCTCCTCGATTTCCCGATCGTCGTCCTCTTCGATTTGATTCGTGACTTCTTCGTGCTCGTTGATCTCTTTCCTAATTTCATCTTGACTCTCCTCGAGCATTTTATTCAAATTAAAAAGTTTGGATTCGTAAGATTTCGTCAATTCCTCTATCGTGGCTTCCTTCGACTTTTCAAGCAAATCCAACCTCGCCTCGTATTCCTCTTTCATTTTCTCCTTCAAATCTTCCAACGTCAAATATTTATCGTATTCCACGATTAATTGCGAATTATATTTCGCTTCCATTTCCAACATGGAAGCCTCATGCCTTTCTTTCATCAAATTAATGTCTGTGTTAATGTTGTTTAGCTCGGCGTTGTGGTTCCCCTCTAAAATTTCGATTTTGTTTTTGAGCTCTTCAATGGCTTGGCAGTAAGTGTCGTGAATGTCTTTTATTTTGTCGGCATACGCGGATTCCGTTTGCCGCATTTGATAAGTGTGCTCCATTTCCAATTCGTGAGTCCTTTGGGTCAAATCCTTTATCGAAGAGATTTTCTCTTCCAAATCGGTTTTGCCGATTAATATTTCGTTGAAATAAGTAAAGTCTTTGTCGAGGACGATGGTTTTCCCTTCGGAATAGGCTAATTTCCAAATTGAAAGAACCCCGGCTTGGGAGCTCGTGACTAATGTGCAATCGTCGAATGAAAGCTTCATCTAAAATATATAAAAATCATATAATATTAATAATTCCGTGCGTCGGAGGTGAACTATAAATTAATAAAATAAAAAGTAAATATAATTGGAGATAATTTGTTTCGACTGTTTGTGAAAATCATGTGACTACAAGTTTACACGCTCATGTTGGGGTAAACTTGTGGTCACGTGACACTTTCGCAAAATGTCGAAACAAACTATCTCCAATCATATTTACGATGGATTTACGTTAATTCACCTCCGACGCAAGGAACTATCTGTATTGGATGTAACAAAGATATGACAGGATTAAATGCAGAAGAAATCCAAAATAATGGAAATGCAAAGGGGAAGTTTATGGACAAGGATATGGAAATATTACGTCATCTTTTTAAAGGGGAAAGGGGTCCGGCAAAATGATGACGCTAACGATTTCTTACGTCCAGAAGAAAAGCCTTTTTTTGACGAAGAAGCAGGCCCGTAACCAGGGGGGGGGCAAAGGGGGGCTCAGCCCCCCTTTGGTCAAGCTTGAGCCCCCCTGTAGATTTTGTTTGGCCCATGTAATTTCCCTATCTTCCATGTTATTAGGGGCCATTTGAAGCCCCCCTTTGAAAACTTTGCGCCCCCCTGTGCTTCTTAGGCTGGTTACGGGTCTGCGAAGAAGAGTGAGAAGATAAGGAGAGGGGTAGAAAATTTTGGAGAAAATTATGACGTAATAACTAAATAGTCTCTCGGGTGTCTTGATTTTTCGATTTTCGGAATTTAATTGAGTGCAGCCCCGGAATCGGATCACTCTCTGGCACTTGTGAACCTTAATTTTTTTCAAGTTTTTTACTCGACGGGGAACCGCGCTGACTTGTGCTTCAAGATCAAAAAATTCGGGGTCGTCCATAAACTACGTTAGCATTATTTGGACCATTTTTGATCCCCTTCCCCCCCCCCCCTTGACAGCAAAGGTTAGCATTTCTGGACCCCCCTTAAAATTAAAAAAAAAAAATTAATATTAAACATTCAAAAAATTTGAATTCTTCGTGCAAAGAAAAGGTTTTTTTTTTAAAACTTAGTGGTCGTCAATTAATTACGTAAGCATGTTTAGGGGGAGGGGGGTCAAAAATACCATCTTACATGCTTAAGTAATTAATGTACGACGCCTTAGAGCAAATGCAAATGCAAAGTTAAAATTTTGAATACCCCCCCCCCCCTCCCCAACGTGCTAACGTGGTTTATGGACGACCCCTTATAAAGGAGAAAAAATCAATCATTTTTTTTTCTTAAAAAAAAAAAGCAGTCATTTTCTCTCAGAATTTTTGCGTACAGTTGATTGGGGTGAAATTGAAAGGAAATTCAAAAAAAAAATTCTAGGTTTATTTTAGGCCTAGGCACTAAAAATAAAATTTTTTACTTAAGTATCCCAGAAACAATATCCACTTAATGAAATAAAACAATTTTATTTTAAAATAAACCTAGAATATTTTTTTTGAATTTCCTTTTAACTTCACCCCAATCTACGGTAGATCACAAATCTGAACTCCATTTTTTTAAAGTCTCGTCCGGTTTTCGAGCTGGAATCAAAAAATTAGCCCAAAAATCAGGACTTACCTTGTTTTGTCACTTTACGCGGATTTTTTTCTCACTTTTTTGGCTTTAAGTCGAAAACCGGATCAGATAAAAAAAGAATGGAGTTCAGATTCGTGTACTACACAAAATTTCTGATAGGAAATGACTGTTTTTTCAAGAAAAAAAAATTATCAATTTTTTCACCTTCATACGAATTTTTTTCTCTTGCAGCACAAGTCAAATCCTGTTTCCCGTCGAGTGAAAAATCTGGAAAAAATTAGGTTTTGTATTATCCACAGAGAGAACCGATTCCGGGGGTCTACTCATTCAAATGCAAAAATTCGTAAAATAAGGGACACGCCGATGGTCTCTATCAAGAAAAATTATATGAGCTAAAATGATTGAATTATGTAAAATTTTTTACAATTTTTTTTTATACCTGAAGGATTTTGGAACTATGATAATAAAACGTGCTGTATTCTGCTGGTTCTGATAACGGCATTTTTATCGATAAAACAGATCCCCTGTCTCCAGCGACAAACATCATCAAATCCGATTTAGCTACTGCAATGTGATCCAAATTACTTTGCCCCAAGTCAATCGCTCGTACAATCTGATAAAAACAACGAACATAAAATCCGAATTAAAAAAAAGAAATATATGCAACCTTCTTCAAAAAGTCTCACATTTGATTCAGTTATTTCCTTTAGGAGACCGTCATTTCCAACAGCATAGATAAATTTTCCATCCGATGTAATATTGCAATCCGAGTATGATATTCCCTTATTCACCACTTCTCCTATCCTCTTGGCAAAAGTCATGTCCCATTCATAAACTGCGCCTTCCTGACCGCAGGATACGAGCTTTTTATCGTCCGGAGTCCACACCAGTCCCATTATCTAAATTTACAAATCCAAGATTTTATTTCCCTTTCAGACCATAATTTTTTTTTTTTTTTTTTTTTTTTTTTTTACCTGACCGTTGTGACCTTTCAAATTCCACATATTTTGAAAAGAAATGCAACTGTAAACTTGGATAATGTTCTTATTAACAGCAGCTAAAAACTGTCCGTTCGAACTGAATGCGGTCAAGGTACATTCCCGAATCGGGAATTCCCGACAGAATTGAATATCATCTATGAGGACGATCATGAACCTTAATTTGTCGGAAAACCCGACAGCGGCAAAGAGACCTTAGAAAAAAAAAGTCATCGGAAGCAAAATATTAATCTGGGGAAAAATTCCCGAATAATCTGGGAAATTTCATTTTGGGGATATGATATTAACCGAAATTTGGGGATTGTACCGGTCGGATGAAGAGAAACGCTGTGAATGTCTTCCTGATATTGCTTCATCATCTCTAAAGTTTCTGTTTCGTAATTCCAAACTCGAACCGTTCGGTCGAGACCTCCGCAGGTCATGAAAATCGGTTTCCAGGAACAAATTGCGAGGCCTGTAATCGGACCATGGTGAATGGATTCTCCGAGATGTTTGAATGGAACTTCGCCAACCTAAAAAATAATTTAGAATCTAAAAAATAATGGGATAAAAGAAATCTTCAGATGCCTTTTACGCAATAATTTTTAAATAGTATTTTTTATACCAAGGACAGCAAGTGGCCCTTTTCTGAACTGGAGACAGCGGGATTGCCAAGCCGAGCTGCAGGCGAGGTTTGGCAACGCTGTCTCGGTTTCACCGCAACAACGTCAATGCAACGTCTGATTGTCATTATTGGTCAAATGGCCACCAAATAATTCTTAAAATAGATGAATATTATTACGTAATCTTGACATTAGGGAGTCTTGGATAAATTACGTAAGCAAGTTTAGAGAATGGAGCTGGGGGTCACCTTAAAGCTTAAGTTAAAGCTAATCTCCATAAGTTCTGCTTACATCCAGAGGGGATCAAAATCCTCCGAATAATGCTTAAGTAATTATGGACAACCCCTAAAGCATTTCGGACTTAACGCTCAAAATACTTACGGCATTCATATCGGGGCCCCATAAGTTAACCACATAAATTTGACTGCGATTTGTAGTTGCCAACAGTTTCGTTTCCGATGGGCTGACCGATAAGTGTTTTACGATATTTAATTCTTCGGTTTGAATCTCTCGAAAATCGGGATCATCAATTCGATAGACATTCCTTTTTTGATATTTGTGAGCGGAGATTTTCTCGAAAAAATGAACGTATCCTGGTTTGCAAGCAAACGCGAAACCTTTGCTGAAAGCGATTAAAGACCTGACAACTTTGTCGTCTTTTCCCTCTCGTTTTATTCGTACTGATGAATCGACTCTTTGCAGCTGCGCACCTGAAGCCGTTGGTTGAAGCCTAAAAAAAATGAAGTGGAATAATTTCAAAAAAAATTGATCGCAAAAATAAATTTTTTTTCTAAACTGCAGTATAAATAAGTGAAGCTTAAGAGTACGCATCAGTGAAATTTAAGCATTCATCGATTCATAAGTTAAACATAAGCGGAAAAATTAAATCGTGGCAACAAAAAAGTGACTGATGCGTACTCTTAAGTTTCCGGATAGCGGAAATTTTTAAATAATACCGAACGTGTTTTAGTCGACGAATAGTGTTACGCCCTCTAAACAAATCGGATGAAAACCGTATCCATGGTCCCATAAGACCAAGTATAGCAGCCATTTTTTCTCAATACCTAGCTTATGCCTTCCCCTCGATTTCCTCTCAAAATGGCGTCACGTGGATACGGTTTATGCAGTCCGCTAAAAGCAGATATCGCTGCACTTAACACAGTACCCAAATTACGTCAGCACAACTTTGGTGATTTTTGAACTCCTACCCACTCCTTCCCTTCGTCCTGTTTTATAGGCATAAAACAGACTTTTTCTTATGAAAACTTTGCATTGCCCCCTATCCCTGCTCACTCCCTCTCATCCGCATATATGCTTGCGTCGTATGTGTACGACTTCGACTTCGAGGTTAGGTTGGGTTAGGTTAGGTTAGGTTAGGTAAGGTTAAGTTGGGTTAGGTTAGGTTAGGTTAGGTTTTATCTTAAAACTCTTACTCTTCTTTTTCAGCTTTAGCATTAATAAAAGTGACTTCCGTGGCGTTGAATGTAAATTTCAATTCTCCAATGTCGACTAACAAAAGTAAACCGTCAGTAGTTCCGCATAAAACTCGATCGCCCCCTAAAAAGCAAGCACTTGATATATCGAGATGTTCCGCTTTTTGGAAACCATATTGACGCCAAACAGTTTCCTGCATGCTCATTAATCGGAATAAACCGGGGCCGATTAGTAATAGAACGGCGCTGTCCACGGGGGAACAAATAACCTACAAAAGATGAAGAAAAAAAGAAATTAATTTAGAATTTTAAGCGAACCATTTTTTTTAAAAATCAAAATAAATTTTAAACATTAAGCCAATGTTCCCAATGGTCAGTAGCAAAATGAGAGGGTGGACTTGCGTCTATGCTTCTTATGCCCTTATCTCCACTTATAAAGATTTTAACCACCAGTTTCGATCGTCAGAGATCAACTGAAATACCTTGATCGTAAATATGACGGGAGATAGTTTGTTTAGACTGTTTGTGAAACTGTCATGTTTGTGAAACTTCCCACTCCGTTCTTGTCCCGCTTAACTACGCACATATTAGTTCTAAAATTTGCCATTGGCGGCGCTGCGATCTTTAGAGACGCAGCATGTCTAATCGTTTAAGTTGGGACCACGGCCGTAGACATCTATACGGCCTTGCGCCGCCATCGTTGTTTACAAATCTCAACGACCAATCCAAAAGCGTCTCGCGTACAAGTAGCGCTTACGGTGGTAGAAAGAAGGAACTAATTTTTGAATAGTTAAGCGGGACACGGTCTCTTATGTATAAAGGATAGGAGTTTCCGGACCTGTCTATACGGCTGTGCCAATAGTTTATGCCAATTTGAACGTGTAAACCTGTGATTATTTTCATAAACAGTCAAAACAGACTATCTCCAATCATATTTACGATGGAGATACTCAGTTGATCTCCGACGCACAGAATCAATGCCATGCATTTGGACTTCTTATCCCGGCTGGTTCTCGTCCAAAATGCCATTTTACTCATTTCTGGCAAAATCAGATCAAATTTATGTTCTAACAATTTAAAAAAAAAAGCTAACATTGTATCTGCAAAAGATAACCTTTACCTGATCTACTGGTGTTGGATTTGTTAAATAATTAGCTCTTGTCGAAGTTTCTACTTTTCCTCTTTCCCAATTAAAAGCTAACATCATACAATCCGGATCTCCTGTAATCCCCATAATTAGTTTCTCGTCAAACGAAAAATTGATCCATTCGAATCTTTTCGTAACCGAATCCGCCGGTAAACTTAGGGTTCTAATCTTTTTTAATGTCTGCAAATCGTAAATATAAATTTGTCCCTTTTCGCCGTTTTCAATGACGGCGCACATCGTCCTGTTGAAACAATCCAAAATTATCAGTTAAAAAAAAAAAAAAAAAAGCACAGGAAACCCTTTTACCTGTTAGGAGATATCGTTATCAATTCCATTTTAACGCTTTTTTCCATTAGTTTAATATACCTTTGCCGTTTTTCGCTATAATCATGCAGAACCAAAACCGCACCTGCGGGGTATAAAATTTCCGAATCCGTAACAAAATGTGCATTTTGAATTATTTTTGGATGCAAACCGAATAATGCACGAGGTTGAATCGACGGGATCGACATTTTTGTTAAGAAAAACGATTTTATGAAAAGAAAAGTAATCTAAAATAAAAATTATTGTTTACAATCGATATCACTATTGACAACGTTTACAAATATGAACGCCGTCTCCATGGAAACATAATTTTTTTAAAAAAAGCGGTATAAAAATTCTTCATAACTGATTTATTGATTTTTTTTTATAATGTAATCGAATATAATATTTATATAATAATTATAGTACAACGTAATGACTACGATAAAAATAATAATCTTTTATCTGTAGCAACGACTGCCAATTAATATTTAAAACTTTTTTTTTTTAAAAAAAGGGAAGGCTTTAAAAAAATCCACTCCTCTATCAAACGCTGTAACTAACCAGAATTGAGCAGGACTTGAGGAAATATTTTTTTAGTGATCGGGCCAATAAACATTTTAATGAACCCTTTTTTTTTTTACATTTCCTCTTGTTCAATTTGATGAGATCAATTAAATGAGTTTTTTTTTTTGTTTGTTTTTGGCTTTAACAGCAGAATCATAAAGGGGATTATAAGCCTTGTAAAAAAATTATAACATGCAAATCTTTTTATTTATAAAGGTAATAACACAAACTGGCAAAGCTCGTTTTCTTCCTTTTTTTAAATACAACAATCGGATGAAATATTTTTTTTTTAGGCACTCCCTAATCATTCTAATCAAAACGAAGGCATCACTGGCATTGCATGTTGACCGTAAACAAATAAGAATAATTTTTATGCATAATTCGTGGTTATATTTTTTTCGATTGTCAAAAAATTATACAATTTTTTTTTTAATATTCCGAAAAAACAATAATCGGGTTATATATATTTTTTTAAAGAGGTAGATATACTATCTAATCACACGCTAAGTTGAAATAATTATTTTCAAAAAAATTGTTGTGTGATAAAAGAATTATTCCTTTTCGTTTCTTTTTTATTATTTCTACAAAACTCAAAAAAAAAAAAAAAATTAACATTATTTACATAAACGTGGTAGCAGTTTTTCACATTGATCAAAATGACTTTTTGAAGCAGCGGTTGACTATACAAAACCGGCAAAATAAGAGCGTTCAGCTTTTAAAAACATGAACATTCCATAGAGCAAAATTGCTTGCATGCCGTTATGCCAGTTTTTTAAAATCAAAAGCTTTTTAACATGACCCGATTACAAAAAGAATAAAATGATCGGTTTTTTTAAGGTAGTAATTTGACTAGAAATATCCCAAGCATTTGAGTCGTTGAATGATGCACAAAATACATTCATTTCTGGTTCTCCTTATAATTCCGTTGTTTTAAACGCACACACAAAAAAATATTGATTACATTATTTAAAACGTTTTCGATTGAAAAAGAACTTTGCAAGTTGCAACCTGTAGCGTCTTGTCAATATGTGTGGAAATTTAAGTTACACTACTTATGACCATCAAAACTGCTATCTGATTAAGGGAATTTTGTGACTGATCTTCAGGGACTAGAAAACAAAAATGGTCCCTCAGAAGGCAATTTAAAGTTTATTCCGATGGGCAATGTTGCAATTTTAAACAACTTTTATTGCGTTATGTATTTCGCGCGGCCGTATAGACATGTCCGAAAACTTCCCATGCCGTTTATGTCCAGCTTAATTACGCACATTTTGGTTCTAAAACTGGCCATTGGTAGCACTGATGACAACATTTTGATGTCTAATCGTTTAAGTTAGTGCGCCGCCATTGTTGTTTACAAATATCAACGACCAATCCAAAAGCGTCTCACGCACAAGTAGCGCTTAAGGTGGTAGAAAGGAAGAACTAATTTTCGCGTAGTTTAACGGGGGAAAGATCTCCCATGTATTAGGGATAGGACCTGTCTATACGGCCGTACGAAATACATAACCTGGTCTGGTATATATTATACTGTGTGCGAATTGACCACGTGATTAACATACTGTCTCAGCGATTACATAACTATTTTGCTATGACTTAAAAACATATTTTTTCTGAAGGATTCCGTTCCTGCAAATGTAAACACAGTTTAATATAAACTAAGATACTTTTTTTAAAAAATTGAATTCTTTATTTGCTTAATGCATTTATATATATTCGTATCTAAATCAATTACGTTGTAAATCGTGTGCTTCCTAAACCAATGCAACAAGACTAAACTTAATCAAATCAAAAACTTGCAAGTTATAACACGTTCAAATTGAGTGCAATATGACAAAAAAATTTCTTACGTGCCTTTTAGGACAAAAGAACCGTTGCCCACTAACAAAGTGTACGTTTTAATTGAAATTCATTTCAATAATGTAATCAATCGTAACTTATTGGCAAATATCACGGACGCTGAAAAAATAATAAAATGTTTTGAAAGAGCAAAATTATTGTCCAGTGAAACGTGGTCAAAAAATTATTTGAATGCTCTGTGAAGCAAAAAATTGCTTCACAGAGGTTTGCACCTAAACTACTGCCGTTCTTACCAAAAAAAATTCATGTATGCAAAGGTTTTATTTCGCCAAAGGAGGCCATTTTGGAATCAATATCCTCGAAGCAGAAGGCATCTTGGGTTTTAGAAACCCATATATAAAATGTCTGTGTTGAACTAAGGTAAAGCCCATTTTAGGCCTTAAAGTAAATTGTAAATATTCTTTCAGATAAATATTTTCTTTCAAAATACAGATTATTCCAAAAACAAAGTCTTGAAAAATCTGTTTATGAAATCTTTCGTGGTCTTTAATGGGTTCCAAGATGGCGCCACTATACTAAATTCGCTAAGTTTGATCGAGTTTTGACTTGAACGACGCGACGCCATTTTGCTTCCAAAACGCATGGCGTTAATTCAACTTATTTTCGCCGGTTTCAAACAAAATTGACATGTTAAAATAATCCGCAATAATTATAAATCAGTATCCATGAAAAATGCCAATAATTCTATTATTTTTCTTTGTTTAGAGAGTACAAACATTCTTCTCGATCATTTTTCAAATTAAAAAAAAAAAATACTAAAATCTTTCATCTACCTATTTTAGAGAAAAAGAAAAAAACAATTTTTTTAAAAATCGAAATCAGTCCAAAACTGCAACTTAACCACATTCCATTTTCATAATCATCAACTTTTCTTCAATTAAAAACATTTTTTAATATCATGAACCTACTTCAAATTTTTTTAAATTTACGAAAAAGCAGCGAAAACTTTCGTTGAATCCGATTCTAAGGCCAAGCAGCATCCAAACCGAAAATCCAGCTTTCATCCCTGAAAAGAGATCGGAAATAAAAAAAATTAATTAAAATTACGCTCAAATTTTAGGTGCATGTTTCAAGGGAAAACCTATTAACCCTTTATCCTTTTTCTCTGTATCAAGGTAATCCGGAAAAGACAAATCAACCGATCATGGAAGATTCACCACGTTCGCCGAAATAATCGGTCAATTAGTCTAAATTAAAGGATTAATAGGTATTTTTTTTTCTTTTTCTAAGAAGATAAATGACGCAGAATAATTCCTCACAAAGGTCGAAACCGCGTGCACAATACGTGGTTCTTTAAATACATTGTTTAAAAAAATATTTTGCCACGACTTCCTGTAATCGATGCCGGTTTAGACAAGTAATTAAAAAAATATATACACAATGACAAGGTTATGTTGGGTGATTCCTTTTCTGGAAATGATACAAGCCGCAAGCTCGGGTGTTTACAGGTGGATGGGTCCGTTTCCTTATCCAACCTTCATACACTTAAAATTATTATCATTGTTTTCGCGTCTAGACGAGACACATAAGTAAAAAAAAAAAAAAAGTGCTTGAGGGATTCGGAATGTGATCCTTAATTCAAACAGAGGATTGATGGTTATAGCATAGCCGGGAATGTTATTCAATACAAAGCAATTAATAATTATTTTTTAATAAAAACTCATAAGCAATCAAGCCACAAATGAAAAACCATTAATAGTTATTGATATCCTCACCTTTATAGGCGGAGTTCGTTATAAACTGGTTCGATTAAATGCTTTTTAGAGAAAAAAAAAGAAATAAAATCAGAGAAAAAAATGAAATGGAGTTAGTATTATTTCTTTTTATCGTCAAAAAGCTGTTCAAACTTTTCAATGTTAAAAATTAGTTGAGCACACGACCTTCAAAGGAGAAAAAAAACTTGGCTTTGAAGAGCTGGAAAATTGGCCTTAACGGTTCATTCAAATATTGTTTAAGCTTTACTTCTTCTAGTTCTGATCCCTCGCCCCAACGTGCTTACGTTTCACTGGAATAAATTTCACACTAAAACATGCTGCGTTAACATGTTGAAACAACATGCTGCACGCAGTAACATGTTGAGACAACATGCTGCAGTAACATGTGGAGACAACGTGCTGCAGTAACATGTGGAGACAACATGCTGCAGTAACATGTGGAGACAACATGCTGCAGTAACATGTGGAGACAACGTGCTGCAGTAACATGTGGAGACAACATGCTGCAGAAACATATTGAGACAACATGCTGCAGTAACATGTTGAGACAACATGCTGCACGCAGTAACATGTTGAGACAACATGCTGCAGTAACATGTTGAGACAACATGCTGCAGTAACATGTTGAGACAACATGCTGCACGCAGTAACATGTTGAGACAACATGCTGCACGCAGTAACATGTTGAGACAACATGCTGCAGTAACATGTTGCTAAGTTAGAAACATGTTTCTAGGCTGCAACATGTTCAGCAACCGTAACATGTTACTGCAACATGTTTTAGCGTGTTTATATTTATAAATATTTTAATGTCGGTGACTTAAAAACATTTAGAGCAATTACAAAGTGCCAACAAAACAAGCTAGGTTGAAATTTTTAAGTATCAAAGCTTAGTTATGTTTACACTAAGATTTTAGATTCCATATGTTATTTTATTTTTTTAATTTAAGATTGAATGTACGGTAGGGAATATCTCTTCCTTTGAATTTTATTTGTTAAGGGTAAAATATAAGTTTAGATTTGGACATATTTCATGTTTCAAACCGTTTAGAATTAACTAAAACATTCTCACTGTTACAATGACGCCCGAACAGGTTTCATGCAGGTGCAGACTGCAGCGTTCCGCTATTTCTATTTTTAGCTTATGCAATAGCCTCGATTTTCCGTAACTCTCGTCCTGATGGAAATATTCCCGGATCAAAAGCTAAACAGGTATTTTTAACGTATATTTATTTTTTACAACTTGCATGAAGCAAAAAGGGGCCAAGCGTGTCTGGAACGACAAAAAATAAAGAAAAGAAATATTTTTCAGCTAAATAAGTTAATTACAAAAATAGTATAATTTTTAGTCATGTCGTTTTATACAGGAACCAGCGTGTCGACTTTAAGATACGATTTTGAGTAAATCTGGATTGTGCATGGACTTGTAAAGCTCAAATGTTTGAATATCTGAAAGGAATTTGAAAACGGAGGACAGAGAAAAACGTATGAAAATATTTTTGCAATGAAACTTCAATTGGCATTGTTTTAACATCTAAACACGAAATTGAGTACGCCAAACAGCTTATTTTTTAATTTAATTTAATTTGGAGTTGCATTTTAAACAAATGAAAAAAAAAGTTTTCCTGGAAAAGCGATTTAAAAAAAAAAAATTAATTTTGGAATTATAGTGAAATCCGATTTAAGTCATGGACAAAACATTCGAGGGTCTAATTTTTTTTATAATGACCTAAAGGGGCCAAAAGTTGTAGGAATGCAGAAAAACTTAAACAAAATTAGAACAAGATGTTATTTTTGAACTTCGATTTCCACTCTACGTACAGTGTATTGCTACCGTAAAAAATTTCTAATATCTAGATTTGCTATCCATAGCTGAATACGTAAAAAAAATATATATGTATATATATTATTTTCCCCCAAATTAAGTTCCTAACTTCAAAGGGGGGAGGGTGGATGTAGGGGAGGTGGAGTATTTTAATGATTCAATATCAAAGTTTAAAATCAAAAGATTAATAACCTGTAATTACACTTTCCTCTTTTTGCTTGGAGGCATATTTGAAATGAAAACTACTTTTTTTATTTCGGGGGAAGATAAACCGATACATATCCCTACAATTAATCAACCGACTAACAACCGTAATAATGCTACCTGATTTTAACTTTTTAAAAAAGAAAAAATGTTAGGGTTCACGACTTATCGTGGTAACCTAATTTGCATTATTTAGGAGTTGCAAAAAAATGTTGCCGCATATAATCTTGATTCAATTAAGACGTAAATTTTTAACTTAACAAGATTAATTGATGTTTACTCAGTGGCTTTTTTCTCCAATTGTTTTTTCACGACTGACTGATATTAACGGATTTTTTTTCCCATGTGATGAAAACCGTGGTATGCGATTTTTTGGACATTTAATGAGTTCATTAAAAGCTCTTAAATGATAAAAACAAAAGCCGACGAAAATTTCGATAAGGAGTTATCGAAGTACAAGTCCAATTAATTTTTAGGCGATATGACTCTCCCTTTTTCATATATAAAGGGTAAGCAAGGGAACTAAGGTACCATTAACAAAGCTGTCGAATTAAGAAAACGAACCATGGCAGCCAAATTTGTGATAGCTTTAGCTGTAATAGGATGTGCTTCAGGTATGTGATGCATTTTAAATAAAAGAAAAAACGAATTCTCAAATAAGGTTTTTTTTTTTTTTTTTTAATTAATATTTGAACTATAGTGGGATAATTTTTGAAAAAGTTTAGAAATGCGAGAGCTTAAAAAAAAAAAAAAAAAAATTGTGAATTAGTGGAAAATCGAATTAGTGAAGTTTGCAACCATAGCTTTTGTGTTTTAAAAATTTGCAAAATGAAAAACTTTGGAAAATTTTATTCCACTTTTTACCGTAGTCGGGAAGCTGCAAAAAACTAAATGGTTGTGTCTAAGAACTCAAGTTCTTTCGGTTAACCAGCCGACTAATCAACCGAAGTCGGTTGATAGGTTGAACTAAATTAGGGAGGAAAGAGTTAGTGTCATTCATAAAAATTATTATAAGAGCTTAGAGCGAATTAAATATTGCATTTTTCGGATAAGGGAGGAAGAAGAACGACAGCCTAAAATTAGAGACTCGTAATTAAAAGAAACTGGCCAAAAAAAATGGCCACAAAAAAGTGGTCAACTGGACATGCGCTGTGAGTTTTATTTCATAAAGCAACCGTCACCAGCAGAGCCGAGTAAATAAAAATGGCGATCGTTTACTTTTAAAAAATCAAAGTGATCAATAAATAAACGAATTTTAAATGTTTCAAATAAAATGAGTGGAAATAATCAAAATTTTTAAGAATAAAACATTAGAAATGTTGACATTGAAAGATTTACGTGCTCGGATTTGCAAATCGTGGCTGCTTCAAGAAATTTCTCTCAAAGCGCATACATAGTCTTTTAAACAGGTCAGGAAATTTACCCCCCCCCCCCAAAGTGTCCGGCTTAAGTACACGAATTTTAGTTCGGTGAAGCAGGCAACAGATGGCGCAGCGATCTTTCGGGATGTATTATTTTTTGATGTATTACACTTTTAATGGCTTTTTATATGTACTTAAAATAGATTTTTACGCGTTTTTCAATGCGTATGCACAATATATTTAACATTTAATACTAAAAAAAAATCACCTCAGAGATTACAAACACAATAATCTCAATCCTCCATAATTGTTTTGAAATTTCAACGACCAATGAAAAGCGTCCTGAATACAACTAGCGCTACGGGTGATAATTGGGCGGAACTAAAATCTGTGCAGTTAAGCCTTCCTGACCTGTTTAGAAGACTATGCGCATATGGCCAATTGACTCCGCTTTTTCGCGGCCATTTTTTCTGACCAGCCTCTTTTAATTAAGGGTTTTTTGTAATTTATTTTTAGAAGTTCATTTAACGAATATTTCCGAATATTACACAGTTGACTTATATTGTGAAAATTTTTATTTCTTTAAAGGTTTCCAGCAAAAAAGAGAAGAAAATTCGAATGGATTTGATCAGTATATGAAACCATTTCAAGAAATCTCAGGTAACTTCCCAACTTCAGGTCTTCAACCACCTTCAGGTTTTCAACCCCCTTCAGGCTTCGGCAACTTCCCAACATTCGGTGGTTCGGCCGCATCTAGCCAAAAAACCAAAAGGGAAGAAAATTCGAATGGATTTGATCAGTATATGAAACCATTTCAAGAAATCTCAGGTAACTTCCCAACTTCAGGTCTTCAACCACCTTCAGGTTTTCAACCCCCTTCAGGCTTCGGCAACTTCCCAACATTCGGTGGTTCGGCCGCATCTGGCCAAAAAACCAAAAGGGAAGAAAATTCGAATGGATTTGATCAGTATATGAAACCAATGCAAGAAATCGCAGGTAATTTCCCAACTTCAGGCTTTCAACCCCCGTCAGGTTTTCAACCCCCTTCAGGCTTCGGCAACTTTCCTATTAACTCGCTCACTAGTTCAGCAACTGGAGGCAGCACTCCTGCCACAGGACCCACTAAGAGACAAACTCCGACAATGCCGACAATGCCGGCGATGCCAGATATGAGTTCGTGGACCGGCGGTTTCAAACCGGATTCATTTTCAAACTTTGGAGCAGGTAGCTACCCATCCGGGTTCTCCAACCTGATGGGTGGTGGTAATTCTGGTGCTACTTCAAATGCCGAAGGTTCAAGTTAGGTGCTGAAAAAATTTTCTGAACGAAAAAAAAAAAAAAACCATTCGAAACAAAATTAGGTCAGCTTACAAAATTTTTCGCTAATATAAACCAATTCTGTTTTACAAAATTTAAGATGTAGTCTTGTAGTTAACAATAAAATTAATTTAAAAAATTTAAAAATAAATCAATATTCGTTTTTTCTTTCAAACACGAAGCCTTACCATCAATCCTAAATTTAAACCGATGATCAATAGTAACGTAACCTAAAACATAACGTAACATTCAACTTGACCTTATAATAGAAAATGCAATTAAAGAAATTAAAAAAAAAGGTTGGATTTTTAATATAATCAAATGAAATCATCCCGAATGACCTTGAAAAACCTTTAATTTCATCCAAGGTCCAACCTGTTGGTTCAGGAACGCGTCAAGGTCAATCTCGGGTTAAAAGATCATCGCATCTTCCTCTGTCATTCTATACATGGCGCTCGGTTTATACATCATCTTTTATTCAACCCAGGCGGAGTGTGAGCTATTCGATCATTTTTTTTATTTATAAAATAAGAATGATGCACATCATTTTAAAGGATGTATTTGTTTAAAGTTATAATAGAACGATTTATTCCACTGAGGTATAAACAGATGATGCGGATGAATTCATCAATTCTGGTATTTTCCAGGTCCATTCTTATTGTGAGAGGACAATCAACCATTGTTCCTTCGTTTTTTATTTTGGATATTCCACGTTGAATTAAGAGAAGGCTTCAGATATTTATTTAAATATACCAAAATAAATTTCCCTGGCCTAAAACTTTTTTTTTGGAGACACAAATTAAAAATCTGGCTTCGTAGTGAACTTTATATTCATACTGGCATCTTTCTTTCAAAATTTCAGATTCTCAGGTTGTAAAGAAACTCCGGAAAACGTTTTCAAAAATAAATGTCGGGAATATATTTTCCAAAGCGTTTTCCGGAGTTTCTTTACAACCTGAGAATCTGAAATTTTGAAGGAAAGATGCCAGCATCACTATGAAGTTCGCTACGAACCCAGATTTCTAATTTGTATCTCCAAAAAAAAGTTCTAAGCCATGGAAATTTATTTTGGTATATTTAAATAAATATCTGAAGCCTCCTCTTAATAAAGCCGATTTTAGAACAAAAATAATTTTTAAAGAGCAGAAAACAAAAAAATAAAGGTAAGCTTATGCGCATAGGTCTAAAATCTGCATCAGTACTGAAAACACTGATAGAAAACCACCAAATAGGGGTCGGACTGGTGACTCGTTCAGTCTTGTCTCAGCGGCTCGTGATCAATGAAATTAAGCAGCATTGAGAGGGGTCAGCTTTTGAATGCGTGACCGCCGATACTTTTCCTTACTGGTGGCTATGATGGTAGGAACTTCACATACAGTCACCTCAACATCGTTGTATAAGTAGTTTCTCCTTACTAAATGTAAACAAAAGTAAAACGAGGACTGTTAGGGACAAACTCTGCCGCACGACACCAGCGCTCGAAAAATATTTACAATCCATTGGCGCTTATGGGATAACATTACTAATTCGACAACAACTTCCTCGTTTCGGCTTTTTAAAGGCTATAACTTAAACTGAATTGTATTCTGAAAAAATTTATTTCAGATAAAATGGAAAAAAAAACAAGAACGCCTTCGGCATTCTTGGCCTGCGGCGCAGGTTCCGCCTTCGGCGGAACGGTCGCCCTTCGGGCTCCCAGACGCAGCTCGGCCTTCGGCCTCGCCTTCACCTCTCTTAAGCCGTGAACGGCTTCAAAACTTCGGCATCTCAAAATCATCGTAAAAAAAACATAGGGCAAAATATTTATTAGCCAGTCCGAGTAGGCAGCCTAGTAGGCCGAGTAGGCCAGCCCAGGTGGGCCGAATCCGGGTAAGCACAGTCCGAGTAAGCACGGTCCGTGTAGGCGTAGTTTGGATAAGCGCAGTCCGTGTAGGCATATTCCGGGAAAGCACAGTCCGGTTGAGCTCAGTCCGGGTAAGCACAGTCCGAGTAAGCACAGTCCGTGTAGATATATTCCGGGTAAGCACAGTTCGGTTCGGCTCAGTCCGGGTAGGCCTAGTCCGGGTAAGCACAGTCAGGGTGAGCCCAGTCCGGGTAGGCTAAGTCCCAGTAGCCTAGTCCGGGTAAGCACAGTCCGGGTAGGCCTAGTCCGAGTAAGCATAGTCCGGGTATCACAGCCCGTGTTGGCCTAGTCCGGGTAAGCACAGTCCGGGTAGGCCTAGTCCGGGTAAACACAGTCCGTGTTGGCCTAGTCCGGGTAAGCACAGTCCGGGTAGGCCTAGTCCGGGTAAGCACAGCCCGGGTTTCACAGTCCGAGTAAGCACAGTCCGGGTGGGCTCAGTCTGGGGAGGCCCAGTCCGGGTATCACAGTCCTAGTAAGCACAGTCCGTGTAGGCATATTCCGGGTAAGCACAGTCCGAGTGGGCTCAATCCGGGTAGGCCTAGTCCGGGTAAGCATAGTCCGGGTAAGCGCAGTCCGTGTAGGCATAGTCCGGGTGGGCTCAGTCCGGGTATCACAGTCCGACTAAGCACAGTTCGTGTAGGCATTTTCCGGGTAAGCACAGTCCGGTTGGGCTCAGCCCGTGTAGGCCTAGTCCGGGTAAGCACAGTCCGAGTAAGCACAGTCCGTGTAGACATATTCCGGGTAAGCACAGTCCGGATGGGCTCAATCCGGGTAAGCACAGTCCGGGTAGGCACAGTCCCGGTAGGCCAAGTCCGGGTAAGCAAAGTCCGGGTGTGCTCAGTCCGGGGAGGCCCAGTCCGGGTAAGCACAGTCCGAGTAAGCACAGTCCGTGTAGGCATATTCCGGGTAAGCACAGTCCGGGTGTGCTCAGTTCGTGTGGGATCAGTCCGGGAAGGTACATTCCGGGTAAGCACAGTCCGAGTAAGCACAGTCCGTGTAGGCATATTCCGGGTAAGCACAGTCCGGTTGGGCTCAGTCCGAGTAAGCACAGTCCGGGTATCACAGTCCGAGTAAGCACAGTCCGAGTAAGCACAGACCGTGTAGACATATTCCGGGTAAGCACAGTTCGGTTGGGCTCAGTCCGGGTACGCCTAGTCCGGGTAAGCACAGTCCGGGTATCACGGTCCGAGTAAGGACAGTTCGTGTAGGCCTAGTCCGGGTAAGCACAGTCCGGGTGGGCTCAGTCCGTGTAGGCCTAGTCCGGGTAAGCACAGTCCGGGTATCACAGTCCGAGTAAGCACAGTCCGGCTAGTTCGGGTGAGTCAAGGACCGCCCTTCGGGCTTCCAAATGCACGGGAACATATAGTAAGTTCATTCTGTTCAAGCCGGCTATCTATTTAAATGGCTTAAGAATGCCGGCATCTCAAAATATTCTAAAAGGAAAAATGTAATAATTTTAAAATTTCTTTATGACTAATAATGGCTTAGCAATTAATTAATCAGTTGAAAATAATGGTGGGACATCATTAAACAAAATATGAAGTTAAAAAAAAAAAAAAATAATATAATAATAGTTGCTTGAAGAATTAAGAAACCAGAAAAATCAAGATATCAAGCAAGTATGATCAAACTAAGTTTTGAAAATAATATTTTATATTGCAGTAAAACATAAACTGCAAAAAAAAAAAAAAAAGGGTGTGAGCTTTAGAGAATGAAATTACAGTTCAATTTTAATTACAAGACCTGTAAGTCATAACTCTTCCAAGCATTAAATTTGTTTTTAGAATAATTATATAATTATAATTATTCTAAGCAGTGAAGGTTCAATAGAGAATCAAAACTTTTGACTAGTCAAACAGGTAAGAGTAATAATTCTGATAAGCGGTGAAGGTTCAATAAGGAATTTAATTTTTGGAATAGTTGAAGAGGAGAAAAGAAATGATTCTCATAAGCGGTGAAGGTTTAATAAAGAAATAAAACTTTTGAGTAGTCGAAGAGGTGAGAGTGATAATTCTGATAAGCGGTGAAGGTTCAATGCAGAATTAAAACTTTTGACTAGTCGAACAGATAAGAGTGATGAATCTGATAAGCAATAAAGGTTCAATAAGGAATTTAATTTTTTGAATAGTTGAAGAGGTAAAGAGTGATAATTCTCATAAGCGGTGAAGGTTCAATAAAGAAATAAAACTTTTGAGTAGTCGAAGAGGTGAGAGTGATGATTCTGATAAGCGGTGAAGATTCAATGGGGATTGATATGTTTTTGTTGTGTAAGGGCTAAGAAATTAAGATTTTGGTTGCAATAGGACATCAGACATCACACATTAGAATGGATTTAAAAGCTTTGTTTTGGTTAACAAAAGAGGGCTGATTGTTTTTTTTTTTTTTTTTTAAATTTAATACTTCAGTTTTAGAAGAAACATTAATGATTTGGTAAAGATTCACAGATAAAGAACCAGATATACATTTAAAATCTTTTTGTTTCTAAGCAAAGAAGGTCTGATTTGTTTTCTTGTATTCTTGCCTAAGATTGGAAACATAATGTTTCGGTAAGGATCAGAAACTATACATGAAAGTGTAGACTTGAAAGCTTTACGTTATTGGTAAATGGTGAAAATTTGACTTCTTACACTTTGGTTAAAGAAGGAATCTAATGATTTTGGAAGCACTTAAGTTCTAAACAAACCACTGAAATTTGGCCTGCTGAAACGATTTGAATCAATTTTTAAAAATAAAAATAACAAGATTTAAAAAAAAATTGTTTTAAGGCATTAGATGTAAAAACATGATTTTTTTGTAAGCATACAATATTAACACTTGAATGATTTTCTATTTGAAAATAAAACATAATTAATGATTTTACAGCGAAGCAGGTTTTATATGGAGCATTAAAAGTTTTGTGTGGAGTTGAACCGTGAGAAAATAATTTACTTACTTACAGATCACACTAACCTAATCTTGACACATCATTGTATTTACTGAAAAAATGCCATCATTTTTTTGAAAATTCATAATCAATTCACATTCACATTCTGAATATGATGCGAATCGTTTATTTTAAGTCATAACAAAAACATAACATAACATAACATAACCGATAACGGTGAATTAAATCGGTGCAAGCTAACGGCTTTGTTTACTTTTTATTTCAAAATGGCGGACAAATATCTGATGTTCCGTAGTGGTATATGGAGAAAAATAAAAACTTAAATATCTTTGGATAGGGAGGGTCTTTTTCGTCGGGGTAAACTTCTTGCACATCCTTGACCCAAATGTCAACTTTTAAGCCAAATTTTGATGTGAAAAGACATTGCGTGAAGTCGGTATGCCGCACACGACATGTACGGCGTGGGATGTCGATTTGTTTCGCCTCTAAAAACATTGAAATAATTTTTTGCAAGACTGAACGAGCATTTAAATCGAAAGATAAACTCATTAAGTTGAGGTTTAAAAGGTCCAATGCTTCAAAAATTTTATTAGGTTCATGTTTTTTAAATATGAAATGTAAATTCTGGCAAATAACGACGCTAACAAAACCAATACTTCGGCCATTTTGAGATGCCGAAGTAAAATAAAAAAAAAAAAACAAAGGATCGAAATCACAAACACATGAGTTTATGATTAATAATAATACATTGGGTTTATGGGACAAAGATATTTTATTGACAAGTGCAGGCATCGAACTCATTTGACCCATCAAAATTAGTGACTTTAGGGACCAAAAATGGCTAAAATAGTGACTTTTAGTGACCTGACGGAAGGAGTTTAGTGGCTTCCGTTTTCATTCATTCAACTAATTTCCTTCCGTTTCATAACGTTTTTTTAACGTATTAGACGTAAATTATTACAGTCGCTTTTATTTTTAATCATTTTATTTGTAATTCATAATTAATAAAAAGACTAAAAATTTGAAGTAAAAAATTTAAATATTAATTAAATGATTCAATTATTAATCATTCTACATTTGAAATCAAAAGTTCCACAACCGTTTTACATAAAATTATTTTTGAACAGGGTGTCAACTGAAAATGATTTCTAAAATCCAAGGTTTTTTCAACGTTTTAAGGCTCATTTTGAAAAAAAATAAAGGTTTTTTTAAGTACATGCTCTGCTTTAAAAAGGTAAAACTAAAGTAAAGCTAAGGTAAAAACTAACGCTTTTTAAATTTAAAAAAAAAATTCCAGAATGGGTCTGGTTTTAATAAAAAGAAAAAAAGGAGACGAAAAAAAAGATATTAATAGTTGAGAAAATGGGCTTCCAGAAAAACTATAAGTTCTAAATTCAGCAGGCACGGGCTGGGAACTTTTGAGGGCTCGAGCTAAAACATTTTTTGAGGGCGTCTGCTGTCTTGCAGGGCCCTCCTTCCTTCATATTAATTTTTTTTAGAATGTCCACCAAAAAATGAATTTAAAATTTAGGTCATTTTTAGGTCTTTTAGGTTCCATTTGTTGGGTTTAGATGATCGGATGAAAATCATTCGATTTAGGCAAAATAAAAAAAGGCATCCAGAAGGATAAAAACTTATTTTGGTTGAACTCAATTGGTTTTTTTTCCCTTCCCGAAAATGTAGCAGCGATAAAGGGCCACTTATTTTCCAAAAAACTCCATGGGCTTTTGAGATGAAATTAATTTTTTATTCTTTTTTGGGGTTTTTTAAGAACTAAGTTTTTTAATTAATTAGTATCGAGCGAGGCCGAAGGCCGAGCGAGGAAAAATTTGTGAAAAATTCAACGTAAATGTAAGAATTTAAGCCATTTTGAACTTTAAAAAAGTAAAAGATCCACCAATTTACCAAAAAAAGTGACATTTAGTGACTTTCCTTTAAAAAAGTGACTTTTAGTGACCTTACACAAAAAAAGTGACTTTTAGGGAAAAAAAGTGACTAGTTCGATGCCTGCAAGTGGCGCCCTCCTCGTGCTTATGGAAACTGAAAGCGGTCAGTTCGGAACTACCGTTTGCTGTAGTCCTCATTATTAAAGTTAATCACGGTCGTATAGACAGGTCCGGAAACTTCCTATGCCGTTCATGTCCCGCCCCGCTTAACTACGCATATTTTAGTTCTAAAATTGGCCACTAGCGGCGCTGCGATCTTGAGAGCCGCAACATGTCTAATCGTATAAATTGGGACCATGGCCGTATAAACGTCTACAATTTATTGGACTTCCATTGGATTTACCTATGTCCACACTGAACAAAAAAGCGTCCTTTGGACGTCCTACGGATATCCCATGGATTTAGATATCTTGTGGATATCTAATAGGCAATCCACAAAACGTCGAATGGACTGATATCTGGGTGTCTAGCTGCCTAAAACAGCAAGGAATCGTCTTTCTTCCATCGAAACATAATCTGGCGTTAAAGCACCTGGGTGGCAGCCACAGAAAGGATTTCAAATACCGGTATAAAGTGAACAGTTAATATGGAATGCCCGAAACCGGAAGTCAGATTGAATGTTTCCGGTCTTGCCGGTTCTCGTGTCATTTGCATTCTTTTATCGTAATCCGTTGTGTGTTTAACATGCGTTGATGCAACGGATCGGTGACTCCGCTTTTTAATTCACAGTTAAATCGACGAAAATATCAAAAAAGCGAGGGCTCTGACCTTTTCGCGTCGGACAAGGCTAAAAGGAGAAAAAGTTATGATTTATCTGGGATTTTGAACTATAATAAATTTGATTTTTTTTTTTTTTTTTTTTTTTTTTAAGAAAGCCGTCAGATGTGCTAGTCGTTTTCTTTTTTCCGCAGAAACCACAACAAATACAAAACCGACCGTCGCATTTTATGTTATTTTGTAAAAGGATAATAAAAATTTCATGCCCTGGCATTTTACGCCAAACTTTTAAGAATTATATGAAAAAAAAAAAAAAAAAAAAAAAAAATTAGTCATACACCAGAATATCCGTAATCAATTTGATTTGAATAAAATCAATTCTTTTGAGTTGTCGAAAATAAAATTGAGGACGAAAACATCAAAAGGTCTGGAATATCGTTCAAAAAACACTTAAACTTTTCTGTTTGTTATCGTTTAAACTTTCACCGTTTTTCTTTTTATCTTTTTTTTGCAGGGTCAAACTCATAAATAAACCCGAAAAAAAAAGAGTGAAAACTCCAGATCGTTTGTTTAGAAAATGACGATGAAAATTTGCTTCTTTTTTTCATCGGTCCCCTTTTTTTCCATCACGTTTTTCTTAAAAAGTAAAACGTGAATGGTATTAAAAAAAAAAAAAAAGAATAAAATTTTTATCTAATCGTGATAATAAGATCGTAAAAAACAGATGCAAAAAATGCATCGAAAGGTCACATACATGTAAATATCATATAAATACTAAGGTACATATCCAAGCATGTCCCGAATTACGTAATCTTTTTTTTTATATTCCTTTTGATAGGTAACCTCTTACAAATCTAGAGCTTTCCGAACTGACAAAATGAATTGATTGAACCCTCCAGGTTTCAAAACTGAAAAAACAATTCGTATTTAACATTTTATAAAGATAACGGTCAATCTCTTTATTATCGATTACCAACAGGTCATGGTCGGAAATTATGTCTCGGTTAACAATATAGTTAGTTTGATTTTGAAAATTCCATGGTTCATCAATGAGACTTAACCTTAACCCTATAAAATATACGTGTGGTATTAGTAATATACTTTTCCGAAATCTAATATTACACGGATTAGGCAAAAAGAAAAGAAATATAAGCGGAGTATTTCAAATTTTCTACAATATATCAAAACCGATTAAATGTGAAAGGATTTAATAATATGAGTATTAGTATGATTATTGTTTTGGGTTGAACGAGTTTTGAAATATGAGTAATTTTTGGACATGGTTTTTTTTAAAATATTTTTCTTGGCAATATTTTTATCGGTTCAAAAGAATGAACGATATAGAGGACGGTGATCCCTTCAGACTATCATAAAAGTTGAATGGGCAGTCGTGGAACTCGACAATTATGCGGGTAGTATAATATGCAAATACAGGTATTCATTTTTTCTTTCTTTTTTTTTTTTTGCTCTAAAATTCTCAGCACATACCTACGCTAATACTTCGTAATTCATTTTTCGCATTTCGTATTCTATGTCGATCTAGTCAATTACTCAACTCGTCAGGACATGTAGGTGTCTTGTAAAATACTGATGATTGTGATATAGGCACAGCTGATCTAGACTAAGATATATTCAGATCGATTTTAAGCCTAAGAGTTCTATTACTATATATAATTATTTCTAGTCTATTCGTCTTCAGAGCTGTGAAATATCTTTCATCCAAAAATATTTTTCATCACTCTGCCCGCTTGAAAAACAAAAAAATTCATTTTCCGCTGTCGAGATGAAAAATATCTTACAAATCGGGCACGAAGGTGGTTTGCAAGCCACGACTGGCTACTGCCCGAACAAAGTAGGGTCCCCAGTCTCGGTCCAGTGAGAAACCCCAGCCTCGGCCTGCAATACGCCACCTCCATACCTGATATGTAATATACTGTTTGTACCAACTATATCCTTTTTAAAGTATCGATGAAATGTTTTCATAGGTATTTTCCAGATTTCGGGGGCAAATTCACTACCAAACATGTTTGGGGTTTACTGGACAAATCGAGTATACACAGTAAAAAATTTAAAGAATTTTTAACATACTCGGTCCGCATACTCAGTATTCCAATTTTTTTAATGCTAATTTTTGATATAATATTTATGTTGGTATTAGACGTTCCTATGGCAATCTATGTTAACTTTACAAATAAAAATATTTGGAACGTTTTAGACACAAAAAAATATGCCCAAATGCAATGACTGAAGAACCCCTCGGCCAATTTTTTTTTTTTTTTTTTTTTTTTTTTTGGCGTCCGTCTGTAAGCACCTCTCAGAGAAACGAAACTACACCTTTACGGAATAAACAATCATATTTTATTCGAAAAGGAAAAAAAACCTGAAACGGAAAATATTCATTTTGACCCAAACTAATCCTCAGTCTCACTTCTTTTGTCGTCATCTTCCAATAAGTTCCCAAAAGTGTGGTATTGTAGTTACAAGTAATTTTAACCCTTTCCCCGCGATCATCATGATTTGGAGAAGTCCTACCTACTGCTGACGGCTGCCGAATGTGCACTATTTGGAAAAATTTTCAGGAAATCTCCGAAAACTTAAAAAGTGAATTCCCCAAACTAGAGCCTTTAACCTTAAAGCAGAACGTGAGAGTATGTCGACTTGTTTAAATAGCCCTGCAATTTCAAAAAAATATTCTAAAAATCAGTTGTCATGAAAATGGCATGATACCAAAAAATCTTCATTGGGAAAAGTTATATTTCCGCTTCCAGCTTTTTAAATGCATTTAGCATTAACGGAGAGCACACCTCAGCACCACTAGATATTCGAGTTTTATACTCGAAAAAGACCCCTACAGTTTTTACGACGTCAAGGTTTGAGACTTATTTTAAAATTCCACATTTTCCCTTTCAAAAATGGGCGTCACCTGACAAGTGAAAAAAAGTACTAATAAACCTATATTCACTTCCTAGCGATGCTACAAAGTCCAAGACCTGACTACGACCCTGCTAACTTATTTTATAACTACCGCGTCGGAACGTTGTGGTTTTATTTCATATTCGAGACTGATGCATTAATTCCATAGGGTGTTTTCAAGTTCACTGAACTGTTATTTCACATTTGAGAAAATCTCCATAGAAACTTCTTATCAATAATAATAGACGCAATGACGAATGCAACTGCCAACGGTTCAAAACAAGGTAAACTCACACCCCCTATTCTTATGCAACAAAGTAAAAACTCGAATTTAAAAAAAAAAAAAAAAAAAAATTAAACAACCTTGTCAAAAGAAAAAAAAAAACGGTTGCTGTGATCTTGACCTAGCGCTACTTTTCTTGTTAAAAAAAAAAACGTGAAACGGCTATTTTCTTTCAATAAAACAAAAAAATAAATGGTCATTTTTGAATCAATCAAAGTAAATACTATACGATCGTAACGGATGTAATGTCTTTAGGCGTGGAACTTTTATTTCGTATCAATGCGCTTATTTAAATGATTAATTTTTTAACTTTTCAATCTATGCGCATGCAAAGCAAACACGAACTAACAATTTTTTTTTGCTGAAGAGTTTTAAAATATCCACGTGAAGATTTTGTTTTTCCGTTTTTTTTAAGGAGAGAGAGAAAAAAAAATCAGATCTGATCAAAGTTAAAGTCTTTTTTCTTGATTCGCAATGTTCCAATAATAGCGTGGAAGGATAATCGTGGCGAATTAAGTTATCAAGATGGTTTAGAATTTTACCATTCTCTCATAGTTTGCGTGAGATACGTACAAAAACGTCTAAAACGGAGGGAGATGATAAAGTTTAAGCAGTTTTGCATACGTAATTATTATTTGTTCCCGACAATAGAGTAAGTAACAGGATAATTTTATAGGTATGCAAAAGGAAGACTTAATCATGCAATAAATAAAAATAAAAAATTGTTGGAGCCTCACTGGAATGAAGATGAGTAGGTAATTATAATTTAATAAGCGATTAGTCAGAAGAGTGAATCGTGTCGCGATTGCTTCATCGGTTGCTGATAAATTCACTTCTTTTTTTTTTTCATGTATTCCTTGGCAGCAACAAATGCACGTCGAGACAAGAATATTTATGAATTCTTCCGACTGCTGATTCCGAGAAAAGGAAGGTTTTAGAGCAGGTTGTGACATGTATCAACTAGACGACGTGTGCCGTCCAGTGGAAAAAATATTTGATCAGTGTGCGACATGAGAGAAAATCCCTCTAACTACAACTCTCCAACACCTGAAAGTCGCAATCAAGTTCAGACATGCTCCTTACGTGTCTACATCGGCTTAAATCATTCACGTAAGATCTTTCAAATTGATCGATTTTCCAATATTAAAAAATGTAAAAATTAATAAAGAAACGAGTACATACAGCACCACAGAAACCATTCATAGCGGCCACTTTACCTCTCCCCCCTTCCCCCCCAAAAAAAGAAAAAAAATCTTGGTTTTAAAAAATACAATTGGTTTGATCAGTTGGGGTGCAAATTCACCCTGGAATGTTGAACCAACATGTTGGTATAGCTAGTTAAACCAACATGTACCAACTTGTTGGATCAAGGACCAACATTCCTCACTAATTTCGGCGTAGGAGTAAATTCTGCAAGGGTGCAAATTCACTATGGAATGTTGGACCAACATGTTGGTACCACAAGTTTTACAAACATGTTGCACCAACTTGTTGTACCAACATGTTTGACAATCGAACGAATCGACTATTGCAGAATTTACTCCTATGCCACAATTAGTGTAAAATGTTGGTCCAACAAGTTGGTACAACGTGTTGGTTTAACTTGTTGTACCAAAATGTTGCTTCAACATTCCATAGTGAATTTTAACCCTTACATTTACAAAATTTTTTCGCCCAGCGAAAAAAGTTAGCAATATATTCGCTGATACTAATTTAATAACTAATTCGCTATACTTCGCTGTCCCTTCGCACAAAATCCGACTATCATAAAGTAAATGGGCACCACACTCATTCCCTGTTCCCCAAAAACCTAACTCTTAACAATCTTCTAAACTTTTCATTCGGTTTTCGATGCTAGCCGAGAAAATGTCTGTCCGACTAAGTGACACAAACGAAGACTAAGTGGTTTTCCACAGCCCCTTTCCACTGGGTATTTTCTCAAGATATCGCGCTATTTAGTTTCCTCTCTTTAAAAATCACATATCATAGCCCCCACCTACTTCTCACTTCCCAACCCGTGATGCCTCTTCCATTCTGTTATTTCCCATATCGGGGCATCCACAAAATTTTTTGCATGAGCGCCGAATTCCAAGTTCAAATTTTTCATTCTTATTTTTCGGAGGAACCTCATTTAACGCTAAATAAATCACAGTTTCATTCAACACGGTCAAATTAATTGAAATTTTAACTGTCTAAACCGTGAAAG
This sequence comes from Liposcelis bostrychophila, assembly GCA_037577465.1. Lineage (NCBI taxonomy): Eukaryota > Metazoa > Arthropoda > Insecta > Psocodea > Liposcelididae > Liposcelis > Liposcelis bostrychophila. The sequence continues at coordinate 11,103,449 of CM075212.1, forward strand.
TAGATTCCAAACCAGAAAACATAAAAAACAATCAACATCCTGCGACCTTTTCATTTACGATAAACAATAAACTTAAATCAAGAAAAAAAAATTTCAAAAGGTTGGCGTAGGTTAAAAACAGTTAGTCGTGCGAATTTACTTCAATAACCTAGAGCCGATGATGATGATGATGATAATGATGGTGACGACGACATTACCATGAAGAGATGAATCGTAGGATTTGACGGAATCCTGGTTTTTAAATGCTATCAAGGTTATTTATTTTAAATATTTTTTCCCCGTCACACTACATCCATAAAGCCGTAGCAGCGGCGGTAGCATCACCCAATTACAAAATAACTCATCCTTAGTGTCAAGTACGTTCCCTCGTAAATTATTTCCAGACCGAAAGGAAAGTCTTGGGGCAGATGCATAATTTCTCTTGAGCAAAATAAACGAAACAATCCCAGGAATCTTCCTAATAGTATAATTCAGGATTAAATCTTTCGGGGAATGACACTTCAAATTACTGTTTACTTATGTAATATATTTTAAACTCGCCTGCCACTCGAGATTATCGAGTATGATCATCTATGAAAATCATGCTAATCCATTTTTGGTCTTCGAATAAAAAATATAAAAAAAAAAAAAATAAAAAAAACATGTGACATGTGGTGAAATGTTAACGCCTCAAGGTTTCGAAAATTAACAATCTCTATTTAGGTATCCCCTTTTTTTTATATTTTCTTTTTCCACATCGCCTTAAATAAAAAAAAAAACCGTAATGATCTCCCTATCTGAAATACCTTTCAATCATATCGATTATTATAAAATTTATTATTCTTTTAAGAAGAATGAGATTTCCGTTATGCGACTATAACGAATTCCGTTCGATGACAATATATAGGCCGTTTAGCTTGTTAAATATTTTATAATCATTTCACATTTGTAACTTAATCGGCGATCAGTTACGGGAAACATATTAGGTGACACAATGAGTTGACTGAACCGTTTTTTTTTTTTTTTATTCAAAACCATAAAGAATTTAATAAAATCCGAATCGGGAGTAATTTTTGTTATAATAGAAGCTTGTCGACCTCCTATGTAATAATATTACAAATGATGGGAAGTGGTGTTGTCCTTTTATTTATTGTCGTCGTGTGCGGAAAACAATCCGTAAAAGACAACGACATTTAACACTGAATCAATCTGACATTTAAAAAAAAAATCAAGATTAAGTGACGAGATCGAGATCGAATCTTATCGATCCGGTTTTTCTATCCCCCCCGATTTTTAAGGCATCAAAAACATAACACTGGCGTCCCGGTATCCAAGCCATTTCCGTTCATGAAGGGGGAAAGATTTATTCAGTTGTGAAATGAACACAGTGTAAATTATATTGGTGTCAGCTTACATGAGCCGGATCGATTCCGGTGTAAAATCACAAATTCTTTTAGTGTTGAAATATGTACCGAAAAGCGTTTTACGTTCTAATTTATGATGTTTCGCCACGTAAAATTAATTAAAAAATGAGGGGGGAAAAAAATTACGAAGTTTCCCTGACAGACAATTATTGCAGCATATTTTACGTTTTTATTGGCAAAAGCTATAAGAGTCCCCCAGACAATCAAATTTAAGTATCATACTAAAAGCAAAAATTAATGGATTATTTTCCGTAGTAAAAAGTTACACCCTGTATGCAAAATCCAGAAGCAATTTTCTGAAAAATAAATGGACGAAAATGTTGAGACACAGCAATAGAAACTAGTAATCTGAAGTAGACAGGAAAAGAGAAAAGAAGAATGCGTCGTAAGAAAGGTCCCATTTACCTCAGGGCTTGCAATGCGGCTACCTCCACACCCCCCCCCCCCCCCCTTAAGCTGATTAGGTTCACAAACGTATCATGTATAGGTCCATAAGGTAGACACGTTACCATTTATTCATTTGAAAAGTCGACAGTAATCGCATATTTACTCTCTCTCTCAAGTCCACATAGAAGGAAATGTTTTGAGCAAGTTCTGACTTGCAACAAAATACCAATATTTCGCAACAGAGCAAAAACTGTTTAAGAAAGCTCAGAACTTGTTTCTTAATAAGATATTTTCATTGTTTTCTCACAATTTTTAAGAAAAATGCTTGTCACAACATGCAAAAATGTATATTTTCTTCTGAGAAAAAAGTGCGAATGCAATTCCGGAGCAAGTACTCCGGAATTTTTTTTCACCTATGGATCGTAGACCCAATAAGGTCCATTATTCTAATGGTTCTTCCGGAGGAAAAGGATTCACTAATGAGTTTACCTGAAATTGGAAGGGTAAAGACAAGTTGACCTATTGAAGATTTCGCTGAAATTGGACGGTAAAGGCAGAAAACATGAAGGAAGAGGGGAAAAAAGAAGCTGTAAAAGAGGGAAAAGGCCTAGCAAAAAAAATGTTCGCAAGCCACAGAGCAAAAGTTTTTTTTTTTTTTTTTTTTCTCCTCAAAATATTAATTTTTATAAATTTTGTGATCATTTTTCCTCTCAAACGCTAGCCAAAAAATTTGTAAAACAAAATTCTAACTAAATTGGCTCTTGACTAACACTGGCATATGATCTTTGATTATTTCAGGAAGACCACCACGTCTTTATCTTCACTACAAGAATCACGTTTCATTGTCTATGCGTCTATAGCAAAAAAAAAAAAAAAAATGAAAATCTTATCAACCTATCAACCTTATGTTGAAGTGACAACCCGTTATTTTAAATCTTTAAAATTAAATTAAAGGTCGTTTGGATTAGATCCCCCAAGATATTTATGCTTGATACTTACATTTTGAGAAAGACAAGCCCGCGATTGTCTTTTTCCTAATGAACACAAGAAATTTAATTTGCATTTTCGATTAAAAAAATAACTCCTCTACATCATGATAATACTTGATTCTGCGCGTACCTTTTATTACACAATCGCAAATCAAAATATTAATCTTACACACAATGCGTATTTATAATCCTACAATGTCGAAGGGTTTACACCCCGAAAGGAAAACGCCTGACATTATTATGTCACAAGACCGTAACTAAAAAGTCATGCAGAACGAAGAAAAAAAAACACTCGCCCAAATTAATAAAAATATTAATTACCTTTATAGGTACAAGGTTCCAGATCGTTTAGATCCTCCAATGGCCACTTTGTTCGAATTTTTTCTATGGATTCCAGGTTCTAATCTACTTGGTTTAATCGGCTTCCTTTCGATGATCATAGGATCTGGCAACGAAACCGGAGGCGGCCCGCCTCTTAGCTCCCACACTAAATTCGTCAGAGAACGAGGCCGGCTGATTTTCCTGGAGCGTTTTTCAGGTAATTTAGCACCAGCTCCGGAATCTCCAGACGTGCGTCCTCCGGACTGACTTGAGTCTAAAGTTCCGCTCAGCTCCATCGCTTGTTGTAAATTAGTTAAGCTTTTATACCTAAAATAAATAAATAAATAAATAAAAATAAAAACAAAATGGGTGTAGTCATACACATTATAAAATTTTAATTTTCTTTTAAATATCGATATGTTAACGACAATCAAACAAAAATCACCCCGCATTTCTTTTTGATATTCAACAGAGATATAATAATTAGTCGAAAACAATAGTTAATAATGACTCACTTACCTAATGTTAAACAATGGGGACCCAGCCTTGCCCTGCCCGGGACTCGGTGGCAGTTCTTTCATGGGCGAACAGCTCTTCTGTCTCAGGAGATGTGTTCCGCGTTGACTGTTGTTTTTAATGTACAATTTCGACAGAGGTTTGTTTTTGTCCCTCGTCGCGGACTCTTTAGTCGCTGCCGACGACGCTCTCCTGGTCCTTTTTTCCGCCTTCATGGGAGACATTAATTTCCTCCCGGGTATCGTCTCAATGGGAGGAGGTTCCGGTTTACCGTCTTCAGTCGAAAGTAACGCTAAATGACCGGGAGTCGATATGGGCGATATAGGAGGCGATGAGTTGGGTAATTCCCTCGTCGGAGATGCAGGAGGTTGATTTTCCGCGAACGGAGTCCTTATGCTTTTTGGTAAAGGTGCGAATCCCCGGACGTAATCGTAAATTTGATCGATTTCGTCGTAATCGTCCACGTGAGACGGAGGCAAACGATTTTCGTCCCTATGGGTGTAGCTATGACTACGACTACTAAAACTATGATTAGCGGAATCGGACGATGCGCTCCTTCGGATGAAGTATCCGGTTTTCAAGGGGACTTGACTAGTGCTTCCGAGGCGTAAAGCTTTTGAATCCCCTAATTTACCGTCCAATACTTGAATTCTATCCGCTACGTCGCTAAGCAATTTACCACATTTTTCGACAAGTCTTTGAAACTCTCTCAGTCCTTTTAGCTGATCGTCGTTCCTTGTGCGTTGTACTTTAAGCGGCGCAGCTAAAGGTAAAGCAATTACAGAATTAGTCTCTTTTTGAAGAGGTAGAGCGAATACGTGTTCTTCTTCGAACATGGATAAAAGTCTTAGCTCAGGGACAAAATGATTTGAAGTTTTAAGTCCTCGAGGAGGTGTTCCGTGCACTAATCGAACAGTCATCGGCAACCTTTTGCACAATAAATTACGAGCAGTGTGAACACCACTAATATTGTCCTCTTTGGCAATGGCACTAAATCGGCCCCTTTGTTCGAGTCCAAGAAGAACGGTATCTCCCCGAGAATCTAAACACCGGAGATACCGCCCTTTTGCTCCTCCCAAACTGGCTTCCCCGGCAAGAGTTAAAGTTTCCCCGACGGCTATGGTCCTGGCACCGTCCGCCGTTACGCTTCCGTCATCTTCTAATCTCGCGACGATGGCTCTAACAGGTTCACGTACTAAACATCCTGCTTCCGGTCTCCTCCTTGCAAGTTCCGCTACGCTTTCCATACACCTGACGGCTCTGCCTTCTTCGCTTAAAATTTCAAAGAATCCCTCATACGTATCGGGTATGGCTAGGCGAGGACCGACCCCGATGACCCGCCTTCCTTCTTTTAACTTAACTGCTTGGGCGACGATTTTCCTACGCCTTCCCGCAGTCACAATTAAAGCGGTGCTTTGCAATCCTGGACATGGCAAAGATGGCACTCCGAGGCCGCCGTATTGACCTTTGATAATTTTCACAACGGCAGGCAATTTGCATTTAGCTACGCATTCCCGTAAATAATGGCCTTCATCGGACCATCGGGCCGCTGCAACCAATATTTGCCCGTCTGTGGCTGCCATCTTTTTTATTTTCCTAGTCAACTCGTTCCCATCTGAAACATAAAAAAGGAAGAAAGAAAAATTAAAAAAACGTGAATTCGAAAAAAAAAAAAAAATCGTATTTTATGAATTGGACCAGCATTGTTTCGGTTCAATTATCCGGTAGCCGGGATAAAATCACGCAGAACAACCGCAAACAATCAATTTTAAAATGTAAATAATGAAGGCGGCATCAAGATAAGTCTGATGGTTTAATTAATATGAGGCTGTAGTAGATTTCATGTTTTTAATTTGTTATTCAAGCACACAATTGTCATGCAAACTTCTTTTTTTTTTTTTTTTTTTTTTTAAACTTTTTAATGCGGAAGATTCCCATTTTGTGGAATGTTCTTTATTATTATTAAGATGAGATGATGTCTTTATTATTATACGCATAAATTTTACCGGTTACGCAAAAATGGCGCCAGGAGAAGGTGAAGAGGTCGTTTGATGGTAAATAATGATGGTAGAAATAATTTTTGACGATGATTGGTGAGACCGGTAAGCTTAGTTTTTTTTTTTTTTTCGGGCAAGAGAGCGAAAAAATTGAATAGATAAGATCGGATTCTGCGAGGAATTTGGAAACCGGAGGATTAATAATGGTTCTTTTTTGTACATATAAATGCTTGGTCCTTATTTTTAATCATTTCGGTTTCTAAGAGTTAAGCTCAGAATGGTGTCTATAATATCTGTGCTCTGCACTTTATGGAGCATGAGTAAAGTGGAAGAGATTTTCGGGGCGGGGGGGTTGTTTAAAAGTGATGCTAGCCTTGGAAAGAAGTAAAGTGCAAAGGTTGGGGTAGAAGGAATAAGATTTGACTGTGAAAAAAATCATGAACAATAAGGAAATCTTCCGGCCATGCAAAAAGCAGCCTCGAGGCTCTGCAGCAACCTATGCTCCCTTCACAAGCAGTAGGTCCTGATATCGAGTCCGACCGTTGCCACCAAAACTTTCACGTAATGTATCCTAATCATAGTCAAGGGACAGACACGGATTGGGAATTTTTTAGGGCTCGAGATACTGCCTCGAAAGAGCGCTAATTTTTTCAAAAATGCTGAACAAGCAGATCGAACAGAATTAAGGGTGCCAGGGTGCCACATCCAGGAAGGCGCACCGGGATTTCCTCGGTAGCTCGGCGCCCCAGTCCGTGCCTGTCAAGGTCAATAGCTCCCGCAAAGCCGGACGATGGTATCATCTCATGAACGTTTTCGGACCGAAGGTTGGAGTAAACCGTAGGGTATCAAACATATGCAAGTACTCACAGGTTTATGCATGAGAGAGAAATCATATCGGGCACAATGTTGGAACCTGCTGGAGATCAGACTCCGAGTTGTTCACTTTACAGTTGTTAAGCAAATAAAAACATATATCTCGTTCCAATGGTTTCGCATTGTTTCGCACTCACATACACTTAATACATATAGTTGCTTGGACTAAACTAAACTACTGTTCTTCGATTTTCCATATCATTTAAATAAACATTCAATATTCTGGTGCACATTTCAATATTTTATATTTTTCGCTCTCAATATTTTACGTGTGACGGCCTCTTTGATTTTAATACCGGTAAATTAGCAGACCGTGGCATATTCTCATTGTTCAAAAACTCTGTAATATTACAACTACTTCGGCTGTTTTTATTATTTTCAATAAGTCTTCACTGTTTTCGACAATATTTTTTCCAAAAAAAAAGAAAGAGAGTTTTGAAGGATTTAAAAAGACGTCAGATCGGGAAACTCTTTCTTTCTAACAACACAACTCAATTAACAAGTATCCAAGAATAAGAAAGAAATCAGAAAATAAATAAAAACAAAAAAAAAAAAAAAAAAAAAAGAAGCGAAACAAGTTAACAAGTTAGTCGTTCTGATGTCAGATGTGCAGAGATCATCTTTTGGTAAACAGTCGACAGTGACATAACAATGTGACGTATATTTTCACTGCTCTCTTTTATAATTTCTCATTCAGTTTGTATAACCTACTTTTTGACATCTTGTTGTTTTTTGTTTGATTAATTTTGATTTTTTTTTCAGCTAAAACCCATACTATAAAAATATTAAAAGTGATATCAGAGGAGTCAATCATAAATTAATTAATTTTTGCTCGGTAGAGCATTGTAACGGTTCGTTTGACACAGGTGCCTGATCCACTTTTTAACGTGGGCTTTCTGTAGTTTTTAAGTGTACTTATATAGGTTGACTTCGGGCAAGTACGCACTTGTGCTAACGGTAGTTGCCCAACATTTTTTAATGTCTGGGAAAGTACTTTTTTTTTTTTCCTCCGCCAGACCTTGGGACCAAAGAATTTATTTTCTTAGGAAACAGGAGGCGAGGAAGAAAATTGAACACGATTTTTTTTTTCTTTCAAATGGGCGTTAACCCTCAAGTTGCATAGGTCGTGTGTTGAGATAACGAAGTAAAGCGAATACACACCTTCTCTAGCTGTGAAAATTACAATAATGAAACGGATAATAATTAGGTCTGTTTTGCGACTGTTTCATTACGACCATATATTCTTTTTTTTTTTTTTCCGCTTCTGCTATTATCGCGGCTCATTAATAACGCGCGGCGAAAAACCTTCATTAGAGAGATATAACTTATCCCATTCTTTAGGGCATCATCCCATATATGCAGTTGGTGGAAATCTTCCAAATGGAGACACCTCTCCCCTCCCCCCCACTCCCCTATTTAACCTTGCTATCACTTCCGATTCTAATTGTTTTATTTTTTCGACTCATGCAACCTTCGTCCGATCATTTCCCTAACGCGAAACTCATCAAATCTGACTTCGAAATAGTTGCAATTTTTCGGCTATTACGAATCATCAGACATATTGTGTAGCATATATATTGTGATTGACATTATCAAACCTCATTTGTCAGTGACCGAGATTAGCTGGCGTGACAAGGCTAACCGCATTAGTCTTCGGGTAAGAGATGAATGAGGATAAGACTCTTTAAACAAATTATGCGTTAACATCGCTAACAAGGGTATTGTTTTGCTGAAATTATCAAAAAGCAAAAATTAAAATCGATTTATGTTTTCTTAAAAAATTCGCATTCCGTTTCTTCACACTTGAGCAACAAGATGCATTGCATATACAATATACATTTTTTTTTCAATATCAAATTGCATAATGCGCATGAATGATTTTTTAATGAAGCGTCCCTCTTCATTCCGTTTTTTTTTTTTTCACAATTTGTACCTTATTTGACCGAGTGCCATTTTGAAAAATGTGATTGTTATTGTCAACTCCTGCTTAACCATTTTATATATGTTGTAACGTTATAATATAAAAAAAAGTAAACATCATTATCAATCATTTTCGCCAAGGTGAATCTTTCGCGGTTTGCGCCGTTCCTCTCGTTTACAAAAGATTATTTAGGCATGTTATTGTACGTATGACGCCTTGAGCCAAAACGAGTTCTTCAGCTGTTTTGATAATGCTAATAGCTTTTCAAATCAGGTAGTATAATAGTCGTATATAATCATGATTTATAATCTCTACGAAAACGTCTCGTGTGAGCTTTTTTATCACAACATTTTCATTAGCATTTTGTGACACAAAAAAAAAATTAAATCAAATAAAATAAAGATTTTTCTTTTTAATAATCCTTTCCGGCAATCCTTCAAAGGTATTTAAAATCATTTTTTTTAAACGAGAGAAAAATTGTAACAGCGGTAATATATGTCTTGAATAATTTATTTTTGTAGTCTCCATTGAATCTTGCAGCCGCGCTATGTCCTTCCCTTCGATTCAACGTAGCAGATTACTTGCATTCCTCTGATGAGGTATAATTAATAGCTGGTGTGAGGATTACGCTTTTTCAACGTCTGTTCAAATTAAAAGATGATCGTGCCGAGAATCGATATGATTTTTGAGGCCAGGAGATCTAACGCAGTTCCAGATGGTCATTATTGTCCAGAATTTTAATTATCCATTCATCGGTCGCTCTCGCCTGAAATTTCGAACAGGCGGTGTATATTATCATGCCCCCAGCACCTGAATAGTTTCCTGTACTTTTTTGTTGATTAACGGTTGCATACCAAAGTATCTGAAGACTCCACGGGAAAAATGATCAGATTCCATTTTTTTGTTTACACTTAGCTCTTATGTTTACCTTTTGTCGAAACAATCAAAACAAAAACATGGAATCTGATCATTTTTCCCTTGGAGTCTTCATCTATCAGCAGGACCACCCCACTGTGTAGGGTAGTAGTCACCATAGGGACTTGTGTCGGAGAACACGGGTCATAAAGTCTCTTAAGTACAATGAAAACGGTGCAGAATGAAGAGCCTTCTTGTCTGATCTGGTTGTTTTAAACTTCTTATTTTTCTTCTTTGCTGTGGTCGACATGTAGTTGCAACAACGGGGCGGTGTAAATTCTCCATTTTTCCTGCGAGTCATAGTTTACCAGGACGCACGGTTATTTGCTTTCGTACTAGTGTGCTTAAGTCGTCGAAGCTTGATCCGTCCTATATTTCTCTGTTTATGTATAATCAGAACAAGTCTGTTTTTGACGCAAGAGAGTTGTTATAGCCCTCCGTATCCCTATCCGAGTGAGGGGCTGCCTCCTCGAGGCTTCCTGAAACGGTCTTCACCCTGGGCCCAGGTCACAAAGTAATATAGGGTGCCCAGATTTCCCTGCATCGAAGTTCTACAGTCGGTTCGAGACACATTCTAGCGCTTGTAAAAACCAGGAAGTGGGCCTCTGCCGGAAATATGTTCCGGACGCCCCACTTTTGTACTAGAGGCTTGCTGCCCTCCACTAGCCTCATACCCCAAGGAAAGGTGCTCACCTTAAAGGGGTAGGGACTCCACGTCCACACCCTAGGTGCTCCCTGTGGCCTGGGAACACCGGTTACCCCCGGTGTGCACTTACGATACTAGATTCTACTAATTTCCTTAATGCGTCGAACCACATGATTGGGAAACAATTTGCACATTTCTCTTCCCTTCCAGTATTTTTTAACATCACGTTTTCCCGAGCTGTAGGAGGGGGTAATCACCCAGTCTCATCTGAGAAACTACCAAAGGCAGTATCAGACCGAGTAGGGCTCAAAGTTGAGACTCCAGAAGCCTTGTTGCAGAAACAGTGCACCGAGCAACATACCTAAATCCGCAGCCACTAGCGCACTAATGAGTTTCATTTAGAACGATTTTTGTTTAGTTCAATCAGCGAAAAAAATTGCAATAAATTAATTTCCATTTTCGCAACCCAAATCTCAGTCCTTACATCGGCTCCAAGGCAGTTAAGTCTAAGAGACCGAAATGGAAATTTTCTATGTCGGAAAAATGATCCTTATTTAAACCCGTAAATGCTTGGAAAAACAGACTTTACCACCGAGTTCTCTCTCAAATAGTCTCCTCGAAAACTTGACATTTAAAAAAAAAATGTAATGTATCCCTTTAAAATCAGCGTGCGGTCTCGATCTACTAATTCAGAATATTAGTTAAATGCATGACTTTTATCCTGAAATTAGTATGTGAAAGGAACTCTTAAACGAAAAAAATTATCTAATTAATACAACTTTAATTTCCTTTTTATCTGGAACTCCATTAAAAATCCTTTTTTAAAAAATTCAAAGAAAAAATTTAATTATTATGCTCTGAACCGATTTGTCCATTTTTTTTTTTTTTTTTTTTTTCCTCTCTTTGCCAGGAACATGTTTGTTTACATTTCCTTTTTCCCAGTGATACTTAATATACTTTGTGGGGATCAGATAAAGCAAAAAGGAAAACGGTTGATAATTTCATTAAAATGATACCGAAACAAAGTTACTTTACTAGTTCATCTGATTAACGATATTCCCGTGTACCAGTGCCTCGAATATAATTCTCTTTCCTTTTTCCTTCGTTCCTCGTGACCTAATTCCGTCTTTCTCCGTCTAATATATTCGCATTCCTTCCGGTTCGGCAAATACACTTCGAGGAGAGTGATAGTTTTATGCTTTAGCGCCTTTGACGACATTCAAAACGGTCTGAAGTATTATCAAGTCAAGTAACGGTATACAGGGATAACCTGATCATTTTTTCCCTCGTTTTGTTATTTAATCTTTTGACCTATTTCTCTCAAATTTCACTCGCAGTTTATAGCGCTAAAAATGCGTGCGAAATTTTGTTTCGACGAGTCTAGACGCTTTTGTGACAAGGAGGCAGGACAACAAACAAGTGCACGGTTAGGCAAACAAACCTGCAGACTAGATCGTTCGCGTGGCTTGTTAAGACGTGCATGAAACGGTCGAAAAAAGTCTAAAATTGTAAGAAACACAAAAAAGTTAAGTTCCGTCTTGATCGCTATACTTCAGCTACTGAACAGGATATAGCCGATTTTAAAAAAATCGAATAATAAACTTCCTTTTAAGCTGAACTAGTTTAAAACGATTTGACAAAAGTTCAAAAATTCTATCATGATTTTATTTTCCTCTCTCTCTCTCTCCTTTTCTCTCTTCCAGCTTGCACGAAAACTGTATTGGGTTTGTATAATTTTATAAAAACGAAACGTCAACGTATTTTCAAGTGGTAACAAACGATTGTTATTGCACCAGATCTTTCATTTAAATTGCATCACTTTTTTTGACTGATGTTGTAAAAAAAAAAAAAAAAAAAGGTACTGTGAGAAAAACGAGAATCATTGGCTAATGTTGAAGGGCTCTTGATTGATTCGGTTAGAATCAAAATTAGTTTTCTCATAAAATTTTTGAATGGAATTTTGATTCAGTTTTTTTTTTTTTCTGATCTTCCTTTTATTTTCAACTTTGCCATTTAAAATTTTTTTAAATATTTAAATAGTTATCCTAAATGTAGGTTTTGCTTTAGAGAAATTTTTTTATTACAACAAAGACCAATGAAAGTCAATGTTATACATTTCAAAAATCATGAATGAAAATTTTAAGTTCTAATTAGCTGACAGCAGTGATTGAAGGGCCACAAGCCCTCGATTCCAAGGGTGGAATTCGGTTCGGGTCAGCGAGCAATTCCGAACTGGAGGAGTTTTGGTAAAATAGAGACTGCTGACAGAACAGGTCTGACAGAACAGGTCTATAGAACCGAAATCAGAGCTAAATTTTCCCATTCCTCACCAAGCATGTTCACCCAAGTTTACCTCACACAGCTCAGCCTATCCCAATACTCAAACTTTGAAATCGCCCAAAAATCGGATATCGATTTCGTATCGAATATCGAATCATACTTTATACTTCCCTACTAACGAGAAAAAAAAGTTATCCTTATCTTTTCCAAGGAAAGGAAGAGGAAACCAACGTTAATGAATGATGTAATGAACAAACAAACTTCGGTGTGAGGTCTGACTGAATGACTCGACGAAAATTCTATAGACAAAAGTTGTATCTTTGTATCTTTCGTGAAAACGTGTCCGCTGTTATGTTCAAAGAAGATAGAAAAAAAAAAAAAAAAAAAAAAAAAAAAGTTTTTCCACGTCATGTTACCTGCGACACACGATGCAACGGTACTTCCTTTCGACGAATGAAAAACAGTATCACGTTTTGCAGACGTTCATATACCTGACACCAAAAATACTTAAGGCCGAAATTTCACTCTATAAAATGTTGCAGTAACATGTTTTACTTTGAAACATGTTGCTCAACGTGTTGCAGCGTTAGAAACATGTTAGAATGTAGAACATTTACAAATTTTTATTTTTCATTTTTCAGTGTTGCGCAACAAGTTGAGCAAAATGTTGTCTCAAAATTCTACAGCAACATGTTTTAGCATGAAATTTCGGCCTAACCTCTTCGTGTAGATGTATCCAGTAAGTATGTGCCTTGCGCGGGGGGGGGGAGGGGGGGGGTATCCAGGGTGGATACGGCACTAACTTTAAGCAAAAAAGCTGGCTCACTAGAACTTTGTGACCTTAAGTTTGATCTATTGAAGCCAAAAAACGTTTTCGGACATTTTTGGCCGAAAATGTGGTTCTTATGTTTAGCTTATGGGAGTACTTCTAACGATTTGAAATAGCTTTGAGACACTAAATAACTGAAGAACTAAGATAATTTAAGTGTATTACCATAATAACTAAAGGGTATGACTTCTATGTTTAGCTTGTGAAAATTGTTTCACCCATACTTAGCTTATGGAGATTTTAAGAAAAATTAAAAAATCACTGATAATCTTAAATAAAAACCAGAGAATCATTTTTTTTACTTACATGAACTAAGCATAGGTGTTAACATATCCTTATAGCAGCTGTAACCTGCCCAGGAATAATTTTATAAATACTCCCTCTGTCCGGAAATAATGTGTGTGTTTCTAACTTTTAATTCCCATTTCGTAGGCTTTTGATTTGTGACGGAAGTGATGGTACCACATAACTCACCCACCCGAACACTTTTTCACACCACCCCCCCATCCCCCCCCGGGGTCCCCCCCTTAGAAAAAAAAATTCATGAAAAAATGAAAAAAATCGAAAATTTGAATTAATTTCGCCACGCTTCTGAAGCGAAGGCAAAAAATTTGAATGTGACCGGGAATGAGAGAGTACATGACCCTAAACAAGAATCCACCATGAAAAAATTTTTTGCATTACTCGAAACCCCCAAAAAAATTTTGGGGTCTCGACTACCCGGCCAAGGGGGGAAATTTTTTAAAACCTATTAAACGGCCACCAAAACTTGGTCACGGGGGTTTTCGGGGTCGCTAATTTCAAATCTGAGGTCGGTTTTCAAAAATTCAAGATGGCGGATCCAATATGGCGGACTTATGTTAGAAACCTTGACCTTTTCCCACGAAAATTCGTGTTCGGGGGGATATCGGGGTCGCAGATTTCAAATCTGGGATCGGTTTTCACAAATTCAAGATGGCGGATCCAATATGGCGGACTTAAGTTAAAAAAATTGACTTTTTCCCAGGAAAGTTCCTGTTCGGGGGTATATGGTGGTCGCTGATTTCAAATCTGGGGTCAATTTTCAAAAATTCAAGATGGCGGATCCAATATGGCGGACTTATGTTAAAAACATTGACTTTTTGGCATGAAAATTCGTGTTCGGGGGTATATCAGGGTCGCTGATTTCAAATTTTAGGTTCAAATTAACTTCTTTCTTTACAAAATGTTCTTAAAAAATTTTGTTCAGCGGCATAACGCGAAACCACATTGTTTCGTAGAAGTTTCGGTTTTTGATGACGGAAAGAAAAAGAATGGTTGGAACTGGAAGAAAACAGTTAATTTGAACCTAAAATTTGAAATCAGCGACCCTGATATACCCCCGAACACGAATTTTCATGCCAAAAAGTCAATGTTTTTAACATAAGTCCGCCATATTGGATCCGCCATCTTGAATTTTTGAAAATTGACCCCAGATTTGAAATCAGCGACCACCATATACCCCCGAACAGGAACTTTCCTGGGAAAAAGTCAATTTTTTTAACTTAAGTCCGCCATATTGGATCCGCCATCTTGAATTGTGAAAACCGATCCCAGATTTGAAATCTGCGACCCCGATATCCCCCGAACACGAATTTTCGTGGGAAAAGGTCAAGGTTTCTAACATAAGTCCGCCATATTGGATCCGCCATCTTGAATTTTTGAAAACCGACCTCAGATTTGAAATTAGCGACCCCGAAAACCCCCGTGACCAAGTTTTGGTGGCCGTTTAATAGGTTTTAAAAAATTTCCCCCCTTGGCCGGGTAGTCGAGACCCCAAAATTTTTGGGGGTTTCGAGTAATGCAAAAAATTTTTTCATGGTGGATTCTTGTTTAGGGTCATGTACTCTCTCATTCCGGTCACATTCAAATTTTTTGCCTTCGCTTCAGAAGCGTGGCGAAATTAATTCAAATTTTCGATTTTTTTCATTTTTTCATGAATTTTTTTTTCTAAGGGGGGGACCCCGGGGGGGGATGGGGGGGGGTGAAAAAAGTGTTCGGGTGGGTGAGTTATGTGGTACCATCACTTCCGTCAAAAATCAAAAGCCTACGAAATGGGAATTAAAAGTTAGAAACACACACATTATTTCCGAACAGAGGGAGTAGTTTTATAATTAACATGGAATAATTTACACAATTTTCGAAGTTTTTCCGCAGTAATTTTTTCTACATAAGCTAAACATAGCCTATGCAATTTTTTTGCGCTATTAATAACTTCTATTTGCCTTCTGGTATTATATTATCATCAATAAAGGCCGAATATATATTCCGCCCGCTATGGCTGCAAGAAAAAATAGGTTTTCGACCGGAAGTGCTTAATTTTTTTTTCTTTTTTTGGGTCAGGTAATTAAATTATTGTACCGTTCGTTACTTATGATTCGACACAAATTTTTGGATCCAGAGTATTTTCATGTCGTTAACGCTTTTTATTCTTAAAGACAGACCTCTAAGTGCATAAAGGTCAAATTAAAAATTTTTCATGTTCATGGTCGAGATCTTTCCAGATAACAAGTTCTTCTTTTTTTAGAAACAAGGTATTGATAAGGATTGAAGACATCATGCAGGCGTTACCATTTCATATCAAGATCAAGGATCCGAATCGAAATTCAAAAGACGAGTCTTGAACTTGATTCTTTTTATTGTTAAAAAAAAAAAAAAAAACGAAAGAAAAAGAAAAATACCCGGGCGTGTTGGTTTGAGCCAATTTCTTTTTCTCTCTAAAAACTTTCTTCGATGGTAGCAAGGGACAATCTAATGATATTCTCGGCCAGTTACGGTCTCCTAATATGGATCTCATATTTAACCCGAACGACCCTGGGTCTATTATTTCAACGAAATATAAATTAGTAATGTAACGGTAAATCGTCTGACGAGTAATTTTATTCTGCAGTCATGCCTTCTGATTCCAATCTTTTTGAATCCCTTGGTTCGTTTTCTCGATTGTCCGAGCCATCACTCCAAACAGTGTTATATCTCTAGGCTAGTCAGATTTTTTTTCAGCAAAAAAAAAAAAAAAAAAAAAAATTACAGACAAAATGAAAAATTTCATGCCTTTTCCCTATGACCTATATCGGAAATAAACTTTTTTTAATATGCATCATCATGTTGTTATACATAATGCCGTCCCATTTCGGATTGTAAATTTAAATTTTTTTTTGTATACCTTTTTTTTTTAACATAACCGTTCATTACGTCATTCATGAATATCAATTTGTGTGAGGTTGTTAGGCATGTAAATATTTTAATTTTATGATCGTTTCTTGATCTCATAAGGTCGCATTATGGGCACTCTTCATTTCTTTTCTCATTTTCTTCTCTTCCCCCATTCTTTCGCATGCATAGCAATAAATCAGGTCCCCAAGTCCTGCGGTTACCATTTTTCGACAGCAGTATAATTTACAACCTAATTTTTAAAGCAGACTCTTTTTTTTTTTATCGTAACCAACGATAATGTGTTTTCTTTTTTAATTGAATTTTTCGGTTCTTTTCAACTTTGACCGAACCTGATGTTTTGTGGAGATTGCATTATTTATATCTGTTAAAATATATAAAAACAGTCTGCGGTTTAAAAAAAAAAAAAGATGAATTTTTAATAATCTTTAAAAGAAAGCGGAGGTTAAGTGGGACGTCTGGACTTTTTTTTTTTTTTTTTTTACGAGCGCCTGTAGGTGGTTTTGTATAATTACGTTAGGAGGATTAAAATCTGCTACTGTTTTGCGGAATTTTGTGAGAACTTAATTTTTTTTATAGTTTAATCTCTTTTCCTTTCATCAGGTGTTTAGGGTGCCACGGAATGACATTTAAAATTTTTTAATAAAATTTATGACAAGACTTCGCTAAAACATTTTTGATGAAAGCTGGATAAAAAGGTGGGACAAACTCTTGGAAACGAGGAAAAAATTCAAAGGACGAAAAAACGCAAAGGTTCGTTCTAAAATACGATTTTTGACAAAAATGAAATGTTCAAAAACAGTAAGAGGCGCCAAAAATTTGGGTTAATTTTTTTTTTGTATTTACAGGCCCGGATTAAACTAAAAATAGAAACAAACTCACTGTCACTAACGGTCATAAAAACAGGTCTGGAAGCTTCGTCCCTTATTACCCCAAAACTGTATTATTTCAGCTTTTAAGCACGCGGATTTTAGTTCCAAGGGTCTTGCAACCAATCCATTTTGTCTTGCAACAAAACAGGAATATTTAATAGCAAAACAAAAATGCTTCTTGGCAACGTACAGGTTGTCTCTTGACAAGACATTTTTATTGTTTTCCCATGATTTTTAAGAAATCCCAAGAAAAAGTGCGTTATAAATTTTTATAACTCTATAGCGTTTTGGCCGATTATAAATTTTTATAATTAAAATTTTTAACTAAGCAATATATTAATTTTATGTTTGAATTGGTCTATATTTAGGATATGGGAACTTTATAGGCTCTTTTTTAAACATTTTTCATGAGGAAAAAAAGGGAAAAAAAATTACAATTTTTTGGAACAGAACCCGAGCCTTGTGATCGACTTACCAGCCGCCTTTATTCACGACACCACTTTTCAACTGATTTTTAAAAGCGGCAATTTGGCTCTTAAGTTTCCAATTATTTTGACTTATCATATTTTCCAGATTTTTCCGAATTTTCGGTTCATTTCTTGTATTTTTAACTTGAGAAAGGCTCAAAAATAAAGAAAAACAGAAATAGGAAAATTCGGCAAGCGTTAGAAGAAAATAAAAAACTTGAAAAAAAAAACTGAAAATAATTTGTTATAAAATTTTTATAATTAAAATTTTTAACTAAGCAATATATTAATTTTATGTTTGAATTGGTCTATATTTAGGATATGGGAACTTTATAGGCTCTTTTTTAAACATTTTTCATGAGGAAAAAAAGGGAAAAAAAATTACAATTTTTTGGAACAGAACCCGAGCCTTGTGATCGACTTACCAGCCGCCTTTATTCACGACACCACTTTTCAACTGATTTTTAAAAGCGGCAATTTGGCTCTTAAGTTTCCAATTATTTTGACTTATCATATTTTCCAGATTTTTCCGAATTTTCGGTTCATTTCTTGTATTTTTAACTTGAGAAAGGCTCAAAAATAAAGAAAAACAGAAATAGGAAAATTCGGCAAGCGTTAGAAGAAAATAAAAAAACTTGAAAAAAAAAACTGAAAATAATTTGTTATAAAATTTTATAACGAATTATAAATAGAAGGCTTTTTTGGCGGGTTATAAAATTTTATACCGAAGTTTAAGTTTTTAATAACTCAATTTTATAACAAACTTTTTCTTGGAAAATGTATTGCCACCAGACATTTTTGTTTTCGCATTAGTCATTTTCTTTTCTAAGCGTTCTAACTTAATTAAGAAGATGAAATTCTGGCATTCTGACATTAAATTCGAGTTTAGGACCACCGAAAACCCTCACATTTAGAATTTTGAGCCAAAAAATGCGTGCTAGGAAACCAGTAACACACCAATTAATGCATTTTCATTTGCCTGATTCGGATTGTGAAAAAATGTTCAGGATGCGAATTAAAACATCAAAGTCATTAATTTAAAAAAATCGTGTCCCGAAAAAAAATTTTGTTTAATGGTCGCTATAAAGGGCTAAAATACCATCTAGTACGAGCTGAAGATTCTCCATTTTCCTTATTGAATGGTCTGACCTCTATTTTTAAATTAAAAATTTTCAGCGTTATTTTCCCAATGATCTCAGACATGATTTGATTTTTTTTCCCTCCTCAACGCTACTACCCGTCACGTAGGTGTAAAGTACTAAGCATATTCATAAGTCGAATAACGTACAACATTTGTGAGCATAATAGATCATATGTAACACTGTCACGTTCTTCAAATCTAGCGTCAACAACCGGCCGTTAAAAAGTTACAATACTAATGTTCTCATTACATCATATTAAATCATTAACTGCAACGCAGACGAAACTTATTTTTCATAGGTGAAAAGGTGCATTTTAAACTGGGGCAAGAGGACTCTCAAACAAAACAAAAAAGAAAAAAAAAAAAGAGAGAAATAAAAAATCCTCCTGGCTCACGGCGAACGCAACATGCCTACAAATTCGAAGCATTTATAAAAACGTCCGATAAAAACGTAAAATGTTGTACATACACTTCCCGTAAATAGCGAAAGATTTTTCACGCAGACCTTATTTGTACAGGCAAAATAACACTCAAACTTGAAAAAAAAAAATGTAGGACAAGTATAAGAGTTTTAAAAGGTGTTTTAAAAAGGCATTAAAGTTAACCACGTAATTACATATTATGGTTGTATTCTTTAGTAAGTTTGATGGTGTTAACTTCCGCCCACTCCGTTCGTGAGTAATGCACGGTATCCAGATCGCCAAATTTATATTAAATAATATAGTTAAAACTCATCTGGTTGTATTGCATTTAATCCTAAACTGTTGGATCAAAGTGCAGTATCATTGCTTTGCACTTTGCCCGAAATTGAAAATTATATTCCTAATCTTATTTTAGGCAATGTTAACTGCGGGTTTAAGAATTCGGAAATTTTTGTTTGGACAAATATTCTAGACTGGCCTGAGCTTTATTATCTATTTTTTTTTTTTTGAATTTTTTTGGAGACTGGAAAAGAGGTGTGCAAAAATTTTCCCTCCATGGTAGGGTGATCAAAAAAAAAGTGTTTCCAATTTTGATTTTTACCAAAAAAATGGGTCCATTTTAGGGTAAAAACGCAAGAAAAACTTTAAAACATTTTTTTAAAAACGATTTAGGGGTGGCGCAGAGCAGAAAAAGGGCCTAAGTCACAATTTTTTTCTTAGCATTTAATGAAACAAAAATTTCGGGAATTTTTCCGTAACTGAATATTACAAAAGTGGACTTTGACGATGTAGAAGACGAATTTCACCATCCCGATTTTCTCCGACCAACGCCCGAGTCGCTGTTAACGCTTTCTTAGCGCTTTAACCCGATTTTTCGGCATTAATTCTTATTTATGTCCAAATTTGAAGCCAAAAAAATTTTTTTTTCCTCTTTAAGTTGCTTATTCTTATGGAAAAAAGCCTGAGGAAGACGAATTCCACTATTTCAATTTTCCCCGACCAACGCCTGAGTAGGGGTAAAAGTAAAGATTTTGTTGTTTGGGCCAAAAATTGATTTTTTTGCCAAAAAATGGCGACAACTCTTCACCAGTTCAATTTAGAGGTAATGTTCAATGACATTTTTTACTCAGGACACTATAATTAATAAGGATTTTTTGTGTTTCGAATCGATTTCCGAAATTTTTCGACGGCCGCAAAATTCTATCCGTAATTTTTCTGAAGTTTAAAATTATTTCCGATATCGTAAAAAAATTTTGAAAATTGATTCGAAACACAAAATATCCTTATTAATTAGAGTATCCTGAGTAAAAAATGTCATTGAACATTACCTCTAAATTGAACTGGTGAAGAGTTGTCGCCATTTTTTGGCAAAAAAAATCAATTTTAGGCCCAAAAAACCAAATTTTTACTTATACCCCGACCCCTACTCAGGCGTTGGTCGGGGGAAAATCGGGATTATGAAATTCGTCTGCCTCAGGCTTTTTTCCATGAATATAAGCAACTTCAAGAGGAAAAAAAAAATTTTTGGGGGCTCCAAATTTGGACATAAATAAAAATTAATCCCGAAAAATCGGGTTTAAGCGCAAACAGCGACTCAGGCGTTGTTCGGAGAAAATCGGGATGGTGAAATTCGTCTTCTACATCGTCAAAAGTACCTATAGAGTCCACTTTTGTAATATTCAGTTACGGAAAAATGCCCGAAATTTTTGTTTCATTAAATGCTAAGAAAAAAATTGTGGCCCTTTTTCTGCTCTGCGCCACCCCTAAATCGTTGAAAAAAAAATGTTTCAAAATTTTTTTTGCGTTTTTACCCTAAAATGAACCCATTTTTTGGTGAAGAACAAAACCGGAAACATCTTTATTTTTATTTTATTTTATTTATTTATTTTTTTTTTTTTTTGATCAAGCTTTTGCTGCTAGTGATATGCACCCTAGTCCCACTAACGACCAAACTGTAGCATGCTTTTTCAACAAAGCCATCTTTGCCCTCCCCAAAAGATTCAATTGACATGAAAAATATGGTGTATGTGTGTATGTGGTGTTGGTTCCTCTAGGGTTAGGTGAATGCGACTTTTGGACCACTCATAAAAAGTAAATTCAATAACCAAACGTAAGGGAAAAAAAAGAAAAAAAGTTTAAGCTTCCTTAAACGAAGGGCACACAGTCAATACTCGAAAAACGCAATATTTGACATCTCCTTTTTCCCGCGCCCTCTTATAAGCCCTCGCATGTTTCCAAATCATAACAAGATGTTTTACCAAAAGGGCCCCTTTTAAAGAATTCCAATACGTACGTTTTCAAGTTGATTTATCTTCTATGAAAAATAAACATGTTCACGAAACGAAATCATCAAAAAAGACAAAATTTCTGACAAAAACCAGCAAACCGCTCTCGACTCACATTTTCGAGGTTTTTTTCTTTTTTTCTTTACGATTTTTCGGCGAATGAAATATTTACCGAATGAAAGTGGGAGCCAAGGAAAATGCTATAAATTTCATAAAAGGGAAAAAGGAGAAGTTTATTCCCAAGGTTCTTGTATCGCAAAAGATACTCATTAAAAATTATGGAGTCAAAAACGATAATGTTTCGTTCAAAGTTAACCAAATGATTTGTTGTTAGTTTTTTTTTTTCCTGTTAATTTGGAAAATACTCACGTTAAAAATTTATCTGTATCCTTTGATATTATTTTTTTGTGGGATCGATTCTTCCATCTCGGAACTTCTGAAAAGAAAAAAATAAAAAAAACAAATAGAATCGTTTTAAAGGAGCTAAAAAGTCATTAAAATATTTTAACACGAAAAAAGAAAAAAGAACGCGTTTAGTGTCTTTCTGCGAAAAACAATTCAAATACAACATGTCCTCATTTAAGAAAAAAAAAAAAAAAAAAGCTGTCGCGTCATTACACAACGTCCGGGTTGAAATTAACAAGGAATTGTGTTCGGTTAAAAACCTTACGGAGTTCCAGGCAAATCGCCTTATCACGATTATGTCATTTCTTTTTTTCAAATTATCTGCAACCACCGAATGTAATTAAATTTTATCTCCGTAATTTTTTTTTCCTCACCCCAGATTTTTTTTTCTGTTTTTATTCAAGAGGCTTCTTCGCTGGTTGCGTTGCATTCCCAACATCATCTGCATACGTGATTGGAGTATAAAAAAAATATCAAAGAGGAGAAAAAATTAGAATTGTAAAAAATAAAATATATATTGGAAATGGATTATTCGTGAGCATCAACGCCCAAATTCCATTTCTTTCCCTTTCGAACGTTTAATATTTAAAAACGTTTAGTTTTGAAATAAAGCCACGGAAGAAAGTTAACAGCTTTTTTTTCCCCCGTATTTTCCGAACCATTTCCTGATTGTTAAACCGTATCGCTAACTAATGCGACGCGAATGCTTTTATGCAATTTGAATTTTTTTTTTTTATTATCTATACCTTCGGCATTAATCAAACAGCCGTTTAAATACTTTTAAAATTATGTACGCGTATTACAAGTACGTTATTTTTACTTCTTAAGGGGGAAATAATTAAAGCAGGACCAATTAGTCATTAGACATACAGCTTTGTTTATCTTTAAAAGGCCGCATATTGACTTACGGTTTAAAATGACGGTCAAGGTTAGGTTTTGTTTGTTTCACAAATTAAACAAAAAAGAAAAAAAAAAATGTTTTCTTATTTGAAATCGATAGCATTAATTTTCACCGTTACTCGGAAGGGAAAAAAAATTCGAAATCGAAAAAAGGGAAATAATATGATGATAAAAAAAAAAAAAAAAAAAAAAAAAAAAATCGAGAATTTGAAATAAAATTCCCTATATCTTATTTATTTATGTGGAAAAATCGAAGTTTTAGGGAATAATATACCAGAAACACCTCGGGGAGAAAAGTGGAAATTTAAAACCAAAAAGCTTGGGTTTCAGCTTATTTTTTTCATTCTCCTTTACGTACTTCTCAGAACAGGATAAATGTAACGAAAAGTTTAAATATAATTTTCAACTGTGACTACATTCTTGGAAATTTCTGCTTTAAATCAGCAAAATGGATTCCAGGACCGCAGGGCAGAGCATATGAGGATTAGCACAGAAGGCTAAGCTGGGATTATTCTTTTCCGGATGAGAAAACCTAAAATGTTCTAGAATTTATGTGCAATTTTTTAGCACTGGACACAAATTTTTCGCAAAAATTCACTCTATCAGGCGAAGAGTTGCTTCACTTTGGGGATGGGCGGCGCTAGCCTGTAATGGGCTGAAAAGCAAATGAAAATGATTTAGGGTAGGAGACTTTAGGGTATGACACAGTTTTGGCACGTGATGATTACGCTGTTTGTGTTGGCAGCCTTTCTGTCAAAGAAGACATACTGTCAATATCCACAATGTATTTTATGCACTGTTTTGACTTGTCAGTAGACAAGCTGAGGAAGCCAGTATAGATACGTACAAAATATGCGAATTTTTTGCAAAACAAATGCAAATTAAAAAATGAGTTATTATATTTGTATAATTAAATTTATACGTAAATTTTTGGACAT
Organism: Liposcelis bostrychophila; assembly: GCA_037577465.1. Classification (NCBI taxonomy): domain Eukaryota; kingdom Metazoa; phylum Arthropoda; class Insecta; order Psocodea; family Liposcelididae; genus Liposcelis; species Liposcelis bostrychophila. Next base: position 11,127,145 of record CM075212.1, read on the forward strand.
GCATACTTTTTGCAAAATTTACACAGTAAAAAATATTATGTAATTATGTTAAAATTGGTCTACACAAATTTTTTCTGTCGTTTTTTCCAAAAGGTAAACATAAACAAAAACTACATAAAAATTATGTAGTTACATACCACATAAAAATGATGTAGTATTTTAAAGTAATTACGTTAATTTTTACATAAAATTTTTTACTGTATATGCACTTTTTTTAAGCATAAAAATCTAGGCGTGCATAATTTTTGGAAAGTTAATGCGTGAATGTTATATTTTAAAATCAAAAACCAGGAATATTTGCAAATACTGTATTATGTTTTGATAATTTTCCCCCTTTTATGCACAGTTTTTTTAAACATAACATATGCATTTTTTATGTACGTCCAATTTTTTGCATAATTCATACCATGGTGTCCCTTATGTTTTGAATTTTCGAATTTCATACGTCTAACCCCCCCAAATTTTTCTTTTCGGAGTGTTAATAAACGCTGAATTTTTTAAGATTTTTAAAATGACGGGAAAGTGTGCCTCATGGGCTTCCGATTCTAGAGATTGCAAATTCCCGACACATTTCCATTCTCGGAAATCGGGACATTCCCGTTTTTTTTTTTAAACTAATCACGGAAAAGGAAATTCCCGATTTGATTAGCTTTCTCATTTCTCGGGAATCGAGAAATTGATATTTGTATTCCCGGGAATCCCGGGAAAGCCGGGAATTTACTTAGAACGCAAAAAAAAAAGAAAAATAACCCTGATTTCCGTATTTTTTGAGTTTTTATTTCGGAATAAGTGGAGCCATGTCGAAAGAGTTTTTTCCATTTTGTTTAATGGGCACGCTTTAGACAAAAAAGGGAGGAAAAATCTAATTTTGATAACTTTTTTCCAAAATTTTGATGTGATAAATGGTTAAAAAGTTGATAAAATTCATATCATTCCCGTTCCCGGGAAAAAACTTGTCGATCTCGGGAATCGGGAATTCTGAAAGATGAGAAAAATTTCATTCCCAGGATCGAGATTCCCGAAAATTAAAAAAAAAAGATTCCCGGAATATTTTTCCGCAAAAAAGTTAGTTTTCGTTTCGGGATTCCCGGGATTAATCTCTATTCAATTTTGAAAAATTCCCATAAAAGCTAAAAAAATCTGTATTTTTTTTTTTTTTTGTGAAAAAAGTTATCGGAAATTTTGCGTAGACCACGAATCTGAATTCAGACTTTTTATATCTGCCTAAGGTTTTGAGCTAGAGGTCAAACTGTCAGCAAAACTAAGGACTTAACATGTTTGTCATTTTGCGCTATTTTTTTGACCTATTTGTATTTGTAACACAACGAATTAGGCAGATATAAAAAAACTGACTTCAGATCCGAATGATCTACGCAAAATTTCCAGTAAAAAACAAGTGTTTTTGCACAAAAAAAAAAAAAAAAAAAAAAAAAACAATTCTGGGTTTTTATGGAAATATTTCAAAATTAAAGGCCCATGCGGCACATTTTCCCGTCATTTTAAAAATCTGAAAAAATTCATCGTTTATTAACACTCCAAAAAGAAAAATTTGAGGGGGTTAGACATATGAAATTCGAAAATTTGAAAAATAAGGGACACCGTAATCCGTACATGATTTTTAAAAATTTATGCATCTCATTTTCATAAGTGCAAAAGGGCCAAAGTCACTAGTTCTGGAGGATCCCTTCCCTCCTTCAAAACCCTCATACCGCCCTGAAAGTAAACACTGCTTGCTACCAAAATGTTATAATTTGAGGAAAATGTGCATCCTTTCATGCGGTTCCAAAAACCTGTTTCAGTTTTTCCACGCTATTTCTCCAAAGAAAAGGTATATATTAAAAATTTATCTTTTCCTCAATGTTATTATCCCTTGTGGAAATTTTTTCTTTTCCAAGAAAAATAATGAATCGCCTCCTCCAGCGCTGGCTCGCTTTAAAAATGATTCAATGTTACAAAATGTCAAAGGATTCTTCCATCCATATTACAAGGAAGGGGGAAAAAAAGCACCAAAAAAATTTTTGTTATGGAAAAGGTTAGAGAAAAATGACGTCAACATCTTGCCTTTTACGATTTACTGCATCCTTGAAACCAGGTGAGCTCCTCCGATTAAAAGGAAAATCTCTTCAAAGTCCTTGACAAAATCCGGAACGGCCCACGGGTTTCATTGTTTTTTTTTAATATTAGTTCCCCGTTCGAAACTTTTTTTATATAAATCTTCCGGGTGGAACACGTAAAGGAAGGCATCAAGTCACGTAAATTAAATTTGATTCTTCTTTTAAATTGATATAAATATTATAAGACGCCGAAAAATGTTATTTTTGGATTTTCTCTGCGTCTGGGAAAATCTCGACTTCGCAACGGCTGGGATTAAAATGAAACAAAAACCTAAATCGAATTTTCTAATAACGAAAATCCAAATCGAGTGGAAAGCGTTTATTTTTAGACGGAAGGGGGGGTTTCGCCCCCTTTTACATTCATTGGAAAGCAAAACGGGAAAAGTTAAAATTCGCATTGATCTTTCACTTTTAACGCGATATTTCCAATAAAAACGTTTTCCCAAATGAATTTTAACGTCATCCCTATGGCATTGTCGGAAGGGGGGAAAAATGGCGAAGTCCTTGGCCAAATGCCCGAGTCCCGCGATTTTAAAAGCATCCGCACAAAGAGAAAATTTCCAGGACGCTTTAACGTAATCCTAAAATTATTTATTCCTTCGCCTGAAGGTGACAGCGATTTTTAAGATAAGGAAAAGCGCTCCATGCTCGAATTTCAACCGACAGAGAAAAAAAAGAAAGAAAAAAGACGGATCCTGGAATAATTTTTGCTCGAGTAATTCAAATTATGCAAATTTTTCTTTTTTTTTCTGATTGATTCAAACTGATACGAGCTCAATTTTTTTTTTTTTTTCAATTAATATGCGGGCTATTACAGTCGTCTTACCCAAAGATGTTATTTTAACTTCTTTTTTCTCGTGACTTTGACCGTGATCTTCCATGATCCGTAGAGACAAAGAATTACAAATCGAAAATAAATAAAAATACAAGAAAAAAAAGCGCAACGATTGATCCAGCCTTGACTCAAAAGAATATTAAAGAAAAAATATTTATTAGGAAAATAATGATATAGAAAAATATTGCGAAAAAAATTGGAAGTAATGATAATAATATAACACATCTCGTTTTAAAACCTTTATATACCGTGCAGTATACAATATATACATACATATTATTTTTTTATTTTTTAAAAAATATAATTAAATGATACTATTAAAACTTTATTATCTGCAGTTTGTGTAAAATTCAATGAGTCACGTTACCGCATAACTATATCGTGAGGTAGTTTAATAAGAAAGCGATTTTTTTTTTTTTTTTTTTTTTTTTTTTTTTTTTTGCACTTTGATACTACATGATTCTATCACGAATAATATAATTAAATTTAATACAATTTTCCATACATCTAAATTTATTTGTGATGATCGTGCTTTTCAGCACGAGCTAAAAAAGGATTGGCTGAAGTAATGGCTGGTTTTAGATTAGGTGACTCAAGTATATTAATTTAGCAGAGGCGGATTCATGTTTTCGGGATGAGAAAATAATAAGAGAGGTGTGGTGGGAGGGGGGAACTACCGAAAGAAGCCGACCGGAATGGGAAGAGAGCCAAGGAAACAAGAAAAAAAATGCAAAATCTGAGAAATTAACAGAAAAAAATGGCTGGCAGGTTGCAACAGGAAACAGCGAGACAAGATAAATATAAAAGGCCGAAGAAGTTAAAATTAAGTAGCAAACGGAAGGATGAAAAAAAAAAAAAGATTGAAATACAAACACAAAATTAGATACAAAAAGGCCCATGGCAAGAAATAGAGGCAAAAAAACCGTGCCTGCAGCTTCAGAAAGATGGTAGATAGCAAACGAAAAGTCAAAGAAATCAGGACTAAGGGAAGCTTCAATGGATATTGGTAGGAATGGCTGTTATGCCTAAAAAAAAAAAAATCCAGCTACCTAACAACTCCTTTGGTATATCCTGCAATTTTTATTGCGAGTTTCAACTTGTCTAAGATGTACATGCAGCCGGAAAATAATTTCAAAAGATTTGCGGTCGAAAAACTTTGGTTTCGTTTTCCGGCTTTATATTAAGTTGAAAAAAGATGAAACTGGTACCAAAAATTCAACAATAATCACAGGAGTTCATCGGATACCTAAAATTTGAATTTTTTCATTTTATATATCAAATATTAAATAAAACAGCCATTCCTTCTGGTGTTTAGTGAATTTCCTCTGAACCACCGACGGTCGTCAGATCCTCGGATTAGAAAACCACACAGGTTTGGGCTTGCACTAAGCAACGGTATCCTAATGTTTTCATTACCGTAGCAGGGGGTTACTTTCTACACTTTTTGATGGTTTTTCCACGAAGCAGACATAAAATTTAAAACCAAATTTAGATCTGTTTATACAAACATCAAGAGTGGTCCTTTAGGTTTTATATAATAGTATCTATACTTGTTCGAACACGAAAAAAAAACTCGATTTTCCAAAAGGTGTCGTTCTAAAAAAAAATGGGGTTACTTCTTACAATCATGTTTATACCTGAATATCTTTAACAATTGAATAGGATATGACAAATTATTAGCTCCTGTAAACGAAAAATGTCTTAATAAAACGATTCCTATCTTTTTAGATGTCCTAATGACTATCGCTGTTTATTTTTAAAAAAATTAGTGAACGTAGTAAAAACGTAATCAAAACCTTGGAAAAGTTTTCAATTCGTTGTGGATTTCGAATTTGGAATAAGTTTAATTTTTGAAAAAATTAAAAATTCTTATAAAAAAAAAAAATTTTCAAGTATTTTTAAAAAATAAGTGTCAAAAGTAACCCCCTGGAGTAAAAAGTAACCCGTTTTCAGGTATTTTTAAAAATAAGGAGGTATGTAAAAAAATAAGCAGGTATTTCTAAAAAAAATGGAGTAAAAAGTATAGGCCTTTTCAAGTATTTTTAAAAAATAAGTGTAAAAAGTAATCCCCTGGAGTAAAAAGTAACTCCCTGGTAGGGTACTGAATTCGACGTATTCGACGTATTTCAAGTATTTTTAAAAAATTCTTATTGAAAAAAAAACCGTTTTCAAGTATTTACAAAAAATAAATGTAAAAAGTAACCCCCTGGAGTAAAAAGTAGCCGGTTTTCAGGTATTTTGAAAAAATAAGGAGGTATAAGAAAATAAGTAGGTATTTCTAAAAAAAAATGGAGTAAAAAAATATAGCTGAGTAAAAAGTAACCCCCTGGTACGGTACTGAATTCGACGTATTCGATATATTTCAAGTATTTTTAAAAAATAAGTGTCAAAAGTAACCCCTTAAGTAAAAGTACCCCCTAATACGGTACTGAATTCGACGTATTGCCGAATGTTTGTTATTCGAAAATAACGACAAATAAAAGTTAAAATAGCAACACCATCATTTTAAAAAAATTTTAAGTTCAAGTCTAAAAGAAACCTGCCGCAGACATAGGCACAAGTGCCCGCTACGATTGCTCAAAAAAAATTATCAAATCTATGTTTTTGCACTCCCGTAAAAATTTGTTTATTTAGACCATAAGTAAGTTTTATTTAAAAGCGCGGCCAAAAAAAAAAAAAAAAAAAAAAATTAGGGAGGCTACCGTCACTTAATGATTTTTTGGGCAAAAAATATTAAGTTTCAAAGTTAAAATAAAATAGCACGTAATTTCCTAGACTTACGCAATAAAAAATTCATACCTCGGCCTTATGTACGGAAATGTTCTGAGCTACCAAAAAATATATTTTCCCAACTAAAGTTTTACCGGTTAAATTTTAAAATCATTGCCAGTCGTAAATTTGGCGACTTTGTTTTGAGTGCTTCCGTCAAAAATAAAAAAAAAAAAAACAAAATAAAAAATAAGAAAAAAAAAAAAATAAAAATAAAAATCCTCAACAGAAACCGTGAAATATGCACTTGGCATCATTCCTATCGAGAACAATTCAAGTTCAAGTTCTCTACAAAAGAATTCACGCACTGGTTTTGCCATATATCGACATATCCCATAATATTCCCAACAATAAGAAAATTACTATTTATATTTATTTATGGCATCCGTATTTGCCGCATAGGTTCAAGCGTATTAAAAAACAAACAACATTTTTTTCTCCCAGTTTTCTTTTTTTTTTTTAAACTAGAAACGTAATTTTCACTTTCACGGTTATTTAAAAAAAAAAAATTATAACGTAGGAGTTCACAAATGTTGTTATTAATGCCGATCCATTCATCCGTTTAAAAATTTCAAATCGCTTTTAAAATTACAAATTTTTCGATTGAGGGGGGTGGGGGGAACGAGAAGAAACGCCTTCCTAATTCCGAATTTCCTGAATTAATTTCCATTTTCCATAAAATACCGAAAGTATTACAACAAAAAGTAGTAAAAGACAAGACAATATTTCATTGTCGGATTCACATCATTCAATTTAGAAGTCACGCAGAGGAAAAACTGGGGTAATTAATGAAAAGAAAAAACACCGCTTGGCTTTGTGGTTTTTTTTTTCCTCCATTCTGATTTAACATTATTCCAACAATTTTTTTTTTTGTAAAAAGTGTTTGATGAGTTGATTCGCTTTTTATATTTTAATCATTTTCACGCCGAACATATTCAAATTATATTTTTAAAAAGGAATTATAATAAAAATTATAATTAAAATCACCTGGAGGAAATAAGCAATGCACAAAAACTTCCCTACTTTCCATCAAAAAAAAAAAAAAAGTAAACTCAATTATTTTTAACTGCGAAAGTTCGGGACGGATTTAAGTCTCGGGGAAACTTCGCTTAAAAGAATTTCCTCTCTCGGAAAACTTGGAAAAAGGTCAACTTTTGATTTTCTCATTAAGCGTAATTAAATTTTCATAATGAATTAAAATGTACGGCTTAAAATCCGAATTAAAATATATTAAAAAGGACGAACATGACATTTCATCCTTGACATATTTCAATGGGGGAAAGATAGCCATCTATTGGGGAAATGGAAGAAAGACCACCACATGTGAAGAAATCAAATGGGGATCCGCCCGTGTTTTCTGCAGTAGATTCGACCTTGGGCTTGAAAATCACTCGAGGACGACTTTTTTTTTTCGGAACGAAAAACGAAAAAAAAAAATTGTTTTTTTCCAACGGGATCCTTTTTAAAGAAAATAAAGAGTGAATGAAGCTATTGATTGATGGGTTTGGAGAAGGATGCTTATTTGCCTCTGATGCAAAAAAAAAAAGTTCAAAATTTCGAAATCGAGCCAACATCCTTTTTACACATTCGGCTTTCTCTAACTATTTTCAAGGATTTCCCACAGGATTTTTTAAAAAGTGCTTTGAAAGGCTGAAAACTGATTTTAAAAAGAATTTCTAAAAACCGGATTAGCACAGTCTTCTTTTTCTCAAAAATAGGACAACCAAAGGTACCTTGAACTGTAATTTTTTTTCTTGCGGAAAATTCGTCGGGCAAACCTTGAGCAACTATTAAAGTTTTTGTTTGGACAGGACGTCGCCTGAATGGCGAGCTCAGACTTGACTCCAAAACGTATGATGTTGTGGAGTAGTCGTTCAAGTCCGATTCACAGCCCGGATTTTTTCACCAGCATTCACCAATAATACCCTTACATGTTTCATGTGAAGAAGACACAAAAACTACGTCTTTTTTTTTTAGGGTTCGCATTCCCTGCCTAAGTAAAGTAGGTCACATTCATTCGTAAAATAACTTCACGAAATGGATAGCCCCGTTTCGTCTTCGAACTCGTCACTCCGTACATTAAAAATAGGTATGATGTAGTAACACCTTAACCTTAATTTTAGGCGCCAGATCAAAGGACTACAGCCCTGATCTTTTATTGGAACGACCTCAAATGCTTCTGATAACTTGTCAAAACTAGTCCGAAACCGAATTTCACATGTGCAAAAGTTCAATAAGTACTGTGCAGGTTCTGGACCAGTTTAATTGTGTCGCTGTTGTTAGCGAAATCGCGATTCCTTTATTTAGAAATCTGAATCTTGTTTATTATATGTAACTTGTGCAACAGCACATTCAATCACGGAACGGCAGACGGAAATTTCCCTTACAGCTGAGTAAGGTTTCAAATATAATAAATTCAAAATCCCCTTAAGGTTCATTGTTTATTGCTTTGTAGTTGTCGACTGTCAAGTTTGAACTTGACAATTCCAGGTTTAAACTTAACATTGTCAAGTTCCAACATGTCATTGTCTAGTTTGAACTTAACATTATTAAGTTGCAAGCCGGCAGCATTTATTGTCAAGTTTGAACCTGACAATGGCAAGTTGGAACTTGACAATGTCAGGTTTGAATCTGGCATTGTCAGGTTCAAACTTGACAGTCGAAAAAATAGCAATAAACATTACACTTTTAGGGCTTCTGTACGTAAAGGTTTTTTGAAAAATCGCAGTGAATCAAACTTTTTTGAAATTAAAATGAATCAGATGTCACTGCAGGACAAGATTTCTATTGACGAACATAAACTGGAGGAGACCAACAAGAAAAAGAAATATAGAAGATCAGTAAAATTTTTCCAAATACCTGTATGCAAAAAAATTCTTTTTTTAAAAAACATAATTGCTTAATTCGTAAGTTGGACAAAGTTCACTTGGTACTATCAAGTCTGAACTTGATAACGACAAGTACAAACTTGCCAAGTTGACTTCATAGCGGCAGGCTTGAACTTAACATCATCAAGTTGCAAGCCGGCAGCATATATTGTCAAGTTTAAACCTGACAATGGCAAGCTGGAACTTGACAAGGTCAGGTTCAAACTTGACAATCGAGAAAATAGCAATAAACATGGAACTTTTAGGGCTTCCGTATGTAAAGATCTTTTAAAAAATTGCAGTGAATGAAAATTTTTTGAAATCAAAATGAATCAGATGTCACCGCAGGACAAAATTTCCATTGACGAACATAAACTGGAGGAGACCAACAAGAAAAACAAATACAGAAGTAATCAGTAAAATTTTTGCAAATACCTGTATGCAAAGTCAGGTTTAAACTTAACATTGTGGAGTTCCAATTTGTCATTGACTATACTTTGAATTTAACATTGCCAAGCTCGGTTTTACAATCGCAGTTTAAAAATTAACATCGTCAAGTTTCAATTAGCCAGGATTTATTTTTAAGTTTAAACTGGACCACGCAACGCCAAACCGGAACTTGCCATTGGCAGGTTTGAACTCGACAACGTTAAGATTGAACCTGGTCAGGTTAAACCATCATTGACAGTTGACAAAATAGTAATAAACAATGACCCTTCCAGGTTTCCTTCTTAATGGCTCATCCGAGATATTGATCATTACATAAAATTCGAAGAAACAAAACAAATTCAAATACTTGTGCACCAATCTTTACGGTAATCATAATTGTTTTAACCCAATTCCACAAAAATTACTTCAACGTTTGAATAATAATCATTACAGATTATGGGATTCGACGGGCAAAATATTTATCCGCAAAGTCCCTTTACAGTAAAAGTAGTTATTATTCTCAAGATCGATAACCTACGCTCGGATATTCCCAAAACCAATTTTTAAATCAACGCTCTTGATTCCCGATTCCCAGAAAATTTTTGAATCATCGGCGCCGTAGAAATATTCAATTTTTCGAGAAACCATTTACGTCATCCAACATAATTAAAGGGCATGAAGCTTTTTCTCCCTTCCTTTTTTTTTTTTACTCGGATTTCCCAAACGACCTTTATAAGAGTTAATTTCCTTCCTTTATATTTTTTTCCAAAAAAAATGGAAAGGAAAATCTCCGCCGTTAACTTTGAAATGGGATATCTCTTTTTACCATATATGTTTTGTATGATTTTTTTCCATCTTCTCTTCCCCCCGTTTTTTTTTTCGAATCCGGAGTCGCGCCCAAGGTAAACAAAAGGGCCCAGCCCATTGGGAACGTATGTGGGAGTCGATCGTGCTCCCGACATTGTTCTTTACATAACAAATTGTTGCTTCACTTTCGTGATTCTACCCGAACAATGGAACCTTTTTCTTTTCATTTATTATTATCTCTGTTCTCTTTACCACCAAGTGTGACATCCTTAAGAATTCGACGGTCGCTTGTGATGTAATTTAACATTGATTTAATGTTGAATAACAAAAACTTATTTTCATTGCGGGATCGCATTACAAAGTTCAATTTTCATTTTTTTTTCCGCCGAGACTATCACAAAAGGTAATTAACGACCTGTGATTTTTTTTTCCTGATCAAAAATTAACTTCGAAAAAAAAAGAAAAAAAAAGGAATTTCGTAGTCTCATAAATAATTCCGGTTTTCCTGATTCCGTTTTTTAAATGAATCATCACTCTGAATTATAAGGGAATATTTAAATCGTTGGACTCGATCCAATACAACTTTACGTTGCGGAAACGGGCGACTAATTTTATATCAATGTTAATATGTTTATTTAATGATTTAAATTTAAAATACCCGGGTTTGATTTATTTGTCGTCACAATTTTTTTTTCCCGCGGGAAATACGGGGATGAGCACGTTTAACCGTTACCGAGAAATTAAAATGACGCAAAGTTAATTTGCAACTTAAATGACGAAAAAAGTTAAAGAGAAATATTTCAATCATTCGTAAAATATTTTTAATGCTTATAAATAATGTCATGGTTTATAAAACGTCATCATACGCATATGTTAATTTAGGAACGTTTATTTTAATTGCTGGATTCGTAAGTCGGACAATGTTCAATTCGTATTGTCAACTCTGAACTTGATAAAGACAAGTACAAACTTAACATTGTCAAGTTGGACTTCACAGCGGCAGGCTTAAACTTGCAAGCCGGCAGCATCTATTGTCAAGTTTAAACATGACAATAGGAAGTTGGAACTTGACAATGTCAGGTTTGAATCCGATAATGTTAAGTTTGAAACTGGCATCGTCAGGTTTAAACTTGGCAGGCGAGAAAATAGCAATAAACATTGAACTTTAATGGCTTCCGTATGTAAAGGTCTTTTGAAAAATGGCGGTGAATCAAAATTTTTTGAAATCAGATGTCACTGCTGGACATAATTTGCATTGACGAACATAAACTGGAGGGGACCAAGAAGAGAAACAAATACAGAAGATAAGTAAAATTTTAGCAAATACCTGTATGCAAAAAGTTTCGGTTTTTTGAGAACGTTTGTTTTGATTGCTGGATTCGTAAGTTGGACAATGTTCACTTGGTACTGTCAAGTCTAAACTTGATAAAGACAAGCACAAACTTAACATTGTCAAGTTGGACTTCACAGCGGCAGGTTTGAACTTAACATTATCAAGATACTAGCCGGCAGCATCTATTGTCAAGTTGAAACCTGACCATGGCAAGTTGGAACTTGACAATGTCAGGTTTGAATCCGATAATATTAAGTTTGAAACTGGGATTGTCAGGTTCTATAATTTATACAAAATTTGGGCATGTATAATTTTTTTTTGAAGTGAAACTTCTTATGGCTCACTACAAGGAAAAAACCGAAAAAATGTTGCAACATGAAACACTTTTAGACTAAAAAGTGTCACGATCTTGGGGGTCGAAACCCGAGGTGTTGCGGTGTTTTACTCTAAGACTAAAAAGTGTCACGAGCTTGGGGGGCGAAACCGAGGTGTTGCGGTGGCGCAACAGTCCATTTGCCATAAGAAGTTTCACTTCCCTTCTTCAGCGAGCTTTCGTAGAGAGGCTCACTCAATTTGTTTACATTTACGACTAATTTTTGAAGCATAAAAATTTACAAAATTATAAGCACAAGTATAAGCACAATTTTTAAAAAAATTATGCATATTTTTTTTCTTTAATCAAAAACCACAACGGTTGGCAAACATTTTGCATAATCAGTTCTTCCTCTTTATACACAACTCATGCATGATTTTCATACGATTTATTTGAACATCTCTTTTTCGTTCGAGGAGGGGCGGGAATTCTACACTTACGAAACTTTGCTCTCAAGCTTTAAACAGCTGACACAAATAAGAAACAGCAATACATCTTCTTTAATCCAAAGCTTTGAATGGTAACCTTTTATCGACGGAAACCCTACATTTCCCCTCGAGTGAAATTGGCGGTGAATGAAACTGCCAAAGAAAAATTCTAGAAAGAAAAACGAAAAAAAAATTTCATCGAAAAAACAACCCATTTTCAACCGGCAAAACTTCAAAAGACGGCGAAAAAAACTACATACCTACAGCAAGCTGTTTATTAATGCATATATGCACGACAAATTTCCACTTCAAAGATCTAACAATTTTTCAACCGAATGCACACCGCCTCTGCAACATTATAAATTTTTTTAACCATTCATGATCCTCACACACACATGCACGCTGACTTCTCAAATTGACGTATATCGTTCAATTCCGTTCTTTCAATTTTTTTCCCCTCTCGATTTCGTTCAAGCAATTAACCTTCGAAAAATAATAAAAACGCGGGAATGCTCTTCGATTTTTCAGATCTTTACGATTTTGGAAAAAAAAAAAAAAAAAAAAAACCGATTCATTCTATTGTGACAAAATCCATTCGTCACATATTTGAAAGGAATTGCAACATTTTCGACGATATCGTTTTGCACTAATAGAAATTTATGCAACGACAACACGAAAACCCGATTCCGAAATAGCACAATAAATTTAAAAACTAAGGGGATTTTTATTGAATTTGCACGGCCTTTTGACTGGAAAGAGAGCAATTCGCAACGATGCCAACTGTTGAGCTTCTTTCCTATCTAGATTTAAAAAAAAAAAGAAAAATCGAAAGAGAAGCGTTATTTTTGTTCCATACGAACGCATCAAACAGAGCAGAGAGAATGGATTCAACGGATGGAAACACGATATGATTTATTTTATAATATAATGTGGCTTGTCCCAAAAATGATGATGAGGGAGGAAAAAAAATTTGAGATTTATATTTTGCAACGGCAACCCCTGGAGCGTCGGAAAAAAAATGGAGAAAAAAAAAAGTAAGACAAAACAAAAAATTCTTGCAACTCGAATTTGAAAAACACGTATCCGTCAGCGTTCAATCAGATACTGTAAACAACACAGAAGGAAAGTAGACTATAAATATTTAATCTGTCGTTTCAGAAAATGTATGAAAGAAGGGAAGTCTAAAAGCAATAAAGAGATATTTCAATATGATAAAAAAATACATTAATAAATAACAGAGTCCAATAAAGATGGGGACGTCACAACGTGACTCTAAAAACTTTTAGACAAGTTCGTACCGCACGAACGTGGAGTTATGGTTAAGATTATGAATACGGGTGGATATGAGATACCGACATTGCTAATTTCTCCCAGGTGAATAATTAATAAAAATTCTGGCCGAAAGGTATTTTTTACAAAAAAAAAAAAAATTGTTAACCTCAAATATATTGAAAATGATCGTTTTCGAATTTGGTCTACAAAGAAGGTAGTCTTTTGTCCAGTAGGTAACGTCTTGCTGCAGGTGGTACTTTTACGAACTTGTCTAATTAAAGAGCTTGAAACACGTCTTTAAAAAAGAAAAAAAAAATTATGAATCTTAAAAAAAATTAAACAGCTGCAAAAGTGTCATGATCTGGTTTCTTTTTCTCGTTGAGTTGCAATAACTATCCACAATAGGGTGGCCCAAAAAAAATCGGCCATCTCTGATTTTCGTTCCCTAGCGAAAAATGGGTTCTTTAGGGTCTTGGAACACTTGTGATTATTTTTCAGATTTTTAAAAAAATTTTTAGAGGTGGCGCCCGAATTTTTTATGTTTTTTTTACTTTTCGCACTTTTATTTGATCAAATTTCAAAAATTCGCAGGAAAAAAATTTGATGAAATAAAAAATTGATCTTTTTAGGGTATAATACTTATGTATGTATGTATCCAGAAAAAATTTGATTTTGCCGAAAAATGAGACCTTATGGGTGTTATGTGACTTATTTCGGCGAAAACGGGTTTTTTTATATCTGGGTAGCCCCAAAAGTTAAAAAAATTTCAAGATAGCCAAAATGACCCAAAATAATGTAGATTCATCGCCTTTAATCCAATTTTTGGAGAAAATTTATTTTGCGTGGATATGGACGGTTTTAGGTTAAAAATAATATTTTTCAAAATTTAAAAAATTTGTTTATTATTTTATGGTGTCCCAATTTTGATTCTACACCTCAAAATCGATTCTACTAGCTCCAGATACCTTCTCCAATTTTTTTCAGATTTTTAAAAAATGTATAGAGGTCGCTACCAGCCTTTATAGGTTTTTCTCGAAAAATGGCTTATGCTAAAATTGATTTTTTTGACCGCAAAATAAAAGTCGGTCTTTTTCAAATCTGAGAAACTACTTTATGTTTTTGACCCGTAGAATTCAAAAATGACCATAAAAATTACGTACGGTTGCAGGAAAAACCCGATATCTCCACACCAATTACCAATTTAACAATTATCATTACTTATCAATTGGTGTGGAGATATCGGGTTTTTCCCGCAACCGTACGTAATTTTTATGGTCATTTTTGAATTCTACGGGTCAAAAAACATAAAGTAGTTTCTCAGATTTGAAAAAGACCGACTTTTATTTTGCGGTCAAAAAAATCAATTTTAGCATAAGCCATTTTTCGAGAAAAACCTATAAAGGCTGGTAGCGACCTCTATACATTTTTTAAAAATCTGAAAAAAATTGGAGAAGGTATCTGGAGCTAGTAGAATCGATTTTGAGGTGTAGAATCAAAATTGGGACACCATAAAATAATAAACAAATTTTTTAAATTTTGAAAAATATTATTTTTTAACCTAAAACCGTCCATATCCACGCAAAATAAATTTTCTCCAAAAATTGGATTAAAGGCGATGAATCTACATTATTTTGGGTCATTTTGGCTATCTTGAAATTTTTTTAACTTTTGGGGCTACCCAGATATAAAAAAACCCGTTTTCGCCGAAATAAGTCACATAACACCCATAAGGTCTCATTTTTCGGCAAAATCAAATTTTTTCTGGATACATACATACATAAGTATTATACCCTAAAAAGATCAATTTTTTATTTCATCAAATTTTTTTCCTGCGAATTTTTGAAATTTGATCAAATAAAAGTGCGAAAAGTAAAAAAAACATAAAAAATTCGGGCGCCACCTCTAAAAATTTTTTTAAAATTCTGAAAAAAAATCACAAGTGTTCCAAGACCCTAAAGAACCCATTTTTCGCTAGGGAACGAAAATCAGAGATGGCCGATTTTTTTTGGGCCACCCTAATCCACAAATTGAAAGCTCTACGTGAACAAAGTCCAAGCAAAAGTGTAAAATTTGTATCATGTTAAGACTTGACTAAACTCACTTTGTCAGCGAAATATTTTCGTCATTAAGCTATGGGGGCTCTCTTACAGTCTCAACCTTCCAATTTTTTTTTAAAATTAATTTTTGACTGAACGGCACCAACTGGTTCTGGACGTGTAAGACTCCAAGGATTCAAAATCTAAAATTTCTTGTTCGAGAATCTTGCTCAAGGTCTCGCAAGGTTTCAGATTATCTCGTAAGATCTTGAGCAAGATTCTCGAACAAGGAATTTTAGATTTTGAATCCTTAGAGTCTTACACGTTCAGAACCAAATCTGAGTCAATTTCTCGAAATTTTGTTGAAATTTGTTCTGTGCATGCCTAAACAAAACCCTTATCAAATCGTCATTTAGAAGTCTCTAATATGTGGTCTTCAAGTCCTCTCTGCTTTCGATATCAGGCAAAGAGACCAAAAAGCCAATCATCAAATTGCGTGGCTAAAAGGTTGCAAATCAGACACAAAAATAATTTGAGTTTGAATCAGATTGTGTTCCGCACTGCAGAAAAACATCCTAATTCGCGGACGAAATTATCCAGAATATTCCAAGGTTTATCACACAGGCATGATTTACACTCAGAAATGGACATGCTTTGAGCGAGTTCTGTCTTGCAACAAAAACGGCAATGTTTCGCAACAAAGGGAAAACGCTTTGCTACAACGCACAGTTGTTTTAACAAGTTATTTTTAATGTTTTCGCATGATTTTTAAAAGAAGGCATTTTTTTCTTTTGCATTACTTATTTTCTTCCCTACTTGTAAAGTCTTCGAGATCGGCTATCTCTTTGTTCATCCTTTAAAAAGCTCTACTCCGGCCTACTGCATGTACTTACCAAAAACGATCAGGACTTCCTGGATTTTCCTGCGGAAATCTGTAAAGAAAAGAAAACGAAATATTAAAATCTCACTTTTTATAAATAGGTTAATCACGCAAAATAATAAACTATGTGAACAGCACCGTTTCGGTAATCCAACAACGCTCATCATGATCATTAAGTCTTTGAGTAAGTGATCTTAATTCCGGTTTTGACACAAGCGAAAACGAAAAAAAAAAAAAAAGTATCAAAGTAAATTTCAACGAATCAGCTGAAAGAAAACAGTTGGACAATTAATAACGAGTAACACGCGAGTTACGCAAGTTCCACAAAAAAAGTTCCCATCCCACGGCCTACATTCTAATAGATATACAAAAGTAAATTTCATTTCTTTTGACATGAAATGCAGCAGGGAGATTCAACCCGCCCCTATTTTTTTTATTGTATTCCAATCAACTTGATATCTCTTCACAGGGATGCAACTTCGCATGACATTTCTCCACAGATACCCCTGTCATGACGACTATTGCGATTTTGTCACGACATTCCAGAAGAAACATTTCAAGAGACACTAACGGACTTTCTTTGTGTTTTCCAAACTGCGTCACAGAGATGACCGATTCAATCAAACGGAAGCCAAAAATATGAGTGATTAAGAAAAAAAAAAGACGGAATGAGTTTTCCAATTTTTTCCAAGGTGATCTAGTTTTCAAAGTGAAGATGACGAGTTATTTAAATAGCGTTTAAATATTTCCCTCCTTGATAAAACATATGATGAAAAATCAGGGAGCAATGGATTATAATTCATTCGTGGAATTATTATTTTCTTGTCGTCTTTTTTACGCCAAATTTGGCTTAATTCCAACATAAATTTTTTAAATGAAGTAGAACACGTTATAATTATAACATCAGATAGCCGAAGGGGGATGATATTCAGTTGGCTCCTTGCAAAGTTAATTTAAAAAAAACAAGTTTACATTCATAACAAAAAAGTTAGAAAAAAAAAAAAAAGATTTTGTTGAAAACTTCGTCATTTTCATTTTCTCAGCTGTGCGGTTTTACAGAATACGCGGAGGAAGTAAAACAAACTATGCGAAGAATCGTCTGAATTGATTTTATTAAAACGGAAAAAAATATATATATATATAAAACGGAACAAATGCCGCAAGAAAGATTGTTACGATAGATTAATCCTATCACGTTATGTTAGTTTTGCTAATTCCATCTTAACCGTTTCAACGGGATTAGCGTGTGGGTGGTACGTGCATCGTACGTGTTTGCTTTTCAAAACTTCCTTCTCATTTCCGAATTTCAATTTTAACCGTTTTTATCATAATAAGTTGCAAAGTTGCAAGTTTTTAGTTCCAGGTGGATTGCTCCAAATATCATCTGACCATGAGTCTTTTAATTAGTAAATTTTTTGGCATGAAAAATGGACGGCAATTATGATGAGAGAGAAAAGTCGTATGGTTCGTAGAAAAAAACAGTGAAAAAATCTGAGAAATATAGAAAAGGGAAAACTCGATGTAATTAGGGACATGTTACAGTTCAGAAACAGATGGTTTAATGTTTGGAAACTCAATGTTTTGAATTTTTTCTGGGAGGGCGGGGGGTGGAGAGAGGGAGGAATGATTACTGAGGGACAGTAGCGTAATTATTTCCTTTTTCTTTCTTTGCAATATTCATCCCAATGCGGTATACAACCCCAGATAGCATTTTGATTCCGTTGGACATTCTGTGGATTGTCCATCAGATATCCACAGGATATCCAAATCTATGGGGTATCCTCGACATTGGATGGGCTTTGCTATCTGGGGCTGGAAAAAAATCCAAGCTACAGACCGAGATATATTGAACGTCCAAGAGACTTTACAGACCGTCCAAGTGGCTGCAGACATACAAAGAGGACGTCCAAGAGACTTGTCAGTAGTCTCTGGATGTCAATACTACTGACATCCAGAGCCACTT
Source organism: Liposcelis bostrychophila (assembly GCA_037577465.1). Classification (NCBI taxonomy): domain Eukaryota; kingdom Metazoa; phylum Arthropoda; class Insecta; order Psocodea; family Liposcelididae; genus Liposcelis; species Liposcelis bostrychophila. The sequence continues at coordinate 11,145,251 of CM075212.1, forward strand.
GGACAGTCGTCAAAGTCTCTTGGACGTTCAATATATCTGGATGTCAGTAGTAATGACACCCAGAGGCCATCTAACAGACTTTTTTTTAATGTCGAGGTAGAGAAATCCTACATTGGACACCCTTGGGTAGTGTCAGACTCTTACTGACTAAAAAACCACCTCTGTCGGCATTTCTACCCCCCGAAAAGCTGTTCGTATGACTTTGGGGGCAGTTGCTCTTTCATCTTTCTACAGATCTTTCGTAGTCCTCCTTCATCCTCATCATGCTGGTAATAAAAGCAACAACTCCCCCCCGTTCTCTTTTGTTGACAGCATGCATTGGCAAATGTTGTCAGGGGTAAGGATCATACCCGTCGCCGAGTTTGGTTCGGGATCATACCCGAGCACTCTGTTGGTCCTCCTCCCAGCGCTCGCAGTGAAAGACTGTATGGGCGAATCTGGGTCTCCGCAGAACCAGCAGGCATCTGAAGTGTCCAATTGAAGCGCAGCAAATAATCCCCAAATACACCGCGAGGCCGGTGAGAAATTGGTAAGATGGAAGCTAATCTCACCGTGTTTCCTATTTTGCTACTGCCTTATATCTGGCATTGGGCGTCTTCATCTAACAGACTTAGAGACGTCCAAAAAGACTTTATTCACAGACTTTCAAACAGGACTCCAAGAGGAACACGCCCAAGAGGTGACCGAAGAGACCACAGACATGCAAAGGACGTCGAACAAAATTAGAATTATTGCATTTCATTATCAATTAGGATCGAAAATAAAATTTAAAATTAAAAAAAAATTAGAATTAGTTCAAAAGAGTCAGAGACGTCCAAAGAGAATGCCTGAGATACACTAAAACGTCCCAAGTGAAGGTCTCTAAGCTGAGCGAAGTAAATCAAAGATGATCACGTCATCAAAAAAAAAGTGCACCAACATCTCAGGCACGCTAAAAAACACACCACAGAAACTTGGTTACGTCCAGACCATCAGAATATATCATTTTCAGCTCCTTCCGGATACTAAGCCCAGAAGGCACTTCTCATTAGTCATCATTACGTATTTTGTCGATAATCGACCGTGAATTAAGATTCGAACTTCACCGAATGCCCCAAATCAACGCCGATTTCCTGACCTCAAACCAACTTTGTCCAAAATAATAAAACACGGCCATGGTTTTCACCGATAACAATTATCTTACTCCAAAAATAGCCAAATCAACCGAAAACAAATCAAATTTAAAAAACACTACGAGTTTTCGTGTCGGTATCGCAGTTTTTTAAGGAATTAATTATGCTACCGCCGAGCTACTCATCCTACATTAATTTTTTTTTTGACTCTTACAGGTCATTTATCCATCTGTTAAATATTTAAAAAAAAAAAATTGCTTTTCTAATTTTGCAGACGTAGCACTTTCCCACTCGGTTACTACTGTAATCGATGAATAATCATTTCCCAATCCAGTGTATACTGCAGCCAGACTTGCAGTCAACCGACTGGTATCAAACCTCGTTAGATGATCTTACCGTACCGCCTTTTATTTATACTTAATTCAAACATTTTAAAATAATAATCTATTCGTTATAATTTAAACAGTTAGAATATTATAAAGGTGCTCTTCTCTTTGCAAGATCAGAGGTCAGTCGTTGAACAACTTTTCAATGGACCATATGCTTAACGTGATTATGAGCTCCATATTCGAAAGGGGGGTTTATAATTGCAAATAATCTATCCCCAAAAGCAAAGACTAGGAATAATTTATTTTACCATCTCTTGTATACCGGTTATTTGTACGTTTTGCCACTTTTTATTTAATATCATAATCATTACTGAAAGCGTATTAGACCGTGACAAGAAGTGTGAATGAGATCAAATCTATATCGGTAATACATTTGGTATATATGAAGTCCTCAAATAGCCGGAAGCCAATTCAACACCAGTAGTACGTCGCACTGGCCTAATTCTATTTAATTCAATAAATTTCTACTCTTGTTACGACGCGGAGAATTCCTTTCGCACTACATTTCGGGGAGTTTCTTCTTCTTCTTCTTCTTTAAGGAACCACGATCTTTTTCGTCGTGGCATGAGAATCCTTTTTTCCGAGGAGCCAAGGACGAGGACCGATCACCTATTAACGAAGATGATCACGTCAAGTATGGCATGTAAAATGACGTGGGTTTAACTTCTGCTATTTTTAGACCAGAAAACCTTCGAATTAGTGACGGACTATCAGCTTTTTGTTTCTCTTTGGATCAAGATGAGATCACGATCATCATTATCCAGCATCACAATGGAATGCCGAGTTAATAATCAGTTCATGCATAATTGACGGTATCTGCAGTAAAAGAATGACATCATTTTTCGGGATTGTAAAGCTGTACTTTTATCAAGGGCGTTACACATGATACGTGCGGTACGTGCGCATAACGTACCCATTTCGTAACCCACTTTTTTCAAAAAAAAAAAAAAAATAAATCACTTTTTCTTTTTAGCGTTTCGGGGGAAAAGAATTATGAATTATTAAACCGATTATTATATCGAAAAAATTCGCAGGACATCTCTCGTTTTGAACACGTGGCGATGTCGTCCTTAAAAAAAAACTGGCGTTTGAATTCAAAAAAAAAGAAACGTCGATAAGAATTAAGAAAAGTTTTTTATTAAGAAGAATCGCCGGGTAATTACCGGAATAATTTATTACTGTGATTATCCTAACAGATTGCATGTTTCCTCCAAAACGCGGGAGGGAAAAAAACATTTTGTTTTTTCGAAAAAATAAATTTCAATTTAAGTGCGGCAAATTAAATTAATCCTTTCTTTCCGTAAGCATTTAGGTAAGTGAAAAAAGAAAATAATAAAGCTCTAATTGCTGACAAAGTTTTTTTTTTTTCGATGCAGGAAGTGCAAGCAAAACTTGAGGCATTTTGCCATTGTCTGATTGAGGTGCCAAACGCCGTTTTCCTTTTGCAAAAAAAAAAGATGCTTGAGACCTACTCGAATCCTAAACGAAACACAATTAATGTAAATGACCTTGTTTAGCTTCCTATCGTTTCGCTCAAAAGGACATCCCTATTCCCCAATGTCCGAATTATTTTTTTTTTTTTCTCTCATTTTTTGTTGGTCATCTTTGATAACTATGTAATTAGTAATTATGATACATTTCCGGCCTTTAGCTTTTTGCATTTATCAGATGGCAAGTTGTTTTGTTTTCATGTTGGTAAACAAGTGCACCTGCCTAATGCCTATCTGGTATCTAGTTCGCTCATGTCAGTAACCCGCAACCTGCTAATTATAATGTCCGCTAAATGAATTGGATTTTAAAATGTTTAATGAAAACAAACGGAATACGCATTCTTTTATGTGTCAAATATGCTTATTATAACCTTTAAAGAGTAGGCTTCAGTGAATACCGGAAGGAATGACTGTTTAGTCTAATATTTACTCGATTTACGGGGAAAAATTTAAATTTTAAAGCTTCAACTTGCCTCCAACTTGTTTCAACTTGTCTCCGACTTGTTTCAAATTGTCTTCAACTTGTTTCAACTTGTCTCCGACTTGTTTTAACTTGTTTCAAATTGTCTACAACTTGTTTCAACTTGTCTCCGACTTGTTTTAACTTGTTTCAAATTGTTTACAACTTGTGTCAACTTGTCTGCAACTTGTTTTAACTTGTTTCAAATTGTCTACAACTTGTTTCAACTTGTCTGCAACTTGTTTCAACTTGTCTGCAACTTGTTTCAACTTGTTTCAAATTGTTTCAATTTGCTTCAACTTGTTTCAACTTGTTTTAAATTGTCTCCAACTTGTTTTAACTTGTTTCAACTCGTTTCAACTTGTCTCCAACTTGTTTTAACATGTTTCTACTTGTCTTCAACTTGTTTCAACTTGTCTCCAACTTGTTTTAACTTGTTTCAACGTGTTTCAAATAATGAAACACGTTGAAACAAGTTCAATTCTGAATTATTTTCCGTCTGTCAACATCTATACTTGAACATCTACGTTGTTCAAAAACAATTCTGAAAAAATTCGGGGTCGAAAAACTTTGCTTTTGTATTCCGGGTTTGCATTTACTTGAAACAAGTTGAAACCTGAACTGAAAATTCAAAAATAAATCAAATCACTGAATTTGGATTTTATCGTATTAGACAAAACAGCCGTTCCTCCCGGTATTCAGTAAAGCCTACTCTTAAAAAAAAAAAAATCCATTTGGGCCGTTCCTTTACTCCTGGTTGAGATCGTAAAAAATTTTCCGACGAGAAAAAAAAAAAAAAAATGAATCGCATTTAAACGTTAGCGCGGAATGACATAACAACATTTTAACAATGCACCACCTTCTTTTCGATGGATAAACGCCTTAAGATATTTTACAGTATATATATATTCTAGATGTGATTGATGACGTAATAATGTAGCACTCCAACGTCGGCGATCGGCTTCTCAAAGTACTCAGTGAATTTACTAATACGCCAGATGTTGACTGAGTTTCTCCCTTTCCAATTAAATTGTATTAACCTTTGCTAAAACTTTGTTGCAACTGATAACCCTATCCTCGGGCTATTGCAATGACAGAATTACTTTTTTTTTTTTTTTTTTCAGACCCTTTTTCTCTCTCTCAGGGTAACCCGATTAGACACCGTGAACACAACAGACGAAAAACTTATGCAATTGGCGCTGGCCTACAACCACACTCTCGGCAATATCGGCCTTCACGCACGCATGGCTAATAGGCTCCCCATCAACCCGGTACATGGTCGCGTTACATTGCAAACCGTTAAGCATTTCTTTCCTTTTAAAAAGAACAAATTGGCAAACATCGTTTTTTTAAAGTAATCGCTTGGAGCTTCCTTTCCATAGCGAAGGAGGAACCTTACGTCGAAAAAGAAAACTCACCGGTTAAAACCGAATAATTTCGAAATATCAAAATATTAAATGTCACTGACAACGATTCGGGGTAAAATGTCAACAAACTCCCCAGACGATCGTTTCTGTTATATTCGCATTGGAAAAAATAAAGGAAAGAAAAGAAAAGAAAAAGTAGCGGAAGGGATTAACGTAAAATAGACGAGTCGAGCATTTAAAGTTTACGATACGGAAAATCCATTTTAGGTGAAATTGTTAAAGTTTCATGGCATGTTTCTCATGCATTTTGAAAGTTTTAAAATCTGACTATTTCGTACAAGAGCAGAATGGAAAATTTTGGAGGGGTTGACGAACGGTCAAACTACCGTACATAAGAGTTGATCGAAATAAATACAAAACTAAAACACGGGTGGTAAAGATCAAGACTTCCGGGGAAATTTCTTGGGGTTCGGGATTTTCCGTTATTGAGAAAAAGCAGCTTCTCGTCATTTGGGAAAATAATATTTGCCGGGATCAGGGGTGATTTCCGGACTTCCCGGGAATTCTCGGAAACGTTCCCGGAAATTTAAAAAAGACAAGAAAAATCCCAAAAAATTTTAATCTCGGGAATCGGGATTGAAACTGTTCTTGGGATTCCGGGAAATTTCCCTGACGGGGAATCCCGGGCAGAATCTCTGTGAAAATGTTCTAACTGTTCTGAATTATCAGAAGGAAACTGTTTCCTGTAGAGACTTCTCCCAATTCCCGTCCAAAGAATTCCCGGGATCCCGGTTTTTTTTCCCGAAAAATTTCCCGGGAGCATTTTTTTTAACTAGTCAGGAATCCCGCTTCCAGGAAATGGAATTTTTCTCATTTTCGAGAATTCCCGATTCCCGGGTTCGACAAGTTTTTTTCCCGGGAACGGTAATAATATCAATTTTATCAACTTTTTGACCATTTATCACATAAAATTTTCAATATTTTAGAAAAAAGTTATAAAAATCCAAAAACTTTTTTCAAAATTTGCCTAAAGCGTGCCCTTTAAACAAGGGGTCGTACATAAATTACGTAAGCATGGGTTAAGCCCTTTTTGCACGCTTTATCCCATTTCGCCTATGCTTAGCTTATGGGTAAGATGTCAAATTTGGACCCCCTCCCCCCCCTAAATGTGCTTACGTAATTTATGTACGACCCCCAACATAAAAAATTTTTTTTCGACATGCCATAATTTTTCAATTTTTCTTAGAAAAATTTTTAAAAATAAGCCACAAAAAAAAAAAAAAAAAAAAAAAACAAGACTTGATTAACATTTTTTTTAAGAAAATAGTTACAGGGACATAGCCAACCAGAATCAAAGGGTGACTCAGTTTCATATAAATTGTTTTTATGACTTAGGTAATTTTCCCATCTGAAAATGTAAAAAGGAGCTATTACATAGTATTAAAATCAGAAAGTACGTCAAAATAGTCTACTACATTCTAGGAACATCCTGAATGTTCCAGGATGTATAAGCATGTACAGCCAGCATGTACCGACATGAACCTGCAAGTACGGTACCGTCCATGGCGCTCCACGGACGTTTTGGAACACTAGAAGACTTCAGCTATCAAAAAAATAAAATGCTTTACTGAAAAAAAAAAAATTTTCCTTTCTACGATTTTCTCTTAAACCACATGTCACTTTAATCCCTTTCATAAAACCTTTCAACCCTTCCTCACTGTCTGTAAGAAGAAAAAAAAAATGTTAATCCCTCATCGTTTGGCCCGTTCCTTTTAATCCAATCCGAAATCAAAGTTCAACGCCCTGTAATCTTTCCCTTATTTTGCTTCTGCCATGATTTCATCTTAACCCTGGACGTCTAAAAAAACTTCGTCTAATAAGATCGGTCATAAAATGATCCCGTAGCTAAAGTAATAAAATCCGAACAAACTAACTATAGCCAACATAAAAAGAGATAATCTTTTCTTCATACTTTTACGATTGACTCAAAAAGAAAAAAAAAAAAGACTCCAGACTTGGAACAGACAGAGAGTACCCGCCCTCTATCAAACACGAGATTGATGTCTTGCCGAAACGATTAATAAACGACCAACGGTATTTAACCGTGATTAAAAAAAAGATTAATTAGATAATTCAAAATTGTTATTGCGGAGGGGGAAAAAAAAAAACTTTTCCCCGATATGTGCGGTTTTTTCTTTTTTTTTTTTCTTTCTTTATCTTGAAGGTGTAAGCATATAAGAATAGCGGCCTTTGCGTGGTGAATGGAGACTGCCTTTGGCAAATTCACAGACTCAGACCACACATGGACATTCTGCAGCATGCTGAGTTTAATATCGCTGTTCTATTCATGTCAACCGGTGAAATAATCATAAAACCCGTCTCTTGTGAAAATGAAACGTTATGTAGGGCAGGGGCGAAAGGCCGACAGAGAATAACTTTCGCGTATTGTATACCAACCCAGATCATTACCTAAAAGTCGCTCGATCAAACGATCAACGATAACATTATTTTTTATTTTTCCTTAAATATTTATTATCTATAACGTCAGTTGTCCTCTGTCCATTTTCAAAAAACAGACTTCCGGTTGAGCTAGAGAGTCGAGTAAAAACAAATTTTGAAGCTAATTTTGAGCTAGATTTTTTAAAAATATCTTCATTTTTCAAAAAACTTTTCCTTCTTCAGAAAATCAAAATATGTCATTTTTAGTCATTTTCTCTGTCCGTGCCCGGAAACTATCTTCCCAATGAGCTAGAAGGTCGAGTAAAAACAAATTTCGAAGCTAACCATATGCAGGTTAGGGTGGTTCAAAATAAATCGAGGTTTTGAGTTCGAAAGTTTCGAGTTTTTTCGAGTTCGAAAGTTTGGAAGCGGAGCTTACATAATTCAGTTAAATTCGAGAAAAATATCAAGATCACGCGGTTTGGGGTTTAAAGAGAAAGCTCCCTATATCCGTGAGTATACCCGAGTATACCCGTGAGTATACTCCAGTACACCCGAGTACAGCCGTGAGTATACCCGAGTATACCCGTGAGTATACTCGAGTACAGCCGTGAGTATACCCGTGAGTATACCCGAGTATACCCTAGTACAGCCGTGAGTATACCCGAGTACACCCGTGAGTATACCCGTGAGTATACTCGAGTACACCCGAGTACAGCCGTGAGTATACCCGAGTATACCCGTGAGTATACCCGTGAGTACACCTTAGTACAACCGAGTACACTTCGAATTAGATCCCAGAAAAAATTGAAAATTAAAAGAATTTAGTGGAAAAATCACAACAACAACTATCGGTCAAAACGACTAATTCATCCGACTAAATTTAAAAAATTCTATTGTTTACCGTCGATTTATCGATGAGAGACCACTAGTAGCTAAAATAAAAATAAGTCTAATGTGCTTCTGTGTTAACTGACATAATTTATTAAAAAGGTAAGTGAGCGAGACGCCTTAAGGCCCGGTCAACTGGATCAGTTTATAAATGAAAAAAAAAGTATCACATCGACAGTAAACCTAAAGTACGATACCAGTAATTAAGGTCAGTTTTACGAGAGATCCGCACTTGCTAAACGAGTATACAAACACTTACTTTTTTTTTTTTTTTCTACGGATATCCTCGTGGACCTGACTGGTTCATTGTTACGCGCATATATCTTATTAAAAAAAAAAGGGATATGTACGTTTTTCAGCAATTTTAAAATCAATTTCCTTGAGGCCAAAAAAAAAAAAAAAAAATTTTGTTAATGATTTTCTCACGAATCGAAATTGCATAACGTATTAAAACAGACAACGATACCATTGTTTTAAATAATCAGCTCTCACTAACTCGTGGCAGATGAGGAATTTTATAATCTGTGTGACTTCGACGTGAGTTATGAGTTAAAATTTTGGAGCAAAGTAAGAGTCGAAATCGTGGTATATTATATCTATAATTGGACGGGCGGTATACATATAATGCAATTTCTGAATTTGATTGTCAATCGTGGTATTGACGTTTAACAAAGTTTTGTCGTGTTAGCTTCGGGTGAAAAAAGTTCGTATGATACCCAATTAGGGAATTAGGATTGTGAAACGAATCGGTTTTTACAGGGACAATGGTGGTCTATTAATCGTTATGCTGGGTCTTTGAAAATAAAGATGAAAGTGCAACAGGAATTGTTGTTTTTTTAATGCATGCTGATCTTAAACTGTTTAAAACCTAAGTAGGACCTTAATTCTTGACTAACTTTTTCTCGCCTTTGACCAAAAAATCTGACTTAGTTGTTTCTTTCTTTTGGCAAGGAGATACGAGTCTTAGTTACTGACAGCAGATTATATTGATCCCGCAACAAGCCCGTACCCAGAGGGGGAGGGCAAAAGGTGGTTCGGCCCAACCTTTGAATTTTTTTCTCTTTACCGAAAACTTTATTTGGAAGAGGGAGTTTTAGAGATTCCCTAAAATTTTTCCTAATCCATTTTTACTAAAAACAAAATTAATTCCTAATCCATTTTTCTTAAAAAAAAAAAAATAAAATAAATTTCTAATCCATCTTTCCTAAAAATTTTGGTCCCTAAAATTTTTTCCCTAATTTTTAATTTTCCTAAAAATTTTTGATTTTTGAAATAGCATTTCCTAAAATCAATATTTTTTCTAATTTTTAAATCCCTAAAATTTTTGTAGGCCTATGCAAAGTTGCAAATTTCGGCCTTTTTTTTATTCATTTTTGTTTCTTTTACATTTGAATATTTTATTGTTGTTTTTCATATTTATATTTTTATAGTTGTTCATTTTATAGTTGTAATTTTATGAAGGTTTATTAAAAAAACAAAAATAAAAAAGAAAAGCCTAAATTCGTAGCTTTGCTTAGAAAATTATTACAAAAATTTTAGGGATTTAAAAAATTAGGAAAAATATTCATTTCAGAAAATTTTATTTTAGGAATCGAAAAATTTTAGAAAAATTGAAATTAGGGAAAAAAATGGTTAGGAAAAAAATTTTAGTTCCTAAAACTTTCAGGAAAAATGGATTAGGAATTTATTTATTTTTTTTCTTTTTTGGAAAAACGGTTTAGGAAAAATGGTAGGGAACGACGACGGCTTCTCAGTAAAAAAAAAAAAAAAAAAAAAAAAAAAAAAAAATCAGTTTAGCGTCCGAAAAGTTAATAAAGTTCATTTATTGTTTTACAGTGTCTGATTTAATTGTATTTATTTTACTGAATTATTGTTTCAATTAGTTCATTTTTGATTAGAGGAATTGGGCAATCAAACACTAAAAAACGAAAAAAATTGTGATGGTATTTGTACTGATTTAATGTAGATCATGAACTGTGATATAAACTTTAGCTTGTTAATTTTGGATTTTTTATTTTTTCATTTTTATATTTTTCTCCAAGAAAATAAATCGTACAAAACTTTTATTTTCCTAGTACTAAACGATACTAAACAAGTACAAAACTTTAGGGCAAAAATAATTTTTTTTTCGAGGAAATATGGGGTCCTGCAGTAAGTAGAACTCCGATTTTTAATTTCCGTTTTTCTCTGGGATAATTGAAAGGTGCAAAATTTTATTTTGCTGGTACTAATTGAGTGCAAAATAGAACTGAAAACCAAATTTTAAAATTCCAATGTCGGGGCCCTACTTAATACTGGCCTTTTCCCAGTAAGCAAAGAAATAATAATATTTATAAAAGAGACCGAGTCAAAACCCCGACATTCAAAACCCCGACACTGGAAATCGGGGTTTTGAATGACGGGGTTTTGATTTTTGACTTTTATTATATTTTATTTTTAATTTAATTTAATTTATTTTTATTTTAAAAAATATTTTTAAATGACGGGGTTTTGAAATCAGCAGTTAAGTCTTATATATTAAAACGCTAAGGAAAATTTAAGCGATGTCAAACACGTACGGAGCACCTACCCGACCGATTTTGATAAAACTTTCAGAGGACGGTAGGTCCTTCTGACTTCAGAGTCCACGAGCTTTTATAAAATGAACATTCCCCTGAAAGCTTTACAGAACTGAGAAGTTCTTGGGAGCTTTCAGGAGAAAAAGTCAAGATACCACACAGACCGGCAGAGACCGACGGAAATTCCACAGACCGAGTGAGGTATAGGACTAAGCTCCCTATAGGTGTTCTAGTATTTCGTAAGACCGGAAGGGGGAGGGGGTTCTAGAAATTTTTACGATTTCTTATATATATGGGGAAGGGTTTTGGAAAATCTATGTAAGAATTTCTATTGCAATTTATTGCTCAGAAAATCTTCTATATTTAATTGTTACTAATTCTATAATCTTCTATGTAAGTGCTATTAAATTTCAAAACCCCGTCATTTCAAAAATTTAAAAAAATTTAAAATAAATTAAAATAAATTTTAAAAAAAACATAATAAAAGGCAAAAAGCAAAACACCACCTCCTTAGGATCCCTTATAAAATACTTTAAAAATATTTTTCAATATTTTAAAAGTATTATGAAAATATTTTTTGAAACAAGAAACGATAAAAATATTTAAAATATGCTAAATATTTTAAAAATGTTTTTATTGTTTTTCGTTTCAAAAAATATTTCCACAATATTTTTAAAATATTTTATAATATTAAATATTTTTTGCTTATTGGGTTCTTGCTTCCTTTTCCTTCTCTCGCTTTGCCTGTTTCTACTATAACTTTTGTTTCCCATGCTTTATGTTTTGACATTCCATCATATGCCAGAATGCAACAAAAAAAGAGCTTTTTATACCAAAAACCATTGAAATTCTTCCTCCCATTCATTTCAAAACATTTTTATCATCCAAATTAACCAATAAGGCATCACGTGAAAAAAAAACGGAGTCTTTTGTGCCTATTTTACGACTGTATTTAATGTAACCATCCCAAATGTGGGAAGAGAAAAAATATTAAAAAAAAAAAAAAAAAAACAAGCAATCGATTTTAAACCGGGATGCTATTTTCGGTCGAAAATTTGTCTATTTTGCCATGGGTGAAATCCGTTTTTAGTGAAAATAAAAAAAAAATGTGTGCCCAATTACGATAATTTTCATCCATTTGGGACTCATATAAATCCAAACCAAAAAAGAAATTTATTCCTTAATTTCATCTAGAGAAATGATATTGGAGGCGTTTTAAGTGACGGCTTTTGTTCTCCGTGGGCGCAATTTAACGAATCGTCAATTTTCAAGGTAAAATAAAGAAGATTCGTAAGTTAAACATCATTATAAACGTCCCGAAAAAAATAATACCAAACGATATAACAAGTGTAATAAATTAATTTTCAGTAACCGGTGAGAAGAATTCACCGCAAGGGCGGATTTAAATCTAAAACGAAATTAAAAAAACGAGATAAAAAAAAAGCACCAAAAGCAAATGAAATCGAAAATGTGAAAGAAAAACATTAAATGGGTGTCAGTGTGCCATACAATCTTTGGAACAATACGGTCTTGGTTAATGTTATTGTCACACACGTCGCGTGGGATGTCCTCAGACTCATTTTCCAACATTAACCGACTTCTACAAAGTCACGATTCAATCTTGCTTCACTGCCTAATTTTTTTTTCTTTTTTTTTTTTTTGCCATCGATTATAAAGGTGACAGATCGATTAGTAAAAAAAAAAAAAAAAAATTGATGAAAGTTTTCAAGTAAGTCTTGGCTATTTTCTCTCCGGATAAAAATCTCGAATTCCAAAACAATCAAAACGGAAGAATTTAAAAAATGAATTTCTCTTGCAAAAAAATGCGAATGGTATTCCCAACGTGATATCGAAACAAGCGACAGGCCTAAGGCGGTCGCGTGCTTCGTATAATGGCCAAATGATAGGTATGACAAATGCTTTTACGGCCCAAGGTCATTCAGCATTGACCCATCCCTTTCGTATATTACATTAGCAAAAACCTTCAAGGGCTGGGAAATTGGAAAGTCGTGTAACAACAACATAATCCTCTTTTTCCTTTCTTTCATTCATTCATTCATTCACTCGTTTGCATGCAAAATATTTCAGCGATGTATATAATAGCTTTTTTTTTTCCAGGGTGGATTTTTCTCGCTTTTCACGCAACTCCTTACTTTTTAATTATTCCTAAATAATAAAAATATTTTTTGTCTTGTGATTCGCGTGTTTGGACGATTTTTTTTTTCTAAACCGTTTAAAAAAAATTCGTAATTACTTTATTTTTTTTAAAGTTTACCTCAAAAACCTATACCAAATTACAGGTTTATCCCACGACAACATTTTTTTTTTTTTTGTTTTTAGAAAAATAAAAAACAACAATTTATAATTAATAAATGAAAATGATAGAAAATTGAGTCATTCAAAAAACCGCATCGCAACGTAATTAAATCGTAAACCATGACTATTCAAGTGGATCAAAGAAAGAAACGATCAATGCTATTGGAAAGATTTATTTTCCATTCTCCCCATTGATACAATTTTGAAGAATTCTTTTTTTTTTTTTTTTTTTTCTAATTAAACGATTTAAACAAAATGGTCAGGAGAAGAAAAGATTGTCTCAATTTAAACATGGATTTACCATTGGTCAACCTGGCAAATTACCAAAGTGCCCTAGTACTTGAAGGTGATGAGATTGGGTTTAATGAAAAAAAAAGGACAGTAAAGAGCAAAAAAGCAGCAATCAATTAATAAAAGTAAAGGTCATAAAGGGATGGGGGGAACCAAAATAAATCGAATCGGATGAGCCCGAAGGTCGCGGAGCTTGTTGGAGTTAGATGAATGTGACGAATATGTTTGGTGAACATGTTCACCCAACATTTTCACCGAACATGGAAAGAAAATATGTAGGGGACCTATATATTAACAAAAATGTTGGGTGAAAATGTTTGTCCAACATGTTCATCTAACATTTCATAATACATGTTGAACTAAGGGTGCAAATTCACTATGGAATGTTGTACCAACAAGTTGGACAAACATTCCACACTAATTTTGGCGTAGGAGTAAATTCTGCAATAGTCGATTCGTTCGCTTGTCAAACATGTTGATACAACAAGTTCGTCCAACATTCCAACAAGTTGGAGTAACATGTTGGTCCAACATTACATTTGCACCCTAATAATTCACTCAACATTTTCCCCAACTTGGGGCGCATGCCGAATATGTCGGGTGTTAGGGTGCAAATTTACTATGAAATGTTGTTGGTCCAACATTCCCAGTCACTATGGAATGTTTTACCAGCCTGTCGGTCCAACATTGCATAGTGAATGTGCACCCTTAAAATGAGGAACATGTTCTGTTCACTAACATGTTAAAAACATTTTCAACGAACGTGTCCTAAAACTCCGCACTGCTTAGGGCGCAATTACACGCCAAACATGTTCAGCGAACATGCAGGACAAATATTTTCGTCGAACATTTTTCCTGACATGTTGGGAAAGCTCTAAATAAGCAGTGACGGTTTTTAAGCATGTGAAAATGTTTGCCTAAAATGTTCGCCACTACCCAAAATGTTTAAAAAAGCGTCACTGCCTTCCCCTGCATGTTGGGGAAAATGTTTGGTGAAAATGTTTGTCGAACATGTTCGCCACTTTTATCAAAAACCAACATGTTTGCCCAATATGTTTGCCGCATATGTTGGGGGAACATGTTGGACCAGCATTTCGTACAACATTTTCCCCAACTTGAGGCGTAACTTCACGCCGAACATGTTGGGTGTTAGAGTTGGATGAAAGTGACAAACATGTTCACCCAACATGTTGAAAAGATTTTCATCGAACATGTCAAAAAGCGCCGCATTGCTTGTGTAGAGCGTCCTCTATATATTTAGGAAAATGTTAAGTGAAAATGTTTGTCCATGTTCGAACAGGTTGGACTAGAATTTCACCCATGAAAGTTGGGTGAACATGCTGGAGTAACATTTCACCCAACATTTTCCCCAACTTGGGGCGTAACTTCATGCCATGCATGTTGGGTGTTAGAGCTGGATGAAAGTGACGAACATGTTTACCCAACATGTTGAAAAGATTTTCATCGAACATGTCCAAAAACGTCGCATTGCTTGTGTAGAGCGTCCTCTATATATTTAGGAAAATGTTAAGTGAAAATGTTTGTCCAACATGTTCACTATGCGTGCAAATTCACTATGGAATGTTGCACCAAAATGTTGGACCAACTATCCACACTAATTTTGGCGTAGAAGTAAATTCTACAATAGTCTATTTGCTCGTTTGTCAAACATGTTGGTACAACATGTTTCTCCAACTTGTTCTACGAATCTGTTGGTCAAGAATTTCATAGTGACTTTCCACCCTGAACATGTCCGCCATTTTTATCCAACACGAAATTGTTAGTCCATCATTTCGGGTGAACACGTTCGAGTTGGATGAAAGTGAAGAACACTGAATCTTCAGCCTTCAACATATTCGGTGTGAATTTGCGCCCTAGGAAGGCTCTATACATTAGCACCGATGCTTTTTTGAACAGGCTGGGTGAAAATGTTTCCAACATGTTCTCTGAATATGTTCATCACTTTTAAACAGCACCAACATGTTCGCCAAATAAGTTCATCCGACATTTTGTCGTGAATTTGCGCTCTATCAGCATTCAAGCCACGAGTCTCAAATCAAGGATTTTTTTTTTTTAGTTTTAAAGACAATCCACCTTCTAATCCTCAGGTAGGATAACTAAATTTTTGAAAACTAAGTAGAGAAAAAATTGATTGGAAGCTGGATCATCCAGCTTAGTTTTCAAGGATTTTTTGCCACAACAAAATAATTCGCTAGGAAAAAACATTGGAAGAAAGCAAGCAGAATGCTGTAGCATCTAACGTCTGCATTTCACAATTTTGCTTCTGCCCTAGCAAACTCCTTGATCATTTCAGGTCTCTCCAAAATTTTCTTTTACCAAAAGAAATCGATTTCTCGCAATTAATAATGCGAATAACAAAAAAAAAAACGTTTCGACTTGTCATCACCTAGTAAAAATTACATTACATAAAAAAGTAACGTTATAGCGTCTAATTACGACGTTCACTTCCTACTTTTTCTAAATTTACAGCATGCAAAATTTGCCCAATTTGCGAAATTCGAATTCTTTAAAATAACAAATGATCTGTTAAAAATATTCCTAATAAACTTCTGACCGGTCATGGGACCGCTTTTGAAAAAAAAAAAATTAAAGATATTCATCCCGCTAACCAACGGTTCTTCTACATGGACATTCCGTCAGACTACCAAATTAAAAACAAATGATTTAACAAAAATCATATACAAAAGGCTGTAAAAGATTTCCTCTGAGCGTATTACCTTTTGTCCCCCAACAATGGATCCCATTGTTGCATAACTTGTTCAAATCGTCTTCTACATGCACGAACAATTCAATTTAACGTTAGTCCCGAATAATACTTTTTGATAAGAATAACATGTCGCTAAATTATTATTCAATATTGGTTTGGAGTCCGTCCGCTAATCAAAAAAAATTATCTTTTTCATCTGAACCAGAACAATAACAATAAAAAAAAAAAAAATTTCTTACATGTGATTGAACTTTTTACATGATTTCCTTTTTGCTGCCTTTTATAGAAGTGTACATAATTTAAAACTAACTTGATGAGCGATAAAAAAATCTAAGTTTTTTTTTTAAAAGTTAACTGTGGTTTTCGTATGAGGAAAGCTTAATAGCTCCATACGAGAGGTTAAAATTTAATTGAAGCGTTTCGCCTTATTTCTCACTTAAAATGATTTATATCGTTTTAAAAAAAATAATTTTTTTCTAATATTTTTATCCGATCCGTTTTTGACTAATCCGAAAATGAATTGTGACTAAAAAAAATGTAATAAACATTTCAACGGTCTCAAAAGTCACGTTACTTTTTTGATATATAACACGTTTTAATTAATCATATAAACGAGACTCCAACTCTTTCTTTTTTTTTTCTCTCTTCTTGAAGAAAAACGGTTGATTTGAACCGCCTTGACCTTGTTGACCTTATTATAGAAAATCAAGTGCTATTGTCAAGGTATGATGAAAACAAAACAAAGTGTAAAAATATAAAGAAAATAAGTGGAAAAGTAAAAAATGAATTTTCAAAAAGACGAATAAATCATTCTGGTTACAAAAAATGATGAATAGATGCGGTTTTTTTTTTCTTAATTTTTTTGTGATAAAATACTTAGCAGCAGCATCTTCCGCCGTTAATTTGTTTGTTGCGTGTTCCCTCCTCCTAATTAAGAGGAAGGACACCTAGCGCCCAAAAAACCAGACGCGAAATTAAAATTTAAAATTAAAATATTAAAAAAAAAAGATGCGAAAATTAAGTCTGTTGACAACTGGTTACCCAGAGGCAATCAGTTTATACAGTCGATAATGATAATAATTTGAGAATAGCCAGACGGATTATTAAAGTTTTTGGGCAAAAAGTAATTTAGCTCTGGAAAAATTTGCGCAGCAGCTCGGATGCCTAAAACCAATCAAGGTTAATTTAACTGGATCGACTTGGACATAACAATCGTGGTGAGTTTTGCTGGCGGTAATATTATTATGTTCACGCTTTGGATGGGCTAAATAAAAGTGGTAAAAGTCCGAGAACTTTGGGAAAACCTTTTCCGAGATTAGGGACCTATGCAATGCGTATCAATGGATGCTGGCCATTTAGAGCTTTCAGACTGGCAAGTCAGACTTAGGACGACTGGCAACCGAGCATTTTGATGCGCTCTGGAAAAAAAAAAGTTTGCCCTTAGGAAAGGATTGTCTACCATTTTTCTAACCCACTTTTCCTAAAAAAATAAATTCCTAATCCATTTTTCCTAAAAATTTTAGTTCTTAAATTATCCTAACTCTTTTTTTTTCTAATTTTGAATTTTCCTAAAATTTTTTGATTCATAAAATAAAATTTCCTAAAATGAATACTTTCCCTAATTTTTTTATGAAAAATTTTAGTTAAAAATGTTTTTCATAATTCTGTACGTCAGAGTAGAACTCGACCAAGACATAAATTTTTCTCCGTATGAAAAACTTTTAAATGCGTTCCCGACCATTTATCCTAAAAATTTTGGTTCCTAAAATTCTTTTTCTCCTCTTTTTCGATTTTCCTAAAATTTTCTGATTCCAAAGATAAAATTTTCTAAAATGAATATTTTTCCGAATTTTTTTATGAATTTATAGGTTTTTGATAATTCTGTACATTACCTCAGGGTAGAACTCGACCAAGACAAAAATTTTTCTGCGTATGAAAAACTTTTAAATGCGTTCCCGACCATCATTTATCCTAAAAATTTTGGTTCCTAAAATTTTTTTCCTAAATTTTTTTTTCTCCTACTTTTTGATTTTCCTAAAATTTTTTGATTCTCAAGATAAAATTTCCAAAAATAAATATTCTTCCAAATTTTTTAAACCCCTAAAATTTTTTCATAAAAAAAATTAGGAAAAATATTCATTTTAGGAAATTTTATCTTAGGAATCAAAAATTTTTAAGAAAATTCAAAATTTAAAAAAAAAAAAAAGGTTACGAAAAAAATGTTAGGAACCAAACTTTTTAGGAAAAATGGATTTAGAAAAAATGGTCGGGAACGCTTTTTAAATCCTCACCCCAATACTCCTCCCCATTTACTTTTTGGGGAAATTCGTGCAGCCCCGTAGCCAGGGGGGCGGGGGCATAGGGTGGCTCAGCCCCCCTTTGGAAAAGCTTGAGCCCCTCTGTAAATTTGACTTGGCCCATGTATTTTCCCTATCTTCCATGTTATAAGGCTCCATTTAGAGCCCCCCTTAAAATATCTTGTGCCCCCCTTTGCTTCTCAGGCTGGCTACGGGCCTGAATTCGTGATTCGGAGAAACTCCCCTCCCCCTGAAATGCTAAAATCTTTACATGGCCCCCTATACGGATTAGAAAAATTATAGGCACCGACTTCTCGAAATTTCATTAAGTGTTTAAAGTCAAAGAGAGTAGTGTTTAAGATTTTACTTCCTATTTTCCTGTCCCGGACCATTTTAGCAATTATTTTCTTAGTATTAGCAAATACTTACATAGATGGGTTGCTACTCCAACAGACAAATTTAATGATAAAAATCTTACCTGGAAATGAAAAGACAGAAACAACATTAAAATAACATAATATACAGTAATAAATCATCAGTTAACATTTCCAGTATTTTTCCTTTGGGAATATTTTTACGAATTTTTAAGGACTTTTCAGGGCTTCTCAAATTTTTGCAAAGTCATAGGATACGGTTGGCCAAAAATATTCTTAATCAATAAACTAAGAAACTCATAACGAACAAATTTTACGAAAATCCGCCGGCAAAATCCAACATTGGAGGGGCAATAGCCCCCCCCCCCAAAAGGAGGTGGTCGGGCAAAAATCGGTGACGCGGCGATGAATTTTGAACTGCGTGGAGCCTTTGAGCTGCGTTTACTATTACTTGAATCTGCAAAGAATATTTTTGTCTGTTCCGACAAATTTTAAGCTGCTAAGCCGGTTGTTACATGATGGAACAGTTTCAAACAACTTGTCAACTCGAAGCTTATGCACGTTAGATTGTGATAAATATTTGTCAACCAGCCGTAGTTTAGACAGGACTTGTGTGGCAAATATGATGCCTAATCTTCAAATATAAGAGCCTGCATTCGGTAGCGAAATAGCAAAACATCTGAACATAAAACAGTCATGAATTTTAGTAGCCGTTCTGTTCCCTGATTAGGCATTCCTTTTCATAATGGGGGGAAATAATTATGTTGGTATTGTGGAACTCTACGTCATAAAGAAAAGCAAGGTGATAATGGGTGCGAATAACCCCAGTAAAAATTTAAAATTGGGGTTCCACAGGAATAACCGTTCACAACAAAATTAATGATTAGTAATTTAGCGTTTTCCATCAAACCCTGAATAAGTTTATAGTTAAAATTTAGGATTTATTGCGGTTATTCTTCTCTGGCAAATACTCTCACTACTTGCTATATTTTCCTTAATTTAAAATTCAATACTTGCAAAGAATGGCTCACATCCATCGATCAGTATTCAACTTTTTTCACTTTGAACGACTTCAGGCTATATCACAGATTTTTATTTAAATATAAAAAATAACAGCTTTTTCTGAAATGAGTTATGAAAATTCCGCTTATTAATTTTCGTTCTAATCGTAATTAAAAATCTTTCATAAAAATGTTTGCGACATCAGACGCAACGATTCTCCCGAAAAAAATCGACGACAGCATAAATTTTCCTGGAAATTGGTGGGATATTAATTAAATTAAAAAACTGGAATTAACTGGAATTTTCCGCCTAAGCTGTCGTTAAAACGAAGCCTACACAGTGGGTGGAATATTTCTACCTGGCGCTTTTAAAAAACTAAAAACAGACGAAATTTTCCTCAGTTTCAAGCCCTGATCCTGTCCCTATGAATCTTTGAATCGAATCCGAAAAAAAATTACACGTCACTCCATCTTCATAATTAAAAAAAAAAAAACGTCGCACTCATTTACATTTTTACCCAAACAATAATTACGTGCAAATCAACTCCCGAGAAAAACTCCTCCCAACTAAATATTATTTTTAATCGTTCGTTATTAAGTGAGAAAATTCCAAGAGAAGATTCCCTCCTCATTATAATAGCTTCTTATAAAATCGCTCTCAAACATGTGTCGCCAGACACCATCAACCTTTCCAACCACTTCAATCTCATTAACCTCAGCAAAACACTAGACTATTATTTTTTTTTTTTTTAATACCACAGACACGAAATTAAAACATTGTACATTTCATAATTAAACACATTCAAGAACAATCAACCTTGAACCGGAAAAGCGTCCTCCTTGAAATGGGATTGAGAACCATTTCTTATTATTATTTTTTTTTTCTTAAATCTTTCCTTCCAATTCTGCAATCAATCTCAAAAAAAAAATTAAGGAGTGTAATGCATTTTTTTGTTTGAGATCTCAATATGAAGCACATCTTGAAGTTTGGATTGTTAAGGTCATTTACTTTCCTTTTTTTCTTATAATTTTTTCAAGTAGGAGCATATCATGACTTGCCGACCCATCTCTTTTCAAAAAAAGTTAAAAACAACATCGATACTTTTGACGGATTTATTTTGATTGGCGCTCCGAAGGAAAAAAAAAATAAATTAAATAAAAAAATCAAAAGTAAAGCACATACGAAGGGCACGTGAACTTCCTTTCGACGTTAAAAATCATTCAACAACGTGATAGAACCTGACTTCTGACTTCTGACCGATGAAATGTAAGGAAATAATAAAAGTTATTATGTAATTAATATGAGGTAATGATTGCAGAGGGCGTGGCAGGCCATCACGCTATAATCCTTCAAGCACAATCCCTCCGTCTATTAACCAGTTTTTGCCGAATTCCAGAAAGATACCTTTTTGATTAATTTTTAGCTACTTCGTAATTAGTTATGACTGTGAGGGATTTCGCAATGGGGCACATCATCATCATCATCATATAAAAATTTCTGATCTTTTTATTTTCTCCTCGTCTGGCATTTCACGATGTAACATTTTTACGGTAAGCAAATAAAAACCATCATGATGCTGGTCATACAGGAAGAATTTTGTGTGGTTTTCATCGATTTTGACTCGTTTAAATTTTTTTTTATGGTGGAGGGTTTTTTGCAGGAAATCCTGTTGTGATTTTCAAAGATGATACAAATCGGTAAAGCGTGTCACGGTAGAACGGACGC
Source organism: Liposcelis bostrychophila (assembly GCA_037577465.1). Classification (NCBI taxonomy): domain Eukaryota; kingdom Metazoa; phylum Arthropoda; class Insecta; order Psocodea; family Liposcelididae; genus Liposcelis; species Liposcelis bostrychophila. The sequence continues at coordinate 11,166,690 of CM075212.1, forward strand.
GAAAACTTTCTCCCTCATCCATGGCTTGTTACATGATTCGTTGAACGCTAATTATTAATATCGTTTTTCAAGGCTGGCCCTGCACTTTTAATTTGGTTCTGAAATATTATTAGCATCGTAAAATCTAGACCATTCAAATCAGCTTTTTTTTTTTCTCCCATTATTATCCCAATTTGTTCCGAACTTTTTCCTTTCTTCGATTCTTTCGCAACATTTTTCCCCCCAAAAAAAACTGTTTTTACGAGAAAATATAAAAAACGAAATATGTATTGTATCGTTCAAAGCACATCGTTTCGAGTCATGCCAACGGTTAAATCACATCAAAGTAAATCGTATACATTTTTTTTTTAATTCCACGAAATCGAAATAGTTGCTTGAATCAATTATGTATCCTAATTTGGAAAGATATTTTAAAAAATAAAAAATCACTCTTGCTTTTTTTGATTATAAGTTCTTCTTGAATTATGGCCTTTGGCCACAATTACCACAGTGGCTAGAAGAAAAACTTTCGTGGAAATTTGTATGTGGATCCTTTGCGATCGGCGCTTTTTGATGTTCTCCTCTCATCTCGATTTTCAAATTAGTAATAATAAAAAGTTTTTTTTTTTTTTTTTTTTTTTTTTTGATCTTTTATTATTCTCCGTAATAACTGAAACCGACCAATAAGAAATTTAGCCTGTCAGCATGCAAAATTACTCACCGCGGATTAATAACCAAAAATTTAAAAATTCCAAATAATCATTTTTTCTTACATCAATTTTCACGAATTAAATTTATTAAAAAAAAAAAATAATAATAATAATAATAATAATAAACCACCGACAAATTTTGTTTTGCTAACAAAAACTAACTAAAGGTAAAGGTTATATACTAGCTTGGCAAATTTCCACATCGTCTCAGATCCAAATTCGAAACGGTTCCTCAGTTGCGTAAGTTGACAAACAATTAAAAATATTTCGGTTGAAAATCCATTTTTCATTTTTTTCATCGGTTCCCAGAAAAAAAAGACTGACCTTGCAAAAAAAAAAAAAAAAAAAAAAAAAAAAAGCATGCGACATTAACCCTCTCCGCATCATTTTTCCTCTGACCTTTAAGCAAAAAAATTGCTGGCGATCCATAAAAAAAAAAAGTGAAAAATGAAAAACGAAGCGGAAAAAAATTATTTTTAATCCCAGCTTTAATATTTTGGCTCATCTCCAATAGATTCCCTTTTAACCCTTTAAAGACAGAGGCATCTATGGATGACCAACAAATTTTTTCCTCCTCTGGGAGGGAGAGCACTTTCAGGAACAAAAAATTGCTTATTCGAAAGCAAAAAATGTCTTGTGACCAAACATTTTCTTAAAAATCATGCGATCAAGTTAGCATATCGCATATCGACCGAGTAGATGATCCAACTAACACGAACGATAGAAATAAAGTGTAGTTAGTTAATTTGGTCAGCTTTCAACATAAAAAAGTTTAAATAAATGGGATCTGGGTTTATACCAAATAAACAATTTTATATGCTTATTAAATGAACCAACGTTACCGGGTCTGATTATACGACATTGTAATAAAAGCAACCGGAATCATCGCAGCATCAAAATGCAACAATGAAAAAAAAAAAAAAAAAAAAAAAAACTACCGGTTACGACTGTTGCAAGGGAGCAACGCCTTGCAGTACCGGTAGTCATTTTTATTTGCTTGACATATGTAGAACAAAGACGTATCCGATAAGCCCGGGTATAAAATAAAAATTATTAGCTGATCCCTTATTAAGATTTTAAAGCGCCAGAGTCGAAAGTTTTTGTTACATTATTATTTAAAAAAAAAAAGAGTAATAGAATAATAATAATAAACAAATAAAACAAATTCAGGTTAAACGGTTAAACGGCTAAGATAAAAAGAAATAAATTTGGGAAGCGCATGAGACCTAAGCAGAGCATGACGGGGTATCGGTAAACAACTCCTGATCTTCTGCATCATGCATGGCATATTGATCATAATAATTACATCGGTACGTTCTTATTATTTCATAAAAATAATGAAAGTGTAATTCTTTATCAGATGATTATTCTCATTCAGTTATAGAATTCGGTTTTTTTTTTCTTTTTCATTATTTTTTCATCGACATCGACATCCTACGCAAATCAGTCGTATCGCAAAAAAAAAAAAAAAAAACGAAGTTTGTCATCGCAGACGATATAATAGTATATTTTACACGCTTTCTATTTCGTCCAACAAAAAAAAAAAAAAAAAAAAAAAAAAAAAAAAAAAAAAATTGAAAACAGTAAAAAAATATTTCGCTGGAATTTCTGTTTTGTAACAAACAGTATGTAATCGTAATTAGCATGCACGTACCGTACGTTTATTTGAATTTAATTAAATATCATCAAAAAATGTATACAGTTCATATTTTCTCCTCTCGGTTTCGTGGAAATGCCTTTCATTATTATATTATTCGTTTGTTGCGGTCCTTCAAAAACCCAAGGTAATATGTATTTAAAAGCACAAAAAATAAATCCGAGGGAAAAAAAAAAAAAAAATTCTCGATAATTTTCTGTCAGTTTTAATATTAGGACTTACAACGTGCCTTGTTCTCATTTTTTCTCCCTTTGCACGGGATGAGTTGGGAATTATACAGGACGGCTTATTATTTTTGCCGACAATTTTCTAAACGTCGGAAACAGGCTGGACCGATTTTTTAAATTCCGTGCGTCGGAGGTGAACTAACGTATCTCCATCGTAAACATGGATTGGAGATAGCCTGTTTCGACATTTCGTCTAAGTGTCACGTGATCAAAAGTTTACACTAACATGAGCGTGTAAACTTGTAGTCACATGATTTTCGCAAAACACACTATCGGAGTCGAAACACACTATCACCAATTATATTTACGATGAAGATACGTTAGTTCACCTCCGACGCACAGAATTGTTCTCTCCCCTGTCTGATTTGTCAGTGAGGATTGTTTACTACATAATGCCTGGAGGGGGAGGGGGTCAAAAATAAGAGAAGACGGCGTTACGTAATATATGGACAGCCCCTTCTTGCATTTTCGATTGAGTTTTTTTTTTTTTTTTTTTTTTTGAATGATTTGGGGATCGACTTGACACGGCTGTTCAGGTAACGACTCGCGATCAATGAAGTTAAGCTTCAACGATCGCGGTCGGAAACTGGATGGGTGACCATCGAAGCTCCTCTCTATCTAGGGGAGAATATTGGAACCTACATGTAAGTTCGTATTATGGTGCTGGGTTTAATTTAATAAGGGCATAACTGTGTTTCACGTAAACTAGAAAGCTAAGAATGAATCTAATAAAAAACTGAGAATGAAATAGTATATTTCATCACTAGGGCATTATGGGTAAAATAACAGCGGGACGAAAACGTCGAGGTGTTACTTTACCCATAATGCTTTAGTCAATGAAAGATTCTTTTCTTTATAAGTGGCAAGCCTGCAGAGACAATACTACCAACATTGCTTTTTAGGTTGGCAAACTTGCTTTGCATCAAAGTTGTTGCTCATGACGTCAGAGGCATGATATTTGTGAAATATCATGCAGGTGGTGTCAGTGTGATATAATGAGGCCTTTTTAGTTTGTTATTATGCAGCTAATATCTCCGAAGTAGACGACACTAATAAAAGGCGATTTCATTCGCGTATAAAGAAGATGGTAGTAATATGCTTCAAGCAGACTGTTACCATGAATTTCAATTTCAAGAAACGGTCTCTAAAAAACCATTACCATTTTATTTTTTAAAATTATTTAGTTATATGCGATTCGAATGTTGTTCAGGAGGAAAAAAAATAAACAATTACAAAAATCAAGCCTTTAAACCTCAAGGTGAAGTTTTAAAAACCTGCGGGAGTTGGTTTGACGAAAACCGGAGATCTCGGCTGTACCAAAAAACGGGCGAAGCAGAAGGCGAAGCCTTCTCAAGGCTTCGATATATAAGATCGTAGGTGCTTGAATTAAAATGTTTGAAATAAATCGAAGAGTGGATGGAGCCGTTTTCAACTCCAGAGGGAAGGATAATTGAAGAACGCTAAGCACGCAACCTGAGTCCAGGGGGAAGGCCATAAAGCGCCTTGTTTATTTTTAATATATAGGTGAATAATTTCAACATGCATGATGAACGGATCCACAATAATTAGAGTTGTATGTAGCCGGCGTTAATCCAGTAATTCGGGTGACCACCAGCTTTTCCGAAAAAAAAAATTAATTTAATTAAATTATAGCGCGATTCTCTCATTGCCATTGGTTTACACGAATGTTTCACTAAAAAAAACAAGATATGCCCATGGGGTAACTTTTAACATCTTTTTACGTAATTAACTTCACTATGAAGTAATTAAACATTTTAAAAACACGAATCAATTTAAGGGATATAATTGGGGAACAGTATACAAAAAAAAAATTGTCATGCGGTTTGGTATGATAAAACATGGACTCGCTTCATGGAACAACTGCCCTTAGGGGTTTTCAAATTCATTTCGACAAATCTCGCTATTTGAATAAATTACTTCTCAACTACTACATTTACTTTTTTTTTATCTTCATATTAAAAAAGAAGAAAAAAAAAACTAAAAGTGTTCGGTTTGATACGTACAACCAATTAGCCGATAAATCGAAATATTCCTACTAGTTCTTACAACAGACCTAAATATGTGAAATTAATATTTTATACGAGAAGACGTACCACGCACATTTTTTTTTCTCTACAACGTCGTGCAACCTGTTTTTTTTTTTTAAGAAAAAAAAACTCAAGTATTTCTTTTATTTTGAATAAAAGTGCAGTGTTCATGGATCAGACATTTAATACCAGACGGTTTTGTGTTTAAGGAGAGAAAAAAAAAATGAAATACGTCTGGCTTTTTTTATTTTGATGTGCCCATCCTTCAAATGACTAATTTATATTCTACATTTAACGCAACAAAAGGTGGCGTATCCGAGGCAGGTACGGTGCTTACCTGGGATGGAGAGTGACAACGCGTTAAAATTATCTGATCTCTTGACACTACATATATTCAAATATATCCATTCATACCGCAAAGTTTATTTTTTATCTTTTTCAAAACAGTAGTCGCAAATCAAAATCGAACGTTAAAACTATTTTTTTTTACTTTATGGATTCTGGAAGAAAATCATACATTTCTACAATAATTTTTATTTAATCCCCAGGCTGTTTTCACGATTTTATCAAGCAACACCCTTTTTTTGTTTATTACCTATCTATTTATTCTCCCGAGATTATCATCATCGTTATAGTGCATTTCGTCTTTTTTTTTTTTTTTTTTTCGAGCTCTCCTCCTTCTTCTTTACAATGGTCCTTATCTTAGTAAGAAAAAAAAAATTTCTTCTTATTGTATGACAACTGATCCATTTGTCACGAATCATCCATCTCATTTTATCTATTGTGTATTGTTTTCGACAAAGACTCGAAAATCGTGTTTGGCAAATTGTTGCGACTCATGTTTGATTTTTTTTTTTCGGGATTCCAAATAATGAACGCACGCATCAACTTTATCTACAAGCATTCGCGGCTCTCGGAAAAAAAAAATATTATAATCGATTTTTACAGTTTTTTTGATCGTTCAATGGATTGAAACATTAATAAAGAAAAATATCACGGCCCATCGACAACTATATATTTACTTTGCATATTTTACCATTGTTTTAAGTTAAAAAAAAAAAAAAAGAAAAAAAGAAAAGAAAAGATGAATATCTTTCTTTTGGGGCGTAAAAGTCAGGGGAAACCTCCTTTTCCCACGTGAGAAAAGACCTTGGAGGAAGTAAAGAGTTGACATTACAGTGATACCCGATCATACTTGAATCAGGTTCAGGTTCAGCTCGTAAATCTCAGGTCTCCCGAGATGATAATTCGAACATTGACCTCGACAAGGCAGACGATCAAGTTTGAATTCTCTGTTTCCTCTCGTCTCATCTTGTTATTCCCCCATAAAATATGACTTGCGAAAATCTAATAACTACGGATTTAACTTGATGATGTTTATTTATCGGATTTTTTTAAAAATTAAGTCTTTCGCAATTAGAAGAGAAAAAAAAAGAAGTTTTTTAATTATTTATACTGCTCAAATTTTTTTACCGTCTTTTTTTTTTTTCGTTTTTGTTTTCTTTGGGCGGTGATTTCCACCCCGGTTATTTTAACGTTAGATCTATTTTAGGTGAGAAAAATCGATTATTCCAGGTATGCATAACGAGCTCAAAAAAATAAAATTAGTATTTATCATATGAGGTAGTGGATTAAAAGAAGTCCCGTCACGACGTAGTTCCCTCCCTAAACAAATTTCTGTTGAAATTTTGTTTCATCTTAGATAATATCTATCTATTTTCTGCTTCACGATCCCTATTTTTAAAGGTAAGTTGATATGGAATGAAGTTAGTATGTCCAAAGGGTATTTTTTATTCGTCTTAATTCTTTTGGGAAAAAGATAGCACAAATATCCTTTTTTTTTTTTTAAATATTTAGGACAATATTTTCCCATGCTTTATGAGATAAGAAAGTCTCAGGTTTATTACGTTCTTTCAATAGATTGGGTTGTAAACTGAGTACTCTATCATTAGTAAAAAAAAAAATAAGGTTCAATTTCACCCTTAGAATACAAAGCTTGCATTGATACAATGGTGCTACCGTTTGATATACAGACAGAAACAGGTAAAAATTGTGAAGTTCGAAATTCTCTAGACATGTATGAAAGTTGAAAAAATTAGTGAAGTCTTACAATAAGTAGTAGGAAAGAGGCTGGCCGATGAAAAGCGTAAAATGATTTTCAAGCAGTTTCGAAAATTCCGTGCGTCGGAGGTGAACAAACGTATCTCCATCGAAAATATAATTGGAGATAGTTTGTTTCGACCGTTTGTGAAAATCACGTGACTACAAGTTTACACGCTCATGTTGGTGTAAGATTGTGGTCACATGACACTTTCGCGAAATGTCGAAACAGATTATCTACAATCATATTTACGATGGAGATACGTTAGTTCACCACCGTAGCACGGAATTTTTTACCCCCTCCTTCCTTCGGCAATACCTAACTTATAGGGAGCAAGGATGGAGAACCTAATTGGTTTCATCAGTTACTTTTTCAATTTTGTTTTGTTTCAAATATCGAGTCACTCTTAATCACAAATTATTTAACCCAAACCGAATCAAACCCTTGGAAAATCATAGCCGAAATATCAGAATTGGAATTATAATCAATAAAGAAAATAATGTAAAACCAAAACCGAACCAAAAACCGTAATTTTTCAATTTTTAGGTCGAAAAAACCTGGTTCTCAGCCAAAATGCTGACATTATATGGTTTCCCATCCCTGATGGGAAGATTCGTTGTAATGTACCCCTCTTCCCTCGGGTGCTTACGTAATATTTAAATATGGCTCCTATGATGGCATTTATGGTCCCCTGTTTTGCACAAGTAATGCGGTTCGGTCTCTGTAACGATTCAGGGTACAGGAAATTGGCCAATAAAAGCCGTAAAATGTCCCTAAAGTATTGCAGTCCTTAGCCGGAACAAGTAGAGGGACCGCTAGGGTCTCTTACAGGAGTCCAGACAGCATTTTCAATCCATTGGACATCCTGTGGATTGTCCAACAGATATTCACAGGATATCCAAATCCATGGATCCATGGGATAAATATAGGACGTCCAAAGGACGCTTTTTGGATCAGTGCGGACGTAGGTAAATCCAAAGGACGTAGGACGTCCAATAAATATCCTCATGGCGTACTAAGGACGTTCTCGGAACTGGACAGACTTTTCTATTTGAGGATTTAGATTTTCGAAAAATGGGTTTGAGTTTAAAAAAATTTTTAACAGGGGCACTGCAATCGACTACAGGAAAACCAAGCAAACAGGGGGGAAAAACGAACACAGATTGCTCTTACACGTCAGACGGAAGTAAAAGTGAAATCATATGCAACACCACCAGAGCGATATTCATATTGTCAAATCACTGCGAGGACTGCCAATCAGATATCCAATTAACGGTAAGACTTAAAAAAAAAAAGTGAAGCAGACTTAAGATGAGCCACATAGATTTAGTTACAACTCCTTATCAAAATAACAAATGTAGGAGGACAGATATGTTAAAAAGCGCACAGATACTTTTTACCGGTATGTAGCAAACCAATTGCCACATTTCTACAACCAGATAAAGACACTTCTGGCTCAAATGTCAGGACCATCTGTCTTTTATCCCGACCCAGATAGCATTTTCAATCCATAGGACATCCTGTGGAATGTCATTCAGATATGCACAGGATATTCAAATCTATGGGACAAATATAGGATGTCCAAAGAATGCTTTTTGGATCAGTGCGAACGTAGGTAAGTCCACTAAATATCCTCGGGACTGGATAGACTTTGCTATCTGAAATCCCACACCAACACAATTTACAATTTCGCATTTCTGACCAAGAGCAAAGAGACTACAAAGCAAGGACAACAATTATCACACCCTTCTGTACCCACCATTTTCTGCCCAAATCTTATAATTGGAAAATAATGGTCAACACATAAAACCAAATCGACAAAATTATCAAAAACTACGCACGCTAATTATTTTAGTCAACAATTTTGTAAGACTCTCGATAAGATCATTTAATTATTTTCTGCAAAATTAAGGTTTGCCGGCCTAATTATTATTTCTTCTATTTATTTTTTTCAATTATCAAACAGCCTCCAGTAGGTAGGAAGGCATTTATTTAACCCATCGCATTCGGTTAAAAATCAAAAATGCGTAGTGTCAAAGGGGAATAAGAAAAAAAAACTCACATGGAAAAAGAATCAAACATAAATTCACATAAAAACATATTAAGTTATGCAATATGACATTAACATGAACACTTGAGAACGGTGGCTCTAAAAACAAGTTGCATTGGGCAGGTCAGTACCGTTGCCGTTAATGAATCATTAGATTACCATGTGCGAATTCCACTCCTTACAGACATGAATATTTTTCTTTCTCGTATTTCCACCATGCGATGAGGTCATTAACGGTGACATCTTCCTTCTCTCTCTCATTTAAATTTAACTAACTAACTAACTCGTTCTTCTTTCTAATATTTTATTTATTATTTTGAATTTCGATGTATTTAAAGTAAATCATAACCCACTTTAAGGGAAATGAAAACCAAATCCCATTCCCCGGTATCTTCGTTGACATGTTTTTACCGTAAAAAAACAAGTCAATAGCCGTTTTTCTTGATAAATCAAAAAGTGAATAGGGCCGTTCGTTTATTCTTATTTATAAATACTGGGTGGTTTTAAAAAATGCCTTGTAACTGTCAGTCTTGTAACATTGACTGCGCTAATGGTCTTTTCTTTTTATAAAAATATTTTTTTCGAACACTTCCAGTCTTAATTAAATAAAAAAAAAAAACTAAAGATGAGGCTTTTGGTCAATGGCTTTCTATGTAAATTTTTTTGCTCTACCAAAACGGTTTTTTTTTTCTCTCTCTCTCTCTCTTTTTTTTTGCATTGTCACATTTAAAAGAGAAACATGCAAAGCATTTTTATTTAATATATCGCCCGTTTCTGCCAAGTCATCGTTTATTCTTGGGTTCGAGTATGCTCATTTGCGGGCGTGCCATGTGTTATCCTCGATGAAAAAATTATTATCCCATGAAGAGCAATCGAAATGGAATACTTTCCGATTGGGAGGGAAAGAAAAATACGAATAAGCTCGCTAACTTGAATTTTTTTTTTCCTTACAGCCGATCTTTTTCAACATTTCAAGGTAAATCACCAAGAAAGTTGCAATTAGAGCGAATGAATCGGCAGCAAGGATTTTCGGCTAGGTTGGTGGCACTTGCTTATATTAAAGATCCGGTTCATCATTTTTTTTTTTACATATGACTTTTTAAAAAAGTTTTCAACGAGTTCATAGAGCGTTGCCCTTTCCCTTTTTTCCACCAATTATTCTTCATTACTATATAAAAAAATTTATTTTTTATGAAGGAAGTGTACTTCCTAGTTTACTTTTTCTTTCTATCGCGTGAACCATGTCGCTTTAGTTTAAAAAAAAAAAAAATTTCATATACTTGCTTCGATATTATAATGCACAAAAAGCAATTAATAAACAAATTAAAATCACGGTGGAATTTTTTTTATCAACTCCGAAAAGCTTTTAGTAAAACAAGCAATGCTCACGCTTTTGCTATTAAAGTAAAAAAGCCGATTAATAAATTTCGTTCTCGAAAATAATAATGTCAACGAAGTCATGATCAGGTGAACTTTTATTCGCTTTATCGAAGTGATTTCTAATGTTATATAGTAATTATATAGTTCAATGGAACAGGTCGATCTTGATGTCATTTCAAATGCAGGGGAAAAAAATGTTAATAAACATTCGAATACTTTTATTTTACTTTTTTTATTCGTTTTCAGCCTAATTTCGGAAACTTAAGGTAAAATCCATTGTTAATAAATGCCTTAATTTTCCATGAAAATTAATTTCTTATGTTTAGCTTATAGACGATTCAATACCATAATGAAAATAATTTGTGGCCGTATATAATAATAAATGGCCGTCTAGCCCATAGAACGTAGAATTTATCAACATAGAGTGAAAAACATGGAAGCAGACAAAAAGTCTGTTTATCCGCCTACTCGATGGATAAGTGAAAATATCGACACAGCATGTAGATATGGTTTGCCGCTCACTGTCGACTTCCGACTTAACGGGAGGTGGGGAGAATCGGCAACATTGGTTGCCATACTTTCCATTTTCATATTCTGTCGTGGTAAGCGAAATGGGCGTATGTCCATTCTTAAGTTGGCACTTGTCTTCTATTTTTAACTTATGTAAACAAAGATTCAATTCCAGAATGGACATACGCCCATTTCGGTTACCAGGGCAGTATTGCCATTTTTACTTTCATTATTCGTCCATATTATGATTTTGAATTAATCCTATCTATTTTTTCACCGTTTAGCGGTTGGTTGCTCAAGACCGATATAGGTTGCGGCGGTATGATTCTTTTCAGACAAAACTCCATCGATACTGGACTAGTGAAAGTATTAGTATTAACAAAAATTCTCTACCACCACAAATTTTTTTTAAGTTTCTGTACCGAGGGGTTACTTTTTCACTTTTTTTTGTTATTACTTGTATAGATACTGAGGAGATTTTTAATCTGCCTTCAAAAACATGATGAGATCCTTCAGCTTTCAAATGATACCCTTTTGTAATGGTTATACTTTTTTTAAGTCAATCTATGACTCAATTTTCCGAACTCCCTCGAAAGTGGGGTAGCTTTGGGCATTCTTGTTTCTGCATCCGTAACTCCGTAATGAAAACAATAAATGGCGAAAAAATATTCTCAAAACATACTACAATTAATAAATAAACTATTTTTATTCCGTTAAATAATTTTAAGAAGAGAAAATGACCCAGAAAAATAAATTCTTTGAAATAAAATGCGTTCGGATGAATAAAATGTCTGATAAACATGGCGTTTATACAGTGTTTATAAACATTTTTTTGTTAATTCTTGTTTTTCTGCTCTCGGGAAAATCCCTTTGGAAAGAAATGTTTTGGTAGCTAAAGAATGATGTAGGGCAAGTGCCGAACGTGTTTGAACGTTTTCATTTGGCAGTTCTCGAGTTTCAATTTAATTTACTACCTTTTAAATAATTAAAAACTAAAGATAAACCTTTGGACGATCGTAACAGCCCAAAATTAATCATCACTTACTCAATTAATAAATCCAGGCCCACGACAAAAATTAAACACAAAAGACTTAATATACAAGACACGCACAAAAAAAAAAAAAAAGAAAAAAAGATGTTACACCGCGAACATTTAAAGCTCAAACGACAACCAAAAATAAACCACAAAGAAAATTATGTTGACATCAAAACGCAGAATGAAATCGTAAAGAACTACACAGGCAAAACGGCAATATAAATTTTCATCCCGCAATTCTTGCGCTGCATTTTAATCACTGAAAACCGTATGGTGCCACATTTTCTTATTCAATGACAATAGAATATCCAAGAGATTGCGATATAGTTCACAATATCGAAGACATGTTTGACTGGGGAGACACATTTGTTCGCGTTTACGTTTCCATTCCCTTTCTTTTCTTTTTTTGTCAGAATATATCGTGGGATAAACATCAATAAAAAAAGGTTAAGCAATCATTGTTAAAAAATAAAAAAATAAAAAAAAATTCAAACCATTGCTCGATGAGGCCATATTAAGCAATATTGATATTAATATACGTCGGAACAATGTGCACAATAAATTCGCAATATGTTCACCATATTTAATTAGAGGTCAAGAAAAAACTCTTAACGTAATTAATAAAATGTTTATTTAAAAAATTTCTTAACGAATGAATCGGTTGTGATATACTCGGTGCCTCAAGGTTTTTCGGTTAAAATATTATTACGTTCATTATTGTATTCCCTTTCAATTATAATAACGAATATATATAAATACTCCTACGCTACGAAGAATTATGAAAGAGTTGGGATGGAATTAAAAATTTGAAAAAAAAATGTCCAAACGGCTATTAACTACTTCAACATTAAAACTAACGTGAAATGTTCCATACCGTAATTATGCGCCACGGTTCAATACCATTAATTATTCTGCGGGTTAAAGTGCGATCTTATATATTGTAACCGTTAATAACTTTGCAACGGTATGTGTTGTCAATCTCATTGTTTCAAATTAATCTTTAATCTAGGCAATCTTTTTTTTATAAGTTTTCCCAAACTATCGAAACACTACTCATTAACTTTTTTTTTTTATTACAAAATTATGGGAATTGATATAATTTTTTTTTTTTTTTTTTTAAAGAAAACGCTTTCATTTCCACTTGGATGCTCGTCACCTTGAGTTGACAATTTTTTTTCTTTTTTCGTTTGCTGCAAGTGATAGTTATAATGGTCAGTTTAACAATATTTTTAAAAAAACAGAATAGCTCAGGCAACGCCCTTAGGGTCGCGTAATAACAGAGGCCAAACTTTAAAAATATTTTTAAAAGATTAGGTTTAATAATAATTTTCGGTACTATTAATCATTGTTATAGTTTATGATTAATTTTTTTTTATCGTACTTTTTTTTATTATTACTAAATTATTTATTACTTTAATGATAGATAATTTAATTCGGTTTCATTAAATTTTTTTCATATAGGAAATGGATATGTTAAACAATTCATACAGTAGCAGGGGGTTACTTTTTACACTTTTTGATGGTTTTTCCATCAAACAGATATAGAATTTAAAACTAAATTAAAATCTGTTCATACAAACATCAAGAGTGGTCCTTTAGCTTTCATACGATACCCTGTTATAATATCTATTCTTGTTCTAACACGAATAAAAGCTCGATTTTCCAAAAAGTGTCGATCTAACAAAAATGGGGTTACTTTTTACAATCTTGTTTACACCTGAATATCTTTAATAATTGAAGAGGATATGACAAATTATTAATCAAAATCTTGAAAATGTTGTCAATTCGTTGTGGATTTAGCACCCATAGGACATCGACATTGAAATATCTGTAAAAAGTAACCCCATTGATCGTGGTTTTTTTTTCTTTTCAATTTTATTGTCTTCTAATAGTTTAACTTTGAATAAAATTAGGATGATTGTTAAAGGGAATATATATAGGGCAAGTGCGAAAAGCAATTTAATTTCAATTTGATCGGTGGATGCAGCAGAATGCATTTAGTATTTTAGATTGCGTGATTTCCGAACTTTTTTTTTTTGTATTAAAAACTTAATATTTTCATTATAAAACAAGTTTAGGCAACGAGGCTTGAACATAACACTAGAAAATAATCAATAATTTAGAATAAGTTTAATTTTTGAAAAAATTCTTAACCGTTTTCAAGAATTTTTAAAAAATAAGTGTTAAAAGTAACCCCCTGGAGTAAAAAGTAACCCCCTGTTACGGTACTTACATCGTCAGGTGTCTTTTCGATACGCACAACTCCTTCGTCTTTTTTTAAAAAATAAAAGTGTTAAAGGTAACCCCCTGGAGTAAAATTAACCGCCTGTTACGGTACTTACATCGACAGGTCTCTTTTCAATACGCATAAATCCTTCGTCTTTTACTAAAGATTTCCGGGGAGAGGGATACTTCAAAAAAAAAAAAAAAAATTCATATAGTCAACGCGTGAAAGAGTTTGCTTCATCGATTTCGTTCCCTTTAAAATTTTATAAGCGGAACTAGTTTTCAAAAACTTGTCAACATTGTCAAGGTCACTGAATCCGAGTTTGTTGATCTCTATATTAAATTACATATTTTGTATGCAAAAAGTTATCATTATTACTTCTTTTTTCTTTTAAATTTGCCCTCTCGTAAAAAAAAAAAAAAAAAAAAAAAACTTCCCATGAGCTAACGTCATTTTTGCGAAGCTTTTTTCAGATGCGCACAATGGATCGTCTTTTTTATTGTGATGGCATTATAAGGAAGAAACAAGTTTATCAAAACTGATTGCGCATGGACAGAAGGTTGTTGCGTGATTATGGAAAGAATGACCTTCGATTATGGTTCAACGTCAATCTTTGCTTTTCATCTCGATCAAATCAAAGACCCAGTCAATGACCAGATATGTCATTTTTAATTCCGGGATATTTTCGTAGCGTTTTAAAAATTCGATGGCATCGAAAAACTCATAAAAGAAGGGCGCGAAAAAAAAAAATGAAGAATTTTTAATTCATGATGCAAACATCCTTCACAGATGCCAAGGTAAAAGAATATTATGCAATAAATTGGATCTTCTTTGGCCACCCACATTACCAAGTTTGGATTTTTTCATTGACCCTGAATTAATCGTATTTTGATATTTTGAACATTTTTTTGTTTTGGTCCTCGCCTTTGCGGATGTAAACTTCACACTAAAGAGCGAATGTGAAGGAGAATATGAAAGCAAACATGGTGAAAAGGGAAATATCTCGGGAGATAATAAATGAAGTAGAGTAAAACTGTGACATAATCATCTACGGTTTGCAATTTGTCACTGCTATAACAATTTATCGTTTAGATTAAAATGATGCGGATGGATTCTGTGAGTCGCTTATGTGAAATTGCGGACTTTGAGAAAGAGAGAGGGAAAAATGCCTCATAAATTGTTTTATCTCATATTTTTGAAGATTAGCTCGAGGACCATGTGACAAATCTTTTTTTCCATAATGTGATTCATTATAAAGGGCGATGGTCCCAATGGCTCAGCCAAGGCGGCAATTTGTTATTTTTATCATTCTTATAACAAGGATATGCACTTTTCTTACTTTGTTGCAGGAGCATGACATTATTTTTTGTCGTTTGGGACGGCGAGGAATTGGTTTCATATGGGCGAATAATAAATGATTATTTTTCCGATCGCTACAAGATTCAGTTTAAAAAAATTGAGACATAAAATATTTTTTTTTGGTTTTAAAACCTCAAAATTATCATTCATATCAATGGCCCCACTCTTCCTGATTACCTGCTTTTTCGATCACGACTTTAGAATCCAAATCGACCTGCCTTGCCAAAATAGCTTTTTGATGAAATCATTTCTATCTGCCAGGTACTTTTCCGTCTTTAAATTTTGAAATTCAAATATTTTTGGGACCTTTTTTTAAAAATTAAATGGGCGATCACTTTTTCTATCGGTGACCACAAAATGGGTCACTATTTTTCTATCGGTGACCACTAAATGGGTCACTATTTTTCTTATCGGTAACCACTAATTCGGTCACTATTTTTCTATGAGTGACCACCAAATGAGTCACTATTTTTCCATGGGTGATCACTAAAGGTTATTTACAATTCCATTATTTATAAATTAGAAAACAGACAATTGTGGGAGTCAGACACGCATCACATTTTTTACGACTGTAAAAGAGTAGATTACGCTTCATAACTGAGGCGGAATCAAACTCTCGGCACACACTCTCCGTCTCATGAACTTCTAAATGTTTTGAACCTTTTGGTCACAATTTTTACAAAAAAAAGCCACAACATCCTTTGTTTGCCCTTAGCAGTTTTCCCTCATCCCATACATTTTACTTTCTTTCATCCCGAATACCTTCACACCGCCCTAAAAAAAAAAAAAAGAATAAAATAAGGCCACCTACTAATTTGCCCCTGTTCCCTCAGGAGGTGTTTGGAATTTCAGGGCGTAGTGCCGATGGTTTTAAAATTTTAAATGACCCTATCCCTACCTCCAAAAAGTATAAATATCATAAATTTAGACAGTTTTTAATAACAGAAGAGACTGGAACAGAATTACGTTACAGATATAATTTAATGCATCTTTTAAACTGACCTAAATACGTCGCGCAGCCGTCCAGGTTTCTAATCATTTTGTTTTATACTCTTTACGAAAAAGATTCATTATTTTGGAATTCACCGTTAATGAAACTTTCATGTCAGACAAAGTAATAACAGCAACAAACCTCCCCTGAAAGCATATCAACGAAAAAGAAAGCATATACCTGGAAATAATCGGGAGGAAAAAAAAATCAAATAAAACGATCTTTTTCTTTTAAAAAATTCTAAATTAGCTTCTGTTTCTCTTCCCTAGCAGCACAGAACCGTTTAAAAACCGTTAGTTAAACGTTATTTAAAACGTTGATTAACGGTTGATATGACACAGTTAGGTTACCGTTAAAATAACGTTTGAACAAACGTTTTTTCAACCGTTTAACTAACGTAAATTTAAACGGAAGATATAACGTATAATTTACCGGTGCGGAAACGTTGAATAAACGTTTGCTTCAGGAGATGCCAAGATTTTAATTTTTCTTAAGAGCTAAATGCTATTTAACTGTTTCAGAACATTGAACAAACGATTCTAGCAAAAAACTACACATTAAAACCTACATCGAGCCCCTATCGATTTCGAGTATAGGCAACTCGCATCATATGCAAATACAATAAAAAAATACCCCTACAATTTTTATTTTTTTTTACCGAAACAAACGATCTCTGAATTTTTGATGACGGTCGCAAATTTCAAATTTGGAGTCAGAAAGATTCAATTCCAATATAATATTATATTCCAGATTCACATGCTTTTCTGTTGTGGCTAGTTTTGGTCCGCCTGAGGAATGAATCCTCATACTCTCCGATTTTAGAGAGCGTTCCCCTATCCGCCACCTGGGGAGGCGCCCGATGGGGGACTAGCCAAAAACCCCACACGGGTTGGTGGGACAACCCTGTCCCGGGCCACCGAAAAAGATGCCACCCTCCCCACGGCACAAGGTCACCCACCTCGTACGGGTCGACATAAAAATGACGTCCTTTTCATATCGATCCGCACGAGATGGGTGCCGTATGACGTGAGGAGGACTTTACCCCTCTAGATGGTCCACTTAAAACTATTTAAAATTACCCTAAAACTAACTTAACTTAAAACTAGACTTATAACTAGACTTAAAACTACTTAATAAACTAAACTTATTTATACTAGTTACTAAACTTAATCTAAACTTAAATTAAGATTGCACAAATGTACAATGTACGGCATTGGACATTCATACAATTTACAATACCAAACATTAGAGACATGATTGTCTGTACTTTTCGACAATCTTTTGCGCGAAAAATAACCTCGATTCTGTTTTTTTTAAAATGTCGTTTAACCGCGTTTAAAAAAAAGTGCTAATCGACAGCTTTTTAAAATTATATTAGGCTGTCTTTTAAAATCCCGTTTTTTTTTTTTTTTTTTTTTTTAAATAAAAAGATGTTAGGGAGAAATAGAAATAAAAAAATAATAGAGATTAAATGGAAATAAGAAAAAGATGAAGAGGTAAAAACTCCATAACCCAACATTGAGTAGAAAACACCTATGCTCATGCCCATGCCCATGCCATATCCATACCCATACCATACCCATACCCATACCATACCCATACCCATACCCATACCCATACCAAACTCAAACCTCCTTGATGAAGCTTTTGGACTGCGTTGCTGCTGCGATGCTTCCTCTGGCTGCGACGATTCCCTGGCTGCTCCTGTGAACACAAAAAACAAAAAAAAAAAAAACGATTAAAAAGGGGGGGGCTTGGAGACCCTCACAATGGAGTTTATCTCCCGCGGTATAATTGAAATTAAAAAATGAAGTATTTTAAACTGTAATGTTATTATTACTACTATTTTTTTTATTAATTAATACTTTGAGATTATAAAAAAAAATTCGGATTTCCAGGCGTAAAAGCTTAAGACCTTCCGCATTGGTCCGGCCGTCTAGGGAACTATGCCATCAGAGCTAGCCATCATTCCTATCGGCTTTAACTGCACATATATGCACAGATAAGGCTTGCGGTGCGCCAATAACCTCGGACACCCAGTCACCCGAAAGAAAATCCTGGAGACTCTCACTATGCAGCTTATCTCCCGCGTAATTCATGATCGAATCGAATAGAATACACAGCCTAATAACACTCTGCAGCCCCAAGGGAGGAGCTGACTCCTAACTTAACGATTCGGGGGGAACTTAACACTAAACACTTAAAACTAATACCACAAGGCCAGTCGCTGGGTCGATACCTAGGCCTTCTACGATGGGAGACTAAACCTCCTGGTTTATCTCCAAGCCGGACCGAAAATAATTATTTAAAAAAAAAAAAAAATAAAATAAAATAAAATAAAATAAAATAAAATAAAGCCCGCACTAAAAATATGTATAATATAAATTAATGAAATTTGTAAATAAAAAAAAAAAAAATAAAAATAAAAATAAAATAAAATAAAATAAAAATAAAAAAAATTACGATGCGACTCTTCCGAGAGTCAAAACCCGAATGAAGCTAGCAACCTGAACCAACATGGCGCTTGGATACGTCATGCGCAGACAGGCACGCCCTCTGTAATCCAATATGGCGACTCAAACATTTTAACTGTAAATATTTGTGGATTCAACATTTATTTATTTATTTATTTACTTATTTATTTATTATTTATTTATTTATTCATTTATTTACTTATTTTGTTCAAATGGCCCTTCTGTCGTTAAGTGCAAATATCGTTTTAGAAAATAATAGAAGATGTAAAAACTTTTCTTAAAAAACTTCTGCGATTCGCCGCTAGAGTGCTCTCTTGTTAAGTCTTCGGTAAAACACACAACTTAATTTATTTTGATAATTTTCGTGTTTTTTTATGCATTATTCGGCTGTTTCAGTCTCAGCAAAAAATTGTTCAGCTGTTTCAGCAAAAAATTGCTTAAAAGTTCCGTTTGGCTGTCCAAAACGGCCCTGTAGACGCGCGTCCTGAAATTATAATTTATTTTTAAAACCCCATTTTCTTTTTAAAAAAAACTTTTTTAAAAAATGGCGCATTTTTGTAAGCTTAATAAAGTAAGTAAAATCGACGTTTATAGAATTTAAACAGCCTAATAATGCATAAAAAAACACGAAAATTATCAAAATAAATTAAGTTGTGTGTTTTACCGAAGACTTAACAAGAGAGCACTCTAGCGGCGAATCGCAGAAGTTTTTTAAGAAAAGTTTTTACATCTTCTATTATTTTCTAAAACGATATTTGCACTTAACGACAGAAGGGCCATTTGAACAAAATAAGTAAATAAATGAATAAATAAATAAATAATAAATAAATAAGTAAATAAATAAATAAATAAATGTTGAATCCACAAATATTTACAGTTAAAATGTTTGAGTCGCCATATTGGATTACAGAGGGCGTGCCTGTCTGCGCATGACGTATCCAAGCGCCATGTTGGTTCAGGTTGCTAGCTTCATTCGGGTTTTGACTCTCGGAAGAGTCGCATCGTAATTTTTTTATTTTTATTTTATTTTATTTTATTTTTATTTTTATTTTTTTTTTTTATTTACAAATTTCATTAATTTATACTATACATATTTTTAGTGCGGGCTTTATTTTATTTTTATTTTTATTTTTATTTTTTTTTTTTTTTTTTTAAATAATTATTTTCGGTCCGGCTTGGAGATAACCAGGAGGTTTAGTCTCCCATCGTAGAAGGCCTAGGTATCGACCCAGCGACTGGCCTTGTGGTATTAGTTTTAAGTGTTTAGTGTTAAGTTCCCCCCGAATCGTTAAGTTAGGAGTCAGCTCCTCCCTTGGGGCTGCAGAGTGTTATTAGGCTGTGTATTCTATTCGATTCGATCATGAATTACGCGGGAGATAAGCTGCATAGTGAGAGTCTCCAGGATTTTCTTTCGGGTGACTGGGTGTCCGAGGTTATTGGCGCACCGCAAGCCTTATCTGTGCATATATGTGCAGTTAAAGCCGATAGGAATGATGGCTAGCTCTGATGGCATAGTTCCCTAGACGGCCGGACCAATGCGGAAGGTCTTAAGCTTTTACGCCTGGAAATCCGAAATTTTTTTTTATAATCTCAAAGTATTAATTAATAAAAAAAAAATAGTAGTAATAATAACATTACAGTTTAAAATACTTCATTTTTTAATTTCAATTATACCGCGGGAGATAAACTCCATTGTGAGGGTCTCCAAGCCCCCCCCCTTTTTTAATCGTTTTTTTTTTTTTTGTTTTTTGTGTTCACAGGAGCAGCCAGGGAATCGTCGCAGCCAGAGGAAGCATCGCAGCAGCAACGCAGTCCAAAAGCTTCATCAAGGAGGTTTGAGTTTGGTATGGGTATGGGTATGGGTATGGGTATGGGTATGGGTATGGGTATGGGTATGGGTATGGATATGGGCATGGGCATGGGCATGAGCATAGGTGTTTTCTACTCAATGTTGGGTTATGGAGTTTTTACCTCTTCATCTTTTTCTTATTTCCATTTAATCTCTATTATTTTTTTATTTCTATTTCTCCCTAACATCTTTTTATTTAAAAAAAAAAAAAAAAAAAAAAAAAAAACGGGATTTTAAAAGACAGCCTAATATAATTTTAAAAAGCTGTCGATTAGCACTTTTTTTTAAACGCGGTTAAACGACATTTTAAAAAAAACAGAATCGAGGTTATTTTTCGCGCAAAAGATTGTCGAAAAGTACAGACAATCATGTCTCTAATGTTTGGTATTGTAAATTGTATGAATGTCCAATGCCGTACATTGTACATTTGTGCAATCTTAATTTAAGTTTAGATTAAGTTTAGTAACTAGTATAAATAAGTTTAGTTTATTAAGTAGTTTTAAGTCTAGTTATAAGTCTAGTTTTAAGTTAAGTTAGTTTTAGGGTAATTTTAAATTAGTTTTAAGTGGACCATCTAGAGGGGTAAAGTCCTCCTCACGTCATACGGCACCCATCTCGTGCGGATCGATATGAAAAGGACGTCATTTTTATGTCGACCCGTACGAGGTGGGTGACCTTGTGCCGTGGGGAGGGTGGCATCTTTTTCGGTGGCCCGGGACAGGGTTGTCCCACCAACCGTGTGGGGTTTTTGGCTAGTCCCCCATCGGGCGCCTCCCCAGGTGGCGGATAGGGGAACGCTCTCTAAAATCGGAGAGTATGAGGATTCATTCCTCAGGCGGACCAAAACTAGCCACAACAGAAAAGCATGTGAATCTGGAATATAATATTATATTGGAATTGAATCTTTCTGACTCCAAATTTGAAATTTGCGACCGTCATCAAAAATTCAGAGATCGTTTGTTTCGGTAAAAAAAAATAAAAATTGTAGGGGTATTTTTTTATTGTATTTGCATATGATGCGAGTTGCCTATACTCGAAATCGATAGGGGCTCGATGTAGGTTTTAATGTGTAGGGAGAGTATCTATGAGGACGAGAGGTAGTTTTTTGCTAGAATCGTTTGTTCAATGTTCTGAAACAGTTAAATAGCATTTAGCTCTTAAGAAAAATTAAAATCTTGGCATCTCCTGAAGCAAACGTTTATTCAACGTTTCCGCACCGGTAAATTATACGTTATATCTTCCGTTTAAATTTACGTTAGTTAAACGGTTGAAAAAACGTTTGTTCAAACGTTATTTTAACGGTAACCTAACTGTGTCATATCAACCGTTAATCAACGTTTTAAATAACGTTTAACTAACGGTTTTTAAACGGATCTGTGCTGCTAGGGTTCCGTAGACCTTCTATTTTTATATCTATTTACAGGAAATTCCCAATCTCCTACGCTTCCCTGAGGAAAAAATTATTAATTAATTTTCACCTCGAACAAAAAAAAAAAAAATCAAACAATTTACATAAAATGACCTCAAACTAATCGGGAACCGTACGCGACTTTCACGTTCATTTTTTTCCCCCTCAACGATTGCAATCTCGAAAAAATGAATTCCTCCCGTGAAAAGAAAAAGAAATGAGCGCCTCCGTTGCCTGGAGCACACAATGCACACCATCCAAATGTCACGGTAATGCCAATGATATAGGCGGACCCGTGACATTTCCAGCCTGATATCAGACAAGTTAAAAATATTGAAAAGGACACTAAAGTGTTTACGAGATGGGCGAACTACGGAACAATGCAGAGAGATGTCCTTTATTGATGATGTCGAAAAAAAAAAAAAAAATCCAAGCGTTGTAAAATTGTTTTAAGAGAATAAATGAATACTATTTTTTTTTATAATGGAGGACTGACAAGTAAGGAAAAGAACAAGGACCGTGGGGGATTTTAAAGGAACTATAATGCAGTAAATATCAAGTTGTTGACTAAATTGAAAAGTTGAATTCATCAAATTTGAATAAAAGTGTTAAAATAACGAACCTGTGTAAAGAATAAAAAAAAAACTGCTAAAAACGAAACTAAATATTTGTCCTGTTCACTTTTTGTTTTTTCGGTTGTTTCCGTTTCAAGAATTTTTATACCATCCTTTTATTTCCTGTTGAAACAGGCTCATCTTTTACAGGGTACATATTTACAAAAGAGAACAGATCGATTTATTTAAAAGTTTGATCAAAAGACGACTCGGACCTCCAAGGTGGCCAAAAAAAAAAAAGAAGTGCTCTTGTATTAAATGCAAAGTTTGAAGTTGTAGTAAAAGCATGATTTTTTTAGACCGATAAACTGCATACAAAAACATGTACTAGATGCCTACTTGAGATGATTGCAAATTGTCGATACAGATTATTTGCATGAAATTAACATAAAAAATTAGCAAAACGTGCAATAGATGAGAGATTGTGAGTGATAAAAATGGACATGACGGTTCAAACGTCTCTGGTCAGCCCAGCGTGCAATTCATCTTACTAAAACTCAAGACATTAATACTTCATGTAAACTATGAAGCTTGTCCAAACTTGTCACTTCGGCAAGTTGCAATCTACTATATGCGCGCATTGGGGTAATACTGCACCCTGTTTCGGGATAACATTGAAATGTTTATCGACGCCAAATACGTATGGGTTCAATGCTGTGATCTCCAGCAACACGATGGGAGGAAAAAAAGACAGCAAAGAACCCAGCAACAAATGTTACAATACAGAAGGAAGATAAAGTTACGAACAAAAAAATCAAGGCTTCCGAATCATCCGTTAGTAAGTCAATGACAAAAATCGAAGGTGATAACAGAAAAAGTTGACTATTGTAAACAGGATCAATGAGAACAATGAGTGTGGAAACTGCCAAAGTGTCTTGGCTAGATAGAGCTAGAGGAAAACGGGCCTAGAATGATCCTGATAGCAGATCTACGTTCCGCCTAATCCAAACAGATAAATCCATGAGAAAGGGTTTCACGATTCCCGGAATGACCGCCCGTAAAAGAAAAGTCGATATTGCAACGGATATTTTTATACTTAAACCGCTCTCCAGGGAACTTAATAAGTGCTTGTCTACAATTGTTGACTTCTAAGCATGTTTTATGCATTAATAGATGCAAAAGATCTTGTGACAGAAAGCAAGGTCTTTCGAAAAAATAAGAAACAGACGCATTGGTGGCATCACTTTCGTGTTTCGTAGAAATAAGGTAAGCTTATAAAAAAAAGTAGGGTGCCAATCCGGCAGATTTTAGGGTATTTAATTCAATATTCATAAAATTTGGTGGTTACCATCATCTTCAAGTTGATTTTTCTTTACTTAAACAATTCAATATAATTATTTTCTGTTTTTGCATTTGAAACCATTTATCGCGAAATCGGTGAGTGCTCATTTCTTTGTCGAGACTTTGGCGGTATCTCCATAGCCTACCCTAGTCTAGCTAGACTTTTTTTATCACCCCTTCCCACTGATGCTCAATATGTTTGTCATGTAAATAAGATAAATGTTGTCATTTATGGTTAGTCAACATCTAAATAAAGTGGGCCCTGCACGCTGCTCACATCGTCAAGTTGTGACATGAGTGAACTCGCTATGATCAAGCTTGCCACTTTTTTTTAAAATCCAATTTCGTGTATCGGAGATGAATTAACGTATTTCCATCGTAAATATGATCGGAGATAGTCTGTTTCGACATTTCATGAAAGTGTCATGTGACCACAAGTTTACACCAACATGAGCGTGCAAACTTGTAGTCACGTGATCTTCACAAACAGTCGAAACACACTATCTCCAATTCTGTACTAGGCAAGTCAACTGAGCCATCTCCATCACAATCGTGCATGGAGATATACCCTTTTGAACCATTCCCTGAGCCGGTTTTGAGCTGCAACGGTTCAGAAGAGTATATCTTATTGCACGATTGAGATGGACATAGCTCACTTGACTTGCCTAGTACAGAATTGTATTTACGATGGAGATACGTTAGTTCACCTCCGACGCACGGAATTGATTCTCTGACTGCTTAGCGAAGGTCTTTTTGTCAAATAACTGCATAGAGCAGTTCTCTTTTTCTCCATTCCTGGCATGCGACAACTAACTCATACATTGAGGCTAAGATGGATGTATTTGTATTACAAATACGTCCATTTGTAAGTTCCCCCCGCCATAGGGGAAGAGTGTCGGTGCGGTCACCCATCTAGTAGCCGGCCTGTATCAATGCTCCTTAACTTCATCGATAGCCAGACCCCTACATAGACAAATCACCACTCCGACCCCTGCTACTCGGCACAATAGCACCATTAGTCAAAAGCTAAGTTACCACTTAACCGATCGGAACAAGCTTACAGATTAATTCAGATTTTCTGAATACGAAATATCTTGTTTCTTAGATACAAAATAAGACTACATACCTCTATCACACCCCACGAAAAGTTTCCATCCTTATCTGAAACAAAAAAAAAAATGCATACATAAAAAAATTTGTTATTACTGCACTTTTCACTACTTAAAACCGGACCGAAGATACGCTACTGAGCATATACCAGAAAATAAAAGCTTGATTTGATAATAAAAACCGATAAGGTTATGTCAGTCTAGCTGCCTATGACAAGACTTATTGCCAAGTTTGAAATATTCCGCTTTATTTAATCTTGATCCAATATACACGTTTAGATTGCTAATTGGTCTTCTATATTCAAATTCAATTTCTCGTGCGTTCGTGCCATATCGAATCATGCATTCAAAACCAGACAGAGAAATAATAAAAAATTACTGTCACTTTGCTATTTTTTTCCCCTGTTGTACAACAAATGTTAGCAAAATTTTTTTATGTATTAACTTGATATATTGCAAGTTATTCGAAAGGAATTAAGTGTCGTAAAACGTGTAGCAGTGTGTAGTCTCTACTTTTAGGAAAAACACGAAAAATGATAAAGTACCGGACAAGTACATCCTTCTCATTAACCTGTTAAGCAAATGAATAATAGTTATTAATGATCGTTTATTAGTCATATATTAATGCCGAATTTTTTATATGATCTCTTTAAATGTATGCAAACGCCTCGGTTTTTCTTACAATATTAAATATTACGTCATGGTGTTATATTTTTTTTTTGTTAAATAGTTTTGTAATCTAAAAAAAAAAAAAAAAACAATTATTTCTGGAGTTAGATTCGGATTACTCCGTAACGATTTATTGTCTTAAATTTACGAACATCAGCGAAAACTAATTAATAGAAATTCAATTATTGATACATGATCCCTTCATCGGAATCGATTTCGGTGAAAATGTTTCGTAACGCAAAAATTCTTTTCCTTTCTAAAGTTGTCATCGATGATTAATATGAGAACGGCGGTTGGGCTGTTGTAATGAGATACCCGTCGTCGAAAAATGAAATTTTTCACGGAGTTCAAAAAAAATTTGTTTATGTGAAAGGATGAAAAAAAAAAATAATAAAGAACAGGCTAGTGAGGGGAAAAAATGGAAGAAAAAAAAATTTATCAGAAAATTTTATGAAAAATTGATTTATGAAACCCACAAAGTTTAGGAATTTTTTTTTTTTTTTTTTTTTTTTTAATCAAAAGAATTTCACGGTTCACACTTTGCGTATGTGTAATCGTTATCGTTCCTACTTAAAAAGATCGGGATGAAGTTAATTAACAACGTGTAACATAACGGGTGCATGAGATAACTAAAATACACATAAGAGGCGTACCACACATTATTATCTAAGCTAATAAATAAAAAAATTTTAGAAAGGAGCGTAAAAATCTTTTTTTTTTTCAGCAGTCGTGATAGCATTGATCCACATCTCGCGGAAACTCCACCCAAAAAAAAGAACAAAAAAGATGTCTCGCAAAAAAAAAAAAAAGGTTTTTATTTTTTAGCTTCTCAATAAAAAAAAAAATCAACTAAAAAGATAATTGCTTTATAAATCGTTGCAGATTAAGTCGTGGTGCGTATAATTGCAATTTTTGTAATCATCAATGACCTGATCTTATTAGTAAAACGATCTCGCCATGGTCACTTGCACTACAATAAGTTCATTAGGTCAAAGGTTATAACAACAATCCTTGAAGTTTTTAAAATACCACTCGACTACTGTTAACCTAACTAGCGCATTTCCCTGTATAATAATCGACGCCCTTCAAGATGGAACCCGTTTTTCAATTGAAATTCAATTGTGAAAACAAAAAATAGACTCTGCCTTGAAATTTAAAATTTTAAAAAAATGGATAGGCCTAAATACAATAAAAATGTCATGTTTTATAAACGATATACGGCAACATTGTGGGTAGATACAGTGCACCGGTAGTGAAGTTGTAGTAAGGATCCATTACGAAAAGCAATATCCGAATTTTAACTTTTTTTTTTTTTTTACGGCCAAATGCTTTTATCGGATCGTTAAAAGAAATGAAAAGGAAGATTATCAAGAGAAAGAGAGAGGTTGATACAGAGTAATTTTGTCGTCATTGTTTTACCATTGTGTCGAGAGACCAGTTTCCAATTAAAAAATGTAAGGTAATTATTATCTATTTATTTTGGAGCTCACAAAGATTGTTCACATCACATGGTATATCCCATTTTTTTTTTTTCTTTAACATACAACTTTCTCCGATTCGCCAACATGTTTAAAGAAAACAATTGCTGTGCACTAAATTGTTACGTTTAAAAAAAAAAAAAAATTGATTGTACCGCATGTTTATTCTGATCAATGGGAGGATTAGATTTATCTGAAAGTTATGAAGTATCCGATGAAATTGTAACAAGGGCTGTAATGCACGAATATGAATTTAAATGATGAGGAAGTGCAAATAAATGTACTAAGGAAAGGGACTAACCCAACCCATGATTTGATTATTTTTCATCTCAGAATAGGATTTCCTTTTGTGAAACGAAGACGCTTAGATGGTGATGATGAGATTGCAATTAGGATTTTTAATCTGAACTAAATTAGCCGAAACAGTATTTGGTGGAAGCATTAAATTGGACCGAGAAGACTGGATCATTCTAAACTGGAAAATTAACTAGAATGTGTAACGCCGATGTAATGTGTAATGCCCAATCTATAATCAAAATGCCCAAATCTGGGATAAAGGGCATCTACAGAAGCTTAATAAGATTCAGCAATTAGCTCAATAAGATTGAACAAAATTTTGTCCTGGGTTATCAGCTTCTAAATAGGCTCCCGTCTATAAAGGCTTAACACTGGATTAACCGATTAGTCGGCGTCGAATCTTGGACAGAATTAGAAATTTTATCAAGTGTGGATCAATGTTGGATCAGGAAAGATCTCTTCCGATTGTGTTTTCCCAAGGCAGCAATTGCCATTAGATTTTTGTTCGGAAGCGGTGTCTGGTGTTTCAAAAATAAACAGAAATCAGAATCATCCGAAAAAGTTGTTCAGAATTTTCGGAATCCAAATGGGTACCCCAAAAAAAAAAAAAAAAAAAAATTGTTAAAAAGCACAAAAATTCTATTATTAATGTGAACAATTCCGTGCGTCGGAGGTGAACTAAAGTATCTCCATCGTAGATATAATTGGAGATAGTGTGTTTCGACTGTTTGTGAAAATGATGTGACTAGAAGTTTGCAAGCTCAAGTTGGTGTAAACTTGTGGTCACATGACACTTTTACGAAATGTCGAAACAGACTATCTCCAATCATACTTACGATGGAGATATGTTAGTTCACCTCCGACGCACGGAATTCTCGGTCAAGCGGAATCGGAATCGGCATTGTTAAAATATTTGTTGCCTAAAATCAGAACCGGAATCTCAAATTTTTGTGTATCTTTAGGAATCGGAATTTGAATCAGAGTCTTACTTACAAATGGTCAAGATTCTGCGGAAGCGGAATTGTAGGCCTGGGTTTTTCCGTTTTAAATTTTTATCAAGAGTCTTTACGGTTAAAATTTTTTTTTTATAATGGACTGCAGAGGGTTGATCAAAAGTAGTCCACTATAACCGAAAGACCTAATTGAATCAGATTTGAATGATAACAGGGCAAATGGAGTATAAGCCAATTTGCTTTGCCTATATTTGTTTTGCCAGAAATCAGGCAGACTCTTCTCATATAAAGACTAATTTTGTCCTGAAATCGTTGAAATTATTTCTAAAATCGCCCTTCTTCTTGGTCCTTTACTTGATTACGAGCGTGGTCATCTCTCACAAACCCTTCTTCTTGGTCCTTTACTTGATTACGAGCGTGGTCATCTCTCACAAACACAAAACCTCTTATTTTTCCTAAAATTGGGCCACTATAATCAAGCTGTAAGTCTTTCATAACGTAGGAGTTTTACACTGCACTATACGCATTGGGACTGGAACCTCACTGTTTAGTCCTGAGGCAGACTGTATTTAGATCAGTATATGAGATAATGGCAACTATTACCGGCATACCACCTAATATCGACAGCGAATAAGCTAATCATCCATATCGGCATTAAAGAGCCAAAATTAGGGGTGTCGATAATTGGGGTCGTACATAAATTACGTAAGCATGGGTTAGGCCCTTTTTGCACGCTTTGTCCCATTTCGCCTATGCTTAGCTTATGGGTAAGATGTCAAATCTGGACCCCCTCCCCCCCCTAAATGTGCTTACGTAATATATGTACGACCCCATTGGTGCTTTTATCACGAAGATGCAACCACGGCCTTAACCAATCCTCACTGCAAAAATGTGAATCTTAAATGGCTCACCCTATATCATCTGAACTGGCAAGTACTTTAATCACACGAGGCAGAACTGTTAATCATTTATTCCGGTGGTACTAACCCCTCAAAATTATTATTAAACGATTTTTAATATTAAAACATATAACCCTTTGATCTCCCGCAATACTTCCTAAACAACGCGAACACAACAATAACAGAAGGGAAAAAGCTCACGCTTAATCTACAATAAAAACAACTGTACAATCGACAATCAGAAACAACGGGTTCTGAAAGCCTTTGTCGCTAACATGTGTGCACTTATAACGGTCGAACTGATAAATACATTGTCAACTCCACTTCATTATCTAACCAACGTACCACATAAAAGTGCATTATTATCGTGTACGACTTGTGGTATATCTCCCATCCTTCATTCTTCCGCACCGACTGGTACATAAATAGCAAAAACAAAATGAAAATAAAAAAAAAAATAAAGAAAGGAATAAAAGTGACAAAGATATTAATCCATACTAATAAAAATTGATCCCGATATCGTCTGCGGTATACATTCAATTATCTATTTCATTTATCCACGTGCGTCTGTCTCTTCTTGCTACCTGCTTCCACGAACTGTCAATTCCCGGTCACGCGATTTCCTTTTTTTCCACTATTCGATATCAGTTTTTTTTTTTTTCTTTATTTGTTCCTCGCTGATGTTGTTTATTCAATTCCGAATTTTCCTTTTACACTTTTATCGTAGCATCCGTTACAGAAAAATAGGGAAGACGTTTTGGTGATGTGTCTGACATTAAACTGCAATCTTTTTTTTTTTCTTCTTCTTCTTTTTCTTTTTCCCCTCCCCTAACGTGACGAGCTGTCACATTATTATGTATATACGTTTACATCAAAGGAGACGAAAAAGAAAGGAAAAAAGAAAAAAAAAAGGAATTTAATTGTTTTCAAGGGAAAAAGGGAACCGAAAAAAAAAAAAGAAATGCCGCAGAACCGTAGAGAGGCTAATGACGGGTATAACACAGCATATATGAGTTTTAAGAAATTAATTTCAAATGATTTTGACCCCTTGTGGATGAGTATGAAAGTTCATAGTCCTTCTAATTTGAATAGATTGCTGGATATTTTCCCATAATTATATTTTTATAATAGGGACCAATTATTGCCGTTATGGGACAACGTGAGGTATCATAGGGTACTCGAGGGGAGAATTTAACAAACTTTTTCATTTTATTTGTTTTTCGTTTCCAAGCTTTTGGTTTTTTTTTTTCTAAATTGAAATCATGCAACAGGCAATTCGTACTGCAATTTTTTTTTTAATGGGTAATTGTTGCTATTACAGAATTTGAAAAAAAAAAAAAAAAAAACATTAGCTATACTATCAAATCAACTCACTAACGTCCTTACTGCCATTATTACGGTATTCGAAACCCAATTATTCACGGCAGTTCAATCAGTGGCGTGACTTGGCTATGCCTACTGGTTAATATTGGCCGAGGATTTGAATGCGTAACCAAACTCGATATATTTGTCACAACCGAAGCGAAAAAAAATAAACAAAAAGAAATAAAAAAAATAAGATCCAAGAAGATTTGCGTCTTTCAAGTCGAGCAAAGAAGCAAAAAAAAAAAAAATTGAGGCTTTGCCAAAAGAAAACAAGAAACTTTACAAAACTTTTTTTTTAAAGAGTTTAATTTCGCGACGCGGGAGATTTTCGGTGATCAGACCCATGACTTTTCCTTCAAGATTTATTAGTTACGCCACTGGGTTCATTCAAATATCCCATTATATGAAATTTACTCTAGTTTAAACTGATTGAATGATCGTTTTGCTATAGTGCTCTCTATCTTTTTTGTCCTGTTTTCATCCCCTCAAGAATTGATTTTATTGGAATTTAAATTTTTTTTTTGTCTTTTACTCTTCCTTCCCGAAACCTTGAACGTCGACCTATTACGGAACGATCCTGTCATACTGATTTATCGTCGATGCTACGGAAATCGTTAAAAGGGTTCCCGACACCCATATATGATCTTCTGGTTGACATCAAATCAACTTTTGACAGAATTCATGCTGATTGATTCCAAGGACCCATTACCATTGTTAATGGATTTGAACCTGTCGAGACGACACGAAACCTTTTCGAAAACTTTGACCTATACATGAAGCGGGTAACGGTGTATTTTTTTTTTTTTTTTTTTAAATGCAATCAAAGATGTTGATTGATTTCCAGTGGCCATTGAACCATCGATTGGTGATGGTTCGCCGCCATTCCATCGGGTTAAAGTTCACTCATGTCTATTGTTCATCAGACAAGTGCTCCATGCCGGCATTCCATCAAACATTTTTGAATATTTTTTTTTTTTTTTTTTTTTTTTTTTTTTTTTTTTTTTGTGGGTGTTCAAATCATAATTTTCAACAGAGGTCGTATCGCGTACGAACTTCTTTTAATAACGTTTTCGGATTCTCGAAAGTTAATTATCGAAATTTTACGAAAAATTTATGGATAATAAATCCGGCGTTTAGATCGTCATGAATTTTGTGGAAGGATCGTTTGAGGCCAATCTATGATAAGCATTTATAATTGGTAATTTAAACTTATAAAAAATATACCTACATAATAATAATAATAATAATGATGAGGATGATAATAAGCTTCTTTTGCTTTCTTTTTTTTTCCTTAAAGTGTAGCTGCATGAGGTTTTGAAAAAAATTAAGAAACAACGAGAAGGAATTTCGGTAAAAATAAATAAGAAAAATGAAAAATAAAATGGCATTGAATTTTTAAAGGATTCCAAACATAAGTGCCACAGGTCAAAAGAGTTATTAATTTTTTCCATGATTAAATCTCACTGTTTCCGTGTGTATTTAAAAGGTGCTTCACTCAAGTCGATTTTGCTGATTTGAAGTTTTTTTCTTTTTTTAGCAATTAGGCCTACACCAAAGAGCAGATAGCGGGCAACATCTGTGAATTTATGAAGACGATGACAAAAAAAATCGAAAAAGATGTCCACTTTTGGGCAACAGAGTAATTTTTTCATCTTCTGTACTTTCAGCTTTGGGGATTTTAGTTTCGATTTTTAATTGATTTTCTTTTCCAAAGTTGTTTTTCACCAGATCTCCGATAAAAAATCTTCTGTTCATTGCTTACTTTTTCCGTTCGATGCGAGGGGTTACTCGCTCATGCATTTCGGTGTATACTTTACTTTGCATTACATTGCATTGCCTTCGCATTTCCGATAAACTTGCATTATCACTGCATTGCAGACAGCACTGTTTTTGCATTGAATGTAGTACCCCTTCATCAGGTGCAATCTCGCAACATTAAGTGCATTACATTGCATTGCTTGCATTACTTCGCATTATTATTGCATTTGCACTGCTTGCATTAATTTGCATTATCATTACATTTGCACTGATTTCATTATTTTGCATTACCACTGCATTTGCATTGCTTGCATTACTTCGCATTATTATTGCATTTGCACTGCTTTCATTACTTTGGATTACCATTTCATTTGCATTGCCTTTACTTTGCACTACCATTACATTTGCATTGCTTGCAGTACTTTGCATTACCATTACATTTGCATTGCTTCCATTTGCTAAACCGTAGTATGGGGTTGTATCGGACGATAATTTGCATTTTTATATTTAGACTGATTGCTTCAAAAATTTTAAAATCGTCTTCAGGTTATTTAATAGCTTACTTATCCTAGTAACCATATCGCTATAAGCGGAAAGAAAAACACTTGCCTAAATTGCTTCTTCGCAATAATTTCATCCATGCAATTTAGTTCGATGCACATAGCAGAAAAATGGGCAACTAGCTTTCGGATCACATTACCAACTATTTGTGATAAAAATAATTGTTCATAATCCGCTAAGCATCTTATTTGCATCGTTAGACGAATCGGAACGCAACCAAAGTCGATTTTCCAGTCAATTCATTAAATTAAGCATTTTTTTTTTGTTTCCTCTCCGCTTTCTTTACTTTGCAAGTTGATGTTTTTCCATCGCTGATTTCAAAAAAACAGAAAAATAGAAAAAATATAAATTAACCAGAGATAAATCGATTTCACTAACCCTTTGCAGACGGCGTTAATAAATTTATTAACAAAAAAAAGCGCATTTCCCAGACGGCGTTAACAAATTTGTTAACAAGGTATTTTTTTTCAGGATTTGATTTGGCCAAAAAATCGTTTTCAAAGATCTTGGATTTAGCTTCGTGCGTCGGAGGTGAACTAACGTATCTCCATTGTAAATCTGACTGGAGATAGTCTGTTTTGAGTGTTTATGAAAATCACGTGATCATGCGACTGCAAGTTTACACGCTCATTTTGGCGTAAACATGTGGTCACGTGACACTTCCACGAAACGTCAAAACAGACTAACTCCAATATATTTACGACGGAGATACATTAGTTCACCTCCGACGCACGGAACTAATAACAAATGTTAACGCCCAGATATAGGGCTTTTATTTCAAGATGTTAAATAATTTCATACTTCTAATTTTGAAGGTGCTGCAATTTTATAAAAAATACATGAATATTATCACCGTCGTAAAACCAAAAAAAATGTTAGATTCGATTGACGTCCGGAAAGGGTTTTATAATTACGTAGATATTTCTAATATTATTACGAAACACTTTTTTTTTTACTTCACTCCCCGCATGAAAGTCTTTAATTCAGTAGAACTGGTTGAAAAAAAAAATCAATTAAACAATTAAGAATTTATCGGCGAATTAAAGATCGGAATTCAAATTAATTAACAATACCCAATGATCAGAAATCAAACAATAAACGGAATGGTTCGTTAACATCTTAACATACCAAGAAATCAATTATTTGGCAAATCAAATGTTTCGGTTTTTTTACAAGAAATTTCGAAAAAAAAAAAAAAAAATCATCGACCTCTTCTGTTTGAATGATTTCGAAATATTTAAATGGGTACCTGCGAGATGGGAGGTAATCCATGAAAAAAAAAAAAAAAAAAGATCTAATTTCCATTTAACGACGTTGGCCGAAAATATTTGGATTTCACACCTAATAATCGCTCCATAAACTCATAGGTTTTAAAGTCATACGGTTCATCCTTAAGAAATTTTAAAAAATATGATTTACGCTTATGAATTTTGTTTCTTTTTCGGTATCAGGGATAACGCACTCAGAAAGCTACCTGTGGTTCAACTTTTCCAGTCAGTTCCTAGTCCTTATATGCTAATATGAATAATGTGAAGGCTCTCCTATCAAGATTATTCGGGATCTCAACGGTGGAACCATTAATAAAGATCCCCGTATTGTATTCTAAAAGGAGAATTTATCGCTTCTTTCTTACTAAATTTTTTAAGCCCTTTTCCTATCTATTTTTCATTCTTTTTTTATACGCATATAATATTCGATATCCGAGTATGAATTTTAATCAAGTTGCGTGACCTCGGAAAATTTTTGACATTTTGAAAATGTGAAAACAAGATTACATTTTTTTTTTCTAAAAAGGAATGAAAACTGATATTGTTATCTCTCAAAAATGATGAATCGAAAACCTATCTTTTTTCTTTTTAATGGTATTAATATTTAGTAATATGGCAGTTTAGACATGTGAAAGACGAATGCCTGAAATTGAAATATTTTCACTTTGGGATGTTATCATAACAAACCAACGCCTCCTCCCACGGTTTTGAACCGCCTCGTTTCATGTGATCGAACCAAATTGAGATGCCTTTTTATTACAATTTCTCGTAATAATGCATATGCATTTCCAGATATTATCTTCATTCTTTTTTTTTTTTTTTTTTTGACCGTATGAGGATGAGTTACGATTGTGTGTTCAGTGTCTGGAAATATTGAAGTTAGTAAAAGGGTGCGTTATTAGTCAACAATGAGCGTGTATATTGGGTTTGTTATGAAGTTTCGGGACATTAATTAAGAGTGCTGATTAAATTGCTTGTTGATCTGATTATGCTTTTAATCGAATACTGACATCTCCGGTTCTGAATTAGTCAGGCAGATTTTACAGGGTGACCATAAGCCAATAAACCATGTTCAAAGCAAATCCATTCACCTTTACTCATTTATTTTTATTTTTATTTTTTTTATTTTTTTGCACCTTTCCTTTTAAGCACGAACAGATCCCTCGGGGAGTTTTACGCATCTGCGGTGTCCTCTTTATTGCAGTGAAAAACGTTTTGGGAGTCAGAATCAAAAAACTGATGAATATTTAGACAAAGTGTAAATTTTTACTTTTTTCGGGGTTCCACAAACTATATAAAACCCTGTAGAGACCAAAATAATCAGAAATATTTTTCTTTAGAACCCATTTTTTTTTTTTTTTTTTTTTTTTTTTTTTTTTTTTTTTTGGGGGGGGACGATTTCGATATTTTATTCACTTTATTGTAGTTTTTTGCCGTCAGAATTATAATTTTGATAGGCAAGTGAAACTGAATTTGTCTGTTGCCAGTTGCCCAACAAAAAAAAATAAAATAAAATAATAATAATAATTTTTTCATGCTTAAAAATCTTGAAATTTAGGGATTTTAGGAACCAAAAACAAGCAAATTAACGACCAAATTAACGAACATTTTAAGGACCTAAACGGGAAAATTAGCACAAAAGTTTGATTTCGATCATCCGAAGACTTTTTTATTTTTATTATTTATTTATTAGGGTGTCCCTTATTTTGCGAATTTTCGAATTTTAAATCGCACAGCCTCTAAATCGGTGATCTATGGTACACTGATAAGCCCTATTTTTTTCCAGATTTTTTTGGACACCGGAAAGCGTGCCGACTTGAGCTTTAGATTCCGAAAATTCCCGTAAGAGAAAAAAAGTCGACTTTTTTTTTTCGCGGAAAGACGTCGTTTCCTATCCGGAATTTTGCGTAGATCACGAATCTGAAGTCCGTTTTTTTATATCGGTTCCGGTTTTTGAGTTAGAGGAGGAAATGTGGCAAGAAAACCTGGTTAAGTGACAAAAGGCACTACGTCCTAAGTTTTGTTCATATTTTGGCTTCTAGCTCAAAAGCCGCACCAGATTTAAAAAAACGGACTTCAGATTCGTGATCTACGCAAAATTCCCTATAGGAAACCACGTCTTTCCGCGAAAAAAAAAAATAGTCGACTTTTCTTCTCTTATGGGAATTTTCGGAACTTAAAGCTCAAGTCGGCACGTTTTCCGGTGACCAGAAAAATCTGAAAAAAATAGGGCTTATCAGTGAACCATAGACCACCGATTTAGAGAGTGTGCGATTTAAAATTCGAAAATTCGCAAAATAAAAGACACCCTATTAGGCCTATTTATTTATTTATTTATTTATTTTATTTTATTTTATTTTATTTTATTTTTTTTTATTTATTTTTTTTTCAAGATACAAAAATACTGGTGTTAAACCACCAAAAAATTGATGAAGAGAAAATAGGGACTTTTTGGGACTTTTAGGGACCCATGTTAAAATAGGGACTTTTCCAAAAATGAGACCTCGGTTCGATGCCGGAGGGTCCTGAATTGAAATTTAATGTGAGAATGTTTTAATCTCATTTTCTTAAAATTATAAAGAATCCTTAACTTAAAAAAACGACAAAATTTTTGAAAAATTTATAAGCTAAACGTAGCAAAAGAACTTCCTTAAGTTAAATATTGAAAAATCTATATTACTATCGAACATACAAAACATTGATTTGCAGTTTGTATCATCATTTAACATTATTTTTAATAGGAAAATAAAACCGCCCAGAAGCTAAATGTGGAGGAACAATCAGTCGTATTTTAAAAACAAGCTTTTGCTTGTCAAAATTATTTAAGTAAACTTAGTTAAGTTTAAATGAATATTGTAAAACTTAATTTACCTTTTTATAACTTAATTAATTTAAAATGAACTTGTTTAAGCTTATTTAAAGAACCTAAGCAAAAGCAAAAGCTTTTTAAAATACGACTCAATAACAAGTCGTACAGAGCCAACTCAACCGAACCTCATCCCTTTGGTCCAGAGTTTAAATTAAATTTAAAAAATTTAAAAGCCGCATACATAGTCATTTTTAAAGCGTTAAAAATCGTGTAACCAGTATCGTGTAACCCCCATCCTCAAAAAAAGCACCCAAAAGATCCGAATTTTTTTCCGTCTTTTTTTTTTTTCAAAGGACCGCTGCTACTTTAAAAATTAAGTTATACCAACCGGCAAAAAATTAAAATTAAATTAAAGAAAACGGACTTCAGTTATAACAATCGTTCCAATTTGCTTCCATTCCCAATTATAATTTTGCTGATTCAATAATTGAAATTACCGTAGTGTAGTCATCTTTAAATCCTTAAATCTGCTAAAAAAACCTTTTAAGATTTGAATTTTCTAAAACAAACTTTTTCAGTTCCTTCCATTAAATATTTTTACAATAATCCGATAATTTATTTAACCTTTCAATCCGTCTAACCCTTCCTCTCAATTCGGTAGCTCTATGTTTTCAAAATCATAATGGTATCTCCAAACAGGAATTTTAAACGCTGCATTATCATCAAGCCATCCTATTAATTTTTACTTAAGCCCAGTGATCATAATAGGGATATGTAAAGAAACAATTAATTCTGACAACAATACCGGAGCCCATTCGATCAATTGCTGCGACTTGCAAACTGATGTTATTTATTTTGATTTCAAAAAGGCTTTTGACCTTGTAGACCACTCTATTTTAATATCCAAACTATATAATAATTTTGATATTCCTCCTTATCTTATTTTAATCTTAAAGTCTTATTTATCAGACAGACTTCAGTTTGTAAAATTTAACGGATACAGTTCAAGAACTTTTACTGCGACCAGTGGAGTTCCTCAAGGGTCTCACTTGGGACCCCTTTTGTTTAACTGCTTTATCAATGATTTGCCACTTTTCATTAAACACTCTAAAGCTCTCTTATATGCTGATGATCTCAAAATATTTAAAACAATTTCCTCCTCTGAAGATGCTGACTTGCTACAAAATGATGTTGATTCAGTAGTGGAATGGTCCTCACTTAACAAATCGCCTATTAATTCACGCAAGTGTAATGTTGTGAGTTATAGGAAGGGTAACGCTGTGAGTTCTAAAAAGATTCACCATTTTAATTACCTCCTCCATGGCTCCTTCATTAATAGATCAAACGTCATCAAAGACCTAGGCGTTCTATTTGAGGCTAATCTTAGTTTTTCGGCTCATATTTCTAACTTAGCAAATAAATGTTCTAGTATCTTAGGCTTTGTCTTCCGTATCTCTAAAAACTTTAACAACTTGACAGTCTACAAATTATTATATAACTCTTTAGTTAGATCTAAGTTAGAATATGGAGCTGTCATATGGCGAGATATTAATCAAACGCAATCAATAGATTAGAGTGTATTCAAAAAAGATTTCTCCGTTTCCTATATTTTAAGACCCATAATGTATATCCCCACTACAGGAATCATCCGGTCAGGAGCTTTCAACTTCGAGCTGAATTTGGTTATTTAAGACTGCAGGATAGAAGGGATTTATCAGCTTATATTCTTATTTTTAAACTGCTCAATTACATAATTGATTCACCTTCTTTACTTAATCTTGTTCAATTTAGAGTTCCTATTCGTTTTACTCGTCAAAGGAATCTCTTTCACTATTCAAGTTGTGCAGTAATCGACGGGATTCTGCGTGATTTTAATACAAAGCTCGAAGACATAGATCCCTTCGTCCTCAGTCTTAATGCATTTAAAAAAGCTGTCTTGAATGTACTAGTCGAGGGCTAATTGCTGGTTGGCTGTTTTTTTTTTTTTTTTTTTTTTTTTTTTTTTTTTTTTTTTTTTTTAAACTGTAAACTGTTATTTTTTTTTTTATTGTTTTATTTAATTCTACCTTGTTACTTTATTTTTAATCTTGTTTTGTTTTTATTTTTATTTTTGTTTTTGTTATCTTGATCTGTCTGGAAAAAAAAAAATTTCTGTTGATCAATATATAATATCTTAATAAATTACTGTCTCGAAAACGCAACAAATAAATCATACAATAATGGAATTACTATCTAACTTAGTCCGGGCCTAATCAAAAAACCATCCCTCAGATAAATTCCCACTCAAAAAAATAAAAATATCAGTCATAAAGCTGAGTTTTCATTCTCTCAAGTCCTAAAGCTGAGTTTTTATACACGAAAAAAAAAAAATAAATTCTGATTAATACCGTACAGGATCATTATTTGTCAAATAAGTGATTCCATGCACATACAATAAAAGAAATCTCATTTAGGACAACGCTTAGGGGGATTTAAGCGTTGCTTATAAAAACTAACATAACAGTCATGCTCCATTATAATTGTCAAATTGGTTTTCGTTTAATTTAAGGTCATTTTGTATATATTTTTTTTTCTCCTACAAATAAAAAACTGCGGACGAAAAAAAAAAAAAAAAAAAAAAAATTTAAGCCATAAATTTCAAAATTCCATCCCAAATGAAGTTTCTGGATGCTTAGACCCAACGCAACAAAAGAAGATCCAAAGCAATGAATATTTGTAAACAAAAAAAAAAAAAAAAAAAAAAAAAAACAATATGATGAAATATGAGGTAATAAAAAATTAATGAATACCATGGGTTTTATATCGACGGGTACTGAATGAAAGAAGAAAAAAAAAAAAAAAATGAAGGATCCATATGTAAGGTATGCATGTACCTTCTTTTGTTACCAAACAATGGAGTCTACAGGAGACAGTTTGGTAGCCCCGAGGACGATGCACAACGCGTGCACGTAAAAAAAAAAAAAAAAAAGGTAACCTCCCTTATGATTTATTTTAAATAGCTACTTGCATTGACAAACTGATATTTCGGAAGGGGCTCGGCCCTGTTCACAAGGATGATGGCCCATAAATCAGAGCGTGAATTAATAAACGGATTTATTCGTTTTGAATCGAAGTAGAATAAAAAAAAAAAACAATTTTTGTGTTGCATTCAAAGAAAGTACTTTCCATTTCGCCTAAACCGTACCATAATAACGCGATCCGTGTGAATCGTGGTTCATTTTAAATTCACTGACTCAAAAAAAAAACAGTTTAATGGTCGATTTCACTAATGTCTCATGATCTTCGTTTTTTTGGTTTTCAATGGCAAAAATGATAAACAAGTAAACCCTAACGGGTCGGTAAAGAAGAGAAGTCACTCATCCAAAATGAAAACTTTCAATTATATGCTTGATCTACATAAAAAAAAATCTGTGTTTTTATTTTTCCTTCTGTTTAACCAGAGATATGCACTGCCATTCAGCCATTGAAATCTTCCAAAATGAATTCACTTTCGATCTGTTTTCTTTTTCTTCAATGCTCCATCAGTTTTTACAAATAAAAAAAAAAAATCGCTTTTAAATGCCACGATGATTGAGCTTCGAGAAATAAATAAAAGGCGATAATTATGTTCATCACTAACGCTATAAACAATAAACTGATAAATATATCTCTTTTAATGAACTGTTATTTTTCTCTCTCGTTTTTAAATGCATGCATAATTTTATTTTTTTTTTTCTTTGCATCTAAGCACTTTTTACAACATATAAATTGTTATTACACAAAATAACGCTTTTAATCGTGTTATGACAGGTCAAATCAAGCATGCATTTTGCATTTTGTTTCAAAAGCGCGTTATGATATCGGGTGGAAAAAATCAAGAAACCTTCACATATATTTTAAGAAACTGGAACTCGAAAAAAAAAAAAAATCTGAAATATCGATCGTCCACATTTCATCTTGAAAGACAAATTAAAAACGATTTTATTAATTGATAAAAATTAACATGAATGGAAATTCACCTTATTCCATATGATTTGATATGCGAAAGTGGCAAACAGGCCTTTGCACTTTATATATGCAATAATTATTATGTTCTTTTTTTTTTTTATATTTCAAGTTCCTGATACAACTGACACACATTATATCGTTTCAATGTCCTTTAATTCAAAACAAACTGTGCTAGAAATATTTTCATTTCTCATTCACAAAAATTTCAATGGCGAATTAAATCAAAAATATTTATTTTTACGGGGGGGAAAAAAAATGTCACTTACGAAATAAATCCAAATTTGATCGCAGAAGATGTTTCGGAAAAAAATAAATGGATTTTTTTTTTTCCTTCCAAAGGTAAACCCAAAAAATATGTGCGGTATCCAATTTACTTAAATTCGAAATTATTTCAAATAATGACACAAGTAATCCACAATAAAACAATTTCTTTCTTTTTATTATTATTTTTTTTCTGTAACGAATTTATGTCAACAAAACAAAACTACGAGTACGGTAAACGACTGACACGTGTAGCGGATCGTAAAGAATAACGCACCGACAACACTGAACTCCACAACGCTAAACAGCATACTGAGCCATTGAGCGAAACGAAGAACAAGTGAGCATCTGGCGCTGGCGGTCACCATGTTTTTCCCACTCACATTAGTGAGTTTCATAATCTATACTTGAGCTCCAGTAAAAGTTCTATCTCCTTTCTTTTTTTCTTTTCCGTTTTTTCTCCGCGAAGGAATTATAAGGAAAAATTCACTGGAATATTTTTCGGAGGGAAGGGGGAGTAGAAGCCTTAAATGTACCCAAAAACTTGAATTCTATATAGGGCTCGTCCATAAATTACGAAAGCACGATTAAGGTGAGGAGGGGGTCCAACCGATGCTTACCGATGCTTATGAAGAGGGGTCTTAGAAACCTTAAGTAAGCCTAAACTTTATTTTTTAAATGAAATTCGCTTGAGTAAAAAAAAATTTTCTATGATTAATTTTATCGCGTAAACAATTTTTTGAAAAAACACGATTCAAATAAAAAAAATTTTTCTAAACAATTTTTAAAAAAACACGATTGAAAAAATCTGATTTCGATAAATCTTCATTAATAAACGATTTAAGATTTTTTTTTAAACAAATAATTCTATTTTTCGTTTGAAACCTTAATTGTTTTTTTATGTTCGCAAGAAAAATTTAATGTTCCCAATTTTTATTTATGTGCCTGGTCAAACAAATGCAATATTGAATTTTTAAAGCGAAAATAGCTTTATTTCTTGTTAAAAACTTTAAAAATCTTATTTAAAATTAAATGTTTTTTAATGCTTGCAATTCAATTTTTTTTTTAATTTTCATTTATTGATGCATTAAATTAAATTATAATTTTGAGTGTGAAAATTCTAATTTTACCTAATCTTGAGAACCCTTGGTAATTTTTGGTGAAAAAAAAGAATGTTACATTATTTTACGGGGGGATTGAGAAAATCTTACGGTCTGCTTACATCCGGGAAGGAGGGGGTCAAAAAAGTTTAAAAAAATGCTTACG
The DNA here is from genome assembly GCA_037577465.1 of Liposcelis bostrychophila. Lineage (NCBI taxonomy): Eukaryota > Metazoa > Arthropoda > Insecta > Psocodea > Liposcelididae > Liposcelis > Liposcelis bostrychophila. The sequence continues at coordinate 11,209,271 of CM075212.1, forward strand.
CAATTTATGGACGACTCCATTAGGGAACGTTCAAGTATTACGTAAGATTTTTAGGGGGGGGGGTCCTCGTTAACCACCGTCGTCATAAGCTAAGTATGGCGAAAGACTTTTTTCTCGGGTTTTTGGACTCCTTCCCCCCCTATTATATTACGTAACATTTTCGAGGGCCCCATCCGCCCCTTTAACCCTTTGCTTACCGATGGCCCTCCTGGAGGGCCATTCGCGAAAATGTCGTTCCTTACCAATGGCCCTCTACGGGGGCCATTTGTTGAAAAATTTATATTTCCGATAATTGCAAGTGCAGGGGGCTAAAAATTTTTGTACATATGTAAATTGAGTCGAGGATTTCGAATATGAAGCCAGAATTTCGCTACAACCAAAATTCAAGATGGCGGGCGACTAATTATATTGGATATTTAAAAACTCGTTTAATTAATATGCTAAAAATCTTATAAAATAATTATTAGGGATAATAAAACCAATCTGACACTCTCAATAGTTCAAGTATTGTCAACCATGAAGATTTCGCCGAAACCTGGCTTGAATTTTCCTTATATTTAGCTTATGAAGGGATAAATAGACGAGTTAATACCTGAAAACTTTTTTTTTTAAAAAGGGAAAGTGATGTCCATCAAAGAGTGAATAACAATAGGGATGTTTCCGGCGGGGTTGGGTCGTTTAAAAACATCTTTAAAAAATAGTAGCATCTATGTTAAGCTTATGGCACAAAAATCCATTTTTCAATAAATAGTTTTTTTTTTCCAAAAAAAATTTAAAAATTGTATTTTTTTCTTTCTTAAAAAAAAGGCTTAATTTTGAAACAATAATATCAGATTTGAAATCCGGGCCCTCTAAAACCCCCAGACTGAAATTTTATTTCATTAGTAACCTTTGAATTTTTCCAAACTATAATCTTATTTCATTCGATATTCATGTAATGAGGGTTGCCTACATTTGATTTTGCAGGAGACATTATGATAAGAATTTTTTTTTTACATTATATTAAGCATATTGGTGGTACGTATAAACCCCAAAAACAAAATTCGGTAAGATGGTGCTTTTTTTAAAGTCAAATATAGGTAAGCAAAGGGTTAACGCCAATTTTAAATTTAGTAATATTTTTCTTAAATCTAGATTTATAGTTCACACTCATATCCCTGAAGATGGCTACAATTGGCACAAAATCTCATCCAAAAATAAATGTTTGTTTCCTAAATTTTTTTTTTTTTAATTTTGAATTTTTCATTTTCTTTTTTTAGACATTAAAAAAAAAATTAAAACTTAATTTTTTGAAATTAAAAAAAAATTCTGAACAATAAGTTATAATGGTAATTTATACGTAAGATTTTCCAAACTCCCCCCATCCCCCTCCCCCAAGTGACAAATCGTAAGAATTTCGAGTACCCCCTCCCCCTTTCAGTCTTACGCAATACTTATACGCTCCCGAACTAAAATTTTTTATGGGGGGGGGGGGGGTTGCAAAAAAAAAGAGCTTAGTTGGAAAATTTGAACGCCAGTCGGCAAAGTTTTTATTCTGTAAAACGGTTCTACAACAAAACTATTCCCCTGTATTCGTATAAAACGAACAGGTTAAAACTGGCCAATTCGTTTTTAAAACATTCCTGTTAATTACCTCCTGATTAATTAATAATATTTTTCTTTTATTGAATCACATTTTTATTTTAGCTTACATGTTATCATTATATTAACGGAAGTGTTAGTCGTCGTGGAACTAGACCAGTTTCAATATATCCAGTTACCGACAGAATTGTTATGGTTTATATTTCGATATATCGAGTTATCGGCAATTCCGGAGAAAGTTTTCCTAAGCTCATTTTCCCCCTAATTAAAACCATTCGATTTTTTTTTCGCGCTTGTTTAGCTACTGATACTATTAAAGTATTCTGAAGGTTTTCGGTCTGGCAACAAGTTCGAAAAGAAACCGATGACGTCTATAATGTGTCAAGCAAACAATCCCAATCCCGATCCCAGTCCCCCAATTTTTATTTATTTCGTCCTTTTACATAAATTAAGTCGGTTTCTGTTTTGTTTATGCTCATGATAGGCCTATATTCCTTATAAGGATATTTTACAAAATCTTTTTTAACATCTCATTTAAAATCTGATGTCTGGTTATTCTTGATCTGATTTCTTTTGATTCATCGGTTGTTTTGGTGTCATCGTCTTGCACTTTAAATAAAAGAATTGCAGAATTCATTCGTTTGTTATAATTTTTCATCGCCTATACTAGAATGGGTCAGAATAGATGGTCCAGTCCTGGTTTTCACTCCCCGGAACAAATTTCAGTTTTTTACTATCTAAAAGAGCTCTCCAATTTCCTTTTTTTATATCTTTTAACAAATTTTTGGAGATGCTGGTGCCAATCACTGATTTTTTAGGCAAAACAAAAAATGGCAAAAATTTGATTTAAAGCCTAAGATTTAAACATTTGTAAGTTGTGGAAATTGAAAAAAATTTCAATACTATTATTCAAAGTTACTTATATGTAGAAGTATCGGGAAAAAAAAATAAGCCAGGTCCACAGTGTTGCCTATGTGTAATGTGGAGGAGCATTTATTCGGAAAAATTAAAAAATTTGGGCACCCTTGGGCACAAAGTTTTGAATGTTGGTGAGGTGCCTAAAATTTATCTAAAATACGTAGAACTGAGGCCCCGTATCAAAAATTTTTCGCAATTGACTTTTAGCTATTTTCCCCATAGCAGCACTATGTAAAAAAAACAATTTATATGCCTGAAAAAATCAGAAGGGGTTTCCCAGCCTAAAACTCATCAAAAGAAACCATTATTATATTGAAAAATAAGTTCGGTTTTCAATTTGCTACACTGGGATACAAAAAGTTTTCGTAATTCGACAACTTATAACAAGAAGTTAATTAGAAAGTTACAAATTATAATAACAAGGCTTTTTTATCCCTCCTTCGAGGACTTCAAGTTAACCATTGTCTTTTTCCCCTCATTTTTTTTTTTCATTTTAACACTGGAAATAGATCGAAGACGATTTCGTGGAGTTAAATGGATTGGTTTTAAAGGAAACGATTCAACACATTGATTTCCGGATATTCATCATTCTGACATTTGAACGTAACGATTGCTTCTTAATGTGAATAAAATTTTCTTTTTTTAAACGGAACGGACATGTAAAAAAAAGCAAGAAAAAAAAAATTTTCATATCCATTCAAAATCCTATCGTGTGATGAAAAAAAAGATATATATAAATTCGAACCGCCCTAAATATGGAATGCTACCAGCATTACACATACAAGTTCGATTGTAGCCTAATCATGAAACGTCAGGATTGTAAACTTACGAAAAAAAAAAAAAAAAAAAAAAAATACCATTCGTAACCTGCAACTTAATTTAAAACACAGACTAATCAACGTCTCATTCTGGATGTATTTGTATTAAAATATGTCAGATACCTTGACGTCCTTCAACTATTGGATAACATCTTTTTAGCTTCTTCCTTTTTTTTTTTAATGCGAATCTTCGCGGCCGAAACGTTTAAAAAATATTTTTTCATCCGCAATTTTTTTTATATTTTTATACTTTTATTTTTATAATTATAATAGCCCCGAAACATTTCGCACACGCTCTATGCTTAATTTCTGTCAAAATTTTGTAGAAAAACCTAACAGTACTTTTTCAAAGAGATTATACTTTAAGGTAGATTAAACTTCGAAAAAAAAAAAAAAAAAAAAAAAAAGATAAAGCGATGAGATTCTAGTCAAGGCGTGACGAATCGAACAATAATAATATAAATTTATTCATATAATAATGACGTCAAATTCCTCATAATTAAATGGAGGAAAACCGCGAATTAATCAGTTATGGCTTTCTCATCCTGACCAGTTTCTATTTTTCTTTAGTGGTTGCTCGGCTAGTAGTACTCGCAAAACTGGCTTGCGAAGTGGGTTCCGAGAAATGATAATGTTTAAATTTGGATTTTTGGTGATATTTATAAGTGTCGTGACTCAAAAAATTGGATGTCAAAGATCCCAAATTAATAATGAAAGGATAGGCAATTTAGATTGGACACCACCCGATTACGATCCCGCCCAATTCGCCCAGGACCGAGTGTCCCAGGACGAATATTGTGTATGTGTTCTTTTTTATTTATGCGATAGAAACACCGGACGGATAATCGACACGGGTAGCGGATTAGTTCGCTGGAGGTTTGTGTATTTTAAACGACTTTTAAAAAAAATTTAAAGTCGAGGAATTGAGCGTAATTTAATTTTTTTTTTTATTATTAGAACCGGAGGAACGGACACGCCAAAAAAATGCAAGGAAATCGGGGAGGTTTGTTGCAAGCCTCCGCTTTGGGCAGAAAAAATAGAAGGGACAGCGCCGGAAGATCCTAGCTATCCACCTGTTGAAGCTTCTTCGGAAAATATAAATAACTGGAATTTACCCGAAGAAGATCCTTCAAAGGAAACCACGGATTACAACAATCCTTCCGTGAACGAGCATTACCCAGAAGGTAATCCGGATCAGGATATAAATGACCATGGACATCCGCAACCGAATCCCGTCAGCGCAGTGAACGAAGCAGGTCCTCTTCGCTGCGGTGAGCGAAGACCTCAGAAAGTTGACTACAGGAACACTGCTCTTCGAGTTTCCGGAAGTGATTTAGGTATGACAGACCAGACAATTAGACGGCATGTGCCCTAAAGGACTATGCTATGTCGATGACCCCATATGAATATATGTCCGTCTTTATTGATGACAATGATTCATGTATAGACTCTTTTAAGGTTTACTGCCCTGTATCAACTTTGAAATGAGATTCTTCTGCGTGACTTAGCCATTTATCTATTGGCAAAATATTACAAGGAAAAAATCGAAATTTTAGGTATCTGACGAACTCCTTTGATGTACCCTCGAATTTTTAGGGCAAGTTTCAACTTGTCTGAATTGTAAATGCAACCGAAAAATAACTTCAAAATCTTGTAGTCGAAAAACTTAGATTTTGTTTTTTAAGTTCGTATTTACTTGAAACCAGTTGAAACTTGTATTAAAAATTCCAGATTACACCAAAAGAGTTTGTCAGATACCCAAAATTTCGATTTTTTTCCCCCAAATCGAGTTTTAGGCAGAACAGCCATTCCTTCCTGTATTCACTGAAGCCACCTCTCAAGCGCGTAAAAAGAATCCCCATTTTCACTTGCTTAAGATTAGACGACACATAGCGTAATCTCTATATGTTTATTTTCCTCCTAAATTCCTAGCAGGATAAACACATAGGTTTCGATCAAATAGTCAGATTATTACTCATATTTAATAAGCAGTTACGTGTACGCGACGATAAAGGCCATTTGCGTCGCGTTTGTAATTACTCTGAAATCCCGGATTTAGTTTTTTTAGAAGACTTCTTTTTTTTTTCTGAAATTAAGAATAAGGAAATTGGCCCGATGCTTAAAAAGCTACGTTTAAATATGACCACCCAAAATAGACTTTATTTGAACAGTTCGTCGTGGCTAGAGACCCTAAATTAAAAGAGACTGGCAAAAAAATTTGGCGCGAAAAAGCGGTGCCCACGGATCATGCGCACTGATTTTTGAAAGTTTTTGGTTACATTAACATTGCCGGTGTAAACTGCAGCAAAGTCAAAAATGGCGATTGTTTTTGTTTATTCAAAGTGTATTTGTTTACCGACTCCTTAAAAAAGAGTCAGATTTTGAACGCAAACATTGAAAGTGCTTACCAAGACAACAAAACACTTAATGCTGTTCAGCTATTACTGAAAGCCACCAATTAAGTCGGATTTATTAAATTTCTAATGGAGAGCAAAACAAAAACATTCGCCATTTTTTACTGTGCTGCATTTTGCAGTGGCAGTTTTGCCAAAATTCCGAAAATTCCAACACATCAGTGCGCATGATCCGTGGGCACCGATTTTTTTTGCCAGTCACTTTTAATTTAGGGTCTCTAGTCGTGGCGCCTTTAAAAGAAACAATACGAAAATGTTTCTGCAAAAGGTAAACATAAACATAAACATTCTTTTTTATATTGCTCCTTTTCAATGTGCCACGACGAGTTTTTGTCTGCAAGATCAGAATTAGAAAAAAAAACGAAAAGTAAAGCAAAATATATATTGAAGTAACAATTCCGTGCGTCGGAAGTGAACCAACAACGTACGGTATCTCCATCGTAAATATGATTGGAGATAGTCTGTTTCGATATTTCGTGAAAGCGTCATGTGACCACAAGTTTACACCAACATGAGCGTGTAGTTCACAAGTTTACACCAACTTGTAGTGGCATGATTTTCACAAACATTCGGAACACACTATCTACAATTATATTTACGATGGAGATACGTTAGTTCACCTTCGACGCGACGCACGGAATTAATACTTTCGCCAGACTCAGAAAAAGAAAATGCCTAATGCGAAGACATTTTCTTAAAAATCATGTGAAAATAAGTCAAGAAACAACCTGTCCGTTGTCATAAAGCATTTTTGTTTTTCTATGGTAACATTCCGGTTTTGTTGCAGGACAATTGTTCTGCAACAAGGAAATGTCTTGAGCAAGTCCAAGAGTGATTTTATTTACATTTCGCGCCCAATCTTTCGTTCATTTCGACTTTGTAGCCACCCCAGAAGACCAAAAGAAGACTAAAGTTTTTCGGGGGGATGGGGAAGAGTTTCAAATGGCCCCTTTTAACATGAAAAACAGGGAAATTAATTTAGTCAGGGGGCTTATACATCCTCAGAGGGGACTGAGTCACTCTTTACCCCTGTCTGACTATTATGGCCCTTGATCCATCGCTAACGTAAGATTGGTGGTACACTCCTTACCGCAGTCTTACCCCATTTATTTTATTTTTAACGAAATGGGATGAATTAGTTCAAACGACTAATCCGTATAATTAAAAAAATAAAAGCGGTTTTTTCCCTTTTTTTTTTCAAATTGTTGCTTAATGTTTAGCCTATCGAACAAAAGCAATCGCTTCTTTTGATCTCAGCTACCATAATATTCTCATGCAAAGGAATCTTACGGTTTTTTTAAAAGATATTTTTTGGGAGTCCCTTTGGGAATCCCTCAAGTCGAACACAGAGATAGACGTCTACTGGGTATCCCCCGAAATCCGAGATGTCAGCCTAGGAGAGAGAATACGACGACAGCCTAACGGTAGTCAAGACAAATCAACTTCTCTGATGATCCGCAGGGAATCCCTTCGTGAATTATTAACAAGGATTTGCACTTGCAACAGAACAGCGTCCGATACAGAAAAAAATAGATTGTTTAAATACAGGCCCAGCTTCCTTAAGCTAATACCAGATCAAGTATAAATGGGGATTGAATGTCTAAAATAAAGCCAAAAATTTTCATCGGGTAGGCAAACAAGAACTTTTTTTCAGTCCTCACACTAACTTGAGTTATTTTAAGTCAAATTGGTTTATTAGGCAAACAAGAACTTTCTTTAGCTCTCACACTAACAGACGGAAATGGAATGAATTACGGAGCCGAAAAGGATCAAACCTAATACCAACTAAATCCGTCGTATCCTCCATTACGGACCATTCAAATTTAATGTCATCGTTTTCTCGACGAATTCCTACTCCTTTCTCAGTCATTTTCAGCACTCATCATCATAGCCTCGACCTCCCCCTAGATAATTACGACATCTTTGACGATCTCCTCCCTATTTAAAATAGAAATAACTTCATTTTTCCTTTATAATTTTTTTTTTTTTTAAATTTTCCTAAATTAAAAAAAGGCCGAAAAATCTAGAAAAATCTTCAAATATTTGCAAATTCTGGACTTTAAAACAAATTCCCCCAAGTGTAAATGATGGCACCCTCATTTCACAAATCCCCTTTCCAGAATTTGAATGCACCCGGAAAAAGGAAATGTCTTGAACAAGTTTTGTCTTGCAACAAAGTCGGAATGTTTCACAGCAAAGCAAAAATGCTTCATGACAACGGACAGGTTGTTTCTTGACAAGATATTTTTATCGTTTTCGCATGATTTTTAAGAAAATGTCTCGCGACTAGACATTTTTTTTGTTTTCGCATTAGTTATTTTCTTTTCTGAGTGTGATCCCTAAACAATAATAAAAAAAAAAAAAAAAATTTATGCTATCGACATTGAACCTGCTATTTCAAATGACTTTGCTAATACTTTAATTGGATATTTTCTTTGCCCCTCAAACATTTTACGAACACTAGAGTCCGTTAAAAAAACCAGACAGAACTTTATAAAATAAATTACCGGAGAATTATTCTATAGGGAGGCCCAAAACTAGGGATGGATCACAAGACAAGAGATTTTTCAATAAGAAATCGTTCAAATCTTGTTTTTCGACCATTCAAAAGCCTAGGATTTGAAATTTTGCAAACAAGAAATTCAAAAAATGGTACAAAAATTCTTGAACAAGAATCTTGAACTGCAAGAAATTTTGAATTTGAAATCCTCATTGGCTTAACGATCAAAAACCAAAATTTGAGCGGATTTCTTGAAAATTTCTTGTTATCGATCCCTACAAAACTCATAGTCATTGCCCCTAGTTTTATGAACCTCGCCTCTTCTTGGTTAGGGCAGAGGCGTCGCTATGACTTTTTTGAGAAGGGGCGGCGCTCCTCAAATGTTGAATTTCGTATCCCCCCCGAATAATAGAGATGCCACTGAGCTATAAAGCCTTTACAGTACAAACGACGTCAGTCATGAACAAAAAATCTATGATATACAGCTCCCAAAAGGAAAGTCCTTTAAAATAATCACGCTCGTTTTTTTCAGAGACCCAAACTAATTTCGCAGAATATCCATGGATGATAATGATTCACACCATCGAAAGAGGGGTAGCCGACTTAAAACTATTCTTATGTGGAGGTTCTTTGATTCATCCTCGAATAGTCATGACAGCAGCTCACTGTGTCGCAGAGTATAATATAATCTCTATTTTAAAATAATAATCCATCTATACAACCTGGTGCACGAAATTATTATGCTTCTTTTTTTTTTAATATTCTCAGGCGAAAAATAGAAGACTTAGAAACACGAGCCGGAGAATGGGATACAACAACACAATCAGAACCGTTAAAACATCAAAACCGTTTAGTCGAGTCTGTAATTATTCATCCGTCGTATAATGAATCTCATCCGAGACATGACATTGCGCTTATTTTGTTAAAAGAACCATTCATATTAGCTGATAATGTCAATACGATTTGCTTGCCAGAAGACCATGAGACTTATATTGGTTCGAAATGCGTCGGAACCGGTTGGGGCATGGACAACAGTGGTAGGTCGTGGTTTTCTCAAGGAATTTCATGAGAAAATTTATGCCGAAAATTTTCAATTTAATTTGAAGGAAAACGACCGGAAGAAAGTCAAAATGTACTCAGAAAAGCGGAGCTTCCCATAGTTTCCAAAAAAGACTGTCAAAAAATGCTTAGGACAACGAGATTGGGACGCTATTTCCTGCTTCATGACAGTTTTATATGCGCCGGAGGGGACGAGCTGGATTTATGCGTGGTAAGTAATGCGCTCACAAACACTGAAAAAATTATTTTGCACAATGCAAAAAAAAAAAAACATGCTTTATTTTGCAAACAGGGAGACGGAGGGGGACCGCTAACCTGCTATAACGAAAAAACCGAAAACGACGTTCAAATAGGTATTACCTCCTGGGGAATCGGTTGCGGGAGGAAAGGTGTCCCTGGAGTTTACACAGATGTTTTGGCCCATAGAGACTGGATTTGGAGCACGGTCGATTATCTATTAAATGGGTATCGTCTATAAATATTATTTCAAACAGCTTTAGTTATTATACGATTTTATTCGGTTGTTTTTCGGGCAGATGCAAACTTTTTTTTTTTTTTTCATAAATTATCTGTGTCTTTCCCAGGTGTTTTATTTAATATCATCCCGATAGAGATCATAAAAGAGATTAGCCAATCAGCCACATCCGGTTTTTCGATAAATCCGGAAAATAAATCTCCGTCTGAAATGTTAAATTTTTCAAATTTACAAAATGGTTTCCAATTGCTTGCGTCGCAGGTGAACTAACGTATCTCCGTCGTAAGTATGATTGGAGATAGTCTGTTCCGACATTTCGTGAAAGTGTCACGTGACCACAAGTTTACACCAACATGAGCGTGTAAGCTTATAGTCACATGATTTTTACAAACAGTCGAAACGAACTATCTTCAATTATATTTACGATGGAGATAATGTACGTTAGTACACCTCCGACGCACGGAATTGTTTATATTTACGTTTTTTATTTTCAAAAAAAATTTTAATGAACCAATAATTTTCAGAATAAGAATATCGAAGTACCGGAATTACACGTACGGCTGATCTTTTCTAAGATCTCTACATCCCGATTTCGAACGATTCGGGCAATTATAAGAAAATGGGATGATATTAAAACGGCTTCTATTAAAAGAAAGTGAATTTATAGTCGGCTAGTACTTTTTTAACGAATTGCTTTTTTTTTTTTTTTTTTTTTTCATAAAAAGTCAGTAAATTACATAATATATCAAACATCAATATTTTTAAATAATAAGCGATTAAAATTATTGTCGTTTGCCTTCTGTTACCTCCCTGGATTGTCGGTCAGTAAGTTATTTTGCCGATTTTCCCAGCAAAATTGATTGATTTGCCGTTTAATGTTAAATATTTTCAATTAGAGACCAGTTTTCAGTAACATCTAGCAAGTAAAAAATTAAGCATATCATTTTTTTTTAAGTTTAACATTTTGATACACAGAGAAAAAAAAACTTCAAGGAAAACCTTATTTTTTACGTCTAAGATGTCTCTATAGCCCCAACGCCATATGTTAATTTGCAGTCATGAACCTAAAAATTTTGAGCTTTGATCTTAAATCTAACGTCTAAGACTTAAAATTATTAGGTCCACTACTGCAAGTTAACATCATCATGCCGTTGGGGCTATAGGGACGTCTGAGACGTAAACGAAGATGTTTTTTTTCTCAGTGTAACAGTGGAGTCATTTAATATTTTTGTTGGGGCGGGGAAAGATGTCTCGGTGCAAAAAGGCATGCCCAAAGTTTGGGGAAGGAGGCAAAATATGGGGTTCCTGTAATACAGTTCTCATGATAGCCAAAAATCCTTGGAGGAGCAAGAAAACAACCTTGAAGGGCTAAGGCCCCCCCACCAAGAGCCTCGAATGACCGCCACTAGTTTGTAACCCAGCTCAAATCAAGCCAAGAGAAATGACACCTAGCCATAATATACTCAATGAAACGCAGCCGAAGCCAAAAGAAAGCCCAGGCGGAATAAATTATTTCGCTTGGAGCGCTCGGTATCTTTAACGGGCAGCCAATCAAAAATAGTTCAGGGTTGCCAGGTCTAAAATTACAAGACTAATTTAGACCTCAACCTTAGATAGTGGTACGCCCATAAGCTAAACATTGGGAGAAATTTTTTTTTTTTTTTTTTTTTTGGTGGTGCAGCGTACCAGTATCACGAATTCAATAGTGGCACCCCATAAGCTGAACACAGAGGCCTTTTCTTTAATAGTGGTACATATACCAGCATGGTGGCGCATCTGCGGCAACCCTGAAATGGTTTGACTATCAAATTCAGGAGCAAAAGATTGGCTACCGCCAAAGAATTTTAAAAAGTTTTAAAAAGTCAGTTGCAAGCTCAAAACACGACATTTGCATTCAAAAATTAAATTAAAATGCATATGTTCTCCTACAGCTGAATCCCGTACTTTCAGCCAAAAGAAAAAACGAAGCCGGCGAAAATAGGGTTCAAAAGTTCTCCTTGTCATTAATATGGTGGTAAAAAGAAAATTTATCTTCTTTCAAACTTGCTCTTTAATTCCGTGCGTCGCAGGTGAACTAACGTATCTCCATCGTAAATGTGATTGGAGATAGACTGTTTCGACATTTCGTAAAAGTGTCATGTGACCACACGTTTACACCAACATGAGCGTGTAATTCACAAGTTTACACCAACTTGTAGTGACATGGTTTTCACAAACATTCGAAACACACTATCTCCAATTATATTTACGATGGAGGTACGTTAGTTCACCTCCGACGCACGGAATTGTTTAAAATTGGTTAAAAAGTTCATTTTTTACTGCCCGGAAATAGATCGTTTGACTGTCAAATATTACTCAACTTATGATTTTGCAACCCCCGAAACTCAGCATGATTTTGACCGATTTCACCCTTTCCCTCTTTAAGGTCCTGACAAAATATTAGAATTCCGTAGCCTACTATTATGTGTAATTACTTAATAGCCCTATCTTTCAAATTACTGCCCGAGTATGAATTTACTTCACTTTTTAGACAGAAGAATACCAAAACGCCTGCGAGGCAAATAGTCATTATAGTAACTGTGGTATATAAAAAAAAAGCTTCCAAGTATCAATGTGATAATATTTTTAAGCTTTTTAGAATAGAATAAAATTAATTTTTATGAAGGACTTTACAGGCCTAGTATTTATGTGTCATATTTATACATATAATTAAGTAAAACTTTCTTAAGCTTTAAAAAAAAAATTAAAAGCGCAGATTTTTACATCAAACAAAAATAATTATTTTTTCCTTTTTTTTCAAAAATTTCGATCGATCTCAATTTTCTGGGGGGGGGAAAAACGAGCCAAAAACTTAACCGAACTTAACGCATCGCTTAATCCTATTTTCAAAAATTTCAGAAAATAAAATAAAAAAAATGTTTACCGATTCGTTTAAAATCAACCTTGAAAGTCAAAATCTCAGCCTATCCTTTACGCAATAACTTTCCTCATCGGATGTTTGTCAATTTCCTTTTAAGACAGATCGGTTTACCGCATCCTATAACTTTTTGCATCAACGAAAACTTTTGTGTTCTTCCGGTGTGTTTCCCATTATCATTTTAAAATCCAGTCTTACAAAATGATCGTACAAAAGCGGTATTTCGTTTTTTTCTTGATAATCGCGTTTTTCATCGTATCCGGGGAATCACAACAATCGCAAAATCGCAACCGTTTTTTCAAATGGTTGAAAAAAGGTTGGGGGAAATTAACGCGTCCCAGGCAATCACTCGACGACGCATGGAATTTTAACAGCTGGGGTTCTGATTCCAGTAACGGGGGCCCGGGGCCGTCTTTAAGTGACGCCCCTCAAGGTAACGATGAGACCGAGACCGAGACCGGAAATGCGGAAAATACGAATTCGAATTCTGACGATTGGAGCGACCCGGGAACGGAAAATGATGACGAGCCCGGTGAAATCAACACCGACGAAAACAATTCCATACCGGAGTGTACATGTGTGGAATCTGACCTTTGTGAAGAAGACTACAGGGTCACAGCTACTGGAAGTGATTTATATGATTGGAGGCAGGTATTCATGACTTATTCTTATTTTTATGCACATACATTATTGGATGATTAGTCTTGTGTTGTTATATAGGAAGTGGTGGAAATTTACGCTTGTTTTAAAACCTTTTTGATAAGCATACAAAAATCCTGATGATTCTCATTTCGAATCAGCTCCTTTTTACGATTATGGACTTTTATAGGACTGGGCTGGAGGGCCTAATGACTTAGAGTAGGTAAAATAGCATCATCTGGTCTTTTACTGTTTCGGTCTCCCCTGAAGTCGGAGTTCGTGTTAGGGCTATAAGTTAAGAGGGCTACCCAAGCAACACAAAGTAGTTGAATAACCGTTGTGGCAACGTCATTTGGTAACGACCGACGTTACCAACCAAAAACTACCTAGGTTGAAACCAAAAACGTCTTTTCAACTATGTAGATAATACTGGAAAACAACGTCGGTAACAGACCTCAAAACGACCCGGTTATTTCAAAACGTTAATTCACGGTTGTGGCTAAATCATGTGACAACGGGTGATAAAGGTTACCAAAAGGTAGCCCTTGACGGAAGTTAAATGTTTTTTTTAGTATTCAAATGCAGTAGAAAACAACGTTCGTTCCTAACCAAAAAGCAACCGCCTGACTTTTAGCAGAATTTCTCAATCTCGGTGACCATAAACATTGAAGTTGAAGAAAAAAAAAAAAAAAAAAAAAAAAAACTTTTAACAAGGGCTTTTATGGCGTCGACCCTAGGGCTAATGACCGAGGTTGTTGACATTACATGGGCAAACGTTATGCACTACATTTTAATTATGTTTAAAAAATGGTCCGGATTATATTTCTGTATTATAACAATAAAGGGTAGCTGCCATTAACTTCTAGCAGGTAGTAATGGTGTATGCATAAGGTTTCGTTTTTTTTTTCCACTAGAGCGGCACTTAATACCGGTTAGTTTGGACTCGCGTTGATATGTCTTGTGTGGTTTAGTTGGTAGCGTCACAGGGTTGATTGGTTTTGGTGTGAGAGGTCTTAGGTTCGAATCTTGCTAGGTGTTGAGATTTTTTCAAGGTGCTGAGATTTTTTCAGGGTCGTTTCTCATTGAAGATGGACATGCTTCGTTATTCAGCAACAGCAACAAAAATTATGAGCTTTCAAACAATGAAAAACATGTCCCTAATTTTTTTTTTCATTACTAATATTATTATTTTTATTTTTTCTTCTCCCTTTTACGGAGTATTTTGGATATCCACTAAATATCAATATATCCGAATAAGATATCCTATGGATGTCTCTGTGCTAACTTTGCATCCTTTCCTTTCCCAATTTCCTTCCAAAAAGAAGCTGGATTCCGTTCATTTTGAATTATAAAACGTCCTGTACTATAGTTGAAAAAGGCCTGTATCTAACGTTATTTCAAACGTTATTTCAACCGTTGATATGACCGTCAATTACCCCGGACATTCACTACGTGATGGCAACGTACAATTACGACCGTCATTTAACGTTGTGTCGTCACGTTGTCACAATGGTTATTCAACCAACCTGTGTTGCTTGGGTAACCAACCTTAGCTCGCCCTGCAGAAAGTAGAATGGGAGCTTTCCAAAGAGGACACAGTGGTCCGGAAAAAAATATTTATGGCCAAAACTCATCCCCAAGTCTGTGTCAGACTAAGAAAGAAGATGAAGGTGTCAAAAGCTTCGATATTTTGTGCAATTAAAAATTTTTTGCCCGTGCTTCAAAATTCAAAATGGCGGGCAAAATATGGAAACCAAATTTTTAATTATGAATGAAATTTCATACATATTTATTTTTAGGTATTTTTGTGGCTGCTGATTTCATATCTGGTATAATTATTTTAAAATTCAAGATGGCGGACTTAGTATGGCGACAAATGTAAAAAAAAGTTAAAGTTGTTCAATATTCAAGAAAATTTGTACTAAGGGGTTTTCGAGGTTCCTGATTTCAAATCCGCTAATAGTTTTCTAAATATTTTTAAGGGACCCAATAAATCGAAAAAATTAATTTACTCGTTATATGTTCGAAATTCAGAAAAACGGTTTTCGAGATCAGGGACCTCGAAAACCCCTTAGTACAAATTTTCATGAAAATTGAACAACTTAAACTTTTTTTTACATTTCTTGCCATACTAAGTCCGTCATCTTGAATTTTAAAATAATTATACCAGATATGAAATCAGCAGCCACAAAAATGCCTAAAAATAAATATTCACGAAATTCTATTCATAATTAAAAATTTTGGCTTCCATATTATGCCCGCCATTTTGAATTTTGGGACCGGGGCAGCAGGTTTTTAATTGCACAAAATATCGAAGCTTTTGACACCCTCATCTTCTTCCTAAGTTTTACACAAACTTGGGAATGAGTTTTGGCCATTTATTTTTTTTTTCGAACCAATGTAGAGGGCTAACCAATACTAGTCCTTTTTGCAAAAAGTAGAATGACAGCTTTCCAAAGAGAGGTGTATTTCGTATTTTGTGCTCTTCCAATTCTACGATCTTCCATTTCCCAATCAAATGGAAAATCGTGGAATTAGAAAAACACGAAATACGAAATACACCCCCCTTTAGAAAGCTCCCAACAGCTTTTTTATAATTTCATTTAATTTAAAAAATAGTTGTGTTATGGAACGGGGGGGGGCGGAGTTTATCTAAAGGGGCTTTAGCCCCCCCCCCTCAGATGCTTAGGCTAGTTCCACCCATGATTAGGACCATTTTTCATTTAATTGAGATTGGAGGTAAGTATCATTGTATTTCCCGCAATAATAATGCAAGCAAACATAGAATTGTAACTATCAGAAACGGATTTTTACACTTCAATTCTTTTTAAATTCCGCTCAATTTTTTTCGTCTGCAGACAAGGTGGATCTCAATGTAAGGAGAATCAAGTTTGTTGCGCAAAAGACATTAAACCGGAAGTGCCAGAATTACCAGATCCGGAAGACAGTCCTCAAGACACCCCAGAAGACACTCCAGAGGATATCCCAAAAGACACTCCCGAGGATACCCCAGAAGACACTCCAGAGGATAGTCCACAAGACGCTCCAGAGGAAACTCCAAATATCCCCGAAAATCAACCACCAGCTTCGGAACCTCTTGGTTGCGGGTTAAGGCATAAATTTGATCAAGCTCAAAATTTCGGAGGTGATTATTTTTAAAAAAAATTACCGCCCACAGGCTCGCATATTTCAACACCCCCATCATTTTTCATTCTTTTTCTGATTTACAGAAGGGTTTGCCGAATTCGGAGAATTCCCCTGGGTGTTAAAATTAAGAGACGCGGATGACGTAATATTTAAACAAGGTAAAACAGGGGATTCAGAATCTTTCAAATGCGGAGCATCGTTGATTCACCCGAGTTTAGCCCTGACTGCAGCGCATTGTTTATTAAAGTTAGTATTTTTAAGCCGAGCATTCATTATTTTTTAATAAGGAATATTTTACTTATAGACTTACCCCCCCATTTGGCATTTCCCACGGCCATTCCAGAAGCTGATATTTCCGGTTATTATTTGAAGACATGCAGTTGATAACATCAAATATAAATCCGAGCGGCCGTGAAAATTTGAAATTTTAAGGGGAAAGAAATTACCTGGAAAATAAAAATCGTAGCAATGAATTACATTTATATCCTAGCTACTGTCGTTTGACATGCAAAAATTAAAAATGATCTATTTTCTTACCTTAGTAGTTTAGACGTAATTAAAAAAACATTTTCTTAAGACGATCATCGTTGCTTAACTTGTAGGTTCAGAACCTGAAAATTCCAGACGAGTTCATGGCAAAGCAAAAAAAATAAGCGATAAAAATTACAAGAAAAAAAGAATAAACTTACCAAAGAGTACTTAAAGCCCATATTCCGTGTGAAGGTGCATAAAAAAAGAGCCGTCTTTTTTTTTAAGACGACAAAGTGCTAAATCATATTTTACTATTAGAAGCTTGTCCAAACTCCGCGTAACGACTTTTATTATTTCTTTTAAGCACAACACCGGAGAGTATAGTCGTCAGAGCCGGAGAATGGGATGTGACAAACGACAACGAACCTCTACCTCATCAAGAACGTCTAGTCAAAAAAATCATCCTTCATCCGAATTTCGAACATAAAAATCCTAAAAACGATATCGCTATATTAGTTTTAGATTTACCTTTCGACATGACAGATAACGTGAACGTCGTCTGCTTACCTCTTCCTGACGATGTTTTGGACACAAATAAATGCGTCGCTGCAGGATGGGGACAAGTCGAACCCGAAGGTAATGAGAAAAAGAGTATTGATTCAGCTGTAGCTGTTCCTCTGAAAAGTTTCGGAAGGACATATCACCGGTCGAATCCCCCGGGGGGGGGCGAATCACCGGAACTTCCTTCCAAAAGAGTCCTAGTGCACTAATTAACAAAAAGCAATGCAGTCATAAATATCCAGACCTTCCAATTTTATGTAGAAAAATTATTTTTCAATTACATTTTTTTTTTTTTTTTTTTTTTTTTTTTTTTGGCAGGTGAAATGCAAAATGTTCTAAAGAAAATAACAATGCCTATCGTGGCTAAAGAAGAATGCCAAAACGCTTTGAGAAATACCCGTTTAGGAAAATATTTTCTCCTCCACGACAGCTTTATGTGTGCAGGTGGAGGAGGTGTGGATACCTGCGTGGTAAGTTTTTTTCTTTTTTTTACTGTTTTAATTTCCAACCGATTTATTAAAAATCAGTCGTCATATATAAACAGACACGGACTGGGAATTTTTTAGGGCGCGAGCTACGGACTGGAAAGAGTGCCAAATTTTTCAAAAATTTAAATGCTGAACAAGCTGATCAAACAGAAGATTCCCTACCATTTTTCCTAAAAAAATAAATTCCTAATCCAATTTTCCTAAAAAAATAAATTCCTAATCCATTTTTCGTAAAAAAATAAATTCCTAATCCAATTTTCCTAAAGCAATAAATTCCTAATCCATTTTTCCTAAAAAAGTAAATTCCTGATCCATTTTTCCTAAAAAAAAAAAAAAATGAATTCCTAATTTATTTATTTTTCATAAAAAAATGAATTCTAATTCATTTTACTAAAAATTTTGGTTCCTAAAATTGTTTTTCTAACAATTTTTTTTCTAATTTTTAATTTTCCTAAAACTGTTTGATTCCTAAAATAAAATTTCTTAAAATCCCTAAAATTAATTTTCCTAAAATCCCTAAAATTCCCTTAGGGATTTAAAAAAATGTTTTCATTCTAGGAAATTTTATGAAAAATATTCATTTTAGGAAATATTATTTCAGGAATTCAAAAATTTTAGGAAAATTGAAAATTAAAAAAAAAGATGGTTAGGAAAAAAATTTTAGGAACCAAAATTTTTAGGAAAAACGGATTAGGAAAGAATTTTATTTTAGGAAAAATGTTCGGGAACGGAACAGAATTAAAGGCGCCAGGGTGCTACATCCGGGAAGGCGCACCGGAATCCCCCCGGTAGCTCGGCGCCCCAGTCCGTGCCTGTAAATAAAATATAAGAGGGAATGAATTTAAGCACATCACTTATAGAGTGGGCACGAAGCTGTTCCCCAAAAATTAAGTCCATATATTTCTTAGCATTAAAATTCGATTCACCACGCGAGTTTTATTACTTTATTTATTTACTTTTTTTTCAAGGGCGATGGAGGAGGACCATTAATGTGCCCGTTACCAAAGACCGATATGTACGTCCAACTCGGAGTCGTATCGTGGGGTATTAACTGCGCTAAAGCCGGAAGACCAGGAGTTTACGCAAACGTCGAAAAATTTTTAGAATGGATCGATCAAGTAGCCAAAGCGGAAAATCTACAAATCAATTAAATATTTTCCCGGAATATTTTTTCCAAATTAAATTATTTAAAAAAAAAAAAAAAAAAAAAGAAGCTACATCATGACCTATTTTCATAAAGCTTTACTTAATTTCACTGAAAGGAAAACAGGATACTGGGTCCCCACCCCTTCCAATTACTTTCATAGGGAATTAATTACTACGGCGTAAAGACACGAAAAGGCGTTTCTTCGTGTCCGGTAATGGACCTCGGATCATTATCGTTTAGACATCGTAAATGCAATATAAAGCAAAGCATAATTGAATACAGATGACATTAAAAAAAGATAATAATCCAATTTTTTTTTTTTTTTTTTTTTAACTTCAATCTATCAAAATCATCGAAAAAGAAATAAATAGGATGAATTTTACGTTAAAACAGCAACTGATCAGGGACAATTTTTCTTTCGTGTACGTTTAACGAATATTCCAGGAAGACGAACGTCGGTAACTCTGAAAAATATTGACGTTTTGATTTTTCCTTCAACAAAAAGGCAGAGCGAAAAAAAGCAAAACAATTTATTTTGGCAGTCTCTTCTTAAAACCCTGGAGATTTTCCAGCTTTTTATGGGAGAATCGGCCTGATTAACATTATCGAGCATAAGCATAAAAATTTAAATTTCGTTTCGCATTAATTTTCACTCTGCTCGGTGTTTAAATTTAAAGAGAAATATAATACTCACGCCAGCAGGTCTAAAAAACTCCCAGATCCAATTTAAAACTCGTTCGTACCACGTTACCGTTTTCGGTTTTACAGGGAACCAATCGAAAGGGGTGAGAAAATGGTTCTGCTGCAGAGCAAGGAAAGTAGACCAACAAAAAAATCCGCTTACGATTATCATCAAATATATGAGCCACTGAGCAGAGATATGTTCCAAGTAGTGAGCCATTTTGCCTGAAAAAAAAAAGCAAGAAAAAAAATTTAATGATTGTTTAAAATTAACATCAGAGGCGTCATTTGGGGGTCTTGAAGAGGGGACTCCCAGTGGCGTCGCTAGGCATTAAATATTGGGGGGGCGAAAGGAAAAAATATTTTATAAAACGTGGCCTAAAATGATTTTTATTGCCCTTTGGAATTAAAAATAAAGCGTCATGAGAAATTATTGGGGGGCAACGGCCCCCAAAAAGGTTCTAGCGACGCCACTTGGGACTCCCCCCAAGTTAATTTGCCCCCCCCCCCCCCAGGATTTTTGCTATCATAAGATAAGTGTAAAAGTCCAATCTTTTGTTTCTCCAGAGCTGGGGCATGCCAAGATGTCTTCAGCCTCCCCAAAAAAAAACCTGAAATGACGTCCCTGATTAACATTTTTTCCTATGCTACTGACCTCTTAAATCCCAGGAAAATGATGCATTCGATGAACTCGATTTCTTCGTGTTACGCTTCGATTTAGACTTCTTCGAAGACGCTCCGCTATCTAGCAAACGCTCGTTTTTATCAGAGGTCAAACCTTTAAAAAATCCAAAAAATATTTCAGTTATTCCAAACTAAATCTGCTTGTTTATCCTCAATGGAAAAGAAATTTACTTTCAGCTTTTTTTAAGTTAGTCGAAACCGTCCAAACTAACCCGCATCAATCATCCCTCCAGCCCATTCTGGTTTTTTCGCATCCTCATCCCCGTAATTCTTAACGTTTAGATTCCCACAGTCGTAAGCAAAGTCATTCAATCCCAATATTTTATCTCCTCCCGAAAAACCTTTTGCAGGCGTGCCGAGGAAGTTGAGTTTACAGACAAGATTATTTACTATTTTTTCTTTCTCCGAGGCCACGAGTCTCTTGCACAACGCACGTTTATCTAATTCTTTTACTAGTTTTTTCCTTTGGTCGATTTCTTGAAAAGTATTGCTGCAAAAAAAAAAAAAAAAAAAATACAATTAATGATCTGAAATTTATACTGAATTTGATGAAAATAATAAATACTTTGAGTCAGGAAGTCCTTGTGTTTGGCCGATTATAGTAATGACACTTCGTCTTTTTTCTGCTTTTGCCTTTTGATCTTTAATCCAGTTTTGTACTTTTGAAACCCTTGTAGCTGATGGAAAACGAGTTAGGTACTCATCAGCAATATCGTCAGATGCATATGACGTATTTTTGGTGCGAATGGTGCTAAAATTTTTGAAAAATTTTTAGTTATTTATTTCCGAAGCTTTCCTTAATATTTGTCATTAAAATCTCCATACCAGTCGCTTATCGATTTTTTCGGAAAAACGATATCCGGATTAAAAGCTAATTTATCCATTTCTTTTAAACGATCGATGACCGGATCCGATCTCAACGCTTGCGGTAAAACTATCAAATTTTTATTATCGGATATATTATCATCTCTGACAGGATTCGGTTTCGTTGGTGATTCTGTATTCTGCACACTGTCGCCACACTGATAAGCAGTTTTAAGCTCCAAATTTTCGTGACCAACATTTTCTTCTTCAGTTATTGGAGTTTTTGAATTTTTTAGTTCCGTTTCCACGCAAGCATCTTTTTGCGGAGAAAGTGACAAAACCCTGAAAAAGTAATTTTATAATCAAATTTGAAATTTCGTTTCGCATTAATTTTCACTCTGCTAGGTGTTTAAATTTAAAGATAAATATAATACTAACGCCAGCAGGTCTAAAAAACTCCCAGATCCAATTTAAAACTCGTTCGTACCACGTCACCGTTTTCGGTTTCACAGGGAACCAATCGAAAGGGGCGAGAAAATGGTTCTGCTGCAGAGCAAGAAAAGTAGACCAACAAAAAAATCCGCTTACGATTATCATCAAATATATGAGCCACTGAGCAGAGATATGTTCCAAGTAATGAACCATTTTGCCTGAAAGTAAACGCATGGAAAAATTTAATGGTTTGTTTGAAACTAACATCAGAGGCGTCATTTGGGGGTCTTGAAGAGGGGACACCCCCAGGTTTATTTGCCCCCCCCAAGGATTTTTTGCTTTCATAAGACAAGTGTAGAAGTCCTATTGTTTGCCTCCCCTTAGCTGGGGCATGCCAAGATATCTTTGCCCTCCCCCCCAAAAAAAAAACCTGAAATGACGTGTCTGATTAACATTTTTTTCTATGCTACTGACCTCTTAAATCCCAGGAAAATGATGCATTCGATGAATTCGATTTCTTCGTGTTACGCTTCGATTTAGACTTCTTCGAAGACGCTCCGCTATCTAGCAAACGATCGTTTTTATCAGAGGTCAAACCTTTAAAAAATCCAAAAAATATTTCAGTTATTCCACACTAAATCTGCTTGTTTATCCTCAATGGAAAAGAAATTTACTTTCAGCTTTTTTTAAGTTAGTCGAAACCGTCCAAACTAACCCGCATCAATCATCCCTCCAGCCCATTCTGGTTTTTTCGCATCCTCATCCCCGTAATTCTTAACGTTCAGATTCCCACAGTCGTAAGCAAAGTCATTCAATCCCAATATTTTATCTCCTCCCGAAAAACCTTTTGCAGGCGTGCCGAGGAAGTTGATTTTACTGACAAGATTATTTACTATTTTTTCTTTATCCGAGGCCACGAGTCTCTTGCACAAAGCACGTTTATCTAATTCTTTTACTAGCTTTTTCCTTTGGTCGATTTCTTGAAAAGTATTGCTGCGAGAAAAAAAAAAAAAAAAATGCAATTAATGATCTGAAATTTACTGAATTCGATGAAAATAATAAATACTTTGAGTCAGGAAGTCCTTGTGTTTGGCCGATTATAGTAATAACACTTCGTCTTTTTTCTGCTTTTGCCTTTTGATCTTTAATCCAGTTTTGTACTTTTGAAACCCTTGTAGCTGACGGAAAACGAGTTAAATACTCGTCAGCAATATCGTCAGATGCATATGAAGTATTTTTAGTGCGAATAGTGCTAAAAATTTTTGAAAATTTTTAGTTATCATTTCCGAGAATGTTTGTCATTAAAATCTTCTTACCAGTCGCTTATCGATTTTTTCGGAAAAACGATATCCGGATTAAAAGATAGTTTATCCATTTCTTTTAAACGATCGATGACCGGATCCGATCTCAACGCTTGGGGTAAAACAATCAAATTTTTATTATCGGATATATTATCATCTACGACAGGATTTGGTTTCGTTAATGATTCTGTATTCTGCACACTATCGCCACACTGATAATCAGTCTTAAGCTCCGAATTTTCATGATCAACATTTTCTTCTTCGGTTATTGGAGCTTTTGAATTTTTTAGTTCCGTTTCTACGCAAGCATCTTTTTGCGGAGAAAGTGACAAAACCCTGAAAAAGTAATTTTATAAACAAATTTGAAATTTCATTAATCATTCGAGAATTCCATCAAAATTCAATTTGTACTTTTCCCCTAACTTCTTCAAACCTAAAACAAAATTACCCCTGGAAAATTTCTTTACTGAAATAAAATTGATTTTGTTTTTGATAAAAAAAGATATTGTTATAAATTACAACATTATTACGTTTTAAAATCAGAATTCAGAAAATTTGCCAAAAATTAACCTCATGCTCTTCATTATAGAAGATCCTCAGAGTTTTTTTTAAGATTTTTTTTTAATTCAATAAAAATTGATTCCTTTTTTCAAAATGAATTTGGTTAAGAATAAAAATCTGTCAATTAAGTTATTACTACAAAATATTTTGCTATTTTAAGGATAATCAAACCTTTTTAAGCAGAAGCCTTAGTTATAATTTTGTGCCTCATACATCACAAAAATTTGTTTCATACATCATCAATTTGATACCTTTTAAATCTTGGATCAGATGTGCCAGAGCTTGATTTTTTCTTTTTTGTTGGAATGGATGTCCTTGAAATTTCCTCTGATGAACGTTGGTGAAATGTTGGTTTACTTCTGCTGTCAGTTACTGCTCTAACATTCAATATTAATTGTCTTGATCCGGCCGCTTTATCAGGGTTATGATCATCCCACTGTGATCTGTAATGACACAACCAATGCATCAACTACCATTATTGCATAATAAAAATTGAATTGCAAACCTATAAGATTTTAGCTGCCCTGGTTGGATTGGAGTAAGAGGTCGGGAAAAACTACTGCCGAGCGACCATTCATTCATTTTAAGCTTCAATAAAACTATTAATTTAAGGGGCACAAAAAAAAATTTACACAAGCACCGTAAATGTTTTTAATGTATAAATTTATCAAGTATAAAATAACAAAGGTGGATATATGGTCTGGTTTGTCATCATTTGTTCACGACGTTGTTTTGTTTGTTTACGTTTAGCATAAGCCTCTTTTCAAATTCAACGGATGACGTAACCCTCGCGAAAACGACTGGAGACAGTAAAAATATTAACAATTTTTTATTTTTATTTTTATTTTTATTTTTATTTTTTATATCGGTTCTTTGGAATTGTACAAGATCTAACATCGCGAAATATACACACGTGCCGATGGTTTTGGCAAGGCTACACATTTTTGCTGTGAAGAGCTATCATTACCATCACAATTCTTTCTTTGGCAGATTCAGAATTTGACTAAATTAAATACCACTGACATCATCCCGTCCCTCATTATGTCTTCAACATAACTATTCTAAAATGGATTCAATTTCCTGAATTAGAATCACGACAAGGTGTATTGACATTGAAAACGACTTAAACTGTCACCTTCACATCCAACCTTTTCTTAACAATTGACATCTTTCAGATTTAATGTATTTAATTTACGACTTATAAATTCGGTATAAAGCACTGATTGAAAATATAGAACACATACTATTTCTCAAAAACAATTCAACCCGATCCGATTCAAACCGCACCGCACTGATAAAAAAAAATGGCGAACGCGGGGAAAAAGATGGTTGGTATTATTAAATTTTCTGTAAATTTTGACGGGATAAAAATACACCATAAGCTAAGCATTGGGAAAATGTATATTTATACGTAAATATATCTTTTTAGTCTGCTGTTAAGTATTAAAGCCACGATTGTTTATGCAGATGTTTTACAACATTGTTAGTTGTGCAGATATTTTTTATTTTTATTTATTTGTTTTTTCCTTAGAAATACCGATTTTGTAGTCAACTCATTTAAATTATGGGATATAGTAGTGACTTAAAACATCAGGCCTTATGTATGTTAGCTAATGCCGAAAAAATTAATCGAATTGTTATTAGTTAAACTATCGCGGCTGAAAATGAAAAAATATCAGCAATTTATATTAGTTGTTTTATCAATATTAAGTTTGATTTCTTTATTGTTCTATCGGCATGAATATAATAAACTACGATACGTTTTGGAGGTTTTGAATTTTTTCGGAACGCCAGGGATATCTACATCTGCGACATCATCATGCGCTCAAAACATAAGCGTCGAAAAGCAAATGATGTCAGAACCTCTGCCGGCCTGGCAAAGAGTTAGCAACACTCTTTATATTTATTCCGCATATTGGGAAGCATTAGATGATAAGGGGCATGTTAAAGCTTTAGCAATAGGAGAGCTGAACGAGAATCTTAAATATGGTTGTTACGTTTGGTATGACATGCATCCAGACACATACAAAGGTCAGTTCAGTTTTTCTGGAATCCCTGGGAAAAATCTGGAAGGACCATCAAGAAACAGTATTGGATCAAAATATTTTAACAAACAAAGGAAGATGAAAGGTTTCATGTTTTATTGTGGTATTGATTCAACAAGCATGGTTCCAATTGGAGTTACATTTTATAAAAAAAATGATGATTCTTCTCAAGCTTTTATACCTGTTACCAGTGTCAATACAAACCAGCCTGTTCTAAACTCAACAGCAGCATGCATTTTGCCATTAGAATATCCAAACTGGCAAAAATCTGAGTATTTAGAATTTTTAAGTTTTCATAAAGTTGTAGGAATTAATGATTTTATTATTTACGGAGGAAATTTACAACATCATGTTCTTTCTCCAATTTTGAAAGATACATCGTATGATATTAATTTAATTATGCTTCAATGGAACCATCCTTTTGTGGGTGATCCTGATTTAGTAAGATTAATCGCTGAAAATGATTGCATGCTAAGAACAAAAGGTTATTTTGAAAACGTTGCAATTTTAAAATGGAACCAATTTCTTGTTCCTCAGTATCATTCTAATATCAACAACATTTTGTTAGATTATGATTCAGATAGAAAAATGCAAAAATTTATATTTCAAACATTGTTATTTTGTAGTGAGTATAAAGACGATGTGAAATCGGATTTATCGCTGCCGCTTGTTTTTAGAAAAACTCGATTTGCCATTGCAAAAGGAGATACGTCTGTTACAGTATTTAGACCTCAGTTAACAACAAACCTCAGTCAAAAAGTTACTAAAGACACTGCTAATGTGCACTGGTACACTAATTGCGATGTTTTTGATTTAAAATCACCCGATAAAACGGCGAAAAAATTAGATTACTCCATACTTAGGTTTAAAGAAGAGCTCATGCAGTCAAGGTTGTTAAAACTCTAATAATTTTGTTAAAAAAAATTTTTTAAAGTAAAATAGACCATTCAAGCAGTCTGATATGTATATTGTTAGAGACTAGCCAATAACCATCCATTCTAATGATGTCATTACAAGATCACCACAAGAGCTCTTGTACGATTTTTTAAGTCATTATTATAAATTAAGGTTATAGTGGTCTTCAAATTTTTTTCGATTTGAACATTGATAACGACTAAAGTATATTTTTTTTAAAAAGTAAAAACAAATGTAAAGCAGCAGGCAGTTAACTTTTATCGATCTGGGGAAATGAACTACCCTAGTGCTTTTTGAGTTTGTTTAATTGTTGACAATAAAGATTTTTCTGCAGTGATAAAAAAAAAATTGGAAACATTAAATGATAATAATTACTTGTAGATTGTTGCTTAAGTACTTTAGTTTTAAAGGGAAAAGTTTGTAGAGTTTGCAGTCATGTGCACCTTCGCTTTTTTTTACATTATAATCTTTGATATTTTTGTAATAACACACAAATGACAAAAATAATGTTTTAGAGGTTGAAAAATGATAGGTAATTGCATTCATATTTTTTACAAATTCTCATTGCATATCTTAATTCCATATTTTGTAATTGTTCTTCTTAGTCCTTTACTCGTGGTGATCTCTCATGTCACCACGAGTCACATTTTATAATTAGGCCTGCATAATTAAAAGGCTGAAATTTAGCTTCTGCAAATAGATTAAATTAGCAGTTTTTCAATAATGAAAATTAATACACCAATTTTGAACGATATGTAGGATAGTTTTGTTGATCTCGTTAAATCATTGTAATACTATTTAAATCTATATCCAATCCTAAATAGGTTGATATTTAAGGGATGTGATTTTTTTTTTTTTTCGATTCTCTGCTTATATTGTTGCTTGTTTAAAATGTTTCTTATTGAAAAGAAAGACTATGCTAATTTTAGTTTGAAGTTTAAATGGTTTTATATCACGAAGTGTCTAAAGCTCACAATTATGTAGAAAAATATTAACTTGGGTTTGGTTTTGTATGA
The DNA here is from genome assembly GCA_037577465.1 of Liposcelis bostrychophila. Taxonomy (NCBI): domain Eukaryota; kingdom Metazoa; phylum Arthropoda; class Insecta; order Psocodea; family Liposcelididae; genus Liposcelis; species Liposcelis bostrychophila. Next base: position 11,236,845 of record CM075212.1, read on the forward strand.
ATTTTAGAGTTTGACAATTTGTTGTAGATTTTGATAATTGGTTTGAAGACTGAAAATAGCATTGGGATTTCAATTTTTTTTTTTCTTTTAAATAATTTAATTTCACAAAATTTTGACAATGAAATTAGGTGGAAATGGCATAGGCTTTCGTAAATGGAGAGTAAATCATTCATGCACGCAATTATGATGTTAAAAATTTTAAAAATAAAATATTACCTACTTCTAATTCTGAAAGCTCCTAATACCTGGTTGAGCACTGCCGAATATATTCGTTCCATCATGTAGCGACTGTCGAAAAATGAAGACGAGTCCATGCAGGATACTGGCTGAATAATTTAATCTCCTTTTAACGTAGTCGGTTGTTAAATTTATTTTTCTTCTGTGTAAATAAAAAGAACCACATTAGCCTTCGTATTTAAAATTAAGTAGTCAGCAGCTAGTATTTTATTTCTTTTTCAAATTTAAAAAAAAAATTAGGTACATACTAGTCAATTAATAGCCAAATTTTTCAAATTTTATCTTACCTCAAAACTTGTATCTAAACACTATTAAAAGCCAGCTTGTTAAAGGTAGCGTAATTTGCAACGAATCAGTTCTTTTTTTAAAAAAGTAATTTTCAAATTTACATAAATATAGTTAGAAAAATATAAAATTAATAAAAGCTGTGATAAAGCTACGTAGAGATAAAAATTCCATATTCAAAAAAATTGTAGTTTGTTTTATCAAAAACCTTAGCTCATATTAATTAGATTTTAAAAAGAATTGACTTTACTTTGTCTATAATAATTTTATTGAATTATACAATTTATATAAAAAATTTTTTTGATTTTTTTTTTACCCAATTTTAACCTTAAATAAAATATAAGTTCATCCACGAGTGCTGAAAACTTTTGCGATTAACATTCCCTAATTGTGTTCCATCGATCAGCTTTTTTTATTAAAAAAAAAAAAAAATATATATAACAAAAGGAAAACTTACAATATTACTTATGCTTTTAAAAAGAGTAGCTAACGAATATCAAGCGGAGCGTGTGAAAATAAACAGCCGCGTCCTCTCTTTTTTTTTTAAATTTCAAACACAACTGAAAAATATAAAACGAATTTAATTTTAAAATATCAATTTTTTTTTCTCCGAGTCTTCGATTTAATCAATTCCTGAAAAATATATTACAAACCTTTTGTTTATTTTAATATTACAATTTTGCGTAATCACGTAGAAAAAAGAAATGCTTATATAAAGGGAAAAATGAAAAGGAAAAATCAAAACTACAATGTAAATCCTGGAAATCTTACGTCAGTCTCTGCATAATTGCCGAATTTAAGACCCCTGCATCAGCCAAAGTTTTGCTGTTGTCGTCCAATTCTTTGCTTGGGAAAGTAGTTAATAAATTGAATCTTCTATTTGTATATTCTGGTCGAGCACTAATTAAATTCGTTAAGGAAATTAATACGCCTGATATGAACAACGCGAGGTCATTTTGAAAAAATTTCGAAATAAAAGGATACGTTGTAATATACTTCCTCAGATCTCCGATGGTGTGAGTATGATTGAAGGTGGCGACCAAGCGAGATCCGTCAGCGAGTCGAATTTGAATGGTTGTTACCGGTTCGGAAGGCTGAACCGGAATTGCTTCCTTAGCTTTTTCTTCGTTATTTGTTTTGTCTTGTTCATTCGTCGAAGTAGGAGCTACAACGGTATGTGGAGTAGGGCTTCCAAGTACATTTCCTTTACCGCTAAACACTTTCAATTTTGGTTTGGTGGGCAGGTACTCTTCTTGACTATGATCTTCCATATTTATATGAACTTCACCACCTTGAGCTTCTCTAACCAATTCATCAGGTATTTCTCTGTGAAAAGAAAATTAAACATTTACATTAATTTTTAAACCTGAGTTTTACTTTTTTAATTTTACTACTGTCAATTATTTTAATTTTAAATAAATCTGAATATGAATCATTTGTTATTGCTTACCCACGTGTCACTGTTTGTAAAAATTGTCTTGTGTCCGGATCCGAATACCTCCTTAAAGGCCCATCATTAATACTGCAACCTTCGCGCCACAATTTCAATGTCATGTTTACTTCACGATTGCTGCTGGATGGAGTACTACTTGGAGGGCCAATCACTAAAATTTCAAAAAAAGATGGTTACAGTTAGTAGTCACTCGAAGATTTAGTCTGCTACATTTTAGAAATTTTCTTGTATGAACATTTCCGTTTTCCGGACATTAGGAACAGGATTTGATTGTATCGGAACAATTACAACATGGTAATGATGCCTCCAGAGTTGTTTCAAATGGCAAAAACATACCACTTCCTCTAACATACTTAAACTAAATTACTACTTTAATAAATCATACAATGAAAAAAAAAGACTATACCTTCAGAATCATTGTTAGATTGTCCAAGTCTATAACCGGTTCCTGTAAAAGTCTTCTTCTTGCCAGCTGCTTGATCACGAGGATCAACCACTTCTGCTCCATGCCTGAAAAATGCAAATAAATAATTTTAAAAAAACCATAATTTAATGTAATCATAGTCTATAATAATCTGAAAAATTACTCTTGCACAGTGCGAAACATCTCAGCTACAATATTATGTTTGTTCTTTCCAGGACCAAGTATTTGCTGACCACTATGTTCAGATCCCCCAGCATAAAATGCTTGACCTTCTTCCTCATCTGAGCTATCCTTATTTAGACTTGAAACTGTTGCAAACCTATTTCCGAATATAAAGTAAAAAACATATGAAATCAAAAAGCTTGCCTCTCTCAATCCTAAAATTAAGATTATTCTAGGAAATAACCACATACTAAAATGTAAGTGCAGGACTAATAATATAAAAGTATAGGAAAAGCTATTTTTTTAAAGAGGATAAAATCTTGGCTTCTCCTTGGCATTGCAGTCATAAGATTATTTAAAATCAATATTATAGTTTCTTTTTTACATTAAAAGAAAAAAAAAAAACAATCATTCTTGGATCTTGTTTTTTTCCCAACCAAAAGTTATTTATCCTGACAAAATGAAAAAATTATATTTTTTATTCATCCAAAATATTCAAAAAAAAAAAAAGAGTGAATGAAAACAACTTTATTTTATTTTTTCTTCAATTCATTTCAGAGTGATGAATTTAATTCATAGTTTCATTTTTGAATCTGTTTTCAAATACCTTGCTTTTGGTGCTGAAGCAGAAGCACCACCTGTTTCCTTACTGCTCCTCGGTCTTGATGGTGCATCTGATGGTGTGATTTCCTGTATATCGTTATCGTCTGAGCTAATGTTTTGTTGTCTATCATCATTCTCATTTTCATAAAAACTGGTCAAAGCATTCTGAAAAAAAAAGAAAAAAAAAATGCATCTTTATCATACATACTTTTACATAGTTGTAAAAGCAAGATTACCCTGCCACAAGCTAAATAAATTACCAAAATCATACATCGTTTACGATATAAAAATTAAGCACATTTAACTTTAACCTCTAAGCGAACTCAATATACCTACCTCCAAATTCCAAGCGGCGGATTCCAAGTAAAATCGGGCTTGATCCGTATCAATTCCGGTCACGTCCGTAAATTGAGATATCAGTTCATCGTTGTCTGACATTTTAATGGAAAATTTGAAAAATTATTCTCGGGGCTTCGATGAATTCAACCTGTCATCGTATAACGAGGCAACACGGTGAGTCAACCTAAAGACACGATATTTATTTTTTGGCGGAGTGTGTTTTCATAGAAAACTTATTTTGGTTGCCTTATCAGTTAAAATGATATAATTTGACTTGCATAAACAACACACTTTTTGAAGTTACAAAAGTAAAGTAATTCCTACTTATTTTCACGATTTCCCATCAGGTAGGCGTTAAAATAAAAATAAAAAAAGTATAATTTAAAAACAGATATAAAGTTGCTTGCAGCGCCCCTAACGAATCTTTTCAAAATTAATTTTCTTCTGCTCTGTTTAACAAAAAATGTAAACATACCTACCGGGTTAAAAAATATTAATTTTTATTAAAAAATGAGTAACGTTTACATTCAAGAACCGCCCACTCATGGGAAGGCAAGTAACAAAATTCTTATTAAATTAATTTTTTTAGAATATTAAATTTTTTTTTTTACTTTTCAGGTGCTTCTAATCACGTCAGTTGGAGATATTGAAATTGAATTATGGTCCAGAGAAGCCCCAAAAGCTTGCAGGAATTTCATTCAGTTATGTATGGAAGGTTATTACCATGGCACAATATTTCACAGAGTTGTCAAAAAATTTATCGTCCAGGGTGGGGATCCAACTGGGACTGGTGAAGGAGGAGAGTCAATATACGGGCATCCGTTCAAAGTATTTTGCACTGTTCTAAAAAACTATAACATTCTGATAATTTTCAAGTAATTACTGAATCAAAATTTTTTTAGGATGAATTTCATACAAGGTTACGATTTAACAGAAGAGGCCTTGTTGCAATGGCAAATGCTGGAAAAGATGATAATGGATCACAATTTTTTTTTACATTGGGTGAAACTCCTGAATTACAAAACAAACACACCATTTTTGGAAAAGTTGTCGGAAATACATTGTATAATATGCTGAAGCTAGAGGAGGGAATTGTAGATCATGTAAAGTTCATTTTAACATATTTTACATTTTTTTCTTGATTTTTTGAGATGTTACGTTGAAGAAATTCTTTTTTTTTTAGGATGAAAGACCAGAATATCCTCAAAAAATAATTAAAACAGAAATCTTGTTTAATCCGTTTACAGACATTGTTCCAAGAGTGGTTCCTCAAAAAAAAGAGAAAAAGGAAAAAAATAAAGAAAAGAAAAGTGGTGTCAAGTAAGTAAAGTAAAAACTTTTTGAAAATTAATTTTTTTTTAAATATTTTTTTTTTCTTTAGGAATTTTAAATTATTATCCTTTGGAGAAGAGGCAGAGGAAGATGAGGAAGAAAATAAAGAGATCAGTTTAAGTTTAGCAGGGAAGGGGAAATCCACTCATGATGTTCTGAGTGATCCTAAATTAAGTTCAGTCCCAGCAGTTGAACCTGTGCGAAAAGACACTTCAAGCGAAGATGAATCTGATGAAAAAATGAGTGATGATGACAATCAGAAGGCCGAGAGACTAGATAGGATTAAACAAAAATTAAAAAGAACCAGAAGCCGTAGTAAATCGAAAGAACGGACCAAACCAGAAGAAGAGCCAGATGAAGAAATAGATTATTATTTAGGGAAAGAAAAAGATGATGCAAAAAAATTAAAATTGTAAGCTTAATTTGATATTCAGCTAATTTTTTTTTCTTTATTTTGCTTTTTAATAATTTTTTTTTATTTGACATTGTAGGGAGCAAATAAAAAAAAATATCGAAAACTTGAAAAAGGAGTATCATAAAGATCGTAAAGAAAAGCTTAAGTTAGAAGAAGACAAATCTCCGGAGAGGGAGGATAAAGATGAAAATAACGAAATAATTAAAGACTACAAGGAAAATTTAATGAAGTATGGATCTTTAAAAAAGCAAATACCAAAAGGAAATTCACGGGAAGCTTTCACAATGCAGTTATTAGCAAAATTTCAAAAGAAATTAGAAGCTGCTAAAGAGAAAAAACAAGACGACACCGAAGGAAACGAGGAAAAATCGGAAGATGCTGCTGACGATAACGATGAGAGCTGGTGAGTGTTAGTTTATCATAAACATCTTAGAAAGAAATGTAATTTTTTTTTCTTTTTCAGGATGACGCATAAATTAAGTTTTGAAAGTAATGTCCCAGTATTAGCTAAAGATGCCAACACAAAATCGGATGATTGGTTTGACATAACGGATCCAAGGAATCCTATTAATAAGAGACGGAGAGAAGCAACGAAACAGTCTAAAAAAACATGAATTTTTTTAGTTTCTGTCAAACAAACATTATTTTGATATTTACAAATAAAAAACTGTTATATAATCTAAATCACATAGTTCACCGAGGGTGATAGATCTGCACCAGGGTCGGACAGGGGCTCGATTAAGTCGAATATAAAATATTTTTGTAACTATGATTTTTTTTATATTTGGCCTAGTCCATTCATAATCATTTTTTTTCGTCGAAGAGAGGAAAGGTAAACAAATTATTGAACGGTGATCTAAATTTTTCCACAAGTTCATTGTCTGTCAAAAAACTGCAAGAAGTGTAAAAATTTAGCTGAACTCGGTTCTGAAAACTTGAGAAACCATACTTTTAACTAAAATTTCTTGCTGTTTGAAATGCCCAAAAAGTTTCAATTTTCGAGATTGTGAAATTAAAAGATTTTGTTTTTTTGAAGCTGATTTTGAAAGAATTTTGGACAATTGATGTCGAGATTTTAAAAAATGCTAGAATTTATTTGTAAGTTTGGACCGAATGTTCAAACAGGATTAAATGGGCCGTTATAAAAATTGGTCAGGCTCTTCCCGAGATTTGTTTAACTCGGATTACCATAAACTTAAAAAAGCAGATCCGTGCCGACTATCACTCTGGCTTTATCAAACGTCCAATCTTCATTTTTTAAAAATATATCTTTTTATATATAACATAAATTCTTTTTATAAGCGTTAAAACCTCCAAAGTCAGACTTTTCTTACTAGAAAACTATATGAAGCTATTATTATAGTTGTTACAAGAAAATCTTAAATAATTAAACTGCGTCAAAAAATCCAAGCTGCCACTGTTATTCGTAGCCATAAAAACTGAATATGGCATTAAAAACTACTTTGCTAGTATTGCAGTTATCCAATAAGACTTTCATGAAAATTCCCCGAGCTTTCATCGGAATCATCCTGACTCGCAAGTGACATATCTTTATGGTGAGTTGTTACAGATCTTCTCGAAAGTCCCCAAAATTTAGAAGGTTTCAAACCGCTACTCATGGCTGTGAACAGCCAACCCATATGTCTTCCGCATTGCTTACAACTTGCTATCGTCCATCCGTACCTACGAAAAGCACAATGGACGATGTCATAATTTCTTTAAAAGTTTATGAATACCTATTAAAGTTTTTGATTATTTTTCTGAACAACAACGAACAACTATCAATAAAATTATTGTAAATTACAATTAATTGAAATCATAAAATGTTTTCGGACAAAAGAAATTTTTTTGTCAGTTAAAAATCAGAAGAGCACATATGGTTTGAATGAACAGTTACTAATAAAATTACTTACCCAGGAAACCAGCTATACTCGATTGACGGTTCTCTACTATCTAAATCCATCCCTTGGGCTTTATACAACGTAATTATTTCATGAACATGACCACTCGGATTACAGTACGTTCCTTGCGGGCCTTCAATAGACATTGAAAAAGCATCCTTTCTTTCACCGACGTAATTCAAGCACGACTGATCCGCGCAATATAACTTTTGGCACTATAAGTAAATATTCATAAAAAAAAATTTTCGTAATTTTTTTTTTTTTTTTTTTGCAAAAATATTACCTTGGCTAACAATGTTAAAGCATACTGAAGTCTTTCAACGGCTGTATTCAGGCCAAGCATTCCCACTCGATGTGCATCATCAATAGGTAAACATTGGGCTACCCAATATGACAAATCTAAGGGATCTGTAGGTATGTTAGTATTTGACACATCTGAAAATGCAAACATGAAAGATAAGAAACTGCTAATCTAAAATATTCATTCAAAATATTTACCTAATTTCAAACTTTTTAATTCACTTAAAACCCTATTTACTAATTCATGAGGATCATATTGCCTATAAAGCCATTCAGGCCATTGAGTCACAGAAGAATCATAAAATGAAAATTTACGTTTTAAATAAGAAATTCCTCTGTATCTGTCTAAACACTCCAATCTTCCCTGGTGAAGGGGACTTTTTAACGTGACTTCAGGTAAAATTAATACTTTTCCTGATAATATACTAGAATTTAAAAAAATTATAAAAATTAATATAAAGAATTAAGTAATTCTGATTGACATCCTACATACTGAGGCATATGCCGCTTTTGTTCAAGAAGTTTAAACCTCTGCCTCCCTTTTGCTTTTATTTTTAACCCAGCTATATCTCCTTCTTCTTGATATTGAAAAATCTCTGCTGTAGTTCCATACTGAGCTAATTCTTTCTTATGCAATGGCTTATCTCTAACGCACACAACTGCAAATGTTTTATCCTTTGCAATCACTTCTCGTAGCATTGATATTGTATGATGGTAAAAAACAGTCAAAGGAAGAGTTTGGCCAGGAACCAAAACTACTCCTAATTCTAAAAGTATTGGTAGCCACAACACAGATCCTTCATCATGAACAGTCCTTCCTCTCAATTCTTCTAAATCATTACCAAGGTACTAAAAATATAAAAATAGGATTAAAAATACACTCAAAACAGAAACAAATATAAACATTTTAAGGTGATTAAAATGCAGAAATTGTAATGTCAAACTTAACCTAGAAAAAATTAAGTTGTACTTAATTATAAAGTAGTGATATTATTACCTCATGTTTAGCAGCTAAAGATCTGTCAAAAGTGGTTGGGATACTATCAGTCTCACTTGATTCTCTTGATGCAGATGATGAATGGTCAGTCAATCTTGAGCTAGCGTGTGTAATCATCGCCGATAAATTATTTAACAGTCCACTTGTCGAAATACGACGTCTCCCAACTCCATCGTCGGAAGACTCTGTATCATCTGAAAAAAAATAATGACAATAAACATAACACGAGTCAAAGAACGCAATTACCAAAATAAACAAAAATTCTCAGATGATTATTACTTATTAACTACGAATATGACAGAAAATACGAAACTAAAAAATAACTGAAGATGTAAATGAATTAAATTTATTAGAAATAAAGTTCGCATAAGTAAAACGCACCTGAATTATTCATTAATATTTAAAAATTTTTCGTATTTGAAAGCACAAAAAAAATGTCAACTGCAACCAGTCGATTAAAAATATTGAGAGCTTCTTCAATAAATAAACGTAGCTATCCAAATGGTGCTTTTTTGGATATTATTTACATAAGTTAACAATAGCCTGGAAGAAAAATGGCGTCCAAAATGACGGAAACAAAGCAAGTAAGGTCTCAAAGACGTGAGAATATTTTAAGGTGGCAGCATCCATTTTGTGATTTAAGTTGGCTGCACACGCGACGCTTTAAATCCGTTACTTTCCTTTGGTCAAAACAATTTTGTACAAAATGGATTGGGTACATTGCAACTCCTGTTACGTCCAACCTGGCGACGTTGAAGGTAAAAAATTTTCGATAACAAATTGCGGTCATATATTCTGTGGGGATTGCCTTCAAACTCCAGAACTAAAGGAATGCAGAATATGTCACATAAAGTACAGTACAATGCCGTTAAGTCCAAAGATGAGCCCCGAAGTCGAGACGTATTTTCTAAACCCCATTCAATACGTTCAGAAAGCAGTAAAAGTATTAGAATTCCAACAAAATCACAGGAGTTATTTGATTACTTATCACCGGGATCGGCTTACGCAATACAAATCGTTGAAAAAAGAAAATTACTCGCTAAAAGAAGAAATTAATCGTTTAAAAGAGGAAAACCGGACGTTGCAAGAAGAAATGAAACGAAAAAGAGAAGAAAATTATCATTATAAAAAGAAATTTGAGTTATTGGCAAAACAATCAGCGGCAAGACGAGCTCAGGCATCTCCAAATTTAAGTTTTACGCCCAAAGAACCGGTACGAACTCCCACTTCGGCTACGAGAATATCATCCGGAAAATCCATGTACTCTCAAGATAGCAGTTCACAGTGTAGTCAAAACACGATTTTAAAACGACCAACAGGAAATTCCGATTTTTTCTTGATGTCTGGTTCTACAAAATCTTCGGCCGAAGGAAGTTTATTTAGTACTCCTATTCCACCTAGATTTCCAGGAAATTATAGGTAAATCGTTAAACCGTTTATATCTTTTCCGGCAGTTTAAAAATCGATTTTTTTTTTTTTTTAAATTTGTTAGGACTAAAACTTTTACCCCTACTCCTACGACTGATTTCGACTCTCCGGCTACTCCGGGGTCTTCTCAAAGTAACGGAAGCCAGAGAGATCCGCTGCAGAGAAAAATGAAACTTCCAGGTGACAGAGGTGGTCCTTCGCCCGCTTCGAAAATTGGTTTACAACGCTTACATTTATCCAGGCCAACTTCGACGCCTAGCAAAGAAGTGAGCATTACCAGCAAGTATTTAAAATACTTCTGAAGGTTTTTTTCTTTCGTTGTTAAAAAAATTTATGAATTTCAAAATTTTATTGTAAGAATATTTAATGGAAAAAAAATATAAAAAAAATTATTTTTACTACTTAAGCAGTTTGATTCCTCGGAAATCTGTATGCCCGTTTGACCATTTGCACGTTATCGCCGGAATTGATTGATGTATAAGGAATAGGCCCATCAACTGTGTCCTGTTTCAAATAAATAGAGTGAGGAGGTGTCAAAAAACCAAGCGTCAGACAATTTACAGTTTCCATAATCGCACTCGATAAATGAGTGATGACATAAATTGTTTTGGAAGTAACATCAATGCCTCGAACGAATCCTAACAACGATAAAAAAAAACAATTATTTTAAGTACTCTTGATTTTAAAAACAACGTAAATAAATTACCTAAAGCTAAGCATGGCATGGTTTTGGGTTTCATTAAAATTTTAAAATAATATTTTCAACGGATTCCAAAACTTCGCAGGTACGGTCTTCTTTATACTCACAAAGACCCACCATGTTACCGTTAAAAGCTTTTAAAATTTCGTTTGGTGTTATGGCTCCCTGCACGGCTAAATATAATTTCGAAAAATGTATACTGAAAAAAAAAAAAAAGATGGTTTTATGGTTTTAATTATTTGCAGCACAGATTTATTTCCTTATATTAAGAATTTTTAAAAAGTACCTGTAAGGTTGAACGGAATTAAAGTCCGGTTTTTCTGGACTGACCATTTGACTGAAGTAGGACAACAATTTCAAATCTCTAAGGTCTCGAGGTTTTAGACCCCTGAAAAAAAAATGAAAAAAAAAAATGTTTAATATTTTACTTAGCAACGAGAAAATAACACCGTTTACCCTAGAAGTTGGACTCCATCTTCTTCGGAGTAAGATTCCAACAGATTAAATTCATAACTGAAATCTGAAGTATCAGGAATATTAAATATATGACTCTCAGACGATTTTATGCGCTCAGGCGTAAAATGGTACGGAAAATTATTTTTACTATCAGTACTAGTGATTTGTATTATAGTGTCCGGTCGCAATAATTTTATTACGCTGACTGTTAAATCAACTCCCAAACCTGAAAAAAATAAATAAAAGATAAACTACCATTTCTAAAGTCAAAAAATTCAATTAATTAATTAGTCAAAATTCGAAACGAACCTTTACAAAATCCCATAGTATTAACAAAACAAGGCATATCTGAAAGTACGGGGTCATTTCGATAGTAATCTACGATAAATTGTACGGCTTCTAAATAAGCTATAGGTTGCTGAGCTACACTGACTTCTCCATAAAAAACCATTCTGAAAAAAAAAGGTACATTCCCTTAGAATTTTCTTACTCTCCATTACACCTCAAAAAACTTACTTCTCCGGTTCAACCACTTGAACAAAATTCGGCCCAAAAACTTTCTTCCTTAAAATAGTAATTGCCAGACAGCCTGGCGGGCAAAATTCCGGTTGTCCAGGATCCAAATCCAAACAAACCACTGCATTCTGCGTCTCTGATATTCTCGTATTAATTAAATATTTCAACAAACTCGATTTCCCGACATTTTTTCCTCCGCAAATAAAATTACAACCACCCAAATGTAATTCATCCCACGCTGGATTATTCCTAAATTCTTTTATAGAATTTGAATTCCTCAAATTAAAGAAGCAATGTGTTATCTCAGGTAAAGCTGTCATTGGAGGAAAATCTGAAAACAGCGGCTTATCCCAATATTTCTCAAAAACTTTAACAAAATTACAAGGACTGTCTTCAATAAAAGCCACAGAATCCATAGGCTTGATTTCGTTTAGTAACTTTTTCATATTGCTTTTGGTGATAAGATTTTTATTTAACAAAAAAGTTTCTAGCTCTTCAATTTCCAGTTCACCCGATGGCATTGCTGTTCTAATGACTGGAGTGGTGCAGAATTTTGGAAAATACAAGTCATGTGACTCATCTGGCTCCAAGAAAGTCCCAAAAACTTGAAGGCAACCAACTAATAATGTCAATCTCATTTTTCCTATAAAACTAAATTCACTTGGATCTTGAATGTGTACAATAAAAGCATTTTGATGAGGAACTTGATAAGCTCGAATGACTGCTTCCCTCATTTTTTTGACTCCAATCTGAGATTTATCCTTAACAGCAGAAGATGAACTTGTATCTTGATTTTCATTTGCTACTTCTGGACTTGATTTTTCAACAGGGGTGGAATTAGTTGATTTTAAAGGATGGTTTTTTTCATCATCTATAATAATAGTTTCCATTTGATCACTATTATCATCTATTACTATTGTATTTTCCACTCTATTCTTTGGCAGGCCATTTTCTTCTGGAGGAGTAATTTTTTTTGATCCTTCATTTAAATTTAAACTGTTTGTAAACCTTTCCGAATTGTATGTTTCAAGATTGAAGTTTTCGAAATTGATCTTTTTTATGAAATTGGAGGATGGAACTGCATTTGCTAACTGTTCTCTATTGCTTCTCTTAAAAATACTAGGCCTAGGTAATAATTGTCCTGGTTCTGCAATGACTTGAACCACGTTGGATTTAAGAGTATTTTTGGATGGTGATTGATTATCCTGGATCTTTCTCTTTTTTGGCTTTTTTGCCAATTCTGATTCACTTGCATCTCCATTTAACTTAACATCTGGTTTCTGTTTATTATGTTTGTGTGATTTTTTCTTTTTTTCTTTTCCTGGTTCTGGTGGCATTGCAGACAATCTGAAAGAAAAATTTTAATATTATTGTCAGAAACTTTAAACTGAGAAGACATTTAACATTCACCCTTTTGACAAGACTTTTGACGAATCAAACACAGTTAATAAATTCCTATTATTCATATGTAAACTAATATCAAACGAGAATTTCCGAATCATGCTATTACTTTTAAAAGCTACAAATAATCCATCCCACCGTATATTCCTCTGATTGCATGCGATGTGACAAGATAAGGTTAGAAATTGAAATGTAAATATAAAATTTGGAGTATTACATCTCGAGAGTAATTAATCCAATAAACTTACATGTCTATTTTAACGAAGTTATCAGGTCTAATCATTCTTAGTAACAAAAAATTATAAATCGAAATAAAAATTTATTAACTTTAAAATTTTAACTGCCGATGCCGTGTCATTAGTAAATGCAACAAAACGATTTGGCGACTAGGAAACAAAACGAACGCAAAGTAGGGATCCTGTAGACGGATAATGTTTTAAACGTTGTATCGCCTATTATTAACTTATTTGAATCGAAAGTATGGCTTCAAACTAGTCCAACTTCAAATGCACAGTGTTCCCGAAGTAAAATGTCGGACATCTGAAACCACTTTTCATCGAATCGGAGATCATATGACTTTAAACCAACCTGTCAGAAAAATTTTTGTAAAAAGTATTTAAAAAAGAAATTTTATCTCCAATTAGTTCAAAACAAATAAACGGACAAAATGAAGATTTGTGGTCCGAAATGCTCGTTATGTGGGTTAATAATTAGTGCTTGGGGAATTGTACAACTAGTAAGTATATCTCAAGGTTCCTCTCTTTTCTTTTTGATTTTCCAGTTCTAAAAATCCAAAATCAATAAAGCTGTTAAATACCATTATTTTTAAAGGAAAATGATGGCTTGTAACCCCTTGCCATGCAGAAAATTATTAGGTTTTATGAAATATTAAAACACTTGCATGTGTCCATGTTGACCCAGTCGAAGACAGAGGTAAGGGAATTAGGTTTCCCCTTCACTTGGCTATCTATCCCTAAACAAAAAGTTAATAACTAGTCTGATTGTGATCTTTTTTTCCCTCATTGCAGGTATTAATGGGAATATTTTATTATGTACGAAGTGTAGCCTTGGTGGAGGATCTTCCATTAGAAGAGGAAAATATCACAAATGCTGAAGACTTTTATGCTGAAGCTGATAGAGGTTACTCTCAGGTAATGTTGCTTTTTTATTTTTAATGCTTCTTATGAGGTTTTCACCATGTTCTGTTTATTTTCAGAATGCCATTAATTGTTGGATAGCTGCTTGTCTTTACATCTTTACATTCATCCTTTCTGGTCATCAATTTTATGTAAATAGCCGATCATCACTAACCATGTAATTCATATTAAAAAAAGGTACATAAGAAGATAGTATATCAGTTGCAATCTGAATTATTAAAACTGAACAAAAGGGAAAATAAATGTATAGGAAAAACAATTGTTCAGTTTGTAACTGAATTTGAGATACCCTGTTGTTTTAAAATTACTACAATTTTTTTTTTTTTTTTTTTTTTGGGGGGGGGGGATAAAAAAAAATATCTTGTCATGATTGTATAAATGAAATAAAAAATTAGGTTGCTGTATGATGTAATAAAAAAAACATTCCCTAGCAAAAGTAGTTCATAGTTTACCTGGTTTTATGAATTATTTTACTGTATATTCTTCAAAATGAGAAAATAATGAAATTAGAGAAATCAGCCATTCTGTTTTAATGAACTTTTATAAAAAAAATTTCAAAGCTATTTATTTTTGTTGGCAAAAAAAATTACCGCATTTAGGTACTTTATTATTATTATGAATAAATTGGAAATGTTAGCTGCAAAGTGTATCAGTTTGGAAATATTGCAGTATCTGTATCTGTATTATTTATAAATATATATTCTCTATTATTTATTTAACGCTTTTTATTTTATTGTTATTACTCATTTTAACTTACAGTTCTTCAAGGAAAAATTGTAATTATTTAAAAATAGATTTTGTTTCGTTTACAACAGCAAATTTCTAATAGGAACATCTTCGGCTTTGAAAATAATACAAAAGATTGCAGGGCAACTTTAGTTTCAAAGTGGGTTTTTCTCATCTCTATTCACTTTCTGGGCAATGAATAACATGCTAAGCCCTAACGATCTTAATGAATCAGGCTACTAAATTCTTAGGGTATAATCATTCTTAATAAAGAAATTTTACAAAACTGACCATTTCAACAAATTTACAGCACTATGAAAGATTTTAATAATCATATAAATTCATCAAGAGACAAAAAATAAAATTTAGAAAAGCTGTTATAAAAAAGTACTTACTGTATCTACAGTGCAATTTTTAAAAATCATTTTTTTATTCAAATTTATTTACATAAATATTGTACAATCATTAATCAAATTTAGAGTAAATGCCCCAATCAAGAAACATACCAGTTAAGAAGTATGACCAGTCAGTATTTTTGAAAATTCTAATTTGTTAGTTTTCATTTTTTAAATGGTTTCTTAATTGGGACATTCACCCTACATCAATTAAATGGGCATTAATAGATATTTGCAATACTCAAATATATATAATATTTCATAATTTAATTTAATTTAATTAAAAAAAAAAAAAAAAAAAAAAAAAAAAACATTTAAAATAAATGAGAGTCTGGTTACTGTGCAATGAGAAAACATAAAAGAAGTTACATATTTCACAGCCTGAAGATTATAAATACTAAATTTTCGATGATTTCCCCTTCATTATTTGCTACTACCAATCATCTTGTGGTAATCTGTAAGTTGCATTATCACTTCTAATGATTTGAATGCCAGCACCATAGTATGGGATTACATAGTATGATCCATCTGCAGGACCAACAACTTGTGTAGCTATTAATATTATATCGACTAGTTGACCCATAAACATAAAACCCAGAGTGCATAATTTTAATAACCCAATTCCGGGATAACCAAGGTAAAATCGATCAAGACCAAACATTCCTAAGAATATAGAGAGAAGTAGTGCAGTTTCAAATGAATAACCATTTCTGTAAGAAAAAAATTTCAAATCATGGAAAAATGTATATAACATAATGCAATCATAATTTGTGTATACTCACGTCCATCTACAAGGCATCTCTTTGTAAAATGTAGAATTTTTAGTATCCGTGCAAATGATACCATCTGCAGCTTTACATTTAACTGTTGATTAAAAAAAGAAGTATTAAGTTGTTATTATAGAATAAAATTGTAAATCATTTCATCAATTGATTAGATTTCATTTATTTAGTTTCTTACCTTTTGCTTTATTTTCTTTTGTACATCCATGTAGCTGCTGTGTTTTTGG
Organism: Liposcelis bostrychophila; assembly: GCA_037577465.1. Lineage (NCBI taxonomy): Eukaryota > Metazoa > Arthropoda > Insecta > Psocodea > Liposcelididae > Liposcelis > Liposcelis bostrychophila. The sequence goes on from CM075212.1 coordinate 11,253,081, forward strand.
ATCGACATGATCCCCAGCAGGATCAGGGCAGAGGTACTGCCCTAATCTTAAAGTCGAACAGTCCACCTCATAATTTAAAACTTCGGAAAAACTAAGGCAAGTTAAAATCACCGAAAGCAAAAATACATAATTCATGTTTTTGGAAAATCCCCGATGAAAATCATAACATTCATGGCTATTGCGATAATTTTTTCGTTTTCATTACAATTTATCCTACACGACGATAGATACGACAGATATCGTTATTTTGAACCTTCAGTTTTGGATACCCACGACCTTTAAACCAGGGATGTAAAAAAAAATGGTGGCGTCCGACATATTTTTAATTTCATGGGATCATTTCCTTTGAGTATTTAAAATGCATTTACAAAGGAAAAAAGGAAACGAGCAGACGACATTGCGGAGACTTCAGTAAGACTATGGGTCAACATCGGAGCTCTTGCTCCATTGTTGCCTATCCAAGCTAGAGATTTTCTTGAAAATTTTTTTTTTTTAATAATTCCCCCAGGGATAACTATTTTCTTTACAAAAATATCCTTAAGTTAACGGATTTTTAAAAAAAATGAAACAGAGGACGCCGAAATAATTTTATTGAAACTGGTACAGAAGGAAGCGTTTTCTAAAAACACGGAGTCCCTAAAGAATTTTCAATATTTTGTCGATGACAAAGGTCTGATTAGGCTTAAATCTAGATTGTTATTACCAAACGAAACTGACTTTACGAATCCGATTATTTTGCCCAAAAAACATATTTTTGTTCAGAGATTAATAGGAAAGGAACATTTACGCATGCATCATGCAGGAGTAACGACCATTCTTGCTAATTTAAGAAAACGGTATTGGATTATTTGCGGTCGTAAATTTGTTAGAAGCATTATGCGTAAATGTCTATCTTGCCGTCGTTTTAAATGCGTCTCTGGTTCAGCTCCTGAACCACCGTTGCCTAAATTTCGTACAAACTGTGGGGCTGCCTTTAAATCAGTAGGAGTTGATTTGTGTGGTTTTCTTATTTTAAAGAATGCAATTAAAAGAATAAAAAGTAATACCATACCATAAGTTATTTAACAACGATGTGCGTTTTTGTGCGTACGATGCCTCCGCGTATTTTTCATACAAACCAAGTTCGTGTGACATCATAAAAAAAAAATTTGCAATCAAAATTTTTACCAAGGAAAGAAGTAAATAAAAACTTCTTAACTGTTCACCAGAACTTTTAGAACGCTGTTCTGCGATATATTATCCAAAGCTGTAAGTTTTCTCAGAAAAACTTTTAGAAACAGGAAGCGTCCTCAAAAAATTTCCAAGACCTTCAAATTTTCCTGGAAAATTCGCCATGAGTAAAAATTCTCTGAATTCTATTAGAAAAATTCCCCAAAATACAAAATTTTCCAAAACGAGTTCCGAAAGCAGTAAAAACGTTTTCCAAGGCTATAGCAATACAGTATTTTCCGAAAAATCCACGATGGCTAAAGATTTTTTTTTTAAATTCCCCCAAGCTAGAGATTTTCTTGAAAATATTATTATTTTTTTAATAATTCCCCCAGGGCTAACTATTTTCTTTAAAAAGAAATCCTTAGGTTAACGGATTTTTTAAAAAAATACCCGATAACCGCGGCCGTCCTAAAAAAAATATTATACAGTATTTTGGATAAATTTTAGTAATCTAATCAATATATTTTAGTAATTAAGTTTCATAAATTTTGCGACACGACGTCGGCTGAGTGGCGAGCGTGCTCGACTCCGAAACGAATGATCGTGTGGAGTCTTGGTTCGAACCTGATTTCAGTCAGGATTTTTTTCCGCCAGCACTCACCTCTGATACTCATGTGTGTATCATGTGAAGAAGACCGATGTGTCACAGGGTTCGGATTCCCTGTCTAAATAAAGTAGGTCCCGCTCATTCGTAAAATACCTTTGCGATATGAGTGGTCCGTCTTCGAGCTCGTCACTCGATACATTAAGGGGTATAACGTAGGAACGCCTAAACCTTACCCCAGAAACCGAACTTGGTAAAGGTAGGCGCCGGGTCATAGGGCTTCATGTCCTGATTATACCGAAAAAGAAGAAGAAGAAGAAGAACGGATTTTTTAAAAAAATACCCGATAACCGCGGCCGTCCTAAAAAAAATATTATAAAATATTATACAGTATTTTGGATATATTTTAGTAATTAAGTTTCATAAATTTTGGATGGCGGTGACTAACAAATTGGTTTAAAACTCGACATTGTTATTCCCCTCGTTTGACTGACTTTCCGAGGTATCGTCTAAATTTCCGGTTTGGCTGTTACTCGCTTCACCATCTCTTGCATTATCTGAGTGTTCATCGGGTGGTGAGATCGTTTTGGCTGTGCTGCTTTTCTCTGCCGAAGACGATTCGTCAGAGAATAGCAGAAAAATAAAAATAAAAATAAAAATAAAAATATTCATACACAGCCTCCCCTTCTACAAAGCACCTTCTTTTTTCTAAAAAAGTAATAACATTTTCAAATTAATTGCTGTTATATGGTTTCAGAAAGAATTTTCATACCTGCTGGACTAAACGATGTGAATTTTACTTTTAATTCTTTTTTTTTTAATTTCTCAGTTTTATTAATTTCATTATTATTTATTTCGATATTACTTTTATCTACATTGTTCTCTTTTACATTATTATCATTTTTTAATTCATTTACTTCCTCCTCTATATATTTTAAAATATGTTCAATTAAAAATCGTCTCATTTTGATAAATAATGCAATGTAATCAAATAGCAAAGAAAGCGCGCGCTTTTCTAGAATACCATTTACAGCCGCCATGACAGGCGATCGACCTGCCCTCTTTTTTTCGCGAATGTACTGCACCATGTCTTAATCTGCAGCCACGATCTTAAAACCACTTGGCGGTTGGTGAAGTGTTTACTAAAAGTTGGCGGTATCTAGTAAAGGGGAAAAAAAATCCAGTAGTGAAGGTTTTAGTGACATTTTATTCAGGTAAATGCATTTAAAATGCTTTGTTAAAATTACTAATTAAAGAAACATTCAAGGGTTCGTAATTAATTGGATAGATATTAAGATATTGGAGGAAATGCAAAAAGTTTTAACCTAACCTCTGTAGGCTTTGTTTGCATCTCATCAGCTGGTTCCCTCTTTAATAGGCCTGCTGTAATTTTACATACGTAGAGCATCAAGCATTTTTAAGAGGTAATTTATTTTTCATGTTAAGACATCCATAATAAGTTTTATTCATTGTATTATCGGATTTTAATGTTTTCTATGGGAAATTGTCGAATTTATGATTAGGGGAAAAAATGGAGGTACGGCACGCTTGGTGAACACATCAAGTTCTTTGACCTCCTTGCGAGCTTTTTTTCCTAATTTTTTTGTTATAATCTTGTTAAAATAAATCTGTTGAAAAGACTTGTTAATGCTAAGAAAAGAAATAATAAACTTATGTTGGAAAAAAAAAGAAACATTTGTGAAGGCAAAAAGTAAGAGGTATGCTAACTGGCCATTTTTTTTTTTTCTTCTGCATGCTGGCATTTTTTGGATTTAAGGAAGCTTCTAATGTCTTAAATACAGCAGTTCGAAAATTGACTTATTAATTAATTTGTGAAATTTTTGGAATTAGAAAAAAAAGAATCATTCAGAAGTCATTTGATATTTTTATGGGTCTTAAGAATCGTTCCAAAAAAATTTTGATGAGTATGCAATTCCTTTGCCCTTCGAATAAGTAAAGCTTTCCTGTATTTTTAAAAGCTAAAAATTAATTTGTTAATTAATTATAAATCTTGGTTTCTTTTAAATGCCAACATATTTTGGACATTTAAGAGTCTAATTCGAACATGTTCAGGTTTTTTTTTTTTTTTTCCAAGAGGTCTACAACATTTCCTGGTATTTAAACCTGTTTTCGCTTTTATTCTGTTATTCAATTGTCATTCAGGTGTTTTTGTCATATTTTTGAAAAAAAACTCATAAGGGTGTAAGAAAATCAGGCAGTCCATTTACCCCTTCTGCTTTCCCCTCTACCTGCGCGCGATGCTAACGCCCTTGTCTCTGCGCCATTTGTTACCAATCGCTCATTCGTTCTTTCCTACTCGACAAGTTCGTTCTGTCTCAGTACAAAACTGAAATTATTATTTTTTTTTTTTAACAAGGTGAAGGAACTTTAACCTAAGGAATAAAAACTAGATGCCACGATCGGAATCGTTTGCAACAAATCGATGAAATGCATCGACAATCGTAAGTGCAATTATTGAAAATCTCATTTGGTGAGTTGGGAATAAAAGGCTCTTTTTTTTTTTTTTTTTGAAATATTTTCAGTGGATGCCATTCTCGACCATCGTTGTTGAAAAGGAAAAGACAAGCCGTGGAATGCGAAGACAGGGAAAACATTGACACAGAAAACCAATATACAGTCACAGGGAACGTCGAGAAGAGGGCATCGGTATACAGGACCAGTTCTAAATACGACTACAGAGATGAGCAACCTTCATCTCCATTATCTGCGCCGCTCACACCTAGAGATGTGTATACTGATCAATCGCTAAATAGGTAAATATTAAAAAATCAAAAAAAAAAATGAGTCATGAAGAAAACATTGCTAACATGAAGTCGGTAAATTAGAAAAATTTAAGAGGCTTGATATCTTTTTTTTTTTTTTTAATTTTTTATTCTTGCACAAAAATTTGAAACTCTAACTGAGAGTTACCCAATTTGGTCAAAAATCAACAGGGCTTCTGGAGCCTTTTCTGCAAACACCTTTTCCCGTTTTTAGTGTTTGCTTCCTAACTAATTGCGTGTAAATTGTAATAGTGAAATGGAAGACAGACCGGTAACGCACAAGGGCCCTTTCACTTCAAAAATAGTCGGCTGCTGCATTTCTAGGTTGTACCAAAATTCCTTAAAAAAAATTATTTTCCTAACGCGGGGAATAATGGTCCTTAAAATCAACTGGAAACGAGATGAATTAATCTTTTACGGAGGTTCCACTCGTGGCTACTTTTACTCAAAAATTCTTCAATATTATAAAATAATTGGGGTTGAAATTTTGGGATCATTTAAGATAATGAAAAGGCGCAACTCAAAATTTAAACCTCTATTAAAAAAAGTCTAAGGCTGATTCCTTAATCAGTCAGTTAAGGCAATTTTAGTCCGTATTTTCATCGCATAATATTTTGTTTCATATCCAGTTTTAAAACTTGCCAAGTTTCAGTCTTTCTCATAACATTTTCGGTAACAATACGGATTTTAGCTATTCTAGGGCTGTTGAGAAGAAAAGCTTCCAAAGCCTAAAGCATGTGAAGTCACTTAAGCCGTTTTGAAATCTGACCTGGTAATCAGCGAGAAGAATCATTAATTTAACATTTTAGAATACCCAGATTTGATCGTGAATATTATTTAGGCCTTAATATGATGAAAATATCTCATCTTGTTGCGGATGTGACACAAGTTTATAACGGATGTGACGTGTATGAACGAATCCATTTGTTTTTTACACCGAAGATAAAATTGAGAATAGCTTTGCATTTAACCGTATAATTAAAAGATTTTCTTCGTGATGTAGGTGCCTTGTGCTTTATTGGGATTTGGGTGGTGGAGGCAAAAAAAGAATTCATGTACAGACAAGCAAATGGCAAAATATTTGGCAAAGGCTCAGGCCTCGAACTTGGTCCCTGAAAGTCCCTAAAGTCCATATTTTTAAAAGAAGTCCTTAAAAGTCCATAATTTTTAAATCTGCAGCGCGCTTACGAAAAATTTTCTATCGTTTATAATAAAGACAGGCATCGAACTAGTCACTTTTTTCCCCTAAAAGCACTTTTTTTGTGAAAGGTCACTAAAAGTCACTTTTTTTGATAAATTGGTGGACTTAAAAAAATTTCCTGCATTAAAAAATTTCTATTCAACATTCGAAGTTGCTCAAACAAAGGTTTTTTCACTAAAACGCCATCTTTAAAAATAATTTTATGTAAAGTTGTGAAGATTCCCTAGACTACCATTTTTCCTTAAAAAAAAAAAATAAATAAATTCCTAATCCATTTTTTCTAAAAATTTTAGTTCCTAAAATTGTTTTCCTAACTATTTCTTTTTTTTTTCTAATTTTTAATTTTTCTAAAATTTTTTGATGCCTAAAATAAAATTTCTTAAAATCCATAAAATAAAATTTCCTAAAAAGAAAATAAAATTTCCTAAAACCCCTTTAGGGATTTAAAAAATTAGGACAAATATTCATTTTAGGTTTTATTTGAGATTAAAAAAGTTTATAAAAATTGAAAAATAGGAAAAAAATGGTTACGCTAAAAATTTTAGGAACCAACATTTTTAGGAAAAATTGATAAAAATAATAAGGAATGTAATTAATCATGTCTAATAAGTTAAAAAAATTTTGGATGTACTTATTTCAAGCCACTAAATTCCTTCCGTCAGGTCACTAAAAGTCACTATTTTTGGTCCCTAAGGTCACTAATTTTTCTGGGCGAAATGGGTTCGATGCCTGTAAAGAACATGATATTATTGCAAAGCAAAAATTTAAGAACAATATCATAGAAAATTTTAAAAAATTTAATAGAAAAAAAAAAAAAAATCAATGTTTTTTTTTTTTTTTTTTTTTGGCTAGAATTTAAATGTTTTAAAGTCATGTCACAAACCGTTAAAATCAATCAACCAGAGGAAGGTGCCTAAAATTTAAAAAAACTGACTAGTTTTAGGCTACTTTTAGGTTCTTAAAAAGGTCCTTAATTTTCATGTTTTTGGTCCCTTAAGTCCCTAAATTTCAGACCAGAAACCGGTTTGAGGCCTGCAAAGGATTCTTTTGCCTACAATCACTCTTCAGAAAACTTTCAAATTAAACTTGATATTGTTTTTCGTTTTCGAATTTTTTTTTCGCTCAGACTATACTTAAAAAATTTATGAATCTGCTCTGTAAATGGCACATAGGGGCTAACAAAAAAATTGTAGATGCTGGTTTTCTAAGATTAATTTTTTTCTATGAATAAAGCTACCTTTTTAACAGAAAAACAGAGGTACTAAACTTCAGGAAGTCCTTATGGCGCCAAAATAATTATTTATACTAAATAAGGCCTAAATAATTCACAGGGTGTTTTCAAGGAAGCAATTAAAAAAACTAGATCTTACAGACCCAAAATACCTTCTTAAATTTTTCAAAGGTTTTGTAAACATGCTGTTGTTCCACTTGTTTTTAACTTTTTTTTATTTGGTTTTATTTCATATCAAAATCTCAAAAGTGTCATTGGACTGTCTTATTGTGGTTAATTTTAAATATTTGTAATGTAATACGAATAAGGCATTTCATAGTAGAAAGAAAACATTTGCCAACATACATCTGTTGCGGCCTTCCAGATGCTCCAACGCCACACAGTTATGAGGTGTGACGTCATACTCCATTTGTACAATTCGTGAGGTATCAGTGTGACGTCATAACGGCATGGCCCTGTACATGTGCAGGCTTTGGAGTGTGGAAGTTTGCCCTTTGCTTTCAAAATTTGTCCAGTTTCACAATCCTTCATTGAAAAAAAAAAAAAAAACTACCCGGAAGTTTAGAACAGCAATGTTTAACTTATTTATTCACTTCATGATGACTACACTAATTTGGTCTATAATAATTATGAAAGATAACAACAGTTTTACATTTTTATATTTTTCCTAAGCTACTTAAGGGCTGACCGATTTAGGCAGATCCTTCGCTACCATATAATCAATTATTGATTAATTCTTTTGACGAGTAGGTTTCATCATTTTGTAATTTTTTTGAAAACGTTTTTAAGGCAGGTCTACGGTGTCCCTAATCATTGCAATCGCCGATTTTCCAACTGCGCATGCCCGAAAGGGAGTTTGTTTTTTCTCATAAACCGTATCGCTGTATCCACGTTAGGGAAGTAAAATGGCGACCAAAAGCGGGGGTAGGTTCAATTCCCCAACCTATTAAGAGGAGGCTTCACAGAATACCAGAAGGAATGGCTGTTTTGTCGGACACTCAATTTTTCGGGGGAAAAATCGAATTTTAGGTATCTAACGAACTCTTTTGACTTTTTCTTGTATTTTTGGTACAAGTTTCAACTTGTTCCAAACAAACAAAAACCAGGAAAACAAAATCAAAGTTTTTCGATCGCAATTTTTTTTAAATTATTTCCCCGCCGCACATACATTTCAGACAAGTTGTAACTTGCACTAAAAATTCCAGGATATACCAGAGAAGTTCGTTAGATCACAAAATTTGGATTTTTTCATCGTATATTGAGTATTAGAGAAAACACGTTCCTTTCGGCATCCGTGAAGCCTCCTTTTAACTGAAGGCGTCCATCTTGCATCCTACACTGTACATGAGCTCTTATGGGCAACTCAAGTAAATTTAAATATGAACAAAAATAGACTCGGAAAATTATTTAACGGCATAGCATAAAAAAAAATTGCGAGTATAAATACCAGTGATCGTAATTTTTATACGTGAGCATCTGTTTGAAAAAAATTTTTAAAGCTTTTGCCTATAAGGACTCAGTGGAAGATTGTCCTCCAGTGACGTCCACGCTACATGGTTCGTTACGGAATTGACCAACCACTTCCCTCCCCTTAAAATGGCGTCACATGAATACGGTATATTAGGAGATAACAGACGCAGTAAAACCAAAACAGTGATTACAGTGAACGTCGGCTGGTACTTCTTTTTAAAACGAACTGTACATTGGCTTGTATTGGAATGTTTTTATATTATTGACTTCATTTACGAAAATGTACGTGAATAAACAAAATTGTTTGTTTAAACTATTTCAAGTTCATTCACAGTGAATAAATGGCCGACCTTGAAAACAGCTGAAAGACCATATGACTTCAAGGCCTTTCCTTTTCAAAGCATTCTGGGACTGAAACGTCACTTGACTAAACATGATTTGATTGGCACGTTTAATTTGCCTTCAGAAGATTTTTAAAAATTAAAGGGTTATAGCATATAGGTTTTAGAAATAATTTTATGTTTTCATCAGTTGGATTAGATTTTTAGGCCAGGATTTTACCAGGGGCGTAGCCAGAACGAGGCAACAGGAGAGGAGCGAAGTTTCCCGGGGGAAGGGGCCTCAAATAAACGCTTATAAAATGAAGAATACGGAAAATACTTGGGTCAGAAATTTTTCAGGGGGAAAAAAATCTTTTAATCCCGATTCAATTTTTTTTTTTTTTTTTTTTTGGCAAATATGGAGTTTGTCATGTTAGATTTTGATTAATTCATTTTTCCGTATTTTTATTTCATTTTATGTTACAACACAACGAAAGCTTATTATTTTGTTTAATTCAATGAGCAATCAGTCAGAAAATTAAAATTTTTTTTTTTTTTTTTTTCAGGATATTGGGAGAAACAAATAGTCAATTTTTAAAGGCAGAGAAAAGCGTCCCGTTACCTACATTAACATGGGCAAAATCGTATCAGCTTTGGCATCTCATGTGCGTGAAGGACAAGGAAATAACCTCTCAAAGGACTCAAAAAATGTTTGAACAAAATCCGGGGATCAAACCGCGCATGAGATCCATCCTTCTAGATTGGATAATCGAAGTTTGCGAAGTTTATAAAATGCACAGGGAAACTTATTATTTAGCCGTCGATTTTTTAGATCGTTATTTATCAATGCAAAGGGGGGTCGTCAAAAGTCAACTTCAGTTAATAGGTAAGCTGGATTTTTTTTTTGCAATTATTAATTTTTTTTTTTTCTCGTTCAAAAATATTGATTTTTTTTTTCTATTCCAGGTATAACTTGTTTGTTCATAGCGTCCAAAGTAGAGGAAATATATCCTCCGAAATTAACGGAATTCGCATACGTAACGGATGGAGCCTGCCAAACCGAACAGATTATAGAAAAAGAATTAATCATATTAAAAACTTTAAATTGGAATTTATCGTCGGTAACCGTTCACGCTTGGTTAAATTTATTTACACAAATTTGCAATAATACGTCTTCGGGGTCGAGCGCTAACACGATCACGACGTCGAATCATTCCTTTGTTTTCCCGAATCATTCCGTCAAGGAGTATTTACAGTCGGCTCAATTGTTAGATTTAAGCATATTAGATGAAGGATCTTTGAGATTCTCTTACAGCGTTTTAGCCGCTTCTAGCATTTATTTAACTTCGTACAAGGATCAGATTTTATCTGCTTCAGGTAAATACTCGCAAAACAAGGAACTTTGTAGATTTATTGCATCCGTTAAATTTTTTAAAATTCTTACCTTGTTAGTTATCCCTCACGTGTACCTTGTGTTGAAAGTGCCGAAATAATTCTGAAACAAAAAAAGAGGAGCATTATTTTATTTTATTTTATTTTATTTTTTTTTTTTTTTTTTTTAGGTTTGCAATGGTCCGAAATCGCTGATTGCGTAGAGTGGATGAGTGCCTTTGCTCAAGCAATAAAAGACGAAAGATCGTCGTATTCACCCATTAGGGTGGTGTCAAATAACTCAGAAGATTCTTATTTGCTTCAAAACCATACGGTCGATCTTAATTTGCTGGTAAGAATCGTTTCAATTTTCAAATTTTAATCCTATTCCAAACCTCAGATTTTTGTATTGTAAAGTCTGTTTTTTTTTTCCCCCTTTTGTTTATTTTTGGCAACCTTAATTTTTCTATCTTCTAATTTTTTTTTCTTTTTTAGGATAAAGCTCAAGCTAAACTTAAAACAAAATTGCTGGACGTATCAACTCCGGCACATCATTCATCTGTAATTTTACTAACGCCACCGTCAAGCAGCAAAAAACCGAATTAAACGAATATATTTTTTTAACGTTAAAAAAAAAAAAGAGTTGTTGACGACAAAGAATCCTTTGAGATGCTTCGATGCAATGCAATAATTTTAATTGAGAAATTAATTTAAAGCTCTTTTGTTGTGATTAATTGCCGTAATGGCAAAAACTCAAGTGTGCTAAGTTTTTTTACGAATATTATTCAGCATGAAAGAATTGAATAATTTTACAAAACACTTCCTTTTTCTAATTTAGCAAAACTGAGCTACATCGTAAAACTGTTTTTAAGAATACTATTTTAAATTTTTAAACACCTACTAGTCAGAATCAAAAATTTTTTAATCGAAGCGTTTTTTAACATTTATGCTAAATTGGAAAAAAGATTTAATAATTTCAAAAAAAATATCAAAAAAAATTAAAAAATTAAAATTAAAAAAAAATAACAAAAAGATTGTACATAGGTAGGATAATTGCGTGTTTTTTTTTTTCCCTGTAAAATTATTTAAATATAAGCACTATACGACCTGCGGGCGGGAAGCCAGTAAATTTTTTAATAATATTAATTTTTTTAAAAAAAGTTGTTTCGCACGTGGGTTTTAAATAAATATTATTTTGATTATATTATTAGTAAAATGATCATTTGAATTATTAATTCGCTTTTAAAGGCGAGAAATTGCTAGGTAATTTATAAAAAAAAAATTTGTTTTCTGGGAAATTTGAATAAATTATATTTATAGGTTTTAATGAATGAGTGTGTGATTTTTGTAACATTAATTTTGTATTATTGTATTTGAGTTTGAGGTTTTCTTTGTGTAATTATCTTCATTTTTTTCTTTTTATTTTTCAGATTCTTTTTTTTTTTAAACAGAATTTTTCCTGTGAAAAAAAAAAACTCCCCGATGTCAATTTTTTTTTTAGGATAATAACGTTACTATTTATATTCGAAGCGAAAATAATTTTTTTTTTTTAAATCAAGCGAGCAATAAGTTCCATTTTAGTTCATTTCGAGAAAATTGTTTTCTTTTGTTTATTGTGTGTAAAATAATTTTAATGGCCTTTAAAAAATATTTTCTTTCGTTTTCGTTCTTCAAAAAATTTTAAAAATTTGATGCTTTGGGAAAAAATTTTTATTTTGATTTCTTACATAATCTTTTACTTTAATTTTTAATTAGAAGATTTCTTTTAATTTATTCTATTTTACACCAAGTTCAATATTCAAAACCCAATGTTTTTTAAGACTGATGAAAAAAAAAAAAAAAAATTTCTGCGGCTGTTATGAATTTTTCAATTAGTAATTTTTTTCCTATTAAATATTTAAGAACGGTTTGCCTTGTGTAATATTTAAACGGTAAAGTACAAAAATTGAAAAAAAAATAATAAATAAATAAAAAGATTTACTTTGTATAAAATTTATATTATTTCTTTATGATTCCTCAACAATAATAAACAATCTTTTTCACTTACAAAATATTCTGACTAGACGGGAAAAAAAATTAATTAATTTAAGATGAAGGAACGTCGTAAAATTCACCATTAAGCGTTATCCTCGTTAAAAAAGGTTGAGATTGGCATCTTAGCAACTGATACTGAGTTTGCCAGGTGGTATTTCTCGAATATTTTTCTTCCTGCCGAATTTTTTCGATTAATAACTGCGGCTCAAAAGTTTTTTTCTTTTCCGTTTTAAAAAACATCCCTAAAATGGAAGAGAAATTGATTCGATCGTCAATGTTCCCGTCCGCTGGACTCCAATTATTAGGATCTAAATGATCGACCGGAGCTTCTATCATGTGACTATCATCTGAGTAAAAGGAAGTAGAATTAAAATGATCCTCATCGACACGATAATCGATTATTTCGTTTTTATTCCTAATTCCGAAATTGCTTCCGTTATCGCTTAACGATTCTTCGTCCGGTAGTGCAGACGCTTCAGGATTGTCGTCCACACTTAAATCTTTTTTGAGCGATGCTTCGCGAACTTCGCTACGCATGTCGGTCATCGTTTTGAGATCTTTGGTTGCTGGAAGACCCACGACCGTGACTGGGTCATTTTCGTGCGTTGTATTTTCTGAATCTAAAAAAAAAAAAATTATGAAGGAGACAATCTCAGAAAACTTTGAAAATAAATTCCAGGGAATTAATTATGATGATATAAATCTTTGGTCTCAAAATAATCTAAGCACCTTCTTTCTTTTGAACCGACTCTGATTTGTTCAGATTCCTTTCGGCTGTTTTATTTTTCAAATTCCTTTCTTCTTCTTCTTTCTTTTTTTTTTCCATCATTTTTTGTCTGTAAATTGACAATTTTTCACCTTGGGAAACAGTCGGATCAAAATCTAAAATGTTTTCGCGCATTTCTTCTTGCGAATTCCGACTGCAACAATGTAAAGCTCCGGTATCGGTCGGATGAGCCTCTAAAAAAAAAAAGAAAAAAAAAAATTATTTTAAATTCCAAAACGAAAATATTAAGTCGATTGTCGAAGTAGCTTAGTGGTAGAGCAATCGTCATGAAAACGAGAGGTCGATGGTTCGATTCCATCTTTCTCCACTTCGATTTAACTTTTCAATTGATTTTCTATGTTTATCTTACATAGTTCACGAACTTAAAATCGTAATTTTCTTAATAAAATGATCCCGTTAAAAATAAAATGAAAATTTTAAGTTTAAAAAAGAATTCTTAATACAAACCCGTATTGAAAAAATAGCCCCCAGCATCGATGATACATTCCCCCCATGGAGTGTTAAAAACAGTTCCATGCTGCCCATTATTATGCATAAAATTATCTTTATCAAAGAGTAGATACAAATATTTTGTAGTTTCTGCGAGAAAAAACGACTCCATTCTATCATCTTTTCGGTGATCTCTAACATCTTTAATCTAAAAAAAAAAAATAAAAAACAATCAGAAAGCTTCCATAATGAATTAATAAAAAAATTAAATCTTAATAATTACAGTTGCATATCCGCAGGGGGTAAAAGAGCTATGCTGAATACTTCTCAATATATCCTCTCCCACCTGAAGTAAATAATTATCACCTGTCGCGCGATATAAGTACATAACGGACTCTATAAGTTCCGGTCTTAGTGGATAACTCTCCCTATGAGCACCCGCTTCGCTCTGCAACAAAAAAAATTTAATGCATTCATTTTTAGAGAATTTCAAAACCAAAAAATTAAATTCTTACTTGTGGAATGTTATAAAACTCCGGCGTAAAACCGTACTGCTTCCAAACTTGGTGATAATTATGAAGAGACTTCATTCCTTCTGTTACATCACCTATCAGACTTAAAACACCGGGCCAATAAGCTTCCAATGACTGAAAAACCAATAAAGAAAGTTGTCCTTTCGTCATTGATGCCCACATATACCAGTCGTCAGTCTTTAAATATTTGTCAATCATCTAAAACAAAAAATTTTTTTTTAATATCGATAATAAAAAAAAAAAATTTCAAATATAGTAATATGATATTCATACTAACTTTTCTATATTCAATAAACATAGCCATAAGCTCAGGCTTCTGAAGAAACAAAGCCCCTTTGGCTAAATATTCAAAGTAAGAATCAACCCCAGCTCCAATTCCTGCATCATGAGCTGTCCACCTTCCACTCTGAATATCTATATGATTTCCAACCAATCCAATGGAAGAACGATGGTGCCAAAGAGCAATAAGAGCGTTCATAGCTAATTCTTCATAAATTGGATCACCCGTCAAATGACTTAATGTACTAAATTCTAAAATAAAAGTACCAACTCCAGCAGTACAAGTGACTGTCGTTTCATTATGTGGAACACCATGTTGCAAATTAACTGTCCCATAAGGCATTCCAGTGGTTGTATCAAAAGCAGCTATCAACCTATGAGCAACATTTTCTGCTAATTCTAACAATGGACCATTACAAGGCCAGCCTTGTTCAACTGGAATTCCAGCTCTGGAAAAAAAAAAAAAAAAAAAATTAATCTGAATATTTTTTAAAAACAGAGAAGTCACATTACGAACTAGATTTTCTCCATACCTATGAGAAAGTAAATGAGCACTTAATAATCCACCTATTATTCTTATATTTGTTTCAAATACCGAAACATTAATATTATTTTTAAAAAAATCAGCATTTTTCATTAGAATATCAACAACTCTTCGAAATTCAGTAAAATTTCCCATCACAGCTAGAGTATCTAAAGCGTCAATGAGTGTCAAGGAATAACTTCCCCATGTGTCAACACCATCACAACTTAACGGTCGCAATTCGTCGTAAGGAAAAGCATATTTGAGGTAACTATCGTAGGCATGACTAAACATTTGCCTAACTTCTTGCCTGAAAAATAAAATAAAAATGTCTTTATATTTTCTGTAGAGTTACATACCCAACTAAATCATAAGATGGAAAAATATACTTACTTAAGAACTGCCAAATATTCATCATCGTAGTGACGAATGCAATTAACGGAACTAAAAATTATAAAAAGTATCCACGCAGCCGACACGCGAAATTGCATTTTAAATTATTAGTTATGTTTATCTTCTAACTATCATTGCTTTGATCATTAAAACTGCGTTTACCCTGATTTACGTTAATGGAATTACATAATTAATTACAAAAAAAAAGTCAACTTTTATGTTTACATTTTCGTGTACAAGACGCCATATTGCTCTCCGCCATATTTAAAATACCAAAGTCGAAGACTTTAAATTATTTCGAAGGTTTTCATAAATTTTTAAAAGCAAGCACAAGGCAAAAACCATAAGAAGGATAAAGAATAGAATCTAAAATATTAATTAAATCCGTTTTCATGCTTGTAAAATAAATTACATCCGAATATGTAGCTATTTATTCGAATGAAATTTTGAATTTTGTTGTTTGCCGCGTTTAACAATCAGACCAAGAAATTTTACTCAAAATATACGGTACATTTTCGTCGCGATATATGTATATGCATACGCTAACGCTATAAGCTGATGAACTCCGACTGAGTCCACGGAAAAGGGTTTCGACCGATAGCCAAATAAATAATAACAAAAAAAAAAAAAAAAAAAAAAACAACTCCGACACAGAAGAAAAAGTTATAACTTTTTCTTCTGTGACTCCAACTGAATGAAGAAGGCTATGAACAAAGCAAAGTATTGGCTTTGACCGTAGCAAATTTATCTATTACTGAACGTACCTAAAAAAATTCGTTGGTTTTTACCCCGGTTTGTTGTTTATTTCGCTTTGTTTGTGAAGTGAAGGTTTAATTTTTGATCTTATCTGAAGCCCAGAACTAGTGATTTATTAATAATTGCTGAAAACGAAATCGAAAAGATGGTAAGTATTATTAGTTATAGTTATAAATTCTTCATCGTTGTTTTTTTTTGTTTGTTTTTGAAACTTTAACCAAGTAACCTTACTTGGTTATTTCCAGGATCCTATCAAGATCATATTCAGTGTTACGAAACGAGATCCTGAGACCAATGAGCCCCTGGAGGCAAATATTCGGATGATTCCTAGCCTCTGCTCCACATGTGGAAATATTCCACCGGGAATATTCCTCAAGTGTGCAGAGTGTAAGTTAGGGAGGCTTTGCATTAAATGTGCTCAAAGCCACAAGGAGCACGGTGTCCAGATCGATTAATTCATATTCAGAATGACAGAGGCATTTTAAGATGACCTACCCCGACAAAAGGGGGCCATAATTAGAAGAAGCCCCTCATCGTCCACGTCGTGGCCCCCGGAAATGTAATGGGCCATTGCCCATTACAGCCAAAGAGGGGTTCCTTTAGATAAGTAAGTAATGAGTAAAAACTTTAAGCTTAGTCTTTTTTTTTTTTTGTTAAATTCTTTAAAAGTTATAATTTTATGTATTTATAGGATAATAATTAAACCTTCACTTCACAAACAAGCGGACAAGATGATGGAACTACTTGAGCGTTGATCCAAACTGAAGAGCAGCAGACTTAGGACTTTCACCAAATTTCTTTTTCAAACTCTGATGACATCAAAACAAAGTCCAGTATCGAAAGGTTAGAAGTGCTGGATTGGGTGAAAAATTGGATAGGTATTTATGTAAAAAAAGAATAATAAGCCTGGATTTTTTGTCACCTTAATTATTGTTTGACAAATCATAGACAAAAAATCTTCAACCAAGTCAGGAGGAAAAATGGCAACACCATCAAGAGCAAGAGCAGACCTTGCTGAGGAAGCAGGAAATTCAGCTGCAACTCCAAGGTCTCATGGACATAACAGTATTTCAAATGGACCAGTTTCGTTGAACAGGTTAGTTCCAAAACAGATAAAAATGGTATGAATATGCAAAATAATTGAGGGGAACATATAATCAAAAGCCAAAATAGAATTTATATTTATGTCCTTTGCTCACAATGCAGTGTTTTGATTATTCATTTTTTTTTTTTTTTTTTTTTTTTTTTTACAAAATTAAGCAGAATGACCAATAAATATTTAATTCATATGATGAATCTCATAATGAACAATAATTTACAATGTAAATGCATATGCTGAAAGGCTGAAGTCATTAGTTCAAAAATAAAATTTTGATCCAATTCAAAATGAACTTCTAAAAATTTTAGAAAATAATGTAATCACTTATATGTGTGACTGAATTCTTGTTTAATTGCCAAGAAAAAAATTTAGTTATTTTTTCCAATTCGATAAAAATTTTAAGCAATCCAAAGGTTGAATATGATTGCAAATTTTTTAGGTCAGAATTTCCAGTTGGGTCAAATCATTTGGCCAAGTTTCATCTTTCAAGGTGAATCTTCAGGAAAAGGGTTCGAAATTTGAAAAGGAGTCTCACCAATTATTCACCCAAAAGTCAGTTTCCAAGACCAATACGTTGGAAAATAGCTCCAAAATGGAGAGCAAGTCTGGCCAATTTTCCAACCAAGTGTTAATTTCAGAAAATAAGACTTCTAAAGTAGAAAATATGGATGATTAGAATGAGTGAGTAATATTTTAATTATTAATTTTTAAGCACTGTAAATTATATTTATAATTTGAAAAAACTTGCTGTGCTTTTGAAAAGTACAAAGTTCAGTGGGACGAATCGTTTATTTTCCTATTTGCCGAAATAAAATGCTTTTAGGCTTGTCTTAAGATATTTAGACGAAAGTTTAGGACTGAGATGCCTGATGCTAGATATCTTATCTAACATAGCCATTGATTTTAGTTTACAGCAGCTTTCACGACTCTGCATCTCCCAACTGGAAGAATTTAGAGACCAGATTCAAAACGCTAACACTATTCATCAATCTCCCAGCAAACTATCAACTTCCAAAAAAACTTCCGACATTGACCTTAAGAATGGTGATGGTTCGGGTATTAAAAACCAGTGAGTAATATTTAAATTTTTAATGAATTAATAATACCAATTGGATTCAGCCTCTTGGTCTGAATGAAAATATCAAGTCAGCATTCTGGCTGGAATATGCATTTTTAATAAATATTTAAGAATTTTTAGAAGACCAAATAGTTATGCCCAGAGCGCTGGACTCTTGTTCCACTTTCTGACTATGGAACTGTGCAAAATAATGTGAAAGTTTAGGTACATTGAAGTTAATCCACTGGCTCGGAAATAAAAGCTCAAATGCATTTTAATCTAAGATAATAAACTTATTAATTTTATCAGATCGTGCATATGTATTATCCGCTAGTTCGGTGTCTATATTGCACTTTGACTTAACGAAATCGAATACACTCATAATAACTTGTCAGTTAATCTCATAAATATGATGTCACACATATTTTTGGGAAATAACAGTCTTTCCCTTCAGTATTTCAGGAAACAACTAAATCTGACAATCAATAAGATTTGAGTTTCTAAATTTTAGTTATTTATATTTTTCCATATTTTCAGATCTAATGTTCCTCTTGTAGCAGCAGCAGCGAAGGCAGAATCATCTACATCTGTTCCGATTCTTTATCCGTGGCAGCTTGTGACACCAACTCCAAATCGTTCCGTCCCTCTAGATGACCGTCTGGTCGCTAAACACTTGCTATTGATAGATGAAGCTTTGTTAGAGCTTTATAACACCGTCGAGGATGTGGATTTTAATCCGAATGATTCTCGGTGTGCCGGGATCCTCAAAGCAAAGCAAGCTCAGCTTGAAGAACTTCAAAACCAACTTCGAGTTTACGAGACAGTCATGGCTCGGGCTAATGACGATGAGCAGCGAAAACGAGAATCGTACCGATTTTCTGGCCGCCTGCCTGCGTTTGGAAAGCGGTCAGAAATAGATAATTATATTGATCAATTCGATGAAGAAAATAGGTAATTATTCAAAGAGTAATTTAGGCTAAATGTGTATAGGAAAGGTGGAGCGTTTTAAATGAAAGGGTAAAGAGTACAAGGTAGTTTGCAGCCCGTATAATTAAAGTCCGGGCTTTTTTTATCAAGAGACTGTTCATTAATTGCGTCATCATTTTGGGGGCAAGGGAGAGTTCGTGAAATTAATTTTATAATATTATTTTAATTAATAATGTTAAATTTAATTTTAATTAAATTAAATTTTAATTGATTAAATTTCATTTTCAATTTCAATTGATTAGTTTTAAATTTTAATTTTAATTTATTAAAATTAATTTTCAATTTTAATTGATTAAATTTAATTTTCAATTTTAATTTATTAATTTCTTAATTTTTAATAAATTTTAATTAATAATGTTAAATATCAATAAAAATAGCCTTTATTGATGAAGATGGAGCAGGAGGGGGTACAAAATCGGGAATAAGTGATGTAATTAATGAACCGCCTTTAACTGGGAATTAAGAAAAATCGATTGAATTTAAAATTGCAAAATTTGGAATTTCATCGAGACTGGAGATTGCAGTTTTTCTATCCTAAAAAATGTTTTGATGAGTGATCCAAAGTCAATAGACATTTTGAATCCTGAAATTGTTTTTTTAATATTTTCAGATATTTGATTGTGCAAGGACAAACCGGTTCAGGAAAAAGCACTCAGCTCCCTCAATATCTAGCCGATTACCCCCGTATGTCCGGTTTGAAAATCATCTGCACCCAGTCTCGGAAAATTGCAGCTGTCTCACTTGCCGATCGAGTGAGTGTTGAATACGCTTCCGAAAACAGACAGGCTAAAGCGGGTTTTCCGGTTGGCTATTCAATCGGTGGATTCAGATCTAAATCGGTGAGAGGAAAAACCAAAATCGAGTTCATGACAGAGAGCAAAATGTTGGAGCGTCTTATGAACCGACGAGAAGAGGAATTTATTGATATCGGAGCAATAATTATTGATGAGGCTCACGAGCGAAGTATAACCTGCGACATCCTTCTTGGAATGTTGAAAAAATTGCATCCGCTGTGGAAAGATATATTAATTGTTGTTTCGTCAGCAACCATCGACTTAGTCGCCTTTCACAAATTTTTCGATAATCGAGCGAAAATCATCGAAATCGAGGGACGGATGTATCCGGTTCAACAGATTTACAGACCTCCGATCGGAGGCGGAACCTCTAAATTAGGGGAAAGTGGAGACATTATAGAGGCCGTCATAGAGGTTGCACTGGAAATTCATCTTTCGTCAGGGACCAATAGCGGAGACATACTTTGCTTTTTACCGGGTGCAGACGAAATCCGTAGGGGAGCCATCTGGTGGAAGGAAAAGTTTAACGCAGCGACTAATAACTTGGAGTTTCTTACTCCTGTAGTTTATCAACTGTCTGGGGCCCGGGAAGCGGAAGAGCAGAGGAGAGTTTTCGCGGAATTGGATTCATCTAAATTTGGAAAAATCATCCTTGCCTCACCCATTGCTGAGATTTCGATTACCATCAATGGTGTCGCCTACGTGGTGGATTCCGGCGTCAAGAAGGAAATGACATTCGACCCAAAGCGAAGTATTTCGCCCCTCAAAACCGTGAGCATCTCTCAGTCCAGTTCGTTGCAAAGAGAGGGCCGAGCTGGCCGAACTCAACCGGGGGTTTGCTATAAATTATACTCTGAAGTCTGAAGAAGACTTCCAAACTATGAATATTAACACTCTTCCTGAAATATTCCGTCCCCCTCTTCCTCTTGCGATACTTTACCTTCGAAAAATGGGTATAAATCCGCTGGATTTTGATTATCCTCGGGGCCATCGAAAAATTTAGTAAGCAACTTACTGAGTTGGGGGAACTTTTTTCGCAGTCCCAGCAGGAGCCGAAACTGGTACGAATGATCTATACCGGGATACAAGAAGGAGCCGGAATGGTCGCCATAAAAATAGCTGCACTTCTTTCGGTTTCAAAATCATTTTTTAATTACGCCGGGAGTGATGCTGATGCTGAAACGAAAACAAAATTTGATGAAAAGCGGAAGCCTTTCCAGCACAAAGACGGAGACATCCTTACCATATTTAAGCTGTACACTCAGTACGAATCACTCACTGGAGACGATGACAAGTTGAACGGTAAAGAAAAAAAGAAAATCCGAGCGGAGTGGCTTAAAAAGAATTCTCTTAATAGAAAAGCCTTTGGAACAGCTGAAAAAACCGTGGAGGATTTGGAGTACGTTTTTCCCGCACGAGACTTTGGAACGGAGCGCAGGATTTAATGCCGGACGATAATGGCATACTTCGTTTATTTTGTTCGGGTTATTTTTTTCACGCCGCTTGTCGAGTGAATATTAAGGACAGAGGTCGAAATCGGCTAAACTATTTTGCATTAGAGCCGGAAGTTTCTGGGTTTCTGCCTGTCAAAGCAAGCTTCGTACAGACGACAAACGGAATTAGCGACAGTACAATTCCAAACTGGATACTTTTCGATCAAATATTAAAATACCCAGATTCCGGTACGACGTTTTTTCCGTCGAGTAGCCGCATCGAATTGGACTGGATTCAAAAAGAGAGCGAAATTTTCTACAAAAGGTGTCTCGATAAGCAAGAGTTGCTCCCAACGGAAGTTGTGGAACTAAAAGTTTCTGATACGGTCTTGAGAGCCATTTTCGGAAAGAGACTGGTAAATTTACAGCGGTTGGAAGAAGAATTAAGCTGTTCGCTCGATGCGGATCTGTTTGCCGGTTCCCTCCGTGCTTTTTGTTCAAAGTTCTTTCGTCCAACAGTGGAGCTGAAATTAAAAGAGGAAATCAACCGTGCTATGGGTGTAATAGAAAAAGAAACATTAGAGCAAACTTGGTTGTTAAATACTCGGCTTGTAATTGGGCCAGGTTACGAAGTCACGTCAGTATTATTTTCTGGAGAGTACAACACTTTTTACCTTCGGAATTTAGATAGGAATTGCAATCGCGAGGGTTTCGAGCTGTTTATATATTCGAAAATTTCTTTGGATAAAGTTTCGAGCATTCAATTTGTTCCTCAAGAAAGGTCAAATACTGGGGTTGTAAAGCTTCTTAAACCATACGATGCGGTTTCTCTTTTAAATAAACTGAAGGATGAACTGAATGCGATTCAAAGCGACGTTATAG
This sequence comes from Liposcelis bostrychophila, assembly GCA_037577465.1. Classification (NCBI taxonomy): domain Eukaryota; kingdom Metazoa; phylum Arthropoda; class Insecta; order Psocodea; family Liposcelididae; genus Liposcelis; species Liposcelis bostrychophila. The sequence goes on from CM075212.1 coordinate 11,275,199, forward strand.
TTGCACCTCATTTGGGTGACGGTTCCAGTGGAACCATTCCTAGAGCTGAACAGTTAAAATTGAAAATCTCATGGCCTGTTGGATTTTCGACCGGAAACGCAACCATTACTGTCGAGACCTATCAAGAGGGAAATCGAATTGTGGATCTACTTCCATTTCACTTTTCAGGAGCGACGGCAACCGCAATAGGAAAACTAACTCCTGAACCAACGTCTGAAGATCCTGAAGTTTACAGAGTAGAATGAGGAAAAATGAAATTTTTGGAAAGTGCGACTTATCAGGTATGTGCTTTATGAATTTATCCAAGAGAAGTAATTTATTTTCCACCTGGCCAAGTCCGCTTAGGATTTAAGGGGCCATTTAAATGTTACATCAGAAATATTTTTGCTGTTTTTGATGCTCTTTCCCTTTCGGCATTACTTAGCTTATAAGGAAAGGCTACCACCGGGTTACCATAAGGGTTGTGCCCCGAAATTAAATTTTTTTTGGACTTTCAACCATCGATAGGATCTAGTGAGGGGTGACCCTAAATTAGACCAAATATTAGGGTCGAAATGAAAGCCGTTTCTGAGACGGGGATGGGAGTGTTAATTCAGTTTTTATTTTTTTGGCAGAGAATGGGTTGTTTGATTGAAGAATCCAAAAAACGAAAAAGAAGCTCTCTCAAAGGGCTATCTAAGGGCATAATTGTTAATTTTTAAAAAAATAGCCAATTAAAGGGAAAAAAAATTATTTTCTCCATGTTAGCTTCGCCGGACCGAAATTTCTCTATGACAGCCAAAAAGTACGTCAAAAATTGGCCTAAGTACATGTGCTTCTAAATTTTTCTTTTAACAAGAAAGTGGCCAAAAGTTAAAAAAAAAAAATTTTTCGCTGCAAAGATGACGCCGCACACAAATCTCGCTATCACCACGTGAGAGTACGCAAAAAACTGGTCTAGATACGTATTTTTTTGGTTTTTTTCCCCAACGGCCAAAGTGGCCAAAATCTTAAAACATTTGTTTCGCCACGAAGACCACGCTGAACCAAAATTTCGCCTTCACCATGTGAAAGTATACAGAAAATTGGCCTGAAATCATGTATTTCGCCCAAATTTAATTGCCAAAGTCATTAAATGATTTTGGCCATTTTTTTGGCCACTTTCTTGTTGAAAGAAAAATTTAGAAGCACATGTACTTAGGCCAATTTTTGACGTACTTTTTGGCTGTCATAGCGAAATTTTGGTCCGGCGAAGCTAACATGAAGAAAATAATTTTTTTTTCCTTCAAATGGCCATTTTGGCCAATGGGCAATTTTTAAAAAAATTAACAATTATGCCCTTAGATATCCCTCTGAAAGACCTTTTTTTTTCATTTTTTGGATTCTTCAATCGGACAACTTATTCTCTGCCAAAAAAATTAAAACTGAATTAATACTCCCATCCCCGTCTCAGAAACGGCTTTCATTTCGACCCTAATATATGGCCTAATTTACCCCCTCACTAGGTCCTATCGATGGGTGAAAGTCCAAAAAAAATTTTAATTTGGGGCACAACCCTTATAGTAACCCGGTGGTAGCCTTTCTGATTCGAACCCCTCTCCCCATTATGTGTCATACCATTTAAATGGCCTCTGACTAAAAGTCGGTTGTGAACACATTTTCCTGCGCATCTTGTTTTGATATAGTCTTCTTGGAAGGTTGGAAAAATAAAGATTGTAATCTGATCCAATTATTTTATTTTTAGGTTCAACCTGTTTTAAAAGTCAGAGTGAAAGGATTATCGCTATCAGTCGACGAATTCGAAATTACTGATTATCTCAAAAAGAAACTATCAATTACCCCACTGCGAGTCTTCATGAATCGTAACGCAGTTAAGGAGTGTCAATGGAACTTGCTTCCCGAAGATAGAGAAAAAAATCTTCTCGCCTTTCCGCGACAACTGCATCGGAAAAGACAAGGACGTCACAATTACCGACATATTCGATAAATTTGGAGGACGTGCTGGAGTTCTTATCCATTATTCGGACACGGTTGCCCTTGAAAACGCTTTCTCTCAGTTACAAAAAACTTATTCGGAAATTTCAAGCTCCTACGGACAGCCATTCCGAGTTGAGTTAGAACGCCTTTTCACTTTTTCAGTTCACACGGACTTGTATCAGTGCTTTAGATCGAAGTTCAAAAAGGCTTTGGAAGAAATCAAAAAATGGGGCTGTTGGGTAAACATTAGCGGTCCCGGAACTGATGAACAAAATAAAAACCAACATGTAGAAAAGAAGTCGAAATTCGTTGGTATTAAATTCCGGCATACGGATGAAAAAACTATTAGGAATTGCAGACGAAAATTGGAATCCGTTCTAGAAAAGGACGTACTTGACCTACAGTCTTCGCCGAACATCGCAAATCTTTTCACTTACACCGGGCGATTAATGATGCAAGACCAAATACCGAATTCCACTGATTATTACATTCATTGGGATACTCAGAAATTTCAGATTTGCATAATACGGAAAAAACGATTACGTTAAAAATGTTGTAAAAGGTCAACTCGAGAGAATTATGACTTTCATCGAAAAATGGAAGAAAGCCGGTTGTTTTGAAGTCGTTGTAATGCTTGATCGGAAAGCACTTGAACGTTACCAGAAGACAAACAAAAACTATATTGATTCGATCTGTAAAGGTTTTAATTTTGTTAAAGGACAGTATCGTCTCATTGGTACAAACAAACTTATTTTTTCGACTAGTAGCAATGAAACGTGTGAACGTTTTGAAACACTTTTAGAGAGTAGGGGCTTGAAGTGGGAACCGAAAAAGAAGCCGACTGTTGCACGCGAATGCGGCGTTTGCTTTTGTGAAGTCGACAAGGAATTTATGGTCTGCAATCACGCCTTTTGTATGGGATGCATTTGAACCATGTTCGCTAGTGCAGCTGGAGGTGCCGGAATTCAGGATATGCCTCTACGGTGTCCGACTGATCAATGCGGACGTTTACTACCGATTCAAGATATTATGAATGCAGCTCCAGCTCAAGCTATACCAAAATTAAATGAAGCCTCGTTAGATGCTTATCTTAAAACGGCTAACGGTTCGAAAATCAAACATTGCCCGAAGCCAGGCTGCAATCAAATCTTTTTACCTAATAATTTATATAAAACAGGAATCGAAGATCCGACATTTTATTACTGTGATAACTGCCTTACAGATTTTTGTTTAGACTGCACGGCTTCGCTTGCCAGCTCATCCCGGTATACATTGCCAAGATGTTCAGATCACCGAGGACGACAAACTTTATAAAATTGTGAATTATATTCGCGATGAAATTTTAAATCTTCGTTGTCCACGATGCACAGCACCGTTTTATGATTTTGAAGGATGTGCAGCTCTTATTTGGGGAACGTGCCAAATTGTTTTTTTTTTCTGCTTTATGCCTAAAAGACTGTGATAGTGATGCCCATAGTCATGTTATGAAAGGTGAATATAATACTGTAAATAACATGTATGTCCCGAAAGATGTTGTAGAAGAAGCAAATCGACGATTACGCATTGACAAATTATCAAAATATTTGCTCCAGTCTTCGGAGTTGAAAGTATTAGACGTTAAAAGAAAGGTTTTTGACGCACTTTCAAAGGACTTAGCGTATCTTAATATTAAACTGACTGATACTCAGTGTTCCTAAAAATAATTTTTGGTAATAGTATTTTATGAATATGTACTGACTGTGATGAGAATTACCAATTGTATTACAGTTTAATAATTTCTGCTTATCATCTGAACAATTTTACGGTGTATTAATTTTCCAAGTATTGATATATGTACGATATATTTGATTTACTATATATATTTTTTTTTCATTTCTTGCATGACTTAATTTTTTGACTTTAATTTTTTTATTGCCTACTATGCCATGCATTCCTAGACCTAGAAGAAATTTTCTACGATTTAAGTTATTATATTTTAAATCTTAGACTTTTGCTTAAGGCGTTGATTACATAGCATGAAAATTTTTGTTCGAAGCGTTTGAAAATTTCTTCGCGAGGAAAGTGGTTACATTTGTTTTCGAACATGTTTGAAAATTCTATAACGTTCGAAATATGAAGATGTTCGATGTTATTTTTGGGGGCCTATTGTATTTTTTGCGTTATGGGGGAGATACATATACCAGGGATTGAGTACCTTCATCAATTCAAGTCCATTTCGGACCATGCTTTTATTCTTTTCTAAAGCTCTCAAGTCTGGAAAAAAATGTTAAATAAAAAATACAGAGTGCTGGAATATTATTCATTTATACTTAATTTACTTTGCTGTGATGTGATGAGCCTGTAACACACTTAACATTTTTTTTTTCAACTTTTTTTCAGTCTCTTTTTTTCAGAGTCTCTTATTTTTTATGTTATTCTTGGGGGTCTATTATATTCTTACGTATAACTTTTTTTTTTCGTGAATTTTTTCCCCCAACTTTTTCACAGTCCTTTTTCCTGCGGTGTGTAGATAAAAGTTGACTTACAGACATACATTTAACGATATAAACAGGTCTATAGCAACTCAGGGGTGAAGTACTGTCCCCGCGAAAGTGAAGCATAAAATAGTTCATTTTTTCGCAGCTTGTTTCGCTAGGTGTAAGATGTGATCAACCAAACACGTATATTTGACTAAAATTGTGAGTTTGTTTACATTTTTTAAAAATGTTTTGTTAAACTAAAAGAGTTTATTAATATGAAAAAAGGGATGCTAATAAAAATGATGGTGTATTTATAACATTGATTTTATAGTATAAGGTAACACTACAGAATAAAGAGAGCAAATGAAAAGTTTTTCGATTGAATTTTACATACTGAAGAGCAAACGTGTATGCATTTAACTGTCTATAAATTTGGAAGTCACACATTTTTACATATTTTTGTTGGTTTAATATTTATTTCCTAAAACATCATATTCCTAACTTTTTTTTCGGTGAAAACAAAACAAAAATATAAGAATATCGCCTTCAAGAAATTTAAAACATTTGGCGGATTTTGATTCTTTATTTTTATTGGTTGATGACACTTGCATCTTAGCGCCGAAGTGGTTATTTCAGGAATTAAAAATGAGTTTCAGGAATTGCTAGACTCATAGTCATATAAACAGGTCTAGCAACTCAGGGGTAAAAAACTGTCCTCGAAAATGAAGCATAAAATAGTTCATTTTTTCGCCGCTTGTTTCGCTACGAGTAAGATGTCATCAACCAATCACTTAACTGAATAAAATTATGAGTTTGTTTATATTTTGTTTTTAATGTTTTGTTAAACTAAAAGGGTTTATTAATATAAAAAATAAGGGATGTTATAAAAATGGTGGTATATTTACAACATTGATTTTATAGTATAGGTAACATTACGCAATACTGAGAGCAAAATGAAAAGTTTTTAGTTGAATTTTACTAAAGAGCAAACAAATATGCATTTAAATCTCGGTAAATTTGTAAGTCTTTTTAATTTTTACTTATTTTTGTTGTTTTTTTATTTAATATATATTTTTATAATATATACTTAAAACCTCATATTCCTAATTTTTGTTTTCGGCGAAAACAAAACAAAAATATAAGAGAAACCGCCTTCATAAAATTTAAAACATTTGCCGCTTTTTGATTTTTCTTTTTTATTGGTTGATGACACTTGCATCTTAGCGCCGAAGTGGTTATTTCAGGAACTAAAAATGGATTCAAAGTTACGGACATCGTTGCCATGGCAATCAACAGTTGCTAGACCTGTTTATATGACTATGGCTAGACTATAGAGTTTGCTAGACTATGGATATGCGTCCCTATCTGGATCGCTTCTGATATTTCGATGAGTATTTTTTATTTTAGAAGCTGTTTTGTTGGTGGTATAGCCCCTTTAATAAACGCACGGAAAAAATATTTCTATCAAGGTTACAATCCATATTAAGGCGTAGAGGAAAAAGTACAACTATTATACTTTGAGAGTTGGATAGATTTAACACCGTCCCATTTGGATATAATGGAGTCTGCTGAAGAAGTTTCATATGAAAAAAAATCTGTGTGCAACTCATGTCAGATAGCATTGAAATTGAGAGTAATTACAAATGTTTGTTTGCATAAATTCTGTTGGGATTGTGCATTTAAATATATGGAGGTAATCAATGTCTTTAGTATAAACAAATCAAAAAAAAATTTTTTAACTTAAATTTAAGAAAAGAGAATTAAGACTTTGAGAACTGTAAACTTATTAGATTTTAGAGCTTAGACTATTATCAATTTTTTTTTTTTTGTTATCACGAAATTTTTCTCAGTCCTAAGTCCCGGAAATTAATTGATTTTAATTCTAATGCAATGGACTCGTCAGTAATTTCATTATGAAACTCATCCTTAATTTACATTAAAAATTTAAGTTTTTTATTATTTAATAATTTCATTTCAGAGGACTGTTGAACGGAAACAGGAACGTCGGTGCCCTGTTTGCCAAAAGCAGTTTAAATCAGCTGTATCATTTCCCTTTCCTTCTGATGACCAGTGGTATGATGATGGATTTCCTTGTAATTGGCTACGCATTACGACTGCATTTCGTAAAAAAATCTACTCTCAAAATGTATGGGTTTTGGATTTTGATGATGTTAAAAAGAGTCATACTGAATTTACACCACAATTTTATAGGTTGTAATATTTATTCTTTCTGTACAGGACCAAATGAAATACAGTTGACCCTCGCCCAACGCGGGGGTAAGGGGGAAAGGGGGGTGCCACGTATGTGGAAACAGCGTTGTGTGAGACCAACTTTTTATGGAAAAAGGGGGGTTCGGGGGAACCTGGACCAAAATTCCATGTAAATTTAAAAAAAACTATTGAAACGACTATTGAATCCACAGGAGTTGATTTTTTTTTCTAATGCATCCGCTGAATTTGATTGTTCTGAATATGAAGGATAGGCTGCAGGCTATAACTATTTCCAGAAACTGTTAATTGTGCTTGGAAGCACCAGATTTCAGGCCTCATCAATTAATTATAGACCCTGTTTCATGTTTTACTCCTTTCAAAAACTTAACATATTTTCTAAAATGGATAATTTATTGCATTTTCGGTGCAAATAAAAAAATAAAAACCGTGTATAAGTGAGGAAAAGGCCGCGTTCGGGGAATTGGTAATCTCAAAAAAAAACCGCGTATAGCTGGATCCGCGTTGCATGATGCCGCGTTGGGCGAGGGTCAACTGTAATTTGATTCTTTCAAATGAATAAAATAATGACTAAAGGGATATATGCATATTTTTTCTTTTGTTTTAGAGGAAATCCTTCAGAAATGAAACGCATTTCCCTTTGGCTAAAGAGAGAAATTATGGTTCTGTCAGAACACTGTGGACCTGAAGCTTCTTGTAAAGATGTAATGCAGACAATACTGACCATGTTAAATCACCATTCCATTCAAAGCAAAGAATTCAAAGCTGCCATTCAAGCTTATTTTGAAAGGGAAACTGATCATTTTATCCATGAGTTTTTCACATTTGCATGTTCTTTTTGTGACATTCATACATTTGATGATATGGCTTTTTACTCTTCAGATTCAAACAGTATGAACCAATTAAATGTATATTTCGATTATCAAGAAAAAACGTTTGGCAATGGCACATCAGCAGCCAAAAAAGATGTTGGAAGTGAAATTGGGTATTGTTATTGTGGTCAAAAACTGTAAAGATTAGTGTTAATTTTATTTCACTATAAAATCTATTGAACTAGTATAATTTAACTTTGTCCATTACTTCAAAACCAAGCGTAATAAATAATTTTTTTTGAGTTTTGTAAGCCTCCACTGCTGTGTATAAGTTTTCTTAAACCTTTATTAAGACTTTTTTTAAAAAAGTGATAATTTTTAAACTTTGAGCAAAAGTAACTTTCCGTCTATGAGTAACAACAGTTATTTTGGGGATGTGAAATACACAAATAATTTTTTTCTTGATAGTACAGTAAAAATAGCATTTTTTCGGGGTGAAATCGGAAAAAAGTCATAAAGAAAAGAAACCATCGGAAAGGTTTAGGCAAGACCCCTAAGCGACATACATACTAAAAGTCCTCAAAAATCCGGCTGCTGCTACATGATTAACTCGGGCCAAAAAAGGGCCGGATTTGGGAGTTTCGCTACTTTAACCGATTGGTTAGTTAAAAATGGCTTTAACAGAAAAAGAAAAAGAAATCATTCAAAACATTTCGAAAAACTTGGCTGAAACTAGGCAACAGGTTTATTTATCCGATATCTTTTTAGTCTGCTAAATGACTGACTACCCAAAATTACTTGCGCGAGTGACGTAGCAGTCGAATCCAACCATGTCAATGATGGCGGTGGATAATAGAATGTTTTGGTATTTTTAACATTTAGTTAATGACGCTATTTTCTTATTTAAAATAAGGTATCAATAATAATATCGGTGGATAAAGTGTATCAATACATATTAATAATGTGCCTTTTGAAATCCTTAAATAGTTTTATTTAAATTTTTATTTAAATAACCACATGCATGCTAAAGAGTGAGAGTGTGAGAAATATGTCGTCGTCCCGTCGGGTTTGATTCGACCGTGGTGCATAATTAAAAGTTATTTATTTTTTTAAAAATGGGGATTAATCATGATACTTAAAAAGCATCCTAAAGTTCAATTGTAAAATGTCAAATCCAGGAAGTACGCGACCCAACAACACTATCAAAGTCCGTTTAACAAGTAAGTTGGAAGCTTTTTTTTTTTAATTCATCCTTCGAAAATATTCGCCACGGAATGGTGAATTAATTGATTGTGTTTATCCCGTCAGATTATTTTTTAAAATAGCCCTATTGTAATTTCCTAATTAAAATATGAGATTAAATTGTCCTAAATTTTTTTTTCGCTTTGCATATTGTATACTTTTCCTTTATTATGATGATTGTAAGATTAGGCAAAGTATTATATAATAGCATAATTGTTCGGTTGCGGTAATTGATTGAAATGTTATGGATTTCTAAATAATGGAAAATATTTAATTGAAAGATAATTAGGCTTACAAAATTGCAATTTTTTTTCTTTACAGTTTTATGTGCAAGGAACCTTGCTCGAAAAGATTTATTTAGTAAGTATTATATTTTCTTTCGCTTTCGTTTTGGGAAATGATACTTTGAATATAACAACTTTTTTTTTGCAGGATTACCAGATCCTTTTGCCAAAATAAGTGTAGATGGATCAGGACAATGCCATAGCACTGAAGTATGTAGAGCCACGTTAGATCCAAAATGGAATCAGCATTACGACTTGTATGTATTTTGTTTTTCGTTTAGCTGTTCCTATCAAAATAATAATAAACCTTTTTTTTTCTAAATTTCATTTTGCAGATATATCGGTAAATGTGATGGAATAACAATTAGTGTTTGGAATCATAAAAAAATTCATAAAAAACATGGAGGAGGATTTTTAGGCTGTGTTCGTATTGCAGCAAATGCAGTACAAAGACTTCGAGATACTGGCTGTAAGTACTATTATAAATCTCAAAAAAATGTTTCAGATCTGTTTAGTTGCTTTATTTACAGATAACCTTAGGCAAAAATAATAATCAATTATTGCAAAATGCTAATCATGTAGTTTAAGTACCATGCTAGAAGGGATTTCCCCTAATTTTTCGTGTGTTCCAACCCCTAAAGTATAATTTGGCCTCCATTATTTTTTTTATATAATAAATTTTTTTTTTTTTTTTTTTTTTTTTTTACTTAATTAGATCAATGCCTTGAATTAACAAAAGCAAAAGCCGACGATCCAGAACCTGTTAAAGGTCAAATCGTCGTTTCTTTGTTATCTCGGGATGGCGTCAGTGGCAGCCGAACCGCCGTCGTCGATTCTTCAGGACACATAAGCAGTCCAGAAGATTTACCTGAGGGTTGGGAAGAAAGAAAAACTTTAGCTGGAAGAATTTACTATGTAAATCACAACACTAAAACTACGCAATGGGTTCGGCCATCTTGTGAAGGGTTAGTATCGTTTTTTTTTTTCCCTTGAGGCATTACTACCTGCGAAATATGTTTTAAAATTTTTTTTAAAATGTTCAGTGGTTCGGAAAGATTGCGTACATCCCACGATGAAAGTAATGGGAATCCTACAACTTGTCAAACGACCCCATCCAGCGAGCGGTTCTCTAGAAGTCAAAGTCAGTCGTTTCATTCAGGAAGCGGGAACCCCAGATCATCACTGCCATCAAGTGCTACTTATCCGCATATTAATAATACTCCTCAGCAACAAACTAGACATTCAACCGGTAATTATTAAGCGGGTGAGAATGCAATAAAAAATAATTTTAATTTATTTTATGCATTTTCTTTTTTTAGAGTCCCATTCTTCGAGAAGAAGACACACGAGAATGAAAAGCAGTGAAAGCGCATTAGATCAACATATGAATCATTCCAAGCATTTAAGACAGAAAATAAATCAAGCCGGTGAATTACCGCATGGTTATGGTTAGTTCTATGAAAATATTTTTTTTTTTTTCAAATAAGAAAAAAAAAATTGGAACTTTTAATTTAATTTAATTTAATTTTTTCTTTACAGAGATGAGGACTACTCAACAGGGTCAGGTATATTTTTATCACATCCCATCTGGAACAAGCACCTGGCACGATCCTAGAATTCCCCGTGATTTAGCTATAACAGAAGCAGACTTAGGACCGTTACCACCCGGATGGGAAGCTAGACGTACTTCTTCGGAAAGGACTTATTTCGTCGATCATAACACTCGAACAACGCAATTTAACGATCCAAGATTGACACCTAGTCTAATTAATAATTTCCTTAAGTATGCATTTAATTTTTTTTTTTTTTTTTTTTTGTTAATTTCTATGTAAGTATGCCTATTTCATTCGATTTTTTCTTTCTTTAGAAATCGCAATAAAAATCAAAACGGCACCGAAACCGCTGAACCTAAACCGACGGATACGAGAAATAACGCAATCGTTCAAAACGGCGAAACGAGTTATGCAAATCCTCAACAGCCGGTTACCAATACCACTTCTCCTAACAATAACAATAACAATAATAATAATACCAATCATAATTCTCAAGAAGCATCCAATTCTCATAACGAAACGGCAACCCCTGCGGAAAGCAGAGTGGTCGAAAATGGTACTAAAGCTGAAGGTAATTTAATTTTTTTTTTTTTTTTTTTTTTATAACGGTACGGTGCTTTATTTATGCTTTTATTTTTTAGATCCGATTTTGGATGGAGAAGCGTTACCGAAGTACAAACGGGATTTGGTTTCGAAATTAAGAATGCTGAAAGCCGAATTGCACGCTTTACAACCGCAAAGTGGTCATTGTAGGTTAGAAGTGTCTAGAAATGAAATCCTTGAAGAATCGTATAGATTGCTAATGAAAATGAGACCTAAAGACCTGAGAAAGCGCTTGATGGTTAAATTCCGAGGAGAGGAAGGATTAGATTACGGAGGTGTAGCCAGAGAATGGCTTTATCTTGTGTCTAGGGAAATGCTGAATCCTCAGTACGGACTGTTTCAATATTCTAGAGAAGATAATTACACTTTGCAGGTAAGTGAATTAATGCAATCAGGAAAAAAGAATTGCTTGAGTCGATTGTAATATTTTTTTTTTTTTTTAACAGATCAATCCAGATAGCGGGGTCAACCCTGAACATTTAAGTTACTTTCACTTTGCTGGACGTGTTTTGGGAATGGCAATGTTTCACGGTCATCACATTGACGCCGGTTTTACGACTCCTTTTTATAAGATGTTACTAAGCAAGGTAAGATGACAGTTCATTTTTGCTAAATTTTTTTTTTTTTTTTTTTTGAGAAGAAAAAAAAAAAAAAAAAAAAGATAAGGGAAAATATTTAGAACTAGGTTGACTAATTAGATTACTATGACATTGTTCCGATTATCGGGGTTATCGTTAAATTTTTACCAAATAAGTAATCAATTTCGAAATGAGTACTTACTTTAAACACAAAAAAAAATATTTAGCCAACATCACTCCAAAATTTCCTTTGGGTTTATCCGCCATAATAGGGTCTAACTGGGCAAAGTGAGACAAGTATGATTGCTATTGTTTTAGCTTTCGATTAACAAAGCTAATGAAATAGAAGACTAAATCATGTTTATCCTTGTTTGAGATAAGAATTAAAACCTTTTAATGGCCTACTTTCTTTCATTTTTGCAAGTCCAATGTCGAAAACCGAGGAAAGTCCATATGCAAATTATATCAACATTAATTTTATTTTTTATATTATTTTTAGGGGATAACACTAGAAGATATCGCTGGGGTGGATCCGGATTTACACAGATCACTTCAGTGGTTGCTACACAACGATGTTACGCAATTGGATACTTCATTTTCAGTTGAACATGAAGCTTTTGGAGAATTGCGAGTTCACGAATTAAAAACGGGAGGTCGCGATATTCCCGTCACGCAGGTAATTTGCCATGATTTTAACTTTGAAAGTTACGGTCCGAATATGATAAGATAAAAATAATGTATTTGACTTTTTTTACATTGTGATGTCACAGATTTTGCCTTTTTGGGCTAGTTTGCTTAATTCTTTCTAAATTACCGAGTACCTTTGACATAAATTTTGTTTTTTTAAGTTTTTGATTTTTTGATAAAGACAAAGTTAGTAATGACAAACTTTTAAAAATTTAAGCTTTTTATAAGGCATTTAAAATCATTTATAACTTACCCTCTAAAATCGGATTTCGCCAGGTTCTTCTCCATAATTTTCCTTTTTCGCCTCATTGTCTAAATTTCGTTGTGTCTTCTTTCTAGGAAAACAAAAAAGAATACGTAAAATTATACGTTAACTACAGATTCATGAGAGGCATTGAACAGCAATTTTTAGCTTTGTTAAAAGGCTTTACAGAGGTAATATATTTATATTTTTATATATATTTTCTAAGAATTCTTGAAATAATCAAAAAAGTCCCGAAAGTGGGACGTTGGATCGGGTTAATCCTTTACCTCAATAGAATTTTTATTCTTAATTTTTCCAACAAACCAAAAACTGCTTTTTGAAGCAGTTTTTGTTTGTTGGAACAACAAATTACAATTACACCCCCCGGCCTTAAAAGGCAGGGGGGGGGGGTGTAATTCTCTCAGTTGGGGTTATTGGTATATGGATCAAAGAGGGAACCGGGAAGATGTTCAGTTTTATTTTTAACTTTTAAAATTATTGTATTCCCGTCTTATGAAAAATAAATTATTTCAGGTGGTGCCTGCAAACCTCTTGCGACTCTTCGACGAACGAGAACTCGAACTCGTTCTTGGAGGAATCAGCCGCATCGACGTGGAAGATTGGAAACAAAACACGAGACTCAAACATTGCACGTCATCCACCCCAGTCGTTGTTTGGTTTTGGCAAATCGTTGAAAAATACTCGGACGAAATGCAAGCGAGGCTGCTGCAGTTCGTCACCGGAAGCTCCAGAGTACCCCTCCAGGGCTTTCGAGCTTTACAAGGTTCTACCGGTGCTGCTGGACCTAGGCTATTTACGATTCATTTAATTGAAGCTCCAATCGATAATTTGCCGAAAGCTCATACTTGCTTTAATCGAATTGACATTCCTCCTTACCCTTCGCTTGAACATATGTACGAGAAATTGACGCAGGCCGTGGAGGAAACTTGCGGTTTCGCGGTAGAATAAATTTAGGAAATTATAATAGGACATCGGAGGCTTAGAATTAAAAACCGTGGAATGTTCTGGATTCTTAAGCGGTTTGATAATTTCGGTCCTTCGATTACTTTTCTGGCTCAGAAGCGGAAATAATTGAGGCCTTGACTTTTTTTTTTTATTATTCGACTGTTACATATCTTCAATAATTAATCGACGATGCGACAAAAAAAAAGTAATACTGACATTAATTAAACCTCTTATTTGCATATCATTTTTTGTGTGGCAAAAAAAAAATTGTGCCTGTGTCGAACCCTAATTAATTTTTTTTTTTTAAATGTTCCTCTTTTTTTCGGTATGTTTATATAGCGAAAAAGAAGGATGAGCTCCTGTTTTTTGCCCGTTGATGAAACAACCATTTTTTTTTTTTATTTACCAAACTTGAATTAGTTGATTGCAAAAAAAATTAATGTTATGTTTAGATTATGCAAATATACATCGATACATACATAATTAGTTATTTTAGAAGGAGTAAAACTACGTTTAAGCCACATTATTATTACATTGCAAATATATTTTTTTTATTGCGTTTAACGTAGTATTTGTCCGCTAGGATCGCTAGGGTTATTCTATCAAAATTTTACTGAACAAAATTTGTTACATAATTTGTTTTTGTTACACTGTAAAAAATTATCTGTAAAATTGACATTTTTTTCCTGTTTAAACCGGTCTACATAGTTTAAATGTCAAACATAATTCTGTGGTTTTTAACATTTATTTTCTGCCAAATTAACAGATCAACATGTCAAATTTAACAGAATATCGTTAACATACAAAATCGGTGGACCGTTTTTACCATGTTAACAGATAATTTTTAACCGTGTACTATTTCCGGTATTTTAATTATTTCCAAACTTTTTTCTTTTTATCTTCTGTTAAAAGCTGACCGAAAATTCTCTCCTAACAGTGGAAAAAAAAAGTATGTAAATGTTTATAGACTGTGTTTTCTCGGCAAATGTTTAAAATTTTTTCGGTGTGTTTATTATCGCGTGTCGCTTGCCTAGCTTAAATTTTGTATTAAAAGAAATCGGCTAAGATTTTATTTTAAAATAATATGCACTGCCCTCAATGTAAAAAAAAACGGCCTTACTATTTTGTAAGAAAGTAAAAAAGAAGCAATAAATTTGCATTTAGACGACTTAAATTTTTTTTTTTTTGTTTTTGATTGCAAATTTGAAAGCAATACGCTGATTGTGCTAACTATATAGGGACCATAGAATTAGAACTTGAATCGGCTTTTTTTACGCGTAGAAATTTTTTTAAAAAAAGAAGTAATTTTGTATAAAACTTTTTTTTTTGATTATTTTTAAAACAATACAAGTGTAAAATTTTGCCTTAATGCTTATGGACTTAACTTAAGAATCTCTGATTTTGGAGAATCGGTAAGAATTATTTTTTTTTAGTTCAATTTTTGATAAATGTAAAATAGTTCGTTTTACACGGTCAAAGCATATCTTTTAAGAGCACCATATATTCATGTCATAAACAGTTTCTGGAAATTTTTTCCGTAGACAAAATTATTTTTTGTTTTTAATTTTTTAACCGTGCCGACTGAGATTTTTTGACTGACATAGTGTAAAAGATCGTTTTATAAAAACTAATTGATTTCACATAGAAATTAAATTTATTATTCGATTCTGTGAGGATCGCACCCACAATATTTTTCTCCCTAGATCATATGATGTCCTTAACGGTAACCAATGAAAACCAACCATTTTTTTTTATATCGTAGGTTTTAATCGGTGACCGCAAAAGGCATGTAACGATTGCATCTTGGCGGAAAAATTTTGCGGCTGAGGCTTTCATTGTCGTAATTTAAAAATTTTTTTGTTTCTTTTTTTTTTTTTTTATTTACGTTAAGATTTTTAATTTTTTTCCCTCATGTTTTGTACATATCTGAAGATAGAAAATAATTTATAATATCGAATCGTGCTTCCACAAATTAAAAATGAAAAAAAAGTCTAAAAAAAAAAAAAATTGTATTTAAATATATTTTTTAAGTACTAAATGTAATGATGTAAAATCAATTTTTTAGAAAGTTTAGAATCTTTTTTTCTTTTTTTGAAAAGTTATGTTAGATTTATGAATCCTTATTATCATAATTTTAATGTATTTTTATTAAACTGCACAATATAAATTTTTCCCGAATAATTATATTTTTTTTAAAAAATTCATTCCGTCACATTTAGGGAGCTGATTTCTTAAAAAATAACCGGAGCACAGGTGTTCAATATGGCATCATGTTAATGTTTGAAAATGAAGCGAAGAAAAAAAAAACATTTTATTCCGTTACCCACGAGACTTTAGATACCCTTTTAATCCTTCGGGAGATCATTACAAACTCTAAATTACTTTTTTTTTTAAATGCTTCCAAAATGCTTTTATTTAATTTGTTTAATGCAGCTTAATGACGTAGGCATTCTCATTTTCTGATTTAGCAGTGATAAATGCGAATCAATTACACCTGCTCCCTTTATTTTCTTTAAGCAGTCAGTAGAGTCGGTATGGATTTCGGTCACATTTTGAAGGGAGGTTTTTCATCTACAAATGTAATTCATTCTATGATGCCCTGGTTTTTAGGAGCCGGGTACATCGGGGCTTATCCGTTTGATATTTTTAAAGTGAGTGAAACCGGAAAATGGCGGCTAAAAATTTCGTGGAGAGTGATAATATTCGTGTTGGGTTTTTCTAATTTTTTATATTTGTTTTATCATTATTTCCCGAGCATAGGGAAAGACAGGCAAATGAATCAATTAATCACTTTAGGTGATTACACGCTATATACAGTTTTATCGATCGGGTTTCTACTTTCTCATTTTTATTATTCGAAAAAAAATTTGTCGGTACTTGAAAAATTAGTTGAAATTGATAATTCATTTTCATCGATAAATATCACGTTTCCACATGCCTACATCAGAAAATTATCGACATTAGGATTCACCGGACTATTTATTTTAATTTGGTGCATTTATGCAATTCACTATCAAGTGGCCGGTTTTCTTAGCGTAATTTGGCCGTCTTACATATGCTTTACTCATGCATTTAACGAAGAATGGAGGATGTGTTATTTATTTAGAACCTACATAATCGCTTTAATTATTAAATACCGATTCGCTGCTATTAACAAAGAAATTAAATTTTACCCCAAGGATGGCCCTTTCCCTTTGAAAGGTTTGACCTTAATGAAAAATTCCAATTTACTTTTTGAGAAAAGACCGAAACAAGATATTTATAAAGTTTGTAAATTAAGAAATTTACATGATACCTTATGTGACGTTTGCGAATCGTGGAATGCTGCGGAAGCGACGCCGATTTTATACAACCTATTGGCAATGGTGATTTTAATAATCGCTAATTTTTATTATTGCTATAGCGCTTGGTACAATCATTCGAATGCCATGGTGCTGAGATTTTTTCACCTTTGGCTGAATATTTTTCATTACTTGATGTATGGTGTGCCTTTGATTGTCGGCTTCGCAGGAGTAGCAAAAGAGGTAAAAATAAAAATTAAAAGGACCTAAGCAATGAGTTAGAGGGTGAAGCAAATACATCTTTGTATTCCGAAGATAGTTAAGAGGCCTTTCAAGTATGACGTCAGCATAATTTTGGCGATTCTTGACTCCCTCCCCCCTTTGTCCGCAAACTTAGTTTTTCTTTGATGGAGATTTAACATGACGTCAGCAATTGACAGACTCCCTCCCTCCTTGATTTGCTGACGTAATGTTTAAATGGTCGCTATTGAACTACTCAAGATTCCCTACCACTTTTGTAATCGATTTTTAATAATAAAAAAAAAAAAAAAAAAAATCCCTAATCCATTGTTAAAACAAAAATTAATTCCTAATCGATTTTTACTAAAACAATAAATCCCTAATCCATTTTTCCTAAAAAAAAAATAAATTCCTAATCGATTTATCCTAAAAAAAATAAATAAATAAAATTCCTAATCGATTTTTCCTAAAACAATGAATTCCTAATCGATTTTTCCTAAAAAACAAGAAATCCTAATCGATTTTTTCCTAAAAAAAAATAAATTCCTAATCCATTTATTCTAAAAAAAAAATTCCTAATCGATTTTTCCTAAAAAAAAAAAAAAAATAAGTTCCTAACCGATTTTTCAATAAGTTCCTAAACATTTTGGTTCCTAAAACTGTTATCTTAACTATTTTTTTTTTTTCTTTTTTTTTTCCAGTTTTTAATTTTTCTAAAATTTCTTGATTCCTAAAATAAAATTTACTAAAATCCCTTTTGGGACTCAAAAAATTTGGAAAAATATTCACTTCAGGAAACTTTATTTTAGGAATCAAAAAATTTTGAGAAAATTAAAAATTAAAAAAAAAATGGTTCGGAAAAAAATTTTAGGAACCAGAATTTTTGGGAAAAATGGATTAGGAATTTATTTTTTTAGGAAAAATGGGAACGCCCATAAACAGTAGAATGTAAAAAATGGTACAGAATTTTTTCAAACAATCAAAAATTTTGTTTAAGGCTAATCGGACTGCCGTACTAATCCACAAGATATTGGGGAAGATTAACGACACCGAAATCCAAAATGAGGTAATTTTCTTAGGAAACAAAGTGTGACTTGGATTAAAAAATTTAAGTAAATTAAAATTGAAACACAGACGATTTTTATAGCTTCAACTTTTTTCGACTCAGCTGTTGCATCGGAAAGTACTGTTCACGGCGAAAGGATTTTTCCGACTGGACTATTCTTTGCTGTACAAAGTAAAATTTTAATCAAAATTATATACCGCATCATCGAATATATAAAAATGGTTATTTTACATTTTTCAGATTTCTGGGACTGTTACGTCATATTTGGTTATTTTAATTCAGTTTCAAAACATTTCACCTCCATCATTTTCCAATGCAGCCGGTTTTGACATTTCGTAAAAAAGTTCCAACAAATTTTATCAAAAACTTTGAACTCGAATGAAGGTAAATGATACACAGCCATCAAGGCGAGTGTATAAGTTATCGCATATGAAGATCGAATTCGTATCCAAAAAACAGGCAAAAATCCATCAAAGATATTAAACACATTTCCATTAAAAAAAATTAATAAACTTAGTGTCATTACATTTAACAGCGGAATTTCCCGACAGACAACTATGTCCACATCATTTAAATTGTCATAAATATAAATGGAATTATTTTTAATAAATTAGATAAATTACACAGTAAATATTTTACATCTGGAAACGATGGTTTCATTTCACAAACCGGCACACATTTTTTTAGCCGGAGATATAATCCAGTGCATAAAACCTTGGTATCAAATATGTGCATTTATTGGCATTGCACCTTTTGAAATACGAAAAAATGAAGTGGGGCAATACAAACTTCATTTATCTTGGAAGCTAATTTTCACTCTTCTTTATTACATTAATTTCGCATACGTTTTCGTTTCGTATTTTCCGCATGTACGGGAAAATGATATGAGACGTTTTTTAATCGTGGTGGATTGGGCTTTGCATCCTCCGTTAGCGCTTTGCTTTGTAACTGCCCAATTACTTCAGACGAAAAAATCTTTTCTAATTTTAGAAAAATTAATTGAAATAGATAAAAAGTTTCAGTCGATCAACATAAATTTTAATTTAAAAAAAATTCAAAAACCATTATTACTAAATTTGATGATAGCTTTAATTTCAATAATTTTATTGTACTTTGTTTTGTACCCAAAACTATTTTTTTGGCAAGGATCACATTTTCCTTTCCATTTGGCTACATATTATTGTTTGCTTGAAATGGGAAAAGCATCATTCATATTAAAATCAAGTACTGTTCTTAAAATAATAAAGAATCGGTTTCATACAATTAACAGACAAATTGTAGCACTTCCTGAAAACAGAATGGAGCGTTACAAATTATCATTATCATTTTCATACAGTCCTCAAGTTTTACAAAAGAAGGACACCAATAATGAGAATCTTCAGATTAAAATAAAAAGATTAAGTTGGCTTCATGAACAGCTAAGTGATATTTGCGAATTATTTAATGAAACAGAGGAAATCCCGATTTTATTCTCTATAAGCAACTTCTTTATTTTAATTATTATCAATGTTTTCTATAGTTTTAATGCTTGGTATAACAATGGAAAGAATATACTTGCCTCTTTTTTGCAAACTTTAATTGTAACAGTTCACTATTTTGGTACTGGAATATTTTTAGTGCCACAATTAACTGATATTAGCAAGGAGGTATTTTAAAAATTTTTTTAAAATGATCTTGATCTTTTTTTCGTTCTGCCATTTTTTCTAGGCAAATCGCACTGGAATCATGGTTCATAAAACAATTGGAGAACTTAATGATAATATGATAATAAAAGAGGTACTTTATTATTTGGTATCTAATTTTCTTAATTTCTGTATGCTTATTTTCATTTTTCAGCTAAAATTATTTTCCAAACAATTGCTGCATAGAAAAGTACTGTTCACTGCCAAAGGATTTTTTCCACTAGATTATTCCTTAATATCATCGGTAGGACCATTTAAGAAATAATTATAAAAACCTAAGGTGTGAAAAGAGTTGCTGAGAATAACACTTACTAAATATTGTTTTCATTATTTTTGTTATTTAGATAGTGGGCTCAATAACGACATACCTCGTAATATTAATTCAATTCCAAACGCTGACGCCTCCTATGAAACAAAATTCAACTGGTTTTGATATTACATAGTCTTATTTCAAATTGGCCACATGGAGCAAACTTTACGCACTACACTTTTTTTCACACAATACGGCGGCATACATTATACGCATTACATACAACTCATACGGCATTATGAAATACAAAATACACATATGCCACATAGAGCACACTTTACGCACAACACTTTTCCTTACACACAACACGACATACATTACGCATTACATACCACTCATACGACATTATGAAATAATAAACCACGAAATAAAATTATTAAATAGAAAAGTAAACATCCATAACACTTCGGATAACTTCGACATGATAAAACAAGCTTGCTTCTTTCACTGCCTTCTAGTCTAGAGTTTTGTTATGAATCAAATTCGTCGTCTTGTTGCTTTGCGTTCCTCGGCAATTTTGTAAACAAACAAAATGGTTGAACTGAACTAATACGTAACTAAAAATTTATTCAACTATTCTTTTCTGATTACTTGATGTAAGTTTTATCATCTAATCCTTTTCATCCCCGTCTATTTGCGTTAATCATTTCCGAGAATAAAATTTTAATACGAGGTCATTGTTTTAGATTAATCAAATCATAAATGTTGTCTAACACGCCCATTGTGACAGGCATTTCGCCTAAAGAAGGCCCACCAGGGACTCGCATAACACTAAGAGGGGAAAATTTTGGACAGAAAGCGAGCGATTTAATAAGCGTGAGCATTTGTGGATGTGACTGTACATTATCAGCGGAATGGAAATCTCCAAATAAAATTATAGCCAGGTCAGGACCCATCAAAGGAAAAGGGGACATAATCGTGATTACAAGGTACGGTGGTAAAGGTACCTCCACAGTTCAGTTCCGGGGTTATCACGAAACTATCGGGCCTACTAAAGAAAGCGCCGTGTGGGTTGAAGAAGCTCCATTGCATTCTCTATCATGGGCCAGAAGATCGTTATCTCCTACTAGTTATCAACAAGAAGATCCATTAGGGCTTTCAGTTGAAGGAAATGAGAAGAAAACATTAGAAGATGATTTAAATGAGCTGTTCCCAAATGGTTCTGGCGATTTAGCTTCTGAAAACTTCATTGCTGGATGGTTTTTATTAGAGCATCATCATTCTACTAATTTTGATGATTTGAAAGCTGGCTTGTCATTTTTAAAGAGGAAAGTTGATAGTCAGAAAGAAGGGCAGCTTTCATTTTTAAAATCCAATGTTGGATCTGTTATTGATCAGTTGGACATGCTTGCAAAATTAAAAGAAAAATTAGAGCAAGATATGAGTGGTGGATTAGAATTTACCGAGAATGTTGAGAAAAAAATAGAAACTTCAAAAGAAGAAGCCAATCGATTATTTCAAGAAGTGTTGGCAAGGAGAGAAAGAGCAGATGCCACAAGAAATGCCCTAGCTGTATTGTTACGTTTTAAATTCTTATTTTGCCTTCCTTCAACTATAGAAAGGAACATGCAAAAAGGGGATTTTGATTTAGTAATAAATGATTATGCAAGAGTTAAAAATCTTTTTGGTAATACAGATGTTGCTATTTTCAAAAAAGTTTTAGCAGAGATAGAAACTAGAATTGGTAGAGTTAGAGAAGTTTTACAAAAAAAATTAGAAGACATTCCCCCTACAATAGAAGATCACATTAAAATAATAAGGAGTTTAATTAATTTAGAAACGCCGGGTGATCCGGCTTGGTTAGGAATAGAATGTTATTCAAATTATTTGTTATCAAGTATGAATGACATGAAAGATAAATACATTGTTTTAGATTCAACTGAAAGTGCTAAAAAGAACAAACCTGCAAAAACTCATTATTTAGATAATCAAGGAATGAAACCTCATAGAGTTTGGTTTGTTGAAGATTTAGTGGATTTAATGGAAACCAAGCTCCCTGATTTATGGAAATTAGGTCAGGCTTATTTCGGAAAAGAACTGAACATAACGGTCGATCCTGGGAAGCACATTAGTTACAAAAATATCGTTTTAAATGTCATAGAGCATTTCTGTAATTTACTGAGAGCTGCCATTTTACCACATACAGTTAATAGGAATAATCAGCAAAGACATGTTTATGGCATTTGGTCTAACAGCAATTTAGAAACGGTAGTTACTTGGTTACCGCACTGTCTGCTGTATGTTCGTACTTGTTACAGTAGCTTTTTAAGAGTGGATTTACCATCCGACGTCCTTGACATCTTTTCTAAACTTATTTTCGATTTAAGATTTCATTGCGTATCCACCTTATTCCGACAAGCTGCTGATAACATTAATTCATTGTATAAAATGGAAAATTGGACAATTGATATACACGAGAAATATGGTGGAATGACGGACCTTCCTAATCAGTTCGAAATAATGTTTCGCAAGGTAGTTCAAGTCACTCATGATTCGGTCCTTTTAGGGGAAACCAGGGAAATTTTACTCTTAGAAAATCCTCACACGAAAAAAGAAATACAATTGTTCATTCAACAACTATTTTCGAATTTTGTTAAAGTTCTGGAAAATTTAGCCTTCGTAAATGACGATCAGTGTCAGCGACCGACTGTCATCTCTCAATTGGTTTACACATCTGATAACAATAAATCGCATTCTGGCAGAACCATAAGTTGGGAGCAAAGACTGTTAGCAGTTATGTGCAATTGTCAATACACGGCAGAGGTCGTTCTTCCCAACATTTTTGATTTATTGAAAACCCAGGGGTATCCCATCACAAGCGAACTAATCGGAACTTGTAAAGACTCCTTCATAGTTTTAAGCCACAGAATATTAGACCAGTATAACGAACAAAAATGCGACCCGTTAGTGGGAACTATAGAACCTTCCATGTATTTACCGAAATTCGATTGTATTTGGGACACCAACTTTAAACCGGTGGATATTCGACCCTATGCTAAAGAAATAATTATGAATTTAATAGGAGTGCGATCGGAATTATACAGAGTGCCTTTAAATTTAGTTCAGAAAATCATGTGTAAAATAGTTGATACAGTCGCAGAGGAATTGGCTAGGCTTATGTCTTGCGTAAAAACCTTTAGCGTTGCCGGAAGTATTCAAGCTAGAGCGGATATATTAGCGGTGAAGGAAGCGACGAAGTCTTATGTCACTACTAAAGCATTGAGATTTTACGAAGAGGCTTTAGATAATATTCCAAGGCTGAAAGAAGATGGAGAGAATACTGTGAAGCAAATATTAACTAAATTTAGAAGTAACATGAGTTTGCAACTGATTTGTCTGAGCGAAATGAAAACTTGATAAATGTCTGATAATTGTTTGTGTATATATCCGTTATGAATTAGAATGAAATTAATATATTTATTATATAAAATTAATCATTTGTTGTATTACTTACACCATAGGATTGCAATTTCATGTTTTTTTTTTTTTTTTTTTCCATAAAATATATTGCACAAAGGTGACGCAACAGTGAAAGCTCCATAGAATCACCAATAAAAAAATAATTTTAACTGTCAGGAATTGTATTCTTCCCTGAACCAATTTCACATCACAGCAGAAATTTTTTCTCATCCAACATTGATAAGTCAGCTGTGAATACACCATTTTAAAATTTTAAAAACAACATATCACAATTCGAAAAGGGGGGCTATGACCTTATTTATGATTAAATTTTTATTTTTTTTTTTTTTTAACCTTATAGATCATAAATACGAGAGTAAAAATTTTACCTGGCGAAAGACGACAGCCGCGGGGAATCGAACACCCGATCTCTCACTATCGCGGCGAGTGCTCTACCATTAAGCTACGTCCGCCAGTCAATAACCAGTTCGATTTTTACTCTCTAATATAGCGTTTCAATCGTTCACTTTAAGAGAGTAAAAATCGAACTGGTTATTGACTGGCGGACGTAGTTTAATGGTAGAGCACTCGCCGCGATAGTGAGAGATCGGGTGTTCGATTCCCCGCTCTGTCGTCTTTGGCCAGGTAAAATTTTTACTCTCGTACTTATAATCTATAGGGTTAAAAAAAAAAAAAAAAAAATTTAATCAACATATCACAATTTCTATTACACTTACACCCCTAAAAATCGGTTGAAGCCTAAATTCAGTACAATTGGATTAAATCATAAATTCATAAAATTTTTATATTCTTGTTTCATTTAAAAATCTGCATTTAAAGTTGGTCTGGGGGGATCTGTTGGTGTCATTTCAGAAGCTTTCTCCCCATGTTTTGGCGGGTGATCTAGGATTTTATCTATGATACCAAATTCTTTTGCTTCTGATGGGGTCATGAATTTGTCTCTTTCCATACTATTTTCTAAAAAAAAAAGCAAGATACAAAACATTTTTGATACTCTTTTGTCCCTTTTTTTAAATTTTTTAATACTTACCTAGTCTGTCTAAAGGCATACCAGTATGTTTAACATATAATAAGTTAATTTGCTTTTTGAGCTTTAAAATTTCTTCCGCTTGAATTTTAATATCAGTTGCCTGCCCTTGTACACCACCAGAAGGTTGATGAATCATAATTCTAGCATTAGGTAAAGCATGTCTCATTCCAGGAGCACCAGCAGCTAATAACAAACTAGCCATACTGCAAGCCTGACCTACACACCTGTGAAATAAATGAAGTTTTGAGCTGCTAATATCAAATGCAAACCAAGTAAAAAATAAAAAAAAACAAACCAAGTGGCTATTGGCGGTAATATATATTGCATTGTATCATATATCCCCAAGCCTGCCGTAATGACACCTCCTGGACTATTAATATACATATGTACTGGCTTTTTATTATTTTCTGATTGGAGGAACAACAGCTGAGCTACAACTACACTTGACATTTCATCATGAATCTGCAAAATGACAAAATGATTTATTAAGTAAATTAGGTAATTTCATAATTTAATGGAAATTATTTAAAATACTTACAGGCCCCATTACGCAAATAATTCTTTCCTTTAAAAGCCTCGAATAAATATCATATGCTCTTTCTCCTCTACCTGTTTGTTCTATGACTATTGGAATTAATGGAAAATGACTAGGAGGACTTGTGTGCATCTTTGATAAACATCCTATACTATTAATATTTGAGGACGCAGATAATACCTGAAATTGAAAAAGTAAAAATTCACCTGAAAAAGCTTAACCAAAGTTGGTTGGAAAGCAACTTGGAAAAATATTTTCCGTTAAATATTTCATTAGAAACGCATCACTTATATTTGAAGTACTACTTAATGAACTATTTTTTTTCAACAATAAAAATAATCGTACCCTGCTCCTTAAAATCCCGTTCATTTTTTGAAGTAATTTCATTTTTGAAACTCAAATTTGCATCCCGTGTCAACAATTCTGCTGCCAATTTCAACAAACGACAATCAGAATTTGGAAAAAAAATAAAACGGTATCCCGGTAAATCTAAAGTAACGAAAACCCCGTTTAATTAATAATCGATCAATTATAAGTCCTACAATTCAAAATATATAAATTAAAAAATAAAATAAGCCTCTACGAAAAATTTCGGCTAAGGGCATTCATGTTGGCTAACTATGTAAACAAAAACAAAGATGGCGAATTGGCGAAAATACTTTGTTTACAAATGATACGCTTTAATTTTTTTTTCGCTTTATTAAATTAATTAATGAATGATTTATAAAGAAACATGGATGTAGAACTACTGAAGACCATAAAATGCGAACAGGGTGCAGTGAGGGCAGTTCGATTTAATGGTAAGATTCAGAATAATTAAGAAGTAAGAAAGATTTTTTCAGTTATGATGCAAACAAATTTTTTTTTTACAGTTGATGGATCATATTGCCTTACTTGTGGAAGTGATAAAAAAATTAAACTGTGGAATCCTCACAAAGCTTTATATTTAAAAACTTATGGAGGTCATGGAGATGAAGTTTTAGATGCTTCTGGATCCTGTGACAACAGGTATGATATTTTATTGTCTTTCATTTGGAGTTGAAAATTCGTAATTTATTTTTTACAGTATGATAGTTTCTGGAGGAGCTGATAAATCAGTTATAATTTGGGATGTCAGCACTGGGAAAACATTAAAGAGATATCGAGGACATGGTGGTAAAGTTACATGTGTTAAGTTTAATGAAGACTCGTCTGTGGCTATTTCTGGATCTCAAGATAACACAGTCATATTTTGGGATATGAGAAGTAAAAGAAATGATCCTATACAGGTAAATTTTATTATTATTCATTTTTTTTAATACTATAGTACTGTAACTAAAATATTTTTCCATTTCTTTTCAGATTCTAAAAGATGCAAAAGATTGTATTACATCAATCGAAGTAACAGATCATGAAATTCTAGTCTCATCTCTTGATACTTTTGTTAGGTGCTATGACATTCGAACAGGAGAGATGGTAGCAGATTATATAGGAAGTAAGAATAAATAACCTTGTTCTTTATCAATTCATTTTAATTTTCTTAAATGTTTATTTCAGGTCCAATCATTTGTGCCAGTTTAACAAATGATTCACAATGCATAGTTGTAAGTTGCTCTGATGAAACTGTTAAATTAATGGATAAAAATAGTGGAGAACTATTATCTGAATATACAGGACATAAAACAAAAGAATATTTTGTTGAAAGTTGCATTAATCACAAAGACTCTCATATTTTATCTGGTTCAGCAGATGGTAATATTTATTGTTGGGAAATGGTATCTGGGCAAGTTAGTAATCTACTTCCTCATGTGCCAGGACAAACAGTTCATAGTATAAGTGCACATCCGTCTAAAAATTTTTATTTAAGTGCATCCGGAACTCAAATTTATTTATGGGGGAAAAAAGAAATTGAGGAGGAAAATGCAGACAAAGAATAGTTGTTAATATTTGTGTAAATTGAATTTTTTAATATAATAATACTGTATGTACATGATTTTTAAATTTGATTAATACAAGGTTCCAATATTTCAAATAATTTATAATATTTTCCAGATCTTTTTGCTATGTCATAGGCCGTTTCATTACTGTCATTTAGGGTATCATGCTTCACATTTTTATTCATCAATAAAAGTTGTAAAGTCTCTTTAGCACTACCGTTTGATGCTGCCAGATGCAAAGGAGTTTGATCTGACAAAGAAAAAAAGTAGGTAAAAATTTTTTCTTTTTTCTAAATTATAAAATGAGTTTTACATACTTCCTTTGCTAAGAGCATTAATATCTGCTCCAGCATCCAAAAGCATAGCAGCAATTCTGGCATTATTCCATCTACATGCAGAATGTAAAGGCTGCCAATTATCTTCAGTTTGAGCAGAAAAATCAGCACCAGTTGATAACAAATACTGCAATAAAAGTTTGATCATTGAATTATTTCAAGTGAAGTAATTTTGAAGTGGGAAACAACTGTGCATATATCATTTTTCATTATTCATACTTCTACAACATTTTCATGATCATTATAACAAGCCCTGTGTAATGGTGAGTATCCATCTTTGTCCTTAAATAAGAGAAGTGACCTGTTTAATGTAATTAAATTTTTAACAGTCTCTAATTCTCCATTTTCTGCTGCCCAGAGTATTTCAGTTTCAGGTCGTCCTGAAGACAAGCAAAAAAATAAATTTTATATAGGTAGGATTTATATTATGTCTTATGTGATTACTTACTGTGAGGATCTTTTTCTTCTTCAATTCCTTCAGTATCATCATCCCAACCGCTCACTTGGAAACGACTGGGGTGATTATTTCTTTTCTCACCCATAAGTTTCCTCATTTGATCGAGTTGATCTTCGTCGAATCTATCTTCATCTTCTGAAGAAATCTCGGACATTTTGGCAGTAAATAATTATAAAAACTTTAATAAAAACTAAGTCACAATAATTTGTTTATATTTTGAACTTGTAGAAATTTCCACCAGACCTCCGAGATTCTATTGTCTAAAGGTATTATCCATATTTTCTTTTAGATGGCGCTGAAGTTATTCATAAGCTCTACACTGAAATATGCGCGCCATCTGACGTCAAAAACTCGTACCAACAACCAATATTGAATATCGAAGGCTTTGTTTCGAAAGTTGCAACGTTGATTGTATACAAGTGGACGAAATCAAAATTTTCAATTAGGCTGAAATCGATAAATTTCATAAATAGTAGAGGATCGTCTACTTTGAAAAGCAAATTTATTTATTGCTTCAACAGAACAAACTGATGAACACTTGTTTTTTTCTCTAATTAGAGATTGTATCGAGCCGGTTTTAAAACTAACCTAACTTCATCACGTAAGCAATAATTGTTTTTGATTAATTTTCTTGAAATCCCTTTATAGCTATGGTTATCAAATTAATTTTTAGACAATATTTTCCTAATTTATTACGAATTTGAAAACGGTCATTAATATTTTGATTTATTTTATTAATGTTTTTTAATTAAATTTTCTCATTTGTTCTAGGATGATAACAGACGTTCAACTCGCAGTATTTGCAAATGTCTTAGGAGTTGCATTATTTTTATTAGTTGTACTTTATCACTACATTGCAGCCAACTACAGTAAATAATTACAACATCATCACCTTTTGTTAATTTTTTAAAAATTATTTATATGATTCATAAGAAAATGTGAGTTAAAAGAAACATGATTGTTTTTTTAATTTAAATGTGTTAATAATTATGTAACATTCTATTTCAATAAAAAAAAAAAATGTAGCAGTAAATATTAATTTCAGTTTTTTCAAACCTATCAATACTTAAGCCATGGGGATTAAACATTGGAAAGAAGCAGCAACAGTCATACTTACTGCTCGAAATGGAAGTGATAAATCAGCTTATAATTTTAAAATAATGACAATGAAAAGAAATATTAAGAATAAATTTATGCCAGGTGGTTACGTTTTTCCTGGAGGAAATGTACACCCATCTGATTCTGATGAAAAGTGGTTGGATTTATTCAAAAAATTCAACTTCAATAATATTTCAAATCTATTTCAAATAAGTGGTGATGTTCCTGATATTTTAAAAAATGAAGAAAATGGAATTCCAAAGTCAATTTCATTAAGAATAGCTGGAATCAGAGAAACATTTGAAGAATCAGGAATTTTACTATGCAGAGATAACACCAACGACTCTAAAAGTTGGACAAATTTTAAAGCGTACCCTAATTTAGAAATTTGGAGGGAAAAAGTTCAAAAAGATGGATATGAATTTTTAAATTTATGCCAGGATTTGAATGTATACCCTGATATAAAAGGTCTTCAGCTGTGGAGTAATTGGTTAACACCGCGCGCTATGAAGAAGCGTTTTGATACCATATTCTTTTTAGCCTCAATGGAAACCATACCTAATTCATTGGCAGATAATACAGAAGTGGAGAACTTGACATGGAAAACACCAGATCATTTAGCAAATTCTTATAAAAAAGGAGAAATTTGGTTGCCACCTCCACAGGTTTATGAAATAGCAAGAATTTCAAATTTTAAAAAAATAGAAGATTTATATAAATTTGCAATAGAAAGCTCAGGAAAAGGTTGTGAACGTTGGATGCCGGAGCAATATGAAACATTAAATGGCAATATATCGGTTCTGCCAGGGGATGAAGCTTATGAAGTGAATGATTTGTCAACAACAGGCGAAACGAATAAAGTAAACGCAACGAATGAAGAATTCCGTTCCCGTTTTTCGGTTCTTCATCGACTTGAGCATATTAAAGAAAACACTGAGATTATTGTTAAAAATTATTCGCCAAAATATAATATACTCCCGCTGACTAATTAATATTCTGAACGAAAAAAATAAATATTTAAAATACGCTAGAAAGTTATTGAGATTTACTCTGGGCTGTGGTTAAGGAATTTAATAATATATTGGTATGATAATTAAAACTGAATAAAATTAAATATAAATTCCTGTAACCGTAAAAAAAATTTTTACATTTACTCTGATAAAACTCCAAAATTCGCAGGCCATTGAAGTAATTTTACCTTGCTTATAGCCAATCCATGAATCGAGGCTTGACGGAATGAAATTTAAAAAAAAAATGTAACACATAAAAATCAATTAAAATTAGTCAGCATTTTATATTATTTTATTTTATTTTTGAAAATTTACATGTTCTGTTATTGCTGATCCGCCATTTTGTTCTAGACATATATTCTCCATCCCACGTTTTCATAATCTTAGGGTCATATTCTCCCATTTTGAAGGGATAAGTGATTAACGAAACTGTGGGATTGAAAATATATCACAGTAAAATGTTTTTTCTACAATTCCATATAGAAATTAAAAAATTTTTTTTTCCTTCAGGAAAGCAAATCTGTAAAATGCGCTTTAGTAAGAAATATAAAAGAAACAAATTAAAACATTTTTTAAACACAATTTTTTCAAACATTCAACAAAATGAGATCTAGAAAGAGATGCTATTACACAACATCTTACAAAATAAATTTTTTCACCAAAAAAAGGCAGTATTTTTTATTGTTCAGTTTTAAAAATTAAAAATTAAAAAAAAAAAAAAAATGTGATGTTGAAAACATTAAAATCCATTTAATTAACAAAATAACAGCTACAGATTTACCAGAAATCTTTAAAAAAAAATTAGAATTTTTGTTCTATTGAAAATTTTATATTATTTCATAACAAAAATCCTAGTACATTGGTTTCAAAAAACTGATCAGAAAAATTGAAAATCCTAAATAAAAATGAGGAACTATTAAAAACTATTATTTGGCATCTTAAATTATACCATTACTGGTATTTTATTACACATTTTTCGTCCGTATTTTTCCTACTGATTAAAAAATAATTTTTCTTAAAAAAATATTTACAATATTATTTGAATGGCCCTAATGCAATACCATGCGCAGGACTTCATAAAAAGAAATATACCAAAGCCCTTGACTACAAAATTTAAAAAAAATTGATTGGAATGGAGCTAAGACAAACAAACCAAGCCATTAGATATTGGTCCCAATATAGGCCTAACTAAAACCCTACTGTAAGCAATCACTTTCAGAACCAAAATAATTAACATTCCCGTTATTTAATAAAAAATTAATAAAAAGTATTAATCCTCCCAAATTGGCAACACCGAATTGTACTGCAAAAGCGGCATTCAATTTCGAATGAAAGAGTTGATTTTTTTCTAAAACGAATAAAAACATTTAAAGAGATCGATTTTTGTTTTAAATTAAAAAAAATAAGTAATTTAAAAACGATTTACACAGCAGGAACACGACCGGAATTAATTGCGGGTTGCATTCTTTTAGATTTCTTTTGGATTCTTCTTCTTGGTCGTGCCCTATACCTATAAAAACGACATGCAGTCCATACAACGACACATAATAACAAAAAGAGACCGAAAACGGGGTACGATGTGACATTGGAATCCCCGTCCGAGTGTTGTTCTCTCCAAGCCCAGATATCGTTGCTTGTTTCATCCGGCGAATTATCTTTGAGAACCGGAAGTTGCCAAATGGGAAGTTGGGCTTCGATTCCTACTGAGAGGAGTTTTTGGGATTTGTACAAATTTCTGTAAAAAAAAAAAAAAGAAACGAATTTAATAAGATAATTTTTATAAAATTTTTTAATTTTTAAAGAAAATAAAATTTTTGATCAAGCAGAAAATAATAACCAAGCAAAGAGTATTATACTCACTGATTCATAAAAATAAAAAAAATCCCACCATAGAAAATAAATCAACTTACTTACGTGGGGGCTGATTTGTTAAGGGGTACAGGTTGCGCCCAAACTAGATGAGGACAAGGTGGAAGCTGTCTCGTTTGCAGCGTGCTCATATGATTATCTAAAACTTTGGAATACCTATACAAATGATTTCCTTCCATTCGTTGAGGGAGCTCAATATTTTCATTTGGTAGTTTAAATTCGGTTTCTTTAAAGATAGAAGGCGTATGCCCTGTTGATGTGTATTCCAAAATACCATCCAGCATCCAAAAACAATCTAAAAAAAAAGGAAGAAAAATTAAAATTATGGCAAAATATCCAGCAATAAAACAAAACTTTCTTTTGCTTGTTTTTCAAAACGAAAAAAAAATATTAACAACCACTACTGGCAACGAATCACATACCTTTTTGCAAATGACTATTATCCAAACAGTTGGAGTCACCGTAAACGATAACTTTCCCGCTTTTATCGTTCATGTTAGTCTGAAGAAGGCCTAATATAGGTACATCGTGAGTTGTAGTCTCCGTCTCTCCTAAAACTTCTTTCCCCTGATCTTTCAATTCCCTTTTAATTAGCAATCCATTCTCCGGGAATTGAATTATCGAAGTGCCTGATGCGTAGTACATATCATGATCACCGATTTTAAAATCCCCTTCGTAAATTTTATCCCCAAGGGCTATGCCCCAGGATGATAACAGGTCGTTCAAAGCGGGCACATTTGCCCCACCCGTGTCCGGCATCCACCACTGCCGAGTGTTCTCATCGTAAAATTTAACTTTCCTCATGACGGAGATGTTGTACCAATCCGCGAAAACCACGATTGATAAGCCGTTGTCCACGTCCCTTTTTAATTTCGCGACTTCTTCCGGAAAATATTCTTCTTCAGCGTCGACTATCAAAAGAGTCCCGTATTGAGTCACGTCCAGGCAAGTATAAGGTGATCCTAAAACTTCGACGTAATACCCGTTATTTCTTAAATGTTGATACATATCTTTGAAATTCGTGTGAATGTGATCCCCGTTCCAATCCAATGGATCGTTTTTCATTTTTAAATTATCCCTGGGGAAATAACCCGGTGGGTATCTTAAATTATGGTATTGATCCCAAAGAACCCGTTTGCGTCGAGGTGGTGTCGGAATTATTTTAGCTTTTATCGATAATTTTACGGTGGAAACTCTGGGTTCCGTTTCCCCGTCCTCCGGAGGAGATTCTATTGTCAATGATACATGACCTTGGGCGATTCCTTCCCAATTCGCAGCGCTTTTCGCTACGGAAATGCTTACAGCCAACCATCCCGACCAAGGCCATAACAATTCTGAATAAGTTAAAGCTACGTCTAAATATTGTCCGTATTGAGGTGTGTACGGTGACCAAATCGGTTTTCCCACTACCCGACCGGAAACCCCCATGCCGTTTAAAACGGTTACGTTAACGATGGTGGGCATGGCTCCGTAATACAAAGATTGCGTGCAATAAGGCCACATATATTGGCATTCGCTTAAATCGATATAGCTAGGGCTTAAGCTAGCTTGTGGTTTATAACTATTTAAAATTTGATAAGCTTTTAGTAAATCTAATTTTCCATGACCCTGTTCAAACATATTAACCCCGGGTAATCTCCGAGCGGAAGCCATCAATGCCTGTTTCATGCTAGCTGGGTTTATCACGTTCCCGCGGTGTAAAACTCCGCTAGCCAAAAGTGTTACAGCGCCTGCCACGACCGGGGAAGCAACACTCGTGCCGGATAAAGTTCGACAACTTCCTTTGATGCTGGATCCTCGGACTGCTGACCCGTAGGTTACGATATCTGGTTTAACTCGACCGTAGCCCTGTGGTAATTCCCAAGTTGTCATTCCTCTGGATGAAAATTTAGCTATCTGATCTTCGAAATTTATTCCTCCCACTCCGATCACATCCATCTGATCAGCTGGATTGTTTAGAGTACCGTACAGCGGTCCGTCATTCCCTATTGCGGATACCATAATGACTTTGTTCGCTGTTAATTCCCAAACTTTGTCGACGAACGGATGATCCATGAAATCGGGACCACCAATGCTTAAATTAAGCACGCCAATTTTTTTTAATATTGCGTAATTAAAAGCGTCCAGAAACCAGGAAGTATAGGAAACCTAAAATTAAAAATTTACAGCATAATCAATCAGACCAAGATAATAAATTTCCTAGTTTTGAAGTTTTGGAAAAAAATTCTCCAACTGTTTTAAACACATTTTGCACATTCGTAATGAGTTCTGAATCTAAATTTTTCTCATATTTAATTTTTTTTTTCCAAAAAAGAAGTAACAAGAACAACTAACCTGATTATTTGTAAAAACCCTAAAAATGTGTAATTCTGCATCTGGAGCAAATCCAAGACATTCTTTATTTGATGCAATAACCCCAGCCACAAAAGTTCCATGTCCCAACCCATCATCTAATGTTTTTTCATTTGTCCAGTTTGTTCTCTCCTTTATTTTTTTAAAATGAGGGTGAGTTTTTGCTAAACCGGTATCAAACACAGCCACCTTTACTCCACGACCAGATACTCCCATCCCCCATAGTACATCAGCTTGAAGAATGGAGGTAATCTGGCGTGGTATTGCTCTTAAAAGTCTCCTACTTGTATGCCGTCCTGTTGACTGCCAAAATTGAGGTTCCTGCAAAAGCAAACATTTATAAAAATGTAGCATTAAAAAACAGTTTATACAGTTTTCAGTTTAAATGATTTACCACAGATAAACTTGATCTTTTAAAATGTCTAGATTGCCATGTGTTATATGTACAAGAGCCACCAGGGCATTTATTTGACTCTGTAATATTGACAAATTTTAAAGTTCGATGAACTATTCTTTGTGGAGTAACTCTTTTAATTGCAGGGTGATCAGACAATGCATCCAATCCATTCAACTGATCAGATTCCTCCAGCTAAAAATAAAACAATTAATTAATACCTTATGACTCATAAACTTGTTTTTCTTGAGAAATACTCACAATGACTACATCAAAATCACTTG
Source organism: Liposcelis bostrychophila (assembly GCA_037577465.1). Taxonomy (NCBI): domain Eukaryota; kingdom Metazoa; phylum Arthropoda; class Insecta; order Psocodea; family Liposcelididae; genus Liposcelis; species Liposcelis bostrychophila. Next base: position 11,310,091 of record CM075212.1, read on the forward strand.
GAAAATCACTTGCAGGGTTATCCCTTGCTAATATTTTCCAGCTTTGAACACCTGAATTGTTTAAAGCAGCCTCAATAAATTTTTCCCTAGCAGGTCGTTTATAATAGCCATTAAATCCTACTATGTATTCTGTAAAAATAAAAATATAAAATATTAAGTGTAATGAGAAAATATGTTTACATAAATTAGCTTGATAAATTAAGAGAACTGACCGTTTTTAACTACGTGAGACGAAAATTTAATTTTGACCATTTGTACAGGATGAGTACCATTACATTTTCCTTTCTCTTCCTCATTTTTATGGTTTTCATTCAATACGTCGAGCACGGTAAATTGAAAACACATCAACAGTACGATGAATGAGGTTAAATTCGGTATTAAACCTAATTCTAACCTCATTCTTTCCCCCTGTAGAGCCTACAGGGCTTAAGTTAACTTGATATTTTGAGCTATCACATAATTACAACATTTTTAATCACAATTCCGTATCAGTTAATTCCTAACAATTTGAACCGATATTTAAATTGAGCTTCGATCGCCATTTTTGTTTTCTGGCTGGGCAAAATCGGAAGGATCATGTGTCAATGAAAAAATTGCCAAAAAGGCCTCCATTGATTCCATTTCCATTTAAAATCGCAATGAAAAGCAAAATTGAAGAAATCTTTGTCGCATGCTGATTGCAAAGGGTTCCTTTTTAGATTGTTGGTAAAATTGTCGCACTTTTGTTAATTTAAATCAAATGGCGGTTATCGAGCAGGCTTTTGAAATTTAGTTAAAAATATAATAAAGAATATTAATCTGGGTCGAAAATAAAAATGTCTTCTTAAAAATTATAAGATTTTTAATTCTTAAAATTACCTTCGTTAGTTTGCGAAAAACTTTGTCAATTTATTTTTCTTAATTAAATAATATTTTTTCCCTACTAACAGTAGGGAAAAAAGAATTTTTAAAGTGGGCAGCTGTGGTGCTGATAGTTACGGTTGCAAAGGCCTCTATCACGTGAGAAGGAAAGACGAGAAAAGAGGATTTATCATTTAATGCATTTACCTACTGTCATATCGTTTGTGTTTGTGTCCTTGTGGAAAAATAATTTTTATTAATTTAATTGCATGCTGATATAGTAAGTATTGCATTTTTTTTCCAACTTGTTTGTCGTGACAATAAAGTAGTATGAATTTGACATATAAAAATGTGGCGTGTAATCTATGCCTCTTATGCGTCAGACGAATCGACATATCAATGTTGTTTTCTAATTATAATTAAAATTTACTGCCGCATTTGTGTTTAATACAATGTTAATGAATAGCCGAAACAATTTTCGTTGAAGAGTTATGTTTTTCGACTGTCGTGCTTAAAAATCGTTTGCAATTGGTGTCCGAAAATCGTTTTGTAAGAACGTGTTTATCATGACCATTTATGAGATATCAACAGAAATTCTTATTGTTTGCCTTCCACGAGAAAAAAAAAAAATGATAGCGGTCGAATGTAGTCTCAAACGTCACGTCTAGATCAACGGCCCCTTTTAATTTTCAAATATGCAACTGATATCATTTTGCTTTTCTTATGGGTTGTTAGCAGTACAAAGGGTTGATTTTTGAATTCTTTTCTGTTACATGCTAAATATGTAACGATGTTCAAATGTAATCCATAACATTTTCACACTTTAGATCATTGGTTAATTGATAAATAATTTTTATATGAGCTTTTTAATAGAAATAATATTCACTCTTGATATTTTTGATTTTTGTGCGATTCAGTTTGTTTAGGCTTGCAAGGTCATATCCTATACAACATTCTCATTTATTCATTCACATTTATGTCAATATTTCTGTCTTGATAATTGATAGTTGATTGTGTGCTTATGTTAAAAGATACTCAGCATTAAAATACATTTTTTACAATTTTTTTTCAGAAAAAATGAAGGACGAAGTCATCCCATTCATAGGGGATATCTTCCTCACTGAGAGGGGAATTTTCCAAGGTTCCTGCGTCAATGGTAGTTTACCAGTTTGTGATCTCAACATTCAAGATAATATTTTCGAAGTTGAAGTGGTATGTAGTTTTAATATTTTTTTTGTGGATGGGGCTTTATAATATGATGCATTTTTAATCTTATTAAGGATGTAGACTGAATATAATGATTTAGTAAATTTAGTGATCACCAGTGAAATTTAAGGGTTACAAGATTTATATAAAAAGTGTTTTTCCAGAAATAGTGGTTGTTTGCAGTTTTAGATTTTCCTCATATGCAGTCAAACCGAATTGGAGGTGCATATTTTTAAAAGATTTTCCATCTAAATTACATGGATTTTCTTTCAATAACTATTTTTTTGTTCTTTCTCATTTGGAAAGATATAATGCTGCAAAATTATTTTGGAAAGGGAGCAAAATTGTAGTAAGATGTAGGGAGCAAGAATTTTAAGAAAAAAATTAATTAATGTAATTGCTGCAGTTTATGGGAAGAAAAAATGAATTATTATTTTTGTTTTGAATGGTGGGATAAAAAAATGAATTTTTTGTCTGATGATTGGGGTAGAGAGGTGGTAAAAATTTTTTCTGTCGTCATCCTGGTGAAAAAAAAAAAAATATGTTTCACAAGAAAAATACATATAGATGTCAAGTGAAAAAAATATTATTTGGAGATAAGCTTGCACTGGTACTGGAAAGAAAAGTTATTTTAGAAAGAGCCAGTTTTTAAGACGTTATGCTGACACTAGACATACATTTACAAAATATGCCATTTGAAAGGTGTTTAAAAGGTTGAAAGGTGTTCGTAAGAAAAAATGCAAATGTTGAAAGTAAATTGATTATTGCAGTAGGAATTTCACTGCGTAATAGTGTATTTTAAGTTATTATTGTTAATTGTCAAACTGTAACAAAGAGTGCCCCAAGCCCAACCTTTAATTTGGGGGAATTAAGAAGGAAATCCACAGTATCATACAGTCAAATTTTTCTTTCTGAGTTAACACAAAAAATAATTCTGGAGGAAAGATTATAGTCCTTACTCTGAGGAAAGCTAAACATGAGAACTAGAAATATTTATTTATTTATTTTATTTTTTTTTTTGTTTTGTTTGCTATTTCCAGAATTTAAAAAAAAAATTACTTTCTGCTGAATATTTTTTTTAAAAGCCATATGTAGCGGGAGCAATATTATAATAAGCAATATTATTTGCGGGAGCAATAATTCAAAATTTACATCCCTCAGGCATGGAAGTAGTCACTTTTTCCCCTAAAAGTCACTTTTTAAAAGAAAATTCACTTTTTTTGATAAATTGGTGGATTTAAAAAAATTTCCTGCATTAAAAAATTTCTATTCATCATTCGAAGTTGCTCAAGGAAAGGTTTTTTCACTAAAAAGCCATCTTCAAAAAGATTCCCTACTATTTTTCCTAAAAAAAAAAAAAAATAAATAAATTCCTAACCCATTTTTCCTAAAAATTTTAGTTCCTAAAATTGTTTTCGTAACTATTTTTTTTTCCTAATTTTTAACTTTCCTAAAATTCTTTGATTCCTGAATTAAAGTTTCTTAAAATCCCTAAAATAATATTTCCTGAAAGGAAAATAAAATTTCCTAAAACCCCTTTAGGGATTTAAGAAATTAGGACAAATATTCATTTCAGGAAATTTTATTTGAGAATTAAAAAAATTTATGAAAATTGAAAATTAGGGAAAAAATGGTTGGGCTTAAAATTTTAGGATCCAAAATTTTTAGGAAAAATCGATAAAAATAATAAGGAATGTAATTACTCAGGTCTGATACGTTAAAAAAAATTTGGATATACTTATTTCAAGTCACTAAATTCCTTCCGTCAGGTCACTGAAAGTCACTATTTAAACCATTTTTGGTCCTTAAAATCACCATTTTTCTGGACGAAATGGGTTCGATGTCTGATCCCTCTAAAATTATCAATAATTCTTTTATTATTTTTTTACAGGATTTAAGATCAAGTATTGACAAGAGTCAATTGGACGAGAAAGGAGCCCACGTCATCATTGGCATCGATGTCGAGATTAAAGCAAAGGATGACGTCGTACGACCGGTGTCGGTGAGGGACGGTATACTCAAAGAATCGAAAACGGTAAATTTAGCTTGTGGGGTTGAAGTACTTCCGGGGAAATTAAAAATTGTTGAATTTCATTTAGTCCCAATAGAGTATGTGGAAATGGTTGCCGATAATAACGACTTAAATTGCGTTAAGAATCAGAAGTTTAATTTTCTTGACATAGAAAACATAAGCGTTTTTCAAGAATTGAATAATGTCATCGAAGAAGTCAAACGAATGGCAAACGACAATGACGTCTTATCTGTGATGTCTCAGGTTTCCAGAGCTAAATTGAAAGAAATTCAAAAAATGTTGATAAATTGCAAACAGGATTTCAGTTTGGAATGCTTTAATCTTCTTCGGGAATTAAATTCAAGCAATTGGGCCAAGAATATTCACACCTTGATCGTCGGGACGGAGTTATGTCATACACAAGCGGAAAATTCGAACCAGGACTTGCAAGTATTCAAAACGAATTTAAAAGGGAAAATGGCATTTCTTGAATTATTAACAGGAATGGGGATTAGATACGTATCCGATTCTAGAAATTTTAACCGTGCTATTCGCGAAAAAGAATGCTTTGCCGTGTTTTTCAACGAGGATTTGGTTAAAAATAATCCTGGTCAATTCAGAAAGACTATAGAATTTTTCAGAAAGCTTTTAGAAGGAGCATCGGAATCTGGGAGACAAAATCAAGAATTTATAGCCGTGGATTTGGACGTCATCCCAGGGAATGAACTGAGGGTTCCGGTCCCGAAAAAAGTGGTGATATACCATTCAAGTTACGGGGAACTTCTTAGCTTGGACTTAATGAGCGACTTTGACAAAAAAAGCGCTTTTAATACTGCTAAGTGTGGAAAACCAGGCCAAGAGGACGAACCGAAGAGGCGCGGAAAATTCAGACTCCCCTGTCCGAACAGTATCAGAGGGGATTGCTCTACGACGTATCATGAATGGTTGTGTGAAGATTGTAATACATATTTCGATTATGGGTTTAATGACTGCTTATATTGTAATTGTAACGATCAAAAAGGAACGAGACTTAGCGAATTTAAATTCCGCTGCAGCGATATGAAGCACGGATTTGACTACGTTAAATTTTTTGACAGATGCAAGGAGTATTTCGACAAAATTGAGCCGATGGAAAATATCAGCGTCATAATTCTCGGTCAATCGGGTGTGGGGAAATCCACGTGGATTAACGGAATGATTAACTATATTTTATATAATGATATACAAGTCGCTAAAGAGAGCAATATCGTCACTGCGATACCTACGAAATTCACGATCACCGACCAGTATTACCAAACCCAACTGATCGAAATCGGAAATGATGAAAATGAAGACACGGGGACTGTCGGAGCAGCCGGTACTCAAGATTGTCGGACGTACAATATTCGCTATTCGCAAAATAATAAGGATTATAATATTCAGTTGATAGATACGCCGGGTTTGGGAGACAATCGAGGAATCGAACAAGACAGGAAAAATGTGAAGAAAATTTTAGATCATATTCGACATTTTGATGAAATCCACGGGTTTTGCATTTTATTGAAACCGAATGAATCGAAAATCGGAGTTTTGTTGAGGTTTTGCATTAAAGAAATCTTGACTCATCTTCATAAAAGCTGTGCGGACAATATTGTTTACTGCTTTACGAATGCGAGATGCACGTTTTACCGGCCTGGTGACACATTACCTGTTTTAAGAGCTTTGTTGGAAGAGATCCAAGTTCACATGAGGTTAGGCAGGGACACCATTTACTGTTTCGATAACGAAGCTTACAGATATCTGTGCACTTTCAACCGGAAAAATGTTATATACACGAAGGAGGATGAAAAAAGTTTCGAAGAAAGCTGGGATAAATCTGTAACCGAAACTAAAAGACTTTTAGATTATGTTATTGGACTGAGACCGCATAGAACTCAGGAAACCTGGACTTTAAATCAGTCGAGGAGGTTGATCTTAAGTTTGACGAGACCTATAGCCGACATTACTCACAACATCGAGATGAACATTCAAATCGTATCCGATCATAAAGATCTAATTGAGAGCATGGACGAAAGGGATAAGGATTTATTGAAGAATTTATATGTCCCCCAGGTGACGTTAGAAAACGTTCCTCTGGGTTACCCGCGAACTGTCTGCACCGCAGAGTCCTGCGTTCAGTATCACACTTTACCCGAAGCTGGCCTACATTTGACAGAATATATAACTCATTGCCATCCGCATTGCTTTTTACAAGGCGTAACTCCGGAACAGTACCCGAATCCTGATTTAAAAGGCTGTGCAGCGATGTCTGGGGAATATTGCGCCGGTTGTAGATGTTCCTGGAAAACTCACATGCATATTCTCTACGATCAGCGACGCACCGAAATTAGAGTAAAAAACCAGAGCATCGAATTAAACAAAAGCAATAAAGCGGATCTGAGGAAAGAAAAGGAGCAGGCTATCGACGATTTAGAAAGTCAAATTACGAGGTTGAAAGACGAAAAGAAAAAAATTATACAAATTGCCGGAAAATTTGCGTATTTTCTCAAAAAGCACGCGATTACACCGTATAACGACTGCTTTTGTGATTATTTGGACTACCTGATAGACCACGAAGAAGGAAAACGATACAAAACCGAAAAAGAAAAGGCAATTTTGGATAATTTAAAAAAAACAAAAGCTACCTACGAAGCGGAAATTAGTTTCCTAGAGACTGCTATGATGAGTTCCCCAGATACGGGTCATTACGATCCGGCTGACGTTGAAGCATGGAAGGAGGAGTTGTACAGTCTTCCCATCCATGGACAGCAACTTCGGGACAACATGAAAGTCGTTCTCGAAGCGGAAGACAAAGCTGCCAGGCACTTCCAAAGAACTTTAGCTCCATCCAAGAAAAATCCTTCCTCGACTGGATTTTTTGGTTCCGCTGTCAGCTCCATGGTTCAAACTGTTAAAGGTTGGATGCCTTTTTCGGGTAATACATCGCCTAACAATAAAATTACGTACCGGAACGATTTCGACGAATTCGAAAAAGGAAACCCCAATCATTATGGTGGCCGTCGGGGTGGAGGTCATCAACACAGTAGTCATCAAGATAGTCACCATGGTGGTAATCATCGGGGTCAAGGACAAAGTCATAGTCAGCAGAATCATCACAAAAATCATAATGAACCAAAACATAATAATAAAAAAAATAAGAAAAAATGGAAGTAATTTGAATTGTGCAAACTTGACACCATAGCTCTGATCTTAAAAATTCATTGGATCTGGTTTGCTGTCTGAATTAGTCTGGGTTATTGTTATTTAAGTTCAAAGACGTTTCCGAAGATTGTTACTAATTTAGAAGCCATATTTAAGAGAAAGGGGCTCTGAGGAACACAATTTTTCTTCTTAATATTTATGAGCCATACATAATTTGAAAAGTACAACTCAGTATTCATTTTTCACATTTTTAAAGCCTCCGACTAAAATTCTGTTTGTAATATCGTTTTAATATTCTCATTGACCAATTTCAGTTCCTTGAATTTTTTTTTCTTTTAATTCTATATTCGAAATGTTCAATTTTCAATTTTTAGGAGCTTTCTTTGATTAGATCGTAACAATTGTCGATTTTGTAGCTTTTGATTGCAAAAGCCACATCTGCCAGTTGTAACCAATTCGGACAAAAAGTCCAGTGAATTTTTTAAAATGAAGAACTTTAAGAACAATAGAGCTTTTGTCTAATATTAAGAAACCTTTTTTTTTTACTAAGTATTTGTTAATTTTCTAAATAAGTGATATGTAATTTGTCTCTCTTTGTAATTCAAATATTTCAATTTTTCATTTTTTATTTTTACAGTATCTTTTATTATTCTTTTGTGATTACTTTAAGCGATTTCGTTGTGCATTATAAATTTTTTTTTCTTCAATTTATAATAACACAGGTTTTTGGCATGATATATTTTTGTAAAAGTTTAAAAAAAGTAGATTTATTTAGTACAGCTTAAGTGTTCTTCAATTATTCATTTTTTGTAACGTTTAGTTAATGTCATGACAATATGGGATCTCATACTTGTTTTGTAATTAGGTAAATTTGAATTAAAAGCTGATTACGAAAAGTTTTTTTTTTTTTCTAAAATAATTTTTCTTTGGATTAGAAAACAAGGAAAAAATCAAAGTTTAATATCGAACGGAATGCCTTTTATCGTGGGAAAGAAGAAAAGATAAAGTTATCAGTGCTTGAAAATTTCAAATATTATCGAAAGTTAAATTCACATGTTTTTTCTAAATAATTTTATGAGACCGCAGTACTCAGTTGATTAAACAATTATAAAAATTTTTACGTTTGTTATCTTGATAAATGTGATGACAATAAATTTATTTAAGATGCATAAATTTAATTAATAGATTAATTTTAAAGAGACTTGCACCGAAGCCTTTAGCTAAAATTCGCAGGTTTTAATGCAGACTCAGATGTCAGCAAATGTTTCACTGTCTGGCATTATCTGCTTTTTTTTTTTTTTTTTTTTTTTTTTTTTTTTTTTTTTTTTTGAAACTTGAGACATGCCAGTCGTTTTATGTTTACGTAAAAATGCACGATAAAAAAAATTTGTTGATTAGAAGGTTTTAACACAAGCTCAAACAACTCAAAACCTAAAACTGTTCAAAATTTCGTTAAAGCGTTTGCTTCTTTGACCGGACGGGACATAAAATGAAAAAAAAAAAATTTTTAAACTGGAGCAAAGCATGAGTAGCCGAAATTGCAATAGATAAAAACTTGGCTTTTCAAAACCAATTTTTTTTTTTTTTTTTTTTTTTTTTAAACTTTAAAAAATCTAACGGATTGGAATAAAAAACTAATTTTTGGAGGCAAGAGAGATCTTTGCTTCCTTCTTTTCCGATCAATGCAAAAGAATTGTTATAATCAAAAAATAAATTGTAAAATTTATCGTCGCGTTGCTTTTGGTAATGTAAAAGCTTCAGGCAGCGCCGAAAAAATTTGGAAAAAAGACCATAATTTTTGCTGAGGCCCCTTCCGCCTCCACAAAGCAAAAAAAAAAAAAAAAGTTCCGTTCGAACGTGATAAGGCATGTGCAAGTCTCAATCTTCTCCTCATATATCTAGAAATTACTAATATTGTTGATTTTATAAATTAAAGTAGAGTAGTCTAGATGAATAAGTCTAGGCTTCTAGACCGGTTTTACCGAAAAATTAGAAAAAAAAAGAGCTAGAATTAAGCTTAACGCAAATTTTTTTCCTGATCATTCTCTCAACGCATTTAATTGTTCTAATTTAATTTAAAAATAAAAAAAGCCATTCTAACTTAGTATAGTATTCTTTAAGTATTTGAAACAGGACAAATTTTTGCTCTTATACTGTTTTCTTGACATGACCCATTGGATATTTATATGAATATTTATACACATCAGGACACAGAATCCTGTTCTGTCCAAAGATCGTTCTATTCTTTAGTGAAATTGAAATTGAAATTTTTGATTAATTTTCAAGAAATCTAATAACTGGAAAAAAAAAAGCAATTTTTTTTTTTTTAAATTGGCAAAAAAGCAAAGCTGCTTTTTTTAAGTTAATAGATGAGAAAGGAGAAAAAAATCAATTTTAGGTCTAGCTCTAAACGCAATTACGCATAAAATTAATAGCAAGTAGTGACTGTCCTTTAGGCATTTCTCTAAAAAAATTTTTTTAAACTATGAAAACACTATCACATAAATTCTTCCTTTCAAGTTTTATGCTAGAAAATAAACTAAAACTACTGATCATAAAGATCATTTCTTTTTAAATCAATAATCTCAGAGCTGCATCAAAAAACTTTTTAAGAAACGAGAGATTTATATAATTGTCCTACTTACTTAAACTTCGAAGTAAAAAGATAAAAAGTAAGGCTTTCTTCTTTTAAAAAAAAAAAAAAAATGAAGCCAGAATTTAGAAATTCAAGCGCTTGGGACTAAAAAAACCAAACAGGATGAGCTTCACGGTCTAGAAGCCTAAACGACATGAGGTTAGTTTTTCTTAAAAAAATTAACTTTTTTTTCCCACACTTCCCTAAATTTCTAAAAAAGTTTGTCTCCTTTCAGGAGGAGGAGGATGAGGAGGAAAATGTCAGAAACATCCATTTGAAAATCTACAGTTCGCTCTTGAAAAAAATCGGAAGCTCTTATTCTGGAATCATCGAAATTCGAGACAGGACTCTGCAGTTCGAAAATTTCACCGTGGATTCCATAAAAGTCGTACCTGTGAATTATTACGCAGCTGCCAGCGAATTCATCGATTCCGGAGTTACCCCGGAAATAGCCATGTCCGTCAACGGGGTGGATTTTTTAAGCGCGATGGAACTGTCATCCGCCGGAATTTCCGATTTATGGAATTCGATTCAAAAAATAAGATTCTGCGTTGCGAAAGACGATAGAAATTTAATGGACAAGTTAATCGAAAATTTTACTTATTCGAAAGCGAGATTCATGTCCATCATCGAAGAAGTAGTCAGCGATAAGACTCCGAAAGGTTTATACGAAAACTTATTAAACGTGGAATTGGAATGCCAACTGATAACCGATTACATGAGAGATATGAAAAATAAATTAGAAGAGATAGTCGTTAAATATAGAAAAAAAGGGAAATTAATTCGAATTTTATTGGAAGACGGTATAGAGTATTTGGGAGATTCTTCCTTGGATAAATATTTGAGGGATGACGATACAAACGTTTTTATGCTGTTTATCAGCGAGGGATATGACCCAAAAAGTATTTTTAGCAACATTAATTATTTATATAAGCTCATGAACGATTTCCCGAAAAGATCCATTTTTTTAATTATCGATTTGGATGTTTCGACAGTCGCGGGTAAAATCATAATTCCGGATAATTCCGTCATATATCATTATAAAAATGCTTTTGTGAGCGAGGACGTGCAAACCGATTTAGCGAAAAAAACGGATGAAGGATTCGTTTATTTTAATTTTCTTAACCCAAACAAGGGACAACCGGAGAAAAGGTGCGTTTTGACAATAAAATGCCCTGGAAGTTTTTCGAAAATGTGTAGCGGTAAAGCAATCGACTGGAAATGCGCAAAATGTAAACAGTTGATCGAGTCCGATTTCAAAGATAAATTATACTGTGACTGCGGAAATTATAACGTCGAAAAAAGTAAATTTAAATGTTCGGATTACAGACACAGTGAACCTGTAGCTTTTAGGGATTTAAATAATTTTTATGACATGGTTTCCGATTTGACTCCGATCGAAGAAATTAATATCTTGTTAATCGGGCAATCTGGAGTGGGGAAATCAACCTGGATAAACGGGATCGTCAATTACTTGACGTTTTCCTCGTTGGACGAGGCGGAGAAAAACGATTTGATAGCTGTCGTCCCTACGCAATTTACCATTTGCACGGATGACCACGAAACTCATAATATCAGCGTCGGGGAGGATGAAAACGAAATGAAAAAAATCGGAGCTTCGGCAACTCAGGCTTGTAAAACTTATGCCGTGGTAACGAGGACTAGGGCGATACGATTAATTGACACCCCGGGAATCGGGGACACTCGAGGGTACGAACAGGATTCCGAAAATATTGTAAAAATCATTCAGCATATTCAAAACATTAAAGAGCTTCACGGGATTTGTTTCCTTTTAAAACCGAACGAGGCGAGATTAGAAGCTTGCTTTACTTTTTGCTTAAAAGAGCTTTTTAGCTTTTTGCCGAAAAAAGCCAGGAGCAACATTTTTTTCTGCTTCACCAATTCCAGGAGCACCAATTACAAACCGGGAAATTCCCTTCCGCTTATTCGAAAAATCCTGGAAGAGGCCAATTCTCAAATTCGTATTTTCGAGGACACCGTGTCCTGCTTTGACAATGAATCCTTTCGATTTTTGTGCGCCATCAAAGATGGAATAAAATTTTCCGACGATGAAAAGAAAAGTTACGCGGATAGCTGGAGACGATCCGTGAAAGAAACCAATAAATTAATTTCGAAAGTTTCAGAATTAGAACCGTACGATGTCAGTCAAACCAAGACCATCGCGGATTTGCGACATAAAATATCGGTGGTGCTCGACGCGATTCATGAGATTAACAGAAACAGCGAAACTGCAACTATTAAAAGTTTGGAAAGTCAGAGGGCTGATTATTCGAAAAAAATTAACGACTTGACTAATAGCAAAAACGTTCAGAAAACCGTACTTAAAAATGTAGCGATAACCGGAGACATCGTTTGTACGAATCCGAATTGCACGGAGAAATTCGACAATCAAACGATTTACAAAACTAGATGTTGCCAAGGATGTACGCACTCAGGATCTAACAAGTATGAAACATTACCGAACGCTGACCTATTGAGATGTCCCATACTCGCGAGACAAACATGTTCGGTTTGCAATTGCCGTTGGGAACAGCACATGTTGACGCAGTTCAAGCAGGAGAAGGAAACGTCTACGGAAAGAGACGAAAAGGTCCAAGAGGAAATAGACAAAACCAGAAGATTGCAAGCGTCCTTGCAGTTGCAGTTAGTCAAAGCCAGAAAGGAAGTGGAGGCTGAAGAAGCCGAAAAGCAAGCTTACATCAGCTTTGCTGCTCTTGTTTTTAGATACTTAAAGAGGGACACGCTTGTATTATATAACGATAGTTTGAAGGACTATCTGGATTATCTGATTACGTCGGAGGAAAGCAAACCGGACAAAACTAAAATTGAAAAAACGAAAATTAAAAAATTAAATGAATTGAAAAACAAACACGAGGAAGAAAGTAAAATTGCTGAAGGCGTTAAAAAGGAATTTATTCTAAAAAATGATACAAAGGTGTCATTAAAGGATATAATAAATGAGGAAGTTATCAGTTTGGAGTCTTTGAGGCATTATGTGAAAAAGCCGAATAAGTACGAGGGAAAATTGGTTCATTCGCAAAAGGTTATCCGGTGTTTGGTGTGATTTCCTTTAAATTTTCAGAGATTTTATTCTGCTGTATTTGTTTAATATATAATGCTTTTTTTTTCTTTCTTTTCTTCAATAGTATTTTTTTTTTTTTTCTACAATGTACATGACAGTTTTATTTCATAAAAAGACCTCTCACATATGTCCTGGTTAACTGGGACAAACCAGGACAATCTTTACTGCAGATACTTTTAACTAAAATATTGCATTAATGTAACGAAGGAAGATATGGAAAAAAGAAGATATCATATAGTTTCTAGGAAGGAAACTGTAGTAAAAACAGCATCTCAAAAAAAAGGGTAATTATGAACTTGTATTTTTTTTGAAAGAAGTATAATGAATCTTAATACATCTCCCACAAGATGGGCTTTATGGGTATTAAAATGATGTTAAATACAAAGTTTACTTGAAGATTAAATTATTGATACTTGAAATGTGTGATTAGTCATGCTTCAATTCCTACATTTTTTTTCAAATACAAGAAAAAAATTAGCGATCTTCCACCTTTTCATATCAACTACAAAAATTTATTTTCGAAACCATTCACTGGGATTTAATTTATGGCATTTGGACGGCTAAAAATTTGTAAGTAAAAAGCATTAAAACCCCTGCCTTATAAGTAAATAATTAAAACAGACTTACCCATGGAGCCAATTTCAAACCGAAGTATAAAACACCCAAAACCAACAAAATAAACAGGATGAAATAGAGAGCTGTTTTTAACTTTCTACAATTGCTTTCTCCCATTCTCCATATACCACCATAATTTCTCGTAATACCTCTCGTTACGTTCGTTCTCACATATACTTTTTCATTATTATTCGGTGAATAATATGGCCTTTCACCGAGTTCTAGCGAGTCTCCTTGCATTTTTATTTGATTATGTTTTACGTTCGAAAAAGAAAGCCATATTCAAAAGAAATTAAAAGTCGTTTGTTTTTTCCTTCATCTTAAAACGGTTGATGGAAGGAGAAAACTGTCGCCACTTTGTGAGTACGGAAATTGTCGTCGTGATCACGAACGACGCCATCTTATTCATACAACCTTCTTTCATTTCCGGCTGTAAAATGGTGAGTAAATATGCATTTACACGTGTCTATATCAATTTTTCTTTTTTCTAATGGTTAATTCATCCTTTTGGATGTTTAAAGCTGTAAAGTAAAATATTTTGTAACGATGTTTTGAAAAAATAGCATTTAGTTGTTGGATGTTACTGAATTATGGGTTAAATACGGTGCCGCATGATGCGGCCTGCTGTGCCTGTGATGTCGAAAGGGAATGCATGCATTCGCTTATGCTGTTTCTTTTCATTAGCTTTAAGCAATAAATTTATACGACTGGTTTGTTAAAAAGATGTTATGTTTATATTTCAGCCTTTCCAAAGGTTCGTCGAAAGTGGCCGGGTGGCGAAAATATGCAAAGGACCATACCGTGGTCGTTTGTGTTCCATTGTGGATGTGATCGACCAAACTAGGGTAAGTCATGATTTTATCTATTGCTTTTGTTAGTTTTATTTCTATCCCAATTTTTAATTTTTTTAATTTTAATTTGCTTTGCAGGTACTTATTGATGGTCCTGAAACCAAAGTCCCAAGGCAGGCAATTAGTTTGAATGACATTCGCCTTACCAAATTCTCTTATAAATTCTGGCATTTGGGCTCTACGAAAGAACTCAGGGAGATTTGGAAAAAAGAAGAAATCGTCAAAAAATGGAAGGAAACGGCGTGGTCTAAAAACAGCGTCGCGAAAAAAAAAGTAATTATCAATTTGTAGTTTTCTTTTTTTTTATTGTGAAGAAAGTATGATGAACCTGCATCTTTGATAGGATAGGGCCGTCTGAGTATTTAATGATGCTACATGCAATTCTGAGGATTAAATTATTTTTTTAATATTGAAATCAAATTTAGTCACAAGTTCAGAAGTAATATTTCTTTTTTTTTTTTCCAAATTGCAGAGGAGGTCGCTTGGAGACTTTGATAGATTCAAATTACGTCAAGCTCGTAGAGTGAGGAATCACATCAGAAGTGAGGTTTATCAACGATTGTATAAGGATGATAAAAAGAAAAGAACTAAGCTAAGGAAAGACAACTTAGACAAAAAGGGATACAATCGTCCAGCGAAGAAGTCCAAATCAGATAGAGAAAAAGGCGAAAAGGAAAGGAAAGAACAATTCCTTAAAGCAGAACAGGAAAGGAGAGATAAAAATTTAAAAATCAAAAGGAAAGCAAAAAAATAAAAGAACGTTGATTTTATATAATTAATTACGATTAAATCATTTTTGATTTAAATCCTTATAATTTTATTCAATTCCTATCCTTATAACTTTATTCTAACCAATCCTTTAGGGGTATGTACAAAAAAAATGTTTGGTTTTGAGATTATGGTCTAAACCCTGGCAGGTTGAAATCCTTTTAATTATTTTGGGAATTTTTGGTTATTCAATTTTCAGGGTTAAAATCTATCTTCACATTAGACACCTCGGATATGATATCTGCATCCACAGAAAATTTTTAGTGAGATACTTAGATTTGTTTACTTCAGATTTTTAGTGTAGATCTATTTACTTGGTGCTATTGTTAAAAAATCAAGGAAAGCTGCTAAATCTGAATAAGATTGAGTGTAATAGGAATTGCTTGTAGGACCTAATTTTTTTAAGGTTCCAAAGAAAGAAAATAATTGTCTTATAAAACTGATTATATTTATTTCTATAAATAACATAATTTTTTTTAATTAAACTATATATATACTTTATTGCGCACATTACACTTTTCATGTGAATCAATCAATTCACGCAAAATAATCGATTTTCTTTTCAAAAATATAAACAAATCGTAAATAACTTTTACTTATGATAACTTAAATATTTCCCGTAGGCGGAGGAAAATTCAAAAAACAAAAAGTGAATGGAAATACTGCACATAATAAAAATAAAATATTGCAAACTAATTTTTTTTTCTCCAAATAAGATTGAACTTTTGTGAAAAAGCCTATATGCATATTTCTACACCGGTAGCTCGTTATAGTACGTCAACTTAAAAAATGAAAAAATTGGTTAATGAAATAATTAATTTTGTGTGGAAATCTTTTAAAACTTATCCCAATAATTAATTATTTTAAAGCATATTAGACAGAGAAGAATCTATCCTCGCCATGGGATCCTCTTTGTCCACTGGTGGTGGAGCCTCGGATATGATATTACTCGGTCCCTGTGTCAAATATCCTGCGGTGGCTGGTATTCCAGCTAAAAAAAAAATGTATAAATTTTTCAGAAAATAGGACATTTAATTCTTTTAAATTTTAACATACCCGTAAGATACCCGGCTACAGGCGTACTGCTTATGAACAGATCATGCTTTTGATCTCTATACTCGCACCAAACGCTCGATTTTTCTAAAATCGTATTAACACGATCTCCGTACAACGGACTACGGGTCATCGATTTCAAAGCTTTAACGATTTGAGCTTTGGTCATGGCAGGATTCTCGACTTCAAGCCTCCCGTCGAGTAAACTTAACAAGTAAGGTACCAAATCTGACTCCAAAGCCTGGCGAACGAGCTGGTTACTGTTCGAGGAAAATAGTCGGTTTAGAGCCTCACAAGCTACTCCGACGATGTCTTTTCGGAATTGCATAGCTTTTTTTAATGGTAGGATACATTCGGTTTGACTGATAGCCGAAATACAAACCTAAAAATAAAAAAAATAAATTATTAAATGAACACTTCTATTTCGTCTCAAAAGGAAACTAAAAGGAAAAAAAATTACATCATTGACTGCGAGTTGATGTAAAATTAAAACGGCAGAGCGAGGAATGGCGCTGGAATGAAGTTGAGCCATTTGTTTAAGTAATCGAGGAACATGACCTAATGAGGGTACGTGGTTAGCGAGGGCTGGTTGGGCCTGGATGAGGGCGACAAGAGCGTTAGTTGCCATTTCCAATAATTCCACCTGTAAAATAACGAAAAGAATTTTAATTAATTCAAATTCATTGTTTTTTTTTTAAATTTCTTAATCGGTTGAATCCTACACTTACATCAGTCTTTTCCTTACTCATAAGAGACAAACAAGTGTCCATTAATTCATTCAAGAATTCTTTAGGCCGACGGACAGTCCATCCGGGATTCGCTACAAACAAACGTAAATAAACCCCAGCAACTACGATTTCGTTTGGATTAATGGCACCTAACGATTTTTCATCAGGTACAACGAATTCCGCGTTGGGATTCTGCTTTTGAGTATTAAAAAATCTGAAAGCAATAATTTACATTTTTATAAAAATATTTCGAGAGAAAATATTTCCTTCTAGAAAAAAAAAAAATTCATACTTAATTCTAAGCTCCTGAACGATTTCACAGACTCTCTCTCTCGACTCTACATCCCAAATCAATTCAGGATTCTCGTGATTCCCTTCAAACATGTGAACACAAGTTTGAGGGGACTCCCTCATTGCGTCCGCGAACACAGCAGGAACAAATCTGCAAACGGTTAAACGAACTTTCGGTCCAACTAATTTATCGGCAGCCATACGGGCTATCCATTCGGCTGACTTTTCTCTTAAATTAGGATTTGGTGAATTACAGAATATATCCAAAGCGTAAATTAAAGCACCTGAAAAAAAAAAAAAATTCTCATTAGATTTGACTTAAATTAAAAAAAAAAAAATTGTATACCTTTTGTAACAGCCTCTTTTACAATTTTCGTAGTAGAAGATAAACCGTAAAGCGTATCCAAAGTGAGCTGTTGGGTTTCATGATCCGGCAATGAATACAAAAGCAAAAGCAGATGCCCCAGGACCTGAGAGGCTCCAATGTCGTTAACGCATTCGTGATTTTTGGTGACGCTGTGAATGACTTCGAGGGCTCCTTTTTGAATCACTTGCAAATTATCCAAACTTAGCAAAGCGAATATTAAACGGAAGTAGCCGATGCACTGAATCTCAACGCCTAAAAAAAAAAACGACTTTAAAAACTGAAACAATTTTTTTTTCCTTAAATTTTATAAATATTTTTTTTTGAAAATTATCACCTTGATTATTTTTTATAACATTTTTCAAAGCCGTCAGAGTTAATACAGCTTCTGTAACGACTTCCTGCCCCTCAGCAACTAATGAGAAATTTGAACATTTTCGTAAATCTTCAAATTTCTTTCGTAGGAATTCCAAAAGATCTATCGTGAAACCTTTGGGATTCTAAAATCAAGGAAAAAAGAAAAAAAAAAAAAAAACATTAAAATTTTTGAAATTTAGAAAATTGATTTTTTAGCCCTACATTAATTTCGTGTACACTTACTTCGAGTGGGAAAGTTGGCTGATCGTTGAAAACCCTAATGTATATATCTCCGACTTTAAATTCTTTATCGTGAGCGGTGTATTTGAAATCGATTGCGCAGGAAGGTTCATCGTTTATAAGATGAAGCTTATTTTCTCTTTGAGCTTCTAGATATTCTAATAGTTCGGCTCTTGTTGTGTTGTCCCATAAGAGATACGGATTTTGTGAGTTACTATTAAGAATTTTTAAAACCTAGAAAACAAAATGGAATTCAAATTAAAATTATTAAATATTTCGGTTAATTATTCACTGGAATATTTATTTATACTAGAATTATTACCTCTTCTGGGTTATTATTAGTTAACTGACGAGCTATGTATGGTGTCAATAGATTTTCTAAGGCAGTCCTAGCCAATTCGTTCTTTGGAGAAGCTAAATCCCCTGGCAAATATCCGCCCAGTCTGGCGCAGGCGTAAACTGCTGATTTGGCAAGTTTGTTAGCCACTTCCTATAAGCAAAAAAAAAAAAAAAAAAATTATGAGAATTTTCAAAAATTTTCGAAGATTATAAAAAATACTAACCTGATGGTTGTCTTCCTCACTCCTTTCAACCCCTCCTTCCTCTAAAGTGTAATCATAATTAAACATGAACAATAAAAGATGCCAAAGGGCACCGGACTGCAATAATTGCATCTGAAGAATGCTATCAACAGCTAATGAACCGACGCACTCTGTAGCTACTGCGCAGAGTTTCGTCAAGTGCTAAAATCAAAAAAAAAAGAAAAAAATTACAGACCAGAAAAGGAAAAAACATAAAAGCCTCAATTTTTTAAAATAAGAATGTGCTTTTTCCGACGCCTGACCAAAAAAAAAAAAAAAAAAAAAAAAAAAAAAAAAAAAAGATATACCTTAAAATAAAGGAGACGGCAAACATCTTTAATGAGCTGTGGCATTTCCACCATTTTATCTCTACAAGCTTGGAATCGACCAGCGACGCTATAACAACGAGTGATATGGGTGCAAACTTGAACCGCCACATCCGTAGGTTTAGACGAATTACTCAAAACGGACACGCAGCGGGAATAAGCGTCCAATAAAACATCTAAACCTCTTTCTCTTCTTAGTTCCTCTGCATTTAAAGCTGAACAATGTACTGTATGATAGGCTAATTCACTAGCGGCAGACAAAAGTGGTGCAGATTTTGAAAATAATTGGTCGTCGGAGGTTTCTAACTGGATGGTTTTGATTAGTTGAGGGTAACCCGCATATTTATAAGGCTGCAATTCTGAAAAAAAAAAAATTATAACTTTGTATTCAGATTAAATTTGGATTGAGATAAAAAATTACCTTCGGAATATCTTTCGAAAAGAATGCTCTGCGTTTTAAGGACTAAAACAATATTATCCGGATTCGGCCCGTCCCCACTCCACGAGCTCCTACTACACAAAAATTCGTAAGCTTGCGTAACTTCCTCAAACTTATTCCTCCCGTCCGGATTTTTATCAGGATGATATTGCTGAGCGAGGCGATAGTAGGATTTCCGAATTTTGGCTTCGTCATGTTGAGTCCCCCTTTGCAACCCCAAAACTTCGTAGGCATCGTCCACCGACATGGCGGGGGGTTTTTTCTCGACTTCCTTTTTCCAAGTCTCCAAAACGTCTTTTAAAAGCTTGACCGAATCTTTAATGGGCCAATTCGGAAATCTAACGGTATCACATAAATGTCGGAGGTAGAATATGTTACAAAATAATTCGTTTTCGAGTTGAGGGTATCTGATCGCGGGGATCATACAATGTTGGTAAGGGGCTCGAGTGTTGCTCCGAAGGCGTGGGCTAAAATCTGAGACGTGCAAAGCTAATTTTTGAATTAAAAGTTGTCTCATGTCTCGGTTCCATATGACTTCCGGCGTGTCGAATTCGCCTAAGAATATTTGAGCGAACTTTTCTGGACCGTGATTTTCTAAATAACTTAACATCGCTTCCGGCAGCAGCGGGCCTAGGACGCTTCTTTGCAAAATTTCCGACGCGTTAGGCTAAAAAAAAAATAGTATATTAACTTCGATCTTAATAACAATTACTAATATATCGATTTACTTTTTTTAAAAAATGAATTAAAATTTTTTTTTAAATGCCTCAAATTAATACTCACATCTTCATTTCTAATAGCCTGGTACATGTGCGTTAATTTAAGGAATCTCGCAATCGGCAAAACATTCGAGCCGTTATACATTAAAATAAAATAAAAGATTCCAGTGAGGTAAACAGTCGATATCTTTGAATTATCCTTCATGACTAGATACATTAAAGAAGCGACTTTTTCTACTAGCACCGGATCGAAAGTCAATAATAACTGAACAATATGAAGTAGACAAGTTGAATCAGAAAGAATTTTTTTAACCCGAGGTAAAGGCCGAATAATAGCGTCCTCTGCATCTCTGTAAATAAAAAATTAAATATTAAACCTGTTAGCAAGGGGAGCTTTCAAAAATATTTTTCAATGTTTTGAAATATTTTCAAAAATAATTTACCTGCTTGGAAAATATTCACACATTTTAATTAAAATGTTCAATATTAGAGAGCCAAGGTCACTTTCGTTGAGCACCGGATTCCCTTTGGCGAGGAGACACCATTTTAATTGGGAAACGTTTTGTAATTGTCTCCAGCCGTCCATGCCCATCGCCCAGCATTTGGTTTTAGCGTTGAGTTGATTGGTTGCCCAAAGTTCTTTGAGGTCGTGAAAGCTAACTGGTCCCTTGGTTTCGCCGTTCAGTTGATAATGCCATTCTTTTTCGTTATCCCTCTGCGAATTAGGCCCTGCTTCTATCACATTTGTTTGGGTTGGTATCACAGCTCTTAAAAAAAAAAGGAAAAAACGAATTTAAATCGATTAATTATATTCAGTTCACAAAAAATTTTTACTTTTATATTTTGTGTAAAAAAAATACCTTGAAGTGTGTAAATGTGCTAAAGTAAGTAAATCAACTAAAATTCTTATTCCGTTAGCGTCCATAATGTCTTTTACGTTTCTTTTGTCCAAAATTAATTTCTCTATAAACATTATTAAACGGTCTCTCTCCAATTTATCACAGCACTGAAATCAAAATTCCAAAACATTAGCACCAATTTAAGATTATGTTTAAAAAAAAATTTTTTAAAAATTACCCTGTCTAACATTCCTATAATATATTTGGTGTCACTGAATGGGCCGATATCTTCATAATGCCGGCCGTAAACAATGGACATGGCTTGCAAGCACATGGATTTCATTTCAGGCTTTGGTGTCAAAAGGAATCGATGATAGAGGACGTTGAAAAATTCGTAGCTGAAACATTTACAATATATGTAAAATATTTCTTTGAAGAAATTTTATTACGAATTTTTGTAAAAGTTACGTACGAACGAGCTATTGGAGCCTCATTACTTTCATCCTTTTCCAACAATAATCTCAAATAATACTCTCCTATTTTGATTTCATTTGCTAAACATAAATAGTTAACTTCGAATTCTTGATGGTTCCAAGATATCAAAGCGTTCCCGCATAATTCTCTATCCGAGTTAAACGTTCTAATTTCATTTTCTAAGGCATCTCGGAGTTCGTCTCTTGTCTATAAAAATGGGGAAAAACATAATAAATTAATAATAATTTAAAATAAACAATAAATAAAAATTTAAAATTAAACCAGATTGTTTTTTTAAACTCTGTTTTTTTTTTAAAAGCATTTATATTCTTATTAATTAAAAAAAAAATGAGTTAGCCAATTTACCTTGTGATTCCAAATTAACGAAGGTAACGCATGATCCTGCTTAAATTTATAATAAAAAAGGCTCCAGTTAGAAGTGCTTTTAATCCTCTCCCTTCGTCTTCTCAATACAACTGGTCTGTCTTTTCTCTCCTTTTCCTTAATCCTCCTTTCAAACCCCCATTTTGCTCCCCAGTGCTGCAAAGCGTGATCCAAATGTTTCTCCACGATTTTCAATTGTCTTTCAATCGTTATCCATTGAGGCCCTTTCTTATGTTTCTCAGAATGTTCTTGAGCTAATTTTAAATTATCTCTTGAAATCAGTCTTTCCTCTGCTAAAACGGAATCTGGAACTTTTTCTTGAGAATCTAAATATGATATCAATCCCGAAGGCTGCAATAAAAATGAACGAAATATATTTTTAAAAAAATAAATAAAATTTAAAAATAAAAAAATTTACCATAATTCGCCGTAATAACCCCATAGACGTGGAATGTTCAGTTACCCAAAGACCAACTAAATGTCTTGATAATTGTCGATGAGCTAATAACCTTCCATCTGTAGCTTGCGTGAAAAGTGCTGTTAACAAATGTTTAGGAAGAGCACCTTCAGATAAAGCTAAGTTTTGCATTTTAGCAGCGACAGAAGCTTCTCCTTCCTCGATTAATGCTCTCATTATTAATCCTGCACCTTTGACGACAGCTAAAGATGTGTGCTGTGGAAAAAAGATGCAAAAATCGTATTTCGTATCATTACTAATAATTTTTAAGAAAGTACCTGAAAAAGCCGAAACAATCCTCTTCCCCTGGCCGCAACCATTTCCAACAAATTATCAAAATCTTTCCCGTCCGTTGTCTCGCTATAAGGAACACATAGTGAAAATGTCAAAAAATCTAACATAGAAGAAACGACTAAAGCTGCGGTTCCACGATTCTGAAAAACCATAAAAAAAAAAAAAATGATTGCTAAGAAAATTTTAAAAAATTCATAAAAACATACAATGTGGTTCATCCACATGTCCAGCAATTTCTCTAAAAATATTTTATTAGAGAGTATTGAAGATTTGTTCAATTGCTCTTGCCGAAGCTCATAATCATCATGCATAGGATGCATCAAGCAGCAAATCATGTCAATGGCAGCATGAGTTACAGCCTCATCGTTTCTTTTTAAAGCTGAAACTACTTTTTTCCCGATGTTCTCCCTTAGCCTGAAAAGATAAAAAACAAAAATAAGAACAATTTTTTTAATTTTTCAAATACTTTTAAAACTTTTTTCTTACCCAGGCAACATTGTAAATGCCGAAAATCCAATTTTAGAAGCGAATAATCTTCTCAAAGCGTGAAACTGAGCTTCCAGTTCTTTTCCAGTTATATTAGATGGTTCTGATTCGTCTGCTGTTAACGCTTGTAAAGCGTTGTTAATTAATTTTTCTTTGCTTTCGGCGAAAAAAGTCTGAAACAAAAAAAAAAAAAACGATAAATATAATTCTTAGCGTTAGGTAAACAAATAACAATAAGCAGTCCAAATAAAAACTTCATCAGGTTTTTTTTTTTCTTTTTTTGGTTCTTACTCTTCCAGACACAATTGAATTTTTTTAATGACTTACATCTTGGGTTACCGAATGTATCAATCCGCTATATGGAACGTTAGCGTTAAACCTATCGATCAATTCAGACAAAGTGCGACTTCCAGGACGCTGATGAAAAAACTTTAAATGCAACGACTCAACTTCTTGCTCTAAAGGCAATATTAATGGTCCCCAACGCTTTCCTCTGTTTGAAGGATGCATTTTCACGTGGACATCGTGATTTCCTGATCCTCGGACAGCATCTAACAATGTAGCTAATAAAGAATCTCTGGCAAAGTACAATTTGAAACGTTAATCAAAAATATTAAAACCACATTTAAAAAAAAAAAGATTCTACCTGTCAGATGCTGTATAATTCCTCGTATCACCATTCAAATATTCTATTGTAAATAATTGTGGATTCTCTTTATTGCGAACAAAAGCAAACACATCACTAAGAGGTCTCAATGTACAAATGTTGTAGGTTTGGGGATCCCTTTCTAAAATGCAAGTTTCACTAAGGCACAATATTCTTCTTTGAGCATCCTGATGTCTATGACTTATTTTATGGACAGTAAACTCAGTAACAGATGTTATATGTTCATCACCGCTGAATTTTCCCAGCCTTTGATTGTTAAATTCTTGGAAAGTGACTGGCTCTTTAATAATCCTTATAGTAATTCCTATGTTATTGGCTGATTCTAACATTTTATTTTTAAGCTCAGTCAAATTATCACAGGAAAAAAGATGCTAAAAGAAAAAAAAAACAGAATGATAAAAAAATATTACAAAGTCAATTTATCAACTTTTGACTTTTTTAATAAAAATAGAAAGCTCACCATCCGACTGAATTCTGCACAAATAATAACAAAACCACCAGGATAATCCTTCACTTCAGAAAAACCCTGTATATCAATGTAAGAATAACTGGCTAGCACTGCATTTGTGGCAAGATCCAACTGATTCAAAGATGAAGCTGTAACTTCCAACAAGACTGGAAGTTTTGTGTCTGACCAATGATGCTTGTATGACTGACATTTCTGAAATTAAAAAGTTATATTCAGATGGTGATTTAATATGAAAATGTAAATTGACATTTACTTACCAAACTTTCCCGTGGCCTATCAGCAAAAAAAGGTTTGTAGGTCAAAACACTGGTTAACAAAGCAGAGCGATGTTCTGTGGAAAATCTCATTGAATCATTTTTCTTTTCTTTTTTGAATGTGAGAATAAATTCTGTGCGATTGGTGCTCGCGGGTACAGGTTGTACATCTACAATTTCTGAGTAGGGCCATTTGTTTGTAACTTCTAATGTAGTTGGGTTATAAGTAGTAACACCAGATGATCCAACAGAAAATACTCTCTTATATTTTCCTTTCCACGGGGAATGCTTAGTGACGTAGAAGCATGTTAAGTCTTCGTTCTCGTTTAACGGTGTCATATTTACAATAGCATTAAAACTGCAACATAAAACCTTTCTTTGTTACTTAAATTAGGCAGTGAATTATTTTAACAGAAACGCATTTATTAAACCAAACAAATACGTACCTCTATTAGGGCATTAAATACACCATAATGTCATTGATTTAACTACTGCATTGAAATTTTACGTATAATTTTCATTCCTAAAATCATACAAACACAACTGGAAACGTTACATATTCGTGCGGGGGAGTGTTTATTGAAATTTGTTGTCTTTTTTTCAACCATGGGAGAAGGTTTTGCAAAGCGGCGACAATTTTCTCTTCTACACACTGCTCTGGAAACATCAACAAATTTTAAAAACAAATCTTATCGTCTTGAAATACAATTGCAAATATTCTGCGATTTAGCCCGAGCAGGCTATGTATTGTAGATAGTTCGAAAAAGGAATTGAAACTTTAGAACCCATAGCAGCATTATTAAACTGGACAATGTCTAATATGGTCGTTAACTGTATAATGATGGTGAGCGATAATTATGTTAGATGGAAAAAATTAAGCAGATTAATGCTTGATGTTCACCGTGAATTACTAACTCATGTACTAATGTGGAAAGACGATTCCAATCTTTCGGAATCCATTTTTCTGTCGGATTTTTTTTTTTTGGTCCTTTCTCTCATAGTTTAATTGACGTTTCGGTCAGGTACACAATTTTTTGATAGGAACTGCTTTTTTACAGTGAAGGTGAAGCTAAGATGACTGTATTAGTAACTCCCATAATCCCTGCTAGAGGGAGGGAGTGTCGGTGGCCATCCATCCAGTAACTGGCCGTTCTCAATGCTGCTTAACTTCATTGATCACGATGCCGTTAGATGAAACGAGTCACCACTCCGACCCCTTCGGATTCACTCAAATTAATGATGTTAATTGAAACTGAAAAAGGCATTTTGCATCGTGACAACCTTGAAGATATTAAAACTTTGATGCAACGCGTAGATGCTAAAGAAATTATTATTATTATTATTTTTTAAAAAAAATTGATAATGGTCAGCTTTAAAATCAAATAACTTAAGTCGTAAAACATTTCATCTGGGTTAGGAATGTATGTCATAGTAGGCAATAAAAAAATTATAACCCTAGGCAAAGTCTCATTGATTATCATTTGAATTACCAGTAAAAAAGCACTGATCTTACCACCAAAGTACCAAAGTACTAACAATCGGTGGTTTTTTTTAATTCGGACTCATTCAAGATTATCAATAAAAGACTTTGACTGGGGAAAGTCAAAAAATTAAGTCATGCAAAAAATGAAAAAAAATATATAACAAATCAAAGATTCAAAAAATATTATCGTACATATACCAATACTTGGAAAATTAATACACCGTAAAATTATTCAGATGATAAACAGAAATGGTTAAACTGTAATACAATCGGTGATTCCCATCACAGTCAGTCCATAAGCATAAAATACTATAACCAAATATTATTTTAGGAACTCTGAATATCAGTCAGTTTAATATTAAGATCCGCTAAGTCCTTTGAAAGTGCATCAAAAACCTTTCTTTTAACATCTAATACTTTCAACTCCGAAGACTGCAGCAAATATTTTGATAATTTGTCAATGCGTAATCGTCGATTTGCTTCTTCTATAACATCTTTCGGGACATACATGTTATTTACAGTATTATATTCACATTTCATAACATGACTATGAGCATCACTATCACAGTCTTTTAGGCATAAAGCACAAAATCCAATTTGGCACGTCCCACAAATGAGAGCTGCACATCCTTCAAAATCATAAAACGGTGCAGTGCATCGTGGACAACGAAGATTTAAAATTTCATCGCGAATATAATTCACAATTTTATAAAGTTTGTCGTCCTCGGTGATCTGAACATCTTTGCAATATATACCGGGATGAGCTGGTACTTCTTTTGCAAGCAGAGCCGTGCAGTCCAAACAAAAATCCGTGAGGCAGTTATCACAGTAGTAAAATGTAGGATCTTCGATTCCTGTTTTATATAAATTATTAGGTAAAAAGATTTGATTGCAGCCAGGCTTCGGGCAATGCTTGATTTTCGAACCGTTGGTCGTTTTAAGATAAGCATCTAACGCGGCTTCATTTAATTTTGGTATAGCTTGAGCGGGAGCTGCTTTCATAATATCTTGAATCGGGAGTAAACGTCCGCATTGATCAGTCGGACAACGTAGAGGCATATCCTGAATTCCGGCACCTCCAGCTGCACTAGCGAACATGGTTCGAATGCATCCCATACAAAAGGCGTGATTGCAGATGCTCGTGACCATAAATTCCTTGTCGACTTCACAAAAGCAAACGCCGCAGTCACGTGCAACAGCTGGCTTCTTTTTCGGTTCCCACTTCAAGCCCCTACTCTCTAAAAGTGATTCAAAACGATCACGAGTTTCGTTGCTACTCGTCGAAAAAATAAGTTTGTTTGTACCAATGAGACGATACTGCTCTTTTACAAAATTAAAACCTTTACAGATCGTATTAATATAGTTTTTGTTTGTCTTCTGGTAGCGTTCAAGTGCTTTCCGATCAAGCATTACAACGACTTCAAAACAACCAGCTTTCTTCCATTTTTCGATGAGCGTCATAATTCTCTCGAGATGACCTTTTACAACATTTTTAACGTAATCGTTTTTTCCGTATATGCAAATCTGAAATTTCTGATTATCCCAATGAATGTAATAATCAGTGGAGTTTGGTATTTGGTCTTGCATCATTAATCGCCCGGTATAAGTGAAAAGATTCGCGATGTTTGGCGAAGACTGTAAGTCAAGTACGTCCTTTTCTAGAACGGATTCCAATTTTCGTCTGCAATTCCTGATGGTTTTTTCATCCGTATGCCGGAATTTAATCCCAACGAATTTCGACTTCTTTTCTACATGTTGGTTTTTATTTTGTTCATCAGTTCCGGGACCGCTAATGTTTACCCAACAGCCCCATTTTTTAATTTCTTCCAACGCCTTTTTGAACTTCGATTTAAAGCATTGATACAAGTCCGTGTGAACAGAAAAAGTGAAAAGGCGTTCTAACTCAACTCGGAATGGCTGTCCGTAGGAGCTCGAAATTTCCGAATAAGCTTTTTGTAACTGAGAGAAAGCGTTTTCAAGGGCAACTGCGTCCGAATAATGGATAAGAACTCCAGCACGTCCTCCAAATTTATCGAATATGTCGGTAATCGTGACGTCCTTGTCTTTTCCGATGCAACTGTCGCGGAAAGGCTCAAGATTTTTTTCTCTTTCTTCGGGAAGCATGTTCCATTGACACTCCTTAACTGCGTTACGATTCATAAAGACTCGCAATGGGGTAATGGATAGTTTCTTTTTGAGATAATCAGTAATTTCAAATTCGTCGACTGATAGCGATAATCCTTTCACCCTGACTTTTAAAACAGGTTGAACCTAAAAATAAAATAAAAAAAGAATAAAATAATTGGATCAGATTAGAGAATCTTTATGCGCAGGAAAATGTGTGCACAACCGACTTTTAGTCAGAGGCCATTTAAATGGTATGACACATAATGGGGAGAGGGGGTTCGAATCAGAAAGGCTACCACCGAGTTACCATAAGGGTTGTGCCCCAAATTTAAATTTTTTTTGGACTTTTACCCATCGATAGGACCTAGTGAGGGGGTAAATTAGGCCATATATTAGGGTCAAAATGAAAGCCGTTTCTGAGACGGGGATGGGAGTATTAATTAAGTTTTAGTTTTTTTGGCAGAGAATGGGTTGTCCAATTGAAGAATCCAAAAAAACTGAAAAAAAGCTCTTTCAAATTGTTATTTTTTTAAAAAATGGCCCATTGGCCAAAATGGCCAATTAAAGGGAAAAAAAATTATTTTTTTCATGTTAGCTTCGCAGGACCAAAATTTCGCTATGACAGTCAAAAAGTACGTCAAAAATTGGCCTAAGTGCATGTGCTTCTAAATTTTTCTTTCAACAAGAAAGTGGCCAAAAAAATGGCCAAAATCGCAAAAATCGCAAAAAATTTTTTATTTAGGGAAAAAAGGTTTTGCGATTTTTATGACTTTGGCAAATGGCAATTAAATTTGGCCACTTTCGCCCTTAGGGTCCCAAGGCGAGATACATGATTTCGGGCCAATTTTTTGCATACTTTCACATGGTGAAGGCGAAATTTTGGTCCAGCGTGGTCTTCGTGGCGAAACAAATTTTTTAAGATTTCGGCCATTTTATGGCTAATTTGGCCGTTGGGGAAAAAAACCAAAAAAATACGTATCTAGACCAGTTTTTTGCGTACTCTCACGAGGTAATAGCGATATTTGTGTGCGGCGTCTACTTTGTAGCGAAAAAATTTTATTTAACTTTTGGCCATTTTTTTGGCCACTTTCTTGTTAAAAGAAAAATTTAGAAGCACATGTAATTAGGCCAATTTTTGACGTACTTTTTCGCTGTCATAGCGAAATTTTGGTCCGGCGAAGCTAACATGAAGAAAATAATTTTTTTTCCCTTTAATTGGCCATTTTTTAAAAAATTAACAATTTGAAAGAGCTTTTTTTTAGTTTTTTTGGATTCTTCAATTGGGCAACCCATTCTCTGCCAAAAAAATTAAAACTTAATACTCCCATCCCCGTCTCAGAAACGGCTTTCATTTCGACCCTAATATATGGCCCAATTTACCCCCTCACTAGGTCCTATCGATGGGTGAAAGTCCAAAACAAATTTAATTTTGGGGCACAAACCTTATGGTAAACCAATGGTAGCCTCTCCTTATAAGCTAAGTAATACCGAAAGGGAAAGAGGATCAAAAACAGCAAAAATTATTCTGATGTAACATTTAAATGGCCCGTCAGATCCTAAGAGGATTTGGACAGTTTGAAAATAAATAACTTCACGTAAATGAAATCATAAAACACATACCTGATAAATGGCACTTTCCAAAAATTTCATTTTTCCTCTTTCCACTCGGTAAACTTGAGGATCTTTTGAAGTTGGTTTAGGAGTTAGTTTTCCTATTGCGGTTGCCGTCGCTCCTGAAAAGTGAAGTGGAAGTAGATCCACAATTCGATTTCCCTCTTGATAGGTCTCGACAGTAATGGTTGCGTTTCCGGTCGAAAATCCAACAGGCCATGAGATTTTCAATTTTAACTGTTCAGCTCTAGGAATGGCTCCACTGGAACCGTCACCCAAATGAGGTGCAACTATAACGTCGCTTTGAATCGCACTCAGTTCATCCTTCAGTTTATTTAAAAGAGAAACCGCATCGTATGGTTTAAGAAGCTTTACAACCCCAGTATTTGACCTTTCTTGAGGAACAAATTGAAGGCTCGAAACTTTATCCGAAGAAATTTTCGAAAATATGAACTGCTCGAAACCCTCGCGACTGCAATTCCTATCTAGGTTCCGAAGATAAAAGGTGTTGTACTCTCCGGAAAATAATACTGACGTGACTTCGTAACCTGGACCAATTACAAGCCGAGTATTTAACAACCAAGTTTGCTCTAATGTTTCTTTTTCTATTACACCCATAGCACGGTTGATCTCCTCTTTTAATTTCAGCTCCACTGTTGGACGAAAGAACTTTGAACAAAAACCACGAAGGGAACCGGCAAAGAGATCCGCACCAAGCGAACAGCTTAACTCTTCTTCCAACCGAGGTAAATTTACCAGTCCCTATCCGAAAATGGCTCTCAAGACCGTATCGGAAACTTTCAGTTCCACGACTTCCGTTGGAAGCAATTCTTGCTTATCAAGACACCTTTTGTAAAAAATTTCGCTCTCTTTTTGAATCCAGTCCAATTCGATGCGGCTACTCGACGGAAAAAACGTCGTACCGGAATCTGGGTATTTTAAAATTTGATCGAAAAGTATCCAGTTTGGAATTGTACTGTCGCTAATTCCGTTTGTCGTCTGTACGAAGCTTGCTTTGACAGGCAGAAACCCAGAAACTTCCGGCTCTAATGCAAAATAGTTTAGCCGATTTCGACCTCTGCCCTTGATGTTCACCCGACAAGCGGCGTGAAGAAAATAACCCGAACAAAATAAACGAAGTATGCCATTATCGTCCGGCATTAAATCCTGCGCTCCGTTCCAAAGTCTCGTACGTGAAAATACGTACTCCAAATCCTCCACGGTTTTTTCAGCGGTTCCAAATGCTTTTCCATTAAGAGAATTCTTTTTAAGCCACTCCGCTCGGATTTTCTTTTTTTCTTTACCGTTCAACTTGTCATCGTCTCCAGTGAGTGATTCGTACTGGGTGTACAGTTTAAATATGGTAAGGATGTCTCCGTCTTTGTGCTGGAAAGGCTTCCGCTTTTCATCAAATTTTGTTTTCGTTTCAGTATCAGCATCTCTCCCGGCGTAATTGAAAAATGATTTCGAAACCGAAAGAAGTGCAGCTATTTTTATGGCGACCATTCCGGCTCCTTCCCGTATCCCCGTATAGATCATCCGTACCATTTTCGGCTCCTGCTGGGACTGCGAAATAAGTTCCCCCAACTCAGTAAGTTGCTTGCTAAATTTTTCGATGGCCCCCAGAATAATCAAAATCCAGCGGATTTATACCCATTTTTCGAAGGTAAAGTATCGCAAGAGGAAGAGGGCGACGGAATATTTCAGGAAGAGTGTTAATATTCATAGTTTGGAAGTCTTCTTCGGAGTATAATTTATAGCAAACCCCCGGCTGAGTTCTGCCAGCTCGGCCCTCTCTTTGTAACGAACTGGACTGAGAGATGCTCACGGTTTTGAGGGACGAAATATTTCGCTTTGGGTCGAATGTCATTTCCTTCTTGACGCCGGAATCCACCACGTAGACGACACCATTGATGGTAATCGAAGTCTCAGCAATGGGTGAGGCAAGGATGATTTTTCGAAATTTAGATGAATCCAGTTCATCGAAAACTCTCCTCTGCTCTTCCGCTTCCTGGGCTCCAGACAGTTGATAAACTACAGGAGAAAGAAGCTCCGTGTTATTAGCCGCGACGTTGAGCTTTTCCTCCAACCAGATGGCTCCCCTGCGGATTTCGTCTGCACCCGGTAAAAAGCAAAGTATGTCTCCGCTACTGGTCCCTGACGAAATATGAATTTCGAGTGCAACCTCTACGACGGCCTCTATAATGTCTCCATTTTCCCCTAACTTAGAGGTTCCACCTCCGATCGGAGGTCTGTAAATCCGTTGAACTGGATACATCCGCCCCTCAATTTCGATGATTTTCGCTCGATTATCGAAAAATTTGTGAAAGGCGACTAAGTCGATGGTTGCTGACGAAACAACAATTAATATATCTTTCCACAGCGGATCCGATTTTTTCAACATTCCAAGAAGGATGTCGCAAGTTATACTTCGCTCGTGAGCCTCGTCAATAATTATTGCTCCGATATCAATAAATTCCTCTTCTCGTCGGTTCATAAGACGCTCCAACATTCTGCTCTCCGTCATGAACTCGATTTTGGTTTTTCCTCTCACCGATTTAGATCTGAATCCACCGATTGAATAGCCGACCGGGAAACCCGCTTTAGCCTGTCTGTTTCCGCAAGCGTATTCAACGCTCACTCGATCGGCAAGTGAGACAGCAGCTATTTTCCTTGGCTGGGTGCAGATGATTTTTAAACCGGACATACGGGGGTGATCAGCTAGATATTGAGGGAGCTGAGTACTTTTTCCTGAACCGGTTTGTCCTTGCACAATCAAAAATCTGAAAATATTAAAAAAATAATTATCTATTGACTTTGGATCACTCATCAAAAATTTTTTTAGGATAGAGAAACTGCAATCTTCAGCCTCGATGAAATTCCAAATTTTGCAATTTTAAATTCAACCGATTTTTCTTAATTCTCAGTTAAAGGCGGTTCATTAATTACGTCATCACTTATTCCCGATTTTGAACCCCCTCCTGTTCCATCGACATCAATAAATAGGTTATTTTTATTGAAATTTAACACTATTAATTAACATTTATTAATAATTAATAAATTAAGTTTAATTAGTAAAATTAAATTTAATCAATGGAAATTTAAAATTAAATTTAATCAATCGAAATTTAAAATTAAATTTAATCAATCGAAATTTAAAATTAAATTTAATCAATCGAAATTTAAAATTAAATTTAATCAATCGAAATTTAAAATTAAATTTAACCAATTAAAATTTAAAATTAAAGTTAGGCAATTAAAATTAAAAATTAAATGTAATAAATTAAATTTAAATTAACATTATTAATTAAAATTTAACATTATAAAATTAATTTCACGAACTCTCCCTTGCCCCCAAAATGATGACGCAATTAATGAACAGTCTCTTGAAAAAAAATGCCTGGACTTCAATTATAAGGGCTGCAAACTGCCTTAGACTCTTTACCCTTTCATTTAAAACGTTCCACCATTCCTTTATACATTTAGTCTAAATTACTCCATGAATCCTTACCTATTTTCTTCATCGAATTGATCAATATAATTATCTATTTCTGACCGCTTTCCAAAGGCAGGCAGGCGGCCAGAAAATCGGTACGATTCTCGTTTTCGCTGCTCATCGTCATTAGCCCGAGCCACGACTGTCTCGTAAACTCGCAGTTGGTTTTGAAGTTCTTCAAGCTGAGCTTGCTTTGCTTTGAGGATCCCGGCACACCGAGAATCATTCGGATTAAAATCCACATCCTCAACGGTGTTATAAAGCTCTAATAAAGCTTCATCTATCAATAATGAGTGTTTAGCGATCAGACGGTCATCTAGAGGGACGGAGCGATTTGGAGTTGGTGTCACAAGCTGCCAAGGGTAAACAATCGGAAGAGATGTAGATGATTCTGCCTTTGCTGCAGTTGACCGAAGTGGAAACTTATATCTGAAAATATGGAAAAATATAAATAACCAAAATTGAGAAACTGAAAACGCATTGATTAAGTTTTGATAAAGTCATTGATAAAGTTTGTTTTTTGAAATACAGAAGGGAAAGACTGTTATTTCTTAAAAGATGTGTGACATCATTTTTATGAGACTTTACTGACAAGTTATTATGACTGCATTCGATTTCATTAAGTCAAAGTGCAAAATATAGACATCGAATTAGCCGATAATACATATGCACGATCAGATAAAATGAGTAAGTTTATTATCTTAGATTAAAATGCATTTGAGCTTTAAATAAAATTATTTCCGAGCCAGTGGATGGACCCCAATGTATCTAAACTTACACATTATTTTGCACAGTTTTATAGTCAAAATGAGGAACAGGAATTCAGCGCTCCGGTAATAATTATTCGGACTTCTGAAAATACTTAAATATTTATTAAAAATACATATTCCAGTCACATGCTGACTTGATACTTTCATTCAGTCTAAGAGGCTGAATCCAATTGGTATTATTAATTCATTAAAAATTTAAATATTACTCACTGGTTCTGAACACCCAAATCATCACCATTCTCAAGGTCAATGTCGGAAGTTTTTTTAGAAGTTGGAAGTTTGCTGGGAGATTGATGAACGTTTTGAATCTGTTCTCTAAATTCTTCCAGTTGGGAGATGCAGAGTCGTGAAAGCTGCTGTAAACTAAAATCAATGGCTATATTAAATAAAATACTAGCATCAGGCATCTTTCAGCCCTAAACTTTCGTTTGAATATCTTAAAACAAGCCTTAAAGCAATTATTTCGACTAATAGCAAAATAAACTGGGTCGTCCAACTGAACTTCGTATTTTTCACATAAACAACAATTTTTTTCAAATTATAAATATAACTTACAGTGCTAAATTAATAATTAAAATATTACTCACTCATTTTCTACTTTAGAAGTCTTATTTTCTGAAATTAACACTTGGTTGGAAAGTTGGTGAGATTTAATCTCCATTTCGGAACTATTTTCCAACATATTGGTCTTGGAAACTGACTTTTGGGTGAATAATTGGTGAGACTCCATTTCGAATTTAGGACCCTTTTCCTGATGATCCACTTAAAAGATGAGACTTGGCCAAATGATATGTGAGATGTAGGTTTATCCATTTTAAAACTCTTTTCGAGAAATCAGTCTTAAAAGCTAATGGCTCTTGTCTGAATAACTGGTGTGACTCATTGTTGCCAAGTTTGGGACTCATTTCCGGAAAACTGGCTTTGAAAATTGGCTGTTGTCCAAATAACTGATGTGACTCTTTGTTGCCAAGTTTGGGACTCTTTTCCGGAAAATTGGCTTTAAAAATTGGTGTTGTCCAAATAACTGACAAGATTCCTTCTTGTCAATGTTAAAACTCTGTTCTGCAAAATTGACTTGAGAAACTGATTTTTGCCCATAATGCCGGTGAGACTCTTTTTCCCTTAACTGAATACTCTGTGCTTCAATTTTGTGAACTTGAATATGGTCTTCAAGTTCTTCCAGTTCAGCTGTTTTATTAAAATAAAACTGTAGAAGCTCTGGATCATCAATATCATTTAGGTCTCTATCCTGGATAATTTCAAAAATTTCAGCAACCAGTTGATCTCTCTGAGTCTCTAAATTGGATAGAGACTCAGCAATACTATTTTCTTGAAAAGAGGCACCATTTTTATAGAATTCAACATTATGAATTGGTGTTGACCCAACTGGAAATTCTGACCTGAAATTTAATTTGAATAGAAAATATCAATCATATTCAACCTTTGGATTGCTTAAAATCTTTATCAAATTGGGGAAAATAACTGAATTTTTATTTGGCAATTAAACAAGAATTTAGTTACACAAATAAATGATTAGGTACACTATTTTCTAAAATTTTTAAAAATTCATTTTGAACTGGATCAAAATTTTATTTTTGAACGATGACTTGAGACTTTCCATGCGCACTTAAATTGTAAATTATCGTGAGATTCATCATTATGAGTTAAATATTTATTAATCATTCTGCTTAGTTTTATAAAAAAAAAAAAAAATGAATAATCAAAACATTGCTTTGTGAACAAAGCACATAAATATCAATTCTACTGGCTTTTGATTTATTCCCCTTAATTATTTTAGATGTTCATACCATTTTTATCTGCTTTGGAACTAACCTGTTCAACGAAACTGGTCCATTTAAAATATTGTTATGTCCAGGAGACCTTGGAATAGCAGCTGAATTTCCTGCTTCCTCAGCAAGGTCTGCTCTTCCTCTTGATGGTGTTGCCATTCTTCTTCCTGACTCGGTCGAAGATTGTTGTCTATGATTTGTCAAACAATAATTAAGGTGTCAAAAAATCCAGCCTTATTATTCTTTTTTATATAAATACCTATCCAATTTTTGACCCATTCCAACACGCCCAACCTCTGGATACAGTTCGACTTTGTTTTGTTGTCACACAATCATCAGAGTTAGGAAAAAAAATAATAACTTTTTTTTTATTCTGTTTCACACCATCAATACGTATACATGTAATATAAAAATTTTAAAGCAACAATCTCAAATTACATTTTTGCTGACTCAACATTTAGAAACGTGTAAACGACAACGACTAGGGAGCATTTTCAACAGAAATGAATTAATCTAATCATTCCAAATTTCTAAATTATCACCAACTATTTTAGAGCGAACGTCAAATATAATAATAAGTAGAGAAAAGAAATCGATAACCTTATCTATTTCAATATACCGGCCAGATCAAAACCAAAACAAAAGTCACGTGTTTTATTGTCAAATTCACACCTTAGCATAGACATATAATGCCTGTGGTTTGCTCGTTTGCACTGACCAGTGACGTCCACTATCCTTTTATTACCCTATGGTGGGTGACGTCACGTCAGTGAAATCGGGTCGGACCGGGACGCGGAAGTATTGTTTGGTGTTTTTTTCGATTTTTTCAGGTTTTACTTATAATTATGCAGGCGTTTGAGGTAAGAAGCAATTTTCTTAAAAGTGTATGATTCGAAGGAGAAATGATTGAGCGCTGCCTTCCTTAATGCAAATATTTATTACCAATTATTTTAATTGAAAAAGTAACTAACGGGCTCCGCTAGGCAAGGGCTGTATGCTTCGTTTGACGCCACTTCATAAATTCATGTTTTGCAAAATTCAAAGTATACTTTATAAAAATGAAAAATGTAAACTTATAATGTAACAAAAAAGGAATCAGTCTTAATAAACAACATATTCGTATCGGCAATACAATTCTTCAAAGTTAATTTACCATGACTGGTTCATTTGGATTAAAATTGGGGGACGCTTCATGGTTGTTGTTGGATATGTTATTGCTTTTTTCAGTTTGATCTCCCTCCATTTCATTTAACTGATCTTTCATGAGTTTTAAATTTGTAATGGATTCTTCTTCGTTTTCCTCTAAAATTATTTCTTGAACTGTAACTGATACTCGACGCGATGGTTCTGTTTTCACTGGATCTTTATAATATTCTTCATCGGAGCTTTCCTGAAATATATCAGAAGAAAATAAGCAAATAGCTATGATGTAGAATTCGAAATGATGAAAAGTAGGATGGAGAAGATAACTGAAATAATGATTTCACAATTTCTCCATACAGTTTACCCTTTTCATGCCATGCTTATTGTTAACTGTTATAGAATTGTGAAAATATTTTTTGTGTGTTTCCAATTTCACATGATAAATTATAATTGAATACCACTTTTTTAAAATGGTTACTGTAGGCAAAGCTTATTACAGAATTTGATAAAAGACAAATATACAATAACTGAATTTTTTTTAGGCTACCTTTAAAAATTTAATTTGAAAACTGACCTCTGAGCCGGAATTTTCCTCTGAGTATTCTTCAACTTTATGTGCTTCAGTTTTTTCATTGTTTTTTATTAATTGCTGCAAAAAAATTACGAAAGAAGTTTAAAAAATTGATTTTAAAATTTTTGATTGGTGTGATGGAAATTACCTCTTCATGGTTTTGGACGTTTTCCTGTGAAACTGAGTTTTGCTTAAGATCACTTGGCAAAGGAAGTGTTATTATTCCCAAAAAATTTAAAACCTTTCGCAATTTTCTGACAAATAATTTCAAAGGCCATTTGGAGAAAGTTCTGCAAATGATATTAAGTTGAGGGGGATTTTGATTTAATCTTTGTGCCGTTAATTTTTGTTTGTTCCTTATGTTTTTTGATCCTATTATTCGAAGATCTGTAAGATGTCGCCGTATTTTTTGAATTGACCTGAAAGAGTTAAAGAAAGCGGTTATGGCGATGAAACATCAGCTATTCTTTAGGAAACTAACCGTTCAATATCTGCAGATTTTAGTGGTGGCTTTTGTATTAAAAACAAAATAATGTTGACGTAAAGCTGACACAATATGAAACTGAATAGAAAGGGGAGAAACAATAACGATAAAAGAGGTCGAGTGTCGTAAGGCAATGGAATTTCTTCTGGCGCTGTATGAGCATGGCCATTTTGACAATCTTTATGACCTAAAACAAGATAAGAAAAAAAGATGGAAAACACTCTTTTTTTTTTTTTTTTTTTTTTTTTTTTTTTTTTTTCTGAAAATTTTTATAATGTTACCTTTACTGATCTCCTTGGAATGTTCCATTGATTTTGCAGATTTGAGCCATCCGGCAGTATTTTGAATCACTTGCAAAGCTC
This sequence comes from Liposcelis bostrychophila, assembly GCA_037577465.1. Lineage (NCBI taxonomy): Eukaryota > Metazoa > Arthropoda > Insecta > Psocodea > Liposcelididae > Liposcelis > Liposcelis bostrychophila. The sequence continues at coordinate 11,348,559 of CM075212.1, forward strand.
CATCGATTTTTTGAAAAGCATATTGGCCAATCGGTATGCTGAGTATGAAAACCGTTATTTTCTCTGCCATATTTTTATGAACCTGACCAACGAAAAAACAATGCTTGATTTATTTTTATTTTTTACAAAAATTCCTTTTTATAATAAGCTCGTTTAACCTTGCCCTTGATTTTGTGTGGCGAAAAAAAAAATCGATTGGACTAATTAATATATAAACCCAGTAATACACATTAATTAAATAATTTTATAGATTTGATAATAGTATAAAGCGCAAACTGGTCACGTGAATCCTTTCTGATATGCCTGATCGAAGTCTGCCGGGTTTTAAAAATCTTATTTAATTTTTAATAGTATGATAAACAAATAATTATTTGCTATGAATCATCCAAATTAACTCATTTTAATTTTTTTTTCTGTCTGGGATTTTTTTTTAATTTATTTAATTAGAAAAAAATGGTTGGAGTTAAATATTGAACTTACATGATTATTTTCTGCTGACGACTGAAGCTGATCTGTGTCTCCTTTGGCTTGGTCCATAATTTTTAGCGTCGAAAAATTCTAGAAACAATCGAACAAATCCAAATAATTATAAAGGGAATATTTTTTTTTTTTTTTTTTTTTTTGAAAATGAATTTGTTGAACACAAAAAGCCGTTAAACTGGAAAAAGATTTTAAATTTATTTAAAGGTCAGACTGTGATCTTGACCTTACTTGCTTTTGTGATGGTATTGATGCATTTTCAGCAAATGTCTCATTCTGAAGGACTTTTTTGTTTATGATAAATGTTTGGGTGATAATTGAAACAATAATTTAAAATAGGATTCCCATTAAATTAAAAAAAAAAAAATTAGGCACTGGCTTACGTGAGAATTAATTTAAATCAATTCATGCGACCACTTCCAATAAAAAATATTATTTCACAAAAAAAAAAAAAAAAAAAATAAAAAAAAAATAAACACTCACTAACAAATTTCAGAATTAATTATTCATGTTGAAACAATCAAAGCGATGGTAGGAAGCTCAAAACTTTTTAATGAAATTAAATCGAAAATTTTCAAGTTGAAAATTGATTAGATTTGAGATAATCCCTTCGACTGTTAATTATCGTGCTTACTAAACGGATTCGGAATCCAATTGAATGGTGATAAGCTTCGGTGGTGGTGGGGTTCACGGTTTCATACTTTACTCGTTCGTCACTCCTGACTCTTATTTAAAAATATAATTTTGACAAAAAAAATGGACATTAATATTTATTATTAATAATACATATATTAGATTTTTTTTTTTTTTTTTTTTTTTTTTTTTACAATTTTATGAAAGAAAGAAACCTTCTAATCATTAACACGAACCCAAACAGGCACAGCAAAATCCTTCTTCGTTTCGTTTTCGCTTTCTGTGTACCGGTACTTTTTTTTTTTTTTTTTTTTTTGTTTAATAAAGACCAATTGTAAAAGGTACGAACTTTCTATGAGGGCACATGAGCGATTTTGAGGAGAGAGTTCTGCTTTGTCTTTTCAAACTTTTTAAAACGTTTTTGAATGACTGATAACACCATAACATTGGCAAGTTTCAGCTTGTTTAAAAATTTAAAATATTCCTTTAAACTTCTTCTTTTTTTTTTTTTTTTTTTTTTTTACTTTTATAAGACGAAATTTTATCCATTAATTAATGCGTTTTAGTAGACAGCTGATTCCGAATCTTAATTCAGAAGTTTGAAAAAAAAAAATTTCCAAATAGCAGAGCAATTGAATTTAAAAAAATTTTATTTTATTGCGTTTTCTGTTAGGCATCGCATCATTCCGACATCAAATTTGAAGTATAGGGCATCGAAAACAGTTAGGAACCTCTTCACCCACTATTTTACGAAAAAAAAAATATGATAAATTAAACGAAAACTATATGATATACTATGCATTGCATGCATGCGATGCAGGTTGCCAAAACTCGAAATCGGTAGGAGCTCAATATTGGTTTTAAAGCACAGGGCGAGAAATATGTACGGTGACGAGAGATATTTTTTTGCCCGAAATCATTAATTAATTAGGTATTAATAAAAGTTATAAATAAATAAAGAAAATAATTAAAAATTATGGTTTTTAAAAAAGCGAAAATTAGAATCAGCTTGCCAGATCAGAGCCTGTGCCTGATTACCGTTTTTTTTTTAAAGGCCTGCCATATAAAAAATAAAAATCCATACAGTTGACAATTTTTTTTTACAGTCGCGCTATGCCTGCCTAGGCATTACACACTCTAAAGTTTTTCCTGCCTAGGCACAACACACTCTACTAGAGTGTATCCTGCCTAGGCACAACACACTCTACTAGAGTGTATCCTGCCTAGGCACCACACACTCTACTAGAGTGTATCCTGCCTAGGCACCACACACTCTACTAGAGCGTATCCTGCCTAGGCACCACACACTCTACTAGTAGTGTATCCTGCCTAGGCACCACACACTCTAGATTTTATCCTGCCTATGCATTACACACTCTAGAGTTTATCCTGTCTAGGCACCACACACTCTACTAGAGTGTATCCTGCCTAGGCACCACACACTCTACTAGAGTGTATCCTGCCTAGGCACCACACACTCTAGATTTTATCCTGCCTAGGCACCACACACTCTACTAGAGTGTATCCTGCCTAGGCACCACACACTCTAGATTTTATCCTGCCTAGGCACCACACACTCTACTAGAGTGTATCCTGCCTAGGCACCACACACTCTAGATTTTATCCTGCCTAGGCACCACACACTCTACTAGAATGTATCCTGCCTAGGCACCACACACTCTAGAGTGTATCCTGCCTAGGCACCACACACTCTAGAGTGTATCCTGCCTAGGCATTACACACTCTAGAGTTTATCCTGCCTAGGCACCACACACTCTACTAGAGTGTATCCTGCCTAGGCACCACACACTCTACTAGAGTGTATCCTGCCTAGGCACCACACACTCTACTAGAGTGTATCCTGGCTAGACACCACACACTCTACTAGAGTGTATCCTGCCTAGGCACCACACACTCTAGAGTGTATCCTGCCTAGGCACCACACACTCTAGAGTGTTTCCTGCCTAGGCACCACACACTCTAGAGTGTTTCCTGCCTAGGCACCACACACTCTACTAGAATGTATCCTGCCTAGGCACTACACACTCTAGAGTGTATCCTGCCTAGGCACCACACACTCTAGAGTGTATCCTGCCTAGGCATTACACACTCTAGAGTTTATCTGTCTAGGCACCACACACTCTACTAGAGTGTATCCTGCCTAGGCACCACACACTCTACTAGAGTGTATCCTGCCTAGGCACCACACACTCTACTAGAGTGTATCCTGGCTAGACACCACACACTCTACTAGAGTGTATCCTGCCTAGGCACCACACACTCTAGAGTGTATCCTGCCTAGGCACCACACACTCTAGAGTGTTTCCTGCCTAGGCACCACACACTCTAGATTTTATCCTGCCTATGCATTACACACTCTAGAGTTTATCCTGTCTAGGCACCACACACTCTACTAGAGTGTATCCTGCCTAAGCACCACACACTCTAGAGTGTATCCTGCCTAGGCACCATACACTCTAGAGTGTTTCCTGTCTAGGCACCACACACTCTAGATTTTATCCTGCCTAGGCACCACACACTCTACTAGAGTGTATCCTGCCTAGGCACCACACACTCTACTAGAGTGTATCCTGCCTAGGCACCACACACTCTACTAGAGTGTATCCTGCCTAGGCACCATACACTCTAGAGTGTTTCCTGCCTAGGCACCACACACTCTAGATTTTATCCTGTCTATGCATTACACACTCTAGAGTTTATCCTGTCTAGGCACCACACACTCTACTAGAGTGTATCCTGCCTAAGCACCACACACTCTAGAGTGTATCCTGCCTAGGCACCATACACTCTAGAGTGTTTCCTGTCTAGGCACCACACACTCTAGATTTTATCCTGCCTAGGCACCACACACTCTACTAGAGTGTATCCTGCCTAGGCACCACACACTCTAGATTTTATCCTGCCTAGGCACCACACACTCTACTAGAGTGTATCCTGCCTAGGCACCACACACTCTACTAGAATGTATCCTGCCTAGGCACCACACACTCTAGAGTGTATCCTGCCTAGGCACCACACACTCTAGAGTGTATCCTGCCTAGGCACCACACACTCTACTAGAGTGTATCCTGCCTAGGCACCACACACTCTAGATTTTATCCTGCCTAGGCACCACACACTCTACTAGAGTGTTTCCTGCCCAGACACCATACACTCTAGCTCTACACACCTCTATCTTCCCTCGAGCGGCAATTGTCGAGGTGTTGGGGCCAGGTCAGATCTTCGAAAAACAAATCCCCGAAATAATTTTTAGCGGAAAACAATGAAAAAAAATTGAAATTAATTATTTCAAGGTAAAATTGGTTGGAAAAATAGTAAAACGCAACGCCATAGGAAGTTTCACTCCCAAGTTCCTTAGGCTTTACCGACGTAGAGCCTGTTTAATTTTTTTTTTTTACTAAATTCGAATTTTGTAAAGCTTTATTTATTGCTCTTTTTATTCTTATGAACTTAAAAATACAAGTAAATAACGGATGGACAGTCAATGATGCAGTATTGAACAAGCTGCTTCACCTATGTTTAGCTTATGAGCAAAACAGCTGCTTCTGTGTAGAGTCGTTTATAAGTTTAAAAATAATAAAAACTAAATATTTTGGGGGGTTTTTTGAACTGCTAATTCTGAACCTGAAATCCAAATTTCGAAAAAATTGAAATTAAATATGGAAGAGTATTAAATTAAAAATTTTTTAGTCTTAATTATTTTTACGTGAAAAATAATTGATTTTTGAAAAATTAAGGCAAGTTAATTAATTTTCCGGGAGGCAGTTAATTTAAGACGAGTTGATTTTCTGGGGGGCCAAACGTACCCCCAACGTAAAATCCGATGTTAGATTTGAAATCAGGTTGCCAGAAAACATATAAATTGATATCCATGTGTTATTTTTTCGATAAGTTAAAGAAAAGTTTGTTTTCTGGGGAGCACCAGTGCCCCCTATCGTAAAAAATAATTTCAGATTCCCTTAAAACCCCTGAATTCATACAAATAATATTAAAAAATATTTGGGAAAAATGTTAAAAAAATTAAAATCGAGTTGGCATCACCGATTGCATAACTGAGTAATATCGGGCGCATCACTTTTTTTAAAATGTTCCTTTGGCCTAGTGCTTTACCTTTATAAATATAACGCAGAAAAATAATACTTTGGAGAAACAGGGTATTTCTCGAAATTTGGCCGGCTAAGGGTTGATTGTAATAAATAAATGAAATGAATTTGAATTTCTTCCCGGACTTTATAATTTATGAAAAAAATTTTTTTTTTAACGTCACGTATTGCTATGTACACTCTTTGTATGGGACCAAAATTTTAAACTTTTACAATTAAAAAAAAAAAATTTTTTCCCTTCCTCTCTAGATCTAGACTATAGATACCGGTACTGAAAATTTTCTTTTGCTTTGCTAAATACAATTTTCTATCTCTCCTCCGCAAAGATGATATTACATTTGTAATAAAACATTTGGATGTAATCATTACTAATTTCGTCATTGGTTACGTCTTAGATTTTTAAACCGAGTACGTATGACATTGCTTAGCAACCGGTGAAACCAAAACAGTCCAATCTTTGAATCGATTTAAAAAATTGTACTGATTTGCAAAACGGATGCATTTCTAGTAAAGAAGTCCTCATCAAATGCAATACAAGCTTATTCCATTTAAATTTATTTTCCTGCACATTTTTCTGACAGAAAATCTCATCCCTATCATGCTCCCTCTTTTTTTCAAACTTCGTTTCGTGAAAAGAAACAAAAACGCGACGCGTGGAAAAAGTTTATATTTAATTAATTAGCAAAAGAAATAATTAATAGGAAAAAAAAGTGCTGTACACTTCTGGAATTAGGTGCACACATGCATGGTGCACGATCTTTAATTTTACGAACACATGGTAAATAAATAAGCCCATGTCATTATTTTTCAAGGACATTCGGTTACATAATATTTATAAGCCGGCATATCATAGCAGGGAGGCCATGTGCACACGATAAATACAATATATTTATTTTTTCATTCTTATTTTTGTGCATAAATTAAAAGTTAAAAAATTATGTCATCGGTTCGATTGGTGAAGTTAAAAAATTTACAAAAAACATTTTGCAGGTTAGTGTATTAGAAAATATTCTAATTGTGATTGTAAGATTTTGTTTTGAGGTTCTTTATCATTTAATTGTTTGACCCACGCTTGTTTTTTTTTTATAAAAGCATTTAAAAATTTTTTTTATTTTTTTTATTTTTAGTAGTTGCGCGCGCAGATGTAACGTTTTAATTTAAATGAAACGAAAATGATGTTCGTGAATATGTTGTCATGTATTTATTTAACTGTAATTCGCGGTCAACGAAAACGCACGCGATCCTCGTATATCAATATTCAAGATCTGACATAACATTTATTCCCTAAGATTTGATTTGGGAATTCTTCATTAATTAGAATGGCATCGGCGGATTGTAAAAAGGGAGTCGTGAGCTTAGACGAAGGGAAAAGATTTATTGTTGATTGTATGAAAGCCGTAAAGACTCCAGCCGAACATGCGGAACAATTGGCTGACCTCTTAATTGCTGCTGACTATAGGGGACATTTTAGTCATGGTATGAACAGATTAGGTAAGCGTAAAATACATTAAAGTTTTGATAAATGTTCTTAACTTTTTAAAAAAATAAAACTTTACCAATTTTTTTTTTTTTTTTTTTTTAGAAATGTATTGCAAGGATGTGTCTTCAGGAATTTGTGACGCTAATGCAAAGCCGGTTATATTAAAAGAATCAAGTGCGACAGCTTGGGTGGACGGGAAAAACGGTCTCGGCCCTGTTATCGGAAATTTTTGTATGGATTTAGCTATTAAAAAAGCGAAAGAAACTGGCGTTGGTTGGGTTGTGGCTAAAGGCTCTAATCATTACGGTATTGCTGGATACTGGAGCATGAAAGCTTTGGAACACAATTTAATCGTGAGTGGTGCATTAATGGTCGGAATTCCGGTAGTTTTAATGACGTTCTTTTTTTTTTTACACAGGGTATGAGCGTCACTAATACATCGCCCTTTTTATGTCCTACGCGTGCGAAAGATGCAGCCTTGGGAACGAACCCGTTATCTGTGGCGGCTCCAGCTAAAAACTACGACAGTTTTGTCCTTGACATGGCTACAACAGCTGTGGCTGTTGGAAAGGTATGTCACGTTATTGGATAAAATGCGGGGAATCCTACATGTAGATTTAATGCAAGCCCGGAATGTTACCGGAAAAATTCCCGGGAAAAAAGGCGCGTAGTAAAGTTTTTTGGAGGTGCGCCCTAGACAAAGTGAGTTTTAAGTCCGGCCAATACGTTATAAAAACTTATAACAAGATTATAAGTTTTATTATCTTGTTATAAGTTTTTATAGCGTATTGGTCGGACTTATAACTCACTTTTTCTTGGGGCTGACTTTTGTAATCGAATAATTGCATAATGAAAAAAACGTTATGTGCGAATTAGTGATGTCGATAATTAATCGATATTTTGATATGTCGATACTTATCAGGTTTAAATTATCAATGAATATCGAAAAATTTGTGTATTGATAGTATCGAAATATCGATATTTTTATGTCAATATCGAAATTCGATATTTAGTTGTGTTTTGTCTGCAAAATTCATTTAACTACTAAGAAAAAAACTACGAAAGTTTCATTGAAAAAATTTTTTTCGAATTAATTGGCCAATTGCAATTAATTTGTATCTTCAGTTTAAGGAAAAAACAGGATAAGAAGATAAAATAGCAAATAAGCCTTTTTTTTTTTTTGCTTTTTAGTTTAAGTCACCCAAGAAAAAGTGTTATTATAAAATTGAGTTACCTATTAAAAGCTTAAACTTCGTTATAAAATTTTATAACAAAAATTAATTTCACTTTTTTTCTAAGTTATTTATTTCTTTATTTTCTCTAAGTTCTTTATTTTCTTCTAACGCTTCCCGAATTTTTCTATTTCTGTTTTTCTTTATTTTTGAGTTTTTGTCAAATTAAAAATACAAGAAATAAACCGAAAATTCGGAAAAATCTAGAAAATATTATAAGTCAAAATAATTGGCAACTTAAGAACCATATTGCCGCTTTTGAAAATCAGTTGAAAAGTAGTGTAGTGGATTAAGGCGGCTTGTAAGTCTACCACAAGGCTCGATTTCTATTCCAAAAAATAGTAGTTTTTTTTTTTTTTTCTTTTCTTTTTTTTCCTCATGAAAAATGTTTAAAAAAGAGCCTACAAAGTCCCCATATGCTAAATATAGTGCAATTCAAGCATACAATTAATATATTGCTCAGTTAAAAATTTTAATTATAAAAATTTATAAATAATTATAAAATATAATCGGCCAAAACGTTATAGAGTTATAAAATTTTATAACGCACTTTTTCTTTGGCAGATACCGATTTCGATATTTTCGATATTGATACTTTTGTTTTCGATATTTTGATAGACCGATGTCTTAGTTTCGATATCCGATTTCGATAATTATCGATATTTTCAAAATTATCGACATCGCTGACGCCAGTGCACAGGGAGTGCCATGTAATTTTTTCTACTACGTCACTTTCTGAAATTGAAGATACGGCCTCTGATTGGCTAAAATCGTTTTTTAGAGATCATAAACTCTCAGCCAAAAAGTGACGTCACTTTCTAACGGCTAAAACGATCTCTGATTGGTGGATTCTGCCCATCGCTGACTTTGGCATACTATGTTCCTTTTAGTATAAAATAATTGAATTGGTAAAAAGAGAAAAAGATCTAAATAGGGAGGTGATGGGGGAAACAAGCCTTTGAGGCTCGCCGAATGAGAGGAGCGCAGAGGGAATTTTTCCGGTGCCTTTGTTGGTCGGTCCAGGACTGATTTAATGTGAAGCTCATCACTAGAAAGGGACCACTTAAAAATTGTGATAACGGGTTTCTTAGCCTCCATTTCTGAGTCCGATATAAAGTAATTTAATGTGTGGCGGGGCGGCGTTTCAGAATTTTCAGTTGAAACTAGAAATCTAAATTAACTATACTGCTGCCGATTTTGTATCCAATATTAGTTTTCAAAATTTTAAGTGGACATATTTCAAGTCAGAGAGCCCAAAAACAAATGACTCAAAATTCGATTTATTAGTTTGGCATCTTAAATTTTTTCAGACATATCGGATTCAGAATAAACGTTTTATTTTCCTTATTTCATTCCTACTGATGAGCTTTTCCGAGAATCTATATACTCACACCCCTTATAATTTTCAGTTTATTATTTTCCAAATTACACTATTCACTCCATAATATTAACTTCAAAATCTTGTACTTTATATTAGTTTTACGAATTTCAGATAGAAGTCCAAATGCGCAAAAACGAGCCTATACCAGAAGGCTGGGCTGTGGATAAAAATGGAAAACAAACAACAGATGCCGCCGTAGGATTTGAATCTCGTCGTTTAATGCCTCTTGGTGGAGCAGAAAACACATCCGGTTACAAAGGTTACGGATTGGCTACTATGGTGGAAGTATTTTCGGGGATGCTAGCCGGTTCCATGTATGGTCCAAATGTAAGGCAGTGGTTGAAAACTGATAGGGTAGCCAATTTAGGCCAAGGATTTTTCGCCATTAATCCAGAGTGTTTTGCTCCCGGCTTTGAGGGTAGAATGTCAGATTTAATGGGATTCCTTAGAAATATGGAACCGGTGGATCCTGATAATCCTGTACTGGTGGCCGGAGATCCGGAAAGAGCGCATATGGCTAAAGTCGATAGCGATGGAGGCATCAGTTATCATGAAAATCAACTAAAAGCATGCGTATGTTAAAATTTTTTTTATTTTTTGAATTTTTTTGACAGCTTTACGTTTTGAATTGTAATTTATTTATATTATTAATTATTTTTTATTTCAGGTTGAACTGGCAAATAATTTGAAAGTACCCCAGTTGAAAGTCTTGTAAAATAGGTCTAAAAATCCGCTTGCGCCCGCATTCTGTTGGTAATTCATTTTTGTATTATCTTCCTGCTCCAACTCTGTACAAAGTCGCTTCCACTTAAAATCCACTCTAATGTGTCTTAGTTGGTATTTGGCATTTTCTGACTTTTTCCTTTTAAGAAGCATCTTAAAAGTTTTATTACAGAACTAATTCAGTCGCACATACATATAAATTTTTAAAGCTCAGTTAGGCTCGACATGGAGAAATGTAAAGTTTTATTACTGATTAATTCTAGTTCTGTCAGCTTAAAATAATAAAGAATTCTGTGTTTTTTTTTTTTTTTACAAAATTTTAAATAATTATAAGAGTGAAACGTTTGCTTTTTGTACATACTGTATTTAACTTCTGCATTAAAATTTAAACTTCTCACATAAATGAATATTAATAAAAAAATTAAGTAATCATTTTAAAGTTCATAAAATATACTTCGAAAAAGTCAAAATAAAATCTATCTAAAATTTTTATCTAGGAATTGCAATTTCAGGTCTCAAGCTTTTTTTTATGATTCGGATATCGATCTAGAAATGGAGAAGTCTAAATTTCGGGTATTTACAATACTGGAAACGGACGTTTTTTATTCTTAAAATTTAATCTTTTCTCATACAATTGATAAAAAATCCTCTTGTCAACTTAAATACTTTGTCCTCCTTTTCCATATGTAAGACCGATTTTTCTGTTTTCGGTTCGGAATTTTTTGTAAAAATATGAACTGTTATTGTAGCTGTGAAATAGGATCTTTGCCTTCTCGGAGAGGCAGGTTCTTATGGATAAGGTCGGGTTGCAATACCTCCCGATATCCGATATCACCAATAATCAATATTTTAAAAAATTAATTTGAAAGAATGTCATTAATCTCAAATAATGCTCATACATGATACACTTTATTATTTTGTCACCTCCTATACAACTTAAGCGTAAATGCGTGTGTTATAACACAATAAAGGAGCGATAAAAAATATCTTTATTTATTTAATTATTACCGTTACTTGTTTACACAAGTATAATTTTTGATATATTTCGTATCAAAAATTATTATGAAAATATTATTTCATTGAAATAATACATGTGTCGTGATTATTACCTAGGACGGTTTTTTTTCTGCTTTTTATAGAAAATAATTTTTACTAAGAACAAACTTGGCGTATAAAAACAAAATTTAAGATTTATTTGTTTTTACCGGTGTCCGAAAACTTAAATTTAGTCTTCATTAATAAGAATGGCTCCGACGAATTTCAAAAAAGGAGTCGTGAGTTTGGAAGAAGGAAAAAGATTTGTTGTGGATTGTATGAAAGCTGTGAATACTCCTGAGGATCATGCGAAACAATTAGCGGAGCTTTTAATTGCCGCCGATTATAGAGGACATTTTAGTCATGGTCTTAATAGATTAGGTATGAGTTTAAAAATTAAATTGAAAACTTTTTATGATTTTTTTTCTCTTTTTTTTCTGCAGAAGTATATTGTAATGAAGTATCTAACGGAATATGCGATGGTAAAGCTAAACCGGTTATTTTAAAAGAATCAAGTGCGACAGCTTGGGTTGACGGTAAAAACGGTCTTGGAGCTGTCGTAGGAAATTTTTGTATTGATTTAGCGATTAAAAAAGCTAAGGAAACTGGCATCGGATGGGTTGTGGCTAAAGGATCTAATCATTATGGCATTGCTGGATACTGGAGCATGAAAGCTTTGGAACACAATTTGATTGTGAGTAAAATGTTAAAATAATTATTAATTACTGTATGCATAATAAGTTGTTTTTTTTTGCAGGGTATTAGCATTACAAATTCTGCGCCGACTTTAATCCCCACGCGTGCGAAAGATGCAGCTTTAGGAACAAATGCAATGTCCGTGGCAGCTCCTGCCAAGAATAACGACAGCTTTGTCCTGGATATGGCCACCACCGCTGTTGCACTGGGAAAGGTAGCAAATTAACAAATTTCTGAAGCAGTTGATAGCAAGATTACGAAGTATTTTCCGGATAATACCCTTATGGCAGCTATCAATAATTGTACACAGTCAAAACTTTTATGTAAAAAGTGATATAATTCGACAGTAAAAAAATAAAAAAAGGGCTACTTAGAATTTATGTTAATTTTTAACGTAAAATTGTGTTAAATCGATATATTTTCGTGTTAATTTTTAAAAATTGTATGTAATCTGGCTTAAAACGGTCCACATAAAGTATAGGCTCCTCCGACTTTTTTCGTAAAAATGAAAACACTTAAATATACCTGTTTACCTTAGAGAAGCGTATATTTTCCCATCTCGCAATTATTTCGCAGGAATATTGCTTTCATATAAGCTAAACATAAGTTTAACGGTGGCGCTGCAGTCAAAGTCGCTCGGAGCCAATACCGGTATGTCACTTTATTATATTAAAAAATCAACAAAACTTGTTTGTAAACAACAAAAAAATGGCAATCGTTAATGGACGAAGAACATTAACGAAGCAAAGCAATTATTTTATTTTTTTAAACAAAAAATTAATGTGGACCGATAGGGTATTTTCAGGTATACTTATTTTTGAGTTTCGGGTAAAAAATAAAATACACGAATTAAAAAAATTATTTGTGTAATAAAAAGTATTGAAATAGTTTATTACAACACAAGGGCTGCAAAAGAAAAAATTCTCCGTCGAGGCCGATTTTGAATAAATAGTAAATCAAAACGGTCGGAATAAGCGCGGAAGCGTTGTGACGTCATATATTAATATGGTTCTGCCCGAAAAATGTTTCCGAGAATGCGGTGGCTTGGTTTATAAACATTGAAAGCATCGCATTCTGTGACAAATTTTCCGGCAGAACGATATTAAGGTGGAATATCAGCCACTTGTGAGTCAAATCAGGTCCTTGGAAAATAAAAATTAAATTCACCCGTTAAGTAAATTTATCTTAGTTAAAAATTAATTGAAGACTTTTCCTTTTCTTTAATAACTAGTATAATTTATTTATTTATATGTACGTTTACAATTTTTCGACATAAGATGCTCAACTGTGCATCCTTTTAAAAACAGTTTTTAGGTTAGTAACAAAACGGAAAATTAGAAAATGGCAAAAAGTTTACAAACAAAGCATCTTATATCGAAAAATTGTAAACGTATATATAAATAAATAAATTATACTAGTTATTAAAAAAAAGGAAAAGTCTTCAATTAATTTTTAACTAAGATAAATTTACTTAACGGGCGAACTTAATTTTTATTTTCCAAGGACCTGATTTGACTCACAAGTGGCTGATATTCCACCTTAACTTATGACTTCACAACGCTTCCGCGCTTATTCCGACCGTTTTGATTTACAATTTTTAATCTCAATTTTAACCAATTATTACCTACAGAAATTTTTTTTTTAAATAACGAAATAATTCACAATAATTCTTTGAATAAATAACACAAGTAATTCTTTGAATTCATGTATTTTATTTTTACACCAAATTTTTTGAAAAATAAAAACACCTGAGAACGCCCTATTGGGACATAGCAATTTTGTTAATTTTAACATAAAGTGTTTTACGGTCTATGTATAGGTTTTTTTTTACATAAAATTTTTAACCGTGTAGCATACCGTAGATTGGGGTGAAGTTGAATGAAAATTCAAAAAAAAATTCTAGGTTTATTTTTGGCCCTAAAAATAAAATTTTTTACTTAAGTATACCAAAAACAATATCCACTTAATGAAATAAAAAAATTTTACTTTTAGTGCCTAAAATAAATTTAGAATTTTTTTTTGAATTCCCTTTCAACTTCATCCACCTTTCAATTTCACCCCAATCTACGGTACTCAAAATAAGTCAGTTGTTTCTTATTAAATGTAGCCCATTTACAATGTTCGTTTTTTTAATTTTTTCTTATTGGATTTCAGATCGAAATTCAAAAACGGAAAAACGAACCGATACCGGTTGGTTGGGCTCTCGATGAAAACGGAAAACCAACACAAGATGCTACTGTAGCATGCGAATCAAGCCGTTTAATGCCTCTCGGAGGAGCCGAAACTACATCTGGTTATAAAGGATATGGACTGTCTACAATGGTCGAAATACTGTCAGGAATATTAGGCGGCGCTGATTATGGCCCAAACATCAGAGCTTGGCTGGGGTCTGATAGGGAAGCAAATTTAGGGCAAGGATTCTTCGTCATTAATCCAGAGTGTTTTGCTCCTGGGTTTCAAAATCGAATGTCTGATCTAATGGGATTTCTTAGAAGTATGAAACCTGTAGATCCTGATAAACCTGTTTTAGTGGCTGGAGATCCTGAAAGAGCACATATGGCTCAAGTCGATGAAAACGGAGGGATTATTTATCATGAAAATCAGTTGAAATCACTCGTGAGTATTAATTTTTTTTTTTTTTTCAAAACTTACTTTTAATTTTATAAATATTTTTTTAATTTCCAGTGTGAATTGGCGGAGAGTTTGAAAGTTGCTCCGTTAAAGTGTAAATAGCATCTTTCATTTCAGAATTTTTTTTTTTTAGGTATATTTAAAATTATTTTTCAGATTTTTGCTGTAAAAATAAACTTGGTTTTGCTTCTATATAAACGAATTAAAAATAATATATAATTTAAAATTTTAACGATATTTTTCCATTTAAAGGCACAAAAAAATTAATTTTGATATCACTTTGATATAACATTTTCACAGATTTTTCACGACTATAAATATCCTTGGGCTCCTAATTTGATCGCCGCATCATAAGTCGGTAAATCATCGTCATCTAACACAATTTTATCGTCCCTTCCGTCTTTATCCTCTGTTAGAGTCACTTTTTCGTGTATGTCATACTCTTCTTTCTCATGTAATTTCGCTACAGTTTCGTAAGCTGGTGGAGGACTCGGTGTCGAAGGCGGCAAATAGATCCCTGTGACTTCTTCCTGTATAACAGAAAAAAAAATGTGTATATTTTGCATTTGGAGGAAAAAATGCTTTCGGTTCGGCGTTGTGTGTGCCTCGCCCACACTTTTAAAAATATCGTGTGGTATTTTATTGGTAGAGATCAGTATATTGCATGACGTTTTAGTGCTGAAAATAAAGTCGGAAAAATCGATATGATTTCGGTTACCTTGGAGAATCAAGTAACAAGGAAGTCTCCTTTCTTTTTTATTCCGATAGCGTGATTTTAATTTTTAATATGCTTTTGGATTTGGTGAAAAGAATTTTTTTTTTTCCCGGTTGAAAGTTTCGGTAAATGAACCGTCAAAAGAAAAATAATATGGCTAAATAATGAAAGCACTGACCTGTCCGCTTAGCGTGAAAACTTCTAAGTTTTCGTCCGTCCATGGAAGAGTGTGGAGCGAAACTGCTCCCGGTTGTTTTTTTAATTTTCGATGAAGGAAGAAGCAAAGGCCGAAGACTAGAAAACTCAGGGTGATCATCATCGACCTAAAAAAAAAAAAAGATAAAGAAACTAAATTTACGGTAAAATGAGGCTGAAAAAAAAACGAAAGAAAAGGTCATCGAAAAAATTAAAATTTAATTTGGAAAAGGAAATTAGCGAGGAGTAATAGTGGTGGGACTGGTGGCGGTCACGCCTCTTGGGATTAAAAAATCGAAAATTGACTTTATTATTTGTTCCGGTTTGAGATTATAAACATGAAAGTATAATAAAAAAGCGTAAATGGAAGATTTAGCGAAGATTTTTCGCCTTTGTTTGCACTGCTAGTATAGTGGTAGTTTACCCGTGGTATTCTAACTCTTCACATACTTTGTTTTTCCTGGAAAAATTCCCGGGAAGAACCGAGTTTTCTTTTCCACATATGAATGCAAAGTTCTCGGTGTGGAATAAGGGGTTAAAGCGTTCTCGCGGGTTTGATTTTATTTTTCATTAAAAAAAAAACCTTTTTTCTTTTTAAATGAGTACGGTGAAAGGCTGAAATTTTTTTTTTTTGCCTAGTTGACCTCACCTTTAAATGTTCTTGGTTTTTTTTTTTTTTTTTTTTTTTTTTTTTTTGTAGTTTGCATTCTTTGAATGCCGTTTGAGTCTGATATTTATATTTGTATTGAGCTGTTCTGACGTCGTTCAAGAGGGTATCAGTGATGATTAGAAGTTATTATTAACTTCTAAAGATTCCTGTCAAGTCGCAGTCTTGAGTTTAATTGCAATTTAATAGATTTTGTTGTACTGAAAACAATTTGGAATGACTGGTTGCCATTTTTTTTTTTTAATACAAGAAAAGAGACTTTCTTTATTGCGTCGCTAGGCGATTTTGGCATCCAAAATGTAGGATCTTGCCCCCCCTCCCCTCTTTTCTGTAAGAGGGAGATTGCCCTTGAGATTGATGCAAACGGAATACCGATTTCGTAACAGTACAAACTTGATTTGGATTTTTAAAATGGAAAACGATTATATTACAGGATATCTACTGAGCTATAAACTCATAAAAACCTAAAATTGGCCTAAATTTTAAACATTGACCTTAAAAGCCTAAAAATCTTCGCTCCCGATCATTTTTTGTAATCCGTTTTTGCTAAAAAAAATAAATTCCTAATCTATTTTTCCTAAAAATTTAGGTTCCTCTAATTTTTTTCCTAATTTTCAATTTTCTTAAAATTTTTTGATTCCTAAAATAAAATTTCCTAAAATCAATATTTTACCTAATTTTTTTTAATCCCTAAAGGGATTTTAAGAAATTTTATTTTAGGAATCAAAAAATTTTAGAAAAATTAAAAATGAAAAAAAAAAAAAAAAAAAAAAGTTTAAAAAACAATTTTAGGAACCAAAATTTTTAGAAAAAATGGATTAGGGTATAAATTCATTACGGAATGTTGGTGCAACATGTTGGACAAACATGTAGTACCAACTTGTTGGACCAACGAACCAATCGACTATTTCAGAATTTATTCCTAAATTAAATTTTAAAACTAAATTAAATTTTTCGCTTGTCAAACATGTTGGTCCAACATTCCATAGTGAATTTGCACCCTAGGAGTAAATTCTGCAATAGTTCATTCGTTCGTTTGTCAAACATGTTGGTACAACATGTTTGTCCAACTTGTGGTACCAATATGTTGGTCCAACATTTAATAGTGAATTTGGACCCTTAGGAATTTTTTTTTTTTTTTTTTTGTAGGAAAAATGAATTAGGAATTTATTTTTTTTTTAGGAAAAATGGGTTGGGAATTTATTTTTTAAGGAAAAATTAAATAGGAAAAATCGTAGGGAATCAAAAATCCTACACAGTAAAAAATATAATGTAAATATGTTCAAACCGGTCTACATAAATTTTTGTTGTTGTTTTTCCCAAAAGGTAAACATAAGAATTATGTGCACCGATTTGAACATAATTATGTTCATTTTGACATAAAAGTTTTTACTGTGTATAGATGATCTTAATTTCGATGATCGATAAAAATTTTTTTTTCTATTTGAAAAAGGTAACTATGAAGGAAGCTTAAATTTTCACCCTGTTGGATATTTTGCAAACTTCCCCTCGCTCGCGGCATTCGGCCTTGCTCGGAATTCAGTAATTAAGATACTTAGGTCTTTTTGCCCTGCTAAAATTGCTCTTTTTTTGCCTACGGGAACGTTCAAGTATTACGTAAGATTTTTAGGGGGGGGGGGGTCCGCATCCACCATCTTCGCCATAAGCTAAGTATTGCGAAATGTCTTACAACCGGGGGGGAGGGGGTCCAAAAACCCGGAAAAAAGTCTTACGTAATACTTGAACGTTCCCTACATGGCAAATTTTTTTTTACCTAATCCCCTAAATTTTTTTATTTACTTATTTATTTTTTTAATTTTTTTTATTT
Source organism: Liposcelis bostrychophila (assembly GCA_037577465.1). Taxonomy (NCBI): domain Eukaryota; kingdom Metazoa; phylum Arthropoda; class Insecta; order Psocodea; family Liposcelididae; genus Liposcelis; species Liposcelis bostrychophila. Next base: position 11,366,379 of record CM075212.1, read on the forward strand.
ATTTATTTAGATAAATAAGTTTTAGTTCTTAATAATTTGGAAATATAGAGAAGATTGTCCACATCTGGGTGGGTAGGCATAGATGGTCGACCGGCCCTAACGTGCATCAACTACCGTTTTGATTCAAAAGATTATTCCCTGGAATAAGTGCTTTTCGATCAAAGAAAAGTAAATAATACCATTTATTATCTGTAAATATTGATGCGAAACAAATTTGTAACAATAGTGAACTTCAAATGGTCTTTATCTTCGTAATGACTTATATGCACACTACTTATAAAACATTCATGTTTCAAGTTTATTTATAATTCAGTTTGTTTCAACCGGGTATAGTTTTTAATATTACGTTTATTAACATTAATTGTAGTTAAAAACTTGATGGATTCGGCTTTTTTGAATAGATAATACAAATTAAATCAATGGTTTTGACTAGGGCTAAAAAATTGGATATATATTGATAAATTTGCTAACTTTGTTTACATTTAGTTTTACAGACAGAAGAAAGAGATTCAAGCGTAGTTACGCAAAAATTTTTCACTTTATTTGGAGTGTCCTAAGATTTAAAAAAAACATCACTGATTTCTAGATGTTCATATTATATATGCGTACATCCAATTTTTCGAAATTTGCGTTTTAAAAAGCCAATAGTTGACTCAACGATTATTACTGTTGTGGACCGTTCCAGCAGGCCATTTTTCCTAATCCGTTTTTCCTAAAAAAATAAATATCTAATCCGTTTTTCCTAAAAGTATAAATTTCTATTCCGTTTTTCCTTAAAAAAAAATAAAATAAAATAAAGAAAAAAAAATAAAAAATAATAAATAAATAAATAAATTCCTAATCCGTTTTTCCTAAAAAAATAAATTCTTAATCCGTTTTTTCTAAAAAAAAAAAAATAAATTCCTAATCCTTTTTCCCAAAAATTTTGGTTCCTAAAATGTTTTTCCTAACCATTTTTTCCTAATTTTTAATTTTCCTAAAATTTTTTGATTCCTAAAATAAAATAAAAGTTTCTAAAATAAATATTTCTCCTAATTTTGCTTACGTATGATCTCTGCTTCCATTTTGATTTCATTATTGTATTTACAAAGATTTTAGGTCTAAACGAGAATATTAATCTTTTTTTTTTTTAAATATTTACCAGAATTTTGAGAATGATATAATAAATAAATAAATAACTTTTTTGCCAACGAATTAAAAAAGCAAAAATTAATAAAAAAAGCCGAAATTTGCAACTTTGCATAGTCGCAGTGGATTTTTACAAAAATTGTAAAAATAAAAATTGTTTGTTGGAAAAATTAAAAATTTTACAAAAATGTTAGGGATTCAAAAAATTAGAAAAAATATTCATTTTAAGAAATTTTATTTTAGGAATCAAAAAATGTTAGAAAAATTAAAAATTGGGAAAAAAATTTTAGGAAACATTTTCAGGAAAAATAGATTAGGAATTTATTTTTTTAGGAAAAATCGTAGGGAATCGATGAGGACTTGAAAGTGATGGAACTTAAGCAAAGTTAATTAATTTGTTTAAATACAGGAAGCGAAAAATTATAAATGATTGTTAAGCTACTTCATAAATTTAATGTTAAGCATACGATGGGTGGGTACCGGTCAGCAAAAGGTTATGTTCGTCTATCACATTCATCGAGCATCAAATCTGTCTCATTTTTTAAAAATATTTTCTACTTTTTTTTTTCCATTTCACACTCACCCTGCTAAGAGAGTGTTGACCTCCGTGTGGTAGGATCCTGAATTCGAAATCAATGTCCCAGCAGAATAATTACTTATTAATACAGATCTATTACCAAGCATATTATGAGTTTCAATGAGACTCATATTAATTTGTCACTTGTAACTAGAACTGGCATCATATTTTTCATCAAACCACAGTCTCACAATTTATATAAAAAGAAAATTATTCATAATCGAAAAATTAATTTTTTTTTTTTTTTTTTAAATTCAAACTGCAAAAAATTATTTAAATGTGAAGCACCGATCAACCGGCAAGTCCGATTTTGACTTCGTGACTGCTTACCATTCCAGATAAGAGTAACGCAGGCGCTTTTATTTTTGTAGGAATGATGACGTTTGAAATTCCAGTGCTGTTGTGTACGATTTTATTCATGGTTATCATTCAAACTGCGGCAAAGTCCATGGCTCTTAATTACCTACTCATTTGATGGGTGGGATTTTTTTTCTCTCTTTGATATGGAAAAGTAGGCGTTCATCGTCGTAATGTTTTTTTGAATATGAAAATAAGCCTCTTATTTTCTTGGAAATTTAAGAAACCGTTTCTTATGGTCGTTGACTAGATTTTTAATTAAGCTAGAATTTTTTTTTTTTTTTTTTTAATGTTTTCATTTTGTTTTCGACAATTTTTTCTAATCCATTTTTTCTAAAAAAAAATTGATTTCTAACCCTTTTTTTCCTAAAACAAATTAATTCCTAATCCATTTTTCTTAAAAATTTTGGTTCCTAAAAATTTTTTCCATACATTTTTTGATTCCTAAAGTAAAATTTCCTAAAATTAATATTTGTGTACCTCCACATGAAAGAGGCCCACTTGGCATTTGGCGCTTAGAATTTTTTGTTTGTAAACAAAAGGTTTTCTTATAAGTTAAATTTCCACAGCCTTCCATGTTACCATCTCCCAGGTGGGCCCTTTTCATGTGGAGGTACACATTTTTCCTAACTTTTTGAATCCCTAAAGGGATTTTAAGGAAGTTTAATTTTATGGAGTTTAGGACATTTTATTTTAGAAATCAAAAAATTTTAGGAAAATTAAAAGTTAAAAAAAGAATAGGTAGTTAGGAGAACAATTTTAGAAAACAACATTTTTAGAAAAAATGGATTAGGAATTTATTTATTTTTTTTTTAGGACAAATGGATTAGGAATTTATTTTTTTAGGAAAAATAGATTAGGAATTTATTCTTTTAGGATATATGGTACGGAATCTTTCATTTCATTGTACTAGATTTTTATCCGTAAATATTAGGATTTTTTAAAAAATATACAATCTGGTACAATAAAATGGAAACATCATAAGAAAAAAAAGTCTACCTTAAGAGGAGGCTTCAGATATTTATTTAAATATACCAAAATAAATTTCCATGGCTTAAAACTTTTTTTTTGAGATACAAATTAGAATCTGGCATCATAGCGAACTTCATAGTGATACTGGCATCTTTCCTTCAAAATTTCAGATTCTCAGGTTGTAAGGAAACTCCGGAAAACGCTTTGGAAAATATATTCCCGACATTTATTTTTGAAAACGTTTTCCGGAGTTTTTTTACAACCTGAGAATCTGAAATTTTGAAAGAAAGATGCCAGTATCACTATGAAGTTCGCTACGAAGCCAGATTTCTAATTGTATCTCCAAAAAAAAGTCCTAAGCCATGGAAATTTATTTTGGTATATTTAAATAAATACCTGAAGCCTCCTCTTAATTTAAAATCTAGAATATGTCTATGCCATTGCTTGCCTAGGCCTATTCTCCGTTGGTTTTTTCTGATCAAGAAAGTCGAATTAAGGGATTCGATTTTCCCGAGGACTTTCATCTTGTTATTGGTATTTGCCCCATTTTCTTTTGGAATCGATTTTTTACTGGCTACTTATAGGTTTCAGTACATTTTTTTGTCAATTTTTTTTAAGTCGAAAAATTGAAGTGGGTTTGGTTTCGGTTTAAGTGTTGTACACCAGGAAGAGTTCGGTTCGGTTTCTTTACGGCTTTGTCTATAAAACCGGTTTTGTTTCGTTCGGTTCGGTTTTTTTTAAACCCCCCACCTCCGGTTTCTGTTCGGTTTTTGTGGTTAACAAATAACAGGTTTCGGTTCGGTTTTTGGCCAAAAAAAAAAAAAAAAAAAAAAAATCCGATTTTTGTTTGGTTTATAGTAAAAAATAAACGCCGGTTTTGGTTCTGGCGTTTAGTAGAAAACCTCATTTTTAAATAGAAATAAAACTCGATTCGGTTCTTCGGTTCGGTTCGGTAAGTTTTTTTTGTAGAAATAACTCGGTTCGGTTTTGTACTTGAGTTCGGTTCGGATTCGTTACTGTTATGTCAATAAAGAACCAAGTTTGTTTCGTTCAGTTAGGTTTTTTTTAAACTCCCACTCCGGTTTCTGCTCGGTTTTTGGTAAAAAAAAAAAATAAATAAAAATAATAATTTAATCTATTTAAAAAAAAGAAAAATCCGTTTTTTGTTTCGTTTTTAGTAAAAAATCCCGGTTTTGGTTCTGGTGTTTAGCAGGAAGCCGCATTTTTTTAAATAGAAAGAAAACTCGATTCGGTTCGGTCATTTTTTTTGTAAAAATAACCCGGTTCGGTTTTTTTTCTAAACGGCTTGGTTTCGGTTTCGGTCCGACATTTTTTTTATAAACGGTTGGGTGAAAGAAAAATTCGGTTTTATCAAAAAATGGGTGTGTCGCGTAACTCCATTATACGTATAATGGAGAAAATATTATGTTTTAAAATCTTCGACAGTCTTCTCTATAAATACGTCTTTTTTTCGTACGTCATTTATACAATTAGTAGGAAAAATGTTGACTTCTAGAAATACCTCCTTGTATTATGATAATGTATTTTCAATATAAAGAGACAATTTATAACCTTGAAAGTAGCCTTATCGTTTAGTGATAATTTTTAAAGTAGATTGTTTTGTGTGCGCTTCAGAATTCTCGTACATTTATATGCAGCCACGTGCATTAGGATGGGTCGAAAAATACGAATTTTTGAATTTGAAAACGTCTGATATGGGAATCGATGCCCTTTTGTAATAATATTAACCCTATTTTTTTTCTGATTTTTTAAACGACATTTTGAAGTACCGCAATGGCCTCGAAATTTCCGAAAAGCCCAATTGAGGACCAAAAATTAAACATTTTTTTTCGCATAAAAGATCGTCATTTCTTATCGGAAATTTTTTGTAGATTACGAATTTGAAGTGGAAAATTATACGGAAAAAAAAGTACTGTCATTTTTACATTATTACATGTAACTATGGAACTACATATAACTATGTGTAATTTTTACATATAATATGTGTAATTTTTACATTTATTATACGTAAAACTTACACATAGTTATATGTGGTTCCATAGTTACATATAATAATGTAAAAATTACAGTACTTTTTTTTTTCGTGAGTTTTGGTGCACGGTTTTTGAGCCACAGACAGAAAGCCGTAACAAGATTTTCAGAATTTCGGAATCTGGCATGTGGTTCAAAAACTATTGTGTGTTGCAAAAACTATTGTATTGCATATTATTTTTCTTTCAAAGTTTCATTTTAAATTCCAGCGGGAAAAAATGAAAAACTACAGAGTGTCATCTATCGCTTGTTAAACGAACGCATTTACTTCGAACGAAATCGTGGAGATGGAGTTCGATGTCGCACCAAAAATATTTTTCCGAAGTTTCTTTACTCGTTGACAATTATCTTCCCATTTAATCTAATTTTAATCGTTTCGCTTCAAATGAATGATTTCTCATTTATTTTTTTCTTTTCTTTTAATTTTATTGTCTCGGATCTTACTTTAGCTTTCATTTATTCTTGGGATTTGATTGAACACAAGCGTCGGAAAAAGTACTAATGTTTTATAGTCTTTTAAGAACACCACGGGCGAGAAAAAACAATAAGACAAAACTCTGGAGCTTAAATGGCACTACAGTAAGATTTAGAACAGACTTTTTATATCCGCGGGAAAAAGGGAAAAAAGTACGTAGGAGGGTTTTTTTTTTCCTCTTTTTTTTCATTAGAAAATAAAAAAAAATAAAAGAGAAGCTTTGATATTGATAATGAAGTAGATAGAAAGTCGAGAATACATTTTAACGTTGCTTTTACTCCGGTAGTAATTCAATTTAGTGACCTATTTTTTTTTTATTTATTTTATTACCATTTTTTTTTTTAACCAGTGACCGGTAAAAGAAAATGTTTTCCGATGGAAAGAAAAATATAACTTTATTCGCATTCATTTATTCCCGTTTCTTTTAGAATTTTTATATGCCTCTCTGAAGAAGATCCGAGTTTTGTGCGGTCAGTTACGAATGCGATAGGTCAAAAATAATTTCAAAAAAAAAAAAAGATTGGCTGGTACATAATCAAAAAAAATAAAAAGGAAGATCAAATAATTATTTACGAGCAGCTTTCGTCGGCATTTGGCATTTTATTAGCATTGTTAAAATAAAAAATTGTTTTCAAACAGAAAGTTGTTCAATTTCCAACTTCTCCGCACCACTGTCAGTTATTTTTCATTTGAAAATTTTAATCCGTGTGGCTAAGAGAGAAAAAGAAAAATTTTGGTTGAAATACCGGGGAATCGAGCGCAAATGTTTTTGATTGACGTATCGTTGGCGGGAAGCTTATCGTGAGAAAAAAGGGAAAAAAAGCGGAATTGTGGTTTCAAAATTTACATTTCCCACCTGTTCCTATACGAAACAACGTCATTCACATAAGGAAAATCGTATGGCGGAATTTTCTTGTGTGGCAAGGGAAAAGTTATATGTCTCGGTTGATTGACTGTTCGATAGGAAGATTGATTTACTATACCTTTGTATATTGTTATTTATTTACCGGTTTCCTACTCAAATCGGTCGTTAAGTCGGGAAGAATATAGGATTTTTGATGTAGACCTTTAGATTTAGCGGGTTAACCTTTTGAAGACGTGATTTTGGATTTAGAAAGGCTCTGCGGAGTTTAATGAATTTTTTTTTTGAAGGGTTTTTAATACTGTAATTTTATGTTTGTGACGCTTACGTTATTTAAGTTATGCAAACAGGGCACCCATTCATGGGTTGTGATTTACTCGGAGAGAATTCCCAACGGTTTTAAGGGTCGCGGAGTTCAAGTCTGACGTTGACATAGCCTGAAAGGTACGTTGAGATCTTCCTGTCGTTTTCAGTGGAAAATTTTTTGTAAGCTAATGGCAGTGCCTGTTCGAAATTTAGTTCAATATTTTTGCGGTCGATTCATTGCGACATTTTAGAGCGGCGGCGTCCAAAGTGCGAAAATCATTGACGACAGCCAATCTACGTCTCGGAGCCAGCACTTAATAGAAGAAAGATTTTTTTGTGGCGTTTAAGATAATTAAAAATTATTGCTGATAAATTATGATAGGAATCTACCTGAAGGACTTTTTTTGTAGTTCGTATTTGAACCACACAACAGGACTGCGGTGCCGTTTCGGCACCGAAACAGTTTTTTAAGCTGGGAAAATTCTGCCAATACTTTTTTGAGGTTCCAAATTTTTTTTTATGACCGTAAAAAAATTTTGGAAATTGATTGAAACACAAAAGATCCTTATTAATCAGAGTGTGTCCTGACCAAAAAATGTCATTGAACATCACCTCTAAATCGAACTGGTGAGGACATTAGGGTGGGTCGAAAAACGTGAATTTTTGAATTTGAAAACGCCTGATACGGGAATCGATGCCTTTTTATAATACTATTAACCCTAATTTTTTTCAGATTTTTTAAAGGACATCTTGAGATTCCGCAATGATCTTAAAATTTCCAAAAAGCCCATTTGAGGACCAAAATTGAAAATTTTTTTTTTCGCGTAAAAGACCATCGTTTTCTATCAGACATTTTGCGTAGATTACGAATTCGAAGTCGAAAATTAGTTTTGGTGCACGATTTTTGAGCCACAGATGGAAAATCATAACAGATTTTCAGAGTTTTGGGATCCAGCATGTGGCTCAAAAACCGTGCACAAAAACTAATTTTTGACTTCAAATTCGTAATCTACACAAAATTTCCGATAGGAAATGATGGTCTTTTTCGCGAAAAAAATGTTTTTCATTTTGGTCTCGAATGGGCTTTTTTGGAAATTTTAAGGTCATTGCGCCACCTCAAGATGTCGTTTAAAAAATGTGAAAAAAATTAGGGTTAACAGTATTATAAAAAGGCATCGATTCCCATATCAGGCGTTTCCAAATTCGAAAATTCGCGTTTTTCGATCAGCCCTAGACTGGCTATTTTTGACAAAAAAAAATTCATTTTTTTCCCCCAAAAATCAAATTTACACGTATACCCCTACTTAAGGGTTGATAGGAAAAAATCGGAATGATGAAATTCGTGTCTACGGGTATTTTTGCATAATTAGAGTGATACAAATCAAATTAAAAAAATTTTCAGGGCTCCGAATTCGAGGTTAAACCGAATTTCAGACGAAAAAATCAGGTATAAGCTTGATAAAAACGCTAATGACGTCACAGGGATTCATCAGAAAAATTCGGGATAGTGAAATTCGTGTTCTACGACCTCGAGAACATAAAAAAACATTTTTTCAAAAGATTTTGTAGGCCCTTAAGGTGGATAAAAAAATGAAATTTAAAAGACCTTGATTGCCCAATTTTTAAAAAGCTAAAGCTAAAAGCTTTTTAAAAAATTAAAAAAAAAATTTCTTATAGGTTTTACAACTAAAAGAAGCCGATTTTCAACACGCCCCCCAACATTTCAAAATTTTTTTAAATTGACACACCCTAATAGTCAACTGAATTTGCACCTTTGAAATATTTTTATTATTTAAGATTCTGGATACATTGCCGGGAATAATTAATTCTCTGATCATTTTTAAAGACAGTCGTTTTATAATTTATTTATTTTTTTATTTTCAGGTAAGTTTCCTTGGATTTGTCAAGAGTAATCGATCAAAGTTTGTATAAACTTCAAATGTGATCTATTGTCAGTTTGAATCAGGATCGGTTAAAATCTGTAAGTATGGGAGTGAACCTGGAAAAAAATCGAAAACGAAAATTCTTTGTATATAAAGCAATTAGTTACAGTTTGTATGATTTTACCGTTAATTGTACTGAAAAATTATTGTTTTGGCATAGCTTAACGTCAATTTCATATACCCCCGGTCGGGGGCGGAACTATCATCACGGTACGGCTAGTTTGTAAATAAAAATGGAATTTTAACATTTATGAGGCTTCGAATCGACCATAGATACCAGAATTAATTAAATTTTTAAACAAATTGAGGAGAAATTTAAATAAAATTTCCGATTTTTAAATATTCGATTTTTTCAAAAAGATTTAATTAATAACTTACAAAAGATGATTCTCAGCCCCAGGAAAGAGTTTCTCCTCCCCCGATGAGTAATGAAGATTTAAACTGCAGTGTGGAGTCGCTGTCTTCTGACGATTGCAGTTTCAATTCGGTTGAAAATGCCTGTGACGCCAGCATGTCCCCTGAATCGTTGCTAAAGCGCATCGGTGAGCTTGATTTATTAGTAACGAATCTTAAGAAAGAAAACGACGAATTAAATGACCGGTTGCGGTCGCTTTGCCTAGCTTCAGTCAGTCGAACCTATGCTTCTACGTCATCTCAAACCAATACAAGCTCGTGCAACAGTGCTGAGGACATCTCCGTTTTAGTTATAAAACTGGCTAACCGACTCGATACTCGATAATTGCATCATCGGTGCTCATTTAAATGATGCTGACATTTACTGCTTCGATTCTTCGGTCTCCCTTGCTTTGAGATTAATGCCCCGTTTGATCTCTTCTTGGAACTTGAAAAATTAAATTTGAAGGGAAAAAAAAAAATGTTAAGTTGTTTCGTTAATAATTGTTCAACTAGCTCATTAATTACTTCGGAAAATAACTTTGAAAACGGTAATAGTGTTGCATCAAGCTATCGTAACGGATCGCATTGGTCATTACTTCTGTTTGATCTACCAAATGCAAAGTGTTTCCATTTAGATTCCACCGGTTCTGTAATGAATGCGACTTATGGCTCTTTAATCTGTGACACCCTTTCACAATTTTTAAACATTCATTTTACATATCAGGAATTTCCAACTCCTTCTCAGACGAGCGGATATGAATGTGGTTATGAGTCTTTCGGTAACCTACTGCAAGGGGTTCTTTTTTTTCCGAAAATTCGGTACGCTAAATAATTTTAATCTTATTCGAAACAATATATCTGAATTAAGCCAAGAAATGCTTCGATTCCTAGTTTTAAAACAGTTTAAAAAAAATAAAAATGACATATCTCTAAGTTTAAATTTTAATTTTCTCGATAAGGCTGATAAGTCATGTTATTCTGATTCTTCCTCTTGTAGATCATATGATAACGTTAGATTAAAAAAGACTCTTGCACATGATAAAAGAAAGAAAAAAACAAGTGCTAAAAAGTTTTTAATTATGGTGACTCTTTGCTGAGAGGCACATGGAACTATGTGGAACGTGAGGAAACTGAGGTTAAGTGTATACCGGGCTTAAATTCTAAATCTTTTGCTCGATTTGTAAAGAATCTTCCGGTGAATGAGTTTATTCAGAGAATCGTAGTGCATGTCGGTACCAACGATATTAAGTACTGTCGGAACCCTGATTTTCTGATCGGAAATTATTACAATTCCTTTGAGGACTTAAAAATTAAATTTCCAAATGCGAAAATTTGTATTTCCGGTATCATTAAAAGGAGGGATTTTAGTTCTAGTTATATAAGGACCATTAATTTTAATTTGAAATGGTTATCAGATTGTTTCAAGTTTTCATTCTGTAACCCGAATTCGGTAGTTTCGTTTTACCATTTATCTAATGACGGTCTACATTTGAATAAAGTTGGTAAAAAGGTGTTCGGTTTTTTTTTAGATCGCTCTTTAGTGCTGTAAATGAATTTAAAAATAGCAGTAATCTAGATTTTAATAATGCTTCTCGAAAGAAAAATGTGACGGATTATAGGTTGCTATCCTTTTATTACCAAAATACCAGAGGTTTAAGAACTAAAGCCAAGGAAGTTTATGCGTCCATTTTAGCCACGGCATTTGATGTTTACTTCATTACTGAAACATGGCTGCATGATGGGTTTTTAATTGTGAATTTTTCCCGGATAACTATGAGATCATTCGATGTGATAGAAATTCGGAACTATGTGTCAAAAAACGTGGAGGCGGTGTCCTTCTAGCGGTTGAGAATAAAATATAGTAAGGAAAACGAATATCTCTGCACCCCTTTTATTGAATCTTGCTGGGCAGAAATCAGATTCCATGGCAAACCTTATTTTCTTGGAGTCATCTATATCACCACTGACTCCTCTTGCTCAATATCGGAAACTTTACGACTTTATTAACTCTTGTCTTGAAACCCTGGAACCTGATACTGCGCTGCTCTTTTGTGGGGATTTTAATATTCCGAATTTTTATACACTATCGCAATCTTCAATCTCTATTTGTACTGATGAATACTTTACTGATTTTATCAATTTTACTAATTTCCATGGTCTTCATCAGTGCAATACTGTACTTAATAAAAATAATAGAATCTTGGATCTTGTCTTGGCAAATATTCCACATCAGCTATTACGATGCAGCGTGCCGATCGTTCGTGAGGATGGACACCATCCCAGTCTTTTTTTTCAATTGCATATTATAAAACTAAACGAAAAAATGCCGAACATCAATCAGCTATAAGGTCGGATTTGAAATACTGCTTCAATAAATGCAATTACGACGTGCTACTGGAACGAATTCAAAATTATGATTTTTCCCCACTTCTGAATTGCGACTCAATTTCAGAAAGTCTTAAACTTATTTATGAGCCAATACTTCTTGCCGTAGATGCATCTGTTCCTAAAAAATCTTTTTCTCATAGCAGCCGGTATCCTCCCTGGTTTAGCAAAAAGCTTATTGCACTGATAAAAGCGAAGCACAGGGCCAGGCGATCCTAAAGAAGGCTAATACAGTTGAGCATACAACCAGGGGGGATATCGACTGTAATGGCAGCTATGAAAATTTTAGTACCTATAGGAGGGAATTAAAAAAGGAGTTGAAAAAAGCCCGCTTTGTTCATGCGGCACATACTGAAGCGGTTATTAAAGCTGACCCTAAAAAATTCTGGTCTTACTTTAAAACCAATAAAAGCCAATCTTCTCAATCATTTGTTTTCAATAACCAATTTTACAGTAATCCCAAAGACATAGCGGATGAATTTGCTCGTCTTTTTCAAAGTATTTTTGTTGCCTCTGATACATCCAGTCTGCAACTTAGTAACAATCTTAACAATACATCCTGCATAAATTTAATCTCTGATGACGAATTGTTAGCAGCTTTCCAACACCTTAAAGACTCTTTTGTTTGCGGCCCTGACAATATACCTTCAGCTGTCTATAGAAATTGTGTGGATCCCCTACTCAGTCCCTTAAAACATATTCTTAATCTTTGCTTAATTAAAATGCAATTTCCTGATGAATGGAAAATGTCACGCATCAAGCCTATTTTTAAAAAAGGGGATAAAGTTGTTGGTGAAAATTACCGAGCTATATCAATATTATCCGCTATATCCAAGATTTTTGAAATTATATTGTACAACCGCCTTTTATATTTTCTCTAAATCAATAGCTCCTGAACAGCATGGTTTTGTAAAAGGGCGATCAACCACAACTAATTTAGTCTCTTTCTTGACCTTTGTCACCGCTGAACTGAAGAACAAAAACGAGGTTCACGTGATATACTTCGACTTCCTTAAAGCTTTTGACCGGGTGGATCATTTTGCTCATTGAAAAATTGTCATCCAACTTTGATCTTCCTCCTTATTTACTTATGTTACTTAGATCTTACCTAACTAATCGGAAAAGCTTTGTTTCATTCAATGATATTAATTCTTTCTGTTTTGATGTGCTGAGTGGAGTACCTCAGGGATCTCATCTTGGGCCCCTACTCTTCCTCATGTTCATAAATGATTTACCTACCACCCTAAATCTTGTTCTCTGCCTTCTTTTTGCAGACGATTTAAAAATTTTCAAGAGCATCACCTCCATTGAAGATATGCGTGTGTTGCAGAATAATATAAATAAAATTGTTGCCTGGTCGAAGTATAATTCCCTCCCTATTAACGAGGCTAAATGCCTTCTGATGGTCTTCTGTTCCGGAAAATCTCGGTTTGATAACGTCCATTATTTCATAGGTAATACTAAACTGTATCCGCAGGAAGAAGTCTGCGACTTGGGGGTGATTTTCGACTCTCAACTTTCATTTGATAATCACATTAGGTCAATGGTCTCTGAAGCAAATCGAACTTTAGGCTTTGTCATTCGCTCATGTCATTTATTTCGCGACATTAAAACCATGATTATTCTATATACGCGCTCGTAAGATCGAAGCTTGAATATGCCTCCTCCGTTTGGCATGGTCGAACAGTGGCTCAAATCGAAAGTATTGAAAAAGTCCAAAAACGGTTCCTGCGATATATTTACTATCGTAAACATGGTGTTTATCCCCACTACGATCGGCATCCTGTTCGTACTAGGGACATGCAACAGGAATTCAACATATTATCTCTTCAACATAGGAGAGATCTTGCAGATGCAATATTACTGTACAGACTTTGTAATAACTTGGTTGAAAGTCCTTCCCTCCTCTCCTCACTCAATTTTCATATTCCTGGTCGAAGAACCAGGCAGCGAAAGCTATTCTCTCCATCATCTGTTTCACCATCTCGATTTTTACCTCCTATCGACCGTTTGCTTAAGTTATACAACACCTTAACCGAACATATTGATATTGATCTCTTTTGCATGTCCCTGGGTACTTTTAAAAAATCCGTCACTGAATTCCTGAGAGAATTAAATAGCTCTGTATTAACTTTGTAATTTTTTTTTTTTTTTTTTTTTTTGTTTATTTAAAAAAATTTATTTTTTTTTTTTTTTTTTTTCTTCGTTATAGGAACAAAACTGTAAAAGGGCTCAATCGCCTGTTGTTTTTGTCTCTTTAAAAAAAAAAAAAAAAAAAAAAAAAAATAAATTTTTAATTTTTATAAAGAAGAGAAAAAAAATCGATTTTTTACCATCCGATTAATCGAATCAAATCGCCCACCTTAGACCGTCCCTTATTTTGCGAACTTTGGAATTCATTCGGACGCTCCCCCTAATTTTTTTCCTTTGGGTTAAAAAAAAAACCTGTAAAATTTTAGCGCTCTACGATAAGTCTAAATAGTGCAGCATAAACCCCCGTTTTAACCATATAACTTAAATAGGGCCAAGTTCCACTGGTCGAGTCCTTGCATTGCCCGTTTTCTAAAAATAACGAAAATATTGTTCCTTACGTATTTTGATCTGAGGAACTCAAATCTGCAATCGAAATTTTAATAGCTTATAGTTTTTGATTTATTCAAGTGCTAATTTTTTGGCCAAAATTTTGCTCAGCTACACTTTAATTTAATTCTTAAAAAAATTTAAAGTTGATATCCTGGTCCTGTAATACATCTCTTCTGATCAATTTAGACGTTGAGTCACCTAAGAGCCATTAAAATGTCTATCTACTTTTGTTTTTATAATATAAACCAAAAATCAAAGAATTTGAATATTTTTCTTTAATTTTCATAAAATTATTATTTTTTCAAAAATAGTAAGCATTAGAAGATTTCGCTCTCAGCTCTGGATTCAGTGTCGCAAATTGCTCCGAAAAGATATATTATAGGACCAGGATATCAACTTCAAAATTTTTAAGAATTAAATTAAAGTTAGCTGAGCAAAATTTTGGCCAAAAAATTAGCACTTGAATAAATCAAAAATATAAAAGCTATTAAAATTTTGATTGCAGATTTGAGTTCCTCAGATCAAAATACGTAAGGAACAATATTTTCGTTATTTTTAGAAAACGGGCAATGCAAGGACTCGACCAGTGGAACTTGGCCCTATTTAAGTTATATGGTTAAAACGGGGGGGTTCGTGCGGCACTATTTAGACTTATCGTAGAGCGCTAAAATTTTACAGGTTTTCTTTTTAAACCAAAAGGAAAAAAATTAGGGGGAGCGTCCGAATGAATTCCAAAGTTCGCAAAATAAGGGACGGTCTAGCCCACCTCTATTTGTACAGTACATTTATAAAGATATCAGAATCGGAATCGGCACCACTAAAATATTTTCTAATTGAGTCAGATTCGAATTCGGAATCAAAATCACCCGAAAAATGTTGATTTCGAAGCCTGTTTTCCAGTTAAAATCTACCTATCTAGTTTATAAGAAAAGTGAAAAAACTCGGCAAGTTTTTATTGCTTTTAAAAAAATCAGCCGGTAGGTTCGGAATTACACACTTCATTTCCGTTTCCAAATAAAATTGCATTTTCAGATCAAACAAAAAGAAAGAAGCAAAAAAAAAAAAAAAAAAAAAAAAAAAAGGTTTAGTAGGTTGTGACCTGAAGCATAAAATTTTACATTTCAGTGTGAAAGGCTTTTAGGGGGCCTTTTGCCCTCGCACTTTATCCTTTCTTAAAGACCTCTCACATGAATTTTCACCATCAATTTCGGTAAAATAACAAAAGAAATAAATTCGATTTCCTTTTTAGGAAAAGAAATAAAGGGAGACGGAAAGAAAAGGGGTAGAACTGGAAGAAGAAATTAAGGGTGACAATCATGTCATGACCTGAGGTCACGTTGCGAACGTGTGTATAAACTAGGTGATCTGATAAGGCCAAAGCCTTCGGATTATTTATTCTAAATATGTAGCCGTTCGGTTTTTTCTGATTGTTGACATCCTTTTTACAATATTAAAAAAATGGATTTATATGGTCCGTACTAGATGATTTATTGCTTCAACCTTTGTAAACCGGAGGGAATGCAGTTTATTACTTGAATAACGAAAAAGACAAGAGAAATCGTTTAAGGAATCGTAATATCAAACCGGAAAAAATTATGAAAACGAGGTTTTGCATTAAGAAATTAAAAACACTGAAATAATAACCGTAAATTCGAAAAAAAAAAAAGGAATGACAGAAAAGCATTTTACGAATCCACGTGTCCACGGCAAAGGTTCATTCAACTGAAATGTTATGATGACGTCATCGTTTCCATTGTGACGTCAGACTTGCCCTATAAACGCAATCTAACTAATCTCTTGTATTTGACTTATGACCGAATGAGAAAAAAAGGATCTTTTTGCACGTGGAGTTCATTGATCTAAAAAGTTGGGTCAGCCTTCTTCCTTTCCCCGGGTCTCCGTGACGTCATTTCGATATGCTGTTAAAAAAAAAAAAAAAAATGATTCCTGCGTTAATAATAATGTATTAAAAAAATTAGGTCAAAATACCAACCACCTTTCGGAACCGATTTTTTTTCCAGAATTTTCTATTAAAATAATGATGAGCCGGTTTTCTTTTTTAAATAAATTTTGGATTTTTAAGGTTATGACCAACACTTAAATCCTAGCACTAAGAAATTTTTTTAAATTGAAAGTCGAAATCGTATTAAACGATATCGTATACGGAGAATTTTAAGATTAACGTAGTTCATTTACCTTGTAGGTATAAGGTCGTGATTTATTCTCAGAAAAGCTTCCAGCTTAATATTCTGGTATTAAAACTGAAAAAGAGAAGGCCGACGAAAAAAAAAAAGTCTCATTTTATGATAAGCTTTTTGAAAGCCCTAAACACCTGGATGATTTCGCTTTCAAATTAACGGAATATAATCACATTTATTTGAATGAAGATTTTTATTTTTTTTTATTTTTTACATTTTGAAGCAGATGTTTTTGCTGTTTTCCCAATCGTATGCTTTCAGAATTTCCAATTTAGTCACGTTGTTCGTTTTATAAAACTTCCTGGTTTTGAATCGATGGGAAACTGTCGTTCTTTTTTTTTCGTAAGGATATTTGTTCAGAATGTAACAAAAAAAAGAAAAAAAAAAGTTCGATTTTTATAAATGGTTTGGAATCGAAATTTTGACTGTAATAAATTGCTTGTTTCAATTTTATTGAAATAATGGCATGGTAAAATAAGATTTTTTAATGTATTAAACGATAGATCAATCCCCCCTGAGCAAAAGGGGTTATGGGACCGAATTCCAAGAATTTCAATTCAAACAAAAACATCCTTTTCAACCTAAACCGCGTTCGTTGCTCTTGCGGATTTCATCGGATGAAATTTCATATACGTTATAAACCGGAACTTGTTTAGTCTTTTTTCCTGGAATAGTAAGTACGGTAAATAGACTAAATGAACATTTGGGCATTTTAAGTGCAAATCTAAGTTCTAATGCAAATCTAAGTGCAAATCTAAGTTTTAATTTCCCGTTTAGTCCAATTTTTTTAGTCATCAGTTTGAGCTTTTTTTCCTGTTCTTAAATGCCTGAAATTGCAGCCCAGATAGCATTTTCAATCCATTGGACATCCTGTGGATTGTCCATTAGATATCCATAACAAGGGTCCGTTTCCGATGAAATCTCGGGTCGATGCCAGTACCGATGCCGATTCCATATTATTTATTTAACTCCCGATTCCGGCACCGACACCCAATGCCGATGCCGCCTCTGATTCCGATTTTAGTGAAAAAAAGAATCATAGAGCTATTCTAGACGATTTTTAAAATCACGGGTCCGATTCCGAAGCCGGCGCCGATGCCGATTTGGGATATTGATAAAATTCGATGCCGATGCTAGCATCGGCGTCGCCGAAATGTTCAAGCTTCGGACCCCTGATCCATACGATATCCAAAACGATCCATTAGACATCCATTGGACGTCATTTTGGATCAGTGTGGACGTAGGTAAATTCAATGGACGTCCAATAAATATCCTCATGACGTCCTGAAGACTTCCTCGGGACTAGATAGACTTTGCTATCTGGAAGGTTTAATTTGCCAAATCTGCCTTTTTGCCTGATTTTTTTTTCTTTTTGCTGCACCCTTCTGTTTTATTCTCTGCTAACGTCCGTGAAGTTGGCAGGACCCAGTCAACGGATTTGATCGAAAATAGTCTTATATAGTAGCTTTTCATTGTTCTTTAATCGTTCCGTGATTGTTCCAACTTGTTCTCTAACCTGAAAAAAACGGAGCCAAAAGTTGGTGGGTCCTGCTAACTTCACGCGAACAGGACCCAATTTGAATTTATCAAAAATTTTTGCCTTTGTCGGTTGCTTTTGATTTGTTCTTCATGTTCCGGCCATTCAACTTTTGTTCTGCAACAAGGTATGACAGTGTAGAGGAGTAGGGCACTGCCAACTTCACGGAAATAAAATAAAGTCAAATTCAGACGTTTAAATAGCTTGAATCGATTTCATTTTGTTTGTTTTCCGAGAAAAAGGTTCGTTCTTGTACGAAAAATACTATCAGGTTGAATTTTTCATTTTTGGAAAGACATTCTGGGTGTGAAAAATCATGGCCTATTTGTAATATTTACAGGCTGCACAGCTGTCCTATATGTCCTATATTTCCTATATTTTGACAAACGTCCTATATATCCTATATTTGTCCTATATTTTGAGTATGTCCTGTATTTTTGGGAGTTTTTAACTTTAAAATATCATAAAATCAACTTTTTGTAGTAAAATCCATTTTTTGGTTAATTTTTTAAAGGCTGCGTTTTTTCACAAATAAAAAAACTACCCTTTACTCAGTAATACATGGTTTTCTTAATAAAACAAATTTTTTTCAAATTTTTTTATTTTACTATAAAAAGCGAAAAAAAGAAAGTATAGTGTTGTGAATGTTGAATTGAAGTTTTTGTTTTATATTTCTTTCAAAATCGGTCTATATTTTTCACAAAATGTCCTATATTTTTCATAAAATGTCCTATATTTGCCCTATATTTTCTTGAAAATCGGTCCTATATTTTTCCAGAAAATGTCCTATATTTTGGCGACGAGGCGCTGAGCAGCCTGTATTTAGGACTTGTCTATCAATGTCTTTTTGATTGTTCTGAAATGTTCTACAAATATTTCGGTACTCCATCTTCTCAAATCCTGGAAATACAGACTTTTGAGGTCTGCATGCAGCAGGACCCATTTTTCCCCCCAATAGAGCGCGCCATCTTTCCGGTTTGTTATTCAATCTGCTGTCACGTCGGGTTTACAGTGTTCTTTTTTTTGTCCATTATTGATCAGACATAGTTTGTTCTCGATTGTTCTCGTTTGTTCTCGTTTGTTTTCGTTTGTTCTCGTTTGCTCTGGATTGTTCTCGTTTGTTCTCGATTGTTCTCGTTTGTTCTCGTCAGAAAAACGTTTTAGTTCATTTTTGGCTGAAAGTTCTGATCAAAAGTCGTTCGTTTAGTCGTTTGTCAGGGAAGAACAATCGAGAACAAACGATTTCTGATCAATACAATAATGCAAGGTATTCCAAATTATCTTGTTAATACCAGAACAATCAAGAACAAACGACTTTTGATCAGAACTTCCAGCCACAAATGAACTTAAACGTTTTCCTGACGAGAACAAAAGAGAGCAAACGAGAACAAACGAGAACAATCGAGAACAAACGATGTCTGATCAATAATGGACAAAAAAAAAGAACACTGTAAACCCGACGTGACAGCAGATTGGATTGAATAACAAACCGGAAAGATGGCGCGCTCTATTGGGGGGATAAAATGGGTCCTGCTGCATGCAGACCTCAAAAGTCTGTATTTCCAGGATTTGAGAAGATGGAGTTCACCGAAATATTTGTAGAACATTTCAGAACAATCAAAAAGACATTGATAGACAACTCCTAAATATTACAAATACCTAGGCCATGATTTTTTCACACCCAGAATGTCTTTCCAAAAATGAAAAATTCAACCTGATAGTATTTTTCGTACAAGAACAAACCTTTTTCTCGGAAAACAAACAAAATGAAATCGATTCAAGCTATTTAAACGTCTGAATTTGACTTTATTTTATTTCCGTGAAGTTGGCAGTGCCCTTACTCCTCCTAATACTGTCATAGCTGTTGCAGAACAAAAGTTGAATTGGCCGGAACAATGAAGAACAAATCAAAAGCAACCGACAAAGGCAAAAATTTTTGATAAATTCAAATTGGGTCCTGTTCGCGTGAAGTTAGCAGGACCCACGTACTTTTGGCTCCAGTTTTTTTCAGGTTAGAGAACAAATTGGAACAATCACGGAACTATTAAAGAACAATGAAAAGCTACTATATAAGACTATTTTCGATCAAATCCGTTGACTGGGTCCTGCCAACTTCACGGACGTTCTCTGCTAAGTGTTTATCTGTGGCCACTTTTACATACTTGGATTTTGTTCCTGAAGTTCTGTAGATAGGCTTTCCTTTTCTGCCGGAGGAGCAGTTCCAATTTTTTTCCACGTAAAAGGATTAGGTCCTTTTATTACGTCCTGTACACAATGACGTGTCGGAACAATTGACTGATCTTTAATTCCGCATGTTTCCTTACTAAAAAGCATGTTTCTATCGGCTTGAAAACAGGGCTGCGGTTCCGTTTCCGATTCCGATGCCGATTCCCAAGATTCTCCAATATTTTTTGGGCCGATTCTGATTCCGATTCCGATTTCGACTCTAGAAAAAAATTTTAAGTTTCCGATTCTGATTCCAATTAGAAAATATTTCAGTGGTGCCGATTCCGATTCTGTTTCCGATATTTACAGAATTGTACAAATCATAAAAAGCTTTTATTAATAATTTTCAGCTCAATTTGATTCAAAATTATTTTTCGATGCCGATTCCGATGCCGATTAAGATTCCGATTTCGGCCAATTTTTGAGCCAGATTCCGATTTCGATTCCAATTCCAACTGCTTGAAAAAAAATTAGGGTTCCGATTCCGATTCCATTTAGCTTTTGAACCAAACGATTCCGATAGTGATTCCGATTCCGTTTAAAATCTAAACGGCACCGCAGCCCTGCTTGAAAAGCGGGAAATAATAATCAAATCATCGTAGCCGTGTAGGAGTTCCTTGGCGGATTACATAGATCCTATGTTGTTTTTGTTTTGCATCCGGTCAAGATGATGCCACTTGAATTTTTAATAAACTCGAGTGTTTTACTATTACTTCCTGAATCACGCACAATGCCTCCCCTCAACAGAATCCAATGGGTCACGTGAAAGGGGCACGTGACACTTGACGATCCGTGCCTCAGACCATTATTAACCGCATCAGTGCTTTCGCAAATATGTAAAATTAAACGTCAATTAATGACGTCACCGAAACCAAAATGCACGTGAAAAAGGATGGTGCCGGGATTCGTGTAAATTGGGGTTACCAATTCTAAGTTTGAAAAAAATAGGGCAATCAAAATTTTTAAAGAAAAAGTATAGTATTTCCATAGTACGCTTGCCATTAAAACTGACAAGAATAAAGCCAAGCAACAACTAAAAAATGAGATCGGTGAACCGATCAATGTGCTTTATCGACTATTTAAATAATTCTTAAAAATATTGTCAGTTTTTCGATCAGAGATCTACCAAAGCCGCAGTACGGGCATAAAGAATCCGAATTTCGGAAAAATAATTTGAAATTCGGTGCCTAAAACTGAACCCTTTTTAGACGACTCGATAGCTATCCAAATAATCCTTTCTCTTCCTTGTTTCAATTATTTTAATGGTTTTGACTTCAGTTTATTACGGTTTTTCCTACCGATGCTCTGTGATACGCTCTAGCTTTTAATTCTTAACTTAGCATTGATAATGGTGATCTCCGCACGTTGTATTTCTAATTTTGTTACAAGGTAGTCTTCTACAGACTAAAAACCTTGTATTCCGATTGCATATAGAGTAATTATTTTTATACCAATGAAGTCGGTGATTCATCATCGTAATTGCGTAGGTGTCCTCAGTGCTGTCCTGTCACCTATATTCAACAGCTACACTCTGAATAATCATCCATCGGCAGGAACACACATGTGAAAATAATGGCCGTTATTTAAAACATATTACTCGACGGCCATCTAAAGAATCCATTCTTCAATTTTGCATGCAGATGTGATGTATAATTGAATCACCAGAACCCGTATCAAATGTGTCAGAAATTATCTCGGAGGTAGTTGAGAGATGTTCCGTTCTTAGAGTGCCGGCACCTTCATTCCTTTTTTTTTTCCTTTTCCCATTTATTATTTCTTTCTTCAACTCCCTTTTGTTTTTGTTTTTTTATTCGCCGATAATTAAATTCTCATCTCTAACGTCTTCTCTACATCTAAAAACCTATAGCAAACTACTTATAAATATTCTTAACACGTGCTTTTTTTTTTTTTTTTTGCGTTCCAGGCCTTTCGGAATGATATGGAAGGAGAAACCGCTTTAGAAAATTTTTCAAGTGAAACCCATTAAATCTTTTTGAAATTTGGATAAGAAAAGTTTTTCCTACAGAAAATAAAAGTTTTTCTTTTTTTTTTTCTTCTTTTTTTTTGCTAGTAATCCGTCCCGCAGGGTATTTCTCCAGTCTCTTCGGTTTTATTTTAATTTTCAATCCAATGTCAGATTTGGAAGCGGCTTGTATTTTTCTTTTGGCTCAGCATTAAAAGAAAACTTTAGATTTGTTAAAAAAAAATTGCTATAGATGGGATCATGATAATTGGATCCAATCCAAAATGACGCAACGGCTCACGGTTTTGCACTTTATTGCAATTATCCTGAAAATGATTACAATGTGTGAGTAATGACATGAGATCAGAGCCGTTTTATTGCAGGATGTTTGTTACTCCGACGCATTTAATTGCTGCTCTCATTATTTCGATGCTGAAGGAAGGGAATAAAAAAAAAAAAAAAAAAAAAAAAAAAAGAGAAAAAGTTAAACATGAAGGCGAAAGGATATTTGCTTTTTCAGCAGATAAATTACTAAAAAAAAAGGCTCTCGGCAAACCGGGTTTTATTTTTAGATCCTCCCTTGTGTTTGAACACGTTTTAAAATAGATCCGATCTATTTTTATAAAAACTTGCATTAAAAATATCGCGAAAAATTCTGGAACATTTATTATCCGTTAATGAACTCCTTTTTTCTCATTCACGCACTTGATTGAAGTAAGTGGGAAAACGCAAAATCAGGCCTTCTTTGGTTTTATCTCGAAAAAAAAAAAAAATAGTCATCAGCGTTTTTTGAAGACTCGCGAAAGAACAAAAAAGGATCGTAAAAATTAATTGTGAAGTTCCACTTATCGAAAGCTGAAGGAGGTAAATAAATTAGGATCTCCTGGAGTTTGTCTGCCAAAGAACAATGCTGAGGGTATATTCGCAATCGCAGTAGAAAAGTGGTGGGGGAAAGTTGTCATGACTACAGCATCTTCCGTTACATGCTTTCCCGCGATTTCGTTCTATTTTCACATTTCCGTGGCGAACTTCGAATTCAACCGGTCACATTTTCGTATTTTTTTTCCGATGTGTTTTTCGCGATTCATAATCACGCGAATTTATTTCGAGTCGATGTTTTTTGTAATTTAAAAGAAATATTTTGTTGTTTTGTCCGCTAAATGGGGACCGTTACGATGCCGTCACCTTCCCATCATCATAACCATCAATCGTCTTCCTTGTGCGCCCCGTTTTTAGCTAAAACCAATTTCCCGGATACTTTTCAAGATTTTTTTACGAAATTATCGGAGGTCGGGGATGATAACGACGAGAACATCATGAACATTTTGGAGGATAAAACTTTGCTGCCCCTGAAAGGGAATAACAACGAAACCACCGGGTTCAGGCGTAAATTACCGGAAAGGCATTGGAGTATGAATAGGAAATCATTAAGGAGGAGGAATAATGAAATGCAAACGAAAGGAAGTGCAAGGACGGAAGGAAGGATGCCTCAGCAAATTTCCCTACCCCCGCACAGCAGTTCGAGTAACGTATTGGTGTCGCCTATGGCTGCCAGGAGGAGGTCTTCTTCAATTGCTGTGGCGAGGGCCCCGCCTGATTTGCACAGGTACGAAAAATCGATTCGAGAAATTTTCAATAAATGCATTGTAATGGAGCCGCGATAAGGATAATGGATAAGTCTCGTCCCGAAAAGTGTTACGCAATATCGGTACGACATAAAACGGTATCGTGATTATCGTTAATGGGAATTCCCGGATGTACATCATTAAAGAAAATTTCTTCGAAGTTGACAGTAAGGGGGTATCATTTAATCGAGTTTCCAGGATAGTTTCATTTTTTAAACAAAAACATGTAATCTTTTTTGCGTGTAACAATTTTTTTTTTTCGTTTACAATTTCCTTAAATTCCGTCTCGATCTGCATGACTGAATGCAAAACGACTTTTCCCTTTTAAATTGCACAAGATAAAATTCGCTGACAGAAGTTTCCATTTAAGCGAAGGAAACCCTTAATTTAAATTAAAAGGAAAACTAAAGTGCCAGGAAACATCGTGACATTTAATCCGATTGAGTCTGTTTAATACCATCTAAGAAAAGATTTGATGTGCGAGTAAGTGGGAGCGTATTAAAGTTCAGGCTTTTCATATAAAGGAAGATTGTTTATTTTCTAAAACGTATACTTAAGTAATTTTCTCCATTCCATTAGCTACGTCCTGGAACTTTCTTTAATCACCTATCGCTTTTCGATCCCTTTCGAATCCGTTAACAGATCCGAGAAATTTTACGGTTAAAATTTCTTAGACCTTCTCCATTTTGTGTTTATTTTTGTTTACACAATTCATTTTCTTTTTTTAGGAATGTGAATAAAATAAGAAACCCTACTTACAATTTTTCACAATAGCAGAATATCACATGCGTTCCTATTCTCGTTCCTTGAAAACTCTCTCTTGCGTAATATTTTTTTTTTTTAAATTTCATATTGTGTGGGAAAATTCGTACTATACAATTCTAATTTTCAATTTAAGAAGCAAATTTCGTTTTTTTTCTTTTGTCATGAGCAATCCTTAAAAGAAAATTTTTACTATCTCGTATGATCTTTTTTTTTTCGGGAGAAAGTTTTTTCGAGCTTCATTTTTTTTTTTTGAAGCGTTTAAGCTTTACATTTTTATATACAAAAATGAAACGTAGAGTTAATAAACTCTAAGCTTTTTAAATTTTACAAGGGAAATAGTTGAAAATCAACAATCGTATGTAAAACCTTTTCGGATAAATATCAGATTTTCCGATAAATGTCAGCGGGATGTTATGAAATGAAAGGATTTTCATATAATCGTTAAAGGGATAAAAAAAATAAAAACAAACGGTGAGATGCCCCGGAGAAATATACTCCCTTATAATGGAAATGGGAGTGCACGCTCAGCAAAATGTGAAAATTTATATTAATGAGTTGAGTCTGCATGAGAACATTTGAAACCTAAGCGTTCAGAGCTGAATAAAAAAATTGTATTCAAAAATTTAAACAGTTATTCGGAGGAGATTCGTCTGAGTTATTATGAGAGTGGTTAACTGGCAATAATATTATTGACGTATGACTACGTCTTGAATCTCGGTCCTGGGGAAATCTGTCTGCCTGCGGGTGTCTGTTCGGGTGTCGATCTGTCGATCTTGTTCGCACCAAAAATTTTATTTAACTTTTTTAAATTTACAAGAAAAGTTAAAATTTAATTTTAAAATTAGGCGGCATGAAAGAAAGCCAGGACTTGGGGAATTTCTTGTAAATTTTCAAGAAACTTAACTTTTACAAGAAACTTAAAGTTGCTAAAGCAAAAACTTCAAAATTTCTTGAAATTTGATTTCACTTTTTTTAATAATTTTCTTTTTTTAAAAATATCTTTTTTTTTTTTTAAATATTAAAATTAGACTACATAAACAAAACCAAGAACTTAGTAATTTAAATAAGATGTGCCAAGGATATGAGCTAAACAAATATTTTAATATTAAAATTAATTTTAACTTTGAAGACTTTAATTAAAATTTTGACTTAATTTTTTTTTTTTAACTTTTGACCTTTTTTATCAAAAATTGTTTTTAAAAAAAAAAATTAAAAAATTAATTAAATTTATTTATTTATCACTTCTGCGATTAAAATTTTGTAAAATTGCCATCAGATTAATAATAAATAATAAATAATAAATTCTACCCTTTCTACAATTAAGTTTAGGGGAGGTAGTCTTACAGCCCAAACCCACTACTTAGGCGTTTTTATTAGGCAAAGGGCGCAAGAGCTACCACTCTCATTAGTGGGTGAATGAGAGGGACCTACTATATTTAGACACGGATTCCGAACCGTGTTGGGCATCACAATATGATTTCACTTTTAATCTCATAACAAGAATAAAGAGGTGAATGCATGGTATAAACTTGACTCGACCGCGGACCTTCCGCGTGCGAATCGAGAGTCTTACCAATGGACTACCGCTTACCCTCCATCAGATTAATAATCAGCGATGTCGCTAATCCCCAGGTACCAAATTTGGGCCATCTGGGCTTAAATTTTTAAATTTCAGAGGCCATCTTGGAGCCGCCATCTTGAATTTTAAAAAAGCAATGTCGGATTCGAATTTAGGGGTCCTTAAAAGCCTAGAGGACGCGTTTGCTTTTCATTTTTTTCAGGTGCCTTCGTTAGAGAATTTTTTTAATTTTTTAGCCATAAAATCCTTGATTACTAAGTCCGCTACCTAGGTGTTGGAGACAAAATTTAAAGTGGAGTCATTTTTTCCTGCTGCAGTAACATATAATTGAAGAATTCAAAATGACATTACTTTCATATATTGCAAAATTTCAAATGAAGCGAGTCTTAAACGAGAAAAGCAGATCAGATATTAAATTTAACGTTATTAAGAC
Source organism: Liposcelis bostrychophila (assembly GCA_037577465.1). Taxonomy (NCBI): domain Eukaryota; kingdom Metazoa; phylum Arthropoda; class Insecta; order Psocodea; family Liposcelididae; genus Liposcelis; species Liposcelis bostrychophila. The sequence continues at coordinate 11,392,741 of CM075212.1, forward strand.
CTGGCGCGACCCCTTAATGGTGGAATTTCGGGCTCAAATTTTGCGGGGGTGCTCAAATATGCTAGAGGCAACTACCTGTAAGTGTGCAATAAAATCCGAGATATGTTACGGAAATTTGAAAACCTCCCAACTGGCAGAACGTCATTTGGAATGTTTTGATTTTAGCGCAAAGGAAAACAAAACAAAAAACCAAAACATTCCAAATGACGTTTTTTTTGCCAGTTAAGAGGTTTTCATATGGACGTACGCATTTTTCAAACAGAAATCCTTTTGAGGCACCACTGCCTGCTTAGAAACTATTGGTGTAGGAGAAGGTGATAAAGATTGTTGATTTATCCTGGCATCCCAATCGACTTTGTCCTATCTCCATTTTTTTTTCAAAATGGAGATCGTTCTTTTTACTTCGTAAACAATACATGTTTACAAAATCAAAACAAATGAACTCCATTTCGAAAAAAAAAAAAGATAGGAAAAAATCGCTCGTGACGGAAGTATCAGGCTTCCATATCTAGCCCCTACCCCATTCTTGACTGCCGTTGACGATGAAAGCTTGCCATGGAATCCCATTTCTTATTTTATGAAAAACTCTTTACCGTAATGTGCTCAGCCTGTAAAACTCTATTAAAAGGAATTAACATTACTTTTAGACATAATCAAGTAAAAAGCTTCCCGCGGTAAATAAGTTATTCAAATATCGGAAGTTTGGAAAGAAAAAAAAAAATGTGGAAAATTCCAGATGCTTCGGCTCGCGTATTTGACGATCATAAAAAATGACATCTGAGAATTTTCTTTGAAAAAAAAAAATCTTTTTAAATAAGACGAGTGAAAAGTGATTTTAAAATTTTCCAAAAGAAAGCATTTCTTTTTTTTTTTTTTTTTTTTTCATGAAATGAAATAAAAAGATAATTGATTTTTATTTGTTTATAATCATTTATTGGAAGCTCATTTTTGCTTGCTCAATGTAAAAGTGCATCGCTCTGTTTCCGTTGGGTATTTAATTGGAGGACACAATTTCGTGCGTCGGAGGTGAACTAACGTATCTCCATCGATTGGAGATAGTCTGTTTCGACATTTCGTAAAAGTGTCACGTGGGGACAAGTTTACACTAACATGAGCGTATAAACTTATAGTCACATGATTTTCACTAACTGTCGAAACAAACTATCTCCAATTATATTTACGATGGAGATACGTAAGTTCATCTCCGACGAACGAAATTGTGTAATTTTAAGTGTTCTGCTATTGTCCATTGAAAAATGAACAATTTTTCTTTAGCATTTTCAGCAATTTTTTTAAGCATTTTCTGAGAGCTGTAGGAATTTTGTATAATCCTCGAGATTTCATTTATTAATATTTTTCCTATCTTTGGAAGTCTTAAGAAAATAACTGGCAAAACCATATGAAGCTAACCGTAATAATTTTTTTAATAAGAAAATAAGGTACCCAACGTAAAGATGAATCAATTTATATGTTAATATCCTTGAATACTTTTATTATTATTTTTACTTTTTTTTTTTCTTTCAAAAGTTTGCCTACTTGCCGAGATTAAAAAACGTACCTTGTGAATGAATAATGTAAGGAATAACGAATTATTTTATAAGTTCAAAAATCGAATTCAAATTTATTATTACATTAAAATTCCGTGAATTTGTTCATCAGTTTGACTTGAAAAACTCTTGATAAATTTATCTCGTGTACAAAAATTTTTGTAAAATCCATCCCTGTCATTTAGATTCGGTCGGCTCAGTTTTTACCTCGATTCTCGAAAATAAATGCTACTCTATTTAAACTCATTAAAGGAACTTTCCCAAATATTTCTATCCTTTTGAAACTTTTCCAAAGTTTTAAAGGTTGTGAATTCTTGTATTTTTTAAATGTGAAATGCTGCATTTTGTACATTCCCACGATCTGCCCACTCCGTACCGGGAAAAAATCTCTGATCGCTTTTCCGTTGAAATGTCATTTATGATTTTTCCCGTGGAGGTTGATGTTCTTGCCTTGTTTTTTCGTGGGTTTGTGACGCATTATTAGTTTCGATGAATGTACCCGGTGTCTGTTTTTAGGATGTGGAAAAAGTAAACAAACCTTCATTTTTTTGTTAAGCTCAATATTCCAGTTTGTTTACTTTTTGACCTAAAAACAGATTCTAAGTGTATCCCTAGCTGTAGTTTTAGTAGATGTAAAATTTTTTTTAACGTTCTGATTTAAATTGTTCTAATTTTTAAATTAAACGCTTCAGAAGCCTTATTTGATGTCTGCGTTTCTGCAAGAAGCTGCAAGTCCATGCAGTGTCAGCAAAACCTTAAAGAGTATGAAGAATCAATTTCATCTCCAGAAAAAAAGGTCATTTTTGCTGACCGGGAAATAGACTCTCAGAAAAAAAAATGACTAATGTGAAGGCGGAAAAACATGTGACAAAATTTTCTTAGAATCGTGCGAAAATAATAAAAATGATCTTGTCAAGAAACTTCTTGTTTGTTGTCACATTACATTTCTTTTTTTGAGGGGGAAAGTGATCGCCGGTATAACAATTTCAAAATTATGTTGACAAACCTAAAATTTTTCTAAAGGGACGGTACCCATTTAGATTTTTGCAAGATATCTGAAAAGCAGATGAACAATTTTTATTATCCACATTATGCACTTGTCGCAGGGTTTTATATTAGTATAATCAGCCATTTAGTAAAGTGCCTAGGCATTTAATAAAGTGATTAAATTTTAAAATCATTTTACTATTCTTGACTGTGCATTACATTATATTACCTTTGCATTACATGAATACAAAGCATTACCCATGCACTTATTGGCACTGCATTACAGATTGCGTTACCTATGCATTCAGTGGTATTGTAGCAGTTCCCTACCATTTTTTCTAATCTATTTTTCCAAAAACCGAATTTCCTGAAACTGATTTTCCTAAAAATAAATTTCCTAATCTAATTTTCCTAAAATTATTATTCCAAAAAAATATTTATAATTTTTGCAACTGTAAGCGTATATTTTTCGGGGGCGGGGATTGAGTTAGAAATTAAATATAAGTATTAAAAAGTATACTGCAAAAGTATAAACGGTTTTTTCGGGTTTTCTTCCTAGAGTTTTTTCCCTCCAAAAAATGAACTTACTAAATGGTTTCTCAATCGTTGACTTTAAAAAAAAAATTATATTTCAGTTTTAAAAAGTAGATAAATACTCAAAAAACAAATTTTTGAAGTAATATTGTGGCCTACAGTTTGTAAATAATCTAGAGTTTTCCCATCAGCTTTATACTGTTCTTACTGGACACGGTTCTTACTGGATACGGTTCTTACTGTTCTTACTGGAGGGTAATTAGATGTATCCATTTTTTTTAATTCGAGCCGTTTCTTTTTTAGTTTCGCCTTTACAGCTTTGCCTAAAGCAATTCCACGGCATGCTTTCAGTGTCCGCATGTTCCTTAGTTAGTTCGTTGATGAAAAAAAAAAGGCATTAGGAAATTTATTTATTTTAGAGCTTTGCTTTTATGTCCTTAAAAGGATGCATTTTTATTAAAATAAATAGGAAATTTATTTTTAGGAAAATTAATAGGAAAATAAATAAATGAATAGTTTTAGAAAGTTTAATTTTTAGCAAAAATTAATTAGGGAAAAAAACTTTAGGAAAATTAGCATTAGAAACATTATTTTAGAAAAATTAGATTAGGAAAAATGGTCGGGAACGGAGCCTACTTTCAAATAAAATTGGGCAACTAATATTTGTAAAAAATATCACGGGTTTGTTTCCTGAAAAATTAAAAAATAAAAATGATAGTCTTTATACACAATACTAGCCGTTCCGCACGGCGCTTCGCGCCGCGCTACTCGTCTAAGCAGGGACTCCGCCCCTGCACCCCGTTCTCATCGTCCAATGACTTGCGCTACTGTGCGCACTTTCATGCGCTATTTACAGTGTGCCCTACCTAGGCAGGAAGCAACCTAGAGTGTCCGCTACCTAGGTAGGAAACACTCCTAGATTGTGCGCTACCTAGGTAGGAAGCACTCCTACAGTGTGCGCTGTATACACGATCTTACGGGTAAAGCTCAAAAAGTATTAGTTTAAACTCTATATATTTTTTTTTTCGTCTTTTTTTTCCAATTTTGCTAAGTCCACTGCAATATGTACACCTATAAAAGCTCCATTTGAACCATTTTTTCTACCCTTGGAAGTTACTAAAAAAATATTTTATTGATAATTTTTTTGAAATCTGTTGTATCGATGTGTTTCAAAATTCGTTCCCTTTCTTTTCTCTACCTTTATTTTTATTTATTTTTTTATTTTCCCATTAAAAAATTCTTAGAATTTCTGCTTATTACGTACTCCGATAAAATCTCATTTTGTGCTGACTCAGAAATTTATAATATCAAAATTCCGAATTAAGTGCCCGTTTAAATTTAATCTTTTTTGCGAATCACGCTTGAAAGAAAGGAAACGTTGCTTTACATTTTATATAAAAAAAAACAAGCTTTTTGGATCGCTATTACATAATTGTATCCATCAAAACGGAATGATAGAAGATGAAGAAACTTATAATGGGAAGAATAGGAAGAAAGATATAGCCTGGACCGAACCTACATTGTAGGGAGGTTCAAGGAAGGGCTACGAAATAGAAGGTGGAAAAAAACGGTATATAAAATTAATAAAATATATAAAAAAAATATTATATATAAATTTTAATGTTCCATTTTAAGTTTGAAGAGTGGTTCTTAAAGGGGAGCCTCAATTCGGGGCTGAAGAAGAATCGAATGCCATTTTAACCTTCCTTTAGTAGCAGCGGAAAAAATGGAAAAGATTTTTACAGTTAAAATCGTGTTTTGTCTATGAAAACAATTTTTTTCGTAATAAACGTTTGAATTTCGCGTTCAAAGAACTGTTAGTGTTGGAATGGAGATAAAGCGGCGGCACCGGCTCCCTTATCTAAAATTAGAAATGGTTTAAAATGCTTTTATTGTTTTCGTTAGCCAGACTATAAATTTATAAAATCTAAACAAGGTCATTACCAACGAGGATATTTAGTAAATAAACTTTTTTTTTCTTTTACTTTTTTTTTAGATTTCTTCAAGCAGAACAGCAAAGACCGTGGCTTCAAATGGGACCAAGACCCCCCTCTCCGGAAACAGCCCCTGGGATCCCTTCTTCGAAATCGGTGTCACCTAGACCGCCCAGGCACTCACCTGTACCCCCCGACGGGACTTCTTATAACAGAAATCGAACGGCGTCGATGCCTGTCGTCCCAACAAGGCACAGGGTAAGTTATGAAATGGCAAACTTTCGGAAAAGTTATTTGAAGGTCCAAACGTTTCTTTGGAAACGGGAATCGGAATTTCGAAATGCTCAAGATTTTTGATAAAAGGATTTTCGGGATGAATGAATCAATCGGTCGAGTTAAATAGTTTGTTAAACTGATGTTGTTTACTGCGGGAATAAGTGGAAAAGTTTTAAATTTCCCCCATTAGGTTTTTACGGGGAATCGGAAATAAGAAATAAGAAATTGATGTGGAGAAGCGGGGAGGGAGGTAGGGGGGAAAATCGAAATAAAAATTCTTTTAAGTTTCTCGGAATTTAATTTAATTAGCTTGTTGGTTAAATAGACTGCGGTATGATGAGTTTCAACAAGGTTATTTAAATATCGAGTCTTTGGTAGAGAGCATCCATTTTATTCAGTTCATTGAGATGATATGAATATCTCTTCGCAGGAAAAGTCGGGCAAAAGGAAATGAATACCACATTGTATTGGGTTTTCTCGACTTGCATAGGCTTCAGTTAAAAACTCATTGTATGGTCTATATAACTTTTATTTTCATTATTTCCAAGTTTTGAGTTTGGAATGATTCGTTTTTAGTCAGTCAATTGTAGTCGGTTAATTAAAACGACCATCACATGTCTTTTGTATTTCGTACAAAAAAAAGACTGGTTATTGTTTTAATGCGCAAATGCAAGTTGATACATATCTGTACTTGTTCTAGCACGAATAAAAACTCGATTTTACAAAAGGTGTCGTTCTAACAAAAACGGGGTTATTTCTTACAATCATGTTTATACCTGAATATCTTTAATAATTGAAGAAGAACTACGAGCTGAATTTGGTTATTTGAGGCTACAGAATAGAAAAGATTTATCGGCTTATTTTCTTTTATTTAAACTGCTTAATAACTTAATTGATTCACCTTTTTTGCTTGGGCTTGTTGGATTTTGGGTTCCTATTCGTTTTACTCGTCAACAGAATCTCTTTCATTACTCCAGTTGTACAGTAATCGACGGGATTCTACGCGATTTTAACACAAAGCTCAAAGATGTAGATTAGGGTGCCCGTTAAATACCGTGTTGACGAATTTTTTTCGGGCCACCCCCCAAATCGATTCCAAATAATTCAAAAAGTCTAAATCTAAAATTTTTTTTTTTTAATCTCGACCTGTCGTTTTACTTTATTTTACTTTGTTATTTTACTTTTAATTTTATTACATCTTTATTTTATCTCTCTGGAACCAAATCCTGTTGATCAATATAATTACTTAATATGACAAATTATTGGCTTCTGTAAGTGGAAAATGTCTTAATAAAACGATTTGTACCTTTTTAGATGTTCTATTAGTGACTATCGCTATTTATTTTAAAAAAATTAGTGAACGTAGTAAAAACTTAATCGAAATCTTGGAAACGTTGTCGATTCGTTGTGGATTTAGCACCGATTACGGTTTTTTAATTGACTTCGTCATTGAAATATCTGTAAAAAGTAACCCCATTGATCGTAATTTTTTTTTTTTGGCTTCTCATAGTTTAATTTTGAGTGCAATTTAGTGATGGCGATAAGTCTAAAATATATCGGCAACTCGATATATCGATATTTGAAATTTTCCGATAAAGATATGTCATTATATCGCCAAAAATGATCGATATATCGATACATTTATCGATGAATCCGATATTTTCCTTTTCAGTTAAAAAACTGCATTATGTATGCAATCTTTGAAAGTATACGGTATATTTACCCGATAGAACATATCATTTTGTTTTTTAATTCCTGATAACTTTAAATAATTTTTTATTTTAAAACTTTTTATTTCTGAACTGATTACTTTTATTTTTATTTTTTTACCGTATTTCCAATACGGGTAAACGAGAAAAGTACGTAAAATAACTTCAAATTCTAAAATAGTTAAATAAAATCGGAGAAAGATTAAAAAACGAAAATATACCAAATCGGTGTATATATATACGTATATTTATACCAAGGTATGCATGAAAATAAATATACGGTATATTTCCTATATCTCTACACCGGAAAAAAAGAATACAATAAAAGAACATAGCTTATCTAACAGCGTAAATGAAGTCAGCCGTGACAAAAATTAATTAATTTAATAATAAAATTTAAAATTAATTAATAAATCAATTTTTTTAAGGAGAGCAGAAAAAAAAATCGGGAGCTAAAAAACTTATCGAAACTAATTATCGGTATAAAAATGATCGATACATCGATATATCGAACTCCGCATTATCGGAAAAAATATCGATAATTTTCCTTCCGATATATCGATAATTTATCGCCATCACTAGTGTAATTAGGATGATTGTTTAAGGGACTCTATAGGGAAAGTAGGAAAAGCAATTTAACTTCAATTTGACGGGTGGATGCAGCAGCAAAATGCATCTTACTATTTTAGACTGCGTGATGTCTTAAATTTTTTCGTATTAATATAGATCCTAGAAGAGATAGCCATACTTGTAATTCCGGTTCTTCGATATTTTTCTCCTGAAAATTATTGGTCCATTAAAATTTTTTTTGGTAAATTAAGAACGTAAATATAAACAGTCAGGAACCATTTTGTAAACTTAAAAAAATTAATATTTCAGACGAGAATTTATTTTTCGGATTTATCGAAAAACCGGAAATAGTTGAATGGCTAATCTCTTTTAGGATCTCTACGTATTAAGAACTTGATATTTTCATTATAAAACAAGTTTAGACAACTAGGCTTGAACATAACACTCGAAAGTAATCAAAAATTTAGAATAAGCTTAAGTTTCTTTTTAAAAAAAATTCTTTTCAAGTATTTTTTTTAAAGAAACCCCCATGATTAAAAAGTAGCTCCCTGTTACGGTACCCGTTTTTTTTTCTGAGTGTAACTTCTGACTTTTATAATTTTAAAATTTTTTCAGACACTAATAAAAGTCAGGAAGTCCTGTATTTTTTTTTAAAGACTGCTAGAAAAATTATCTGTTAATACCAATCATTATTTCATTCTACCATTAAATTATTAACATTAGCAATTAATTATTAATGCCTGACATTAACAGTGTAAATTTAGATCACGTTCGGTTTTTGTGGTTCACACGACTATAAGGCAGACCTTATGAATGTCGTTGAAACATTTATCGTATCATTCCCCTTTTAAGCGCTCATTCATTCAAACTACATCATAACAGTTAAACGAACTTCTTAATAATCTATTTTAACCCCCCTCTCCCCCCTCTCCTATTTTGCGAAAATGCTAGAAATGAAGGAAACTCTTGAAAAGCTTTAAACTTTATCATGCATATTTATCGCTGGGAATTAATTCTTAGTTTGACTTTTCAAAATGGGCTGTCGGGAAATAATAATTTCACTTCCTGGTTTTTCCGGGATGAACTACGTTTGGAAAAAAAAATTGTGAAATATTAGCTTTTTTGTTTTGTTTTTGTTTATTTCTTTACCGAGCGTTAAAAACAAAAATATTTCCCTAAAGGATGGAAGAAACGAAATGAAAATTTTAAAACGTAGCTTTCCCTTTTTCACCCCGATTTCCATGAGAAAAAAAAAAAAAAAGATGGGCCTTCGGTTTTAATATCACTCGGACATGGTCACGGTCGCTCTTTTTACCGCATTATCAACCTTCTCATCGTTATTTCTTTTGACGTGAAAATGAACTAGCCACAGGTGATTTCGAAAATACCTTTTGTCATGTTCCATTCGGAAATTCAATAAACTTGACTGCAAAGAGGAATCTTGAAGGTTAAAAAGGACGTGTCGAGGACCGGAAACTTTTCCATCTCTTATGAAAGTTAAACCTCCGGCACGTGTAACAAAGGAAAAAACAAGAAGAAAAAAAAAATAGGGACAGGATGATATAAACGGTTTTGATTTTGATGGTTTTCAACGGTTTCCATGTTTTTTATCAAATTGCGGATCGCTTATCCTCTTTTTACGACCTTCTTTATCTTCCGCCGGTAATTTGATGGAATCAATACTTCAACAATGATTCTTCTCATTGTTGTAATAAATTTCATTCGGAATCTAAAAATATCTTTCCCTTTTTTTTTTTTTTTTACGAACAGATGATTTTCGTTAGCCATTAACACAAATTCATCACCGGGATGTAAAAAAAAAAAAAAGTTTTGAGCAACCTAATTTTCTTCTTTATTTTTCGCGAATTATATAGTCAGTTTTAGCATGAATTCGACGATCGTAAACCATTGCCCTAAATCAATAAAAAAAAGAAAACTGCGATATATTTTAAGGATGCGTATAAATTTTAATGGACACATTTTGCTATAATTTTAGAGTCAATGTCCTGTTTACAACTTTTAAAGTCTCTTTTCATTTTTTTCCCCCCTCTGGTCTATTTCCCCATCCGCCAGCCGGGATGACTTTTATGCCATTCGGGATTTCGAATGCAACCGTTTCTTTTTTGTTTGGTGTGACGAATATTTTGTCGGATAATAAAATAGGAAGATTTACTGCCCAATCCCTGCAATTTTTATTACGGTTATTATAATCATTTTCAGACGTTATGCAGTAAAATTATTTATTAATAACAAGACGAAAGTTATTGCAAACTTAATATTTTTTTAATCGTAATAAATAATTTTTTTTTCTGGAAACTTTTGTTTCCGACAATGTTAATTTAAATGCAAAAAAAAGGAGATTATTGGTTATGACAAATTATTGGTTCTGTAAACGGAAATTGTCTTGATAGGTAAAATGATCGGTACTTTTTAGACGTTCTATCGCTATTTATTTTAAAGATTAGTGAACGAATTTAAAACGTAATAAAAATTTTGGAGATGTTGTCGATTCGTTGTGGATTTAGCACCCATGCGATATCGCCATTGAAATATCTGTAAAAAAGTAACCCCATTGATAGAATTTTTTTTTTTTTTTTTTTTTTTTTTTTCAATTTTTTTTGGCTTCTAATATGTAGTTTAATTTTGAGTAAAATTAGGATGATTGTTTAATGGACTATATATAGGGCAATAAGTGCAAAAAGCAATTTAATTTCAATTTGACCGGTGGATGCAGCAGAATGCATCTTAGTATTTTAGGCTGCATGATTTCTTAATTTTCTTCCGTATTGAAAACTTAATTTTTTCATTATAACACAGGTTTAGGTAATTCAGCTTGAACATTACACTTGAAAATAATCAATCATTTAGAATAAGTTTAATTTTTGAAAAAATTCTTATCCGTTTTCAACTACCGTATCATGGGGTTACTTTGTACTCGACCGGGTAACTTTGGACACTTTAATTTTCCTTTAAATCCTTGAAAATGGAACAAGGAAAAGCCCAAGGATTGCAATTCATAAAGTAAAGCGTCTTGAATATTATTTAGTAAAATGGCCTTCTAAATTAGCTTCATTATAAAAATATTCGATTTTAAAAATGATGCGAAACGGGAAATAAGATCAAAGTTTGGAATACTAAAGTCCCTTCAACGGTATCTGTATGCCGTATTCAGCTTCAAACACGTTTGGCACTTACTCTACATCATCCTTTAACTGCCCAAAAACTTTCTTTCCAAAGGGATTGATTACCGTACGTTTTCCCGCATTTAAAATCCCGAATAAGTATTTTTTCCGAAAGTTAAAATTCCCGAACAGCAATTCCCGATTTTTATTTCCCGAAACTTTTTTCCCGAAAAAATAAAAGTACTTTTTTCCCGAATAACTTTTTTTCGAAGAACGAAATATTCGCAATTATTTCTTTTTGACCTAAAGTTTATAGCACTGAGAAAAAAATGTTGGATAGTGATACTGCCGTGGTAAGCGAAATGGGCGTATGTCCATTCTGGAATTGAATCTTTGTTTACATAAGTTAAAAATAGAAGACAAGTGCCAACTTAAAAATGGACATACGCCCATTTCGCTTACCACGGCAGAATACTGAATATTGATTTACTGTAATAAATATAAATTTATGAAATGGTTAAGATTTACAATAGATTTTTGAACGAAACAAGACATGTTTACAGAAGACTTTATTTACAATTTATCGAATAATTTTCATATCGAAAATTAGAGGACAATGTTGTGCGCCAAGGTTCTCAAGAATTCTATAACAGCGTTTCTACCCTTGTAGTCCGCGTAGTTGGATACAATCCCAGTGATTCTTTGTTGGAACTCGACCCATTTCTTTTTCGGGACTGCTTTTACATTTTTCCCTAAACTGAGCTCCGCAATCATGGATTCAGTGTCTGCCAAAATGAAATAATTTGTTTTTAATGGTTAAACATTGATGATAAGGTTTACCTTAAATGTCCCGTCAACGAACCATACTTCACTGCCTGCTAGGAGCTCTAAATTCCTTCTTGTTCCGAAAACAATGGTCCTTGTATCGTCCCCTTCTATATCTTTTATCAAAAATCTATCTCCGGCCAAAGTTTGTTTAAACCGATCGGGTAATTCCCCTAGTTCCGCCAATGACTTCGGATTTGCCGGTAGGTCCTTTCGTCTCTGCCTCCTCATTGTCTTTTTTAAGTTCTCACGTTCAGGTAAAATTGCTAAATCGCCACTAGACACGCCGGCCAATTCCGTCCGCAAAATTTGGGCGGGGGGTTGTTCTGGATGTTCCTCCGCCAAACGTTTCAATCGCGTTCTAATTTGTTCCGCTTTTTCTTCCTCCCTATGCTGGAGGGTTTTTATGTGGCGACTGGACTGGTCCTTTAATGATTTTTATTTCCCCATTGTCTCCGACGTATGTGATCGCTCGCGCTCTGCACTCTTTCCTTCTTACTCGATTGCAGTCCCAATAACTTCGGCCGTTGACAAGACTATCCTTCGATAATAGGTACATATAACCACCATACAGTAATTTTTTATTTAACCGGATCGGTTGTTCTTCCATAATTTACTGTTCACTGTTTACTACAAATTTAAATATTCCTGTCAAAACACCCGAAATATAAATTTTGATAACCAATAAAAAATTGTTAAAAAAAAAAAAAAAAAATTGAAATTTATTCAAACATAACCGATAATTTTTGAACTTGTTTATTTACATAACAACACCTTCGTTTTTTTTTTTTTTTTTTTTTTTTTTCGTCTTGTTGTCAATTTTCAATTTTAAATGTTCCCGAAAATTACAAGTTACGTAAAATCGGGAAATTAAAAATTCGGCAAGTTTTTTTACGGTAAAAACAGGCCCGTAGCCAGTTTAAGAAGCAAAGGGGAAGATATTCATAGGGGGGCTCCAAATGGCCCCTTATAACGTGGAAGATAGGGAAAATACATGGGCCAAGTCGAATTTATAGGGGGGCTCAAGCTTTTCCAAAGGGGGGCTGAGCCACCCTATGCCCCCCCCCCCTGGCTACGAGCCTGGGTAAAAATAGCATTCGGGAAGTTTAATTCGGGAAATCAATTTCGGGAAATTTAATTCGGCAATATTGTTTTTCGGGAAAAAAAGGGGTTTATTCGGGAAAAAAAATTCGGGAATTTGGCCGGGAACGAAGGGGATTTTCCCGAGAGCAGAAAAACAAAAATTAACAAAAAAAAGTTTATAAAATTCTCCATAAACGCCATGTTTACCAGCCATTTTATTCATCCGCAAGCATTATTTTTTGGTTTCAGAACATTCATTTTTCTTGATTATTTTCTCTCCTTAAAATTATTTAACGGAATAAAAAATGCTTGTTTATAGCCGTCATTTGTTTTGAGAATATTTTTTCGCCATTTATTGTTTTAATTACGGAGTTACGGACGTAGAAACAAAAATGTCCAAAGTTACCCCACTTTCAGATCGTCGAGGCGTTCGGAAAATTGAGTCCCAGATTGAGTTTAAAAAAGTGGAACGATTACAAAAGGGTATCATTTGAAAACTGAAAGATCTCCCTTCATGTTTGTGAAGGCAGATTGCAAATCTCCTCAGTATTATACAAGTAATAAAAAAAAGTAAAAAAGTGTAAAAAGCAACCCCCTGTTACGGTACCTTTTTCCTTTCTTTTTTGAGGTACCATTTTGATCAAAAATTTTCAGTACTTTTTTTCTCGTAAAATCTATTAAAAATAAATAAGGATTATATAAATACACCACGTTCAATGTAAGTAACAATAGCGTAAAACCTAATATCGGGATAGGTTCGTGATTGTTTCCTCATTATTCCCGGAGACAAAATGAGAATCCACCGTTTGACCTTCTAAAACTCCCGCCTTCGCAGATTCCCAACTTTAATGCGTTCCGGATTATCTGTTTTAAAATGTGATGTTTTCTATTTTGTATATATTCCAAAAGAAAATTATGAAACCAGGTTTCCTATATTTCATTTTTAGGATACCCCGTGTTCGGCAGGGCAGAAGCAGGAGCTTAACGGGATTAATTTAAAATCATCTTTTTTTTTTTTTTTTTTACTTTGAAAATTTCGATCCATAAGAGAACCGAAAATAAATTTTTACGTTTATTTACGTATTTTACGATTTTTGCTTTTTACGTTACATGTAATTTTTTTCCCCTCCTTTTTCCTTTTAAAACGGAAAGGATGAAAATGGGATTAGGTTGCAGACGATAAATACATTCCGACGAAAAATCGATAATTGAAATTAATTCTCTTTGAAGAAAAGTACAAATTACATTATGGGCGGGATAATATACATATGCCTCCATACCGCAAGTGTTTTGGGAAGTTGTAATAATTTTTTTGAATGCCATTGTCAAAATAAAAAGGAATTAAGTTTTCTTTTTCATAAAGCCCTTTCGTTTTATTCAGTTATACATTTAATACATTTAAGATTTATTAATGTTTTAGCTTTGTATGAAGTAACAAAACGGTTGCAGTAATTCATTTTTTTTTTTTTTTTTTTTTTTTTTGAAAGAAGTATTTCGAATTTTGAGAGAAAAATGAAAGGAAAGAGAAAATAAGAAACGAAAGAGAAGATAAGAAACGAGAGCGAGAACGATGGAATCGACAGAGACTTTAAAGTAAGCCTTTTCCGGACTTTTCATAGATATTGGAAAGCAAGTTAGGTTTCCTACCACAACCGAAATTATTGAAATATGCAAAGTTCGGATGTTGTCGGACGCCATTTATACTTGCTGACCTTCTTAAGGAAGCTCTCTTTAACCTGAAGGAAGAGAGATTCTACCGGATACCATTTATTTCATTATTTCATTTTTTGTCGATAAATCGACGGTAAACAATAGAATTTTTTAAATTCAGTCGGATGAATTAGTCGTTTTGACCAATATTGTGATTTTGCCACCAAATTCTTTTTAACTTTGAATTTTTTCTGGGATCTAAGCCGAATTTCGGGAGCATGCAGCATGCCGCCTGTAAAAATTTTAGATTCGGTTAATGCGAAAAAAAGTAGGATTTTTCCGATTTTCCGAGCGAAAATTTTTTTCCCGAAATATGAAAGTATTTTTGGTAAATCCAGCCTAAGATTAGCTTTAAAATATGTTTTTATTCGACCTTCTATCTCATAAAGAAATTGGTTTTCGTACGCGGAGAGAGGAAATTTAATTGAAAAGAAAATACAATTTTACAAGTGGTAGAGCAGCCGTCATGAAAACGGAAGGTCGGTGGTTCAAGTCCACTCTTCGGGTACCTCTGGTGTATTCTTTTACTGAACATTCCCGGTTCCCTCTTTATGATCTAATATGCCGAAAAGTCCTCCAACTGAGAGAATTACACCCCCTTGCGCTTAAACGCAATTTCACGGCTTTGTTGGAAAATAATTTAAAAATACAATTTTTCCGATTTTTCGAGCGAAATAATTTTTTCCGAAACTTGAAAGTTTTTTTGGTAAATCCAGTACATAATTAGCTTCAAAATTTGTTTTTACTCGACTTCGTAGCTCATTGGGAAGATGGTTTCCGGACGCGAACAGAGAAAATTACTTAAAGAAAAACGACATATTCTGATTTTCCAAAGAAGAAAAATTTTTCTGAAAAAGGAAAATATTTTTAAAAAATCTAGCTCGAAATTAGCTTCAAAATGTGTTTTTACTCGACTCTCTAGCTCAACTGGAAATCGGTTTTTTCAAAATGTACAGAGGACAGCTGAAGTTTATAAATATAGATTCCCGATGCGCTGAGAAGAAAAAGGACGAAAGCGAATTCAAATGCATGTCACGACAAAACGACGTCTTAAAAATCATGCGAAAACAATAAAAAAATCTTGTTTTAACCTGTGCGTTTTTGCAAAAGGTCTGTTCCAATACAAAGTTAAACGAATTCTGAACCGTACTGCGCATGCGCAATAGATCAAAATTGTCTTTAAAACTCTTCTGCGCATGCTCAGTACAGTTCAAAACCAGTTCAACTTTGCGCTGGGACAAACCTAATCATTTTTGCTTTGTTAAAAAACATTACCGTTTTGTTGCAAGACAGAACTTGCTCAAAATATTTCCCTTTTCTGAGCGTTGCTTTCGTGGAATGTATTAATTACCATGTAATATGAAATTTTTTCGATTTTACGATTAAAATCGCTTTTTTTTCTCTGAAACGTCTTTATTACGAAAAATCGGTAATCGAAAGGTCAAAGGGAAAAACCGTTAGTTAATTTTCGTTCTCTTTTTTGTTCTGTATTTGCGAAAACGTGAAGGTAAAAAATTTCATCGTGATTGGTGTTTTGTGGAATTTCTTCATTTGTCATCTCGTGTTACGTTACATTTTGCGAATCGTTTTTACGGTTTCAATTAAATTGTTTTGACTGAGACAAAGAAATGATATATCATTGACTTGTTCCAGGACATACTTTGGGTAAACCAGTGGAATGTTTCCTTTTAGTTAAACTATGCAAACATCGTCACTCTCGGTTTCGATGACATTCGCGGTCAAAATAACGTTTTTTTTTCCTACGGATCAAAAAGTTTCTCTTTGACCCAAATAGATGTAGTGCATTCGGATTTGCCTCAGAGGAAAATGTTGGAGAAAAATAAAATCCAGAGAAAAGTTCAAAATAGTAAACCCTTTCGGTTAGTTTATAAAAGACACTGGAAGATTTATAGATTGTAGAAACCCGTTGAAATTGAAATTTGAAGGCGTAAAACGCTATAAATCTGATGTGCACAGCATATACCGTATATGTCAATCTCTAAAGGTCAAAATAAAAAATATTAGCAAATGATTTTCAATTAGCACGTGATCCTTTGAGTTTATTTTTAGTGATGTAAAATTTTCGCGAAAAATCACACTCTCATTCTTTTTTATTCCTCCTTTTTATTTATTATTTTTTTTCCTCCCGATCAAAAAGGTGTTATTTTATATAGCGACGGCGTGCATTTTTTTTATATACATTAAAGCCCACACGTGTATCAAAACGCAACTGATATTTTCTCATTCGAATCAGTCTGCGTAAAATAAAAACGAATGAACCCTGATTTTTTTTCCCATGCCTTCTTCATCTGACGATATCTTAACAAACTAGCAAGCATTTATAATTTAAAAAAAAAAAAAATAACATGGAAAATTGAACTTCGCACTTCACCTCACCCACTAAATGATGTAGAGGCGCATCAAAACCCCCATCTTAAATTTAAAAAAAAAATTTAGTGTTTATTTTGGCCGTATTTATATTTTTTCATATTTTTAATGATGTTACAATACGGGAAAAAAAAGCGAAATAAAAAAAAAAGCACAGTTAAAAAGCAGAAGTAAACTCGTAAAAAACTTTAAAATTAGATTTTTATTATTATTGTTATGACGTAATTTTATACAAGCAAATAAAGTGGCAAAACTTGACAGAATTTAATAGTAATAAGTATTGTGTAAACATTCTTTTTTTCATTGATGAAACCATTTGTCTTTAGCAAGTTTTTCTTAGGGTACAAAGTTTTTGTTCACCTTTACTTCCTCCTGTGCAAATAATTTTTAACATTGCTGAATGCACGCAGTGAGTGAGTGATATCCGGTTTAGTTTTTCCGGGTACAATGCAGAACAACTCCTTAAACGCGAGCTCTTTGTAAATAATTCTGCGTCGGCGGGGGGAAAAAAGAATCAGGACGTATGTAAAGTGAAATTAATTTAAAAAATATAAATTATAAAAGAAATGGATGAAAAAGTTTTCAATTTATTTCTGAAAAAGAGAAAAAAAATGAGAAAGGAAAGAAGAAAAAAAATTTTTTATCGAGTTTGTTTCTTTAAAATAATTTTTTTTTTCTTTTGCAGAAAGAATTTTTTAAAGGCATGAAAGGAGTTATGAAAGTAGGACTTTTAGTTGATTGAAAATCGAAGCGGGAAAAGATCGCGTGAAAACTACAATAAATAAAAAAGCGTGATTTAAGGGGGAAAAAAACTCTGTCAGAACTGATTGGCCCATCGTGTTTTAGCGTTCTACAGGTGGTATCAATTCTTCAGGTGTTTATGCTGTTAGCAGAATTCGGACCTAGGAAATATTATTATTATTATTATTTATTTTTCGTTGTGACTCCCTTCTTAGGGGGACACCCTTCCGATGGTGGAAGCCGTAAAACCATTACGGTAACCCCCACACATGGTCGACCTGTCGAAACTGGAAAGTTTTTATCTCTGAAATCGGCCTTAAATAATATTCTCATTTATTTTAAGAGTTTTTTTAACTAAGCCTACTTCCGATATAATGGGAAGACGGTTGCATTTTAGCACTTGTTCTGACCACACCGTTATCGTGAGATTTTTGGAATTCTTTCTGATTTTGTTTTTGTGAGTCGACAAAGTCGCGGGTTTTTTTTTTTTGGCGTTATTACACCATACAGGCTACGGAAGAAGATGATAACTACGATAATCATAGCATCTCTCCCTATAAGATTTTTTATTCTTGCATAGTTTTTATTGTTATTAATTGATTTCCCCTCTCCTTATTAATGAGGGTCAATTGTAAGATGGTGAATAAAATCGAGTAAGATTCTCCGAGATTAAACAATAATCTTTGGGCGAACTCCGTCCTAGATTTTCTTTCTGACAATGCGGCATGTTTCCCTCATCACCGTTTCTTGCAACTGGTAAAGTGGGGTTTTCGAAGAACATTCTGGTATTGGCTGGTGATATCCGGGGCATTCCTGGCTAATAGTGCAAACAGCTCCAACAATGATTGGGATAGTACTCATCTTTAGATTCCACAGCCGCTCAGTTTTAGTTTGCGAGTTTTTATATTTTAAAAGCTTCCCCGCTTGTTTAGCTGGGATATTTTTATCAAGCGAGATCGCTACATCAATCAATAATAAATCCGCTTTTTTGTTTTTTAATCTCTGATTACTATATCCGGCTTGTTTGCAGGCACTTTTCTCTATGTGTGGATCTGGCTGTTCCATAAGATCGTAGCTTTGCTATTGTCCAGTACTTGCGCAGGCATGCTCATACCATTTCTTTGGAGCCTGGAAGCTATAAAACTGGCAGATTGAGTGATGAATTCTATCGTGTCGTGGAATAAGACGAACGTTTTGGCAACGTTGGACTTTTAGTATATACTCATAAAGCAAATCATTGACATGTCATTTTGTTTTGAGCAACGTGTTACTATTTTCTCTCAGATTACTCACACCTTCGACCAAATTGTTGGTCCTGTATTATTTAAAAAACGTAATCCGACTTCTGACACCATGTCTAGTTTGCTCTAATATGTGTATATTTACAAGATCTTAAATGAAACGTTATTACATAAAAATGACATGTCAATGATTTGCTTTATGAGTATATACTAAAAGTCCAACGTTGCCAAACGTTCGTCCACGACAATCGCCAACTTTATCATGTATTATGATGTAATCACGAGGAATTATAATTATAGTACAGTCGACTTCCCATTATAATCTACTCGCCGGTTCGGAGAAATGAATAAAGTAATAGTGAGAGGTGAACACCTAAGGGTGTTCCGTCACGTATGGCTGTGACATTAGAAACCTACGTGCTCAAGAGAGGTTGTTGGTACTTGAAAATAAGGTCATATGCCTTTTTCTATATTCTAGGCCCTAGAAGGTATCCAATCACTGGCAGAATTCACATGCGTTCAAATGTCGAGATTCCTAGGCTTACTGGGAAACCATAAATCACTAGTGCGATTATCAGTTAGTGTGATTAAGTTATTAACTAATTACCTTACAATATAGAACCTTTAAACCATAATTAGCCCACTAGTTAATTGACGCAACATCAAAGTTGAAATTGTTTTCAGCATAGAAATTGATTTTCTTAGAATTTTCCTCGGCCTTTCTACCTTTTGCTTTCTGAATCACAAGTACTCTTGAATTTCGTAATTAGAGCTTAAAATCAAAGTAATGAAAATAAATGAAATACCACAAAACTGAGAATAATATTTTTTTTCTTTTTTTTATATATATATATTCTGCTTTCCAGTATGTTACATTTGAAAGATCGCTTTTGAAAAAATGTTATGCATACTTCCCTTTCTCCAGCTTCCTCCGCTCAACCTTCTAGGGCGTAATCAAAAATCCGGGTCGCCTTTTGACAATTTCTTAGAATATCCCCCGTTTGAAGTTCATTCGCATGAAAATTTTTTTCCCACAAAAATTCATGGATAACGAAAAAAATTCATACAACAGCTCCAGGGAAATGTGTCAACAAGTTTCCAGGTTTTGATCCGGAAATCTATATTGACAGGAATCGGGATATGACTGTCGCTATTTCTTTCAAGACGTGACCGGTTACTTCTACCTGTAAAAACATTTCCTTATTCATCCTGCAACGTATGTATCTGCTCAAATAAAAGGAAGTAATTCATTTACATCTAAACTCAAAAAATCCAAAACGGCCCCTACTATCACTCTCTATTCCCATAACAAATGGTCCTTCAACAGCCTTCAAATTCGATGTATTGATTTCTTCTAGTAAAGCTTCTACTTAGTAAAATTCGTCCATCAAAAATTTTAGAGGAACCAGTTTTCCACAATCCCGAGTAAAACAACGATTTTTGCTTCCGCAGTACTGAATCTCAATATTTTTTCAAAGTTGAGTAATCTTTCAAAATGCACCTACCTCAAAAAATGATTACTACGTCAATTTTGTCAAGTTTTTTCATTTCGAGTTCCCTGTCTCTGCAACAAGTTTTTTACTAATAGAGTAAGTCACCCTAAACGATTTCCTTCCCTTTTTCCTAAAGCAATATGAAATCACTCTCGTTTTAAGCTTAAGTCTTTTCATAGGTCTAAAATAGGTTCCGCTCATATATTCGATAGCCAAACTAAAATAATGGAGAGTGAAATAAATGGGAAAAGGAAAGGGCTTCGATTTCGTCTAGAAGAAGAAAACAAATCCGAAGCACTTTGAAGATAAAAAATCAAGCTACACTTCTATGGTATCCCTTCAAGAGCTAAAAGCATTCTTCTCTGCGGAGTAATTCATTGTTCTTTATTTTAAATCCACAAAGCTTCTTCACAAAGGGAAAATTTTTTTTCTTTTTTTTTTTCTGTTATATTTCTTATTCCAACTCGAATTTTACAGTACAATACATCTTCTGGGTTGGTTTGTCGTCAAGAGCATTTTGACATCAGGATATTTTTTTCAAAAACTATCCTTTTCAATCCGTAAAAATCTTTCTATGCTAAATTTTGAAGAACTTCCTTTCGATGTAAGAGCTTATAAAACTTCTCAGAGTGCCACTGAAACTTAATAAGTAACCCAGCTTTATGCAAAATCTACAACTTAATGTCGGTTCCAAACCGCATTTTAACTTAGCAAATTTGGATGAATGAATGACCTAGAAAATGCCATGGCGTATTTTCATTTATCGAATCTACTAGTTATTTCAAATCCAAGAAGGCTCAGTAGCGAGGCTTTCCCAGGCAAGTTTCAACTCGCTGCCTCCAGGTCTGTAACCATAGGCAACACAGATTTTTTTACTTTTCCCCCAACCGACACGGATATGTCCGAGTGTTGAAATATCGCGATGTTTAAAAGTCAGCGTGTTGGAATGCCCGTGTTAATAAGTGCCGCGTTGAAATGACTATAAGGCGGACCATGGCCCTATAGATGGGAAGTTTCGCTCGCTTAGATAGAACTCTAGATGGCCTAGCGTAAAAAGACATATATAGGTTACCACTCTGATTTCTGAACCCTTACCGGGACCTCAAGTTAGACTCAAAAGGGTTAAGTAATTTAGAGTTTCTTTTTTTTTTACACTGGTGACTGTAACTATGTTACTTGCTTCATAAAATTTTTTACCGTGTAGCTGAAATTTTTACCATGCGGTTAACGTGGTAAAACGTATACTCAGTTTGAAATGTCAAATGACATGTTGCGGTTCTCTCTGTCACTAGTATTGTATTTGCTATTATATCTAATTTTGAAAGGTGGGTTTGGAGAAGGCTGCTCCGAATACCCTGGATTGCTGATAGGACTAACGCGTCTGTCGTAAATAAGATCAAGCCGACTCAGCGACTTTCGTCCATGATGTATATCCGGGTCCTGAAGTTCTTCCGGTCACATCTTTCGTCATGATGCAATGGAAAGACTTGTGGTACAAGGAAGCTGGAAGGTAAAAGAGAAAGAAGACGTTCGCAAACCAGGAGGATAGAACTGATATCTAAATTGACGGAGTCATCCCTAGCGAAGGCGTGGAGACAGGCCAACGACCGGGACAAATGGAAAGATATTGTTAAGCGAGTGATTCACACTATCCCAGACACTCGAAGTCGATTTTGCATCGGTCACGATGCTGGTTTAAGGGATAGTATTTGCATTGGTGGCCAGTAGCCTAGTTCATAGCGCGCTTGACTCTCAATCATGAGATGCGACGCGTCGTGCTTCTATCCTAGTTCACAGCTAGAAATTTTTCTCAGGTCAAAACTAGTGCGCTAGTCAGGAAATCAACGGTCACCACCCCTCGCAAGGCCATGGCAAACCACCGAGCGGTAATTGCCTCGTAAATCTCTCAAAAATAGCCGCTCGGAACCGGCGTTAAACTGTAAGTCCCATATGCCTGTGAACGCACGCAGTGGTGTATGTCAGAGATCACCACGTTCGTAATCGAGTAAAGGACTGAAAAGATTATATCTGCATTATCAAGTTGGTGCTAGTTTTCCAAGATTACCACAAACAACTGGCAGGCTTTTAGACCATATTATTTTTCTATATAAGTGACGGAGATGATTGCTTGTCAAAGACGTGCTCACACTTGCATAGCGAGGGCGAAATCAGAGAAATGTGGAACAGATAACACTGTGCCACATTAGTGTTTTGTCTCTACTAGATATGAATTCGGATATTTACAGAAGCCCTGAAGGCGGGCCCGTAGCCCAGGGGGGCAACGGGCCCCCCTGCAGTAAAGTGGCTAAACATGACAGGTATAGGGAATGAAGACCTTTTGCCCCCCTTTGCAAGGTCAACTGCCGAGAAAGACTGGCTCTTCGTTCTGGCTACGAACCCGCCTGAAGGGTCACTCAACTTGTATATTGTTCACTGCCAGTTCCGGAACTGGTAGTAAACGTATATTGTCAGTTCCGGAACTGGCAGTGAACAATAGACAAGTTGCGTGACCCTTCAGGGCTTCCTTAGATATTACACGATGCAGACCGAAAATGCATTCATATCTCCAATCTAAGACTTTTTCCTGGCCTAGTTTACTACTTTGCGACGTCGCTTCTGCTCCGAACCTTTAGACTTCAGTTATAAATGTTCTTCCGGTCCTGAAACTTATTGTACCCATTTATTTTCTGTGAAGGCAAAACATGAATAGTTTGTCTATCTGATCTGGGCCTTCCCAAAGAAAGATAAAAAATTCATTGCCATTTATTTTCTCACTTTAAAACACTCTCAAAATGAAAAGTTATATTTTTAGATTTCTCGAATTTAAATTTCAAGTTCGTACGTAACTGGACAATAAAATCTATATTTTGCCGAAACTTGCATAAATATAAACTATATCGACCTTGTTTATATTTTACATTATGTTAATTAATCATCATCGATATATTCTCACACACAAAAAAAATTTAATAGTTTAAATTATTATGATTCCGAAATATTTCATATTTTTATTTTATTTTTTGGCAACGATTTAAGAAAATACCCATTAAGCACAATGCGTTCATTGTATTTCTTTTTATAAAATTGATTTTATCTCCCTACCTTGATCCATGAAAGTTAAAATTTGTTTTTGGCGAATTAAATTAAAAAAAAAAAAAAAAAAAAAAAAAAAGCTTCCCGTTGTAACAGAGAAAAATAAAGGCTGCCTTCTTTTTTAAAAGCATAATAAGGATTAATCAAATTAAAGTACAAGCTGCGACAGGGGAGCATTAATTATTCGGAGAAAATAAAGTATTTCAAGTAATTAATACGAAATATTTCTATAAAGAGGAGACTCGTTTTTATGAAATCCGTTTCAAGGTCGCAATTAATTTTGGCAAAAGCTTCATTTCGTCATTTGCAACGTGCGGAATTGATGAGTGAAAGAATAATAAAGTCGACAATGCAAAATTTTAAGGATCGTAGCGAAAATTGGTAATGATGTAATATGTTTATGTCCGATGTGTACAGTAAAACTTTGTTTAAAATGATTGATTCAAAAAAGACGGAGACCACATTAAAGTTATATTGTAGAATACCGTAATTTTTTTTTTTTTAATCTTGAACAATATCAAATTTAATTATCAATCGAATTTACATTAAGAGTCAGTAAACCGCTAATTGTTTTAATTTGTAATATTTCGGAGCTGTAAATAATCGGGGCAGTTGTCTTAAGCTGTGCTTTCGCTGGTGATGACTTCAGTCCACATCAGTGCGTTAGTCATGAGACACATTTAGACACATTCTTATTCTTACTGTCCTGTATTTTGTCCAGGCGTAGGCAACCACCGATGAGATTTTTATATTCATCTCTATCGGGGGAAATTCTGAAGAGCTCCCCGACACTTAAACTGGTCCAAGCTCTTAAATTGCGCAGCCACGATAGGTTCTTCCGGCATTTCCTCCCTTTTCCTTCGATATGTCCCTGAATCTTCAGAAGTTAATCCCAAGAAAAAGTGCGTTATAAAATTTTACAACTATTTATAAATTTTTATAATTAAAATTTATAACTAAGCAATATATTAATAATTAATATATTCTTTCATAATTAATATATTCTGCAATTCAAGCATAAAATTATTTTATGCTTGAATTGCACTATATTTAGCATACGGGGACTTTATAGGCTCTTTTTTAAACATTTTTCATGAGAAAAAAAAGGAGAAAAGAATTAGCCTACAATTATCTGAAATAGAACCAGAGCCTTGTGGTCAACTTTTCAGCCGATTTTTAGAAAGCGGCAATATGGTTCTTAGTTGCCAATTATTTTTACTTATAATATTTTCCCAATTTTCGGTTTATTTCTTGTATTTTTAATTTGACAAAGGCTCAAAAATAAATAAAAACAGAAATTGAAAAATTTGGGAAGCGTTGGAAGAAAATAAAAAACTTATCGTTTTCCGATTTGCAAAATTTTACACGTTGTGTGTAAATGTGAGAGATGTTCCTATTTGTCTGGAATTTTTATGGATCTCTTTACTTTGAAAGAGATCCATGAGAGCTTTGTCCTTAAGCCATGCTTTCGCTTGTGAGTATTTTTAAATCCGCAAAACCCCAAAACTGATGGAAGAACGTTATTATGTTTCAAAATGCTTCAAAACTTGGTCAATTTTACTAGACGCATACAGTTGAATAAAATTAAAATTACAGTCCAAGAAGAATTGTGTTATAAAATTGAGTTATTGAAAGCTGGGACTATAAAATTTTATAACCCGCCAAAAAATACATCTATTTATAATTCGTTATAAAATTTTATAACAAAAATTATTTGCAGTTTTTTTCTAAGTTTTTTTTTTTATTTTCTTCTAACGTTTCCCGAATTTTTCTGTTTCTGGTTTTCTTAATTTTTGAGCCTTTGTCAAATTAAAAAAAAATACAAAGAAATAAACCGAAAATTCGGAAATATTATAAGTCAAAATAATAGGCAACTTAACCATATTGCCGCTTTTGAAAATCAGTTGAAAAGTGGTGTAGGGGATAAAGGCGGCTGATAAGTCGATCAAAAGCCTCGGGTTCTATTCCAAAAATTTTTAATTTTTTTCCCCTTTTTTTTCTCATGAAAAGTGTTTAAAAAGGAGCCTATAAAATCCCCATATGCTAAATATAGTGCAGTTGAAGCATAAAATTAATAAATTGCTCAGTTAAAAATTGTAACTATAAAAATTTATAAATAGTTATAAAATTTTATAATCGACCAAAACGTTATATAGTTATAAAATTTTATAACGCACTTTTTCTTGGGACGATAATTTCGGAAATTTTGAAACCGGATAACGTTTTTGCATCAGTATTGAGGTTTTTGCGGATTTTAAAATGCGCACAAGCGAAATTACAGCTTTTATATGTATGCTGCACACTCGCACACATCTCATATTTTCTTTTTCTTTTTTTGCGCCATAGCTTCTCGGCCGAAAGTTAATTGATCGCGATAAATAACTTTCTCAAGGAAAATTTTTGGGGGAACTTTTGTCTAACCGTACCAATCTTAGGATTCGTTTTGAAATTAGATGGAATATTTTTATAATTTTTTTTCAAAGGCGAATTAGAACAACAGGATGACCGCAATAGTAAACAAAAGATGGAGTAAATAGCTTAATTGTATTTTTAAATCTGGGTCGTTGAATATTTATCTTAGCTTTGTAGCGGTTTTGTTTTTCGCGTTTTAAATCCACATCTTGCCGCAGAATTAAAATCGGTTTCGTTGTACAGTATGTAACTAATATGTTAATTAGTATATGCGTTGAGGAAGCTTTGGTCGAAACGTAAAAAAAAAAAAAAGGAGGGAACGGGATTGAATAAAAACCGGAATAGGCCTAAATAAACATACATGTATTTTCGTATATTTTTTTTCCTCCCTTTTGATTTTAGAAATTTTCCACAATCATGCATCTCGTTTATTAGAGTAGCAGAATAATTCGTCTAAAACGCAAATTTTTTTTTTTTTTTTTTTTTAACGGATATACGGTACGTGTATCTTATCTGTTTTGATATCAAAAGCGAATGAACTGTTTTTTTTTCTTGATACTGTCAAATCATATCGATTAAATGATTACGCCGTTCGATTCCAAAATACCGGATGTATTTGAGGTTGCCGCCGTTTATTTTTCCTTGAGGCGGTATTATAACATTTATTTTTCCTATGGGAGTGTTATAATCCGATGAGTGCAAAAAGGGGGCCGTTCAAGTATTACGTCAGCATCGATCGGGGGGGTCACAAATTGCTTAATAAATCTTACGAAGGGGAAAGGGTTCGACTTATCCTTACGTAAGAATTGAAATTTTTATTTTTCACTTAAAACCAGCTTATTTAATTTTTTAATTATAACAATTTTTAATAAGTGGGGGGAGGGGGTTAAAAATATCATCTTTTTTTGCTTACGTAATACTTGAACGGTCCCAAGGCAGAAAAATGTTTTTCGGAAAGAAAGAAATTATCACATTAATTAAAATAATATCCTTACAACTCACCATTCTCGTTATTTACATCAGCCACGGAATTCCCCTCATTAAAAAAAAAAGCAGAAAATTCTTTGCGAAAAGCAGTTTTAATTCGTTTATATGTATCTTTATAAAACCATGTTAAAAGAGGAAGTCGTTTGATGCGGCTTGAAAATGAGCATCTTAACTAAAACGAGCTCTTTCAAGAGTTTGAACTTATTTAAGCAAAATTTTTGTGCTTACACGAGAAAAAAAAAAATTTCCTTTTTTTCCTCTCCCCCCTTTTTTTTTTTTTGACATCGAATTAAAAATTTTGCTTAAGGGAAATCGGGAGTCATGCTACAAGTTTTTCGATTCTTCTCTATGTTGGAGTCGATATACCCATCGTTCATTGTTATTACATTTCCGAGCAATGGAAGGTTTGACCAAAATGTAACCTATTCTTTTTGAGTCTGTGTATTAACGAATAATGCTGTGAACCATGAATGGGGAGAGTATATTGTAAACTTGGTTATCTTGTTCGTTAATATGGGAAATGTTGTATCGAAGGGTGGCCAAAGTAAACTCGGAACATCTCTTTATTTTTCAATTTGATATTTGCTCGTCTCGAGTATGTAGCTTATTTCTATTTTAATATAAAGTCAGCACGTGTATCTTAACGCAGAATATGTTAATATTCTGGTTAGAATTTATAAAGCCCGTGAAAAGTATTACTATACTTTATAAATTCACAACTTTTGAAATGGGGAAAAAACTGACTGAATGTAGTTCGTTATAATAAAATCAGCAGTGCGTTGAAAAGATTTCATTGACAAGTTTATTATTGTCTGGATGGAGATTTATGCTTAGATAAATACATGGAATATATACTATGGACTCTAATCTCAAAATCTCGGAATGTTGTTAGATTCGAACATTTCAGGGTTACAATGGTAATAATTCTAAGATTTCAATCCCAAAAGCGGTAAAGTTTTATGAGTCGTGGTCGTGTTCGGCACATTAGGATGGGCCGAAAGTCACCGCCGACTTTACAGATTTTGGCACCCTGTTCAAAAATATATTTTTCGCTCTGCTTCAAACTTTTTTTTTACAACATCCCCCTCAGGAAAAAAATAATCCGAGAAATGCAGGGGAAAAAAATTGAAAAATAGTTTTAGAACATTTCAAATATTTTCTCTTTTCATTTTTCTTCATATTTACGCCCTGAAATTTGGGCAGTACTGTGCATGGGCATGGAAAGCACATGCTTAAAGCCGCTGCTGCAGAAAAGCACGAATTTTGGAATTTGAAAAAGCCTGATAGTGGAATGGGTGCCTTATTTTGGCAACACTGTTAACCGTAATTTTTTTCGAATTTTTGATGGTCATCTTGAGGTCGCGCAATGACCCTGAAGTTTTTGGAAAGCGTATAATGGCAAAAACAAGAAATTTTTTTCCTGAAAAAAAGCATCATTTCCTAACGGAAATTTTGCGTAGATTACGAATATGAAGTCCAAAATTAATTTTTGTGTTTGGTTTTTAAGGTAATTTCAAAGGAAAAAAGTTTAAAACATTTCAGTGTTTAAAAAAAAGGCCTAAATCCCAAAAACCGTTCACTCAAAGTAATTTTGGACTTTATATTCGTAATTTACGCAAAATATTTGATAAAAAGCGCTTGCTTTATTGAGCAAAAAAAAAAAAAAAAAAAAAAAAAAGATCTTTTTTTTTGTCCTTGTAGAAAGTATTCAAGTATAACGTAAGACTTTTTTCGGGGTTTCCGACCCCCTTCTCCCCCCCCTTTTTTTTCTTTACCGCCAATTGTAAAAAATGTCTTACAGAATTTGAGAAAATTCTGTAAATTGTTTTTTAGGGTGCAAACTCATTATTGAATGTTTGATAAACATATTGGTACAACAAGTTGGACAAACATGTTATACTAATTTTGGCGTAGGAGTGAATTCTGCAATAGTCGATTCGTTTGCTTGTCAAACATGTTGGTACAAGTTCGTCCAACATTCCAACAAGTTGGTGTAACATGTTTGTCCAACATTCCATAGTGAATTTGCACCCTTAAAATTCAAGTACAATTTTTTTTTTTTTTAAGAGAAGAGGGCGGCAAATGAAGGGGCGTCCATTTTCAATATTAAATTGTAATTTTTTTTAAGGGTGCAAATTCACTATGGAATGTTGGACCAATATGTTGGTGCAACAAGTTAGACAAACATGTAGTACCAACTTTTTGTACCAACATGTTTGACAAACGAATGAATCTACTATTGCAGAATTTACTCCTACGCCGAAATTAGCGTGGAATGTTGATCCAACATTCCATACTGAATTTGCACCCTAACAATAAATATAATAATGAAAATTCTTACATAAGATTTTTTGGACCCTTCTCCCCCATGGGTAAGAAATCGTAAGAATTCATTGCACCCTCTCCCCCTTTTCCGGTATTACGTAATATTTGAACGCTCCCGTATGAACTTCTCAAAAACGTCAAGGTCATTGCGCGATCTCAAGATGACTTTCATAAAATCTAAAAAAAAATTAGGGTAAATAGTGTTAGACACCCATCCCGCTATCAGGCGTTTTCGAATTTCAAAATTCGTGATTTTCGGCTCACCCTATTGCACAAGTTCTGGTGGTCTTGAAGATTTGAGCGGTCAGGAAAACTTACTGAAGTTTTAATTTTTCTTTATGCTCGGTGTTTTGCCATTGCCTGCCGAGGAGTGGTACACGTTGAATTTCCGACTAGCGCATTAGTCGCACCTCAGAAAATTCCTGCTCTGAACTGAACACGAAACACGACGCATCACATCTCGTTCAGAGTTGCCAGATGCTCCACCAAGGTGGTACATGTACCACTATTGAAGTAAAGGCCTCTATGTTCAGCTTATGGGGTACCACTACCTAATCCGTGATAGTGGTACCCTAAATATCAGTGGTATTTAGCTTATGGGCCTACCACTATCTAAAGTTGAGATGCACCACATTTGTACTTTTAGACCTGAAAACACTGTAGATTAAGAGTCGGGGGCCCTAATGCCTTCCTTCCAGGGGCATTTACCCATTGCAGATAATTTGAAAATCCCTCTTTTTTCTACCCGTTTTTACTTTCTCTTTTTCTCTCGCACACCTATCCTTTTGGCTTCCCTGCCGTTTCTTCACTTGCCAATTAACGTTTTATTCTTTGGCATTTCTTCGATTTTATTTTTTTTTCCTCGCCTACGCACTCTCTCCTATCTCTCTTGCCCAATCCATTCTCTCTTTCTCATTTTTAAAAATATATAATTTCCCCGATTATTAAAAATCATTCCGCATGAACATTGCATCAAAAAAGATTAGTAATATATCCGGTTCTATGCACAACATTTTCCGGAAAATAAACTTCCGCCTCGGTTAAATTACATTTTCTCTTTTATCGTTGCGAAACCATACGTGTCGCTGACACGAAACAACCTTTAAAAAAAAAAAAAAAACGGAATACGTTTATTTTGACGTATAACATTTTTTATGTATTAAAAAAATAATATACAGTCGTATATATATGATAAATCCAATAGAAGAATGAAGTAAAGTCAGAGTACTACGTCTGAAAAGCTGATATATTTCGTAAAAATGAAACCTGATTCGATAAAATAAATAAATTTTAAAGAGGATGTGAGATCCTAGCTCTTTTTTCTTTTTTTTTTTCTTTCTTTAACGGAAGGAGTTGGATACGAGTTGTCAATACTTCAACGCGAACAACAACGAAACTGTTTTTTCATCGTTTATTTTTCTGGCTGGGAAAAGCCTTAGAGATGATTTTTCTTCATGTATAATATAGTTTTCGTGTGTGTTTGTGTGTTTTCTTTTTATCCACTTCAGAAAACGCATAAATAAAATATGGAATATTCGACGTTTGTTAAAAAAAAACTTTTTTTTTTAGAAAAATATAAATCATTAAGAAGGAATAAAATTTTATGGGGGATAATTTCGAATGACCGCAGTTTACCTAAGGAAGACAAATCTATTTATTTTAATTTTTTATTTTTTCGTTATGAGCTATTTTTGCAAAATAGTAAAAATTCCTGGAAATTATTTGACGCAAATGCGGAGGCGGTCTCTTAATAGCTTTTTTTTTTTCGGATAAAAAAAGATTAGTTTAAAATTGGAAATGAATTAAATGTTACTTGATCTGTACTTTCATTTTCATACGTATTTTAAAATGAAAACTTATCAAAGCTCATAGCTTTGATTAATCCTCTTTTCGCACGTCACCTATGAGGTAATCCATAACCCACGTTAGCACGTTAAGGGGGGAGGAGGGGGTACTCGAAATGCTAGCTTTTGCTAACAAGGGGAGGGGGAGTTGTTTAATGTTAGCATTTGTCTCATGTAATAAACGACACGACGTCGGCTGAGTGGCGAGCGTGCTCGACTCCGAAACGAATGATCGTGTGGAGTCTTGGTTCGAACCTGATTTCAGTCAGGTTTTTTTCCGCCAGCATTCACCTCTGATACTCATGCGTCTACCATGTGAAGAAGACCTATGTGTCACAGGGTTCGGATTCCCTGTCTAAATAAAGTAGGTCCCGCTCATTCGTAAAATACCTTTGCGATATGAGTGCCCCCTGTCTGATCTGTTTGCTCCGTAGGTAGACTCGTCTTGTGAGTCAGGAGATGATTCCGAAGCAGATGTTGATGATACAGGGGAATGGTCCATGGTATAAAACTCATCGTCATTCGTATACTTATCAAAGTCTTCCTCCAGAGGAAAGATAAATACATCTATTATGAGCTCATTGCCATGAATGGTGATCAACTCATCGTTTGGAGTATCATTCAAAACTGTCTAGGATAATTTTTTTTAGTGTTCGCTTTTTTCATGGTGTACCTGTATTCATCTCATAGACAGTTTCAGACAGTTTCCCTTTCAAATCACCGGCGGAGAACCTTGTTTTTTTATTATTCGGTTCGCATCTCACTTGTAAATAGTATCTTCTGACTGTTTTAGAAGTAAAGTGCTTAGTATATACTTGCACTGTCCTAATTTCTTTCGGAGACGGAGGCATGAAGTGCTTTAACCTCCAGGAAGTTTTTCAGGTGCGTCTGGAGCATTTGACGACATAATCAATTTGTCGGAAATTATTCTCGTAAAGATAAAGAACATTCATTTTCCAATACCCTCTGCCATGTTTTACCGTTGTGTCATTTAATGCTATTTCTAAATGTAATGCACAATGGTCCGATGTTGGACATGGACGGATGTCTACATTTCGCGTTTCCTGAATTAAATTATTGGATAAATAATAACGGTCTATTCTGCTTGCATATGCTCCACGGTGAAAAGTAAATCCCTGGCGTCTGGGATACTTTGTTCTCCATAAATCTTTTAGTTTTAATCATTCGTTAGTATGTTTAATGTCCTTGAAAAATTGAATTCTCCTGTTGTGTCTGTTCTATCCAATACACAGTTAAAATCTCCCCCTATGAGATATTCCTCGTGATTATGTCGGAGGTGATACGCCACTGTTTCCTTGAAAAAATTTTCCCTGTTGGTTCTACTTTGCGTCCCGGAGGGAGAAAAATCCCCTAACAAAAAAAGAAGAAATCCCCTAAAACAACAAAATTCCCTAAAACACAAAAAAAAGAAGAAATTCTCTGTCTGCTCGCTATTCGAGGCAGACTGAGTCCTTTAGGAGAGGAAGCGAAAGATTCTGCAACTAAATAAAAAAACGAAAGATTTGAAAAAGAAACACTAAATAGGAAAGTTTGACAGCTGCTGACGGAGATACAATACCCGAAAATCCCTTCCAATATCCAAAAAAGAACTTTCGACGGAAATTACCCAATACGGAATTTGAAAAGAAGATAAACTTTTTGAGAGAGTAAAATCACTGTATCGCACAGGTTTAATCTTGCAGATTAAAAGAACGTTGACCGTTTGGGAATTGCAAAGGACAGATGCTAACTTGGAGGAATAGATTATCAAGTTAATGACTGTGCTTTCATTATCTGATATGTCAAGATCAAGAGCTTAAGAAAAATCTAAGGAAGTTAAAAACTTTACGCTTGCTTGCTTTTTTTTAATCTCTTATTTGCAATTTATAATTCCCCTTCAGCGCGGTTTTCTTAATGATGACACAAGGGGGGAAAAAAGTTTCCTAAAAAAAAAAAACTTTCTAAAACAATTAAATTTTATTCATTTTCTTTTTTCAGCCTATGCTGGCTCAAACGAGAAGAAACGACGAGGGGATGGAATATTATCGTTTGCGTAGTTTCTCCATAACGCCTAACGGAATTTTCAACTTGGGTGATTCTTTCAAATCGAGGAGATCCCGATCAATTAGTTCAGTTAATTCAACCGAATCTAGTCAGACTGATCTTAGCGTTTGCAACAGAGATCGCCTTCCTAGGTAAGTGATAAGAGATTGTTCCCTAGGGGGTTTTCCGAGGTTTCTTCCGCTTAAAATTGATCACGCGTTTCTGTTATCTAATCCTCACGTTTAAAGCTAATTTTAAAAAAATATCACGGGAAGCTGAAAGTTAATAAAGGTTCCGCATTGTTCCCTACACCATAGAAGTCAAAGAGAAAATTCGCTAAATGTCCCCTCCGACCCCCCTCCGTTACCCCCGGTATTTCTGTCAGGAACAAGAAACGTACCAAACTTTACAACTCAGAGAACATATCGAGTTTTGAAAATTTTCCTTACAGAATCAATAAATTGCTTTCAGCACATCAAAGTAAACCATGTGAAAACTCAGAGGAAAGATTTTCAGAAATCGCAAAACTTTTTTTTTTTTTTTTTTTTCGAGTTTAATCACTTGTCCGTTGAACATATAATATATATACTGTAGCATATATTTTTTTCCCTTCTTAATGCCGCAGTTTAAAAGGCGGAAAATGGGAAAAGTAAATCGAAAAGATACAAAAAGGGAAACTGGAGATTTTTATTATTTGATTTAAGCTTTATAAATACATTACGAGGCTCGTGTTTTTTTTTTTTATGAAAATTTACAGCACGCATGCAACGTCACGACGTTGATAGAATCCCTTACCCCCGTGGCGAGCTTTAATTGTCTTTTTAATAAGTTTTGGTGTTGTATTAAAATTTATTCTCGAGCTTTTTACAATGTTTAAAAAACCTTTGTAAGGTATTTATATTTCGATTTATTATTTGAATGAACCTTTTTTTTTTTTTTTTTTTTTTTTAAGGGATACACCTCCTCTTTTTTGGATGGTTTTCTTGACCGGATGATGTGATAAATGGTCACCATAAATTGGGGCGAAGTTAAAAGATTTTAGAGTTTACTTGCTCATAAAACCTTTATTAATAATTTTTTTTTCTTCAATTTTTTTTTTTAAATTAGGGTCTCCACTAGAAGTTTTAATCCCGAGAATTTTAATTTTTTTGACCTTTTCGAATGCTCGAAAAAAATTAAAAACCACCTCTTTTAAACTTTACCCCACGGTGGGGTGAAGTTGAAATCTGTTTTATTTTTTTCCATTTGGGCCCTTCGAAACGCCCAATTTTACATAAAATAGTATTCAAAACAATTGTAATGACGGATATACTTCACCTGCAATTAAACCTTGTTGGTCCTCGAAGGCCAAATAATGTCAGCTTTCAACTTCACCCCATGTTTGAAGTAAAACTGTACAGGAATTAATGCTAATTTTCTTTAGGCCTTTGAAAAGAACGAAAGAATTGGGATTTTCGGATTGTTTATTTGCTCTATTGTCTTAATTTTCAAAACAGCACCCAGGAAATGTTTTCCAAAAGCAAAATTTGGTAAAAGCTCCAAGTCTGCGGCCTTTCAACTTCACCCCATGTCTCTCTGAAAATTTGAAATTATTTTAAAAAGCTCTGATTATCAAAGGCTGAAAGCAAATATGCGGATTTTTTGTTACGGAATTTAAAAATAAGAATATTCCACGTTTGATAAAGTAGCTTTAACATTTCTGACAAAATTAAAAGCATGAGCAGAAGTAAAAGTTTGTAAACTACCAAAAAGTTGCCAATTTTGGCTTCCGTACAAAAGTGAAACAAGAATAGCTAAAATCGATAAAAATTGTTTTCAAATTGTTTGATAATAAAAAATTGTTCGATAAAGATGCTAAAATCGATAAAAATTCGCAGCTTTCATATTTATACTTAAGTATCCAAAAAACAATATCCACTTAATGAAATAAAAATTTTTTATTTTTAGTGCCTAAAATAAACCTTAAATTTTTTTTGGAATTTCCTTTCAACTTCACCCCATTCCACGGTATGATTTTTGTAATGTCATTCACTGCCTAAAAATTAAAGCATGTCGAGATTACGGGAAGACGGGGGTTCGAGTCCTCCATGGGTACGAGTTCGAGTTGTTAATTTTTCTCGAAAATTCCTTTCTATCTTTCTACCCTGCTCCTGTTTTTTCCCACCAAAATTTCTTAGCATTTTCCTGTGCTGGGTATTAAAAAGCAGCAAACGAAGTTTGTTCTCGTAAATTCTTAAATTTCTAAAGCATGTTATTTTGTAGCACAATCATCTGAAAATTAATCTGCAGAGTAAGAAATTTTATGTACTTTGAACACAATTTAGATTTGAAAATCGGTCCGCACACTTTTATTTGTAAATAATAACATAATCAACAAGTATTGCCTAGCAACGTGTGTCAAAATTAACATAACAAGAGCTACATTCAGAGTGTGTGAACCAGGTTTGTTAAAAATACACGAAATTTTTTACTGTGCAGATAGCCTTTTATCTAAAATATTCGTGACTCCACTTGGGAAATTTACAAATTACTGCTTTTTCTTTCACGTTTTGCCCATGACCCACAAGATACATATTTCTTCATAAATTAATTTTAAAATGTCTCAGGTTGTAACTAACTCTCTATGATGATATTTCATACGATTTCATCTTGGAAAGGCCCTCCGGCTTTTTCCTAATGTTTCAAAGCAAGAATAGATGCAGAATATTATTTATAGAGTATTAATCTTTCTTAGTTTTCTTGGATCTTAAATGCTCGAGGCAATAAATTTCCTTGCTTTTAGATCAAAGAAAAGCACGATTTCTCATATACATTACCGTGAAATATCGCTGGCATTGCTTTAGTTTCATTAGGATAAGTTCTCTTGGAAGTACTGGAAAGAAAAGAAAAGAAGGAAAGCAAAAAAAGGCAACATCTGAATAATTCATTACTAGGGCATTAAAACTTTTAAATATAAATCGTCACACATTTGCGGAATTTAATCTATATAGTACTTCATTTAATAATGTTCCAGTAAGTAATTGAAAAGGAAAAAAAAAAAAAAAAAAAAAAGAATAGAAAAAGAAAAAAAGAAATTATAAAACCGTCGCGATCGAGTTAAATCAAGTATCTGTGCTGTCTTCGAGGTTATTAGCAGAAGAAAGCAAAGGAAAAAAACTGACAACGGAAATATCTGAAGCTGATTCCGCGAACGTCGATAAGAAGCTTCGCTTCTTTCGGTTTTTTTTTTTTTTTTTTTTTTTTTTGTTTTGTTTTTTTTGTTTCCTCTTTTGTCTTTTTCCTTATTTTCTGTTCTTTTTCAAATAGAAAGAGATTTGCCATATGCTAAGAGGGAACATCTCATTTTTTTATTTTTTTTTTTTTTTTTTTTTAAGAAGAAGTCTGTCATGGTCTATCAATGCGATTTTTTCCCCTCTTTCATTTTTCGTTTTCGAAAGAAAAAGAATAGGGGACAATAACCTTTAGAGTGTCATTTATTACTTAGCTGACATCATTTTGCTTGATTCAGACGGGATGTCATCATAGATCATATTTTTTGAAATTTTGTTCTTTTTTTTTGTCATTGTAGTACAGCGTCTCAAAGCAGCTCCGGACCGGTGGAGGAAAATTCCCCCGTCCCGACGTATCGAGTTGCAATGCTTGGAGCTTCTGGGGTCGGTAAAACTGCCTTAACTTATCAATTTACTACTTCAGAATACATCTGTGCTTACGATACATCGTTAGGTAAGTTCTTTGAATGTTTAGAATAGAGTAACCATACAGAGGAAAGAAGACTACGTAGAGATGTAATTCCCGTTTAAAAATTTCGTTGTGTCCTTGGGGTGTTAGTTATGTAATCCGGCCACTAGGGGGCGCTGCGATGCAGAAAAAAAATAAACAAGGAGAATGGTAATGGGGGTGCATACGCACCCCATTAAACTTTCTCGCGGCTTTATTGGTGGGAAAAAGAAGTGGAAATAAAGAAAAAATGTAAAAAATCAAGTTTAGGTTTTCAAAGGGTATTAATTAAACCCGAGGTACACGATTCCCGCTGTACCCACATAAAGAATCCCAATTTTGGAAAAATAATTCCATATTCTGATTCCTCTGCCCCGAAAATATTTTCAAAAATCCGGTTAGTTTTTTGATCCGAGGTACACGAATCCCGCTGTACCCACATAAAGAATCCCAATTTGGGAAAAATAATTCCATATTCCGATTCCTCTGCCCCGAAAATATTTTCAAAAATCCGGTTAGTTTTTTGATCTGAGGTACACGAATCCCGCTGTACCCACATAAAGAATCCCAATTTCGGAAAAATAATTCCATATTCCGATTCCTCTACCCCGAAAATATTTTCAAAAATCCGGTTAGTTTTTTGATCCGAGGTACACGAATCCCGCTGTACCCACATAAAGAATCCCAATTTCGGAAAAATAATTCCATATTCCGATTCCTCTGCCCCGAAAATATTTTCAAAAATCCGGTTAGTTTTTTGATCCGAGGTCCGCGAAATCCGCTGTACCCACAAAAAAAATCCGAATTATGGATTGTTCCTGTAACTCGAGATATCGATATGACTTAATCGATACATCGATATATCGATATGACTTAATCGATATATCGATATGACTTATTACGTCATTCGAGATATCGATTTTTAGGCCTAATTTACACGTAGCCTAATCCTCATAATTTGTGAACCAATCATCCGAATTCAACCAAATTTTGATGGTATGATACTTTGACCAATATCTACTACAGTACGAAAATTGGTTATGATTTGTAGCCGGGTTCGAGATTTATCGTCGCAAGAAAAAAACCAAATTTAAAAGTTCAAATATTTGCCGTTTACGTAATTTTTTAAATTTTTAAAAAATAAGAAAAGACCCCCTCTTATTTTTCGACGAAAAATACGTGTGCTAAATTTCCTTTTGATCCGATGCGTAATAGCGGAGAAAAAGCTCCGGGCGTACGAGGCGTACGAGGCGGACAACCGGGAACTCAGAATTTTATTCGAAGTATAACTATATAAGTTTCATGTAGAAACTTCCAGGATTAACGATTTTCCCTTTTCCGACCACGGCAATACTTTCTTCGCGCCCGCTTCGCGGCCACTCGAAAGTAAAAATAGCTTATCACCCGAGTTCCGAACCCTGACCCTCAAATTCGCGAGCCCTGTCTTCTACTGCCTGCGCTACACGACTGCGCATCTGGGTTCGAGGATTTTAAGGGTTCTTAGTTTAAACCGTTTTTTAGTTCTGTAATCCGACCACTTTGGCGCTAGTATCGCACGACAAAACCTTCCATTTAACTTGTATCCCCCTGAGAGTAATTGCAACGGCGAAGGGCGAGCGGTAGTTCATTCTTAGGAGTCGGCTCTCTGGCGAAGGGTCCGCGGTCGAATCAAGTTTATACCAGGTACTTACTTACCTCTGATACTTCGTTTTGAAATCAAATGAATCATACTGTGATTCCCTACACAGTTCGGAATCCTTGTCTAAATTTAGTAGGTCCCTCTCAGCTACCTCGAAAACCCCAAGATATACAGTTTTATAAAAATCAACGCAAAATTCGAAATTTCATCCGCCATGTTGAATTTTTCAATATGGGCAACTGATTTTAAACCACACAGAAAACCAAAGCTTTTGACGCCCAGATCCTTTTTATATCTTTTACCTATGCTTGAGATGGGAATTATGTCTGCTTTTCTCTGGACTAGCGACCACTGTGCAATGAGGTTAAGATGATTGTATTAGTAGCTCCTAAATTCCCCGTTAGAGGGAGCAGTGTCGGTGGTCACCCATCCAGAAGCTGGTCGCTCTCAATGCTGCTTAACTTTATTGATCGCGAGCCGCCACGGTCGTATAGACAGGTCCGGAAACTTCCCGTGCCGTTCATGTCCCGCTTAACTACTCACATTTTAGTTTTCAAACGGGCCATTGATGGCGCTGCGATCTTCAGAGACGCAACATGTCTAATCGTTTAAGTTGCGACTCCAGCCGTGTAGACGTCTATACGGCCGTGCGCAGCCATCGTTGTTTAATGACCAATCAAAAAGCGTCTCGCGTACAAGTAGCGCTTACGGTGGTAGAAAGGAAGAACTAGTTTTTGCGTGGTTAAGCGGGACCAGATCTCCTATGTATAAAAGATAGGAGTTTCCGGACCTGTATATACTGCCATGCGAGCCGCTTTAGACGAAATAACTCACCACACCGACCCCATCAGCAGAAAAAAAACGGGATTACGACGACATGTTATTATTTAATTGCACTGGCGTAAATCTATACATTCCCTCAGCTTTCTGTCCCTTTAACAATTCTGTACTAGGCAGGTCAACTGAGCTATGTCCGTCACAATCGTGCATGGAGATATACTCTTTTGAACCAATTGCACCGCTGCCTGAACCGGTTTTGAGCTGCAACGGTTCAAAGGAGTTTATCTCCATGCACGATTGTGACGGACATGGCTCAGTCGACCTGTTCAGTACAGAATTGACACCCTGTTCCGCTGCACGATAAAACATGCTGCAGTAACATGATGAAACTTGTACAACATATATTTTCGGATGTTGCGCAAGATGTTGGCAACATTGGAAAACGAGGAATAAAAATTTTGGCAACATGTCTCTAACGCTGCAAAATGTTCAGCAACATGTTTCATCATGAATGGTTGCATCATTTATTATACATTTCCCCTGGTAAAAATTTGGCCAGACTGGCCGATAATGACTGAAATGTAACAGGTATCAGGCTGGATTCGAGCTGGATTTGGTTGGAAATTGGATCCAATACTGATCCAAGATCGATATTGTTGATCTAGATTGATTCAATAATGAATCAAGATTGAAAACAGTTACATTTCAGTCAGATTTTTCAACTTGAATCAAAGCCGGATCAGTAATGTTAGGGAATAAATTTTTACCAGGGTCGTGGTAAGCGTTTAAATCTTGTAAAAGTAGTACAACTTTTAATGAACGTTTCATTTTAAACGTGAATTTCACCCGTTTCACATTAAACGCGTAACTTGAACTCAATCAGTCCGCGGAAGCCTCCCTTCCAATTAGAAAATAAAGGTGGATCAAATATCCGAATGGATCATTAGAGAAGGCTTGGTGAAGTTTACCATTTATTCAAACAATCACGGTAATATTACTGCTGGAACTCTGGAAGGGGGAAAAAATAATAATAATCCTTCGAAAATTTTCAATTTTAAAGATCATTTCAGTATAAAATATTTCAAAATATAACAAAACCCCCCGGGCAAAACTAATTTCGTGTCCTAAATAGTTGACGATTTTCGGAATCCTCAGCGATAAACTAAGTTAAATAAAGTTCCATTCGCTTCTGCGGAGGCTTCGCTAAAATATAAAATGATTAAAACGGAAAATTAAACGCAAATAAAATTGAACAAAAAGTGGAAATATCGGGAAACGATTTCCTGATTCCAACATTGAAAACTTTCGCAATTTCAAATTTAAAAAAAAATGCTGCAAGTCTGCTGCTCTCAACTTTTTTTTTAACCTAATTACGTAATTTGTAAAAAAAAGAGAAGAACGGACGAGGACAATAAAAACGGGTTAATATGAAGCCTTTTTTTTTTCTAATAAAAGAGGGAACCATGGCAAGGTAAGTCATCCATTAGATACAGTTCAATGGAAAATACCGTAAAATGGATTCAGTCAACCATCAGTCAACTCCCAGCTTCATAAAGCACGCAATGTACACTCCTGGGTGACCTTTTTATTGAGAGGAGGTAGAGGGTGTAAAATTATAGGAAATATGAAGATAAAAAACTACGCTTTGAATATCACATAAAAAATTTCGAATCATTCATTGCGACATAAATTAATTAGAATCATTTACGCTTTTCATCTGTTCATGGGGGTAAAAAAAAAAAAACGAGAAAACTTTTTTTTTTTTTATTTGATAAAGAATTCAGTTATTATACTGTTTTTTTTTCGTCAGTCAGTAATGCTTGGGATATTTTTAGAAATAGTAAAAGAACCAGTTTTTCCCAAACGACAAAACGAACAAGGGAAATATAAAAGGTTTACCTTGACCACTGAAATTCCTGGAAATAGGATATATTCTTTCAATCAAGTCTCTTGTTTATTTAGTTTTTCTTTCTAAATATCTAGTGGGAAACGGAAGAAAAACTAGGTCATGTTATATTTTGTGCTATGAATAATATTTTTGCCACCTTTCATGGCATTGTCAAAGCGGAACATCATGCAGTCCAGCAGGGATTGTAATAATGACCGAGTTATTGGAATCATTTTGAAAAAAAATCGTGGAGCAAAGAAAATTGGAAAATGGCAAAAATCGTAGAACCAGTACAGTTTTCGAGGAAATTTAATTCAAAACGCAGGCACAAGACATTTTTTTTAACCGCAGCCATCATTTAGTGTTGAAATTCCTGGAAGCCCGGAATCCCGAGAAAATTTTTAACCCCTATTTTCTGGATTCTTTCGGAATTTTTTTCCATCGTTTTTTAATTTTCGGTAAAGTTCCTGAGAATCTACGGGAATTACCGGGAATTACCCGAGATCCCGGTGAATTTTAATTTCCCGAATCCCGAAAAACGATTTTTCTCTTAAACGGGAAAGCCCATTTCCCTGATTCACAAATTTCCATCAGTGTCTCCAGTTTAGTCTTGGGGCTATCATGTTTCCAAATCTTTCCTGAGGGTTTGTATTATGAAG
The DNA here is from genome assembly GCA_037577465.1 of Liposcelis bostrychophila. Taxonomy (NCBI): domain Eukaryota; kingdom Metazoa; phylum Arthropoda; class Insecta; order Psocodea; family Liposcelididae; genus Liposcelis; species Liposcelis bostrychophila. Next base: position 11,434,288 of record CM075212.1, read on the forward strand.
CCATATCTCGATTTTCTTCCTAACAGCTTTTTCTTCCTTCTATAGACCGGAAATAATCGAAAAATCGGAGTCTTAGAGTAACGGGCAGCAGTAGACACTTATATTAATTTTTAAAAATTTATATACTTTTCAATCCCCCTCTCCGAAATATTTTCACCTATTTGTCTTGACAGTACATAAAAACTAGTTTGACCTAAATTCGGGACCAGACTGTCTCCTGTGGTCACGTGCCTTGGCTCAGCTCCGTACCTTCTTTTTTCCTCTCTGAAAATGTTCTTTACTTGCACGGGGTTCAGTTCTTCATCAGTTCGGCCTCCATATTTAATAAACTTTTTAAAGAAAATACTCCAAAACTTTGATTTAAATAGGAAGTGGAAGTTTGATGGAAGAAAACTTTCATAATGATGATGTAAATCAACAACTTTCAACTTCGGGGGGAAAAAAAAAATATCGGATATTTTTCTGCTTTTATTTATTAAATTTTTTTTCCGTGTAATTTCCGTTTCATTCAAAGCCTTTAATCACTGTCGGACGTATTTTAAAATCATATCGATGTTATCGATTCCTGAAATTTTTTTAGGGAACTGTTTTCAAGTTTTAATTTGGGTAACGGACAGTCGTAGTTATATTCATTAAAAATATTTATATTTCTCAATTCTCCTCCATAACAATTTTCATTATTCAGGAGCACCAATCTTCTATTAATAACGTTGGTCAATTTTTAAATAAGATTTCTAAATTTTTTTTTCTCGCCGATCCTGTTTTCCGGTTTTGTCATTTATTTCAGGCGTTTCCACTTTAAGCTTCCAGAAAGTCTTTGTTGACAGATAATTACAGTCGTTGGGAGGATTAATCTCCTACCAAGAAATAGCCGGAAGCGGTTTGAAAACCGGAGCGGTTTGTACTGTATAAGCATGGAGCAGATCAGCAACCAGATTCGAAGAATTGATCTTGTTTTCGGAAAGAGCCATTAGTTTCTTTCTAAGAGTGTGGGCCGCCCCCAAGAAAAAGTGCGTTATAAAATTTTATAACTCTATAACGTTTTGGCCGATTATAAAATTTTATAACTATTTATATATATAGTACTTTGTTTCTTTTATGTATTTTATCTTATATTTTATGATGCTTCCGATAAGCTATCATCTTGTTATGGAATAGAAATGAAATGAAATTAAATTAAAATTATAAATTTTACAATTAAAATTTTTAACTGAGCAATCTTTTCTTTCTTCTTCTTCTTTTTCGGCATAATCAGGACATGAAGCCCTGTGACCCGGCGCCTACCTTTACCAAGTTCGGTTTCTGGTGTAAGGTTTAGGCTACGTCATACCCCTTAATGTATCGAGTGACGAGCTCGAAGACGGGGCACTCATATCGCAAAGGTATTTTACGAATGAGCGGGACCTACTTTATTTAGACAGGGAATCCGAACCCTGTGACACATCTGTCTTCTTCACATGATACACACATGAGTATCAGAGGTGAATGCTGGCGGAAAAAAATCCTGACTGAAATCAGGTTCGAACCAAGACTCCACACGATCATTCGTTTCGGAGTCGAGCACGCTCGCCACTCAGCCGATGTCGTGTCGGCAATATATTAATATTAACTGAGCAATATATTAATTTTATGCTTGAATTGCACTATATTTAGCATATGGGGACTTTATCGGTTTTTTTTAAACATTTTTCATGAGAAAAAAAAAGGGGAAAAAAATTACAATTTTTTGGAATAGAACCCGAGCCTTGTGATCGACTTACCAGCCGCCTTTATCCACTACACCACTTTTTAACTGATTTTTAAAAGTGGCAGTACGGTTCTTAAGTTGCCAATTATTTTTACTTATAATATTTTCCAGATTTTTCCGAATTTTTGGTTTATTTCTTGTATTTTTAATTTGACAAAGTCACAAAAATAAAGGAAAACAGAAATAAAAATATTCGGGAAACGTTAGAAGAAAATAAAAAAGCTGAAAATAATTTTTATTACAAAATTTTATAACGAATTATAAATAGATGCGGGTTATAAAATTTTATAACGAACTATAAGTTTTTAATAACTCAATTTTATACTTTTTCTTGGGCGTTTTTATATTTTAAATTAGTTAATCCATGCATTTTCCTGTTCTTTTTCTCTTCTCTTTCCGGAATAAGGAAGACCTGAAACAAAGGAAAACATAGCCCTTGATTTAATTCCGACACTTCCATAAATATAAATATGAATATGAATATGAATATGAATATGAATATGAATATGAATATGAATATGAATATGAATATAAATTGAACTGTTTAAAAAATTTTTTTTTTGAAATTGCTGTAAGACATTTTTAAAATTGGCGGTAAAGAAGAAAAGGGGAGGGAGTGGGGGAGGGATCATCGAAAATCTTACGTAAGTTAAAGGGGGGTATGGGTCAAAGAAATCTTACTAAATCTTACGCCAGTGTGCAGGGGGTCGGAAAACCTGAAAAATAGTTTAATGAGAGTTTCTCAAGTTCAATTAGTTTTCAAATGTTGTGGTCCCGCGTGATTTCATATTCATCTGTACCTTTGAATTGGCAACGTTGCCTTTCATTTGTAATTTATTTATTTTTACTATTTCCGTTTATCAATGGTTTTTTCTTTTCTGTTTTGGAATTTTTTAAACGTTTTTTGACATGATTCTCTTTTACTTCAATGTTTCCATATACAGGAAATCAATATTTAGCTTTATTTAAATTCTAGTCGATGGTGAGTTGATTTTTACGGCGTTTTTCCGGACCTAAATTTTAAATTTTCGTTATTGTTTATCGTTTAACCTAACCTTGTCACAACCATATGACTATGTTGTTTGTAAATTTATTTTTAAATAATTTATTATTTTTCCTTTTGTTTTTCTTTGTTCTAGTCACTGATGATGGATGTCAATTATACATCCGAAATGATCATCTGATTTCTGGAATTAAATATATTTAGTAGTGACTTTAAGGAGTTCTGTCTTTTAATTTTACTGAAAAATAGTCTTACGTAATACTTGTATGCTCCCTAATCCACTCTTACATTAATATGGTTTTCCACCCCTGAGCCAATCAAAACTAACCATTTTTTAAAATGGTGAATTTTGATTAATTACCGCTTATGGGATGCAGCGCCCTTGGGGGGACTAACTTTGCGTCGGAATAAACCGTCTAGGAACGGCCCTGGTTGAGACTTCGACGTCTAAAAGAACGTTTTTGCACACGAAAAATGTCATTTTAGATTATTTCCAAAAGGGAAAATGTAATATTAGGGATGTTACTACGACGTTTGATGTGCCTTTGAAAATTCTCAACCCGAGAGGAAAGACGCAACAATTCAAAATTCAAACATGACTAGGAGTAAATAGTTTATTAAAAGAAAAAAATGGGTCAAGGCAGAAGAATGAGGATAATGAATGAAAAATGATTGAAAGCTGCCCTTTTCCTCGGGCGAAGAAAACGGATTCCGAAAAAAAAAATTGTCTTCCCTTTATTGTCTCATTTGGTGTTGGATGTGCAATCGTTTTGAAGGTTGCTATTATTTTTAGACTACAAACTCAGAATAAAACCACGATGACAAATCATTTTTGACTTGAAGAATTTCGATTTTTTTCTAAAAAAAGGAATTTTTTTTTCTCCTCCCGACCACATTTCAAGGTTTAAACTCCGTAGTTTGATGAACTGTTTCCGAAATATATCGATGAGGCTTGCGTTATGTTCAAAAAGAAAAACCGTTTTGTTTGACGTCTTTACGAGGATTTGATGGACACCTTTTCCTTTAAATCGCAGAAAATAAAAATAAGTGCTCGTTTTTTTGCGCGGAATGTAAATCCCAATGACTTTTCCTGTGATTTTCCCCCTCATCTTTTTTATTTCCTCGGATGATTTAAATTTACCATGAGTTCGACCTAAATTATGAAATGAATAACATTTCGTGTTGTCCCGGATAATAATGTAAACAGGAAATTCAGTTGTGCTTTCCCTATGCAGAGAGAAAAGTTAGAAATCAGAAACCACCCCGGAAATTGTTTTTTTCAATTAAAAATTATTAGGCCTGAAAGGAATCTTTAACGGGGAACCGAATATTCGCTTTTTTTAGTTGAAAGTTTTGCACGAGTTAATAATAAAATGTAAATATTTTTTTCATTTTTTTGTCCTAAGGGGTATCTCTTGGTGGCTTTGCTTTCATTTATATTTATTTTTTCTTTGAGTGAAAATGTCATGACCCGACTCCGGGAAAAGGATTCTATTTGAGCTTCGTTAAATTTTTTTCTATTATCGTACTTTGTATTTTACAGAATGTTTCCATTGAAATCGTTTTGCGGGCATGAAAAATTTTCTCGTCTTCATTATTTAAAAAAAAAAAAAAGAAAAGAAGAAAAAAAAAATGTTGGCAATTTATCCTCTACCGTGTAAAAGAAAATTTATCTAAATATATATACGGGTTGTGTAATGGTATTTCTGAGCTAGACCGTGATTTTGAAAAACATTTTTTCACTATTACTGCTGGTTTTTTTTCCTAAGAATAGTAGGTTATAGAGAGGGATTCTAGCCCGACAGGAATGCTCCCGGAAAATGCTGTTGGTGAAAGTGCAGCTTTGGCGAGAGGCATTTGGTTAAAGATGCACTTTCACTGTCAGCAAAAAACTGATGTTTGATTCCGATTCGATTCTTTTCTACTTCGATTCCAAAACCCGGGAAAACTGGAAAATCAATTCCTCTAAAATCAAAAAAAAAAAAAAAAAAACGTGGATCCTACTGAGGATCCTAAATTAATTAAATGAATAAATTTTTAAAAAAAAAGAATACCCCTTCAACAAAAAGAACTAAAAAGCAAAAAATAATTTTTTTTTTTTAATTTTTAAAAAAGAACTGAAAGGCAGAAAACGAGATCAATTTTCACTATATAGGTAAGAGTTTGATTTCCCGAAAAAATGAACCATGACCTTCAGATTTGAAAAATTTTCACTACACGCAATAAATAGGCCAATAAAAATGCATTCAAAGGACAAAAGAAGCGCAGGAAAAATTTTTGTTGAAGGAGCAAGTTCCCTTTTTTTTTAAAACTTGCTCCTTCAACAAAAATTTTTCCTGCGCTTCTTTTGTCCTTTGAATGCATTTTTATTGGCCTATTTATTGCGTGTAGTGAAAATTTTTCAAATCTGAAGGTCATGGTTCATTTTTTCGGGAAATCAAACTCTTACCTATATAGTGAAAATTGATCTCGTTTTCTGCCTTTCAGTTCTTTTTTAAAAATTAAAAAAAAAAAATTATTTTTGCTTTTTAGTTCTTTTGTTGAAGGGGTATTCTTTTTTTTTTAAAATTATTTATTTAACGCATTTCAGTGTTTTTAAATTACATTAATTTTTGAAGGTTTTTTTTTTTTTGACGATTTATTTTGCGCATTTTAGTTAATTGCAAATTTTTTTATTTTCATTCTGATTCTGACTAATTAATTTTTTTCTAACTCGATTTATTCCGAGTCCTAATCCAATTGAGAATTTTTGCTCTGTTTGTCGTTCTTATTCCAATTTTCTTTTTTTATTAAATAAAAAAGTTGATCCCAATTCCGATTCCTATTTGCAAAATTTATTTCAAGATTCCAATTTTTAGCTGTTCACGAAATATATTCAGATTCTTATTCACAAGTTTACTGCAAGATTTCCATTAAAATAATAAATTTTCAATTACTCAAGAAATCGATCTCCATTCTTATTTATCAATTATTCAAGATCAGGCGTCCGAATCCGATGCCGATGCCGATTCCATATTATTTATTTAACTCCCGATTCCGATTCCGGCACCTACACCCGATGCTGATGCCGACGCCACCAGACATCGATCATATCCGATGCCGTCTCTGATCCAGATTTTAGTGGAGAAAAAAAAAGTCATAGAGCCATTCTAGATTGTTTTTAAAATCAGGGGTCCGATACAGAAGCCGGTGTCAATGCCGTTGCCGGCATCGGATTTTTTTAATTATCCCAAATCGGCATCGGCATCGGCATCGACCCGAGATATTTAGGCGCGGCCGCGGCTGACATCAGCATCGGCACCGGCATTTGATTCGGAACCCTGATTTCAAAAATCGTCTAGGCTCCACGACTTTTTTTTTCACTAAAATCGGAATCAGAGGCGGCATCGGATATGATCGGAATCGGAATCGGGAGTTAAATAAATAATATGGAATCGGCATTGGCATCCACCCGAGATTTCAGCCGGCTGAGGCCGGCACCGGCATCGGATTCGGACCCCTGTTTAATTTCCCGTTGGATTTGTAATGCAACACCCATTAATTAATTCTTTTTAATTTTAATTTCTTTTAAAAAAATTATTTAAGAATGCTTAGGCCTACTCCACAAAAACTAATAATTTCAAAAGAAAAAAAAATCAGCTGTTCACAAGTTACATTCTTCCATCTTTTTTTATTTTTATAATTTATTTAAATGATAATAATGTTATTTCGTATTAACCGCCAGCCTTCTAACATTCCACTGTTGAATGAAAATTATAAAATGACTGAACGCTTATGCGATGGTCAATGGGCTTTGCCGTCATCTTATGTGGCTCACTTCAAGGTTCTGATTACTATCACAGAAATATTCGAGATATGAGTACTACCCTGTGAACCATCTTTACTTTGACACCCCCTTATTCCTGTTGATATTGTCCGATTTTAATTTTGAAAATTTTAAACATTACGTTGGACCTTCCTCTGTCGGATAAGCCCAAAAAAAGAATAGGTCATCACTGAAAAAAAAAAGTTTCTCACTACGAAACGAAACCCTTCCGTTTTTCTCTTTTTTTTCTTCCGCCATAAGTTAAAGCTATGTGTTTTGTACATTTTAAATATTTTCGGATTTCTCGGTTTACTCAAAAACTGTTTGGAATTTCGAAAAGATAATTACAACAGGGCCTCCGGGAAAATATGTAGAATCAACTGTGAAATTTTCAGATTTCTACATATTTCCGTTTCAAAGTTACAAGGGAATTCCAAAATCGTGCCACACGGCAGTCAGTCAGTCAGCCAGCCAGCCAGCCAGCCAGCCAGCCGTATAGACCATTAACCAGACGAAGCGATAAACATAACGCCCTTCAAATTGGTTGAAGGGGTAACAAATTGGTTGAAGGGGTAAAAATTGGTTGAAGGGGTAAAAATTTTTTAATTATATCACTTATGTTTCGTTTTATTTTTTTTTATTTTACTTTATTTTATTTGTATTTTTCGCTTTAAAAAAAAGTTAACTTTGGAATGGATTCTTCGATTCTATGGAATCGATTCCATTTCGTGCCTATTAATCGATTCCAAAGAATCGATAAACTGAAAAGAATAGATTCTGGAATCGATTCCGATTTTCGGTATCGAACATCCCTACACGAACAGCATTTTCGGGCGCATTCCTGTCGGGCCAGAATCCCTCCCTATAGCCTGCTTATACGGTATTTTTTCGAAGTTTATACCGTTGAATATTTATTAAAAGACCAGCGAGTTTGTTGTAACATAATAATTATTAATTAAAGGACTTTTTTAATTAAGGAAACAATGAATGATGAAGAAAGAAGAAAGCGTTTGCTAACCTTTTTATATTTTATGTCAAAAGATTAATGTTACGGAGTATAAATTACCCAGGTGTTCTAAAAAAATGTGATCAGTCTGATATTAACTTTATGTAGCACTAACATCAAACCAATGTCAGATCGTTAACTTATATTAAACATATATCGGTCAAATATTCACTTAATATAATAATGATAGTAATAGATGTTTTAACTTGCAAAAAAAAAATTTAGATTTCACAAAATAGAATAATAGCGGTCTGAAGTGAGCATGATATTGCGGTAACATCACTAAGTTTTGTGAAGTTTCTTTGAAAATTTTTTTTAGAAGTTATACTTTACGTTTTCTGGAATTTTCGCACCTTATACCTGAAATGGGGACAAGAATATAGGCAAAATCGTAATCTACGATTCAAGAGCTTTGGCTGTTCTGCCCTTCGTTTTTTGAAATTTTTTGTTCTTCCGCTTGAAAAAGTGATAAGAATGAAACAGTCAAAAAAATTGTAAGTCCATCGTTTGTGGGCTTAAATAATCAAATTATCAACCATTTTTGTAACTTAAAGAGTGGTGAAGATGGTAAGGTGAAGGAGTTGTGACAATAGAAATCTAAACGGAGTGGGTTCTAGTCTCAGTGGCGACTTTTTTTTTTTAATTTTCAAAAAACTAATTTCACTCTAATATCAGTATGATATAAACCTTTTTACAGTGCGAATTCTTTATTTTAAATCATCGTGATGTCTGATCAATAATACTGTATTATACAATTTATATCACATTAATATTGTCATGGTAACACTTAAATCTTAGGCTGATATTTAATTTAAAAAGAACACCTGGGTATTTACGCTATGTTCCTATTAGTGAGCTTTTTTTTTTTTTTTTTTTTTTTTTCCTATTTCATTTTAGTCACAGGAGTTGATTGTAATTAAAGTAGGCTTGTGAACTGCAGCTACGCAGTAAAAAATTTTATGTCAAAATCAACATAAATCAACATAAGCAGGTCCACATAATTTTTATGTTGTTTTTGTTTTATGTTTGCCTTATGGGAGAAACAACATAAAAAATTTATGTGGATCTCTTAGAATATATTTACATAATATTTTTCACTGTGTAAGCTGCAAATGTTTATTAAGGGAGGAGACCTATTTTTTTTTTCTCCTTCTTTAACATAAGCGTATGTGTCAAATTAAAATTGTCCGTTCCACTCAAAAAAAAAAAAAAAAAAAAAAAAAAAAAAGGATGTTGCTTTGTGGCAAAATATTTTCGTCGAAATCATGTGAAAACAATCAAAATATGGTAGAGGTCTTTATGTTGGGCTGAAATTGTATACAAAATGTACTCGATTTGTTTGTATATAAAATATAGGGGTGCAAATCCACTATGGTGGATCAACATGTTGGTACAAAAAGTTGGACCAAAATGTTGGTACAAAAAGTTGCACTAAAATGTTGGTACAAAAAATTGGACCAACATGTTTGACAAACGAACGAATCGACTATTGCAGAATTTACTCCTACACCAAAATTAGTGTGGAACGTTGATCCAACAAGATGGTGCAACCTGTTGGTCCAACTTGTACCAACATGTTGGACAAACATGTAGTACCAACTTGTAGGACAAACTTGTTGTACCAACTTGTTGTGCCAACTTGTTAGACAACACTACAGCTATCTCAGAACAAATCGGCTATTTCAGAATTTATTCCTAAATTAAATTTTAAAACTAAATTAAATTTTTCGTTTGTCTAACATGTTGGTACAAGTTGGTTCAACATTCCATAGTGAATTTGCACCCATATACATTTTGTATGCATTTGTATTCAATTTCGGACCAACATAGGGACTTCTACCCAAAATATTATGTCATGAAACAACTTGGGCATTATGGCAATGCATTTTTTCTTTGTTTCGAAACATTGGGGTTGTTTCCAAGACAGAACTTGCTCAAAGCATCTCCAGTGTCTATGAATTGGCAGGGAAAGGTTTAAAAAAATCTCACTTTGATCGCTTCCCCCAAGGGTTCGTCCATAAATTGCGCTAGCATTATTTTGGTCATTTTTGACCCCTCCCCCCTTCGCTAAAATTACGTTAGATTTCGGTTTTACCCCCTTAAAAAAAAGCATTTTTTTTAAAATTAATTTTAATCATTAAAAAAATCTGAAATTCTTCAAAACATTGCAAAAAAAAAGCTTTTTTTTTTAAAGAAGTTAGTTTACATAATCTAAAAAAATTAAATTATTTTCATTTTTGCATGTTTATTACATGAGACAAATGCTAACGTTAGATATGTAAACCCCCCGCCCCGCCCTTATTAGCAAAAGTTAGCATTTTGAATACCCCACCCCCCTAACTTGCTAACGTGGTTTATGGACGACCCCAAAAAAATGCTGCTTATCATTGCAAAAATGCATTGCGACAGGGAATTTTTTTGAAGCTTAAATTTGTACAGTGGAAATTTTTTGCGCAAGGCTCTGAGTGTTTTTTTTTTTTTTCAAATTGTAACTCGTCGAGCAGATTTGCTACAACACATCACTTGTATTCCGATCAAGATTGGTTTCATATTTCTGGGTGTAACTTGACTAGTCCGTCCCTGAAGATATGTAAATTTTATGGGACCAAATAACCGATTGTCTCTCTTGTCGAAATAAAGAAAGGAAAAACTGAAATCAAATCAGTTCAAAAAGGAAAAGAGAAAAAAAATTTACAGAATAATAAAATAAAATATTTTGCCTTTCCTGAAAGAAAGAAATAAAAAAAAAAAAAAACAAGACGGGAGATTATCTAAATATTTGCTTAAGAGTTTTCTTCAAGTGTTTTAGAAACTCTTTTCATGGTTACATTGCTTTCTAAGCAATAAACAAAACGAAATGGGTTTATTTTCTCCTTTGAGAAAAGACGGAAAAAAAATCAACGAGGAAACGATTAAAAGCCTACGAGTTTAATGAAGACATTTACCTACAAAGTGTAAAATTAAACTAAAGTTCGCGCGTAAATGAAAATCTCACCTACGGTATGATCCTCGTAAAGCTACGCGGAATCGGGATTCCGAAAAGCTTTCGATTTCTATATGTTTATTTACTTTTATCATCAAAAGCGATGCCGCAGATATGAGCTGTCAAAATAGTTTCTCAATTTCATATCCTAGCTACTTGGTTGTCAACCTCTGTTTACACGGGTTTTACGAGAAGTTTTGACGTAACTCTTCTCATTTTGATTTGATGAGACCTTGATGGGTTTCAATTTACAACTTTTGATGCAGTAAAACCCCTCCGAAGTCTCGTGTTTTGGTTTTTGTTTACAAATCATCATCTGGTTTCCTTAGCTTGTAAACTTTGTTGGGATCCCGTCCTGATTTCTTGAATCGTAAATTATACAAAAAAAAAAAAAAAAGAATCGTCCCAATTCCTGTTGAGCAAATGTATATCAGTAACAAGGCCCTGTTAGTTGTCGTAAACGCTGATAAATCGCTAGTTCGTCCTTGTATATATAGCTAATTAATCCGCTATTTTCGATAAACGATATGTAAATTTCGGATTTTCGGTAAAATCCAATCAAAATCTCTGTCTGCAATTTGGAAAACGGTATTTTCGACGTTGAAACGTTTCCCGACCGCATTCAAACCCCATTATGTTCAGAGTTCTCAACTGGAATGAGAACTTAATTCTAATATTCTATTCCATAGTTTAAATTAATCTTGGAAATCTTGGAAGTTCTCATATTCCGCAGGAATGTCAAGTTTACTAGGGCGCACAAAAGATCAAAAGGAACAAAGAAAAGTTTCGTCAATATTTTCCCTGATTTTTCCTTGTTTATATGTTTATTATTTATCGGAGGTAAAACTTATTCGTTTAGATCAAATTTTGTTCAAAACACAAGGGAGCATGCATAAGCAAGCACTGCCAGGACGAGAGTCAATTCGCAAAAGGAAATGTTCTGAGCAAGTTCTATCTTGCAGCAAAATATCAATGTTTCGTAGCAAACACAAAAATGCTTCGCAAAAACGCACAGGTTATTTCTTGACAAGATGTTTTTCATGTTTTCAAATGATTTTTAGGAAAATGTTTTGCACGGCATTGTTTCATTTTGTTTTCTCTATGATTGCGTCTTGATTTGAAAACTTTTAACAGGTCTGGACCTATTGCTTGTGAAGTAAGTTCGGCTGGCTTACATTTTTTTACTTTCATAATTTCTTACCATAAAGAACGGTCGTATAGACAGGTCCGAAAACTTCCCATGCCGTTCATGTACTTAAATACGCACATTTTAGTTTTAAAACGGGCCATAGATGGCGCTGCGATCTTGAGAGACGCAACATGTCTGATCGTTGAAGTTGGAACCTCAGCCGAATTAATACACATCTAAGTCCGTGCTTTGGAGGTGAACTAACGTATCTTCATCGTAAATATAATTGGAGATAATCCGTTTCGAGTGTTTATGAAAGTCACATGATCATGCGACTACAAATTTACACGCTCATGTTGCCGCAAACTTAAGGTCTCTTCCACGAAACGTTGAAACAGACTAACTCCGATTATATTTACGATGGAGATATGTTAGTTCCTCTCCGACACACAGAATGAATTCATTTATTATTATATTGATCTTTTTAACATCAATTTACAAGAATGTGAAGAAGAAAAAAGAAAATAAAAAAAATTTAAGAGAAAAAATTTTAAAATAAAATTTAACAATTAAGGCTCCGCTGCAGTCGCCATCTTGTCTTCTGCTAGAAATAAATTTCCGGGTCCAATAACTTTTTTCAGTGTTTAGGTATCAAATTCTCAATAACCAAGCGCCATCAAGGATAGAATTAGCTGCCTCTCTCAATTTTTTGGGATTTTTAGACCTAAACAGAAGGCGAGAAACTTGGGTCGCGATCGGGCTCTCGTATATAAATGGTAGACCCAAGTTTCTGACGTTATTTCTCATCCTAAAAATTTCAAAAAATTCAGAGGGGTATATAATTCATTCCTAAATGGCGCTTGGTTACCGGCATTTTGATAGCATGCACGCATATTTTTAAAAAAAATTGTTGAAAATTCAAGGTCAAATCGACTGCAGCGGAGCCTTAAATATTTTAATAACTTTAACAATTTAAGAATTTTATACAATAAAAAAAAATAATTAACAATTTAATAATTAGTTATAACAACTAAACAATTAACTTAACTCACGGCCGTATAAACAGGTCCGGAAACTTCCTATGCCGATCATGTCCCGCTTAACTACGCCAAAATTAGTTCTAAAATTGGCCAATGGCGGCGCTGCGATCTAGAGAGCAGCAATATGTCTAATGTTTACGTTGGGACTCCCACTGGGACTCTCGTTTCGAACAACAATAGAAAGTAGCCGCCATCATTGTTTACATTACCAACGACCAATCAAAAAGCGTCTCTCTAACAAGTAGCGGTCACGGTGGTAGAAAGGAGGAACTAATTTTGGCGTAGTTAAGCGGGACATGGTCTCCAATGTATAATAGGATAGGAGTTTCCGGACGTGTTTATACGGCCGTGACTTAACTGGGCGGCCGTGCGCCGCCATCGTTGTTTACAAATCTCAACGACCAATCAAAAAGCGTCTTACGTACAAGTAGCGCTTACGGTGGTAGAAAGGAAGAACTAATTTTTTAGGCGGGACAAAATCTTCCATATATAAGGGAGAGGAGTTTCCGGACCTGTTTATACGGCCCTGCCATAAAGGGGACAACAAGACGGCTGATTTTCGGGATTGATAATTTGCTGTCAAACACAACATTTATCACTAACTTCTAAAAGGAATCCTTTTCCTACTTTTTTTTAGGTACCTAAAGTCCTGGTAAATTTTGTACTAAAGTACTGAGGTAAATTTCTCGAGTCCTGAAAATAAATTTGCGTCGGTCTAAGGAGAAATTTGTTATAAAATTGAATTATTAAAAACTTAAACTTCGTTATAAAATATTACTCCTATAACCCGCCAAAAAAGACATCTATTTATAATTCGTCATAAAATTTTATAACAAAAATTATTTTCAGTTTTTTTCTAAGTTTTTTTTTTATTTTCTTCTAACGCTTCCCGAATTTTTCTATTTCTGTTTTTCTTTATTTTTGAGCCTTTGCCAAATTAAAAGTACAAGAAGTAAACCAAAAATTTGGAAAAATCTGGTAAATATGATAAGTCAAAATAATGAGCAACTTAACCACATTGCCGCTTTTAAAAATAATTGAAAAGTGGTGTGGTGGATAAAAACGGCTGGTAAGTCGACCACAAGGCTCGGGTTCTATTCCAAAAAAAATTGTAATGTTTTTTCCTTATTTTTCTCATGAAAAATGTTTAAAAAAGAGCCTATAAGGTCCCTATATGCTAAATATAGTACAATTCAAGCATAAAATTAATACATTGCTCAGTTAAAAATTTTAATTATAAAAATTTATAAATAGTTATAAAGTTTTATAATCGGCCAAAACGTTATAGAGTTATAAAATTTTATAACGAACTTTTTCTTGGGGTGTCAGCGGATTATTTAAAAAAAATAACACCCAACTTTGAAAAGAATATGAGGTTAAATTTCTTGAAAGATAAAAAAGCAGACCTTCCTCAACCGTCGATTTATTTATTTTTATGGTTTTGAAAAATACGGCTTTCGATATTGTGGCAAATCGTAAATTGCATCATTAATTTTTTATTTCCGCCGTGCTCGCCAAAGCGGAAATTTTTTTTTTTTTTTTTTTCCTTAAAGAGGAAAAAGAGGGTTGTCGTGCTCAAGGATGACAGGAAAACCGATTCCTTGACACACTTGATTCCCTGCTTTCATGTGATTGTCTCCTGGTGGGAGACACCTTGTTTACGATTATTTAAACAATAGGAATTGCGAAACTGTTCATGCATGGTTTCATCTCCTTTCCGAGATCCAATTCGAGATGAATGAAAAATCTGTTTCTAAGTTGGGAAGAGGAAGAGAATTTTCCGATGAAAACAAAAGCCTTTTATAATTTTTTCGTTTAAAGACAAAAAAAAGAAAAAAAATAAATTCTTCATCTTTTCAGTTATATTCCGTTAAAAATTTCAGCACGTGATTTTCAGTCATTGATGGGAAATGGGAAGCCAATAAATGAATGAAATCAACAGAAGCACGCGAGCTTTGCAGCTCGTGAGGTTCTCTCTTTGTCGCTTGTTTTTTGGTCCCTTGTCGGAAAAGGCACGTTTCCTTTTTTTACTCGTCGGATATTTCCGAAGCAGGAAAAGGTGTCAACAAAAATCCGAAAAGTTGAAAATATTTCGGACGGGTTTTCTTGCTATCAAAAAATAAATTGAGAAATATAAATTCAATGACAACTTAATTTCCAGTGAAAAAAAAAATTATTTTCCGTTGGGTAAAAAAGAAAATGTCAGGATTCTTTTTAAGACGTTTTCCATTGAAATCAGTGATCCGGGAAGGTCTCGCAAGAACTTTGTAAACCAGATCTAACTAGAAGAAGAAAACAAAACCTAACTATAAGAAAACAAGCTCTAATACATTTTGAATTCTCAATCTGTACGTATCCAGAAACCGAATTTGGGCCGATTCCTTGTTAACAACAGTCTAACAAGACCCTTGTCTTGCAGAGATTACTAATTGTGATTTATCATAATGTTGCATTGATATCTTTCAAATTAATAGAGATTTACGGTGGGCTATTTTTCTTTAAGCCAAAGCAAAATAAGTAAAAGTAAAAAAGTTTACGATAATTTGGCTGAGGTAGTCGTTTGGATCGCAACATGGTTTCTTCATTTCTCTTCAAAATCCCTTGATAGCTCCGCTCCTTTTCATTAGGCTTACAGGGAGCAACTACGGAATAAGATGAGGCGTCGTGTAAGTTTTAATAATATCCACTTAAGTTAGGACACCTACGGTGGTATAAATTTTCCTTGCTTTATGACTGTGGACATATTTCAATGCGAAAAACGGAGATATTTTATTAAAAAGGTATGTGCAAAGTGCACACTGGAGTGGATCGAAAAACACGGATTTTTGAATTTAAAAATGCCACAGCGCGGAAAAGTTGCATTTTAGCCTCCTTATTAATCTACTTTCTTTTAGATTTTTTGAAGGTCTATTTTTATTGCCCCAGAGGCCTAAAGTTTTTTCTAAGTCTCATAAGGGCCAAAAAAATTAGAACCGTATTTTGGTGCGAAAGGCTTCATTTGCTATCGGAAATTTTCCGGAAATTTTAAAAATGAAGTTAAGGCTTTACAGAAATTAAAGTCATTTTTTATTTATGAGCTAAAAACGGCTGTTATTGAACTCCCTATACCTCTTTCGGATCATATACTGTATAAAAATGGCTCCAATTACTGTAAAACTAACTTTATTTTTGAAATTAAAGGAAAATTTCCAATAGGAAATAAACTCTTTCACACCATAATACGGTTCTAATTTTTTCGGCCAATATGAGACTTTGGAAAACTTTAGGCCTCTGGGGGCAGCAGAAATCGGCCTCCAAAAAATCTAAAAAAAATTAGGGTTAATATGGAGGCTAAGATGCAACTTTTCCGCGCTGTGGGGTCGTCCATAAACCACGTTAGCTCGTTGGAGGGGGGTTTACATATTTAATGTTAGCATTTGCCATTTGTCTCATGTAATAAACGTGCAAAAATGAAAATATATTAAATTTTTTAAATTATGTAACCTAACTCACTTTTAAAAAAATTTTTTCAATTTCACCCGCGCATTTGTTCAAAGTTCATCATTTGATCAAGAAAACATTTGTTCAGAAAAAACGTTTCCTTTGCAAAATTTAAGTTCCAAAGAATTTATGATTTTTTTAATGTTTAATATTAATTTTGTTTAAAAATCTTAATGAGGGGGGAGGGGGGGGGGGTCCCGAAATACTAATTTTTGCTAACAAGGGGGTAGGGGGTCAAAAATGGCCAAAATAATGCTAACGTGGTTTATGGACGACTCCTGTGGCATTTTCAAATGTAAAAATTCGTGTTTTTACCCACCCTATTGCACACTAGGTTTTGAAGACGGCGAATTGCAGGTCAACGTTTGAGTGAACGAGTAAAGACCTGCAAATAACCCCCTAATTTAATTATACTTTTCTTCGTAAATCTGTAAAAATCTTTCCATCCGTGTCCATAAACTACATTAGCATTAATTTCGCCATTTTTGACCCCCTCCCCCCTTGTTAGCAAAAATCAATATTTCGGGACCCCCCCCCCCCCCTTTCCTTAAGATTTTTTTAAAAAAATTAATATTGAACATTTAAAAAATCTGAAATTCTTCGGAACTTAAATTTTGCAAAGGAAAGTTTTTTTTTTTTTTAAGTGGGCGGGAAATTTTATTTTCCGTCTGCGAGTGATTAAAATTTTTTATTTTTAACTCGCACCCCTATTCTAGATTCTGCTTTGGAAAATGATGTAAAACCAACTTTCACCTTCTCTATTGGTATACCCTTTAACTGACCGGCAGTTTTCGGGTAACCGCACATCAGAATAGTCGTTACTTTGCTTTGATTCACATGGATCACGCTACACACATGTGCCACGAAATCGGTCTTCTTACGTCCTAAACATTTTCGTTATCAGATTCGTCTTGATGTTTACATAGATTCGATTCCGCTGCTAAATCTTTTGAAATTGACGTCATTTTTTTGGTATTCTATTTCTAGATGACGAATTCGGCCAAAAAACAGTCTCCGTAATGCTAGATGGAAGAGAAACCGAACTGGAAATAATCGATCATCCGTCATCGGAAATGTCGGTAAGTGCCACTGCTGTCCGAAATCTTACACACCATTCTTCATTCATAGACTATAGTAATTATGAACTTAAAAAGAAAACTCTTCATGTTGTTGCTTTGACGTCATGAAAAAAAATATAAATAAATAAAAAATTAGCAGAAACTAAAAAAATATCAGTGTTATGCGGGCTCATAATAATCATAACACTTTGTATCATTTTTTATACAAATTAGAAAATAAAAAAAAATATACGAAGCTTCTCTTAGACAATGACGTAACATAGGCTTTTCCTTTTATCGATGACGTCATTGTTTTCTATTCGATTTACGTCCATTTTAAATTTTAGATCCTTAGAAAAATTTCTTTCTCCGCAACGCATCGTCAAGTATGCATTTTGCCTTTTTTTTCGGCAATAAAATTTTGAGTCGGATATACGAAGACTATTGAAGGAAATGTTCCCATAGCAACCCAGCACATGCTGATAGACTTATCCTCTTTTATATATTTTATTAAAACTTGATAAAGTTACGATGTATATTCCGTCCGGTTTTAATATAATAATAAAAACGGGAATCGTTCCTTGAAGTGCCCACGAATCGTAGGATCACAAAACCCGATATCATCTCACAACCTTTTTTAGTTCCAAAAAGTTTTTCCTTTTTTTTTAAATTTTATTTTTTTTGTGTGTGTATATAAGTTGTTGGCATGCTGCCATTTTAGTGTTTTAGAGAATAATGTTATGAAAGGATCATTAGGGAGTTTTGCTTTTTGGTTTTTGCTTGACTTTATGACATCA
The DNA here is from genome assembly GCA_037577465.1 of Liposcelis bostrychophila. Lineage (NCBI taxonomy): Eukaryota > Metazoa > Arthropoda > Insecta > Psocodea > Liposcelididae > Liposcelis > Liposcelis bostrychophila. Next base: position 11,452,336 of record CM075212.1, read on the forward strand.
AACCCGTTTTAACATTAGGCACAGGGTGAAACGAATTTTTTTACTGGGCAATTCCACTCAAAGTGAAACCAAATCATAAAAAATTAAAATTTATCAAAACGATTTACTTTTTAGTAATTTCGGATGAAAAAATAATTAAGTTTAATAAACCCAAAAGATTTTTTTTTATTTATTTATTTTTTTGTACATTTTTGTGTCAATCTTTCACTGCAATACTAAGGACCTATTACTAGGCATTTAAAGTCTGTTTTAAAATGATTGTTTCAGAGATCTAATTTATCGAATACGAGAGGGTCAGTCCATTTGAAATGACCAAATGGCAAACCACTACCTTGACCGATTTTTTTGATTTTCGGGGAATCGAATCTACCCATCAGTCTTATGAAAACTCCAAATTTTCGAATTTTTAAAACCACCCGCTTCGAAGTTATTGACCTCGAAAAATTGGGGTGGGGCGCTTACCCTGTTTTTAAAAATCGCTGTAACTATGGACCGCGTTGACATAGAAAATCGAACGAGGTCTCTTTTTAATCGCCTTTAGTGGGGCTTTCGCCTGATTTACCATAACCGCCTTTTTTTCCAAAAATTTGTTTCCCGGACTTTCCAAAAAAAAAAAAAAATATCAATTTCCGGAAAAACTATATTTTTTATTTTTTTGAAAAAAAATCTAGGTTAAAGTACAGGTCTAGCTTACCTTTTAGCCAAAATTTCAGGATGGACCTGCCATGGGTTACTACAGTATCACGCTGTTGAAAATGTGCTGTCCGGAAAAATTTTTTTTTAATGTTAATTTTGGATTATTTTGGTTTCGTAATGACGGCTTGTACTTGCAAAATTAATTTTTTTTTTTATAAATTGGCCTTGAAATTTCCAAAAAGCCCATATAAGGGCCAAAACTGAAATTTTCTTTGTGTATAAAAAAACATCGATTTGAGACACAGAAAAAAGGCCATAACAAGGTTTTCAGAGCTTTAGCTCCAATATCTTGCATCTAAACTAATTTTCGACTTGGGAAAGGGGCTTGGGAAAGGGGGGCCACTACAAAAATATTTCAACCACTTAGTAAAGAGTACCCTACTTTGTATACACATAATCTCAAGGGAAATCTGGCATCAGAGAAGACGGGTTAAAGCTCTTTTTAGGCGGAAGTGGTTTGGATTAAAAATTTTAACAAAAAAAGCAAGTTCGATTAATTTCCTATCTACTTATATTATTTTGTGAAAATAGCAAATTGATTCGTCTATCCTTTTTCCTTTGATATCGTCAGAGAAATACGCTATTAAAATCCGGAAGTTTTCGTAAAGCAAAATTTTACAGTTTTAAACATAATTCGTCCCATTTTTTTCTCCTAAGAATTTTTTACGATAGTCAACTCCTCTTTAAGAAGCAAACTCCAGTTAACTTCTACTTCAAATGTTTAACATTTTTTCTTCTGATATCTCGACGCTTTCCTATATATCAAAAGCACTAAACTGAAAGTTTCATAAAAGTGCGGAAAACCGGGAGGATATGATGAAGTGAAAAAACGATAAACAGGATTAATGGTTTCTTAATAACGAAGGAAAAAAAAAAAATAAAAACTTTCCTGAAAAAATAAGGGGGAAAAAAAAAAACTTTTTTTCGAAAGTAGTTAATTGGATCCATTTCGCCTATGTAATGAATTTTTCAAGAGAAGTTTATTAGAACTTAATTTTTAATTAGATAATTAGCTAAATTAAAAATATTTCGATTTTTTGTGTGTAATGATTTTTTGTGACGCAGTTATTATCAGTTTATTTTTTTCACCTACTGGGCTTTTTCATGCATGGTTAGGTCGTTTTTTTTTCTCAACATTTATCGATCTCGCTTTTGTTTATCTTTTTATTAAGCTTTTTTTTTTTCATTCATTCGCGGGTGATAATACCGCGGTTTTTTTTTTTAAATCACCGACGCGAAAATCAAACACGATTTGAATGGATCGAACACGAAATCTTCCGCTTGAACGAACGCTAAGAACGAGAATAGAATATACGTTTAAACGTGGATAACGGATTGACGTCAAGCGTTAACTTTTCGGTACTTGGAAATCGGACTTACCATTCATACAAAACGGACCATATACCTTTTCCAAAGTCCTAGGCGGTTTTCAACTGGTGAACCGTTCACCCGGTAATAATTAAACAGAAAGGTCATTTTCCGCTTAAAATCCGAGGGCTTCCTCTTGTTCATCATCATCATCATCATCATCAATCTTGCGTAATATAATAATTTCACGCCGATGCGAAATCTATCGTGATTCTTTGACATTTACATAAAATCCTCTTTCCTTTATGTCTTTGATAATCGGAACATCTTCCCTGCCGCGCCGTTTATTCTTTTCCTCTTCATCTTTGATATTAAATCCGCTCCCGGAGAAAAAAAAATCCTTTCGGAAAAAGAGAAATAAAAAAAAAAAAAAATTTGAAAGGTTTCTTATACGAACTGGATTTTGATTAGATATTTGACTGTGTGTCCGTCTGTCCGCACCCGCACGCGTCTTCACGTGAAAAGCCTTATATATCGGATTAGGCTCGATATTCATTGAAAATACGTTTCAACCACCTGAGAGCTACATGAAAAGCGAATTTTCCTTCTTCTCTTAATACGGGATAAATTTTCCCTGCTTGCGAATGTCAGAAACCTTTTTTTCTCCCCCGTACGAGGTTTTTCTCTGACCAAATTTCAGCGGTTTGAAATCGCACCGGCGTAAATTATAATTTCCAGGGGAGGTGGACGGGATGGGAGGAGGGGTTATCAAAATGTAATGGCGGTTGTCTAAGCATGAGAAGTTTTCGCAACTTTTCTAATTAAAATTAATTCTGGGGTTGTTGAAAATGAATCTAAACAAAACGTTTAGCAATTTGTTTTTATAACGGCAAGTGGGGGGGAGAAGATTTTTCGAAAAGTTCTTCGGAGCTTTTATTTTTGTGCTTTAGAGAAAATCGCGTTTTTTTTCTCGTTGCCATCTGCAGATATGTGTTCGGCATACAACCCGCGAAGCACGTGAATTCGAAAATTGGGTTTAATTTATACCTCCCACTGTTGCATGCACTCAAAATAAACCGGTTTTTTTTTTTTTTTTTTTTTTTTTTTTTGTCTTTTATTCACTATCTAAATGCCATGAATGAACGAAGTTAAATTCTGCCCGCGGTTACATTTAAACGTGGTTATAATCCAGTATGACTCATTGCGTTACGTCATGTACCAGGCGATGTCTGTGGGAAACTCATTGACGAGTAAAAATCTGAAAGTAGCATTTTTGAATTGCATTTTTTCCTGGTAAAAATTTAAATCTGGAAAACTTGAGTGGGTTTTGTTCCAACAGTAATACGATTTTGATGGTCACGTTCTTGTTCTCTTCATTCATTAACCTTAAAATAGGGCTGGTGCACTTAGAAAAGAAAATGTCTGGTGGCAAGACATTTCCTTAAAAATCATGCGGAAAAAAATTTTTTTTTTGTCAAGAAACGACCTGTCAGTTGTCATGAAGCATTTTTGTTTTTCTACGGATCATTCCGGTTTTGCTGCAAGGCAAATCTTGTGCAAGACATTTCCATTTTCTGATTGTGGTGGTGTCGTATTAAATGGGGTAGGGTTGACCTAAGGGAGCGTTCAAGCGTAATGTAAGACCGAAAAGGGGAGGAGATAGTGCAAGAAATTCTTACGATTTCTTACATGGGGGAAGGGAGGGGGGGTCCGGAAAATCTTACGGAAGAATTTTTATTATTATTTATTGTTCAAAAAAATTCAAATTTATTATATAAAAGGGACACTCCACTCCTCCATTTGCCACCTTCTGTAAAAAAATTGTACTGTAATTTTAAGAAATTTTTTTTTTTTTTTTTTTAATTTATTAAGGTTCTAGTTCGTTTACATAACCGGCCAGTTAGCCGGGCGGTGTATACATTTTAACGATAAAAAAATATTTAAAATTTTTTTTTTTAATCCAATATTTTATACATGAAAACGGGATCTAACTTCACCGAAACCGTACCAAAACGTTCAGTTTTCTTCAGAGATGAAGATCCGCGATATTAAATGCATAAACAAGAGTTAATTGTTCTTATATTTCATAATTTTTAAATGTTTTCGCAGCAAAAAAAAAATGTTTGTTTCCGAGAGACTAGTGCAGCGCTGTAGCGGTGAATCCGCGAACTGTTTCAACAACAAAAAGAAAAATGGCGGTCTTATTTTTTTTTCGAAAACATTTAAAAAAATTATCAAATTTAGAAACCATAAAGCCTTTTTCATGCAATTTCAATAGCGAATCTTTACCTTTTAAGCATAACAAAACGTTTTGTCACGGTTTCAGTGCGATCCGATGTCAATTTCATGTGTGAAAAACCGAATTTAAAAAAAAAAAATATTAAACTTTTTTTATTGTTAAAAAATTTTCACCGCCCGGCTGACCGGCCGGTTATGTAAAGGAACTAGAACCTTAGGGCTCCGTTTCACAGCAAGCCGCAAACCGCAGCTTTTTTTTTAATTTTTTTAAATTTTTTTCCGAACCTTAATTTTTATACTAAAAACTTGGCAATGGGGTAAAGTGATATAAAAATGAAGTAAAATAATAGTTTTTTTGTTCATATAGACATGATTCGGCATGTAAATAACATTATTTAATGATATATTTTATAAAAATATCGAATGTTATTTTTGTTTTTGTTTACAGGGGAAAAAATTTAAAATGGCTCCGTAAACAAAAACAAAAATAACATTCGATATTTTTATAAAATATATCATTAAATAATGTTATTTACATGCCGAATCATGTCTATATGAACAAAAAAACTATGATATTACTTAATTTTTATATCACTTTACCCCGTTGCCATGTTTTTAGTATAAAAATTAAGATTCGGAAAAAAGTAAAAAAAAAGCTGCGGTCTGCGGCTTGCTGTGAAACGGAGCCCTTAAGACATTTTCAAAATTGGCGCTAAAGAAAAAAAAGGTCAGCGAAGACCTTACGTAAGTTAAAGGGACGGGGAAGATCAAAGAAATCTCACTAAATCTTACGATAGGGGGGAGGGGGTGGAAAACCCCAAAAAAAACTCTCACGTAATACTAATACTATTCTGAGTACTCTCAGTATTTCCATCCAATATTTAGAGTACTCCCTCCCGGAAAATAGGGAGTGACTCTCTGGGAGTGACTCCCTGCTTCCTACACGAGGAAAAATTTTGGATCCTAGGTCTCCCACAAGGAAAGCTTACTTTTCAGATCCTTTCATATTCCCACGTTAAATTTTTAAAAGATCATAAAGGGGGAATCACTGTTTTCCAGGCCCAGAGTTTTTTTAAATTTTTAGTAAAACCTAAACCTTTCCTTGCTTACTTTTCTTGGAATTTTAAACTCCTCTGTAAAACAGAACAGAACACTTATTTGGCTTTCTTTTTTTTTTTCTACTCTCAATTTTACAGAAAACACATTTTAACTACACGTTTTCGCCATTATGTCGGTTGTCTTGGTTAAACTTGAAGTTTATCGACACCCGTTTATTCTTTGGGGAGTATAAAACGCTTTATTTCTTCTGTTAACTTTTAAAAACTCTGATTTTTTTTTTTTTTTTTTTTTTATTTGCATTGCTGCTGAGTTCAACTCAGTGAAGCTCCTACCGAAACAAAACGCCGAGTAAGGAAGACCTTTAAATTATTATTATTTTTTTTTTTTTTAAATGATTCGACTTTTGATTTTGTTTAAAATTGAAAAAACACTCAATTCAATTGCACATAAAATACCAATTGGAAAACTAATTTTGAAAATAAATGGGCACGAAAAACCTAACTGTATGGATTCTGATTTCCCGGGAAATTTGAGAATCCGTGATTTAGGACTTCCCGTTTTTGAGAAAAATAGTTTCCTGGGATTCGGGAAATTCACCGGGATCCCGGTTAATTCTCTGGAATTTTTTTGGGAATCGGCATTGAAAATATTCTCGGGAATCGGAATTAAAACTTTTCTCGGGATTCCGGGAATACCCGAGTCGGGAAATCCCGGGTAGAGTCTCTACCTAACTGACACTTCTACATTTAAATATCATTGGCACGGAAACCAAACTGACATTTACGTAAAAGTGCCACGTTTCCGATGCCCAGGGGGTCAGTAAAATAAATATTTTACACACCTCGCGATCTTGAAATACAAGGGTCCCAAGTCGACCCCCTAAAAATTTTCGTTTTCGTTTGTACCATTCACCTTAATTTTTCAAGATTTTTCATTCCGTGTTTTCAAAATTTTACTATAATTTTTTTTTTTTTTTTTTCCAGAGAATTTTATTGGTTTGTGATATTGTGCCCTCTTGGTTTAGTCATATTGGCCAAAGTTAGCAAAACACTAAAAATGAAAAAGTCTATTTATGTCCTTTGTGTTCTGATTTTCTAAGATGAAATTTCGATTTGAAACCTTTTTTTATTCTAGGAATGGCCAAATTGGCCAAATTAGGCAAAATTTTTATAAAAATATGGGTAGGAAAACGCAAAAATAGGCGACTTCTGAGAAAAAAAAAAAAAAACGAAATTTTTGGTTGTTTTGGTTTTAAAGTTTGTACTCTGAAGTCAAGGTTATAACCTCAAAAATTATAATGTTTACTTTTTTTAAAATTAACATCTTACCGTTAATAAATTGCCTGCAGAACTAAGATTGTTCGACAGAAAAAAAAATAATTCTAAAAGAGTATTTAAGTGTCAAGCTTTCAAATTGCTGTCCTTTAAATTTTGAAGTGGCCGATTTATGACCTTTGTATTCTAGTCGCGACCTAAACTCAGTGGTTTTTTAAGTTTTCCATGGATTCACTTCTGGGTAAATATGGACCATTTTTCCGAGGGAAAGTTTCCGGACTGAAATCCGTGCCAATAGACCGAGCTTAAAAGAACTAGCACGAGATAGGGTTCGGTTTTTCAGACTCTACCCAACTCCTTTTAATAATTCCCCCCTCAAAAAAAAAATCAAAAAAAAAAAAAATCTACTGTCCAGTTTTTTTCCAGTGATTTCTGGGCTATCTTACGTTTAAACTCTTTTCTGCTTACAGGCACCCCTAAGTCGTGGTAAAAAAATTTTACCAAATTTTTCTAGTATTTTTACACTCCAAAAAAACCAATTTTTATGGTGAGCAACAAAATCCGAAACGCTTTTGTTTTTTTTTAAATGCCTCAATGCCCAAACATATTCGGAACTGCAAAAACCCATTTATTTTATTTTTCTCTCCTCTCTGATGGCTCTTCTCTTTATTTATCTCATTGCTCTTTTTTTTCGGTCGAAAAAGGATCCCTCGAGAACAAAATAGGGAAGTAAATTTTCTTTCGACCATCATTAATTAAAAAAACGGCCCAGACAAAATGAGGAAGACAGATTCCAATAAAAGGTCTTTGAACTCTAAAAAAAAATTAATGATTTTGCAGAGTTTCCCTGCGATTCATTTATTTTCATATTTCCTTTATTTTTTTTTTTTTTTTTTTTTTTTTTTTTTGTCTTAAAAGCAACGGAGAGAAAAAAATATAAGGCGATCCCTTTCCATTTAACTTGTTTTATTAATTTGATATAAGATATCAGCGTAGGAGCCAGATAAAATAGGTCAGCTTTACCCGGCGTTTTAAAACTGGGGCAAGGTAAAAAAAAAAAAAAAAAAAAAAAAAAAAGCCTTTCCTCTTTTGTTTCCACGGTAAAAGGAGGAGAAAGAAGAGGATGAATACTTTTTGATATTGTAACTTGATGCTTTTCTTCTTATAGGTTGAAACATTTTGCTCGACCTACAACCCTGACGTTTACGTTGTTGTTTATTCGGTGGTCGACCGAAAATCCTTGAAAGTGGCGGAAGAAATACTTTTATATCTTTGGAAAAGCGATTACATGGCATCAAGGGGCGTTATATTAGTCGGAAACAAGGCTGATTTAGAGAGGAAACGAGAAGTTCCTATGTCTGGTAAGTAGAGCTATTTTTCATTCATTTTTTTTTCTTCTCTTTTGCGGAAAAAAAAAAAAATGGAAAGTGCTGGAGTAAACTCCTCGCACGTACTCTTTCGCTTACTTTCTTGGCCTTCAAGTTAGCTCTTGTCATTAGCGGATACGCGGAATTCATTATTTATTTTATTTTTTTTTTAATTAAGAGGAAGCTGTAGTAAATACCGGGAAAAATGGCTGGTTTTTTTGATCTCAGTTTACGTGGCGGAAAAAATTCAGGTTTCTAAGAAGATTACTTTTTAACCAGGATAGAATCGATCTTTTAGTGCAGTGATCTTCATACAAGATTCATAAATTTTCTGGTTTTAAAAATTGCGGTTTTTGAAAAACGGTAAACTTTAACCATTTGAGGGTTATTTTAACCCTCTCAGAGTTATTATAAGCCTCTCAGGGCTACAGAGTCATTATAATCGTCTCTGATTAAAGAGTTATTGTAACCCTGAGAAGGTTAGTATAACCCTCAGAAGATTACAATAATTCTCTGAGGGTTGTCATGTCCGCTCAGAGTTATTATAATTTTCAGAGGCTTATTATAGCCCTTTAGAGGTTGGTATAGTCCTGAGAGATTTAAAAAATAACTCTTAGAACGTTACAATAACCCTCTGAGAGTTATTGTAACCCTGAGATGATTAGTAGGAGCTACTAACCATTACCTCTCAGGGTTAAAATAACCTTTAAAAGATGGAAATAACCCTCTGAGGATTAGAGTTATTACAACCCTCAGAGGATATTGTAAAAAAGTTGAAAGTTATTTCAACCTTGAGCGTGCTCAGTAAAATATTTTGTGTACTTTTAACATAATTAATATTTGAAAAACGGTCCACAAATTTTTATTTGTAAATAATATAATACAGTCAACAAATATTGCGTAGCAACTTGTGTCGAAATTAACATAAAAAGAGTTACATACAGAGTGTGGATTGGGTTTGTAAAAATACAGAAGACATTTTACTGTGTATAGCCTTCAGAGGCTTATTATAACCCTCAGAAGGTTAGTATAATCCTGAGAGAGTTAAAATAGCCCTTAGAACGTTAAAATAACCCTCTGAGGGTTATTGTAACCCTGAGAAGGTTAGTAGGGAGCGTCAACCATTACCTCTCAGGGTTAAACTAACCCTTAGAAGATTCAAATAACCCTTTGAGGATCAGAGTTATTACAACCCTCAGAGAATTTTTTTAAAAAGTTGAAAGTTATTTCAGCCTAGAGCGTTGTTATATCCTGTCAGAGTTATTATAACCTTTAGAGGCTTATTTTAACCCTCAGAACGATAGTATAATCCTGAGAGAGTTAAAATAACCCTTCGAAGGTTAAAATAACCCTCTGAGGGCTATTGTAACTCTGAGATGGTTTGTAGGGAGCTACTAACCGCTACCTCTCAGGGTTATACAAATTTTCAGAAGATTGAAATAACCCTTTGAGGATCAGAGTTATTGCAACCCCCAGAGAATATTTTTAAAAAGTTGAAAGTTATTTCAACCTTCTGAAGATTTGAGTAATCTGAGAGGGTTAGTATAATACTGAAAGGGTTAGTGTAACCCTAAGAGGGTTAGTATAATCCTGAAACCCTAAGAGGGTTAGTATAATCCTGAAAGGGTCCATATAACCCCAAGAGGGTTAGTGTAATCCTGAAAGGGTTAGTATAACCCTAAGAAAGTTAAAAGGGACCTACTAACCTTTACGTCTGAGGGTTATACTAACCTTCAGAAGGTTGAAATAACCTCTAGGTTAAAATAATCTTGAAGGTTATTAACCCTCTCAGTGTTATATTAACCCTAGAATTTATACTTTTCCGTAAATCGAATATAGGCAAAACAGCCGATTCTTCCGGTATTCACTGAAGCTTCCTCTTAAAAATCAAAAGGCTTCGTCGAAAAAACTTCAAAATTTCAAAATAAGAAGAGAAATCTAAGGTCAACAATTCTGCTCCTCTTTTGTAGATTTGAGCCTTTTGCCCCTGTACTGGTAGTAGAGCCCTGTTCTCGAAACACTTAACAACTCATTCCGAGCTGGAATGTAGCCGTGATTGGTTAAGAGGGGCCAAATTGTTGCCCCTTTGTATAAGCAAGTTTTTCAAGGGTAACAAATTTTTTCTACGGTACGGGGGGAGGGGCAAACTCTCCTGCCTCCCCCCCCCTCCCTTCCTTCTTGTGGTTACCTTCCTGATTCCGGGTAAGCTTTTTTTGTTTCCTCGGGAGGAACGGAATGCGGAGAAATATATTTTTGTATATTTATATTAAAATTTAAAGCTTCCACATAAACTTTCATAAAATCCGCGACATCATAAAAGCTCCCGTTTTCTTTTTCAGGAAGACAAAAGAGAGGTGTGTTAATTTTTCCGACGTTTTTGTATAAAACGTTTAAAAAGCACTTCCCTCATTTCCGGCTTAAAACCAAAATGAAAATGCGAATTAATTTTTTTTTGTCTTGATAGTAAAGCGCAAATGTTTTCTTGTTTTACGCAATGGAATTCATTTCTGGGAAAAAAAAGGAATAAATTCCATCTTGCCATGGGCGTTTTCAGTTTTTTTTTTTTTTTTTTTTTTAATACGTTTTTCCATGTCGGAAATCGATCGAATTTCACTCAAGTCCTCATAATGCAAAACCTAATTTTGTACTTCAAATACGAGATGATTCCTTTTCGGATTTGCGGCTTTTTATTTTTAATTCAAAAATTCTCAAGGAAATTTTAAGAAAGAAAAAAAAAGTAAGTAAGTAAGATTTTAATCGAATCTCAAGTTTAACACTAACCAGGAATACTAATCTCCAGGATTTGATCACTCTAAAAAAAAAAAAAAAGGAAAGCAAATATTTGCATGGAGTTTTTGAAAACTTTTTATAGAATCGTGGGATGATTGTTTACATCCAGAATCGGAAACCTTTATTTTTTATCAAGAAGATGAAACCTTGAAAAAAATTTCGATTTCGTTTTTTAAAGAAAAATGAAAGTTGATTTTTAAACGAACGAATCAAAAATTATTTCCTCTTAGAATCAATTGATGATTTTTCGGCGATATTTTTTAAGTATTAACTAAAATTTAGATAATTATATCTTGTTTTGGTAATTAAGCGAGCTAATAAGGTTAATGTATTTAATAGATCGGAAAATCTGTATGAATTATCGATGGTATAACTTTCCCCGTTCATAATTAACATTTCATTAAGATGGGGGAATTATTCTGCGTGAGAGTTGACGTGAATGGAATCGTTTTTAAAATAATCCTTTTAAGCAGGGAGAAAGGAGTTGAATGATAGATCGAAAGACTTTCGCCTTCAGGGCAGGAAAATTAAATGAGAGGTTTAGTTTGATATTAATCAGGTTTCAGAGAAATCACAGATTTTCAAAAACTCATTGGATTATCGAAGAACGGAAGCACTTATTGTAGAATCGTTTAGGCATGTAGAACCTTCCGGAATTAAGCCTGTTACACATGATCCGACTTTTCCATACATTTTAAACTTGCATGGCCAGTCCGGAACAACCCTATACCAAGCTTCAGTTAAATGGAAAACTCCTACGTACGTAACAAGCTTGAGAATTTTTTTTTTTAAATGTTCTTCCGCCTTATTAGAATTCCTATATTAGCTTTCCGCATACTGTCTTCGAAATTTTTGACCCAGATTCTTTTCCAATAATTTTTTTATTTTTTATTCTCTTATGTAGGAAGGTTTTTATCATAAGGAAATTTTATTTTTCCAAATCAATGTCTGAAGGTGTCTGTCTAGTCAAAAATGTAGTCTCCCACGGGCTGGGCACTGTAAAAAATTATCTGTAAAATTGAATTTCCTGTTTAAAATTTTCCACATATTTTTAAATTTTCCACATAGTTCGTATGTCAATTCTGCGGTTTTTAACATTTCCGTGCGTCGGAGGTGAACTAACTTATTTCCATCGTAAATATGATTGGAGATAGCCTGTTTCGAATTTTTATGAAAATCACGTGATCATGCGACTGCAAGTTTACGCGCTCGTGTTGCCGTAAACTTGTGGTCACGTGACACTTCCACGAAACGGCGAAACAGACTAACTCCAATCATATTTACGATGGAGATACGTTAGTTCACCTCCGACGCACGGATATATTTTCTGTCAAATTAACAGATCAATATGTTAAATTTAACAGAATATCGTTAACATACAAAATTGGTGGGTCGTTATTAACATATTAACAGATAATTTTTTACCTTGTGGCTTGCAATTCCTTGCATCAGTGATCAACTAACGTTTTGATTGTTTTTTGAGAATCACGTGATCACACGTGACTACAAGTTTTCACATTTGTAAACGAAAAGGAAATGCCTTACACAGGTTTTGTCTTGCAACAAAACCGAACTGGTATGTTTCATAGCAAAACAAAAATGCTTCATGACAACGGACAGGTTGTTTCTTGACAAGATACAGTATTTTTTTTGTTTTCGCATAATTTTTAAAGAAAATTTTTGTCACATGACATTTTTGTTTTTGCGTTAAACCATTTTCTTTTCTGAGTGCACACTAGGGTGGGCCGAAAAAAGTGAATTTTTGAGTTTGAAAACGCCCGATATGGGAATCAGTGCCTTTTTATAATACTATTAACCCTAATTTTTTTCAGATTTTTTGAAGGTCATGTTGAGATCGCACAATGACCTTGAAGTTTTTGAAAAGCCCATATAAAGGCAAAAAATAAGAATTTTTTTTGCTGAAAAAAGTATCGCTTCCTATCAGAAATTCTTCGTAGACTACGAATATGAAGTCCAAAATCATTTTAAGTGTTCGGTTTTTGAGCTTTACGCCCATTTTCTAAGCACTGAAATACTTTAAACTGCTTCTTCTTTTAGCTTAAAAACTGCACACAAAAATAAATTTTGGATTTCAGAAGCGATACTTTTTTCAGCAAAAAAAATTCTTATTTTTTGCCCTTATTTGGGTTTTCAAAAAAATCAAGGGCATTGCGCGACCTCAAGATGACCTTCAAAAAATCAGAAAAAAATTAGGGTTAATAGTATTATAATAAGGCATTGATTCCCATATCAGGCGTTTTCAAATTCAAAAATTCGCTTTTTTTGGCCCACCCTAATACACTAGGGTGTCTCTTAGAAATGCAAATATGGAATTTAAGGGCGTTCGCCCCCTAAAAAATTTCTAAATAAATAAATAAAAACATGTCCCGAAGCCGGGCTTCGTAACTTGTTTCTAACCCGTGCCTCTGAGGCCTTGCTTTTTCCCATATAAAATGCATGGGGATTTTCACGACTATCCGATGTTATTTTTGAAGTAAAGAAAAAATGAAGGGAAAATTCTGCCGGTGTGGTGGAACAAAGTCTATGAGTAGGGCTTTCCATAGGACCTATCCCGGACTTCCTCCTCTGAGTTCAAAGTTCAATTTTTCTTATTTTTAACCATCTTTTAGCCCCCATTACCTCCGTTATTAGTCAGAGGAGGAAGTCCGGGATAGGTCCTATGGAAAGCCCTACTCATAGACTTTGTTCCACCACACCGGCAGAATTTTCCCTTCATTTTTTCTTTACTTCAAAAATAACATCGGATAGTCGTGAAAATCCCCATGCATTTTATATGGGAAAAAGCAAGGCCTCAGAGGCACGGGTTAGAAACAAGTTACGAAGCCCGGCTTCGGGACATGTTTTTATTTATTTATTTAGAAATTTTTTAGGGGGCGAACGCCCTTAAATTCCATATTTGCATTTCTAAGAGACACCCTACTAATACACTCATACTTGTGGTCACATGAAATTTCCACAAAACGTTGAAGCAGACTATCTCCAATCATATTTAGGATAGAGCTACGTTAGTCCCAGACAAAAAAAAAATTTTGGGGAGAAATGGTAGATTCTACATTGAATTTTTGGTGGAGTACTTGTGGATTCCACCTGGATTTTAAAATTTTTTCCACCGTTTTTCCACCGTTTTTTCACCTTGATGGATTTTTCCACCATTTTTCCAGCACTTTTTTTTACCAAATGGTGGATGAAATCAGGAAAAATGGTGGAGAAATGATGGGAGAATGTCGGCAAAGTCTTAAAATTGGTGCGCAACACTCGTGGAATTTCCCCCAATTTTCCATGGTGAATACACGTGTATTCCAGGATCTGTTTTGTCTGGGGTTAATTTCCGGCGCACGTGTTTATGTCACTGGGAAACCAAAAGCTCGACTTGCAGAAGTCAACAAGAGAAGCAACAACGGAACTAGGACAAAAGTTTCGGAAAGAGGGAAATTCCACTTTCATCAATTAACTTGTTATTTAAAAAAAAGAATTCATTCCTTAATAATAACGTTCCTATAATATAATGTAATGTAATATTCATGGCTCTGAGGTGAATCACCCAATCATTCCCCCCCCCCTCCCGCCGCCCCCTCCTTCCCGTAGATCCGTCCCTGAATATAAAACACCAAAAAAAAATTATTTATGTATACTGTACATTTCAATGAGATTCGTTTTCCATTTATTCTGGAAAAAAGCATAAAATAATTTATTTTTTTTTACCGACCATCTGTTGCATGCTAACCGAAATTTTTTTTAAAGGGATAAAACATTCCAACTTCAAAAACCACTATTCCTTTTTAAATTTATACCACCTCTGAATTTTATTAAGTCAAGGTAAGCCTTTTCCCGGTGTGACGTAAAAGTCTTCGATAGGTCAAAAAAAAAAAAAAAAAAAAGTAAACGTAAATTTATAGCCTGCGGCCTCATTCCCCCCTTTTTTTTCAATTTATTTTTCTTCGCCTGTCTATTTAGGTCGATGCAATTTATTCCTATTATTAAACACCTTTTTTCGACGAAAACGCCAAATTCACTTGATGAAACGTCAATTATGATTTTGAAATTTTTAAAGCGTAACGAAAGTTTAAAAAAATATAAAAATAAAAAATCAGGATTTCATGTATAGGAAAAAAAAAAAGGATTTTACCGTCCCCGGAATACTGCCCTTGTAAAAAAAAAATACTGCCGATTCATTCAAATATTAGTCTTTTATTTGCAATGGGATTGGCAGCATTAAGCTCGAATTCGAAGTGTCAGATTACTAAATTAATTAATTTACAGCATCCTTTTCCTCTGTAATGATAAAATCGTGTTATATGAGGAATAATTGGATAATTATTAACAACCGTATCGAAAAATTGACAAATCGCGGTCATATTTAAATTTCCTAGGAGGAAAAAAAAAAAAAAAACGAAAAAACCAAACGGGAAATCTTTCTAAAAATAAATCAATTGATCACTGTCAGAAGGATATATACATGCAGTTTGGTCCAGAGCATACTATTTTGATTCAAAAACAAAGCTTATTCGGCCGCAATTTCATGATTAAACTTGTTGCAGTAACACATTCCTCAACATGTTGCAATGTTAGAAACATGTTGCCAACATTTACGCTACATTGGAAAATCCGTGCGTCGAAGGTGAGCTAACGTATCTCCATCGTAAATATGATTGGAGATAGTCTGTTTCGAATGTTTATGAAAATCGCGTGATCATACGACTGCAAGTTTTAACACGCTCATGTTGCCCTAAACTTGAGGTCACGTGATTTTTCCACGAAACGTCGAAACAGACTAACTCCAATCATATTTACGATGGAGATACGCTAGTTCACTTCCGACGCACGGAAATGAAAAATAAAAATGTCGCCAACATGTTTCTACACGCCGCAACGCTTTGGCGACATGTTTCATCTTGAAATTGCGGCATTAGTTTTGGTTCAGAAAATAAGGTTAAGGTTCATAGAGATTCAGAGTTGCATTTTCAATTTTTATTTTTATTTTGGTTGTAGTCGTGATTTTCAAATATCCAATTCCAAAATGGTTATAAACAGTTCAAACTTGTTCGGACTTGTTCAATCTTGCAAGGAGACAAGTGGAAATTTTTCATGAAGACTGCTTTATTTTATAATGAAATTAAGGGATACCTTTTCATCCTAAATTACTTAATAAGGTAGAATATTGCATTTTTGACTTTTTACCTTTCAAGTTTTTCCACCGTAAAAGCATGAAAAAATTGCTTCCTCTTCAACAAAAACTGGGAAAAAAAAACAAGAAGCAAACAGTTAATTCAGGGAAATATATTTTCAAAAGGGAATAAAAAAGGGAAATAATAAAAAAAACTTGAAAAATTTTTCAATTTAAGGTTTCCTTTTCTTGTAAATTTTCTCAAAAACTAATATCATTTTTTTTTTCCCGCCATTAATAAAAGTATTCAAAACAACCCCCTTTTGACAGTTTTTCATAACGCCTTCGCACAGGAAAAGCTGACTGCACGGGAATCGATAATGAGGTTTAAAATGTTTAAAATTCCTCATTTAAAATGAGGGAAAATACCATGCGGTTGTAGTTGCGGTTCCCAATTTCCAATTATTGAGATTTTATTTCGGAAGATAAAATGGTGGGGGAGGGGTCAGGGGAGGGAGGAGAACAAGAGATGAATGGAAGTCACGCGGGGTCAACAAATTTCACTTTCCCTGTTTTTTATTGGTTTCTCGTTTAGTGGGAGCATCAAATTACGTAAAGACTAAATAATAAATTAAAAGTGAAAGTTCCATCAAACGAATAGATTAATTATTCCAGGAAAGCGGGAATCAAATGTAAATGAACAACCAAAAAAAAAAAAAAAAAAAAAAAAAAAAAATCCCAATTTATTTTTATAAAAATTTTGACTCTTAAAATTGTTTTCTTGACTATTCTTTTTTTCTAATTTTTTAATTTTCCTAAAATTTTTTGATTCCTAAAATAAAATTTCCTAAAATTCCTCAAATTTAAAAAATTAGGAAAAATATTTATTTTGGGAAATTTTATTTTATGGGATCAAAAACTTTTAGGAAAATTAAAAATTTAAAAAAAAATTTTAGGAGCCAAAGTTTTTAGGAAAAATGGATTGGAACTTATTTGTAGGGAAAACGGTCGGGAACGTTTTAAGCACTAAGTGTAAGTCATATTTACACGATTTTTTTTACTGATCTAAGGGATTTCGACGCCTTATGATCCATACAATTTATTTATTAGTGCAATTTTATATCGTTACAATCCAAAGTAGTTGTCAAAAATGTATGAACAACCCGTGAAATAAAAATAATAAGCTTTTTCGTTTTTTGCTGATCCGTCAGTGGCCCTTGTTTTGCAACAGTAATTAATTCACAATGCGATTTCAAACCCTTACCTACTTCGTTTATCGAGCTCTGCCAATTTTAATCGTAATGAAAACGAGTTTAAAGTACTGTCCAATGAAATTTAAATAGGTAATTGATTACCGAGCAATAATGAATGGAAAACGTTGTGTAGGAAAATGCAATTATCTCTAACGACACGTTGGAAAAAAAAAAAAAAAGATGTCAAAGCAATTGATATTTTGTCGTACGAGCTTCGAAACGAAGCGGGGTTTTCCAAGAAAGGAGAAAAAAAATTAATAAGCTTAGGTGGGATAAAAAACAGGCACTACAAATATAATTTTTTTTTATTTATTTTTTTTTTTTTTTTAATTTTTAAAAGACTAATGTTACTCTAATATCATCATGATATAAGCACTTTTACAATCCGAATTCTGTATCTTAAATCATTGCGATCTCTGATCAAGTAACATTATACAGTATTATACGATTAATATCATATTAATATTAATATTATCATAATAACACTTAAATCTTTGACTGATATTCAATTTTAAAAGAATAACTGGGAAGAAAAAAAGTAACATAACCTTTCCCGTTTTTTCCCTGTAATACGATTTGTTTCGTTGAAATTTGATCTGTGAAATAAGGGAAATAAATTCGCAATCGATTGCTGCTCTACACCAAAACACTGACACGATGAAAGTCAGAAGAGTGCTTAATAAAAAATAAAAAAAAAAAAAGTGATCAAAAATCCGGGACTGTTTGCGACTTCAAAGGATTTGTTATTAATTTCAGCTTGATTAAACCGTAAAACGGTTTTTTAATCGCGACAACTGAAGAATGTTAGGCCTATCGATTTTTCTTTTTCATCTCTTTTTTTTTTTCTCTTTCGTTCTGCGGAGAGAATTTTTTTTCCCCCCGTTATTATTGAATATCGCAGATAATATCGGGAAAAAATATTAATATTTTTTTTTCTTTGTTCTTTTTTCTTTCAGTTGGTAGGAAATTAGCGAACAGTTGCGGATGCAAATTCATTGAAACGTCGAGCGGATTAGATCACAATGTCGACGAACTTTTAGTCGGAATTTTAGCGCAAGTTCAACTTAATCCTAGGAGAAAAAGGAGTCATCTAACGAAGAAGAAAAAAATGAGAATGGAAAGCGGTAGGAAACTTTTAAAACATTTACTGGGGATTAAAAGGAAATCTAAATCGTGCGAAAATTTATTAATTTTGTAATCCGTGACTTTTTTTTTCTTTTTTTTTTTTTGCGATCAGGCTCAAGTTTGGTGAGAAAAAAATTAATAAACATTCGTAAAATATCGCGGTACGTTTTTCTTTTTTTTTTTTTTTTTTTTTCAGGGAAATTTCGCGCGTGAGGTTTGAATTTTTTGTGGCGGGGAAAAAATATTTTTTACTTATTTTAAATATTTATACTGTAATTTTATAAGAAGTTCTTTATGGACAATTAATCGTATGAAAAAAAAATTAATTTAGGTTGTGATTCTTTGTCATGACAAAAAATTATTGGAAGAAATTATTTTTAATTTCGAAGATTATTAAGTTTAAATATTGTAAGTTTTTATAAAAATTGATGTTTTTTTTTTTTTTTTATTTGAGCTGAATTGAGATGCAAACCTTAAGAAGTGATCATTGCATTCCGATTTATGGGTATTCGAATTAATTGATTCGGCGCAGGGCTGCGATTCCGATACCGATACCGATTCCAATCCCGATTCTGAAAAAAATTTCAGATTCCGATTCCTATTTCTTCAAAAAATTACGGATCCCGATTCCGATTCCTATTCCGATCCCTATTTCTTCAAAAAAGCATGGATTCCGATTCCAATTCCAATCCCGATTCTGAGAAGTGGAAAAAAATTCAGATTCCGATTCCTATTTTTTCGAAAAAGTACTGATTCCGATTCCGATTCCAATCCCGATTCTGAAAAGTGGAAAAAAATTTCAGATTTCGATTCCTATTTTTTCAAAAAAGTACGGATTCCGATTCCGATTCCGATCCCGATTCTGAAAAGTGGAAAAAAATTTCAGATTCCAATTCCAATTCCGATTCCGATTTCTATTCCGATTCCTATTTCTTCAAAAAAGCATGGATTCCGATTCCGATTCCAATCCCGATTCTGAAAAGTGGAAAAAAATTTCAGATTTCGATTCCTATTTTTTCAAAAAAGTACGGATTCCGATTCCGATCCCGATTCCAATCCCGATTCTGAAAAGTGGAAAAAAACTTCAGATTCCAATTCCAATTCCGATTCCGATTTCTATTCCGATTCCTATTTCTTCAAAAAAGTATGGATTCCGATTCCGATACCAATCCCGATTCTGAAAAGTGGAAAAAAATTTCAGATTCCGATTCCGATTCTGATTCCGATTCCTATTTCTTCAAAAAAAGCACGAATTCCGATTCCGATTCCAATTATTTTTGAAAAAGTAGACTCCGATTTCAATCCCGATTCCGAATAAAAATTAATCGGAATTGCAGCCCTGATTAGACGTTTCGCGTGGCCAATTTGATTTTCGTTCGTATTTTTTTTTTTTTTTTTTTTTTTTTTTTTTTTTTTTTTTTTTTTTTTTGGGCTTGGTGTTTGGAAAGATTTCTAATTTTGGTAAAAATATCCATACGATAGAAATCCCCGACTGAGGAATGCGCTGCTTTCTACAATCGTGTGTGGAAACTGCCAATTTGAATTTTTTTCGCCATTTTTAAACTCATTCTCCTGCCACTAATCATCAAACATCAAAATTAGCCCGACTTCCCGCCTCCCCTCCCCCGATAAAAATTAACTTATCATTTTATACTGCTTCCTCCTCCTTTTTTTCGCTGTAAAATTTTCCGTTCAACTACCCCCTCCCCCCATCCCCTCGCCAAATTGACACCCATTTTCTTAAAACGATGGCGTAATATTTAAAAATCCTATTTCCTATTATTTTTAAAAAAAATAATATAAATAAAAAAATCAAGTCGGCCATTTCCACACCCTATCGTAGAAAGCGGCACAATCCTAGGCCGGGAAATGCTCGGGTCCCAAAATATATCATTCGTTTACTGACAACAAGATTTAAAATAAAAATGACTTAGAAAATAAGGGTAGAGGGTTCAAAATGGACTCTACCGGACTGGATTTGTCTTTTTCTTTTTTAAAGCGGATAAAAAGATCTGAAAGGGTCATTTATTTTCAGTCACATGTACGCTTTCGAAATTCAATGCAAGAAAATAAATTATCTAAAAAAAAAAAAAAAAAAATTAAATGTCACGATTTTCCATAAATAAGAGAAAAAAAAATGTACGAAGGAATCATAAGAAAAATATGATTCATATAGAAAATTCAGTAGCAATGACCCCTGGTACAAGATCACTAGACCGTCCCTTATTTTGCGAACTTTGGAATTCCTTCGGACGCTCCCCCTAATTTTTTTCCTTTTGGTTTAAAAAGAAAACCTGTAAAATTTTAGCGCTCTACGATAAGTCTAAATAGTGCCGCACGAACCCCCCGTTTTAACCATATAACTTAAATAGGGCCAAGTTCCACTGGTCGAGTCCATGCATTGCCCGTTCTCTAAAATTAACGAAAATATTGTTCCTTACGTATTTTGATCTGAGGAACTCAAATCTGCAATCGAAATTTTAATAGCTTTTATAGTTTTTGATTTATTCAAGTGCTAATTTTTTGGCCAAAATTTTGCTCAGCTAAACTTTAATTTAATTCTTAAAAAATTTTTAAGTTGATATCCTGGTCCTATAATACATCTTTTCTGAGTAATTTTCGATACTGAATCCAGAACTGTGAGCGAAAATCTTCTAATGCTTACTATTTTTGAAAAAATAATCATTTTTATGAAAATTAAAGAAAAATATTCAAATTCTTTGATTTTTGGTTTATATTATAAAAACAAAAGTAGATAGACGATTTTAATGGCTCTTAGGTGATTCAACGTCGAAAATTGATCAGAAAAGATGTATTATAGGACCAGAACATCAACTTTAAATTTTTTAAAGAATTAAATTAAAGTTTAGCTGAGCAAAATTTTGGCCAAAAAATTAGCACTTGAATTAATCAAAAACTATAAAAGCTATTAAAATTTCGATTGCAGATTTGAGTTCCTCAGATCAAAATACGTAAGGAACAATATTTTCGTTAATTTTAGAGAACGGGCAATGCAAGGACTCGACCAGTGGAACTTGGCCCTATTTAAGTTATATGGTTAAAACGGGGGGTTCGTGCGGCACTATTTAGACTTATCGTAGAGCGCTAAAATTTTACAGGTTTTCTTTTTAAACCAAAAGGAAAAAAATTAGGGGGAGCGTCCGAATGAATTCCAAAGTTCGCAAAATAAGGGACGGTCTAAAGATCACGGAGGAAAGGAAATTTATTTTCTTGACTTTTTCTTTAAAATAAAATATCCAATATGTATACGCGGTTTTTTTTTTTTTTGCGTCTTGGCTATTTGGACGTCTGTATATCGTTTATCGACGTCCGAGGGTGGCCATTTTCGGTAAATGCGACATCATGGCTGTATCTCATTGCACGGTGGCCCACAACGTCTGTCAGACGTTTAATAATCGGTGGATTCTAATTTGGTCTTGTACTAGGGTCAGGTCCGTAGCCAGACCGGCATAAACAGGGGGACTGGAGGTTTTTAAAGGGGGGCTGGAATTTTTTTTATGCCTTGCACAGTAGGGAATTAGATGATAATTAATTTTTTTCCTGTTAAAATTAGAATTTGATTTGGAAGTGGTATATAAATTTCAAATCCACAGGGGGGCTCAAGCATTTTCACAGGGGGGCTGAGCCACCCTATGATCCCCCCCCCTGGCTACGAGGCTGATTAGGGTAGCCCAAAAAAAGTATACCATCTCTGATTTTTGTTCCCCAGCAAAAAATGGGTTCTTAAGGATCTTGGAACACTTGTGAATTTTTTTTCAGATTTTTAAAAAAATGTTTAGAGGTGGCGACTGAATTTGTTATGTTTTTTTTTTTTTTTTTACTTTTCTCACTTTTATTTGATCAAATTTCAAAAATTCGCAGGGAAAAAAAATTGATCTTTTTAGAGTATAATCCTTATGTACCGGTATTTTTTACTTTATTTATTTTATTTTTATTTTATATATTGATTGATATCAACAGCCTGAGCGGCCCATTACAGATTCAATTACAGTTCCTACAAATATTTAATTATCATTGTAGTATTGATGTATCCAGAAAAAATTTTATTTTGCCGAAAAATGAGATCATTTGGATGTTATATGGCTTATTTCGGCGAAAACGATTTTTTTTATATCTGGCCAGCCCCAAAAGTTAAAAAAAAATATCGAGATAGCCAAAATGACCCAAAGAAATGTAGATTCATGGCCTTTGATCCAATTTTTGGAGAAATTTATTTTGCTTGAGTAGGGCAGGGTTTGAGATTAAAGAATAATATTTTTCAAAATTTTAAAAATTTATTTATTATTTTTGGTGTCTCGATTTTGATTCTTCATCTCAAACAAAATCGATTCTACCACCTCAAGATACCTTCTCCAATTTTTTTCAGATTTTTAAAAAACTGTATAGGGGTCGCTACCTACCAGCCTTTATAAGCTCTTCTCGAAAAAGAGGTTTATACAAAAAGCGTGATTTTTTGAACGCAAAATAAAAGTCGACCCTTTTCAAATCTAAGAACCTGCTTTATGGTTATTGACCCGTAGAATCCGAAAATGACTATAAAAATTACGTACGGTTGCGGGAAAACCCCGATATCTCTACACACCAATCACCAAATTTAACTATTATCATTAATTATCAACTGGTGTGGAAATATCGGGTTTTATCTCATAACATCTCTAAGGTCTCATTTTTCGGCAAAATGAAATTTTTTCCGGATACATCAATACATAAGGATTATACCCTTAAAAATATCTATTTTTTATGGGGACCCTTGCAAAACCCCGAATTTCAAAACCCCGATCGGTGTTTTGAAATTCGGGGTTTTGAATTCGAAGGTTTTTTTTATTTATTATTTAATGTAGTTTTAATTTTTTACTTTCGGGGTTTTGAAAATACTGAAAAATGATTTATAAAAACATTTTTCAAAACCACGAGGTTTTCGGGGCTATGCAAGATCGGTAAAATAATTTTTTTTTTTTTTTTTTAATTTTAAAAATGATTGGAAAACCCCGATTTTTTTCAAAAAGTCTATTAATAAGTGTACCCTGTCGCAATAATTTTACAAAATAAATATCACAGAATTTTTAACAAAATTGATGAGTAATTTTTTGGTGATTGGACATGTGGACACATATTTTTAACAAAATATTTTAAAAAATATGACAAAAATTTGAATTTGGCAGTGATGAAAAAAAAAATCGATAGATCAGCTTACAACTGCAATTTTTTAAAAGAAAATTAAGCTGATTAGAAATTAAAAAGACATAATACAAAACTCTCACAGAATTTGGCCAAAAAAAAAAAAAATAGATTAGCTATCGACTGCAAAAAGTAAATTAAGCTCATCAAAAAAAAGAAGCAAAGATTGAGAAGATGTCGAGGTCAGGAAAATGTCGGGTGTTCCATATTTTTTTCCGAATTTTCATATTTGAATAAGTGCACCCCTTGAATCGGTTCTCACAATATTTACCTTACGCAGAAAAGAACCATCTACTGGCCATACATGGGCTTTACATTTGTCAGAAAAAATATGTAATTATGCTTACATAGTCGAAGCATACTGAGTAATTCCATTTAAAAGCGACCAAAAAAAAAGAAATTTGAACCGGACCCCTTCCGATTTTTTTCATTTTTGGTTTCTTATTTGTACCTACCTAGAGGTGTTCAGACCAATTTTCAAAAAAATTTTACCCCCACGGGTTTCGGAGTTACGGGCTTTGAAAAATTTCGATAATGTATGGACCCAACCTTCTTTGATTCGATGTAACTCCGGAACGGCTTGAGATACAGAGTCGTACTATGGCTCATTTGAAAGCTCTTGAAATAGGCTTTCATATGATATGTATCACGCTTGAGTGATAACGAATGACCTTTTGAGGTCATTGACCTAACCCTTTTGACCTTGAAAAGTTCGATTCGGACACTTTTGAAAATTCTGAAAAAATTCATGTGCCTTTGCACCTTTTTGAGGTACCTCCACAAAAAATTTTAGATTGGCTTTTTAAAAGATAAGGGAGTTATTAATTTTTTACTAAATTTAAAATTCGCTTTTATGGGCGATCTCTTATTAAACATAGTTTATATTACGGTTTTCTATCTTTTAAACGACATTTAATATTGAATGACGGTCGTGTAGATGTAGTAGCATTTGGATATAGAAGTTTCCTTTGGTATGTCACTTTAATTGGGGGACCAGGTGTGGGGGGGGGGGAGCAACTTAAAAAAAATTAAAAATTAAAAAATTAATGAAATATATTAGACAAGTGATGTTATTTAAAAGGCTTTAGTGAAACTATAAAGGTTTCTGTAACTTTTAGTTTCTTCAGTTAAGTTTCTTAAGATGACGCAGGAGTGATTCATTTTTTTGCACACCTATACTTCAAAAAACGCTGATAATAACTTTTTGGAGCCAGATATCAAAAGTCCGTTTCCGTGCAACAATTCTTATCGATCTTTTGCACCTTTATAAAAAATTTCGTACCTGACTGTACAGTACGATTTTTGGAAAATCTAACTGCCCATATAAGCGAAAATAACGTACCTTCATTTCGGAGTTGACACATCCCTTCTATTTTTAACTTATGTAAACAAACAGTCAATTCCAGAATGGCTGATACGCTATTTTTGCTTACATGGGCAGCTAAGTTATCTACTGTAAACTCTCGGGAATTTATCCTGAATCAAGGTTTCCCAAAAAAGTACTGTATGGTCAGGTATGAAAATTTTTATGAAGGTGCGAAAGATTCATAAAAATTGCTGCTCGGAAGCGAAATTTTGATATCTAGCACCAAAAGGATAATATTAGCATATTTCGAAATATAGGGTGTTAAAAAAATGAATCACTCCTGCGTCACCTTAAGCAGGCGGTGATCAGTCTTACATAGCAGAGTTCATCACAAATACGGAAAGATACAGAATAATTTTTTTTTCTCTACAATCATAGATAATTTTGTGTTGAATTCAGTTACAGAAACTTTTATAGTTTTACTAAAGCCTTTTAAATAACATCACTTGTCTAATATATTTCATTAATTTTTTAATTTTTAATTTTTTTTAAGTTGCTCCCCCCCCCCCCCCCACACCTGGTCCCCCAATTAAAGTGACATACCAAAGGAAACTTCTATATCCAAATGCTACTACATCTACACGACCGTCATTCAATATTAAATGTCGTTTAAAAGATAGAAAATCGTAATATAAACTATGTTTAATAAGAGATCGCCCATAAAAGCGAATTTTAAATTTAGTAAAAATTAATAACTCCCTTATCTTTTAAAAAGCCAATCTAAAATTTTTTGTGGAGGTACCTCAAAAAGGTGCAAAGGCACATGAATTTTTTCAGAATTTTCAAAAGTGTCCGAATCGAACTTTTCAAGGTCAAAAGGGTTAGGTCAATGACCTCAAAAGGTCATTCGTTATCACTCAAGCGTGATACATATCATATGAAAGCCTATTTCAAGAGCTTTCAAATGAGCCATAGTACGACTCTGTATCTCAAGCCGTTCCGGAGTTACATCGAATCAAAGAAGGTTGGGTCCATACATTATCGAAATTTTTCAAAGCCCGTAACTCCGAAACCCGTGGGGGTAAAATTTTTTTGAAAATTGGTCTGAACACCTCTAGGTAGGTACAAATAAGAAACCAAAAATGAAAAAAATCGGAGGGGGTCCGGTCCAGGGTCTGGTCGGTTTTAGATGGAATTACTCTATGCTTGCATCGTAAGGGTAACAATTTATAATGCGAAGTAATGCTTCTTTATACTTAATTAGCAAGAAACATTATCTACATTTAAATGGTCTTATGAGGGTAAAAATTTATTCTTATAGCAGGCAACATGTAAAATTGTGTTTACTAATACAAAATCATATGAAATTGATTCTTAGGTTTTTTATTTTAAAAAATCGGGGTTTTTCAATAATTTTTTAAAATTTAAAAAAAAAATAATTATTTTACCGGCCTTGCAAAGCCCCGAAAACTTCGTGGTTTTAAACAATGTTTTTATAAATCATTTTCCGGTATTTTCAAAACCCCGAAAATAAAAAATAAAAATTAAATTAAATAATAAATAACAAAAACCTCCGAATTCAAAACCCCGAATTTCAAAACACCGATCGGGGTTTTGAAATTCGGGGTTTTGACATAGTCTCTTTTTATGTCATCAATTTTTTTTTCCTGCGAATTTTTGTTTTGATCAAATAAAAGTGCGAAAAGTAAAAAAAAAAACATAAAATTTGGGCGCAACCTCTAAACATTTTTTTAAAAATCTGAAAAAAAATTCACAAGTCTTCCAAGACCCTAAGGAACCCATTTTTGGCTAGAAAACAAAAATCAGAGATTGTCGATTTTTTTTGGGTCACCCTATTTTGTACCTTTCTCTGATTCAAGATATTATACAATCCTGTATCGAGCAAGTGCATTAGCCAGCTGGTTTCGAACTCAACCTTAAATCCTTGAGTTCATAAGTTCGAATATGATTTTCTGATAAAATAAAAATAAATTCAGCAAGAAACCGACCATTTCCTTCAAAAAACAATTTTTTTTACGTTATAAATAAAAACATTAATTAAAAGATAATTTATTTAACCGAGTACATTTTTTAGTTTATAAAGTTTAAGAAGTGAAATAATATTTATAGCAGGGATTGAAAAAGAAAATTTTAATTTATTTAATTTATAAAAAAAAAAATTAATATTAACAGATTAAGTTTATACATTATATTAAAAAAAAGCAAACAAAACTTTTATATTCTCATTTAGTGTCTTAATAAATATTTCTTCTTTGAAAAAGAAATTCATTCATCCCTCGTAATTATATATAATTTTAAAATTTTTCAATGAATGTGCGCATGATACGGGTTTAATGTTCCTAACCGTATAATAACTATATGTAAAATCGGGCGCGGAAAGGAAATTTCAAAGATACACACATAATAACATTTCATGTATATTTACATATTTCCTATTCATAAATTGGAACTAGTGTGTACTCGCGGTTTTAAAATGCATTTCGCTTTCTGATATGAATGTTAAATTAGGTCGAAATTTGAATTACCTAATTTAAATTTCATTTCGCCGCTGATTATTTCTCGGGGGGTAAGTAAAAGTTGAACTTATTGTAACCCCGTGTACCCTCCGCCCCCCTACTGCATGATATATTACACATATATTGCAACCAACTTAGGGTTTTCTTTCTCTTCTATTTTGTTTTTCATTATTACATGCCTTTGTGTTAGGAAAAAAAAATTATTTTTAAAACTTTTTTTTGTAGTAAAATTTAATTCAAAAAATTTTGTTTTTAATTTAATTTTTGCTTTAGTTAATTTTTGCTCTAGTTTTTCGCCTAGAGGAGGCATTCTAGGAAATTCGTAATTTTTTCTATATTTTTATTTTTGAATAATTTCGAGCAAAAAAAAACTATCTCCTAACTCCAAAGATATTCGGCCTATGGGTTTAAACCTATATAATAATTATAAGGCTTATTATTAGTTGGTCAGTATTTGTCATTTTTAGTTGATCAGTATTTTTTTCCGTGAAATGATCAGTAGAGTATGATCAGTGAAAATATGTTTTTGGTCAGTAAAAATATGTGCTTGCTGTTTGGTCAGTATTTAATTAATTTTGGTCAGTTAATTAAGCAATTTTTTTGGCAATAAAATTATTCATTTTGATAAGCCGAAATATGTATAACAATGGACAGTATTTTTTGAATAAAAGGTAATATTAAATTTTTTTAAAAGTGAATTTAAACTTTGTAATAAAAAAAAATGGGTTTACGAATACTGACCGAAAATATAATTACACTGACCGTTTGTTACTGACCGTAAAAATACTGACCAAAACTTATATTTAAATACTGACCAAATAATTGGCAATATAATTATAATTATATTGAAGGCCTACCTATTTTGAGTTTAGGCAACCCGCATCGATTCCCTACCATTTTTCCTAAAAAAAAAAAAAAAAAAACCCTAATCCATTTTTCCTAAAAAAATTAATTCCTAATCCATTTTTTCTAAAAATTTAGGTTCCTAAAATTGTTTTACTAACTATTTTTTTTCCTAACTTTTAATTTTCCTAAAATTTTTTGATTCCTAAAAAAAACTTTCTTTAAATCACTAAAATTAAATCTCCTAAAATCCCTTTAGGAATTTAAAAATATTTATTTTAGGAATCAAAATATTTTGGGAAAATTGAGAATTAAGAAAAAAACTTAGAAACCAAAAAATTAAAAAAAAAATGGATTTTAAATTTATTTATTTTATTTTTTTTTTTTTTTTTTTTTTTTTTTTAGGAAAAATGGATTAGAAAAAATGGTCGGGATCGCCCGCATCATATGCATGTAATACAAAATGTCGCATAATTCTTGTTTTTTTCGTAATAAAGGATGAGGGTCAATAAGGCCGTTTTTTGGGCTAAATTTTTTTTTTCGTGAAATTTGATCCTTGAGTCCTGGTAAATGATTCCCCAAAAGAATTTTCGATTTCGGTCGTCGGAACCCTTAATATTCGCCTAAAACCATGATATTTTATTAAAGCAAATTTTAAGGATCAGCATAGGAATTAAAAAACTTTATTGCGGCAGGGAAGTACTCCTATCTAAGACCTTTTAAGGGTATTTTTTCATGTTCCGAAAAATGTGTAGAACCCCCTTAAAAGCGGCAATTTTAGGTGTTTTTATTTTTTTAAACACCGTTCATCCAAGGATTTCTGAAAACTGCATACAATATATTATAGCTTGCCCTAAGATAGACCTCACGTAATTTTTCCCGTTTGCGAATCCAATGGAATCCATTTGAAAAATGCATAAGACGCGGTTTTTACGGCCTATTTGAGCTCCCTGGTAGTCAGATCTGAATTTTTTTTTAAAAACATCATTTAGGAGTGACAATTAATCGATTCCAGCCATTATCCCGTTCCATCCATGATCATGTTATCTTAAAAAAACTTTAAAAAATTATTAAAAAATCACTTTGCATTTGATGTGTTCCATAACAAGTTTTTGAAAATGAAATGTGAAAAATATAAACATATATGTATTTTCTTCTATTTTTTGTATTAAATTGTTATTTTAGATGCAAGACATCATTTCTGAAGGGTAAATTAAAAATACCAACTAACTTAATACGAAAAAAGAAGGAAATATACAGATTATTATAATTTTAATATTCCATTTTCGAAAACTTGTTATGGAACACATCAAATGCAAAGTGATTTTTTAATAATTTTTTAAAGTTTTTTTTAAGATAACATGATCATGGATGGAACGGGATAATGGCTGGAATCGATTAATTGTCACTCCTAAATGATGTTTTTAAAAAAAAATTCAGATCTGACTACCAGGGAGCTCAAATAGGCCGTAAAAACCGCGTCTTATGCATTTTTCAAATGGATTCCATTGGATTCGCAAACGGGAAAAATTACGTGAGGTTTATCTTAGGGCAAGCTATAATATATTGTATGCAGTTTTCAGAAATCCTTGGAAGAACGGTGTTAAAAAAAATAAAAACACCTAAAATTGCCGCTTTTAAGGGGTTCTACACATTTTTCGGAACATGAAAAAATACCCTTAAAAGGTCTTAGGTAGGAGTACTTCCCTGCCGCAATAAAATTTTTTAATTCCTATGCTGATCCTTAAAATTTGCTTTAATAAAATATCATGGTTTTAGGCGAATATTAAGGGTTCCGACGACCGAAATCGAAAATTCTTTTGGGGAATCATTTACCAGGACTCAAGGATCAATTTTCACGAAAAAAAAAATTTAGCCCAAAAAACGGCCTTATTGGCCCTCATCCTTAGCTAAAATGAGGTTTCTATAGAAACCTATAGAAAACGCATGAGGTTTCTATAGAAAACACATATATGTGTTTTTGATGTCGTAGATTTCAAATTTGATGTTAGGATGTTGAAATTCGAAGCAGAAAAAGCAATATAGCGCCTATGGTAAAATTTTTAAAAATAAAATTGCTCCGCCATTTTCGATTTAAATTTTTTTTATACTTCTGACTTCAGGTTAAGCTATTCAGATTGAATAAATTGGTCAGGTTATAGCTCAAAATGCAGTCGATAATAATAAAATTATGAATTTTTTATATGCCTAAAAAAGGCAACTGTCCTTAAAAGGTTCAGGATTTTTACTCGGTGAATCGGAATTATAAATTAATTTAAAAGTAGGCTTATTTTAGCTTTTAAACAAGTGGACTTTGAAATTCAGATTTTACAAAACCTGAATAAATATTCTGCTGGATTCCGTTGTATTTGGCTGTCTGCTGAATATTTAACTGCTGGACTCTATTTTCAACAATACAGTGAAGTAAAATTTTAAACTTCGTAAAATATTTTTCTATGATTTTCGATAAAGACAGTAACTTCGCTTTCGCTAAATAAAATGTCCTAAAATGAGTATATACACCTTGTACTATATCCCTGGTATTAAATCCTCAATTAAATCCTTAAATTTAATTTAATTTCATTTTGTTTTTACATGCTTGTGACTAGCCCAAAAAATTATGTATTTAATTTAGAGGCAATATATAATTCTGATTCTCACAAGCGCAACTCTGACGAAAAAACGCCGTCGAGTTTCAAAACATGTTCAATCTTGTTGCACGAAGATCTCCTGATCAAGATGCAATCTAATGTAGCAAGTTTGAACTCGTTTTGACACATAATGGCATTTTTTTCATCATCATGTGCGCTGGTGTGGATTAAGCTTAGTTCAGTTTATTTGGATTTCTTTCAAAGGACAAAGAACCTATGTTGTTACGACAGCTTATAAGTTTCATTCTTTTCGTGAAAGCGTCACGTGACCACAAGCTGTACGCCAATCTGAGCGTGTAAACTTGCAGTCTCATGATCACGTGATTTTCATTAAACACTCGAAACAGATTATCTCCAAACATGTTTCCGACGGGGATACGTTAGTTCACCTCCGACGCACGGAATTGGAGATAGTCCGTTTTGGCAGTTTTTTAAAAAAAGAATCGCGTGACTTCAAGTTTATGACCCATAAACGGCTAAAATGTCATCACATAGTATTTAAAAACAATCAAAACCGACTATTTCTAATCATATTTAAGATGGAGATACGTCAATTCATCTCCAGAGCACGGAAATGCTAATACGCATAAGTCATGGGATGCCTTGTATTCGGTCTTTTAAGATTTATTTCGCTTTAATATTCGTTCCTGGATGGTAAAACCGAACCCCAAAAGCAGGGATTATTGACCTCCACTATTTGTGGGAAAAACATTTTTTTCGAAATCCGAACATTAAATGCAATATATTGGAAAAGAAAGAACAAAGTACAACTTTTAAAACTCCGATTTTATATCAAAAATCTTTCGTCGATCAAAGTTTTCTTCGCAAGGTTTTTTCTCGCTCCCACATTTCGAATCGTTGCCATTAAATAAGCTGCTCCTGCGGTAACCATCCCCGCCATCAAAAAATCTTGTGCTAAAACTTCAACGAAACAGAAAAGCATGATATCAAACGTGAAGAGAGTAAATTCATTTCCGTAGAACAAAACGTTATCAAACGAATGTCCATTGTCTGAAAATAAATTTAAAATTTTAATTAGAAAAAGAAAAGGAAAATATAAATAAAAGTCACGATTTGAAGTCTTTTCTCCAAGACGAATCGGTTAGCAGAACGTTTTTATCGGTTTTAATGAATTCCAAACCCTTGGCGATTTTAAAAATTTATGTTGGGCTTTTCTCACCTGAATAAAGGACTCCTTTATCAGAAGCCTCGGTAAATTCGATCCCGAGAAGAGATTCCGTAAATAATTTTTCCCTCACTTCGTAATCCAGATCTTTGAGCGCCTACGTTAAACGCACAAAATATTATTAAAACATTTAATAAAGAAAATTGTTTTAAAATTTTACATGAAACCACTTACGTGTTCTAAAAAGGCTGCCAAAAATCGATTCATGCTGTGATACGCTTGAATGCTTCTGTCGACATTTTCCATCCCTAATTTTGATCTGAAACCGGTGCCTTGGTTTGTCGTGAGCCTTTTAAC
Source organism: Liposcelis bostrychophila (assembly GCA_037577465.1). Taxonomy (NCBI): domain Eukaryota; kingdom Metazoa; phylum Arthropoda; class Insecta; order Psocodea; family Liposcelididae; genus Liposcelis; species Liposcelis bostrychophila. Next base: position 11,484,590 of record CM075212.1, read on the forward strand.
CGAATGAGAAACCTTTAATGAGAAATTTGAAAAATAATTGAGGAAATGACCGGCATGGAAAAAAAAGTCCGGAAAATGCCAAGAGTTTAATGTTACTTATCCTTCGTTATGATTTCAAGAGATAGAAAAAGAAATGGTAAAACGACCCCTGTAACCACATGCAATTACAAACTTCACCTATCGACCTATGGGACCTTCAAAGTTTACTATTTTTCTTTCTGTTTTTCCCTTTAAGGCCGAATTACACGCGGCTAGTGTACTAGCTCGTCCCCTATATTTAACTTATGTACAAACTACTCGCTAGCTAGTAGGAGCGAGTAGCTTCTACTTAAGTTAAATATAGGAGACGAGCTAGTACACTAGCCGCGTGTAATTCGGCCTTTAGAGACTTTTTTTTTTTTTTTTTTTTTTTTTTCATTTTTTGTAGTTTTCTGTGACCTATATTAGGTTTTTTTATTCAAAATAAACAATATTGCCGTGTTAACTGGCTAAAATCGTCGCTAGGTTGTTGTAGGTTGTTGTCTATCTTGGGGTCGTCCATAAATTACGATTTCATTATTTTGGCCATTTTTGACTCCCTTCCCCCCTTGTTAGCAAAGGTTAGCATTCCGTGACCCCCTACCCATTTAAAAATATTTTTTTAAAACATTTAAAAAAATCTAAAATTCTTCGGAACTTAAATTTTTGCAAAAAAAAAAAAAAAGTTTTTTTTTTTTTTTTTTTAATTTAAAACAAATGAAGGTAATGTAAGGTAAATGTAAGGTAAATTGAAAGTCTTTTTTTTTTTCTAGTGAGTTAGGTTACATAATTTAAAAAATTTATTTTCATTTTTGCACGTTTATTACATTTGATAAATGCTAAGGAAACGTTTAAGTATTACGTAAGACTTTTTTTCGGGTTTTTAGACTCCCCCCCCTTCGTAAGAATTAGTAAGATTTCTTTCACCCCCCCCCCTATTATATTACGTAAGATTTTTGCTGGGCTGACCCCCCCCTTTTTTTTGGTTGCGCCAATTTTAAATTGGAGTAAAATTTTTCTCAAACCTAGATTGAGTTTATTTCTTTATTTCTATAAGAAAATTGTAACAGAAAATTCGGTGTTATATTGTAGAGAATGCTGAATGCATCAAAAAATCTATCTTTATTTTTCATAAATTAGTGTAAAAAATTTCAATTTTTTTAAATATTCAAAAAAAAAAAAAAAAAAAAACTAAAATTAATTTTCTGGGATTAAAAAAAATTTGAACAATAAATTATAATAGACATTCTTATGTAAGATTTGCCAAACTCCCCGCCTCCCCCCCTTATGTAAGAAATCGTAAGAGTTTCGAGTACCCCCTCTCCCCCCTTCCGGTCTTACGTAATACTTGCACGTTCCCTAACGTTAGATATAAACCCCTCTTCCCCTCCCCCTAACGTGCTAACATGGTTTCAATATTCAATTCAATCAATATTCAATTTGAAAAGAACACTTGGGTAGGTAGGAAACACTCTTAGAGTGTGTGCTACCTACACAGGAAACACTCCTAGAGTGTGCGATACCTAGGTAGGAAGCACTCTTAGCGCGTACATTTTCGTCACTTTAGCGACCGATTGTGCAAATTGCCTTATCACTTTCGCGACCTGTGCACTCTGGCGACCAATACCCTGGTCGCCAGAGTGATCACGCGCTGATCACGACCCGAGCACGTGCTACGGGCGTGACCTTGGCCGGGTAAAATTTAGGATTTATACGGTTCTGGAACTCCAGTCGCCACAGTGTATGGCCGCGTGCGTATATATGAGTGTGCGCTACCTAGGCAGAAAGCACTCCTAGAGTGTGCGCTACCTAGGTAGGAAGCACTCTAGGAGTGCCTCCTACCTAGGTACCCCACACTCTGGGAGTCCTACCTAGGTACCGCACACTCTAAAAGTGCTTTTTACCTAGTTAGCGCACACTATGGGAGCCGAAATTATTCAATTTTAGCTACCCGATTCAGCCGTTCCGTAACATTTAAACACCTGAAAAAATTCATGTTGAAAGCTGCATATATAAGTAATACTTCCACTATCGAATCGATTTCTCAGATGTGTATTTTACGTGGAAAGAAAGATGTCTTCATCAGCAAGTGTTTCACATGTCTTTTAAATGGCAAAAACTGATTGCTTATGGGCACCACTAGCAGGTGAATGGAAGGTTTCAGCTTCTGGCAACTAAGTTTTTTTTTTTTTTTTTTTGGAATCATTTGAGCGATTGGCCGCCATTAAATTCCGACCAAGCTTTTTAAGCGTCACCCTATTAGACATATGAAATTCAAAAATTCAAAAAGTAAGGGACACCCTAGTCTATCTAAGCCGAGGAGTCTTGGTCACCCGCATTAATCACACCAATATTTAACTTACGCTTTTCAGAGGTGCCATAACCTTTCGATAATAAGCCCTTAACTGCGAGGGGACGGTCATTTCGAAAGTTTGCTGCTCGGTCCCTGGTAAAAGTCCACGGTGGCCGACCAAATCTTCCTCTTCTCGTTGAAGCTGGTTGATTATGCTCTGCATGTCTGTATCGGCAAATCCATGGGCCGATCTTCAAAAGGAATAAAAAAAAAATGTTCAAATCCGCCCGCCGGAGATCTACTGATGTATCTCCACAGCCGTAAATATGATTGGAAATAGTCTGTTTTTTTTTTTTTTAAATCCCCACCAATGTGAGTTTTTAGTCACATGATTTGTAACAAAATCAAAACAGACTATCTCCAATCGTATTTACGATGGAGATACGCCAGTTGAAATCCGGGCCAAAGGAATTGCGTATTAATTGCACATGCTGCGTATCTCTTTATTTGCACTTGAGGAATGAACTTTATCGGTTTTACCTTCCATGTATGTAAAATCCATAGTTTTCTAAAGCTAATATGAAGACACTGATATTGGCCATTGAACACATATCCACATATTCTTGAATCCCATTTTTCACATATCGTTCGTAAATAACTGTCATGAACAACCACTGAAAAAACAAAAATCGTTTTCAAAATCGAGCATCGGAGTGCAATAAAGAGTTCACAATATTTCTGGGCTAATAATTTTTTTCTTGGCACGAAAAAAACTTAAAATTTTTTGTTAAAAAGGTCAAAAATTGAAAAAAATTTGTTCAAAATTTTAATTAAAATCTTCAAAGTTAAAATTGTTAAGCAGTGAACATTTTATTTAAAATTTTTAAGTCCTTGCTTTCGTTCATGTCGTCTAATTTTAGTATTAAAAAAGACCAAAAGTTAAAAAAAGTATAATCAAAATATTGTTCAAAATTTTCAAAGTTAAAATTTTAATATTAAAATAATTGAATATTAATTTTTGGTGCGAACAGACCGACACCCGGACAGACACATTCACAGACAGATTTCTCCAGGACCGAGCCCCAGGACGTAGTCCTACGTTAAAAAAAAGAAAAAAAAATTAACTATTGATTTACCTGCACTATATATGAAGTTACATAAACTAAACCGCCTACTGCAAATCTGCACGTAAAACTAATCGGGCTACCAATTGAATCGTCGGGAAGACTGGTGTGCAATTCAGGATCGGATGTGGCCCAATGCTCCACTCCGCAAACCTGTTAAAAAAAATAATAAAAAAAATAAAAAATAAAAAAAAATGAAATTTTCCAAAAATTTGAAAAACGAAAATTGTCCAGAAAAAAAACCGAACCTTTAAAATAAATATTGTAATTAGCAAATGAATATTTATATTTAATTTTCTTTTGGTCTGAATTTCGTTCCATTCATTTGCCACAAAATAAGTTCTCCAAATGCTGACGGGTTGTTGCTCTTCCAAGTCGGAGTTAATGCTTCCGTTTCCTGCCGTTCTCGGAACTGAATTCCTTGCTCTTGGTCTCTCCCAATCGATGAAAAAAATATCGATTGTGACTTGGTTGTATATTAAATGGCTAATTTCCACTATCTGTAAATTTTATTTTTTGCGTTTAAAAAAATTATAATCGGAAAGAGGAAAAAAAACGGGGGATTAGACTTTTTTTTAAGAGGACGCTTCACAAAATACCGGAAGGAATGGCTGTTTTGTTCAGCACTTGATTTACGGGAGGAAAAAATTCAAAATTTAGGTAACGAACTCTTTTGGCCTTGTTTTTGTATTTTTGGTACAAGTTTTAACTTGTTGGACCAAGAAAACAAAATCAAAGTTTTTCGACCGCAATTTTTTTTAAAATTATTTTTCCGCCTCCCATACATTCTGGACAAGTTGAAGCCTGTGCTGAAAATTCCAGGATGTACCAGAGGAGTTTGTTAGATACCTAAAATTTGGATATTCTCGCCGTAAATGGAGTATTAGACAAAACAGCCATTCCTCCCGGTATTCCGTGAAGCCTCATAAAAGGTTTTATAAGTTTCATCATGTTTGAAAGCCCAGTCGTGTACTACGTATGCATGATTTTGGCATTTTTTAGCTCTTCTCTTCCCCCTTTTGCAAGAAAAAAATCCAAATTTATAGTTAAACTCATATCCCTGAAGAGGGCTACAATTGGGGCACTGCAATTGAGATACTACAAAATCTCATCCAAAAATAAATTTTTATTTCTTAAAATTTTTTGAAAAAAATTGTTTTGAAAAAATCTGAGAGAATTACACCTCCTCTGCCTTAAAGCAGTTTTTGGTTTGTTGGAAAATTTAAAAAAAAATTCGATTCTTCTACTTTAGACATTCGAAAAAAAATTGAAACAATTTAATTTTTTGATATTAAAAAGAAAAAAATTCTGAACAATAATAAAAATTCTTAGGTAAAATTTGTCAAACATCCCCCCGCCCCTCCCCCATGTAAGAAATCCTAAGTATTTCGAGTACCCCGTCCTCCCCCCTTTCGCTCTTACGTAAATACTTGAACGCTCCTATTACCATGCAGACGTATTCCACGAACGAGAAAAAGAAAATTGAAAGTACCTTAAGTAAAAATGCAGTTGCTACATAAATTTTAATAAGCTCTTCTTGTGCATCGGTAGGAAGCAAAACGTGAATGGCGCTTTGTCCTTTGAAAAACACGAAAATGTCTAAACTAGCACAAAATACAATAACGAAGAAGACGTTTGCCAAATTGCCGCAGGTAAAAAGTGCGAGCTGCGCGATCGTTACTAAATCGATTGTGACTCGCCCGGATCTTTTAGAGTGACTCCAAGTTCGAATCCCAGACCAAACGACCGCTAAAGCGCTGAAAACTCCCATGCAGACCTAAAAAAAAAATATATATTGACAGTGTTCATTTCACAACTCAAATCAGAATTTTTACCGCAAGATAAATCCAATAGGCTCCGAGCGACTTTGACTGCAGCGCCACCATTAAAATCATATTTAGCTTATAAAAAAAGCAATATTTTCCGCGAACTAATTGCGTGATGGAAATATATACGCTTCTATAAGGTAAACAGGTATATTTAAGTGTATATTTATTTTTAAAAAAGTCGCTCGGAGCCTATAGGGAGCTGTCGGTTGCTGTCATTATAAAATAGCGGCTGGCTTCGGATTGGTTAAGAGGAGGCTTCTAATACTAGATTTAAGATGAAAAAATCCAAATTTTAGGTATCTTAAACTCTTCTGGTATATCGTGGAATTTTTTGTGCAAGTTTCAACTTGTCAGAAATCTATGGGCGGCGGCAAATCAATTTCAAATAAAATTGCTGTCGAAAAACTTTGATTTTGTTTTCCTGGTTTTTAGTCACGGCCGTACAGACAGGTCCGGAAACTTCCTATGCCGTTCATATCCCGCTTAACCACGCAAAAATTAGTTCTAAAATGGGCCGCTGGCGGCGCTGCGATCTTGAGAGCCGCAACATGTCTAATCTATTAAGTTGAGACTCCCATTGGGACTCTCGTGGCGGCCATATTTATTAATTTAAATTACAACAAGAGAAATTCACCGCCATTGTTGTTTTCAAATCTCAACGACCAATCAAAAAGCGTCTCTGATACAAGTAGCGCTTACGGTGGTAGAAAGGAAGAACTAATTTTTACGTAGTTAATCGGGACATGATTTTCCATGTATAAGGGATATGAGTTTCCGGATCTGTCTAAACGGCCGTGTTTTTAGTTTGCTTGGAACAAGTTGAAACTTGAATTAAAAATACAAGAAAAAGTCAAAGTAGTTCGCTAGACACCTAAAATTTGATTTTTTCCCCCGTAAATCGAGTGTTAGACAAGACAGCCATTCTTTCTGGTATTGTGTGAAGCCTACTCTTATAATAAACGACTTTAAAATGAGAAGGGAATTTTTAACAATCAATCCGCAGCCGACAAAACCCCTAGCGGATTTATTTAGTAATAAAAATATTTATTACCTCCAAAGCATGGGACAAGGTGTTTGGCATCTCATAGTTAACCTGGAATTCCAAATCCACCAGGACGTTTTTATTGATCTGCTCTTCCGTCAATTCGCCATATTCCACAGCGATGTACGGCACAAAAATTTTTCCCTCGTCTTCCTTCCCCTGAAGCTTTACGTTCAAGCTAATCGATTTCGCATAACGAATTATTTCGGGTTTATTTTTATCAGGCGATCCATCTTTGTCGTAGGGGATCCCGCTCGTTACGTCTATCAAAAAATATCTTCTGACCAACTGCCACTGAGAGTGATCGGTTTCCTTGTTTTCGAATTTCCCTTCGGTTTTGATGTTTTTTATTAAAACCGGAACGGCATATAAAACATCTGCTTCCAGCTCTTTATAACTTAAAAATAAATCTGTGAATTCCGTTTTTTTCCTTTCAAGGAGTTGACGGGCCGTTATTTTACAGTTGTGGGAATATTTCGATGCGAAACGAAGACTTGAATCCAAGGAATTCCAGGAAGAAGGGCATAACTGAAGCATGTGCCCGGTGACATGTTTGACTTCTTTTAGGGTCCCGTCGAGGTTGTAGAAGATCCCGGTGAGGTTCAAGTAGCTCATCTGAAATTTTCGAAAATGTGTATAAACGATAGGCTTTCGGTAAACATCGAACTGCATTAAATCAACTAGGTGCCGTCCATAAACCGGTCATTCGGAACACTCATGCATTGGGCCTATGTTTAACTTATGGGTGTTCCCAGTCACTGCCATAAACTGCTTAAGCATGTTTAAGAGGAGGCGGGGGTCTTTAAAAATCGTATGCTAATGTTTAACTTATTCCATCAGAGGAAGCCTATCATTGCTTACTGCAGGACAAAGGGGGAGTGTCAAAAGCAGCCTAAATAATGTTTATGAAATTGATGTACGACGCCTACAAGCAGATAAGAGGTCATCCATAAACCACGTTAGCATTATTTTGGCCATTTTTGACACCTCCCTGGTTAGTAACGGTTAGCACTTGTGACCCCCCCCCCCCTAAAATTGCGTTAGATTTCGGTTATCCCCCTCCCCCCTACAAAAATTTTTTTAAAAATTAATATTAAACATTAAAAAAATCTGAAATTCTTCGGAACTTAAATTTTCAAAGGAAAGGTTTTTTTTAACGTAAGAGCAAATGCACGGCGCGGCGCGGGTAAAATTGAAACAGTTTTTTTTTTTTTTTTTAAAGTGAATTAGGTTACATAATTTAAAAAATTTAAATTATTTTCATTTTTGCACGTGTATTGCATGAGACAAATGCTAACTTTAAATATGTGAAACCCCCCCTTTTTGTTAACAAAAGTTAACATTTTGAATACCCCCCGCCTCCCTGACGTGCTAACGTCGTTTATGGACGACCCCAAAGTCGGTCATTATGGATTTTTAACTCAAAATAAATCCGTCAGGGGGCTATCAGTGCTAAGCTAGAAAAATTCCTTTTTTGTTGTTAAGTATTCCTTTCTCATTTTAAACTCATTTTTTAACCAATCCGAAATCTGCCGCAACTTTACCAAATAGCAGCCGATTGCCCCCTAGCGGAGTTAGTTTGCACTAAAAATTCTCAGTTACTGGCGGTCAGTGTCCGAATCTTCGACTTTAGACTGATATTTTGTCAGTCACTCGAGTGATGGGCAGCAATGCGTTCCCGACCATTTATCCTAATCCACTTTTCCTAAAAACTTTGGTTCCTAAAATTTTTTTCCTAACCCTTTTTTTGTTCTTAATTTTCGATTTTCCTAAAATTTTTTGATCCCTAAAATAGCCTAAAATTTTCTAAAATAAATGTTTCCTAATTTTTTAAATTCCTAAAGGCATTAGGAAATTTCAGGAAAGTTAATATAAAAATTTTTTAAAAAAATAGTTAATTAGAAAAAAAATTTTAGGAAAAAAAGGAAAAATGGATTAGGGATTTATTTTTTTAGGAAAAATGGTAGGGAGTCACAGCAATGAATTTTAAGTGCAAATAAACAACTCTGAATAATATGGAGGTTTGGGCGTATCCAAATTTGGAAATTTTCGAATTCGAACAAGGCACTATGCGGAAAAGTTGTGTCATAGGATCAATAGTAACCTGGAATTTTTTCAAATTTTTAGGTCAGCACTTTCGGCAGTCTCAATCAATTAAGTCTTACATGTTAAAGGATGGGTGATTTTGGCAATTTTTAAAAATCTTTTTATAAATTGTCTACTTTTACAGTAATTGAGGTTTCTAGACAATTTTTTTTACAAGATTCTTAAAAATTGCCAAAATCACCTATTTTTTATTATGTAAAGTTTATGGGTCGTCCATAAATTACGTTAACTTTATTTTTGCCATTTTTGACCCCCTCTCTCCTCCCCCCCCTTGTTAGCAAAAATTAGATCTCTAGGACCTCCCCCATCTTAAAAAAAAAAAAAATTCTAATTAAAATATATTAAATATTAAAAAAATTTGAAATTCTTCCCGACTTAAACTTTTCAAAGGAAAGGTTTTTTTTAAAAAGTGAGTTAGGTTACGTAATTTAAAAAATTTAAATTATTTTCATTTTTGCACATTTATCACATATTAGACAAATGCTACCGTTAGATATGTAAAACCCCTCCCCCCCTTTTGTTAGCAAAAGTTAGCATTTTGAATACCCCCCCCCCCTCCCCCTAACGTGCTAACGTGGTTTATGGACGACCCCATTAAAGCCGATTGAGACGGCCGAAAGTGCTGACCTAAAAATTTCAAAAATTCCAGGTTACTATTGACTTTAAGACACAACTTTTCCTTATAGTGCCATGTTCGAATTCGAAAATTTCCAAATTTCGATACACCCTAATAAAAGTAAGTGGCTACAAAATAATTTTTCGAAAAATCTTACCTCCGAGTTTAAATCTAAATTGTACTGCGCTGGAATTCGCTTTCTAGAAAGGACGGTAGATGCTTCCCCTTCTCCATAATAAATCCAAGGCAATGAATCCAAACTCGACGTAGGTATCCTTTTAAATTCTCTAAAAAGCGTGCAAGGACTTGATTTTTCTCCGTCGTTATACATTAACATAGAGCACATGTTCGCAACCATCTGACAAGCAGTACGATTGTATGTCTGAAAAAAAAAAATGAAAGAAAATACAAAATACAAAATCAAATGAGGAGAACAGCTGAAAACTGATTCCGTCTGCCTCCGCCTGGTTACGAGTCTGTGCATGTCCTGTCGCGTTCGGAGTGCAAGTTCAAACCGCTCGGCCCAATTTTGTTACGCTCACTTACTTTGCACATTGAAATCGCTTGCAAAAGGTGATCCCTCAAAAACTGGGAATCGATTTTTTTCCCGTTTTCGTACGTGATGACGTAACTGCTCCTCTCGTCCGGCCAGTCTTTTAAAATGTTAGATGATATGCATTTTCCTCGGACGTTTGTAAAATCCAAACGGCAGGTGCATTTTGAATTTTTATCGACGATTTTGACCTGGGAGCACGGGACGCAACCCTTTCCGTTTGCGGACGGTTCCGTTCCAGGCGAACATTCCGTGCACTTCACCACCTTGTATAAAGTACCGTTCGGGTATCTTTCCACTGTAAAAGAAAACAAAAGAACAATGGAAGATCACCCGTTTTTATTTTTTGTTTGTTTTTTATTTATTTACATTTAAAAATGGCGACCTAAATTATTTTCGGTATTATGAAAAATCGTATAAAATGTTTAGAATTTTTTAAAAGGATTAAAATTAAGTCGACAGTGAAATGCGACGGGTGAGTTAATTAATTTGTGTTTTATTAATTTCACGTGAATGAGGTCAGTATAGAGTAATTCTTTTTTGTCGAAAGATTTGTTTATGGTGATGAATACGGGGGTAATTTAGAACATGAAAAATATTTTTAAATGGTCGATTAGGGGGAAACATTTCGTTTTTTAATCAAAATAAAATTAATGAAAATAACAAATAAAATGCTTTTGATCGTTGTTTTTTACGTGTGGAAACATTGTGCTCGGACATAGAAATAAAATTTCAAGACCTCAGAGTATTTTAGAAATTAAATTTTTTTTTTAAATGAAAAACTAGGGTTGACACTAAAAAGTGAATTTTTTTTGTTTGATTTGAAAGGTCACGTCACGTATTTGCATTCACAAAACATGGATATTTTATAGTGCTTAGTAAAAATTTAAAAAAATAAAAACCGAGATCTTGGTGACAGCCACCATAATCCGATATTGAATATCAGAGCTGCAGTAAATCTAACGGTAAATTGAAATTTCCCTCATTTTAAAATACAAAAGTTTTTTTTTTCAGGGGAGGGTGGCATTTTTTATATTTCATAGATGTATCCCCTTTCATTTTAACTTACATTTCACATTATTTTTCGGGCAGTCCACCCTTTCGCAAAAAGTAAAATTATCCTGTACTATGATGCTCTCCGACGGGCAAGCCACACAGTCCATTTGATCAGCAGTTGGGATTTCGTTATCCTTGCATAATTCGCAAATCGGATGGGTCGACGAAATCCATTTTTTTATTTTGCTTTTTTCGTTGCAAACGCACGAAAGCCCTGTTATCAGAAGAAAATTTTAAAAAAATCCCAAAAATTTTAAAAGCGACGCTTAAATCTTAAACCTAGATTTTCTTTTTTTTTTTTTTTCTTTTAAAGTTGGCAATACTCACCATCTTGAGAGGGCGTCAGATTGCTATCCATATCGCAAGTAACGCATCTTAACTGATTTACGTTAAAATATTCATCTGCCGCACAATTACTAGGCTGGTGTAAAATCGTTACTTCTCCCGAGTATGAAGTAGCGATTCCTATTAAATTTATTATTATAACTACAAAAATAAACAAATTTTTTGACATCGTAAACGCACATTTGTTTTTTGTTTTTATTTTTTTTCTCGAAAAAAAAACTTGCGAAAGTAAAAAAAGGAAAACGAAGTAAAAAAAATAACCTACATTAATGATATGAAAAATAATTGAAAATCTCATCTAACTCCACGAACTGTTTGTTTTTATATTTGAAATGGGTTGCCTTGGTAACGCAATAACCTATATTTTCGTCACGACATTGCACCTGGATTAAAGATAAGCGAGTTTAATTTAAAGAAAAAAAAAAAAGGGGGACCGATACATATTAAGATCCCCTTCCCCTTATATTTTTTTTTCACCCTTTTGTTTCAGAGTTTTTTATCGATTTTAAACAAATTAAAATTTAATTAATTCGTTACGAAATAAATTTTAAACTGGGGATTTATAAAAAGATATAATTAACAAAATGTAACGGCATGCAACAAGTAGTTTCTAATTTCGTTGGATTATTTTTCTCTTAAATTAATTTGTTTTATTCGAGTATTTTTAATGTTGCATAAAGGAAGTAGATCACCTACTTTTTTTTAAGGTAGGGAGGAGGGGAAGGGGCTGAGCAAGTGGGAAAAAGCAATATTATAACAATATTTTTTCAGAAATATTGTCATTTACCCAACGTTATCAGAATGTTTTACAATGTTTTGAAAATATTTGTAAAATATAGACGATTTCGACGATCCAATTTTCGCAGAGCATTCTGGGACTAAAATAGGACAAACAAACAGACGACCGACGCGTCTGCGTTATTTGTAAGTTAAAAACAGGCGGTACAGTGATTTTAGCTATTTCAAGGCATTTAATTTTGAAAATTCTTATAATTGATGCCAGCTGTTTTTATAATAATAATTCCGAAATCAAACCTATATAATTTTTTTCTAAAACCGAGCAAAATGAATTTTTAACTTCCATTTCTATACTTAGCTTATGGGAAGCATTAATAGAATGTACCCGGTCAGACGACACGATTTACAATGCATTATGGGATGAAACGTCATTACCGAAATCGTCTTTTCCCACATTCCTGTATCATGTTTTTTAAAACGTTGCTAAAATATTTTGAAATATTTTGTTCCAATTTTCGCTCATTTTTACTGAAGACTACTGTAACATTTTGAATTATTTTGTTTCAAACCTTCTACAATTTTTCTTACAAACCTTCTACAATTTTTCTTAAAAACGTTTTCATAACATTTTCAAATATTTTGCTTTAAATGTTGCCTGTTTATATTTTTCCGAAGCTTTTAAAATGTTTGTTTAATAATGTTGCTTTTAAAATGTTTTTGATTCAATGAAATGTTTTATAAATTTACATTTTTCCCGTTTCCCCCTTAGTAGCCCCTTTTTTTATTTTTTAAATAAATCCGGAAACTCCTATCCCTTATGCATGCGAGATCTTGTCCCGCTTAACTACGCAAAAATTAGTTCTTCCTTTCTCTCACCGTAAGCGCTACTTATACGCGAGACGCTTTTCTATTGGTCGTTGAGATTTTGTAAACAACGATGGCGGCTCACGGCCGTATAAACGTCTATACGGCCGTGATTTTACTAACTCCCTCCCCCCTAGTGTGCTTATGTAATTCTTGAATCCCCCCTGATTGTACTTAAATATTTTTTTAATTAGGATTCTGATGGTGCTGTAGGCCCTGCGGTAGATAAACCAATTACACATGGAGTCAAAACCCTTAAAGAAAAAGATGACGTGGATGAGAAGCCTCCTGAAAAAAAACTTACTGTATTAGAAACTCATGGCTATACCTTAGGAAGAACCATAGGGACAGGATCGTACGCTACAGTTAAGGTATCGAATTTCTTATTACAAACTTATTTTTCCCCACGCAAAAAGATTTAAATTTTTTATTGGCGACAGGTAGCTCGATCCGAAAGGCACGATTGCCTTGTCGCAGTGAAAATCGTATCGAAATTTCAAGCCCCTGCTGATTATTTGAAAAAATTTTTACCGAGAGAAATAGAAGTTGTAAAAGGTCTTAAGCATGTCAATTTAATTAGATTTTTGCAAGCTATCGAAACGACGCATCGGTAAAGCAATTAAAGTACACTCGATTAGAAAAAATATAGAATGGAATAGTTGAAGCCTTAATCAGTTCTCCGTATTTTGGTTTTACAGGGTGTACATAATTATGGAATACGCAGAGAACGGAAGTTTGCTGGATTTGATAAGGAAAGATCAATACATAGACGAAATTCGAGCCAGAAGATTTTTCAGGCAGTTAGTGGATGCTGTGGAGTATTGTCATGAAAGAGGAGTCGTACACAGGTAAATAAATATGTGATGATTTAGGGCACAACGGCAGGAACCCTTCGATTTATTTGAAAAACTCTTAGATGCTGTGCAAATTACGTAAACAGGATTGTTGAGGCACCCCCCCCCCCCCTTCCCTCCTCCCTCCTTATGCAAATATGAAATGTCTTTTACAATAGAAATATCGTAAACTTTTGTGAACCCTCCCCCCGTAATAAGAGTATGACCTTGGGCTCCGTGCGACTTTTTTTCGTATAAATATACTTGTTTACCTTATTCAAGCGTATGTATTTCCATCAGTTCGCGGGAATATTGCTTTTATATAAGCTAAGCATAATTTTAACGGTGGCGCTGCAGTCAAAGTCGCTCGGGGCCTTTAACTGAACGCAACTGAAAGTCCGCCATCTTGAAATTCAGAGTCAGCAGCTGTCAATTGTTTAATTTTTTACAGGGACATTAAATGTGAAAATCTTTTAATGGACCACGATTACAATATTAAATTATCAGATTTCGGCTTCGCGAGAGGTCACATGAGAGTCAAAAATGGAGTAGCGCCGTTAAGCGAAACGTTTTGCGGAAGTTATGCCTACGCTTCACCAGAAATATTAAAAGGAATCCCGTATCAACCGCAGCTGTCCGATATTTGGTCGATGGGAGTCGTCTTGTATGCCATCGTTTACGGGAGACTACCGTTCGATGATACAAATTATAATCAGCTTTTAAAAGTACGTTTCGAAAATTTTTAAAAATTAAATTTTTAAAAATATTACGTCAGAACGTTAGGGAAAGGAGGGGTCAAAATTATAAAATCAAAAAACAAACGTAATATTATAATGGCCCCCTAAGAATGGGTTTGGAAATTTCAAAATGGCCGCCGCCATTTTTTCTGTTAAAAAAATTCTCTTTTTAAAACAGCAATGAATTTTTTTTTCCAGCAAGTCCAGAGCAAAATATCATTTCCTAAAGAACCGAAAGTGTCCACAACATGTAAAACTTTAATTACGAAAATTTTATCCCCCGTAAGAGTTCGTTTACGGATTCCAGGCATTAGAGCAGATGCATGGTTTTCTCACGGGCCGGCTGATGCATCCGGAACGGATTCAGTAAATATTTCTCCCCCTTTTTTTTGTCTCAAGGATAATTCATTAATTTTTATTTACTGTTTCCAGGACGAAACTTTGAGTTCAGTTAGACACGACAGATCATCAAGCGATGGACAGCCAGTCCAATTAGTAACGAAAGAAGCTTTAAAAGCTCACGCAAGTAAACCCGATAAAGCGAGGAACTCAACGGATGAGGAATATCCGCTTGAAACTACAGGCCCAAGATCGAGAAGTAATAGCAGAGTTAACGAATCCTTATAAAACTTTTTGTATGAAAATTTTGAAAACTTGAAAACTGTCGACTTGCTTTTCGTTGTCGGCGAAGGATAGTTTTAACTGCGTCAGAAGCCTCTAAAATATAAATTATACCAGGAGCAGGATTAACCCAAGGCTGCGAAGAAAGAAATCTCGTCCATTTTTTTTTTTTTTTTTTTTGTAATAAAGCTTTTAAAAAAAATTTATTTTGACCTCTGGAGTCAATTTAAACACAAAAAATTAAATCACAACAATACAATATAATAAAATCAGTCCTCTCAATTTTAATTTGATTTATAAAATTTTGTGTTAAATTTGAAGAGGTAAATTCATCTTTTTAACATTAAAAAAAATTGATATACGTAACTGGAATTCCCAAAGTCAAAGTTATAATAACAAGTTTCAAGCTGTTGCAGTATTGATTGACGTGGTATACAATTTCCGAAAAGGCTGGGGAAATAATTTTAAAAATTGCTTATGGATGGCTTATTTTGATATTAAAACGGAAAATTTTAATTTAAAACAAAAAGATTTGAAAGACTCAAATCGCCAAAGATTCTTATATCAAAGCTGAGAGCAGCCCATATGGTTTTACAGTTATTTGAAAAATTCAAATCAATTCTAACGAACTTTGATAAGTTTTATTATTTATGTTAGCAGAAATTATCAATTCAAACTAAAAGTAGTAATATTTTAAATGATATTTCAAAGGCATTTTGTTAAGTTATTAGAAATTCCGTTGATCATACCGCTTTTAGTCAACCATGACAGTTTTATTCACCTTTTCTTATTTATTTTTATTCCATTTTAATTAATAAACGTAAAACAGATCATTTTAATAACATCTTCCCCGTCAATTCAGAACATTGGCAAACCTAAAACAGACATAAATTAAAAAGCTTAATACCCCGAAATCATTTAAACGAGCGTTAAGCAATGAGAATTCAATAAATTCCGCCAGAGCTGCTGCAAGTGTTTGAATTTTCTTGGCTATCAACAATTTAAAAAAAATTGCCAATTAAACTGAAAACCTAAAGCCCTTCCGGCGTAATTAATATTTTTGCAATTGCTGCCGTGTCGATTATATGACTTAATCATTCAGTAACTGCAACTGCTTATCTTCAGGAATTTCCAGTTTCAAGATTTTATAATTTCTCTCCTTTGTACATTTCCAAAACCGTCAGATTTATTTGCTTTTTTTTAGAACCGAAAATTCAAAGGCAATTTATCTACATATTCACAAACATAAAAATTAAGATTCTTTTTGGAGCGCTTTCCACCTGTTAGGTCATATTCCTCCCATGCGCATTTTTAAAAAAAATTAGAAATCTTTAATACAGTAACGGCTAATTTAATAAGACTTTTTTTTTTTCGTTGCGCATACGTCAAAAAATATGACCAACGTGGAAATTACACGAAATAACGAAAAAACGATGAATAGGCGAAGAATGTGGCAAGGTGACAAAAAAAAATTAACAAAACTAATGAATATGTCCCTGAAGAAGTATACATAAGTCAACTATGAAAAAAATTAACGGTTTACATTCCAACAATGATGTTTCTTGCCTGATGCTAATCTCGTCGAGGCGTATAAATTGGAAGTTCTGATGCTCTTAATAATTCCTCGTAACCCGGAGAATCCCGGGGTATCACTAAAGTTATCCCGGAGGAATAAGAAGCGGGAATGGTTATGTGCTGTGTGATAACTCTGCCTCGTATGTTTGTGTTGGTCGACTCCCTGATCATATTAATAACTTGCCCTGAAAAATAAAGAAGGATTAATCTTTTTTAATCAATCAAATTTTTTTTTATTAAATTTCAGGTAAACGGGCCACCATCCACAGGATTCGCACACGCTTGGATGTGGAGTATTCGCCATGATAGCGAGAGACCCGCGGCTGCTGTCGACGACTGGGTAAATTTTTTCTTTCTTAATTTTCAAAATTTAACTTTACCTAAAACATTCATCTTCTTCCACCTTTCATCGTCGTGAAACATTAACGGTCTAAGTTTGGTCCCCGGATACCATCTGGATATAATATCGTTCCTTTTAATTTTCAGGACAGACGGACTGCTCAGCTGAGACCATAAAGCACCTTCGTGAACGCATTCCAACGGATTAGTAAGGTAAATCCCTCTTGAACTAACGCCGAAAATCATTTGATGATGCCAGGCGTCGGGTATCGGATTTTCCGGAGCAACTCCATGTTGTAAATTTAGAGTTGCTATCGGTACAGCACCCTTTTTCATCCAGTAGGACAACCATCTGGATAAAGAAAAATCCCTTTCGGGATGCATGTGAAAAAACCTGGCGAACAAAGCTCCGTTGGAAGCGTGATGAACTCCTCGTATGATGTCTACGTGCGTGGCTCCGGCGACTGAGCGCGAAAATAAATATTGAGGCAACGGGGCTGATTCGGATCGTAATCGAGTTGCTATCCCTTCTTTTACTTTTTCTAGTAAGAACGGCATGTTTAAGGCTAACTGCAATCAATAAAAAAACAAAAAAATTAGTAACTTGAAATAATTAAAAAAATCCAGTCTTGAGGAACTTTTAACGTACGAAAACATTGATAACAGCAGTAGCACCACAAGCAGATGTAGAAATTTGTGTCACTTGTTTTGTGCAAGCTTCCTGTTCGGACCATATCATTGTCCTATCAACTGGAGGTTTACTATCTTGAGTGATTCCTTTCTGCAATAAAATTTTCAATTAAAAACAAGTCAAATGGTCGGTATTAAAAATGTTTAACTAATCTGCTCACCACAACAGCTATGCAAGTATTGCCATTCTCTGTTAACGACCCTTTTTTATCCATAACCAGTCTTTTAGCCATTATGCAATGATATAAAGCAGAATGAAGATTATATTTCCTCATATCAGGTGAAGCTTCCCCTTGAATTCTCATATTTCCTGCGTTCCAAAGGGCATGAGTTTCACCAGGCTCTATTTCAGATGTATCACCAGGAGAACAAAGGTCACCACTAGAACAATGATGACCCCAAGAATCCCTATCTGGCCAACAAGTCCTTGGCACACCACTTATATTAGACTCAGTACATTTATTTGGGTTAAATAATAATTGTTTTGTGGGGGAACATAAGGAAGCACATGAATTAGAAGGGCCGGGCTGAGGTTCTGGACTCGGATGATGCCTCACATTATTTACTATTCCTAAATCATTTTCTACTTTCACATTTTCAGTTTCTGACTGTCTTTGATTGCTATCATCACTCAAATCATTTTCAGTCACTTGTTCGTTTGGTAATTCTGGCACTGGACTTATGTTATTCTCAATTTTTTCTTTCCCATTGTAACAATCAAAATCCTCTTCTGAATCTTGTTCGATTGAGGGACCTGGATCAAAATCCATTTCTAAGAAATCCATATCGGGTGATGACCCCGAATGACTTCCTTCATTCTCTTCTGCAGGTGCTTCTTTTGGAACCTCATTATCCCCTGGCTGATCTAAACCATTTGCCATCATGTCCAGCTTGAAAAATGAAGATGGTAAATCAGCAAACTGGTCTCCTTTGTAAGTGTATATACAACAATCATCATTTGATAAGGCTTCATCTCCTTCATTTCCGCTTGAGCTTTCATCATCACCGAAACTCCACTTTTTATTTCTATCACAACCTTGCCTCGTATCATTCTCCTGATTATCCTTAACTTTTGATGGACATTTATCAATCACATTATGGGAGTCTACATTATTTTGCATGTAACAGTCTTCATCATTTGCTTCCTTCTCTATGTTTTTATTTACAGATGATGATGATGAGGATGATGAGCAAGATGCACCATTTTGTAAACCACAGTGCTTATCTGATAGGGATCCATTTTGCAAAGCAACATTATTATTAACTTTAAAAGATTCATTTCCAATGTTACAAAAATGATGCTTCACTTTCGCTCGAACTCCTCCAATTGGTACGCTACATAACTTGCTGCAGTTATTATGTGAAAAATTATTGTCGTCTGGTGAACCATCAGAGCTGCTGGTTCCCGTTTTAGAATCGTCGTTCAAATTGCTTGTCTTCTTCATTTTGAAATAATCTAAAAAAAAAAAAAATTGAAAATCGTGTTTAGCACCATTAAAGACGTGACATGTGACCAAATTCCTCTATCTATTTACGTTTCCAACAAGGACGGTTCTAGGAACGAATGTATGTGTATGATAACGATATCGAGATTGCTTTTAAGCGGCATCAAGGACGTCACGTTATGGACCAAATTATTCAAAAACATGAAAATTCAAATTGACACAATTAAACAAACACATTCGTTGTTTTAGAATAGTTCAGGTGTTGACGTTTTAGAAGATGGAGAATCGAATCATTTTACGACTGAATTCATTACCTTTGTCATTTTTTTCAAACAAAAGTTCATGACAACTACAAATAACTGAATAAGCTGTATGTTTTTATTTAACAATAAATACGAATGACCTTGAAGCCATTTTGATTTTCCTTTGACGCGTGGGAATAGATCATTGACACCCAATTAATGACACGGCGGAAGCCCACATTATAGATACGGACAACCGCCGCCATGTTTCATGCATTCCTGAGCCTTTGTTTATGGAAAGTGTCGAAATGTAGTTCACTACCATATTTTGGTTATGCATATGGGTGCCCTATATTGCTCAAACCGTTTTTCCTTCCTGTAAGTCAGTGAAAAAAAAAGTTTATTTTTAACTTTAAAAATGACTAGAAATTATATTAAGATCTATGAATTAATATTTACAAATGTTTAATCAGTTCTAATTTTGTACAGGTAGCAAATAATCGTTAAATAAAACTCAAACGATTATTAATCCAATTTTTTTCATTTAGATCCAGGGACTTGATAACTGAGGGCGCCGATGCTGTCCCGGTAAATCTGTTTCTGCCGCCTTTCTTCGGTCCTACCGTCTTCTCCCAGGCCTATTCTTTCGACATGCTTCCATCCGTATCGTCCATTCACCGCTTCGTACTCGACACGTCTGCGTTGACCTGCATTTGGATCGAATGGCCATGAAACAGTCTAAATGAAATAAATCATATTAATAATTCATCGCTTTAATTGGTAAGTGGTAAAATTTAATTGCTCTAAAGCCTATTTTTTTTCTGATTAAGAAAAAGTACTAGATATATATTTATATTTTCTTCGTATTGTCCCACAAATAACGGTAAAAAGTTTCTTCATACAAAAAACGCCCTAAGGAGTGCTGTCGTCATCTGCCATAAAAAAAAGTAGAATTTGTCAATAATGTCAGTTTCGTAGGTTAAAAATTTCCAAGAAACGCTTAAACGTAAAAGAAATAAATTAAGCAATAACTCATCTTGTTTGAAATGACTTTTTTTTTTATTAGGCTTGTTTCATAGATATGCATTTACATTTTTCCTGCTTCTTTGTCAATCGCATATTTTTTATCAGTGAAATTCATTAGACATGCTTACTTGCAACTTTCTCAATAGTCTTTTAGCTTAAAACCATTTTGTAAACTATTATTTGTTACATTTATTTTTATTATTTACGAAATGACGGATGCGCTGTGAAATGCATTTTGCTTGTAATAACTATCATTCGAACAATTTACAAAACTTCTAATTTTGACGTCGGCTGTTGGGTATAGTTTGTAATGACGTCGTGTTTTCAAAAAAATGTTTTTCCGAATAGTGTTATGAGCTTAAGAGGCGCCTCTTCAGGATTCCACAAGCCACGACAAGACATTTTCAAAAACTATACCTCGCGGCGTCGAGCAACGTTTCTCATCGTGAATACACTTTAATTTATTTACCTTTTTTTTTTTAATTGATCTTATGCTGTTTTTTTTTTTTCAATGAGTTTT
The DNA here is from genome assembly GCA_037577465.1 of Liposcelis bostrychophila. Classification (NCBI taxonomy): domain Eukaryota; kingdom Metazoa; phylum Arthropoda; class Insecta; order Psocodea; family Liposcelididae; genus Liposcelis; species Liposcelis bostrychophila. The sequence continues at coordinate 11,505,202 of CM075212.1, forward strand.
CTTTGAGCTTGTTCTTCATAAGTTTGGTTTATTCTTTAGGCAGTTGTACTTCAACTTGCATTGTAGGTTTTTCTTTTCTCGGTCTTTCGGTAAATTACTTTTTGGTCTTCTAATTACAAGTTCGATATCTTTTTCTGGTTATTGTTGGTTGTCCTCCTGAAATTTATTTTTTCCAGGCGCAGAATGAGACAGGGAAAATGAGCTACTAACTGACAAGGCTGTTTCATTTTTCTAAAAACGAAAAAACTGAACAGGTTTATCGTACAGGATTAAGGGCGCCCGGGATGTCAAATTCGAGGCCGCACCGGGATTTTCTCGTTAGCTCGGCGAACAAGTCCGTGCTTGCAAACTTTACCTATGCCTAGCGGCGACTGAAAGATTAGCACAAAATTGTAATTTTTCCCTAGCCAAAATGTAAATAATTTGGGAATTAGCGACGTAACGTCTTTTTTTATAGTTTTAGTAAGTCATGTTACTAAAATTTTCTTAACAGCTCAAAATCTTTATCCTTCTATGGACACATTGCGAGTTGCAACCCGCAATGTGTGCATTTACTACTGCTTATATAATTTTAAAGTAACACCGTGAAACTATTTTTTCGCACTGATTTTTTGAAGCAAAAATCAAAAAGGAATTTAATTTTGGCTTACCTTAAAATTAACTGGAGGTCCAGCTACATTATTTTGAATTATATCCCTAAGGTTTGAGTAACATGTCGGTACATACGCCAGGCACATGATAAGCAACTAAAACAGGAAAAGGAAACTCAAAATTTCGAAATAAAAATTTACAATTTTTTAAGAAAAAAAATCTGAGTGAATTAACGAGAATTAATCGGTTAAATTATTAATTAAGATTTACAAAAAAAAAATTACCGTTAGCCAAAAATAAAGCTTCATCTTAAAAAAACTAAATTAGGTATTACCGCACGCTAACTCAGACAAAATCAAAATAAACAAAACTCAAGACGCATAACGATATTTTTAAAAAAAAGGTAAATAATAAGTAGGGGTATCCCAATCTAAAGTCAAGAGCAGACATCCAACCTGTTCTCTGCCCTAGAATCCGTTACGTAATACTTTCGTTAAATATATTTTGTAATTATTTGTTAACACTAAACTGAGTTTGTCGAGTTATTCAGGGTCGACTGCTTCATGTCATCATTTTCACTATTACTCCGACTTTTGTAATGGAATTCGAGGCACAAATTTAATATTTAATTTAGATCAGTTCATTAAAACGGAACTTTATAAAAATAATATTCTGGTCACAAAAAAAAAAAATTTTCACTTTCTCCACTATGCCGAGCCAAAAATATATTTTATTTCCGTCGCACGAATCATTCGGTAGATTTGATATCAATTCGGTTTTAAAATTTGTGAAAAATGCGAGGAGTAATTTTCTTTGCGGTGAGTGCGGAAAAATTTTTGCAGTGTTTGTTATTTTACCAAGTGCAGAATTTCATTCATAAATTTTTTTTTTGTAGTTGATATTGATGACGTCACAAGTGACGGAATCACGACCGACAATACCTGAATATTTGAGAGTAATGAGAAGGTTGATATTCGTACCGAATTCAATTCGAGAAATAACTCCCATGGCTTTTGACCAAAGGCACGCAGAATTTAATCGCGGATTTTTTGAAACTTTTCACGGAACCAGAGGTCAAATGATGATTGATCTGTATGGACAAGGGCTAAGCAGAGAAGAACTGAGGAAGCATGGAATGTTATGAAGTCAATTTTTTTTACTGACTTACAAGTTTGCATTTACGCCAAAGAAAAATTCATCGTAGGATTAGATTCATTTATACAAGTTTTTATTAAGTTAAACAAAGTGAATAAAAGTTCGGTATAAGCATGACTTTTTTCTCACTCACTACCAGGGTCTTCACCCTTAAAAAAAACTGAAAAAAGGTGTAAGTTTTTCAGATTTTAAAAGAAAGGGAACATAAAATTTTAGAAAGATCAATTTCACATCCTTGTTACGTTCGATTTAATATGAAATGGCATATGTTCCAGACAATGCCGTATACTTATGTCAGGGAAACGATCTCCTTTCATTTAAAAGTTTACAATTACTATCGATTTATTTTTTTGTTTTAAAAAAATCACCACCTAAAGTTAGGGCTAAAAAATAAATTTTCACTTTCTTTTCGTTGTTACATTCACAGTATTCCACTCGATTCCTTTTTATTTTGTTTTAAAGACAGGTTATAAATTAAGAATAAAAATGCGTCCTTAATAAAACAGAAAAATGCACTACTTTAACAACTTCCAAAAAAGAAGATTAAATCCTGTAAATCTAAGAAAATACTTTTCTAATTAAAGCTGAATTATTACAACCGTGAAAGGTTTTAAAGACTTCTTTAGTTCATCAATTATTTTGAACTTCTAATCATCCATCCTCTGGTGGAAATTTTGAGATCATCAATATCGATCCAACCTCGTGGTCCAGTCAAAAAATGAACGCTTTTTGATATCGATCAAATGAGAATCTAACACATTTTCAATATTGTCCGTCATCAGAAATCGGATTCATCCTGGCCAAGATTGATCCGACGTCGAAAAGCGTTAATTTTCCGTTATTAATACGACATTCAAAATTTCCACCAGGAACCTCGGTTAACACTTCAATTTTTTAAATTTTTATTTTACAAAAAGTACGCAGAATTAGAATCCAAGACGGTTTTAAATATTACATCCTATTTTTAAAAACTTTACTGACTCTGACTAAGTTGACAGCTGCGGTGTGACGTAATAAAACTAATAAAGCTAAAAAAAAAATCTGTACATACACATAACTGTTCAAAACTAAAATTAGTTAACAAAACATATAAATAAAGCTTCATCAAAAAATATGCACACACATTTTCTTAACGGGGAAAAAAAACAGTAGTTGAAAACTTTTTTTGTTGATTTGTTTCAGTTCTTATTTTCATTACCACATCCTTTTGCATATTTTCTTCTCTTTAAGTTTCCTAATACCATCACAGACATAAATTATATAATTAGTAATGTTTTATGAGGCCCATGCTTCCAATTCTTTCATGTCATCTTCGTCATCGACTTTCTCTGCAAGAATAAAGAAACCGTATAATAGACATTTAATATTTACTCTTTTAAATATGCAAGCACCAAATTTACTAGGTTTAAGTTTGCTGCTTGAACTGGAGTCTGAAGGAATTTAAAGAGAAGGAAAGCTTAAATAGGGGTTTAAAAGCTATTGCGTTTGACTTACTTGCTGGAACCTTGGCTTTAGCCTTTGACACCTCTCCTGCAGGCACAGAAGGTAAATCAACACGTGAAGGTTCAGCCATACCAAGAAGTTCCTTATCTAATTCTTCTTGTTCAAGCTCCTCTAATTCCTTCAGTAAATCATCTTCATCTACATCTTGCATAAGGTTTATCGGATTTGAAATTACATCTGATATTTCCTTAGCAACATCCTGCTGTTCTGCAATATCATCCATCATATCCTGGACTTGATCTACATCCCTAAATAAGCAAAATAATACATTACATATATCATATAAACTGGCTTTGTAAACTTATATCAACATTTCATAAAAGTAAAAGTAGTTACATGTGCTTGTGAGCCGCTTTCATAGCATCAGCTGCCTTCTTCATTGTCTGCAGTACTGCTGTGTTAGTATTTGCTCCTTCCAAAGCCTCTCTTTGCATTTCAATAGTTGAAAGTGTTCCATCGATCTGTTGCAACTGTTTTTCATATCTCTTCATTCTCTTCAATGCTTGTATTGCAGCTGCAACGAAAGTAGAAGTTTCATTAGATGAAGAACACAGTTTTTGTTTGTTTTATTGGAAACATGGGATATTGATACTCTCAAAGTCATGTGCCATAATCCAACGAGACATAACCTACCTCTTTTATTTTTAAGTCCATTACGTCTAGCAATATTTTTTTCCTCTTCAACCTTTGTTTCTAAAAATTCCTGTTTTTTAATAAGCATATCTTCTGTCTCTCGAAGCTGTTGAACTGCTTCTCCTGTTGTGATAGGCTTGTCGCCTTTTTTCCCCCAAACATTTTCCCGAACAAACTCATTTTTATTAAAATAATATTTTATGTAAAAGGCAAAGTATACCCTTTCTATGTAATTTGCATTTCCTAATGTTATTATTTTTAAATGACAAACGACAATGATTCGTCAATCAGCCGCTTGGTGCGCTTCCTGCGTAAAGTTTGTAAACCGTTACGTCATCCGGGGGGAAATGATTGAGTCATTTTTACCGCCTTTTTTTTACCATTTGAATTCGTTTTTGCCGTGATCGGATTCTTCTAAAACACGGTTGGATTTTAAATCACCGTATCTTTTTTTTGCTATAGGTTTTTCTTACCTTCTTGTCCTGAAAATTAAAATTAAAATAAAATTAAAATTAAAATTAAAATAAAAGTTTGATTTACTAAGTTGTTCACTACAGAAATAAAATTAAAATTGCTCACTGGAGGTTTATATCATGGGGCAGACTCTGGGAAAATGTACAGGGTGTCTAAAGACGTTAAATAATAAGTTCTACGCATATAGTCGTTTTAAGAAAAAAAGACAGTAAGGACCTTTTAGTAGGAAAAAGGTTTTTTAACACTGCATAAAGTTATTTAAAAAAAAAAAAAAAAAAAAGGTGTAGAACTTTTCTTTTAACGGAATAGAACCTATTTTAGCTTGATTAAGACCTATCGAGTTTCCAAATCTAGGTTATAAACGAATTGAATAAGAGTAAAGAGTTCAGTATAAGCACGATTTTTTTTTTCACTCACTACCAGGGTATTCACCCGTAAAAAAAACGAAAAAAGGTGTCAGTTTTTCAGATTTCCAATAAAAAAAGGACATAAAATTTTGCAAATGATAAATTGTACATCTTTGTTCTGTTCGATCCAATGTGAAATGGCCGACGTTCCAGACAATGTCGTACTCATGTCAGGGAAACAATATCTTTTCATTTAAAAGTTTACAATTACTATCAATTTAATTATGTGTTCTGAAATAAGTCACCACCTGAAGGTTAAGGCTAAAAAATAAATTTTCACATTCTTTTTCGTTGTTATTTTTTTTTTACATTTACAGTATTTATTTATTAATTTTTTTTTATTTTAAAGACAAGATATAAATAAAGAATGAAAATGTCTGCGCAATGAAACCGAGAATTATTTGCTACTTTATTAACTTCCAAAAGAGAAGTTTATATCATGTAAAATTAAGAAAATATTTTTCTAAATTTTTCTAATTATAACCGTGAAATGTTTTTCGGGACTTTTTTTTCCTTCAATCATTTTAAAATCCTAATCTTTCCATTATACCTCGGTTCATACGTAAATTCTCGAATTTTATTTTACAAAAAGTACGTAAACCAAGACGTTTTTAAATATCACATCTTTTTTAAGCATATTTTTAAAAAAGTTACTAACTTACAAATATAAACAACCCTTTTTCAACTTTGACTGAGACATGTCCATTAAAAAACAGTTACTCAAAGGTAACATCTGAAGTGTGACATATTATAATTAATAAAGTTAAAAAAAATTGTATGCCTACACATTACTATTCAAAATTAAAATCAGTTAAAAAAATATAACTTGATCAAAGAATATGCACACAACATTTTTCTTAATGGGAGGGGAAAAAAAAAAAAAAAAAAAATGGTAGTTGAAAGCTTTTTTTGTTAATTTGTTTCAGTTCTTATTTTCGTTACCACATGCTCTTGCATATTTTCTTCTCTTAGAAGTTTACTGATACCATCACAGACATATGCTAAGTTATGTAATTAGTAAAGTTTTATGAGGCCCATGCTTCCAATTCTTTCATGTCATCATCGTCGTCGGCTTTCTCTGCAAGAATAAAAAAAAAATCAAATAATAACTACTCATTTAAAAATACATATAAGTACCAATCTTACTAGGTTTGGGTTTGCTAGGTGACTGTTTGGAACTGGAACCTGGAGGAAGTGAAAGATAAGGATTGTTTTAATGGAGATTTAAAATCCATTTTGCATGACTTACTTGCTGGAACCTTGGGTTTAACCTTGGATGGTTCTCCTGCAGGCACAGAAGGTAAATCAACAGGTGAAGGTCCAATTACACCAAGAAGTTCCTTGTCTAATTCTTCTTGTTCAAGTTCTTCTAGTTCTTTCAGTAATTCGTCTTCATCAACATCTTGTCCAAAGGCTATTGGATTTGAAATTGCATCTGATATTTCTCTAGCAACATCCTGCTGTTCTGCAATATCATCCATCATATCGTGGACTTGATCTACATCCCTAAATAAGCAAAATAATAAATTACATACATTATATAAACTAACTTTGTAAAATATTAACATTTAATAAAAAAAATAGTAGGTACATGTGCTTGTGAGCCGCTTTCATAGCATCAGCTGCCTTCTTCATTGTCTGCAGTACTGATGTGTTAGTATTTGCTCCTTCCAAAGCTTCCCTTTGCATTTCAATAGTTGAAAGTGTGCCATCGATCTGTTGCAATTGTTTTTCATATCTCTTCTTTCTCTTTAATGCTTGTAATGCAGCTGAAACAAAAGTGAAAATTTTATTAGATCAATATTTCCCATGATTTTGAATCACAGTTAAAAGAACAGTTATACATTGTTAGTCATCATTTTATAAGCCTAAATTTATTATAATGATTATCTAGCTTCTATAAAACATTTATCTTTATGTTTGAAGTGTTACATTCAACTAGAAGTAGAATATTTTGAACAAAAAAACTTTGTTATTTGTTTTTTCATGTTATTGCAAACATGGGGACACCAATGCTCTAGCTTAGGCCATGTTCCACATACCAAACAAACAGTATTACCTCTTTTATTTTTAACTCCATTAAGCCTAGCAATATTTAATTCCTGATCAATTTTTGATTCTAAAAACTCCTGTTTTTTAATGAGCATATCTTCTGTCTCTCTAAGCTGTTGAATAGCTTCTCCTGTTGTGAGAGGCTTGTCGCCTTTTTTCCCACCAAACATTTTCCCGAACAAACTCATTTTAATTAAAATAATAGTTTATCTAAAAGACGAAATTTATATTTGCTTTTTAATTTGTATAGTATTACACTTATTTTTAAAATAGAAACGAAGACGATTCATCATCACATCACCAACCATTTATTAATCATACCATTGATGCCAACATAACCAGGGAGTTTTGTCGATAATACACAAAATTTTTGTCGCAATTAAATTAATGTTGTCAAGTTTAACGTACTTTTGCCTGTAAACAAAAATATATTCAACTTTTCCAGGAAAATGGATCTAGATTTAACTTCTCAGACAAGCGAATATAATATAAAAAAGCATTTGTTTAATATAAAAGCCAGTCGAAACGATGGGTAATACATTTGTGAATGGAATTTTCTTTTTTTCTATTAGTAAAACGGTATTAAACAATCGTTGTTTTTAGGTTACTTCTTCAGGTACATCATACTTATCTGGTGTCTGGAGGAATGTCTAAAAGCCGTTTTTTGCATGCAACTTTTAATGATAATAGTACTCAGATGGCAGCTGCTGATCACAATGGGAAATTGTTTATTATTGACTTACAAATGGAAAAGTAAATTTTATTTGTTGCTAGAAAAGTTTGTATTTTAAGAAAAATGTTAGCCCATCCTGACTTAATTAGCTTTTGAAAGGTTCAAACTGACAATTATATGTTATATCCCAAACAGAATTCCTACATAAAAATGACAGTTCTGCATAAGATAATTTATATGGGTATGGGAAAAAAAAAAAAGTTTTAAATATTTAATTGCAGTTTATATGGATAAATTATTTAAGTCCCTATATTTAGGAAAATTGATTTTCTTTTTAATGGAAAAACTTGTCTAAGAAATTTCCAGCCAAAAAAATTGCGGCTAACATTTTTTTAAACATCACTGTAAAAGCACTTTTATTTTCAGATATTGGCAGTTACCAGATGTTGGATCTTTAAATTTTATCTCCTTTCCTGTATCAAAAAAATCAGAACTTTTAATTTCTTTGACATCAGCTGCCTTACAGTTTATTAATATTGGTAATTATACATTTTTTTCTTAATTTTCTTAGAGGCTTTTAAGCTATTTTTTTTTTTGAATAGAAAATGGAGCAGTAACTGGTTATTTAAGTGGTCATTCAGTTTCTGCTACAGACATTTCTTATTCAGATGATGGTAGATTCTGTCTAACGTCATGCTCAACAGAAGCAATCATTTGGGATTTGCAAACTAATTGTCAAGCCTATAGATTGTCTGTTAAAGTTGATATGAATTTAAAAAAGGTAAACATTCAGTTCACAATGTTACTGAAAGAAATTCAATTAAAAAAAATTTTTTAGGTTCTTTTTATGCCAGTCAGTAACAACATTCTTGCCTGTTTTCAAGATGATGCCATGCACATTTGGAAATTTGGAACTTTTGAATGTATAAAGCAAATAATTCCAGAGTCATGGAAAACTCATCATTTAAAATCAATTGCATTGACTAAAAACGGACGAGCAATGGTGATAGGAGGTCATACTTTAAGCCTAGTCGTATTTTGCTTGGATACGTGGACTGTTAAAAAAGTAATTGAATTCCCGGAGAACATCCCTGGCGTAAAACAAATCGAATTTGTTCCACAAATTTTCGACGGAGGAGCAAATAAAATTTTAGCCTTATTAACAAACTCTCTAGGAATTTATTTTTTGGATATCGAAACTTCCACGTTTTTAAAAAGCATGCATAGGCTAGAAGGATTAGCATCGAAAATGGTTATCAGCCCGACAGGAAAATATTTTTCCAGCCTTTTAATATCAGGCGAAGTAAACATATACACAACTTCAAAAGTTTTGGAAGGAGATTTGTCAAGGACACCGGTTGAAATAGAAAGAAGCGGTTCGGGGTTTAAAAGTATGTTAACAACTTCAAGTCAACAACGTCAAGGATCAAGAAATAAAACGGTGCAATCAAACGAAGCTTTGAGCAGTATAGACAAACAAATAAAAGAAACGTTAACTTTAAAAAAATTATTACCGATGCTAAAGGAATTTGGAGAATATCCGGATTCTTACAGAGTTCTTATTTGGAAAACAATATTGCAGTTACCTGGGAATCAAGAGGCTTATAGGAGTCTTTCATCTAAAGAGTGTTACCCGTCTTATGCGTCGTTGGAATTGCAGTATCCAATGGTTAATAAATCGTTGTTAAATACATTAAAAAGGTAAGAAATGAGTTTGGTTAAATAAATTCGTTTTTGGCTGCTGACTTAAATTTCTTTTTTAAATTTCAGATTATTATCGAATTTATCGCACTGGTGCCCGTTATTCGGAGAAGTGGGATTTCTTCCGGAATTTGTTTTTCCGTTCGTTAAAGTTTTTCATTTTGATCCGTTCGTTTGCTTTGAAGCTGTAGCTACTATCATCGGTTAGTGATTTTTAAATTTAAAAAAAAAGATGAATTTCAATCTTACTATTTTTCTTTTTAGTTAATTGGTGCCAAAATTGGTTTGAATTTTATCCTTTTCCTCCAATTAATACTTTAGCTATGATTGAAAATATTTTGGCCTACCACGATCCTGAAATTTTGGAGTTTTATTACAAAGAAAGCGTCACTTCCAGTTTATATGCCTGCACTTTGCTACAAACCGTTTTGTCCGAAGTAAGAATTTTAGAATTCTCAAAAAAATATTTTTTTATTCTTCTAAAACAATCATTTCTTTTGCAGGTTCTATCGAAAAATGAATGGCTTATATTATGGGATCATGTTATATCAAACGAACCTTCTTTTCTTTTAATGGCTGTCGTAGCTTATAACGTGGTGTGCAGAAACGCAATAAAAAGTTGCGAAAACGCAAACGATATAGAAGTAAGACTAATTTAAATTTTTGTTTAAAATATTTTTCCGGAAACTATTTTTTTTATTTTTTTTATTTCAGTCATTTTTTCATAATCAAATAGCCATCGATATGAAAATGTTAATATCAAAATCTTATTATTTTCTCAACAACACTCCTGAGGATATTCATCCTCGACAGTACATGACACCTTTTCGGCCTTTAACGAAAGGTGGGGCTTATGCTGCTTACGAAGGCTATCCGAAAATTATTGTCGATCCGAACGCTCGGAAACTTCAAGATATTCACAGAGAAGAAGAAGAAATTTTGAAAGAGCAAAGGAAGGCCATTGCTATTAAGAAAGAGCTGGATAAAAAGCTGCAAGCTGAAAATAGAGTCGAAGTTCGTGAAGAAATTTTAAAAGGTATTATTTGGAAATTATTAATTTAAAAAGGCAATTATCGGTAATTTAATTTTTTTTTTTTAACAGAATTGGATCAAAAATTTAGAAAAATCGTAGATGAAGAAGAAGAAAGGATTCAGGCACAACGCCGAAAACTACAAAATTTACGTCACGAGTTAAAATTAAAAGAATTGGCAATATTGGAAAGCGCTCGGGAAAAGACATTAAAACAGCGTGCAGAGCGTAAAAAAATCGAATTGGACAGATTGGTTAATGACATTTCTAAAAAAGTAAGAAAAAAAGAATAATTTCAATTTGGTAAAAGAATACTTTTCAGACAGTATCTTATTTTTTTAATATTTTTAGAAAGCGCAAGACAGGGTTGAACTGGAATTGGCAGAAGACGAAATAAAACGGTATTATTCGGAGCTTTTAGCTCGTAAATGCCAATTGGAATCGGATTTAAAATATAAGGAAGAAGAAACGACTGAAATATCCGAAAATCTACGGAGGAAGCAGCAGAAATTGAGGAAGGAAATGTTAAATGTACGTTTTAAATAGAGACTCCAAATTCCCAACTCTATTTCATTCCCGGGAATCGGGAATTCCCGTTTTTGAAAAAAATATTAATCCCGGGAACGAGAATTCCCGGTTTGGTTAGCTTTTCATTCCCGGGAATCGAGAAATATTGACACACTTAAATTCCCGGGAATCCCGGGAAAACCGAGAATTTATTTTGAAGGCGAAAAGAAAAAGAAAGGAACCCTGATTTCCGTATTTTTGGGTAATGAGTTCGGAAGAAGGCTCCGCTTATTTCCGAACTATTATTAACCGCTTATTTTCTACATGTAGAAAAAAATTTTTCTATGTTGTTTGAAGCGCACGCTTTAGGCAAACTATGAAAAAATATTTCCGATTTTTATAACTTTTTTCTAAAATATTGAAAATTTTATGTGATAAATGGTCAAAAAATAGATATTATTTCCGTTCCCGGGAAAAAACATGTCGGTCCCTGGGATCGGGAATTCTCGAAAATGAGAAAAATTCGATTCCCGGGAAGCGGGATTCCCGACTAGTTAAGAAAAAATGGTACCGGGAAATTTTTCGGGAAAAAAAACTCGGGGTCCCGGGAAATCCCGGGAGGAATCTCTAGTTTTAAAAAATATGAAGTTCATGATAAGAAATTATTGATTGGTAGCAAAAATAAGTTCACGTTTAAAGCCCTAATCAATGTTAAAATAATAAATTGGAAAATGGCAGACTTGATGAAGAGACCGTTTTGAATTTGTCAGTGTATTTGAATGGAAAAAATTTCCATTAATTTATATTTAAAAGAAAAAAGAAACTATTCTATAAGTCTTTATTCTTTGAAAAAACCCGGGCGATTGGAGTTTTAGAAAATGGAAGCTATGGACCTTAGCCGAAAAAATTTGAATTTAATTTTTTTTAAACTTAATTAAATTTAATGCTTAAAATATTTCGCAGTATGCATTTAAAAGACTCCGAATACTCTTCCAATTTTTAGAGTTTAAAAGACAGTGTTATTATAATAATCCATAAATTGCATTATTCATTTGTCAAATGGCCAGTTTTATCTTACTTTTACATCAATGTTTTTTGCAATTAAAGAGACAGGTAGAGCTTAAACATTTAAAAAAAATTAAAGTCAATTTCATACCGTAGAGTAGAAAAGAAACTTACATGTCATAAATTTTCTCCTTTTCAACAGCAACCGGACAATATTTCGAAAAGAATAACCCATTTTCGAAAATTTGTAAAAAAAAAACTAACTCTTAAAATTATTGTTTCATTGTATTCTGAACAAATCAATTCTGTGCACAAAAATAATAACAGCACTATGTAATCCGAACTCTCCAATTACCAGTAGGTAAATGGACCTTTTGCGTGCCTAGGATCGATGCGTTCTTGCTGAAGTCAACGAATTGATCCAATTAGGCACGAGTCAGCGGATCAGATTTAATCTTAAAACATTGGGTCAAACAATAATTTTTATTTTTACACCTATTGTTTTCTAAATGCAATAAAAATCTGAAAAAAAAAACGTTTGGCTTTTAAAACCTTCTTATTTTTGTTCAGGTAGTACAAATCGGGTCATTAACATTTAGGTCAATAACTTTTTTCTTTTCCTTTTTGGTTCTTCGGGTTAAATTAGAGGGGGGGGGGGGTATATTGTACTTAAACTTTTTTAATGTCTTTTTTTTTTTTTTTTTTTTCAGCTTCAGAATGAAACAGCTTCTCTGCACCAAAGCAAACACGTCGAAATAGCAGGCAAAGTAGCAGCAATCAAAGACCTAATCCACAACATCGAAGTCGAGATAGCCAAAGAAATGGCTGAAAAAGACATGGTTTCATGCACCGCAGAGAATCGAATTCAACTCGTTAATTTGAAAGAAGAAGCGAAAGCTTTGGAAGAAAAAGTGGATGATTTGCTTAACAAGCAACATCGCATTCACGAGGGGGGAAATAAAGGCATGCAAGAATGTTCATTAGGATCGCATAAGTAAGTTCTAACAGTTTTTTTTTAAATTTTCATTCTTTTAAATACTCCCTCCGTTCCAAATTAATAGTTACATTTCTTTTGATTGCTTGGCGTATTTGACTCTTTTGACTAAAGCCCAAAGTAATGGTGTCACTTGAAGTACCTACCCGATCACTTTTTTACACCACCCCCCAACCGCCCCCCCAGGTCCCCCCCTTGGAAAAAAAATTATTTAATATACGACAAAAAATGGACCTTCCGGAGAATTTTCGCTCCGCTTCGCAGAGAAAGCGGAAAAATTAAGCCATGGGTGGAAATGATAAAGCTTATGACCCAAAACAAGATCCCACGGTCATGAAATTTTATGCGATCGTTCCTCCCTGGAAAAGTGGGTGGGAAATATCGAAGGGGGGTGAATTTTTAAAAATCGTTAGATCATCACGAAATTTGAGGTACGGGGGTTTTGGGGGTCGCTGATTTCGATTCTGAAGTCAAATTTTAAAAATTCAAGATGACGGATCCAATATGGCGGACATATTTTTACAAAATCGAATTATTTTGGCCAAAGTTTGTTTAGGGGGGTTATTTGGGTCGCTGATTTCGATTCCGAAGTCACATTTCAAAAATTCAAGATGGCTGATCCAATATGGCGGATATATTTTTACAAAACCGAATTATTTCACCAAAGTTTGTCCATGGGGGTTATCGGGGTCGCTGACTTTGATTCCGAAGCCAGATTTTGAAAATTCAATATGGCGGACGCAGTATGGAAGCTCATAATTTTTATGGCTCCGCACTTATAAAAAATTAAAAGAAAGATTATGTGAGTTCTCATATTGCGTTTGCCATATTGAATTTTCAAAATTTGACTTCGGAATCAAAATCAGCAACCCCGATAACCCCCATGAACAAACTTTGGTGAAATAATTCGATTTTGTAAAAATATGTCCGCCATATTGGATCCGTCATCTTGAATTTTTAAAATTTGACTTCAGAATCGAAATCAGCGACCCCCAAAACCCCCGTACCTCAAATTTCGTGATGATCTAACGATTTTTAAAAATTCACCCCCCTTCGATATTTCCCACCCACTTTTCCAGGGAGGAACGATCGGAAAAAATTTCATGACCGTGGGATCTTGTTTTGGGTCATAAGCTTTATCATTTTCACCCATGGCTTAATTTTTCCGTTTTCTCTGCGAAGCGGAGCGAAAATTCTGCGAAGCGGAGCGAAAAATGGAAGGTCCATTTTTTGTCGTATATTAAATAATTTTTTTTCCAAGGGGGGGACCTGGGGGGGCGGTTGGGGGGTGGTGTAAAAAAGTGTTTGGGTAGGTACTTCAAGTGACACCATTACTTTGGGCTTCAGTCAAAAGAGTCAAAAACGCCGAGCAATCAAAAGAAATGTAACTATTAATTTTGAACGGAGGGAGTAATTAATTTCTAAAATTCTAGGTTGACACAAAAGGACGATTTTCCATATCATGTAACTGTGGAAGACTCTCGAAGCAAATGGAGCACGGCTCATCATAACGAATCCTACGACGATCAAACTGACACTTCAAAAGAAATTGTCAGGCGTAAAAAAAGCAAAAGTTTAGAAATAGTGAACCCAAAGCGGAAATCGAAAAGCATCGAAAAAAGTTGTAATCGTGAATTGATTAGGAAACCTTCGAGAGATTACTCTGCCTCAGACGACGGAAATCAATACTCATCGAGCTATTCGGATTCAAACGAACGCAAAAAATCGAAAAAAAGGTACCACGTCAACTACGCTTTTACGAAGGCTCACCGTTCGCCGTTCGCCGAAAACGTTTGTAAATGCACATCCGAATGCGCTCTCCCTTGCACTTTGAATGATGCACATTCGGTTAGTAGTTTAAGGAAAGATTGGATTGCAAAATTAGGCTTAAATGATTTTGAAACTAAACATTTAGAATCGAAGCAAAAAATGAGCGATGTAGAGACTGCTTCCGAGTATCATTCAGTTATCGACGAAAGCCCTCAGTCTAGGTGTTCGATATGTCACGAGAGGATAGAGCCGTCCGTTAAGAAAAAAACCAACAGAGACTGTAAGAATCATTCAAAAGGGAGATTTAGCCGATCGGCAGAAAATTTAAATGCTGTAGAGCAAGGTACTTTTTTTTTTTTCTAGCTTGACCAAGCTCTTAATTAAGGTTAGGGATAATTTTAATATGAATATACTTTTAATTTTAGATCATTCTTTTACCAAAAGTGTCTCCGAAGATGAAGTAATTCGAGCTGCGTTATCTGTTAGAAGGCGATTTATCGACGATGCGAAGCGTTTCACCAACTGGAACCGGTGACAGTGTATTTATTGTTCTCACGTATGGCAGGTAAATGTCAAAAATTCTTACTCGCAAAAATAATTGGTTTATCATTTAAATGATTAAAACAACAAAATAACGCTAATTCAGTTCCTGGGAACAAAGCGAACGCGTAGCGGTTCTTTCGGGAAAAGAAGTATTTTGTATATCAGCTCCAAAGGGGGTTCGTCTTTTGGATATTCAAGTCGAAATCTGGAAAGTATTTTAACTAGAGCCACACATAAATCTTGCTCAGCAAATCTTCTTCCTAAAAAAAAAAAAAAAGAGGAAAAAATGTATTCCAGCGTCCTCTGCTGAAAATATTTTAAAAAAGGGGGCAAGGGTCAAAAACGTGGAAATCTGATTTTTTCCGATCTTTCTCTTTTTTCCTTCTAGATTTGATGTCCTGCCGGGACAATAAGTTGGAAAAAAATGAGAAAAGATAAGAAAAAGTTAAAAAAATTTATTTTAAAAAAAAGTCCTAATTTTTTCTCCGTGGTTTGACTCCTCCAACCTTTAGGGCTCGTTTAGGTTCTGGGGGGAGGGGGTCATCAAATGATGACCAATGATGATATGGGGAGGGAGGAGTTTCTGAAATGACGACGAAGCGCTATCATTTACGATAGGTAAAGTTTCACTTCATATTCCATTTGAATAGTTCCAAGTTTTTTTTTCTGTTCTTTATTTTTCTGCTTTTACTAAATTTATAAAAAATTTGAGCGAAACCATAAGTTTATAAACGAAAAATCAAGCCAAATTTTTTTCAATCGGGGCGGGGGAGGGACGGGGGGTAGTCAAAAGACCATATCACGTAATCAACTAGGTAAAGCTCAAGACTGATGACGAATAGTGACAAGTAAGGGAGGGAGAAAGGGATCAAAATTCTTTAAAAATATGACGTCATATTTGATTGTTCTCTTTGTCATCAGTAGGGGCCATTCAAATATTACGTCACCAGTTAAGGGGGGGAAAGGGTCTTTCGACTGATGACGAGGGGGAGGCGGGGTATTGATGTAATGTTGATATCATTATATACACTAGATATACAGTTCCGTTTAAAACTTTAAAAGTAGGATTTTTTTTTTTTTTTTTTTTTCAAATAATTTTTTAAAAAATGAATAAGTAATTTCATATGAGTTTTAATTTATAACTTAATCACCTTCAAATTTCAGGTCTGTTTTATGTTAGAATTTCGTATTAATAATACATGCATTTGGCCAATTTGTTTAAAAAGAAAAAAAATTTCTTGATGAGGGAGTGTTGCTAATGATGACAAATGATCATCAAGGGGGGGGGGGGGGAGGAGGTTTAAAATGTCGAAGAAAATGATGACGTAATACTTGAATGACCCCTAAGTGCTTTTTGAAAGATTTTTTTCCACTCCCTTGGAAAAATACGCCATTCGTGATGTAAACACACGTTACGTTTTTGGTTTTTCCAAATAATTTAAAAAATCAGAAGTTTTTACAGAAAAGTACTGAAATAAGTTTTGGAGTCTTTGGGTTTTTTGGGACATACATACCGTACCAAATGTTGTAAATTTTTGCCAAATTTTCACTTTAGGCTAAGATTATAAAAAATTTCGAATAGTTTTTCATTTTTAATTTACCTGCACAAGTTCTGGTTCCATGACCGAATGGAACTACCAAATAAGGATGAATTTCCTCATCACTGTCCCGGAGCCATCTTTCTGGTAAAAATTTGTCAGGATTTTTGAAGTATTTTTCTGATTTACAGTGGACGAATTGATTTAAATGGACGTGGGTCTGGAATGTAAAAGATAACTAATTTTAACCAAACAAATCCATATTTTTCTCTTTGCATATGTTACCACCCGTTTCAATTGAAATTAGTTCTGATTAAAATACTGCCGGAATTAAGAATTAAGAAGGGGGGGGGGGGGCAAATGTCCATCGTCTAAGACTATGTTCAACTACTTTTTCAACCAACTGAAAACGGATATTTAGGGTAACAAATATACTCTATTTACCCCTTTCGGAATGTGATAATTAGATAAAACGTGATCGCTTTGTATTATCCTTGAAATCTCAGTCCCAATCGGATACAATCGAAAAGTTTCTTTGATTGCCGCCTTGAGATATGGAAGTTTGTTATTAAATATGTCCGCAGTTACATCTTTATGACCCTGTAACGCTTCTGACAACTCGTGGTAGACGGATTCTTGTGCTTCAGGATTGACAGATAAGCAGTATAAATTATTCATTAAAGCAGGTACGGTCTAGAAATACAAAAAAATAAATTTAGAAGGAAAAATTATAAGTTTTTTTATAAAGTCCCATAACATTGATTACCGTGCTAAGGTTGTCGGAGAACAGGGAAAGCGTTATAATTTCAACATCTTTATCCGAAAGCTCAGGCCGTGATAAAAGATATTTCAAAAAGTTCGTGTCGTTTTCCAGACTTTGTCCAGTTTCAATTTGTCTTTTGATGTTTTCGATCGCTTCCCGAACTAATGCCACTCCGGCTCTGAGGAAAAAATTCCCAAAAATTAAACTTTAAGTCTAATTGAAGTAGTTCCTTGAAATATTACTTGAGGTAATTCTTAGTAAACTTGAGATTTAGATAAGCAATCACATAAAGCATACATGAATGAGTTAGTAACCAATTGCATAATTAAAAAAATATTTTTTAAAAATGAATTTGCATGGAAAACCAAACCGAACCAAATTGATTTTTCTATTTTTTAGTTTCAAAAACCAGAGCCATATTAAATCACCCTTTTTCGTCCTACTTCAGGGACCAAATTACCCTTAATTCGATGAAAAAAAAAATTATACTTGTGAAATTTATCCTCAAGTTCTTCCAGTTTCTTCCATTTTGGAGTTGTTATATATTTGTGAATTGGTAGCGAGAATTTTAATTCGGTTGATAATTGAAAAATTTTTTTATTAGCATCAATGAGGTCCTGCTGTTGGACTTCTGCTTCAGTTCCGCTCATGGCACCAAGTCCTTTTTCAAATGCGATCCATCCTGCAGCTGAAAATTGAGAAGAAATATAGGAAAAACCCCGAGACATGTTTTAGGACCTGCGGATGCTCGGTGTCAATTTTTTTAAAAACATAATTCGCCTGAGTCTTGTAAACCAAAAGTTGAACTTGAGATTTTGCTTGAAGGATGGCGGGATTCTAAGGCGGGATCATGTTAAAAAAAACAATTGAAGCATTATTTTTTTGGGTGGGGGCTAGAAAGCTTTGCTAGAGAAAATGGTTTCTTATTTTTTGCTTACCACCCTGATCGTTATTTTTTTCTTAAGTTTAATACTTTGTTGGAAAATTTTATATAAATTTATTTTTAAAGGAAGTGAGGGAAGAGAGATAGCAAAGCGTTTTTTTTTTTTTTTTTTTTTTTTAATTATTTGGAAAAAAATAGTTTGTCTCCTTAAAACGTATTTTTCTTGCGATAAAAGCGGCTGCCAATTACTTTTTAAGGAAAATTTTAAACACGTCAAAATTTTGATAATTTACGAGGAAGAGATAATATATTGCATTTCAGCAACAATGTTGCGTTTTTATCTTGTAGGTAACCGCCTCTCGCAAAGGTTTCATGAAATGTATTACGTAAAGGCGTAAATGGTGTACTATATTGTATACCTACGTAGGAATTTTTGAGACCCTGGGAATATACTGAGTAGTTGACGCATTTGGAGATATCATTATCGTCGTTCTATTTAAGTTATAACTGCAACTTGTGCGCAGTAAAAAATTTTGTGTATTTTTATTTTAACCCGGTCCACACACTCTGTATGCAACTCTTTTTATGTTAATTTTGACACACGTTGCTCGGCAATTTTTGTCGATTGCGTTATTTTTTACAAATAGTAATGTGTGGACCGTTTTTCATATATAAATCGTGTTAAAAGTACACAAAATATACTGTGTATAAGTTGCAATTGATTGTACAATGAACAGTTCATTAAATACAATGATTAAAAAATTCATACCTTCTCTAGACCATTTTGCAATTTCATCTCGAAGCCCGGTAACTTCTCCGACTTTATTTTTTTTGGCATCCAGTTTTAGCACAAGGGTATCTGTAACCTTCATTAATGTTTAAATAATAAAGAAGAAAATATTTAAAAAAAAAAAAAACCTTTTTAAGCTTACAAACCTGATTAATAACTGGAAGATAACATTGCACTTCTTTTGGCCTGAGCATCATTTTTCTAACGGCGCTCCTTAGTCGATACCATTCTTCACCGTTCCTAAAATTAAAAAAAAAATTAATTAACTTATAAATTTTTCAAAACAATGGAGCTAAATTACGTGTTTCCCAATCCAGGTGACAAGTTCTTTTTCTGCCGGTATTGCTGTGACGTTTCTTGAAGAGGGCCAACCCAAGGAGTTGGTCCCTCGTTATTATAAACCTTTTTAGCATCTTCTGGATCAAAAGCGTGGATTATGACATTTCCAGCCCCGAAATCCTCCTTGACTATTGGCCCATATTTTTTATATAATTCACATAGGACTTTATGGTATTCCTCGATTTTGTATTTTCCTAGTAAAATAAAAATTAAAATTATAGGAAGACGCGATAGAAAAATTTTTTTTTATTCTTAATTTCTTTCTTTGCAGGATTCAGATCTAAATAAGATGGCAATTTGAAAATTCAAAAGAATCTATTTCAAATTATATTTTGGGAAATCTGACTACATCATTCTCGTATTACCATAATCAAAAAATAAAAGTGTTAATAGTTTAGAGTTTCATGTTCTGTATAATTTATAAGGATTATTATTTATTTAACTAAAACTAAAGTGTTTTTTTAAGAAATAAAAAGAAAAAAAAACTTACCAAATCTATATAAATATAAATTTCCCCATAACGGTATCCGAGGTGGTCCCGGAATATTTTTAAATTTACCGATAGTTGATGCTGTGTTTGTAAATACTGCCGTCTTATTTATCATTCCGTTCCTTAATCTCATGAACTGTAATCAATCAATATCAATAAATGAACTTATCTCTCTGCTCTTTATATCTTTGTATTTCATACACGTTTCTTTAGCCCTATTTTACAACGATGTCGTTTCTTGACAAGACCGTATTCAGATAAAATATTGTTTTAAGCTGTGCTTTCGCTTGTGCCTGTTTTAAAATCCGCTATACTAATGCAAAAACGTTATCCGATTTCAAAATGTTTCGAAATATGTTCAATTTTATTCAATTTTATGCGTACAGTAAAAATTGACCAAGTTTTGAAATATAATAATGTTTTTGCATCAGTAGTGCGGTTTTGCGGATTTGAAAATACGCGCAACTGCGAAAGAAGAGCTAAACGCACAAAGCGCACTGTGCGAAGGAAATTGTTCGTTTCGCTTTGCTGCGTGATATTCAATTTCTGATATAAAGTACTCAAGCTCGTTAAAATGACCAGACTATTCTGGTTTGTATTTATCTTATGGGAAAATAAATAAAAACCTTCCGTTTGTAATGTTAAAAGGCATACAATTTGGGAAGATGCGTTTTTTTTTTTTTTTTTTCTTCACTTAGAAAAGAAAATGACTAATGCGTAAGTAAAAGTGCATTAAGACAAGACATTTTCCCCAAAAACCGTGCGAAACAAAAAAATGCCTTGTGAAAAGTCATTTTGGTTTGCCTTGGGATGAAATGACTTGCCACAAGATATTTTATTTTGTTTTGCAACTATTGGCGGCACTGTCGGACATTTCTTATTGAAATCAACATGGCGACTCGCGAAAATGATAATTATTGTTTAGTGAACTGAAAACGTAATATCGGTTTAATTATTATTTAAAAAACGTGTATAACAGGAGTATTCAGGTAACTTAAATTAAATATCTTCTTTAAAAAAATTAAACAGAAGTTTACATTGTCCAATGCGGAGGATAGGTTATGTTTAGGTTGTTATTACTACGAAGCTACAAAAAAGGAAATAAAAATGTAATTTTTCTACTGACATTTCATAACATAGTTATTTTATTTACATTGTTTAGTGTAAAATTGTTTGATACACGCGAGCATGAACAGTATTTTCATAATACACGGTGGAACAATTTTTGTGGTGTGATTTTATTAAGATAAACATAGGAAACACCGCCATAAAAATTGTTCCACCGTGTATAATATGTAAGTTCTACATAAGTCGCCATTTTGTTTGTTTACAATATACGACTTGCCGACACCCGAGCTGATGGCTTGCGACAAGTCAGAAAATGGAAAATGTCTTGGTACAAAACAAAAGCGTTCGAAGCATAATAACCGCTTATGCTAAGTCAATTTGTTTTCTGAGTGTTGTTATTTTGAATAAATATGGAGTAGTCGTAATTTTACAAGTAGATGAAATTTAAATATTTTTCAGAGGGGGGGGGGGGTTAGAACCCTTGTTACTTAATATCGAAGGAGAGGTTACAGGTTGCGTTATGGGTGTGTTACAAAAGGGGGGAGGGGTTCAAAAATTGACCGATTTTGCATTACATAATACATGGACGACACCCATGTAGAGTCCACTTTCGACTACAGTATCATTCAGTTATCGATCCAAGTGCCATCAATCCAGGTGTTCATTATGTCACGAGAGGATAGAGCCGTCCGTTAAGAAAAAAACCGACAGAAGCTGTAAGAATCATGCAAAAGGGAGATTTAGCCGATCCGCAGAAAATTTAAATGCTATAGAGAAAGGTGCTATTTTTTTTACCTTAATCAAGTTTTTAATCAAAATTAGGTATTATTCTTAAAATGAATATTTTTAATTTTAGATGATTCTTTTACCAAAAGTGTCTTCGAAGATGAAATAATTCGAGCTGCGTTATCTGTTAGAAGGCGATTTATCGACGATGCGAAGCGTTTCACCAACTGGAACCGGTGACAGTGTATTTATTGTTCTCACGTATGGCAGGTAAATGTCAATAATTCTTACTCGCAAAAATAATTGGTTTATTATTTAAATGATTAAAACAACAAAATAACGCTAATTCAGTTCCTGGGAACAAAGCGAACGCGTAGCGGTTCTTTCGGGAAAAGAAGTATTTTGTATATCAGCTCCAAAGGGGGTTCGTCTTTTGGACATTCAAGTCGAAATCTGGAAAGTACTTTAACTAGAGCCACACATAAATCTTGTTCAGCAAATCTTCTTCCTAAAAAAAAAAGGGGGAAAAAAAAATGAGAAAACTACTGTATTCAAGCTTCCTCTGATGAAAAAATTTAAAAAAGGGGAAAGGGTAAGGGACAAAAACGTAGAATTCTAATTTTTTTCGATCTTTCTCTTTCTTCCTTCTTGATTTGATGTCCTGTCGGGACAATAAGTTGGAAGAAAATGAGAAAAGATGAAAAAAAAAGTTTAAAAAAGAAAAAGAAAATCCTAATTTTTTCTCCATGGTTTGAACCCTCCAACCTTTAGGGCTCGTTTAGGTTCTGGGGGGAGGAGGTCACCAAATGATGACCAATGATGACATGGGGAGGGAGGAGTTTCTGAAATGAAGACGCGACGCTATCATTTACGCTAAATAAAGTCCATGTGGACAGTTTTAATTTTTTTATTTTACTTTTCTGCTTTTACTAATTTTAAATTTTGAAAAAAGTTCAAACGGTTTTTTTTTTTTTTTCAATTTACCTGGACAAGCTCGGGTCCCATGACCGAATGGAATTGCCAAATAAGGGTGAATTTCCTGATCACTGTCCCGGAGCCATCTTTCTGGTAAAAATTTGTCAGGATTTTTGAAGTATTTTTCTGATTTACAGTGGACGAATTGATTTAAATGGACGTGGGTCTATGGAATATAATAGAAAACAAATGTTAACAAAACAAAAACCATATTCTTCTCTTTGCATATATTACCACCCATGTTTCCGTGGTGAAGGAGGGGGGGGGGAAGGGAAAGGAGGAGGGGGGGTGTGTAGTAACGACATCCGAAATATCGAATTCGTAAGGCGACTGCAAATGGCCGGGCCCGTAGCCAGAACGAAGGCCCAACTGCCCCAGGGGGGGGGGGGGGGAGCAGTTGCACAGTAAAAAAAAAAAATGTAATTATGTAAAAAAGGGTCTACATACTCAGCATGTTACGTTTTCTATGTTAAAAAAGAACAAATTTGCTATGTTGACTAAAACAAATGACGAAAAACAAAAGACGATCTTATGGCCGCTCAAAGTTTTTATTTTTAACAAAGTCGAGTTTGTCGATATTTTTATGTGGACCGATTTTAACATGGTGGCGTGGTGGCCCGTAGCCTAGTTCATAGCGCGCTCGACTCTCAATCATGAGATGCGACGCGTCGTGCTTCTATCCTAGTTCACAGCTAGGAATTTTTCTCAGGTCAAAACTAGTGCGCTAGTCAGAAAATCAAGGGTCACCACCCCTCGGAAGGCAATGGCAAACCACCGAGCGGTAACTGCCTAGTAAAATCTCTCAAAAATAGCCGTTCGGAACCGGCGTTAAACTGTAGGTCCCATATGCCTGTGAGCGCACGCACAGGTGTATGTGAGATATCACCACGCTCGTATCGAGTAAAGGACTAAAAAGAAGAAGATTTTAACAAGTGATTTTGTTAAATTTTTACATATTTTTTTTAACTGTGTGGGCTTGTTAAGGGGGGCAATAGGCCTTCATTCCCTATACCTGTCATGTTTAGCCAATTTACTTCAGGGAGGGCACCGAGTCACCGAGGGGGGGGGGGGTCCTTGGCTACTGGCCCGGAAATGGCCTAGAGGTTTTTTAGGTACAAACAAACACGGGACACTCTATTTTATATATATAGGTAGAAGATAGAAGATAGATTACCCCTTTCGGAATGTAATAATTAGATAAAACGTGATCGCTTTGTACTATCCTTGAAATCTCAGTCGCAATCGGATACAATCGAAAAGTTTCTTTGATTGCCGCCTTCAGATATGGAAGTTTGTTATTAAATATGTCCGCAGTTATATCTTTGTGACCCTGTAACGCTTCTGACAACTCCTGGTAAACGGATTCTTGTGCTTCAGGATTGACAGATAAGCAATATAAATTATTCATTAAAGTAGGTACGGTCTAGAAATACAAAAAAGTACATTAATTGTTGAACTTAAATAGAAAGAAAAATTATAAGTTTTTTTATAAAGTCCCAAGGGATCGTCCATAAACCACGTTAGAGGGGGGAGGGGGTATTTAAAATGCTAACTTTTGTTAACAAGGGGGGGGGGGGTTTACGTATCTAACGTTAGCATTATCTCTTGTAATAAATGTGAAAACATGAAAATAATTTAAATTTTTTAATTATGTAACCTAACTAACTATAAAAAGTAAAAAAATAAATAAAAAAAAACTATTTTAATTTTACCCTTGCACTTGCCGTTAGTTAAAAAAAATAAAATTTTTTCTTTGCAAAAATTTAAGTTCCGATAAATTTCAGATTTTTTAAAAGTATAATATTAATTTTAAAAAAAAATTAAGTAGGAGTGTACCCGAAATCTAACGTAATTTTAGGGGGAGGGGGGTTCCGAAATTCTAACCTTTGCTGAGAAGAGGGAGGAGGGGATCAAGACAATGCTAACGTGGTTTATGGACGACCCCAAAGCATTGATTACGGAGTTAATATTATCGGAGGACAGGGAAAGCATTAAAATTTCAACATCGTTGTCCGAAAGCTCAGGACGTGATAAAAGATATTTCAAAAAGCCCATGCCGTTTTCCAGATTTTGTCCCGTTTCAATTTGACTTCTGATGTTGTCGATCGCTTCCCGAACTAATGACACTCCGGCTCTGAGGAAACAATTCCCAAAAGTTAAACTTTAAGGCTAATTGAATAAGTAGTTGCTTGAAACATTACTTTTGGTCATTCTTAGTAAACTTGAGATTTGTATAAGCAATCACATAAAGCATACTTGAATGATAAAAGATATGCATTTCAAAAAGCTCATGTTGTTTTCCAGACTTTCTCCCAGTTATTAACCAGCGGCATAATTAAAAAAATATTTTTTAAAAATGAAGATGAATTGGGGATGGAAAACCAAATCGAACCAAATTTGTTTTTCAATTTTTTAGTTTCAGGAATCAGACCCATACCAAATCACCCTTTTTTGCACTATTTCAGGGACCAAATAACCCTTAGTTCAAAATTATTTAACCCGAAATTATTCAAACCCTTAAATCATTGTAGCCAAAACACCCGAATCAGAACCATAATCAATATGGAACGAAAACCGAACCAAAAACCATCAATTGTTAAACCAAGAACCCTGATTTTTGACACAAAAACCATGGTTTTTCAACTTCAAAGTAGAAAAAAACCATGGTTAAAACCAGATAAGAAAAATGAAAAGCCAAACCAGAGAATTCGAACCTAACTATTCGTTAAAAAAAAAATATAAATAAATAAACGATAAGCCTCACTAAATTAATTAAGCTTCCCTTTGCGGAATCAGAGCCTCAAAACACATGGTTTCTTAAGGCTTGTTTTCTCAATGCAAACCAGAGCCGAACCGAACCGAACATTATTATGGTTTTCAATCCCTAATTAGGAATTAAAATAAATTCGATCAAAAAAATTTATACTTGTGAAATTTATCCTCAAGTTCTTCCAGTTTCTTCCATTTTGGAGTTGTTATATATTTGTGAATTGGTAGCGAGAATTTTAAATCGGTTGATAATTGAAATATTTTTTTATTAGCATCAATCAGGTCCTGCTGTTGGGCTTCTGCTTCAGTTCCGCTCATGGCACCGAGTCCTTTATCAAATGCGATCCATCCTGCAGCTGAAAATTGAAAATAAATATAGGAAAAACACTTATTGCATTTCAGCAATAATTATTGCGTTTTTATTTTGTGCCGCCTCTCGCTTAAAGGTTTTGTCGTATACAAAGGCATTGACGATGTACAATATTATATCTACGAAGGAATTATTGAAAACATAAGGGGTCGTTTATATAAATTACGTAAGCGTGACCTTGGCAATCTTAAGACTCTTTCTGCATTTGGAGATATCATTAGCGTCGTCTGTTTTAAGCTATAGCTGCAGCTTGTATATAAGTTGCAATTGATTGTACAAAGAGCAGATCATTTAATACAATGATTAAAATTCATACCTTCTCTAGACCATTTGGCAATTTCATCTCGAAGCTCAGTAACTTCTCCGACTTTATTTTTTTTGGCATCCAGTTTTAACACAAGGGTATCTGTAACCTTCATTAATGTTTAAATAATATAGAAGAAAATATTTAAAAAAAAAACCTTTTTAAGCTTCCAAACCTGATTAATAACTGGAAGATAACATTGAACTTCTTTTGGCCTGAGCATAATTTTTCTAACGGCGCTCCTTAGTCGATACCATTCTTCACCGTTCCTAGAATAAAATAAAATAAAATAAAAAAATAAAATATTAATTTATAAATTTTTCAAAACAATGGGGCTAAGTTACGTGTTTCCCAACCCAGGTGACAAGTTCTTTTTCTGCCGATATTGCTGTAACGTTTCTTGAAGAGGACCAACCCAAGGAGTTGGTCCTTCGTTATTATAAACCCTTTTAGCATCTTCTGGATCAAAAGCGTGGATTATGACATTTCCAGCTCCGAAATCCTCCTTGACTATTGGCCCATATTTTTTATATAATTCACATAGGACTTTATGGTATTCCTCGATTTTGTATTTTCCTAGTAAAATAAAAATAAAAATTATAGGAAGACGCAATAAAAAAATTTTTTTTATTCTTAATTTCTTTCTTTGCAGGATTCAAATCTAAATAAGATGGCAATTTGAAAATTCAAAAGAATCTATTTCAAAATATATTTTGGGAAATCTGACTATATCATTCTCGTATTACCATAATCAAAAAATAAAAGTGTTAATAGCTTAGTGTTTCAGATGTTCTGTATAATTTATAAGGATTATTATTTATTTAATTAAAATTAAAGGCTTTTTAAAAGGATTTAAAAAAAAAAAAAACTTACCAAATTTATATAAATATAAATTTCCCCATAACGGTATCCGAGGTGGTCCCGGAATATTTTTAAATTTACCAATAGTTGCTGCTGAGTTTGTAAATACGACCGTCTTATTCAACATTCTGTTCCTTAATCGCATGTACATTATATATTCAATAAATGAACGTATCTCTTTTTTCTTTATAACTTCGCATTTTATACGCGTAGTCATATTTTGCAACAATGTTTACCTATTAATTATCTATTTACAAAAAATTTTTCGTTTCGCTTTGCTGCGTGTTTTTCAATGTCTGATATGAAGTAGTGTTACTGAAGTTCGTTTAAATGAGTTAATAGCTAAATACGGGTCGTTATAATTTGCAGGCCCGCTCGAATAAGTACAGGCCACCCATTTCCGATCGGAAATCAATGCAGGCCAGACCGGATTCGGAACCTGCCAACCATTCTGACCAATCCTTGCGCATGAGCTTTCGCATATCAGCTTTCGTTGATGAGCTTTTCACAGACACCCTTACAGGTTATGACGAGAAAAGAGCTAATTTTCGAGCGAGTGACGACGGAATTCGATTCCTCATAAAAAAAAGAGTCCGAATGAATAATTTTGCACCGAGCTTTCACACAGGAAAGCTCGAAGTTAAAATTGGTGACTTTTCCTGACCAGTTCGTGAACTGGTTCCTCTCTCTGACCAGTTCGTGATATATCTTTATATTTTTCTGACCCTGTAACGCTTCTGACCACTCCTGGTAGACGGATTCTTGTACTTCAGGATTGACAGATAAGCAATATAAATTATTCATTACAGTAGGTACGGTCTAGAAATACAAAAAAATAAATTTTGAACTTAAGTAGAAGGAAAAATGATGAGTTTTTTATCAAGTCCCATAACATTCATTACCGTGCTAAGGTTATCGGAGAACAGGGAAAGCGTTATAATGGGGATTTCCGACGCAAAATTATTCCGCTAGAGGCTCTGGATGTCTTTAACGGTTCGTAGATTGATTGGATAACTTTCTTTTGTTTTAATTGTTGACATCCAATAAAATTAAAAACCGTTAAAGACATCCAGCGCCTCTAGCGGAATAATTTTGCGTCGGAAATCCCCATTTCAACATCTTTCCCAAGAAACATTGGTTCGTTGAATAATGGTAAATTGCTCGTTTCCCTTTGCTGCGGGATATTAATTTTGCTAATATAAAGTACTGAAGCTCTTTAAAATGACTAGACTATTCTTGTTTGTGTTTAGCTTGTGGGGAAATAAATAAAAACTTTCCATTTGTAATTTTAAAAGACGTACAATTTGAATAACCCCGGAGTAGGAAGATAAATGATTTTTGTTGTTGTTGTTACTTTAAATAAATACGGATTAGTCATAATTTTACAAGTAGATGAAATTTAAATATTTTTCAGAGGGGGGTGAGGGGGGTTAGAACCCGTGTTACGTAATAACGAAAGAGAGGTTACAGGTTGCGTTATGTGTGTGTCACAAAGGAAGGGAGGGGTTCAAAAATTTTTCCGATTTTGCATTATGTAATACATGGACGACCGCGATGTAGAGTCCACTTCTAAGTATTATTCGGTTATCGACGAAAGCCCTCAGTCTAGGTGTTCGATATGTCACGAGAGGATAGAGCCGTCCGTTAAGAAAAAAAACCAACAGAAGCTGCAAGAATCATTCAAAAGGGAGATTCAGCCGATCCGCAGAAAATTTAAATGCTGTAGAGAAAGGTACTATTTTTTTTTACTTTAATCAAGTTTTTAATTATGGTTAGGGATTATTTTTAATATGAATATACTTTTAATTTTAGATCATTCTTTTACCAAAAGTGTCTCCGAAGATGAAGTAATTCGAGCTGCGTTGTCCGTTAGAAGGCAATTAATCGATGGTGCGAAGCGTTTTACCAACTGGAACCGGTGACAGTGTATTTATTGTTCTCACGTATGGCAGGTAAATGTCAACAATTCTTACTCGCAAAAATAATTGGTTTATTGTTTAAATTAATCAATTATAAAACTTGATTAAAGCAATAAAATACCACTAGTTCAGCTCCTGGGTACAAAGCGAACTCGTACCGGTTCTTTCGGTACAAGTAGTAATTGGTATGCGAGCTCCAAGGGGGGTTCGTCTTTTATTTTGGATATTCAAGTCGAAATCTGGAGAGTATTTTAACTAGAGCCACACATAAATCTTGTTCAGCAAATCTTCGTCCTAAAAAGAAAAAAAAAATTAAAAAATAAAGAAACTAATGTATTCCAGCGTCCTTTGCTGAAAAAATTTAAAAAAGGGGAAAAAGGTCAAAAACGTGAAAATCTTCTAACTTTTTCCGATCTTCCTCTTTCTTCCTTCCAAATTTAATATGCTGTCGCAACATTAAGTTGGAAGAAAGTGAGAAAAGATTGAAAAAGTTTAAAAAAAATTAAGTTCTCATTTTTTTTCCAAGGTTTGGCCCTTCGAATCTTTAGGGCTATCATTGGTTCAGGGGGGAGGGGGTCACCAAATGATGACCGATATGACATCTAAACCGTTGATGACGTCTTTTTATTTTTATTTTTCTGCTTTTACTGAATTTATTAAAAATTATAGCAAACAATTCGGACGAAACCATTAATTTATAACCGAAGAATCAAACCAAATTTTTTTCAATTGGGGGATGGAGGAGGGGTAGGTAAAAGATCATATCACGTAGTCATGTAGGGAAAGTTCGAGACTTTGATGACGAATAGAGACAAATGACCCAGACAACACAAGTTGGTTGAATAACGGTTGTCTGCGACGTCGCACTGCAACGTTAGTTGACCGTCGGAAATATACGTTGTAAACACGTTGGATATGTCCGCCGTAGTTGACGGTCCTGGCGACGGTTGAAAAGACGTCATATGCAACCGTTAAATTAACGTCTTTTTCACCAGGAAATAGGCGTCTCTGTAAGCGTTAAACCCACGTATTTTCACCCGAGTAAAAAATTCCCATAGAAATTCGCGATAACTTATCATGAATTCGAGCCTTGCAATATATTCAAAAATGCCCCTGTTAATAATAACAATGATGATAAAAATTTAAAAAAAAAAAAAAAATTCGGGATATATTTTTTATTATTTTGCACCCAGAAAAATGCTGCTTTGGGTCTAAGCAAAAATGCTTTGCTACAAAGCATTTTTGCATAACTTAGGTCTAAGCAGAATAAATGTTTTGTGTCAAAACTCGTGATTGCTTTGCCGCAATGCATAATGTCGGCAAGTCGAGCCATGTTGCTTTGCGGCAAAGCATATTTGTTTTGTCGCTAAGCAACATCGCTTGTATTGCGAACGAGGCATATTCCTTTTTCTGGGTGTGAAGCTCTTCATTTTTGTCATGTCCATCTTGAATGAGACATGTTCCTGAAAAAATCCCTACACCTTGAAAAAATCTTTACACCTAGCCAGATACGAACCTAAGACCTCTCACACCTAAACCCATCAACCCTGCGATGCTACCAACTAAACCACACAAGACATGACAAATCGAGTAGAAACTAACCAATATTAAGTGCCATTGTATTAAAACCATTACTACCTGCTGCAAGATATTGGTGGCTACTCTTTGTTATAATACAATGACCTGGGTTATTAGCCCTGGGGTCAACGCCATAAGAGCCCATGTTAAAAAACTTCTTTTTTTTTTTTTTTTTTTTTTGACGGTCCTGGCGACGGTTGAAAAGACGTCATATGCAACCGTTAAGTTAACGTCTTTTCCACCAGGAAATAGGCGTCTCTGTAACCGTTAAACCCATATGTTTTCACCCGAGTAAAAAATTCCCATAGAAATTCGCGATAACTCATTAGAAAAACGGCTAAGACAAACTGAACAAAATTTTAAATCTTCCCCACCGTCAAGCCTATCTAAATTAACCTCTCATTAGTATTATACTTTTTTTCTTTTTTTTAAATTTAAAATTTTTGTAGTAACTATAAGTTTTTGTAACAAGGGAAAGTAGTAACTAAGTTTTTGTAATTAGAGGAAAAAAAGGAACAGTAATAATAATAATAAATAAAGTAAAATAAACGTTATTGCAACCAACGAGGCGGTTTTAGATCGTTCACTAACGTTGTTTTTCAATATTATTCAACTAGTGGAAAAGACGTGGCTGGCGTCAACTAGTTGGGTTTTGGTTGGTGACGTCGGTCGTCACCAAATGACGTCGCCACAACCGTTATTCAACCAACTTGTGTTGTCTGGGGAGGGAGGGAGCGAGGGATCAAAATTTGTTAAAAATATGACGTCATGTTTGAATGCCCTCTTGGTCATCAGTAAGCGCTTTTAGAAAGATTGTTTATTCCCTCTTTCTTGGAAAAATATGCCATTTGTGACGTCTTTTTGGTGTTTTCAAATCATTTAAAAAATTAGAAGTTTTTACAGGAACGTACTGAAATAAATCTTGGGAGTTTTTGGTTTTTTTGGGACATACGTTCTGTGCCAAATGTAATTAATTTTAGCCAAATTTTCTTTGTAAATATCCATTTAGGAAGAACTTTACGCAAAAATTAAAAATTTTAAATTGTTTTTTATTTTCAATTTACCTGCACAAGTTCTGGTTCCAAGACCGAATGGAACTACCAAATAAGGATGAATTTCCTCATGACTATCCCGGAGCCATCTTTCTGGTAAAAATTTGTCAGGATTTTTGAAGTATTTTTCTGATTTACAGTGGACGAACTGATTTAAATGGACGTGGATCTATGGAATATAAAAGAAAACTACTGTTAACAAAACATATCCATATTTTTCTCTGTACATATGTTACCACCCGTTTCAATTGACATTAGTGTTGAGTAAAATAAATTCAGTTACTGCCGGAATTAGGAAGGAGGAAATGGGGAGGGGGGCAAACGCCCATTGTCTAAGACTAGTTTTAACTGAAATAGAAATTTTAATTTTTTCAAGTAATACCGTTTAGATCTGGTAGTCCAATTTAGTTTTAACTAGTGAAACTATAGCTTTGGGCTACCAACTGAAAACGGGTATTCACGGTAACAAATATAATCTATTTACCCCTTTCGGAATGTGGTAATTCGATAAAACGTGATCGCTTTGTATTATCCTTGAAACCTCAGTCCCAATCGGATACAATCGAAAAGTTTCTTTAATCTCATGAACTATAATCAATAAATGAACTTATCTCTCTGCTCTTTCTGCTCTCAAAGAAATCTTTGTATTTCATACACATATTTTACAACGATATCGTTTCGGGGTCGTCCTTAAATTTCGTATGCATGTTTAGGGGGGAGGGGGTCCAAATTAGCGATCTTACCCAAAAGCTAAGTATTGGCTTTATTTCTATGAGTCAGGTGATCTCAAGTGAACAAGTAGATAAAAAATCTTTTCATCACAGTGCGGAAGACTTATTTTTCCGCACTAGTGCATTTTAGAAAAACCTTTATTGCTCTGTGCTTTGTGATGAAAAGTAGCCTACAACACAAGAACTGCAAAAGTATTACCCGTCGAGACCTCTTTAAAATCGGCCTCGACGGACAATTTTTTGTTTTGCAGCTCTTGTGTTGTAATATACTATTGTTTTAGAAAAAACCCTCTTATTTACTGCATTGTGTTTGGAGAAATCATAGTAATGATGTTTTTTTTTAAAATGAAGGTTGAAATTAAAGAAGGGAAGAAAGCAGCAGAAAATGCATTTGACACAGAACCTGAAACATGTGACAAGAACCATCAGGTTGAAGATGAAATTGTTCAAAAAAGCAAAAGAATAAAAAATGAAACATCTGATTTGTAAGAAAAAAGTGAACATTAAAAAGTTGACAAAAGATTTGACAATAAGAAGGATACTAGCAGACAAAAACGTCAAAAAATTGTACTTGAGAAAAAAACCCTTTATGGTTTCTTTAAAACTAATAATTCAATGACTGCCGATTCCACTTCTGCATAAATAATTGCACATACAAATAAAGTCTTGCTTCCTACAACTATTTCATTCAACAAGTTCATATTTTTTATTTGTTATAAATTTAGCACTTATAAAAACTGATGTACACGTTCTGTTCTGTTCTGAGTACACTGACGTACACGTTCTGTTCTGAGAAAAATTAAAACTGCAGATTCAAGGACTTAAACATTGGAAGAAATTATACATTTAGAAATCGGAAAAAAAAAAATGACAAAAGATGAATGAATCCTGCAGTACCTATGGAAGTACAATAAAATGTAGGATAATCCTTTCATTCACAGTTCATTAGTCAAAAGACTAATGAAAAAAAAAGCCCCCCTTTTTTGTTTCCACGAGAAAAATTAAAACTGCAGATTCAAGGACTTAAACATTGGAAGAAAATATAAATTTAGAAATCGGAAAAAAAAAAGAAAATATTAGGGGGTCGGAGTGGTGACTCGTTCCATGTAGCGGCAGAGTGATCAATGAAGTTAAGCAGCATTGAGCACGGCCAGTTAGTGGATGGGTGACCACCGACTCTCCCTCCCTCTAACAAGGGATTGTAGGAACTACTAATACAATCATCTTAACCTCATTGTAAAAGTTGTTCGTATCATACCTGTGTTTCCGGTTTCCGACCGCAATGTCAAATAAACTATATAATCGTAATTGGAGAAATGGTTGATTAACTAAGTCCAGAAAAAAGAATAAAAAAAAAAAAAAAGAAAAGAAAATAACTAAAAATGGGTTTCTAAATGGAAAATTGAATGTAGCAATTGTGACACAGCTGGCAAAGGTGAATCCTGCAAAATCTATGGGTGACAAGGAATTCACCGCATATATCACATCCCCCCCAAACATTACCTTCATCGTCTACGAACCTTCTACCGGAATTTGGTCTCGCCATATGGCTGGGTTCGCAACACCTGCTGCTCCTGCAGCTGGACCGGCTCCTACTCCTGCTGGTGCTGGTGCTGGAGGTGCTCCAAATGTGAATTCTTTTTAAGAAAAAGGCAATCTTTGCTTACTGTATGGTGTAGGGAGGGAAAGGATCCTTAATTTAATTCATTTTTAAATTACAAAATTGTTCTTTTTTCTAGAAATAACGGATCACAAATCTATCGCTTGTTACCTTGGCTAAGAAGAGAAGTCAACGTTTTATTGGATTATTCCGACGAATGTAGCAAAGTCGTCGACAAAATCATCTCGTTGGTATCTACTCATTTTATAAGAAGCCAGGAATTCAAAGTAGCTATAGGATCGTATTTCGGCAATAAAACTGAACATTTCACTCACGAATTTTACATGTTCGCGGGTTCTTTTTGTGACGTATACGGATTTGATGAGCATGCTTACTATTTTGTCAATGTCAAATTTTATGACAACAATAGAAATATGGCCTGGATTGATAACAGGGAAAATGATAGTACAACCAAAATTGAAGCATTAAAAGTAAATTACTATATGTATTTTCAGAATACTTTAAAATCTGAAAGCGAAAAATTTAAGTCACAGAGATTTCAAACGTCTTTAGAAAGCTAAGCGTATAAGACAGATATTGTGAATACATTTAAGTGAAAGAGAAATAAAAGCCGATTTTTTGTTTGCTGTGTTAAATACGGAAGCCCTGAATTGTGGCGTAAGTAGATAATTTCGACATTTGAGAGATGTGTAATATTTTATAGAAAAATTATATTTTCAAAATTTAAAAAAAATTTATGTTTACGAAGTTTTTAAGGCTGTCGGCATTTTGACCTACTGGATTAGTAAAACTACATCATAAACCAGCCACGAACATTAATGGCTGAATGCAATTGTTTCCTCATAATATGTGTCCAGGCGATGCTCATACATGAAACGGAACGTAATGAATACTTCGTCGAATGCATTCGGTAAATTATAGTATTATATTTTTGTATTTTTTATGTTACACATAGTCGTATTTTCCAACAATGTCTATTAATTACCTATTTGCAGAAAATTGTTCGTTTTGCTTTGCTGTTTTCAATGTCTGATATGATATTATTTGTTTTGCTCTTTGTTTTTTTCAATGAAAAAATAAATATATATATCAAACAATATAATAACAGTATTTTCTACTTTGGAATGTCTTAGTTTTATGTCATCAGATCATTTCAAAATTATATAAAACATTAACCCTCATAATTTTATTAATGAATGAACTGGCGATGGAATGTTTGATCTTCCTTTCAAGTCCTGAAGTTCCATTATGACTAGACTTTGTTCAACTGTTGCTCCCAATGAATTTATAAGTTTACATGCAGCAGCTAAACTCCCTCCAGTTGCTAACAGATCATCAACAATAAGAACTTTTGAACCAGCTGGTATTGCATTAGACTGTATTTCAAATACATCCTAGACAAAATAACCAAAAAGTTAAAACTAAAGTAAACACACAGACTTTAATATTTTCAATAATACTTACAGTCCCATATTCCAATTCAAAAGATATTTTAGCAATTTCCCCAGGTAATTTCCCCTGCTTACGAATAGGTACAAAAGGGACTTGAAGTTCAAGTGCTATTTGCGGTCCAAACAAAAATCCTCTTGATTCCAAAGCAGATACAACATCTATTTTTCCTTTTAATAAAGAACAATGAGTATTTATTAATGACTGAAGAGCTTTTGCTGCTTCCGGACTATTGAAAACGCTAAATACATCTCTGAAAAGAATTTCAAACAATTTAAATTACCTCCAAAAATTTAGTTATAAATACCTGTCAACATAGAAATCTGTATTTCCCTGCATATCATTGAAATCATGAGGTAGACAATTGAACATTTTTTTTTTGACTTACCTAAATAAAATACCTGGTTTTGGAAAATTCGGATAGCTTTTAATATGCTTGGTAACTATTTCAACGTCTGAAAGTACTGCTGACATGATTAATTATTCTTAAAATATGATGAAGGCTTTTTAAAAAAAAGTCTATATGGTTTTTCACAGCTCCAACAGGAAATCCTGTTTTTATTGTAGTTAGGGTTGTGGCCACTAGGAGAATCATGTGACTTATATTTAGAGATTCTAATTACACAAAGACATGCGACAAACACCACCATATTGGATTTAATTTTAAGTTGTGACTGTTTGCAAATCATAGGTAAGTGAAGAAAATTAAGTCCATTTATTGTGGCGTCTGACAGACTTTTGTGATTGTGGAGTCCCAATTTTGTTTAATCGTTTCAAACGATTTTCGTGTATATTCAGGAAAACATTTGAAGGAGGTAATAATTTAAAAAAATGTACAAATACATCTCTTTACCAATTTTTAAATTAATTCTTTCCGATTTTCCAAAACTTTGCATTAAATTCAAACTCTCAGGCATTTCTCCCATTCACTTTAGTTGCTGCTTCAACCGCTTGGAGGAGCACCGAGTCACGTGAATCATTATGGTAGCCTTTCAAAGATCGCAAGTTCTAAGAAAATAATATTATTAAATAGATATATGTTCATCGTTGGAGTAGTTTATTGGAGTTTCTAAAAAACCATGTAAGTATTAACAATTTTTGTGACCAGATTTAATTAGGAGACGCCTTTTTGCTGTTGAGGAGCATTGATCAGAATCTAACCTTCACCTACTTTGTAGTAGCTAAAAAATTTTTTGATGATCGAATAACCGATTTTACTCTTTATTATCCTACAGAATCCTAACCCGCATTATTTCCAAGCCAACAAGGTTTCATTATAGTGCATTTTAACCGAAAATCCAAGAATCCTGGGTCGCAAGGGGTGTGTCACTTTGAATCCAAAATATATTAATTTGAGTTCTGTGGCCGTTAAAATAAATTAACGATGGGGTAAATAGCTAAGCTTGATACTAAGCTAAGCTAATTGTATTTGTACCATTTAATTTTTTAGAAGTTTTTTAGTTATTTACAATGCTATGCATTTTTTTTTTTTACAGATCAGAAATGACGGAGTATTGGCTGATTTCAGCACCTGGCGAAAAGACTTGCCAACAGACATGGGAAACCATGAACAACCTAACAAGCAAACAAAACAATTTATCAATGAACTACAAGTTCCACATACCTGATTTAAAGGTTAGAAGCTAAAATTTTTCATTTATAATACAAAATTCATTAATAATTTTTTTTACATACAGGTTGGCACCCTCGATCAGCTGGTTGGTTTATCAGATGATCTTGGAAAATTGGACTCATTTGTCGACTCAGTGACCAGAAAAGTGGCAGCTTATTTGGGAGAAGTATTGGAAGATCAAAGGGATAAGCTTCATGAAAACTTAATGGCAAATAACAGTAAGTTTTTTATCTTCAGAAGCATCTCCTTTTTTTAAGTTTAGTTCTTGATCTCATTTCCAAAAAATAATGTTTATGTAGAGAAAAAAAAAAAAAAAAATTGTGAAGACTAGGGCTAATTTTAAATTTTTTATATTTAGCCAATAACTTTCAGCCATATTCATCTAGTGATATAAGAGGCTCAGAATCTCAAACAGGTTACTCAAGAAGTTCAAATGCAAGAATAATCAGTAAGAGATTTTTTTAAGATACTGTTTTTTTTTCCAGTGTTGTAAAATTAGTGCTTTGACAGCACATTTTATTTAATAATGTATAAAGTTTTATTTTTTAGAAAAAGATTAAAAGCGTCTGTGAATATTCATGTTAATCACATGTATGTCACAAAAAAAAAAAATCACATTGCTGGGCAAAAATATGTTTTATCAGGCTAATCAAATTACAATGTGTATTTTCTTCGTTATGTCAATATGTTAGCTTTTCCAAACAAATATTTGCTTGTCAAAAATAAGGGTCGAGCTTCTTTGCACTTTTCAGCATAAAGAAAAAAAAAAGCACGAATTTTAAAAAATAAAAAGCTAATCGTTGCTTTTGTGTATTTTAAGGTTGAGATCAAGTCAACATACATAAATATGATGTTTTTCTGTTGTAACATAATATTTTTTCCTAATATTTTTGATGTTTTTTTATATTTGCAGGCGATCTGCCAAGCTACATAACTCGTTTCCAATGGGACATGGCAAAATATCCAATCAAACAGTCGTTAAGGAATATCGCTGACATAATCAGCAAGCAGATTGGTCAAATTGATGCTGACCTTAAAACGAAGTCAAATGCTTATAACCAACTTAAAAGCAATCTTCAGAATATGGAAAAGAAACAGACGTAAGAAAAAAAGGAACAAAAAAAAATTAAAGTAACTTAAGTTGGAATTAATCTTTTTTGTTTTAATTTTTAGCGGGAGTTTGCTCACTCGAAATTTGGCAGATTTAGTAAAGAAGGAACATTTTATATTAGATTCAGAATACTTAACCACACTGCTTGTTATAGTTCCGAAGTAAGTTTTTCAGAAAAAAAAAATTACAATTTTTAAATTTTAAATTTTAACTTTTAATTCATTTTTACAGGAATAGTTTCAGTGAGTGGCAAGCTGGCTACGAAAAACTTACAGATATGATTGTCCCACGTTCAAGTCAGTTAATAACTCAGGATAATGACTATGGTTTGTTCACAGTTTCCTTGTTTAAAAAGGTTGTCGAGGAGTTCAAGCTTCATGCTAGAGAAAAGAAGTAAGCCGCAACAATTTTTTTTCACATTACATTGCTTTGTGTAGTGAAGAACGATTTTTGAACTAATTTTGTTTTGATTTTATTGTGTTTTTTAGATTCGTAGTTAGAGAGTTCACCTATAACGAAGAAGAATTGGCTGCCGGGAAAAATGAAATTACAAAATTAGTCCTGGACAAAAAGAAGCAATTTGTTAGTATTAATTTTATTTTTAAAATACAAACTCCAGCCATTACGTTCTAAATTCGACAATTAAATATTTGATAATTTTTTTGTTTTTTAAAGGGGCCTTTGGTTCGATGGCTAAAAGTCAACTTTAGTGAATGCTTTTGCGCGTGGATCCACGTCAAAGCTTTAAGAGTCTTCGTGGAATCTGTACTAAGGTACGGCCTACCGGTCAATTTCCAAGCCATGCTTCTTCATCCCAACAAGAAAAATACAAAAAGGTTACGAGAAGTTTTAAATCAATTATACGGACATTTAGACAGCAGCGCTC
This sequence comes from Liposcelis bostrychophila, assembly GCA_037577465.1. Classification (NCBI taxonomy): domain Eukaryota; kingdom Metazoa; phylum Arthropoda; class Insecta; order Psocodea; family Liposcelididae; genus Liposcelis; species Liposcelis bostrychophila. The sequence goes on from CM075212.1 coordinate 11,544,096, forward strand.
TCCAAGGAGCGGGGCATCAAGACGTAAATATCAACAATTGCTTATCAATCTTAATTTTCGATTAATTTTTTTTTTACGATTTTCAGAGCGTGGACATTCCCGGCCTAGGTTTCGGACAGGCAGACTATTTCCCGTACGTATATTACAAGATTAATATAGACATGGTAGACTCGAAACCTTAGATTATTATTTCAGTATTGTATTTTTATGTATAAGCGGATTGGGATTTTGCCAACTTTCATTTCTATCACAAAAGAAAAAAAAAAAAAATTTGACCAAAATAACAATCGATTTATTTTTCTCTTTCGAAATATTTTAGGGAAATCAGTACACATCTTATTGATATTATTATTTATTTAAAAGTTATTTATAAAAAGTTGGTGAAGCTCCGCTAATTATTTTCTTATATTTCCAACAGTTAAAAAAGAAAAATTCAACCCATATTTTTCGTTTGAAAAATTTTAATGACACCGTATTTGGGATAATTTAAAACTGTTGAAATTATATTGAAATTAATTACGAATATTTTATCTTTACATGGATCAGACTATTAAATGGTCTAATCCGATCGTTATGTTTGGGATCCTTTTGCCCGTTATGTTTTGATCCGTTCCGTTGATAAATTATTCAAAAAAATGTAAAAAGAACAAAAAAAAAATTTAAAAAAATATTGTACTTTAGTGTAAATTAGCTGCTTCGGTATGTACCATATTTAACGAAAAACCTTTAGTCCTTGGTGTTGGGTAGTTGTTTTTGTCGTTTCATTTGAATACTCGGCTCCGTGCAACTGATTTCATTTTTCAAAAAAAAAGTATAAGCCTTGCACCTAACATCTTAAAAAAAAAGACTAAGCGCAAACGAGAGTAAAAATGCTCTTTAATATTTATTTTTTGTTTTATGTAGAAGACAATAAAAATTCAACCGGGTTTCTTAATTTTTCTTTAAATGGTAGTATTGTATTAGTTTCTTTTTCATTAAATTATGTCTCGGTCGGGAAACTAAAAAAAAAAAAAAAAAAATTATGTAAATTTGTTGTTGTATTTATATAAATTTTACGTGTTGTTAAAAAACGAAGATAAGTTTTGTCCTGTTAATTTAAAAAAAAAAAAAGGGTAATAAGTTGTAGAAAATTTAATCCTGGGGTTTCTTTCCTTATAATTAATTATCGTGTCATTTAAGAAAATCTTGCCGTGGGTAAGATGCAGTTGCATGGTTAAAAAAAGTAAAAAAGAAAAAATAAAAATAATAAGGTGACTTGGAATCCTTTTGCTAGGTGAAAAAGCCACGCGGTTGTTATTGGTGTAAATTTATTGTACGTAACGCATTCCATTATTATTACATAATAAAGAATACAAAAGATATTGTAGGAAATTGTCAGATAATAAAAAAAAAATTATGAGTAATTATCATTAAATAATTTTCTTGACTTTGTGTTAATCTGTTCCAAGAGAGCAAAATGTCAGTGGGTGCCCGTTTTGCATGCACGATTTGGAGAATGAAAATTCGTTTTAAATATGTGTGGTGGTAATTCTTCGTTAACTTTTTAAAAATATAAAAATTAAATTTGAGTTTGCTGAAATCACAAATACGTCATGCGAACCTGTTTTGGCAAACCCAATTTTTTTTTCTTTTCGGTTTTAGCATCGGTGATCACTTGGGCAGGAACAGTGCTATTCTTATGTATTATTTACTACTTACTTTATTTGTGAATGAACATGACCAACATCATCCAGATTGTAGATTAATAAAGGTAAGCTTAGCTTTTATTAATCCATAATCCTAATTCGTCAATTAATTTCTCAAATTTCATTATTTCAAATATTTGATTTTGGAATTTAGGTAGCATGAAAATCATAAACAAGTTGTAAAAACAATAATCTATAATACATCATTATGCATTTTACCTTTCGCTTCGATTTTAAATACAATTTTTTTTAACAAAGAAAAGAATCGAATTAATAAAAATGTACGCAGTCGGTTAAAAATGTCATTGTTTTTATGGTCAGACCTATTTTTAAAATAAAAATGAAAGAAAACGATTTAATTAATCGTGGGCAATGTTCGATGCGACTTTTTAAAAAGCGGGATCACTTTTTTAAAAAAGGGATAAGTGAAGATTAAATCAACCAACAGCAATACAAACAAACTTGGCCTGACAGTCAAGTGCCCATGTGTTCCGAGTCCGTTCTCCAACTAAATTTTTTCTGTTGATTAATTAAATTAAAAACAGGTTTCCAGGCAGTAATTTTCGAATCATTCAGGCATTTTTTGGCATTTATTTTTTTTTGTGAAGCAAATAAGACTAGATTTATTGTCACTGAAAATTCGAACTCAATATGGTTGATTTTCAAAGCAAAGGAATTAAATTCAAATAATTAACTCTACTAATGGTCCTACGTCATTGAAACATTTTTTTTAATGTACAGTGAAAATGCAACAACTACCTTCCGTTTCCATCGGCAAAAGGATTTATCCTTTTTTAAAACTAATAATTATGCAAACATTAAAGATTGCCTTTCTAAACCGTTTTAAACAAATCGAGCAATGGTTATATTTTTTCTTCTTCTGACTAGATAATACATCGCAATAAAAAAAAACAAACACCGGCCTTTTTAAAAATGCCTTTTGATCTTCTTTCCTACTTTAGGAACCGATTTTCGGTTATCGATCTGGGTCAGGTTCTTCAATTTCTAATAATACTTCTGATAATTCATCTCTTGTCAGCTCTTTATCTTTCGCAGCTTCGCGTAGCTGACATAAAAAATTTGGTAAAGCGGATGTAGCAACCCACGTTTGAAACGGTCTCGGTATCGATAAACCAGGATTATCGAAATAAGTCATGCAAAATTTTAAACCTGGTTCGTTAAATTTCGTGAACGGTTTAATAACCATCGTGCAATAATAATCCTTAACTCGATATTTGTTAGGATTTTCGGGTATGCTCGGATGTTTGACGTTTTGATTGGTAACGACAATTATATTCTCAACCGGATCGATTGTAAATCTCCTATTATACACGTAATCTCGATTTGCAAAAAATTTCGGCCACTGCATTTCCCAGTAAATAACGTTGCTACCGGTTTCCGGATCTGAGTCAACTATTCTTATGTCTACAGCAGTCGGATCCCACTTTTTCCTATATTCTATATCGATTTGAACTTTTAAAAACAGATCGGCTCTAACTTCATTATAAACCCCAAACAGGATATATTCATAAAGTCCAGGATTTTGTTCTTTTTCTTTCCGCCAAATTAGAAGATCTTGACGTTCAATAAAAGGCGTCCACGGTACATTCGGAAATTTTTTGTTATATACAGGTTTCGCTCCTGGACATGTGCAATAAACAATACTTTCACAAGGGATATCGACTACAAGGCGCTTGCGACATAGTTTGCATGTCATTGTAACCTTTGTTAAATAATCAATGTAGTCTAGATCTGTATAATGAGACTTTAGGTGTGAATCCATGATTCGATTTTTATTCCAGTCAAACAACATGAGGACTGCTGATAATTTTAAAGTTTTATTCCTTTCAATTAGCTGTCTGATAAATTTCTGTTTCATTTGGGACATTATTTCTTTTAATCTTGCTTCTCCCCAAAGTTTGGTGTATAAACAAAATGCTTGTTGACCTTGCCTTAATTTATAGGCCATGAGATATTCACAGTTTCGAATGCAGCTTTTCATTATGTTGTTGGAATGTGATTTAAAAAACTGGGTGAACTTCAGCAGCCTCATTCCCATCTTGGGCAGTAATTTTAATTGTCCTGTAAAAATACAGTTGGTGTAATGACATTTTTTAAAAGGAAAAAAAAAAAAAAAATTACCTTTGACATAGCCTTCAGTTTTATCATAATGGATGAATTTTAAGAGCATAATTTTCATTAGAATTTAAACTGCTTGTTCCATCCATTGCCCTCCTCTCATGACATGTGCTGAAAGAGAAAAGAACATTTATTTTTAAAAACAAGGAGGGGTCAAAATCCAAACAAAATTAAAAATACACCTCCAGCCGTTCAAACATCAAAATAAAATCTACACAATCTAAATCTTTTCTGATTTATTATTCATCATTTTACGAAATACAATATTAAAATGAAATTCAAAAATTATGCATTCTAATGTTTTTATTTATGTTGAACTACACGTTTTTTTTGTTTGCATGGTTCAACTTAACCTATCCCGGCACCGAAAATTATTTTGGGACAAATATGAGCTTTTCTAAAACCTACATGTTTACACCCGGCACCCTGCTCCGGAAATTTTAATTTAAAAGTCGATTTCCATTTTGATTAAAGCGTCTTACTTTAATTTTTTGGAAAAAAAATTTAATGATTATGTTTCAAAATCAGTTTAATCGATTAAAACAAAACTTTTTTACCGTCTGCTTACCAACTTTTGAAAAAAGATGGCAGCACTGCTGACGGCAGGGAGCGGGGAAATGTGTGCAGGGAAATTAGTCGACATTTTTTCGCACGCCGGCTCTTTCTGTCAACAAAAAATATTTTTTTAAGAAATACTTTTTAGTAATTATTTGATAATTGACAACCAAATATGAAATATAAGATAAAGGTAAGTTTTTTAGGTGGACTCAATTGAAAACGAACTTAGCAAATCTCGAATCCTTAAAATCATTTGGGCTTTTTTCTGCAGATTGGTATCATCGGAGGTTCAGGATTAGACGATCCTGATATTGTCAGTGATAGGAAAGAAAAAGTAGTAGACACTCCGTTTGGCAAACCTTCAGATGTCTTAATCGAAGGAACCATCAAAGGAGTTCCATGCGTTTTGTTAGCAAGACATGGCCGGAAACATACGATCATGCCCGGACACGTGAATTACAGAGCTAATATCTGGGCATTAAAGTTGTTAGGTTGTACTCATATTTTAGCATCAACTGCATGTGGTTCACTGAAGGAAGAAGTAAACAGAGGAGATATTGTAATTTTGGATTCATTTATAGACAGGTAATGATAAACCAAAAGAGCCATATAATGATTAAATTAGTTTTTTTAATGTAGAATAAAACACATCCCCAAACCTAATTAAGAAATTAAAACACTTTCCAATGGTAATGTATCAAATTTTTAAATAGAAGAAGAAATCTTAAGTAAAATAAGTTAATTTTTCAAGAAATTTTAAAAATTTTACATTATGCAGACTTACTGTTATCATCACAATCTCAGCGATGCAAATTGTTTGAAATTTAATTTTGTTTCAGAACTCGCCAAAGAAATCAAACATTTCATGATGGTACTCACCCAGAACTCCCAGGTATTTGCCATCTTCCGATGCATCCAGCCTTCTGTGAAAAAACTAGAAATATTTTAATATCATGCGCTACAGAATTAAACATAAAATTTCATCCAATTGGTGTATGTGTCACAATTGAAGGTCCAGATTTTCAAGCAGAGCTGAAAGTAAATTATTTAAATCTTGGGGTGGTGATGTCATCAACATGACTACTGTGCCTGAGGTATGATTGCATTTCATGCATTTTTTGCCTTAACATATTTTTTTTTATCTGGTAATAAGAAGTTAGTTAATTTTTTTTTTTTTTTTTTTTTTTTGTCTTTTTAGGTGGTTTTAGCCAAAGAAGCTGGATTATGTTATGCAGCAGTAGCGTTAGCAACAGATTATGATAGTTGGAATGATAAGGGAGATTGTGTTTCAGTGGGAGACGTGCTTTCACTTTTCAAGCAAAATATTAAAAAGGTTTTGGACATATTGCTTCTTTCTATTACAAAAATTAATGAAGGAAATTGGGATGAAACAATAGATTCCCTAAAGGTAAAGGTTAATAAATTTATTACTTTTGAATAACTAAAGCAAAAAAAAAATGGGGGGGGGGGGGGAATTTTTATTGGAGGTCACAAAAATAATTTTTTTATTTCCTAACTTGTTTTTTACGAAAATTAATTGAAGAAGTTATCTATTTTCAGGAAACTGTTAAGAACAATACAATGGTGCCTCATCATGAAGAAGGAAAATAAATTGGGGGTAAGTGCTAAAAGCTAATTTATTAATCTTAGTTAAAAAATTATCAGAGTCTAAAAAATGGAAAAACTTTTAGGGTTCTAGAAGTATATGTTCCATCATCGCCTACTCATTGGCTACGAACATGGTTTGTAGGTTTATAATAGTTTTAGAAAGAAAAAGATTTATTATATTATCGGTAAAATATTTGAATTTATTCGGGTCGAAAATTTCATCTTTCCATCTTGCATGAGTCCGAGAAAAGCAATTTATTTTCTGGGGTTTTCCGGTTTTTTCCACTCGCTTTTGCTTCATTTTCTCTTTCCTTCCCGGCTAATTTAATTTTCCCCCGAAATTGTAACATTTTCAAAAAAAAAGGAAGGTTCAATTTTATTCTCAAGTTGTTTTTTTTTAAGGCTTTACCATAAAATCATCCTTATTTGTAAGCGAAATAATAATAAAGATAAAAAAAAAGGAGGAAAAAAAAAAAATTATAAATCAAGTTAACCACAATTTTTGCCTCTGTACACTATACGCTTGACACATTGACACGAGTGTGACGGCGAAGGGAATAGAAAAAGGGGATGAGAGAGGAACTCGGAGACGACGCCACGGCGCCGACCCATCGACGCCTTTCAATCAACCGGCATTGTTCAGCATCTGAAGCGCGCTCTCAGACATATCCAACTTTCCTTCATTAATATCCACAATGGTGGCGGTCATATAGGTGAACAATACCTGCCTTTATTGTTTTCATTGCCTTCTTTCAAATGAATATAAATCGTGACTGGTGTTTTTCAACTTTTCTCTTCTATAGTAATTAGCAACTATATTGTTTAAAGTTCAATTTTTATAGAAAAGGGCTTCCGTTTTATTTCGAGTTTTAGGACGGAAAATGGAATTGGATTCTCTTCTTTTTTTTTTTTTTTTTTTTTAACGGCGGAACTTAATTTGCAAGAAAAGAAATTGGTTCAGTGAACATTTATTCCATTTGAAGAAGGGTCTCCTTCTTACTATGTATGGGGTAAGATTACCATCATTTTCCGCCTGAAGTAACGGAAAAGTTAAGGCTCCTCTGCACTAGTTCATTCTGACACCCGTCACATTTCTTGACAGTTTTTTTTTTCCTGGCTTATTCTTTCCGTGCATTGTTCTCTTTTTTGGAGTACCTTGAAATAAATTTTTTTCGATTTGGGATGTTGCCGCTTAATCAGAAAATCAGAGAGGTATGGAGAAATCCGGGACCTTCTTTAAATAGGTCTAAAGGTTCAGTTGCAAAATTATTTGTAATTATAAGCTGCAATGGTGGCAGCATACCGGCCTTGGGACGTTTGAATCCAAGATGGCGGTTTACTAAAATTTTTTTTTTTTTTAGAATTAGTTTTACTTATTTTATGTTATCACTCAGACACGAAAATGACTAATACGAATGCAAAAGTGCATTAAGACAAGACATTTTTCGTAAGAACCGTGCGAAAACAAAAAAATGTCTTGTGATAAGTCATTTCGGTTTGCCTTGGGGTAAAATGTCTTGCCACGCAACATTTTATTTTCTTTTGCAACTATTGGCGACACTGTCGGACAGTATGATATCGGAATCAACATGGCGGCTCGCGAAAACGATAATTATTATTTAATGAAGTAAAAACGTGGTATCGTTTTAATTTTTATTTTAAAAACTTGTATCATGGATTAAACAAGATGAATATTGCAGATTTTTATATTCAGGTAACTTAAATGAAATATTTTCTTTAAAAAAATTGAACTGAAATCTAACATTGTCCAATGCAGATGATAGGTTATGTTTAAGTTATGTTGTTACTACGAAGCTACAAAAAACGAAGTTACAGAGTTACAAAAAACGAACTAAAAACATAATTTTTTCTATTGATGTTTCATATAGTTATTTTATTTACATTGTGTAGTGTGAAATTGTTTGATACACGCGAGCATGAACGGTATTTTCATTATAACGTAATATATAAATTCTACATAAGACGCCATTTTGTTTGTTTACAATATACGACTTGCTCACAGCCGAGCTGACGACTTGCGACAAGTCAGAAAATGTCTTGACTCAAAACAAAAGCGTTCAAAGCACAATAACCGTTTATGCTAAGTTAATTTGTTTTCTGAGCGATGGGCTTGTTTTCACAAGAGATGACGACTTGCTTAACTTGTGGCTCTCTGTTACTTTTGTGACAAGTCCTAACCTGAACGCACTTAAAATGCTGTACGTCCGATTAAAATAATTTAATTTTCTGAAAAATGTTACTAGCGTGGAAATTTTAGAAAATTGAATTGAATTTTTTATTAAATTCCCTGGAGTGGGTTTAAAACCGAACGGCGAACGCTTATCTTTTAAGTCGCTGATCGACTCTTTTAATTAAATGTTCAAAAAAATTCGCTTTGTTGATAAGTAAAATCTTAGTGACATTTTGAAAAAAACAATGATGTCACATATCAATGACCTTAATTCAAAAATATAACACCAGATGGAATTGGCGTGTCCGGGAGGAAGTTGTAAAAAAAAAAATTCACTTTTAAAGAAGTATTTATTTCATCTTTTTCTTTTCATAAAATGAAATATAAAAAATATGCTTATGGATGGCATAAACAAACGGGGAGGAAAAGCACCCGCGATTTAAAAAATGAAATGAGAAAAAGCGGAGAAAGATTTTCGCTACTTTTTTTAACGCGTTTTCTATATTTTTTATGTATTCGTATAAAAGTTTTCAAAGCTTTTTTTTTTTTTAAGGAAAAGTAAACGTGCTCATAATGCGTTTTAATTCTTCGCTTTCACCGTAGCTAAAAATCTCTGTGCTTTCTTTATGAATTTTATTTGGCAAATTTTAAATCATAATTTTAAAGACAAACTTTTTTCCCCCTTCAACTTTATCTTTTTTTTTTTTTTTTTTTTAAGGAAGAGGAAAAGAAAAAAGAAAATGCTGTTCTTTGCAGTTTCTTTTCTTTTTTATTGTTTTTTATAACCCGGGTTCCGGAAGTGGTCAGCAAACCCGTTTTGTATATTCCATGACTGAAAAGAGAATACATGAGGCGAGCCAGATAAATGAGATATTTATCTAGTTCCCGAGGATGGGGACAAAGTCGATTCTTCGCTTCAGTAGGTCGAGGAGAGAGTACTCTTTGCATAACAATTAATCTCATCACAAGTCATTACATCCTTACAATCCACGACGACGCGCCTGATACTCCTCTTTTATTCTCTACCTCCCCCCATCCCCGGAGCGGTCCCTTTAACCCCTTTTTCATCTTGAAGACAGTCCTTTCTTTTAAGCTTCGCTTTGTTGCCATATATAAATTTTAAGATAAAGGAAACCTTTATTTTAAATTTGTTTTTATTGAAACTATGGGTTGTTGCAGGTGATTAGGTCTCATAAACCTTTCCTTTCCGAAAAATAAAAGCCTGGACATATGTCATTTGGTTTAAGTGCCGTTGTTGCTTAATTTGTTTTGGAAAATAAACATTGTTACCAACATGAACTTTGTTTTCCAAAACAAACTATGAGGAAATGGAACTTTACCCAAACGGCATGTCCAGTAGTGGTGAGCCTGTCCACGTCAAAAAGGGTCGGCGGGGTCATGTGAGGGATCCCGGATTTTTTTTTCGATAATTGGTAGGGTAATATGGATAAACAAAGTGACCTACCACCTTTTGGTTCGATCACGCCTTTTAACGGAGTTATGCATATTTGAAATTTAAAAAAATTTTTTTTAGCCAAAACAAAAAAAAAAAAAAAAAAAAAAAAAAAAATTAAATGGGTTGATTTTGTTTTTTTCGTCTCATGTCCTTATTTTTTAACCGATTTAGGTCGGGGAGGTCTTAAAGTGCTGAATCGAGTGTACCTTACACTATTTGGCCGGGCCGCCATGGCGGCCATCTTGAAAAAATGGCGGCCGGAAACCTACCAAATCTTCAACTGCTTCTACAACCTTTTTTTCATAAAAAAATTTTTTTTTTTATAGACTTTCGATTGGTTATAGGGAGAATTTGGGCCCGCACTTGCGTGGGGGTCAAAAAATTCATTTTTTGACAATCCAACCATTAAATTAACATAATGAATCTTTCGTGGTTTTTCACCGGATATTTTAGTGTTGTTAGCATAATAGTCAGTGTAGGCTTTAAATATTGGTTCGCAGGGCAAATATTAATGTTTTAGGACTTACAACAAATACTTTTATTGAGGCAGTGCCAATTTTTTATTTTATTTTAGAATTTTATTTGCAATTTTTGCTGTGATTAATGGTAGTAGGAAAATAATTGCTTTACAATAATAATAATAATAATATATTCTATGTAAGGTATCCGTTATTTTGGCAATTTTCGAATTTCAAATCGCGTATTCCCAAAAATGGTTCTCCTTGGTGAACTGATAAACCGGAATTTTTTTTAAATTTTTTACTCGCCGTGAAAGCGTGGCAACTTGAGCTTAAAGTTCCGAAAATTGTCATAAGAAAAAAATCGACCATTTTTTTTTTCCGCGAAAAAATTTGGTTTTTTTATCGGAAATTTTTCGTAGATCACGAATCTGAAGTCCGTTTTTTTATACCTGGTCTTGTTTTTGAGCCAGAGACTAAAATACGAGTGAAACTGAGGACTTGCTATGGCTTTTCACTTTACCACGTTTTTTTGCCATATTTTGGCTTTTAGCTCAAAAACCGGACTGACTAGATATAAGAAAAACGGATTTTAGATTCGTGATCTACGGAAAATTTCCGATAAAAAACCATATTTTTTGGCAAAAAAAAAAAAAAAAAAAAAAAAAAAAAAAAAAAAAAATTGTCGATTTTTTTTTCTTGCAGCAATTTTTGGAATTTTAACTTTTTCCCGGCGGCTATCGTATATATGTGGTTTGGAAAAGTCGTATCAATTGATGGCTGTCGTATATTTACGATTGGGGAAAATCTTCGGAAAATCCCGGAAATCTAAAGTGCATTTCCCCAATTCTGCCTTAACCAAATTTGAAGCCCATTCCTAAAGCTACACCTGAAAGTATGGCGGGTTGCATAACAATTTTTTGAAGGGGCTCTGCAATTTTTAAAAAAATACTCACAAAATCAGCCGTCATGAAAATAGCTTTTCATCAAAAGGATGCCGTCCAGAAAGGGTTAAGCTCAATTCGCCACGCTTTCCCATCGAGTAAAAAATTAAAAAAAAAAATCGGGCTTATCAGTACACACCAAAGAGAACTATTTTTGGGGGTAAAAGATTTGAATTTCGAAAATTGCCAAAATAAGGGACACCCTAATAATGTCCATTTCTCATCGGCCACGTAATGCGAAATGAGAAATACCGCCTCCTTCAGCTTGTGATGGAGGGAAAGATCGAGGGTAAGCGCGGTCAGGGTCGTAGGAAAACCTCGTGACTCAAAAATCTCAGGGACTGGTTTGGTGTCGATTCCTTGGGTCTTTTTCGAGCAGCGGTCGATAAAGTTAAAGTAGTCCAGATGATAGCCAATCTTCGTCGCGGAGCTGGCACTTAAAAGAAGAAGAATAATGTCCAGTCTTCAAAAGAGTATTTTCAGGTACTTTTATTTTTGAAAAATTTTGAAGTAAAAATAAAATACATGAATTAAAAAATTATTTGTCATAAAAAGTATTAAGAAAATTGTTTTTCTGTATGCAATAATTTGTTAAAGTTGGGGGTTAAAAATTGTAAATCAAAACTGTCGGATTAAGCTCGGAAGCGTTGTGACGTCATATGTTAATATCGTTCTGCCCAAAAATATTTTCCAAGAATGCGGTAGCTTGGTTTATAAACATTGAAAGCATCGCATTCTATGACAAATTTTCCGGTAGAACGATATTAACATAGGTACGACTGTCACAACGCTTTCGCGCTTATCCGGACAATTTGATTTACAATTTTTAACCCCCAACTTTAATAAATTATTGCATAAAGAGAAAAAAACATTTTTTTAATGTTTTTTATTACACAAATAATTCTTAAGTGTATGTACTTTGTTTTTACGCCAAAATTTTTCAAAAATAAAAATACCTGAAAATGCCCTATTGGCCGGAGATGTTCTGCCGGGAACTTTTGTGCCGTAGAATATTCTCAGCCATTTTTCAGAATTGTTTACTACGATCGGTATATTTCTTTTGTCTTAACCGGACTTTAAACGCAGGTATTATAGCGTGATTGAATGACATAAGCATTCATTTGGGTTGAAACGGTTATAAAGTCTGATTGGCAGTTGCTGAGAAATTTCTCCGGGAGTTATTTTACATTTTCCTGTAACCCCTTTTTAGAAAATATTTAAATCATTTTCCTACTAATATTTTATTAACAGCTCGGAACAAAATGCTTTCCTGGCAAATATTTCTTTCCCTTTTTTTTTTCTTCTTTAACGATAATTTAATATGCTTGGATAAATAACTTTAAATTTAAATTTATCCCGCTTACATTATAATATAGTAAAGAACCTTCTTCCCAGTTTTCTCCTCCCGATTTTCATTCACCGGTTTTATTGTCGTAGTAAAACGAAACATAAAATGCGACAATGGCGTGAATAATTGTTTAGCGTAATGTTAAATATGAGATCTCATTTGCATTTGAGTTGTAATCAAAGTTTTCAACCCACTTTGTAACCGTATTTTGAGAGTTTGAAAAGGGTAACAATATATATCTTTGAAGGGAATTTGGGACGGGGGGGATAGGAGGAAGGGGGGGATTTTTGATGTGATGAAATCATTAAAAGGACATTTCCTGCCAGTTCAAACGCTTTGGGGGCTTTATGTCTGGGATTTACCGAGTCCCCGTAGTTTGATATATACTTTTTGTTTATATGAGCATCCTGTCCTTCCGTACCTTGGGTGTAATCCTCCCTTTTTAGTAAACTCTCCCGGCTCTTTATTATCTCCCAAGGATCAAAAAGTTTATGCTTTTGAAAAAAAAAAATAATATATTGAAAAGGGTTTTCATATCTCGATTAAACGGTTTTATACAAAAAAAGAATTTTTTGAAAAAAAAAAAAAAAAAAAAAAAAAGGAAATTGTTATGGTCATACGAAAAAGATTACACGCGGTTGATTATTTCATTCGATGAAATAAAAAGAATTCAATACTCCATCAAGATAAAGGGGAGAAGAAAGGGGGGGGGGGGAAGTCAAAAAGCCGACAGGCAAAAGCTACGAGACTTTTCAATTAAAAAGTGAATGTTGGAAGGAAAGATAAGGATACGGCGAAGAATAAATGAAAAGAACCGGAGAGTAAATCTGGAAGCGAAAAAGCTAGGAAGAAGGAAGAAAAAAAAAAAAAAAAAAAAAAAAGGGTTATATAGAAAATAAACGGATTATTACAATCTGGAGAAAAAAAAAAAAAACCAAGGGAACCGATACAATTCCATTTTCCCTTTTCTTTTCTTTCGGATTTTATTTTCGGAAATTTTTATATATTTGCTTAAATTTTTTTTTTTAGGATTCAAATGATATAATCAAGTTGGAGAGAGAGATAAAAGACAAAGTGTGTAGAGGTAGCTAGGGGATGTTGAAATGTCATCTAAGTAATGGACTGAGAAGTTTCTAGTCGACTGAGCACCAAAGACCAAATTAACATGTGTTAAATTGTGTGTACTGCTTCAATGGGCATTGACTTGGGCTTGGTTTTGCGGTGCCCTGATTAATTCCTCAACTTTCATTCCGTTAGCAATAAATAAGGAAATAAGCTATCACGGTTGATTTTATTTTGGTAGCATCAGCGGGGAAAATCAAATTCAAAAGGGAATAATGTTTGGTTCTGTTTTTAATAGTGCGGGATAGTTTCGATGTTTTCCTCTTTGCTTTGGAATGTCCGTTTTGTTTTCTTTCTTTTTCTTATTTATTTATTTATTTATTTATTTATTTATTTATTTTTAAAAAGCTGGAAGGACTGCAGCAGAATGGCAGCAAAATATTTGGATAAAGCAAGGAATGGTCAATTTAAAGGAGATATAGCCAGAAAGTGATGAGCTATGGATGCGTTGGATAACGATTTAAACCATTGCAGTCGGAAGTCTATTTCCCTTATGACATTACAGGGGCGGCATTAATGTTCAATGGTTTTCGATGATATTTTGATACAGCAATGCCCACATAGATCATTGGCATTGTCAAAACATTTTTGGTGGTGCACCACCTAGACCGCCAAAAATCATTTTCCCAAGAAAAAGTGAGTTATAAGTCCGACAGACGCACCAGAATTTTAATTCTTTTTTTTTTACATTTACCAGAATTTTGACAGAAGAATGACATTAAATAAACAACTTTATTACCGACGAATTTAAGGTGGAATATCAGCCACTTGTGAGTCAAATCAGGTCCTTGGAAAATAAAAATTAAATTCACCCGTTAAGTAAATTTATCTTAGTTAAAAATTAATTTAAGACTTTTCCTTTTTTTTTAATAACTACTATAATTTATTTATTTATATGTACGTTTACAATTTTTCGACATAAGATGTTCAACTGAGCATCCTTTTAAAAACAGTTTTTAGGTTGGTAACAAAACGGAAAATAAGAAAATGGCAAAAAGTTTACAAACAAAGCATCTTATATCGAAAAATTGTAAACGTATATATAAATAAATAAATTATACTAGTTATTAAAAAAAAGGAAAAGTCTTAAATTAATTTTTAACTAAGATAAATTTACTTAACGGGTGAATTTAATTTTTATTTTCCAAGGATCTGATTTGACTCACAAGTGGCTGATATTCCACCTTAAAAAAACTGAAAATCACAACTTTGCCTTGGCCTAGTAAATTATTAAAAAACTTTTAGGGATTCAGAAAATTAGGAAAAACATCCAGTTTTGGAAACTTTATTTTAGGAATAAAAAATTTTAAGGAAATAAAATAGTTAGGAAAAAAATTTTAGGAATTAAAAGTTTTAGAAAAAATGGATTAGGAAAAAATGGTAGGGAATCACTGCAACATGCTTTACGTCTCCCAACAGTCCGTCCTATTTTTGCGTTCCCATCCATTTTCCTAAAAGAATAAACTCCTTAAATTGTTTCCCTAAAAATGTTGGTTCCTAAAATTTTTTTCCTAATTTTCAATTTTCCCAAAATTTTTCGATTCCTAAAATAAAATTTCCTAAAATGAATATTTTTCCTAATTTTTAAATCCCTAAACGGATTTTAGTAAATTTTGTTTTAAGAAATTTTATTTCAGGAATCAAGAAATTTGAAGGAAATAAATTAGTTAGGAAAAAAGTTTTAGGAACCAAAAGTTTTAGGAAAAATGGTAGGGAATCACTGCAACATGCTTAACGTTTTCCAACAGTCCGTCCTATTTTTGCTTTCCCGACCATTTTTTCGAATCAGTTTTTCCTAAAAAAATAAATTCCTAATCCGTTTTTCCTAAAAAAATAAATTCCTTAAATTGTTTTCCTAAAAATTTTAATTCCTAAAATTTTTGCTAACAATTTTTTTTTCCTAATTTTCGATTTTCTCAAAATTTTTTGATTCCTAAAATAATATTTCCTAAAATGAATATTTTTCCTAATTTTTTAAATCCCTAAAAAGATTTTAGTAAATTTTATTTTAGGGATTTTAATTAATTTTATTTTAGAAATCAAAAAATTTTACAAATCAAAAGTTTTCCAACAGCCCGTCCTATTTTTGCCTTACCATTTTTTCTAATCCGTTTTTGCTCAAAAAATAAATTCCTTAAATTGTTTTCTAAAAATTATGGTTCCTAAAATTTTTTTCCTGAACTATTTTTTTTCCTAATTTTCAATTTTCCCAAAATTTTTTGATTCCTAAAATAAAATTTCCTAAAATGAATATTTTTCCTAATTTTTTAAATCCCTAAATGAATTTTTGTAAATTTTACTTTAGGGATTTTAAGAAATTTTAATTTAGGAGACAAAAAAATTTAAGGAAATAAAAAATTTTAGGAACCAAAAGTTTTCGGAAAAATGGATTAGGAAAAATGGTAATGAATCACTGCAGCTTGCTTAAAGTCTTCCAACAATCCGTCCTATTTTTGCGTTCTCGACCATTTTTTCGAATCCGTTTTTCCTAAAAAAAAAATAAATTCCTTACATTGTTTTCCTAAAAATTTTGGTTCCTAAAATTTTTCTCCTAGACTATTTTTTTCCCTAATTTTCAATTTTCCCAAAATTTTTTGATTCCTAAAATAAAATTTCCTAAAGTGAATATTTTTCCGAATTTTTTATATTTTATAAAGGGATTTTAATAAATTTTATATTAGGGATTTTAAGATTTATTTCAGGAATCAAAAAATTTAAAAAAAAATTAAAAATTAGAAAAAAAAGTCAGGAAAACAATTTTGTGAAGCAAAAATTTGTAGAAAAAATGGATTAAAAATTTTTTTTAAGGAAAAGTGGTAGATAATCCGATTTTTGACTCGCAGCTCATTTTTATACTTCATTCATATATCCATTCATTTATTTTTCAATCGGAATTCCCCCACTCCGCACCCCCGCTTTGGTCCGTCTTCAATCGAAAGGTTTCACGTATAAGGGCTGTGATAAGTTAATTAAATCCTTTCCAACCGGAAACTATCCGCATAAATTAGATTTCCGGTTTGACTTTCAGTTGTAAAACACGGTCGTGCTGCCGGTTTTATTAGGGAAAAAACCTTTTTTTTTCTCCGAGGAGCTCCGAAAATGATATCAGTATCGGCTATACGAAATTAAAATACCGAATCGGATGTTTCTTAAAAAGATGTAACTGACATAGGTGATAAAGTACATTCCGGATGAAATGATTTCAAATACATTCCAACAAAAATCCATGGAAACGTTCTTCGAAATCGTATTATTTATTTCAATATGAAATTCTTATTTTCTATAGATTACAACGCGGGGGGATATATGATGTAAAATATTTTTCGTAAAATACTGCGTATATCTCGATCCCGATTTTTCAAGTTTTAAAATTCGAGGATTTTGAAAATGTGTATCCGATTTCGATATTATTGCGAAAAATAATTTCTGTTCCGGGGAGAGAGTAAAGCCCTCTTTTGCTTCATCTATTCCCCCTCCCCTTCGACAACTCCCCCACAAACTCCCTTGTTACGTCTTTTGTTATAACTCCGGAAGGTTTTGATTTTTTTTCCCGAGATTTGAAGGAAATAAAATACAACAGGAATCCTTCGATTGAACTCACAAAATTGATGACAATAAAATGGGTTTTTGCCCGAGATCCGAATAACATTTTTGCTCCCTGTGTCAATGGATCAAGAACATGGCTTTTGAACTGGATTTGTTATTCTTATTTTTATTTTTATTTATATATTAAAATTTGTGAATTTATTTATTTACTTTCAATAATTCCAAGCGTAGGAGGCCAGATGATGGGGATATTCACTTGGGCGTATCGAAATTTGGAAATTTTCGAATTCGAACATGGCACTATGCGGAAAAGTTGTGACTTAGGGTCAATAGTAACTTGGAATTTTTTAAAATTTTTTGGCCAGAACTTTCTGCCCTCTCGCTCGATTGGCTTTTAAGTTTTACATGTTAAAGGATACCGTAGCAGGGGGCTACTTTTTACTCCAGGGGGTTACTTTTGACACTTTTATTTTTTAAAAATACTTGAAAACGGCTAAGAATTTTTTCAAAAATTAAACTTATTTTAAGTTATTGATTATTTTCGAGTGTTATGTTCAAGCCTAGTTGCCTAAACTTGTTCTATTTTGAAAGTATTAAGTTTTTAATACGAAAAAAAAAATTAAGAAATCAAGCAACCTAAAATACTGAGATGCATTCTGATGCATCCACCGGTCAAATTGAAATTAAATTGATTTTCGTAATTTTCCGTATATAGTCCCTTAAACAATTATCCTAATTTCAGTCAAAATTAAACTATCAGAAGACAAAAAAAATTGAAAAAAAAAAAAAAAAAAAAAAAAAAATTACGATCAAGGGGGTTACTATTTACAGATATTTCAATGGCGATGTCCTATGTGTGCTAAATCCACAACAAATCGACAACGTTTCAAGGTTTTTATTACGTTTTTACTACGTTCGTACTACTACTTACGTTTTTACGTACTACTAATTTTTTTTTTAAATAAATAGCGATAGTCATTAATAGAACATCCAAAAAGGTACAAATCGTTTTATTAAGACATTTCCCATTTACAGAAGCCAATAATTTGTCATGTCTTCTTCAATTATTAAGGATATAGAGGGCGAGCGGTAGTCCATTGGTAAGACTCTGGATTCGCACGCGGAATGTCCGCGGTCAAGTGAAGTTTATACCATGCATTCACCTCTTGATTCTTGTTATGAGATCAAAGTGAAGTCATATTGTGATGCCCAACACGGTTCGGAACCCGCGTCTAAATATAGTAGGTCCCTTTCATCGCCCATTATGAGAGCTGTAGTTTTTACGGTCTAGGTATAAAAAGAAATTAAAAAAAAAAAAAAAATGGAAAGTAGTGGGATAGACCGTAAGTCTACAGTACCTCCCCTTAAGCTTCATTGCAGAGAAGGGTAGGCTTTATTTATTTATTTATTATTTAATTATTAAGGATATTCAGGTATAAACATAATTGTAAAAAGTAACCCCGTTTTTGTTAGAACGACACCTTATTCGTGTTAGAACAAGTACAGTTACAGGGTATCAAATTTAAGCTGAAGAAGGTCTCTAAAAGTTGGTATAAACAGATATTAATTTTGTGCTACATTTTACATCTTTTTTTGAAAAAAAAAACGTGAAAAGGTGTAAAAAGTAACCCCCTGTTACGGTATTAAAATTCTTCTTTAGGCCCGAAATTTTAGTAAATACAGCGCTGTATTTACTAAAATTTTGGGCCAAAGAAGAATTTAAATACCGTAACAGGGGGTTACTTTTTACACCTTTTCACGTTTTTTTGTATTCACTAAAATTTTGGGCCTAAAGAAGAATTTTAATATCGTAACAGGGGGTTACTTTTTACACTATTTCACGTTTTTTTTTTGTATTTACTGAAATTTTGGGCCTAAAGAAGAATTTTAATACCGTAACAGGGGGTTACTTTTTACATTCTTTCACGTTTTTTTTTCCAAAAACAGATGTAAAATGTAGAACAAAATCCATATCTGTTTATACCAACGTTGAGACGCGTTAAAAAAAAAAAAATTGACAATTTTTTTTCCCCGGGAAAAAATGTGGTTTCTTAGCAAAAATTTTCCGTAGATAACGAATCTGAAGTCCTTTTTTTTATATTTCGTCCTGTTTTCCAGCTGAAACCCAAAAACATTTCCACTTTCTAAGTGCAATCATCAAAACTATGCCTCCGAATCCAAAGAGATAAGCTTTTCCGATTTATCATCCGAAAAGATTTTCCTAGCTAATTGCTTCAAGTCGATACGAAAGAAAAAAAAAGGTCATAAAATATTGTAGCAATTAAAAGATGATTGACAAGGTAGCAATAGTACTGAAGCGAAAAAAATAGCTGAAACTTTTTCACGTGAACGGATGAAATTAAAGGTCTTATGATATAATCAGAAGAAAATCGTGTTAAGCAAGGTCGTCAGTGGAAAATGAGAGCTTATTCTTCGATCCTTTCAAGCATAATACTAACTGATGTTCACTTGGTTGGCTTTGTCAACTCTAAGGAGATAATTAGGTTCTTTCTGTTTTTGTGACGCTCCATCCTTATAGCAAATTTTCGATACAATTATCTTTTACCCTCCCCTTCTTTATATACAGCTAACGAGGGGATTATCCTGAGAAAATTTCTATAACTTGAACTTTAATTTGTCATCGCTTTTATTCATTTCGGAGATGGAGGATGTTTGACCGGGGCGGAATGAATTCTTATATACTAAGGGTTTGTGTGGTCGTAAAAATGAGGCAATTTCTTTTGTTTGCTTTTTATATACGGATTTATTATTTTCTTCCTAAAGCAAAAAGGAAAAAAAATATATATAGGAATAGAAATAGATTTTTTTCCTTCCGGATTAATATCGATTTAACGAAGGCTACGGCATTATAATTATCTTTCAAAATATATAAGAAAAAATGCCTTGTTAAAAATAAGCCGTCAAAAATGCTTCACGTTATCTTCCTCCTCAGTGAGAAAATTCATTGTTTTTATTTTTTTCCCCCTTATTTTCATTTTTTTTTCCTTTCCTTTTTTTCCGACTCCCTACTTGCTTTATGAATCGCATAATAAATTAAGTTTACTGAACTGGAAAATATGAATTTTAATATTCATTCCGACTGATCAACGAATCCGATTCGTCAGATATGCAAGATGCGTAGTGCACATTCAAATTTTCTTCCTCCCTTTTTTGACGGTGTTCCCAACGTAAAAAAAATTAAAATTCATCAATTTTGATTTAGTTTTTTTTTATGCCGTTGGAACATGTTTTTAGTAGATATCGGGAATCTAGGTTATAGTTAATCCTTTTCCTACTCTTTAATAAGGCATGGTGGTGTTGCAGGACGTAACCTGATTTACCATGTTCCAACTTACACGGTCTAATATTATAAACTCGCTCAGAGATAGGAAAAAATTTCGCTCCTCTTCCCGGTTTCGCGTCTACATCGTTGACAACAAGCAACTCCGGCTACCGTAACACAGGGCTACTTTTTATTCCAGGGGGTTACTTTTGACACTTTTATTTTTTAAAAAATACTTAAAAATGGCTAAGTATTTTTTCAAAAATTGAACTTATTCTAAATGATTGATTATTTTCGAGTGTCATGTTCAAGCCTAGTTGCCTAAACTTGTTTCAAAATAAAAATATTAAGTTTTTAATACGGAAAAAAAAATGGAGAAATTACGCAGCCTAAAATTATAAGATGCATTCTGCTGCACCCACCGGTAAAATGGAAATTCAATTACTTTTCGCACTTGCCCCTTATATATAGTTGTTTAAACGATCATCTTAATTTCGCTCAAAATTAAACTTATTAGAAGCCAAAAAAAAAAAATTGGAAAGAAAAAAAAAATTACGATCAAGGGGGTTACTTTTTACAGATATTTCAATGGCGATGTTCTATTTGTGCTAAATCCACAACGAATCGACAACGTTTCCAAGGTTTTGATTACCGTAGATTGGGGTGAAGTTGCGGGGAAGCCAACCGCGTACCCATCAAACGCGGCGTTCGACAAGGTTGTGTGCTTTCACCAGCACTTTTCAATGTTTATTCAGAAGTGGTTTTTCTTGAGGCTCTTGAGAATTGCAAAGAAGGAGTCCGTATCGGAGGCGAAACGATCAGCGATGTTCGTTATGCTGACGATTCGGATCTTCTAGCGGAAAGTATCGAAGATCTACAGGCGTTGGTTGATGCTGTTGATGAGGCGTGTGCCAGGTATGGGTTAACCATAAACATCGAGAAAACGAAGTTCATGGTCGTAAGCAAAAATGATGTAGGTGCGGTAAATTTGAGAATCCGAGGAAAGGACATAGACCGCGTAACCCATCACAAGTATTTAGGCTCTTGGCTGAATGAGACAGCGGACCCCGACGAGGAAATCCGAGCTCGAATTGAAATTGCCAGGTCGGCATTTATGCGTATGAGGAATGTGTTATGTTGTCGGTCTTTAAAATTATCCGTACGTCTTAAGGTTCTCCGGTGCTATGTTTGGTCAACTCTTTTTTATGGATGCGAGACCTGGACTCTCAAAGTTTCCATGATGAATCGACTTGAAGCTTTTGAGATGTGGTGCTACCGTAGAATCCTTCGAATTTCATGGGTCGATCGGGTAACCAACGACGAGGTTTTGCGAAGATTGCGTAGGGAGAGAGAAGTTTTGCAAATCGTAAAACGACGGAAGTTGGAATACTTCGGTCATTTTCTGAGAGGACCTAAATATGAGCTTCTGAAGACGATCATTCAGGGGCCTTTCGAAGGAAAAAGGAGAATAGGCCGGAAGAACTTATCGTGGTTGCGTAATTTAAGAGCTTGGACCGGCTTAAGTGTCGAGGAGCTCTTCAGGATTGCCCCCGATAGAGACGAATATAAAAGTCTCATTGATGGTCGCCTACGCCTGGACACAGGTATGGCACCGTAAGAAGAAGGAGTGAAGTTGAAAGATTTTGGAGTTTACTTGCTCATAAAATCTTTATTAATAATTATTTTTTCTTCAAATTTTTTTTAAAATTTGGGTCTCCACTAGAAGTTTTAATCCCGAGAATTTCAATTTTTTTTGACTTTTTCGAAAGCTCGAAAAAAATTAAAAACCCCTTCTTTTCAACTTCACCCCACGGTGGGGTGAAGTTGAAAGCTGTTTTATTTTTTCCATTTGGGTCCTTCGAAACGCCCAATTTTACTTAAAATTGTATTCCAAACAATTATAATGACGGATAGTAATATATTTCATGTGCAATCAATCTTTGTTGGTCCTCGAAAGCCAAACAATGTTAGCTTTCAACTTCACCCCATGTTTGAAGTCAAACTGTACAGGAATTAAAGCTAATTTCCTCTAAACCTTTGAAAAGAAGGAAAGAATCGGAATTTTCGGATGGTTTATTTGCTCTCTTGCCTTAATTTTCAAAACAGCACCCAGGAAATGTTTTCCAGAAGCAAAATTTGGCAAAAGCTTTAAGTCTGCGACCTTTCAACTTCACCCCATGTCTCTCTTAAAATCAAAAATTTTTCAAAAAAGCTGTGATTATCAAAGCCTGAAAGCAAATATACTGATTTTTTGTAACGAAATAAAAAGATAAGAATATTCCACGTCGAATAAAAGGGCTTTAAAATTTCTGAAGAAATTAAAAAGCACTAGCAGAAGTAAAAGTTTCGAAACTACCAAAAAGTTGCCATTTTTGTCATCCGCACAAAAGTTAAACAAGAATAGATGCTAAAATAGATATGAATTTGCAGCTTTCATATTTATACTACATAAGTATCCAGTAAGCAATATCATCTTAATGAAACAAAAAATTTTTATTTTTAGTGCCAAAAATAAACCTTAAATGGTTTTCGGAATTTCCTTTCAACTTCACCCCACCTTTCAACTTCACCCCAATCTACGGTACGTTTTTACTACGCTCACTAATTTTTTTAAATAATCAGCTACAGTCACTAATAGAACATCTAAAAAGGTAGCAATCGTTTTTTAAGACATTTTCCTTTTACAGAAGCCAATAATTTGTCATATCTTCTTCAATTATCAAAGATGTTCATACCTGAATATCATTAATATTAAAATTGTAAAAAGTAACCCCGTTTTCGATATAACAAAAACAGGGTTTTAGAATAAATTGATTCTTCACTTTGTGTCCAAAACCAAATTATATTTTTCTGTATAATAGGACGGCCGTTTCGGGCTAACTAACCCATCCCAACAAGTTTTAAGGTAAATCTTAAGGAAAATTGTTAATTTAAGTTTCTCATATTTTTGTTTATGTCGTTTCCACCATCTAAATTCGTTTACACCTAACTTTTTATCTATCGTTGTTCGCTAATATTGTTTTTAATTTTTATTGTAATCTTTTCAGCTGATGATGGGTTAGTTAGCCCGAAACGGCCGTCCTATTATACAGAAAAATATAATTTGGTTTTGGACACAAAGTGAAGAATCAATTTATTCTAAATCAATCCGTCCAACCGAGCTCACCTTTGTCTAAAGTAAAAACAGGGTTATTTTTAAAAATTTTTGATTGTGAAAAGTTTTTTTGATTGTAAAAGATTTTTTTGATCGTAAAAAGTAACCCCATTTTGGTTATAACAAAAACGGGGTTACTTTTTACAATCATTAATTGAACGACACCTTTTGTAAAATCGAGTTTTTATTCGTGCTAGAACAAGTATACCCAAGAAAAAGTAAGTTGTAAGTCCGACCAATACGTTATAACTCACTTTTTCCAGGGATTTGAAATTTTCAGAAAATTTCCGATAGGAAATGAACTTTTTCACACCAAAATACGGCTCTAATTTTTTCGGACCTTATGAGACTTCGAAAAACTCAAAAAAAGGAAATGTCTGGAACAAGTTTTGATTTGCAACAAAACCGGAATGTTTCACAACAAAACAAAAATGCTTGACAAGATATTTATTATAGTTTTCGCATGATTTTTAAGAAAATGTCTTGTCACAAATTTTTGTACAGATAAGTTATTCATCATTCCGAGCATAACTGTACCCAAAAAATAGAACCGAGCCTTTGACTCTCACGTAAAATATTTTCATTAAAAAAAAAAGACATCCTCGTGACAGCAGAATTATTATTTTTTTTCTTGTTTTTTCGGAAAAAAAAAGAACGATAAAATTTTTTTTTTTTTATACGTGGGAAGTTATAAAACTCGTTTTTTAACGCACTCAAAAAGAAACTTTTTCTTTTTTTATCGGTAAGAAATTAGAATTCCATGATAAAGATGAGTATAAAAAAAAAAAAAAAAAAAAAAAAAAAAAAAGAAAAAGAAAAGTCAGTGAAACACAGATTACTTTGAGCTTGAGAACACTCGACAATTAAACAAATCTTTATGCTCTTAGTCAACACTTTTTACGGAAAAATGAAAACATTTTCAAGTAGGATTATACCCTGCTTCTTGCTTTGTGATTTTTTTTTTTTCTTCTTTCTGCTTTTCCACGAGGAGGGAATTATTGTGCTCTCCCATTTGACTGTTACTTTTATACATATTTCCAGCGATAATGATGTTTTTTTTTATTCATCTTTTTCTTTCGAGTATACTACTGTGTATTTTTCATTTTCGATAAAAAATGTTAGACTTTTCTTTTTTTTTCGTTCCATCGTATTCAAAATCAATTCGCTTTTTTTTTTTTTTTTTTTTTACAAATGAGGAAAACGTAGAATTTTTCTTGCGCGCGATAAGTTCTTTTTGTTTTTTCATTTTACGGTACTTACGTTGCAATTAATGGATTTCTTTTCGGACGATTTCCGTGTATTTGTTTAAACTGTTTTCGTTTTTTGAAGCCGCGCCTTGTTATGGTTGGGAATGTTTATTCCCAAATACCATAACAAACGATTGGATTCAAGTCCGATCAGCTCCTGAACCTTGCAAAGATATTTGTTTGAAAATACCTTTGCAAGGTCCCTTTCAATATAAGGAGCAATCGGACCTGAAACGCGGTTAGTCAGTTTGTGAGTGTATCCGTTCGTGCAGTTCGATTAGTACGCGACTTTGAAAGCTGTGAAAACCTCTTGGCTTAGCAGTTTGGAAGATTATGTAAGTTGTTTCAGATAAATATACATATATATTTGTTACACAAGTTATAGATGAGTCTAGTTTGCATTTATTTCCCTAAGTCCTCCGACTTCACGCATACCAAATGGTGATAGCGAAAAAAAGGATCTGCTAGATCGGTCATTTTTCTTTCTCTTTTCCCTTTCAAAGAATAATAATTATAATAATAAGGAAATGAATTAAAAAGAGAGAAAAATCTTTATTTTGCAAAAAAAAAAAAGTGAAAGAAAGAATGTCAACACACCGATCAGCGGTCATGATGCGAACTTGACCCACTTATAACATTATTGCTTACATCAGCATTCGGCTATTTCAATTACCATATACAAACAAATGATCATCAATACATTGCAAAAAAAAAAAAAAGAGCAACATAACTAAACCAAGCAGAATGCCGATGTAAATTGAATCCTAACAAACTAACATTTTTTTTTTTTCTTTCCTTTTCGCTTACTCCCTCGTTCCTGCTCCCTTGCCATCCAGCATAACAACCTTTTTTTTAGAATAATCAATCCCGAAAATTACCAATAGGCCTTTAATTAACAATTCAAACAAAGACATTGGAATATTTTCCCTCTAGCAATTTCAAAAAAAAAAAAAACTCCTTTTACCTATCGGAAATCAGACACCAAAGACATAAGAAATCTCTTTCATTTTTTTTACGTTCCGAGTAAGACTGAATCATGGTGTCGTCATCAAACGTCAAAACAAAGTTTCTTTATTCATCATTATTTTAAACAAGTAATTGATCCGTTTTCATTTCATTTTTTTTCTCTACGGTCGAAATATTAAGTCTTAATCATTTTTTTTTTATATACACCAATAACAAATTTTTTTTTAATCAGAATGAATGGAAGGCAACATCTCCTATTTTCTTTTTCGTAAAGGTACAAAGCTTAAGGACGATAAATTCTTAAGGAAAACAGAACTTAGAAAATCAAAGACAAAAATCAAACGATCTATGTTTCGAACTCCGCCAAAAGATCCTACTAACCCAGGAACTAGTACAGACACGGCGGCTAGGCTATTAAATTTTTCCGTTAACAATCCGACTTTACCGCCAGCTCCCAAACTACCGGCACCTCCGGTGCCCATAACACAGCAAACTTCTACACCAAAAAATACAAATTCCTCGCCTCTTATCTTAAATTTACCGAAGCTTTCACCTATTGCACAACCGCTTGTAAATCCTCAAAACTCACCGACTAACAATCAAGCCGGAAACGGCTCAGGACACAACCGTATTCCGACGCCACCCCCTCTACCAGTAAATTTATTGTTTGTACAACAACCACCTGTAAATCCTCAAAATTTATCGGCTAACAATCAAGCCGGAAACGGCTCAGGACACAACCGTATTCCGACGCCACCTCCTCTACCGGCAAATTTACTGTTTGTACAACAACCGCTTGTTATTCAGCGAAATCAAGCCCATAGTTTCAACTCTTTGAACGCCACTAACAATTCCTCCGGGGCTCATCGAATTAATAATCCTAGCCGGATTATACCACCAAACCCACCTAGAGGTCATATTTCGGTGAATCTGATCACACCGAACTCCACCATGAATAATCCAGTAGCTCAAATAGGACCCGCCGAAAAAATAGGCTTAGCCGTCCATATCTCGACCTTTTCGGCTGACAATCCCTCAAGTTCGATCGAAGATCTCCTTACGCAAATTGAAACCGCCGCAGCAACCGGTAATTGGTCAGATAGGACTAAGAAAAATGTATTTTTTATGAAATTTCAAGGCAAAATAGCAAACGTTATCAGAAAAGATCCCACAATCAATGCAATTCAAGACTGGGATCAATTCAAGAATGCGGTAAGAGCTGCCACGGATACTCCTCAAGACATTCCGACAGCAAGTTTCAATTTGTTAAGCTGCACTCAGCAGCCGGGAGAAAAAGTCAACTTATTTATTGCCAGATTTGAAGAGCTTGCAGAAAAATTTTTTAGACTGCTAAATAACGACCCTCAAGCTCTTCTCCCAACTAATGATAAAATAAAAAAAGAACATTTTATCAACGGACTATCTAAGTCCCTTAAAGAGCATTTAGCCATTGCCGACCCGGCCTCTTACCAACAAGCCAAAACGCTGGCTAAGCAGTATGAGGCTAGGTTGCCTTCATTGGCAACCGCCAATGGCACTAGCTCAGCTCATGAGGTAGCCTTACTGGATAAGATCGACGATCTTATCAGCACTCTGAAAACTCAGAGTCAACCTCAAAGCCAACATGAAATCAATCTGTCGCAGACGCAAAAACAAAACTTCCGGCCTAAGAACACCCAATATAGGCCACAAAGCAATCAGCGTAACAATCCAAATAATCAACCTAGAAATAATTATGTTGATCGAAATACGTACCGCCAACAGCAAAATAGGCAAAATTTTCAGAGCCAAAAAGGTAATGCTAGTTGGCGGAACAATAATAACAATCGTTACAACAATAACAACGATCAATATAGTCCCAGAAACACCCAAAATCAAAGAATGAATTACCCCCGGCAGTACCACAACTCATTCAGACCCCAGAATAATCCTAGTCTAAGCATGCAAAATTTTGTAGCTAAAGCCTGTACTGAGGCAATAACAAAAATGCTAGCCGACAACCTTAGCCTCAACAACAACAACAGAGGCAAACCACAAAATAAAAACTCCAACCGCAAAAATAGGCAGCAGGAGGATGATTTAAACAACTAAACTCTGCTCAAAATGTTCCCGGGCAGAGTCACAAATCATCCTCTGGGTCCGAAGACATGCCCGAGGACGACGAGTGCGAAGAAATAATCGTCTCAAACCTGGACGATTATGACGACGCCCCGTGTGTCCTCCCTATGGGCATTGGGTCAGCTGAAAATATCAAAACCGAGCTACTGGATACTGGGGCCACTGTCCCATTATTAAAAAAATCAGCCCTTCCCCAAGACCTAATAAATGAAATTAAACCACAAAAAGTCAAAGTAAAAGGCATTACGGCCGAGCAGCTAAAACTGTTAGGTGCTTGCATAGTGCCCTACCACATTGGTGGTCACGTATTGAAGGCAAAAACATTTATAGTGGCTGATGACTGTACTGCACTGAAAACCGACGGCTTATTATCAAGAAAATTCCTGCGGGACAACCAGTTGTTTTTCAGAGGCCGGAATGACCTCATCTTATTCAGAGGCAAACTTTATAAACTGCTGATATACGGTCACAAAATTCAAGAACCCCAAGTGGCAGTTTTGGCTCCAGCCACCACCCTTAAGCCAAACACCATGACTACATTACCAATAAAACTCTCTGTTCGACCTAAACGTGGAAATTATATATTTTTACCGCATAAACAAACTATGCATGACAAAACAGTACAAATTTTGAACTCCGTTCATTCATTAAAAAATAAAAAACTAAATATCACCATTATAAACCAATCGGACGAAGAATGTTGCTTGACTAATAACACAATTTTAGGCCATTTAGCACCCCTTAACACTTCTAACATAGAATTAGCACTTATTGACATGCAAGACCCAGATGATCATGAATCAGTTCACTCAATTTTCGCCTGTGACCTAGCCCACAACTTGGGCTTTGAACAGGAAGAAAAAGATTGGGATAATTATTTAGAGAAATTATCCCAAACAAAAGACGTGATCAGTTTAGCAGAAACAGATCACCTAGACCCAGAAGTAAAAAAAGCACTACTCGAAGTGCTGGAAGAATATAGGTCCGTATTTTGGACCGAAGGTATGCAAATTAGTCGTACCAATTTAGTAGAAGCTCAAATTGACACTGGAGACAATCCTCCAGTGAACCTCCCAAGGTTTAAAACAGCTCAGAAACTGCTACAACCATTAGCAGAGCAAATTAATGAGCTGCTGAGTCAAGATATAATCCGACCAGTACAGAATCCAGTTTGGTGTTCACCATGCCTGTTAGTCACCAGGAAAACTCCTAAAGGAGTGTCCTACAGATTAGTTGTAGACTATAGGATGGTCAACTCCATTACTAAGCCTATATCGGCTTTAATCCCTGACATATTCACGTCATTGACTGAATTAGGCGGCAAAAATCTATACACGCAATTAGATTGTGTAAAAGGGTTCATGCAAATCCCTTTAAGAAAAGAAGATATTCCCAAATCTACGTTTGCATGCGAACTGGGGACATTCGCTTTTCAAACAATGCCTTTTGGGCTTAGAAACGCGTCAGCCATTTTTCAGTCAATGATGAACAATCTGTTCATCAAACATAAAGACTGGATTCAAGCCTATATAGACGACTTATTGCTCCACACCAAAGGTGGATACAAAGAGCACTTAGCTCGCCTTAGGCAAGCCCTCCAATAATAAAGGAGGCAAATCTCACCCTCCGCATTGATAAATGCAAATTCCTTCAAACTAAAGTAACTCATTTAGGTTTTGAAATTTCAGCCGAAGGCGTTAGGCCATCGGCTGATAGAGTTGAAATCGTAAAAAACTTCCCAAAACCTAAAACGCCCAAACAGGTCAAAAGCCTATTGGGCCTCATGCAATTTTTTTCACGTCATATTTTTAATTATGCCGAGCTTGCAGCTCCATTATCGGACCTAACTAGGCCGAAATCTAAATGGAAATGGACAGAAATTCACGACAAATGTTTCTTAGCACTCAAGCAAGAATTATCTAGAAGAATTCTGCTCACGATGCCCGACTTTAGCAAAGGATTTGCTATTTATGACGATGCATCAGCTAATGCAGTTTCGGCCATTCTTGTGCAAGATGACGAGAAAAACACTCCCATTTCACTGTCAGGAAGAAAGCTTTCCGACACAGAAAAGTGCTACGCAGCTTACAGAATAGAAATACTAGCTATTCTGCACGCAGTAGAGAAATATAGGCATTTCATTGTTGGCAGGAAAACAAAAATATATTCGGATCATATGGGCCTGATTTACCTTTTCAAAAGTTCAAGGCTAAAAAGCGTCTTACAGCGATACGCTCTCACTTTAAGTGAATTCGATCTCGAAATCATTCACATCCAAGGAAAAAAGAATACAGCCGCTGACACAGTGTCGAGGCTTCAGATTAACGAAGGTCACATATCCTTCCTGCCAGATGAAAAAAGAGGTAAACACGAGACATTCGAAGAATTCAAAGCTCGTTGGCTTGCTCAATTTCCCCCAGAAAAAATACCCATACCACCCCCTCCCCCTAAAGCAAAGCCAAAACCAGTAGAAATAAATATGCTAGATCACATGAGTGAACCCTATGGCAAGATCCCTCAAATCCCTCTAAGTCACATAATTTCTGAATTAGAAGTTATAGGCCAAGCAACATCGTCCATACAAAATTTTATAGAAAACTCAAGTCGTGAATGCTTAAATAATGACCTTATTACAAATTTAGAATTAGAATTACTAGATTTAATAGCTAGGTTAGAACTCCTAAAAATAACTTACGATTTAAGTTTAGCTTTAGATAACACTACCCAATACAAACAAATATTAAGTTTACTAAACTACATTAAGGACCTTAAGTCCAAAAGGTCAATAATTGCAGATTCCAATTCAGAATCTGTATTTAACATAACCGATATTTTACCTCAGCCAATTATTTCTAGAACTGAGGTAAAAGAAGCTCAAGTAAAGGACCCCTTTTATAAGCAAACCAAGGAACTGCTAAGTTCCAGTAGCAATAATAGCAAAGTTCGTAATACTAAGCGCAACTTTGCTCTGGATCCAAAAGATCAACTCTTATTTAGAGTAAATAAACAAGGATCTTTTGTAACCTATATTCCTCCCTCCATTCAAGAAATAGTAGTGGAAAAATTTCACAACTCCCCTTTCACGGCGCATGCTGGAACTAACAAAATAACAGATTTACTCAGACGAAAAATCTGGTTCAGAAAGATGGACCAAGTCGTCCATGAAGTTATAAAAAAGTGCAAAATTTGTTTACAGACGAAACCTAACCTAAAACCACTTTTACCTCCAATGGGCCGTTATGCCATTCCCGATACTCCAGGCAATGTCTGGAACATGGATTTCTACGGTCCCATTTTATCCAGAGCTCCAGAGGACCACGAAAATAAATACGGAGTCGTATTCTGTTGTAGGTTCTCTAACTGGATTGAATCTTATCCAATTCCAGACCTAACGGCTGGAACCCTAATAAACATAATTATGACAAAGATAATTCCCAGGCACGGACTGCCCACATTACTGTATAGTGACAACGGCAGTGCCTTTATAGCAGATGAATTTAAAGACTTCTGCAGCAAGATGCATATAAATCTCCAGCCAGTAAGTGCTTGGAGACCATGCTCAAACGGGAAAGCCGAATTATCGGTCAAGAAATTGAAATATGCCATAAAATCTCTCGTAAGAACCACTGAAGGCAGAATATCCTGGCAACAATTTTTGCCATACTGCCTCACTGCCTTACGCAGTTTGAAAAATGAAGCAACTGGCAAAACCCCATTTTTCATTCTCCATAATAGAGAAATGAGGCTACCAGTTGCAGCTCAACTTGAATTCAGTCAGTATCGGCTCGACGATTCTCAGACTGATCTCCAATTTGCCCTATGGAAAAAATCCTGGGATGAAGTCATAAAAAAGTCAGTAACATATCAAAGCAAATACGCAGATAGGTTCGACAAAAAATCAAAACCTAACAACCTTAAGATTAATCAAATAGTGTATTTAAAAAAGATGAGCTTCAATAACAAAGAATCAAAGCTTTACCAACCAAAATGGATAGGTCCTTACAAAATCCTAAAACTTTTTGGACCCAACGCCGTAATCCAGGAAATATCGAACCTAAATAATGTACAAATAATACACATTTCCAGGCTGAAACCTACAGACGAAGTTGATAAATCCATACCCTCCAGCAACAACTTAAAACCCGAAGTTGCAGCGCAAACACCCAATTCCGACACGAAAACAAAAACTAAACCTAACCTCAGCCATAAAACCAGAATATACAACAACTCCAATCACAAACCTTGCCAAAAAACTAACACTTATAACACTACGCATAAATATAATCTTAGAAGTAGAAATAAGAACTAATCTAAGCCTTAATTTTTCAGATTCTTCAAACTACTGTAAAATAATTCCTAACAAATACTCCAACAGAATGTTTTTTCCCTTAGCTATATTCTCAGCACTTTCCCTTTTGAGCACTAGGGTTAACACATTAGAATTCACCGCTCATGACTGTAGGGATACCAAGACAAAATTAGAGACATACTCGACAAAAACGATACAAGACTGTAAAAAACCTTTAATGACTACTAAAAATGTTTCCACAGTAGACATCGACGTTATCTTAAAGAAAAAATATGTAAAAATCGAGGCAATAGCCTGCAGACTCGAGATAACGGTCGAAATATTCTATTGTGGAAACCACCACATAAATTATAAAGAATTGCAGGCGACCGGCAAAATTTACCATGACTTTACGTACGATCAGTGCAAAGAACTCACTAAAACTAACATGTTTCACTACCCGTATCAGCCCAGTACAATACAAAAAGTCTCTCCTGACACTCTTAATGTTGGTAGGGTACATGTGGTAGGTACCGTAACCAACACTGGGAAGTGTCAAGGCTACGCCTACACCTTTATGAATATTCCTTATACTGAGAGTGTAGTGATTCATGATTTTACATTATACTACACAAATCTAAACGCGACTTTGGACACCTCGACAGATAACTTAAATGTAAGACAAACCACCTGCCAGTACAAAGACGGACAATGTACTGACCACCTAGGTCTCGGTAACGTCTTCTGGTCCGTAAACAAAAATATACAGTGTGACCTA
The DNA here is from genome assembly GCA_037577465.1 of Liposcelis bostrychophila. Classification (NCBI taxonomy): domain Eukaryota; kingdom Metazoa; phylum Arthropoda; class Insecta; order Psocodea; family Liposcelididae; genus Liposcelis; species Liposcelis bostrychophila. The sequence goes on from CM075212.1 coordinate 11,576,985, forward strand.
GCGACATATACCAGGTTATATAAAGGCCAGGCCACACTGACCAAAATGCTAGATCAAAGTACCGGTCTAGCTCATGAAATAATATCAGTAAAACAGGGCAACTTTTTATTTTCCTTAGAGAAAATGAATCAAGTTGTCGAATGTTTTACTAATTTTTATCTAACTGATCAGCATAACGTACTACTGCTGAATAACGGGCCACTAGAACTCGTAACAAACACCGATGTAGAACCCGAGAACATTGACATCGGCACCTACATAAACACGAAAACTAAGTACATAGTCGACCACTTACAAACTGACCTAGAATCAATGTACAACACAATAACCTATCAAAACTGCCTGACCAGACTCCAGAATTTTAGACTAGCACTTTCCCTGGCTTTTTTGGACCCAAATCAGTTTGCCTTCAGCGTGACGCGACAACCAGGAGTCGCAGCCGAAATAAGAGGAGAATCCATTATCCTCCTGAAATGTCCTGAAGTGAAGGTCAAACTGAGGCAAACTGATAGGTGCTTCCAAGAAATCCCTGCCTACCTAAATGACGAACCCGTTTTCGTATCCCCGAGAAACAGATTAATTTCGAAATTAGGTACCGAAATCCAATGCAATGACCTTTTGCCGTCAGCTTTCGAAATCGGCAACACCTGGTTAACTTTACCTCACAAACATGCCATGCAGAGCCCGTCAATTTTGGATCCTAATAAACTAGAACATAATGAAATCTGGAATGCAAAAAATATCCAAAATTTGGGCACTGCAGGCATTTACTCGCAAAAGGCCCTAACAGACTTTTCCCATAGAATATTATTTCAAAATGAGAGAAAAGCTGTAGGGGCCGTCCTGACAAATACCATTCTAAACCAACACCCCAATCTCCAAGGCCTCGACCTGAACAATCTTTTCACTGAAGTATCACTAAAAAAAGTGATAAGTCAGTGGAAGGACTATGTTTGGGGCAAGATGCAGGACTTTGGATTATTTTGGAGTGCTTGGGTTGGAATATTTGTCACAGGACAAATAATAATCAATGCGATAAATATAATATTTCGAGGTATAGCGATAAAGAAAGCTGTCGGCTGGTCATTCAAACTATTAGCAGCCATGCTGCATATCACGACGAACGCTATACTACACAACCAAAGAATAAAATTAGAAAAAGAGAACAAAAATTTAAGTCAAAATCAATTAGATCTCCCAATCGAAGACAAAAATAACCCTAGTGCTACCCCCAGAAATCCCAAAGTACCATTACCACCGCCATACAATCAAAAAAGCAGTAATGACGACATCGATCACTTGGTCTAGCGGTTTTATTAGAAGTCTGTGTGGGACAGAAGTCTGAAATTCCGCGAATCCTGCGCGCGAAGGATTCAAGCACCAGCGACGACGTCCAAACTACGCACCTGAAACTGGTAACTATGCGAAACACGGAAATCTTCAAAAAAAAAAAAAAAGAATAATTTTCCATTTTCCTTTTCTTCCTTTCTCTCCTTCAGTTCAAAAAAAAAAAAATTTTTTCCTTTTTTTTAGTCAACCCGATATCTAACAAAATCTAAAAATATTTTAACTCATCCTCATAACAAAAAAAAAAAAAGTAGCAAAAATAAAGAAAATTAACGAAGTATTCATATTTTTACTCAAAGTAAAATATTATTATTTCGTATTTTCACTCAAAATACAAAAATGCAAAATTTTTTTTTTCTTCGCTTATATTTCCTCCCTCTTTCTTAAAATCTTACACTTTTTCAAAAAAAAAAAAAAGAAAAGCAAATCTTTAAATAAATGAAAAAGATAAATTTATTAATTTATTAATTAAAATCTTTAACATAAAATGCACTATCACTTTCAAAATATTTTTTCTCTTAAACAAAAAAATTTTTTTTTCTCATCGCCGCGGGGGGGATCTGCGTTGAACCTGAGCTTGACGCAACCTTTGCTGTCCAGTCATTGCCCTTGGCTGTCCAATCACGGCCCTTTGCTGTCCAGACACCTCCCCTCGACCGCAACCTATAATCCTTGGCTGTCCAGACATCTCCTGTCGACCACAACCAATCACCCTGGCCTGTCCAGATATCTCCCGTCGACCACTATCGATCACCCTTGGGCGATCAACCACCGCCCTCGACCTCCCGTCGGTGGCACCTGTAAAAAAAAAAAAAAAAGAAAAAGAAGAGAGATTTAATAACAGGACTAGTGGTGCGGGAAAACGAAACCAAATACTTACGCATAAACATCCCCAACTCCCTTCTATTGAGCTCCACCCCATGGTGAGACTCAATAAGGAAGTTAATGTGCCTGACAAACCAGGCCGTCAGAGAACAAAATCTTGCCCGATTCAGTAATTCATTTCGGAAGTAATCTTTCAGGAGCCGGCAAATTAATTGCCGCTCGAAATCCCCCAGCATCAGATCCATCGTAATGTGTGAAAGGGCCATCCGAGATCCAATTAAATCTCGGATCAAAAAAAACTCCCGAGCAGGCAAGGCTCGGAAAGCCCGCCGGACATCCCCGGCTACACTTTCCCACCCGCTCTGACGATGAAAATTTCCAGCACTAAAAGAAAAAATTTTTTTTTAATAAAAATACAAAAAAATTTTTTCTAGAATAAAAATCCAAAAAAAAAATAATAAAATCAAAAAAAAAAAAAAAAAAAATCAAAAATCAAAAAAAAAAAAAAAAGATGTCAAACAGTACTCACCTACGAAGATTCTCCATTGCGTTCCAAACGAGTAAATAGTATAACACTATTACCGTAGAATATTCCCTTTATATATTGCTGACCCAGTTTCGAATCAGACCTGAGTCAGCAATCGAAGCCCGTATGTTCTACAAACGGGCAAGACTTTACGCAAAACAAAGTAATATAATAATAATGAATCATACTTTACAAAAGATATAGAATAAAATAATGTAGGTCTCCCAAAATGAATTAATAATAATATTATATAAAAATCATTAAATGTCAAATTCCTAGTCTGGATCTTCATGGCACCGAAGAGTGAGTCAACAGTAACCCCTCGCCATGAACATCCAGACAGGAATAATAATGCAATGAAACAGATAAAAGAAGAAATGCAAATTCAAAAAAAAAAATAATATTGTACGTACTAACATTATACTGATGCGTAAAAATAATGATCTATCGTTTAAATTTTCTGTCGCATCCAAAACATTCTAACATTATCAAAAAAAAAAAAGCGCGAGAGAAATAACAAAAATAAGAGTCTAAACTCACTTATCAGAAAAAAAAAAAAAAGAAGACGAATAAACAAATTCAAATAAATAGACAAATAAGTAGATAAATAACAAAAAATTTTGTAAATATCCCAGTAGCTAAAATTTTTTTACTTATAGTAATTGTAAAACATTTCCTGTATAAAATTTTTTTTCTCTTCTTTTCTTTTCCTCCCCAAAGTTGTAAATGTTGCCTGGACCTTCAGCGAAGCCTTATCCTGTAACAAGTAACCTGCTCAACAGCTCCATGAATCGCCCCGCCTTACAGAGCACGAGTCATACGACCGGTAAACCGTACCAAATCAACCGACAGACCACTAGGAAGAACAAATCCAGTACCAAACTCAATCACTACCTGAATTTTCAGTCAAGCAGATAAACCAAAATCGTCAATTCAAAAAAAGAAAAAAGAAACTTTCAAAAAAAAAAAAGAAAATCGTCACCTACCCAACAAACCGAAATTTGCAAAGATCATCAAAAAAAAAAAAAAAAAACCAATCGAGGCCAAACCCATCACTACAGCACATTCAGCCGCTACCCAAATCTCAATCAATCATAAGGCATAGCAAATTTATCCAGCAAAACCAATCAATTCAAAAAAAAAAAAAAACCGAATTGATACGACCATCCTAAGCCTTTTCACAAATCCATGGGGACAGAATCACAGCCAACATCACAAATTGACCTTATTAATGGACCTCTAATACAAAAAAAAAAAAAACAAGATAGGACCATTGTTCCCTCCATCACCGTGGTAGCATCATAATCACGAGTCTTCAGCATAATCCAAAGCCATCGCATGCGGTTGCAGCCGAAATTACCACTCCACTATGTCTCACCTAGCTGATTCATCTTCCAAGTAGTTAAAACCCTCGAGCAGCAAAACATCAACGATCTCACCACCCGCAGCCTACGGTCCAGAGCAGCATCCCACACAAAATCTTTCATATATGTAAATACATAGCAATTTATTCTACTTTTTTTTTCCCTTTTGTAAATTAAGCCAAATTTAATTGTAGATATGCTGAGCCAAGGAGTTTTTTCGGGGTTCAACCCGTTTTCACCCCTAAAAAACGTCCAGCAAGGGGGTGATGTTATGGTTGGGAATGTTTATTCCCAAATACCATAACAAACGATTGGATTCAAGTCCGATCAGCTCCTGAACCTTGCAAAGATATTTGTTTGAAAATACCTTTGCAAGGTCCCTTTCAATATAAGGAGCAATCGGACCTGAAACGCGGTTAGTCAGTTTGTGAGTGTATCCGTTCGTGCAGTTCGATTAGTACGCGACTTTGAAAGCTGTGAAAACCTCTTGGCTTAGCAGTTTGGAAGATTATGTAAGTTGTTTCAGATAAATATACATATATATTTGTTACACAAGTTATAGATGAGTCTAGTTTGCATTTATTTCCCTAAGTCCTCCGACTTCACGCATACCAGCCTCATGATACAGGGATTCGGGGTGGAGGTTCCTTTTTTTTGTAATAATAATCCGAACGAGCAACATGGAAGCAAGAAAACCTCCGATCGATCGTGTCTACTCAATTTATTTGACAGGAGCAGTGAGTGGAACAAATACGTGGATGTTGTTGCTCTCAGGAGATAAGGCCCTAAATTCTTTAGTATCGTAACTAGCTGTCGATATAATGATTCGTCCAATGTAAAGCGAAGTCAGCCTTCTTCAAATTTTTCCCTCCTTTTCGATATATAAAATAAAAAATAAGTGTCGTCGGCGTCGTAGGGTGGTTCAGAAAAATGAGATCGATATTTTTTTTGATTTTACTTTTCGTGAGGATTCCTATTCCGGAGTGTAAAAGTTGAAAGATTTTGTGGTTTTTTGATTAAAATACTCTTGTTCTCCTAACGATTTTAAATATCCAAGCAAAAAGAAATGTTCTTAGGCCAAATCGCTGAAATTGCTGAATCTGTTCGATCGCCAAATCGGATCGAAAATTCCGCCCTGTGCTTTTCAATCAGATTAGTATTTGGTACAGTTTTAAGTAACGCGATTTCCCAAGGGCGGATCCAGTATTTTTCGAAGGGGGGGGAGGGTGGAGTGGGGGCTTCTCTGCCGCTTGTGGATTCGCCAGAGCGATGATTGCCATTATTAAATATTTACTTACGTTTGCGTTTACTTTCGTACAGTTGAAACGTCTTTTTAAAGCTAAAGATTTCTCATGTTTTCGTAAAATACTTCTCAGGGTGAATATGTAACCCGATTTTAGTACATTATGTTTTTGTGGTTCCGTAAACATTGTGCGCGGCAATTAGAATACAGGAGAATTAAGGAGAATTAACCCCTTGCTGTCTAATGCATCCATATGGATGCACAACAAAATACTCCATAGCGACTGGTGCATCCATATGGATGCACCATCAAAATCAAGGAAAATAATAATAAAACTTGGTCAGATTTTGACGAAACTTCATAGGTAGGGGTATTTAAGGGTGCTCTTTTCGAATTTGAAGTCAGAATTCACCGATTTTTAGAAACAAAATGGCGGCAGACCCTTTAATGGCAGAACCTAATAACTCATAAGTTATATTTTTTATTTTTGACAAGTAACTCTTTAAAAAAATAATTAGTTGTCCTTGATAACTGCCCGTAGTGAATATTACTCGGAAAAAACAGATAGATGAAACGGATATTGCGCCTATTATTAGTTTATGGCTATTAGTATAATGGTTTAGAGCTATTAAAAAAATAACTTTTTCTAAACTTTTTCGTAAAAATATTTTTGTAAGAGGCCTTCTCGGGCTCCTACGTCGAAATAGACTCAAAATTCGGAATCTCTGACCTCAAAAACAGTTAGGCCATAGTTTAAAATCCCTAAAAAATAATAAGTTGAGATTACGGTGTTACATTTAACTCCTATGCACGGATTGCCTAACACTGGGTTGCAAGGCGCCGTACTTACTAGGGATGAGTTTAGGACCTCTCTGTAGTCCAGAAAAAACATTTACATCAGTCTTATAAATTCAGTCCGGGAGAGTCCAATCTTAAAAATAGGCCTAGACAGGAAAGGGTTAATATTTTTTTAAAAAATTTAAAAAATCCGATGCCGTGGCATCGGCACCATCATGCCTTAAAGTTTTTTACTCGACGAAAAAGTGTGGCGACTTGAGCTTAAGGTTCCGAAAATTGCCATAAGAGAAGAAAAATCGACGATTTTTCTTTTTCTGCGAAAAAACGGCGTTTCTTATGGACATTTTCCATAGATCACGAATCTGAAGTCCGTTTTTTTTTTATATTTGGTCCGGTTTTTGAGCTAAAAGCCAAAATATGGCAAAAAAACGTGGTAAAGTGACAAGACATAGCAAGTCCTCAGTGTCACTCGTATTTTAGTCTCTGGCTCAAAAACCAGACCAGGTATAAAAAAAACGGACTTCAGATTCGTGATCTACGAAAAATTTCAGATAAGAAACCAAATTTTTTCGCGAGAAAAAAAAAAAAAAATTATCGATTTTTTTTCTCTTTTGGCAATTTTTGGAATTTTAAGCTCAAGTCAAGCTTTTCCGTTGAGTAAAAAATTTAAAAAAAAATTCGGGTTCATCAGTACACTAAGATCCACTAACCATTTTTGGGGGTTCGCGATTTGAAATAAGAAAATTGCGAAAGTAAGGGACACCCTAATGGGCCCTACACTATCTCTCTTTTTTTTTACACTCAGGGAAAAACGGAGTGTTTTGAACAAGTTTTGTCTTGCAACAAAACCGAAATCGGGATGCTTCATAGGAAAAGAAAAATGCTTCATGACAACGGACAGGTTGTTTCTTGACCTGATATCTTTATTGTTTTCGAATGATTTTTAATTAAATGTTGGTATGCCATGAAGGGTCAAGTATCTGTGGTTTTTTTTATTGTTTGTTCTATAACAAACATTGTCTGCTCCGGAACTGACACGTTTTGGTTCATTGCTTGTTCCTTGGTTCATTGCTTCTGAAACAGGCATTGCTTGTCCCAGAACAAGCAATGTCTGTTCCAGAACAAACAACGTATAGTTAGTCATTTGCTTGTTCCGGAACAGACAATAAATTTAAAATTGTAGTTTTGGAACGGAAAATCAATAAAACATTGTTCCGGAACAAGCAATGTTTGTTCCGGAACAAGCAATGTTTGTTCCGGAACAGGCAATTTTATTCCGGAACAAAAATTGCTTGTTTCCAGGACAGACGATGAATTTAAAATTGTCAGTTCCGGAACCGACAATCGATAAAAAAATAGTCAGTTCCGGAACAGGCAATATTTGTTCCCGAACAAACAATAAAAAAAACCATAGATACCTGACTCTTCAGGGCTTCCGTATTAATGTTTTGTCGCAAGGCATTTTTGCTTTCTCATTAGCCATTTTTTTTCCTGAGTGCACCTTTGTGTATTACCCAAGGTCAAACAGATGGCAATACATCGATTTAAAATCTATATATTCCGCTGCATAATTATAGACATTAAAATTGAAAACCCAGAAAATCGTCCATTTGACCTGTTCCCGTTTCGAAATTCAGTTTTAATCACTGATAAAAAAAAAAAAAAAATCTATTGAAATTAGCGAAAGAATCGAATAAAGGGCTGATGCCTCCTGTCCTCCCCGTCATTAGACCACACATATAAGCAATGATTAATGATGTCGTATTAATTGCCATTCGTATGATGATCAATGGAGGTTTCAATTGTCCTATAGTATTAAATTAATGTTCGCTTCTGTTTACCTAGCGTTCGTCATTTCCGTAAACGATCACATACTATCCTATTAATAACGTGAGAGTTTTAAATCAAATTTAGTTTTATGCTTATTTCCATTTTGCCTCTAATTGGGTTCCTGCTCCCTTCCCATGAAATTTTTGAAAATTTTCGGGAAAAGAACCTTTTTGGAAAGATGGACTGCGGGAAAACCTCTAATTGAAGCGATGAATATGCTATTTCTATATCGAAATATATATTTCGAAAAACCCCAATTGTCCTAATCTCTTGTTAAACACTCCAAATATTACCTCTCCTCTCTTCAACTCACCGCTCATCAATTAATTAAGCTTAATTCATTATTTTTTTCCTGAGTTTGTGTTTGAGCGTCGATATCGCATTTTGTTCGTCTTTTACTTTTCATCATCATCATCATCATCATTATTAATATTTTATATTTTTCAATTTTTTTTTCCTAAACCGCTGGGAACGATTTTTGATTCCTTCAATGGAATCTGTGTCACGTTCCACTTACGAACGATATAAAAAAAATTGTAAATTAAAATGAAAACGAAGGAAGTCGAAATTATGTAGCTACAAATGCCGCTTCACTTCTTTTTTTTTTTTTTTTCCTCCCTCGCCCCTTTTTTTCTCCTTATTTTTTTTTCTTTCAAACAATTTTCTTTTTTTTTTTTTTCTGTACTATCTCAAATTATGTTTCTGTTTGACAAAGGATATGTTTTTTTTTCTTCTCCTTCTTCTTCTTCATGAAAAACTTAGAGGATTGAATATAATTGGGTTTAAAAAAAATGTTGTCTTTCTCTCTCTTACCCACTCTCTCTTCTCTTCTCCTCCCAAGTTTTGGAAGAAGTACAAAAGAAAAGATATAGGCTTGCTGTAAGGAAAATAAAAATTAATTAAAAATGGAGAAAAAGAAATCCTTTATAAGTTTCTTTTTAATTAGTTACTTGAAGCAGAATCGTAATACACCTAACTCTGTCAAGTGGAATTCGTTCAAGATGATACCATCATTTTTTTTTTTTTTTTTTATTAATTGATTTAATTCAAATAAGCTGATCAATTTTCAATTTTTATTTTTTATTTCGAAAGAGCCGAAAGATGATAAGTGTTCTCGAAATATTAAAAAAAAAAAAGTCTAGCGGCTTAATTATTTGGATTTATTTTTTGGATTATTCGAGGCTAAAACATTATTTTTTTTCTTGAAACATCCAAATCAGTTTTTTTTAATTTTGTTTTATCGAATGGGGGCGGAGGGTAGTAAAACATTTAGAAATTTTAGATGCTGTATTTTATATATTTAATTAAAAAATGATTTTAATGGCATTATTTTCGATCTTTTTGAAGTAGTGACGTTTTGCTAATCATTCATGCTAATCGTTCACACGCTAAATTAAAGGGTTGTTAAAACCTGTAGCTTTTCGGTTACTACTTTTATTACCAATTTTTAATGTGTTAGTCTCGTGTTTCTAACGGAAAACGGTTATTGTAACAAGGGCTACTTGTAATTCCAGGGGGTTACTTTTGACACTTTTATTTTTTAAAAATACTTGAAAACGGGTAAGAATTTTTTCAAAAATTAAACTTATTGTAAATGATTGATTATTGATTATTTTTGAGTGTTGTGTTCAAAAACCTAAACTTGTTTTTTAATGAAAATATTAAGTGTTTAATACGAAATAGTATTTTAGATATCAAGGGGCGAAAATGAGTTTTTTCTCGCCGAGTCCGAAGGTTTCGGATCGAAGCGGCGTGAAAAACTCACGTCCCCCCTTGATTTGTAAGTTGCTTTTTATTATTATTGCGACGAAATGTACAAACTTATTCCGCAAAACCTAACTTCACTAGGTATCATACTTGTGCATTTTTAATGATAAATTTATTTATTTATATTACCATATCACAATTATTAAAGATGGCGCCGTCTTTGAAAAAATGAGATCGGTGAACCGATCAAAGTGCTTTATCGACTATTTAAATAATTCTCAAAAATATGGTTAGTTTTTCGATCAGAGTTCCACCAAAGCCGCAGTACGGGCACAAGGAATGCGAATTTCTGAAAAATTATTTCAGATTTTGAATCCTCAACCCCGAAAATATTCTCAAAAATACGGTTAGTTTTTCGATCAGAGTTCCACCAAAGCCGCAGTACGGGCATAAGGGATTCGAATTTCGGAAAAGTTTTTTCTGATTCGGAATCCTCTACCCCGAAAATATTCTCAAAAATTCGGTTAGATTTTTGATCAGAGACACCAGAGTCGCTGTATAGGCGTAAGGAATTCGAATTTTGGAAATATTATTTCAGATTCGGAATCCTCTACCCCGAAAATATTCTCAAAAATTCGGTTAGATTTTTGATCAGAGGTCCACCAAAGCCGCAATACTGGCTTAAGGGATTCGAATTTAGGAAAAATTATTTCAGATTCGGAATCCTCTACCCCGAAAATATTCTCAAAAATTCGGTTAGATTTTTGATCAGAGGTCCACCAAAGTCGCACTACGGGCATAAGGAATTCGAATTTCGGAAAAATTATTTCAGATTCGGAATCCTCTACCCCGAAAATATTTTCAAAAATACGGTTATTTTTTCGTTAACTCCCACGAGGAACCCGCCAATCAGCATCCAAATCGCTTTGTTGACGTAATCGATGACGTCATATCGTGACGTTTCAAAAGTTGGAGATATCGGCTTTTAGGCCTATACCCATACTTTTAGCCCTGCTCACCGTTTCTGAACCACTCAACAGAATTTAACCAAATTTCAATGGTAGCGTATCTGGATGAATATCTACTGCAGTACGAAAATCTGACTCAATCGGTGGCAGCGTTCGCGATTTATAGTCAAAAAATATCTTGAAATAGTTGAAAATTCAACATTTTTACTCACTGCTTCCGAATCGCTGAACCGATTTGGCTCAAAAACTAATCAGCACCTACATTTCATTAGAAGTTTCTACCCACCAAAAATCATCGACATCCGTTCTTCCGTTTTTCTGCTTTTCGACGGACAGATTTTTTTGCACATATATTCATACATTCATACACCCTTACACACATACACACATCCACACATACACACACACGGCCACCATCCAAATTTTGCTTTTTTCGGCATCAGGGGACTTCAAAACGTGTAAAAATATCAAAAACTGAAAATCTGAAATTTGTGCTAAAAACAATGCTTTATTCTCCCTGCGGTCGATAAAGCAAAAACGGTTGGCAAGCGTCGTTTGAGAATCGATTGACCGGAAACAGGAACTAGGAAGAAAAATACCGGAAGAAGTAAGAAAAGAAGCGGAACTAGTAAGAAAAAGTCAGCTGATTTAATGTTTTTAGTTAGGTTTTGCATGAAACGAAAAGATTTACTTTCGACCTCTAAAACTGTAAAATAATAATGTACTTTCGTCGCAAGTATAATGAAAAAAAAATTAAGAAATCACGCAGCCTAAAACACTAAGAATGCATTCTGCTGCATCCACCGGTAAAATTGAAATTAAATTGCTTCTCGTACTTGCCCTACATAGTCCCTTAAACAATCATTCTAATTTCACTCAAAATTAAACTATTAGAAGCGAAAAAAAATTGAAAAGAAAAAAAAAATTACGATCAAGGGGGTTACTTTTTACAGATATTTTAATGGCACCCTTTGGGTGCAAATTCACTATGGAATGTTGGACCAACACATGTTGTGCCAACAAGTTGGTGCAACAAGTTGGTCAACAAGTTGGTGCAACAAGTTAAACCAACATGTTGTACCAATTGTTGTACCAACATATTTGGCAAACGAACGAATCAGAATTACTCATACCCAGAAATTCAATTCTTCGTCCGTCCAGAAAGTCAATTCGTCAACATGTTGTACCAACATGTTGGTCAACAAGTTGGTGCAACATGTTGGTTAAACATTCCGTAGTGAATTTGCACCCAAAAGTAAAAAAAGAAATGACGATCAGTGGGGTTACTTTTTATAAATATTTCAATGGCGATGTCCTATGGGTGCTAAATCCACGACGAATTGACAACGTTTCCAAGGTTTTGATTACGTTTTTACTACCCTCACTAATTTTTTTTAAATAAACAGCGATAGTCATTAATAGAACATCTAAAAAGGTACCAATCGTTTTTTTAAGACATTTTCCGTTTACAAAAGCCAATAATTTGTCATATCTTTTTCAATTGTTAAAGATACTCACGTTGTTACCCCCTTGGTAACAAACTATCAGTTGATTAGGGTGGAAAACGCCTCGGGTAAACGGATAGATGGTCGAACGAATAATAACTGATTCCAACAAGCAGAAGTATAATTCAAAAAATAATGAAATCTCAAAACATAAGAGTAAGACCCTAAAATTATAACAGTGAAAATTACTTTCAAATTCACGATAATAAATAAATATAAATCAAGTAAAAAAAAATGAATAAATAATCAAAAAATAACATACCCTTTCGGGGTCTTGGCCATGTGGCCTCACATGGCGGTGAAAATAACGTTTAAAAAAATTAGTTTAAGTCATCTTATACTTCCTTAGTATTCCCTTCCGGGAATAATCACAAAATTAACGCATGATTAAATTTATTTACTACTCAAATTCATTTTATTTATTGAAAATGACATTAAGAAAAATTTAACTCACACTAGGTGAATTTCATGCGTAACCGGAAGTAAGAGTCAGGCACAAGACGAACAACAAGTCGATCAACAAGACGATCACGACGGGAAAAAAAATTAACGCGCGCGCGCGATTTAAAATAATGTTCCGAGTGCGTAACAACGTATAAACATGATTGTAAAAAGTAATCCCATTTTTGTCAGAACAACACCTTTTATAAAATCGAGCTTTTATTCGTGTTAGAACAAGTATCATAGATATTATAACAGGGTATCGTATAAAGGCTAAAGGACCACTCTTGATGTTTGTATAAACAGATTTTAATTTGGTTTTAAATATTATGTCCGTTTTGTGGAAAGACCGTCAAAAATTGTGAAAAGTAACCCCCTGCTACGGTACCATAAGAACGGCTGTATTATTATAGTAGGTACTGCATGTGCTTTAGGAAATCCCTTATTTTGACAATATGATATTCGAATTTCAAATCGCTTACCCCCAAAAATGGTTCTCCTTGGTGTACTGATAAACCCGATTTTTTTTTAAATTTTTTACTCGACGGGAAAGCTTGGCGACTTAAGCTTAAAGTTCCGAAAATTACCATAAGAGAAAAAAATCAATTTTTTTTTTTTTTTTTTGCGAAAAAATTAGCTTTTTTATTGGAAATTTTCCGTAGATCACGAATCTGAAGTTCGTTTTTTTAAATATCTGGTCCTTTTTTTAAAAATAATCTGGTCATTTATAAAATGCGAACGCGGAGAGCCTTTAAATTAAACGTGTTCAACTTGTAACTTGTTCAGTACTTGATTCCCCTTCAGAAATCTTTTGCTGTAAAAAAAAAAAAAATGTTTTTTGTTCCTAGCCACTCGTGAAATCCGCAACCCGGAGGGAAGCAGGTAGCAAAACCTAGCGCCATACTATTATGAAATTCGATTACAACTTCAAAAAAACTTGAACAAAACTTGATCAAACTTGAACAAAAATGTTAATAAAGCGTTAAAAGTGAAGAATGAATCGTCTTTGTTAATATCAGAAGTCACCTGAAACTTTTGTGACAGTAGTCTTATATGCCTAATAAAAAAAGATTTAAAAAAAAAAAGCGAGAAATTGAAATGAGATTTCTACGTCAATATCAATCAGCGGAGTCTTTTAATCCCAATTTTATTTTAAAACGTTCCATTTTTATAAAAAGAATTTAATTTCAATAAAAATCCAATTAGTAGGGAAGACAATCTTGGGGTATTTTATTAACCCTTGTTGAAAGAGTAATCGTGATAAGCATGTGCGGTATTTAACTTACCTAATCGATTATCAAGTAACACGGATTCGCTAATGCAGTAGACTGGACTCAGTGGTTTTTCATCAACGACCTCATCTTATTATTCTCCATCGTGAGTTTGCCGTCATTTATTAAGAATTCAAACTGGGAGAGAAGAAAAAGAAAAAAAAAAGAACAAGACGAAATGTAGGAAGCTAAAATTTTTAATAACGTGGAAAGATTTACTGAGAAAAAAAAGTAACCCCCCCACCCTTCTTTTTTTTTTTGAAAGAAAAAAAAAAATACATCCTGTTGCTTTCGACTCTAAAAACTGTAAAATGACAAAGTGATTCGATATTGGTCGGATTTATGAAGTTAGGTTGATATTCTTTACTGAGTACGAGGAAAACCTCACGGTAAAATTAAATTAAAGCGAAACCCCTTTAGTTCGAGTCCCCAATCGATAAAAGTAAGCTGAGTTTTCTATCTTGTGGCTCTCCATGATTGATGAACAGGGGCTCGGGGGGGAGTTGGTTAGGGAGTTTCTGGACCGTATCGCTCTTTCCTCCTTTTAGGCTATTGCTATTGCTTTTGTTTTTGTTTTTCCCTTTCTCGGTTCCCCACCTCATCGACCCCCCCCCCTTTCTCCCCTTCTTCGCATCTACATTGCAAATCGCATTCGGCATGTGCTCCATTTGTTTTCCAGGTAATCCTTCATTTTCGCGAAAAAAAAAAAAAAAAAAAAAAAGGAGGGAAATATTGTGTTTCAAAGGAAAAACGAAGATTTTTTTTTTCTTTGAAAAAGTGAAAAAACGTGGGTCTGTAGACTTTAAAGCGATTATCATACGGAAAATGAGGGTTCTCTTGTTTATTTAGGATTTTCGTTCATAAAGTGAATCCAGCGGGAAGGCGAAGTTTTGGCGTCTAAATCAGGAGTAAAAAAAAAAAAAAAAAAAAAAAAAAAAAAAAAATTAATATGTCTTTAGGTAGAAGGCTCGGAAAAGTGGAACACTTTTTTTCTTTGAAATTTTTTTAGTTTCCTTGAGTTTGTAGTTGTTGCCTTTTTTTTTTTTCAAAAACCCAAATTGCCTACATCTAAAAGTAAAAAATTACTTGAACGAATTCTGTCCCTTCTAACTTTTTCAGTAAAATTGTGAATAGAAAAGAATTATTATGATGCGGTGGCATTAACCTTATTACTCACTCCAGTTAATTTTTGTACCTGTCGTTGAAAAATCGTGTGAAAACATGCGGTCATATTTTATTAAATACTCGGAAGTCGTAATGAAAAAAAAAACATAGTGTGTCAATGCGCAAGGAGTATCACGTGGATTTTTTGACTATGTCACTTTCTGAAATTGAAGATACGACCTCTGATTGGTTAAAAACGTTTTTTAGAGATGGGCCGGGCCCGTAAACTCGCAATCCAAAGTGACGTCACTATTTGACGGTCAAAACGATCTCTGATTGGTCGTTTCTGCGCATCGGCGACTTTGGTATACTACGTTTCTTTTACTATTCTCGGAAGTTTTATTCAAGGGCTTCTACTTTTTTGGTAGGTAAATTTATTCGGTTGGCCAGTAATTTTTAATTTCTTTTCCAGTTTTTTTAAATTAAATTTGTCACTATTTTTGGGCAGTGAATTTATTCGAATGGTCAGTAATTAATTTATTTTGATTAGTATTTAAATAATTTTGGTCAATATTTAAATAATGTTGGGCAGTATTTAAATTATTTTGGACAGTATATGTACCTAACTTTGGCAGTGATACTTGATATTATGATCTTGAACCTTCAGATAAAAATTTACTGTTATTGATGATGAAGAAGAGTCTTCAACGCCTTCTTCGAACGTACACGTTTGCTCTACGTAAGTTCCATGAAAGAAAATGTATCTTTCTGCTGCACTGCTGCACCAGTTACAATTTTACTCTATACTACATTGTTTAATAAAATCTGCAGCACAAGGGGTGTCCAGTCCAGTTGTGTTTGCCATTTAATAAGTATCGTTTATTGCTCAATTTTCACTTTTTTTTTTTTTTTTTTTTTTTTTTTTTTAACTGCTCAAAATTTTTTTTTTATTGGAAAAAAAAATTAAAATACTGGCAAAATAAACATTTTACTGGCCATAAAATACTGATCAGTGATCATTATTTACTGCCCATTTAAATAATTTACTGGCCATCAAAATAAAAATACTGAGGAACTATTAAAAAATTACCGACTAAAGAAATAAATTTACTGCCCAAAAAAATATAGTCCTTATTCAAGAATTCGTGAGGGTAATTTTTTTTAAATTTCATTTCTGGTACCTCACTTTGAAGCTAATTTTTTTTGAAAAAAAATGTACTCAATAACTTAAAGTAATTAAAGCCATTTTATGACTAATTCACTTACGTAATGACTCGCGGTAATAGGTCCAAATAATTTGAACGAATGAGTATAATTCAACTTAATTCAAGAGTGCATAACCCCTCGGTATGCATCATATTTATTATTTTATTTATTACAATACGTAACTGTATTACTAGCGCAAAATAAATAAGAAAAATTTGGCTAAATATATATTTTAAAAAAAATTTTTTTTCGTCTGATGAAAAAAATCTGTTTAGGCAAATCCAAACCACTCAAATTGTTTTTAAAATTGCCGAAGTGAGGTTCTCATTATTTTATTTTATTTTTCAGATTTATTTGACTACCTCGACATAATGCATTCTTCCGTGCTCTGCTCCGGCATTTCCTGAATGTTACATGAGCATCTGCAACGAGAATCTGATTCATCAAGATGGTAAGAATTTTTGGACATTATTCATTATCACTAGCTATCTTAAAATTGCAAGAAAAGTTTCATAGTGAACCTCAGCAATTTTCGAACGTCATATGCTACGTCTCCGCTGTAATAATTGATTATAGTACTGGAAGTGCATTTAGATCTTCATTCTGAGTTTTCGGAGGAAACAAAGGGCGTCATGATTGGAAGCTACCATGTCATATATGCATTATGGTGCCTTTTATTTTGCGAAGTTTCGATTTTGAATTTACGTGCCCCTGAAATCGGATGTCTCTGGTGCGCATACAAACTTAATTTTTTTTCAGCTTTTTTTTTTTTTTTTTTTTTTTTTTTTTGCTTCACGGAACCCGTTCCTTTTTGAGCTTAAAGTTTGGAAAATTCCCATAAGGATGGAATATATAATAAAATCAATCTTTTTATTTTTTGCGTGTGTGTGTGTGTGTGTGTGTGGAAAAAAGACAGTCATCTCCTATCGGAAATTTTGTGTCTGAAGTCCGTTTTATTTTATCTGTCCCAATTTTTGACCAAAATATGTGGAAAACTTTTAGGACTTGGGTAGGTTTTGCTGCTTTACGGCATTTTGTTGAGATAAGTCATTCGTTTCCTCGAACGCTCAGAGTAAAGATTTGCCTGCACTTTCGGTGCTATAATCAATTAAATGATGTAATAAATTATTCTAGTGGTGACATTGCAATAGTAACCAATATTTTTTCAATTATAATGTCGATCCCTAAATTTTATAGATACGTAAAACTGGAAAAATTTGTGTAAGTGGCGCGCAAAGAAAAAAAAAAAAAAAAAAAAAATTTGACTACACTTGGCATGGCTAAAAGAATTTTCATTGATTATTTTTTTCAAGCCCATAAAATTCATTAATCATTACAAATTTTGATCGGTTTTTTAAATTGAAAAAATGCCTGTGAAATATCGCGAGAAAATATTATCTAGCGCGAAATCCAAGATAAAAAAAATTATTTACAAAAAAAAAAAAAAAAAAAAAAAAAAAAAGAATTACACTTTTTGAATGAATATTTGTATAAATGATGAAATGACAGAACATTGGAAGGGGAAGATTGGATCATGTGTGGAAAATGCAAGCCTAAAACATCACGAACTCAAACATAAGGTAGGAAACATGGCGACAGTGGTTTCCAAAAGAGAGAACACAGTTCCACCGGTCAGAAAATAAAAGATGAAAAGGGAATTTTGGTTTCCCCTTAGTTTTATCTTCCCTCCGTGCTCCACCCAGCACCGCGATAGCGCTCTGTGCACATCGATCTCGAACGAACGATCCACGTTGCCAAACTAGGCGTCCTCTCACGTGGCCTCAACATTTCTCTAATAATTTCCCTTTTTTCGATTTTTCCCCCAATCAAATAAAAAAAATATATCGAAAGGTTGGATAACGCTGAAAATTAACGAATTTCCCCAGTTATTTTCTTTCGTAAAAATTTTTAAGGTTTCAAAAATCGTCTGATTTCTCTAGCTTTTCGATTTTGAAGAAGCCATTTTATGCCGGTACAGATTTTTGCAGGAAAGAAGAAGAAAAAAATGAAGAGAATGAAGAATTATTTTCTCCCTTTTTATATCGAAAGTTTAATCAGCAAAATTAAACTCAAAACGTTTACGTAATAATTTTTTTTTTTTAACCCTTTGCCAAAGAACAACAAGTGAAAATTTAATTTGATAGATACATTGAAACGCTAGACAATAACCACCTTTCCTTTTTTTGTTTACATATGGCCAGTTAAATAAAACGGTCATCAGAATTTAATTGAATTCACGATTGATTTTTCACATTCGTCGCATTGTTAAGCCCTATATATCAATGATTTCAATAATACAAATAAAAAAAATAAAAAAAAGTTCGTGTGAATGAGGTTGAAGGACGAAGACGCATTCATACACTCTTTTTTTTTTTTTTTTTTTTTTTTTTTTTTTTTTTTTTTTACCACAGCGCATTTTTATTTTAGCTTTTAATAAAATCATCCCCTTTTCCGTTAAAAGCGTAAAATTACTCGCTTGCAGTTTATTATTTTCTAAACGGTATGCTGGCATATTTTGCTTCGAAAAACGAAAAACTTTGTTTTAAAAATTAGGAGTAGGATTATAAGAATTTTTTTTTAAGGGACTTGCAAGCTTTTTATGTAATTAAAAAAAATTAAACGGACATCTTTTTGTCTTTTTTTTTTTTTTTTTAATTAATACTTTTCATAGAAAATACAATATTATTTTACATAAAGCTTTCGCCATACGCATACAAATCTAATCACGTGGAAGCGTGTAGATGTAAAAAGGAATTTACAACCATTTTATGTTGGAAAGTCCGTTTCAACAGTAATGCCTCTAAGTTGCAGTTGGCTAAAGTCCTAACTTTTCTTTTGGTTACATATGTCGCAGAAATCTAAACGATGAAGAAGATCGACAGGAAGAAAATCGAAAGCTTTGAGATGTGGGTGTACCGAAGGATGCTTTGTGTGTGACGGATGGAACAAGCACAAACCAGTCTGTACTGGATGAGATTCTCGTGCAAAACAGGCTTCTCTAATCAATTATTAAAGTCTACTTGACCTCACAGATAGCAAAGTCTTTATAGTCCCGAGGACGTCATGAGGATAGTTATTGGACGTCCATTGGATTCTTCTACGTCCGCACTGATCCAAAAAGTGTCCTCTGGACGCCCTATGGATTCTTCTTTTTAGTCCTTTACTCGATACGAGCGTGATGATCTCTCACATACACCTGTGCGTGCGCTCACAGGCATATGGGACCTACAATTTAACGCCGGTTCCGAACGGCTATTTTTGAGAGATTTTACTAGGCAGTTACCGCTCGGTGGTTTGCCATTGCCTTCCGAGGGGTGGTGACCCTTGATTTTCTGACTAGCGCACTAGTTTTGAACTGAGAAAAATTCCTACTTGTGAACTAGGATAGAAACACGACGCGTCGCATCTCATGATTGAGAGTCGAGCGCGCTATGAACTAGGCTACGGGCCCTATGGATATCCCATGGATTTGTATATCCTGTGGATATCTGATGGACAATCTACAGGATGTCCCATGGATTCAAGATGCTATCTGGTTACCAGGAAAAATGGGCCCATAGAAAACTCGATAATGGAAGGCCGCGTCGCTAGAGTGAACGATCACCAAGTCCATGAGCGGATCAGTTCGGCCTCTAATAGGAATTTTACTCCATTTGGCAGAAAATGGAATGGACTGAAAAGCATCTGCACCACTACACCCTGCTTCAAAGTATGAAGACTTAGGAGGTGCATTGTTGTTCGTATTTCTTTGAGGATCTTGAGCTAAAGAGGTGCCATCGCATCGTCTTTGGTAAGCTGAACGCCTGTATGTATGGTGGTACATAAACACGGTACATTTTGACAAAAGACTTGTATTTACATGCGATTTGCAATTCCGTGAGTAGGATGTGAACTAACGTATCTTCATCGTCAATATAACTGGAGATGGTGTGTTTGGACTGTTTGCGAAAATTTCATGTGATTACAAGTTTATACGCTCATGTTGGTGTAAACTTGTGGTCACATGACACTTTCACGAAATGTCGAAACAGGCTACGTATCTCCTATGTATCATATTTACGATGGAGATACGTTAGTTCTCCATCGTAACACTTGGAGCCTTATCATCCGCGCTCAAGAAAGGTTGCTGGTACGTCCATTGGATTTACCTATGTCCGCACTGATCCAAAAAGGGTTAAATCCTTCATCCTTCGAAAATAAGGTTTTACGCTGAATTTTAGGCCTTAGAAGGGTTCCAACTACTGGCAGGATGAGCATGCGTTCACATGACGAGATCCGTAGGCTCACTGGGCAACCAATAATCACTAGTGTGATTAAGTCCCGAAGGCTCAAGTGGGCGGGACATGTCGCTCGCGCACCTCCGTCAAGATATATCCGGCAGGTCCTGGAGGGCAGACGAACGAGTCCCAGACCTCAAGTGTGATACGTTAGTTCACCTCCGACGCACGGAATTAAAACCGTTATGTAAACACTCAAAAAAAGGAAATGTCTTGAACAAGTTTTGTCTTGCAATAAAACCGGAATGTTTCATAGCAAAACGAAAATGCTTTATGACAACGGACAGGTTGTTTCTTGACAAGATATTTTTATCGTTATGGCATTTTAAAAAAAAATTTCTTGCTTCATGACATCTTTGTTTTTCGTATCAGCCATTTTCTTTCTGAGTGCAAAATCAATTAAAAGCTACAGTCATGTTCTATGATTTTCTGAGTTGCCAGTACAAGCACAAATCGACAAGGACCTTAGAAGTGTCACATAAGCATATTGGGGGAGGGGGGGTAAGAGTGGAAGTATTGACAAAGAGGGGAGAGGCGTCAACAATTTTCAAAAATATGCTTACGTAATTCTTCAACGGCCCCACACAGACCCTTGAGCAAGACCGTCGTCTACTTCGCGCAACTGTAAGTTAAACATAGGAAATACCAAGAGATACGACAATCTTGTCCGCGGTGTCGTTAATACTTTCATCAAACGTTGTTTGGGGCACCAATTTAAAAAACAAATGACCCCAAAAAAATAGGTTGAACAGGCAGACATTTCACGCTGAAACATTTTGCAGAAACATGTTTCTCAACTTGTTGCAGCGTTAGGGTACAAATTCACTATAGAATGTTGGAAGTTGGACCAACTTGTTAGACCAACATTCCACACTAATTTCGGCGTAGGGGTGCCAATTCACTATGGAATGTTAAACCAACATGTTGGTACAACAAGTTGGACTAACATGTTTGACAAGCGAACGAATCGACTATTGCAGAATTTACTTCTACGCCGAAATTAGTGTGGAATGTTGGTGTAACTTGTTTTACCAACATATTGGACCAACATTCCATAGTGAATTTGCACCCTAGGAGTAAATTCTGCAATAGTCGATTCGTTCATTTGTCAAACATGTTGGTACAACAATTCGGATCAACATGTTGGTCCAACATTCCATAGTGAATTTGCACCCTTAGAAACATGTTGCCAACATGTTTGTATAACGTGTTCAGCAACACGTTCTGGTTCAGCCACATGTTACTGTAACATGTTTCAGCGTGAAATTAACTGCTTAGCCTGTTTTGGGTAAATTCGGGAACTGCAACATTTGAACTGCATTTTTTAAATTTTATACGTGATCTTAGAAGCATATTGGTCCATTTATCATAAATTTCAATTCTGTATGAATCGGTTAAATTTTCTTCTTTTTTACTCTCAACTGAAATACATTTTCTTTTCGTCCTGTTTTCGATTATAAAAACTTTTTAAAAAGCAAACAAAGCTTTGCAAAGCTTTAAAATTTGTCAGTTTAATTTACATCCAAAAACATGTTTCTTTTTCCCCTCTCAGCAAAATCGAAAAAGGTTTTATTTTTTTGGACCCACCCTACCGTCCTAAACGACAGAATAAAAAAAAACATTTTGTGACCAATTTTAATCAAATTTAAAATTTTTTAAGTTTTAGGTAGTTTAAGCACCTGTTTAAATACCTTTGAAGATCTGCAAGCATCCTAGATTTCAAATTTGCTCTACACCCTTGTTTTAAATTATTTTAAAATTTTTCGGTATGCCATTATAACAACAGATTCTGCTATTTATTTTAAAAAAGCAGACAAGCTAACTTCATTAATTTTTTTTTAGTAGATATACGAGGTAAATTAAAACCGATTGCAAGAACTATTGGCAAAATCATAGAAATTACGGCTTTTCGAAAGGTTTACATCATCCGCCTTTTGGCTCAAAAATTTAAAGATTTTTTTCTTTACCATTTCTGCTAAACTGATATTAGCAAAGCTATTATTTCAAGTTCACTTACGCAAATTTACAAAACTTTAAAATTATTTTTTTTCCATCGTCCGTCATCCCTGTAAAAACCGTTAAACCCAAACCGCTTGATTTCAAATCTAATTAACTTATAACTATTAAAATTTATTTTTTTTCCCCTCGTACTAAACATTCGCTTGGGAAAAATATGTAAATTAACTCATTAACCTAATGAAAAATTAAAGGTTTCCCCCCGCGCGCGTTTTGAGTTCTCTCCCCCCTCTTTTCCTCCACACTTTTGCTCCGTTTTAATTCATTGTAAATATTCTACACGGTTAAATTTTAATGGGCGAAGTCGAATCCAAGGGTTGCCCGATACGGAGGAGAAAAAGGCCGGACCAAAATAGCAGATTCATCAGGCTTATTTCTTGCTTTAGCGCGCATTAAACGCTTTTTCCTTTGAACCCTTTCATAAAAGAAGCAAAAAGCCGGTTTATCAAGATCTTACCGTGATGGCTCTTCATCGCAAAACGGTTTCGAATTTCCTGAAAATATAATCGACCTTCCAACGGATTAATTTTGATGAACATCAAAAGATAATTACTGGAAAAAAAAAATAATTTCCAAGAGAAAAAGTGCAATATTTTTTCTCTTAAAAAAAAAATTTTTTTCGGTAACTTTTTTTTTTTAAGAAACCTATTTCACGATGAAAATTTTCCCATTTTCCCTTACCTCAGATTTGGCTTCACTAAACTTGTGCACCCTCTCGAATCAACTTGTAATATCATTTCCTCTAAAGCTTTGAAACTTGGAAAACTGTCAACCGCAAATTTCGGTTTTCGACGATAAGAGAAAAGGTTTGACTTGTTCGTTCGTTCGTTTGTTCATCTTTCTATATTTGGGTGCTATAACTGCGCTTATATTGGTCACTTTGATACTTCCCGCCTGTTCGAAACTTTGTGTTTTACGCTTAAAAGTACAAGCCTGGAAGGATTTGAAAATGACTCCTTTTTCCCTTCTTCACTTTTTAACTAAATCGAAATTTAAACAGAGATCGCCCTTTAACAGTTTCAATATAAAAGCCCTAGTTTCCTTCTACAAAATTTTTGATTTTGAATTATGATTTTATTTAAGTTTTTAAGAGTGAAAGCTCAGCAGTTTTTCACTTTTACTGGTAGAAATATAAATACAGGGATACTTAATGAATAGGGGGTGGTTCGAAAATCAACTTTTTTGGAATTTCGAAACTCCTATATCGGGAAAAGTTTCTTTTTAGGTAGAGTATATACCCTGATTTTTTTTTTCAGATTCTTTGAACGGCATCTCGAGATGTCAAATTGACCTTGAAATTTCCAAAAAGCCCGTATAATGGTCAAAAATGGACATTTTTTTTTCGGCATAAAAGACCATCGATACCTATGGGAAATTTTGCGTAGATTACGAATTTGAAGTGGAAAATTAGTTTTGGTGCCAGGTTTTTGAGTCACTGGGAAAAAGCCATAGCCAGGTTATTAGAGCTTTTAAACCCGGCTTGTAGCTCAAAAATCAGGCATCAAAACTAATTTTCCACTTCAAATTCGTAATCTACGCAAAATTTCCGATTAGAATCAATAATCTTTTATACAAAAAAAAAAAAAAAAAAAAAAAAAAATGCTTATTTTTCGCCAATTTTTAAGGCCAATTTGACACCTCAGGATGCCGTTCAAAAGATCAAAAAAAATTCAGGGTTGATATTCTAACTATAAAGAAACTTTTCTCGATATAGCAGTTTCGAAATTCCAAAAAATTTGATTTTCGAACTGCTTTATTAATTAATGAAGTAGTTCTCTTCTCTTGTAGTTATATTCACTCTTGACCTAAGAAATCCTAAAGATTTCCTAAAGAAGAGGACCTAAAAATCGTCCATTCATCCTCCAAAGCGGATCGGTTACTACAGTTGACTGAGAGTATAGGATCATGTAAGCAATAAAAAATTTGGCTAATTATACTGTACCTTTTGCGTGTTGTGAGGGAGTAACCCAAATTAATTGTAACCGGCTTTCTTCGTTTCATTTCATAAAAAGAGGGTCCCTATGCTAGGGCGGGTCGAAAATCGCGAATTTTTGAATTTGAAAACGCCTGATATGGGAATCAATGCCTTTTTATAATACTATTAACCATAATTTTTTTCAGATTTTTTAAACATTTTGAGGGCCGCAATGCCCTTAAAAATGCCTAGAAAAACCCATTTGAGCACTAAAAATAAATTTTTTTTTCGCGTAAAAGAACGTCGTTTCTTATCGGAAATTTTGCGTAGATTACGAATTTAAAGTCAAATATTATTTTTGGTGCACAGTTTTTGAAACACACTCCGGATTCCAAAGTTCTGAAAATCTTGTTATGGCTTTCTGTCTGTGGCTCAAAAAGCGTGCGCCAGAAATAATTTTTGGCTTCAAATTCGTAATCTACGCAAAATTTTCGATAGGAAACGACGGTCTTTTATGCGAAAAAAAATTTTTCATTTTTGGTCCTCAAATGGACTTTTCGAAAATTTCAAGGGCATTGCGGCACCTCAAAATGTCGTTTAAAAAATCTGAAAAAAATTAGGGTTAATAGTATTATAAAAAGGCATCGATTTCCATATCAGGCGTTTTCACATTGCTATGCCGGCACTGAAGGTAGTTTTTTTGATTTTTTTTTCTTTATAAAAGGAGATGCGGAATAATATTAGGAATTGAAAATAGTAACATTAAATTGCTAGTAGATATACATAATTTATATTTTTAACAATATTATAAGTAATGAAATGAAGAGTTTCCATGCTCAAGCTCTGTTCTGCTTTTTTCTGGAAATAGAAAAAAAATATCTTGAAATACACGTAAATTAAATTTAGCAAACTAAGCAAACTCTGCAGTTTCTGTTGCAGACGTCAGACGAAAATGCTAAAGAATTTTAATTTTCGAAATAACCAACTGATGTGTCTCCATCATAAAAATGATTGGAGATAGTCCGCTTCGAAGGTTTTTTCAGTCTGTCCGCTATCCAGATTCTAAGTAACGATGCATCAATACGTTAAAATCTTTTAAATTTACAGTCCGGATTCGAAATCACTACCGTTAAGCTCGATTTTAAATCGTAACTCATTTTTTTTACATTTTAAAGAACAATTTAGATGACGAACTTGTAGCCTCATTCAGAAATTCCGAGGTCGCTAAATTTGATTGTGGAGTTTGTTTGTTCGACCGTCAGACCAAAAAGTGAAAAGTCATTACTGTCTCCATTCATTGGACAATTAATTGGAAGGTGCAAGTAATTATATTACCGAAAATGCTGTATATATTTTTGGACTTTTTTCTTCAGCTATCACTTTTTTTTTTCATTTTTATTATTTTTTGTGTTCGAAATAATAATCAAAACAATAAAAAAAGTGGTAGCAGAAGAAAAAAGTCCGAAAATGTACGATTAAGGTGTTTCGATAGCACCGCTTCATTATTAGTTAAAAAAGCATCGTTCTTCGGTCTTCTTATAATTTCGATAAAATTTAAGAAAAAATAAAAAAATTTTATCCTATTGTTAGCCTACGGAAAAGAAAAAAATGGCATCCATTTTTTTCCACGAAATAAACAAAGCTTCCGATTTTCTTTGCTGAAACATTCTAACTAGAAAGTTACATTCACTTTTTAAAGCTAATATTAATTCGATACATATTAACAGATGTTATGTTAGTTTTTGAAAAAAATTGGAACATCTAGAAATAGGCTTTTTTCGTAAATAAATGAAAACGCTTTGTTTATTTTTTGGAACTTCCCATATAACGCCATGTATTTTTTTAAATTTTTAAAAATTTTTAACTCGTTAACTAGAAAGTAACTTTTGCTTAAATTTTTAAGGGAGGTCCGCGGATACCTGATATATCATCTGTGCGAGTTTGAAGAATATGTAACATTTTGGCTTTTACTATCGAAACACCTTAATTGGCCAATGAAGACAGGGCAAATGTATTTTTTCCTGAAGTTCGGTACATGCGTAGCTCTTTTGTGGCGATAATCAATTCCATTTTTTAACAATTGTCCAGTAAAAAGAGGTTAGCTGATTTTCCAAAACCACTACATTGTCTTACGTTTTTCGACGTTTTGGCAGATTAGGCCTATTGTTAAATTTTTTGGACGGTTTTTAAAAGATTTTTACCCAAATGTTTCATTAAAAGTTTTTACCATATTCAATTTTTTTAAAAGGTATTCTTTTGTTTACACCACCGACCGGTTAGCCAGGCAGTGGAAAATTATTTTATTGATTAAAAAAAAAATTAATTTTGTTTTCGAAAAGTCGGTTTTTTTGCAAATGAAAATGAGATCGGATCGCACCGAAACTGTGCCAAAAAGTTTGGCTATGTTTCAGAGGCAATGATGAAAAAGGCTGTAGGCCTATGGCTCCTACATTTTATAGCCTCCGAGCGACTTTGACTGCAGCGCCACCATCGAAATCATGTTTAGCTTATAAAAAAGCAATATTTTCCGCGAACTAATTGCGTGATGGAAATATATACGCTTCTATAAGGTAAACAGGTATATTTAAGTGTATATTTATTTTTAAAAAAGTCGCTCGGAGCCTATAATTTTTGAAAATGTTTTCGTAATAAAAAAAAAAAAAAAAAATGAAACACCATCGTTTATTTTTTGTTGTTTAAATAGTTCCCGATTTGACCGCTAGAGCGCTGTACTAGTCTCTCGGAAAGAAAAATTTTTTTTTATTGCGAAAACAATTTAAAATTATAATATATAAGAACAATTAAGTCTTGTTCATGCATTTAAAATCTGTATCTCTGAACATAAATCGTTTTGGCACGGTTTCGGTGCGGTTAGATCCCGTTTTCATGTATAAAATAGCGGATTGAAAAAAAAAATTTTTACATATTTTTTTCTCGTTAAAATGTCTTCACAGCCCGGATGATCCGCCGGTGATGTAAGCGAACTAATACTTTAAAAATCAATATTATTATAATAAATAATTGGATTTTTTTTTTGTTTTGCTCTTACTTTTAGGTATAAATTTTTATGTGAAATTTTCAAAGTTTCGTACCTTTTCTGTCTGTGAAGAAGTCTAATTTCAGTATTAGTAGAAGCCTAATAATTTTGTAATTATAATTTAAAGGCAATAACTCAATTGTAATTCTAATTCATAGGCAAATGTCAGGAACACCTTCAAGGTTAAGGTTTTTTGCTCTTGTGAAGGCATAAAGTAACTAGACTTTCCAGAAAGCGGAAAAAACAATATCTTTTTTTTTTATTACCTGCGTTTTCTGGTCTTTTGTGCTCTTTAACGCGTAAAAAAACAAAAAAAAAAAAAATTATTGTTATTTTTCCGATTTTACGTTTAAGGCTCGAAAAAGGAAATTTGAAAAAAAGAGAAGGAATTTGGGAATCAAACTATAAATTTTTTTTTTTTTCAAGTCGATACCAAAAATCATTTTTGGTCGCAAAGATCGGAAACAATCTTTCGAAAATCCGCTGAAGTTCTCCAACTTTCTGTCAAAGATTATTAATTAAAAGGAGATTAAAGATTTGAATGAGAAATCATCCTCCCGCTGAACTATTTCCCCACGAAAATAGTATAAAACGAAAAATATTTTATACTTTAAAAAAATTTTTTTTTTCCTTGGATGTAATCCGTTTTCACAACTTCATTATTAATGTGAAAACAAACTTGATTTGTAATTCTGATAATTTCCTTGAGAAAGTAAACAGCGCGGAATTTCCCGGAATTAACCGCCTAACGGGAATTTTCGAGTTTGTAATTTTCCTTAAAAAAATACAAGAAAAGAAAAAAAAAAAAAAAAAAAAAAAAAAAAGGAAAAGATTTGAAATAGTAAAAGCTGTTAAATGTAAGCGTATTAATTGCAATCCCCGGAATGCAGCCTAGCGAAAAACAATATTCACTTTGATGGTGCTGGTACGCATATAAGCGTGTGTATGTCTGATGCTT
Organism: Liposcelis bostrychophila; assembly: GCA_037577465.1. Classification (NCBI taxonomy): domain Eukaryota; kingdom Metazoa; phylum Arthropoda; class Insecta; order Psocodea; family Liposcelididae; genus Liposcelis; species Liposcelis bostrychophila. The sequence goes on from CM075212.1 coordinate 11,605,323, forward strand.
TTTCAGCTAAAGTAAACGAAATGAAACATATTAACACGGGGAGAGGAAAAACGAATTACCGAGTAAACAGATTGCTGATGGAAAGGTTCGAAACTTTGTATTTTACGGGAAAACTTGTTTTAACGGGGAAAAATATTACCGGGAGCAAAATTATACCATTCTGTGTGGAAATGGAAGAACGGTCGTTGGTATTCGTCTCACCTCCCCTCCCCCCCTTTTTTTTTTTGCCTTTGCTTTTTTCCGGGGGGTGGAAAAAGATTAAAGGCTCCAGTCCTGTGAGAAAAGGGAAAGTTTGATAAGAAAGGGTGAAAACGTGTTATATACAGTATATATATATTTTTTTTTGTTTTAAAAGTGGAAATAGGAACGAAACAAGCCAAGACGACGAGTATTTTCTGGTCATCACAGACCATGAAAATGGGATAACACAATTGGATAATGGAAAAGAGGAAGAGGAATTTGATGGAGTAGAGGCTTTGTAAAATGGCAGCTCGGAGGGAATTTCATACTTAACTAAAAGTAAAGGTTATAGAAAAGGAAAGGTTGTGTCGACTCATTTAATTGAAATCCTCGAATCTGGAGAGCTCTTTTAGGGGTTAATCTTTTGTCAGTTTGCTCTGTGTCAATACATTACTTCTGAAATATATAATGTCCTGTCATAGTGTGGAATGTGTCAGGTTTTTTTTTCTCTCTCGAGAAATTGGATTTGTAAAAAGGAAAAGTAAAACTGTCGAGTATTTTTTCTTTAATGAATTTTAAACAAAATTAAATTTTTATGATAATTTTTGTGTCTTTAGGGTTTGGATGATTGACTCCCGATTGACTCTTTGACTCATTCAACACTCTGATTTCGATTTTCCCAGTTCTTGCTTGGTTTGCTCGGGCAAGAGTCTGTTTCCGATTTTTTTTTTAAATTTAAAAATAAAAATTTAGGGTTTTGGAAAAAAATTAAAGAATCCAATTTTTTTTACCAACGTTTCTTCCCATAAATTTTTTCTTGAATCGGTATGGCCCAATTTTCTTCTTCATTACGTTTCCATTGTATTTTTTTTTTTTTTCCCAAAAAACGTTTCTTACTTAACTTTTTTTTTTTTTTTTTTTTTTTGCAGCTGCTATTGTTTGGACTGATACTTCTGTGTTTAATTGCTCACCATTGTTTGGATAGATGCTGTGGTTTTTCACGGACACCTGTCATGGAGGTACCTAATTGGTAGGAAAGGGCAAAATGGTAGATTTGGATACCGCCCTGCGAGCCAAAGGCTTATTAAGTAGGTGAGTAAACAATGTGGAAAACTACCCAATGGAGCAGATTTGGATATTCCTTATTTTTCGAATTTTCGAATTTCGTATGTCTAACCCCGTCAAATTTTTCTTTTTGAAATGTTAATAAACGTTGGATTTTTTCAGGCTTTTAAAATGACGGGAAAGTATGCCTCAGGGGCATTCAATTTTGAAAAATTTCCATAAGAACCAAAAAATCTATTTTTTTTTTTTTTTTTTGTTTTTGTGAAAAAATACTTGTTTCTTATCGGAAATTTTCGTAGATCAGAATCTTGAGACGTGAGAAAGATAACCGTTAAAATCGGGTCGATTACCGAAAATGAGATTTTTCAAGAAAAATATTTCTTTTTTTATGCTCTTTCATCTCCCGTTTTCGAAATTTTAAAATTCGGGCTCATTCCCGAGATTTTGAAAGCCAAAAGCGTTCAAATGCCTACAAAAGTTTGAAAAGTCGGAACCATAAGCGGTTATCCGTAATATACAATGGAGAATCACCAGTTGAAACAAGTTTTTGATTCGGAGAAACGCATACACGCTTATGGTTCTGAAAGACTAGCAATGTTTAACTTATCGTTCCTTTAAACGTTTATAATTCTTATTTAAAAAAATTTCATAGATTTGGATCTTTTTTTGAAATTTTAGATATATCTTACGTAACTTTCAATTTTTTTCGGTGATTTTTTAAAAATAGTTAGTCCATGAATTTGTTAATATGTATAGAGCAACAAAAACGGAAAAATCGATTTCAATCATTCTGTAAATATAAGTTAAACTTTAAAATTGCTCTCCTGTAAAGTTTGACTTTGGTCGATTTAAACGGTTATGGTTCTCACGTCTCGATCTGAATCCAGATTTTTTATATCTGCCTAAGCTATTGTGTTAGAAGTAAAAATAGGACAAAATATATAGAGTAAAATGACAAAACATGTTAAGTCCTTAATTTTTCTAATATTTTGACCTCTAGCTCAAAAACTTGGGGAGGTATAAGAAATCTGACTTCAGATTCGTGATCTACGCAAACTTTCCAATAAGAAGCAAGTGTTTTTTCACAAAAAAAAAAAAAAAAAAAAATTAATTTTTTGGTTTTTATGAGAATTTTTTGAAATTGCAGGCCCATGAAGCACACTTTTCCGTCATTTTAAAAATCTGAAAAAATTCATCGTTTATTAACACTCCAAAAAGAAAACTTTGAGGGGGTTGGACATATGAAATTAAAAATTCGAAAAATAAGGGACATTCTAGAGCAGATGGCGCTTTTAACACTGGTCGATCGTACGAAAATCTAGAAAGTTGCTTTAGTTGACATCAGGCTGAAAATGTTTTTTAGGGGGAAAAAAAGGCAAGAAAAAAGGAAAGAAAGACGTACAAAGTCAAAAACCTAACCCTGCGACAGATTTATGCAGGTTTATATGAGGACATGTCACCTTTCTGCTCTTTAAATTTCGCATTGACATAAATTTTCTTTATTGGTACACATTGAGCTTTGCCTTTGTTTTGACGGCCATATTACCCTTTACCGTCATATTTTTACCTTTTTCTTCGCTTTTAATATTATACGTGAGGTATTTGGAATATTTGGAATTTTTCCGTAGCTTATATGAACCGTGAAAAACACAGTAGACTTCAGTTTACTTTTACTAGTCCTCCTCGGTTATAGTGGACTCCAGTGGACCGTCCATTTGTCTGCTATAACTGAGGCACAATCGGGTGCCCGTTATGAGGGGGCGTAAAATATTTTTGGGGGTCCCCCTTTCAATTTAAAATATATTAGGATTTTTCGATTTTTACAGCATTTTTTTCTTCTGCGAAATAGACAGATGAAAATTCGATCACTGGGCCCAGTCACTACTTTCATATGTAGTTATCGAGAAAAATTTCAAAAACTTCTATTTCTCCATTTTCCAATGACTTGAGAATCCGAAAATGTGCCTATAAAAACCGCTAAAAACACGATTCTCAAACAGGCTCATCAGGGCACTGGAAAATGGTCCAATGGAAGTTTTTGAAATTTCTATCAATTACTACATATGTAAGTAGTAACTTGGTCAAGTGACCAAATTTTCATCTGTCTGTTTCGCAGAAAAAAAAATATGCTGTAAAAATCGAAAAATTCGCATGTATTTTAAATGGGAAAATCGAAGTGCTTACTGGCACGTGTTAGAGTAGAGATACAGCGCTCAGATTTTGCACACAATATTTTTGATTTTTTTGGAAACTTTTGAAAAGTGCCCGACAAAAATATTTGACACCCCTTCATAAGGAGCACCTTAAGGTACAATAAAAACGAAAGACACAGTAGCGTCATAATTGGGCCAAAAACGAAAAATGAGGATAAAAGTGAAACATTTTTTCAAACCAATTTTAAGTTACAGTTCAATACTATTTTTTCCCGATTTTCAGGGAAAACTTACTAGAATCGCAGCTGTTTTACGCCTTTACCAAATTTTTTTCAATTTTTCCCAAAGTCAAGGTAATTTTTTCCATAAGAAAAAAGGCTAATTTTGCCTGAAATCCCTGCAATTCTTTCCAAAATCGGTCATTCCTCTTAAAATTGGTTTTTTTAATTCAAGATGTGGGTCTATTATAACTGAGGTATTTTTTACATTGCAATATAGGGATTGAGAACGGACTCAGGCGGTTTAGTCCGTTACAGCCGAGACCACTGTAACCGAAACAAAGTGAACTTTTTTTAGCCTGTTTTTAATTACCTTCGTTCTGTATTTTAAAAATATGTTCGGATTTTTTTTTCCGAATAAAAATGTTGGCTTTTATGAGATAGAAAAAATTTTGCCCATAACCGACTGATTTAATAAACAGAACCCATATCCACATAGCAAGCTGTTGGTTATTATTATGTTAGGTGCGACTCTGACCTGGTTGCTTTGCGTTAGGCAGCCAATCGATCTATTAAAAGGGATAGCAAACAGCAAAAGATAGATAGGGACAGAGAGAGAGAGAGAGAGAAAAAACAATGCATTCTTTAATTGTTTAGTATGAATTTTCCTCGCTTGAAGCGTTGCAGAGAACTTCTTGTTAACCTTTTCTGAAATCCCTAATGGCTTTTCTTCTACTTCAATTTTACCCTGCTCCGATGGTTTAAAAAAGAGAAAGACGAGATATAAAAACAACACTTCTAAAGATTTTTTTTTCTTTTTTAACAAGGAAAACTTGAATAGTGTTATAATTAAAAAATTAAATTCTGCTCTTTTAAACAAAAAAAGAAAAAAAAAGAGAATGATATTGCAACGTCAACTAATAAGTATGTTTATTACTGTAACTCTTTTTTTTTGTTCTTCCTTTTCTTTTTTGTTGTAAGGGTAAATATTTCCAACATGTCGAGAAAAAAAACTGTCTCACCTTAAAGGATGATTACATTACAAAAGTACTAAGAAAAAATATAAAGAAAAAATAAAGAAAAGGTCTTGAAAAAAATACAGCAATTATTTCATACCCGGAATATTTTACGTCGCAATATTAAAAAAAAAAGTTTTTTCTGGGAATTTTTTTCAAATATTTTTTTTCCCTTTTCAGTACGAAATAGTAGATTATATCTCAGGAGTCGAGATGTAAGGAGTCGTAAGAGATTACAACACGAAAGAGCCGAAGACAATAGAGCTAGATAACTGGTCGAGTATTGAAGCTTACATTCGATTCCCATGATGTAAGATAGTTTTCATCACTCATATAGTCGGAAAAATAGTATAGTACCTGTTATTTGCCGGAAGGAAGGGTTTACATGGTTGAGACCGGTGCGTTCGGTGCTCCGGCTCGAAGCACAGAACGCTGCTACTTCGGTCAAAACGTGCAAAGTTTTTTTCAAGCCACATAACAGATACTATATTTTTCCTTACGAATAGGCTGAGTCCCCCCACCCTACCTCCTCTTCCCCCCACCCTTTCGATGGTTGGCTGATTTTGGAGATACTCGAACTACTAATTTATTTAAAAATTAATTTTTCTAAAATAATTTGATTAGGTATTTTTTTGCATAAATTCGAAAGAAAGGGATATCTTATGTTTTTTGGCCCGAAAATGGCCAAACATTACCTTCCTGCATCTCAAACATTTTTATATGCAGAAATATGTCGAAAAAAAGCTTTAGAAAATACATATTCTAAAGAATTTTTAGACTCCAGAAAATTTTTAAATTTGAAACTCTCGCCCCTAGGGTGGCCCTTATTGAAGTGAAACTTCTTATGGGACGGGTCCGCGTAATGAAGTGAAGTTCGTGACGTCATCAAACGAATAAATGGAATAAAATGCAACACTTTTTAATTTTGTTGAGTTCCTAGGATTTTGTGAAAATTCAAAAAGTGCCTAACGAATATTTTAATTATTTAAGTTAGAATGACTATTTTCATTCCTAAAGGTTTATGAAAATTCAAAAAGTGGCTAACAAGAGTATCGTTTTTTTAAAAGTAGGTAAAATAAGTATTACCCAAAAATTGAGATTGAGAAAATTTGAGAAAATATAAGATTTTTTAATTTTGCTAGCTAGCCTATCTAGAATTTTGTAAAAATGCAATATAAAGTGACTAACAAAAGTTTCATTTTTTTAAAAACGGGTAAAAAACGGGTAACATAAGAAGTTTCACGTCTTCTATATGCTATATAGACATAAAGTTTTTTTAAGAATTTTTTAATTTCGGGGAACGCACCCCCTAATTATTTTATAGTATATTGCTTGAATTTTTTCAGATTTTTTGGTCGTCGTTTAGCCATGTCCCTTGGGACCTAAAAATTTCAAAATTCCCGTAAAAACCAAAAAATCGAAATTTTTATTTTCATGTAAAAATGGCTGCTTCGCATTCGAAATTTTATGCAGATCACGAAAATATATTTAAAAAACGTACATGTCATACGATTTTGATGATAGAGGCCAAAGTAAGTAAAAAAATTAGTAAAATATGCTACGGCTACAATTTTTTTGCAAAATTCTTCATATTTTTGTCCTCTAGCTCAGTAATTGTTTGTCATGAATAAATTCTAACTTCATTTTTGTAACATAAAAATCCGAATAGGAAACAACTATTTTTACATAAAAATAAAATTTTTTAATTTTTCTGTCTTTGTCAACGCTCAAGTATTACGTAAAACTTTTTTTCGGGTTTTTGGGCCCCCTCCTTCCCTATTACATTACGTAAGATTTTCGCGGACCCCCCCCCCCTTTTTTTTTAATGCCAATTTAAAATTTAAATTTTTCTTAAATCTAGATTTATAGTTCATACTCATATCGCTGAAGATGGCTACAATTGGCACAAAATCTCGTCCAAAAATAAATTTTTATTTCTTAAAATTCTTTGAAAAAAATGTTAATTTTTCTACTTTAGACATTCGGTAAAAAATTAAAACAACTTAATTTTTTGAATGAAAAAAAAATTCTGAACAACAAGGGCCACCTTACTCACCTCCCAAAAAATTTTTTTAAAAGAATTCCTGTGTCGTAAAATAATGTTTTCATCACTCAGTGCAGAAAACTTATTTTTCCGCACTAGTGCGTTTTAGAAAAACCTTTATTGCGCTGTGCTTTGTGATGAAAAGTAGCTTACAACACAAGGACTGCAAAAGAATTACCCGTCGAGACCTTTTTAAAGCCCTCGCCTTCGGCTCGGGCCTCAAAATCGGCCTCGACGGACAATTTTTTCTTTTGCAGCTCTTGTGTTGTAATATACTATTTCACTTTACGCGTTAGAAGTGAAGGATTAGAATGAGAAAAAATCGATCTTTCGCATGGTCCTACAAACGTAAGAACGTATTTCCGCGTCATGAGTAAGAAAAATGAAATTATCCTCCTACTTCAAAAATAAAAGAGGCGAATTTTAGATTCGCGATGAAAAGAACCATACATATTAGGTCAGGAGGTGACTTGCACTTCTCAACTCGAAATGGCCTTCCTAAACGCTTTTCCTATATTTTAAGAAAAGTGCATTTTCCCTCCCGCTTTGTTGAAAAAAAAAAAAAAATATATAGTAACGTCGTAATATTATAAATTTAAATTTTCCTCAGGAATTGTAAATGCGAGCATAAGGTTTACGGGATACGTATAACATTTCCCCTGGAAATAGCCACCTGTCTTGTTTATTATTCAGTCTTTTACTTCTAGTTGTCATGATTCGGCGATCATCTTGCTTGCGGCTAGATAAAGCTTTTCGTTTGTTTCCACTAGGAAACTCCACACGGTTTTCAACCCGTTTTCTCGAATTTTATGCTAATTGCCTTGCCCCGCAGATTCCTCCAAATGTGATTGTAATGATTTTTCATTTTGTACGAATATACCCTTTCTACGAAGAAATTGAAGTGGGTGGTGATAAAATAAACGTTCGGAGTGGTTAAAACTTTAAAAATTTTTGAAGCTGTACAAGTACGGTTTTAAGAGTAGGCTTCAGTGAACACAGGGAGAAATGGCTGTTTTGTCTAATACTCGATTTATTAGACAGAATAAATGGACATTTTAGGTATCTGACGAACTCCTTTGGTGTATCCTGGAATTTTTAATACAAGTTTCAACTGGTTTGAAGTAAATACGAACTTGAAAAACAAAATCTAAGCTTTTTGACTACAAATTTTTTGAAATTATTTTTCGGTTGCGTTTACAGTTCAGACAAGTGAAAACTTGCCCTAAAAATTCCAGGGGACACCAAAAAAGTTCGTAAGATACCTTCGATTTTTCTCTCCTTAAATCGAGCATTAGACAAAACAGCCGTTCCTTCCTGTATTCACTGAAGCCAACTCTTTAGAGATGTCTAGTAACTAAATTGTTCTTTAAGTTGTAAGCAAACTAACTACATAATTATTCGATTTTTTTTCGTAAATCGATTTCGATTTTTTTCTCCGTAAATAGAGCATTAGACAAAACAGCCGTTCCTTCCTGTATTCACTGAAGCCAATTCTTTAGAGATGTCTAGTAACTAAATTGTTCTTTAAGTTGTAAGCAAACTAACTACATAATTATGCACTTAATTATAAACAGTAAACGTGCAGTTTAGCTACCTGTAGGTTCATGATCATCAAAAAGCATAGGTCCAAAAAAATTGGTAGATAAAATTAATAATTACCCTGATGCCGGTTCCTTTTAAAGAATTTATTTTCTCAGATCTCAAGCAAAAAAAAAAAAAAAAAAAAAAAAAAAAAAAAAAAAAAAAATTAATATTTATAGCAGTGTCTGATGCATTAAATTTTGATGTCGGTTGATTCTATATGTAAAAAAAAAGTGCTGAGATATTTTCCAATCCCGATGCCGCCTTTGGTGCCCGATTGCCAGATTGGGATTCCAACGGCGATGTTCAAAATATTTTCGATTCCAACGCCGCAATGGCGATACCGAAAAAAATGCAATCAACTTTGCGACACGGCTGGGATCATGATTCATGATGATAGCTGCTTAATTTTCGTTGCGACTAATTTAACAAATCGGTTGCTTGCAAATCTGTCCAAACTATGCAAAGTTTGGCATAGTTTGCAAAATTATACACAACTATAAAGCTTCACGTTAGTTTCATAACTACTCTGACAGTGATATAAAACTTCCCTTACTCTCGGAAATCTAGGGCAAAGTGATCTGCTAGACCTCAAAAATCATTCTGTAAGTGTTGGCGAAGTACTTTGTGACTTTTTTACATTTGTTCCGTAATCCTTACGTTCAAACACCTTGTAAAAAAAATAAAAATTCTGGAAACAATTTTTGAAACAAAAAAAAAAAAAAAAAAAAAAAAAAAAAAGGCGAAAAAAACTAATTTAAGTTGTGGGGGGGAAAAAAAGCAACAAAGTGAAATTAGTTTGTCTGAGGCAACATAGGCATACGGAAAAACCGTTAGGAAGAAGGGAAAAAAAAAGTAATTACAGCGAGGAAAGATGCTGCACGTACCGTCCTGAGTAAACATGAACGGTTCGGAGATCACGTAATGCGGTTTCTTAATATCCGTTCACGATCAGTTAATTAGACTAACGGCTGGCTTGTCAAATGTCACATGCATCATTTCCTTTAACAATTATTCTGTACAAATAAATTCCTTTCGTCTTGAAAATTAGATCAAAAGATTTTAAAGGGGCTTTAGAAGGGGGGGAGGGGGAAGGAGGGTAAGCGAAGGTTGTTAAGAAACAAACTTTTGAGATGACAGTTAGACTGCTGGACAGGCGATTCCGCGTGGGCCGCTATTTAAAATGACACGACCTCAAGCGTAACCTGTCCAGATTATCTAAATCCTTGAGAGTTTGTATAATTTGCTGAGGCCACGCGATTTCCGATTTCGATTTCCGTTCCGTTGCGTGTTTTTATTAGGATAAATAGAAAAATTTGTTTCTTTTTTCGTTTCGTTTCGTTTTGCTTTTTTTTTTTCTTTCTCTCCACGTTTTGATTTCTTCTCCTCCTGATGATGTTCAAACTTGTCAGCTACGTGTATTCTCAAGCAATAACATCTCGAATGGTGTGTTAATTCCCCAAGAATACGCGTGGCCAACCAAGTTACGTTTTTTACGATCACTCGGGTTCCTCCCACAGATGAGACTGCTGAAAACAAAACAAAAACCAAAAAAAAAAGAACAGTTGTCGTGATGCCGTGGATACATAAATTTTTTTATAACCTTATGCATTTTACTCGAATAAGCACGCTTTCAAGCTAAATAGATAAAAAAAAAAAAAATATATATCTTTAGTGAGCTAGTAATCATAAAAACGACGAAGTCATAACCATATTTTTATAAGTAAATGCGTAAAGTTATTATACAATGTATATTCATTTTTTTTAAAGACACCGTATTTTTCCTGTTTTCTTTTCATTTTTTTTTTCCTCAGCCGCTAAGATTTCTTTTCTTTTCCGATGGAAATTTTTCATCTTAACAATTATGAAGAATTTTTGTCTCAACTAATCGGTTTAAGTTTATCTCCTTGTAAATATAAGTTTTATCGAGCAATATAGCATTTGCTGTCATAACTAAATTTTCCGCCTCATCTTCCAGAGTTGAGGGTTATCGCGTAAACATCTATCCACTTTTCCAGACGTATGGATAAATACGACATGATTTTAGATTCTTAAAAATCCTTAGATAGAAAAAAAAAAATAGTTTTAACACATTACGTTATACTCGTAGTTTTGAACAAATCGTTCAAAATTTCCTAATAATACTTAAGTTATGGACAGGCGATGAGTGTTAATTTTTTTAGGAATCGAGCTACTGATTAAAAATGACTCCAAATTTGCCAAAAAACGGAAAAGCTGTAGGCGCTTATAAAACAGAATTAAGGTCCCTGGGATTTTGCTTCCAGGAGGTCGCAACGGAATTTTTCTTGTAGCTTCTTGGTCTGGTCCGGACCTGGTTGTGGATAATTTACAAGATACTCCATTAACCATTACTCTATGCATGTACTGCATGGATAACTACATGTAGTTATCCATATGTATTTCATAACGCAGAACTAGATTAGGCTGGGCCGCTTTCAGGAAATTATCGAAGATCTTGAGAAACAAGAAGATCCTACAATAATTTCGGACCAAAATATTTAACCAATATGTCCAGACAACAGTCTATCCAATCCCGAGGACGTCTTCAGGACGTCATAAGGATATTTATTGGACGTCCATTAGATGTACCAATAATGTCCGCACTGATCCAAAAAGCGTCCTTTGAATATCCTATGGATATCCCATGGATGTGAATACCTTATTGATATCTAATGGACGATCGAATGTCCAGTGAATTGAAAACGCTATCAGGGTGTTCTACTGAGTTAGAACACGCTGTAGGTCTCTGTAGGTAGGTCTCTGTTGGTACTGAGCATACCTACAGAGCTCAGACTTAGTTCCTAACTCAGCAAATAGCAAAGAAGCTCCGAGTCACGCAAAGGGCTATGGGAAGAACAATGCTAGGAATTACTTTGTTACGTCAGAAGACAAATGAATATGTACGACAGAAGGCTCGAGCCGTGGGCATTATAGAAAGTTAGCAAATTAAATTGTGAATAAGCAGGTCATATGTAAAAAAATGTGCTTCAAACTTTAACTGCTGAGAAGCTGTGATTGCGTTGATGCACTATGTGGAATCAGGGTGATGCCGCATAGTTTGTGAAACAAAGTATATTTAGTAGGAGCCGTGTTTGTTTACAGAAGCAGCATTTAGGGTAAATCGCTTCACCAACCTAATAGTAAGGGGAGGAACACTCTGAAAATGTTTGGGTGGGCATATACGGCGAACATGCTGGAAACATTTTCATTCAGCATGTCCTATCCTTACTGCTTATGTAAAGATTCCCTACATATGTCGGGGAGAATGTTGGTGTCCATGTCCAACATATTCATCGAACATTTCTTCCTTCTTCTTAGTCCTTTACTCGATTACGAGCGTGGCGATCTCTCACATACAGTTGTGCATGCGCTCTCAAGCATACGGGACCTACAGTTTAACGCAAATTCCGAACGGCTATTTTTGAGAGATTTGGTGGTTTGTCATTGTCTGCCGAGGGGCGGTGACTAGAGATGGTGTGGTGGCTAGACTGGATTTTTTGGCTAGCGGACTACTTTTTACCTGAGAAAAATTCTTAGCTGTGAACTAGGATAGAAGTGCGACGAGTAGCATCTCATGATTGAGTCGAGCGCGCTATGAACCAGGCTAACGGTCATTACTCATCAAACATGCTCGCCAGTTTTATCCAACACTCAACATGTTCATTCAACATGTTCAAGTTGAATTTGGCGCCTTAACCTTTTTGATAACTTTTTACATGACTTTTTATTTTCTATTTTTATTTTCAGAGCATATTCGGAAAATTAACGCTAAGCCGACATTCCTAGCTTGTACTACTTACCATTTTCATAATGGACGAGAACACGATTTGCCTTCATCGGTGGAGCCAACTGGTAAGTCTCTTGCAATATTGAATACAAAACAAACCTTATGTAGCTCTTCACTGCGCCGTTAGGGAGTAAATCGCGAATTTTCTTTCGAGTGTTTGTGTATTAGTGAGCCGAAAATAGAGGCGGAAGATGCAAAGATCGTTCTTCAGGTTCATGAGTGTGTATGATGTGTTTGAATTTTAAGTAAGCTCGAGGATGCTATCTGCTATTCGCTATAAGGAGTTTCGTTTTTCGTTTCCCCACATTCCGAAAAAAGTCGGATTAATTAATCTAACAATTGCCCAGACTAAGGCAGGAAAATAGTATTGGTTTTTGATATGGAAATAGCATCGAATAAAATATCAAGGAAATTCAACCTTTTGCTCCGAAACAAACTGCGTATCGTCATTTTGGAACAAGGAATTAAACTTGAAACCATTCCTCAAATCACCAAGAACCTGTTGAATTAACTAATTAGAACTCACCGCAAACATTAATATAAAAAAAATTTTCCGCATAATGATAAAAACTTAATAAAAAGGATTTAACAGCTTACCGCGATAAATTTAAACGTTAGAAGTAAACGTAACTAGAAGCCTCTCCTCCGAGTTAAAACTTTCTAATTGACTTCAAAATGAAATTTCAACCGTTTTCTACTCTGATTTAATTCGAACTGACCTTGAAAAAAAGTTTCTCGTTCAGAAGAGTCTTTGCAAATGAAATAAGTGATAGTTGTCAGTGGCGTTCAAAAAAAAAAAAAAAAAAAAAGCTCAACGGTTTCCCCCCCCCCCCCCTGTTTAAGTAAATTTGCTATGTATTTAATTTATTCGGGCATCATTTATTTTGCAAGAATATAAAACGAAATTACGACGAGGAAGAAGAAATATGAGAATATAAAACGCGTGAAACTGGAGATCATTTCAAAACTGTGTAAGTTTATGTAATTTGTTAATTAATTTGTAACGTTAACCACGTTTTAATAATGATACAGCATTTTAAATCTGGTGATAATGCATTTTACGCTGTGAAGAAACTCTGAAACGCTTTGTATAAAATATCCCTTTATTAAGGAAGAAGAAAGAACGAATTTACACCCCCTTGTAAAAAAAAAAAAAAGTTTCGAGAGAAAAAAAAAGGAGGGGATGAATTCGATTAAATTTGATCCTCTCGCGAGGAAAGAAAATTCAGTCGCTGTAAGTATATCCTTGTTCTTTGATCATTCCCTGAATGGAAAATATCAAGGACAAGATGTAACACAAAAAGGAGGAAATAAAAAAAAAGTTGACATGATACAGGAAGTAAGTGAGAAGCCTTCTGTAAACAACCTGACCGGAAGTTCACAAAGGACTCGGGATTCTCGGGCTGACCCTTGTGGAAAACCTTATATGGAAATTCCGCCCGGAATTCGGAACCTTAAGCTAAACATAAGGGACTTGGCATTTTTTAATTTTCTCGGGATGGCCGAATCGTTAGAAAGTGGTTTTCTTCGGGCTATACAATACAAGTTTCGAGGTTTCTTCATCCGAAAACGGGGTTTTTTATTCTTTGATTTTGGAGTTTTTTTGAGTTAAAGCTTTACATCTGAATCGGGGACAAGGATCCCAGGGCGAGTTATTTTCGACATGAGAGGAGAAATGTTGTTTCGTTCATAAGCTTAAAAGAAACAAGACAATAGTCGAAACCGAATATTGTGTATTGCAGTGCTAGGTTGTATCTGGTTGGGGAAATCTTAAAGACATGGCACGGAAGCTGGGCCCGTTTTTCTGTGCTGCCGAAACTTTCGAGTGAAAAGTTTTCAAGGGTTTCCCAAACTTGTATTATTTGCTTCCCTTTGAGTGGTTCCTTAAAAAGACTACTATGCTTCTGTCCTTGTGCGGACTCCTACGTCCCAAGTTAGCAGCCCTTAGTTAATCTTTAATTTCATACTCTAAAGGTGGAGGAGTGGTCGTTTTTCTTGAGAAACCTACAGTTTAAAGTGAGCTCCAACCACTTGGGTAATTCTATAGTCATCTAGATGATCTCAAATAACGTGCATGCGCTGGAAAACCAAATATGAATGAAAACCGAATATGATCTTGAGTTAGAAATTCTGCGGCTCGGAAAAGCTGTATATGGACTTTTCTAAGTACTGCTCATTCCACCAGCAACTCAAAACCATTTCAAAAAAGAAATTATCCTTTTACAGTCCAATTCGTTTATTTTCCCCTTGTTTATTTACAAACGTTCCCAATAACACTGAGAACCGGCCTGTAGCCAAGGTCGCTGATTGACCCTTTAGCCCTAATCCATGTATTTTTCCCATTTTCACGCTATAAACAGCCATTAAATGAGTTCCCTCCCTCGTGGAAAACTATAAATTCCCCTGCGCCTTCGTTCTGGTCGCGGGTAAGGTAAGTCACCCGTATTTTCCGTAGCTGTACAAAAACTTACTTTTTTTTGGTTGATTTTAAGACACGCTAAAGGTGTCATTTCGCTTGCCGCAAAAATGCGTCATAACGCAAAAATTTTTTTTCAAAAACATTTTGCTACATAATGACGTTACAGCAAACTGAAACTGAAATTATAGGAAAAAAAGTCCTGTCTCCATTGTCCAATTAATCGAAGGGTACCAATCAATTGTACTCTGGAAATGCTGTACATTTTTTGGACTTTTTTCTTCTGCTACCACTTTATTTTATTGTTTTGGAACACTAAAAACAATAAAAAAAAAGTGGTAGCAGAAGAAAACAGTCCAAAAATACACAACATTTCGGGTGGTACAATTAATTATACCCTCCAATGAATTGTTCAATGGAGACAGAGCCAAAATCTTTGGAAAAAGTTTCAAGCTCACGTCTTAACTCGCGTCTTTTGGCAAACTAAGTAACACTTTAAGACAAGATATTTTAAGAGAAATTTGCTAATTTTTAATTTCGATATGCATTTTGATGGAATTAAGAAATTTCAGATCAAACCCTTTTTTTCTAAAACCGCGTAAGGCTGAAACGAATGCCTAAATCCCTCCAGTTTGTGATGTACTGTAGATCAGATTACGTTTTTTGGAAAAAATTAATTTATGGCTTCAATTTCTTACGGAAGCTCTTTTGGTTCCTTGTACGTTGCTAATTTTACGACTGCCTTGTTTGAACCTGACAACGACAGGTTCAAACTTAGTACTGTCAAGTTTGAACCTTCCGTATTTGTTTATACAAGTTTGCATTTTTCAAATTTTGCTGTTGCCAAAAAATTTTAAAAATTGAGAAATTTTTAAAATTTAGACAGGTTCAAACTTAATATTGTCAAGTTTGAACTTGTCAACGTCAGGTTAAAACTTGACAATCGTAAAACTAGCAACGTACAAAGAACCAAAAGGGCTTCCGTATTTGTTTACAAAAGTTTGCGTTTTTCAAATTTTGCTGTTGCCGAAAAATTTTGAAAATTGAGAAATTGTTTTAAAGAATCTGAACAAGTTTTACCATGCATGCAGAGAAGTCTTAAGGTGACGCAGGAGTGATTCATTTTTTCGAACACCCTATACTTCGAAATATGCAAATGTTATCCTTTTGGTGCTAGATATCAAAATTCCGCTTCCGAGCAACAATTTTTATCAATCTTAGGCACCTTCAGGAAAAATTCCATACCTGAACATACAGTACTTTTTTGGGAAACCTTAATCTACTATAAATTCCCGGGAATTTATTCTAAATCAAAGTTTCCCGAAAAAGTACTGTGTGGTCAGGTATGGAATTTTTCCTGAAGGTGCCTAAGATTGATAAAAATTGTTGTTCGGAAGCGGAATTTTAATATCTGGCTCCAAAACGTTATTATTAGAGTTTTTCGAAGTATAGGGTGTTTAAAAAAATGAATCACTCCTGCGTCACCTAGGGGTCGTACATATATTACGTAAGCATATTTAGGGGGGGAGGGGGTCCAGTCAAAGCTTACGTTTGCTTACGAAGGGGAGGGGGGGAGTCTGTAAAATCTTACGTAAGCATTCATATATACATATTTTTTAACCAATGGATATAAAAATCGATTGGAGTAATAAAATAAAAACAAAATAAACTGAAAAAAAAATAATAAAAATTTGAAACCATTTAAAATGAAGTAAAATCATAAAAAATGAGGAAAATCTTAAAAAAACTAAATTTAAAGGGATTTTAAGGAAAGAAAAATATTACGTAATATTAGGGGGGGGGGTCCTCCAAAATCTTACTTTGTCTTACAATGGGGGGGGGAGGGGGTCAAAAACTGTCAAAAAAATGCTTACGTAATATATGTACGACCCCCTAACATATAAAATGTATGTACTACGCTCACCTACGAATAGCCCAAACATCGCTCTATGATGAACTGGGGATAGAAACGGGTATTTTATTGTCTGCGTACTAAAAAGGAATCAATTTAAATTTCCCTTTTTTTTTTTCTTTTTTGAATTAATAAAAGACAAGACCCTTAAAATCCCTATTAGGTCTACGATGTATTAAAAGTCATTTATTATTCACCAAGGAACCCTTTCAAAATCAAAAACTATCAACGATTTTCGATATTACCGGATTTTCTGTAAAAGAAAAAGAAACTTTCATTTTACTCTCGTTCTTTTTTAAATGAAAAAAGAGGGAGAGAGGGAGGAAAATGAAAAGGGACAATCGCTAATTTTCTGGTCCCGTAAGGCGATAAGAGAAAAGATGTCGACGATCCGAGGACTCATTGTCAGGCTGGAAAAATTACAATATTCTCGTTTCATTGTTTCCGAAAATACCGAAGAAAATAAAGAAGCGCTCGGGAACGGAGAAATAAATCCTCCGGGAATTTTTTTTTTTTTTTTAAAGTACAATTGATTGATGATTTTAAAGTTAACAAAATACTTTCTCCTCCTTTTTTCTTTCTAATGTTTGTACATATTTTATTTTATTTTTTTAAAGTATTAAACCCAAGCGAAAAAGGAAAGTGAAAATTGGAAGGGATAGAAAACTTGCTCCTCTTAAAATTAGATGATTAAAATAAGAAGCTGCGGTACAAAATGAAAAGGCATCAAAACTTTTTTAAAAAGAAAAAAAACACTTGTTTAAAAAACGGGTCTTATATTTTCTTCTTTTAATTTTTAATGTTTCGCGGTAAAAGTAAATAATTTAACGGTTTCGGCGAAATTCCTGTAAATTCCTGGATTTAAATCGCGAAAAGGTTTTTTTTTTTTTTTTTTGAACCCGATTTTTCGATGCTGAAAACGAACGAAATAAAATTATGAATTATGACATTTCTTCTGGTTCGCCGAGCTTTCGAATTGACTTTAAAGTGGTCCACCTCGTAAAAGTTTTCCCCGTCAGTGATTTAAATATTCTGACATGGTAATTTCGAATATTTAATTTCTTGTTGAGGCAAATTTTACGAAATCAAATTAAAATTTTATCACTGTTTTAAGTGAATAAGGAAGGACATGAATTAAAATCCCGTGGATTTCGTTTCGAAAGTTGAAAAAACAAATTCTGATGAATGTCTACCAGCATTTTGTTTTTTTCTGTATGAAAACATCTTTTTTAGAGTACAACTGGAAAAGTGCAAGTCTTTCATTGACGCCATTTACGAACCGGTAAGGTAATTGTTAAATGGACGAGTTTCAGTAACTCCTTAAGATACTTTTAATCCGATACCTTCCCAAAAAAATTGGATCTCGTCGGCCTAGCATTCAAAACCTGCCCAATCCGGTTCGTTGATAGGGCTAGAACCACAACAGCCAATATTTACACTTTAAGGACCCGGATCATTATGATTATATTTAAGATACCGGTATTAAAAAATTTGGCTGAAAAAAGGGGGCATATCTCTACTTAGGATTACGTCTTTGGGGTACTGTCCTAGTATTGGGATTCCAATTCAAATCAAATCCAATTAATATCATTATTTAAATAATGAAACGATTTAAAAATTTTAAGGCATTTTTACTGCTCGTTTTTGGTCTAACAATTTGAATTTTTTAATAAAAATACATGTATAATTTTTTTTTACTGGCACGAAAAACACTTAAAACTTTTGATATAAAAGGTCCAAAGTTGAATAAAATTAGTCAAAATTCAAAAAATTCACTGTTAAATGTTGGACCAACATGTTGGTACCACAAGTTGGACAAACACGTTGTACCACAAGTTGTACCAACTTGTTGCACCAGCTTGTTTGACGAACAAACGAATCGACTATGGGTGCAAATTCACTGTGTGATGTTGGACCAACATGTTGGTACAACAAGTTGGACTAACATGTTGTACAAACTTGTTGGACCAACATTCCACACTAATTTTGGCGTAGGAATAAATTCTGCAATAGTCGATTTGTTTGTTTGTCCAGCAAGTTGGTACAACAAGTTCGTCCAATATTTAAACAAGTTGGTATAACATGTTTGTCCAACTTGTTATACCAACATGTTGATCCAGCATTCCATAGTGAATTTGCACCCTAGGAGTAAATTCTCCAATAGTCGGTACAACAAATTGGTACAGCATGTTGGTCCAGCATTCAATAGTGAATTTCAAGAAATTTTAAAGTCCTTGCTTTAGCAACTTTAAGTTTCTTGTAAAAATGAGGTTTCTTGGAAATTTACAAGAAATTTTCTAAGTCCATGATTTCGTTCATGTCGTCTAATTTTAATATAAAATTTTAACTTTAAATGTCTTGTAAATTTTTTAGAAGATTTCTTGTAAATTTTTTAGAAAATTTCTTGTAAATTTTACTTAAAAAAAAAAAAAAAGAAAAAGAACTTGGAAATTAAAAAAAAAAAGTTAAATAAAATTTAAAAGTTTTTAATTCTTGCTTTCGTTAAGTCGTCTAATTTTACTATTAAAAATTGCCAAAGTTAAAAAAGAAATAGTCAAAATATTATTTAAAATTTTCAATGGGTGCAAATTTACTACGGAATGTTGGACCAACATGTTGGTACAACAAGTTGGACTAACATGTTGTAAAACTTGTTGGACCAACATTCCACACTAATTTTGGCGTAAGAATAAATTCTGCAATAGTCGATTTGTTTGTTTGCCCAAAAGTTGGTACAAGTTCGTCCAACATTTAAACAAGTTGGTATAACATGTTTGTCCAACTTGTTGTACCAACACGTTGGCCCAACATTCCTTAGTAAATTTGAACCCGAAGTAAAAATTTTAATATTAAAATAATTAGATAATTTTTGGTGCGAACAGACCGACAGCCGGACAGACACACCCACAGACATACAGATTTCCCCAGTAACGAGCCCCGAGATATAGTCCTACATCAAAATTAATAACTTTGTTATTATTGACTGAAAGAAGCTAAAACATGACTTGCTTATGCATTTTGGACCGCTGATTCCGAATCTAAAGTCAGAAGTTTGGAAAAACAACACAGCAAAATTCAAAATGACACAGCAATTTAATGTTAAAAAATTTTACTATTTGCGCCACATTGCTATTTCTTTTGGGAACTGTATCATTCTGACATCAAAATTGAAATCTACATCAAAAACGCATTTAAACCTCTTTTCCGCAATTTTTTTTACAAAAAAAAAAAAAAAAAAAAAAAAAAAAAAAAAAAAAAAAAAAAAAACTGCAATATTTTATACTACGTGCATGTCATTCTGGTTGCCTATATTCGAAATCGGTAGGGGCTCAATATAAGTTTTAGCGACTAATGGGAGTATCTAATGCGAGCAGGGGATCGTTTTTTCCTCGAAATGAAGCAATGGTAAAAATTTGGAATAATATTCTCCGAATTTTCCAGAATTCGGACCCTGAAAGTTTAATTGAAAATTTTCGAAACATCTCCAAATGTATTTCATTGATGCTATTTTTTTGTGGGGCTAAAATTTTGTGATAAGTCCAAAACATTAAAAAAATTAATTTAATTTTTGCCTCAAGCACAAGGCTTCAACCTCTATATGTATAGGTCAAGCGACGAATCATAAAACTACTTCCAACCAAATGAAGAATTTTTATATTTGCATCAAATCTAAATTTTAGCCTTTTTAGAGCAAAATGAAGAATTAAAAATAAATCATGATAAGCGCTTGGAGGAAGAGGGAAATTTGAAAGCTTTCAATTATCAGCCGAAAATCCTCAAGTAAGCTTTTACAGGATGGAAATTAGTCCAACATTTTTTTTTATTTTTTTTTTTTTACTTTTTTTTAATTTAAATAATTATTACTGTATCATCTACATTTATTAGTTTTTCGAGGGCTCCTCCCGCTTTTGATTAATTAGAGAGCGTACTCGAAAGGTTTTGATTTAAAATAAATCAAAAGCCGTTTTTTCCCAGGAAAAAAAAAGGACTTTTGCCTCCGTCAAAAACGAGGGAATAAAAGAAAAATAAAAAATATATAAGATGTTTAATCGAAGTCTAAAGCATGATTGGAGGAGAAACTTTTCTAAGCTCTACCCGTCTGCAGGGATTATTGTTGAAAAATTGATATTGTTTGAGAGCTTTGAAAGAAAGTTGTTCCACCAGGGGACAGGGGACCCGGGAACTAGGACGTGACGGGTAGATTTTCATTTTTGATATTTTCCGTCAGGAAAAAGAAAACAAGCTTGTAATTTCGTTGGCTACCCCTATGACCTCTCGCATTTCTTTACTTTCATTTTCTTTAATTTTTTTGTAGAAACGTCCCTTGAGGATGCAGGTCAAAAGATTGCTGATTTGATATACCTTGAAAAATAAATGTATGGTCAAGATGAGAAACGAAAAGGGCGAAAAAAAATTATTTTTGAGTTTTTAATAAATAAATAAAAATAAATAAGTAAATAAATTTGAAAAGGTTTTTTTGGGAGTGTTTAGCCCAGGCAATAGGTGCGAGTTTTTTACTCTTTTCTTGTACTTTCATAGCAATAACCACGCTTCGCCCAAGGACGCGACCAAGTATTACGTAAGACCGAAAGGGGGGAGGGGTTACTCGAAATTCTTACGATTTCTTACCTGAGCACAGTGGGCCAGAAAAAATTATTTTTGGACAAAATTTAGGCGCAAAGAGGCGCAAAGAGGCGCAAAAATTGTAAGCAGATTTTTGATTTAGCACCTTTAGGCTTCATAATGAGACCATAGACGTCTTGAAGACTTTTAAATAAACCCATTAAAAGCTTAGTTGAAAAATAATTTTAATACAATTTTTGACTTAATTAACTCTAAAAACCAATTACCGCCAGAAAAAAATGTTTGGAGGAGTAATGCTTTACACTCCATGATAGCTGACTATCAGTAAATCATATTTCGATTACTTCTGATTTATTTTAACATACCTACAGCGTTAACAAATTTTATGTCATTATTAACAAAAAGTGGGTTAAAAACAATCTAAAAAAGCAAAAAAATGTTCTGAATAATTTTTTTGCTTATATAAGGAACAGAAACAACCTAAAAATGACGTTGTCCGATCAATCATGTAAAATTTTGAAAATTTTTAATCGATTTTTGTCCAAAAATAATTTTTTCTGGCCCACTGTGCTGAGGAAGGGGGGGGGGGGAAGAAAGTTTGGCAAATCTTACGTAAGAATTTCCATTATAACTTAATGTTCAGAATTTTTTTTTAATTTCAAAAAATTAAGTTGTTTTAATTTTTTTTTCGAATGTCTAAAAGTAGAAAAAGTTTTTCAAAGAATTTTAAGAAATAAAAATTAATTTTTTGATGAGATTTTGTGTCATTTGTAGCCATCTTCAGGGATATGAGTATGAACTATAAATCTAGATTTAAGAAAAATATTACTCCAATTTAAAATTGGTGCTAAAAAAAGGGGGGGGGGAAGTTCGCGAAAATATTACGTAATATAATAGGGGGCTCAAAGAAATCTTACTAATTCTTACGATAGGGGAGGAGGGGTCCAAAAACCCGAAAAAAAAGTCTGACGTAATGCTTGAACGTTCTCCAATCAGAATAAAGCCATAACCTAAGGCCTTATGGTTACATTCTTCTTTTTTTTTTTTGTTTTTGGTAAACCGTTCTAGAATTTCTTTTTTTAAGCTTTAGGAAGGCACAACAATAAAGCTTAGGAACCTTTAAAATACGTAAATTAAAAATTCTAAAGGGCAATTCAGTACTTTATTAATTATCGAATACTTTTTTAAAAATATTTTTCAACCCTTTCAAAAGAAACAAAAAAGTCACAAAAGGCTGACATTAAAAAAAACAATTCTTTTTTGAAACTGTCGCCAAAATCACGTTTATTACATGAGACAAATGCTAACGTTAGACATGTAAAACCCCTTCCTCCCCTAACGTGCTCACGTGTTTTATGGACGACCCCCTGATTTGCCATTGGAAAGTCTTAATTTACGTTTCTTAAAGATTCCTAAGCTTTCCTAAACCTTCTTAAAGCTCAGGAAGGGAAAATCCAGGATTGTTTACCAACAAAAAAAAAAAAAAAAAAAAAAAAAAAAAAAATGGATAAATGTAACCACGACCTATTATTTAGACCTATCGAGTAAGATATCATCATGTGTAGCAAAAATCGATTTTGGGAGAACACATGTTTTTTCTTGCTTACTATCTCTTTTAAATACCGATAGCTAATAGCGGATAAGAAAACCAAGCATGGTAATTTCATAAGTCAAAAAAAAGGCTTTTATTTTCGGATAAAAAAGTAGAATAAAAATAAAAAAGCGAAAAATTAAGAAATACTTCTTTATTCTCCTGAAAAATATTGGAGAAGCAGCATTGCTACAATTCGGGGTTTATTACTTGTTATTGCTGTCAAATTTCAGAACTACTAAACATTTTGAATTGATTTTTTTTTATTGATTTTTACATTCTTCAGCCCCTTAAGATCGTCATGAAAGATAATCATAACTTCCTTATTAGGCTGACGTTATTTCAGACAATTGCACAGTTAAATTGGTCATTTTATAAACCTCGTAAAATGTAAAAAACCCGACAGAAATAGTGAAATATTATTTGACTGTAAAACAAAATCGAACATCAATAAATAAGTATTCCTTCATAACGCAGTAAAATATCTAAGCAAATAAAAAACGAGATTGCTACAACTCGGGGTTTATTACTTATTATAGTCCCAATTCGCAGAAGCGTGTAATGCTAAGATTATTAAATTGTTGATAAAATGAGGGGGAAAAAAAAATTTTCAACGTGCTCCAGTGCTGCAGCAAAAAAAAAAAAAAAAAAAAAAAAAAAAAAATTATTGTGCCCATGCTCCGTTTACTATTTTTTAAAAAAAAAAAAAAAGGAAATCCGTATTTTTTATAAGGTTTTGAATAATTGACGGTCTGCTCTGTTCTTGACACATTTTTAAATAAAAAAACGATGCCACGTAAATTTAAAAATTTAATTTCTACCTATAAAAAAAAAAAAACAATGCCGAGAATTTCAAGAAGAATTTTATCAGTGCAATTGTCCCTCATTGTCTGCGCATTCGTTAACTGCGGTTTTTGTTTATCTGCTTTGAGAGTAAATGTGGCACAGCTTGTTATCTGCGATCGACTTTTGCTTATTTGTGGTTTTTGTTGTTCATTTAGCTTGTAATTACATTGGAATTGATTTAAATAGGTTTTTCAGACTTGCTGCACCTTACAGAGTTCGGTTTGCCTTTCGTCATTCAGTCGTGTGTGCTTGTCCTGTGAATTTAAGACGTTAAATAGATGAATGGGATGAATTTGGATTATATCCGTAGGAGTGATAAATTTTGATAGATTGTGGCTTGAGTTACAATTTAAAAAGAAGGATGTAGGTGTCCGCAAAATATTAGTGAAGGAAGGAAAATATTGGACATTTGGTACATCACTAAAGTGAAAATAGTATAGTGCAATCCATGTTAGGTTTTTGAGCTGGCGAATCGCAGGTGGACACTGAAGTTTCAGGTAGTTGCACGTCTCGACTGGTCACGTAACCGGCTGAAACCTGCAAATCTTTGTTAGGTACTTGTCATCGCAAATCTAAAGCCGTTTTTTTTTTTTTTTTTTTTTTGAAGCGAGCTTGAAATTCTTATTTTGACCATGAGTAATGAAAATGAAATATTTATCCAGTTGCTTTAAGGAGAACCGAAAAATGGAAAAATTATTCAACGTCTTTGAGGGAACACTGAGCTATGCATATTATACCTAAAAAATATTTCAAAAGATTCAGCCAGCAAACGATTTGAGTAAAAGTCAAAAGCTTCAGCAGGCTCACAGACCTGGGTACCGGTTTAAGGGTGTCATTCTTCGAAGAATTTCTTGAATGCTTTTCTAATTAGTAAGGGCTCATTTGTTCTAGAGGAGAGTTTAAAGGACACCTAAAAGATGCCAATTAGTCATGCAGGCCTAATAAGGAGTATGTGACCTTCCACAGGAAAAGGGACCTTAGAGTGAAAATTTTTTACATCGACTTTTTGTCGGTTGTCGTCTCTGTATTTAATACAGAGTCAAAAACAACAAAAAGTCGTGTAATACTATCACGTCAAAAACCGACAAAAAGTCAATGAAGAAAATGTTCACCCTATGACCCTTTTCCTGTGGAAAGTCACATATGTTGAATTAATGCAGAGCGGCTTTGTCGTAATACATGTCCTCTAGGGTGGGTCGAAAATCAAAAATTTTGGATTTTCAAAATGCCTGATATCGCAATCGATGCAGTTTATCTCTGTTGCAAAACTTTTTTCCTTTTCGAAATTTATTTTAAACGGCGTCTTGAGGGTGCGCAAGAGGGTCAAAGTTATGGAAAACTTTATAAAGTATGAATTCGACTTTTAGATTTTTGTGAAAAAAGTACCGTTTCCTATTAGATTTTTAACGTTGATTCCGAAAATTAAGCCGGTTTGCGCAGGCGCGGACTGGCCCACCAGGCAACCGGGCAAAATTTCGATGCGCCCTCTTGAGAAGGCGCCCTAAATTTTGACAAAGACTACTGAATTTTTACATTTTTTCTAAAAATGGACTTTGCTAAAATGCAAAAAGCTTAGTTATTTTTTTAAAAAAGATTTTTTTTAGATCAGAAAAATAGCTATTTTAATTGATTAAAAAAAATAAGGGTCGATCATAATCCAAAAGTTCAAATCGAAGAAAAAAAAAAAATAAATAAATAAATCATTAAAAAAATAAAAATGCACTCCTCATTTTTTTTAAAAAATGATTTATAATTTATTTTGTATATTATACATGCATTTTAAAAAAATTATTAGAGGCAAGATTTCCTGGGGGAAAGAGGGGGGGGGGGGTGGTGGTGCAAGGCTGAGCGCCCTTTTTTTAAAATTTGCCCGCGCCCTAAAAAAAACCCAGTCCGTCCCTGGGTTTGCGTCTAGCTATTTCGGTTCTGAGTTATTGTAAAAAAATATGATAAAATAATTAATCTTAATTATAATTAATAATAATCATATTAATTATAATTAATATGGGCTCCTTCACAGGCTAACTATATCCAAATGCTTGAATCCCTCCAGCGTACTGTCCTTAAGTACCTATATTTTAAAAAATATAAAAGATCCGCGCCTGTTGACATAACAACCACTTGCCTCCTTGGGGAGTTCCAGATGGAAAGGCTCGAGATTCGGCGTAATTTCATTCGGCTTGGCTTTCTTAACGATCTTATTGGTGGCAACATAGACGATCCCGCGTTGCTTTCCTTGCTGCCATTCCGAGTACCGTATAACCGCACTAGGTCGACGAACAACGAGCCTGGTTTTTTGTTACCTCGCTCAGGAATCATGAAACAGTCTCCTATGTACTCGGCAATGGAGGCATGGAATTTGCATCGCGGTCTCCTCCCAGAACTTGATTTTACAACTAAAAAAAAATTACTTGAAGAAGCTTCTGTTTAGGCCGACTCCGGACGCTTAGATTTGTTTGTTACTTTCATCTTTTTTTTTTTTTTTTTTTTTTTTTTTTTCACTTTATATTGTTTTGTTTTATTTTATTTCATTTTATTTTGTTTTGTCATACCGGTTTTTTTTTTTTTTTTTCTCTTATTATACTTAACTAATGTAGCTGTTGTTATCAAAAGAACAGTAATAAATAAATAAATAAATAAATAAATAAAAATATTGAAACTTTAGAGTTTTGACATTTTTATGGCGAACTTGGCCTGTACCTCAAGAACAGAAAAAGCTAGACGCAAACAGATTTTATTTTGGAAATCTACGTTGAAAATCCGATAGGAAAGGGTACTTTTTTTGCAAGAATCCAAAATTCGAATTTTCATCCCTTGTAGGATTTTCCAAAACTTTGGCCCTCTTGCGCCCCACCAAGACGCCGTTTAAAAAAATTTCGAAAAGGAAAAACTTTTTTACAAATGATAAGCCACAATGATTGCGCTATCAGACATTTTGAAATTCCAAAATTTTTGATTTTCGACCCACCCTAATGTTCATGTATCGTCCTGCCTGTCGGACGGCCTTCAGACAAAAATTGCCAAAAGTGGCCACCAGAGGTCGCGAAAATGGGATTTCTTTTTAGCAAGCATAGTGGTGCACTTACGGGGGAGAAAAATGCAATCCTATCTGGTGTACCACCATGACAAAAATTGGTTGGTACAATCCCATATAAAAGTGGTACATCTGGGAACCTTGGTTTAAAAATGATGGTTCATGTTTACCTTTTAGAGGAAAATTTTTAAATTGCCCCTTTTTAAGTCGCAACATAATCGTTTTATGAATGAGACGATAGGATCGTAGCAAATTCAGGGTTCATCAATTAACTTGATTTTTTTTTTTTTTCAATACTTTTTTTTTCACTATAATGGGAAAATATTTTTATACAGTTTATAGTATTAAATATTTCTCGGAAATTCGAAATCCTCCCATTATCGTCAATGATAAAATAAGTCTTACCTTCGTTTTTTTGCTTTATATTCACTTCCAATTAGCACCATATTATATCCATTATAACTGCATCTGCAAAGAAAAAAATAATCGTATCAATTAAACGGCGATTTACTTTGACTTTTTTTTTTTTTCAAACGGGTTTGACAATGACTTTAAAAGCATGAAAAAAGCTCCTGGCAAATACATATTCAACCTGATTCAAACGAAATATAAAAAAATTGCCATTTAAATCGAGACTAAGAAGTCTTGCAATAAGCGGCCTTTATTTATTTTTTCTATTTATTTATTCATTCATTTTTTTTATTTCCCCTCGAGTCATTTCAGGGAAAAAATATTACTCAAAAGAAAAAAAAAAAATGACAAACTCCTGAAAAAGATTTTTTTTTTTTTTTTTTTTTTAAAGAAAAGTGCAGAAATTTTTCCAACGATAAGTAGATTCTAATTTTGCCGTGGAAAGAGCGAAAAGTATTGAAAAAGAATTAGGTTTTTCTTTTTTTTCTTACATGTTGTCACACGACATAGTTTTTTTTTTTTTTTTTTTTTTTATCTAATTGGTAGGAAGGGTTTTTGTCCTCATGTTGACTTTATTTTTGTCTGGAGAAAAAAAATATTAACAAGGAAGAAGTTTTATATATATACCTTCTGTAATATTGAAAAGAGTATGATGAAGTTCTAGAGAGTTTTGAAAATAAATGAAAAGGAATGAGGGAAGATAAAGGAAAGAATGAATTTGAAAAGGGTTTTTTTTAAAAATCGGTCTGATCAGTTTAATTACATTTATTAATACTTTTCATCCTTTTTGGTTAATCAGAATGTGAAGTTGCCCCATATTTTTTCCTGTCAAAAATCGGAAAGTGAAAAGGAAATTTGTAATACAGCTTTTTTTTGGTACAAAAAAGGTACAAGGCAAAGTTGGAAAGTTATCAAAGTCGAGTGATGTTCGAACCTTAACCCCGTATATTTCGCTTTCATTGAATTTGAAAATTAATGAAAGGTAACCGATTTTTGTCGTTGACATTCAAAAAGCCCTCTTCTGATTTTGATCAATTAAGTATGATTAATTAAATAAGAGCTAAACGGAGCATGTGAAACGATCATGAATCCCTCGTCACATGATTTTAGAAAACGTTAGAAAGCTTATTGAAAAATAATTTGCATGGTTGCGATGTTACGAGAATTAAATTTTATTGATTCTGCTAAATTTGCGTTCAAATAATTTCTTTTTTTTAATTATAAAATGATAGTTTTTAATTTAATTGTAAAAAGGAATTGCACTGTAAAATTGTTGCTCCTCATAATATCAGTTTTTTTTTCTAAATTTGTATGTCTAAGAGTCGAATCTGAGTTTTGAACTTGGAAAAAAGCAGCCAAATGAAAGAATTTTTTCGCTGGATTGAGCCAACATTTTATAAGTTTCAGTTCATGCATGTTCAAACTTGTAAGCTCATGTTGAACTTTCATTGTGTTCTATTTTTTTTTCTGTTGTAAGCACAACTTTTTTTTTGTTATTTTCCTCCGGCCATTTGATTACTTTGAGGGAATTTTTTTGTTAGGGTGGGGATTCTCGGAATTGGATCAAAGAGGCGAACCGAGAAATATTCGATAAAAGAATACAGCAAGGGCACTTGAAGAGTGGACTCGAACCTATGATCTTCCGTTTTCACGGAATTGTTAAATAAAAAATTTTTTTATCCTGGTAGAAAATAATTTCGAGTCCAAAAATTTTTTAAGTTTACATTTTATGTAATTATAAAATTTTTCTCGGTTATAACTTTATAACTGCGGTTATAAAGTTTAAACAACTAAACTATTATACAAAATAAATAACTTTATAACTCGGTTATAAATACGGTTATAACTTTTTCCTCGGGTCTGTCTAAGAGTTTGTCCTTACATGGGCATTGTCAAAGTCTAATGAGACTCATAGTCAGCTTAAGAGTCCCCCCGTTTTTGACAAAAAATCCGTGGGCGAGCCTCTGAATTTTACACAGACTATGATTAGTACCCAGCGAATTCAGGTTTTCAGTGAAAAAGTAATTGGTGCTCAGGTTGTAAAAACCCACCAAGCTGCATTAAATAATTAAAGTACAATTCAGGATCATTTTTGGGCCCTATATACAATTTATTTTACAAAAAAAAAAACGAACTAAATAATTAAATCAATTCGATTTTTTTATTTTATTTTATTTTTTTATATTATTTTATATATTATTATATTAAATGTTATAATATATGTATAGGCCTATTTGATTTTTTATATTATTTTATATATTATTATTTTTGGCTTAAAACAAACAAAAATTGTACTTCTCTTAAGAAACTGAAACGGTCTGAAACCGGGTCCTGTAGCTTGGCACGTACGCCGCTGACCGTTTAGCATTAGGCTTTCATTTATGATTCAAGTTATAACAAAATCCACATTGTATTCTCCGTAAATAATCTTTTATATTTTTATATTAAAACAAATCCCCTTTCGGGGATTTTTGAAAAAACCAATTGATATTACATTTTTAATATTCCCTCGCTTTCACCGGTTCTCCCCTTTAAAGGGAACCCAGTTTACTTCAAATAACACATTATTAAATACTTAGAACTCTACGATTATTACATAATGATTATTTTTGACTTAAAAAAAAAATAAAATTTAAAACTCAGAGAAACATGCGTTCTCTTTGAAAGCGAGTGGACGACAGACCTAACGACTGACGAAACGGCGACGACAATCGCATATTGTGGCGCATACGTTATAGCGGTTAATTTTAACGCGCTTTATTTAAAACTTTCGGATTACTTCACGAGTCTGTTTTTATCTGTAACAAAACAACAAAAAAAAATTTTTTTGAAAGACAAATTTTTTACCTCCCTACTTTTCCTGATAAAGTCGATACAATACTCAGAAAATAAAATAAAAAAAAATAAAAAATAAGTAAAAAAAAAAAAAAAAAAATTAAAATACATTTTCGGAAATCTGAATAGTAATAAAAAGTGTTTATATCACAGTTCCTCGAATTCTATTTGTATGTTGCTATGGTGATGAATACCAATTGACGAGACGAAGTCAATTCAGTTTTTAAAAGGAACCGTGAAAGAGCTTAATTTATAAGCAAAGGTTTCGTCTTCTTAGTTTTCGTCCGAGAGCAGATTAAGTACACATAAAATGATGGAAATGACGGTATAAATCGGCATGTAGAAAGGATTTTATTGCGTTAATATTGTCTCGACTCTGTTAAATGGCACCTGCGACAAGCTCGTGGCGCGGCTTGTTAGAACTTAACTCAATTACCAGCTCCCGAGGGAAGACTTAGATCTGATATGGTTCCATTCACTATTCAACTTCGCACAAGAGCGGATTCATAACAGATGGCGCTATACAGTTTCTTAACGTTTTTCTCCCTCTCGAACATTGTTTCAGGTTTCTGTTTGAAATAAAGTTCAGAATCATTTCCAATTCCCGGAAGTGTTTCTAATCTGACTGGTTGCTATTTCCGTGCAACGACATCTAAAGTTTTTTTTTTTTTTTTTTTTTTTTTTTAATGTGTGGTACTTACCGACTATTTGTTGCGATTTTGTCCCAAGCTTCGAGTATACAGCCATTCAAATGTTAACATGAAGATTCCATATTTCAGTCTCCTTCAATTGAATCCCTAACCGGAAACCTTTTTTTTTCCCTTCGTATCTGTAAAGAAATAAAAAAAAAATTGAGGAATGTCATCAATCTTGAAAGTTTAATCATATCGCTAAAGCATGGTAACAAGATATATTTTTTTAATTTTTTTTAAACCGATAATCGATCCCCTCATCTGGATCTTCTTCCCCCCGATATTTCTCTTTTCCTTTCAAAGCGCAGAATTGCCATGAGAATAAACATTCAATGGGGAAAATGTTAAGAAACGCTGTATTGTCGTCTGCTTGAGAATGAAGTCATGGGGGGATTGAAATTATTTTATTAATTATATTTAAACACTGATTGGTTTATCTCAATAGCCGGTGTATAAAAACCTTCTTCCTTCTTTACACAGCCCGGAATACTTGTGGTGTAGAGTATTACAACTTTTAAAATCTTACAAAGATTTTAGCGCCCGAAGTACTTGTGTAGAGGTGTCTTGTGCAAGTGAAATTATGTGTAACTTGTATCTTGCATATTGCGCCCGTATATAACTTATGTAAGAGACATCGCTATTCCTGCACGGAGAAAAAAGTTCGGTTCCTGTTAGTCAATGTTGAATTGGGTCCTGTGACATCTAAACATTTGAGTTCATAATTCCAAAAATTTAGTAATTATTACAACGAGTTCCTAATGATTAATAACGTTTAGTAATTATTACTAAATTTTTAGTACTATCAACTCAAATGTTTAGATGTCATATGACCCAAATTAACATTCAGTAACAGGAACCGAACTTTTTTTTCCGTGTGGATTATTAGATGCCCTAATTTTTTTAAAATTTTGTTTGTTATTCTTCCTGATCGCTAAACCGAATAATAAAATCGAAAATAAAACTCTAGGAAATATCAAAAATTTGCACTTTTTTCGCTCCAGAAGCTAAACGAAAACCAGGAGTCGCCCTGTGTTTACCAGGCTATACATTCCGCCCTGTATAAAGAAGGCTTTGCGCTGTAACATTGGATGGGCGGAAAAACAAATTAAAAAATTCTCTTGTTTGTGACAAATTTGAACTTGTCTTGAGCAAGTTTGAACAAGTTTGAAATAATAATGAAAAAACATAATTTGCCAATGCGCAAGGAGTACCACGTGGTTTTTTCGATCACGTCAGTTTCTGAAATTGAAGATACGTCTTCTGATTGGTTAAAACGTTTTTTAGAGACGAGCCCGTGAACTTGAAACCAAAATTGACGCCACTTTCTGACGACTAAAACCATCTCTGATTGGTTCTGCACATCGCCGACTTTGACATACTATGTTTCTTTTACTATGGTTTAAAGTTTGAATGAGGCTATCAAAGGGAAATAGGAATATATCCATAGTAGCTTTTAGAAAGGATTTTAAATTTTCTCAAATAAGGTCTGACGGGTCACGATACTTATCGATATAATTATTGTCAGCTTCTTAATTAGTAGAATTAACAGTGTGACAGGCAGGGACTGGTACTATCCTGACACTGCGGATACAATGCCGTGATGAACTAACGTATCTTCATCGTAAATATGATTGGAGATAGTCTGTTTCGAGTGTTTATAAAAATCACGTGATCATATGATCACGGGTAAACTGGAGGTCACGTGACACTTCTACGAAACGTCGAAATCTAATCATATTTAGGATGGACATACGTTTGTTCACCTCCGACGCACGGAATTTAAACACCCACATGTTTATATTTTTTGCAATTGATAATACCTGCATTTAAATTTTTCAACCCCACTCAGTTTATTAAGTGACCGAACCATCGACATTGTCAGTTGATGTACCGGCACGGCTAATTGTTCAGCTGTCACTGCACTTCTGCAACTGACTAATTATACGGGTATAGATCTCTAATTGTATATCAGATACAATGACTTTCACCACGAGTTTCTGGCCGTCCTTATATTACGTAACGAAGTTTTCCTCCTTTCATAACGACAATTTCAACAAACATAATGTCTTATAGAAAGTAACATAACCTTCCCCCAACACCCCCTCAGGGGTTGTGATATATGAACGATTCCTTTTATAACGGACAATAATCATATCGTCCAATTCGTAACTCGGGGCTTTCGTAGTTTTTACTTGTAAAGGCGTCTATTCGTTTGCCAAAAGATGCGCGTCGAAACGCGCGCTTCAAAATTAATAGCACGCGGAAAAAAAATTAATAGCTCGTCTTGACGCGCGTCTTTTGGCAACTGAACCGACACCTTAACCCGTCAAATAGGCAAAAAAAAAAAAAAAAATTAAAAAATTGCGATTAAAAAGTGCTGGTTTGAGTTTTGGCGAGAAAGAGATTTTAAAATTTGTAATTCAAATGAAAAACTGAACTGGATCCGGATGGATTTCTGTTGATTAAATAGGTTTCGCGAACCAAAACCTCGAGGCCAAAGGTAATTCGGTAATGCCCGGCTGGATTAGTAAAAAAAACCCTCGTTCTGTTCATGAGAATTAAATTTTCCCATGTGTTATAGATCGTTTTTCCTGCTTAGTTTTATAATGGGCGAACGAAAAAACACTGCCTCAAAGTGAAAAAAAAAAGTAAAGTCGTAAAATAAAATCGGAGAAATAAAGCAGTTGATTGTGATATGAGTTGCGCTGATATCATAAATTCAATAACCTCTTTTTTATTGAAAATTCATCCGTTAATTTTGATTCTTTGCAATATTGGTTTTTTTAAGCTTGGAAAAGCGTTTCGAGTTGTTAATATCAAAATTTTGTTGTCTCTAAGGCTTTTCTTATTCGCTGCATGTTTGGTTTTCAAGTTTCTCGAATTTTCTTTACGGAAATGTTCGTTCGTTGCTTATTTTTCTCGCAGGGAAAAAAAATCCGGATATTCGCATCAGCCTATTGCCCATCGTCGGTAGAAGAAATTTCGATACCCGTTTTTATCTGGAAAAATTGAAACCCCGTTTTAAGACCCCCCGTAAAAGTGAGAATAAAAAAATTAATTCGCTGATGAATAATTAATAAACCGGTTTTGAAACAGTCTTTTAATGCCGAGAGCGAATTCCGTGAATCTGGATTTCACGAGTAAAGGGAGACGTGATTTAGAATAAATAACTGAAAAAGAAAATTGAGGTGCGAGGGATTCTAAAAGTTCACCTCTCGAAAGGAAAAAAAAATTTTTTAAATCGAATCCCTTTTTGTTAAAAAAAAAAAAAGATTAATTAAATAAATCAAATAAATAGATAAATAAAGAAAACAGAAAAGGACGAATGAAAATTTTAACGGAAGGAGTAGTCGAAGAATAATGTGAGACAGTAAAATCAAAAGTGATAAACATCAAAGGCTAATTAATTAGGAAAGTGCAAATAGTTAGGAGTTTGGTTATAATATATGTTGATTGGGGATGAAAATGATAAACTTCCGACGTTAAGCACGCGATCGTCATTTGCATTTTAACTGACTTCAGGTCACTCCCTCCTTTATTTTTCATTTTGCAGTTTTTACCTGCCTTTTTCCTCTGTTCTTTTTCATTTTACATTAAACGGAGGGGATATGTCGAGATAATTTTTAAAAGATTTATTTTTTTCATAGAGGAAACTTTTTTTTTTTTTTTTCCCTTGAAGAAAAATATTGCGAGAGCCCGAAAAAAAAAAAGACTTATCGACTCTTGGGAAAAGTTTGACAAAATGTTTTCCCGACGGATGTCGCTGCTCTTGCTTTGCCGGGCGGGTTATGTTTGTATTCCAGAAATGAATTTCCCATCTAAGCTTAAACTTCATCCGATCCAATGTTGTTTAAGGTTTCGGGGCCGAAATACGTCAATAACTTTACCTCCTTCGTTATTGATTAGCTTTTCCTTTCGATGATTAGCTTTTTTTTTTTTTTTTTTTTTTTTTTTTTTTTTTTTTTTTTATTCCCTCTCTTTCTCTCTCTCGTTCTCTTTGGTACTTGATGAAAGAGAAAAAACTCCTGCGGGCTATGAAACTGTTTTCTTATACAAACCAAGTTAACATGAAATTCAAAGGGCATGTGGAGCGATATCGAAAAATCTGATTTACAATTCGAGAAAAGAAACGCCTGAAAATTTATGATTATATTTTACTTGATCATAAAAATCTAAACGTAATTTTTAAGGCGTTTTTTTTTTTTTTTTTTAAATAATTTTTAACAAAAAGAAATACTTATCGCAATCGAAAAATAAAAGAATATATTTAGGCGAGAAAATAACGAAAAAATTAAGAAATTACTCTCGCAATATCGCTCCTCTTACCTCAAATTTGTTAAAAAAAAAAAAAAAAAAGCGCCTTAAAATTTACAATTATGTATTTTTCTTACATGTAAATATAAACAGCAATTTTAAGGCGTTTTAGTTTTAAGATATCAAACGATCAAGGTGTTGCATACGTTGTTGGCTAAGACAACCGCCATTTTTAAAAAAAAAAAAGACAAGTTAAGACAAGCAAATGTCGGAAAGAAAACTCTCCCACCCAGTCTTAATGCCTTACCGAAAAAGTACGCATTAATTTATAAAAGGGTGTGCTCCCACATCCCCTATTAGTTTTTAACATAAAATCTAAACTTAAATTCTAAGGCTCTTTTTTTTTTTTTTTTACTTCGGCATCTCAAAATGGCCGAAGTATTGGTTTTGTTAGCGTCGTTATTTGCCAGAATTTACATTTCATATTTAAAAAACACGAACCTAATAAAATTTTTGAAGCATTGGACCTTTTAAACCTCAACTTAATGAGTTTATCTTTCGATTTAAATGCTCGTTCAGTCTTGCAAAAAATTATTTCAATGTTTTTAGAGGCGAAACAAATCGACATCCCACGCCGTACATGTCGTGTGCGGCATACCGTCTTCACGCAATGTCTTTTCACATCAAAATTTGGCTTAAAAGTTGACATTTGGGTCAAGGATGTGCAAGAAGTTTACCCCGACGAAAAAGACCCTCCCTATCCAAAGATATTTAAGTTTTTATTTTTCTCCATATACCACTACGGAACATCAGATATTTGTCCGCCATTTTGAAATTAAAAAGTAAACAAAGCCGTTAGCTTGCACCGATTTAATTCACCGTTATCGGTTATGTTATGTTATGTTATGTTTTTGTTATGACTTAAAATAAACGATTCGCATCATATTCAGAATGTGAATGTGAATTGATTACGAATTTTCAAAAAAATGATGGCATTTTTTCAGTAAATACAATGATGTGTCAAGATTAGGTTAGGTGTGATCTGTAAGTAAGTAAATTATTTTCTCAGGGTTCAACTCCACACAAAACTTTTAATGCTCCATATAAAACCTGCTTCGCTGTAAAATCATTAATTATGTTTTATTTTCAAATAGAAAATCATTCAAGTGTTAATATTTGTATGCTTACAAAAAAATCATGTTTTTACATCTAATGCCTTAAAACAATTTTTTTTTTAATCTTGTTATTTTTATTTTTAAAAATTGATTCAAATCGTTTCAGCAGGCCAAAATTTCAGTGGTTTGTTTAGAACTTAAGTGCTTCCCAAAATCATTAGATTCCTTCTTTAACCAAAGTGTAAGAAGTCAAATTTTCACCATTTACCAATAACGTAAAGCTTTCAAGTCTACACTTTCATGTATAGTTTCTGATCCTTACCGAAACCATTATGTTTCCAATCTTAGGCAAGAATACAAGAAAACAAATCAGACCTTCTTTGCTTAGAAACAAAAAGATTTTAAATGTATATCTGGTTCTTTATCTGTGAATCTTTACCAAATCATTAATGTTTCTTCTAAAACTGAAGTATTAAATTTAAAAAAAAAAAAAAAAAAAAACAATCAGCCCTCTTTTGTTAACCAAAACAAAGCTTTTAAATCCATTCTAATGTGTGATGTCTGATGTCCTATTGCAACCAAAATCTTAATTTCTTAGCCCTTACACAACAAAAACATATCAATCCCCATTGAATCTTCACCGCTTATCAGAATCATCACTCTCACCTCTTCGACTACTCAAAAGTTTTATTTCTTTATTGAACCTTCACCGCTTATGAGAATTATCACTCTTCACCTCTTCAACTATTCAAAAAATTAAATTCCTTATTGAACCTTTATTGCTTATCAGATTCATCACTCTTATCTGTTCGACTAGTCAAAAGTTTTAATTCTGCATTGAACCTTCACCGCTTATCAGAATTATCACTCTCACCTCTTCGACTACTCAAAAGTTTTATTTCTTTATTAAAGCTTCACCGCTTATGAGAATCATTTCTTTTCTCCTCTTCAACTATTCCAAAAATTAAATTCCTTATTGAACCTTCACCGCTTATCAGAATTATTACTCTTACCTGTTTGACTAGTCAAAAGTTTTGATTCTCTATTGAACCTTCACTGCTTAGAATAATTATAATTATATAATTATTCTAAAAGCAAATTTAATGCTTGGAAGAGTTATGACTTACAGGTCTTGTAATTAAAAATTGAACTGTAATTTCATTCTCTAAAGCTCAACACCCTTTTTTTTTTTTTTTTTGCAGTTTATGTTTTACTGCAATATAAAATATTATTTTCAAAACTTAGTTTGATCATACTTGCTTGATATCTTGATTTTTCTGATTTCTTAATTCTTCAAGCAACTATTATTATTATTATTATTTTTTTTTTTTTTAACTTCATATTTTGTTTAATGATGTCCCACCATTATTTTCAACTGATTAATTAATTGCTAAGCCATTATTAGTCATAAAGAAATTTTAAAATTATTACATTTTTCCTTTTAGAATATTTTGAGATGCCGGCATTCTTAAGCCATTTAAATAGATAGCCGGCTTGAACAGAATGAACTTACTATATGTTCCCGTGCATTTGGAAGCCCGAAGGGCGGTCCTTGACTCACCCGAACTAGCCGGACTGTGCTTACTCGGACTGTGATACCCGGACTGTGCTTACCCGGACTAGGCCTACACGGACTGAGCCACCCGGACTGTGCTTACCCGGACTAGGCCTACACGGACTGTCCTTACTCGGACTGTAATACCCGGACTGTGCTTACCCGGACTAGGCGTACCCGGACTGAGCCCAACCGAACTGTGCTTACCCGGAATATGTCTACACGGTCTGTGCTTACTCGGACTGTGCTTACCGGACTAGGTCTACACGGACTGTGCTTACTCGGACTGTGATACCCGGACTGTGCTTACCCGGACTGAGCCCAAACGGACTGTGCTTAACCGGAATATGCCTACACGGACTGTGCTTACTCGGACTGTGCTTACCCGGACTGTACCTCCCCGGACTGATCCCCTCTGTGGCCACCCCACGAACTGAGCCACTCGGACTGAGCACACCCGGACTGTGCTTACCCGGAATATGCCTACACGGACTGTGCTTACCGGACTTCCCCGACTGGGCCTCCCCGACTGATCCCACACGACTGAGCCCACTCGGACTGAGCACACCAGGACTCTGCTTACCCGGACTTGGCCTACCGGGACTGTGCCTACCCGGACTGTGCTTACCCGGACTGAGCCCACCCGGACTATGCCTACACGGACTGCGCTTACCCGGACTATGCTTACCCGGACTAGGCCTACCCGGATTGAGCCCACCCGGACTGTGCTTACCCGGAATATGCCTACACGGACTGTGCTTACTAGGACT
Source organism: Liposcelis bostrychophila (assembly GCA_037577465.1). Lineage (NCBI taxonomy): Eukaryota > Metazoa > Arthropoda > Insecta > Psocodea > Liposcelididae > Liposcelis > Liposcelis bostrychophila. The sequence continues at coordinate 11,643,403 of CM075212.1, forward strand.
GTGATATCCGGACTGGGCCTCCCCAGACTGAGCCCACCCGGACTGTGCTTACTCGGACTGTGATACCCGGGCTGTGCTTATCCGGACTAGGCCTACCCGGACTGTGCTTACCCGGACTAGGCCTACCCGGACTGAGCCCAACCGAACTGTGCTTACCCGGAATATGTCTACACGGACTGTGCTTACTCGGACTGTGCTTACCCGGACTGAGCTCAACCGGACTGTGCTTACCCGGAATATGCCTACACGAACTGCGCTTACCCGGACTATGCCTACACGGACTGCGCTTATCCAAACTACGCCTACACGGACCGTGCTTACTCGGACTGTGCTTACCCGGACTGGGCCAGCCCGGACTGAGCCCACCCGGCTTGTGCCCACCCGTACTGGGCCCACCTGGGCTGGCCTACTCGGCCTACTAGGCTGCCTACTCGGACTGGCTAATAAATATTTTGCCCTATTTTTTTTTACGATGATTTTGAGATGCCGAAGTTTTGAAGCCGTTCACGGCTTAAGAGAGGTGAAGGCGAGGCCGAAGGCCGAGCTGCGTCTGGGAGCCCGAAGGGCGACCGTTCCGCCGAAGGCGGAACCTGCGCCGCAGGCCAAGAATGCCGAAGGCGTTCTTGTTTTTTTTTAGAAAATTAAAATGAAATATCGTAATAAAATTTGTAAAACGAAAAACGAAATTAGAAAAATTAATGCTGAAGGTGTAAGTTTCAATTTACGAGAAAAGTGAATTATTAAAGAGCTAATTCCAGATAATGAGATTCTTCCGAATGTAATTTGCAACGGTATTCTAATAACTCGCGAGTTGGAAGGAGGGCGGAGGGAGGGAGAGAGTCAACTATGGGGTAATCATTATCCGATATCCTCGAAAAATTTTTTTTTTTTTCATTGTTGTTGTTGTTGATGATGATTTTGAAAAAGATAATTAAAATTGTTTTTAAATTTAAAGTGACTACTTGAAAATTGATTAATCAATCGGTGGAAAACGTAAACAATTCTCAACTGTTTCGAAAACAAAATACCAGACATTCCCGAAGAGGGGAGGTTAAACTTCTTGGATTTCTGGAAAGTATTCTTAGGCGTTTTCTGTCTTTGAGTTCAAAGTGAAGTTCGTTTGATTTAATAAATTAACGGGAGAAATCGGATTATCTATTGTTTTGCGTAGAATGAAAATGGATATTTAAAGTGAAGTAAAAGGAACGCGGAAAAGTGTTACCAAATTTTTTGTTGTAGGATTTTTTTTTTTTTTTTTTTTTTTTTTAATTTCAAAAAAATGAAAGGAACAAATTTAAGGAATAATTTTTGGGAAAAATTTTTAAAAAAATCTGGGGGAAGATTTAAGGAAAAATCCGGCGGAAGATTTAAGGAAAAGTTTGGTGAAAAGCTGAAGGAAAAATTTAAGGAATAATTTTGGGGAAAAATTCAAGGAAAAATCTGGAGGAAGATCTAAGGAAAAATTCGGGGAAAAATTAAAGGACAAATTTGGGGAAAACTAAAGGAAAAATTTGTGGAAAAAAAAAAAAATTTGTGGTAGTCCGTAGCCTAGTTCATAGCGCGCTCGACTCTCGATGCGACGCGTCATTCTTCTATCCTAGTTCACAGCTAGGAGTTTTTCTCAGGCCAAAACTAGTGCGCTAGTCAGAAAATCAACGGTCACCACCCCTCGGAAGGCAATGGCAAACCACCGAGCGGTAATTGCCTAGTAAATCTCTCAAAAATAGCCGTTCGGAACCGGCGTTAAACTGTAGGTCCCATATGCCTGTGAGCGCACGCACAGGTATATGTGAGAGATCACCACGCTCGAAATCGAGTAAAGGACTAAGAAGAAGAAGAAAGGAAAAATTTATGGAATAATTTTTGGGAAAAATTTAAGGAATAATTTTTGGGGAAAAATTTAAGGAATAATTTTTGGGAAAAATTTAAGGAATAATTTTTGGGAAAAATTTCAAAAAAAAATCTGGGGAAGATTTAAGGAAAAATCCGGCGGAAGATTTAAGGAAAAGTTTGGTGAAAAGCTGAAGGAAAAATTTAAGGAATAATTTTGGGGAAAAATTCAAGGAAAAATCTGGAGGAAGATCTAAGGAAAAATTCGGGGAAAAATTAAAGGACAAATTTGGGGAAAACTAAAGGAAAAATTTGTGGAAAAAAAAAAAAATTTGTGGTAGTCCGTAGCCTAGTTCATAGCGCGCTCGACTCTCGATGCGACGCGTCATTCTTCTATCCTAGTTCACAGCTAGGAGTTTTTCTCAGGCCAAAACTAGTGCGCTAGTCAGAAAATCAACGGTCACCACCCCTCGGAAGGCAATGGCAAACCACCGAGCGGTAATTGCCTAGTAAATCTCTCAAAAATAGCCGTTCGGAACCGGCGTTAAACTGTAGGTCCCATATGCCTGTGAGCGCACGCACAGGTATATGTGAGAGATCACCACGCTCGAAATCGAGTAAAGGACTAAGAAGAAGAAGAAAGGAAAAATTTATGGAATAATTTTTGGGAAAAATTTAAGGAATAATTTTTGGGAAAAATTTAAGGAATAATTTTTGGGAAAAATTTCAAAAAAAAATCTGGGGGGAAGATTTAAGGGAAAATCCGGGGGAAGATTTAAGGAAAAGTTTAGTGAAAAATTTAAGGAAAAATTTGGTGAAAAATTCAAGGAAAAACTTTGTTAAAAATTAATGGACAAATCTGGGGGAAGATCTAAGTAAAAATTCGGGGAAAAATTCAAGGAAAAATTTAAGGAAAAATTCGGGGAAAAATTTATGGAAAAAATCGGGGGAAGATCTAAGGAAAAATTTGGGGAAAAATTAAAGGACAAATTTGGGGAAAAACTAAAGGAAAAATCTAAGGAAAAATCCGGGGGAAGATTTAAGTAAAAGTTGGGTGAAAAATTTTAGGAAAAATTGGGGGAAAATTTATGGAAAAATTTTGGGAAATATTTAAGGAAAAATGCAAAGCAAAATTTGAGGAAAAATTTAAAATAAAGAATTTCGGGGAAAAAGAAGTTTATGCAAAAAGCATGATTTTGTGACCATTTAATACTGTCACATAATGCTCGTGATATAATTACTCTCTGCGATGGTATCACATATAACCTTTAATTTTATTGCAAAAAAAATTTGTTATTTTTTTGAAAGTCGAAAGTATTATTTTTTTGTCTCGCCCGAGAAAAATTCCTAGCCTCAGCTTGGATTGAAGCACGACTCGTCGCATCTCTTGACTAAAGAGTCGATCGCGCTATGAACTAGGCTACCGGTCACCATAGTATCTATATAATACACGTAAAAGTGTCCTTATTATGCCAGAACGAGCATTTAATAATAAAACATACAAATGAATTTCATTTTGAAAAATTTTACTTAAAAAAAAAAATAATATAATAATAATAATAATAATGCCCACGTCCATTTTACAATAAATTAGTGGGAAGCAAAATGAAATGATTACTTCATTTTTCCCTTTCATTAATGAAAAAAAGAAAAAAAAACGTCAAAAACAATTCCTTTTTCCACTTAAAAACAACGTCTGTCGAGTATAATATGACCACAGAAAAAAAAAAAAAAGCAGAAACCTTCATAGTGGACGAAGAGAGGAATTTTATTAAATAAAAAAAAATCTGAAAAGTCATAGGAAAGTTGATATTAAAAATGAAATAAATTTCTATTTAGGGTTCATAAAGGTTGTTTCAATGCAGGGATGGCGGGTTAATAGACTTTGGTTGCTATGGATACAATAAAATACCGACATTCCGCAAATTCCAAGGCTCAGACTTTTCGAAATTTCTGTTTTAAAGAGGCCGCATTGTCTTGTTTCTTGCTAACAGACACTCTTTCAGACAAATTTATTACTAATTATTATAGTTCCAAATTAATTACTCGCGATGAAATTTATTTGTTTCCAACGTCGCTTTTCATTTGTTTTAACTTTAAACTTCACTTCCTTTTCCTTTTAGTTATTAATTCAACCTCTTGTTCGCTAAAGTGTATGTATATGTACGTTTTGCGTGAAAGTTTGATCGCTTTTTCGTGCAGGTTCCTTAACAAACATGTTAATTAACCGGATATTTGTTTTCGATTTTAGTGGGAAACATGGCTGGCTTCCCCTTTAAAACTTGAAAATTTTCCTGTCTTTATTAACTCAAACCGAATGAAACCTGAAAATTTCGTTTTTCAAATATTCAATTAAATGCGGAGAAATGAAAAGTTCAAAATGGGGGACACCCTATAGGTGTTTCCGGTTATGCTGTTTTAATAACGAAAATCGACTAAGAGTTCGTAGGTGCCTTTTTGGGGAATCCCAATTTTCATTAAGAAATAAAAATATTGTTTGAGAAAATCTTAAAAAAAAAAATGAGGAATTTTGTTAACTCAGAAATATGAACACCGCCAAAATGACACAGGGTGTCTGACATGAGAACGGGGAGCAAACAAAAACTCTCTTTTTTACTCTCTCGGGAGTGACCCACACATTCAGAAAAAGATATCCTGACTTTTTACTTTATGTTCCTTGCGATAATTCTGAAATATGGAAATATAACTTTAGGCTCTTCCTTTCACTTGTCAAATATTATTTTTCTCCTCATATATCTTTTTCTGTAATACCTTGAGGAACGAATACCAGTTTTTTTTCCTCCTTATTCGCACGGCGGCGTTTAAAAAAAAAAAAAAAAAAAAAAAACTCTTTCTAAAGCATTTTATTTTATACTTAAAAAAAATGGAAACGCATCCACACGCGAACCTATCTCATGCAGATTAATAATAAACCCAATAACCGGCAAAATATTAACACGGATCACTAAACTTATTGCTTTAAACTCTCTTGAACGTATATTCCCCCGGTAGACTTCCTCGTCGTAACTTTTGATAAATTCCGTTGTAATAACTACACCAATGCATTCATTCGATCGACAAATAGCTCATTCTGAGGTAAAACTCTTTTTTGAACGAGAGAATTTCCGTAACTAGGTTTAAAAGGAACTTGAGACGTAATATTTTAGTGCCGTAAAGAGAGGAACGAGATGTGGAATTGGCCTCCTACAGTAAGATCAATCGATAGAAATCTTGAGAACAGAAATTATGCTATGATTCCGTTGATTTAAGTGGAGGTCCGCCATTGGAGGTGTTCGACGATACCTGTGTACTTTTTTTTTGACTGATAAATAATTCGAAAATTGGGGGCTCGTAATTTGCTGTGCAATATTACGAAGAAAAAATAAAACACTCAATAATGCGTTATTAATCGGTCAGATTAAAATATTTCATAAGCTCATTGAATTGATGAATCGTTATTAGGTTGAATTTTAAAAAAAAACCGTTCATACATTCGAACGAGCGAATCTTTCCCGAATTAGCAGGAACGTATATCGAATAATGATTTTAATTACTGTCCTGTTAAAAAATTTTGATGGATGGATATTTATTCGCTGCAAAACAATTCTTTTTTGCTTTGTTTTCATTAGGTCAATGCTGTTTTTGAATGTTTTGGTCGCAGCGAAATAGGGTAAAATTTTGTTTTGATTTCTATTTTAAGTATCGTTCCGTAAGCTTTGTAGGCGTATTGTCGCATTAAGAATTTTCGGTGCCTTAATGTCTAGTAAATCGCGTTCTTCATAAGCTAAGTACAGGGGACTAGTGTTAATTTGGGAAGTGTAACTAGAACAATATAATATTGAGCCCACGAAGTATGGCATTAAAAACTTAATTGATCGTAAAAGTTTAAAATTTTAATTTCCTTTATAAGTCCAAGAAGCTTAATTCCGTTCGCCAAGAATCAACTGATTCATCTCCATCGTAAATTTGATTTTAGGTACTGCTTTTCACAATAATGTGACGAGAACTTTATGCGAACATGAACAGGTGAGCGGGTAAATTTGTTGTCACATGATTTGTAACTGCAATCAGAACAGTATTCCTCCAATTTTCATTTATGGTGGAGATACGTCAGTTGATCTCGGGAGCACGGAATTGAACAGTTTTGTGTGTCCCTTATCTTGGCAACTTTGAATTTGTAAAATTTTCACTCCCAAATTGGTTCTAATTTTTTTTTAGATTTTTCGGGCTCGGGATTTTCATTAAGTTCAAGATCAAGTCGCGTTGAAATTGGGTCGATTACCGAAAATGAAATTTTTCGAGACAAATGTTTCTTTTCTTATGCTCTTTCATCTCCCGTTTTCGAAATTTTAAAATTCTGGCTCATTCTCGAGATTTTGAAAGCCAAAAGCGTTCAAATGCCTACAAAAGTTTGAAAAGTCGGAACCATAAGCGGTTATCCGTAATTTACAATGAACAAACACCAGCTGAAACAAGTTTTTGATTCGGAGAAACGCATACACGCTTATGGTTCTGAAAGGATCGCAATGTTTAACTTATCGTTCCTTTAAACGTTTACGGTTCTTATTTTAAAAAATTTACTAGATTTGGATCTTTTTTTGAAATTTTAGATATATCTCACATAACTTTTAATTTTTTTCGGTGATTTTTTTTTAATAGTTAGTCCATGAATTTGCTAATACGTTTAGAGCAACGAAAACGGAAAAATCCATTTCAATCATTCTGTAAATATAAGTCAGACTTTAAAATTGCTCTCCTGTAAAGTTTGACTTTGGTCGATTTAAACGGTTATGGTTCTCACGTCTCGATTACAAATCTGAAGTCCATTTCTTTATTATTTATGCTCCGGTTTTTGAACCAGAGGCTAAAATATTTGAAAAGCTGAAAACTTATTAAATTTTGATTTGGACTTAACAATTTTTGGGATTTTTCCAAGCTTTAAGTTTAAAATCCTGCAGTTAGTTCATCACGGAAAAATCGTTATACGCTTTAAGTTCGTGGGCTTAACTGTGATGTAAAGAGTGGCCCAAGGATACTGCCTTGAGGAACTCCTGCAAATAATCCAGGAGTGGGCGGTGAACAATTTACCACTTGTTCTTTTAAATGCGTTTCCGCGACGAAGTTTGGCAATCATCTGGCATATTTTGACTTTGGAGACCGCTGCTCAAAAAAGAACCCGAGGAATCGACACCAAACCAGTCCCTGGGATTTTTGAACCACGAAATTTTTTTAGGAAACTGGCAATATATTAGGAGGCTTCACGGAATACCGGGAGGAATGGCTCGCTGTTTTGTCTAATACTCGATTTACGGGGAAAAAATTCAAATTTTAGGTATCTAACGAACTCCTCTGGTACGTCTTGGAACTTTTAGGAGAGGTTTAAACTTGTCTGGAATGTATGAGGTGCGGGAAAATAATTTCAAAAAAAAAAAAAAAAAAAAAAAAATTGTGGTAGAAAAATTTTGATTTTGTTTTCCAGGTTCGAGCTTGCTTGGAACAAGTTGAAACTTGTACCAAAATTACAAGAAAAAGTCAAAGGAGTTCGTTAGATACTTAAAATTTGAATTTTTACTCCGTAAATCGAATTTTGGACAAAAGAGTCATTACTTCCCGTATTCCGTGGAGCCACCTCTTAATAGTATCATTAAGTCAGGGCTCTTTGCCTTTGCTCCAAAAATGTAAGTAGCATACGGAAAGACGATTTGAGATGGGGGGTGGGGGATATACATTTTTGAAATTTGAAAGTTGTCGAAATAAATCACTTTTTGAACCATTTCCTTCCTATCAAATTTTTTAAGTCGTCTAGCTTTGACTGATATCATGATATGCTATCTATCTGCATGTAATCCAGGCTAAATGCCAAATTACTACCTTTCAAAAGTTGTTAGCAAATTACTTTTCCTCTTTTTCGAACTCGTTTATGTTCATCTCAAAATAACGACTTAATTCCGATGAAGCTAAAAATAATTTTTCTTGACTCGTAAATAACTTCGCACAGACGAAAATCATATGTATATACTCAACTTTCGAAAAAGTAGGCAACGAATACGGAAAAAGACTAAAAAAGAAAATAAAAGTTTATCATAGGGAAGTTGACTATCAGAGGATGAAATACGGTTCAGAAGCTTCGTAAGATGTCATCTCGTAGAGGGATAAGGAAATTTTAACAGAAATCTCTTGAGAATTCCATCTTGTGTATTTTCTATGTGGGGATTTTCATTTATAAAGTGTCTCTCCCCAATCTACAGGATGTCCTTTTTTTTTTTTTTCTCCTCTCGGTCTCTCTAGATGTAATTTTACATTATTGCTGCGAGGAATAAAAGGAGTTTTAATGAATTGATAGGACTCATTCCATGTCACATTAATATTGTAGTCCAATTATTATTGATATACGAATGAGGTTCGGGAGAACATGTTATCAAACGGTGAAACAACCTCCGCTATTTCCTAGCTTGGTGGGATGGGAAGAATCCGTGATTAATATTCATGATTTTCATGTTTTTCGGAGGAATTTTGCTCTTTCGGAGGACAGACGTATAAAAATCAATGTGATTTTGATTAAATCCATTGCCTTATCGGTTTCAGATTGAGTTCCGGGCTGAAATGGATGTTTTTAATTTTTTTAATTTTTATTATTTGACTAATGCATAAACTGGAAATACTCGTTTTTTCGGGGCAAAAAAGTATTACGTAATCACCGAAAAGGGGAGGGTTTCCGAAAAGCTTACGCTAATGTTAAATCTCCATAAGAGAAAGCCTATTTTTGCTTACTATAAGGGGGGGATCTTGAAAGGCCAAAATAATGCTTACTTAATACTTGTACAATCCCCGAGTAGGGTGACCCTTAATTTACGAATTTTTGAATTTCGGTAAACGCACCCCTAATTTTTTTATTGTAACCGACAGAAGATTGCCTGAATTTTTCCAAATTTTTTCAAATCTTTTAGCTGTGCCCGGGACCAAAAAATCAAAAATTTTATTTTTTATACGGAAAAATGGTCGTTTTCTATTCGAATTTTTATGCAGATTACGAAAATGAAGTTTGACAAATGGTTACTGTGCTAGAGGACAAAAATATGAGGAATTTCGCAACAAATTGGGGCTGTGGCATATTTTGCTGATTTTTTTACTTATTTTGGCCTCTATCGTCAAAACCGTATGAGATATATATAACAGCCAATCCACGGACGTTACACACCAGGCCCATAAGCTAAGTATGGTGCGGACGTTACAGTCCGCGTGGATTGGCCCATAACTTTTAACTATATTTTCGTGATCTGCGTAAAAATCCGAATAGGAAACGACCATTTTCTCATAAAAATAAAATTTTTGATTTTTCGGTCTCTACTGAAATTTTGAAAACTTTCAGGTACCTGGGGACACGCGGGTAAAGGGCGTCAAAAAAATCTGAAAAAATTCAGGCAGTCTTCTTTCGGGTACTATAAAGAACTACACACGGTTGCCAGGTCTAAAATTACAAATGTGGTACAGTACATCTCAGCCTTAGATAGTGGTATGCCCATAAGCTAAACATTGGGGAAATTTTTTTTTCGGTGGTACAGGATGATACCCCCAAGAAAAAGTGTGGTATAAAATTGAGTTATTAAAAACTTAAACTTCGTTATAAAATTTTATAACCCGTCGAAAAAGACATCTATTTATAATCCGTTATAAAATTTTATAACAAAAATTATTTTCAATTTTTTTATAAGTTTTTTTATTTTCTTCTAACGCTTCCCGAATTTTTCTATTTCTGTTTTTCTTTATTTTTGAGCAAATTAAAAATACAAGAAATAAACCGAAAATTCGAAAAAATCTGGAAAATATTATAAGTCACAATAATTGGCAACTTAAGAACCATTGCCGCTTCTAAAAATCATTTGAAAAGTGGTATAGTGGATAATATAAAGGCGGCTGGTAAAGTCGACCACATGGCTCGGGTTCTATTCCAAAAAGTTGTAATTTTTTTTCCCTTTTTTTTCTCATGAAAAATGTTTAAAAAAGAGCCTCTAAAGTCCCCCTATGCTAAATATAGTGCAATTCAAGCATAAAATGAATATATTGCTCAGTTAAAAATTTTAATTATAAAAATTTATAAGTAGTTATAAAATTTTATTATCGGCCAAAACGGTGTAGAGTTATATTTACAACGCACTTTTTCTTGGGCAGCGCTCTAGCGGTGAAATTGGGAACTATTTCAACTACCAAAAATAAACGATGGCGTTTTATTTTTTTCAGTGCGAAAACATTTTTAAAACAACCTTCTTTTCTATTAAAATCCTTACTTTTCGTTCCTAAATTGTTGTTCATAATTTTCGTAAAATTTTTCTTTAAAAAAAAAAAAAAAAACACTGCCTATTAGCACGTCTATTATAGCGTTATAACATTTTATAACGCATTTTTTCTTAAGCCACTATCACGGATTCAATAGTGGAACCCGATAAGCTAAACATAGAGGCGTTTTCTTCAATAGTGGTACATGTACCACCATGGTGGTGCATCTGGCAAACCTGGAGGGGGTGCGTTCACCGAAATTTGGAAATTCGTACAATAAAGGCCACCCACACTATAACACTTTTTTAGTATTGAATTTAAAGTAAAAATTTTTAGGATCATTTCAGGAGATTCAGGGAATAGTTTGTTGTTGCTTGGTTACTGAATAATACAAAAAAAAAAAAAAAAAAAAAAAAAACACCTCACTGCAGCAATCATCGATCGACAACGGGAACGATTCTATTGTTGTTATTACGGTTCGCTAAAGGCTAACTGGTTTTGCATTTCACATATTTTCACAATCGTTTGTTCTAGTTTAAAAGGTAGAAAATTATTTTATTTGTGGCGTCATAGGGCTTCTTCCTTTTCAATTCAAGTTGAAAAACAATTATTTGTAACGCTTTTTATTCAGAAAAAATAAATAAATAAGAGAAGTCTGGCTTTTTTGTCGCGTTACAATTTTCAAGCTATTATTCGAAGAATAAGAAATTATTTTTCATGTTCAAACTTTTTTTTTTTTTTTTTTTTTTTTTTTTTTTTAAGAAGAAAATGACTAATCTTATTACAAAATCTTTCTTTTATAAATACGAACCCCGTACAAAGAAGTTGTAAGAAATCCCATTTCTCTTTTCCCGAGTACCTTTACCGTAGGAAAAAGGAGAAAAGAGAGGGAGAGAGAGAGAGAGAGAGAAAGAGGGAAGGAGGGAGGGAGAAAAAAAAAGTTAAAAGATGAAAGTTTGATGATGATTTCGAGGTTTATAAATTTTTGAATGAAACCTTTACATGTGGAGCGTGCATAAGAGTCCCATTAGATCCCTTTGACAGTTTGAAAGCTGTGAAAACCTCTTGAGAGAGGAAAATACACACTCTTTCCGTCACTCGTTAGTCGTTGTTTACGTTTCAAGTATACCAGTGCATTAAGATCCAGTTTTTTTTCTTTTTGTATTGAATTGACGTTTTCCCGTGTTTTGTGATGACCGGTATATCTGGACTCACTTTTTTTATATATATATTTTTAGTTTAAAAACAAATAAAGAAAAAAAAAAAAAAAAAAAAAAAAACGATCGCGAACAATCAAAATGACATAAGGGTTCGCAATGAAATGGGATTCGGAAAGCTTAAAATTCTCGCTTTTTCTTCTTCTCTTCTCCAGAGTTCATTTTTCAGTCATTTATACAATAGTTAAACAAGTCAGCCCTTGGCCGCAAGCTAGAAATCGTAACTTCCAAACCGCTTCCACTTCCTAAATTTCACCCGCAGGAATTTGCGGTTTTAAAAGCGATCGAGAAATATCCTCCCCCCCCCCCCCCTCCACCCCGAGCGAGAGGGAAATATCAGGTACCGGTTTTGATTACAAAACTTTTGGAATCTGAATTTGTGTCACATATTAATCCTCTTAAGGAAAATACCGGGCTTTACCGGTCATGTTATTAAAAAATGATATATGTCATCTAAATTTTACGTAAAATAGTCGTCAAATTTAATTGTATAAATGACGTAATCACCAAGGGGGATGAGATCTCCAGGTTTGGTTTTTCCCTTGCGCAAAGAGTTGTTAAACACACTCGACTGGATACTGATTACTTCTATTTAACTTGTTTCTCTCTTTAGTAAGGGCGAAATTATTTGTCTCTTGATGAACGTCATTCAAGGAGTCATTCTTGCCCTGTGATGGCTGGGAAAAGCGGTTTCCTCGTCCGTCCCTTGATGATTTTCTGTTTTCCGATCAATCCTTTTACTTTTGTATTCCTTATGGTCGATCAAGACCCTTTCCTAATTAAAATGGGGTGGCTTTTATCGATACGCGGATAAAGGTAAAAGCTGAAAGGGGGTGGAAATAATCTTTTTTTCGAAATTATGTCACGTTTCCGAGTCGTATCAATGAATAAAAAAAAGAAACATTATAAAAAAAAAAAAAAAAAGGCTATTCAAAGTTAATAAGGGTTTTCACGAACCACATAAACAAACTTTTGAGTCGGAAAACAGATTCTGCCTCTTTGAATGGTATTTAGCCTTGTATGTTTTTTTTTTTTTTTTTTTTTTTTTTTGTTCTTTGCTACTTTATTTATTTATTTTTTTCGTTATTATAAGATCTATTGTTTCTTTTTTTTTTCTTCTTTGTCGCCACACACCATTGTGATTTTGTGAAATCCTAGTATATTAATGGGCTCTTTTTTTGTTGCGGCGTACCTTTTGATAAATGATTTGGAGAGAGAGAAAAGGATCATACCACTGTTCAATAAAGGGAAAAAGACTTTAAAAAGCATTTATAAAAGCTGACACTTGTTGGGTCAGGGTTTTGTACGGTTTATCCAGGAACGGTTTTTCGGGGGACAATGACAAGTCATTTAAATCGGGATTCTCGACCTGTGAGTCTGAAGATTCAATAAAAAATCAATCAAGACTCAGTTTTTAAAAAAAAAATTGATAAGTTTGGCAAGTCTGAGCTAAACGGTTTATCCTGTTCGAAAAAAAATATCTTAACCTTCAAGTGGAAAGCTCTTCAGGACGGTGAAAAGCTTAGAGAATTGCTCGAAGACCCGTGAAATTATGCTAAAAAGAAAGGGAGCAGTTCAGTCAAGAGAAATCATAAAAGAATGTTTTGGAAAAGACGAGACGGTTACATGATATGACAAAAAAGTGGAATGCTTCGGAAATGTTATCGGTTGTCAAGTTTTAACCTGAAAATGGCAGGTTTAAACTTGTTATTGTCGAATTTAAACCCTACATTATAGTCAATTTTGAATTTGTCTATGGCAGGTTTAAACTTGATATTGTCGAACTTGAACCCTACATTATTGTCAAGTTTGAATTTGTCTGCCAGGTTGGAACTTGAACATGTCAGGTCAAATGTTTTAACCTGACATGTTCCAGTTTTAACTTAAAACTTAATAGTCGACAACTAGCAAAAAACAGTGAAACTTCAGAGCATTTGTATAAACCCCACTGGGGTGCTCAAACTTGGTCATGATTCCACATGCATATTGTATGGTATTTAATATACCATTTTTTCTTCTGTATGAAATCTTATTAAAAATTCTTACCATTTTCCCTCTATCGAAATATTTAACAAGAGGTCGTTTAATGAAACTTTAGTGAAAATACACCTAGAAAAAGGAAATGTCTTGAACAAGTTATGTATTGAAACAAAACCGCAATGTTTTGATCAAAACTAAAGTGATTCATGACATCGGACAGGTTGTTTCTTTTCAAGATAGTTTTTAAGTTTTCGCATGATTTTTAAGAGAATGTTTTGTCACAGGACATTTTAGCTTTCGCATTAGCCATTTTTTTTTAATGTATACGAATCCTATCGCTTTCCAGTAGCTATGGCTGACCAGACTTACTCTTTTCAAGAGTATAATACTAGGGTGATCAAAAAAATGAAAGTGTTTCCGATTTTATTCTTCACCAAAAAGTGGGTTCATTTTAGTGTAAAAACGCAAAAAACATTTTGAAACATTTTTTTTTTCAATGATTTAGGGGTTTCGCAGAGCAGAATGTGCCCTAAGCCACATTTTTTTCTTAGCATTTAATGAAACAAAAATTTGCTCCATCTTTTTGTAATTGAATTTTACAAAAATGGACTTAATAGGTACTTTTGACGTTGTAGAACACGAGTTTTACCATCCCGATTTTCTCCGATCAAACCTGAGCCGCTGTTAGCGCTTTTTTAGCGGTTAAACCCGATTTTTCGGGCTTAATTTTTATTTATGTCCAAATTTGGAGCCCCGAAATTTTTTTTTTTTTCAATTTTTAAGTTGATTATAATTATGGAAAAAGTACGAAAAACACGAATTTCACCATCTCGATTTTCCCCTACCAACGCCTGAGTAGGGAATTAAAATAAAAATTCAATTTTTTGGGCCAAAAATGGATTTTTTTGCCAAAAAATGGCGACAACTCCTCACCAGTTAGATTTAGAGGTTATGTTCAGAAGACACTCTAATTAATAAAATTATTTTGTGTTTGGAATCAATTTCAGAAATATTTTTACGGTCGGAAAATCCTACCCATAATTTTTTTGAAAGTCCAATTTTTTTCTCTTAAAAAATATACAGTTATACAGTTACAGTTAGTTTTCTAAAATATACTATTTTTTCTCTATAATACCTGTTTTTTACTGTTTGCAAAATAACTTTGGTCAAAAAAAAAAAAATGCTTCATAATCATACTTTTTTGTTATTGAAAAAATCTGGCAGGGCAGCCTAATTTAGAAAAAAAATGGGGTGCTAAATAATGGTCATGATTATACATGCATATTGAATGGTATTTTATATACCATTTTAAAAACCATTGACCATTATAATCGTGCCAATACCGTTTACTTCCAGTTCCGGGTGTAAGTTGGCGTTACCGTTTCGGCAATTTTTTTTTTTAACTTCGTTGCTTCTTGTTTGGCTGTTATTTTTTTCAGTTATATTTATCACTCTTTATTAATGAGGCAAGGCGCCTAATTAACTGCCATAAAAAATAAAGATAACCCATTATTGCTAGTTTAAAAATTTATTATTCTTGGTCGCAGAACTGTTTTTTGCTTCCCATTCTCAATCGCCAATTCGTTTGGCTCCCCTTACCTATTTTTTAGTAAAATGAATATTTGAAACATAATTTACCAGTCTTAAACATGATCTACATCAAGAATTAGAATAAAAATATATTTAAAGATTTAGTCGTGAAGAGGTCATGAATGGAAAAATAATATCTGAAAGCCAGATTCGCATTTGAAAATATTTAAATCGCATTATCTTGATTAACCAACTTCCAGCCGCTAAAAAATGTTAAAGAAGTTGACACACACCCTAACGGAAAATGAAAACTGTAAAAAAATGTATACATCAACTCATTATCAAAACCCTTGAGCGGAAAGAAAAACCTCTGCCAAGAGAGTTGTCCCTTTAATATCATATTTTGAATCTTTGAATATAACATTATGATATAATAATAATAATGATGATGATGATGATGATGATGTTAATAATAAGATTGAAAGCATAAAGTTTTTGTCGAGATAAAGATTGATGGTATTTTTGATAACCCTCACAGCTGGAAATCCTTTTCTAATTTTCTAGTCTCGAATTGCTTAAAAAGTAAAAGTTTGTACTTTCACTTAAAAGAAAAAGGGTTGCGTTACAAAGGAGGAAAGTAGGAGTAGGAGCGGAGGTGAAGGGGGGATGGGGGTAAAAAGGAAGAAGCACAAGAAGAAGAAGAAGAAGAGAAAATTTCAAAGTACTCGTGTACCCTTGAGTGATTACTCAAGCATTTGTGTTTTGCGAGAAGACTCTTGAACGATATATTCAGCTGCATAATATGTTTTTATTAGATTTTAAACCTCCCTTCCCTGACCTCAATATTTTCTCTTCAATATTGTTTTAAATTGAGGAAAAAAAAAAACTTTGATGAATTCATACTTCTTTTTTTTTTTTCTTTTCTTTTTTATTAAAATTTCTTAGAAAATTATATAACGAAGACGATCATTTACCGGAAATAATGACGTTTTGAAGAAGGAAACGGGAAAAGGAAATAAAAGACAATACGGTATAAAATCAGGTGAAAACGGTTTTGAAAACGAGAGGGAGTGACAAAGTGATCCTGATAAATATTTGATTAACTCCAGCGTAAACATGTGAAACCATAGTTGAGAAATTGAATGACATGAGCAAATCAAGGAAGACAAGAAGCAAGCCTTGTATATAACGGATCCGAATCGAATGAAGCCGTTCATCAGCCCTTGGCACTGTCATTCACTGTGTCGCTTTCAACCAAGGACGCAATTCGATCTCTTCCTTTTATATTCCTTTAGGGACTCCGTCACGTTGGTGGCGGAAATTGTCATAAACATAATCACGTGAAGAGAGAGAGAGAGAAAGAGAGAATGGAAAGGATCCCTTTTCAAAATCTCGTTTCGAGTGCATCGTGTCAATTACCGCCTAACAAAATCAATCAAATTCGTTTTGTGACCCTCATCTCCCGTTATAAATAAAAAAAAGTAAAAAAAAAAAAAAAAAAAAAAAAAAAAAAAAAAAAAGTGGAAGGCAGGTGGTTTGGTTGTCACCTGCTTGTGAGTCATAAACCCGCATTTTCAAAACGTTTGAGAGAAGAAAAAGTTCACCGTGATAGATTTTATGTGACGATTAAAATAAAAAAAAGTTTTTGATCTAATATTTGATATTATCGCTTAAGGGTGAAAGATTAATTTTAGCAGGGATCATGATAATAAAAACAACTAAAATGTCAAAGAAATCTAAATTGTGGGAGTCAAAGTACATTGACTCATTGACTGTTATTGATGTGTGAAAGTTTCCGGATACCTTTTTTTGGTACCTCAACTGAAGGGTAGAAATAGTGTATTACGTTTGCCGATTCCATTATTTATTTAACTCCCGATTCCCATTCCGGCACCGACGCCCGATGCGAATGCCAGCATCGGCATCGGCCAAAATTTTCAAGCTTTGGGCCCCTGATTGCAGGTCGATGCAAGTCGACGGACCCCTGATTGCAGTCAAGACCTGCAAGTCAGTTCCTAACCTAATTTGTAAGGCACGTTTCATCGCGAATCTAAAATTTGGTTTTTTTTTTGCTTTTGAAGCCGGCGGGTTCCATTTTCCGACTTTGAGTGATGAAAATTATATTTTAATTTCTAAGGAGTTTTCTTGGGTCTGACTACTATTTTCCAGATCAGGAAACTAGGGTCGGAAAACTTGTTTCGGTTAATTCGCCAAAATTTTCGAACAGAAGGTTCCGCTAATACAAGAATTATGTGCACCAAACACCATAAGGGTTGCTCTCAATATGGCTGACTATAATTTTGCTCAAGACCTTGGGTCTGACTTATACAGTAACCCTCCGTTGCATTTCGTTACAAGGAAAAGGCAGGAAAATGTGAAAGAAATTTACGAGGAAGAAAAAAAAAAAAAAAAAAACACAGCCCCCGCTCATGGAGGACTCGAAGCCAAGACTCCCCGCTTACGCTGGCTTGTTCTAACCTGTAAACTAACGAGTCTGCATGCGAATCACTTTGCGTTTGAGACCTATTCTATTATGGTTTGAAAATAATACGGGTGAAAGATGATTGTTTTATTGATTGGAGAATCTCACAGGATCCTTGAAGTAAATAATTCGATTGAAACTGATTAAAAGTAACTTTGAAGAATCCGAAATACCCGCGGTGTATAAATTGCTCAAGCAACCGAACAACTTTTAAACTTCCTAATTTGAAACTGCTATGGTGTAACTCACATTTAACTACATGATTTCGAGACGACGTAATCCAAAACATAACACTTTTTATATGGAAATATACTATACAACAAAATAGCTTAGCTATAGTAATTACCAACCACAGTCCTGAACCAAAAAAAATGTTGCAAAGGATCAGTAATAAACCTGAATACTTTCATCTGCAATTGATATCCATGACCAATATTTTGATGATGAAAATGGCATTAGTCGACATTGGAGTCAAAAGTTTCTAAATCGAGTCCTCTTACCAAAATCACTTTTTGATAAATATCATTCGAAAGTACTTACTTACGGTCCCTTTTTCCAAATTTTTTAAATTCAAATATTATCCACTTTTTTTTTTTTTTTTTTTTTAATTAAAATGTTTTAAAAACTAAAATTTGATAGTAAATGCAATAAATACAACTCTCAACTTGTTCCAAATGAATGTATCAACTTGTATCAACTTGTAAAAATACATACGTATTTTTAAAACAAGTATCAACTTATTCCCAATGAATGCGAAACAGGAATACGAATCAAAACATTTCGACCAAAAATATTTTAAAATATATTTTTTGGCCGCACATATATTTGAGACAAGTTGAAACTTGCACTGAAAATTCCGACACCAGCAAAAGGAGCCTTTCAGATGCATAAATATCGGCATTTTTTTTCTTTACGCATAAGTCATTCCATTCAGTAGTCAGTGAAATCTACACCTCATCCTGGCTTTCCCCTTGCCTGCCCAGTTTTGCCTACCTCAAATAAATCACAATTTCCTTTTCCACAATTTCCTGATTCTAAAAATCCGGAGATTATGGAACAAAACCTTCATGGGTATGATCCAGGACTATTTTAGAGATCGTTTAGAATGTGCACATACATTTTCCATAAGCGGATTTGCTGATTAAGAACTTTGTGTTTAGTGACTTCAAAATTCAGGAACAGAAAGTTCTATGTCTATTCCTTTATTATTAATATAAATAAGATCTAAATATTTTAAAGTATTTTTAAGATCTAAGCCTTTATTGAATACCTGAAGGAACAGTTATTTTATTTAATACTGGATTCACGCGGAAAAGATTCAAATTTTAGGTCTTTAACGAACCCCTTGGACTTATTCTTGCATTTTCTGCACAAGTTTCAACTTGCAACAACAGTTAAGTTTCATACTTGTAACAAGTTAATACGAACCGGAAAAACAAAATCAAAGCTTTTTGACCGATAATTGTTTTTGGAATTCATTCTGCGGCCAAACATATATTTCAGACAAGTTGAAACTTGCATCAAAAGTTCCAAGATTCACCAGTGGAGTTCTTTTTCGAGTAAATTTTAAATTTTCTCTTCCTGAATCGAGTATTAGACAAAAATAACTATTCCTTTTGATATTCGCTGAAGCTATTTTTTTTAAAACCTGGACTCAACATTTTTTGCTTGTTTACTCTTATTAGTGAATATGAGTACCTTCAAATATTTGACTTTTTCTTGTATTTTTGGTACAAGTTTCAACTTGTTCGAAACAAACAAAAACCGAGAAAACAAAATTAAAATTTTTCGACCGCAATTTTTTTTGAAATTATTTTTCCGCCGCACATACATTTCAGACAAGTTGTAACTTGCACTAAAAATTTCAGGATATACCAGAGGAGTTCGTTAGATACCTAATATTTGGATTTTTTTCACCTTAAATCGAGTATTAGACAAAACAGCCATTCCTTCCGGCATCCGTGAAGCCCCCTCTTAAAATGGCTCTCTTCTGTTAAAGTTCAATGTTTCGCATTTGGAGCTTTTTGCTTCTAACTTCGCGATTTAAATCATCAGTATAATGATGGAAATACGTACGAGTTAAAAACGGAAAAGAAAACATTGAACGAAATATCATACACCGTTATTAAAATATTTTTACAATCGAAATTTCCCGGTCGTAAAATAAAAAAAAAGGGAAATCTAATTCATCAGGGGGGAAAAATTTATATTCTTAATAAAAAGCGAAAGAAATATCGAGTTCAGAGCAAGAAGAGTTCTTCATTTAGCGTTAATCATATCATACACGATGATTTGTGACATACGACAAGTGGAGAGAGAGAGAGAGAGAGAGAAAAAAAGGAAGAAGAAAGAAAAAAAAATAATGCGACGCTGACAAAACGATTAGCATGATAAAGGTGGGTGATTAATTAATCGGTTAACCGAAAGGGTCTTGAAAAACCGACCGCAAAAAAAAAAAAAAAAAAAAAAAAAAACGAGGGTAAACAAATATAAACGGTAAGAACAAAGATGAAAAAAAATTTTTTTTTTTAAGAAGACCCTCTTTTTTAACCACGCCTTGAACACGCACATAAGACAGTGTATTAATCAGGGACTAAGCAATTATCGGAGGAAGTAATCGATAACGTAGTGATGTTGGGGTGGCAGCAAGTTCGCAACTAAGCAACAGATCGTAACGAGGGGTAGCCCTTCTCATGTGTGTATCTACCTCTCATTCAAAAGCAATTGTCATTTAATAATAATGATAATAATAATAATTATATTAATAATTATAGTAATAACAATCCTATTGATAAATTAACGGTCAAGAAACGATTTCGTTGGTGGCAGCGCAAATTATTATTATTTTTTTTTTTTTTGTTGGTAAAAGTCTATTACCAAGAAATACGACGAAGTGTTTAAAATATTCATCACTTCTTTTACAACTTTTTCTTATATTTGATCGAAGATGAACGAAGGGAGCGAAAACCGCAAGCTCTAACCTGCGCTTCGATTCGATATTCGAAAAAGAAAAAAAAATTGAAAGCTCCCTCGTTTATTTTATTTCATTTTAAAAATTTTTTATCCGGTTGAAAAACTTGTTTATTGAAACTGATTAAAAAGGTTCGTTCCAAATTCCTTGTTTTCAGCTCTCTTCCTCCCGATAATGTTACCCTTTTCATTAAATTCATTACTTTCGGTGACAAATGACGATCTCTTTGATCAAAATCGAGCTTTAAAAAAAAATCCAAAGCCGTTAGGTTTTGGAAAAAAAAAAAAAAAAAAAAAAAATACAATCTCTTTTTCAAACTGATTTTACCCGGTTGCGGTTTTCTCTTAAGCCGGCTGCGCTTTCGACACCGAACACATATGGTACGGGATGTAGAATACATTCCCTAAATCTTATTATTTTATACGGGAAAAATTTTAATTTTCAAAAATCAATACCAGGAAAAATTTCAAACTTTTAATGAGATCTTGCTTTCAAAAATACTAAATTTTTTTTTCTCGTTTTAAAAAATTTTGTAACCTAACCTGGTTAATTTTTCCATTTAAAAATTTTCACGTATTTCCGATTTGCTTTAAAAAAAAAAAAAAAAATACGATTTTATTAATATAAAATCGATAGATTCTCTATAAGAAAAGAAAAAAAAATCTCGGCTTACCAAGCAATGCTCCCTCCTCGTCGCTCTGATGATCGTGACCGGAAAAGAAAACGCGCCTTGATTCCGTAAACCAAATCAAAAAACCAAAACCTAAACCAAAAAAAAATTTAACTCATCACACTTAAAAGTAAAATATAAAAAAAATAAAAATAAAACTTAAACCAAAAAACTGAAAACCCGAACTTAGAAAAAATAAAAATAATAAATAAATAAATAAGAACGAATGAAAATGATAAAAAAAACCGGAAAACTGCGATTTCCTCGATTCTCTCGATTTTCGAAAAATAAAAAACACAAAAAAACTTTTTCACTAATTTACTCGGATTTCGAATCGAAAAATAAATATAAATAATGAAAAATAATAAATTTTTTCGTTCAAAGACAAGAAGGAAAAAGAAAAGATGAAGATGTCGTTTTTCGATGAAATGGAAAACTACACCCGGAAAATGGTTATCGATGGAAAAGTCTGTGCTCAAATGGTGATTTGCGTTGCGGGAATGAGCGCCACACCCCACCAGCGGCACCCAGGCCCTACGCACACCAACGCGCAAGCTCGCTCAATCTTGAAAATCATCTGGAACTTTACACGGCACGAGCACAATGAAAATAAAACTTTTTTAAACTTAGAAAAAAAAAAAAGAAAAAAAAAAAAAAAAAAAAAAAGAGAAAATAATGAAAATATAAAATCATATATGCGTTATGTGTTATGAACCAATTTCGCGTTTAAGAATAAACACGGTGAAATGCGATTTTTTTTTTCATTGTTGGAAATCTAGGGGAAATCCGGAAAAGAGTGTTAAATATGTTTCATAGTTTTGTTTATTTTAATTTAATTTAGAATTTTTTATTCTTTTTAGAGAATTTTTTTTTTTAAGAATGCAATACGGTGTAAGCTTACTCGATTTTGGCTAATATTTGTTTCTAATTCATATTTCCTAAATTTTTTTTTCTCTGATTTATTTTTCCTAAAAAAATGTTTTCCTTAAAAAAATATAAAAGAATCATATTCATGGAAATACAGGAAAGAATTAATAAAAGAAGAAAAAAAAATTTCCCTAATTTATTTTTCCTACAAAATTTTTTTTTAACAATAACTTGTCAAATGAAAAAAAATCCTAAAAACTATTGTTTTAAAAAAATAAAATTTAGATTAAATATGGCCTAGGTCTACTTTAAAACATAAATCTACTCTTTTTTTCTACAAAACTTAATTATGATGGTATCCTTATTTATAAAGTTGCTGTCCAAAAAAAAAGAAAATCGTCTGTTATGTAGTAGTATTTGTTTTTTATCTTCGGAAATAAAGCAAAAATCAAAGAAAAACGAAATGATAATTTTTTTTAAATGAGCAATTTATAAAAAAGAACTAAATTCAAACATCTTATGTAAAAATAAAAAAATACAATTATTATAAAAAAAAATTAAATAGGAAAAATACATCTTTTAAAAAAAAACTTTTTTAGGAGAAGTGGATTTGGAAAAAAAAAATTTTAGAAAAAAAGAATTTGAAAAAAATGGACTAGGATTTTTTTTTTTTTTTTTTTTTTTTTTTTTTTTTTTTTTTTGGAAAAAATGGATTAGGAAAATGTTGGTTTAACTTGTTGTATCAACATGTTGTACCAATATGTGTCCAACATTCCGTAGTGAATTTGCACCCATACATACCAATAAAGTTGGACCAACATGTTGTTCCACAGTGAATTTGCACCCTAAGAATTTTTTTTTTTTTTTTTTTTTTTTTTTTTTTTTTTGAAAAAATGGATTAGGAATTTTTTTTGAAAAAATGGATTAGGAATTTTTTTTGAAAAAATGGATTAGGAAAATTTTTTTGGACAAAAAGGATTAGGAAAATTTTTTTTGGAAAAAATGGATTAGGAAAAATATTTTTGGAAAAAATGGTTTAGGAAAATTCTTTTTTTGGATAAAATTGATTTAAAAAATTGTGTTTTGTAAAAATGGATTAGGAAAAAAATTTTTTGGGAAAAATTGGTTTAGGAATAATGGTCGGGAACCAAATATTTTTTCAAATTAAGAAAAAAAAAGTTGGAAAATTAATTTGGAGGAAAAAAATGGAAACTGAGGACGAGGAAGAGTAAGAAAGAAAAAAAATGAGTGAAAAAAAAAGAAAAGAAAATGAGCGGAATGGCCAAGAACGAAACTGGAGAACAGGATCTGACATGAAAGATGAACAATATTCGTCGCCTCAGAACCATAGGACTCCAAATAGCCCCCCCCCCCCCCACTTCTCAAGAAAAAAAAATTAAGATTTTTATGCCAAAAGCTGTCTTTTACTTTAACTTAAGGTTTATTGTCTATGAAAGAAAAATTTTCAATTTTTAGTTTTTGATGTGCAAAAAATGTGATTTGGAACCGTATGGCACCAACGATTTCTCATTCAGATTTCATTTAGAACCTTATGGAATTTTGTTCTTTGTCCGAAATAGAAGTATCTGACCTTGAAATTTATATCATTGGCATCTTTTGGCCTTGCTTAAACGAATTCATTCAATCTTTGATTTAGAACTATTTTTGATTTATAACCTGAAATTATTTGCGTTTGATTTGGCATATATTCGGTTTCCTTTCATTCAAAAATGTTTCATATCTTTTTTTAGAGTAATGATTTTCAAGGAAAAATTATTTTGCAGCGCCGTAATAACATAATTAATGAATTGGTACATTAAAATTTGAAAATAACTTTAAACCAACTAGGCAGCAAAAGCTTAACTTTTAAAAACACTCTCCTGTAAAATTTACATGTTACCGTTTTGGAACCATATGGTTCTGAGGCGAAAATTTGAGGAAGGGCTGAGGTCAAGGCGTTGAAAGTGGAAATGAATGAATTAGAAAAGCGGGAGGAAGCCAGAGCGAACATGAATTAATAAGGCAGGTGGATTACAGTAAATCTGGGAAAGATTGTAAATCCGATCATAGTTTAGTAATTACTTAGAAATTACAGAGATCGGGGTAGAGAACGCAAAACAGAAATAAAGAGACAAGACGACGAATGCAAGAGATAGAAGAAGCACAGAATAAGTGATTTTTTTTTTTTTTCATAAAAAAGAAATAGAAAGAACATTTTTGAAAGTTTGCTAAGAACTAATGAAGGATGCAAGAAAAACTAGAGAGAAATGATCAGGGAGAACAATTAGAAAAAAAGGAAGAGAGAGAGAGAGAAAAAAAGTGCGAACGAAAGTGACAAGACTTTGAAAAACATTTTATTCATTTATGTAACCTTTTACGAAAAATTTTACCTAAGGTTTTAGTTATAAACTCCAACCCGTAAAAAAAGAATGAACAAATCTTATAAAAGCCCTAAAAACAAAGAAATGACTTTTTCAGTGATTTAAAAATGTAACAGTATCAGTTAAGAGAATGGATGTAAACCTAATCGAAGGAGCCAAATGGTAAACATAAAAACTGTCTTCATCACTTCATCCCTTTTCGCTTTTTATGACATTTTGCATTGTTTGTCATGGTTTTACTGCTTTCTTCAAGAATGCAAGAACTTTTACGTAGATGAAACTTTTTTTTTTTTTTTTTTTTTTTCAAAGACTGAATTTAACATCAGATCGACTGAGTTTTCCTTTTTGTCGTACCAAAGTGTTTTTTTTTTTTTTTTTTTTTTTTTTGTTTTAAAGGAAAAACGTTTTGTTTTGAGGATGCAGTGACTTTTTAAAGTTAAAAATAAACAAGAGAATTATTAAAAGGAAAATTTTTTTAATCGGATCTCGTTCGGAAAGGAACCGAAACAGAAACAAAGTTGTTGTACAAAAAACCCCTCTTTTTCTCCGAAGAAAATTAATTATAATTTTTTAATTAGAAAAATCACGTTGTCAATTTCTTGAGCGCCGATGCTTAAGGTTCATGACACTTCGATTTAAACTCGACATCACAAATTAATAACATCCATTTAATTTCCATATTCATTCACTTGTTGTGGCTCCTTACTGTTTTAATCAATTTTTCGATTAAATCTCTAAGACTTAATGTCTTAAAACCACTTCATCTTAAAGGATCGGATTTTCTCGGTAAACAAGCGATCAACTTTTTTTTTTTTTTTTTTCCTTTTATTTATTTATTTATCCTTTCTTTCTTTATGTCTTTTCTTTTCACCGGGGAAAAAGGAAAAAAAAATATATAGAAAGTGCGGAGAAATCTGGACACACGCGTGAAATTGAAATATTTCTTAAAATGAAAATCTGCTTTATGCTCGGTAGGAAAAGTGTTTCTTTCTTAGACTTGAATAAGATGTAAGGAATATAAGAAAATAATCTCATTTTTGATCTCTTTTTACCGATTCTTAGAGATTCTCATTGATCCTGTACCGCACTCTCACCCGCCCCCCCTTTATAACCCCCATCCCACTCCTCCCTCGTCGTCTTTGAATAAAAGAAAACTCCCGAGCCTTTACCCGGTGTAAAGTAGATGTAATAATACTATCTATATAACCCAATCGGATTACACAAAATATTTATACTTTGTGGAAAAGAAGCAAGAGTTTGAATGACCATAGAATTTTCAAGGAGTTCATTTGTATCGTTGGTGAGATCTCTTCATTTTTCCTCCCGGAGGCCGAGTTGAGAGAAAAAAAAACGTTTATGAACTGTACTTAAAGATGTAACATTTTCTTGGAGGTTTTTAAAATTTTAAAACAATCGGCTTGTTTTTTTTCCTTGGCTTTCGCGTTCAAAGCAGGTTTTCGTTATTTAATTTCGATATTCCCCGTTTCGATTTTTATCTTTTTAAGTGGAAGTACTGAAATTGATTCGAATTCGTAAATGTTTAAAATTGGTTTTGTTCCTGTTAAAGGTAAAGACCATTTTTTCAGCTGAAAGAGTTTTTTTTAACCATGAAATAGGTTTCGGGGGGAACTTAGAGTTATCGAAAAAGATAGGCTACTTCCGGCCTAAATGAATTTTTCTAAAACTGTTTCCAATTGATAAGTCCTAACATTAGACCATTTGATCAAATAATAGGGATGAGAACAAAGCTGATGTTGAGACGGCGAATTTTAATGATTTTTAAGTATTAACTGGTTTTGCTCAAATGGTTTTTGTCTAAAAAACCCTTACCGATCCAAAAAAAAAAAAACTGATTTACTTGCCAAAATCGCGAATTATTATTTTCTTTTTCCGATCACACTATGATTGGGCCAAAATTTGGTTAACACAATCAAAAAATTTACCTCCAAACGTTCTGACATTATCACTAAGGTTTCAGATTTTTTATTCAAAAAAGTGACCGAAAATAATAAAAGGTTCTTGACCCATAATATTGACGTCACCAAGCCAAAGAAATGAGCAAATCGACTTTTAGTTCAAAATATTATGGGCGCTACATTGTATTTTAATAGTAATCGGAACCCCACTGTGAAATATAAAGTGAATTGGGAGCTGGAAAGTGGTAGAAAAAAACGTGGGCTAATTGAGGGATCTAGTCTAACCCATAAAATAATCAATAAACAAGTTCTTGATCAGTTCAAAGAAAACATAAAGCAAACCAATATTCTTTTCTTTTTCTTTTTCGGCATAATCAGGACGTGAAGCCCTATGACCTGGCGCCTACCTTTACCAAGTTCGGTTTCTGGTGTAAGGTTTAGGCGTTACTACGTCACCCCTTAATGAATCGAGTGACGAGCTCGAAGACGGGGCACTCATATCGCAAAGGTATTTTACGAATGAGCGGGACCTACTTTATTTAGACAGGGAATCCGAACCCTGTGACACATCGGTCTTCTTCACACGATACACACATGAGTATCAGAGGTGAATGCTGGCGGAAAAAAATCCTGACTGAAATCAGGTTCGAACCAAGACTCCGCACGATCATTCGTTTCTGAGTCGAGCACGCTCGCCACTCAGCCGACCTCGTGTCATAATATTGAGGAATCAAAATTTTTATGTCATCTCATTTTATTTTTAAAGCACAGAACAAACTGTCTCAAATTAGTCCGTTAGACCCATATTGGAATATTTTTTCCAAGAATATAATGATGTAACGATTGTGTGTTTTTGGTCCATTAAAAAATTTAACTTTTTTTTTTTTCTTTTTAGCTTATGTAGAAATTAATTAAAGATTAAGAATTGAAAACAAGGTTTGGTTTCATTGATTTCCTAGTCATACATAATTGGCTGAAAATTTTAAAAAGGGGGTGGATCCCAAATTTTAAAAAAAATAAGATGGGTTCCAATTTGAAAAGGGGGAAAAAAAAAAGTTAAATTTTTTAATGGACCAAAAATACACAATCGTTAGAATGACTAATAAATAAAAAGATATCTCTTCTCTCCCTCTACCTTCCCCCCCCCCCCCCAGAAAATGTTTAGGGTTTTTACGAGTCTATATAGGAACCCGGAATTTTCCAAACCCCGAATCGGGTTACGGGTTTTAAAAATGCGAAGTCGCGTTTTCTGAATCCCGAAATTAAAAATTAAAAATCGAATTGAGGATTTTCGGGTTTCATAAATTTCAAGTTTGGAAAGACGAAATAAGGACTGTTCTTTTTGTTTTTCGACGATTTTATATTTCGGGGTTTTTAAAATCGGCGGTATTAAATTTTGGGGTTTTTTAAATCTGCAATTTCAAATTTCGCGGTTTTTTAAATGTGCGGTTTTAAATTTCGGGGTTTTTTTTAATCGGCGATTTTAAATTTTGGGGGTTTTTAAATCTGCAATTTCAAATTTCGCAGTTTTTTAATCGGATATTTCAAGTCTAGCTTATGAAACATATGGTTCTACCTGTTTTCTGACTTCTCATAAGTTAATTATAAGTTTAGCCAACCCAATTTTTCATCCCCGTGAAGACTGTAAACTTTCAAGGTGAACTGTTCGCGTATTTCTATAATATATTAATTTTTGTTTTCCTCAATCCTTATTGATTTATTGACTTATGAGAAACTAAAGAAAAGGACAGGAAATTCGGTATTTGCCCCAGAATTCGTATTTTTCTGAAGTTAGAGCACAGACTCGTCGGATCGAAAAACCGACTTTACCGTTGTATTGGATAGGCTTGGACTTCGAACTCAGGGTTCCTAAAAGGGCCAATTTTTACTATCCCCGCTTTGAGACTGTCTAAGATAAATCAGTGTTGATACTTTAAGTTTTACACATTCTTTTGCAAAAAATATTGGCCAGCAAAAGTAGCAAAAGTAGGAAAAAAAAAAGGCCGAATCTTTGTTGGTCAAAATCCGACGTAGAAAGGGAAACTTTTTCGATCCGTTTCCAAAAGAAAAGTGGAATTTGACCGAAAAAGTTACGGTCAAAATTAAAAAAAAAAGTGCAAGTGGACTCAGCTAAAAAATCCCCCTCCCCCCCCCCCCTTCCAAAAAAAAAGAACTGACAGAAAAATTGTTGGTAAAAATCAAACAAAAAGTGGTTACCTTTCTCGGTCAAGATCCAATAAAAATTAGAAACTGACCAAAAAAAATTTGGGTCAAAATCCACTAAATCAGACCTTCAACTTCACCTTAAGCAGTTACGGTATCTTTAAATTTTTTTGCGTACTAACGGAATATAAACGAGTGTTTTTAATCAGTGACTTCCAACTTAATTTTTTTTTTTTTTTTTTTTCAAAGCTACCATTGTTGACCCATATTTGCTGTAAGCTGCACAACGCAGAACGTGGCTTGCCCGAGAAAAAATATTTATAAGGCTAGCAACGATTTAATATCTTAATTTAACATTAAACAATAACGTGAACAGTTTGTGGTCCTCATCCTCTGATATTTCTCCACCTGTCAATTAGTCTGTCTCAAAATGATGAAACCGATTTAGTGATCTCAAATGCTTTTAAGCTGTCATTTGCAAGGCAATCGGCCCGGGGTAGATATTATTTCATCCATTTATATTTGTTACACCATTAACCTATGGGTAGACACTAGTAAATACGTTTAAATTGAAAATAAGGCAGAAACCCGTTCACCGGGAGGATATCGAAAAAAAAAAAAAACGTTAAATAAATAATATAAGAGACGAGAGGAAAAAGGAAGCGCGTGATGAATCGGGTAAGGGTAGCGGTGAAAAAAGTGATGTATAGATGGCAGTGATAATAAAACTCCTTTCACGAGCAAAAACCAAGTTATAAAAAATGTGACCAATTTCGAAAATTAATAGTGAAAAGTGTGTCTTGAATAACGCAATAAATCAAGCTCGAGTTACTAGAAACGACGTCAATTTGGTCGGCGTCGGCCGCTAAGGGCACACTTTCTCATTTATCATTCTATAGCTTTTTAACTTTATGTTCGACAAGATGAGTTTCAAGTCCCCCTTGCTCTTACTGCATATGCTTTCACCGTTTTAAATTTTTTTTTTTTTTTTTTCAGATTAAAAAATAGTAAAATTCTTTTCTCAAAAAAAAAAAAAAAAAAGGAAAACCCTCTTTATAATATTTTTTATGGGGATGTAATGATGTTGCATGGATCTTCCTTGTTCCTTTGAAGGATGTCACTCTCAAAAGATTCTACTTGGGGGAAATTTTTTTTTTTTTTTATATCTTCTTGACTTGGGTTTAACCTAATTTCGTTCGGGATTTATTTTGAGAAAATATTTAAAGAAAGGAAAAATCAAGGGAAAATAACGAAAAGTTAATCAAGCGTGCGAGAGGAAGGAGGACAGATGGCAAGTCACATGGTTTCACGTTTTATCAGAATATGAGGGAGAGAGGTGAACCCTTAACCAACATGACAGCCGTATCTTTCAACCCTATCTAGACCATAAACAACTCATCTTATCGAATTATTAATTTCTTTATTTTCCGAGCCCTTTCACCATTTGCATAACATGGAAATATTTAGCGGAAGGAAAATATTCTGACTCAACCCGTCACTTTGTGGATATTTCAGTTTTATTATTGGAATTAAAATGGGAAGTGGTGATAATGTGGATTGTGTCATTAAAATCATTTTTCATGTGGAAAAGTTCTGGCTGTTTAAGATGATGCGGAAAGGGGGGGGGGTGGAAGGGATGACGTAACAATATTATAAAAAATAAGATTGAGTATTAATAAAGTGATTGGAATATATAGCTTTACAGTTTGTAAAATATTAAAGTATGAATGTCATTTGTTTTTTTGCCTATTTTTCTTATTTTTGTAAGATATAAAGCCAGCGGTAGCTCATCGGTAAAATTCTCTTCGTTCTTAGACTCTAATACAAAACATTTACCTCTAATGTTATTTGACATGAGACCATGTGAAATAGGGTGGTTCGAAAATTAACTTTTTTGGAATTTCAGAACTCCTATATCAGGAAAAATTTCTTTATGGGGATCAAGTCTGAATTTTTTCAGACTTTTTGGA
The DNA here is from genome assembly GCA_037577465.1 of Liposcelis bostrychophila. Taxonomy (NCBI): domain Eukaryota; kingdom Metazoa; phylum Arthropoda; class Insecta; order Psocodea; family Liposcelididae; genus Liposcelis; species Liposcelis bostrychophila. The sequence continues at coordinate 11,673,654 of CM075212.1, forward strand.
CGGCACCTTGAGATATCAAATCGGCCTTGAAATTTCCAGAAAGCCCATTATATGGGGTCATTCAAGTATTATGGAAGCATGATTTTGGTGAATTTGAACCTCCCCGGTTGTAAGATATTTCGCCACGCTTAGCTTATGGCGAAGATGATTATTATTAGGTATTATAGGTATTAGATTTTAGAGTAAATTACAAAAAAATCTAAAAATGGACTTCACATTCGAATTCATTGACCTCCAAAACCCGTTTACAACCAAAAAAATCGACTTTCTAATCGACTTAAAATTTTCTTCAAAATTCCAAAATCAAATTTCGTTACTTTTATACAATATTGGCGAAAAAACTTACACCATATAGTGCCGTCCTAGGGAAATCAGAAAAAAAAAAAATTTAACCGCTGATTATTACTTACGATGAAATTACAAAATTCCTGAACTAAAGAATAAAATTATAAAATCAATAAAACTTAGAGATTTTCATTTAGTAGACATTAGGCCTTGGCCATTTATGATAAGATTTGCTGTAGCAAATTCTATTACTCCAAACTTCAATTTCTAAAACCAAAACTTTATAAAAATTTATATTTGTAAATATTAATTAAATTTTTAAAATTTTTATAAATGTTTAGGCCTATATCATTATTTTTATCTTCCGGCGTTTTTTTCCTACGATGAAAGTAAAAGGGGAGGTTGAAAATTTTTTTAGTTAGAAACGAATAGGAATGTTCAAGTAGGCCTATGTTACTTAAGATTTTCGCAGACCCCTCCTTTTTTAACGCCTATTTTAAATTGGAGTAATATTTTTTTAGATTTACAGTTCAAAAAATAAATTTTTACGTCTTAAAATTTTTTGAAAAAAATTAACGTTGAATTACTTTTGAATTATTTTATTTTATTTTATTGCATTTTTTATTGCATTTTTAATTCGTTAACTGACAATGTCTAATGTTTAAATGTAGCAAACAATGGAATGCTAAAATATGTTCATACTCATTCTCATTCTCATACTTTGAATTTTTCTATTTAGACATGTGAAAAAAAAATTAAAACGACTTAATTTTTTGAAATTAAAAAAAAAAAAATCCGAACAATAAAAAATAATGGAAACTCTTACGTAAGATTTGACAAACTTCCCCTCCCCCTCCCTAGTAAGAAATCGTAAGAATTTTAAGTACCCCCTCCCCCCTTTTTAGGTCTTACGTACTACTTCAACGCTCCCAATTCTGTTGTAAAAATTGATCTGAAAACAAGTGAGTTGAGTTGGAAGTTGGAAATTTTTGAGTTGGAAGGTACCTCAAAATTTTTGTAATTTTTTCCTAAGTAATATTCCGGGGTTGAAAAATTTTTCTTTTGATTTGAAATTTTTCTTTTAATATGATGCAAATATTTTCGCCAACACTGTAGAGCAATAAGCTTCGTTGAGCCAAAACGGTTACCTAACCATATTACGTCTTTTTTTTTTCTCGATGAAATATTAAATAGCAATCCAAAATGTGAAAAGGTAATAGTAGGTACTTTCTCGAAAAAACTTTTTTAAAAAACTTTTTGTAACGTTTTTTAAATCATAGAAACTTTATTAAATATTTACTGAAAAACTCGAATTTTTGTCATACTTCAGAAGAATCGATCATAAGTTTTACGGAGGTTGAGTACATTTTTTTTTTTTCCTTCCGAAGAAATCTGAATTTCGGTGAAAAGAGAAAGAGAAAGGGAGAAAAGAAAAGAATAAAAAAGGAGGAAATTTAACTTGGCGTTTGAAATTGAGCTCTTTCAAGGCTTCTTAAAGAAGACTAAGTCAACGTGGAGAGTTCAAAAAACTAAAAAATAAGAAAGTTTTGAAGAAGAAGAAGGAGAAGAGAAGAAAAGAAAAGAAAAGAAAAGAAATGTTTTTGCCGAGAGATTTCGTTTTATTTCACAAGAAAGTAAAAAAGGCTAAGCTTTGCCACCGGCGCGGTCGCTTAGCATTCAAAATTTGTTGAAATAGTGCAAACTTTGATAATAAGCTAATAGTATTGGTGCTGCTTGATTCTTTCATTTTTAGGTTAAGCCTAAATAGCTGAAGCTTCGTTTTGTAAATAATTCATCAAGAAAGAGGGGAAAAAAACTTCAAAAATCGTATTTTTCGGATTGAAACGATATTTCAAAAATTTCTTTTTTAGCATCTATCGCACTATTATTTCTAATTTTTAAGCTAAAAATTAGCATGCGCTGGAAAATAAGCATTCACCCAGCGAAAAAGGTGACGTCATGGTGACGTGTCCGATTTATTTCGTCATCAGGTACAGTCATTTTCCGGGACGATTTTACGAGATTTTCTACGTCATAATGACGTCAAGACAGTACGACCGATAATATTTGTGACTGTTTGACGTCTGACTTTCGTCGCACTGACGCCAATCAATTTCGAAATACAAACATCATGACGTCAATAAGACGTCATATGGACGTCATTCAATGAGATACGTTATCGGTCATACTTAATGACGTCATTTTGATGTCGAAAATCTCGTAAAATAGTCCCGGAAAGTGACTATGCCCGATGACGTCTCCGATACGTATATGGTTGACGTCTTCATGACGTTTAAAGTACGTCATCTTTTTCGCTAGGCAGTGCCTAACTGGTGCCTAATTCTCCCCATTGTCACAATACGTTGCAGAAACCTAAACGATGAAAATGGTAGACAAGAAGAAAATCGCAAGCTTTGAGATGTGGGTATCGTGAATACTTCGTGTCATGGACGCAACATCGCACAAACAAGTCTGTACTGGACGAGGTTCAGGTGAAGGAATAAGGCTTCTTCCATTGATTGATAAAGTTTACTTAACCTTCTTTGGTCATATCGCCAGGAGAAACGGGTCAATGGAAAAATTGACGATGGAAGGAAAAGTGAGAACGGTCATGAGCTCTATAAGTGGACCAGCTGAAGCCTCTTATGGAAGTTTCGCTCCTTGAAGCCGCCCGTCTGGCAGAGGATAAAAAGCTCTGGAAGGCACAATCGAAACAGCCCAATTATGGAGGTCCAACTACATTCTGTTTCAGGGTAATAGACTGAGAAGGACTGCCTAACCGGTAACTTTTCATTAACGAAAAAAAAAGTCGGGATTTCGTTTTTTCTGCTTTTCATTTTCATTTTTTTTTTTTTTAACCGACGGCTGTATCGTCACAAAACGCGACGATTAAGAAGGGAGAGAAAAAAATGTTTTTGTTTAGAAACATTTTTTAATTGAATGAAAACGACGCAGGGAGCACTGTAATGAATGAGGATCCAGTTTGTTGGAATATAAAAGAGGAAAAAAAACCGAAGTGAACGAGAGCGAGTCGATGTCATTTAGAAGCAAAACCCAACAAATGAACCTTGAATAACGCTTTTTTTTTTGGCTTTGCTCGTGACGGGAAAATCTATTTCATAATAAAAAAATAATAATAAGGAAAGCGCTTTTTAAGAATATCGACAAATCGGAGGTGTAAAAAGGTACAAGGAGCTCAGCGGTAGCTTTTTAATCGATTATAACTTGTGAGCTACACAATTGGCTAATTGCTATGAAATTTATTCATTGAAATTTGTCCTTTTGTCATGTAAATATGTCCAGGGAATAGAGCGATGGGTTTCACTTTAACCGGATTGCTGGTTACCTTACGCTTTAACAAACCCCTCTCAGTTAAAATTACTCCCGGAATCCTTTTAACGAAGTTCGCTGAAAGAGAAAAGGATTCGACGGAAAAAAGAGAAGAGATTTTTAAGAATGAATGAATTCGCTATCATTCTTCGAAAAAAAAGGGGGGAAAAAAGGAAGAATTTAAGAATCAAAAAACAAAATTTCTTCGTTCCTTTTGAACTTTTAATCAAAATAAAGAGAAAACTGGGGCTGGTTTGATTTGCGTCCTTTTTTTTTTTTTTTTTTTTTTTTTTGTACTTTACAAAAGTCCGGTAAAAAGGAGTTTTCAACTTTTATAGGAGCAAGTTGGAAGTTAACTTTGACATTTCTTTAGCTAAAGGGGTTACATGCCATTTCCTTGCAAGATCTTATGATATTTGAGTAATTATTGAGATGGGCACTGAACCCATTAGATGATTGTCACGTTTACGAGAGTAAAATAATCCTTTTATGCTATGTTCTAAATGCGACGAAGAAGTTGGCTTCTTAATGTTAGGTTTTAAGAAGATCATGCCGATTTGAGGCCTTCACATGTTGTTTTGGGGAACATAATTCAGAAAAAATGGCTAATGCGAAAGCTAAAATGCACTTTTGCGGCGATAATCATGCGTGATAATCATGCGAAAACGTGCGAGAAAAATATCTTGCCATAAAACAAGTTGTGCCTTGCCCCAATGCATTTTTGATGTGTTAGGGTGCGATTTCACAAATCTTACTAACAGCTATCATCGGATTGAATAATACTGTGCGTTCCTAAAATGGAACCACTTTCAAAGGAAATTTCACGCCAAACATATTCGGCGAACATTTTGGGCAAACATATGCTTAAAAAACCGACACTGCTTATGTAGAGCTTTCCCAACATGTCGGGGAAAATGTTCGATGAAAATGTGTGGTTTTCACCACTTTTTATCAAACACAAACACATTTGCCCAACATGTTCGCCGAACATGTTTGGCGTGAAATTGCGCACTTACGAAACATTAATGTTTTTCTTGCAAGATAGAACTTGTTCAAAACAACAAAACTCTTTTTCTAAGTGCAGCAAATTTAAAACTTTTTTAATAAAATCCTATTTTATTTATTTATTTTTTCTTAATCTTTTTTTCAGGTATGATTACATCGGAAGCAATAACAACAGCAACAAGAAGAAGAATTACTGAAAAACTTTCCACCTTCCCGGTGTGAAAGCTTAGGGTAAATAACATTTTTTTAGGCTCAGTTTTTTTTACGAGGAATTGGAAGCCGTTCTGGCCTGTAGAGAAAAACCGAGTGTAATACTCGGCCAGTGCACATGAGATTTTATTTTTGCAAAACCTGTAGCTGTCCGGTCTGAAAGCTCGGGGTAGATAATATTTTTTAGGGTCAGTTTTTTAGAAGGAATCCGAATCCGGTCTGGCCTGTAGAGAAAAATCGAGTGTGATGATCGGCCTGTGCACATGATTTTTTTTTGCAAAAGCTTTTATTAGCTGACCGGTGTGAAAGCTTGCGGTAGACAATATATTTACGAGGAATCCGAATCCGGGTTGGCCTGTACAGAAAACGCAAGTGGAATACTCGGCCTGGGTGGTTGAAATATAATTTCCCAAAAGCTCTAGCTTTCCGGTGTGAAAGTCCTGCTAAAAATTATTTTTTTTAAATGCATTTTTTTTTACGAGGAATCCGAATCTGGGTTGGCCTGAACAAAAAACGCAAGTGGAATACTCTTGCTGGGTGGTTGAAATAACGTTTTTCCAAAAGCTCTAGCTTTCCGGTGGGAAAGCTCGGTTAAAAATGAGTTTTTTTTAGGCTCTTTTTTTACGAGGAATCCGAATACGGGTTGGCCTGTACAAAAAAATAATGCGGAACGCTGTGCCTGGGTGCTTGAAATATATTTTCCCAAAAGGAAGGTTCGAGAAGTTCACGAACTGGTCAGGAATAGCGACCAGTTCACGAACTCGTCCGGAAAAGTCACCAGTTTTAACTTCGAGCTTTCCAGTGTGAAAGCTCGGTGTAAAATTATTCATTTGGACTCTTTTTTATGAGGAATCGAATTCCGTCGTCACTCGCGCGAAAATTCGCTCCGTTCTCGTCGGCCTGTAAGAGTGCCTGTAAAAAGTTCATTAATGAAAGCTCATATGCGCAAGCTCATGCGCAAAGATTGGTCAGGAAGGTTGGCAGGTTCAGAATCCGGTCTGGCCTGTATTGATTTCCGATCAAAAATGGGTGACCTGTAATTACTCGCGTGAGCCTGCAAATTATAACGACCCGAAGAAAATAGTAGATGAAAGAAAAATGAGGGAAGGAAGAAGTAAAAGAAGGAAAAAGAAGGAAAAAGAAGGAAAAAGAAAGAGAAGGAAGACAAAAGAAGAATGAAGAAGGAAGAAGGATAAAGAATGAAGAAGGAAGAAGGACCAAAGAATGAAGAAAAATGAAGAAGAAAGAAGTAAGAAGTAGAAGAAGAAGGAAGAAGGACCGAAGAATGAAGAAAAATGAAGAAGAAAGAAGTAAGAAGTAGAAGAAGGAAGGAAGACAAGGAAGAAGAAAAAAGAAAAAGAATTAAGGGAAACAAGTAATTTACTGTACTATCGAAAATATTCTAAGTTCCCAAAATTAATTTTGAGACATGATTACCCTTTTGTTCACTTAATAAAATAAATCTTATTGGATAGCATCGTCGGGAAAAAAGAGAAAAAAATAAATTGCGGATGACGAATTCGATTCCATGTTGAGGCTCATCTTTTTTTTTCGCTATTAAAAAGAGAAATGGATATCTATTAGCCCTAAAACCTAGATGTCTATTAGCTTTTCATTAGCTGTGAGATTTTTGTAAATAGCTACAATTTAGACATGATATAGCCCAAATATAGAAGGCTAATAGCTTTAGCTGTCTGAAATTTTGAAGGTTTTTAGACGTCTCATAAGCAGGATTTTTCTGTTAGGGTACAGACAAATCTAAGTGTCGGGCAGATTCTTATTTGATGACGCGAATCTCATGCTCATAAGCTTTCTATATAAGACAACTTTCCGGAGCGGGTCTGACGGTTGATGTTACTTTTCAAATCGTCCCACGTTTCTTTACTCGTTTTCGAATTTTGGGTTCGGATTAACTAAGAGACCCTTAATTAGAAGAGACCTGACAGAAAAAATGAGCACGAGATGAGTTGGAGGCATATGACCATGCGCACTGATTTTTTCTTCTGTCTATTTATGTTTTTAATTGCAATTCTGGTTCGTTTTACCAAGACTGACCCAAAATGAGTCCAATTTATCAAGATTACAAATATTTAAAATGGCGTTTCCCGAAACTTCTTACCAAATTAATTCTGGAAATTTTAGTTGCTAGAACTGAAATTCTCTTCGTAAATTTTCTTTTCCAAGTTCCTCTTACCTAACGTAGACTTCATTACCACGACGTAACGTAAGAACCAAGAAGACAATGGAAAATCCCGCAACGGAATCATCGTTTTAACATGCAGCTAAAAATAAACATCGGATTATTTTTCCCTGTTCTAGTTTGTAACTTGAAACTGTGTCAATCTCCCAAATTCTGAGTGATTGGGAAACCCAATATGTTGTTGATAGTCTGCTTTTTCCTTATTTTTTCTTTTTATCTTTTTTTCCTTTTTCTTACGCGTATTTTTTTTCTCGTTCTACTTTTTCTTCTCCAATAAAAAAGGAAACCGTTTTTAATGAAGTGTGAAGAAAAAAAGAAATTCTTCACCCTGTAAAAACTCGTCAGTGGATCAGGATCCAATAAGCAAGCAATTCGAGTGCATTCCGTCCGTTGCGGTTACTATTTCCAAATCGATCTCTCTCTCGGGGGGGAAATCCCGTCATCAAGAGATAGCGTTTCAATCTCATTGATTCAAATCATTTTGATTAACATTTCAGCCACTGGGAATTATCACTACGGGTTTATGCTTCCACATCGCCGCTGCTCGAGGAGGATTTAGGTGATCTCGTCTTGAGAAAAAAAAAAAAGTACACGAAATACTCGGAAACTTCGATTAAAGGTCTTATCAAATTAAGATTTTATGAGAAATGATTAATTTAGAAAAAAAAAAAATTATAATAAAAAAGTAAGGGGAAAAAATAATTTTTTTTTTTTTTTATCTTCCTGGTAAAGCATGAAAGCAATAAGCATCGGAGTCAGCAGTAATTTCATTTTAAACCAATTTATTTAAAGCTGGTGGTTCCTTATAGACCCGGGGATTGAGAAGCAATTCTACTTCATAAAATTATTGTTCTTTGTCTGCGGTACATTTTTTTTCCCATAATAATCCTCATTTTAATGAGTCGCAAATCCTCATTTCTCGCTTTCCTTTTAGTTGGCTCATCCTTTTTTTTCCCCCTTTTTCCATCCTCGATTTGTTTTTAGGACTTTAACATTTTGAAAGAAAAAAAAAAAGATAAATAAATCAAAAAGGTTCCTGGAAAATCGTATAAATTCGTTTCTAATTTTGAAAAGGATTCCTTGCGGCAAAAAAAAGCAGAAGAGTTTGTAAATCTCTTAGGGAAAAAAATCGTACAGGATGCGTGCGAAAGGCTCAAAATACACGATTTAAAATTTTTAAAGGCACATCTTTCCAACACGTCTTACTGGACTGCCTTAATACAACGCGTTTTTCATTAAAAATGTGGCTCATTCTGGAAACAGTGCAAAAACAGCAATAAACGCCACCATAGGCCTGTTCTGCTTGTTTTCTATTTCCGTGTCATCCTTTTTTTTTTTTTTTAATAATATTTCTTGAAATTTAAAAATTGACTGGTATGGGGGAGATATACGCAAAACGGTTATATTACGGAATAAGAACCAACCTGCTAGCAAACTGCATGCAATTTTCTAACTGGTTGGCTTTAAGTTCTACTCGGAAGAAATTTTGCGTCCGTCTCCACTGTAGTTTTATTAAAATCTCCATTATTTTCAGATCTTGTCGGCAAAAGTCTCAGGCTCCGTTCATCAATTAAGAAAGATCGTTGGTCTCGAAGTCTTTTGGCGGACTGTTGTCACGTGGAGGATAGGAAAATCAGGAAGTCGCTGCAATTTTTCCGCAATCAGGAGTAATGAATTTAAATTTTTTTGAAATAAAAGTACCAGTGAAGTGCACAACATGAACGAGTAAATTCAATAAACATATTTCCGCAGTTATTTTTTATGAAAGATGTTGCACGTGAAATTATTTTTGAGCAAATCACCCTGGAATGTCAGTAGTGATAAAAGGATTCAGGTCGGTTGACACTTGATTTACAGTCAAAAAGAAAAAAATCAAAATTTAAGCTGTTTAACGAAGTCCTTTGGGTCTATCCTGCAATTTTTAGTGCAAGTTTCAACTTGTCTGATAAGTAAGTCCGGCCTATGAAAATAATTTCAGCAATTGGCGATCGAAAAACTTTGATTTCGTTTTCCGGGCTTCGCATTCTCAATTGGGTTCGCATTCGTTTGGAACATGTTGAAACTTGTATAAAAAATACAAGATCGTTCTTGTATTTTTTTATGCAAGTTTCAACTTGTATGAAAGTAAAGAGTTCGTTAGATATCTAACATCGGAATTTTTTTTAAATCGAATATTAGACAGAAACATCTATTCCTTCGGTATTCACTAAACCTTCCTTTTAAATCTTTTTTCTGGCAGTTTGTTTGGGCATCATCAACCAGTGAAAGGTGAAACAGTGAGAAAACTTTCTTGTTTTTTTTTTTTTTTTTTTTTTTAGCTTCTTTATTATACGTTTCACTGTGAGCTATATGGATCTGTCGGAAATTTTAAAGACTCGAAAGACGCGTGCCCAATGCATTAAAAATAGATAACGCGAGGGAGTCTTTTTACGATCCCACTCGAATCTGTAATTCGTGACAACTCGGTATCGTTCGGTATAGTTCGTTCTCGGCCGCGCATATAGCAAAGAAACTAGCGGTTATTTTCACAATGTTTACGCACCAAGTCTTTATTTTATTTTATTTTATTTTATTTTATTTTATTTATTTTATTTTTTTTTTTTTTTTGTATAATAAAGAAGGCTTTTTTTTAAAAAAATTTACTTGTTTTTTATGAGGAAAGTAAAAGGAAAAAAAAATCGGTGCCTGTGATTAAATGATGAGAAAGGTAATCGATTATGGAATTTCATGGAGGTATCCTCTTTATTTTAGTTCGAATAACATTCTGCAATAACTTATTTATTTATTTATTTTTATTTCAGGTACATGAACACTTAAAATTTAAAATAATTTAGAAGAGCCAGCAGGAAAAGAGAGTCCGTCGAATCCGTAACCTTCAGTAGAAAAATAATAACATGGAACTCTGACGAAGTCGTCCTTTTTTAATAAAATTTCCAAACGGCATATTTAATCTTAATTTTAGACTTATAAACGATAATTATTGATAAGCACAGAGCTCTTAAGCTCTTATGCTTTAATCCATTGGAGAAAATCATTTTTGAAAGAATCTTTGAAAATTTTTTTCATAACTCATAGATGGGAAGAGCCCTTTCCCATCGATGTTTAGCAGGCGGAAAGGCCTTTTTCCCGCATAGGAACTCGCCATGTTTAGCCATGTTCTTAGTGTTTGTAAACAAACAAGTGAGGTATTTTTTTTTTTTTTTTTTAAATCACTTAAAAAGTTATTTTTATTCGTTATAAAAAGTATTTTGTTATTCTAGGGTGTAAAATGAATTTTCCTCGCTCGGTTTCCATTCAGCCCTCGCTTCGCTCGGGTTGAAACGGAAACCTCGACGGGAAAATTCATTTTCCACCCTAGGTTAGCAATATACTATTTTTCATCTCAGACCAGTAGCTATATGTAGGAACAGTGAAAAGCGTCTTTTACTCTTTCGTTTAATTCTTTGGGTTCGTTTTGTACTTGTTTGCACCAGATTGAAGTTTATACCAAAAGTCCGTTATTTTCCAAACTAAATTTCAATGCTTGTTTTAATTTAAAATTTTTGCAATCTTATTCAGACTATATCGTCGGTCTGCTTTCCAGGACCTGCCGGATATATCTTGACGGTGGTGCGCGAGCGGCATGACCCACCCACTTGAGCCTTCGGGACTTAATCGGACAGACCGACGGGTCCGAGACCTCAGGGGAAGATAACTTCGCTGCTGATGCGAGTAGACTGGGAGTGCCTGACTGGCGGGATGCCTACCGAGAAAGACCAGAATGGAAAAAAGTTTATAATGCGGCGATAGGGCTCCAAGTCCTGTAAAAGCCTGCTGTGTGTGTGTATTCAGATTCGAAGCATATTACCAAATATCCAGCCCTGGTTCTTTGGTTCTTGTCATCACCTCGACTTCTGTTATTTTAGAGTTTCTTCGGCTCTTCTAAATTAATAAATTATCAAGCCACTGGATTCCCCGCGATTCGTATTTCTTGCAATTAGCGTCATTATTTTACGCGAATGCCATTGAAACATCTGCACTAACCATCAGATAGGAATGCATCGGGATTTAAATCCTCTTGTAATAAACAAATAAACTATGTTCTGAAATGATATTTTTGTTTGATGTACAAACTATTAAGCTGTAGACCTCTTATTAACCACTTGCATAGTTTACGTATTAATGTACTCTTTCATGCGGTTCATATTATTCAGTTTGTACCGTATGGTTCTCTTGTTACTTGCTAATTAAGCTTCGTGAATAATCATCATTTTGACTGTCAGTTCTTGTACTACCATGCATATTATATTCCTAGCTTCAAGTTATTTATATGTTTACAGCTGAATATATTTTCGAGGAGTTCGAGGAGCCGTCGAGAGATCCTGTCATTCATTCCGGGTTTTTGTTATTTTAATTTTTCCTTATTTTCTCTTGGGAATTAACAACGGTGACTTTTTTTTTTTTTTAGTAAAAAGTCACAGTCAGAAATGAAGTCAAAGAACATGACGAAAGCTTAGCAAACAAAACGACATTTTTATCGTGTTTAAGCAAATGGAGAGCGAGGAGGAGGAAAGAAAGCAAATAGCAAACATTGTTACTCAAAATGCAAACAATATTTTCCTTTATTCAATACAAACACCTTTTTCCTTTTTTTTTTTTTTTTTTTTTTTTTGTTTGCCCTCATACCTCGATTACCTCAATTGAACCGGTCAAGGCAAAAACAACCCAAATGAATTTTTATAAATTTTGAGTATTCAAAAAAAAAAATTATTTATTTATTTTTTGCCAAAATTTCGAATTTAGGATGGGTAAAAAGATGGCTTTTAATACATTTTCGTACATTTTAATTATTTTGGGCTAATGATAATGCCGACTGCAAAAAGATGTCTTGAGGAACTTTTCTGCCCTTTCTCGTAGCACTTATCTAATAAATATACCCTGTCTAACTCCAAAATTTTCTCGAAACATTTTTTTTAATCTACAAGGAAAATGAGAAAAAGAACCGGGGCTAAGTCGTTTATATGTAAATAAAAATAATTTCTGAATGTAAGTCTCAATTTCGTTAAAAATGCGGGTTAGTCAGTTTTTGCCTAGACCGGTTCAATTATAGTTGAAAAATGATGATAGTTAAAAAAATAATGGAGCAGGACTTTAGTAATTTATCGTAAAAAAATATTTACAAAAAAAAAAAAAAAAAAAAAAAGTAATAAGAAGGGAGGAGACGTTTAGTTTTAACTTCTAGGGTAATTTTTTTTTTTTTTTTTTTTTTTTTTTTTTTTTTTTAATAAAAATATTTTCTTTGAATTTTGCCAGTTTCGTTTTTTTCGCGACATATACATCTATTTTTTTTTTATGAAAAAATTTATTCCGGGGTGGTGACCACAGAGAATGTAATTAGAATGATATTGTTGAATATTGAAGGTAGCAATATAGCATGTTGAGATCCCAGCGCCACAGGCTCTGATTATGACTTATAGAGGCTATTCATACCACCCTTTCACTAAATTACCCTTATTTAATACACGTATTCATTTACCTCAAAACAACCCTTCTACTGCGACCGCAATTGCATATGTTCAACATAAACCCGACGCGTTATTTTAATTTTTTGAAATCATAATTTGATTATTCAGTTTCGCTGAAAAAATAACTTCGGTTTTTTTTTTTTTTTTTTTTTTTTTTCTACAAAACATTGATTTGGTTCATTTTCATTGGTTCATTTTTCATTACAGAGAATTCGTATGTAATAAAAAATTTAAAAAACAGAAGAAAAAAAAACCAATTTTGACCTTTTTTTGAAATAAACATAAAAAGAGCAAAATTTGTAACTTGGAATAAAGAAAAATGTACCGTCATTACGATGTCAGCTTTTTTTTTTCTAAATTCACTTATAATGCCATTAGAAATTTATGGGGAATCCCCTTGTAACGGATGAAAGAGTCTGTGGGGATTTACATCTTCCAAATGCCATTACGGTATAGGCATTGCGTATTCTTTGCCGAATCACAAAAAAAAGCATGAGAAAATCGTTTTCTGCACTTTTGTTTTTTTCATTGTTGTGGTTTTTTTTTTCATTTTTTTTTTCTTTTTTTATTACTCGAGACTACTCGAGTAATTACGTTGAAGGAGGGGTTTGTCAAAGAATCGGCGAATTCTTACGTAAGCGTAAAATTATCGATTTTGAGGAGATTTTATTAGGAGGGGAGGGGGGGGGGGTCAAAAAATGATGCTTTATTGAATGGCCTTCGAGTGATTTTACAGCCCAATAATGAGCCTTTGAAGTTTTTATTTTTTCGTAGAAATATTTTTAGAGCTGTTATTTTAGGATTCCCTACTATTTTTCCTAATCCATTTTTCCTAAAAAAAAAAAAAAAAATAATAAATTCCTAATCCATTTTTCCTAAAAAACGAAATACATTCCTATTCCTAATCCATTTTTCCTAAAAAAAAATAAATAAATAAATTCCTAATCCATTTATCCTAAAAAAAAAAAAAATCCTAATCCATTTTTCCTAAAAGGAAAATAAATTCCTAATCCATTTATCCTAAAAAAAAATAAATTCGTAATCCATTTTTCCTAAAAAAAATAAATTCGTAATCCATTTTTCCTAAAAAAAAATAAATTCCTAATCCATTTTTCCTAAAAATTTTGGTTCCTAAAATGGTTTTCCTAACTATTTTGTTTCTAATTTTTAATTTTCCTAAAGTTTTTTGATTCCTAAAATAAAATTTCTTAAAATCACTAAAATTAAATTTCCTAAATTCCCCTAAATAAAATTTCCTGAAAGCCTTTAAGGGACTTAAAAAATTAGGAAAAATATTCATTTTAGGAAATTTTATTTTAGGAATTGAAAATTAGGAAAAAAATGGTTAGGAAAAAAATTTTTAGTTATTAACATTTTTAGGAAAAATGGATTACGAATTTATTTTTTTAGGAAAAACGGATTAGGAAAAATGGTCTGAAATGTTCTGATAGCAGTTGATCTTCTTGAAATCTTCTATACTCCTTCTTCATCCTGTTCTGTTTTGACACACAACTTGGTCCGTATCTGGTAGCTTATAGCGACGCTGAAACTTACGGCCCACTTGATCGTTTGCCACCGCTGAGCTTACCCCACTAAGTTTGAGCATTCAAATTTCCTTTTACGATAAAACCCAAAAAAAAAAAAAAAAAAAAAAAAAAATGCCGGAGATTCATTTATCTTGGGAGCAAAGAACATAAAGCCCCGAAAGCGATGTTTTCTTTCTATAAATTAACAATCTGTTGATGATATTAGACTAAAAAAGAAGGACGAAAAAGATATTCGAAAATCATTAGGTGGAATCACGAAAAGCGAACAAAGACGGCAAGAAGTCTAATTTCTTGTTTCTTATTTTGTCAAACAAAGCTCTATCGTGGTGTTTCACCCTTTGTGTTTTTCTTATCTGTTTAAATAGGTAACGGACAAAGCAATTTGAAGCTGAGTCTCAACTTCGATTTCCTTTACCCCATTCTTCTTCATTTCCTGCACAATATCGCGTCACATCCTCTTCGCTCTCTTGACTTCCTTTCCTTTATTTCCCTGTTTTCTGTTTCAAATGAGCATGCACTAACCCGTAACTCGCATTCGGTTTTATCGGTCCCCCCCGCCAAGATGGAGGAAGCAATTTAATCGAAACAAAAGTTTTTTTTTTTTTTTTTTTTTCCACGAAAAGAAAGGATTTCTTGAAAGTGTTTGTCGTCCGCCACTACTGGGCGGAAACTGAAATAAAATAAAATAATTAAGTAATCGTACGAGGAAAGGCTTAGAAATAAATTCAGTTATGAAAGCAATAAAAAAGTTATAAAATTCGCCCAAGCACGAAGAGTCGTATGCTCTTTCATGAGTCATGAACTTGTTAGCGACCTAAATCCGGCCCCCGGAAAAAAAGCCGGACAGTCTGGAATGTCTTTCGAAAATGCAAATTCATCCCAAGAATAAAGATCCTCGCCTCGCTTTTTATAAGAAAAGAAAAAAGTCAGAAATCTTGATATTCGGCGGTTTGGAAACGGTTTTTATGTAAGCAGCGCCGGCATCGTAGCAGGTATTTAAGATAATTTAAGAAAAACTTTTCTTCCATGTTAAGAAAATAAGCTTTCTTACTTCTTTTTAGGAATTCTTTCTCTTTTTTACTGTTTATTATTTTGGTTTCTTAATACATTTCTTTTCTCTGATATTACGTTCTTCGAAATTGAGAAAACTTCTTTTATAATTTGTTGACAGATTCCGAAGCTGGAAAAGAACTCTTTTTTTTTTTTTTTCCTGGGAAATATAATTATGTGCTCTCAGTCTTTAATGAGTCGTGAGTTTTGTTTGATTTTATTATATTAATGAAAACAAATATTTTCGGTTCAACATTTTTGTTCGATCTTATTTTATCAGCGCCGTCGGTGGTCGTACCCGAAGAACCTGGATGAGTGTAAAATTTCTTCCCTTGAGAAAAACCCTTGTTTTACCAAGTTCTTCTAATCCGTCCTGTGGTGAAGCAGCTAGATCGACGACTCTCAGTCGTCAGAGAATTTTTTTTTTTACAGCGCTCCAAGTGGTTGGATCACAGAACTAATCATAATTTAAGGCAACGAATATTTAACATGTGAGTTCCGTCTGTGGTGTAATGTTCCTCAAATTTGAAAAGCCCTTTGGTTTATCTCGGAATTTTTATTGCAAGTTTCAACTTGTCTGAAATATTTAAGTGCATGGAAAATGAAGTATAAAAAAACTTGCGGTCCGAAAAGCTTTTGACTTCGTTTTCCATGTTCATATTCTCTTCGAACAAGTTGAATCTTGCACTGAAAATACAAAAATTAGTCAAAAAAGTTTTGTTCATAACCTTTCCTAAAATAATTGTAAGTAACATTTAATTGATTACAACATTTAATTATAGCATAGCAAAATTTTGTAGGTAGTGTAACATTTAAGACAGGGAAATTACCTTTATTTAGATTCATTAATTTATAATCGTTTGAAAGTTTAAAGTTTACAGTTTAACTTAATCTGTATGGAATCAGTCGAGATTCCCGGTGTAAATTTTCTCTCTTACGTAAGGAAGTAGGAAAACCGCTTTGACTTTACCCTTCATTCAACAAGTCACCATGTTCATAAATAATGAAACTCGTCCCTTAATAAGACAGATCGTGACAAAGGTGACATTCAAACCGCTATTGAAACTTTGATACTGTCTAACACGATGTGTGACTTGCAATTACACCAGGCAAGTCTAAATTTTTGTTTCTCCTAAACTAAAGAAATAAAAAAAAAAAAGAAGGGAGGAGGAGGTTAAAAAAAACCGGGTTGATTATGGTCTTCCCCTCTCCTCCTTCTCCTCCTCATACCCTTCTCTTCGCTGTTTCTAACGGTAAAGCAGAAACATTTTGAAGCTCGGAGTGATGCTGAATGGGGGTAGCTCCGCTAAGTAGAAGATAATGGCGGCTCTGAAATGGAAACTCATGACCAACAACGTGATCAGAATTATTAGACCTTTTCCTTTTGTTGATTCCTTTTCAAGAATAATTCTTCCTTTTCTTTGAAATATGGAAGGAAATTCAAATATGTAGCTTGTACGGATTAAACACATTCGAAAATCTTCGTGGGATCAAACATTCTTACTTTGAAAGGTTTATTGGGGTTTTTTTTTCCTTTTTCTTTCTTTGTATGTAGAGAACGAAGATGATGTATTGCGGAAATACACGAATACTGTATATATATATATTTATTTATTTATTATCATTTGACGCTTACCACTTTATATTTTCGTAAATGAGATATTTTTCCGACCAACAAGAAGAAAGAAAAAAATACGATTTACTGAGAAGTAACACCTTTTTATCCATAAAAGCGCCTTTTCTCTAATTTCAATTTCGCAGACTCAGAAGAATTTTGTTTGATATTAGCAAATACTCCAGTCACGCCATTACAAATCGAGCAGTTGGGCCAGAAATTTCTGGCCCTTTAAAGATGGCTCTTTAAAGAGCCATCCTAGCTGGAAATATTTAGGTTTTTCAGGAGCAATTTTAGGGGCAAATGTGTTATGCTGACGATTGCCCGGTGGCACAAGAATATTTAGGAGACCCCCAAAGATGTGGGTTTGAGGCTTCTTCTTTCGCAACACCATGAATTTTACGACAGGGAGGGAGAGGGTCGGAAGACCCGAAAAACAAATGTTACCCACGATCTTACATATAGGTCAGGCAACTCGGGTATCTCTCATATGGACAAAAGTGTCCCCCGAGTTTGAAGCAGAAGAATAGTTCCAAATTTGCTCGATAGATGGCTGGAGCTGTAGTTAAGGAATCCCGTGTTATGGCAGCCATCATAAAAAAAAGTGTTTTGAAAATGTTGATTGGATGGATGGCTTATCACGTGATTCCCTAACTACAGCTCCAGCCATCTATCGAGCAAATTTGGAACTATTCTTTTGCTTCAAACTCGGGAGACACTTTTTAAGATAGCAGTTGCTTGGCCTGTAAGTAAGATCGTGGTCTTACCTAACACTTGAACGCTCTCCAACAGATTTAGCTTGCGGTAAAAATCGCCATTTTGAAATTAGCGCATCGTTAATAAGTACGAAAAAAATACGTTCTGAATCCTAAAAAATGTTGATGCATCTTTTGTTTCAGTACCCAGAAAAAGGAAATGTCTTGAACAAGTTTCGTCTTGCAACTAAACCGGAATGTGTCATAAAAAAAACAAAAATGCTTCATGGAAACGGACAAGTTTTTTCTTGACAAGATATTTTTATTGTTTTATTACATTTTTAAGGAAATGTCTTGTGAAAAGAGTCATTAGCCACATTGTTTCTAAATCTTTGTTTCGTGCACTTCTAAAGGCTCCTCCGTGGTGGCCCGTAGCCTAGTCCATAGCGCGCTCGACTCTCAATCATGAGATGCGACGCGTCGTGCTTCTATCCTAGTTCACAGCTAGGAATTTTTCTCAGGTCAGGGGTCATGTACATATTACGTAAGCATTTTTTTTTGCCATTTTCAACCCCCTCCCCCCCCCCCCCCCGTTGTAAGCATGAGTAAGATTTTGGCAACCCCCCCCCCCTCCATATTACGTAAGTTTTTTTTTTTTTTTTTTTTTTTTTTTTTTTAATGGAACCAACGGCGCTCGACTTCAGTAATTTTCCCCACCATTCATGGAACTGAAATAAACCAATATAAACACCTATATTGAGAAAATTAAAGAGAAGGTTACCTTTATTAAGACGGTAACAAAATGATGTAATATTAGCTCGCCACAACATTTACAATATTTTAAAAAAACATGAAATTAATTAATTAATTATTTATTTTATTTTCAAGAATTCCTGGCCAGATTAGAAAAAAGCTTACGTAAGAAAGTGTGAGACCCCCCCTCCCCTTCGTAAGGTGTCGTAAGCATTTACGAGACCCTCTCCCCCCCCTTAACATGCTTACGTAATATGTACATGACCCCTCAAAACTAGTGCGCTAGTCAGAAAATCAACGGTCACCACCCCTCGGAAGGCAATGGCAAACCACCGAGCGGTAATTGCCTCGTAAATCTCTCACTTCACGACGTTAAACTGTAGGTCCCATATGCCTGTGAGCGCACGCACAGGTGTATGTGAGAGATCACCACGCTCGTAATCGAGTAAAAGGACTAAGAAGAAGAAGAAAGGCTCCTTCAAGTAATACGTAAGCTTTATTTATAATTTTCAACCCCCTCCCTGTCGCGTTACAACCTTATAAGTCTATATGTGAAATCCTGGTATGTAGCCCATCGTACTAAAATCCAAACTCCCAAAAATTTTTCAATTTCCCATAGATGACATTTTTCTAAAATTTTCTTCATGTTTGCTGCATCAGCTTTACTAAACGAAACCAAGAATTCGAATTAGTATGGCATTTCCATGACATCTTAAATTCAACATTTCAACTAATAAAAAGTGACTAATTTTATGAGATACACTTCTCAATCCTTTAAGGAAATCCTCAGAAAACAATAAAAGCACCGTCGACGACGACTTTCCTTCCTTTTCGTTTAAAATTTATTGTAAAGGGATTTTATAAAAAGAAAAAAAAAAAATATATTTTTGACATTTTTCCGGATCCGCAAGTTTTCGATCGAGGAGGGACGAAAGAAACCAAAAAGTGTATAACTTAGAGTCACGTTATTAAAGAGTTGGGAGAAGGAAGAAAGGAAGGAAGGAAGCCTGTCAATTACAAGACCGCCTAGCAAACAAGTGGCGCCGCGACGCCTGTGACGTCACATTTACAAAAATATGTTGAAATTAGGAAAGGATTCATTAATCAACATTTGATCGAGTGCAATTCTGGGACTGCGGGGTTTCAATTTCAAAATACATGTTTGTTATTACTCCTATTTATTTCTTTTTTCCCTACCCTCCTATTTTGTCGTTTGATTACGGGAAGAAAAGAAACCTAAACAATTTTAATTTTTTTTTCAGGGGAAAAAAAAACTCGGGAAAACAATCGTATCGCAGAAATTTACGGGAGTTTCCAAGTTATGATTGAGAGAGAAAGAACATAAACAATGAGCAACGACCTCAATTTTTTATGAACATGCTTTCAATGTTTTACGGCCAACATTATGAAGCTAACCCTTGGCACTCCCGCTTCATGTACATCAATTCCACATGTTATGGCCCAATTAAAACACTTTCTTTCCATTTTTCCATCTTTGTTTATTTTTATGGTCGGGTTCAGACGATAGCGGATACTTCTGGTTTAATTTTTCATTCTGCGGGGGATCCTTTATTCTTTTCAGTTTTTTTTTTCTCCTCCCTCTTTTTCTCTCTCTCTTAACAATCATTCATATCCCAACAACTTAAAATTTATATCCGGGGTTTAACCATTATTTTATTTCCGATTTTTTCTACGCTTTTCTTGACCCTCGATGATGTATTTGAAAGGATCATCATCGTTAGAAGTATTCATGCCCTGCACTGCACGTTGATGTACTTTTTTTATGTTTTATGTGAATTATTTGAAAGAAATTTTATACAAACAGGTCCGAGGGAAACTTTTTGTGTGTCTTATGAAGTTTCGGGGTTGTAGTTTCGCACTGCCTCCATCACGAACTACACAAACTAGGGTGACCCTTATTTAGAAATTTTTTTCTTGAATCTTGGAAAGTATGAGAGGTTTGTTCCCCCCTATCAGAGTTATTAATCTGTAGTACAAAAGTTTGGACTTTGTTGGACAAATGAGAAAAAATGACCTTCTACGAGGAAAAATGACCTTATGCTAAGTTCATAGTGGAAACAGTGTGCACATTTGTGATTAGGCTCTGTTGCTGCATGCTTTAGTACAGGGATAGTAATTTTCATATCAGGTGCGTCGGTAACGTTTGAACGTCGAGACTGGAGCTTCGTTCGACGTCGAGACTGGAGCTTCGACTAGGGTGATCAGAAAAATAAAAAGTGTTTCCGATTTTGTTCTTCACGAAAAAAATTGGTTCATTTTGGGGTAAAAAAGCAAGAAAAATTTTGAAACCATTTTTTTTCAACGATTTAGGGGTGGCGCAGAGCAGAAAAAGGGCCTAAACTAGAATTTTTTTCTTAGCATTTAATGAAACGAAAATTTGGCGCATTTTTCCGTAATTGAATTTTACAAAAGTGGACTTTATAGGTATTTTTGACGACGTAGAAGACGAATTTCACCATCCCGATTTTCTCAGACCAATGCCTGAGTCGCTATTACCGCTTTTTTAGCGCTTAAACCTGATTTTTTGGGCTTAATTTTAATTTATGTACAAATTTGGAGCCCCCGAAATTTTTTTTTCCCTTTTAAAGTTGTTTATACTTATGAAAAAAAGCCCGAGGAAAACGAATTTCAGTATCCCGATTTTCCCCGATCAACGCCTGAGTAGGGGTATAACTAAAAATTTGGTTTTTTGGGCTAAAAATTGATTTTTTTGCCAAAAATGGCGCTAATTCCTTACCTGTTCGTTTTAGAAATCATGTTCAATGACATTTTTTACTCAGGACACTCCAATTAATAAGGATCTTTTGTGTTTCGAATCAATTTCCAAAATTTTGTAACGGTCACAAAATTCTATTCATAATTTTTTTAAAGTTCCAAATTTTTTCAATCCGTAAAAAAATTTTGGAAATTGATTCGAAACACAAAAGATCCTTATTAATTGGAGTGTCCTGAGTAAAAAATGTCATTGAACATGATTTCTAAAACGAACAGGTAAGGAATTAGCGCCATTTTTTGGCAAAAAATCAATTTTTAGCCCAAAAAACCAAATTTTTAGTTATACCCCTACTCAGGCGTTGATCGGGGAAAATCGGGATACTGAAATTCGTTTTCCTCGGGCTTTTTTTCATAAGTATAAACAACTTTAAAAGGGAAAAAAAATTTCGGGGGCTCCAAATTTGTACATAAATTAAAATTAAGCCCAAAAAATCAGGTTTAAGCGCTAAAAAAGCGGTAATAGCGACTCAGGCATTGGTCTGAGAAAATCGGGATGGTGAAATTCGTCTTCTACGTCGTCAAAATACCTATAAAGTCCACTTTTGTAAAATTCAATTACGGAAAAATGCGCCAAATTTTCGTTTCATTAAATGCTAAGAAAAAAATTCTAGTTTAGGCCCTTTTTCTGCTCTGCGCCACCCCTAAATCGTTGAAAAAAAATTGTTTCAAAATTTTTCTTGCTTTTTTACCCCAAAATGAACCAATTTTTTTCGTGAAGAACAAAATCGGAAACACTTTTTATTTTTCTGATCACCCTAGCTTCGACCCTCACTTCGTTCGGGTCTTAACCAGTCTCTAACCAAATTTTTTTTTAACATCATTTTTGCTCCAGAAAAAGACTGCTCAGGACTTTTCTCTTCAGGAAATATTTTCTGTGAAAGAAGGAGGCCCAATGTTGCCAGGAACAAGGAAATTTCCTGATTGCAAGGAAATTTCAGGCGTTGTAAGGACAAGGAATTCCTTCGGCTCATGTACCCGACGAAAATTTTTTCTCTCAATGATGTTGTTAGTCCATAAAAGTTGAAGACTTCAGAGATTTTGGTTTTTATAATATTATAAAAGGCGATAGGATATTCCTCATAAGGAAATCCTTGTAAAAATGTAAGAAAATGCAAGGAAAATTTGAGCTTTTCAAGGAAATGAATTTTTATGAAAAAATCAAGGAAATACCAGGAGAATTTAACCAGAACACACAAGGAAATTTTAGGACAGAAAACGAAAATCAGACTTTAAACAAGGAAATTTCAGCGAAAAAGAAAGATTTTGCGATCTTTGGTACAAGGAAATTTTTTGCCACCATATTTCCTTGTAAAGAGAGAATTTAAAAAAAACCGGCAACATTAGGGGCCGATAACCCGTGTTTTTGGGTCCCGGTATGATATTCTATTACACAATTCATGTGATTCTTAACCTAACCTAACCTAACCTAACCCAACCTAACCTAACCTAACCTAACCTAACCCAACCTAACCAAATCCAACCTAACCTAACCTAACCTAACCTAACCTAACCTAACCCAACCTAACCTAACCAAACCTAACCAAACCTGACCTGACCTGACCTGACCTGACCAAACATAAAAGGGTGATTTTGAAGGTGGCGACATGCACGTTTAGAGTTGAAGCTTTTACAGGATGGAGGTCATATTATACCGGTACTTTGGTGTCGAGGGAGTTATCCATCACCTACTTTGAGCGGAGATAACGGGGGTGGGGGGGGACAAAAATTCGGGTTATCGACCGTCTTCCCATTCTCGAGAAACTTTTCAAAAACATGCATTTCGAAAAATGCAAAGGACGGATTACATTTTTAGCGAAAGGCTTTTTCATTTCAGAAAAAACTAATATAATATTTTTGGATGAAAATCAGTCTTGAAGAAAATTTTTAAAAAATATTTCGTATGAAAACCAAATTTTCTGAAAAGATAGCGTCAGGATTTCAAGAAAACTTCTTCTTAAAAGAATTTTCAGAAAAAATTAAAATGGAGGAACCCGCTATTAACCGAAATAAAGCTATCAAAAGATGATACAAAATACCTAGCTAATGTTTTCGGAGTATGTTTTTCGAAAAAATCACTTTACCTTTAAGAATTTGGTTATAACTACCAGCTAATGTTTTAATTGAAAGACAATTAAGCTCACTTTTAGGGAAGACGTCAAGATTTTCAAAATAGCTGGCTGAGCAGGTGACGAAAACGGTTTTGCCTGTGAAGCACAGAGAAAACATTTTTTTAAGGGGTTAAGGGAAAGCCCCCCGCCGCCCTTGTATATGAATCCTTGTAAGAAATACATGATGAAAATTTAGGGTGGAAAAATGAAAGTACTAAACTAGAAGAAGAAGAAATTAAGCGAAATCTTAAGACGAACCTTGCCTCATGAGACTGGATTGGGTTACAACCCTTTTTAGTCCCGACGAATAGAATCTATGAAAAAACAAGCTAAATTAGTACATCACCCAGTATTATAATGATACACTAACCAGATTACTCTCAGATAAAAAAAAAAAAAAAAAAACTAAATTACAGTCATCGCGTTGGGGCGAATCTATTTTATAAAAATGATTAATTTGGACGTTTTACAAAAAACGATTAAAAAAAAAAATTATAAAGTGGATGTATGCCCAGTTCAGTCATCCAGTCTCGTGCTCGAATGTAATTCATTAACCAATGCTTCCTGGGTGCGGCTTCCACCCAGCCCTCCAACCCTTAAATTATTCTCCATCGCCCTTCATTAATTGACTCATTTTGTTATCTGAGAACTTTCCTTCCTACGAATAATTGCTTTCGCGACTGTCGACATACTTTAAAGGATGCGTCTAACATATCTCTCCTCTCCCCCCCTTTATAAGAAAGAAGTTGAGGAGGAAAAGATTTTGATAGTTTCGAAAATTTTTAAAACAAGAGAAAATATATAAAACGCAACGGTTGAATAAATTGCAAAAGAGGCAAACAATTAGGGAATCTGTCTGGAAGACAATAAAAGCCGAGCTCGAGGAGGTAAAAGGAGTGACCCACGTCACCAACAAGATAAAGCATGGTTGACAATACCTGTCAGAAACAAGACCGGCGATGAATGGCGGACAGATCTTTCCTTGCTTTCCTTCATTAACATTCCTAGACCACTTTCTTCCTTCACAATGACATGCAAAAATGTGACGATGACACTATGTAACTCCAGCATGGAAGGAAAAAAAAAGAAAGGAAGGGAAATAAAATTGTGACATCGATACTGTTTTCCCGTTTTTTATTTTATTTTTATGATTGAGCTTATTTGTTGGGAAGGTTTCCTTTTTTAAATCATTCAGCTCCATTATTATTTGCCTTTCATACGAAGGGAAAACCGCGAAAAAAAAAAAAAAGGAACAAAAATAATCAAATCGACGGTCGGTGTAATTTACTTAAACAAATGTTATGCTGAGAGACTCGACAAAAAAAAACCTCGAAAAGGAAAAACGGTAGAGCAACCAAGCTAAGCAAATTAAAAAGAGAAAGAGCAATCATGTCAGTTCGCTGCTGCGACACGATTAGCGTCTGTCACGTTGTAATCCTCATTACAACGATCACGTGATCAGAACACGAGTAATGCAGTCATTACCCTGAACAACAACTTCGCTGCAGGGCCGTTACGAGAATAACCGAAAATATCCTGAAGAAACCGAGCTTTTAACGAAATTCGGTCAGATTGAAAGTACTTTTGAAATTCGACGAAGAGGGGAAAACCTTGCTAAGCAATTTGCTCGTTTTGGAATTGAAATTAACCACCAATGACCATCAGATCATGAAAAAAGAATCTGTATTAATTGCATAAAAACTTTTAGTTATTCATTTGCGGGCTTGGTAATGTCGCTGACGAACATCCGAAATACTTTAAAGCACGGGTTTTTCCGACACATAAGTAAAAAAGAAAGTCTATTTTACAGTTTATGGTCAAAAAAAAGGGTACTCGACCCTTATGGTAGAAAAGAGATCTCTTTTCTTTTTTTAATTATATTTTTTTGGGAAAAAGAAAAGAAAGTGCTTTTTAACTACTTAAAAAAACCATTTAAAGTCCATTTCTTCGGTTTCGGCTCCCTTCGCTGGCCGAGAAATTGCTCCCTAGTCTGATTCAGCTATAATTTCAACCAAATACTTTTTCATCACACTTTTTCTCTTAAAAAGCAAAAAAATTCATTTTCCATCCTCGTGATGAAAAACATTTTACAAATCAGGCATGGAGGTGGTTTGCAGGCCTCGAATGGATAAGTAACCCCCAGTCTCGGGGGTTCCTCATTGTCTTCCTCATTATCTGTTTCCATAAATGTAGCCTTTTTATACTAAGGGAGCATTCAAAGTATTACGTAAGACTATTTTTCGGGTTTTCCGACCCACGCCCCCCCTAAGATCTAGTGAGATTTCTTTGACTCCCCCCCCCCTTTTAACGTAAATAAGATTTTCGCTGACCCCTCTTTTTTTACCGTGAGTTTTAAAAAATGTTTTACAGAATTTCAGGAAAAAAAAAACCTTCTTAAAATTAAAGTACATTTTTTTTTTTTTTAAAGAGTAGAGGGTGGCAAATGGAGTGTCCATTTTTTATATTAAATTGGAATTTTTTGAACAGTAAATAATAATGAAAATTCTTACGTAAGATTTTCCGGACCCCCCCCCCCCCCCATGTAAGAAATCGTACGAATTTCTTGCACCCCCTTCCCCCCTTCCGATCTTACGTAACACTAAACGCTCCCTAAATAGATGGCTAATGTGCGAATAAAATCTTTAACGTCTCTTTTCATTTCTTTCCGGTGTATTTTTGTGAAATCAGCAAAGTTAAAAATCCGTAAAATCCAGCTTATGATTGTGTGTATCAATTGTTATGATAGTGCGAAAAATCAATTGATAGCTTTTCGAGCAAAATTCTGTGCTTTGGTTATACCGCTACATTTGAGACTGAATTTTAAGACTTTATCTACCAATTTTCCATGAGATTTCCACCAATCCACGAGCTGGTGGAAATTTCGTGGAACATTGGTGGAAAAAGTCTTAAAATCCCCATGTATTCCTACAATTTTCATCCACGAGTTTTTTTGATTGGGTACTACGACGTTCTTATAGTACAGCTTTTTCGGTGCTACAAAAATTGCAACTGCACAAGTGCATCTAAATTAATGCTGACGTAGGCCTAATATTTGAATAGCCAGGGCCGAAATTTCAAGCTAAAACATGTCGCAGTATAGGGGCCGTGCATATATTACGTTAGCATTATTTTTGCCCCCCCCTCCCCCCTTTTTAGCCGAAGTTAGCATTTCAGGACCTCCCCCGTAAAATTAGTTAGATTTTTGTTACCCCCCCCCCCCCCCACCCATTTTAATCTTTTTGCTTTATCGACCGCAGGGAGAATAAAGCATTGTTTTTAGCACAAATTTCAGATTTTCAGTTTTCGATATTTTTACACGTTTTGAAGTCCCCTGATGCCGGAAAAAGCAAATGGATATTTGGATGCTGATTGGCGGGTTCCTCGTGGGAGCTAACGAAAAACTAACCGTATATTTGAGAATATTTTCGGGGTTGAGGATTCCGAATCTGAGATAATTTTTCCAAAATTCGAAGTCCTTATGCCCGTACTGCGGCTTTGGTGGACCTCTGATCAAAAATCTAACCGTGTTTTTGAGAATATTTTCGGGGTTGAGGATTCCGAATCTGAAATAATTTTTCCAAAATTAGAATTCCTTATGCCCGTATTGCGGCTTTAGTGGACCTCTGATAAAAAATCTAACCGTGTTTTTGAGAAAATAGATTGGGTAAGATGAAAAAGACGCGTTGGGCAATTGGGTAAGATGAAAAAGATGCGTTGGGCAAGATGACAAAGATTGGGTAAGATGAAAAATTTGGGCAAGATGCAAAAGATTGGGTAAAATGCAAAAGGTCCATTGGGCAAGATGCAAAAGATCCATTGGGCAAGATGCAAAAGATTGGGCAAGATGCAAAAGATCCATTGGGCAAGATGCAAAAGATTGGGCAAGATGCAAAAGATTGGGTAAGATGCAAAAGATCCATTGGGCAAGATGCAAAAGATTGGGTAAGATGCAAAAGATTCATTGGGCAAGATGCAAAAGATTGGGCAAGATGCAAAAGATCCATTGGGCAAGATGCAAAAGATTGGGCCAGATGCAAAAGATGCGGTGGGCAAGATGACAAAGATTGGGCAAGATGAAAAAGATGCGTTGGGCCAGATGACAATGATTGGTTTGGGTAAGATGAAAAAGATGCGTTGGGCAAGATGAAAAAGACGCGTTGGGCAAGATGACAAAGATTGGGTGAGATGAAAAAGATTGGGCGGGATGAAAAAGACGCGTTGGGCAAGATGACAAAGATTGGGTAAGATGAAAAAGATGCGTTGGGCAATGAGGATTCCGAATCTGAAATAATTTTTCCAAAATTCGGAATCCGTATGCCCGTACAGCGGCTTTGGCGGATCTCTGATCAAAAATCTAACCGATATGTATTTTATTTATAATATACATTTCATTAATCGTCAATAAAGCACTTTGATCGGTTCACCGATCTCATTTTTTTAAAATTAATATTAAACATTAAAAAAATCTGAAATTTTCGGAATTTAAATTTTGTAAAAAAGAATTTTTTTTTTCTTCTTTTTTTTAGCAGTGTGTTACATAGGTTACAGAATTTAAAAAATTTAATTTATTTTCATTTTTACACGTTTGGAGTCGTCCATAGACCAAGTTAGTTTTTTAGGGGGGGAGGGGCTTTTATATTTAACGCTAGCATTTGTCTCGCGTAATAAGCGTGCAAAAATGAAAATAATTTAAATTTTTTAAATTATGTAAAAGTAAGTTAAATTATGTAAGGAGTTAAGTGAGATAAATTATGTAAGTGAGTTAGAACTCACAAAAAAAAAAACTATTTTACCTGCGCATTTGCTATAACTTTAAAAAAAATTAATTTTTTAAATAAATTTTTTTAAGGAGGGGGGTCACAAAATGCTAACTTTTGCCAACAAGAGGGGGCGGAGGAAGTTAAAAATGGCCAAAATAATGCTAGCGTGCTTTATGGACGATCTCTTTATTACATGAGACAAATTCTAATGTTAGATATTTAACCCCCCTCCCCCCTAACGTACTAACGTTATTTATGGACAGTCCCAGAGTCCTTAGCATGTTGAGACAAAATAAAGCATGTTGCGCAACACTAAAAACTGAAAAATAATAATTTGTAAATTTTTAATTTTCCAACAAACCTAAAACATTTGTAAATGTTTCCAACACGTCGCGCAACATTTACAAATTTTTATTTTTCGGTCTTCAATGTCGCGCAACATGCTTTTTCTTCAACATGTTGAGTGTCATGTTGGAAACATGTGTCTAATGCTGCAACAAGTTGAGCAACATGTTGTCTCGACATGTTACTGCAACATGTTTTAGTGTCTTTCGGTCTAAAACAAAACTTCTTACAAAATCTAACAAAAGCGAACACAAATAAAATAACGTTAAAAAATCATTCGTTCAAGAATCGAATGGATTTTTTTTTTCCTGACTGAAGGTATTGCATTTACGCCCTGTTGAAGTTGAAAGTTTTGAAGTGGTTGAAAGTCATCATGCCCACACATAAATTATTAATTACCTCTTCAAAAAAATTTTCTTCAGTTTTTCATGAATTCTTAAAGATATAGATTATAATAAAACATAGCGGTACTTACAGTTAAGGTCAAAGGTTTTTTTTTTTTAGATTTAGAAAAAAAAAATTAATAATAATCTTGGAAAATGTCGAAAGGCAAGCTTTGGAGCATCAATTAAAAGCTACATAAGAGAGAAAAAAAAACATAAATTCCTTTTAAAACCTTAGGAGATGTTTTCTATGAAAATCCATGACCAATCCGCTTACTGTTTTCCAGGAATTCTCGCAGTTCGTTTACGGGAACAACTCATTAAAAACATAAATTCCTTTTTTTTTTTTTTTTTTTTTTTTTTTTTTTAGCTTTCAGAAAAAAAACACCGTCTAAATATTTCAACATCAAATTGTTATCGAGATTTAAATTATCGAGCCTCCAAAGAAGCTTAAAAATTAACAAAAAGTTTCAAAAAAAAAAAAAATTTAAAGGAAGATTTTTTTGAAAGTGAGGCATATCAAGCCATGAGGATCAAAATGACGGTCGAAAAGGGAAGAAAGGTTTCGAATATGAATATTAAAGCGAGGGTTGATTAACCCCATTAGCGTCATCACTACGACTTAAGACGAAGGTCCCAAGTAAGTCGGTAAGGTAGGGAAGGATTTATGTCCGGTCAAATATCGCGTTTCCTGTTGTTACTGCCCCCTTGTGGCTCAATTAACAAGCCGATGGGATCGTGCCCACAGCGTTTCCTTCGGTTCCAATATAACTTAATACCTTTTCCTTCGGTTACCCTTATTCCAGATCCCTCAATTCCGACCTTTTCCTAATCAACAAGAAAGGATACGATTCTCGGACATGCAACAAATATGAAAAGTCTTTCATTTTAAGTTTCCTCATCCCCAAAGAAGGAGGCAATATAACACAACTTTTTTTTTTTTCCTTTCCTTTTCTATTGGAAACTTTACAACTGAATTTATTCATGTGGAAGAAAAACTATTTTGCGAAAAACAACATAGATTTTTTTTTTTTTTTTTTCTTCTTTCCTAAATGTAATTTTTTTTTCACAGCGAATATAAAAAAAAAGCTCCCTTCCGATATTTTGTCAACCGGGTTGTGATGCCTTTGACAAGCTTAAAAATTAGCAAGTTAGTGAATAAAATTTGAGTTATTTTTCAAGTCAATAAGCTTCGTCTAGTGAATTTAAAGTAGATTTTTATAAATTTAATTTGATCCACTGACTGCAATGCAAAAAATAAACATGCACATCACGCAGTTATTATAACAACATCCTTCTGGCTTCTTCCCTTTTCTTCTTTAAATTTTTTTTTCTTTCCTTTTTATCACCCTTCTTTCCCCCACCAGCAATAGACTAAAAACCCGTTGCTTTGAATAAGGATTTCGTAATTGAGAATTGTCCATTATTATTGTCCATGATCACGGTGAGAACCTACAGTTTTAGATTTATGGGAAATAGAGGAATTTGGTGCTTTTCGACATGAAGGGAGTAGTCCAAAAACCACGTTAGCACGTTAATGGGCGGGGGAGAGGGTATTTAAAATGTTAACTTTTGCTTACAAGGGGCGGAGGGGTATTGCATATTAACGTTAGCATTTATCTTTAGTAATAAACGTGCAAAAATGAAATTCAATTTTACCCGCGCATTTGCTCTAAGTTGTTAAAAAAAAAAAAAAAAAAAAAAAAACGTTTTTTTGCAAAATTGAAGTTCCAAAGAATTTCCGATTTTTTTAATGTTTCATATTAATTTTTTTTTTAATTTAAGGGGGGGTAACCAAAATCTAACGTAATTTTAGGGGGGTCCGGAAATGCTAACCTTTGCTAACAAGGGGAGAGGGGGTCAAAAATGGCCAAAATAATGCTAATGTAATTTATGGACGACCCCAAGCTAAACCTCCGTCCCGAAGGAGGAACGATATTCCGAATCTGATGTAATTTTTGATGGGGGGAGGGGTCATGTGATTCTGAATTTTTCTGAAAAGGAGAGAAAGGGGTCAAAAATAATCCCCTCAATCATCAGAGAAAGGGGTCAATAATAATTTTCATGCTTACGTAAATGGCTCCGGAAGGGGTAGCCCATTCCAAAAGGAATTATCCCATCTGTTTCCGTTTTACGATCGGATGATATGAATTTGTCCTGAAGGACTATGTGCACTAGGACTTGTTTTAAAATGATACCACGACACGTTTAATGGCAAAAAAAAAAAAAAAAAAAAAAAATGAAATTATAAATTAAGGAGCAAAATCCGGTCCAAACAAGATCCAAAAATCACAAACAGAAGTAAAAATTATTGGTTTAGACGAGATATTTGGGGCCCCTTAAGAGCCGTGAATTTTCCAAACCCTTAATCTGGTTTTTGGTTTTATAAAACAAAATCGTGGGAAAACGACATCGCGTTTTCTGAACCCAGAAATTAAAAATCTCAGAATTGGTTTTTGGGTTTCATAAATTTCGGAGTTTGGAAAAACGAAATAATGACTATTCTTTTTGCCATTCGGCGTTTTTATATTTCGGGGATTCTAAAATCGGCGATATTAAAATTCAAGGTTTTTTAAATCGGTGATTTTCAAAAATACGCACGTAACATCAAGCTAGACTTTTTCTGTAGGAATGATAAGACAATAAGAAATTAAACATTAACGTTTTTTAGAAATACCTGAACCTTTCACCTTGAAAATTTAGTCTTTCACGGGAATGGAAAAGGGGCCGTCCCTAAATTACGTCAGCATTATTTTTGACAATTTTTGACCCCCTCCCCTCCCTTGTTAGCAAAGGTCAGCATTTCGGGACCAACCCTAAAATTACGTTCGATTTCGGTTATTCCCCCCCCCCCCCCTTAAAAATATTAAAAACAAAATTGATGTCAAACATTAAAAAATCTGAAGTTCTTTGGAACTTAAATTTTTCAAAAAATAGGTTTTTTTTTTTTTTTTTTTTTTTTTTTTAGTGAAGCAGGTTGCATAATTTAAAAAATTTAAATTATTTTCATTTTTGCTCGTTTATTCATGACACAAATGCTAACGTTAGATATGTAAACCCCTTTTATTGTTAGCAATAGTTAGCATTTTGAATACCCGCCCCCCTAACGTGCTAACGTAATTTGTGAACGGCCCCAAACTGGGTTGGCTAAAATTATGATTAACTTACACGAGAAGTCAAAACCAAATATGACCATATACTGTATGTTTCATAAGCTAAACATAATTTTAGTCAACCTAATTTTAAAAGCCTCAAAATTTAAAATCTCAGATTTTAAAAACCCCGAATTTTAATATCGCCGAAAGACAAAAAGAAGAGTCATCAGGGGTCGTCCTTAGATTACGTAAGCATGTTTGGGGGGAGGGGGTCTCCGAGAATTTTACGTCAATGCTAAATCTTCATAAGAAAAAGCCCATTTTTGCTTACTCCCGGGGGGGGGGGGGGGGGGATCAAAATGGGCAAAAAAAATTCTTACGTAATTTATGGACGACCCCTTATTTCGTTTTTCCAAACTCCGAAAATGAAACCCGAAAACCAATGCGGGGTTCGGAAATCGCCATGTCGTTTTCCGCGATGCATCACAGGGAAAACCCCTATTCGGAGTTTGGAAAATTCGAAATTCCTGTATAGACTCGATATTTGATGTTTAAATAGTGTAAAAGGTAATAAAGTCCAAGAGGAGCAAACGATATTGCTACCATCGCCGTTAAAGATAAAACATCTTTGGATGACAGGAATATTCAGTCAAATCAAAACGATGTCATCTTATTCGATTGTTTAATTGCTCTGAGAATTTCAAACGTTTAGCGTATCACAAACATTTTGAAAGCCTCGAGCGGATTCGTTTTGCAGAAGCTTACCCCCGATATCAATCAGCCAAACGCATGATGACTTGATAATTTCGAAACGGAAGTAGCCGTTTTCAATGCAGACCCAAATCACCCGTGTAAGAATCAAAATTTCTGTAAGTTAAGAAAAATTTAAACGACTTTTATTTGTTTCGCAATGTTCAAATCCTTTTTAAAAAAAAAAGGAACATTCTTATTAGTATTTCATGAGCTCCTCTTTGTTATTTACCTTTAAAATTAGGAAACAAAATCTTTAATTAAAAGAAAATTTCGTCACAGCCTCCCCCCCCCCCCCCACCTCCTCTTTTCCCATTCCGGATAATTTAGGCTGTTGGGAAAATAGACAACATTTAACGAAAACATGCCGGCAGTCGCTTGACAACAAAATTAAATAGGCAAGCACAGATTTATTTGTGGTCAGTTGGAGCTTTTTAGATAATTAAATTCTTTATAGTAAGCGATATCCAAGGTAATCCATTACACTTAGGCTCTTTAAATCTATCCTTTTCAATGAGGTTTGCGTGCATTCTGCCTTTATAATGGTGCTTTTTTTCGGAGTAAAATGCATCATTAAAAAAAAAAACATTCTAAGAAAGAAGAAAATAGAGAAAGCTTGATTCTCCCCCCCCCCCCTAATGAATACAAAATTTAAATTTCTACGGAATGAAGACAGAAATTTTATACAAAAAACCATTACCGAAAGGGGCGCTTTTCAAACAGCTTTCAGGTATTTATCCTTTTTCATATATAAATCTCACGTATACACTTCACAAAATACTTGAGAACTTTATACGGGGCTTACGGTTTTCCAATATATCAATGCCGGATACTGCGGTTACTATTGCCAAACCACTTAAATTGAAGACATCATTTTCCCTGGAGCACTTTGAATTTCAGATGTTTGCAACGTGAACGAATTTTACCGGGAAAATTATAAATGTCTTATATATACATTATTTATCTTAAAACGGGGAGGGAAAAAAAAAAAAAGAAATTCTCGTTAAGGTCATGAGAAAAGATTTTTTCGATGTTTTTGTCAAGGATATTGATGTTTTTTGTTACCTGAGAAGTACGCTAAGAATGCAGAGATCGGATGGTTCCAATTAGAAAAGCAGGAGGACGCAATCCGAGAAGCTCAATCTCACCCTCCGACCAGGGGGACATTAGCAGAGATACTCAAGAAGCGATGTGGGAATTTTTTTTTTCCTTGCCTTTTTCCGTTTTCCTTATTTTTTTTTTTTCAAATATTCAACGCTTTCGTTCTTGTTTTTTTTTCCTTTAATTTTCCACTCTATTATAATGTCTTAAATTTTTCAAACATTATTTTATTTTTTCCATTTTTTTTTCTTTAAGGAAAGAAATCCGAAAAATTTCTGTAAAAATTTTTGGAAAAAAAAAAAAAAAAAAAAAAAAAAAAAAATGCGTTTTTTTTCTTTCTTTTTTTTTTTTAAATAATTGCTTACTTTAATATGAAAAGCAGTTGCTGTAATCCCACATTGAAACGAGCAGAAAATGATTTTGTGCCAGTTGGAACATGAATTTTTAATGTATGTTCAAATCGGCACAGAAGCCATTTCACAGGCATTTTATTGCCACTTTCAAACTCTGGCCCTTAACCATTTTACAATTGATAAATTGAATGAAACACTTTTAAGGTGAAGCTTCAGTGAATACATAGGGGTCGTCCATAAATAGGGTTGTTTCACATAATTAAATTAAATTTTTTAAATCCTTTAGAAAATTCGAGGAAAAAATCAGAACGCATTTTGCGTCGGAATTTCTTTGACTCAACGTGTCATTAGCTCGTGACAGTTTAAAAAATTTTGGTAAAAAATTGATGCATTTGAACCGATTTTAAAAATCGGGACGGCCAAAATGGCGTCGATTTGTTTTTATCGTTCTGTTATTCGCAGGCAGTGTCTAATGATAAATTAATCAGCAGACCACGATCTTACATACAGTCAGGCAACTCGGGTATCTCTCATACGGACAAAAGTGTCCCCCGAGTTTGAAGCAGAAGATTAGTTCCAAATCTGCTCGATAGATGGCTGGAGCTGTAGTTAGGGAATTACGTGTTCTGGCATCCATCATAAAAAAGTGTTTTGAAAGTGTTGATTGGATGGGGGGCATATCACGTGATTCCCTAACTACAGCTCCGGCCATCTATCGAGCAACTTTGGAACTATTCTTCTGCTTCAAACTCGGGGGACACTTTTTAAGATGGCAGTTGCCTGACCTGTATGTAAGATCGTGAATCAGACACTGCCTATGCGAATAACAGAACGATAAAAACAAATCGACGCCATTTGACCGTCCCGCCTTTTAAAATCGTTTCAAATGCATTAATTTTTTACCAAAATTTTTTGAACTGTCATGAGCTAATGACACGTTGAATCAAAGAAATTCCGATGCAAAATGCGTTTTAATTTTTTCCTCAAATGTTCTACATGGTTCAAAAAAATTAATTCAACTACGTGAAACAACCCTATTACTTAAGCATTTTTTTGGCCCATTTTGACCCCCTCCCCCCCGGAAGTAAGCAAAAATAAGCTTCCTCTTATTGAGATTTAACATTGGCGTAAGATTCTCGGAGACCCCCGACCCCCTCCCCCCCCTAAACATGCTTACGTAATTTATGGACGACCCCATAAAGAAAAGACTGTCTTGTCTAAAATTCAATTTACGGTGACAAAATTTAAATTTTTGGTATCTGATGAACACCTTTAGCGTATCCTGGAATTTTTGATACAAGTTTCAACTTGTATAAGTTCGGCCGAAAAACCTTGATTTAATTTTCCGAGTTCCAGTTTGTCTTCCGACAAGTTGAAACTTGAATGCGATGACGTCATAGAACGCGATGCTTTCAGTGTTTTGTTTATAAACCAAACCACCGCATTCTTGGAAACATTTTTCGGGCAGAACGATATTAACATATGACGTCACAACGCTTCCTTATTCCGACCGTTTTGATTTACAATTTTTAGCCGTGAACTTTTAACAAATTATTGCATGCAGAAAAAAGAACCCCGCACAAAATCATAGGAATTTGGCTATCGGATAAAATTCCATTTGTTTTTGTTATTTTTTTGTTTGTTTTTAAATGTAAGTTTCATCCGACAGCCGAATTTCTATTATTTTGTGCGGGGTTATTTTTTTAAAATACTTTTTATGACACAAATAATTTTTTTAACTCATGTACTTTATTTTTACTCCAAAATTTTTCAAAAATAAAAATACCTGAAAATGCCCTATTCAATCATATTTTCCCCATTTAATTTTTAGCTGAAAAATTTTACTAGAATCAGCCATTAAATAAATCTACAATGTACAGGATCCTATAACAGGGTAGGACATTTAGTGAAGGTCCAGCTGTAAATTCGGTAATGGTTTTATTTACAAAAAAGAAAAAAAAAATCAAAAATA
This sequence comes from Liposcelis bostrychophila, assembly GCA_037577465.1. Lineage (NCBI taxonomy): Eukaryota > Metazoa > Arthropoda > Insecta > Psocodea > Liposcelididae > Liposcelis > Liposcelis bostrychophila. The sequence goes on from CM075212.1 coordinate 11,709,511, forward strand.
TTATTTTCTTAAAAATGAAAAACATATAATATATTAATTTTTCAAATGCGCCTGCGCTTAATTCAAAAAGCCTAAATCTTCTTACTTTTGTTTTGTATAGTTTCGTTTCAAAGTCACGATTGTCAACCTCTTACTTTTTTTTTAGATGCCATTTTTTTTCTATTACAGGAACAGGTAAAATTGAAGCAAGACTTCACTGTCCCTCTACATACAAAAAAGATTATAAAATGAATGAACGACATCAAATCACGCAATTTTCCATGATGCAAAAAAAAAAAAAAGAATTAAACCAAATCAAAAACTAATTTTTCATTTTTTAAAAGTATATAGCACACTTAAGCCTTTTTATCCACAAAAAGAAATGGAATGTTTATACAACTTTAAAAAATTGTCCATTTTTCTTTTTCATTCTCACAAACTACCAAAAAAAGTAGGTTTAAATTTTGAAAATAGATTCCTCGTTAAGACCACGCTGAGGTTTTTTTTTTTTCACTCGAAATACGATTTTATTTTGTTTATTTATTTGTTTTAATTTAGTGTTTGTTTTCGTTCAGTTTTAGGCTTTCCCTCCCAGTAAATGAGTTGAAATACTAAAAACATTCCCAGAATGTAATAATTTCATTAAGGGTCTTGTGATAAAAATTACTTATTTTCTAATAGGATAAAAGTAATTTAATAACCGATATGGTTAAAAACGACTATATTTAAATTTTTCTATAAATAAAGGCTTTCTTTTTTCTTTTTACTATAAATTTAAGAAACGTCGTTGCATAAAAAGACATTCAAAGCCCCGTACGAAAAAAAAAAAAGAAATTACAACACATGAAACTTTGAAAATGTATATTTAGTAAGATATTACTTAAAAATATACCCAGCGAAAAATGTGACGTACTTTAAACGTTAAAAAGACCTCATCAGACGTGATCACATTCTGCGACGATTTCACGAGTGAAAATGACGTCTTAAAAAATGGCCGATAATACAATGACGTCAAGAAGACGTCTTATTGACGTCTAAAATAGATGACATTAGCATTTCGAAATTGTAGTGATGTCGACAGGACAACAATAAGACTTCACCCACGTCATTCTGACGTTGAAAATTTCGAAAAATGACCATGCCTGAAGACCAAAATGTGGCGCGCCACCATGACGTCATCTTCTTCTTTGATTATGCACGATTTGGCAAATACAAATGGCTGCCATATTGAGAAAATAATCTTATAAATTCGGAATTTAAAAATTCACAGAAATCTACCTTATAAAGTGCGCCGAAGACCAACTAGCGTATCTCCATCATAAGTACGGTAGAAGATAAGTCATGTTTTAAAATATCAATTCCATGTTTACCATGTTAAGTTAGCGTAAACTTTTCGTCACATGATTTTGAAAAACAACCAAAACAGACAAAACAGACCATCTCCAAACATATTTATGATGGAGATAAGTCAACTGACCTACGGCGAACGAATGAAAACTTGGTTGCAATCACTGGAATTTCCTTCGTTCGGCTCTTAGATTCGGAAAGGATTTTTTTGGCTTTAATCAGCCCACATGGGTTAATGACGTTCATTAAAAGTTACTAAATTCGTAAAAAAACCTACTTTTAAGAAAAGAAAAAAAAATTGAAGCACGCGCCTCGACGCGCATCTGTTACTAAACGGCCACCTTAGATTTACAAAATTTATAGCTAAAATTCCAACCATTTTTTTTTTTTTTTTTTTTTTTTTTTGTGCAGGGGTCAATTTACGCAAAATATTAAAAAAACATTTTTTCTTTCAGTCTTAAAATTAAAGACAGCAATCAAGACCCTTAAGAAATGCTTAGGTAAGAGGTTCAATCTTTTTTTTTTTTTTTTTTTTTTTTTACAAATATTGTCACACTTTATATATGTTTCATTACACAGGTGACCGATAAAAACGATTTATATACACTGTTAAAAAAAATCGAATTAAATTTAGTCTTTCAAAGTGCATTTCGGGCCCGGTAACGCCAATTGCGTGAAATAAGGGCATATGCAGCTGCAAAAATTTTCCACTAGAGGCTCTGGATGTCAACTAATCAAAATGAACGATTATTAGAAAGTGTCGGTTTTTATTGGTTATCGTTACGGACATCTATCGCGGACCTTGCTGAAAATTTTTGCAGCTGCGATCCGCAACCGGTTCATATCAATAAAATGAACTCAATTTAAATATTACTTATACTTACAAACTGTAGCTTATTTTTATTCTAAAAAAATTATAATAATAGTAAACTAAACATAGGCCCGATATTCACTCAATTTTTTTTAATAGTGTATGCTTTTGTTTATAATAATTAATAATTAATTATACATCAAATTTCCGACAATGTGATAAAAATGTCAATCGTTGAGCTGCAAAAAAAAAAAGAAAAAGTCACTGGTTCCCTGCATTTTATTTACATTTTTTTTTTTTTTTTTTTTTCAAAAAAAAAATCGGTATAATGCAACTTTTATTTTACACAACACTCGGCCCTTCACTTGCACCCGTCTCAGTCTCGTTCGAATTTCCAATGTGGGAATTCGTCTCACTAAGGCTATCTTTATTTTCTGTAAGTGATGTATTTGAGATTCCTGAATCATGGTCCAAATTATTTTGTTCACTAATTGTTTGTGGGTTCGAATCGGATTGACCCGGTTCAATTTCCTCCCGGACGATATCCCAAACGTCTTCGTCCTGCACTGGATCCGGGTCCGGGTCCGGTTCCGGATCCGGATCCAGGTCCCGATCCGGGGGTTCGGCTTCTCCGTCCGGAGGGGTTCGTGCCGTGTCATCCTCGGTCGTCGAAGACCCGGGCGATTCCCCCGCCTCGCTCCTCCTGGCTAATACTTGTTGTATAACTAATTCTAAACCTTCCCCGCGAACCATTCGCCTGAACGTCGACGTCCGGATTTCGTTTTGACCCTGAGAAGCCGAAGCTGCGGGGGTCCCTGCCCCGGCTGCACCCCCCGAACTGGGTACGGTGTTCACGTTGATCGTGGGAGTGCCGTGACCCGGGGGATTCCTCGCCAAAATGTGTTGAAGATGTGCTTGCTGCAGGATGAGAGGCAGCTCGTAGTGATGAAAAAAATACAGCATCGAATGCTGCAAGGAAAAAAAGAAAGAGAAAGTGAAAAAAAAAAACAAACATTAGAAAATGTTTATATGCGATTTAAAAGGGCGAAAAAAAAAAAAAACAATTTTTAGAACTCTTATACGTGGAGCGAACAAGGCAAAAGAGTGAATAAGAGAACCATTGTTGAATGCCCCCGGCTTAACGTTCACAAAGTCAAACAAAAAAGAGAACGTCCTTTTATTAAATCTGTACCACGTCAACGCTTCCAAATTCTGCTCCCTTCCATTTTATACTGTTTACGAGGTACTTTAGGGGGGAAAAAAAGGACTTTGAAATGTTTCCAACATTTTAGGAAGGAGATCCTAAAGAGACAAAACGTCTGGGGGGAAAAAAATACATTTGGTTACTTCTGCGACTTTGGGAAACGAAAATTTGGGGGTCTGTAAGGATAAGCAGCTGACAAAATCCATGTTTCATGGCTTCCTCCATACATATTGTACATCCAATACAATAGTAGGAAAAAGGAAATTAAAGTATCTAGGCAAGGATTTTCAAGATAATTTATATTGGATTCAGGGGCCATCCATAAATTGAGTTAGCACGATTGGGGGGGGGTATTAAAAATGCTAAGTTTTGCTAACAAATGGGAGGGTTTACGTATCTAACGTTAGCATTTGCCTCATGTAACAAACGTGCAAAAATGAAAGTAATTTAAATTTTCTAAATTTATGTAACATAACCCACTATAAAAAAAAGAGAGAAAAAAGTATTTAAATTTTACCCTCGTATTTCCTCTAAATTTAAAAAAAAAAAAAACCTTTTTTTTGCAAAATTTAAGTTTTGAAGAATTTCAGATTTTTTTAATGTTTAATTGTAGTTTTTTTTTTTCAAAAAAAAGTTTAAGGAGGGGTCCTGAATTGCTCACCTTTGCTAACAATGTGGGGGAGGGGGTCAAAAATGACCAAAATAATGCTAACGTAATTTATGGACGGTAGGTGCAAAGTAAAAATTATTATGCAACTAGGGGTCGTATATAAAACACGTGAGCATTATTTTGGCCATTTTTGACCCCCTCCCCTTGTTAGCAAAGGTTATCATTTCGGGACCCCTCCCCCCTTCCTTAAAATGTTTTTTTTAAAATTAATATTAAACATTTAAAAAATCTGAAATTTTTCGAAACTTAAACTTTGCAAAAAACAGGTTTTTTTTTTGTACCGGTAGTGAGTTAGGTTACATAATTCAAAGAAATTAAATTATTTTTATTTTGGCACGTTTATTACATGAGAAGAGTGCTCACGTTAAATATGTAAAACCTCTCCCCCTTCTTGTTAGCAAAAGTTAGCATTTTGAATACCCTTTCCCCCCCCCTAACGTGCTCACGTGTTTTATGGACGACCCCTTAAGTTAAAATCGGTCTACACAAATTTTTTCTGTTGTTTTTTCCAAAAGGTAAACATAAACAAAAAACAACATAAAAATTCTGCAGACCCATTTTAACATAATTATGTTAATTTTTACATAAAATGTTTTACGGTGTGGGTCGAAAATCAAAAATTTTGGAATTTCAAAATGCCTAATAGCGCAATCGCTGTGGTTTATCATTAAAAAATTTTTTTTTTAAAACTGCGTCTTGGTTTGGCGCAAGAGGGGCAAAGTTTTGGAAAATCCCATAAGGGATGAAAATTCGACTTTTGGATATTTCTGAAAAAAATACCGTTTCCTATCGGATTTTCAACCTAGATTTCGAAAAAGAAATCTGTTTGCGTCTAGCTTTTTCTGTTCTTGAGATACAGGCCAAGTTCGCCATAAAAATGTCAAAACTCTAAAATTTCAATATTTTTATCACATTTTTTCAGGGGTCCGAAGCCGGTAAAAATTCGAAGGCGCCAGCGCCAGCGCGGTACCAAAAGTTTCAGAAAAAAAATCGGCGCCAGCACCGGCGGCAGCGCCACAATTGTAAAAAAATTGGCGCCGGGGAAATTTTTTAATTTATTTTATTTCGCAAAAAAAAGCAAGAAGGCGTTACATCAGTTTAAAAAAAAAATCACGTTTTGTACTTAAAAAAATTTATTTACTTTGTAAGAGCAAAAGCTGAGAGGAAAGAAAATACTTTAAAATTTAATTGAGATAAACATTTAAAAAATAAAAAATTATGAACCAATGAATACCGAGTATTGAACTAATTCCCTATCGTAAAAAAAATGTTTCACCGTGCAATTAATCCAAATTAATCTACAACGGAAAGAGGTTATTTTAAAAAAATTAATGAAATTCTAAAAATTATTTTTAAAAAAAATTTTCAATCGCCTGCGGCGGCGTCACACCGTACCGACAATTTTCAAATTGTCGACGCCGGCGTCACAATGATTATAAATCATCTGGCGCCAGCACCAGCGCCAGCAGAATTTTTTACCGACCGCGGCCGGCGCCGGCGAAAGCGCATGCTTCGGAACCCTGAATTTTTTACAATAACTCAGGAACAGAAATAGCTACTGTTACTAATAGTACTGACTCAATTTTCGAAATCTACGTTAAAAATCAGGTAGGAAACGGCAGTTTTTTCACAAAAATCTAAAATTCAAATTTTCATCCCTTATGAAGTTTTCCAAAACTTTGACCCTCTTACGCACCCTCAAGACGCCGTTTAAAAAAAATTTCGAAAAGGAAAAATTTTTTGCAATAGATAAACCGCAGCGATTGCTTTAGAAAATCCAAAATTTTTCATTTTTCATTTGCATTTTGAAAATCCAAAATTTTTCATTTTCGACCCACACTACTGAACAGGGATTTTGTAGATAATTTATATTGGATTCAGGCCTCACACTGGAAAAATAGGTCAAAAATTGGACAAATTATATACCAGTAAAATGAACTTAACAAAATTTAAAAAACTTCATCAAAATTAGGACAATAATCCCTCTCACATTAAAAAAAATTGATTTATTAAATTTTCGTTCCTTAATATGTAATATTTCGAATGATTTCGATTTACGGGATGTGGAACTATTTAACAATTAATTAGACGTACACTATGCTGACATGTTTCGGTTTTATTTCAACCATCATCAGAGCTACAAGAATAATACTAACATTAACAAGGATTCAAGAAAAACATGTGACATTTTTTAATTTAAAATAATGATATAAATACCTCGCATAGAATAAAATTAATTAAAAACATAGAAAATTGTGAATGACTAGATTTTTAAAACGGCGAGAAGCATAATTCATAATTAAAAATTTTTAAAATAATAACAAAACAAAACATTTTTTAAAAACGAAAGGAAAGAGGGAATATTTATTTTGCCGACATACTTAAAAATGGAGGAGAAAAGTCACGTGATTCGTGCCAACCTAAAAGCAGGGAAATTATTTAAATTTATTGAGAACATTTTTGTAAATGACACTGCCTTTTTTATAGTCTGTCTGCAAATTTAAAATTTGGTTTTCTTTGTTAGACGAAATATGGGCAAATTCGAGGAATAATCTTTTTTGGATGTTACTCTCCCTTTCCAGAATTCTGCTGTTGTTCCAATCAATAGTATGAGAATAATTTTTTACATGATTAGATAAACCGGTTTTTGATGAGCCTTGTTAGATATCTTTTTTATGTTGGTTTATAAAAAAAAAAAATTGAATTCGGAAGTAGTTCCTACTCAACGGGTACAAACTTAACAAGGAAAATAAAGTTGAATGGGGCAAAAACCCTGGCTAAATGAAAGACTTTAATTTGCTAGTTAATATTCGAGGATGTAGACAGGATCCCACTTCCTGTCGCTCTCAAATATAGTCAACAGACCCTCCGGGCTCACCTTTATTAGTTTCTTAAGCAACATCGGTCTCTGATAATCGTTTGCCGAAACACACAATTTCTTCAAAATATTGTGCACCCGTAGAGTCGAAAATTTATCAAGGGAGAACTTTTCCGGATTCTCGGAATTCGATAAAAAGAGGAAGGGGGGCGAAAGGAAGGGGTAAAATCAGTCTCTCCAAGCCTTTGGATCATTAAATTGCGAAACGATCGAATTATTTAATAATTTAAAAAGCTTTTTTCGATAATTCCTCATGCACGTTTCTTCAAAGGTGACGCGATTACTTATGTATATTTGAGCTTAAAAAGGATCAAGCTCATTATAAAAACAACTCATTTATTCGTTTCTGCTTTGAAAGTAAAAAAAAAAAGAAAAAAAAATTAGAAAAAGAAAAAAAAAAAAAAAAAAAAAAAAAAAAGAAATGAAAGAAAAGCTTGCTGTGCCTTCGATAAAATTTTTGTTTGAACACAGACGGGAAAACTCCAGGAATATTTATCTTGCGAAAACGCATTTGCAAATATCTTTTATCACGATTCTCTTAAGACGGGGGGATTAAAACTAAAATGATTGAAATGCACATTTATCCACGATAAAATTTTCCTTCCTCCTCGCACCTTCCCCACCCTCCGTATTCCCCCTCCCTCCCTCTCCCCTTCGGGATCCGTTACATTTCACCCAAACGCTTGCTGGGAATTAATTTTTTTTTTTTCGGTCATAAGAAAAAAAAATGGATAAAAGAAAAGAAATTAAAAAAAGAAAAAAAAAGGAATGAAAGGAGGGAATTTAGAAGCAATATATGAAAACAAATTGAGTTTTCGCGAATCCAGATGACGAAACTTAAAACGAATGAAAGGAGAGAAAAAGAAAAAAAAAAGAGTGACGTTGCGTTAGTTAGGATAATGCGAGATTTCAGCTCCGAGACAATTCTAGTGTTTCTGACTAGGGAAAAATTTAAAACAAGTTCCTTTCCCAAGAGTAATTTCTTTAAAAACATGCTAATCAAACTAAGAGGATTCGATAATAACATAAAAAAAGGTGTTTTCAACGGCTAACGTCTGATTATTGCTTATCGGACCTATAAGTCGGTTTTTTATATATTTTTTGTAAGCGCTTTTTGTCTTACAAAAAAAAAAAAAAAAAAAAAAAAAAAAAATGAAACAAAAGTGAGGGAGGAAAAAAAGGTCTGTGTAGTATTTTCTATTTTTAACATGAGCTCCTTTTTTATTAGGCCGGGGCTATATTCTTCCATTTTTTTTTGTTGGTGAACAATCTTAGAGATTCCATTCCTAAACTTCAGAAAGATTTAGAAAAACTCAAGAATTTTTAAAATACGTAATTTATGACTTCTAATGGAAAAACAGGGCATTTAGGCCAGTCGGCAGGGGTTTAATTTTCTCCCAAAAGGAAAAAAAATTATATAAGCAATTTTATTTCATAAATGATTAGTATTGGACCAAAAGTCGTGGAAAAAAATAAATTCAACCGAAATCGAAGGTGCTTTATTAAGGGGGCACCGCTCCAAAGGTCATTTTTTCTAATTTTTTGCAAATATCTTCGAAATGGTTCAGAATTTCAAAAAATCGGCTTAACCAATTTAATTCTACGTAAAATTCTGCGTCGATTGGTTTTTTACGCGTCTCTGTACGATAATCGGATGCGAAGTTACGAATTTTTTTTTCTTCAAGTGAAAAAATTTAGAAAAATCGCCCAAAATCGCCTTTTTTCCGCTTTGGTGGAACACCAAAAATTTTCTTAAGTATCAAAAATTGGCTTCATACAAATAAAAGCAGACTACTTGCCCTACAAAATGGCGTAGCACCGACATTTTTCCGATGAAGGGTCGGTAGCTCAAAGTAGGGGTATTTTCGAGCTTTTTCGGTGCAAACTTTGGTATTTATCGATTAGGACCATTGCGACGCCAGGCAATGTTTACAATATTATTTCAACGAAAAATTTAAAGATAGTTGATGATTCAGATGCAGGGATTCAAGATGGCGGAATCAAGATGACGGTTTCATAAGGGCTAATTTTACTTTTTATCATGCAAATGATTTGGGTTAATATTACGTGTAAGACCGTAAAAGTTGCACTTGATCCAACCCCGAAACAATTGCTAAAGCTTAATGAGTGGAAAAAAATGCTTATTTTGAAGACGAATTATTTCCAAACGTTAGTTGGCACTACTTGTTTTAGATTGACTCAGGAAATAAGGACGCCTACGTAAGACTTTTCCAATAAAAGTTTTTTTTTTTTTTTTTTTTTTTTTTTTTTTCCAGGGACGAAGAAAAAAAAACTAAATAAATAAAAAATAAAATGTTAATCTGCAGAAAATCTGACAAAATAAAACTGTCACAAGAAATAATAAATGTGTCAAAACAGTATGCACCCCTCATTGAGCCTGTCGGAATATTAAATACTGGAGGGGGAGATGCCGTCAGAGGCAGTCCATCTCGGAGACGACGCCATACAGAGACCACTCTCTACTTTCAATGGATCATATTACAATAACGTAAATTCATTTCGCTGTGTATACAACAGGAAGAGATTGATCGTCTATTTTCGGTTGTTAAAAAAAAAAAATTGAATCGTCTTTTAAAAGAAATCTTGGAACAAGATTTTTCTTTTTCTTCCTTTTCTTTTCTTTTTCTTCCATATAATTTTACCGGATAGGAAATTGCGACACCGCAAGTCAAAAACCCAACAAACAAACCAATTACACTAGCCTATGGTAAACATTCCAAGCTTTCCAAGTTTACTTTTTCCCCTCAATAAGCCTTGGAAACTTGGTAAGTCTTCTTAACTCGGTATTGACGAAGATATTATTTCACTAATCTTGAATACCGTAGACAGGTACAACTTTGTGCACTGAGGGGTAACTTTGGGCCACTTACATTTTTGCAATTATTTTCTGCATTTTTTTAAGAAATAAAAATTCGGGAACATATATCAGTTAAAAACGTATAAAGTCAGACTGCCAAGCACAATTTTATGCTTAATTATTTTTTTTCAATGAGATCTATTGAGATAAAAGCATTTCCGTTTTATAAAAATCTTGAAGTGTCTAGTGATGCGCACAAGATATTGTACAAGACTCGACTGAAATTTTGTTTCTGGATGTGTATTACCTTGAATATTGCAAAACCGAGCGAGTCTTGTTTTGAGTCTTGTACAATATTTCTTGTTTTAAAACAATATTTCTTGGACAATACAAGACTTACTTATTTTGAGATGCTTAATGTCGTATGCCCAGAAACAAAATTTGAGCCTAAGTCTTGTTTAAAAGTCTTGTCGAGACAGTCTTGGTCTTGTGCGAATCACTAGAAGTGTCGGACTTCTAAGATTTCTAAAAACCGAACTAAATGTCGCACTCTAAATCTGATAAGTCAGCTAATGCAGCATATGCTATTAAGTAATTCCCTGGATGGGTGTCGCTTAAATCGCTTTGTTAACTTAGTGAAAAAGAGATAGCAAAAGGGGTAACTTTGTGCCACAAAAAGAGTTGCTTTCTTAGCTGCTGCTTAAGAATTTCCTCATAATTTGTTAATTTCTTGCTATCTCCACTTTTAAAGATGCATTATATTGCAAAAAATTTCAAGCCGTTGTTTCACAATTATCATAACCACGAATAAAATGTCTTTTTTAACTTCGATTTTTCATTTTAAAAAATCGTGAACAAATAAGTACAAATATTCATTACCAAAAGCAATTATGACTGATTTCATGTTAAAATCATATTAATAGGAGTAAATCCTGGAGTAAATCCTTATTGTTTTTCGCAAATTTGAAATTTTTCGCTTTTTCGGAATTTTAAAAACCAATATGGCACAAAGTTACAAGAAAAAGGAGGACAACATTACTGCCGTGAAAAGGGGAATCTACCTATCGCACATGTCTGGGTTGGCCATGTTTATTTATGTTTAGCTTATAAACAAACGTGGCCAACCCAGAGATGTGCGATAGGTCGATTCCCCTTTTCACGGCAGATTAGGCCATGCGAAATTATTGCAAAATGGAATCAAAAAGCAACTGAAATGAAAATGCAGTTGCGATAAGATCCGCTAAGGCTTACACTACGACACTGTAAAATATAAAAAATTTAAGACAATCATAATGGCAGTAATTGGCGAAAACCATCCAAAAATGGCACAAAGTTAGACCTGTTTACGGTAATAAATACTCTCGAGCAAGCGAGTTTTCTAGTCAAAATTTTAGTCGTAAATACAATAACAACAATACATAAATAAATAAATAAATAAAACAAAATAAAAACAAAGATTAAAAAAAGTGTTCAAGGAAAAATAAAAATAAATAAAAACCGAGGAACCTATAGTTCATCGGGTAAACGATGAAGAAATAACAGATTTTGATATAACATGGAAAAACTTTCATTATACGTGTCTGCTATGATTATCCACTGGCATGGAAACGAGAAAAATCAAACATGTTGCTTCAGAGTTCGCAGCTTCTCCCCCTCGCAACTTGATACTTTTTTCCTTGGCGTTTATCGCAGTTCATCAAATCTAACGTCTTTTTTTTTCTCGTTTCTTACGCTAAATCGAACCTGACTAGCGGAATTTTAATTTAATTTTTTTTTTCTCCGTTAAAAGGATTTTTTTTTTCTTTTTCTGTATATCATAAGCAAATAAGTTTAAGAGATCAAATGAAAGCTTACCTGTATAAATAGCCATGAGGTCACAAGAGCTAAACCGCTGTACTGACCGTTGAAACGGTAATGATAAGCGTAAAATGAAAAATGATACAAGTAAAAGAACCTGAAAAGGAAAAGAAAAATCAATTAGTAAAATTAAAAAAATTAAAAACAATCAAAAACCATAAACATGGAATGCCGAAGGTCAACTGACGTATTTCCAACATAAATATAATTATGAGGAAAAATCTACCGCCTTTTTATAACATTATAAAAGCCGAAATATCTGCGTTCCTTATATTTTTTATGGAAATGACAACATCATCGAGAGAAAAAATTTGGACTTATAATTATTTGGTCAGTATTTAAAAACTATTTTAGGTCAGTATTTTAAATAAATGGTCAGTGGGTGGAATAAATTGTCAGTATTTTAGTCGTCAGTAACAATTTGATCAGTAAAAAAAATAGTTGGTCAGTGTAAAAATTAAAAAGTCGCTATTTTAACTAGATGATCAGTAAATTAATTATAAATTTCATAAATTTGAATTATTTAGTTAGTAAAGAAAAAATTTATTTGGCTATAGAAATAGGAAATTTTTTCTGTGACACACTTTATGCAATTCGAGGATTTAAGTCAAGACTTTAGTTTTTGCGTGGAAGGCACTGGTGGCACTCCAGAAAATCAACTCGTTTTAAATTAACTGCCTCCCGGAATAATTAAGAAAACTGTAAATTTTAAAAGTTAACAGTCCGCCATCTTTAATTTTAATTTTTTAAAAATTTGGACTTCACATTCAAAATTAGCAGTTCAAACAAACCCTCAAAAGTATTTAGTTTTTATTATTTTTAAACTTATAAACGTCTCTACACAGAAAAAGGTATCCGCTTTTACTTGCATTTTTAAGTTCATGAGAATAAAAAGAGCAATAAATAAAGCGTTCATAAAATTCGAATATAAAAAATCTTAATAAGAGATTTAATGTATAACTAGCTGCCACCCAGTCAAAATTTGACGGCCCGTCATTCGTTGCTAACTGCCCAGTACCTCTTTATAAACGACATTTAAAATTTTACTACTTTCGGAATGACTTCCAGCCTCAGATTATCGAAGGAAGAGGTTCTAGATTTGGCCACGTAGAGTTGGCCATGACTAAAAACAGTATCTGGCAGTTATACGCCGACCTTTTGGAAAGTTTGGGCTTGTTGAGTTATTGATTGTCATGTAAAAGGCAAGGCGGATAGGAAATAGACGTTTTTTGAATAGAAAAGGTGTTGATGAATCAGAAGGTCTCAGGTCAATTTGAGGAGCTAGAATTCTTCCAACTTTTTAATTATTTCCAATTCTAAAATATTATCAGACATATTTTTTACAATCAAGCGAGTCCCATTTCAAAGCCCTTCCTTGGAATCAAACATTTCTCAACAGAATAACAATAGCACCTGGTTTAAGGGTTAAGGTATGAGGAGGCAATGACCCAATTTCAATACTATCTAAAATTCTGTGGGATATTAGAGCATTTCTTGTTTTTCTTACGTGATGAGGATTTTTATGCTTACGTAACTGCTAGAGGTACCTGATAAAAGGGCAATTATTTTGTTACTAATGATACTGCAATGATCGTTTTTAATTAACAAAATCGTTATTTTAGGGAAAGTTTCACTAATTGTTTTCAAATCAAATTGGGTCCCATAAATTTCGGAAATAATGTTAGTTTCGGATGTTATTAAACATTGCGTAGTGCAACGTCAGGCTGCTTTCAAAGTGTAGGATACGTCCCGTCTCCGATTTTTATGAGGATATCTCCGATTTTTTATGAGGACAGCGAACTCAATTTCTCCGTTATTAGCCCTCATAATTCTAGTTAATCTAAAAATCTTAAAAATCGGCCACTTTGGTGTTTGGTTCGGTTGTTTATGAGTTGTTAGGTGTGTTCAGTTCGGTTTTGGGGGTTGTTTTTCCGACTTTTCCGGAAAACTCGGGAAAATTTTAAAAATCCCGACCAATTGGGCAAATCTACGCGCCAAGAGCTTTCATTGAAAAAAAAGGTCGTCAAAATCGGTCGGATAGGGACTGCAGGGCGACTGGAAATACGTTTGGGGGGGTCTTAGCGTTTTAATATACAGATTGATAATTATAATTATAATTTTATTATCTTGATATAAACTAATAGTAATATTTTAAATAAGATTTTACCAACCATGCGTCATCTTGAATTTTTTTCTTTTTTTAATTCTGACTATATTTGGTTTCAGCAGGTCAAAATACCCCTAGCTCACATTTTTTTAAAAATAAATACTAACCGTTTAATAATTTTAGTGATCAAGCACTATTTTTTTTACCGACCGAGGTCCATTATTTTTGCAGACAAAACACCAATACTTTATCGACCATTTATTTTAAGTACTGACCAAAAATTCGTTTAAATACTCATCGATTTATATAAAAATATACCAACCGTTTAATTTAAAAATACTGACCAGTTAAATACAAGCCAAAAATTTGTCGGGTACATGAGCAGAGTGGGACTCGAACCCACGTCTTCCGCTTGCCGGGAGGGTGCTCTACCACCATAAATATAATTGAAGATATAGTCTGTTTTGATTGATTTAAAAGCCACGTGACCATACATATCCAGTCATGTTGGCGTAAATTGTGGACACATGATTTCGAAAAATACTAAAAGAGACTATCTCCGATCAAGTTTGCGATGGAGATACGTCAGCTAACCTTTAGCGTGCGGAATTAAGTAAAAACTAAACAGCTAAATGAAGAGTGCGAGGAACGGAGTTATTGAAAAGGTATGACAAAAGAAGAAAAATATGAAAGCCTAAAAAGCCTAACTAAAGAAAAATTCAAGCGTTTTTTCGATTTTTTTGGGCAGATTTTTTCAATTATAGTTACCGGCGTCTACATAGGAGCTAAAAATTTCAAAGTAAATTTTTAAATTTTGTGAAAAATTTCTGGAATAAAGCCGAGCTGCCATAACTGGGGTCCTTTCTGGACCCCAAGAATTTTTCACAAAATCGCCATTGTGATTTTCGGATTCTACGGGTTCAAAAACATAGGTCAGGATGTCTTCTGAGCAAATCATTAGCTTCTCTATAATTACCGGTAACTATAATTGAAGAAATCAAGCCAAAAAGATCGAAAAAACGCTTGAAAATAACCCATTTATGGGCCCCAGAAATTTTTTACAAAATCGCCGTTGTGATTTTCGGATCCTACAGGTTCGAAAACGTGGGAAAAATATATTGAGGCAAAATTATTGGCCTTTTAAATGAGAGGAAAAAAATATTTTTCCGACCAGCTTCACTTTTCGTCGATTTAGACTCTTCGCTCTTACAGGCACCCCTAATCATCTGTAAAAAACCTTAAAAAAATTTGTTAAATTTTTTTAAATTTGTTAAATTTTTTTAAGGTCTTTTACACCAAAAAGAACGCATTTTTGCCTCAGCCCCCAAACTTTTCAACAAAAAGATTTTTTTGAACCCCCCTAGTATACAGATTTAGGATAAGAAGGATATAGGTAAAGAGAGAGGAAGGTAGGAGGAGCGAAAGAGAGAGAATCATGGGAAAATGAAAATGGAAAAAGAAAATGTACCATTTTTTTCCCCTCGCAGTCTTTTCTAACCGGATTTCGCATTTGTTTTCTGGTTTTCATTTAATAAAATCCGAGAATCTATTCGACAGAAGTGAATCGTGACGTTTCGCAGTGCGAATGATCGCTGAAAAGCAAGGGCTATATAGTTGAATGTGCCCCCGCAGTGCCAGAGCGCATTACAGGGTTATCCCATTAGCAGCATGGGTCACACGTTTCGGGAACCTTTTCTCTAAAATATTTTTCCCCTTTTTTTTTCTCTTTTACGTTAAAACTATCGACGTACAACCACGGTTTTCTTATGTGTGTATATGTATATAGTGTGTCTTGTTCTACGAGAAGAAACATAAATTCTTAAGTTTTCTAACGGTTTATATAAAAAGAAAAAAAAAATAATTGGAAAACATTGAAGCATCCTAAACAAAGAAAATTATCGAAGGGGGAAAAAAAACCTACGGGATTGCTTTTTAAAAAAGGCCACGACGGATGTGATCGACTGAAGCCAAATAAAGTGCAGACGGAGCCCGACGGGGAACCTTTAATGGAACCATTCGCCGTTCACATCGATCTTGATAGATGGCTCGACCAAAGTAAAAATAATGACAATTTTCTTTTCTTTTGTTTCTCAAGCAACCTCGATTTCTTACACAAAACTGATCTAAGACGATTTCTACGTGTTTTGTGGAATTTTTCTCTTTTACGTTTTACCTTTTCGAAGAAAAATAAATAAGTAAATAAAATAAAAAAAAAGCAACGGGAAAAAAAATTGTTATCGTGATTTTTTTTTTTTTTTTCCTGAACACAAAAAAAGCCAGAGCTGGATGTTAGAAAAAGAAGGAAACTGTTATGAATAAAGGAAACCCGGCAATGACGGTGTTTTCAAAACTGTGGGGCATAAACAGCACAATGGAGATTGTTATGGTTTCCTTACATTTCGAAACCTAAATAACTTATACAATGAATCGGTTAATGTAAAAAAAATTATTGATTAGGAAAACGATTTTTAAAGAAAATAATATAATTCAATTTAACTCGTTTAGGGCTATAATTTCTAACTTTTTACGAAGTAAGTACCCGTTGGAACGAATGCTGCAGACTGTTGGATAATTTTCATATTCTTATTGAAATACTGCAGCAGCAAAAGGAACAGACAGAAACTCTGTTTTCAGACGTAATTTATGACCGAAAACTAAATTTGTTTCTTAAAAAAAAAATTTGTGCTTCTAAATAAGAGAAAAATTAATAACTGATAATAAATACTCAAAACTTTTATGGCAAAAAGCATTTGTTATTTATTTTTTACTTAAATAATTTGTTACCGACAAATGATTTAAAAAATCCGAAGCTTCTGTTAAATACTTTTCAGTTAAACAAAGCGTTAAGCTGTTTAATCGGAAATTGTTAAATCAACCAAATCAAACCGTTGTTTAAGAGTTAGTGTAATTTTAAAAACCTCAAATGTGATAAGCAATGTGCAATTTTAAAATAAAAAAAAAATTTATGAATCTTGTAATAATTAAGTTAAAATAGTTTGGACTTGATTTTACTTCATCCTGGTCTAAAAAAATTAGGAGTGGAAAGAATTGAGAGGCTTGAAAATAGGCAAAAAATCGAAATTTGGTACGAAAAAATTGGGCTAAATCGTGAAAAATGCCTTAATATTAACTCCAACGCTGGTCGGAAAAATTTGGGACTGTCAAATTGGCGATCCTCGGATGTTTGATCGTAAGTTTCCACAATGTGAACCGCGATAAAAAATTATTGGCTTGAAATTATACGACAAAACGGAATTAGGACGAAAAATTGCGTTTTTGGCTCAAAAAGTGCGCGAAAACGGACTCGTATTTTAGTCGGAAAAAATCGGGATGGTGGAATTCGCTTTTTTCATGTCTTCTAGGACAAAAATAAACCATCTTAACCTCCTAAAAAAATTTCTAGGCTTAAAATAAAAAATAAATAAATAAAAAAACTTGAAAAAATTTTTTAAAAAAATGAAAATTAGGGCTAAAGGCCATAAGACCGATCTTGTATGATTTTGGTGAATATCATTTTTGAACCTCTATATAGTCCCTAATCAACTGGTAAGGTCCGTTTTTTTTCGGTATTTTTGAAAAATAATAACTTCCTCCCTGACAACCGTGCTTCCTCATTTTGACCACTCTTCGGATTCTTCTTTATTAGTTACTTTTTAATTAATCTGCTTCTGTTATCTACATTTCCTCTTCTGTTCTTACGTTTCTTCTTTCTGCCTATCTTTTTCCTTAGCACTTTTCTGCTCGCTTTTTTCCCTAATCCTAATCCCAATTTTGGACTCTTTATTTTAAACGTATTCCCTACGTTTTTCCACCTTTCATTTATTCCAGTTATTCCTGTTTCACTGCAGCAGCTCCCGTAAACAAGGAAACGATATTTTCGTACAAAATTTTTACCTTGATAATCGTTATTTCCCAAGTTATATACTTGAAACGGTTGCGACCTTTGAATTTTTTAATAATTCTGAATCCAACAGGAGGGGGAAAAATGTCCTGTTTTTCTTTGAATCTTGAAAATTAATAAAAGCGGACGAAAAAAAGATGAAATTTTTTTCATTTAAATTAAAAACTCTTTAACATTCCAGACATGAAACATGTTTTTCAAGTAAAAATAAAAAATCAAAAAAATATAACTAACACTTCTAGTTAAAAATTTTTTAGTAGGCGGCTGAAAAATAACAAAGTCGAGGGGGAACACTCTTTTTAAGTTTAAGACTAAATACTGTATATGTTACTGTTAATTTTCATCAAACGGTTCAAGTTGCTCATTACTTCTTTGCACGATCATTTTTTCTCTTATTTATGCGTAGACGTCTGAAGAAAAAGTCGCCTTTGTACCTTAAAAGTTTCGAGTTGGTTGATTTCACAGTCTTATAAGTTTCAATTTTTTAGATGCCACTATCAGAAACAAATGTCTGCACGCGAGCCTCAGAAATCATAAAGTTAATGGTTCACAAAGCATATAACAAAGTCCATAATTTTTGGTCCGAAGCAAAGGGGCTGTGGTACGGTTCAATCAAGTTTTAAAGTTTGTCAAGCTCGTCCCGAAGGTCTACAATAACATACTTTTTATAAATACTTTTAATCAATAATTTAAAAAAGTCCGTTTTAGGTCATTACACGACACTTATTTATTTATTCTTTGCAAATGTACATATCGACTTTACAAGTCATCATCAGTAGTGCTGACATCGTTACAACAGAATCAAATATTTTTAAGCTAACAATTTAAAATTCGACTAGATTTCATTTTTCAACGCAATTTATATAAAGAACTGACCACAAAAATAAAAAACAGTAACGTATATAAACGTTACGGAGAACCGATACCGAGCCGAAATTCGGAAAAACCTCGGAACCGGTTCCGTCCGTTCCGGCGCTGGTTCCGGTACTCGTAATTTTAATCATTCTAATTATCAAACAACTACAAACAGAGAAAAAGACATAGTATATATCGTTACTAGAGAGTTATGGGTAAAATAACACCGAGACGAATTTGCCGCTCGAGCGAAGCGAGAGCGGCAATCGTCGAGGTGTTTTTTTACCCATAATTCTATATTGACGATAGATACTTTTCTTTATAAGTGGTACACCTGCAGAGGAATTTTTTGTAAACTAAAACAAATAAAATGAGAATTTAATGCAAAGTGTACCAACATTAATTCTTAGGTTGGCATACTTGCTTTGCATCAAAAACAGTTGGTGGTGACGTCAGAGGCATGTTATTTGTGAAATAACTCCCTAGGGCAGGATATTTTGGTGTTATTTAGGTCTGTTAAAAACGAAATATCCCCGAGACAGACGACACTGTTACAACAAGACTAACATTCACGTATAAAGAAAAGTTTTTTATTGCATAGTTCGCTCTTGGTGAATAACAAGGGATGCCGCCGGTGCGTTATCGCTATCGCTTGTCTTCTTTTTGTACAGTACAATGCCGATCTAACTCATTCTTGGAAATTTGAATTTTGATTCTTGATTTCTTAAAAATATTTGTCTTATATTTCACAACATAAGACGAAACATTTTCACATAAAAATTCAGTTTAAGAAAGTGCACAAGTGAATAATAAAACGAAAATTTAAAATAATTTTTGTCCGGTACCGGTTCCGCAGAAATATTTTTCCCTTGGAACCGGTTACAGATTTCACGGTATTTTGCATTGCAATCCCTAGCCAGATTCTGGATTGGTGACCGACTCTTCCTCTTTGTCGGGGATGGCGGGAACTTACAAATATAGTCAACTGAACCTCATTGTACGAGTTAGTTGTCGCAAGCCAGATATGGATAAAAACAGACCTGCGTTACGCAGTTAATTGACAAAAAAGACCCGCAAATGGTCCCTGTCTTAGATTAGAGCACTCTCTTGCCTTCAACCATATGATGTCAACCAAACTACTTATGAGTTGGTGAAAGCACTACTTGTGTTCAGCAGAGTGAGATCAGTCGACAAGGGGAAAGCCATTCGATTAAGAAAGGAAAACCAGCATTTAAAGAATACATTGTTGGATTTATATTTCTGTAACTCAGTGCAGAACTGCACCAAGTCCATCCAAGGACTGCAACAACTTCTTATTTCAAACCCGACTTTACAAAAGGTATACAGGCTCAACGGTTGGCAGTGCTGATTTTATGCCTTCTGGTAGCAAGTTTTGTTTTGTTGACAGCAGAAAAGTTCACTCGCAGAAGACATTAATTTGAGTTGGCAACGCTTGTATATGCTTTGTAAAGTCAGGTTTGAAATAAGATGATGCAATTCTTGAATGGACTTGGTGCAGTTCTGCCCTGAGGTACAGATTTATATACAGTATATTTAAAAAAAACTCCGGTCTCAACGTACAAACAATATCTATGTTTAATCTACTTATTTCTGAGTGTGGATGAGTTCTGCTTCGTTTGGGTATAAAATTGAACGTTTAGGTGCTCCTTTAGTAGGTACTGGTAACTTGGAAGGGTGATACCAATCCACCCTCCATAATTTTCCATACATTTTTCATAGGATAAATGCAGGTTTTAACTAGAACGTATTGTAACGGGCGGCCTTTCCCGTGGGCTGTTTGGAAATTTGGTAAAAGCTAATCTGGATCGAAAACATTGAATTTCGGGCTCTCTGACCGAATAGTTGCGGGGATAAGATACCTAACTAGTCCTTGTCTTAGATTAGAGCACTCTCTTGCCTTCAACCATATGATGTCAACGAAACTACTTATGAGTTGGTGAAAGCACTACTTGTGTTCAGCAGAGTGAGATCAGTCGACAAGGGGAAAGCCATTCGATTAAGAAAGGAAAATCAGGTCACGTCCTAAGACACCCTGTTTTCGAGCAAAAGAAGGAAGAGGAGGAAGAAGATAAAATTGATTGATGACCAAAGAACCAAGATTTCCGATCTGACGCAACGCCGACATTAACCGTAACATGTATAAAAAAAAATCGAAGATGAGACATTGAATAGGGTGAAATTCTCAGATTCAAGAATGAGATAAACAAGTTTATCTTGTAGACATGAAATCTTATCGAATAATAGACAAGATCGAATTACACAAGCTACATCACCACATTCAGAAATGGGACAATTCCGAAGAAATTCAATTATATATACTTTGGAAGCCATCAATTCCTTGTTATAACAAAGTTCCATTATTCGATTTTATATAAAAAAAACAACATTTATACAACATCGTGTTGCATTACTTTTTTTTTTTTTTTTTTGAGAAGAGGAAAGCCTAGCTCGTCAACAAAGAAATCTATTCATCGATACCTTATAAATGATAAAAAGAAAAAGTTGACGGCGAGAGGAGAAAAAAAAAAAAAAAAAAAAAAAAAAAAACACAATTAAAACTTTCTATTGGTATCAAATCACAAGTTTTCCAATGTAACTTTTCAAATTTTTTTATTTTTTAAGGTGACTTGCGGTAAAGCATTTTTCAAATCAAAAAAGTTGCTCGTGTTTTTAATATGCTTTTTCTCATTATAACCAACTTTTTTTTTCCAATTTAAATCGAATTGATGATGTGTTGACAACTTTGCGTCGCAATGTTTTTTTTTTAAGGATTATGTTTTCTATACAACTATTTCTGGAATGGAAGCGAAAAAAGAAAAAAAAATGTCGCAGATGTTAAATTGTTCCCCGACGGGGTACGACGAAGAAGATGTCAATGACGTACGGTAGGAAAAGTAAGAGAGAGGATTGGCGATTAGAAAGTGCCACTGATGCTGATGATGTTAACGTTATTATGTGTACAAATTGCGTTGTTTAATGAAATTGGATTGAAAGATAATGAGAACAAATGGTTCTCTCCAAAACAAAACCTTTTCTTATTTTAACTTTCCTTTCGTCTTTTTTTTTTTCTTTATTGTTTAACAAATACATCGTTATTTACTCTTCTTCACGTTGGATAGCAGGTCTTCTAAATGAATTATATTACATCTTACCTGTAAAGGATTTTTTTCTCTCTTAAGATATTTTCTTTTTCGCCCCTTTTCCGAGAATTTTTTTATTTAAAAAAAAAAAAAAAAAAAAAAGTAAACGGTCGTAACTCGCTGTCTGAAGAATTTAAGATCGATCAAAATTTTTTTATTAGCTATTTCAAAATTTTTTTTTTCCGTTTGGGGATATGCGGGAAAAGTGAGAAGTTTTCTTTCTTTTTTGAGAGAAAAAAAAAAGATGCGATCATAAAATTTATAAAAAGAAGACTTAGAACCCCAGTTATTCAAGAGTAATTTATGGCGAAGAGAATTTTCGACAAGTCATCCTACCTTTCGGCCATAAAATTTTTTTTCAAGAAAAGCCTCGTACTCGCAGCTTTAATGAGCTTTACTGGATTTTTTTTTTCAAAACATGACAGGAATCCACTGATCACAAGCCAATGTTGTCGAACAATGAGGCCGTGGTTTACATTCTTCTATCTTTTTACTTGGTAAACAATCGTAGAGTTTCCCTTCCTAAACTTTAGTAAGGTTTAAGAAAGCATGGAACTTTTAAAAAACGTGAATTAAGACTTCTAATGGCAAACCAGTGGCTTATTAATTATCGAACACTTCATTCTCGATATTTTTTAACCCTTTCAAGAAAAGCCTCGTACTCGTAGCTTTAATGAGCTTTACTGGATTTTTCGTTTGAAAACAAACGAAAAAGTCAGAAGAGCAGAATAAGATAAAAAAAATGTTTTTTTTTTTTTTTAAACAACCGCCAAAGTTGTTAATGGGAATCAAATAAATATTTTTCTCATTTTTTAATCAAAGGAAAAAAGCTCAAATTGGAAGCATTCAGGCCTCGAACCGGTTTCTGGTCTGAAATTTAGGGACTTTAGGGACTAAAAACATGAAAATTAAGGACCTTTTTAAAACCTAAAAGTAGCTTAAAACTAGTCAGTTTTTTTATTTCAGGCACCTTCCTCTGGTAGATTGATTTGAAAGGTTTGTGGCATGACTTAAAAACTTTTAAAAACTAGCAAAAAAAAAAAACATTTTAATCGTTTTTTTCTTTTCAACTATAAAATATTGGTTAGAGTGGAGAATCTGGGTTAAAATTTTATAAAAAAAATCTATAAAAAGCTATAAAATCTATAAAAATCTATAAAAATCTAAAATTTAAAATTTTATAAAAAAATCTTGAAAAAGTAATTTTATAAAAATTTTATAAAAGTTTTATAAGATTTTTTTTTCAAATTTTGCACTTTTTGTCTAAAATTTTGTCCATTTTATATAAAATTTTTATAAAAATTTTATAAAATTTTAACCCAGATTCTCCACTCTAACCAAAATATTTTCTAAATCTTCTATGAAATTTTTTTTTTTTTGCTTCGTAATAATATCATGTTCTTTACTAAATTTTTCGTAAGCGCGTTCCAAATTCAAAAATTATGGACTTTTAGGGACCATTTTTCGAATATAAGGACTTTTAAGGACTTCATTTAAAAATATGGACTTTAGGGACTTTCAGGGACCAAGTTCGAGGCCTGAATGTTTTCAGAAGGCTCAAATTTGGGAGAAAAAAGATAGGACCAATATTTCAGATTTCCAGCTTCGAAAGAATTGCATGTAAAACTGGCAGTGCTCCATAGGAAAAACTCCTAAGAAAAAAAAGCAACAGCCTGTTGGTTTTTTTTCGTGAAAGCTCAACTTTGGAAATTTGCAGTTTCTAAAAGCTCGAATTTCGGGGAAGAATTTGAATTATGTTTTGAATTCCTAGGCTAAAAAAAAAAAAAAAAAAAAGAAAAAAAAAAAAAAAAAAAAAAACGGACGTGAATCTGGCAATGCTGTGCATATTTACGATATTTGAATGTTTTTCCAAATTTCACAGGTGAAAGCTCAAATTCTCAGAGATGTGTCTTCTGAAAGCTCAAACTCAGTAGAATAACATAAAAACGGTTTTTAGTTATAAATTTCAAAAATCATTATGCGTGAACCTGGCAGTGCTCAATTTTCTTTTCATATATGTAGCTTTGGTGTTAGCCAAAACGCCACTTTTTCCATTTTGTAGCTACAAATTTGGAGACTCTATTTTTTTAAAGCTCGAATTTATGGGCATCAAAAAGCGTCTATTTTAAAATTTGAGCTTTTCATTACACTACCGAAAAGTTAGCAGTACAAAGTTGGTAATGCAAATAAACTGTTGGTTTTAAAAGCTCTGATTCTGAAATTTTTTCTGGAAGCTCAAAAAAAAAGCTCGAAATCCTGGAATAATTTTTATAATTTGAGCATTTTATTGTACTGCTGATATCACGGACCAAATGGAAAAGGATTTTAAAAATAAAAAGAAGTGGTAGAGCAGCCGTCATGAAAACGGAAGGTCGGTGGTTCGAGTCCATCCTTCGCCGCTTCGACTAATATTTTAATTGATGTTCCATTGTTACTTCCACCTTGAAAATTCAAGGCTTTCTAATACTGATCCGTTTCCCAAGAAAAATTCAGAATCAAAAAAAGAAGTGATATAAAATACGCTGTGCAAAAAGTTAACATAATTCCGTGCTTCGAAGGCGAACTAACGTATCTTCATCGTAAACATGATTGGAGTTAGTCTGTTTCGACGCTTCGTGGAAGCGTCACGTGACCTCAAGTTTACAGCAACATAAGCGTGTAAACATGCAGTTGCGTGATCACGCGATTTCCATAAACACTCGAGACAGACTATCTCCAATCATATTTAAGATGGAGATACGTTAGTTCACCTCCGACGCACGGAATTAAAATTCTGGATCTATAACTTTTTGGAAATGAATATAACAGGTAAACCAAGAGAGCAAATGTGCATGACAATCTTCTTATTTCAAAAACAAAAAAAGTGAACGAATTAGGTAAGAGATTCTTAAATTGAAAAAGAGGCACTTCTTTTATATCCTCCATCTGCTCTACAAAACTTATCTTAAACCATCACACGACCCGAGAGACCGAAATTCCTCATTTAACAAACGCCCGAAATGGTAATTACAAGACGCTAGCAATTTTTCTCTTAAGTAAAGTACGTCACGAAACAAACTCATTAAAATCACTTAATACACAACTACCTCTCTTTAATCAAATTGCATTTTCGAATAGGTCCAATCAAAGACTGACTAAAGGGGAACATTAAAATCAAACCCTCCCTCAAGATCAAACAAATTGCCCGAAACGTATAACTTTTATGAATGAAAAAAAATTTTTTTTTTTTTTGTTCACCATAAATCCCGAGGTTAAAAATTATACGTTAACCTTTCATCATTTTCTCTTTTGCAAAAAAGGATTTTCGTTTGAAACGCATGAAAGGTTGCATTAAACCTACTTCTTTCGAGGGAGGGTTAGCGGGGATAAAAAAAAAAATAAAATAAAATAAAAGAAAGAGTAAAGAGAATGACTTGGTTTGCCACTTTCCTGGTCTGTCAGTTGGGAACGCCGCAACTGTCGGAAAACTGACAGCCTTCACGCGGTCTTGATGGGGTCAAAGAAAACGCGAACTCTTTTAATATCAAGAATGCTACCATTTACTTTTTTAACTTTCTATATTAATCACCGCTAATGACCCTATTATTTCGAATACGTGAAACCGAAACAAAAATCTGGATCGCATCATTTTTTTTAAGAATGCGAAAAGGGGAAAAATCGAATCAGGAACAAAGAAAAGTATCAGTTTTCGGAATAATATTGAAATAAATAAGACAAGTCGGATGATGACATTCGATGAAAGAAGAAGCAAAGGAGGAAGGAAGGAAGGAAGGAAAAAAGGAGAAAAGAAAAGAAGGAAACTTTCCTTCCAAACATATTGTTTTCAAAAGTATTTCCGTCAAGTTACAAAAACACCATCTTCACTTTTTCAAAACAATGATATTTTTCCTCTAATCCTTCAAAATAAAACTCCGCGCTCTTTTCCTTCGCCTGCCTGCCTATCCGTATTTTATTTCCATTAAAATAAACAAACGCGCCAGGTAAAACGAGAAAAAAAAAAAAGAAAAAAAAGAAACGCCTTGAGTCATCCAGGAAAATCGGGTTGGATCCTCTTTTTTCACAAACAATTAGAAAAACAGAAATGCAATACCTCCTCCCTCATCCCTCTTCCTCCTCCCTCCTCCTATCGAAAACAAAACAACCGGCGGTCCCGAAAATCAAAATCTCTCAAAACGCGAAACAACGTAAAATATAAATGAACAAAGTGCGTTGGGGGATTAAAGCTCGCTAATGGAGCGGCAAACGGTGAACTGAACGGGGGCATAACAGGAAGAGATTACCGGTACCTTGGAAAACGGTGTCTAACTCAAATCCGCTTCAAGTAACTTGTTAATATTTTAAATGATTCTGACTTCACAAGAGTCCTTCAGTTAATAACTTTAACGAATGCTCCAACTCCATTCATCAAGATTTCCCGCTGTCGAACCCGTAGTCCCCGCGGAACTCCTGCCTTTTCCCTTTTTCCACATAATTTTGAAGCAAATAACATACACACACACATATATATATTATACATATCTCTTTTCAAAATACACAGAGATTACACTTCAACTTTCCTGCGGGAAAGCATCCCTAGAAAAGTCGAATTTGATAAAAAAAAACACATTTTTATAACGAGGCATGTTAGGTTCCAGAAAAGGGTCCCTGCTAAAATTTCCATTGTTAAAATATTTTTTCCAGCCAAACCAAATATTATTTTTTACCACAGTAAAATCTCTCTGTAGAGATCAGTTTAGGGACATATCAGTTTTTGGAAAGTGGTCTTTGTAAAGAACTTCTGGATTTTTTCAGATTTTTGAATTCCGATTTTATCATTGGTATCCCAAAAAAGTTAACTTCAACTATGTACGACTTATAGTCGACCTCGGCCATAACGAACTTGAGCGGACCCACTAAAGATGGTTCGTCATGTTCGAAAATTTTAAATTTCACTCAAACGGAATCTAATTCAGTTTAACTCATGGAAAAACCGAATTTGAGACAATTTTGAGAGATTTTTTGATCAAAAAAATTTTTTGTAAAGGGGTTCATGCAAAATGCATGATTTTTTGACCGCAAAATAAAAGTCGGCCCATTTCAAATCTGAAAAATACTTGATGTTTTTTGACCCGTAGAATCCGAAAATGGCCATAAAAATTACGTACTATTGCGGGAAAAACCTGATATCTCCATACCAATTGATAATAGCTAAAATTGATAATTGGGGTGGAGATATCGGGTTTTTCCCGTATACCATTTCGGGACCCTTACAAATCATCGAATTTTCAAAAGGTCGAAAGGGTGTTTCGAGGTTTTGAAAGACGATAATCGATAAATGATGCCGCGAATTATGTCGCTTTTCTAAACATCGAACTTTTAGATCCCCGAAACTCTTTTCGGGGATTTGAAAATTCGATGTTTAGAAAAAAAGGAATTTCTATTTTTTTTTTTTTCGGTTTTAAATCCTCGAAAGTAATTCGACGATTTTAAAATTCGGGGAATATAAAAATTTTCAGAAAATTTTTTAAAGAATTCAAGGTTTATTTTAGCCAATAAAAATTAAAATTTTTTATTTAATTTTAGGTGGATACTGTTTGTATTGCTTTTTATATACTTAAGTAGTGTAAAGTATAAATATAAGTATAAGTATAAGTATAAGTATAAGTAGTATAAGTTAAGTACTTAAGTATGTTTTTCTTTTCTCTGTGATATTTGACTTTGTAATCAATTTTTTGTTCTTTTATTTTTTATTTTTTCCTCTGTGATAATTGAGTATTTGTGAGAATTGTAATCAAATTGAGTCTGCAATAGGCTGCTCAGACTGTTGATTTCAATATAAACATTATTATTATTATAAATATGAAAGCTGCAAATTTTTATCGATTTTAGCATCTTTTCTTGTTTCCACTTTTGCACGGAAGCCAAAATTGGCAATTTTTTGAAAGTTTACAAACTTTTACTTCTGCTAGTGCTTTTTAATTTAGTCAGAAATTTTAAAGTCACTTTATCAAACCTGGAATATTCTTATCTTGTATTCCGTTACAAAAAATCAGTGAATCGACAGCATTTAGTAGGTTTTATGATGACTGCGTTTTGCACAAAAAGGGCTTTTTTTATTTAATTTTTAATTTTCTCAAAATTTTTATATTCCTCGAATTTTAAAATCGTCGAATTTCTTTTAAGGATTTAAAACCAAAAAAAAAAAAAAAAAAAAAATAGAAATCTCTTTTTTTTGAAACATTGAATTTTCAAATCCAAGAAAAGAGTTTCTGGGATCTAATAGTTTCATGTTTAGAAAAGCGACATGATTTGCGATATCATATATTATCTTTCAAAACCTCGAAACTCCCTTTCGACGTTTTCAAAATTCGACGTTCTAACATAGTACCGTCATTTCAAATCAATCATTTTTCACCACCATTTTCAATCAAGTACCATTTTTAAAAAATTGTCAAACAAATAAATTATTACTGTCTAAACTTGACCTAATCTCATGATTGGAAATTATACTTTTTTTAAAAAAAAGGGGGAGTGAATTTTAATTCCCAAACAAACGATAATCACTTCCAAAGACTACTTTGAATAACATTCTAAGGGGAAATTTAACGTAAATAAAACTTTGCATCCCTTAAACAAGGCGCCCTTTAATCAAGCATGCTTACAAAATGTATCTTAATTGTAATCACAAGCCACAAGAGGGGGGTCGATCCAGATTAAAAGGCTATGAATAATTATTATTAACGCTAATTTTTTTTTGCAGGATAAAAAATAAAAATAAAATAAAAAAGAAAGAAAAAAAAAGCTATCTTTCGAAAATCTTCGAACCCTACGCCTCGCAAATTTGTAACGTTGCTGCAAAGCTCTATAATTAACTGAAATATGCTCCTTTAATTTGGATAATTAAATCTAACAACGGAACATTGCTGTATATTAATCTGGCAAAGGGATATTGTATTCCGCGTTAGACTTCACTTCTGTTTGAAATTAACATCGTCGCATTGATGAAAAAAATTGCTTTTGGCTAATAGTAAATCATAATAATGCGTAAATATGATTTTGATGGATTATGATATTTTGATTAGCGTTCAAATGATTAAACCGAGTTAACCTGGCATAGAGAATCGTTTTTGTTTTTTTTTTTTTTTTTTTTTTTTTTTTGCGGTTACAAATCACATTTTATCGATTTGTAAAACTTTACATTCTCTCCTTTTTCGCTTTTCTTTTTCCCCAGACTCCTATTTTCGGAAATGATTTTGAAATAAGATCAGAATTGGTTTTTAAAGTCGATAAAGAAGGCGAAAAAGCCTTTTTTTTTATTTATTCAAGATTTATTTTACTGACTTAAATCAAAATGATGGAGGGGAGGGGAGGTCGAATATATTAAGCACGAAAAACAGGAAACCCGTTTCATTGTAAACCGCATTTTACCGATCAAGTCTTCAAATTTCACACAGTAATACGATATTTGAAATTCGATTAATGTTATTAACAATGGTAATAGTTTCCCCAATCAGAAAGTAAACTAATGAAAAAAAAGAGGATTTTCCATTATTTCGTTTGCTGTTATTTTCTAATTTAGCGAGGTTTCCCGTCTCTCAGGAATAAGGGGGTATCGGAATGTATTAACGCAGTAGTTTTCAGGAATTTGAGATCGAATAATTTTTTCCCCCCCTTTTTTCATGTCAAATGATTTAGCTACGCTTTTACTTTTTGAATATGAAATCGCATTTTGCGTATTGAAAGTTCCCGAATTATTATTCGTCGCGCTCCTAATCTAGTTCGCAGAAAGCGTTTTTCAAAACTCATCTAACATGAGATGCGTACATACGAATATTCAACTAAAATCCTCACATTATTCAGGTTTTTTACTTAAAAATATAAAGCTCCGTTCAATGAGGATTTTTACCGCGAAATAAACCCGCTAGGGGGCTGTCGGCTGCTATCATGGCAAAATGGCGGCCGGCCCATAAATGAGTCCAAGACGAGAAGATAATATCTAACAGCCAACCCGAAATTTTACCAGAACAAAAATCGGCAATCCCCCGGCGGATTTGTAGAAATCCCCACATTCAACAGAAATGGATTTTTCGGAAAACTGGTTAAATCTGGTACTTTATTTTAGCAATAGGCGTAGAAGTGGCTTAAGATATCAGAAGGCGAAATACACCACCAACAATACTGGCAGACATACAGTATTCTGTCTAAGGTTTAAATAAAAGTTGACTTACCGCAACCAATGCCGTTTGGTGATCGGAGTGTGACAACAAATAGCATCATACTGATCAGCAATCCAAACTATCAGAATTATATAAAAGGCCGTTGTCGTATCATTGAAAAACTCGCTCATGATAGCCTCCATGCCTGGAATGTTAAAAATGAAGATATTGTATACTAGGGTATTTCTTATTTTACGAATTTTTGAATATGAATGAGTGCACCCCCAGAATCTGTTCTCTCTGTGGCAACTCTAATTATTTTCAGATTTTTTACTCGGCGGGAAACCGCCCCGACTTGCGCTTCAAGGTCGAAAATTCCCATAAGGGTGAAAAAATTGATTTTTTTTTTCTTAAAAAGCAGTCATTTACTATCAGAAATTTTGCGTCGATCACAAATCTGAACTCCATTTTTTCAATCTGGTCTGGTTTTCGAGCCAGAGTCAAAAAATGAGCTAAAAATCAGGACTTATCATGTTTTGTCACTTTGCGCGGATTTTTTGTCACTTCGTGCGAATTTATACCCCCGGAATCAATTCTCCCTGAGACACATATAGACCCTAATTTTTCCCAGGTTTTTCACTCGAATGGAAACCGCCCCGACTTGCGCCTTAAGGTCGGAAAATTCCCATAAGAATGAAAAAAAATCGATTCTTTTTCTTGAAAAACAGTAATTTTCGATCATAAGTTTTGCGTAGATCACGAATTTAAACTCCATTTTTTTAATCTGGACCGGTTTTCGAGCTAATTTTTACTATATATATGGTAAAAATGACCTTAAGTAAGGTAAACATTAATAATAATATATATAAAATTTACCCTCAGCTTCAGGTAGATGTATAATTACGAATAAGATAATTACTATTAGTAATAACTACTAACAGCGTTTTATCCGTGTAAATCTTACACAAGTAAACTCAATACATACCGACTAGAGCGAGGATCACAGTAAGAAGTGGTCCAGCAGGGAAACTAATAGTCACATTAAACTCCAGCATTTGAAGAAGATCAACTGAAAACATCAAAAACAAAAATTTTAGTAAAGAAAAACAAAAATCAAAAAAGATGGCAAGCTTAGTATTCTGCTTAAATTATTTTAAAACTCCACTGTACAAGATGTAAAACTCCCTGGAAGATTTTAATTTTACTCGGGACACCATTTTAATGTTAATTTAATACCGTCGTTCAAGAAAATCGGCAAGGAAAAAAAAAAAAAACACGTTTCTCAGGTCAATTTTAAAGGACCGTAAAATTCTCCGGTTTATCCAGCCCCTGTCTTCACCGAGTCATAACTCACAGCAACATCATAAAGCATATTTATTACTTTTGTAAATCTTTTTCCAGGTCCTTTTATGGATTTTCTTCATTTCCATTTCTTTAAAAATATCCTAAAAGATTTTTATCCCTTTCCGGCAAAAAAAAAAAAAAAAAAAAAATGAAAAACTTACCAATGAAAACGAATATCTGATGATGAGAATACCTCAGAAGCATCGATATAGAAATAGTCTAAAACAAAAGAAAAAAAAATTAATTAATTAAAGCCGAATTAACAAATTTAAAATGTAACACGCTTAGCCCCCATCGAATCGCAAAATAAGGACTTTTAAAATAAAATACAAAAAATACGTATATAAATTCCGAAATAGGTAAGCGCGCGGTTTTCTCGGAGATGAGAGTAAAAGTTATCAAACCGAAAGGCGACAAGCAAACGAACAAACAGACAAACAATGCTTAACGAGTGTGAAATAATTAATAAAGTTTTAAAACCGGAAGTTTTGAATCACCACTGCTGCACAGTTTATTGACCGGAAAAATAATAATTAATTTTGCCAAGTCGCTTGGAATGACGCCTGGAGCGAAATGAAATTGGACGAAACCCCTCTTCATCCAATGACTCCCCTTTTCTAATTTCCACGTAAAAATTATATTAAACACAGTATTTTTATTGCGGATGGTTCGTTGTTTCGCGGATAAATTTTCACCGTCGCAGGAGTCGCAGGTATCGCGTCCGAAAAATTTTGGTCTTTTTTTGTTGAAGGATCGGAAATAAAAGGCCTAAAATGAACAGTAGGGCTGTTCGATACTCAGGTAGTAAGCCGGGTTCAGGTTCAAAAATTCGGGCTCGGGTCTAAAACTCGGGTTCGGGTATAACTCGGGTCTAGACCCGAACTACTTGAGTTCGATTCCGTTCGGGTCCGGATCCGGACTAGAAGCTACCCGTTCTCTTCATTTTTGCGGTACAATGATCATGTCCCCACTGATCATTCCGGATTGTTTGGTAATATTAATTTTCATCGTTTTTTTTAATAAATGATTTTTTTAACAAGTAGCGTCGGGTTCGAAGTCGAAACCGACTTTTTTCGGGTAGGAATCGAAAATATCCGACCCGAGTTAACTAAATCTAGTGGAACTAGGCTAATCCAAACGGAATTGAACCCGAGTAGTTCGGGTCTAGACACGAGTTAGACCCGAACCCGACTTTTAGACCAGAGCCCGAATTTTAGAACCGGAACCGAGATAAATATCCGAATATCGAACAGCCCTAATTGGCAGCACTTGAATTCATTTTACTCCGTTTTTTAAAAGCAGTACATATTTGTACAGATCTATGCAATTTGAAAGATTATCTTCTTGTGTATTTTGGCTGGAAAAGGATAAGCAAGCTTAGATAAAAACGGCTCCCTCGATATCTCCTTTCTACAATATTCGGTCGGGAAAATGACGCCATCACGTTATTTTTCGGATGTGGTGTAGTAGGTCCTGACATCATTTTTTCTGGCCAAAACTTGTAGAGTCGAGTGAAGATATCAACGTATTTTCGGTCCTGTAATTTATTGCATGATGTAATTGATTATCCAATTTATTATCAAGTGGAGACACAGCAAGAAACGACACAGAGAAAGATAAAGCAAATCCGAGAAAACCTACTTGTTCTTCTACAAAATAAAAGGTGTTTAATGTGTTTACTATTTTCTTACGTTGGTGTATTTTTTCTTATATTGTTCGATTTCGATCCGGCTAAATCTCTCTTCAATAAGCTCTCATGTAAAACCATAAAATTCATTCAAATTTTCTGATGTTTTCTAAGAAAGTATTGAATAATGTTTTCTTTAATGTCATAAGAAAATATTTAAGTCTGCAAAGTTTGCAGGCTTTTGTTTTGATTTTGTACACCTTCAGGATTTTCCTTAAAGATAATTTATTTACACGCTATATTTTATGGTAAACAGCTCCATATTCATCAGCTGAGTAAATCCTGCGTTCCATACATTCAGTAGAAATTGTTGTACAAGGCTCCCTAGATAATTAGATCCCTCTTAATTTTTTAACGGCCCACCATTTTTCTCAAAAAACGAAAAAAAAAATCAGACTGGGATATGAGGACATACCCCTACGTAGGACTACGTCTTTGGGGTACTGTCCTAATATAGATAAATTTAAACAATGAAAGGATTTAAAAGTTTTAAGGCTTTTTTTTTTTTTTTTTTTTTTTTTTTTTGCTCGTTTTTGGTCAAAAAATATAGATTTCTTATAAAAATATAATTATCTTTTCCTGGCACGAAAAAAATTTAAAATTTTTCATAAAAATAGTCAAAAGTTTAAAAAAACTAGTCAAAATTTTAATTAAAGTCTTCAAAGTTAAAATTTTAATATTAAAACATTACTTTAGCTCATATTCTTGGCTAAAGGAAAAAGGACAAAATTAAAAAATGTAGCGAACAGTTTATTTAAAATTTTTAAATTCTTGTCTTTGTTCATGTAGTCTAATTTTAATATTTACAAAAAACGGCGAAAATTAAAAAAAAAAATAAATAAAATTTCAAGAAATTTAACAGTTGCCTTTGCAACTTTTAAGTTTCTTGAATACAAGAAATTTTCTAAGTCCATGATTTCGGTTCATGTCGTCTAACTTTTAAAATGTTTTAACTTTAAATTTCTTGTAAGAAAATTTCTTGTAGGTAACTCTTTTAAACGATTTCTTGTAGATAAATATTTTAGAAAATTTCATGTAAATTTTACCTTAAAAAAAGAGCGAAAATTTAAAAAAGAAGTTTAATAAAATTTACAAGTTGTTAAGTCCTTGCTTTCGTTCATGTCGTCTAATTTTATTATTAAAAATGACCAAAAATTTAAAAAAAATAGTCAAAATATTATTTAAAATTTTCAAAGTTAAAATTCTAGTATTAAAATAATGAAATATTAATTTTTGGTGGGAGCAGGCCTACAATTGCACAGACAGATTTCCCCAGACCCGAGCCTTATGTCATAGTGCTACGTCAAAAAAAAAAAAAAAAAAAAAAAAAAGGTAGCATTATGAAAAATTTTTTGGTTTCCAAAATTTCCTGGTACCGGTACGTAAATTTTCCGATTCTTAGAATTAGAAAGACGAATTCACTTGCTTTAATCCTCCTTCAATCGAACGCATAGCTACTCCTACCAAATCAAGTTTTCAATCGACGAAAACCATTTTGAATGCTGAACATCATTATAAAGATAATACGTTTTACGTTCTGGTATAATTCCGTGCCTAATTATTCATTCAAGTAAACTTAGGTCTGTAAGGAAGATTAGAAAATCGATCAAAACACCCCGGGTTTTAGTAAAGCCTATCATCACATACACACAGAGAGACTTGCCGTGAATTTTGGGGGAAAAGCTTTCCTTTCCTTTTCCTTTCCTCCTCGTGATTTATATACATAGTCATTGAATTCGAGAATGAAGGCATGATTCCATCTTAAGGAAAGTGTTAATTAGTGAAAACGATAATAGCGTCATTAACCTGAACTTATCGTATTTCATATTGTCGGTTGCCTCAAGCTTGGAGCTTTGATTATCGAAAACACGAGCTTGAAATCTCTGAAAGTAAGTCTTGCAGTGAAAATTTTCCTGAAACAGGTTTTTCCTTCTTGGGATCATTTCTACTTTGCGGAAGAATGAGTAATGAGATAACGTGGGGGGAAAATAAAAGCTTAAGCATAATTAATTAATTAATTTGTTAAAATAGTTACGTTTCAACAGATTTCTTTGGTTAAAAAAAAAAAAGAAATAAAATAAAATATAAGTCGAAGGGTTAAAATTTATCTTTTACTATGAAGTGGTCTGCTATCAGAAAGCTAATATAATGAAACCGGAGATATCAATTGCTGTGCAAACTGAGTCGGAGGGGCTATATATCAGAGTTATGATTGGGTGAGACGCCCTTATCACCGTCAAGGTTTTTACAGATCAATGACGATGAAAACTAACCGGTCGATATTTGCCATTTTTTCCCTCTTGAAATAACTAGCGGGGTCAATTCATTTTTAAATTAGTGTGAGAATTCTCAGAAAAAAAATAAATAACGCCTGTTCTTCTGCTCCCTTTTTTTCTTTTATAGATTTTGTATTTTGTACTAAAAGAAGTCAGCATTTCACTGCTTTCCTTTTTCTTATGCCCTGTGGCTGGCGGTGAATTACACAGCGTTGCTACCTTGGAAAAACCTAACTTTTTTTTTTAAAAATTATGGCTCGTCGACATCTTGGGGTCAATTAGCCATTCTATTTCTTGTCGTTTATGTTGCATCTTAGATTACTTGGTCTGTTCTTAAGATTTATAACATGTAGTAATAATCCCGGTCCTTAAGAATTGAAGAACCGTCCCCAAATGATCGCTGTCCTTTCCCAGGATTTCTCATAAGTTTGGGTTTGGTCGGTTTGTCACTCTTCGGTAAGAGTCCTGACACTCCAGCAGTGTGTGTTTTACTGTGAGGTGTTCTCCGCAGTTGCAGCTTGGTTCTTCCATTACTAATAGGAGATGGGCGTTCGTCAATCTCGTATGTCCTATTCAAAGGCGTGTCATTGCCACTTGATCCTTTCTCGATGTGTTTTCAGCCAGCCAAGGACTGACGTTATCTTTGGTCTAGTACAATTTGGACTCGTTGTTGGTATTCAAACTTTCGAACCAATGTACACAGTAAAAGATACTATGTAAATGTGTTATAAACGGTCTACATAAATTTTTTGTGTTGTTTTTCCCAAAATGTAAACATAAACAAAAACAACATAAAAATTATGTAGACCGGGATGGACGACAACACAAGATTTCTTGTGTTGTGTTGTGGTTTTGCGTTGAAAACAAATGAAAAACAAGATCTTGCCTTGACTTGAGAATTGTTCAAGATTTTCCTATATTTTCTGATTATATGTGAAACATAACGTTTTACCATGCAAAACGTTTTGGAAAATGTCATGTTTGCAGTATGATTTGATGTAAATAGGACAATTACCTTGGCAATGGACACAATTCCTTTCGCCAAATAATTATATGGCTTTGTTTGTATTTTTTTGTTTACTTTTTTCTTCACCACCATTACAAAAAAAGTGGGAGAAGAAAAAAATATTAACTTAGAGCTTCACTGCCTTATGTTGCAAGATCTTGAGCAATACACAAGAACTAAACAAGACCGTCTTGTGCTTGTGTTGTCTTGTGTTGTGTCCATCCCTAATGACCGATTTTAACATAATTATGTTCATTTTGACATAAAAGTTTTTCTGTGTATGGTCATAATTTGTCTCTTCATATCATGTAAACGAATAAAAGTCCTTTCATAGTTCAGATCTTCCGCTGCTAGTTTTGCTGCTTCGTCTGCTTCCTCATTTCTTGGAATGGGAATAGGAAAAACCTAACATTTTAAAATTTCTATTATTGCAAAAGGGTCTACCGACACTTTATCACGCGTCAAGTAATAACGCGACAGTCTCTAATGGTCAATTGGTAATACAACAATTAATAACGCTACCAAATGGTAACGCTACCTTTTAATAACGGCGACATCACCGTCATTTAATGACATACACCGCTAAAATATAACGCGTCATTTCGTAACATGTTTGGCGGGGAGTAGGTATAATCAAATAAAATAAATTAAATATTGTAAAAAAAAAAAACTTTCTTAGGAAATTCTGTTGTTACCTTATGTAAAGCTTAGTTCTTACAAGTTTGGATGTAAGTTAATTGCTAATTCTATTGTTAGCTTATAACAAGCTAACTAAAAATTTTCGTGAAAAAATCAATAATTCATAGAGTAGACTGAACTACTTTTAGTCAAGTGGATGGTCATAAACCACGTGTGCATTTTATTTTAAATTTTATTTTTAATTTAAATCATCAACGAATTTTTTTCTTAGTGCAGATAATTAAATATTTTATACATAATCGATTTCATTGCTTATCTAATTTTTTGATTTTGTCCGCTACTATGCAAATAAGAAATTTTTATATAGAAAATTTATTATAAAAAATTTGAATGTTACGAATTTGACTTGTTATATTTTGGCACGTTATTAAATGACGGTGTTACTATATGTCGCCGTTATGGAAAAGTAGAGTTACCAATAATTGGTAGCGTTATTAAATGTCGTGTTACCTACTGACGGTCAGTTTATAACGGTCAGTTTATAACGGTTACCAACGCGACAGTTTATAACGGTCAGTTAAACTGACCGTTATAAACTGTCGCGTTATTATTTGACACGTTATAAAGTGTCCTACAACCTGCAAAAGGATTGTAAAGTTATTAAAGTTTATCAATCCGAGGAAAAGGATCATTCTTGCATTTTGGTGTACATTTTCTATCTAGCAGCAAATCACTTCTAAGCTTTTTCTAGCTTTTTTATTTTACAGTGTAAAATCCTTTTTTCACATATTGCACGTAGGCAATTTTTTTTTGAATAATTTATCTGCAACGGGCGTTATATAAATAACAGTTTTAGCTATAGCTACAGATATATAGTTAGTTTTAGCTATAGTTACGCCATACTTTGTGATAAAAAATCTCTTTTAATGCAAGAAACGCAAACGACTTGCCCGTTTAAGCCTATTTAAGGCCCTCGCCTTCGGCGGGCAATTTTTTGTTTGCATTCCTTGCATTGAAAAATACTATTACATTCTTTAATTTCGATAATTTAAAAATGAATCATTCTATGCTAACTTATTTCACGATTTTGTATTTAATCCGACATTATATTTCCTATTATATTATTCATTTTTTTTCCGAGCGCTTCGCTACTAGATTAAATTTTTAACACGTCGCAAACGGCCTAATTAAATATAAAAATCAAACAAAAACTTAAGAGGAAAAAAAAAAACGAATGAATAAATTACGAAAATAAACTTGTTTAACTTCACTTTTGATTCACTCAAGTTGTCCTGACGTAACTTTCCTCTTCTTAAATTGTTAATTACGGGACATTTTATCAATTTCTTGATGATCACAATTGTTTCTTTTAGTGTGATTACAAACTTTTCTTTCACAAAAAAAAAAGTTTCCATAACAAATAAAATAAAAAAAAAAAAGGAAATGATTTAAGCGTTTGTTTTTTCTTTTTCTTTGAAGGGATTTTTTCTTTCGTAATAACAATTTTTTTTCCTTCTTTCACGTTTTTCGTGTTTTAAAAAATTTTTTTACGAAAAAACCTTTCTTTTTATCGTGGCTTCGGGGGACGGTGGAGAATGAACAAAGCGAGGGTGGACTGAATTGTAAATGAGCCTTAATATGATGAAAGACGGATATGTAAAAAGTAAATGAAATGGATGGATGGATGTGTCATTTAGTAATTGATTTAATAATTAATTTGGTGCAGCAGTAAGTGTATAGAAAACAAGAAGAAAATGACAGGTTGGCTGATGGATCACTTGCCGTAGCAATATGTTGTTATCCGATATCGATTACATCTCTGCAAACAATTCTCTCTGACCTTTCGATTTGAAATTCTATAACATTTTTAACAACTTGTTCAAATTTTATTAGGAAAGGAAGTATATGCTGTACATATTTAAAGAAGTAAAAAAATAAATAAATAAATAAATAAATAGAGAGTTCATGTGAAACTAAAGTAAATTAAAAACATTGGAATTCTCTTCTAGGATATTTCAGGTGACCCCGTGAATACCTCAAATAACAGAATTTGTAAGTAACTGACTCGGGCTGTTCCTGTGCTGTTTATCGGCAAAAACGCATGCTACTGAAAATTTTCTTAGCATGAGGAGTAAGAACAAAAGATTTGCACTAATTTAGCACTTGTAATGTGATGCTCTATATAGAGAGAACCTTCATTATTATTTTCCCCCCTGATTTTCGATCCTCGCTCAATCTTTAACGTCGTTTGCAATTATGTTATTGCTTTAATAAAAATTTCGTTACAAAAAAAAAAAAAAAAACATCAGATCTGGCAAGCAAAGTTTGAATCATTAAAAAGTGCTTAAATATTTAAATTAATTCGTAATTGGTACGTTTTTTTTCTTTGCATCAATTTCCTTCCCTTTTTTTTTCTTTCTTTTTGTTTTTATTTTGTTTTTCAGATCCCCAATTAGCTGATCTGATATTTTGTGATTAATTTGTGGAACGAATTGCTTCCATTCACTCGTTCATTCATTCGTTTTCGAAAAAAAAAAAAAAAAAAAAAAGTTAACGAACTCTTTTTTTGACAAGAAAAAAAAGCTATCAATTAATTTAAAAAAATAAAATTTTCTCCAGTTAAAAAAAAATGGCTAGACTTTTTTTTCATTTAATAGTTCAACCAGAGGATGAGTAACGAACCATGTTACTCTTAATACCTGGCCAACGAGAGTTTCGTCGATAAAATGCAAATCATTTTTACGTTAATTTCCCAGCCGTAAGGGAGCTCATGTTTATTAATAAAAGGTGAAACTCTTTTTTTAAGAGCTTCAAATTAAAAAAAAAAAAAAAAAAAAAGCAGAGGGGAAAAGGAAAAAAAAATGAGAAACAACAACAACATCGAGATTGATGTTTTAATGAAAACAGATGCGATTCGAAGTTGTTGAAATTATTAAAGATTGTAAACAACAGGGAAAAGTAAGAAAATCGCACGCTTTGAAATTACAGATTACGGGTCTTATTTATTCGAGAGGGGAGGTAGGAAAAAATATAGCAAGGTTTTCAAACTGTTTTTGGAATGAATGAAAACGATTTTCTATTTTATTTTCTGTAAAAAGAAATATTTTTTCAAAAAAGAATTTTTTTTCTTTTTTTCATAAGAAAAACTAGTTTATATTAGGTAAGGCGATTTTGTTGTTTCTTTCAACAAAACTTCTGGCTCGTTCACAATTTTTTTTTGAAATATTCTGGAATTCCATTCTAAACCTGTCATCCGCTACAGGTTAAGCCTAATTCAACCTGTTTCACATATTTAATCATAACTGAAGCTCAAATAAAAAAGCTTGAAAATTAAGGACACTTTTGAATGAATGAAACTGATTACATGGTAAATATTTACTAGTAATAATATTGACTTTAGAGCAAAAATCGCTGGAGGATAAATAAGAATCGCTGGAAGACTAAACTCAATGGTATCCTTCTAGTATCACGATATTGTATCCTCCTCCTCCTCCTCCTCAGTCTATTACCCTGAAACAAGGTGTGATGGCACTTTAGGAAGTGGCCTGCTTCGACTGTGCTTTCCAGATCTCTCTGTCTTTTGATAGATGGACAGCTTCAGGGAGCGAAACTCCCGTAAGATGTTTAAGCTGATCCACCCATCGGCTTGGTGACCGTTCTCTTGAGCGACTGCCTGCCACTTTTCCTTCCACACTTTTCCCATTTCTCGTGGCGATAAGACCAAAGAAGGTTAAGTAAGCTTTCTTAATCAATGGAAGAAGCTTTTCTTTCACCCGAAACTCATACAATATAGACTGATTTGTGCGATGTTCCGTCCATAAAACACGAAGTATTCTTCGGTACACCCACATCTCAGAGCTTTCGACTTTAGTTTTATCTACCATTTTCATCGTCCAGGTTTCTGCGGCGTATATAACAATGGTAAAAATGAGGGGTTTTGCCAATCGCAATTTTGTAAAATTGCTAATGGAGCGGTCCTTCTAGATTTTCGTCAGCTTGCTGGTAACCGACCTTGCAAATTGCTATTCGACGCTTAATTTCATTCGAGCTCCCTCCAGTGTTTCTAATTAGCGAGCCCGATAAACATAATTATTTACAACCTATCAGCCTGCAATGCTACGCCTATAGGGGAGTTGGGGAGTAATGCGCAGCTGGTCTCCCAGGACCCCGTACATGTCCGTACATGTGCCGCAGACCAGCAATCCTTAGTTGACTTGATCGCTTCTACCGACGACCATTGGCAGCTCACATTAAGGGTCAAGATCGCTAACCCTTGAGTACAGCTCTCTACCAAGCTGGGGAGAGCCCTACCGGATACCCCCGATATTGTATCACAACAACTTAATTTCCTCAAAGATGTCACACAAATCTGTCCTCGAATTTTCGTACGTCGGAGATCAACTAACGCATCTCCATCGTAAATATAATTGAAGATAGTATGTTTCGACTGTTTATGAAAATAATGTGACTTCTCAACTTATACAGTCCCCGCCAAATTACTTGGCCGAGTTATGAACCTAGGTTCATATGAAAGCCTGGAGCGCTCACTCGGCTAGATCATATCCCGTTTTACGCACAAAGTTACCTGGCACTGACTGCAATCACGTGACATCAGCACAAACTGTCGAAACAACCTATCTCCGATCAAATTTACGATGGAGATATACTAGTTGATCTCCGACGCACTGATTCGACTTGGACGTAACTATGATTTTTATAAACAAAAGGTTCTCTCGATATTTATCTTCATTCAACAATGACTGCATTCCAGCTGTTACAAAAAGTGCAAATAGGTTCAAGTTTCTTACAGGGAAAGAAATATGGATGTTGATTATAATCTATTTGCATTAATGTAAAACTTAAAGCTGTTAATTCAGTCATCGATGAAAGTTCAAAAATATTTTTTTTTATGTACTTACAAAG
This sequence comes from Liposcelis bostrychophila, assembly GCA_037577465.1. NCBI lineage: Eukaryota > Metazoa > Arthropoda > Insecta > Psocodea > Liposcelididae > Liposcelis > Liposcelis bostrychophila. The sequence continues at coordinate 11,751,109 of CM075212.1, forward strand.
ACGATCATTATGAAGAATGCAGCTAAATAAGATGTTCGGGCCATCCACATGCTGACAAAACGATAGTGCTCGCCTGTAACCACGTTCCTGAAAAAAATATAATACAGATATGTACGTATTTTACATGCTTAAGAAATCGGTTAAATAAATTTTAGCATGCGTAGTTATTAATTACTTGAACTTATTACAAAGGTCCAAAACATCAACAAAAATTTAATTGACCTAATTTTTTAAACTTGAGCACATCAAAGTAATAGTACTTCCAAAGACAAGATAGTATTTTATAAATTTACAGAAAAACAAATTATTTTTTTAGCATTGTATCATTATTATTGATTATCATCAATATCAGAAAGTAAGAACTTGACGTATGATAGCCCACTAGTCCGATTCAAAAAGTGACAGTTAAGTATTTTTTTTATTTCTAAAAATCAACGGATCATCGTCACAACAAATAAAGACGTTTACTAACGAAAGCCAATTCATGTACGCACCTATCTAGACTGATTTCTTAACGAATATAAAACTATTCCCGATCACTCGTCAAATTAAATTTTAAACTTGCACATTATTATGTTATTAGATCGAAAATGAGCAAAAATTACTGACTATCCCGGCTTATTACATAAGTAATTAACACATTTTTGAAAATCTAAATTTTGAATCCTTGTAACGGCGTGAACTTTTTCAAACTTTAACTCATCTCTGATTTATAACATTTGTTTTGTGAACATAATTTATACCTGAGGTAGCCTTTGTTGTCTTCCGATTCGGCCAGCGTTTTAATACTGGCCATAAGTAAATCGTCGTAACCCAAAAATTCATCCAGAATAAAACGACTGAACGAATCTCCAAAGCATTTATCCTGATTTGGATCTAAAGTGACAATTTTAACTGGAATATTAAGCCTGGATCTTGTAGACGGTGATAGTCGAAGAAAACCATACTCCAAGGAATATTCTACTATATACTCATCTTCTGGCCAAACTGTGACAATAAAAAAAAAAAATCCATTAAATAATAAAATGAAAGATTTTTAAGAGTCGTATATTTACCTGCTCGAACTAATTTTTCCACCTCAGAAACAGAAGTTTTAAGAGGTGACATTATTTTGTCATCAGCGGCAGGCTCACTTTTATTTGAGGAACTTACATTAGGGCCACCTAAATAATCATTTGAATCAAGACTAGCATTTGTTTCATGATGCTCAGTTTCTCCATCTGGTTCTTTTACCTGAGAAAAAAAAAATTAATATAATAAAATAATCATTTAAATAGAAAAAATATAAAAAATGATGTAAAACTGTGTTTTAAGTTTCTTCAACCCTTCAGAAAAAAAGAGATATTTTTGATTTTATACTTTTTTTGGCTTTAGTTCATGCTTTTTGTAATATCAAAAGAAATAAAATTTGAATAGACTTTAAAAAAAAAAAACATACAGTCGATGTCTCTTGCTGATGATTAGTCCATGGAGTACTCGTCATAGTTTCTTCTGTTGCATTTATAGAAGCTGCAGGTGTTTTTATATCGGTTTGACTCACTACTTTTTCCTCTGAAGCTAATGAACTATCACTACCACTATCATTAATTTCGTGGATTATATCTTCAACTGCTGACGGTTCTATATTTACAAATCTAAAAAGAAAAAAAAAAAAGGGAAAAGAAAATGATTTTGATTTTTCAAAAACATGTTTTTCATATCTACTTCATATTTTTTTTCACAGACCCATCTCTTGAAAGGATGCCTAGCACACTGCCAATGTCATCTAACCGATCTTGTCTCAATTTTTCTTCTTTAGCATATGATTTTTCTATGTTATAATCTTCTCCCCCATTTCTTAGAATTTCAACTCTTAATATTCCGTCACGAGGCCAGTCATCGCGAATATGCTCAAGGCAATTTGTAGGAGAACGAGAAAATACCACATGTATATACGCAAGAACAAAGAAAGCAGTTATTGCCTAAAAACAAAAAAATTAAAAATTACAACCCATAAAAATCCACAGTAAATTAACAAGATGCATACTTTTAGTAAAACAACAAATTCCAAAAATCGTCTCACTGGTCTTGGAAAAGTCCGAGCATACGTCAAAGCTGCTTTAATGAAAAGCGCATGAAATAATCTATCCCTGACATTAATTAAAGGATTTTGGTTGTTGTTACTCCGCAACCTATTTATATTAATTATGTTGTTGTTGTTGTTATTGTTATTATTGTTATTGTTGTTCATGTTGCTTTGACTAGGTGATGGTTGATCTGGCTGGTTTACTGGTGGATCAATTTCTATGTGATCATTGTTGTCAGTATCAGGCATAATCCTTGAAAATTTCAATACTTCTTAAAAATTTGAAGTATTGTAAAGTTACTTGGATTTACTGGCAGATAACCCATATTCCTACAAAAGAAAAAAAAAAAATTAATATGAAATGAAGTGAATTTTATCATTCTTTTAAATTTTCTAACTGTTAAATAACAATATGAGTTACAATAGTGAATAAAAAATGATATTCAATTTCATTGTTTTAGCAGTCCAATTGATTTTTGTGCTACAAATTATACTTGAATTTTATGAAGAATATAAATATAACCTCAAAATTCCTAGCTATTTTTACTAGAATTTGTTGTTGATTTCATTTAAATACTTATACAGATTTTTGAAAGCAATTATGTATGTACCTATTTTGAAGGTTTCCATGGTGTTTTTTGTAGTTTACTTTCAATGTCAAAAAAATCAAAATTAAACTTGATCGAAGGCTATAATTAGGATTTACTATCCCTTATCGGGCTTCCCGATTCTTTGCTTCAATTATAATGGAAAATCTAACGATAAATAATATCAATTTCCAAATTAGTTTTTTATTAAATGACCTATATTATGACTTTGTGTATTATAACTGTATATGCAATAAATATATGAAAAAAAAATATAACTTTTACATAATCTATTTTACAGTTATCCATACTTACGGTATCTACGAGTAAAACCTTTTATTTAAATTAATAAACTTTCTAACCCTTAAAAGTTAGAATGTTTTTCTAAATCCTTGCATTAATATTCTATAACCTCCAACACTGCAAAATATGGAAGTCAATTGTTTTTTTACTCAGCTGTAAAAATTTGGCAAGAATGCAATGATATATTAAAGGCCTTAAATATAGTAAAGACGACATCATCCGCCATTTCTCTTCCAAGCGGTAAGTTGAACCGTGACCCGAAACAAATTATCTTCCATTGTGACAAATCTTCCTTTGCTTGGACTATCTGTCGTAATTTTGTAAAAATGACGAAATATTTAAAAGAACTAGTTGATGTACTAATTTCCCGCACTCTCTTTTCTATCTAAAATTTTTTGAGGTTTTAAATATAAGATTGTGTTGTTTAAACAACATTCACGATTCCTGAGTTAAATAATTTCACCGCGACTTCAACGCCGTCTACGCTAAACAAACGTAGGAAACGCCGCTAAATTTAAATATTGATGGCGGTCAGCCAAAAAAAAGTTGCAAATTTTTGGAAGCACTATACCTGGTGACCTTGATCTTGCTTATATAAATAAAAATTCTAGTACAAGTTTTTCCGGAAAAGTTTTTATGCTTCTTATCTCATATTACTAGAAGAAAAAAAAAAAAAAAAAAAAAAAAAAAGGTTTGGTTACCTGAAACAAAGTAGATATAGAAGGAAATATAATAAGACTTCATATATCATAAATTTCTCTTAATTTCTGAAATAATCCCTGAAAAGTTACACAGGCAAATACAAACTTGGCTTCTTAATCCAAATGGCTTGATGGCATAAATTAAAAATAATTTAAAAATAAATTATTTTGCCGACTATTTTTCCTTGCGGAATTTCTACCATAACTTAAGATACTATGAACATAAAAAATAAGAATCATAACAAATACAATTTTACACTGCTTGTCAAAATTTACCTAACATTTTTCAATTGTTTGAGGTATCAAATATTAAATATTAAAAAAAAAATGAAAATTTATAAAATAAGAGTAAACTCCCTCTAAATTTTCCTTGAGAAAAATATACTTGCTTAAGGAAAAATTTAAAGATAGCTGAATAGAGACGAATAGAAATTTTTTTTTTTTTTTTTATATGTACAAAGTTATAAGCTGTTTTTTACTTATTTCTTTCCTGCAAGTCGGGCACCTCGAAGATGTGGACAAATAACTCTCAATACAGTCTCTGCAAAATACGTGACCACAAACGGTTGCAGCAAATTCTTGACCATTTGCAGATTCTAAGCAAATCGGACATTCTAACACAACTCCTTTCTGAGGTTGGGTTTCATTTTGAGGCACTACTGGGGAGGGATTTGGCTGTTCATCTGTATCATCATGTTTTTCGTTTTCATCACTTTGCTTCATTTCGTCTATAGAAGACGGTTCTTTCTTTTGATCGTTTGCACAGTATAAATGATCTGAAGTGTTGGCGTCGTTATCAGGAGATCTTTCAGAATCGCTTCCGTGAATGGTAACAACGTCATCCGTTGGCTGTATGAGAGGAAGATTAAAACGTTGTGGAGAATCGTCCAATGTAATAATTTCGTCCGGCGCACGGTGGCCAGTTACGGAATCCATGGTATTATCATCAATTATGACAGTATCATCCCAGTTCAACTTCTCAGTCTCAAATGCTAAGTTATCAATATTGGCTTCAGCTATCTTATGGAATTCTGATGTGGAATAATCATGCTCATTATTTACATGACCATTATTAGAATATGCCTGAGCTCTAACTTGATAACCGTCATTGTCTTCGTCATCTTCATCTTCATCATCCTCACTATCATCATCAACTTGATCCATAGAATCGTCACCTAAATTGGACTCGTCATCGGACCAATCATTTTGGAATCTTCTGCGTTTCTTCCATCTATAAAATCCCGATCCTATTTTTTGAGAGCTGGTAAATTTGGAATCTTTAACAGGCGCTGATTTCCTTGTTTTTGTTTTTCGTTTTGGAGCTTTTTTGGGTGTCTGGTAAAGTTTTATATCATCTTCATCCGAGCTAGACGAAAATTCATTTAAAATTTGAAGCTTGAAAGTCTTATAAAGCAAACGTTCAATTTTATGTTTTGGCATATAAGTCAGATTCATAAATCTAGATTTAAATCCACTGTGATGAGTTTCAAAAGAATTGTTTGGAGTACTGGTGCTTTGGTAACTGCCTTTAAATGTTACATCAGGTCTAGATGACGGTCCCGCCTGTGACAAATCTTCAGAATTGTTATTTGAATTTACAGCAGTTGACGAATTTTTTTTAGTAGTTTCATTATCAGAGTCCAATTCAAACGGATCACTATCCACTGCAGAACTATTCCGGAATGGCATCGGGCTTGACGGCGGAGATATATCTCTTTCATCTTGAGCAGATGTACTATTATAAGCTGAGGAGACCTCTTTTTCATTAACCTCCTCTGCTTCTGTTGCTAAGAAATTACTTCTAAGGGCATTATCTTTTGATGTTGAGCTGTTGCTTTTCTCATTTAAAATATCTTTATTAAACCCATTTGATTTAAAATATTTTATAGGAGGACCATTGTTCGAACTAACATTTGTACTTTCATCTAATGATTCTGGAGTTGGAGAGCGGGATATGATTTTTCCTTTGCGAACATTCAAACAAATTTCAACAGTTTTCTTGGTTTCATTATTTTTCTTATTATCTGAGTTACCAGGTGACTCATAATCAGACTTAACTCCTGAATCTGATAAATCATCGCTGTCTGAATCAATAGTGAAAGTTCTTGCAACTGTCTTTTCTTTGTTTAATAACTGAGATTTATAGAAGTTGATTTTATCATCTGGATCCTCTTTCTTCTTTTTACTCATTGACCTCATCCCGCACAGAGAATCAATATCAGTAATGGGTGCTCTTTTCATTCTGAAATTATCGTTGCTGCTCGTTGACCAAGGAGAACTTTCTGCAACAGTTTTTTTCTTCTTCGCTGTAAAAGCACCACAAAAGACACAGTTTTCTGTGATGCCCAGATCAATACTGTCCTCAGACAACTGAAATTGGATGTTTCTTTTCGCCACTTGATTGGGACAATTCGTACCTAAAATGCATTTCTGTTTTCCCATCACCTTAAAAATAAATATAACATTAATTGCAATCAGAAAATTCTTGTAAGAAACTTTTGTAAGTAAAAATTGTATATACCTTTCAGTTATCAACGCGTCATTCCTTATCCGTGAATTCGCGGGAAATAATTTTACCGCTTTATTGCAATGACAAATAAAGGTCTATTTGGATGGTTTTGAAGACAATGCAAACACATCCATACGAGCCTTGTTGCTTATGCACACTTCAAACGAGTTTTCATCCAGAACAGCTAATAATTTAACAAAAACTAATAGGTAAAATGAAAAATTTTAAAACTTAATAAAACAATATTGAAATTTCTGATGTGTTATGACGAAGAGAAATTATCATTCTTGTCTTTTTGTTATCCTTGTTCGTTTTCCTACGAAATTTTCGTTACAGCATAATAGCCATGTTTTTAAGATTATCAGGTTAACCAACCTCGGAAAATTGGCGCGCACTTTCAAATCAAAAAGAGTTGTTTTTACAACGGTTGACTTAAACATAGATAAAATATTCTAGAAATAATAAATAATATATGCAATTAATAACGGCATTCTTCAATGCATTTGTAAAGTATAAAAAAATCTAAATTATAACCAGACTCAGCTGTATTTATAATACATCTAGTTTCATTTTTCTTGACCTGAAGCGCTGGTGTCGATTTTACGCCATTTTTTAATTTTTAACTTTTTCATCTGCTTTTTTATTGATGCAGTGAACAGAAATATCAGAGAATATCGAGGGAGGTGTGAGATTTGTGAATATATTGGTGGGGTATATTGAAGCTTTATAATCTCATGGATGCCTGCATCAGGTTAAATTGTATTTTATCCATGTAAAAATACCGACAAAGTAAGTAAATTCGTAAGGTCTTTCAATTATTGTATTTGTAAAGCCACTTTATTCGCTGCTGGTTTAGCAATAATTTTAATGAGTTTTTCGGTCTTTCTTTCTCTGGAGTGGTGGTCTTTTCTTATAAAATCCACTTCGTTCGGATGGTTGTACGTAAAATTCTTTATAAAGACCATTTTAGCATTGAAATCCATAAAAATTTGCCTTCTGTTTCATTCTTTATTTTTAATTTTATCCATGCTAAATTAAGCATGGCGGTATTATTAAGAGAAAAAAAACCTCGCTTCTTTTGTTTAGGCTTGGCTCTAATTCATTCATCAACTTTTCCCTGTAAATATTTTTTAACTTCTTGAAATAATAATAAACAAGCTCAAAACAAACAAAACTATTTCTGAAAGAAAAACAATTTTTCAAAACTGTGGATAAGTTGATGATATATGTTATTGATAACTTTAAAATTTTTGTTTCAGATGTTATGGTACTAGGATTACCTAAAAAAATATCTCATTTTACATCAAGATGGCTGTGATGAAAATTTTTTTATTATGTGGCTTTTTATTTATTAAACTAAACTTTGCCACAACACATCAGGATGATGGTTTTGCCTTTGAAGAATCAGATGTTGAAGAAAAGCCAAAAGATACTAAATTTTCAAACATAGTACCTGTACATAGAGTTTGGGGAATTCCAGACACCCAAACAGTCGTTGGAAAGTTGTATGTTTTGCAGATACCAAAAGATGCATTTAAAGGTGATATAGATCATTATGAGGTAAGTTTTAAAAGCAGCAAAAGTGTTCTACTTATAGAATAATACTAATTAAAGCAAATAAGAGTTCAATAACATCTTTCATTAGCACTTCTGGTTTTTGATGATTTCATTTAACCCTAACAAGAAAAATAATGTAACCAATTTTCATGATTGACCCACACCCATAAATTTTTTTTTTTTTTTTTTCTGATCTTGATATGAAAAAAAAGGGTGTGTTTCAAGTCAAATTTACCTAATATAAATTTATGAAGACAGTTGATAATCTAATAAATTTTCTGATTTTTTTTTTAGGTGGTAAATTACAAAAACGGCGGTAATCGGGAATGGCCCAAATGGTTAGAGTTCGATAAAAATGGGATAATGAAGGAGTTCCTTTGTCCAAAGATGTTGGAATATATTACCTCACTGTGAGAGCTGTTGCTCCTCAGTTTCTTTATAAATCCAAAGATGTGTTTGCAATAGAAGTTATAAAGCCAGGGTTGGACACTCGATTGCCTGAAGATCCAATGAAAGTAAGTTCCACAGTATTTTCATTTGCCTCCCATTTTTTAACCTAATGAATTAAAAAGAGGAAATGGTTTAAATGAAACTAATTTACTTGGAATTAGGCTTTATCCTAATTAAGTGAATTTCATGGACGACTTCCCGTCGCTTTGAAACTGAATTTTTCTTTTTTTTCCATTTTCAGATTAAATGCGCGGAGGGTTTAGATCCCATTATGCTGACTATTTTAATGGATAACGGGATAGATGATATCGATCCGAAAATCCGAATCGCAATGATTGAAAATATCGCTGGCTACTTCGGATTAAACTCGGTAAGAAAGACATGAGTAAGACTTCGTAATATATATGTATATGACCTTTAAACTCGGAAAGAAATAAAAAAAAAAGAAAAATTAACCGCAAGGTTACAAACTCTTAAAATCGTAATTGTAAACAAAAAAGGATATAATCATGTTGGCTCCATATAAGTTAATCAAAGGGGATTCTTTTTTTTGAATGACTCAGATATTATTTTTAAACATATGTATCTCATTTCATGGAATTTTGATGGCCTTTGAGAAACCAAAATATATAAAATGTATATTTTTAACTCAATTTTTTTTTCCAGGATATGTTTTATCTGCATGAAGAAAGATCTTCCCAAGATGTGTGGTCGTTTGCCGATACGTTATATTTCATAGCTGGACCTGGCCATGTTAATAAAACTTCAAGAAAAGATTTCGTGTCGATATCTTTTCAAGTAGGTTTATTAGGATTTTTTTTACGTATTTGTGATTCGATATAAATGTATGCTCCTCATATCATCCTTTTATTTTAGATTGGTTGTGGCAGAAAGTTGATAATCAATTCAAGTCTTTAATTTATAAAATAAAATCGGAAGCCGCGGACGGAACTTTATCGGAAGTTTTAATGCAACCAGTTGTTGGTTGGCACGCTAAAAATGAATTGCCGATTTATTTTAGGGATAGAAGACAGGTACTGTAGAGTTTTAAAAAAATGACAGATGTCTGAATTTTAAATTTTGAGTATATTTGAATTTTTTTTTTTTTAAGGTTGGTTCTGGTGACAATTACGAAGAAGATGAAGAGGAGGAAGAAGATTATAATGAGTCTGTAACCACGATGTCAACACCTCATCCTCACAGGCATCATCACGGGGAAGAGGTGGAATTAATTAATGGGACTCAATTGCTTCCTAGTGAAGTTCAGTACCAGTTACCCTCCATATCATTTCAAAATAATTACGAAGATCTCATATCAACGCCCGCTTTTGTAAGTTTTAAAGCTATTAATTTTCAGTAATTTTTTTTATTTAAAAAATAAAGTAGCTTTGAGGGATCTATTGCCTTTTTAAAATGACATTCTTTATATCTTATTCTTTTTTAGATACCGGGAAGACCTACTTTAATATCAGAAAGCACCGTATTTATCGAGCCTACTCGAGTGACTGATTTTAGCACAATGAGCACTATGACAACACCAAATCTAGTCCATGAAGCTAAGACTGATGAAAGTCATTTCTCAGATGTAAGAGTCCCTTTTTTTTAGAATATTTTCAAAATTTTTCTGGCTATTTTAAGGTTCTAAATTTTTTTTATTTATAATCTTATTTTATTTTTTTTAAATTTTTATTTCAGACCACAGTTCCTTTAACGTTATCAACGAGCGAAGATAACATCACCGAAACCACATCGGATCTATCTTCTCCCTCATACGGTTCTACCGATCAAGGTACGACCGATTATTTGACGACAGATAGTTTCAAAATAAACGTAGCATCCGGAGTTAGCACCGTTTCATCCGGAACTACGGAAGACATGGAAATAAAGAATTTTAAACCTACGATCGCTCATAGATTAAAAAAGATGCCCGTTACTGCTGGAAAAGTTCTTAGATTTAAAATTCCTGAAAACACTTTTGCTGATATTGAAGACGGTACGACACGTCATATGAGCTTAAAATTTAAGTCGCCAGACGGAAGACCGATACCTCCAACGTATTGGATTCAGTTCGATCCTGTTGCTCAAGAGATCAAAGCATTGTAAGTTTTTCGAATCGAAATGCTATATTTTATAATTTTAAAGACCGACTTTTACTTTTTTTTTTTTAATAATTTTTTTTTTTAAATTTTAGACCTCTTGAGGAACACGTCTCGAAATGGGAATTCGAAGTTGAAGCAACCGACAAGGATGGGGATAGCGTTACCGATATTTTTGAACTTCAAATCCAACATCATCGACAACATCGAGCTGTTAATTTCGAATTTTCCGCACAGCTAATGTTAGGCAATAATTGGACGAATTCCGTCGATTGGGAATTAAAAGTTATCGATGCTTTAGTTTCCGTTTACGGAGATCAGGATTCCAGTCATATCACATTACGATCTGTGTCGCAAAATACGACACCCGTAGTCATCACGTGGACGAACGACACGTTGCCCAGGAGTTATTGTCCTAAGCAGGAAATAGATGCATTATTGAAGGTATAGTTAAGCTTTATAAAACTTTTTAAATATTTTTTTTTTTTTTTAATTTGCTAAATTAAAATCCGATTCGAAATTTAATTATTTTATATTTAGTAAATAATTTTTTTTATTTTTTTCTAAAATGAAGGTTATCGCTGATGAAGACGGTGATGCAACGGACAGTTTCCGCAGAGCTTTGGAACCCGATATCTCCGTGAAAAAAGTCACGATGCAAGGAATCGGTCAATGTGAAGCCAAGCCGGAAACCCCACCTCCAGCACCTCCTTTTCAACCGCGCGAAAATTTTTCACCAGTCCCGAGAAATCATGTCGATCAGGTTAACGCTTCCGTCGGAAAACTTTTGGTGTTCACAGTTCCCGAGGTAATGATTTCATTTTTTTAAAGATTATTGCTTAAAAGGCTCTGAATGATTTTGAACCCAAGTGAAACTAAAATAAAAATTAATATTTTTTAGGACACCTTTTATGATCACGAGGAAGGAAGCACTCGAAAACTCAGAGTCAATCTGCTCAACAATGACAGGTCCCCGTTGGATCCTAATCATTGGCTGCAGTTCGATATAAAAAATCAAGAATTTTATGGGGTCCCCATGGATTCCGACCAGAACACCGATGGGACGGAATATCAATTGGTGTGCGAAGATAGGGAGGGTTTAACTGCAAATGACGGTCTCCTCGTCGTCGTTTCACCGAGGAAAACCGTGTCATATAGTGTTGAATTCAATATCGCGATAGGTGTTCCGTACGAAAATTTCGTTAACAGCGCAACGATGAAACGAAAATTTTTCGAAAAATTAAAGGAAGCTTTCGGAGATTCTAACACGGACGCTATCATCCTTGCAAGAATCGATGGGACGCCGGGGATGGGTACCACAGCTCTAACCTGGCACAATCAAACGTTAAGGAATGATATATGTCCTGAATGGGAGATCCAACAGTTAAGGGAAATTCTTATGGACGAGAAATTAGCAGTTACGAAAAAATTCGGTAAATAAATATATTTTTTTTAAAAAATTCATTTTAAAATGAAAAATGCATTTCTGTTTTCTCATGGTTTTTAAAATTTAAAAGCTGTCATCTGCTTATTTGCCTGGAAAGAACTTGTAAATAGAAACATTTGTTTTAATTTTTCTTTACCATTATTTTTTCAGAGGAAGCTATGGGACCCGAATTTAGCGTGATTTCACTAGGCATGGAACCGTCAGGAAGTTGCCAAGGCCTATACACAGTTCAGCACGGCCCAGAAAGCCCTGCACCTCCCGTAGACGAATCTCCTCATCCGGTTAATAATCTGGAAGAAGACGATTACAATTTAACGCTGCTCATACCGGCTATTTTAATTGCGTTAATGCTCATCTTGTCCGGTATCGTAGCCTGTTTGTTTTATCGAAAACGACGAGCCAGTAAAATGGGTATCGGAGATGAGGACGAGAAACAAAGTTTTAGAAACAAAGGCATTCCCGTCATTTTCCAAGTAAGATAATTAACTCAATTTTTTAATGAATTAGTACTCCAATCTGCAGTTATTTAAACATCTACAGTTAAATTTTAACGGCATTATTAATTTTTTTTTTTTTAGGACGAATTAGACGAAAAACCAGAGCCTGAAAATAAGTGCCCTGTTATTATGAAAGAAGAAAAACCTCCACTGCCTCCTCCAGAATATCAAAGAAATCAACAAAACTCGTCGTCAAATCACGAATTGAACGAAGATGCACCGTACCAACCTCCGCCTCCGTTCACATCGAGCAGGGACACGGGACGAAACGCACGCCCCAAACCGACTCCAACCTATAGGAAGCCTCCTCCGTACGTGCCTCCTTAGTATTAGAATTTCTAAGTCAATCGTAAAAAAAAAAAAAACTCGTTTTTACATCCGAATATTCGAAACTTTTTCATTATTTTACAAATCGACTGCCGGCCCTATTTTTATTTTCTGCAAGATCCGTTATTTTTAACACAGAAATATTCAAGAAAAAAGTACTTAGCCTTTTTTTTTTTTTTGTAAAAAAAGCTTTTTGCTTTCTAGTCATTTAAGTTTCACTTTGAAAATATGAAAAAAATATGTTAAAATTGGGACGGTCCTTAATTCGATAAGAACGGAACTTTTTTTAATATTTTAACAACATATCTTTTTTTAATTTTTTTAAATTTTTTTTTTGAAAGTTTTATTTATTCTCAAACGGTTAATCCTGAAATAATTTGTAGAAGGTTTTTATAAACGGGAAAGTTTCTTCCAAAATGATTTTGTAGAATTTAATATTTCAGCCAAAGAAAAAATGGTATCGGTAACTATCCCCACCGCATTTTCGAAGATAATTTTTATAACGTATAATTAACTTTTATAAAAAAAAAATAATAGTACTGCCTATAGCTTGAAAAGAAAACTATTCAATTGCAAGTTTACCCTAGGGAGCATTTCAGGCTCCATTCTGAGCCTAGTTTCAAAAGTTTTCAGGAGACCAGTTATATGTTAATCTCGATCGTGACTGAAATCTCAAAATTAATTTCGGATTTTTATAAAAAGGCACACTTTGTTAAACGTTTTTTGGTTTCATTCTCATAAAAATGAATAGAACCTCACCTATCGCTGGAAAGATCAGTTTGAAAAAAGTAGTTGAATGATGTAATTTTTCACTGATTGATTGCAAGTTTTTCTTTTACGAAGAATGAAGTAATGCATTCGGAAAACAGAATCTTCAAATCGTTTGAAATTTTTCGAACATTTAAATTAAATGATAGTCACCGGTATTTTAAAATCGATTTTCTCACATCGTTTTATTAATGCAGTTGAAAAAAATTAAACATTAATTTATTAATAGACAATCAAAATTAGTGGAAAGTTAAAAACCTTTTTTCATCTTTATTATAATAAATTTCTTAAACTTAACTTTTCAAAAAAAAAATTAAGCAACTTTTTACTACGGTATCTATTGTTATTATAAATTAATAATAAAAAATTAAGACTGAAAAAAATAATAATTAAATTAAAAAACCTGAAGAAAATAAAACGCGAATTCGATAGTCAAGTTGCTTTTTCCTCGCTATGATTAAAACGAAACACACAAAGCGATAAGTGCTCAAATTCCTAATATTGATCAAAATCATTAATTAATTCATCAACTGCATTTTGTTTTTATTAGAAAATAATTTTCTAGTCCCCTAAGTACTACTACAAAAAAAAAAAAAAAAAAAAAAAAAAATCAGTGAAGTTACCATGAAAAAATTATCCGTTACATTTTTTTTTTTAAACATAATATTCGACCATTTTTTTAATTAATTGTAGATCTATCAAAAAGAAACATGACAAAAAGAAATTTTTTGCATGCAAATATCCCATTTTTTCATTCCAATAAATAAGGATGAAGTTCAGTATTTAAGTATTTGACTGAAATTAAAATAATTAATAGCTAATGCAAGTGATATTAAATTTTTTTGAAATTATGAAAAGTGTATTTTTATGCTTTTTGAAATTTTAAAACTGATTTAAAAAAATGAAGAAGTATATTATCACACATTGCTTACTTCCAAACTAAAGCAATCCTTTACTAGACCGTACATGAACAAACATATTTAACCCTCAGGCAGTCTTTAATTTTTGTTAAATTAATTTATTATATTTTTAATAAAACCTTCCTCATATTGTTTATTACCCCTATTCCTATTTTTTAAAAATAAAAAATTATTTTGCATTTGTTTATCAACGGTTGATAAACAGAACTTTTGTTCGAGCTTTCCTTTTTATAGATTTTAAGGTAGATCTAATTTTGTACGTGTAAGCAAAAAAAAAAAAACTAATCTGATAGATTTCAAAAATACAGAAAGTAGTTGCCGCCCAAAACAGTAGTTTTTAATTTTGTTTTATTGGCACAAATTAATTTTTTAATGTAAAACTTATCAAACTTTTCTATCCAAGAAAAATAATATTTTTAATCAAGAGCTTAAATATTTTGTATTAAAATTAATGTCATTTTTTTAAAGAGGATAGATTAGTTTAGATCAGTATATTTAATTCAAAATGTTTTTAAGTTTGTTTCCTGATTCATATCCTAAAAGCCATATTTAGTTTCTAAAAAAAATATTGGTAGTTGTAGAATTATATGTACTCAAAAGAAAATTTTTGTATGTCAGTGATAAGACTTGAATGGTTTTACTAGGTTTTGATTATGATGTTATTATTATAATAATAGTAGACAAAAATATTTAAATTAGTTGTATACGAAATCCATGAACTGAAAAAAAAATCAATGTTGTCACTGGAAAAAAAAATGTTAACTTTCCTTTTTAATAAATGTTTTTCTTTTTATATTTTTACCCAACATCCTTGTTTCATAACACTTGTTATAAAAAGATTGCATTAGTATTAATGATTTAAAGACTGGGATTTTTTTTTTAAAATTCAAGTTACAGGAAAAAAAATGAAAAGAACATTATTGTCCTTGTAAATTTTTTTTTTTTTTTTTTTTTTTTTTTCAGGGAATGAACTTTTAACTTAACAATAACTTATTAACATAATTTTAAGTCAATATAATAATTGTATGAACTATTTGATTCTTTTTTTTTTCTCTTAAGAGTATTCATCATCTTCTTCATCCAACGAAGGAGCTTGGGAAGTATTTTGAATTTGTTGCCATTGCTGTTGTTCAACAGCCATTTGTTCCTCTCTTGCCCGTGCAAATAATTCTTGCTGTTGACGTAATAATTCTTCTTCAGGTATTCCAAGATTTTCTAATCTAGTGCTTTGTCGCCTACGTTGGGCAGCTACTGCTTTACAGTCTTGAAGAACAGCATCTGCATCTGGTATGTAATCACTAAACCCAAGCCTATCTAAAGCTGACAGTACATGCTCAGAATTTATTGTCTTTTTTTGTTGTGAATTACAAACTTCATTCGCTTCAGATGATATTAAATGGATGAATTCTGTGCAACAGTTTAGAATTAATTCTCTTGACTCGTTAGCTACTCTTATGTTTGGTAGAATTTCCTTTATCATTTTGTTGATGGATGCTCTAGGTAAAGTAAGTTCATCTTCTTCCAGTGGTACTGTAGCTACTCCAGCACTTGATGATGCCATTCTAAAAGACAGATAATGTCTTTCTATTAGAAATTAGATCTAAATCTTACATATTTATTCAATTTCAAGTTGATGTAAATTTTTAATAACCTTTGTTAATTGGGATCTAACGAATTGAGGTTAAGATTGTATAAAACCTCAGTTATTTCAGTTATATTAAATATTAACATAAAACTATCATAGGCTAAATTACGGTTAATAACAAAAATGATTTTTAAATCTTTTATAATCCGAAGATAAAAACAAATATATAGTAAAAACAGTCGCAGCACAAAACAAAAAACTTTGACGGGACGAGACGGGGCTGCAGCTTAAACCTTCAAAATATACCGAGAATATTTTAAAAATATACAGCAATTTTGGAAAGAAAGTTGAATGAATGTTCATAGATTCGGCTAATATATCACTTCTTTTTCGGTCGTAATATAAATAATGAACTTGCAGTCTCTCTAATCTCATATAAATTTTAAAAAATTACCTCCGTTGTCTTGAAATTAAAAATTAAATTCCCGGAAATTTTTGAAATCTATAAGAACGTGGTAATTGCATGAAAACAACGCCGCAATGGCAACGCCGCGTCACCAGATGTAAATGTTTACATGTGCTCAATGGAGTTTATTCATATTCGCAATTTATTTCAAAAGCTCTTCGACTGTCAGCGCGTTAATACTTTTTTATTAATTCAATACCAGGTTCTATTTACGGCAGGTAGGTACCATTCACTTTTGATTTTTTTTTCCCCTAGAAATCTATATTTTTGAAAGAAATTCTTTGTCGGTTTTCGTGGCAAACAGGTTCGTCACCTTATAAATAATAATTAAACAGAAGCGTTTTCTCTAATGGAATGTTTTCGTTACGGTCAAGAAACAGCTTCCCAAATATTTTTTTTTACAGTTATTTTTATGTTTTTACAGCTTGAATCAGTAGATGACATCTTTAAACATTCCGAAAAATGTTTAGTGTCAAGTGTTTGTCACTTTTGGGCAGGACCTTCAGGCCGCAAAATGTCAACATTTTGGGCGTAGCGTCCTCCGAAAAAAACCAAAGGTATTTTTTCAAAAATTTAATTGAACTGCATGATATTATTATTCAATGAAAATAGCAAGTCCCAGAAAACACTGAAAGACGCTGAAAAAGTTTTATTGCCTACAGCTAATAAAAAAAACCATTGCTGACTAAATAAAGATAATAAGTAACTGTAGTTCAAACATTTCTAGAATTATTTTGTCATTTATAAGGAAATCAATGAACTGTGTTAGATACCTTTCCTTGTAAGTCATAAAAGACAACCAAATAGGAGCTGCCCTTTTGAGCTACTTGAATCTGTATTGAATGCACACATAACACATGTTTGTTTATTTTAATGAAAAGCAAATAAAAACAAAAACATCTACTTTTATCTCTTTTATTAAAAAGATTTTTTCTTTTTATAAGTACTTGTCAACTATGAAGTGTTAGATAAAAAAAAAAATGCAGCTGATAAGGATTTAAAATTATTTTCCTCCTACCTTCTTGTCTAAAAATATCCATTCAAGAAATCTATTCAACTGCAAAATTATTTAAATCATCATTTTAAATTATTCTTTTCAGATGCATGTTTTCCAATTCAAAAACCATTCCAATAGCAGCTCGTGCAACTGCTACCAGCAAAGATGAGGCAAGAGAATTTATGGCTGTTTTCCCAGATGTCGTGAGGGATCTTACAGACGCTGGAAGGCATTTAGATGTGCCCGAAGCGACGAAATGGTTTGCAAAAGTTTTGCAATATAACGTTCCAGGGGGGAAAAAAAATCGAGGCTTGGCTGTTCCTTTTTCTTATAAAATGTTGACCAAGAAACAAAATTTAACCCAGGAAGAAACATTACTTACCCAGATAATGGGTTGGTGTGTTGAAATGGTATGAGAAGTTATTTTTAGAATTTTAAAACAAATTTTAATGTTGAAATTTATTTTCAGCTTCAGGCTCATTTCTTAGTTTTGGATGACATAATGGATGAAGCAGTTACAAGAAGAGGGCGTCCTTGCTGGTATAGAACACGTAATTTAGGCACAAAAGCAATCAATGACGGAGTTTTACTAGAGGCTGGGATCTACCAACTCTTAAGAAAATATTTTAGAGATAAACCCTATTATTTAAATGTAGTTGAATTGTTCCATGATGTGTCTTTGAAAACTCTCATAGGTCAATCTTTAGATTTGCATTCGGTGGATGAGAACAACAAACCAGATCTCAATAAATTTACAATGACTAGATATAGCTCTATAGTTAAATATAAAACTGCTTATTATTCGTTTCAACTGCCTGTAGCTTTGGCTATGTATATGGTAAGTTTTAAAAATTATTGGGTAAAAATTTTTATGGTTGAAAAACCAGTGGCAAGTTTTTAGCTAATTTTTTTTTTCAGTCTGGAATTGACGATCCCGAAATGCATCGCCAAGCAAAAACGATCCTTTTAGAGATGGGACATTTTTTCCAAGTCCAAGATGATTATTTAGACTGTTACGGAGATCCTGAAGTTACCGGGAAAATCGGAACTGATATCGAAGACGGGAAATGTTCGTGGTTAGCAGTGGTAGCTCTTCAAAGGGCCAACCCTGAACAGAGAAAAATAATCGAGGTACTTAAAATTTAAAAAATTGTTCTTGATTTGTTATTTCATTGTTCTTTTATTCTTCTTTTTTGTTTTTACAGGAATGTTATGGGCAATCAGACCCGGAAAAAGTAAGAACCGTCAAAAAACTTTACGAAGATCTAGGGATCCCATCCACTTACGCAATCTACGAAGAGGAAAGCTATAACATTATATTGACTCATATTCAACAAATATCAAGAGGGTTACCGCATGAATTATTTTTCACCTTTATGAAAAAAATTTACCGAAGGGAAAATTAAGAAATCAATCGGAAATAAGTCAGGATCGAAAATTTGTTGTCTTGCCAGTATTAGGTTAACAGTATAAGAAAGGTGATGGATAACAAAATTTTTTCTTTCATTGTGTTACAAAAAAAAAAATATTTTGTATTCCAAAAGTACAATTTATATGCCCCTAATTTTATCTATGTTGATAAGAAGATATTTTTTAATTAATGAAGTAAATGTTTATTTTTTTTGCCAGTTGCAAAGTGGCATCTTTTTTTTTTTTTTTTTTTTTTTTTTAATGAAATTTAGTTTATTGTTAGACGCTAGATTTAGTTGAAATATTTTTGTATTATTTTTTCTTATCTATTGCTCAAAGTTGACAACTAAAAGTATTTAGCCTTATCTTTTTTAATTTTTATATTTTTGGATTAAATTACATTACTTCATTTGATTTTAATTTGATTCTGCAAAGTTATAAAAAATTCCATTTGAAATGATAGGGTACGGTAGCTTTTGAATAATCTTGGTATATGATCGTTGGAAATGAATCTGAATAGCTAAATTTATATTTTTCGATTTGATAATATTTTTTTACTGTAATATTGAAAACTATATAAAATATATTACATAAAATAAATTTTTAAAATCAAAATTTTTTAAGTGTAGGTTTTCAAGTTTTTTCTTCCTTTAAAAATAATACTGACAGGTAATTTTATAGGTCTACAAAATTAACTGTATGTAGTATTGATTTTGTCTTGTCATTGGAGGAAAAAAATTGGACGAAGCTTTGCTATCTTTTTTTGATAGGTAGACTATATAATAAGGAGATGGGACTGAAGAAAATATTATATCAGAGGTAATTTGGATCCCTTATTGAGCATTTTACAAAAAATCTGTTTGCCTTTTGCTTGTTCACTTCGTTGGTTTTCTACGTGAGCTTCCTTTTTTTAAAACCAAATGAATTAAATCAAAAACCAATTTTTAAAAACAATATCAAAAAATATTTTTTTTTATTTCATAAATTCTTAAAAAATTACAAAGTTATATTCAAACTTGCACATATTTTATTATGATATTTAAGACTGACTGCTACTTTAAAAAGTTTGCCGCATTTACTGCAAGAATATTGTTTACCCTCGCTATGTGTTTTCATATGTTGCACCAAATAATTTTTAATTGTAAACATTTTGAAACAAATGCTACATGAAAACTGTTTATCAGACACATGAATTTTTTCATGAGCTCCCAGTAAAACAGCACTCGCAAAAGTTTTCCCACAAGTTTGACAAATGGAAGGTTCTCCATGGCAGGCTTTATAATGTGTTGTCAATTTACTCTTCGAATCAAAAACCTTTCCACATTCTGTACATAAGGACTCTTTCTTTTTATGAATTTTCATATGCATTCCCACATTTCTTTTGAATAAAAATTCTTTATTACAAATTGGGCAGCTGGTGGTGCTTGTACTTGTTTTACGCCCATCCACATAATTTTTATTGTTCATGAAACCCTCTTTGTGTTTTTGTTTGTGTTTGAATAATCCACTTTGAGTTTTACAACTAAAATTACATTCATTGCATTTAACTGCTTTGGCGCCTAGATGAACGGACAAATGATTTCGTAAATTAGCAGACTGGGAAAATCCTCTTCCACAATCATTACAAATATATGGTTTTTGTTTTGTATGAGTTCGTATGTGTCTTATTAAATTTGTAACTGTGTTAAACTGCATTGAACAATTACAGCAAGAATAAGGTCTGTCCCCAATATGAGATCTAAATGCAGCAGCTTTTGTGAAGGTTTTAAAACAACTGCATTTAAATGGCTCACCATTTGATGATATAAAACAAACATGTTTTGCTAATTTTTCTTTGCAAGAATACCATTTATTACAATTCTGACACATAAAATTGTGAAATTCTTTTTTATGTGCTGTATACTTTTTTAGCGATTTAAATACTGATTTACAATGGGGGCAGTCATACTGATTTGATTTTTTTCTATGAGATTCTGAATGAGATTTCAAAAGTTTTTTACTTGCAAACATTTTAGAGCAATAATGGCATTTTCTTTTCATTTTGAAATGAGTCTCTCTGTGTTTTTTCAACTCACAATAATTTTTACACTTTTGGGAACAAATAGCACAGGTATAAGTCTTCGATGGTGGATTGTTAGCTGCCTCCTCCTGATGATTTAATTCACATGTATGATTCGACAAATCATGCGGAAAGTAAAACGAATCCTTACAATGTTCACATCGGATTATTTTATGTTCTTTCGCGTGAACGACATAATCATTGAGTAAACAGAAACATTTTTCGCAAACTGGACACTTGAATGGAGAACAACCTGAGTGGAAATTGGTGTGATCGATTAAGTCGAAAAGTTTTGAAAACGCAACATCGCACTTGTTACATTTAAAATCTTGAGTGTTCTTCATTGTGAAATGTCAGTATAAGAAAAAATTAACAACAAAACGAAATTTAAGCAAAATAAACAAACACTTTGACGAACTAAAGCGGACGACAAATTCTCACCGCCTTTTCTTTTTATTGTATTTTGACGGCCATGATGTTTAACCAACGTTATGTCGGTGGTTGAAGATTTATTTGTGCCAAGTAATTCTACTGTTATAAGCGTTATTTATTTGTCGTTGGAACATTTTATAACACTTTTGCGTGATACATTTTATGCCCTAACCTTTTCTGGGGCCTCGGAACATTTGGAAGAACCTCATTCGCATTTAGATTTTTTTGAACATTTGTCTTTTGATGAGCTGCAAATCAAACTGTTAAAAGGATTCCTTTTTATATTATTTTGTAACATTATTTTAATTCTGTTTACTTGGAAGATTTACGGAAAAAGGATTTCCAATCGATTCATGAGAACAGGTTAGATTTATTAATTAAGGGCATTTTATCCTGTTGTTTTAAGTAGCAACAAGTAAAGATTGTGCAACCATTTGTATATTTTTAAAAGAGACAATGTTTTAGTTTGACTTATGAAGAGGTAATGAATAATTAGTTAATCCTTTTCTTATTTTCAGCTTCACATAAAGCCATTGAAGATTTGAAAAAAAGTATTTCTATGCTAAAACTGCCAAAGGAACATTCACCAAGGGTTTAAAATGGCTGATAAGATTAAAAAATTTTTTAAAAAGAAAAAAGCTGATGCTATATTTAAAAAGGCTGGGCCTGGTTATAGATTAGATGAGAGCACTTCATCCTCTGTCACTTCTACAAAAAGCGGTAAAAGTGATTATCAGCCCATTCCAAACAGAAGTGGGCCTACTCAGGAGTCTAAGCAAGCTGCAGCTGCTGCTTTGGCTAGGTTGCAAACCCAGAAGACTGATGCCTCAATTAACAAGTGAGTATAGTATAGCAAGGAAACAAAAATTAAAAGTACCAATAATATTCTTTTTTTTTATTTTTTATTTTAGTTCATTGAGAGCTATTCAAGCCCAAGTCAGACGAGAGTTAGAAGCTGAAAAGAAGAAAGCTGCTTCATCACAAGAACATTCAGAGAATAAACCAAAACCAGCAGAGGATGTTGAAGTGGCTCCTGTTTTAGCTGTAAAAGGAGTTTATTTTAAGTGTCCTTTAATTGGACCTGAAATCTTGTCAAAAGAAGAGTGGAATGTTAAGATTAGAAATTTTTTATATGAGCAGTTGCCTGAAGAAAAAGGATTGACTGCATGTCTAATTCTATACTCTTTAAATAAAAGTAAAGAAAAGGTAAAAAAATTCAGAGGTGGTCTTTTGACTAAAGTTTAGTGGAATCAATGTTGACTAAGGTATATATATTTTTTTTAAAAGGTACAAGCTTGCGTAGAAACACTACTGAAGTATTTAGAAAATATTTTGCAAAATCCTACAGAGGAAAAATACAGAAAAATTCGAATGAGTAATAGAGTATATCAAGAAAAGGTTAAACCAATGGAAGGGGCTTTAGAATTATTAGAAGCAGCAGGCTTTGAAATTGTTAAGTTACCTCATCAGGATACTGAAGAAGACTTCTTAGTATTCCCAGAGGAAAAGTTGGGAGAAGCTCATGAGAATTTTGAAGTCCTCATGGATGCTTTAAGAAATGCTGAGCCTATCACATTGGAATTAGACCGAAATTTGCAGGTTCTATTGCCTTCTCAAGCCAGTTCAAGAAACGAATTGCCACCTGAGTTTTATCACTTGTCGCCTGAAGAGTTAAAACGAGAGCAAGCTTTAAAGTATGTTTAAATTTTTCACAGCTGCTTAATTGAGATTCACGTTCTTGGGCATTGTACGAAATTATAAAAAATTGAATTGAAATTTAATGTTTGCAGGGCAGAAGCGGTAGAAAAAAATTTAATGTTAAGAACCAAAGCCATGAGGGAAAAAGACGAACTGCGTGAAATGAAAAAATATAGATTTGCAATTATAAGAATCCGTTTTCCAGATGGAATCTTGCTTCAGGTATTAAATTAAAAAAGACTTAAGTTCTTTTTTTAGTTTTTTAAAGTCCTTAGGCCTAATTTTTTTAATTATTAATTTTCAACGACCATTTCTTTTTAATTGTTTCAGGGAACGTTTGGAGTCTACGAAAAATTTTCAACTGTTATCGAATTTGTAAAAGAAAATTTAAATGATGAAGACCTGGATTTTGTACTATCGACTCCTACTGGTCAGCATTTAAACGAACATAGCGAATCAACTTTGATAGATTTGCGGTTGGTTCCTGCCTCTATTTTAAATTTTACTTGTTCGAATTCTCAGGAAATGTATCTTAAACCGGAAATCGTTATGTTGGTACAGTCACTTTCATTATCTTAGTTTAATTGATCTTCTAGTCAATTGTTTGATTCATATTTCCGTATGCACTTCTACATTTTTTGGTAATTTTTTTTTATTAAAGGCGAGAACGTTTGTTTTTGCAAGATGGTCTAAAAAACCGATGTATTAGAAAGAAAATCTTTATTCTTCACCCAAATGTGGCTGGTCCCAAAACTGTGATTGAAAACGGTCGTTTTTTTTTTTTTTGCTTAAATATATCCAAAAATTGTAAATTTTGGCCTAATTGTATAGTTTCGAAATCTTTATTTTTAAGCCTTTATATATAATTATTTTTTTATTGTATAATTTTTTTTGGCTTACAATTTTTAATTGTGATCCAATTAGTTTATTTGTAATGACTTATTATCTGCCGAGTTGGCAGACCGAAAAAAACTGGTCGTAGTAACTGATTGTAATAAAATGGAAATAAAATAATATTTTGAACTTATGGCTTTTTATAATTCAGCAAAAGCACACCAATTACTCTCCTGATAAATGGTACGACTTTCTTTTTAGTAAAAATACTATGACTCATCCTCTCAGCTATTTTTTCTTAGGTATCATGTCAGTTAAAATTTTTTTATGATAAAAAGAACATGGAAACTGTATATTATAATTTTAAAAAAATTATTCGATTTTTATGATGAATTTATTTAAAGTTTTCTTAACGACGATGAAATTTTATTTATTCTATGAACCATCTTATTTTACAATTTCTCCAATTATATAATTTAAAAAAAAGGAAGTCGCGAACCTGGGACTGAACGGCTGCAGGTTGATCACTTTGAAATTTTACAGGAGAGCAATTTTAAAGTTTACTCTCCTGCAGCTTTGTTATTATTAATATATTTTGGGTTCTTTCGGATTAATGAAGATGATTTGTTACTTAGTTTTAACCCATAGAGAGAAATATTTTTCTAATAATCAATAAAAATTTAGAAATTTTTATTTCTGGAGGTAAATGTACTCATGATTCAAAACCGAATTCTGTGGAAAAGTCAATTTCAATCAAAGGATAGATTTGAACCTTTTCAGCCCTAGGCTCCCGATGTAAAAATCACTTTTTCGTGTAAAAACTAAAAATTATTTTGAAAACGAAAAAAAAAAAAACCGATAAAAACATTTTTTTTTTAAATTCCTAAAATAAAAATTAGAAAAAAAAGTATAGCAAGAATAATCCCACGGGATCGCTTTCCGTCTAATTTACAACATCGAAAAATGGGAAGCACTTAACCGTAACTGAATATTTATTTTTTTTAAAAATGATTATTAATTTTCATATAAAAACTTTTCTACAATTTTGAAAACCTAAACTTTTTCAAAAAAAAAATGATGCACGGTTATTTTTGATTCGTTTCGGATTCCGAAAAAATTTCTTATTAACTACTGCCACGAAGAATCGAACCGTTTTAAAAAATTTTAAAATGGCCCCACATTTTGCGGATCCCACTGTCCCTAAATTGGCTTTAAGAGGAAAGTTTCGGGTCCGATTAAAATTCTAGTGAAAAACCTAACTGCTTGTCACCTTTTGGTTTTCAACCACTTTCCCTCCCAGAGGACTGGGACCCAGAGGACTGATTTAAGAAATTTTTCTTAATTCGAAACGATCACAATCAAACTTATTATTTACTTTTTTTTTTTCCTTAAGGTCTTAAAGAAATGCAAACTTATTATAATAACAATAAATATACAGGGCGGGAAAATAATATCAAATTTATTCATGTTTTGCCTTTAATCATCGATGATATCTATTTACAAAAGTGAAATATAATAAATATTCTGTGATATTTATACAATAATTAAATATTAACGATGAAAACAAGGCCATCAAAAAAATTGAAGGGGTAAGCTATGGCTTAATTTAAACATTTTAAAATAGTGAAGAGAAATATCAACTTCAGAAAATTAAATTTAACATTAATTAACAAATTGCAAACGGATAAATATATATTTTTTTTTTTTGTTGTTTTTTATCGAAATGCGTCACAATTGTTAACTGATAGAAAATATTGATAAAAAAAGGTTTTATCTTGATAACAGCTGTAACTTTTTTCATTGCTTTACTTTTCACAATAATCCTCTAATACTGAAATTTAAAAAAAAAAAAAAAAAAAATAGCGATTTAATTTTTTTTTATATAACTTTTCGCACTTTGCCGGAAATTCCATGGAATGTTAAAATTAAATGAAATAAAATAAAATATAATTAAATTAAATTAAGAGGCAAAATCTTGTTTTTTTTTTTCCTTTTTTCCCCACTATAAAAAAAATCCCTTCTTTACAAACTTCTCCATATCCAACAAAAAATTTTCTTTATTAAACATTTGAAAACACAAAAAAATGTGCAATCGTCTTCGAAAAAAAAAAACCATTGTCTTCTTATCATTTAGTAAATGAAGCAAAAACAGCCCACATCACCTCGTTTGTATTTGGCTTCATGCTTTCCGTTTCGAAATCCAAATCTAACAGTTCTCGAACCCTCTTCATAGCAAGCTCGTAATCGTCGTCGTTCAAAGGTGCAAATGCATTTTCCAGGACATCGGAAGCATGTGCCAAACATATTAAAGATAATAGTCTTTTATCCATACGATGGGGGTCGTTGACCCATTTTACTAAAACGGCTTCTTGTACTTTTTTAACCAATCTGGATTTAGCGATGTTGTCCGTCAGGGGATGTGTCGTCATGTCGAACAGGAGGAAATTTTGTTTTTCGGTTGTGAGGATCCCTTTCTCCACCAAATTTTTAGCTAATCTCTCTCGTACGTTTTTTAATTGATATCGAAGTTTTAGCGGGTTCCAAGCTTCCCCTAAAAAATAATAATTTATAAATTAGTAAAAAAGAGAAATAATAATTAAAAAAAAAAAGCTCGTAAATATTTATGTAGTAACTAAAATTGATTATGCAATTACATCTTTTTTATTTATTTTATCATCAGCCACCGCTTTCTTTGGAATACTGTTCAGCAGGTACGATTAACTTAAATTTGTATGACTATAATTTTTTTAAGCTATCAATCATATCCTGAACGTTTTAAAAATTTAATAAAAATTGAGGAGTTTACTTTTAAGTTTAGATTATATATAATTTTAAAAAACTGAATGTGCATAAAGAAGTATTAAAACAACATATAAGAGCTTTAGAAATGAATTTCCATTATAAATATTCTGCCTAAGAGCTTTATTATTTTGAAATATTATGTTTTCCTTCAATTTTAACATAACAAAAACCAGGAAGAACTTGGAAGACCTTGATAATGGTAGCCCTTGAATTTCGTTTTTGAAGTAAGCAAATGTTTTAAGATTTCATGATGACTAAAATGGGGTCAAGAAGTCTTGGCCTTTGTTAGAATCCTGCCCTTGCACAGCAAAAGCTCTTCTATGACCTACATTTGTGCTTCTTTCAATGAAATGAGTATCTGAATGCCATTCTAAATCTAATTTCATGGTGTGTTATTATGGATTCTTAAAAATATTATATTTTCATAATGCATATTTCTCACCGCTTAAATATTCTATCCAACTTTGAATTGCCTCAGGTGGATCTGTATCTTTCATATGTTTCAGTGCTTCATCTAACAACACATCTCCTGTTGGTGAATCATTTTTGACTAGTATTTTCCTATTTAACAGCCCTTTTCTTCTCATTCCAGCTTTTTCCAGCTCGATTCGTCCCCTCAGCCCCAGTTCAATTAGTATACAACCTCTTAAACCACTTGAAATGCAATCGTTCCAAAACGACGTGTAACCCTGTAATAAACAATAAAAAAAATATCAACATAGGAGACATTGCCCCTTTACCCTTTTAAATTCAAAGATGGCATCCATCCATCCATCCTCAACAAATGGAATCGACCTAATTTTGTTTAATAAAATAAAACATTCACGTTTGACAATTTTTACCTCTTTATCTTTCAATCCGAGCAGTAAAACCTCTTCCATTAATGTAAGTCTTGTGTCTTTTGAGTCGCCGTCATCATCTTCGTTGCAATCGACGACCTTATCATCGTCGTCAGTTTCTCTTGTGTTATACGATCCATCCGAGTTTTCTTTAACTGCTACATTTCTTCTTTTAACTAAACCTTCAGTTTGACTCATATCCAATAAAAGATCTAACCTAACTTATAAATAAAATAAATGCAATTACGATACAGTTTAAATAATATTTTTATATTATTTGATTCCTGTATAAATTATGAACTTGTAAGTAAACATAGGCGTCTGCTTATGTGATGTTTCAAAACACCTCGCATGCGGATAATTGTGTCTTCACGCGGAGTTTTCCGCTATAAAAGGTGGTTTGAAACATTTAAAAACAACACTTTTGCTTTAGGTTTAATTACTCAAATCCAGATTTTTTTATGTATTTCGAAAATAAATTGAGAAATTTGAAAAATTTAAACTGCGAGATGAAAGATTCAAGGAAAATCGCAAATAAAAATGCAGCGG
Organism: Liposcelis bostrychophila; assembly: GCA_037577465.1. NCBI lineage: Eukaryota > Metazoa > Arthropoda > Insecta > Psocodea > Liposcelididae > Liposcelis > Liposcelis bostrychophila. The sequence goes on from CM075212.1 coordinate 11,779,007, forward strand.
ATAAAACTAGGGATGTCTAGTCTTAAATATACAGGATATATATACGTATATATATACGTAAATATACAGTATATATACCAGCCAATGTATACGTTGTATATTTATGAATTTACATTTATAAAATAGGGCATAATTCGCTAATATTTTGATTTTACATCGATAATTACTCGTTAATTAATGAATAATGACAATAATTCACTAATATTTTAACTTTTGCACGGTCATAATTTTATCGGCCACAGCCATTTTATCAAAAATGGCGTCGTATGGCTGGAAGTATAACTGAGCGCCTAACGGAGGGAAATCTAAAAACCAGTAAAAAAGATTTGTTTTCCTTGCTTAAATTACATAAGTAAACTGTAATAAGCTACATATTAAACCTTTCTCTGACTTAATGACCGAAAAACCCCCTAGAACAGCCAGAAAAAATAATAGCTTTTTTTCCTAAATTAAATTTAATGTTTAACTTATGAGTATATGTATACGTATATATACGTATATATATACGTATATATATACCGGTAAATATACAAACATAAATATACTGTATATCAGACATCCCTAGATAAAACACGCTAAAGCGGATGTAGAGGACAGCACTAGAGCTTAAGCCCGAAACAAAGGCGGTAATGCATACATATAATTTACAATTTACTTTTTCAGAAAGAAAAAGCTCTGATAATGTCATTAAGAAATGGGGTTGCCAACTGTACTATATTTTATAGTATTTTGCCCTATTTTGGCCATATAAAAAATAGTATTTATAGTACGCAAGTTAAGAAATATAAAGCAATTATTGAAAATAGTACTTTGAAGCTACCCTACGAAGAATTCTTCGAAAAAATTTTCTGAAGTTAATGTACCTGCAGATTTTTTTTTTAATTTAGGATAGTAAAGGATCCAAGGACAATAACTTTGGCCGTAGCTAATTAGGTCTGGATTTTAAAAAAATAAAACAATATTTAAGAAATCTAGAGTGTTTCCATTTTCTCTAGTTTTACAAAATGAACAAGACCGTAATTTTTTGCGGTAATTTTCTATGACAATTTACAAAGATTTCAAGTCCGATTTCTTTTTACTTTTTATTTTTACAAAAGGAATGACCTTAACAAAGTATTAAAACAGTGTAAAAAAGTAATATCATATATTACCTTCCGATAGCATTTTTTTAAAAATCAATACTGCAAGGAAAAAAAAATAGTAATAAAGAGAAAATAAGAGATTATCGTATTTTTATCATTTGACGTTTTATCAAACACCATCATGGCTCTAAAAAAATGATTCATCCTACCGATTCTTGGAATGAATTAACTATACAAAGAAATTGGAATGCAGTTAACAAGACCGTTAATAAAATTCATACCAATCCGAAAAACAGCTAAACGGTGGGAAAAGCGCACAGCACGAAATTCTATAAAATTTAATAATTTAATTAATTAATTAATCATTCGTCAAACGATAAAAATATGCAATTTATTTCCTATAATTGTTAATTATGAGAGTTAGCGACAGAAAAAAAAACAAAAACGGTTTGCACAAATAATTTGAAGGCTTCAAATATTTATTAACTTTTTTACCTTTTCGTTTTACGTAGAATATAACTTTGGAAATGTTTTTTTTTTTATCGAAGGAGGCGAATTTTGATCATTCGATTAATTAAAAAGAATTTAAATTATTTAATTTAATTTTCTACAAAAACGTTAAAATAAATTTTTTTTTAAATTTTCGAGTACATCAAAAAGTTTCGTTATAAAATTGAAAAATGCATTCATCAAAATCCTCCTCCTCTTATTCATAGTGTCAAAGCAAAAGAAAAAAAAAAAAAAAAAAAAGAAAAAAAAAGAAAGATCAGATCAGCGATCTGAATTAAATATTCGTTTTTCTTTTTACAAGTTTTTTAATCGCGATTTCTAATTGATGAAATTAAAGCAGAAAGTGATAATGAACGTGAGTGGTTTATTAAATGTAGTATCGAGTCGAGAAGCATTGGTGGCGTAACTGCTGGTGATCCGTAATGATGTAACTTGAATCATACCTGAACAACAAAACAATAGCATTACCCAAATTCTGCAAACAAAAAAAAGAAAAGAACTTGATAAAAGAAATAATAAATTAAAATTTAAAAAAAAATTAGTTCGCTTATAATTGATTGAAAAATAATTACGTGTCAAAAACATAAAAATTGATAAACGTACATTACACATTTACACCACTTTTTCATTTTTTTTTTATCGTCTATACTTTCGTGTATAAAAAAAATCGGAATAAATTGAATTCTACAATAGTAGCGTCACGAAATGAATATATCTATACTAGTAAATACTTTTAATTTGATCACTGTTTAGGCTTTTATAAAGTTTTAATAAGTTCTTGAATGTTACCATCTGATTTGGGTTTAAATTTAAAAATTTGTTTTCATCACTATGCACTATACCGTAAAACAAAAAAGTAAACACAAAGCTGTGGTTTAATTTATACCGGTAACTGTTTGTTCTTATATTGCCATGATTTTAATTTAATTTAATTTAATTTAAAATTTTAAGGAAAAAATAAGTGTGGAAAATGAAAGAAGTTGAAACTTTTCGTTACCTTGCCACTATTCGGCCATTGACGATATAGCATTTCCGGATAAGGGAGTAGGCGATGAAGATGACGCGTTTACTCGTCCTTGTTCTTTCACAATCGGATCTGAAAGAACATTTGAAGAATACAAATTAGTAACTAGTAAATTGTGTGAACCAAAATGCGGTGAAAAAATTGTGCCAAGGAAACTAAATATAAGAATTTGACATAGACAGACGAATTTTAACATTTGAAAGTAATAAATTTCAGACGAAATACTTACAAAAATAAGGGTGTTCCATTGCTTCTCGCGCTGTAAGACGCTCGTAATGGTCGTACCGTAGAAGTTTATCTAAAAAGTCTAAAGCTTCTGGTGATACCAGATGTTGGTTATCGCTGTGGACAAACCGTTCCCAACGTTTTCGAGAATGTCTAAACAAAATTTTAAAAAAAAAAAATGCTTAGTAAAAAAATATATACAAAAAATAAAGTCACTTTTTTAAAATAATTTTTATTTCTCTCTTACCTTCCGAGAATATCGTTAAACCTTGGGTCCAGTTCTATATGATATTTATCTAAATATTCAAAAAGTTCTTCCGTTCCGAGAACCTTTGCAATCCGTACAAGTTGATCGTAATTGTCATGTCCGTGAAAGAAAGGTTCTTTTCGGAAAATCATGCTTGCTAACATGCAACCAAGTGACCACATATCTAGTGAGTAGTCGTACATCTGCAAAACAAAAAAAAATTGCATCAATATTTTACAAAAAAATTGTTTTCTGATAAAAATTAAAGTAAATAAAAATGGTACCTGAAAATCTACTAAAAGCTCAGGTCCCTTGAAATAACGGGATGCTACTCGAACGTTGTATTCCTGACCGGGGTGATAAAATTCAGCCAAACCCCAATCAATAAGACGTAATTTCCGATTTTCGTGGTCGATCATAACGTTATGAGGTTTAACATCACGATGCATAATACCCATGCTATGGCAATAATCTAATGCCTGCAATTCACACAAAACATTTTATTAAAAAATATTTTTATTTAAGCCCTCCCCGCTTTTTTTTGTACCTTTAATAATTCATAGAGGTAAAAACGAATGTCATAATCTTTTAATGTTTGGTATAGCTGCTTAAAGTCAGTATTGTTCACGTGTTCGAATATCAAAGCCGGCGTACGGGACACGGGATCTTTGACGACAGCTTGAAGTGTTATTATATTTGTACCGCCCCTTAAATTTTCAAGGATTTTAATTTCTCTTTTAATTTTCTTCTTCTTAACTGGTTTCAAAATTTTGACTACGCATTTTTCATTGCTTGTGATGTTGATGGCTTCAAAAACTTCACTGTATTTTCCTCGACCCAGTTTTCTGACTAACTGGTAGTCGTCTTGCTCCCTAAAAAAAAAAAAAAAAAAATCAATAAATAAATAAATATAAAAAGTAAAATTAAAATTAAAAAAGAAAAAATAATAGAAAAAAGTAATGGAGCATATGTAAAAAAAAAATTTCAATTTAATTTTGAAGTAGACACTATTGACCAGACATTGTTTTTTTCCAATTCCAGATGATTTTACAGGTTGAAACAATTTTTTTAGAGGCACATGCATCTCATATGTTCAACCTAACAAGATTATACAACCAAAAAAATTCTAAAATGCATAATTATTTCAATTTATTCATTTTTTATTTTTTAAACAATTTTCAAATTCAAGGTGTAACAATATCAAACCTAGATATACAAATATATCCATTTTATTTAATCATTCATAAATTCAGGCAAAAATAAAATCCAGTAAAATCGTTTTTGCCACAATAATTACAAACCTAAAGTTTAATGATCTTTACTGCCAACTTCCTCAAGTTTTTAAACACCAATTTTCAGATAATCCTATTTTACTAACATATACATGGTGGATCAAATTCTATGAATCTGTTTCTTATGTATGCCTTAATGAAATCACAGAACAAAAATTATTAAAAAATATATTAATCGTTAATTGAAAGAAAGCAGCAAAATATCTTTTCCTCAAACATTATTTTGCATTTTTTTTAAGACATGAAAAAATCTATTAACTACTGTTGCTACAAAATTGATCTTTGAACAGTTTTACAGTTCACATTTTATAGTTTAAACCCAAAAAGTATTAATGGTAATCAGATCAATTGAAACCCAGCTTTAAATTTAACCTCAACTCCTTTACTCTTTATTCTTTCTGCTTCAGTCCAAACTGACTCAAGTTTTTATTCTTCGAAAACTGAAAAAGAATTTGAAAAAATTTTGTGCAAATCCAAATCAGATTTCTGCTAATGAATATTTTCCTGCACAATTTGCTTTCAAAAATAATTAATAATTAATATTCAAGATTACAAATGATTGGGTATCTACAGAAACTTTGGGGTACAGTTGCAAGTTCAATTTTGGCATTTCTTTACAAGACTCTTAAATCTCTCCAAGAGAGCTACATAATTATGTTATAAAACACTTGGAAGAGCAGTCTGAATGATATACATACAGACTACTGCTTTAACTACTAAACCAATTGCTAAAGCAACCTCAACTCCTGACTGTTTGTAATTAAAGTTTTTAAGTCATCTGTGCTAGAAGTAAGTTATTAATGATACCTAGTTACTTGCTCTTCTACTTGTTTTAAATTTTGCTTGGAATTAAAAAGAACATTAAATTAATTAAATTAAAATTTTCTTAAACTAGTTAATCCTGGAATCAAAAAAAAAAAAAAAAAAAAAAAGGACCCAGCAAAAAAAATTGGAATTTGGCTATTGGATAAAATTCCATTTGTTTCTGTTCTTCTTTTGTTAATTTTTAAATGCAAATTTTATCTGACAGCCAAATTCGTATTATTTTGTGCGGGGTTCTTTGAGACTTTCAATTTTGGAATTGCCTCACTGAAACTAAACATGGGCAGATTATGGGTAAACATTGATTTTAAAAGTGTCATATCACTAGATATTTGTAAAACTGTCATAAATCACCACATATTTGCAAAACTCCCTACCAATTGTTAAATCTCAATATTTTCAGACTTCAGCCACTTAATAGTAAAAAGTACTTTTATTAAATTAAATTATAATTTATATCCACATACCCCCAGTCCACAACATAAGACTCATAGTCCCAATATTCCCTTGGCTTGTGTGAATTTACATCGCTATACACTCTTGATCTGCTTGGTACAGCCATATTAACAACTCCTTGATGTTGGCAATTCAGACTCAAGCAGATATTTGGTTTATTGATATAAACTGCATGTGTGCACAATAAAGTACCTATGAAAAAAAGAAAAGGAAAATGTGTTAAAAAAATTATAGCATGTAAAATAAGGGCTCTTGATATATTAAATTAGAACATATTTAAAGTTGGATAGAGAGTAACAAACTTTATTTACCTTCTTGTAAGTGAAAAAAAAAAATTTTTACTTCAATCTTCCCCTTATTTTATTACCTTAACGATTTTTAAGCGGCATACGTTCATATGGCGAAATAGAGAACCCTCAAGGAAAATTTAAAACCGGTAGATTTTTACGCATAAATACGGGATTCCTATACAGTAAAAAGGCCGCCCCACATTTTAAATTTACGTTATTAAATAGGAAAAGACCCTATCCGTTGACAAATTACATTGATTTTATAGGCTTCGTAGGCATAAGCCTACTGCTGCAAATGCTTCATGTATGATTGAATATAATAAACGCAGATTAGTTACCGGTATAAGTTATTGACTCACCTAATTTATACGCAATGTGACTAAGCCTGATGAGGTTATTCAGATTTTAAGGTAAAACGTAACCGAATGATGAAAATTTTAGTAACACTGGGTAAGGCAAGCCATCTAGCAAAATTTTTATTTACAGCATTACAATAAACCCCTCTACAGAAATTTAGAAGGAAGTAGAGCAGTCGCCACATTGAAAAACCGGAAACGGCTCTTGGTTATTAAAAGCGTGCGTTCGGAAATTCGAAAATTCACAATAAGGTCGACTATTTTATTTCCAATTTATTAATTTCGGTAGTTTAGAGAGCTTCAATCTAGGGGGAAAACTGTGATATTTAATACGAAATTTATCCTCATATTAGCTTATGAACACTGGGAAGCAAGTAGAGTCAGATGAAGGATTTTATAAGTAGATTTAAACAGATGAATTTACGAACACAAGAAAAACGCAAAGCGCACAAAAAACAAACTGACTAATCAGGTAAAAGGAATAAACCACCATTTTGTGAAATAAGGTCCAGTCAACCAATCATATTTTTTCTTTTGATTTGTGTGAATGGAACTTAAGCGACGACGAATAGCATAGTGTAAAGGTACCATATTTGATTGATTTTGAAGTTAACCTGTGCCATAGAATACTCAAAATTTCTCCTAGTAAAATGAGTCGACAATCAGGCAAAATAACCGTTCCAGACGATTTGAGAGACCTTTTATTAGAGTTTACAATTAGTTATTTACTAGAGCAACCTGGTGATATACTTGATTATGCTGTGGAATTTTTTACAAAGTTGAGGGAGAACCGGCAGACGACTCTTTCAAAGTTGGGTCATTCAGAATCAGCAGATGACTCCCTGTCCATGGAAGATGGTAAATATATTTCCGATAGTTTTTGCTGAATTAACGTGCAAAGCTTTATTTTAAGCGGTTTGTTCGACGTTAATATATGTCAAGGTGGCGGGGCAGTTATACTTTACACAACACTTTCTACTTGGTATGATGCTCCAAGACAATAATTTAATGTACTTTGCCTTGACCATATTTAGGTTTATAGCTGCAAATAAACATTTGATATTCAGCTTTGAAGTCTGATATTATAATCCTTATGCTTTAAGTGTCTGTATGGCAGGGTTATTCAGCTCCAATTCTTTCCATAATGTAATCTACAGGAGTTAGGCTTTACTTAAGCATGTAGCTGCCATTAATGACATTAAAATTGTTTTTAAAACAAATCAGTCTAGATTTTTGAACTGAAATCTCACTACATTTGAAATTTTCTCCTCTTTTTATTGCGTTTTTAAGAAGTAAACTAAGATGTAGTTCACATTTTATTTGTGTTCCATTTTCAGCTAATAATAAAACATTTTAAAGCCTATGTAATCAATAAATGTAAATAATAATAAAGCAGTTGTTATAATCATTTTTTTTTTCTTTTTAAATTTTCAGAGCCACCAAAGGCCAGATATACAACAAGGCGAAAATCAGTATTTGCAGAAGCATATGATCCTGAAGAGGATGAAGATGATGGAGAAAAGGTAAGCTTTATATACTATATGTGAAATGAAACACATGTAATAAAAATCGACTGCTTTGATATTTATTTTTTAATAAATAAACCAAACATTGAATGTGCCCTAGATTTCCCTGAAATGTTTTGAATCACATTCATAAATTTTTTATTGCCATGAAATTGATATACAATTTATTTTAAAGATCAAAGTCCAGATGAATCAATTTTTTTTTTTTGATTGGTCTTTCTTGTGGTTTAATTATCAGAAATCATTTTTTCAAATTATTAATTTTGTTTTATTTTTTGTTTCAGATTGTCTTTCCAAAATCAGATGCCCAAAGAAAACGATTGGCAGACAGTGTGCAAAATATTCTTTTATTCAGATCTTTAGATAAGGTACATAAATTATGACTTTGTTTTTCTTTCAAACTTAATTTTTTTTTTTTTTTTTTTAAATAGTTATGCACATATTTGATGTATTTGCATTAGAGATTTTTGACTTTGATTTTTGATTGCCTTCTATGCATTAATTTTTTTTCTAGGAACAAATGCAAGAAGTTCTTGATGCAATGTTTGAAAGGCAAGTTGAGCCGGAGGAATGGATTATACATCAAGGAGAGGATGGTGATAACTTTTATGTAATTGAGAGGTAATATTTGAATTCAATGATATCTGCATGGGTTAGAAAAATGCAATAATAGGCATAGCATAAGCCTGGAACAAACTTAACAGTATAAAGTTACAAAACAGATCTCAGTATATAGCACACATCTAGCAATATTTTCAAAAATATGATCATGCTACATCCTATTTTGAATAGAAATTTTAAATGATTGTGATTGTTGTTTGTATCATTCACAGAGGTATTTTCCACGCTTATGTATTACGCGAAGGTGAGGACACTCCCATACATGTGCACACATATGATAATAGCGGCAGTTTTGGAGAATTGGCACTACTATATAATATGCCGAGAGCAGCTAGTGTGAAAGCAATAACTCAGGGCGCTCTTTGGGCTATGGATAGACACACATTCCGTCGTATTATATTGAAGAGCGCTTTTAAGAAAAGAAAGATGTACGAGCAGCTCATTGAAAGTGTTCCTATGCTAAAAGCTTTACAGGTAATATTATGAATGAAAGTAATATTGTTGCTAACTATATGTCATCAGATAAAATGTTTTTAGATTATAATAAGTACCATAGGTCAGTTTGGCTCATTTATGTGTCATTATCATACTGTAACATACAAATTTTAGACTTTTCGATAATCAAAATGATTCATTTTAGTTAAATTTTACCCCTTCAACCAATTTGAAGGGCGTTATGTTTATCGCTTCGTCTGGTTAATGGTCTATACGGCTGGCTGGCTGGCTGACTGACTGACTGCCGTGTGGCACGATTTTGGAATTCCCTTGTAACTTTGAAACGGAAATATGTAGAAATCTGAAAATTTCACAGTTGATTCTACATATTTTCCCGGAGGCCCTGTTGTAATTATCTTTTCGAAATTCCAAACAGTTTTTGAGTAAACCGAGAAATCCGAAAATATTTAAAATGTACAAAACACATAGCTTTAACTTATGGCGGAAGAAAAAAAAGAGAAAAACGGAAGGGTTTCGTTTCGTAGTGAGAAACTTTTTTTTTTCAGTGATGACCTATTCTTTTTTTGGGCTTATCCGACAGAGGAAGGTCCAACGTAATGTTTAAAATTTTCAAAATTAAAATCGGACAATATCAACAGGAATAAGGGGGTGTCAAAGTAAAGATGGTTCACAGGGTAGTACTCATATCTCGAATATTTCTGTGATAGTAATCAGAACCTTGAAGTGAGCCACATAAGATGACGGCAAAGCCCATTGACCATCGCATAAGCGTTCAGTCATTTTATAATTTTCATTCAACAGTGGAATGTTAGAAGGCTGGCGGTTAATACGAAATAACATTATTATCATTTAAATTAAATTATAAAAATAAAAAAAGATGGAAGAATGTAACTTGTGAACAGCTGATTTTTTTTTTCTTTTGAAATTATTAGTTTTTGTGGAGTAGGCCTAAGCATTCTTAAATAATTTTTTTAAAAGAAATTAAAAATTAAAAAGAATTAATTAATGGGTGTTGCATTACAAATCCAACGGGAAATTAAACAGGGGTCCGAATCCGATGCCGGTGCCGGCCTCAGCCGGCTGAAATCTCGGGTGGATGCCAATGCCGATTCCATATTATTTATTTAACTCCCGATTCCGATTCCGATCATATCCGATGCCGCCTCTGATTCCGATTTTAGTGAAAAAAAAAAAGTCGTGGAGCCTAGACGATTTTTGAAATCAGGGTTCCGAATCAAATGCCGGTGCCGATGCTGATGTCAGCCGCGGCCGCGCCTAAATATCTCGGGTCGATGCCGATGCCGATGCCGATTTGGGATAATTAAAAAAATCCGATGCCGGCAACGGCATTGACACCGGCTTCTGTATCGGACCCCTGATTTTAAAAACAATCTAGAATGGCTCTATGACTTTTTTTTTCTCCACTAAAATCTGGATCAGAGACGGCATCGGATATGATCGATGCCTGGTGGCGTCGGCATCAGCATCGGGTGTAGGTGCCGGAATCGGAATCGGGAGTTAAATAAATAATATGGAATCGGCATCGGCATCGGATTCGGACGCCTGATCTTGAATAATTGATAAATAAGAATGGAGATCGATTTCTTGAGTAATTGAAAATTTATTATTTTAATGGAAATCTTGCAGTAAACTTGTGAATAAGAATCTGAATATATTTCGTGAACAGCTAAAAATTGGAATCTTGAAATAAATTTTGCAAATAGGAATCGGAATTGGGATCAACTTTTTTATTTAATAAAAAAAGAAAATTGGAATAAGAACGACAAACAGAGCAAAAATTCTCAATTGGATTAGGACTCGGAATAAATCGAGTTAGAAAAAAATTAATTAGTCAGAATCAGAATGAAAATAAAAAAAATTTGCAATTAACTAAAATGCGCAAAATAAATCGTCAAAAAAAAAAAAAACCTTCAAAAATTAATGTAATTTAAAAACACTGAAATGCGTTAAATAAATAAATTTTAAAAAAAAAAGAATACCCCTTCAACAAAAAGAACTAAAAAGCAAAAAATAATTTTTTTTTTTTAATTTTTAAAAAAGAACTGAAAGGCAGAAAACGAGATCAATTTTCACTATATAGGTAAGAGTTTGATTTCCCGAAAAAATGAACCATGACCTTCAGATTTGAAAAATTTTCACTACACGCAATAAATAGGCCAATAAAAATGCATTCAAAGGACAAAAGAAGCGCAGGAAAAATTTTTGTTGAAGGAGCAAGTTTTAAAAAAAAAGGGAACTTGCTCCTTCAACAAAAATTTTTCCTGCGCTTCTTTTGTCCTTTGAATGCATTTTTATTGGCCTATTTATTGCGTGTAGTGAAAATTTTTCAAATCTGAAGGTCATGGTTCATTTTTTCGGGAAATCAAACTCTTACCTATATAGTGAAAATTGATCTCGTTTTCTGCCTTTCAGTTCTTTTTTAAAAATTAAAAAAAAAAAATTATTTTTTGCTTTTTAGTTCTTTTTGTTGAAGGGGTATTCTTTTTTTTTTAAAATTTATTTATTTTTAAAATTATTGTTTCAAATGCGCCGTAAAAGCAACTAATATTTCATTTTGTAAATATCCATACCTTTTTCTCAGTCATACGAAAGGATGAACGTAGCAGATGCTTTGATGTCGAAATCATATTCAGATGGGGAAAGAATTATAAAGCAAGGGGATTGCGCAGATGGAATGTATTTCGTTGAATCCGGAGACATCAGAATTACGATATTGGGCGATAACAACCAAGAGATTGAAGTCAACAGAATCCATAAAGGAGGGTATTTCGGTGAATTAGCTTTGGTAACTCATAAGCCAAGAGCCGCTTCCGCTTACGCAGTCGGTGATGTAAAACTCGCATGTGCGTAGTAAACTAATTTCTTAAAATAAAATATTAAAAAATAACTTGATAAATTTTTGTAATTTTTTTTCTTGTTTTAGTTTTGGATGTAGAAGCTTTCGAACGTCTTCTCGGTCCGTGCATGCAGATTATGAAACGCAATATCGACGACTACGAAGAACAGCTGGTTAAAATATTTGGATCAAAATCTAACATCACCGACATTCGATGAAAACCTTGTGCCGTAGTTCCTCATTGTACCTTGAAATCTTTTATTTTTATCCCCTTGTACCAAAATTTCTGGATCTCTTTACGCTTTACCTTTTCAAATCTCGACTTTTAAAAGATCTTTTTTTTTTTTTTTATTGATATTAACGTGAAAATTTTTCGTTTTTAATTTTTATTTTTCGGTTAAATATTTTTTCTTAATATTTTTCTTTTTCTAATAATATACACCATATCACCCGTCGAAAAGAAGCCAGTGTTATTTATTCGTTTAACTGTTGATGAAAAAGAAAAAAAAATCATCCAATCATAAGTGTATATGTTTTTATATGGATTTAACTAATACGGTATTAAAAAAAGTTAACAACGGCCCTTCTCGATACAAAGAGAAAAAAAACTGATATTGGTCAAAAATATTATATAAAACCGTCTTCCTAAACTGCAAAGTGTAAATTTTGCCAAAACGGTCCCGGATTCACATTTCGATTTTCCATTTTTTTTTTTTTTTTTTATGAACGCTGGACGTTTTCCGAATTTTAGCTCGGGTCAACAGGGAACGCTTAAGGGTCGAAAAAAAAAATTTTTTTTCATTCGAGACTGAAAAGAGGAAGATTTCATTATTAAAGCTAGTCTTCCTTATGGATGTTTAAACTATTTTTTTTTTTACAACAATTATTTAAGCATGGCAAATATTTAGAAGATCTGATCTTTGTTTTTTTAAGATATTTAAATAGTTTGTAACGTTTTTTCGAAAAGAAAAGCAATCCGGGACCAAAGGTAAAAACTTTTTAAAGGAAAATGGCGATGAAAAGAATTTGTTTTATTTTATTTTATTCTATTTTATTTTTGACGATGTTTAAATCTAGTATTTACACAAAATTAATCTCAGTATTTAATTCAAAAGTAAGTTTTAGTTAATTTTTCTATGGGATGAGGGTATTCGAGTCTATTCTTTATTTTATATTTTTATTTTTATTGTGTTAAAATTCATTGCTTTATGAACTATCGATATTTGAGAAACATATCAGAGTAAAAAAAAAAGCATGGGCCGATTTTTTTGTTTGTTCGGAGAGTTCCCGGGCTATGTGTATATTGACTTATTACTGTTTATGTGTTATTTGTGAATTTTATCGGGAAAGTGTTTTGTTATTTGAGTTATATGGATGTTTAATTATAGATATATTAAAAAAAAATTAAAAATAAGCGAAGGAGCCGTTGAAAATGCTGAAATCTGTTTTCAGCATTTATAGGAAAAATGATTTTTTTTAAACAATGTTTTTTTATAAAAAAAATAGGCAGATTTTTTTTTCCGTTAAAGAATGAAGATCTATGCAAAAAGTAATAATTATTATTTTCTTTTCTTTTATTAGCAAAAATTTTGGCAATAAACACGAAGACGTTTTTTTTTTTTTTTTTTTTGGTTATGAAATAAATTTAACGATCGGGAAATTAATTAAATAATCGAATCTCAGGATGATATTTATATTTTAAATTTGCCCTTTTTTATACAAAAACATTGCTTGGGCAATTTATGCCAGATAAAAAAAATATATTAAAAAAACAAGAGTTTAATAGTTGAAATGAATTTAAAAGGGAATTGAAAAAAATTTAAAATACTGAATTTTAAAATTGACGATAATAATAATAATAATTTAAGAAGTTGAAAAACTTGAAAGAATTCGATATATCGCTTTTTAGCTGTGATTAATTTGATTTTTTTTAAAAATAAATTCTGTTTAATCTATAAAACCAGTTTTTAAAAATTATCGTGCCATTTTTTTAATCACGGCTGAAACGTTTATGAAAAATTATTTAAAATTAAAAGGTTTTTCGTATTAAGGACCAAAAAAAAAAAAAAAAAAAAAAATCGAATAATTATGTATAAAGAAATTATATATATTATTGGCAAAAGAGGCTGCAATTGAAAAAAAAAATAGTTCTAAGTATTAATTAATAATTGTAAATTTAATAATTTTTTGAAAGAAAACAAACATAACTGCACAGTATGTAAAGATGGTATTTTTTCCAATAGTCATTATGCAATTATGCAGATGGTTTTCATTTTTTTTTTAAAGTTGTGTGATATGGAAGGAAAAATGGATGAATTTGAATTTAATTCGGATTTTTTAATTGAAAATTCCCGCAAAATTTACAGATTGGAGAAAAATTAGTACAGTGGAATCTGTTTAAGATGCGTCAGCATATAACTCGATTCCTGGTTTAATGCGAATTTTACTTTGTACAAGTACGTACTGACATAAAAGGCAGTGCAACAGAAATCACTTAAAATACGAAATATGCATTTTATCGAGTTTACTTTAATTTGCGGTACTCATTTATCACACCAAAAATTTCCTGACCCTTGGAACACGTCTTAAATAGATTTCACTATATTTTATACGGATATCGTTCTTTAATATTTAAATTTTATTAATGAATAAGGTATTAACTGCATTTGTTAAGTAAAAACGGAAATTTTTTAAGACAGTATGAAATTGAACTAAATATTATCAGTCATCAGGTTCCAGTGTACAAAATTTTTAATTTTAAATTTAAAAATTAATTTTTTTATTTTTATGAAAGGCAATAACAGGCCAAATATGAAATAACAGTTTCATTGAGTTAAGTTTAGTTCGGTTTACTTTACTTTACTTTACTTATTTATTTATTTAAAATCCAAAAGTAGTAAACCTAAACTAGATAAAGGATGAAAATCTGGTATTTGAACCAGCTTTTAATTTAAATTTGAAAAGGAAAGGGAGAGGCACACAGATATTGAATAGTGTCCGTCAGGAATCAGGATGATTTTTCGTCTTTACCGAAGTACTGAAATTAATTTCATTTGATTCCTTGCTGCTTTTATTAGGTGGCTGGGTATATCGTAAATCGTTTTTTCTTTGTTTCGAATTTGTATTCCGATTTTGAAGTTTGAAATCGTTATTTAACTGGCTGAACTGTTACTTTATTAGCACAAGCCACGGGAAATGACGGTTTCGGAATTTTTTTTTTTTGGCCTAATCATCTTCATTATGCTAGAGAGAAGCAACAAGATATGCTGTTATGAACGCTCAAAGACTAGCCGTCATTATTTAAATTTTTTTTCTATAGTTATTTGTATTCGTTCAGCTAAATCGACATTTACGGTTTTTTTTTAAATTAATGGTACCATTCATAGATACCGTTTTAAAAACTATCTGAATCAGCATTTTTACAAAACTTAGTTTTAATCTAGTCAGTTTAATTTAGTTGGAACGGATATGAAATTAATAATTTTTATTTTGAAAGTATTACATACACGTATAACATGTTATTTGCATTCTGTTACAAAGTATTCTTTATTATTTACCTTTAGTATAACATCACAAATGTATTTTTAAAATTGAAGAATGATTATTTTTTGAAGCTGGAAAAGCCTCGAAAAAAAAAACAATTAAGGAAAGAAAAGTAGATATTGAACCCGGAAAGGCAAAAGCAGCCTCACTAACATTCCAGGTGAAAGATCAGCCAGCATTCAAAGAATTTTTTTAATCACAGATTTTTCGTTTAATTACATATTTTCGTTCTTAAAATCACATCACTCTTCTTTTTTTTTTATCTCTTTTGAAAATCTGATGTAAATCAATGTGGAAAAAAGGAAAAAAAAATTGATTGTTAAATGATATAAGTTATCATATAAAGAAAAAGAAAATAAATAATAAAATAATTGTTTAGTATTTGTTAAGAATAATTGAACAATCATTAGAAATTAAATAAAAATGTAAGGGAAAGCGCATCTTGCGAAAAAAAATTGTGCAAAAAAAGTAAAAAAGCACTAAATATCTTGAAATTTCTTTTGGCCAGAGATGTTTGGTGTCACTTTTGATGATCGACTATATCTTGCCTAATGCTTTTTGCTCATCTCAATTTCAAATAAAATTGAAATAACATACTTGCCATATCTTTCGATAAATGTCGAACCAGTGATTCACATCATTTTTTCAATCTTTTAATCATTAATTACAAATTGCCATATATCGTTTTTTTCCTTATACTAAAAAAGTAGCTGTAAACCATCATCTGGTTCTTGGTTGTTATTTTATTTTATTTTATTTTTGTAATTAAGATATTAAGAAAATCTGCAGTTATTAATATTAACTATTATTTATGTATATATGTGTTATATAGTAATTAACCAGATAATTATTTTTTCTCTTAAAAATAAGTTCCTGCATTCTATATTTTTATTCATTACGAGTCACGAAGATGATGGTTTGCGTAAAAACACTTTTTTTTTTTTGATTCAATGTACAAAAGTCACTTTGCAGTTCGACAATCTGGGAAATATATTTACAAAGTTACGCACTGTTAACGTTTTCATACTTTTTTTTTTTTTTTTTTCATTTTACATTTATACGAGCCTAATTGTATAAACTACTACAAAGCCTTTTTTTAAATCAAAAGATGAGAATTGTACAAAATAAATTGTCATTTATTTATATAAATCAATCACTCAGAACGTTGCATTATTTTTGTTTTCGAAGAAAGCTAGAAGAACGATACCTGAAAAAATTGTTTTAAAAGTCCAAAAATTAAGTACTGAATGATTTCCAATTATCTTAATTAAGTTAAACCCTTAAAGAGTTATAATATTTAATTTTTGTCCTAGGATTGAAAAATGTAGTGTATTATTTTTTAAAAAAAAGAGGATATTTCAACCTTTTACATTTTTCAAAATTAGGAAGCATTCATCTTGTATTGAAAATATGAAATGACTCTGGAAAAAATTGTAATAAACAAAGAAAATAGTAATAAAACAAAAAAGTAAGATGAGCTTTAATAAGTATTGCCATTATAGTCGATACATATACTACTGTCGAGCTTTCTGAGTACTCTTCTAGTTCTTTATTATGGTTGTTTTATTAAAATAAAAAAATAAAAAATAAAAAAAACTGATGTTCTATAGACATGGTGTGATAGGCCAATAGAGTATTTATATGTATAATAATTGATGCTTAAAAATTATGTTGATATTTTTATTTTATTTTTCGATTTTTTTTAAATGGAACTAATAAAATAAAGGTTTCATTTAGAAAAAAAGTGGTTTTATTATTTACCCCTACCCCTGTCATAGAATAATTCTTACTACCTGTAGAATATTAGCTATGCTATGAAGCAGGAGCTTACATTTATTAGAGGGCACACAATACATGCATTACTGAAGCTATTGACGGTACATAAATTTTTTTAAAAATACCGTGTCCATGCTCCCATAAGCCCATGTATAGCAGCCATTTTTTCTCAATACTTAGCTTATGCCTTCCCCTTGATTTACTCTCTAAATGACGTCTCATATTAATACGGTTTATAGGGCCTTTAACTGAAGCATTTTGCATAATTTTTGTACACCTTCCCGGGTAAGCAAAGTAAGATTTTATCAACACTCACTCCCCATAGCCGTGTCTACACCTGATGACGCTGATGACTGTTTCGATGACTGTTAAACCCCCGTTCCATGTGTTTAGCTTATGGCAAAGTTGTTGGTATCGACGGTAACAGCTACTAAGTGCAGACACGACTCATTCTTTAGTGTACGTAAACATCAAACTTCTGACCCCTCTCGTCTGCAAACAGTTTCCGTAGAAAATCCGAGAGATTAAAAGTACCGATGTAAATCGATGACAAATAAATTAAAAAAGGAAGAAATCTCAAAATATCCACAAAACACTTGTAGTCACAACGATTGAGCTCTATGAATTCCGTTTAGACAACACCGAGCTCATTCGTTGTGATTTAAAACAGTTGACGCGTTTTCGGGAACCGGGTGAACATCGTTTTCGTTTTAATGTTCGTTTGTTAATCTTTTTATTATAACAATTCAAAATGATTTATCGGAACTCAGTTCAAAATAATTAATTTTTAATTAGGTAAGTTTTGTATTTCTGAGCAAACCATCCATTAGGAAAAACGATGGATTGGAATCCCGCTATATTGAAACTAACCTAACCTTGTTACATTCACTCAAGAAAGCCATCTTTATTTTTAATTTGTCATTTCGATTTGACATAAGTCGTTCATTTACTTTTAGCTCGATTTGTGGCCACAATTCCATTTGATTTGTAGTACTTACTATGAAGGAAGACAATAATTTATTTTGGAAGGAGATTTGAAAATATAAAAAACCGTTTTATTCATTAATTTAGGTAATACGGGTAGACCTGTCTTTATTGAATATCAAAAAGTAAAAAGGCATTCTTATTTATCATAAAAACAAGTTAGATATTACATCTTAATCATGCATAATGATGCATCTACCATAGCAGAAATAATTTAAAATAATAGCAGATTTGACTATAATTTTTGATAATACATGAATTTGATTTTTATTAAAAAATGAAAAAAGAAGTGCCTAGGAATTGTGAAATTAATTGTATTTACAAAGCATTTAATAAATATGAAGCACCACAATAATTTTGTGCATGTTGAAATAAAATAGTCACATTCAACTATTACAAATCTTTCTTATAAAGCTTTATGTAGATTTGTGAACTAATAATAAATTTATTTACTACATTTTAATGTGAATTGTTGATTTCAAAGGGGACATCATCGTTTGCTTACCTTAAATGCCATGTTCCCTTTTTGAAATCAGCAATTCATGTAGGAAAGGAATTTTTGAAATTAAATGGTATTGGCATGCCAATATATTATAATATTAAACGTTAGTTGCTTTAAATTATTGTATAAGTAACAAAAGTAAAACAAGGAAAGGCAATTAGGTTTTATAAAGCATGGCACACTACAATCTAATGAAGCAATTCAGTTTTAGTCACCTCCTTTTTAACATTATTTCTTTAATTTACTTTTTGAACTAAAAGGCAAAATAAATCTGTAAAATTGAGATCTATTTAAAAACAGTTTAAAACAAATAAATAAAGTAATAAATAAAATTAAATATAGCCCTGTTGAGACAGTTAAAAATTGATAAATATTATTTTAGACCATAAAATAAATGCATCGATAAATCCTTAAATGATTTGATGTTAAAAACAAATTCTTTTAAATGTTGCACAAAAAAATAAATAAAAGTTTTCCATTCCATCTGCAGTCCTGCAAGCCATGGATGAACAATGAAAATGAAATAAGTTGGAGGAGTTGAATCTCACCAATCATAACCAAGTGTAGAAACGACTCCTCCACTTAATCCAAATTGCATTTACCCCTGCAGTCGACATAAAAAAAAAAAAAAATCTTTTTGAATTCCAATCCTGCTGAAATAATAACGTTATGAGTCTGCAGAAAATTTTTGTATCCAGATGATCTTACATTATTACTGAGCTGGAAGAGTTAGATCTGGCAGGTGGAAATGCAAGATCAACACTTCCAGCGCAGCAAATAATGTATTATTATTTTTTTTTAAATCCCATCTTCATATTTCCATTTTGAGTAAACAAAATATCGTACATATGGTCGATAATATTGTGCCGCATAAAAAAAAAACACCTGTAAAAATGTTATATCGTTAAAAGGGATGATTTGTACGATAATCTTGATCCATATGATTCCACGTCGTGTGCTTTCGGTAAATCCGATGACGTAATGTTAAAGATAAAAAAAATATAAAAAAGAAAAAAAAAATCACAAACACAAAAATATAGAAAAAATATTTTTTTTTAAAAAAGTACGAAAAGTAAAATTAAAAATTTGAAATTAAAAAATTAAAAAATTAAAATTTAAAAATAAAAAAAATTAATGTGCACATGTTAACTGGAAGAGTGTCACAGACAGAAAGGATTCGTATCTCACCTGATGGCATGCCATCCCGTAAAGTGACGAAAGTACAGAAAATCAAACACGCTAATCATTTTTTTAAAAAAATAAATAAGCAAGACCAATAAAATCGATATCGCTAAGCCAATAATGATTCACGGAGATATTTATTAAGTAAACTCTTACTTTGTATTTTTTGTCCCAAAAAAAAATTTTCAACTCTTTTTTTTTATTACAGGAAAATTAAAACAAAATTATGCTACGTACTAAATTTGACTGTAACTCCATTGTTTCTTTTAGCTTAATATTTGTAATATTCTAAAGATAATTCTAAAAAATTTTATAATTCACCAAAAAAAAAAAAACTAAAAATTTGTGAGTACATTTTTAATTATTGCTTCATCGGTATCATTAACCTTTCCGTTCGTAAGTAAATATCCGAAAAATAAACGATATAAACAAATAATACAATGATAGATTATAAAACGTTAAAATCCGAAACTCGATAACGGAGATCCGCGAAAATTGAAAATTGAAAAATTTTTTTTGCCTGAAACTTGCGCGAATCAAATAAAAAATAATGAAAATTCGATCTACAAACTTTTAAAATGTGCCAAATGAAGGTTTGCATCTCTATATATATGTGTCTGATCGAAAATCCACTTGACTTATGATCAACACAATTTCGACGAATGTAAAGTGGCTTATCGGGGTTTCCTTAGAGATCGGTAGATAACGGGGAAGGTCTAACAGATAAACAATGGACATGGAATGATGCGTCTATTTCGAGCTTTAGATAAGATGGCTGGAAAATTTGCAAAAGAAATAAAAAATGAAAGATAAACCTTGTACTTAGCGATTTGCCGTTTGGCAAAATCGAAGAGAAAAAAAAAAGTTCAACCGGAAAAATGAATCGTCCGATTTTGTTTGAGAGGTATTGCGTTATTTCTGATATGAGTACGTTCACACCGGGTCATAAACATCCCAGATTAGTTTTTTTTTTTGTCAAAAATAAACTTCCGTTGTTTCCATAATCGATATCGAGACCGGCGAAAATCGAATTTTATTTTATTTTTTTTTTTTAAATCTCTAGAGGAAAAGAAGGAAGGAATTTTAAAAAGATACATAATCCCGATGTTACCAAGGAAAACTCAGTCTATCGGGGATTATTAAGTTTAAGAGATTTGGTAATTTCGAAAATGAAGAGGTAAAGCAAACAAAACTTTATCAAATAACTGTTTAAAAAAATGTATATGCTAAGGAAACAGGAGATGCATGTAATATTGACATTGGCGCAATGATCTAATTCCTGTTTTATCTGATCGATTTCTTGTTAAAGATTCTACGATGAGCTGTGGAATGAGCAAACATTGCTTCCGACTTATCATATGGTTTTATTCATCATCATCATCATTTTTTTTTTCTTAAATGGCAAAATTCTGAGGATGTCATGTTTATCGGCTGAAGCTTTTATTTTGTATTTATATATTTTTATATTTTTTATTTTTAGATGAGGTGGAAAAATCTACGAAAGTTACTTCGACGAGTAACGTATGAAAAACAAGAAGCGGAAATCATAAAGTGCTGAATAACAGTGATAAGCACAGATGGTCTTTGGTGGTTTTTATTCTTCAATGTCTATGAAGTAACAGCCAACCGCAGCAAAGCTCATAGGATGGGTGCTGGGAGGCCGTTGACTCAGGTAGTTCATACTTACTTTTGGATTTTTCTTTTAGAAATAAAAATGGCTTTGAAACAGGAAAAAACAGCAGCAGAATTATGATGCAAAAAAGTAGTGCAGGCTAGAAAGGGAGAAAGGTTCGAAAATGGATGAGCTGTCAAGGAATGTTGACTATATCTGAATCTTGAAACTTTTAAACCCCAGTAGTAATTCCGGCATACCTTGAAGTGTCGAATCGTATAGTTTTGGTCTTTGTTCCAATTTTATTAATTTATTAAGTCTTTGGAACATAGGAAAAAAAAACGACTCTCTGCATATTGGCAAAAGATTACTAATTGCAAACAAGGTCCTAGTCCCCGTCACCTATAATTGGGAGCTATTTATTGTTTTAAAAAAATCTTTTTTTTCTTGAAATTGAAGATGCCATTTTGAGGACAGTTTTAACCTGATAGATTTGTAAAGAAATGACTGACAGTACACTTTCCAATTTAGGGGCAAACTGACAAAATTTACCGGTCAGGCAATACTTTGAAACGGCCCATGCAAGTTGGAACAAAAGGGAGAGACCCAATCAAAAAAACTCATGGATGCAAACTGGAGGAATATACTTCGATTTTAAGACTTTTCGCACCAATTTTCCATTTGATTTCCATCAGCTCGTGGTGGAAATCTCAAGGAAAATTGGGCGGAAAAGATTTAAAATATTTGTGTATTCCAGTTGGATTTTTTGTCAGGGACGTGTTTCTCTCTCTATCTGTATTAAAAAGAAAAAGAAAAAAAAAAAAAAAAAATGACAGTAAAAAATTAATTGAGGAAAGAAATTTTTCTTTGGCTGCGTTCTTGGTCTCTTAGCAGGCCACCTTTTCGGCTCACTATTGAATCGCCCTTCGGGCTATTGCTTGAACGGTTCTTATGAGATTCAATTATTGGTAGCTAGCTTGAAGAGCTAGTTGAAATGTAAATAAAACTTATTAGGGGAAGTCGTTTAAGTGTATTGGAAAATTGTTTCAAAAAGCAGCTAAAATTTATTATTGTATTTATTTAAAATAAGAGAGGAAAAAAAAAAAAAAAAAATTGGAATATAAAATTAATACTCTTGACCGAAAACTGGACCCATTTTGTCTTTTAAGACTTTCGTCCACAGGGTCGGATGGTCGGAATAATTTGCAAGCTGGATTCGAAACCGCGTACCGAATTCAAATTCGCGTGCTGGGCTTATTTTTAGCAAAAGTAGAATAGATTTTGAGTGCTGGCTGAGATTTCCGTTTGCGTAATAAGTACCAGACAACGACATAAATAAGGGTTTTCGGCCACGAAAAAATTAAGTATGTCTGCCTTGCATGCTAAATGCTTTTAAAAAGGAAAATAAAGCTTCCTGACACGGATTCCAGTTTGACTTGATGAGGATGGGACTACCTGTTGGCGACTTAAAATTAGTGGTCCCCCCCCCCAAGATAATGGTCTTGTTTTCTTATTTCGTCCTTGCGTGCTAAGAACTTTTTAAACGGACCTACCCGTCCGGAAAGGTTAAAACTACTGGATCGCGATATCATTTAGGATTCCTAGGCTCCACAAAAAATGTAGCAAATGTACTTATGTACTTATTTGATGGTGCTTTGTCCCCTTTTAGCCATAAAAAGCGTGCTAGCCACGATTTTGATCGGTCAGTGAGGCTGATGAGAACTACCGTTATTTGCCACAAATAGGTTGGATAGGCTGGATCCCCAGTTTTGTATAGCGATCCGGTAGTTCTAACTTATCAAGTCGAACTGGAATACAGGCTAGGACGCTTGATATTCTATTGGAAAACCACCGAGGCATATAGCGGGACTCAGCTTCTAATGCGGAGTGCAGCGTGTTGTTTTGATTCCAGCATGCAGGGGATTTTAGGAATACTCTCTTCAAGATCCCTTTTATTTATTCTTTTGTATGAAGCTTATATATCACACTGGGGCTATTTTTGCCTGAGAAGGCACTATTGCCTTTCAAAATCCAAGTTTTCTGCACTGGAAAAAGAAGAAGAAGAAGAAAAAAAAAAAAAACTTCGGTAAAAAAACTTCGTATTTTTATTTTAACAAACCCGGTCCACACACTCTTTATGGTACTCTTTTCATGTTAAAAAGTTAAATAAAAACACACGTTGCTGTGGCAATATTTGTTGATCGTGTTATTACTAGGGTGTCTCTTAAAAATGTAAATATGGAATTTAAAAACGTTCGCCCCCTGAAAAATTTCTAAATAAATAAATAAAAACATGTCCCGAAAATGGGCTTTGTAACTTGTTTCTAACCCGTGCCTCTGAGGCCTTGCTTTTTCCCATATAAAATGCATGGGGATTTTCACGACAATCCGATATAATTTTTTAAGTAAACAAAAAAGGTAGGGAAAATTCTGCCAGTATGGTGGATCAATGCCTATGAGAAGGGCTTTCCATAGGGCCTATCCCGGACTTTCTCCCCTGACTAATAACGGAGTTCAAAATTGAATTTTTCTCATTTTTAGCCCCCATTATCTCCGTTATTAGTCAGGGGAGAAAGTCCGGGATAGGCCCTATAGAAAGCCCTTCTCATAGACATTGATCTACCATACTGGCAGAATTTTCCCTACTTTTTTTGTTTACATAAAAAATTATATCGGATTGTCGTGAAAATCCCCATGCATTTTATATGGGAAAAAGCAAGGCCTCAGAGGCACGGTTTAGAAACAAGTTACAAAGCCCATTTTCGGGACATGTTTTTATTTATTTATTTAGAAATTTTTCAGGGGGCGAACGTTTTTAAATTCCATATTTACATTTTTAAGAGACACCCTAGTTATTACTTACAAGTAAAAATATGTGGACCGATTTTCAAATATAATTGTGTTAAAAGTACAACAAAATTTTTTACTGTGTAAAATTCACTTTACAAAAAAGAGTACTTCTTACTTGTGGTCAAAATCCATGTTTACCCTACACAGTAAAAAATTTTATGTTAAAATTGACACATATTGTATGTCCAAATCGGTCTACATAAATATTTTGTTAAGAAAAATAACACAATGGTTTTGTTTAATGTTCTGCGTCCATTAACGATTGTCATTTTTTTGCTGTTTACAAACAAGTTTTGTTGATTTTTTAACATAATAACTTAACATAGACTTTATGTAGACCGTTTTTAACATATTTACATAATATTTTTTACTGTGTATGACATTTTTACATTTTGGCAGGGTACTTTAAAATATGATTTTTAAGGAGGATGAATTTACACTTATAAAGCCAGAATGTTTTGACATTTGTTCTTTTTTCGGTACTCTCCCTGAAAACTGTTTGAGCGGAATATAAATACTCAATTTTACAATGAGGGATCTTTAAAAAGAGTTCTAAAAAAACCATCTGGCTAAAGTGAGAAACCATTCGGATTGTTTTCGTGGTACGATTTCTTTAAAGGAAGAACGGTTAATCGTTAATGTAATGCACTTGTCCGAAATTATATATAATTTATATATAATTTATATATAGTTTATATATAAATATCGGAAAAACCGATAATATAAGTTGACTATAAGTGCAGCAAATGTTTTTCGTTGTTTCCAATCTAAACAAAAATGGCTTACAAATTTTATATCGTGATTAACTCCAAGAAACATCTCTTATAATGTATTTAGGTACATTCGTTTATTTTTTCAGTTTTTGCTTTATCGACCGCAGGGAGAATAAAGCATTGTTTTTAGCACAAATTTCAGATTTTCAGTTTTTGATATTTTTACACGTTTTGAAGTCCCCTGATGCCGAAAACAGCAAAATTTGGATGGTGGCCGTGTGTGTGGATGTGTGGATGTGTGTATGAATGTATGAATATATGTGGAAAAAAAAGTGTCTGTCCGTCGAAAAGCAGAAAAACGAAAGAACGGATCTCGATGATTTTTGGTGGGTAGCAACTTCTAATGAAATGTAGGTGCTGATTAGTTTTTGAGCCAAATCGGTTCGGCGGTTCGGAAGCAGTGAGTGAAAATGTTAAATTTTCAACAATTTCAAGATCTTTTTTGACTATACATCGCGAACGCAGCCACCGATTGAGTCAGATTTTCGTACTGCAGTAGATATTCATCCAGATACGCTACCATTGAAATTTGGTTAAATTCTGTTGAGTGGTTCAGAAACGGTGAGCAGGGCTAAAAGTATGGGTATAGGCCTAAAAACCGATATCTCCAACTTTTGAAACGTCACGATATGACGTCATCGATTACCTTAACAAAGCGATTTGGATGCTGATTGGCGGGTTCCTCGTGGGAGCTAACGAAAAACTAGCCGTGTTTTTGAGAATAGTTTCGGGGTTGAGGATTCCGAATCTGAAATTATTTTTCCGAAATTCGAATTCTTTATGCCCGTACTCGGTTTTGATAGACCTCCGATCGAAAAACTAACCATATTTTTGAGAATTATTTAAATAGTCGATAAAGCAATTTGATCGGTTCTCCGATCTCATTTTTTTTTTTTTTTTTGTGATATTTATAAACTTTGAAAGTGTTCAAAAAGTGCGTTTGCTTTTAAAAGGATCCCGCCATCGATATTTATCATTTGTTCCTGCGTACAAGATCACTTGCGCCACGCCCGCTCTTTAACATTTTAATATACAAGGGTTGTTGAATCACGTCATATAAACATTCATATAAACTTATGGTTAAATGAAGTTTCCGGTAAGTAAATATTTTTTTTATTATTTATAAATCACTTCATAAGGTGTATCGTCATATAACCTGACTTGAAAAAATTCTCCATTATTCTTATGCATGTGTTATACTTTAATAATCTGATTTAAATTTAACGTGATTACCCTATTGTTACTATCACTTAAGGTTAGAGATCATATACAATTTTTTTTTGTTTTTATTTTTCAATACTCAGTCGTTATTATTTATTTATTTATTATTTATTTATTTATTTTTTTTTTTTAGATATTTTTAATTTTTGCGAGCTTGTTCATCTTTTGCTCGGATGGGTTCATAGTCAAAAGAAGTTTCAAGGATGAATCCGTTTCTGATTACCTGACAGAAGTAAGTAAGCATAAAAAATTTTGATACCGTCAAACGGGGGAATGATGTCCGGTCAAAAACATATTTGCAGTTAAGCTCATGATATAATTAGAAAGAAGCGAAAGATACACTCAGATAAAAAAGGCTAATGCGAAAGCAAAAATGCCTTGTGACAAAATATTTTCTTACAAATTATGCGAAAACAATAAAAAATATATTGACAAGAAACAACCTGTCCGTTGTCGTGAAGCATTTTTGTTTTGCTACAAACACTCCGGTTTTGTTGCAAGACAGAACCTGTTCAAAACATTTCGTTTTTCTGAATGTATAGCTATGTGCAATGTGTGTCTCATTTTATTGTCCGCCCGAGAAAAAAAAAAGTTATAAGTACGGCCAACACGTTATAAAAACTTATAACAAGATTATGTTTTATCATCTTGTTATAAGTTTTTATAACGTATCGGACGTACTTATAACTCACTTTTTTTAGGGCGTACTGCCTATCCAAGAATCTTTATTTTTTGAACCGAACATCTTGACTCCTTCGGTCAATATTCCATTATAATTTTAATTTTTTATAACATTATTTTTTATTTTTATTTCGATTTTATTTTTAGAGAATCTGCTGGTGGAATGAAGTCTGCAAAGAAGAATTCCAAACGCAATTTAGATGCAAATGTCCAACTTGGTCATTTTGCAGAAGCCCCGGGAGGTATTATAACGCATTTTGTTCGGTAGCGGAAACCGGGTATATTTGGAATCAACCATCCGTTAATTGGGGGATCGCTGTGGAAGAAGTTTAGATAATATGATTATTTTTCATTTCCCTTATCAATCATATTTTGCATATTTTAAAAAAGATTATTTTTGCACTCTTTTTTTATCTATTAAATAATTTAGTCAAACATCGTGAAGCACTGCCTGTTATTGAAAAAATTTTATCATATGAGTAGCGGGGGAAAAAAATTGTCATTATGGCTTTTCACTATCATCAAAAGACTGATTATATAACTGTTTTTTCCTTCATATGCGAATCCATTTAAATTATAATGCGTAATAAAATCGAAAAAAAAAATATCTGTTGTAATGTTATTTATTTTAAATGATTGTTGTCTAACCGCATAAGCGGTCAACAGTAAACAGTAATGGATAAAATCACTGTTGTACTCTGTTAACTTTAAAGTTGTGTCAATATAAAATATATTTTATGTTTGTTAAGTTTGGGTGTTATTTAAATCTTCAATTTGTTTAAGGTTTCGGCCTTCGATTTGGCTAAAAGTCCCGATTTTTAAAATCCGTCTGCACTCAGGAAAAAAAAAATAAAAAATAAAAATAGTAATAATAATAATAACTAATGCGCTCGAAAAAATTTGTTGTGACAGAACATTTTCTTAATAACCATGCGAAAACCATAAAAATATGTTGTAAAACTAACTTGTGCATTGCCACAAAGCATTTTGACTTTGTTACGAAACATTGCTGTTATTTAGCAAGACTGATTTTGCCCAAAGGGTGCAAATTCACTATGGAATGTTGGACCAACATGTTGGTACAACATGTTTGACAAACGAACGAATCGACTATTGCAGAGTTTACTCCTACGCCGAAATTAGTGTGGAATGTTGGTCCAACAAGTTGGTACAACAAGTTGGTAAAACAAGTTGGTAAAACATGTTGGTCCAACTTGTTGAACCAACATTTTACACTAGTTTCGTATTTACACTAATTTTGGCGTAGGGGTGCAAATTGACTATGGAATGTTGAACCAACATGTTGGTACAACAAGTTGAACCAACGTGTTGTACGAACTTGTTGGACCAACATTCCACACTAATTTTTGCGTAGGAGTAAATTCTGCAAACATGTTGTCAAACATGTTGGTACAACAAGTTCTTCCAACATTCCAACAAGTTAGTACAACATGTTGGTCCAACATTCCATAATGAATTTGTACCCTAACATTCCACAGTAATTTCGGCGTAAGGGTGCAAATTCACTATGGAATGTTGGACCAACATGTTGGTACAACAAGTTGGACAAACATGTTATACCAACTTGTTGGAATGTTGGACGAACTTGTTGTACCAACATGTTTGACAAGCGAACGAAACGACAATTGCAGAATTTACTCTAACGTCAAAATTTGTGGAAGTGTGGAATGTTGGTCCAACAAATTGGTACAACATTATATAGTCACTATGGAATGTTGTACCAACATGTTGGGTTGGTCCAACGATTCGTTCGATTCGTTCGTTTGTCAAACATGTTTGTCCAACTCGTTGTACCAACATATTTGTTGAACTTATTGTACCAACATGTTGGTTCAACATTCCATAGTGAATTTGCACCCAAAATAACGTTTCCGTTTTCCGAGTGTGATTGCTTTTTTTAATTCTCCAACAAAATTCTCATTCATGTTGAACAGGCTCTGCCCAATGAGAAAAAAAATATTAATATTTATAAAATGTATTTTAAATATTTTTCAATATATTCAAAATATTTTGCAAATATTTTTTGAAACAAAAAGCAATAAAAATATTTTTAGTCATTGTCAAAAGTTTTAAAATATTTTTATGGTTTCTGTTTCAAAAAATGTTTGCATAATATTTTTAAAATATTGAAAAAAATTAAAAATTTTATTTTAGGAAATATTAATATTTTTTTTTCTATTTGGGTGGTAACTGAAAAAATCATTTTTATTAAAAAAAAAAGTCATTGAACAGAAACACACATACAGTATATTTTTTTTATTCTCCGTACATAAAACATGCAATGTTCTCAGTAGAAATAAAATCTATGCGCCGGAGGTCAGCAGATTTATCTCCATCTTAAAAATGTTTAGAGATAGTCCGTTTTGGCTATTTTTTTCAACATGTTTTACGCCAACCTGAGGAGGTAACCGTGTCGTCACATGATATTACAAACAATCAAAACAGATTATCTCCAATCTTAATTAAGACTGAGATAAGTCTAGTGATGGGTAAACTTTTATTATTTATTTTTCTGTATATTTATTCGGTATATTAATTTTTTTCTATACTTTGCCGTACAAAATTTGTGTGAATTATACATCTATACGTGTTTAAATATACGATATATTTATCGTATACTGTATGTACGAGGACAATCACTAGATACTTAAGAGTTGACCTCCGGTGCACGGAAATCTTAATTTTTCTTTTCTTTTATTCCACACATCACTCATATAAATCAGATCACAATAATAACTTAATAAATAAATTAATTTTTTCCCTAATTAAACTATTTAATTTACAAATAAATAAAAGTTTTTCGTTTCACTATGTAAGCATCAAATATAAAACATTTTATTTTTGTTATAACGTTTTTATATTTGGCTAATGTGAGTCCATTTTGGTAATTATTTTGGCCAATTCGTTAACTACTCTAAACTGGCCTTTAAATTAATTTTTAAAAAAATGTCTTTCTTTATTCGTATCTCACGTGTTCGATGTTGATACGATTTAAATTGCTGTCGATTTCGTTTTCCTTCCCTATGTCGTTTTCGACGGAAAACTCTCTATGATTTTCGTCGGCATCTTTCCTGAAAAAAAAAAAGCAAAGGGAAAAAAATTATTTTTTGCCACTCTAGAAAAATCAACTCAATGAAAGGATGAAGAAAAAAAAAGAAAATCAAAACCGGTTTTCGTGATAAATGATATGCATATGAAATACGAGGAAAGGAAAAATGAGAAATGAAACCCGATGTTGATGTATACCAGAAAAAGCAGCATTGAGAGATGAAATTAGTTCTATCATCGATCTTACTCATCTTGTTGTATATGTTGACAATTTTAGAATTAACGCTGCCTGACTGGAATGGAGTCAATTTTTTTTTTTTTTTTTACAAATTTGAGATTTGAGAATAGTTTGTACCTGTATTTATTTTCCTGCGTTGACGTGAATAAGGATTTAGGGCAACTTTTGTAATATTTCCAGCATTCCCCATCTTGCAAACCGGACTTTTCGGCTTCGACATATTCTTCGAGGAGGCTGGCAAACGGAGATCGGCTCGCGCTAAAAAAAAAAAAAAAAAAAAAAAAAAAAAAAAAAAAAAGATTATTTGACAAGAAAATGTCATATTTTTTATCAAACGTTGTTTTCGGTCGAAATCGATAATTTAAATTCCGGTTAAATTAACCATATAATCCTTTCCTGATACTATCGAAGCATTAAAAGATTCATAGATGAAAATGAATAAAAATAAATAATAATTTATGATATTTATTCCGTTATGCATAACTGCAATCATTCTATTGAAATCCAATCGATTTCATATAATTTTATTTAGTTAATAATTTGCGGTTGGTTATCAGGTGTCTGTTTGTTTGTTTATTTATTTTTATATTTAATTCATTTTAATTTTTTTTCTTTCAGGTTCCATTTGGTTTGCATATTTATGATATGCCTTCAGACATGAGGAAAACAACAACGGGGTTTTTCGGCCATAAGGATAATTATTCTCTTGAAAGATGAAAAAAGATGGCGAAGTAGTTGTTCGGTAAGTCTTTTTTTTTTTTTACATTTTTTATTTTAAAGCAAAGGTTTGACCACGGATTGCTAATGCATCTGTACTGACCGTTCTCAAAGTCTGTTTTCCATTTCCCAGTGAAAAAGACTCCTTTGACTTTTAATTTGGAGTCTAGTAGTGCGCATATATCAATTTTTTAAGCACGAATCGAGCTGGTAGGAACGTAAAGATTTTTATTTGTAATTTATTATTTATTATCTGTATTAATTGGGGTAATTTATTACATAAGGGTTACTCTTGATGGCTGCGGTAGTTTATTACCAAATGATTATTGAAGGGTTTTTGCTATTGATTTTATAAAAGTAATAAATTACCTGGATAATAATTTTTCCTGGTAATAAAATCTCATTAAGCTTACGTAATGAATTACCGAAATTAAGCGGCAGTAATAATGGATTACAGGTTAATATAGGTGTAGTAAATGCAAAATTCTTAGAAGATTACGGAAAAAATTTACTCCTTTAAAAAAATTACGGGTAGAATTTTCCGTCCGTAAAAAAATTTCGGAAATTGATTCGAAACACAAAAGATCTTTATTAATTAGTGTTCTGAGTAAAAAATGTTATTGAACATGACCTGTAAATCGAACTGGTGAGGAGTTGTCGCCATTTTTTGGCGAAAAAATCCGTTTTTGGCCCAAAAAATGGAAAATTTGGAGGAATTTGAATACCCCTATTAAGGCGTTGGTCGGGGAAAATCGAGATAGTGAAATTCGTTTTTCTCGGGCTTTTTTTTTTGTGTGTATAAGCAACTAAAAAAAAAAAAAAAAAAAAATTCGGGGCTCCGGACTTACATAAAAACTAAGATTGAAAAATCGGGTTTAAGCGCTAAAAAAGCGCCAACAGCATCTCTGGCGTTGGTCGGAGAAAACCGGGATTGTGAAATTCGTCTTCTATAACGTCAAAAGCACCTATAAAGTCCATTTTTGTAAAATTCAGGTAGGGAAATATGCACCAAATTTTCGTTTCATTAAATGACAAGAAAAAAAATTGTGGTTTAGGTCCTTTTTCTGCTCTGAGACACCACAGTGGTCCGGAAAAAAAAAAAAAAATGGCCAAAACTCATTCCCGAATCTGTGTGAAACTTAGAAAGAAGATGAGGGTGTCAAAATCTTCGATATTTGATGCTATTAAAAACCTGTTGCCCGTGCCCCAAAAGTCAAAATGGCACTCGTAATATGGAAGCCAAAATTTTTAATTATGAATGAAATTTCATGAATATTTTTTTTAGGTGTTTTTGTGGCTGCTGATTTCATATATGGGATAATTATTTTAAAATTCAAAATGCGGACTTAGTATGGCGACAAATGTAAAAAAAGTTAAAGTTGTTAAATTTTCACGAAAATGTGTATTAAGGGGTTTTCGAGGTCGCTAATCTCGAATCCATAAATCGTTTTCCTGGATTTCGAACATACAACCAGTAAATTAATTTTTTTCGATTTATTGAGTCCCTTAAAAATATTTTAGAAAACTATTAGCGGATTCGAGATCAGCAACCTCGAAAACCCCTTCGTACAAATTTTCACAAAAATTTAACAACTTCAACTTTTTTTTTACATTTGTCGCCATACTAAGTCCGCCATCTTGAATATTAAAATGATTATCCCATATATGAAATCAGCAGCCACAAAAACACCTAAAAATAAATATTCATGAAATTTCATTCCTAATTAAAAATTTAGCTTCCATATTATGCCCGCCATTTTGAATTTTGGGGCACGGGCAGCAAGTTTTTAATTACACAAAAATATCGAAGCTTTTGACACCTTCATCTTCTTTCTAAGTTTTACACAGACTTGGGAATGAGTTTTGGCCATTTTTTTTCCAGACCACTGTGGACACCCCTAAATCGTTAAAAAAAATTTCTACATTTTTCTTGCGTTTTTACACTAAAATGAGCCCATTTTTTTGGTAAAAAACAAAATCGGATACACTTTTTTTTTTTGATCGCCCTAATTTGGATGGTTTCTTACTGGAAAAAAAAAGACTATTGGATTTTTATGGGGAAAAATCAGGACGACCTGATTTTGCCCGAAATAGAGAGGTGTTCGGTATATTAAAGAGTGTCCGTTATTAGACGATTATTTCTTTAAAAAAATGGAGACTCAGAGTTACTTTTATCCTATGATTTCAAATGTGGAAAAAAAGCAGAGTGAAATTCTTTGGACCATTTTAAGGGTAGGTTGAAATCTCAATTGACTGGGGCCTGTTGGAAGTGATCGAACTGCCGCCTACAGAAAATCCATCCCCTGAGGCAAATGATTAATGCAGTTGACCAACGGTATAGGATCAGGCATGCAACAGATTAAGGTCATCGTATTTTTCTTCTTTAGATTTTGCAAGTTGTTCTAAAATGGTACATACTTTGAACCTTTGATTCTTTGTTGCATCAGTCACTACAAGTTTGTAAGATTACGAACCGCTGACCAGCACAAACTTTTGAGATTTAGACATACGCTAATCAAATTAGAGTCTTTAACGTAGGACGTACATTGACAGAAATAGAGAACGCTTTTTAAACCATCTGCAGAAAAAGTGTGCAAAATTTTAACCAGAAAGCACGGAAATGCATTAGCATGTTTTTAGATTAATTGAAAAGGGAAGAGGAGAAACTCTTGAAACTTAATCTTAATTTAGCAAACAAATAATTGATTGTAGTTTCTTTCTAATTTGACAAAACCGTTTCAAAGTTTAAAGATCTTTGCCCTGATAACTATCTAATCGAATTAATAATTTTAATACGTTTCCGGTCGTATAAATACAATTTTTTTAACTTACGTGAAAAACAATTTGAGCACTTCACCCAAAAGTCCGAACTTTTCGATTTTACTGTGTCCGTGAGTTTCGCAAATTGCTCTCAACAGGCACGCTTTTCCGTCCATACCAAAATTACTTAAAAAATCTTCTATAACGGTGTAAATTAACGCCCTGAAATTAAAAACAAATCTGTAAATAATTACAACATATGCGCAACTCCTTTTTTTTATATTTCATTTAAAAATTCTCATTGAAAACTTGAACTGGAGTATAATGATTAAGAAAAAAAAAAAAAAAAAAAAAAAAACAAGCTTGGCGTTAAAAATCCCGTGTCGTCCGCTTTAACCGATTCATACCCTCAGGGGAATTTCGCAGCATTAATCTGGAGTGTATACGAAAACTATACGAATTAAAAAATTTTCAAACAAAAAGGCAAGTATCCGGTCTGTCAGTGTTACATCCGTTAGCACGAAATTTATCTGATAAAGAAAAAAAGGTAATGACACCTAAATGGAAAGCTCTGAAGCTTAGGACCGGAGATTCGTGATTGCTTCATGTGACGTCTGTCACCGCAAGCGATCACCGTGGCTACGAGTATGGTTTTAGTTTCGCATCTAAACAAATGGAAAACGTCACGGTTCTTACGAAATCGATTTCCAGTAACTGTCGCCCGGAGTCTATCAATTTTGTGTGAGGGGGGGAGGTTGCGTATTTGGAAAATTTCTTTGTACCTTTCTCCACCGTGGAAATTGGCTTCCGGAGGCGGCGTCGGTGCTTCCCTTTTTTTTCTTCGGCTGTTAATTACTTTAGCTATATAATCCGCCATCATGATTCCAGCGCTTCTCCCTAGGCTCCTTCCCAATATTGGTGGTAGGACCCCGTACGGATTTTGGTTATCTGTTAGACCTAATTTGTCGAATTGAACTGGAAAAAAAAAAAAAAAAAATTAATATATTTCAATTTTTTTTAGTTCGTGAGTAGATTTTTCGGTTTGTTAGTTTTTTTTTCTTTTCGGATTGGAAATGTTGACTGCACCTACTAAACTTTTATCCGAATTTTTAACAGGTTTTTATTTGTATCTTCCTTGACATCTCGCGTCCGAAATTAAAACTCGTTCGGAGGAAATTGCATTTCAAGTAATCAGTGACGTAAAAAAAATTGAAATTTTTTTTTCTTTTGATATCTCATCGAGTTGTGCAAGATTCATTCATAGTCTAAGAAATGCAGAAATTCCGAATACCAGGTCACGATGTGGTTTTTTTTTTTTTTTTTCTCCTTTTTAATTTTTTAAAGACTGGGGCGTGTCTCTCTTTAAATCAAATTAGTTCTAAATATTTCATTTGTAACGTCAGAAAAAAGTGTGAGAAAACTGCTTACTTGTAAACGGAAGACTAATAGACATGTTAGAAAGGAACCCATCTGGAGGGTACCTGACGAACGGCAAACCCAGAGTCGGGTTTATCGTTAAAGACGTGCCTGGAGGTAATGCCAGACGCCCGTCTGTAGTTAACCATAACAGTCTTTTTTGCCTGGAGTGAGGTTTGTTCGGGTTGGTACCCGCTGTGACTTTGACTAGTGGAATGACGATTGTGGCGAGAAGAGCACTCAGCCACATTGCATGCGGTCGCAATTCTTCACCCATGATCTGTAAAGAAAAAAAAAGAAAACATTATTATTTGTGAGTTTGTAGTGCCGGTGCAGTACTGCGTTTATCATTGCAGAAAACAGGACACTTGTCAATCTCCAGGAATTACTGTTAAATGCGGTTCAAAATTCGATACTCCATGAGCAGCAAAATCGGAGACAATTTTTTTTTATGGACATCCTAGTGCTTATAGGCAAAAAAAAAAAAACGCCAAAAAATCTTTTTTTTTTTTTTTGAGAAAAGTCTTATAAACTCCTATAAGATTTTTATATTTTCATTTTTAAGTTTCAGTAGACACCCTGGTTTTTGACCTTATCCCCCTTATCAGACAGAAAATAATTGAAGAATAATTTTCTTATAGGCCTACGCCTGAAATTATTTCTGCTTATGATTTTAAACCCTAAAAGACTGAAAATGACCATTTTTTTTTTAATTAAAAAAGTTTTAGACTTTATATGCTTGCTTGCTTTTACATTTTTTTACTTGTTTTGGGCAAACGTTTATGGCAAAAATCGATTTATCGAGAGGTTATTGTTTCAAGGGAAAACACTCAACCTGTTTTCGATTCCTTAAAGTCTGAATTTGACAACAGTTTTCAATAAAGGATTGCGGCGTTTGTTTAAATAGATGATTTCTTACTTTATCCATGATTTCAAAAATTCAGTTGAAAATCCAGAAGAGTTAAGAGGAGGCTTCACGGCATACCAGGATGAATGGCTGTTTTGTCTAATACTCGATTTACGGTAAAAAAAAAATTAAAATTTTAGGTATCTAACGAACTCCTCTGGTACATCCTGGAATTTTTAGGACAGGTTTAAACTTGTTTAAAAATGTATGAGCTGCGGGAAAATAATTTCAAAAAAAATTGCTGTCGAAAAACTTTGATTTTGTTTTGCAGGTTCGTGCTTGCTTGGAACAAGTTTAAACTTGTACCAAAAATACAAAAAAAAACTCAAAGGAGTTCGTTAAGAGACATAAATTTTGAATTTTTGCTCCGTAGATCGAGTATTGGACAAAACAGTCATTACTTCCGGTATTCCCTGAAGCCTTTTCTTAAACGACTCCAGATCGAGATTTCTGAAAAAATATTTTTGAGATTTTCCGAGTTTTTGCCGTTATTGCTAAATTGGCAGTGGTCATTTCTTGTGAAATTTCGCACAGGTGTGAACCATCTTTTTTTGCATCTGGACCAAAAAATATCTACTTTAAAAAATTTGTCATGCATATCATCTTTTAATCTCTCTTTTTTTTTTTTTTTTTTTGCTGCATTAATGTTTTTTTCATTAATACTTTTTTTAATTTTTTTCCTGATCTCTTTCTTTTCAAATGCCAGTTTCCGCAATTCCAATCGATCGCATTTAATTTTTTTTTATCTGTAGATCATATAACTTAAACAAATAGTGAAGGAATATTTGCCAAAAGATATTTACACCCATAAAAGACGTCAATGAGAGGCGATAAAAAAAAATTAAAAATACCGAGAAACTAGGAACTCAAAAATGACATTTAGATTTAAAAAAAAAAAAAAAAAAAAAATATCCGGGTCCATTTCTTTTTATTAAGTTTGCTCATGATTTTTCTGATTTGATTGATTAAATTCTATCAAGGGAGCAGCGTAATTAAGTGGTTATGACAAGTAATGCTTTCGGACAAATTTTTGCGAACGTCCACTAGGTGATTATCACACGGTTTTCAAGTGTGTAATATTAATTCCGATGGTACGATGTTCCAGAGGTACCGCTATCGAGTTGAGTAACTTGTTTACAAAGTTACACATTTCGTAATAACGAAGTCAAAAGCGGCGTCGGAAATTAACCGGCACTTTAGTACCCTCATTAAAATAACCTTAACCTTGTTTTGTTTTTTTTTATTCGTAGCAGACAAAAAAAAAAAAAATTTTAACTAGTTTGATTTTTTAGTATTTCGCTGTTGCACAACTTGTCAACGCCCAATCAGTAGTTTTTTATTTTGCTTTATTTTAATTTTTTTTATGATGATTCAGCTGGAAGAAGAATTTAATTACGACATAAAAAAAAATTGATCATGATTTTATTTCGCATGCCTTTAAGCCACGGTTTTAGAATTAATTAAGTGATAATTCGGTCTGGGATGCAGATGCATGGAAATCCGAAATAATTAGGGTACGGTTAATAAATAGGTAAATATGCCAGCTATGCCGACCCGTACAAGATTAATATCATTTTTTTTTCCACATAGCCGAGTTAGTTTTCTGAGAGATGCAGGAAGTTGAAATACCTAAGCCTAGATACCAGTTTTTTGGCGCATGAAGACTTGTCGTGCCATGTGGCTATTGAGTAACATTTGCTCTTGACTTTGGGTATTCACGATAAGGTTTATTCTCAGCTGATTTATCTCTCCGGTTAATGTGTGGGTTCTATAATAATTGCAGGCTTTTATATTCTTTTTAAGTTATTAATTAGGGTCTTTATGTTATAAGGTATGATTTTTTTCGTTTGATAGCTTTTAAGTATCGATTCTTATTTTTTTTTCTTCTCTTTATCCTTACATGTTTCATACACCTACAATGAGCCGGATTTCAACGGAATTTTGCTCTTCGTTTGACATGTAGTTATTTTTTTTAAATGCTATGGCTCTGTGTTGGGATCGGTTCTGTGCTATAAGAGCGAAGCCTCATTAAAAAGAATCAAACGAGTAGAAGGGAGCTAGCTCTTTTGCAAACGAAATAATTGAAAGAGTCATTCGGATGGAGAAAGGGAGGAAGAAGAAAAAGAAAAGAAGACTCATTTACGTAGCTTATGGCACCGGACTATTAGCCTAAGAGGATTACGAAATGAAAAAAGCTGACTTTTTTTCAAAAATGAGACGTAAATAAGCACATTGGAATCCTACGCCATTTTTCACCACCCACATGTTTTATAATGTTTGCGAATTTTAAGCATGTCAAAATCTGTCTTTTTCTCAAATTTGAATTTGCGCGTCTAATTCTTCAACCTATTTTCCAATCACTGCTGAATGACAGGCCTCTGCATTTAATTAAATAAAATGAAGAGGTTTTAGCCAGCACCCTGGATGGATCGAAGAGCAAAGTCTTGCAGGTTCACTCATGCCCCAAATCGATTCTAAGTTTGTTTTGCTATAGCTAAGAGCAAACGAAGGATCGAAAAAAATTTCAGCCATGTATCGTAGGGTGGCCCTTATTTTACGAATTTTTGAATTTCGAGGAGCGCACCCTCTAATTCTTTTATAGTAACCAAAAGAAAATTCCCTGAATTTTTTCAGATTTTTTGGACGTCGTTTAGTCACGTCCCTTGGGACCTAAAAATTTCAAAATTTCCGTACTGACCGAAAAATCAAAAATTTTTTTTTAATGTAAAAATTGTTGTTTCCTATTCGGATTTTTATGCTGATCAGATCATGAATTATAGTCAAAAGTTATTTATGTCATATAAGGTTTTGATCATAGAGATAAGTAGAAAAATTAGCGAAATATACTATAGCAACAATTTTTTGCGAAATTTATCCTATTTTTGTCCTCTAGCACAGAAATCGTTTGTCATAAATAAATTTTAATTTAATTTTCGTAGTCTGCATAAAAATCCGAATGAAAAACAACCAATTTTACATAAAAATAAAATTTTTGATTTTTCGGTCTTTATGGGAATTTAGAAATTTTCGGGTCTCAGGGAACATGGCTAACCGACGTCCAAAAAATCTGGAAAAATCAGGGAGTCTTTTTAAAAGAATTAGGGGGTGCATTCGCCGAAAATAAAAAAATTGTAAAATAAGGGCCACTTTAGGACCTTAATGCATCATTGTTGACTCAGCTTAAAATTAGTACCCACACTATGATGGTAATAGCTAATATACCCTCTCGCTTAACAAGCTAAGCTCATCCCAAAACATTAGTCATCCTACAATTAGTATTGTCTGCGTCTTCCAAATTTTCTTTAAAAACACTGATGATTTTTTTTTTTTTTTTTTTGATGATTTATTTGGAGTGTATACGAATAATTCTTATCTTAAAATATTTCCAAAGATATAACTCTAGAAGGTTATTCAAGTCGAGCAAATCTTTTCAAGTCCCATATATTGACGTCAGCGTCCTGGGCGCCACAGAAATTATTAAGTCACGGATAAGTAAAAAAAAAAGAATTCAGTTGCAAATTATCCCCTATAGACGTCAGAAACGCTGTTGAAATAAATCTTGGAGCTACCAGACCTACGAAATGCCGGTTTCGTATATATTTCGGAAAGTCGAAAATGCAGCTCTACAATCGCGGTTGACTACAAAACGAGTTAGCGGAAACATATTGAAGGCAAAGCAAAAACAGTATAAAATGGACTTGAAAGAAGCAAAATTCTAGTTATAGCAATTGAGAAACTGTTAAACTGAGAAAAAAATTGTAAATCCAAGACCTAGATCCGACTAAGTTTGGTCAGCGTATTAAGCTGGGTGCAATTAGTTTGGTCTATGGACAATATTTATAATTGTCTATGGAAAATTCTATCTGCCCGGCTAGTTTCTGCTGTTCTAAAAGTATTTTAAAAAAAATAATTAAAACTATGGATTTCATGGCTAGCGCATTTTTTGCTGCTTTTTTCACTTTTTTTTCTCTAATTTTTTTACTTTTGAAGTTAAACTTCTTATGTCGAGCCTTTAGTGCTGGACGCGATAAAATTAAGGAAAACATTTTGGAGTAAAATTTAAATTTCATAAAAAAACTTGCATAAAAATTAATTTTTAAAAGCAAATTTCATGAAAATTTAGATTTCATTTAAAGAAACGCGATAAAATTGATAATATTTGTAATACTTTCATTGAGTTTAAAATTAATCGAAGCTAGTGTGAAGGAAAAAGTTAAAAATTTCAGCTTACAAAATTTAAATTTCATTTAAAGGAAATTTGATAAAAAATCTCATATAAAAATTAGTTTATAATTTTAGAGGCAAATTTCATTAAAATCTTATAAAAAACTTTATTTTAATTTAAATAATTGACTCAAAGTGAAGTTTCACTTCAGTCCTAACGCTGTATATCATAGAGCGTGTTAAATTTTTTTTTGCCTCTGTCATCGAAATCGTATGAGATATAATATACGTATAACTGTATTTTCTTAATCTGTAGAATAATCCGAATAAGAAAGGACCATTTTTACACACAAATAAATTTTTATTATTTTTCGGTCATTACGGGAAT
Organism: Liposcelis bostrychophila; assembly: GCA_037577465.1. Lineage (NCBI taxonomy): Eukaryota > Metazoa > Arthropoda > Insecta > Psocodea > Liposcelididae > Liposcelis > Liposcelis bostrychophila. The sequence continues at coordinate 11,819,554 of CM075212.1, forward strand.
TTGGAAAATATTGAACCTCCATGGACGCGGCCAAACGACCTCCAAAAATTCTGAAAAAGCAAATTCAGGCAATTTCGATTTGTCTCATTTCAAAAAATTGTAAAATAAGGGCCACCCTAGCGAGCAGTTCCCAAACGAACATTTTTTTCATCCGAGTAGGGTTATCATAATCCGTTCTGATGCAAAAAATTAAAATGCTGTCAAAAAATTCGTAAGGTCATTCTCATTGCAAGCGCAATAAATTTTCTTCAATGATTTACGAAAGTAACGACGCTATTGCCGAGCACTGCCTCCAATCCTTGTTTCTGTGCACAATCTAAACGATGCCACACAAAGCTAGTTAAACATTAAAACATATTAAACGGTTCCAATTTTTTAATATGGAAAAAAAAAAAAAAAAAAAAAAAAAAAAAAAAGTGAACATGCTGTTTAAAAGTTCACGGTTTTAACCGGATGTTTTTTTTTCTTCCTATTACCATTTATTGGTAACCCTGTATCTTGTTTTTAATCGTGTATATGCATTTAGAATTTAAAATTAAAACACGTGATATAATCAGTGATTTAACCTACGTCTGAGAGCTTCTGTAGTTTTTATCAGATGCTCCAAAAAATGGCATAATCGTATAATATCGAATCACTCGGCAACATCTAGGCGCCTCCGTTATCACCGGTTTCGAAGAAAGATAATGAATTTTGTCGGTCCTGCTAGCCGCATTTCGCACTTGTTAAAAACGTATAAATAATTTTTTTTTTTTTAATAATCCAGCTGTAAAAAGTTCAAATTTGCCCAGATAGTAAATCCACTTAACCAATTATTCAGGTTGATCGAAAATTGTTTTAATTAAAATGGATGAGCTCTTAAAAAGTCGACTATGAATATGCATCGAACAGTGAAATATTTTACTTTATTACCTCGTCTACATCTTTATATGATTTTATGATTAGTTCGAGAGAATACAAAAAAAAAAAAAAAAAATTGCGCTACCATTTTTTTAATTATATCAAGATCTGGGTCTTGATTTTTTTATTACTATATACAGTACGAAAACAAAATGATCTTTGAAAAATAAATACATATGGTCGGGAAATTTTGCATGCCGCAAAAAGAGGGAAATGACTTTTATCATTAATATGCAAATGAAATATGTCTGCAGCAAAAGAATTCGCTGCTCCCAATTACATTATTTTCGGTTGGGGCTTTTCCCCGTTTTTTTTTTATTTGTACGAAACTAATTGACGAACGCTCCTCATTTATAAGTTACGTTTTTTGGAGGGAATCTCAAAGGGCCGCGAGACAATTCCGGTGCGGTTTTCCTCGTAAAAAATACAAGTCACGTTATGGTTTTCCTAACGAGAAATAGAGTTCGAAGGTTTTCGAATCGCTTATTGACAGTTTGACGTTGACATGCTGCATAAACCTTTATTTCATTAAAACCGGCTTTTTTTTATATTTAACTAGCCGCTTCGAGGGCGCTTTGCGCCCTCTACGCGTCTAGTAGTGTGTACAGAAAAAGAAAAAGTGTTTGGAATTTTGTTGCTCACCGAAAAAATAGTTTCATAGGGGGGTAAAAGCCTCAAAAAAATTTTGAAACATTTTTTTTTTTTTACCAGCTGGAGGTCGCGCTTTGCGGAAAAAGGACCTAAGCCAGGAATTTTTTGAAAGCGATCAATTAAGTTAATATTTAGCGCATTTTGCAGTAATCGATATTTGTTAAAGGGGTCTATATGTTTTTGAGGTCGTAGAACACGAATTTCAGCATCCCGATTGTCTCCAACCAACGCCTGAGTAGGGGTATAAGTAAGAATTTGGTTTATAGAGCCAAAAACTAATTTTTTGGTAAAAAAAATGGAGACAACTCCTCACCAGTTCGAGTTAGAGGTCATGTTCTATGACATTTTTTAGTCAGAACACTCTAATTAATAAGGTACTTTTGTGTTTCGGGTGAATTTCCAAAATTTTCTTACGGGCGGAAAATTCTACCAGTAATTTTTTTGAAATTCCAAATTCTTTTCGTCCGTGAAAAAATTTTGGAGATTGATCCGAAACACAAAAGTACCTTATTAATTAGAGTGTTCTGACTAAAAAATGTCATAGAACATGACCTCTAACTCGAACTGGTGAGGAGTTGTCGCCATTTTTTTACAAAATATTAGTTTTTGGCTCAATAAACCAAATTCTTACTTATACCCCTACTAAGGCGTTGGTCTAAGAAAATCGGGATAGTGAAATTCGTGTTCCTCAAGCTTTTTTTCATAAGTATAAGCAACTTTAAAAGGAAAAAAAATGTTGGGGGCTCCAAATTTGGACATAAATAAAAGTTAAGCCCTAAAAATCAGGCTTAAACGCTAAAAAAGCGGTAACAGCGACTCAGGCATTGGTCGGAGAAAATCGGGATGCTGAAATTCGTGTTCTACGACCTCAAAAACATATAATTAGACCCCTTTAACAAATATCGATTACTGCAAAATGCGCTAAATATTAACTTAATTGATCGCTTTCAAAAAATTTCTGGCTTAGGTCCTTTCTCCGCAAAGCGCGACCTCCAGCTGGTAAAAAAAAAATGTTTCAAAATTTTTTTGAGGTTTTTAGCCCCCCAATGAAACTATTTTTTCGGTGAGCAACAAAATTCCAAACACTTTTTCTTTTTCTGTACACCCTAGCGTCTAGTGCTTGGCCTTTCTCATTAGGAAAAAATAAAAAAACTGAATGATATTTTTTCCGGTTCTTCAGCTGTTTGACTGTAATTGGACCTACAGCCTTAATTTTGTCTGAGTATATACCGATTTTTTGCCCTGGGCTTCAAAATTAATAAATTCAATATCATTGGAAGATTCGAAAAATTTGGTGGCACCTATTTAGATTTTTTGAGGGGTCAGTAAGTACCGTGAACCTTGTATTCCGCCACTCAGTAACGCAAAATACTGGGAAAATGATCGAAAAAGATAGAAACTGAGATCGGTTTTAGTTTTTTGGCTTGGACTCTCTTCCCAGATAGCATGCAAACTTACATATGTAACAATAAATTTGGTGCAGAAGAGTTAGTTTAGGGTAAAACACCCAATAAAGCCAGAACAGGCACCAAAACCTAAGCTAAACTCCAATTTCCTTTTACGGGCATGTGTGTTTAGCTTAAGACCTGTTCAGGATTAGGTGACTGCTCAGGCTTTGGGTGTTTTAGCTTATGCAAATCCATTTTGCTAAGCTTGCTATAAGTTGTTAACTTGCATGCAAGTCATTAAATTTGTATAATTTTGCGGAAAATTGCATGTTCTCAAAAGCTCTATCTTCAAATTCCTTAAAAGCAAGGGGTAAAACCTTTTTTTGAGCGCCTATGTTTAGCTTATGTAAGCTCAGAAAAGGAAACGGAAACGTTTCTTTTGCTCCCATAAGCTAAACATTACAAACGGAAAGGTCATTTTTGCTAATGTCACCCCCTGCCTAAAAGGATTTTAGAGGATACGAAGGTAGAGGTTTCCAATTAAACTCCTCTATTACAGCAAACTTATTGTTGAATAAAAAACGAATTTCATATAAATTATCTTTTTAAGAGAGCTGGGGGAACTGTAAACAAATTAAAAATTCATTGCCGCACTAAAATTTCACCTCCCAGTATGTAAGTTTGCACGCTATCTAGGTTTGGTCTCGAATACCCAAATCTGCGGCTTTCAGGCTCGCTGGAAGGTACGAATCAGTGTTTCCTGCAGCTGCGTGAGATAGATGACAAAATGAACGGAGAAGGAAAGAAGTAGAAAAAGAACCTGTTTTCCTGCATTTTTGGGATCCACATAATTTTTTGGGGATTGGATTTTGTTGTACATTAGCGAGGACAATCGCTTTTAATAGATTTTGAACTGGAAAACTCACAAACCCGAAGCTGGAGAAAGGGGGCAGAGTACATGGTATCCCTAGATCTTCTTTTTGCAAGATCTATTTTTGCACTAAATTTTCCCGAAGGGTTAATTTATTTATTTATTTATTTTTATTTCATTTGATTTTATTTTTTTTTTTTGTGAGTGGACAATTCTAAAAGTTAAAAGGAACAAAAATAATTCGCATAATTTTGTTTCTGTACTGAACGAACTGTATCTGCCGCTGGAGCGGTTGGCGGACCTTTTTTTATATTAAGATGAATGCGAGAGTAAAAAAAGCGCCAATTATTTGGTATTCTCACCAAGTTGTTTTTTTCTAACGGGGTGTTACATGTTGAGATCTGTTTCTATGCTCAAACAGGGTAGGGTTATCCAAGGACCTCATAATAAAAATTCGAAAGTTTTCACGGCAAGCTATAGAAATAAAAAATGACTGGATAAGAAAACTAAAGCAAAAGCAGTTCTAGAATGATCTTATAAAAATGTACCTTCTCCAAAATAAACCACCTAAAGAATTTATAATTCAGAATTTTGTTGTTCAGATGCAGTATAACTTTTCTCCCAAAAACTTTTTCCTATCTCTCTTTTTTTGAAGTTCATTTAATTGCAGGGACGAATTTACAAACTCTATAGGTCATTCTGCATTGTGTTCAAAGGGGCTTTCACAACTGAGGGCCATGGGCGGATCTAGAATTTTTTTCTAGGGGGGGGGGGGTAAGAATAGAAAAAAAAAATTTTCTGAGGGGGGGGGCTGGTACTATTCAGGCCATATAATTTTCAAAATTCTAGGGGGGGCTATTCTGCTTCCTGGGGGAGGGTCAGCACCCCTCAGCCCCCTAGATCCGCCCATGCTGAGGGCAGTGGCGAGCCATTAGGCTCTTCAGAATGCCGAACACAAAAAAAATGAAAAAAATTTAAAAAAAAGTACTTGCTTAGAGCGTGGTTTTTTCAAGTTGAAAAATGAATTAGTACGTAATATAGTTCCCCGACTTCCAAAAACCGAACATTTTACCGCTCCTGAAGCGTTATGGATACCTTTGTGCTAGTAGGGCAAATTTTAAAATTTAAAGAAAAAAAAAGTTCCTGTATCTTTCTGTTGCAAAAATTATTAAGTGATTTCTTTCGGTGTTAAAGAGGGGCTTCAGAATTTGGGGACGGAGAAGAAACCACCGGGAGAAAATGCTGCTGAGATTAATATGCGACCTCTTGATAGAGGGAAATATGAAAATTTAAAAAAAGAAGTCGAAAAGTTATGTTGAAATTATTATGGGATCCAATGGGAGGGATTAAAAATTCGGGAAAAAGGGAGGAAAAAAAACAGCAGAAATTTTAACAAAGTAAATTTAAATAAGAAACCTTCTACATTTTGGCACGGCCGTTTGGCTTGGTGTTGAAATAATTATAAGTTATTATTGAGGTACTAAGTAATAATAAGGAATATTTATACAGCAGTCATAAAAATCGTAACATTTTTTTACTTTACACGAAAAGGGTGACAGATAAAAGAAGGAAGCAATGGAAAGAAATCAAAATGACATTCAATTACAATAAGACCTCGTTCAGACGAAGCGTGTGACACGCGCGTTTTTATTGCTTTAGCGTGTGCGTGTGGTGTTCACACACAGCGTTTTGGACGCGTTTTTATTGCTTGTACCATAACAAAAGAACGCAGAAATTTACCATTTTAATTGCTTTTTATTCATTTACAATTTGACTTTTTTTTCCCTGGTCGATTTAATTAATTGCAATTGCCATAATTAGAACCGCTGATTAATTCTGAACAAATTGATATAAAATTTTACTTTTTTCAAATAATTTTGAAAAAACATAAAAATTTTATTTACCTATTTATTTTTTTCCAAAAATGTGCAAAGCTGAAAAGGGCGAAAAATGAACCAAATATGCTATTATCGGTTTACAAAAAGCAACACAATGGCAATAAATCTGACGAAATGTCGACCAAACTTATTAACATTCGGCGGAAAAATCATTTCGGTAGGTACAGAATCTTTTTTGTATCATTCCGAGTTTTAATATTTTGAAAGAACTTTGTATATAGAGGTTAAAAAAAACGTGTGAAAAGATTGCCTAAAAATGACGAAGGGTTCAGATAAAAATGGAACGGTCGTTTTAAACAATTAAAAAAATTGTAAATACAAAATCGAGTTTCGCAGAAATGACAAAAAAAAGCAACCTTAAAAATCAGTGGAGGGAAAATAATCAGATCGTTGACATTGAATGAATATGATTAGCGCTGTACCTGAATTCATTCCCTCATCCCTTAAAATGCATTTTATATGCAATTAAACCATGACTTTTATTATTTTTTTTTTTTGCTGATTTAAAGCTATAAACAAATTTTTTGAACCGAGATGAAGACATTATATGTAAGAATAGGGTGCATGTATTTTTGTAAGAACGGGGTACATTTTTCATCTCTACCAGCGAACGGAAAATTCATCTTAATTGGCAAAAATAAAAACATTTTCTAATTACTGGAAGACAGCTTTAATTTGGGTTATTTAAGGAAAATTTTATATGGTTTTTATCAGCACTAAGTGAAGATTACAATGCCGAGTATTTTATATTGAAAAACTCAATTTAAAAAGAAAAAGTCATTTTGTAATCGATTAAAAAGCAATTAAAATGAGCAGGTAAAAATGAAACGCGCGTGTCGTCTGAACAGCTCCATAAGACTCAATGGCCACACGCACACGCGAAACGCAGGGCTCAGCGTGTGACTCTCGGCGTGTCGAGCAAACGCGACACGCCGGCGTGTCGTCTGAACAGTCCCATATACCCCAATGGCCCTCAGCGTGTAGAGCAATAAAAACGTGCGTGTCACACGCTTCGTCTGAACGGGGTCTAAAGAGGAAAAAAAAAAATTTGCAAATTCAGGCATCGTACCCCTAATAAAAAAAAGGTTCTTTTGTATTACTTCCAACAACTCGTAGCAGGTACTTTTTTTTCTTATGGGGATTTAACATGGTGTTTCGCTTTTTTCGCCGTATCGGGAAACTGGGTAGACCCAGAAAACCGAAACTTTTTGAGGTCTCTAATCATACGGGAATCTGGCAGGGGCCGGAATTTCACAACGATAGGCCTTACGGTTCCCGGGAAAACGGCATACCCGAACTCTCATTATAAGTCGGAGGCGCAGACAACGATATAACTTATGCTAACCCTGCTTATGTTAAAAACGGGCGGGTCGCAATATTTTAAACGGCTTTGGCTCTCTTCTTAGTATAGGGACGAATTTTTGGAATTTACTTCTAAGACGACTGGGGTTGCAAACGATTCGGTTTATGGAAAACGGGTCGCATTTTAAAAGACAGAGGGACAGTATTTTCCAAACGGTTTCGTTGGAACTTTTTATATTATGATAAGGCGGAATTTCTTATGGGATTTAACACGGGGTTTGGTCTGAATTTTTCGGCTTCCTATTTTATATATATAGATGAGTTAATTTTGGCGAATCGAAAAAAAAAAACCAGCCATTGTTTTATTTGTATGTGCAGATTTGCGAATCAGATCAAAAGAATGGAGAGACTGCGTGTTTTATAGCTTTAAAAAAATTCTCTTTTTATAAGCTCAGCAGGATTTTAATGAAATAGTTGATTCGCCATTTTGTTGATAACACATCGACCTGTGGCAATTAAGATCAATATTTATTATCAAGGAATTAAAAAAAAGAAATGTTATCCTGCTGGGGTAATTACAAGTTGTTTTTTTTTTCTGTAATGGGATTGGACGTTGCCGAAAAAACAATTGTTTATCGGTGTGATATCAATCATTGAACTTGTCAATCACGTATACACTCGTTTCATATGCTAAAAAGTCTCTTTTTAAAGGTTATGCTGAATGGTAATTAATTAGAAAGGCATTTAAATTTCGACAAAGGGACCATTCAGGTCTATACGTAAAACAAAGAAGGGAGAAGGTAATCGCTTTATGGAATGAATTAAAGAAACTTTTGTGCTTTTTGTGATTTTATCGCTAATTGAATGTAACATTGTAACAAGGTAAGAAGGTAGACACGAAGTCAGCCAAGTAACAAGCGTGAGGGGGCTCGGTTCTTGCTGGAGTATTGTGCTCCAAGCCTAGTTCGCAGCAAGTTATGATGAGTAAGTCCAATGTTTCACAGCTTTTGGATCCCCTGGCGAAATAAAGTAAGTCCCACTCATTTTTATAATCGATTGTGTAGTGAACACATCGCTTTTGCCCCTCCGCACATTGTTCATTTGGCTATCTTCTTAGTCCTTTACTCGATTACGAGCGTTGTGATCTCTCACATACACCTGTGCGTGCGCTCACAGGCATAGGGGACCTACATTTTAACGCCGGTTGCGAACGGCTATTTTTGGGAGATTTACGAGGCAATTACCGCTCGGTGGTTTGCCATTGCCTTCCGAGGGGTGGTGACCGTTGATTTTCTAACTGGCGCACTAGTTTTGATCTGAGAAAAATTCCTAGCTGAGAACTAGGGTAGAAGCACGACACGTCGCATCTCATGATTGAGAGTCGAGCGCGCTATGAACTAGGATACGGGCCACCACGGGATGTTACAAACCGAAAAATAAGACAGTATTTCATAAAATAGGTGAATTTTAACAACTTGATTGGGGGGAAAACAGACTCCAAATCTTATTCTCTACTGTCGATATGAATGTCATTTGCTACAGAAGTCACAATTTTGTCAGCCAGTAAGAGTCCTGTAGTCTTGAGTTGATTTTCCTTCTTCCTATACCTTTCCTCGGCATAGTTTCGTGTTGTTTTTGTTTTCAAACTGTGTGTATTCAGCCATGAGTTGCTTTTTACAGACGGAAATAATGCAGGGTCTTGTTTAGAACCATCTTTATAGCAGCACGTCTAACTGTTGCTGCTGCTGCTGCTGCTGCTGCTGCTGCTGCCACAACAACTCTGCCTACAGTTTTTGGACTTAAAGATAACATATTCTTAGTCTTTAGTCTGCAGGTAGTATTGACCGAAGATACTTTTTGTCATTCTCTCATAATCCTATTAGTAGCTAATTTGGCAAATGGGGATGATAAATGTGCGATATATTTAATGCTCATATTATATCCAATGAGGAATATCAAAATGAGGAACCTGTTGTGCAATCGCAACCTGAGTCTCCAAATGATGTTACGTTTTTCCCGTGCTCTTATATGGACACGAGGGATGAACGTTAAGAACGTTGGAAAGAAATTGGAGGCTTTTGAGATGTGGCGAACGCTTAAAATTTCGTGGACTGACAGGGTGTGAAATACTGACGTCTTGGCTCGTATGGGAAAAGAGTTGGAAGTGCTGTACGAGATCAAGCGTCGGAAGCTCGATTATTTCGGCCAGGTAATTCGAAACGAAAAGTACCAACTCCTTCAGCTTGTGATGGAGGGAAAACTCGAGGGTAAACGGAAGCAAGGCCAAAGGAGAACCTTTTGGCTTTAGAATCTCAGGGACTGGTTTGGTGTTGATTCCTTGAGTCTTTTTAGAGCAGCGGTCTCAAAAGTAAAAATCTGCCAGATGATAGCCAATCTCCGTCGCGGAGCCGGCACTTGAAAGAAGAAGAACTATTAACTAACTACAGTATATATATATACCGGATGTCCGTTTCCAGGGTGTTGGAAAAGTAAACAAACCGCAACGTTTAGCTTATCAAAACAAATGAAGACTTGTTTACTTTTTGAACATCCTAAAAACGGACACCGGGTGTATATACACACACGAATTGACCGCATGATTAGCATCACCATTGACCCGGGCTCACCTCTTCGAGTATCTTGCCATCTCCAAGAACTAAAACTACCCTCTGTTCCCAGTCTGAGTAAGATCGCAACAATGTGACCGCTATAGGAGAGGGCATTAACTAGCAAGCCCCTGGCGCTTGAGCTTTCCGTCGATTTGTCCCATTTAAAAAAAATAACGAGTATGTCCTTGCACGTCCTCGTTACACCTCATCAAATTTTTTCTGACCCAAGATCGACATTAAATTGATTTTTAATTAATGAAAAAAAAAAAAAAAAAAAAAAAAACGGATCCTTTGATCGTCTGTAAAGAAATTGCTAATTTTCTTTCTCCGCCACTGAGTACATTAACATGTACACTTTGCGGTACGAAGAGGTAGACACCATTCAAAATATTTATTATACTTACTTTTTACGCATTCAACCACGTGAATATTGTTTTAAGTACCTGATTTAAATTTCGGACATGAAACAATATCCACCACTGCACTGGTGGATCGCACATGGTTCGGGATCAACAAGCCTATTGATTCTCGTGACCTGTCTTTCCAGCATATATGGTCATTAGTTGAGACTGGTTTAACTACATACTGCCGATTTTACATACAATCAAAACATATTTTGTGATTAAGATTCCTCAACGGTCTCTCCGTTTACGATCCGCAATTTTTTTTTTATCTTTTTCATTCTTTTTAATTTTGCGATCAATATCGTATTTAAAAAGATTCGAAGCGATTAAAAGTATAAAGAGCCAGGCATCATACGGTGATTTCCACCATGGGATATTGATTTTTACGTTTTGTTAAATTCTTTGAATTTTTACCTTTTGCGATGTCAAGAATGCTAAATTGCTCGCAAGAAGGGCATTTAAATTATCAAGCAGTCGAAGGAACAGGGAAAAGTAACAGCAAAAAAGAAGCGCAAATATTATAAGTGTTGTGTTTACATTGGCCGATAAGATATTCAAATAAGTATGGATGCAAGAATTGGGCAATCGAAAATGATGATAGCTTTGGAGCGGTGCTGAAAAGAAAAATTTTTTTTTTTCTAAAATTGTTTTTTAATTAAGAACCTGTTGAGTAGGGGTGAACATCTCCTTTACAGGACGTTTTATTCGATTACATTAAAACAAAACATTATAGCTTCGTTCATTGTTCTTATTAAGAGCCTCTTAACATACTTGACTTTGCCTTTTGAAGTTCGAAATTAACGAGGCAGCTAAATAACATAATTTATTTTGAGTTCCCCTATCGGTGAAATACAATCTCGATATAAGGCGCGGGAGAGCGATTTATGAACAACATTTTTTTAAATATGGTTTCTCTTTGGGTTTTTCCGTTGTTATCATGTCCGAAAACGCATGAGTGGAGAATTCATAAGTTGGATGGAGTCGACTCAGCGGTTAAAAAAAAAAAAAAAAAAAAAGCTAATTGAAGGATTTCAGGTAAAAAGCGAACGAATGAGAATTTTCTGTAGAAGTCAAATACTTTGACTAACATATTTTCCTGACTTGTTCCAACATTTTGACCTTAGATCTGCCCCATTGGAGAATTGTTTTACAAGTTCAAAGCCTTCTGGAAGTCCGCGGCTAAGGTGGAAGGAAAATGTGATCACGGACAGAGTTCCTCAAGAGGTGCCAGATCGAACTCAGAAAAAGTAACTGTTTTGAGAAAGTTCTGTCTTGCAAAAACCAGCAGTGTATTGTAACAAGCCAGCAAGATTTGTGGCAACGCACAGGTGGTTCCTTGAACGATATTTTTATTTATTTTATTTTTAACGGGATATGGATCATTTTATTAAGAAAATCACGATTATAGTTCGTTATAATAGTGATTTTCTTAATAAAATGATCCATATCCCGTTAAAAATTAAATAAATAAAAATATCGTTCAAAGAACCAACTGTGCGTTGCTACAGATCATCCTGGCTTGTTACAATACACTGCTGGTCTTGCTTTGATTATAGTTCGTTAAAATCGTGATTTTTTTAATAAAATGATCCATATCCCGTTAAAAATAAAATAAAGATTATCAATTAGGATCGAAAATAAAAATATCTTAAAGATATTTTTGTTTTCGTATAATTTTTAGGGGGTAACCGGTGTTCCCAGGGCATTGGGAGCACCTAGGGTGTGTCGTCTCTACCCTTTTAAGGTGAGCACCCATTCCTCGGGGTATGAGGCTAGTAAAGGGTAGCAGTAGCCACTAGTACAGGTGGGGAGGGGGGGGGCGTCCGGAACATATTTCTGGTAATGACCCACTTCCTGGTTTGTACAGGCGCTAGGGGTGTGTCTTGAACCGGCTGTAGTACTGCGAATCAGGGAAACCTGGGAACCCTCTATCACTTTGTGACCTTGGCGCCGGGTGAAGGCTTTTCCAGGAAGTCTCGAGGGAGCAGCTTCCCCACTTGAATAGGGATACGGAGGGCTAACAACTCTCTTGCCTCGAAAACACACTTGGTACGATACAATAATAATAATAACGATTCTAACTGCTTGATGCCTCCAACATTTTAAGTGTCTTCTTTGTTTTATTTTTTCGAAACCCATATTGGCACGCTTCCGATGTCCTATGATTTTTAATAGAATATTCTTTTTGAAAATCAATAGGCTTTCCTCTGCAGGGACAGTCAAATTTCACGATTCTAATTTGTACGTGACCGTAAAACGTGCGGGCAACATTATGTATAGAGCTTTACCGCAAACGAGGTGGTTTAACTCAAAGAGACGACGACTACAGCTCTGAATCCTCGCACTTAATTGAATTTGAATTGTTGTATCTAGTGACAAATGATCGTTGACACCGAGATTCGGGGTCACTCTTAAATCTTAGTAGATCGCAGCAGCAGCGGCTTTTGGCATGTGTTTTCCCTGCCCATGCACAGTACTGTCCAAATTTTAGGGCGCAAATGTGAAGAAAAATGAAAAGAGAAAATATTTGAAATGTTCCAAAACTATTCTTCAATTTTTTTCCCCTGCATTTCTTGGAATTTTTTTTTCCTGAGGGGGGTGTTGTAAAAAAAAAAAAAAATTGAACAGGGCGACAAAAACGTTTTTAGGGCAGGGTGCCGAAATCTGTTAAACCGGCGCTGTAGACCAGCGTCATGCTGTCTTTTTGTCGCCATTAAATGTGCCCGTTAACTTAGAATCCGATGTTGCAGGTGATCACTAACAAAGTTTGGCCTAATCTCTAAACATATTGCTGCATTTTTTTCTGTAAGGTCTTTAGCGTATAGCTTAAGCCCCCCGTTATTCAGTTTCCGAAACATTATACGAAACCTTTTGGAGACTTCATACACCTTTTCGAAAGTCCCGAGAGATGAAAAAGGGTAACGTCCTCAGAAAGGCCCATATGATGTTTGTAAAAACAGTAGTTTCGTTTTTGTGATCCAGCCAAAAATTACTACTCCGTTAAAAAGTAAAAGGGAAAAAATTCCGTATAAAATTTCTATGCAAAAGGTCGGACATATTGGATCAAGGTAATGCTGCTTCTGGAAATAGGAGTATTTAGTTTTATTCTGTTTTTCACGTGGAGTGAATGGGAATCAGCTGATGAACGTGATTGGCTTAAACAAGTACAAAAAAAAAACATTCGAAATAGAGAAATATGAGTAAGGAAATCCATATTTTTCATTCTTTTCTTTTTATCCATTTTCTTCCCGAAACACGCCATTTTTTTCTTTTATTCTTATCAGCTAAAAAAAAAAAAAAAAAAAAAAAAAAAAGACGAAGTTTTGACCTAGTTAAGTACAGATCACATTTAAAGAGATTTAAAAAAGCGATCATAAATTGAAAGATAATCTATGAAGGATGTGATATCGATGATATCGATAAGAAACGGCGCCAGCTTATGACTAAAAATACTAATTACGCGTTTTCCCTGAAAAGAAAAAAAAGGAAGAAAGCGGATACGTGATCGATTCGGTTCAGGAGGATTGGAGGGCGACCACAAGGAAGAAGCTACATCGATCAAGTAAAAAAAAAAAAAATGAGTTTTAAACTAGGGGATATCCGGAGCTTTTGAATCGGAATATAAAAGGTTAGACGTAACCTACAATGATATTCAACGAACCGGAATGATTTTCACACACTCGAAAATTGCGTATAGAAAAAAAAGATTGTTAATAATAGGCGAAGAATTAGCTTACGCTCCGTCAACGGATTTAGAATAAAAATCGATGTATCGAATGAATAGTCAATTATAAAGGAACCGGGTATTAATTAGCAAACATGTTCGCATCTCAAAGAAACAGGGGGCTGGGGGGAGGGAGAGAGACATTATTATGAAAGAAAATCAAGGCAGAAATTTATGACATTATAAACACTAAAAAGGTCAGAAAAATAAATGAGATATTTTTTTTCCTCCCTTCTTGCTTTTGGTCAACAACGCGCTTTTGAACTTTGTGTAAAAATATTTTTTGATGCTATAAAATTTTACCGTAAATTTTAAAGTGTCTTTTGATAAAATTCTGGAAATCGGTTCGAGCCCCTTTTTAAAGAGACTTTCCTATAAATTCCGAAAAGTTAACAACAGCTTGTCGAAAATTGAAAACTCCCAAGTCAGAAAGTTTTTATCAAAAGGTTATAAATGGAATATCGTTGTCAGAAATAATAAATTTTTTTTTGTTTCCACTCTTTTTCTCGATAATCTTAATCGTCGTTGAAATTGATTTCACCCTTAAAAAAACAGAAGAGGAAAAAAAAAAAAAAAAAGTTGGGAAAACTAAAAACGGAAACACGAGCTTTAAATAGCCGGGAATTGATGTCAGTCAACTTGTAGCTAAAAGATTGGGTTCAAAGTTATCGGTTCGTCAAATGGCGAACAAAACTGAAACAAAAGAGCAATCTGACGGGGGGGAAAGGGCGCATGATCGCTTGACCGAAGTGTTGACACGCTGGAATTGGAAATCTCGTATTTCTCCGTACACGTGGGATGTTTGACTTTTAACCTTTTTATCTTTTTCATGGTATCAAATGGAACGTTAAAATTGATCAACAAGCTTTTTTTTTTTTGTATCGGATAAAATATTGTGAAAAGGGATTAGGATTTGAGCGTTTTACAACATAAACAAGGAAGCATTCTTAGGAATTAAAATGAACTCTTAAAGCCGCAGCATTAGTTACTGCTTTGAAATAGGGAGATTTTATAGAGTCTGCGGTTGATCTGTCGTATATTTTACGTGATAAAAACCAAAGCTTAGTAGTCTCGCTGATCTAGGGTTCGTCATGCCAAAACCTCAGTTATGCCTTGCAAGAATTATATTTAATTTTTTTCGTAATTTTACAACCTTTCAAGGAGCCTCTCCCTCAGACATTTCCTGTTATTAGTGCATTGAGAGTTTGTAGCGACGGTAACTTTATTTTTTAAGCTTTTTATATTTCAATGTGCACAATGTCTGCAAGATCAATAACATAGAGGGACTCTACTAAGTCCATGATCTTGTGTTATGTATTGTTGTGGTACTGACTTGATGAATATCTCATATCTATATGATTACGACTTTTCTTGACCGATTTCAATAAGAACCGGTCATTATCACGTTTAAGTGCTCTTTATGCCTTTATTCTTACGGTGTTTTACTTGAAAATGACCAAACCCATATTTCATTTTTTAACCCCTTTTTTTGGACCAAATTCAATTCCGAAAACTGAGAACGAAAAATTATTAATCGTCCAACTGAAGTGGATTTTTAGGGAAAAATGCGATCAACAAAGCATATGAAGGAAAATTTTGATGACAAATGATTTACACGAAAGCAGGAAGTACGTAACTAGCTGAGGAAAGAACCGATTATATGGCTCACTTCTCTGGTCATTAGCTTTTTGTAAAGCAAAAAAAAATTTATTCTTATTATTGTTGTTGTTATTTATTTTATTAAAGTATGGGAAGTCTTATCAAATTTCTGGTCAGAGTCTTATCAATATTAGGATCTGATCGATTAAACATGACGTTGTGTGTCTTCCACCTTGAGCCAACAAGACTTTTTAAATTCTTCTTTAATTTTGGTAGTTCTGTTTGAAGAGAGGTCTTTCACTGTTACTTGAAAGGAGGCGTACAATCGGGGAAAGAAATGCCGCGAAATTCGATGACTCCTTGCTCGAAATAATTTAGGCCCGCCTGTGGTTAAGCAAATACAGATTTTGATGGATGCCCCCCCTTGGAACGTGCATTACTGTAAAATGTTTTTGTACCAATATTTTCTTGAAACCTGACAAAAAATAGATCTTCAAACTAAGGCGAAAACAAAAATGTACTGTAACATTTTCTTAAAAATTATGCGAAAAATTAAAAGTATCTTGCGAGAAACAACCTTTTCGTTGACGCAAAGCATTTTACTTTGTATCGAAACATTACAAGACAGAACTTGCTCAAAACGTTTCCTTTAATTTGAAAAGGAGCAAAATATAAGTGGGTCTGCTTTACACTCTCATCTGTCAGAGCTTGTCTTATTTTCTTATTTCGAAGGTAGATTTATTAAGGCGTTAACCACTTGCATACAGTTTTTTTTTTTTTTTTTTTGGAATTGGTTCCAGGGAACTGAATTTTTTTAAATGCGGTAAAGACTCAATGCTAGGCCCATGTAAGTGTAAATGGTTTTAAAAAGGCTTGCATTTAAACGGCAAGTATTTTTTCCAATTTTTGGTCAGTTCTTTATTTAATTTTTGGCCAATATTAAATGTTTGGCCGGTATTTAAAATGATTGGGCAGTACAATACAAGCAAATGGGCAGTAAATTAATATTTTTCGGCCAGTAAAGAATAGCTTTTTGGTATGTAAAAAAAAAATGATTTAGCAAGTATAGATTGGCATTTCGGTCTGTAAAAGCATTTAAAGTGTCAAAAAGTACCCTAATCCACAAGCAAAGCCCGTGAAGCTGTTTTGGATCTTTGCTTTTTGGTCTTTGCTTAAGTCTCTTACAAACCCCCAAAAAAGAGTACTCTTTCTTTTTCTAGAAAATCCAAATTGTACTCTTTTTCTCGAAAAAGCGAAATTATTTATCAGTATGCCAATTTTTTAAAAAAGTGTTAGTTAGAGCTGCTAAAATTTTTTTTTCTTGTTCAAATTCAATTTTTGAGACATATTAACAAAAATATCTTATTATTTTTAGTTTTATTATTTGAAAAAAATTTTTTTTTAAATCGGCTTTTTTTAAACGCTTCATACTCTTTTGAAAAAATATTAAATGCTCTTAAAACTTTTTTTTTTCCAATCGAGGCCATAATCTTTTGCTATTTCCAAAAGATAACTTTTATAATTACTTTTATAATTCTTTATTCTTTCATGATTCTTTTATAATTACTTTTATAAATACTTATTATAATTACTTTTTCTACTGCACAATTAATTTCAATAGTGGCCAGTTAATTGAAATACTAGCCAAAAAGTGTATTAAAATACTGGCCACATTTTTAAAAACAATATTAGAACCAAATGTGTATTCTACGTTTAGCTTACGGCAGATGTGAATTTTCTTCTTATTTCACTCTAATTCGCATTTTTGTGGTTGGGTTTGGCTTAGAATTCCATTTTAAGGTCTTCTGATAGTCTTTTTAAACTTTAAGAGTTGCAAAAAATTGTTATTGTATCCGATTCGCGCTATTAAAATGAAAATAAATCAGTACCACCGCAACTCCATAAGCTAAACATAGGCGTATTTTTTTTATAAAAGCTAAACATAGAGAGCCAATTTAAATTTAATCTTACTATATTCGATGAAAAATTGTTATAGTTTCTGTGAAAATACTATTTACATATTATTAAGACACAAAAACCCTCCCATAAGGTAAACATAGGAATTATTTTTGCCAACTTTGAAAAAAATAACTTGGGAAATTTTACTTACCATGATATTTTTGGAAAAATAACATGGACTGTAAACCCGGTATATGGTCTCTGTTCCCTGGGATTTTTTATTTTTTTTTTTTTGCGTAGACTGTGTACATACGGTCTTGGTATGCAAAGGATTAAAAATTCTAGTGAATGATTACCCGAATCTTTTTTTCGGCAACCTTTTCATTTGGTAACCTTCACAGTCTAAAGGAAAAAAAGTTTCGCACGATCCCTAAACAATAAAAAAACTCACTTAATTATTCAATTGCATTAAACTTGAAAGGCTCCGATCGTTTCAGATATTTAAAAATTGATGTGCAAACAGTGCCTTTCATCAAAAAAAGTAGCCGTTTATCTACGGAAGCTTTTTTTTTTTTACCCGTTATCGATTTACCATCTTGGAAAAAAAAAACTGTGTAAACTACAAAGCTGAAACCGCTAGATATTTTTATTGCGATCTTCCTGTAAGCCACGTTAAAGGAAAAACCATTTATTTTATATAAATAATACCAAAAGAATTTTTTTTTTAAGTCGAAAAAAACGATGTCAACTTAATAAAAGATCAGACATATATCATCCTTCCCTTTTTTTTTCTTCTCTGAAACCAAAATCTTGACCACAATAATAAGGAAGCCTTCGTTTTTTTTTATTTAGGTATTTTCGGAATCTCATGATTCATTTTTTGACGTTATTTCAGTAGGTTTTTCCAAAAATATTTGCATGAAGATTGACTGAATGGCATACTTGGCAAATAAAATGATAAGAACCGATCCGACTATGCAACTTTGCCAATCTGTAAATTTGACCTTGTCCATGGTGATCTAGTTCTGAATGCAAAACTTTAAAAAGTAAAAAAAAAAAAAAAAAAAAAAGTCCCATTTATTCCGCTTTTTTTTTTTTTACATAAATAGTTAAAATTGACATCCTACAATCAAACACGACTGGTGTCATTAAACGTTAAAATCATAACAAACCGTAATAAAGATAGACGAAGTAGCATGTCCGCAGTTCACCAGACAGGTTCTGTTTCGTTTAAAAAAGGTCAAGGACATTATACCGAGTAAATAAAATAAAAATTTAGTTAATTAACCTATTGAAAAATACCAGGGATTAAAGGATTGTTTTGCGGTGAAGTTCTGCGACCACAATGGATCTGTTTAACTGTTCAACACCTACGACTCTTTTTCAATCATCGAATCCCCGATAAAGCCGCAATCCGCCTTTTTTTTTTTTTGTGTGTGTGTGTGTGTGCGTTTGTGTGCGCGCGAATCCAATTGACAATTCGTATTTTTTTTTATATTTAAACTCATTATCATGAGATGTGATATCGAAAATGAAAATCCTTATTATTATTCTGGGTTTGAACCTAAAGAAAGATTGTAGGTCGTGGACGACGACGGTCGTTGCTAACTGTAAAACTAGCTTGCAAATAACGACATCAATATACTGGTTTGATAATTTTGGTTTGTTTCTTTTATGTCATACGGTATGACCCTCTGCTGTTAATCGTCCGAATTTAACTTTAAAAACTGCAAGTTATAAATTTTCCTTTTTTTTTTTTTTCGTAATTTCAAAAGCTTCTTTTTGAGAGAGCGCTCACCTAAAATGTTACGTCATAAAACTATGATTGATGGCATAATGAATGTTTTTACATTAACCATCTCGTTGATGAAAATCTGTTATGATTGTGTTAAAATAAAGACAATTACCTTTCAATTTCCAGCTAACGAGTCCTATCCCCCCCTTTTTTTTTTTCTTCTGTAGAAAAATGAATGTGAATACGTCCAATTAGGAAGCTTTTTATTTGCCTACGCTATTTTTGATATATTATTCCTCCCTTGTAAAAGTTGTTTTCGTTTTTAAGGGTATATTGTTGAGCATAAAGCTTCATTAATGGATCACTTGGTACAGACTAAGCTCCACTTTTTTTTTTTTTCCTATTTCGAAACTGGACTCTCTTGCGGATAATTAGCGTTAATAAAATAATAATCGCGAGGCTCATTTAAATTCTGTTTGACTTCATTAAGCTCGAGGTAATTAATAAATTATTAAAATCTAGGGAGTCAATTATAATTTAATATAATGGGTTTGACTATAAAAAGTTTCTCGAAATGGGTTCCTTGAATATTGTAGGTAATTAATCTGGTGCTTGGATTTTGAAGATGATTGTTTAGTAATGGAGATGTTTAACAGAGTGTCCCTGGGAGGACAGTCTGTTTTTAAAACTTTCAAGCGATTAGCCCTTTGCCGCCCATGGATCCATATATGGGCCCATGGATTTTAATTCCCAGACGCGCATGGGTCCATATAAGGACCTTTAGTGTAAGGGATCAGTTTTGCAACCCTGAAAAGCTTCAATTTTCTTTAAAATTGTTAAAGCCATGTAACTAGGGGTATTTTTAACTGCTGAAATTAAATATGAATTCAAAAATTTTAAAAAAACCGAAATTCAAAGTGGCGGATGGTTGGTAAAATCTCATTTAAAATATTACATAGCGTTTTACTATATTCGAATTTTGCAACCGCTTTATTTATTGCTCTTTTTTTTTTTTTTTTTTTTTTTTTTTTTTTTTAATGAACTTAAAAATGCAAGTAAAAAACGGGATGGACAGTCAATTATGCAACATGATGCTTCACCTATGTTTAGCTTATGGGCTTTTGCCCATAAGCTAAACATAGGTGAAGCATCATGCTGCTTTTATCTAGAAGCATGTATAAGTATAAAAATAATAAAAACGAAATATCTGGGGGCTTTTTTAATCAGCTAATTCTGAATCTGAAGTCCAAATTTTGGAAAACTTAAAATTAAAGATGGAGGACTTTTAAAATTTTCAGTTTATTTCTTAATTATTATTATTATTACAGGAAAAATAATCGGTTTTTGAAAAATTAAGACAAGTTCATTTTCGGCGACTATACAAATGGGACAGTAAAAAATAATTATTATATTATATTATAATGAATTATTATTATAACATTTTTTTCCTATTTCGTAACAAAGTGTATTTCAATTTAATTCGATTGTGTGTTATTTACAATGACTTCATTTTTATTATTCTGTAACTCAGTGCAGAACAACATCAAGTCCATTCAAGGGTTACAACTTCTTATTTCAAACCTGACTATACAAAGCATACAAGCGTTGCCAACTCAAATTAATGTCTTCTGCGAGTTAACATTTCTGCTTTGTTAACGAAATAAACTTGGTAGCAAAAGGAATAGAATCAGTTCTGCCAACCGTTGAGCCTGTATACTTTTTGTAAAGTCGGGTTTGAAATAAGAAGTTGCAATCCTTGAATGGACTTGGTGTTGTTCTGCACTGAGGTACAGTATTCATATTCATTATCTTGTGGTAAATAAGGGAAAAAATTAATAAAATCAAGTTCATTTGAATGCAGTACGATAGATTATATTAACCTCTGAATGGTTTATAAAAAAAGGTAGCTTCATCAGCTTCCATTAACCATCTCAAGTCTCCTGGCAACTCTGAGAAAAAGTTTTTTTTAAATTCTTCGTAAATTACTGCCCTTAACCATATAAAACCAGCTACGAAGCAAGACAGGATCATAAACACTCATTGTGATGTAAAATCTGGTTATGTTCCTAAAATCCATCATAGTACTTGGCGCTTAATATCGGTAGTGCAGTTTTTTTTTCCATAAAATCGGCAGTAGTAAATTTAAATACGGGCCAGTTTTTTAAATAAATCGGCAGTGGATAAATCGCTTTTGGGGCAGTCAATTTTTATATTTTAGGGAAGTTACACAGTGGCCGTAATTCAATAATCAAAGGGCAGTATTTTTTTTATGAAGCTAATTTTTTTTTATATAAATTTTTAATACAGTCTCCTAGGTTATAACTTGTCCGGTTTTAATGCGATCTCGGCAACAACGCGTAAATTGGGACGGTCGCTTCACATAGTCTATAAGAACAATGTAATCTGACTTCGGTTATTATGCGGCATGATCTCGGTTACAAAACGGACAAATTTGGAAAATAACTGTAAAAAACCTCCATAAAAGACGAAAAATTCAAGAAAAAATGACATTTGAGCTCATCGATAAATATTTTTTAAATTAAAAAATTTTGGATTTTTTTTTTTTTTTTTTTTTTTTTGAGAAAAATTTAGTTTAGTATCCAGACTTTGAACCGACGTGGACTGTAGCACATGTTTTCCAACAATTTTAAGAATCCGATTCTGAATAAAAAATATTTCAACCCTCCCGCTTCAACCCCTATTAGCAAAGGAGATCCCAGAATCAGTGAAAACGTACCGGATCGGTCCGGAATCATATCAGGTATTAACAAAATTAAAAAATTCATTCATTCATTTTTTTTTTTTTTTACTGCCAATTCACATATTTTAATGCCGAATTATTTATTATACTGCCAATTTTTTTTTTTTTTTTTTTTTTTTTTTTTTTTAACTGCCGACATTGTACTGCCAATAAAAAAACTTTCATATTATTAAATTTACTGCCAATCTATTAAAAAACCGCCATTTTATTAAAAAATGCTGCCCCTTTAAATATACGCCTTAGTTTTCAGGGAGGCTGTTAATTTAAGACAAGTTGATTTTCTGGGGGCCCGCAAGTGCCCCCTACGTAAATCTGATGTTTATCTGGCTTCTTATCGCTGAAATTTTTTGGCTACCTACAGGCTCTAGCTCATTTGATCTTTAGCTGTAGACGCTATAGTGACTTTTAGTGACCTTCCACAAAAAAAGGGACTTTTAAGGGGAAAAAAGTGACGATCTATAGTTTGTCTCAAATCTGGAAGTCACCTTTCGCCTATATAGTTTAAATGACGATCCGCTGACTTCTAGATTTGAGACAAACTATAGTTCGATGCCTGTTTGAAAGGTAGGATCATTGACCGATATTCGAATAATTTTTCGTATCGTTTTTCTCACAGATTCTGCGTCTACTCTTATTGTTTTCCCCACCTCTTGAACGAGCTCTTATCATTTTAAATGAAAAAAATAATCAAATGAAAATAATAATAATAATAATAATATCAGTTCTAATAATTAGACATAATTACACGAATAGAGACGTTTTTTAATGAAATTTAAATTTATTCTAATTAAAAGTAATCTGTTAAATCACCTAACAGTCAATCGATTTGTTTAGTTAATATAATGCTAATCGCTTCAACTAGATTAGTCGGTGAACAGTACACAAACAGAAACGCCCCAAGATCCCTGATACATGTGTTTAACCAAGGGAAACGTTGCCCAAATATTTACAGTACCTTCAACCAAAAAGAATAAAAAAAAAAGAGTAAAAATAAAAAAATAAAAATTGAATTTTACCGCTTTTGAACGGGGGTTCACCGTTTCTGCATCACGTCCTCAAAATAAATTGTCGGTGACGTTAAATATTCATAAATGGGGTCGTCCAGTTTGTCTAAAAAAATAAAAGAATCTGACTTATCTTATTAAATTACTCCCGCTATTTTTTTTAAAAACTTGTATATTAACACCTTGCGGCGTTACTAAATTCATTATTTTCATGACTTTGTGCACCTAATTGTAACGCCCACATTGTTTTTCCTCTCTTCGTTTATCAAGCGGTTGTTTTTTTTTACAATCGAATAATTTTCCAATCAAAAAATTTAAAGTTTTGATTAGATTTTGCATATTGCAACGGTTTCGTGGGCGCGTGTGAAAACCGTAGAGTATACAGGAAAAAAAATTGAAATAATTTTTTATTATCAAAGGGAGAAAAATAGCATCCGTTCTACAACACAAAATTTAAATTAGTTATCACTTAAAATCCCTTTGAGCGATATCCTGATCGCGAATTTAATTAAATATCCCGAAAAATCGTTGTTCAATTCGATGTACTAATGCAGTTTCAATATTGAAAACCCATCCATTTACCATCTGTGTAAATATATATATAAAAAAAAGGGAAATGCTTTTTACCTTTTTTTTCCTTCGTCGGGTTTCCTTTAAGGTAACCAAACGGATTTCGCTTTAGATTGGATGAAAACTCGTTTACAAAAAAGCTCTCAAATAAAAAAAAAAAAAAAAAAAAAAAGGAGGAATGACCGAAACGATATCAGGAAGCATCCGGATTACCATATCCTTATTGATTTTCGATGACGGATATGGTTCTTCATTTTTTTTATTGAAAAAAAAAAAAAAAAAAAAAAAAAATCAAATATTAGACAGTGGCGTAGCAACATTTGCGCCTTCATTTTCAAGCGTTTCGTTATTTGCTATTTACATAATCTTTTTCGAAGTTTTTCGGGAAAGTTAACGATCATTTTCGGGTATGCAGTGGTGGCCATATTGCAAATGTTGCAAATTAAATTTGGATCGTTTGCAATATAGTTTTGAAAATGATACAAACATTTTGAAACATTTGCAATATGTACATTCAAAATATTTAAAAAGATCCAAAGATATTTGGACCTTTTGCAATTTAGATATTTGGATCATTTAGATATTTGATACTTAAATATTTGGATCAAGTGCAAATTCACTACATTATAAATGATCCAAATTTGTTTTGGAACATTTGCAAATTTGAACGATTAGCAATGAGCCCACAGGGGAAAACTGCCTCTAAAGAACGTTCTTAGGCAGTACCGCCTAAGTCAGCAAGGATAAAAAAAGTGCTAGATTTTTGGGATATTTTTAATTTCTAAGCTTATTTTTCAGCAGAGTTGCTGCTCTCTCCCAAAAATTTAAAAATTCAGGAAATGGAATCCCGATTTTTAAAACTTTTAGAATTTGGAGAATCGAGAAATCCGGGATTTTCAAAGTATGGATTTCTCGATATTCGAGTTTCGAAATTTCCGCCAAAAAAAACCTCAAAAAAGTTTTTCCCGAAAAATCTCGAGATTTCTCGGAAATTTCGAGCTGGAAAATTTTCGGCAGTTGGACCCCAGGAGGAATAAAACCTAATTGCAATATCAGTTGAATGTTTCCTGTTTGAAAGTACTCATTCTGCACCTAAAACACAGGAAATATTGACAGTTAACATTGTTTTCACCTATTAAGGCTTCCTACAACGTATAAATTATCAAGAATTTCTTGATTTAGTTGAATTGAGGTAAACAATTTTCGAGCTTCCGACCAAATATATTTCTCAATAATCGGAATTTCTGAGAATTTTAAAAATTAATTTCTTGAGAAGTTTTGAGGTCTCGAGAGTTCTGGAGTGACAAGTTCGGGAGTCTCTAAATTTCTGCCAAAAAATCTTTTTTTGAAAGAATTTTTTTCGAAAGATTTCTCGGGAACTTCGAGCTCGAGAATTCTTGAGCAGCAACTCTTTTTTTCTGATAAATATAAAATCGAGATTTTAAAATAATGGTGTCAAAATTAGTAATTTTTAAAGTAATTACAATAAGACTGAGACTCTGCTACTGTGATTTTAAAGATTTCGGCACCGTAACAGAGGGGTTACTTTTTATTCCAGGGGGTTACTTTTGGCACTTTTATTTTTTAAAAAATACTTGAAAACGGCTAAGAATTTTTTCAAAAATTAAACTTATTCTACTCCAGGGGGTTAATTTTACTCCAGGGGATTTCTCTTAACGGGACCCTAGCAAAACCCCGACATTCAAAACCCCGACATTAGATATCGGGGTTTTGAATGTCGGGGTTTTGCTTTTTGCCTTTTATTATATTTTATTTTTTATTTATTTTTAATTTATTTTTAATTTTTTAAAATTTCTGAAATGTCGGGGTTTTGAAATTTAATAGCACTTATATAGAAGGTAATAGAACTAGTAAGGATTAAAATATAGAAAATTTTCTGAGCATTAAATTGCAATAGAAATTCTTACAGAGATTTTCCAAACTCCTCCCCCGTATATAAAAAATCGTAAGAATTTCGAGAACCCCCTCCCCCTTCCGGTCTTACGAAATACTAAAACACCTCCTATGGGGAGCTTAGTCCTATACTGCACTCGGTCTGTGGAATTTCCGTCGGTCTCTGCCGGTCTCTGTGGTATCTTGACTTTCTGCTGAAAGCTCCCTAGAACTTCTCAGTTCTCTAGAGCTTTCAGGGAAATGTTCATTTCATAAAAGCTCATAGACTCTGAAGTCAGGAGGACCTATTGTCCCCTGAAAATTTCATCAAAATCAATCGGGAAGGGGCTCCTTACGTGTCGGGCATCGCTCATTTTCCTTAGCGTTTTAATATATAGGCATGGGCGGATCTGGGGGGGACTGGGGGTGCTAGCCTCCCCTAGAATTTTGAAAATTATATGGCCTGAATGGTATCAGCCCCCCCCCAGAAAATATTTTTCCCTATTCTGAGCCCCCTCTAGGAAAAAATCCTAGATCCACCCATGTATGTAGGACTTAACTGCTTGATTTCAAAACCCCGTCATTTAAAAATATTTTTAAAAATAAAAAATAAATTAAATTAAATTAAAAATAAAATATAATAAAAGTCAAAAA
This sequence comes from Liposcelis bostrychophila, assembly GCA_037577465.1. Classification (NCBI taxonomy): domain Eukaryota; kingdom Metazoa; phylum Arthropoda; class Insecta; order Psocodea; family Liposcelididae; genus Liposcelis; species Liposcelis bostrychophila. Next base: position 11,845,416 of record CM075212.1, read on the forward strand.
TCAAAACCCCGTCATTCAAAACGCCGATTTTTAATGTCGGGGTTTTGAATGTCGGGGTTTTGACTCGGTCTCCTTTTAACACTTATTTTTTAAAAATAAGAGATTAAAAAAACGACTAAGAAGTTTTTCAAAAATTAAACTTATTCTAAATTATGGATTTTTTCGAGTGTTATGTTCAAGCTTAGTTGCCTAAACCTGTATAAAAAAATGAAAATATTAAGTTTTTAATACGACAAAAAATTGGGAAATCACGCAGCCTGAAATACTAAGATGCATTCTGCTGCATCCACCGTTCGAATTTTTTTTTAAATTTTATTTTTATTTTTTTAGATCGAATTGAAATTGAATTGCTTTTTGCATTTGCCCTATATGGTCTCTTAAACAATCATCCTAATTTTACTGAAAATTAAACTACATATTAGCGGCCAAAAAAAAATTGAAAAAAAAAGAAAGAAAAAAAAAAAACTATTAATGGGGTTACTTTTTACAGATATTTCAATGACGATGTCCTATGTGTGATAAATCCACAACGAATCAACAACGTTTCCAAGGTTTCGATTACGTTTCTACTACGTTCTCTAAATTTTTTAAATTAATAGTGATAGTCATTAAGGAGGTTCTACAGGTGAATTTAAAGTTCTTAATTGATCGTTCTCGTGCAACTTAAACATAGGCGAAACTTTGTTTTTATTTTTGTAGAAAGGTTTTTCCGCCTACAAAATTTTAATTGGAATCGAATAATTTTTTTAAAATTTTGGGGATATTCTTCTTAACATTCTGCACAACTTTTGTGACACGAAAATTCGCTTATTAAAAACTAAAATGTTTTTAAACTAGGCTATTTACAAAAATAATCTTCAAAAATTGTAAAAATGCTAATGGTTTGTTTATATACATTGGGCTTTTTTTGGGGAAAATCTCACAAAAACACTACAAATGTTTAAAGGGATCCAAATTTCATGTCACAAAAGTTGTGCAGAATGTTAAGAGGAATATTCCAATTTCAATTCCAATTCCAACAAAGTTTCGCCTATTGTAACGTTTAGGAGTCTATACGTTCTACGAGTGATAAAAAGAAAAAAAATAAAAAAAAATAAAAATAGACAAAAAGAACCTAGGGTCAGTCCGAGAATTATCCGAGAACAAGGTAAAAGAAATACTAAATCTTGAAAGAACAAAAAAAAAATTAATAACGAAACAATAAGAGTAAGTATATTCGTGGCATAACGGCAAAAAAAAAAATGTGACAGAAAAAAAAAAAAATCATTCGACTAAGGCATCACAATAACCATAAAAAAAATAAGAATAACAATGCAGTCCCTGGAAAAATTAATAATTATAACCTCACTCCGATCATCTAATCATAAAGGAAAAATGTAAAAAGAAAAAAAAATAAAGAAAAAAAAAATAAAGAAAAAAAATCAGTAAGCCCAAAAAAAAAGAAACAATTTGGATTGGTGTACCTCGCCGGACTTTACAAAAGCTAAATAATTGGAAATTTCTAACTTGTCCTTATGATGGAAGGAATAAAATAAACTGAGCTGACCTTGACGCGATTTCCTCCCCTGGTTCCAAACAGAATCTATGCTCTAAAAATCCGAAGCCAAGATCCTGCCAAGAACGGGGAGTACTTCTCGAAAAGGATCAGCCTCGGTACTCCTTTACCTGGTTTCGGCAGAAGGCTTCTTGAATTTCAAAGCTAACAAATCCGACCACGAAAAACAACAAAACCTTCTCCTACTCCCAAGAAAGTAGCACCGGGTTTTTTGGTCGGCTTACGATTAACTTAATTCTTAAAAAAAAATTTTAACATGAAAGTTTAATCACGACAATTCAATAAAAAAGAGAAAAAAAAAGAAAAAAAATTAAGAAGGCCAGGTTAAAAATTTAAAAAAAAATCCTACTCGAAATACACCAACCCGACGCAGAAAAAAAAAAAAAAAAAAAAAAAAAAGAAAAACGCGTTTGGGGACTACATTGCGACCCTTACTTTCCTTAAGTCACCATTTCTTATATCACAAAATTAAAAAAATGAATAACAATAAAACAAAAACAAAACAAAAAAAAATAAAAAATTCGAAATCGTTTGCCATTATTTACGATTGCATTAACAATAAATTAAAAAAAATCAGGTCGCCCGCCAAGCCCCATTTTTCCAAACCTTAGCCCATCATCCTGGATCTGATAACCATTTTACAATCTCAAAGGTTCAACCATCGTCTAAGCAAAGATCCTGTTAATACACATCTGGGAACTAATATGACATCTACCAATAATTCGTGGTTTCCATGGGCTGACGGCGACGACGAAGTCGGATTTTCGACTCCAAAAAAAAAAACCTAAGAATAATTACAATGAATTAATAATAAAATAAAAAAAATGCAGGGAAGTAACGGATTGAAAAGCGTTCAGACTTTTAAATAGGAATTTTTCAAAAAACACGTGGCACGTGGAGCTTTCCCCGAAATCGACTCCGAGAAAAAAAAAAGAAAATCACTTTTCAACTCGTTATTCCTTCTAAAACTGACAAAAATTAAACAATTTAAACCTTTTCGGTCTTTAAAAAAAATTAAGCGAATCGAATTTAATTCATAACATAACAACATTTTTGATCAATGCGGTTTCGTCAGGACTTGTCGCTGCTTGTGCGACACGTTGTAAATTTTCACAATTTAAATAAAAAAGATCACTTAATAAAACCGCATGATTTAAAATAACAACTAATTAATCACATATTAAGCAACAAACTTACTCGATCACGAGGTTGAAAAAAAAAAAAAATAAAAACCAATGAAGTTAATGTCGCATCAAAAAAAAAGGTCATCCGTTTGCAACGACGATTTCCAATGAGAATGAGACCGGAAATCACGTCTTTCCATTGAGTAATACCTTGGACCTTCCTTTTTCTTCTCAATGGAAATCGCATTTGCGCGCGAACGAAAAAAAATGATCGTCTTTACAATTTGAATCGATAAACAGAAAAAAAAATTTGTTTCGAATTTTTAAAATATAAAAATACAATTATTTTCCTTTTTAAATTAAGCCCGTTTCCCTTTCAGTGTCGGGTTCAGGATTTAGGGTCGTTACAATACCCCCGATTTAAGTCAAGCGTATACCTTAATCAGGTATATGCAAGACCGAAAAAAAAATTAAATCAATTAACGACAAAAAAATCTGGGACAATCAACAAAACGGTTTCAAGTTCTCTACGTCCCACCTTCCCAATTTCTTTCCATTCAAAGTCACTAACTGGTATTGATTTGGAGATTCGACCTTCAGAATCCTGCAGGGTCCGACGAACTTTGGTAGAAACTTCTGGGCGATATATCCTGCTTTGTTGCTCTTTTCAAAATTCTTCTCCAGACCAAATCGTCTTTATTGTAATACTGCGGTTTATGACGAAGATTATAATACTTGGCTTGCTTTTCTTTCGCCTTCTCCAGCGAATCAATCACTTGTTTGTAGATTTTAGCCAGTTCGTAATCCTTTTCGTCAACGTAGTCTTCGGGGTCAAATCCGGGTAGCATACCGTCGGCGGCTGCGTTGAACGGTTCAAAAACAGAAACGATCTCACGTCCTAACATTATCCGGGCTGGAGTGAACTTGGTGACTTCACTTACCGAAGTATTGATGCCTAAAGTAATGTAGGGCAAATTTTCGTCCCACGTCCGATGGTCGGCTTTAACGAAAATCGCCAAGGCTGTTTTGATCGTCCGATTTTGCCTTTCGGTCATATTCGTCTTCGGGCTATATTTAGGGATGAGGTGTAAAGCGATGTTCCGTTCCTCGCAGTAATCCCTTAGCGTATGGTTGTCAAAATGAGTACCATTATCGGCGCATAGAAGCGAAGGTTTGCCGAACTGCGTGGTGATTTCCTCCGTGGCCTTCACCACTTGTGCAGCTGTGGCGGCTCGACATGGTTTGGTAAAAATCCAACGTGAACTCATGTCCGTAGCTACGATGGCATATTTATTCCTAAGTCGGCTCATCGGCAGTGGGCCCAGAAAATCGACGGACCATGCTTTTCCTGGTTCCAAAATGACAGTTGTTGGGCCCTTTCCACCAGGGGTCTTGGTATTCCTGGCCTTGTATTGCTGGCATTCTTTGCACAAATATACAAAATCTTGAACGTCGATTTTCAAGTTTGGCCAATAATAATTGGCTTGCAATCGCTGATAGGTTTTTAGGAATCCCAAGTGAGGAGCGTAGGGACGACAGTGGCACTGCTCCATTATAATTTGTCTGAAGTCCTTTGGAACCACGACCTTCTTTTGGATATTTTTGGTGACTTCATCCAGATGAACTTTAAAGATGGTGTCGCCCTCCACCATAAAGGCTGGATACGCTTCTGGTCGGTCCAAAATCTTTTGGCGTAAGTTTGTGTACCACATGTCGGTGGTGTTCTGAAAATCCAGTCTCGGCATTTGAAAGTGCAAGGCTGACGCCGTGGCTTTTCGCTCCAATCGCTGCTCCTCAATTCGCTCATCGTTTTCACCGTAATTCATGCGACTTAGGGCGTCGGGAACAGTGAGGTACTTCCTTTTTTATGAATAATTTCCAAATCGAATTGACTCAAGTACAGAGCCCATCGGGCTAGACGCCCTTTCGGATTTTCAACTTTCAATAAGTACTGAAGAGCGCTATGATCGGTGACAACCGTGAATTTGGTGTATTCTAAAAAGGGGCGGAAGTGCTTGATGGCCCTGATGACGGCCAGGCACTCCAACTCCGTGGTGTAATAATTCCTCTCCGCTGGGGTTAAGGTTTTTGAGTAAAAGCCAATGACGTTCTCCTTTCCATTTATGTGTTGGACGAGGACGGCCCCTAATCCAACGCCACTTGCATCAGTGTAGATAGTGAATGGCTTCGTGTAGTCAGGGCAACACAATATCGGCTCCTGTATCAACGATTCCTTGAGATCTTGAAAAGCGTTCTCTTGCTCATCATTCCAGACGAAAGGTTTATCTTGCTGCAATAATTCGGTCAGCGGTCGGGCTCGATCCGAGTAAAACTGTACGAAACGGCGATACCATCCCGTAAGCCCTAAAAATCCGCGGACTTGTTTTCGCGTCGTCGGTCGTGCAAAGTTCTTTACGGCGTCGATTTTTGATGGCGACGTCATTATTTTCCCCTGGCCTATCGTATATCCTAAATATTCTACAAAGGGTTGAAGGAAAAAGCTTTTCTTCCAATTTACTTTCATCCCGGCATTAAACAGTCGTTTAAAAACCTCTTCCAGGAGTTGGTTATGCTCTTCGAGAGTCTTAGCAGCAACGAGAATGTCGTCCAAATAAACAAAAAGTTTCCCTTGAGATATTAAATCTCCAAAAATGTGATTCATGGCCTGAGAAAACGTAGCCGGGGCATTGCATAGCCCGAATGGCATGACTATGAACTCAAATAAACCCGCTCCGGGGATGGTAAAAGCAGTAAGAGGTCTGGTCTCCGGATCCAGCGGAATTTGATAATACCCTTGCTCTAAATCAAGAGCTGAGATGTAATTAGCGTCTCTTAATTGGCTTAAGAGGTTATCTATATTCGGCAACGGTGTCGCATCTTTAACAGTCAAGGAATTCAATCTTCGATAGTCTATGACCATTCTAAAATCTCCGGTTTTCTTGGTGGTCAGGAGCACAGGCGAACTCCAAGGACTTTTTGATTCTTGCACCAATCCCTTGTCCAATAAATCTTGAAGTTGTGCGTGAAGTATTGACTGAACACGCGGGTTAACGCTATAATACCGCTGCTTTATCGGAGGCGTTTCTTTCTCCAAATAAATCTTATGAGTGGTAACATTGGTTCGACCTGGCGAATCTTTAAATTTATCCTGCCAGTCTTCTAAAAATTTATCAAAGTCGGCTTTCTGCTGTTCAGAACGTTAAAGTTAATTCCTAAATCCACTTTTTCTTTCGATATGTTAAAATAAGAATGAAAATTCTTCATGTTTGTAGCATCCACGGCCACGTAAGAAGACGAAAACGCGGTTGCTTTCTTCTCAGCACAATATAAAGTTCCTTTAATGTTGCGTACAGGCGGATTAAAATCGGTACAGAAATAAGTAGGGATCGTTTTAATTCCAAGCGGGGTAACCATTGTTATCTTCGATCGGTTGAAATCAGCTATGAGACGTAATTTGCGGAGGGTGTTCATTCCCAACGTGACGAGATTTGAGGTGTTTTCTAAAATTAGGACTTCTCCCACCCATCCATTTTCGTTTACATTGATGGGCACCACTGCCGAACCGAATATGGGAACATCGTTTCCATCTGCGACGGTAATGAAAGCGTCCTTTCGATAATTTATTTTTATTCCCTTAGAATTCAAAAGGTTTACCAATTCAGACGACATAATGGTGTGGGTGGCACCGCAATCCACCAATACAAACACTTTGATGCCGCCAATCGTGATTTCGATAAAAATTCGCTGGGTGTCATCGTCTGACATTTCCGCTTTGATGATTTCGCTGATATGTTTCTCCATTTTCAGGATTTCTCGATGTTCGGGCCCCAAACCTGAACTGTGGAGTCCGTTTATTCGTTTCCCGTACTTTTGCGAGTGCGGTTTTTGTTTAACGCACATCGTTTTTCGCAACAATATTCGTTATCTGAGGCATCCGATTCCGAAGTTTTTCGATTCGGAGACCTGTGATTCTTAACATCCTTAGCGAAGGATACTTTTCGTGCAGGGCTTGCTCTCGATGAAGGAGATTTCGATCTTTCGCGCGTTTGATAACGCTGAGCCCGTTCACAAGTGCAAGTTCTAAGAGTCTTCTCTTTTTCGCCGCAACCGTAACATTCCGTTTCGGTTTTTCTTGAAGTTCGATCGACTGAAGAAACTTTTGCTCGGGAAGTTTCTTCTGAGACGTAATTCTTCTTGTCGTACCACATAAGCTCGAGTTTTTGGCCCACTTGTCGAATTTCGTCTATTTCCGTAAAGGATTCTCCACGGATGTCTCGATAATAATCCGGGTGAACGTTCTTTTGCAATATTTCGATGATTTCATCGTCACTGCAAGGCGAAATTAAACATTCGTTTAATAAACGAACATCAGCGATGAACTGGGCGATTGGCTCATCTCGCTTTTGTCTCCTACTGAACAAGGCGATCTTGGACTCCGTATCGTAAGTCGACGGCAGGAACGTATCCTTTAGCGTTTGCTTGGCTGTCGTCCAATCCTTGTATGAATTTACGTTGTCTTGATCCTTAAAATGCTCTTTCGCGGGACCGTCAAGAATTGCGTGTAAAAGTCGCGCGATTTCTGAGTCTTTTAATGGATAAAGTTTTAACACTTCTTCGACTTTGTAAATGAATAACTTGACATTCTCCCCGGGGAGTCCTTTAAAAATCAAGTTCTGTTTCTTACACTCGTGTTCTGCGTTTTTGACGCGACGGTCGCGATCCACAACGGTAGTAACGGCAGCAGGTACGGTCGTCGCTGCAGCCTGCATATTCGCTCCAAGCTGAGTCAGCAACTGATTCGCGAGTTGATTCGTCGAAGCTTGTTGTTGTCCAACGGTCACAACAAAATCCGAAAACATTACCGTTAATTTGTCGATGGGATCCGTAGGCGTTCCGGAGGTTACATTTACAGTATTCGCGGCGTTCACGGCAGGAAACGTAAATCCGCTAGTACCAGGTACAGAACCAATCTTCGGTTGGGGACTGGGGGTACGCGCATGAAAGTATACTATACGAGTTTGATCCACTGTTGAGGGTAAATCGTTTTCAGTTTTCTTAAACGACGCGGCGTGAGTCTTTAACAAAGTACGTAAATCTGCTACCGTCGTTGTAGGATCGAATGCGACGCCCCAATGAGTCGCTATGGCCTCCAAGTCTTCCTTTTTGACGTTGTAGAGATAAGTCGGCCAACCCATCTTGATATAAAGTCCAAAACCAAACACTAGAAATCCTTTCCAATCGTTATAACCAAAACTCCAAGCGGTGAAAAGGGGGTGTGTCGGCGAAACGACCATCAAAAAAAATCAAAAAAATCGCAAAGATAATGACAAACGAATAACGATAACAATAACGTAAAAAAATTACCCAGTCGAAGGAATATCGGAATATTACGAAAAAAAAAAATTGTAATGATTTAGAAAACAATTTCAAAAATTACGGATATCTTCTTGTCCATGGTTTCGGGCGCCATTGTAACGTTTAGGAGTCTATACGTTCTACGAGTGATAAAAAGAAAAAAAATAAAAAAAAATAAAAATAGACAAAAAGAACCTAGGGTCAGTCCGAGAATTATCCGAGAACAAGGTAAAAGAAATACTAAATCTTGAAAGAACAAAAAAAAAATTAATAACGAAACAATAAGAGTAAGTATATTCGTGGCATAACGGCAAAAAAAAAAATGTGACAGAAAAAAAAAAAAATCATTCGACTAAGGCATCACAATAACCATAAAAAAAATAAGAATAACAATGCAGTCCCTGGAAAAATTAATAATTATAACCTCACTCCGATCATCTAATCATAAAGGAAAAATGTAAAAAGAAAAAAAAATAAAGAAAAAAAAAATAAAGAAAAAAAATCAGTAAGCCCAAAAAAAAAGAAACAATTTGGATTGGTGTACCTCGCCGGACTTTACAAAAGCTAAATAATTGGAAATTTCTAACTTGTCCTTATGATGGAAGGAATAAAATAAACTGAGCTGATCTTGACGCGATTTCCTCCCCTGGTTCCAGACAGAATCTATGCTCTAAAAATCCGAAGCCAAGATCCTGCCAAGAACGGGGAGTACTTCTCGACAAGGATCAGCCTCGGTACTCCTTTACCTGGTTTCGGCAGAAGGCTTCTTGAATTTCAAAGCTAACAAATCCGACCACGAAAAACAACAAAACCTTCTCCTACTCCCAAGAAAGTAGCACCGGGTCTCGGTCGGTTTACGATTAACTTAATTCTTAAAAAAATTTTAACATGAAAGTTTAATCACGACAATTCAATGAAAAGAAAAAAAAAGAAAAAAAAAAATTAAGAAGGCCAAGTTAAAAATTTAAAAAAAAATCCTACTTGGAATACACCAACCCGACGCAAAACAAAAAAAAAGAAAAAAACGCGTTTGGGGACTACATTGCGACCCTTACTTTCCTTAAGTCACCATTTCTTATATCACAAAATTAAAAAAAAAATGAATAACAATAAAACAAAAACAAAACAAAAAAAAATAAAAAATTCGAAATCGTTTGCCATTATTTACGATTGCATTAACAATAAATTAAAAAAAATCAGGTCGCCCGCCAAGCCCCATTTTTCCAAACCTTAGCCCATCATCCTGGATCTGATAACCATTTTACAATCTCAAAGGTTCAACCATCGTCTAAGCAAAGATCCTGTTAATACACATCTGGGAACTAATATGACATCTACCAATAATTCGTGGTTTCCATGGGCTGACGGCGACGACGAAGTCGGATTTTCGACTCCAAAAAAAAAAACCCTAAGAATAATTACAAATGAATTAATAATAAAATAAAAAAAATGCAGGGAAGTAACGGATTGAAAAGCGTTCAGACTTTTAAATAGGAATTTTTCAAAAAACACGTGGCACGTGGAGCTTTCCCCGAAATCGGCTCCGAGAAAAAAAGAAAATCACTCTTCAACTCGTTACTCCTTCTAAAACTGACAAAAATTAAACAATTTAAACCTTTTCGGTCTTTAAAAAAAATTAAGCGAATCGAATTTAATTCATAACATAACAACATTTTTGATCAATGCGGTTTCGTCAGGACTTGTCGCTGCTTGTGCGACACATTGTAAATTTTCACAATTTAAATAAAAAAAAAGATCACCTTAATAAAACCGCATGATTTAAAATAACAACTAATTAATCACATATTAAGCAACAAACTTACTCGATCACGAGGTTGAAAAAAAAAAAAAATAAAAACCAATGAAGTTATCTTCGCATCAAAAAAAAAGTCATCCGTTTGCAACGACGATTTCCAATGAGAATGAGACCGGAAATCACGTCTTTCCATTGAGTAATACCTTGGACCTTCCTTTTTCTTCTCAATGGAAATCGCATTTGCGCGCGAACGAAAAAAATGATCGTCTTTACAATTTGAATCGATAAACAGAAAAAAAATTTGTTTCGAATTTTTAAAATATAAAAATACAATTATTTTCCTTTTTAAATTAAGCCCGTTTCCCTTTCAGTGTCGGGTTCAGGATTTAGGGTCGTTACAATACCCCCGATTTAAGTCAAGCGTATACCTTAATCAGGTATATGCAAGACCGAAAAAAAAATTAAATCAATTAACGACAAAAAAATCTGGGACAATCAACAAAACGGTTTCAAGTTCTCTACGTCCCACCTTCCCAATTTCTTTCCATTCAAAGTCACTAACTGGTATTGATTTGGAGATTCGACCTTCAGAATCCTGCAGGGTCCGACGAACTTTGGTAGAAACTTCTGGGCGATATATCCTGCTTTGTTGCTCTTTTCAAAATTTCTTCTCCAGACCAAATCGTCTTTATTGTAATACTGCGGTTTATGACGAAGATTATAATACTTGGCTTGCTTTTCTTTCGCCTTCTCCAGCGAATCAATCACTTGTTTGTAGATTTTAGCCAGTTCGTAATCCTTTTCGTCAACGTAGTCTTCGGGGTCAAATCCGGGTAGCATACCGTCGGCGGCTGCGTTGAACGGTTCAAAAACAGAAACGATCTCACGTCCTAACATTATCCGGGCTGGAGTGAACTTGGTGACTTCACTTACCGAAGTATTGATGCCTAAAGTAATGTAGGGCAAATTTTCGTCCCACGTCCGATGGTCGGCTTTAACGAAAATCGCCAAGGCTGTTTTGATCGTCCGATTTTGCCTTTCGGTCATATTCGTCTTCGGGCTATATTTAGGGATGAGGTGTAAAGCGATGTTCCGTTCCTCGCAGTAATCCCTTAGCGTGTGGTTGTCAAAATGAGTACCATTATCGGCGCATAGAAGCGAAGGTTTGCCGAACTGCGTGGTGATTTCCTCCGTGGCCTTCACCACTTGTGCAGCTGTGGCGGCTCGACATGGTTTGGTATAAATCCAACGAGAACTCATGTCCGTAGCTACGATAGCATATTTATTTCTAAGTCGGCTCATCGGCAGTGGGCCCAGAAAATCGACGGACCATGCTTTTCCTGGTTCCAAAATGACAGTTGTTGGGTCCTTTCCACCAGGGGTCTTGGTATTCCTGGCCTTGTATTGCTGGCATTCTTTGCACAAATATACAAAATCTTGAACGTCGATTTTCAAGTTTGGCCAATAATAATTGGCTTGCAATCGCTGATAGGTTTTTAGGAATCCCAAGTGAGGAGCGTAGGGACGACAGTGGCACTGCTCCATTATAATTCGTCTGAAGTCCTTTGGAACCACGACCTTCTTTTGGATATTTTTGGTGACTTCATCCAGATGAACTTTAAAGATGGTGTCGCCCTCCACCATAAAGGCTGGATACGCTTCTGGTCGGTCCAAAATCTTTTGGCGTAAGTTTGTGTACCACATGTCGGTGGTGTTCTGAAAATCCAGTCTCGGCATTTGAAAGTGCAAGGCTGACGCCGTGGCTTTTCGCTCCAATCGCTGCTCCTCAATTCGCTCATCGTTTTCACCGTAATTCATGCGACTTAGGGCGTCGGGAACAGTGAGGTACTTCCCTTTTTTATGAATAATTTCCAAATCGAATTGACTCAAGTACAGAGCCCATCGGGCTAGACGCCCTTTCGGATTTTCAACTTTCAATAAGTACTGAAGAGCGCTATGATCGGTGACAACCGTGAATTTGGTGTATTCTAAAAAGGGGCGGAAGTGCTTGATGGCCCTGATGACGGCCAGGCACTCCAACTCCGTGGTGTAATAATTCCTCTCCGCTGGGGTTAAGGTTTTTGAGTAAAAGCCAATGACGTTCTCCTTTCCATTTATGTGTTGGACGAGGACGGCCCCTAATCCAACGCCACTTGCATCAGTGTAGATAGTGAATGGCTTCGTGTAGTCAGGGCAACACAATATCGGCTCCTGTATCAACGATTCCTTGAGATCTTGAAAAGCGTTCTCTTGCTCATCATTCCAGACGAAAGGTTTATCTTGCTGCAATAATTCGGTCAGCGGTCGGGCTCGATCCGAGTAAAACTGTACGAAACGGCGATACCATCCCGTAAGCCCTAAAAATCCGCGGACTTGTTTTCGCGTCGTCGGTCGTGCAAAGTTCTTTACGGCGTCGATTTTTGATGGCGACGTCATTATTTTCCCCTGGCCTATCGTATATCCTAAATATTCTACAAAGGGTTGAAGGAAAAAGCTTTTCTTCCAATTTACTTTCATCCCGGCATTAAACAGTCGTTTAAAAACCTCTTCCAGGAGTTGGTTATGCTCTTCGAGAGTCTTAGCAGCAACGAGAATGTCGTCCAAATAAACAAAAAGTTTCCCTTGAGATATTAAATCTCCAAAAATGTGATTCATGGCCTGAGAAAACGTAGCCGGGGCATTGCATAGCCCGAATGGCATGACTATGAACTCAAATAAACCCGCTCCGGGGATGGTAAAAGCAGTAAGAGGTCTGGTCTCCGGATCCAGCGGAATTTGATAATACCCTTGCTCTAAATCAAGAGCTGAGATGTAATTAGCGTCTCTTAATTGGCTTAAGAGGTTATCTATATTCGGCAACGGTGTCGCATCTTTAACAGTCAAGGAATTCAATCTTCGATAGTCTATGACCATTCTAAAATCTCCGGTTTTCTTGGTGGTCAGGAGCACAGGCGAACTCCAAGGACTTTTTGATTCTTGCACCAATCCCTTGTCCAATAAATCTTGAAGTTGTGCGTGAAGTATTGACTGAACACGCGGGTTAACGCTATAATACCGCTGCTTTATCGGAGGCGTTTCTTTCTCCAAATAAATCTTATGAGTGGTAACATTGGTTCGACCTGGCGAATCTTTAAATTTATCCTGCCAGTCTTCTAAAAATTTATCAAAGTCGGCTTTCTGCTGTTCAGAAACGTTAAAGTTAATTCCTAAATCCACTTTTTCTTTCGATATGTTAAAATAAGAATGAAAATTCTTCATGTTTGTAGCATCCACGGCCACGTAAGAAGACGAAAACGCGGTTGCTTTCTTCTCAGCACAATATAAAGTTCCTTTAATGTTGCGTACAGGCGGATTAAAATCGGTACAGAAATAAGTAGGGATCGTTTTAATTCCAAGCGGGGTAACCATTGTTATCTTCGATCGGTTGAAATCAGCTATGAGACGTAATTTGCGGAGGGTGTTCATTCCCAACGTGACGAGATTTGAGGTGTTTTCTAAAATTAGGACTTCTCCCACCCATCCATTTTCGTTTACATTGATGGGCACCACTGCCGAACCGAATATGGGAACATCGTTTCCATCTGCGACGGTAATGAAAGCGTCCTTTCGATAATTTATTTTTATTCCCTTAGAATTCAAAAGGTTTACCAATTCAGACGACATAATGGTGTGGGTGGCACCGCAATCCACCAATACAAACACTTTGATGCCGCCAATCGTGATTTCGATAAAAATTCGCTGGGTGTCATCGTCTGACATTTCCGCTTTGATGATTTCGCTGATATGTTTCTCCATTTTCAGGATTTCTCGATGTTCGGGCCCCAAACCTGAACTGTGGAGTCCGTTTATTCGTTCCCGTACTTTTGCGAGTGCGGTTTTTGTTTAACGCACATCGTTTTTCGCAACAATATTCGTTATCTGAGGCATCCGATTCCGAAGTTTTTCGATTCGGAGACCTGTGATTCTTAACATCCTTAGCGAAGGATACTTTTCGTGCAGGGCTTGCTCTCGATGAAGGAGATTTCGATCTTTCGCGCGTTTGATAACGCTGAGCCCGTTCACAAGTGCAAGTTCTAAGAGTCTTCTCTTTTTCGCCGCAACCGTAACATTCCGTTTCGGTTTTTCTTGAAGTTCGATCGACTGAAGAACTTTTGCTCGGGAAGTTTCTTCTGAGACGTAATTCTTCTTGTCGTACCACATAAGCTCGAGTTTTTGGCCCACTTGTCGAATTTCGTCTATTTCCGTAAAGGATTCTCCACGGATGTCTCGATAATAATCCGGGTGAACGTTCTTTTGCAATATTTCGATGATTTCATCGTCACTGCAAGGCGAAATTAAACATTCGTTTAATAAACGAACATCAGCGATGAACTGGGCGATTGGCTCATCTCGCTTTTGTCTCCTACTGAACAAGGCGATCTTGGACTCCGTATCGTAAGTCGACGGCAGGAACGTATCCTTTAGCGTTTGCTTGGCTGTCGTCCAATCCTTGTATGAATTTACGTTGTCTTGATCCTTAAAATGCTCTTTCGCGGGACCGTCAAGAATTGCGTGTAAAAGTCGCGCGATTTCTGAGTCTTTTAATGGATAAAGTTTTAACACTTCTTCGACTTTGTAAATGAATAACTTGACATTCTCCCCGGGGAGTCCTTAAAAATCAAGTTCTGTTTCTTACACTCGTGTTCTGCGTTTTTGACGCGACGGTCGCGATCCACAACGGTAGTAACGGCAGCAGGTACGGTCGTCGCTGCAGCCTGCATATTCGCTCCAAGCTGAGTCAGCAACTGATTCGCGAGTTGATTCGTCGAAGCTTGTTGTTGTCCAACGGTCACAACAAAATCCGAAAACATTACCGTTAATTTGTCGATGGGATCCGTAGGCGTTCCGGAGGTTACATTTACAGTATTCGCGGCGTTCACGGCAGGAAACGTAAATCCGCTAGTACCAGGTACAGAACCAATCTTCGGTTGGGGACTGGGGGTACGCGCATGAAAGTATACTATACGAGTTTGATCCACTGTTGAGGGTAAATCGTTTTCAGTTTTCTTAAACGACGCGGCGTGAGTCTTTAACAAAGTACGTAAATCTGCTACCGTCGTTGTAGGATCGAATGCGACGCCCCAATGAGTCGCTATGGCCTCCAAGTCTTCCTTTTTGACGTTGTAGAAATAAGTCGGCCAACCCATCTTGATATAAAGTCCAAAACTAAACACTAGAAATCCTTTCCAATCTTTATAACCAAAACTCCAAGCGGTGAAAGGGGGTGTGTCGGCGAGACGACCATAAAAAAAAAATCAAAAAAATCGCAAAGATAATGACAAACGAATAACGATAACAATAACATAAAAAAAAATTACCCAGTCGAAGGATTGACGGAATATTACGAAAAAAAATTGTAATGATTTAGGAAAAACAATTTCAAAAATTACGGATATCTTCTTGTCCATGGTTTCGGGCGCCATTGTAACGTTTAGGAGTCTATACGTTCTACGAGTGATAAAAAGAAAAAAAATAAAAAAAAATAAAAATAGACAAAAAGAACCTAGGGTCAGTCCGAGAATTATCCGAGAACAAGGTAAAAGAAATACTAAATCTTGAAAGAACAAAAAAAAATTAATAACGAAACAATAAGAGTAAGTATATTCGTGGCATAACGGCAAAAAAAAAAATGTGACAGAAAAAAAAAAAAAATCATTCGACTAAGGCATCACAATAACCATAAAAAAAATAAGAATAACAATGCAGTCCCTGGAAAAATTAATAATTATAACCTCACTCCGATCATCTAATCATAAAGGAAAATGTAAAAAGAAAAAAAAAATAAGAAAAAAAAAAATAAAGAAAAAAAATCAGTAAGCCCAAAAAAAAAGAAACAATTTGGATTGGTGTACCTCGCCGGACTTTACAAAAGCTAAATAATTGGAAATTTCTAACTTGTCCTTATGATGGATGGAATAAAATAAACTGAGCTGATCTTGACGCGATTTCCTCCCCTGGTTCCAGACAGAATCTATGCTCTAAAAATCCGAAGCCAAGATCCTGTAAAGAACGGGGAGTACTTCTCGAAAAGGATCAGCCTCGGTACTCCTTTACCTGGTTCGGCAGAAGGCTTCTTGAATTTCAAAGCTAACAAATCCGACCACGAAAAACAAAAAAACCTTCCCCTACTCCCAAGAAAGTAGTACCGGATTTTCGGTCGGCTTACGATTATCTTAATTCTTAAAAAAATTTTAACATGAAAGTTTAATCACGACAATTCAATGAAAAAAAAAAAAAGAAAAAAAATATTAAGAAGGTCAGGTTAAAAATTAAAAAAAATCCTACTCGAAATACACCAACCCGACGCAGAAAAAAAGGAAAAAGAAAAAAAACGCGTTTGGGGACTACATTGCGACCCTTATTTTCCTTAAGTCACCATTTCTTATATCACAAAATTAAAAAAAATGAATGACAATAAAGCACAAACCAAAAAAAAAATAAAAATTCGAAATCGTTTGCCATTATTAACGAATGCTTTAACAATAAATCAAAAAAAAAATCAGGTCGCCCGCCTAGCCCCTTTTTCCCAAACCTTAGCCCATCATCCTGGATCTGATAACCATTTTACAATATCAAAGGTTCAACCATCGTCTAAGCAAAGATCCTTTTAATACACATCTGGGAACTAATATGACATCTACCAATAATTCGTGGTTTCCATGGGCTGACGGCGACGACGAAGTCGGATTTTCGACTCCAAAAAAAAAAACCCTAAGAATAATTACAAATGAATTAATAATAAAATAAAAAAAATGCAGGGAAGTAACGGATTGAAAAGCGTTCAGACTTTTAAATAGGAATTTTTCAAAAAACACGTGGCACGTGGAGCTTTCCCCGAAATCGACTCCGAGAAAAAAAAAAAGAAAATCACTTTTCAACTCGTTATTCCTTCTAAAACTGACAAAAATTAAACAATTTAAACCTTTTCGGTCTTTAAAAAAAATTAAGCGAATCGAATTTAATTCATAACATAACAACATTTTTGATCAATGCGGTTTCGTCAGGACTTGTCGCTGCTTGTGCGACACGTTGTAAATTTTCACAATTTAAATAAAAAAGATCACCTTAATAAAACCGCATGATTTAAAATAACAACTAATTAATCACATATTAAGCAACAAACTTACTCGATCACGAGGTTGAAAAAAAAAAAAAATAAAAACCAATGAAGTTAATGTCGCATCAAAAAAAAAGGTCATCCGTTTGCAACGACGATTTCCAATGAGAATGAGACCGGAAATCACGTCTTTCCATTGAGTAATACCTTGGACCTTCCTTTTTCTTCTCAATGGAAATCGCATTTGCGCGCGAACGAAAAAAAATGATCGTCTTTACAATTTGAATCGATAAACAGAAAAAAAAATTTGTTTCGAATTTTTAAAATATAAAAATACAATTATTTTCCTTTTTAAATTAAGCCCGTTTCCCTTTCAGTGTCGGGTTCAGGATTTAGGGTCGTTACACTATGTTTAAGTTGCACGAGAACGATCAATTAAGAATTTCAAATTCACCTGTAGAACCTCCTTAATAAAACATCTAAAAAGGTACAAATCGTTTTATTAAGACATTTTCCATTTACAGAAGCCAATAATTTGCCATATCTTCTTCAATTATTACAGATACTCAGGTATAAACAGGATTGTAAAAAGTAACCCCATTTTCGTTAGAACGACACCTTTTGTAAAATCGAGTTTTCATTCGTGTTAGAACAAGTATAGTTGTTATAACAGGGTATCGTATGAAAACTAAAGGACGATTCTTGATGTTTGTATAAACAGATTTTAATTTGGTTTTAAATTTTATATCTGTTTCGTGGAAAAAACATCAAAAAGTGTAAAAAGTAACCCCCTGTTACGGTACTCGTAGAACCACTTTATGTGCTGTCAACGTTTTAAATTGAGTTCAAATTCGTCCGAAAAACAGCACCATTGAACATAGAAAGAGAGAAGAAAATGACATAGATCCCACGTTTGCTCTCCCCCCCCCCCCTCCATTTACCCGCTTTCTTGGAAAATGGACGGGGTGTTGTTACGTCACGAATCACATAGGTTTTCCTAAGCCATATTTTTCCTTCTCGACAGTTCGTTGCACCTCAAGGCTTATTTAAATTTCGACTTTGAAATTTTCGCATGATTAAAACCCAGAGAAGTCGAAAATCGCCTTGATTTGGAACCATTCGATAAAGCTCGAATTAAGCTCGAATATTTTGAAAGCCTGTCTCCTCCCCCCCTCGTGTCAGATTCCTCTCAATAATATGAATAATATGAATTCAATTATTAATGAACACGTGCATTAGCGATATTGCTGTCGTCTATCCACGGCATTTCTCGCCTTATTTACGATTCCAAAATTGATTAGGAAATGAATTTTGACGTTTCAAAACTGTATTCAGCTATAAGTTTTTGATTCCGTCATGATTAGGTATTTATGACTCGAATAATAAATATCCGGAGTTTAAAAGCTTTTAAATCCGGGGAATCCTTTTAATTATAGCGAGTCTTTCGGAAAGTTGCTAAAATTAACGCTTTAAATACAGTCCACGGGAAAATATGTGTAAGCAATCCATCTTGATCCTAAATCTTCCGTGCGCAAAGGGGGTTATATTCTCTGAACTTTTACATTTTCTTTATAATCTACTTCAAAAAAGTGTTGCAGTTAAACTCCCATTTTCCCCTCGGTTGACATTCAGTGATAAATGAGTTTCCAGTTTCTTCCTCGACAAAGAAAATATAACACACAGAAGACAAGTTTTTTTCTTTAATGTCAATATTTTTAACAATGACCGAGGAAATTAAAATTTTGGGATTGTTTTGGGTCGCGACGTTATTTACGTTTTAAAGGAGGTTTAACCGCAAAAAACGCATAAAAAAGAAAGAGATGCTTTTTTAAATTCATAAGTACTTATCTTGTAAAAAAGAAATAATCAAGAAGTATTTTATCATGATTAGTGTGCACTCTGTGGATTTGCATCTAAATGAATGCATTTGGGCAGATCTATAAATATCAACGAAAATATTATTAATAATACATAACCGAAAGGTATAAACATGTTGCCTACTGTCAAAATCTCTGACCCGAAATATGTTGCGAGTGTGTAGCAAGTTGTTGTCTTATTTAAACTGAATACAAGGAGATGGAAAATGCTTCCTTAAAGTGGATTCATCTTACGATAAAAAGGTATGGGATATGCAAATCAACAAGGCCATGAAGTCAATACATAATTCTGATTTTTTTTTTCTTCAGTTTTTTTTTATCCTCCCCTTTTGATTTTGATTGGATTTTAGTTGCGGAAAATAATTAATTATTTCTTTTTAAAAATCCTCGTCACGGACTAGAGAAGAATTTTCTGTAAATTCAAACCGAATTTTTTTTTTTTTTTTTTTTTTTTTTTTTTTTTTTTTTTTTTGCTTCAAACCTATTTACGTGCGCTGCATTTTGTACTAAAAAAACATTTCGCAAAAATAAGGCGATCCTGTGCCTCATAATTGAAATGTTCGCTACTGAAAAAGATTTATAAACATATAATTTTGGCCTAAAGATTTCCAGAAGCTCGATCAGCCCCTCACGAACTAGTCACGAAAATTTGTATGGGCGGTTCGTGTTGCACAAGTACCAGCAAGTAAAATTTTAAATTAAATAGTTAGGGCTTAAGGCTATTAGCACAGCCTATACGAAATCGGTAGAGTAACATCTTTATACGAAAATGTACCATAACGGTCATTAGTACCGGTAATTTTTTACCCATTAGTACCGGTAATTTTTTTTTTTTTTCATTTTTCAGCTCTTAAGCGATACAATAGTTTGAAAATGAGAGGTTTTTCTGTTTTTTTTTTTTTTTTTTTTTTTTTTTCAGAGTAGCTTTGTCCAGCTAACTGGCTTGTTAAAGGACATGTCATATGACATGCGAAAAAGATAGTGGTTTATTTGTCACTTAAATGACTTGTATTTTCCGGAGCAAAAGTGTTTACTTGTATCCTAATCTTAGAGGCATCTTTCAATCACATTTTTTTTAAATCAATGCCCATACGAAAAACAGATGCATAAATTATATAAAAGTGATGTAAAAATTATACAAAATATTGGACATGCATAAAAAAATGCATAAGCATAAATTTAGTATGCCTAAAATGGAAAAAAAGTTAAGTAAGCATAATTTTTGCAAATCATCCTGCCTTATGAATTATAAAAATTATATACATAAACTATGCAAAAATTGTGCATATTCCGATTTTCGTGCTTAAAAAAAGGGTGCATTTTCATATTTTTTATGCTTAAAAAATACGCATGAACTTTGCAAAAATTATGCATGTCCAGATTTTTGTATAAATGATACAAAAATAATAATTTTTTTCATAAATTTTTTGCATTTATTTTGCTAAAATAATGTACACGTTTTGCAACTTTAATACGTGTATAAAATCGCTTTTTCGAAGGGGTGTATATCGTGCAGTACAAAACTTGTGTAAAAGCTTTTAAAAAAATATGGAATGGAAGTTTTGGGCTTAGGGGTCGTCTGTAAACCACGTTAGCAGGTTAGGGGAGGAGGAGGTATTCAAAATGCTAACTTTTGCTAAGAAAGAGGGGGTTTTACATAACGTTAGCATTTGTGTCATGCAATAAACCTGAAAAAGTGAAAATAATTTGAAGAACCCCGCACATAATAATGGGAATTTGGGCACCTGATGAAGTTTATATTTAAAAATAAACAAAAGAAAAACAAAAACAAAAACGGAGTTTTATCTGGTGCCCAACGTCCTATTATTCTGTGCGGAATTCTTTTTAAATTGTGTAACCTAACTCATTTTTTTGCAAAATTTAAGTTTCGAAAAATTTCAAATTTTTTTAATGACTAATATTAATTTTTAGAAACAAAATTAGGGGGGCTGGTGTCCTAAAATGCTAAACTTTGCTGACAAGGGGGGAGGGGGTCAAAAATTTCCAAAATAATGCTAACGTGGTTTATGGACGACCCCTTAGAAGGCTGTAAAATTAAAAATTCGAATTCATAATGAGGATTTTTACGGCGAACTAAATCCGCTAGGGGGCTGTCGGCTGCTATCATGGTAAAATGGCGGCCGGCTTCGGATTAATTAATAAATATTCCCTGCTCACATTAAAGTTATTTATTAACCAATCCGAAGCCGGCCGCCATTTTACAATGATAGCAGCCGACAGTCCCTATCGGATTTAGTTTGTCCTAAAAATCCTCATTAAATGTTTTATAAAAATAACGTAGAAAACATTTAAGTTACTTTTCCCAGTTGTTACCTCTTCTAAAAGGCGTACACATTTGATTTACGTTAAAAAACCTGATAAGTGTTCCTCAATTTTTTTTTTCTCCTTTTTTAAATATTTTGATGATTATGATTTTAACTTATTAGGGCTGTTTTTTTAATCATAAAATTTACAGTAGGGGGCCCGTTGTGAAGGGGGTGTTAAATATTTTTGTGGTGCCCTTTCTCAAAAATTTCCAAAAAAGAAAAAAAAAATCAGAAATTTTGTGTGTAAAACCTGAACTCCGTATCTCTACTCAAACACGTGCCTAAAAATACTTCAATTTTTTCATTTAAAATACCTTAGGATTTTTCTATTTTTAAATATTTTTATTATATTATTTTTTCTGCGAAATAGATAAATATTCGATCAATGGGATCAGTTACTATTTGCATATGTAGTTATGAATCAAAGTAATCGAGAATCTGTTTTCTACTCAATAAAATTGAGTTAAAATTTTTCGTATTAAAGAGTTCGAGTTAAACTTTTCAGAAAAGAAAAAAAAAAAATTGGAAAATTTTTTAAGATTAAAAAGATTATTTTTAAAAAATGTTATAAATTACATAAATTTTTTTACAAATTTTTCTTTAATTTTTTAAAAAGAATGCTAAAGGTTGCTAATTGCTTATTGATGGTTGCTCATAATTGCATCGATACATGTAAGGGGCCGATTTTACTACGTTCAGTTATTAATTTTTTTTTTAAACTTACAATCTCCGTGCGCTAGACCTGAATTGATAGCGTAACCGTTTTTCACGGGAAAAGAAAGAAAAGCAAACATCTCGAATTTTTCAAATTGGACGTTTTGGCTCTGTAACAAGTTTTTTGCCGTGAGAAAAAACAGGAAAAAGAAAGACAAAACATGAATGAAAAAAAAAAAGAACTGGATGCGTCTAAATCACATGAACAAGCGAGTTGATGATTAAATTATCACGAAAAAGGTATATACACCTGGGACTGCTATATTCGTTTGCAAAAGCTCGCGAAAATTTTCCTCAACTATGCTTTGGAGGAATCAGAAATGCTTTCTTGTTTTCGCATTAACCACCAAAAAGGTTGAGTCTGTATCATATTTCAGATTAAGGGGGGAAAAGAGAGAAAACGGATGGCGGATGGCGTTGGATTTCTTAAGGGCTGTAATAAGGAAAACTATATGTATAAAATAAGATCCTGAATATTTTCTTCTTTTTTATCAAAGAAGATAAAATGACTTTTTTTTTTTTTTCGTAAATTAAAAATGAACTTCCCTGAAAAAAAAAGTCAAAAGGGAGGAGGAAAAGTAAACAAACGACGGAATTATTCTTGATTAAAAATTTAGCATTTCCGAGTATAAAGAGAACAGAAAAAAAAATCCTACTGTACGCTCATTGTGAAAGGAAAAGCACTTACCGATTAATAAATAATCCATTCTTTAACTGACAAACAATCGAAACAAGCGGGTAAAAAACGCGAAAGGTTCATTTTTATCATAACCACGTGAAAGACACAAGAAAAAAAAGAAAAAAAAACTAACGATATCGGCCAGTAATCGAGTTGACCAATGACCACGGGTTACTGTAGCAGGTTAACGGCCTTTGCAAATGATTGCAGGTTTTTTAAAGGTGGGGGACATACCTCCCCTGGGTCACTTGATTTAAACATCATATATTTATGGCCTCCTAGAGACTTCTTTCCTTCCTCTTTTTTTTTTTTTTTTTTTTTTTTTTTTTTTCTATAACATTTATGATTATTTCTTAATTCATAAAGTGTTAACCAGCGATTTTAATGACTTTCTGGAAACGTTATTTTTTATCGGTTTTTTTTCTATGCGAAAAAATTTTTTTAAATTTTACTTTCCGGTTTCTTGAAATTGTTGATTCTATTTTCGGTTTATATAGAAATTGCTAAGAAATCGTGGAAGGAAAAAAGGTTTAATCGAAAAATAAATTTTGAGAGAAGGGAAAAATCGGAACTCGATAGAGTGAATGGAATGAAACGAGATAATTGTCTGGATCGGGAGTGGCGTAATCGTAGAAGCTTCCATTCAAAAATATTTTAGCTGTGAAGCTGGGGTACTGAGGGAGCTTATTATATTAGCTGCCTAAAAAGGGATGGGGTGACAGAAATTTTTACTTTTATCTCTGCGAGTGGAACTTATTTTTACGTACAGGGTGTCTTTTAAGTTTCGGACCGTCCTTTCACCGAAGTTAATTCCGAGAAATATCCCATAATAACCTGGGCACCGTTTGTATATTGGACAGTTCCTGTAGAACCGTGGGGGTTAGGGCGGCCCTTATTTTGCGAATTTTTGAATTTCGGCGAAGGAATTACCTAATTCTTTTATAGTAGCCAAAAAAAAGATTGCCTGAATTTTTTCAGATCTTTTTTGGACTTTTTTTAGCCATGTCCCCTGAGACCTAAAAACTTCAAAATTTCCTTAAAGACCGAAAAATCAAAAATTTTATTTTTATGTAAAAACGGTTTTTTTTCTATTCGAATTTTTATGCAGATTACGAAAATGAAGTTAAAATTGATTTATGGCAAACGATTACTGCGCCAGAGGACAAAATTAGGAAGAATTTCGCAAAAAAATTGTGACTATAGCATATTTTACTAATTTTTTTAAATTATTTTGGACTGTATCATCAAAAACGTATGACATATATAACTCTGAACTATATTTTCGTGATCTGCGTAAAAATCCGAATAGGAAACAACCATAACGACGTCCAAAAAAATCTGGAAAAATTGAGGGAATCTTCTTTCGGTTGCTATAAAAGAACTAGTTCACCGAAATTCAAAAATTCGTAAAATAAGGTCCACCCTAGTGGCGGTTCATCTATCTTACGGAGATAACAGGCATCCAACTAGTCACTTTTTCCCCTTAAAAATCACTTTTTTTGTGTAACCTTTTTTGTGTAAGGTCACTAAAAGTAACTTTTTTAAAGCAAAGTCACTAAAAGTCACTTTTTTTGATAAATTAGTGAATTTTTTACTTTTTTTAAAGTTAATACATGTACTTTAATGTTTTTTAATTTTTAAAATTCTTTAATTATTTTCAATTTTGTTTCTGTTGGACGTCACCACATGATCTTAATACTTTATCAAACAAGTTAGCGAATTATGTTACCTTTTTTTTTTTTGTTAATTCTTTGAAAATAATTTTATTAAAAGCGGTTGTGGAACTTTTTATGTCCAATGTAGAAGGATTAATAATTAATCATTTAATTAATACCGGTAATTAAATTTTTGACTTAATATTTTTAGTCTTTTAATTAATTAAGTTACAAATAAAATGATTAAAAATAATAATGACTATTCATGTCTAATACGTTAAAAAATTTTGGATATACGTATCTAAAGTCACTAAATTCCTTCTGTCAGGTCACTAAAAGTCACTATTTTAGCCATTTTCTGTCCCTAAAGTCACTAATTTTGATGGGTTAAATGAGTTCGATGTCTGTATGGAGGTAATGATAATTTGAAAACTTCTTTTTCTTCTAATTGCTGACTCCGCGACGGAGATTTGCTATCGTCAAGGCGACCTGTATTTTTGTATACACAAAAATAATAGTGTTTTGGATACTCTAATGAAACGCCAGGAATCAGCACTAAACCAGTCGATTTTGATCGCACTTACCCTTAATTTGCAAACTAAGGAATGGAAATTAAGGCTGACGAAACTAAATATTTAAAGCAAATATTGCTTAAAGAACTTGAAAGCTCATAAACTTATAGGGACTTAGCACATGAAGAGCATTTGAAAACGGAAAAAGAAAGTAAAAAAAAACTGAAAAATTAAGCTGATGCACTGAAGGGCAGAAGTGCTCCGAAAAATATTACTGCGCCACTGACTGCTCCTTATGATATAAATCCAAGAAATAAAATAAGCGAAATGAATGAGATAAATCAAGAAGGGTAAATGAAGTAAACAAATAATTATTAAGCTGAAATAAAAATTGTCCCGGATTATTTTTACCTGGAAATTACGCTTGAAAAACGATCTTATATTTAAAATCTCAGAGAGAAAAAATAAATTCAAACAAGTCCCCAATGTCTAATAATCGCGGAAGATTCAAAACAGTGTCATAGCAGTAAAATAATTTATTTCCCCTGGTGCACAGATCTTTTATAATTCAGATGTTTTTTTTTTTTTTTTTTTTTTTTTTTTTTATTATTCCTCGCGACATGAAGCATAATTATTTAAAAAAAAAAATGGCGAATTGCTTATATTTTATTATTGTTACCGCATGCATTAAGGTAATTGATTCATGCGCTTTTGCAGGGAGGAAAAAAAATGCAATAAAAGTTTCGACACGTTTTTTAAACCGTTTAAACTTACCTATTTTGGCATAAGTTTAACAACCTTTTCCATTTTACAAATTTCCATAATATCTTCCGCTCCGTTTAAATTAATCCGGCAATTCGTATCCAAAAGATCGCGGTTTGGTAATTCCATAAAACGATATTAATTACTCATTGAAGTAGACAATCGTTCAGACACGACTACTATAAATAACTTCACGATTAACAAAACAATGAAACGTACCAGTGCCAAAGTTGACTACCTCGGATTATCCCTCCTCGGGTCTCTTGTCACGAATGGTTCCGTTTGGAAGAGGAAATCGTAATTCCTTCAGGCATTTTTTTTTTCTGGATCTTTGAGATGATCTAAGAGATGCGGAAGAGCACACTTATGATTACAGTATTATTATATTTATAATAATATGTTAGGTTAAATTTTGAAAAAAATTGCAGGACACGAATTTTACCATACCGAATTTTTCGGAATAAAGCCTGCGACGTCATTAGCGCTTTTATGGCGCTTAAAACTAATTTTTCAAGATATTTTACTAGGGTGAATCATATTATCCAAAATGTCGTCCGATCGCTGCGTTCCACGAGATTTACTCTGTTTTAGGCCTTAATATCCACGAAAAAATGAAAAAAAAAAAAAATTGTCACCCTTAAGAGGTGCCTCCTTCATTAGAAAAAATTAGCCCTTTTAAATTTACAGCTATTTCTTTTTTAAGTTCCCCAATAGATCACAAGCACAAGCACCAAAAAAATTTGTCCCAATAGTCAGACTTCATGTTCTTAGGTGTGTAGAATCAGGAAATAATAACAGTTTCGTGATAAAAAAAAAAATTTTGGGCAAATTTTCGAGCTTAATTCTGAGTTTTTCGAGTTTTTCAAGATAAGAATAATTTTATAAAAAAATCGAAAAATCTGTGACATAGCAGTGTCAAATTTAGCTAAAACTATCTCGACTTATGTTTTAAGAAGTGAAGAATCCGAAAACAGCAACAGTTTTCCGGAAAAAAATCCTAGGGCTTAGTGCCTATTTTTGTGATTTTTGAAATTTAATTACGGGGAAAAAATTTTATTTTCAGAGAAATTTTGTTATTTTTGACCTTAGAAGCCTTCGAAACACGATTTAAGATGGTTTTGACAAATTTCAGTACGTCCATTGAGACCCTGTTTCGCTATATGCAAGACTAGCTCTCCGCGCTCGCTTTGCTTGCCGGAATCTTTCTTTTCGACAGAAAAAAATATTTCTGACATTTAGGACTTGCTTTCCATTCGAAAATTTTTTTTGTCGGAAAAAAAAAATTTATATAGAGGAAAAAAGTTTAGTGTAGAAGGAGAAAAGGAAAGGAGGAAAGGAGGAAGTGCAGAGGGAAACATTTTTTCGTTCAGTTCTGACACGTATTTTTTTCTGCCCGAAAAATTTACGACTGAGAAGTGAGCCCTAAATGTAAGAAGTTTTTTTTTGTCGTCAGAAAAAATCGAACATAGGGCTTCACTTCAAAATACAAAGTTTTTTTTCTTCTTCTTCTAATGTTTACCTTAAAGAAAATTTTCTTTAAAAAAATCAACATTTTCCACATCCGAAAAATTTTTTCTGTAGTAATATTTTTTCTTTAAAATTTCTCCCCTACAAATATTTTTAAAAAAATCCACAATTTCCACGCCCGAAAAATTTTTTTTGTCGAATATTTAGCCCGCCCCCATTTTCTCTGACATTTAGCCCGAGAAATTTGGTAAAGAATATTTCCTGCCCTAAAAATTTTTCAAATAAAGCTTCTAAATGTGGGAAATTTTTTATGGAAACTTTTTAGGCTTGAGCTAAAACCAATAAAAAATATTGAGCTAAAATTAAAAAACGATCGAGAAGATATTTTTTTTCGGACGTAGCGACTCATTTTCTTCACGCAAAAAATTTTAACCAAAGAAATAAAAGAAAGAAAGAAAAAAAATGTTCATCATGTTCATTACAAAAATGGACCATTTACGGGCCCTCTTATTTTTTTTCGGAAAACTGTTGTTGTTTTGAGGTTCCCTCCTCTTTAAACATAAGTCAAGATACTGTAGTTTTAGCTGAATTCGACACTCGTATGTTACAGATTTTTTGATGATATTATTTTTGAAAAACTGGAAAAATTTAGAATTAAGCTTGAAAATTTGCCCACAATTTTTTTTTATCACGAAACTGTTATCATTTTCGGATTCTACACCCCTAAGAATATAAAATCTGACTATTGGGACAAATTGTTTTGATGTTTCAATCTATTGGCGAACTTAAAAAAAATGGCTTTTTTAAATTGGCTAATTTTTTCTAATAAAAGGAGACACCCCTTTACGGTGACAAAAAAAAAAAAAATTTTTTTTTTTTCATTTTTTTGTGGATATTTAGACCTAAAACAAAGTTAATCTCGTGGAACGCAGCGATCGGACAACATTTTGGAAAATGTGAACCACCCTAATATTTTACAGTCGGAAAATTTTAGAAAGTTCATAAAAAAAATTAAGTTCAAATTTTCCAAAAACTTCAAGGTCATCCCAGAGCCACCCTTTCCACTATCGGAAGTTCTTAAATTCCGAAATTCGTCGGTTTAGACCAATCATACTGAACACCCTGTCGTGGAATATGAGGAATTTTTTTTTCATTTTCAATGTCGTCAATTAGAATGGAATAATGAGTTGTTCATCATGTATATGTAGAAATTCAAAAGACGGTGAATATGAGTAAATTAACTAAATTAGGTCAAGTAGTTTAAAAGTCAGCCTCTTACACTCTCAAAGACGAGCTTTTATACGAAACAACTTGTTCTCGCGTAAATAATTAACGCTGAGAGTTTTACTTGTAAAGCTTGTTTTTATCCCGAGCTAACATTTGTCCCGACAAAAATTTAATATTGCGAAATATTTCTGCGTAGGTCGGTTTTTGTTTAAATTTATTTATTTATTTATTTATTTATTTATTTATACGTATATTCATTCATTTATTGTAATGCGTCAGAATTTTCCTTAATGATTAATTTCCCCGGGACGCGATAATAATTTATAATATCCCGAAAACTGAAATTTTATCTTTTAGAAAGAAAATTTAAGGAAAAAGAACAATACGGCTTAATGAGTTTTTCATCTCAACAGAGGATTCTAAAGAAAATATCTCATAATGAGGATCAACAGGGGGCAAAGCTGAATGTGGTTTTCCAAGACTGAAGCAGCGGACCGTACAAACAATTATTATTTAGGCACGGCAAATTTTCCGAAGGATTCCGGAAACTTTTAAAATTGGTTACAAGATTTTGTCATTTCCTCCCCCTCCGACCTTGCTTTTCAACTTTTCAGCTTTTATTCATTATTGTAAATTAGGATCGTTTAAGTGAAAACGAAAACGGATCGTTTGGCAGTTTTGTTTGGTTCGTATAGAGATTCTGCTGCTAGCAGCAGGTCAGCTGAAGAACACTGATAAGGATGAGGGTTTTTTTCTATAGAGGAATGTTGAATTGAAAACGATGAAAGATGAACATTTATGATGTTCTTTTATGAATTAATTAAGCCTGAGTAACCGCGCCAGATAACTGATTCAGTAACTTTGAACTCACAATCTGCAATGGCGGGGTCAGTTGCGTTAGCGGTCAATCTGGATCGATTTTTACTCGAGAAAAACATTCATGTGCGGTATGTCAGAAATGGATGGTGGATGAAAATGATCCCCATAACTCAAATCGAGACATCATGTAATTATCATATCTGTATGGCTAGGACTAGGTCTTTAATTAACTGTAGCCTGTAATAACGCTAATTTCGTGCTTTTTAAGTCAACCCGCATCGAAAATATTTTCCTATTTTCTCCGATTCCGATTCCAAAGTTAAGCTGTAACTTGTTGACTTAAAAGTTAACTAGAATACATTTTGGCCAATGGGCCAAGTTTTTCCCTTGAGAAATAATCGCAGTAAATTAAGAGGATAGTTTGGATTAGTCTTAGGTGAATGGAAAAAGTTTGAATTAGTAGGACCGCTTAAAAATAATTTAAAATAAAAATAGCCGGGCAGTTAAGTTTGAGCTATGGTCTTGAAAGTAGAAACTGCACATTACAATCGATAAAAAAATGACAGCAGTAAAACAGGCCAGTAGTTAAAATCAATGCTGAGGAAACAACCCAGATAGCAAAGTCTACCCTGTCGCGAAGACGTCCTCAGAACGTCATGAGGATATTTATTGGACATCCATTGGATTTACAAATGTCCACACTGATCCAAAAAGCGTCCTTTGGACGTTCTATGGATATCCCATGGATTTGGATATCCTGTAGACATCTATCTGGATCCTGGACCGTCCAATGGATTGGAAATGCTATCTAGGGACACTTCTAGGCTGTAAATGCCCAGATAGCAAAGTCTATCCTGCCCCGATGACGCGACGTCTTCAGGACTTCATGAGGATCCATTGGACTTACCTATGTCCGCACTGATCCAAAAAGCGTCCTTTAGACGTCCTATGGGTATCCCATGGGTTTGGATATCCTGTGATATCTAATGGACAATCCATATTTTTCTTTGTTATCACAATAATATTTACAACAGGCTATTTTGAAATATTTAGGTACCTCTTTTTCAGCCCGACAAACGGTTTTTGACAATTGAACCGGACTAGTAATTTCAATGGGTAATTTAAAAAGAAATTATAAATGTTTAAAAAACGCTTAAAATTATTGAAAACTAGACAAATATCCGCATCATTGGACATAATTTTATAAACTCAGTATACACAGTAAAAAATATTATGTAAATATGTTAAAAACGGTCTACATAAAGTCTATGTTAAGTTATTATGTTAAAAAATCAACAAAACTTGTATGTAAACAGCAAAAAAATGACAATCGTTAATGGACGCAGAACATTAAACAAAACAATTGTGTTATTTTTCTTAACAAAATATTTATGTAGACCGATTTGGACATACAATTTGTGTCAATTTTAACATCAAATTTTTTACTGTGTACTTACAATAGGCATTGCTCTGTAACACAACTTGAAACTGGCGCGTACCTGACCACAAAAAGTTGAGTAAATACGATTCGGTTCGTCTTAGAAAAAAAACAAGGACATTTCTGAAATCCTGATTAAATACTGAAACTTTGTTAGCCGAAACTTTTTTTAATTATTCTAACCGTTAAAAAGTTATTAAACAAAAACATCGATGAAGGTAAGGCTAATTTTTGGTTTTTCGCATTTTGCGGCCAAACGGCGTAATGTATCAATTTTTTGCGTACTACTTAAAATGAAGCTTACAATTTTAGCTTTCGTTTAAAAAAAAACCAGACTTCATTTGCATAATTAGAAGCCGAGATATTTGAAGAAAAAGAATGCATCTGGCGGCCATCTTTGAACGGCCGCCATTTTGTTTAGCTGGACTTCCAAGATGGCAAGCCGGTATTTTTATGATCCTTACGACCAATACTATCGATGTGCCAAAGGGCGTTTATTCCCCCCAAAAATTAATTAAAACGCAAAAATCGCCAGCCAGCTCACGGACTACCATAGGTTTTCCGATGGACTGAAAATGCTATCTGGGTGTGTAAGTCAGAGCGAGAAAGTTCAATATACAAGGTCAAGATGGGTAAACAACTTTTAACGGCCATCTTTATTTCCATATTAAACTTTCTGGCTCTTATACGTACAGAAATGCTGATGTTTTATAATCAGACAGGCAGTACATAAGACAAGCGGAGGTTTATGATATGATAACTCATAACTGCCACTCATAGAACATATGAACACAGCGATGCTACCGCGATAACTAGTTTTCTAACTAGTAATTCCAAATATTTTTAAACGGTTCCACTAATTCAAACTTTTATTCATCCACCTTAGACTATTTCAAACTAATTTCTTAGTTTATTGCAATTATTTTTAAAGTAAAAAGTTGGTCTAAAAGGCCAAAAATGTAATCTGATTAACTGACAATATCCTTAAAGACAAGTTTTATGTGCCGAAAATGTCAATATAAGGGCCCGAAATAATTTCTAGAAAAAAGCGGGCTCTTACCAATTTGACAGGCCAAAATGGTTTCGGACTGACGATTGAAAATTTAAATAAGGTTTTGTATTTTTTTTTTTTAATTGCATTTTTCGACCCGAAAAAGCTTTAAAAAAGGGTGAAAACGACCCCTTAGTTCTATCTATTTTTGAGACAATTTAGTTGATTGCCCAACTGTTTTTATCATCAAAACCCGGTAGCATCTCTGTGAATATCATTAGTTGGTGCCTAAACAAACTTCTTCGGATCTTCTGGTTTCTTTTAATGCGGAGAAAAAACGATTTTTGAAATGATTATAGTTCAAATCAGCTTTTACAAGACTTAAAAAATTTTCATTTTGTTAAAACGGGCAGAGACTTTATGTTTCTCTTGGCTACAAATCGAAAGAATAAAGTACCAGAAAAATTAGCTCTGCTGCTCCAATAAAATAATTAAAAGAAAAAAAAGAAAAAAAAATGTAGCAGAATGGCCATAGATTTAAATTACAGGAAAAGTTTAAATATTCTTTCCTTACTCGAATGCACAAATCGAATAGCTCTGAAAGGTCCTGGAAGTAAATATTCAAAGATGCGAATTATGCCTGGCGATGTACAGTACATACCATATATCAAAAGTTTAACTAAAATACCCAAATGGATCTATTGGGACCAAAGAATATATTTTCCTAATTTTCCAAATAATATTCGTAATAAATGAATTTACATCTTACAAAGGGAAACTATACTTTTCTCTTTTTACACTCAGAAAAAGGAAATGTCGTCAACAAATTTTGTCTTGCAACGAAACCGGAATGTTTCATAGCAAAACAAAAATTCTTCATAGCAACGGACAGGTTGTTTCTCGACAAAATTGAATTTTGTTTTCTCATTAGTCATTTTTTCTTTTCTGAGTTTAAAATTTGAACACTGGACTAGACCACTTGATCCCGCGATTAAAGTGTCATCATTTCATTCTTTAAAATATTTGTACTTTTTTGATTAATCGCTTAAAATCAGGGCGCAATTCCGATTAATTTTTATTCGAAATCGGAAATCTACTATTTCAAAAGTAATTGGAATCGGAATCAGAATCGGAATCCTTGCTTTTTTTGAAGAAATAGGAATCAGAATCGGAATCGGAATCGACATCGGCATCCAAAAAAATATTTTCGATTCAGAAAAAGGAAATGACTTGAAAAGCGCGAAAATACCGTTATTACAGTTACCTATTTTGGTTGAAATCGGAATCAGAATCGGAATCGGTATGACTAAAATATTTGTAAGTTGGAATCCGAATCGGAAATTTTTTTATACCTTTCGGTATCGGAATCGGAATTGCAGCCCTGCTTAAATTGTATTAAAACACAGAATTTCGTAATAAACTGTTTTTATGCGACAAACTCAGAAATAACGGTGTTTTTTTTTTATTTTTTAGAATCGCTTTAATGCCTCTAACTACAAGGCAAATGGTACCACCTTCTGCCATGGAAGTGCATTGCTGTATGAACAACTCCAATGTGATGCTGCTGCTACTACTTGATGAAAAGGGTAAGATTATTATATTCAAATATTGAAACACATACAGTCAAAAATTCAGCACATTCAATAATAGCATTATAGTGTGTCAGGATTATAAGTTAGGAGTAAAAAATTTATAAAATTGCCACCCCAAGCTAAATAGCTTATGAAAAGGTTTAGGTACGTAAAAGTTGTGTGAACAGATATGTCTGAATGCGAAAATAGTTCGCTCATCAATTAACGTCCATTACCTTCGAAATGGATAAGTGCAAAAATTGTAATTCGGTAGCTCGAAAGGATGATCATTATTTTGCATTATAAAAAACAATATTTTTGCATTTAAAAAAAAAATACAAGCATCAATTAATTAAATCCTAAACGCATTCTGAAATGTTTTAGGTAGTTCATTTTTTTTTGTCTGTATAATTTTTTGTTCTCCGTTCATTTATTATTATTTCACAAAACCGAAATTGAAGATCTGTCTTAGGTGAGCACGTAAAAAACCCTATTTTACCGGTTTTCAGAACACGATTTTTATTTTAATTTTTTCGACTTGTTAAGTGATAAAAACTCTCTTGCCAAAAATGAAAAACAACCAAAAGTATAGTAGCCGAGAAAATATAAAGACTGACACTTAATAATGGTCCAGTCCGAAAAAAACAATGTGAAAAATGAGTACTTACAGAAAAAAACTACCTGGTAATTGATACGTCGTGAACGAGTTGCAATATTAAACAAATGTAATCATTTATTTAACATACCCCGTTTGGTTTTCAAACAAACATAATCGTGCATCGTTAAATATTAATACATTCTACCTTTTCCATTTTCGTCGATAACGACCGATCTACTCCGCATTGCCTATTATTATTTCCGTAACGGAAAAAAAAACTTGGGGGGTTAATAAAAATAAAAATAAAATAAAAAAGTGGAAGTATACACATAAAACCCGGCGGAAAATAACCATAAGGCGGGACAAAAAGAAAAATGGGGTGGATTCAAATAAAATGGGGACCGGCCTTTTTGTGAGTGGAGAAAATGAAAACCGTATGTATATGCAATAACTCTTTTTAGAGAAAGTGTCCCCTCTAGATGTTTTTAAGGTGGAAGGCGAAAAGGACTTTCTCCTTCGAAACCTTTTCAGAAACCGAATTAAAATTGTTTAAATAACTCCAAGGGAAATGGGAAACGCAATATTCCTACAGAAAAGGATTTAAGTTCAAAGATAACCTTATTCGGAAAGAGTAATCAAATTTCGAACTGAAATTCGTTCAATTCTTGGACGGGGCAAAGGATTTCGACGCATTATCTATCGGCATCGGTGATAAATAAAAATAAAAGCAAGGAGAGTTTATCCGGTCGGGAGAGATTTTTTTTTTTTTTTTTTTTTAGTGCTCACTTTCGTATGCAAGGGTTGCCTTCTTGAATTTCAACTTATCGCTTTCCTAAACAAATAATGCAAATGCAATTAGAATGCTTTCACCTCTGTGGCAACAGTGATGTAATGAAAAACAGTAGTCGAATTTCTCACGTTCTTATCGAACCGTAAACTTTTGCAGTAGGTAAAAGCTTGTTTTTTTTAAAGTAGAGGAACAATAAACTTTAAAACTGCAGTGGAAATAAAAGAAAAGACGGCGTTACTTTGTATTCGAGCTGTACTATACAATAAAAGGAAAACTGTTAATGCAATAAAAATTACGCATTAAGAAATAATAGGGTCGGCTCCTAATTCCTTATTAACAAAGGACCTTCCGAGGTAGAAACTTAAGATAATTTGCCGAGTACGCGACCGGTTGTGACTGCTTCGTGAGATTCAAAAAAGGTTAGTTGTAGGGAGTTGTGAAAGAAAAATAGTTTAATTCCTTAGCTTCTAAACCAGCAAAGGTTTACAGAGTTTTCTGAAATTTTTTTTTTTCAAGTAGAAAAACTGATTGCATCATCATTTTGTCGAGCAAAAACAAGCCTAGTGGGCCAAGCCTAGTGGGACCAAGCCTTGGAAAACATAAATTTTGCAGTTGTAACTGAAAAATGTTGAAAAGTTAAATTGGCCAAGATCTGAGCCAGCAACTGGTTATCGAGTTTTCCGAATTTTTTTTCTACATATTTGAAAACATCCTCGAAAATCGTTTTCCTGGTCTATGACGTACCCTTCTAACTGCAGTCAGATGTCTGGTGAGAAGTTCTGGCCATTTTTTTGGCAAAAAAAAAAAAAAAAAAAAAAAAAAAATCATTTTTGCCACAAAAAACCAAATTTAAACTTATATCCCTACCCAGGGGTTGATCGGAAAAAATCAGGATGGTAAAATTCGTGTTCTACGGGTATTTTTGCATAAGTATGAGTGGTACCAATAAAATAAAAACATCTTCAGGGCTCCAAAATCGAGATTAAGCCGAATTTTTTGTTGGAAAAATCAGGTATAAGCTCGATAAAAACGCTAATGACGTCACAGGGGTTAATCAGAAAAATTCGGGATAGTGAAATTCGTGTTCTACGTCCTCGAAAACATAAGAAAACATTTGTTCAAAATATTTTGTAGGGCCTTAAAGTGGATAAAAAAATGGAGTTTAAAACAACCTTGCCCAATTTTTAAAAAGCTAGTGACCTTGTGAGGCCACTAAGCGGTGAAAAAAAAATTGAAAAAAATATTTTTAGTGGTTGTACACCTGATAGAAGCAGATTTTCAACTTGCCCCCAACATTTAAAAATTTTTTTTAAAATGAAACACTCTAGTGTCTACTGTCCTATAAGTGCTATAAAATCCTATAATCCTCCTAGGTTTTAAGATTGGTCCTATAATCCTATAAAGTCCTATAATCCTCCTATATTTTTACTACAAGAAGTCAGAACGGGTTAATTTTCCTATTTTCATACAATTTTTTACAAAATTTTCCTCGCTTGGCTTTCGGCCTCCTTCGATTTTTTTCTAATTAAACTCATTTAGGCTTTCAATATTTCGGTAAAACGAGAATTAACTAATTTTGGGCCTCAAATGACATACATTTTATGTAAGAAATCCTCTTTCTCTGGAGAAAGTCTTGAAGAAAGCTGCTTGTTTTGGGTCCTATATTTTTTTTTTAAAATTGGAGTCCTGCAAAAGTAAAAGTTCCATATTTTCAATTATCGGTAGATACCCGGAATAGCCTAGTGGGCCATTACTAATCCTTGGAAAAGATATTTGGGGGCTATTTACTAAAAAATCGTTTAAAGCTTCATTTTGGCCGAGTTCTGGCCCCGTAATTTCTTACGAAGTTTTCACGATTTTTTTTTTTTTTTTGTTAGACTGAAAAACTTACTTGATTTTTGTTTTCCTGGTGTTGAAATAAGACTGATCGTCAACAAATCATCCAAGGAACTCGAATAGCCGGCGCTCTTAGGCATACCGTCTGGAAAAATAAACATCTGTCAACGGAAAGCAAGGTCAGAATCTATAAGGCTGTTGTTAGACCCACACTAACTTATGCAGCTGAAACAAGAGCAGACACCGTAGACACGAAAAGAATGTTGACGACAGCCGAAATGAGCGTACTACGTTCAATCGCAGGAAAAACTAGATTAGATAGAGTTCGGAACACCGACATTCGAAGAGAATGCAATATCACCGGCATTACTAAATTTGTAAAAGCGAGAAGGAAAGCCTGGAATGAGCATGTTGGCAGAGCCGATGGTCATCTCATTAAGAAAGCAAGGGATGAGCAACCGATCGCGAAGCGACCCCAAGGACGACCTCCAAAGCGATGGGCAGATAGCTGGGCTTCGTCATCCGTAGATACCCCATAGAAGATGTTAGTGTAGATAAAAAAACAGGCTCTTTTTTTTTCCTTTTTTTTTTAGCCTACTAAAAGAAGAAGAAGAAGAAGAAGAAGAAGAAGAAGTAAGACTGTTGCGCTATAATTATTTACTGATGAAGCTAAATTGTGGAGAAAGTTCCGAAAAAATTGTTAGTTGATTCAACTGACTGAATTCTGAACCAGCGAGCTCTTACCGAGTTTTCCGGATTTCCTTTTTTTTTTCCAATTCGAAAAACTGTTTACACGGCGTTTTCAGGCCATACACGGCTGCTTACAGATATTTTAAGGAAAGAGAGAAAAAAATTTCTTTAGGTGATGTGCGAAATGCTGTGTTCCTTTTAAAATGTTGATTTTGAAAAAAAAAAAAATCACTAATTAAATGCTTGAAGTAATTTATTTCATTTTTTTTACATATAAAAGATTCAATAGTTTGTAAAGCATTATTAAAAATAGATAATAGCCAAAATATTTATAACTATTTTTTTATAGGAGTTAAATGTATAATTATATTATTAAGCAACTTTCGCCAAAGACTATAATATGAAATATTTATAGCTTT
This sequence comes from Liposcelis bostrychophila, assembly GCA_037577465.1. Classification (NCBI taxonomy): domain Eukaryota; kingdom Metazoa; phylum Arthropoda; class Insecta; order Psocodea; family Liposcelididae; genus Liposcelis; species Liposcelis bostrychophila. Next base: position 11,882,674 of record CM075212.1, read on the forward strand.
TATTAAGGGTGTATAATGACAAAAAATATACGATTAAAAGAATTGTTTTTTTCACACTTCCCCTTTTGTTGAAATTAAATTTTCTTTAATTAAAACTTTTTTTAAATGTATTTTTATAACGACTTTTTTTTTGAAAAGTGCGCAATAAATTAAAACTGCATAAAAAGTGAAAAGTGATTTTTTTTTAAAATTCTTATGCTATCAACACACCCAAATCCATATCAATATTTTTATATTCTTGTAATTTTATCCTAATCAAAAGTTGCATTTTTATAAATTAAGTGAATAATTTTCGCGGAGGACTCACGTTTTAATTAATTGACATTAGCGAACTTCCGCCCTCCTCTTATTGTACCTTTTTTATATACCTTATAAAATCACATTAGTTACAATTTATTTTATTCTTTTTTTTACAAAATATTTTAATAGCGTCACTTTACGATTTCCTCGCAGAATCATTTTAATTATGGTCACATTTGGGGTAACATCTGCCAAAAATCAAATGATAATTTTAGGATATAATATGTCGCCCTGTTGGGTTTGATTAGGGTTAAAAAGTTTTCCCTCGATTTTCCCGTTTAAAATCACACTACTATTGAAATTTCATAAACCCTGGATTTTCGAAAGAGATTTTCGAGAGAGGGAAGAGAAAGGAAAAAAGTTATTTTTGAATATTTTTTCCCAGGCGGAAACCCCGGATACAAAGAAAAAAAAAAAAAAAAAAAAAATGCACATGACACTAAATTAAATTCTGAAGAAGTTTCAACACACACCATAATCGTGTTTATCGAACAATAAAAAGAAATTGCAACAACGAATCGATACCATTTTTTAAAAGTGATCTTTTTGCCTCCTTTTTTTGGAATTTTTTAGATTTTTCCCGAAGTGAAAACAAAAGAGTCGTATCAGTATCGTTCGAAAGCTGATCGCTCCTTTACTTTACTTCACTTTTTTTTTTTTTATTGAAACAAGCTAGATTGCTCCTGTTTTATTGGTATTAAAAGGCCATTTGCCCGTCAAAAACGATTTATCTTCCCCTTTCAATGCTCGCCCTGATTCGATCTAGATAATAAACCCTCCTCCAATTTCTGTTATTTTCAATCGTCGGGAAAAGGTAAAAAAAATGATAAATCTGATTCATTTTTCTTCTGCTAACATTTACTTTTTTTTTTTTGAAATTGACAAATTAAGTTCGTAACACATCAAAAAAAATAAAAAATTATTATCGTTGAGGAAAACGACATAAAAGGGAGTTATCGAAAACCCACCTGTTAGCTATCCCTTTTTCTTTTTTCTTTTCGATTACCTCCTGTCAATCTAATTTCATGAGAACATACGACAAGTGCGAAGAAAATAAAGGTTAATTGATCTTGTCATAATACGTCTTTAAATAATCGATAGAAATCCGTTTCGGCTTACTTTGCATAGGAAAATACTGATTATACAGAAAGGTGAAAACCCCATGGACGTGAAATTGGAGGAACGGAAAGAACTTTGGTAGCCTAAGTTGGCTTGGTTTTAAAACTTTAAAAAATTGGGACCTTTATTGGATTGCTGAAAAGACTCAGAATATTCGACTTTTTCTCTCCATCAATTTTTTTTCAAAATTCCTTGCGTCTGAGGTGAACTAACGTATCTTCATCGTAAATATGATTGGAGATAGTCTGTTTCGACATTTCGTGAAAAGATCATGTGACCACAAGTTTATAACAACATGAGCGTGTAAGCTTGTAGTCACATGAATTTCACCAACAGTCGAAACACATTATCTCCAATTATATTTACGATGGAGATACTTTAGTTCACTTCCGACGCTCGGAATTATTTACCACGATTTTTTCCTTTCGGAACAGGTTTTGAAAGTTTCCAAAAAAGTTAGGTAAAATTTCACAGTTCTGCGTTGTTTTTAAATCGTTGACCCGATAGAACTTTTCAGTGAAACGGTATCGATCTGATGTCACTTTAGTGTCGGAAAATCGTATTGCACTTAGAAAAAAAAATGGCGAATGCGAAAACCGAAAAAAAAGTTGTATTATGATGACAAGACATTTTCTTAAAAATGTTGCAAAAAAAATGAAAATATCTTGTCAAGAAACAACCTGTCCGTTGCCGTGAAGCATTTTTGTTTTGCTACGAAACGTTCCGGTTTTGTTGCAAGACAAAACTTGTTCAAGACATTTTCTTTTTCTGATTGTGAAAGGTATTGCTGATAGATTTCGATTGAATAGGGTATTTTCAGGTATTTTTATTTTTGAAAAATTTTGGTGTAGACATAAAGTACATACTTAAAGAATTATTTGTGCAATAAAAAATATTAAAAACAATTTTTTTCTGTATGCAATAATTTGTTAAAGTTGGGGCTTAAAATTTGTAATTTAAAACGATCGGAATAAGCGCGGAAGCGTTGTGACGTCATAGGGTGCAAATTCACTATGGAATGTTGGACCAACATGTTGGACTAGCATTCCACACAAATTTTAGCGTAGGAGGAAATTCTGCAGTGGTCGATTTGTTCGATCGTCAGACATGTTGGTACAACAAGTTCGTCCAACATTCCAAAAAGTTGGTACAATATGTTGGTCCAACATTCCATAGTGAATTTGCACCCTTAGTTGGCACAACATGTTGGTTTAACATTTCATAGTTGCAAATTCACTATGGGTGCGAATTCCCTATGGAATGTTGGACCAACATGTTTGTACGACAAGTTCGACAAATATGTTATACCAACTTGTTGGAATGTTGGACGAACTTGTTGTACCAACATGTTTGACAAGCAAACGAATAGATTATTGCAGAATTCACTCCTACGCTACGCCAAAATGAGTGTCGAATGTTGGTCCAACAAGTTGGTACAACAAGTTGGTACAACATGTTCGTCCAACATTCCATACTGAATTTGCACTCTATGAATGGGTGTTATGTTAATATCGTTCTGCCGGAGAATTTGTCATAGAATGCAATGCTTTCAATGTTTATAAACCAAGCCACCGCATTCTTGGAAAATTTTTTTGGGTAGAATGATATCAACATATGACGTCACAACGCTTCCGCCCTTGTTTCGACCGTTTTATTTACCATTTTTAACCTTAAACTTTAACAAATTATTGCATACAGAAAAAAATTGTTTTTAATACTTCTTATGACACAAATATTTTTCAAAATTCATTACTTCATTTTTACTCCAAATTTTTCAAAAATAAAAATACCTGAAAATACCCTATTCGGATGCACTTCAGTTACCAAAATCGACAACAATTTCTACCGTTCGACCAATTTCGATTTCTACCGAGTTCTACCAGGACGCCACCTATACCACGTGGCAGAAATCGCATGCAAGTGGCGACCTGTAGCCTAGCTCGGCTCGGAACCAACTATGCTCGTATTTGAGCAAAGCACTAAGGAGGAAGGAGGCCGCCTACGTATAAACACCTAAAATACAATCATGAAAAACAAGAAAAATATGTACACAAAAAAAAAAGTCCCTATATCTCAGCATTAGAGCTCAAACTACCCCAACTGCCATAATTTTTCCCGCATAGAAATGATTTAATCGAAACGACGATACCAAGACTCGGTGAACACTTAAAGGAAATCAAATTAATATAAAAATATTAAACTCGTAAAAAAATTTATTACATTTCTCTTTCGGTATAAATAAGGTCGAGGGGGAAAAAAATTTATTTTAATAAATCGAAATAATATGCACGATCCTTTATGTAGCTTACAAAAGGGATCTTTTTTTACCGCTTAGAATACAGTCATTTTGACAAATTATTTTTACTTTTTTTTTTTTTTTTTTTTGAGAGCTTACTATAAATGAATGAAAGGGAATGAATGATTTACAAAGTTTCAGTTGGCAGAGTTTTATTTACCTTGTGAATGTCGGATTTATAGTGGATTATTACTTCAAAAGAGCTTTTTCGATTATTTAAAATTTGTGTACAATCGATCACGGAAAAGGAAGGAAGGGAATAAAAGCCGCGGATTTGAAATATTTTATTTCTGTCTTGATCTTTTATTATACCGAAATGACACTTTTTCGTTCTAATTTGATTTTATTAAGTCGAGTCTTCTGTCCTTTTTTTCTGATTTTTTGTATATTTAGTTATCAGAGTATTTCCATCCCTGATAATGAAATGGGTACGTGCGTATGAAACCTTCCACTTGTACAACCCTTACGAAAAAGAGATGCATAAATTGTATAAAAATCATGTATGAATTATACAAAAAATTGGATGTACATAAAAAATGCATGAATTATGTAAAGCGGGTGAAATTTGATAAAAATGACCGTTTCCGTTTCTAATGTTTAGCTTATGGGAAAAGAAAAATTTCAGTTTCTGAGCTTAAATAAGCTAAACATAGGCGCCACATAAATGTTTTTACATCCTGATTATGTATAAAGAACTTGACCTTTTCTACTGGACTAATGTGTCTTAGGGTGCAAATTCACTATGTAATGTTGGACCAACATGTTGTATGACCAACGTGTTGTATGACCAACGTGTTGGACCAACACGTTGTACCAAATTGTTGGACTAACATAACACACTAATTTTAGCTTAAGGGTGCGAATTCACTATGGAATGTGGGACTAACATGTTGGTACCACGAAGTTGGACGAACGTGTTGTACCAACTTGTTGAACCAACATCCCACAGTAGATTCTGTGTAAATTCTGTGTAAACGGAACACAGTAAATTTGTTCTGTGTAAATAGAACACAACTGTTACACATTGTTCTCAGTAAATTCTGAAATAGTCGGTTCGTTCGCTTGTCAAGCATATTGGTACGACCAGTTGGGGTGCAAATTCACTATGGAATGTTGAACCAACATGTTGGTACAACAATTTGGTACAACACGTTTGTTCAACGTGTTGTACCTACTTGTTGAACCAACATTCCACACTAATTTTAGCTTAAGGGTGCGAATTCACTATTGAATGTGGGACCAACATGTTGGTACCACAAGTTGGACCAACATGTTGTACCAACTTGTACCAACATGTTTGGCAAGCGAACGAATCGACCACTGCAGAATTTACTCCTACGCCGAAATTCAATTCTTGGCCAACAAGTTGGTGCAACATGTTGGTACAGGTTGAACCAACATATTGGTCAAACATTCCATAGTGAATTTGCACCCAAAAAAATTATGCATATTAAAATGTTGGTGGTTAAAAAAATATGGATAAACTTTGAAAAAATTATGCATGTCTAAATTTTTGTATAAATGATACAAAAATAATACATTTTTTATACAAAGTTTTTGCACGTATTTTTTAAAAATTTTGCACAATTTTTGAATCAATTTTTCGTACTGAAATACGAGGAAAAAATTATAAATATAAAACCAAAAAAAAGGTCCTAAAATTCATCAAAGCTAAGGACTTGATTGAATCTTATCAGTTTATGGAACTGTAAACAAACCACTTATAAGTGATATATCTCTGTCTTTCTGAAATTTATTTTTTTCCATTCCCAAGTCAAACAGTTTGTGCATCAAACCATTTAATTTTTTTTGAATGAAAACGGAAAGGAAAGAAGGAAAAAAATTATTTTTAAAAAGTTAATTTTATTCTGGTTTGCGAATAAAATTAGAAAAAAATCAGCAGACGGAAAAAAAAATATGAATGAATGAATGAAAAAAAAAGGAAGGAAAAAAAACATTCAATAGCCAAAAGAACGGTTGCAGGAAAAACTTGTTCGAATCCTATGAAACAAAACTTACTGCATTTTTCAATTAATAAAGTCGAAAAAAGTTGCTTTTGCAGGAAAAGCGTTTTATTCGCTTTCCAAGGCACCCCCTCCTAAAAAAAAAAAAAATAAAGTTAAGAATGCAGGTAGTTTACATGTACAAAAACCAGGGTTAAAATTTTCATGACTTGGCTGTATAACTAAATTTCTTTTTTAAATGTTTTCGTCTTGAATTTTCGCAAGAGTATTTCCCAGTTTAAAATTTTCAAGATCAGTTAACTCTCTCTCTCTCCTCTGAAAACTTTCTGTAATACTTTTACATTTGTTTCCTTCTATTTAATTTTCTCGAAATTGTAAAATGACGCTATCTAGAAAAACAAAATTTTAACAATATTATATAAATTTGATACCTTTGAAAATTTAAATTCTATCTTCATCGTATTTGACATTCAATGTAAGAAAATCATTCTTTTTTAAAGTTTTAATGCTTTCCTTTTACCTAATTAGGTACAAACCTAGATTTCACCGTGCCAAGGGTGAAAATATTAGTAACGGTGTTTGTGATTAGTGTTATATGGAATAATAAGAAGAAATATTTTTTTTAAAAAATAGTTGATTGTCTTTTTTTATATGTTTATTGGCACCGTGAAATCTGGGCCGAAATCTGAAAACGTGTAATATACAATGGGGGAAATATTTTTTTTAAAATTTCAATAATTTGACACAGTTTAATTTTTTTTTTTTTTTTCATGACGATAAAAGCTATACAATGCAATTTTTAAAAAATAAACGTATTTTTTTTTTTTTATATTTATAAAAAGTGACAAAAAATCGGTATAGCAAAAGAATAAAGAGCAAAAATCATGAATATTAAAAGCTAGAAATTTTTTAAAAAATATATACAGTCTGTCTCAGATATGCTCTTCAGAAGCTTTTAAAGACTATACGGCGGTTTGTTTTTCTTTATTTATAAAAAAACCGGCGTTTAAAAAGAATAGAAGTCAGAATATAAAAATGTTCTCCTTTTATAAAAATTTAATTAGTTAAAAAAAAAAAAATCTTTGATCTGTTTCCCACAAAACGATTTTTATTTTCCCTTCCGAAAAAAAAAAAAAATGAACACAGAATTAATTTATGTTAAGTCAGTATAAAAAAAATGTTAAGAGGAAACGCGTTTCGGAACCGGAAACTTCGTTTTGAGAGCTTTCATATTTTTTTTTAAGGAAAAAAGCTTTCTGATTTTATTTTTATTTAATAATTTGGTTTACCTTTTTTTTTTTTTTACAATGGTTTGAGTAAGAAAAAAATATCGGAAACTTAAAACATATACGTATAAGCTATTTGGTCGACGACAGATCTTTTTCTTTCCATTACTTTTTTTTTTGTTTTTGTTAAAAAAAGGACGGATGCACGACAGTGAAAAAGAGGAGAATATAATTTTTTTTAACATTAGAAAATTTTTAAAACAAGGACATTCTGAGACAATTTTTTTTTTAATTTTTTTGCAGAAAATAAAGATATGAATGTTTAATTACTATTAAATCCCTAAACATTGATATTGTGCTTTTTAATATTATTTGTAGCAAAAAGTTTTTTTTTTTTTTTTTTTTTTTAATTTTTTTCTTTCTGAAATTCTAATCTAAATAAAGCTCAGCTTCCCTTGAGAATTTCATAAAAAATAAATGTTGATAAAGTACACTTGAATTTTTATATAATATTTTTTTTAAGTTTTCCAGATTTTTTTTTTTTTTTCCGCACAATCGGCAGAAAAAGCAAAAATATTTTGATGTAGAACTCTACATCTAGAACTCTACAACTCTTTATCATTGATTCAGAGAAATTTTACGTGATCCTTTATATGAGTTTATCAAAACCCCCGTCGAAAATTTTAATTTTTAAAATTTTTTTTTCTTTTTCATCTGTTTTTTTTTTTTTTTTTCCACGATATTTAATTTTCTGCTTGATTTTATTCGAACTGAGGTTTTGCATTGCTGCCATTATATTTTGCACGTCATCACATGCGACATCGTTTGTAAAACTGAAATTACCCCCAACCTTGAAAATTGGGACGCTAAATGGACGTTTACTGACAGTTGTAAATTCTTAGATTAAAACAAAAAAATTAACTGTTTCTAGCAAATAAAGCAATAAAATCAAGTCGGACCGATGGAATACTTTACTTCCATTATTTTTAATCGGACTACTGTTTAATAAATTTTTCCCAACTCATGATGAAAAATAGGATTTTAACTGACTAACTTTTGCGGTCAAAGTACGTCTTTTCCCCACGTAAAATTTCGTCCCGTTGAGATATTATGAGTATATTTAAACGGCTGTTCAGTTTGAGATAAAGATGTTCTTTGCCTATAAGGTTGACATAGGCGAAACACGAATTCTAACGAAAGTTTCTGTGAAAAAAAAAAAAAGAAATCTGCTACTACGATCTGCAAAACGAATCGTAACTTCAATATGTTCCATAAGCGAAACACGAGATTTGATGCGAAAACGACTATGCGTGCGAGGAGTTGTTTTTGTTTTTTTTAAGATTATGTTCACTATGTGCAATATTGATGAAAAAAAAAGAACGTTAAATAACTTAAAACTCCAAATTAGTTAATTAAAATCGGAAAAAGATTAAAAAAGAACAATATAAATTTTATCTTTAATATTATCCAAAACTTTTCATTCTTTAACAACGTACACATGACTTTTTTTTCTGTCAACTCCGCACTTGTGGAGGGGGAAATCTTCACTCCAACTTATATCAATTCATTTAAGCCTCACCCGCATTAAAACGACACCAATAACTTTTTTTTTTTACACATTTTTCAAAGGTTTTCTGCCGTTTCCCATCCTAAATTTTTCAAAAAATCCCGTGGTTTTCATCACTCGTTGGGAAAAATAGCTACCCCTAAGGGTTAGGCAAACGGAGTTGTTTTCCAAACGGGGTGGGCGTTAGCCACACTCGAGGCTCGCTTCGCTCGCCTCTCGTGTGGCAAAAAGCGCCCACCCCGTTTGGAAAACAACTCCTTTGCCTAACCCTTGGGATAATATCTATAAACCAGATATTTCCAGACGTTGAAATGTGCATAAAAAAACTTTGAAAAATAAAAAGAGGTGTATTTCATTTTTAATATTGGCGATTTTGAAGACGTATATACAAGTAGCATTGGAACCGTATGATTGAAAAATAGTCCAAAACGCGGAATAAATTCCGTCAATAATGTTTCGCTTCCGATTTTTTAGACCTCTGTGTCTTTCTTTTTTTTAGCTCGAATGATTTGTTTTTTTAACTCCGACGTGGTGTAAAAAGTTAAGAACGGAGCTAAGAACGTCATTTCTATTAGAAATGTATGAGATTTGGATTTAATAATTTATTTAGATTGGAGAAATGATGCACTTCTCCAGTTTTTGGGGCATTGGGGAGCCCGGGAATCCATCATTTTTTAGGCTTTTTTTTCCGAAGGAATTTCAATTTTGGTGTAACAGAGTTGAAAGCCTTTAGTTGAGTAATCTTTTTTGTTATCTTTTTTTTTTTGCCGTTTGTGCGAGAAAATGTTGCTGATCACTAACTTTGAAATAGTTTTTTTTTTCTTAAATTTTATTTTTACATTTAAAATAGTTAGTAAATAGTAATATTTTGGGGAAGATCGAAAAGTTAGGACTGAGTCGAAATTTTGCTGGAGTAAAAGTTTGGCTGTTCACTTTTTTTTCATAAAAATATCGGTATATACAAATGGTGCGTCATGGTCTAATAAAAAATCACGCCTGGGCCTGAAGATTATTTCATTTTATTTCATTTATAATTAAAAATATGACCATCTTCCTTTAAAGTACTTAAACTGCAGTATAATAAGATATTCTGGGGTTTTTAATGCAATAGCCGAAGCCTCTACGTGAAAAACATCTTACTTTCGAAGATTTTTGAAGATTTTGCACTGCAAATTCATGCCGAACATGTTCATGTTGGGTGAAAAATATTTTCAGAACATTTTCACCGCACATGTTCAAAACAGGTTCGCTGCTTATTTAAGGCTTCCTCTGAATTTTGTTTGGGTGACAATATTTTTTCAACCCCAACATTAGGTTGACCCAACGATTTCGGCGTGAATTTGAGCCCTTACATTTTAATTTCAGATAAATCCGATTTTCTTTTTCTTTTTTTTTTGAAAGAAAATTTAAAGATAAAAAAAGACTCACTATAATATCTATTTACCGACTCATGTTAAAGACATCCACCAAGATCAGATTAAAAAAAAACCATCTCTTGTTGCAACAAAAAGCCTCAGCCAAGGCTTTCAGTATCATTCGCCATTCCCACCGTATTAAATCGGAGAATTTCTTTTCTTTTTTTTTTCCCAATCTGTTTCCTCTCGATTTCAATTTTTTTTTCTCCTTTTTTCCTAAACTTTTTGGATTTTTTTTTTCTTCCGAAGAAAACGAATTCTGTTCTGAATGAAGCCTGTAGTGTGTGGAATACTGGGATTTTTAACTGGCATGTATAAAAATAATCTAAACACGTTTTTAAGGCGTTTATTTGAACTGTGTACTTTTTTTTTTTTTTTAAGTAAAAAAATCGTGGTGTTGTGCCTTGAGCTGATAACATTAGAGATACCTCCCTGGAATTCTCGGCTTTTTTTCCGGAAAATTTCCCGGGAAAAATTTTTTTAACTGTCGGGAATCCGGCTTCCCGGGAATGAAGTTTTTCTCATTTTCCATAATTTCCGATTCCCAAGAATCGGGAATTCCCGTTTTTAAAAACAATATTAATCCCGGAACGAGAATTCCCGTTTTGGTTAGCTTTTTATTTCCCGGGAATCGAGATATTGACACAATTAAATTCCCGGGAATCCCGGGAATCCAGAGAATTTATTTTGAATGTAAAAAGAAAAGAAAATAACCCTTATTTCTGAATTTTTGGGAACCAAGTTCGGAAATAAGCGGAGCCATGTAGAAAATTGTTTTCTAATGTTGTTTGAAAGGCACGCTTTAGACAAATTATAAAAATAAAAATAAAATTCTGATTTTTTTAACTTTTTTCTGAAATATTGAAAATTTTATGTGATAAATGGTCAAAAAGTTGATAAAATTGATATTATTCCCGTTCCCGGGAAAATACTTGTCGATCCCGGGTATCGGGAATTCTCGAGAATGAGAAAAATTTGATTCCTGGGAAGCTGGATCCCGACTAATTTAGAAAAAAATGTTCCCGGGAAATTTTTCGGAAAATAAAGCTCGGGATCCCGGAAATTCCCGGGAAGAATTTCTACCCGGCATCGACAAGTTTTTTCCCGGGAACGGGATTAATATCAATTTTATCAACTTTTTGATTATTTATCACATGAAATTTTCAATATTTTGGAAAAAAGTTGTGAATGTCAGAAATTGTTTTTCATAATTAGCCTATAGCGTGCTGTTTAAGCAACATAAAAAAATTTTCGACATGGCTCCGCTGATTTCCGAACTTACTTTCCAAAAATACGAAAATCAGGGTCATTTTTTTTTTCTTTTTTCGCCTTCTAATTAAATTTTAAGTGTCCAAGGATTCCCGAAAATTTAAGTGTCAATTATTTCCGGAAATGGAATTTTTCTCATTTTAGAGAATTCCCGATTCCCGGGATCGACAAGTTTTTCCGGGAACGGGAATAATATCAACTCCTTTTTTTCCAAAAACGGGAACTCCCGGGAATGGAAAAACGTTTGGAATTTGGAATCTCTATATAATATATACTCGAAGGAACCGTTTCGATTACCGTAATTGACAAGATTTTTCCAACAGAAAATTAAAAAACTTTAATTGTATTTTAGGCCTGACATTTAATTTGACGGCCCTTAAAATTTGGCATAGAGTCTTCGAACAGCATCTTTTATATGCAAGGCAATCGGACAGTGTTGGCCTGCTGAGCTCTTGGATAAAATTTAGATCTATGTGAAAATCAAGCCTAATCGCTTCTCCATGGGAGGTATGGCTCCCTACAGTAAAAAAATGACATCAGAGGCGCGATAGCATGAATCTACGATTCATATTTTTTAATTAAAAATATTTTTCCCCTTCATCTTTGTCGCAATAATAAAAAGAATAAACCAATTAAAAGTTTTTCTGAATAATCTCTCCATTTTTTTCATCTCATTTGATCCTTTTTTTTTCTTGATTTGTCTTTTTTTTTTTGTTAAAATAAGTGGAATCAAACAATAATTTTTTAATAATAAAATTTTCTATATTTTTTTCTATAAGAACTTGACATTATAGCTGTTCATGGTGAGATATTAAAATTCTTTTGTTCGAGGTATTAGCTTTTAAACTTTCCCCATTCCTCCTAAAAAAAAAAAAAAAAAAAAAAAAAAAAGGCGGGGGACGAGGAAGGAAAAAATTAGTGAAAAAAAGAAGGTTTCAAATAATAATGATAATAAAAAATAAAAGTCGGTATTAAAAAAAAAAAAAAAAAAAAAAAAAGCCCCGTTCGTTCTTCATTCGTTGCATAATCTGAGGTAATAAGATTTTCATGCGGTTGAAAACTGGAAATATTTTCATCTCGAGTAACTGCTTGCGATTCTCAGCATTCCATAAGAAATTGGAATGCACGTTCGAGGTTTTAAACTTCACGCAACCTTTAACGGGAAGAAAATATGTCCTATATTTCCTGTAAAGCAGGCGATTGCCTTGTCATTTTTGCGGGACTGGTTAAATTAAACGTCTGAAATGTTGAGCTTAAAATGTTTGAATGGAGTCTGGTACGTGATTTTCGCCGGCTTATTTTCGTTGGCAACAGATCGATGTAAAGCGAGAAAAAAAAAATGGAAGGGAAAAAATGGATAAAATATAATCGTCAGGCTCGGATCATTTTACTTCACTTCGCTTCATGATGATAATAATAAAAACTTTTATTTTCATTTTTTCTTTAATTTTTTTTTTTTTTTCTTAAAATCTTTTTTATTTCCCCAATTTTTTTTTTTTTTTTTTTTTTTTGGCGAATAATAAACATCTGAATTCAATCGAAAGCGTCCGCTCTTTCATTTTCAATAATATTCTTATTTATGAATCTGATGAAAGATCTATTGAGAAAGAGAAAAAAATTGATGAATGGGAAAAAAGAGATTTTTTTTTTACATACAGGGTGTTTTCTTTGTTTTTGTTTTCTTTTGTTTGGTTCGGTTTGGTTTTTTGTTAATTTTATTTCTACTTCAATATTGCTTTTAAATTAAAAATTACTTCGAATTTCTTTATTGGCATGAGTTTTTCTTTCTCGTGGGTTTCGGTCTAAGTTTGAACGAAATATCGGAAGTTTCAGAGAGCTCCGATGGAACTTCTGCAGAGAAAAGTAGCCGAAGGCTGATTTTGTTTCAAAAAGGTTTTTGTAAAACGCTCATGCAAAACTCACCGAAAATCCACAACATTTTAACTTGACTTACTTGGATCATTCAAGCGTTCAAGATATTTTTCTTCAATCAAAAAATACCGCGAGAGTTTATTTTATTTTGTCTTCAGAAGAGGATGCATTGGCGTGTTTTAAAATAATATTTTGTATTTTGCCAAACAACTTTTTTCAAAAATTTTTGTCACGAATATTTTGTCCGAAAGTTAGACCTCCAAAAATGTCCCTACTGTTTTATTTTTTATTTTATTTTATTTTTTATTTTTTGCTTTTTTATTTTATTTTATTTTATTTATTCATTCATTTATTTATTTTAATTTTGATGATTTTAAGTTGAAAAAAAAGAAAAAAAAATTGCTGCATCAAATTGAGAATTTGGAATTTTGCGATATTTTTAAAAAAAATTGGCCACAAATGTTTTCCCATGTATCATTTTGGTGACCAATTTTTCCTAAGATCCAAAAGGCATTTTTGACGCTTTTAAATCGACTTTTTAAATCCTTAGCGTTGGAAATTATATCTAAACCGATTTTGCAAGTTATCCCTTAATCCCAGCATTGTTTATTATTTTCTCAGAATTTCCCGAACACGTTACAGAATCCGTAAAAGGAAATGTCTTAATAACGGCAGAATAATCCACGGAATAAACGCCTTTCAAATACGGTTAGGTAATTTCCACGCACGCGAATTAAACTCTCGGCGTTCCGTTTTTTATAGGCTTCATTCAAATCTTTTTTTTTTTTTTTTTTTGAGAGTAAAAATAAAAAAATTGGAGGAAGCAGGGAAAAACCTAGAAATCGAGAGGAAATAGATTGAAAAAGGGAATTCTCGGATTTAATGCGGTGGGAATGGCAGATGATACTGAAAGCCTCGGCAGTGGCTTTTTGTTGCCGAGGTTTTCCTTTTAATCCGATCCCAGTGGATACCTCTTACATGTGTTGATAAATAGACGTTATCGTGCGTTTTTTAATTTTCTTTCAAAGAAAAATAAATCGATTTTTTTTTTTTTTTTTTTTTTTTTTTGTGAAAAAAAATGAAAGACGAAAGGTCAGCAAAGAAGTGTTAGGCACAGAATTGCAAAATGTAGATCTGTAAAATTTGCAACTGAAGGGTCGGATGGAAGAAGGAGGTGATAGTAGAAAATTATAAAGGAGTTTTGCTATCTGATAAAATTCCATAGGTTTTTTTTTTTTTTTTTTTTTTTTTTGTTTTTAAATGTAAACTTTATCCGACAGGCAAATTCCTGTTATTTTTTCCGGGGTTCATAAAAATTTATGGATGCTAATATTCAAACTCCACGTTTTTTTAAAGTTCTTTTCCAAAGAAATAGCAATAGTGTTGTTTCACTATATTTCCAAATTTTTTTTAATAGTCCAGAAATTTGAGTTAAAATATCAGAAAACGAATCTCACTGGTTTTTGTCTGATTTGGAATGTTTTCAATTTTTAAATTTCAATTAAAAATTTACGAAAATTTATTACGATTTGAACGTTTTCAAAAAGCGCAAAACAAAATGGTGCCGGTTGTTTTTATCGTTCCGTACAAATTGTTAAATCTTATTGTTAAATCGTACTGAATTTTCGTGGATTTTTAATTGAAATTTAAAAATTAAAAACATTCCCAATGAGACAAAAACAAATGAGATTCGTTTCCTGATATTTTTTCCTAAATTTCTGGACGATTAAAAAAATTTTTGGAAATATAGTGAAACAACCGTTGAAAGGATAATTAATTTCAAGGGGAAAAAAAAAACCTGAAATTTAGATTTCTGCCTTTTCAAGCATGAATCGTTGTAACTCCATTCAGGAAATTAAATATATATTTACATAAGATAAAAATAGTGAACAAAATGCAATTCTGGAATGGGCGATTTCGCTTGAAACTGCAGATCTAGAAGTTCAAAATATCAAATAATTGAAAGCCTTGTTATTTCTAGGATCGGAACAGAATATTAACATTGTTTGAGATGCTACTCACTCTTGAATTAGCTAGCACACTTGTTCTTGAAGTACCGTAGCAGGGGGCTACTTTTTACTCCAGGGGGCTATTTTTGACACTTTTATTTTTTTAAAATACTTGAAAACGGCTAAGAATTTTTTTAAAAATAAAACTTATTCTAAATTATTGATTATTTTCGACTGTTATGTTCAAGCGTAGTTGCCTTAACTTTTTTATAATGAAAATATTAAGTTTTTTATACGAAAAAAAATTAAGAAATCATGAAACCTAAAATACTAAGATGCATTCTGCTGCATCCACCGGTAAAATTGAAATTAAATTGCTTTTCGCACTTGCCCTATACTGAGCTGTATAGTGTCCCTCAAAAAATCATCTTAATTTCACTCAACATTAAACTATTAAAAGCCAAAAAAAAAAAAAAAAAAATTGAGAAGAAAAAAAAAAAGAAAAAAAAAAAAAAGAAAAAAAAACTACGATCAATGGGGTTACTTTGTACAGATATTACATTGGTGATGTCCCATGGGTGTTAGATCCACAACGAATCGACAACGTTGTCGACAAGGTCGTTGTCGTTTCAAGGTTTTGATTACGTTTTTACCTCACGTTCACTAATTTTTTTTAATTAAATAGCGATAGTCATTAATAGAACATCTGAAAAGGTACCAATCGTTTTATTAAGACATTTTCCGTTATCTGAAGCCAATAATTCGTCACATCCCCTTCAATTATTAAAGATATTCAGGTATAAACATGATTGTAAAAAGTAACCCCATTTTTGTTAGAACGATACCTTTTGGAAAATCGAGTTTTTATTCGTGTTAGAACAAGTACAGATATTATAACAGGGTATCAAATTAAAGCTGAAGAACGCCTCTTAATGTTGGTATAAACTGGTATGAATTTCGTTCTAGTACATTTTAAATCTGTTTTTGAGAAAAAAAAGTGAAAAAGTGTAAAAAGTAACCCCCTGGTTACGGTACTTTGAATTTTATCTGGGCTTTAATTACCATGGAATTCACGATAAAACATGTTGCTGAACTTGTTGCAACGTTAGAAACATGATAATATGTTGGCAACATTTTGTTTTCCTTTTTTCCATTGTTGCTCGACATGTTGGCAACACGTTTTGTCGTGAAAAATGCAACCCTTCACTTTTTTCAACATTCGTCTGGAAACGAATGTATAAACAACTGAGATGTCAAATATTTTTGTCATTCAAAACTTAGTCATAAACTTGAAAACTTTAAAATTTGTAATTTTCGAAAATGTAAATCCCAAAAATTTTGAAAATGGAAAAACAAGCCCCAATTTCTAGTCATTTTCTCTTCTTAAAACTATCTTAATTATGAAGCTTTGTCCGATGACCATGACGCAATAACCAGACTTAATTTCATCATTTTGCCTTCGTCGTGTTCGTACCGTTTCGTATTGATTGTCTCGTTATTAAATGTTCATGTGTAGCAGCAATTACTGCTTTAGACAGTTTACCAGGAGGGTGTCAAAACTACATCCTTAGACTCTTTTTTTCCACTACGCTGCTCTATTTCTCAACTCGACCAGAATTTCAAACGTCTTCTCCTTCGGTCCGATAAGTAGAATAAAGGCACCTTAGTGGCGAAAAAGGCCTAGTCGGGACTCCTCCCTTTTCTTCGAAACTTAAAAGGATCGAGCAACCAAAGAACCCAAATACCGTACAAAACTCGAAATACTTTTCCATAAAGACGGTGATTTCGACTCAGGCACAGGATGGGTAGAATTAGGTAAATCACTTGAAATAGCCTTAGATTTAAAATTACTACCGTTGCAAGCAGAGCTCGCCTTTTTGTCCCTTGATTTATTCCTCGCTGATGATGATGATGATTTGGTGTTGTGATTATTGTTTCAGGCGTATTCGGTATCCGTTGAGAGGCTCCTGTCACCGATTGAAAAATTTCGTTCCTTATAATAGGGCAAGTAGTCGTCGTCCCTACCGTCTGGGGTCCCTACGTCGTCGGAATAAGTCCTTCTTGAGTGAGCGTAGGCGATGCTCTTTTGATAACTGAACAACTGCCTTTCTAAACTATAGTTTTCTGCTTGAAGGGCGGAAATTTCTTTCCTAGAAAGAAAAAAAAATGGAATTTAAATTTTGTTTAAAAAATTACAGTCTACCTCGATTATAATATTTAAATCGGCTACAGCGAACTAAACCCCCTGGTCCCAGTCCCGATCCCTGTGTTGCAATGTAAAAGTACGTCGGTTTTAATTTTTTTTTTTTTGACGCAGGACTACGTCTTAGAGCGGAAAAGGGCGCACCATAATGGTCTTATTGTGTCCGTTTGTCGTGGTGTTTTGGACACCGAACATTAAAAAAAAAAAAAAAAAAAAAAAACTAATATTTCAAAAAATTTAAATAAATTTTTATTGAAAATCCATTTAATTTCGATCGACAACTTTTCAATCGACAATCCCCGATCGACAAAATTTCGGTCGAAAAAAACAGTCGAAATAATAAAAAAAATTTTTTTCAGTCGAAAATAAAAAAAAATAAAAATAATCAATCGACTGGTTTTTAAAAAAAAATAAACTCGATCGACAGTCGATTGGCGCGTAAATTTCAATCGAAAAGGAAAAAGGTTGTCCTTTGTGGGCTAGTAACTGTGTATTCTGCAGGCAGCGTTTTAAGAACAGGTATAATAGACACATATACTGTGTATGTACCTATGGTAAACATAGATAATTCGTTTTTTTATTTAAACATGATTTTGTAAAAAGAAAAAAAAGTCTTTTGTCTGATTTAAACTAAACAGTTAAGTGGAAATGACCGCAAACGGGATGATACACATTTGACAGTTTATTTTTTTGTTGTTCTGCATACGAAACCAAACTAAAAAATGATGGAAAAGTTAATTAAATCTTAATTGGAGAAAATTAAGCATTCCTAAGTAAAAATATTCTAAAATTGGCCAATCCCACAAACTAAGTCCTCATAATCACGGATTTTCTGAAAAACCCCGATTAAAAAATATAACCTGCCGACTTTGGTCAGTTAACTTATGGAAGAAGAAATTTTTTTTTTTTTCCAACGGTTACCGGTATCTCCTTAACCAGCGTTGGCGGTAATGGCTCAAAGTATTTTTTTAGAAAAACTGTACGTGAAAATGGCAAATAAAAATTTTAAAAATTTCATTTTAGGCAAATTGAAATAGATTTAAAAAAAATCAAAATAAGGTGTTGGACCCAGGCTTGATCTTTATCATATTGACTGATTGCCATATCATTGATATAAAAAAAAATAAATTACAAATCTTGTGTTTTTTGCCCTTCACTTTTCAAAATACGAAAAAAACCAGTAGAGACCTTATAGTGTACCTACATAGATCGACGATTAAGCAAAACTGATTTTAACTAAGCATAAACATTTTTTAAATTTAAAGGCTTACGCTTATTCTAAAAATTATCTCGTGAAATAATAAAAAACAAGGAGAACGATAATGGGGGTGCATACGCACCCCATTATACTTTCTCGTGGCTTTATTGGTGGATAAAAGAAATTGAAATAAAGTAAAAATGTAAAAAATCAGGTTTAGTTTTTGAAAGAGTACTAATTAAACGAATTTTGTAGAAGAAAAAAGGAAATGTACTTGGTTGGGATTCATTTGATTGATTTTTTGCGATCGGTCAACCACAAAAGTAGCTATTCTGACATTCCGAATCTGAATTTTGGAAAATTCCTTTGGATTCGGAATCCTCGACCCCAAAAATATTTTCAAAAATATGGTTAGTTTTTTGATAAGTAATCCACAAAAGCCGTTATACGGACATACAAAATTCGAATTTCGAAAAATTAGTTCCCGAATCGGAATCCTTGATTCTGAAAATAGTTTCAAAATACGTGTCATATTACGGTCGGTCATCCACGAAAACCGCTTTACAGACATCCGGAAGCTTAATTTCGGAAAACAAACTCCGTATTCGAAATCCTCGACCCCGAAAATATTTTCAAAAATGCAGCAACTTTAAACCCTATAGCAGGCACATTTTGAAATGATACATGGGTCCAACATGTTGGTTCAATACGTTGGTACAATATCTCACTTTTTTATCTCTATCTCCACGTATCATAGTAAATTTGCACCCTTAGGAGTAAAGTTTTATTGGGATAAATCAAAAAATGTTTAATATAAATGCATCTTAAGTTTTTTGAAAACTTTTCAATGCCTATCGAATAATCTTTAAAATTAGAAAAGCTTGCTTTGTTAATCTAAGTAGAATTAGATTTTGGCTGAAAAACAGAGCTGCTGCCACTTGTGTTTTTATAAAAGCTTTCAATGAAAAACGGTCCCAGTAAAACTTACAACCCTCCAATTTGGACGATGGTAATCGATTTTACTGTTCCTGAGCTAACTTATAAAATAAAAGTTGAGTGACCTTATTTCAAAAAAATTGATTTCAACATCTGTGGGACGCTAAAAAAAATTAATTTATTAAATGGCGGCACCAATATCAAAAATTAGTAAAAACTTTTTTCCTAAACATTGCATTGTGGCAAAACCTTTAACGGGAACTTTGACTTTAAACGAAACATAAATCGGACTTGACATGCAAGTTTTTCGAGTTTTCAAAAGATTGGTCGGTAAAATTCGAGTATTCAAAAACAAAATGGAACTTTCAGCTGAAAATAGTTTCCACCAAAGAAGTTTGAGCTTTTTCAAATCTCCCTCTTAACTCATATAGCAATATACGACACTCCAAGCACAAATGAAATCCCGTAACTAATATTTTGGATTTTTTGTAATTGTCAAAAGCAAAGTATTTTTGATTAAAAAAACTTGAGCAATATTCTACGATAGTTTGAAAATTGTTGAGCTGTCAATTCTAAGTTCTTTTTTTTTTCAAATGTCTTAATCTTTAAATTTAGGAGTAAGATATTTTGGATTACTGTAACATTTTGAAAAATTGAAGAGTTTGGTTGCGAAATTTCATAGGTAAAAAAAGCAGACTGCCCTCGGTCTCCCATTTCTTAAATGATTTAATCGCCGAATCAAAACGGAGCTGGACATTTTCACCTGACATGTTCGAAAAAGCGTCATTGCTTATGTAGAGCGTGTCCTACATATTAAGCAAAATGTTGTACAGGCGTTTATACAAAAGTCGATTCCCAATCATTTCTTTTCGGGAAAAATTTTTTAAATGCAAGAGGTTAGTTTTAGTCTTCAGACTTCCTCTTTCTAAACTTTTTTCCTCTATTAGGATTCTTACTCTCTCATAATCATTCTCATTTATTTTGCATCCTATATCAGTTATTAAGATAATAATAATTAGGCCTAATATGCAATAAGATATAAACCAATATGACTTTTTTTTTCTTTCATTGCAATAATTTAAAATAGCACCCCTTTTGAGGTCATCGCCTTCGGGCCATTCAGATGTAACAAAAGACATTATTTTTTTTACTTTAAAATCATAAAATATTCTTTTGTGAAAAGGAGAAAACACTTGTTCTATGTTTACCATATGATTATCCGCAATATTTATCATTACTACTGGTTCCTTAAAACGCTGCCTTCACAATACATTATCACGAGCCCACAAAGGACAAACTTTTTCCTTTTCGATTGAAATTTACGCGCCAATCGACTGTCGATCGAGTTTATTTTTTAAAAATCAGTCGATTGATTATTTTTATTTTATTTTTATTTCGACTGAAAAAAAATATTTTTTTATTATTTCGACTGTTTTTTTCGACCGAAATTTTGTCGATCGGAAATCGTCGATTTAAAAGTTGTCGATCGAAATTAAATAAGCCTCCTTGATGATCCTTAAAATTTTTTTAATATTTTCAATAAAATTTATAATCAAATTTTTAAGGGTGCAAATTCATTATGGTATGTCGAACCAACATGTACCAATTTGTTGGACCAACATGTTGGTACAACAAGTTCGTCTAACATTCCAACAAGTTCGTCCAACATTCCAACAAGTTGGTAGAACATGTTTTTTCAACTTTTTGTTTGACAAGCGAAGGAGTCGACTATCGCAGAATTTAGGGTGCAAATTCACTATAAAATGTTGGACCAACATGTTGGTACAACAAGTTGGACAAACATGTTATACCAACTTGTTGGAATGTTGGACAAACTTGTTTTACCAACATGTTTGACAAGCGAACGAATCGACTATTGCAGAATTTACTCCTACGACAAAATTAGTGTGGAATGTTGGTCCAACAAGTTGGTACAACATGTTGGTCTATTTTGTTGTACCAACATGTTAGTCCAACATTCCATAGTAAATTTGCACTCCTAGGCCAAAATGAGTGTAAAATGTTGGTCCAACAAGTTGGTACAGCATGTTGGTCCAACTTGTTGTACCATTTTATTGGTTCAACATCTATACTCACTATGGAATGTTGTACCAACATGTTGATCCAACATTTCATAGTGAATTTGCACCCTTACAAATTATTGTAAATTTTTGACTAATTTTAAGAAAAAAGAGAAAATTTTTAGAAATCTTTTTAGAATTGGATGATTTTTGATAAAATTTTTATTGAAAAAGGGGGCAACGTGGACTAGTATTAGGGCTTGGAGGATTTAGGGGGTTCATTAACAATGAACCAATGATGCCCTAACCAAAAATTCTAGGCGTAGTCCTGTTACCCACTTGGTAACAAACAATCAGTTGATCAAGGGTGGAAAACGCTTCGGGTAAACGGATAGATGGTCGAACGAATAATAACTGATTCCAACAAGCAGAAGTATAATTCAAAAAAATGAAATCTCAAAACATAAGAGTAAGACCCTAAAATTATAACAGTGAAAATTACTTTCAAATTCACGATAATAATAAATAAATCAGTAAAAAAAATGAATAAATAATCAAAAAATAACATACCCTTTCGGGGTCTTAGCCATGTGGCTCACATGGCGGTGAAAATAACGTTAAAAAAATTAGTTTAAGTCATCTTATACTTCCTTAGTATTCCCTTCCGGGAATAATCACAAAATTACGCATGATTAAATTATTTACTACTCAAATTCATTTATTATTGAAAATGACATTAAGAAAAATTTAACTCACACTAGGTGACTTTCATGCGTAACCGGAAGTAAGAGTCAGGCACAAGACGAACAACAGTCGATCATCAAGTCGATCATGACGGGAAAAAAAATTAACGCGCGCGGGCGATTTAAAATAATGTTCCGAGTGCGTAACAACTCTCCACACCTTTTAAAAAAAATTTCGAAACATAAGTGAAAGAAATTTTTTTCTCCTTTTCTCAGTCTTGTTCATTCACACATAAGCATTCATACTTGATAGCGAGGGGATAGCGAGCAGGATAAACATTAAGCTGAAAAAAAAAAAATTATGATTATTAGAAGAAAGGCTTCAGCTGATCGGTAGGCCATCTTCCTAGATCTTCTCCATCTAATGTTTTTAAGTTAACCTGTGAACCAGAATAAACTTTATTAATTACATTTGGACCTACATATTTTCTCAAAAATTTCTTGCAGATTCGTTCAGCTCCTTTCGATTTTCCATGGTAACGTCGCATGACCCATTGCCCTTCCTTAAATTTCGATTCGCGTCGATGAGCATTAAAACGTTGAGCAGCGCGTTTTCGAGCGGTGTTTACGGCTTTGGCAGCTTTACCGAAAATATGCCTCAGATACTCATCTAAATATTCTTTGTGAGCATCGGCATCAAATTCGATCAGATTGCCGTCGTCTATTTCCTTGAAAAGATTATACGGCATCCTCATTTTTCGCCCATATGTCAGCTCGCTGGGGGTGTATTTAGTCACCTCACTGACGGTATTCCGTAACGCGAACAGAATATACTTTAGATCGGTGTCCCAAGTCCGGTGGTTCTCATTGGCAAAGATGGCCAGTGCCGTATTCAGAGTTCGGTGATATCTCTCCACCATATTGGTTCTGGGTGTCCATTTTGGAATGAAGTTAACGTTGATACCAAATTTTCTACATTGATCCCGAAAATAGTTGCTTATAAATGCAGGTCCACTATCCGGTGTGACGTATTCCGGCGTTCCGTGCTCCAAGATTACGTGCTCGAGTAGCACCTTCCAGACGGCTTGGCCAGTGCCTGAGGGAACTGGCACGGCAATTAACCATTTTGAAGCTAAATCGACGGCTGTGACGATGAACCGATTCCGTTTGGTGCTCAATGGTAGCGGACCTATGAGATCTAGGCCGTATCCCATCCCTGGTCGAAAAGATCTTTCATAGTCGGCCATGAGCCCACTTGGCGGCTGGTTGGAGGCTTTATACTCTTGACATTTTACGCAGGTTTTGACGTAGTTCTGTACATAAGCAAACATTCTTGGCCAGTAGTATTGATGTTGAAGTTTCGCTAGTGTTTTCTTCACTCCTGAGTGAGCTCCTACAATGGAATCATGAAAATGTCGAATTAAATTTTCCCTGAAATCGGAGGGAACAACTAGTTTGGAAATTTCCTCTCCGGTTTGCAAGTCTTGGACCATTTTAAAGATCTTGTCGCCTCTTACGGTGAATTGAGGAAAAGCTCCAGGATTCGCTAAAATTTTACCTTTTAGCTCCAAGTACCAGTTATCCGTAATTTGACTAAAATCAGGTTCGTCAGGTAATTCAATGTCTAAAACATTAACGAAAACTTCCTCGGTGTCTCTTCCAATCGGAGCACGACTTAGTGCATCAGGTACGATCATCTGCTTTCCAGGCTTATGTTTGATTTTAAAATTAAATTGGCTTAGCTTAACAATCCATCTTGCTAGTTTACCCGTTGGGTTTTTGATTCCGTGCAGCCATTGAAGAGGCGAATGGTCGCTAAAAACTGTAAATTCGACCCCTTCCAGGTATTCCCTGAAAGTTTCAATCCCGAAAACTATTGCCAAGCATTCCAATTCCGTGGTTTTCCATTCGCTTTCTTGCTTGCTTAACTTTCGAGAGGCGTAGGCGATGACCCGCTCTTTTTTATCAATTTTCTGAACAAGTACAGCTCCTAACCCGATTTTGCTCGCATCAACATGCAGTTCAAAAGGCTTGGAGTAATCCGGGCAAATCAAAACTGGCGGTTCCATCAAGGCTTTCTTTAAGTAATTAAAAGCTTCCTCTTGCTCTTCACCCCAAACGAATTTTTCGGTATCCTGAGTGAGACGGTTAAAGGCTCGCTTACCACGGCACAATCTTTGACAAAAGCACGATACCAATTTACCATTCCGATAAACGACTTAACATGGGTTTTATTTTGCGGAGTTGGAAATTCGGCTATCGCTCTGACCTTCTTATTAACAACCCTTACTTCACCCTGGCCTACTATGTGTCCCAAAAATTCTATGTATGTTGCAAAAATTTGCTTTTGGCCCAGTTTATTTTGAGGTTGGCATTCTTCAGTAGCTTAAAACTTCGCTTAGGTGTTTCACATGATCTTCATAAGTTTCGCTAAATATCACGATATCATCCAAGTAAACATAACAAAATTTTCCCAGCACAGGCCGCAGTATTTCGTCCATCGCACTTTGGAAGGTTGCTGGTGCGTTTGTGAGACCGAAAGGCATAACCCTAAAATGATATAACCCCGTTCGGGCACTGTGAAAGCTGTGTATTCTTGGCTTTTTATGCAGTTTTATTTGGTGGTAGCCACTTTCCAAATCCAGGCTACTTACGAAATTCGCCGTTCTTAATTGTTAAGATATCTTCATCATGGGCAGGGGATAAGCCATTTTTCAGTTTTCTTATTCAAAAGGCGATAATCAATGACCATTCGGTGACCTCCTGTCTTCTTATCGATTATGATCACAGGGCTACTCCATGGGCTAGTTGATTCTTCGACTAAGCCTTTATCATTAAATCATAATTGCTCGTGGGCGATTTTAAGCTAGCGGGAGACATCTTGTAGTAACGCTGCTTAATCGGGACTGTTCCTGGTTGGACATAAATACGATGCTCGTAGGCTTCCGAAATTCCAGTAACAGCTTCAAATTCTTTTTTCTTAGCTTCCAAATATTTTTCGAAATTCCTACGTTGATCCTCAGAAGCTTGGTTCGGTGCGGAGGCTTGTAGTTCCTGAAGTTCAGCGGCTTCGATGGAAATTCCACTGCAATAAACAGACAAAGCTTTATCGACTTTTCCATCGACTTCAATAGTTCCGTCTTTGGTTCTGATGCAAATGCCAAGAGCCTTCATTGTATTCATGCCTAAAATTCCATCTCCTTGCAGATCGTCTACTAAATAAACTTGCCCTTTCCACGGCTTTCCATTTATGCTGAGGGTTAAAACTGCTGTCCCTCTGATTTTCGTCCGTCTACCGTCAGCGTACTTTATGTAATGGCGACAAGGGTGAATCTTGATCTTATTTTTTTCCAAAAGATCCTTAACCGAATTATAGTTTAAAACGGTGTGTGTGCAGCCGGTGTCTACTAAAAGAGCAAACGTAGTAGTAACGAAAAGGACAATATCTAAAAATAAACGAAGAGCGATATCCGTTGGAAAAACATCTACAGGGAAATCCGGATTATGAGTAATATCCAATAAATCATCAAAATCTAATTCGTTATTATTACAAAATAAGTTGCCTAGGTTTTCCGATTCCTTCGATTCAAATAATCGATTGAGGCAGGGACCTAGATTTTCCCCTACCTCTTCATGTCGTTTTTTGTATCAGGTGAGAAATTTACATTGTGGTCGCGTCCAGGCGATTTCGATTTAAAACGAGAACGCGAGTTTGAACGGTCACGCTTAATAGAAGTTTCCGATACGTGTAAAGTTTTACTTAAAGAAGAATCGCGAGATCGATTATTATTTGACGAATGATGACGTTCATGACGAAAACGATTTCTATCAGCAGACGAATTTCGTTCGAAACGCGGAGTCTGATCACGAGAATGAGAACTTCGATATTCGGGTGATTTACCGCGATTCTGAAAATTATCGTATCGAGAATTTCGAGCGCGCGGTTCAGGATCAGGATACGGGTTAAACAAACGCGACGGGGGCGGAACATATAATTGTTTTTTAAGTAACAACTTTTCTTCGAATCGGCAGATATCTTCTAAATCCTGAATCGATCTAATTCTGCGATTTCGTATCATTTTCGCGTAACGCGGAGTTAAATTCTCCAAAATAATTTCGTTTAATAAATCAGACTCAGACATTGGTTGGTCTAACTTTTCGTTCATGTGACGAATTATTGAAATAAAATAGTCTATAGATTCGTGCTCGACTTGACTTCTCGCGTACATGTCCGAAACGATTTGATTCCGTAGTAATCGCGTCGGAAAAACTTGCTTAAACAATTCCTTTGTGTCCTCCCACGTGACGAAGTCATCTTTGTGGGTACGCACGAATCGTTTGGCCGATCCGGTGCAGAATTCCGCGATTATGTCCACCATCTCGTCATCGCTGATGGGAAATAATTTTCTAATTTCCTCTAGTTGTCTGAGAAAATATTTGACATCTTCGCTTGGCCCTCCACCGAACTCCAGACCTCTTGCTCGTCCTTCAGCTAAGTAAAACCGTAAACCTCGTCGTTCATTTGTGCGTTGTGCGCTGCTGTTGATTTGCAGAGACGGCACTGAAGTTTGGACGACACTCAACAAGGCTGTTTGCAAATCGTTGACAAAATTTGCTAACGGATTCGCGATCGGGCTTGTAACAGTAGCAGCAGTAAACAAAGGCTGATTTATGGAGCTAACCGTACTGGTAACGGTACTGACAGTAGGCAAACTCGTGCTTGGTACAAATCCTGAAGACGTGGTAACAACGTTCTTCAAAGGAGTGACTTGAATTGAAGTAGCACTGACGAACGGACCGGAAGTACTCGCGACAGGGGGGCAAGTAACATTCGAAGGTAATGACAAAGGGGGTAATGACAAAATCGGTAAGTTGTCCTCCAAATCATCCTCGGCATCATAAAAATAATCAAGCAATGCATTTTCGTCGGCCGCGGGTACAGGAGTTAATGGTCGGTTTGGGTCCTTCTTCGGTTTCAATCTGATGGCCGCCATGACCTGGTCATAATCGTCCGGCTTATACGTAGGATTTTCCAGCCAATACTGGTATATCCGAGCTCTTAATTCCTTTACCAGACCAGCCGCACCTAAACCCAAGACCAAACACATCGACTGTAGTTCACTCTTTCTCTTTCCTTGTAAATATTCTGACTTTCCCATGTTTAAAAGAGATATAGAATAGTGCTGAAAAAAAATTAAGTAAATTATTAATCTAATAACATAAATATTTAAATAATAAAAAAAAAATCAAACACTCAAAGTTCATTCACTCAAGCGAGAACAACAAAAGGAGAAAAGAAAAAAAAAGAAATTAATAAATATACAAATCTCTCACTTTTCGCAACTTCGCGACGAGAATTTACCTGCTAAGCACTCAGAGATCAGCAATAAATTAAGCTATTTCGCTAAAAAAAAATAAGATAAAAATAATAATGAAAAAAAAAAATGCATGAGAAAAAAAAGTATTCACGTATTAATCTGGATAAGCAAATCAAAAGGTGTCCCATCCAGAAATAATTTCGGGAAGAAAAGATGACTTTTACAAGTAAACAAAAAAGATTAACTATCGGTATCAACAAAAAAAAAGGTTAACAAAAATTATTATCATGATTACTAAAAACTTTTTTTTTTTTTTTTTTTTTTTTTTTGACTTCTGCTTTTTATTTTTTAAAAAAAAATCTACATCTTAGTTTTCTACTCGACTTGTTTAAACTGATAATAATAAAAACCGCATTCCCCTAAAGTTCAAATAACAACTTTAAAAAAAAATGCAAGACTTTTTACCTATCAAGGTCTCAATTTTGAATTCAATAACCTAACTTAAGATTGACTTCAAATAAATAAATCGATTCTGTTAAGAGTTAATTAAGAACCCATACTTAGCAGCTCGAGTAGAAAAAAAAAAGAATCCTACTATAAGTTCAACATAATTAGTTTTAAAATAATTTAAACCGATATTATCACATTACTCATTAAACACACATTTTAATATTTAAAATATTTTCCTTCAACGATGAAAGAAAAGAATTGAAAATTAAATTCATTTGGAATCAATCATAACCTATTTTTGAGGAAACAAGTTCGGTATTGCAGATTATAAAGACTAAGAACAGTTGATAATAAATAAAACCTAGCTCAAATAATTAGCAGGATTAAATAAATCACTTTCTCAAGTCGTTATAACATACCAAAAAAAATCAAAATACACTTCAGTTTTTTATCCATTATCCCCTAGTACGAATCCATTATAACTTAAACCGACAATTCGAATATCCCATTTTCGCAGGCTAAAAGAACACGTTGTTAGCAAAAGCAACTTCCATTTTTGCAGGTTAAATGAACACGTGGTCACACAACTTCCTTAGCAACATGCTCCTTAATCCCATTTAAAAAATTCCTCCAGGATATTCGAGTTCCATGTCCCGGGCGCCAAAATTTGTTACCCACTTGGTAACAAACAATCAGTTGATCAAGGGTGGAAAACGCTTCGGGTAAACGGATAGATGGTCGAACGAATAATAACTGATTCCAACAAGCAGAAGTATAATTCAAAAAAATGAAATCTCAAAACATAAGAGTAAGACCCTAAAATTATAACAGTGAAAATTACTTTCAAATTCACGATAATAAATAATATAAATCAAGTAAAAAAAAAAAATGATAAATAATCAAAAAATAACATACCCTTTCGGGGTCTTAGCCATGTGGCCTCACATGGCGGTGAAAATAACGTTTAAAAAAATTAGTTTAAGTCATCTTATACTTCCTTAGTATTCCCTTCCGGGAATAATCACAAAATTAACGCATGATTAAATTTATTTACTACTCAAATTCATTTTATTTATTGAAAATGACATTAAGAAAAATTTAACTCACACTAGGTGACTTTCATGCGTAACCGGAAGTAAGAGTCAGGCACAAGACGAACAACAAGTCGATCAACAAGACGATCATGACGGGAAAAAAAATTAACGCGCGCGGGCGATTTAAAATAATGTTCCGAGTGCGTAACAACTCTCCACACCTTTTAAAAAAAATTTCGAAACATAAGTGAAAGAAATTTTTTTCTCCTTTTCTCAGTCTTGTTCATTCACACATAAGCATTCATACTTGATAGCGAGGGGATAGCGAGCAGGATAAACATTAAGCTGAAAAAAAAAAAATTATGATTATTAGAAGAAAGGCTTCAGCTGATCGGTAGGCCATCTTCCTAGATCTTCTCCATCTAATGTTTTTAAGTTAACCTGTGAACCAGAATAAACTTTATTAATTACATTTGGACCAACATATTTTCTCAAAAACTTCTTGCAGATTCGTTCAGCTCCTTTCGATTTTCCATGGTAACGTCGCATGACCCATTGCCCTTCCTTAAAGTTCGATTCGCGTCGATGAGCATTAAAACGTTGAGCAGCGCGTTTTCGAGAGGTGTTTACGGCTTTGGCAGCTTTACTGAAAATATGCCTCAGATACTCATCTAAATATTCTTTGTGAGCATCGGCATCAAATTCGATCAGTTTGCCGTCGTCTATTTCCTTGAAAAGATTATACGGCATCCTCATTTTTCGCCCATATGTCAGCTCGCTGGGGGTGTATTTTGTCACCTCACTGACGGTATTCCTTAACGCGAACAGAATATACTTTAATCGGTCCCAAGTCCGGTGGTTCTCATTGGCAAAGATGGCCAGTGCCGTATTCAGAGTTCGGTGATATCTCTCCACCATATTGGTTCTGGTGTCCATTTTGGAATGAAGTTAACGTTGATACCAAATTTTCTACATTGATCCCGAAAATAGTTGCTTATAAATGCAGGTCCACTATCCGGTGTGACGTATTCCGGCGTTCCGTGCTCCAAGATTACGTGCTCGAGTAGCACCTTCCAGACGGCTTGGCCAGTGCCTGAGGGAACTGGCACGGCAATTACCATTTTGAAGCTAAATCGACGGCTGTGACGATGAACCGATTCCGTTTGGTGCTCAATGGTAGCGGACCTAATGAGATCTAGGCCGTATCCCATCCCTGGTCGAAAAGATCTTTCATAGTCGGCCATAGCCCACTTGGCGGCTGGTTGGAGGCTTTATACTCTTGACATTTACGCAGGTTTTTACGTAGTTCTGTACATAGGCAAACATTCTTGGCCAGTAGTATTGATGTTGAAGTTTCGCTAGTGTTTTCTTCACTCCTGAGTGAGCTCCTACAATGGAATCATGAAAATGTCGAATTAAATTTTCCTGAAATCGGAGGGAACAACTAGTTTGGAAATTTCCTCTCCGGTTGCAAGTCTTGGACCATTTTAAAGATCTTGTCGCCTCTTACGGTGAATTGAGGAAAAGCTCCAGGATTCGCTAAAATTTTACCTTTTAGCTCCAAGTACCAGTTATCCGTAATTTGACTAAAATCAGGTTCGTCAGGTAATTCAATGTCTAAAACATTAACGAAAACTTCCTCGGTGTCTCTTCCAATCGGAGCACGACTTAGTGCATCAGGTACGATCATCTGCTTTCCAGGCTTATGTTTGATTTTAAAATTAAATTGGCTTAGCTTGACAATCCATCTTGCTAGTTTACCCGTTGGGTTTTTGATTCCGTGCAGCCATTGAAGAGGCGAATGGTCGCTAAAAACTGTAAATTCGACCCCTTCCAGGTATTCCCTGAAAGTTTCAATCCCGAAAACTATTGCCAAGCATTCCAATTCCGTGGTTTTCCATTCGCTCTCTTGCTTGCTTAACTTTCGAGAGGCGTAGGCGATGACCCGCTCTTTTTTTATCAATTTTCTGAACAAGTACAGCTCCTACCCGATTTTGCTCGCATCACATGCAGTTCAAAAGGCTTGGAGTAATCCGGGCAAATCAAAACGGGCGGTTCCATCAAGGCTTTCTTTAAGTAATTAAAAGCTTCCTCTTGCTCTTCACCCCAAACGAATTTTTCGGTATCCTGAGTGAGACGGTTAAAGGCTCGCTTACCACGGCACAATCTTTGACAAAAGCACGATACCAATTTACCATTCCGATAACGACTTAACATGGGTTTTATTTTGCGGAGTTGGAAATTCGGCTATCGCTCTGACCTTCTTATTAACAACCCTTACTTCACCCTGGCCTACTATGTGTCCCAAAAATCTATGTATGGTTGCAAAAATTTGCTTTTGGCCCAGTTTATTTGAGGTTGGCATTCTTCAGTAGCTTAAAACTTCGCTTAGGTGTTTCACGTGATCTTCATAAGTTTCGCTAAATATCACGATATCATCCAAGTAAACATAACAAAATTTTCCCAGCACAGGCCGCAGTATTTCGTCCATCGCACTTTGGAAGGTTGCTGGTGCGTTTGTGAGACCGAAAGGCATAACCCTAAAATGATATAAACCACGTTCGGGCACTGTGAAAGCTGTGTAGTTCTTGCCTTTTTATGCAGTTTTATTTGGTGGTAGCCACTTTCCAAATCCAGGCTACTTACGAAATTCGCCGTTCTTAATTTTTAAGATATCTTTCATCATGGGCAGGGGATAAGCCCATTTTCAGTTTTCTTATTCAAAAGGCGATAATCAATGACCATTCGGTGACCTCCTGTCTTCTTATCGATTATGATCACAGGGCTACTCCATGGGCTAGTTATTCTTCGACTAACCTTTATCTATTAAATCATCTAATTGCTCGTGGGCGATTTTAAGCTTAGCGGGAGACATCTTGTAGTAACGCTGCTTAATCGGGACTGTTCCTGGTTGGACATAAATACGATGCTCGTAGGCTTCCGAAATTCCAGTAACAGCTTCAAATTCTTTTTTCTTAGCTTCTAAATATTTTTCGAAATTCCTACGTTGATCCTCAGAAGCTTGGTTCGGTGCGGAGGCTTGTAGTTCCTGAAGTTCAGCGGCTTCGATGGAAATTCCACTGCAATAAACAGACAAAGCTTTATCGACTTTTCCATCGACTTCAATAGTTCCGTCTTGGTTCTGATGCAAATGCCAAGAGCCTTCATTGTATTCATGCCTAAAATTCCATCTCCTTGCAGATCGTCTACTAAAAAACTTGCCCTTTCCACGGCTTTCCATTTATGCTGAGGGTTAAAACTGCTGTCCCTCTGATTTTCGTCCGTCTACCGTCAGCGTACTTTATGTAATGGCGACAAGGTGAATCTTGATCTTATTTTTTTCCAAGATCCTTAACCGAATTATAGTTTAAAACGGTGTGTGTGCAGCCGGTGTCTACTAAAAGAGCAAACGTAGTAGTAACGAAAAGGACAATATCTAAAAATAACGAAGAGCGATATCCGTTGGAAAAACATCTACAGGAAATCCGGTTATGAGTAATATCCAATAAATCATCAAAATCTAATTCGTTATTATTACAAAATAAGTTGCCTAGGTTTTCCGATTCCTTCGATTCAAATAATCGATTGAGGCAGGGACCTAGATTTTCCCCTACCTCTTCATGTCGTTTTTTGTATCGGTGAGAAATTTACATTGTGATCGCGTCCAGGCGATTTCGATTTAAAACGAGAACGCGAGTTTGAACGGTCACGCTTAATAGAAGTTTCCGATACGTGTAAAGTTTTACTTAAAGAAGAATCGCGAGATCGATTATTATTTGACGAATAATGACGTTCATGACGAAAACGATTTCTATCAGCAGACGAATTTCGTTCGAAACGCGGAGTCTGATCACGAGAATGAGAACTTCGATATTCGGGTGATTTACCGCGATTCTGAAAATTATCGTATCGAGAATTTCGAGCGCGCGGTTCAGGATCAGGATACGGGTTAAACAAACGCGACGGGGGCGGAACATATAATTGTTTTTTAAGTAACAACTTTTCTTCGAATCGACAGATATCTTCTAAATCCTGAATCGATCTAATTCTGCGATTTCGTATCATTTTCGCGTAACGCGGAGTTAAATTCTCCAAAATAATTTCGTTTAAATCAGACTCAGACATTGGTTGGTCTAATTTTTCGTTCATGTGACGAATTATTGAAATAAAAAGTCTATAGTTCGTGTTCGACTTGACTTCTCGCGTACATGTCCGAAACGATTTGATTCCGTAGTAATCGCGTCGGAAAAACTTGCTTAAACAATTCCTTTGTGTCCTCCCACGTGACGAAGTCATCTTTGTGGGTACGCACGAATCGTTTGGCCGAACCGGTGCAAATTCCGCGATATGTCCACCATCTCGTCATCGCTGATGGGAATAATTTTCTAATTTCCTCTAGTTGTCTGAGAAAATATTTGACATCTTCGCTTGGCCCTCCACCGAACTCCAGACCTCTTGCTCGTCCTTCAGCTAAGTAAACCGTAACCTCGTCGTTCATTTGTGCGTTGTGCGCTGCTGTTGATTTGCAGAGACGGCACTGAAGTTTGGACGACACTCAACAAGGCTGTTTGCAAATCGTTGACAAAATTTGCTAACGGATCGCGATCGGGCTTGTAACAGTAGCAGCAGTAAACAAAGGCTGATTTATGGAGCTAACCGTACTGGTAACGGTACTGACAGTAGGCAAACTCGTGCTTGGTACAAATCCTGAAGACGTGGTAACAACGTTCTTCAAAGGAGTGACTTGAATTGAAGTAGCACTGACGAACGGACCGGAAGTACTCGCGACAGGGGGCAAGTAACATTCGAAGGTAATGACAAAGGGGGTATGACAAAATCGGTAAGTTGTCCTCCAAATCATCCTCGGCATCATAAAAATAATCAAGCAATGCATTTTCGTCGGCCGCGGGTACAGAGTTAATGGTCGGTTTGGGTCCTTCTTCGGTTTCAATCTGATGGCCGCCATGACCTGGTCATAATCGTCCGGCTTATACGTAGGATTTTCCAGCCAATACTGGTATATCCGAGCTCTTATTCCTTTACCAGACCAGCCGCACCTAAACCCAAGACCAAACACATCGACTGTAGTTCACTCTTTCTCTTTCCTTGTAAATATTCTGACTTTCCCATGTTTAAAAGAGATATAGAATAGTGCTGAAAAAAAATTAAGTAAATTTAATCTAATAACATAATATTTTAAATAATAAAAAAAAAATCAAACACTCAAAGTTCATTCACTCAAGCGAGAACAACAAAAGGAGAAAAGAAAAAAAAAGAAATTAATAAATATACAAATCTCTCACTTTTCGCAACTTCGCGACGAGAATTTACCTGCTAAGCACTCAGAGATCAGCAATAAATTAAGCTATTTCGCTAAAAAAAAATAAGATAAAAATAATAATGAAAAAAAAAAATGCATGAGAAAAAAAAGTATTCACGTATTAATCTGGATAAGCAAATCAAAAGGTGTCCCATCCAGAAATAATTTCGGGAAGAAAAGATGACTTTTACAAGTAAACAAAAAAGATTAACTATCGGTATCAACAAAAAAAAAGGTTAACAAAAATTATTATCATGATTACTAAAAACTTTTTTTTTTTTTTTTTTTTTTTTTTTTGACTTCTGCTTTTTATTTTTTAAAAAAAAATCTACATCTAGTTTTCTACTCGACTTTTTAAACTGATAATAATAAAAACCGCATTCCCCTAAAGTTCAAATAACAACTTTAAAAAAAAATGCAAGACTTTTTACCTATCAAGGTCTCAATTTTGAATTCAATAACCTAACCTTAAAGATTGACTTCAAATAAATAAATCGATTCTGTTAAGAGTTAATTAAGAACCCATACTTAGCAGCTCGAGTAGAAAAAAAAAGAATCCTCCTACTATAGTTCAACATAATTAGTTTTAAAATAATTTAAACCGATATTATCACATTACTCATTAACACACATTTTAATATTTAAAATATTTCCTTCAACGATGAAAGAAAAGAATTGAAAATTAAATTATCATTTGGAATCAATCATAACCTATTTTTGAGAAAACAAGTTCGGTATTGCAGATTATAAAGACTAAGAACAGTTGATAATAAATAAAACCTAGCTCAAATAATTAGCAGGATTAAATAAATCACTTTCTCAAGTCGTTATACATACCAAAAAAAAAATCAACAATACACTTCAGTTTTTTATCCTTATCCCCTAGTACGATCCATTATAACTTAAACCGACATTCGAATATATCCAATTTCGCAGGCTAAAAGACACGTTGTTAGCAAAAGCAACTTCCATTTTTGCAGGTTAAATGAACACGTGGTCACACAACTTCCTTAGCAACATGCTCCTTAATCCCATTTAAAAAATTCCTCCAGGATATTCGAGTTCCATTCCCGGGCGCCAAAATTTGTTACCCACTTGGTAACAAACATCATTGATCAAGGGTGGAAAACGCTTCGGGTAACGATAGATGGTCGAACGAATAATAACTGATTCCAACAAGCAGAAGTATAATTCAAAAAAATGAAATCTCAAAACATAAGAGTAAGACCCCTAAAAATTATAACAGTGAAAATTACTTTCAAATTCACGATAATAAATAAATAAAATCAAGTAAAAAAAATGAATAAAATCAATCAAAATACATACCCTTTCGGGGTCTTAGCCATGTGGCCTCACATGGCGGTGAAAATACGTTTAAAAAAATTAGTTTAAGTCATCTTATACTTCCTTAGTATTCCCTTCCGGGAATAATCACAAAATTAACGCATGATAAATTTATTTACTACTCAAATTCATTTTATTTATTGAAAATGACATTAAGAAAAATTTAACTCACACTAGGTGACTTTCATGCGTAACCGGAAGTAAGAGTCAGGCACAAGACGAACACAAGTCGATCATCAAGTCGATCATGACGGGAAAAAAAATTAACGCGCGCGGGCGATTTAAAATAATGTTCCGAGTGCGTAACAGTCTACGTAGACATATGCCTCACATCCCCTGAATGTTTTTTTTTTTTTTTTGTCGGTTCGCTTACCAAATTAATTTTATCATTTTTTTCCATTTTTTTTTTCTCTTTTACGATTTCAGTTGACTTTGTTATTAACCGAAATTGGCTTCATATCCGGCCATCTGCCGGTAGAGGTTTTTGTCCCGCATCCTTTTTTCCTGATTCTAAAGTTGTCGCAAATGTTTTTTTTTTTTTTTTTTTTTTTATTTCACTGAAATGCACGTGCAGTACAAACGATACCATAAAACTTTTCCCTATCGTAAATGTAAACGGCGGCGGTAAAAAATTATACATAAAAAAAAGCCAATATTAACTTGATCTCATCATCAATTTATATTGCCCTTAACGGTTTTCCCTCTGGAAAAAAAAAAAAAAAAGATTCTGAAATGTAATTAATTTTAAAAATTACACACAAGAGTGGGTGACAGCATAAAGAATTAGTTTTCTGTTAACATCTTCTCCGTCCAATCCAATTTTTTTTTGTTCCATTATGCCCGTGGACGTTTTTTTTGTTTTTTAAACAACTTTATTTAAAACTGTTTTGTTTCGCTTATTTTTTTTACTTTCTATGTATGACGCTTTTTTTTGTTATATTTCCTGCATAAAAAAATCTAAAAAGGTTTTTTTATTCTGCTTGGTTTTTTTGGAAACTCAATACTCTTTTCGGTGAAAAAGCATATTCTACTGGGATTGTTTTCCGTTTCGCATGATATGCACCGGGAAGGAGAGAAAAGTATTATTTGAGGTATGCTTGTTATGGCAAATATGACTGCCGGAAAATGATTTTACTGTCACCTAGAGAGAGATGTAAATGCTATGAAAAAGGAACGTTTATGAATAGTCATCTTTGAAATTTAGATATTTTTAGATGACGACGGAATCTTGGAACTTTAAGCCGCAGACTCATTT
Organism: Liposcelis bostrychophila; assembly: GCA_037577465.1. Classification (NCBI taxonomy): domain Eukaryota; kingdom Metazoa; phylum Arthropoda; class Insecta; order Psocodea; family Liposcelididae; genus Liposcelis; species Liposcelis bostrychophila. Next base: position 11,919,413 of record CM075212.1, read on the forward strand.
TTTTTTTTAAAAAGGTTCGTTATATCGTGTAGCCTCAATACTAGGCTGATCAAAAAAAATCTTTTCCGATTTTTAAAAAATTACTTGGCTGAACTCATGGACTCTAAAAAACTTTGGCAATAAAATGGATACGAATTTTAAAATTTCCAAGCGATGCAGGATAAGATAAAAATTTGATACCTACAAGTTTTAGTGTTCGCAGAGACTTGAGACAAAAAAATGGGGCTGCCATTATGATAGCAGTTTTTTTCTTGTAAAATGACAGTTTTTATTCGTTTTTTTTGGCAGTTTATTAACTGAACGGGCAGTATTTTATCAAACTGGCAGTATTTTACGGGTCAGTGGTACAACTGGCACACTTTAAATTCCAGTTTTAATTCTTAATTGAATGTTTTAGCAAAGTTAACGAGGTTTTGGTTTTGATTGTGAATTATTTGGTGGCAGTCGCATCAGACGCGATTAGAAACGCTTGTATAGAAATTTTTGGTCCACTTGTTAAATAATCATGTGCTGGGTGCATGCAAGGAGAAAAATGATTACAAAAATTGGTTAGAGTCGGGAATCTGGGTTAAAATTTTATAAAATTTTTATAAAAATTTTATAAGAATTTTATAAAAATTTTATAAAATTTTATAAAACTTTTATAAAACTTTTATAAAAATTTTATAAAAATTTATAAAATTTTATAAAATTTTTATAAAAAATCTTAAAAAAGTAATTTTATAAAAATTTTATAAAAATCTTATAAAAGTTTTATAAAATTTTTTTTTCAAATTTTGCACTTTTTTGTCTAAAATTTTGCACTTTTTTGTCTAAAATTTTGTCCATTTTATATAAAATTTTTATAAAATTTTTATAAAATTTTTATAAAATTCTTATAAAATTTTTATAAAATTCTTATAAAACTTTTATAAAATTCTTATAAAACTTCTATAAAAATTTTATAAGAATTTTATAAAATTTTATATAAATTTTATAAAAATTTTATAAAACTTGTGCAACAAATGCATTCTTCTTTTTTGGTACATTCAACGGAGCTTAGATGTTTTTCCGAGCTGGAAAAAATTTTTTCCCAGTATTTTTCTGCCTTGCATAAGCCAAAGATGAGCGCAACGTTTTTTCAGATATCCGAATCCCGTACACAATTGTAATCGGTAAATCCAAAAACAACCTAATTCTTCCTACTACCTGAATACATCTCAGCTATATGTTGAATGCACTATAGGGACACAAAATTTTCCAACTCGGTGGAGAAATTGTTGATACGTCAGCGGGAAAGGAATAAGAAAGTACAAAGGGGAAGTGAAAACGTGCCACTGGCTAGGATGTTGATTATGTCGGGCATGTAACTTTCTTCGTTTCCCCTGCATTATTTTATTTATAGCACCGATAGGTGAATGCAAGTTGTTGCCATTGTCAAGAAGGTAACCCTTTGCACCGCTGCAATGTTACGCATCTTTTTAACAGATACGTATAGTGAAACTGGTTAGAATCAAGCTGTTTTGATAGGAATGACTTCTCCCATGTGTCGTTATATTTTCAGATAAAACTAAACGCGACGGACGCCCTAAAGTTCTTATTTACCAGCCAGGCAGCGGTCCAACAAACAAACCAACCAAACAATCAATCAATCAATCAATCAATCAATCGATCGATTGATCAATCAATCAATCAATCAATCAGTCAATCTGTCAGTCAGTCAGTCTGCCAGCGTATCATCTTAAGCGTCTATAGAAGGTAGCTACATTGCTGCTTGCGGCTGCGGATAAAACAAGTCTAGTCAGATCGATTTTTATTCATTTATTGGCGGTGAACAGCCATTTTCTGACTATCTGAATTACAAGTTTTTATATATATTTAACAGTATCAATATTGCACCGATAGGAATTAGTCATGACATATTTGGTTTTCGGAAATGTAATATCAAATAAGTTTTCGATCATTTTCAATAATTTATACTGCAGTAATACGTAACCTTTTTTGTTTTTTACTTCTTTTTTGGGAGTCTTTTATTTTTATCGCATGAGCGAAATTTATCAATTCTCCGCAATGTCGCTGTAAATGATAATAGATTTCAGAAATGATGAAAGCTATGTTGAAAAGATAATTTACGATTCGTTTAAGAATTAGTCGGCGCACCACTGAGACGGAAAAAATAATGTAACATTTATTAATTTACTATGAAATTGAGTTTGATACTACATGAAAACTTATTTGATATTACATTTCCGAAAACCAAATATGTCATGACTAATTCCTATCGGTGCAATATTGATACTGTTAAATATATATAAAAACTCGTAATTTAGATAGTCAGAAAATGGCTGTTCACCGCCAATAAATGAATAAAAATCGATCTGACTAGACTTGTTTTATCCGCAGCCGCAAGCAGCAATGTAGCTACCTTCTATAGACGCTTAAGATGATACGCTGGCAGACTGACTGACTGACTGACTGACTGACTGACTGACTGACTTACTGATTGATTGATTGATCGATTGATTGATTGTTTGGTTGGTTGGTTGGTTTGTTTGTTGGACCGCTGCCTGGCTGGTGAATAAGAACTTTAGGTGGATCAGTTGTCGTCCGTCGCGTTTAGTTTTATCTGAAAATATAACGACACATGGGAGAAGTCATTCCTATCAAAACAGCTTGATTCTAACCAGTTTCACTATACGTATCTGTTAAAAAGATGCGTAGCATTGCAGCGGTGCAAAGGGTTGCCCTTCTTGACAATGGCAACAACTCGCATTCACCTATCGGTGCTATAAATAAAATAATGCAGGGGAAACGAAGAAAGTTATATGCCCGACATAATCAACATCCTAGCCAGTGGCACGTTTTCACTTCCGCTATGTACTTTCTTATTCCTTTCCCGCTGACGGATCAACAATTTCGCCACCAATTTGGAAAATTTTGTGTCCCTATAGTGCATTCAACATATAGCTGAGATGTATTCAGGTAGTAGGAAGAATTAGGTTATTTTTGGATTTACCGATTACAATGGTGTACGGGATTCGGATATCTGAAAAATCGTTGCGCCCATCTTTGGCTTATGCAAGGCAGAAAAATACTGGGAAAAAATTTTTTCCAGCTCGGAAAAACATCTAAGCTCCGTTGAATGTACCAAAAAAGAAGAATGCATTTGTTGCACAAGTTTTATAAAATTTTTATAAAAGTTTTATAAAATTTTATAAAAGTTTTATAAAATTTTTATAAAAGTTTTATAAGAATTTTATAAAAGTTTTATAAGAATTTTATAAAAATTTTATAAGAATTTTATAAGAATTGTATAAAATTTTATAAAAATTTTATAAAAATTTTATATAAAATGGACAAAATTTTAGACAAAAAGTGTAAAATTGGAAAAAAAAAAATTTTATAAAACTTTTATAAAATTTTATATAATTTTTATAAAATTTTATAAAATTTTTATAAAATTACTTTTTCAAGATTTTTTTATAAAAATTTTATAAAATTTTATAAAAATTTTATAAAATTTTTATAAAATTTTTATAAAATTTTTATAAAATTTTATAAAAATTTTATAAAATTTTTATAAAATTTTTAAAATTTTTATAAAAATTTTATAAAAATTTTATAAAAATTTTATAAAAATTTTAACCCAGATTCCCGACTCCAACCGAAAAGTCGATGCTTGGGTCGACAAGGCATACATAGATGAAATTACTGAAGATATTGAAACTTTACAATTAGCACCGCGTCCAGGAATTATCCAAATAGCGGTTGAATGCTTCGTTAAAAAATAGGCTAAAAAAAAAAAAAAAAATGATGGAGTACTTTCAAAGTGAATGGTTTTCTTCAAATAAAAATTGGTAAAAAGGCGTAGCTGTTCGCACTCCATCTAACTAACAACGGACTTGAATCTTTGGATTTTATAATGCCAAAACCCATACGATTTTCTGGAAATTTAAATTATTTACTGCTGCTTTAAAAAATATACTGCCACTTCAATACTGCCAAGCTAGGGAAAAAACGACCAAAAAAGCTATTTGGAAACTCAGTATAATTATAAGCCAAAATTTTGTTGGTGAAGAAAATACGATCCTAGGCGACGAAAAAGGGCAAAAATGTCAAAAAATGGCTAATAAGTTATACCTTTACTTATAATTAAAAGTCAAATTTTGACCCATAAAATGATGAAAAATGTACCACAGTTTTTTGGAAAGGAACGGAAATAGAACATAGTGTCCCAAATAAAAATGTCTCCTTTCTATGGATATGTCTTGACTAAAAGTCAAGACGTGACTTTAGACTTGATGGGCAATTTTAAAATTTCTCCACGCACATAATGCTCATAGGGGAAAATCGCCACAAGTATTTTTTTTTTAAACTTAATTTAGTCATATATTTCTATTCATTTAAGTTTAGCTTTGGCTGTTTTCAAAACATTTAAATCTTAGCCCAGTTGAACGGACCCAGTTTTTCGACGTATATGCCCTTTTACGCCGCACAGAATCGTATTTTTTCCACGGACAATTTTTTTTTCTCTCTAAAGTCTAGTATATGACCTTTACAGAATGAAGTTTAAATGACCACTCTCGGCGTAGGGAATGTGGCGACCCCAGCGACCAGGCTTCGAATCTTTGAAATTCGTACCCATCGCAAAAATCACAAAAATCTTTAGAGCCTAGGCGCTCTGACAAGAAAATTTTTGAAAAGCTGAAAAAAAAAGTAAGTTTTTTTAAGGCAAACCCTGGGAATGAAAAGGATGAGGGTCGATAAGGCCGTCTTTTGGGCTAAATTTTTTTTTTTTTTGTGGAATTTGATCCTTGAGTCCTGTTAAATGATTCCCCAAAAGGATTTTCGATTTCGGTCGTCGGTACCCTTAATATTCGCCTAAACCATGATATTTTATTAAAGCAAATTTTAAAGATAAATAATTTGTATATTTCCTTTAATTTTTCGTATTAAATCGTTCTTCTAGAAGCAAGACATTTCTAAAGAGTAAATGAAGGATACCAAGTAACTAAATTTAAAAAAAAAGAAGGAAATACACAAATCATTTATATTTTTCATATTCCATTTTCAAAAAGTTGTTATGCAAAGTGCTTTTTTATTTAAATGTTGATAATTTTTTTAATTTTTTTTTGAAGATAACTTGATCATGGATGGAACGGGGTAATGGCTGGAATCGAACAGTTGTCACTCCTAAATGATGTTTTTTTTGAAAAAATACAGATTTGACAACCGGGGTGCTCAAATAGACCGCTAAAACCGCGTCTTATGCATTTTTAACATAGTGCCGCATGCCGCCGTATACCGGGAAAATTATATGTGGTCTATCTTAGGTCGCCCTATAATATATTACCGGGAATTTGACGGACTCCAACGGACACGGTGTTAAAAAAAATAAAAACACCTACAATGGCTACTTTTAAGGGGGTTCAACACATTTTTCGGAACATTAAAAAATACCTTTAAAAGGTCTTAGGTAGGGGTACTTCCCTGCAGCTTTAAAATTTTTTAATCCCTATTTCGATCCTTAAAATTTGCTTTAATAAAATATCATGGTTTAGGCGAATATTAAGGGTACCGACGACCGAAATCAAAAATCCTTTTGGGGAATCATTTACCAGGACTCAAGGATCAAATTCCACGAAAAAAAAAAATTTAGCCCAAAAAACGGCCTTATCGACCCTCATCCTTTGAAGTAATCGATTTTTTGTGGACCACCCTACTCAATACGTTTGGCAATGAAAGTGTGCTTCACAATCTTTTTTTTAATGCTTTTTCTGTCTTACAGAATGAAGTTTAAACGACATTTCTAATTGTTTAATTCGGTTGAGCAAACATTTAGATAATTTGCTAAAAGGCTTACAAGAAAACTCCTAAAGTTTGTAATCCGATTTTACTAAAAACCTATGTCATGCTTTAAATTACTCGTAAATAAAAAGTCGATATTTTTTTCCTACACAGTAAAAAATTTTGTGTACTTTTAACATACTCGGTCTACATACTCTGTATGTTATTCCATTTTATGTAATTATTTTACACATTGTTTTGTCAATGTTAATAAGTATCAATGTGTCAAAAAAATAACAAATATAATATGTTAATTTGACACATTGCCGGTGTTAGGGCTATTTCTAGTTCCACGATAAAAAAAAAAATAAAAGGATTTTGCGGAAAAAAAAGAAAACAAATAAAAAAAATAGTAGTGGCAAATTTAAATAAATCGTGATTTAAGTCATTGAAAGGATTAATTTTTCGAAGAGATTAGCATCCTTCTGTTTTGTTGTGCAAGGATTCCGGATTCAGGATTGGATTCAGGCTCGGAATTCGCTTCTTTAAAAAATTATACAATAAATTGCTGGGTTCGTGTTCTTGTTTGGTTTGGTTTGGTTTTGAAATGCTTGATGTATAAGCCTGAAAAAAACAGTTCACAAATACGGGAAAAATTTTCTTAAGAAAACGCCTAGATTAAAAATTTATGAATAGATAAAAACGATAGTATGCAAATAATAACACATAAATTTTAGTAACTTTTTAACACATTTTCATTTTGTCAGAATTACAAATAAAAGTATGTGGACCATATTCTACACAGAAAGTGAGTTAAAAGTACACAAAATTTTTTACTGTGTATCAAGATTAAAATTCTCATAGTTTTAATTAACTCACTTTTGGAAGTCCCTAAAAGAGAAAAAGCAAGTCCAAATCCGGTTTAGCCCTAATTTTTTGTTTATTTTTTTTACTCTGGATATAAACCCAAACACGAAAACACAGTTCCGGGGTCTATAAACTTAATCCCAGACCCTAATTTAAATCTTATGCAAATTCAGAGTTATTTGGCGTTATGTGCCCTTAATGTTATGCGACAACCTGGCGAAGGGAAAAGTTAGAAAGTTGAAAACAAAACACGATTTTTAGCTTTTTCCGTTGCAAAAAAAAAAAAAAGCATCTAAATCTCAATACGGGATTAATCGCAACCAGGATTTTTAAAAGCAAAACCCCAAAAGATTACGTCAGCTATAATTCATGAACTAAACGGGTTGCGGGAATTTCTTTCCTTTTTCAACTCGAATAGGTTTTCACCGGAACTAATTAAGTTCATTTAGTTTTAGACAGAAGAAAAGATCGAGGTACGCAGACAACTTGAAGAAAATTGCTTTTTTAAAGAGTGATATCATTTTTCTCTTTTTCTTCTTTTCCAGCGGGGGGAAGAAAAAAAAAAAAAGAATTAAACGTATCTTTTTCAGTGATGGCAATCCGCTCCGCAAATGAAAAAGGTTCGGTTCGGTTCGGTTTTTTGTAAAAGTGAAAAGTTAGGTTCGGTTCGGTTCTGGTTCTGAAGATGCCCGTCAGATATGGTTCGGTTCCGTTTTGGTTACAATGAAACATTTCTGAATAAGGTTCGATCGGGTTCGGTTCCTTTTTCTGTAACAATCCAAAACCGCTTCCAGCTTCGGTTCAGTTTTTTTAAATAACAGGGTTCGGGTTCGCTTCGGTTCGGTTCTCTTTCGGTTCGGTTCTCTTTCCATTCGGTTCGGTTTGTTTCTGTTCGGTTCTCTTTCCGTTCGGTTCGGTTCGGTTCGGTTCCCTTTCCATTCGGTTCGGTTTGTTTCTGTTCGGTTCTCTTTCCGTTCGGTTCGGTTCGGTTCTTTTTCCATTCGGTTCGGTTTGTTTCGGTTCGGTTCGGTTCGGTTCGGTTCGGTTCCCCTTCCAATTTCACGTTTTCATTTGTTTACATTTTACGACTTGAGGAGCATTTTTCAAACAAAATACGCTAGATGTAATTGTAAAAAATTCGGAAAATTCATTTTCATATATCATAAAATGTAAGAATTTAGGATTTAAAATAATCTTGTCATTACCGTAAAACGGGATGAAATTGACCAGTTTTCAACTTTGACTAAAGCTGTAGCTTTTTCTATTACAGAAGTCGAAAAAAAAATGAGGGAATATTACCTATCTGGGACCATTAGATCTGTTAAACCTGGAAGTTTAAATTTGTAGGTTACGGTCTTAAGCTCAAAAAAATTAAAAACAGGCTTTTGGTCGATTTCACCCTGTATAGGGGTGAAATTGACCGACCTGTATTTTATATGTATTAAGGTACAAAATGACTTATGTCAAAAAATCCACCTTTTTTTATTCGAAAAAATGTATTGCCCTTAAAAATTGTTGTAGGTATACGAATAAAGTAAAATATCAGAAAAAAAAAAAATTGGCAATTTTTGAAAACTAGGTGGTGTAACCTACCTACAATGATTTTTTTTTTTTTTTTTTTTTTTCAGTTTTACTTTTTTGTTTATTTTTTCGGCTCTTTGGTTCCAAGTTTTCATCTAACTTTTTGATTTTCCTTTTAGTCGCGGGTTTCTTTTCCGAGAGAGTTAAGATTTTCTAAATTACTGAGAAATTTTCAGATATTTTAGTTAATGGCTCATAGGCCTTTTCTCGCCAAAATTGACTTAAGAATGAAATGCTGGGAATCTGTCCATGCCAATACCTGTTCTGAATTCCGGTTTAGCCTTTTGTTTCATTCATTTGCTTTAAAAGAATAAAAAACTAGTGCATTGACCTTGGTCAATTTCACCCCATACCTGAAAGGTTAGAAACCTTTTCTTTTAATAGGCTGGTTTTATTTATAAACGCAAAAAAAAATGCGAATATTATGGAATAGATCTTTAACTGAAATAAATAGAAAAAAAATATCCAGATTAAAAAATTGTCGCGAAATAGAAAGGGCCTTATTTAGATGAAAGTTTGACAACTTTCAAAAAACCTGCTTTTTTGAAACAAAACAAAATTCAAATTTTAGCCCAGTTGTACTAACGATGCCCAAATTTTTTCTTATTCATAGCTCTGTCTTAACCTTCAAAATCGAACATCATAAAACCATTCCCGACAAATCTACGTAAAGTTCATTCGGGTTCTCTGTAACCGGCCTGTTTCGGTTCCCGTTCGGTTCTTCCAACAAATAGTTCCGTTTTGGTTCCCGATCGGATACTGCCTGATACGGTTCGCTTCGGTTCCGGTTCCATGTTCTGTAAAACGGTTCGGTTCGTTTCTCGTAAACGGGTTCGGTATGGGTGCCGGTTCGGTTTTTTTCTTTTTCATATTTCGGTTTGGTTCGGAACCGTTTCAAAACTTTCAATGGGTTCCGGTTCCGGGCCGATTTTCCGGTCAAAATTTTTTCACCGGTTCGGTTCGGGTTCGGTTCTCCGGTCAAAATTTTTTCATCGGTTCTGTTCGGGTTCGGTTCTCCGGTCAAAATTTCTTCATCGGTTCGGTTCCGGTTCGGTTCTCTTATTAAAAAAACCGGGGTTCGGCTCAGTTTTTTCGGTTCGGTTCGGTTCGGTTTGCCATCACTGATCTTTTTACTTTCGAGTGGCCGCGAAGCGGGCGCGAAGAAAGTATTGCCGTGGTCGGAAAAGGGAAAATCGTTAATCCTGCCAGTTTCTACATGAAACTTATATAGTTATACTTAGAATAAAATTCTGAGTTCCCGGTTGTCCGCCTCGTACGCCTCGTACGCCTCGTACGTCACGTACGCCGCGTACGCCGCGTACGCCTCGTACGCCTCGTACGTCACGTACGCCGCGTACGCCTCGTACGCCGCGTACGCCCGGAGCTTTTTCTCCGCTATTACGCATCGGATCAAAAGGAAATTTTGCACACGTATTTTTCGTCGAAAAATAAGAGGGGGTCTTTTCTTATTTTTTAAAAATTTAAAAAATTACGTAAACGGCAAATATTTGAACTTTTAAATTTGGTTTTCTTCTTGTGACGATAAATCTCGAACCCGGCTACAAATCATCACCAATTTTCGTACTGTAGTAGATATTGGTCAAAGTATCATACCATCAAAATTTGGTTGAATTCGGATGATTGGTTCACAAATTATGAGGATTAGGCTACGTGTAAACTAGGCCTAAAAATCGATATCTCGAATGACGTAATAAGTCATATCGATATATCGATTAAGTCATTTCGATATATCGATATATCGATTAAGTCATATCGATATCTCGAGTTACAGGAACAATCGATAATTCGGATTTTTTTTGTGGGTACAGCGGATTTCGCGGACCTTGGATCAAAAAACAAACCGGATTTTTGAAAATATTTTCGGGGTAGAGGAATCCGAATATGAAATTATTTTTCCAAAATTGGGATTCTTTATGTGGATACAGCGGGATTCGTGTACCTCGGATCAAAAAACTAACCGGATTTTTGAAAATATTTTCGGGGTGGAGGAACCCGAATATGGAATTATTTTTTCAAAATTGGGATTCTTTATGTGGGTACAGCGGGATTCGCGTACCTCGGATCAAAAAACTAACCGGATTTTTGAAAATATTTTCGGGGTAGAGGAATCCGAATATGAAATTATTTTTCCAAAACTGGGATTCTTTATGTGGATACAGCGGGATTCGTGTACCTCGGATGAAAAAACTAACCGGATTTTTGTAAATATTTTCGGGGTAGAGGAATCCGAATATGGAATTATTTTTCAGAAATTGGGATTCTTTATGTGGGTACAGCGGGAATCGTGTACCTCGGGTTTAATTAATACCCTTTGAAAACCTAAACTTGATTTTTTACATTTTTTCTTTATTTCAACTTCTTTTTTCCACCAATAAAGCCGCGAGAAAGTTTAATGGGGTGCGTATGCACCCCCATTACCATTCTCCTTGTTTCACACGAGCAAGATAAGATTTACATTTTCCGCCTTTTTGGGGAAGATAAATGTAGCAAATATACCTTTATGCTCCTTGTTTCGGTTTCCGTAAAGCTTATACACGAAAGCAATTTATAAAGTGAAATAAGAGATAAATGGAGGTTGCGGTTTTTTGAAGCGAGACAGTTTTCTGGTGCTAAATTAAAATATCGTTTTAAAAAAAGGATCGGACTTACCTCATTTGGTAACTGTGAGTTCTACACACGTCATCGTATTTATGGTAATTGGCTTGGAATAAAAGGTAACTTTCGCACCATTCTACTTGAACACGAATCTGGCTTTTATCGGCTAACGGCGAAGAACTTGATTCCTTTAACTGGAAAGAAGGAAAGAAAATCGATTGTAAAATTTTGTTAGTATAAAACATTTGTAGGCTAGAATGACTATAGGTCTATAGGTCTATAGGTCATGATTACAAGGTTAGTAGAGGAGCCAACTCCGTGCGCCGGAAGTCAGCTCCATCACACACTTGATTTGGAGATGGCCTGTTTTAATTCCTGTAAAAAATCATGTGGCAACACGTTTTATCTGCTTATGTCGGCGGTAACTTATGATCACATGATGTTGAAGAACAGTCAAAACAGACTAGAGGTACATCAGTTGGGGCCACGTAAACATAATATTTGCGCTCAAAAAGATATGCGCTAAAAACATTTTTTTTTGTTTGGGGATTTGATCCATGAATTCATTGAAGATTGATTTCAGGCACATCGAATTTTTCAAGCCAATTTTAGAGAGGATGTGGGATCAAATGCGTTTTATTCTAAAAAAAAGAAAAAGCACACATCTGTGATTAGAGTATACTACATGTAAAACGAAGTATGTTAAATTGGTATCCAGTAATACCAGAATAGCGGCATTATTATTATTATTTTTTTTAAATCCCTTAAGTAAAATTATTCAAGTGTTGAATAATGCCGAAATCCGGTCTCCGAACGATAAGCCAAACTAAAGAACAAAACTCATTGTTCATGGAATTCAAAATTCGGACGGGAGTGTTAATTAATTCTCATTTCGGCAAAACTCAAGGGACTTAATAAGAAGGCTCAACCTCTTAAATTGACTACTCCAATCCATATTCTCAGTGGGAGATCTTCGACCCGAGATTTATGTGTTTATAAGATGGCGGTCGATTAAGTCCCCAATTCTGAGATTTCGTCCCTTTCCCTTAAGGGCATTTCCCGATTCGGATATCAAACCTAGAAACAGACGGTACACAACTCTGATTAAACACAAAGGAGCAGGGCCTTAACTATTGTTTTCATGATACCAAACTCTCCCTTTTTAGTCGGAAACCTTTTATAGGGATAGAAGGAGGGGGGGGGGGAATCGACATAAAAGACGAAGTTTAACCGCATTAAGGAGCTATGGTTCCCGGGTTTTGAATGATTGATGCGATTATGTATGGAATGGCGGTAAAATGATATCTCACATAACGGTTTATTACGGAATAAGGGAGTAGATTAGGATAAAACGATACGAAAATTCTAAATTGGATTGAATATTGAGAGAAAATAAAAATAAAAAATTCCGAAGAGTAAATCGAAAAGGCTAAGGGGGAAATGGTTTTTGAATGATTTCGAAAAGAAGACAAACATCATCGATTTCACATTTGATCAAATTGCTTTATCCCCGAGAAGCCCTTCCTCTTTTTTACCCATTTCCCTCGCAATTTTCGAGATGAAACTATGCATGACGAGAAAAAAAAAAAGCTTTATCACCGTTTTTCCATGAAAATAAAAGATGTCACTATAGCTCGAAACAAACTAAAAATAATTGTTTAATTAAATATTAAAAACTTTCTTTTTTTTTTTTTTTTTCTTGCCGACTTGAAAAACATTTCTCTTCCGCAGCAAAAACTTTTGAATTTTTAATAGACTGTTACATCGGCTATGAAATTATATTACGACCAATTTTTGCGTCTTTTTATATATTTTAAATTAATAACTTTAGACATTAAATCCATTCGTACATAAAAGGTTAATTGTTAATTATCCAACTGTTCCGTTTAAGCAGCAGGAAAAAAAGGTATTCCTTGCTTTCGTTTTCCCTTCTTTTTATTTTTTTTCTCTTTCTTTGTTCCTCTCTCTTTCCCTGCGGTGGGTGATGGTAGCCAAGCAGGAAAAAACAGTAACAACACATTATTACGGAGTTTATTTTGAAAGATTTTTCACGTACGTTTTTCTCTGATAATACATCACATCTGACAGCTTTTTTTTTTTTTTTTTTTTTTTCACTTACACACGCTATGTCGTAATCGTAACCTACTTAGCGTAACGTTGTAATTTTTCATTTAAGGGTTGTTAAAATTTATGAAATTGATTTTTTCACAACTTTCACACGATGTTTTTTGATGACGGGCATACGTCTTTGTTCGCAAGGCTGTCAAGTAGATTTGATATGACTCAAGAGCGATGACTTGAGACTTATACGGATAAAAGCATAGGGAAAACTCATTGCTCGGGAATTTTTAATTTGGTAGGTGAAGGTTCGTTGCCAAAGTCCCTTCGCCTGATATTTGTGCTTGTGATTGAAGGCACTTTCCTTTGAAACGCAGAGATTCAGGAAAATAATCTCTTAAAATGCCTTTTGAGTTTTTTAAGTGCGATTTCTGAAGTTTTACCAAAAGTGTCTGTTAGGGTGGCTCATTTTGAAGGTCACTTTTTTAATTTTCGCTCCCTGGGCAAAAAGTCATTCATTTATATGTAAAAAGAAGCCTGAATTTTTTTTAGGTCGAAAAAAAATTTTTTGGCCCAGCTCCAGGGGTTTTACGTTTTTAGGGCAAACACTTAATTTGGACGAATTTCAAAAATTCGCCCAATTAACATCTTTTAATATAAAGAATTGTCCTTTATAGGGTATATTAGGTACGTATTGAGTTTCCTAAAAAAAAAATATTCGGTTCGAAAATCCGTTGGCCGCCCTGGCAGGGTTATAATAGAAAAGCGGGTTGAAAACGGGAAAAATTGATTAAAAACTAGTTTATCAATATTAAAAATTGAGTGAAAATTTTTAAAAAAATTAAAAATGCCCAAGAAGTTTAAATTTTTTACTTCGGAGAACTTATCAAGTTTTGTAAATTTGGGTACTTACATACATGCGTTGGAAATTCACTTTTTGGCTGTAAAAATACAATTTTTTAGAAAAAAAAACACCAAAAATAAGGAAAAATGGGGTTAACATAGGATAAAAAATGTTTGGCATCGAAATTACATTTGGGGCATTATTTCTACAAATTTTGGGCACATTTTGGCTATTTTCGAATTTTCAAAATTTTCTTCCCTTACCCTGTTACAGCCATCCCCGTTTTTCTACTATACATACAGGGTTACCTGCCTGGGCGGCCAACGGGTCAATATTTTCGAACCGAATATTTTTTTTTTTAGGAAGCTCAATACGTAATTAATATACCCTATAAAGGACAATTTTTTATATTAAAAGGTGTTAATTAAATACAAAATAAGTACCATTTCGGCCCTAAAAACTTCAAACCTCTGAGCCTGGGCCAAAAAATTTTTTTTCGACCGAAAGAAAAAAAAATTCAAGCTTCTTTTTACATATAAATGAATGATTTTTTGTCCAGGGAGCGAAAATTAAAAAATTGACTTTCAAAATGAGCCACCCTACTGTCTGTAATGTAGAAGTCATGGCTGAAACCTTTGTCCGTTGGTCCTGACGTACATGGTTCTTTTAGCTGAGCTCAATACAATTTTTAATTCATGTAAGCCTTAAATGAAATAAAAATAACTAGTAAAAAAAACACCTGTAAAATTCCTTAGAAAGTCAGTAAATCGATACTTTCTTTTTTTTAGTGTTACAAAATTCTACATAAATCCTCTTGAATTTAAATGGAAATGCATGAATTTTTTTTTTTTTTTTTTTTTTTTTTTTATACGAAAAAGCGGAATTTCCGAGACGATAATACTTAAAAGTAAAAATAAAAGCACAAAAAAAACTTTGATTTTAAAGCCTTAATAATCTTTCATTCACGGAAAAAAAAATATGTATTCAAATTCCTTCAGCCAACTTTTCTCATAAGGCGATAAAAAAATGTTCACTTTTTTCCTACATTTTTCCCTTTCTCATTTTAATGAAGAGTTAAAGTGGCCTATTGCAAGTTTCAACTAACCACCTTGTGAAATAACGGGAGTTAATTACAAACTTTTAGTTCGTTTCATTATTTGTTTTCCTCGAGAGGATAAACGGGAAACGACCGACTTTTTTTTTCTCCCTTTTTCACTCCCCCTGATACTTAATTTGATCAGTTTATTAACTTAAATAGAGAGAGGAAAAAAAAAGGGAAAACATTTCACGCGTTTTTCTTCGAAATCTTTTCTCGTTTTGAGATTGTATCTGTCTCCCCACTTTCATAACTCCCTCCCCCCGAAAAGAAGGAAACTTTTCGAAAAAGTATTTTTTTATCATTATTCTCACCTCTTTTATTGTTACATCAGTTTCCATGATAATCCCTTCGTCGGCATTCTCTTGTGCATAATAATGACTAAACGGAGCACCCGCTAATGGTATTGGTTCCACTCTCCCTGATTTCCGATTTTGATGTAAAATGTATACGGTCCAACAGACGTATCTGAAAAAGAAGTTGAAAACAAAAAAATTTTACTTTCAAATTTTTTTGTACCTCATGCAAGGCAAACTTTTTTTTTTTTTTTCTCTCAGACAAACCAACGTCTCACGATGTTTATATAGATTTTCTTAAGCATGTCGCTTCTTAGAATAAAAAAACTTCCATTTTTTGTGTGTGTGAAAATTACATTTTACAAAGCTTTTGAATAATATTTTCCGGGAACATTGTCAAACTTGGGGAAAATCATAAAGGAAATGCATCGACCCCTATAAGTTTCATTGTTCGGGAGAGGGGGGAAAACTTGAGAGAGCAAACAGGAATTAAAAGTGAAACGTTTGAAGGACGTGATCGAACTAAAGATAAGAAGATTCACGACCCTCTTAGGAAGCTCGTCAACGAATATAATGTAATGAGACTCCTCACAAGTTTAGTTATTCAGTGACACGGAATGCTATGGAAAGATATAAATCACGAAGAAAGCTCTCCTTTCTTGGGAGATCGATTGGGAAACCAACTTGTCGCCACTTGTTGCATTTTATCTGAACGTTCATTTTTTTTTTTAAAACATAATTTTTGATGGTTTTTAATGGCAAAGGAAACTTATTGTTTTATGAAATGCTTTTCCGTTTGATTCTTTTTTTTTCTGTAATAAAATCTTTGAAAGCATAATAAGAAAAATTGAAATGGCTTTTTTATTACGACGACGAAAAACTTTCCTTGTTATGGAAAATTAGCTTTGGAATGATTCTGCGAAACTAATGTAATAGACTGCAGGTGTACACTGGCATCATTCTTTGATTAATGGGTCTGATTAGTGGTATTTCACGTTCGCATTGTTTCGAAAATTAATTGATCACAGTAATGAATTGGCGCGTAATAGATAGAACAATGCTTATAAATCTCTAGCTCTTTTAAGGACTGTTGCTTCATCTAGTATGTGAGGCATCGGTATAAAAATTCATAATTTTGGTATTATTGACTGCAGTAAGCTGAAACATGGCCTACTTACGTGATTTGAACCGCCGATTCCGAATCTAAAGTCAAAAGGTCAAAAAATCTAAAATGGCGGATTAACTTTTTGCTCTGCAAAATGGAAAGGGATATGATACAACGAAGAGGAGTGAGCCAAATCGTGTCGGCTCATGTCCGTCCGTATGGACCAGGCTGATAAGGATATTATTGAGATTAAAAATTCTTAAACACGAGCTAGGTTCTTGACCGGGAAAACGCTGAATTACCTATTGGTCAAAGGTCTAGTCGCATAAGTAGTACGCACCTTAATGTATATTGACTAATCAGAATATATCAGTCTTTCGCCGCGAATAGTTGATCTTCTTTTCGACGTATCTTCTTCTTCGTCCTTTACTCGATTACGAGCGTGGTGATCTCTCACATACACCTGTGCTTGAGCTCACAGCTTATGGGACATACAGTTTAACGCCGGTTCTGAACGGCTATTCTTGAGAGATTCACGAGGCGATTACCGCTCGGTGGTTTGCCATTGCCTTCCGAGGGGTGGTGACCGTCGATTTTCTGACTAGCGCACTAGAAAAATTGCTAAGCCAAAACTGCAGAGCCTACACAGTAAAAAATATTATGTAAATATGTTTTTAGGAGTCCACATAAATTTTTTATGTTGTTTCTGTTTATGTTTACCTTTTGGAGAAAAACAACAGAAAAAATTTATGTGGACTCCTAAAAACATATTTACATAATATTTTTTACTGTGTAACCTTATGTGGTAACGGGTTGGCAAGATAGAAAATAATAAGCATCATAAATGTCAGAAAAATATCGGAAAAACTGGTATATTTACCCCCTTTAGATCTGAATACACACACAAGCTAAAAACGACTGCGACTGGTATGATAAAAGGTACCCTGAGATCGATGTCAGCTGCAGGCCCGGAATGCAGGCTCAGGCTGCAGTGACATCGAGCTCAAGGTAACCGCGGTTTCGGTTGAAAAAGAAAACAAATATCCATAGATATTTGGAACTGTGGGATATGAGTGAAACTCATATACCACAATTCCAGGGGACCAAACCGAAACCACGGTAGCAGAGCTCCCTCTACAGTAGAAATCTAACTATCTGAATAATAAAATACAATAATAAAATACAATAATAAAGTACAATAATAAAATACAATAAAACATAAAATTCGAGATACTTTAAGGTACTATAAAACATAAAAGGTTTTTTTTGTTTAATAATTGAGCCGGTAGGAGGGATAGTATACCTCAAATCTATGAAATATAATATATTTTATCTTTCTTTATCAAAACAGACATCTTTTCTTTTCAAATCGAAAATAAACAACACTCTTTTGTCGTCTGTGCGTCGTTTTCCGGTGTTCCGGAACATTCCCCCGCCGAAAATATCCTACATAGCTGGGAAGCTGGTCTTCTGAAGATGTTGTTTTCTGTACTTATGATGACATCTCTAACTGCTCCGTCTTTACTTCTAAAAATCTCCTCCACCATTCCTTTTGGCCAGTAGTTCCTGGGGCTGTTCTTATCCATTACTATTACCACATCGCCAACCTGTAGGTTTTCCTGTTCCTTAAACCATTTTTTCCGTTCGATTATTGATGGAATGTAGACTTTCAACCATTTCTTCCAAAACGTTTGAGCGAGGATTTGGGACTGTTCCCACTGTTTCCTCAATCCGATTTTTCTGCTTTCTTTTCCTATTAATGGCAAGTGAACGATTTCTGCGCTGGAACATCCAATAAGAAAGTGGTTCGGGGTTAAAACTTCATCGTCTTCATGATTCAAGGACACATGGGTTAAAGGTCTCGAATTTATGATGTTTTCTATTTCAACTAGTGCAGTGTAAAGAATTTCGCTGTTAAAGGTTCTTCCTTTTAATGTAGCTTTTAATGCAGTTTTAACAGTTCTGATTAAGCGCTCCCACGCTCCTCCCATGTGGGGTGCAGCTGGCGGAATAAAATTCCATTCGATCCGTTTTGTGCTTAAGAAGTTTCCAATTTTTTCTTCGTCCAAATCTCGAATCTTTTTCGCTAATTCGTTGTCTGCACCGTGAAAGTTAGTTCCATTATCAGAGAAAACTTGTTCTGGATGGCCTCGTCTGCTAATAAATCTTCGAAGGGCCATGATCATTGTATCTGCTGTAAGGTCGCTTGCAAGTTCCAGATGAATTGCTCGAACAGCTAGACAAGTAAAAATCGCGCCATACATCTTCTCTTTTCCGTTTTTTCCTAAAATTTCAATGGGTCCAAAATAATCAACTCCTACTTTCTTAAACGGTCTTTCACATTCCAAAACTCTACAGCTGGGCAAAGGACTCATGCGAGGTATTTCAGGTTTAGCGTTTCCTATTTTACACGTCAAACATTCTCTTCTACATTTCTTAACAGCATTTCTTAAATTTAAAATCCAGTATTTCTGTCTTAATTCATTGACGACTGTTTCTTGTCCTTGGTGTTTCATTTTGATGTGATACTCGTTTATTAAGAGCTTTGTAATGACATGTTTTGAATCTAAAATGTATGGCTGCTTCGTAAATTCGTTGATCTTCGCATTGTCGAGCCTTCCATTTAACCTTATTAATTTATCCTTATCCAGCATCGGTAATAATTTAAACAATTTGCTTGATTTTGGAATTTCTTTTTTCTTACTTAATAAATTCATTTCCTCGAAGAATGACTCCGACTGAGCTACTCTCAGCCAATATTTTTCCGCCTTGAGTAGTTCTTCAACAGTCAAATACGCTTTGACTTCCTTTTTCTTAATTTTATCTGCTAGTCGAAAGAACCAAGCCGTTACTCTGATGAGCTTCTCGAATGATGAAAATTTACTTGGATCGAATATTCTTTCTTCTTTCTGTTCCTGAGTAACGAAAACCACTTCATTGTTTTCATGGAGTTGATCTTCTCTTCTTTGTAGTTGATCAAGATTAGGTTCAAAGACTGGCCATTGATCTTCATTTTTCAATAAAAATTTCTCTCCGTTCCACCATCGGCAATCTTGAGTTAACTTTACTTTAATATCATCTTTTGTACCTTCATCTGCGACATTTAAATTCGTCGGAATCCAATTCCATTCCTTTTTTGCGGTTAGCGTTAATATTTCGGTTATTCTGTTTCTAACGTAAATTTTGTCTTTCTTACTTCTGACATCTTCATTTTGAATCCAATAATATACGATCGTGGAATCAATCCAAAATCTTCTTTTTTGAATCTTCAAGCTATGTCCTTTAATGACAATTTCTGACAGTCTTGCTCCAAGAACTGCAGCTTGCAATTCCAATCTGGGAATCGTTGAAGGTTTCTTTATCGAGTCCAATTTTGTTTTCGCCATTACAAAACTGACTTCGACCTGTTGGAATTCGTCCATAAGTCGAAAATAAGCTACCGCGGTACTAGCCTTATTACTTGCATCGCAGAAGATGTGCAATTGCACTTGCACGGGGTTTCCGATTGTTCTTGAGTAGCATCTAGGAATACTAATGCTGTTGAATTCAGTTATCGCATTTAAAAATTTTTTCCATTTAATCAGGAGCATCTCACTGATTTTTTCGTCCCATTTAATCTTCTCTTTCCAAATTTCTTGTACCAGAAGTTTTCCTTTAATCGTATAAGGCGTCAAGAATCCTAAAGGATCAAAAATAGACATAACGACTTGCAAAACTTGACGCTTTGTTGGTGTGACTTCGGCGTTCAAAATAGCTTTATCCA
Organism: Liposcelis bostrychophila; assembly: GCA_037577465.1. Taxonomy (NCBI): domain Eukaryota; kingdom Metazoa; phylum Arthropoda; class Insecta; order Psocodea; family Liposcelididae; genus Liposcelis; species Liposcelis bostrychophila. The sequence goes on from CM075212.1 coordinate 11,939,405, forward strand.
CTTTTGCAAATTTGATTGGGAATTGAATTTTATCATCCTCATAATTCCAGTGTAGACCAAGCACTTTTTCAATTGCAGTTTCTTTCCTCGCTGCAATTTTGTCTTCTGGCAATTCTTTTAAGAACTCCTTTGAGTTGCTGATCCAATTTCTGAAATTGAATTTTCCATTTTCGTGGATTTTGATTACTTCTTTGGCTTGTTTGACTGCTTTCTCTGCGTTCGGTAAACTGTCCAAATAATCGTCCATATACGTCCTTTCCTTGACTGCGGAGGCCGCTTCCGGAAATTCTTTTCCGTGCTTTTCCGCGTTTTTTCGAATCACGTACATCGCACAGCAAGGAGAACATGCTGCACCAAATATCAATGATTGCATAACATATTCATCTGGTAGTCGATCTCTATCCTTGCCTCTCCATAAGAATCTTAATGAATTTTCGTCTTCTTTTCTAATTTTTATTCTTAAAAACATTTCTTGAATATCAGCTGCTACTGCGACCTTGTACTGCCGAAACTGGAACAGTATGTGCAAAATAGGGTTCAATAAATCAGGACCAGTTAAAAGTTGATCGTTTAAACTCGTTCCCCTCGACTTGGCGGCAGCGTCGTAAACAAATCGAAATTTGTTGGGTTTATTCGGGTTGAAAACTGCAAAGTGCGGCAAATACCACGTTCTGTCATCCATTTTCTTAATTTCTTCCTTGGTTAATTTTCTTGCATATCCTTTGGCAACATAATCGTTTATTTGTTCGCAATACTTGTTACTGAAGTCCTCATCTTTGTCCATTCTTTTCTCGACAGATAAAAGTCTCTTGAAGGCTGCACTTCTGCTTTCGGGAAAAGGCTGATTATTCTTCCATAATAATCCAGTTTCCCAACTTCCGTCTTCTCTTTGACGACAAGTTTCTTCTAAAATTTTTACTGCTAATGTGTCCTCCACTTTTGAAATTTTGCAATTTCCCTCACCAATATTATTCATTTCTATCTGCTTCCTAAATAAGACTTCTAAATTATCTAGCGTCTTCGATTCGTGGTAAGAAACGGCAGTAAAATTTTCTTCTTTGTTATCTTCTCTTCGGCTTCGAGCAGGTCCATGCACTACCCAGCCCAATTTGGTTCGCGAAGCTACTGGGGCATTTTGAGGTCCCTCCACATTTTCTCTGGCAATTATTAAGTGAGTATAATCTTGTCCGATTAAAATTCTCGGCTTAACGTTTCTGTAATCCACCGTTGGAATGTTTCGTAAATGATCCCAGTTACTCTTTTTCATGGATTGCACTGGGAGTTCCAGATGCTTAACGGTTCTTACGGTTAAATCAAAGACTTCGTTACTTGACCCCTTTATTTCACGGTGATTGTTCTTGAATCCGGATCCACGTATTTTCTTCCGTTTGTCCATTTCATTTCTAGCGGGATTTTAGGACCATCTAATCCTAACTCATTTGCATAATCATCTTCCATCATGGTAAACGAGGATGCTTCATCTGAAAGCGTGAAGGTTTCCGTTGGAATAACAGCATTGACAACTGTGACCGGTGTAAAGGGAAAGAGTATTTTCTGCTCTACTGCGACATCTTCTTTTACATGACAATTGACATCCTTTGCTTTCTTAGGTATCACGGATCTATCGCCCCCTGTGTCCGGTTTCCTTTTCTGTTCTGAATCTTCATTTCTTTTTACGTGTAAAAGATGGTGATGTATTCTTCTACAATCATCTACGTTACATTCCTTCTTTTCCGGGCATTGATTGGTGCGATGGTTCGATTTTAAACAACAGAAGCATAATTTATTTTCACAGATTGAATTCCACCGTTGATCCAAAGAACTCCTCTTAAACTCGTAACAGTCTGCTACTGAGTGTTTCCCTTTATGACAAATCATACAATTCTCTTCAGGATTATTACTACGTTTACACGACTGACTAGCTTGATTACTTCTTCCATTTGCTGTTTCTTTCCTGTAGCCCTCGTGCTCTCTTCTCGACTGCTCCGCATTTCCGATAAAAAATCTGACATTACTTGCAGCGTCGGCGAGATTCGATATCCATTCGAAAATACCCCCAAATCGACTTCCGTCCTACTTGAAATTTCCATACCCCAAGCCAACTTCATACTTGGTGATAATTTTAAAACTAGTTCTTTTAATAACTGAGGGTTATTTAAATGCGCGGTACATCCGGAGGTTTGAATGACTGCCACTAAATTGCTAACTTCGTCGGCGAATTCTATTATTCCATCTTGTTTATATTCCTTTAACGGCAAAAGATTTCTGATTTTGTTAATAAGCGCTTCAATTATTAAGTCAGGTCTCCCGAATCTTCTTTCCAACGTTTCAAGAATCTTTTCAACATTTTCCGGCTGCAACAGCAATGATTGAACAGCGGCCTTGGCTTTGCCAACAACAGTTTTCTGTAGTCTGACTAGCTTCTCTGGGTTCGATAAATTACAGCTTTTCGAAGCATTTGTAAATTCTTCGATAAATAACGGCCAATCCTCCGGTTTACCATCGAATTTCGTTAAATTTTTGTCGAAAAATTGCTTATTTAACAATTTTTTCATGGTCCCGCTATCCTTTTCATCTTTCCTCGTTAATTTTTGAATTGCCGCAGCTGACATCGTGGTTGCATCTGCTAATTTTGATAAAACTGCCTGGAACAATTTTTCGGGGTCATTAATCGATACATTATCATCTTCTCTAACCTGCTTCGGATTGTCGACTCCGTTTTCTTGAAGTGATTTGTCTTTCTCGATGTTTTCTACCCAATTTTTGGTGCGTTGACTTCTCATGTAATTACTGTCAACCGATCTGTATTCTAATTCGTCGTTTTCGCTCATATTGGATTTTTCTATCTCCAATTCCATCAATCTTCGCGCCATATCCTTTTCCATTCTTATCTTCTCTTCTCTTAATCGAAACTCTCCTCCATTAATCTTTTTTCCTCTTGCAACGCTTGCATCTGAAGCTCGATCACTCGATGTCGGCTGGACCTTGTTGCGTGCGAAATCCTTCCGCTGCTAACCCGGTCATCATTCTCCCTAGTCGAATCGATTCCATTCCGTTGATTTAATCTAAAATTAACAGAATTAATATTATTTTCCATTTGTTTACTATTATTTGTCAACAAATGCGACGTGTCATTAGGTTTCGGATTAGTGTCTTTAGCTTGCGAATTGAAGCACCGCCATCTACATTCCGTTCGGGGTCCCTTTCAATATATCACGGATATGGACATCCGGATACAATGAATGATGCGATACATTATCTACGTTGGATGGTCGATCCGTGTGATATGAACGAATATCCGAATCCTCTGGTCGATCGTTTTGCATCCCATCATTTTCCGTGTTTTCGTCCACATTTTCATCCACATTTTCATCGTCGTTTCCTTTTTCCAATCCATTTTGTCTTTGCGTAATATCCAACGCCGATAAATATCTCGCGGGCAGCCGCCCTTTATTCGTTCTTGCACTTTTACGTACCGGGTTCGAAGCATTTTTCTTTTTAAATAAATTCCATAAAAATAAAATTTCAAAAACTTAACTTCTCTTCCTATCGCCCGTCCGACAATAGTCCGTTTAAAAATAGGCTCGAAGGACCAATTTATACCTCAAATCTATGAAATATAATATATTTTATCTTTCTTTATCAAAACAGACATCTTTTCTTTTCAAATCGAAAATAAACAACACTCTTTTGTCGTCTGTGCGTCGTTTTCCGGTGTTCCGGAACAGATAGATTGAAGTGAATATCGGCTCTTCTTGCGGCGCTGATGGTACCGGTGAAGGCGCCCTTGGTGATAAAATTGGGGCCTCTTCAGGAGTAGGGACCCCCGGTCGAAAGTAAGGTGGTGGTGGTGGTGGTGGCGGTGGCGTTACCGGCCTTTTTGGTTTCGTTTCCGCGATGTGCAGCACGTTTAGCTCCACCGGCTGTTCTTGATGCCTGCTTCTGGCGAAAAGGGTTGGTCTGGTCCGGTAAAGCACCAACACTCCTATTCCAATGGTGAAAATCAAAGTGCCGATGCCTACACCAGTGTGAGAGATGATGTGCCTCCAGTTCGCCGCCTGCTGAATCTCTGCCTCTTTGATTCGCTGCTCCTTTCTTTGTCTGGTGATAAACTCATTGTAGGATTCTGGTTTCGCTGCCTCTTCGTCAGAGAAATTTCGGATTCTCTCCCGCTCCACCAGTATCCTACTCAGAGCATCCGCTACCACGTGATCCTTACCCTTGCGGTATTCAAGGTCAAAATCATATTCGGAAATTTTTTGAAGGTTTCTTTCCATCACTGCTGGGAGCTTCCTAGCTGATTTTAGATATGTGAGTGGCATGTGATCTGTTATGATTGTGAACCGTCGACCATAAAGAAAATAGTGAAATTGTTTGAGTCCAAATAATATTGCGGTTAATTCCCTGGCATACGGCGCTCTTCCTGATTCTGTTTCTGAAAACTTTCGAGATTGAAAACTGATTGGTTTCTCTATTCCGTCCTGAATTTGCGACAATATTGCGCTGCAGCTGTAAAGACTAGCATCGGTGCTCAGGATGAGCGGATTTTCCTTATCTTCCCAATTAGGGAAAACGAGCAATGTGGCGTTGGCTAGTCTTTCCTTCAGCTCGTTAAATGCTAATCTGCATTGCGCCGAGAAATAAAATTTCTCCTTTTTACGAGTTTTGAGTAAGTCCGTGAGTGGCTTTGCTACATCAGCCATGCTTCCTATGAATTGGCGATAATAATTTATCATTCCTATAAAACGTTTGACCTGCCTGACTGTTTTTGGTTCCGGGTAGTTTACGATTACTTCCACTTTCTGAGGGGACGGTTTAAGCCCGTCTTTGCTTATTACCACTCCTAAGTATGTGACTTCTTTCCTTAGAAGTTTACTTTTTTCCGGTTTGACCTTGAGGTTAGCTTTCCTTAAAGCTGCAAATACTAGTTCTAGTTTTTCTAAATGTGTTTTGTTACCTCCCGAACTGTGGCACAGGACATCGTCTACGAAGGCTATGGCATTTTTCGAGACTTCTCCGCTTAACGCTTGGTCGATGGCTTTTTGGAACCATATTGGGCTATACTTGGCCCCGAACGGAAGTCTTTGATACTCGTACTGTCCCAAAAAACAAGTAAAGCTAGTCTTTTCCTGACTCTCGGGCGTTAATCCTAGCTGAAAAAAGGCCATTTGGAGGTCAAGTGAACTGAAGACATCCGAGTTTCCCGCTTGCAGCAGAGTTTTTCCTATATCTGGGAAAGGATGGTTTACCGGCTCCGTGACGTTGTTCAAAAGTCGATAATCCTGGACCAATCGCGCCTTAAGAGTTGTTTCTCCTCTTTCATTGGTGATTTTTCTCGTCACCAAGAACGCTGGCGATGCCCATTGCGAGTTTGAGGGTACTAGAATCCCTTGATCCAGTAAACTTTCGATTTCCTTCTTAAATGTTTCCCTTAGATTTTGAGGACATTGATACGGTTTACATGAAATCGGAGGGTGCCCTGGCTTTGTTTTTATCTCGGCCTGCAAGAGTGGCGAGATTGACAATTTCTCGCCTGGTAAAATAAAAACATCCTGATATTTTTCTACTAACTGTAATACTTCCTTTTTTGCATCCTCGTCCAAATGGTCCAACGGTAAAAGATCAGTCAATTTTCTGAACCGATCCTCTTTGCTTAAAGGAGGAGGATTCTCGTGAGCGTCCAAGTCCTCATTAATTGTATAAGCGTTAACGTCCTGGATATCTACTTGCTCGTCTTTGGTGACGAACTGCTCTAGATTTGCCTTCTTTAGGTCTATAAGGCGGCCTATTGGCTGGTCCTTATTTATGGTGTGATGAATCGGCGTTGAATTAGTTATTGAAATCGTTAGTACTCTGTTATTTTCTAGTTCGTGCAACGAATCACTGATTTCAAGAACTTCCGGGCGTTCACCTCCCTCAAAAATATAATTTCCGTTCAGCTTTCTTCCTGTATAAACTGGAACGGTGGCGACTGAAAAAGGGGGAATCGTAGTTCCTTTCTTTATTCTAACTATGTGTTCTTCGTTGTAATCTAGGTCAGATTCCGCTATTTCTAATTCATTCAAAGTCTTAATTTTGTTGTTCACGAAAAAGGTTTTTGCAGGCTCGTCGATTTTTTCTAACTGATATGTTTTTCCTCGAAATGATACTTGATCATTTCTCCCTCTCAGGTATAAGCCATTTGCTTGGAGAAAATTTCGTGATAAAATTCCATCTGTTTTAACATTTAACAGAGGGTCCTTTACCACGAAAAAATCTTCCCACAGGGTGTGTTCTCCTAATGCAACCGGTAACCAGCATTTACCGTGGATGGGTAAATGGTTTTTTGTTACCCCGCTTACATTAGTTTCCACCGCCCTCAAGTCCTTTTTATACTGTTGAGGGACTTTAGATAATTTCATGATTGAAGCACCGCTTCCAATATCATAAATAAGCCTAGCGATGTCCTTCAATAATTGCATGCTGAGTACGCAAGGTGAATCCTCATACTTATTCAGGTTAAAATATACAGGCTTATTTTCCTCCGTCAATAGGCATATTAGTTTGTTATTTGAATCCATTGCTATAGTTTCGTCATCATATTCGTCATCTTTTGTTAGTGTGTCAGTGTTACTCATATCGGGTTTTAATGATTTCTTTTTCCCGTCCACCCCGATAATTGGAACGGGGTCTAGTCGTTTAAATTTTCCGTCGTTTTTTGGTTTTCAGCTGCCTGGGGTTTTTTTTTCTGGTGTTTTACAGTTGTCACAGGTGCATTTCCTGCAGGTCCTTTCGCCTCTCTCACGCCGATAATCGTTAGATCTTCTTTCCCCTGCATGTTGTGACCTACATCGCCATGCCACATGACCGCGTTTCCCACAGTTGTAGCACGTAGGTGGAGGTCTTCGCGGTGGAGGAGGTGGTTCAGCTTCAGTTACATAAACCCTTTGAATTTGTTGGCGTTCCGTGCTAGTGTTACTAGTGTTGTTACTATTACTACTAGTTCCTCGATCTCCTAAAGAAATATTTCCTAATTTTTTTTCTAATATTTCTAAAATTTTATCTTCTAAAGTTTGCGAACTGGTGTCTGCACTTTGGGGTGGCTGGGCTGCTTGTGATGTCTCGCTCGGCTGATTTGACTGATTTGGTGCTTGTGTTAAACCTACAGTATAAGACGTCAGTCCTGATGGTCCCGCGAAGGTTCCGAAAGTCTGCTCTTTCTGTTTTGCCATTTTCACTGCTTCCTCGAAAGTCGAGGGATTCCTGCAGTGGAGCAGCATTTTCAACTCGGACGTCACTCCGTCCATAAAGAACGCCAACTTCTCTTTTTGGGCCTTTTCGTTTAGCACCGCATCTTTCGCCGCGTCCCCCGTGGGCTGGTTCAGCATTCTCGAAATTCTATCGAGCCGGGTCGCATACTCCTCCACAGATTCATTTGCCTCCTGAGAACAGGCTGCATATCCCAGCATTGTTGTTCTGAGGGATATGTCTTGTAAGAAGCGATCTAACAGCTCCTTTTTTAGATCGGTCCAAGACGCGCAGTTTCTGAATGATGATTCCTCGTTGACGATGTTTTGCGCTCGTCCCGCAAGCCGAAAAGTGGCAACTGTAACTTTTGTTTTGTCGCTCCAGTTCCCCAGCAACGCCATTTTTTCTACATTTTCGATGAACCGGGCAACCGGATAACCCGGGTCCTTGCCGTTAAAGGCTGGAATAAAGCTCATTAAACTTATGTCCTCTCTTGTGTTTTGCTGTTGGCCTGACATACTGATTCCTCCCGTCATGTTTGTTATTGGGTTATTCAATTTATTTATAAAGAAATTTCCTAGCTCTAATAATTCGGGGTCGCTATTGCTTTCCGATTCGTTTCTCCTTTTTCCCTGTTTCTTTTTTATGTACGTGTGCTTCTTTGGTGAACTCTTTTTTATGCTATTTTGACTGTCCGCTGGTACGGAAAGTAACCCACAGGCGTTCTTAATACTTTTGATTCTCTCTTGCAAAGCTTTTTTATTTACCTCCTCATGCTTTAGGGTCACCAAGGTATTCGTAACTGAACTTATGAGTTCGATTACGTCTACGTGATTTTTTTCCACGAATTTTTTTATCAGATGGGAAAGCTTTGTTCCCTCCTGTTTTGTCTGTCTCGGCAAGCTTTGAAGAAAAGCTGGCTGAAACAGGCGAAACCTTTGGAGGTTTACCGCTTTCGGCATAAGCTTGCCAAACTGATAAAAAAAAAGATGCTCGTTTGATGACGTAAGACGTGATCGGAGTGAAATAAATAATAATAAAAAAAAATTGCTGACACTATTAAAAAGAAAGAAAGACGCGAAACGGGAAAAAAAAAGACGACAAATCAGCAAAGTTTTGCTGAGTGATTAAACAAAAAATGATAGGAATGATTCTCTGACATTTAAAATACTCATTTTTTTTTTACAATCGTTTAATGTCTTTTCGGGGGAGATCTCTTTTTTTTTTTTTTTATTATATTAAACTAAACAAATGAATCTTAAGTTTTCGGTTTAAAACCGCTATCACCAAAAATGTGGTAACGGGTTGGCAAGATAGAAAATAATAAGCATCATAAATGTCAGAAAAATATCGGAAAAACTGGTATATTTACCCCCTTTAGATCTGAATACACACACAAGCTAAAAACGACTGCGACTGGTATGATAAAAGGTACCCTGAGATCGATGTCAGCTGCAGGCCCGGAATGCAGGCTCAGGCTGCAGTGACATCGAGCTCAAGGTAACCGCGGTTTCGGTTGAAAAAGAAAACAAATATCCATAGATATTTGGAACTGTGGGATATGAGTGAAACTCATATACCACAATTATTTAACCCCGACTTACTTACTTAACGTAACTTTAATACCACAAAACGAGCTCCTACTTTAGACAGCCAGGGGGCTCCATTATAGTCGAGAAAAGAAAACTTTTGTCATCTGACTATTCGAATACTACCAATCAAATCTATTTCAATCAACAGGATATTCTGCTTTTCTTAGAAAAGAGACGTATACATTTTAATGGATACAAACCTCAGTTGAAAGTCAGGTTGTATGTCCCCTGCCTAACTTCCCTATGTCGCCACATTTTTCAAACTCGTGAGTGATCATTTTCTGTCAACTTATCTTTATACGGAACGCATTCATCAATTCATCAAAGGGTCTTAATATGTCACCGAAAAAAGGTGGATTTTCGTTTTCGTTTTCCTCCGAGAAGCTGATTAATAATCAATGTTTTCTCGAAGAAGCGGATTCGGATTTTTTTTTTTTTTTAAACAAAAAACAATCGGCGTCCTCAAATGCAAACTGATATAATATGTATAGTCTACAACATCTACTAGTCTGTGGAAAGTTCCTTTAGGGAGACATTTAATGGAAGTGCAATAAATAGTACATAAAACTCTTGGAACGTGAAAATTTGAGTGAAATGTACGTTTTATATTCAAAATAAATGAGCTTTTAACGTTTTCAATGTTATTTAAATCGAAAGCGTATCAAGTTTTAATAATTCTGATGGTAGTCACGAAGGGAATCCCAATAAATTCCATGGATGTTCTTTGAACGTCGTAAACTCCCAAACATTACAAATATCCAAGACAAGTCAGTAAAAAAAAATCACTTTGTTTTTTTAAGCATCTGAAACATTGAAATATTTTTTGTAAAGGGGATGGTCTACGGTCTAGTACAATTTACGTACAGTCAACCTACTAGTCAGTTATAGTGGACTCCAAGGGACCGTCTTTTTGTTCATTTTTTTTTCCATTTTGTTGGTAAACCAAGCTCCCGCCGCCTAATCAAAATTTTTATAGCCTGTACTGTTTTCGACTTATTTAGTGGCTAAAATGTAGCTAAACCGCACTTTTAGCCCAAAGCGGCTATTGAAAGGTTGAAAAAGCTAGAAAATTTTCGGTTGCAGATTTGAATTCAGCGGACCAAAATATTTAAAATATAATGTGCTGGTTTATTTTGGAAAACGAGAAAAGCGTGATCTTGTTTAGTGGTGCTTGGCCCAATGTAAATTATATGCCGAAAATGGGGGTACTGGAGCGACCCCTTAAACATGACCGATCGAGATGAAATTTTAATTCGTTGAATCTGTAATATATTGGAACAAAATTAGAGGGTGGTACGACCGAAAATCAAAAGTTGACTTTTTAAGCGACACCCTAGTGCCCAGGTCATTTCTCCTAAAATTATTTCAGCATAGCCGAGGTGTTAAGGCCAATATTCAGAGATTTATGGTGTAGATCACTCATTTATGCCAATCAAAGTTGGTTGCGGAAGGAAAAGCGACCATTTCGCGAACTGGTCAGGAAAAGCGTCCAGTTCACGAACTGGTCTGGAAAACCGATTAGTTCACGAAGTTGTCCGGAAAATTCACCAGTTTTAACTGCCATTCGTCCTCTTTTAATTTCTATGATGTAATTCGTTCTTCAGCTCTTCCATCCTTTGGTTTTAAATATGATGCTAATCAAGGATGGCTAACACTTTACTTTATTGCTTCCGTTCTGGGTACTTGTGAGCAGGGGCGTACTGGCCACAAGGGCCATTCGGGCTAACCCGAAGGGCCGCCCAATAATGAGACCAAGGGGCCGCAAGAGAAAAGAAATCGTGAAAAAAGTAGAAAGTTATTTGATCAGTATTACTACATCTTTCATTTTTTTTTTTTTTTTTTTTTTTTTTTTTTTTTTTTGTAAAGAAAAACTACCCCCCCCCCCCCCCCTCTATTATAACTTGTATGGGCCGGTTAAAATTTTTGTCCGGGCCGGAAAGATTTTCCAGATACTATAACCTAGATTTTTTACATCGCAATATAGACTTTGGGACAGAGATCAGCCGTGCTTGTCCACTACAGCCGATTTCTGCTGTAACCGAGGCCACTATAACCAAGATTGACTATCCATTTTTTTTCCCTTTTGTCATTACTGGTATTTTGAATTATTTTATTTTCTCCCTAGTAGCACACACACATATATAATTGACGTGTTTTGCACGTGTAACACACCAACTTTGGGACATTTAAACATTTTTTAAACGACCTGTGCTACTCGGACTTTCATAATTTCAAAAATAAACTCAGCTCTGCAATTCTGAAAATACAATGTACAGCTCTAAAAACAAGTAAATCGTTTCCTGGGCCGCAGCTACTGTAATGGTTTTGTAAGGTAACCTTATGTATACATCCGGTCAAGCGTTATCAGTCTTCTTCAGTAATTACCTTAATTGAAAACATAAAATACTCAGGGTGACTAAAATCTTACCATGTCAGCAGAAACCGAGATCCGATCTTATTTTTAAATTTATCCTCCATTTTCCCGCCTTTTTCTTTTATTCCAGAAAAAAATTTGAACTCACCTTAAATGATTTCTAGGTACATTGTGTATATCCTTATAAACCATGTGCAGTCGAACTGTATCCGAATGACAATCCGTTTTCAAAGTCCATCCCTGTTTATCACGGTCATAGCATTGAGCTACGGGCGGATTAGCTATCAAACTTTCATTCGTAAGACCTCTCGGATGAATCCCTGTCGAAACGTTGGAAACGTTCGTTTTAAAAGTGAATGTCATTTCGCTTATAGTATTGGCAGCTATCATTTCCAGTCGAACGCGTAAAACGCCTTTCCTGACCAAATCTCCGAACTTGACTCTGGGATGCCAACCGTGAGCTTTCCCATCCGTATCGGAAACATTTTCCACAACACCGGAATCCAACAATTTTTCTCCTTCACCTAAATTGACGATGTACCTTATTCTACATTGGTGATCGAAACCCGTTAACCGATTTAGATAAACCGAAGCTTTATGGTCTGGATCGTTCACTTCCGGAGATCCGTGCGGGTAAATGGTTATGTTCCAGTCGAAACCGCCGAACGTGAAATACGTCGATTCAAACTTTTGAGACGATTTCGAATGTTCGAAATTTTTCGGATGGATAGAGTGGTGATCACCTTGGTATTGCGACGTTAGGGAACCGAATATGGAATGCGGCACACGGAAATGAGTTTCGTAAATAGTTCGCACATTCCCGATCGTAAGTTCTAACTGGAATTCCCCGTTTGCGTCTGTAAAGTTCCTGCTGTATAAATCGTTAACGGGGATATAGTTTCTGTTCCCCTGAGCGGGGCACTCATATGTAAATTTAATTTGTTTCCCCGAAAAGGATTCGTTGACACTAAAGTGTTCCCGATTCAATATTGTGAAAGTGAAATCGACGTAGACTCGCATCCCTTCGGAAGCGTTCCTCCAAACTAGATAGACCCCTAGAACCTTGTCGGTTCGGGAAAAGGTTATCGCCCATTTCTGATAACCGCATACGAATTCCTTTGAAGTTATGTCCCTTTCCAAGTCCCTTGTAACGCTTTTAGTTACGACAAAGGTGAACACGTGAGTGTTGGTCCGATCTTGTATCTTTACAAACCGGTAGAGTAGCGCCATCTTGACATTCTTTCCGACTTTTTGTTGCTTCCGTCAACATCTGAAACAGAAAAAATGAAAAGAAATTTTGAGTGTGTGAAAAATAACTCAAGAGATGTAGGCTAATAGTGGTTGTTATTATTATTATTTTTTTAATTGTTTATTTGGCTATCGGAGCGAATCCATTGGCCATGCAAATAGTGGTTGCCATGCATGTACTGTAAGTGGTGGAACTGCGTTTACAGTGAGGTTGAGATGACTGCATTAAAAGTTCCTACAATCCCTTCCGAGAGGGAGGTAGTGTCGGTGGTCACCCGTCCACTAACTGGCCATTCTATATGCTGCTTAACTTCACTGATCACGATGCCGCTAGATGAAACGAGCCACCACTACGGTTAACCACTATTAGAGGTGGTCCCCCTAACATTGGTTAAATAATGGATGCAAATTGTACTATTCACAGAATATAATTTAATTTAATTTAATTTAATTTATTTGTATTTTCAGGTGTCTTCGAATTCGATTCTTATTCTGCTTTAAATGGTGACCGCGAAGACAACTAATGCAAGTTTTTTCACATAAGAGAGATTCGGATCTTCTAGTTCTCTATCTATGCAGACACTGCGAGGCGACAAACCTTGACGGAATATGATTAGATGTACAGTTTAAAGACTACCCTTTCGCCTTTCGGCCAACAACTACTAGATAACTAAGAAAACATTTTTTAAGGTTTGCATGATATTATCTCTTGTGTAATTGTTAGAAAGAACGTCCGTTATTTCGCCAACTTTTGAATTTTAAATGTCTCATCTTCGGAATCCGTGATCTCTGGTCCACATTCGAAACCCAATTTTTTTTTTTTTTTTTTTTTTTTTCTACACTCATTAATCAACGAGAAACTGTGTTAAAGGTCGGAAAATTCGCATCAAGACCAAGAACTAACTCATTTTGTATTTCACGAAAAGCAGTCATTAAAGTATTTCGTAATCAGGTTTGGGGGGGGAGGGGGTCTCTGAAAATCTTACGCTATTGTTAAATCTTTGTAAGAGGAAGCTTATTTTTGGTTACCACCGGTGAGGGGAGAGGGTTGAAAATGCCCCAAGTCGTTCCTACGTTTTACTTGAATGGCACAAAATTAAACAGTCATTTTTTCTTTAAATTTTGCGTAAATCACGAATCTCAAGTTCAGTTTTTTATATCTCGTCTGTTTTTTTTTTTTTTTTTTTTAGCTGGAAGCCAAAATAAAGGTTAAAATGCTCTAAAGCTGCAAACCAAAGTCCTCAGGTTTTGCTCATATTTGAGCTTCCACATTTAAAACTGGACCAGATGTAAAAAAACGGACTTCAGATTTGTTATCTATGCGCAGTTTTCGATAGGAAATGACCTTTTTTTTTTTCACAAAAAAATGTATTGACTATTTTGACCTTATGAGAATTTCCCGACCTTATAGTTCTAGTCTTGGCGCTTTCCCGATGATCAAAAAATCAGAAAAAATCAGAGTTCACATATGGATCAGGAATCACGGATTCTGGGGCTGAAATGTTTAAAATTTGGAACTTGGCGAAATGACTGACACCCTACTGTCAAATCTTCATGTGCAAACAAGTAAAATTTTTAAGTCGCTTCTTTAAATTCAAGTTCTGAGCTGGATTTCAAAACAGGGCAAATTTTATGTAAAGATGAGCGGATATGCGTAGATTCGTTGCTGGTGTTGTGGTACGTTATTTGTTGATGCATGTTTTAACAACTTTTAGAAAAAAAGAAAAAAAAAAAAAAAAAAAAAAAAAAAAAAAGTAAATAAGATTTTAAAAAAAGAAGAGAAACCGAAACACTGATAAATGTGATAGACAAGGAGAAACGAAATCGCTGTATGGACCCAATTTGCTCTTTGCGGTCATCTTTTCAGGGCATAGTTGCGCTTACGCCATTGCGGAATTTTTTCATTTTTTTGTAGTTTTTTTTTTTTTCACTCGTGTAAGAAAATAACTAAGCTTAAATCGAACGCAAAAATGTCTTCCTACAAAACTTTTTCTAAAAAATTTTGCCAAAACAGTAAAAATATCTTGCCAAGAAACAATTTTGCTTTGTTACGGAACATATCTGCTTTGTCGCAAGTCAGAACTTGTTCAAAACATTTCCTTTTTCTGTGTGTTCCTTCTTTTGCCTTTCGTTTTTAGTTTATTTCTCTTTTGCCTTTTCTTCATTCTACCTTTTTTGCTTCAGGTTCTTTCCTTCCTTGCTTCTTTCGCCCTTTCTTCTTAGTTTTTATTCTTTTTTTTTTTTCACTCTTCCTTTCTCTCGCTCCCCGCCCACCTCTCCTCCATAAAAACTATTTCTCTATATTCACGGAAGACTTCGATTTTAATATTATTATCAGTTAAAACATATTTACTGACCTAACAACATTGCAAACGAAAAACGCTTCGAACGATGGAAATATTTTTCAAAAAACATTCTCTCAGCTGTGTTTAACCTTTATCGAAAAATTGAGCTTGGAAAACAAGAACTCGCGTTTGCATATTTTTTTTTTTTTTTTTTTTAATCATTTGAAAATTCATGAATTATTAATTTTTAAAATAAAGAGAAAAAGTAAAGCCTTTTCTGATTGTACTTTCATGAAGATAAATAAAACCTGGATGTATTTCTCTTTTCCGTTTGAATTAAAGGCCCTCTGTTTTTTGGTGGAAGGGAGCGATGGGATTGCAATTAGTTGCTCGATTTATGATTTGAAAACAAGAATTATATTGTATAGAGCAAAAAAGTTTTTTGTAGAATATTTTACAATGCTTCGTTCTCCCCTCCGACTGATTTTAAATGCAAAATGTTTTGGTGCGCAAAGTGTTATTCTCCTCGAGCCGAAAAAATCACTGCGTCTAATCCTATTTTTTTTTTTTTTTTTTGCAAGCGCAGGACAACAAAACGCGCATAGCTCTGCTGAACTACTCAAACATTTACACAATTTTAATTAATAAAATGTTAATTAAAAATGGAATCGGACTGACACGGCGATGATAAATAACTTTTATAAAGAATTGACACAATAATGGGCGTGTTTGCTATGAAAAACCGAACCTCGTTTTATGGATAATTAACTCGGAAAACTTTATTTCAAACTTTCCTTTTTTTTCTTTTCTTTTTAACGTCAATTAAAAAACTTAGAATTGACAATAATTAAGTATCTGGCGAAATTAAACAAATACGAAAAGAATCCGAACAATTTCTTCGAATTCTCCCAATTCCCGACACTTTTGTAAAATGAATTCAAGCCAAATTAACCTTTTTGTTTAAACATTTTCTCAATGACGAAAGGATAGATGCGAACGGAAGATAATTTCCTTTTTGTAATTAATGGAATTATTCTCCATTTTCGTCTTTTCTCCCCTTCATCTTCTCCCTTCCTTCGTCTTCTGCTTCGTATCTTTCATTTTCATACTGCCACATTAGGATGGTAATTGAATTCTTGGGTACGTAAGTTTATAAGCTTCCGTGCCTTTCCTGCGGACGATTCGGAAATTAATTCAATCAATAGTCAAATTTAGTTTTTTCTTTTTTTTTTGGTTTTCGCAAGTAAATGGAAATTGATTTGTCGTGAAAGGGGATTCATTCATTCTGAAAAAAAAAGAATGACAGAAAACGCCCACAATCTGTCATTTCAAGCAAACGTCAACATGAAGTGAATGCTTTCCTGTAGTGTTTTACATTTTTCTAAAAGGAATTTTTGGTTTTGTTCGAAGAATTTGCAACATTGACAAAAGGATATTAAATCGCATGAAATTTTCATTTTTTTCCACTCCGACCAATACTCCTACGTAGGATTGCTTCTTTAAGGGCGACGTTTTGAAAAAAAAATGTTTACTGAAAATTCATCATATTAAAATTTGAAAGCTACTGGATATCACTAAAATCATTGGCTTGAACTTTGTAAAATTTAAAAACTTACTTCTCGATTGAAAGAGAAAAAGGAAGGATTTTCTCATCACTCATCCTCGGAAAATGAGATTTCACGCCCACTTCAAAAATAAGTAAAAAAAAAGATTTTTAGATTTGCGACGAAAACTACAAATGAGGCTAGAAGGTGGCTGAGGTGGTCGAGATGTGCAATCTCGACTTGCCGTAACAAGTCGAGACCTGCATAAACTCCAGCGTCGACCGCACTCAGAAAAAGGAAATGTCTTGACAAGATATTTTTATTGTTTTCGCATGATTTTTAAGAAAACGTCTTGTCACAATACATCTTTGTTTGAGGGATACAGAGAAAAAAAAATAATAACTGGAACTGCTGTTGAAATGCCAATTTCCTGTGCTGAAAATGCCAAAGATTTTGAAAAAGAACTAAAGTGTCTGTTTTTATTCCTTTTGGGAAACGTGCGTGTCATTACATAATTATGGCCTCATGACACGCTATCATGTCTTTCGCTTGTCTTCTTCATGTTCCTATTACATACGTTTACTGTTTTTTTTTTTTTTTAATTAGCTAAAAATTCTCGTAATTTTCATAGCGCGAACGCTAAAGAAAAAAAAAAAACAACCAAATGAGGGCGATTTTAAATTTATCATTTTATCCAGGTGACAATAATCAGCTCTTTTCACTAAAAATAAAATTCTCTTTGACGTTGATTAGAAACATCTACGTCAAAGTTATTTGATAAAGCTCAATTTGAAAAGAAAAAAAAAGGAAGACGACGATGACGAAGACGGGAAAGGGAACGGGGACTTGAAGTGAATGATTAACATTGATGTCACAGTTCCATTAAGAAGGACGGAAACCGAATATAATAATGGAAAGTAAATAGAAAGCTTCGTTTTTGTTTCATTATAACAGTGGAATCCTATTTGCAAGGAAATGGAAAGCCTTGCACATAACAAAAAAAAAAAAAAAAACGTGAACTTATTTTCCAGCCCTTAATTCTGTCCGCATATAAAAAAATTATTACAGTAGCTTTTACGGGGGGGAAAAAAGTAACCGAAGCAGAAGTTGAAATAAACTGCATGTTTCCCGAATGTTTTTTTTTTTTAAGGTTACAAAAATAACTTAGATATTAGGAAGTTGTTAACTTTGGGGGGGTCATGTAATAGCCCAACGCGTAAAGGCGACTTTACGACTTTGGACTCTGGGTTTCCATTAATACTCTCCGTCCTATTGTCACGCACTAAGCATCTTACCGGGAGACGACATCCGTAATTCGACTTTTACGGACGATAAAAAATTTTCTGTGGCATTTTTTATGACGTCCGTTTAATACTTTTGGATCATTCAGTTTGACCAATGATGCAACTAAGTTTTTTTGCAAATTTAAATTGCTTTTCACATTCTTTATACCAGTTTTGGAGCTGGAGGAAGATTTTAATTCTTGAAAATGGGTTTACAGCAAAACCCTAGTAGCAGGCTCACGTATAATTCACATGTAATAAGCGTGTTTTTCACTTGGAATACACCAACTTTGGGATCATACAAGTTTTACGAAAGCACTTAAACACAGGGGGAAAGGAGGGGGGAGGGTTATTCCATGTCTTACGTAAGATTTGAAATTTTAAAAATTTGCCATTAAAAAATATTTGCTGCATTACTCAGTGTAAAAATGGTCTCATTAGTTCATAATTTCCTTATATAATTCCTTTAAATTCATTTTTGATTTTATTTTAGGCTATTAAGTAATTTTTTATTTTGTTCATTGATTTTTGATATTGTTTTATTGATTCATTAACGTTTTAGAAAATAAATTTCACTGTTCTTTTTTTGATGCTTCATTTTATTTCAGAAAAAGAAGAAGGAATTGTAACAATAATTTTTCTGAAGATAAAAATAAAATGAAATCTCTTTTTTGCAAATTAATAAGAGAAAAAAATTCTTACGTAATATCAAGGAGGAGGGGGGGGGGGGGGGAAGCTTACAAAATAGACAACAAAAATGTAATACTTGGATGATCCCTAAATTGGTGCATAAATTATGTATTAAAAAAATTAACTTCTTTTAGCGAAATAATTTTTTTATCCTTCAACTTATAATGATGAATACATTATGCTTAAATTCCTACTAGACCGTGCGAAAAAGAGAACAAAATATATTAAAAAATTTATCAATCATAAAAATTTGAATAAGTATAATTTTTGCAAAAATTTGTTATTATACTATTTTTTATAATTGTAAACCACAAGGATTTGCGAATATTATGTTCCCTTTGTGTTCACCCTACTTCCCGTACGAAAAAAATGCATAAATCATATAAAAACCATGTATAAAGTATACAAAAAATTGGACATGTCTAAAAAAGTGCATAAATTATGTATGAAGAACTTAATTTTGTAGTAATAGATTCTCGTTCCTAATTTATATTTAATGAATAGGTATCGGGATAATTGGAACTTAATTTTGTTTTACAGGAAATTTTTTTTTCATCCTCCAATATAAGTATGCATAAATTATGTATATATGAGTGAACATAAAATGGAATAAGCATAATATTTTCAAATTTTCCGGTTTTATGATATAAAAAAATTGTATGCATAAATTTTGCAAAAAATCCAGTTTTTTATGCTTAAAAAATTATGCATAAACTTTGTAAAAATTATACGTGTCCAAATTTTTGTATAAATGATACAAAAATAATACATTTTTATAAAAATATTTTTCATTTACTTTAAAAATTTTTATACACTTTTCCCATTATTTTTTCGAACGGGTTCCCGTATTTCATTTATAGGAAAATAGCAGTTGGTTCCATGGGGGGAGGGGAGGGGGGGGGAAACGGACACTTATATTGGTCACCCACTTTGATGGCTCTGATACCACTGATGGCACTGAAAATCATCTCAGAATGGAACGTAGAGGCGAAAAGATTGATTGGTCCATTTCAGATTTGACCACACATTTTTTTTTGCTGTAGGACCGGACCTCCTCTTCAAAAATTACGTAAAAATCAGAGAACTTATGGATTGCATTGAGTCGATCGTCCACTCGTTCAAAAACAAAGAAAATAAATTTACTTGAATGAAAGGAGAAACAGAAGAATAAAAAAAGAATAGGAAATGGCAAAGTGGAATTAAAAAGAGTGAGAGATTAAAAAAATATGCAAAACGTGTACAATTCCTCTGGTTGGAGACTGGCTTATTCTTCACTTTAAAACCGAAAACTCTCATTCAACTGAGCGAGACCACAATTCCACGAATTCATTATTAATGCGAAGTCGTAATAATCTTCACGTAGGCGATGGTCAGTACAACTTGATTTATCATTTTTGGATCCTTTCCAGCAGAATTGAAGTAAAACCGACTATGCAGTGAAACTGACCGAACAATGAAACTGAGCAAATAATTACGAGCTGCTAAATTGAACTCATTATCACCTTTTAAACGACAGAGATTAAACTGTAATTATAAATACATTGGAGCGAAAATGCATTTCATAGTTAACCGAACGGTTTCTCCTACGCAGGAAAAAAAAAATTAAACCTTTTTTGATTAGACGCAAAATTTTAAATTACCGTTTCCAACAAAAATGGGGCGCGCAATTTAATCGCCGTCCGAGCATAATCAAATCGAGATTGATTACGAAAAACGCCTTCATAATGATTACATCGCAATTAATTTGAAACCGGTGATGAATGACACACTCGACCGTATATAAAAACTTTCCACAGGAATTATTATTGTTTTGCCTTTGCCTGGGAAAACCTTATGAACTTTGTCTCATGAGCTGACGGTTTATATATAATTCAGAAAAGCCGAAACGTGGAGCGTTGTGTGCATAAAATGTGTAAACAAAAGGCGAGGGAATGGCTGATACAAAATTCAAACTTTACCTATGCTAATGAATTTTTATACGGGTATGATATCGGGTTTATTTTTCGCATCAGCCGTCGATGATCTCCTGAAGCTTCACTTCACATTATCGACAGATTAAGTTTTAATTCGACCCGACTAAAAAAAAATGGAACATTCTTTTTTTACCTCGCTCGTGCCCTTCGGTCAAACACAATTCTTTTTTTCTTTTTTTTTTAATTTATCGATCGATCAAAAGGATTTTCCAACTCGTCAACATTGTGGATTATAATAAGATGAGAACGAACAATGAAGATTTACCAAACACAAAGGGAATCCGTTTGAATTGTTACAGTAAGAAAAGCATGATAGGGGTGCCGCCGTTGGAACTTGGTAAATTGTGCTCGGTCTCTTTAAAATGAGTCTCGTT
Organism: Liposcelis bostrychophila; assembly: GCA_037577465.1. Taxonomy (NCBI): domain Eukaryota; kingdom Metazoa; phylum Arthropoda; class Insecta; order Psocodea; family Liposcelididae; genus Liposcelis; species Liposcelis bostrychophila. The sequence continues at coordinate 11,959,995 of CM075212.1, forward strand.
AATAATTTGCGCTTTAAGAACGGGAGAAGCAAACTTTTGTGAATTATAAAAAAGAAGAAATGGAACAAATTTGTTTTCATCAGGAGAAAAGGAAAAAAAATAAGAAAATAAAATGAAATAAAATAAATGTAAGTAGAAGTTCGGTGACTATTTATTATTCAGCTCACGATAACATTCAGCTGCCAAAAAAGAAAGAAGTTTCCAATTTTCTTTTCACGTTCCCGGATAAAATTGGCTTTTCAATCGATTTTTTTCTGATAATACATTGAATCATTACACCACAATGTCAGGTTGTAATAATTGAGAAATATTTTTATAGGAACGAGGGAAAAGGACGTAAATATCAATCGACTGAGTTGCTAGTGCTTGCAGCTAAGAAATGACAAAGAAGGCCGTTTTGTTCTTTTAGGATGAAAAGAACTTTCCCCTATAAATTGAAGATCTTACTTTTATTCAGATATTCACGTACGGCTGTGACACTTGGAGTCTGACCATCTGCGCTCAATAGAGGTTGCTGCTATTCGAAAATAAGGTCTTACGCCGAATTCTAGACGCTAGAAAGGATCCAACTGCTGGCATTAATCACTAGTGTGATTAAGTCGCTCAATTGGGCGGGACATGCCGCTCGCGGATCCCCGTCAAGATATATCCGGCAGGTCCTGGAGGGCAGACCGACGAGTCACAGACCTCAGGGAAGACCTCAAATCAGATGGGAAGATAACGTCGATGCTGATGCGAAGAGGTTGGGAATGCCCGACTGGCGAGATGCCTACCAGGAGAGACCCGAATGGAAAAAGGTTCATAATGCGGCGATAGGGCTCCAGGTCCTGTAAAAGCCAGATGTGTGTGTGGGTGTGTATTATTATCGAGTCCCTATCTTAATAATATCAACACCTTCTTGGTAAAAACTATTGTCTACTCTGCCTTCTTCATTTTGTCTGGGGACTACTCATACGCATCTTGAGCTCTCAGGTCTGGCTGGTAGAGCAAACCCCCGAGCAATTTTTTCTAAAACGAAAATCTTACCCAATTACGTTTAATTTGGGTTCCTTACAACATTACTAAAAATGCATTTTTGTAAAAATTTTGGGTTGACGGTTAACCCACCATAAGATATCGCTTCTCTATTCGTTAAACATAGGCTTATACTGATTCCAGCTCCCGGTACGCAGTTGTCATGCCGTATGCTACAGGCCTGATGCCTGTGGACTAGTAGTCAACGTCGGTAATTCTGTACTATGCAGATCGGTTGAGCTATGCCCATCCCAATCTTGCATGGAGATATACTCTTTTGAACCGCTGCCTGAGCTGCAACGGTTTAAAAGAGTATATCTCCATGCACGATTGTGATGGACATAGCTCAGTTGACTTGCCTAGTACAGAATTGGACCTCGTTGTCGCTCCACTTTTTGATTTTCGGGACAGTTTTAATTTTCATTTTCCAGTATTTATCCATCTCGTTTTCGACTACACTTGCTGCTATCGTGTTTGCCGGATCATCCTCGATTAAATATAGTACCAAATAGTACACAGTAAAAAATATTATGTAAATATGTTCTAAGAGGTCCACATAAATTTTTTATGTTGTTTCTCCCATAAGGCAAACATAAAACAAAAACAACATAAAAATTATGTGAACCTGGTTATGTTGATTTATGTTGATTTTGACATAAAATTTTTTACTGTGTAGGGCAGATGAAATATGTCGCATCTCTGGTTGTATCAGATCTCAACTTCCTTATTTTTTTTCTTCTGTCTCTCTTTAGCTTTCGAATTTATGTCTAGTTCTGTTTTTCCTATTTGTCGCTCCCCGTCAGGACTTAACAATTTCTAAATGTTTAAAACTTGTAGCGATAAGCTTTATGGAAATCGATTTCAAACAAACTTCAAAAGATTCCAATTTGCTTCAGCTTCTGTCGTCGGGGTAAGAGGTTAAACTCCCAGCGGAATTAGTGTAAACACTTGAACTCGATATGTGACAACTGCCAAAGAATAAAGTGGATTTCTTTGTGAATGTAAAACATATCTTCAACACACTTTTTTGCTAACGTCCAAAAAAAAAAAAAAAAAAAAAAAAAAAAGGAATCAAATAAAATCTTGGTTTGAAACTATTTTTTTATTATTACAAGGCAAGTAAATATAAGAAGAAAAAAAAATGCTTGGCCGAAACACAACCGTGTGAAAAACGGTAATATTTTTTTTCTTTGAAAGAAAGAAGAATCGTCCCGCAGGAAAAAAGCCTTGATTTTACGGAGCAAAGGGCTAGTAATCGATATAACCCCTTTTTGTACCTCGAGAATCAAACTTTCCGGGAAACCGGGACTTAAATCGTCTGATATTCCACAGCTATACTGTATTTTAATTTTTTTAAAAACCATTTTTCACTGAAATCTTGATCGTACATAAAAAAGAAAAGGAAATTCCAGATAAAGCTCGTGTTACATGCTATTAAAAATTTGACTGCCGTCGGGAAGGTGTACAAAATATTCAAAGGCTTTCAACTGAACAACAAAACCCCATTATTTAGAGGAAAAAAAGGCTTTCCCCCAACAAGCTAAGAAAAGCAAAAAAAAAAAAAGTCGCCGACAATAAAAAATATATCAGCTTGACAAAAGCAAAAGCTTTGTCCCATATATTCTTTTTTTCTCGTCAGCTTATTTATCGCACCACCGGATGAACGTGCTTCGTGTTGTCTTCAGGATGCCTTTCGAATCATTATTTCCATCCAAAGCGATTTTCAACCTGGGAAAAAAAAGCTGAAGGATTAAGTAACCGGAGATGAAAATTACGAGTTACTTTTAAGCGAAAGCGAGAAAAGTTTATTTCCTGAGCGTTTCCCTCCGTAAATTGCAGTCTTCCTCGGAAAATAAAAGTGTGTGGTGATAGTGCAGTTCTTTTACGGTTTTCACGGAATGGCGAATTCAGGCCAGAAGTTCAAAACTCTTCCGGAGACGGTTGGAAAGGCGAAAACCCCATCCACTTGAATAATTAGACTAAGTTATTAAATAGTTTAATTGGGAACGAGACAGGAAAGAAGGGAAAGACGAGATTATTAAGAAACTGTAAGAAGAGAAAGGAACTCAAGTCGGAGAGAAGTAAAAGAAAGACCGGAAAATGCTACGGTAGAGAGCTGAAAAGACTGTTGGAAGGTAGAACTGAGAATTTGGCATTCCAGGAAAATCGTAAAAGTATGTGTATTCATGTGAAAAAAAATTAAAGAAGTAAATATATTTAAGATGGTGAAATTGCAGAAGACTCCTAGAGTCCTTATCCAGATCAAAATCTCCCGGGGCAATACTTTTTGCAAGATGGCCATGAGACTACGCTTAGAAAAGAAAGTGGCTAATGCGAAAACAAAAATTTCTTGTGGCAAGACATTTTCTTAAAAATAATTCAAAAACAATAAAGGTATCTTGTCAAGAAAAAGCCTGTCAGTTGTCATGACGCATTTTTGTTTTGCTATTTGAAACACTCCGCTTTTTTTGCAAGACAAAACTTGTTCAAACTAAAACTTCGCATTCCTTCCTATTGACTGAAATTGTCGAAAGTTAAACATAGATGAGCGCCCCCCGCATTTGTAAGCAATACATTTTCTGTCTCTGTCACTCCTATGGAATTTAATTGGTACTAAATATGGTGATCATTCAGAGACATGTTGCGTCTCTCAAGATCACAGCGCCGCCAATGGCCCGTTTTGGAACTAAAATGTTCGTAGTTAAGCGGGACATGAACGGCATGGGAAGTTTCCGGACCTGTCTATACGATGGCACTAAATATATCGATCATTCAGGGACATGTCGAAAGAAAAAGGAGAATCGGCCGGAAAAACCTATCGTGGCTGCGTAATTTAAGAGCTTGGACCGGTTTAAGCGTCGTGGAGCTTTTCAGAATTGCCCTTGATAAAGATGAAAATAAAAATCTCATTAATGGTCGCCTACGCCTGGACACAGGTACGGCACCTTAAGAGGAAGAAATATGATGGCAGCCGATGATATATGTCGCATCCACGATCGTAGAGACAGGTCCGGAAACTCCTATCCCTTATGGGGGATCTTGTCCCACTTAACTACGCAAAAATTAGTTCTTTTTTTTTACCACCGTAAGCGCTACTTTTTCGCGAGACGCTTTTTGATTGGGATCGTTGAGATTTGTAAACAATGATGGCTTCACACAGCCGTTTAGATGTCTATACGGCCATAGTCCCGATGATCCATGTTGCGTCTCTGAAGATCGCAACACCATCAATGGCCTGTTTTAGAATTAAAGTGTGCGTGGTTAAGCGGGACAAGAACGGCATGGGAAATTCCCGGACCTGTCTATACGGCCGTGGTCTCATCTGCTGTTAAATAGCTGTGCGTTGGAGGTGAACTAACGTATCTCCATCGTAAATATGATTGGAGATAGTCTGTTTCGAGTGTTGATTAAAATCACGTGATCATGCGGGTGCAAGTTTACACGCTTATGTTGCCGTAAACTTGAGGTCACGTGACACTTCCACGAAACGTCGAAACAGACTCACTCCAATCATATTTACGATGGAGGTACGCTAGTTCATCTGCGACTCACGGATAGGATCTCTACTATAAATACGTTGCATACCGAGTTGCATACTTTTATGTTTGAAGGAGAAGAAGGAATTCTGTCATATAAGGCTTGTGTTAGGACTAGTTTTATTTTTATTGCAATACGTGTATGATTAGCTTTGTATAGGTAGGTTTTTCCTGCTATAACAGTAGGATGTCTCTTATTTTGCCAATGACGGAATTCTAATGGTGCCGCCCCCTAAAATATTCCCAAATAATTCAAAAATAACGTGTGCAAAGTTTGGGGTCTCCACCTAAACGCGAAGTGGTGCCTGTAACAACGTCATTTTTCCCATTTAAAATACATGGGAAATTTTCTTACTTTACTTTTTATTTTTTTTCTCAGTAAATAGCTAGTCGAAAAATCTGCCGTCGGTCCAAATTATTATTTATATATATGCCTTTGAATTTGAACAAAAAACCCGTCCAACTTTTTTTCCGTGCGCAAGGAGGAACCTTCAAATTTATGTAAAATTCAAAACAGTGCTGTTCCCCATTATCTACGAAAAAAAAGTTGGACGAATTTTTTGTACCTAGATTCAAAGGCATATATATAAATAATAATTTGGACCAACGGCAGATTTTTCGACTAGCTATTTACTGAGAAAAAAAATAAAAAGTAAAATAAGAAAATTTCCCATGTATTTTAAATGGGAAAAATGACGTTGCTACAGGCACCACTTCGCGTTTAGGTGGAGGCCCCAAACTTTGCACACGTTACTTTTGAATTATTTGGGAATATTTTAGGGGGCGGCACCATTAGAATTCCGTCATTGGCAAAATAAGAGACACCCTACTATAACAGATGTAGCCCTTCCTGCCTAACAATTTGTTTAGCTTTGGCCTTTTTGATAGAGCAAAATCAAATTTCCGGAAGTCGGTAAACCTCTGACAAGGACTGGTTACAAATTCCTTTTTATTTTTTCATCGAAATTTATTTCCTCCTAATTTTGAAATTACACACTACACCAGATTATCGATTTATGTTTGTTGCGGTTTTACTTCCCCAAGTTCAGAAGTCTAACCGCGAAAACCTCACTTTGCAGAGAATATTTTTACCCGATTACTAATTTTTAGCTTTTTTGAAACATGAATGGGAAGCAGAACGAATATAAAAGCTTTTAAAAAAGGAAAAAAAAAATAATATTGTCCTTTATGCAGCAGACTGTAAAGATGAAGTAGTAAACGAAACAAACTTCAACTATTTCACTTATTAATGGGTCTTGTTGACTTAAAACAGATGTGTATAACCATGTTTCCGGAATAGCAAACGTTTACATTTAGAGAATAGAAAAACCGCAAAATTAAATGAGAATAAGTAATTATATGAATGGACGGAAAATCCAAAACCTGCTTTTCATTTGACCTTATCCGCAGCAATTTTAATCATTGCGCTCAGAGCGCCATTTTGAATTAACAATTTTTCAAATTCTTCTGTTTTCCCGTCCGTAATCATTTTTTTTTCCTATTTGTTTAATGCATAATGATGCAACCTGCTCGTTTTTACGGCTTTCGGCTTTTTTTAAAAAAATTTTTGAGTGAAAACGTCATTTTCGGAAGATAATAAATGACATCCATATATGTCAAGACGACTTTATGAAATGAAAACAAAATATATCTCCGGCGAATATACCTCATTACACTTTGACAAATTAATCTACCCTTCAAGTTGTCGGAGGAAAAATTGAAAATCCAGCTCGGTTAATTAAAGTTAATTTATATTAGGGCTTTGTCAACGGTTTCCTCCTACTCGGTTACATTATTCCTTTGCTTATTATATATAAATTAAAATTAAGTACTTTTCTCTTATGCGAATAATGAATATCGTTATTGCGTTGTTCCAAGCCCTTATTGTTTTTCTTAGCGGAAAAATTTCAGTGAGGGCGATGAAGTAAAACGGGGATGAGTTAAGTTACCTGAAAAAACATTTGTCCAAAAAATTGTTGGAAGGAAAAATTGTAAGGTGGGCGTCGAGAATTTCGAAATAAGGAAAAACGTTTCCACCTATCTTTGTTCAAGATGGAGCGGCTTGTGTCACGTACTCACTTTTCATTATAAACTTCTTAACCGACATCCTATTTGTTCCGTTGCAGATGTGTTACGGAGGCAGCTAAGCAGAATAAGAGAATGCGAGAAACCTGAGATAAATATTTCGTTCACTTTTCACACATGAAAGTTGCTGGAGGCAAGCCCAACGCGAAAACGTTTGAAGCAAGATACAAGCAACAAGGGAAAGGACGTGAGTACGTTTGAAAATCAGTTTTCCTTATAAAAAAGTTATGAAGTGCACTCTGATGCATTTCCAATCGACAGACCACTGGCGTCTTTTAAAAATTTACGGTACAAAAATCGTGCTAGGATTATTTTTAACATTGGTTCAATTTTAAAATCTTGTTTGTGTTCAAAGATGTCGTTTTGGACGAATGGTCATGAAAAATGTCTTGAAAAACTGTATGACTGGTTAACTCACTCAAAACTGGTTACTCTTTCTGCTGATCTATCCCAATCAAAAAAACTCGTGGATGAAAACTGGTGGAATACAAGTGGATTTTAAGACTTTTTCCACCAGTTTTCCACCAGTCATCCACGATCCACCAATTTTCGCTTCCATTCAATTTACACCAGCTCGTGGATTATTGGTGGAGAACTGGTGGAAATTTCGTGGAAAATTGGTAGAAAAAGTTTTACAATCCACGTGTACTCCACTAGTGGAATCCACGTGAATATTTTGTCTCGGATGTCTTACACCTACGAAACCTCGTTGTAGTTGATAATTTTGACTGTCAAGTTTGAACCTGACAATGCTAGGATCAAAATTAACATCGTCAGGTTTAAACCTATCCTTGTCAAGTTTCAGCTTGACATTATCATGTTTGAACGTGTCAATGCCAGTCTGAAATCGCATTTTGACAGAAAACGCATCTTCACAGCATTTTGACCTTTGAAAACGCATCTTCACAGAAAAAAAAATTCGGTTCCTGTTACTGAATGTTTAGTTGGGTCCTGTGACGTCCAAACATTTCAGTTGATAATACCGAAAATCGATTAATTGTTACTAAGTTTTCGTAACGATTAATAACGCTTAGTAATAATTACCTAATTTTTAGTATTTACAAAGGATTTAATAAAAATTCTCAAACGATTAGGGAATCGTAAGCACTGTAGATGGAACATTCGTTCCGAAAAGTCCTTTAGTCCAGTCAATCTAGCTGAAATTTTTGGGAATAAGAGAAAAATTCCGAACAGAAATTTTTTTTGGTTAAAAGCTACTATATGGCCTAGAGTTCTTACATAAAAAAAGTCAACCAAATTCCGACATGCGTTTTGCAATGGCAGCCTCAAAAAGGGGTATTTTTTCGGTTTTTCGCATATAGAAAAGAAACTTGGACCCAGATTGAAAATTCGTCACGGCCATAAAATTCTCCATAAAATTCTGCGTCTGATGGTATATTTTCGGATTTTTTTCCATAAAGTCAACCCCGAACGAGAAAAGATTTAAAAAAATTCAAAAATGGCCAAAATATGCTAAAAAATACATCCATTTTCATTAGGGTGTCTCTTATTTTGCCAATGACGGAATTCTAATGGTGCCGCCCCCTAAAATATTCCCAAATAATTCAAAAATAACGTGTGCAAAGTTTGGGGTCTCCACCTAAACGCGAAGTGGTGCCTGTAACAACGTCATTTTTTCCATTTAAAATACATGGGAAATTTTCTTGTTTTACTTTTTATTTTTTTTCTCGATAAATAGCAAGTCGAAAAATCTGCCGTTGGTCCAAATTATTATTTATATATATGCCTTTGAATCTAGGTACAAAAAACCGGTTCAACTTTTTTCCCGTAGGTAAGGAGGGGCCTTCAAAATTTATGTAAAATTCAAAATAGTGCTATTCCCTTTATCTACGAAAAAAAAGTTGGACGAGTTTTTTGTACCTAGACTCCAAGGCATATATATAAATAATAATTTGGACCAACGACCGATTTTTCGTTTAGCTATTTACTGAGAAAAAAAATAAAAAGTAAAATAAGAAAATTTCCCATGTATTTTAAATGGGAAAAATGATGTTGCTACAGGCACCACTTCGCGTTTAGGTGGAGGCCCCAAACTTTGCACACGTTATTTTTGAATTATTTGGGAATATTTTAGGGGGCGGCACCATTAGAATTCCGTCATTGGCAAAATAAGAGACACCCTAATTTTCATTAAAATCAAAAAAATCAAGATTTTTATCGGGAGTGAAAATTTTGGGTTGCTTGCCTGAAAGTAGACTAATTATAAAGCGTAACCATGTATTTTTCGATTTTTTTTCTATTTATATACCTGGGGGTGTAGACGTTCGAATGAAAATAAAAAGACCGAGTTTTAGCACGAAAACTTTATTGAGAGCGAACCGTACAAAATGAATGCGAGATAAAAACTGAAAGTACAATGGTCAGGTATCGAGTATATAAGAGGTCGTGGAACCTTCTGGAACCTTAAAGAATAAATAAGAATATTAGAGAACGTTAAAGAAAAAGAAAGAAAGTTTTAAGGTTCGAGAAACCTCCACATTACAATAGGGGTAGTTACACAATAGTCGCATTTAACGGTTGAATGAATTTTCGATACCTGTTTTTAAAGATCATTTTATTTTTCATTTTATGTGTCCCCACATCACTCCCCCCCTAGAGGAGCGCTAAGCGAGGCGATAATCCCGTTCTTTATCAGGGAGAATATCTGTCCGGAAAGCGCACTCGACGTCCATAACGGGTTTGCCTTACTACGGATGGATCGGAGGCACTAGGTGTGGCTGTAGAGGCGGCTGTCCGAGTGGCCGGAGTAGAAGTTCTGGCCCGTTCCGTTGTGTCACCACTGTGCGTCGCTCGTGTCGCTTGAGGGTCGTTATTTGATGTGTTTTCGTGCAGTAAAAATGCTGGTTTCAGCCTGTCGATAGAAACTTCCTGTTGACCACGGGGAGTGAGAATAAGAAATGACTTTTCGCTTCGTTTTAGGACTTTATATGGGCCATCGTATACCGGGTGAATGGACTTTCTGATGGCGTCGTGACGCAAGAATACGTGACTGGTGGTCTGAAGGTCCTTGTGAACAAAAATCTTCTGTTTCGAATGGTGCCTCTGAAGGATCGGTTGAATGTTTTGCATATTTTGTCGGAGCTTGGCGACAAAGGTTGGGATGTCTGTTGTGGCTGCAGAAGTGTCAAAAAAATCAGAGGGCAGACGCAGTCCCTGTCCAAAAACGATATCAGCCGGTGAAACATCGACTTCAAGTATGATGCTTGCTCGCAGACCAAGGAGAATTGCTGGCAGGGTGTCTGTCCAGTTGTCGGTGAGGTGTGCTCTAAAGGCGGCTTTAAGATTTCGATGCCAGCGTTCGATCTTGCCATTTGCCTGTGGGTGATAGGCTGTCGTTTTGATATGGTGTATTCCGAGATATTTGGTTAGTTGTTTGAAAAGTTCGCTAATGAATTGTCCACCACGGTCACTTGAGATCCTCTCAGGTACTCCATATCGGGCTATCCAGTGCATATATAAAGCATGGGCGACTGTGGGTGTTTCCATATCTTCGATTGGAATGGCTTCAGGCCATCTGGAAAATCTGTCGATAATAGTAAGTAAATAGCGACAGCGCCTGGATGTCGGCAATGGTCCGACGAGGTCGACGTTCAAATGTTCGAACCGTTTGGTAGGTGCATGGTATTGTCCCAGGGGAGCGATGGTATGACGACTGACTTTGGCACGTTGACATGGAATGCATGTTTTGGCCCAGAGAGAACAATCTTTGTTAATTGATGGCCAAATGTATCTACGTCTCATCATTTTGACTGTTGCACGACGACCAGGATGCGAAAGGTTGTGAACGGACGAAAAAAGTTTGAACCGCAAATGTTCAGGAACATAGGGTCGTGGTGTACCAGTCGACTCATCGCAGATAAGCTCAGTGCCGTTTGGAAGGTGTACCGTTACGATGCGTAACGAAGGTAAAGATTTGACGACTTCCAGTTCGGGCTTTTGCTTAAATGCGTGAGTGAGAGGCTCGTGATCGGTATATATGATAAAGTCTCGTCCTTCAAGCATGTATCGAAAGTGTTTGATTGCCAAGTAAATAGCGAGTAACTCGCGGTCATAAGTTGCGTATTTTTGCTGACCGGAAGACAGCTTAGCTGAGAAAAATCCTAGCGGTTCTCGGCGCCCTTGGTTGATTTGATGGAGAGCGGCTCCTACGGCAAAATCCGACGCATCCGTCATTAGGATCAGCTTGGGATCCGGGAGAGGGTGAGCTAAAAGAGTGATTTGGCTGAGAGCGTCTTTAGCTGCATCAAATTGTTTAATAAGATCTTCAGTCCAGTTAATGAGAGTCTTGTCCTTCTTCTTATTGGATGAAATCAAGCTGTTGAGGGGTCCTAAGACGTGAGCTGCGTGGGGGAAAGAGCGATGATAATAATTTACCATTCCGAGAAAACGGCGTAGCTCTTCGACAGTATTTGGGCGTTTGTATTCTTGCAGAGCCTTTATGCGATCAGGCAGCGGCTCGATGCCTCTCTCCGAAACTAAGTAGCCGAGGAAAGATAGTTCCTTAGCGCCGAAAACGCATTTAGACACATTAATTGTTAGATTGTGGTCATGTAACACTTGTAACACTTGTTTTAAATGTTCGATATGTTCTTCTTCGTTTTCGGAGGCTATTAAAAGATCGTCGATGTAGATGAAAACGAAGTCAAATTCTCTGAAGATGGAGTCCATATAACGTTGGAACGTTTGTGCTGCATTGCGGAGTCCGAACGGCATGCGTACAAATTCGAAGAGACCAAAAGGTGTGATTATGGCTGTCTTCGGGATGTCTTCGGGCGATAACGGGATATGGTGGTAAGCCCGGACCAAGTCGATCTTTGAAAATATCTTTTTGCCGGCGAGTTGGGAGTTAAAATCCTGTATGTGCGGCAAAGAATACCTGTCGTGCACTGTGACTCTATTAAGCATACGGTAGTCACCGCAGGGTCGCCATGAACCGTCTTTCTTAGAAACCATGTGAAGTGGGCTGGCCCATTCGCTTTTGGATGGTCGGCAAATCCCGAGGTCTACAAGTTCTTGGAAGACGCGTTTGGCTTCGGCGAGCTTGTCGGGGGGTAAGCGCCTCATTTTCGCTGCGATGGGAGGCCCTTTGGTGTGGATGACGTGCTCTACGTTTGCCGTCGAAGGTTTGCTGTAATTTTCCTTGAGGACACCGGGAAATTGTCTCAGTAAATCGTGGTAGTTCATTTCGGGAGAAAGTATATGCACTGACGGCTGGTCGCACTTCTTGTAGGTTCCGTTCTGTTTGAGTCCTGTAAGTGGATCGATTAGTCTCTTGTTGCGAACGTCAACGAGTAGGCCGGAGTGAGCTAGAAAATCGGCTCCAAGAATGGGAGTTTTTACATCCGCGATGATGAACGGCCATCGGAAGGTTCGCCGCAGTTTCAGGTCCATTTCTAGCAGCTTCTCTCCGTAGGTGTTGATGATGGTACCGTTTGCCGCGAATAATTGTCTGTCGGTAATTTTGGACTTAGGGAAATACTTTTTGGGCAGTACGGACTTATCCGCGCCGGTGTCTACGAGTAAGGTGTATCCGGTGGCGAGGTCGACAACGAAGAAGCGGACGGACGATCGCCGTTCATCGGAGGCCGCCATCACCGATGAACGCTCTAGTTTTCCGTTTGGAAGTTGCAAGGTTTGGTGCATTTTTTGGCTTTTTTACCAAACCGGTAGTGGTACCAGCACAGTCCGTCGTCATCGTTTCGGTTCCGAGATTGTGAACGAGGGCGAAAGCTACGATCGTACGGAGACGGAGATCTGCGACGCGAACGACTTTGGCGTTGCTCTAGGGCGTCAATGCGAGCCCCCAAGCGCGTTTCCATGCTTTGAATGAGTTTTTCGAGCTCGCTTGTTTGCGAAACTGCAGAGATGCTTGGTTGGGGTCCAACTGTCTCTTGTATCTTATCCGCCATTTCCGCGAGATTCTGGAGTGTGTCTGAGCTTGAAGCCAAAATGACTCTGATGTTCGGTGGCATTTGTTCTAGGAAAATGCTTTTTAAAAGGCCGTCCGGGGCATTGGCTCCGCCTAAGCGTTTCATTTCTCGAAGCAATGCTGTGGGTTTTTTGTCCCCGAGATCCAAATCTGTAAGTAACTTTCTGAGTTTTTTCTCTGTGGAGTCCTGGTATATGTTTATTAACCGTTTCTTTAAATCCGTGTATGGTGTTTGTAAAGTTTCATGATCTAAAACAATATCAGAAACTTCCGCGAGCACTTCGATGTCGAGTACACCTACTACGTAGCTAAATTTGACTTTTTCGGATGAAATATTGTGTCTTTTGAACTGCAATTCTGTTTGCACAAACCAAAGATCCGGGTGAGTTTTGGGAAACGTTGTCAATTTCAAATGCTTTTCCGTCACTACACTAATTTCTTCGTCGTCCGGCATAATGGACTTTTTTTTTTTTTTTTTTTTTTTTTAAACTACGCTAACACTGCACAAAACGTTGCTGGTTTGCCACCGTCGGGGTCACCAATTGTAGAGGTTCGAATGAAAATAAAAAGACCGAGTTTTAGCACGAAAACTTTATTGAGAGCGAACCGTACAAAATGAATGCGAGATAAAAACTGAAAGTACAATGGTCAGGTATCGAGTATATAAGAGGTCGTGGAACCTTCTGGAACCTTAAAGAATAAATAAGAATATTAGAGAACGTTAAAGAAAAAGAAAGAAAGTTTTAAGGTTCGAGAAACCTCCACATTACAATAGGGGTAGTTACACAATAGTCGCATTTAACGGTTGAATGAATTTTCGATACCTGTTTTTAAAGATCATTTTATTTTTCATTTTATGTGTCCCCACAGGGGCAGGGGGGTCCAAACATGGGTGGTACAGTCAAAAAATTAATATAAGTTTACAATTTCGAACACGATCACTTTGATTTGGTTGACAACCCTATTACAGGGTTTTTGGGATCAAATTTGAGAATTTCACTGTCGGGAAACTGGGGGGGCGGAGCTCGGGGCCCCATTTTCCTGTAAAAAAAAAGTAACTTAACTACGAAAACTAACTTTTAACTTCTTATTTGGCTGGATTTAAATCATAAAAGTCATCTTTTATTAAAAATGTTGTAAGGGGCGTAGCCCCAGTGGGGCCCCAATTTAAAGAATTATGGTGAAGTTGATTTTGGAGTCGATTTCTATGTTTTCGGAGCTGTAGATTTCATTTTTAGCATCCAATTTTTTTTTCGACGCTTCTTTTGGGTATATCGCAAGTTGATTTAATTCCTTAAAATTTGCTGTGTGGGACCGACAGTTTAACGCCGGTTACAAACGGCTACTTGATTGATTTTCGTAGCAATTACCCTTGGAGGTTTGCCATTGCCTACCAACTGTTGATTTACTAACTAGCGCACTAGTTTCACCTCAGAAAAATTCCTAACTCTGAACTAGGATAGAAGCACGACGCGCCGCGCCGCATCTCATGACTGAGAGTCGAGCGCTACACTACTACGAGAGCCAAAATAATTATTAAAACTTAAATCAAAAACAAGACTGTGATCAATAACACCTTTCTGACGAAAAATTCCAGAATATTAGGAACGAGCCAACTTACACTTTTAGGGATATACCCAAAAGAAGCGTCGAAAAAAAAAATTGGATGCTAAAAATGAAATCTACAGCTCCGAAAACATAGAAATCGACTACAAAATCAACTTTACCATAATTCTTTAAATTGGGGCCCCACTGTCCTCCTCGGGCTACGCCCCTTACAACATTTTTAATAAAAGATGACTTTTATGATTTAAATCCAGCCAAATAAGAAGTTAAAAGTTAGTTTTCGTAGTTAAGTTACTTTTTTTTTACAGGAAAATGGGGCCCCGAGCTCCGCCCCCCCAGTTTCCCGACAGTGAAATTCTCAAATTTGATCCCAAAAACCCTGTAATAGGGTTGTCAACCAAATCAAAGTGATCGTGTTCGAAATTGTAAACTTATATTAATTTTTTGACTGTACCACCCATGTTTGGACCCCCCTGCCCCCAGGTATATAAATAGAAAAAAAATCGAAAAATACATGGTTACGCTTTATAATTAGTCTACTTTCAGGCAAGCAACCCAAAATTTTCACTCCCGATAAAAATCTTGATTTTTTTGATTTTAATGAAAATGGATGTATTTTTTAGCATATTTTGGCCATTTTTGAATTTTTTTAAATCTTTTCTCGTTCGGGGTTGACTTTATGGAAAAAAATCCGAAAATATACCATCAGACGCAGAATTTTATGGAGAATTTTATGGCCGTGACGAATTTTCAATCTGGGTCCAAGTTTCTTTTCTATATGCGAAAAACCGAAAAAATACCCCTTTTTGAGGCTGCCATTGCAAAACGCATGTCGGAATTTGGTTGACTTTTTTTATGTAAGAACTCTAGGCCATATAGTAGCTTTTAACCAAAAAAAATTTCTGTTCGGAATTTTTCCTTTATTAGGGCTAGAATGACCGGACTACTTCTGTTATACACGGTAAAAATTTTATTAGTGACATAATTAGTTTTTAAAAGTGACATAATTTGCCTGTAGCCTCGAACAAAACACTAAAAACAAAAGAAAGTTTTATGGACAATAATATTCAATTTTTTTTTTTAACATAAAAAATGTGTAGCCCTTTTTTTGCAAGTTTACATAAACTTTTTTACCGTGTAGTTAATCGAATTAAATTTATTACGGCCTAGTTTGGGAATTTTTATTAAATCCTTTGTAAATATTTAATTGGATCGTAGTCCGTCGTCCGTCATAATCCTAATTTTTAATATTATCAACTCAAATTTTTAGACGTCACAAGACCCAACTCATCATTGAGTAGCAGAAACCGAACTTTTTTCTCCGTGTTGTCAGAAGGGAATGACCGGAATATTTTCTGTTGAACCGGAGAGAATTGAAAAAGCTATGCGTAGTATAAATGATGACTTTCGATCAATGAAAAATTGAAGATGGAAATTTTGAGCTTGCCATTGTCAAGTTTGAACTTGCGATTATTATGTTGGAACTTAAAATGTCAGGTTTAAACTCGATTATGTTTCGTTTGAACCTGGCATTGTCAGGCTCAAACTTGACTGTCAACAAATTAGCAATAAACAACGGCCCTTTAGATTTACTATAATTATTTTATTAATGAAATTAAATTTATTTTAGATTTATTATATTATAATTATTTTATTCAATGGTTCGATTTATCTTTCGCCACTTCCGATTTAACTTTTCAACTGATTTTCTATGTTTATCTTATATGGTTCACGAACTTATAATCGTGATTTTCTTAATAAGATGATCCATATCCCGTTAAAAATAAAACAAATAATTATTTTAATTTAATAATTTTTATTAAATTTTATTTTAAAAGCTAAATGGACGAAAGGTTGACAAAGTTATCTCGGCTGGCAAACCTGTTTGCGTCTCTGGGTTATTTCTCCGTATAGTTTTGAACATAGGATTGGGTATTTCTTTTTTGATGTATGAATTGATGTTGGGTTCATTTTTTCCGTCAAAGCTCATATTCGAAACATTTTATATGATATAATAATTTAACTGTAAAACTATGCAAGTTTGAGGTACTGATACGCAGTTACGAAAATTAAAAAAAAAAGGTAAATCATAATCATAAGCATAAATTCCTAAACCTTAAAAACAAATAGACCATTTTAAATAAAAACACAATGCTTACTTTCCATTAACAAGAAGAAAAACGTCACGATAAAAATAAAATAAAAAGAACCAAGGGAAAAAAAAATGAGGTTCATTTTCATATTCTCATTTTTTTAACGGGTTTCCGTTACATCACACAAACGATTCCGTCCCTCAATACGATTTTAATCAAATTTAAAAGATTCCTTTTCTTTTCCTTTCCTTCCTTCCCTTTCTTTTTCTTTTCTAATAAAATTTACCTTTTTGTCAAAGGATTTAAGAGAGAGGAGAGAGAAGTTGGATTTTCAAATATTTCGATTTCATGTTCGGCTCCATAAAAGATATTTTGTAATCCAAGGAAACCACCTGCTGCTATTGCTGCGCTGCGTCTTACACGTTATTTTTCTTCAAATAAAAAGTAACTCGTCGTTCGTGTAGAATTTTTTTTTTATCAATTTCTTGTTTTTCTTTATCTATTTCGCTTTTCCGGATTCAGTTCTTTCACATGTTTTTTTTTTTTTTTTTTTTTTTAATTTTCTAAAACCGGAGAAATACTATGAATTTTGTTGCACATACACATTGTTTGTTATGAGGGTGCGTGCAATACCGAGTTTTATACCTAATTTTTTTTTCCGGCTGCTTTCGGCTCCATTGCTTCGAAATGGTCTTTGTTATTATTATTTTTTTTCTTATTTTTGAGACCTCGTTCGAACTAAAAAAAAAAAATTTGCATGATTTGTTTTTTGAAAAAACGGTCGAAGTCAAACTTTGTGTTCGGACCAAATTTTTTGAAATTTAATATTTTTCCGCTCCGAATTTCGCTTACGAAAGCGGAAAGACATTCAGAAAAAAAAAACGCGATGAATTATATATGTGAAGTCTGATTTTAAGAGAAAGAATCCTATTTTTCATGTCAAACTTTGTTTTAGTTCCAACTAGTGGGTTTGACCTCCATTCGGGCGATGAATGGAGTCGAAAGTGTACACTTTAAAAACGAAAACCGTAAAAGCGGAAATGAGGGAAAAAAAATCACGTTTCCTGCTTTAACCTTGTCTGTGATAAATTTTCTGAAACCAACTTTTTAAATGCTTTAGCGTGATTAGTTTTGTCCTGAGGGATTTTTTTTTTTTCACTGCGATAAACAATAAGCACATACATCGAGCTCGAATGAATGAGGAAAAAGTAAAATGAGCAAAATAAAATAAATGACTATGAATAACAAATAATTGAGAAATAAATCAGAGCGGAATGATGAGCAACATAGGATGAATGAATGAATGAATGAAGGGAAGGAGATGAGAACAGACTGAAGAGTCACTTAATATTAAATATTGAACAAAAGATTTTAATAGAACCTAAAAAGCGGAAATACCGGACGAAGAGCTTGGAAAAAGCGGAGGTGTACGGATGAACCCGAAGTAGAGCTGAAAAAACTGGACAAAAAAATTAACGAATTTCGTATTGGTGACAGAAATGGCGGACTGGTTTGCTCAATTCTTAACCCGGACGAATAAGGCTTGCAAAAATGTTTATATAAAGTGAAAAGTGAACATAACCAAAAAACGCTAGAGACATTCAGCACCTCTAGCGGATAAGTTTTGCGTCGGAAATCCCTATTGCAAGGTGAAAAACGTTTGAAATTTTCATTCAAGTAACAAAATGCGGGCACAGATCCTTTCTTTTATGCATCTCTTTACATCATAGTTGACTCGTAAGAGCTTTCACTTCTATTTTCAGGGTCTTTGATCATTCTGTCGGAAACCAAACAAAGCAGATATTTTTCGCTTCGTAAACTCGCGAAGTAAATAGCGTTTCGTCTCGGTTAGGTTTAAGTTACACATTACAAGACTGGATAAATAGAAAAAGAAAGCTGTTTACGCTTTTTTTTTTGTTTTTGTTTTTGCAAGCTGAAATAAGTTTTTAAAATGCTTTTTAAGTTGAAATTTTTTTGGAGTTGGAAGGATCATTTGTGCAGTTTGAAGAATGCGTGAAAAATAAGCCAAGGCCAAAAAACCCTTTTCAAAATGCAAAAAAAAAAAAAAGTAAATAAATAAATAAATAAATAAATAAATAAATAAATAAAAAATATAAAAATAAAGAAAATAAAAAAGTGACAAGAATTGGGACTTGATTTTTTTCCGTCTTTTTTTTATTAGTCCGGCAACAGATATCCGAGGGAAAAAAAAACTAACTCGAAATTCGGAACCAGAATTAAATTGCTTATTAAATTCGAATCGTTTTCCTATTCCCAACCAATGATTCAGGGATTTTATTTTATAGAGGTAAAGAAGTGCTGAATATCAATCAAACTCCCATTCTGTCTTTGTTTTTTATTGTTTCAAATTTTCGCTTTGGGCCTATGGGATAATTTTTCTTCAGTTTAGATAAATTTCTACGAAAAACAATCGTTTACTCCATTTTTACCGCCTTGCCTCCACTTATTGACTATCTGCTAGTGGTAGCATTAATCCGAGCATCAAAAAGCTAAAGTTAATTTTTTTATTGTTTTTATTTTGCAGCTCCACGGGGTCGTGCATAAATTACGTAAGCATGGGTTAGGCCCTTTTTGCACGCTTTATTCCATTTCGCCTATGCTTAGCTGATGAGTAAGATGTCAAATTGGGACCCCCTCCCTCCCCTAAATGTGCTTACGTAATTTATGTACGACCCCCACTTGCTGCCAGGAGCCAGCTCTAATCAGCAAAAAAAATCGAATTTTTTTTTTTTTTTTTTTACTCATATAACCTCTTTATCCTTGGATTAATCCTAGAAATGGCGACACGACTTAACATCTTTTTTTTAAAATTAAAACTCTCACGTTCAGCTTTCATCTTATTTTAAATTTTGAAATAAAAATATATGGAAAAAAATGGAAACAAAATGGGAGAAAAAATTATTTGCAGATTCCCAAAACGAAATCCTCTTGTTCCTTGGGTAGAAATAAAACATATTATATATATTCTCCTGGGAACTTACATATTTTATCATATTCTCAGGGAGAATGCATTGAAAATTACGTTATGTAGTTTGGGATCGGTAAGCTTTAGCTTAGTTCCTTGAAGTTAAAATTAGATATTCTTTATACGAGCATTTTGTTTTTTTTAACGATGAACAATTCAAAACATTTACATGTATTAGTAGCATAAGTAGCATGTAAAGATGCTATTAAAAAGGAATAACAAGAGGTGATGTTTATGAAAACGGCTTTTTGATGGTTCGTTATCAAACATTACGACGGTTTTATAAGTTGGTAAGAGAAACGGAAGAATTACTTCCATTTTTTTTTAAATAGATAATTACTGGTAAATTTTTGTTTATTTCCGTGCGTTTGAAGTCAACTAACGTGTATCTTCATTGCTGATATAATTGGAGATAATGTGTTTAGACTGTTTATGAAAATCATGTGACTACAAGTTTACTACCTCATGTTGGCTTAAACTCGTGGTCACGTGACACTTTCACGAAACATCGAAACAGACTATCTCCAATTATATTTACGATGGAGATACGTTATTTGACCTCCGACGCACGGATTTATCCGACTGTTTATTTATTTACTGACATTTTAATGAGGGTGGAAGTCTTGTAAAAAGACGAATATTGGCTGCTTATTGGACAAAATGAAAGTAAGCACGATTCGTTTAAAAATCGGTGACGGCAATAGCTTGATTAGGGACTGTTCAAGTAGTGTCAAGGGAACCAAAAAAAAAAAAAAAAAAAAAAAATTCTTCTAAGCGATGAACGTTATAGCGCTTTTCACACTGTTAGACGATTTTCAAAGTATAGGGTGTTGCGATTTTTGACCCCCCCCCCCCCCCCAATACTCCTCTCCGCATGAAATAGGCCTTTTCTTCTGGAAATTTAACATTGCACAAGATTTTCAAGGGCCCCTCCCCCTTTACCCCAACAATCCTTAAGCATTATATGTACGACCACTTTGCCTTAAGTCTTTCTTTATTCTTATTCTTATTCTTATTCTTATTCTTATTGTTATATGTTATATCTTATACTGATCCTTACTGTTGGGCTCACCATTGAACGCGAAATCGGATTAGTGCAGGCTACCGTAAAATTCAGGGGTGCGTTGACTTTCAAGTCAAAAGGTAGATCTAGCTGATTGTGTACTACCTGGTTTTGGCACCCCTACAAAAATCCTTAAAAGAACTCGCTTATCGTTCTTAACGTATAGAATTCGCTTGTCTAATAATACTATTTTAAGACAGTAGTGAAATCAAAGCTGGATTCGTTGTCTCGGGTTTTGTTTAACGGGTTACCAAAACAGGTTGCTTTGGTAACCCGTTTTGTCTCGTCTTGTGGCTCGGTCCTGGGAAGATCTGTCTGTCTGTGGGTGTGTCTGTCCAGGTGTCGATCTGTTCGCACCGAAAATTATTTAATTATTTTAATATTAAAATTTTAACTTTGAAAATTTTAAATAATATTTTGACTATTTTTTTTTCACTTTTGGTCTTTTTTAATGGTAAAATTAGACGACATGAACGAAAGCAAGGACTTAAAAGAATTCTTATAAATTTTATTTAACTTTTTTTTGTAAATGTTCGCTGTTTTTTTTTTAAAGTAAAATTTACAAGAAATTTTCTAAAAAATTTACAAGAAATTTAAAGTTAAATAATTAAAGTTTAGTTTATTTAACAAATTGAAATTTATTTGAATTGCCCATAAGAGCTCATGTAATCTAGGACGCATCATGTTAATAGGTTGCGAAGTTAAACCTACCTTCACTTCTGGTCGCCATTTTACTTCCTCAAAGCTAAAATTTTATTTTAAAATTAAACGACATGAAATAAAGCATGGACTTAGAAAATTTCTTGTAAATTTTACTTTTAAAAAAGTTATATTTTACATAATATTTGGACTTTTATATTTTAACTTTTGGCCTTTTTAATAGTAGAATTAGACGACATGAACGAAAGCAAGGACTTAGATTTCTTGTAAATTTTCAAGAAACTTAACTTTTACATGAATGAAACTTAAAGTTGCTAAAGCAAAGAAATTAAAAATTTCTTGAACTTTTTTTTTAAATTTTCGCCATTTTTTTTAAATATCTTTTTTTTTAAACATTAAAGTTAGAGATAAGTTATCGGGATTGGAACTAAAATTTAAACGATTATCTCAACAATTTTTTATTATCGCCAAACGTTGGGCGAATAAATAAACAAGAACTTAGAAATTTTAAAGAAAATGTTCACTATACATTTTTTAATTTTGTCCTTTTTCCTTTAGCCAAGAATATGAGCTAAAGCAACGTTTTAATATTAAAATTTTAACTTTGAAGACTTTAATTAAAATTTTGACTATTTTTTTCAACTTCTGACCGTTTTTATCAAAAATTTTAAGTTTTTTTCGTGCCAGGAAAAAAAAATTATACTTTTATCAAAAAAATCGAAATTTTGACCAAAAACGAGAAAAAAAAAGCCTTAAAATTTTTAAATCGTTTCATTGTTTAAATTTAGCAATATTAGGACAGTACCCCATAGACGTAGTTCTACGTAGGGATACGCCCCCATATCCCAGTCTAATTTTTTATTTATTTATTTATTTTATCCTTGTGTAGTTTGTTATGGAAAGAAATGAATGAACGTTTCTTCATTCATCCGGTGTAAAGGTCAAAGGACGTATAAAATCTCTGAAGCGAGAATAGCGTTTTCCAAATGCTCGAACAAGAGCAGATATTTTGATTTCAAATTCACGTACCGGGTTTCGTAAAATAAACCTTCGGGATCCGAACTAAACGAAAAGGAAAAGCTCGTCTACCGATATTTTACAAACCGAATCCAATTACAAAAATAGCTTTTTTTCACAAAATCGACTTGTAATCACAAAAGAGAATCCCACGAATCTCGACGACTAAATTAAATTTAGCTAATCGATTAAAGTATTGATTAATTGATATTTTCCGACACTTTAATCAAAACCAACAACCTTCTCTTTCTTCCCCCATCATTATCATTATTAAGTACTAAATTGATTTTATGGAAATTTAATTTTCGTCCGCATCACAAGAACAAATAAACTTTTGAGGTTTAATTGTCATTCCGGGCTCAGAAAATTAAGAGCGTCCGTCGGGTCAGTCTATTACCGAAAAGCAGACTTCGCTAACAAAATATTTTTTATTTTTATAAAGATATGGAAACCGGAGTTGAGCCGGGTTTTGCTTCGGAGTTATTTTCATCCTAAACACCTTCTTTCCATCATGTTTCAAAGAGGATTACTTCATAAGTAAGCTATTCACCGAATACCGTCGTTTCGTCTTTAGAATCAAAAGATTGCTTATACGCGTAATACACCGTAAACTGACTTCCATTCCAAAAAGGAAACATCTTTAAAAGGATGGGAAAACTTGCTGACCTTTTACGAC
Organism: Liposcelis bostrychophila; assembly: GCA_037577465.1. Taxonomy (NCBI): domain Eukaryota; kingdom Metazoa; phylum Arthropoda; class Insecta; order Psocodea; family Liposcelididae; genus Liposcelis; species Liposcelis bostrychophila. Next base: position 11,982,641 of record CM075212.1, read on the forward strand.
CCCTCAACATTTCCACTTCATTAAAAATTTTATGAAAACTAAAATTCGCGTAATCGATTTTCATTCAATATCCTTTTTCTTTAAGATTCCGGGAGAATTTAACTCGGGAGAGGAGAGATGCAAAAGGATTGATTTTCAAAATTAGGATAAAGTAAATCTCCGATTTTGAGGGAAATCATTTTAAACAAGCGAGTCCTTTTCCGAGATATATGGCATAACGTATATTCGGTCGTTAAATATAAATTATTTGAGATGTTGAAATGCTCCGAGGAAGATATATCAACCTTTAAATTAAGCACGATTATAAATTTAGTAGAAGTTTCGAAATATTCGAATGCCTATTTTATTGGAATTTTGAAAATCCCTTCGGAGATGAATTGGAATGAGTTTTGAACTAAAAAGAAAAAAAAATCGAAGATGAAAAATTTTCCGAGTTGCAATCCTACGATTTTGAGGTCGGGGGAGGGATTGTTAGTCTCGATCGGCTTTCTCCCTAATCCAATTTTCGGTACACCGGAAATGGTTTTACTGATTGTTCTAACAGTCGAAAATCCCATCATGCGTAAAACCAAAAGCACATGTTGAATCAGCCGATCAGAAGGTGGAATACAAAATGCAAATTGGTATTAGTTTGAGTTAAGGAACAGACTCGAGATATGTTTTGTTTCGATGTTCAAGAAAAAATTTTTTGATTTATTCCCTGAATATTTTTTTAAAGTTTTAATGTTTTTTTATTTTTACAGATTCAGACTGACGTATTTCACTGAGATGAGGAATTCCGTTGGCGCATTAGTGATATTTCCATTTGTCGGATTCCTCGTATTTTCTTTTGGTTTAGCCTTACATACGGAGCCTTGTAATACTAGCGTAAGTAAGCGTAATTTTAGTTACTTTTCTTTTCTTTTTCGGTGACGTTTTGTAAGTGTTATTGACAGAGCCGGGTTCTACACTAAGCAAAATTGGCAACTGTTTAGGGTTGCACGGCGTTAGGGGGCCGCAGGAAGAAAGGTAGATGTTTAAGCCCAGCTGAGCGTGGAAAGAAAATTTTATAAAGAAACAATCATTACTTAGTAGCAAAAGCTTAAAACAGAGATATGCAAAAAGCGTGATTCTTTAACCGGCCATGTAATACTACTATCACACAATCCTTGGGATATCATTACACGATGTGACGGTGTCACAATAATATTGCAAAGGAAAGGGGTTTTTGCAAAAAGTTCGATTTTGTGACAGCAAAATAAAAGTCGGCCCTTTTCAAATGGCTGGCATTTTTCCGGTCCGTATTTTATTACGAGAGTAGTCAGTATTTAACTTCAAATTGGTGAGTTTTTTATTAAATAATTGGTCAGTAAATAAATTTGATTTGGCTAGTTGTTCATTCTGTACTAGGCAGGTCAACTGAGCTATGTCCATCACAATCGTGCATGGAGATATACTCTTTTAAACCGCTGCCTGAACCGATTTTGAGCTGCAACGGTTCAAAAGAGTATATCTCAATACACGATTGTGATGGACGTAGCTCAGTTGACCTGCCTTGTAAAGAATTGTCGTTTGGTCAGTAAATTTTTTTTTTTTTTTTTTTTTTTTTACTATGTAATACTCTTTTTCGAACAAAGGATACTGGGCTGTAAAAAAAGGGGGGAACCATAATAAATGAATTATTAAGGTATAAAAGTATTAATCTGACTCTTGAAAAAAAGATTAATAAAAGTACTGCCTAAAGTAATTAAAATACTTATAAAAAAATTTAAGCCTTTTCAAATCTGAGAAATTGTATTACGTAACGCAAAATTTGCCATTTTTGACCCCACCCCCCCCCCCCCTTGTAACACACCCGTAACGCAACTTGTAACCCCCCTTCGTTATTACGTAACACGGGTTCTAACCCCCCCCCCCCCCTTAAAAAAAAATCGCTCATCTTTTCACTCTGAGTCAACGTGATTAACGTTTTAGAAGTCCAAAAAATTTTCAGTTTCATGATAAATAATCCGTTTTTAGGAGTTAAATTTTTTTTAAATCTTTAATTTGTTTATTTTGAAGAATAAAAGGTTCTAGTTCCTTTACATAACCGACCGGTCAGCCGGGTGGTGAAAATTTTTTAGCAATAAAAAAAAGTTTAATATTTTTTTTTTTGTTTCGGTATTTTACACATAAAAATGAGATCGAATCGCACCGAAACCGTGCCAAAACGCTTTGTTATGTTTAAAAGGTAAAGATTCGTTATTGAAAACGTATGAAAAAGGCTTTACTGTGCCTAAATTTAATAATTTTTTTTAATGTTTTCGAAATAAAAAAATAAAACGCCATTTTTCTTTTTGTTGTTGAAATAGTTCGTGGTTCCACCGCTAGAGCGCTGCACTAGTCTCTCGGAAATAAACATTTTTTTTTTCTGCGAAAACAATTAAATATTATCAAATATAAAAACTATTAACTGTTGTTCATGCATTTAATATCATGGAAATTTATCACTGAACAAAACGAAACGTTTTGGGTACGGTTTCGGTGCAGTTAGACCCCGTTTTCATGTATAAAATATTGGATTAAAAAAAATTTTTTTAACGTATTTTTTTATCGTTAAAATGTGTACACCGCCCGGCTAACCGGCCGGTTATGTAAACGAACTAGAACCTTAACAGGGAAATTTTTTTTTAAAAGAGTGAAATAAAATTGAAATAATTGAATTATCAATCAATATCAATATCAATATATTAAAAAATCCGTTGTTAACATAAAGAAAACATAAGATCTTGTCAAAGAACTAAAAAATTGGTTATTCAAAAAGAAAAAAAAAAAAAAAAAAAAAAAAAAAAAATGTTAAATTAAAAAAGTTAAATTAAACAGTAAGGCCTTTGAACTCAAATACCAAATATTCTTGAAGGGTGTAAAATGGGTTTTCCAGAAGTAAGATCTTAAGATGTTTGTTAAATTCTTTACTTGTTTGTAAAAGTTTGATATGGTTAGGTAGATGGTTAAATATAACAGTGTCGCGATATGTAATTTTACTAGTTTTTGCGAACAGATGAACATCTGATTTTTTTCTGGTGTTGTATTGATGAATTAGAGAGTTTTTTTTATAAATATCTGGATTGTTAAAGACGTAATTACACCGTTCAGAATAAACAGGTTGACAAGCGTTAGGATTTTATATTCTTTAAAAATAGGCCTGCAGGATTCGAAACGTCTTTTATTAAAAATAAGGCGGAGGCAACGCTTCTGTATCCGTAAAATAGCATGTATATGACTCGAGTAACCCCAGAACATAATACCGTACTTCATATGTGAATAAAAGTAAGCGTAATATAACGTTAATAGATTCTTTTCTGAAACCTCGTGTCGTACCATACGCAAAAGAAAGCAACATTTATGCAGTTTTCCACTTAAACTGTTAATATGAGATTCCCATGACAACTTATTATCTATCGTTAAACCCAAATAACATTTTTCTGTTACCTCATTAATAGTTGAACCATTGATAGAGACCGAGAAATCACCACGCGGAAGATTCTTGTCATTGATGATCATATAATCAGTTTTAATAGTGTTTGGAGATAAGGTATTATCAAGTAACCACCGACAGAGATTGGAAATAACTGAGTGAGTAAGTGATTTCAAATCGTCAAAATTAACTGCGGCTGCTGCGTTCGCCAAATCATCCGCATAACCGGTATGATTGGTGTCTTCAGTATCAACGACATTGGAAAAAAGGTCATTTATGAAAATATTAAAAAAACTAGGCCCTAGAATTGTCCCTTGGAAGGTACCAGACGTTACCGGCCTCTCCTTAGAACAAATTGTAGTAGAATTATTGTTATCATCTTTATAGTTTAGAAGAACAATCTGCTGTCGGTTATGGAAGTATGAGTGTAGCCATTTAGAAGAATTATAACGAAAACCAAGAGAGGCCATTTTTTCTAATAACAGGGAATGCGGCACTGAGTCAAATGCATGAGAGATATCGAGAAAAATTATAACAACAATCTTGCCTTGTTCGATTTTAGACTGAATAAAATTTAACAAGGAATTGCAAGCCGTGGCAGTTGATTTGTTAGCTCGAAATCCATGTTGATGATCCGCTAGTAACCGATGTTCCGTAAGAAAGCTATCCAAACGGGATTTAAAAAGGTGTTCAAAAATTTTAGAAAAAACTGAGGTAAGGTTTAACCCTCTATAATTATTTGGGTCAGTTTTAATGCCTTTCTTAAATAAAGGGCGCACAGAAATTTTTTTTAAGGATTCAGGAAAAGTTGCTTGTGTGATGGAAAGATTAAAGCAATGACATAGGGGTATGGAGATGAAAGGAGCAGTTCTCTTAATGAAACTCACGTCAATCCCTTCGATGCCCGTACTTTTAGTATTATTAAGTTTGTTTATAGACGTGATGACTTCCTCAGGGGTAGTAGTGTCTAGGACAAAAAAATCTTCATTGTAAGGTAGTTTCCATGTGTAATGCTGAGGAGATTATCAAAAATTACGTAATACATGACCCAATTTCCCCCCACCCGTCCGTAACAATGCTGAACCTGAAAAAAAGCAGACTCAGACTGCGATGAAAACGTAATTCAAAAATATCATTGAAACGGAAAATTTTTCTTAAAAAAAAAAAAAAAAAAAAAAAAAATGGGATTTAAAAAAAATAAGAAACGAAAATTTTTCTCCCGCAGTTGAGAATAGGTATAAAAAAAGTAAGAACAAGATAATATTCCTTGACGTTTAGTAATGATTGATTAATGTTTAAAGAATGAAACCGATATCTTCTGGTATATTTTTTTAATTTAAAAGTCTTTATCCTCTTATTGCAAGGTGTTTTTTTATACTTCAGCAAACTTCAGCGTTGAAAAAGATATAATTGATTATGTTTTTCTTTTTCTTTTTTTCTGATAAGAATTTACTTCTTTTACTGCAGGATCCAAGCTGCTGTATTCATTAATTTTTGAGATAAAAAACCGATTTTTATTAATATTTACATTTTCCTATGCAACGTTTTCTTTTTTTTTTTTTTTTTTTTTTTTTCTAAAGTCGACGTTACCGAGAACAAATTCGAGAGAAAGATAACTTCAACAGTTTCTCATTCGGATTTCCTTTTCCAAAAGATTTGTGATCTCCTTTAAAATCTTGAGAGATTTACACCGAAAGTAGAAGAGTGCTTTTCTCTCTCTGGAACCCGAAAATAATTCAGTAATTTATCAGTCGCACCTTTCGCTTTTCCCCGTAGTTGAAAATTGTCTTTTCAAAAAAAAAAAATTAACATCAGTCAACATTGTTATAAAAACTGAAAAGTTTCGTTTAACAAAACATTTTCATTTAAATTACCCTCCCCAAGTTTTTCTGACTGGCTCGCCCCGGGCTTGTTAAATTTTCCTTTTTTTTTTTTTTTTTTTAATTTCTTTCATTTTTCATTCAAGCTGAAAATACGGGAATTTTTCCATTTCGGTGTCAGCTTGCCTTTCGACCCAGTTAATATCATCGTTGTCTACATCAGATTAACCGGATTAATTTTCATTTTTTCAAAAAGCGATTTCCTTCGTCCTTCGAGAAAAATAAAAGCTTTCGAACTTTTTTAAGTCGGAGAATTAAATGTTTTTTAAAAATCATTTTTACAGCCAGCGTCAGAGTTGGGAAGCAAAAGGCATTTACTGCGATCAGCTCGAGATTAAAGAGAGCTTTTGGTTAAATGAGATTCCTGATACCTAAAGCTGACAAGAAAGTAAAATCAATTTCATTTTCAACTTTTAAAATGTTTTCGACGCATCAAATTATGAAAAAAAAAAAAAAACAATCGACAAATCGTTCGGAATTTTTTCTTTTTTCTAGGAGGAAAGAAAAATAGAAAAGTTTTAATTAAATACAGATGTTTCATGCAAAGATATAAAAGCAGAAGATGTTGCGTAATTTTTCGATACAAAAATCATCCAAAAGTTTTAGGCGGGATAAAAAAAAAAAAAAAAAAAAAAAAAAAAAGATTGCATGAGTTTTCCAACTTGTTGCCTTGTTCGGTTACCTCGGGGCTTTTTTTTCTTTTTCTTTTTTTCTGCATTTCGATCGATCAATGATTCTACACGGATTTTCCTTGTCTGATATTTATATTGAAGATATTTTGATCGAAAAGAAGATCTTTTTCGACTTTTTGACATTTAATTGACGTAATCGATACGAAAAATATACTTCGGATTTTTTTTTCCTCCCGAGTCACGCGAAAGTTTATCCTACTTTTTTTTTTTTTTTTTTTTTTTGCCTTCAGAGAAAATTGCAATGTCTGCATAAGTCGGATTCATAGAGAAAAGAAAATATTGTTGATAAAATCCTAGGAAATTTATTTTTAAAAAAAAATTTCCGGGGAACATTACTCGGATGGGAGCGAAAATGGAAGTTTGTGTAAGTTTGTTATTGGCATAAGATTTTTATAAGAAAGTCTGCAGGGAGGAACGGTAGAAAAGATAAGACGACCTAACTAGGGTCTTAGAATAAAAAAAAAAAAAAAAAAAAAAAAAAAAACCTAGTTTAGATGGAAGGATATTGCCATACAAAAATATTCTTCCGTTTTTTTTTTGGCCTTTTTATTTTTAGAGATAAAAATTTTAAGTTGAACCAATCAGCATTGGTATACATGACGCTTCACAATTTTACATATTTCAACGCTTGAGGGATCGAAAATCTGTGTGAAATACTTCAAAATACGAATGCTCAGAGCAAAACGGAACGGTATCGAACATATCATGTGAATTCTGCTTTACGTACTTGTTGATTTGTTTATTCTTTAGGGAGTTTGAACGTTTCATCCTTTTTTATGTAATTTCCATTGTTGACACAAACCTCCTTCGTGAAAAACAGAAGATAGGAAAAAAAGAAAAAAAAAAAAAGCTCCAAAAAAAGCTTTGATGTATTTTTTTTTTTAGCCTTGAACGAAGTTACGTTTTTGGTTAAAATTCATTTCTGTTCTTGGAAAATTCTTTTTTATTTGTTTTATGAAATTTTAAAAAGATTCGTTTTTATTTCAAGAGGAAAATTTATAGTTCGTTCTTAGAGATTTATTTTAATTTTTAAAAATGTTCGATTCTCCTATCTTTATTTTTTACCTCCGTCTGTCCCATTCTGCTTCTTTATTATTATCGGTCTCTTTCTTTCTGCCTCAGAAAATGATTTTTGTTTTCGAGTGGAAAAAAAAAATTCCTGGAAATATGTCTAAAAATTTTTTTGAGGGGAAGAGAAGGAAAACATAGTTGAACTTTCTTTAGGAGCCTGGCTTTAACGAGATGACAGGTTAGACGAGAAAAATTTTGAAATTTGTTTTGCTTGGAACAAATCGACGCTAACGAGGAATCGTGAAAAAGATAGTTTTTCTTCGATTTTTCTAGTGCCAATAAACTCTTTCTAAAATTACGACTTTGGAAAGGTTTTTAAAACATTTACTAATAGAACTTAATATTTAAGACGAAAAATGTTTTTCTGGTACTGATTTGTTAGGGATTTTGAAGCTTTTTTGACATGTTGGTATTAAAAGACCATGAATCATGTAATTTTACAGACCATTTTTCCGACATCTCCAACAATGAAAATTATAATGGCAAAATAATGCTTTAACATTAATGCTTCAACGGATAACAAGTCTCAATATGAGTTCCTTTTGAATGTCCCGTCCGTTATACGCTAAAAACTGTCGTTTGGTTATATCTTTTGCTGCATAGTTAAATTTAAAAAAAAAAATACCGGTGGTAGATCTTGATTTTTATTACGTTACTATAAAAATAAAAACAATTTTTTTTACTTTTAAACGGGTTTTATAACCCTTTAAAGCGTCCAAATGTCCCGTCCGTTACATATCTATTTGCTCCTTGATACCTGTTACATTCTAAAAATTATATTCTTATAATGAGCAATAGGGTGAGTCGAAAAACGCGAATTTTTGAATTTGAAAACGCCTGATATGGGAATCGATGCCTTCTTATAATACTATTAACCCTAATTTTTTTCAAATTTTTTAAACGACATTTTGAGGTACCGCAATGCCCTTGAAATTTCCAAAAAAGCCCATTTGAGGACCGAAAATGAAAAACTTTTTGTCGCATAAAATACCGTCGTTTCCTATCGGAAATTTAGCGTAGATCACGAATTTGGAGTGAAAAATTATTTTTGTTGCACAGTTTTTGAACCACTTGCCAGATTCCGAAATTGTGAAAATCTTGTCTGAGAGTATATCAGCTCGGGCTGCTTGGTCAGCAAATCCCAAAATAGAGAGAAGGATTTGAGTGAGAATCGTTGAATATGCGATATACGAATCCGTCTATCGGGTCACGCGTCACGGTAGCTAAAAGACCGTAAACAGGTTCGTTGGATCGAAACCCTTTTCCGTTTCCCGGTGTATCACAAAAAATGTCTTTAGAAGTTTTCGATGAGATAAAAGTCAAGAAAATATTCCTCAAAGCGAGAGGGGTAAATCCTGGATAAGAATTTTGTAAGAAACGGAGGAATTAATTCAAGCAAAATAATAAGAGGTTATTTTTGGAGGGAAAAGTTTCCGGGAAAAAACAAGAGTACCTTTAACGGGAATAAAATTTTCCGAGGCAAAAATAAGTAAAAAAAATTAGAAAAATATGCTATAGCTACAAGTTTTTGCGAAATTCTTCATATCTTTGTCCTTTAGCACAGTAATCCATAGTCATAAATAAATTCTAACTATATATTTTCGTAATCTGCATAAAAATCCGAATAGGAAACCACTGTTTTTAGATAAAAATAAAATTTTTGATTTTTCTGTCTTTATGGGAATTTCGAAATTTTTAGGGTATTAGGTGACATGGCTAAAAGACGTCCAAAAAATCTGGAAAAAATTCAGGCAATATTCTTTCGGTACTATATAAAAAATTAGGTGGTGCGTTCGCCGAAATTCAAAAATTCGTAAAATAAGGGCCACCCTGTTCTTCATGCTTTTTTCCCCTAACAAAAACCGCGCTTCCTTGTAACAAAATTATAATTAAAATTTGGCTCTGTTGCTAACCTAATGTCTCTTTAAACCTCCAAATACCAATGGAAAATTTTAAAATATAAATTACGTTTTGGAAACTGATCCAGAAAGGCTAAAGTAAATTTGCGATCTGTGGTCAATTTCATTCAGTTTAACTGTAGCGCCTTGAGCGAAATTCATCTAAAAACAATACTAAATTAAATTTCATCTTTCCTTGATCAGTTTTCATTACATTTATAGAAAATTGTGGCAGGATTGAAAGAATCGTCGTTATAATCGTGCAAAATTCTCATAAGCGATATATTAAACTTTTTCTTTCGGAAACGGAAAATATAATTCGATCCGGTTGCGAACACGATATACCAGAAAATGTTTTGCAAAGATATACACTGTTTATATTTTTCTACGCCTTTTTCGTTTTCAAATGGCAAAGTTTGTATGAATCGATGGAATAGCATCCATCGCAAAATTTCAAAAGTGAAAAAGTCTCATGAATAATTGAACGCATTTGAACTGGATAATAATCCGTTTCCGTTACTTCAACGGTTAAAACATGCAAAGCGGATTACATTATCCGCCGGGATCAAAAGCAGGAATCCCGAGCAAAAATCTATTTGACAAGGCTTTCATCAAAAAAAAGAAAAAAAAAAAAAAAAAAAAGCGGTTACCGCTTTCCTCATGCTGAAGACGGCGAAGGACTTCAGTTATTGTTAGAAAATGAAAAAAACGTACCTAAATTTCGAATCCAATGGTCCCAAAAGTTCACCTGGAATTAAAAAAACAAATATTTGCAAAAAAATTTTTATTCATTCGTAAATATTTTCCGATTCATTTCTTCGAGACGAAATCCGCATTGCCTTTCATCTTTTCCAGCGATCCAGCGGAAAATAATTGGATCTCGGGAAAAGCAGCGGGAAAAAAAAATCGTAAGGGAAAATGCTTTTTTTTCTGACGATTTATTGATTTCCAAAAGTCCTCAAAAATTCAAACTTTTATATCGTCCTTGATTTTTCGTTAAGTTTCGAGTTTCCCTCGATGTCTGCTTTTTTCCATATTGCGTTTCAAGTTGAGCTTTTTTTTTTTTTTTCATTTGTATCGAAAACTCAATCAGAAGAAACTATCGTTTATTGTTTACCTGATCGGAAACAGTTTCTAAGAGATTTGTTTTCAACTACCATATTTTTCCTAAAAGCAAAGTTTTTCCCGGAAGTTGGGGATATTGCACAGTTAATCGATCGAAAGGACAAATTTTGTAAAATTAACAGGTTTCAGAAAAAAAAAAAAAAAAAAAAAACTGAGGGCAAAGTTTTCTTTTAAAAACCAAGAAGTTTTCGCTTTTTTTTTATTTTATTTCATTTTTTTTATAGTGTTTTTGTTGAGAAGTTTCTATGAAAAAAGGAAAAAAAGTCGATTGGGAAATTAAGATTTTGGGAATGTGGTTACTATGTTCAGGCAAACGGCCGGGCACTTTGAGTCATGGTGAAGGGAAAGCAGTTCATTATGCCTAAAGTAAGGTTTAAAGCCAAGTTTTATGAGGGAACCTCACAAGGGAGTTGTATTTTATATTAGAATATTATTAAATAATAATTTAGAATCACGGAGAATGTGGTTTGTGTTCCCTTTGTTAATGCGTTGCAAGTCTACTTCAGTTACTAAATTTTGTGTTTATGTGTGGCGTTAGACGTAGATTTTAAACTCAAACACATCAGAATTTTTGAGAAATTTCCGAAGGAAAATAGAATGACTACTTGTTTAATCCGATCCTGGCCATTTCGTTTATTCATTATATTATTTGGGATATTCCAAAATCTCGTAGTAAAAATCCCTTTACATTTCCCCCCTCCCCCCCCCCAAAAAAAAAGAAACGTTTTTGATTTTTCAGGGCTTCTCAGTGTTTCTGATGGTTTTTGAGCCTCCTGAATTCGGTTTTTTAATCCTCTGAGTTTTTGAGCGGTAAATCCAGAAAATCCGATGTTTTTGAAAACAAAAAAGGGCTTTCCTCTTCCCCGCTCCATAATTGCTCGTATTGAAAAACGGAGTTTACCATCGATTCATAAACATTATTTATTTTATTATTTATTTTATTTCATAAACATTAACATTTATTTTATATTAACTTACAGATAAGTTTTTTAACTTTGTAAGTCTTCTTTCCAATAAAATAAAAAAAAAAGAAAAAAACCCGTTTTAACCAAAAAATATAACCTAAAATTATTCAAAAAATGACCCCAAGAATCTCGTAGTAGAGTTATTGCCTTTGAATTTTTTTTTTTTTTGGGGGGAGGGGGGGAGGTTAGGGTCAAAACATTTTTTGGTCTTCCAGGGTTTCTCGGCGTTTCGTGGGGTTTTCGACCCTCACGAATCCATTGGTGAGGTCGATTTTTTGATCCGTTGGGTTTCGGAGCGGTAAATCCAGAAAAACCGATTTTTTTAGGAACCAAAAGTGACTCCTTGCTGGAAAAACGCTTGTACCGGAAAACGGACCTCACCATCTAAGTAAAGTAGTTTACGAATCAATCGAATGTCTATAGAATTTTTTTATTTTCCGCTTATCGATTCTTCAGAACATTATCTACCCTCTATCTATCAACTTGAATTTTTTCAGATTTTTTGGTAATGTAATTTTAATGTAATTAAACGTCAAAGTTACCTCTCAGAGTGCGATCAAAGCATTGCTCTTATGGAAATCAGGCACCAGAAGTGAGATATTTACACAAATTTTAAAAAATCTACTCGATCGATTTGCGAAAAAAACTAGAAATAAGTTCATCTTCGTACTTATACGATTCTATTAAAGAAAAACCGACCTCCCCTTTTAAGGATTGTTAAATATTTCGATTTATATTTGGAAATTGAAACTTCTTTCGGCGAAGATGAGAGCCATGTTTGTAAATGTTTTCTGAAATTTAGAATTTTCACCGCCTTGTAATTCGAAATCGAAGTCATTTGAGTGTCTTTATTATTAAAAATTTGATTTTCTGAATTTTTAATTAATTCCCTAAATCATCTATGGGAACTGTTCTGGACATGAAAATAAGAATCGATTTATTCGTTCGAACAATTTGCCGCAATTTTTTGATAAAAAAAAGTATTTAAATTACTACGCACGTTGACTCGTAAACTACTTTGACCTTTTTAGCTTTTACTGGAAATCATGTGAGCAGTTGCTACTTAAAATTGAAATACTGAAAAAAAATTGAAGGACTGCTTCGCTTCTCCACCATACCATCTTAAGAACAAGTGTGTTATAAAATTGAGTTATTAAAAACTTAAACTTCGTTATAAAATTTTATAACCCGCCAAAAAAGACATCCATTTATAATTCGTTATAAAATTTTATAACACAAATTACTTTCAGTTTTTTTTGTAGGGTTTTTTATTTTCTTTTAACTCTTCCCGAATTTTTCTATTTCTGTTTTTCTTTATTTTCGAGCCTTTGTCAAGTTAAAAATACAAGAAATAAACCGAAAATTCGGATAAATCTGGAAAATATTATAAGTCAAAATAATTGACAACTTAAGAACAATATTGCTGCTTTAAAAAGCAGTTAAGAGTGGTGTAGTGGATAAAGGCGGCTGGTAAGTCGACCACAGGGCTCGGGTTCTATTCCAAAAAATTTGTATTTTTTTTTCCTTTTTTTTCCCATGAAGAACGTTTAAAAAAGAGCCTATAAAGTCCCCATATGCTAAATATAATGATATTCAAGCATAAAATTAATATATTGCTCAGTTAAAAATGTTATAATTGCCCAAAACGTTATAGAGTTATAAAATTTTATAACGCACTTTTTCTTGGAACCCTTACTTTTTTTTTTTTTTTTTTTTTCTAAATCATTCAGCCCCTTATAAAGATTAATTCCTCATATCAAAAACTGCTCTCCCTTATAATTGATACTTTATATAAAATAATGCACACACCGAAATATAGGCCGGATGGAGAATTTTAAGTAATCCCTTTGAAAGACAAACACTTGAAACTAAAGTTCCGCTTTTACAAATAGAACAGAGGGAGCAGCGTCACGCGTTCCCTCTAAAAGTTACACACAATAGCCTTTCATAAGTTAAACAAAGATCTTTCTTAGCCTCCAGTTACCTTAGGATATAAGTTTTGAATAATAAGCTAGCTTCCCAAACCGAAAATTTTCCTTTTCAAGTGATAGATGCAGAGAGAGAGAGCGAAAAGAGGATTTCTCTCCCATCAGAGAAAAGATGAACCGGCTAAGAAGAGATAATGAAATCCGGGTTTTAAACAAACAAGCCAGAGTTTTAAATCCAATTGAGCCTCTTTTTTTTTCTTACCTCCCCCCCCCCCCTCCCCATTTTAATTAATCCATCCCTTTCTCATCTCGAGGAAACGATTTTTTTTACGTTCTTTTCCTTCGCGAGAAAAATAAGGTATCGGTTCACGCTTTTCGTTTTGACATGACGTAATGAATATTGGACGGGAAACGATGATAGATGGATTCGAGCGAAATGAAAAACAAGAAGGTTTTTCTCCCGTGATGAGCAATGCCCACTTTTGGTTTTCAAAAAAAAAGAAAAAAAAAAAAAAAAAACAGACCTAATGATCCGAAGATATGTATTTCTTCTTCTAGAGTTTTTTTTTTTTTTATAGTGAAACGGAACTTGTAAATCATATTCCCTGACATGTTCGCATGTCATTTTTCATGTCGAAAAATTTACCAAGATATTAAAAATAATCCAAACGAAAAAAAAAAAAAAAAAAAAAAGATGGAACGCCACTTGAAAACGTCTTTTGTTACTTTGGACAGACATATCTTCTTTTCCCTCTTTATTACTATTAAAAGATCGTTTCAAGGAAAAAAGGAAAAAAAAGAATACGGATATTTTCTTCTTCTCAAGTATACAATGCAAAAGAATTGTACGCAGTTTATTGTAGGAATTGACAGAAGGAAAGATATCAAGGAAAAAGAAAAAAAAAAAAGGTTTTCTTCCGTAAAGTCAAAAATAATAAAGAAAATCCTCTATGATTTTCAAGAAATATGTTTCAGAACAAAATAATTGATTCTGATTGTAAAGCTTTAAGATTGTTTGAATGAGGTCGTTATTTTTTTTATCTCTTTGACAAATTTATTTTTGATGACAGCAAAATGCCTAAAAGTTTTTCTTTTTGTATCAGTTTTTTGCGTTGTTGTAGTGATAAAAACAGAAAGGCTATAATATCGATTTTTATGTCTTTTTTCGCTCTTTTATTTATAAAAGGATTAGAACCAGAAAGGAACGTTTTGAAGGATTTAATATTTTCTAAATTCAGTGCTGAAAGTTGTCAAGAATTGCGAAGCTGAGACTTTCAGAAGCGAAAGTTTGACTGAAATTATGTCCAATATAGTCTTTGGCAGGAATTTCACCCTAAACACGTGCCAAAGCATAGAAACACGTGTTACGCAGCATTGGAAAATGAAATATAAAAATTTGTTGTGAATAGCGGTGCTATTTATGTGGTCGAATCGTATAACTAAGGTACATGTGCCTAATTTCGTCAGGCGAAGGGAAAGCAATTTTTCTTTGTAGGAAATCATTCTTTTAAAATAATTGTGATAAGTCAGTTTTCTTCTTCTTAGTCCTTTACTCGATTACGAGCGTGGTGATCTCTCACATACACCTGTGCGTGCAATCACAGGCACATGTACAGAAGCCCTGAGGGGCAAGATCGTAGTGTCGTAGTGCTCGTTGGCAAGTTCAAACTTGGCAGTGTTTCCAGTGTCATGGAGGAACTTGGCCAAGTTAGAATTTCCTAATAATGCCATGTTGCAACATGCAATCGCGAAATTCTAACTTGGCACTCACTGCCAAGTTCCACCATGGCACTGCCAAGTTCCAACTTGGCAGTGTTTCCACAGGCAAGTTGGACCATGGCACTGCCAAGTTGAAACATGGAAGTGGAAACACTGCTAAGTTTGAACTTGGCAACGAGCACTACGACTACGATCTTGCCCCTCAGGGCTTCCGTACATAAGATGGGACCTACAGTTTAACGCCGGTTCCGAACGGCTATTTTTGAGAGATTTACGAGGCAATTACCGCTCTGTGGTTTGCCATTGCCTTCCAAAGGGGAAAAAATGGTTTTTAAATTTTTAAGATTTAATTTTCTTATAACATGCAATTTTTATTTTTTTGGAGGGCGAAAGGATCAGATTTTTAAAATAAAATGGGTAAATTGATTGATGCAGTTTCGGGAAATTTGGAACAAATAATTTCAATCGAATGTGTTTCTTCGCTAACGTTTCGTCTTTTATATTGAAGACTTCATCAGAGCTGTATAATAAGAAAAAACATTGAAATTATTTGTTCCAAATTTCCCGAAACTGCATCAATCAATAACAAATCGGAACGATAACCAATAACATTATTATAAAATGGGTAAATACCAGATCTGTAAATCCCATTTTATTTACTAATATTTAAATTTTTTCTTTTCACAAATTATTTTAACTTCTTTTTTTACTCTAAAATGTTGGCAAAATACAATAACCATAACATAAAACAACTGACGAAACTATACAACGTTTCACGTATGTATTCATAAATTTTGTTTATTTACTTCTTTATTTATTTATTGCTTTAATCATTTACATAAAAGGAAATCAAATTTTGAGTTTATCTGGATCAAAAGTATTAAAGATGTTCTACCGATGAACTTGAGATTCTTAGTTGATTGTTCTCCTACAACTTAAGCATGGGCGGAACATTGTTTATTTTTTGAAAAATATCAAATATCAAATATTTTTTTTTAAATATTTTGCAAATATTTTTAACATTTGAAAAACATTTCAAAAATATCTTATAAATATTAATATTGTTTTTCTCATTGAGTTGTTACATGAAAATTTGGTTTTATTATTATTTAAAACGTTTTATAAACTCTTTACAAAAATAGTTTGCAAAAATTGTAAACATGCTGGTGTTTTTCTTATAAACATCGAATTTTTTTTTTGAGAAAATCTCACAAAAAACACTACAAATGAAAACCACCAAAAATAATCATCAAAATTTCATGTTAAAATGTTGTGGAGAATGCTAGAAGGAGTATTCCTATATTTTTTAAAAATTTATTCGGTTTTAAGTAAACTTTTGTAGTCGGAAAAACGTTTTTTCAAAAAATAAACAAAGTTCCGCCCATATTTCTGCCCTGAAAAGGGGAATCGACCTATCGCACATCTCTGGGATGGCCATGTTTGTTTATGTTTAGCTTATAAACAAATATGGCCAACCCAGACATGTGCGATAGGTCGATTCCCCTTTTCAGGGCAGATTTAAGTTGCAAGAGAACAATCAGCTAAGAATCTCTAATTCGCCGATAGAACCTCCTTAAAAATCCTATCCAAAAATATGCAGCAAAAATTTTCACTTAATGTAAAGGGTGGTTTTTGTTAGGCATCCTATATAACCAGAGATACGACATATATTCATCGGCCGCCACAGTTCCAAAGCAGTGAGAGAAACAGAAAATTGATCGGTGACAAATATGGTGCTCAGCACCCATATTTAACTTACGCACTATTTCATAGGATCTCTAGCTTTTGCTCAACATGTTGCAACATGTTTCTTCGCTGCAACGTGTTACTACTTGAATTGTCTGCCTTCGGTTATTGCAAACGATTCAACTCATAAAAAGAACTGGATATTATTGGTCTGGTTTTTCGATTTTGGATGTTGAAGAAATTAAATGTGAATCTGTCGGTGCGCACTCTTTTAAAAAAAAAGAAAATTACTTTTGAAATAAAAACTCATATTTTCCTAGATGTTTATTTACAATCTTGAATTAGCACTTGCTCTATAGACGTCTTACAGCTTTTGCTAGAAATTCCTAATTTTTTTGTATTCAAGAAACACTATGGCATTTGTTTGTGGTTCACTAAAGTTCATTGAATCCATTGAATGAAATACGATGGGATTTAGTTTAGTTCAGCAAACTTGAGTCTAACTAGTCAAACGTTTGATAATTAAGCTTTTATTGTGAACCAAAAAAATATGGAATATTTTTTTCTTTTATTTTTAGAGAAACGTTAGAGGAAAAATCTCTTTAAAAAAAGATTAAAAAGCAGAAAAGAAACGTTTATGAACGAAAATAAGAATAAAAATGTCCCACGTTTTTCTTTTTTCCTGAAATGACCCTCCTGTTTAATATGCCAGGAAAAAAATTACGTTAGTATTTTTTTTCTTTTTCCTTGTGACATTTCACGTTCAAAAGACTTCACTTATAAAAAGTAATAAACGTTTTTTTTTCCCCTAAAGTCAAAGCTTTTTTGAATGATTCGATTCCTTACAAAGTAAAAACGATGGAAGAATTAAAATGATTAATGAGAACCCATTGGATAAATAACCATAATCAAGTATTCCCTTTAATAGGGATAAATATTGTATCCGTTTACCAGAGGAAAATTCTTGTCATGTTTTTTAAAGTGCCATGCCATTATTAAGAGATAAAAGACTATATCCGATTTTTTTTTTAAAACCAGGATAACCTAGAAATATTCTTGATTTGGAAAATATGATTCATGAGATAAAAATATTCTTTCCGAAACGATAAATAAAAAATAAAAAATATAAGCCATAAAGTTTTCAACGCTGATAAACATTCAAATCAGAGATAAGGCTATTCTTCCATATATATTTTTTTTTATATATTTTATGAACTGTTTTCGCCGGATCACATATTAATAAACATGCCAGATATGTTCGAAAAAGACTTTTCCCCATGACTAAAGGAAAACGTTTATGGGGTGGGATTTTTTTCCCTTTTATGAGAACGGTTAAAGCACTGATTCCGATGCAAAACATAATATTTTTATTTGAATTCGTCCATTTGTTTAATAAATACTTAAACTGGTAAAATGAGTGCGTTGAGGAAGTGCTTCTGGCGAAGGCGCCTTCTTAACGAATTTATTCCTCCTTTCTCCACTTAAATTTTTATTTTCGATTTTTTTTATAGGAGGGGTATCCAGAAAGTGATGTCCATGGGTGGATCTAGAATTTTTTCTAAGGGGAGTCCCGCTAGAAAAACGGCACATGGTTTCATAAATTAGCCAAAGGTTCCAAAGAGTAGGGAAAAATATTTTCTGAAGGGGGGGCTGACCTATTCAGGTCAAACAATTTTCAAAATTCTTGGTAGGGCTATTCTGCTTCCTGGGGGGAGGGGGAGCTAGCCCTGTAGCCCCAGCCCCTTCCCCTAGATCCGCCCATGCTGATGTTCAAAGGAGAATAACGTTTGCAGGCACGACAGTAAAATTTTTTCAATTATCGTATACCATCTTAATCTACATTAATCTAGTTCTAGAAATTTTTTTTTTTTTTTTTATCCGCCGCTAGGTATCCCCTAGCGGGGTGCATATATTTTTATAATGAATATTTACATCCCTTTTTTTTTTTTTTTTTCACTTCCCTAAAGGAGAGGCCCCGGGATTTTTTCCCATAGTGGGCCTTAACCTCACTTAGAGTTCTAAATTTTCACTTTGTGGGTGGTGTGTGTCTTCTATTTCTTGTTTGATGTCAATCCTGGATTTTATCCAACAACCATTCCTTTATTTTGGTTTTTGCTCCTCCAATCTTCTCTATTCCTCTTAGTTCTCCTTGTAATTAATTAGATTTTTTTTTTTTTTTTAATTTTACCAAATTATGAGCGTTTAAAGTGATGTAGAAAATTGTTTTTTCGTCCATTTTTTCAACCCGTATTTGATCTGTTACTCGGCACAATTTTTTTTTTTTTTTTTTGCGGCATATTCTAGACTATGCTGCATCTAGATAAGCTTATCTGAAGGTAAGACCAGGTATCAAATGTATAAATGTTTTCTGGTACCAGAGTCTCTTAATATGGCTGATACAGCTCTGTGCAAAATCACGTTTGTCAGGAAAGACAAAAGTTTTTCTATAAGGATCAGTATGTTAAAATTCAGTAGCCTTAAAGCATCTGCAACGCTTTTTCTTTTCCCAAAATTCAAAATTTTACAAACTTGAAATTTCAAGATAGCCATTTCGCAGTAAGTACCAGTCTTAAAAAAATGATTAATGTCAAAGCTTTAACTTTGAGCTTCATTGGTTGAATTGTTCAATATTTCCAATAAGCCAGTATTTTTGAGCTTTGAAGTTTTCTCATCCGATTTTCCATCCAAAATGAGTCATAGTTACTGCAGAATGCGGATACTGCTTTAAAATGATCCACGGATTCATAAATTTGCCTATTAGGCAATGCCTAAGGATCCAAAGTTTTCGACTACGAGTCCATAAAAATTTTTGATTTGCTGAATCAGAGTAGCAAACATTTCAAATCGGAAGAAAATAGTATTTTTCTTTACAGGTGTCGAAGGTAAATATTTCAAGACTCGACCAATTACGGTCCAAGGCTCCGCCTCGGTTGAGTGTTGAAATTTACCTTCGAACCTGCAAAGAAAGATATTTTTTATTACGAGGACGACACATTTTAGGGTCTACTTTTCAGTCCTGAACAAAAAAAACAAAAAAAAAAAAAAAAAAAAAAAAAAAAAAACCACATATTTTCTAGAAATATAGATTAAGATTGTTTGATTGAAAAAACGTTACTATCGTGCCAGCAAAAGTTATTCACATTCGGACATTACTTTCTGAATACCCCTCGTATTTTTTAACCAAAAATATTTAATATAATAAAGCAAAAAAATGCTGGGAGCATTCTTTTTTTTTTTTTTTTTTTTTTTTAAAGAGTTCCGGGATATAAAATTGAAGAAGAAAACCGTTTGAAAACATTGTGTTTATAGAATCCAAGAAAAGTTGTAATAGAATATTAAATGAGGTACGTTGCTCAGAGTTAAGGATTCCATTCCTTGAAGGAGACGTTTTCACTGCTTTCCCTTTTGTACTTTACTACACAGTCGAGTCTCATTTCGAAATTAGCTTTAAGAAAAAAAAACGCAATCATGGATTTTTTTTTTCATCCTTTTTAAAATGGATTGCATTTTGTTCTTTAACCAAATACGAATAATTTAAATATCCATATTGTCATGTTGTAATATAATTTTAACAGAATTCTTGGAAAGAGGTATTTCTGTAAAAAAGGTTTCTAGAAATTAAATTCAAAGCAATTTCTTGGGAAAACAGAAAATCTCTTTGATCAAAAGAAGAGGCCTTTTATGTTTTCGGAATTATAATAAGTATTTTGTCGTGTTTACAGTCAAATTGTTGTTTCTGCATTTCGGAACTGATTCCTGCTGAATATTTTTTTAACCTGCGGAAACAATGATCCAGTTTCAGAATTGAGTTACGGCAATCTGGTCTAGGTCGGTAGGGTTTTTGATATGATTTTTCCGACAAGACCTGTGGAAAAAATCAATCGGAATTTTCACAAAACTTTTAACAAAAAAACGTTTGCTTTTCTTTTCATTTTTATTTTATTTATTTATTTATTTTTTGATATAAAATTATGTTCATTTTATAAATATATCTTAGGCACTTCGTTGTCTAGACAAAACCGGCCGGTTCACCGTCCGGTTTTTAAAAAAAAAAAGTTTTTTTAATTAATATTTTTAAACGTTAATATTGCATTAAATGGGGCGAAACTTATAGGGTCAAGTGGGGGAAAAAAAAGCCAATTTTTGAAAATTATGAATAACGTAGCAATTAATGTTTTAAAAAAAATTTTTTTTCGGTACAAAGTTTTAATTTTATATCTAGCTTATGTTTCAAAAGCAAATATGCGTCTGTTTAACCAAATATGGTCAAAATCTCCGAAAAATGCTGCCTTTTTTTTACCCGCAAAGTGGGGCAAAAACGAGCCAAACATGAGGTAATAACGTGACACCCGCGAAATTAACACCACATCGAGTTTTAGAAAATTTTTTTCGCGGTACAAGGCAAGATAATATTATTATGAAATGATATTTTGCCGTAATAAAGCGTTTACCTTTCCCAAAAGCACTTTTTTCGTCATCTTTCACAATTTTCACAAAACCAAAACATTGCACTCAATATGGCGTAGATTTTTTCCGAACATGCAAAGTGCCATATATCGAATGGCTTTTTTTTACCCGTGATGGTGCCTCGTTTTTACCCCACAACTTTAAAGCTATATAACTCGTGCTAAAATCAGTTGTTTGTAAATTTCGAACCACATAATGATTCCTCAGTCATTATTGTTTATTTACGTTCCGTAATATTTTCACCTGTTTTGTTTTTTTTTCGAATAAAATGTAATTTTGAAACAAGTGTCAACAATTGCTTTTTCAAAACAAAGCCGAATGTTTAAGAAATAATTTTTTTTACCTAAAAATATAGGAGGAAATGAAAATTTCTTAACGACATAGCGAAATATAAGCTTCAAACTTTTATCATGAATTTTTCGGAACTTTAGAGATCTGTCATTAATCCAATATTCAAGTGTCTTTTTTTTACCTCAAATTTTCAGTGGCCGTTTTTTCCCCCACTTGACCCTACCAAATTGTTCCTTATTATTAGGAGAAGTCGAATAACATGTTAAATATGTCGGTAAGCTTAAATTACGTCAATATTCGCAAAATGAACCGATTGTTTATGTTTTTTTACATCGGCCATTTTGTTTTCTATGTAAACAATATTAAATTTTGCGAATATTGACGTAATTTAAGCTTACCGACATATGTAACATGTATATTCGACTTCTCCTAATAATAAGGAACAATTTGGTATAAGTTTCGCCCCATTTAATGCAATATTAAAGTTTAAAAATATTAATTAAAAATACTTTTTTTTTTTTAAAACCGGACGGTGAACCGGCCGGTTTTGTCTAGACAACGAAGTGCCTTAGACGGGTACTTATTTTTTTCACCGTCATTTTTTTAAGAAAAATTTTTACGGACCGATTTTTTAAATTTACGGACATTTATTTATTTATAAATGAGCAGATTTTAATCAGCTATTTCTTATTGACCAAAAATATGGAAAAAATTCAAGGTTCGCTTCACATTAATACAATTAATTGCATCATTTAATTAATTATCAAATGGCGACATAGACCACTAAGCATAGGCTTAGTATCAGAATCATAACTTAATTTTGAAAAGCTCCTAGCGATTAAAATCGCTAAATTTAAACAGCTGCGCTCTTAAATAGCCAAAATGAACCGCGGAAACGAATTAGCTGATGGTATCAGTTTAGTTCATAATTTTCCGATCAATTACAAATTAAAAAAAAAAAAAATTAGAAAGTTTTTGCTTTAAAAGAAATACAAGTACAAATTATCGAATTAGTTTTCCAGGCACAAGCAAGCAATTTATAACTTTTCCTTAATGGACATCATTCCCATTTCTCAAGTAATGTTCGACTAATGGATCATTTACCTAACGATGTACAGAAATTTATTTTCCACCTAACTTATTTTCCGCTTTATTAACCTAAAATCTAAAGAAAAGGGTCAAGCGCTCAGTTGCACACAAAAAATTCACCAAAATTCCTTCTTTTTTTTTTTTTTTTTTTTTTTTTTTTGCTTTATCGACCGCAGGGAGAATAAAGCATTGTTTTTAGCACAAATTTCAGATTTTCAGTTTTTGATATTTTTACACGTTTTGAAGTCCCCTGATGGCGAAAAAAGCAAAATTTTGATGGTGGCCGTGTGTGTGTATGTGTGTATGCGCGTACATTTTCGTCACTTTGGCGACCGATTGTGCAAATTCCCTTATCACTTTCGCGACCTGTGCACTCTGGCGACCAATACCCTGGTCGCCAGAGTGATCACGCGCTGATCACGACCCGAGCACGTGCAAAGGGCGTGACCTTGGCCGGGTAAAATTTTGGACTTATACGGTTCTGGAACTCCGGTCGCCACAGTGTATGGCAATGTGCGTATTTATGTGTGTATGTGTGTATGAATATATGTGGACAAAAAAGTGTCTGTCGGAGGAAAATCAGAAAAACGAAAGAACGGATTTCGATGATTTTTGGTGGGTAGCAACTTCTAATGAAATGTAGGTGCTGATTAGTTTTTGAGTTAAATCGATCCAGGGATTCGGAAGCAGTGAGTGAAAATGTTAAATTTTCAACAATTTCAAGATCTTTTTTAACTATAAATCGCGAACGCAGCTACCAATTGAGTCCTATTTTCGTACTGCAGTAGATATTCATCCAGATACACTACCATTGAAATTTGGTTAAATTCTGTTGAGTGGTTCAGAAACGGTGAGCAGGGCTAAAAGTATGGGTATAGGCCTAAAAACCGATATGTGATATGACGTCATCGATTACGTCAACAAAGCGATTTGGATGCTGATTGGCGGGTTTCTCGTGGGAGCTAACAAAAAATTAACCGTATTTTTGAAAATATTTTCGAGGTAGAGGATTCCGAATCTGAAATAATTTTTCCAAAATTCGAATCCCTTATGCCAGTATTGCGGCTTTGGTGGACCTCTGATCAAAAATCTAACCGAATTTTTGAGAATATTTTCGGGGTAGAGGATTCCGAATCTGAAATAATTTTTCCGAAATTCGAATCCCTTATGCCCGTACTGCGGCTTTGGTGGACCTCTGATCAAAAATCTAACCGTATTTTTGAGAATATTTTCGGGGTAGAGGATTCCGAATCTGAAATAATTTTTCCGAAATTCGAATCCCTTATGCCAGTATTGCGGCTTTGGTGGACCTCTGATCAAAAATCTAACCGCATTTTTGAGAATATTTTCGGGGTAGAGGATTCCGAATCTGAAATAATTTTTCCGAAATTCGAATCCCTTATGCCAGTATTGCGGCTTTGGTTAACCTCTGATCAAAAATCTAACCGAATTTTTGAGAATATTTTCGGGGTAGAGGATTCCGAATTTAAAATTATTTTTCCAAAATTCAGATTCCATATGCCCGTACAGTGGCTTTGGTGGACCTCTGATCAAAAATCTAACCGTTATGTATATTATTTATAATATACATTTCATAATTCGTCGATAAAGCACTTTGATCGGTTCACCGATCTCATTTTTTTTTTTTCATTCACTTCAATTTTTTAACTCTTTTTTTCTTTCAAGCGATTATTAAAGAGAATCCTCATAAAACCAATATTGCAACCGTAAAATTCATCAAAATTCCTCATTTTTTTTTTTATTTATTTGACGATTAAAAAAAGTCGATAAATGATTGAAGTATTTTTCAACCATTTACACAATGACATTCGTTAAAATTTAATATGACGTGACATTCCTTTATCAAACGTGATTTCAATTTTTTTATTTTCCTTTTTTGTCCGTTATGAAAAAGAACAAGGGCATGCTTCGATTACCTTATCCAAAAAATGATTTCAGATTAATTTTCTTTTTTTATTCTAAAAATTTCTCCGAAATAAACAGGTGAAAATAAATTCACCGCTTTATTAGGCTTGATGGTGTTTAAAAAAAAAAATTGTTAAAGGTCAGGGAAAAAAACCCCTCTTTTCTCTTTCCTTTTAATGCGTTTCAATTTTTATGAAATCCCATTTTCAACAGGCTTTCGTTTTGTTGTTTAAAAATATGCAGTAAATTCGTCTTTTTTAATATTTTTTTTTAACACACATGTATTGTGTTTTTTCTTTCTTTATACATTTTTTTTTTATCTCTTTTTATTTACCTGCTAAATATTTTCTCTAAAATGTGTCACGCAAAAAGATATACACAATAATACATTTACATTTTTGTTTCCTTCACATTTTTTTCCCCCCGAGTTTAGTAATAAATGTTTTCTGCTGATATAATTTTCGTTAAGTTTCCTTTTTTTTTTTATTTGCGTGTGTAGTGTTTACATTTCTCTTTCTGTTTATAAATGATAAATGATTGCAACGAATTGCCTCAATAAGCTTTAGGAATAAAAACAAAGGAACAAAATTGTTCGTGTGTATAGCAACTAGAGGCGTTGAATATATTTCACTTTGTGGACTCAACCGCATTCTGAGATTTTCCTTTTCGTTAGCGTTTTTGAAAATTCTAGGTGAACTGTAATCGTTTAGGATACTAATTAAAGGCAGCCACGTTATTTTTATTTTGGAACGGAGAGAGGGCTTCTATTACGCCATATTGGGTACCCGGAGAGTTGACCACTGGTGTATCAATTGCACCTTTCTAGATCACATGTTGTTTGAAGGCCTCAGGCTTGAAACTTGAGAACGACAAGTTTGAACTTAACATTGTCAAGTTGCAACCCAGCAGTTCTTTTTAAGGCTGTTCGTTGCAACCATTTATCATTTACAAACAGAAAAAGAAAGGCCACAAATTTTTTGGTCAGTATTTAATTAACAAAACGGTCAGTATTTTATTAACAAAACGGTCAGTAAAAGAATTAAATGGGCAGTATTTTATTACGTTTTGGGCAGTAAATATAACATAAATGGTCAGTAAAAAATTATTATTTCGGTCAGTAAATTAACAAAACGGCCAGTATATTTTCATAAATTTGCGCAAAAAATAGAAATAAAAATTAGGTGAAGCTCTTACCAATTATGCTATACAACCAGGGCTCTAGTAGCTTTTTTCGGGCTCCCTCGTCGACTTTTTCTCAGATCGGGACTACCTTAGCCGCTAAAGGTGGCATTTTTTCACCCCCTCCCCTCCTTGTAAGATAAAATAAGCAAATGACAAACCCCCCCTAAACATTACGTAAGATTTTCGAGCCCCCTTTTTTTTAAGTACTGCGTAAATAAAAATTTTATACTTAAAAAAAAAAATCACCGTATATTAATTTTTCTCATTTTAGTTTGATTTTGTGTTATGACTAGCAAAATTCAATGCGAGGAACTATAGGAAGAAAATCGCTAACGAAAGAATATTTTTAAAAAGTGACAAAGAACGTTTGTTGCATTTCGAATTTTTTTTCGAATTTTTGCATATTTTTGTTATCTCAAAAATTTTAAAAATTAACTTCAAAAAAATCTTGAATTCTGGATAATTTTATAGATTCTTCAGAAAAAATAAATGCTTACGTAAGACCAGCTCAACCACCCCCTCTCTCCTTGTAAGAAAAAATAAAGCATTTTAAATACCCCTCCCCCCTAACGTGCTTACGTAATACTTGTACAGCCCCTTTTCTTTTTTTGGTGAACCACTTTGTAACATATAATGCTGCTAATAAGTCTGATTTTGGCTAGTTAAGACTCTTCATAAGCTAAACATAATTTCAGCCAATATGGACTTCCATATCCGTAAAACTGCTGAATAAGATTCGAATGAAAATAACTTTCAAATTCCCGCTTTTAATATTTTTTTTTCCCCGCGAAATACTGACCACTGAAAAAAAAAATACTGACCAAAAGATTTAAAAATGTCAAAAATTACATTTATATACTGACAATTAAATATTTTTACTTACATTTGCAATAAAAATACTGACCTACAAGTTATTATACTGACCTTTTTTTACTGCCCACATGAATACTGACCATTAATTTTTTTTACTGACAATGTAATTAATATACTTGCGATGCAGTTAAAAATACTGACCGAAAACCGATTAAAATACTGACCGAAAAAATGCAAGCCAAAAAGAAATGTATACACACTACACACGCAAATAAAAAAATAGGGAAACCTTTAAAACAAATGGCAATGCGAAGTTAAAACTAGACAATGGCAGGTTTAAACCTGACATGGTATAAAATTTACAAACGCCAATGTCAAGTTAAAACTCGACAATGACAGGTTTAAACGTGATGTGGTATAAAGTTTACAATCGCCAATCATGTCAAGTTAAAACTAGACAATGACAGGTTTAAACCTGATGTGGTATAAAGTTTACAATCGCCAGTGTCAAGTTAAAACTAGACAATGGCAGGTTTAAACCTGAATTGGTATAAAGTTACAAGTGCCAGTGTCAAGTTAAAACTAGACAATGGCAGGTTTAAACCTGATGTGGTATAAAGTTTACAATTTCCAGTGTCAAGTTAAAACTAGACAACGACAGGTTTGAACCTGAAAGGGAAAGTTTAAATTCGCCAATGTCGGTTGGAACTTGACGAGAGCAGGTTTAAACCTGAAATGGTATAAAGTTTACAATTACCAATGTCAGGTTAAAACTAGACAATGACAGGTTTAAACCTGATGTGGTATAAAGTTTACAATTGCCAATGTCAAGATAAAACTAGACAATGACAGGTTTAAACCTGACATGGTGAAGTTTAAATTCGCCAATGTCAGGTTGGAACTTGACGAGGGCAGGTTTAAACTCGATAATGGTAAGTTTGAACCTGCCATTGACAGATTCGAAACAATAAAATTTTAGGGCTTCCGTACGTTTTGTAGTAGCTTGCTGAAAAGAACGAACCTTTCATTTGTTTTGTTCATATATATATATTTTTTTTTTCTCTTGAATTTTTAATAGGGAGATTCAAATATGCTTGGGATGAGTTAGCTTTTGGCAGAACTCCCAATAAGATCAATTTTTTTTTCGTCTATTTGAAATTGCAATTTGTAAGCTGTGTACATTAAAGATATCTATACATTTAGGTTATACTCTCCACCCCCTCCTCTTCACCCTTGAGAAACCTCCTTCACTAATAGTGGGTCATTCAGCCCTAAAAGCGTTGATCGATATTGCCAAATATGCGGCTTTCACCGAATGTTACAGGAAACATTAATTCCCTCATGTGAATTGATATCCGCCATGCGCCCATCAGTTTTTAACTTATAACGATTTTTCGAAAGCATAATCAAGGGGCCGTGACTGATGACGTCACCTCACAAAGTTACCTTGTAAAAAGTAAATCGCTATCGCTACACCCACTCTTCAACTTTCGCTCCAAGCCTGAAAATATGATTTTTCAAAAACAAGGATTAATACTTTTTTTTTTTTTTCAATTCTGGATTTTAGCTTAGGCGTAACAGGTTTCTTTTCCCACCCGAGCTTTACGAAATCCAGGAAAAATAAAATTTATCCTTTTTGATATTTTTCTTTCCTTCCCCTTTGCAGAGCAAAAAAAGGTTAGGGAAACAAAAAAAAATATATATACAGTATATAAATAGATAATGAAAAAAAGCACTTCGGGGACAAAAAAGCTGAGTGTTGAGTCCTTGGCCGGAGAGGAAAAAACTGATTTAGGATTCAAACTTCTGATGACACTTTGTTTTTTTTTTATAGATCAGGTCGCCTCAAAAAAAAATATTTCGATATGTCAGTAAAAGAAAAAAAAAAGTGGGGAAAGGGAAAACACGATAGATGAACGGCAGAGCAATTATATCGCATGAGCGGATTTGTTAATAACACAGCGACATCCGTTTTTCAAAGAATTTAGGGGGAAAAAAAGAGTGGAAAATTTTTTACTCAAAAGCAGAATATGATCTTTTGATGGTTAACAAACACACCATTTGCATGGCAAAATCTAGTTCTTTTTTCCTTTCCTTTTTTAATACTTCTTATCAGAACTTTATAAATGTTCTGAAATTTACTCCAATTTTTTTTTTAATGCTTTCTAAGGAATTTTTTTAATAACGCTTTGAAACCATTTGTCATAAAGAGAAATAAAATATAGTTGAAGAAAGTGGCAAAAATATTTATGGCGAAGGATAAAAAATAATGGAGACATTTTTTTTTTTTTTTGTGTGAAATAAATTCAATTGGTAGGCTCATTCATCAAAACATCAGAAGACTAAGATTTTTAATCGATTAAAAAGTTAGTTAAGAAACTCTTTTTTATATTTTACTTTGATGTGAAGGCATGCCAATCAATCAAAAGGTTTTCGGTTTTTTTATCTCTTTTTTTTTTATATAAAAAAAAATATTGCTGTTTTGGTTAAATCTATTAAGCAAAATATTTAAAGAGTCATTCCGGTTAAGATAGCGGTTTAGGGCCTTTTTGGTATGATACTACCCAATTTTCAGCTCTCTAACGCTACTTATTTCTTCCTCAGAGCCAAATATGTGATTTTTTCACGGTTTAGAAAAAAATTCATAACTTTACCAAAATCTAACCGATTTAAACGAACAAAGCGCAGTTCGATAGCTTATAAAACGAGCTTTAAAGGGGTGTATACGGCCGATATGTTCAAAAAAGCCTCGTTGCTTTTGTAGAGCTTTTCTTGTGTTCAAATGTGTTGAGTAAACATGTTCGGCGAACATGTTAGTTAGGGTGAATCATTTTGAAGGTCAATTTTTTAATTTTCGCTCCCTGGGCAAACAATCATTCATTTATATGTAAAAAGAAACCTGAATTTTTTCTAGGTCGAAAAAAAATTTTTTGGCCCAGGCTCAGAGGTTTGAAGTTTTTAGGGCCGAAATGGTACTTATTTTGTACTTAATTAACACCTTTTAATATAAAAAATTGTCTTTTATAGGGTATTTTAATTACGTATTGAGCTTCCTAAAAAACAAATATTCGGTTCGAAAATATTGACCCCCTGGTCGCTCAGACAGGGGTTATAGTTGAAAAACGGGGATGGCTGTAACAGGGTAATATTTAAAAAATTAATTTATTAATATTAAATATTGAGTGAAAATTTTTATAAAAATTAAAAATGCCCAAAAATTTAAAAATTTAAATTTTTTTATTTTGAAACTTATAAAGTTTTGTTAATTTGGGTACTTACATGAGTTGGGAATTCACTTCTTGGCAAGGGGCGGACTGGCCTTAGAATTCGGCCCGGGTGAGGTTTTTAATATTATTTTCCCGAAAATAATTTAATAAATTACTCAAATATTACTTACATTTTACTAAAAAATCAGCAATTAGGA
Source organism: Liposcelis bostrychophila (assembly GCA_037577465.1). Lineage (NCBI taxonomy): Eukaryota > Metazoa > Arthropoda > Insecta > Psocodea > Liposcelididae > Liposcelis > Liposcelis bostrychophila. The sequence continues at coordinate 12,012,233 of CM075212.1, forward strand.
CAATTCATTGCTTGAAGAAGTTTAAAGAAATGTTTCAAAAATTTTAGGAGGGACGCTATTTAATTCAACTACATGACTTGCCTCTATATTCATCCCTTGCTTTTAATGTTTAGCTTTTGAGAGCAAGGAATAGAAAGCCCACGGCCTTTAAAAAGGGTGCGGCCAGCCTCATATTTTTTACTTCTGCCGGTCTTTCAGTTTTGCTTGAATTAAAGATTTCCAGTCTTATTTTTTTTTTTTTTTACAGAGCTGATTTTTTTTATAGAGCTTGAAAAGGCAATTCATTATAGAGATATTTTTTTTATAGAGCTGATTTTTATTTTGTGTATGCCTGATTTTCTAAACTAGGGAATCAACACTGCATGTATCCATTTAATTTTTTTTGTTTCAAAAGAAAAAAAAGAAGTAAAAAAAATTAAGAGCTTTCAAACCGGCCCCATTTGAAACCGGCCCATCGGGCGTTCCCCCTTCCGCCCTTATGGCCAGTCCGTCTCTGTAATCTTGGCTTTAAAAATACAATTTTTTAGCAAAAAAAGAGCCGAAAATAAGGAAAAATGGGGTTGACATAGAGTAAGAAATGTTTGGCATCGAAATTACAAAATTTTTTTTTCAATCCAAAAAAAAATCAGGCTTCTTTTTACATATAAATGAATGATTTTTTGCTCAGGGAGCGGAAATAAAAAAATTGACCTTCAAAATGAGCCACCCTAGTTAGTATTGGATAAAAGTGGGTCAACATAATCTGTGAACATGCCAGCCAAACATATTGAGTGAAAATTGATCTCTCGACCAATCGTTTTCACCCAACATGTTCGTCATGTACGTCATTCTCATTTTTCATCCAGCACCGACATTTTAGGCGTGAATTTGGGCCCTACTTACATAGGGTAGTCCTTCGTTCATACTGAATACTCAGACTTAACATCAAAAATTTACCGAAAAATATGGCCTTTGAAAATTTATTTCTGAGAAGAAAAAATTAAAAGTATAATTTTACACGCACGTTTTTTTTTTTTTTTGATAAAGGGCTTGGAAAACGAGTCATGCGACTTTAACGGAAAAACTGTTCATTACGAATTCAGACTTACGTTTTATTGATTTCAGTTTTACAAATTCCCAACCTCATGAATTAATGAATACCTTTAGAGAGCATTGTGGTTTCCTCCACATCTTTAACCGGCGAGCATTCCAATCGGTTTAATATAATGGAACGATTCATGATGAATGGTAATTTTCGGTGCGTTTCGCCTTTGAAAACAACTTTTAAGAGCTTAACAAAAAAAAAAAAAACGATTTTTTTTTGTTCGCATAAAAAGCCATTTTTTTTTTTTTTTTTTTGCACAAATGGAAAAACACTATTTTTTTTTATACGTCAAACGAACCTCGGAGAGTTCCATTAATTTTTGTTTCCAGGCAACCCCCGATTTTGTTTGATTAGAAACTAGGCCTCGGTAAAGCAAAGACTAAGATAAATATTTGGTTTCAAGGATTGGAAAGAGGCACGAGGCTTGTTATGTCAATATAATTCAAAAGCATTGTTTAGATGAATTTCCACGTTTATTTCCTTAATTGGTTGCATTTTGAGAAAATTTCGATCGGGTTATTGCGAGCACTTCTATAGCCATTTTGATTTTATCTACTTTCATTCAAGCTAACAGCTTAAAAGTTTTTGTAGTCAAAACGATTTTAGCAATAATATGAAATATGAAATTGATAATTGCCGAATTAATTTTGACTTAATAAGTTTGTTAAATTCCTCTCTTTGTGAACGCAGTTCTTTACCATGAACATATTTCTGATCTCACAAGGTTATGTTATTTGATCCGGATTTGTCCTCGAAGTAATAATTATTAAGATTTCCGACGGTACATTAATAAAGGAAAGCAAAGATGGAAAATTCCTTCTGCAAAATAATTTTAGGCAGAAATATCGAACGGAACACAGAGATTGTATATTAATTAAATATAAATTACCGGTACCCATTTTTCCTAAAAATTTGCTTTTTAAAGACTGACTAAGGATAAGAAAGAAAATTTTCTCAAAAAGTAGTATTTTAAGGAAAAAATGGGTTTATTCAAAAATGTTGAAAAATATGTCAAAAACATGGGCGGAACTGGTTCAAAAATCTGCTGGGGGAGGGGGGAGCTATTCTACTTCCTGGAACTGGGGACAGTTTGCTCCCGTCCCCAGTACCCTATATTCCGCCTGTGGTTATAAATAAAAATTTTTGGTGCATTTTAAAAAAAAATTAAAAGAAAGAAAAATAAAGGTTCTAGTTCGTTTACATAACCGGCCGGTTAGCCGGGCGGTGTATACATTTTAACGATAAAAAAATATTAAAAAATTTTTTTTTAAATTCAATATTTTATACATGAAAACGGGGTCTAACTTCACCGAAACCGTACCAAAACGTTTAGTTATCTTCAGAGATGAAGATCCACGATATTAAATGCATGAACAAGAGTTAATTGTTCTTATATTTCATATTTTTTAAATGTTTTCGCAGCAAAAAAAAAAATGTTTGTTTCCGAGAGACTAGTGCAGCGCTCTAGCGGTGAATCCGCGAACTGTTTCAACAACAAAAAGAAAAATGGCGGTCTTATTTTTTTTCCGAAAACATTTAAAAAAATTATCAAATTTAGGAACCATAAAGCCTTTTTCATGCAATTTCAATAGCGAATCTTTACCTTTTAAGCATAACAAAACGTTTTGCCACGGTTTCAGTGCGATCCGATGTCATTTTCATGTGTGAAAAACCGAATTAAAAAAAAAAAAAAATATTAAACTTTTTTTATTGTTAAAAAATTTTCACCGCCCGGCTGACCGGCCGATTATGTAAAGGAACTAGAACCTTAAGGTATTTTTCAAAGATTTTGATGTAAAAATAAAAGTACATGCGTTTAAAAAATTATTCGGTAATAAAAAGTATCTTAAAAAAATTTTTTTGTATGCATAATTCTTTAAAATTGGGCGTTAAAAATTTTAATTCAAAATGGTCGGAAAGTGCGGAAACGTTGTGACGTTATAAATTAGTACCGTTCTGCCCGAAAAATTTTTCCAAGAATGCGGTGGCTCGGCTTATAAACTTTGAAAGCATCGGATTCTATGACAAATTTTCCGGCAGAACTATACTGACTTTTGACGTCACAGTTTTCAACCTCGAGCTGTAAGAAATTATTGGATACTGATAATTTTTTTAAAAGACTTTTTTTAAATTTATGTACTTTATTTTTACGCCGAAATTTTTCAGAAATAAAAATACCTCAAAATACCCTATGAGGAACTACTTATTTGTCAACCCGGATCTGTTGTCTCCTAGACTACAACTCTATTGATGAACGTATCAAGTTGATATCTGTTAATTGAATTATTTCATTGTCGATGTAAAGTATCGAACACGAATGTTCTTTGCCAGCATAATTTGGTGTTGTGTAATTGACAACCATCCTCTTGCCTCCCGGTTTTCTTTTTGAATAATAATAAGGTGAAGACTACGCAAGAAAACAAGCGGGTTTCAGCATAAATTATCCCAGCTTTGCCGACAGAGAAAACAAGTACGGGAATTTCCTGGGAATATATTTTCGAATGTGGAAGTAGGTTCAATTATATATTAATGGAATGCCTGGTTTTGCTTGATTTTTCAAAGTTGGAAGCAGCTAAGTTTTTTATGCCTAGATTCTTCGAGGTTTTTGTGTTAATTTTACAGACCTTCTGTGAAAAATTCAATTGCGCATTCCAGGAAAAATTTAGGAGATTGATGTTAAGTACTTTCACCATTATCGCTCCCGTATTAACTTCTTTGAGCTCATCTTTTTTTTAGAAACGCATACAAAATCCAGGCAATATCAGAGTCAGGCAGTAACATAGGGGTAGAAATTTGGAGAATTTGGCAAATATCCACAAAAAAAAGTAAGACGTTTCAATTTTCTCACATTAGAAAGTGCAGTTCTTTATGATTACGAAGCTTGATCTTTAAATCGTCCCAGGGAGGCGGTAGTGGACCCCTGATTTTCCTTTCTGAGCAAATGTGTACTTGCGTAGTGGGGAGATCAAACTTCCTGAGTTGGATATCCCGTTAGGGAAGTTCGGTTGTGGATAATCGAAACGACGTTGAGGTTATGGCATCTTCGACCAAATAGGGCGAGAAATTGTCCCCGAAGCCGGAGAAACTACTTGTGGGAAGCAGGTGCAGGTATTTCTTGTGGTGAACAATGTGGCAACAGGCCGGAAAATGGGAAGCCGATTGATTTAAAAGGAAATGTATTCCTTCCTTACGGTTTTTAGGATTGAATCGTACGACTTGAAATGAAAGGACCAGACAAGTTGGGCAGACTTTGTGTAGGTCAAATGAATGAAGAACAAGGAAGCAAAGTAGTAGTACTGTAGCTAATTCGTTTAAATCTAAAATTAAATGTTGTATTTAGTTCAAGAGACTAAAGAAATTTAATAATTGATATTATTGACCACATCGGTTTTTTTTTTTTTTTTCTTTTAATGAAAACCCGATAAAAACAAGTAATAAATAATTAAATGATCTCCGTTTTTGAAAAAGTGAATGCACAAGGCATATTCTTCCATGTTCATTGTGTAGAATAAATGAATTATTGAGTCGAAAGCCGTGGGGGAGGAAAAAACGCTGTAGTCGGTCGAAATAAAATAACAAAAAAAAAAAAAAAAAAAAAAAAAATTAGAAGATATTCCTTTGAGAAAAATTCCTGCTCTTTGCCCTGATTTTTTCCACGGGGGGCTAGTAATCGAGCGATTTGTGATGTGATGCTTTTAAATTTTCCTCTTGGAAAAAAAATGTTAAAACAAAGATTCCTGTTTATAGACCTCTGAGGAAAAAGGAAAAATGTCGACGTTACCTCCCGCGAGGTTGAAACAGGGGATTGGAAACCTGGAAGCTCGTCAGAACATATATCGTTTACCTGTACATATATTACAAAAGCCTTGACATGCTATTCGGTGGGGGTAAATATTTAAACGTGGTATTGGAAAATTTAACAGTTGCTCCAGATTGTTTGGATGCAGCGTCAAGCAGATGCTTTGTGAATTTTGATTAATAAAAAAAAAAAAAATTATGTTAAACTGAGAGACGTTTGATAAATCTACGAATGAAACGTTGCGAAACGCTATAACGGAATCGATAAATAAAGAACGAGCTTTTAAGAAAAAAAAAAAGAAACTGAACATTTTTGTTAAAAATAAAATTTATTAGCCAGGAAATGGGGATTATTATTTTTTTCCTAATAATCAATATCAAAACCGATCGGCTTTTATTTCCTCGTTTGTTACACTTAGACGCGTGGAAAACAAAATGATTATTATCGTTTCAAGAATAAAAAAGGGTAAAAATTATATTTTTATCATCCGTGTATTTTTTTCCCTTGTCGATTTTGATAAATTTCATAAATCACGGTCGGGGGAAAAAATTGAAAAATTGCATTTAAGGAAGGAGTAGGAGGTTTTTACGTTATTTTAAGACTAAAAAGTTGATTCACACCTCTATGTATATGCCTGTACATATGAATCCCTACTTGACTTTGTCTCTGACCATTGGAGTATTTCCCAAAAGCACTGAAACGCCAACTAACCGATTTACTAGTGTTCCGTCTTGTCGTCGATTTGCTGGAATTGGATTATAGGTATTTCATACGTCAGTGGACAAAAGCTGATTGAGGCGAGAGATGAATACTGTATGTCCGAGTATGTTCCGAATTCTCGGTGCTTTGAACCAGAGCAAAGTCATTTGAGATTGGAGTCTTTTTGTAAGAAAGTTGCTGATCAATCTGGGAAAGAGTGTTGGCAACTATCTTCAACAGCCATGAGTCGAAATTAGTAGTTTTAAGAACTTATTACACATCATTTTTATTATTACATATCTTTTTTAAAAAAAAAAAAATCCAACGCTAGTTTTCATATAGCAGGATAATAGCACCAGAAACTCACATTTTTAGAGTTAATGGCTGCAACTTCGCTAAAAGTACTGGTGGAGATTTCATCGCTGATCCGTAATGACGCCTCGTGACCTTTGACTAAAAGGTGCTAAATTCAATTTCTCACACCATTTGCCTGATTTATATAACTTTACTGGTAAACTTATGTGATCTTTTTTCTCGATTTAGTACCCGTTGGTCCTAAATAGAGCACGGATTTCTAGGGCAGTGCCTAGTTCTATTTCTGTTGTCTATAATTTCTGGCAAAACAATTTTAAAATCCGTTTATCGTGACTGGCAGAGTGAATTATATAAAGCTTATAGTGCCTATTTCACTGCATCTTTGCCTAATATTCCGTTTTGGGCCTATAAGAGCCTATTTTAAGAATAATAAATAATAAATAATGAGTTTTCAAAAGACTTGCTTCAGCTACCAATGAGCGGAGTACGTAAAAAATATAGGCTCCGAGCGACTTTTTTTAAATAAATATACACTTAAATATACCTGTTTACCTTATACGAGCGTATATATTTCCATCACGCAATTAGTTCGCGGAAAATATTGCTTTTTTATAAGCTAAACATGATTTTATTGGTGGCGCTGCAGTCAAAGTATGCGAAGTGATTCTATTTATTCTACTTATTTCTCTACTATTCTACTAACCCTTGAAAGTTTGCTATATGACAAAAAGTGAATTTCTTATATAGAATAATTCCTAATAGAATTCTTAATAAGATATATAGTAGAAGTAGAATAAATAAGTAAAATAGAAAAAAAAGAAGTAGAATATAGTTCTTATATGTGTACCTCCACATGAAAAGGGCCCACCAGGGAGATGGTAACATGGAAGGCTGTGGAAATTTAACTTATAAGAAAACCCTTTGTGTACAAACAAAAAATTCTAAGCCTCAAATGCCAAGTAAGTGAGCCCTTTTCATGTGGAGGTACACATATTCTTAATTAAATTCTACCTATTTAATCCTCTTGATTCTTGGCAAAACTACGAACAATTTACTTAATAACTCATCCATTTTTATTTTTGACACCCTCAAAAATACAATTATTTTAACTGACAAAACGTGAATTTATTAAGTAAATTGTTCGACGATTGAATTGCTTTTTAAATTCTTTGCTAGTAATCAAAATCAAAATCAAGTATTGAAATGAAAAGTCCCCAATTTTACAAAATAAAATATATTCCGAATCCTCCCCCCCCATAAAAACTTGGTAACGGGTTAACATGATTCTACTTTTTAATTTCTGTATACGTTATTACTATTTATTTTACGGCTTTTTTGCTTTTCCAACTCGGAGAAGCTTTACAGTGCTGACCAGCAAAGCGAATCGAAATATTATTTCATAGAAGTGTTACCCCTAGCACTTTTTTCATTTATTCTTATGATTTACCGCTTACAAATGCAACAAAATCTCCTTTTCTGTTTTTTTCCTTCTCTGGGAAGTATTCCCCAAAAAGTTAGTGATTTCAAAGAATTCTCCATCCACAAAGAAAAAGAAAACTGAATAAAATTGCTGGAAGTGTTTTCTGGAACAAAGACAAAGTTTTTGGTTCGCTTTTGGGATTGTTTTTAAAAAGAGCTGGTCTGGGCTATTCTTTTTGTAAAAGATTGTTAAATGAGTGTTGCTTTGATGGGTTTACACTTTGAAAGATTGTTCTACATCCTTTCGACCGCTGCACAAGAGAACAGGTAGAAAAAAAAAGAAATTAAAAAGTTTTCCTTTTTTTTTTGTAAATAAATTCTTTATCGAATTGCTGTGGGGATTGAAGTGCTGAAAAAGAAAGCTTTTTTGTGAAACAAAATATAGAAAAAGAGAAAACTTTTTTTTTTTTTTTTTCTAAAAGCCTAATTGTGCAGGATATGTGGGCGCGCTGAAAACGGAGCACTCCTCTGAATATTTTATAAGATCGCTTGTGGACTGTATAATAAAGAGTTGGGAAGGAAACTTGGAAGCTGCCAACAAAAATTTTTTAAAGTTTCCCCGTTTATTTTCCCAAATAAATAGAGAATTCACGCTTTTCAATAGGAAATTATTCACCGATGTATTTTTAGCTGCCTTCATGTTTTAATTAACCTCTCGAATCCTTTTTCCCTCTTCTCCCCTTCCAGCCGGCTTTTAAAACTTGTAAATCGCGATTTTCCTGTCGAATTCCTTGTTGAATTCCCCTCTTTTCTCGCTATCGTGTAACATAAATGCTTGGAATGATTAAATTTTCAAAACGGGAATGATAAACATTATATAATCGACTTGGAAGTCGAATTAATTTTTTTGTTGTTGTTGAAAAGTTTCATTTCGCCGGAAAGTTTAGTTTTAGCTAATTAGGCCTATGGCGTAAACGCATATTTCATTTTTTTTTTTTTTTATCATCTTTTTATCTTTAGAATTTTCTTTTTTGTTTTGTTTTGTTAATTCAACTTTGTGTTGTTATTTTATTTTTTATTTTTATTTGTTTTACAACCGCATGAACAAAATGACTCAATCATTTGTGGTTTCACATGCTTCTGTCATGTTTTTTCAGGCCTCAACATGCTAAATAAAGTAGACGCCATGTTATTTAAAAAAAACCAACGTAATAGCAGTCGTCCATAACTTAATATTTTGTTTTTGCGTTTTTTAACGCTCTACCTTCCGAGTGTAAGCAGAACGTAAAACTTTTCCGACCCCTTTTGCTCCCCAACTTTGCGCAAGATTTTACCCCGATTTGCTAATATCAGTTGAGCTAAAGCTTTGTCGCATTATCCATTGTCATTAGGGTGCATCGCAAAAAATCAAGTGTCCGGGATTTGTGCTCCCCGGTCAACATATGATTATTTGGCTATTGAAACACCCCCTAATTTTTTTCAGCTCGAAAAAAATTTTTTTTGATAGGGTCCACGATTTTTGAAGTTTTTTCGCCCAAAAAAGGGCTTTTTTTTCCTTTTTTTCACAAAGATATAAAAATTTGTGCATGGTTTAAACTTCTTATAAAAAATTTGAAATTTTGAGCACAGGTTTCAGGTATATAGAGGTACCGAAAAAGAATTACACAGTCGTCAAAAAAGCAGTTGTGTCGTTTTGACAGGTGGGCCATAATGAAAATTATGCAAAAATTTTTGCGAGGGGCCTTCGAGCGGAGGGGATCCAAAAATTTTGGAACAGCCAAAATGCGTCTAAAATATGTGGAAATAATGTGGCACTAGAACCGTTGCGGGCCTAATATATGTTAGGGTGGGTCGAAAATAAAAAATTTTGGATTTTCAAAATGCCTGATAGAGCAATCGCTGCGTTTTATCATTTGTAAAAATTTTTTCCTTTTTGAAATTTTATAAAAATGGCGTCTTAAGGTTTCACAAGAGGGCCAAGTTTTGGAAAACTCCATAAGGTATTAAAATTCGACTTCTGAATTTTCATGGGACAACTATCGTTCCGATCGGATTTTTAACGTAGATTTCGACAATGAAATCGGTTTGCATCTAACCATTTTTGCTCTTGAGATACAGGCCAAATAAAGCATAAAAATGGCAAAAATCTGAAATTCCAACGTTTTTATCACACTTTTTACAATATGATTATTTCTCTTAATTACACAGTAAAAAATATTATGTAAATATGTTCTAAGAGGTCCACATAAATTTTTTATGTTGTTTCTCCCATAAGGCAAACATAAAACAAAAACAACATAAAAATTATGTGGACCTGCTTATGTTGATTTATGTTGATTTTGACATAAAATTTTTTACTGTGTATACTGCTCAACTTGGTATAGTTCTACTCTGAGATACAGAAATGTAAATACGGTCAATTCACTTACAGGGGCAGCTGTCCTGCCTTGACCTGTTAAAAAATTCAGCCAAAACTAGCCATGAAGTCGATTGATGCTGTATGCACTTCAGCTCATTTTAATTGCGTTATAACTAAATTTTTTTTTTTTTTTTTTTACAGTATCTGATTTTTGCAATTCCCATAGAAAAAAATGAACTCAAAATGAAATTTACGCTTCAAAGAAATTTTATATGTCGAGGCGCAGCCATCCGTTGCCGATCGATTTTTCAGGATGGAAAATCGCTTGGTTTCTCAAAGGAAAATCGATTCGTTTTTAAAGGTAACATGCACTTCTTTTTTTTTTAAATTTATATATTTATTTATTTATTTATTTATTTATCTCTTTCATTTTTTTTTTTTTTCTTTTTTTTTGTGAATATTGCAGATATGCAGAACTTTGTCGTTGTAACGAGGGAATCTTTAATCAGCCAGCTTTTACTAATATCCGAGTCGTAAAAATTATGGGACGAAATTTGCATTTTACGAGAGGAAAATTTTGTAACACTTTAATAGAGACGTTTTTGCAGCATAACATTAATTGGAATAACTCCCACGGAAAATGATGGAAAACACAGGAAGGAAGCCTTTTCGACGTAGTAGCATTTTGCGTAAACAAAGTGTAAATCGAATAGTACGTCACGCTAAACGGTCATTATCAATCATTTATATTCCTACATCAGCTATGGACTGGAATTTATTTTCTTCTTTTTTTTCTTCTGTTTTAAGTTAATCCGGATAGGGTAAGTACAGCTTGTTGCAATACGAAGTAGATTTTAATTGAAACCGTCAAGTTTCCATCGTTGTAAGGATTTATTTTTTATTCAAGAGGTTATCATCGATTTGGAAAATGATAAAAAATTTATAGTGGACCATGACCTTCCGCTGTGTATATCGTTTTCGTACCCCGTTATATTGTCATCAAGAAAATGATTCTTTTGCAATAAAACGTACTATTTGCATAATTGCAATGTTATGGGATAGTATCCTCTCGGGGAATTACGGTAATTTAAAAAAATGATAGCACTTTTTGCTTTATCGAACGTAAAGCGAAGAAAAAAAAACAAAGTTTTCGCGGAAATTTTTTACTTCCATTTCATTGGGCATTGTGATTATTATTTGAAAGCGAATAAAAAATTCTATGTTTTGAGACGTGCAGTCGAATCCAGGATTCAAAAGTACCGACGACAGCCGCCATTTTTTTTTTATTTTTATGACATTTTAATGAAAAAAAATTGCATTTATTACTCCTTAATTTGGCGTACCAATGAATCCCCTAGTCAATGCAAATTCGTTATTAAAGCTTAACAAAATAATGTGAAAAAAAATTTAACATTGAACCGGAGTGAAGAGGGAAAAGCATTCTTCAGGTTAGTTTTTTGAGATGAATTTGTTTATCGTTTTATGGAATTAAAAAACCGCTTAAGCTATTAAATGACGTAAAATAAAAAGGGTTTCTTGATGTAAACTTGTGGTATGGAATCAATTAATTTGATCACTGATGAAAAATCTTGAGCACTTGAAAATAAAATTAGATTTTTTTTCAGCTTTCAAAAAGATGATGTAATTAAAAAATATAAACTTGGAAAAAGCTTAACTTTAAGAAAATTTAGCGAGCAAACAAAATTAAAGTTAGTGAATCATTGCAGTGATAACGTAGCGCCAGCCATGCTAATATTATTTCAATTGAAACAATTCGATGAAAATTAGATAGAATTCCAAAAGTAAATGATTGCATTAGTGTAACTGCTTATTACAAAAAATTATTTTTCAATACCGTAGATTCGGGTGAAGTTGAAAGGTAGGGAGAAGTTGAAAGGAAATTCAAAAAAAAAAATTCTAGGTTTATTTTAGGCACTAAAAAAAAATTTTTTTACTTAAGTATCCCAAAAAAAAATTATCCACTTAATGAAGTAAAAAAATTTTATTTTTAGTGCAGTGCCTAAAATAAACCTAGAATTTTTTTTTTTTTGAATTTCCTTTCAATTTCACCCCAATGTAAGGCATTTCATTGAAGGATATGCTCTGAAGCTATTCACTGTAGAACAAAGAGCGAGTTAGCTTTTTTAAATTATTTTAGGCATTGCTATAGTCCAATAATTATTTTGATTTGCACTGAAAAAGAAATATTGTTTGATTAGCTTGTGAGCATTGAAAATAAATAAATGACAGAAAATTACAATGAGCTAGTAAATCTTTAGGGCTTGTATTTAACGGGGAAGTATTTTTTTTAATTTTTGGGCAGTATCTGAACAGTAAAAAAATCAAGTTTGGCTGGTAAATTAAAGCATTTCGATCAGTATAAATATATATCAGAGCAGTATTATTACCTGGCAGTGCTCAATACTTAAATAAAAATAAGTAAACAAATAAAACAATTTAAAAAAAAAATCAAAAAAGAAAAAAAAATCCCTGTACTTAGATCTTGGTTCTTTGGCAAATGCACTATCCTCTACAACATGCCCTGAATTTTTTTTTTTTTTTTTTTTTTTTCGATATAAAAAAAAATATTTAGAGGTCGTTCAAGATTTTTAGGCGGTAAAATGTTTTTTTGGGCACGAAACATTCTTTTTTTCTCTGTTATTTTAAAAATAAATAACTGCTCATTTTAAATCAATCATATTTTATAAATATGCCTGAAATAACCTGAACTGCTCATTTTTATTATTATACTGCCAAACCAATAAAATACTGCCACAATTTTGCCGCCCCGGAATACTGCCCTTGTAAAATAAATACAATCCATTCAAATATTAGTCAATCTTTAGCTGATTTGAAATTTTTATTTGGAAAATGGAACATTTTGGAGTTTGGTCCGCTTTGTCTGATCTAAAACTTAAATATGCCATATTAAAATGCTTCATCACTTTTTCAAGTCATTTTAATGTCTCCTTATTCGCATATTTTTAGTATTTTGTTAAATCTGATCAATTTTTTATTTTACCAATAAATATTATGAAAGACCCAGGAGACATGATTCGTTTAAGATTTAAACAGTTTCCTTTCGGCATTTTAAATTTTCACCAAAGCTTACGATCATTGCTTTAATCTTTCAAATAATAGATTCTCTATAATTCCGTACATTTATTTTCAAAACTCCCGAAAATTTCTCTAAAAATAATATTTTTCAGCTCGAAAAACGGAAATTAAATATCCCTCAACCATTTGACAAATTCTCCATCCGTGTAACGGAACCATTTTCCAGAAACCTTTGGGGTGAAAATTTCCCCAGTCTCATTTTTTACCCAAAAGATTTATGTGCAAACAGGTGTCAGAAATCGGATGCGTGCGGCAAAAAAATCCCCCGTCAAGAAACTCGTGAAAATGGACGAATCGACTTCAGAAATAAAAGGAAACTCCTCGGAAAACCCCCGCGGGTTTCGCCTTATTCTGCCCTTTTTTTTATAAACGGAAAACTCAGCTTTTTTATTTTACGCGTAATTTTTTTTTTTTTTTTTTTTTTTTCAGAAGAAAAAAAAAAAAAAAAAAAAAAAAATTCGGGAGGTTTCTATAGAATGTTTTCATAAACCCTTAGGCATAATGAAAAAATAATGGTTTGCAAAAAAAAAAAAAAAAAAAAAAAGGCTTGGGTTTAGTCTTGAAAATGGCAAACACTTTAAAATATATAAGACTAACTTAACACAACAAAGGGAAGTCTTTAAACACTGTGTGCCGCTGCAAAAAAATATTAAGTTCTTGGACGTTGTTCAATTCCATTTTTTTTTTTTAACTTTTTTTTTTTTTTTTTTTTTTTTTTTTTTTTTTTTTTGGCTATACCTGTTGTATAATCTATAATCTAAACGTAAATATTACCTGTTGAATTAAGCCGGGGTTCCAAAGTTTGTCACGTGGGTAAAAACACTGTTAAGAGAGATTAGTTAAGTTAAACGTTTTTGAGTCCGAGAAACCACGGGGAACGCGCAGGGAGCGAGAACGAAAGGCGAGACGACATCGCGAACTCTTCGGGTTTTCGACTGAATTGAAAAGCACAAGAGGAGGAATGAAGTAAAACAGGTGCGCAAACCTTGTCGCGACGCATGAATCGATTCACCTGATCAGATTCGACCCTGCAAACGAGCTTCCTAAAACATTTCTGCTCCTTCTGAGTTCATTCATTCCCACCGCCGCACGATGCACTTTCGACTTTTGACCTGGAGTCGCGAAGAAGAAGGAAAAAAAAATTAAAAAGTAAATAAATAAAAAAAATCACACCCCTTGATGCGTTAGGAGAAGTAATTTGTTTTTAAGCTGATGCCGAAAATTTGCTAGAGATGAAAGGTCAATTAAACCGCAGATGAATTTTAAGAGGGTTCTCCATTCATTTTCTTTGACTGAAAGGAGGAAAACAAAAGGTGGTTTTGCTTCCCTCCCTTTATCTTTTAAATTCCTCTTCATTTGATGTGTACGTGTCAGGTGTTTTCCTGGGGTGAAGCCACATCTAAGGAAGGGCATAACGTTAATTAGATCTTTAGGTTTACATTTAATTTCGTAGAGTAGAACTGTACACAGGATTATTTTAATCTTCTTGATATTTTGAGGATTTTAATATTCATACAATTCGCGGTTTCAAATTTGGAGATTATCCGAAGAGAACTGGAAAATCCCGGAAGCTGATAATCAAGTAGGAGGGTAGATTAAATACACCGCATATAAAAAATAATCACTTATAAAGGGCTGTGTAAAAATTTTAGGAGAAAATTAAATTTTAATAACGAGATGTTAAGATTCAGGTTAAAATTGTCGCCTGTTATTCTTGTTAAAAAATGCGCAGAAGGCAAAAGATCGTTCAAGTATTACGTAAGGGTAATTCTCTACTTTTTTGATCTCTCCTCCCCTTGTTTTAAGAAATAGTAAGATTTTCCTAGGCCCCCTCTTCTTTATTAGGGTGCGTCAAAATAAATGATTGGTCCCAGAGTTTTGCTTCCAATCATGGTCCTTTATCATCTAAAAAATGTCCCCGATTTTTTTTTAGATTTTCAAACCTTTTTTTGAGGCGCCAGGGCCGATCAAAGAAATTTATTAGCCAAAAAAAGTCAAAATTTTGGTCTGAAGTCAATATTTAAAAAATTGTAACTAAGGTGCAATGAGAGCGAAAAATTTGAAAACATGGCTCAAAGTTAGTTGTATAGGGGCATCCAGGATAAAATAAGTCAGTTCTTAAGTATTACATATGCGATTTTAATGAGGAGCGATATTTAAGGAGCATTCAAGTATTACGTAAGACTTTTTTTTCGGGTTTTCCGACCCCGTCCCCCCCTGTCGTAAGATTTAGTAAGATTTATTTGACCCCCCCTTTTACTTCCGTAATTTTTTTAAATTTTACCGCCCCTTTTTTTACCCTTTTTACCCCTTTTTACCCTTTTTTTGGGTCGATAACTTGACTCCGAAAAATTTTATTCCGAATTCCGAATTCCGAATATTTTAATTCCGAACTCCGAATTCCGAATTCCGAATTCCGAAAATTAAAGAATTCCGAAAATAATAAAATAATTTTTTCCCGCCCGAATTAAAAGAATTCTGAATTCTGAAAAGGATAAAAATAAATTTATTTATTTTTTCTATATTTTATAATCATCAGTGCTGAGTATTGATACATGTTTTTTGAAAAACAACTAATTAAATAATCACAGATTGAAAAAATAATTAATCACATATTAGTTGGGCAGTTTTCACCAAAACGGGATTTTTTATGTCGCCATTTTCCCATTTTAAAAAATTTTGTTTACATCTCCTCCGAATAAGTTATTTGCAAGAATATACGCTAAATTCGGTATTGAATACGGTTTTGTAAACAGGCACATCTGAAGTTGATGGAACTACATCATATGTGCTGATTTTGGTATAAAATATCACTAATACGAGAAAGAATAGTGTTTTAATTCGTTCGGAGGAGAGGCGAGTTTGCAACACATGCAAAATGTAAGCAAACAAGTTTTAAACTCCAAAACAACTGACACCAAAATGTTATTATTTCCCTTATTTAGCGGTGTAACGAAAATCAGCACAATTCGTTCAACTTCAGGTGTGCCCGTTTAGAAAACCATATTCAATATCGAATTTGTATTCTTGAAAATAACATGTTCGGAGGATACAACAAAAATGGTGACATAAAAATCCCGTAATGGCGAGAACTGCCTAGTTACCAAAAAATCACAGATACGCTGACAGTAAAAATCACAGATATGTATGTCGTCAAATAAATTAAAAAAAAAAAGATTACTACTTCGGCGGATTTTTCCTAGGCTGCCCTCTTTTTCTTACGGGATTTTTATGTCACCATTTTTGTTGTATCCTCCGAACATGTTATTTTCAAGAATACAAATTCGATATTGAATATGGTTTTCTAAACGGGCACACCTGAAGTTGAACGAATTGTGCTGATTTTCGTTACACCGCTAAATAAGGGAAATAATAACATTTTGGTGTCAGTTGTTTTGGAGTTTAAAACTTGTTTGCTTACATTTTGCATGTGTTGCAAACTCGCCTCTCCTCCGAACGAATTAAAACACTATTCTTTCTCGTATTAGTGATATTTTATACCAAAATCAGCACATATGATGTAGTTCCATCAACTTCAGATGTGCCTGTTTACAAAACCGTATTCAATACCGAATTAGCGTATATTCTTGCAAATAACTTATTCGGAGGAGATGTAAACAAAATTTTTTAAAATGGGAAAATGGCGACATAAAAATCCCGTTTTGGTGAAAACTGCCCAACTAATATGTGATTAATTATTTTTTCAATCTGTGATTATTTAATTAGTTGTTTTTCAAAAAACATGTATCAATACTCAGCACTGATGATTATAAAATATAGAAAAAATAAATAAATTTATTTTTATCCTTTTCAGAATTCAGAATTCTTTTAATTCGGGCGGGAAAAAATTATTTTATTATTTTCGGAATTCTTTAATTTTCGGAATTCGGAATTCGGAATTCGGAGTTCGGAATTAAAATATTCGGAATTCGGAATTCGGAATAAAATTTTTCGGAGTTAATTCATCCATTCCCTTTTTTTTACCGTAAATTTTAAAAATGTCTTTGAGAATTTCAAAAAAAAAAAAAAAAAAAAGTCTTTTTTATAGGTAAGTTTATTTTATTCCAACAAAATTTTTTCAAGAAAATTTTTTTTCTTAAAATTAGAGTAAAATTTTTTTTAGAGAAGGTGGCCAATGGAGGGGTGTCCATTTTTTTATATTAAATTCGAATTTTTTTAATTATAAATAATTATAAAAATTCTTACGTAAGATTATTCGGACCCCCCTCTTCCCTCATTTAAGAAATCTAAAGAATTTCTTGCACCCCCTTACCCCCCTTCCGGGCTTACGTAATATTTAAACGCACCTTTATCCGAAAAAATTAAAAAAATTCGAGCATCCTTGGGAATCGAGATTTTTGATTATAACGTTTTCAATAAGGTGCTTCAAATTTATGTACATGGTGGAAAATTTTTTTTGGCGCGATTTTATTAAAGAAAACATAGGAAACACCGCCAGAAAGATTGTCTCACCGAGTAGAAAAATGGTTCCGTTACAAAAATTGTTCGCAATGTACGAATAGCCTTTATTGCCCTTAATAGCCCTATGTTGAAAATTTCGAAAACGTCAGGAAAATTCAAGACTTCTTTCGCTACTTACAACTAATCAAAAGTAACCATTTTTGTACTGGAACATCAGCATATGTTCCATCTCTGTTCCTCCAGAAGGAAAATAAAATTTTCGTCAAAAATAAACTAAATTCATTTTTCTTTGTTTTCGACAAATATGTACCGTAGATTGGGGTGATGTTGAATGGTGGGGTGAAGTTGAAAGGAAATTCTAAATAAAATTCTAGGTTTATTTTAGGCACTAAAAATAAAATTTTTTACTTAAGTATCCCAGAAACAATATCCACTTAATGAAATAAAAAAATTTTATTTTTAGTGCGTAAAATAAACCTAGAATTTTTTATTGAATTTCCTTTTAACTTCACCCCAATCTACGGTATTAAGATTTTAATAAAAATAAAAATTCTTACTTAATATTATTAAGGGTTGAGTACCTTCTCCATTTCCATAAAAAGCAATCTTAAGCATTGCAGCTACCACGTCCGTGCTTACGTAATATATTTAAATTATCTCCAAGATAAATACCGTTCCGGGCCATTTTTCCTAATCCGTTTTTCCTAAAAAAAAAAAAAAAAATTTCCTAATCCATTTTTCCTAAAAATTTTAGTTTCTAAAATTCTTTTCCTAACTATTTTTTCCCTAATTTTTAATTTTCCTAAAAGTTTTTGATTCCTA
The DNA here is from genome assembly GCA_037577465.1 of Liposcelis bostrychophila. NCBI lineage: Eukaryota > Metazoa > Arthropoda > Insecta > Psocodea > Liposcelididae > Liposcelis > Liposcelis bostrychophila. Next base: position 12,030,269 of record CM075212.1, read on the forward strand.
AAATAAGATTTCCTAAAATGAATATTTTCCTAATAAATGAGAATTTTAATATATTTTTTTTAAAAATACATATACTTACCAGAATTTTGAGAATGATATAATAAATGAAGAGCTTCGTTACCGACGAATTTAAAAAACAAAAATAATTAGAAAAACCGAGATTCGCAGTTTTGCCGAGGCGTAGTAAATAGTTACAAAAATCTTAGGGATTCAAAAAATTAGGAAAAATATTCATTTTAGGGAATTTTAGTTTATGAACCAAATAATTTTAGGAAAATTAAAAATTAGGAAAAAAATTTAGGAACCAAAATTTTTAGGGAAAATGGATTAGGAATTAAATTTTGCAGGAAAAATGGATTAGAAAAATGGTAGGGAATCATAAATACCATAGCGCAAAAATTTCTGTTGTTATTAAGCATTTATCAATCCTCGGAATGGCTCTCAGATTACCTAATAATGGCACGACATTTTATAAATCAGACTGTTTTGTTACCTACTTCTCTTTTTATTATGCACTTACATAATAGCCAAAACTAAAATTATCTCTTTAACGAGTTCCGAGAATCCGGGAATCACAACAAATAAGAAAAAATTTCTTATTTGTTGTGATTCCCGGATTCCCCAACAGATTTTTCTTTTCCTCCAGCTTTAAAATATGCTGGAGATGCTCGTAAATTGCTTTCAGAGATTATTCACTGTTGATCTCCTTAATAACTTTCGGGTTATAAATTAATTAAGGGAATATTAACAGGTAGTTACAGGATAAATTGTTTTGTTTAATTAAGTTTCGATTTAAAATCGGCAACGTTTTAATTTATTCGGATTAAAAGAAGAAATAAAGTAATTATCTTTCAACCGCCGGAATTTTCCCTTTTTTTTCGACCAGAAATTAAATGTAAAAGGCAAAAAAGAAATGGCTTCTAAATTGAGTTTTCTTCTTTTTTTCTTGTTTTCAAACCGTCTTAACTTGACAGCTGTTAAAACTTCTCTTCGGTACTTTATAGGTTTATAAAAACCGAGAGAGCATTCTTGAAAAATCATTTTTTGAAGATTTACTTGGGAGAACACGCAACGCTCCTTTTTGATTTGTTTCCTTCAGAAAAAAGAGGAAAAATTCAATTGATTAATCATTCAATTTTTTTTTTTTTTTTTTTTGTTTTTTAAATGTGTGTTGCGAGTGGGTAATCCCTAAAAAGTTTTTTGATCTAAATAAGATAAATAACGATGAGCCAGCGGATAGAGAGAAAGGGGAAAAAAAAGCAATTGACTTTCCCGAATATTTATGGTTCTGTCAAAGTTATCTTCTGCATTAAACTCGATAAATTGTTACATGGCGAATTCGATTAAAAAAGAAGAATTTGAAAAATGAGAAATTAAGTTACGTGTTTGTTATGTAGAAGGCGCCGGTTCGAAATTCTATAGGGATAATTTTAAATTTCTCGGAAAAGATGGGGATCATGTAATGTCGTCGAAGTAAAGGAAGTTCCAAAGCTGACTAAAGCAAATGGATTCCAGTTAATAAGTTGCAAACATTTTCGGAATTTTCAAGTAAAAAATGAAGAGAAAAGAAAGCAATTTTGAAGGAGGAAAAAAAAAGCATTTTATCTTTTAATACAATTTGATCCAGAGTTCAGTTGAGATACCTCAGAACATGAGGAGGCTCAGTGGTAAGGCAGTCTTGGTAGTGGTTCGAGTCTATTCTTCTACTGCATCTGGTGTATACAGTATCCTTTGACTGAATAAGATATGTCCAGTCTTGCAAAACTTTTTCTCCAAAAAAGTGGCGCCTTTGTTACATACAGTTTAATAAGTTATAATTGAAGTTACATGAACCCATACAATTTAATAAGTTTTACAGGACTTGAAGCCCTGTTGCCCACATGTTGCGCAACATTTACAAATTTTTATTTCTCATTTTTTAGTGTTGCAAAACATTTTTTTTTATGCTTCAAGATGTTAAATAACATTTCAACTTGTTGAATAACATGTTGGCAATATGTTTCTAACGCTGCAACAATTTGAGTAACATGTGTCCTCAACATGTTACTGCAACATGTTTTAGCATGATATCTCGGCCTTACGTATTGTATTTTTGTACAAGTTTCAACTTGTTTAGTGTAAATCCGAACCCAGAGAAAGCAAAATCGAAATTTGTCGACCGCACCGCGCATACATTTCAGACAAGTTAAAACTTGCACTAAAAATTGCAGAATACACCAAAAACGTTCGTTAAATTCCTATTTTTTTTTTTTTTTTTTTTGCCGTAAATTGAATACTGTAGGGTTGTCAAATTTGACATTCTGAATTAGAGTATATTCGAATTTTGCCCTACAAAAATAGAATATTTTAGAGTACACTCGTTTTTTTTAAATAGTACGAAATATAGAGTACGGTAAAATAAGTAGGAATCACATAATACATTTTGAACCACCAACTTTCAAGCCTTTTTTATCATAAAATTAATTTTTATATAAAGAATAAAACATATAACATCAAGAGAGTTAAAAAAAAGAAGGTAAAAACTTATAAGGAATAAAACGTACTATTTTAAAAACAAATTAAACAGTACCGTAACTAATTTTTACTGGCACCGCCTGAATAAATTAGCGTCATCTGTGGCTAAAACCATTAACTATTTCATTAATTTCTTTTTTTCTTTTCTTTTTTTTTTTTCAAAGTAAATTTTTATAAATAACATTATACATTGATTAAAAAGCAGTAAAAATACCAGAATTTCCATCTTTAACGAAAATACAATATTTTAGACGTACTCTATTGAAGTTGTAGAGGACAGAGGACAAAAAGTCAAAACAGTGTAAGATATACTAAAATAGAGTACGGTTGACAACCCTATTAGACGAATCATTTATTTTTTCCGGTGTTTTCTGAAGCTTCCTCTTAAAAGAATACCGTAGAGTCAGAAAAAGTAACGTTCAGACGAAGAACTATCACATTTGGATTGATCTTTTCCTTCTTTCCCAATTCAATTAGGCAGTTCCTTATAAACTCGTTAGTCGTTAGATGTTGTTTTGCAATCAGAGGTGTAAATACATTGGTAGCACATTCTGATCCAAGGATCTATGGCTTATGAGCCCATAACGTTGCTGAAGCTTAAGAGCTCACCAGAATGATCCTTGTACAGACCAGCTTACAAAATCAGCTGAATCGTTACTAAAACGAGCCTTATGCGTTTTTTTTCCCCCTCATCTCTAGTTTAATTATCTCCGAACCGAAACCGCTTTTTATGGACAAAGGATTCCAAAGAATTAAAAAATAATGTAAAAGATAAATCCGTTTTGTTTTTTAATTAAAAACACCCATTTTATTTCCCACGGCATTTTGTCAACTTTTTCCCTTCATAAAAAACAAGGATGACAGAAAAGAGTTATTACGCTTAATTTACTAGCCGAATATTCGAATCTTTCACCAGTCAACTCATATACTTAATGCTTGAAAAACGATTTTCACGTTAAGCTGATTTCAGCGCGAACTGAATCCTCTTTTATAAGGCTGATTAGCTTTTATTCCCGTATCTTTAAATATTACCGGTTTCGGGTTAGTGAAAGTTATTTTAAACTCGCTCTTCTCCCTCTCCCTAACCCTAGAAAACCAATGGAAATTCCTTCGCCTAATTTCATTAATGAGACTTCCACTTCAATCAAATAAAAAAGAAATCCATCAGATTTTCTGAAAGGTTTACAATAAATTTTATTGCGATGCTTAAATAAGACGGACGTTCTGCTCGCGTAAAATCGACATTCTACTGGCGTAAAATCTAAAATTCAATGTTTTTCGAGTTTTGTTTTAATAAAAAAAAAAAAAGGAGGACTAAAAAGGAAAGGCATACAAAACACACTCGCTAGTAATGAAATTAAATGAGGATGGCGGAATTCCTGAAAATTACGTTATGATGTAAAGTAAATAAGGAAAATTCTTTTACAAGTTTATTTTTTGCATTAGAGGGATTTCGCGAAAATACGGAAGCCCAACAAAAAAAGATTTGTGTATGCAAAGAGTGCTGCTAATTAAAAACATGTCACGTCAATAATTACTTAATCGTACACAATAAATTCAAAAGCGTTCGAGTGGAGCGTTGGAGCCTTGATATAGTTTGTGCTAACTTGTACAAACTTGTAGGAATGTCTTACATGTTGAAAAGATAAAAACGGTGACATTTGAAATACAAATGATAGAAGTTTTATCAAATTGGAGACTTTGAGAATTATACTCGACGTTTCTACGTTTAGATGAATCGTCAGGGGGAGCAAATACGAATTTTTAGTAGGTAGCGCTGTGCTTGAAGATGTCGGATTTTCGGTATGCAAATCAGTGGCTTTTTAAATCCTGTGTATTTTTTTTTTTTGAAAGTACAATTTGTATTTTGTGTCGGACTATATTTTAGGATACTTCGTGTGTCATGGACGGAACATCACACAAGTCAATCTGATCTTGATGACCTTTTAGATGAAATATATACTTTTCAGCAGATTAGGAGAACCTTCTTAACTTTGCGTGGAGAAACGGGTACATAGACAAGTAAATAGTTTTTCTTTTTTTTTTATTATTATTATTATTATTCTTAGCTGCTTATCGCAGGTCTTTTGTCTTTTCGTCAGTTAACTACGTAACGCAGTTAATTGACTCTTTTCAATGTTTTTTGGCTTCAAATAATTTAATTTTGAGTGAAATTAGGATGATTGTTTAAGGGACTATATAGGGCAAGTGCGAAGAGCAATTTAATTTCAATTTGACCGGTGGATGTAGCAAAATGCATCTTATTATTTTAGGCTGCGTGATTTCTTAATTTTTTTTTTCGTACTAAAAACTTAATATTTTCATTATAAAACAAGTTTAGGCAACTAGGCTTGGACATAACACTCAAAAATAATCAATGATTCAGAATAAGTTTAATTTCTAAAAAAATTCTTAGCCGTTTTCAAGTATTTTTAAAAAATAAGAGTCAAAAGTAGCCCTCTGAAATAAAAAGTAGCCCCCTAGTACGGTACGTTAAAAATTCATCAAGACGAATTCCTTCCAATGTCAGTTCGAAAATATTTCCAAAATAGGTTCTCATAAAAGCATGTGCATCTGCGATGCAGCTTTTGGAGCTTCAAGCAATAATATCCACGTCGGACAGATGTAAAATACCTACATGAATCCATTGATTCTTGGTAATGCGCTAACGACAAATGTCTGGAGGGATAGACTTATCAGGCCTATGGCTGTTTCCGAAACCAATTATAAATCGCGCATTATTGTTATGTAGAATCCAGATCAACGCATATATTTTTTCCTCTTTAATTTGTTGGTAAAAATAAAATTTTCCTTGTACGTAGAAAGGAAAAAATCTAAACAAAAAATCTCTATTGGAAAATAATTTTTGTAATAAATGTTGAAAGTGTACGTCAACGGTGTAAAACACCGGAAAGCCTTTTTACAGTCGAGTTAAGTAATTGACACATTAAAACCATTAACTCATTTTCTGTTTTTCTTTTTATTTTTTTTTTCTCTCAGAAAAATCATAACGGTCAATTAATATGTTTTTTTTATTTTAAGAATCCTGTCGTAAAATTTTATTTTCCAGTCCGAGATTAAAGCGAAGCCTTAAATATTTCTTTTTCTTTTCGTTTTCGTTTCTTTATTATTTCTCAACACAATTTTTTTCTTTTTGTGAAGTTTCAAAACGGGTATGATTACTACTTCCCTTTTAATCTAATGAAAAAAAAAAAAAAAAAAAAAGAGGAAAATATGTTACGTCCCATGTAATGGTGGGAAATATAGAGAGAAAAGGATGAAAAAAAAAAAAATTAGTGCTAGGGCAGATGCTTCCAGAGATGATAAAAAGGGACTTTTTTATTCCCCGGACGATGCGAAATATCCACAAACTGGAAGCACCATTGCTGAGGTTATTATATTTTGCTTCGTTCTCATAAACCATAACCTCGAATTTCTATTTGTGGAGAGGAATTTTTTTTTTTTTTTTCGTAGAAAATATACGCACTGCCTGAGGCCCGTTCCGTTATATTGTTTTAATAGGCAATAAAATAATAAACAGGCATTTGTTTATCTTCCCAAATTTCGCTGCAGGAGTTTTTTAAAAATTTTATCGCTCGACTTAAAAAAATTTTTTTTTAAACGAAAAAAAGAAATTCAATCCGGGGGGAAAACTTATTATAGGAGCTTTATCCCTTACAACATGATTTCCCGAGTCCATTATGTGACGATATCGACATAAAAGTTGAGTTATTAAAAAAGCAGCTTACAAACATTATCCCGAGGGGTTTTTATGCTTTGTAGTGCTATCTCGCCCGAGAGATTGAAGTTACTAACACCCTGATCCCAAGGAATCAGTCTTAAAGTAATTATTTGAATCCTACACGCGATTGCTCTGCGATATTTCGAATGAGTTGCAACGGGTTTATAATCAGATTATACTTATTGCCTTTGTTTTAGGAATTCCCATCTCTAAGTTTTCGGAGTCCTTATTACCGCAACATCAATATTAATTTTTCGATAAAACATCCCTTTTACTAATTTTGAGGTTGAGGGAAATTTAATTAAACCTTATGGTACATTCAAGTGAAGTGTTATGTTATTTTAGCGGTTTAAAATTTCGTTTTTCCTAGGAAATCGACCGTGTTGAATGAAGTTAAAAGTTCTAAATGTCAAAATTTTTTGTGCTTGTGCGTGTGTGTTTACTGTTGATGGAATATAAATTGCAATATCCTTTAGGAGAACATTTCCATTAGTTATTCCAGGAATTGTGTGTATGTATCTTGAAGAAAAAACAGTGAGAGCTTCTCTTTGAAGCGCTTTTCCTTGGAAACCTCATGCTTGAGGCATGTAACATTTCTTACGAGGGGTATCCAGAAAGTGATGTCCAAAGGTGAATAACTTAAATAGCGTTATAATTAGTGTTTCCGTAGTACAATGCTCTCTTTCTACCTGTAATCCCCTTTCAAATTACACCTGGCTCGTTTGTTGTTGGCCGAGTTATGAGGGTTTAAAATGAAAAAAAAAGAAAAAAAATGGTCGATTCGTCCAATTGTGAAGTTCGCGGGGTGATTCGATTTTTGTGCGCTAACGGTGAGCGTCCTATTGGCATTTTTCGAAGATTAAGCGATACTTATGGCGATGTTATTAGTCAGAGGGACGTCACGAGATGGTGCAAACGTTTTTCTGAGGGTAGGACCGAAATTCATGGCCTGCAGCGGTCAGGGAGGTCCACAGACCCTTTCATTAATCTCTGCAAGCGACCGTCTCCTTCGATCAGACAGGAAAATCACCATCACTGAGCTGCAGTGAGGGTGATTTCACTGGATAGTGATTTTCACCAGTAATTTAGTGGTCATCCACTAAATCACATCCATTTTAGTCCCATTTATTTATTTTTTATTTTTTTACTTATTAATTTATGTTTTTTCTGAAATTCAAAAACCTGCACTAAGGAAATGAAAGGAAAAAAAAAAAAAAAAAAAAAACTGGGAGAAAAAAATGTAAGGGAAGAGATAAGTAGTTTAGGAAGTACTGCAGGGAAAAAAACTGGGAAGAAGTTTAATCTTGAAAAGTAGGAACGATTTGCATCGTCTTTACGACAAGCTTCGTTAAAAAATATTTTCTGAAGAAAAAAAAAAAAGATCGACAATATCATCTTTTCCATCAAAAAGAAAAATTTCTAAAGCACGATATTATTTCTATTTCCCTGGATTATTATGAACTTAATCTATATATATATATATTTTTTTTTTAACAAGAAAGTTATAATACCTTCTTTTGAAATAATAATAATAATAATAATAATGTTACAGTCCAAACCCGAAGTTAGGCATTACGCGTAATGCCTAAAACTAGTTAGGCGTTACGCGTAGTGCCTAACGGCTAGGCATACGAAATGGGAAGCTTAATTTTAAAAATTTCGGGTAATGCCTAGCCGTTAGGCACTACGCGTAGCGTAATTGTAAAAATTTATTTTTACAATTAGGCATTTCCCGCACATATTTACTGATACCTCGAATTTAGTAATTAGATAGTGAAAATTCCTTTTTTTTTGCAAAGTAAAGGCGTTGTTTGACTTGAATTAAAGTAATGAATGGAATCTTTACTAGTGAATTAAACTAGGAATAACTTAATTTTTTTATTGATTATAATTTTTTTTTTTTTTTTAATATATATATATAAATCTTAGTACTATAACTGGGTCGATAACTTGACTCCGAAAAATTTTATTCCGAATTCCGAATATTTTAATTCCGAACTCCGAATTCCGAAAATTAAAGAATTCCGAAAATAATAAAATAATTTTTTCCCGCCCGAATTAAAAGAATTCTGAATTCTGAAAAGGATAAAAATAAATTTATTTATTTATTCTATATTTTATAATCATCAGTGCTGAGTATTGATACATGTTTTTTGAAAAACAACTAATTAAATAATCACAGATTGAAAAAATAATTAATCACATATTAGTTGGGCAGTTTTCACCAAAACGGGATTTTTTATGTCGCCATTTTCCCATTTTAAAAAATTTGTTTACATCTCCTCCGAACAAGTTATTTGCAAGAATATACGCTAAATTCGGTATTGAATACGGTTTTGTAAACAGGCACATCTGAAGTTGATGGAACTACATCATATGTGCTGATTTTGGTATAAAATATCACTAATACGGGAAAGAATAGTGTTTTAATTCGTTCGGAGGAGAGGCGAGTTTGCAACACATGCAAAATGTAAGCAAACAAGTTTTAAACTCCAAAACAACTGACACCAAAATGTTATTATCTCCCTTATTTAGCGATGTAACGAAAATCAGCACAATTCGTTCAACTTCAGGTGTGCCCGTTTAGAAAACCATATTCAATATCGAATTTGTATTCTTGAAAATAACATGTTCGGAGGATACAACAAAAATGGTGACATAAAAATCCCGTAATGGCGAGAACTGCCTAGTTACCAAAAAATCACAGATATGCTGACAGTAAAAATCACAGATATGTATGTCGTCAAATAAATTTAAAAAAAAAGATTACTACTTCGGCGGATTTTTCCTAGGCTGCCCTCTTTTTCTCTTTATCTGTTCAGGTACAAACGCAGAAGATTCTTTTGGCTCACTCCCGAGTTATCTTCCATTTCCAATTGTACTTCGGTCCAAGGTACAATTGGAAATCGAATGATCTATTGTACCTCGGTCCGAGGTGCAATTGGAAATCGAAGGTCCTCGGTCATTCGTTCAAGAATCAGCTTTTAATTTTCAGTATCCGACTGCAAGTGATAGTCTCCTAGAAATCGGTTGTAAGGCTGCGTCTGTACCTGAACAGATAAAGGGAAAAAGAGGGCGGCTTAGGAAAAATCCGCCGAAGTAGTAATCTTTTTTTTAATTTATTTGACGACATACATATCTGTGATTTTTACTGTCAGCATATCTGTGATTTTTTGGTACTAGGCAGTTCTCGCCATTACGGGATTTTTATGTCACCATTTTTGTTGTATCCTCCGAACATGTTATTTTCAAGAATACAAATTCGATATTGAATATGGTTTTCTAAACGGGCACACCTGAAGTTGAACGAATTGTGCTGATTTTCGTTACATCGCTAAATAAGGGAGATAATAACATTTTGGTGTCAGTTGTTTTGGAGTTTAAAACTTGTTTGCTTACATTTTGCATGTGTTGCAAACTCGCCTCTCCTCCGAACGAATTAAAACACTATTCTTTCCCGTATTAGTGATATTTTATACCAAAATCAGCACATATGATGTAGTTCCATCAACTTCAGATGTGCCTGTTTACAAAACCGTATTCAATACCGAATTTAGCGTATATTCTTGCAAATAACTTGTTCGGAGGAGATGTAAACAAAATTTTTTAAAATGGAAAATGGCGACATAAAAAATCCCGTTTTGGTGAAAACTGCCCAACTAATATGTGATTAATTATTTTTTCAATCTGTGATTATTTAATTAGTTGTTTTTCAAAAAACATGTATCAATACTCAGCACTGATGATTATAAAATATAGAATAAATAAATAAATTTATTTTTATCCTTTTCAGAATTCAGAATTCTTTTAATTCGGGCGGGAAAAAATTATTTTATTATTTTCGGAATTCGGAATTCGGAATTAAAATATTCGGAATTCGGAATTCGGAATAAAATTTTTCGGAGTTAATTCATCCATTCCTATAACTAAGAATAATAAATAATTGTGATAACAAATAAAAAAATTTATAATCAATAATAAAAATAAGTTATTCCTAGTTTAATCCACTAGTAAAAATTTCCATTCATTACTTTAATTCAATTCAAACGACGCCTTTACTTTGTAAAAAAAAGGAATTTTCACTATCTAATTACTGAATTCGAGGTATCAGTAAATATGTGCAGGAATTGCCTAACTGTAAAAATAAATTTTTCAGTCACTACGCGTAGTGCCTAACGGCTTCCCGAAATGGGAAGCTTAATTTTAAAAATTTCGGGTAATGCCTAGCCGTTAGGCACTACGCGTAATGCCTAACTTCGGGTTTGGACTGTAACAATAATAATAAAAGAACTTGCTAATCCATACCTTACCGGAAAACCTTTTATTGCTTCTTAGAAATAAAACTTTGTTGTATCGAAATTTTTTGTTCTTCGAAAACTTTTCAATAGCATCCTGCACAACGCTTTTTTTTCTTCTTATAATTTTTTTTTTTTTTTTTTAACGGAGCAAACAAAAATAATTATCTTATCAGACAGTTCTAATATAATTTTCTTTTAAAAAAATTATTATTTCTTCAAGCGTTTAAGTTGAAAACATAATGGCTGGGAAAAAACAAAAAGGAAAAGAATTTTTTTTTTTTTTCATTTTCATCAACACGTCACTGGAAATTAAATTTACTTAGTTTTTTGTCCTAGGAAGAAAATCGAGATATCCTTTTTGCTGATTTATTGTAAAGAAAGTTTCTTTTTCTATTTACTTTCACCTTATAGTTGAAAGTTTGATTTCCTTACTGTATAAGAACAAAAAATGCAAGGTGGAAAAAATGGAACCATATTAACGTTAAAAAAAATCTCTTCAACAATTTTTTTTTTATCTGAAGCTTTAAACACATATGTAGCTATAACTTTTTTTTTTTTTTTTAGTATTTGTTGAATGTTTTAACTGTGAATCATAATTTTTTAGTCCAAATCGTAATGCATAATTGGCTATGCGGTCGTAAATATACCCCCTTGGGTCTCCAGCCAAAGAGGGGCCTACTTTCGGAACTGGTACAGTACTGCCAATTTCGGAACTGACAGCATGCCGCGTGTGCCAGTCTCGAACATGGGAATACTACAACTGGCAGCGTCAGCGGCAGTGACAGTGACAGAAGAGTGTTAGCGGTGCCAGTTTGGGACCAAAGAAAGTCTAGTGTGCTACACTTTGTGTTGATTTGTGTCGTTTGGACTGGCAAAGGTCCAAACTTATTCAAAAAATTTGTGTCATCAGCTTTACGTGCATCCGATTGGTTTAAAAAAGAATATTTAAGCCATCACATTTGATTGTGCCGCGATTTGCACAAGTTCATATAAGTTATAACTTTGCTGTAAAAATGTACAAGAATAACATATGATGGATCTGAGAAGTCTATCCCTAAATGTTTAGATTAATCAGTTAATTGAGGTATGCAAAATTCTTGAGGGAGACCACATATAAATGCAGCTTGGGAATCGCTGATCGGATACCTGGGGGAAAAATCCCAAAAGTTTTGGAACTTTGAAAGTAAACCCTTTAAATGAAGTTCTTGTCTTATCGGGAGATACCCGATTGCGGCAGGCATCAGCATTCAGCAACTCATAAGAGGTTGCAAGGCATAATCATATTATTGTAAAGTTGTTTTATTAATGAAGAGGGATCTTTTTTTATGCAAACAGGGAATCCGAACCCTCGACACATAATCTTTTGCACATAACACACGTATAGGTATCAGTGGTGAATGTTGGTGGAAATACTGAGAATCAGGTTTGGGGCCATTCAAATATTATGTCATCATTTTAGGGGGGGGCGGTCGTCCGACTTATGACGGATGATGGGGAAGGGAAGGGGGGCATTGGGGCATTGGTGTAATGCTGATGTAATCATTTACACTAGATATAAGTCCGTGGAAAATTTTGAAAGTTTTTTTTTTTTTTTCAAATAATTTTCTAACAAATAAGTAAGTAATTTTATGTAAGTTTTAATTTGTAACTTAATAACCTTCAAATCTCAGGCCGATGTTATGTTAATATTTCGTATTAATAATACATGCGTTTTGTCGATTTTATTTAAAAAGAAGAGAATTCCTTGATGGGGGAGGGTCTCCGGTCTAGGGAATGATGATGTATTTTTTAAGGGAGGGGGTGTTGCTAATGATAACGAATGATGATCAGGGGGGTGGAGGGGGTCTAAAAAGTTGAAAAAAATGATGACGTAATATTTGAATGGCCCCTTTGAACCTTGACGCCACAGGATCATAAGTTTCTGAATCAATCACTCTTGCCATACTCAGCCGATGTCACGTCTGAACTCGAAAAAAAGAAATGGCTAATGCGGAAACAAAGGTGTCTTTGGCGAGAAATTTTCTTAAAAATCATGCGAAAACAAAAAGCAAAAAATATCTTGTCGAGAAACAACCTGTCCGTTGTCATGAAGCATTTTTGTTTCGCTATGAAACCTTCCGGTTCTGTAGCAAGACAAAAATTGTTCAAAACAATTTTTTTTTCTGAGTTTGAGTCTGTGTCCGATATGTAAGTGTGCGGTAAAAAAGAAACTATTGTTCTGCATGTTATTTTATATTTTATCTCATGAATTGCGGACTAATCGGAATTCAGCTATAAGCTAAGCACTACTGCAACGTAGCGACAAGGTAGTGATCGTCTGTACCGGTCTGGATTTTAAAGATAAAAGAAGAACTTGCAAGGAAAGGTATTTGTTTAAGTAAGAAAACGCAGAAATGCACGAAACACAGATCAGAATTATAAAGATTTTATTTTCAAAAAAGTAGCATTATACATTCTGCGCTTGGATATGTAATGTACGAGTCACTCTTATACTACACAAAAAATAACGTTTTTCACCCCTCTTAAAAAGCAACATACTCACCCCATCTTTAGTGAAAACCATCAACCCCTTATTCAATTTTCGTACTATCGATTCAACGATAAATCCGATGGAAGCCAAAGGAAGAAGCCTGCGTGAACTTAAATTTTCCCCGCCCCTATATTGATTGCCCAATATCAACCTCATGCATATATATCTTGTTTTCGAAAAATGCAAGAGTGAAAATTTTATTTTGAAAAATTACCGAAAATATTTTACTATATGTCATGTCATTTTTAATTGTTTTTCCGTGTAAATAAACTCAAATGTTATTTCTTTTTTTTACCATGTGGTGTTGATGATGAAAAGCAGGTGATTTAAGGGCGAAAAAATATTCGATTCGCGGCCCTCTAAAAAAAACAAAAAAAAGGAAAGAATCGTCAAACCATGATGATCTGTAGGAAATCAAATCAGGAACCGAGTTTTGTGTTAATTAAATGAATACAATAAATTTTTCGATAAAAGTGGCGAACGACGGATGATTTTTTTTTCTTTTTAAAAAATTACCGGGAAGTGAAAAAATAATGAAATTTGGCTTTTTACGTTCCGATTTGACGGATTTCAAGTCAAAATTTTTGAAAATGCCAAATCGTTTGAAGGAGGCTGTCGTAAAAAACTATTTTTATATTCATGATTTTGATCGTAATAGTTGAAGAAAATTAGTTTTTTCTTTTATTTTTCAATTTATTTTTTATTATTAATATTATTTATATGTGATGCCGGATAAATCGTGGATTTGTAAAAATTAAGGATTCATGCAAACTTTAAGGAAGAAAAGTAGCCCCTGTAAATGTAAGTAAAGATTTTTTTTTTATGCTTTGAAGTGATTTTAAAAAAAATGCAAAACTGATGAAATTGGTGAAAGCTCCAAGTTCGAATTTTCTCAAGTTTCATCAAAGTTGAGTAAATGGTATCGTTTAGCAGAAGATAGCGAAGTTTGCGAATCGTGATATGTACACCATCACCTATGGTATTTATTGCGCTTCACTTCAATCTTCCTTAATAAGTTTTTCTTTCTTTTTCTCTCGGTTTCTTTTAAAATTAGTTCCACGTGGAAAAAATTGAACTTGACTCTATAACTAAATAAAGATCTGCCTCTTGTCTAGCGTATAAATCGAACACGGAAGGATTGCGTGTTGTGTTCAGGTGCATTAATTTCAGAAAGCCAAGCCTCTTAAAATCCTTTTAATGAAAATCTCAGAAAAAAAAAATTAAATTATAAGATAATTTAATTCGTTTTTGCCTCTATTTATCATTCTTAAAAATTTCCGAACTTTTTTTTCTCTTTTTATTATGACGTGTGAGTTTTGGGCATTTGAATATTTTCTTAGGTTTCCCCCCTAATGCATTTTGTTCTTAAAAACTAATCACGCAATTCAGTCTTAAGGGAACATTTATTTACGGATGTCAGCAACCTTTCCCTTAGTGTGCTATTCCAAATTATGGACTAAGGAAAATGAAAAAGAAATATATGTTTTTTTATTTTTCCTTTACACGTCAAAACTACAGTATAAAAAATTGAGTTATTGAAAATTCCAGTTGTTCGAAAAATATCCCAGAGTGAGAAACGTCAAGATAACTGTTTGAAGTACTTCAAAAAATTTGTTTTCAAACTTTCTATTTCCATATTTTAGATGATCATTTTTCCTGTAAAATGAGAGCATTCTTTTATATTTTCTTTCATCTTTTGTTGTCTAGTTAAGAGATCTATCGACTCTTCTTGGATTTTCATGTGCATGTTTTTGAGTTTATTGCTCAAAAGTGTCACGTTTCATGCTGTGACATTTTTATAAACAACCTAGTACCTTCTGATAATATCATTTTCATTCATTCATTCATTCGTTCGTTCTTTCATTGTACGGAGGACGTATTTTGCTCAATTTGTTTGTCCTGGTGTTTCGTTTTCTTTGGATTTAATCTAGGTAGGCCTAATTTTTTAAAATTCTATCTAAGTTTATTCCATTCACATTTAATTTCTTTGGAGCCACTTTCATATTACATCAGCATAAAATTGAAAATTTTTACCCCCTCCTCTCCGCTTGGGGATCATACAAGTATTACGTGCATTGTTTTGGCCTTTTTAGACCCCCTTCCCTCATGGTAAGCAACAATAGGCTTTTTCTTATGGAAATTTAAGATTAGCATAAGCATAAGCATTTTGAAGACCCTTCCTCCCCCTTGAATGCTTAAGTAATATTTTTATGATCCCTTGTCAGCAAAAGTCAGCATCACATGTACCCACTTTTAAAAATTACGTCAGAATTAGGATACACCCCCCCCCCTAAAGTGGTGACGCAATATTTCAACATCCGCTAAGTGTAAATTGAAGCAATGCTATAGCCTTTAGAAAAACCATTCAAGGATGCAAGTTGAAACAAGTTTTAACTTGCCTTGGGCAAGTTCGAACAAGTTAGAACCTGTCTTGTGCAAGTTCGAACAAGTTAGAACCTGTCTTGTGCAAGTTCGAACAAGTTAGAACCTGTCTTGTGCAAGTTCGAACAAGTTAGAACCTGTCTTGTGCAAGTTCGAACAAGTTAGAACTTGTCTTGTGCAAGCTTTTATAATAGAAAAGGGACATTTTTATTAAAGCTGTAAATGTTTTTTTTGGTAAAATTCTAATGTTATATTTTTAGATTTGCGCAAACAATGGGCTGACATAACATTTTAATTGGCCAACTTTTTTCATTCATCTAAAAAATTTTAATTTAATTTTATTTTATTTTTATTCATTTCTCTTGCTGTCGTTTCGTTTTTTATCGTTTTATTTTGAATTTCTGAATTTAGAATTCCTTTGCATTTATTCTTTTTTTCGAATCCAGTTCGTTTTCATTTTATTTTAAAGGTCGTTTCCCCTTATTAATCAATTTTCAAATCTTTTGTTTAATTTAATTTGACTATACCGGTTAATTCTTTATTTCCTTTATCCTTTTCATTTCTTTCAAGATTATTACTCTGCTTTTCTTTTTTTTTCTGGAATTAACTTTGTATCCATTTATCAGAAAAAAATTCTTTTTTTCCTGCAATTAATGTCGGGAAAATAAAAATACCGAGTTTCGCATTCGGCAAGCAGCCAAATCAAACGAAATTAACATCCATTCTGAAAAATGAGGGAAAAAAAAATTCCAACTCCAGTGAAACGTATCCAATTACTTCTATTATTAGAATAATGATTCCCTTATGATTTATAATCAATTTTTTTCCTTCTTTCTAGATAAAAATGATCCATCTAGATTCTTGGGAGAAGGGATAACATTCAAAGCCAAACTCATCGGAATATTGGAAGTTAATGAAGCAAGAGGAGACAAAATGTGTCAGGATGCTCTGAACGATTTAAAAACAGCAATAAGAGCCGCAGGAGAGCATAAGCAACGGATAACGATCAGCATTGCAATTGATGGATTAAGGCTTAGGGACGAGAAGACTGGGGTAGATAAACATTTACTTTTAATTATCTTTAAACGACAAACATGATTTTGAGAGATGTCGGTTAATCATTTCGATGTGATTAATTTTCGTTTTTTTAAATATATTTTTATTTTTATTTTCAGGATTGCATGTACCATCATCCCGTTCATAAGATTTCATTCATAGCTCAAGATATGTCTGATTCAAGAGCTTTCGGGTATATATTTGGATCTCCTGATACGGGGCACAGGTTTTTCGGTATTAAGACTGACAAAACTGCTAGTCAAGTCGTTATAGCGATGAGGGATTTGTTTCAAGTTGTTTTCGAATTGAAAAAGAAGGAAATCGAAATGGCGAAGCACCATATAGAACAACATCAAATGAAATACGGAGGGAGTAGTTATAACGATTCTTTACATTCTACAAAGGTTAGTACTTTGCGAAAATCATTCTGTTGACATTAAAATTAAAAATATTTTTGAAAAAAATTGAATTTTTTAATCGGGGTTGAGCTACCGTTGATTTGATCTCCCTGGAAATATTTTTTTCGAGCACATATTTGAAAAATATTACATAAATATTTTAGTGGGTATTGAGAAATTCTTACGATTGCTTATGACAGGGGTGAGAGGTCAGAAGTTGGCAGATTTTTGCTTACGTATTAATTGAATAATCCTACTATTTTGAAAAAAAAAAAAAAAGAAAGTATATGTTAACAGTAGAACTGGGTCTAAAATGATTAATAGGGTCGATGTTGATTCATGGGGTGAGTGAACTTCATAAGTTTACTCTACAGTGGATCGTCTCCATTTATCATCGAATGGCAGTTTCAAACGCAGATTTACCCGAATGTGGAAACAAATCATAATTACTATAATTGGTTTAATAAGCTGTAGTAAGCTTGTTATTTTCATTTATCACTGTACTTACTACAATTTAATTTAATCTGGCGTAATCGAATTTAATATAAATTTAGTCTAGATCGTAGTAAATTTTAATAGATTTAGCCTAGAACACACTTGGCTCAGTTAATTAATTTTTATTTTCATTTCCAGGATGATCTCGATAGCGATAAAAAAGGGAAGTATCCTCCTCCGTTAAAAACAAGCTGCATCACATCTGCTCCAAGTGAAGCAAGTACATCCGGAGCGAAAGCCAACACGTCCGAAGCCATCGCTGATTTGTTAGACTTGGAACACGAATTAAATAGCATACAACAAGGTATTAATCAAATGGAAAGGATAACCCCTTCCGATCCTTTCGGCCCGTTATCGAAAGGAGATCCATTTTTAGATCCGTTCGACGATAGCTTTCCTCCGAAAGCCGAGAAAACGACGGATGTAAAGGTACCTCCACCGACGACGTCTACCACGTCGACGAAATCCCAGTCCTCGCTTAAAAATCGTACTCCGTCTCAGAGCAGCAGCAAAGACTCAGGTGACGTGGATAGGTCTTCGAGTATGTTCGGTTCGGCGGCTTCGACTAGTAGCAAAACTCATTTCTTTTCTCAATTTTCTCCGAGTATTACTAAGTCTAAGTTAGAGGATAATCATTGGTTTGATCAGGAAACGGAATCACTTTTCAATGATACCACGAATGTGAATAATGCGGAGCCGACGAGTTCGCCGGTTACATTCCACACGCCGACAGCTGATCCTGAACAGGTATAAAAAATATTGCAAATTAAGTCTGAATTTGAGACTGACACTTTATTTATTTTGACGCGATTTAATTCTGCTTGTTTTAATTTTTTAGCCTTTGGAAGATCGGAAAAGCCCCGTAAAAGCAGACGTGTTTACCGAACTGGATCCACTGGGAACCGGACGAGTCAAGCCTTACGTAGACAAAAAAGATTTCTTCCAAGAACTGAAAAACCCACCAAAGAAAGTACTCAAAGAATTAATCACCGAAACTTCTTCAAATGAAAGCACTCACTACTTCCCCTCGTATTTCGATAGTAATAAAAGCCCTCAGAATAGTAGCAATTTAAACTCAACCAAAGAACCTTCTGTGATCAAAAATACTCTTGCGAATGCATCTTCAAACATTCTCAATTCGTTTCCGTCTAAAGATTCCAGCGGGACCTCAAAATACTCGAGGATCGACCCGTTCGAAGATACGGATCCGTTCGAGAAAGCAGATCCTTTTTTAGAAGAAAATTTCCCGCAATCCATCGGTTTCCCTCCCTTGTTCAGCGGAGGGAAAAATTCCTTCGACGGCGTGTTTCAGGATAAAAATTCGAAATACGAAAAAGTCCCGTCGAAGAACGAGGAGAAAATGTCGCCTGCAAAATCTTCGTATTTTTCAACTAGTATGTCATCATCGCTTCATGGCCCGTTAAGGGTTTCGTTGCCACCGGAAAAATTCGATAATCCGTCGCCGTTGTCGATTTCGACCATCACCTCGAAATTCCGATCGTCCCCAAGCCCCCCGGAAGAACCCAAAAGCCATAGGAGAAGACATTATCAATCGTTAAAGCAAAGCACAGACGATAGAGGAGACGAATGCTGTCAGTCTCCGATTCACGACGAGCTGTTTCCGAAGTCTCCGAAATTCGGGAAAAGCGAAAAAAGATCTCCGTATAAGGACAGGAAAAGTTATTTCACCCCTTCTCCGCCTCCTACGAGGTACGAACGGACAAAGTCTTCGTACACCAGCGACTTGTTGGAAACGACGCCGGATCCTCCGCCCAGACCGAAGCAAGCGTTGTTTTCGATCAAACCCCCGCCTTTACCTCCCAAAAAACAAAATCAGCCTACTTTCAAACCGCCCGCGAGGCCGCCCTCTATAGAAGATAACGCGGTTCAGTACGATTACATCAAAAATCAAGAGGAGGCGTTGAAATCTCGGTTCGAGTTCAAAGAGGAACCGAGAAGTCCGAAAAGGGATATTTTAGTGAAACCAAACGAATTACGGAAACAAAATTCGGACGTGGGAATGTCCACGTCGTTTCCGATTTTGCCTCCTCCGCCCCAGCGAAAAGCCTCGGCGGATTCCAACAAAAATATAGATTTACGATCGCAAAGCGATAACAAGATATCGTCGCCGAACGTGATGAAAAAACAGGAAGACGGATCGATTTTGAACATTACCCTTAACCAGTTGGATAAATCGGGTTTGGAAAATTTAGCGGTGACGCTGGGGATCCCTTCGGAAAATATTTACAACATGACCCTGCAGGAGCTTACGAAACGCTTAGCACAAAAGTATCTGGGCACGTCTGACACGAACACTGAAAAAACGGAAGCGGAGAGTTTCCAAGCGGATTTCGAAGCTAATTTCAATAAGACTGAGTCGAAAAGTGGTAATAACCCTGATAAATACGCGGTTTTTAGGGAGTTAATCGAAAACGAAAATAAAAAATTGGGGGATGAAAAGAAAACGGACGAAGGGGAAAATAACGTGACGGAAGCGGAAAATAACGCGATGGAAATCATGAGGAAGGAAGAGGAAGATCGCTACGCCGCTCTCAGGCAATTATCGTTAAGCGCACAAAAATCGGAGAATCTAAGCGAGGAATTAGACGTGAGCAACGAGGATGATAGCAGCGCGAGGGGAGACAACATCAGCGATATACTCAGACATCACACGGAGGATTCGTTTACCCCTGTAAACATGGAAATGGGGAACGATTCGCCTATTACCAAATCGTCTACATCCGACTGGCCTACTCAACCGTCGGAGGAGAAAAAGGAGGAAGCGGAAATTGTATTGGAAAAAGCGGAGGAGACTGTGAAACGGGAAGAAGAACCCAAAGAAAACACGGAAAAAGTACCGGAGAAGAAAGAAGAACCCGTGGAGAATTGGGCGACTTTCGAAAAGGCTCCGTCGTTCGAGGAAATAGCCCCCGCGAAACCGGAAGAAACCGAAAATTCACCTTTTTCATCGGACGGAAAGGAGGATGTGAAAGAAGTTCCGTTTAACTGGCATCAAAAAATACCTAGGAGAAAGCACAAAGACGTCCCCTGGCATGACGAAGACGAATCTTGGGACGATTATTCTCCCAAGGAAAGCTACTGGAGCGACGAATCATCTCACGACGATCGATCTCCCGACAAACGGGAGGGGAGGTATCACAGGCGCTCTTGGAACAAGCACTCAAGAATGAAAAGCCCCCCTAAACCTGAGCAGTGGCATAGACGTGACAAATGGCACGAGGACACTGAAGACGAATACGACGAGTCGTGGAGGAAACATCGCTGCCGGAAAATCTCTTGCGAAGGAGACAGAAAAGACGTGTGGGATGTGAACGAGTACGATGGATACGAAAAGCAATTTGATTGGTGTAACAGTAGAAATGAACCTTGGGACGAAAACGAAAGGTACAGATGCTACGAAAGACGGAAAAGGAGTGAGTCCGACGACGAGTACCGAAGACGTTGCGATTCAGACACTTCGGATCGAGAATACGTTTGGACATTTAAAAGGAACTACCCAGAGACTTTTAGAAATGAGAAACAAAAGCAATATTACATGGCTTCATATTCTAGGGATTATGCTGAAAGGGGACACGAATCTAGGAGTAAGCACAAAAAAGGAGGAACCCACAAACGTCCAAGCAGTGCGTCCGAAACGAAAAGAAACTACGAGAAAATGTATTCGCCTGTCGATCAAATGCCTAGATCGATGGATAAAGTCCCGTTAGGGAAAAGGGAAAGCGAGGAAGAAGACTTTTCTCCGAGGTATCATCCCTCCCATAAAGACGCTCGATATTATTTCGATTTCGACTCCGGACATCATTATAATTCATACGACAGAAGATCTCAAACGATGCACCCGAAACGAATGATCAGAAGCAGTAGAATCGAAAGTACAGGCTCTATCCAAAATGAAATTTTCTCCCCTCCCCCTAAAATAGAAGACAAAATAGATCCGAAAGAAAAACCCTTTCATTATTTCCCAGCAGAACCCCATCAAAATCACCGAAACCGAAAACCCCCAGAGGAATCCATACCCGAAAAACCCAAGCACTTTCAATTCGAAGACGATTTCGCGCCAACGAGCTTCGACAGACCCGCCCTCCAACGTTTATCAAATCAATCGCCAAAGAGGGACGTTTCGAAATCGCCTAGGAGAAAAAGATTCGACCGGGACGAATGGACGTCGAACAATAAATCGAAAACAAACGAAGATAGTTTTTTCCAATCGGACAATAATAATGAAAATTTTGCCAATTTTAACGAAGAATTTAAATCGTCACCAAAAAAAATTAGAGAGAATCAAAATACGAAAGGGGAGGGGGGCGTCATACTTCCCAAGCCCCATATGAAAGGGAAAAATCATTTTTCAATGCTCAATAGACAAGATTCGTCAGCGAGTCTAAGGAAATCAGAATCAATTAATATTTTTTCAAGAGAAAACGATCCTTTCGAAGATGACGATTTTTTTAGTAGCGCAGCGGCAAACAATGCCAAATTAAATAGATTTACTTCCGAAAAATCTAAATCTAATTCTAACGTAAGCGATCCTTTCACGTGGAAGGAAGTTTTTGGAGATTCGAATTTTCAAGAATAATTTTGTTTTTTGAAAATTGAAAAAAAAAAAAGTGAGAATCAACCAAAAAATGCTCATTTTTACCGATTCAGAATAAGAACAAGAACAAAAAACTAATTAATATAAAAAAATTACTTGCAGACTTGCAATATGAATGGTTACATATCAGAAGGCGAGTGAAGAAAATTTAAACTAAATTCAGGGAGTTTAAAAAAAAAAAAAAAAAATTATGATTCTCACTGATGGTAAAAACTGAGATATTATCAGTTTCCAAATTAAAAATAAATGTAATAAAGTATCATTCAGTGCTCAGATGAAAGTTAGTTAATTTTTTGACACGGATGAAATGATGTTAAATGCACAAGGCAAAGAATTTATTTTATCCAAAAGAAGAAATGCAGATTTTCCTTTGCAAAATGCATGTCATCAGAAAACGTTGGATAATATTAGAAAAATCATTTAATTTATAGGTTACTGTCTTGATAAGAAGTGGTCACTGGTCAGTGCTTTTGCAGGAGTCCGAAGCTTGAAAATTTTAATGGATTTTTTTTAATATCCGAAATCGGCATCTGCAGTTGCGAAATTATTAGCGCTGGCATCGGCATCGGAATCGGATCCCTGATTTTAAAAGTCGTCTTAAATAGCTCCATGATTTTTTTTTTTTTTTTTTCACTAAAATCTGAATTAGAGGCCGTATCGGATATGATCGATGCTTGGTGGCGTCGGTATCGGCATCGGGTGTCGGTGCCGGAATCGGAATCGAAATCGGAATCGGAATCGGGAGTTAAATAAGTAATATGGAACCGGCATAGGCACCAACATCGGATTCGGACCCCTGTGCTTTTGTGCTTGCGCGTCCCTTATTTTGCGAATTTTTGAATTTTATGTAAGGCACCAAATTTTTTTTATGTGAGAATAATTAAACTCTGAATTTTTTTTTCAATAATGAGATTTTTTTTTTTTTTTTTTTAGTAATGAGAAAGCATATTGCATGGGGCTTTGATTTTGTAAAGTTCCCCTTGCGGACCAAAAAATTGATCATTTTTTGGTAATTCACAAAGCTGAAGTTTCTTTTTTCATATCTGCTTCAGTTATGAGCTAAAGATAAAAATATGGACATTTTGTCACTACATTTTTTCCCCCCACTTTTCCTTCTTACTCAAGAAGTGAAGTAGATAAGAAAAACTGACTTTAGATTCGTGTTCTACGAAAAATTTGCAATCCAAAGTAATTGTTTTTGCAAAAAAAAAAAAAAAATCAATTTTTGGTTTTTATGGGAATATAGGCCTGCATGTATTTTGCAAAATTAAAGCCCCATGAAGCATATTTTCCTATAAAAAATCAGGAAAAATTCAGGGTTTATTACTACCACCCAAAAAGTGACTTCCATCAAATTCGGAAATTCGCAAAATAAGGGACACTCGATTTTGTACTGATGTCATCAGTAAAACTGATTTTAATCTTACAAAAATTCATGGGCAGATCTAGGAAGAGGGCTGGGGGAACTAAATACCAGAATAAAAGCGCGAAATATGATTGCATTTAAAGTTTTTTTCTGTTTACAAAAATTAATGATATGCAAAAGAAATTAATGAAATAGGAAAAGATTCATTTTTAAATTTTAATTAAGATAATGAATTCCTCCCTTGTGCATTTAAGACATATTTTTTTCTACAGTGTACGGCCAAGGCAAAAAATTCGAAATATTAGCTAGGTGTGAAAAATTTCAAAAGAAAACTTATTTTACTTAAACGTAAATCTTTTAAATAGAATTTGCTATAATTAATTTGATGTTTCATATTTTTGTACTCCTAAAATACAATAATATATCCCTTGTTAATTGAAAAAAAAAAAAAAAATCTTTTTAGGTCTGCAGTATTACTTCTACTCATGGATCAAAGAAATATAAAATTCGCGACGGCTAAAATCAGGCTGAATGCTTTCAATTTATAAATTTAAGTGCCTGTCATTTATTACCTGTTACAGTGTATTAGTTATTTATATCACAATATTGAAAATGTTTAATGGTAGAAAATAACATAAATTAAAAAAAAAAAAATACTTTACAAATGAAATAAAAATGAAGCATCGCACAAAACCTAAAAATCATTTGGAAAGTAATTTTTTTTAAAGCATTTTTTTAACTTACCTAAAAGTGATTTATGAGCACTGAATAAAATAAAAAATTTTCGATCAATATGAAACACCAGGAAACTGATAAAGATCAATAATAGCTCTTTTTGTTATAATAAAAAAAAATAGTAATAATTAATTTACCAGGGGGAATGAAAAATTGTGCGGCGCAGTCTCAAAAACATTTTTTTTGCACGATGCAAATATTTTTATTTAAAAATAAAAATTGTTTCATATCAGGTTTCCCTTGTATAATTGTTGATCAAGAAAATTATATTCGTTTGTTTGTGTTTGATTTTTTCTTTTCTTCGATAATTTTGTTAAATTTTGTAATAAAAAAGTTTTTGGGAGCAAAATGATTATTAGCCTTTTTATTAAAAAAAGAAAATAATAATAATTAATGAATAAAAAAAGGAATAAAGAGAAAAATTGTAAGGCTTGTAAATAGATACTGTTTTCTTTTTCCTTGTGATTAAAAAAAAAAAAAAAAATGTTTACTGGGAACACTGTGATCTGAAAATAAAATGGACATTTTTTTGGCGCTTGATTAAAAACTGCGCTTTTAAAAAAATTAACTGTGTCTTAATGTTTTCCAACAATAACTGAAGACTTGGCCATAGCGATGATAAAATGTATTGTAAAATTATTAAAAAAAAGATTCATTTCATTTGGTTTGAATTTTTTTACATTTTTAGGGCTTCGCCCTTATCCGAAACACTCGGGGATCGGTATGGCTCTATGATAGCTAAATTGCAGATTCGTCACCCTCCCAAAACTTTTCAGATCCTTTTTTGGCATTGATTAGGTATTTGTCAAATGACTTGTAAAAGTCGAACCGGGGCTAAAAGAGTTCAAGGGTTTGAATCCTTGGACGAAAAAATATCTCTCAGCTGCTTTTCGTATTGTCTTTACTTTTTTTAAAGGGCAGGTTTATTTTTCAGTGCAGTGATAAGGTTGTGCAACAACAAAAAGAAAAAAGAAAACTTCAAATATAAAATCAAGCACTGTATTGAATTTCTTTAAAAACCGATTCATTAAAAAATAAAAAACGTAGGAACTTTAAACATAGTTTTGAGCTGGGCTAAATCCCCATTTGACTACATTCTCAAAAATTTATCTTAAAATTAAATTAAAATATTAAAATTGAATAAATTAAAATAGAAAATATTTTCTATTTTACGGGTCCTTCATATTCCGCTAGGAGCTGATAAATTTTAGCTTTTAATATTCTTTTTTCTCGACATTCTTTAAATAGAGACATTTCATTTGCTATGCTTTTCCCGAATATTTCGTCGCTGTTGTCATCTACAACTTTGGACCCTCTGTAATGACCCTCGTAATCCTCCAAGCGGTTGTGCTCCCGGAAAAAACGAGGCGAAGCGTCGGTCGAATCGCAGTCATCGGTACGCGGTTCGAACTTTATTTGAACGTCTTCGACGTCTTGAGAATGGGTCACGTAAGCCGGATTGGCAGAAATTTCTAAGCCGTCGTTTGATGAATATTGATGGCAGTCTGGTGTGGAGTACTCCTCCGGAGCTTCCCAAGCTAAATCTGGAGTATTTTTCTTTTCTCTATAAATAAAAATAAAATAAATTAAAATAAAGTAAAAAGGTATATATTTGCAAAAAAAAAAAAAAAAAATCAGAAACTGATTTGACCAGATTACTAGCGTAACGTAAGGGTCATTTACCTCACAATCCTGTATATTTTTATAATTGTAAACTAAAGAAATTTAAGGCGTTTTAAAAAAAAAGGCAGCTATGCATTAGTTATAAACATGTTTAAGTATTGTAAATGGGCCGAATGCTTTTTTTTTTTTTTTTTTTGGTGGAACTGTTCAAATAACTATAACCAATAATTATGCCAAAAATAGGGGCGCCCCTACCGCAGAGAAGTTGGTTTGGGCTCACGTCTAGGATATGGCTCGGATTTTTTTCACTGCCTTTCACCACTGAATACAAGTGAATCTAAAAATCCAAATCCGTACACTGTAAGGAAATCGGGTGTACGACTTTAGCTGCGGTAGTCACGTGTTACGCCCCATGGATGATGAATTTGGTCAAAAGATATTGAAACTTAAAAGTATCCGACTTTTGTCAGTTTCAAAACATCCCGCGGCAATGGCGCGACCGCAAGAAAAAAAAAAAAGAAACCGAATTCCTCAAAACTGAAAAATCGGTCCTGATTATGTTAATCGTTATAAGCACGCACAAATCGTGATTGCACGATTTCATATTCTATTACATAAAATTAATTACCTTCTATATACGCAGGCATCAGAAACAATAATTGCTTAAAGTATAAGTATTTGCGTTTTACTCCGGCCTCCTTACTTCCAACCTCTGCTTTTCTAGTTTTTTGTAACTTTAATTCTCTAGCAAAGCAGTCTTTTATATTCTTCCATTTTTTTTCCAAGATTTTTCCTGAAAAAAAAAAAAGAATAAAATAAAATAAAAACGAATAAAAGAGAAAAGAATAATAAAACGATAAAGAATAGCCATCAACGAGAAACGTGCTCGCCTTTGCATCTGCGCCAGCCAACAAATCGCACGGGCTAGACTTTACAAAAAAAAAAAAAAAAATGACGACCGTTAATAATAATAATAATATCAACAAACCTCGTAATATTTTTTCCTCCCGGCTGAGATTATTCCAATCCGCGTGCATTTCTTTACCGACTTCCTCCCAAGCATTATTTTTTACAAATCTGTTTTGATAATCAACTGAGCTAACATCCCATAAACAGGGTCTGGAATGTACAACCTTTATAAATTTCTCCGTGTCAAACATCATATAAAGCTGCTTCGAACGATCGATTAACGCTAACTGAAAATAAAACGAAATGGCGTCACTGCGACCGGGTCGACTGGCCCGCGCTCTGCTTGAAGGACGACACACCAACCAGTCCGTGGTTTGAATGTCGACTGTCGAGTCGGTTGAGCGCCGAGCGGATCGTTACATGGACCGCAACCGCTCGGTCACAGTCACGTGACCCCATGCGGTTTCGAATTCCCCTTTCGTGTGTTCTTAAACTCTTCCCCATTCATTTTTTTTTTTTTTTTTGTAAATAATTGTTTTGTTTTTTTCTTCCTTTTTTTTTTTTTAAATCTGTTTTATTTATTTTTCCCTAAAGTAATTTTTTTGTTACAGGAAAGAAGATTGAACGAGTCTGGGATATGGCTACTTAAGTAGTTCAAATTGCATAATCCACAAACGTTATCAGCGCCGAATCAGCTGCGATAACAAAAACAAATCAAGTTTGGCGATTCAGCTAACAACTACAAAACCATGGTATGCGGTATAGAATGTCATTTTTATCTTGGGACTAATTACTTTTGATTTTTTTTTTTTTTTTTTTTTTTTTTTTTTTTTTTTTTTTAGTAATTTTAAATCGAATTGTTTCTTCCAGTGTATAATCCCTTATTGCCAGCTGCGTCTTAAAAAGAGAAAAATGTCTCTTGGGGTGGCATGCAGCGGTTGGGGTGTGCGAGCCAGTCTTGGAGTCACTTCATCTCACTTATGAAGGGTAAATTTTCAGCGTTTAAAATTTTTTATGAATGAGATGAGATGCTTTTACAAGCCAAGCAGAGCAAGAAAACAATTTTTAAAAAAAAGGAGGGGGGGGGGGAATTCTGAAGCGGTGTGGCTCCTTAAATGGAATGAAAAATATTTAAGGTGTAATAGCGGTGCAGAAATGTCTTAAAAAATGCGTTGAAAACTCATGTGAAATACAAAAAAAAAAAAAAAAAAAAAAAAACGTGTAAATTTAGTGTGGTGGTTCTTGTTGCTTTGATTTGACATTGTCTTTTGTACTTTTTCAAACTACCATCGTGTCAGTGCATGCAGTAGTCTTGTCTTGAAATGAGTTTTTTTTTAACGGTAAAACGTATTCGGTAATCATGAAAAATCCACAGAAACTTGATGTTAAAGTATTTTAGCTGACCGGTTCTTAGCTAAAGCTGCCAACCTTACTCTATTTTAGTATGTTGTACTCTATTTTGACTCTTTGTCCTCCGTCCTTTACAACTTCAATAGAGTACGTCTAAAATATTCTATTTTCGTTAAAGATGGAAATTTAATTCTGGTATTTTTACTACTTTTTAATCATTGCAAGTTATTGTTATTTATTAAAATTTACTTGATAAAAAAGAAAATTTAATCGAATTACTTTTTTTAAGTCTCTTTATGTTGTATGTTTTATTCTTTTTATAAAAATTAATTTTATGATAAAAAATAGTTTGAAAGTTGGTTGTTCAAAATGTATTATGTGATTCCTACTTATTTTACCGTATTTTATTTGTACTACGTAAAAAAGACGAGCATACTCTAAAATATTCTATTTTTGTCGGGAAAAAACTCAAATATACTCGAATTAGGAACTTACTTAAGAATTTCAAAGTTGGCAACCCTAGATTTAATCTTAACTGAAAAGCGACTTTCCAGCTAAAAAGACCCATTGCCCCCATTTTTTTCTCCAACTTAATATTGAACTTTTTCGAATAATTAATGCAGGAAATTAATTTAAGTTGATTTTAAAAGATTCCATTCCCTCTGTTATTTCTCTGGAATCTCGAGGACCTGTTCCTGGTTATGGCATAACCTCCTAGGACCATTAGAGCTATTGCAAGTTACAGTTCCCTAGTAAGGCCCGCAGTGGTCTCAAAAAATAAATTTTTGACCGAAAGTATAAAAATTGGTTTGGGGGACAATACTTGAACTTAAAAAATAATAAATAACAAACTTTTTTTTTTTTTTCATTAACTGCGAGCATATTTGAAAAGTGATAACATTTCGTCGCCTTAGTATTACAGGGTTCTATCGTGTTCGTCGTTCAGTAAGTTAAACATATGAAATATAAAAAAGATAATACCCTGTAATACTAAGGCGACGATTTTTCTACCGATATCGATTTTTTTAATAAGAATTTTCTTGCCCTAACATTTTGGGACTTTTGGCCTATTTTTTCAGACATCTGAGAGACTCTCCCACTGACTAAACTCCTGCATCACATGTATCGTCACATGTTAGGATTAGTTTAAATATTAGAACTTAGTTTATTAATGTAAATAATGGACCCTATTTCTATCCAATTATATCTATCATAATAACTTAACTGATGGAATTTAAAGAACCTAACTAAAGACTAAAAAATTCCGAAAATTATTTGTATGTTGCAGTCACGGCTAGACAACAATATCAACAGGTGAAAAGCAACCACTAGCTTTCGCTTCACCAGCTTTGCTTTATCGAAAATTTGTCGCACACTTAAGTATTGAAATTGCATACTTGGATTTTTGTCAGTAATGCATATATTCCGAGGTATATTCGTTTTTCATTCCTTTTAACAGGGAGCGTTTAGATTCCTAAAAAAAAATGTGTTTGAACTACCTCATCCCCCATCCCCTCCGAAAATAAAAAACTTAACTACGTGCTTTGGAGGTCAACTAACGTATCTCCCATTTAAAAATGGAGGCGATACGTGAGTTGGCCTCCTGCGCACAGAATTATTGATTGGTTTCCCACGATACAGTAAAATAAAAAATCGGACTGATCCAAATCTCAAAAGCAGTGTTGACAACATCCACAGGTAGTTCAAACAAATTTTTTTCTTCCCTTTTAAATGACTTAAATTCTATCAGATATTAAGATCTCATTTTTTATTGTGACCAATTCATTACAATAAAGTTTAAAAGATTTTATTCGACCGCGACTTTTACTCCATAAAAATAATGCTAACGCGTAATGTTTTATTTACAGTTACGAAACTTCCATGCCAGCGTTGAAAAGTAATGAGGAGCACAAAGCGCGTCTGTGGAAAACTCCTTGCCTTCCGGGTTGGGTTAATAGATCATAATAAACTCCCGAAGAGTCATTTATTTGCATTGCTAAGCACGTCTCCAGTAGAGATATGTCGGTTTTCACGATGCAAGAATACCGAGAAGAGTGGTACCCGGTCTCAAGTATGAAACCATTCAACCAAGGGCAATTCCACCAGTGTTGAATTGGTGTTTGAGGTGGTCGCATCTCATTGCCATTGTCTTACTAACAAGATTGCGATGTATCATTTAACTGGACTTTTCTGGGCTTCGCTAGTAGTGGCAGTTGTATCGGTGAGTGTGGCCTATTCAAAAAGGTTTTGTTGTTATTTAAAAAGTGGGGAATTAAGGTATCAAATTTTTGAAATTGTCGGTAATCCAGAAATTGTATGGAAAATTTTTGAATATTAGACTTTAGTTAATTATGTATGTTTAAGATGCCGTGTGAAAACCTGTTTTCGGGGAATATCCAGAGTATTATAATGATTGTGTTATTATATTATGGTACCACAGTTAGGAAAGTAACATATTTTGAACAATTGAATGGAAAAGTTTCAACTTAGCATCCGTTAAAAAAATGGATGGAAAATATCTGACCAGTTGCAGCCTGCTCACCTTCTAACTGCTGCTTATGAAACCAAACTTTTTTTAAGTAAAAAAAAAAAAAAAAAAACTTTTAAGCTGACCGTAGATTGGTTGAATGAGTTAGTTAAATTCAAAGGAATCCCCAAATTAAAAAACTGTGCCATGGGTTGAGACATTTTAGATTCTCATTTTTCCTGTCCTCGTAGAAAAAAGTACTGACGAAATATGTTCTTTTCCCGTTCTTGGCAATAAAAAAATTTTAGGCTTCCGCAATCAAGTTTATCGCTACTATATAACAATGTGGGAAATTAACCATTATGTCTTTCTGAGTCAGAAACGGGAAAAACGAACTGAAGAGCCTTTAGGCACATCCTGACAAAACCTGCCGATGGCAACTGATTCGTCACACCATGCGTACATAGCGTCCGTTATGGGCTTTATTGAAAATTGGACAAAGGAACTTTAGGGTCTGCTTTACGGTCACTTTTACAGACACTTTTACGAGCCGAGCACTTAACGGTCACTATTACAGTTAATTTGCAGTTACTTTTGTGGTCACTTGCAATCACTTTTGCTGGCATTTTTACGGTCCATGATGATTTTATACTTACAGGGGAAGGGAGGGGGGGGAGTAAGGGTCACTTGCATGTTTTGGAGGGAGTAGAAAAATTTATAAAAATTTGAAGTTCAGCTCTCCGTAATAAAGAAAAATCGTGCAAAAATTGGCAACGGATGGGAGGTCTGGTGAGTCACGGCTTTGTATCAATGTCTTAAAGGCTTTTATGAAGGTTCCGAAGGACTTCTACGAACTAAAGACCCTATATCAAAAGACACTGACGAATTTAAATTGACGCAATATTATTCAATAGGGCAGCTTACAATGCAGTAGCTTGAGCAGAAGAAAAATCGCCATTTTTCAAGTACACTGAGAAAAAAAACTTCAAAGAAGACCTCATTTTTTACGTCTAAGACGCCCCTATAGCCCCAATGCCATGATATATTATTTTGCAATCATAAACCTAAAAATTTTGAGCTTTGATCTTAAATCTGATGTCTACCACTTCAAGTTTTTAGGTCTACTACTGCAAATTTAGATCATCATGCCGTTGGGACTATAGGGACATCTGAGACGTAAACGAAGATTTTTTTTTCTTTTTTTTTTCCAGTGTAAAGCCGTCTGGATTTAAAAATTTCCAGAGGTTTTTTCCCAAACAAAAGAAAATCGAATAAAAATCTGAGTTTAAAGATTTAAATTTCATATATTGGCAAAACTGAGAAATCTTCAAATTTTCATTCAATTTCCAATATGACGATTCATTATCGCTTCTAAAAAGCGAACCAATCAGATTTATCGGTGGATTCGCCTTTTTATATAGGGTCTCTACTACGAACGTTTTTAAAGAGTCTTAAATTTTCGACTCTGGCTGCCAACATCAAAACTTACCCTTTAAGTTTTTTTTTTTTTTTTTTTTTTTTTTTTTCGTAGTTGGATTTAGCCTGTGCCATTTTTCCATCGGCATAATTTAGTTTAATTGACTTTTCGGTCAGTCTCATTTCTTTCGTAGTTTGTTTGACGTTGCGATCAGATTCATGGTTTTTATAGAGACTATTTTTACAGTGAGGTTAAGATGACTGTATTAGTAGTTCCTACAATCCCTGCTAGAGGGAGGGAGTGTCAATGGTCACCCATCCACTAACTGGCCGTTTTCAATGCTGCTTAACTTCATTGATCACAATGCCGCTATATGTAACGAGTCACCACTCTCAGTGAAAAACATAGTGTGTTTACTTACCACTTCCATCGTTCCTCCAATATGGCGCTGCCAATCAGTTTGCTTGTAATAATTCGGAACAGTGACGTTTTACGGTTTTAGCCAAACAATCAAAATTCGGAATAGTGACGTCACGAATATTGAGCACACTGGTTTTCACTCTGACCCCCTCTGACCCCTTTGAGCACGGTCGTATAGACAGGTCCGGAAACTCCTATCCCTTATACATGGGAGATCATGTCCCGCTTTACTACGCCAAAATTAGTTCATCCTTTCTACCACCGTAAGCGCTACTTGTTAGAGAGACGCTTTTTGATTGGTCGTTGAGATTTGATGCCGACGATGGCGGCACACAACCGTATAGACGTTTATATGGCCATGGTTCCAGCTTATACGATTAGACATGTTGCGGCTCTCAAAATCGCAGCGCCGCCAGTAGCTCATTTTAGAACTAAAATGTGTGTAGTTAAGCGGGACATGAACGGCATAGGAAGTTTCGGACCTGTCTATACGACCGTGCCTTTGAGCTTATAGAAGGCATGCATAACTTTCTTGGGAGGCTGTGGCTCACCACATTTGACCGACCACTACATGCAGCGCCCCCCCTAGCGTGTAATGTTGTTCATTCTTTTGTAAATAATTGAATTCCTTAAATGAATTAGCCGATGGATTCCCGTGAATTTTCCTAAGTCATTCCAATACGTCAATAAATAAAATGATATTAATAATACCCCTTCTCGGTCTCATTAGAGTACTAGTTAAATGCATAAAATTTAAAAATACCTGAGTCATCTGTTTCGGATATATGGGACAGAAAACTAACAAACCGGTTGATTTAGAAGTTCGAATTGCGCGGTATTTTTAAAACTTTAATTTTAGCAAACATCACTCATGCATGTCTTTGTTTCCAAAATTAACATTTCAACGTAATTCTTTAAAGTTATACACGAATGGTGCAATCACATTTTTTTTCCCCCCTTTTTGGAATGGTTGCCAATTTCCATATACTCAATCCTCATTCATGAAGTAATGTCGCACGAGGAAGTTATCCTCAATGCTATCGATACCCATAAAAATGACCTCGAGAAAGTAAAAATTCCCAAATTGAAAGATTTTATAAGGCTTATCAATCATTAATGCACTTTAATTGATACACGCCGAACTATGGAATGGGGCAATGACGCATCACGGGTAAATCCTGATCGCAAAAACAAGCTTAAAACAAGTTTTTTTTTTTTTTTTTTTTTTTTTTTTTTTTTTTTTTTTTTTTTTTTTTTTTTTTCGGTATCACTGACCCGACCCAGTACTTTCCAATGAACCTTAATTGTTTTGTAACGCGTTTCTTTAATTTTTTTGTCGATCTTCTGTAATGAAGAAAAAAAAAAACAATTGTTGGCAATTGTTGGTAATGTATTTATTTTTTTGTACATTCGCATCATGCACTTTGTATGAATCAAAAAAAAAAAAAAAAAAGAATCTTGGCTTTGTTCTAAGAACATTTATTGCCAAACATGGAAATTAGACATCACATATAAAATTTGTTCTTTAAAAAAAAAAAAAAAAAAAAAAAAAAATACAAGGTCATTTTTTCATCATGCGAGGATAGAAGTAGACTAATTTTTTTTTTTTTTTCAACTTTTACACCTAAGTAATTAAACGATATGATTTTTCTTTTTTTTAAATTTAAACAATTAAACCGCAATGACAGTTTAGAAATTTTTTTTTTTTACCCAAGCCTAAATGACCCATAAAAGAGTAAATAAATTTTATTTTTTTCGCAAGACCGTTTTACTTTCATCGAAATCACTTGAGTGTATCTGAAAAATTTTGTAAGAGATGAACAAAAAAAAGGAAAAAATCCGTACTTGAAATGAATCCTCTTTATTAAGCATTTTGTATCACTCCACCGTAAGAAGAAGATGCAGAGAATGTAATTAGGGGCGAACAAGATTGAATTTTAATTGAAATTTACAGTAAAAGAGGCTTAAGGCTTTTTCTGCTTCATTGAACTATATCAATACGGGATCCCACGAAAACTAATTATGTATACAACTGCTCCGTGGAATTTAATCCGCGATTAACTATTTTTTTTTAAAAAAAAGGGATTATGCGTAACTTTTTTTTTTGTACTTTAAAGATTCGTGACATATTTTATTAATTAATAAATACTTTTTTATTAGTATCTTTATCGGTATAATTATTTTCTCACGCCCTGTGCACCCGAATCGAAGACTTACAAATACAATAGAAGTAATAATATATTGCATTCGATTCCAAGGCAATGCCTAAGAAAGTTTTTTTTTCTTTTTTGATGAATTCATCTTTTCAAGGCAAACATTTTATTTTTAATTGTTCTTTTTTTTTAATTTTTAGTCACCGGCTGGCGTTTACGTAGGAAAAAATGGCGAAGTTGGAGCTTCTTGGGGCGGATATTCAGCTAGTGCCGGCCTTGGAGGAATAGTAGGCGGTACCGGAACTAGGGGCGGTTTACATGCTGAAGCCGGGACTCCTGATGGCCATTTCGCTGCTGCTGGATTAGGGGGCACAGTATCAGAAGGTACATATGATCTATAATCAAACTTTTGATTCAATATGTACTGTACAGCTATGTTTTTTTTTTTTTAATGTGCAAAGGAGCCATTTGAAGTACATTATGAGGGGAGGGGGTACTTAAAATGCTGACTTCTGCTGACAAGAGTGGAGGTGGAGTACATCTGCATTTTATTTAAACCTTGAAAGCTTTCATCACTTAAAAAAAATTCTAGTCCAGTTTTTAAAATCCTTTCCAAAGCCGGAAAATGTGACAGCGTTTTTCAGTTTTACCGGCAGTTATTATTATTAAGATGACATCGTTTCAGTTACAAAAGAGTCACTAAAAAAATTGATAGTTAAAAGTTAATAAGAATCGAAAAATCTACCTAACCTAACTTAACCTAACGTAACCTAACCTAACCTAACCCAACCCAACCTAACCCAATTCAACCCAACCCAACCCAACCCAACCTTTTTTTTTTTTTTTTTTTTTTTGTGTCAAGGTGGAAAAATCCGTTATGGACACCGCAGGAATTTCTCTGCGGTAGTGTCAGACTCGCACTGACTAAAAAACCACCTCTGTTTACTGAACCGTCCCCGGAACCGCTGGTAGCATTACTTCAGGGACAGTTGCTCCTTATCTGCCTAACGCTCTTTCATGGTCTTCCTTCTTCCTCATAACTCCGACGATGTAGTTGGCAACTGTCCCCCAGTTTCCTTTGCAATCCAGCATCGTCTCGCAGATGTTGTCTGGCGTCAAGGTTATCCCTACTGCCGCGTTCGTTCGGATCCTGTCTTAATTCCTCCCACCTCTCGCAGTCGAATATCGTGTGCGCTGGGGAGTCCGGTATTCCGCAGAACCAGCACGCATCTGAAACGTCCAGGTTAAAACGGAGAAAATAGTTTCCAACCCAACCCAACCTAACCTAACCTAACCTAACGCAACTAAACCCAACCTAACCCAACCCAACCCAACCTAACCCAACTCAACCCAACCCAACCTAACAAAACCTAACCTAACCTAACCCAACAACCCAACCTAACCTAACCTAACCCAACCTAACCTAACCTAACCTAACCTAACCCAACAACCCAACCTAACCTAACCTAACCTAACCTAACCCAACCCAACCCAACCCAATCTAACATAACCTAACCTAACCCAACCTAAGATAATCTAACCCAACTTAATCATCTTCATTACAAAAAAAAATTTTCATGAACCTTTTTTTTTTAGTTTAATGAACGATGGGGCTTTGCTAAATTTGATGTAATATTTGAAAGGGGTACATGAGATGGTGACTTTGGCTGACATAAAGGGCTGGAAAAAAGTCAAAATTGATCGACTTCATGCTGGCGTAATATTTGAATGACCTTAGGCCCTACCTCCCGAATCATACGAAGTTATTGTAAATATAGGATGGGATCCATTCAAGTATTACATAAGCATACTTGAGCAATTTTTAACCCTCTTCTCCCTGTCCCTTCTGAAGCTAAAATGATTTTCTTGTAGACCCCCTCCTTCTTCTTTACATAAGATTTCAATTCCAACCCCATCCCGCCACCTCCCTCCTAATCTATTATTTTGCGTTTACGCAAGAATTAATTAATTATTCTCCCTCTTGTAATTAAAATAAAATTTTCCGGGACTCGCTCCCCCTCCCCCCACCCCTTCAGGAACCTGCTTTCATAGTGCTTGAATAAGAGTCGTCACATTCCATAAGCGTATTTTGGTGTTAATTTTAAAAAATTAAAATCTTATGCAATGTGCTTAATCTGAAAAAGGCTTACGGTGGGAGGGGGAGGGGGCTGAAATTTTCGAAATTTTGTATTCGTAACGGGTCGTGCATAAACCACGTTAGCATTATTTTGGTCATTTTTGACCCCCTTCCTCCCTTGTCAGCAAAGTTTAGCATTTCGAGATTAAAAACTTTGCAATTTCGTCATTAAATTAGTCATGTTTTTTTTAAATACAGTAGTGTAATGGTCAAAAAAGGCAACAAGGGACGTGGTTTATGTATTTTCTTTTTTTACATATACTTTTAATTTTTTTCCTTTTTTTAAAATTAATAATAAACATTTAAAAAAAAATCTGAAATTCTTCAAAACTTGAATTTTGCAAAGCAAGTTTTTTTTTTTTTTTTAATTTAGAGCAAAGTAAAATTAATTTTTTTTGAAAGTGAGTTAGGTTACATAATTTAAAAACTTAAATTATTGTCATTTCTTCACGTTTATTACATGAGCCAAATGATAACATTATATATGCAAACCCCTCTTTGTTAGAAAAAGTTAGCATTTTGAACACCCCCTCCCCTTCCCTAACGTGCTGCGTTAGGGAAGGGCGACGTCCTTTAATATGTGAACAGTCCCCTGACCTCCGTCTAAGAAAATGTAAGAAAAAAACATTCGAATAGAAATAGATGGGAAATAGATGGGGATGTACTATAAGCATTAGTTCCAGTTCGTCGAAATAGAATTCGCATTGGGGCTTTCTTAATGTCTTTTTTTTTTTTTTTTTTTAGATAAGCTATCACTTAATTATAATTGTATCTGAATTTCCAAGTTTAGCAATTTTCCGATTTTTCTTTTCATATGGCTCATAGCATTATTAGGTAGCGAAATGATTAAAAACCTGTTATGAAAATCACCCGTTATGGAAAAAAAAAAAAAAAAGAACAGGTTTCCTTTACGTCAGAATGAATCACATGAATGAATTTTTGTTTTTTTTAAAATTATTATTAAGCATACACGAAATAAATATATGTTTGCTTTAAATTTGGATTCAAATATACACTCGTAGATATTTCAAGAGTAAAATCAAGTGACAAATGCAAAGATATTTATATAGTGAAACTCCAGCGGTTGATTTAAAATACCGAGGTCCTTTCCTGATTATATTAAAAAAGTTTTTAGAAATGTTATGGCTAACCCTAAAACTTTATGACATGTAAAGTTGCTTTTAGATTTAGTGTATCACGGGAATTGGGATATAGTTTGTAATTTTTGTCAAGTTTTTATTCAGTATTTTGATTTTTTTTCCATTTTTTTCCTGTCTGTTTTTCTTTATTTTTCTTGCTTTTCTTCTTTTTTTCTTTTCTTTTGCCCATTAAAGGTCATAAGAGGTAGAAGAGTTCTGTCCTTGAACGAACAGGTTCAATAAATTTTTTTTCCCATGGTTTTTTTTTTTTTTTTTTTACTTTTTTGCTTTATTGACCGTAAGGTGATATGAAGTACTGTTTGCTCGAAACATTTGACCGCTCATTATTATTACAGTATATATTTGGACTCCCCGTGGGACGAGAAGTCTAAAAATAGTTTTAGACTATTTTGCTTCCTCTTCAACCTCTTGCCAGGATCAACCTAGTTTTTCTCTTAGTCATTTTTATATTTTCTTTTCTCTTCTTCTTTTTCACCTTTGGTTAAGGACTTTCTAGGGCACTAAGGACCAGTCAAAATTACGTAAACATGTTAAGGATCATTCGTGATCATTTGGAGGGGGAGGGATGAACCATGTCCGAAAAGATGCGAGCACGAACCAAATGGGAAGGGCGGGGTTTTCCCCCCTTCTGATGGCTCCCTTTCACGCCCCCCCCCCTGGAAAAATTTCTGGCCCACACATTTTTCCTATACACCACGTTATAAGTGGTCATTTGGAACCCCCTCCCCCCCGGAAAACTTCAAGCCTCTTCCATCCCCTCGCCAGAAAAAAGGAGGATTTTATTATTTGAATGGCCCATTCTGGGGTAAAGGGGGTCTGAGAAATTCTTACATCTACGTAAGCTTAAATTAAAAGCTTAAATGAAGGGTCTGATGGAAGGAGACAGTAAAAAATCGAATAAAAAAACGCATTATTTTTACATTTTCGTATTATGGCAGCCTGCATTTGTTTTCTTCCGATTTTTTACTACCTCCTTCTTCCATTTAATCCTTCAAATTTGAGGAGGAGTTAGGGAATATATAGTTAAATAATTAATAACGAAGGGTTTAAAAAAAAAAAAAAAAACTTATATTCGGCTATAAAAAAGGGAGAGAGGGTCCAAAATCGCCGAAATCATGATTCGGTAATACCTGAATACCCCGAATCTAATTAAATTGGACAAAAACTTGGGAACATAGGCTCACATATACCAATGTTGTGAAGCTTCAAAGCATTCGAACTAGTTTTTAATCGCTGAAGTGGTACGAACGGTGCAAAGTTCGAACCGAGTAAGACTTTCAATTAACATTCAAGCATTTAATTATTAATGAAAGATAAAAAATAAGATTTAATTCACTTTATAATTCACGGTGGAAGCTTTTAATTTTCTCAGGATAGGGTCGGGTCGCCTAAATGTAAACACTCCCGAAATGTCAACACCCCTTATTTTTTCCTAAGTAAAAAGCGTTTTCGGCCCAAAATGTAATGAAATGTGTTCTTTATTTCATAATCTTCCTTCAAAAGCTGATTTCCCCCCAAAAATGTTTACTGTTTTTCTTATAACGTATTTAAAAAATACGAATTTTTTTCTCGGTTAAAACTCGTCTTGTGGATTTTTTTCGAATATTTATTTTGAACGAAAGACACATTAAAAAAATTTGAAATTCCACTCATTTACTTACATGTTAATGAGAGTTTATGTTACCGACTTACATTGGAAGTAATATTAAAGATATTAATGTTTTTTTCTTAAAATTCCGCAAAAGATCGAAAATCAAGAAGATGTCCGACATGTCAACACGCCATTTTGTCCATTGATTGTTATGTAATAAAAGAATTTTCGGGATTTTTTGTTATTTAAAAAAAAAATGTAAAATTATTTCTGTGAGCATTGACTAGTAAAAGTGGTATGTATTACTATTAGAGGGATGATGTAGCATTCTGGAGAGATAAATTTTGAAATGATTCTCTTCACGGAGAGCCGTCTGGTGAGCGTTTACATGTAGGTTCATTTTTATGAAAAACAGGTAAAATCAAACCGAAATGTCAACGCTATTATATCAACCCTCTAAGCAAAATTTTAAAGTAGTACCTGTATCACATATTTACTTCATGTCTTGAAGAACACATTGGGCCGTTGGATCACTTTTTAAAACGTAATTTTTTGTAAGAAAAAAATATTTGAAAATGCCATGTCCGAAATGGCGGAAAGTGTTTACATTTAGGCGACCTGACCCTACGGTTACGTTATTTTCATTATGATTCGGGGTCATGTACATATTACGTAAGCATGTTAAGGGGGAGGAGGGGGTCTCGTAAATTCTTACGACACCTTACCAAGGGGAGGAGGGGGGTCTCACACTTTCTTACGTAAGCTTTTTTCTACTCTGACCAGGAATTTTTGAAAATAAAATAAGTAATTAATTAATTAATTTTACGTTTTTTTTTAAATCTTGTAAATGTTGCGGCGAGCTAATATTACATTATTTTGTTACCGTCTAAATAAAGGTAACCTTCTCTTTGATTTTTCTCAATTAGGTGTTTATATTGGTTTATTTCAGTTCCATGAATTATGGGGAAAATTACCGAAGTCGAGTGCCGTGGTTCCATTAAAAAAAAAAAAAAAAACTTACGTAATATGGAGGGGGGGGGGGCTTGCCAAAATCTTACTCATGCTTACAAGGGGGGGGGGAGGGGGTTGAAAATGGCAAAAAAAAATGCTTACGTAATAGAAGCTTCCAATTTTCTCAGGATATTTAAATATTATTTTTGTTATATAAAAGTTTCCATTTTTTTTTTTCAACTCTACCGATTTCTTTCTGCATTTTTCTTTTCCTTACCGAACAACTTTTTATGGAATAGCAGTATTGACAGCTTTTTATGTCATATCCATAATTTTTTTTTATAAATAAGGTAATTTTCCAGCATTTTAAATTGGTTGCTAATCTTTTTTTTTAAATTTTAAAGGAGGCAATAAAGGAGTGATCTATTCGGTTGCAAAAACACCAACCGTATCTCATTCTCATTCATCTGCATCTTCATCTTCGGTTGCTTCATCTGGAGCATCTTCCTCCACAAACGCAGGATCAGGCGGCCATGTTCATGTAACGACCGTTAATAAACCAGCATACGGAGGCACATTTTTCGATGACATATTTAACGTAAGCATAATAGCTTTTTATTTCCATACAGCATTAATTACGTAACTTTTAATATGTTGATTTATTTATTTATTTATTTATTTTTTCTACTTCTAGATTCCGATATCTGTTCTCGGAGCAGTAAACAAATACCTAAATAATAACGTCAGAAAAGGAGGTATGGCAATGGGGGGAAAAATTTTTTCTTTTAAACAAGGGAAAGGGAGGAGGATTTTTCTTTTAAACAAGGAAACTAAAATTTTACTTGGTGTTTTTTATTTTCAGTACATGTACACGGTACTCATGTTGCTGTCGTTAATGGGGGTCACGGAGGTGCTGGACATGTGACCACAACAGTAGTTAAACCGGTAGCTCCAGTAGCTCCTGTTGCTCCTGCATCTACCAGTAGTCAGTCTCAGTCGTCGTCAAATGCGATAGCTTCGGCTGGAGCTTCATCATCGGCATCTTCCAGTGCCAGTGCCAGTTCTAGTGCGAATGTAAATAATAATTATGTAGTTGATAATAACATTTACCAAACTCCAGTCAAGCATGGAACGAAATACGATGACATTTTTAACGTAAGTATTATTTACTTTGGATCTTTTGGATATTATTACGTATCGACTGAATTCGAGAAAATTTGAGCCTTTGGCTTTTGGCCTTTTCAGTTCCCCTGATCATGGGCCAGTACGCCTATCAGTGACGTCGAAGTACTGTGCCAAGAAAAAGAAAAAAATACTTGTCAAACTTATAGACGATCGTTGATTTCGTTAAAAAAAAAAAAAAAAAAAAAAAAAAAAAATTATTATATCTTTTGTTCCAGATTCCAGTATCCGTACTAGGAGCTGTCAACAGACTTCTTAACAACGGAAAGAAATGAAATGTATATGTAGCAACGTATAATGTAAAAAATACTTGACGAGCTTATTTGCCTCAAAATTTTATGGAGTTCCTTCCACTTTCTATTTTTTTTTTTTTTTCCTGAGGCACAAACATTTTTATTCATTAAAAAGAAAATTTGTTGATAAGAATTGTAAGAAGAAAAAAAACACCGATTTAGTTGTAGGTTTTATTTAAAAAATTTTAATAAGTCAAATAGGCATTTTAAATCGGGGAATATTTACTTGGTCAGTATAAAAAAATTTTTTTTGGTCAGTATTTTTATTGAATGGTCAGTAAATTATTTAGGTTGTCAGTAAATTAATGAGATGGTCAGTTGATTAATTAGATGGTCAGTAATTATATTAATTGGTCATTATAAAAAATGAGTTGTCAGTATTTATATTAGATGGTCTATATTTTTTTCCCCGGATGGTCAGTAAAAATTTTTAAGTGGTCCGTAAACATCATATTTCAAAAAATGAATTGTGAAACAAAAAAATTCACATCAGTTGTGTGACGTCAGGGCCGAGGTAGCTCAGGGGTAAAGCATCCGACTGGAGTAAAGGTTATTTTTGGCACTGGTGGATTCAGAGCCAGGGACGCGGTGGAGAGGGGGGTAAGTTTAGGGAATGCAGGGGTGCCCCAGGCGCTTTCCCCGGGAAATAAAAAAAATTTTTTTTCCTAGTTTTTTTACATAGCACAGTCAGGACAAAGATGGACTAGGAAATATAATTATTTAGTTAGGTTATATGGAATGTTAGTTTTGGGGTCCCCCCCCCCCCCATTAGTGATCGGTGGGCTAAAAGTCCAAAAGGGCTGCGCTAGTGCCAGTCACGGACTGGCCCACAGGGATATGGAGAAATTCCCGGTCTGCCTTGCGTTCTGCGCAAAAAGTGCGCCCTTACAGACGCAGCGACGGTCACAAAAACACGGACCGGGGAGGGGGGGGGAGGAAGACTGAGCTCTCTTTTTTTGATTTTTTCCCGCGCCCTCAAAGAAAGCTAGTCTGTGTCTGGCTAGAGCGACAAAATTATGGTAAATTAACAAAATCTTTTTTTTTTTTTTTTTTTTTTTTTTTTGAAGAAAGAATTTTTAATAACAAATACTGACCACAAAATTATGTTACTGACCGTTATCATTTAATATACTGACCAAATCTATTATATTTACCGACCGAATTTAAATTATATACTGACCATTTACATTATTTTTACTGACAATGTAATTAATTTACCGACCAAAAATAAAAAAAATACTGACCAACGAAATACTGACCAAGTCAATTAAAAATACTGACCAAGTAAATACAGGCCTTTTAAATCGAATCGTTTCGGTTTATGTTTGAAAATTAAATTTTTGTGATTCGATCACGGGATTAAAATTAATTTATTACGAAAGGCTTGTGAAGGTTTTAAAATTATT
This sequence comes from Liposcelis bostrychophila, assembly GCA_037577465.1. Taxonomy (NCBI): domain Eukaryota; kingdom Metazoa; phylum Arthropoda; class Insecta; order Psocodea; family Liposcelididae; genus Liposcelis; species Liposcelis bostrychophila. The sequence goes on from CM075212.1 coordinate 12,073,459, forward strand.
AGAATTGAATTTAATTACCATAATTATCGTTTTCGTTTAATAAGAGCGTTTAATTAAAGAAGATATTTCTTGGATAAAATGGAAGGCTCAGTTAAAAATTTCAAACTTTAAATTTATAAAGCTACTGGTGTACTTAATAATTATAAAAAAAAAAAATTGGTATTTTTGCAGGTTAAGACAAGTACAAAACGTTAGTTTATTTGCTTTTAAAATAAGTAATTATAGAACCGAGAGCTGTCAATTCAATTATAACTATCAATATTAGGCAAAGGTATTTAAACTTGATTTTTATTTTTATGCCATCCATCCGTAATCTTCACTGAAGAAAATAAAAGGGATATCAGTTTAATTTTCGAAAAAATTAGAAATATAATTTTTTAATGTAAAATGTAATTTATGTTTCCTGAAATTTATAAAATTCCTTTAGCGAGCTATCCTTGATTTTCCGTTAAGGCTGTGAAAACGGTTATTATCTGTGAGAGGTTCTGACTAGAATAGAGGTCATAGATGTAGGAGGTGAAAAAAAAAACAAATAAATAAAAATAAATATTTTTCCACGATTAAATAAATAGATCTAATTTTTCTTTATTCCATTTTATGCTGTTAGACTCTATTGTATGCCATTTTCTTACCGAGTCTGGAAAAGGCTTAGCTTCACTTTGCCTCGTTTTTCTCACTACGGACCTTTGGTAAAATGATTTAAATTCCGATCTGAAGGTGTTTAGTAAAACGATTTCATTTCCAGTTGGAAAGTGGCAGTAATTACCAGCTTAATAGTTGCAGAAAAACGGGTCTGTAACCACAGCCTGCGAGGCCATAATATGAACGTAGTATTCTAAAAAGGATCCAATACTTTCGAAGATAATGAGAAATATACAAGCTGAAAAATATCCTGGTTATAAGACTTGTAAAAGTTTGTCAAAAGTTGTAGTGAAACATTAGGTCTTATAAGGACAAGAAAAAATAAAAATCCCTGATTTTGTAAAATAATGATTTTTTTATATTTCTAAAAATGAAATTTTGTGACTTGATCACAGTAAAAATCGATTTGCGATTGTTTTATAAAGCCTTTAAATTTATTAGAGAACAGGTGACCAAAAACTTAGTATTTTTTATAAGCTTAATAAAAATTAAACGTACCCTGTTATATTAACATTTTGAAGGTCACAAATTTCTTGTCAAAAAAAAAAAAAAAAAAAAATTATAAATTTAAAGACTTGATAGAAACAAAAATCAAATTTTTTTTGTTAAATTTACATGATTTCAAACATATGCTTTTTAAAATTTTCACAACCATGAAGGAAAAAAAATATCATCCTTTTTTTCTAAAAATTAATCAAATGATCGAGAAAATGATTAATCATGGCTCTTTGATTAATCATTTGAAAAAAAAAAAAATTAGCGATCGTTTGAGTAATTATATCGATATGTGATTTGTAACTTTGATATTTTTTTCCCTTTTGTTAACCTTGACGGAAAGAAAAATAAAAGAATATTTAATTAATCAACACTGGAAGAAAATTAAAAATATTAATTTAAAAATGGAGTATTTTAAACTAATATTTTTTTTTAGTAAAAAACACTCACGTTTAAACGGTAAATACAACAAATTATTAAACATTAACAAAAATTTGAGCTTTTTAAAATGACAATTCTTTTTTTTAAAAAATTCAATTAAGCCGATTTAAAAATTAAAATTTTCTAGCTTTAAACAATGATAGTTAATAATTAATTTAATAAACATCTGGTACAGACGGCGCCTAATCAACAAAAAAAATCACAAACAGTTGAAAAACTGGATTTTTATTATTTCAAAAATGTCGCCATCCCTCTATTAAAACATTTTTATCCTTTCTAAAATTAATTATTTTGCATAATTATTACAAAATAAATTTTTTTTTCTTTTTGGAAAATAAAAATTTCATCAAGTGATTTTTATTACGATACTTTTTTCTCGTTTTTTTCGATAAAGCATCTTCTTGGACGCATTAAAATAATTTTCTTGATATTATAAAGCTACATTTCTCTTAAAAATATGTAAAACGACTTTACAGTTACTATTATCTTTTTATATACAATTTTTTTATACAAATCTCTGGAGCGATTTTTTTCCGATAACAAGCCGAAAATAATTTTTTTTTCGTCAAAAATTTGCTTATTTCTTTTTGTAATAATCTATTTTATTTTAACGACGACTAATTTCACAAACTTAATTGCCAAATAATAAATAACCACAATCCACTATTTTCACATTTATAGTAACCTTTGTTACAAAGTTTTTTTCGTTTGTTTCTAACAGCGAAATCATACAGCGAAGTGGTTTTAATTTTTTTTTAGGGAAGCCCAAACGGATAGAAAAATAAGATTTACAAAAATATTTTTCATTTTATTTAGAATATTAATTTGGTCGCATTTTTTTAAATTTTCTTTTTAGTAAGCTTACTTCAAACTTGTTCAATGGAAAATAAAATAGCGGGGAAATCAAACGGTAAAGCAGATTTTAGTGAATAAAAATTTCGACAGATGGCATCTTGGACGGATATAACCGTCTACCAGCGACAAGCGGAGGATTCACGAAGTATTAAGAAATTTCCCGCCTTTTTGTTTAAAAAAAGAAAGTAAAAAATACTTCGAGACTCCTCGGATTATTAATGTAACTGACAATTTTAATTAATAACAAATAACAAATTTTGTTAGTAATGGTAATGATCATTAATAATTTAATTTATTATTTATGATTCTGATCAATCAATAATAATTAACCCTCTAATGATCAATAATAGTCATATTGCTACCGAATAATATACAAACCAAGTGTATACGGCACTAAAACAATATTATATCATGAAAACGTAGCCAATGACATCCCTGCTGATTACTATCATTATCCATTACTACCATTATAACGATTTATAGCAATTTATTACGTTATTTCCAATTAATTATTACCATGAAGAGTTATCATATTAATGATAATTTAATTAATTGCTTATTTCCGCTTCCATTTTTTAAAATTACTTCACACTTGGTTTACACTTAAAAACGAAAACAGAATCATTTAAACAAAAATTGGAAGACTTTATGGGAAATATCAAACAAAATTTAAGGGTCTTCGTTTTAAATATAGGCGTAACAATCTCTTGCTCCCAATCCCCCCCTCCCCTCTCCCAAAGCCGCTTGAAGTCCAAATAACGTATTTATTTTTTTAAGCAAAATAAAAATAAAACAATCATGAAATTTGGGTAATTGCTAGTTTGTTCAAAAAATTCTTTTAAAATGATTTTTCCAAAAAAAAAAAATTATTGTTCCAAAAAGGATTACATCGCAGAGATCTCGTTCTCACTGAATTATATCTGGCTGATAAAAATGTTATGAAGACGTTAAGAGGACTTCACAAGCAGATAGGTTCTTTATTCCACTGAGGTTCCACTATACCGGGAATTGAAATTCTGTTTGGATGGTGAGCTGGCAAACATATTTAATTCACTAAATATATGTATTTTATAACTATTTGTAAAATGCCATTCCAGGATTTTACAATAGAATGTTTTTCGTTTTTGTAAAGCGATGGGCTGAAATTTGGCCTAAAATTTTTTAAGTACATATAATTAGTTACTAAAATCAAGTTTTATAAAATCACCGTCAAAGTCCCGATGGAATTTCTGCAACTGTCCCAATCTTTTGCAACTGTCCCAATCTTTTGCAACTGTCCCAATGAAATTTTTGCAACTGTCCCAATGGAGTTTTTGCAACTGTCCCAATCTTTTGAAACTGTCCCAATGAAATTTTTGCAACTGTCCCAATCTTTTGAAACTGTCCCAATGAAATTTTTGCAACTGTCCCAATCTTTTGCAACTGTCCCAATGGAATTTTTGCAACTGTCCCGATGGAATTTTTACAACTGTCCCAATCTTTTGCATTTGTAGCATTACCAATTGGTAGAGTTATTTAATGTCTTGTTTCCAACTGACCGTAATAAACTATCGCGTTATAAAGTGTCGTATAACCAAAGCAGGATTTCAGTTTTCAATTTGGTTCCCGATGTTGGGAACATTAGTGTAATTAAAGCGCATTATTTGAGTTTTGGCCGAAAATTTTTTTTCTACGCCTTTGTAAATTCATGTGATCCCATCACACGCGGTTATGGCAACACATGATTTGTGTGATTTGATTACACTGATGGGAAGCTTAAACGTCCCATTTTAAAGGTGGCGGCAAGATCGTAAAGGGATGAAACTGTGCCAAAATAATAGCCATATTATAACGATACTTCGGTGTACAGGAAGTTATCCTGAAGTTATTAAACGTCATTCACAAGAAGCGCGAGGGTCCTTCCCCTTGAAACAGGAAGATCCAGAAATTCGGAATCGACCTCTTCCCCGTAGATGCATACATGATTTGCGATTTGAAACTAATTACTTTAATTACCGACTTGAAAAAATTTGTTTCTTGAATCCAAAACTACTATCCTCTTGTAAACAAAAAAATTATCGGACCTTAAGGTTAGCTTCCCTCCCCTCCCTCCAAGTTTCAGGGGCAAATGTTACGCCATTTATTTTAAAGGAACTTTCTTCGCGACTTAATTGTTTCATTAAACACTAATGATTCGGGCTCCTAAATTCAAATTCTTCATTTTTTGCTGCAATGCTTCGAAAAAAAGAAAAGAAAATTATTACAGCCATTCTCTTGGCATTGCAGCAATTTCACGGCATCAAACAATCACTTCCTCAGAAAACCGATAGTCGTCGTCTAGATAACATCACACAGTCACTTCGTCTGTAAATCTATTGTTGTCATCAAGATTAATAACAATGCTGTGCGTTCTAGCATGACCGGACCTAAGCCGATCATTATTTGTCGGGCTAATTTCACTCCCGGAGTTTTCTTTACTTTCCTCGGATTGATTAATCATTTGATCGCTACCAACGTCCTTTTTACACTGAGTACATTCTTTATTTCGATTGCTATGATTCACGGAATCTTCACTGTTTTTCTTAACTTTCCCTCCGCAGGCTCGACAATGGGGTTTATTTCGCCCCTTGCATTTTAATTCTAATTGCGGGGTGGTGGACGCTGACGATTTCTCCTCGATGATGACCTCTTTGTTTTTAGGTCCGGGCTCTTTCGCGGCTTTTTCGATCCGTTTGAAATTGTCTTTGAGGGAAATGTCGTTGGACAAGGCGTTCGATTTCGCGTCTAGCAAAAGTTTTGTGAAGTCTTTTTTGGATGCTTCTTGCATCGCTGTTATTTTAGCTACTAAATTATTGTTTCCTAATTTTGTGTTGGTTTCTTTAAGGGCTTCCAACTGTAAGCAGAGTTTTCGGAATTCCTCCTAGAATTAAAGGAAAAAAAATAGATTCATGGTAGTACTGAAAATGGCAAGCTGCAACTTGGCATTTTTTTTAAATACCTGGACTTCGTATTCTGCTGTCTGAATGACATCTTGCCTTCCAGCAGCGGACGAATGAGTTGATGGATTTTGCTGGGAGCTCATTGATTTTGGTTTTACTAAAAACGTAGTTGTCTGAGGTTTCGACATTGTACTTGATCCTTCTTCTAATCTTCCTTGATCTCGAAACACAATGTAAACCTGAAAAAGTAAAAGAAAATTTGTAAATTTCCCGGATGAAAAAAAGAGGAAAAGAAATAGCATTTAATTCAAATAAAGGTGTCAGTTAATTTAAGAAAAACGTTTAAAGCTTCTTTTTTCCACATTTCTCTGGCGGTGAAACCCTCAACCACTTACAAAAATAAAAAAATGAGCCGTTAAATGGCAGTAGTTCTTTAGGAAGAAATTTTTTTTTTTACTTTCACAATTTTGGGAACAATTAATTAGGGAAGAAGAGATGATTAATATTTAATATGTTAAAATAATCCCGTCGGCGAAACAGAACCCACGTAATTTAATTTAATATTGCTCTTCTTTGGTTTTTATTTCAAGTAGTTGAGGTTTTCACCGCTGGAGCGCTGTAGCGATCTCTTTGAAAAAAAAAAATTTTAAATTCTTTTTACGAAAATGATTAATATAATAGCTATTGATTGGTCCTGATTCCCTATTATTTTTCCTAAAAAAATTAATTCATAATGCATTTTTTCTAAGAAAAATAAATTCCTAATCCATTTTTTCTAAAAAAAAATAAAAAATAAATTCCTAATCCATTTTTCCGAAAAAAAATGAATTCCTAATCCATTTTTCTTAAAAAAAAAAAAAAATAAATAAATAAATAAATAAATCCCTTTTTCTAAAAATTTTGGTTCCAAAAATTTTTTTCCTAACTACCTATTTTTTGTTTAATTTTTAATTTTCCTACAATTTTTTGATTCCTAAACTAAAATTTCTTAAAATCCCTGAAATTAAATTCCCTAAAATCCCTTTAGGGATTAAAGATTTTTATTTTAGGAATCAAAAAATGGATTAGGAATTTATATTTTAGGAATCAAAAAATGGATTAGGAATTTATATTTTAGGAATCAAAAAATGGATTAGGAATTTATATTTTTTAGGAAAAGTAAATTCCTAATCCATTTTTCCTAAAAAAATAAATCCCTAATGCATTTTTTCTAAAAATTTTGGTTCCAAAAATTTTTTTTTCCAACTATTTTTTTTTTAAATTTTTAATTTTTTTAAAATTTTTTGATTCCTAAAATAAAATTTCTAATTAAAATCCCTAAGGCACTTCGTTGGCTAGACAAAACCGGCCGGTTCACCGTCCGGTTTTTTTAAAAAAAAAGTTTTTTTAATTAATATTTTTAAACATTAATATTGCATTAAATGGGGCGAAACTTATACCAAATTGTTCCTTATTGTTAGAAGAAGTCGAATATACATGTTAAATATGTCGGTAAGCTTAAATTACGTCAATATTCGCAAAATGAACCGATTGTTTATGTTTTTTTACATCGGCCATTTTGTTTTTTATGTAAACAAAATTAAATTTTGCGAATATTGACTTAATTTAAGCTTACCGACATTTTTAAAATGTATATTCGACTTCTTCTGATAATAAGGAACAATTTGGTATAAGTTTCGCCCCATTTAATGCAATATTAACGTTTGAAAATATTAATTAAAAATTTTTTTTTTTTTAAAAACCGGACGGTGAACCGGCCGGTTTTGCCTAGCCAACGAAGTGCCTAAGGGTGCAAATTTACTATGGAATGTTGGACCAACAAATTGATCCAAATTGTTGTACCAACATGTTTGAAAAACGAACGAATCGATTATTGCAGAATTTACTCCGAAATTAGTGTGGAATGTGGGTCCAACAAGTTGAAACCACATGTTGGTCCAACATTCCATAGTGAATTTGCACCCTAAAATGAAATTTCCTAAAATCCCTTTAAATATTTAAAAAGTTAGGAAAAACTTATATTTTAGGAATCAAAAAATTTTAGGAAAATTGAAAATTAGGAAAAAAAAAATGCTAAGGATAAAAATTTTAGGAACCAAAATTTTTAAGAAAAATGGATTAAAAATTTATTTTTTTAGTAAAGACGGATTAGGAAAAATGGTTGGGAACGATTGGGTCTTTTTCATGCATTTTAAATGATAAATTTTAATCTCCAAAGATTTCAGAACGGTTTCGATGCAAATCGACCCCGTTTTCATATGTAAAATACCGCATGAAAAAAAAAAAAAAAAAAAAAAAATTTCTTTTAAATTTTTATTGGTCAGTGAAGCTGGCGGTCTTGTAAACCAACCGGCACCTTAATTGTTACTTTTAAAAATTTTTATTAAGTTAGAAATTTTAGAAATACATTTAAAAAACAAAATTACAGAAAAAAGAGAGGATCTTTATTCTTCCTGCGGGACCATTTTTCTCTCTATCGACGTCGTTACATTTAAAAAAAAGAAAAAAAGCTTTACCGGTGTCATTTTTTTCTCTATCCTTCAAAATTTGATTTATTGGCTATTCCCAATAATAAAAAAAAAGAAAATGAAATTACATTAAAGAACCGACAAAAACTCCCGAGGTTCCTTTATCAAGCGGGGGTGAAAAAATGGAGCCGACGATTTTGGATCATTTTTTATTTGTGGAAAATTTTTTTTTATTATTTTACTTTAATAAATGAATATTGCTCGTGACACTCAGGCCCAAACATACGGGTTTTATATTGTCTCATATGTTTTTATCTTTAACCTTTTTAACTCTGAAAAAAAAAAAAAAAAAAGTTTTTTTTTTTGCAAAAAAGAAAAAAATGCTTCCGTTATTTATCACTCGTAATTTTTAAATCAATTTGCATTCATTCATTTATTCATTCCCCTACCCATTCACTTACCAAATAAAGAAAATGAATAAGAAGAAAAATCACCCTATAAGATTAGAAGGATTTTTTTTTTTTTTTTTTTTTTTTTTTAGATAAGGAAAAAAAAATCTGTTTTTGAATGTGAGCTTAATGATGTTTCGTCAGCGAAAATTCAAAAGAATGCATTACGAAAATGCGAGAAAACGAGATTTTTCCTCTCTCCTGCCGCACGAAAATGTGTACGGAAGAATTCCTACGAAATATAAAATAATCATAATTGAAAAAGATGCTAAACTTTTTTCAAAATTGAATCCGTAAGTGGGCCACTTTTTTTTTTTTTTTTTTTTTAAATGAATGAATTAACTATCTGCATTTTATTGAAAGACTTCGAAGTCCTTTTTTTCTCTCTTGAAAAAAACTCCCTTTTTCTCCTTCCTTAAAATGGAAATTGAAATTACAATTAAATGAAACTTTTCCACGAGTTTCCCAATCGAATATACAGACAACTCTATCATTGATCTGGGAGGAAAAACGAATTTCCTCCTTTTTCCCATCAGCATTTAATAATTTTCATTCCTTTTTTCTTTTTTATTTTATTTTATTCATTTATTTTATTATTACCATTTTTTTTTTAAGTTTCAAACAAAATCAACAGGTTACACACCCTTTTACAGACTTCGTATTTTGCACCTAAAGGAAAAAAAATAAAAAATAAAAATAAAGAAATAAAAAGTCAGACTGGGATATGGGGGCATATCCCTACGTAGGACAACGTCTTTGGGGTACTGTCCTAATATTGCTAAATTTAAACAAAGAAACGATTCAATTTTAAGGCATTTTTTTTGCTCGTTTTTGGTCAAAAACTTCGGATTTTTTGATAAAAAATATAATTTTTTTTTCCTGCCACGAAAAAAACTTGACATTTTTCATAAAAAAAAATCAAAAGTTAAAAAAAATTAGTCAGAATTTTAATTAAAGTCTTCAAAGTTAAAATTTTAATATTAAAGCTTTGCTTTAGCTCGTATTCTTGGCTAAAGGAAAAAGGACAAAATTATAAAATGAAGCGAACAATATCTTATGATAACAACTTTTTTTTTCGAACACGGAACAAAAGGTTCGAATTCTTTCTGCTAATTCGAAAAATTTAGATCTATCGAAAAACGAATTGGAAAATGAAATCTCCAAAAAAACAATTCCTTGTAAAAAGGTTCAGCCAAGTTAATCTTGCAAAAAACCGAAATGCTTCTCCCTTAAAAGTTATGATATCAAAAAGGGCAGCCAAGTTTTTTAACGACAGCTTTCAGCTTTTGCTCTTAAAAAATATATAAATTTTTTTAAGTACAAAACGCGATTTTTTTTAAAATAACGTCGTAACGTCTTCTTGCTTTTTTTGCGAAATAAAACAAATTTTAAATTTCCCCGGCGCCGGCATCGACGCCAGCGCCGACGCCAGAGGCCGGCGCTGGCCAATTTTTTTACAATGGTGGCGCTGCCGCCGGCGCTGGCGCTGATTTTTTTTCCTGAAAATTTTGGTGCTGGCGCTGGCCATGCCTCCTAATTTTTACCGGCTACGGATCCCTGCAAAACATATTATTTAAAATTTTCGAAGTTAAAATTTTAATACACCAAAATGATTAAATATTAATTTTTGGCGCGAACATTCCGCACCCGGACAGATTTCCCCAGGACCGAGCCTCAAGACGTAGTCCTATGTCAAAGAATGTAGTGAACATTTTATTTAAAATGTTTCAGTTCTTGTTTTGGTTCACTTATTCTAATTTTAATATTTAAAAAAAAAAAAAAAAAAAAAAAAAAAACAATTATAAAAAGCTGCGAAAATTTAAAAAAAAGTTAAATAAAATTTCAAGAAATTTTTACTTCCTTGCTTTAGCAACTAAAAGTTTTTTGTAAAAGTTAAGTTTATAATTGAAAATTTACAAGAAATGTTCGAACTCGTTGCTTTCGTTCATGTCGCGTCGTCTAATTTTTTTAAAATAAAATTTTAGCTTTTTCGTGTAAATGTATTAGAAAATTTCCTGTAAATTTTACTTTAAAAAAAAAAAAAAAAAAGTTTAAAAAAAGTTAAATAAAATTTACAAGTAATTTTTTAAGTCCTTGCTTTCGTTTAAACGTCTAATTTTTTAACTATTAAAAAAGACCAAAAGTTAAAGAAAAAATAGTCAAAATATTAATTAAAATTTTGAAAGTTAAAATTTTAATACTAAAATAATTAAAAAATATTTATTTTTGGTGCGAACAGACCGACACCCAGACAGAGAGATTTCCCCATGACTGAGCCCCGTGACGTAATCCTACGTCAATAAAAAATTTTAAACTTGTTAAGCGTTAGTCTCAACATGAAGAAGGAATTCAGTGACAAACTTCTTGAATTGGGAATTCCTACGAAATATAAAATAACCAGAACCATAATTGAAAACGACGCTAAACTTTTTTCAAAATTGAATCCGTAAGTGGGTCACTTACGGATGTAAGTATATTTCAAGTTGGTCGTAATATGTACACGAGTGAAGCAGAACGTTGCATCACGCTTTTGCAAGTGTTTCTGCTACGAAAATATCTAAAATCAGATCTCTAAAAAAGGGCAATTATACCATTTTTAACGCTCAAAAGTAAAATTTATCTTCTTTGAAACACATTTAATTTTTTCGTTTTTGTTGTTTTCATTGCCGCCAGAAAATGCATTATGGAAAAATTCATTATTAAAAAAACTCGACGAAACGGATTAAAAAAATACCTTTAGGTTCCTTTGTATTTAAAAAAAAAAAAATTTTTATTTTTTCAAAGGAAAAAAAGAGTTGATTTATTTAAATGATAATTCCGAAAATAATGATAATATCATCATTCGTTTTATTAAAATATTAAATTTTCTTGTTATTCATATTTTATCTTCCTCTGCATTCTGTGAAGAGAGATATTCATCACGTATTACATTAACAAGAGGGGATGTGAAACTTCATTTTGAATAAGAGGGAAAAGGTTAAAGAAGCGTTCATACGTATTAAACCACGTAGAGCACGACATTTTGCCATTTGTATATGTTTGGCAAAAGCTCGGTTTTTAAGGCGTTTTAACTGGTCGCCAAATGGAAAATTGCACCCAAGCTACTTTAAGTTCACTGAAATTATTATATTACTTCCAAAGGATTAATTTCCCGCCAAAGCTCATTTTATTATCATCTTCTTCTTCTTAATTTAATTTACTTAATTTAATTCGTATGTATTTTATTTTACCTATATGGAATGTTTTAAAAAATTGTATGTTTTAGGTAATTAGTAGACTTATGTTTCAGCTAATTTATGAAAAAAAAAAAAAAAAATGAATTGTTCCATTTAATTTTAGGTCATTTTAATTAAATCATGTAATTCAATTATTTTAAAATTAATTGATTCATAAGCTATATACATGAATAAATTAAATATCTGGACTTAGTTACACTTGTATTTTCATAAAATATGTAAATACATTCAGTTCACATATGATGTGGAATATTTTATAAAGAGTCGGATGAAGCAAAAAGGCGTGTACGTAAAACAGTAAAAAAAAAAAAAAGATTAAGTGCTTACAGTTTTGTTTCTCACTGGGAAAAAATCTTTCATTTCGGTGTAAAAGCAATAAAAAAAATTAAAACATATTTGCAGACATATTTATAGGTGCCTAGAGAGAGACAGAGACCCTCCGTCTCTGAGAAAGAGAGAGCAAAGATTCAATTGGTTTGGTCTTTCTTTTCAAACCTGATATATATTTTTTGGTTTCAATCCTTTTTTTGCTTTCTTATAACAAAGCGGATGTTAGGTTCCTTAACCCAATATATATACAGAGTTTCTTAAAAAAAAATCCCGGAAATCCTGGGGAACCGACTTTTTTCCAAGGATCGGAAACAAGTACCATTGGGCTCTATAATACATAAAAAATTAAAAAAAAAAAAAAAAAAAAAACATTCAGGGGAGATGAGGCATATCCCTATGTAGGACTACCTCTAGAATTTTTAGCTGGGGCATCATTGGTTTATTGTTAATGATCCCCCTAAATCCTCCAAGCCCTGACATTAGTCCACGTGGCCCCCTTTCTCAATAAAATTTTATCAAAAATCATGAAAAACTTCGTTTTAAAAAAAATGTGGAAGATTTTTTTCACAAAACATTATCAAAAGTTTTAATAAAAATTTAAACTTTTAAGGATTTTTACAAGAAATTTTTACTAAAATTTAAAAAAAAATGTTATTTTAATAAGGGGTCGTCCATTAATTACGTCATGTAAGATGGTGTCTTTGACCCCCCCCCCCCCCAAACATGTTTACGTAATTTATGGACGACCTCTAAAATTTTAAATAAATCTTTTCAATAATCAAAAATCATCGAAAAATCGTTTTGAAAAATGTTAATTTAATATAATTTTTCTGTACTTGCAGCATCCTCTCCATATTCCTTGCAGAAGACCCCCCCAGAAGAGGGATCCCCAAATAATGATCCCAATAAATCCTCCAAGCCCAAATATTTGTCCACGTGGCCCCCTTTTTCAATAAAATTTTACCAAAATCATCAAAATCTAAAAAATTTTCTAAAAATTTTCCCTTTTTTCTTAAAATTAGTCAAAAATTTAAGGTTCTAGTTCGTTTACATAACCGGCCGGCTAGCCGGGCGGTGTACACATTTTAACGATAAAAAAATATGTTAAAAATTTTTTTTTAAATCCAATATTTTATACATGAAAACGGGGTCTAACTGCACCGAAACCTTACCCAAAACTTTTCGTTATGTTCAGAGATAAATTTCCATGATATTAAATGCACGAAGAACAGTTAATAGTTCTTATATTTGATAATATTTAATTGTTTTCGCAAAAAAAAAAGTTGTTTATTTCCGAGAGACTAGTGCAGCGCTCTAGCGGGGAAACCGCGAACTATTTCAACAACAAAAAGAGAAATGGCGTCTTATTTTTTTATTTCGAAAACATTAAAAAAAATTATCAAATGTAGGCACCACAATGCCTTTTTCATACGTTTCAATAACGATTATTTACCTTTTAAACATAAAAAAACGTTTTGGCACGGTTTCGGTGCGATCCGATCTCATTTTTATGTGTAAAATAACGAATCGAAAAAAAAAAAAAAAAAAATTAAACTTTTTTTAGTGTTAAAAAATTTTCACCGCCCGGCTGACCGGCCGGTTATGTAAAGGAACTAGAACCTTTACAATATTTTGTAAAAAATTTTATTATAAACATTGAAAATTAAAAAAAAAAATTTTAAGGATCATCAAGGATTCTTGATAAAAATTTATTGAAAAATTTATCTAAAATGAAATATTTGTCCTTTTTTATGTTCGGTGTCCAAAACACCAACCGTACATGACAAAACCATCATCGATCACGGTGCGCCCTAAGGCGTCCCAGAAAAGAAAACAAAATACTTACTTTACTTCCAAAAATGAGGCACAGGAGAAGCGTGACTGTAAGTTGAGTATGACAGAAGAAAATTATATACAACAGATCCGGATTAGCCGGTTTTTGAAGGAAAAGCCTGTAAAAATAAAACAAATATACATACTGCATTAAATGTAATTTAAAATACGCTGATCTATTCGAAAAATTAAATCCACGGATCTTGAATAATTGTTTACCCTCATTGTAAAATAAAAACGACTAAACTGTCAAAACTAACATGAATCAAAAAATCTCCAAGGAAGAGAAAAAAAAAAAAAAAGCGAGAGCGAGCAAAATGACAGAATATTAATAAGAAAAGAAAATTCTATCAAATAAATCACAGAAGATGCTCAATTATTGTTCTTCCTGACGTTCGTTCGAGCCATTTAAAATGATATACAGGGCGAAAAAAAGAGGATTTATGATAATTTTTTTTTAAACTTCATTATGCTGCTCTACTTCCAATGTATATGAATTTAACTTCCTTAAGGAAAAAGTTGGATTCCTTTGACATTCATAAAAAATAAAAATTTTGCAACTTTTCCACAAGTTCCTGCTTTAATTGTAAAATTTTCCATTCCCGAAAAAAAAAAAAAAAAAAAAAAAAAACTTTTTTTACCTAACAAAAAGTTTATAATAATTGTCAAGACCCGTAAACCAAAATTTTTCACTCGTTTCGTCTTGAACAATAATTCATTCAATCTGATAAAAAAAGGCTAAAAAGAAGAAACTTTTCTTTTTTTAAACTGCTTCCTTCTCTTCGAGGACGTTCTCTTTTCAATCTTTTCTTAAATAATAAAAATTTACCGGGTTATGGAAATAAGGTAAAAAAAAAAAAATGAATACAAGACGGCTAGAAGCCGATCAAATTTCGATACAATAATAAGAGATTTTTACATTGAAATAAAATGCTAATTAAAAGCTTTCGTTAATAACAAAACGGTGTAATTAGTAAAAATTTACTTATGGCTACATGTGCCGTATAATTGATAACGTCATCAGGTCGTAACTAGGGATGTTTTTATTAAGCTATCGCATTTTATTGACATTATTTGTATTTGTTTAATTGTAAAAAATATCTTGCAGTGTAGCCTCGAGAGAGACAGTGTTATGAAACCGAAAACGGACGGCTTTCGCATTAATAACTGTTTTTTATTCCTTCTTTTATTTCCGAAATTAGATAAAATTTTATAATTCCCTTTTTCCTTCTTTCGTTCCGAAGAATTTGCAATATTTATATGTTTTACTGTAGCCTGAAGGGAAAGATAGCCGTTCCGGTTCGTGATATCCGATTTCTACTTTTATGCACGATTACTCTGTTTTTAAAACCCTCGCCTGATACAACTCTAAATATTTTTTTGGCTTTAATATATATGTTTTATTTATTTACTTAATTTTTTTAAATATTAATTTTTGGTTAAAATTATTCTTTAGCATTAAAGTATTCTGTAGTAGCATGACAGGAATAAAATTCACATTTCGCGGGTTAAAATGAAAAGGCCCTAAATTGATCCCTATTGCTATAACATCACTTTTTGATGAAAATCATCTCGATCTAATAAATACTTTCAACCACTATTTTCCAAATTGTGAATTTCAATATCTTCTTTTTTTTTTTTTTTTTTTTTTTTTTCCAACAATAAATAAGTCACGTGTTTCGAAATTTTCGCTGGAAACTGGATAATGTGTAGTATGCCCTTAACTAAAAACTAGTATTTAAACGTAAAAATTTTTCATGAAATAAAAAAAAAGAAAAAAGAAAAACAAAGCCCGGTAAAGCTTTTGTCACGTGATCACTCCTTAAACGAGATTCTATTGGTGTGACGTCATCTGCCTGTATCGAAGCGAGATATCGAACTCGAAGCGAAACATCGACTTTGAAGCGAAACAACACGTCTTGTTTGTTTACTTTTTCTATTGAGGTTATGTTACGGTATAACAATTTTATTTCACTGTGGATATGCCAAAACCACAAGTGTCGGGCGGTTTTGAGAAGGGAGATTCGCAGTATCTACCCGAAGTTCATTATTTTGTAGTTGTGGATTATATACGAACAAAAAATCTTGTTCCTACGCGTATTTCATTTTGAATCCATCGATGCCGTTCAGAGTTTCAGAAATGAACACAACCACTTTTAGGCAGATGACGTCAAGTTCCGTTTTGGCGGGTATTCAAATTCAAATTTTTGTTTTTTCTTTTTTTGGGGGTAAACAGTTTTTCTACTGAGTCAAAATTTTACTTTTTCTCATATCTCCCCTAGCGCAATGAAACGATGGAGTTATCTCAAAACATGTGGCTTTTCTATTAAAAGGTTTTAACTGCTAAAATTTGATAACGAACCTAGAGCCAAAAAGTGTTAACTCAATTTTTTATAATAAAAGTTCTAAAATTGAACCGAAACGTTCAAAAGTGATCAAGTATTACTCTAAAGGTTCCTTAGACTGTGCACATATATTTTCCATAACAGTATCTGCTGATTAAGGTCCTCGTGTTTGGAGAATTTTTAGTGACTTTTCACAATTCGGAAATCTCTTATAGTTTTCTTTTTACATTAAATCTAAAAAATTTGCAAGATCTGTACGAAACATTTTTTGTTTATCTACGCATTTTAATAAATTAAAGTACCTTTATAACAAATGAAACCACGACTTCCGAAAAACGTATTTCGATTATGGATATTACGATGGGTTGCTCATTCTCTTGAATTACTTTCATTATATTGAGCATAAATTACCTCGAATAACTTTTCATTACCACGTACACCTTTTTGGAGAGTGAGTAACGTCCTCATATATTACGAAGGTGCTAACGATAGCACCTTTTGAATCTGAACTAAAAAAAAAAAGCCACTAAATGAGTACTATTTCAGGGAATTTTTAATTAACTTAGCAAATAATTAAATGGATCGAAATAGAATTTATTGAACTTATTGAACTGGTTTCTTATTAATTAGTTGATACTCCTATAATATATAATACTCCTGTATAACCTAACCTAACCTAACCTAACTTAACCTAACCTAACTTAACCTATCCTAACCTAACCTAACTTAATTTATTGAATTTTTTTAAAAAATGTACAGGTACGAACGTGCTATAAGATTCGGCATTACAAGATCTGTAAGATTTTATTGATTTGAGTTTGAAACCTTTAGGCCCAAATTTCACGATAAAGCATGTTGCAATAACATGTGACGGCAAAATGTTGCTCAAAATGGTGTAGATTTAGAATATTGTTGAATATGTTGCAGCACAGAAATATGTAGCGCAACATTAAAAAATTTTTATTTTTCATTTTTCAGTATTGCGCAACATGTTTTTACGCTTCAATATGTTCAGTAATATGTTTCCAATGCTGCTACAAGTTGAGCAACATGTTGTCCCGATTATCTACTTAAATTAATAATTAACTGCGTTTCCCTAGTGCCACCCTAGTCAAGGAACAGCGTAAAGGACTTATGTGTACGACTTCTTTTTTTCCCCTTCATTTCATACAGGGTGTCACAGAAGTTTCTGACCCCCCCTATAGCGAAGTTGTTTTCCATGGTGCTCCCCTAATAATATTCTAAATCGGTCTAAAAGTTATCAATGTGTTAGGACCAAGACTCAACTTCATTCTTATGCAAACTTTTTTGTTATCGGTTTCAGTTTGGCAAAATGGCGGCGTTAAATATGAAAAATGACACTTACCACTTTTTTATGAAATTTCGGTATTGGGGTAAAAAATTTAAATAAAATCATTTCAGTTCACATTTATACCCTTCTTGTGCAGCTTTTCTTGAGGTTTCCGAATATCATCTCGGCTTTTTTCTCCGACCATTCTGAGCTGCGCTATTGACGGCCAAACATAGAGCGGCAAAATTTTGCCATCGCGTACGCAAAATTTTTATTCGGCACTGCGATACATGTTACCCGCCCAGTTTTTTATGTGGAATCCGAATATGAAATCGGTTTTTTGATAATCACTTTGGCTTTCGAAATATTTGAACTTTTATGTTGAAAAATTTGTTTTTTCGGCATAGGAAAGTTTAGGCCTTTTTTCCATTAAGAAGGAATACAAATTCTCAAATTCTGACAGCATATTTGGATTCTACGGACAAAATTGGGCCGAAATCATGTGCCATACTTAATGTTTTTATCTTATTAGAACGACAGAAATAATTCGGAAACTTTTTTGGTATTTCTCAGTTAGCGCTAAAGTGGCACACAAGTTTCTGACCCCCCTTTTTTTTCTATTTATCATCATAAAAGTTGCATTTTACGTTCGATCTTTGCCAAAATTGGTATACGGGCAGTTATAGGGCTGGTCTTTTCAAACATGCAATCAGTTTTCAAAAATTCAAAATGGCCGCTCCAATATGGCGACCAAGATATATCTTTTTAGTGATTTTAACCAAAAAGACAACTGTGCTCCTGAGGAAAAATATTGTCTAACTAAAATGACAAAAAAACTGCTAATGAGGCTTTGTTAGGAGATATGTCAGCTACCAAAATCCGCTAAAATCAAAATCTTAACTGATCGTTCCCCCCACCCCCCACAACCCCCCCGGGCCCCTCAATTTTTTTTCAAGGCTTGTTACATATCATATGAAAGCCCATTGGAAATGCATTAAAATAAGACCTTGCCGAGGTTTATATCTTTTACCGGAACGAAGATATCGACGATTGAGTATCCCAAAATTAAGTGTTAACTTTTGACCTTTCAATCGTCGATATCTCCGTTCCGGTAAAAGATATAAACCTCGGCAAGGTCTAATTTTAATGCATTTCCAATGGGCTTTCATATGATACGTAACAAGCCTTGAAAAAAAATTGAGGGGCCCGGGGGGGTTGTGGGGGTGGGGGGAACGATCAGTTAAGATTTTGATTTTAGCCGATTTTGGTAGCTGACATATCTCCTAACAAAGCCTCATTAGCAGTTTTTTTGTCATTTTAGTTAGACAATATTTTTCCTCAGGAGCATAGTTGTCTTTTTGGTTAAAATCACTAAAAAGATATATCTTGGTCGCCATATTGGAGCGGCCATTTTGAATTTTTGAAAACTGATTGCATGTTTGAAAAGACCAGCCCTATAACTGCCCGTATACCAATTTTGGCAAAGATCGAACGTAAAATGCAACTTTTATGATGATAAATAGAAAAAAAAGGGGGTCAGAAACTTGTGTGCCACTTTAGCGCTAACTGAGAAATACCAAAAAAGTTTCCGAATTTTTTCTGTCGTTCTAATAAGATAAAAACATTAAGTATGGCACATGATTTCGGCCCAATTTTGTCCGTAGAATCCAAATATGCTGTCAGAATTTGAGAATTTGTATTCCTTCTTAATGGAAAAAAGGCCTAAACTTTCCTATGCCGAAAAAACAAATTTTTCAACATAAAAGTTCAAATATTTCGAAAGCCAAAGTGATTATCAAAAAACCGATTTCATATTCGGATTCCACATAAAAAACTGGGCGGGTAACATGTATCGCAGTGCCGAATAAAAATTTTGCGTACGCGATGGCAAAATTTTGCCGCTCTATGTTTGGCCGTCAATAGCGCAGCTCAGAATGGTCGGAGAAAAAAGCCGAGATGATATTCGGAAACCTCAAGAAAAGCTGCACAAGAAGGGTATAAATGTGAACTGAAATGATTTTTTTTAAATTTTTTACCCCAATACCGAAATTTCATAAAAAAGTGGTAAGTGTCATTTTTCATATTTAACGCCGCCATTTTGCCAAACTGAAACCGATAACAAAAAAGTTTGCATAAGAATGAAGTTGAGTCTTGGTCCTAACACATTGATAACCTTTAGACCGATTTAGAATATTATTAGGGGAGCACCATGGAAAACAACTTCGCTATAGGGGGGGTCAGAAACTTCTGTGACACCCTGTAATTTCATAGTTCGATAGGCCTACTTGTTTTTTGCATGAATACCCTAGGGAAGCGCAATAAATAATATTGAAATTGCTATGGCTCCGTAAAAACTGACGATATGTGATTTAAATTGCATTCTTAAAAAAAAAAAAAGAAAAAAAATGTTTTTATTCATTTATATTATGCCCATCATATTAGAAAGCAATTATTTCCTTAGGGCCCAAAAAACCGCCTTAGTTCTCCAAATCATTCAAAATAATATAATAATAAAAAAAATAATAATAAAAAAAAATATATATATATATAAAAAAAATTCTTCATTTGTTCTTTAAGCAGCAATTTTTTAAGAAAGTTTACCGTTCACTTGCCGAGCATTCTTCAGCTCTAAAATTATTAAGGTCGCGTTTATGAATTATCTCAGGACTGGTTTGAAGGCGGTAATCAGCCTAAACAGAAAACCTTAGATAAAATTCCAACACCTTCCGAAACCCCAATCCGGCCCTTAAACGTTTTTCAGTTAATTTTTTTTTCTAATGGTTTAGCCCTTATGATTCGATCGTGTAGGTTAAACGTCACTTCTTTGAACTAACATGAAACCTTTTTAACTCCTTTATGGCCTCTAATAGACACGGTCTTCCTAAGAGCAAGCAACCTGATCAACTTCCTTTCCTTTGGAGAAAAAAAAAAAGAAAAGAAAATGATAAACCTAATATAAAGCAAAGTTCAAGCATGGGGCTAGTTTCCAGTTTCCATAGGCTAAAGTTGTTAAAAAAAGGTCACTGGAATAAATTGAAAAAAAAAATCATCATTTTTTTTAATGAAAAGATAAAAGAGGAAAAAAAATATTTACTTACATCGAGACTTTGAGGAATACCGTCAAGAGAAACTCATTGTAAATTGCCATGGAGATAAATCGGCTCTCGTTGAACTCCGAGGGAGCTTTCCGAACGACGATGCACAGCCTGATACCCCAGATGAGGAAAAGAACTTCCACTAAAAAAAAAAAAAAAACAGATTCATTTTTTTGTTTAGATATTTTTTGGAGGGAGTTGGTTAAAAAAAAAAAAAATACGAAACAAAAGGGAAAAGTCAACCCTTTTCTGGTTTTCGATGACCTAAACATGATTTTCGATGAATAATAAACCATTGAACTTGAAAAGAGATAAACAAAACAGGAAAATTGCCGTGAGGACGATCGCTATAATAACACGGGGGGGATTTCGGGTCTCCGTCCTTTTTCCTGCAATTATTTGGAGATAAGCATTTTGAATATGAGATTTACGTTAAAACGACGGGTTTTGTAAAGACGGTTAATGATTCTTTCAAATCATTATAAAGGTTCTATGGAAACGTTTCCCGTAAGATAACCGGAAGAAATGGGATTTGTTTTTACCAGGGCTACGAAAATTAAGTCTCATGATGAAATTCAGTTTTCGAAGCCTAATCTGAATTTTATCTCATTCCAATCGGAAAATTAATTCGGAATTTGATGGACTTGAAACCTAATCTAATTTTGAAGTAGGATACTGATATTGATATTGGTACTAATTCCAATCCTGATGCTGGAGAACATTTTCCCCGGAATTTTTTCTAGAATATTTTTTTCGATATTTTCCGGGTTCCCTCCAGGATTAACTATCTGGATTTTTTTTTCGGTTTCACTAAAGGACAACCTGGTTTTTGTTTTCTCTAAATTTTTCCCATTAATAATAATAATAATAAAAAAGAGCTGAAAACTTTACCAGCCCAGAATGTCAAAGAGAGACAAAACGTTTTTCCAAGGGGACTTTTGATGTCTCCTTTTAGCATGGAAGATAGGGAAATTATGTTTAGAAACTGTAGTCCCGGACTACTTCTTCAATCCCGGGATTTAGGAATGCAAAAATTCACAATCCCGGGCTTGATGTCACAGTCTTGCACAACTGGCTTCTATAATGCCAGAAAATCATGTCGGGTCAGTTTAAAAAAATTTTAGTATTACATATTTTCCGGTATTTCAGCTACTAGTAAGCTAGGTAATTCATTAAAAGCAGGTAATAGCTAGATAATTCATTAAAATCCACAAAATTTTTAGATAGCCGAGGGAAGAAATATAAATTTAGAACGAAAAATAGCGATTTTTAGAGTGAAAAATGTCTCAGAAAAAAAAAAAAAAACACTCAAGGCTCTTTTTTTTCGGAAAAAGGACCGAAAGCAGTGCCGATAAGAGGACTGTTTTCGAGGAAGAATGTTTTCGTCTGCCGTAAGTTTGCTATCTGTGTTCATAAAGCAACCTTCTTTCAAACTATTTTTGAAAAAAGTTAAAAATTTAAAAAAAGTTTGAAAAAAGGTCGCCTTGACAAGGAATTTATTGTCGTAGCATGAAAATTTTAAGGAAATCGTCGCCTTAGTATTACAGGGTTCTATCGTGTTCATCGTACAGTAAGTTAAACATATGAAACATAAAAAAGATAATACCCTGTAATACTAAGGCGACGAAATGTCTTGTCACAAGACACTTTTAGGAGGGCTCAATTTCCTCGCAGGGAAGCTGTGCCAGCTCTTCACTTGACTAGCTATGGCCCTGAGCTCCGCAAATGGAAAGAACTTTCTTAAGGGCTCATTTTTCTGGTAAGAATTTCCATGCCCAAGAAAAAGTGCGTTATAAAATTTTATAACTATTTACAACTATTTATAAATTTTTATAATTAAAATTTTTAACTGAGCAATATATTAATTTTATGCTTGAATTGCACTATATTTAGCATATGGGGACTTTATAGGCTCTTTTTTAAACATTTTTCATGAGAAAAAAAAGGAAAAAAAAATTACAATTTTTCGGAATAGAACCCGAGGCTTCTGATCGACTTACCAGCCGCCTTTATCCACTGCACCACTTTTCAACTGCTTTTTAAAAGCGGCAATGTGGTTCTTAAGTTGCCATTTATTTTGAGTTATAATATTTTCCAGATTTTTCCGAATTTTCGGTTTATTCCTTGTATTTTTAATTTGACAAAGGCTCAAAAATAAAGAAAAACAGAAATAGAAAAATTCGGGAAGCGTTAGAAGAAAATAAAAAAATTTAGAAAAAAACTGAAAATCATTTTTGTTATAAAATTTTATAACGAATTATAAATAGATGTCTTTTTCAGCGGGTTATAAAATTTTATAACGAAGTTTAAGTTTTTAATAACTCAATTTTATAACACACATTTTCTTGGGTGGGCGGTCTAGTCCCCCAGGAAGCAGAATAGTCCCCTAGAATTTTGAAAATTATATGGCCTATATAATGGCCATAGAAAATAATTCTAGATCCGCCCATGAGAATTTCCAAAAAAATTTCTGTATCAGATTCGCTTCCAAAAAGATCATATTTAAATATTAAGTCAGTACATTGCGGGGGGGGGGGGGGAGGTCCGAATCAGCAGTTCTTTATAAGCTAAATATTGCCAAAAGGGCAAAAAGGAGAGTCAAAAATTATTGAAATTATGCTGACGTAATATTTGAATTGCTCGAAAGTGATATTTGAGATGTGGCTGCTACCATAGAATCCTTCGAATTTGACGGGTCGACCGGGTAACCAACGACGAAGTTTTGAGAAGATTACATAAAGAGAGAGAACTTTTGCAAATCGTAAAACGACGAAAGTTGGAATACTTTGGTCATTTTCTTAGAGGACCTAAGTATGAACTTCTAAAGACAATCGTTCAGGGGAATATCGAAGGGAAAAGGAGAATAGGCCACAAGATCCTATCGTGGCTGCATAATTTAAGAGCTTGGACGGGTTTAAGCGTTGAGGAACTCTTTCAAATTGCCCCCGACAGAGACAGTTACCAGATCTCATTGATGGTCGCCTACGCCTGGACACAAGTGCGGCACAATAAGAAGAAGAAAGTAATATCAAAAATTTGGATTACCTAAAAATAAAATAAAAATTTTTTTCAGCAGTTTAATGCGGAAAAATCAGGGGAGAAAAATCCAAAAACTAAACAACAAACTCCTTTTTTTTGTGTGGAAAAAGCATTTCATAAAATGATGAGTTTCATTAAATTTTCAATAAAATTGACAATTAAATGTCGGTCGTGAAAAAAATTAACTTAAATAATAAATGTTAATGGCAGTGAAAGAGCAGCTCCTCGCTTTTTTTTTTTATTTTGAAATGAATGGCGGAGAAAAAGATATAAAAATTTTAACAAAATGAGATTAGCTGGTTAGACGTGTTACTGACTTTTCATTTTAAGAATTTCCATGGTCTGATTCGTAACCTCATTATGCGGATTTCGGGGTGAACCGCACACCTTGAAATTCGTGTGAAACGTGTCGCAACAAATCACGTGAAATCCCTGTGATAAATCGTTCCCTTCGCACTTCATACTTAAAGCCTACAACTTAATTATCTTTAATTTTTATTTTTCGTTTTTTAAATGTCTGTATTCCATGTTAAAAAATCATTATGATCTCTTGATCAATCACAATTATGATTATTATAAAAATAAAAAACTTACATGAAGTAAAAGAATGGTCCCACCAATCCGTTTTGCACAGATATGCTTTTAAATCATCAGCCGTTCTGGCAGTTATAACAACAGGTGGAGCAACCAAAGTTCGAATAATTAAAAAAACACAAAAAACCCCGACTATCATCCCTAATCTTTTTAATAAATCCAGATCTGTGATCCGAATCGGTTTAGCTGAGCGCACGTGGAATATAACGGATATCCTGAAAATAAAACAAATAAATAAATGAGAAAAGTTTTCGAAAGTCACTCCCGATCGAAGTGAGAAAAATAATTAAACTTAAAACGTCTGAATCATTATATCCTCGGACGTAATTAATTAACTCTATGGCAGGAGGATTACGGGGAAAGCAGCATTATTTAAATGCTTAGGATATTATTACTTTCAAAGCATCGACTGCATGACTCGGAAATAATTATTGAGATAATATCCCGTTTGACCTACCTCCAAGTTTTCAACATCAAAGCTCCGTAAGTAAGTGAAAATCCTATTTCCCGGAGCCAAACTCTAAACGTGCACGTCACCACGTTAGGAGTCGGATACATGACGATGGGCTAAAAAAAAAAAAGAAAAGATATATTTATTGAAAAATAAAAAATTCGAAAATTATAGGAAGCTGAACCATTCGCGAATGGCAGATTTATTTCAACGGAGAAAAGTTTTGCGAAAAAGTTTTAGATGGTACGAACGAAAAAAGATTTTGGGAAATAAAATTATATCCGTATAAAATCGGTTGTCAAAAATTTTTGAAAATAAAACTAGCTTTCCCTTCAACCAAATGAAAAATAGTTATGCATAAATCCACTTCAACATGTGAAGTTCCGGAGAGGAAAAAAAAAGTGAAAAATCTCATTTCGTCGTTGCGCGTTGTAAAGGAGCAATATGAAAAAGAATGTTTATGTTTACCTTTCGAAGAAGCATTTGCATATTGCTCCTTCACAATGCGCATCGACGATTTTATCATTTTACGAAAAGTACAAGCGTTTTAGTCCTTCATATTATTCATAAAATAAATAGCTGATAGATAGGATCTAATAAACTACGACTCTATATTTCCGTGCGCCGGAAGTCAACTGCTGTATCTCCAACATAAATATTAGGAAGTCTGTTCGGACTATTCTTCAAAAGCAGGTGACAACAAGTTTAGACTTGAACGGGTAAACAATAAACATGTAGCAACATGATATTTAAATACACACAGAACAGACCACCTCTGATTTTATTCATGATGAAGATTTCTCCGCGCAAGGATTTTTTGAACTACTATTATAATCTTACACGTAGGATACATGGGTCGCTCGGTACAATTGTAAATTTTGGAAAAGGTATCCTTTTTGGCCACAATTAATTTCCCAGATGACAAATTCCTATCCAGTCCCTAGGACGTCTTCAGGACGTCGTGAGGATATTTCCTGGACGTCCATTGGATTTACCTATATCCGCACTGATCCAAAAAACGTCTCTCGGACGTTCTATGGATATGCCATGGATTTAGATATCCTGTGGATATCTGATAAACAATCCACAGGATGTCCAAAGGATTGAAAATGCTATCTGGGTTACTTATAAATTTACAAACCGTGCTTTGAGGTCAACTGACGGATCTCCAATCTCCATCCTAATTGTGATTGGATATAATCCGTTTCGACTGCTTGTGAAGAGAGGAATAGCTTCACTTGCCTAACACTCCAATTACAGGGTAAAACTTGAAATTTTAGGTATCGAGCGAACTCCTTTGACTTTTTCTTGTACTTTTGGTACAAGTGTCGACTTGTTATAAGTAAATACGAACCGCGAAAACAAAATCAAAGGTTTCGACTGCAATTGTTTTTGAAATTTTTTTCCCGCCGCTCATACGTTTCAGGACGCTGATCAACTAGTCACAAAAATGTGGTAAAAATCTGACTTCACAGCTTCATTAGGAATCAATTATATATCGAAAATCCTATCTCCTCATCCTAGCGAGATAAGGTGTTGCGTCTATGCTTAACTTATAGATATAAGTTAAGCATAAAGAGATCGCTCTCAGTGAGTGGTAGTAAGTGCAGTCTAGGGCGTATCACCACTCTAACCATAAGTTAAGCATAAGCTCAACCCTTATCTCGTCAGCACAAAGCAGACAGGATTTTGATTTTAATGGATTTTAAATATTTAATTAATCCCCAATAAAGCTGTGAAGTCGGATTTTTGCCAAATTTTTGTGGATTAATAATTGTCTAGCTAACCACCGTGTCAGACAAGTTGCAACTTTCAGTAAAAATTCCGATATATACCAAAGGAGGTCTCTAAATACCTATTTTTGGATTTTTTCACCGTAAATCGAGTATTAGACAAAACCGCCATTCTTTCCAACTTCTTGAAGCTTCCATTGAAAGTGTCAAGAGACCACAAGTTTACGCTAACATGAACCTGTGATTACGTGATTTTTATAAACAGTCGAAACAGACTACTTCCATTTTCCAGTCATATTTACGATGGAGATCAACGTCAGTAGTCCTCCGTAGATTTTACGTCAGTAGACCTCCGACACACGGCAATGGTAGTTAAAAAATTTAAAATTTTATCCGGTGATCTGTCAGTCAGTCAGTGAGGACACTTAGCTTTATACATATAGATAAATTTCCTTACCGTGCAATAAATGAAAAATGCTCCTAATGTAATAAACCTTAGAAGTACAGGGCTGGCAGCACGAACGACCTGAAAAAGAAAAGTATTAACATTAATAATAATGATAATAAAAAAATCCTTTATTACTGTATCATGGTCAGCATTTCGCTTAAAGAAAATGTTTTTTCAATTCAATGAATCCATTTCGCTTTTAAAAATTTTTTTATTAATTTCAATTTCGTCGAAAGCTCGTTTCAAATGAGCCTGAAATATTTCAAAAGGTTGTACCATTCAAGCAAAAAATATAATGACATTATCATTTTTTTTTCTGAAAACACGTCGATTTATTAAAAGAGATGAAAACTCGAGAATTTTCCCATTCATTCTTTTTTACGTGGAAAATGAAGAAATTTTAAAAGTTTGTCACTGTCGCACGCTCGCATTCAAACGTTTCAATTAAACGTCTTAGAAATCTTACTCAGCGGTTAAACCCCTCGGAAAATTTTAGTCACAAAGCCGGGGAGCCAAATTAAATGGATTTCGTTCTGAGCTTTAACGAATTAATTCATAACAATGCTTCAAAACGTTGTATCAATTTTCTTGACATGTATTCGTATGTTGCGCAAAACCGCAGCTATGAGGTGTACTCATCCCATCCCTCAACCCCGATAACAAAGATTCACAAGGGAGATACTGTTATATTAATTAACAAAACGTCCTTGTTTTACTTCCATCTGGTGTCTTCCGGGTTTCGACAGACATTCATAATTAACCGAAACAAGTAGAAAATGTATTTATCGTTTCGGGAAAAAAAAGAAAAAAAAAAAAAAGTAAAGGATGCCGTTTTATGGAAAACAATTTCCTTTGTTGTAAATAATTTAGATGTTTTCGTGGATCGAATATGAAAAGTTTTAATCCCCGATATAAAACAAATATAAAAGCTTTTTCCTTTACCTTCCGGGGACGGCTCTTTTTAATAAAGCGAATGCGGATAGTTGATCCGGTTCTTTAATGCTCGCAAAATAGTTACACGAATCCTGTTATCCCTAAATATCACGTAATTTTCGAACAGCTTTTATGAAAGATTAAACACATTGGGGATCATTATCTGATGCGGGCCATAAAATGTGGAAATAATAGAGGAATTTAAATTTTTTCGGAAGGCAATTTCCTGTTATACGCTGAAATAATGTAATGTGTACTGGATTAAGATAGTTTGAACAATAAAGCGTGTGGTGACCGGCGATCAGAACCAATAACCAAGTAGCGACTCTGCTCGTAATTTCGAACACCTTCCCTTTGGTCAACAAAAGTCAGAATCAGACCAACCTCCCCTCCCGTCCCCTCCCTTAATTATATCTCCGGTCTAGTTAAAATATTTGAACTTCTCGTCCGGGCTGAATCCTAGGTTTAATCTCTGTAACAACAAATCCCCACTACTTTTCCACTTTTCGGTTTAGCAAACCGCAGGGAAAAAAAGGTAGGTAATTGTGTCAAAAGGTTGTTGTGGGGTGGTGGGCGGTTGGTCGATTTGAAATAGGATGTATCCGCAAATGCTGGAAAACAAGGTGATTTTTCAGGAATATGTTTAGTGTCCTCGGAATGGGTAATTCGTCTCACGTCCTTCAGAGTCGTATACTGTGTATTCTTCAAATCCGTTTTTGAAGGTGAAGGAGCCAAAATTAATTTTGAAAAGTACGGGGTTTCCCCCGTACAGCCGAAGCTGTTGACCTGAATTAACATGTGCACGTGCATATGGAAACTTCCCACTTATATAATCCGATAGTATGTTTTTTTTTAAACCTTTTGTAAACAAACAAATAAGTTTTTAGAATCAAAACAAACTATCTGGATTTTACAAGTGGGAGATTTTCATATGCATGTACACATATTTTAATCTTATATTAAGCATTTAGAAAGTTCCACAGAAGAATTTGAGATTCTTAGGTGATGGTTCTTCTGCAACTTAAACATGTGCGTAACTTCGCTTGATTTTTTGAATGAAGATTTTTTCGTCTACACAAATGAGAATATTTTTTTCTCACACTCAGCACAACTTTGCTTACATGAAATTTTGATCACTTCGTCATTTCAGGCATCGAAGCCCCTAAAAATTAGCAACTTTAGAGACCAAAATCAGAAAATTAGTGACCATTCAGAGACTTTTAGAGACTTTCAGGGACTTCAAAAAAATTAACTTCATAAAAAATATATTTTATAATTCTTTGATTTCATCTTATTTCAACTTGATTTTCTGCTACACTTGGAAATTCATGGTGTACCTACGCCCCTAAAAAAATAAAAGAAAAAGATTTTAGTGCCCTTCGACAAGCAACGTAGAATAATGGCATAATTCTCCGCACGTATAATTTATCATACCAGAGAATAAATGATGACCTGGTAAATGGCAAAGGAATGAATCAGAGGGGCTTTTTGAAACTCTTCAAAATGGAAAATTAACACAGAAGCACTAGGAAATGAGAAAAGAAGAGACTTTTAGAGGATTTTTACAGAATTAGAGACTTTTAGTGACCAACATTAAAATTAGAGACATTTAGAGGAAAGAAGAGATAACTTTGATGCCCGTCATTTATGACTTTTTTCGTTAATTTTTTTCGAAAAAATTATGTCTATAAATGAAAATGCAAAATGTTTAACATTTGGAAAATATTTTTTTTTTTTTTTTGGTAAAAAACTTAGAAATTAATATTTATAATATTTAATAATAAAAGAGAATTTTTTATGTGAGAAAAATTGTGGCAAATATAAAGCGGAATATTCCTACATTTATTCTAAAAAATTATATTTGATTCCATCAAAATTTTTATAGAGGGAAAAACCTTTTTTCAACACTCAGAAAAATGAATCCGTCTTGATCGCAATACAAGCGATGTATCGTCGTCGCAAATCATAATTGTTTCGACTCGACGCGTTACAGATGAACACAAACACTCACAAGCCTTTGTGCAAATCTGCGATTTCGAATTCCGTAAAGGCAGATTATTTCTACCTGAAATGTCATATAAACATCTTTTTTATTTTTATTTTTTTTTTAAGTTCAAAATGTTTTGATAAGTATAAGTTGTAAAAATTAACAATTCAATCGACGTATTAACATTCTGTGGCATTGACGTCGGACTTAACGGGCAAAAGATGAGACTTAAAACGAATAATTAGTCTTACTACAAAATGTTTCATTGTCTGACTGTTAAGGCACGCTAACATTTGGAATAAATTAGGGCAAAATAACATTAGACCTAAGTATATGCAAATCCCTAAATCCCAATTCTCCAATCCCATTTTTTTTTTAAATCACAATAGCCCCACAACTGAGGGTATATGTAATAACTAATATACGTCATGGATGTTATTCATGAAAAAAGCACTATCTTAGGCTATATATAAAGTCCTTTTAGTTGACCCCTACAACCGGGACGGATAAAATTCTGGGGCAGCAACCGAAGCCTCGATCCCTTACTCCCTTACAGGTGAAACTGGAGACGAGTCAATTAAGAGTACACATAGGCTTCGATTCAAAGTCAGAATCTGTTACACATTTTGTATTGGGCTACTTTCCTTTCATCATTACATACACCGCTCCTGGACTATTTGGAGCCTTTACATGCTTATGAAATAAAATATATGGCATCCAGCACGGATATCACAGTTTTCTTGACAGTGATTGATTCAGAGAGAAAAAAAAATGATTGAGAATTTGGAAAACATTTGAAATTTTTTTCTCTATGAATTTTTTACTCGCTCTTATTTAAATATTTAGAATTTCCCTCTTCTCTTCATATGTTTCGAAGGAACTGGAAAACAACTATTGTTTATCCTTTTCATATCAATGAAGGTAGATTTCCCGGAAATGGTGAATTCCTGTTAATTCAAAAACCACGAACTGCGGTTTAATCAAGGCTTTAAAATATTCTGAATGACTATTGTTTTGTTTTCAGCGAGGTTTGGAATAGTTTCACATTGTTTTCCCAAATTCCGTGATTTTGTTTTTGGGGAGGACTTTTAAGTTTAATTTCGAAGATCGAAAAAGGAAATCCTAACCTAGTATAAATCCGGTTTTGGAAAATGTCTTTGAAAATTTCCATTCATTTCCGATTTTCCTCGGGCAGATTAATTTTCAGGAAAATTATCATCATGAGGGAAAAAGGATGACAATTTGAATTTTTTTTTCCCTTGTCCGCCTTCAAGTTCATAGCAATTGAATAAAAATTAAAAGAAAATTTCTTGCCTCCGGGATTTCTTCTTTCTTTTTTTTTTTTTTTTTTTTTTTGCATGCAAAAGCAAAAAGAGGAGGTTTTTGGTGAAACCGGATGAAAGGATACTAATGCTTCGGGGAAGGGAGATTTGTCACTTTGCATATTTATGAACCTGGCGATTTGTGGCGTCTTTAAATGGCTCAATTGAGTTTTCCCCTTCTTTTTAGCGAATAACGTTCCCGAGGAAAAGTGTTTCTCTTTCTTTAATCGTAATCTTGTAAATTGTGGGGAATAAATTTTAAAAACCTTTTCCTTTTTGCTGTCTTTTACTCTTTTGAAAACGCCTTCATACTTATTCCGCATCCCTCTCTTTCTCTATCTTTATCGCTGGCCCTCTCTTTCCTTTTGAAAATTTTGATAATAAAACGTGTTGCCGAACCCCGTTTTCACAACGACAAACTGCCATTTTTAAATTTCAAATGAAAAAGATTTTTAGCTGGCAAAAAAAAAAAAAAAAAAAAAAAAAAAAGAATGTAGAGGGAAAGGAAATTAAAAAACTGCGGTTCAAAATGTAAATTTTTAAGCAAAAAAAAAAAAAAAAAAAAAAAAAATTTGGATTTTTTTTAAAACTACAAGAGAAATGCGAAAATCATACGCAAAACATTTGAATACGTTCGGAAATGAAATTGTCCTGTAGGGGATTAAAATCTCAAGAGAAAAGAGGATGATTATTTGTTAAATTTAGAAAAAAAAATTTTTTTTTTTTGAAGAAGAAAATCTGGAGTGATTTTTTTTAAAAATTTTTTAATCAGTCGTTCATTTTTTTAGTCCATTTAACCATCTCGAGATACGAATATGAAAATAATTAATTTCCTGAATTCGGAATCTAATTCTTCTTTTTTTTTTTTCATTATTTTTGATAAAGGGAAAACTGTTCTTCAAAAATAACGAGAGGAAAATAAGGAGATTGGGCTACTTTGAAGGATTTGCTTAAAGGAAAAAGGTTAAATGTTAGAAAATTTTCAAATAAGATTTGAGAATTCGTATAATTTAAATAAAGAGTGTAAAGAGCTCAAAGGGAAAAAGCATTTTCGGTTTCCGCTAGGAAGAAAGTCGCGTCTGTTTAAAACTTCTTTAAAAAGGGTTCGAGACTCGAAAAGGTGATTAACTCTTGTAGTTAATAATTTATAATTAAATTATCATCGTCTGAATTTTTTTTTTTTTAAATATTTTATTGGTTTCGGAAAAAGACTTATTGGGGGAAAAAGTGTTTTGTTGTAAGGATAAGCATTTGTTTTTGCTCAGTCAGGAATTATATGTTATCAGTGCCATAGAACGTTAATATAGTGTTATGTCGATTGAATTCTTAACTTTTTCAACTCGTACTCAACAAAAAAAATTTTGAATTAAAAAAAAAAAAAAAAACAGAGTTTATATTTCACTTCTGATGGAAATAATACTTGGTTTTTTTGCTTTTATCCTTTCAGCCTTTGTAATTTTCTCAACTTCCTTCCTAATTCGTACTTAATTAATGCTTTGTGTTGGCACTTCTTATCTCTTGAAGACGATTTTTTACTGTACCGTAAATAGGAACACGATACAGTAACGCAAGACTCGAATGGAGCGCTTGTATCATATTGTATTCGACACAGCATCAATTAATTATCAAAACATTGATTCGGTGGTAGCGAGGTATCGATTTAATTGTGATGATGTGAGGGTAAAATAATCCGATCTTATGATTTTGGCAAGATTATAGTGCCCATTTGTAGCTTATAGGAGTGTTTTTACCCATTTCGAACAGCTGGGAAGTGTTAAAAAGTTTAAAAAATAATTTAATATTGATGCCATATCGCCATAATGGTTGTGGTAAAGTTGTTGGATTTGAGCGTAAGGAAAATTTGTATATAAAATTGTATAATTTATATATATTTTATATACAAATTTTACTTATGCTAAACCCAACATCTTTACCATAACCGCCGTAGGGCCCTTATATTTAGCTTATAAAGTTCACTATCGCTCATGCTCAGCTTATGGAGCTTTCAAGTAAAATTACAAATTTCTAATAATTAAGAAAATATTTTTTGGCTGATTCCAAAGCTAGGCACAGGTTACCATGTTCTTTTTGGAGCTGTACACAACGTATCCAAAGGCATTTTAAGATTAAAGGAAACTACTAAAGTAATCCTATGCTAGGCAGGTCAACTGGGCTACGTCCATAACAATCGTGCATGGAGATATACTGTTTTGAACCGCTACCTGAACCGATTTTAAGCTGCAACGGTTCAAAAGAGTATATTTCGATGCACGATTGCGATGGACATAGCTCAGTTGACCTGCCTAGTACAGAATTATTTAAACCATATCTCCTAAAATGAACGATTCGTCCATAAGCTAAATATGGGCGATAGACATAATTTTTTTAAGTTAGCATTGGCTTCTGTATTCCTTTTGATATTATAACATCGCCAATAATGGTAAAAAAAATATTGGCTTGTATTAACCTGGTCAGTATTTTTAAATTAAACGGTCGGTATTTTTTTATATAAATTGATCAGTATTTGAAATAAATGTTAGTATTTTAAATAGATGGTGGGTAAAGTAATGCTGCTTCGTCTGGAAAAATAATGTACCTTGGTCGGTAAAAAAATAGTGTTTGATCAGTAAAATTATTAAATGGTTAGTATTTAATTTAAAAAAAAAAAAATGTGAACTTACAGAATTAATCCACCAGTAATGCCTTGTCTCATTTTACATTAAAAATACATGTTTCGTACGCGAAACATACGTTAAATGAGATTTTAGCCAAAAACTTATAACAAAAGCGCTGTAGGCCAATCAGACGTTGACTGGGGAAAATCGAAATCATAAAATTCGTGTTCCCTGGGCGTTTTCTTATTAGTGTAAGCAATTTTTACAAGAAAAATAAAATTTTCAAGGCTACAAATTGGGAAAAAAATAAAAATTAAGCCCGAAAAATTGGGTTTAAGCAAGCGCTAAAAAAGCGGTAACAGCGACTCAGGCGTTGGTCGGAAAAAATCGGGATGGTGAAATTCGTTTTCCAAAACGTTATAAGCAACTATAAATTCCATTTTTGTAAAATTCAATTACGGAAAAATGCACTAAATTTTCGTTTTATTGAATGTTAAGAAAAAAATTGTGGCTTAGACCCTTTTTCTGCTCTGCGACACCGCTAAATCGTTGAAAAAAAATAGTTTCAAAATTTTTCTTGCGTTTTTACAATAAAATAAACCCATTTTTTTTTATCACTTTATTCCATAGCTAAAATAAATTTTTGCTTCAATGACCAAATAATTCAAATTTATGAAATCTTTATATTAAAACGCTAAGAACCCCCAAAACCTATTTCCAATCGCCCTGCAGTCCCTATTCGACCGATTTTGACGACCTTTTTTTTGAATGAAAGCACTTCACGTGCAGATTTTCCCAATCTGAAGCTGGAAGTCATTCTAAGGGATAGTAAAACTTTAAATGCCGTTTTTGAAGAGGTACTGGCAGTTAGCAACTGAAAGAGGGGCCGTCAAATTTTGACTGGGGACAGCTAGCTTATAATTAATTTACTGATCATCTAGTTAAAATAATGACCTTTTAATTTTTATTCTGATCCTTTGATTTTAACACCGACCAGCTATTTTTTTTTACTGATCAAATTGTTACTGACCACTAAAATACTGACCATTTATTTAAAATGCTGACCGAAAACAGTTTTTAAATACTGACCAAATAATAATACTGAGTCAAAAATATTCCACTCAAAATAATTGCAAAAAGAAGACAGGCTTTTGGCAGGAAAATGTAAAGCAACTTATTATAAAATATGTGTGTAGTGCCATTCAAATTAAACACGAATACACAATTTCAGGAACTTTCGACCCCTTCCTGTACGTAACACTTGAAGTGTCTTTGTAGAGTCTCTGCTGCGTTATTTCATGTTATACGGTTTTTTTTTAAATTCAACTGTTGTTTTGTACCCTTACCTTCACATTTCCGTATTTCCACGTGAAAAACACTATAACAGGCAGGAAAAGAATGATAACGCAGGAAAGAACTAAAATTATAGTCCTCATAACCCAATTAAGGGATACCACGCATGGACGTAGGTCAACACATGATTCACAGCCTTCGGCGCAGGGCTTACATTCGAACTCCCCTTCTTTGTTATACCGACTTTGTTCTCCCTGAAACAAGCAAGAAAAAAAAAAATCCTGTTAGCTAAACAAAAATGATGGATGCTCTTGAGTAATAAAAAAAAAAAAAATATTATCTTTATTTCCTTTTTGTTTGCTGGAAAAATAAACTTAAATCAATAAAAATTTACCATGCAATTTTTTTAACGATTTATAAACGATTTACGTCGTTAAATTTTTTTTTCTCCAATAACGGAGAGCGCTTGTAGAATCTCAGGTTAAATAAATTTCTTCTTGGAAGAAAATAACGTTTTCTTTAAAACTGCCAATCCTTCGTTATCCCTCACTCCCCCTTCCCACCACTGTTGACGAGAGCACTTTACCTCAAAAATAGCTCATTATTATCTTATCAAAGGATTTTCTTATCAATTATAATGGCCGATTATCGGTTCTAAAATTTTAAACTCAGCAATTTTTCCCGTCGCTTGAAATTTTATCGGTGCAGCAACATACCTCAATCTATCTTTCAACTTTCGTTTAAATTGATTTGATTTTAACATAAAACCGTTTTATCTTGAAAGGTAAGAAGTATTTATAAAGTTAAATTAAATACTGTATAAGTCATTAAACGCGATTGATTAATGCAGGAAACGGAACGGAAAACGGGTGAAAATCTACTTTTTTTTTTTCTCTCTGTTAGAAAAATAAATATTTATAGTAAACTACTATTGCGGTATAAAAATTAATGATTTGCAAAGAAGTCTACTCTGCCTCGTTTTGATAACAGCTTTAGAAATGGTGGAAAGCTTATATTTTATTCGTGACTCCCCCGATGAAATATTCCCTTATCGCGTGGGAGGTTTATACCGTTTTTGAGCTTGGAGAGTTGAATCATTGGATTTCAAGCTTTATAGGTAAATAAAGATAGATAAAAAAAAAAAAAAATCTCTTATATTTCTCTCCTTTTTCTCTATGGAAAAAGAATTATTATAAACAACAAGTAATTTGTAGTGTTCTGATTTTTAATTAAAAAAGAAGTGTGCGTGCAATCCCTGGCAGCATAACATTTAAAAAATGTTTCAGAAAAACGCCTAAAGTGTTTCAAAATTTTTGTGCTGCAAGGAGAAAGGGAATTTATTGGCACGTGACTACGACTGTTTGGGTTCTGAGGGATGAATGGTCAGCTGCGGAAGCAGTCGATTGGGACCATTCGAATTTTTACGTCAGCACGTCATGGGAGGGGATCCGAATCAACAATTCTCTCCGTAAGGAAAGCATTGCTGAAGGGGAGAGGTCAAAAATGGTCCGAATTATGCTGGAGTAATAATTGAAGTACCCCAAGAAAATAAAAGGTAGGGTGGCCTAAGTTTACTCGATCATTCGCGTTTTTCGGTGCAAATTCACTATGGAATGTTGGACCAACATGTTGGTACAACAAGTTAAACCAACATGTTGTACCAACTTGTTGTACGACATGTTGATACAACATTGTGCAGAATTTACTCCTAGGGTGCAAATTCATTCTTGGTAAAACAAGCTGGACGAACATAATGTATCAACTTTTACCAACATTTTTGAATTATTGCAGAATTTACTTTTACGCCAAAATTCAATTCTTCACCAACAAGTTGGTCCAACTTGTACCAACATGTTGGTTGTCAAACTTGTTGTACCAACATGTTTGACAAGCGAACGAATCGACTACAGAATTTACTCCTACGCCAAAATTAGTGTGGAATGTTGGTCCAACAAGTTGGTACAACATGTTGGTCCATTTTGTTGTACCAACATGTTGGTCCAACATTTCATAGTGAATTTGCACCCTAAATTCTGCAATAGTCGATTCGTTCGCTTGTCAAACATGTTGGTACAACAACAAATTCGCCCAACATTCCAACAAGTTGGTGTAACATGCTTGTCCAACTTGTTGTACCAACATGTTGGTTCAACACTCTATAGTGAATTTGTACCCTTTGAAACGTTGGCCGTCTTTGTAAGTGAAAATGTTTTTTAAGACTTACACTGAACTTATGTTTTCGAGCTAGCAGAAGCCAAATATTGCCACGGCTATGTTGCCAAATGTCAGAGAAATTGGCAAAATAACGTTCCTAGTCCAAAAAATGGCATCTCTAGTAATTTAATGAATTAATTTACAAATTTATTTTTTTGGCAAAAGAAAATTACCAAAAATTTGGCTTTTTGCCCAATTTGGCAGTTTAAAAAGGATCTGCTTCTGAAAAAATGACAAATACATGTTTTTTAGGGTGAAGAAAATCGGTTACGGCCAAATTGACCAGAAAAATAAAAGGTCGGATAATGGGCTACTCCCATTTACACCTTTAAAAAAAATAGATCTCCCTCTCTTGTTGTTTTAAAAAATTCATTAATTCAGTCGGTAAATAAATTTATACTCTAACGTACACAGTCGTCCTCTCATTTCATTCCCTAAAATATTTTACGTCCCTTGTTTTTCCACCATAAAACCAGATTTAACCCTGCAAAAACCTTCTCAGATTCAAGAATGTCACAACAAGCCATAAGGGAATCTCGAAAAACCTCCCAACCTTTCAAACCCAATTTCAAATTCGTTTTTTCCTTTCCCTAAAAAAGATTTGTCCCTTTATTTCGATTTTCCCTTACCGCATACAACAAATTAAAATTGAAATGAATGCCGATGTCCGAACGAGGTCCCTCCCTCTTATTTTCTGATAATCACCCCCCGGGATAATAAAATGTATATAATCGTATTTTAAAAGGAGAAAATTTCTCTCTTCACAATGGTAGACAACTCCTCTTGGCTCAAAGGGAAAAAAGATAATCTTTCAATAAAATAACGTCAAAAGAAGAAACGCGTTTTCGATTTTCGTTTTAAACACGATTTCCCTTTCTCTTTTTTTTTAAACTCCGGACACTATCCCTTGAGAATAAAACGAACAAAAGACGCGACAATGAAAAACGGAAATCATACAAAATCCGACCAATGCATTCAGGATCAATCTAAAATACGTTTTCAGTTCTTTAACCGGATATCTCAACGGTTCTCCTCAACCGGACACTATATTTAATTCCAATAAAAGAGCATGTATTATTCATTCATTCACGAGAGGTTTTGACGAGAGGAACAAAACAGGATTCTTCCTTCTCGACGGAGGAAAATGGAAAATTCGATCTGTTATTGATAGTCATTAAGTCTACAGTTTTAGAGTAAATTGCTTCGGGAATGCAGTTCATTTTGCACATTTTTGAGGTTTCCATTAGAGGAAATTTAAATGATAGTCGTCCTTGTATAGTTTTAACAGTGATTTTCTAAAAGGAGAAGAGCAACAGGAATTTCTGTTTGTTAGTTTTTGATAATTTACGAGGAATCACAATAGACATGGAATTATTTTCTCCGACAGAGTTTCGAGTTTCAGCGAAACACAGACAAAAGTACTCCACGTATATACTGTAGTCTTGAATACAAAATTATACAAAAAATGTATGGTTTCCCCTTGTTTTGCAAAATTTTGAAGAGACCTTACTACTGATTTGGTTCTCATCTCTAAGATAAATGAACTCTATAATTCGTTCCAGTGAAGTTTTTAGAAGCTAAACATAGTTTTCAGTTACCTCGACATGCCCCGATTCCGTGCGTCGGAGGTGAACTAACGTGTCTCCATCGTAAATATGATTGGTGATAGTCTGTTTCGACATTTCGTGAAAGTGTCACGTGACCACAAGTTTACAACAACATGAGCATGTAAACTTTTAGTCACATGATTTTCACAATCAGTCGAAACAAACTATCTCCAATTATATTCATGACGGAGAAACGTTAGTTCACCTCAAACGCACGGACTTGCATATTTATCTCTAACTTGAGGCACTTTAAGAAGAGATGGGGCATCTGAGATCGGTTTTGATTGGTTGACCTCCATTTTTAGGTCAAGAGTGTGTAAGTTAACATTTTTTCTCGTAGAAGTCAAATGTGAGTTACAAACGTTGAAATATCTCTGTCTCTGTTTCCCTCTTTTGTAAGTTGCCAAACTTTAGCGGGATTTTTGCTTAGCGAGAAGACACCCAGAGCTGAAATTCAAAGCTGAAAATTCAAAGTAGCATTACCTAAGCATAATTTTAGTAATTTTTCGATCCCATCTCCCCTTTAAAGCAAAAATGAATTTCTGAAATATCAGCGCCCCCTAATTATCCCAACGAAAAAAGGCGACGTCATGGTGACGCGTCATATTTTGACGTCATCAGACATGGTCATTATCCGGGGCTTTTTCAAGAGACTTTTGACGTCGAAATGACGTCTTATGCTCGTGGGTGACGTGCTATGATTGCTCGTGCTTGATTGTCGTACTATTGATGTGACCTCGATTTCGAAATGCTAAAGTCACCTCATTTAGACGTCAATAATACGTCTTCCTAACGTCATCCGCTGACAAAGTCGGCCATTCTTAAGAAATCATTCTCAGAACGTGACCATGCATGATGTCGTCTTTTTGACGTCATCATGCATCATGATCATGAAAGAACTGCAAACATTATATGTTTAGGTAATGCTAGATTGGACACGTAGGTCATTTTTCCGACTTTGAAGCTTAGGACGTAAAATTGTCCCAGAATGTGACCTTCCCTGATGACGCCTTTTTGACGTCATCACGCAGTTTCAGTATTGTCATCATACACATTTAAAGTGCGCCACATTTTTCACATACAATATTCCAGTTCCCCCCCCCCCCCATAAATAGATCGTTTACGCTCAAGTATGAACTTAACCTCCTCCTCTCTTGTAAGAAAAAATAAGAGTTCCAATGTCAAAATTTTTAGCTCCTCTTTCACGGAAAAAAGGCAAGAAAAAAATTGAAAAAAGCTTTAAGCTTAAGCTTTTGCTTAGCGGATAAAGCAGATTCCGCTCAGCAATCGTGAAAATTTTAATTGACCGATTAAAATGGAAAAGAGCAAGAGAGCAAAAGAGCACAATTTCTAGGACAAAATGACTTTGGACATTATTTTTTGGACGTATTGCCCTGGAGGCTTGAAGAAGGAAATGGTCATACTACGTTTTGCTACAATACCTCACAACACCAAAAAATCCATAAATTTAAAAAAACCAGAAATGGCGAAATGCAGTTCAATCAGTATTTCAAAGGACAGTCACTGAAAATGTATCGGTTTCATTCATCATACTGTCGATTACATTTCAGGATCGTGTCGAGTTGAGAAGAGAGAAAAAAAAATACGATAGGATAAAAAATCGTTATTCAAACTTTTTTTTTCTTTTTTTTGCAGTTAATTTTGTTTCATTTATCATATTTCCATTCATAAAATTTTCTTATTTACACCGGTTTTTTTTCTTTATACATAAATAAAAAAAATATTCCTCTTTACAAACTTTCATTTTAAGGGGGAAAAAAAATTTAAGAAAAATCCTTATTTTCCCCTTTTAATTACGGTCGTTCTCAAAGGAATCGAAATCTACGTTTCGTAATTTTAAAAACGAAAAAAAAAAAAAAGTTTTAGTAACGGGAATTGGTGCCTCAGGGCTTTTATTTATCTTATTCTTCCCTGATTTTTTTTAACAAAACCTCAACTCAGGTCTGAGAAAAAAAAAAAACTTTATTTTACACGATTTTCTTTTATTTGACTCGACTTTAAGTATTTAAGCAATAAAAAAAGCTATTTTTCTTCCGCAATATTTTTTTAATTCTCCTTCTTTTCTTTTTCTTTTAATCACGTAATAATTTTTATTTTAAATCCGAGCCAACCTCCTCGTTTTTCCTAAAGCGGCATTTAAATATGCATGAAATAGCCTTCCCCTCTTGCAGTTTGTCGTCCTAAGAATAAGTCTCTACGTTACATCATGAATATAATATGAATTATGAAATCCTCAAAAAAAAAAGAAAAGGCAGACGGGAAAAGGGGGAACAAGAAAAAAAATTATTTATTTACATCACGTTTCTTAATTAACCTTTTTCGGATTTTACTATTTTATATCTCCTTAATGCTTTTTCTCCCCGCGCGTCAGGTCGGAAAAAAAAAAAAAAAAAAAAGGAAAACGGAGTACAGAGATGAAAAAATAAACATCCCATTTCTTTTTGCGAGCTAGTGATTAAAATTTATAATTCTTGAATTTACAAATCGTCCCTTTCGCGTGTGCAAAGAGCTTAAACGGGGAGATGCATCGCTTAAAATGGGGGAAATTATCAGCTTAACAGAACACTTTTTCGAAAGTCACTCAGAAATGAGAAGGACTCTTCAAGAGTAGTCAGTGTGATGAGTCATCAAAATAAGAGTAATGCAGTAAAAATTCCTCGATAAGAATTGTTCTTCTTCTTCTTTCAAGTGCCGTCTCCGCGACGAAGATTGGCTATCATCTGGCATATTTTTACTTTTGAGACCGCCGCTCTAAAAAGACTCAAGGAATCAACACCAAACCAGTCTCTGAGATTCTTAAGCCATGAGGTCTTCCTACGGCCTTGCTTGCGCTTACCCTCGATTTTTCCCTCCATCACAAGCTGAAGGAGGCGGAACAATAAGAATTGTTAGACTTGTGAAAGGTTATAGATCGGATTTAGGATCTTTCGACGAAACGATTCCGTTTATTTCGACAGATAGGGAGTATTTTTTTTATAAAATGACATTTACAGTTTACGACAGAGAAATGACTACCGCCTTCAAACACGGCCGTATAGACAGGTCCGAAAACTCCAATCCCTTATACATGGGAGACCTTGTCCCGCTTAAATACGCAAAAATTAGTTCTTCTTTTCTACCACTGTAAGCGCTACTTGTACGCGAGACGCTTTTTGATTGGTCGTTGAGATTTGTAAACAACGATGGCGGCGCAAGGCCATATAGACGTTTATACGGCCATGGTCCCAACTTAAACGATTAGACATGTTGCGTCTTTAAGATCGCAGCGCCATCAGTGGCCCGTTTTAAAACTAAAATGTGCGTAGTTAACATGAACATGTGCGGGACATGAACGGCATGGGAAGTTACCGGACCTGTCTATACGGCCGTGCCTTCAAATAAAACAGGCCGCAATTTAACGATAAAACATGTTGCAGTAACATGTTGCCAAAATTCTGATTTTTCATTCTCCAATGTTGGCAACATATTTCCAACACTGCAACATGTTTCATCGTGAAATTTCGGCCATGGGAGAAAAGAAAATCGAAAATAAAAGAAGCTCACTTAAAAAATAAAAAATAAAACTCACGTTATTCTTATCTTCTTTCTTATTCATTTCACTGTTCCTTTTTCCTAACTCCCTTCAAGCGAGAAATGATCATCGTGAAAGAAAATATCTAGTTCAAATTCGTAGAGTATACCACGAAACCGTGACGTAAGTTTGTGCATTGAAATAGCAATGCTAAATTGCCCATGAGAAATAGATCCTTTTTTTTTTTATAAAAAAAGTGACGTCAACTTGTGGTAATTAAAGATTGCTCGATGCAAGTTATAACTTGTCATTGACTCTTTGTATGCAACGTTCCTGCGCATCTTACAGCTTGACACATACTATGTTTTCTCCCACTATGAATGAATGAACATTTTGATTGGCCTGAAGGATTCTTAAGGAACGCAATGCCATACCTTCCCGTAAGATATCTAATAAAAGCCGCAACATTCTCGCTCGCAAACACAAATAAAATTATTCAAATTAGTTGACGTAAGGTAGCATATTATGTTAATTTTGTGCAAGTAAAGGGGTATAGTATCAACTCATCACACTTGTTTACTTTCATGTTAAAATCTTAAAAAAGAAAAAAAAAAACGTTTTTTAGAAGTAGCCTTTGGGGGTTCCCCAGATTCCACAGCCCGATAAAAAAAATAAAAAGAACGGTATAATTTAAATAAAATCACTCGAGGGTGGACGGAAAATCTCGGATGTAAAAAAAATGTCAAACAATAAAGTTCTCTAGACATGGGATATAATCTCTCTGAAGGCAAAAAAATTATCTTAAAATATCGATTTTATATTCCATTTGATCTGATTTCAGATCCAAATCAGTTTCAATTTATTATTTCCCCTTTCAAAATTTGTACGTTTCAGCAGATTTTAGGCCAAAGCATTTTGAGCAGCACTAAGTTGGACCCCCGATAGCTGAAAATTTGGGGGTAAGTTACCCTTACCCTATAGTATAGTATCATACCCCAAAGTTTGAGCGAAATCTATGTCTTGGCCCAAAAAACCGGTATCTTAATCGGAATGACTCTTTGATTTTTTTTGGGGGGTCCCTGGACCCCCATTATTCATTCCCATTTTTCATGGGGAAAGCGGTTGGTACAAAATTTTTTTTCATGGTACAAAATGGTACTAAATGAGTACTAAACGGTAGTACATGATAAAATTTTTTGGCGCAAAGGGGGGTTTAAGTATTAAGTTGGACCCCCGTTTTCATTTTTCATTTTTCCCGTAAAACTAGCGTGGTACAAAACTTTTTTTTATGGTACAAAACAGTTGAGTACTAAATGGTACAAAACCTCAAATGTTAAAATATTAAAACGGGGGTCCAACTTAATGCTGCCAGCATGTTGTAAGCTTTTCTATTTGGGCGACAATTTTTAAGTGCAGAAATATCCAGTGGGTTTGTCCCCAAGTCAGTGTTTTTGCTCTAGGGGCCAATCAAATACTACGTCATCATTTTTTTCAACATTTTAGACCCCCTCCCCCCGATCATCATTCGCCATCATTAGCAACACTCTCTCAAAAATATGTCATCATTCGCTAGACCCCCCTACCCCCCATCAAGGATATTTTTTTCTTGTTAAATAAATTGACAAAATGCATAAATGCATTAATGTTCATACGAAATACTAATATACGAAATAGAACTGAAATTTG
Organism: Liposcelis bostrychophila; assembly: GCA_037577465.1. NCBI lineage: Eukaryota > Metazoa > Arthropoda > Insecta > Psocodea > Liposcelididae > Liposcelis > Liposcelis bostrychophila. The sequence goes on from CM075212.1 coordinate 12,117,311, forward strand.
AAGGTGATTAAGTTACAAATTAAAACTTATATGAAATTACTTATTCATTTGTTAGAAAAATTATTAATAAAAAAAAAAAAATCATACTTTAAAGTTTTCCACGGAATTATATCAGTGTAAATGATGACATCGCAGCATTACACCGATATCCCCCCCTCCCCCTCGTCACCATTCGTCATCAGTCGAACGACCCCTGAAACATATGTTGCAGTAACATGTTGAGACTACATGTTCACATGTTTTAGCGTGAATTGTTGCAGCGTTGGAAACATGTTACCAACATGCTACTTAATTTGTTGGAGTTGTAATTGTAAAAACATGTTGCGCAACTCTGAAAAATGAAAAATAAAAATTCGTAAATATTACTGCAACATGTTGAGCAACATGCAACTGCAACATGTTGAGCAACATGTTAAGCAACATGTTAAGCAAAATGTTAGCGCGACATGTTTCAGCGTGATGATTCGACCCAAGACTTACTTTCATCGGTCCTCATAACTTAAAGCTTTTATCAAAATAACTGCTAAATAATTTAGGGGAATGGCGTATTATTGTTAAAATCCCCAGAACATCCTCCAAACGACTTTTGAATCGTTCTCTTCAAAAATTTTAAACCAGAACATACAATTTAAATTCTACATTCAGATATAAAAAATTCAACTTCACATACACAATTTGAAAAAAAAAAAAAATGTGAAAAAAAAACAGAGGCTCTCCACAAAAACCAGCATTTTTATGTTCAGAAAAAACACTCAGAAAATTGGATTCATTCGACTTCCAGGAAAATTTATTTAAAAAAAATATATATTAGACCCGCCCTGCATTTACATTTAGAATACACACACAATCGGCCCATATTTTTCAAAAACCGGCAATAATCTACAAAAAAAAAAAAAAAAAAAAAAAAAAAAAAAAATAGGAAAAAAAATGAATATAAATAACACCAAATTTTCTTCGACCCCGAAGCAACAAGTCCTCGAAAATATACAACTACACCCCCGCTTTTCTCGCAAAATAGACTAAACCACTTTATAAGAGATTCGAATCAAAACCAACTCTTAGCTTCTAGGCTTTTTGCAATACAAGCATCAGTCTACGTATTAGTTACGCCGGAATTGAAATCCTTCAAAAATCAATAGTTTCTAGGTAAAAGAATATGTCAAACAAAATCAAGAATACTACGTACATAAAAAAAAAAAAAAAAAAAGTTTAAAAAATTTTTTACTTGAATTTTTTTTCCGTCCATTTTTTCCTAAATCTCCCATTCCCGGTTGGTATAATTATGTGAGTAGTACTAACTTTGTTAATTTAAACTTTGATACAATTTTTTTGAAAGTATGACAGTTGGTTCTGATGTAAAAACAAATCTCAATTTTTTTTATTAAAAAAAAAAAAAAAAAAAAAAAAAAAAAAAAATGCAAACAAAAAAATAAAGTGAGAAAAAAACGCCGTTAATTAACTCGGTTGACCTCCGCTTATTTAATTCCTTTTTTCGTCGCCAAGAGAATTGAGAATACTTTGCGGTTTTATTAAAAAAATAAAAAAAAGATTGCCTTAGCGGTAAAAAAAAAAAAAAAAAAAAAAAAAAAAAGAAAAGAAAAGAACCCAGCGATGAAGTAAAACGTTAAATAAATATTAAAAGGCCTTTCCACTAACCCTAAACAAATAAAATTGTTTGACACTTACCAATAAAAGCTTCTCGTATTCGTCCTCTATAATCGTCCCATTGTACCATCTATACTCGGCATTTGTGATAGGGTAATAGAAGCCCACTTTACAAACGCATTTGTAGCTTCCTCGTCGAAAACCCAAGCCCGATATCGGTTCACACTGCAAAAATTTTCAAAGGGATTAATGAGTAAATAAATTTTAGGAAAAGAAATTACAGAAAAATGTATACTTTTTTTTAGTTGAGATTTTAAGCTATTAGTTCGCTTACCGAGAATTATATCGATAAAAAAAAATTAATTTTGTTTTCGAAAATTCGGTTTTTTACAAATGAAAATGAGATCGGATCGCACCGAAATCGTTCTAAAGTTGTGCTATGTTTCAGAGGCAAAGATTCAATATTTAAAATGTATGAAAAAGGCTCTTTTTCTAATCACATTCCGTTTTGAAAAATTTTAGTTCTTTATGCAATCATACCATTCGTCGATAAAAGCAATTTGATCGGTCCACCGATCTTATTTTTTTATTCCTTAGAACTCAATCCCTTAGCAAATATTTTTCAATCAAGACAACAATTTTCTTATTTACGGAAAATTGAGGCCGGGTAGGAGTTGGGCTCTCCCGTAAGCTTAATCTTAATACAAAATTTATAAACTTACCATTGTCGTGTTTTTCTTGCATTTATCAGATCCTGCAAAAATATTTAAAACTACGTTGCCCGGTGGCAGGGGACATTGATCTATATCAACACGTCGTAAATCAATGTCTATGCCACTAGTCCCCCTAAAACAGAAAAAAAATTTTTTTTTTGATTTTTTTTTGAAAAATAAGCGATAAAATCTATTTCCCTAACAGCCATTTCCTTTTGCATGCTGAGGTAAGTGGAAAATTCTCCCTTCTCTTTGTAAAATTTAAAATTCGTGAAAGCAAGGAATTAAAGATTGAGGTTAACAATGTGTTGTCTTTGTCAGCCGATTTTCAGAACCTTTAAAACATTTAAATTTATGCATTTTCGCTGTTTTCGAAAGGTAATGTTATGCCGTTTAGGATAACGATCTCGATTTTCCATCGTTTTAAAAGAGAATTCCTTTTGTGTTATTTTTCAATTCGTAAAAATAAACTTTATAGGGCTTTTAGATAAATTAGCATTGCTGATTGTTGTGAGTAAAACAATTTACTTCTTAGTACTTATACTTCCACGATCTTCCACGATCAAAACTTTTACGATTCTGCGTTTGTGGGAAGAAGCATAGAATCATTCATAGATGATTCTAATATACCATTCTATTCTAACCATCTGTAGATGATTCTAATAAGATGTATATATCCTACTTATTTTAATCCGGCAGCAAGTTCTCAATTGAGAGTTGACTCCGAAGTTTAGATATCATCTGTGATCCCGATTTCTGACCCAAAATAATATTCAAAAAATCTCAAAAAAAAAAAAAAAAAAAAAAAATGAAAAAACTTCAGAATTGTTTTTTTTTAATGAACTTATTGATTGTTGTCTTTGGCAACAGTTTTCTTTAAAATCCCCCCACCCCTTTTTTTCTATTAGGAAGATTCAGTGAATACCAGAGGCATGGCTGTTTCGTTAATAATCGATTTACGGAAAAAATCTAAAAATCAGGTACCTAACGAATTCCTTTGGTGTATCTCATCATTTTTAATGCAAGTTTCAACTTGTCTTCAGTTTCAAAAAGTTTTGATTTGTGCTGCAGAAAAATAATTTCAAAAGAATTTGAGGTCGAAAAACTTTTATTTTTTTTCCGGGTTCATGTTTACTTGGAACAAGCTGAAACTTGTACCAAAAATACAAGGAAAAGCCAAAGAAATTCGTTAGACACCTAAAATTTGAATTTTTACACTTAAGTAGAGTATTAGACAAAACAACCACTACCATTCCTACTGGTATTCGCTGAACCGATATCTTCCGAAAGAATTTTTCCCGACTCATCTATTCATAGAAATCGATTGCTTTTTGGGCCGATTAATCAATCAATCGAATCAAAAATTTTCAAGAATTGATACATCAAACTCTTGAACCAAGCATCTTTAAGAAGAAACAAGTTTAAAGGAGTGTTTCTCTGCACATAAGCGGACGGTAAGGCGAGCGTTTATTTCATTACTAGGGCATTATGGGTAAAATAACACCTCGAAATAGTCGAAGTGTTATTTTACCAATAATGCTTTAGTCACTGAAAGATTCTTTTCCTTATAAGTGGCACGCCTGCAGAGGAATTTTTACAATACCTACAACAATACGATAATACTATCAACATTGCTTTTTAGGTTGGTATACTTGCTTTGAATCAAAAAGAAAACATTTTTGTTGTTGATGACGTCAATGATGAGGCATGATATTTGTGAAATATCACGCCGGTGGTGTGATATAAATGAGGCATTTTTGGTTTGTTATGAAGCTAATATCTCCGAAGCAGACGACACTGATAAAAGGAGGATTTCATTCACGTATAAAGAAAAATAAGCATTTTTCTTGTGTTTTAAGTACTGGAACGTCGTCAAGGAATATTAATTACTTTTCATGTTTAAACGACCCTATTTTTTTAGGTTATAGGACACTTTATAACGCGTCAAATAATAACGCGACAGTTTATAACGGTCAGTTAGTAACACGACATTTAGTAACGCTACCAATTATTGGTAACGCTACTTTTTAATAACGGCTACATATAATAACACCGTCATTTAATAACGTGCCAATATATAACGCTTCATTTCGTAACATATATGTAGATATTTGGCGGGCAGTATGTATAATTAAAGAAACGCTAGATTGTAAAAAAAAAAAACTTTTGAAATCCTATTGTTACCTTATGTAAAGCTTACTTCTTACAAAGTCTGATGTAAGTTTATTACTAATTCTATTGTTAGCTTATACACGTATAAAGCTAACTAAAAATTTTCGTGAAAAAATCATTCAATCACAGGGTTGACTGAACTAATTTTAGTGGCAATAAACCACGTATGCATTTTATTTTAAATTTTATTTGTAATTTAAATTACCAACGAATTTTTTTCTTAGTGAAGGTGCGTAAATACATAATAAATAATCGTGATATTTTTACTGAAAGAGGAACAATTATTTCAAGTTTGTCCGCCCCTGCATATATGTGCAAATAAAATATTTTTATAGAAAAAAATTATTATAAAAATTCGAAACAGGCAAATGTTACGAAATGACGCGTTGTACTTTGGCACGTTATTAAATGACGGTGTTATTATATGTCGCCGTTATTACAAGGTAGCGTTACCAATTGGTAGTGCTACCAAATGTCATGTTACCAACTGACCGTTATAAACTGTCGCGTTATTATTTGACACGTGATAAAGTGCCGGGAGACCATTTGTTAAGGAAAACCTAGAAGTAAAAAAATGTTTTTATCAATAAAAAATTTTAGACGCGCGCTCCACCACCCTCTTATGTGCAGAAAATCATTCCTTTAGTCTGTATAGGAAACACCTATATGGGAAAAACCCAAACAAACTTTCGGCATTTTAAAACTTAAAGAAAATTTCATCTTCCCTATATGTTTTATATTTCAGCCCGAAGAAAAAAATTAATTAAAGTACGATTTTCAAAATCGTTTTACTTCCTCCGCGTGAACGCTAAAGAAAAAAAATTTGGAAGATTTATTGCTGCATTTGCTTCGAGCCTTTTCATGAAGCACTCAAACTTTTTTTATAACATAAAGTGTATTATAACTCGATAGCTACTGAATTCCAGGAGGGAACTTTTTCATGTGCATTAAAAGAAAAAAAAAAAAAAGTGGAGGAAAAAAAATAAAATAAAATCCAGCTTATGTTACCGGTAGTTATCCTGTAGGAAAAAAAAAGTTATAAAACGGGGGTTTTACCGTGTTTGCACTTCGTCAGTTGACTCAAATCGGAACTTTTTATTTGCAGAAAAAGATATGAATATACGAACTTTTTTTTTTATTTTTTATCTTTTACTGGGCTATCGAAGAAAAAAATTATATGATATTGCTAAGCGATGGAGGATAATTATGTCGTTTTTCACCATGGAAACAAGCAGTAAAAAAAAAAAAATGAGAAGTCGAAATATTTATTTTATTTTTTTATGTATTTATTTATTTATTTTTGGTTTTAGGTCGGCTTTTTCCGAGGTAATGATCGTATCTCGATATGGCTTTGAGAATAACGTAGCATCATCATACGATGTAATAAGTTACATCCTCGTGATATAAGATCACCGAACATAACTCTTTGTTAAAAAAATCCCGTTGTTTTACTCTTTTTTCCTACTTTTTTTATTCGTTTTTCTGCAGTTTATGAAACGAAAAAAAAAATGTATAAACCCGTTTTCCCTCGTTTTTTATTTTATTTTATTTTTCCAGAACGAAATTGTTTGTCTAGGTAAAATAATCCGTGTAGGGGAGTTCAGCTGCAATGCGGTTTAATCAAGTCCAGCCTGTACATACCATTAAGACAAATTGTGGACTTTATTAAATTTCAGTGCGCCGGAAAATTTGAATCCTGGCTTTGACTCAGGAGGGACGAACGAGAAATGGGGGGGAAAAAAAATACTTGTATCCCAAGAGATTAATCAAATCATATAGTTTGGGGATCTCATCTGGAAAATCTAAAAAACAATCTGTTTTATTTGCATCCCGGTGTCAGTTGTTTTTAATCTTCTCTTGACAGGGAAAAAAAAAGTATCAGACGCAAAAAATAAAAAATAAAAAACGGGAGGAAATAATATTCATTGTCATGAGTTTTCCGGGCAATTAAAACTCTAATATAATTATTTTCCATTAAATTTTTAATTTGAGATTAAATTACCTTGTTAAATTTATCATGCGATAAATGATATTGTGAATACGTTTTTGTAAAAATAACGCGAATTAAAAAAAAAAAGATAAGATTTTTTTTTTTTGCCTTATTTTAACGGAAGTTTTTAACTGCATTTATAAAAATCAGACTGGGATATGGAGGCATATCCCTACGCAGGACTACGTCTTTGTACTGTCCTAATATTGCAAAGTTTAAAAAATGAAGCGATTTCAAAATTTTAAGGCATTAATTACCAAAAATTTTACATACATAAATAAGTATCAAGAACCTAACATTTTTCACCGGAAAAAAATTTTTACATCCTCCAATCCAATTATGCATAACTAATGAAAAATTTTGAATATCCAGATTTTTATCCGTCATTTTTTCGAGTGTCTACGCCTTTAAAATATTCACTCCTTTTGCATTTTACTCCCATTTTTTCAAACGGCTGCGTAAAAAAATTTTAACCCAACGTGACTAAGGAAGTCTCACTTCAAAAATATTCAAAATATTATTTGAAATTTTCAAAGTTAAAATTTTAATATTAAAATAATTAAATATTAATTTTTGATGGAAACAGGCCGACATTCCCACAGACAGACAGATTTCCCCAGAGCTCTATGACACAGTCCTACGTAAAAAGATAAGAATTTTATTCTTTCAGATAAATACTTAGTAAAAAAAAAAATCCCAGAGCTGATGAAAAAGAAAAATGCCCAAAGCTGGAAAATTTAAAGCGGAACCTTTGCAAATCAGGATATGAGGTCTTATGCTATCTATCCCCAGAATCACGTGAAACTGGAGTTTAAAAAATTTCGATTGCCTAAAAAATAATTTTTTTTTTTTAATTTTAAACCGAAAAAATTTCATCGCACAAACCTAATTAAAATCAGAATATCGAAAAAGTATTATGGGGGGGAGGGGGGAAGGTGAAAGATAGGGGAGTTACAAACGCGGTTGAAAGGGCAACTGTAAATCAAACCAAGGGAACGTTTTTGGGCAACGGAATTTAATAACGGGAGACGTTTAATTTAATAAAATCGGTGATTTAAAACTAATAAATGTTCCTCGATTAGCCTTTTTTCCACTTTCCATCGAAAATAAAAATTTCTTTCTCTGTTACTTTATTTAATTTACACCTTTCAAATAATTTCGGAGGAGGGGGGGGATATATTTTCCTACCTATTGAATATAGTTAAATGAAATCACATTAACAGGAAAAAAAAAAACAATGCTACTTCCAAAAAAGTAACAAGTAAAAAAGTATCTGAAAAAACAAAAACCCGTGGAAATGTTTCTTTCCAAAATTATTCGGTTAAACATAACTTTTTACAAAAAGCTTTAAACTTTTCAAGCACCCGTATAAAAAGAAATGTCTGTTTTAAAACAAAAAAAAAAAAAAAGGTCGTAACCGAAATTAAACTTTAGAATACCGCTGAGATAAGTAAAAAAAAAAAAATTATCACTGATCTTTCTTTTTTTCTTCCTTCAGAATGAAAATAGCTCGGAACAAGCGTGAATGATGAATGAATAAATCAACCTTTGCTATCAATCATTTTTCAATGTAATCTCGAAAGTCCGGACTTTGAAATCTTTGTTCGAGTCTCCGGGACAGTCATTAACTAAAGATTTTCAAAGTCGAGGTTTCGGTTTGGGAAGAACAGGGCGAAGGAGGGGGTACAAAGTTTAAAGTTACAGAGAGAGTCCAAACCTTTGAGAAATTAAGCAAAAAGGAGGTTGTGATATATGATCGTGGGGCCGTTTGCTAAACATTCCCTTTAAACGGCTCTAGCCCAAAATTTAATGAATTCATCTGGTCACTTATCGCTAACCAGCGCTTTCCGTGTTATAAACATTATTTTGTACCTCAGTGCCGGTTTACGTCAATTAAATGAAGCAGGTAAAAAAAAATTAAAAAATTGATTTTGAACTCTTTAGGTCCTACGAGCGCTATGCATTTTCAACTTTCGTTTAGGTGAATAAATACTTTCAAATTCATCAATGGTTTTGAAGTTTCCGTGAAAAATTACGAGAGAAATAAAATTCCAAGTTTCGTTTCGGTCCTAAAAACAACGCCTTTAGTTTCTTTCATTTTACTTCAACTTCTATTTTAACTTCTTACTTAAATTTCCCTTTTATTCCCTAAAGAATGAATTTTCAAATGCCTAATTAACATTATTTGCCTTCGTAAATAAATCATTTCACCAATCGAACCAGCCCAGAAAACAAGGAAACGTCGTAAGGGCAATGACGTAGGATCTCGTCGGATGACATTCATTTTAAATCCATTTTTAAGATAATTTCAGGTTTATTTCAGGTCAAATAACGTTCTTTTCTGAAAAAGACCTTGACCTTGAAGGGTGGACGTTCTGACAAACAAAAAAGAAAAATTTAGGCACGTTTCCCCCCCCCCCCCCCCCATAGGAATCTTGTTTACGGTCTAATGGATCTGCAAACCGAAATTCTACAAAAATCAAGGGTGAGTTAGGATTAACGACCCCTAAATATGTAAGGGCAAACTCAGGTAAAAACTTAATGGTAAATTCAGAGTATTTTCCGTTTTTTAGGAAAAAGAAGTTAGACTTTAATAAATATCGAGATTTGGAACAAAACGTCAAATTCTTGAGAGTGAAAGTTTTCAGGAAAAAAAAAATCAGAGATTTTAAGGTAAAATTGTGAAAAAATAAAAAAATAAACTTTCTTTTTTTGTGAATTTCTATACCTGCTCGAGGCTACAAGCTTTGAAGTTAAAGTTTTTATCTATTTCTCATAGACGTAACGATCTTTTTCAACTTTTTTTTTTCATTCAACAAATTCTTTCAAATCCAGTTTTTATTAAGTTTTTTCATTGTAATTACCGGAAAGAGTAAGGTTTAGAAAGGAAAATGAAGAGACTTGGTGAAAAGAAAAAAAAAAAAAAAAATGTCACGCGTTTTTCTTCCCATTTCTCTCCGCCACGTTTTTTCATTTATTTCTTTCTATTTATTCTCGTCAGATTTATGCTTTCTTGTTAGTTAGAGCAATGCTTATAAAAAATAGCAGCAAATTTTTGCGGCGAATATTTTCAAGCGGATAAAAAAAAAAAAAAAAAAAAAAGCAAAATTGAAACTTTGTTGTATAAGAAATAAAAGTAAAATTAAAAAATAAAATAAAAAGAGATTAAAAAGGATCGCAAAAGCATTTTTTAGTACAATCTCTACGCCATGAAAGAAGATGTCAACGTCATAAGGAGACAATGATTTCTTTCTTTTTAAATAAAAAAAGTAAGTAAAAAAAATACGCTTTTAAACTTTAAACTGCTAATTAATAGGAGTATATCGGTATATACTTTCGGAAAATCTTAAAAGACTTTAATTAAAGCGCGCCAAGATACGCTTAACCGGTGGATTCACAGCATAAAATTATATTCTTTATTGCATTTTCAACGGGATATGGATCTTTTTATAAGCAAATCACGATTAAAAGTTCGTGAACTTAGTAAGCTAAACATAGGAAATCAGTTGAAAAGTTAAATCGAAGTGGCGAAAGATGGAACTTCGATTTAACTTTTCAACTGATTTCCTAGGTTTAGCTTACTAAGTTCACGAACTTTTAATCGTGATTTGCTTATAAAAAGATCAATATCCCGTTAAAAATGCAATGAAAATTATCAATTTGGATCGAAAATACAATTAAAATTTATATTTTAGAATACTATTAGAACACAAGTCAAAGTCTTGGGGGCCAGCCCAGCAAAACAAACATAAAGATAATTGTACCGAAATCTAATCATATACCTAATCCTGACCATCTCATAAGTCGCGGAGCTGGCACTTAAAAGAAGAAGAAGAAGATCATCTCATAAGGTAAACACGTTTTCTGTACATTGCAGTCGTGTTTAGCCCAAGCGATGGTCAGGAATAGTGATACAATCCCGTACGAAAAGTAATGCAAAAAGAGTATATTTTTGCAAAACAAATGCAAAAATTGATATAAAAAATGTGAAAATTATTTTTGTATTGTATTTTTAATGTAAGGATTGCTTTTGTAAAATTTATAATTAAAATAATGAAAAAAAAAAATAAATAAATAAATAATAATAAAAAACAAAAAAGACTCAAATTAACCCTCAGTTGTGGGACGAAGTTGATACTTCTTAAGCCGCCGTTATTTGAAAAGCTCGTTATCGAAGCAGCCCGATGGTTGACCAGCGACAAATCCTAGGTCCTATTACGTCTTAAACTTTTCCAGTACTATATTTTATTTTTATTTATTTATTTTATTATACCGTAGTATACATCGTATTCATATACATGTATATCATAAATACGATTAGAGTTGGTCCGTTTGTACTGTTAAAACGTCAAAAGGCAAGTTCACGCAACATAAGAAGGTAAACATGTAATCACATGATACTTAAAAACAATCAAAACAAACTATCTTCAATCACATTTATTACGAAGATACGTCAGTTGATCTCCCGCGCACAGAATTCATTTCAGTTTTATGTAATTAAACCTCTGAAAAACAAAAACTAAATTCCACAATGGAAATCCTAAATAAAATAAAATAAAGTTGAAAGTGTTTTTTTCTAATTCATTTTAATTTCAACTGAAAACTTGTTAACCCTTTCTTCTTTTCTTCCTTTTTTTTATGCACATAACAACGAACCGAAAATAATTAAGAAATCGAATTATTCTAAGTAGTCTAATGGAAAAAGGAATATAATCAACACTGCAAAGAGCTTTTCCTCTGTGTCCGGAAAATTTTATAAATCTTGCACGGAGTCTTATTGAAAATAAACACGGTCATGTCTATGCATTAAAAACTAAATTTTCTTTTTCTTCTTTCTGCCCCCCCTCCCCATCCCGGTTTTTTTTTCTCTGAAATTTAACCAGTGGAACTAACACACAAGAATGGACGAAGCGGAAAATTCATTAGTGACAAGTGCCACGCATTTAGTGCGTCGTCTTTTGGAATGAGGAAAAAAACCTTCCTTTTATTTCTTTTCAATTTTTTTTTTTTTTTTTTTTTTTTTTTTTTTTTTTTTTGCTGAGTTTATTCATGGTCGACATGATGTGGCTTACGTTTCCTTTTGTGTTAAAGAACCATCTGGTTCTTACAAGAGACAGAATTTTTTCTTCTTTTTATCTTCAGTATTTTGTGGTCAAAATTTCAAGAATTTTTTTTTCCTTTTGTGTTATGCGAAGTAAATATTTCACAGAGAGGGAGTTCATGGAAAAAATATTCGAGGATTCCTTTGTCATGAATTATCAAAAAAAAAAAAGACGAGGGAGGCAAACAAAACAAGTCGCAGCTTCTGCTTTTTTTAATTACAGTAAAAAAATTAGCATGATGTCAGCTTAATTAAAAAAAAAAATGAGTCTGTTTACTGACGATTATTTTCGGTCCTCAATTCTGTTTCTTTTTTTTTTTTCTTTTTTTCTAATCCTTAACCTATTTTTCATCATGATTTTTACGTAAAACACTTTTTTTTTTATTGTTATGATCTCCTTTTTTTGCCATAAAGTTTTAAAAGAAAAGTTGTGAGAAAAAAATGAGATCGGTGAACCGATCAAAGTGCTTTATCGACGAATATTAAAATGAGATCGGTGAACCGATCAAAGTGCTTTATCGACTATTTAAATAATTCTCAAAAATATGGTTAGTTTTTCGATCAGAGTTCTACCAAAGCCGCAGTACGGCACAACGAATGCGAATTTCTGAAAAATTATTTCAGATTTTGAATCCTCAACCCCGAAAATATTCTCAAAAATCCGGTTAGATTTTTGATCAGAGACACCAAAGTCGCTGTATAGGCGTAAGGAATTCGAATTTTGGAAAATATATTTCAGATTCGGAATCCTCTACCCCAAAAATATTCTCAAAAATACGGTTAAATTTTTGATCAGAAATCCACCAAAGCCGCAATACGGGCATAAGGAATTCGAATTTTGGAAAAATTATTTCAGATTCGGAATCCTCTACCCCAAAAATATTCTCAAAAATATGGTTAGATTTTTGATCAGAGGTCCACCAAAGCCGCAGTACGGGCATAAGGAATTCGAATTTTGGAAAAATTATTTCAGATTCGTAATCCTCTACCCCGAAAATATTCTCAAAAATATGGTTAGATTTTTGATCAGAGGTCCACCAAAGCCGCAGTACGGGCATAAGGAACTCGAATTTTGGAAAAATTATCTCAGATTCGGAATCCTCTACCCCGAAAATATTTTCAAAAATACGGTTATTTTTTTGATCAGAATTCCACTAAAACCGCAATATGGCCATAAGGTATCCGAATTTCGGAAAAATTTTTTCAGATTCGGAATCCTCTACCCCGAAAAGCCGACTACGGGCATAAAGAATTCGAATTCCGGAAAAATTATTTCAGATTCAAAATCCTCTACCCCAAAAATATTTTCAAAAATATGGTTAGATTTTCAATCAGACGTCCACCAAAGCCGTAATACGGCCATACGGAATCCGAATTTCTGAAAAATTATTTCAGATTCGGAATCCTCTACCCCAAAAATATTCTCAAAAATACGGTTAGTTTTTTGATCAGACGTCCACTAAAGCCGCAATACGAGCATAAGGAATTCGAATTTTGGAAAAATTATTTCAGATTCGGAATCCCCTACCCCGAAAATATTCTCAAAAATACGGTTAGTTTTTCGATAGCTCCCACGAGGAATCCGCCAATCAGCATCCAAGTCGCTTTGTTGACGTAATGATGACGTCATATCGTGACGTTTCAAAATTTGGAGATATCGTTTTTTAGCCCAGCTCACCGTTTCTGAACCTCTCAACTGAATTTAACCAAATTTCAATGGTAGCGTATCTGGATGAATATCTACTGCAGTACGAAAATCAGATTCAATCGGTAGCTGCGTTCGCGATTTATAGTGAAAAAAGGTCTTGAAATTGTTGAAAATTCAACATTTTCACTCACTGCTTCCGAGTCGCTGAACCAATTTGGCTCAAAAACTAATCAGCACCTACATTTCATTAGAAGTTGCTATTCACCAAAAATCATCGATATCCGCTCTTTCGTTTTTCTGCTTTTCGACGGACATCCCTCTTTTTTGTCACATCCGGTCATACGGTCATACACACACACGGCCACCATTCAAATTTTGCTTTTTTCGGCATCAGGGGACCTCAAAACGTGTAAATATATCGAAAACTGAAAATCTGAAATTTGTGCTAAATGCAATGCTTTATTCTCCCTGCGGTCGATAAAGCAAAAAAAAGAATTTTCCGTTTCCTGCTCATTTTTTTTTCTTCCTTCGCTTAAATCCCGATTATTCATGATAATCTGGATCACTATAAAAAAGGAATGAGAAAGTATTGTGAATTAAGAAATATACAAGTTTGGGAAAAAGGGTTTAAAACTCTTTTCTTTTGTTTAAAATTTTCCAGAGAAAAATGAAACAAGAAACAAAAAAAAAACTTTATTTTTGGGAAAATGAAAATCTTTTTTTACTACGGTAAAAAGAAAAATCGATTACGCCATAGCGAGTTCATTAAAATATTAGAAAAAAGAAATAATTAAAGATGCTATTTATCGTGGTACGATTTAAAAAAAAAATGTTAATAAGAAAAATTTAATATTCGATATCAAAAAATTAAATTAGTATTCTTTAAGAAAATGAAAAGATCTTAAAAACATTGTTTTTAATTAGTTGCGATATCGTGGAAGAAAATAATCCGTAGAAAATTAAGCCCAAGAGAAACAAAGAAAGCTTGAAATAATTATTTTTTGATAAGTAATAACTAAAGCGATACCGTATAAAGTCGCCTCCGATAGGGATTTTTTTGAAATAAATTTTTTTACTACCTCCGAAAGATTGTGGAATATTTTTATGAGCAATTAGCAGGATTTTCTTCGGAGGCCGTCGACAATGAGATCTTGCTGTTAAAGTAACGAACATAACATGGTTTTTCGAATATTGCGAAAGCATACAATAGGCACATTTAGAGCTTATCAAAGAGCTGATATACGAATTTAAGTAAAGGGCCGCCTAAAAAATCTCAAAGGGAGTCGTTTTCAAAGCACTTGGTAAAGTGTAAGCATTTTAGAAAGCGATAGTACTTGACAAAGTGCATTTTGACCTCTATTAGGGTTGCCGGATTATACTCTTTTTTAGAGTACATTTCATAGGCTTAGTATTGCAGTGACGTCACGACCTGGCAACCCAATCTTAATGCCTTTTTTGGTAAAACTCTAGAAGATATGAGTTTAATTAGGTTTAAATATTTTTATTTTCAATTCCAATTCCTAGCGATTTAAACTGAAATTAATTCGAGTCTGTTTTCTCTGTTTTAACCGACATCAAAGTTCATGTGACGAAAGAAGCCTTAAAATCACCTCCTTTTTATCGTGCCCGCAATATTTCCTAACATCTCATGTCACTTACAAACAGTTAAGATTGATTTCGAGATAAAATCGAACTAAGACGCCAAATTGGGAAAAGGAGGAAAACTAGCTACTTTTCATCGATAGTCTCGAAAATTTTTCTCGGAATTCCCTTTGCATCTTTGACCTTTTTTTTTTTTTTAACTCCTCATCTTAATGGTTTCCAATTTTCAAGGCGTGAAACGGCCATAAAAAAATGTAAAATATATATAGAACGGAGAAAAACTTACATGAAATGGTAACTGTCATTTCTGTACAAAAAGAAAGGTACTGTGTATGTCAACATCCAAATGTTCCCACCTCCACAGTCGTAATAAGGCTTGCTCCATTTCCCGTCTTCGTATCGAACCGATAAAATTTCATCCGGCACCCATGTTTTATGTTCTGTGTCGTTGTAAGTAAAGGCGTTGAAACCTGAAACAAAAAAATAAACGGAAAAAATGAAACGTTAAATCGTTTTTTCAAAACAAACTTTTATTACAGCTTTTTTTTTTTTTTTTTTTTTAATGACGCATCCGCTTACAGACATCGAATATTTTTAAACAAATTTATCCCTTATCGAATAACACTTTTACATTGTTTGGTACAGAAAAAGTCTTCACTTATTTACGTATCATTCAAAAATTAAAGGCTATAAATTTTTTTTTCGAGCCCAAGTTAAAAGCAATTTATTATCCCGACGGTTTTCAACACTAATTTCATTGTGTAAAGAATCAGGAGAGTCACGTTGGATTAGGCACAGTAAAGTTATTTCCCTTACAAAAAAAAAAAAAAAAAAAAAAAAAAAAAAAAAGCAAAATCAAGTGCAGTAAAAATACTCGCCTGAAATCAGGTGATTTTTTTTTCCCCCTTGTTTATTTGTCAGAATTTAAAACGCTAAATAAAATATATGAGATAGATTAAAAGTAAAACATAAATCAGGTTTTTTTCATGCGATAAATTCAAGGGTAAACATGCTTTCTGTGTGCGGCATATTCCTGGAAAAAAAAAATCCGCTGAAAAATTTTCCTTTAAAAAGAAAAAAACAATAAAAGTTTCCAATTAACTTGCGGTTTTAACTTATTTGTCACCCGGCCAGAAATTTCTAGGAAACTTAAACCAAGAACACAATTTATATTACGTTGCCGCAGGTAAAGAAAAAAAAAATTAACGGCAGGAGAAAAAAAAAGAAAAAAGAAAAATGAGTTTTCTCTCATGAAATACCCGAAGAAAAACTCAAAGAATTCGAAGTCGCCTCAATTTCATCGAGAAACAATGCGTTTATGAATTTCTCCCCGGGTTCGTTCCTTTCCTTTTCCTTCCTTTCCTAATCTTGGCATTTTCCCGAGCCACGTAGTATTACAGAAAAGGGGGGGGAGAGGGGGTAAACTTTCTAAGTGGTGATTATTCCGTACAGACTTGTCGTCCTTCCTCTTCGGTCCAATCAATCTCTTTCCCTTAACTTTTGTTTAGAGGAAAACTCCATTTTAGTTGCTTCTCTGTTCGCCTATTGTTTTACATCGCTTTCAACAAACTGCGGGGGACCTAGGTTTTCCACCCTCCCCTCTCTCTGATTAATTTGAACTTAATTTGGGAACATGAAATAAGTCCCCCGGAAATCTCGGCATAAACTTATAAGATCCGATAAGGCGGGAAATAAGATACGATGCTTTTCAGTCCTAATTTGAAGATTCGCAAGATGAATTTCGGAATTTATTTTAGGACGACAGAAAATCGCGAGCGCAAGACTGAAAGGGTTCGAATCAACTCCTCTACTGAAACTGACATTTTACCAGGATTCGGTTTCAAATCCTGAGTGCTTTTATCTCTAAGAATAAAAATTTCTGAATTTTGAATTTTATTGGTTGTTTTTAATGATTTTTATAAAATTTAAACGACTTATAACCTTCCAACTTGAAGCTCAAATCAAGTTCGCAGAATTAAAACCACAGTTCCAATCTAACATTTAGGGGTCCCAATCTGTAGTTAGGGATCGTTCATTAATTGCGTAAGCATGTAAGTAAGATGGTATTTTGACTCTTTCCCCCGATCGCTCATTTGGACCCCCTAAACATGCTTACGTAATTTATGGACGACCCCTTAGCATACAGAACCTTGCGGTTCTAAATTTAAAAAAGTTACTAAACGACGACTTTTATGGAACTTTTTAAATGAATTACGACTTTTTTAGGGACTTTCTTAATACCATCGTTAATATATTGATTATTAGAAAAATATTTTTTTGGGTTAAAAATAAGTAACAGAAAACTATCAAAACCCTTTATTAACTCAAAAGTACTCAAAAAAATTGATAATAAGCATCAGAAGAGTGAACTTCATAATTGCACTCCTGTAAAATTTTAAAATGATCGCCCTGCCCCCCTTTCACTCCCAGGCTCGCGAAATGGCTATTCCGAACAAATAAATTCCTAGCCAAGTTTTATAAGTTATCAAATTTTATTCCTATTAAACTTAGTTCACTCCTCTTCCTCTTAATTTTCCTCTGTATCAACTGCTTTTGCTTCTTCATCATCATCATCTTCACCTTTCTTTCTTACTTTATTCTCTTCTCTTGAACTAATTTCTCCGTTCCTTTCTATTTTCTTGTTGTTCTACTATCTGTTTTCATCGTTTTTTTTTTCTCTTGTGGAGAGCGAATGAAATATGTTTTTAATAACTTATGATCTTGCGTATGTTTAAATTCCTTGCGTGGGAGGTCCATTGTCAGCTGGAGATAGTCTGTTTCGCCTGATTACGAAAATCATGTGATAATGTGACCGGTTATTTACATGTTTATGTTAATGTAAACTTGTGGTCACATGACAATTTACGGAACTTCGAAACAGATTATCTCCAATCATATTTACGGCGGAGATACGTAAGTTCACCTTCAACGCACGAAATTACATGTATGAATTTTTTTTTTTTTTTTACATGTGAACGTACTTCATCACTTCCTATCAAGTCTCATTAGTTTTTCAAAGGTCCTTATTTGCTGGTAGAAAGGCGCTTCTTAAGTAAAATTTTAATATTTTGCTTCAAAACCAAGCCGATGTAGACAATTTGCAAAGTAAACGGTGTTGCAAAAAAAAAAAAAATTGAACCACGTTATTCTGCACATAACACATGTTGAATTCTAATATTTTTTTCCCTCTCATATTTAAGGCCGATGAACGGAAGATCCTCTGATCCCATCCTTTGTTTTACTCCCATCATTGTAATTTACATGTAAATCAAAAAGCATTTTAAAAAAATAACATGCTTTTTACGGCCAAAACGCTTCTTTTATCCTAAAAAAGTTGATTGGGGATGTAATTACAAAATGGTTTGAGTGGAATCGTAAGGTATTTCCCGATAATTAAAAACCGATATAATTGATTTTTAGCAATATAATGTTTAATATTGTAATAATGACATTATACTCTTCCTCGTCGTTTTAAATTACGGATTTTATTACATTTTTTTACAGGTTTAAAAAAAAAGCCGTAAAAAAAAACTTTTTTATTAAAAATTTTCCCACGATATAATGAGTTATCTGTTATTAAAATGCAGTATGTTGGTCACAGAATTTTTACGATTTTCTTTTATTTCTTTTTTCCTCCCTTTTTTTTTTTTTTAGTGCTATGAAATTTTCATGAAAGTATATTTCAAAAAAAAATTCGTTTTTAAAATCCATGTTGCTTTGCCAAGATACGTTACACTTTTTATTTTTGTTACAAACCAAATCAAATCTTCCAAAATGAAGGGGAAAAAAAATCTTTGCACATTTCTCTGAAAACTAAATTTATAGCAGATTTAAAAATTTTCGACACTTTTCTCAAAAAATTTATTCCATTCCGTCTCTTGTTCAATTATTACTGAGTACATTTTCCTTTCATTATGATTTCCATTACTTTTCTGCCACCTCCCACTCTTCCCACTTTTTTTTTTCTTTGAGAAAAAAAAGAAGGAAAATAAGGCTTTTTGCATAAATGCTCCGTTGACTTGATCCTTTTCACAACTGGTTGTTATTATTATTGTAAAGAAGGCGTTTTTCAAGATTAAATTATTTACGTATTTCAAATGCGTTTGTTTTATTTTGTCTGTAAAAAGCTGGGGGAATCGTATAAAGACGAAGAAAAAAAAAAAAAAGAAACGTCAGACGAGAAATGATGCTTTTCAATATGGCTTCTCTTTCTCTCTCTCCCTCACTTGCTCGCTCTCCACGCAATTCCAAAGATTTCATATCCCGTGCATGGTAAATGAATTGAAACGCACGAGAAATGATAATGAAGTATATTGTTCGTGAAAATTTTCGAATTCCGGTTTTTGACGTATCTCGACGTTTCGCTTATCATCATTTTTCACCACGTTTCGAATTTATGGATGTGCAGGCTTTTTGATGTAGAACTCCAATGTAAACTTAACTTAAAATTTCTGGGAGCCCGTTTCGTTCATAACTTTTCCTCATATCGTGTTTTCATATGGTTGATGAAATTTGAAATGGCCGTTTCTTCCTCGGCTTCAAATTTCTTTATTAAGGGAATTTCCGAAGCTTTTTTTGTTTTTTGGAATTTTTTTGAAAATTGGAAAACTAAAGAAACGAATAATGACAATTTAGATGTAATGAAGCACTGACGATGAAATAAATCAATTCACAAGGCAGATTTCGAGCTTTGGAAACTTTTTTCAAGCAAAACTTAAACTTTATGTGTAAGGCTTTTTCTCTTCTTTCACTCAACTAAAAGTATTAACTTTTGTAGAATTCGCTAAAACAATCCTAAAATATAACTACTATTTGGGTTAAAAAAATAACTCGAACCGTAAAAAACGTTTTCTGAGGATCAAGGGTTCAAAAAGAAAAGAGAAAGTTCCTTGAACCCATGTTTCATTTAAAAATAAAATAAAATAAAAAAAAGGTAGTCAGCTGCTTGGAAGGATTACAATCCGGAATTCAGAGCAGGTACGTTCTTATAGTCAAGAAATATCATGGTTTAGTTTTTACAACAAATTTTACACCAAATGTTAAAAAAAGTGACCTCACGCACTGTACCCCTGGTTTACAATACATAAGATATTTTGAATAGCTAATTTCTCGTTAAAGGAGGGAGTTCAAATATCACACTGGTATTTTTTGAAAGCTCAATTTTAGAAGAAAAGCCTAAAATCAACTTCCACACAGGGAATGTTCAAGTATTAAGTAAGACCGGAAGGGGGGGGGGAGGGGTGCAAGAAATTCCTATGATTTCTTACATGGGGGAGGGGGGGAAAATCTTACATCAGAATTTTTATTATTATTTATAATTAAAAATAATTTAATTCAAATTTTATATAAAAAAAATGGACACCCCTAGATTTGCCACCTTCTCTAAAAAGTAATAAAATAAAAAAAATTGTACTGTAAAACTTATAAAAAAAGAAATTTTTTTTTTCTTTTTTTTTCAGTAAGGCATTTTTAAAATTGGCGGTAAAAAAAAGGGAGTCAGCGAAAATCTTACGTAAGTTAAAGGTTGGTCACAGAAATCTTACGACAGGGGAGGAGGGGGTCGGAAAACCCGAAAAAAAGTCTTACGTAATGCTTGGACGCTCTCACAGGGAAAATCGTTGCTCGTATTCTGAAATTTTGTTACTCTACCACTTTATTCGAAGATAATGACTCCTTTCTCGAATACTTTCGCTAACCTTTAATACCTTTAACTAACTAAAAACGTTATCAACCCACAAGTTTTGAAAAAATTCTGTACTTCACACTGAAAATGGCATCGGCCTTCTTTTTTTTTTTTTTTGGAATTCGATATTGAAAATCTTTTCGTAAAAAATAAAAAAAGAATGTATCCCTGAAGCTTTTCTGTGATCCGTCTACATCCCCGAAAACAGATTGAATGAGCAGAGATAACACAAAGGAAGATTTTAAATCATACTCATGTTCACTCATTCCGCCTATGGACACTGTCAAAATAATTAAAAAGCCGCAACGGAAAAATCACCGATGGAAAATGGAAGTTGTGTAATACCAGGGATATCAGGTGATGCGTTTCAATCACACACACACACACACACACACACACATGGCTTTTACAGGACCTGGAGCCCTATCGCCGCACTATAGACCTTCTTCCATTCGGGCCTCTCCTGGCAGGCAGCTCGCCAGTTAGGCACTCCCAACCTTCCCGCATCAGCCGCGACATTATCTTCCCATCTGATCCGGGGTCTTCCTTGAGGTCTAGGACTCGTTGGTCTGCCCTCCAGGACTTGTCGGATATATCTTGACGGGGGCGCGCGAGCGACATGTCCCGCCCACTTGAGCCTTCGAGACTTAATCACGCTAGTGATTAATGGTTGCCCAGTGAGCCTACGGATCTCGTCATTTGAACGCATTCGCACCCTGCCAGTGGTTGGATCCCTTCTAGGGCCTAGAATTCGGCGTAAGACCTTATTTTCGAATACC
This sequence comes from Liposcelis bostrychophila, assembly GCA_037577465.1. Taxonomy (NCBI): domain Eukaryota; kingdom Metazoa; phylum Arthropoda; class Insecta; order Psocodea; family Liposcelididae; genus Liposcelis; species Liposcelis bostrychophila. The sequence continues at coordinate 12,138,604 of CM075212.1, forward strand.
AGCAACCTCTCTTGAGCGCGGACGGTAAGGCTCCAGGTGTCACAGCCGTACGTGACTACAGGACGGATTATGGCATTATATATGCGGAGCTTGGCTCGTCTAGATAAAACTCTACTACGAAGGAGATGGCCCAACGCAAAAAGGCAACGGTTACCACTCTGAATCCTCGCCGCGACCTCAAAATTGGTGTCATTGTCGCTGGTGACATAGGACCCTAAATACCGAAATTCGGTAACGCTCTTAAATCTAAGGTTTCCTACCTCCAGAGGTTCATCGTGCCGTCCCTGCCTCTCTTTCTCATTGACCATAACAAGATACTCAGTTTTCTCCTCGTTCGCTTCGAGCCCAACCCTACGAGCGGTAATTAGCAACTCTCCACATAGCCTTCGAACATCGTCCCGGGTTTCCCCTAATAAATCGATGTCGTCGGCATAATCCAGGTCTTTAATAAGTCCGCCTACGTTCACACCCCCAGGAACGTTTTCCAGGCACCGTACGACTTTCTCTAGGACTAGGTTAAAAAGCACAGGCGAGAGCCCATCGCCTTGCCTAAGTCCGGTGTTCACATCAAAAGCATCGCTCAAAACCCCTTTCGAAACAACCCTAGACCTCACTCCGCTTAGACTGCGTTTCAATCTCTTTTCAAAAATGGATTTCCATCACAACCGTTCGTAAATTCATGTACGAAAAGGATTTTGAAAATTGAATGAATGAAAAAACAAATGAACCGAATGCTGTTAAGCAATCATCAAATTGAAAAACAACTGCTCTTCGCGGTTAATATAGTTTCAGGGTTACAGGACGTCGATATGAAAGTTTATGTCTTTTAATCGCTTACAGTCGGACAATGAAATTCATCGTCCGTTTTAAGGGTGCGAATTCACTGTGGAATGTTGAACCAACCTGTTGACCAACTTGTTTGACAAACGTACGAATCGACTATTGCAGAATTTACTCCTATACCGAAATTAGAGTGCCAATTCACTATGAAATGTTGGACCAACATTTTGGTACCATATGTTATAGTGACTATACAATGTTGCACAAACATGTTGGTGGCTATAAAAGTTAAGCCAACAAGTTGCACCGACATGGTGTACCAATATTCCCCACTAATTTCGGCGTAGGAGTAAATTCTGCAATAGTCGATTAATTCGTTTCTGGTACAACAAGCTGGTCCAACATGTTTTACCAACTTGTCGTACCAACATGTTGGATCATCATTCCACCCTAATTTCGGCGTAGGAGTAAATTCTGCAATAGTCGATTCGTTCGTTTGTCAAACATGGAGGTACAACAAGTTGGCACATGTTTGTCCAACTTGTGGTACCAACATGTGGGTCCAACATTCTATAGTGAATTTGCACCCTAATTTCGGCGTAAATTCTGGAAATTTTGCAATAATCGTTTCGTTTCGAGTTCGTTTCCAATACAAACGTTAGGAGGTGACTTGCAGGTCTCGACTGGTTACAGACAGTACGAAACTCCTGTCTAGACCTGCAATTCTCCACCTCCAAAATTTAATATGAACGATATTGTTTTGCCTTAGGGATTTTTGATCCCAATCCGGTTCCTTGAAAATGGATTCCGTATCAAAATTCCTAAGATCCAAAAATCTATAATCCCAATTTTTTGTGTAAAAATTTATTTTTAAAAGAAACAAAAAAAAAAAAAAAAAAAGGTGAAAAAAAAAGATAGAAAACTGCATGAAAAAAAGCCTCGTTTTACGAAATTGTTGATGGTTGACGGTTAATAATTTATCTTCTATTTTTTTTTTTTTTTTTTCTATAAAAAGAAAATGAATCCGATTCCGATTCTTTGAAATTTATTATTTTCCTACCCGATTCATCGATTAATCGAATCGAAAATTTTCAAGAATCGACACCTTTAACTCTAGATCGGCACATCTCCATTTTTTTCAAATGGATTCTCACCAGGTCGAATGGACAAGTATGAACTTGATTTTTGAAAAAAATAAAAAAGAAAGAAAAAAAAATTATGAAAGTGATTTAACTTGATCGAAAGATCTCGCTTAAGCTTTTCCGAAGATGATTAGATGAATGCTATCGTCTAAGCAGATCTCTGTTAGTTGGAAGTAAAACTCGAGTGGAGAAAGGGCGAAGTATTTGCCGAATCAAGATGAAACAAGATGATTGAAAACTAACTGAGTAAGCGACTTCTTTCAAAGAGATCAAATATTGATTTCCGATTACCTTCATCCAGCTTTGTTTTCGTACAGTCTCCCCCCCCCTCCCACTCCTTCCTCGTTTCCCCTTAACCTTAACTTATTTTTGGGAGAGGGATGAATAAAGTTTTCGCTTGAAAAAAAAAAAAAAAAAAAAAAAAAAAAAATAAGCTACACGTTTATCAGGTAGAAGAGAAGAGGAAAATTGTTAATTATCACTCTGAATGAAAATGCAGAGAGACTTGATTCGACATGTTACCATAATTAAAACCGAGAGACACATATTCGGATATTGAAATTTCATTTGGACCTCACAAATTTCGGTTTCATTAATTAGATCCGCTTTTGCTCCCAGATTTTTGAACGGAGGAGAATCGTTTTGAGAAAAGGTCAAATGTAATTACAATGACGTTCGCCTAATTTAAATTAAAATTTTATGCGGTCGACGGTTCCATTTTACACGAATGCGGTGAGATTACGTAGGCAATACGCATTATGATGCCCCCAATGAAAAATTAAATTCCTAATAAAAGAAATGGAAGAGAATTTTCCTGATTAAAAAACAAAGCAAAACAAAACAAAAATTAGCAGGTGTCAGAAGTAGGGTGACTCTTATTTCACCAATTTTCGAATTTCGGTGAAAGCGCCTCCTAATTCTCTAAAAGAAACGGAAAGAAAACTCTCTGAATTTTTTCTGGTTTTTTTTGGTAGTCGTTAAAGCCGTGTCCCCGGGAACCTATTCATTTCGAAATTCCCGTAAAGGTAGCGTTCAAGTATTACGTAAGACCGGAAGGGAGGGGGAGGGAGTGCGAGAAATTTTTAAGATTTCTTACATGGAGAAAGGGGGGGGGGGGTTCCGGAAAATCTTACGCAAGAATTTCTATTATTATTGACTATTATTTATTATTCACAAAAATTCAAATTTAATATCAAAAATGGAGGTTCGAGTACTCCATGGGTACCAGTTGTTAATTTTTCTCGAAAATTTGTTTCTATCTTTCCACTCTATTCCAAATTTTCCCTCCAAAAATAAAAAAAAAAAATTCAAAAATGAGCACCCCTCCATTTCCCACCTCTAAAAAAAATTGTACCGTAATTTTAAGAAAAAAAAACTGTTGGAAACTTATGTATTCTTTTCTTTCTTTTTTTTCTAATTTTTTAAGCTTAAGACATTTTCAAAATTGTTGGTAAAAAAAAAGGGGGGGGGGGTCAGCAAAAATCTTACGTAAGTTAAAGGGGGGATCAAAGAAATCATACTAAATCTTACGATAGGGGGAGAGGGGAGGGGGTCGGAAAACCCGAAAAAAAGTCTTATGTAACACTGGTCTTACTCCCACAGACCGAAAAATCAAAAATTTCATTTCTATGTAAAAAAGATCGTTTCCTTATTCGAATTTTAATGCAGATTACGAAAAAGAAGTTGGAATTTTTTTTACGGCAAACGATTCCTGTGCTAGAGGACGAAAGTACCGGTATGAAGAATTTTGCAAAAAAATTGTATAGCTATAGCGCATTTTACTATTTTTTTTTTTACTTATTTTGGCCTCTTTCATCAAAACCGTATAAGATATATGATTTTTAGCTATATTTTCGGCATCTGCATAAAAATTAGAATAGAAAACAACAATTTTACATAAATATAAAATTTTCGATTTTTCGGTCTTTACGGAAATTTCGAAAAATTTTTAGATCTCGGGGGACACGGCTCAACGACGTCCAAAAAATGTGAAAAAACCCAGGTAATCTTCTTTCGGTTACTATAAAAGAAGGGCATGTGATCGCCGAAATTCAAAAATTCGTAAAATAAGGGCCGCCCTAGTGTTAAGGACTTAAGAGGAGGCTTCAAGGATGTGGGAAGGAATCGCTGTTATTTTCTCTAATACTCGGTTTACGATGAAAAAATCCTTTCAGGTATCGAACAAACTTCTCTGGTATATCCTTAAATTTTTAGAGCAAGTTTCAACTGGTCTTAAATGTATGAGCGGCGGAAAAATAATTTAATTAGATTTTGTTTTCCTGGTGTTTGTTTGCTTGAAAAAAGATGAAACTTCAATGTACCGGTACCAAAAACACAAGAAAACGTCAAAGGAGTTCGTTGGATACCTAAACTTTGATTTTTTTCCCCGTAAAGCGAGTGTTAGACAAAACTGTATTCCGTAAAGTCTCCTCTTAAGAGAAGGCTTCAGATGTCTATTTAAATATACCAAAATACATTTCCCTGGCCTAAAACCTTTTTTTTGGAGATACAAATTAAAAATCTGGCTTCGTAGCGAACTTTATGAAGTTTAAGATGCCAGAATGAATATTCTGGCATCTTTCTTTCAAAATTTCAGATTCTCAGGTTGTAAAGAAACTCCGGAAAACGTTTTCAAAAATAAATATCGGGAATATATTTTCCAAAGCGTTTTCCGGAGTTTCTTTACAACCTGAGAATCTGAAATTTTGAAAGAAAGATGCCAGAATGAATATAAAGTTCGCTACGAAGCCAGATTTTTAATTTGTATCTCCAAAAAAAGGTTTTAGGCCAGGGAAATGTATTTTGGTATATTTAAATAAATATCTGAAGCCTCCTCTTAAAGTAAAAGTTCAAGAACAGATTTATTGAAACCATCATCCAAATAAAGTTTTTTTTTTGAGATTTATTCCTTTTTAAAGATTTTAGATATACGAAATAATAACTTTTTAAGTTTCGCGAGCTGAAAGCTGTTAAAAAAGTTTAATGAAACCATACCCAACAGGGATTCGTGTTATTGACAGCCAAGGACTTTGATAATTCTTTATCAAAACAATCTGGGTAAATTCAACCGCCACTCGGGTTAAATGGCGAGAATATTTTTTTTTTTCTTTTTACTCTCCCTCGGGAGGATTTTTTGCGATCCCATTATTCTTAAAAATCATGCTCTCATTTCTTCAACTTTATAAAAAAAAATTAAATATAACAATTTAGTTTACTTTTTAAGTAAAGAACTGTTAGGAAAAAAGGAAAGGGATCGTCAAAAAATTCGTTTCACCAGACAATAGGATTTTGTTATTTTAACGAAAACTACGTAGAGCTACTGGAATATGCATTAGGCAAGACACCCAAGTTTTCATCCGCTCCGACAAGAATTATACACGTTTTCTACAACTTGGGAGCATTTAATTAAACATTGGTCATCCATGCAAAAAGAAGCCATCATATTTTCATAAAATTTAATTTAATTTTTCTTTTTTAAAAGTAAAAAAACTCCCACAAAAAAAAATTCGTGCGAAATATATCGTTATGAAAATTAAAATGACGTTTCCAAAATATCTTTATAAAAAGCATAGAGTTTAATTGTTTACCCTGAATAACATTTGACTGTAGCTTTACTAAAAAGCACGCAAAGGAATGAAAAAAAAAAATTAGATTAATGCAATTAAAAAAATTGAATAAATAAATTAAGGAAAGGAGTGTTATTTATAAAATCCCTCAGAGACGTGTCGTGTCACTATAGGGACATGTTTCCGGTTTTTCCTCGAGAATTGCCTGAGAAGCTTAAGAATGATACAGAAGTGACATTTTCTGAGATCTGTTTTAGGTCAGACGTTTTGCCAGCGCACCGGAAGCAAGCAAATATTTATTTTCACAAGATGAAAAAAAAAGTGGAGGGGAAGTAAAATTTGATTTTCGTAATGATTTATTTCTAAGATGTTCGAATTTTCCTATATAAGCGAAATTTTTAATGCATTTCCGTACAGTGCGGTCTTTGAAAGGAAAAAAATATTTGTCTTCCTTCAAGATATTTTTACTGAGATGGCAAATCCGAAAATTATCTTTTAATTTTGATTTGGATTACTATAACTGATAAAAAATCAATATCGCTTCTTTGGAGCCATTTAAGTGTTACGTGAGTCCATTAGACGTCCGGGGACAGGGGGGAGAAGGTGTGAAAAATGCTTGTTTATCCTTATAAAAGGGAAAATAGGGTTGGCAAATTCTTGACTATATTTTATCTTATATTATTCGTTATATGAACTTTGCGACATTAGCTAACGTTTCCGTTTCGAGTAAGCCTTTTTTCAATCACTTTTTTTAAATTCTCTATCATTTTTCCTAAATCATTTTTCCTAAAAAAATGAATTCCTAATTCATTTTTCATGAAAAAATAAAGTCCTAATTCATTTTTCACGAAAAAATAAATTCCTAATTCATTTTTCCAAAGAAAATAAATTCCTAATTCATTTTTCATGAAAAAATAAACTCTTAATTCATTTTCCATACAAAAATAAAGTCCTCATCTATTTTTCCTTAAAAAAAAAAAAAACATAAATTCCTAATCTACGTTTCCTAAAAAACTAAATTCTTAATCTATTTTTCCTAAAAAAATAAATTCCTAATCCATTTTTCTTAAAAAAAGTAAATTCCAAATCCACTTTTTATAAAATTTTTGGTTCCTAAAATTCTTTTCCTAACTTTTCTTTCTAATTTTTAAATATCCTAAAATTTTTTTATTCCTAAAATAAAATTTTTTAAAACCCCAAAAATAAAATTTCCTAGAAGCCCTTTAGGGATTTAAAAAGTTATGGAAAATATTTATTTTAGGAAATTTTTTTTAGGAATCAAAACAAAAAATTTTAGGAAAATTGAAAATTACTAAGAAAATGGATAGGTAAAAATTTCGGGAGTCAAAATTTTAAAAATATGGATTAGGAATTTATTTTTAGGATAAACGGATTAGGAAAAATGGTAGAGAACGTTTTTTTTAACAAACCTTTTGAAAAATATGACCTCCATTGCCTCGGAACTAACTGCAATTTCTTACTAGTCCCTATCTCAAAATAATTTCTTTAACACACTTTAAAAAAATTGGTTTCAACTGCTTTTCACTTGACAAGGAAATGGGTACATGAAAATTATTCGTCAACACCCAAGTTTTCATAAGAGAAGGATATACGTATTTTATATGGTTTTGGGCGGGGGAAAGGGGTCAAATGTCGCCAAAATTTTACTCATGTAATACCGATAAAGGCCCTTTCAAGGAAAATTTAACGGATGTGTTTGCTCACAGCATGCACCGACTTTAAGCCCCGCAATTCGATTTTATCCTGAATATTTATTCTATACTGGAGTCTGGATTTGAGCGTTTAATCTGATTCCAATTTGTGACCAGTTAACCGTTTTCCCCATAATATCTTTTCCGAAGCGTAATTCTATGCGACTAATACTAATCAGAATAAAAGAACGTAACTGGAAAGCTAGCCTTCAGTTTTTCCATTCAAACAGAATATCTCAGTCTGATAATAGCCGATCTAGTGAATACGAGTGGGATGAAAAATAGAACGTGGGTGGGGAAAATCCTACAAGTCCGTTCACAACGAAAATCTGAAATGCGGTACATTTTCGAAAAGCCAAAAATTTAATCCGGGATATGAATTTTATGACCCGAAAAAGAGAACTGAAAACCTCTTTCAACTTGTTGCTTCCGTATATATGTATATAAAAAAAAAAAAAAAAAAAGGTAAGAGATGTAACACACAAATGAGATTTGGTGCAAATGTCATTGTCAAGTTAAAAATACAGTGACAATCACAAGAACCGAAAATAATGCAATAACTCAGACAAAAAAAAAAAAAAAAAAAAAAAAAAAAACGGTGGAGAGGAAAAAAGAAAGTTACAAACGAAAATCACGTTAGGGAATAATCCTCGATGGAAAAATAATAAAACGAATGGAACCTTTTTTTTTTTTTTTTTTTTTTTTTTTTTTTTTTTTTTTTATTTTATATTTTCATTTTGCCTTTCGAGACTTTGTTTGGAAGGTTTTGCTCTGCGAAATCATTTTGCTTTTCACATTAAAAAATATGTCAAGTTTAGTTACCGCTCACGGAGATAATTTCCACGTCACATAATACTCAGCTGTTAACACTCTAGCGATTGTATTACCGTTTTCAATTTGATAGCGCGGGGGCAAACATATTCTCCGGGAATTCGGGATTATCGCTTTCCATGTTTACCTTACCGTTCAATTTACGGTTCCGTCCCATTTAAAATCCGGATCGTAATCTTGTTTTTCTTCGGCTTAAACGAGATTAATCCGATTTTAAATAAGTCGTTGCGTTTTTTTTTTTTTAAAGTGAATACTTCCGTTCTTAATTTTACCCGCTTCCGCATTAAAAAAAAAAAAAAAATAAAATAAAATAAAATAAAAGAGAAAAGAAAAAAAAGTATAACAAATGTAGGAGATTACAAATAATGAAATGAATAAAATTTAGAGGAAAAAAAAATCGAATCATTCACGGTTTTAATTTTGTTAAAGCGACACTTTCCGGCAGACTGAGATGGCTAATGACTGTCTAAAAATTAAAAGCTCCTCTTCCTTTAGAGCGATTTCATTTCACTCTTTTTTCCATTAATTTTTTTCATTTTAACATTTTTTTAAAATAAAAGGACAAACATTTATTTCAAAGGAGGATTACAGATAATCTGGAGGACTTCCCATTTCCAATTCGACGATTTTTTTCATATATATATAAAAAAAAAAAAAATTTGCCATTTTTTAAAACTGTTTGTATGTGATTTTTTTTTTTTTTTTTTTTTTTTTTTTTTTTTTTTTTTTTTTTTTTTTAGCGACAAAGGAGTTTTTATTCATTTTTGTTCAAATACGAGCACAATTAAAATGAGGATGATAACGAAATACAATACTGCCATTTTTCGTAATTGTTGGAGAAAAGCATCGGATAATTAGAGTCGTTCCCGTTTAAACATGTCCGGGGATATTGCGATTTCGTTCACCCCCGGAGGAACATGAAAGATGATCAAAGAAAAATGATGTAATCGTAATGCATATTGATATTGTTTTATTTTATTTTTAAATATTTTTGTTCATCGCTATGGCAACTTCTCCGTGAAGAAAAGAGCTTCACCGGAACAATTTTCCCCGGTGGAAAAGAATATTAAAATCCGTAAATTATTTACTTTTTTCTTTTTGATCTTCCATATGCATTATCTATAAAATAAGAAAAAAAAATCTTTCAAGTTATTTTGCTGAAGCAGAGGAATACGATTTTATGGAGCAAAATTTTCCGAATTTAATTTTTTTTCCCCCTCCTTTTTTCCTTTACAAAGAATTAATTTCATTCCATTTTTTTAAAAAAGTTTACGGCTTATTTAACGTGAGTCTGAAACGGTATACGAATTCGGGTATTGAAAAGAAAAGAATCGTAAAAAAAAAACTAAGAAAGAAGCGGAATTTTCATCGGGGGTATAAGATATAAGGGAGGTTTATTATTATAAAACCGAATCATATAAACCGAGGTAAATGTAATAAACAAAGATTCACCCCAAGCTTTTGATTCGGTAAACCATTACATCCTTGTATATAAACTGTAACTTCTGAAACTGCCACATCACTAAATCAGCTCTTAACTTTATACCTTTAAAAACGGAAGTCAATATGTCTGCAGAGCCTTTCTCGCTCATACTCGGAGAAACCAGAGAGGATCCGCTTTATGACTATTTAATGACTTCGAGTGGGTGCATTTTGTGCATCCCATAAAAAGAAATGTTTCGCATCTTCAACGAGAAAAGCCTGGGGGGAGGGGGGGATTTCAAGGAAAAAAAAATTGCGAGTCAATGGGCAGTAGGGTGTGATTTTAAAAATATTTTTGAAATTTTGGGGGGCGTGTTGATAATCCGCTTCTTTCAAGTGTAAAACCGCTAAAAAGAATTTTTTTTGAATTTTTTTTAACGGCTTAGTGGCCGCCCAAGGCCACTTTAGCTTTTTAAATATTGGGCAATTAAGGTCTTTTAAACTCTATTTTTTTATCCACTTTCGGGGCCTACAAAATATTTTGAAAAAATGTTTTCTTATGTTTTCGAGGTCGTAGAACACGAATTTCACTGCCCCGAATTTTTTCGATTAGCCCCTGTGACGTCATTAGCTTTTTTATCGAGCTTATACTATATACCTGATTTTTTCGTCTGAAATTCGACTTAATCTCGATTTTAGAGTCCTGAAAATTCTTTTATTTTATTGGCATCACTCATACTCTTGCAAAAATACCCGTAGATCACGAGTTTCATCATCCCGATTTTTTCCTATCAACCCCTGAGTAGGGGTATAAGTGTAAATTTGGTTTTTTGGGAAAAAAAGGAATTTTTTTGCCAAAAAATGGCAATAACTCCTCACCAGTTCGATTTAGAGGTCATGTCCAATGACACTTTTTAGTCAGGACACTCTAATTAATAAGGATCTTTTGTGTTTTGAATCAATTTCCTAATTTTTTTATGGTAGGAAAAAGTTTGGAATTTCAAAAAAATGATTGGCAGAATTTTTCGACCGTAAAACAATTTTTTCCCTATGGTTCTGAGGCGACGTACTCTTGGCACAAAAAATGTCCACTGTATAGACTTAGGTTTGAAAAAAATTCTTCGTAAAAGCATTTTTGCATTGGCCTAAAGCAGCATTTTTTTGGGTGTGAACGGGAAACCGACCCGACTTGTGCTTCAAGGTCGGAGAATATCCCTAAGAGTGAAAATATTAATAATTTTTTTTTCTGGATAATCCCGAAATACCCGGATCATTTAAAAAATGACCCAGGCTTTCGGTTTCTATACTTAGCCGCCCTAGTCAAGGTTCTATACAAGCCGGCCATAAAAAGTTTTTAAAGATCCTGGGACCCAATATATTAATCCACAAGTATTAGACATTAGGAAACAAAAATATTTGAGTGCTGGATTATCACTATCTCGAAAACGATGTCCGCAAATGGAAGATGTGTCTTCGAAGAGGATTTTTAGGAGTGTCCGACTCAAAATAATCAAGTCTCAAGTCCTAAAAGCATTGCGTTTCAGATAAGGGAGACAACGTCCCCCAGACGCTAGATCTGCAAAGCTGTCGGAGTAAGTACAACTAAATTAGTTAATGTATATGTTAACTAATTAAAGCACTGCAATGATATCCTGATTTTAAAATTCCTTAGCTGATCATTTTTAATGTAAACAAAACCACAGTTTAGCTGCGAAAGTTGACGCCTGCATGTGACGGACGCTACTATTTTTTTCCGGGGCGTCTCCAGTCCACGTCATTACTTTCAATGAAACAAAAAAAAAAAAAAAATTTAAATCTGTCATTTTTCTCTGCTCCTGTTTTTGCTGAAACACTGATCAACAATTAAAAACCAACTCGGGCGAATAAAAGAACACCACACCCCGCAATTAATTCATAATTTTGACTGACAGCTGGCCCCCTTTTTTAACAGCGACAGGATGGAAAATTAATGTCACATGAAATTACATGTATTTATGTTTCATAGTCTCGTACTTCTGCGTATACCGAGTAACGAAAAAGTTGAAATGTTTAAACGAAAATGCGAAAATCTTGTTCGGTGGTGAGAAACAGGTTAAACGTTTGTGCGCATGAATAAATATATTTTATTCCTCTCAAAGGATAAAATTTACCTCCGCTAAAAATTTCAGGAGGGGAAGGAGGGTAGGAAAAAAAAAAAAAAAAAAAAAAAAAAAAAGATGGTGTATATTTTATACACCCGAAGAAATAAATCATCTATAGGTTCCTAAGATTAGTATGTCAAGGAAAGAAGAAAAAAAATCTAAATTCTTTTATATCCTATTTGGGTCCTTGGTGTTAAGGAAACGACAATATAGATCAATGCAAGTTTTTTTGACTCGAGGAAATTTTTTTTTCTTTCTTTTTCTTTTTCTTTTTCTCTTTCTATCAGCTGCAGGAAATTCCCTCGAAGCTGTTAGATCTTTTTTTTTTCCCCCCCAACTAACAAAGTGATTTCTTTTTATCGAAAGTTTATCGTCACCAGAAAAAAAACTTGGGGAAAAAAAATTAAAATATCCTAAAGTGACATATATGACATCTATACACGACCGTTTTGTATTGGGAAATGGTTTAGCTTTTTCTTCACTCCGGAACTTTTTTTTTTTTTTTTTATATAAGTTAACTCTTCAAAACTTTTGAAAGTAGCGGGGAATATTAAATGACGAGAAAACTTTCATTGTTTAAAATGCCATTTGCAAAAAAAAAAAAAAAAAAAAAAAAAAAAAAGCACTATGTCGGAAAAATAATTTGGATATTTTTTGTAGTTTATATAAAAATAACACTACAACATCAAGACTTGTAGCGAAAAATCGCTTTCCCGGGAATGGGAATACACCACGAAAAAGAGCGAAACATTTGTATAACATGGCTAAAAGTCTCTTTTTTTTTTGAGATATCACGCCCTAATGAAATTAGTCAATAAAACAGAGGGGGGAAAAAAGGTTTCCCTACATGACATCGTTTACGAGGATGATTCAAAAGCCTGTTGTTTCGGGAAAAAAAAATCGCGATATTTGTTGCTGATGTCGTGTTTTGACCTGTCGTGTTTTTTTTTAACTTTGCGATTTACTTAAAAGTTTTCACGCTGAGTTTTATCCAGAGAGCAATAAATGCGAATGTTTCGTGAATGCTAAAGAATTAATGATTTAAGTGCAAGCATTTTTTTTTTAAACAAGGGGGGGAAAAAAAATTAAACGCACCTGTGCCTATTCATAAAAAAAATATATGTAAACGTATCTAGTGCCGAAGAATTCATTTTGTTAAAAGCATAGGAACGATGCGCGTACGTCAACAGGAGCAGTATTTATTGCAAGAATGACGTGCACGGAGTTTGAACTTTTAAACGAATGAGATTCAAGTTGTTTACCGTAGTTTTTTACGGGAAGGAAAAAAAATACTTAAAACCATGTAACCTTTGCGGAAGTGTATATTTTTATAATGTGTTGCTTTTTCCTGATGAAAACATTCAGCACAGCCCAGCAGGTGAACCAAAATGATGAAATATTGACGAATTAGGTCAATAATAATGAGTAAGATCATATGTATAACGATTTAATACTTATTGAGTATGAGTATTTAGGTTGAGTTGAGTATGAGTTATTAGGGAGGGGGCCATCAATAAATTACGTAATGCGACTTTGGCTCTTTTTAGACCTTTCCCCCCTTATTGTATCACACCCGTAACGTAACCTCCAACCCCCCTAAATACACAGATTTATTATTATGTAACACAGATCGTACCTTAAAAAATTACATTTATTTCATTTTTTTATTATTTCATTTTATTTATTTATTTATTTTTTATTTTATTTTTTTTTTCAAAAATCGGAATCATTGTTGATTCTTGGAAAAGAGTTCGCAACTGTTTCTAGAAGCGATAAGGATTTTAATTTTAAAGGCAGATTATTTTTAGTTTTCATGATATCAAGTTTAACAATGATTTCGGCATCGGGAGATATTTTTAAAAAATGTAGAATGTAAAAGAAAAAAAAATTGGGAGAAAAATGACATAAAGCCTTGAGCAGATGGAATGCCAACTGAAACCAAATTAAATGAAAATATTAAATTTAAAGATGAATTCTACGTAACGCCACACCAGACCCCTTTACCCTCGTAGCAAATCGTAACGTCCCATCAAACCCCCAACCCCCTCCCCCCCCCTTCAAGCGTTACGTTATGGACGGCCCCGAAATATGTCTTCTACTATATAGAGGAGGGGTCGTCCTCTTATTACGTAAGCAGATTGGCGGGGGGGAGGGGGGGGGGCGGTTCATGAAAATTTTAAAGGGAAAATGTTAAATGTCCCCAGACTTGCAATCAAACGATTTATTTTATAAAAATATTTTGTTACAAATTTTAAAAAAATTTAAAAAAACATTTTGGTATACAAAAATTATATAGAAATTTTGTATAAATTTTTTATATATAAAATTTAAATAAATTGTGTATAAAATATGTATAATTTATACATAAATTATATAAAATACATATATTTTATATAAAACTTATTTTTATTTAGGGGTCGTCCATGTATTACGTAACGCCTGGAGGGGGGGTGGGGGTCGAAGGAGGTGTTACGCATTGTTACGGGGGGGTGGGGGGGGAGCTGGGCCATGCGTTACGTAATTTTAATATTAAAATTATTTCAATTTTATTTCACTCTTTTATAAAAATTTTTACCAGTTATTCTTCAAAATAAAAAAATAAAAAAAAATTTTTAACTGGTAAAATCTGATTAAAATTTATCAAAAAGCTGGAAATTTTTTTTGACTTCAAAAACGAAATTTAAATATTTTTCCATGTGGGGGGGGGGGGGGGTTAGAACCCGTGTTACGTAATATCGAAAAGGGGGTTACAGGTTGCGTTACGGGTGTGTTACAAGGGGGGGAGGGGGGGTGGGGGTCGAAGGAGGTGTTACGCATTGTTACGGGGGGGGGGGGGGAGCTGGGCCATGCGTTACGTAATTTTAATATTAAAATTATTTCAATTTTATTTCACTCTTTTATAAAAATTTTTACCAGTTATTCTTCAAAATAAAAAAATAAAAAAAAATTTTTAACTGGTAAAATCTGATTAAAATTTATCAAAAAGCTGGAAATTTTTTTTGACTTCAAAAACGAAATTTAAATATTTTTCCATGTGGGGGGGGGGGGGGGGTTAGAACCCGTGTTACGTAATATCGAAAAGGGGGTTACAGGTTGCGTTACGGGTGTGTTACAAGGGGGGGAGGGGGGGTCAAAAAGTGGCCTTTTTTGCGTTACGTAATACATGGACGACCCCTATATTTTTTCACAGATTCTTTACTGCAAATTTTTTTTTTTTTTATTTTTGCGACAAATTTTTTTTAAAATTTTTTTAAAAAAGTTAAAAATTTACTAGGACCGTAGCCAGATCGGAAGGCCAAGGGAGACACCGTTTTTTTTAAAGGGAGGGGCATGAAAAGGCCCCTTTTAACATGTCAGATAGGGGAATAAATTACTTTAGTCTTAAAATTTACAGAGGGGCTGAAACCTTTCAAATTCAAACGAAACGTGGAATTTAATCCGATTTTTATTTATCGTTCATGAATTTACTTGAGCATTTGAAAGTCAAACAAAAATCCATTTCTTTTAACTTTTTTTTTTTTCGGCATCTTTATTCATTCACTCCGAAAACCCGCATAAAAATCTTTCAAAAGCGTATTTATTCCTACCGCGATAAGCGAAACAGAAAAAAAAAACTAGAAGGAAAAATATTGCCGATCATTTATCATTCCTCCCTTGCAAAAAGGCAACCCAGGAAAAAAAAGGTGAAGAGGAGTTTGTAAAAAAAAAAAAAAAAAAAAAAAAACATTCTCGCACCCGAAACAAAAACGTCCGATATCTTTAAAGTTAAGAAAATAATAATGAAAGTTGATTACTCCAGGTTTTTTTTCCGGTTCTTTTTTCTCCGTGAAAATAGAATTGCAATACTTTTACACTGTGTCAGCTTAAAGATAAAGAACACCCGGTTCCAGTAGGCGTTTCTCGGGATAAATTCGAAAAAAAAAAAAGAAAAAGAAAAAAGGTTCTCTTCGAAATTTTACGAGTTTTGAATTTACATTACTAATGATTCCGGACAATAACGAATATTCTTGGGATTTTACGTAGTTCTAAGAAACTTCTATAAACTTTTTTTCGGAAGGAATTTTCTGAAGAATATTGAATGTCAGAATTTTTTTTTTTCCTTTTGAGATGGAGAATTTTGTAAAACGATCTATTTTTGCGCACTATGCTCCGAAAGTTTTCCAAATTACCTCAATCAAAGAAAAAAACCAGTTCCGTTAATGATGAAACTTTGGGGGAAGAGAAGCGAAGCAAACGAAACAATTAAGCAATCTAACAAAAGAAAAAATGATTTTTTTTTTTTTTTTCTACAACGAAAATTAATTTTTGACCGAAAATTGATATTTTTATTTTTGAATGTGATCTTATTATTATGCGTGCATCGGTGCATCAAATTTTCCTTCAGGTGAGTGCAAAACTCATATTTTCTTTGCATTTTTCTTTCGAAATAGGATTTCTTTGTTTGAAATGAAAATAAAATTCCTATCTTGTTTTGAATTTATTCTTTTTTTCTCCGACATGTTTGCTTATCAAGGAAAACTCACTGTGGGAACTCTGCAACTTGTTTATCGCATAAAAAATAATAAAATAAAATAAAAAAAATTCTACATGAAATAGTACGTTAAAATTATAAAAAAAATACATTACTATTATATATTTTTATTCAAATAGTTTTTACATCGTATATTTAAATAATAATTGAAAATATTTTTTTTTTCCTGAAAAATCGAAGTTTTAGACACCTTTTTGCTCTCGTCTAAACGACTTTTCCCATGGTATAACTTTTTTAAATTGTGTTACATCAAAATCCTTTGAGGCTACACTAAACTTTTTTTTGTTAGCTTTTTATTTTTTACAATCTTGAAGTTTTAGTTCAGGAAACTTTTTTTTTTTTTTTCAAGTTTATAATTGGGGATTTTCTTTTCTTTTTTTTTTTTTTTTTATCTTACATTAAAACTTGCTTCATTTATCGTCATAAGAACTGATGCAAGGATTAAGCTAAAATTTTTAACAAGTTTGTCTAAACATTGTTAAGGGAAATCAATTTAAATTTTTTTAAAAGATACTGATGTACGTACAAAGCCTTCGCTCGTTGATTTGCCTATCATTTTTACATTGACTAGTTGTTAATGATTGAAAATTTGGATATCAAATTAGAAAATCATTATCGTTAATTTAGAGTGTATCAGAAATGCCATTATCGCGGAGTTAAAATAAAAAAAAAAAAGATTTATATGTGTAAAGGGGTGGAGGGAGGGGGGAACTTGACTTCTTACTTGTCACGCTAATAAATGACTTTAATGAACATTTTTGGAATTCTAGCATGCTGGAAATATCTTTCACCGTAAATTTTACTGTGTGACACATTTCATTTTAACGACGGAGTTTTTTTTTTTTTTTTTACATTTACCACAGTTTTATGTTCGGTTGTTAGTTTCAAGATTGACGGGTATTAATTGATAAAAATTCTAACTTAACTAGCATCGAACGGAAGGTTTTCGAATTAAAAATCGACTTGCTTTGAGTAAAATTAAATGGATGGCTAAAAATTTAGCTTAGCTATCAACAAAATTAACTCAGTCATTTAACTATGACTAGCAACTTGGATGTACTAATTCTACAACTGAACAAAGTAGGATGTGAGAAAAAAATTCTGCAACCTTGGCTTGTAAGAAGGAAAACAATTGAATAGGTCATGGTTGGGTCTCTCGACACTTTATCACGCGTCAAATAATAACGCGACAGTTTATAACGGTCAGTTGTTTTAGTAACGCTACCAATCGGTAACGCTACCTTTTAATAACGGCGACATATAATAACACCGTCATTTAATAACGTGCCGAAATATAACGCGTCACTGCGAAACATTCATCTGTTTTAATTTTTTATAATCAATTTTTTTTATAAAATTTTTATTTTTCTTATTTTTATTTTAATAAATGAAAATCAAAATATTAGATAATCAATGAAATCCATTATTTATTAAGTATTTACACACCTTTCACTAAGAAAAAAATTCGTTGATAATTTCAATTAAAAATAAAATTTAAAATAAAATGCCCACGTGGTTTATTGTCGTCCACTTGGACTGAAAATAGATCACTCAACCCTGTGATTTATTGATTTTTTCACGAAAATTTTAAGTTAGCTTTATATAAGCTAACAATAGAATTAGCAATAAACTGGCATCAGACTTTGTAAGAAGTAAGCTTTACATAAGGTAACCATAGAACTTCCTAAGAGTTTTTTTTTTTTTTACAATTTAGTCTTTCTTTAATTATACATATACTCCGCTAAATATCTATATGTTACGAGATGACGAGTTAGATTTTGGCACGTTATTAAATGACGGTGTTATTTATATGCCGCCGTTATTAAAAAGTAGCGCTACCAATTGGTAGCGTTACTAAATGCCGTGTTATCAATTGACTGTTATAAACTGTCTCGTTATTATTTGACGCGTTATAAAGTGTCGTATAACCCAAATTAAAACTTATTTTCTTATTCATTTGTTAAAAAATTATTTGAAAAAATAAATAAATAAATAAATCCAACTAAAAAGTCAAAATAAAAAATCAAACTTTCCACGGAATTTTATCTAGTGTAAATGATGACATCAGCATTACACCAATATCCCCCCTCCCCCTCGTCACCATTCGTCAACAGACGAACAGTCCCCTCTCCCCCCTAAAATGATGGCGTAATATTTGAATAACCGCAATCTAAAGTAAGGCTTTTTGAGTTCGAGATCGATTTTGCCACGCCGAGGGCTTAAAATGTCGAAATTTAGAATCGTAGCTGTGGAACAAAGGATAATCATAAATTAAATCTGTTTGTATTATGATTTGACAGCGGCCATATTGATTTTTGACGTCACTTTTCGAGCGCTAGCCCATTTGTGTAGGTCCATATGAAAACCTCCAACTGGCGTCATTTGGAATGTTTTGATTTTAACGCAAAGGAAAACAAAACAAAACAAAAAATCAAAACATTCCAAATGATGATTTTTTGTTTTGTTTTGTTTTCCTTTGCGTTAAAATCAAAACATTCCAAATGACGCGTTCTGCCAGTATAGGTTTTCATATGGACGCACGCAGTATTCACTTTTCGGGCGCCGCACCCAGAAAAATGCTGCTTTGGGTCTAAGCAAAAATGCTTTGCTACAAAGCATTTTTGCATAACTTAGGTCTAAGCAGAATAAATGTTTTGTGCAAAAACTCATTATTGCTTTGCCGCAATGCATAATGTCGACAAGTCGAGCCATGTTGCTTTGCGGCAAAGCATATTTGTTTTGTCGCTAAGCAACATCGCTTGTATTGCGAACAAGGCATATTCCTTTTTCTGGGTGCAGACCACAAATATTTACATTCCAGGGGTTTCTTTTGACTGATCTTAAGATTACTACTTCAGCGTTAAAAAACGGGCGTTAACTGTACTACTTTAACATCACATGGAATGATGATAAATAGATGATTTGTGTACGAATGTATTGGCAAGTGAACGGACATTTTTGGCGCCAAAATCAGGAAATCTCCTACATATATTTGCAAAAACCTGCTGGCATGTATGGTTTTCATCTTTGCACTACGCAGGTTCCTTCTTGCGAAATTAATACTAGGAAAGAATATAATCAAATGAATTTTAATGAATCTCCGTACCACTATATGGAGATATAGTAAATAGCAGTGACTCTTTTATTTGTTTTTACAGTCGGAAGATTATTCGAAAAAGTTTCTTGATTATTTAAAAAAAAAGAAGATACGTTTTTTCCAAGTTGTATTAATCCTTCTGGGAAATGAAAATAAAAAGTTTTTTTTTCCCCAAAGGATGAAAAATAAAATTCGTGGAAAAAAAAAAATTTTGAAAAAAGCCTCATTATTAACATCTATCGGTTTTCAACAAAAGGATGACCAACCTTTTAATCGCTTTGAACGAAAAAAAAAAAATATCGAATGACTTGTTAAGTCTTTTTCACTTTTCCCTCCCGCTTTTCAGAAAGAACAATTTTTACGGGAAAACCATTTTTTTTTTTTTTTTTTTTTTAGGTAAAGGATACTCTCACGTTCCGAACCCATTTCCGACCATCTCAAGCGATAAAAAAAGTGAAACAATATACGTTTCGGCGAGTTTAAATTCTTATGACTCTCCCCAACGTGTGAAAAATTTCGAATTAGGTGGTTTGCCCTCAAAAATGTTTAAAAAATTCATTTTTATTACATGTTTTACCTACTCTTAAAAATGTTTTACGGAATTATTATATTTAATTTTTTTTTAACGCGGGGATTAAAACATAAAGAGATCGTAAAACTCGGCATTGCAGGGCAAGGGTTAAAAATTTTTGATGTTTTGTTAATCGGCGGCGGTTAGGAAAAGAATAGCGAGTGTCACTCGTGATCTCTTGTACGTGATCCGTGTGCCTTATTTCGAGCAATAACAGCATTTCTGACAAGGGTACGCTAATACGTGATTCGAAATTTTAACAGACCTCTAACTCCTTAACGAGTCTCATAAAGAAAAGAACTTAGTGTATATTTCCCTTGACTTCAAGTGGAGGAGGAATTAACTTTTCCCGGAGTTTTAAATTGAAACATGCACAAGGTAAAGGGTTTTTATTGGCTTCCGATTGAGCGATTTCTCTTTAGATGGCTTTTCAAGACGCTGAAAAAAAAAAAAAAAAATGAATTCTCGGGTAGGGCTAAGCTCGCTTTTGAAAATTTTATTGCTTGCACTGAATTATTGTGCCAGGGATTTTCAATCTCCAACACTGCGAAAAACGTTTCCAGAAAGGGAAAATTAAACAATAAACTTTCCTCGAGGATTTTTTTTTTCCGTTTTCAAAAATGAAATCGAACGTGAAAATCCTTAATAAGTTATTCTAAGTCAAAAAGTTCTATTCCTCGAGAGCCATGACAAACACTCGATTTCTCCGAGTTTGACAATTCGGTAAACGAGATGGTCTTCATCACAAAACAAACTCTATCGAGTAAAAAAAAAAAAAAGGGATATACTTTCCAGGCTGAATCTTTATTGAAGCGGAAAAATACGAAACCGAGGGAAACAAACGAAATATATGAAAAATCTTCAAGAGTTTTTTTCTGAGGTTTCCTCTTATTCTTTTTCCGTTTTTTTTTTTTTTTTTTTTTAGCGCGATAATCTTTATAGTTCCATCCACTTCGTCGAGGAATATTTTGAGAAGTAGCTTCTTTTTCTACACAAAACTGACGCTTCACTGATTAGGATGAGGAGGAAAAGAAAAATATACTTTGTAAGAAAATAAGAAAGAAAAATATTTTTTCTTGGAGGACAGGAGAAAAAAAAAATGCACGAGGTATTAGGCTCATGCCAATTTTTTCTTTATTCCTTTTTCTTGGTTTTCTTAAAATCTAAAAATAAGTCAAGCAATTCCAAATGTAACAGGAGTAGGATCGAGAATATATTTACTCTACTCGAAAAAAAGAATGAATGAATGAATTTTTCTGTGAGAACATTTCCGTTATTGTTTCTTCCTTTTTCGCTCTCTCGGGTTTCCAACTATTTCACCTACTATGCACCAGCCCGCTATTCTCTTCTTACACTTGCAGGCTGCTCCCCCCCCCCCCCTCTCATCTTCGCCCTCCCGTTCCCCAACTTCCTCACGCCTGCCATAAGCTAAAACCACACTATAAAAAAAAAATTAAATCACTTCCAATCAATTAAAATATACACTACAATTTTTTTTATTTTTTATTTTTTTTACTTTTCATCGAGTTAGAAGCATTATAATTCTAATCGTACCCTTTCAAACAGATTGAGGTAATTAATTATCGGTATACACGCATTGCGTATTTTTTCAACTCATATACATACATACAATTTTCCTCGATTTTTATTTTTCCAACCGTGAGTGTCCCGAACGAGTCATGGCTGCCAGAAAAAATCCTGTAAATGATTTTTTGTTTTCTTTGTGGAAAATGAAAGAATTGACTTCGACACATTTTTCAAGGCGAAAGCCATTAATCAAAAATCGGAATAACCGGGATATCTTTCTGACTTTTCCCTATTCTTTCCCTTTTTTTTTCTTACCGTAAATTTAATAGCGTTTTCGTGGAAGGACTACAGATTTATTTAATTTTTTTTTCTCGCCTTTCGGAAAGAAGTTACAATTTTAATTGTCTGTGTGAGTGGATTTTTATTTATTTATTCCTTTTTTTTTCTAGATTTTTTCCCAGAGTAAAAAAAAAAAAAAAAATGGATTTGACGGTTTTTATTTTTTTATTTTTTATTTTTTATATAGACTTCGAATACTTTTTTCCTTAGAATTTTATACAAATTATTTCGGCTCGATGATTCGAAAAGTTTGGAAGGAAAATATGAGGGAAGCAAGTTTTCAAGTGGAATTTTGTAAATACGTGCCTGCTTTTCGAAGCCTTGATCTGGTATTTGAATTTTCTTGCAGAGTAAATTTTATTTTTATTTTTTTATTTTTTACTTTTATTTTTAAAGGCGTGGGTGTGGGGGAGGGAAGAATTTCAATATGGTTGCAAAGAAATGAAAAAAAAAAAAATATGGAACGAAAATTTGAAAAAGAAGACTTTAGAAGAGAAAAAAAATGAGATCGGTGAACCGATCAAAGTGCTTTATCGACTATTTAAATAATTCTCAAAAATATGGTTAGTTTTTCGATCAGAGTTCCACCAAAGCCGCAGTACGGGCACAAGGAATGCGAATTTCTGAAAAATTATTTCAGATTTTGAATCCTCAACCCTGAAAATATTCTCAAAAATACGGTTAGATTTTTGATCAGAGACACCAGAGTCGCTGTATAGGCCTAAGGAATTCGAATTTTGGAAATATTATTTCAGATTCGGAATCCTCTACCCCAAAAATATTCTCAAAAATACAGTTAGATTTTTGATCAGAGGTCTACCAAAGTCGCAATACGGCCATAAGGAATTCGAATTTCGGAAAAATTATTTCAGATTCGGAATCCTCTACCCCGAAAATATTCTCAAAAATACGGTTATTTTTTCGTTAGCTCCCACGAGGAACCCGCCAATCAGCATCCAAATCGCTTTGTTGACGTAATCGATGACGTCATATCGTGACGTTTCAAAAGTTGGAGATATCGGTTTTTAGGCCTATACCCATACTTTTAGCCCTGCTCACCGTTTCTGAACCACTCAACTGAATTTAACCAAATTTTAATGGTAGCGTATCTGGATGAATATCTACTGCAGTACGAAAATCTGACTCAATCGGTGGCTGCGTTCGCGATGTATAGTCAAAAAATGAGATCGGTGAACCGATCAAAGTGCTTTATCGACGAATTATGAAATGTATATTATAAATAATATACATAACGGTTAGATTTTTGATCAGAGGTCCACCAAAGCCACTGTACGGGCATACGGAATCTGAATTTTGGAAAAATAATTTTAAATTCGGAATCCTCTACCCCGAAAATATTCTCAAAAATACGGTTAGATTTTTGATCAGAGATCCACCAAAGCCGCATTACGGGCATAAGGGATTCGAATTTCGGAAAAATTATTTCAGATTCGGAATCCTCTACCCCGAAAATATTCTCAAAAATCGGTTAGATTTTTGATCAGAGGTCCACCAAAGCCGCAATACTGCATAAGGGATTCGAATTTCGGAAAAATTATTCCAGATTCGGAATCCTCTACCCCGAAAATATTCTCAAAAATACGGTTAGATTTTTGATCAGAGGTCCACCAAAGCCGCAGTACGGGCATAAGGGATTCGAATTTCGGAAAAATTATTTCAGATTCGGAATCCTCAACCCCGAAAATATTCTCAAAAATTCGGTTAGATTTTTGATCAGAGGTCCACCAAAGCCGCAATACTGGCATAAGGGATTCGAATTTCGGAAAAATTATTCCAGATTCGGAATCCTCTACCCCGAAAATATTCTCAAAAATACGGTTAGATTTTTGATCAGAGGTCCACCAAAGCCACTGTACGGGCATACGGAATCTGAATTTTGGAAAAATAATTTAATTCGGAATCCTCTACCCCGAAAATATTCTCAAAAATTCGGTTAGATTTTTGATCAGAGGTCCACCAAAGCCGCAATACTGGCATAAGGGATTCGAATTTCGGAAAAATTATTCCAGATTCGGAATCCTCTACCCCGAAAATATTCTCAAAAATACGGTTAGTTTTTTGTTAGCTCCCACGAGAAACCCGCCAATCAGCATCCAAATCGCTTTGTTGACGTAATCGATGACGTCATATCGTGACGTTTCAAAAGTCGACATATCGGTTTTTAGGCCTATACCCATACTTTTAGCCCTGCTCACCGTTTCTGGACCACTCAACAGAATTTAACCAAATTTCAATGGTAGCGTATCTGGATGAATATCTACTGCAGTACGAAAATAGGACTCAATTGGTAGCTGCGTTCGCGATTTATAGTCAAAAAAGATCTTGAAATTGTTGAAAATTTAACATTTTCACTCACTGCTTCCGAATCCCTGGATCGATTTAACTCAAAAACTAATCAGCACCTACATTTCATTAGAAGTTGCTACCCACCAAAAATCATCGAAATCCGTTCTTTCGTTTTTCTGTTTTCCCTCCGACAGACACTTTTTTTTCCACATATATTCATATATTCATACACACATACACACATACACACATACACACACACGGCCACCATCCAAATTTTGCTTTTTTCGGCATCAGGGGACTTCAAAACGTGTAAAAATATCAAAAACTGAAAATCTGAAATTTGTGCTAAAAACAATGCTTTATTCTCCCTGCGGTCGATAAAGCAAAAAGATCTTGAAATTGTTGAAAATTTAACATTTTCACTCACTGCTTCCGAATCGCTGGACCGATTTGGCTCAAAAACTAATCAGCACCTACATTTCATTAGAAGTTGCTACCCACCAAAAATCATCGAGATCCGTTCTTTCGTTTTTCTGCTTTTCGACCGACAGACACTTTTTTTTCCACATATATTCATACATTCATACACACATACACACACACGGCCACCATCCAAATTTTGCTTTTTTCGGCATCAGGGGACTTCAAAACGTGTAAAAATATCAAAAACTGAAAATCTGAAATTTGTGCTAAAAACAATGCTTTATTCTCCCTGCGGTCGATAAAGCAAAAACAAAATGGCAGTCGAAATGAAACGTAAAATATCGTGAAAATATTAGGCCCCAAGTGCCGCCGAAGTTTGCTCTAAAGAATGTTTTTTTACCTAGGTTTTAAAAACGTATTTCGACCGCCAACATCTAAAACATGTGAAATTATTCGATGCCCAAAAAAGATTAAAAAAATTTGAAATTTGAAGGGATAAGCGATTTCTAAAAAAAGATGCCCGATTCGAAGAGTCAGTTCCACCAATAAGATTTGTTGCGCCTATGTATAAGCTACACATAAACGCAACATGAAAAAAATACTTCATTCCAAGAATCGATTCTACGAAAACGAATCGATCCTTAAGAACAAGCCCGTTTAAGTATTACGTAAACATTAGGGTCTTCCTTTTCTTGGCAACTTTCGAATTAAAAAATGTATACTCCCCCTGTGGTATATAAAACAAATAAAATAGACGTAATAAACTACTGCTATATTAAGGCGCCATCTTTATTATGAATTAAATGCAACAAGACGAAAGGCGTTGCCAACTATACCACACCCCCATCGGCCATGGGCCACTAGTAAATCCTCACTTCTTTTGGGTTTTTTGGGCAACGGAAAACCGTACTGTCTTGAGGTTCAATTTTTTGAGCCAGAGACCGAAGAAATTGGAAGACTGAAGACTTAGTATGTTTTGCCGCTTTACCGCGGTTTTTTTTTTGCAATATTTTGAATTTCAGGTGAATTACCGGAGCAGATTTAAGAAAACGGAGTTCGGTTTCGCGACCTACGTAAAATTTTCGATGGAAAATGACTGTTCTTTTAGGTGTGTGTTACAATGCATAAAAGTATATGTTCAAAACGTTTCAAAAAGTTTTTCGCGAGGAAAGTGGTTACACTTGTTTTCGAAATTGTACGAAAATTTTCGATGATGGTAAAGATTTTCGAAAGTTTTCGTGCAATGACCGATTTTTTCGCTCTTATTTCCGATTGGAAATATTTTTGAACTTTAAGCTCAAGTCGGCAAGGTTACCCGTTCCTAAAAAATCTAAAAAAAATGACGGTTTATTAAGAGTCTCACGGAGACCCAATTTGGGGTATACATTTTTAAATTCGAAAGTTGCCAACATAAGGGAGCGTTCAAGTATTACGCAAGACCGGAAGGGGGTAGGGGGTGCAAGAAATATTTACGATTCTTTACATGGGGAAGAGTCCGGAAAATCTTATGTAAGAATTTCCATTATTATTTATTGTTCGAAAAATTCAAAATTAATATAAAAAATGGGCACCCTTCCATTTGCCACCTTCTCAAAAAAAAAAAAAATGGTATTCTAATTTTAAGAATAATTTTTTTTTTTTTTTTGTAAGACCATTTTAAAACTGGCGGTAAAGAAAAAAAGGGGGGGTCAGCGAAAATCTTACGTAATTTAAAGGGGGTTCAAAGAAATCTTACTAAATTTTACGACAGGGGGGAAAGGGGTCGGAATACCAGAAAAGTCTTACGTAACACTTGAACGCTCCCTAAGGTACAAGGCTCTAGAAAGAATTTTTGGGGGGGAGGGGTCCGAATTAGCCACGTCCGTGCACCATAATCAAGTATTGAAAAAGTAAGAGAGAGGGTCGAAAATTATCAAAAAAAATCTTACGTAATACTTTATCGAATCGCCCATTTCTAGTTCGAACTTCAAATTCGACACAAATTGGCATGCCAAGTATGTTGATTCTTGAGCATTTAAAGATTTTGACTCTGGCTGCCGTGTTACAGTATTGTCTCCCGGAAGAAGAGATGGGAAGATTAAGATTCCTTTTAACACCAAATGAAAACAATTCGAATATCAAGCCATCAAAAAATTTCAGTATAAATTAATCGAAGAAAATATAATAAACTAATATAATAAATAAATAAATAAATAAATATTCCCTCGAGATTTTTGAAATCGTAATAAATCGCTTATTTCGTAGAAATCGCAGAATGAAAAAGACTAAGCAATCACCAGGGCGTAAAACATATGTCTTATTTAACTTTAGAAAAAAAAAAAAAGATTTGTCCGGGCTCGATTTATGTTCTTTATCAACTCACAAACGATTTCTTCTAGCTTCTTCTCCCTTAACTTTTCAATGCTATCTCGGCAGCTCCGCTTTTTTTTTCTGTGCGAAGGCGTTAAAAAACTTGTTTGACGGTTTTTTTTTCTTCTCCTCTCACGTTCTTTTTTTTCCCCTACTTAATGTTTACAAAAATGCGAATCACGTTTTTTTTGTATTCTTGTAACGAATAATAGAAGAAATTAGGTTAAGTTTTGATCGTCAGCTAAATCAGCAAACTTTTGTTTTTCAAAAACTCCTTTTTGTAAAAAGGCAGAGATTATAAAACAATAAACTTTGAAAAGCCTTCGTTCATTCATTATTGTTATGATGATGAAAATCGTTAAAATCGTTTGCCCCATAATGTTTTGTTCTTCTTGTAAAATTAAATCATGGCATCCTTCCTTATTTAAAAAAAAAAAGTAATCACCCTCATAAATCATAATAATAAATATAAATTCTATAAAATGTGATGAAAAATCATTTGAAAAAAACAATCTAGGCGTGTGAAAATAATGACATCGTTTTCGAAAATCATTCAGTCATTTTTTTTTCTTTTCCTTTCCCTTTTTCACTGAGACTAAAATTTTGATGAATTTTAAATGTTCGATGAAAGATTTTTTTTCCCCCTCGAAAAAGAAAATTCATTGCAATTTCATTTCATTTATTTGGTTAATTCTATTTGCTCTTACGTTTTTGATTTTGACATTCTCTTTGCACCTTCGAGTTAAATTAGTATGCCATTTTTTGCAACTGAAAAAAAAAACAGTATGAAAAATAATGTAAGAAAGAAGAGTATATTTAGAGTAGGAATTTCAAAGATTTCAGAATCTAAAAAGAGAGAATATAGCCAAGAAAAGAGTATAAAAAGGTTAAAGAACTTTTTAAAAAATTAATCAAATAAAATTTCTTCTACTTTTAAAATTGAAAAAAAAAAATTGTACTCTTTTTTTTTTTTCAAAACACTTTTAAAAAGAGTATAAATGGCATGCCTAGAAACCATGGAAGCATTTAAATCGGTTCTCGATGATCAACTTTCCTTTTTCACGTTTTCCAGGATTGTTTATTTAAAACAGGAACATAAACACGGAGGTTTGCCGGTAAACGAATGACTGTTGATGTATTTATGTTATCTGATGCGATGCGATTCGATGCCATATTATTTTGCTTTGACAATTATTAATGACGTTGCCTTTACTTAATTTTTAATTAATTTCTTTAAAAACATAAAACAGTCGAAACCGGTCTCTTCATTCATTCATTCAGCCTTTCCCGGTATATCCCACATTGTTAGGCGTCTCGTTTTTTCAAAAAGTACTTGAAAGATGTTCAAAAGGGTTTAAAATTTTAGAAGGTAAGATTTAAACTTCACAATGCCAAGTTCCAATGATTTATTTCCTCTACCCATCAAAAAATTCGATGTTACATCTTCAAGTTGCAACTCGCCAAAGTTTTATATGTTGTTGTAACGATACAACCCTAAAGGTCCATTGTTTATCGATAATTTGTTGGCTGCAAAGTTTGAACTTTACATGGTCAAGTCAAAACTTAGCATTGTCAAGTTGGAACTGGACAATGGTAGGTTTGAATTCTGCAATGCCACGTTCAATCGTGAAATTATCAAGTTGGAACCCGCCATAATTTACTGACGAGTTCAAACTTGATAATACCAAGTTGGAAGAACTTGACCATGTCAGGTTGGATCTTGACGGTGCCAGGTTTAAACTCGATAATTTTAAGTTTGAACTTGGCATAGTCAGGTTCAAAATTGATAGTCAACAAGCTGCAACCCCAACTCTTTTTTTTTTTTTGAAATTCCGAGGGTACCACAACAAAAACCATTTTTAAAAAAGTAAACAAATATTTTGTTTTTGGTAATAAGAACGGCGATGCTCTTTTTTTTCCTTTTTTGTGTACAATTTTTTTTTGTAAAAAGCGATCTCTAGCGGACGTTTATGGAAGTAAAAATCATGACGAAACACCCTCAGGAATCTAAAGATATTAAATACATTCGTCAATTTTTATAAAGAAAAGAGTTACGACGTTAGATTTCCTAACCCCGGCAGAATGGCAGGTTTGAATCTAACAATGCTAAGTTCAAACTTGCTATTGTCAAGTTCTAACCTGCCAG
Source organism: Liposcelis bostrychophila (assembly GCA_037577465.1). NCBI lineage: Eukaryota > Metazoa > Arthropoda > Insecta > Psocodea > Liposcelididae > Liposcelis > Liposcelis bostrychophila. Next base: position 12,167,491 of record CM075212.1, read on the forward strand.
CATTTATTGCGTACCAAGACCTTATTTCCGCGCATCAGAGGTGAACTAACGTATTTCCATCGTAAATATAATTGCAAATAGTGTGTTTTGACTGTTTGGCAAAATCATGTGACTTACAAGTTCACACACTCACGTCGGTGTAAACCTGTGGTCACATGAAACTTTCACGAAATGCCGAAACAGACTATCTCCAATCATATTTACGATGCAGATACGTTAGTTCCCCTCCGACGCACGAATTTATGAGATATTTAGCTAAACTCTAGTATGCTTGTGCACTCATATGTCACAGAGGGCTCAACGAATTTTCTTTAGTCAGCATTGCGCTACATGTATTTTATTATTAATTTTTCAACTAAAATCAGCAGTATTTTGGTCCTGCTTGGAAAGGGTTAAATGAGTTAATGCTTTATTTAAATTATGGTCAAGCTAAAGGTAAGCAAAGATCTCCAGCAGCATCCTGAAGTGTTTATTGGACATTTGCTGCATCGCGAACGTCTACGATTCTTGTCAGAAAGAAGCATTGACTAAATCTTCGATAAAGTCACATATATTTATACGCATTTCCATATTTAATCCTCCGATTAGTTTTAAAATAACATGTTTAAAAAAAACACCAAAAAATAAAAGTTTCGATTGTTGACGGTAGCACTCTTTCCACCATTTGACCGTTTTAAACTTTTCCTTATTAAAGAGAAAACTGTAATCATGGAAATGACCGTTATTTTAATTTGAAACTTTAAACTCGAAAACTTTCGCTGGAAAGGAAGTAGAAGAAGAAGAAATTATTTTAGTTTTGGTCTGCATAGCGGAGGGTACTCAACGTAATTGCCGTCATTCAACTTGTTTTGAAGTCTGTTTTGTCATCGTTTACACTCTAACGACACACTTCATCTTCATTACATCGCCTCCAGTAAAACGATGCATTTTCTTTAAATGTAAACCGTTAAAAAAGATTTAAGATTTTAAACGGGTGTTCCGAAAAAAAAAAATCCGGATGGACCCTTGTTTCAGAAAGTCTGAAACAGCATTTATTATAAAAAGGGAAAACTTAGGAGAAAAAGATAATAGGAATTTTCTTTTTCTTTATGTAAATTTTATAGGTATTCGGCCATGGGATATAAAATAATAAGTCGTAACATAAAAGAAAATAGTTTTATTTTACCGTATCGACCGCCATCGCTTTTTGGGAAAAAAAAGGACTTTATGAAATTTTAAAAATGTGAGAGGAAAATTTTTTGCTAAAAGCATAAGAATGTTCTTTTCTTTGCCCGCAAAAGATGCTAAAAATTTAGTACTCATTAATTTTTTTTTTTAATGAGTAGTGTAAAAAGGTATTAATTCCTGTTTCTTCTAAGAGACCTTGCAACCGTTGCAGAGGAGAGATCCATTAAATTCTTGGTTTATAAAATTTTTGAACGTAATTTCAGGTTCAGAAATGTAAAGTCTAAAGTTGGTATTCATTTAGGTTATATTTAGGAATTGCAGTACCGGGAGTATCGGAACTGGTTCCAATACCTGTTCCGGTTCCCGTAATTTTAGTATTCCTATAGATTAGACAAAAAAAGGAAAAAGGTTAAATTAAACGCAAAAACTAACAAGCAGAGAAAAAAAGACAAGTTTTTTCTTGCATGGTTCGGTCTTGGTGAGTAACAATGTGTCGCAGGTGCGCTATCACTTGATTTCTTTTTGTGAAATGCCGACCTAACTAATTCTCAGAAATTTGGATTTTGATTCTTGATTTCTTAAAGTTACTTGTTTTATATTTTATGCAACTAAAGAAGAAACATTTTCGAATTAAAATTCAATTTAAGAAAAAGTTTGCTTGATAAATTAAAAATTTAAGCGGCAAAAAAAGAATTATTTTTAATTGGTTGGTTGGTTGTTAAGAACAACAACAATTGGACCTAAGAGGTCATTTAAGTATTACGTAAGCACATATGGGGGAAAGGGAGTCTGGGTAGTCGAAAATTATGCTTGCGTAATACTTGAATGGCCATTAAATAGCAAAGGAAAATAAACCTTAAGGTATTACAAACGTTTTTGATATACAAAGAGAGTTAAATCCAATTATATAGCCCAACCTGTCAACAGTTTGGAGTTTAATTATATGGATTTCATGGAAATCAATTATGAATTTTGAAATTAGTTTTCGGGTTTTGAAACAGGGCATCGATTGATGTTAACAATTGCAGACACGTGTCGATCTATTAATTTGGGTAGATCATCTTCAAGGGTCGTCATGAAAATGATCTACATAAATTAATAGATCAAGACATGTCAGCAATGTATTAATTTGTTATAATCAATCTATGTCCTCATCAAAACCGGTAAACTAATTTCATAATTCGGTCGGAACGAAAACCAGTCTCAATTAAGACTTTGTTAACAAAATTTTAGAGCTCTAAAAACGTTTTGCCTTACAGCTAAAGCCATAAATTTTCATCTTTATTCATTTTTTTTCTGTTAAAAAATCGTACAGTAGGGGCCACTCAAATATTACATCAGCACAGTAGCGGGAGGGGGGAAGGGGTACTTGAAATGCTGACTTTTGCTGACAAGAAAGGGTGTTCATTCTTACGCCTGACGTAAGGATTTTATCGTGAGGGGAAAAAATTTTTGCTCAAAGCAAAAAAATTTAAAGTTTTCCTCGACTAAAAAAAAAAAAAAAAAAAATCAAGTCAATTTATGTAGGGTTTTCCAGGGCCAAAAAAAAAAAGGGTTTTTATGTGTGCCAGTAGTTATTAATATTAAAACGAACAGGGGAGGGGGAGGGGAGGGGTTATTCAAAATCTGATGTTATTAAAGAAGAGGGGTACTTTGCGATACTGATTTTTGCTGACATGGGGAGAGGGGATCAAAAATTGTCAAATATTATATCAAATATTTAAATGGTTCCTTGACCTTTACAAAAAAAAAGCACAACTCTTTCCATTAATGTTTTCGCAACAATGTGTTTATTCATCGCAAAAAAAAAACATTTCTTAGAATGAGCTGAGTAGCTTTTAGACGGAAAACCCTCCCTCAATAATCTTTTAAGTCTGAAAAAATTGTTTTCCCAAATAATTTAACAAACTCCATCTCTTCAGGCTTCTTTTCATTCTCCGATAATTCTAAATAAAAGAATAGCGGCATTATAATAATACTACAGTAACAATAAAAAATACTTTGAAAATTCTATTTATATTCCCCGCTGAGAAATATATCTTCCGAGATTATTCCAAGAATTTTTTTTCTCCCATATACGGAATTTTCTAGAATCCATCACGTTAATGTCAAAAGTTGCATGCAGAGAACGACAAACGTAACTCTTTTTGCTTTCATTTTCCTCGCATTCGATTACTTATATTACGTTCCAATATTATTCGTAAAATTCCTTTTCTTGGAATTAAAATTACAAATGAAAAATCATATTTTATAAGTAAATCCATAAGATTGGTTTTTTTTTTTTTTTTTTTTTTTCTTTTCGCTGGAAAAAAAATAATTTTTTTTTATACCACATACATTTTTATTTTATTTTATTTATTTTCTACTTTCCCGTATATTTCCACAATTTAACTCGCCAGTTTCTGATCTCATAAAATCTCATGATCCAAAAAATAATCAATCCTTTCCTTTCATTTTCTCATCGGAAACCTAATTTCTGTCGGTGACGTATCCGACCCCATAAATAGATATTCGATTTTAATAGAAAAACCTTCGGTAAAGATATAAAATAAAACCCGTTTTTTTCGGAGGAAAAAATTAAATCAAAATCAAATTCCACCCACATTTTATATTGTTTCAACAATCCAAAAAAAGTTTTTCTAGAGAACGAAAAAAGAAAAAAAAAATCGTCATCTGGGTATCGCTTTTCTAAAAAAAAAAGTAAAAAAAAAAAAAAAAAAAATCCGCTCTCAAACGAGCCGGGTATTATAGATTAAAAAAACTTTTTTTTTTTTGTATAAATTCGTCTCTGGGCTTTCATCCTCTTGTAACGACTTGTGTAGACAATAAAAACCCGTATTTTTTTTTTTTTTTTTTTTTTTTAAATATACGAGTATGTGGGAACTCTTTTGTTCATAGATGTAATAATGCGAAAACGATAACACCCGGGGATGAATTATTAATTCGCGATATTCATGTAATTTATGTGCCGACAAGTAGATCCCGATGTCAACTTTGTCGGAATTTTCTTCGGCTGTCATTAAAATGCAGTTTAACGGATATTATATTTCAATAAGGGAAAGCGCGGGTACTGAAACATTTTCTCGCGAAAAAGCTTTGACAAATGTTTTTGAAAGCCCGTATACTACACTTTTGTGTTGAAAAAAAAAAAAAAAAGATAAATTTGTTCCGCTCTGTTAAAAAAATGGAATATATTTATTTTGATGTTTTTTTAGACAACTAGACCGATACGAATCGGTTCAAAAGATTTTCTTGGAAATAAAAAATTCCAGGTAAAACCCTTTGGGGTGTATTTTTTTTTTTTTTTTTTTTTTTTTTTTGAACATTGATCGGATTTTTTTTTATTTATTTAGCAAATGACTTTTGAATTTGGGATTAAACCAGATCGGAGGGAAAAATCAAAGTATTAATTGGAAATCAATTTATGAAAGCGGTGTACCGAAAATGCATTCTAATGGTAATTCAACGCTCTTTGGTAAAGCGGCGTTCACATTTATAACCGAGGGGCAAAACCCGAAAAAGCGATTTTCTTCTGCTCATGAAAACTCTTGTCAAACCGATTTTAATCGGCCCGGAATGACATTTTGACGCTAATAAATCGTTCGTTGGAAAAACCATACGTCGATAATTAGGGTTGCATGCAATTTTCTCGTTTGCTCGATCTTTTTATTAATGGCTTAATTAACAATCGGTTTGGATCTCCCGCAAAATTCAAATACATAATATGAATTTTCCCTCCAGATGAAAATATTCACACATTGCACGTTTGATAATAAATAAATTGTTCGACAACAACGCGGAGCCGTGAGAATAAATTTATGTATTTATGTAAAATTAGCATTTCCAGGAAAACCACCTTGTTCTTTTCTTTCTTCCTGAAAATAAAAGACGAGGAAAACGAAGAATTTCTCGAGAGCTATTTCTTATCGTCCATTTAAATATGAAAATTAATTATATTATATTATAAAGCACGGTGATGAAAGACGGGCTGGAAATAAGTTCACGTCAAGTTTCTCTTGAGAATTTTCAAATCAAGACGATCAATTCATCAAATTCAACGGCATTTATCAACCAGAAAGAGTATTTTTACACTTTCCAGAATCTTTTAGCGTTTCCCGTGAAATTCGTACAATACGAATTTCTTTTCTTTCCTTTTATTTTCTTTTCCATGCCGGTTGTATATAAATCGAGACTGACTTAATAATATATTTCAATACAAGGAATGCAAACGACGAAATTGCCCGTGAAGACCCGAGTTTTAAGCCCGAGGGCCATAAATTAGTCAGAAGAGCAAGTCGTTTGCATTTCTTGCATCAAAAGATATTTTTTATCACAAAGTATGGCGTAAAATAGTCTGTAAAAAAAATGCCCAGGGCGGAAAAGTGGGCTTTTCCGTACTGTGTGATGAAATAATTATTTTGCAGAAATTCTATTATGGCTCACCATTACCTATCGAATACTTTGTTGGAAGCTCAAAACATTTTCCATTTTTAGTTAAGAAATGTATAGTATGCTCTTAACCCACGTAACCAGTTTCATTTTCCAACACTTACCTGAAAAAAGAAAAGATATGATTAAACATATTGCAATAGATAATATTTTGAATGTTTGTGAGACTTTCATTTCAAGTCGAAGAAAAATAATAGATGCCCGAGAAAGTTATAGCGGATCCCTAAAACGCTCAAAACTGTGGCATCAAAATGGTTTTACACAGAAAAAAATATTATGTAATTATGTTAAAATCGGTCTACACAAATTTTTTTCTGTTGTTTTTTCCGAAAGGTAGCCTAAACATAAAAATAAAACAACATAAAAATTATGTAGGCCGATTTTGATATAATTGTGTTAATTTTTACATAAAATTTTTTACGGTGTACGATATCATAAAAACGTAAAAAAATAAGACTGGTCTAAAATGCAACCTTTCTATAAGTAGGACGATCATTTATTCGAAAAAATTAAACAAAATAAAAAATTAGACACCATATTTAAATGTTGGGGTTTATTCTAGGACACTTTATAACGCGACAGTTTATAACGGTCAGTTGGTAACAGGACATTTAATAAGGCTACCAAACAAACTTCTAGCCAAAAAAATGTAAAAATGTAATTAAAAAATTCATTTTTTTTTTCGTACATAACCATTCATTTTGACCCACCCTACCCTGCAGCATTCACTTTATTCAGATGAGATAGATGTGTTGTATCAGCCTTTGAAATCCGCATTTGCGAAACGCGGAATGAGACTCCCAGTCGGGGTCGTACATATATTACGTAAGCATATTTAGGGGGGGGAGGGGGTCCAGTCAATGCTTACGTTGCTTACGAAGGGGAGGGGGGGAGTCTGTAAAATCTTACGTAAGCATTCATATATACATATTTTTTAACCAATGGATATAAAAATCGATTGGAGTAATAAAATAAAAACAAAACAAAACTGAAAAAAAAATAATAAAAATTTCAAACCATTTAAAATGAAGTAAAATCATAAAAAATGAGGAAAATCTTAAAAAAACTAAATTTAAAGGGATTTTAAGGAAAGAAAAATATTACGTAATATTAGGGGGGGGGGGGTCCTCCAAAATCTTACTTTGTCTTACAATGGGGGGGGAGGGGGTCAAAAACTGTCAAAAAAATGCTTACGTAATATATGTACGACCCCTTCAAGCTCTTCGACTTGAAAAAACAAACGTTAAAGCTTGATATTCGTGACATGGCACAAAACAACCCATGTGATGCCATCACAAAAACACATAACGACCAATGACATAAATTATTACGTGATGTGATCACACAAAAACCAAAAATGGCAATCGATTAAGTCATTTTTTTTGTTTCCAAGACTAAAAACCTAAATACATGAAAAACTCTCCATTCTTCAATTAACTTTGTTTCTTTTTTTTATAGCATTGTTTCCGGTCTTTGATAACGTGTTATTACCGTTATATATTTTCTTTTAATTTTACGGTTGACTTATTAACGCTTTTCCTTGTCCGAAAAAAAAATCAAATAAAAAATAGGTGGGGTTAGTGTGTCGAAATATAAATGGTTTGCCCTGATTTTCAGCAGTGAAATTCTAAGAATCGTTTTATTGAAAATACCAACACACTTGAATGATCTTTATAAACTTTCAACAAATTAATGAGCTTTCTACAACACGCTCTTGATAAATTTTCGCAGAAATCAGGAAACAGGGCACCAAAAGCAGATAAACCCTTTATTCCACTAAGGTACCCCATCTGGGGAGCATGATCGAAAAGTGCCGAAATTGAAATTCTGCTTTAATGGTGACAAAATAAAGCTATTGAATTATTAAATATATATATTTCAAATATTAGGTCAAAGGCCACGCCAGGATTTTGAATTTTTTTTTTCCATTTTTGTAAAACTGCGGCGGGATGGCCGCCGACGGCCGCCATCCAACATCAAAAAATCATGGGTGCATTAGTGCAACAAAATAATATCTGCTTCTGATATCCTTTGAACATTTTTAACGATAAATAGTATTGCATCTTTAGTATCTCCGAGGCAGAGGTAGGGAGCATTAGAGTGAAATTTAAACGTAAGCAACCAAAAAATCTGGATCGTGGATATATTTCCTGGAAAACCAATTCACTAAATCCGTGAGCGAGAAAATCTCTCCGTATCAACACACCGCAAACGCAGTCGAAAGATTTACATTCCAAAAGCGGTTTCTGTCCATTAGCGTTCAAAACTCTTTCGAAAAAAAAAAAAAAAAAAAAAAAAGGCGTTAAGTAAAATACCAGATCGGTCCGTAACCGAAACTTTCTAATTCTTTCCTCACCGTGCGAAATTCGGGAAAAGCAAGAGACGCGTTTTCACTCCTTCCCTCAAACCTAATGACGCTAGTGACAGAATAAAGTAAAAAGACGTATGAGGGAGAATTTTCCTTAACTTTAAAAAGATTTCTGTGGATTTTAAATAAAAAAGCTTTTTTACTTCAAAATAAATCTTACTCCTTTTTTTTTTTTTTTTTTTTTTTTTTTTTGCCAGATGGACTTAATCCTAACAAGTTGAACGAAAGATAAGGAAGTTTTTTTTTTCTTCCTAAAATTACCCGTATCTACTTTTCCCGGTTATAGAATACTTGCGGATAAAACTAAAATTGCAAATGAGTCAGCAAAGATTTTCTTCTTTTTTCCGCAGCATGTTAAAGGAAATAAAAATCGTCTGTGAGGTTATACGCGACGTTAAATTCTGTTTAAGCTTTGATTCAAAGTGAGATAATGAAAGAAAATAAAGTAACTTTTTTTTGTCTGTTTTACCTTTTTGGTTTATGGTCTTTTTTTTTTTTTTTTTTTTTTTTTTTGCCCCGGTTGACGGAATAAACACGAGGGAAACATTTTCATAAAACAAGGAGATTAACAACAAAGAGAAATTTCATTAAGGTTTTCGTAGGATCTAAAAAAACTTTGTTGACAAGAATCTGCCATGACATGACGGTTTTCTGAAATGAAATTCAAAAAGGTCTTGTATAAAATAAATATAAACGGTTATGATGCCCTCCAGATGTAATGGTAAAAAGAATTTTTGACCCCTTCTCCTTTTCCTTGCGACAAAAAAAAAAAAAAAAAAAAAAAAAAAAAAAAAAAAAAAAGAACAAAAACTCAAGTGGGAGCAACACAAATTGTAGTGACAGGATGATTTGTTAAACTGTTTATAAATTTCTGGAAGCTAAATATTTTGGGTTGAGAAATAAGGATCATTCATCATTATACGCACTGCTTGTATTATCGGAATTTCCCGTTTTTAAAATTTATAATGAAAGGAAGATGCTTCACGTCGGTTTAGCTTACGGGTTTTTGAAACTAGACGAGAAATTACAGCTGAAGTGCCGAGAGTAACAGCGGAAGGACTTTCCCACAGTTTTCGGTTTCACACCTCTTTTGGAACGACGCCGAGACGAATTTGTATGCTCGCCAACCCGGAAACTCACCCTTATGGAACGGATGTTTTAAAGCAAAAAAAAAAAAAAAAAAAAAAAAAAAAAATATTGCGAGTAAATCTTATTTTTAAATTCAGGACGTCGGTTAAACCGGTGTTCTGTAAAAAGGATAAAATGGTTCAGTTTAATTTTACGTCATTGACGCAATAGTAAATTTTTTGGCTAGATTTGACTGACGCAATTTCGCGATGGAAGATGCTTTGCATAGATGCAAATGAGGATCTACATTTTGAGTACCGTAAACTGGGGTGAGATTGACCGCCCGGGGCGAGATTGACCGGTCTAAAAAAAGTTAGTAACCACGGTTAAATTATGTTTTCTTTAAATAAAATTACTAGAGGATTTCCCTTTCTTTCCCCTCTAACAATCAGCTTTTAAAAAATTCAGCCAGAACTACCTTTTTTTAGGCCGGTCAATCTCGCCCCAGGCGGTCAATCTCACCCCAGTTTACGGTAATTACTGACCGTGGGTGCAAGTGACACCCGCCCCTTGCGCTACTTTCGTTTCGATCCTGGGACATTTGGTCACAAATTTTTCGTACCTAGAACTTTTTGTCACAGGGTCACAGGCAGAATGTCACTTACCTTTTTTGTCATAATGTACTTTTAGTTGCACATTTTTTTTTTGTCACACGGGTACATTTTGACATTATTGTACTTGACGTCACATTAAATATTTACTCCCAATACATTTTATGCCACGTTAAATACTTTAACTTTTTGTTAAAAGAAGAAGTAAATACAGTATATTAATAGAAAAAAAATTTGAAAATTGTAAAAGTTCCAAAAAAAGAAATTATTTAAGAAAGAAAGAGCATTCTAAAACTTGCCAGCGGAATTGTGTCCTGATGTCCTTCAATATTTAAGCTCCTCTTCAGGGTGCTTCATTTTTTTTAAAATTTTGAGATGTTGGGGGGCATGTCAAAAATCTGCTTCCTTCAAGCTTAAAACCTGAATTTTTATTTAAGCGCTTAGTGGCCCCCCAAGGCCACTTTAGCTTTTAAAAAATTGGGCATCAAGGTCTTTTTATCTCAATTTTTTTACCCGATTTTAAAGGCTTACAAAATTTTTTGAAAACGTGTTTTCTTATGTTTTCAGGGTCGTAGAAGACGGATTTCACTATCCCGAATTTTTCCGATTAACCCCTGTGACGTCATTAGCGTTTTTATCGAGCTTATACCTGATTCTTCCGACTGAAATTCTGCTTAGTCTCGATTTTGGAGCCCTGAAAATTTTTTCATTTTATTGGTACCGCTCATACTTATGCAAAAATACCCGTAGAACACGAATTTTACCATCCCGATTTTTCCCGATCAACGCATGAGTAGGGGTATAAAAGTAAATTTGTTTTTTTGGGCAAAAATGAATTTTTTTGCCAAAAAAATGGCAACAACTCTTCATTAGTTCGATTTAGGGGCCCTGTTCAATGGCATTTTTTTAATCAGGACACTCTAATTAATAAGGACCTTTTGTGTTTCGAATCAATTTCCAAAATATCTTTACTGTCGAAAATTCTACCAGCAATTTTTTTGAAGTTTTAAATTTTTACGTCAATCGAAGTAAAAAATTTGTAAAAATTGAAAGTATGCAAAATGTCGCCGTGACAAAATGTAACGTAACGAATTTCACCCTTGTGACAAAATGTATTATGTGACCAAAAGTTTCTATGACAAAAATATTAGTGTGACAAAATGTCCCAGGTACGAAGCTTCCGAGACTAAAAGTCCCAAAAGGTTTGTTTCTTAATCCTTTAAGCAGTTCGCTCACATATCAATACGAGGAAATAAATGTTGAGTATTAAATGTAGCGTATTTTCACCCGGACCATCAATGACCAAAAATACGCATCGTTATTTTTATTGGCAATCTCATTGGGTTACGCGTATAGTAATTCAGAGGAAATATACGACCAATATTTTTTTAAGAATCTTCAAAAACTTAATAAAAGCTCCAGTCCTTTAAACCAGCTCTAAAGCAATAATAATAAGCTTTTCGATTAAACTACAGGCTTCCCTCACATGCAACAGAATAAAAAATTTCAATTCTATATTAAAAAAATAAATAATACTCCATTTTGCGTATTCATTGCCCAGAGATGATTGCAGCCCTGCAGTGTTATCGTTTCATTGATATGCTTCGTAAACATTTTTTTAATGAGTTTTCCCATTTAAATTCCTCGATTCTGCTTAGAATTTAAAAATAACAATAAATAACGCGTTTTTCCCTTTTTTTTTCTAATACATAGATTTATTCGCGAATATTACGGCAATTTTCAGATGAACAAGTTTATCAAGTGTCCTTGAAAAAAAACAAATGCCTTAAGAGATAGAAAAAACGGAAGTGTACTAAAAATATTTTATGGGAATTCTTAAAAACAAAAAAAATACCTCGGCGTCGGGTTGGTTTTTTTATCTCTCGACCTAGGGTCGATTTTTAAGATTTCAATCTCTGATCTATAAAGTTATTGCAGATTCGATTACCCTCTCAGTCATCAAACTGACTTTTCCTCCAGTTTCTTTTTTTTATACGATTTATAATTTGCGTTAGCCATAACTCTTTCGCTTTACTTTTTTTTTTTTTTTTTTTCAGTAGAAAGGTTTATTGCCGAGTTTCAGAGTCATCTCGATGATGGAGAATTTTTTATGTATTTTAAATTATGAACGTTTCATTCGCTATCTTCTATACAGTCCTTGAACTTTTTTCTTACAAGTAAGAAGAGATATTTTTAACTTTTCTAATATCAATCCTCTAAAGGAAAAAAATCAAATCCAGAAAAAAAAGGTAAAACTTTAATAAGTTATCTCATAAGTTGTATAAGCAAGTGGGAAGAGCGCATCGATGTACACACTAAAAAATATTATGTAATTATGTTAAAATCGGTCTACACAAATTTTTTCTGTTGTTTTTTCCAAAAGGTAAACATAAACAAAAAACAACATAAAAATTATGTGGACCGATTTTAACATAATTATGTTAATTTTTACATAAAATTTTTTACTGTGTATAAACATCATTTTTAAGGCGTTTTCATTTTCTTCCATAAAATTTATCTGCAAGATCTTTAATTTTGATGCTTGGTAATCCATCGAGTCTAGGTCATCAAAGTCAATAAAAAAAATATTTTTGGGTGAATCCGCGACCTTGCAATACTGACCTTTTGCAGTTATTGAAGTATAAATAATAGAGGAGTAATGAAGATTTTTACGGTAAACAAACCAAACCCTGATAGGGGGCTGTCGGGTGGTATCTCGGTAACCGGTTATTAAATATTCCCTTTTCATATTAAGGTCGTTTATTAAACAATTCGAAGCAGGTCGCCAATTCATCACCAGAACAGCAGCAGACAGATAGGCAGCAGTGCTGTCAAATCATCCAAAACAAAAACGGTTCGGTTCAATTTTTTCAGTAAACTGATTTTTTTTTTTTTTTTTTTTGTTTCGGGTTCTGGGTTTTTTTCGGTTTCGTTTCTTGAAAATCCCCGGTTCGACGGTTCAGTGTTTAAAAAAACGTTTTTTAATCAGTTCGGTTTGATCCTTTTTTTTTCTCCGGAAAAAACCGAGGTTCAGTTCTGTTTGCCAATACTGGCCATAACCACCTACCGGATTTAAGAGGAGGCTTCACGGAATACAAGAAGGAATGGCTGTTTTGTCGAATACTCGATTTACAATGAAAAAATCCAAATTTTAGGTATCTAACGAACTCCTCTGATATATCCCGGAAATTTTAGTGCAAGTTTCAACTTGTCGAAAATGTATGGACGGCGGGAAAATAATTTCAAAAAAAATTGCGGTCAAAAATCTTTGATTTTGTTTTCCTGGTTTTTGTTTGCTTGGAACAAGTTGAAACTTGTACCAAAAATACAAGAAGAAGTCAAAGGAGTTCGTTAGATACCTGAAATTCGATTTTTTTCCCCCGTAAATCGAGTGTTAAACAAAACAGTCATTCCTTCTCGAATTCCGTGAAGCCTCCTCCTTCGCCGTAAAAATTCTGCTTGTGCTCTGCTCATTATTTGTATAAGTTCCTGCATACATAGTCGTACCTAGCCGAACTTTTAAAAATCCTCACGAACGGCATATTAGTCACTTTTTCAACTTCATTCAAAAAATACTTTTTTTTTTTGCGCTTTATTTAAAAAAAATATTTTAACAGGAATTCAAAGTTCAGAAATGACTTTTAAAATACCAGCTAGATCCTCCTACTGCGTGACAAGAATAAAAATAAAATAAAAAAAAGAATCTCGGAAAAGACACCCGAGAAATCGACGAAGCGTATTATTACAAAAGAAAGAAGGGGTGAAGGGGGCGAAAATCTCGGAAATCGGACAGTGAAAATGTCCGGTGACCGAATTCTCAACCTTGCGAAAATCAAACATCTCTCTGGGTCAAAGGAAATAATATATTTCCATATAAATAGATCTTTTCTTATATCCCAAGTTTAACTCAACCGGAAAGAAAGACCCGGGTGTTATTCGAAGAAGAGGAAAATTTCCAAGGAAAACGAAAATAATATAATATAAAATAAAATAAAAGTAAAAATCCCATTCAAAGATTTCTGAGAAAGTATTAAATTAAATGAAAAAGAATGCAATAGCCGGAGAGAAAAAGAATGCAATAGCCGGAGAGAAAAAAAATGATATCTTAAACAGAGAGTAACAATCAAATAATCTTACGAATGACAGGAGAAAAAGAAAAAAAAGATCGCCTTTTCTTGTCGTTTAATCGTTTCCGTTTAAATGGATCAGTGACGGAAGTTTTGATGTCATTATCTGCTTCTAAAATCAAATTCCTTTAAACTTTTTTTAAAATATTGAAAGTTGAGCGTCGAAAATAATAATGAAAAAAAAAATGTCATATTTATTGTCTCATATAAAAGTTTTGCTATTTTTCCGTTTAAAAAAAAATAGGTTCTGAGATAGAAAAAAGAAAAATAAAAAATAAATAAAAACACTGAGGATGCTCTCCCTTTATTTCAGTAATATCATTACCTGAAATCGATTGGAAAACCTTTCGCCTCGCTATTGTTTCCTCACCTTTTAAAGGTCAACAGACTCAAAAAGGTAAAAGAAAAAAGTTTCCGGAGTTACACCGAAATAATCGGGCGATGAAAACCGATTTCCATACATGCATGTTATAGGGATTCGCAGGAAATCGGTCGTTTTTTTTTTTTTTTTTTTTTTTTAAGTTAAAGAACTTTTAAGAAAACCCAACTATCTAAAAATATGCGCTGCAGAGAGAAAATTCACGGAAAACAAGTTAGACAGACGCATGGATTCAGGGTTGCCAGGTCTAAAATTACAAATGTGGTACATCTCAAGGTTAGATAGTGGTACGCTCATAAGCTAAACATTGGGGAAATATTTTTTTTGGTGGTAAAGGGTACCACTATCACGGACTCAATAGTGGTACCCCATAAACTAAACATAGAGATCTTTTCTTCAACACATAACGGTACATGTACCATCATGGTGGTGCATCTGGCAACCATGCGCATGGAAGCTCTAAAGGCGGGTACTATGAAACTGGTCTACTGTGAAACCGGTCTACTGTTTTTTAGACCAGTTTCCGTAGACCAGTTTCACAGTAGACCACTTTCACAAATTTTTAATGCTAAATGGTGAAACTGGTCTAAAACAAATTTTTAAATGGAAGATGGAAAAAAAATCTAAACGAAGGAAAAACATTTCAAGGCAGCCCTGTACCCAGAAAGTGTTTTTTTTTTTCTATATTAGGCTTACGTAGACTTAGAAAAGTGTCCGCCCTGGCCATTGTCTTTGTGCCCCCCCTAGTCTCATAAGCAAAATATAATATCACATTTCTGGTTACAGGGCTGTTTCAAGGACGTTGTAAGAATGTTACCTTAATTGGTGTTACAGTTAATAAGTTGAACAAAAATCCATTTAAATTAAAAGTAAAAGGAGTACTTTATTTCATATGAATGTATTTTGCTACTTTGTAAAGAAATGCAAGTTTGAAGACAAGGAGCACTCAGCGGTTTTAATTTTTAATTTTATAATTCCTTTCACGCTAGCCAGCACTAGCAAAATACATTCGTACCGAATAAAGTACTTCTTTTTATTTTTCACTTTTAAAAATGGATTTTTGTTCAACTTATTAACTGTTACACCAATTAAGGTAACATTCTTACGTATTCGTCCTTGAAACAGCTCTATAGCCAGAAATGTGCTTTTATATTTAGCTTAAGAGACTAAGGGGGGCACAAAGACAATGGCCAGGGCGGACACTTTTCTAAGTCTACGTAAGCCTAATGTAGAAAAAAAAAACACTTTCTGGGTACAGGGCTGCCTTGAAATGTTTTTCCCTCGTTTAAATTTTTTTTTCCATCCTCAATTTAAAAATTTGTTTTAGACCAGTTTCACCATTTAGCATTAAAAATTTGTGAAAGTGGTCTACTGTGAAACTGGTCTACGGAAACTGGTCTAAAAAACAGTAGACCGGTTTCACAGTAGACCAGTTTCACTAGACCCCTAAAGGCTCATTGTATATTGCTATGCGTCGACTGTCAAGTTTGAAGTTTTTAATGGCATGTCTAATTTTACATATTCGAGTTTAAAACTAATATTGTCCAGTTCCAACTTGAACATGGTCAAGTTGCAACCCGCCAGTATTTATTTTCGAGTTTAAACTTGACAATGTCAGGTTCAAAATTGACACTCGACAAAATATCAATAAACAAGGAGCCTTCAGGACTTGTGTACAAGCGTGATAACATGAGAAATTAATAACCAACTGATTATTAATTGCCTTGTGTTCACTCTTAAAATGAATTGCATTTTTAACACTATGAATTCTGTACTAGGCAAGTCAACTGAGCTATGTCCATCACAATCGTGCATGGAGATATACTATTTTGAACCGTTGCAGCTCGAAACCGGTACAGGCAGCGGTTCAAAAGAGTATATCTCCATTCACGATTGTGATAGACAAAGCTCAGTTGAAATGCCTAGTACAGAATTATTCTGAAAGCCGGTCATTTAAGAATGTTTCGTGTGACGAAAATCATATATATGATGATAGGCAAATATCTGGCACTGGTAAGAACGTTTTGGAATGGGTACCAACTGGCCAACTAGTCTGGGTACCAACAGAGCCCAAATTTACGGAAAACATATTAGACAATCAATGGAAGCCCTAAAGGTTCAATGTTAATTGCTAGCTAGTCGCCGACTGGGGACTGCCCAGTTTGAATTTGATAATGGCAAGTTCTAACTTTACATAGACGAGTTTAAACCTGATATTGTCAAGTTGCAACCCGCCAGCATTATCCTATCCAGCAAGCTGGGCCGTCTTATTGGATAGGAACTTGGATAGGTTGACTTGTTGGACACAGGTTGACAAGAAAATCTTCGCCGATTGGCGGAGAGCTACTGGCAGTTCATTTACAATGCGAAGGTAGGAATTCAGCTCTTGCAAAGCTCGAGGACTAGAGAGGAAATAACAACAGGAACTAGAAGACTCTAGGTGTAAAATCTACGTCGGTCACGTAAAAACAAGGCGCGGCGTCTAAACAAAACGTCGCGTCGTTCAATACGATTAAGTTTCAGACGGATGTAATAATGATTCTTTGTCTCAATAGTACCGTAATAGAAAATCAGGAGAAAGAAGCTACGTTTACAAAAAAAAGGAAGTAAGAAAGAAAACATCAATAAGGAAGTAAGTCAGCCCAGAGTTTTTTTAGAAAACGCTCAAGAGGGCAAAACACGCAACACAAACATTTAAGACTTATCCCATAGATTGATGCAAAAAAAAAAAAAAAAAAAAAAAAAAAAAAAAAAAACAAAAAACAAAAAAAAAAAAAAAAAAAATGGTTCGAAACTGAAGCGGATACCGAGATCAGGATGTAAAAAAAACTGAGATCTAAATTACTTGCTTTAGCTATATTGCTGTGCCAAAGCGTAATTTTCTAGCTAGATCATGTTGGTCCATTTCGTTTGAAGCCAACTGGGATTCATACTTTTATCAGGTCGGCAGCCAGCCAGAGTCGCTAGGATGGCCAGAAATGGGCTAGAAGGCCTTTTTATATCGAATGAAAAATAGCGGAAATAGGTGGGCAAAAGTATTTTCCTCGAATAGGCAAAATTCACGTTACATGACTACTGAGCTGACCAACACAGATGTAGACGTTTCCAACATGGAAAGAATTAAAAAAGTTTAGATTTTTACAAAAGTAAATCCGTTTAGCTTTGCAAAAGTTTTCAGCCCTTGTTATATAGAGAGGACATAAAACCAAAAGAAAAAATTTAGCGAGTTTGGATGTTATTCTAAAAAGTCCAAGGATAAAAGAGTACCATACAATTTCATATTTTTTGAATATTTTAAAATTCATTACTAAACTTCGATTAGAAATATGTTGGGAAAAAAAAGAAGTCCATTGTATTACGGAAACAAAGAAAAAAAAATCATTCCTTGCATATTAATACGTATTTCGTTTTAAAACGTCCCAAGTTAAACAGAAAACAGTAGACTCCACCTCACTTTCTGAATGCGAAATATTAGCTTCCATGTGTACATTAAAGAATAAGAGAAAAAACTTTTTTCTCCTTTTGAAAAAAAAAAAAAAAAAATCCGCGGTTGTTTGCGTTCTCTAGTTTAAATGAAAAAAAAAAAAATTGCTTTGATTTTTACCCGAAGGAATTCTCTGCATTATGGACGAAAGAAGAAAAAAGAAAAACAGTTTTTTTTAAATAAAGGAAAAAAAGGAAATTTTTCAAAAAAAAAAAAAAATCTGCGAAAAAATATATAATCTCCACGCTCGGATTCTCACAAAACCCTGAAAATAATTCGATTTAAAATGTCACAAAATCCGTTTTAAAAGGTCCACAGGGAAAAGTAGGATATATTACGTACGAAAAGCGACCGTTCGGGCCTGTTTGAAAATTTAAAACGTTTAAAGCCCTAGGTAGACCTCTAACTCTGATTATTTCCCTCGTCACTTTAATGAATATTTGATATTTTCGGAACGAATTGGTATTTCGAATTTTTAATATTGCTTGACAAACAAAAAATTTTCCAACCTTTCGGATCTCCCCAGTCGGTGCTTGTCCACACTTCATGCGCACGGTAGTTGGAATGACAAGTAAATGCTGAAAAAACTGTCTAATTCACGCTCCTGGGCCAAAGGTCTCCATACCCCAAAATCGGTATCCTTTAAATGCTGATAATTTATTTTCAACAAGCTCAATATAAGTCATACAGGGGGAATTTTTGAACGAGAAAAACTATGATGAAGTCCATTTTTTTGTTTGAAAAAAATCAAAAACCGGCCAAGTCACTTCACTCTCCCGAAAACGGAACGTTCAAAATCATTGTCTCCTTGAAAACTCGCTAACTTAATTTTAGAAATCTTAATGTGGCAAAATTTTTCTGTCTAAGAAATTATTTTAAAACATGAGTTTATTTGCTTTATTTTAATTTCATTTTTTTTTTCGCCAGATGAATACCAAAGGCTACAAACAAAGCTTAGAGCGGGGACTGCGGATCGTAAAGTCATTACGGATTGAAGGAGAAAGAGGAAAAGCTATTAGCAAGGAAAATGATGATTTTCTCATTCGTAGAAGGCTCCCTTCTCACGTTTTCTTTTAAAATGGAAATGAGATGCCAGATCTTCCAGACCGTCTCTTGACCGAATTTTCGTCAAAAACCTTTTTGTAATGACGTAATAGCAGAACAATTCGTTGGAGTTAACAAGATTAGGGAAAACGTCTTTCTGATCGTCCAAAAATGTATAACAATTTTTTCCCTTCTTCTTAATTTCATTTTTTCCTTCTTTTTAATGACTCCATCCGGCTCTTAATGAGGCGGGTGAATCATATTAAAATCGATTATTGTTGCTGTTATAACTTCATTTTCTTTCGAAAATCTACACTCTATAATATTTTGATTACATTAAAAAGTTCAGAAACAGCTGAGCATTTTATAAGAAGATATCGTTTAACGATTGAGTGATCCTTTCTTTTTTTTAAATTTTATTTTTAAACTGATTCGATACTTTTTTTCATCTTCTATCCCGTTACCTTTATTTACAAATATTTTTATCTACTGGGGTTTTCATACTTTCAAACTGCCACTACCTTGGACGAAATAGAAAAAAAAATAAAATACAAAATACAAAAATAATTTTTGTAAAGAAAGTTTATAACGAATTTTAAATTCTTACGGATGAATCCAATAACACATTTTTCCTTGGGATTTCCTCGATCTTCCCCCTCCGCCTGAGGCGGTATTTCTCATTTCTAATTACGTGACCGAAATATTCGATGTAAGCTTAAGATGTACAGAATTATATTATTACAAGCGCACAAAACCCAAACATTCGATATAATTTTTCAATTTATTTGAGATGCTCAGCGGTAACCTCTTACTTCATTTTGATATTATTCACAGTTCACGATGCGTATCCATGCATGGGTGATCAATAAGAAAGATCAGAATTCCTCGTAACCGGGACTAAGCAGTGAACATATAAAATAAAAAAATCTCGAAGACGCTTTACCTTTTATTAACCCTTTTTCATTGCCTTAACAGGGGGGTTACTTTTGGCTTTTACTTTTACTGGGGGTTACTTTTCGCTCTTACTTTTACTGGGGGTTACTTTTAGCTATTTTATTTTCCCTGGGGTTACTTTTAGCTATTTTACTTTTACTGGGGGTTACTTTTGGCTCTTACTTTTACTGGGAGTTACTTTTGGTTATTTTCGTTTACTGGGTTTACTTTTGGCTCTTTTACTTTTACTGGGGGTTACTTTTTACTCCAGGGGGTTACTTTTGACACTTATTTTTTAAAATACTTGAAACGGCTAAGAATTTTTTCAAAAATTAAACTTATTCTAAATTATTGATTATTTTTGAGTGTTATGTTCAAGCTTAGTTGCCTGAACTTGTTTTATAATAAAAATATTAAGTTCTTAATATGAAAAAAAAAACTAAGAAATCACGAACCTAAAATACTAAGATGCATTCTGCTATATCCACCGGTCAAATTTAAATTAAATTGTTTTTCGGACTTGCACTATGTAGCCTCAGCCTGCACTATGTAGTTCAGGTATAAACATGATTGTAAAAAGTAACCCCATTTTCGTTAGAACGACACCTTTTGGAAAATCGAATTTTTGTTCGTGTTAGAACAAGTATAGATATTATAACAGGTATCAAATTAAAGAAGAAGAACGCCTCTTAATGTTGATATAAACAAATATGAATTTTTTTCCACATTTTAAATCTGTTTTTGGAAAAAAACGTAAAAAAGTGTAAAAAGTAGCCCCCTGATACGGTGCAGATAGAACTGATTTCATTTCTGAAACCTCTTGCCTGTAGTATATATTTTATTTTCCAGAAAAGTATTTTATAATACCATCTAAGCCTATATATTTTACAGTACAGAAAAATCGCGGGCCTCCCCCCGCATTTATCTTAAGGTCGGCTTTTCCATTTTTACGACCATAATTATAAACGGCTTACCAGGTTAAGGGTTTTGCTAATAAACAAAATGTAAGAATGGAGGTAGCATGTAATAACGCAATTATTCGCAACATCGCCTCGTTGTAAACCGCAAAATAAACACGTAACATAGACGGAAATCTTTCACTCCAGCCAGAAAACCGCTAGCTGGAATGCTAAATGCATTATTATCAAATCGTTTCCCTTAAAACGTTTTCCTTATGCGAAAAACCCCTTCTCGAATCGTAAATTATTTCCTCGAATCACCTTTTTCTTCTTCTATAACAATAAATTTCTCATGGGATCTCATGAGAATCTTTTCCCCCCCTTTTTTATTTTCGATGAAAAAAGAAAAAAAAAATCAAATTTTTTCAAAGATAACGTTTAAAAAAAATATTTTCTTTGGATAAAAAATTAGTGAAAAAAGAAAAGGACGGGGATTTTAGGATAGTTGGGTATTTTCACCTTTCGGTTCGTGAAAAGTGGTTTTAATTCGATTTTGAGAGCTAACTTTCCTTGATCGGATAACGCTCTTCTAGGATTACTCTTTGAAAGGAAAACCTTTCAAGAGGTTTTTTTTTTTTATTTTTTTTTTTTTTATTCTTTGGATCGTGCACAAGTTTAGTTTTCGTAATTAAAGTCGTTTCCCTTTACACGAACACAACAAAACAGACGCACGGGGCTAGGGTTAAAAAAAAAAAAAATCTACGCAGATTTTTTCATGGCGATGACATTTTAGCAATATTCCTTTAATGCAAATTATAGCTTACGGAAATGAAAAAATAATGGTTTTAATTGTAGTACTGGTAGTGCCTTCAAAATAAAAGAGGAAAGCTGAGAAGAATAGCATAGGGGGAGCATCACAGAAGAAGGTTGGAAGTTGCCTATTAAGAAAAGTTTGTAGAAAGCTGCTACTGTAAAAGGGAAAGGCGTTAATTAAGGCGAGCAATCCCTACCTGGGTAAGCAGGCGAACAGAAATGAAACGAAAAAGCAAGAATACATGTACGATGCGTATATTGGAGGAGGCCTGGTGACGGATGGGTAAAAAAAGAGAAAGAAGCCCGGAAACATTTAAAAAAAATAAGAGAAAAAGAGGAAAGGAAGGGACCTATTTTTCCTTCTACTCATCAAAATGAGTAGAAGGAACCGAAAAAGACAAGGTCATCAACAGGGCTTGCAGCCCTAACCTCTAACGCTCCATTAAGGTGGCCTTATTTTACGAACTTTTGGATTTCGGTGAACGCACCCCCTAATTCTTTTATTGTTACCGAAAGAAGATTCCCTGAATTTTTTCTAATTTTTTGGACGTCGTTTAGCCGTTGCCCCGGGGATCAAAAAGTTTCGTAATTCCGTAAAGACCGAATGATCAAAATAGTATATTTCTATACAAGGAATGCAAACGACACCGAGTTTGGTTTGACGACTTCCCTCCCAGTCGTACAACCAAATTAAAAATCTCCGTGGAAAGAGACTTGTGGAAAGAGATCTAAGTCTCAATTTATTTTTAATTTTTTGATTTGACAATCAAAAAATTAAAAAAAAATTGGACGATTAATGCCTTAGAGACGGAAGCATCTACAGACCCCCACCAGAATGTCATTCTGGGACGGACGAAGAGCATCTATAGATGCCCATTGTCCAACAAGATGCCAACTAAAAAAATTCCGTCCTCAGGTATCGCTTTAAAAATTCCATGCGTCGGAGGTGAACAAACGTATCTCCGTCGTAAATATGATTAGACATAGTCTGCTTCGAAATTTCGTGAAAGTACCACGTGACCACAAGTTTACACCAACATGAGTGTGTGAACTTGTGGTCACATGATTTTCACAAAAGGTCGAAACAAACTATCTTCAATTATATTTTCGATCGAGATACGTTAGTTCACCTCCGGCGCACGGAATTAGGCTTCCGTCTGTAAAGCGCCAAGAAAAGTTTCCTCTTCCCGATTACACTCCTTTGAGGGTGTAAGGGTACTTTAGTGGGCCGCCCAGATCACCAGCTCCGTTTAGGTCAGGTGATTTCCGCAAAGGTGGGTAGATTCTAAGAGGAACTCCCACCAAGGCATATTCGGAGTTCCAGGAAGAAAACGCACGCCTTGCCTATAATTAACTTAATTAACTATAATTAACGGCAGTGACTAGTTTCTACGAAATTCCATTTATGACTGTGTAAATTATTACACAGATCGTGCACTTCACTTTTTTTGCACCTATTTTTCCTGTTAAAAACGTAATCATTTAAAAAAGGCATCATTTATCACTTTCCACACCCTAAGAAAAATGTAAACAACGTTAAGTTCAAACGGTTGTTCCGCCCTGAGTCATATTTTTTCTTGACTGGGTGCCGATATTTTTTTTAAAAATTCCAGGAAATTCAGAAATAAAATTGACAATCCCCAAAATGTCTTTTTTTTTCAAATAAAAGTTCTAAACCCATAAATATACACTAACTTTCTCTTTTTTTTCTCAAGCATGGTTCATAATTTAAAAAGGAGTGTTAAAGTCAAAAGAAGAAAAAGAAGGAGAGGAAAAGAGAAACACATTGCTCAACTCATCAATGTATTCGTTATTACGGAAACGCTTCTTTTTATACCTTTTTTTTTCGCTTCGATATTGAACATGAATACGTTAGTTTTTATTGGATTCGGCACGGAGTATCGATTTCAGATTTGTCTAAATTTGGAATGTTTGACAATTTTTTTTTTCTCCCTCTCGATCCTCTCTCCGGGAGTCTCTTTTGTGACTTCTATCACTAACGCATTCGAAATTGATTATTTATTTCGAAAGGAAAAAAAAAGGCTGCTGTGATTCTTATCGCAATAAACCAGAAGAATCATTTGTCCTCGTCTTCACGGTCGACCGAATAATCATTTTGCAAATCCTTTTTTTTTTTTTTTTGGAAGGTTTTGAAAAGTGAAGGAAATTTAACCTGAAGGAGAGGTTTTTTTTCCCCCGGAATATTTGTCAGGTTTCTTCATTGGAGATTACGGTTCGGTGGTCCGGATAAGATGAAAGCGTTAGAGTCGATATCAAGAACGCTTTTAGCAATCACCGAACGGAACAGGTCGAGTTTAAAAATAAATCTCTTAGAAAACCAAGGGGAAAAAAATCTGATCGCGGTCTTTGAGGAAACTAAATTAAAAAATGAGATCGGAGAACCGATCAAAGTGCTTTATCGACTATTTAAATAATTCTCAAAAATATGGTTAGTTTTTCGATCAGAGTTCCACCAAAGCCGCAGTACGGGCACAAGGAATGCGAATTTCTGAAAAATTATTTCAGATTTTGAATGTTCAACCCCGAAAATATTCTCAAAAATACGGTTAGATTTTTGATCAGAGGCACCAAAGTCGCTGTATAGGCGTAAGGAATTCGAATTTTGGAAAAATTATTTCAGATTCGGAATCCTCAACCCCGAAAATATTCTCAAAAATATGGTTAGATTTTTGATCAGAGGTCCACCAAAGCCGCAGTACGGGCATAAGGAATTCGAATTTTGGAAAAATAATTTCAGATTCGGAATCCTCAACCCCGAAAATATTCTCAAAAATATGGTTAGATTTTTGATCAGAGGTCCACCAAAGCCGCAATAGGGGCATAAGGAATTCGAATTTTGGAAAAATTATTTCATATTCGGAATCCTCTACCCCGAAAATATTCTCAAAAATACGGTTAGTTTTTCGTTAGCTCCCACGAGGAACCCGCCAATCAGCATCCAAATCGCTTTGTTGACGTAATCGATGACGTCATGTCGTGACGTTTCAAAAGTTGGAGATATCGGTTTTTAGGCCTATACCCATACTTTTAGCCCTGCTCACCGTTTCTGAACCACTCAACAGAATTGAACCAAATTTCAATGGTAGCGTATCTTGATGAATATCTACTGCAGTACGGAAATCGGACTCAATCGGTAGCTGCGTTCGCGATTTATAGTCAAAAAAGATCTTGAAATAGTTGAAAATTCAACATTTTCACTCACTGCTTCCGAATCGCTGAACCGATTTGGCTCAAAAACTAATCAGCACCTACATTTCATTAGAAGTTCCTACCCACCAAAAATCATCGACATCCGTTCTTCCGTTTTTCTGCTTTTCGACGGACAGATTTTTTTGCACATATATTCATATATTCATACATTCATACACACATACACACACACGGCCACCATCCAAATTTTGCTTTTTCCGGCATCAGGGGACTTCAAAACGTGTAAAAATATCGAAAACTGAAAATCTGAAATTTGTGCTAAAAACAATGCTTTATTCTCCCTGCGGTCGATAAAGCAAAAAAGCTTATGCCAAAAAGCAGTGCTTTTAAACGTCATGAAAATTTAAATGCGATCTGTACGATTATTTGTCGGAGCTTTATTGGCAAGAAAAGAGAAGTCAATGAGAGGAGAGGTAAGAAAGAAGGAAGAATGAACGAACATGAATGAGAAATGGAAGAAGAATAAAAGGCAGAGAAAAGAAGAAAATGAGAAGTGAAAGGAAAAAAAAAAGAAAGAAGCAAAGAGAGATGGTGGGAGATGGATTTCAATACGAAAAATATCCCCCAAAAAGGAGAATAATAATTAAACATTTTAATAATGATACTTGTAGCATCTTATTTGCACAGTATGCCGATAATCCCGATTCATGCGACAAGGGGAAGAGAGGACGATAGAATATGCAATTGACAATAATCCGAATATCTGTTAAGCACCTCCTAATTGCTTTGTAACAATGGATGACACGCACGATTAGGGAAGACATAATCAGGATATTTCTCTCGGCAGAGTTGAATGTTATTAATCTCGACTTGTAACTCTATTGCGAGAAAGCAAAATTCATCAAGGAGCAACTCTGAGACAAATCCTCCAAGTAATTGACAGTTGCTCCATGGGAAGATGTATCATATTATAGTAGATACGAATCTTTAGTAATGCATTTTTTTCAGCGTAAGTACTATGACATTATTCAATTATTACGTAAGCATGCTGGGGAAGAGGGAGGGGGGAGGGGCTGGGGAAGGAAAGTATTCGAGAATTCATATGAATGCTTACGAAAGAGGAAGAAAACGCTTCCGTAAGATTTTAGTTTGTTCAATACTTCCAATGCGTTCCTGAGGTGTTTTTTTTTTTTTTTTTTTTTTTTTTTACTGTGTTATCATGCGTTTTAATGCATTTTTGATGTGCTTTTGATGCAAATTTAATGTCTTTTTTGATACGTCTTCGATGTGTTTTTCATGCTTTTCTTATGTGGTTTTGATTGTTTTTGATGTGTTTATATGATTTTCTGGTGTGTTTTCCATGAACTTTTGATGTATTTTTCATGATTTTCGTATGCAGTTTGGATATGTTTTTAATGCGTTCTTTATGCTTTCTGGTGCGATTTTTATTCTTTTTTCGGCGTGCTTGCCATGTGTTTTAATGAGTAGGCCAAAACTTTTTTTTTTTTTTTTCTGCGTAGGACTACGTCTTGGAGATCGGTCCTGGGGAATTCTGTCTCTCAGGGTGTCAGTCTGTTCGCACCAAAAATTATTTAATTATTTTAATATTAAAATTTTAACTTTGAAAATTTTATAAATAATATTTTGACTATTTTATTTTTAACTTTTTTTAATAGTAAAATTAGACGGCAAGAACGAAAGCAAGGACTTAGAAAATTTCTTCTAAATTTTATTCAAGTTTTTTTTTTAAATTTTTGCTGTTTTTTTCAAGTAAAATTTACAAGAAATTTTCTAAAAAATTTAAAAGATTTAAAGTTAAAATTCTATATTAAAATTAGACGACATGAACGAAAGCAAGGACTTAGAAAATTTCTTGTAAATTTTCAAGAAACTTAGCTTTTACTAGAAACTTAAAGTTGCTACAGAAAGGGCTTAAAAATTTCTTAAAATTTTATTTAACTTTTTTTTAAATTTTCGCCGTTTTTTTTAAACATTTTTTTTTAAATATTAAAATTAGAATACATGAACAAAAACAAGAACTTAAAAATTTTAAATAAAATGTTCACTAATTTTCTAATTTTGTCCTTTTTCCTTTAGCCAGGGATATGAGCTAAAGCAATGTTTTAATATTAAAATTTTAACTTTGAAGACTTGAATTAAAATTTTGACTAATTTTTTTCAACTTTTGACCTTTTTTATCAAAAATTTCAAGTTTTTTGGTGCCAGGAAAAAAACTTATATTTTTATCAAAAAATTCGAATTTTTCGACATACAAAGACTCAGTCCTACGTAGGGATATACCCCCATATCCCAGTCTGATTTTTTAAAGGATGGAGAACCGATAACACGCGTTTTCAGGCTCCGATGTGAAATATCATATATCATTCAGGTGCTCCGATCACGTGCTGTAATGTAAACACACAATTTTTGTGATTTTATTACACTAATGTCAAACCATTTTTAATATGTCGGGTTGGCAACCCTGCGACGAAACTATAAGCTTGTTGATTTCATTAAGAACAATACTTTTTATTAATTACATAGTTTCTCGTTTGTTTGAATTGGATTAAGATCGATATTATAATGAGGTAAAAACACAGGTTTTAAAGGGTATAAAAGCCATCAAGCTATAGTTAAGGATTAAAGAGTCATAAGCTGATTGAATTTACGTTGAGTTACATAACCTAACCTGGTTACTCTCATGAGGCCTTGGTGAATCATCATGCCGTTTGACGCTGACCAGGAAGCTACCCTCAAGGGATTCTTTGATAAACTGCAGCA
Source organism: Liposcelis bostrychophila (assembly GCA_037577465.1). Lineage (NCBI taxonomy): Eukaryota > Metazoa > Arthropoda > Insecta > Psocodea > Liposcelididae > Liposcelis > Liposcelis bostrychophila. Next base: position 12,194,785 of record CM075212.1, read on the forward strand.
AGGACTCGATGAAAAGATTAACTCGGTAGAACAAAATAGAGGCTTTCGGTAAAAAAATAGATGCCTTCGGTTTATGTGTACAGGAAGTCAAGGATGGCCTGAATAATGTTCAAAAGGAGTTGTCTGAAGAAAGAAGTGCTAGATGGAAAATGTTGAAGGAAGTTCGGGAAAAAATTTTAATCGTCCATGGCATAAAAGAGCCGGCCGGGGATCCCACTGCGTTAGAGGACCAAGTGATTGCATTTTTTAATAAAGAATTGGATGTTAATTTAGGTAAGAGAGACATTGAGGAGGTCATAAGACTTGGCACAAAAGAAGCCACTAATTGTCCGGTCAAAGTTAAACTTGCCAGTCTGAAAGTTAAAAACTTGATAGTAAAAAACAGACCGAAACTTAAAGGCTCTAAAATGGCCTGCAATGATGACCTTCCGAAAGAATTAAGGCATTTATTAAATCAAGCCAGGCATAATAAAAAAAGAGACAGAAACGCTTTATCACCGGAGGCACATACTTCTACAAGAAATGAAACTATAACGCAAGATGCAAAAAAGAATAGGTCGGCAAATCTTCATTAAGTATAATCTCTTAAAGTTCTCCCCCTACTCTACCTGTGCAGGGCCTCACTTCAAGATTCTTTACTGGAATGTTCACGGCTACGCGAACTTTTTACGGACTGAACCGGAACAGTTTATGTTCCTCCAAGCCTGCGACATAATCTGTATATCGGAAACTTGGCTTTGGAGATCCGAACCCACGGTACCAGCTTTCCTGAAAGATTTTCAATGCATTAGCCAGCTGGCAGCTAAAGAACAGGACCTTGGCAGAGTGAGCGGCGGTTTGTCGATTTTTATTAAGAATAAAATTAACTACACAGTAGTAGAAAAATGTAACCTGTGGATCGTCATAAGTATTGTTATAAATAAATCTAAATTTATCATAATCTTTGTATATTTCAAACCAAAGTTGGGCAATATTGTACTTAGTAATTTACTCTCTGATTTGAAAATTACATTTTTTTGTTGTTATAATTTATGTTTGGTATAAGCAGGTGCCAACCCTGCAAGCCTTAGGGCAGAAGCAGTAATAAATATTATTATTATTATATATTTTTAATATGTCGGGACGCCCTTACAGGAATGAAGCTGTGGCAAAATAAAAAACCATAGAAAACAGAGCATAGAAAACTTTTTAAACCATAGAAAACTTTTCCTGAAATCGGAAAAGATTGTGCTTACGTAATAATTTAATGATCTCTACTTTTAAAAAAATGAAAAATTGCAGAAATATTTTCCAATAAAAAATTTAAAAATCCCAAAAAATAATTAAAATGAAATAAAAAATTATCAGTTAATTAAATGTAATAACAACCACCTCGGAAACCAGTGCAATATCATTGTTGAAGCAACCAAAATTCCTTGTACGAGCTTACATTTAATTTTCATTGATTTCAATTACAATCGAGACTAAGAAGGAATCTTCCCCCTAAAGAAAAGAAATACGCATTGCACGTGCTTGGTTTAGGAACCCAATCGCAATATCAGAGAGTAATGCTGAGTCTTAAGAAGCGAGAGCAAACACGAAGATAAAAAAAAAAAAGACAAAAGCTCGGAAAAATTAAAAACGGAAGTGTTCCACATAGGAAAAGTCGAATGCCGCGAGGATGATCTCGAGGGGACGTTTTCTTTCGAAAACGTTTTATCTTTATAAAAAACTTGCCATGCAAGTTTTATCTCAAAAAAAAAAAGAAGAAAAAGAGTTCATCCTCTTCTTTTTATTTTATACGAGAAGAGTAAAATCGTTAGCTCGGGAAAAATGAATCGAATCTTAATTATGGTTTCAAGGATTATTTGAAAGTAACTCTTAATAGCAGTAATCAGTCGGCATTTAAATTCATCGAAGCATTCAATCGCCCTTCTAGCACAAAAAAAAAAAAAAATTATAACTGGAAGGTGATTAATATGTACCGTTTTTCAGGGAAAAACCGTTTGAAATGAATATCCTTTCAAAAGGGTTTTTTTTTTCTTTTTTCTGGATTTTAACCGTGACGTCAAGCGAAAAGAAAATTAGAGTTTTTTCCCGAAAGGTTTTGTTTTTTTTTTTTTCTGTAAAGATATGTTTATAAATTCCGGATTAAGAACAAAATCGAGATACTGTATGAATAACTTTTCCTATCTTTTCTCTTTTTTTTCTTATCGAATAAACGTTTATTAGAATAGAAAGGCTCCAACCACGTTCTCCTCAACAGAGCGAAAAAGCTTTCATAAAATTCCGAGCTCACATTATTGCTTTCTTAGAAAAGTGAAACGAATGAGATTCGGAAAAAGATATTAAGACACGGTGAATTTCATAAAACTCGTTCAAAGTTTTCGCAGAAGGAAAACCAAATTTTCCCTTTGATGCCGAGGATATTAGCTTAAAACGTAAGCAGTTATTACTGTAAGGGTCGGATCATCGATAAACTTATACAAGGATAATATGTAACTTGAAACATTCTATTTCTTCATATATAACATAATGCCCCCCGCGTAAAAACGCATCACAAAGGGAAAAACAAGGATTTATTAAACCTTAATTATTCCCGGAAATTGTTCTGTCTTCATGCGTAAGTAAAATGATATCTAACTCTATTTTACCGCAATATCATCTGTTTTAATTTGTTTGGGTTAATTTAAATACGACAGCGACGCATATGTTTAACTTGTGACGATGCCTGGAATTTACGTTTCGAAGGAAATTGGACATCAAAGTCTGAAAGCGTCACATTGTTTCAAAGTGTGTCGCTCTGGGAAGGAAAAGTTTTGAACCTAACCTCCGAATATCAAAGGGGGGACGTATTTTGAGTGCTTAGAAAATTAAATTAAAAACGGGAGTAGAAAGGAACACACGCGGAAAAAATGGGATTCATAGATTCATAGGTTGATGCGTTAATCAATGACGATACATGTGGCTAGGCTATAAAAGCCCTGAGTAAAAGTCACATGTGCGTGTTTTTGCGGAACGACTTAAAAGTCATGATGTAAGTGGTTGTCTGGTTGTCACTATAATATAAGTCCCAAGCTTACTCACTCCAAAAAAAAAAAATGAGATCGGTGAACCGATCAAAGTGCTTTATCGACTATTTAAATAATTCTCAAAAATATGGTTAGTTTTTCGATCAGAGTTCCACCAAAGCCGCAGTACGGGCACAACGAATGCGAATTTCTGAAAAATTATTTCAGATTTTGAATCCTTAACCCCGAAAATATTCTCAAAAATACGGTTAGATTTTTGATCAGAGACACCAAAGTCGCTGTATAGGCGTAAGGAATTCGAATTTTGGAAAACTTATTTCAGATTCGGAATCCTCTACCCCAAAAATATTCTCAAAAATCCGATTAGATTTTTGATCAGAAATCCACCAAAGCCGCAATACGGGCATAAGGAATTCGAATTTTGGAAAAATTATTTCAGATTCGTATTCCTCTACCCCGAAAATATTCTCAAAAATACGGTTAGATTTTTGATCAGAGGTCCACTAAAGCCGCAATACGGGCATAAGGAATTCGAATTTTGGAAAAATTATCTCAGATTCGGAATCCTCTACCTCGAAAATATTCTCAAAAATACGGTTAGTTTTTCGTTAGCTTCCACGAGGAACCCGCCAATCAGCATCCAAATCGCTTTGTTGACGTAATCGATGACGTCATGTCGTGACGTTTCAAAAGTTGGAGATATCGGTTTTTAGGCCTATACCCATACTTTTAGCCCTGCTCACCGTTTCTGAACCACTCAACAGAATTTAACCAAATTTCAATGGTAGCGTATCTTGATGAATATCTACTGCAGTACGAAAATCTGACTCAATCGGTGGCTGCGTTCGCGATGTATAGTCAAAAAAAGATCTTGAAATTGTTGAAAATTTAACATTTTCACTCACTGCTTCCGAATCGATGAACCGATTTGGCTGAAAAACTAATCAGCACCTACATTTCATTAGAAGTTCCTACCCACCAAAAATCATCGACATCCGTTCTTCCGTTTTTCTGCTTTTCGACGGACAGATTTTTTTGCACATATATTCATACATTCATACATTCATACACACACACGGCCACCATCCAAATTTTGCTTTTTTCGGCATCAGGGGACTTCAAAACGTGTAAAAATATCAAAAACTAAAAATCTGAAATTTGTGCCAAAAACAATGCTTTATTCTCCCTGCGGTCGATAAAGCAAAAATAGTAAACAGTAACGTAAAAGTGCAAAGTAATGCACACACACACACACGCCGGTCTTTTACAGGACCTGCAGCCCTCTCGCCGAGTTATAAACTCTTTTCCATTCGGGCCTCTCTTGGCGCGAATGTAAAAAAGTCTATAATTGGGCAGGCATCCCGCCATTTAGGCACTCCCAACCTACTAGCATCAGCCGCGACGTTATCTTCCCCTCTGATCCGAGGTCTTCCCTGAGGTCTGATACTCGTAGATCTGCCCTCCAGGACCTGCCGGATATATCTCGACGGAGGTGCCCGAGCGACATGTCCCGTCCACTTGAGCCTTCGGAACGTAATCACACTGGTGATTGATGGTTGTCCAGTATGACCCTTCGAATCTCGTCATTTGAAGGCATGCGCACCTGCCAGCAATTGGATGCCTTTTAAGGCTAGAATTCGGCGTAAGACCTTATTTTCGAATACCAACAACCTCTCTTGAGCACGGTTGGTCGATTCCAAGCGTCACAGCCGTATGTTACTACTCACAGTGGTCCTGAACAAAAATATTATTTGACTAAAATGTCAAAAAAAACTGCTAATGAGGCTTTGTTAGGAAACATCTTAACTATCAAAATTCATTAAAATCAAAATCTTACCTGATCGTCTTCCTCTAACCCCGACAACCCCTCCGGCCCCTCAATTTTTTTTCCAAGGCTTGTCAGATATCAAGGCTTGTTACATTTTATATCAAAACCGATGGAAAATGCTTTAAAATGAGACATCGCCGAGGTTTATATCTTTCACCGGGACGGAGACATCGTCGTTTCAATTACCCAAAATTAAGCGTCTAATTTTCGATCTTTTAAACGACCAAATCTGATATCTCCGTGCCGGCAAAAGATATAAACCTCGGCGAGGTCTCTTTTTAAAGAATTTCCAATGAGGTTTCATATGATATGTAACAATCCTTGAAAGAAAAATTGAGGGGCCGGGGGGGTTGTGGGGGATAGGGGAAGACAATCAGGTAAGATTTTGATTTTAGTGGATTTTGATAGTTAACATTTTCCCTAACAAAGCCTCATCAGCAGTTTTTTTTGACATTTTTGTCGAATATTTTTGTTCAGGACCATTGTGTACTGGACGGATTAGGGCATTATAAATGCTGAGTTTCACTCGTTTAGAGAGAACTAGGAAGGAGATGGTCTAACGCAAACAGGCAACTCTGCATCCTTGCCGCGACCTCAAAATTAGTCCAAAGTAATGCAAGTGATGCAAACATTGCCAATGCAATGATAATGACGGAATGCAGCGAGGTTGCACCTCAAAATGGTACTGCATCTAATGTAGTGTTAATGCAGTCTGTAATGCACTGGCAATGCAGATGCGTAGGTAGTGCAAAATGTAAAGCAAAATTACGCACACACCGAAATGTTCGAGTAGCCCCACGGTTATAATAAGACATTTAATGCATGCACCGGCATTATCAAACTCGCAAATGGAATAGATTTACCGTCTTAACTGGTTTAGTTAAATGCCGTCTTTAGATTGATTCATTTTAGTTCCTAAGGCCGAAATTTCACTCTATAACGTGTTGCAGTATCATGTTCTCTCAACATGTTGCTCAACTTTTTGCAGCGTTAAAAACATATTGCTCAACATGTTAAACCGTAAAAACATGTTGAGCAACACTGAAAAATGAAAAATAAAAATTTGTAAATGTTGCGCAATATGTTATCGTAAAATGTAACTGTAACATGTTTAAAGCGTGAAATAGATCTAATCGACAACTCTCTTATGACACCGATTTTATTCAGATGAGTGTCTGTCTATGTACTAAGTGAACCGAAATTCTTATCAAATGAAGTATTTACTCAATACGGTTCAAGTATTACGTAATATTTCAAGTATTACTTTCCACCCCCCTTAGTTATGTTAGATATCAGTCTCAAGCCCCTCTCCCCTTTTAACATGAATTATTTCGCGCTTACGTAAGATTTTACCCAACCCCTTCCTTCTCCAAACGCAATACTTAAATGATCCGTTAGAACTTACAGAAATTGTTATGAATCAATTGAAGAGCGGAAGAAATGATGTCTTCCCACTCATCCTTTCATTAAAAAAAATTCGAATAAGATAATGAATTTAAGAAAAAAAAACAAGGTCTTTCTGTTTAGTAAGTCTCGTTCGGAAAGATTTTCTATTCCATTTAATTACAAAAGCGAGACGATTCCTTCTTTCTTTTCAACTAAACTTTTTATTTTCTCTTCTTCCTTCCTTTTATTTTTTTCCTTCAACGGAAATTTTTTTTCTCCAAACTTATTTCATATTAAACTTTCAAATCGTCCCCATAAAATTGTACACAATAGCGGAAAATCGTCCGTGAAAGTTAAAATATTACCACACTTAAGCCTGGCACGTACGAACTTAGGTAATGTATTATTATTGGTGTTGTCACGAATCCTGCTGAGAGGTTAACAAAGGCATTACAACGACAATGATATCTATTACCTTCGTCTTAAAGCCATATTTTTTGTCGCTATCGATTAACGGAAAAAAATTTAAATTTGCATGAGGTCAGAGCAGAAGCTAGAAAAAAGAAACTGCAATTTGAATGCTGCCGTTTCTGTTTTTTTAGGTTGTTTGTTAAGTTAATGCGTCGGTTTGATTCCCTGTAGACGCGAGCTACAAATTCTGTTTCGAAGAAATTTTTTCTCACGATGATAGTTGGTTTTAACGTCATGATAGTGATATTAGTTAATTAAAGGCAAAAGATTATAAGTCCAATTAAGGAAAAATTGGGAAAGAACTGCCCGCCATTTTGAATTTCGGTTTTAGCAAAATTTGGACTTCAGTTTCAAAATCAGCAACTTAAATTCATGTAATAGGCCAATTTTCAATTATTGCGATGCAATTTTGTTTTTGCTGTGCAATTTTGTTTATGTTGAGCAATAATTTTGTTTTTGCTGTGCACTTTTGTTGATGTTGAGCAATAATTTTGTTTTTGCTGTGCAATTTTTCGCAACATGTTGCGAAAAATTGCACAGTGAAAAATAAAAATGCCAACAATATGTTTATAACGTTGCAACATGTTGAGCAAAATGTTGCCACAACACGATAATGAAACATGCTTCATCGTGAAATTGCGGCCTTTTGCCGGCAACGGTTTTGAGTCATTTGTTAGCTCGATCCCAATAAACCACAAACTGTGAGTACATTAAATTATTTTACCTCATTTTTCGTGCTGGATTTCACTCTCCCTTGTTATACTAACAGGGTACAAAGGTTATCGCCATTTACCATATTTAAAAATTAATCGAGTCACGCACTTTTCGTGAAGCATATAAATACTTAAATTCGTTTAGATGAAAATTCTGTCAGACATATTTGTTTTACTAATAGGTAATCTAAAAAAAAAAAAAAAAAAAAAACTGATTTTTATTCTCAGAAATCACAATTGGTTTCTCACAAAGGTGTTCAATGTCCAATAATACTTCGTTCGTTTATTTTCCAAGCAGAAAGCGATTCTTTGTGCTACGTGAGGTAAACAAAATTCGGAAGGCGCATAAAAAAAAAAAAAAATAGGATAGACGTATTTTCAATTGGATGATTCGTTTATTTTTGGAATCGCAAACTCTTCAGTCTCTTTTATATTTTTCCAGCGTTTGCGGAGAGGAGAAAAAAAAAAGAGATTATTATTACATAAATTTATTGGAGTGAATAAATGCACGAATTAAGCAGACTCGATTTTTTTTTTCATCCCTGATTATCATCAACCTGCCAGGATATGATTCAACAAGTAATAAATAGAGCGAAGGAAAATTTTCCGCTCACGAAATTCCAGTGAATTTTGTATTATTCCCCTGGGACAAAAACTACCTTTTACGAATGCCTAGAGCTCGAGAGGATTTCGCACTGGATCGTGCTTTGGAGGATCCGTTTAAACTGTTTACTTAGGAAGATCGATTAAGAACCTCTCGAAGTCATCTTGTGAAAAATTTAACCTAACTCCCCTTCCTCCTACCCCCCCCCCTTCCGCCCTATCAGTGAGAATCCTTTTAAATTAAGTGAAAAGTAGCAATCAAAAGGATTTGCTGATGTTAAAGTCATTAGTGAAAACGCGCCTTTCATGTTTTTTGCCCCTCTTCTTCCCCCTTTTTTATTTTATCTCCTTTTTTCTTTTCGTTGAAATTCACAAGATAAATGACCACGACCGAAGTTCCAGTCGTTTCCGACATACCGCAGCATCTTCCAATCTCATTTAGGCTCGTAGCCGCTTTCGGTTCTCAAAGTTATTAAAAGCCCTTTTGACGATAAGGGGGAAAATGAGGAGGGAGAGGGGGAAGATTTTCACCAGCCGTTTTCAGAGTATAATTGCTTAACGAAATCAAACGGATCTAATTAGTTACGAACTGATTTTCGTTTGGAGACACTCCAGAAAGGAGGATTTTAATACCTTAAGCCGAGAAAGTCGATGATATTTTTTAGCTCGATAACTTGATTTATTTATTTATTTATTTATTTTCTTTTAATTCTGTGAAAGAGATAATAGGGAAGAGAGAGGAGGGAGGGGAGAAAAAAAAGTTTAAATTTTCGCGACTAATTATATTAAGAGTTGTTCCTTAAAAGTTTTTCCGGCTTAACATTTGAAGTGCCGTTCCCGTTTTCCCTTAGACTTAATCGATTGGAATGCCGTCCTCGTTTCCTTTCTAATTTTATTTTCTTTAATTATTTAATGGATGGGGAAATAAATTGTTGATGATTTGTATTATCAGCGTTCGGATTCGTGAGAAATGTTTTCGAATCGGAAAAATATGAGGGAAAAATTTTCATTATTTACCACGCGGTTTTATCAGAGAAATTTTTTATTGGAGTTTGCTTTTCCGTTTAAGCTTGAAAAAAAAGCAAGGTAAAAAAACCGTGTTACACAGCATCATTGCTTTAAATTTTTTCGAAAAATGACTTCCGACGACGACGTGTTAAATACCGTTAAATGAAGAGTCTTCAATCAACACGTCGTCGGATCACAAGTCCTGCGGTGCTCCTCCATTCATTGCTATTCATTGAAAAGCAATGTAGGACCACAGGACTTAGCAAATAGAAACCATCTGATGTCGTAGGAAGGCTGTGAGAAGCGATTGCGATATTAGAATCGGTTACAGGACACTTTATAACTCGTCAAATAATAACGCGACAGTTTATAACGGTCAGTTGGTAACACGACATTTAATAACGCTACCAATTGGTAATGTTACCTTTTAATAACGGCGACATATAACACCGTCACGTGCCAAAATATAAAGCGTTATTTTGTAACATATAGATGTTTGGCGGGCATTATGTATAATTCACGAAACTGTCATATAAAATCCTATTGTTATCATATGTAAAGCTTACTTCTTACAAATTCTGATGTAAGTTTATTGCTAATTCTATTGTTAGCTTACATAAAGCAAACTAAAAATTTTCGTAAAAAAAATCAGGTTTGACTGAATTACGTTTAGTCGAAGTGGATGGCAATAAACCACGTGTGCACTTCTTCTTAAATTTTATTTTTAAATTAAATTATCAACGAATTTCTTTCTTAGTGCAGGTGCGTAAATACTTAATAAATAATCGATTTCATTGATTTGATTGAGATTGATTGGGATATTTTTGCTGAAGGAGGAATAATTATTTTAAGTTTGTCCGGCCCTGCATTTATGCAGATAAAAAATTTTTATTTAAAAAAATGTGTTATAAAAATTCGAAACAGGCGATTGTTACGAAATGACGCGTTATATTTTGGCACGTTATTAAAATGACGATGTTATTATTATATGCCGCCGTTATTAAAAGGTAGCGTCACCAATTGGTAGCGTTACTAAATGTCGTGTTACCAACTGACCGTTATAAACTGTCGCGTTATTATTTGACGCGTGATAAAATGTCGGGAGACCTACTTTTTGAGTATCACGGTAAGGAAATGTAGTAGACGCCATCAACATGTTTCTGGAAGAGGCAGGCTATGAAGGCCAATTGTGGGTCATAGAACGTTCTCCTAAACAACCTAAGTTGCAATCTCCCAGAACTATTTCACTCTATCACACTATCCTGCCTTATTTAATCATGAAACCCGCTGATTCCTAGTTGATTGCCTAACTGGCGGGCAGGATAACTGTCCAAAGAGGATCGACTGGGGAACATTTATAATGTGGTGAAAGGGCACGAGGTCCTGATAAGCCTGCTGTGTATGTCTTGATCCCCTAATCTTAAAAATCGACTCTATCTTTTTGCAATGCTACAAAATTATTTCTAATCCATAATTTATCATCCTTTGGATCAAGTTTAGGTTCACGGGTCACAGACTTTGTTACATCAATCAGAGAAATAAAAAAAAAAACCAAAAGACATTACGACGAAAGAAACCAAACCTCAAGAAACGATTACGATATACCTCCCACTAATCCAATACATTTTATATGATATTGAAAAGATATAAAAGACATAAAAAAAAGGGAACGAAAAAAAAAAAATAAGGTTAGCTTCGTGGAAAAAAATATAATTTTCCACGAAATCAACGGGGAGAGAAACCTCAAACCCGACTTCGGTAAAAAGTGTGGAAAATCTATACCGCAATGTTATCGAGATTTTGATTTTTCCAAAAGCAAGTTTAAAAACCTCAACTTTTTGTTAAGTAAAGCTCGACTCAACTTCGCGTGACGTCGTCTTTATACTAAAAGATAAAAGATTTTTAACTCAAAAGTTAATTTTCGTATGCACTCCGCGGTTTTTCGTTTCCCCGCGGTAATTTATGAAGACGGGAGAATAAGATCTTTGAAAAATAATTCCTTCCTCCTTTTTTTTATTTTATCCTTCCTTCAGCGAAAAAATGCTGATTTCGCACCAAAAAAAAAAAAAAAAAAAAAATTGTTTGAAAATCAATATAAACTGCGTAATCTTTAAAATTGAAGCTCCTTTTGGAGATTTTCCGATGAATAAATTGCGTGAGATTTTCGTGTGATTTTCCCTCCTGCTGGGCGCTCCATAGAAAAGAGTAAATTGCTTGTACGGGGGTTTCGTGAGAGTTTGGATTTATAAAGTGCGATGAAGCGATCCCTTATCTGATTTATCGTCAAAACCGGATTTTTTTTTTTTTTTTTTTTTTTTTTTGCTAGTCTAGACGGGGAGGCGGTAAAAAACCATTTGCTGATAGGAGACTTAAACCAGACGCGACCAATTTTTTTTTTTAACAAGTTAATCATCCTGCATATAAAGCATTTATGTTTTCATTTAGAAGATTTTAATATATTTTCCGCTCTAATACCGCTTCTAGCGAAAAAACGCTAGAAGTACGCAGAAAATGAAGCAGAGGTAAAATAGTAAGCAGGAAAATAGGGGAAATCAAAAAAAATGGTTAAGCAGGAAAGTTGAGGAAATCAAAAAAAATGGTTAAGCAGGAAAATTGGGGAAACCAAAAAAATTGTTAAGCAGGAAAATACGGGAAATCAAAAAAAATTGTTAACCAGGAAAATACGGGAAACCAAATAAAATTGTAAGCGGGCCCGTAGCCAGAACGAAGAGCCAGGGGGGCAGTTGGGCTTGTTAAGGGGGGCAATAGGCCTTCATTCCCTATACCTGTCATGTTTAGCCAATTTACTCCAGAGGGGGCACCGGGTCGGCCCAGGGGGGGCAACGCCCCCCTGGCCCCCCCTTGGCTACGGGCCCGATTGTAAGCAGGAAAATAGGGGAAATAAAAAAAATGGTTAAGCAGGGAAATAGGTGAAGTAAAAAAAATTATTAAGTAGGAAAATAATGAAATCAAAAGAGGGAAAAGGAAAATACAAATATTATGTCAGAGAAATTTTTGCAATTTTAAACCTCTCCCCTCCCCTTCGTTAAAATGAAATTGGCCTTTTTTTACAAAGTCTTAGCATCCCCGTGAGGTTTTCACTGACCCCGTCCCTTCCCTCCTTTCTTCGTTGCCACGCTAACCTAAACACAGCATCTCCAACAAACTAAAGTTCGGAAATTAAGATGATATCCTCATTTCTACACAAAATGAAAGGGTATACTAATATATTCACGTAAAAATATAACCCGAGAGGTTCAAACAATACCCAAATTGGATATTCTCCTTGCGGCTAAAAACCGTGACCTCACGTTCATCAAACTTTCCGATAAGTTAAATTAAGATATGAATCAACATAATAAAGGTAAAGCCGTTAATTTTCGGTTAATATCAATGCGTGCGTTAAAACAGAAGGCGGAAAAGTTAACTCATTTTAAATTATATCGTACTAAAAAAGAGAAAACACTACTTAAAATTCCACTTTATGAATGAAATGTATACGAGAAAAGGGATAAATAGAAAAGTATTGTGAGATTTTATGAGGGAAAGTACATGCACCGGTGGCTCACCATACTTTTAAGAGTTTTCGAAATGTTTCAGAATTGTTAAGCAAATGTAAAATTAATTAAAATCAGAGAAATAAAGACAAAAGAAATGAAGGGAAAAGTTTTTCTTTTGAACGGGGCTCAAAAGTTTTCTTTAAAAGCAATAGATTAAAATATATATATATATATATATATATACTGTGTAGCACATTTTCCGAAAACTAAATCGGTTGGAAACTAAATTTTTCATGAGAAAACTTTGCAACATACTTTAAATCTAATGTAAACATTTTTTACTCCCGTACCGTCAACATTATCACAAGCGATTGTCTCAAGCAACGTTTTCCCGACTTTTACAGCGCATAAAGATTTTTCACCTGTTAAAAACAGATAAAAAGATAAATTTTTTTGTTTGAATGAAATGAGTGTTTTTAATTATCCCTAGAGTCATGGATTACAAAAAAATCGAAGTTTTAAAAATCGGAAGGGCCGACTGTCTTATACTTGATAAAAAGAAGCTTCAGAGCTAATTTTGGTATTAACCCAATAACTACAAAATTGATTTTCATTACTCATGATAAGAAGACATCTCCTTGAGTCTAACGGAGCCTATGCTCACTAAAAATTATTTTTGGTTCGCTCGACCTGAAATAACGTTGTACATATATCAACCGTAGTTATCGTGTTGGGGAGATCCGAAATCCGGTTGAGCCAACCGAAACTAGTTTTTAGTGAGCACAGGCTCCGTAAATATATCGAGTATAGCCTTAGAATAATAAATCCGTTCAATAGAAGGACGTCATCTAATGCTATCTAAGGATGTCCCCCAGATAAAAGGGCGGGGAGACACCTGTATTCTTGCCAGAGACGGATCACCGATCACAGGAAGAGTAAAACTGCATTTTTTTTTTAGAAGATGCAGACCGCAGTTATTCTCTTTAACGTAGAGGGCTTAGAAGGACAGGTATTACTCTCAGGAGTCACACTACGAAGATATTTACGATTAGGCACTAGTGTCATACTTGAGGCACAAGAAAACACCAGTTTTTCTGACCTCCCGCGGTCAGTTTTTGTCACCACTTTTTTCGAATAAGAACTTCGTTGAGGCTCATCGAGTTTTGTAAGACAGAACTTGCCAAAAACATTTATATTTTCTGGATTAAAGCAGAGCTACCTTCACTTCTCACCTTCACACGTCCTACTGCGGGTTAACCGTCAGTAAAAAAAAATTTCGTTTTCGTAAAAGTAACTCGGGAGCCTGCCCGAACAGCTAAATATTAAAATTTGCTCGATTTATCCGCCAGGCCTGAGAAATTTAAGTTGGCTATGATGAAAGACAGTGGTGTCAATACCAAGTCAAGGGTGTTTTATAAAATTTAGCCTACTAACTAGATTTCTGCTTACTGTCTAAAAAGAGAGAGTCAAAGTCAACCAAAATGATGCAACCCATCTATGGATGATGAGGAATACTTCGCACTTCATCATTTATTTACATGTTTTGTTCTCACCCTACCCTACCCTACCCTACCTCACTTATTCATTCTCTTTTTCATGTACTAAGTCACCAAGCCAGGGTTTTAATACAGCAGCTACCTAAGGTATTCGACATGTAATTCCGCAATTTGAATCAGCAATAGTTCCGGAATAACACCTCTTTTTTTTCTTGCAAAAGAAATTTTTTTTTTTAAATCAGGGGAAACTCAATTGCCAGGAGGAAAAAACTTGAAAAATCTCAAACTCGTTGGAAAAGTCGATAATTGATGTAGTGCCCTCTTAAAAGCTCGATCAAGAACCAAATTGGACGAAGAGAATTTTGATTAATTGCGTCCTTATTTCCAGCTTAAATAAAAGCCTGCAATATGCTTTGCATTACAAAATCCCATTATCTGGGGATGTTTGATAACGATCAGGAAATTGCTCATTAATCAGTCAATAACTCATCGTTTTTTTTTTTTTTTTTTTTTCTTTTTTTGTCGAACCCAAATTATTCTTCTCGGGATCTTCAACAAAGAAAAAAATGAGCTTTTCTTTTTTTAATAGACTTCTTTAATATTCACGAAAGAGCAGACGCTAAAGTGACAAACTAATCTAATTTAATTTAAGATAAAAGACAAAAAAAAAAATAAAAAAATCCTTTAAATTTTGTTAATCCTTTAGGTTATTTGTTAGCTGCTCGCTTTCTGGATAGATTATATACTGCATACGTGATGTCTTTCTTCGCTCCGTGCTAATTCAATTTAAAGTTTTATTAAGTACAACAGAATTAAAACTTTTGTTCTTGTTGAAACCGTTTACGAATTTCGGGTTCCCGTTTAAGGAGAAGCCGTCAAACTTTATTTTATCTTTCGTTTTGAATCAACGAATGAATGAATGAAATGAATTGAATAGAAGGGTTCGGGAGTTCAGGCCAGTTTCAAAAACAACTTTTTAAAAAAAAAGGATGGATCATTTACTCACATAAACGAAAGTTTTTCGTTGGCTGTGAAATTGACACTCACCTGGAAATAAAAGAAAATAAAAGCGAATTAATATTTAAAAAAATATTAATAAAATATAAAAAAAATACCCTGATTGGGTAATCTTCATTTAGATGCAGACGACGTCAAGCTTAATGTAAAAAGGTTATATTCCTAATGGACAAAAAGCATTGTTTTTTCAATTACCTACGGCCTTCGCCGTGGTCACGTGGTATAACCTGCGCATTGATACCCCTAGCAACAACATGTTATGTTTGAAATTTTCTCCTTTATCTTCTATCCACGGGAAGTTTAGAAGGATCATATCTTCACACATTTTAGGTATTCGCTTGAAGGTAAGCAGAGCAATAGAGAAAATCTGTACCTCAGAGCTGAACCAGAACAAGTCCATTCAGGATCCGTCAAGTCAAGCCTGTAACGTTCAATCCCGTTTTCTTTTGGTGTCAATATGTGAAGCAAACTGTGCTCCTTCACTTTAAAAAAAATACGAAGCAGAAGACACAAATTACAGTCAATAGCACTTGATACAATTTAGTCGTGTTTGAAGTAAAAAAATGCACTTTATTTGAAGGAATTAGGTCTAGTTCTTGTCTGATATACAGAAATTGATTTTAACATTTCGATATACCGTAGATTGGGGTGAAGTTGAAAGGGTGGGGTGAAGTTGAAAGGCCTGAAAAAGTCATTATCAGCACAAATTTTAGCATTATGACTATGCAGCGGACAAGTAGAGAACATTTCTAGTTCACTTCATTGCATTTAGAGATAAGCAGGCGATGCTTAATATCATTTTTTAGGCCTTTCAACTTCACCCCAGCTTTCAACTTCACCCCAATCTACGGTACACAACTGATTTTAAATCATTTTACTTCAGCTTGCAAGGGGGGATGGGGCAGGGAAGAAAGGGGTTCGAAAATTTCCAATTCTTAAAGGTCGCTGATTTGGACCCTGATTTGGACCCGCTGATTTTTCCAAGGAAAAAGGTCGCTGATTTGGACCCTCTCCCCCCTAAACATGCTTACGTAATTTATGGACGACTCCTTACCAATAACGAAAAATGAAAAAAATGAAGAAGTAAAACAAAATTTTAAGTTTTACTTCTAAGTTTAAGTAGATTTTAAATTTTAAATTTTAAATTATGAATATCAAATTAAATTTTATTTTTGCTTGTGACTAGCCCAAAAAATTTTGTATTTAAATTTAGAGGCAATATATTCTATTCTATTCTATTCTATTCTATTCCAAAATCATGCTTAGGGATCGTCCATTAATTAAGTAAGCATGTAAGATGGCATTTTTAACCCCCTCCCCCCTTCGCCAAAACTTAGCTTATGGGTAAGGTCGCTGATTTGGACCCTCTCCCCCCTAAACATGCTTACGTAATTTATGGACGACTCCTTACCAATAACGAAAAATGAAAAAAATGAAGAAGTAAAACAAAATTTTAAGACAAAAAAAAAAAAAAAATCCTGAAATAGGTTTTAATTTTGTTCAAAATTCAAAGAGAAAAAAGCAGAGTCTCGTTCCATGTAGGTAGAAAAAAAAAACAAACAAACGTTTCAACTTGTAGTTTGAAATCGGTTGTCAGCCTACGGCCCTTCTTTTTTTGATTTAATTTCAAGAAAACTTAGTTCCAAACCCTAGGAAAAAGGATTCACATGTTCCTTAAAAAAAAAAAAAAAAAAGAAAAAAAAAATGAAAGGTAAAAATGGAAAATATTATCCTCTTTTCTTTTTTTTATTTCATAATTACTAATCAATTTGTCTTGATGCAAAATCACGTAATTAAGTATTCTTCTTAAGGTTAAATCTTACAAAAGAGCGATTAAAGTCCTCTTCGGTAATGACGATCTAAAATAATAAATTTAATTAAAATGAAGGATTATGAAAAGAAAAAAAAAAAGGAAATCCGGATTAAAAATAAAAAATCTCCGAATCTAGATTATCCCTATGTTCATTCAATTTTTTTCTTTAGTACAAAAAAAAAGAGCGGTTAATTATATCATTAGTGAACGTCATTTAATAAAATTCCGAGAAATAACTTTGGAAAATAAATCTTCAGGGAAAAAAATAAAAAAGATTTCTTTTTTTTTCTTTTCCATCCTCAATCTACGGACTAGGGTTACCGAGCATAACAATAGTAAAAAGAAAAACAAAAAAATTTCGAGGTTAAAAGTTTACAAGACGGACGTCTAGAAAAAAATCTTGACACATACAAACGAGGGAAGAGCAGTTAATAAATTTTTTTCACGTGTACAAAATCTACTCGCTTTCGGTACAGAACAAAACAATGGTAGTTTTAAGATATTTTTTTTTTTTTTTTTTTTTTTTTGTGAGGAAACAAACGGGTGGAAAAAATTTCTCGAGGATATTTGTTGCGTCTATCCTGTGAAACATCGCCGGAAATGAGTGACCTCATTTTTTCCCCCCTTCTTAAGGGGGTTATTATTCACTTTTTTTTTGTTGCCTCCGGTGCTCCTATCTCCGCAACCGTTCCTTCTTCAAATAAATGGTCGTTAATCTCGATTTATTTATTCAAAAGTTTTATGGAATATTTTAAGTTTATCGCGGATTTAACCTGTATAAATAATTGTATAATGTGAAGTTATGGAGTTCGATTTAGTTTTTTATTTCAAAGTGTAAATATTTTTCCAAAAATACCTTTGCATACAAAAGTTTTCTTCCGAACCTACAATATATGAAGATTTATTTTACAGAAACCTCAGCAACTTTTGAAAATAGTTTTAATTAGCAATATTTTACTTACAAGTTGCAAAATCTGGTATAGTTTTTCCTTTTAATCGTTATAAATTTCAGTTTAGGAAAGAATAATCTCTTCAGGTTCGGATTAGTACATTTCAAGATGGAGGGAAAATTAAGAAGCTGAGTCTAGGAGGGGGTCGTACATATATTACGTAAGCATATTTAGGGGGGGGAGGGGGTCCGATCAATGCTTACGTTTGCTTACGAAGGGGAGGGGGGGAGTCTGTAAAATCTTACGTAAGCATTCATATATATATATTTTTTTTAACAAATGGATATAAAAATCGATTGGAGTAATAAAATAAAAACAAAACAAAACTGAAAAAAAAATAATAAAAATTTCAAACCAAATAAAATGAAGGAAAATCATAAAAAAATGAGGAAAATCATAAAAAAACTAAATTTAAAGGGATTTTAAGGAAAGAAAAATATTACGTAATATTAGGGGGGGGGGGGTCCTCCAAAATCTTACTTTGTCTTACAATGGGGGGGGAGGGGGTCAAAAACTGTCAACAAAATGCTTACGTAAT
The DNA here is from genome assembly GCA_037577465.1 of Liposcelis bostrychophila. Taxonomy (NCBI): domain Eukaryota; kingdom Metazoa; phylum Arthropoda; class Insecta; order Psocodea; family Liposcelididae; genus Liposcelis; species Liposcelis bostrychophila. Next base: position 12,213,119 of record CM075212.1, read on the forward strand.
ATATGTACGACCCCGAGGAAAAGAAGACATGGAAATGTAAATGGACATTAAATAACTTTTCGAGGCCGTTCAAGTATTACGTAAGCAAGCTTTTGGGAATCTTGACCTCCTTCTTTTCCCCCTGGTAAGCTTAAATAAGTTTTCTAAAAACCCCCTTCCCCTTTATTCAAAAAAAAAAGATGTGGGAGTCAGACTCGCATCGTGATGAAGTGAAACTTCTTGAATAATATTAAAAGAAATCGGATTGGGATATTTGGGTAAATAGGCATGAAAAACTAGGTAAAGAATTGCTTCCGTGCGTCTGAGATGAACTAATGTATCTCCATCATAGATATGATCGGAGTTAGTCTGTTTCGACGTTAGAAAATGTCACGTGACTTCAAGTTTACGGCAACAAGAGCGTGTAAACTTGCAGTCGCATGATCACGTGACTTCCATAAACAATCGAAACAGACTATCTCCAATCCTATTTACGATGGAGATACGTTAGTTCACCTCCGACGCAAGGAATTGTAAATGTTTAAATTTGCATCTTTAATACGAATTCTAATAGCGCATAGTTTAATACGAATTTTTTAGCACGTGAATTTGGATTTTATTACCGGTATCGTTTTTCTTGTTCCAACATTTTAGCTCGATTAATCTTAATAGTAATGCTTTTTTGTAATTTTTCTGAATCCGAGTTTGCTGTTCCGTGGTTAAACGGTGACGCGTTACGCGGCCAAGTAATGTTTAAAAGTCATCTGCGTAACAAATAAATTTAAAAAAATTTTAATCTTTTAAAAACTTCTGATTAGTCTTTCAAACATTTTTTAGCTCTTTTGTTTAAAAATTTTTTTAGCCTCGTAACGCGTAACTCGCAACGCGGCCAAACAATGTAAAAAAATCATCTCCGTAACAAATAAATTTAAAAAAATTTAAACCAGCAAAAATTTTTTTAAAAATTAATTTAAGTCGCGTTACGAGTGACTCGGCCGAACAATGTTTAAAAATTATCTGCGTAAATAATCAATTTAAAAAAACTTAAATCTTTAGTAATTGTTTAGCTCAATTCACCCAACTCAACAAGTTTCAACTTGCTCCGACAAATCGAAACTTGTACCAAGTCAATTCGAAACGTTTTCAAAATTATTTTTCGGCTGCACATACATTTCAGACAAATTGAAACTTCCACTTAAAATTCTAGGATTCACCAAAGGAGTTCCTTATATACCTAAAATTTAGATTTTTTTTTTTTTACTGTAAAAAGAGTTTTAGACAAAATAGTCATTCCTTCCGGTGCTGATTGAAGTTTTCTCTTAAAGACTTAGGATAAAAGAATGAAACCGGAAACACAGATCACGAAACACAAATGAAAAATGGAGATTAAAATTGCAAAGGATAGAAGATAAGGAATTTGGACGGAAAAAGCTTCAGTTGTCTTACTTCACCTATGGTCTTTCTGTACTTTCATTTATCTATTTCAATTTATCTATTTTTTTTCTACCTCTGCCTCTGCCACTTTGATTCTATTTACCTCATGAATATCATAAAACGAAAAATTTCTGCCTTGATATAAGTTTTTCCCTTTCTTCTTTCATTTTTTCAGTCGATAACTCGGACTTTCTCTACCTGTCAATTTCTCCGTCTGTCAGTATTCCCCCCCTTCCTCCGTATTTTTCCTTTGTCTGCCATCCATCAGGTATAAGTTCGTCTCTCGACCAATCTGCCTTTGCATATATACCTGTATACAGTATATTTTGATGCGATATATATTTTTAGATTTTTTTTTCCTTTGTCCTTAATCTTTTTTTCCAAAAAAAAAAAAAAATTAACAGAGAATTGTGGAGCTTAGAACATTCTTTTTATTCACGTAAAAAAAAGTTCCTTTGATGTCAAATAAAAGGAGAAAAATGCGTATCTTTAAAAAAAACACGTCGAGCATAAGGTTAAAACGAAAGTTACGAAAAAATTATATGAAGAACGAAAAAAAAAAAAAAAAAAAAAAAAAAGGGAAAAAGGATAAATTATACGATTTTTATTTATAAAACCATAAACTGTTTTTTTAAACCTCTTAAACGAGGAGCAAGGATCAGAGAGCAAAAATTTTCAGGTGACTTCAATTTATTTCTTACTTCTAATGAGAAAGTTTATTCACATCTGACAAAAAAAAAAAAAAAGAATTCTCTTCTTATAGAAAAAATTAAAACCACGCTTCTGTAAAAAGTCCGCTTCAAGTTTTTTAATAAAACTGAGTTGTCAAATAGCTAAGAGAAAGGAGCAGAATATTATTTAAAATACGAAGACTTCTTATTGTTTTTTTCCTTCGAACACTAGCCATATTTTTTCGGGATTGTCTTTCGCTTTTTTTGACATATTTTGTGAATTATTTAGCAAACATTTATTACTATACATCCTTTTTTTTTTTGAAGCTACGCCTTTGAGTTTCCACTTTTTTTTTGTTGTTTTCGTGTTACGTAGTCGATTACCTTGGTGATGTACATGACACATGAAAATTATATTATAAATTTTGACAACTTTTCCTTAAAATAAAAGGAAAAAGGTTGTGTTTCGAAAATGTTCGACGAAACTGAAACCGTTTCCCAAAGAAAGAGGCGGGGGAAATCTGAAAATATACTTTCTTAAACTCAACTGTAGTGAAAAAGGAGGGAGGAGGGGGGAAGGAAAGAAAAGTTAAAACTTGAGCAAATACTGTAATCATTACTTTAAACTTTTTAACAATATGGAAAATTGAACTAATTAATTAATATAGTTCTTCCCTGGTTAATTTTACTCTAATTTATATTGTTTTGCAAACTCCACCGGTTTTAATAAATCATCTCTCAATTTCCTTATTAGGTAAAATTCCGATAGTTTTTTCTTCCTCCCTTTCACGATTTTCTTTATAAATTAGATCATCGACAAAATAAAGATGAAGAAAAAAAATTTTGAATTGACATCATCAATAATTCAGAAGCCATCAAATCAACCGCCTTTTTTTTTCTCGCGGGGGGGAAAAAAAAGGAAGAGAATAAAATTTTTCGACATAATTAATCATCTCTCCTCCGGGAACGGAAAATGAGAAAGAGTTTCTTTTTTTTTTATTAATGTACTTGCATTTTTTCCCCTTCCTAAACTTATGTTTTAATTTGTATTATCTGAATTTTTTTTTTTTTTTTTTTAAATATGAAAGAAATTCTTTTTGTTTTGTTCGGAATTTTTCCGGGGGGCGTAATTCTTTTTTAAAGTTTTTAAATTGCATGAGCATTAATATCCGAGGGAAAAAAAATATGAAAAGTTTACAGAAGCATAACGTCGAATCAAAGTTAATAAAAAAAATTGAATTGATCTTGCGGGCAAAAAGAAAGAAAGGAAAAAAAAAGCAGCAACGAAACGTATCGGGCTTTTTTTTTTTTTTTTTGCTTCTCCCTTAAAGAAAAATACCTTGTGAACGGTTTTTCAAGTTGTATTATTTCCGATTCAAAAATCAATCTTTGAACTGATGTCGAAAAGGTTACCATGATTTTCACTTTCCGTCTTTTAGGTTGACAGGGATTAATCGTCGGTTGTTTGACCGGTTAATGCCTTTCCAGTGTAATCGCATTTTTTTTTTCTTCCATAAGATCGAAAGGATTATATCGTCCCTAAGGTAGGTGTAATTTTTAAATTTTTTTTTTGTTCGAAAACAAAAAGACAACAGTCTCCCGTCTATTTCCCCCTCTAAAAGTATTGGTTTTTGCATAATTTAGATAGAGCATTTATACCGTCGCTATAAATTTTAAATTAGCATCCTAACTCGACCTTCCGGTTAATGCAGTTTTCCCTTCAATGTGTCCATCATGCTTTTTAACTTTAACAGAAGCTTTTTACTCATCTATAAAGCTGTTACGCTGATTATAATGGATATTCCAATGGCTTTTCATTAACGCGGTGACGCGACTGTGAACGCGTAAACGATGTTATTACCAAAACGTCAAACAAGACGTATATCGTTATTTAAAAAAAAGTAAAACAAAAAAAATCGTATAATCAGTTCCATGGGATTAATGTGGCATCATTGATCTCTATTTACAACACGAAACTTGTTAACAACAACTGCGTCAATTTCGTACAAAAAGGTTCTTGGAATTGTTAATGGAGACTACATGGTTGAAGCACAAAATAATCCTTCAGCAGCCGTCAATATTTTCATTGATCCAAAATATGTAAGCTGACCAGCTGAGCTAATGATGGTAATTAATTACCTTCAAATTTTGAAGCATTATAAAAATAGGTTCAAAAAGAACTATAAACCATTTTTTGAATTTGGAAACCACCACTCTAAAAAAAACGGTTTAAATTTATTGCACCAGTATTTTAATAATAAAAACAGTATTTTTAATTTAAATTTTCAGTATTTTTGTATGTAGAAAGTCAGTAATATCAATTGATTCAGGCGAGTAATTTTTATTTTTTTTGCCAGTATTTTATTTATAAAATCAATATTTTAAATTCATTTGGGCAATATTTTCATTTTTTTGCCAGTATTTTATTTATAAAATCAATATTTTAAATTCATTTGGGCAATATTTTCATTTTATTTGCCAGTATTTTATTTATAAAATCGAGACGTGAGAACCATAACCGTTCAAATCGACCAAAGTCAAACTTTACAGGAGAGCAATTTTAAAGTTTGACTTATATTTACAGAACGATTGAAATGGATTTTTCCGTTTTCGTTGCTCTAAACATATTAACAAATTCATGGGCTAACTATTAAAAAAAAATCACCGACAAAAATTGAAAGTTACGTGAGATATATCTAAAATTTCAAAAAAGATCCAAATCTAGGAAATGTTTTTAAATAAGAACTGTAAACGTTTAAAGGAACGATAAGCTAAACATTGCGAGTTTTTCAGAACCATAAGCGTGTATGCGTTTCTCCGAATCAAAAACTTGTTTCAGCTGGTGTTTGTCCATTGTAAATTACGGATAACCGCTTATGGTTCCGACTTTTCAAACTTTTTTAGGCAATTGAACGCTTTTGGCCTTCAAAATCTCGGGAATGAGCCCGAATTTTAAAATTTCAATGGCAAAAATTGCAAAAAAAAAAAAATTTCAATGGCAATTTCACTGGCAAAAAAAATAAAAATTACTCGCCTGAATCAATTGATATTACTGACTTTCTACATACAAAAATACTGAAAATTTAAATTAAAAATACTGTTTTTATTATTAAAATACTGGTGCAATAAATTTAAACCGTTTTTTTTAGAGTGGTGGTTTCCAAATTCAAAATTTGGGAGATGAAAGAGTACAAGAAAAGAAATATTTTTCTGGAAAAATCTCATTTTCGGTAATCGACCCAATTTGAACGGTTATAGTTCTCACGTCTCGAAATCAGTTTTTAAAATTCGTTTGGGCAATATTTTTATTTAAAAACCGCGGTATTTAAATTAATTTAGGCAATAATTTTTTGACATGCCAAATATTATTATCAGGATAAATAAAAAACAAACGGTCTAATTAAGCTTGGGGTGGCTTTAATCGAATCGGGGTGGTCAAATTCGAACTCTGCGTTGTTGAAAACATACTTTCAAACTGTTTTACGGTGACAATAGGTGACTAGAAAAACAATAGTTGACTCGAAATTTTTTACAAAAAATTGATATTTTTGGCCAAAAAAGGGTGTTTGGCCAATTAGGGGTTATTCTGATCGACACGGGATGGTCATTTTCGGATTCTACGACGTCGAAAACATATAAACAACTTGGTTCGGTCCCAAAAAATTACTCCTCAAGTTTCGGAAAAATTTGTCTAAGGGGTCGTACATAAATTACGTAAGCACATTTAGGGGGGGGGGGGAGGGGGTCCGACTTTGACATCTCACCCATAAACTAAGCATAGGCGAAATGGGATAAAGCGTGCAAAAAAGGCCTAACCCATGCTTACGTAATTTATGTACGACCCCTAAAAAAATGTAAATATTTTTTTTTTCAAGCACAAAATGGCCGTAAGCCACCCCTAAACGTGATCGAAAAAATCTGAAAAAATTACCTTATGTTTTTAGACCTAAGAAAAGTGAAAATCGCACGAAGAACAAAATCGCGATAGGTAAGGTAAAATTGAACCACCCTAATATTCCTGCCGCGATAAGTTTCAGTAGGTATTTAAATGTGGAGCCAAACTTCTCGCAAATGCTTCATTCGCAATTTTTTTTTTTTTTTTTTTTCTGGCAAAAATATAGTATCTTACTGATTTTTTATTTTTATTACTGGTGAAAAAAATACTGATTTTTTAATTTTATTTTACTGACCATCCAATACTGACCATTTGAATTTTTTACTGATATTCTATTAATAAATACCGAAAAACATAATAAAAAATACTGGTCAAAATATTAAAATACTGATTGGATAAATACAAGCCTAAAAAAACACAAGGAATCGATACCAAACCAGTTCCTGAGAGTCTTGATCCAAGCGGTTTCCCTGCGGCCTTGGATGCGATTACCCTCGATTTTTCCCTCCGTCACAACCTGAAGGAAGATAGTATTTTCAATCCACTAGGCATCCTGCACGATGTACACATCCACATGTGGATTGTCCATCAGTTATCTACAGAATATCCAAATCCACGGGATATCCATAGGACGTCCAAAGGACGCTTTCTGGATCAGTGCGGACATACGTAAATCCAATAAACTTCCAATAAATATCCTCATGACGTCCTGAAGACGTCCTCGGGACTGGATAGTCCCAGCCCCAGACTTTGATATCTGAGGTACTTCTCATTTCGAATTACGAGGCCAAAATAATTCATCATCCGACTCTTGATCTCGTAAAGCACCCCTAACTCTTACCATACAATTCAAGACTTCGTATTTCTTAACCAGTTAGTCACCAAAATTCAAATTAATATCACTGTAATAACAGAATGCCAAAATGTTATTCACATTTGCAAAATGTTAAATTCAACTTTCGAAATATGGCATTTGAATGTTAGGTTACGACCAGAAAGTCGTAAATCGCGTTCTTTCAAAAGAAAATAACCTGATATACACGAGGTTAAAATGCGAGAAATTTTTCTGCTTTTCTTCTTTTGCACTTTATACCGCTTCTTTTTTATTATTCTTTCTTCAGGTCTACTTTTACGATTCCCGACATTTGGTTATCTCGTTTTTTTCATGCCTTTTATCTTCCGTGCAAATCACACACAAAAAAAGTACTTTATACCGCAGAGAACCATTTCCTTCCTGTTTGATACAATTTTTTAAGGGAGAAAAAAAAAACCAAACAGGCGAGTAAACAAATAATCGAATTAAATTTTTTTTTCTTTCTTTTTTGCTGGGATTTGATAAATTGGTTTGATTCATTTCCGTCATCGAAAAAAAAAGCAACGGTAGGGCTGCTATTTTCAAGTTTTTAATTAGAGAGTCTTGATTCATTTCCGATTAAGCTTTTATTGGAAGCGTTTTGTTTGATTTTTGCGGGTCAACCGAAATGAACGAAAAAAAAAAAAAAAATTGAAACAAAAAAAAAAAAAAAAAAAAATTCGTCTTCCTAAACTGTTCCACTTGTTTTCAAAATAAATAAATGAACGATCGACCAAAATAAAACGGAAAAAGTGGTTTTAAAAAAAAGTCCGAACGAGGCTTTTTTTTAGGTCGAATTAAACCACTGAAGGGAGAGGTTTATCAATAGTTGCTATGGTTGTAACATGACTTTTAGCTAGCCCGTACTTGCTTCTGATTGAATTCTTATCCAATTTTAACGCATTAGGTGGTGCTCAGGTGCTGGTACGATAATCAAAAACTAATCCTGTAGCAGTCGTTCATTCTTTTTTTTTTTTTTTTTTTATACTTTTAGGAACTGAAATGAGATTCGAAAATCCTACACGAACGTTATAAATTCAATAGGTCTGTTTTTTTGCGAAAATCATTGTACGGCTGACAAAGTCAAAGCGTGATCAATTTCTCATTTCCGTGAAAAACCGATTATTTCGTTTAAAATGATGCTCTCTTACAACGGAAAAATGCCAGCAATTACAAGACGTATAAAATACCACATGAAGTAAAGTAGAGAATTTGTAATTGTCTAATCCGGAGGCTTATCAAACGCTCTACAATTTAGATGCAACCTATTTATATTCATAAATAACTGAGAGGAAAATCATTTTACCTCGAGAGATTATTTTTAATATTTATATTCTACTTTTGCGTTAAACCTTGTTAATCTCGACGGGGGAAAATGAAAATGCATTTTATGTTGTACGAGAAAGCTGGAGGACATAGAAAAAAAAAACTTTTTACTTAAAAAAATGTTTTTTTTTATTTTTTAATATAAATCATTTCTCATTAATTTTGTAAAATCCCAGAGGAATTAAAGTCGCTTCAAAACGATGCTCATTGATTACTGAAATTTTCCAAGTAAAGGCATATTATATTAATGTGTACCTAAAGGTAGGGAGATAAAAATTGTAGCGTAAAAAAGTTCATTGTTTCAAAAATGTACACTCAGAAAAGAAATAATGGCTAATGCGAAAACAAAAATGACTTGTGATCTTGTCAAGAAACAACCTGTCTTTGTCATGAAGCATTTTTGTTTTGCTAAGAAACATTCCGGTTTTGTTGCAAGTCAAAACTTGTTCAAGACATTTCCTTTTTCTGAGTGTAAGAATATTCAAAAATGGCGTTTTATGGTACAAAAAATGGCCCAGAATGTTCCAGAAATCGTATGTAAAAGTTTCAAAATGATCTTTGTTTTCTTTTGTTTAAAAATGGGTTCTTTGTTTTGGAACATTTGCAAAAAAATGACGTTTTGCAAATGTTTCAAACCAGTCTTGGACCATTTGCAATTTGGACGATTAGCAAAGAGCCCGTCTACACATCCGCTAAAACATTCAACAATATTCCAAGAATATTTAAAAATATTTCATAAAAAGTTTCATCTCTGATGTATATTATTGCTCCCTAAAAACAAGTTATAAAAATTATTCAAACCACCAGCATTTCTCCCAAAAGCTTTTACCTTTTAAAAGATGATATTTTTCCTCAAAAACTATTTCACCAGCATGGTTCATTTTCAATATTTACCTAATTAAAAAGTTTTAATTCCCTTTTGTACAAGATTTAAACGAAACTCTCTTTTTCGAAAAGGAAGAAATATAAATTAATTATAAAAAAGAAAAAAAAATTAACAGAAAGCTTCAAATGGTTTCGCTTTCGAATCATTTAACTTGAAACCGTACAAGTAATTACAGTATTTAAAATAAAATAGGGGGGTTCAAAGATTTCTCACGCTAGAAAAATAATTAATATTCTAGTGCAACGATAGCCACCGTTAACGGAGAAGTGATTTTTAAATTAAAACCAGTCAAGCTTTTTCAATAAAACCTCTTTTCTCTTTCATTTTTATACCCCGGAACTGTTTTAATTTGGGTTGTATTTACATCTTAATTTCAAGAAATTATTTCAGTTTTTCTATAATAAAATTTATTAGGTTTTTTTTTCTTTTCCAACAAATTTTTTTTTTCTGTTAGGAGAGAAAAATAAAAATTGTATCATTTTGACACTTGACACCGAATTTTTTTTTTTTTTTTTTTTTTCTTGGAAGAAAAGTTAAAGGTTCGGAAAGCTAAAATCTTGATATTCTCGATGTATGTTATTTTCCGGCTTATCGGATCAAATTTGAAGGGTAAGGAAACACTGTTTCCATTGCCTCAAAGATCTAAAAGTAAACAGATTAAAGATTAGTTAAAGTTTAGAGTGCTGACTTATATTCCGACCATCGTGCATCAAAATAAATCCTTAAATCGCCTTTTTTTCGATTTCAAGTCATTTTTGTTGTCTTTTTTATTTGAAAATAAAAAAAAGAAAAGGTTTGGAAGAGTTTGCTTATTTTGTAAAAAAAAGCAATCACTTGATATGCGCAAAGCTTACTTTTTTGTTCGTTCTAAAGACTGCAAAATACCGTAAAATCTCGGAACCGGTTCCAAGGGAAAAGGCCTGCTCCGGAACCGGTACACCTGGAACTGGTACCGGTATCGGAAAAAAAATGCGATCGGTGAACCGATCAAAGTGCTTTATCGACAATTTAAATAATTCTCAAAAATATGATTATTTTTTCGATCAGGAATCTACCAAAGCAGCAGTACGGGCGAATTTTGGAAAAATTATTTCAGATTCGGAATCCTCTACCCCGAAAATATTCTCAAAAATACGGTTAGTTTTTCGTTAGCTCCCACGAGGAACCCGCCAATCAGCATTCAAATCGCTTTGTTGACGTAATCGATGACGTCATATCGTGACGTTTCAAAAGTTAGAGATATCGGTTTTTAGGCCTATACCCATACTTTTAGCCCTGCTCACCGTTTCTGAATCACTCAACAGAATTTAACCAAATTTCAATGGTAGCATATCCTGATGAATATCTACTGCAGTACGAAAATCGGACTCAATCGGTAGCTGCGTTCGCGATTTATAGTCAAAAAAGATCTTGAAATTGTTGAAAATTCAACATTTTCACTCACTGCTTCCGAATCGCTGAACCGATTTGGCTCAAAAACTAATCAGCACCTACTTTTCATTAGAAGTTTCTACCCACTAAAAATTATCGAGATCCGTTCTTTCGTTTTTCTGCTTTTCAATGGACGCACACTTTTTATTTCATACATATATTCACATATTCACACATCCGGCCACCATCCAAATTTTGCTTTTTTCGGCATCAGGGGACTTCAAAACGTGTAAAAATATCGAAAACTGAAAATCTGAAATTTGTGCTAAAAACAATGCTTTTTCTCCCTGCGGTCGATAAAGCAAAATTATTTTTATTTTAAATTTTCGTTTTATTAGGCAGTTTCAAAATTAAATTTCAATATGAAAATGTTTCTTCTTAAGTTAAAAATATAGAACAAATATTCTTAAGAAATCGAGAATCAAAATCCGAATTTCCGAGAATGAGTTCGATCGGCATTGTACACAAAGAAGGCAAGCGATAGCGCACTGGCGGCATCACTTGTTATTCACAAAGAGCAAACTATGCAATAAAAAAACTTGCCCTTTTTCTCTCTGCTTCTAGTTTCAGCGTTTAATTTAGCCTTTTTTTTTTTGTTTTCTTGTCTAATAGAATACAAGAGACACATTTTGTACTGAACATATTTTTTAAATAAAGGGAACGTTCAAGTATTACGTTTTTCCGGGTTTTTGGACCCCCTCCCCCCCGGTTGTAAGACATTTCGCAATACTTAGCTTATGGCGAAGATGGTTGATGCGAACCCCCCCCCCAAAATCTTACGTAATACTTGAACGTTCCCAAAGCTAATAAATACATAAAAGCAGTAAATGTGATTTTTGCTATCATGCGATGTTTAATTACCGAACAAGCAACTTAAAAAAAAAAAAATTTAAATATGGCCTTTTAATTCAACTCACTAATAATTTTTTTTAAAAAAACCGTTATAACGGTTTTTTTAAAAAAAATTATATATCACTTATGGGTTTTAATATTCAACAAACATGTGCTTGCAAGACGTAGCACGATTGTTTACTTTTAAGAACTTGCAAAAAATAACGTGGGAAAGAATGTTTCCAGTCATCTTTTTACGGTCCATTTTTAACTAGTTTAGAAGACAGGGAATGGTTGTGCTTGTCAATGTAAAGTTACGTTTTTTTCCTGGAAACAAAGTTCGCTCACACAGAAGTAAATTAAAAGGTATATAATAAAAAAGAATAAAAATTTTGGCAGTTTGAATTTAAACCGAAACGACCGAGACGTCAAACTTCACTATTTACGTACGCTCGTAGGTGAGTTATCGGTGGCATGCCCATCGGAGCAAGATTAGTTGTCGTACGAACAAATCCGTGTCAATCTTTGACGACGAGCAGATGCACTCGTGGTTTCGTTTTTAAAATAACCGCGCGCTTAAAAATGAACGATGACGTCACACCAATGAGCAACATTTTCCAGTGGGGTCACGTGACAAAAAGTTTTTACGACTTTATCATTTTTTTTCTTAATTTCTAAGAAAATTCCTTCAGTAAAAATTGCCATTTGATGACCAGAAAACTTTGAACTTTCATAATTCACCATAAATTAGCAATCATGTCTCTTGTCTATTAGGAATATTAAAATTACGGGAACCGAAACTGTTTTTACGAGTTTTTCGGCTCGGTACCGATTCTCCCGGCTTCTGTACTCCCACTACTGGAATCTCTAGATTGTTGTTTATTTTCGTTTCCCAAACTCAAGGGGAATTTCCCATTGACGAGCAAAAAGGAAGCTTTCATGGGAAAATCTCACGACTAAAAGGGATATGGGGAAGTTTTCGGAAACTATACGCTTTTCATCTTAATTTTAAGTCAACTAATCAGTTTTAGATACGGGAATCGAAAGGAGATTTCAGCTTTAGGGGCATTTAAAAGGATGTTTTAGCAGAGTGAATGGAAAAGATATCTTTATATATACAAGTTTAGATGTAAAGTTCGACGTGTACTTGTATTTACATTTAGGAAGTTTTACAAACGCGGCTTGCAATTCAAGTTTGGTTTGTATTAGGACTATCAACTCCATTATTAAAGTCAAATTCGGTTTTTCGGGGTATTTTTATAGATTTAATTTAAACCGTTCCCAGATTATCTGCTTTCATTCGCCAGTAAATAAATGAATCAAAACAGATGTATTTGGAATAGGAGTCGTACATAAATTACGAAAGCAAATTTAGGGGGGGGAGGGAGTCCAAATATGACATCTTACTCATAAGCTAAGCATAGGCGAAATGGGATAAAGCGTGCAAAAAGGGCCTAACCCATGCTTACGTAATTTATGCACGACCCTTAATTATTTTTAAAATGTTAATTTTTTTGTTGGAAAAATTAATTTTTTAATTTTTAAGCTTAGACCCGTGATCGGAAAAAGAAAGGAAAAGAAGATGAGCATGTCGACACTTGCGCTTATGGTGACTTTCGTGTTTGATCGAATGATCATTAACAGGAATATTTCGTGAATTTCGAAATGAATGGTTTATTCGTCTAATACTCAGTCCACGGCGTTAAAAAAATCCAAATTTTAGCTACCTAACGAACTCTTGGTGGAACCTGGAAATTAGAGCAAGTTTCTACTTGTCTGAATTGTACATATTCTGCAGGACAATTCGGTCGAAAAACTTTGACTTCGTTTTCTCGGGTTCGCATTTACTTTGAAGAAGTTCAAATGTGTACCAAAAATACAAGAATAGGTCAAAGGAGTTCGCTAGATACCTATAATTTGGATTCCCCCCCCCCCTTCCCCCAGAAGTTAGACAAAGTAGCCATGCCATTCGGTATTCATTGAAGCTTCCTCTTAAACGTAACACCGAAGGTCTTCAGCCTCATAATCCGGAGTCCAATAAATTTCAAATAAAGGGTAAAAAATTTATGTATCACCTGCCTTCAACCGATGAAGCAGAAATCGTTTCAAGATTCTCGGAATCATTAAAACCCAAACTAAAGTGAAATAACGTGAAAAGATGATGAACAAACCAAGCGGAAATGGATTTCCTTGTGCGCGGAAATACGATTTTTTTACGTTTTTTCTTTTCCTTCTTCTTTTCTGGAAGTTTTTTCATTCCGAAAAAAAAAAAAAGATTTCTAATTTTCTTATCAGTTTTCGTATTTTAAATGAGGGGAAAAAATATTATTCACGGAAAATTCCAGTCTTTTTACCGCAAAGGATTCTCTTTAAAAAAAAATAAAAAATAAAAATTAATAATATGTGAAAATCGTATTTCTTTGAAATGCGGACGAAATTGAAGGAAATTGAAGAAGTTATAGAAAAAAATAAAAACGAAACGAATTGAAATGAAATCTTCATCGGAATTTTTGACGTTTAGGGTCACAAATAGATATGTTATTATGTAATATCGACATGTCAAAAATAACGTCCAAAATGTGGGAGGAAAAATTCATTTTTAAATCATCAAAAGAAAAAGAAATTTTTCTTTTTGAATACTTTCGTTTTCAGTTTAAGAGCAACATTTTTTTCCCGAAATAAATATGGGTTCTTTAAAAACCTTTTTTTTCAGTCAATTAGGGAAACTGATTGTTTTCATTTCTTCTTCCGTTTCTGAGAAATGATAAAATTTTTTATATTTCAAAGAAAAAAAAATCTAATTCGCGACTATTTTTTCATAATCTAATTAATTCGATGCTACTGTTTTGGTGATAAATCTGATTAATCATTTTTCTTTTTCCGTTTTCTACGAGGTTAACTAAAGCGTGGGAAAAAAAGTTGTACGATTTTGTACGGAATCCCTGAAGTGCACGGTGCGAGGATGCCAAGTTTTAAATTCAGACTGCCATTTTCGAATTCAGCACTTGTGCCAAGTTGGAACATGGCAACGAGCAACCGATACCATGTACTTTTTTCTCCGAAATTTCTTAATTTCCATTAATTTTACTCGGCATTTTCGAAGAACCTAAAAACCAAAAAGGTTCAAATCAAGACAAATGATTAGAAGAGTACGTCTCAAACTAAACATGAATTTATGATTCCAATTTTCCGCATCATATATTAACAATATTTCCTAGTGGAATCCCTATTTTTTTCTTTTAAACTGGAGCCGTGCCGCCAATCCTCAAGAGGAATCAGGTAAGAGAGTTAATAAGTCAAAATGTTTAGCCATGAACCCTCAAGCCGAATTCTTTAAAAAAACTAATATATCAAAAACTGATTATCGCACCCTAGAGTTGATCCGCGTGAAGAATCAACAGAGAGAAAAAAAAATTGAATCACACCAACAACAAGCTAATCCCGTTGAGAAATTTCAGAGAGAAATTATTTTTTTTCCCCCTGTAAAGCGAGCTTTTTTTTTTTTTTTAAATTGAGATTTCATTGATTCGATTGGCGAGAATATTTATCGTTTAAATCGGCCCAAAGGGAAATAACAAAATTTTACAAAAATGATATTTTCAATTTTCATTTCGAAAATTACCGCAGATCAGGAAACGCTTTGAATGGCGTAGGATGATTGTTTTGCGGTTGTGCTACCTATGTTTAAAAATAATTAGAAAATAAAAAAGATATCCCCGATTTTCCGTTTCCCCAGTTCGATTTTGCTTTAAAAAAAAAAAAAAAGTTACACGTTACCGCGTATAAAAAACGAAAACCCATAAACTTGCGTCGAAAATATTTCACTAATCCCGTTATTTCATGCGTCGTCTGAAAGCTTCCGGAATTTGTGCGAAAAACCGCAAGAAACTTTCACGTTATTCAAAGGTCTCCCCTTCTGAAGGTTGCAATAAACAGTGAATCACAATCCATAGGGCTTTTTAGATAATGTTAAGGGCCATTCGGCGATACTCTCGGGGGAAATAAAAACGGCATCGAACTACGCAACAAAATGCAGGTCTCGCCCGTTTCAATTTTGAATATTTCATCAAGCTTTTTTCCTTTTTCGGCATTGTTATTCAATGGATCTCCTTTCATTGTTGAAGGAAAAGCCTATTTTGTAAGGGGGGTATATTATAAAAAAAAAAAAAAAAAAATGCAAAAGTGTCGAAGGGAAATGCAAATTCAAAAGTACGTGCATCGTCTGAGAATTTTCAATGAAGGATATTAAAATTCCAGAAAGAACAAAACATTCGAATCATCGAAAATGAAAGTTTTTGCTGTTTGCGGCAGTAATATTAATGAATTATTATACTAGAATCCGTGAGATCTAGTGGTTCAAATACTATGCAAGCATGATTTTGGAATTTTTTGACCTTCTTCCCCTTCTAAGCCCCTTGAGATTTTCTTGAACTTCTTTTCCCCCTAACATACTCACGTATTACTTAAGAAAGACCTTATTTGTTCAAGTTTGAACTTTGCATCTTTTTTCTGGCCGTTTACTTCCCTAAGCTGAACTTAGACTTTAATATATTTGAATTCTTATTCTTACGGTTATCATTTTCAAATGAGCACAGACGCGTCGAAACATACCTAGGGGGCGTTCAAGTATTACGTAAGACCGAACGGGGGCGAGGGGGAGAGCTTGGCAAATATTACGTAAGAATTTCCATTGTAACTTATTGTTTAGGATTTTTTTTTAATCTCAAAAAATTAAGTTGTTTTAATTAACTTTTTGAATGTCTAAAGTAGAAAAATTGAAAATGTTTGTCAAAAAATTTTAAGAAACAAAAATTTATTTTTTTGTGAGATTTTGTGCCAATTGTAGAAGCCATCTTCAGGGATAAGAGTATGAACTATAAACCTTGATTTTAAAAAAATATTACTCCAATTTAAAATTGACGTTAAAAAAAGGGGGGGGGGGTTCGCGAAAATCTTACGTAATATAATACGAGGGGTCAAAGAAATCATACTAATTCGTACGAAAGGGTGGGGGGAGGAAGGGGTCCAACACCCGAAAAAAAGTCTTGCGTAATACTTGAACGTTCCCCTAGGGACTCACACACCGATACAGTCGAGCGCCAAATTAAATGAACACGGATGCTATTAAATCCAGTGCGCAAAAAAAAAAAAAAAAAAAAAAAAAAAAAAAAAAGTAAATTAATATATTATTATAAATGTGCAGATGGAAGCCGATATATCTGGAGCAAACTTTTTTCTTATTAAAATAAATTATAATCTAATGAATTCCAATTTCGAGGAAATCGGAAGAAAAAAAAAAAAAAGACGTGCAGAAAATGGAAGTTTTAAATAAAGAACAACAAAAGGATCTTTCTAAATTTTTTTTTTTTTTTTGACGAAAGGTTTGTCCGTGACAGGTCATTACCTTAATAGAAAATTTGTCGATGTGTGCGTGTATGCGTGAGATTGGGGATAAACACACTTTTCCATTTTAAAGTGGAAAAGAGGAATGGTATAAAAAAAAGAAAAAGGCTGTCGATTTTTTTTAAATCGAATGAAATTCGGAGCTTTCTTCCTCATGTATCTAAATGATTTTCTGCTTACGATGTGAAATACATTAACAGGGATCGATAGCAGAAGTCGTAAACCGAAACCCCGATTTATTTGTCTGTTCTTTTTATAAGATTTTATTGTTTATGGGATCCTGAATTAATTTTCCATTTATCGTCTTCGTCGTTTTTTTTTTTTCGGAATACGAGAAAACCTTTATTGATTTTTTTTCTTTTTTCGATCGAAAAAACGGCTTTTCCTTCGAAATCCATTAGAAATGCGATAAAATTACTCACTCTCATTACATTTGCCCGATAACGAAATTGACGTAATAACTACCTACCACATATACTCTTTTTCACGTATTTACGTTAATGGATTGCGCGAGGTTGTTTTTTTTTTCAGTTTTTCCCGACATTAATTTGATAAAATTAATGTAACTGAAAGAATATTTTTGTGCTCTTTGCTGTATGTACGTTCATCTCGGATTTCCGATAACGTGCCTCCGTCATGAATTCCGGACCAACTGCATCCCAATCATATAAACAGATATTCTCAAAACAAGTCTATTTAAAAACTAATTATATGTATTAATAGGGTGCCGGTTGTGAGGGGGTTAAAATATTTTTGTGGAGCTCCCCTTTCAAAAGTCCCCAAAAAAATCAAAAATATTTGTAGCGATATTTTTGATTATATATAAAAAGGAGCGTTCAAGTATTATGTAAGACTTTTTTTTCGGGTTTTCCGACCCTCTCCCCCTCTGTTGTAAGATTTCTTTGACCCCTCCCTTTAACTTACGCAAGATTTTCGCTGACCCCCCCCCCCCCCTCCCATTTTTTCTCCGACACGAAAAATTCGTCTTTTTGACTTTAAAAGCGTAATAAAGTTAATTGTTTTTAGGACTGGGCAACAAAAGGCAATAAATGATTTTCATTTTCATTACATGTCAACTTCAAAAGCGTTTTTAAGAAGATTTCATCCGGGGAAAACTTTCCAAACTCGATTGCGTCAGTTTAAGGCTCCAGGGCATGTTTGCTCCGTGTTCAACTCCTTCTCTTCCTCGTTTTATTTTTTTGGTACATGCTCTTAGTGGGACGCCAATATATTCTCGCTGCAGTAGGTAAAAACAAGGAAAAATAATTTTAAAAGCTTATCAGATATTTCATGTTACCGCAAAAAAAAAAAAAAAAAAAGAATAAAAAAATCCGAATGAGGCTAACGTCAAAACCGGTAAAGCGGGAAAAAAATTTGCCCTTCGGGTAAAAAACCATTGTTTTTCCTACCTCAGTCAAGACAAAATTAAGTTTAAAATCCTCCCGAAACGAAGAGCACAATTAATATCGTTTATTTTACTGCCTCCGTACTTAGATAAAAAAAAAAAGGCATTGTTCGTTTCTGCACAAATTTTTGCTTCGTTCACGGGTTTTTTCCTTCACAGGAAATGAAAGGTGCCGCGAAATAAACACGACACCTTATATCAAAGGTTGTAGCCTCTTGTTTTTGTTCGCTGTCACTTTTATTCTATTAACCCCCGTGAAAACAAAGGACCTCGTCGTAAAATTTCAAGGAAACATTTTTCAATAAAATAGCATTACGTAAATGGCTAGTGATGCAAAGTTCTTTTGTATATTCTAAAATGTCAGTATACTCTTGGGGTTAAGATGGATGACTTATATATTTTTTTTTTAAATTGTTCCCTGAGGGCCTCTTCAGACCGAATAAGGCTTCCGAAATACAAAATTTTACAGATCTTAAAAAACCGGGATGGGGAAAATCCGAAGTTTTTCATCCAAATTATTATTGTTTTTTTGCTTTTTGTGAAGGGAAAAAAAACTAATATGAGAAAATGTACCGGGAACAGTTAGGTCGAACCGTTAGAAGAAAATTCAAGAGGAAAATAAATTCGTCTTGATATTTTTTTTTTTAAAAAAAAGAAAAAAAGTAAAGGATTTTCTGACGCAAGAACCAACACTCGTTGGATTCGCAAAAAAGCACGTTGACTATTTCAAAGGGATTCCTTTGAAGAAGAAAAAAAAATCCTTGCAAATCGGATTTTCATGGTTCGGCAAATGAAGATGTGCTTTTTCTTAATATTGTCTTTGAAGTTTATTTTAAAAAAATGGTGCATGGCATCTGTAAGCTAACACTGTTGAAAATGTTAACGGATTAAAAATTTTGTACTGCATCCTCAGGTTTTTAGCTGAATAATGTTACGTAATGCTGCACTCTGGAGAATAGAAAAAAGTTGAGAAAGGGGGGGGGATAACAGTTTTCCTTGGCTACGGGTCCACAATTCATCCAGTTCGTACTTGATTGTTGTCTGAATTTGAAAAGTTGAAAAGCTCGCAGAAAATACTGGCAAAAATCTCGTTAAAAAATAAAATTGAAACTTGAAAAGTGATTTTTGATTCTGCATCTCAATAAGCAAAGAAATAATAATATTTATCAAATATTTTTTAAATATTTTTCAATATTTTGAAAATATTACGCAAATATTTTTGAAACAAGAATAGAGATTATAGTACCGGTAGTATCGGAACCGGGAGAACCGGTACCGAGCCGAAATTCGGGAAACCTCGGAACCGGTTCCGGACGTTCCGGTACCGGTTTCCGTTCCCGTAATTTTAATATTCCTATTGATTAGACAAAAAAAAACAACAAAAAAGGTTAAATTAAACGCTAAAACTACAAGCAGAGAGAAAAAGACAAGTTTTTTCTTGCATGGTTCGGTCTTGGTGAGTAACAGTGCTACCGCAGGTGAGCTACCGTTTGATTTCTTTTTGTGAAATGCCGGTCTAACAAATTCTCAGAAATTTGGATTTTGATTCTTGATTTCTTCAAGTTACTCGCTTTTATATTTTATGCAACATAACAAAAAACATTTTTGAATTAAAATTAAAATTCAATTTAAGAAAATGTCTCCACCTGCCATTTAAAAAAAAGTTTGCTTGATAAATTAAAAATTTAACCAGCAAAAAAATAAAATTATTTTTAATTGTTTGGTTGGTTGGTTAGTTGGTTGTTTAGAACCGGGAATACTGGTTCCGATATTTCACGGTACTTTGCAATCCCTAAACAAGAAACAATAAAAGTATTTTAAAAGTTTTGACAAAGATTTTAAAAATATTTTTATTGCTTTTTGTTTCAAAAAATACTTGCAAAATATTTTTAAAATATTGAAAAACATTTCAGAAATATTTTATAAATATTTATATTTTTTTTCCTAGTCCCAAAATCATTATCTAAGCAAACATTTTTGGAACAAAAAGAAAAACGTCATTTATATTTTTTTGCTCTTTAAGATTATTGTCATTGGGTCATAATTACAAAACCAGTGTCAGCACCGGCGCTTGCACCAAGTTTAAAATAAATTATCTAGCACCGATACCGGCATCGGCACCGATCTGAGTGTTTAGACGGCTGCGGCTGGCGTCGGCGTCGGCACCGACGTCGGCTTCGGACTCCTGGCCGAAACATGCAGCACACTTGACCTCTATTAATTTTAACTTAAATTGCAAGAAAAACTTCGAACACGAGGAAGAAAATTTCGAAATTTTTCAGAGGCCTAATTTGACTGTTCTGCCTGCTCGTATACACAAAATTTCCAACCGCAACGGAGGTAAAAATGGACACAACAGACGCAATAATAACCTTGGCGGTGAGGGGCTTACGATTTTTTTTTTTTTTTTTTTTTTTACGAACACAATAAAGCTTAAAGCTTTTCTTCAGAAGAAAATATGAAATGCTATTAGTAAAAAATTCGTTTTTATTCAACCTTTGTAAAAACGCAGGGGGAAAAAAAGGATTTAATACCTTTAAAAAAAATCTAAGAACCTCCTACGAAATCCTTTTTTCAAACATACTTTTTTATTTATTTATTTATTTATTTATTTATTTATTTTTTTTTTGAAATGATAATTTCGAAATAAAAAAAAATACCGTGTTAAAAAGTTTAATCCAACGAAACTTGATCCGGCTTTTTAAAACAGCTCTTCTTTACAAAAGTGATAGCTTTCATTACACCCACGACTAACGCAGTCTCCCGATTATTTTCAACAAGTCATCAACTTTAACGACTCCTGAACTTTAATTTAACAAAATTAATCAAAATAATGAATCACAAAAGCGCGACGAGGGAGGGGGAAAAGAAAAAAAAAAAAGAAAAGGAAGAAAAAGATGCAGAAAAAAAACACCTTTCACTTTGATGGAGGGAAATGTTGTAGAGGCGGACTAGGAGTAAATGAATGAAAAAAATAACCGACCCTTTTTTTCTCCAATTTCATGTGTTCCAAAGTTTTTTTTTTTTTTTTTTTTTTTTTCGAGTTTTTTTCATGTGATGGTTAAAAAAAATTGAAGGGGAAAAATGTATAAAGATGTCTTATGTTATTTTTCATTTTTTCAGAGGGTGGGGGGAAGGGGGTAGCGGCCGAATATTTCCCGAAAATAGCTCTCGTTTCAGTGTAAACATTATTCAAATTTTCTGATTGACGAATCAATATAGAGAAACGCAAATACCAAATTCGTGGAAAAAGACTCGATGTTCTACTCACGATGGGACTTGTTAATTGAAATTGGCATTTCAATCAAAAAACAAACTGAATTTGGGATTTTAAAAAAACCTTTTCATGAGCGATGTCTTTTTTAATTTTTCCCAAAATTTCCTTTACAAAAAAAAAAAAAAAAAAAATTTAATTCAAATTAGTTTTAATATTTTATGCTTACCAATAAAATACTGTATAACAAGGAAGACTACGGTGTGTTTTCATCTTACCTGGAAAGAGAAATCGTTTACACTTAATTGAGCGGTAAATTACATTAGAAAAAAAATATATATTCCGGAAAAACGTATCCCCGCTTTATTAAGGCGGGGATAATTCAGGCCAGAATACATTTTTTTTTTAACCTCGTTTGTTAAGGCTTATATGCTTTTTGCAGCTTTAATGACAAAACCCTTAATGAAATGACAACCCGCCTTTGGTTACAATCTCTTTTTGATCAAAACAAACAGCGTTTTACGTTATTCAAAAATTATACACGTAAGTATGCCTTACCGCATTTTAGTTCTCAAATATTAATTACAAAGGGGGAAACAGAGGTACCACCAGTATAAAGGGCGGAAAATAAACTATAATGGAAATTTTGGACAAGACCTTAAATTATATTCTGATTAAATTAGAATTCTCGTCGGGAGAGTGAAGTTCCCGGAATTTCAAAATGAAGTCATTTAAAGAAGAAAATTATTCTCGAGGAGAACTTACAAAGCGTTAAAAAGAGCGACGGTGTCAATGGCAATGTCACAGTCGTTTTAGATGGAATTTAGACAAGGATAAATGAAAATCGCGTGAGATATTAATTCTTTTTATTTTTCTTTTTATTCAGGTTTTTACACTTGATAAGGATTCCAATTGTTGAGGGGCATGCAAATTTTTCAAGGCGAGCTTTTTTTTCGCGGTTCTGTTATCGAAAGGCAAAGGGTGTAATTAAAATGTAATTAAAAAGCATAATAAAGTAACACGGAAAAATATTGAGTTTGATGAAGTTGAAAAACAAAAAGGTTTGGCTTATAACTTTACAATTATTTTTTCATTACTCTATTCGAGAAGGTGCTTTCACCCTGAATATGGATGGACGAGACATGTAATGCAGTCAATATTTTTTGAATCCCTTGGTCAATTATTCCAGGTGTCAAAGAAGCAGAACCTTGATACATTTTTTTATCTCCTACGGTAAGCATTTCTCGCCATTTCCGCAAAAATATTTTTTTTTTTTACTATTTCTACTATTTTCAAATTTGCATACATGGGAGATCCGTGTCGATCTCCATAAAAGGGACGAGGCCTGTCTGCATAAATTAACAATGAATGTTCCTTACATGGGCAAGTCTATATTTTAATGTTTCGTATCATTTTAATTTAATTAATTAAGCAAGTTCTAATATTTTTAGTTATTCACACCCAATTACCAAATGGCTCTAATAATTTGTGGGGTTCGGTCTAAATTTTCTCTTGAATTTGTCTGATTTCTTAAAACCGTCAGTTCGCTTCCAAACAGATGCGCGCTTCAATTTTTTTTTTTTTCTTTTTCCTAATTTTTTTTTTCTTTTGTAGTAACACTTCAGGAAGTGGCCTGTTTCCAGTGTGTCTTCCAGACCTCTCTGCCTTCTGCCAGATGGACAGGTTCAGCAAAACTCGCAAAAAAGGCTTAATTATACATTACACTTATTACATACAACTTCTTCTTTCAAGTACCGGCTCCGCGACGGAGATTGGCTATTATCCCAGAATCGCTGTTACAGTTCTGCCTCCTGTTATCTGTGCTCAAGCCTAACCAATTACTACCGTCTTAAGCCTTGAGTCAGTAATAGTGGCACTACTGGCTACCACTAGTTCGCAGAACAAGAGTCATACCGTTGCTGTAACTCTGCCTCTTGATATCTGTAGTCAAGCCTAGCCGATTACTACCATCTTCAGCCTTGAGCCAATTCTGGTGGCACTGCTCCCCCCCCCCCCCCACCAGCTCATAACCCAGAGAGGGGTGCTTACTTTACAGGGGTAGGGGCGTCACTCCTAGGTGGACTGGAAACTCCGGTGCCACCGGTCACCCCTATTACATAGAATACTGAGACGTAAATATAGAGACGTAATAGGAAAGAAGATGCGCAAGTTGGGACATTTTTCAAGCAATCTGATGTGACGGCACCAGTGGCAGAGCCAGAGATGTGGCGCCACAAATTCAGCCTACTGGAAGGAAGATCATCAGTTTACACGCGGTTGCCATATAAATCGCGACCAATCAATTAAAATGTACATAGAATCGTCTCATCTCTTCTTTTAGAGTCTCCAACGAGATACATTTTCGGAAAAGGACTGGGTGAGAAATACTGACGACTCGGCTAGTATGGGAAAGGAGTTGGAAGTGCTCTACGAGATCAAGCGTCGGAAGCTCGATTACTTCAGTCACGTAATTCGAAATGAAAAATATCAGCTTGTGATGGAGGGAAAAATCGAGGGTAAGCGCAAGCAAGGCTGAAGGAAAACCTCGTGGCTATAGAATCTAGCCTCTGGCTTAAGAATCTCAGTGACTGGTTTGGTGTTGACTGTTGATTCCTTGAGTCTTTCTGGAGAGATGGTCTCAAAAGTTAAAATCTGCCCGATGATAGCCAATCACCGTCCCGGAGCCCATATGTGTACCTCCACATGAAAAGGGCCCACTTGGCATTTGGTGCTTAGAAGTTTTTGTTTGTAAACAAAGGGTTTTCTTATAAGGGTTTTCTTTAAGGTCCACATATGTGTACCTCCACATAAAAAGGGCCCACCTGGGAGATGGTGACATGGAAGGCTGTGGAAATTTAACTTATAAGAAAACCCTTTTGTTTACAAACGAAAAATTCTAAGCACCAAATGCCAAGTGGGCCCTTTTCATGTGAAGGTACACATATTTGAAAGAAGAAGAAGAAGAAGACAAGATACATATATATACTGTATTAGGAAAGAGTCTCATAGTGAAAATATTTCCGCGCCACAAACAACCCTGCTGATACCGAGTCCGCTTTTTTCTGGTATAATTCCATCTGAAAATCTATTTCACCCCTCTCCTGAATAAATAACTAGGTCGAATGAGAATTCCATGAACCGTGCACGTAACCGTATACAGTTACGCTCGCAATAAGCAGTATATATCGAATCTTCCGGGAAGCCGTCAAAGACATCATTCAGAAAATCCGCATTTGTAAAATTGATTGCCAAATCAGGATGTAACAAAACGCATTTGTCATACCAAAATATGTCGACACTTAAAAGCGGAAACGTAAGGAAAGTCCAAACTCATCTGTTAATGGGAAATGCGGAAAATTTATTGGATTTTTAGACGCTCAATTTAAAATTATGCAAATGTTTATGGGAAGATAATTTTCCTCTCCCTCTCCTCGTTTTCTCGCCCCCTAATAAAATGAAAAGCCATATTTTAAAGGATTGAAAATTACAAAGTGACCATTTTCCCAACTTTACAATCTTCATAAATCAAAATAATTTCCCTACTATCCGGAGGTGAGATTGATCATCAAGTTTTCGAGGAGAAGTTTGTTTTTCGTCGAATAGGATAGGAAGAAGGAAGTGGGTCAGCCATGTAGTCGTTGCAAAATAATGCAATTATAACAATTTACTACGATTTACGATCTAACTAACTTGAGAAAGACAAGATTTCCTCAATTAAAAGAAACCTCTTTCTCTTGCTTGTTATCAACCGAGCAATAAATTAAAATTTTTTTTTCTTCTTCTTCCTTCTTTTCAACCCTCATTTCTCGATCTTTTTATTTTTTATTTTTTAAGACCCGTTCCTGGAAAAAAAAATCTTGGAAATATGAGAGAAGAAAACTTTCGATTCAAAGGTAAAAAAAAATATAAATTTAATTTAAGTAGTTACACAGGGCTCGCTGAGGTTGCCCACTTTTCCGTCAAACATGCACTCTCTTTTTAAAATCCTTTTTGAAAGAAAAAAAAATCACGTTTCATTTAATTACGCGGAGGGAAAAAAGGGGAGGGAAATCGAATAAAGATAATAATATGCTCCGAAGTAAAATGTGCCGCAAATTACCGTCGACGGAGATGCTTTTCAAAGAGAAAAGGAAGCGAGTAAATCGATTGATTATCCAATGAATTTTTATATTGAGATTGTAAAAAAAAAAAAGAGAGAAGAGGTAAAATTTTTCCACAAGATCCTTTCCCTTGTTTTGATAATCCTATAAGATAAACATTATTAGAATAGTATATTCCCCATTTTCTTCCGCGTATTATGAAAAGATGTTTTGTCAAAGGATCATTAATCTTTGTCTTTGGCAATTTGTAAAACGAACGTTAAAAATTTTATACTGGTTTGCCGCTTCGAACATTGCAATTTAGACGGTTTTTTTTCCATCCTTCAGATTTCCCGTTCATCGTGACATTGAAAAACTTTCGAAGATTAACCCGGTCCACAGACAGTGAATGCGAAACTGGCAGACTGCCTCAATTTTCTCCACCACTATTGAAAAGGATAATAAAAAGAGTGATTAAAGAGCTCGAAAGACATTAATCATTTCATACTTTCAAATTTTGTGTCTTTTTTTTACTACCGTCTACGGCAGCTTAAACGTAACGAAAAAAAAGGCCGACGGAAATAGGTTTAAAAAAAAATTCTATCACTCAAAAATGTTTCGTCTCTGCATTTTCTGTCAAGCTGCTGGAGAACGAGATTTCTTTTTTATAAATAACCCAAAATAAGCCTCTCGAAAAACCTCTTCAATTTTTATAACGTCTGCATTGAAAACCGCGGATTATGCTATTTTCTCGCGGATTTCCGCCACTTTCACGGTTGCCCGATTCCGCTTCATGCTGCACCAGGGTAAAAGATATTAAGCGATTTTAAATGGGTATCAAACGAAATAAACCTCTTGCGGAATTTAATGCTCCCTTACAGTAATTTCGCTCCGTTCCCCGGAGAGGATCTAGGGGCCCTTTGTGCAATATTTCAACCAAAATATTATTGTTCAATTATCGTATTACTAAACTCTTAACGAGATTACGGCCGTTTATAACATTCCAAAAGGACGGTGAGGCACAATGAACACGGGGCAAACGACCAAAAGGAAACCGTCTAAGGATTTTCTTGTGCATTTTCTTAACCGATAATGTTCTAAACGTAATTATGCTAAAGTCTTGTCTGCATGACAAAGTCTTTTATCCGGGGGTTTTGGTCACAAAGGACTTCAAAACTTGCACTTTCGTCCCTTTGAGCTAAATTAAACGGTCACTTGAGAACCATATTTATGTGATAAAAAAAAATTTTGAATCGTTTTATAGTATATGCAAGCAATTGGAAATTTCCTGCCCGCAATTACAGTACCGTAACAAGGGGCTACTTTTTACTACTTTTGACACTTTTATTTTTTAAAAATACTTGAAAACGGCTAAGAATTTTTTTTAAAAATTAAACTTATTCTAAATGATTGATTATTTTCGAGTGTTATGTTTAAGCCCAGTTGCCTAAACTTGTTTTATATTAAAAAAATTAAGTATTTAATACGAAAAAAATGAATAAATCAACTTAAAATGCTAAGATACATTCTGCTGCATCCTCCGCTCAAATTGAAATGAAATTGCTTTTCGCAATTGTCCTACAACAATCATCCTAATTTCACTCAAAATTAAATTATTAGAAGCCAAAAAAATTAAAAAGAAAAAAAAGATTACGATAAATGGGGCTACTTTGTACAGATATTTCAATGGCGATGTCCGATGGATGCTAAATCCACAACGAATCGACAAAGTTTCCAAGGTTTTGATTACGTTTTTACTACGTTCACTAATTTTTTTTAAATAGCGATAGTCATTAGGGCTTTTCCACGCTTACACTTGTGAACATTTGGGCCGGTTTTTATTTTTCTTTTCGTCGTAGCTTTTGTTCTGGTCAACATTTCGCAACTTTTTTTTTTTAATCTGCAGTCAGATAGGAATGAGCGAGGCGATAGGCTTGTGCAATTCTGTCAGGAGGAAGAGATGGTTGCGACGAACACCTTTTTTAATCTACACCCTAGGAGGCTGTATACCTGGAAATCGCCACAGGATAATTCCCAAAATGTGGTTCGAAATCAAATCGATTACATTTTGGTGAATAAGCGATTCAGGAATAGCATTCCAAGTGTACGAACCTATCCGGGGGCCGATATTTCGTCAGACCATAACCCTGTTGTAGGAAAGCTGAGAGTAAGGTTGAAGTCGATAAAACGGGGACTCACAAGGACCCGGATTGACATAACCAAGCTCAAGGACGCAGATTTGCGATTTAAAGTTCAGCATGACCTGAGTCTAGGGTTCAGAGAAATTTCTGGTCAAGAGGACGTAGATGAGCACTGGAATAAGGTCAAAAAGGTTGTCGTTTCAGTGGGTGAGGAACATCTAAAGGCGGATCCAAAGGTGAAACATAAATCCTGGATGACAGATGAGATTCTTGGCCTGATGGAGGAGAGACGAGAATGCAAAGGGCGCGATCCTGACGGTTATAGGGCACTTCAACGAAAGATTAGAAATAAGATCCGCGAAGCTGTAGAAGCAGAAGCTTCCGAGAAATGTAAAGAAATCGAAGAGTTACAAAGCCGGTACGATACGTTCAACCTGCATAAGAAAATTAAAGAATTTACAGGGGAACGGCCTAGACAGCATTTCGGGCTACTACTGAATGAAAATGGGGAAATAGCCACCAGTACCTCTGAAAAACTTAAAGTTTGGGAGAGATACGTGTCCAGGCTCTTCGACGATGATAGGCCCGAAGATCATGGGGTTAGGGAAGGGGACACCGGTCCGGATATTCTTAGAGGGGAGGTGATTAAAGTTATAAAAGAGCTGAAACCGGGCAGGGCTGTAGGACCCGACGGAGTTCGGGCCGAATTGCTTAAGGTACTGAGTGACGATGAAGATCTAGATGTCCTCACATCCCTCTTCAATAAAATATATCGGAGCGGAAGATTCCCTAATGATTGGCTAAAATCCACATTCCTTCCTCTCCCAAAGAAAACGAACGCCAGGCGTTGTGAAGAATACCGAACCATCAGTCTCATGAGCCACCTGCTAAAGCTCTTTCTGAAGATAGTCCATGGAAGGGTCTTTCGAAAGTGCGAGGCACTTATGTCGGATACTCAGTTCGGGTTTCGTGGAGGTTTCGGCACACGTGACGCTTTGTTTACCTTACAAGTACTTGTGCAGCGATGCCGGGATGTAAACAAAGATGTCTTTTTGTGCTTCATCGACTATGAGAAGGCGTTTGACAGGGTTCAACATCAGAAAATGTTAGAAATCCTTCAGCGCATAGGGCTCGACAGTCGAGATGTGAGGCTTATTGCGAACCTATACTGGAACCAAAGCGCAAGCGTGCGGGTCGAAAATGAGTTATCGGATGAAGTCCAAATACAGCGGGGTGTTCGGCAAGGCTGTGTATTGTCTCCGTTACTTTTTAATTTATATTCAGAGATGATTCTTTCGGAAGCTTTAGATGGCCTTAATCTAGGGATCGTGATCAACGGCGAGGACATTAACAATTTACGTTATGCAGACGATACAGTCTTACCTACAGGTAGTGCAGAAGATCAGCAAACCTTGCTCGATCATGTAAATGCAGTGAGTAATAGGTACGGCTTAACCATAAATACACGGAAAACAAAGTTTATGGTTGTCAGCAGGAGAAATGTTGATGCTAGACTTTTTATCGCCGGAGAGGAAGTTGAACGGGTGCACTCGTATAAATATCTCGGAACCCTCTTGAATGATTCGTGGGATTGTAGCCAGGAAGTCCGAGCTCGTATAGAGCAAGCCAGGGGGACTTTCTTCAAAATGAGAGACCTGTTGTGCAATCGCAACTTGAGCCTCCAAACGAGGATCCGTATCGTCCGATGTTACGTATTTCCCGTGCTTTTATATGGACACGAGGGATGGACGTTAACTAGGACGTTGGAAAAGAAGTTGGAGGCTTTTGAGATGTGGGTATACCGTCGAATGCTTAAAATTTCGTGGACTGACAGGGTGAGAAATACTGACGTCTTGGCTCGTATGAAGAAGGAAGTAGAAGTTCTGTACGAGATCAAGCGTCGGAAGCTCGATTATTTCGGCCACGTAATGCGAAATGAAAAATATCGCCTCCTTCAGCTTGTGATGGAGGGTAAGATCGAGGGTAAGCGCGGTCAGGGTCGTAGGAAAACCTCATGGCTCAAAAATCTAAGAGACTGGTTTGGTGTCGATTCCTTGGGTCTTTTTCGAGCAGCGGTCGACAAAGTAAAAATAGTCCAGATGATAGCCAATCTTCGTCGCGGAGCTGGCACTTAAAAGAAGAAGAAGAAGTCAGATAGGCATACTTCTTAAGCAACCAAAGAAAATCATTAAGAAATTTCAATTCAGTTTGTCGTAATAAGATAAAGTTAAATCTTCACTTAGGAAAAAAAACACTGCTTTTTTCAATTAATAATATTTGCTTCGATTTCTCTGAAATGATTCTCTTGATGAAGGTAAAAAAAATCCTACATATTGAGCAACTATTACAGGGTTGAAACAGTGAAAACCCGACAATGATTTTTTATTTTTAATGGTGGGAAAAAATTGTCAAATACATATACCCTAGTGAGAAAAACGATAGTTCACAAGTGTAATTTTAATTTTACTATTCACAAGCGTAATAATGATAAAAGCGCTTACGAACACGATGAAACAGATGGTAGAAAACTTTTATTTTTACACCAAAAAAAATTTGAAATTAGTAGTAGCCCTTCAACTGATTGACTGATTGACTTCAACTGATAAAAACAAAAAATATAAAATTCTTTTTCAGATCACTTTTTGGCAACTTTTTGAAAATATACACACAAAAAAAGTAATAAAAATCTTCTATGAAGTAACAATTCCTTAAAATAAAATTTTTCCCTTCTGGAAACTTAAAAAAAAAAATAAAAAATTAAAAAAAATGAATTAATTAGAAATAAAAAAAGAAAAGTTTATCATTTAAATCAAATTATTTTTGGTCTATAAAAATATAAAATCGACTAACGAAGTTTGACATAAAATTGTCGCGAGTACCGACAGGTGTTATCTCTTGGCGCGGATGTGATTGGCCAACAACGTTCACAAGTGTAAGGTTTTTGAAAAAAAATTACACTTGTGAACTTATACTTTTTTGATTTTTTATTTTCGATCCTAATTGATAATCTTTATTGCATTTTAACGGGATATGGATCTTTTTATAAGCAAATCACGATTAAAAGTTCGTGAACTTAATAAGCTAAACATAGGAAATCAGTTGAAAAGTTAAATCGAAGTGGCGAAAGATGGAATTGAACCATCGACCTTTCGTTTTCATGACGACTGCTCTACCACTAAGCTACTTCGACAATCGATTCAACTATCAACTGATATGGTACTTGAATGGAAAAGCACGCAGTATATGGAATTAAGATGTTAACAGAGGAATTATTTACTTATCCATTTCAGTCGGTATAAAATATGATTTAAAAAATATAACTTGAAATTTTGACTTTTTGAAAATCCTTACGTGGACAAGCCCATTAATAGAACATCTAAAATGGTATCCGTCGTTTTATTAAGACATTTTCCGTTTATAGAAGCCAATAATTTGTCATATCCTCTTCAATTGTTAAAGATACTCAGGTATAAACATGATTGTAAAAAGTAATCCCATTTTTGCTAAAACGACCCCATTTGTAAAATCGAGTTTTTATTCGTGTTAGAACAAGTATAGATATTATAACAGGGTATCAAATTAAAGCTGAAGAACGCCTCTTAATGTTGGTGTAAACAGATATGAATTTTGTTCTACAATTTACATCTATTTTTGAAAAAAACGTAAAAAGTAGCCCCCTGTTGCGGTACCCGCAATCTTTTCACTCAGAGAGAAAAGATATATATCTTGAACAAGTTTTGTCTTGCAACAAAACCTGAATTTTTCACAGCAAAACAAAAATGCTTCATGACCACGGACAGGTTGTTACTTGACATGATAGTTTTATTGTTTTTGCATGATTTTTCAAAAAAAAATTTCACACAAGACATTTTTGTTTTCTCACTAGCCATTTTTTTTTCCGAGTGCACCTCAGGTTAGAGCAAAAGAAAAAGATCATTTCATAGCAAGAGCTTTAGAAAGCAAAATATCAAAAAGATCCTCTACAAAATGGCTTGTGGTCGCGGTTTTCCGGACCCACAAGTAGATATGCTCAAGTAATAAATTGATCGTTTATAAGGAGGCTCAAATACCCTCAGTTTCCAATTATGAAATTTCTAACGATATCAGCGGTTTGGATTTTGGCCAAGGGACTAAAGTGAGAGAATTAAAAAAAAAAAAAAAAAAAAAAAAAAAAGGTTTCTAAAATCTCATTTTTTAAATATATTTTTTTTCTTCCTAATACTGTTCTTTTTTTCTTTCATCCTCTAAAAAAATCGGTTTATTTTTTGAAACCCCGAAGGTAAAATCAGGTAGAAAAAATTTTTTTCCATATTACCACACTTGCTGGAGAATCGAATTAATCGAGTTACAAATGTAAATATTATTTTTCCTTTTTTTTAGTCCTAGGTAGAGTTTAAATTTTTCCTGGAGGCCCTGTTTCTAAATTAATTTTTTTTTTCTTTTTCCTTTCGAACATTTTTTTTTTTTTTTTTTTTTTTTTTTATCGGTTAATTTAAACGTTCGTTAAATTAAGACTTGAGGTTCTTTTTTTCATTCTCCTCATTAACAGAAAATAAATGATACACTATATTGCATAAAAACTTGAAAGTTTTCTAGTTAAAGTTTTGAGGTTTATTCCACTTTATAAACTTTGAATGGATTCCTATAACGAAACAGATTTCTAAGAACTCATTGAAAAGTCCGTTCGCTTCCGATTCACAAAAATAAATTTTAAAAAAAAGGAAAAATGTAAGGAAAAGACTTTCGGCAGTAGCGGAACGATAGCCTTTGGAGATCTCGGAAAGAGGAGATCAACAAGAAAATAAGCAAAAAAAAAAAAAAAAAAAAAAAAAAAACTCAAGTTTTGAAATTCGTAGTTCTCCAGCTTTTTGGTCCTGGGCGAAGGGGGTTTTGAATAAAACATGGACATTGGGGTTGTAAAATAAAAAATAGGTCGTAGCTGAAAGGGAAACGATTTTCACTTCGAGCTATTTTCACTGCTTGTCTAAGTCTTACATTTCAACAATTTTTAGAGCGTTTTCTCGGAAAAGCAAAGTACGTGGCATGTAAGTGGAGATGTTTATGAAAAATTAGAGACGAGAATAAACTTGAGCGAAAGACAAAAAAGGAAGAATAAGCAGGGTGTAGGAGGACAATAGGCTACCCGTAGTTTAGTTCATAGCTCTTTCGATTCTCAGTCATGAGATGCGACGGACCGTGCTTTCAGCCTAGCTCAGAGGAATTTTAATAGGTGCGACTAGTGCGTTAGTCAGATAATCAACGGTTGGCACCATTCGGCAGGCAATCTCCCAAACAATCATTCGGAACCTGCGTTATTTATATACCTGAGAGCGCAAGCACAGGTATAGAGAGATCACCACCCTCGAACGTGAGCAAAGGACTCAGAAGAAGGAATAAGTGGACTGGTAAGGACTGATCTCTAACTTAAAAGAGTCAACCTTAGACAAGACGTGTAGTCAGGCCAACGACCGGGATAAACGGGAGAATATTTTTCATCACTCCAGGCGGAAAATGAACTTTTCGGCCGTCGTGATGAAAAATATCTTACAAATCAGGCACGGAAGTGGCTTGCAGGCCTCAACTGGCAGGTGGTATTACACACACACACATATAGCTTTTACGGGGCCTGGAGCTCTATCGCCGCAGTATAGACCTTTTTCCATTCGGGCCTCTCCTGGCAGGCACCTCGTCAATCGGGCACTCCCAACCTTCTCGCATCAGCCGCGACGTTATCTTCCCATCTGATCCGAGGTCTTCCCTGAGGTCTAGGACTCGTCGGTCTGCCATCCAGGACCTGCCGGATATATCTTGACGGAGGTGCGCGAGTGACATGTCCCGCCCACTTGAGCTTTCGGGATTTATTCAGACTAGTGATTAAAGGTTGCCCAGTAAGCCTACGGATCTCGTCATTTGAACGCATGCAGGTGGTATTGCAGGCCGTAAACCCCAGTCTCGGCCTGCAATACGCCACCTCCATACCTAATATGTAATAAACTATTTCACTGTGTGCTTTCAATATTCCAGACACATGACAGTCGACCACCGCACATCAGCCACGATGCTGGAACGATTTTTGTCCTTAACTTAAAACTTCCCAATACCAAATAGATGGACTTCGGGAAAAGCACCCTAGTTTGACAACTCAAATCTCACATTTTTATTTTATCCTTTGATCCTCCAATTTAAAAAACTTTTTAAAATTCGAAGGTTGACTCGTTAAACGAGATAACATATATTTTCGACTAAAAGAGTTTAAGACGTTGGCTCTCGCTCTGCATCCATTTCCCCAAGGACGCTCCAGTCATTGGCGTCAAACAAAACATGAGCCAATGGTTCATGAATAATTGATTTTACTCGATCTTACACTTCCTACTTCCTGCCTCCAACTCATATGGACCGAAGGCATTCAAATCCGGAGGCGACAATACTCACTACTGCCAATTCAACGCGCAACAACCTCCCCCAACTACATGTAGTACGTGCATATGTGAGTGTGTGTGGGCGAAATAAATCAAAAGCTTTCATTCCACAACTTAATGAAATTTTAACTTTCAACGCTTAATTATTTAGGAAGCTAATTAAATTCTTAGGGGAAGATAGGCATGACACATTTCCTGACAATCCAACTTAAATATTAATAAGAAATCCGAAATCTTACGACGAAGAGGCAATTCTTTCCGATTCTCTCTCTCTTCCTCCTCTCGTTTCAGCGTTTCGGAATTCAAACAAAATCAACGCAAACAATTCCTTCGCTATTATCGTACATGTCCCTTTTCTCTTGAAACGTGACTGAAAAATTTGAAAAGTCTGTCGACCCTTTTTCCTTTAAAACGTAATCTTGGAACCATATGTTTTCTTATTTTTCCAAAATACAACTTTTTTTTTCTGTTCTTTTTTTGGAATAATGAATCCTGTTGGAAAACAACGAAGAAAAAAAAACTGCTAGCTATTAGAAAATTTGAAGACGGGGACCTAAACATCCCACGCTTATAAATGCAAAATCGATCAGGAAAGGTTTATATCGAGAAGCTAGGCAGTCCGGATTGGAATTTAATGGATTTTTTTTTTTTCGTGGGATTTAGCTTTTTCGGATAAATGGGAAACTATACGAACAATGGGTATATTAAAATAAAAAGGTTTACGGTTAAGCTGCTTAGGAAAATCTTTTAATGATTTTTTTTCCCAAAAAATAATACTTTTCGGAAAAATATTTCCCTTATTTTCTTAATCAGATTCCGTATATTAAAAATTTCCCTCTCCAATTTGCGACCTCAGTCGAATAGGGTTCTATTATATTTATTAGTATATAACAAATAAGTAATTTTGAAAAAAAGCATATGAAAAAGGGCGATTTAAGTATTCTTTTCTGGCTAAAAAAAAAAAAATTTAGATAGAACCCTTTTGGACTGAGGTCGGGCATTCCCTTCTTGCCTGATTGAATAATTCGTACTAAAAACTTTTAACTCATTTTATTAATCTTCTGTACGTATTCAGGGGATGGAAATTAATACCAAAGGCATTTTTCTCTTCGACATCGCTAATCTTGCAAAAAGATTCCCGATTAATAATTATCCTTACAAAGTTCTCTATACAATAATTTTCTCTCGTCGAATAATTTTCCTCTTTAACCTTTTTTTTTTATTTTTTTATTCTTAATGTTTTGATCCTTAATCTCCGACCAGTGAACCGTAAAAAGGTTTCTGCAAGAAAAACCGAATGGTAAAGCTTTTTATTCTTCTTCTTCTTCTTTTTCTTCCTTTTTTTTTTTTTTTTTTTTTTTTTTTGTTCTGACTTGCAACTTCTTAAATTTTTTAGATTTTAACTTGATTTCTTCTTTTTTTTTTCACCTAGTCGTTATAAAAGTTTCCGCTGGGGATTTTCGTTTGACTTACACTTTTTTCCTTACCGCATCCCATCAATTTCGCCGATAAACAATAAATCCAGTCTTTCATACGTGTTCTTCGGGCTTTATGGTGTTTATATATATTTTTTTTTAAATTCGGCTTTTTTTTTTCTCTCTCGTAAAAAAAAGTTCAAAAAGGGCTTTGCGAAAGATGTTAGGTTTTCCTTCTTTCTTGATTTATAACTCCAGGAAGAAAAAAAAAACAGAGCATTAAAGGTTTATTTGTCCCTCTGATGAAGTTTAAGGAGGAAGGAAAGGGGGAAAAAAAGATGTAATTTATAACGGACTAAAGGTAACTCCTATATTGATATAGCAGTGTATTATCCTTCCTGAAGGCTTGTTTTACGTGTTTTAACTATAAACAAGCCCTTTCTTTTTCAGAGACGAGCAATTTTTTTAGAAAAAAAAAATGTTTTTTCTTCTTGTTTTCAAAGATTTCCGTTACTAAATCTCTTTTAATGGATGATCATCGGTAATAATACGGGAGAATTAAATAAATTCTCCTGAAGGGAGCTAGAAAGGAGACCCAGTTAAGGGCTGAATACACAACTTTTTGGAATTAAAAAAAATAACCATAAATTTTTTTTTTAAATTTTCCTCCTTTCTGCTTTTTTTACATTTACGTCAGTTTACTTCTTCCTTTAGAAATTACTTCCTTCAACCTTGTTTTCCCACTATCGACCTTCATACTTTTCCCTTCGTTATATTTCAACATAATTACTTTATTTTTCCTGCTTCGTGAATCTCATTGAACATTGGCTAGTTCAAACTTGACATTGTCAGGTTTTTCACAATAAATGAGAGCGGGTTACAACTTAACATTGTCAAGTTGCAACGCGGTAGGTTTAAACACGACGATGCCAAATTAGAGCACCACAATGTCAAGTTTGAACTTGGCAATGTCTGGTTGGAACTTGACAATGTCAGGTTGGAATTTGACAATGCCAGGAACTTGACAATGTCAGGTTGGAACTTGACAGTGTCAGATTGGAACTTGACAATTTTAGGTTGGAACTTAAAAATGTCATGTTGGAACTTGAAAATGTTAAGTTTGAATCTGGAATTGTCAGGTTTCTACTGGACGGTCGAAAAAGAGCAATAGGTAGTGGTGAAACTGCCATTACCAAGTACAGATTCAGGATTTTGAGCTGCTGGTGAGGAAGCAGCACCATCGGTAGTGGCTTGAGCCTAAAGAAGGTAGGATTAATCAAATAGATTCATCATTCTTGTTCTTCTCCATTCTCCTCCTTCCTTACTTCTCCTTCCTTCTTCCTCCTCTTTATTCCTCTTTCCGACATGTTCTTTCTCTTGCTTGCTCCTTGAATTACCTTACTTGTTTCCCATTTTTTTTCTTATTTTATTAATCTACGTAGTATTCCTCACCGAAAACTCTTTTATCTAACTCCTACTACTCGAGATCAAAAGGATTAAGTTAAAATTTCCTCCGCGCCGCAAGAGAAACGCAGACTGACTTTTTACCCATCGGCCTTTACCACCTTAAAGGTAATCAAGATTCTTCCTTTGTACACGCGTTTGTTAGTTTATTTAATTTATCTTTCGGAACTTCCTCGGAATGATTATTTTCCTTCCACAAACATGTTTGGTCTTAGATCTGAGTTTCCTCCCTTTGTTTTCCAAATTGAACCCCACCAGTCTAAAGTGCTTCAACTGTAAAGTTTGCTTTCATTGTTGTGATAAGAACGTGATGAAGGATGAATAACAACCTTTTCATATATAATTCAAAAGTTACATACTGACAAAATCCATACCGACAATGAAAATAACATTTTCGGTCGGGAAATTCCAGAGAAATTAACGAAACAAAGCAACGGGTGGATGTTTTTTCAAAAGAGCGGAATTTCCTCCCGGGAGAGATGTGGATCGCGGATTTCTCGCCAAAGCCAAAGGCTAACAAATTTTACCTCAGGCACTCGATGTAAATAAGCTTACTCGTAAAAACCTGTTGATTATCCCACTTCATCCACTCTATTCGTGTCCGATGTCGTAAGCTCAGTGTTTTTTTACGCAACAATTTTTTTTTTTCGCTTTGAAAAGCTTAAGAGGAAATTTGATATTTTTCTTTTAAAAGATGGTAAGCTGTTTTATCATTTTTTCTTTAAATCGCTTTTTGTTTCCAAAGTCGTGACTTTTTAAAACGGGGATATTTAATTATCCTGTTAAACAGACTTTTCGACAGGTAAAGATCAAATTTGTTTTAAATCAAATTTGTAATAGCGTTAATTATTTCAATATTGAATCGACACGGATTTTAATATTAAATATCATTTATTTACCCTCAAGCTGAAAAGCGTATCCGCTTTCCTGTCAGATGGTAAATGTGAATATTAATATCTTTGATTCAGAATAAATGAGGCTGCGGGTTTTGAAATTTTAGGGAAATGTAGGAGAGCGTTTTGTTATACATTGTGTAAAAAGAACATGTAATATATGTCGGGTCTACATCGTCGACGTTGCCTGCTTCTAAATTAATACAAACAACATTGCACGAAGCAATCTGAGTTGGATGAGCTTCGAACTAAGAAAAGACATATCCATATTAATATGGCTTTTCTATGGAAAATAACGACATCATTGAGCAAAAATTTCGTTGGGTACATGAGCCGAGAGGGAATCAAACCCCCGTCTTCCGCTTGCCGTGCATTCGTCCGGCAATTCCTCAATGATGTCGTTATTTTCCATAATTTAGAAATAAAAAAATCGAGGCTTTTATATAAAAAGGCGGTAATTTTCCTCAGAATAGCTTTTCTAATTTTTTCCAGGACATCACCAGTCGGAATTAGGGCTGCGGTTTCCTTTAGATTTTAAACGGAATCGGATTCATCATCGGGACCGACGAGTTCAATTTGCTAACGAAAAGAAAAAACGAATGTAAAACTATGGGAAACTAAATTAAGGGAATAATATTAACAGTTTTCGATCGTTTTTTTTTTAATTCTTGCCAATGCACGCCACGTTATGAGATGTAGTGAAACCTCTACCTGCGGCCCCCCTTTATGGGGACCACGTTTAGTTTAGACCAACTTTTTATACTTCACCGTTTTATTTCCATAAGAGCAATGTATGCCTAGACAAAGACCAACTCAACCCTCGACCAAAGACCGAAATTTTAGTCCATCAAAGTAAAAATATACGTATTTGACTGCCTCTTTCACATTATTAGGTTAAATATGTTGGAGCACCTTTCTAATCTGTATATTGGACAAAAATTGCCCATTTAATTTCTTTTTTGTCCTGAGTTGGACATCTCATTGAAGAAAAAAAAATCAGCCTAAGATGCGGGCCCGTAGCCAGAACAAAGAGCCGGGGGGGGCAGTTGGGCTTCTTAAGGGGGGCAATAGGCCTTCGATCCTCGTATTTGTCATGTTTAGCCAATTTACATCAGGGGGGCATCAAGTCACGAAAGAGGGGACAACACCCCCCCTGGCCCCCACTTGGCTACGGGCTCGCTAAGATGGTCAAAATTTGTGAAAGTAATTTAAAAAATATCCAAGAATGATAAGAAATTTTCCTGAGCTGGGTATTAAAAAGCAGTCAACGAAATGTGTTTTCGTAAATTTCTTAAATTTCAGATCCAAAAATGACGAAAAATAACGCAAAAAAATTTATATATGACAATTGTTGTCGAACCGGGAGTGTCTAACTTACGGAGGATCCACTGTACCGCTTATCGTACTTCAGAAAAGTTTACTTTCAATTTTTTCAGCTTCCCCTTCACTTGGAGAACTAAAGTCTCGAAAAACCATGGTTTTGAGCCTACGTTTTTACCTGCCCAAACCGAATATATTCTTCCAATGGTTTTCCATCGAAGGAACGGTAATATTCGAAGAGATGTAACTCAACCAAACAAAACTAATCGAGTACGTGCAGGATCGGAAATGTATAATAAGAATACAGAAACGTTCCATCTGAAAAAAAAAGCAAACGGAGAACACTAATTTAAATTCCTCTCGTTTACGCTGAAAACCACGTTCCCCCCTAAAATATGAAAAATACCTTTAAACGCAAATTAACCGCATTTCCCTGATGTTATCGCAAAGCATAAAGGCTGAAAGACTAAAGCCATAGCATATTATTATAGTAATAACAAAACGTCAGAAAGAAATAACCATGTTTTACAACATAGTAAACTGCGTTTTATTACTTAAAAATAAAAAAGGCAACATTCTGATATTTTCGAAAAATCACTACGAACGAGAGACAAATACAGGGGTAAAATTAAATTTATACATATGAAAAGGCGGGGGAGAAAAGGCAAAAACCTGTTAGAAATTCTAAAAATACTCTATTCAAAAACGACGCGAAATAAATTCCATTCAATATTCCCTTCGTCAAAACAGCTTCCCCACTAACCTTTTCACCTGTCGAAGTTGTCGGGCGTAAGATCTGACACATATCCTCGATTTTCGACTGGGTATATAAGAAACCTACACAGCAAAATCGTAATTCTAATCAATTATTTACATACGACCTTGACAGGAATTGGCAATGTATTCCGCGCTGGAGATAAGGCTTGCAGTTTGTGTTTTTTGCTTTATCGGAAAATCATCAGCAGCATAGCGGCAATCATATCGCTTTTTATCGAGTTAATTACTCGACAATACAGCTTAATAAACGAGTGATAAACAAATGCTTGTTTTTTTTTTTTTTTTTTTTTTTCGACGGAATTAGAAGTCATTGAAAATAAACGAGCGATTTAGCGACATCCTGTGCGGCATTTCCAATTTAATAAAACGCCATGCGGTCTTCGCGGAATTTTTTTTTTTTTCCTCTGTTTGAATCACTTTGCGAAATGTTGGTAATAACTATAAAAACCTTTTCCAGGGGAAATATAACTTTTTACCTTCGTCAAAACGTTTTATTTTCATATTCAACCGTCTATTACAAACGCGCAGGCAATCATACAAGGAGAAAAAGGTAGCATTTCTATACGGAAAGTATCTCTTAGAGTACACTTTGGTAGTGTAAGATGTGGTGATAATAAGGTCGATCCATTTGAAATTGCATAGGAAAGATACATTCTTGAGTTAATTTTTTTTTTTTCCGTGTTTTATTTTTCCATCCGCACTTTTGCGACCTCCGGTGCGGCATTTCCAATTTAATAAAACGACATGAGGTCTTTGTTTTATTTATCCGTTTCTTTTACAGCTCCGTCCCACTTGACTTTTTATACTGTCATTTTCAGCAATTTTCTATTTCTTCTATCTTAAAATTTTTAATTTTCTCTAACGTTTACTTGACGTTATTACTAAGGGTGTCATGACTTGAGTCTAACTTCCACCTGGATAATTCAATTTCAAGATTCACAGTCATATGAGTTGCAATACATGTATGACAAAATTTTAAGGTGGTTTACCAGAGAATCTCTTAATCAATTTAAGTTCCTTCCTAATAAAACTTAACAAAATTTATCCAAAAAAGAATTTAACGTCATTAAAATATTACTCACGACATACCTTTTATTTTGAAATACTTAAATGAATGTACATCATCAAATTTTATTGAAGTGAAACTTCTTATGGCGAGCCTTGAGTGTGGGTGTAACGCGATAAAATTAAGAAAAACATTTTAAGATTAATTTAAATAAAAAATTTAGAAAATTTAATTTTCATTTAAAGAAAATTTAATAAAAAACTCACGTAAAAATTGGTTTTTACAAGGAAATTTCATGAAAATTAAGATTTCATTTAAAGAAACGCGTTAGGGTGCTAATTCACTATGGGATGTTGGACCAACATGTTGGTATAACAAGTTGGACAAACATGTTGTACCAACTTGGAGCTCCGACATTCCACACTAATTTCGGCGTAGGAGTAAATTCTGCAATAGTCGATTCGTTCGTTTGTCAAACATGTTTGTCCAACATTCCATAGTGAATTTGCACCCTTAAAATTAAAAACATTTTAACGTTAATTTAAATAAAATTTTTTTATTTAATAAAAGGCATAAACATTTAATTACAATTTCAAATGTAAATGGAACGCTCCTCAAATTTCACCCGAATGGGTTTATTCCGAATTCCGATTTCCGAAAATATTTATTCCGAAATCCGAATTCCGAATTCCGAAAATATTTATTCCGAATTCCGAATTCCGAATTCCGAAAATAATTCCGAATTAGGTTTTTTGATAAGGAAGACTGAATAATTTGTCATTAAATAATTAAATTATATCGTATTAAACTAATCGTAACATGTATAATCCTTAAATTATCGTTAAATTTTGAAATTGAAATTAAAATATATTAAATTAAGTTAAGTTCACAATCACAGGTCTTATCACAGTTCGTAAACGATAATTTGATCACAGGTTTTTGATTTTAATGATATGTCGTGAAGGATACATGCAAGTAAAATTCAGTAAGGTTTCCGAGGGCGACCGGGTTTTCTTTTCAGGCCTCAATTTTTGCGAGGTCGACCGCGCTTTTTAGGAGGATTTTCGACAGGGAGAAGTTCCTTCACTACAGTTTCCCGAGGATGATCACATGGCTGAATGGGACTCTCATAAAAGAAGTTGAAATTGCCGTTAGGAACGTAACTCTCGTTATCGAAGTTGAAATTGCCGTTAGGAACGTAAAGAGGTTCCTCTTGATGCTGGTTTATTTACTTTGGAAAGTCCTACCACTTTAACGTATGCGATGCCGACCAACCGAAACATCTTGGATCTGGACGCTCCTTCTGCCTCTTCTCTTCCTCTTCTTCTTCTTATTACCAGGATCAAGAGGAACCTCTTTACGTTCCTAACGGCAATTTCAACTTCTTTTATGAGAGTCCCATTCAGCCATGTGATCATCTTCGGGAAACTGTAGTAAGGAACTTCTCCCTGTCGAAAATCCTCCTAAAAAGCTCGGTCGACTTCGCAAAAATTCACCTCGCAAAAATTCAGGCCTGAAAAGAAAACCCGGTCGCCCTCGGAAACCTTACTGAATTTTACTTGCATGTATCCTTCACGACATATCATTAAAATCAAAAACCTGTGATCAAATTATCGTTTACGAACTGTGATAAGATCTGTGATTGTGAACTTAACTTAATTAAATATATTTTAATTTCAATTTCAAAATTTAACGATAATTTAAGGATGATTAGGCCATATAATACCGACAAAAATAAATCCGAATTCCGAATTCCGAATCGAATTCCGAAATCCGAACCGAATTCCGAAATCCGAAAATGAAATATTTATATCCGAATTATATATTTACCTATATCAGAAGGAGAAATTTAATGAAATCAGATAAAATAACAATATATTCATGACAACATATTAAACTGATTAGGCAAAATATTAACTGCTTGCTCTGGTCAGGAACTATACACGATTTGTATAGGAAATACTTGTACAATGAGGTCAGGATGACTGTATTAGTAGTTTCTGCAATCCCTTCTAGAGAGAGGGAGTGTTGGTGGTCACCCATCCACTCTCAATGTTGCTTAACTTTATTGATCACAATGCCTGATATGGGAATCGATGTCTTTTTATAATACTACTAGCCGCTTCGAGGGCGCTTCGCGCCCTCTACGCGTCTAGTAGGATGTACAAAAAAAGAAAAAGTGTTTGGAATTTTGTTGCTCACCGAAAAAATAGTTTCATTGGGGGGTAAAAACCTCAAAAAAAGAATTTGGAATTTCAAAAAAAT
Source organism: Liposcelis bostrychophila (assembly GCA_037577465.1). NCBI lineage: Eukaryota > Metazoa > Arthropoda > Insecta > Psocodea > Liposcelididae > Liposcelis > Liposcelis bostrychophila. Next base: position 12,256,226 of record CM075212.1, read on the forward strand.
TACTGGTAGAATTTTCCGCCCGTAAGAAAATTTTGGAAATTGATCCGAAACACAAAAGTACCTTATTAATTAGAGTGTTCTGACTAAAAAATGTCATAGAACATGACCTCTAACTCGAACTGGTGAGGAGTTGTCGCCATTTTTTTACAAAAAAAATTAGTTTTTGGCTCAAAAAACCAAATTCTGACTTATACCCCTACTCAGGCGTTGGTTGGAGAAAATCGGGATAGTGAAATTCGTGTTCCTCAAGCTTTTTTTCATAAGTATAAGCAACTTTAAAAGGAAAAAAAAAATGTTGGGGGCTCCAAATTTGGTCATAAATAAAAGTTAAGCTCGAAAAATCAGGCTTAAACGCTAAAAAAGCGGTAACAGCGACTCAGGCATTGGTCGGAGAAAATCGGGATGCTGAAATTCGTGTTCTACGACCTCAAAAACATATAGACCCCTTTAACAAATATCGATTACTGCAAAATGCGCTAAATATTAACTTAATTCATCGCTTTCAAAAAATTCCTGGCTTAGGTCCTTTTTCCGCAAAGCGCGACCTCCAGCTGGTAAAAAGAAAAAAAAATGTTTCAAAATCTTTTTGAGGTTTTTACCCCCCAATGAAACTATTTTTTCGGTGAGCAAAAAAATTCCAAACACTTTTTCTTTTTCTGTACACCCTAGCGTCTAGTGCTTGGTCTTTCTCATTAGGAAAAAATAAAAAAACTGAATGATATTTTTTCCGGTTCTTCAGCTGTTTGACTGTAATTGGACCTACAGCCTTAATTTTGTCTGAGTATATACCAATTTTTTGCCCTGGGCTTCAAAATTAATAAATTCAATATCATTTGAAGATTCGAAAAATTTGGTGGCACCTATTTAGATTTTTTGAGGGGTCAGTAAGTACCTTGAACTTTGTATTCCGCCACTCAGTAATGCAAAACACTGGGAAAATGGACGAAAAAGATAGAAACTGAGATCGGTTTTAGTTTTTTTGGCTTGGACTCTCTTCCCAGATAGCATGCAAACTTACATATGTAACAATAAATTTGGTCTAGAAGAGTTAGTTTAAGGTAAAACACCCAAAGCCAGAACAGGCACCAAAACCTAAGCTAAACTCCAATTTCCTTTTACGGGCATGTGTGTTTAGCTTAAGACCGGTTCAGGATTAGGTGACTGCTCAGGCTTTGGGTGTTTTACCTTATGCAAATCCATTTTGCTAAGCTTGCTATAAGTTGTTAACTTGCTTGCAAGTCATTAAATTTGTATAACTTTGCGGAAAATTGCATGTTCTCAAAAGCTCTATCTTCAAATTCCTTAAAAGCAAGGGGTAAAAACTTTTTTCGAGCGCCTATGTTTAGCTTATGTAAGCTCAGAAAAGGAAATGGAAACGTTTCTTTTGCTCCCATAAGCTAAACATTACAAACGGAAAGGTCATTTTTGCTAATGTCACCCCTGCCTAAAAGGATTTTAGAGGATACGAAGGTAGAGGTTTCCAATTAAACTCCTCTATTACAGCAAACTTATGGTTGTATAAAAAACGAATTTCATATAAATTATCTTTTTAAGAGAGCTGAGGGAACTGTAAACAAATTAAAAATTCATTGCCGCACTAAAATTTCACCTCCCAGTATGTAAGTTTGCAAGCTATCTAGGTTTGGTCTCGAGTACCCAAATCTGCGGCTTTCAGGCTCGCTGGAAGGTACGAATCAGTGTTTCCTGTAGCTGCGTGAGATAGATGACAAAATGAACGGAGAAGGAAAGAAGTAGAAAAAGAGCCTGTTTTCCTGCATTTTTGGGATCCACATAATTTTTTAAGGATTGGATTTTGTTGTACATTAGCGAGGACAATCGCTTTTAATAGATTTTGAACTGGAAAACTCACAAACCCGAAGCTGGAGAAAGGGGGCAGAGTGCATGGTATCCCTAGATCTTCCTTTTGCAAGATCTATTTTTGCACTAAATTTTCCCGAAGGGTTAATTTATTTATTTATTTATTTTTATTTCATTTTATTTTATTTTATTTTATTTTATTTTATTTTATTTATTTATTTATTTTTTTTTGTGAGTGGACAATTCTAAAAGTTAAAAGGAACAAAAATAATTCGCATAATTTTGTTTCTGTACTGAACGAACTGTATCTGCCGCTGGAGCGGTTGGCGGACCTTTTTATATATTAAGATGAATGCGAGAGTAAAAAAGCGCCAATCATTTGGTATTCTCACCAAGTTGTTTTTTTCTAACGGGGGGTTACATGTTGAGATCTGTTTCTATGCTCAAACAGGGTATGGTTATGTAAGGACCCATAATAAAAATTCGAAAGTTTTCACGGCAAGCTATAGAAATAAAAAATGACTGGATAAGAAAACTAAAGCAAAAGGAGTTCTAGAATGATCTTATAAAAATGTACCTTCTCCAAAATAAACCACCTAAAGAATTTATAATTCAGAATTTTGTTGTTCAGATGCAGTATAACCTTTCTCCCAAAAACTTTTTCCTATCTCTCTTTTTTTGAAGTTCATTTAATTGCAGGGACGAATTTACAAACTCTATAGGTCATTCTGCATTGTGTTCAAGGGGGCTTTCACAACTGAGGGCCATGGGCGGATCTAGAATTTTTTTCTAGGGGGGGCTAAGAATAGAAAAAAAAATTTTCTGAGGGGGGGGGGGCTGGTACTATTCAGGCCATATAATTTTCAAAATTTTAGGGGGGGCTATTCTGCTTCCTGGGGAAGGGTCAGCACCCCCCAGCCCCCTAGATCCGCCCATGCTGAGGGCAGTGGCGAGCCATTAGGCTCTTCAGAATGCCGAACACAAAAAAAATGAAAAAAATTAAAAAAAAGTACTTGCTTAGAGCGTGGTTTTTTCAAGTTGAAAAATGAATTAGTACGTAATATAGTTCCCCGACTTCCAAAAACCGAACATTTGACCGCTCCTGAAGCGTTCTGGATACCTTTGTGCTAGTAGGGCAGATTTTAAAATTTAAAAAAAAAAAAAATTCCTGTATCTTTCTGTTGCAAAAATTATTAAGTGATTTCTTTCGGTGGTAAAGAGGGGCTTCAGAATTTGGGGACGGAGAAGAAACCACCGGGAGAAAATGCTGCTGAGATTAATATGCGACCTCTTGATAGAGGGAAATAGGAAAATTTAAAAAAAGAAGTCGAAAAGTTATGTTGAAATTATTATGGGATCCAATGGGAGGGATTAAAAATTCGGGAAAAAGGAAGGAAAAAAAACAGCAGAAATTTTAACAAAGTAAATTTAAGTAAGAAACCTTCTACATTTTGGCACGGCCGTTTGGCTTGGTGTTGAAATAATTATAAGTTATTATTGAGGTACTAAGTAATAATAAGAAATATTTATACAGCAGTCATAAAAATCGTAACATTTTTTTACTTTACATGAAAAGGGTGACAGATAAAAGAAGGAAGCAATGGAAAGAAATTAAAATGACATTCAATTACAATAAAGAGGAAAAAAAAAAATTTGCAAATTCAGGCATCGTACCCCTAATAAAAAAAGGTTCTTTTGTATTACTTCCAACAACTCGTAGCAGGTACTTTTTTTTCTTATGTGGATTTAACATGGTGTTTCGCTTTTTTCGCCGTATCGGGAAACTGGGTAGCCCCAGAAAACCGAAACTTTTTGAGGTCTCTAATCATACGGGAATCTGGCAGGGGCCGGAATTTCACAACGATAGGCCTTACGATTCCCGAGAAAACGGCATACCCGAACTCTCATTATAAGTCGGAGGCGCAGACAACGATATAACTTATGCTAAACCCTGCTTATGTTAAAAAACGGGCGGGTCGCAATATTTTAAACGGCTTTGGCTCTCTTCTTAGGATAGGGACGAATTTTTGGAATTTACTTCTAAGACGACTGGGGTTGCAAACGATTCGGTTTATGGAAAACGGGTCGCATTTTAAAAGACAGAGGGCCAGTATTTTCCAAACGGTTTCGTTGGAACTTTTTATATTATGATAACGCGGAATTTCTTATGGGATTTAACACGGGGTTTGGTCTGAATTTTTCGGCTTCCTATTTTATATATATAGATTAACCCTAATTTTTTTTTCAGATTTTTTAAACGACATTTTGAGGTGCCGCAATGGCCTTGAAGTTTTCAAAAAGCCCATATGAGGACCGAAAATGAAAATTTTTTTTCGCATAGAAGACCGTCGTTTCCTATAAAAAATTTTGCGTAGATTACTGATTTGAAGTCAAAAATTATTTTTGGTGCACAGTTTTTGAACCACATGCCAAATTCCAAAATTCTGAAAATCTTGTTATAGCTTTCAGTCTGCGGCTCAAAAACCGTGCAAATAATTTATGGCTTCAAATTCGTAATCTACGCAAAATTTTTTATAGGAAACGACGGTCTTTTATGGGGAAAGAAACTTCATTTTTGGTCCTCATATGGGCTTATTGGAAATTTCAAGACCATAGTGGCACCTCAAAATGTTGTTTAAAAAATCTGAAAAAAATTAGGGTTAATAGTATTATAAAAAGGCATCGATTCCCATATCAGGCGTTTTCAAATTCAAAAATTCGCGTTTTTCGACCCGCGCTGATGCACGAACACAGCCATACACTTTTCCCGCGGAATTTTCAAATTCGGAATTATATACGGAATTCGGAAATAATAAATAATGAATATTTCATTTTCGGATTTCGGAATTCAATTCGGATTTCGGAATTCGATTCGGAATTCGGAATTCGGATTTATTTTTGTCGGTATTATAGAGACTGACGTTTAAGGATTATACATGTTACGATTAGTTTAACACGATATAATTTAATTATTTAATGACAAATTATTCAGTCTTCCTTATCAAAAAACCTAATTCGGAATTATTTTCGGAATTCGGAATTCGGAATAAATATTTTCGGAATTCGGAATTCGGATTTCGGAATAAATATTTTCGGAAATCGGAATTCGGAATAAACCTATTCGGGTGAAATTCGGTGAGCCTAATTCATATTTCAAAAATGTTTTAATCAAAATTTTGATACCAAAATTTACATTAAAATGTCTTGCTAAAACTCACGTTTCATTTTTTTTAAAGATAAATAGAGAAATATTCGAAAATAAAATTGATAATATTTGTACTTTCTTGAGTTTAAAATTAATCGAAGGTAGCATAAAGGAAAAAGTTAAAAATTTCAGTTTACAAAACTTAAATTTCATTCAAAGAAAATTTGATAAAAATTAGCTTATAATTTTAGAGACATTTCATGAAAATCTTATAAAAAACTTTATTTCAATTTAAATAATTGACCCAAAGTGAAGTTTCACTTCAGTCCTAACGCTATATATCATAGAGCGTGTAAAATTTTTTATTATTATTTATAAAGTAAGAAATCGTAAGAATTTCGAGTACCCTCTCCCACCCCTTTCGGTCTTATGGAATACATATTTGAACGCTCCCACATTAAAATTATTTTCATTCTGCCGCTCGGTTACCAACTCAATTTTTATTCTCAAAATTTTCAAAACAGCATCTTTTGTCGAAAAATAAAAACATTAATATGCATCCATCTAAGTATTTAATAAAAAGAAGATAATCCTTAAACAATATTTCAATAACGTTAAATTTTTCTTTGAATAAATTTTGTTAAATATTAGGAGATTGAATTGACTAAAAGATTCTTTCGTAAGCCATTTTAAGTGCGACTAGAGTTACATAAGCTTGTCTAAACCAGTTCTTACTTTTTTCTTACAAAAAAGATTACCTAGTGCAAAACTTATGCAGGTCGCAACAAGTTCAAACACAACATTATTGTATTGCAAACTCTTATTATCGCCAAAAGACCATTCATCGTTGCAATGCGGTGGTGAATAGTCGCCCTGTTTGTTTGACGACAGGTCGCAACAAGCACGGAGCAAGTTCCTTCCAGTAATCTTCCGCATAAGATTTACATGCACGATTCTGTTTCTTCGAGTGTCTCTTTGATATAACTTCGGCACTTCGTCTCCCTTGTCTTTTTTTCTGTTTCTAAACTCTTCCCTTTCCTTTCATTAATTTCAAGTCCATTCTTCTCGTTTTGATCTCCAACATTTCGCTGCTTTCTCGTTTTACTTCTTATGTTCTTTTTCGCTGCTTTCTATTATCAGTTCTTCTATTGTTCACTTTTCTCCACAGACAATCCTTCCTTATTTCATTTCTCACAATTTTAATTTATTGTTTGTGAGAATATTTTACGATATTAAATAAATAAGGGGTATTGCATAACTTTATTCATTCCTCATCGAGTAAAGGCTCAAACATTTTATCTTTGAAAGGTGAAATTTTAATTACGCAAAAATAGGAAGAAGAACAAATTGAATTTGAATATCGGAATAAAAATAAAGCTAATATGTTTTTAATGACGTTCGTTTCAAGGACATTTTCGAGTCTAGAAAAGAAACATCAGTAAAAAGAAGGGGGGGAGGTAAGCGAAAGGAAAAAAAAATCTCATTTTATCCCAGCTTATTGAAAAACCTACCACTGAGTCCTTTCCTAGAAACTCTTTTACTTTTTTCATTCCGAAACTTTTCTACGAAAAAAAAAAGTTTTTAATTCATTTTGGTGGCTAAGTACGAAGTCTGCGGGAACACTTCTGTTCATTTTATCAGTTTTTGTGGTTTGTTGCTTCTGAGCAAGTAAAAAATTAAAGAAAAAAAACGTAGGGAATCCGGGATTCAGGTCGTATAAAAGTTTCCAGGATATTAAAAAATACTGTAACCAAATTAAGTATTTTACTACGTCAAAGATCAGGAGATTTAATTTCAAAGAGAAAAATACTAAATGATTCAAACGTGTTATTTTTTGTCCCATCGAGTTCTCCATCCATGGATGGCACTACTGACAATTGAAAATGTAAATATTTAATGATTTCCCAATCTTCGGTATTAATCCTCTTATTTTGTTTTCCGAATTTCCCGATGTACTAATGGTTATGCATATTTGAAATTGAATTCCAGGGAAACTAGGATTAAAGGAAACGGTCAAAATAAGTTAATTACTTTTACAATGTATCTATAAGCATTTTGCAAAAGGAGAATGTACAGCATTTCATCGTTTTCAAAGGAATCGCAAAAGCATTCTAATTCTACCAAGGTAAAAGATCAAGAATCCCGACTTGAAAAGCTTGACATGCGGTTAAAGAGGTAATAAATTAAACTTCATAGTCGCTGGAAACATTGTTGTGCGACTTTCAGAAGGTTGAAAGTTAAGAAAATACAATCTTCTTCGAGTGTACTCGAAAAATTAGAATTCATTTAATTTGAAATTTGAGCAAAAACTAATTTTGAATTTGAGGAGTGCAAATAAGAACTTGCAAGCATGAATGTGGTGTCGATGATAATTTTGGATGATGGATGATGGATGATGGATGATGGATGATGGATGATGGATGATGGATGATGGTTGATGGATGAAAAATAATGATAAAGAAAACGGGTCATGGATCATCTATGATGAATGATGAGTGTACAGAAAACGTGTTTCGCTGATGTAATAATGGATTTTATGCCCTATTGAAACTAGAATAGGCAATGCGAGCTGCGCCCCTAAACGCATTTCGGCTTCAAGTATGTGAATAATGAAGGTGTCAGTTCGACACGGTGGTTAACTAGACATTTATTAATACACAAAAATGTGGTAAAAATCTGACTTTACAGCTTCATTAGAGCTCTGGTGAATGCCTTAGTTTTTCCCGTCTTTTCCTATGCGTTTGAGACCTGGGTGATTCGCGCCAGTGATAGGAAACGAATAGATGTTTTCGAAATGTGGGTTTGGAGAAAGCTACTCCGAATACCCTGGACAGCTAGGAGGACCAATGCGTCTGTCTTAAATGAGATCAAGCCAACTCAGCGACTCTCGTCCATGACGTGTAGCCGGATCCTCATATTATTTGGCCACATCTCTCGTCATGATACGATAGAGACTTGTGGTGCAAGTTAAGCCGGAAGGCAAAAGAGAAAGGGGACGTTCGCCAACTAGGTGAACAGAATTAATCTCTAAATTGACAGGGTCAACCCTAGAAAAGGCGTGCAGACAGGTCAATGACCGGGACAAATGGAGGGATATTGTGAAGCGAGTGATTCACAGTATCCCAGGCACTTGAAATCGATTACCACACATCGGTCACGATGTTAAATTGAGAGAGGGATTAATTAAATATCCAAAATCCGTTAAGACCAAAATCTTATCTGCTCGCCCTAGCGAGATAAGGGGCTGCGTTTAAGCTTAACTTATGAATAGAGTGGTAATAAGTGCTGCCTAGGCGTATCACCACTCGGCTCCTGATCCCTATTTACTTCTTTTCTGATCCTGCGCGAAAAATATAAGTTTAAGATCGTCGAAAACTATCAATCCTGGTCATAGCCCGAAGGCACAACCTGAAAACACCTAGAAAACGACCGAACCATGCCCAATAGGAGCCATTCTCGACCCTCATAGGACCGTCCCAAGTCACTGGAAATAGTTTTTAAGAAGCAAACAGTACAATATACACATGATTCACAAATCATATTTAACGCTGGAAAAACTCGTCTACTTCATTTCAACTTCGGCCTTCGCAAATTCTACAACTACAGCTCAAACAAAATGGCCACAGTTGCCAAAGCCTGGAATTTTTCCTTAAAAAAAAAAAAAAAAAAAAAAAGCTGAATTCAAATACATATGCGGAAACCCCCTCACTCTCCATCGTCAGCAAAAGTCAGAATTTCAAGAAACTCATTCCCCCCAAACGCGCTGACGTAATATTCGAATGGCCTCTAATTAAAGTCAAGAACAAACGTTTTTGCAAACATTTTGAAGCGCTTGTCTAGACGAGCGTCTTTTGGGCCAACGAACCGACACATTTAACAGATGCACTAGTTTTTAAAACGTCGCTGAAATCTTTCTGGAGTTTCTAAATTCTCGAAATCAAAAAATTATTTTTCATTTTTTATTTCCTAGTTATTTTTTTCCTTTTCTATTTTTTCTATATTATCGATTTGTTTGCTATTTTATTATATTTTTACTTCTTCGTCGTTCTTTATTTCGATATTTATTTTCCGTTTTCTCTTACAACAACAAAAAGCCCAGTAAAATCATTCTGGAACTGCACAGCCATAGAACCACCTGTTGTTCCCTCGACTAGACTAAATAAACATAAAGTCCTCAGATAAAAATAAAAGCCATCAAAGTAATCGAATAAAAACCTAGCCGAAAACTTTTTCTCGTCGAGTTATTTTCACTGAGAAGTTGATGAAAACGTATGGCCCCCTTTCCTAAAACCGAGAAGAAAGACGAGAAAGATAAAAAAAATAAAAAAAAAAACGGAAGGAATCGGATGAAATTTTTTTTCTCTCTCTCTCCCTTTCTCTTCCTTGGAAAATATCTTTAAATCCAACGACGGAAAATTATACTCAAAAAGCCGTGCAGTCTTTTTTCGTCAAATGTGATGAGTCGTGGGAAAGAGAATATAAGGGCAAAAAAAAAAAAAAAAACTTAAGAAGAGGGAAGAGATACAAATCGGATTACGAAGTTACTAGAAATAATGAGAGCTTCTGTAATAAAAGTTAAATTGGAGATAAATAGAGGTCTAAGGGAAAATGAAAATGAGAAACGTGAGAATGAAATATTATTTCAATTAAAACATTCACTGAAGTGGGGATTCACATATTTTCCTTTCGAACGTTATATTAAAATAGTAAATAACAACTTAAAAGTTTCGCCCGCCTATCCTCTTCTAACGTTAATTTTTTTTTTAAACGCTGTAGAAAAAACAATTGTTGAAAATACTATGTAATCAGAAGCTCTTATCTACGGCAGAACAATGCCGATGCTGGGATGCTCCTATCTTGTGCTCTTTCGCTAATTACGAATAATAATAAGATAGTAATTCGATATCGCATATAAACTGACGTTGAAATGCTTTTGAAAATACATCAATTTCGGCTTTGTATATATCAAGCTCTAGCTTTTCTCATATCGCCAGTTTCCCCATTATAGATCCTTCAAATTTCCCGACAACAGTCTTATTTGTTTTCTTGATTAAACATCGCATAATGGTTCCTATACACCGCTTCATTCATTTTACATAAAACAAAATAACAATTCAGTATAAATCATGGTTAGAGTTTCACATCAAGTAGACATCCCTTTAAGCATTTAATCGTTTTCCTAGCCAAGTTTTCACTCTAGATAAAAGAACGAAGAACAAATAAAAAGATGGAAAGTTTCAAGCAAGAATGCGTGTTTTTTGAGATAGTCGATCACATATTAAAAAGAAGAGTATAGAAAGGGTGGAGGCGTGGTATTCAAGGCAAGAATTTTTCCTTTATTTTTTATATGACGAAAAAACCGTTTCCGGTGAACCTAAACTCAAACAGACCATCACTGTTTATTAAACTTTGACATTCACAATTAAAATATCGTTCATTCAACTCATTTAATGGAAACTTTTCCTGTTTATTACGGTATTATGTATTTTCACGACCCTTGCCATATTTTTAGTAATAGAAAAGCTTCAAGGAAATCATTGAAGGGTATTGACCGAGAGGCTTATCTGATACTGAAAAGTCCCTCATAACAATGACTGACTCTTTTGTCCCCTGACACGACTTGTGAACAAACAGCGAAACAAAACAAAAAATAACGAACTGAATTAAATATTGCTCCCGGGAATTACCTTCCCGGCCAAAACGGTAATTCCCGATTCCCGGGAATGGAAGGAAATATGTTGGGAATTTGCAATAGTAGTATTGTTAGGGGCATCCAGGAGCATTATGCTCTTGCCGTTGCCTCAACGAATACGTGTTTCGACATGCATCGACTTGAGTGAACTGATTTCGACTTGTCCTGACTCTCAAGTTTAGATTTGCTCGACCTTATATTTTCTTTTTTTTTTTCTCCGGAAAAAACCTAAGTATAATCCTTTTCTCTTTTTAACGCTAGTATAAAGTAAAAGTATATGAAATAATTAACTTCATGTATAAGAGAGATAAAAAATTCCCAGTCTGAGCTCTCCAAACTGAATGTACAGTAATGCAATTTGAAAGAGCAGAGAAAAATTACGTAATAAAACGACTTAAGAAACCTTACGTAACGGGCATAAAGCACTTTTTTTTTTGCTAAAGCCAATGCATAATAAATGTTAACAAACGATTTAACGTAACAACGTAACATTCAAAAACGTCATAATATAATTGGCGCATTTCATAATAAACGTACCGTAAATCAAGGCAGATTAAAAAATGCGCATATTGGTGAAAAGTTCTCTACTCCACTCATTGAAGTCTAAATGAGTAGCTAGACGATGTCCTAAAACAAGTAGTAATTCTAAAAAAAAGAACAGAGTTCAGAGCAAAAGAATCCGGAAAAAAATTCTGATATAACATAACAAGAAAGCTCTCAGGAAGCATATGGAGCATCGATGCTCCATCGAACGATGCGCGCATCGTTGAAAAAAATCGTTGAAAGTTTTTGAAAATACCGTAAACAGGTCTAACTTTGGGCCATTTTTGGACGGCTTTCGCCAATTACTGCCGCTATGATTGTCTTAAATTTTTTATATTTTACAGTGTCTTAGTGTAAGCCTTTGAGGATCTGACTGCAACTGCATTTTCATTTCAGTTGCTTTTTGATTACATTTTGCAATAATTTCGCATGGCCTAATGTTGTCCTCCTTTTTCTTGTAACTTTGTGCCATACTGGTTTTTAAAATTCCGAAAAAGCGAAAAATTTCAAATTCACGAAAAACGATAAGGATTTACTCCTATTAATATGATTTTAACAAGAAATCAGTCATAATTGCTTTTGGTAATAAATATTTGTACTTATTTGTTCACAATTTTTTAAAACGAAAAATCAAAGTTGAAAAAGGCATTTTATTCGTGGTTATGATAATTGTGAAACAACGGCTTGAAATTTTTTGCAATATGATGCATCTTAAAAGTAAAAATAGCTAGAAATAAACGAATTATGAGGAAGTTTTTAAGCAACAGCTAAGAAAGCAACTCTTTTTGTGGCACAAAGTTACCCCTTTTGCTATCTTTTTTTCAGTAAGTTATAAAATATTTTCCTTAACAAAGCGATTTAAGCACCATCCTTCCAGGGGATTACTTAATAGTATATGCTGTATTAGCTGACTTATCAGATTTAGAGTGCGACGTTTAGTTAGGTTATTACAAATCTTAGAAGTCCGACACTTCAAGATTTTTATAAAACGGAAATGCTTTTATCTCAATACAACTCATTGAAAAAAAAATAATTAAACATAAAATTGTGCTTGACAGGCTGACATACATTTTTAACTGGTATACGTTCACGAATTTTTATTTTTTGAAAAAATGCAGAAAATAATTGCAAAAATGTAAGTGGCCCAAAGTTACCCCCCCAGTGTCCAAAGTTGTACCTGTCTACGATATTTAAAACTGTTAATAATGTTTAAAAAACGGTATGAAAATTAATTATTTTTATTATTACTGACTGCAATAAGCTTAAACGTAACCTACTTATGTATATTGGACCGCTGATTCCGAATCTGAAGTCAGAAGTTTTAAAAAATTAAAATCTAAAATAGCGGAGCAATCTTATTTTTAAAAATTTTACTTTTGGCGGCATAATTGCTTAATTTTTCTGTTTATAATTGCATCAATCTGACATTAAATAACACATAGAAAACATTTAAACATAAAAATTTTTAGATTTAATAAAAGAATTTGACACATAGAAAACACATAAAAACCTCTTTTCTTTGATTGTTGTGCGGAAAAAAAAAAAAAAAAAAAAAAAAAATTATGCGATATTTCGTATTGAATGCATGTGATGCGGGTTGCCTATACTCGAAATCGGTAGGCGCCCAATATTGGTTTTAATGCATACGGCAAGTGAGATAGGGGACGTGAGATACTTCTTTGCTCGAAATAATTCAAACATAAAAATTTGGAAAAATATTTTCCGGGTTTTGCAGTATTCGGACCCGAAAATATTAAGAACAACCGTAAAGAACGGAGTTACAGCAACTTCGCTTACGGTAGTTTTTATCCGCATTCCATATCATAAAAAAATGCCTTTCAATCTAAATATCAGAATTTTGCTTTGTATTTTAGGCTTCGATTTTGCAAATTTATCACAAAATTCGACAAACTGAAATACAAGAGGCATCCAACAGCATGATTTCAGGACTAAAAAGTACATCTAATGTGTAAATATTGCTAAAAAGGTTAGTAAGGTAAAAAAAAAAAAAAAAAGGTTCCTACTAATTAAAAAAAGCCGAAATCAAAAACTTTTGCTCGAATCTACTAAAGTCTAAATATATTCCCTAAACTGACTACACCAAACCGAGGAAAATGATTTTAAACATTCGTAACAAATGGAATAATTCGGAGAAAAAAAAGGAGAAAATTCGGAGAAAAACGTAGAAACTAGCGCATTTTTAAAAAATTCCCGCCTCCGTCTAACAGAATTTTCCCGCGTCACAATTTTTTAAAAATATCTTTCCAAATATTTTTCCAAGAAAATTTCTGAACTTAGGGATATTTAGATAATTCCTCAACATTTGTGGTTCTTAACTCTCAAAAACGCGTGACACGTTGACGTTAAAACTAAGTCAAAAGTTCGAAATTCCGTCTGGAAAAGTTTTTAGACTAAAATTCTCCGTGACTGAAAAATACCAAAATCACGATTTTGGAGGATTTCGTAAAAAGGTTTCTCGTTTTCTCACCGTCTAATCGTCTTTTAATCAGAAATAATTACGCCAGGACAGGCAGAATCCATGGAGGTGAAATCCCGGATGATGTGTCATGCATTTATTTCTTCATCGACGACGCTCAAAAAATGCAATTATGAAGTTTTTTTTTTTTTACTTCGACGGTTTGAAAATGTTGAGCCAGTAGGGAACCAAAAGCACATTTAAACCGTAATCCAAAAAAATTTATGACACCGGAGATGAAAAAGAAAAAAGCTTCCCGGAAATAAAAAAAAAGGCCAATTCACGTCAACTCGAAGAATAAAAAGCATTAAGAATGATACACGGAAAAGGTGATGTGACGAATGAGAAAAGAAGACCATGGAGACAATCGGAGAGACTTTGCTCAAAATAGACGATAAAGCGTAAGTGAGAAATGGAATGAACATGTAGATCCAATACGAGATGACAGAATGACAAAGTAAGCCTAGAATCAAGCTCCAAAGAATAAAAACGGAGAAAGGAAATCTTTTAAGCTTTAAAAACAAAATAAATAAAAAAAAAAGAAGGGATCTTCGGGTTCGTTTATAAAGTAAACTTACCTCTTCTAAAATATTCGTTATTTTTAATGATCCTCTCAGCTGATTTCCTAGCTCTGAAGAACCACTCCGAGGAATTCGTTATGTATTTATATTCGACTGCTAAGTTTTTTGCTAAAATCGGACCGTCCGGCAAACGAAAAGCATAAGGGCAAAAAAGCCCGTAATCTTTGTATAAATATTCATCGTAGCAATTTCCAGCCGCAAAGATGTCGTCATCGAACTCGACCATCCCGACCACGCTGGCATACAAAAGATATTCGGAATTTAACACTTCCGGATCCGCGTATTTCCATAATCTCGTCAGCATGTTCGCCCGATTGACGGCCACATCAGCTTCGACGCGAAATCTTTCCTGAGCATAACGATCAACGACACCTTCACCCAAATTCAAATCCGTCCCAGCCGTGCAATTATCCCCGAGCAAATGTTGCGTTTCGACGATCCTCAAAAATTTCGTCACGATGTCGAACTCGAGGGGTCGCTTTTCGTCAGCCGGTTTCTCCGGTTTCTCCTCCGGTTCCGCATTTTTTTCCGCTTCCAAATCCTGCTCCATTTGCCTTTCGGATTTTATGTAAAACGACTCCAAGGTCGGCCCGTAAGTAAAACCCTCGTGCTCGACTTCGTCCGTTTTTTGAAACCATTTTTCCGTTATTACCGATTCTTCGTCTCGCACGGAATGCAAAGCGAAATCCGGATGGTGACTGAATTTCCCGGGATATTCGAAACCGTTGTTGTTGTGCCTTACGGACCGTGTCATATGTCGCGATTTCCTATGACGGATGGAAATGTTGTCGTCAAACCCAAACAATAAAATAAATTATTAAAAAATATAAAACAAAAAAGACCGCATTTTAAATGAATCATTTTTTATCCGACACATGAGAGATGAATCATGCTTCGGTTATTATATTAGATATGGAAAGTACGGAAAATTCATTTTTATTTTGAAGTCACGTATGTCGACAAATTCGATGAAAAAAAATTTTTATTTTTTATTTTTTAATTTTTTTGTCACATCGTGATTTTTCGCAAAAGACGACGATATCGTAAAAACCTCTCGGAATCCGATTCGAGTAAAGCTCACACCGTCGGGAAGCAAGGCAGATGCCCAACTGAAGCTCATGTTGGAATATCAACCTAGCGACACGCCCTGAGATAGTCCACAGTCCATGCGTTTAAAAATGATACAGAGTAAAAAAGCGCAAACTCCTTTATCGATCTGATATTTTACCAAACGATTCGGAAAAACTTTTATTTTAAATTAATAATTTCAATTAACTCACCGATTTTCTAACAATGTTTATTTTTTATACAAAAAAACTTTCCAGGAATGTTTTCCTGTTTGATTTAAAAATTAAAAAAAAATTCAACAGGTTCCCTCAGGAAAATTTCCGATAAGTACTTACTCGCAAAAAACACTCATTCAAATAACCGAATTAAATTAATTTGGGAAAAACGGCTCTTGATGGAAGAATGATTTTCATCGAAAATCAAAGCACAGCTATGTTGAATCATAAATCTGATAAAACCGTCTATGATTGGTTTCCTTTAAAAAATCCCATTACGAATTCTCGGTAAAACGGCGAAAAAGTTTTCGAAAGTTTTCAAGGAATCTTTGGCCACGGGATGAATGATTCCGCTCATAAACGCAACAATTGGTTTGTGTGTCTTCATCTTATTTTTGAATCCCCCCCGTAATTCATTTTAGAATATGTTCAGAAACATCCTTCCGGGTTGTTGGGTAAGATTTTTCGACAACCGCAGCTTTGCTGAATTGAAACATCCATCGCTTTTATCAATCCTTTGTTTTGATGTCAAGTGTGGTGACGGGCTCGCCCACATCCACGCCTGCCAGAATTGGGATTCCTGGAAATTCCAACGCACAAGAAAGTTGAAGGTAAGGGTTGAAGGTGTCGCCCACATCCAGGCCTGCCAGGATCGGGATTCCTGGAAATTCCAACGCAAAAGAAGGTGGAAGGTAAATCTTGAAGCTTCGCTTTTTTTGGCAGAGAATGAATTGTCCGATTGAAGAATCCAAAAAACGAAAAAAAAGCTCTTTCAAAGGGCTATCTAAGGGCATAATTGTTAATTTTTTTCAAAATGTCCCATTGGCCAAAATGGTCAACTAAAGAGAAAAAAAATTATTTTCTTCACGTTAGCGTCGCCGGACTAAAATTTCGCTACGACAGTTAAAAGGTACGACGAAAATTGGCTTAAGTACATGTCCTTCTAAATTTTTCTTTAACAAGAAAGTGGCCAAGAAAATGGCCAAAAGTTTAAAAATTTTTTTCATTACACATCGACGGAAAGAAGTACTTTCCACTATAGAAAAACGGGAGGGAAATACGTTTTCCCGTTCAAGGTGGTATTTCCGGTATTGTTGCGGCAAATTTCCCTCACACCACAATAACAGATTGTTTGTAAACATAACCAAAAAAAAACAAAAATTAAATCAATCCACATTTGACTACTTTTGAAAAGTAAATTAATAAATTCATAAAAATTTTGCAAAAAAAATGAAAAAAAAAATGAAAAATTCAATTCTATAACAATAAAAATAAAAATTGTTCGTAAACCACGAGTCTAATGCCACGCTAGGCTAATAGGGTTTTCTAGAGATTGCAACGTTGCCATCTCTAGAAAAAAAATGGAATCCATTTGCCGCACGTCATTCATACCGGAAACGATGTTTCAAATCGATTTTTTTTTTCGTTTTAAAACGCGATTTTTACAAGAAAAAGACGATGTAGATTCGTAATGAAAAATATGTCGTTAAACTAGGGAGTCAAATGGACTTTCCCGTCGTTTTAAACGCGAGCGTTAAAAACGAGTAGATTAAAACATCGACGGAAAAGTTCATTTTCCTCCCTAGGTTAACAATATACTATTTCCGCTGCGAAGATGACGTTGCACACAAATTGCGGTATCACCACGTGAGAGTGCGCAAAAAACTGGTCTGGATTCGCATTTTTTTTTTTTTTTTGTTGTTTTTCCAACGACCAAAGTGGCCAAAAATGGCCAAAATCTCAAAAAATTTGTTTCGCCACGAAGACCACGTTGGACCCAAATTTCGCCTTCATCATGTGAAAGTACGCAAAAAAAATAGCCTAGAAACATATTTTTCCGTTGGAGAAAAAAAGGTAGAAATTGGCTAAACTAATGGCCTAAAGTAACCAAAATGCGTAAATCTGGATTAATATGGAGGCTAAAATGCAACTTTTCCGCGCTGTGGCATTTTCAAATTTTAAAATTCGTGTTTTTCAATTCGATATTCGATACTCGATACTACGATATCGTCAAGTGGTTCGGGAAAAAACTTAAAGTCAGTTGTAACGAAAAATGGCTACTTCACTTTCTTAAATATTTTATCGAAAATATGATTTCACTACAATATAAAAAAAAAAAAAAAATTAATACTACAAAACTTGCGAGTTTTCTTTTTCGTAACTAATTGCGGGATCATTTACCGTTGTTCTAACATTTTCCTCATCGTCAGCTGTTTCGACTCCACGTGCTTGATTACAAACACAAAGGATGGACACTAATAACAATTTTGAAAGGGAATTCAAAGCTTTTGGAAAGGGAATACTGTCACATGCTTAAGAGCCCTTTGAGTCAAGAGGAAGAGAAATACCGAGTTCTTAAATCAATCAAACAGAGAGAAGTGGCCACTCCATTTTCAGTAAGTAAAAAAGCTAAATTGAAAAATAAAGAAATAAAAAACATTTCAAAAAAAAATTGAGGGAGAATAAAGATAACTTTTTCAAAAATTTGAGCCACTCTCTGAGTTAAGTAGGTTTAGAAAGTTCTTTTTTTTCTTCGGCAAAATATTTGGAACAGAATTCAAAACGATAGGTGCTCTTCAACTCCTACTGAAACTATAGCTGATGCAAAATAAAAAGTGGACGATCGAACTGCATTTAATGCTCACTGATCAATTATTTTAATTCTTTTTTCAGTTAATTATCTAAACCTTGTGGGTCGTGTTTGGATTTTGCTTGTCCATCTCAATCATGCTAATGAATCAAAGCATTTAAAAAAACAAATCTGATTTGCTTAAAAAATTAATTAAAATATCTTACCTTATTGACGTTGTTATTACGAAGTCCCGGGCGGTTGATTTACGATATAAGCATCTTCGATTTACTCTTCATCTTAAAGTACTCTGAAAAAATAAAAAAAGATGCATGAAACAGATGTGTTTTTGTTGAAAAAAAAAACATAAACATGTTGCAGTTTATGAGCACAGGTGGAAGCTCCAATTTAATAATACTCTATTAGTAAATTCTTGTTAATTCCGATTTGAAATTCGCTACCAAAAATTATAGCGCTTTATTATTATTATTATTATTATTATGATTTTTTTTTCCTTCAAGGAAATTCAATATTAAAAGAAGTAACAAAATATTTTATCGAAAAAAAAAAAATAAAAATAAAAATAACACATTTCTGAGAAACTAAATATCCCTCGGTAATCTATTCCTTCTTGCGAATCTCGATTTCTTTATTTAGAAAAAAACATGATAAAAAAATATAAATGGACGGAAGCATTGTTATAAGAACAACATTTTTTTTCCAAGCTAAGCGGGGTATTTTTTCTGCAAAAAATAGTAGCGCCAGAGGGAAAATTCAATCAATTTTCAACCGAATACAAAAAAGGTAACAGGAAAAGGGGAAAAAAAGAAAGGTGAGGGGGGTAGAGCTATAAAAGAAGAGCCCAAGAGAGGCATACGGAAAGCAGAATTGGTCAAAGAGAGTGAGGTGGTAGAAGGGAAAAGACTGGAAATGGGGCGATTGAATTAGTACACAAGAACAAATTTGGCTAATTTAAAATTTCTTCTAATTTTTATAAAGCAAAGCCGTAAACTGGGCGGATTGACCGTCCTAAAACAGATACTTTTAGCTGAATTTTTTTGATATCTAATTGAAATCAGGATTGAAAAGGGAAATTTTTCTAATAATTTGATTAATTTAAAGAATAAATCATTGTAGTTTTTAACTTTTTTTTTTTATGCCGGTCAATCTGGCTCAGTTTACGGTGAGTTAAAAATCGATTAAAGTCAGTATGATCTTCGAAAATTCTACCACATGCCCGAGCTGCTAGGTGTTAATCCTAAATGCCTCATAAAAAAGAGGGAAGAGGAACATAGGCAGTCTAAGAGGACGAAGAACACAGAAATAGGGAAACACGAATAAGTCAAGATCAATTGCGAGGCAAATAAAATATAAAAGTAGAGAATCAAACAAGTCAATTAAAGATCGATCTCTTATCGATGTTACAAAATGAATAAGTTAAAAAAAATTCCGAAAATAATATCGTAATGTAACTTCGAAAAATATTATTTACACAGTAAAAAATATTATGTAATTATGTTAAAATACAAAAATTTACAAATAAAAATGTTTGGACCGTTTTTCAATTCTAAATTGTGTTAAAATTACACAAAATTTTTTACAGTGGCCGAAAAAGAGTCGTATTTTGGTATAAAAGACTCGGGCAGAGCATGTTTTAAGAAATTTTCAGTAGGTGACAAAAGATCAAAGACATTAGGCACTGCGCTCCGCCGCCACCTCCCCCCATCTCCCGCGGTGTAAAAAATTTTCAATTTTAAAATTTCAAAATAGAAGACTACCATTTTTTTTTTCTTTTCTTTAAGTAAAGAGTCTTACCTTAATTTCTTGCTTCGTACACTTATGCCCGCTTGAGGATGATTTTACTCTTTTTACCATTTTGGTAAAATACTCGCTTAAAGAGTTGTAAATCTGGTCGAAATTTCTTTTAGCTAGCTGAATAATCAGCTGTTAGAAATATCCTCGCGGCATCAATTCCGAAACTTTTTTTTCGCATTTAATTTATTTTATATCATTTCTTCCGGCCTTGTCTACCGTAAACTAACAAACTAATAAAAGTAACCTTGAATGAACCTTTGGCGGAGTGGAGAGGGAGAATCAGAAGCAGGTACAGTCTTGAAAACAGGAAAGGAAAGAGGTATTTGAACTTTGCTTTGAAAACGTCACGACCTGAAAGAAAGACCAAAAACAGGCAGCTGAAGGAAAAACGTGCCTTAATAAATGTAAGAAAGTTATAAATCAGAGAAAACAATTTTTACCGAATAGAAAAAGAGAAGAGAATAAAAAAAAAAGTTTACAGAAGTCTTTGACCGGATTAAATTTGAGTTACGGCCGAGTATCTTTTCTCAATGAAAAAAAATATTCAAAACAATGCAAAAAATTCTTGGAAGGTTATTTTAAAACGTTGATATTTTTACAACCAGCATTCAATGGAACAGACAAATCTTTTTCAAAATATCCCAGGGGAAAAAAAAAATTAAAAATAATTTCTATGGCTAAAAATAAGTTTCTAGAAAAATTTTTTCTTGCCACCTAGTCGATCAAAGTTTCTCTCACTGGGTGACAAATTTTGGGCACTAGGTGACATAAATGTCACACAGTTCTTATGTTACAACATGCTCTAAAAAGAAGTAATTTCTTTTCGGAAAACCTCCGCAGATTTTAAAAATGAAGTCAGTTTCACAATAATTAAGGCCAATGTTTATTCGAGAGCCGAAAAAGACCATTGCTAACTTATTTTTCACATGCAAAATGCAAATAAAAACCGGCCTTTATTTTTGAAATCTGCGCAAAACTTCCGATAAAAAATGACTCCTTTCAAACCGAAATATGACTGTAATTTTGTCGGACCTTATGGAACTTTGGGAATGTTCAAGTATTACGTAAAACTTTTTTTCGGGTTTTTGGACCCCCTTCCCCTCCCCCCTATTATAATACATAAGATTTTCGCGGACCTTACCCCCCCTTTTTTTAAGGGCAATTTTAAATTGGAGTAATATTTTTCTAAAATCTAGATTTATAGTTCATACTCATATCCCTGAAGATGGCTACAATTGCCACAAAATCTTATCAAAAAATTATTTTTTATTTCTTAAAATTTTTTGAAAAAAATTTTCAATTCTTCTACTTTAGACAGTCAAAAAATAAAAAAAAATTAAAACTAATTAATTTTTTGAGATTAAAAAAAATCCTGAACAATAAGTTATAATGGAAGTTCCTACGTAAGATTCGCAGAGCTCCCCCCCTTCCCCAAGTAAGAAATCGTAAAAATTTCGAGTTACCCCCCTTCCTTCCTTTCGGTCTTACGTAATACCTGAACGCTTTCTTTGAGAAATTGTAAGCCCCTGAGGTGACCAATTAAAAATCAAAAAAATTCAGGATTAATGACGACTCTAGTACACACCTTTTCTGCGCTTCGTCAATATCAAAATCCTAAATTCCATTTTTTCAAACCATTCTACTGACACACAATAAACTACTTAATTTCAATAATGAAATGATTATAAAAATGGAAATAATCCGCCGAACTAAATTCTTAATGTTATTAAATTTCATTACTCTTTTTTCCGTACAAATGAAACAACATTTAATTTAATTCCTTGTAACAGACGATTTACATGTAGGCCTAATAACAACGAGGGCAAAGAAAATAAAATAAAATTATTACAATAAAATTTCACAGAAAAGTTAATGTGATAGTTTTATCTTTCCCAGAGTATTATTTAAATAACACAAGGCTAATGAAGTATTACTGCTGAAGACAGGATTACGGTTTTGGTACACTTTATGTTTACATACGCTAGTTCACTAGTTCATAGTATCTTAAAGCCAAAACCGGCAAATCATTTCCCTGCTATAATACACTTCGTTAAAAAAAATACACAGTATATCAAAACCCTTTACGATATGAATCTATTTCTAATTAAATATAGTATATGTAAACTCTCTTGAGCTTTAAAATTTTGTTAAAATTTTACCTCATGTTTAAATCAATAAAACGATCGATCTAACGGAAGGGAAATTTGAACGGGACTGACCCAGGATCAGCCATTCAAAATTTCCATCTGCGAATTCGAAAACTCCGATCAAAGGCAGAAGGCGAAAAAAAAAAGTAAGTTTCAAAAACTTTAAATAAAATTCTAACCAAAAAAAAAACCAAATAAAACAGGAATTGTTACAAAGGTTGAAAAAAAAAAGAAAAGAAAAGCACGTTCACCCATTTTCGGGACGAAAAAAAAAATCACATAATATTTTCTTGATATGAAGCTCTTACGGTAAATGGGAAGTCGAAATCGTGACTCATGGCCAAATATAAAATGTTTAAAAGTGTAAGAAGGAAAAAAAAAATACGGATTTTTTTTTTTTTTTAGTGAAATGAAGCACGAAAAAAGAGGGAAGAGACGAGAACCGAACGTGGATAAGGGATAAGGCAGAACTTTTATTTTCTCCGATTTTTATTGTCTTTCGGAGGAAAATAGCACCGATTTTTCCGTTTTTGTTTAGCTTAATCGTCACATTATGTTGATTTGCGCAAAAAAAAAAAAAAAAAAAAAAAGGAAACCTTTCTAAGCGACGAATTGAAAATTTAAAAAAACAAAAAAAAAATTAAATGAAGGTGGATTTATTTTTTTCATTCTATTCTTTTTTTTTTTTTTTTTTTTTTTCTTCACTCTTCTAATTTTACAGTGTTTACTATGTTTTTTGGCATCTTTTTGTTATTTGCATTTTGTTTAAATCCCCGTTTTATTGCTGGCATTAAAAACACTTTATCACATAGTTCGATTTTTATTTCTAGGTTTTTCTGTAGTTCCTGTACCTTTTAACATTGCCTACTTTTTTAAATTCCCTGGATTAGTTTTATCTTTTGTTCGTTAGGGTTTGACCTAAATATAAATCGAACTAACTTTCCTTTTTTACTGTTCATTCAAATTCTATTTAATATATTTGACCCATTCACTGGATAGTACATAATTACTGATTAGTAGGAAACTGTTTCTGGCAAGAATTTTTTAAAGAGTTTGAACTCCAAACTGGAGTTTTTAAAACAAAGGCTTTTCCTTTCTTTCCTTAGAAGAGCCCAACAATCGATGAATTTAATCAAATAAATAAATTTAATTCTATATTATCGAAATTAAAAGAAAATATTTATTTAAGTGAAACACGGAACACTGCCCGCTGTTGGCGATTTCACCAAACTCCATTTTAAAAGCAGCTGCAATGAAACCGTAGTTGACAAAAGCTAAACATCGGACAGTACCTTTTGTTTACAAAATGGAGTTACGGTCAAATCCCTTACAGCGGAAGAATATCTATATGTGTTTTTATAAAAACCCAACCAGGAAAAAAAGCACAAAATTAACTTAATTGCAGCTCATTGAAGTTTATCATGTAAACATTTACATTACAAGAACGGCTTTGAAAACTTCTTCGAAAATCAAATGAAATTGATTAGTTAATTATTAAAAATAAATGGTGTTTTTAATTATTTCGAATGTGTTGTCAGATACATAAATGTAATATATCCCTATCAGAACCCGCTAAAAATTCGAAATAAGAAATGTTTAAAACCAGATATTTCAATGACAGATGTTTCTGCAACAATGTGTAAAAATTTGCGAATTTCCTATTCTCAGAAATTCGGAAAGTTCGAAAAAATTAATAACTCTCTTGTTTCCTGGACAAAAGAAATGATGTAAAATATTCGACATAGCATGTGTTTATTCCTGTAAACGCTCCCCTACGGGCCTTTGCCTCTCAAAGAACCGAGGGCAAGGGCTAGTCCATCCGAGGAACCTGCTATCTCCGTCGAGGAAGCGGAGAAAAATATAAAGAGACTGGGATCTAAAAGCCAGTGGGGTGGCTAAGCACCCTGTGGAGCTGCGGAAGCACGGAGGTAAGGAGGCATTGCATACACATATCTCGAAAATATGGGTACCTGAAGAACAGCCATGGAAAGAGGCTTTGGTGGTGCCTTGTATAAAAAGAAAGACTTTGCAAACTACCGGGGAATCTCGTTACTACGCACAAACTACAAAGTAGTCCATTGGGATATTTGGGGATATTTATAGCATTTTATAGCAGCAGAATATTTGACTACAAAGTAGTCAAATATCGCATCGGCTACTACCATTGTCAGAGGAAGTCCTTGAGAAATATCAATGCGGCTTCAGCAGATATTCACACTACGGCAGATTTTGGAAAAGAAACGGTAACTATAATAGCGAGGCCCATAATCGGCTCGTCGACTTCCAGAAAGCTTATGAGAGTATTCACTGTGACGACCTTTATAATATCATAGTTGACTTCGGCTTTCCAAGGAAGCTAATATGATTGACAGTGGTATGTTTCCTCGGGGTAAGATCTAGGATCGTTGAAAATGGTTGAATAGGTAATACCTTTCCTGTAAACAACTCAGGCAAAGGGAAATTCTTTCACTCCTTCTGTTCAACCTGGTCCTTGAGAAGGTAATGCGTTGCCTGGAGAACGTCTCCGGAGGCGTGCACCTGGGAGGATGCATTAAGGACTTAGGCTATGCTGGCGACCTTGATTTGCTCGAGGAAACGCGAGATGTTCGGCTTGAGGTGAACGAGGGAAAAACCGAATATCTAGTAATGGTCGAAGAAATAACTTCTGAGGAAGTAGTGATTCAAGACTCAAGAACGTAGAAGAACTTCGGTATCTTGGGTTGACAGTCACGAATTCAGAGTGGCAACCGCTGCCATTTCTCTGTAGGCCACCTTCTGAGTAGTAGAGTCCTGTTTAGGCAAGCCAAAACTTCGTATTTATAATACCGTGATTCGCTCTTGCGTCCATGGAATTTTACCGTCCATATGCAAGAGAGACTGTTGATGTTTGAGGATAGGATTTTACGTCGAGTTCTTGGACCTAAAAGAGATCCAGTCACGGGACGCTTTCAAATGGGACCCAATGAGGAAATTCGTCGGCTCATTGGTCGATTATTAGTGTAAGCAAGTCTCGTAGAATTCAGTGGGCAAAACATTTCGCTCATTCGCCCTTTCCCCGGTACATCAGGCAGGTCTTAGACGGAATACATACGAAAGCTAGGTGTCAGGCATACCGCGGCCCCCCGTAGGAAGATTATGTGAAGGCCGATGCGGAGCGGTTGGGAGATTCCCGGTGGAAAGAGACCTGTCAGGAAACCGATTGAGACCGAATTGTTGATGCGGCGCTAAGGCTTCGTATCCTGTAGACGGTCAATTTGGGGAGGCTCAAGACGCCTGGAAAGAGCATACGAAACACGCTACTTCCTAAAACATCACTGCACCCTGATTCAGGCTAATAGAACTGAGGAGGGATGACTGATTGTTCTCAAACTTGCCTAGCGATAAAATTTATTAAGCCGATTATAGCCCTATTTTCACCCGAAAACATCATAAGAATAAAAAATTAAACGGCCATCGCTTAATTATTAAATCCATCACCACCACTTGTTAAATTAATATTTTTCCCTCCAAAGTGAGAATAGCCTTAAGAACAAATCATTCGTATGCGTTGAAATAAAAAAGAATCTCTATAAATCATCAGTCTTTGAAAAATATTTTTCTTTTTTTGATTTCTTTTGGGATAGAAAAAAAAATGGCTAAATCAAAAAAAAAAAAAAAAAAGAAAAAAAATAGTGATCGACAAGGGCTTCCATATTTTATAGTCATCATCATGTTTTGGTATACGTCGGAACAAGATGAATGTTACTTTCCAAGCAAACAATATCTGGTGCCCTTTGTAAACGGTTGGCAATTCATCATTTTCAACAGATTTCCTCCGCTGCTTTGTCATTAGCTTCATTACAACATTCAGCAATGTAACCCTTTTAAGTATACATGATAAATGACGTCACAGCTTTGCTTTATCTCTGATTTCAAACATAAGGAAAAGAAATTTACGGCTTCATTCACTCCTGTGTTGGAGTGAGGACCTCATCTTGGAGCTCGAGTATTTTCCTTTGACAGGATTTCCCGAGGTGTGGGAATCTTCTTCATTTGGCAAACTAAATGAAATTTTCAAGGGGAATATTTAATCGTCTCTGTCCGATGAAACCGATACAAACGCGATTATAAGCTTTTCGTCGGGGAAGGTATGGTAAATTTACCCCCTTGGGGGTGCATGATTTGAATTCATTTCATCCAGAAATATTTCGCTCTTTCCGACCGATTTTGAAAAGATTCAGAATAATCAAAATGCAGATTTGATTTTTCATCCATGACATATCTTCAAAGTCCATAAAACTTCCAAATTGCTCTCCAGGAGCACCTTTTTTTCGAAAAAAAAAAACCGTTATCGAGATTATCTGTCATCGCATTAACGCTGCTGCAAAATTTCGGGAATGAATTTGTATTACATCTGACTGGTCTCAAGCGGCTTATTCACGAGGGCAATGCCAAATATTAAATCGTTTCCGATTGGATGAATTTCCTCCTCACCGAGGAAACTCTAAAACAAACGGAAAAACGTTCATGAAATCAAATTTCCAAGAAAAAAAAACTTTTTAACAGAAACAAAACGGTGAAAAGGAGCTTTGTTTACTTAATTACAGTCATTTTTTTTTTCGAGGATATTAAGAAAATGACGAAAAGTGCTTTCGTTTTTCTAGGAAAAAGAAGTTGTCAACCATAAAGGAAAGGGACACGAATAAAAAGTTTCCAATGCTTTTTAGCTGCGGAACATTTTGTTTCATGAGCGGTATTTCGATTTGTTTAATTCGTTCTGTTTAAAGCTTTTAAAAAAAAAAAAAAAGTTGACAAAAAAAGAAAAAAAATGATCATTAAAAGGAGTATACTAATGGAAGGGTCAGCGTTCTTCGTTTTCCGTTTTATTTGTATGGGGTTTTCCTTTCTTTTTTTTTTTAAATGGTAAGTTAAACGTAGATAAGAGGGAAGGAAGTAACGAAAACATTAAGTAAATTTTCGACCGCAACTTTTATGTTCTTTTTTTTTTTTTTTTTCGTTCATTTTATCATTCGGGAAATCTGTTATTTCTCATGGGGTTTTCGTAAAATGTAAGGACGGCTAATGACGAAATTTAAGAAACGTAGGGAAAAAAAGAACAGAAATAACCTCTGAACGGCTGTGCAATAGCCAAGGGTGAGTAGACTGATTAGTAAGTCTGACAGGAAGTAAAATGCGAAACTAAATCGGTACCTCAGTGCAGAACTGCACCAAGTCCATTCAAGGATTTCAACTTCTTATTTCAAACCCGACTTTACAAAAGGTATACAGGCTCGACGGTTGGCAGTGCTGATTTTATGCTTTCTGCTAGAAAGTTTATTTTGTTGCACGGCCGTATAGACAGGTCTGGAAACTTCCCATGCCGTTCATGTCCCGCTTAACTATGCACATTTTAGTTCTAAAACGGGCCATTGATAGCGGTGCGATCTTGAAAAACGCAATATGTCTAATAATTAAGGTTGGGGCCATGACCTTGCAGGCGTCTATACGGCCATCGCTGGCGTCAAATCTCAACGACCAATCAAAAAGTGTCTCGCATACAAGTAGCGGTTACGGTGTTGGAAAGGAAGAACTAATTTTAGCGTAGTTAAGCGGGATAAGATTTCCCATCTATACGAGATAGGAGTTTCCGGAACCGTCTATGCGGCCGTGTTTTGTTATTGAAAAAGCAAAAAGTTAACTCGCAGAAGACATTTAATTTGAGTTGGCAACGCTTGTATATGCTTTGTAAAGTCGGGTTTGAAATAAGAAGTTGCAATTTTTGAATGGACTTAGTGCAGAAATAAAATATAATCAAATGCAAATGGAGGCTTCCTTACCGAAACTAACAAGATAAGGTTAGAGTCAAAACAACCGCATTCCCTTCATTGCCATATAATCATCGAAAACGGATTCATATTAAGCATTTATGTAAATGCGAAGGCTTGGTAACTATTATACTTTTTGAAATCCCGAAGATCCATTAAGACAAGTTCAAATATTTTTGGAGGGAAATGAACCCGTAATTAAGAAAAACCCGAAGTAGTCAAATCGAAAAACTCATGCATTACGCCATGATTATTTGACAATTATTATAAATATCGAGAAAAAATCACACCTCGAGTGGGACTCGAACCCACGAAGGCCCTGGACACGCCTTGAAGTCCTATACGCGGACAGCGCTCTAACCAACTGAGCTATCGAGGCTTACACCCGAGCGTGTGACATTTTCTCGATATGACTTTAAAGGTGGAATAATAAGTCGAAGTGACTTCGACTTAAGACTTTAAAGGTGGAATAATAAGTCGAAGTGACTTCGACTTATTATTCCACCTTTAAAGTCATATCGAGAAAATGTCACACGCTCGGGTGTAAGCCTCGATAGCTCAGTTGGTTAGAGCGCTGTCCGCGTATAGGACTTCAAGGCGTGTCCAGGGCCTTCGTGGGTTCGAGTCCCACTCGAAGTGTGATTTTTTCTCGATATTTATAATAATTGTCAAATAATCATGGCGTAATGCATGAGTTTTTCGATTTGACTACTTCGGGTTTTTCTTAATTACGGGTTCATTTCCCTCCAAAAATATTTGAACTTGTCTTAATGGATCTTCGGGATTTCAAAAAGTATAAAATTTCTGGTCCATTGTCCCCTCCCTTAAAAAAAAAAAAAAAAAAAAAAAAAAAAAAAAAAAAAAAAAAAAATTTAGCTTGGTAACTACTTTAAAAAGGAAGCTATGTTCTTGACTTAATAAGGATATATAATCAACAGTTTTTCGATCAACGATTTTTCATCAAAGTAACATCCAACAGAACAAGGTTAAGAAGATGCTGCTGACATGACCACTTTCATACCGAGACCGTATATATTCGGTCTAGGCAAAAAAGCCCTGGAAACCAAGACAAATGGTCCATTTACGTTCCTTAAGGTGTCCCTTATTTTTCGATTTTTCGAATTTAATTGAGTGCACTCCCGGAATCGGTTTTTTCAGTGGCGCATATGAACCCTAATTTTTTTCTGATTTTTTACTCGACGAGGAACCGCCCCGACTTGCGCTTCAAGGTCAAAAAATTCCCATAAGGATGAGAAAATTGATATTTGTTTTCTTGAAATAACAGGCATTTCCTATCAAAACATCATGTTTTGATGTTTATCTCACAAGAAAAGATAAGTCCTGATATTTACCTCATTTTTTGGCTCCAGATTGAAAACCGAACCAGATAAAAAAAAATGGAGTTCAGACTTTTGATCTACGCAAAATTTCTAATAGGAAATGCCTCTTTTTTCAAGAAAAAAAAATCAATTTTTTCACCGTTTATGGGAATTCTTCGACCTTGTCGGAATTAGGGTGCCCATTAAATACCGTGTTGACGAATTTTTTTCGGGCCACCCCCCAAATCGATTCCAAATAATTCAAAAGTCTGAATCTAAAATTTTTTTTTTTTATCTCAACCGAAACCCGTGCTCCAAGGCACTTGTTTTTTCCCATATAAAAAGCACGGAAAATGCCATTTATTCGGATTAATTTTTTTTTCCGACGGTTGTAATGACCCAAAAAATTTGATTTTTTGCATACATCACATACAAGCTCCTTAGATGTGTAGCTATCTCCATATTTTTTCCCATCCCAGAACCATATTTTCGCGCCCCAAGAGGGGGTAAAATTTGCCAAAAATGGCAAAGTTTGCGAAACCCGACTTCTTCTGGAGGTCGAAAATATTGTTCTGGGGGGATGGGAACAAATACGGAGGTAGCTACACATCAAAGGAGCGTGTCTGCAAAAAATCAAATTTTTTGGGTCATTACAACCGTCGGGAAATTATTCGAAAATAATGGCATTTCCCCGTGTTTTTTATATGGAAAAAAAGGGCCTTGGGGCACGGGTTCCGGTTGAGATAAAAAAAAAAAAAATTAAATTCAGACTTTTTGAATTATTTGGAATTGATTTGGGGGGGTGGTCCGAAAAAAATTCGTCAACACGGTATTTGACGGGCACCCTAGTCGGAATGGGGATTTTCCGAAGAGCTAATCTCTGCAAGGTTTGAAAATTTGAAAAATCTGAAAAAATTTAGGGTTCGCATGTGCCACAGAGAGAACCGGTTCCGGGAGTGCACTTATTCAAATTCAAAAATTCGCAAACTAAGGAACACTTTACACTCAGAAAAATGTCGCGAAGTATAATTGCTTCGGCTCAACGTGTTTCAACTTGATCAGAAACACTCATTTCCACTGTTTAGCCCCAGTTAAAAAAAAAAAAAAAAAAAAAAAAAAAAAGGCTTTGTCGCAATACTTTTTTGCGCATACCCCCACAGCATAATTTTTCTGAGTGTACTACTCATGGTTCCCAGGTATATTTTTTTCCTTTGGAAAACTCTGTATGCAACAGATAAATCAAGTAATACTTGAAAGCGAATGCTGAAAATTTCCGTAGGAAAAATAGGTGAAATTTCTCTATTTTCCTAGAGTGATAAAAAAAAATTATGTAAAAAAATTATTTCTTGACATATGCATATACGTAACGTCATAAATCAATATAAATCCCAATCACCGGTTTCCTATTTCGATATTTAAAATACAGTAAGCAAAGTAAGGAAAATATAAATATTAAAGCAATATAAGGAAAATGCCACAATGAATGTACCGTAAAATTTCAAAGTAGCGGATTGAAAATCTTCTGCTTGGAAGGTCAAGTCTAATGTCATCGATTGATAAGGTATCAAAAGGAATGCTCAGGAAAAAACTGCTTTGTGTATAAAAATCAAGTCCCGCTACCAGTAACTTCAGTCCAGTACATTCTAGCAAACGCTAACATTTACCTACAGGTAAAATATTGTTTTTTTAAAGTACCGAATTTCAAGTTTGAATATTTAAAATTTGCGAGTTTAGGGCGAATAATCAATAAAAATTTATTCTGCAGGTTATAAATACTCAATTTAAAACAAAAATGAAATTCGCTATCATTTTGGTTATCGTAACGGTTTTCTTCGTGGACTTTTTTCAAATCTCTTTTGGGCGTCCAGATGGGGATGGTGACTCAGGTAGCGGAGAAAATGGCATGTGTCCATGTGATCAGCAAAATGATTCAACGAATGGTATGGGAGGATCGAATACGTGTACCCCACCTTCATGCACAAGTAGTAAGTACATATAATAAAATATTGAAAAGTTAAACTGTTCATGCTGAAATTATAAACTCGTTAAAGATGGAAAAAGTCCGTTTTGATTGTTAAGAATGTCAATGCCGCTGTGATAAAATACATGACAGCAATTTATTAAAAATAAAATAATTGGTACGTCCCCTTTTCGAAATCAAAACTGTTGTTGTAACATATTTAAAAATTTGGTTATGAACCCAAAAAGTTAGCAATTAAATAGTTTTATTCACTTTCACTGTACGTAATTTAATATTCAAATGGAACTCAAAGATGAAGAAATATTAAATTGAATTCAGATAAATAGGCACTGGTATTTCGTGACTTTAAGATACAAAGGTCGCAAATCGACCCTCCCGTCCCCGAAAATTTTCGGTTTTTTAAAAAAAAAAAACTTCTTTTTTAAGGCCTTTCATCCTCTTTTTCCAAATTTTTCCAACTTTGGCCAATTTGGCTAAATTCAAAAATAAAAAAAGACCGAAATTTAATTTCTTTGCAAAAATCTGGGATACAAAGGTCGCAAATTCTCTTTCATTCGAATTTTAATGTTGCCAATTATCGAAAAAAAGTTTCTAAAATTATTATTCGGTTACGATCGCTGTTGTTAATATAATTTTAGCCACATTTTTGTGCTTTTCTTGAACAAGTGTTCAAGAAAAGTGTAAGATGTTGGTTGTTCAAAAAAAAAAAATTATTGAATAGGTGCAGTGACCAACATATAAACTGACAGGGACTTTTATTTTTCTAACGTTGGCTCGATCAACACAGTATATGCTTACAGAGTGAAAAGATCGCAAATAGGATGCGTCTTTTGTATTCTGAAAATATCGGGAAAAAAACACAGTACCGGTAGGAAATATAAGAAGGAAAAATATCAGGAAATTTTTTAATAACTTTCGTAAAAATCCATATATTTTTTTTAAGCATATGAAACTAGAATAAATCGTGAATAAAATAAAGGTAATTTAAAGAAAGAGGCGAAAGGCGATTTAAACTTTAAAAACGCTCTCCTAAAAAATATCAAAGTTGAGTTTTGCGACCATTGCATTCTGAGGACGGGATTTGCTTTGTGTTTAACTGGGGAAGCTTCAGACTGAGAGTTTGTGGGTGACTTTGTAAACATTTTCAAAAGAAAAAAAATTGTTTTTAAAGCGGAACATTAGCTCAAACAGACGGCTTTTAATGGATCTGACTTTCACAATTTGTTCTGTATTTTATTAAAAACCGATCGATATCTTTATCTCCAAAAAATCAAATACTTTAGATTTTAGAACTTACTTCCAACTTTTACATATTTTTTTTTCTTTTAGTTCTTGCAAAACTCGGTCCACTTCTCGATGGTCTTCTTGAATCTATTGTACAACAAAATATTGTAGAAATTCTCCAATATTTAGGTTTATGTCAATAAATACTTAAAAGCTTAAATATCAGAAAAGGGAGTAGCAATCGAAAGTTTAAAAAATGTATTTTCTCGATCGATATATTACTCTTGATAATTCGCGCCATAATGTTACTAAATTATTGTGTTACTTGAAAAAAAAAATGAAATAAATAAAATAAAATAAAGAAAAAATATACATACAGTTTCTTATTTCTCATTCCGAAAAACTATTATCTGATGGTTTGAATGTTAAATCAACAGATTGGGGATCCACGACGCATCTCATCTAATGATTGAGAGTATAGCGCGCTATGCACTAGGGTACCGTCACCACGACCTTTAAAATGTTAAGAGCCAAAATACTTTAACCAAAACAATGCCTAATGAACAGCGAGATTCAAAAGGTCCCCTTTTTTATTTTAGTAAGTATGCCGTTAGTATAAAACCAAATACGAAAAAAATAAAAACAACGAACCTAAACCGTTCTTCCCAAACGTGAACGAAACCAAATCCAAACCGATAAAATTAAACTTAATGAATCGCCATATGTAAATTAACCCGAAATTTCAAAGCCCTGCCTTGACGGGGAATCCGAACCGGTCTCCCGACATTTTATCACTAGTCAAATAATAACGGGACAGTTTATAACGGTCATTTGGTAACACGACATTTAGTAACGCTACCAATTGGTAACGCAACATTGTAATAACGGCGACATATAATAACACCGTCCGTGCCAAAATATAACGCGCCATTTCGTAACATTCGCCTGTTTCAAACTTTTATAATAAATATTTTTGATAAAAATTTGCATATTGTATATGCAGGGGCGGACAAACTTAAAATAATTATTCCTCGTTTAGTAAAAATATCAAGATTATTTATTAATTATTTACGCACCTGCACGAAGAAAAAATGCGTTGATAATTTAAATTAAAAATAAAATTTAAAATAAAATGCACACGTGGTTTATCGCCATCCAATTTTACTAAAAATAATCCAGCCAAATCTGTGATTTACTGATTTTTCTACGTAAATTTTTAGTTAGTTTTATATAAGCTAACAATAGAATTTAGCAATAAATTTACTTTAGAATTTTTAAGAAGTAAGCTTTACATTAGGTAAAAATAGAATTTCCTCTTAAACAGTTTTTTTTTTTTTTTTTTTCCACAATTTAGTGTTTCTTTAATTATTCATGTTGCTCGCCAAAGACCCATAAAGTTACGAAATGACGCGTTATATTTTGGCACGTTATTAAATGATGGTGTTATTATATGTCGTGCGTGGTTATTAAAAGGTAGCGTTTTGGTAGCGTTACTAAATTTCGTGTTACCAATTGACCGTTATAAACTGTCGCAGGATTATTTGAAGTGTTAAAAAGTGTCCTATTACCTCCGAACCGAACCACGAATTAAACCAACAACCTATTTTTAAACATAGCTGTTTTTCAGCCCCTGGCGAAACTCTTTCCATTTCGTTTAAAAATTCCTAGCCAGGAAATTTATGCCAAAATTAATTTTTCTTACATCATTGTTTTAAAAGATTCGAGGAATCAAAACGAGAAGCACTCAACATCCATAAGAGATTATATAATAATGAGAGCTTCCTTCCTAACTAAAAGCAACAACATCAAATAACATGCCAGTGCCAGAATAAAACGTGAAAGAGCTTCCTGGAACTTGTTTTTTGATGATCGCTTCGCAGGAATTTCGTCCGAACTTTTTCCAATGATACTTATTTGACCGTGAAAAAAAAAAAAAATAATAACGATCGTAATTAAACCTCTAAGAACTTGAAAGTTTTTCCACCTTGAGAAGTCCTGTTCGGAAAATTCAAAATTACGAGATGAACTGAAAAAACAAAAAAGTTTGAAAACAAATCAGAATTTTTTTTCCGAAAAATCCTTCACCTTTCAACATTAAAAAAAAAAAAAAATTTTTTTTAAAGATGTAATCCGGGACGTAGAAATAAAACGTTGGCGTTTTAAGAGCAAAAGATCTGAAGTAGAAATCAACCTCTAACTTCGTAATGATTAAGGAGGGATCGGTAACCTTTTCACCTCTGGGGGCTCATCTGTAAACCAAACTCAACCTCGTAAGCGCATTGGGATTTTTCCCCTTTTACGATGGGTGAGAAACATTTTGAGTTCCCTCATATCGTCCGAGTATTCTTTTTTTTTTTTTTATGCTTGTCATACTTTTGTGAATTTTTTAAAACTTTAAAAAAATCCACACAACTTTTCCGTTACAGTCTAGAGAAAAGAAAAGAGGAAGATGTGACAGGAAAAAAAAGGAACCTTTCCCCTAAGGCTATTTTAAAAAACAATACACAGACACTAAAAAGAAGTTTGTAGCAAAAAATAGTTAGAGGCTGTACTTTATTCTGATCCTCACGGGAAATGCTTAATACGATTTTTTTTTTTTTAAATCTTTTTTTTTTTCGTACGTTTCTTTCTCCGCAAGTACAAACTTTAGGGAACGTCGAACTTAATTAATATTTTAACCGACTTAGCTATACAAAATAGCCATTGTGGTATAAACAGGTGTTTCCAACGAAAATCCCATTATCCAAAATTTCTTCCTTTTAAACGAAAACGACCTGACCAAAGAGGTGAAAAGCATTAAGTCTTCCTACGCAAACACCTCAGGCTTGATTCTTATCCCCTGTCTCTCAGATGGATTCCCTCAAAATATTCATCCCGTTTAGCCATTTCGCCCATTTAAAAATTATTAAAATGTGGAAAGTTAATCTGGCATAAGAGCATAGAAAGCTAATAAGGTCATAGCCTGATGATCAAAGGAACGAAATAAATGAAATTTTTTTTATTTTCGAGTTTTACAAATTGTAAGCATCCTCTGCTTAGAGATATTAATTAGAACTCATATGGCGGAACATTTCGGTCTTTGTAGAAAAACTGACCTCAACCAAAAAAAAAAACGAATTTGCAAGACACTTTCGCACTCCCGCACACAAATTAATTTCAGCCGGATTCGCACCCGTGATTCTAATAGTGGACTAAAATTACATTTCGGACTTTAAAAATAAAAATAAAAAATGTTAAAAAAATAAAACTCCAAAATATTTACCTAAAAACTTCAAACGAAACGCTTTGTTACGCTGACTTCCCTTGTTAAAGACAAAACGCAGCACGGGAATCTGGTTGATGACGAACTCTGGTTGAAACGTGACAATCAACCACTTATTACCGGATTTCCAATACTTAAAATTCCATTCAGTTTCCTTGATTAATCGCGGAACAAAGGGAGGGAAACTTCCAGCGGTTCTGAAAAACAAAAATTGTATCGTTAAAAAATATCGTTTTGCGGATTGATTTTTTTTTTCCTTCTCCCTCTTTGTCACAGGATTTTGTATTTAAATGAAACATCATTCACATCTCGTTCACACTTTTCAGAAAAGCTTTTAGGAAAGATAATGGAAGCTATAATGATACACGCCGGAAACTTTAACAAGTTTTATCCTTTGGGATATCGCATATTCCGCGACCTAATCCATTATTATCCAGACGAGTATGGAGGTTATGCTACGATCTTAGATCTTAAGTCAGTCAATCGAACGTCAAATATATAACATATTGTTGATTTCAAGATTTTGATTCCAAAAAAGGAGACAAAGGAGTAGGGGGAAAAAAATTAAATTATTATTGTTATTATTAAACGTAATCAAAATACATTTCGATGTTAATTGCGATGCTAATTATTACACGAAATTAATATTTCAAGAGAATCCCCGAGCAATGGGAATGCACACGTGCCTCGATTTTTGAGGTTTTATAATGCTCTGAAAATGTAACCACTGCTGAGAGGACTAATTAGTTTTCCCTGACGACTTTCTCGTAACAAGACAATGACCTTTTGGCCACGCGCGGGTTGAATAATCCTTTTTCCCTTATCTTTAGGTACAAAAAAAAATTATTCAAAGTCACAGGTCACATAGGCAGCAAGTAAGGGATTGTAAAATAAAGAGAAAAGAATAGATAGATGAGGAACAAAATCAGGAGGGGTAAAAAGAGTATTCAGTGTATAATTTTGAAAAACAGCAAGTAGCCATCGTATTTCTTTTATTGGAGAAATTGCATTTCCGGTGAGTGAAAGTTGGGTTGGTCAGAGACGGCTAGTAAAAAAAGCACTGTTTACATGTAGGGGCCCAGTTCAGGGAAAACTGATAGGAGAAGAGACCAGAGCAACAGCAAAGTATTAATGGCTACGTTTAACCTAAAAACCGAATCGTTTAAGCAACTGTCATCCTTAAATGGTACTTCTGTTTCCGCACTTTGCAACTACACTGATAAAACGCTATTAGTAATTATACATTTACCTGAAGCTGAGGGTAAATTTTATACATATATGTAAAGTAATTTTTACCATAAGGTCATTTTTACCATACTTATGGTTAAAATTATAGGTATTTACCGTACTTATGGTAAAGATTGCCAATATTAATGTAAAATTTACCCTCAGCTTCAGGTAGATGTATAATTACTAATAAGATTAGTTAAAATTACTAAGTGTTTTGTCCGTTACTGCTCTGAAAATACTAAAACAGATTTTGAGATACCGCCATTCTGGTTATTTTACCTATTCCCGAAATTCCAGGAAATGATTAGCACAGCAGCAACAACAAGCGCTACAATTTTCCCATTTTTCCCGTTACTAAACGATATGCTCTTCAACACTTAGAACGATTTTCTACGAGAGCCTGAGAATTTTGTTTTCCCAAATGACGATAAGTATTAGCCACAATATAAAGCCTACAATCTTAAGGCTCAGGTAGACTAGCCAGTTGGTGACACCGGATTGGTGAGCAGCTGCTGAAAGGTGGGCCGAAAATCACGAATTTTGGAATTTTAAAAGTCCTGACAGTGAAATGGGTGCCTTTGGAATTACTATTAACCCGAATTTTTTTCAGATATTTCGAAGGCTATCTTGAGGTCGCGCAATGGCCTTAAAATTTTTGAAAAGCCCATATAAGGACAAAAAATATTTTTTTTTCTTTTTGCTGAAAAAAGTATTTTTCTTTTCCTATTGGTTTTCCGTAGATTACGAATATTATATAAGTCCAAAATTACTTTAAAGAACGGTTTTTGAGTTTCAGGCTGATTTTTTTAACACTGGAATTCTTTAGACACTTTTCCCCCTTTGCCTAAAAACCGTACGCAAAAATTAATTTTAGACTTCATATTCGAAATATACAGAAAATTTCCGATAAAAAAAGTTCTTTTCTCAAAAAAAAAAAAAAAAAAAAAAAAAGTTTTTAAAAATTCTTATTTTTTGGCCTTATATGAGCTTTTTAAAAACTTCAAGGTCATTTCGCGACCTCAAAATGGTCTTCGAGATGCAAACACACCAATTCCACTATCAGATATTTTCAAATTCCAAAATTTGTGATTTTCGACTTGGTAGGCTGGTTGGAAGCTGTACGTTGGTTCAGATAAATTCAACGATAAAGCACCTGCACCGCGACAATGGTGCTTCGAGCCCCTAAAAAGTCTTCTCATTTTGATTTCTTTTCTTCACTTAAAAAATAAATCAACTTTATTTTCACTCTCGCGACTTTTCATAACTTCAACATAAATCTTCAAGCTTCTTTTTCTTCTTCATTTTTTTTAAAAATTTGTTTTTCCTTCTTTTACAGCGAAAATCCGTCACTCTCCAAAGCTTTCCGACATTTTAAACAATGAAAATTTAGCCGTATGTAAAGATGAACTCAACAGTGCGTAACAGGGTTAGCAAATATGAAAGCGGTCATTTATGGAAATTATAAATCCGGACGAAATCGCGGCATGCTGGATCGGAAGCAAAGAGGCAGCATATTTGACGTATATTTTCATAAACCGTTTACGTTACGAGCAACTCTTCAAAGTATCAAATTAAATCATAAATTTTGAGAAAAAAAAAAAGAAGAAGAAAAACGATTATCGTAAGAAAAATCGCTGTTTTCTCGACGAGAAAACACCGGAAAATAATAGCACAGCTGAGAAAAAAAAATCTTAAAAAAAAAAAAAAAAAAAAGGGGGGGATTCGAGAAATTGAGAAGATAAATATTTTGTCGACGAGATATTGACAGTTTCCGATCAACATTCACAGCAGAACAATGATTATTTTTGTTGAAAAACCTGAATCAACGAAAAGCTCGCGAGGATCTTAAAGCTTTTCAAAGGGTTTCTTTTCCTCTAACTTCGCAATAAAGATTTCGTGACTTCTTTTTTTTTTTCTTTCAAAGAAAAAGCATAATTTAAACGCAAAGAATTCGTAATTAAAAGAAGTAACTTGACCCAGTCCCCAGAATGAAAAAAGAAGGTTGCTTCAATTATCTGGTGAGAAGGTGTAAAAAAGAAAAAAAAAAGGAAGAGAAGGGAAGGATGTAGGAGGTTAAGAAGAAAGGACATAAAAAGAAGTAGGAGGAAAGAGATGAGTATAGAAATCTTGAGAGTGTCAAATAGTGCTGTAAGCAGAATCAAATGAATGGAAATCACATTAGTGTCAAAATATTGTAAGCGAGTGCCAATAGAAGCAAAATAGAGCGGATCTGGAGCTTGGAAGACTGAGGAAGTTTAACTTACAAGGAAAACACTTTGCTTACAAACAAAAAGTAGCAAGCGCCATCTGCCAAGTGGGACCTTTTCAGAAGATCTCGCAAGATCTTCAGCAAAATTCTTGCACAAGAAATTTTATATTTTGAATCCTTAGAGTCCTACATACTCCAGAACCAAAATCGGAGCAAATTTCTCGAAATTTAGTTGAAATTCGTTGTGTGCATCCTTAGACCCCCTTCGTCCCGTAAATTCATCAAATTAATTTTCATGCGAATTATGAATTTCCACTCGTTTCCACTACAAATTCCTTAAATAGAAGAAAGATTAAGAATTTAAAACGTGCAGTGGAGAAGGGGGAACGAAACTACAAGAAAAAAACGTAGGAAGCAAGGGAGACAATCTACTTTTCATCAAGGGAAGATAATCCTAGTCTTGTTAAAAAATTTCATTTTAATCCCTCAGAATTTTAATAGCTCGTTAAATCATTTTACATCCATCCATAAGTTGTTCCGTAAATTAATTTCGAGACGGTATAAAACTGTCTCTACCAATGAGAATATTTACGACGAGAAAACTCCTAGGTCAGCACTAAAAAAGAATTTTTTCTTTTCTTTCTTCCTGTCTAATAATTCAGAAATTCTCCCTCGATCGCAATTTTTTTTTTCTCGAAGATATACAGTATCTCTCATTCACACTCAAAACTCAAATCTCTTGGCCTCATTTTTACGCAAGAGAAAAATATGATTCAAATGAACCTCATAACGGGTTCCCTCGCGTAATCCGGATTATAAACTAAAATATTGAAAAATTCCTCCATTAGTACTACGTCAGGGTATCGTACCTCCTGGTGATATTTTTTTATTAATAATTTAACGAGCTTCGGTTTTTTTTTCGCTGTTGGATTTTTTTTTTTTTTTTTTTTTTTTTTTTTTTACGGAAAAAATTTTTTGCTTTTCCTTTTTTTCTTTTAAATGACGAAAAGGAAAAGTATTTCAACTTTAATTAATAAACCGGGGGATTTTCCACCCATGTAAAATCATTAAGAAGGATTAGCCTCTGACAATATTCTCCGAAAAAGATTAAAACCGAGCACAAATGAAGCCAAATCGATTAAAAAGCCTGAGGAAAGAAGTAATAAACATGGATTTCGTCGATTCTTCGTCGACAGTTTTACCACTTTTTACGGAAGCATCTGTCCAAACTTTCTACATAAATAACCATTTTTTTTTCTTTTTTTTAAGGTTTTGCTTGTTTTAGGATTTTTTATAAGTTTTCTCACAGCTTAGAAACCAAAGAGGTGTTGGGGCATTTGAGAAGAGCTTGGTTCGTTGCTCGAAATAAATACTCAGGGACTCTTTTAACGATTTCCTATGAATAGCGCCCGTTAAAATATGATGTCAGCATCTTAAGGAGGAGAAGGGTCCAGAAAACGCCGAAACCAGTGTTAAATCTCCATAAGAGAAAACCTATATTTACTAATCAAGTCGGGGGGGTCCAAAATTGTTACAATTATATTGACTTGAATCAATCCCTACATATGAAATCAGTACCTCTTTTGTCTATCTACTCAAAAAAGCTAACTTCGGATCGGTAAAACACATTAAGCGACTTCAAGTGACACCCTTGCCTTACAACTTCTCAAAGACAAACTTTTTTTTTTTTTTTTGCCATTCGGAACATCCTAATCTACGTGCCCGAACGAAGGAGCAATTAATCCCGAAGCACAATTATTCATTCTTGCGTGTCTAAACTCAACGCTCTTCACCGAGACTAATCATCAGAGTCTGACGATTGGATGCCTTGACCTTCCGGAAAACTTGCATCATTCTCAATCGGGGAGGGAGAGGGGGGGGGGGGTACAACTTTGGGATTAAGTTACAAATTTATCTGGAGAAACCTCAAGATGAATCCTCTTAAAATCACGGGATCAAAACCGTATTCCCTTCAATTTCAACTCAAAAGGATTTAATGAATTAGCTGTTTTCCCAAATCTCCTTAAAAACATATTGTTATTGTTATTTTTTCTTTCCCTCAAATTCTATTTCAAAACAAATCACCGAAAGGCAACAAGCTCATTTTTTTTATGCTTTCGAAAGGAAAAGATTTATTTAAGGAACTTTTCAGCATTGTAAAATAAAATTCGGTTTCGAGGCAGGATTTTCCACCTTTTCTTTATTACGAAATGAAAAGTAGAAAGCGTATAATTTTTTCCAACCTACAGGCAGATTATTTATTTTCACTTTTTCAAGTCGTAAGTGCCGAATTTTGTCGGAATGGGAATAGCTGCTTTATTTAAATTACTTTTCTTTTTAGAGATTTAAAATGTTTTTTACAAAAAAAAAAAAAAAAAAAAAAAAAAAAATACACTTTTTCCTGGAAGGTGGTCTTTGTTCTCAAAATCGTTTTAAAAAATGTAAGGGATGCTTTTAATAAGTATTCAAAGGATGAGATTTTGCTTTTAATATTTATTTTAACGTATCAGAATTTCAAAAGTCAACCGTAAGAAAAGTTAGATCTTTTAGGGAGAAAGTTTGGTAATTTCTGTGATAAGCTAAAGTTCGGGTCACTTTCAACTTTTCCATTTAGCCTTTGGCTTGTCAAAGCATTGCATTTAAATTATAAGGCGACGCCTCATTTCAACGCGTTCGCTCTCTTGTAGTTAGCCTTTATATTTACCACTTTAGATCGCCGAACGGCCAAGCGTCAATATCGTTATCCACGGTAAAGTGATAATAACGATAACCAAAAGTTGATGATGATGTAAGCAGAAAGAAGATCAGCAATAAAGGAACTAGATGATCCAGCTTTGTTAATTGTATAGTGTACACCTGGTGTCCGTAGTAAAAGAGGCATCGTCAGTAAATATACTAACAAGGGACACGGCTACCATTACAACTAGCATACCCGGTTGTGCAATTGACAGTGCAGAATCGGTAAGGAATTCTTAAATATTCTGCACAAAATTAGCAGATCAGTTAATTTTTATTTATAGACTCAGTCATCAGCCGCATCAACTGTTACGCTTTAAACATTAAACACCGATGTTTAATGTTAATCGTCACTCGTGACAATGATACCACTACGAAGTCAACGCGAGGATCCAGAGTGGTAACCGATGCCTTCATGTCCTAGATCACCTATTCCGAAATAAATCCCTGTCCCGCCGTTCTAAACTTATCGTCTAGATAAGTTCCACCCACTTTACCATGCGCTCCATTGTAACATACAGATGCGGGATGGGGGACCTAACGGTCCAAGCCCAGAAGCGATTGCTGGCGTTTGAAAATAAGGCCCTTAGGAGGATCCTTGGTCTCAACATAACGTCCGGTATCCGGACGCGTCCATGTTAAGACTAACGAAGAAATTCGAAGGCTTACAGGGCAGCCCTATATCACTGGTGGGATCAAGTCTGAGGCTGCGGTTGGCGGGACGCGGGACACATGGCCCGGGCGGCGGCCACACGGGCTATACGAAGAGTTTTGGATGATCGTCCTACAAATGCAAGACCTTTAGGAAGACCTCAGCTAAGATGGAAAAATAATGTATCCTCAGACTCTGGCCGCCTAAAGGTGCCAGACTGGCGGGCGGCGGCTCAGGATAGGTCCAAATGGCAGACTGTTGTCGATGCAGCGATGGGACTCCAAGCCCTGTAAAAGCTTGTTGTTGTTTCATGTTTGTTTGTAATCTATCTGCCTTCCCTACTTTTTACCTGTCACAATGTCTTCGCCAATGTATGTTATGTATGTACATTATGTACGCATCAGCCGCAGCCTTTAGGCGAAACTTCACGCCAAACATGTTCGGCGAACATTTTGGACTAACATTTTCATCGAACATTTTCCCCGATATGTTTGGGAAGCTCTACATAAGCAGTGATTGTTTTTTAAGCATGTTATGTGAAAATGTTTGTCCAAAATGTTCGCCACTTTTATGAAACACTAACATTTTCACCCAAAATGCTTAAAAAAGCGTCACTGCTTATGTGGAGCTTCCCCTGCATGTTGGGAAAAATGTTTGTATAACATTTTTGCAGAACATGTTCGCCACGTTTATCCAAAACCAACATGTTTGGCTTGAAACTGTGCCCTTACGTACCCTGTACAAATAAATAAAATATGTCAACAAATCATTTTATAGGGTTTTAAAAATTTTATAGACCAACTAATTTTTCAAAAAACTTTGTTTTCCGATGTCGCTGGTGATCCACCTTAACAGTGTTCCTATTTGTCGCTTGTGAAGAATCCCTTTATAAAAAGTGGTGAACATGTTGGACAAACATTTTCTTCAAACTTTTTTTCCGACATGTTGGGGAAGCTCTATAAGCAGTGACGGATTTTTTACCGGGGTTTTAAGCAAACTACGTTTACTTAAAGCCACCGGTTCCTTTTGATAATTTAAAACAAAAAAAAAGTTAAGACTAATTAAAATATTAATATACGGTAAGAAGCCTACACGTCATAGATCGTAAAAGGTTAA
Organism: Liposcelis bostrychophila; assembly: GCA_037577465.1. Lineage (NCBI taxonomy): Eukaryota > Metazoa > Arthropoda > Insecta > Psocodea > Liposcelididae > Liposcelis > Liposcelis bostrychophila. The sequence continues at coordinate 12,299,828 of CM075212.1, forward strand.
TTTTACCGCCCGCTTTGAAACATGGTAGAAATAGTTAACACCAAATTCCCCGAAATGTAAGCTTAGGTTTATTAACAATAAAATATCAGTTTTCACCTTCATCCGTTTTAAAACCAATTAGAGCTTTCAATCCACTTAACGCTTGATATCGTTTTCTAGATAATATAACGAGATTACGGTCGTCGATTTAAAAATCCAACGTAGGAAGAAAAGGTAGAGCTAATAAATAAAAAAGGAAAATATGAATGGTAAACCAACAATAGCTTACGATGCATAAAGAGTTCTTGGAAGGAGAACCCGACCAACCTTTTTGAACTTGAAAATCAACGCAACCGGAAAAGTGAATTCAAAAGTGTTATTTTAAGATTTCATTTCGGTTCTACCGTTAAAATTTTACACGCGAATTCACTTTTGCGCAGTGAGGTACAAGCAAGAATTGTAAACTTAGATGTTATGTTTTGAAAATAGGGAAAAGATCAGATGCTGTTCCAGAAATAGTCTCGAATACAAGGTACGCAATATATATGTACACACACACACACACACACATATGGCTTTTACAGGGCCTGGAGCCCTATCGCCGCGCTATAAACTTTCTTCCAATCAGGCCTCTCCTGGCAGGCATCTCGCCAGTCGGGCACTCCCAACCTTCTCGCATCTGCCGCCATGTTGTCTTCCCACCTGATCCGTGGTCTACCTTGAGGTCTGGGACTCGTTGGTCTGCCCTCCAGGACCTGCCGGATATATCTTGACGGAGGTGCGCGAGCGACATGTCCCGCCCACTTGAGCCTTCGGGACTTAATCACGCTAGTGATTAGTGGTTGCCCAGTGAGCCTTCGGATCTCGTCGTTTGAACGCATGCGCACCCTGCCAGTAGTTGGATCCCTTCTAGGGCCTAGAATTCGGCGTAAGACCTTATTTTCGAATACCAGCAACCTCTCTTGAGCGCGGACGGTAGGCTCCAAGGTCACAGCCGTACGTGACTACAGGGCGGATTATGGTATTATAAATGCGGAGTTTCGCTCGTCTAGATAAAACTCTACTACGAAGGAGATGGCCTAGCGCGAAAAGGCAACGATTGCCACTCTGAATCCTCGCTGCGACCTCAAAATTAATGTCATTGTCGCTGGTGACATAGGACCCTAGATACCGAAATTCGGTAACGTTCTTAACCTAAGGTTTCCTACCTCCAGAGGTTCATCGTGCCGTCTCTGCCTGTCTTTCTCATTGACCATAACTAGGTACTCAGTTTTCCCCTCATTCGCTTCGAGCCCAACCCTACGAGCAGTAATTAGCAACTCTCCACATAACCTTCGAACATCGTCACGGGTTTCCCCTAATAAATCGATGTCGTCGGCATAATCCAGGTCTTTAATGAGTCCGCCTACGTTTACTCCCCCAGGAACGTTCTCCAGGCACCGTACGACTTTCTCTAGGACTAGGTTGAAAAGGACGGGTGAAAGCCCATCGCCTTGCCTAAGTCCGATGTTAACATCGAACGCATCACTTAAAAACCCTTTCGAAACGACCCTAGACCTCACCCCGCTTAGACAAACCGCCGTCATCCGTATTATATGTAGTATATAATATATATGTAGTCTTGTAAAATATACCCAAGCCGTGGTGGTGTAGAAAAAATCTTAGTCATTTCCCAACAGATAGATTGCGTAGATCACGAATATAAAGTCATTTTTTTTTAAAACAGCTCCGGGTTTTGAGCTTGAAGCCACAACATGAACAACACTGAGAACTTATAATGTTTTGTCGTTTGTCGCATTCATATAGGTCCTGTTCATACATTTTTTGATTCTGATCGCATTGATACAGATGAAGATGTAACTGGAATCTGAAGAGCACATAGGAAGAAGGGACTGATCTACAATCGAAATTATTATCGTACCCTGTCAAAAGGTAAACATGAACGCAACTCGTTCATTTCGAATGTTAATTTCAATTTTATTGTTTGAGGAGAGGTGGAATTATCCTATTATAAGTAGAATAAATTTCCCGGGAAATGTTTTAACCCAAACGACATCAAAGTCTGTATTATCCCCCAAAACCAAATGGCGGTTATGGAGTAAAAATTTTGAAATTGGATTTCAAAGGAAAGGCATTAATTAATGTTTGAAGGCAGTTTGAAATAAAAAGTGCGGTTCAGGTCATGGGATCAATCTAAAGTTTTCTCGGTTTCAACGAGAAAAAAAAATCATGTTTTTCTGTATTTTTTTTTCCGGGATCTCAAAGGAAACTGTAATTTAATTACGAAAGGAACTTGATTTAAGCTCGAAATAAAAAAAACATTTTGAAGGACCTGTTTTAAAAGCGTAAAATAACACATATAAGGATGAAATGACTATCGTGAAATGCTTAGCGGTCGAATAAAGGAAAGTCAACAAAATGTGTTTTAAGCTTTTAGCAGTAAACAAAGCGCCGCTGGAATCGTTAATCAAATCTAACAACTACTTCCTTTTGATGTTGTAGTCGGTATCTTCCTAAACAGATCTGCGAATTAAAATTTGATCTAAACCTAGATCTACGTCTTTTGTACCTTCATGGAAGTGAAATTTGTAAAGTGTTTTGCCGGAAAGAGTCAAAGCGATGAAAGTTTTTCAAACAAATTTCTCGCCCACGTGAAAACTCGAACTTCCTTAGTATTTACTGAATAAAAAAATTTCATTCAAAATAAAAAATAAAAAAAAGGTTTTTGTTTTTTTATTAAATTCTTCGGAAAACTAAAATTTCAAAGTTTCTTTGAAAACGACAAAAACCACGGACAAGTCATTTTAGTTGCTTAGGGAAAACTGAAGAAGGCGGGAAGATCATGGAAATGACTATTTATCATGATTTTTAGACTGACATTAGACTATTTTCAGATTTTAAATACTTCCAAAAATAAAATACGGGAAAAATTAAAATCAGTCTTCCTTTCTAACGCTCCTCTCCGTCCTGCGCCTAACCGAAGGGATACGTGACAAAAGATTTAATTCAGTTGTAGTCGTTTAAAATCTGATCCTTGACCAAACTCTCTCTTGATTTATTTCGATTCGTGCAAGAGTTAACAAACACGGAAAACCTGAGTTAGAATTACCTACCTCGGGGACATTTTGTCCGGAACTCAATCTTATCTTCATCCAAATATCCCTTTCTGTTGTTCACGTTTTAGAAAAAAAAAACGATTTTTTTTTTTTCTGGAACCCTTTAGCTCAAAACATCGACTTTATCCTTTTTTTTTCTTTTTTCTTTTTTTATGTATTTATTTATTTTCACCGTAAACAGGTCTAACTTTGGGCCATTTTTGGATGGTTTTCGCCAATTACTGCCGCTATGATTGTCTTAAATTTTTTATATTTTGCAGTGTCATAGTGCAAGCCTTTGAGGATCTCATGGCAACTGCATTTTCATTTCAGTTGCTTTTTGATTCCATTTTGCAATAATTTCAGATGGGCTAATGTTGTCCTCCTTTTTCTTGTAACTTTGTGCCATACTGGTTTTTAAAATTTCGAAAAAGCGAAAAATTTCAAATTCACGAAAAACGATAAGGATTTACTCCTATTAATATGATTTTAACAAGAAATCGGTCATAATTGCTTTTGGTAATAAATATTTGTACTTATTTGTTCACAATTTTTTTAATGAAAAATCAAAGTTGAAAAAGGCATTTTATTCGTGGTTATGATAATTGTGAAACAACGGATTGAAATTTTTTGCAATATAATGCATCTTAAAAGTGAAAATAGCTAGAAATTAACGAATTATGAGGAAGTTTTTAAGCTACAGCTAAGAAAGCAACTCTTTTTGTGGCACAAAGTTACCCCTTTTGCTATCTCTTTTTCACTAAGTTATAAAATATTTTCCTTAACAAAGCGATTTAAGCGACATCCTTCCAGGGGATTACTTAATAGTATATGCTGTATTAGCTGACTTATCAGATTTAGAGTGCGACGCGTTTAGTTAGGTTATTACAAATCTTAGAAGTCAGACACTTCAAGATTTTTATAAAACGGAAATGCTTTTATCTCAATGCAACTCATTAAAAAAAAAAAAATTAAACATAAAATTGTGCTTGACAGGCTGACATTATACATTTTTAACTGATATACGTTCACGAATTTTTATTTTTTGAAAAAATGCAGAAAATAATTGCAAAAATGTAAGTGGCCCAAAGTTACCCCTTAGTGCCCAAAGTTGTACCTGTCTACGGTATGACACTTATAGTTTTTATCTTTCAACGTCTGAGGGAAGAAGGAAAAAGTTTTTTTTCTTTTCGTTTAAATAGAACAATCTTCCTTTTTCCTCGTCAGATTTTCTTTAGTTTATTCGATATTTCCTCTAAGCTTGAGCCCCTGACAGACACAGGGAGAAATAATAATTCAAAGCGGCAAGATTAATCTTTATTGTAGTAAAGCTCAGTGTCCATGGATTTCCCCTTTGTCCTCCAGTGAATACCTTTCATTTGATTTATCTTAGGATTCCGAAGCAGGTCTTCTATTATTGCTGGGATTTTCAAATGACGAGAAAACAAGAAAACAAGGCAGCTGTTAACACCAAAGAAATTGAAAGCTTATTCCCTCCCCCTCCAGAAAAAAAGTATCCTTGTGGAAATGTTAAATTGGATTAAGTGTGGATCAATTTTGGGAAACCTGATCGGCATATAATGATAACGCCTAACCGAGCGCCTAACACACTTGGACTTACAGCTTATTTTCTGGCGTCCATTTTTGAGAGTGAACTGGAAATTACTCGTTAGAGGTATTATTTGTATTGAATTCAGTTGATAGAGGTCAACGGTCTTATTCTTAATAGAAATAAAAATTAATCACTACACAGTAAAAAATATTATGTAATTATGTTAAAATCGGTCTACACAAATTTTTTTTGTTGTTTTTTCCAAAAGGTAAACATAAACAAAAAACAACATAAAAATTATGTAGACCGATTTTAACATAATTATGTTAATTTTTACATAAAATTTTTTACTGTGTAGACCATTAATAATCTAAAATATATTTACTGGCTTACTCGTTTGTCCTCATAAATTCCGTAACTCTAGAAATAACGAAACGGTTGTTCATTTCAACTCTGTAGTTCATTTAGCCCTGTTCCTCTCGATATTTCCTCAATGGAGTAGTTGTGTGGCCATTGGTTTATCATCATTTTTTCCTGGAATCCAATGCACCCCTGGTCATATCATTTCCCCAGAAAGGTCTTTCAACATTGATTTTTCCTACTAAGTTATCGGATGATCCTTTACCGAAAGATGCTATTCCCTGTAGCCTTTTTCCCCGTTTTTTTCCGCCTTCTTTTCTTTCAGTCTTATATTTCTTCCCCAGGTCTTTTCCTCTGTGCTTCTTTTTCTTTCCGCTACAACTTCCGACGATCACTTTCATCGCACTCTTAGTTGTTCAAGATTTAATAAAAAAAAAAATGTTTTCTCCTTTAAAAAAAAAAAAAAAAAAAAATCTTTTGGCTTTTTAAATTTCCAATTTCCTAAATATAAAACATAGTTTTCCATTAAAGAGTTCGTTGTTCTTTTCTTTTAATTTTGAAATATTATAAAATAATAATTAGTCTTTTGAAAATAAGAAGCAAAAATTTTTCATTAAACTAGTCTTAAGAGTCGAGATTGAAAAACAAGATACAACAAGGGAGCGAAAGAAAATGAATGGGAACGTTTTCAAGACTTTTCCTTTTCAATTTGGGAGTGATGAGTGGAGGATACAAATTTTCTTGATTAAAATTCAACTTCGGTCTGGAGAAGGGAGCCGGTTTAAATATACACCGGAAGCAAGCCAAGGCAATTAAGAGGCCACACAAAGAAAACGTTGATGTCGCCTTAAGTGTGTAAACATGTTCAGTGTTGATAGAAATTGTTCTCAGTGATGGTGAGCCGGTACTACTTCCTCCCTTTCTAAAATCGACAGATTGTCTGACAACGGATCCTTAAAGCATAAATTGTTGTCAGTTAGGACGGTTGTCACACCCTAAACTGCTTTTCCTTAATTAATTACTTCTTTTTGGTCCAGACTCAACATCCATCCATTCAAAAATGATTTTGGAAATCCAGCAGAACGGATAATGTTTATACGTCCGTGTGACAGAGGGGGATTATGCGACGAGATTTAGGAAAAAAAAATTCGAAAGGAATGGAAAGATGAAAAGTGGGATTTGGTGTCGAGCTTGGTGACGCTGTCAGTTATCGGAACTAAGAAAGGTTTTAGTCAAAACAAACTAAAGGGATAATGATGGATGAAGGTAGAAGTAAAATATTTTCAGTCTGGAAATTTGAATTTATACTTTCATTCAGTTTTTTCAAGCTCTCGGTTTTCATACTTATTTTTCTTTCTTTTCTTCTTTCTTTCCGCTTTAGATGGTTCTTTTCGGTATTCTTTCCTTTAGAGTTTTGTTCCTATAAGTTAAAGTATTTGTGCAAGTCTTAACCTGTGCTTCTTCATTTTTTTTTCCGAGATTTCTTCTTCTTCTTCTTCTTCTTCTTCTTCAACTGTATACATTCCGCAAACTATTAAGCTTTCTAAATCTTGCTCTTGGGGATATGCAAACAAAGCGGTGATGGAATCGCTGAAGCTATTCATAACTTCTGAAATCAGATGACATTCCCCAGGTGGTGCAAGTGTTATTTGTTAAGTTGGCACTACAGGCATCGCCGTCTGTTGTGTAATACATGAATCAAAGTATGTATGTATTATGTTGATCGCCGTGTAGTGTTATTACGTATATTTTCCCGTTGCATATGGGCACGAGACACGAATATTTATAGAAAAATAACGGGTAAATCAACTGACAGGAAAACGAACGATAGAAGTAGAAGATCGAACCTGGTTCGGTTCTGGTTTTTATAATTAAAGACGTAAGTTTAAAAAACCATTGTTTTTGAGGTTCTGGTTCTGCAAGGGGAAGTTTAGGTACTGGTTTCGGTTTTTTTCAACGAGTAATAAGGTTCGGATTTTCTAGTTTGGTTTTTTATTTCTTCCATATGGTTTTCACCATGATTTTTCGGCTAAAAACCAGGTTTTTCCGACATCAAAATTGAAAAACCATGGTTTTTGTCACAATGGTTTTGTCCTCTTTATTGGTTACGGATCTGGTGCTAGTATTTCGGATATAATATTCCAAGGGTTTGATGCTGCCCGAGTTAAATAATTTGTAGTTAAGGGTGATTTGATATAATTCTGGTTTTTAAACAAAAAATTGGAAAACCAACTGGTAAAATCAATTTGGTTCAATTTGATTTCCCATCCCTGAACTTTACAAACGGAGCGTAACATACAGATCTTTAATCCTGGTATGAGGTCGAGCGAAATATGAAATAAGAACACCAAAAAGCTGAGATCGAATCCTTATAATTTTCTATGTCCCTCCCTCACATGTTCCTGTATAATAAACCTAACACTTGAACTGTTGACAAACATAAACCATAACAAAATACATAACTAACTGACTGACAAATGATTAATGACAGAAATGAAGATGAAGCCTGTCCGCGTTGTGAGTATATCAGCTCAGTGTGTCCCAGGCTCGATAGAGGGGTTTCGTGAGAATTTCTGAATATGCGGTATAAGAATCCATCTACCGAGCCACGGATAGCTTAAGGACCGTAACTAGGTTCGTTGGATCGAAACCACTTTTCGTATCCAGGTGTACCAATCCGTACGAGCGTGGCGGTCTCTCGCATACATGTGTGCTTGCGCTCACAAATTCTTAGGACTTACAGTTTAACGTCGGTTCCGAACAGCTATTAGAGAGATTCGCATAGCAATTACCGCTCAATGTTTTGCCATTACCTGCAGAGGGATGGTAAGTCTGCATTTCCTGCTCACTGGAGAAAAATTCCTGAGCATGAACTAGGATAGAAGCACGACGCGACGCACGTCATGATTTAGAGTCGAGCGCGCCATAAACTAGTCAACCGGTCACCACATAATATCTATATATGGACAATATCTACCCCCACCTAAATTGGACTTGAAAAAAAAAAATAATAACAGCGCAATTTTGAAAAATCAGCAAATTCGAGATTGCAATGAACCATTCTAAACGAAGCGAATTTTATTTTAATTAAACAACACCATCGGAATATTAAACCAAACCGAAAAAATATGAAATGTATAACATTCATACGATGCCGCCCAATACGACGCTATCGGTGCCATTGTCGTCTCCGAAATGATTATTACGTTATGTCTAGTCCAATCTTTCTCAATGGAAGAAAATGAAAATCATAACAAATCGATACAAATCAAAAAAAAAAAAAGTATAAAGGAAATGGAGGTATTCATCAAAAAACTTCATTTTCCGCTCATTTCTATTTTTTACATTAGTACAAAAAAAAGTCGAAATAAATAAAAAATAACAAAAAATTCGAGGAATGGAAAACAAATAATATTTTTGTTAAATAAAATTGAAAGTCATTTAACAAACGAAAAATGTGAAAGCAATCACTGATCATTTCATCATGAAAAAAGCGATCCCGGGGAAATAAAAAAAACAAACAGGCAGGCCGGGCGAAAAAATCAGCGAAGAAAAGCAAAGAATTTTTTCATTAGGATTTTGAAAAAAAAAAAAACGGAAAAATTGAACTCTAATTTTTTTTATTTTGCTAATTATTTTGCAAAAGCAGGGAAAACGATGAGAAAGACAATGATTCGATTTTTCAATGGAATCGATTTTTTTTTAAAAGCTAATTGGAAGAGGTCATTTGATGATTACCTGATAATAAAAGCCATCAAAGCAATTTATTTTTTTCCTGGACGTATAAATAATTATCAATTAATTTGACATCTTTTAATTATCGCTTTCCTAGAAATCGGACATTTTATTATTTCGTTAAAAAGGATTTCAGATAATCGACTCTACCGTTACTTCAATCTGAGGATTCTTTTTTCTTCTTTTTTTTTTTCACAATGCTAATACAAAAAGTAACGTTAATGAAAAACTTTGTGCTTGATTTATCATGGATCGATCGAGAGAAAAAAAATTTAGCCACCATTTTATTAAAAATGAAATGCTGTTGCTAAAAGTCCTAAAGCAAAAGACGGAAACAAAAGCATTCTCAACAATAAAAGTCTACCGGTTACACAATACTAAAAAAAAAAAAAAAAACCATCCTCGGCGATAAAAAAACTTTTGAAATATGAAATATGAAAAAAGGAAAAAAAAAGTAAAAGATTTTTTTCAAGAAGAAAAAAAGGAATTGACGGTTTGATTTTTTGAATAGACTGTAAGGGCATAAAACATCATTTTTAAACATTTTGCCTGAAAGTAAAATAATTATAATCATCGGATCCAATCTTTTTTTTTTTTTTTTTTTTTTTTTTTTTAAACTTTTTCATTTTCTTTTTGTTGGTAACCAAAGAAAAGAAATCGATCACTACGAGATTACTCCTTGAACTTCATTTCCGCATTGACTCACAGTTGCAATAAGTTATTGAAGAAGATGGATCGTTTTAAACCGTCCCCCTTCGATCTAAAGAGGACATTTAAACGGTAAAAATTATGTTGTTGTCAGAAGTAATGAGGCACAAACACAATTTTTTATTTATTTATTTATTTTTTTTTTTCAATTTCCCAGGTCTAACTCTTAAGTTATTAGTTCGTTTACATCACCCGCCGGTTTACCGGGCGGTGGAGACATTTTAACAATAAAAAAATATGTTAAAAAAATTTTTTTTAATCCTGTATTTTATACATGAAAACGAGGTCTAACCAAACCAAAATCATGTCAAAACGCTTTTTTATGTTCAAAGATACAGATCCATGACTTTAAATGCATGAACAAAACTTAAGGTTCACTGTAAAAAATTTTGTGTATTTTTAACAAACTCGGTCTACACACTTTGTTTGTTATTCTTTTTATGTTAATTTTGACAAACACTTATTGTTATTTTGACACATGTTGCTAGGCAATATTTGTTATTGTGTTATTATTGACAATAAAAATGTGTGGATCGTTTTTGACTTATAAATTGTGTTAAAATTACACAAAATTTTTTACAGTGTTCTAGTTCGTTTACATAACGGCCGGTTAGCCGGCCGGTGTATACATTTTAACGATAAAAAATATTAAAAAAATTTTTTTTAATCCTGTATTTTATACATGAAAACGAGGTCTAACCAAACCAAAATCATGTCAAAACGCTTTTTTATGTTCAAAGATACAGATCCATGACTTTAAATGCATGAACAAAACTTAAGGTTCACTGTAAAAAATTTTGTGTATTTTTAACAAACTCGGTCTACACACTTTGTTTGTTATTCTTTTTATGTTAATTTTGACAAACACTTATTGTTATTTTGACACATGTTGCTAGGCAATATTTGTTATTGTGTTATTATTGACAAATAAAAATGTGTGGATCGTTTTTGACTTATAAATTGTGTTAAAATTACACAAAATTTTTTACAGTGTTCTAGTTCGTTTACATAACCGGCCGGTTAGCCGGCCGGTGTATACATTTTAACGATAAAAAAATATTAAAAAAAATTTTTTTTTAATCCAATATTTTATACATGAAAACGGGGTCTAACTTCACCGAAACCGTACCAAAACGTTTAGTTATCTTCAGAGATGAAGATCCACGATATTAAATACATGAACAAGAGTTAATTGTTCTTATATTTCATAATTTTTAAATGTTTTCGCAGCAAAAAAAAAAAAATGTTTGTTTCCGAGAGACTAGTGCAGCGCTCTAGCGGTGAATCCGCGAACTGTTTCAACAACGAAAAGAAAAATGGCGGTCTTATTTTTTTTCCGAAAACATTTAAAAAAATTATCAAATTTAGGAACCATAAAGCCTTTTTCATGCAATTTCAATAGCGAATCTTTACCTTTTAAGCATAACAAAACGTTTTGCCATGGTTTCAGTGCGATCCGATGTCATGTTCATGGGTGAAAAACCGAATTAAAAAAAAAAAAATATTAAACTTTTTTTATTGTTAAAAAATTTTCACCGCCCGGCTGACCGGCCGGTTATGTAAAGAAACTAGAACCTTTAATTGTTTTTATATTTCATAATTTTTAATTAATTGTTTGTGCAATAAAAAAATGTTTCTTTCCGAGAAACTAATACAGCGTTCTAGCGGTGAAACCGGAAACGATTTCAACAACAAAAAATAGACAATGGCGTTTTATTTTTTTATTGCAAAAACATTTTCAAAAAACTATCAAATTTTAGAAACTATAAAGCCTTTATCAAACATTTTAAATATTGAATCTTTGCCACTGAAACAAACCGAAAAATTTTGTCACTGTTTTGGCGTGATCCGACCTCATTTTCGTTTCTAAAAAAACAAATTTAATTTTTTTTTAAAATCATTTATACTATATAATTTTTCACGGCCTGGCTAACCGGCCGGTGGTGTAAACCAACAAATACTTTTAAAAACGGAAAAAAATAATAAGAAGGAAGAACTATCTGTTATTAAAAAAATTAAAAAATTCATTCATTCATTTCTTTTTACTGCCAATTCAGATGTTTTCACACCAAATTATTTATTATACAACCAAAATTTTTTTTTTTTACTGCCAAAATTGTACTGCCAATAAAAAAAACTGCCATATTATTAAATTTACTGTCAATCTATTAAAAAATACTGCCCTACTATTAATAAATTACTGCCCCTTTAAATAAACGCCAATTTTTACTCCTCGTTTTTTAAGATAAGGAAAAGCTTTTACGTTCTGCTACAAGCTTCTTATTACCTCCAAAGCAGGTAATTTTGAAAAAAAAATTATGGGATCGACTTGAATTTTAAAAAGAACCGTAGAGCTCCTTTTTAGAAATATCCTCGGGAATAATAGTCCACCGAAATTTTTGTTCTCTCGTTTTATCTTAATATTTATTTAGTCTGATTCTTGTTTCTTTCCCCCATCCCCCCCGGAAAGCCTAAGGTGCATACATTCATTAACGAAAAGCAAACATCGTAAAATATTTAGCCCGCTGAGGGTTTCTATTCAATTTATGGGGAATATTCAGCGCAAAACGTTTAACTAATAAATACTACTCGTAATTACATTTAAAATTTTAAACGCATAATTGGTTTTGAATTTTCTCTTACGTAGAGTACATAGGTAGGACTTTTTTTAATCTAAAAGAAGGCCGGGAGGTTTTTTTTTTTTTTGGTCGTGCCGAAATCATGAAACCAACGTTTTAGAGAGAAAAAATGATTCCGTTCTATTTTTTTTTTTTTTTCCTCCGAAGAGTTTAAAATGAAAAATTACGCGATAGGATGTTGATATCCCTAGAATTTAATTACATTTTTTTTCAACGATTTCCATATGTTCGAGAAATGAATACGAATCGTTTTGATTTAAAAAGTTTGTGATTTTTGTGTAGATATTTCGATTGCTGAGTGAATGACGAAATATTTGCTTAACGAGAATGCAGGGGGGAAAAATGGTGCGTGTATACGTCACACAAGCCAAATATGTTGAAAAAAAATTTAATTTAATTTAATCCAAAAAAAAAAATCAGAAAATAAAGAAGTTGAAAAAAAGATATATATCCTCTCTAATAATGCCGCTAGAACTCGAAAAAATCAACAAAATACGAGACCAAATTTCATATTTTCCTTCCTTCTTAGCAACAACTTTCTGGATGTAAATAACGCTTCCTCTAAATGGATTATTCCGTTATTCCTTTTAATTTAAGGCAATTTTCTAAGAATTCTTCCGGCATAAAATTTTCACAAACAAAAACTTGTTTGAATCCAAAGTGAAGAATGTGGGGATGCGGAGGGGCGACTTTGTACTTTTCGAAAAATCAATTAGAAAACCATTAATAGGGTTTGATTATAAGAAAAAACTTCCTCCTTTTTCGGTCACTTAATAAAAACGGTATATTGACTATAAAAATTCATCGTACCCAATACGTATTTCGAACTATTTCATCTTCAGGCGTAATATTACGAGAATCTTCTAGATTTTAGCAAGATCGAATAATTAATCAGATTAACAACGGTGATAATACCGAAAAAGGAGGAATTTTTTTCTTATGATCAAACGATCCGGTCGTTTGGCTCCAAACAAAACATTAATAGGGTTGTTTCACTATATTTCCAAAATTTTTTTTAATAGTCCAGAAATTTAAGGAAAATATCAGAAAACGAATCTCATTGGTTTTTGTCTCATTGAATATGTTTTCAATTTTTACATTTCAGTTAAAAATCTGGGAAAATTTATTAAGATTTGAACGTTTTCAAAAAGCGCAAAATAAAATGGCGACAGTTGTTTTTATGTTTTGTACAAATTACCAGCAATTCGAAACAGCAGTGAATTAAATGTTTGAAAAATGTTTAATGGCGATTTATTTTGTTTTGAAATAATAAGGCTCTGGTTACATTGCGCCATTTTTTCGTTCTAAATCAAAATCAAAACAAACAAATCGTTTCGAACGAAAAACCCGGTTGCATTGCTTCGAAATGTTTTCGAAGCTCCTCGAAGGTATTCGAAGGTCTTCGAAGGTATTTTATGCCTTTACATGCTATTTTAAAATCATTTTTAGTCATTTTATGATTTTCACCCATGAAGGCATGTTACCTATTGCGTTTCCGAAGCAAACGGACCGCAGTAACAAAGAAAAAGAAGGAAATGAATAACAAGGACCGGTAATAAAAATCAAAGAGCGAGGATCTAGAAATTATCAAAAGGGCAGAAAAACTCATTTTCTATAGTTTTCTTGAAAATATGGGGAATTTTAAAATTCTGCTAGACTAATTGAACCTCAATTTTTTTTTCATTATGCGATCACTGGATTTCTAGGTTTTTATAAGACCACCGATAATTAGATAAAGAAATCCTTTTATCCCCTTCCCCCAGTTTTTCAAGAAAACTGTACGGAAAATCGGCTTCTCTGCCAGTTTCATATTTTCTGGATCCTCGCTCTTTGATTTTTATTTCCGGTCATTGTTATTCCGCCGAAGCCAATTTTTTCATTTTCATTTCCTTATTTTTATTTGTTACTGCGGTTCGTTTGCTTTGGAAACGCAATAGGTAATATGCCTTCATCGGCCAAAATCATAAAGTGACTGAAAATGATCCTAAAATAGCATGTAAAGGCGTGAAAAATATCTTCGAAAACCTTCGAAGAGCTTCAAAAACTTTTCGAAGCAATCTAACCGGGTTTTTCGTTCGAAACGATTTGTTTGTTTTTGTTTTGATTTTGATCGAAAAACTGGCGTAATGTAACCAACGCCTAATGGGTGGGGATTTTATTAAAGCAGCTTCGGATACTATTTTCTTGGAGTGTCTCTCAAATTGCTTCCAAATAATGGATCAAAACGATATTTAATATTTTTTTTACTCGTAGTCATAATTCTGCCGTGGTAAGCGATTTGGGCGTATGTCCATTTTGGAATTGAATCTTTGTTACATAAGTTAAAAATAGAAGACAAGAGCCAACTTAAGAATGGACATACACCCATTTCGCTCACCACGGCAGAATTGTAGATAATCGATTTTTTTTATTTCAAAACAAAAACAACCGCCATTAAAAAAAGTTTAAACATTTAATTCGCTGTTGTTTTGAACTGGTTATTTATATGGAACGATAAAAACAACCGACGCCATTTTATTTTATTTTCCGCTTTTTGAAAACTTTCAAATCGCACTGAATTTTCTTTGATTTTTAATTGAAGTTTAAAAATTGAAAACATTCCCAATGAGACAAAAACAAATTAGACTCGTTTTCTGATATTTTTCTGTGAAATATGTATTAAGTCTAATAAAACATATTGTCTACTAACTATGTTAAATAATTAAACCTTATAAAAATCTTTTACACGCGAGATTTTACATCTGGGTAAAAGCACAAAGTTGCCTTTCCGTATGGTACTTAAAGTTTACGGTTTCTCCGTGTCTAAACTTCTGTCGTGATTGGCACCTTCAATGCTCTCCTTAACATGATTACACTCCAATTATTGGTTTAAACATCTGGATCGATGTTTAGGTACTTAAAAGCTTTCAAGCCTCAATCAAATGTAATCCGCTTATTAAGTCTCATTCCTCCTCATGAACAGCTACTTAGAATGGACGGATGGATGTGTTGACCGTAAAACCTTGTCAGCTGCTTCAGCTGCGCTTCTTCACCAAAAAAAAAAAAAAAAAAAACTTGACCGGGTTATCAAAATCATGATCATTTATTTATGAACGACTCGAAACCATTTTTTTTTAATTTAAATTATTCATATGAAGCAAAACGTATTCACTTGTAAATCGATTTCGCATCCTCGAGAAAGAAAAAAAAATTGAAAATACATTGTAGCGCGAGAAAAAAAAAATCGGGTTTATTTTACATCAATTTAAACTTAACATACGCTCCTAAGCTTTAACGGGTCTTGGTATCAAATTTCATTAATTAACCCCATCGAGTAATACGCCAAGGGTTTTTCCCAACAACCACATCCACCTGTTTCGAAATTTCTCAGCCAATCTCCGGAAACTTTCCAACGAGTCTTCAACGTAATTAAAACTTTTTAAGCATTTCCGCTTCGACCATAAACAACCGCGTGAGTTTTTCTCCGTAAACAATTTTAAAAAGGTATAACAGTAGGAGGCAGGAAAAAGGGGGGAGAAAATAACCCCACTTACTCGAATTCAGTTCCAACAAAAAATGAAGAGTTTCTCGGTAAATGGGCATTTTCAAGGGATAAAAATATTGTAAAAAAAACTTAGGGCCAGGTTCAGTGAAAGTTATTTTTTAAAAAAAATATCGGCCACATCGATACGAAGGAAAGATGTTTATGTTAACCAGCATTCAGTCCCAAATAATCCGTTCAATTCTTTTCTTCCTCTTAATTTTTCTTTCTTGATACTTAATAAGACCTCTTCTCGCTCATAACTTTATTTCGCTTTCTAGTTTACGCTTACATTGCCTCCACCTACACAATTTTCTTCCCTTGGATTCCTCCTCAATTTTTTTTCACCTTCCTTAAATCGCTTCCAATTTTTTTTTCCCTTTCCTTTATAAAGCGTGATAATAACTTTTAATTTTCCGCCGAGTTCAAAACTGGGGGGCCTATGAGGACGCCACTGTAAAATCCCCTCGCTTTCATTAACTTAAAATGTAAATATTTTTTTTTTCCCAACCTTTTTTTCGAGTGTGAAATTTTCTAACGTAGCATGAAATGTTATCATCCGTTCTTAATTTTTTTCTTCCTTTTTTTTTTGCACCCATAAGGGAAAACATTTTGACGCTGTTTACTCGTGCTTCTTCACCCGGAAATAACATGATGAAATTAAATAAACAAACAACTAAACGAAAAATTAACCCCTAAATGGTTTTTCTAAGAAAATTCCACAAAAAAAAAAAAAAAAAAAAATTGATGTTACATGTATGTTTTTATATTTGACGTTATTAATATTTTTATCACATTTTTATTTTCTAAGAAATTCAAAGGAATTTCTCCTGGTTTCCCTTGTCGATTTTATTCTTAAAAATGATTCCATGATAAAAATAAATACCCGGAATACGATTGAAATGTTTCAAATGTTGGTTATTCGATATAAAGGTGTCGGTTCGGTTGCCAGAAAAACTCGTGCCTCAGAATTTTCTTCAAAAACCCTTCCTAGGCTTTAATTAGCCAATATGGGTTGTAGAGTTGAAACAATTTAAAATCTTTTTTTTCTTTTTTTTTAATTGAAGCGCATGTCCCGACTCGAGTTTTTTGGTAAGTGGACCAACCCCTTAAAATACAAATTAGAATAATAAAATTTATAAAATAAAATAAAATAAAATAAAACTTTTCCTTTCATCATAAAATTTTTTACTGTGAGGGCACACACCGCGCTTGAAGCAAGATATTATGCGAAAGAAATCGCTTTCACTACTGTATTAGGGAATGAATAGAGGCTCTGAATTGAGTTATTTCAAAATCCCAGCTGATCATTTTGGATTCCTCCGCCATGACCCCCTCAAGCCGCCCCAAATTTTTTAAAGTAACGTATCATATCATGTGAAAGACCGTTGAAAATGAACTCAAATAAGACCTTGCCGAGATTTCTGACTTCTATAGGTACGTAGACATCGTCAACACCTAAAAAAATTGGGGGGGGGGGGGGGGTCATGGGAATTCAAACTGACCAGCTGGGATTTTGAATTATCTCAATCCTAAACATCTACTCAGACTAATCCTGGATTGAACACAATTTTTATAAAAAATTGACTTTCAAGTTTCAAAACGAGAGAAAAAAGTAACAGCGATTCTGAGAAATCCTTTGACATAAATAAGTTTTCCAATTTTTTTTTCTTTTTTTTTTCTTTAGTTTATTTAGGTACAACATCAAACATGGATTGGATTTGTCATATTTAATTACATTTAGATAGAACCAACGGAATAACACCGGATTTTCGCTCAGCAAGAGCGACTCAAAACAGGCAAATTTTTGCTGAAATTATTTTCACTGAGGGGGTAATCATTCCCGGAAATACTTTTTTTTCCGTGAGAGACAACAATATACCGCAACCTGCAGGATTACAATTTCTTTGTAATGGTACGAACCATAAGGCCATGCTTGGTGCACACAGTGGTCTGGAAACATAAAAAAAAACGGTATAAATTCGGAACGTTATTAAAAAGCAAAAATTCCATCAAATTATAAGTTTTCGAGGTCGCTGATTTTAAATCTAAAGTTAAATTTTAAAAATTCAAAATGGCGAAGCCAATTTGGCGGACAATTTTTTTTTTAATTTGAAAATCGTCTTAAAAATTTGGTTATAGGGGTTTTCAAGGTCAGTGATTTTGAACCCGAGGCTAAATTTTAAAAATTTAAAATGGTGGATCCAATATGGCAGACTATTTTCTACAATGTCCGCCATATTGGATCCGCCATTTTGAATTTTCAAATTTAAACGTCGGATTTGAAATCAGTGACCTCGAAACCAAATTTTAAAAGCTGTTTTCAAATTAGGGAAAGAGCTCTTAAAAAACACTTTCGACTAGCACGAAGCCTATCTTTCAGGTCATAATACCACAAGGGATACCATGTTTAATTTGATTCAATAGTCAAACATGACTTACTTGTTATCCAGAATCATGTTTACATAAAAATATCTCATAAAAAAAAAAAAAATTTTTTTTTTTAAATTTTTATCGCTTTTTTGGTGTTTTCAGATCACTGTGGTGCAGTGCGACATGACTACCTCAACTGAAAAAGGGTACAAGTCGGAAGCCCACGTTTGAATATGTGGGGACTCATTGCTGAAAAAAGTGCATCTCAAGAGAATATATTTTATTTCAGAACTATATGTTTTTTTTTCTTTTGAAGGCACAAGAGTTATCCTTTTTATTCCAGAACGCATTTTTTGCATTTTTATATCCTTTTTTTTTTAAATGAGAAGATCAAGCTTGATTTCATTTCATCGAGTGCTTCATCCGGAATCACGTAAAAAGATAAATTTCTTCTTCTTCCTCGATATATATTTCAAAATGGAAAACCGATTTGAAGCACGTTCCGCGAATGTAAATTGCAAAAAGAGTAAAAGCATGATTCATGTTTTCTTATTAGTTTCCTGATGAAAACTCAAGGAATCGAGGCTAATTTTGGATTGAATATACTTTTTTGTAAAAAAAGATTTACTTTCAAAAAGGGGGAGGAAAAAATAAAAACGATTCCGGGAAATCCTTTTTTCATGAATGAATTTTTCAATTTCTCCTTCTTTTTTTTAATCATCCAAGTTATTTAAAGTAACAAATACAGAAAAAAACATTAATTTTCTAATGAAATTCAATTGTTTAAAAAACAATAACGAGTCGAAAACACTTAACAAAGAATAATAAAACAACGATCATTTTTTTTCCCTTAAAGAAGAGAAGGAAAAGAAGGAAAAAAATATTTTACAAGATTCAGTTACAGCATTCTAAATCGGAAATGATAACTCCTCGTTCATCCACATCGATCAAAGGAAGGAGAAAAAAAAAGGAAAGGGGAGGAAACGTTCGAAAAAGTAATAAAACTGAAAACATACAATGAATATTGAGAAAAAAAAGGGGGGGCTGGAGGAAAAAAAAATATTGACGGAAGTTTGAGGATCAAAGGAAAAAGACTTATTTGAAAAAATTATTAACGAAATTAGAATGATTTCACCCTGCCACATTCTTTTTTAAATATTTCGTATTTTTTAAAAAATGAAATGAAAAATACGGAAAAAAGTAAATAATACAAAAAGAAAAAGTCTCCTTTGTAACTTAAAACATCTGAAATGAAATACGGGGGAAAAAAAAATAAGTATGGGGGTACGACAGGAAAACAAAATGTTTCTTTCTGCACGCAGATTTCCTTCAAAAATTAAAACTCGTTAATTTCGGAGTATAAAAAAGAAAATCGATCAGGTTTATTTAAAAAAAAAAAAAAAAAAAAAAAACCTCATACCTTTTTGGAATAATTAATTTTTCGTCGTATATTGCAAAATGAAACCCAAACAAAATAGAATATTTTTTTTTTATTCTAGTTTTTGCTACAGGAACCGATTGCAATTAATTAGCGGCAGAAGAGTATAATCAGTTAAATGGATCAAGCCTATGAAGCATTCTTTCTGTTTAATTAAAAAGAGTATCAATTTCACTGGTCTTGCAGTATCGAAAATCAAAAAATTCTGTCAATATATTTTCATTTTGTTTGAGAATATATATATTATACGTACATATAATATTTGAAGTTACAAAAAAAATTAAGTTACCCCCCTCCCCTCCCCCTCCCGAAAAAAATACAAACTTATTTATCAATTTTAATATTTTAAGTTTAATTTTAAGTTTTAGTTAAGTCTTAAAACTATTTCTCGAATGTAATTTTTAATTTACTACTTTTTGTACAAAAAAAAAAAAAAAAAAAAAGACAATCGGGGGATATGAGGCATATCCCTACGTAGGACTACGTCCAGAATTAATAAAATTCTGGTCTCTGATTTATTTATCTATCTTTTTTGCTTTCTTATTTGCTCTTAACTTACATTGGGGTCGTCCATAAAACACGTGCGTACGTTAGGGGGGGAGGAGGGGTATTCAAAATGCTAAATTTTTCCTAACAAGGGGGGTGGGAGGTTTTTTACATATCTAACGTTAGCATTTGTCTCGTAATAAACGTGCCAAAATGAAAATAATTTAAAATTTTTAAATGATGTAACCTAACTCACTTTTTAAAAAAATTCGATTTTACCCACGCATTTGCTCTAAGTTTTTAAAAAAAACCGGTTCTTTGCAAAATTTAAGTTCCGACGAATTTCAGATTTTTTAAATGTTTAATATTAATTTTAAAAAACTTTTTTTAAGGGGGGGATAACTGAAATGTAACGTAGTTTTAGGAGGGGAGAGGGTCCCGAAATGCTAACCCTTGCTAACAAAAGGGGGAGGGGTCAAAAATGGCCAAAATAATGTTCACGTGTTTTATGGACGACCTTATGTCCAAAATTTAAAAAAAAAAAGAGGGAAGGTATTGCTCCCACACAAAAACTGACATATTTTTAAAATCCTTCAAACAACATAGATGTTTGAAAACATTTATCTAAAATTTTATCAAATGTTCGTTTCAAAATATATATTTTTTTTTTTTTTCAATTAACATTTAATTTGTAAAAATTATATTGAAATATTTGTTGAATTTAATTGTAAAATTTGTTTGAAAAAATTTATTTAAAATTTAAGGTATGTCTCCACTGGTGAATTAATTACATGATGTAATTAATTACAGGATGTAATTAAATGATTTTCGAAGGTACTAAATTGTTGTTTTCGATTTTGTTGGTTAGATCTATATTATGAAAAAGGATATTGAGCTCCAAAGATTTGAAAAAAAAAATTAATACCTTTTTAAACCATTTAAATGCATCCTGTAATTAATTACATCATGTAATTAATTCACTAATGGAGACATACCTTTAATTTTAAATACATTTTTTCAATAGTCAACAACCATCGAAATTTTCGTTGTAATGATCACCCTAAATCCCCCAAGCCCTGATATTAATCCACGCGGTCCCCTTTTCAATCAAATATCAAAAGCCATCAAAATCTTCTTTTCAAAAAAATGTGAGTGAGTCTAGCTACACAAACTCACTGAAGAAGAGAAGTGAAACTTCTACACGCCGCTAATAATGGACACAATAAAAATAGTTTAGGGCATCAAAACTTTAAGGCAACAAAATTTTAAAATACTGATTTGTGGTCAAATTTTTTGACCAAAAACGAGCAAAATAATAAAAATATAACTTTTTTTTATGCGTAAAAACGTTTGTTTATCAATATAACAAAGCAGAAGATTTTTTAAACTCTTCTGGAATTCTTTTTACAAAATGACTCAAACCCCCAAATAACCCAGTACAATATTACATAATAAACGAAAGCAGCCCAAAAATTTACTCTCAGCGATTCTAAAGAAATTTCACTTCAAAAATTGAAGTTGAAATTTGAATATTAAAATGATTAATATTAATTTTTGAACACGCAAAACCACAGATTTATTATTTTAACTGTAAAGACTGCCATTAAAATTTTAAAATTAAAATGTGTGGCGCATATTTTGTGGCGCATTTTTGTGCCGCATTTTGTGTTGCTCAAAAATTTACTCCCGACGTTTCACTGAAAATTGCGCAGCATTTTAAGCCAGAAAGTGCGCAACAATTTTGGTTGGTCTAACATTGTGCCCCAAAATATTTACTCTCAGCGATTCTAAAGAAATTGCCCAAAATCTTCACTTTCTGGTCTAACATTGTGCCCCTAAATTGTTGCGCACTTTCTGGCCCAATATTGTGTCCCAAAAAATTTACTCTCAGCGATTCTAAAGAAGTTGCCCAAAATTCTAACATTGTGCCCCTAAATTGTTGCGCACTTTCTGGCCTAATTGTTGCGCACTTTCTGGCCCAATATTGTGTCCCAAAAAATTTACTCTCAGCGATTCTAAAGAAGTTGCCCAAAATTCTAACATTGTGCCCCTAAATGTTGCGCACTTTCTGGCCCAATATTGTGTCCCAAAAAATTACTCTCAGCGATTCTAAAGAAGTTGCCCAAATTCTAACATTGTGCCCCTAAATTGTTGCGCACTTTCTGGCCTAAATTGTTGCGCACTTTCTGGCCCAATATTGTGTCCCAAAAAATTTACTCTCAGCGATTCTAAAGAAGTTGCCCAAAATTCTAACATTGTGCCCCTAAATTGTTGCGCACTTTCTGGCCTAAATTGTTGCGCACTTTCTGGCCCAATATTGTGTCCCAAAAAATTTACTCTCAGCGATTCTAAAGAAGTTGCCCAAAATTCTAACATTGTGCCCCTAAATTGTTGCGCACTTTCTGGCCCAACATTGTGTCCCAAAAAATTTACTCTCAGCGATTCTAAAGAAGTTGCCCAAAATCTTCACTTTCTGGTCTAACAATGTGCCCCTAAATTGTTGCGCACTTTCTGGCCTAAATTGTTGCGCGTTTTCTAGCCTAAATTGTTGCGTTCTTTCTGGCCTAAAATTGTTGCGCACTTTCTGGCCTGACACTGTGCCCCAAAAAATTTACTCTCAGCGATTCTAAAGGAGTTTCAGAAAGAAAAGATTTTGGGCAACTTCTTTAGAATCGCTGGAATAACATTGTGCCCCTAAATTGTTGCTCTCTTTCTAGCCTAAATTGTTGCGGACTTTCTGGCCTAACATTGTTGCGCACTTTCTGGCCTAACATTGTTGGCACTTTCTGGTCTAACATTGTGCCCCAAAAAACTTACTGTCAGCGATTCTAAAAACGTTTCAGAGAGTGAAGATTTTGGGCAACTTCTTTAGAATCGCTAGAATAACATTCTGCCCCTAAATTGTTGCTCTCTTTCAAGCCTAAATTGTTGCGCACTTTCTGGCCTAACACTGTGCCCCAAAAAATTTACTCTCAACGATTCTAAAGAAGGCAACTTCTTTAGAATCGCTAGATTAACATTCTGCCCCTAAATTGTTGCGCACTTTCTGGCCTAAATTGCTACGCACTTTCTAGCCTAAATTTTAAATAATATTGATAAACGTTTGTTTATCAATATAACACAGCAGAAGATTTTTTAAACTCTTTTGGAATTCTTTTTACAAAATGACTCAAACCCCCAAATAACCCAGTACAAATATTACACAACAATAAACGAAAGCAGCCCACAAAATTTACTCTCAGCGATTCTAAAGAAATTTCACTTCAAAACTTGAAGTTGAAATTTGAATATTAAAATGATTAAATATTAATTTTTGATCACGCAAAACCACAGATTTTTGGGACATTGTGTCCCAAAAAATTTACTCTCAGCGATTCTAAACAAGTTGCTGAAAATCTTCACTTTCTGGTCCAACATTGTGCCACTAAATTGTTGCGCACTTTCTGGTCTAAATTGTTGCGCACTTTCTGGCCTAAATTGTTGCGCACTTTCTAGCCTAAATTGTTGCGCACTATCTGGCCTAACATTGTGTCCCAAAAAATTTACTCTCAGCGATTCTAAAGAAGTTGCCGAAAATCTTCACTTTCTGGTCTAACATTGTGCCACTAAATTGTTGCGCACTTTCTGGCCTAAATTGTTGCGCACTTTCTGGCCTAAAATTGTTGCGCACTTTCTGGCCTAAATTGTTGCGCACTATCTGGCCTAACATTGTGTCCCAAAAAATTTACTCTCAGCGATTCTAAAGAAGTTGCCGAAAATCTTCACTTTCGGGTCTAACATTGTGCCACTAAATTGTTGCGCACTTTCTGGCCTAAATTGTTGCGCACTTTCTGGCCTAAAATTGTTGCGCACTTTCTGGCCTAAATTGTTGCGCACTTTCTGGCCTAACACTGTGCCCCAAAAAATTTACTCTCAGCGATTCTAAAGAAGTTTCACTTCAAAAAATGTTGATGACCTTTTTCACAAAACATATTATCATTTTTACCAAAAGTTTTTAATAAAATTCAAGCAATGATTTTAAAAAAAATGTTTTTCCAATCAAATTTTGAATAAGGTTTTTCAATTGTCAAAAATCACCCAAATTTTCGCTTCAAAAAATGTTAATGATCCCTTTAAACACTCCAAGCCCTAATATTAGTCCACGTGGCCCACTTTTTCAAGAAAATTTTATCAAAAATCATCAAAATCTAAAATATTTTCTTAAAATTTTCCCTTTTTTTTTCTAAAATTAGTAAAAAATTTACAATATTTGGTAAAAATTTTTATTATAAATTTCATTGAAAATTTTTTAAAAGTTTTAAGGATTTTTGATAAAATTTTATTGAAAAATTTATCTAAAATTTTTGAAATATTAGTTCTTTTTTTACGTTCGGTGTACAAAACACCAAGACAACCGGACACGGCAAAACCTCAAAAACCCAGTTCTAGAAAAAAAAAAAAAAAACGATTCCCCGGGGTGTTTTGAGTTAATAGGACGTCACCAGCAGATATGCCCTTTATTCCACAAATCGCTTGCCCCATCACGGGAATCATATCAAAAATTAAAATTCGGCTTTGACCCTGACCTAGTAAAGATAAATTATTAAAACAGAAGATAAGGTCTAAGATAATTCCAGGATTTTACAATTTTTTTTCTTTCGTTTTGGTGAAACTACGGGGCAAATCAGCCTAAAAATTTAAGAATTCACGTAATTAGTTACTAAAAGCAATATCCTAAGTTACCATCAAAGCAGAATTTTAATTTTCAATTCGGTTCCTGATGTAGATTATTTTAATGGAATAAAGTACATATCAGCTTGTGAGGTGCTCTTAAGGGTCCATTAGTCGTTTAGCCACGACTCTACTCTCAAAAATTATTCAAATTATCAAAAGATTTACATCTTCTGCTTGGCGGTTTTTTTGGTTTTCACTTATTCTTTTCATAATTCGATTAGGCTTCAATCAAAAACTAATTAATTAATCCAATCTTGTTACATTTAACTGAAATGGTTCGGTTATTCCGATCTGAATTGAGCGAAATTGTAATTTCAGACGTCTTCACTTGAAATGTTACATTCATCCCTTTTCAGTTTGCAAGGAAAATCGGAAACAAAGAGGGGCAGAGAGAATAGGGATTAAGCATAGAAATCATTAGAGTAATAGCTATTGTCGGTATAATCTACCGAATATCGCAGTTTTCTGCATTGCAACACATCACCACTAAAACCCCCAAAAAAGGAAAAAAAATTAGAAGAAATTATTCATAAATCATTGCTTGGAGCAAAAAGAAATAGTTCAGAGTTCGGGAGAAGAATGATGTTTAAATATTTTACGAAATTGAGTTTTTAGTAAAGAAATTTAACATAAAAAGCTCACTGTCCTTTCTTATTTCTTTTGGAAAAGCAAAGAAATCGTAAATCATTTTTTTTTTCTAGAAAGGAAAAATGTTTTGTAAAAGAAAGGATTTTTAAAAAAAGCAGACCAATTGATTTAATATCGAGAGGAAGGGAAACTTTTTTTTTTTTTTTCGTTGCTAAGAAAAAGTAGAAAGAAAAAAGAAGTTGAAAAGGGAAATGTTGACGTGGGAAATCCCTTGCAGAAAGAAAACAGATATCTACTTAAAGACTAATTCCTCAAGTTAAAAAGAAAGAAAAGAAAAAATCGCTTGTTTGAAATCGAAATATCGATTCCCTCAAGATGACCAAGAGTTTTCTTGGAAAATGTGAATTCAACTGTGCACAGGCAAAGAAAAAGAGAAAAAAAAAAAGCCTCCAGATGAAAATGTTTGAAATCGAGTTTTCCTGCTTCTTATTTCAGGTTGAAATGTCAGTGCATTAAAAAACATTTCAAGGAAAAATAAATCGAGGTATAAAAGATACTTTAAAGTAGAAAGAATTTTTAAAAGCTTCTACCGTATAACCATATGATATCTGCCCAAATTACCGATTTTGACGAAACTTTGGAGATGTTAGGATACCTAGAGTAGGGTGGATCGAAAAAAGCGAATTTTTGAATTTGAAAACGCCTGATATGGCAATCGATGCCTTATTGTAATACTATTAACCCTAATTTTTTTCAGATTTTTTGAAGGTCATCTTGAGGTCGCGCAATGACCTTGAATTTTTTGAAAAGCCCATATAAGTGCAAAAAATAAGGATTTTTTTTTTGCTGAAAAAAGTATCGTTTCCTATCGGAAATTCTGCGTAGATTACGAATATAAAGTCCAAAATCATTTTAAGTGCGCGGTTTTTGAGCTTTACGCCTATTTTCTAAACGCTGAAATACTTTCGGCTGGTTTTTCTTTCAGCTTAAAAACTGTACACAAAAATGAATTTTGGACTTCATATTCGTAATCTACGCAAAATTTCCGATAGGTAACGATACTTTTTTCAGCAAAAAAAAAATCCTTATTTTTTGCCCTTATATGGGCTTTTCAAAAAATTCAAGGTCATTGCGCGACCTCAAGATGACCTTCAAAAAATCTGAAAAAAATTAGGGTTAATAGTACTACAATAAGGCATCGATTGCCATATCAGGCGTTTTCAAATTCAAAAATTCGCTTTTTTCGATCCACCCTAACCTAGAGACCACTTATGGACCATCAACCGAATTGATAAGTGTATGGTGAACTTGTTTAGTTGGACTATAAGGAAGTTAAGCATCTTTTTAAATTTTATATTTTGATCCCCAAATAAGTTAATAACCCAGGAATATGTAAAACATTAAAAAAACATTGAAAGTAATTGTAAAAAATTGTTGATGTAAAAAAAAGTAATTGTAAAAAATTGTTGATGTAAAAAGAATTGTAAAAAATTGATGATGTAAAAAAAAGTCGCTTAAAGAATGGGGAAAAAGATTGTGACGTCATAGTACTATAAATAAAAAATTTAAGATTGGTAACACTGATCCGAGAATGAGCCATTTTTTAATCCTTTTTTTGTTTACATTTTGATTTATAATTTTTCCAACACAAAAAGAAAGACGCGCTAGCAGGAATACCAAATTTTAAAAATTTAAATATAGTACAATAATGACGTCTCAATTATCGCCGCTTTTTTGATTTTTTCAAAATGTCAGATTTTTTTTTTTTTTATAATTTTTGGAATTTTTTCCTCCAAATCTGTTTCATTGGCCCTTCCTGATTTTCATTAAAATAATATTCTTATGAAATAAAGAACTCATTTTAACCAAAGGAACGTTCCAATATTACGTAAGACTTTTTTTCGGGTTTTTGAACTCCCCTCGTAAAAGTCAGAAAGATTTCTTGGACCCTCCCCCCTATTTATATTACGTAAGACTTCCCTCGGACCACTTTTTTTAACGCCAATTTTAAGTTTGAGTAATATTTTTCTTAAATCTAGATTTATAGTTCATACTCATATTCCTGAAGATGACTACAATTGGCACAAAATCTCATCCAAAAATAAATTTTTATTTCTTAAAATGTTTTGAAAAAATAAATTTTTCTTCTTTAGACATTCAAAAAAAAATTAAAACGACTAAATTTTTTGAAATAAAAAAAAATTCTGAACAATTAAGCTATAATGGAAATTCTTACGTAAGATTTGCCAAAATTCCCCCCTCTCCCAAGTAAGAAATCCTAAGAATTTCGAGTACCCCCCCCCCCCTTCTTTCGGTTTTACGTAATACTTGAGCGCTCCCAAATATGCCTCACTTACTATAACGCTTAACTTCCCTATTTTATTGCTTTCTTCGAAAAAAAAAATCGAAATCTCTGAACCAAAATTATTTTATTTGCATTCCTTTCCTCTAAATGTTTTTTGCTATTCACTTTTAAGCTCTCTTTTACTGTACACGACCGTATAAATACTAGTTTCGAAAAAGGAATATTAAAAAGGGAAAAACTGGATTAGATAAATTAAAGTAAAAAACTAGCTCGACGTGGATTACGAAACAGGTTAGTAAAAGGCAAAGGGAATTTTAAAATTAATTGCTTTTATTTTCTTAGGACAAAAAAAAAAGAAAAAACTAATTGTACCGTGCTCCTGAGAGATCGTAATGTGCTAGAAAAAGTAAGGCTCTTTTTTTTCATTGTAGGCTGGGGAGATTTAATTACAAAAAAGAAGAGCGTTTAAATAAAATATTTTTCAAGGAAATCCGAAATTTCTTTTCCTTAAAGTTGTTTTTTCTCCCTTAGAATCCCGAAAAAAAAAAAAAGTTTTTATTTGTATTTCAGCCGGTAATACTGCCATCCTCACTCAGAAAAATTGGGCAATGCAAAAGTAAAAAATTCCTTGCGACAAAACATTTTCTTAAAAATCTTGGGGAAAAAATAAAGATAATCTTGTCAAGATACAACCCGTGCGTTGTCGCGAAGCATTTTGCATTGATACGAAACAATCCTGCTTTGTTGCAATAAGTTGTAACGATTCAACTTTTTGAGCCCAAAGATTTTTTTCTACATTCAGAAAACTCCCCATTTTTTTTTCTCTTTCAAATTTTTTTTTTAAATTAGATATACCCTTTTTCCACTATGTTCCCAGGCTTTAGATGCAGGTGTCTTCTGGGTTTTCTGAGAATTTGCAAGTTCAGACAAGTTTGGAAGATAAGAATAAAAACAATATTAATTCAAAGGAGCTGATCAGACATTTCTCGCAAAAACAAATTTTAAGACGCATTTGCAAGGGAGGACGTGGGAACATATAGGAAGAAGGGTATCTATGAAAAAAAAAAAATTTAAAAATTCTAAAAGAATAAAAATAAAAAAATAAATGAGAAAATTTTTGGGAATTAAAAAAAAATTTTGGGACACAAAAAGTTGAATCGTTAGGTACAAACTTTGTAACGATTCAACTTTTTGACTTTGTAATACAAAGTCTAAACTTGCTCAAACATTTCCTTTTTTTGAGTGCTAAGCGAAATGGTAAAATGCGCATTTCGAAAAGGAAATGATGTGCCTAATACATGTTTTAACCTGCAATGCCGCGATAAGAGCAGAGTCCTCGATTTACGTACAAATCAAACCGCAATGGAGTAGTATATTAATCGCATGTTTTTTTATAAAATTACTTATTAATACGAAATATATACGACGAGAAATTCAGTTTAACGTTTAATTTAAAACAGACTCCACATAAGGACAATGACTTTGTAAAACGGAATTCCTCTTCCCGTGGTTAAGTGCCTTAGCGATTTGATCTTTGAATGGAAATGTTAAATAAAACGAACGCGTTTGCTTGTCGAGTTATGAAATCCTTAATGGAGCCTTCTGCGAATTGTCACTTCATTTCGTGTCGTAGTTAATACTCCTGCCTTCATCTGTAATCCTCCGGCAAAATCCTCCTCTTTTCAGTTGAAAATACATCGGTAAATAAATAAAGATGCGGTGAAACCACATGCATGCAACAAAGCACACAACGGGTTTGATTTCTTCGCTACGCATTTTCCCCGATCTAAAATCCGACTTTTCCCCCCATTTGCTTTTCATCCTAATCAGTATGTGCAGTGAGTTTCCCCTTTGGAAACGACTAACTTTTGCCAAGTATTCTCCTCCTATCCAGGCTGGAAAAATATGGGGAGAACGGAACATCCGATGAGAATAAAAAATAAAAATAAATTAAATTTTCAATGAATAACATGTCGATTGAAAATTTTATGATGATGGTCTACATGGAGGCGGTTTAATTTCCTGGAATTATTGAGTGAATAGGTCGGCACGGGTTTCTGATCAAATATATAGATACCAGGAGAATTATTTCAAAACAGGAGTGAATTATAAAATAGAAAATGTTTCCCGTCGGTTTTTCTTCGAAAATAGCCCATAAGGGCTACTTATACTTCTCAGCAATTAAATTTTAGTACGGCCAGGATATAATTTTTTTTTCCATATTTCAATGCCGGAAAAAACTCGTAAGGAGCCTGAGCAGACTGAGTCAAGGTCCTTGAGCAGACATACTAAAACGTCTCGAAAAGATACTTGCAGTATGGTTTCATTTTGGATTATGTTTTTTTGGGCAGTAAATTTATTATTTTGGATTATGGATTATGGATGGATGCATTTGCATTTTGGAGATGCATGGATTGCATTTTGGAGATGAAAAATTGATATTTCAATCCCTGGATTGTGTAATGTGTGCGTCACACCAAAATTCGAATCCCCGAACCAGAATGTTGTCGGGCAATTTTTTATGAGAGATATTGATAAGTAAAAAGGAATGTGTTAATTTTTTTTTAATTCGATGCTTTTAGTTCTAAAATACCGCCATGAACATTTTCAGTTGATGGCACCAGCATACATTTTTATCAGAGCCGAATTTAACACCAATGAGGGTCTAGGCAACCGTCTCGATGCGGCCCCCCAAAACCTCCCTCCCTTACTACACTAAATATAATATATTTATCTTTTAGTAATTTCCGCAGAAAATTTTGTTTTAGTTTTGTACGATTCGACTTTTTTCCCTTTGGTTTAAAGTAAATTCGAATAATTAGTAAAATATGACCGCTTGTTCTGATGTGTACAGAAGTTATCTGTAAATTAATGTTTGTACATACTAATGGCAGGTACAGAAGTTAGCCTGGGTAATAAGGTTAATGCCACCACATCTTAATAACCATTTTTTTTATTCATAATTTTAACGAATGGGAAAAAACATAGAGTTTGTTGGTGTTTTTTTTTCTTTTTGAACGGCACGTCTGCGCAGTTCTGAATAACAATGCAGGCTATTTGGATTTTTAGCAGGTACATTCTTTGTATGGAAAAAAAAAAAATTCATTTTTGCAACAAAGTTTTTAGAAACTGTTGTTAAGAAATGAAAAAACCGTCTTGCCATCTCACATCCGCGGGTCCTCAAGGACGTGCGACCCCCCCCCCCCCCCTAAAAACGTGCGATCCTGGTCAGTTGCCTATTTTGCATACTGAAAAGTTCGGCTCTGGCACCGTTTCATTCGACAGTGACTATCGGATCGAAAGAACTTTCTCACAATTTAAATGAAAAATAATTCCATTATTCTTTATAGCCAAAATGACAACAAAGCCCACGTAACTCCACAGCTCTCCAAAACTCTTCTCTTCTGTAATAAGCTTATTCTGTAGAAAAAAGCTGTACGATTTTCGAAATTAGAGTCAATTTTTCACCACAAATTGAAATTGCATTTCTTTTAAGTAATTGAAAAAATTCAAAAAAGAACAGGAAAAATACAGTTAAATGTTAAATTCACACAAAAATACACTAAAAATGTTTTAACCGCCATTTTGGAAATCTGCTCACGTCATCAAGACGCATGCGCACACCAATCGGCGCCAAGTGTTATTCGGGAGTGTCTCATTCCGACTCCTACGTCCGAAGGGGTTGGATCGGTTTTTTTCCCCGGTGTCCGTGAGTGCATTTTTTTTTTTTTTTTTTTTTTTAAATTTTAATAAATAATTTTTTTAGCTCGGGCTTTATTTAATTTAAATAAAATAGTGTTCGGTTTTTATTTCATTTTTTTAAAAATAATTTAATTATTAAATTTAAAATACGGTTTATAATTTTTTTTTTTTTTTTTAAATTTACTATTATCGGTCCGGCTTGGAGGCAAACCAGGAGGTTTGGTCTCCCATCGTAGAAGGCCTAGGTATCGACCCAGCGACTGGCCTTGTGTGGTATTAGTGTTAAGGGTTTAGTGTTAAGTTCCCCCGCAAATCTTTACGTTAGGAATCAGCTCCTCTCTTGGAGCTGCAGAGTTTTATTAGGCTGTATATTCTATTCGATTCGAACATGCATGGCGCGGGAGATAAGCTCCATAGTGAGAGTCTCCAGGGTTTTCTTTCGGATGACTGGGTGTCCGAGGTTATTGGCGCACCGCAAGCCTTAACTGTACATATGTAGAGTTAAAGCCGATAGGTCTCCGGCGAGCTCTGATGGCATGGTTCCCTAGACCGCCGGGCCAATGCGGAAGGTCTTAACCTTTTACGCCTGGAAATCCGAAATTTTTTTGCATTTTTTTATTTTTTTAATAATCTCAAACTATTAATTTAAAAACAAAAATAGTAATAATAATAACATTACAATTTAAAATAATTAATTTTTTTATTTCAATCATACCGCGGGAGATAAACTCCATTGTGAGGGTCTCCAACCCACCCCCTTTTTTAATCGTCTTTTTTTTGTTTTTTTGTTTCAGTTTTCACAGTAGCAGCCAGAGGAATCATCGCAGCCGCAACGCAGTCCAAAAGCTTCAACAACGAGGTTTGAGTTTGGGCAATGGGTTTGGGCATGGCTATGGTATAGGTATGTATGGATGTGGTATGGTATGGTATGGGTATGGTTTGGCATGGATTTGGGTTATGAGGTTTTCACCTTTTCTTCTTTTTCTTATTTCCAATTTTTTCTATTACTTTTTTATTATTATTTTTCTTTTTATTTCTATTCCTCTCCTACATTTTTTTAATTTTAAAAAAAAAAAATTAAAATTAAATAAAACAAAACAAAACGGGACTTTAAAAGGCAGCCTATTATAGTTTGCAGAAGCTGTCGATTATCATTTTTTTAAAAAAGCGGTTAAACGACATTAAAAAAAAAAAAAAAAAAAGAATCGAATTCATTTTTCGCGTAAAGGTTTTCGAATAGTATCTCGACAATCTTGTCTCTAATGTTTGGTATTGTAAATTGTATGAACGTCCAATTCCGTACATTGTACATTCGTACAATCTTAAAAATCATATTTAGTTTAAGTTTAGTTGTATTAATTTTATTAGCTTTAGTTACTGTATTAGTTTTAGTTATTGTATTAGATTTAGTTATTGTATTAGTTATAGGCATTGTATTAGTTTTAAGTTGTCAGCTAGAGGAGTAAAGTCCTCCTTATGTCATGCGGATCCAATGTCGTGCAGATCGATGTGAAAAGGACGTCATTTTTATGTCGATCCGTACGGGGTTGGTGACTTGTGCCGTTAGGAGGATGTGATCCTTGGAAGCTGGCTTGGGGGGACAACTCGGTCGGGCGCGGTCTCCGAGTTTTCCCCCCAACCCGAGTGGGGTTTTTGACTAGTCCCCCATCGGGCGCCTCCCCAGGTGGCGGATAGGGGAACGCTCTCCGAAATCAGAGAGTATGAGGATTTATTCCTCAGGCGGACCAAAACTAGCCACAACAGAACAGCATGTCAATCAGAAAGATCTAGCAGTTAATCTAGCAGCCTTTTTAATTTTGCAGGGAAAAGGCATGGGAAAAGGCTAAAAATTACGGTTTGGGGCTCGCGGACATTACAAAATGATGAAAAGCTTTATGTGGTGGAATGAGTTTAGGAAATGTTTGGCATGAATTCTTACTTCAGGTTCCGTCTTGCATGAATCCTTCAGCCTTTATCTTTGTAACTTTATTTATTTATATTTAACAAAAATTACGGCCCGGTACGGTCTTTAAAAACTAAAAAAAAAAATCATTTTTGCAACCAAGTTTTTAGAAACTGTAGTTAAGAAGTGAAAAAACAACCTTGCCCTCTCATATCCGCGGATCCTCAACGACGCGCGGCCCCCTAAAAACGTGCGGCCCTAGGCAGTTGCCTATTTTGCCTATTGCAAAGTTCGGCTCTGATTTTTATGTTAAAAAAAAGATCAATAAATACATAAATAATTACCGTAAATATATAAATTAATAAATAAATAAATGAATAAATAAATAAATAAATAAAATAAATAAATAAAAATAAAAAACTACATTTTTTCTACAGGTTTGCTGTAATAAAAATTTTCACCGCATATTTTACAACTTCATCGATGGAAATTTTTTTAATATTCAAGTTCAAGTGAAATTCCCGGGGAAAAAATTCATTATCAAAAAGAACAATTCTGGGAAATCGATTTTAAACAGCGATTTTTCGTCGACTCAAATATTGTGATAATAAATCACACGGAAAAACAGAATAAATGTCATATTAGAAAAATTTTATGGAAATGCGGTTACGTGATATTACTCCCCCTCCGCCCCTTTTTTTCTGCCTTTTGTCTTTTAACCTTCATAGGCTGATATTTATCCTTTTACGATACATTTACAGTTTTAAAGTTGTTTTTTAGAAGGAACATTCATATTTTTGTATATTATTGCTGCCTATTTAAAAATAAAATAATGATGGAGTTCATATCTCTTTGGGCAATCAAAATTTTTATTATTTCGTCATAGAAGGAATTGGAAAGATAAAGAAGCACCTTCTTCACAATTTTTCCAACACATTCCTGAAACCCTTTTCTAAAGGCCTAGGCTTCTTTCCAATGATCAAATAAGCACTTACTTCCTACGCAGCACAAAAACCAACAAACACAAGAAAATTCAAGGACTTCGATCAGTGAAAAACCGAAAGACTGAAGTCATTTATTTGTTAAACCAACCAAGATTTCTATATCCGCCTACCCTTACAACATTATATC
This sequence comes from Liposcelis bostrychophila, assembly GCA_037577465.1. Classification (NCBI taxonomy): domain Eukaryota; kingdom Metazoa; phylum Arthropoda; class Insecta; order Psocodea; family Liposcelididae; genus Liposcelis; species Liposcelis bostrychophila. The sequence goes on from CM075212.1 coordinate 12,334,055, forward strand.
CCGGCTTTAAAGAGCCCTCTTAATGAACGAAGGCTTCAAGAAGTACCAGCTTAACATATTCCCAGAATTACACTCAGGAAATTAGAAGCTTAAAGATTCAAAGAAATCGGGATTTGAAACCCTCCAGAATAAAACAGGCTCCGCATCAAAAAATCTCCTGGCTAATTCATTTGGCTCAATGGTAAGAAATGGAAATTAAAACATGCAAAACATATTATACTAAAAGGTAGTCATCAAGTCATATTGTGTTATTTGTCAGTTGGTGTCACTTTTAATATCTGAACTATGAAAAGTATAACTTACCTTTATGCAACCCACGTCTTCTCATTTTCCTAGTTTCACTCCTTTTACTTCTGGAGAGCATACGTGAAGTCCGCATAGCACTTTTTGAAAATTCGCGCGCTTTTTTCTAAAAATGGAAAATTCTGCTCAGATAAGCAAAACGTCTGAAAAAGAAAAAAAAAAAGGATATTTAAAAAATCAGCTTGACTGAGAGTTTCTTGCAAGTGAAGCGGCAATATACTGTGAAAAGATTTTGGGGAGTAAAAACTACCAGACCAACTGCTTTCACGTAAATGCAGGGGGTGAACTGCTTTCGCAACTCTGGATCAACTTCCTGGATCAACTTCCTGGATCTGGAAGCTGGATCAACTTCCAATCAATTTTTTTTCTACTTAATTTTAATTTATATCGTTTCTGTTTAGTTCGGGCCGTAAGATTTGAACGCCAATCATTTTCACATAAATATTTTTTTTTTATTTACAGAATTAAGACTACATCCGAGGAAGCAAAGATATGTAAAAACTACCAAAAATGATCAAGTAACTCACTAAATATGTCTCCCTAATGGCTTTTATTTCCAAAATTTTTGGAGGTCCTTTAGGGACAAACTATTCCGCAGTGGCGCTGCATGTCCTTAATGTATACAAAAACATGGCTTCTTATGGGGAAATGACAAAAATTATTTTTTTTTATTTTTTTGGAATGATATAAAGTTTTTTTTTCCCAAATAAATGTAGTCTGGTATCAATAAGCTACCAAAATATATAAAAAGATAAGCGACTGAAGCATTTTTATTTTTAACTTTGATTTCCCCATACCCACTATACATTAAGGGTAGTCAGCGCCATCATTTTTGCGGAATAGTATGTCCCTAAAGGTCCTCTGGTTGTGTCTCACAATTTTATATAATAACGGAAATAAGACTCATTTATTTTTTCAGAATTTTCGTAGGTCATTTAGGATAGCCCATAAAGGCTTAAAAATTTTCAAATTTTCATGAAGTCAGAAAAATCAAACATTTTATTATCATGTAAAAATGATATTTTTTTTTTTGGGGGGGGATGGGGGAGTTTTATGGAGATCATGAAAATAAAAACAGAATTGGTTTACCCCAAACGGTTGGGGTGCTAAAGGACAAAAACAAGATGACTGCCTAAAAAATTTGCGGTTAAAAATTTGTTGCTAATTTTTTTACTTTTTTTTTTACTTCAGTCATCAAAACAGAGATAACAAATTCTGATTTTATTTTTGTAATCTCTTTAAAAATCAAAATTAAACACGAATATTTTTACATGAAAATAAATTTTTGACTTTTGGTCTTCATGGGAATTTGGAAGTCCTTGTGGAGACGCCTAAACGACCTGTAAAAATTATGAAAAAATTCAGGCAATCTCCTTTTATTTACTATAAAAAAATCGCGGGGCTCCCCTCCGATCCCAACGAAAGATCACCCTACTCTCCAGATTCCTTGTCCACTTTGACCGTTTCATTCTGGCCACGGGACATGGTAAATAAAGAGAGTCGAAAAACGCGAATTTTTGAATCTGAAAACGCCTGATATGAAAATCGATGCCCTTTTATAATAGGATTAGCCCTAATTTTTTTCAGATTTTTTAAACGACATTTTGAGGTGCCGCAACGGCCTTGAAATTTTCCGAAAGCCCATTTAAGGACCGAAAATGAAAAATTTTTTTGCATAAAAAACAGTCGTTTCCTATCGGAAATTTTGCGTAGATTACGAATTTGAAGTCGGAAATTAGTTTTGGTGCACGGTTTTTGAGAAGCAAACAGAAAGCCATAACAAGATTTTCAGAATTTTGGAATCCGGCATGTGGTTCAAAAACTGTGCACCAAAAATAATTTTCGACTTCAAATTCGTATTCTACGCAAAAATTCCGATAGGAAACGACGGTCTTTTATGCGAAAAAAAATTTTTCATTTTTGGTCCTCAAATGGACTTTTCGAAAATTTCAAGGCCATTGCGGCACCTCAAAATGTCGTTTAAAAAATCTGAAAAAAATTCGAGTTAATAGTATTATAAAAAAGCATCGATTCCCATATCAGGCGTTTTCAAATTCAAAAATTCGCGTTTTTCGACCCGCCCTAATGGTAAAAAATGGGGGGAAAAAACAATAAATAATTTAAAAAAAATAATCGTGAGAGGCATTTTTAAAGATTCAAACTAAAAAATAATCGAAAATTAAAGATAAGAGGGATTTCATTGACATACGAGAAATCCCATTGTAACATCAGTTTATCTTACACCGAAAAATTCGGGAAGCGTAATGACTTACGTTTATCTTAGTTTTGACAATGGATATCAAAAATAAATGTCAAAAAAATTCATCAATTTAAAAAAAAAATTAATTTTGTTTATTTTATTAAAATCAAGAAAATAGACTATTCTTAACTTTTAATAAATCCTCCTCTTTTAAAACATTTTCCGAATCGGCAATATTCTCGGACTGGACATTTTCCAAAATGGTAATTTCGTCATTTCCCAAATCCTCGTTTAACCTTGTGGTCTTCACAGCGGAGAGTGATAAACTTTTTAAAATGTCCATGCAAAACAACGACGGATTTGGTAAAGTATGACTGGGCGATTCCAGCACAGTCGACATGTCTTGGTTCTTCATTTTACCATACATCAACGGGACTTTCTTTTTCCTAATTACGTTACTTTTGCTGCTTTCGGGGATTAGAGCAGCGAACGGAGTTACATTCTTAGATATTTTTTCCTCGCTCACATTGGAAGTGTTTTCCTCTTCATTTTCGAGGTACAATAATTCTTGATCGGTGTTTAAAAAATACAGCTGGGAATGATGTTCGGTTTTTGCATCCATCACGAAATTGGCGGAGATCACACGGGAGCTGCTCACTTCGGTTTTGACGAAAACCGGAGAAGGCGAGGACGGATCGAAAATAAACAAACTATTTTTTAAAGAGAAAGCTGACATGTATTTGCTGTAGGGATCCCTTGTTAGGAGAGAAACTGTCAAAGGGACGGTCCACATCATGCAAAGGTTGATAACGCTCCAACTTGATAAATTATAATCAGTTGCGATGACGACACAGTGCGACAGTTCGTTGTTCCCGAATTTTAAAAACTTTATTTTGTCCCGTTTTAAAGGAGGTGAAAGGCTGCATTTTAGGTTAAAGTTGTCCGTTTCCCAAATCGTTAAAATCTGATCAAAACTAACTCCGATTAAGGAGGAGTCTTTTGAAAAGTTTACGGCGAAACAAGGGAGCATCCTGTACGTCCCTACGTTTAAAACGGACCATACTTTTTTGATCTCGTTCAGCTGTTGAGCATCGAAAAGTGCCCACAATTTAAATTTTTTATCTTTCCCGGTCGTAGCCACTACATCCTCGGAGCTAATTTCCAGCGATAAAATTTCGGAATTTTCGTGAGGGAGTTCGATATTCGTGTTTAACGAAAACTCTTGTTTCAACTCGTTGAATTCCCAAAACTTTAATCTACATTCCACGACGCTTTCATCTTCTTTCCTAGCCTCAGCAGTAATCATCCACTGACCCGTCTTACTAAATTTGCAGTGATTGACTTCGGTATTGCTGGCAGCTTCGTTGATTCTTTCTCGAGTTATCAAATTCCGATTGGTAATGTCCACAGAATATAAAAGTCTTCCGTCATCTTTGGGCGTTAAAAATTGAACGTGACCCGTTCGACCGTTCAAGACAAAGGCCCCCGTTTTAGGATCCACGCTAAAAATCCCCGAATCGTTGCAAAGCCCTAGTGCAGACCATCTCGAAAAATTTTCGATCGTTGAAATATGATTGAAGTCAACGCTGGTAATCAAAATTCTATTATCTTGAGTAGAAATCGCTAAGGTAGATGTTTTAGGAGCGATTTGAATTTGGCAGATGGCTGACGTCAACCTAGGCAAAAACGTTTTGTGTTGAGATGACAATGACCATTTCACCAAAACAGTTTCTTCTCCTCCGCTAAACAAGTAATTGCCAAATTCTGTAAAAGCTATATCACTCACAGGCAAATAGTGCCAATGATATTCATCTTTCAACGGTTTAGGTTGTAAAATATTCCTCCAAATGTAAATTCTTCCCAATGTATCCCCAGTGGCAAAACTGCATTCCTGCGGATGGAATGCAATACAAGTGTTTTCTAGGTCCGCATTAGTTAAAAATTTTTGAAACTTAATTGTCTCTTGACAAAACCTCTCTTCATCCGTGAAATGAGCAACTGTGACAGCTGTTGTCGATATCCCCACTAGAATTTTTTCTTTGTTAACGGTTCCTACAACAAAATTCCTTCCACATTTTCTTAAAGCAGTTTTGTAAAAATTAATTCCTTGGACTGGATTGCCATCAAAATCAAAAACACCAATATGTGAGTGTTTCTCGTCTTTTAAACACCATGAAGCAAACACAACTAATTTATTTATTTTTTTGTTAAAACAGTCAACATACGCATGTAAAAACTTAGCTTCATCCAAGTTCTCATCTTTCCAAACCACTTTTTTATTATAATCAAGTCTAGCTACATCCAACTTTTTCCCATCAAATTTTGGAACTTTTAATGACTTCAAAACATCAGGATCCAAAATTAAATAGAATGAATTTTCTATTTTATTTGTTTGCAAATTGTAAATGGTTACCTCTCCCCTTTGTGAAATTGCAATGATTATCGATGAGTTTTCAGGATGAAGTTGAATCGCAATAATATTTTCACTACATGTAAATAGCTCTCGAACACAATCTCCAGTAGAGGTGCTGTATAAATGACATGATGAACCTGACGGAATGACCAAGGATTTGCCATTTTCACAGAAGACAGGTTTTTCGTATGTTACATTACCAACCGCCTTTTGTTTGACAACTAGATTTTTAAAACCTGATTTCAAGTCGTTCTTATTCAAACCCATGGTTGAATCATCCCTGCAACATTTAATGTTTTAGTTTCATTTAAATTTTACTTTCTTATGTTAAAAATTTAAAAAAAAAAAGTGAAAAATAACCGCATTTGGTTAAGAAAATAAAAGCCGTGTATTGAATTTATTAAACCGGCTGAATCTCAATAATTACAGTTAGGAAGCTTATTAAATAATCTGTTCGATACTTACAATGTGTTTTCCTTTGATAAATCCAATCTGTTCGCTTTTATTTATTAAAACTTAAAAAAAAATAATAATAATTTCTAAGTGTTGAATTTTTTTCGTATCTCCGCATGGCCGCATTGATTACATGACGTGGCAACAGAAACGAAAATCCGCCAAATTCAAATTGAATTTTTTCCCTCTTATTGTGTTTTTGAGAAATTGTGAGAGTGGACACGATAAATTCAATTCTATTTTTAATTTAAAAATCTGGAGGATTTATTAATATACATAATATTAATTCTCCAATTTTTTCATTGGTTAATTGGACTTCAAACTTAAAAATGTTTTTACGTTCTAAAAATAATAAAAAATAAAAATAATAAAAAATTAGGCTGCGTTTCAGTCGCTAGGGATTGCGGTAGACTTTCAATCGAACTAAGAGTCTCATTATTTTAGGATATTTTGTAAAAATACCGTAATAAATTTTGAAAAATAATTTTTCCTTTGATAATTCGGAATTTTCCCTGACACAAATAGTACTAATTAAAAAATGTATTTAAATATTAATCATCGATACGCCTAAAAACATACAAAACAAGGCCGAATAATATCAAATTACATTTTTTAAAAAAGAATAGAATCATCATTGTTAATAAAATTCAATATCTGATAATCAGATCATCAATTATCAAGTGTCAATACAATCGATCTAGGAAATAACACGTTATGTAAAAATGCTCCTGCCAAATTTAACCAATAAAACAATAACGTAAGATAATGCAGATTTTTAAGATTTCACGGCTAATAAACAAAATCGGAAGGATTTTACATATAAAAGGAAGTTTGATTGAAAAATCAAACTCAGTTCGTTTTTCGTGGAAAAAGTAAAAATGAAAGCTGTAGTGGTTTTGGCGGTAGTTCTTCTTGCTGTCGGTTCCGACGCAAGAGTTTACGGTAAATGTGACTTAGCTAGGGAACTTTTAAGGTTCGAATGGGCTTTCCCGAGAAATTTACTTCCTGACTGTAAGTAGTATAGCTTATTCAAATATATTTTTTGATGATTGTATTACAACATAATATTTTTAGGGGTTTGTTTGGTGATGGCTGAAAGTAGCGGAAACTCAATGGCAGTTGGCCCCCCTAATACAGACGGCTCTCAAGACTATGGTCTTTTCCAAATTAACAGCAAATACTGGTGCCGACAAGGCAGCGCTGGCAACGGGTGTAACATTTCATGCGAATGTAAGTTTCAGAAATTAGATTTCGTTAAAAAATTGATAATATAAACAAAAATACATTTTTCAGCCCTTTTGAGTGACGATGGCGTTGGCGCAGCTGTTAACTGCGTTAATTTGGTTTGGTCTACGACAAGTGGTTTCGAGGCTTGGATGGGTTGGCAAAGAGCATGCAAAAATCAAGCATTACCTGATTTAAGCGACTGCGGCATTTAAGAAGTTGAAGGATTAATAGGCGTGATTCCAATTACATTTAATAACAAAAGCAGCATAATTATATAAGCCTCATACGGAATCATAATGCCGTTTTCCCTAAAATCTTTTGTGATCTTTGACAAAATTATAAATGTATAATTTATTGAATAAAAAATGAGAGCAATAATTTATGATTGAATAAATTAAATTTTTTTGGTAAAATTGTTAAACCATTAGTTGCCTAAGAATCATTTGAACTCAAATGTTTTTTGCATTTAAATCACGGAAAAGCTCGTGGTAAACCGTGCAATGAGAACCAAATTTAAAAATCCCCCTTCCACAATGTATTTGTTAAATTACCTTTTGTTCTTAAATATCAGGAAAATTTCCCAGGTCTGAGTGTGTTCTTTCCTCTAAACTCTTACTTCCAACAAGTTTTCAACAACGGATTATTAACAGTTGAAATTTTTTAACTTTTAAATATTCTAAAGAGGACAGTTTTACCTACATCTGCATGTTTTCTGAACTAAAGTTTAAAGAAAACATCAAAGGTTTAAAATAAAAAATAAAGAAAGGAAAAAAAAAGTTAAACTTGAAAAGGGCGGGCTATGCGATTGCGACGGCCGCCATTTTGACGTCAATGTTCTGACGTGGTGCTAGATAAAAAAAAATTCGGGTTGCACGTCGTTTTTAGGATTGCTTGTTTACTTGAACTAATTTTATGGATATTTGGCTTTTTGAGGATACATATAACGCGTTCAAGTTCATTTGACGAATACAATCATTATTCTGTTAAATGGAGAACATTGAGACACCGTTAAATGTCATAGTTAAAAATACAAGGCTTTTTAAAATACACGGAAAATGCCGGAGTACATCAATCTATTTGTAAACAATTGAAAAATATTTTTTTTTTATGGTAAGGATTAATATTACCGTACGTTGCTTATTTAAAATAAAATATTACATAAGGCTTTGTTGTAGAACAAGAAAAATAAATTTCTGAGGGAAGCCTGAAGAACATGAAGATGGACACAAAAATAAAAATAGCTGGTTAATTTTTTCTACTTTTGAAGTAACAATTTGATTTAATTGCCATATTACTAATAAATTATGCCTTTTCAGGAAGATGACAACTAATGAGGAAATCATTATGGATACTTCAATAAATGTTGAGAGAACTCAAGAGGATGAAGATCTTCAGTCGAAGGTTGAAGTTCAAGAAGCCAAAGCAACTGACACAAATCAACTATTTGATGGGGAGGCTGTAGACGACACTGAGGACTTCATCCCAAATGATGAAACCAAAAGCAAGGATCATTTTGGCATTTTTACTTGTCCTAATTGCTCCAAAAAATTTAAAACTAATGTGAGCTATTCAAAACATTTAAAATTATGTCCCTTAAAATGCAAACTATTAAATAGCTGTAGTAATATTTCTAATGAAGAGTTGAATCATGAATGTAAAAGTAGGAAACGAAAACGGGATGTTGAAATCAAAAATGCAATTAATTCAGATAATGAAAATGTAAATTTAGACACTGAAAACAATTCAGGAATTGAGAATGAAAAAATGAAAGTAACAGATAATGAAAATAAAAAAAATAGAGTATTAGATAAAGAAAATGATTTCAATGACGATAATGTAAAAAATGATGATAAAGAACAATCTGATTCTGAGAATGAGGAATCAGATGAATTTGATCAGATTTTTAAAAAACAAAAAAGAATTTACAAAAGAAAAACCCCCTCCGAAAAATTAGAAGAGCAGAAAAATAGAATTTTTAAATGTAACGAATGCTCAAAATCATTTAATCGACTTTCCAGTTTAGGATTTCATATCAAGGTCATTCATGAAAAAAAAGGGAAATTTAAATGTCAAACATGTGATGAAGAATTTGGGACCAAAGAAAGTTATAAAGCTCATGTATCCCTACATGGGCCTGAAGATAAAGTATTATGTAAAGGGTGTAAAAAAGTTTTTGACTCTCTTAAACTTTATTACGCTCACGCGAAACAAAATCCTGGGGTTCATTGCTTTTTGTGCAAACTTTGCCTTAGAAAATTTCCGTCGGAGTTGTTATTAGAACAACACGTGTGCATTTGTCAAAACGGGAAACCTTTATTTTGTGCCTGCGGGAGGGAGTTTACGAAATATCAAGACGTGATCGCTCATTCGAAGGGAACGAAACCGTTTCACTGCTGCAGTTGTTCCCACCTGGCAACTTCTTTAACAGCTTACATTCGACATTTACGAAAGCATTCCAAACAAAAACCATACCAGTGTACTAAATGCGATATGAAGTTCGCTGTTATAGACTTCTTAAACATTCACAACAAAAGGGAACACAAAGAAGATGAAAACGCCGATGAAAATAATTCAAATAGATTTAAATGCAGCACGTGCGAAGAAGAATTCCAAACGTCAGAAGATTTGAAGAAGCATTCTTCTGTTCACGAACGAGTACAATGCCCGGACTGCGGTAAGCTGTTCAAAAGAAATCGGCTTGAAAATCATCGAAACACACACAAACGCTCGGCTAGCTTATGTCCAGAATGCGGGAAATTATTCGACACCAGATTTAAATTAACGCAACACATCATCACCATTCACAATACCGAACCTGTGAAATGCGAAGTTTGCTCAAAAGTGTTAAAAACCAAAAAGATCCTAAACGAACATATGAAAACTCATCTGAAATCGGAAGTCGGATCCAGGATACCCCAGGCCATATGTCCAATGTGCGGTTTAGGTTTAGCTCAGAAAGGTAGTTTAGCCAGGCATATTTTACTCATGCACGAAAAACATAAAATAGTTCCTTGTAATAAGACTTACACTTGTCAAGAATGTTCCGAAGTACTGCCGAACAAAGGGAAGTACTACAGTCACCGGAGGATGCACAGGGCGATGGTGGACAGGTTCCCTTGCGAGATATGCGGCCGGGAATTTAACAAGAAACAAAACCTAAGAAGGCATATTTATTTGCTCCACGATGAACGAAGAGTTATTGAAGATCCGATTTATGGATGTCAGATTTGTACGAGATCATTTAGAGAGAAAAAGAATTTAAGGAGACACTATAAAATGGTTCATAAGTTGGATGACGTTGCCTAAAATGTGCCTTTGTAGGTCATTACTGTTGTATGTTACTTTTTAGTTTGATATTTTTTTTTTTCGCCGCATAAGTTTATTGATCACATTTAGAGTATCGATTAAAACAGAAATAATAATCTCAAACTTACCCGTAAGGCCCTCATACGGTTGATTTTCTTAAGCACTTGAATAAACGGGAATATGCTCCGCGTAGGCTTCACCATGATGTAAGAACTAACTCTTATTTGGCATTGGATTACCGACCTGAAAAAGAAAGAAAACAATGATAGTTGCTATTTAACAAACTGGGTAAATCTAGTAGTCAATAGTAATAATTGATAATGTTGTCAGCAGCAGTACTTTTCTATTTTTTAGTTGTGACTCTTCAATTAATTACAGATAATGATAAGCAGTAATATGTACTGTAAAATTCATCGAAATAGTTAACTTCTGGAATAGTTATTAAGTACACTTAGAAATTAAATACCGTATTCGTTTTGATTATCAAAAGTGAATTGCTAGTCAGTAATAATATTACGTATTACTTAACCTTTGGTAACTGTTAATGATCACTATCGAAAGTTAGCTATGTCCCATGCCAATGTGTCTGATCATTTCAAAGACAGAAATATAAATAGTTATTAGTACTGTACCGTGTGCTAACTGTCAATTGTTATTGGAACTACTCTAGTTACTACATCATATATTGATTGATGGTGTCTGAAATTGGGATAAGCATTAAATATGGGACTGGGAAAGCAAAATACGGCAAGTTTAGTCACCATATCAGATATACTGCCTGTGTCTGATCAGCCCTTCAGGTTAGATAGCTAATCATTAGCAGTGAAAAAATCGACCATTATAGCAATAACAAATCATTACGGAAAAAAGTTGGTTACAAGAAGTTACTGCAACTACGGATGCAGATTAAGTTGTACTTTTGACTGCCTTCAATCACTTCTACTGCACTTAAACTACTTAAGGGCAGGAGAAGCCGAAAGAAGCATATATCAACAAATGGATTGTTCATAAGTTTACATAAGGGTTAGTTAAGAGTTAGTCAATGAAAAATATAATGCGCTTTGAGCAGACCTAGAAAAAGTGAGTTATAAGTCCAACCAATAAGTTGTAAAAACTTATAACAAGATTATAAGTTTTAACACCTTGTTATAAGTTTTTATAACCTATTGGCCGGACTTATAACTCGACTCCTCCGAAGAACAAGTAACTATTTTTTTTTAGCAGCACAAAAACTCCCAATCTTTTTTCGGACAGTTGAAAAATTCCTTATCTTTTTTTTGTTAGTGCAAAAACGATCTCTCGTATATAAAATAAAGATAGGGAGTTTTTCAACTGTTTGAAAAAAGACAAGGAGTTTTTGTACTGCTAAAAAAAATAGGGACTTGTTCTTCGGAGGAGTCGAGCTCATTTTTCTAAAGAGACCGAAAATCAGGAAGTTCCTTAGTGTTAAAAAACGGGCTACATAATTTTTATTCGCGTTTTTTGCAATTTCACATCACATTTTATAATTTGAAAAACTTGGGGCATTTTCATATGAACCTGCTTGTCAGCAAAAAGTTGGTCAAGTTTATTTATAAATATATTATATTACTATATTACTTTAATTTCACCAAAGGTGTTTTTTCTACAAACTACAGTATGTATGTTGGGCCTTAAAGAACAATTTTGTAATAGAAAAAAATTCCAGTAATGAATTGGAAATTGAGTAAACATTTTTTTATACAAAACTTAGTCTAAAGCTTTACTTTTAAATCGATCTAATGATCGTTTTTATACATTTTAATTTTTTCTCTTGGTAAATCTTTTTCGTTTTATTAATGAACCGAGTATTAATTTTTTTTATTGTTATTTAAGATGGTCAAATAATCTTCAAAGTACTTGGCCGTTCTAATGCATGATCGTACTGAAAATTCATTATAATATACTTTTTTTTCTAAATTAAAAATAAAAAAGTAATTAGACCAAAATATTTTTCAGTATCAAAAAACATCCTTTTTTTCTGTAAAATATAAAATATACCTACAAAATATGAAATATATAAATAAGGCTTCCATATAAAATAATATATATTCGTAATTTTTTAAAATTAATTACGGGTAATACTTTTCAAAAGAAATATGATTTTGGCTGCTAGCTAATTCCGAAGATTTCCCCAAAATATTTCTATATTCATGTTGAAAAAGCTCCGGCAAAGCAGGTTTGCTTATCGTCAACGGCGCTACTACAGGTTTCATAACTCTTTTAGGTATTTGTCGTGCTGCATTTCTCCAATTGTTTTTTTGTTTTTTCCGATACAACCATAAATGATATGTAAAGAAGTATATGAATTCGAACAGGCTAAGAATGCTGCCTCCCAAGCAAAGTCCGAAAATTCCGCCTAAAACCGCTGAAAACAAAAGTGGCAAAAATTTGTTTTAAAAGTTTGATGCAAAAAAAAAAAAATTCGAAAACTATTTACACAATATCCCGTCCCAGGTCATCAAAGATTCTTTTCTGTATTTGGTGCAGAACATTTCCCGGAAGAATACGTTCAGTACTGATTTATTACTTTTCCTGAAGAGGATTAAAAAAAAAACAAATTAGCGTCAGAATTGTCAGAATTATCGTAATTAAACTTTTTAAATGCTCAATGTCTTAACCTGGTTTTAAATTCCGTAGAAACCACACTTAAATGATAAAATTTATCGCTACACTGCGGCCAACATGCCGTCATTTCACTTTTCTTTCTATCAAACTTTGCGTGAGCTCCTAAAAAATAATATTAAATAAATCCATTAGTGTTTTTAGGGTTATGTTTGTAACCAAATATTTCAACAAAATTTTTTCCTTAACCAGTTTATTACTTATTGTGCACTTAATTATTATTATTTTTCACATGCTATTGTGCATACTAAAGGAAATACTTATTATTTTTTGCAAAGAACATAACTCACGGTTTTGTTCAAGATTTTGTAGGCATGGCACGTCCAGTAAAGTACAAATCCTTATTTTAATAATCTTTGGGTAAAAAAATGGTAAGCACTGGCACACCTTCGTTATAATTTTAATCCTGTATTCTGTCATACATGTTTGAAAACTGTAATCCGAACTTGATATCAGTTCTACCTATGGAAAAAAATTTATAGGGAACTCAATTGAAATAATTTAAAAGTTTTTGTCGATGATCTTACTTCGTCGTCGAATAAGCATTGTCTTATGCTAGGGCTCAAAGAGCGAATGTTGTCCGTGCTTTGTATAACCGAACCTTCGATCCTTATCGTTGTTTGATACCTTGGTTCAATAAATGCCTCTTGGACTGAAAATTCTGGGTAATCGGTTCCGTCATGGAAAAGTATCTGCAAAAAGCAAGACGAAGTAAACTTTTGCAAGACGAAAAGCAAGATAATATGAACTGAAATATTTAAAAAGCTGAAATGGATACTAAGCAGCCGTGCTCAATAAAAATCGCCAAATAAAATAAAATCAAATCAAATCAAAGGAACGACAAAAAGCTGATTCTATGTCACTCAAGGGTCATGCAAATGGCTCAAATATTGGTTACAAAACCTTGCCAAAAATTAATACCAAAATTTGATATAATTATCTAGCCGCACTTTATCTTTAAACTCTGGACTCTTCTCAGGGAGGGGGCTTTAATCTTGAGAAAAAAGATTACCCCTATTACCCTTAGATTCTTCATCAATTCTCTGCTACTGTTTAAATCTACTGCTAAAATTTTTATACTACAATAATTTAATTTCCTAAAAAAGCAAAAAATAAAAAAAGAAAAGAAAACAAGCCGAATTTGCAGGACCTAAGTAAACCAAAATTAGCGAAGATTATAAGTGCTAAGGCAATAAAAGTTTTTATTTACTTCTGCTCCAAATATTTCATTTCTATAAAACTCAAATTTCCTTCGTTGTAGATTCAATTCGACCGATAAGCCATGCTTTGGACTACCCGCAGTTTGAGCATATAAAAATTCCGTAAACGGATTTTCTTCGGTTCTGTAGAAAAGTAAAGCAAGCTTTAAAACCGTGGTCTCCTAGAGACCCGCCAAAAAAAATGAGCGCGAAATTTTGGAGGCATATGACCATGCGCACTGATTTTTTCTTATGTTTGTTTATGTTTTTATATTGTTTTCTGAAAGCATTTTTTATTCAACTGTCTTTTGCAAAACTAGTGCGCATGATCACATGTCTCCAAAATTTCGCGCCCATTTTTTCTGTCTAGTCTCTTCTAATAAAGGATCTCTATGGTCTCCCAGCTGCTATTTTAAAATGCAAACATTCAAGACAAAGAATCCTTACGGTTCTATCTCTTCTTCGTCTACATCATCTGCATGCCAGTTAAAAGCACAGCAGTATCCTCTTGGTGATTTAATAACTTGAAAAGCCAATGAACAATTGTACTCACGACCCAACCAATAGCAGCGCTTTAAAAGTTGGTCGCAGGGTTGAGATACCTACAAAAAAGTAAAAAGTCATAAATATTGCGTTACATATATCTTTAAAAAAAAAACTTGTCTTTGTTTAGTTTTTTTCCTTACCGCAAGCATTAATTTTTCCGAATCGTAACCCATTTTTAGAAGGAATTCGGTGTATTTAGCTACATTTTCTTCATCGCTCACTGTTTCGAAATTTATTAAAGAATCCAGTTCTTTGAAATATTTCATCATTTCAGTTCTATTCACGCCGTACGAATTGCTAAAAAAAATGCGGGATTGGAGTTAATCAAAAGTTGATTGTATTATTTAAACCGAAAGAACTTACAAAGATTCAATTAACGCATCAGCTCCTGGACGATACAGTTTGTTGTTATTACAGATCGTTACTCCTGGAAAGGGGATATTCCCTAAAGGATAAAAGAGGGATTCCATAGAAGTCATCGTTGGCATACTTCGTAATCTTAAAAATGCTGAAGATGACATAATTAATGTAACTATAAAACCAGCCAAGCATATAACGGACCATATGATTCTAAAATGGAAAAAAACAGTTCTGAAAATTTATTTCCTGGTAATCTGTTTGAAGAAGGTCCACCAACGGCACCCTAAGGTAATCATCAGAAAAAGTACTGTCATTCAGTGGCCCTTGATATTAGAATTTTGGACTACAAGAAAAAAACAAATGAAAAGCTCGCGACCTCAGAAACAAAAGGTTCTAAATGCAACACACCAAAATTTTACAGGAGAGCTATTTTAAAGTTTTATGTTATTGTACCTTGACACCTGTTGAATTTTTTGACATCGCGATGCTACTAGACCATAAAAGCACTGATAAAGAACACATTCCAAAAGTTTCATTTTGATCATATAATTGTTTATTAAGTTATTTAAAAAGTCCCCGAAATAGTACCCGTTTAGTAACTTTTTCCAATTTTGAAACAAAAGATTCTTTACACTCCATACTAGTGGCTAATTTCGAAAGTCAATTTTTTCATTTTTGCTCCCTGGGCAAAAAACCATTCATTTATATTTAAAAAGAAGCCTGAATTTTTTTTAGGTCGAAAAAAAATTTTTTGGCCCAGGGGTTTGAAGTTTTTAGGGCCGAAATGGTACTTTTGGTCGAATTTCAAAAATTCGCCCAATTAACATCTTTTTTTAATTTAAAAAATTGTCCTTTATAAGGTATAATAAGTACGTATGAGCTTCCTAATAAAAATATTCGTAAATTGATTAAATAAATAAATAAATTGATTAAAAATCAATTTTTTTAATATTAAAAATTCCCAAAAATTTGGAATTTTAATTTTTTATTTTGGAGAACTTATCAAGTTTTGTTAATTTATTGGGTACTTACATGCGTTGGAAATTTACTTTTTGGCTTTAAAAATGCAATTTAAAAAAAAAAAAAAAAAAAAAAAAAAAGCTCAAAATAAGGAAAAATGAAGTTAACATAGGGTAAAAAATGTTTGGCATCGAAATTACATTTGGGGCATTATTTCTACATATTTTGGGCACATTTTGGCTATTTTCGAATTTTCAAAATTTTCTGCCCTTACCCTGTTACAGTTATCCCCGTTTTTCTACTATAAGCGGCCAACGGGTCAATATTTTCGAACCGAATATTTTTTTTTTTTTGGAAGCTCAATACGTACTTAATAATTATACCCTATAAAGGACAATTTTTTATAATAAAAGATGTTAATTGGACAAATTTTTGAAATTCGTCCAAATTAAGTACCATTTCGGCCCTAAAAACTTAAAACCCCTGGGCCTGGGTCAAAAAATTTTTTTTCGACCTAAAAAAAATTCAGGCTTCTTTTTACATATAAATGAATGATTTTTTGCCAGGGAGCAAAAATTAAAAGATTGACCTTCAAAATGAGCCACCCTACAGTCCATACGCCAAGTTAAATGCTGCTTCTCCATTATGGCTCAAAATTAATTTTCTAGAATTAATTTTCAAAATTTCCGGAAGTACTGTGCTTTAGTTATTCTATGAATTTTCGACCATGGATTAAGAATACAAAAAATGCAATGTAGTAAAAATGGCCGACTCCAATTTTAAATCTTGGGTTAGAAATCCATAGAATAACAAAAGCACAGTACTTCCGGAAATTTTGAAAGTTAATTCTAGAAAATTAATTTTGAGCCATAATGGAGAAGCGGCAAAAGACGATAGAACCTTTTGTTTTTGAATTGAAAAAGTCACTAAATCGTAATTTTTCAAATATCATTTATTTTTTCGAAAATTATACGGGATCATTCCTGGGAATGTTTAGAGTAATTTTTAAGCAATCCTAGAATCTTTTAATATATTTCGGCCCAATTTCGGGCATCTTATAATGAAAAATGACGTTAGAATCTTTTGATTTTTCAAAAAAAAAAAAAAAACCAGGAAGAATAAGAATTTTAGACTTACTAGTTTAGGGGTCGAAAGTTACTCATGAAGTAAAAATTATTTTCCTAAAAAAAGTGAATTTCGCCAGGGGGATCGGGTCGACTTAGAACCTTTTGTTTCTAAGATCGCGAGCTATTAATTGTCTAAAACAATCAAAAGTTGAAACTGCATTTCCTTTCATCCACTATTCAGAGAATTCTCAAAAATCTGGCAAACTGAACGACAAAATGTCGCCATAGTCAGCATGTTTCAACATGTTACAACATGCTTTGCAACAACATTTTGGTCTTGATTAACCGGTTTAAAGCGGCTGTAAACCAGTTGTAACCGGTTTGCAATATCAATTTTGATCGATATGTGTAGAAGTTCAGAATTAAACAAAACATGAAAATGTGAAGTAGAAAATATTTTTTCTTAATAAGCAAAAAAAAATCTTTAGCTTACAAAATTCTACACGAGTAGTATAAAACAAATAAATCTGTATTTTAAAAAAGTATTAAAAGCAATAATCTCATTTTTGATTAAAATGAGCACATGTAAGTTACACGGCGCAAATAACCAAACGTTTTTACACGGTGGACTGGGCGAGGGTTTCATTCCAAAGGATATTTTTTAAAACACATTTAAATAAATATGCATTTCAATAATTATAATTACAATTATAATTACCTTTCCACAAAGTCTCCACTATCATTTCCGATAAACCTAAACCCGTGAAAAGTAGTCTCTTTGCAATAATATTTTATGTAATTTTTTAACCAATTATAATAAGCCTTTAGCTTTTTTGTCATGACGTACAACTTATTAACAAGGGATATGTCATCGGTTCACTTCTAAACTAAAACTTTCCACTTATGCAATTTAGAAAATCGTTATTAGTTTCTAAACTTTATCAAACAATTCATTCAAAAAAAAAAAAAAAAAAAAAGGAACTAAATCAAAATAAAATCGAGGGGTTGCTCACTCTGCAAAATAGTGTACACGGTAATTCATAATTCAAAGTAATTCAAGTAATTCAAGCGAAATTCAAGGTAATTCAAGGAATTCAAAGTAATTCAAAGTAATTCATGGTAATTCACAGTAATTCAAGGTAATTCAAGTAATTCAAAGTAATTCAAGGTAATTCAAAGTAATTCCGGAAATTCAATAAATTAAATCGCATGTTTAACTTATGTAAGGCTTATTATGAGTCATTTAAAGTTATTTACAAGGCTTTGATAAAGCGTCCATCGGAAAATCTGCTGCCGTTTGTTTAGGTAGCATGTAAAGGAAAAAATATCATGTTGTTTAGAAAATACTAATTAAAAAAATTAATTCTTTATTAATTTAACTTAATTTATATTAATTATTTAATATTTTATATTAATTAATTAAAAAAATTAATTAAAAAAATTAATTCTTTAATAATTTAACTTATTTTCATAATTTCTAATTTTTGGGGCATTAATTTTTTTTCGGACATGATATTTATAATTTAATGTAAATGGTGCATTATACAATTCTTTTCCAGATGAACATTTGCTACCTGACCTACTGTTTGCTTTTGTAATTCTATCGTTTTTTTTCTTCTTAACTAGGGGTTGTTAACCTCATAATCCTTTAAAAATTCTTTTCAATTTTTTTTCCTTTTCAATTATTCCTAACTGTGGCTCATTGTCGGTTTCGTGGAATCTGGACATATTTCCGATCACCCCAATAAATTTTCTCTTTTTCGGCATTGTCACTTGCTCTACATTTATTTTAACTGCGTGACCGACCGACTGTAATATCCCTTCTTCTGCGGAAACCAAATAAGAAACAAAATGCTTTTTTATTATTGGCGAACTCTTTTTTCTGCGACAATGCTACCTGTATTATTTATTTCAAGCATCCTTTTGGTCATCATACTTTTTTTTTCTTCAAGTCCGTTGGCAGTTCCAAATCACTGCAAACGAAGTCTTTATTTATTAATCTTTATTTTACTCGGAAATTAGGAACATTCAAGTTATGAAATTAAAACGACATGTTTCGAGTTTATATTAGACTGATTCTTATTTATTTGAATAATTTTTTATTATTGTAACTATTATGTTAAATAGTGCCTATCACCTATCCTGTGACGTCGTGAAAAATGAAATAATACTCGGCTAATTTTCTTGTCCAATTAATAAACATTAATCAGTCGTTAATATTAGGCACAAAGTTAGTGCTACCCGAAATCAAAGATTACTCATAAATATAGTTTCAGTAATAGAATCTTAGAAAAAATAAAGTCTATACATAGTAGTTTTTTTAAAAATAAATTCATGAATTAAATGTTTCTTTCTCAATCAAGAAACAGCTTTAAGTTGAAACCCCTTGCGGGCGGATGTATCCGTATGGACACATTATATTTGATCGACAATAAATAGACTTGGACTTAAACATAAGTGGCCGGAAAAATCAAATTATAAATTTTTGGCGAAAATGTAAATCCTGTGTTTAGCTTATGGGAGAATTATTACTTAATTAGAATATTAATTGATGACATTAAAATTATATTTTTAATGTTAGTGTAAATAAATAAATGACGAACTATTTGGGTATGGCCAAAATTAAAAATTGTGAGCTGATATGTTGATCATATGTATTATTCCTCCCATACTTATAGCTTATCGGGCTAAGATAAAATCAAACTTTCATAATCGAAATATGACAAATATTTCATAAGATATAAATTTTGATATCAATATAGATTCTGAGACTTGTTATCTTGATTTTACTACATTTTATACTTCAGCTATTAGTTTTTAGCAAATTTTTGTAAGATTTCATTTAAAATATTTTTTTCCATAAGCTAAACATAGGCGGCCAAATATTTTTTTAGCTTGACTAACTGCCTCAATGGGTCATGCCGTATCAAAATATTACCGAAAGAGACCAATTAGCATCTACGCCCCTAACGCTTCAAAGAAAAAATAGGCTTCCGACAACAAACGGTTAAAAAAAGTAAACATAGCCTACGGTATTTAACTTTCCAAAAAAAAAAAAAAAAAATAAAAATAAAAATAAAAAATAAAACTAAAAATATTATTTAAAAATAATGATAATAAATAAATCATTAATTGATAAAGAGGCCGTTCATAACAAAAATGATGCCCAAAGCAATTGATTACAATTTTTAAGGGACAAAAATTATGCATAAGAATGAAATCAATTGAAAAAAAAAAAAAAAACCCCTGGAAATATGTATAAAAATACTCAAGTAATTCAAAGGTAATTCATGTAATTCACAGGTAATTCAAAGTAATCCAAGGTAATTCACGGTAATTCAAGGTAATTCACGGTAATTCAAAGTAATTCATGGTAATTCAAAGTAATTCAAGTAATTCACGGTAATTCAAAGTAATTCAAAGTAATTCAAGACAAGGTGTACACGGTAATTCAAGAGTGAGCAACCCCTCGAATAAAATATATATAATAAAAAGATCAATTTTTAATATAACTTCTCGTAATGGAAAAAAATTCCATAGAATTTTAATGTCAGTGTCGTATCAATCCGGGCAGTCCGCTTTTTAATATTTTTTTCATATTAAAATCGAAAAATAAATGGCGTTATTAAAAGAAGGTTTAACCGAAAATCGATCATGATTATTATTAATTCGTGACTATATTAAACGCCGCAGGGAATCATAATTGGTGGCAGCTGAAAAATTGCATCCGGAAAAGTCGCAGGCAAGGAAAGATGTAACGAAAGAAAATATAGTCAATAGTTATAATTTCATTCATACTGTCAATTTTCTACACGGAAATTTCTAATTCCTACCCTGTAAAACGATTTCTATTAACTATTTTAAATCATAAATCGCTTTAATTGTGATGCAATAATTACATCGTCTGCGATCATGATTTTCCACTTAAAAATCATGTATTTCATTAATGGATTTTTTATTTTTCTTTATCTAAAACATCAATCTAAATGGCATGACTATTCCAACCATACTGGCAAAGCGGAGCTCAAGTAAAAAGGTTTTCCGATTTGAAAATCGCTGGGTTTCATTTTCATTTTCGATTTTTCTTTGTCGTCGACATGAATGAAAATCACGTTTTCTTCTTTGTTTCTTTCTTTTATGTTTTCTTTTACAATTAAATACGTGAAGTGATAAATAATTTCGATTAGGCTGATTATACTGCCGCCCAAGCAAAGTCCGAATATCCCACCGAATGAGGCTAAAATAAAGTATCAAAATTTTTAATTTAATTTCCAAGTTGTGCTCTTTCTTCCTTACCCATTAAGGTTTCCCAAGTCATGAGCGATTCTGTTCTGTATTTAATGCAGGTATTATCTTCAAAAAAGACGTTAAAGACGCTTTTATTGTTAAAATCGTTGTTACTAAAAAATTTAAAAAAAAAATAGTTTTCGAAAATATTTTTGTTGGTGCGTTAACATCACCTACAATATTGGAGATGCATATTCCGAATAATAAATTTTATTCCCTTGAACGAGCCAATCATAACGAACGCTACTGCAACTCTGTAAACAATGAGCACTAGATCCTACGGTCCAATTTTTATCGACTAGCTGAGCGTCCACATTTCCCAATTCTGCAAATCAGTGAAATCATTGTCTTTTGGGCACATGTCAAGTATTTTTTTATAAGGTCGTCAGGAAGATAAGGGGCTTTCGAAAACCTGGGTCCTGAAGTTTTTTAAAACCTGAAAAAACCCTCGACAAAACTTTGCATTTGAAATAAAGGGAAAAAAGGAGGGATGATTAAAGAATTTTAGAAATATGCTTTTGTACTGACCAAATAACCCAGAACTATTACATTCGGTTACTTTTTCACGTAGGACTACCCGTGCCCCATCTTGGGGCTCGGTCCTGGGGAAATATGTCTGTCTGTGGGTGTGTCCGGGTGTCGGTCTGTTTCCCCCAAAAATTTTATTTAACTTTTTTTTTTTAAGTAAAATTTACAAGAAATTTTCTAAAAAATTTACGGAAATTTAAAGTTTAAAATTTATTTTAAAATTAGACGACATGAACGAAGGCATAAATTTCTTGTAAATTTTACTTTTAAATTTTTGTCCTTTTTGCTTTAAATTTTTATTAAAAATGTTTAATTTTAAATAATGTTTTGGCTACCTTTTTTTTAAGTCAAGAAATTTTTTTTAACTTCAAGAAATTTAAAGTCAGCATTTTATTTTAAAATTAGACGACATGAACGAAGGCATAAATTTCTTGTAAATTTTACTTTTAAATTTTTGTCCTTTTTGCTTTAAATTTTTATTAAAAATGTTTAATTTTAAATAATGTTTTGGCTACCTTTTTTTTAAGTCAAGAAATTTTTTTTAACTTCAAGAAATTTAAAGTCAGCATTTTATTTTAAAATTAGACGACATGAACGAAAGCAAGAACTTAGAAAATATCTTGAGAAACTTAACTTTTACAAGAAACTTAAAAGTTGCTAAAGCAAGGACTTAATTTTCGCCGTTTTTTTTTATTAAGTTATTTTTTTTTTTTTTTTAAATATAAAAATTAGACTACATGAACCAAAACAAGAACTTATAAATTTTAAATAAAATCCTCACTATATTTTTTAATTTTTTCCTTTTTCCTTTAGCCAAGAATATGAGCTAAAGCAGTGTTTTAATATTAAAATTTTAACTCTGAAGACTTTAATTAAAATTTTGACTAATTTATTTCAACTTTTGACCTTTTTTACCAAAAATTCTAAGTTTTTTTCGTGCCATTAAAAAAAAATTGTATTTTTATCAAAAAATTGGAATTTTTTGACCAAAAACGAGCAATAAAATGCCCTAAATTTTTTTCATCGTTTCCCAAAATTTAGCAATGGGACAGTACCGTAGATTGGGGTGAAGTTGAAAAGGTGGGGTGAAGTTGGAAGGAAATTCACAACAAAATTCTAGGTTTATTTTAGGCACTAAAAATAAAAATTTTTTATTGTTTCTGGAATACTTAAGTAAAAAAATTTATTTTTTGTGCCTAAAATAAACCTAGCATTTTTTTTAAAATTTCGTTTAAATTTCACCCCACCTTTTCAACTTCACCCCAATCTACGGTACCCCAAAGGCGTAGTCCAACTTGGGGATATGCCCCCGGGTAATTCTTAAAAAAACGCACCGTACCATTACGGGAAAGGACAAATATTGCACTTTTCGGTAATAAAAAGAGTTAAAAAGTAATTCATTTTCTTTCAAAAAAAGGAATATCATTCTTTACCTTGTAACTCGAGTTCACAACGAGAAAAAGTTTTTTTCGCTGCATCCTTAATGGAGAAGCTGCTAACAAAACAAAAAGTGACGGGAGGACAAATAATTCACTTTTTAGCTAATTAAAAAGGTTAAAAAATAATTTTTATTTTATTTTAAAAAGGGATATCACTTTTAAAAACGCAAATCCACTGCAAAAAAATTTTTTTTCAGTGTGTGTTTGATAAGATATTAATAAGCAATATTATCTAAAAATAAAAATGTACGTCTTTTCAAGAACTACCCCCCCTCCCCCATATCCCAGTCTAATTTTTTACTTGCCTTTCGAATCCATCAAGCATTGCCGATCATTTAAACCGCAAGTTGCTACTTTATTTAGATTAGGATAATAAAAAGGAATGCAGTTACACTTTCGGAGATAGCCACGGGTTTTATATTCTAGCGTACAGGCTTCGTAAGAGTAGTTAACATGCATGTTCAGTTTTACCTGAAATCATGTTCGAGATGTACAACTGCAAAACAAGTTTATGCTAACTGGTTAAGGTCGCTTAAATATTACGTCAGCACATTAGAGGGAGGGATGGAGCCAAAAATTGTCGATTTCATGCCGATTTAACATTTAAATGGCCTCTGAACACATTTTAAACATAAGTCCCAGTGGAAAAGGTTACACGTGCTTTAGACGCCAGACAAATCTCAACTGGAGACGTCATCAGGAATGATCATTTTCTGGGACTATTTTACGCTTATATTTTCAAATCGAGACGCGGTCAGTATAGCGTCAATAAAGCGTCATGTGTGACAATCGTAGACTTTCGGCATAATTTTGAATTTTGACTTCAATCGCGTAAAATAATTTTTGTAAAATCTTCTCGGAAAATGACCATATTTGACAACAAAAATCCGCCACCTCACCATGACGCCACCTTTATCGCTAGGACAATTCCGTGCGTCGGAGGTGAACTAACATATCTCCATCGTAAATATGATTGGAGATAGTCCGTTTCGACATTTCGTGAAAGTGTCATGTGACCACAAGTTTACACCAACATTATCGTGTAAACTTGAAGTCACATGATTTTTACAAAAAGTAGAAACATACTATATCCAATTATATTTACGATGGAGATGCGATAGTTCACCTCCAACGCACGGATTTAAAATCTTGTTCTGTTTCAATTTGGCATTTAATCATCAATGTTCGATCATGTCAGCCCTCCGCGTTCAGTTCTTCTTATACAATTTAAGCATCTTTGATTTACTCTTATTTTACCGGAAGATTACCGTCGTCATTAGGGTACAAAGATACTATTTTTACCTCATCTGGAAAGTAGCATTGCCTCTGCTGAATACTAAGAGATCGTACATTCGGCGAACTTTCCATTACGGTAACTCGAAGGCGAATCATTACTTCATATTTTGGCTGAATAAAAGCTTTAGGCACATAAATGTCCGGATACTGAGTCGGTTCGTGTAGAAGTATCTACGATAATAATTTTTTTTTAATAACCAAGCTAAAAAAAATAAATACATAAGTATCTAAATTTACCGAGACACCAAAAAAAGAATCTACGCTAGAAAAATAATCGAATTCTTCCGAATTAATTACAACAGTCAGTCCACTCGTTGATGTGCTTGCTTCGTTAACAAATATCTTTTCTTTAGAATTTGATTGCGTGACATTAAAATTTTTACGAATCCATAAATTAGGATACCCTTCAAACTCAGGTCTGAATTTCACAAAAAAGAAGAAAAAAAAATTTAATTACCAGCCAGGATTAAGTAAATATATTTGGAAGCCTGAATTTGTCACTGAATTAGTAGAAAGATAAACAGCAATGTAAGTTGCTACTTAAATCATCTAGAGGTACAGTACACCCAAAAAAATATTGCTTTAGGTCAATGCAAAAATGAATTGTGACAAAGCATTTTTTTAAAACTTAAGGCTATACAGTGGAAATGCTTTACGCAAAGGCTCGTGAGTAGGGTGTCCCAAAAAAAAAAAAAAAATGTCTCCGATTTTGCTGTTAATGGAGTAGGACCTTTATTTATGTTTAAGAATCAGTAAAAAAAATTTCCGATTTTTTTAAATGGTGTTAATTTAACAGGTATCCAAGAATACATATAATTTAGTTATGTAAAAAAAAAATCAACTTTGTTAGCACTGAAATTGATTTATGCCGTTTTCCCGTTCGTTGAAAAAAATCAGAAATAGTTTTATTTGATTTTATATGATTTTTCACATGGGTATAGTATTTTTTTCCTACGAACGATTTGTCAAACTCCCCCCCCTTCCAAGTAAAAAATCGGGAAAATTTCGAGTACCCCCTCCCTCCCATTCGGTCTTACATAAAACTTGAACGCTCCCCTAGAGTTATTCCTACCTAAGCACCAAACACTCTAGAGTGCGTCGTACCTAGGCACCACACACTTTAGAGTGCGTCGTACCTAGGCACCACTCACTCTAGAGTGCGTCCTACCTAGGCACCACACACTCTAGAGTGCTTCCTACCTAGGCACCACACACTCTAGAGTGCTTCCTACTTAGGCACCACTCACATATACGTACATGCCAATACCTTGTCGCGACATTTTTTTTTTGAATTTTTCTTATGGCCGATGACCTTGAGAAATTTTTTTCTTGTCCTTCTGGCGACACTTCAAAAATTTATTTAACATTGCGATCCCGTAAGAAACGTTATGGCGACACTTGAGGTGTCGCCATAGTGTCATACTGTCGCGATACTGTTATGAAAAATCGGGTATGAAGTCGCGATAAGGCCGACCATGTCAGCACACTCTAGAGTGCGTCCTACCTAGGCACCACACACTTTAGAGTGCTTCCTACCTAGGCACCACTCTCTCTAGAGTGCGTCGTACCTAGGCACCACACACTTTAGAGTGCGTCGTACCTAGGCACCACTCACTCTAGAGTGCTTCCTACCTAGGCACCCCACACTCTAGAGTGCTTCCTACCTAGGCACCACACACTTTAGCGTGCGTCGCACCTAGGCACCCCACACTCTAGAGTGCTTCCTACCTAGGCACCACACACTTTAGAGTGCGTCGCACCTAGGAACCACTCACTCTAGAGTGCGTCCTACCTAGGCACCACACACTCTAGAGTGCTTCCTACTTAGGCACCACTCACTCTAGAGTGCGTCCTACCTAGGCACCACACACTCTAGAGTGCTTCCTACTTAGGCACCACTCACTCTAGAGTGCGTCCTACCTAGGCACCACACACTCTAGAGTGCTTCCTACCTGCACCACTCTCTCTAGAGTGCGTCGTACCTAGGCACCACACACTCTAGAGTGCTTCCTACCTAGGCACCCCACACTCTAGAGTGCTTCCTACCTAGGCACCACACACTTTAGAGTGCGTCGCACCTAGGCACCACTCACTCTAGAGTGCGTCGTACCTAGGCACCACACACTTTAGAGTGCGCCGTACCTAGGAACCACTCACTCTAGAGTGCGTCCTACCTAGGCGCCACACACTCTAGAGTGCTTCCTACTTAGGCACCACTCACTCTAGAGTGCGTCCTACCTAGGCACCACACACTCTAGAGTGCTTCCTACCTAGGCACCACTCTCTCTAGAGTGCGTCGTACCTAGGCACCACACACTCTAGAGTGCTTCCTACCTAGGCACCCCACACTCTAGAGTGCTTCCTACCTAGGCACCACACACTTTAGAGTGCGTCGCACCTAGGCACCACTCACTCTAGAGTGCGTCGTACCTAGGCACCACACACTTTAGAGTGCGCCGTACCTAGGAACCACTCACTCTAGAGTGCGTCCTACCTAGGCGCCACACACTCTAGAGTGCTTCCTACTTAGGCACCACTCACTCTAGAGTGCGTCCTACCTAGGCACCACACACTCTAGAGTGCTTCCTACCTAGGCACCACTCTCTCTAGAGTGCGTCGTACCTATGCAGCACCCGCTATAGTTATTCCTACCTAGACATTCAAAAAAAAAAAAAAAATAAATAAAACAACTTAATTTTTTGAAATCTTAAAAAAATTCTGAAGAATAAGTTATAGCAATTCTAAACAATAAGAACAGCAAAATCGGAGGCAATTTTTTTTTTTTTTTTTTTTTTAGGACACCCTACTCGTGAGTGTGTTCAAGCTATAACAAGTCGAGCCAAAGGAATTATGATTCGCGACGACGACACACCGCTTGTATTATGATCCAGGCAGATTCATTTTTTTGGGTGTACCCATGTTGGTGACTCTTTCAAGCTTCCTAATTAATAAAAGAGAAACAATGAAGGGTTGCATGAACTTGTTTAAAATAAATTACAGGTCATCTAAAATAAAGAGTTCAAGTTGAAAGAGCATAGAATATCAAAAACATGGCAATGCACTTTCACTATAAATACAAAAGAGAGGGAAAACGAGTTTGAAAAATGCGAAAGAACAAAAAATAAAATTGCAAAACTAACCCTCTCCAATTAAATACGCAACAAAAGCCTTCCGGAGTTTTAAGATTCTGAAACATTTCCGAGCAATTTTTATCCACTCCCAACCAAAGACAACGAACTAGTAGGCTCTCACATGGTTGGGTCAAATCAAACATAAAAGATTCCAAATTGTAACCTAACTTTCCCATCACTTCAGTCATGTTTTGAACAGTTTCTTCTTCGTTTTCTAAATTAAATGCTCTAGCAGCATAAATTTGTGGCAATTTACGTAAAAATTCTCTGACCACCGATTCTTCTATCCCATAAGATACACTTTATATTTAGAAACAAAATTAATTATTAAAAACTTGCACTTTTTTTTTCTTTTTTCTTTCCTGTTCTACTTACAATCTTTCGATCATCCTGTCAGCAGAGCTCTTACAAATTTTATTTAGATTACAAATTGTTATGGCTGGGAATTCCACTTCATTAATAGGATAATTGGTATTTTCGATTGTTGTCGACGTAGGGCTTTCATTAAACCGATTCCACATCATGATGATCATAGTTACATTCATTACAGTGCAGAAAGTACAAAATATTCCCCAAAAAAACCTAAAATTAAACTAAAACGTTACTTTTTTTTTCACATAAAATGTTACTAACTCCAATTATGACTTTTACCTTTCGAACAAATTATTTTCACTCTGGGCGAAATTTCTGAAGCCGTGAAGGCTTGACATGTTGCAATAATTTTTCGCACAATTCGATAATTTGCACCAAAATGTGACCGTGACATTTTTCGATGTCGAACTCGCAATCATTTTGACCGAGTTTCCCGAAATCCGGAAAAGAAAATGACAGTTTTCGAAAGTGCCGGATTTAATCTATTTTATAAGTTTACTTTCATTTCATCAAAACCAATAGAGACTTTTCCTTATTAAATATTTATAGAATATTTTTATTGTTTTTTCGCGATATAGGTAATGTTGTATTGTATACAGAGCATGAAAAATAGTTCAAAAAATAAATAGAAAATAATTTTTTTACCCCCAAACTCCACTTAAAAATTTTAATAGCAAGCTGTTTAAAAGGAAATTTAAGCATTAATTGGTACTTAATTCAGCAGTTGGTTCAGATATTTCATAATATAAAGAGTCTAGAGAAACTTCATTCCGCCACACCATCACCATTAATGGTTCATTTGTTCAAATCAAATCGGCCAGAAACAAAATACTTTGGATAAACATGTCTGATCTCGTCCATTTGGACTAACTGGTATAAAGCTTGAACCAATCAGTTTTGCAGTAGTTAAGTTATGAATCAATTAGATTTGTACCAATCAATCATCCTCCAAAACTTTAAAATATTTAATACTGTTGGCAAAGTTCAATGGATAACCAAACTAAAATTCATGCATCAAAGTTCAGTCTTTTCTCCCAGAAATTAATAACTGATGTAACAAAAACTATACTAAATGAAAAAGAATCTACATCCTCCTGGTTTCATTTATGAACATTGAATGATGAAAAATATTGCAAATATTTAGTACAACAAACAAAACTTTAGTGTGAACGGGTGTATCTGTATATGTAAATGATAAATCAAATCAAAAATATTCGACACAGTTCAGGAAAACTTAAGACTTCATTAAATATTCTTTTTTAAAGCAAAGGCAGAACTGTTTTGAGGTGTTGAGTCTCAAAAGATTATTCTGCTAAACCACCCTGAAAGGATCAAGTGGCCAGATCCGTTTTTAGGCACCATTAACTAACTATAAGAGCAATTAGATTCCTTAATTGCCAGCATGTCACAAGTTTAGGCATTAAAGTAAAAGAATGTTGAATGAGAAATCATAAATTTCCTTGCCTTTAATTAGCCTGTTTTTTTTAGTGAAAATTCAGCTTATTTGATCATAACAAGTAATGAAAACTTACTTCGATCCGAACGAGTCGTTTCCCAAGGGCTGCTACCATCACTATGAAAAATATATTCTTGTCCCGACAGACGCGAAAATTTAGCACAATAGGAATATAAATTAATTCACGATACACATGCACTTGTGTTACTCATTCGTTATTTTAATAATATACCCGATATTTACGAAAAAGAAAAAAACGAAAATTCAGCTTATTTGATCATAACAAGTAATGGAAACTTACTTCGAACCGAACGAGTCGTTTCCCAAGGGCTGCTACCATCACTATGTAAAATATATTCTTGTCCCGACAGACGCGAAAATTTAGCACAATAGAAATAAAAATTAATTCACGATACACATGCACTTGTGTTACTCATTCGTTATTTTAATAATATACCCGATATTTACGAAAAAGACTAACCCCGCGATAAATAAATAAAACTAAGCACATTATAGAGTAAGCTGTGCCAACAACAGTTACTAGAAAAACAAGATGGCGGTGGAAGCGACGTGGCTTCAGACAAAAATAAGTAAACGTATAAAAATTTAAAATTTTTAAAATGGCTTTTATTTTACATACAATAAAAAAAAATCCATCTAAAAAGTAAAAAACGTCAACGCTGATAACAATAAAAGAAATAACGAACATGATGAAACTGCGCATGACTGCTTTTTCAACCGTTATTATCGTTAGTTGAACGCGGAAGTTACTATAATGGGATGGAGCTTGGATTCTTTTTAAATTTCTTTTTTTTTTATTTTTTTGTTTTTTAATCGTTAGTTGAAAGGGGAAGTTAACGTAAAGGAATGGGTTTCAACGTTTTCTTATATTTCTGGATATTGTTGATATATATATATATATCGCTGGTCAAGTTAAATAAAAGCCATTAAAAAATGAACAAAATTTTAAATTTTTAAAAAAAAATTCTAACGAGGTTTGTTTAAATTTTAGGTATCTTTATTTTGAACATTATGTCCGTTTGTTTAAAAATGAAAAAACGTTTTATTTACTTTGTTATTTTATTATTAGGCCTATAATTTATCCGAATTAAGCCAATAAAAAACATATATATAAAAAAAAAAAAAATACTTTGTTATTTTTTTTTCTCAGGGTCATCTCCGTTGGATGATAAGGGGATACTAACTTTAAAGGAAAATAAAAGAATCCAGGCTTCGAATTCTTATTCGTAATCATTTTAATCGTTCAGAAATTTTTCCTAGTTTTGGGAAAAAAATCCCCGTCATCAAGAAGTTTCTTAAAAAAAAGTTTTAGCCTTGGGAAGGTTTTTCGTAGGAAAATTTCTTAATCGAAAATTATAACTATAAATAAAATATATTTTTCATAATTAAATAAAAAATTTTTTTTTTTTTAATTAAAAATGCTTTTTACATATTTTATAAAACTTATTTTATTTGTCTTACATTACATTGGTCTTTTACTTTAGATTATTTAAATAAATAAAGGGATTATTATAATTATTGTAAATCTATTCGAAGTAAGTACATAGAGTATTATACCAAATAATATAACATGAACACAATATAATTTTTTTTGTTAGTCTTTTTGAAAGAAAAGAATGATGATTTGATTTTGAAGATTCGTCATGGTTTCCAAGGCCACTTAGAATAATTAGTGCTACTACTGTTTAAAACAAGCTGTTTATTTTAGAGATTCTTTATGGGCCTTAGGCAAAAATGAGCTATTTTGACAATTATATTACCAAAACATCCTTATCAAAAAACATTTCCTCACGTTTTCATCTATGTGTTTGAATAAAAAAATCTTTAGTTCTGGGTCTAAAAGTTTGCCATCCAGTACTGCTTCATGTAAAAATTTTTTTACCATTGCATTATTCTCTTCTTCCAACAGATCTTTCCACTTGTTAGAAACTCCTGATTTTATATAAAAATCGTCATAGTTAAATACCGATTTTAAAATCGGAACATTTAAATTTCGCACTGCTAAATATTTAGTTTTTTCAATTAGAAAAGATAATTTTATGTTTTTTGGAATTACAGACCAAACCTTTTCAAACAGTTGCAAGTATGTCTTTTTTTGTACTTTATATTTGCTTTTATTTTGATTTCCAAGGCAGATTGATAATAAATCTAATAAATAACTATAATCTACATCAAACTTTTGGTTCGTACAGAAGTCTAAAATTTTAAAAATCACTTCTTGAAAAGGCCAAACTGGCAAAAAATGCAACAATAGATCTTTTAAATATTTTTCCACAAAATCAGATCTTTCTTCTGAAGCCATCAGCTTCAGGGCAAATAAAATTTTATCTGGTAAATAATCAGGACTGGGATGTTGATGCAACCTCTTATTGATTTTGAAGGAAGTATCAAAATGTAAAACAAGATATACCATTTTGGAAATATAAAATGAACCTTTGCCATATTCATGCAGTTTAGTTGCAAGATATCTAAATGTTGATGTTTCCGAGTTTATGCACATTTGGGGTACAACTTCTAAAGGCACAATGAAATCTGTATTTTTTAAA
Organism: Liposcelis bostrychophila; assembly: GCA_037577465.1. Taxonomy (NCBI): domain Eukaryota; kingdom Metazoa; phylum Arthropoda; class Insecta; order Psocodea; family Liposcelididae; genus Liposcelis; species Liposcelis bostrychophila. The sequence continues at coordinate 12,365,808 of CM075212.1, forward strand.
AAAGCAGCTGGAATTTTAACACGTCCATTACAGTCATATTCACATTTCCACGTTTTTCCAGGGTTTCCGCGGTTTACACAGTCCATAAAATGCCAAACACATATGATATTAAATACAATGTCTGTTTTATTCTTAAAACATAGCCCAGGTTGTAAAGACTGTAAATATAAGATAATTTCTTCTTGGTATCTTTGAATTATTTCTGTATTGCAGTATCTGCAAGCATCATCAAGAAAATGCTGGAACGTTTCATAATTGTCTACTGGGCTATCTTTAAAATGTAAAATTGAACACTTTGATGATTCCATTGTTCCAACATTGGAAATAGAATAGAAATGTTTTGTCTTTGCCATTTCAATGCATTTCATGCAGCGAGTATGTTCTGAAAGAACTAAGCACCCTCTTTCAAACTCCTGATACTCATCATAAAAATATAATATTTTTTCTCCCAAAAGAACGATTGTATCCTGTAATTCTGATTCAACTGTAGAAGGTAAAACTAATGAATTAGTTTTCTCTAACACACAATCAATTACTTTTTCCCAATGATAAAAATTTTCGTCAGACAAGTCTAATGGTAATCGATTAAGGCCAAGGTAACGGTATTTGCCGAGAGGTAATTCTAATTCATTTTGATCCTCTAATTCGTTTATTTTATCGGTTACGTCGGTTGACTTCCAGAATACTTGTGCAATTGAAATCATTGCCATTCTCTTTAAATTTAATTCTAAATTAAACTGAAATCTTGCCATTTTAAAAAGCAGTTGTCGATAATTTCTTATTAAATTATTTTAGCTTCAACGTAAAATATGACTTATCGTAAATGATTAAAAGAAACCCATTAGAGAACTATTAATTGAACACATTAATAATTATAGTGGCACTTTTAAAACTGCGACATCTTCTCTTCGAGTATATATTCGAGAAAATATATATTCTCGTACCAACAAACGCGAGAATTTAGCACAGTAGGAATAAAAATTTATCCACGGTACATCTGCACTTGCGTTACTCATCCGTTATTTGAAATATATCCGATAATTACGAAATACATAGATTCCGTAAAACGCTGTAAATGAATCTTTTTTTTTTTTTTTTCTGATTTGGCAGAGGCCTTTTCTCAGTTACACTTATAAATGTTAGAATCCTTTTTTTTTTTTTTTTAATTCACATGATACTATTAAATTAATTTATCAAACTTGTAAGTTAAATAAATACAGCTAAGCACATGAGAGAAAGCTGTTCCAACAGCAACAGTTACAAGAAAAACTAAAGATGGCGGTGGAAGAGACGTGGCTTCAGACAAAAAAATAAACAAAAATATTTTCATCCAGAAATTCCGGGATGCCACCGAAAAATAAAGGAGGAAGCGCAAAACCTAAAGCCGATAAAGGCGGAGATGATGGTTCTTCTGGTAGCGGAAAGGAGAAGAAAGGAGGGAATGCCGTTAAAGTAAGAACTTTATTAATTTAACAGCTCTTTTTAAAATAAAAAAAAAAAATTCTAACGAAGTAAGGTTATGTTTTATTTTTAGGTGAGACATATTTTATGTGAGAAACAAGGAAAATGTTTAGAAGCATTAGAAAAATTAAAGTCAGGAATGAAATTTAATGAAGTAGCAGCTCAGTACAGTGAGGATAAAGCTCGATCCGGGGTTTGTTCATTATATCCATTCATTTAAAAATGAAAAAAAGTTTTCTTTACTTTCTTTTTTTCTTTTTTTCAGGGTGATCTTGGTTGGATGACAAGGGGATCAATGGTTGGTGCTTTTCAAGATGCTGCTTTTGCTTTACCTGTTTCATCATTAGCAAGTCCTGTTTATACTGATCCTCCTGTTAAAACGAAATTTGGTTACCACATAATAATGGTTGAAGGAAAAAAGTAGGAAATTTTAAACAAATAGGTATATTTCAAATTTTTTATTTGAAAAAAAAAAAAAAAAAAAACATCCAGCATGTATTATACATTTTTGAGATTCAAAGCATTATTTTTATAAGGGAATTTTCACAGTTTTGTGGAATATTTTTCATGATATTTATCATGCTTCAAAACTGGTCGATAAAATTTTACTGCAGTTTGATGCATTATAAAATGTGTGGAAAATCGACCACAATGAATTTTAATGGTATTAAGTACTTGAATTTTTCATTTGAGCCTAATACTGAAAACTGGCTTTCAATGTTTATTTATTGTTTTTTTTTTTCTTTTTCTCTTACACATGAAATTGGAACTAAAAGCTAAAACCCTGATTTTTTTCTAAAACTACAAATCTAAAAGTTAACTTTAAAGCTTAACTGAAAATATTGTAACTATCTAAACTCGGTAAAAATTTATGCCTACATTATACTTTGCTTGGTAGCAAATATAAAGAATCTTTGGCATGTAAAATCCTTTACTGGAAAAGCTCGTAGAGCGTTTGGGCTTTTATCTGTTCCCATTTAAAAAAATTCAGTTTTTTTTACTTTTGAAATCATTAAGTCGCCGCACTTGTAACTCCCGTATGCCACGCCACCGTTCCTTCTTCTCCTTTGACGGTTGGACATAATTCTTCTTTTATTTGGTCCATTGTTTTTGTAAGGAATATGGGTGTATTGTCATCTCTCCGCTAAAAAAAAAAAAAAAAAAAAGAAAAGGAAAATTAATAATTATTTTTGGCAAGCATACGGTCATCAAACGTAAAACATGAAATGACGTAACAGAACTGGCGTTAAAAATTTTCTGATGACTGATGTTTATAATGTTATTGGTTTTGTATATTAAAAAAAAACAACAACAAACATTTTTTTTTCTCCCCTTCCCCCACTTTTCTTTTTTAATTTTAAAAGCCCACCTGAAATAATGTTTCTCCTTCGAAAGTAACCAGATGGTGTTTTCTTGCTCTAAGTAGAAGTCCTACACATTTGTCTGAGATGATTGTGTATATCTGCAAAAACAATGATGTAAAATTTGTTGCAAATATACTGTATATTTTTTATTTCTTTAATCCTTTTTTATTTATTTTTAGATGTATTACCCGAAATAAATCACCGAAGAGAATTCCAATACGTTGTTGACCATCCTCATCCCGGAATCTGATGTTCCCTTCTGTGTTTATTATCTCACAAAGTTCTAAGATTTCTTTGAATACGTGTGCATGTGCTTTTAAACCTCTGGCTTCTGTTTTCGATCCTACAGTTGGCCTGAAGAAAGGTATTAATTTTAAAAATTAATTTTTTCAGCGTTATCAATCAGATATTCGATTTACTGATCAATCCGATCGTTTATTCAGCCGATTAATTTCCTGAATTCGCTTAAAAAAACTGATTAATTAAGGAGCGAATACATATGAATAGTCAATTCATTAGTTAATTGACTGATTGATCTGATCGATGACTTACTACTATTCAATTAATTGATAGAGTCAATAGATTTATCATACTGATTCATAGTCGTTTTAATTAAATGATTAATTGTTTGTCATTTGATTGATTGATCGTTTGGTTTGATTTATTAAATCCTTTAGTGAGTGAGTGAGTGAGTGAATGATCAATCAGTTGATTCTTCGATTAATTTAAAGAATAATCAGTCAGTTGATTGATTGATTAATTGATCGGTTTAATAAGTAGTCCAACAATAACTGAGAGATAGACTAAATGACAGTTTGTTAACGGATTGGTTCATGATTTGTTGTTTGAGTGGTAGATCTATACTTATTGCTAATTGGTAGGATAATTTGTGTTTGTTCGTTCAATTTAGTGTTTCAAATGATTATCGATTGATTAATCTGGGCCGATTAAGGGAGTGATCCATCTATCGACTGATTCGTCCTCTGATTGATCCGTTTGCTGATCGATTGATAGAAAAATTGATTCGTTTCCTGGTCGTATGATTGACTGATTTATCGATTGATTAAATAAGTGACTGATGGATAAATTTGTTGATTGATTGATTGATTGATCAATTGACTGAATGACTGACTGATTGATTAATCAACTGGCTGACTGACTGATTGATTGATTAATCGTCTGACTGACTTATTGATTGATTAATTGACTAAATGACTGACTGATTGATTGATCAATTGACTGACTGAGATATTGATTGATCAATCGACTGACTGACTGATTGATTAATCGATCAATTGACTGACTGGCTGACTTATTGATTGATCGACTGACTGACTGATTGCTTGATCAATCGACTGACTGACTGACTGATTGATTGATCAATTGACTGACTGACTGATTGATCAATCAATTGACTGACTGACTGATTGATTGATTGATTGATCGACTGACTGACTGACTGACACTTGATTAATCGATTGATAATTGATATATTGATTGGTCAAAAGATAGTTAATAGAGGTCAAAGTGAGATTTTGGTTGATTTGTGAATTTTTTGAAAAATGAAATGTTTGATCGATCCATTTCTTCAGTAATTAATTGCTCACTAATTTCACTGTGTATTTTCATTAAAGCCTCAACTCCATTGAAGTATAAATTACACGGTTGTAACCGATCCTAGTCTGTCTGTAATTAAATGATCTAATCTACATTATGAAAAATTAAATGATTTAAAAATTCTTAAAACTTTTTTTCACAGCTAAAAAAATTCTTATAAAGCAAATACAGCAATTTCCAATGCTTCAACTTTTTTTTTCAACTTATAAAAATTATTTTATTTTAGCATAGATCGAGTTTACCCTCTAATTCCGTGCGTCGGAGGTGAACTAACGTGTATCTCCATCGTAAATATGATTGGAGTTAGTCTGTTTCGACGTTTCGTGGAAGTGTCACGTGACCACTAGTTTACGGCAATAAACTTGCAGTCACAAGATCACGGGATATTCATAAAAATTCGAAACAGACTATCTCCAATCATATTTACGATGGAGATACGTTAGTTCACCTCCGACGCACGGAAATAATTTTCCAATGGAGTTGATGCTCTACTTATCATTTTCGGAAGTACCAAGCTAAAGTTACTTTTTGCCCTTACCTTCCATATTCTAAATCGCCCAAATTCCTAGGATCATTTTGTGATGTGGTATTCATAAACATGGCTATCTTTTCTTGTACTGGAGATTTCTGAAAGTATAGGAAATGTTTGTCGGTTAATATGTCATCTGCTTTTTTTTTTTTTTTTTTTTTTTTGAGGTCCTACAATAAAAAAGAAAAATTTTTGTACCTAAATCTACATTGTACATGCTCATGACCCAAAAAGAAAAAAAAATAATGCATAGGATTTTAAAAATATTTTGGTGTAGAAAAAAAACCAAAATCATCTATTAAAAAATAAAAAATAAGTCTATGGCAGAACAAGGATATTTTGACTGCCATCAATAGGAAACTGGCTAATCACTTAAATCCCTCGGTCATAGAACTCCAGATTCCTGTTGACAGTAGTTTGTGTACCCCAGTCGTTAGATTTTCGAAAATTCTTCAGGAGAAAAAAAAATGTGATGCTAGGTAGCGGGGAAAAAACCAAATAACTCTTGAAAGGATCAACATTGCTCACTCTGCCTTCACGAGCATTAGGCTTCGGGAATTGTAGAAACTGATCTCCTTTATTCGTTGGAGGCCTTGCAATTTCTGGTGTAATTTCATCCCCTGTCGACGGAGACGGTGTTAACTTTTCCCTACATATATTTTCATTAAGTTTATTATCTGTTGATAACTGATTTTCCTGAAATAAGTAATAAGCGAAAAAAAATTGTGTCATTTAAAAGAAAGAAAATCTGGATTCCTTTATGCAAAAATGAAAATTGAAATGAATTTAATTTGATGAACAAGATATGACATGAATGGAAAGCAGAAACGTGGACGAAGTATTTAAATAGCGGCAAAAAGCGTTTATAAAAAATATGTAAAAAAAAAATGGTGAACTTGAGCATTTAAAAAAAGTCTTCCTACGACAAACAATGTATAAGTTTGAAAGTTTATTAATAGAGTAAAAGAATTCATGACAGATGATGACATGCGACTTTTAAACATACCGCGCGAAAAGTAAAAGGAATTAGTCATTTCGACTAAAAAAAAAAAAAAAATTCTCTTCCTTGGTTTTTATTTTATTTTTATTTTTGGAAATCCGTTAAATGTAACATCACGGATGTAGATAATTTAAGAAAATTAATTTATTTATGTTGAAAATTGGAAAACCACTAGATTTGGGTTAAAAAACTAACCTTGAATTTTTTTTTTACCGATCGAGAATATTTTTAGAATCGCCAATATTAATTTAATGCATATACATAAACTCGAGTTTACTTTAATCTTTTTTTCTTTTTGCCCTTTGATCCATTTCCCTTCTGTTTAAAAAATATTTATGAGCTCTTTCAAAGTAAAGTGAAAATAGTTCAAATTAATGGGCTTGGGAAAATAATTTCTGGTGTTATCTGGCTGATAAAGTCAAAGAGAAGAGAATAAACAGCATTCTTTTTCCTTAAACAATTTTAATTTGCCAGTTAAATGCTTAAATTCAATCCGAATTCATACTTTACAAAAAGCTACATAGATTTAAAAAAAAGAAAAAAAAAAGTTTTTTTTTTTTTCTTAAGTTAAGATTTCAAATAATCGACAATAAAATTTCAAGGTATGGTTGATTTTTTGAAAAATTGAAAATTGTGAACGTTTAAATTTTTTGGGTAAAATCAGGGCTGCAATTCCGATTTAAATTCCGATTCCAATTCCAATTCCAATTCCAATTCCGATTCCGATTCCGATTCCGATTCCGAAAGGTGGAAAAAAATTTCAGATCCCGATTCCAACCAACAAATATTTTAGCGATGCCGATGCCGATTCCGATTCCGAATAAAAATTAATCGGAATTGCAGTCCTGGGTAAAATATATGGCGCCATTCAAATATGACGGCAGCATAATTTTGACAATTTTGAACTGCCTTCCCCCCCCCCCCCCCCCTCTTCCTTGGTCAACAAATATACGCCTTTCCTTATGAAGATTTAACACTGGTACCAGCATTAGGTACCGGGCGGAAAGGGTTAAATAACCTTCACCCTCACCCTCACCCCCTTTAAGGTTCTGATGTAATATTTGGATGGCCCCTGTAAATAAGAAAACCTAATGAATAAAATGACCTCTTATGACTAAAATGGCCTTAGTTCTTAATGAATGATCATTCGTTGTTAAGTTCCGGTTCCGCGCAGTGGCGTCGCTAGGCCCTTTTTGTTGCCCCCCCCCCAATGTTGGATTTTGCCCCCCAATAATTTTTCATAACGTTTCATTTTTAATTCAAAAGGGCAGTAAAAATCATTTTAGGCCACGTTTTTTAAATTTTTTTTCCTTTCGCCCCCTTAATATTTAATGCCTAGCGACGCCACTGGGTTCCGGTTCTCGAGCTGAAAAAGGTTTAAGAGAAGGCTTCAGATATTTATTTAAATATACCAAAATAAATTTCCCTGAAAACATTTTTTTGGAGATACAAATTAAAAATCTGGCTTCGTAGCGAACTTCATATTCATACTGGCATCTTTCTTTCAAAATTTCAGATTCTCAAGTTGTAAAGAAACTCCGGAAAACGTTTTCAAAAATAAATGTCGGGAATATATTTTCCAAAGCGTTTTCCGGAGTTTCTTTACAACCTGAGAGCCGTGGAAATTTATTTTGGTATATTTAAATAAATATCTGAAGCCTTCTCTTAAGTCTTTTCGAAAATATTCGAAAAACAAGTAACCTGGATATACTTATAAAATAACGAGTCGGAAGCAACAGCTAAAAACAACTTTTTTTTTTAAACTCCAATAAGGAGGAGCTAGTTCTAACAAGCTTTCCTAAGCCCCGAAACATTTTTACGTTCTAAAACAAATCGTGAACCACTTTAGCAGGCACCTTAGTAGTCTATAGTCCCGCCGCGAGGCCGGCTTTGACGTCAGTAAAACCCTAAAAATTGAACATCATCGGGAGGGCTTAAAAAGATTCTTCTCTCGGCGAAATTTATACATCTTTGTTTGTTGAGAGAATATTACGGTTTTTTTTCTCTACTGCTGAAAAATTTAGGAATTAAATATCAGCTCAGACTAAAAGAGAAAAACTTGTGAAGTTTTCTTAAGCACTGGCGTTATCATAGCCTTTGCCTCTACCTTTAAGGTTGGCCATAAGGTATATCTTACTCTGAAATTTTATGAAATCCATTGGATAGTGTGAACTAAGCGAGTTTACGTAACACAATTAAAATTGGTTGGAGGTACCTTAATGCAAATTTAAAAAAAAAAAAAAAAAAAAGTAACCCAATGAACACGACCCAACGGATCCTCAACAGTAGGAATTTAACGTCAGCAATACATTGGTATTTAAAATGATTTTTTTTACATTCATTTTTACCTCGGTTTTTTTTTTTTTTTTTTTTTTTTCTAGAAAACATGTTGCCCTGTTCTGTAAAGTTTTGGCATCTCGTGACTTTGGAAATAAAAGGTACCAATTCTATATACATATCCATAAACTGACACTAGTTACTCATAAGCTAAACATATGAAAGTAGTATCTTTTGAAGTGCTAGGTTTGAAACCTTTTGGTTCTAAGGTCGTGTTGAAGATTTGAGTTACAGAACCATAACTACTTACAATAATACTGATTATTGTAAATGTTCTTTTATTCTAGAATTAAAGTTCCGAATCCGGTTCTAGATATTCTGAAGCAACGAGTTCCAAGTTTTTAACTTACAGGCATCGAACTAGTCACTTCTTCCCCCTAAAAGTCACATTTTTAAAGAAAAGTCACTAAAAGTCACTTTTTTTGATAAATTGGTGAATTTTTTACTTTTTTAAAGTTAAAACTTAATTTTTTTTTTAATTTTTAAAATTCTTTAATTATTTTTTATTTTGTTTCTGTTTGACGTCGCCTATATGGTCTTAATACTTTATCAAAAAAATTATAGTGAATTATATTAGCTAAAGCTTTTTTTTGTTGATTCTTTAAAAATAATTTTGTGTCAAGCTGTGAAACTTTGATCTCAAATCTAGAATTTAATTAATAATTAAATTTTTGACTTCATATAAAAAATATGATGTAAGGTCTTTTTATTAATTAAATTACAAATAAAATGATTAAAAATGATAACGACTGCAATCATTCAAGTCTAATACGTTAAAAAAAATTTGGATATACGTATTTCAAGTCACTAAATTCCTTCCATCAGGTCACTAAAAGTCACTATATTAGTCATTTCCGGTCGTTAAAGTCACTCATTTTGATGGGCGAAATGAGTTCGATGCCTGTAAACTAGGAACTATGAACTTTAATCGTCTATCAGACTAGATATTAAGAGCAATGAAAGAATTCGAATGGTTTGCAAAGAAATTCTGACCTGAAGCAGAACCAGAACCAGTACACTGATTTTGAGTTGACAGAGCACGGAGAATCAAAACTAGGGCTACCACGTTCTCATTATCTCGAAACTTTCAATATATTCTTCTTTCTCTCTTCTCAAAAACATCCCTGCATTCAGTATGGATCCTGGCTTTTTCTCGCTCAGGGATGGCATGCTGATTCCGATTCCGATTCCGATAAGTTTCTTATCATTCGGATCTTATTCCGATTCCGATTCTAAATTAAGCGAAAAATTTTTGCGATTCCGATGCTGATTCCGATTAGTTTCCATTGATTCAATCTGATTCCGATTTTGATTAAAATCTATTCGGCATACTATCACTCCATGCCCTTTTTCCTTCGAGGCAGTCCAGTAACCAGCTGAGCCAAAAAAATGTTACGGAAACTACTCTCGCGACGTTTGAACCAAAGGATGCTATCTAAAAATAATTTTCTATGCTTAGCTTACGAAAAATCAAAAAGCGATAGCACTCTTTGGTTCTAAGGTCGCGTCATTTCTTAAAAACGGGCTCTCTAAATAGCCCATAACAAGAAAAAAAGAGAAAATTTACAGACCAAACACTCTCCTAAGAGGGTTGAGCACCAATTTAATCATCCCCATTTATGGCCGCCCCGGTCATAATTCGGCAATAAGTGACTTTGGTGACTATGAAACTATACATATCTATACATGCCAATACATGTCTTACTCAACCACAATTACCTATAAGCTCCACGTGCTGCTTTTTTTTTTTTTTGTCTCTTTATTTCGAGACTAAAACATCGATTTTTCACATGCAAATGAAAAGAGCTCTGTTCTACTTTCCAACTAAAAGAAAGTCTAGACATCTAAATAAATAAAATATATACATCCGCTGTAGGTCAATCAATCAAGAATTCCTAAATTTTTTGTGTTTCGTCAGTCATTCATCCCCGATTCACCGTTTTCACTTGACATTTAAATTATCTTTTTCACCCACTATTTTTTTTTTTTTTTTTTTTCATAAAATATTCCTCGTTACTCACCTCTCTCGTTTGAGGCCTCGGCGGAAGCGGCAATTGTTGAGTCATTTTTCATAAACCAAAGAAAACAACCTTTACCAAATATTCTCTCTTCTAACGAAAAAAAAAAAAAAAAAAAAAAAAAAAAAAAACTTATTTTTCAAATGATTAAGCGAACGGAACCAAAAATAATCAACCAAACTTGTTTACCGAAAAAACCGAACCGTTGTTGTTCGTGAACTAAATTTTAAAAATTTTTAATGATTCGACTCGAACTGTTTCGATCTGTCAGTCTGACTGTTCGGTTAGCCAAGAATCCGTTCGTTATGACGATGGTCAATGAATGACACGTTTTCCTGGATCTTTGCCCGAATTCGCACTCATTTATTTGCAAAATATCTTATTTGTTTCTTTTTCCCCTTAGTTATTATTTTAAAATGCATTATTTTTCGTTTTTTTTTCTTTAAAAAAAAGAATATGATATTATTTATGGAGGATTTTAAAGAAACATTTTTTTTTCCTGATGCATTTTTCTTCAAAAATTCATCACAAAATAAAATGTGGGTGGCTATGAATAAAATTTTCCGAAAAAAAAGATGAATGAAATCTACGAGACGAACAATCCTTTTTAACTTTGCTGATTCATGTATTTTTGGTGTGGGCTTTTTTGCGTAAAAATCATCGACCTTAAGTCTTCCGCGGAAAAAAAAGTTCTTCTTTTGCTTTAATAGTCTAAAAAAAAAATTTAAAATATTTTTTTCATGACGTAATTTAAAAAAAATTGTAACATAAAAATGTCACTGAATGGCATCGTTCTTATATTAGCCCCAAGGCTAGTCATCGCGCGATTTTTTTTTTTTTTTTTAATTTTTCCGGTTGAAAAATCGAATCGCAGTTTATCGAATCTTTTTTTTCCCCCTATAAACACACGTATTTATTTATGTGTAATTTCCTTTGCGTGTTCGAATATAAAAATTCACTTTATACAAAATTTATTGAGACACTTCTAACATCAATCCTCACTAAATCCGGAAAAACTGAAAATGCAATCAGAAAACTCTTTTTTCGTCTATTTTCGTATTTTCTAAAATGTCAGGCATTATTGAATGTTAATCGATCTTCATATAGAAGATGGAAAAAAGTTTTTTATTTCTTTAAACGATTTTTTTTTTATTCCAGTTTAGATGGTCACGACAAAATTTTTATAAAAGTCCCCAGTGGCGAAATAAAACTTCAGCAAAAAAATATTGGGCTTATTGCTTTAACCGGAAAGTGATATACAGTATTTCGTAATTATTTTTCTTTTTGTTTCCCCATAAAAATTCTGTAGAGAATGTCAATCTCTTAGATACTGTATGCTAATGGGTATAAATGGGATCACATGGTTTATATATGTCGTCCAATCACGATTCAAGCATTTCGTAAATGCAGTGTTCTAAAACCGAAAACAGCGAGCTCCAGGGTTGCAAAATTTAAAATTACAGGTACATCTCAGCCTTAGATAGTGGTACGCCCATAAGCTAAACATTGGGAAATTTTTTTTTCGGCGGTGTAGGGTACCATTATTACGGATTCAATAGTAGTACCCCATAAGCAAAACATAGAGGTCTTTTCTTCCATAGTGGCAACCCTGATCTGCGCTAGTGGCTAACCGTTGCAAAATCAGCCGTACTAGCCCGCGTTTCGGTCTAACTTGAAATAAACGATCAGATTTTGATACAAATTTGGATCTCCTCGTCACACCCCCGACCCCAACCAAAGTAATATATTTTCAGCCCCTTGAAAATTAGGGCTTTTCTATAGGAAAATGAACAGCCTTTGTTCCAGTAGTTGAGAGCTCACAGGCTGAGACACAAAATTTGGGGTCGTTGGTCCCCCTCGAAAATAAACCGATTTCTATCTTGCTTGTAGCAGTTCATTTTAAACGAAAAGTCGAGGGTGCCGGTTCGGCTGGATAAGCCTACTGGCCACTTGCTCCAAAACTTTTGGAACAGATGTAATATAAAATACATAATATTTTTTCATCACACAGCGCAGAAAAGTTCACTTTTCCGCCCTAGAGCGGATAAGTAGAAGTGTTTACAAACTATTTTACGCCGTACTTCGTGGTGAAAAATAACTTTCAATGCAAGAAACGCAAACGACTTGCCCGTCTCGACCTATTTAAGGTCCTCGCCTTCGGCTCGAGCTTAAAACTCGGTCTCGACGGGCAATTTTGTCGTTTGCATTCCTTGAATAGAAATCTACTATATTGTGTGTTTCAAAATTTTTGGAGCTCTTAGTCTTACACTCAGAAAACAAAATAACTTAGCATAATTGAATGCTTTTGTTTTGAGCCAAGATATTTTCTGACTTGTCGCAAGTCATTCAGTCGGCTATCGCCAAGTCATTATATTGTAAACAAACAAAATGGCGACTTATGTAGAATTTATACATTACGTTATGATAATACTGTTCATGCTATCGGTTTTTTTAATAGACGAAATTCGTATAAATAAATATGCATGCAAAACCGTTGTACATGTACATAATACAAGTGATATAACTTTTAAGATTTTTCATATGATTTTTAAATCTTTATTTCATATTTAAATGAATAGTAATATCATAACCTAAACATAGCCCCTACCCTCTGCATTGGACAATGTTAGATTCCAGTTCAATTTTTTTAAAGAAAATATTTCATTTAAGTCACTTGAATATAAAAATCCCGGATATCTATTTTGGTTAATCCATGATGTCCACTTACACGTTTTTAAAATAAAAATTAAATATAGATATTACGTTTTTATTTCATTAAATAATAATTATAGTTTCCGCGAGCCGCCATGTTGATTCCGATAGAGTAGTATAAGAAATGTCCACTAGTGTCGCATTTTGTTTTGTGGCAAGACATTTTATCCCAATGCAAACCGAAATGACTTATCACAAAACAATTTTTTGTTTTCGCACTGTTTTTAGGAAAAAATGCCTTGTCTGAATGCACCTTTGCTTTCGCATTAGTCATTTTCTTTTCTGAGTGAGCCAAAAATTTTTGGAGCATGCAATTTAAAGCAAGTGCAATTTCACACCCTTGCATATGATCAAAAATTGTTTTGGAGCAGATGGTCCCGCCATCGCCATTCACCCTAATGCCCTTACGTACAAAGTGTTAATTTAGTTTAGATAATAATTAATTAATCAGCACCCAAAAACAAATAAAATGGCTACCACGAAAAGGAAAATGTCTTGGGGCAAGACATTTTCTTAAGGCATTTCGTTGGCTAGACAAAACCGGCCGATTCACCGTCCGTTTTTTTAAAAAAATAGTTTTTTTAATTAATATTTTTAAACGTTAATATTGCATTAAATGGGGCGAAACTTATACCAAATTGTTCCTTATTATTAGAAGTCGAATCGAGTCGAATATATGTTAAATATGTCGGTAAGCTTAAATTACGTCAATATTCGCAAAATTTAATGTTGTTTACATAAAAAACAAAATGGCCGATGTAAAAAACATAAACAATCGGTTCATTTTGCGAATATTGACGTAATTTAAGCTAACCTACAACATATATATTCGACTTCTAATTATAAGGAACAATTTGGTATAAGTTTCGCCCCATTTAATGTAATATTAACGTTTAAAAAGATTAATTAAAAAAACCTTTTTTTTTTTTTTAAATTTGCCTAGCCAACGAAGTGCCTAAAATCATGCAAAAACCATAAACATTTTAACAAGAAACAACCTGTCCGTTGTCATGAAGCATTTTTGTTTTGCTATGAAACATTGCAAGACAAAACTTGTAGAAGACATTTTATTTTTCTGAGTGAAACCAAAGGATTAGCATATGCGATCTAATTACAAGGTAGGTGAATAACCGGTTAATTTAAATTGTATGATTTGATTACATACCTTGGACCAAAATCAAGAGTTCATCCTCCATTGTATACAAAACGTGGCACCAATTTCGTGACAACATCATCTGACCATGAATTGCGTATGTTTCGCCTGAATGCATGCATTGGAAGCAGATGGTACAGTATGATTACTAAATGAAATCTACCAAAGCTACTGAATTTTTCTAAGGGTGTTGAGTTTGCAATGGCAACCCTATATAACTCAGCATTGCCAACTTAACACTTACAATTCTTTCCCTTCCATCAAAAAAATTTGATCGAAATAACTTTATATGTAGAAATTTCCAGATCGTGCATCCCCCTAACCCTAACCTGACAGGCTGCGTGTTTGTACAAGTTCAAAATTCCATTCGATTTAAAAAACTGGGATCCCAGGTAAAAATATTTTCTCTATGGTGTAAATACCTACAATGCTCTCCACGTGATGAATAAGGTGGATTTTCAAGTTAAAAAAACAACAAAATACCATGATTGACGTAATCATCTCTCACCGCCTTCTCATAAGAAAAAAAAAATACAAAGTAACAAATAAGCTCAATGAAATATATCGAATATCAAAAAAAAAAAAAAAAGGTGGTGCACACTGCATTTCCTGTACTATCCAAATCGAAATGAGCTGTCATTTTTAATTGAGATTTTTTGCCAAATATTAAAATTAATGTTATTATTACTTTTCTTTTTCAGACGCATATTTTAAATTTCTCGGCAAATGCAGAAAAAAAATTTCGTAAGGGGAGAAAAAAACCTGTTACACTTTTGAAAATTCACTGAAACGGATCAAATAAGTTTCTTTTGATAGAGTTTAACGTATCATCAAATGAGCCACTGTAAATTGATAAATTTGCCAATGTCGTTCATAAACGCAAAAAATCGTTCAAGTAAAAAAAATGTCGACGTTGAAATTTTTTTCAAGGCCGAAATATTTATTCACATTTTAGCCGTGACAAAATGGGTCTCTTTTTTCGAATTTTAACGAGGCATTTATCAATCATCGAATTTTATTTTTCTTTTTGTTGTCGCTATGGCGTTAACGAAATGCAGCCCCTTATGTTTCGCGTTAGAAAGTGTTGGGACTTCTCATGAAAACTGAGCCAAAAATTATTTACGTTGACAAGGCCATGTTACATTCCAAGGTCATTTATTAATTTAAATAAACACCAAATATTTTCTCCAACATTAAAAATATTTTTTTTAAAAAAAGAGCTTTTTCCAATATGTAGCGCAGATTTTTTTTTTTTTTTTTTCAAATTCTTTAAAATTTTTTACAGTAAGGAAATCCAAATTTTTCACAAAAGTTTTAATAATTTAGCAATATAAAGTTGTAACGAAAGCAATACAGCAGTATTTAATTTATTGATCCGGATATATTGAGGTAGCGATTCGTTATTTAAAGGTTAAAATTTTAGAAAGCACGTAATAATTTGTTGATTCCCCATAAAGATATTCTGTAAATGTGAAAGAGGTTAGCCCCTTTCGGCTACGGGACTGACCAAGATAAATTTTAAAATCGCCTAGTCCATATAAACAATTGTATTATTTAATTTAGCGTATTCCTTTGTTACATCCTCGAATTTTCAGTGCAAGTTTCAAATTGTCTGAATTGTATGGACAGCCGGAAAATAATTTCAAAAGAATTTGCGGTTGAAAAACATTGATCTTGTTTTCCAGGTTCGCAATTACTTGAAACAAGTTGAAACTTATACTAAAAGTTTCAGGATTCACCGAAAAAGTTCGTCAAGTGCCTAAAATTTGGATTTTTTCCTAGTAAATAGAGTATTAGGCAAAACAGTCATTCTTTCCGGTATTCACTAAAGCCTACTTTTGATATCTTATTAAAAACACAGCAATAATTAATAGTACCATGAAAATCATTCCTGTTGCTCACTCAAGCTTATGAATACACGCAAAAGGGTTATTTAAAGTAACTTCTTCCTTTTTCTTAAGTTTCACTTCTTACCACTGGTCATCATTCCTCGGCTTCAAATATTCTTAAAAATCTATATAACATCTTTCCTCTGATTTAGAAAATTTAGACCTCTCAAAATACAAACATTCAGCTGTCATTTGTGAAACACCTTTTTTTAACAAAACAATTGATCAATATCTACTGCATCAAAGGTCGAAAAAAAAAACTTCATTATAAAGAGAAAAAAAACATATAATAATTCCAAAACCAATGACATCGGAACCTTGAGATCGGCTTTTTTTAAAAAAATTTCCTTTAAAAGCGACTGCGACAAAATTAAAAAAAAAAAAAGAACACTGACTTTAATGAACTCCTAATCGAAATTTTTCTGGTTCCTCTCTCTGTTAAAAAACCTGTCACAAAAATTAAATTTAAAAAAAAGTTCTAAACATTCATTGTTAATTAAATCAACAATTTTTTTAAGGCATTAATTCATAATGAAAGGTGCGTATAACATGAAAATAATAAAAAAAAATACTGGCTTTTTTGTGTGATTTCATTTTTGGCATTCTACATTATTAATGGAACCATTAATTATCGCAGGTACTTTTTACAACTGAAAAAAAAAATTGTAATAAAAAAATAAATAAACTTAGTTTTTCAGGTTAAAATCGTTCGATAAACGAAAAAAAAAAAAAAACCATAACTGAAAATATAAAACTTTTTTACAAAAATAATAAAATTTCTTTTTTTTTTTTTTTCCTTTTTTTCACGAATTATGTAAGACTAGTTAACCTGGGGTAACATTGTAAAAATAATTCGAGCACTTTTTTTTTCTTAAATCAACGTAGCATTCAACAATTTTTTCGACAAAAAAAAATAGCATTTCGTGCTTGTTTTTTCAATCCCCCTTCGCAATGAAACTTCTAAAAAAAAAAAAAAAATTCAGTGCGTAACCAAAAAAAAAAAATTAAAGAAGCTTCAGCAGAGCGAAAAAATTTTTTGATATGCAATTTTTTTATAAATCGACTTTTTTTACAGCACAGAAAATTCGACGAAGATATTTTTTAATAATATTATTTACATAAATTATATTTTCAAAATCTTTTTTTTATCTTTTTTTCAATTTTTTTTTTTTTTTTTTTTTAGAATTTTCCTCAGCTTTTTTTTTTGGAGTTTTAAAATTTTCATTATCAAAATAATATCGGTTTGTTTTTACACTGTTCTGCAACATAAGCTGTAAATCTTTTAACGAATTTTGGATATTCCCTCTTGTAGACTTGTCTCAGTGCTGCGGCTGGAGCCCATCCTCCCGGATTAACTAAAAAAAAAATAAATAAAAATAAATTAGGTCAAATTATTTTCCAAAGGTCGAAATGACTAAACAATCAAAGACTGTTATCAATTCATATTAATCAAAGCTAAGTAAGAGTCGTCGAATCGATAAGAAAAAAAAAAGAAAGAATTGGTTTACTTACTGACTGAACAATAAGTTATTTTACATCTTAAATTATCCCTGGTTATTTCAGTCCCATTTTTCGGAGGATCTACGAAAGTCTGACATAAGAGGCACACAGTCAAATATATCCTTACAGTCTTACCCGTATTTGCCTGTAATTAAATTAAAAATACATTTTGATTAATCAACTGTTAAATCTAATCAATTGCTTCAAATTTTTTTTTTCTAAAAGAGAACCCGGATATTCGAAATTTTTAAACGGAGTTTTTTTTGTTCGTCCCAACTTGCACAATCGACAGGTGACGTGACTTAAAAAATGACGAAACAAAAAAAAAAAAAATCTTCACGTACACTAAAAATTAATTCCCGATAAAGACTTCAGCTCTATTTAATTATCTCGATCTCAATTTTCATTTTTATCTACTTTTGTTAAAAAAAAGTAATAATAAAACTTACAGGAATTTCAGGCAAATCAACCGAATGATTTGTCACAGTCCATATGTCGTGCCCTTCGGGGTCGCTTTCATTTGGAACGGTTTTTATATGAGACCAGAATATCGCATCTCTTTGAGAGGCAGGCCAAATCCTTCTATGCACTTGATAAAAAACTAATGTGTTTTTATCGATTTTTTCTAAAACTGTCGTGGAGTCCAGAGTAGCTGCAAAAAAATAAAAAATAAAAAATAAATAAATAAAAATAATTAGTGACTTTCAGTAAAATTCAACTGTCAATCTTCAGAAAATTTTAATTATTTTATTTGCTGCCTCACAACATTAATAATTTATAATATTGTTCTTCCCAAATCTTTTACCAATTTTTTTTGCTAACCATTCGTCATTTTTGAAAGCACCTTAAAAGTTTTTTTAATTCTTAACTTAATCCAGGCATCGAAACCATTTCGCCCAGAAAAATTCGTGACTTAGGGACCAAAAATGGTTTAAATAGTGACTTTCAGTGACCTGACGGAAGGAATTTAGTGACTTGAAATAAGTATATCCAAAATTTTTTTAACGTATTAGACGTGAGTAACTACATTCGTTATTATTTTTATCAGTTTTTCCTAAAAATTTTGGTCCCTAAAATTTTTAGCCTAACCATTTTTTTCCTAATTTTCAATTTTCATAAAATTTTTCAATCCTCAAATAAAATTTCCTAAAATGAATATTTGTCCTAATTTTTTAAATCCCTAAAGGGATTTTAGGAAATTTTATTTCAGGAATCAAAAAATTTTAGGAAAATTAAACATTAGAAAAAAAAATAGTTAGGAAAACAATTTTAGGAACTAAAATTTTTTAAAAAAATGGATTAGGAATTTATTTTTTTTTTTTTTAGAAAAAATGGTAGGGAATCTTCACAACTTTACATAAAATTATTTTTAAAGATGGCGTTTTAGTGAAAAAACCTTTCCTTGAGCAACTTTGAAAGTTGAATAGAAATTTTTTAATGCCGGAAATTTTTTTAAACCCACCAATTTATCAAAAAAAGTGACTTTTAGTGACCTTTCACAAAAAAGTGAATTTTAGTGGGAAAAAGTGATTAGTTCGATGCCTGTATAATCTGAAGGTGATAGTAAATTTGCATTCGGCCAATAAAAATCATTACCGTACACAATGTGACATTGTACCGATTTTCTGAGAAAACCTAAAAGTCTGGAAAATTTTATCAGATTCCGTCAAGCTGATATCTAATGGCCAAATTTTTTTTTTTCCTATTTTCAGATCTTTAAAAATTCCATGGTCTTCATCTAATTTCAATTGTGCAGCTCTCCTAAATTCGGTTATACTGTAGCACTTATCTTGTTCAAATTTTTAATCAGTGTTCATGTTATTGACCTCAATGACATTTATTGATTTTCATTATTTTTCAAATTTTTATAAAATGATTTTTTTTTTCTTTTTTTTCTTATTAAAATTTTATTAAAAAAATTTTCAGATGTTTAAAAGTTGCATGGTCTTCGTCTAATTTCAACTGTGCAGCTCTCTCAAATTCAATTATACTCTATTATTTATCTTTTCAAATTTTTAATCAGTGTTCCTGTTATTGACCTTAGTTATCAATGATATTTATTGATTTTCATTATTTTTCAAATTTTTATAAAGTGATTTTTTTTTTTACTGACATTAAAAAATGTATTAAATCGGATCATCTTATTCAAATTCTATAATCATTGATCTTTAATGATTACTGCTATTGATTCGAATGGTTTATTTATTCCAATGTTTTTTTTTATTAAAATTTTAACTGAGCTTTTAACCTATAATTATTATTAATGGCTATATTAATTTTTCTCCAAAACTTAATAATTTTCTGAGCTGCTTTTATATAAGTATTTAATTTTCTCAAAATCATAGGCCTATTCGCAAAAAAAAATTCAGTTTCTTAAAGCACTTTTTTTTAAAAATATTTTCTTCGAGAGTTTCAAAACATTGGTTAAAAAAATTTTTTTTTATTGGAAGCTGGCCTTAATCTACCCTTTAGACCACACAAGGTATCCAAATGAGTTACCGGTATGTCCTGTTATGTCCGTCAGCCAAAATAGCAGTAACAATCAGCATTAAATCTTTATGAGAAAAAACTATTACAAAAAACATTTATTTTTAATCATAACTGGTGCTAATAAATATTACCATCTGCCTTTTTTTTTCAAATTTATTATGTAGAAATTATTAAGAAAAAAAGCAGCAGAAAAACCTTAATTTTTTATAAGAATTCTAAAAATTGCTAAAACCTTCGACGTTACATTCCGTAATGAGTAAATCTATTTATGGCAGTCGGACATAGCACGTTTTGGTGCTAAACCTGCTCGCAACGCCATTCGAACCGAATGTTTTCCTCTAAATTATTTCTCCACTGATTTTTCTCATTTTTATATTTTTTAAAAGATACTCACTCTCCCACTCCATCCTCACACTTGGATCAAAAAAATAATGACACATTTCATGACCCGTAACACCTCGAACGACATGGCAAGCTTTAAGAGGATCCATAACCATTCCATCCACCATTTGTTCCCTTTTAAAAAGTTTCATCTCCCCTTCCTCCGCGAACAAATGCCAATCGCTTCCGGATCCGACTTCTTGGAGGGCGTACCGTATTTGCTCCGCCGTGACTCTTTCGATCTCCGGCCACAGGGAATGACTTGTCGATAAATTAGGCGATTGGGACGCTAAAATTTGTTTGGATTTCAATCGCTCCCGGAATTCCTCATCTTCATCTATTTTATCTAGGCTAGTCTCTACGGCATCGTAAAACTCCTCGTCTTTTAGTTTGCTATGAGGCCCTTCCTTAAATCAAAAAAAAAAAAAAAAAAAGACCAGTTTTAGAAAAAAAACGATTTCAGGCTTCAAGTTATTTTTCTTTTCTACGTTTCGTTTTTAATTGAAGCAACGAGGTCAAACGATGTCCGAATGATTAGGCAATTTAAGAACGTGAGATGGATCATGTTAGAATAATGATTAAACTTGACAGTTTTTTAATTCCAAATGAAAAAAAAAAGTACAAAAAAAAAAAAAAATGATTAGTCATAATAAAAAGAAATTAAAACCTACTTTGCTGGTCATTAGCAAATAATGATTCTCATGAATGCGAACTTCATGTAGATGAATTTGAGCAAGCGAAAACAGGAATTAAATATGACGGTTTCAATTGATATTTATTCTTTATCAGTGACATTTCACCCTGAGGCTTGTAGAAGCAGTGAACTTGAGTTTAAGGACTTCATTCAACGGACAAAAAAAAAAAAAAAAAAAACCATTTGAGAGAAATAAAAAGCAACATTATAAATTTTTTTTATAACGAAAGCAGCATATTATTAAGCATGAGGAAAAGGAGCTAAAGTTATAACATTAATATGTCAAATTTTTTAAATTGGCCGATTGAGCATATGAAGCTCTCGAAGCTCTCAAAACCCTGGTAAAAGCTTTTTTTTAAGAAGTGATCTTGCAGCATTGAGAACAGAAAGGGGTTCAGGGGTTAAGTCCCTGATGGAGATTCATAGGTCCTACTCGAGAATGTACTATCTAATCATGTTGCCTTGCCTTAAAAAAAATTAGTTCAACTGCTCTGTGGTAACGTAGCTTCTTATACATATTCATTGCCAAAAACGGTTTCTGAAATTCTGCTATGGCCCCCCTTTTATTTTTGAATTCTTCTACAGTGGATTACCACTCGGTTACAATCATACAGTCAAAAACTGCAACAATCACAATCCCAACCTCTTCATAATCAGGAGGCAAAGCCTCTGAACCCCATGATTTTTACATTTTGAAATTTTGATTCTTCATTCCCCTGCGAAAAGAAATTATGGAAAAAAAATGAAGTACGGAGCAGAGCCTCAAAAAAGCTCAATTACCATAATTCATTTAAAGAAACGACAGCCCTAAAAATTTCCTTTAGCTATCAAAAATTGTTGCACTGGATCATTAAAAACTTATCACTAAAAGCTATAATTTTTTATTTTTTATTTTGCCGATCTGAATGCAAAATTATTAAATAGCTCAAAAAAAACTATAACGAAAGCTTTTAGGTATTGGCCCATTCAGCTCGAACTTGAAGGGTGAATCCTCAACACCTGACCTAGGCAGAAACTTTTTTTTTTTCAGTTTGTATGTAAAAATACCTGATGGATTTAAAAATAAAATCCCTTTTTCCTGAATTTCCCTAATGCAGGAAATTTTTTAAAAAATTTTAGAGTCCATCAACATAACCTATCATGGCTACCCCAAATCACCCGTAAACAAATCTTTATTGAAAACAATGCATTTAGCTCCCTAAATGAATTACATTTTTATATAAATTAAAAAGAACTCCTAATTTTTGAAATATTTTACATCCATGTCATAATGACATTTGTTAAAAGAAAAGAAAAAAAAAAAAAAAGCATTTCACCAAGTTGATTATGATCTTTTTGCATATTATGCAACAGTTCTCATGAATATGAACAATGATCTCCATTAATTCCAGTATTTCACATTATTTCATTATCTTACCTTCAAAATAATTCTATTATTATCAAAAAAATTTAAACAGTCATTTTTCACCATTTTTGAAACTAAAGCAGCTTAAAATAATTTCTGATTAGTAAACTAGTCCTCTTCCTGTATAAATAATAATCATGCCAATATTTGTAATCCCTTTTTTTCTCTCAAAATATGATTCATAATATTACATCATCCCACATCCTTTTCAGTTGCAACAATTTTTTTTAAATTTTCATTTTTCTCAAATTACTTCAATCCATTTTTTTTTTTAACATTGAAATTTTAAATCAAAAATAATCAAAAAAAAAATTTGGCGTATTTACTCACCTCAAGGTCAGGACCTCCTGTTATAACGACTTTTGACTTCTCCAAATTAATTTCCTGTTTAACAATCCTATACAACTCTTCGATTTTCCTCCTTTTCTCAATTTCTTTTTCTATTTTCTTTTTCCATAACTCCTCCTTTTGATTGAATAAATCTAAACAATGGTTCAAAGTGGTAAGTACCGCTGATGTGGTGGCTTTGAATGTGATTGCTTCACCCTTGAAATCAACTGCATGGACACCATGTTCTGGATTGAAATGGCACAAACATTTATTACCGTTTACATGGATTACATTATTATCACCCTGATTTTGGGACTCTGCAGCAACCTCAGCACACTTATCAAAGTATGTTTGCAACAAATCCATTTGATTGCATAGAATATCCTTGTAAGTATCCATTTCTGCTAGCTTTTCTCGTAGGCCCCTGCTTCTTTTGAAGCTTGAGGCTGATGTGGATGACAGCGTGTTTGACTGAAGGGAAATGGAACTGCCATGCCTCTTAAGACTGTTTTCACTTCCATAAGCTGACTCGGCTTTGTAGCCCTCCAAAACGTCCACCCAGTGTCTCCTTTCCTCCGCGGAATCCGCTCTCAGGTACCAAGTACAATCATTTAAGGAAATATCGAAACGACATTCGTCGAATTCGTGAGGTTTAATTGTCGCCTTGAACAAACTGATAGAACCGCGGCAACCGAAGTTACTATCCTCTTCAGATTTGTAATACGACAAAGTTCCGTTTTTTAACACGATGAACCTTTGCTGCCATCCGTGTATATAATTCGTCCACTTATTTAATGTACCTTGAATTTCTGACGTGTTATAACCAAATTCGGAATCTTCATCTTCGTCGCTACAATTTAAACACTGATTATCAGCCATGTTTTTAGACAATGTTTTGATTAACACAACACTAAAAATATACAGACATCATTTCTACGTTGCCAAGTTGTAGTTTCGTGTCACGTCATTGCAATGAGCGCTGGATGCGGCGAAAAATAGAACTAAAATATTGAATTTAAAGAAACTTTATTTTCATCACCTGGTCCCGAATGGCGCTTCAGTAAAAATTAGGGGAATAAATGAAAATGCAGTAAAAATTCTTTAAACAGTTAAGTACAGCGACTTTGGTAAAAGAAATAAATAAAACAAAAAAAGTAAATCAATTAATTAATTAATAAAAAAAAAAAAAAAAAAAGTGAATTGGCATTCAGATAGCGATTCAGCTTCAGCTTTAAAAGTCGCTTTTTCCAACACTACTTTTTTCGTATGGATTTAGGTTATTAATAACTATTTTGTCAATTTTAATTTTTTTATTTAGTCTTCTTATACTGCAAAAGTCTTGCAATCTTCTTATATCCAATAAAATATTGTTTTTTTTTTTCCTATTTTATTATTCGATGTGGAAAACCTGAAAATTTTTGAGGCAGAGTAATTCGGAGACTTAAGTCCAAACGAAAGGGAACATTTTTCGACCAAATTTGTACATTGATTCTACGTCGTGAGATTAAGGTTTTTTCCAAAAGTTCCACAACAAAGTCAATTTTTCATTAGATTCATAATCTGAATAAGGCCACTTTTTTTTCCGTAATTTTTGTGAAAAGTTATTTTGACTTGAGACATTTAAAACATAAAAAGATGAATTCGTTTTTTAAAATTAAATTAACAGGTGATCTACGGGACATCTTCAAAAGTCTCAAAATTCGTCTCGAATCAAGGTCGGGGTTCGATGTCGATTTTTTTGTTTGGGAACTAACAGTCCTTTTTAGAAAGAGAAAGTAATTATAATTTTTTTATAGTAAATAAAATATTTTAATAAAAATCTGGAAATTCTTTTCTTTATTTTTATCCTTTACTGTGATAAGTCTAAACGTAAACAAACGAAGCAATGTAATTTTATTATGTTTTCATATAGTAGGTAATAGGGTGGGTCGAAAATCAAAAATTTTGGATTTTCAAAATGCCTGGTAGGGCAATCGATGTAGTTTATCTGTTGCAAAAAATTTTTCCTTTTCGACTTTTTTTTAAAACGGCGTCTTAGAGTGCGCAAGAGGGTCAAAGTTTTGAAAAACTTCAAAGGTATGAAAATTCAACTTTTAGATTTTTGTGAAAAAAAAGTACCGTTTCCTATCGGATTTTTAACGTAGATTTCGAAAATTAAGTTAGTTTGCGTCTAGCTATTTCTGTTCCTGAATTATTGTAAAAAAATACGATGAAAATAATAAAATTTTAGAGTTTTAACATTTTTCTGGCGAACTTGGACTGTATCTCAGGGAACGTTCAAGTCAGGGCTGCGGTGCCGTTTAGATTTTAAACGGAATCAGAATCACTATCGGAATCGATCGCTTCAAAAGTTAAATGAAATCGGAATCGGAATCCTAGATTTTTTTCAAGCAGTCGGAATCGGAATCTGGCTCAAAAACTGGCCGGAATCGGAATCTTAATCGGAATCGGAATCGGCATCGAAAAATAATTTTGATTCATATTGAGCTAAAAAGTATTAATAAAAGCTTTTTACGATTAGTAAATTTCTGGAAATATCGGAATCAGAATCGGCATCGGCACCACTAAAATATGTTCTAATTGGAATCAGAATCGGAAACTTCAATTTTTCTTCTCGAGTCGGAATCGGAATCGGAATCAGAATCGGCCCGAAAAATATTGAGGAATCTTGGGAATCGGCATCGGAATCGGAAGCGGAACCGCAGCCCTGGTTCAAGTATTACGTAAAAACTTTTTTTCGGGTTTTTTACCCCCTCCCCCCGCCCTTCGTAAGAATTAGTAAGATTTATTGATTAGTAAGATTAATTGTAACACCGGAAATACTGTATATTTTCGGACTTTTTTCTTCTGCTACCACATTTTTTATTGTTTTGATTCTTTTCGAACCCTAAAAATTAAGAAAACGAAAAAAAGAGTGGTAGCAGAAGATAAAAGTTCGAAAATATACACGGCGGAACAATTTTTATGGCGGTGTTTCCTATGTTTACCTTAATAAAATCGCTCCACAAAAACTGTTCCACCGTGTATACATCATTTCCGGTGGCACAATTAATTGTCCAATTGTCCAATGGAGACAAAGCACCTGGACAATTAATTGTCCAATGGAGACAGAGCACCTGAAGATGGCTTCAAATGGCACAAAATCTCATCAAAAAATAAATTTTCAATTTTTGTACTTTAGACATTCGAAAAAAAAATTAAAACAAGTTAATTTTTTGAAATTAAAAAAAAAAAAAAAAAAATTCTGAACAATAAGTTATAATGGAAATTCTTACGTAAGATTTCTTAAACTTCCCCCCCCCCCCCCCCCTTTCCGCAAGTAAGAAATTGTAAGAATTTCGAGTATCCCCTTTCGGTCTTACGTAATACTTGAACGCTCCCTCAAGAGCAAAAAAAAGCTAGACAGAAACAGATTTCATTTTCGAAATCTACGTTGAAAACCCGATAGGAAACGGTATTTTTTCCACAAAAATCCAAACGTCGAACTTTCATCCCTTAATGCGATTTTCCAAAACTTTGACTTTTTTGCGCCCCACCAAGAAGCCGTTTAAAAAAAATTTCGAAAAGGAAAAAAATCTTACGAATGATAGGGGCCCTTCAAGTATTACGTAAGAATGGTTTTGGTGAATTTGAACCCCCCCGGTTGTAAGATATTTCGTTATACTTAGCTTATGGCGAAGATGGTTAATGCGAACCCTCCCTCTCCTCAAAAATCTTACGTAATACTTGAACGTTCCCATAAGCCAACGACTGCACTATCAGGCATTTTAAAATTCTAAAATTTTTGATTTTCGACCCACCCTAGTTGAGTAGATAGTAATACACTTGCTATGCGGGTTCTTATGATGGCTATAGCTGAATTATTACAATTTCGGAGTCAGGTCTATCGATGCCAGGCCGACAGCCAGCCCGGAAAGTCAAGGGAGGCGAAACGTTTTTTAAGGGGGACTCAAATTGGACCCTCTTAACATGAAAGGTAAGGAAATTATATCAGTCAAAAAAATTTACAGTGGGGCTCAAATATCCTCACAGGGTGGCTGATCCCCCATTTGCTCCCGGCTTGCTCATAAATTTTTACAAAGATGACTGTTATCTCCAAAGACAAAAATTTCTTCTATTATTAACTTCTGAATGCTATTTTCACAGATCTAAAAAAATCAAGCAGCCGCACAGTTTAGAATCCATGCAATTAATACAAAATTAAGAAAAAAAAAAAAAAATTATACAGCATTTGAAAAGTAAACAAACCTTTTACATCGTGTTCATAAACAAAATATTACGGTTTG
This sequence comes from Liposcelis bostrychophila, assembly GCA_037577465.1. Classification (NCBI taxonomy): domain Eukaryota; kingdom Metazoa; phylum Arthropoda; class Insecta; order Psocodea; family Liposcelididae; genus Liposcelis; species Liposcelis bostrychophila. The sequence goes on from CM075212.1 coordinate 12,392,974, forward strand.
TTTACTTTTACAATTCTATAATTTGTTCCACCCCGGTACTGCTCTAAGACAAAATTTTTCTTCTGCTTAAAACCATTTTTTTTTTTTTTTTCAGTTTGCATGGTCGAATATGCATCTCAAACCCCCACCGCACATACCACTGCAAACCACAAACACATATTTATTATCTTTTTATTAATTTATAAATTTTTATGCCATGCTCAATTTCACGAAAGCAAACGGCGATTGACAAGTTACGACTTTTTTCTTTTTAGCGCCTTTCATTATCAACTGTTACGTCACTGCCACGATGACTGATTATTATGTTAGAATGATTCATCCATGACCGAATACAATGTCAAACAATATTTTTGTCCTTAATTTTATTCCACCTTAAAAATTCCGAGCATTTTTTTTTTTCCAGTGGATAGTTTCTCTTTAAATAAAAAAGCTTAAACAAATCCACCTGGAAAGGATGATTCCCCATTAGGAAATTGTCAACCCTGGGATAAGAGCTAAAGCAAACTTTTCGAGATCCGGGGGATGAATTAGACGGATAAATCCCTTCATTATCAACTCGGACTCGGTCGATTCATTTATTATCTGTGAAAACCACACCCCTTCAGATGAATCCTCTTTCCGTACTTCCTACTCGCTTTCGTTTTTTTTTTCCCCTGCTCTCCTTTATTTTTATTCTTTGCGTTTTTTTAACATGATTTTTTTAGCGTCAGCCGAAAGAGAATGTTTTTCGGTGACAGGTCTTTACAAGAAAAAAGAAAATAACAAGCGGCATGATTGTAATGTATGTAAATTAAATGGACGTGTGTACCGCGATTAGAGTGATAATACTTCGGAAGGATGTTTTATTGTTTTACATTGCCTTATACTTCAATATTAGTAAAAAAAAAAAAAAAAAATCAGACTTACGCCGGACAACTGCTTAAAAACACGAATGAAACACCGTCAGCAATATGCTCTTCTTGTGCAATTTGTACCTGATGATAGCCTGCTTCCAGAACGAGAGTACATACCGTAATTTGCGTTCTTTAAATAATGGAACAAGAAAGGACAAAAAATTTTATGTCAAAATCAACATAAATCAACATAAGCAGGTCCACATAATTTTTATGTTGTTTTTGTTTTATGTTTGCCTTATGGGAGAAACAACATAAAAAATTTATGTGGACCTATTAGAACATATTTACATAATATTTTTTACTGTGTAGGCACCATCTGATCTTTGGCAGCCACCCAAAACGCTGAACGGGTTCCATCGGAACCGGTAAAGCTGGAACTGGCGCCAGTATCAGAAAAAAAAATTGTTTAATTTATTTTAAATTTTCGTTTTATTCGCTTTGGCAGTTTTTTAAATTAAATTTTAATGTGAAAATGTTTCTAAGTATGTCGGAAAACAAATATTTTAAAGAAATCAATAATCAAAATCCAAATTTCGGAGAATGAGTTAGATCAGGAGAGGGGCGCAAGTTTCTTTATGCGGATTCAAAACAGTTGCTTAAATGATTAAAAAAGTAGGATGAGAAAAGTAGGTAGGTCACGTGGCGAACGTGTCAGCACTTGTAAATTTAAAAACATGTATAAAAAAAAATTGTATTTTTATATAAGTTAGACACAATACATTAGAAGGATTCCCTACCATATTTCCTAATCCATTTTTCCTAAAACAAATTTTTTTAAGGCTTGCATTTAACTGGTCAGTATTTTTTTCAATTATTGGTCAGTATTTAAAATGATTGAGCAGTAAATTAATACTTTTCGGACAGTAAATTAACAATATTCGGGCAGTAAATAAATATTTTCCGGGCAGTAAATTAATATTATTCGGCCAGTAAAAACATAAATTGATGGAATGTACTCCCTCTGACCCGAAATAATGTGTGTGTTTCTAACTTTTAATTCCCATTTCGTGGGCGATTGATTTTTGCCGGAAGGAATGGTACCACATAACTCACCCACCAGAACACTTTTTCACGCCACCCCCCATTCCCCCGGAATTCCCTGTTTTGAAAAAAAAAATTAATGAAAAAATGAAAAAAATTGACAATTTAAATTAATTTTGCTCTCTTCTGAAGCGAAGGCAAAAAATTTTAATGATATCGGGAACGAGAGAGTACATGACCATAAACAAGAATCCCCCATGAGAAAATTTTTTGCAGTCGTCGCAACCCCCCAAAAAATTTGGGTGTCTCGACTACTAGCCAAGGGGGTAAATTTTTTAAACTCTATTAAAGGGCCACAAAAATTTTACCATGGGCGTTTTTGGGGTCGCTGATTTCAAATCTGCGATCGGTTTTCAAAAATTCAGGATGGCGGACTTTTCTTAAAAACCTTGAGTTTTTCCCACTAAAATTCGTGTTCGGGGAGATATCGGGGTCGCTAATTTCAAGCCTGGGGTCTGATGATCTAAACGTAAAATCACATTTTACTCATACTTTTAACAGAAAGGTTTTCCTGTCGAAACAAGAAATTTTGATCCTACATTACATTGTTTTCATGATAAATTTCGTGCAGGGCTAGCCAAAATTTTTTTAGAAGTTGATTTTTCTTTTAATTTTGCTACTGATCAAAATATTAACTTTAGGTAATATTTGGAATAAAGTACCTACCATTTAACTTTTTTACTGCTTAATTATTTTTTTTACCGACCATTTAATTTTTTTACTGACCAAGTTGTTACTGGCCACCAAAATACTGACCATTTATTTTTTCTACCGACCAATTAATTTAAATACTGGCCATTTAATTATAATACTGACCAAAAATTGTATTTAAATACTGACCAAATAATTTGTAGCGTTTTTTTAAATCAATTTTTCCTAAATCCATTTTTCCTAAATCCATTTTCCCTAAAAACAATTTCTTTTAATCCATTTTTCCTAAAAAAAAAAATTTTGCCTAATCCATTTTTTCCTAAAAAAATATTTCCCTAATTTATTTTTTAAAAAAATATTTTAAATTTTTTCTAAAAATACATTCAGTAAAAATAAAAAGAAAAAAGCTCTAAAAAAAGGTGTTGTGCACCAATCCGAAGCCACATTCCGGCTTTACAGGGAAATGTTGTGGCAGAACATTCTTAAATAATCCAATAACCTATGTTAATCTTGGTAATCTTCATATTAAAGAACGATCGACTGCATCTTGCTTTGCAACTTGGAGCATTTTTTTTCCGGCTCGGCTCGAACCTTTTTTCCCATTGCGAAATCGGCAAGCACCAGCTTGTTCTTTTAATAATTCCTCTAGGGCCCTCGGAAGGTGCTTTCTGATTGCGCACAGGAACCGGTTATGCCAGCCTTCGGACAAATTGTTGGTTCGGTGCAAATTCCGGATTGTGGCTTCTTTATTGGTTCGATAATGCAATGTCCAAATTTTTATTAGAATAATTGCCTTTAAACAAAATTATTTTTAGGAAAATTCTTTTTCAGGAAAAATGAATTAGAATTTTTTTTTTCAGGAAAAATAGATTAGGAAATTTTTTTTAGGAAAAATGGACTAGGAAAATTCTTTTTTAGGGTACAAATTCACTATGGAATGTTGGACCAAAATGTTGGACCTGCTTGATGTACCAACATGTTAGGATGCAAATTCACTATGGAATGTTGGATCAACATGTTGTACGAGCTTGTTGGACCAACATGTTGACCCATCTTGTTGGACCAACTTTGTTGCTATTAATATGCAAATATATGTTGGTATGTAATGTAAATAATGTAAACGTATTGTAAGTTGGTAATTTTTTTAAATGTGGTTTATATGTTGGTTTATGTTGGTCCAACTTGTTGTACCAACATGTTGGATCAACATTCCATAGTGAATTCGTACCCTTAGACAAAAGAACGAATCAACTATTGCAAAATTTACTCTTACGCCGAAATTAGTACGGAATTATGATCCAACAAGTTGGTACAACATGTTGGTCCAACATTCCATAGTGAATTTGCTCCCTTAGGAAAAATATATACGGGTCGGAGTGGTGACTTGTCCATGTAGCGGTTTGGCTGTTCAATGAAGTTAAGCAGCATTGATGCGGGCCAGCTTCTGGATGGGTGACCGCAACGACACTCTTCCCCTCTGGCGGGGATGGCGGGAACTTACAAATGCAGTCATCTTAACCTCACTGTACGAGTTGGTTGTCGTATGCCAGAAAAGAACAAAAAAAATTCCTGAACTGCGCAAGCAGTTAATAGAAAACGAATAGGCCTGCGAAAACAGTTAGTAGAATACAGAAAGAAAAAATCATTCAACTCTTCGCCATGAACAAATCGTACCGCCAAAGACTTTTTTCCTAAAAACAAATATTAAACAGATAGTCTTGCTAAATCATAAACTCATCTTGATTAAAGAAAAAATATATTAAGAAATTTTCTTTTTTAGGAAAAATAGATGAGAAAAATTTTTGTTTAAGAAAAATGCATTAGGAAATTTTTTTTTTTCATAGGAAAAATGGATTATGAAAATTCTTTACGAGAAAAAATATATTTGGAAATTTTTTTTTTCCTTTTTTTTTGGGAAAATAAGCAGGGACCCATTGGAAGTCAGTTGAAAAAAAAACTCACTTCAGATTTTTAAAATTTAAGATTTTGATTCTAATATGAAAAGTTATAAATTTAAAAAAAAAATTTTTTTTTTCACTGTTTATTTCTATTAATGTAATGTAAAGTAGTGGACAAAAAATATCAACGATCATTTTTTTCACTTGCACCTTTGGAATAGGACAGTAACAATCGCAAAACATACCGATGTTTTTTTTAATTTCGAAAAATGGAGCTCCCTCTTAACTATAGTCATGACCCAACCGGGCCAGTAGCCAGAACGAAGAGCCAAGGGGGCAATTGGGCTTGTTAAGGGGGTAATAGGCCTTCATTCCCTATACCTGTCATTTTTAGCCAATATACAACGGGGGGGGGGGGGGGGGGGGCACCAAGACAAGACCCGCCTTGGTTACGGGCCCGGACCCAACCTTCAAAGTGAAAGGGATTAACGAACTAGAAACTCTGATAGAAAGAATTTTGGAACATAATAAAAATTAAGTCAACTGAAAACCGGTTGATTTCTATCCAGAAAAAGAAAGGAAAACTCAAGTAAAATGCCATAGGCCTCTAGCCCGTAGATGGAGTTGTACCACCGGCTCTTTCATTTCAGCTCCAAATATTTAGAGCTAAAGTTCAGCATTTAAATGCTGTCGCTGTCGCTGGAAAATTCTCTGTCTCTGAATATTATAGGAAACCTAAAATTAACTGTATGTAAAACTAAAAAATACTTCTTCCACAATATTCTTTTTCTCCTTGTAACAAGAGAATTTTTCTTTTTTTTTTTTACTGAAATAATAGAAATCGATTCGCAGGAAGCTTTAATTCCTGGCAGGGGGTAATCATTTTACCGAATCTTCGGAAAAAGTAAAGTAAAAAAGATCAACGTTGTAAATGCAAGAGGCGCAGAGAGGAGAGGATTTGAAACCGACAGCGGCACTGTTCCACAAAATGATAAATTCGCAAATAAAATTAAACCCTAACATGACTTGCCTTCCCGTTTGCAAAACAAAGCGTGCGGAATTCATTTCGAAACGGATTTAAAGCGTCTCTTAAATTCAAGCTTATATCTCAAACTTTTCCCGACTTAACTCTGTAACTCCACCCCGCGCAAAATAATTGGAATTCTCCAACTGGAACATGGCTGCACTCTGCGATATGGCCTCCTGTGGGATTTCCACCGAGCTTGGTAATTATAAAATGTTATTAGGATTTGCGAGTATAACAGTCGCGTTTCAAAAGAAACGGAATCTACGTCACGTGGTTTTGCTTTTCCATTAGCGTAGCTTTTTCTGCTATACCGAAGAAAGGAAAAAGTATATTATTATATTTTTTTCGTTTTGGGAATGAGACCGCAATCACACCGGCAGCTGAGACATATTAATAAAATGAACTGATTCAGTTCGAACTTGTTGGAACATGACAGAAAATAGAATGTCAGCAGCAACTCATAAAAAAAAGAAGCTAGTTTTGTCAAAATTTCAAGCTATACACCATGGCAAAAGCGGATCCAGGATTTTTTTGGGGGTAGGAGGGGAAAAGGAAAGCCAAAAAATGGGCCTTAAAAGCTTAATTTTATAAAGTGTAAAATTAATCATTCAAAATGGTATATTGTTAACCTAGGGAGGAAAAAGTCATTTTCTCCACTGATCGCATGCGCGGAAAGTGGCTCTTTCTATTTATGAGTAACGAAATAGATATTATCCCAAGGGCTAGGCAAAGGAGTTGTTTTCCAAACGGGGTGGGCGCTTTTTGCCACACGAGAGGCGAGCGAAGCGAGCCTCGAGTGTGGCTAACGCCCACCCCGTTTGGAAAACAACTCCGTTTGCCTAACCCTTAGGGGTAGCTATTTTTCCCAACGAGTGATGAAAACCACGGGATTTTTTGAAAAATTTAGGATGGGAAACGGCAGAAAACCTTTGAAAAATGTGTAAAAAAAAAAAGTTCTTGGTGTCGTTTTAATGCGGGTGAGGCTTAAATGAATTGATATAAAGTTGGAGTGAAGATTTTCCCCTCCACAAGTGCGGAGTTGACAGAAAAAAAAGTCATGTGTACGTTGTTAAAGAATGAAAAGTTTTGGATAATATTAAAGATAAAAATTTATATTGTTCTTTTTTAATCTTTTTCCGATTTTAATTAACTAATTTGGAGTTCTAAGTTATTTAACGTTCTTTTTTTTTCATCAATATTGCACATAGTGAACATAATCTTAAAAAAAACAAAAACAACTCCTCGCACGCATAGTCGTTTTCGCATCAAATCTCGTGTTTCGCTTATGGAACAGATTGAAGTTACGATTCGTTTTGCAGATCGTAGTAGCAGATTTCTTTTTTTTTTTTTTTTCACAGAAACTTTCGTTAGAATTCGTGTTTCGCCTATGTCAACCTTATAGGCAAAGAACATCTTTATTTCAAACTGAACAGCCGTTTAAATATACTCATAATATCTCAACGGGACGAAATTTTACGTGGGGAAAAGACGTACTTTGACCGCAAAAGTTAGTCAGTTAAAATCCTATTTTTCATCATGAGTTGGGAAAAAATATTTTCATTACTCAGAGTAAAAACACTCGTCTTTCAAACATAGTTCTTACTACTGTTGAAAACCGGTTTTAACAAGAGACCCTGAAGCAGGGTAAATATTTCACTTTTCATCCCGCACACTCACTCTTCAACCCGGGAAAGAAAAGTAGGCTCAACTTTTCTGTTTTTGTTTTCGATGAAAGCCTAGAAAGACGCGTGCCCATTACATTAAAAGTATAAACGGAGTCTTTTTATGATCCCACTCGAATCTGTAATTCGTGACAACTCGGTATCGTTCGATACAGTTCGCTCAGGACGCGCATAGCAAGGAAACTAGCGGTTAATTTCACTTCGTTTCAGCACCAAGTGTTTATTTTGGATTTTCATATGGATTTAAAATCCGCACAAATAAAATCCGCAGGACAAAGCGACTATTTACTAGCGTTGCCAACTCACATTAATGTCTTCTGCGAGTTAACTTTCCTGCTTTGTCAACAAAATAAACTTGCTAGCAGAAGGCATAATCAGCACTGCCAACCGCTGAGCCTGTATACCTTTTGTCGCCTTTTGTAAAGTCGGGTTTTAAATAAGAAGTTAAAGGGTCGGAGTGGTGACTCCTTCCGTCTAGCGGCAGAGTGATCAATAAAGTTAAGCAGCATTGATCACGGCCAGTTAGTGGATGGGTGACCACCGACACTCCCTCCCTCTAAACAAGAAATTGTAGGAACTACTAATACAATCATCTTAACCTTATTGTAAAAATAGTTCCTATCATAACTATGTTTCCGACCGCAATGTCATTAAACTACGACGAAAAATTGACAAACTCGGACCGAAAAGTCAATTTAAAACTAGCAGTGTTTCCGACCGCAATGTCAAATAATCGTAATTGGAAAAATGGTTGATTAACTAAATCCAAAAAAAAAAAAAATACAATAAAATAAAATAAATAAATAAATAAATAAATAAATAAATAAATAAAAATAAGAAATTGCAGTCCTTGAATGGACTTATTGCAGTTCTACACTGAGATACAGAATTTAAGAAGAGAAAATGAACGAAGATGAACAGATCGTATGCAATGACGATGTGGATGAGCAGTGAAAAAATTCGAGCCCTATCCCAGACTTGAACCCAGACCACTCCTCGATTCGAAGTTCTGGTCTTTAAGTCGAGTTAGAAGCCCGCGTCTAACTGCCGTGATCAGCGAAATTTCACCTCAAGTTGTCGGTTTACTTTGACGAAAGGCGGGCGTCAAAATTAAAAAAAAATTAATAAGTAAAATAAAATAAAGTTTCAATTAGTTAATAGCGTTTAAGCGTTTAAAACAATTAAAATTGTAAAAAAAAATATTTGCAGAAAACTTTTAAGTGCGAGTCTCGACGCGCGTCTTTTGAGAAGGGAAACGACACTTTTAAGGTAGGCCTACAAGATATTTAAACGGTTTACATTTTAATAGCTTTCGCGATTATTAGAGAATAAAGCTTTGAATAATTACATAAAACCGTTTTATTTCAGTAATTGCCTAGGACTTCATTAAATTTAAAATATACTGTCTATCAATTTCAGTGTCAGTATTTATTGGAATCGGAGGTGTTGGCTGGCATGTTCTTTTAAGAGGAGGCTTCACGGAATACTGAAAAAAATGGCTTTTATGTCTAAAACCCAATTTACGGGGAAAAAATTCAAATTTTAGGTATCTAACGGACTTTTTCTTGATATGTACTTTCGGTACCAGTTTTAACTTGTTCCAAGCAAATAAAAACCAGGAAAACAAAATTAAAGTTTTTCGACCGCAATATTTTTTGAAATTATTTTTCCGCCGCCCATAGGGTGCAAATTCACAATGGAATGTAGACCAACATGTTGGTACAACAAGTTGGACAACCATGCAGTACCAACTTAATGTACCAACTTGTTGGACAAACGAACGGATCGACTATTTCAGAATTTATTGGAAAATTATGTGGAATGTTGGTCCAACAAGTTGGTACAACATGTTGGTCCAACATTCCGTAGTGAATTTGCACCCATACATTCCAGACAAGTTGAAACTTGCACTAAAAATTCCAGGATATGCCAGAGGAGTTCGTTAGATATCTAAAATTTGGGATTTTTCATCGTTAATTGAGTATTAGCGAAAACCGCCATTCCTTTCGGTATCCGTGAAACCTTCTCCTAAAAAAACTGTAAAAGAAAAAAAAAAGTAATAAATAAAGATTTAAATCCTCTTCTCAATAAATACTAATTTCAATTAATCTTTCGGTTTTTAAAACCAATTTAAAATACTTTTTTTTTCCTCATTTTACCAAACGAGAGACGATGCTGTCAATTTAAACAACTTTAAAATAAGATGAGAAAGAGAGAGAAACTCGTGCACAGCTCAGATAAAATATTTGGGTGTTATTCATGTTTTCAAACTTGTTTAAAAACCTCAAAAACATTTTGTTAAGTTGAAGATAAACGACGGGAGGAAAACTGTTGGGAAATTGCTTGTTTAAAATCGGAAAGAGCGACGCATGAGCGTCGCCGGAAAAAAGCTTAACGCCACGCCTGCTTCCTACCCTCATTGGTTTCATTTATAATTCGTTCAACTTTTCATTGGTCACAGATAACGGATTCGCTGGAAATGCCTTTCTGATATCCCCTTCGACCTTTTTAAACAGCAGGAAGCAACATGTGTTAGTATCATCGAACCTTGTGTGTCACATAAGTGCGGGATTTCCACTTTCCGCTGTTTTTTTTTTAACTGATCTTATCAATATTTTTGTTCTATCGTGTGAGGTCCAATCTAATTACGATCAATTTTTTTTTTTTTCGAAAAACCGTTCGCGTGACAATTTTCGCTTGATTATTTTTCATCTCTTGTTTTTTTAAAAAAAATAAATAAAATAAAACAGGTAGCTCCGAGGGGGTCGAGTTTATCTCATTTGCGAAAATAAAGAAAAAAATTAACCTGACCATTGGCGGAGTTACGGTCCTTCAGACGTATCACTTTTTTCCTTCTTGTTACGGTAATTTTTTTGTGAGAGGTGCAACCGGTTCCGGTTATGATCCGTATGCGAAAGAATAAAGCATAAGATGACGGGTCTTAATGGCTGATCCTTTTTAAAAAATAAAAAAAAATTTCCCTCTCGGTTTAATTTTTATGTTCCGTTGTAATTGACAGTAGTTAAAAATTGCACGTCTTTAAATGATTTCACATTACCAGAAATGATTCATTCAATTATTCCTGACAATTGATTTTTTGTGCAGTATTGTTTTTTTACATATAATTTTTCGATTGCTTGAGGTAGTCTTTATCGCCTCTTCATTCAACACAGAACTAAAGTTATTATTTCCGGAGGATTTCGTTCAGACTTTTCTTTCCAAAATTAATGTTTGTTTTTTTAAAAAAAGTTTTCATCGAGTGCGCTAAGGAATTTTGATCGCCAAGGAAAAACGATGCCTCACTCAGGTAAACTTGAGTGTTTATTTTGATTTTTAATTAAATTTTTGAATTTACTGAAATTAAAACTGGAAAACAAACCTAACGGGTAACGGCGCCCTTAAAAAAATCACATGAGGCTAACTTAGGCTGCGACGATAAAGTGATGACATTTTTCGTCAGTACAGGCATCGAACTCATTTCGCCTGACTTTAGGGACCAAAAATGGTTTAAATAGTGACTTTCAGTGACCTGAAGGAAGGGATTTAGTGACTTAAAATACGTATATCCAAAAATTTTTTAAACGTATTAGACGTGAGTAATTACAGTCCTTTTATTTTTGACCATTTCATTTGTAATTTAATTAATAAAAAGACCTTACGTCATACTTTTTTATAGGAAGTCAAAAATCTAAATATAAATTAAATGATAAATTATTAATCTTTGTTGGAGAATAATAAAAATGATTGATCATTCTACATTTAAGATCAAAAGTTTCACAAAAATCACAACTTTACATAAAATTATTTTTAAAGATGGCGTTTAGTGAAAAAGCCTTTCCTTGAGCAGCTTAAAATATTAAATACAAATCTTTTAATGCAAGAGATTTTTAAAAATCCACAATTTATCTAAAAAAGTGACTTTTAGTGACTTTTCTGAAAAAAAGTGACTTTTAGGGATAAAAAGTGATTAGTTCGATGCCTGGACAGTAGGCGTTTCGGTATCAACTAATGGCTTCACGTCAATAGTCACAAATTTAACTCCATATCCTAGATAAGGTCAAGAGATATATCCAGTCGAATTTAATACGAATGAGACCTAGCAAATCCCCCTTCCCCTCAAAACACTAAATCAGATATTTTAATATTTAGGACTTTTTTCCCCCTGAACAATTTTTAAATTTGTGTCACCTTAAACATTCCATTTTTTCTCTCTCGTCAGTTAAAATGTTAAATTTGCTTTTGAAAATGAAGTTACATACAGTATATTGATAACCGTTTTTTTTAAAATGTTTTTTTCCATCCCATCTGAGTTTAAAACATCACCCTTTTCGCTGCGGCCCCTTAAAAACTTGTAATGTTATAGGCAGTTGCCTATTTTTCCTACTGTAAAGTCCGACTCTGGATTTGTATCCAAAGCCGGGTTTTAAGATTTTTGCTATAACTCAGAAAGTTTAGAAATATGGATTTAGAAGATATAAAAAGCCAGTGCTGCAATTCCCGATTAATTTTTATTCGGAATCGGAATCGAAATCGGAATCTGCTATTTCAAAAGTAATTGCATGGAATCGGAATTGAAATCCGTGCTTCTTTGAAGAAATAGGAATAGGAATAGGAATAGGAATCGGAATCGGCATCCAAAAAAATAGTTTTAATTCAGATTGACTTAAAAAGCACGGAAATACCGCTATTACAGTTATCAATTTTTGGTTGAAATCGGGATCAGAATCGGAATCGGCATCGCTAAAATATTTGTTAGTTGGAATCAGATTCGGAATCTGAAATTTTTTTTCACCTTTCGGAATCGGAATCTTACTCATAAATAGTCAAGGTTCTGCGGAATCGGAATCGAAATTGCAGCCCTGTAAAAAACTGAGAATGATCTTCGATTAAACGTCATGCAACACATATCATAAAAACATATATTTTTATACTCATTCTTTGATACCTAAATCGCTCTTCTCGGACCCTTTAAAAAACCTGAACCACAATTAAATGGTTCAGGTTGCGTGCCATTCAGAGATTTTTTTCACATTTTAATTTTTTGGATCAGTTTTTCTTGCAGGGAAAAATTTTTACTGTTTTAAAACCAACAATTTTCATTTTTATTCTCTTTCTGTTCTATATTTAACTCCTTTTCCCCGAAAGATTTAAACTCAACAAAAAACATTTTCTCAAAAACTAAATTTCTTTTCTAAATTTTCTTGCATAGTTTTTTTCCCAAGAAAAATTATATTCCTCTAAAAAGAAAACTTTAAATTTTTTAGAATGATTTTCAAGAAACAAATCTTAGCTTAGGTATAATCAGAAACATTGTTTTCGTGGGACTTTAAGCATGGAAAACTCAGTTTTTTTAAAAAGGGATTCACACAAAAAGCCTGACTTTTTTTTCGAAGTTAAGCAGAACCTAGTTGCACATCAGCTCATACAGTTATATCGATAACGACCATTAAAATCCTGTACAAGAATTTCAAAAATACAAGAAAAAAAAAAAAAAAAAAACTTTTCTTATAATAGTATTACAGGTTCCTTGTGACATCACTGCAGGGTGATATAATCTCGAGTATTGTGTGATAGCATTACATGATCGATCAAATAAGTCCGCTTTTAACATGAGCCCTTTATGAAAATTTTTTTAATTCTTCACCGAAAATGCCCCAAAAATTCCCACACATTAAAATCTCATTTCCATACAGAGGACTAAGAAATTTTCCCGGGACTTACAATTCGCGAAACTACGGAAAATTCCCGAAAAAAGCTTTTGGAGAACCCAAAATTTTCTCAGATAGAACTTATAATATTTGTTGCGCTTAATTTTTTTAAATCCACTCTAGAGCTGATCCCATTGATACATTTTAGGTAAAAATCGATATTTATTGACTTAAGAAATTGGATCTATGAATTTTAACATAAATAACGTATAAATAGTAGACATTTAAAAACTAGGATAGGAATAGCTTTAAAATTTTTTAAGAATAGAGATTCCAAATTCCCGACGTTTTTTCATTCCCGGGAATCGGGAATTCCCGAAGAAAGCTTTTTGGAGAACACAAAAGGGTTCGGTTAGCTTTCCATTTCTCGGGAATCGAGAAATTGACACACCTAAATTCCCGGGAAAGCCGAGAATTTATTAGAAGGCGAAAAGAAAATAACCCTGATTTCCTATTTTGGGAAGTAAGTTCGAAAATAAGCGGACCCACGTCGAAAGTTTTTTTTTTCATGTTGTTTGAAGGGCAAGCTTTAGGCAAATTATGAAAAAAAAAAAAAAAAAAAAATGCTGATTTTTATAACTCTTTTTCTGAAACATTTATATGATAAACGGTCAAAAAGTTGATAAAATTGATATTATTCCCGTTCCCGGGAAAAAGCTTGTCGATCCCGGGAATCGGGAATTATCGAAAATGAGAAAAATTCCATTTCCGGGAAGCGGGATTCCCAACTGGTTAAGAAAAAATGTTACCGGGAAATTTTTCGGGGGAAAAAAAAACTCGGGATCCCGGGAATTCCCAGGAGGAATCTCTAGTTAGGAAATAATAATTCAAAAAATATATATATACTCAGGTAAAATAAGGAATAAAATGCCGGAAAATTCGTTAAGAAATCATTTATAATCATTTTCGGAGTAATATAGATATTTGAACCTTCTAAGTTTAAAGGCACAATTTATGAATTTAAGGATAAATATTTTTCATGTTTAGAGCCAATTTTTTTTTTCCGGAGTAACTTTACCAGCAGATTAATATTCTATCGCTAATATTGTTTTCCTCACTTGAATTTACACCATGAATTTTTTTTAGGGTTTGCATCTCATTTTAATTTTATTAATTAATAAAAAAAGCAGGAAAAAAGCACAAAGACAAGCCCGTTTGAAAAAAAGCATGATTTTCACAGGGAAAAAAAAGTAATTATAACAATTTTGAAATCTAATAATGAATTAAAAGATCCACATTACCATTGGTCATTTGGAGGCAAGATGTTTTTTTAACACGCGAAAAGGTGACTAAATTATCTATACATCAGTAATTTATGTTGTTAGTAAACTCCCACTCATGTGGGAAGACACAAAAATGAAATTTACCGGATTACTCATTAATATGTCGTATAGAGATAGAGTTAACATAACCAAAACGATCGAGCGAATCAAAATTTTCATCCTACAATTGAGAGGAATCCTCGTGTTCCGTCAGCTGTGACGGTGTGGTGGAAAACGAAACCGCGATTCGGGATTTTTTTTTTTTTTTTTTTCAAAAATAAAAATTTTCCTTTTCCATAAGCTTATTTGCTTTTTTTATTATTTATTTTAATGGTGGCTATCCCCATAGGGTGTAATCATGCATGCGACACTCCTGGACAGTGTCACGGACAACAGCGTATCTAACCAAAAGATCATAGGTCGACATCGGTGTAATTTTTTTTTCGCGGTTTCTAAACTCCCCTTTTTTCCTCCTATTATGAATTCTTGATTACCGATGAAATTGATTTGATCTACGACCAAGTCCTTGCATGTCCTTTTTTTTTCGAATATTTTTTTTTTTTTCCTGCGCCCGAAAGGTTTACCAGTAAATAACGATTTGGCGTGATGTGGTCAAGAAAAAAAAAAAAAAAAAAAAAAAAAAAAACCCGTTGGATTTTTATCCACCGTGACACATTGTGGAAAATGTCAAAAGTGATACACATCAATCGTTCTGGTTCATTTCGTGAATTATCGTTTTACAATTTTCCCTGTCATCTGATTGTTAATTTTTTTCGAAATTAGTATTCGTGGGTAATAAAATTCATTTTTTTTCCTGTTTATCTTTTTTTTTTTTTTTTTTTTTTTAGGGCAAGCTGGGGTTAACCAATTGGGAGGTGTTTTCGTCAACGGGAGACCCTTACCGGATTATGTGAGGCGACAAATAGTAGAACTTGCCTTGATGGGAGTCAGGCCCTGCGATATTTCGAGGCAACTTTTGGTGTCTCACGGGTGCGTTTCTAAAATCCTTACAAGATTTTACGAAACGGGTTCTATTAGGCCTGGATCTATAGGAGGAAGTAAAACTAAGGTAAGAGTAAAGACGATCGATATCAGCAAAACAAGCAAAAACCAATTAAAGGGCTTTAAAAATTGAGTGGCCATCAAACAGCAAAAATTTTTATTAAGATTCAATTAAATGTAAAAAGAGGGTTCATGTATTTGAAAGTGGGATCTAAAATTTTTTCCCTAATTTTCAAATTTCCTAAAATTTTTTGATTCCTAAAATAAAATTAACTAAAATGAATATTTTTCCTAATTTTTAAATCCTTAAAAAGATTTTAGGAAATTTCATTTTAGGAATCAAAAAATTTTAGGAAAATTAAACATTCGAAAAAAAAAATTGAAAAACAATTTTAGGAACCAACATTTTTAGAAAAATGGATTAGAATTTTTTTTTCTTTTTTTTCCTTAGGAAAAATGGATTAGGAATCTATTATTTTATATATATTTATTTATACTACAAATAAATCGATTCCGATGCTACTCTTTTCTTTCTAACATTTTTTTTTTTGCTATCTTTTTCTCATTCAACTTAATACTCATTAGGGATTCCCTACTATTTTTCCTAAAAAAATAAATTCATAATCCATTTTTCCTATTTAGAGAAAAAAAAAATTTCTAATCCATTTTTCTAAACATTTTGGTTCCTAAAATTGTTTTCCAATTTTTTTTTTCTAATTTTTAATATTTTTAAAATTTTTTGATTCCTAAAATAAAATTTCCTAAAACACCTTTACGGATTTAAAAAATATTTATTAGAGGAAATTTCCTTTTAGGAATCAAAAAATTTTAGGAAAATTGAAAATTTTAGGAACCAAAATTTTTAGGAAAAAATGGATTAGGAAAAATAGTCGGGAACGCTCATTAGGATACTATTCAACTAATCAACACTTTGATGAAAATAAACGACCGAGTATTAAAGTATAGTACTTCTAAACTAAAAATTAGCACTTTGAAGTCAAATTAAGATCTGTGGAAAATGATCTTGGAAAACTTCACAAGAAAATATTTCAGCGAATACCGAAAAAAAAGGCTGTTTTGTCCATTGCTCGATTCACGAGGAAAAAAATCCACATTTTAGGTGTCTGACGAACTCTTTTGGTGCATCCTGGAATTTTTAGTGCAAGTTTCAACTTGTCTGAATTTTATATAAAGCCGGAAAATGATTTCAAAATATTTTGCGGCTGACAAGCATTGATTTTGTTTTCCGGGTCCGTTTTTTACTTGAAACAAGTTTGTTGTACTAATTGTACTCAAAATAAAAGAATAAAGCCTTGTCTCCACTTGAGGAGGCTTCACGGAATTCGAGAAGGAATGGCTGTTTTGTTTAACACTCGATTTACGGGGGAAAAAATCGAATTTCAGGTATCTAACGAACTCCTTTGACTTCTTCTTGTATTTTTGGTACAAGTTTCAACTTGTTCCAAGCAAACAAAAACCAGGAAAACAAAATCAAAGATTTTTGACCGCAATTTTTTTTGAAATTATTTTCCCGCCGTCCATACATTTTAGACAAGTTGAAACTTGCATTAAAATTTCCGGGATATATCAGAGGAGTTCGTTAGATACCTCAAATTTGGATTTTTTCATTGTGGATCGAGTATTCGACAAAACAGCCATTCCTTCTTGTATTCCGTGAAGCCTCCTCTTAATTCTATGATCCGGATTAATTGTACCCCGTGTTTTATCCGAGCGCCGGAAATAAGGCCACTTTCATCGTTTTCCAAAAATTCATTAAAAATTTAGTTTCCCGGACACTGAAGTTAATTTTTTACGGTTTAATTAACTTTAAAGATTATCTACCATTTTTCCTAAAAAAAATTTCTAATCCATTTTTTCTAAAAATTTTGCCTCCTAAAATTGTTTTCCTAACTATTTTTTTCTTAATTTTTAATTTTCCTAAAAGTTTTTGATTCCTAAAATAAAATTTCTTAAAATCCCTAAAATGGCGTTAGGAATTTAAAAATTAGGAAAAATATTCATTTTAGGAAATTTTATTTTAGGAATCAAAGAATTTTAGGAAAATTGAAAATTAGGAAAAAAATAGGTAGTTAGAAAAAAAATTTTAGGAACCAAACTTTAAAGGATTAGGAAAAATGGTTGGAAACGAATTTTTAATTTCTTTGTCTCGAAATTTTTAAATAGGTACAAAAAATTTATTTAAACAAAACACAAAACACCGATCATGTCGTTTTTATAAGTTTTCAACTTAAAATGATTCGAATCGTACACTACTTCCGGTACTCAGATAAAAACCGAAGATACCTTAAATAAGGTTATCCAATTAATCGCAAGTGGAGACAAGGCTTAAGTCAAAAAAGTTCGTTTGGATACCTAAAATTTGGATTTTATCCCCGTAAATCGAGTATTAAGCAAAACAATCACTCCTTCCGTTATTCATTGAAGCATAAAGTCTTAAGAGGACTTTTCCAAACAAATGAATTCTCCTTAAATAAAATTTAAAAAAAAAAAAAAAAAACTTCATGAGGCACTACTATTTGAATTTTTTACCCCCGTGCTGTTTGTAACCGAAATAACGTATTAAACTAAAGCAAAAAAAAAAAAAAAAAAAAAGCGTAAAAACTTTAAACAGGGTAAAAAAAAACAATTAATTAAAATTCCCTTATCTCATTCTTCACTTTCTTTAACAACCTCTAACAGACTACAACAAGACTCATCCTGTAGGTCATACGGTTCACTAATCTGCTTTTACATTTAATTTTTGTTGATTCAGTTGTTTTAGGATTTACGATTGTTCCTTTAAACTTTTTTAATGATAAGTTTAATGGCACATATTTTTTGCTTCAGCAAAACGGTTCCATGGTGTAATGGTTAGCACTCTGGACTTTGAATCCAGCGATCCGAGTTCAAATCTCGGTGGAACCTGTCCCTTTTTTTTTCATGGGGGAGAGAATGTACCTTTAAATAGGGTAGAATTCACCGGCTGTCCCAACTATTTTCAATTATTTTTTTTACAGCATAGCGTAATATAAAGGGATGAAATAGACGCTAATGGACAATCTAGCTGAAGTTAACAGCGCTAATATTAGTTAATACTTAGCGTTCAATGTGCTTATCCTCCCAATGATGAATTTTTAAAACGCTTTGCTACTGCTAGAAAAATTCGGCAGATGCTTCACGGATAAATAAAAAAATGGAGCTAATCAATGTGGCTTAGATTGTCCCAATATTTCACTGACTTAAAAGCTTTTAAGTACGAATGCGTAGAATAAGGATGCAGTCCTATTTTGTTCTCTAAACGCTTTAGAAAAAAAAAAAGGAACATTT
This sequence comes from Liposcelis bostrychophila, assembly GCA_037577465.1. Taxonomy (NCBI): domain Eukaryota; kingdom Metazoa; phylum Arthropoda; class Insecta; order Psocodea; family Liposcelididae; genus Liposcelis; species Liposcelis bostrychophila. The sequence goes on from CM075212.1 coordinate 12,411,468, forward strand.
AATTTCGATCGACAACTTTTCAATCGACAATCCCCGATCGACAAAATTTCGGTCGAAAAAAACAGTCGAAATAATAAAAAAAATTTTTTTCAGTCGAAAATATAAAAAAATAAAAATAATCAATCGACTGGTTTTTAAAAAATAAACTCGATCGACAGTCGATTGGCGCGTAAATTTCAATCGAAAAGGAAAAAGGTTGTCCTTTGTGGGCTAGTAACTGTGTATTCTGCAGGCAGCGTTTTAAGAACAGGTATAATAGACACATATACTGTGTATGTACCTATGGTAAACATAGATAAATTCGTTTTTTTTATTTAAACATGATTTTGTAAAAAGAAAAAAAAGTCTTTTGTCTGATTTAAACTAAACAGTTAAGTGGAAATGACCGCAAACGGGATGATACACATTTGACAGTTTATTTTTTTGTTGTTCTGCATACGAAACCAAACTAAAAAATGATGGAAAAGTTAATTAAATCTTAATTGGAGAAAATTAAGCATTCCTAAGTAAAAATATTCTAAAATTGGCCAATCCCACAAACTACACAGTAAAAAATATTATGTAAATATGTTTTTAGGAGTCCACATAAATTTTTTATGTTGTTTCTGTTTATGTTTACCTTTTGGAGAAAAACAACAAAAAAAATTTATGTGGACTCCTAAAAACATATTTACATAATATTTTTTACTGTGTAAGTCCTCATAATCACGGATTTTCTGAAAAACCCCGATTAAAAAATATAACCTGCCGACTTTGGTCAGTTAACTTATGGAAGAAGAAATTTTTTTTTTTTCCAACGGTTACCGGTATCTCCTTAACCAGCGTTGGCGGTAATGGCTCAAAGTATTTTTTTAGAAAAACTGTACGTGAAAATGGCAAATAAAAATTTTAAAAATTTCATTTTAGGCAAATTGAAATAGATTTAAAAAAAATCAAAATAAGGTGTTGGACCCAGGCTTGATCTTTATCATATTGACTGATTGCCATATCATTGATATAAAAAAAAATAAATTACAAATCTTGTGTTTTTTGCCCTTCACTTTTCAAAAATACGAAAAAAACCAGTAGAGACCTTATAGTGTACCTACATAGATCGACGATTAAGCAAAACTGATTTTAACTAAGCATAAACATTTTTTAAATTTAAAGGCTTACGCTTATTCTAAAAATTATCTCGTGAAATAATAAAAAACAAGGAGAACGATAATGGGGGTGCATACGCACCCCATTATACTTTCTCGTGGCTTTATTGGTGGATAAAAGAAATTGAAATAAAGTAAAAATGTAAAAAATCAGGTTTAGTTTTTGAAAGAGTACTAATTAAACGAATTTTTGTAGAAGAAAAAAGGAAATGTACTTGGTTGGGATTCATTTGATTGATTTTTTGCGATCGGTCAACCACAAAAGTAGCTATTCTGACATTCCGAATCTGAATTTTGGAAAATTCCTTTGGATTCGGAATCCTCGACCCCAAAAATATTTTCAAAAATATGGTTAGTTTTTTGATAAGTAATCCACAAAAGCCGTTATACGGACATACAAAATTCGAATTTCGAAAAATTAGTTCCCGAATCGGAATCCTTGATTCTGAAAATAGTTTCAAAATACGTGTCATATTACGGTCGGTCATCCACGAAAACCGCTTTACAGACATCCGGAAGCTTAATTTCGGAAAACAAACTCCGTATTCGAAATCCTCGACCCCGAAAATATTTTCAAAAATGCAGCAACTTTAAACCCTATAGCAGGCACATTTTGAAATGATACATGGGTCCAACATGTTGGTTCAATACGTTGGTACAATATCTCACTTTTTTATCTCTATCTCCACGTATCATAGTAAATTTGCACCCTTAGGAGTAAAGTTTTATTGGGATAAATCAAAAAATGTTTAATATAAATGCATCTTAAGTTTTTTGAAAACTTTTCAATGCCTATCGAATAATCTTTAAAATTAGAAAAGCTTGCTTTGTTAATCTAAGTAGAATTAGATTTTGGCTGAAAAACAGAGCTGCTGCCACTTGTGTTTTTATAAAAGCTTTCAATGAAAAACGGTCCCAGTAAAACTTACAACCCTCCAATTTGGACGATGGTAATCGATTTTACTGTTCCTGAGCTAACTTATAAAATAAAAGTTGAGTGACCTTATTTCAAAAAAATTGATTTCAACATCTGTGGGACGCTAAAAAAAATTAATTTATTAAATGGCGGCACCAATATCAAAAATTAGTAAAAACTTTTTTCCTAAACATTGCATTGTGGCAAAACCTTTAACGGGAACTTTGACTTTAAACGAAACATAAATCGGACTTGACATGCAAGTTTTTCGAGTTTTCAAAAGATTGGTCGGTAAAATTCGAGTATTCAAAAACAAAATGGAACTTTCAGCTGAAAATAGTTTCCACCAAAGAAGTTTGAGCTTTTTCAAATCTCCTCTTAACTCATATAGCAATATACGACACTCCAAGCACAAATGAAATCCCGTAACTAATATTTTTGGATTTTTTGTAATTGTCAAAAGCAAAGTATTTTTGATTAAAAAAACTTGAGCAATATTCTACGATAGTTTGAAAATTGTTGACCTGTCAATTCTAAGTTCTTTTTTTTTTCAAATGTCTTAATCTTTAAATTTAGGAGTAAGATATTTTGGGATTACTGTAACATTTTGAAAAATTGAAGAGTTTGGTTGCGAAATTTCATAGGTAAAAAAAGCAGACTGCCCTCGGTCTCCCATTTCTTAAATGATTTAATCGCCGAATCAAAACGGAGCTGGACATTTTCACCTGACATGTTCGAAAAAGCGTCATTGCTTATGTAGAGCGTGTCCTACATATTAAGCAAAATGTTGTACAGGCGTTTATACAAAAGTCGATTCCCAATCATTTCTTTTCGGGAAAAATTTTTTAAATGCAAGAGGTTAGTTTTAGTCTTCAGACTTCCTCTTTCTAAACTTTTTTCCTCTATTAGGATTCTTACTCTCTCATAATCATTCTCATTTATTTTGCATCCTATATCAGTTATTAAGATAATAATAATTAGGCCTAATATGCAATAAGATATAAACCAATATGACTTTTTTTTTTCTTTCATTGCAATAATTTAAAATAGCACCCCTTTTGAGGTCATCGCCTTCGGGCCATTCAGATGTAACAAAAGACATTATTTTTTTTACTTTAAAATCATAAAATATTCTTTTGTGAAAAGGAGAAAACAACTTGTTCTATGTTTACCATATGATTATCCGCAATATTTATCATTACTACTGGTTCCTTAAAACGCTGCCTTCACAATACATTATCACGAGCCCACAAAGGACAAACTTTTTCCTTTTCGATTGAAATTTACGCGCCAATCGACTGTCGATCGAGTTTATTTTTTAAAAATCAGTCGATTGATTATTTTTATTTTATTTTTATTTCGACTGAAAAAAAATATTTTTTTATTATTTCGACTGTTTTTTTCGACCGAAATTTTGTCGATCGGAAATCGTCGATTTAAAAGTTGTCGATCGAAATTAAATAAGCCAAAAAAAAATAAATAAATAAATAAATAAATATATAAATAATAAATAAATAATATTAAATAAATAAATAAAAATTCGTTTTGAAACAAGTCGAAAAAACTGAACTCTCTTTACCACACAAAGCAATTTTTGTTCTTTAAGGAAGCAATACCCAACATGTTAGTTGAATACGACGAACATGTTTGAACATTGCTGAAGGAATGCTTACACCTAATACAGGCATCGAACCCATTTCGTTCAGAAAAATTAGTGACTTTAGGGACCGAAAATGGTTTAAATAGTGACTTTCAGTGACCTGACGGAAGGAATTTAGTGACTTGAAATAAGTATATCCAAAATTTTTTTAACGTATTAGACGTGAGTAATGACATTCCTTATTATTTTTATCAATTTTAAAAATATTGGTTCCTAAAATTTTTAGCCTAACCATTTTTTTTTTCCTAATTTTCAATTTTCATAAAATTTTTTAATCCTGAAATAAAATTTCCAAAAAGGAATATTTGTCCTAATTTTTTTATATCTCTAAAGGGGTTTTAGGAAATCGTTTCTTCTTAGGAAATTTTATTTCAGGAATGAAAAACTTTTGGGAAAATTAAAAATTAGAAAAAAAAAATAGGTCTAGTTAGGAAATAGTATATTGTTAACCTAGGGTGGAAAATTCATTTGACACCCTAGAATAACAAGATACTATTTTATAACGAATAAAAATAACTTTTTAAGTGATTTAAAAAAAAAAAAGTACCTCATTTGTTTGTTTACAAACACTAAGAACATGGCTAAACATGGCGAGTTCCTATGCGGGAAAAAGGCCTTTCCGCCCGCTAAACATCGATGGGAAAGGGCTCTTCCCATCTATGAGTTATGAAAACAATTTTAGGAACTAAAATTTTAAGAAAAAATGGATTAGGAATTTTTTTTTTTTCAGGAAAAATGGTTAGGAACCTTCACAACTTTACAATAAAATTATTTTTAAAAGATGGCGTTTTAGCTAAAAAAACGTTTCCTTGAGCAACTTCGAATGTTGAATCGAGATTTTTTTAAACCCACCAATTTATCAAAAAAAGTGACTTTTAGTGACTTTTCTTTAAAAAAGTGACTTTTAGTGACCTTTCACAAAAAAGTGACTTTTAGGGGAAAAAAGTGCCTAGTTCGATGCCTGCTAATATTATCAGGGGAGCTGCATTGTTTGAACTAAAACTTTTTAACCTATTTTTAAATATTTAAAATGGTTTAAACGTTTCAACTGTGTTTTAGAGAAAAAGAATTGCGTTAAATTGCTTACATATTAAAATCTTGTCTAGGCTAAAAATACCGGTACCTTTTCTTTTCAAAGCCCCTCAACTTTAAAATAATTTTTCCTGATTACCGATGCACTGCATTATACTACAGTGTTAATCAACGGTTAAGCCTTAACGTCATAATTATCAATAAAATTCCTTATTTTTGTTGATTCAGCTGTTTTCAGGTCTAATATTTTATTAGCGCTTAAAATCGACTTATTGATTAAAAACGTCTTAATCGATAAAACGGTTCCATGGTGTAATGGTTAGCACTCTGGACTTTGAATCCAGCGATCCGAGTTCAAATCTCGGTGGAACCTGTTCTTTTTTTTTTTTTTTTTCATTTTAATTTAAGGAAGTAGGCTACACTTCCATGAATGAATGGCAGCATCACTGTAACCAAACATGGAGATTTCTTTTTATACTGTTTCGGTACTTAAAAACACCAAGCTAGTTTGCAGAAATATGAGCGTGTTATAACGACTTTTTTTATTTGCTTGAAAATCGGTCTCACTTCAAACATCCTTTTTAGTTTCACTTCTGCCGGAAATATTTCTGTTTTTTATAATTATAAAATTATCGATGGTTTTTATACCTCATTAAAGATGTTAATGGAATAACATTTTATTTTCCAAGGATTTTTTCCCTTATATTCGGTCTTTTTTTTTTATGTTTTGTTTTGTGTGAAATAAAGCGCACCAACGATAGTTGACCTTAATGTAGGTTGTCCGTGGAATAAATCCCGTAGGGATGTGCTTAAACGATGATGACACGATAATCAGACACCCCTTGTATGTATGTCTATATCTACCTGGAAACGAGTAATTAGTAATAGCGCTACAATTTAGGGTTCGTTAATTATGCGCAGATGGGCAATATATCTATTTTTGTCATGACATATTTAACCAAATAACTCTTTATGAAAAAAGAAAAAAAAAAGACAGTACGATGCTCCCAACATAAGGGGTTAATGCACCGGCTGCGCCAGTGGTCAGTATTTCGGTAGCCGAAGGCATAGTTGCCCACCATTTTTGTTCACCTGATTCGATATTTTCACACCACTTACGCACCAAATTCTGGATAGCACTACAATGAAATAATCAAAGACTAATTACTAGAAGAAAGCTTACTTTTTTATCACACAGTACGTAAAACAGGCAGTGGGGCGCAGAGCTACCGGGACCGGGGAATTCCCGGTGCGCCCTGAAATTTGTTAGATCAGCTTATTTAACATTTAAAATTTTGAAAAATTTGGCAATTTTGTCGTTTGCATTTCTCATATTAAAATATATTATTACAACAATTATTTATTCTTCAGCTAACGGGGAAAAGAAAGAAAAAAAAAAAAAAAAAAAAAAATTGACAAATGGGGGTGGTGCTGGCACAGACCCTGCAACCGGCGCCTGTCAGCAACAGCGCCAAAAATTTTGCTATTCTGGTGTCAGCGCCAGCACTTTAGATATTTCAGCGCCGATGCCGGCGTCGGCTCCAACCAATTTTTACCGGCTTCGGACCCCTGGTAAACACACTGACAAACTAATTTTTCCCATTAACAGTCAGTAATCTAAAGTTCGAATCTTGGCGAGCGGAGAAAAATTTTTTTTTTTGAATTTAGACAAGACAGCGTTCGCATGGGCGGATCTAGAATTTTTTGCCCAAGGGGGGCTAAGAATAGGGAAAAAAAATTTCCTTATGAAAATTTTTTCCCTATAATTTTTAAAATTCTAGGGGGGTTGCTATTCTGCTGCCTGGGGGGCTAGCCCCCCTCTATAGATCCGCCCATAGTGATATAAATTGTTTATTCATTAAACGGTGAACGCAAAATCCAAAAGGCGAGTAATTTTTTGTTACTAAAAAGTTGAAAGAACGTGGGTCGATAAAGCCGATTTTTGGGCTGTTAAAAAAAAAAAATTTTATGTTAAAAGGTAGTTTCATATGAGGTTAATAAGGGGTCATAAGTGGCACTGAGTTGCGCGCATGCTATGGCCATTTTTTTAAATTTATTCACTTTTCGCTGTTGTGAACATGACAGTCGGAAATCTTCCAGTGGCAGACAAATAGTAGCCATGAAGGCCAATTTACTGCACGATATTAAGGTTGCGACCGGCGTGTTCACACATGCTAAATTCGCATGGTTTTTAGGCCTCATGAAGAAGCCATTGAATGGCCCTAATTTCCTTTTCACACGAGCTTTGTAATGTTGAAAGCTTACTTAATTCACCATTTCCAACTTAAGCACATATGTGCGCCATTGTTAAATGAAGGAAATTACATTTCAGATAGCTGATTTCTAATGTTTATACTCTGTATTAACCGTATTTTTCATTAATATTACATGCCTAACGTTTAAATGGATCAGATGCATTATTGTGCGAATATATATTTTGATCTCATTAATCAGTAAAACTTGAATAAAAGGTCCGCGATTTATTTATCAACTACTTGTTTTCGAGAACATTTTTAAAAAGTGTTCTTCCGAAAAGGCGCGAAACAAGTTTTTTTTTTAAAAATGTTCTCGAAAACAAGTAGTTGATAAATAAATCGGGGACCTTTTATTCATGTTTTACTGATTAATGAGATCAAAATATATATTCGCACAATAATGCATCTGATCAACTGATCCATTTGAACGTTAGGCATGTAATATTAATGAAAAATACGATTAAAACAGAGTATAAACATTATAAATCAGCCATCTGAAATTCAATTTCCTTCATTTTACAATGGCGCACATATGTGCTTAAGTTGGAAATGGTGAATTAAGTAAGCTTTCAACATTAGAAAGCTCGTGTGAAAAGGAAATTAGGGCCATTCAACGGCTTCTTCATGAGGCCTAAAAACCATGCGAATTAAGCATGTGTGAACACGCATGTCGCAACCTTAATATGGTGCAGTAAATTGGCCTTCATGGCTACTATTTGTCTGCCACTGGAAGATTTCCGACTGTCATGTTCACAACAGCGAAAAGTGAATAAATTTTAAAAAATGGCCATAGCATGCGCGCAACTCAGTGCCACTTATGACCCCTTATTAACCTCATATGAAACTACCTTTTAACATAAAATTTTTTTTTTTTTTTAACAGCCCAAAAATCGGCCTTATCGACCCACGTTCTAAGACTTCAAAATTTTTTTTCTCTCATAATTGCGCAGACCATAAATTCGACTGCTCCGAAGAAAAAGTCCCTATTTTTTTTTTTTTTTTTTAGAAGTACAAAAACTCCCTATCTTTTTTCGGACAGTTGAAAAGGGACCCTAGCAAAACCCCGACATTCAAAACCCCGACATTAGATATCGGGGTTTTGAATGACGGGGTTTTGATTTTTGACTTTTATTACATTTTATTTTTAATTTAATTTAATTTATTTTTTATTTTTAAAAATATTTTTAAATGTCGGGGTTTTGAAATTTAATAGCACTAATATAACTTGTAAGAAGTAATAGAACTAGTAAGAATTAAAATATAGAGAATTTTCTGAGCAACAAATTGCAGTAGAAATTCTTACAGAGATATTCCAAACTCCTCCCCCATATATAAAAAATCGTAAGAATTTCGAGAACCTCCTGCCCCTTCCGGTCTTACGAAATACTAAAACACCTCCTATGGGGAGCTTAGTTCTATACTGCATACTTCGTCCTATACTGGAATTTCCGTCGGTCTCTGCCGGTCTGTGTGGTATCTTGACTTTCTGCTGAAAGCTCCCTAGAACTTCTCAGTTCTCTTGAGCTTTCACAGAAATGTTCATTTCATAAAAGCTCATAGACTCAGAAGTCAGGAGGACCTATTGTCCCCTGAAAATATCATCAAAATCGGGGAAGGGGCTCCTTACGTGTCGGGCATCGCTTATTTTCCTTAGCGTTTTAATATATAGGCATGGGCGGATCTAGGGGGGGGGGCTGGGGGTGCTAGCCTTCCCTAGAATTTTGAAAATTACATGGCCTGAATGGTATCAGCCCCCCCCCCCCTCAGAAAATATTGTTCCCTATTCTGCTTTCATTAATATCTATAACCCCTTCATTAATATCTAATTTGTTGCATAACTTTTATAAAAATCCTAGATCCGCCCATGTATATAGGACTTAACTGCTGATTTCAAAACCCCGTCATTTAAAAATATTTTTAAAAATAAAAAATAAATTAAATTAAATTAAAAATAAAATGTAATAAAAGTCAAAAATCAAAACCCCGTCATTCAAAACCCCGATTTCCAATGTCGGGGTTTTGACTCGGTCTCGTTGAAAAACTCCCTATCATTTTTTTGATGACTTATAAACGATCTATTTAAATGGTCATTGCTATATACGATAGATCGTTTTTACACTAACAAAAAAAAGATATTGAGTGTTTCAACTGTCCGAAAAAAGATAGGGAGTTCTTGTACTGCTAAAAAGAAATAGGGACTTTTTCTTCGGAGCAGTCGAATTTTCCTTATGAAATACGAGACCCTAACCTGTGTTCGCTTAGCAAAAAATACAAAAATATTTACTGCAATATTTTTAATTATAAGCTATTATTATTTTTTAAAATACAGAACAGTTTTTGTGTCACTATCACTAACACCCACTCACAAAAAAAAAAAAAAAAACTTTCGAATTGTGCAGCCATTTATTAAGCGTTCCTACAGTTTTCTGATAAACAGTTTGATAATTTTTATCATCTCAATGTCCGCGCACATGAAACATTTGACCATCTAAGAGAACAAAAAAAAAAAAAAGTTTCCAAATTTTATTATCTCAATGTCCGCGCAAACGTTATGATCAATTAAGAGAAAAAAAAAAATTTCCTAGGTTCCACCGAGATTTGAACTCGGATCGCTGGATTCAAAGTCCAGAGTGCTAACCATTACACCATGGAACCGCTATGCCCAACCAAATGAATTTTAAAAAGATATCAATTATTAATGAACTAAGAAACAACTGAATCAATGAAAATGAATGAACACTTGAGATAAGAAAACTGATGAATTAGCGAAATGCCGTCCGAGATAAAAGAGCCGTGAATAATGCCCTGTTACTCATTTTTCTGTTTTCGAATTCCTACGAATCTGAGTTAATTATGAGTAGGCCTCAGCAATTTCCAGATTATCAATTCACTCAGGAATTTTTTTTCGGAAAATAATCGACTGGAAGACAGGAATCATTTGAAAGTTTGAAATTTATGCAGCTCGAAAATTCGAGATTTTCCTGAAAAGATATCCAATGAGATTTAACAACCCAAGCTTTATGATCGATTTTGTGAATGCTTTACTTTCAGCAAGTAGCTACCCCGACAGTGGTAAAAAAAATCTTAAGATTCAAACAGGAAAATCCAGGAATGTTTGCTTGGGAAATCCGGGATCAACTTCTGTCTCAAAAGATTTGCGACCCGGCTTCGATTCCAAGCGTATCTTCGGTCAACCGAATCTTACGGAACAGCGGGATATGGTGTGAGGGAGACGTTCCGTCATCCACTTCCGGTAAAATTTTTATTTCCGTAATTTATATTCAGCCTTATTCGATCTTTAATTTTTTTTTCTCTCCAGGAAAGCAATTACTGTCAAATAATAGGAACGAAAGGGATGAAAGAAGCGTCATAGCATTATCAAGCCAGCTTTCCATATTTTCTCCCCATTATTCTCAGCTCCCTAGTTACACAACTTCGAATAGTTTGATTACACTTCAGCAGTTGCAAGCGGTAACGGCAAATACACTTCCAGGTTCGAGTCATTATCAGGACGTTAAAAATGGGAACGACAGTTGTGATCTACGACAACATTACAGACTTGGATCTCTTGTTATTAGTGCCTCGGGTAGTTTCCCAAGTCAAAGGTTAGTATTATTTTTTTTCTTTTACTTTTAGTAAGTTCAAAAAAAAAAAAAAATAAATAAATAAATAAATAAAAAAAAAAAAAAATTAATTAAAAAAAAAAAAAAAAAATCAATCAATAAAAGCAAAATCAAAACAAATCATTGTTACTATTGCTGTTTTAGTATGAACAACATACAATCCAAACCCGACTTAGACGTTCAATTCGAAAAATGCGTTAAAAAAGATGATGCCATAAAAAATCAACAAGAAAGTAACAAGCATTCAGGATCCAAATCGGAAAACCAGCAAAAGAAAAAAATACCTCATTCGATTGAAGAACTATTAAAAACGCCCAGCAGGTCCAGGGAGTCAAACTTTTTAGAACAAAATATGGCAAATTCAGCAATCGCTTCATACCACTCGATACTTTTTCAACCTCCATGCGGGATTTTGGTCGATAAACCGTGCACCTGCAATTTTTTGACTTCGGTCTCAACAACATTACAAGTTCATCCGGCATCTTCGATTTCAAGGGAAGCAAATCCTAGCTAGGAACCATGCTCGCATGTTCTCATGGCAACCAAACGTTGATAAGTTCATGAGTTTTATTGGTATGGAACTGGTAAATAAATAAAAGCCATTCAATTGTCAAGTGGTGTCACAAGAATTGGGACTTTGAATTTTGATCATGAAGCTGAGAAGAATAGAAATATTTAAGAAAATATACTTAACATGGATGGCTTCGTAATGCATTGGTGGAAAAATTGATGTAAGCCAAATGTTAACGAGAGAAGAAATAAAATATGATTTTTTTAAAATTAAAATTTCAAAAACATCTTTTCCCTATAAGATCACATTAAAATAGGGTTGAGGTCTAACATTCGTAATTAAACTTTAAAATATTTGAAATATTCCCCTTTCCCATTAATGTAATGTCAATCTCCCTTGGATGAACATTCCAAATTCAAAATGATACTTATATTATTAAATACAACCTTAATGGTTAAACAGTTTTCAGAAATTCAATGAGATGAAAAAACAGATCAACAACAATAAAAAAAAAAAAATTAATACGGTATATTCCACCATGGGTGAGGTGGAGACTTACAATTGTAGAAAAAAAAAAAAAAGCAGTCGTAACATTGGATGGGTTTATAATGGAAATATTAAAAATTTGAAGGAAGCCTAATTTTAATGAAAGAGTTAATCAGATAAAATTATTTTCTAATCAAGATTTTAAAAAACTTCGTAATTTTACAGGACTAAACTTGTACATTTAATCATTCTTAAACTTTCATTTATTAATATAATAAAACAAGAGGGGGCAGAAAAGAAAAAAAAAGAAATTGAAAAAGTTTTTAAAATTAATTTATGAAATTTTGTTTTTTTTCCCCCTATGTTGTTCAAAAAATAGTTAGCCCTATTCAGGACCTACTATAATTATTATTATTCTTTTTTACATTTAAACACTTAAAAAAATACTGTGAAGTCTATGGGTACCCGTATTATTAAATTCAACCTTAACAGTTACATGGTAATTATTAAATTAATAATATTATTAAATTTAATGCATAGAAATAATAATAATTACATTTAATAATATTATGAAATTAATTTGAATGGCTTATTTAAATGTAAAAAGCAGATCAACAATCCAAAAAATTCGCAGCCATCAAAACTTCTAAAGCAATTTCCGGCTCAATCGTGAAATCAGGGATTTCAGCTGAGCTATTGTTGTATCTATCTTTGTAGGTAAAGAACATACAAACTTTTTGCAAAACATGTGATGGAATTTCCTTGAAATTCACTTCGTTTGTTTCATTTTCAGCAAACTGACCTGGTCCAGACAACATAGCCTTAATTGTTCCAGAAATGAGAGCATATTTCCTTTCAATTATGAAATCATGTCCATCCGATGAGATAAGTTTGACATATTTTGAATCAGGACCTTCACACCCTCCATACGATTTGCTGCCCTCTGCAGCATCAACCTGAAATAGTTTATACAGACAATGACTTAAAATGATGCTATACAACTTTTTTTTCCCTACGTCTTACAATTATACATGTATGGCTAGGCATTGTACAGCCACCATGTCTCCAGAAACGAAGGAGAGTTTTCTTTTTAATCACCTAGGCAATAAACAAAACCAAAGACAGATTGATAGAAACTGTTTAATGCCGCCAATAATATTTTAGACAGATTCTACATCTATAATAACAGGTATCCTTAAGCATGATTAAATTGAAAAAGGGAAAAAACAAGTATTCAAAGAACAAAAAAAAAAAGGGATTCTAAAAACAATCTATGCAATTATATCATCCCTCCGAACTTTGAACAAGTTGAAGTCTGACACAAGTGTTCATTGTTGCCCATGTTATATTTACCACATGGAATATCAGCACGTGTTTGATATTCAAAAATGACATAACTCTGGCACAATTTTTTATTTAAAATAATACAAATTATATTGGGCTTACCTTGATCTCTTCTGAATCGCTCATCTTCTCAGCTTCTTGACTCATTTTAATTAATAAATTATCGGAGAAAGAACTTAGCCGAACGGATCCTTTTCAAGCAATGGCCAATTCGCCGGATTCACCGCCTTCCTATGGTTTGTCGCTCGTGGATGTGGAACCAGAAATTGTGATGCCACTACGCAAAGCTTGCTGCCACGACGGAAAGGTAAAAAATCAAAAAGTTGTAAGTCATGTACGTTGCGACTTTCATAAGCTAAGCACCTGATACACAAGCCATTGAGAGATAAAGACAACGAAACTGGCATATTTATCTTCATGTTTATCACGATTTGTTTTTGATAAATTTTTCCACTTTTTAAATTGACTACCGTGTTCCTATACCAATAGTTAAATATTTCCACATTTGCTGAAATTGCGACCCTACTAGTGACTATTAATTGGTCAAATTCTCGTATCCTAAATTTTGAGCCTAGTACAACAAAAATCCGACATATTACGCTGTCTATATGGAAATTATATCGTCAAACAATAAAAGAACCAGTGAAATCCCAATTTTTAATAATAAAAAATCCTGATTTTTTTTTTTCCTTCTGAAACATTATCCTTCCCTTACCTTTGTCATACAAGGGTAAAAATCTTTAGACAACCACTTATAACTATTATTAATAGTAGGTATCCAAGCACATATGTGCTTTACCTTAGAAGAAATATCTCTTCTAAGGTGATACTGCTTAGAGGATAAAAATGGTGTTAACACTGCTCTGCATATTTTATCATTTGAATCATCTGTCAGTTAATAAAAAATTTAGGGGAAAACATTTTACATGGAAGTTAAAATTTTCAATTTCTTTACAAAACCAATATCAATATATCTCTCAAGTATTAACTTTCTTTTTCTTTCTTTTCCATAAATAACTGAAACATTTTCTGGTTTTAAGTCATTTTGGAAGTTCAATTAATACAGGTTTAATGCCTATTTTCAAACCATGAGCATGTATGTTTGTCTTACAACTGAGTCTGGCATGAGATTTGACTATATGGAACACTTGAATCGGTGCAAAGAATTACCCTAAAAAATGTACCTCTTGACACTGCTTTATGCCCAAATTGGTTATGAAACTTCTAGTAAAGGGCAACAAATTATGTCAGGCTTATGCTGTGGCTGTCAAAGCAGTGTTATGTACATAAAAAAAACATATGAAAAATAAATGATGATAAAAAGCAAGCTTTTGATAGCTAACTATATGATTGACTGGTAAAAAGCTCACTGACAAGCAAGATGAATTCAAACTTGGGTGTCAATAATTACCCCAACATTCTTGTTACCTTCAGAAAAACAAAGTTTATAAGAAGTTAATGCCAATAACAAAGATTCTTATATTTTAATTATATTTAAGAACCTAACAGCTTTGTAACTTAAGTTCAGTAAAGATGCATCAGAGCCGAAGTAGCTCAGTGGTTCAGAGCAGCCGCCGTCATGAAAACAGAAGGTAGGTGGTTCAAGTCCACTCTTCAGGTACCTCTAGTGATTCTTTCACTGAACATTACCCCAATTCCCTCTTTGATGATCCAGATAAGCCAATAATCTCCAAATGAGAGAATAACACCCCCCCTGTCTCAAAAGCAGTTTTTAGGTTTGTTGGAAATTTATATTTAATATTGGTCAACAGACAAAATAAGATGCTGTGTAAAATTGGTTCAAATATCTGAATACTTCTCAATGTAGAATATGTAAAAAATAATCAATAAAATATATTTAATAAAAATTATTTATCTTAATATATTTAAATTTATAGACATATTTAAAAAATCGATTATTTAAAGAAAATTTTTTAAGAAAACAACTTGTCTCATAAAGGTATCCACTTTAATTAAACTTTTACAAGTATTTATATTTTATTTCATTATTAATTTTTGGCAAAACACTTTGGAAAAAGCAAACTTTTTAAAAAAATTTTAAACAGAAAACAAAATTTTTGGGATAAGGATCATACCTAATATTAATTTTCAACAGGAATGAACTTTTTTGGAAGAAAAACATTAAAAAAACTAATTTTGAAGACTAACAATCCAAAAAATTTGAAGCCATTAATACTTCAAGAGCCATCTCTGGCTCAATGGTAAAATCAGGGATTTCAGCTGAGCTATTGTTATATCTTTCCTTGTACACAAAGAACATACAGACTTTCTGCAAAGCATGTGATGGGATTTCCTTGAAATTCACTTCGTTTGTTTCATTTTCAGCAAACTGACCTGGTCCAGATAACATAGCTTTGATTGTTCCAGAAATGAGGGCATATTTCCTTTCAATTATGAAATCATGTCCATCTGATGAGATGAGCTTGACATATTTTGAATCAGGGCCTTCACAACCTCCATAGTTTACAGCATCACCCTGAAAAATTTCACATTTTTACTTTATGAACTACACAATTATTTCAACATTCAAATTGTACAGGACTAGGATTGCCTCTGGTTGAGGAAGAAAAATGTGGACTATCACATATTTTGGCATTTTAAAACAACAATAAATGGGTAAAAGGGATCAAACGAATTGGCAATAAAAAACATGACATGGTTCAAGCAGTAACATGAATCTTAGGCAAATCACCTACTGGCCATGTGGTATTCAAATGGAATAACCGGCTTTAACATTTCATCATCTGCAACAGTTTATATTTCAGCTATTGAAATTTACTTCCTTATTCACAAAAATATTCGACTTACCATTATTTCGTCACTTTTAATCTGCCTCAGTACGTAAATTTTTATTTTCAACTTTGACAGTCAACCTCGACAGCTTAACAGAGCAAACAATAACAGTGAGCCCCTGAAGCCCTCTTGGGAAAAGCGCAACCGGTGCATATGCTAATTCTGTGACTGTAAAATGGCGGCCGAAAGCTAAACACAACTTTTTAAACTACCAATTAAAACTCGATCC
The DNA here is from genome assembly GCA_037577465.1 of Liposcelis bostrychophila. NCBI lineage: Eukaryota > Metazoa > Arthropoda > Insecta > Psocodea > Liposcelididae > Liposcelis > Liposcelis bostrychophila. The sequence goes on from CM075212.1 coordinate 12,427,480, forward strand.
TAGGTTGCGCTTTTCCTAGTATATAAAAGGCTCCGTATTCCTCCGCGGTATTATGGAGCGAAAATTAGTTGGATAAAAATAAAATATTCCCTTGGCAATTATGATGAATTAAGATTAAACAAGACGGTTCTCAGTCCTGAAAGCCTGGAGGGGGGCACACGGCCCTCTACGGGGGGCACTCGACTGTCTAGGAAGAGCACAAAGTTTTTGTTAAAAACTTTTTTTTTTTTAAGATAAAGTTAATACTTCAATTTGGGCTTTGTGACTAATATAATTTTTACTTTAATTAATTCAACAAACTATATTTATCTTCAAATTTTTATTTCCTAACCCCCCTTTTGCAATAATTAATTTATTTTTATTTTTCTTGAAAAAAAGCCGTAATATATAAATTGGCAATAGGCAATAATTTTTTTTTTCAATTTTCTTGGGGGGCACTGCCCCTCCTTGGCTCCAGGGCTGCGGACTTTTCAGCACAACGAACGTAAAAACCGTAGTTTACATTATTATGCAAGGTGAATGGCTTTTCATTTTCCCTTCCTCTCAGCACGATAATGAATTGAATTGCATACAGCTTGAGCTTACTTATTTTACTGAATTTAAATTTTTTTCAGCGGATTTTTGAATTTTGTGCCAAGTAAAGGATACAGAGTACTAATTTCAGATTCCATCCTGCATAAAATGTCTGATTCTATTAGATTTTTGTCATGCTCCGAAAACAAAATGAAAATATCAGATTGACGAAGGCAGAATTGTCAAAGCAGCTTGCCCATGGTTTTAAAATAAAAATTCCTTTTAAAAATATGTCGACTTGAGAAACAATTGTTTCATATTATTTAAGACTGAGAATTATCTTCATAATTAATTAAAATAAAAAGATCCATACCTTTTTTTTTAAAATTTAGACGGCTAATTGTTAAACAATTCCGGTTTTTTCGAATTTCTAAATTCCTAATTTGTCTGTAGGGTCCCGCATATGTTATATAATGGCTCCTGAAAAATTTATCTAATTTTTAATAAATACAAGCTGTGCCTTCATCAGAAAACTTACATAAAACAACAGCCTAAGCCATTACATAAAGAAATTCAATGTGGTAAATTCTGAACAAATGATTCATGATGACACAGTTTTCTATGCAGAACAAAATATGACAAAACCTTTTACATATTACAATTTTAAATAAATTAAAACTGCCTTTTTATTTATTTCTAGGGCTCCCAAACTCATCTTCTTTCACCTAAACTACCAAACTAGATCTTTCTGCGTTATTTTTTACGAATCTTGAGGGTAAAAATCACTTTCCTTTTTACAACAATAAAAAAAGCCACACCCAAAATGAATTACTTTTTTTAAAATCAGTTTTAGACTCTAGTTTTTCACAAACAAAACAATTTCAAAAGGAACCTAGTCTTTTATCCCCATTTCGGAGTTTTTAAAAAATTAGTAGTATCATATTAAAGTCAAAAAACTTTTATATATTATTAAAGAATTAGGTAACAATAAAATCATGTATCAAAAAGTCTAAAGAGATTCTGATATGCAGTTATACCACATGAGATTTTATAACGAGTAAAAATAATATTAAAAAATAATCATATATAAAAAAATAAGGAGATAATACTGATATGAGAATCTTAATCAGCGTTGTAAAAAATTTTTTTTTTTAAGTACAGAATAAAAGAGATTCCAAAAAATTTTAAGCTTAACAATTGTAAAAATAACCGTCAAAAATTAAAAATATCATGCACAAAAACCGCTGCAAACATGCAGCTAAGTATAAAATAACAAACCAAAAAGTTTGAATGAGTAATTTTTCACTACCCAAAATCTTTTTTATAATCCATCGTTAGAAAAATATTAATACATTCAAAATTTTTCTTATCATGGAAGTACGTTGATCAATAAAAAATCTTTGCTCTCAAAAGTGATTGCATTAAAAAGTTTAAAAACTTTTGATAATTTGTTATTAAAAATATTTATAAAATTATTCTATTAAATTGGTCTTGATTTCTATTCTAATTAAGATTATGATATACTTGGTAACATTACAGCTGGAAGTTTTGAATACTGGACGGATAACTTGGACGATATGCCGAAGATTTCGTTCTCCCGGTCCTATGTGAGAACTCAGAAAACCTGTCTAACTCACCAGGCTGTGGCATCATTAAAACAGGATGAATGTTTAATGATTTTCGAGATCCTGCTATTGATTGATTATCACATAAGTAAGGCCCATTCATGTCACCTATTAAAACCAAAAGGAAACAATTAATTATATCTTTTTTTTTTTTTAAACTATTAAACAATACTTTTATAAAGCTGACTGTTCTGACTTAATCCTTGATCTGGTTGGAGTTTAATGTGTTTCGTTGCAAGAATAAAAGCTAATGATGAGAGAATCAGAGCATCAAAGCAACCAATTACAGCCAGGAGATAAGCCCAACGAATTCCACACTCTCCCAGTTCATAGCTGTTTGCTGATGAACCACAAACTTGTCTTACTTCTTGAGAATTCCATCCTGCAGGATAAACTAGAACTCCAACAATCAAAAATAAGGCTGAAAAAATAAAAAGAGGATCATGTTAGTTTTAAATGCTAGGAAAAATATTAATGAAACCTACCAGAAAATAATTGCATCCAGCCACAAATAAGAAAAGTAGTTGTTGATGCAAAAAAGAAAAATAACAGCATTGCACATATAGTCAACAATGCTATGATAACGGACACTCCACCTAAGATCGTAGCTGCTTTAAATGCGATTGTGACGATACTTCCAAAATCGTCCAGCTGACCCATGCATTCTTCTAGGCCGATCCCACTCAATTCCGTGCTTCCACGAAAATAACACCTCGTCCATAATCCGAAACGTCCAGGATTTTCGGACGACGACGTATCACCGATCCATTCTGGTGTAACGAAAGCTACTATGATAATAATGGCATAACATATTGTAAACAGACCCCATAAGACTCCTACAGCCTTAGAATTCCTAACATAATTAGTGACATAAACATGGGAAGAATCCACGTATTCAACTTTCATACCCATTTGAAGAAATCGTCGATTCCGAAAATAATCGATAAGAATTAATGTCGCGCTTTTTCAGCCGAAGCTCATTTATATTAATTTATTAAAAATTTCTTTCTAAACACAATACATCAATTGATAATAAAGTGACCTCGATCAAAAACACAATCACCTGGGAATAAGGATACGTAATTTCCACATTGCTAGCAACCAGCGGTGGCGCTATCTGTTGTGGGTGGAGAGAAGTAGAACGAAGTTCGGGGACGGTTCGGAGATAGAAGTTTTTGGAATTGAATTTTAAGTATTCAAATGATTTGGAGGCAAGAAATTGAGACAAGGTGAGGTTAGTGTTACTAGCATAAATAATAGTGGCATATTAATAGTGGGCACTAAGGACGGATTCATTATTACATTTTCATTTTCCACAGAAATTTACGGGATTTTCTCTCGGACATTATTCATTTCCCACGGATTCATTATTAACCTTTTTTAATATCACCGTCTTCTGTCTTTTTTTTTTTCATTTTCAAAGGCTCCTTTTATTTTTAAAAGTCTATATTGCAATGACAAACGTCACGACGATAATCTTCGGTCCCCGGTAAATATGAAAATTACATGTGCATGGGGCGCAAGTCAAGCGCAATCATTGCGTATAATTCATTAAACAGGCAGATTTGTCGATTAATTAGTAAAAAGCAAAGACAATCCTTACGGGAAACCAATGTAATTTCTTCCGCATGCGTCTTGCGGCCATGTTCTTCTTTCATCAACGAAATGCATGATGAGGTGACAGGCGCGGGATTTAACAATATGAATCTAACTTCCAGTTTCAAAAATTTTATTCTTTTCTCTAGACATATATTTTTTTAAATTAGTTTTGTTGTTTCTGCTCAAATTATGAGTGCTAATAAAGTTTGTCTTTTTTTTTTTTTTTTTTTTTTTTTTTTGTTTAAATGAGAAAACTGTCCACCATTTTCATTATTCTGCGTATGGTTGATACAAGAGCCGAAGAGGGTCAAAAAAAAAAATTTTTTTTTTCTTTTTTTTTAAACGGTCCTAGGGACATTTAATTTCGATCGACAACTTTTAAATCGACAATCCCCGATCGACAAAATTTCGGTCGAAAAAAACAGTCGAAATAATAAAAAAATATTTTTTTTCAGTCGAAATAAATAGTATTTTTCATTACGGGAGTCGAAGGTAAGAAATTTCAAAACGAGGCCAAGTTTACGGCTCGAGCCGAAGGCGAGAGCCGTAATTGGTCGAGTTTTGAAACTTACCTTCGATTCCCGTGATGAAACATACTTTTTATCACGAAGATAACGCATTTTACTAAACTCAGCAGTACTGAAAAGTGGACTTTTTAGTACTGAGTGATGAAAAATAAAATAAAAATAATCAGTCGACTGGTTTTTAAAAAATAAACTCGATCGACAGTCGATTGGCGCGTAAATTTCAATCGAAAAGGAAAAAGGTTGTCCTTTGTGGGCTATAGTAACTGTGTATTCTGCAGGCAGCGTTTTAAGAACAGGTATAATAGACACATATACTGTGTATGTACCTATGGTAAACATAGATGAATTCGTTTTTTTTATTTAAACATGATTTTGTAAAAAGAAAAAAAAGTCTTTTGTCTGATTTAAATAGTTAAGTGGAAATGACCGCAAACGGGATGATACACATTTGACAGTTTATTTTTTTGTTGTTCTGCATACGAAACCAAACTAAAAAATGATGGAAAGTTAATTAAATCTTAATTGGAGAAAATTAAGCATTCCTAAGTAAAAATATTCTAAAATTGGCCAATCCCACAAACTAAGTCCTCATAATCACGGATTTTCTGAAAAACCACGATTAAAAAATATAACCTGCCGATTTTGGTCAGTTAACTTATGGAAGAAGAAATTTTTTTTTCAACGGTTACCGGTATCTCCTTAACCAGCGTTGGTGGTAATGGCTCAAAGTATTTTTTTAGAAAAACTGTACGCGAAAATGGCAAATAAAAATTTTAAAAATTTCATTTTAGGCAAATTGAAATAGATTAAAAAAAAATCAAAATAAGGTGTTAGACCCAGACTTGAACTTTATCATTGACTGATTGCCATATCATTGATATAAAAAAAAATAAATTACAAATCTTGTGTTTTTTGCCCTTCACTTTTCAAAAATACGAAAAAATCCAGTAGAGACCTTTTAGTATACCTACATAGATCGACGATTAAACAAAACTGATTTTAAATAAGCATAAACATTTTTTAAATGTAAAGGCTTAAGCTTATTCTAAAAATTATCTCCTGAAATAATAAAAAACAACGAGAACGATAATGGGGGTGCATACGCACCCCATTATACTTTCTCGCGGCTTTATTGGTGAATAAAAGAAATTGAAATAAAGTAAAAATGTAAAAAATCAGGTTTAGTTTTTGAAAGGATACTAATTAAACGAATTTTTGTAGAAGAAAAAAGGAAATGTACTTGGTTGGGATTCATTTAATTGATTTTTTGCGATCGGTCAACAACAGAAGTAGCTATTCTGACATTCCGAATCTGAATTTTGAAAAATTGCTTTTGTATTCGGAATCCTCGACCCCAAAAATATTTTCAAAAATATGGTTAGTTTTTTGATAAGTAATCCACAAAAGCCGTTATACGTACATACAAAATCCGAATTTCGAAAAATTAGTTCCCGAATCGGAATCCTTGATTCTGAAAATAGTTTCAAAATACGTGTCATATTACGGTCGGTCATCCACGAAAACCGCTTTAGAGACATCCGGAAGCTTAATTTCGGAAAACAAACTCCGTATTCGAAATCCTCGACCCCGAAAATATTTTCAAAAATACAGCAACTTAAAACCCTATAGCAGGTACATTTTGAAATGATACATGGGTCCAACATGTTGGTTCAATACGTTGGTACAATATCTCACTTTTTTATCTCTATCTCCACATATCATAGCAAATTTGCACCCGTAGGAGTAAAGTTTTATTGGGATAAATCAGAAAATGTTTAATATAAATGCATCTTAAGTTTTTTGAAAACTTTTCAACCGAATAATCTTTAAAATTAGAAAAGCTTGCTTTGTTAATAAGTAGAATTAGATCTTGGCTGAAAAACAGAGCTGCTGCCACTTCTGTTTTTATAAAAGCTTTCAATGAAAAACGATCCCAGTAAAACTTACAACCCTCCAATTTGGACGATGGTAATCGATTTTACTGTTCCTGAGCTAACTTAGAAAATGAAAGTTGAGTGACCTTATTTCAAAAAATTTGATTTCAACATCCGTGGGATATACAAAAAAAAAATTAATTTATTAAATGGCACCAAATATCAAAAATTACTAAAAGCTTTTTTCCTAAACATTGCATTGGGGCAAAACCTTTAACGGGAACTCTGACTTTAAACGAAACATAAATCGGACTTGACATAAAAGTTTTTCGAGTTTTCAAAAGATTGGTCGGTAAAATTCGAGTATTAAAAAACAAAATGGAACTTTCAGCTAAAAATAGTTTCCACCAAAGAAGTTTGAGCTTTTTCAAATCTCCCTCTTAACTCATATAGCAATATACGACACTCCAAGCATAAATGAAGTCCCGTAACTAATATTTTTGGACTTTTTGTAATTGTCAAAAGCAAAGTATTTTTGATTAAAAAAACTTGAGCAATATTCTACGATAGTTTGAAAATTGTTGAGCTTTCAATTCTAAGTTCTTTTTTTTTTTCAAATGTCTTAATCTTTAGATTTAGGAGTAAGATATTTTGGGATTACTGTAACATTTTGAAAAATTGAAGAGTTTGGTTGCGAAATTTCATAGGTAAAAAAAGCAGACTGCCCTCGGTCTCCCATTTCTTAAATGATTTAATCGCCGAATCAAAACGGAGCTGGACATTTTCACCTGACATGTTCGAAAAAGCGTCATTGCTTTTGCAGAGCGTGTCCTACATATTAAGCAAAATGTTGGGTACAGGCGTTTATACAAAAGTCGGTTCCCAATCATTTCTTTTCGGGAAAAATTTTTTAAATGCAAGAGGTTAGTTTTAGTCTTCAGACTTCCTCTTTCTAAACTTTTTTCCTCTATTAGGATTCTTACTCTCTCATAATCATTCTCATTTATTTTGCATCCTATATCAGTTAATAAGATAATAATAATTAGGCCTAATATGCAATAAGATATAAACCAATATGACTTTTTTTTTTCTTTCATTGGAATAATTTAAAATAGCACCCCTTTTGAGGTCATCGCCTTCGGACCATTCTGATGTAACAAAAGACATATTTTTTTTTACTTTAAAATCATAAAATATTCTTTTGTAAAAAGGAGAAAACAACTTGTTCTATGTTTACCATATGATTATCCGCAATATTTATCATTACTACTGGTTCCTGAAACGCTGCCTTCACAATACATTGTCACGAGCCCACAAAGGACAACCTTTTTCCTTTTCGATTGAAATTTACGCGCCAATCGACTGTCGATCGAGTTTATTTTTTAAAAACCAGTCGACTGATTATTTTTACTTTATTTTTATTTCGACTGAAAAAAAATATTTTTTTATTATTTCGACTGTTTTTTTCGACCGAAATTTTGTCGATCGGGGATTGTCGATTTAAAAGTTGTCGATCGAAATTAAATGTCCCTAGGACCGTTTAAAAAAAAAGAAAAAAAAAATTTTTTTTTTTGACCCTCTTCGGCTCTTGTATCAACCATACGCAGAATAATGAAAATGGTGGACAGTTTTCTCATTTAAACAAAAAAAAAAAAAAAAAAAAAAAAAAAAAAAGACAAACTTTATTAGCACTCATAATTTGAGCAGAAACAACAAAACTAATTTAAAAAAATATATGTCTAGAGAAAAGAATAAAATTTTTGAAACTGGAAGTTAGATTCATATTGTTAAATCCCGCGCCTGTCACCTCATCATGCATTTCGTTGATGAAAGAAGAACATGGCCGCAAGACGCATGCGGAAGAAATTACATTGGTTTCCCGTAAGGATTGTCTTTGCTTTTTACTAATTAATCGACAAATCTGCCTGTTTAATGAATTATACGCAATGATTGCGCTTGACTTGCGCCCCATGCACATGTAATTTTCATATTTACCGGGGACCGAAGATTATCGTCGTGACGTTTGTCATTGCAATATAGACTTTTAAAAATAAAAGGAGCCTTTGAAAATGAAAAAAAAAAAGACAGAAGACGGTGATATTAAAAAAGGTTAATAATGAATCCGTGGGAAATGAATAATGTCCGAGAGAAAATCCCGTAAATTTCTGTGGAAAATGAAAATGTAATAATGAATCCGTCCTTAGTGCCCACTATTAATATGCCACTATTATTTATGCTAGTAACACTAACCTCACCTTGTCTCAATTTCTTGCCTCCAAATCATTTGAATACTTAAAATTCAATTCCAAAAACTTCTATCTCCGAACCGTCCCCGAACTTCGTTCTACTTCTCTCCACCCACAACAGATAGCGCCACCGCTGGTTGCTAGCAATGTGGGTATTACGGACGATTCACCTGGGAACCATTACAACGGTAATGCCAACATTACAAATTAAAGTATCGTGGCAATAGATGACTTGTGAAGTGACGTCATAACAGTTGAAGGTTCGCTTGTTTCGCGGCGGTTCGTGGATTATTTACTGTATTTTTTTGTTTAGTGGAATCTATCTGAATTTCTCAATTTGTTTTAGCATGAATCGATTAGGCATGCAGTTTGTCTGCTCAGGTTCAAATTAACATAAAAATCAATTAAAACTATAGTCGAATAAGAGCGTTTCTTTTCCTGCAATAACATTGCCAATTCGGTTCGGTTTCTCGTGCATTGTGTCGTATGGCGCAATGGCGGTCCTATATCAGCTTGGTCAACTGTATCGACAGGACTACAGGTTAGAAGAATGGCAAGAATAATCTTAGGTGAGTAAGCATCTTTAATTTGTATTGAACTTATTTGAATTCTCAACGTACCTAACATTTATTAAGGTCTGAGGAACAATTTTAAGCATTAAAGTGAGTTTTCCATCAACGTTCATGCAACATGCCCCAAGTTCTGTTATCAACTTTAAGTACCCTCACACCTTTTCTTACCCCTTAGTACCATTTATTCACCATTTATGTTAATCTAAGGAGATCAGAAAGTTAGGTTAAGTAAGAAAACTTCAAGAATTTCGGATTAATTGACTACTTAAAATTTATTTAAGCAAAAAATCTCAAATAGAAAAAAATTTCATTTTTTATAATCACAACATTTTTAAACATTTTTATTGTCGTTGTTGGAAGATTCGGTTTTTATTTCAACGTCACTTAAATATGAATTCAAATTTTTTGATTTCATCTCTTAAACTACAATAGAAAAAATTCATAAATCTAATTTTTTGTGGAAGGAGAAGCAGATTAAACATGAGGCAGGGTGAAATGACACAATTTTTTATTTTTAAGACTTTGTATTGGGTGTCTGTATTTTCAGTGCTGTAGTTGCTCAAGCCTTGAACTTTGTTTCTAAAGGAAATATGTGAATGCACTGCAAAGGCTGACACCCAGTATAAAAGTTAAAATTGTTCATTTTTTCAGTTATATGTCCTCCTTTTACATTTACCCTGGTTCTCCCTTATATTAATTTCCTTTTTTTAACATTAGGCCTATATAAAAGGGTTAAAATTATTATGATTTTACGAATTTCATTAAAAATATTTTTTTTTTTCTTTTCTTTTTTGTGAAATTGAAGACTATGCAATTGATACATTGTATTATTCTTCATGAACTATTGATTATATGGCTATGAGTATGGAATGTCTGTTGTTAAGTTAACGAGAATGAGGAAAAAAATGATGTTAGTTGGTGATATTTTTAAAATGTTGAATTCTTTTACATTGTAAGGATATAAAAAAAGGCTAGAATGTGGTGTTTCATTTATTTATAGTTGCGATAAGTTGATAGGTAGGCTTATTATGGTTTTGTAACTAATTGAAAATATATTTGGAAGAGAATAGAAAATGGACGGCGTGATTTCTGCATTATGATTGAAGTATTTGGTGAGTTTGAAAAATCGTGAATTGAAAGTTACGGATGAAAGATAGGAACCTGATAAGTGGTTTTTTGTTGTTGAAAATTTGTTTAAATGGATGCTAAAAAATAGTAGTTGACCTTTCCTTTCCTCATTCATTGTTTTAAAATGATTACTAATTTTAAAATTAATTTTATAGGGTTTTTTATTTAAAATGAATTTTTTTTTTCCCCTTTTAAAAATGAAAGACCAATCACAACTCAATGCTATCCCTACCAAACCTGTGATTAAAAATGACTGCACGATTTTTTAGTCATAAGCTGTCATTCCTGACCCTTTTATGACTAAAAATGACAAAAAAAATAAAAATAATTAGGAATGGTTAGAAATGACTGCGACGCAGATTACAAGATTTTCGCATTTTTTTGAAATGATCAAAAATGGCAAAAAACGCTGATTATTTCTTGTCGTATTTAATTAAACTTAGTTGAGGGTTTGGTAGGGTATTGTCGTAATATGCAGGATTACCCTATTCGAAAAAAAAGACCTAAAATGTACAAATCGATATTTAAACTATTTAAGCACACACTTAAAATTTTAAAACAAAACTAAAATAACAAAATACAGATTTTTGTTGAACAGCAAATTAAAATAAAATCATTTTGAATTTTCTAATTTTAATTGTGATTTTAGAATATCAAATGTTCATAAGCTTATCGAGAATGTCAAATTTTAAATTCTTGACTGAAATTTTTTAGAAAGAGAAATTCCTCTCAAATTTAATGTTGAGCAATTTTTTTCAAAGGCTTTTTTCTTGCAGTTTCGATCAAATTCCAGACTCCTGGTTTTGAAAATTCTATAATCACAAATTTTAAAAAATGAAGTTGAATCAAAAGTTTTTATTTAATTTTGCTTATATTGTTAGTTTTGAAAATGATGTTTATTTTAAAATCCGTCCGAAAATTTTTATGGAAAAAATTATTATTGAAAATTCAAAAAATCGGCTCTGCTTTTGCTTTGAAACATCATTAACAAAATCTACTGAACAAATCAACTGAACCTAAGTTATCGGCGTTGGATATACCAGTGTCAAGGGTATTTACAATTTTTGAGATCACCAAGTCTTACTCGATTTTGAAGTAACATAACAAATCTCCTCTTTTAGCTTTCATGTAGCTAAATGTTATTTTTAAAAAATATCATCGTCATTTCGGTAAATAAAAAAACACTGTAAAGTCTGTCATGACAATAGAAAATCTTTTACTTTCTACCATAACATTTCTTCTACTTCATGCTTTTTACAATCTAAATATTTTTAATACACTATAATAATTAATTATTTCAAAAAATAAACTCAAGACCAAAGTCCAAATAGGAGGTTCACCTTTTTTTTAGTCCTTAAATGAAATGCCCATTTTATTATGTGCAATGGCCTTCGTACATTAATTTATTATTTGAAAAAAATTATGTAATAAAAATTAAAATAACTAAATTATGATATACACAACAAATTGAAATGAAAGATGTTGTAGATCATATCTCTAACTGCGCTGTAAAAAGAAAACTATCACGTACTTTTAACAAGTTTCGACAAGTTTGAACAAGTAACATTGGTTTCGTTTAAGCGTCTTGCGGTGGGTTCTGTGTTTATTCTAAATTCAAAAACAGAGATCTCTCCGGTTTTTTTTAAGTTATCGGTCTAGTTCTGTTTTAAGTTGATTTTCATAGTTTTAAGTGTCAACGTGTATTAAATTTAAAGTAACCTGGATCAGCCTCGTGTATTTTTAAAAATGTGAGTTAGAAATACATCATTTTTTTTTACTGCGCATCTCATTATCGTGTGCCAATAATAAAACTTGTATATTACTGGATATTAATTTGAACGGACTTAAAATAAAATGGACAATTATTATTAGGACCTGTAAAAAAATGCGAATCTGACGTCATGGAAGCTCGAAATCACAAAATATTCTTGATATACTTCTCTAAATAAAAAATAAATATTTTCTTAAATTATATATGATATTACCGCGGATATGCAATTTTTTAAAAATAATTCTGTCATAAATTGACTGTTTCATTGCTTTATATCTTTTCGTTATGGTTTAATTTTATTTCCCTAGATTTTTCTATCATCATTCAATCTAACAATTGAGCTACTGTTTTAAATATTTTTTTTTCGATACATTTTTTTTTTCTAATAAGGGAAGATTGATATATTTATATATTTTCTTTTCCAACGATATGTTAAAAAGGTAACGCAAGTGAAAAAGGATAAATAAACAAACCATCTTTTGGTCCTGCAGGTTAGAAAATTTAGTTTTATCATTTTTTTTTTTCATTAAAAAGAAGGCAATTCTAGTCTAATAATTCTTTTAAAAAATGTTTAATATTGTCATTTAGGAGGAATTTTTTTTAAATACTATAGCAATGTTATCAAATTCAAATAAATAATTAAATGAATAAAATGATTTTTCAGACTTAAACAATATTGTCTTGGGTTCGTATTAAAAAGGCATATGTACAAAAGCATCTAATGTTCAGCTAGCAAATAACACGTTAATTATAAGAAGTATTGTCGATCTTTTTTTTTTTTGTATATATATTTTTTAAATAGGCGCTTAGTTTCTGCTTTTTCAAAACGCGAACCATTTTAGGAACTTCTTTCGATGATAACGTGCGAGATTGATTTGACTTATATAAAGAAAAAGAATCGTAGGAAATTTAGAAAAAGGCAAAAATGGTTCAAAGCTGTAAAAAAAAAAAATTGAGCGCTCGAGATGACAATATGGATGACTTCTGGATTTTTACTAGATTGGTTTACGTCCTTAATGGAAAAGCGATTTAAATTTGCTGGACAGTCTGGTCAGCAAATAATTTTGATTTTGAATTTTGTTGCGTTCTTCTTCTGAAAGTGTAAATTTTCAAGTCAGGAATTTTCAAAAAATAAATGAAGTCTTATCTTTCTGATACTTTTTAAGAGTTATTTGGGAAGACCCAAAACATGAATTCGAATGATTTTGAGATTAAATCAAAAAAAAAAATTTTTTTCTGCTGGAGTTCCCATATGAGTGTGCCATTACAACGGACCGAATCAAAAACACTAAAAGACTTAAAAAGTTGGAAAAAACCTAAATAATGACAAATCTTTTTTGTTTGATTTTTGATGCAATGCTCTTTCAATCCCAAGGAAAAAAATTTCTAAATTTAAGACCGTTTATAAAATATTACCCATGGACCGAAACTACATTCAAAGTTACAGTAAAGAATATGACCTTATTGTTTTACGAAATTTCAGTCATTTTTCAATTTTTACAATTTCTTTCCAATTGAGTCAAAACATGAGTATTTACTAGTTGCTGCCAAATTAAAATTTTCATTTAAAACTTCGAATTTCAGGTTTTACTTGACATGTTTGAAGTGTGGGCCAGGGCTGCAAACCATTTTGGTTGAGCCTGTGTAAAGTGCTTTGAAGCGAATCGAACCGGATTTCCCATAAGCTGAACATAGGATCCGGTACGGGCAGTCTTTGCAGGTTCACAGCACTGATGTGGACCGTCATTACATCGATTTCGGGAACAATAATCTCCTTTTTTGCACGGGAAAATTTTTTTAGAAAAATTAAACAGTTTTATTTAAAAATGAAGACATCAGTGGAAAAAGGAGGCCGTTCAAGAAACAAAAGAAAAACGCCATGTAAATAAATACAAAACAAATTTCGTTCTTTCTGAACGGCCTCCTTTTTCCATTGATGTCTTCAAATCGAACTAGGAGTATTTTAGTTTTCAAAAATATTTGTTTGTTGATTCTAAATTTTAGGGTCTAATGACGTGCATCCTTTAAAAATTGAGTAAAAGACAGGACCGACGTTACGTTTTTTCCTTCTTTAATATGTAAAATCTCACTGAAATCCTCATGGATTTATCATTGAAGTATCTTTATAATTTTTATAGGAATGCAAAAGTTATTTAGATTAAGCAGTTAACCTTTCTTAAAAAGTTATTTTGACTATGGACAACCACCGGTGACAATAAGTTAACACTTTCAGAAGAATGGCCCTTATACAAGATCAACCCAGATGATGCCTACAAAATTGAAGTTTTAAAAATTTTTTAAATATTTATGTTATTGGGAATTGGATCATTGGAACAAGACACGATGTATTCTCGTGTGCTATATTCTCTTAGTAAACAAAGGAAATCCCTCGAAAAATTAAACCGAAGAGGCGAAAGATGGAATCGAACCACCGACCTCTCGTTTTCATGACTATTGCTCTACCACCAAGCTACTTCGACACACTACTGGATTTTAAGAGGAAAAAATATCGCCTTTTATAATATTATAAAAGCCGAAATCTCTGACGTCCTTTAAGTTTTATAAACAAACAACATCATTGATGAGAAAAAATTTTCTTCGGGTGCATGAGCCGAATGGGAATCGAACCCACATCTTCCGTTTGACGGACGGGTGCTCTACCATTAAGCTACGGACCCGCACTCGTCAATGAAGGATTCTACTACTGGATTCTTTCCATTCCAGTACCCTATCAGTTGAAGGTTGGGTCGATTGTCGAAGTAGCTTAGTCGTAGAGCAATCGTCATGAAAACGATAGGTCCGTGGTTCGATTCCATCTTTCGCCACTTTGAATTAATTTTTCAACTGATTTCCTTTGCTTATTAAGAGGATATAGCACACGAAAATACATCGTGTCTTGTTCTAATAACACAATTCTCAATATCATAAATATTAAAATGGGGATCTATATTCTTTCAGAAATAAAATTTTGAAAAATATTTCTTGGGATTTATCGTTCACTGACGTATAAGAAAAGCCTCGCAGAAGTCACCCAAAATAAGAGTTTGTTGTGATTCTTGCTGTTTTTCTACAGAATCACAACTTACCCAAAAGTTAAACGTATACTTCTCTATATGTTTTATCATAAGGGGAATTACCATTCACGTAAAATATTTTTGATATTTTTCCGCTCGAACCGTAGGGACCGTTGCAATTAGCTTGACGGGGCCGAGACTGGGCCTGATACTATGTAACGAACGAAGTAGGATCCATTTCTTCTAAATCTCGACCTTTCGTTTCGGGTACAAAACAAATGACGAACCAAAGCCCGGTTATGGAAATCGCGCTATAAAACCAAAACGCACCGTCCAAACCGAAAAGCTGCTGAAAATCGACGAAGGTTTTAACTCCGATGAAGGCGCATAAATAACTGAAAGAAGATGCTATCGCACTACCGAAACCTCTGTATTCCAACGGAAAGAGTTCGGCGATTAGAAGCCACGATATCGGGCTTATACCTAACGAAAAGGCTACGGTGAAAACTAAAACGCATAAAAGGGGGATCCAATCGTGTTGAGCACCGGCTCCGTCCGGCAATATATAATTCCTATCTTTGTACACCTCCTGATAATATGCATAGGACCCGAAACCCGCTAGGGCCATCGACATGAACACGCTGCTCGCAATTAAAAGCGGCAATCTACCCACGACATCGATCAATAAACCCGATAACAAAGAAGCAAGAAGCTGTACGAAACCGACGGAAACGGCACCGCCATGGGGGTTCATCCCACCGAACGTTTTACGGAAAATGGTAACCGCGTAAAAATTGAAAGAGTTAACCCCGGAAAATCTTTGAAAGAACATCAACCCGCACGTTATTAATATCGGTTTTGAAAGTTGAGAAACTATGCGTTTGATGTTTCTCCGTCGGGTTTTATTTACATGAGCTCTAGCTAATATGTTTGTACGAATGGTGGCCAGCTCCTGGCAAACGTCTACGTTGGGTCCTCGAAGCCACTGAAGCGATTCTTTAGCCTCGTCGTCTCGGCCAGCGAGAACTAAGAAGCTTGGAGTTTCGGGAATGTAAAAAGTTATGGCGAAAAGCATTATGGGAGCGGCTGCGACGACCATGGCTAATTCTCTCCAGTTTAAATAGGCTCCAAATGCGAAACTTATAAGAGTGCCTACGTGACCGACGATTTTGAGGACAGCGCTTAAGCAGCCTCTTATATCCGGTACTGAGATTTCACTGATGTATACCTGTAGAGAGAGAAAAAAAAAATCAGTGAATACTAGTAATCGAGTTTAGAATTAATTGCTTAATAAATTGACAGATTTGTTTTTTTCGCTTAAAACCATGAATAATTTTTTTTTTTTTTTAAGTTTAATGATAAACTAACTTTTAAAAGGATTTTGTTTTGGCACAGTAAAAAATTTTATGTACTTTCAAGGCGGAATACCAGGCCCTTGTGAGTCAAATCGGATCCTCGTAAAATGAAAATTAAATTCACCCGTTAAGTAAGTTAATCGTAGTTAAAAATTAATTTAAGACTTTTCCTTTTTTTTAATATGTAGTATAATTTATTTATTTATATGTACGTTTCCAATTTTTCGATATAAGATGCTTTGTTTGTAAACTTTTTGCCATTTTCTTATTTTCCGGCTTGTTACCAAACTAAAAACTACTTTTAAAAGGATGCTTAGTCGAGCATCTTATAACGAAAAATTGTAAGCGTAAATCTAAATAAATAAACTATACTACTTATTTTAAAAAAATGAAAAGTCTTAAATTAATTTTGACTAAGATCAAGATTAACTTAAAGGGTGAATTAAGCTTTTATTTTACAAGGACCTGATTTGACTCACAAGTGCCTAGTATACCACCTCAACACAATTTATTTTTGAAAAACGGTCCACTCATTTTTATTTGTAAATAATTACTAAAAAGCGCGGGTCAAAAATCAAAAATTTTGGAATTTCAAAATGCCTGATAGCTGTGGCTTATCATTTGTAAAAATATTTTTCTTTTTGAAATTTTTTTAAACGGCATCTTGGTGGGGCGCAAGAGGGCCAAAGTTTTGGAAAATCCCATGAGGGATGAAAATTCGACTTTTGGATTTTTGTGAAAAAAGTACTGTTTCCTATCGGATTTTCAACGTAGATTTCGAAAATGAAATCTGTTTGCGTCTAGCTTTTTCTGTTCTTGAGATACAGGCCAAGTTCGCCATAAAAATGTCAAAACTATAAAATTTCAATATTTTTATCAATTATTTTTTACAATAACTCAGGAACAAATATAGCTAGACGCAAACTGACTTAATTTTTGAAATCTACGTTAAAGGTCTGATAGGAAACTTTACTTTTTTCACTAAAATCTAAAAGTCGAATTTTCATCCCTTGTGAAGTTTTCCAAAACTTTGACCCTTTAGCGCACCTTCAAGACGCCGTTTAAAAAAAAATTCGAAAAGGAAAAAATTTTTTCTATAGATAAACCACACACAGTAAAAAATATTATGTAAATATGTTCTAAGAGGTCCACATAAATTTTTTGTTGTTTCTCCCATAAGACAAACATAAAACAAAAACAACATAAAAATTATGTGGACCTGCTTATGTTGATTTACGTTGATTTTGACCTAAATTTTTTTACTGTGCAGCAATTGTGACCACAGAATTTTCCCTAAATTTTTTGTTTACTTAGAAAATAATACCGGATTGTCGAGAAAATCCCCGTCACATGCATTTTATTTGGAAAAAAGCAAGGCCTCACAGGCACGGGTTAGAAACAAGCTACGAAGCCCAGCTTCGGGACATGTTTCTAACCCGTGCCATTTCGGGACATTTCTTCTGCTGTTTTAATTTTTAAAATTAAAAATTTATTTCTTTCTAATATCCTTACTTTCTATCTCATGCTTTCAGAACTTCCTCAAAAATGTTTTTTTTTAGCCTCGAAATGTCTTTTGCGAAAAAAGTATTCTATGATTTTATGCCACCTTACACATAAAATTTATTTCAAACTCACCTGAGTTACAAGAAGTACAATAGCACAACAAAATCCACCGACAAAGGCAGTCGCAAACATAACCTCAACGCTATTCGCGAACACGGTAATGAGCCAAGAAAGGGAAAACGGAAGAGAAGTTATAAGTATCACTTTCCTCCTTCCAAATTGCATTGCCATCCCTCCTAGAAGGCCCCCGAATAGCGCCCCGAGCAACGATAAACTTGCCACCCATGACGCCTGTTGAGGGGAAACGGTAAATGTGGACATGTTATGACGTTGAAGTTGTTGGTCCTCTAGAGAGGCGATAGCCGGGGAGCTGTAGCCCTTTCCGAGACCAGCTGCGAAAGGTCCCAGTGAAACCGCAAGCGTCGCTAATACCTGTTTTTAGGTTAAAAAGGAATTAAAAACTTTTTCTTAAGCCGGAAAATAATTTAAAAAAAAAGTTTCTTGTTTTGACTATGCAAATTCCTTAATTGAGGATTTTTCGTTTTTTTTTCTTTTCTTTTTTATAATTTTATTTTCAGAGCTAATTTTATAGCAGCAAGGCAGATCTTTGTTAGAACAGTTTTCGTTGATGTACGAAACAAGTCTAAAACATATGTCATAATTCGAACGGGGGTAATTGTCATGCATTGTTTGTAGTCGAACATAAGCAATGGGAATCATGAAAGTTTACATAATTTCCATTGATGTGTAATCGATATTTTCTGTAAATACATTTTCAAAGTCTTTGTAAATAACTCATTTCCATTTTTTTCCTCCGGATAAAATTTTTTATTAAGTTTAGTCGGAGACGTAAGGTTGGTATAATGATAATCGCTAAGGGCTTCAACTTCAGCGAAAAACAACAGGTTTTTTTAAGAAAATTAAGCTGATTTATAACTTGTTTTTCTTCTAAATTCATTCGGAGAAATTCGAAAATATGTTTTTCTCATTTTGTTAAATATTTTTCATCCCTCATAGTCGAAAAATTCTGCTTCAAAAATAAAAATAAAAGTAGTATATTGTTAAACTAGGGAGGAAAATGAATTTTCCCGTTGAGGTTTATTTTAATAAAAAAAAAAAATTCAACGAGGGTATTCATTTTCCTTCCTAGGTTAAACAAGGCACTTTTCATTACGAATCAATGATTAATTATTCAGAAAAATCAGAGAAAATGATTTAATAAATTGTAAACAAAGTCTTCTATAAACAGGTTTAACATTGTTTTGCCCTATTCGGAAAACTCACTTTCCGCAATGGTATACGAAGCGGAAAGTGGTTCTTTCCTACTATGAGAAATGAAAAAGGATTTTTAGGTTCTCGATGAAAAGTAGGTGCTTTTAAAAGCTAGGCTAAGAAGGTGACTTGCAGGTTTCGACCGGTTACGACTGCTTATGGTTACCAACCGTTTGCTGTTTAGTGAACATGTTAATTTTTTTTGCCTGGAAAAATGTTTACTTTACTTATTCCTTCACGTGAGAGAAATGTTTACTTTTTTGACGAAAACCAGAAATTTTTTTTTTTTTTTTTATTACGAATAAAAATTGGAAAATGTTTTAAAAATAAATTTAGGTTAGAACTATTATCACAATTCAAAAAAACAAAAAAAACGTCGAACATTGAGGTTAAACACGGTTGAACGGTTCGGAGAGGGCACGTGAGAATTGAAACAGGGTCGCCAATTTTATTTTTTGGGCCTTTTCATTATAAATAATAACCAAGAGTAGACAAGTTTTTTTTCGGTTTTCTTATTCTGTGGCACTAAAAAGTTAATGTGAAGTAATAAAATAGTATTTTTCTTTACAGGTGTCGAAGGCAAATATTTCAAGTACGAGACCGATTTCAAGACTCGGCGAATTACGGACCTAGGCTTCGCCTCGGATTGTAATTGGTCGAATCTTGAAATTTGCCTTTGATACCTGCAAAGAATTATATTTTCATTCCTTGGACTAAAAAGTAGACCATAAAAATTGTTTTCCTCGGAATAAAAAATGATTTTTCATTACTCATACGCAAGAAAGTCCCTTTTTAGGTCCTGTTTGGAGGAGCAAAAAGCATAACTTTTTTAAATAACGAAAATGGCATTACTTTTTTTTACACGGACTAAAAAGTTAACTTTTTAGTACCGTAGAATAAGAAATCCGGAAAAAAAACTTCCAATTTTCATTCGTAATGAAAAATATGTTTTATACCAAGGACAACAAGGGGCCCTTATCTATGAGACAGCGTTGCCATACCTCGTTTTCGTCTCGGTTTGGCAATTCCGCTGTCTTCAGTTCAGAAAAGTGCCACCTGCTGTCCTTGGTATAAAAAATATTATGTCTGCACAAAGAATAAAAAGAAAAAAAAATACTATTTAAGAAAAATTAATTTTTAATTCAATATACGTATTTGTATGTGCTAAGTTCAAATTTCGTTTTTTTCTTTGAACTTACGACGAAATTAAATTAAAACTTAAAAGTCATTATAAAATTGCAATGGTATTTTTTTCCTTTTCTCTCAACGACCTAAAAGTCGAAAAATTGTGGACCGAAAACAGCCTTTTTCTCACTCTTAGGGGGAGGAGGGGAAGATCGAAATATAGTTCACATTTTACTTTAAAAAAAGTAAACTTTTTTTCTTTTCATTTTTCAAGAGTTGGTAACCCTACGAATGGTGAACTCCAGTCTCAACCTGCAATTCGGTACCTATAAAAACATAATACACTATGTAAATTATTATTAAGGCTTTTTTTTTTGGTTTAGATAAAAAGTTTAAAATCGTTTTCTCGAGCTTTATGCCAAATAAGGCAAACATTTGGCTTAAATAAATATTTATATTAATTTGAAAATCTAGCAACTACGCACTGAATATCTAGTGCTTGGGAACAAATGGAGCAAGTTCGCGTATACATTTTAGCCGAAGATATTTACTTTAACATTTTTAATTTGGTTTAATGTGCAAAACCTTTTAGACCAAATCCTTTTTTTTTTTAAGTACAAGACCGGGAAAGCTCCATTAAAATTAATTGTCAATAACCCGGCTAAATTTTCATCGTACAAACGCATTTTCTTCTAAATTCTCGAAATCAAAAATACTTCTTTTTTTTTCTCCTTAGCTTAATCTGTTCTTTACTCGTTCTCGTTAATAGTTTTCAGATCTCAGATCTCCAAAACTCTACCCTCCTCTCTAAACATAAGAAGCAAAGTTTCTGGGGCTCCCAACACTGCTGACATCGATTTATCGATATCGGATAGAGTGACAAGCCCTATATCCCATTTGCGTTTGCTTCGTGAATTCGAAATCAAAATTTGGAAATTCATGTTTGTCGAGCTTTTATTTAGAAAAAAATGAAAACAAAATCCATTTGCTAGGGGATTTAGAAAAAAAGAATTGAATTTCGATTTTAGGAGCTTTATTTTTTACGCATTTCCAGTTTTTTCCCCTACAAACCGAAAATAATAAATCTTATGAGAATTTATTTGATTTTGCAAGTCTTAATTTTTCAAAACCAAAATTAAAAAAGAAAAAAAAATTGAGGAGAAAATCATGTTTTCCCACAGAGGATCAAAAGGGGGAAAAAAATTCTTTCTATTTTACCTGTGACAAATGTTGCGTTCCACTTGCCAGATAGATGTTCGTGGTTCTTGGCATTTTTCTTTTCCCACGAAGCCCTCTTCTCCTCCTCCGTTACACGGGGACACGTTCCATTTTTTTTTTTTTTTTTTTCAACTTCCTTTCAAAGTCAACTTCTTATTTTCATTTTCTGCACCGCTACTGTTAGCTTCTTCATTTTTCTGAAAATAAAAAAAAAAAATAAATAAATAAAAACTTAAATAAATAAATCGAAAAGCGACTAATGAGAAATTCAAAAAATTCTGAATGAAATTCCTAATTTCCCATTCAGCGATGAAAAGGATTCGATTTACCAAAAGGAAATTTAATTTTTAATTTAGTCGCTACTGCTGCTTGCAAATCAACGTTTTGAAAGAATTATTATTTTTTTCTTTATTTATTCGTACATTTTTTTTTAAGAATGTGGAGAAAATCGGAAAAGTTTTGAATCGCACGATTCGATAAACTTTTCACATCAGTTGGATGTTTAAAATATCAACTTTTTTTTTTTTTCTTTTTTTTTCCTCTTCATGATTTTCTTATAATGATAATTAAGTTTTATATTTAGTGTAATGAACCGAATGATTCGAGTTTCAATTTTGTTTCTTCATCTCTTTGAACGGAATGAATAAAAAAAATGAGGAGGGAAAAAAAATAAAATAAAAAAAATAAAGCGTTGAATAAAATAATGGGAAAAGGAAAAAAATGGAATCAAAAAGCTTTAACGATTTTTTTTTTCAGGTCAGAGTGTTCATTGACTTTCAAGACCTGTAAATAAATGGTCCGTTAAAGCTTTTCATTTTAAAGCATTGGATTTTTTTATACAATTTATAATTTAGTGCTGTTTCTTCATTGCCCTTCAGATAGATGGGATAAAATTAGAAAGGTTTTGCGCAGTGGCCTGAAAACACCAAAAAATCGGTAAAAACTTCCAATTTTTTTTTTTTTTTTTTTTTTTGTGATTATATTTTTATGTAAATATGATTATGGATAACAAATTAATCATGTTTGACTATTGAATCAAATTAAACACGGTATCCCTTGCGGTATTATATGGCCTAAAAAACAGGCTTCAAGTTAGTCGAAAAATTAGCGTTTTTTAAGAGCTTTTTAGAATCGAGTAATTTTTTTTTCATAGATAGAGGTAAAAAAAAATTGTAATCACGAATGTTTCTTAAATAGATTAGGCTATAGGAAATCGGAATTTTGATTATGAAATCGAAAATTAAAAGACCATAACTGCTAAAAATTACAATTTTTTTTTTTTTTTTTTTTTTTTTTTTTTTTTTTTTTAAGAGTAATCATATTTGCATCATTGTTAGTGTTTTACATAAATTTTTCCTGTTGAAAATCACAATTTTTTTTTTTTTTGTTTTTTAGGAGTAATCATTTTTTGTTAGTGTTTTACAAAATTTTTTCGCATAACACCTTTCCCAATGCAACTAAAATTGAATGCCCATAGTATGAACTATAAAAACGGAAAAAAAAAAAAAAATTTTGCGCAAATTTGTGGAGTGCTGCACTACATTGCAGACCGTTGTTTTAGTATTCTACAATAACGAAACACGCAATAAAAAATTCAGGTTGCAATTCAAAAGCCAAAATTTGAATTAATTAGAAGTTTTTAAGGCCACTGATTTCAAACCTGACGTTAAAATTTGAGAATTCAAAATGGCGGATCCAATATGGCAGACAATGCAGAAAATAGTCGGCCATGTTGGATCCACCATTTAAAATTTTTAAAATTTAACCTCAGATTCGAAATCAATAACCTCGAAAACCCCTACAACCATTTTAAAGACGATTTTCAAATAATAATAATAATATCATAACTTAGATACTCCTAGCGGATTGAAGAGATGCAGGGCCCGCTTAACCCAAATGCAGTTTTTAACACGAGTAATAATCACACGAAAAATAATAAATTGAAAACAATATATTTAAAATAGTAATAATTAAATTCAAAAAAAGAGGTTGCAGTAGCTGCGGTTTAGGGCCTTTGGACGGTATGCCAATTCACCCTTCCGAATTGACGATATATAGATACGCCCCACTGTATAACATCAGTTATAATTTTCCTTTTCACTTTACCGGTAAGATGAAGAGTGTCTTCGATCTCCTTGTTGGCTCTCTTAGACCAAATACCTCGAGCACCAACAATGACCGGCATATGCAACACCTCAGTGACACCATATTTCGACTTAATAGCTGCTTCAAGGGGAGGTTTACCGTACTTCGACTTTTTATTTTGGGCAGCCAGCTTAAGATCTTCTGTCTCCCAAGGAACATTGGCGTCAACAACTATAGCGGTCTTGCCTTTTTTCATGATCATATCGGGAATAAAAAGCTCTTTAGTGGCATCGCGAATTCGAGGCTCCATTTCCGTGCTAAAGCCCTGCTCAATGGCTATTTTCTGAATCATTTTCATGACGTGATTATGTCGCCGAATTCGAGGGAAGTGGGTCAATGGACAAGCTTGTAGGATATGGCACACAGTTTCAAACTTGTCGCACCCAGCTCGACATTTTCGCAGATGTTCAGGCTTTCCTGGCTGATTCCGTGTTGGAAGGCTATTGGTTCGGAGTTGGTGAGCGGCATTGTATTGGTAACCAGTCCAGAAAGGAGGAGGATGACGAATCCATGCATTAGAGGCGGAGTCCTCGGAGCATTGATGGAGACCTTCACCAAATGTGCTATTTTTGGTTGAACTAGGTGGAATAACAAGCTTGGAGATCTTGGCTAATATGTTTTGAAGGATATTTGAGGTGAGAAGGTACTGGAAAGCGGGCATGGCAAGCATTTTATTTAGTCTACTCATGAGGATGCGTGGGATGCTCTCCGTAAAGCTGAATATTCCCAGACCGCCGTCCTTTTCAGGAGCGTGGATCAGAACGTTTTCCACGCTAGCATGAAGATGGAGGGTACGGCGAACAAAGCGGCGAACCAAGCGATCGGCGTTAGTTAGAATTTGCTTTTTGATTTTGAAGTTTTGAAATCCATAAATAAATCGAGGTATCAGGTACGTCCTTAAAAGCTCCATCTTCTGGAAGGGTTTAAGAGGAGCTTTTTGGAGCGATAGCAAATTTTCAGAGAGAGTCTTAATCGAGTTAGGCTTTCGGTGCCCCATGAAGCCTATGTCCCGTCCCAGGTACCTGAAAGAGTCAATGACCCCGACGGACGGAATAGGTTGCCCTTGAAGTTGAAAAGTACTTTTAGTGATTACGGCCAGTTTTTGGACTCCGGTAATTTTCTCACAGAACAGAGCATGACATTTATTAACATTGGCACGCATCCCTTCGCTCTCCAGAAATTTCCCAAGTAGATCCAACATCATCTGCATCGCTGCAGGCGAGTTAGAAAGAAATAGCAAATCGTCAGCAAAAGCAAGCACCGAGATCTTCTTTCCAGCCACAGTACCTCCAATATCATTCGGCAAGGAGAAATAAACTTATCTAAAACACAATTGAAAAGTATAGGAGATAAAGGGTCTCCTTGCTTAACCCCGGATGAAATGGAAAATTGTCCAAAATCTTGTTTTCCGCATTTAAATAAAATTGTCCGCCATATTGGATCCGCCATTTTGAATTTTTAAAATTTAACTGTAGATTTAAAATCAGCGACCTCGGAAACTTTTATTGGATGAAATATTTGCTTTTTTACTAACAATCCGAATTTATACCGTTTTTTTAATGTTTCCAGACCGCTGTGTTTTGCGAAATTATCGCAAGTACTTCGTGTTTCTGCATCCGCGATCCGCTTTTCCTTCTGCTGCCGCATGGTAGCAGAATTAAATTTTATTTTAAAGTAAAAATGGCTTTGAAAATTTGAAACTCTTCAAAATTTTACTTTGGGATGAGAATACGTCTTTCTATAGTGTCCATTATACAACAGCCCATGGCCTTTCTGCCATTGTCCATGATGGAACACCCCTATGGGGGACAACCCGTGAAGAACGATTCAGCTTTTATACACCTCAGATGTACCCTAGATGTTTTCTGACAGTTCCCCAAACGATTCCGTTAACCGTTTCTTGAGGTTTCATACTTATACGACTTCGGAAAATTTTCTAAAAATCTCCGAAAAATTTAGAGTTTTCCAAATAATCCTTAATCATATCTAAACCTGAGAGACGGACGGATATAAGTATTTTTTTTTAAGGGGCTCTGCAATTTGGCGAATAAGACCCCTAAAATCAGCCGTCATAAAAATGGCGTTTCGCCAAAGACTTCCGCCAGGAAAAGCTAAAAGAAAAATTTCTTTTAATATTTCCGAAAAAATAACATGAGGTGGATGTTTTGGAAAAAAAAAAAAAGAACGAATTTTTTCTTTGAATTAATTTTCCTTTTCTGAATATATTTCGTAAAATTATTGGATCCATCACAAATCCCCTCCCCTTTCCTCCACCCCTGCATTTCTAATAAAATTCTTAGGTTTAATTAAGCTTACAAAGACTTATGAAATTTGAAATTGAAATTTTCGAAAGTTTAAAATTGATATTTCAATATTACGATCGTCACAGGTGCACCAACCAGATGTGTAGAGAAAAAAAAAATTATATATTTTTATAGTCGTGATGAAACATTAACTTCAAAGTCGTAATTACAGCGAGGAAAAGAAACATGCAGATGTTTTTCCCTTTCAAAAAAAAAAAAGAAAAAAGAAAAAATCTCAACAAAAGAGGAAAAGTCGGAAATGTATTTCCCTGCGTTGGAATTTTTATTAAATCATAGCCGGTCCGATATCTTTTTTCCCCGCTTCCAGAAAAAGGCTTTTGTGTAACAATTTCGTGAATGTTTTCCAGGGGAAACGTAGCCTTTCCGGCGTTGTAATATCTCATTATAAATCAAAATCCCTGGGTGGTAAATATTCAAAAAGCTTTTCATAACCTATGTCTATTATTATATTGTGCGGTAGTAATTTAGAGTTTATAGGATTCGATTTATCTCTCTCCTCCTTTCGAAGCCTTATTCATTGTGTATTGAACTGAACGTGACCACTTTTGTGCGAGGGATCCTCAAACAAACAAGGATAATCAAAAGTCGATTTTGATCAATATTGAGGCAAGGCTGGCGTGATTGTCGCTTTACATTCAAATAATAATGAAAAAAAAAAAAAGTCTTTTGTTAGGGCTTTTTTGTCGTAAAATAAAGAAATCATTTAACGATGAACGGAAAAGTTGAAAAAAAGGATTCCAGTGAAAAGTTTAGGACTGACTTTTTATCTTGTGACCCAGATAAAGCAGAACCATGATCGGTGATCTGATCGTCTTGTTGTTTGTTGGACTCTAGTTGTTTTTCATATTTTTTCATATTTTTTGACACGATGTTGGGTGAATGGCGAGCTTGATCTACTCCGGAATGTATTTCGGTGTGGAGTCGTGGGTCGAACCTGATTCAGAGTTAGGATTTTTTCCACCAGCATCCATCACAAATACACATGACTCGACTTGACTTTGCTCGATACTGTATCTTATGACTGTTCTTGTGTCTGATATTCCTAACAAATCTAGTTTTGATAATTCTTCAATAAAATTAGGACTTCGTTGCAATCACAAAATTTAGAACTGCTCCGGACTCTGTCCCTGGTGTTACACGGAAAATGGGATTGAGCCATTAAAGATACATCAAGGGGTATGAGTTGGTAATGCTTAATCCTTACACAAGTAAACGAACATGGTAATGAGAATATTGAGCTGTGATTCCATATTGGTATTGCTTTTATTCCAATTTACTTGCAAATATTGCCTTTGATAAGCTCTTTCATACATACTTTCGCGATCGCTTTGAGGGTCTTTTCCTTTTACTGACCCAGTGTCCCAATTGGGGTATACTGTTAAATGGATGATGTAGCTAACAGGAGCTCGGATCCCGCATATATTTTGAACCGCACATACAGTGGGCCAAAAAAAAAATATTTTTGGACAAAAATCGGTTTAAAGTTTTCAAAATTTTAGGTTATCAAACGGACAACACAATTTTTAGGTTGTTTCTGTTCCTTTTATAAACAAAAAAATCGTTAAAAAATTTGTTTTGCATGGTTTTGAACTCACTTTTTAGTAATTTGGACATAAAATTTGTCACCGCTGTAGGCATGTTCACTAGGGTGTTTCATTTTAAAAAATTTTTGAAATGTTGAAGGGCTTGTTAAAAATCTGCTTCTTTTAGGTGTAAAACCACTAAAAAAAATTTTTTTCTAATTTTTTCTTAACCCCTTAAAGGCCCCCCAAAGCCACTTTAGCTTTTTAAAAATTTTTCAATCAAGATCTTTTAAACTCGATTTTTTTAATCCACTTTAAGGGCCTGCAAAATATTTTGAAAAAATGTTTTCTTATGTTTTCGAGGTCGTAGACCACGAATTTCACTATCCCGAATTTTTCCGATTAACCCCTGTGACGTCATTGCCGTTTTTATCGAGCTTATACCTGACTTTTCCGACTAAAATTCGGCTTAATTTTGATTTTGGAGCCCTGAAAATTTTTTTATTTGATTGGTACCGCTCATACTTATGCAAAAATACCCGTACAACACGAATTTCGCCATCCCGATTTTTTCCGATGATCAACCCTTAAGTAGGGATGAAAGTGTAAATTTGGTTTTTTCTGGCAAAAATGGATTTTTTTGCCAAAAAATGGCAACAGCTTTTTATCAGTTTGTTTTAAAGCTCATGTTCAATGACATTTTTTAGTCAGGACACTCTAATTAATAAGGATCTTTTGTGTTTCGAATCAATTTCCAAAATTTTTTTACGATCGGAAAAAATTTGGAACTAGAAAAAATTACTGGTAGAATTGTCGACGGTAATTTTTCTCGATAATTTTTGTCCATCTTTCTGGCCTGCTCTGGTTTTTTCCGTCAAAAAATCATTCCCTTCAAAATTTTTTTCTATCGGAAATTAGTTGTTAAAGTTAATTAAATAATTAAAAAATTCGATAAAAATAATTTTTATGTAAACTGTTTAAAAGGTTGTTGAAATAGTATATTACGATGCAAGGGCTGCAAAAGAACTGTCAATAAAGGTATTTTTAAAACACTGCTAGTGCGGAAAAATTAGTTTTAGTATACTTTTTAAAATACATTTTTTACGCTGTGCCTTGTGATGAAAAGAAGCTCTCAATACAAATACTGCAAAAGAGGGGACTTTTTCAAAATCTGCCTCGACGGGCAATTTTTTCTTATCAAAAAATTGTTTTCATCCCTCCGGGCTGAAAAATGAACTTTTTTGTCCCGCTTGAACAACGAAAAAGTTCATTTTCCACCTTACAAATAGAAAATATCTGGCAAATCAGGCATGGGGGTGGCTTGCACGTCTTGACTGGTTACGCCAACCCTCCTAGTCCAAACTCCAAGCCTCGAACTTGGTCCCTGAAAGTCCCTAAAATCCATATTTTTAAAAGAAGTTCTTAAAAGTCCTTAAATTCGAAAAATGACCCCTAAAAGTCCATCATTTTTGAATCTGCAGCGCGTTTACGAAAAATTTCCTATCGTTTATGATAAAGAACATTATATTATTACAAAAGCAAATTTAAAAAAAAAAATTTATAGAAGATTTAAAAAAAATTAATAGAAGAAGAGAGAAAAGCAACTAAAATGTTTTTTTTTTTTTTTTTTTTTTTTAGAATTTAAAAGTTTTGAAGTCATGTCACAAACCTTTAAAATTAATCAACCAGAGGAAGGTGCCTAAAATAAAAATAAAAAAAAACTGACTAGTTTTAGGCTACTTTCAGATTCTTAAAAAGGTCCTTAATTTTCATGTTTTTGGTCCCTAAAATCCCTAATTTTCAGACCAGAAACCGGTTCGAGGCGTGAAACTCCAGTCTCGAATTGCAGTAAGCCATTCCATACCTGGTTTGTAATATTTATACTATTTCTAAAGCACTAAAATGACGATTAATTTTTTTTAACTTAAATTTCACAACCCACTGACTTTTCATAAAAAAAAAAATAAAAGTAAAACAAATTAATAGATGCTGATAATGAATCTTTAGAAATAATTAAATAACCTAGTTCTCAGCTTAAAATACAAAATGCTTTTAAAGCTCCCCATCACTAATTATAAATAAGAAAGCAGATCACTAAAGCGCTTCTCTTGATGCTTCCAAGATTAAGGAAGATACGGGCTGGAGGATTAATTTGAAGGAAGAAAGAAGAAAAAAAAAATAATAAAAAGGTAAAGAGCGACACTAAAGCATTAGAGAATCTAAAACCCGTATCAAAATAAAGATCGTTCAAGGATCCTTTTTGCCAGAGAGTAATACGTGCCTGTAAATTCTCATGTAGACTTTGCCCTAGAGAAATACATCAACCGAAAACTGTAACACGTATGATTTTTTTTTTTTTCCTCTTACCCTTTCTTTCCTTTTTTTATTTTATTTTATTTTGTGGCGTATAAAAACAAAACTCACGCACGCACACACACTTTTCGTCCCTTTCTGTGTGCTGATTTCTGTCGAGACAATTGTAAGCGCAGGGAGAGGAGAACCGAAACACGGGTTCTATTGTTTCATTGTCACTGACACCGATTGTAATTTAATATCTAAATGAATTAGGGGTGCGGTTGCCAAGGGTTGAACTCTATATATACCCGATATGTATAGAGACTTTAATATACGTTTTAGCAAATGCCTCTTTTCCGTTGTCTGTTTGGACTTGATCAAAACGCGGTTCGTTACCGTCCTATAGAGAGAGAAGTCAGTCAGTTTGAGGGGAGATGAAAATCCACTAATTTTGAAAGGTGGAATTATATCACGTCATTTTGTTGTTCATGGTTTTGGGGTTTTGCGATGACGTTTTGAATTGCGAATAAGTTAAGTCCGAAAATGTTTCGCCGTTTAATAACGGATAAATCGCTTTTTAATTTAAAATCGGCATTTTCAACATGTCGGGAGTGTATATATCTGTTTTTTTTTTAATTGACATATTTTTCCTGACGGAAAAACGGCTGATGCGGTTGATATATTCACTGATCTTTTTTGACTTT
This sequence comes from Liposcelis bostrychophila, assembly GCA_037577465.1. Taxonomy (NCBI): domain Eukaryota; kingdom Metazoa; phylum Arthropoda; class Insecta; order Psocodea; family Liposcelididae; genus Liposcelis; species Liposcelis bostrychophila. The sequence goes on from CM075212.1 coordinate 12,457,873, forward strand.
ATTATATCGATTTTCGATATGGAACATCCGGGAAGGATTTTTATCTCAAAAATTCGAATTTTTTTTTTTTTTTTTTTTTTTTGCGATCTCGGGAAAATTAATTCCGAACCGGGAATTTTTTTCCCCCCCTCTCGTATATGTTTCTTATTGTATTCACGGCATGAAAATGCATACGATAAATGATTTAACTTCGCTGATATTATTGTGGGAATACATTATATTGAAAAATCGATTACATGAAATATTTTGTATGGAGATTGATAGATTTACAATGTGATTTTTTTTTTTTTTCATTATTCACGTAGGAGGAAAGCTGAAATGTATAAAAATGTATGAAGCTAATATAGAAGTTTAGTACACATTTTTTTTTTCTCGGAAACTTTTGCGGGGGGAAAATATTTGAAAATTCCGAAACTGCTTTTTTTTTCTGGTTTTTGACTGTTTATTAACTTTTTCTTGGAAATCGTTATCTGCAGATCTACTAGCAAAAGTTTATAATTTAAAGGAAATTTCTCTGAATAAATTTTTTGAAAGGCGAAATGGATCCTCATGCAGTGTATACCTGAGCGTGAGCTTACAAGAACCCTTGATCTGGGGTTTAAGCTTCAACAGCGCCGGCTTTAGGGTCGTTCGATTGATTCCCACGCAGGAGTGCAGAGATTTTTCAGATTGTCCAATCGAAGGAAAAATAGGGCGCAAAACTGAGGGAAAACACTAAAATGCGGAATTGGACATTACAGTTGTCTTGCAATTCCAATGGGGGAGGTCAAAACGTGTAAAGCTGGCGCTGAGCTTCATAAAAAAAGCCTCAGGAAGTAATTTCTTGAAGCATTATTTGGTTGAAAATGATTGAGAAAAAAGCAATTCGGAAATTTATATGTTGACTTGCGGTTCTCCGTTGCGGAGGTTGGTGGCTATCATCAGTTATCGTTATTCACCTTAAAAGGGATAACCTTAAAGAGCCTTGGTGATTTTTGTAGAACTGAAATGCGATGGTTTCCCTAAAATCCTCTGAATATTTATATATATATAGTATTAGCGAAATATTTTGCACCATATAGTGCCATCCTAGGGAAATCAAAAGAAAGATGTTAAAACCCGGAATATTACTTAGGATCAAATAACAAAATTGTTGAGGTACCTCCGAACTCGGGGATCCCAGGGAGCTCCATATCATTAATGTGTACTGTGGCACTTGTTTTTGGATAAATTTTTACAGCAGAATACGATTATAACTAAAATAATTTTTTTCGACCCCCCCCCCTTTCACCCCCTCGAAGGGCAAAATGCCGGAAGCGTTTGTAGTACTTGTATAGATATTTATAAATATTTGTAAATGTTTCCAAATGTTTCGAAATATTTTTAAATATTTGTAAATGTTTCCAAATGTTTCGAAATATTTACAAATGTTTCCAAATATTTTAAAATGTTTCCAAATGTTTCTAAATATTTATAAATATTTCCAAATGTTTTTAAACATTTATAAATGTTTCTAAATGTTTCTAAATATTTATAAATATTTTTAAATGTTTCCAAATATTTATAAATGTTTATAAATGTTTCGAAATATTTATAAATTTTTCCAAATGTTTCGAAATATCTATAAATGTTTCCAATTGTTTATAAATATTTATAAATGTTTCCAAATATTTACAGAAATTAATAAATTTTTATGAAGTTTTGAGTTTTGAAACTGAACCACCCCGTAACGGGGTGGCCACCGAAGTTGGGGGATAGCTCAAAAATTTTGTAATTTTATCCTAAGTAATATTCCTAGCTTAGAAAAATCTTTCTTTTGATTTCCGAAGGACGGTACTATATGTTGCAAATTGTTTCCCTAATACTGTATAATATATTCTAGAGACTGCAATGCCAGGATTAATGTAAAAGCCCTAAAACTGGCGATTTATGGTCGGTTTTTGAAAAAGGTTTATCCTCTTCATTTCAATTTGAGTACTATTTTCCAGCTTTTCAGCGACTATTCAGCAGGTTATATCTAGACATTTTATTAAAATTAACAAAGTTGATTTGATATATGAGGAGGATGTTGGATGTTGAAATACCCGGGAATGTTCTTTTAAAATCCCGGGATTAATGCCGTCCAAGAATCATCCGGGTTTCAGGATCCCAGCATTGCATTCTCCATTCCTCACCAATTTCTTTCCTCCATATTATTTTAATAAATATTATAAAATAAAATAAATAGCAAAATATTTTGAGAGTTTTCCTAAACACAACTTTCCATGGAGGAAAATATTTTCTAATCTTTTTTCGCCGGCAACTTTAATTCAAAAATCCGGGATTTCCAAAACCGTTTTTTCCTTATCCTTCTTTAACAACCTCCTTTTCTTTAGCAAATTCTCTTTTCCTTTTTAAAGATTCCAAAAAAAAAGAGGATCTTACCGGTTGGAAAACTGAAGCGAACAATTTTCCTTGAAAAGCCGTCAAAATCGATCAAATAAAACGTCTTTTTTATAACAAAATTTTCCTGTTTTTTTTTTTTTTGAAAATGTTAATTGAAAATAATTTTTTTTTTAAAGCTGGGACGAAGATAATATATTGAGAAACAAAATTAAAACTCGGGGAAAAATATAAAACCCCGGGCCCGATAAATTACACTCTTTGACTTTGAAATGGGAATTTAAAACGGGGTCAAGTTGTAATAGCTCATGAATAAATTCGCGAGTCCGATTATCCTGGAAAAAATGAAAATGAAAAAATAAAAAGAAAGAAAAAGCGCGATGACTGAGGTTTAAAGATAAAAATTTTTTATTTTTTTTTAGTCCGTTATCTAAAAAAAATATGAAATAATAGTATTTTTTTTTTTTCTTTTCAGGAGGGAAATATGCAAGATTTTTGCCTGGAAGGTGGTGGGAAAACAGCGTCTGTTTTGATGTCCCTGCTGACATTTAAAAGGACCGAAGGGGTAAGTTATTTACGTTTTTTATTATTAAAAATTTGGCAGAGTGCCAAGAAACAATAGGGAAGGTAAAATAATAATAATAATTCGGTTTATTTATTTGGGAAATTAACAGATTCTACAGCCCATTACAAATTTCGTGCGTTTATGTTTCTTTAAATTTGTTTTGAAGAGTTTGAGTTTTTATTTTTTTTCTTGATTTTTATGAATAAAAGATAAAGTAAAATATCGTGAAATTTTTCCGTAAATTTAAATGTTAGCTAAATAACGTCACGGTAGTCAAGAAAAACACCGAAATGCATTAAAAAAAAATAATAATAAAAAGAAAACTTATGCGATTTTCCCGTACATACAGTATAAAGTTATTGACTGACCTAGATTTGTCCAATTACTCGGCTTCCGCAATTCTTTTTATCGTTTTCCATTTTAAAATCACGTGGACTGAAGGTTCGACGTCCTGTTTTCCCCCAAGCTTTGTACTTCTTGTAACTCAAATAATTTTTTCCGCTGTTGTTTATAAAACCGAAATCAATTTAAAAAAGAAGGAAAAAAAAAACCAAAACAAACGAAACTGGCAGCACCAATCTGAGAAATTTAACTGATCCGCATCTGCAATTTCTGCATCGTCTACGGTTCTGACATGCGCAGGGGCTTGCTCAAAAACCCTCCAAACGGGAGATATATACACAGTACCATATTATGTAGTCCTTCTCTTCTCCCAATGTTTGACAAGCTAATGATTCAACGCTCCGAAAAAAAAGAAGAAAAAAATCGAGAAAAAAATTGAAAAAAAAAAAAACGATCGCATCCCTGATCGTTTTTTTTTTTTTTTTTTTCTGGATGACGAGACGAAGATTGGCATACGGCAAGTAGAAAACTCGAGCTGAATCGATTTCTACGGCCTCAATAGTCTGTCGGAACTGGGTCATTGTGATTTTGATGGATCCCATTAATTATTTATTCTACGATTCTGTTTTAATCTGTTTTAATCAATTTAACTTTAGGAAGTTTATTTCGAGAAAAGGAAATTGATACTTTAGCGAAACTTCTTCGTTTTTTTTTTTTTTTTTTTTTTTATATATCTTCCCTCCTCCCTTTTATCAAGATTGAAGACTTTTAAAAGCTTGTTTCGTTTCCTAAATGCATAAACAAGGTGAAGGATTATTTTTTTTTATAGGATTTAGAGGAGGTATCATTTCAATTAAGCCCTAAATTCCTGTTTTATTTACATTGTTTATTCTCGAAAGATTTTTTTTTTTCAAAAATGTGAGCCGTGTATTATGATGTAACATATTGTTTCGTAGGTGCGCTACAAATGTTTTTTATATAAGTATTTCGTATTTTTTTTTTTTTTTTTTATCGAAAATTCATAAATTATAAAAAAGGAGAAAAATAGCGATTTTCGCTTATGGGTTGATCCGTTACGGATTCCATTAGAAGGATGCTCGAGCACTTAACTATTTTTCACATCCGATTGTCAAGTTTCCATCGATAAACTCCCCTCCCCTTCCCCCTACACTACATGCGATATCTAAAATCTTAGAAAAAAAATTCGAGAAGTGCCTCTTTTTCGTTCGATTTTGTTTTAAAGCCTAGAGTGAAGAGTGTCCCGTCCCTTGAAAATTCGAAATCGTATAATTCTGCGGGCCTTGCAAATTGGGAAAAATGGGTTTTCCAGTTGCTGTGCTGGAGGCATGTGTGAATGATGGATTTCGTGCCGATACACAAGGTAGAATATTTCTAATCGCTTTTTGAAACCTTGGTGCAAGGGATCTTGGTTTTCGCTATTAATATTGCGATCCGCACTAGTGGATCACTATTACACGTTAGTGTCATGCTCTCTCTAAAATGGTAATTTTTTTAGGACCCACATGTAAAGTTTTTATGTTTAAAAAAAGTATAATCTTTAACAGAAATATTAGTATTTAAGAGGAGGCTTCACCGGATACCGGAAACAATGGCTGTTTTGTCTAACACTCGATTTACGGGAAAAAAATTCAAATTTTAGGCATCTAACGAACTCCATTGACTTTTTCTTGTATTTTTGGTACAAGTTTCAATTTGTTCCGATTAAACACGAACCAGGAAAACAAAATCAAAGTTTTTCTAACGCAATTTTTTTTTAAATTATTTTCCCGCCGCTCATACATTTCAGACAAGTTGAAACTTGCACTAAAAATTCCAGGATATACCGAAGGAGTTCGTTAAATACCTAAAATTCGGATTTTTTTCACTGTAAAGAGAGTAATAGACAAAACAGCCAACCCTTCCGGTATTCGTGAAACCTCCTCTTAAGTCAATCGAATTTTCTTCAGAGTGCTATTAGTGTTCTAAATACCTATGGGAGAACGTCAACCGAGAGGCCGAATTTTGATTGGCCGAATTTTGCCCCAAAGACGTAGTCCTACGTCGGGATATTCCCTCTTATCCCAGTCTTGATTTTTTTATTTATTTTTTGATTTTACCGTTACTTATTCTAGACGGTAGTACTGTTTATGTTCACTGAGATGTTACGTAAGGGAGAGTATCCCTGCTCTTGAAAACCCATATTGCTATGTAAATACTGTGCATTTAAATTTTGAACCTGAAAACACGTTCCTGGTCATGTTTCTAAAACAAGACTTTATTTTTCTTATTTTTATGCGTCGGACTCATTTTCCTGTAAGTAACGACATAATTTCTTTATATGAGATGGCATTTTCTTCAAATTATCATGGCTTTAATTTTCACTGAGAATGAGGGATAAACTGTGCCTTATTGTTACTCCAGTCCAATCGGATTTATTTTCCCCTTTAAGTTAATTTTTCTTCGCTGGTTAGAAGTTTTCCCGAATTCTCGTTATTTCTGAAATGTGGAATTCTTTTATATAACAAATTGATTTAGAGCTTATAGGATGATATATTTGACGTGGTATCCAATTTTCGTTTAAGAGGCTCGGAATCAAGGAAAAGGTATTATCACTCAGCTTTTTCTTTATTGTGGAAATCTACTTGAGGTTTACTGGAAACTTCTTGAAAAGGTCAACGATGTAGGTGTCAAGTATTGATCGGAATTCGGAGAAACATTGTTTATCGGTTTTTTGAGAATCGCTGAAAGGGAAATGTTGAAGAGTTATCGCGTCGGGTGAAGAGCTGGAGCCCTGAGGAATCGCGAATCCTTAAAAAATGTAAACGTTGGAAAAGAACTTTAAAGTTTATTAAGAATGTTAAAAATCTTGTATTTTATTATTTTTAAAAGAAGTCTTTTTACCGAATGGTAATCTTTCAAAATAATAATAAGTGAGACTAGCCTGGAGTTAAAGAAAGCTGAAGTCCTTGGAGAAAAGAAAATAAGTTTGAGGAATGTTTTTATTTGTTTGTAAAATATTATGACAGAAAAATTATGCTAAAAGCAAGAAGAATATTATAGAGTTATGAAATTTTACATTTAATTTTCAAAAAAAAAAAAATAAATAAATAAATAAATAACGCGGGCGGACGTGTTTGTGGGAGTGGCGCGAATAATGTAAAAAATCTCGTGTTCTAGGGCGAGTTCAATATCAAAATCATATCGAAAATAAAATATAAAAGAAATACCACGTTCGGTGATATAAGAAAATCAAAAGGGACGGAAATTAAAACAAGAAAAGTGTTTTAATAAATAACGGACTAGATTGTAAGGAAAAAAGGATCCGCCATGTTGGATTAACTTGTGTCGGAAAATTTCAGATAAAAAGGCAAACAAAAAACGATATAAATAATAAAAAATAGTTAAATAGGAGCGGAAAAGGACAAAGAAACGAAAGGATATTTAACACAGACGATAATATTAGGAATAATAGGATTAAAATGAAGTAAAAAATCAACAATCATAACAGTTGCTCATTCCGCGTGAAGATAATAGACAAAAGTGCACACTAGGTAAATAAAGAATTGAGCGATAAAAATGGTGAAACAGGACCAGGAAAACTTATAAAACAAGACAGAGAAAAGTAAAAGTGAAAAATAGTGTTAAGTACGGAAAGACTAATAAATGTTCCATAAATGTAATTGGTGCAACCCAATGAAAATAAAAAATACAAAGGTACGTTCAAAACAGGTACTAGACGTGGCAGCAGAAGCCAAAGCAACGTTACTGCTGAGTGAAGAAGGATCGCGACAACAAGGATCCAATCATAATAAAAAGGACACAAGCAACGATCGACGTATGGGGTTTACAAGTGAAGTGGATTACGAATAATTATTAAATAAAGAAAATAGTTAACTAAAGGAAGAGTAAACCTTATAAGCTATAAATGAAAAGGAAATAAAACTACGGAAATGGCGGAGTGAAGAAAAAAAAAACGCCAAGACGGCGGAACAAACAGAAAAAAGACGTGTAAGGACTTCGAAAAAGAAGATGTAAATCAAAATTTACTTAGGAAAATTAACAAACTAGAAACAATGGTGAACGAACAAGAAAAGAAGAAAAGACAACTGGAAGAAGATGTGAAGATATGGAAAAACACTCGAAAATAAGGAGGAACAAAAGGAAAATTAAATCAATTAAAAAGGAACATAACAAATATGATATATGAGGAAATCGATATAATCGAAAGGGATTTAATGAATACGATTAAAATTTCACAGCTAGAGGATGGGCAATTGGAAGTAAGATCCAAAAACAGATAAAGTACAAACAGGAGGTACGCATTAATGAAGATCAAATATCTAGGAAGAATCAGCTAAAGGAAAAGGCTTGGATGAAGAGGACTACATAAAAGAGGAATATGAGAAGTATGATTTAAGGACAGCTGTAGAAGAAATACAAGACAGAGTAATTACACTGGGAGAACTTCATATATCTATTTCAGACCTGAAAATCGAGGATGCAATACAAAAAGCAAAAGAATCGCAAAATAGAAAGGATACAAAGAGAGGGAAGACAGGCCTGAATCAAACGAAACAATAGAATTAAAGCAAACCATATGGAAAACAAGCAAGAAGAGAGGATACAATAGAAAAGTTGACGGAAGAAGTGGAACAGTAAAAAGGGAAGTTAAAATAATAGGAGTGTTAGCGACAAAATAAGTAACTTAGAAGAGAGAGTAGAGAAGGAAAATGAAGAAACGAGGAAACAGCTACAACGGCAAGAAGGAGATATAATCCAGTTAAACCAAAGTCAAGAAAACCAGTATGAAGAAATAAAGGAAGAACTGGATAGCATAACAGGAACTAGGAAAAGACTTACGAGAAAAGAATAAATGGAAAACAGTTTTAGAAATAGAAAAAGAAGTTAAAAATTAAAAAAGGATCAAAGTGAAGACCGAGAAGAAATTTTTATATACGAAAAACCTACGAAAACTAAAAGAAATTCGTAAAAAGGAAAAGGAAGCGAAAAAGATTGAAAATCAGAAAATATCGGAAAAGAAAAGGAAGAAAAAACCGTTGAGGAACGGAATAAGCAGGAAGTAAGAGAACTACAACAGACAGCCGTAGCAGACAGGCGGAAATATTTAACGTACCGAAGAAAGAGAAGATCTAAAAGTTTTAGTTAAAAAAATGGCTACGAAAAAAGGAATGAAAATAGAAGAAAACGACATAGACATGGCTTACCGATACCAACAAGAGGGAAAACCGAACATAGACCGATAAGGGTACACTTTACAAAAAGATCAACACGAGAAGAATTCATCAAAAAAGATAGAACAACGGAGCCGGTCCTACAGCATGACATTGTAAAAACGGAATAAGAAACGAAAAAATACTAATTTACGAAAGCCTAACCCCGTACTTTAAAAATTAAGGTATGAAACGAAAGTATGGGCAGAAAGAATAATTTTAATTCGATTTTATATGGTATAAAAATTACAAGATCCGATTACGACGAAATGCAACGGAAAAACGAAGTTATGCAATAGGAAAACAGCAAGATCTAACGCTACTTAAGGAAGAACTAGAGAAACAAACAAGCACCGAAACAGAAGAAAACAGTCCGAGAGAAGGATTAAATAGAAGGAATTGATAAAAAGAAAACGACGTCCTACCGCAAAAGGAAAAGCATCTTTTATTATTATTTGATTAGGGAAATCAAAGTCATTTTATGATTATTAAAATTATAGGTATATCATGTTGTTATTTTATTTTTGAAAAGAAAATTATTTAAAAAGAAATTTAGAGGAATCAAAAGGCATTTTATGATTATTTTAGGTTATTTTTGAAAAGAAATTTATTATTTAAAAAGAAAGTTTTATTTGGCCGAAAGGCAGGGTCCAAAGGGCAACTGTGCCCGGGACCTTATAAATGTAAAAAGATTGTATGAATATAAAGGAAAATATAGTCCCCCCGGTGCCGGATAGGTATCCGAGGGAAAAAAAAAAAAAAAAAAAAAAAAAAAAAAAAAAAAAATAAAATAAAATAAAACTAAAAAATAAATAAATAAATGAGTTGAACCGATTTAGAAAATTTTAAGTTGAAAATTACTTTCAGAATACGAAGTCAGATTTTAAGTTCCGGATAGGCGAGGTTTAATTTAGGCTGTTTTCATGTTTTGGCCCATTACTAGCCCATTTAGGTCTTTGGTAAAAAACGTGAAAAAATGTGGTTCTAGTTTTTTGCGTACTTTAGGCCTGTGAAATTCAAATTTTAGTGCTAATTAAAGAAGTTGGCTAACATCGAAAAAGTCGTTTTTGAACCCTAAAATTTTAGACTTTTGAAATACTTTTCCGCGCCATTTTTTCGAGTTCTAATGAAGCCAAGTTTTAGGCTACGGACCCCCCTTCATGAAGAAAAATTTTTTTTTTGCCTTAAAATTTAATTTTTAGGCGAATTCACCGTAAAATAGACCATAAAAAGTACTATTTTTCTGCGTAGTTTTTTTAAAATCCGACACTCAGTTCTCCGGGAAAAAAATTAAAACGAAATTTTCACTACCCCGTCGGAACCGGAAAACGGGTCATAGTACGGCCCTGAAATTTTGGGTCAAGTACTCTCTAACAAGGTCCTATTTTTAGGCCAAGTTTGAAAAAAATTCCTTTCGGGGCAGAAATCATATGGTATCCCGGTAAAAAAGATGTCTTTTTGAAAAATACATTTTTTTTAGGACCAAATTATTGAGTTAAATCAAATCTTAAGTGCTTAAGTGAAGTCTTACTTCTAATCTTTCGGTTGAAATAAAAGCCTCCATTCTCCAGTACAAAAATTACGTGAGAAATTAATGCCTTTAAAGAAATTATTCCGTTAATTATTCCGCTGGTTCCGTGAGGTGAACTAACGTATCTCCAGCGTAAATATAATTGGAGATAGTCTGTTTCGAGTGTTAAATGAAAATCACGTGACTATGAGACTGCAAGTTTACACGCTCATGTTGGCAACTTGTGGTCACGTGACACATCCACGAAACGTCGAAACAGACTAACTCCAATCATATTTACGATGGAGGTACGTCGGTTCACCTACGACGCCCGGAATTGATCCATTACCGGCGCCAGTTTCCTATTCATTTTTTTTCTAAACCTTGACTTAGATTTTAAAGTTCAGGATTTTCTTTTTTCTGACTTCAAAGGGGTCGTTATCTTCTTGAGCCCTCTCAGGGATGATTTAACAAATTGGTTTAAAACACGGTGTTTTAAAAAGTTTTAAAACATTTCAATAAAAAACAACGTTTTAAAACACTAACGTTTTAAAACACTGTTTTAAACACCATATTTTATTAAGTGAATAAAATACGTTTTAAAATGCATTTTTAAGAGGCCCGAGCCCGCAATTTGTCCCGCACGACTCATTTTATACAATATATGGTATGGACCATACCATAGATTGTATGAGCCTCTCATATTCATAATGGTTGCTTAATAGCAGGGATGATTGTTTTAAAACAAATTGGTTTAAAACACGGTGTTTTAAAACGTTTTAAAACATTTGAATAAAAAACACCGTTTTAAAAATTTGGAATAAAAATTTAAACGAATTTAAAACATTTTGAACGTGTTTTAAAACATGTTTCAAAACGTTTTAAAACCAGGCAGAATAAAAGACGTTTTAAAACGTTATAAATTGGGAAAATAATATAAAACGTTTTAAACTGTTTTTTATTAAAAAATGTTTTAAACAGCAACCCTGGTTCTCATTTTTGGAATTTCATCACATTATAAAAATGTGTGCCTCAAACCTATGGAAAATAGTCGGGTATTCATATTTTTTATATTTTCATATTAAACAACATATTTCATATTGTAGAGCATCGTGGCGCAAAAAAAAAAAAAAAAAAAAAAAAAAAAAGTAGTGAAGAATTTTTTTGGAAATTTTTTTTTTTGAATTTAAAAATACTTAGTTTATTCCGGATCTTTTGGTGAGTTTTTCATGGATATCAAAACCGAACCAAACTTTTCAATTTAAGAAAGAAAAAAAAAAAAAAAAAAAAACATTTTCCTTTTTGGAGCTGTTCGCCAGCACTGATAAAAACGGGACGGAAAAAGGATGCACGCATTCAAATTAAGCCGTTCTAGATTTGACATTAAAAAAAAATTAATTAACTAAAAAAGGGCAACCCTAACCCCCCTATTTTTTTGTATACATCCCACGAATAATCCAAATTGCCTCTCACATCATTATCTTCCCTCTTTCATTTCACGAGTTGGTTCTGTATATACAGTACAACCAGGAAATAAATCTAAAAAATGCTTTCGCAATAAATTATTCCTGTTGAGATCATTAGCTCAAATCTCGACTAAGAAAACGAGGGAAGCAGGTAGGGGGGTTGGGAGGGGGATGAGGGAAGGGGACGAGGGTGAGGGTTAAAATATAAAAGAGCCTGCAAAATTTACGTAAATATTTATTTTAGAATTTAAAGTTAATTGTATTTTTAGATTTATGCGGGGAGGTTACGAATCTGGTATTATCGTTTTCTTTCTTTTTCCTAAAAAAAAAAAAAAAGCTAGAAAAATATTATTTTCGAAAATCGTTTTAATTACTTTACGAATTATAAAATACTGTTTTCTCTGGCGAACAAAATATGCCCTTAAGGAGGAAGCCTTAAGGAATAGAGCAAGGGGAGAAAATGTTAAGCCTGGAAGTTAATTGAAAATTAAATTTCATATCGCTTTACACGATCATGTCAACATGTTCCCTCCCGTTTCCTTTCGCTTTCCCTTGATTGTGAAAACTAATCTTTTCGACTAGGACGGAAAATCATGGGGATTTACCCGAAACCTAAAGCCTCCTATTTATTCTTTTGTCTGTTACTAATTTTGCCGAAAAGGATTAAAATTTAAAAAGAAAAAAAAAAGCTTGCTTTTGATGTTGTTTGTTATTAAATTTTGTTTTTACCTGTGAAATTCTTTGGGCGCAAGTTCACGCCAAACATGTTCGGCGAACATGTTGGAGGAACATGTTGGTGTTTCGTAAAAGTGGCGAACATGTTGGACAAACATTTTCACCCAAAATTGAATTTTCCCCAACATTTAGGGGAAGCTCCACATCAGCAGCGACGGTTTTTTAAAGTAGTTTACGAGTCCCCGTGCATAGTAATTTAAATAATTTTTTTATCAAAAAATTGAGCCAAATTGTTCGGACGAATAAATAGATTCTTATTTATCATGTCCAGAACAGTTCTCATAGATGATTTAGGAAATTAATTAAAAATTCTGAAAATAAAATTTTTAATAATAAAGACACTCAAATGACTTCGATTTCGCTTTACAAGGCGGTGAAAAGTCGAAATTTTAGTAAATGTTTACAAACATGGCTCCATCTTCGCCAAAAAAAAGTTTCAATTTCCAAATATAAATCGAAATATTTAACAATCCTTTAAAGGCGAGGTCGTTTTTTTTAAATAGAATCGTTGTAAGTACGAAGATCAATTCATTTCTAGTTTTTTTCGCAAATCGATCGAGTAGATTTTTTAAAATTTGTGAAAATATCCCACTTCCGGTGCCTGATTCCCATAAGAGCAATGCTTTGATCGGACTTTGAGAGGTAACTTTGACATTTAATTACATTAAAACTACATAAGCAAAAAATCTGAAAAAATTCCAGTTGACAGATTATGTCCTGAAGAATCAATAAGCGGAAAATAAAAAAATTCTATCGACATTCGATTGACTCGTAAACTACTTTAAGCATGTTGGGCGAAAATGTTTGCCCACATGTTCGCCACTTTTATCAAACCCCAACATTTTCACCCAACATGCTTAAAAAACGCGTCGCTGCTTATCCCGAAGAAATAAATTTTTGTGTGGAACAAAGTAAAAATGGCAGTCTGAAAAAAAAATTTTAAGTTAAAAAGAAAAAGCTTCCGGGATCTTTTTTCCACTCGAAAATGAAAGTAGAAGTGTACTCGCAAAAATCTTGACAGTCCCGCTTGACGTTGAGAGATTATTCTTCAAACCAAAAAACTAATGCTTTCAAAAAAAAAAAAAAAAAAAAAAAAAATTACAAACCATGTAAGGTGAAATGGAATTAAATGCAGTAACTCTTATAAATGTGAAGGGAAGAGTAAAAGGGAGATGGGAGGGGGAAAAATTTATTCGTATGTGGAATGTTTGGATTGGGCTGAGGTGCAAAACATCAGACAGCTGGATCGATGAACTATAAGACATTTTAAAATATTACAAGTTGCACTTTGAATTCAAAGTTCAGTAAAACCTCTCTAAAGAGACCATTTTTGAGGAAATCTGTCGTTTAGAGGGGAAATTTTAATCTCGTGAAGGAATCCTAAATCTTCAAATTTTATAAATAAATAAATAAATAATAATAAAAAAAAAAAAAAAAAATTGCGTTATAAAAGGACAGTCTCCACTTAATAACGTTCGCCGCATTCGCGTTATCCGCCTTCGCGATTGACGTATTCGCACCAGAAGTTTTTTTGATCTTTCGTCTATGATTTTTTTGATTATCTTCTGCTTTTTTTTGTTTACAAACATTAAAAATGGCGATTTGCAAGATGTTTTTACGGATTTAGAAAGAAAAGTTTTAATTTGGGCATGGGGAAGATACTAAATCTCTTCCAAAATAAATCCTGGATCAACCAGACTTGTATACTTAATGGAATATACGGTATTTTTTATATGCCAAAAATGTTTACGGGAGTAAAATCTGCAAAGTACTTCCGGTGTGATTACGGTAATCGCGAAGGCGGACAACGCGAGTGCAGTGAATGTTATCAAGTGGAGACTGCCCTATAATTTTTCTTTTATTTTTAATCTAAGCTTTTGACGAAAAGATCTTTTAATTTCGTTATAAAATACATAGACAGAAAATATAAAATATAAAATATAAAATGTAAAAGACAGAAAGCATTAACAGTGGAATAAACACTCCAATTAATTGGTTTTTTTTTTTTGACAGGAATCTTTCTTAAAAAATATTGTCTGGAGGTTTAGTAGTGAAGCTACTGGCCACTGACTGCTAAAGCTTTAGCAGCTTTAAAAATGGTCTGAACTGGTCTATTAACCGAGGGGCCATTCCATATAAAAAGTGAATCACAAAGAAAATAAATTTTTTTTTCTTTATAAGGGAAAATAAAAGAGATTTATCTGTAAAACTTGTCACAAAATATGTTCTTTTAATTAATTGTTCGAATCTAGATGAAAATTTTTTGAATTTTTTTCATTTTTATGGATTTTTAGCCATTTTTTAATATTTTTAAAGTAAAAATCATGTTTTTCAAAACCGAATAGACTGCCCATAGATAAGAGTTTAATCGTGATTAAGTTGGTGATATATTCTAGTTTTAAGAAAATATACTAAAATTTGTACTAAGGGGTTTTCGAGGTCGCTGATCTCGAATCCGCTAATAGTTTTCTAAAATTTTTTTAAGGGACTCAATAAATTGAAAAAAGTTAATTTACTCGTTGTGTGTTTGAAATTTAGAAAAACGGTCTATGGATTCGAGATTAGCTACCTCGAAAACTGCTTAGTACAAATTTTCATGAAAATTTAACAACTTTAACTTGTTTTTACTTTTTTCGTCATACCAAGTCCGCCATCTTGAATTTCAAAATAATGATTCCAGATATGAAGTCGGCAGCTACAAAAATACCTAAAAATAAATGTTCATGAAATTTCTTTCATAATTATAAATTTTGGCTTGCATATTATGCCCGCCATTTTGAATTTTGGGGCAGCAGGTTTTTAATTGCCCAAAATATCGAAAATTTTGGCACCTTCATCTTCTTTCTAAGTTTCACACAGACTTGGGAATGATTTTTGGCCACTTATTTTTTTTTTCCGGACCACTGTGCGCGATTATAAATCTCAATATGAGTTTCTTTTGAATGTCTCGTCCGTTACACGCTGAAAGCTGTCGCTATATCTTCTGCTGCATAATTAAAATTTTGAGAAAAAAAAAAAACCGGTGGTAGATCTTGACCTGCATTATGTCACTATAAAAATAGAAACAATTTTTTTCACTTTTGAGCTGGTTTTGTAACGCTTTAAAGTACAAACGTCCCGTCCGTTGCATATGGATTTGCTCTGTTACGTGACACTATAGTGATAAAATTGAGAAATTCAAAAGCAAAGAAACTAAAGCACAAACAACAAAGAGAAACGTTAGTTTTTCCTCCTTTTAATTTTTACGAATTACAATCAAAAAGCAAAATAAACTCCCCACGTGATAGGTTCACGATCCTAACTCCATTTTGTTTCCCTATTGTGTAAAGCAACACTAGTTATCTCAGCTTGTAAATTAAAACCCGTTGCCAACAACTGTTGAATAGATTTTCCTTAAATTCCATTTTCCCCGTTTTACATTCGCAAAACAACGAACATAACAACACATTTTCCCGGCCAGGTTTTGAAACCGGGATGAAAGAGGAAAAAAAAAACGAGAAGAAAATGAGAACACCTGTAACGCGCCACATGATTATAAATTCATCCTTCCGGTATCTAAAGAAATTTATTATAGAGATCCTTTACGAATTCAAATCACGGATCCTTTTGACCGATCCGGATTAACTCTTGCTTAGTAAGTTGATCTTGTGCCGAAGTTAGTTTTAAAGTCCCCAACGTTACCTCCGGACATTATTAAAGCCTTTCTATGTTTCCTCTGACATAACTTTAACCTGATCATATCATTTTCCCGAAGAAGATTTACAAACTTAACGAAAATTATAAAACACTTTAATGACTTGTTTATTAACTCCCCCCCCCCTCCCTCTCCTTCCCCTTTTTATCCTTCGTTATTTAATCCGATTCTTCTACCTTAACGGCTTTTAATCTTTTTTTTTTCTCCCCCCTTCTTCTTTACTCTTCCAATAAAATCGCTTTTTTTTTTTTTTTTTTTTTTTGTTTAATTTTATCTTTTTCACAGCCTTTAGTCAGCTTTTCATTTATCATGAACTTTTATTGTCGAGATTTTACTCTCGTCTAAATTGAACGAGGCATCGGGGAGGGAAAGAAAAAAAAAGAAAATAAGTTAAGCATAGAAATAGAAAATCCGGAATCGGGTCAACTAGGCGAAGGTTTATGGCATGCCCGAAGAATGATAGGCTATCAAACTCCACAATAAAACTTTTCGTTGTGGATTTTTCTCAGGAATACTTTTTATTCTTTTTCTTAAATCCACTCTGAATTTTTTTTTTTTTTCTTCATATATTGGAAATGCAACGTCGAGGGTTTTTAAAAAATACGTTTTTAAGGATTTTCTACGATTTAGGAGCTTCGATTTATTGAAATCTCGATACCGTCAAATGGGGTGGCTTGGGGCCAAGATGTGCGTCTGCCGAAAAAGGAGATTTGAATGTATTCATTGGGATGCCCGTTACGAGGGATGTAAAATATTTTCGTTGTGCCTTCGCCCCTTTCTGAAAAAGTAAAAAAAAAAAAAAAAAAAATTAAATCGGTGAACCGATCAAAGTGCTTTATCAACTATTTAAATAATTCTCAAAAATATGGTTCGTTTTTCGATCACAGGTCTATCAAAGCCGAGTACGAGCATAAAGAATTCGAATTTCGGAAAAATAATTTGAAATTCGCAATTCTCTACCCCGATAATATTCTCAAAAATGTGTACATCCATATGAAAATATGTGCCGTGGCAAACAAACCTTCGTCCTTTATAGAAGCATACTTTTTATTAAGAAGCAAAAAAGGACGTGGCTTTAGTGCTTTCAATGGCCGAAATGAAAGAAATTAACCATAAAAATAAATATGAAAACGGGTTTTTCCGAATGTATTGTTAAATTAACGGATAAATTAAGAATAGTATTTTTCGTTATACGTGAATGAAATTTCCCTTTTATCAGTGTCGTCTTCTTCGGAGATATTAGCTTCATAACCACGGCCGTATAGGTTTCGTGCATGTATGATCTGTGGCGCTCGTAGTGGTCGTTTTTAAAAGTTTCGTCGTGAGACAACTGCATTATGCATACGGGGCCTATGAATTTTTTTTCAATTTTCTCAGCTTTTGGTTAATATATGACCTATGTTTTCAATTCAGATTTAAGAGAAAAAAAAATGAAGCTATTCTTGATGCTTTTCCTGTAATATCAGGAAAAAAATCGATTTTGTGGCTCAACTACCAGCAACTTTCATACTTAAAAATTCAAATTATATTCTTTGGGTTCTAATTCATATAAAAAAAATTATGCTGGGATTAAAAATTATAATTTAATATGAAAAAAAAAATTAAATAACATTTCGGGGCGAGCTTCCGAGTTCGCCACTCGTAGCGCTGGCGCATAAATCGTAGTGTTGCACGAAGCCTATAGACAGTTCCGGAAACTCCTATCCCTTATACATTGGAAACCATGTCCCGCTGAACTACGCAAAATTAGTTCTTCCTTTCTACCACCTTGAGCGCTACTTGCATGAGAGACGCGTTTTGATTTGTCGTTGAGACTTGTAAACAACGATGGAGGCGGCTTTTTCTTGTTGTTCGCCACGTGAGTCCCAGGGAGAGTCCCAACTCCAACGATTAGAGTCCCAACTTAAACGATTAGACATGTTGCGACTCTCAAGATCGGAGCGGCGCCAATGGCCCATTTTAGAACTAATTTTTGCGTAGTTAAGCGGGACATGAACGGCACAGGAAGTTTCCGGACCTGTCTACACGGCCGTGTTCATACCAAACTCGAAATGCCTCATTATATCACACCACCTGCATGATATTTCACAAATCACAGTTGCCAGGTTTAAAATTATTAATGTGGTACAGTACATCTCAACCTTAGATAGTGGTACCCCATAAGCTAAACATAGAGACCTTTTCTTTAATAGTAGTGCATTACCATAAATAAGTGCATTACATAATTAAGTGGTAGTGCATCTGGTAACCCTGTCACAAATATTATGCCTCTGACGTCATCAGCAAAAAAAAAAAAAATATATTTTTGTTTTAACGCAAAGCAGGCGTTTTAACCTAAAAAGCAACGTTGGTAGTCAGGCGTGCCACTTATAGAGGAAAGAATCTTTCGTTGACTAAAGCATTATGGGTAAAGTAACACCTCGAGAATTCGAGGTGTTATTATATCCTCGCTTCGCTCGAACGGCAATTTCGTCTCAATGTTATTTTACCCATAATGCCCTAGTAATGAAATATACTATTATATCCCTCATAACGAGTTACTCTAGTGTTCAAATTCATGTGGGGCAATTTAACCATGGCCCGAAATTTACTTGACACCGTTTTTCTAAGTCATTCACCGTCGTACTTAGTCACTCATCCCTGGCATAAGTTCATCATTCCCTACAGAAAATAATACCCAATTTATATGGTATCGTCTTTTGAATTTTTAGGATTTCGTTTTCCCTGAGTTAACAATTTAGAATTGTTCTTTTGATGTATGGAAATAACCGGAGGCATGCAATAAGAGTAATGCGTTCAAAAATTGAACCGGTTTTCTTTCAATTTTTTTTTTTTTTTTTGTCGAATAGAAAAGCTATATATTTTTTTTTTCCTTTCCGGGACTATTTGCTGGGATTTTATAAAATCTTATTTAGATCTATATAAAAAAAGGGTCAAAATGTTTGAATAAGCTGTTAAGGAAAGAAATGGAACTCGATTGTAACAATTTTTATCGGTAAAACTAGTTTCATGTTTTTATTATTACCGTATTTTGATTTTTTTTCGTAAGGTTCTTAAGTTTTGAAATCGATTCGTTTTTTGAGTTACAAATCGTTGGAAAAGCGAAAGGGTAATCATTATTTGACGACGTCTGATTTTTGGTATGATCGCGCTTTACATTTTTTTCGCAATGATTGGAATTGTAAGTCTGCATTCGAAATCGGCTAAAACAAGTGATTTGCTTATTTATGCTTAGGGATACACTACAAAATCCACTTTGTAAACCGTTCGGTTTTTTATACAGCGGTTTCCCAGCCAAGAAGATCCGGTTTTGAATCTTCTTTTCTTTTCAAAAAATAAAAAAATAAAAGATGACATTGAAAAAAAATTTCGTCGAGGCAAATTTTTTAAGATATATATATTTTTTATTATTATGTAAAATTTTCACAGCAAAAAAATATTGAAAACTTTTTTAAAGGCTGCGAGGCAAAAATTTCTGCGAAAAAAAATTTGAAGAATGCTCAGATGAAAAGATTATCAAGATCAGTAAATATTTTTAGTCCATAATGACAGCTTATTTTTTTTTAAAGCTTTTATTCTAAAAATAGGAAACATCCAGTTAATTAAAAAATAAAGGATCGTTCCATTTACGTAAAGATTTAACCGGAAGAGGTTTTTGTATTTCGATTTGAATTTTTGGTTTTTGCTTTTAAAGTTTATAAGTTTTCGATTTTGATTTTAGTTTTCGTCAGCACTGAAATAACTTTGATTTTGATTACAGTTTTTTTTTTTTAAATTTTTTACCGTTGATTACCTTATTTATTATCTAATTTAAACTCTCACAGGAAAAGAAGTCAATTAATTTAAGAAAATAATAATTCTTAATTTTTTAAAATTTAATTTCGTACGTAAGAGGTCAACTAACGTATCTCCCTCAGTTTTAAATTGGAGATAGTTAATTGTATAAAATATTTTTTCAGCATTAGAATATCCTCCACAATTTTTGCTTTTAAACGACTTCTTAAAATATTCCAATTAAATTTGAGATGCGAAAAAAAGCCTCCCGATTGAGACTCGGGCTACTGGGGCACAAAACTTTTACTTACAAAGACCGCGCACTCCTAAGATTTTTTAAATTTCTGTTTATTTAGTAAGGTTATTTTTTATTATGATTTTTATCAAAAGTGTTTTTAAAAAAATGATTTTAATTACGGTTTTTAACAAATTCCAATTTTTTAAATTCGGTTTTCGATTAGGCTGTCTTCAATTCAGTTTCGGTTTCGATTTCATTTTCCGTTTCCTTCACCTCTAATTTTAATTATGGTTGTTCAGATATTACTGTTCTTTTTCGATTAATTTCAGCTTCGGGTTTTCCGCATTTAAAAATTTTTCATTAATAGGTATTTATGATTAAGATTACAATTCGATTAACAACCCGATTATTTTTGATGGAAATCGTGCTGCTTTTCTTCAAAAATAAACAGACAGAAGACAGAAATTTTCGATTCCGATTCCGTTTAAAATCTGAACGGCACCACAGCCCTACTCTTTCTTTTCACCACGCATACCGTGTTCTGGTCGAGATTCCGGCTTTCTCATGCCCAATCCTGCGCGAACTTGCACAAACTTGAGACCTTAAAGTGATCCCCGCCCCCAAAAAGAAAGAAACGATTTAAGAATTTTAAATTTTTGGTCGTTTTTGGTCAAATAAATTCTGATTTTTTGATGAAAATATAATTTTTTTCCTGACACGAAAAAAATTTAAAATTTTTGATGAAAAAAGATCAAAAGTTGAAAAAAATTAGTGAAAATTTTAATATTAAAATATTGCTTTAGCTCACATTCTAGGCTAAAGGAAGAAGGACGAAATTAAAAAATGTTGTGAACATTTTATTTAAAATTTCTAAGTTCCTGTTTTTGTTCATGTAGCCTAATTTTAATATTAAAAAAAAAAAGATATATAAAAACGACGAAAATTACTTAAAAAATTTTTAAATTTTTTAATTTCAACATTTAATGTTGAATGAAATTTACAAGAGATTTTATAAATCCTTGCGAAAGTTCATGTCGTCTAATTTTACTATTAAAAATGGCCAAAATTAAAAAAAAAAAAAAATAGTCAAAATATTATTTAAAATTTTCAAAGTTAAAATTTTAATATTAAGATAATTAAATAATTTTTAATGCGAACAGACCGACATCCGGACAGATTTCCCCAGGACCGAGCTCCAAGGCGTAGTCCTATGACAAAAAATAAAAATCTACCACCTTAAATTGATCCCCTGGGAATATTTGCTTATTTAAGGTCTTAAAAAAGCTTGGTAAATTTTTTTCAGATTTTTTTTAAACATTTTTGTCTGACCTCATGGGGTCTAAGTATTTTTGCGATAAAATTGTCCAAAATGGGTTCGAATTAAAAAATTCCTACGGAGACCTGATCATAAGATAAAAATTTGATACTTACAGGTTTTATGGGAATAGACTCTTTCATTCTCTGTAAAGGAACGGAGATAGAACAACTGTCCCATATTCAACATATGACCACCTGTAAAATAGTGTCACATTTCATTGCTTGCATCTTTTTTCCCCTCTCCATTTCTTTTATCAAGATTTTCTTACGTTTATTTGATGTAAACTGAAAAATCGAATATTCAGCGTATCTTAATCCGATTTTTAAGACGAATCTACTTGAGACATCGTTGTTTAACTTCTTCGGAGATCAATTCACTTAAAAACCTTTTTTTTTTTTTTTTTTTTTTTTTTTTCTCTCAGCCATTATTTGAATGAAATAAAGAAATTTCATTCTTGAGCAACGCTCCGATTTCCCTGCATCAAATTCTTGGACCATGAAAAGGCTTCAAGAAAATGAAAAAGCTTTTCTAAACGGGGGATTCAGGGTCGGACTGCTATGGCGGCTACGTGGCCGAGTTATAAATTCCGTTCACGTTTAAACAACATTCCCCTTTCACTGTAAATTCATTTTCTTATACGATGCGAATTTATCTCGGCAGCTAATTCACTCACATGGAGAGGGAATTTTAGAAATTCCAGACCTCTCTCCTCTTAGCATATTTCAAAAATCAGAAAATTTGAACGGAAATGATAAGTGATAAAGGGTGAAAGGTAAGCGCGGCAGGTGTATCTTACACGTGTCACATATACTTGTGCCATTCTCTTTCATTTATTTTCATTATTTTCTTCATGCATTCGAAAATTTTTTGATAGGCATTCCTTTTCGACTCCCCCGAGGGAAATCTTCATAAGCGTCTTTTCTCCTCGCGAGGGCCGATAATTTTTTTAAAGGTTTTTTTTTTTTTTTTTTTTAAAAAAGGGAAGGAAAAGAGGGAAAAAAATCCTTACGTAAGTTATTACGTAATTCAAGAAAAGGAAACGGGAGGGAAAAGATAAAAACGAAGACGTTTCCTGATCGGTTTCATGCGGGAATAAATAGGTCATCTAGTTTTTCATTTTCAATAATGAGATCCAGGAGGAAAATTGCTCCCCGAAGTAAAGCCTATCCGGGACATGGTTTTTTTTTTTTTTTTTTCTCCCAGACCGGTTTGGAATGGTTTTACGGTCGGAAAACGTTATTGTCGTTAAAACTCGTTTTGCAGAGAGTCACATCTGGTTAATTACATATCACTCTCTCATTACAAAAAAATAATTTTTTTTTTCCTTTAAAAATAGATGTATGTAGTGAAAATGTTTCCGACTGGGAAGGTTTTGACAGAATTTCATTTAACTGAGAAAATATGCTTTTGTCCTGTTGTACCTTTTTTTTTTCTTTTTGCTATATGGAAATATTCGGAGAATTTAATATTTCTCTTTGAAAGAACTGTGATTGTGACAGCGAGTTTGAAAAGAGACCATGCATGTCGCTTGAATAGGAATAAGGTTAATATTTAGAACACACTCTTTTTTCCCGTTCATTAGATGAAAATTAAAAGAGAATGAATGGACAAAAAATAAAATAATCAAAAAAAAAAAAAAAAAAGGATTTCCTTGTGCAAATTTTGAGATCATCAATGTCGATACGGCATCGATCCAACCTCGTGGTCCAGTCAGAAAATTAACGCTTTTCAATATAGGTCAAATTAAAAGGAGGAGGGTCCATAAGGCCGATTTTCGGGCTCCCCGATAAATTGTTTGTCAGCACGGGTTAGTAAACGAAACCCATTTTAAAAATATCTGCATATTAAAGTAGTCGTTTTCCCAAAGTCTCATTTTGCGGGGCCTTGCGGGACATGCCCAAATGTCGACTTTTTAAAAAATAAAAAGCTATAATTGAGTATACTTTCGAGTATGTTTTGAGTATATTTTTTGTATGATTTGAGTATACTTTTTTGCCAAAAACTCTTCTTACGGATTGCCTATAGCATGCAGCACGGTGCTACTGAAGCAAAATAACTACTGCACCATCATGGTTATTTGTGTACGCGCATATGAAAACCTCCCACTTGTACAATCCGGATAGTTTGTTTTGATTCGAAACTTATTTGTTTACAAACAGTTTAAAAAACAAAACATACTATCCGGATTGTATAAGTGGGAGGTTTTCATATGCACGTCCACATTTTAGGTAAATTTGGTGAGCCAAATTAACAATATTTTTCGTGGTGAGTTTGTTTGTAAAGGCCTAGTCGTAATCTCATCTGGTTGAAGCTTTATTTTAATTTTTAATTTCCGTTGTTTGTTGTTTTTAGTCAATGAGGATGGATCTGTTGTCATAGATCCGAAATGATCATATGATTGATATTCTCTCAATAAATTAGTTGTGGATCTTTAAGGAAGAGTTTTCATTTTTTAATTATCATCCGGTCCACAGGGCTGCCAAAATTAATCAATATTTTTCGGTGGAGCCAAAAAATATTGATTAATTCCTTATGGACCCTCCTCCTTTAACACACTTTCAATATTGGCCGTCATCGGAGATCGGATTCATCGTGGCCAAGATTGATCCGAGATAGAATAGAGTTAATTTTCCTTTATTGATACGACAGAGGCGTGAACTGTATTTTTACGCAACTTATTTTTTTTGACCAAAGACTTTCAGAAACGAACAAAAGATATGAAAATTTTTTTTTCAAATCTTTGGAGCTTGATATTCTTTTCCATATTATGGATCTAACCAACAAGATCGAAAAAAACGATTTAGTACCTTCGAAAACCTTTTAATTATATACTGCAATTAATTGTACTATAAAATTAATTAACATAGTGGAGACACATTTTTAAAAGATATGAAATGTGTATGTTATAGTGAAACCATAGAATTTAGTGATTCCATGGAATCACTTCCATGGAGTCACTTAGCGATTTCATGGAATCACTGGCATTTTAGTGGATCCATGAAATCATTGAAATATTTTATGATTTCCCTAGTGATTCTATGAAATCACTAAGGTTTTAGTAAAATCATGAAATGAAATTATTAACTTTCAAATTCTATGGTTTCCCTAGTGATTCCATGGATACACTAGCTTTTTATGTAATACGTATTATATAAACAATTTTTTTTTTTCGACAGAACTAACAGAAGGAAAATACAGATTAAAAAAACTAATTTTTTTAAATCTAAATGTTACAGTCCAAACCCGAAGTTAGGCATTACGCGTAGTGCCTAACGGCTAGGCATTACCCGAAATAAAAAGCTTAATTCTGAAAATTTCGGGTAATGCCTAGCCGTTAGGCACTACGCGTAGTGACTGAAAAATTTATTTTTAAAGTTAGGCATTTCCCGCACATATTTACTGATACCACGAATTTAGTTATTAAATAGTGAAAATTCTTTCTTTCCACAGAGTAAAGGCGTTGTTTGAATTGAATTAAAGTAACGAATGGAAATTTTTACTAGTGAATTAAACTAGGAACAACTTATTTTTAATATTGATTATAAATTTTTTTATTTGTTATCACAATTATTTATTTTTAGTTGTAGTACTGAGATTTATAACAAAAAAAAACAAAAAAAAATTATAATCAATAATAAAAATCAATTTTTTCTAGTTTAATTTACAAGTAAAAATTTCCATACATTACTTTAATTCAATTCGAACAACGCCTTTACTCTGTGGAAAAAAAGAATTTTCACTATCAAATTACTAAATTCGAGGTATCAGTAAATATGTGCGGGAAATGTCTAACTGTAAAAATAAATTTTTCAGTCACTACGCGTAGTGCCTAACAGCTAGGCATTAATCGAAATGTTCAAAATTAAGCTTCTTATTTCGGGTAGTGCCTAGCCGTTAGGCACTACGCGTAATGCCTAACGAGTTTTAGGCATTACGCGTAATGCCTAACTTCGGGTTTGGACTGTAACATAAATATCTGATTCAAATTTTATTTCCGTTAAAACTACTGCTTTCTAGTTCAGAAAGATGACACAACTGCCGTGAAAAGGGGAATCGACCTATCGCACATCTCTGGGTTGGCCATGTTTGTTTATGTTTAGCTTATAAACAAACATGGCCAACCCAGAGATGTGCGATAGGTCGATTCCCCTTTTCACGGCAGACAACTACTGCGTAACTATTCCTAAATGAATGAGCAACAATCGAGAAACGTCTTCTAACCCTGCTGTTTGATCAGTGGTTCGCATTTCATAAAGCTGGCTCAGAAATCGTCTGCCCTGAACACGTCCAAAGGCAGTGCTTCATGGAATCACGGCTCTCGGAAAAAAAAATGGTTGATGATTTCATGGAATTAGGTACTTGCTAAATTTTTAAATTTATAAATCAGCTACTTTATAAAATTCATGAAAAATTTTTAAATAGAATAATAAGCTTACTGAAATATTGGAAAAAAATTCTGTAACTCAGTGCAGAACAACACCAAGTCCATTCAAGGATTACAACTTCTTATTTCAAACCTGACTATACAAAGCATACAAGCGTTGCCAACTCAAATTAATATCTTCTGCGAATTAACATTTCTGCTTTGTTAACGAAATAAACTTGGTAGCAAAAGGAATAAAATCAGTTCTGCCAACCGTTTGGCCTGTATACCTTTTGTTAAGTCGGGTTTGAAATAAGAAGTTGCAATCCTTGAATGGACTTGGTGTTGTTCTGCACTAAGGTACAGAATTAAATGTCTTGAATGAAATAATTGAGCTTAGAAAAAAGAAACGTAAATATAAAAAATGTGCCTCCACTATGTTAATTAATTTTATAGTACAATTAATTGCAGTATATAATTTAAAGGTTTTCGAAGGTACTAAATCGTTTTTTTCGATCTTGTTGGTTAGATCCACATTATGGAAAAGAATATCAAGCTCCAAAGATTAAAAAAAAAAAAAAAAAAAAAAAAAAAATTAACACCATTTAGTTACATTTTATAATTAATTATATCATGTAATTAATTCATCAATGGAGACGCAGCAAAAGTATTAAAAGTCAGTTTATCATCTAGCATGAAAATAATTAGTCAACTTGTAAAGTTTTGTCGAAATTTGTTAAAGTCTTGTAAAAATTTAGCAAGTACCTAATTCCATGGAATCACTGACTATTTTTTTTCGAGAGCCGTGATTCCATGAAACAACTAGTGTATCCATGGAATCACTAGGGAAACCGTAGCATTTATTTCATTCATTAACTTTGTTACATGATTTCACGGACAATTTAGTGATTTCATATATCACTAGTGAGAGCATGAAATTCTTTATTAATTATACGGATTCACTGACGTTTCAATGATTCCATGGAATTACTAGGGATTCCATGGAATCACGGATTATATGGTTTTATTGTAACACATATAATTATGTGTTAAGAATGCTTAAAAGATGACTGAGGTGTTAATTTTATTCAACAGAAATAGGACCGATGCTATATTAGGTCGGTCGACCTTATTTGTAACAAAATATGATAAAAATTTGGACTCCCTAATTTTCTGTACAGGAAAAAATAAAGAAAACCTGCACCCTTTAAAGAATCGTTTTACGGATGAAACTGAGGCAAGTGAAAAGCGTGCACACCAAATTTTGAATTGTCATACCACGAGACAAACCGTAAGGTTTACAACTGTCAATAATAAAAAAAAAAGAAAAAAAAAAAGAGAAGACGAAGGAAAATCATCTTAGCAGAAGGGACGAAAAAGAAAAATAGGAATGAACATTGCAAGGGAACGAATGCGGTTTAATGGATCGTTTAAATTCGTTCGATCCGATATAATATGGTCATTCCTGATTTTCTAAATCGAGTTTGAACAGTATTACTGCAAAATCACGTCGCGCACGATTCCATAAGCTGTAATAAGGATAAAATTGGGTATTAAATTCTTGTTGAGTATCTGAAGGAAGAGAAAATTTTTTTTAAATAAAAAGACAGATGCATTTTGTTGACCGCGTACCCGTTTGGTTTTTTTCTAACGCTATAAAAAAGACAATAGAGAAAGAAGCTGCAGTATTACGAAGCCGATGTCGGGACAAAATGCAGGGAAATAAAAATTTGAAATTTTCCGAAACAAGTTTTCTTTTTTCATAGCAATATTCTTTTCTTTTTTTTTTTCTAACAATTCTGAGTTATGGATCTTGGCATAGACATGTCATTATTGTTTACTCAGAAAAGAGCTTTTTTCCTCTTTTCTTTCAAGAAGAAGACGGGGGAGAAAAAAAAAAGCAAACGATT
Source organism: Liposcelis bostrychophila (assembly GCA_037577465.1). Classification (NCBI taxonomy): domain Eukaryota; kingdom Metazoa; phylum Arthropoda; class Insecta; order Psocodea; family Liposcelididae; genus Liposcelis; species Liposcelis bostrychophila. The sequence goes on from CM075212.1 coordinate 12,485,380, forward strand.
TTTATTATATAGAAATGAATCAACCTCCCTTTTTTTTCCTTATTGCGGAAAACTACAGAGCTCACACTTAAACAAGCAAACAAAATTTTTTTTTGAAATTTGATGAAGGAAAGAAAAAGAAAAATATAAAAACAAAATTTTAAAAAAATGTTTCTCCTTTTAAATTCCGGAATCAAAAAGTAGGTCATAGATCACCCCATAATTATAATTGACTGCTCATTAAATTTTCATGTTCCCTGATTAATACTTTTTTTATTTTTATTTTTATTTTTAAGTGAGAGGAAAAAAAAGATAAACTTTCAAAGCCAGCTTTAAATAACGATAAAAACTCAATTAAAATGATTTAGAAAACTCCTGAAAGCAAGTTTTTTTGAGAATATTTTTTTTGCATGTCGTGTTTTTTTTTTTTTTTTTTTTTTTTTTCCTTTTTCAAAAAAAAAAAATTATTACTTTTAGATTTATTTAATATTTTCCCTTTCTGAATATAAAAAAAGCCGGATCTTCTTAGTTTACTCTTCAGTAAATACGATTTTAATACGCCACAGGGAAATCAAACTCTAATTACTTTCCTTTTTTCCAAAAAAAAAAAATCTGATATCTTTTTTTTTGATCGAAGATCACGACAAAAAGTTGATAAAAAAAGAATGCAAGAAATAATTGATGGAGTAAGAAAATCCCGCCAATTAGTCATGAAAAGGCCTCTCATTTTTCAAATCTTTTCACCGGAAATATGTAGGCGGAAATTTCATTTTTGCTCGAGATTTTCTTCCACGCACTTAACAAAAAATAGAACATAATAAAAGAATAAAAGATAAGCCTTTTAAGGTCAATTTGTGATTTATAAGTTTAGCGGGCACTTAAATCTTATTATTTTTTTTTCCTTCTTTTTTTTTTCCAAGTATAAATTTACAAAGATATTTTGTTGTCATTTTAAAAACTTACAAGGCGTTAAACTTGTGATTTAGTGTTAATAAAAATATAAAAATAAGCTAACCATGTTGCTGATTCTTTTTTTCTCCTTTTCGTTGAACAGTAAATTTTTTTTTCTCTCTCTCTCCCCCCCGATAAATTGGAAATAACAATAATTTTAAATCCCCAGATTCAATTTTCACCGTCCCCATCGTATGCTCGACCTTTAAGCTTGACATTAAAAAAAAGCAAAAAAAAAAAAAAAAAAAAAGCCAACGATGACTGCGAACAAAAAACGGTTCGTTTAACTTCAAAGCATCATTTAAAGCTGCGGTTTTCGGTTTAAAGCCGTTTACTCGTTGTTAATAATATTTCGCAAATTGGTGATCGTTAAAAGTAAAAATGAAAAAAAAAAAAAAAAAAAAGGATTGCGAGACATTCCTGAAAACGGGGAAAATCATGCTGAAAATTTTAAAAAGTATAATTTACCTTATTAATAACAAAAAATTAAAGTAGTTAAGTTGAAAGTTAGTCCCATGCGATAACCGGGATATCGTTTATAATTATTTTCTCAAATCATGCTTTATGAATATAAAAGCTGGAAATAAATACGAAACAGAAAACAACCGTTGTTTTTTTGTTTATTTTTTGAACTTGTTATTAGATTTGTAAATTCCGCCTGTTTTCTATGTTCATTCCATCTTGGAGTTGTTCATTCGCGTGTTTTCCTTGAATCTTCATTCGAATCCCGATACTCATCTTTGCTTGAGCCTCTCCTTAACTTCTTAATCCCTCATTCCCTTCATATCTACATAGCTTCTTTACTCTACACATGTCAACCACAAGTGATCGAACATTTCGAAAATCCCTTTCTCAAAATTCATTAATCTTTTCCCGATTTCCCACAGCTAATTAGAACGTCTTCAGCTTTTGCAATCAATAAACGTAACATTTCCCTGTCAATTAAAATAATGGATCATTCGAATAAATTCAAAAGCCGATGGGGTATGTAAGATCCCCAGTCGATTTCAAATTTTGCATTTTGCAGCTTAATTTATTTTTATATTATTATTATTATTTTTTTTTTTTTCTAACCGTGACGTTTTGCAATTTGTGAATTTTGAAATATGATAATAAAACAACAGGAGAAAAAAAAAACTGAAACGCTGTCAATATTCAATCATATAAAACATCTCATTATAACGTGTCAACCTAACCACTGGGAATCGTGAATATTATCCCGCAGACAGTTTCCAACCATTTCAGATCCTGGACGTTTAAATCAATAATTTTAAATTAGTGACATGTCCGTTTTCATGTTTCAAACTTTGCAAAGACGTTTCCCTTTGACATCCGGTCGCAAAGATTCGTTGAAATTGAAATAAGATTCCAGAAGTCGAAATTTCCAGAATTGGTGAGATCTTTTTGAATTTTCCTATCTTGTTCAAAATTTTTTTTCCGGACGCTTTGTGATTGAGAAATCCAAAAAATCGAAGTCCATCTTTTCTTTGAGCAGAGAGCCAGTTGGAGCCCTTCCGACATCTTTGTTTTTGACCGGTCAGGACAAACCGGACGTTCAATTTTAAAGGAAAAACGACTTAATTTCTGGCCACTAAAACGTGCAGAAAATACATTGTCCCTTATAAATGTTCCTTACAAATTTTATATTCCGGCACTGGTATGCCGCAACGATGTGATAAATATTAAATTTTATGCCAAGAATAAATAATTCTGTACTAGGCAGGTCAACTGAGCTATGTCCATTAGAATCGTGTTATAGTGATCGGAAATATACAGTATACATTGCCTTGGTATATATATATACTCATAAGCTAAACATAGGCGGTTGTATATATATACTCTATATATATACTTTTCATCTGCTATTTCCGATCACTAATCGTGTATGGAGATATACTCTTTTGAACCGCTGCCTGAACCGGTTTTGAACTGCAACGGTTGAAAAGAGTATATCTCCATGCACGATTGTGACGGACATAGCTCAGTTGACGTGTCTAGTACAGAATTTTCTGCTGTACCCTGAAGATTTGACTAATTTGGTAGCCCCTTGGGCAGACCATCTGGTCGGAACAGCAACTTAAATGTTTCTCCAGAACCTGGCACGTAGCTGCTGGTCCTGCCTATGTCCGTTTTGATGGACATAGTTCAGTTGACCTGTCTAGTATAGAATTATTTTCGCGACTAAAATAATAAGTATCGCTTGCTTGGGAAATGCTAGCATCAAATAACGAACTTTACAATCAAATATAGCGCCCTCGAAAACCATATTTTAATAAAAAGAAAATTGGCTCCTAAACTATTTTTAAAAATCGCGAAAATCAGTAATATGGTATTAATGGTATTAACTTATTATTTTTCTCGGATCTTGACCGGAAACAAAATCATTGAATACTCAGGGTTTCTCAGTTCTGCAGAAGGGGTTTCGACCCTCCTCAATCGAATAGCACGGTCGTATAGACAGGTCCAGAAACTCCTATCCCTTATACATGGGAGATCATGTCCCGCTTAACTACGCAAAAATTAGTTTTTTCTTTCTAGCACCGTAAGCGCTACTTATTGGAGAGATGCTTTTTGATTGGTCGTTGAGATTTGATGCCGACGATGGCGGCACACAGCCCTGTAGTCGTTTATATGTCCATGGTTCCATCTTATACGATTAGACATGTTGCGGCTCTCAAGATCGCAGCGCCGCCAGTGGCCCATTTTAGAACTAAAATGTGCGCAGTTAAGCGGGATATAAACGGCATAGGAAGTTTCCAGACCTGTCTATACGACCGTGTCAAATAGTGAAGTCAGTTTATCGATCAGACGAATTTTTGGGCTGCAATTGAAGATAAACTGTTTTGGATTTGCTACTTTTTGTCAAGCCAATAACTACTACAGCTACTTTTTTGTGGAGCCAAGCCAACTTCTTAAGCTTCATTTCCAACCGAAAATAGACTGAAAGGTGCGTGGAAACTTGAACAATAACAGTTTTGTAAAGATAAAAATAACTTACCTTTTCTGGTCGTTCCACAAACATTTTTATCTCCAGAGACATCAATCAAGGAGTTGAATCCTTCGTCTACTTGCAGAAGAGCACCGGGAAGAAACACAGAAGCTGGCCGACTACATTTTCGAACCGAAGACCATATTACTGATACTTTAAACCATTAATACCATATTACTGATTTTCGCGATTTTTAAAAATAGTTTAGGAGCCAATTTTCTTTTTATTAAAATATGGTTTTCGAGGGCGCTATATTTGATTGTAAAGTTCGTTATTTGATGCATGCTCCTGGAAAGTAAATAAATATGACTGTTTAGCGATGTTGCAATTAACGATTCACCGTCGAAACGTAAATTTGAATTAAAGAAATCGACACCTAATTTTGGTAAATCCGAAAAACCAGTAATATTGTAGTATTTATTATATTGTATTAATTTATCGCAAAACCAAAACAAACCATTTTTATGTTAGAACCGTGCTGAATAAATACTTCACATATAAGAAGCTAAGAGCAGTTTTTCTTCAGTGTACCCAATTTACTGTTTTTCAAATGGCTACCAATGTTAAAACCATTATGGTCAAGCAAATGTTTTATTCGTCGTCGAAAATTCAATCACTTTCTTTAATTAAAAGAATAAAAACGTTTTCAGAGCTCATAGAAGATTTTGAGACAATGCAAAATGACGAATGCGATTCAAAAAATATTAAAAGAGTGCATAAGTAAGGGAGAGTGCCACCTTATGCATCGTATAATTTGAGATAAAGTAAAAGTAAAAGTATAAGAGTAGAGAAGAGACCGAATAAGTATGTAAAAGTGTAATTCTGAACAAATGAAGAACAGACCTGAGTAGATTCTGTCACAAAAAAAAAAAAAAAAATAGAAAACTTTTGGCGTAAGATATTAAAAAAAAATTGAAAGGAATTTTTTTGTGAGAAAAGGAATGGAATAAAAACCTTTTCCGCGACCTCATTCCACCTCTCTGACACCTGATACATTCTCCTACTCGCAGCGTAACGGACGGCAGATATTTTTTTTTCTCCCGTTATAGAAACCGGTTGCTTTTAATTTTATTTTTTTTTCCCCAGCCTATTTGTTTTATTTAATCAATTTGAAAGCTTTCGAGAGAAAAGGGGAAAAAGGAAAACTGGAGTTTTTGAATACAACGATACAAAACATTCTAGCACGAGTATGTAAAAAGGGGGGAAAAAATAGAATGTTGATGATTATTATTTTCAAGAGGTTTTTCCTCACTTTCCCGAAAGTCGGGAGTTGTTGCAACAACGATAAGAAGCAGAAACTTGCCTGAGTTTTTATGTCTTTTAAAACTTAAAAAAAAAAAAAAAAAAAAAAAAAAAAAAAAGGATTTTTTTAAAAGAAAAAAAAAATTCTCCTTCTTCAAATAGCGAGAGCTCGTTATTTGTTATCCGTTGATTTCCGTGGGCGAAATTCATCACTTTTCTTTCTCACTTTTCCCTCTCTCTCTCTCTCTCTCCCCCACTTTCCCTCTTTTTTTATCATTTTCCTCCCGTAACTTGAGTTTCTCTCCACCGAAAAGGCTCACTCAATTTGGAACATCTTTTTCATTTAACACCACTATATATTATCCCCGAAGTGCGAGTTGTAACAGTCATTGAAAACAAATGGTTGGAACTTTGCCAGAGCTGCTGCGGAAATTTAAAGTGCAATATTTAACTCATGTATACGTCACCCCCTACCCGAGTTGCCAAAAACTTATCGTTTGGAAAAGCGGGGAGGGAAAATGTTTTTAAAATTAACTCAGCACGATTTTCTTTTAAAAAAGGAAAAAAAGAAAAAAATATTCTGGATTTGATTTGATCTGATCCGATTTGATTTAATTGAAATCTGTTATTTTGCCGAGAGGTATTCTTGGGAACAAGTCAAGGCAGGATAATTTCGCTCATAACGACAGTGGGTGGTCTTCTTAACGAGGCACAACGCAAGATTAACTTAAGTTCGTTTCTGTCTGTCTGTCTGGGTTTGTGTTAACTTGTGCCGCCACAACAATTCAACATAATCAGATACTCTTCTGAAGAAGCATAGCATATGAAGACCAAGCGGGAAAAAGGATTAGAGTCCATGTTTTTGTTTTGAATGTTTTGACAAAAGCTAAACATAAGATCTAAATGTAAATGTTACAGTCCAAACCCAAAATTAGGCATTACGCGTAATGACTAAAACTCGTTAGCCACTACGGGCAAGGGAACGTTCAAGTATTACGTGAGACTTTTTTCGGGTTTTTGGACCCCCCCTTTTTATATTACGTAAGATTTTCGACGACCCCACCCCTTTTTTTACGCCAATTTTAAATTGGAGTTATATTTTTCTTAAAGCTAGACTTATAGTTCATACTAATGTCTCTGAAGATGGCTACAATTGGCACGAAATCTCATCAAAAAATAAATTTTTATTTCTTAAAATTTTTTGAAAAAATTTTTATTTATTTAAATTATTTTATTATTTTTTTAAATTATTTAGACATTCGAAAAAAATTTAAAGAACTTAATTTTTACAAATTAAGATAAATTTGAACAATAAGTTATAATGAAAATTCTTACATAAGATTTGCCAAACTCCCCCCCCCCTCCCCTTAGTAAGAAATCGTAAGAATTTCGAGTTCCCCTCCTTTCGGTCTTAACGTAAGGCTTCAATGCTCCCTAATGCCTAGCCGTTAGGCACTTCGCGTAGTGACTGAAAAATTAAATTTAACAGTTAGGCATTTCCCGCACATATTAACTGATACCTCGAATTTAGTAAAAGTTATTTCTTTCCACAAAGTAAAGGCGTTTTTAGAATTTAATTAAAAAGTAATAAATGAAAATTTTTACTAGTGAGTAAAACTAAGAATAACTTATTTTTATTATTTATAATAATTTTTTTTATTTGTTATAAATCAAAATCTCCTGTCATAAAGATATACTCTTTTGAACCTCTGCCTGAATCCGTTTTGAGCTGCAACGGTTCAAAAGAGTATATCTCCATGCACGATTGTGATGGACATAGCTCAGTTGACCTGTCTAGTATAGAATTTTCTGCTGTATCCTGAAGATTTGACTAATTTGGTAGCACCTTGGGCAGGTCATCTGGTCGAAACAGAAACTTACATATTTCTTCAGAACCTGGCACGTAGCTGCAAGTCCTGCCCATGCTTTAATTTTGTCACCGCAATTCTTTCTTACCATTCTCTCGAAAGAAAAAGATCAAATAAAAAAAAAAGGAAATCCAGATAAAGGAAAAAAAAATAATGTAGCATTGCCGTGCTGAGACCTATTAGAATTTTCTTTTTTATTCGCTGTTCTTGTCGATCCCAATGATATATTGTTAACCGCTGATGGAATTGGAGTCGTTGCAAGTTTAAAGTCGGGAATCCTCCGCCTATTAAATTTTTTTTTGTTAACTCCCAGGAAAAGAACTGTCTCTTGGGACTTTTTTGAACCGTTACGGTTTAATTCTGCATCTTGCTGAGAAAATGAAGTTTTTTACTCATTCGATATCCGTATTTAAAGGGTTTCATCAACCGCGGCTAATTTGTTTAGCCGGAACGTATTTTATTAAGTTGGAAAAAGGAATTTATTCTACCCGTTTAGTTTATTTTAGTTTCGAAGTAAGAATGTCTGGTAACATGAATATATATATTTCGTTGAGGAAATCTTTGGTTTCCTTTTTCGATTTTTCGGTCATTTTGATCGGGTTTAAGGGGAGAAAAAAGAATGATGCTTGAAAAGCTTAAGCTTTATTTCCTTTTTATTTTATTTTTGTGTTCTATTTTTTTTTTTTTTTTGTCGATGTTGTTTTTCTTTTGGTCTTTATGGTTCTCTTTTTTTTTTTTTTGTCCTAATGGCCCGTTTGTGATCATCAAAGTAATCCCATGGTATTACAGTTATTATATGTTGAGATTCTTTTTCGAAGTTTTTATTTAAGAGGAGGCTTCACGGATGTTAAAAGGAACGGCTGTTTTTTCTAATACTCGATTCATGATGAAAAAATCCAAATTTTAGGTATCTAACGAACTCCTTTGGTGGGTCCTGGAATTTTCACTGCAAGTTTCAACTTGTCTGAAATGTATGGGCGGCGGGGAAATAATTTCAAAAAAATTGCGGTCAAAAAACTTTGATTTCGTTTTTCTGGTTTTTGTTTGCTCGAAACAAGTTGAAACTTGTACCAAAAATACAAGAAAGTGTCTAATAAGTGAAATATTCTTAGTTTTGTACAAGGACAGAAGCACGACGCATTGCATCTCAAGATTATGGGTCAAGCGGTTTATGAACTAGGCCACAGGTCATCACAGGTTAGCACAAAATAGCCTTGGATAAAAAAAAATAACTCCTTACCTATTTTTGAAAAAGGGGGATGCAACAACTGGTTTATTAAGTCTGGCTCTCTCTAAACTTTAAGTTTTTGGACCTTTTCGAAGTTCATTACCAATAAACTTTTGACATTCCCAATTTTCCAAGAGTGAGTTTTAAAATCAAAATTACCGAAAAACCGATATGAAAAACAAAAAGGACAAACGTCAAAAACATACGACGAAAATTTGAATTGGAATTTATCAAAATTAATTTAATTTAGCTTAGCGTCAGGAAAAAAGCTGTTTCTATTAAAAACAATTTTTTTCTTTTTTTTTGGTTTTCGTCAACAAAGGGAACCATTTCCGCGAGCGGATTATGTATGTTTTTTTATACTACTAAAAGGTTTTTTTTTTTTTTTGAAAACAACCGCGAGTAACCTTTGTACGAAAAAAAAAAAAACATTTACGGAGATACATCCGGCACGTGAAAAGAGAAAATGGAAGTCAATTATAAAATCAACGAGTAAAATCCGGTTTAATCGTTTCATTTAAATGCTATCCTATTTTCAGCTGTTGTAATGCTGCATTCATGATATTGTTTTATCCCGGAAAATTAGGCGTTTACCATGCAACAGTTTCACATTTATAACTTCGCATTTTCTGCTTTAGAACAGCGAATCACGTCAAGGTAGACTTACGAGCATTTTTCGTGCCCGATTTTGTGATTTCGATCATTGCTTTGATGGTATAAAATTAATTCAGAAACAGAAAAGTTTAACTCTGTTGAATCCCCGCCCGAAATCTCGATTTTTAGGGGTATAATGCAGCTCATTTGAATTCATTTTGCATAACGTTTGAGGTTATCGTTTTGCGTATTATTTAAGGATATCGTTAACTTTTTTTTTTTATAAACTGTCTGGAGATTTGCTGAAATTTAGGTCGAAATGGATAACTAACGAAGTATCTTTTTATTTTGCCCTCTTTCTTCTTTTTTCTCTTTCTGCTTCAGAGGGATATACTTATGGATGTCAGCGACGGAACTGAGGAAAAATTATGATTCCTGGAAACTCTCGAGAAGAGTTTTTCTGCTGAGTATCCGATTCCCTTGAGTAATTTTTTTACTGTTGAGTCCTTGAAGACGGGCGAAGATAGTAATGCAATGGCCAATCGAAATAACAAATTCGGTAATTGCCTTGTAAATCTTTCAAAAATAGCCGTTCGGCCGTAATAGCTGTAACAGCCAATAGCCGTAAACTGGCGTTAAACTCTAGGTCATATATACCTGTAAGCGCACGCACAGATATATGTGAGAGATCACCATGTTTGTAATCCAGTGAAGGACTAAGAAGAAGAATTTCATGGTAATTCAATTATCATGATTAGGTTAAGGTAGTGGTAGCAGCAAGACATTATCTTGATTGAAAGGGTCACGGGACTAGTCGGTATATATTAGGGTGTCCCTTATTTTGCGAATTTTCGAATTTTAAATCGCACACCCTCTAAATCGGTGATCTATGGTTCACTGATAAGCCCTATTTTTTTCCAGATTTTTCTGGGCACCGAAAAGCGTGCCGACTTGAGCTTAAAGTCCCGAAAATTCCCATAAGAGAAAAAAAGTCGACAATTTTTTTTTTCGCGGCAAAACGTCGTTTCGTATCGGGAATTTTGCGTAGATCACGAATCTGAAGTCCGTTTTTTTAAATCTGGTACGGCTTTTGAACTAGAAGCCAAAATATGAGCAAAACTTAGGACTTAGTTCGTTTTTTCACTTAACCAGGTTTTCTTGTCACATTTTCTCTTCTAGCTCAAAAACCGGACCCGATATAAAAAAACGGACTTCAGATTCGTGATCTACGCAAAATTCCCGATAGGAAACGGCGTCTTTCCGCGAAAAAAAAAAATTGTCGACTTTTTTTCTCTTATGGGAATTTTCGGAACTTAAAGCTCAAGTCGGCACGCTTTCCGGTGCCCAGAAAAATCTGGAAAAAAATAGGTGTTATCAGTGTACCATAGATCACCGATTTAGAGGGTGTGCGATTTAAAATTCGAAAATTCGCAAAATAAGGGACACCCTAGTATATATATTATACGTATACACTGCTGTTACCATACCTACCGTACTACGGTGACTAGTAGCAGTGCAACGGACAATTAACAACGTCAATAGTACCACTCGGTTCAGTTAACAAAGAGACCCGCAGATGCTACTGTTTGTCGTGGCGATGGATGACTTGCATTCTCATACTTCTAGTAGTGTAACTTACTGTAAGCAATAAGCCTATAGTCTTGGACTATAGGGTACACCCTATATACAAGGTGTCTACTGCCCTATAATTCCTATAAAATCCTATAATCCTCCTATATTTTTACTTTGAAGTCGTCAGAACGGGTTAATTTTTCTTATTTTTATGCAAGGTTTTACAAAGTTTTTGCCAATAAAAATGATTTAGGTTTTGAATGTCTCGACAAAACGAGGATTGACTAATTTTGGTCTGCAAATGACACAATGACATAGACGTTATGTAAGGAATCCTCTTGCACTGGAGGAAGTCGAAAAAAACTGCTGGTTTTGGGTCATGTTTTTTTTTTTTTTTTTTTTTTTTAAATGGACCTATAAAGTCCTATATTTTTCATCAGCAGACACGCTGAATATGGTTAAGTTTCCTGATCCTTCAGGTCTTTCTTGCACTCCTTGTTCTTTCCTGTGCTAAACCTAAATTCTGCCATTGATACTTGTCATTTAGACCAACATTACTTGAAAGGATTCCCGCGACGGGGACGAATACCTGAGGGGAAATCATTATAGAAATTACATGATTTATTCCGAAATTTTTAAATTCAAACTGTCAGAGAATCGTCGAAAGCTAAATTCATAATACTGCGGATGAGGCTTTCTACGAAACACCAAACGCCGACAACATAGGAAATTGCAGTTGTTTGGAAATAATTAAAATGACAGAAACAAAGTGGTAAAGTTAACTCATTTTTAATTTATGTTCAAGAACCCCCTTTTTGAGACGTGTATTTAGAGCATAAAACCGAACTGAAGAAATGGAGGAACGACGAGTATCCGTTCCTCACAAGTTTTAGGAAGGAAAGAAAAAGCGATTTCGAGAGTACATGAACTGCATTATGAAAAAGATATACACAGATTATACAGCAGATTGAAAGAATGTAAAGTTAGGGGGGGAAAGAAAGAAGAAGCTGATAGCGAACGGCTTAAAACCATATAAATTTTGTAAATGGAAATCCCCTAGGAGAAGATTCGAGTACAAAACCCAAGTTGTACGGAAGATTTATCTCAACGACAATACGGAGGCAGGTGGATGCCCATATTGATGAGAAATCGGGACGCTGAGGGCAACACTAGCTGTGCGCAAACGTGGTACAAGTAGTACATCGATTGCCGGTCGGCTTTCATATCGTATTCCGTTGTGAATGAAAACTGTTCTGGGGAACGAGTTTTCCGCGAGTCTTCTCTCCGCTTTCCCAAAAAATAAATAAATTTTTTTTTCGGGAGAAGCGAATTAATACGGACTGAAGGATAACGGGTGCGCGTAACTTCGCGTGACTTTTCCGGATGGATCGTTTCGTGATCGTACGATTTGGATCGTAGTAGTAAAAAAAAAAAAAAAAAAAAAAGTTTTAACGTGAACGTACTTTTTATCTCGTGTCACGCTTTTCCACATGGTTTTTTTATTTGTCGTAATTATCGAAACAAATGTTAACTTTAAAAAATTTTTCCACGATGCGAAAAAGTTTCGTCTAACTTTGTTTGATCCAACATCGAAATTTCCAGGAATGAATGTCGACGTGATCGGGTAGAAATTAGTTTCTCTTGAAATTGTTTAACGAAGAATGAGCAAGTGATGAAAAAGAGACTGTTTTTTCTTGCCTGGTTCAACGTACTGCTGATTAAAGGTAAGAGCCGATGGGAGTTTTTAATTGTTCAGTTGCGGGAAGCTGTTGCAACGTGATATCGTGTACATTAGGGTGGTCCAAAATAAATCGGCCATCTCTGATTTTCGTTCCCTAGCGAAAAATGGGTTCTTTAGGGTCTTGGAACACTTGTGATTTTTTTTCAGATTTTTAAAAAAATTTTTAGAGGTGGCGCCCGAATTTTTTGTTTTTTTTACTTTTCGCACTTTTATTTGATCAAATTTCAAAAATTCGCAGGAAAAAAATTTGATGAAATAAAAAATTGATCTTTTTAGGGTATAATACTTATGTATGTATGTATCCAGAAAAAATTTGATTTTGCCGAAAAATGAGACCTTATGGGTGTTATGTCACTTATTTCGGCGAAAACGGTTTTTTTTATATCTGGGTAGCCCCAAAAGTTAAAAAAATTTCAAGATAGCCAAAATGACCCAAAATAATGTAGATTCATCGCCTTTAATCCAATTTTTGGAGAAAATTTATTTTGCGTGGATATGGACGGTTTTAGGTTAAAAAATAATATTTTTCAAAATTTAAAAAATTTGTTTATTATTTTATGGTGTCCCAATTTTGATTCTACACCTCAAAATCGATTCTACTAGCTCCAGATACCTTCTCCAATTTTTTTCAGATTTTTAAAAAATGTATAGGGGTCGCTACCAGCCTTTATAGGTTTTTCTCGAAAAATGGCTTATGCTAAAAGTGTGAATTTTTTGACCGCAAAATAAAAGTCGGTCTTTTTCAAATCTGAGAAACTACTTTATGTTTTTTGACCCGTAGAATTCAAAAATGACCATAAAAATTACGTACGGTTGCGGGAAAAACCCGATATCTCCACACCAATTACCAATTTTAACAATTATCATTACTTATCATTGGTGTGGAGATATCGGGTTTTTCCCGCAACCGTACGTAATTTTTATGGTCATTTTTGAATTCTTCGGGTCAAAAAACATAAAGTAGTTTCTCAGATTTGAAAAAGACCGACTTTTATTTTGCGGTCAAAAAAATCACATTTTTCGAGAAAAACCTATAAAGGCTGGTAGCGACCCCTATACATTTTTTAAAAATCTGAAAAAAATTGGAGAAGGTATCTGGAGCTAGTAGAATCGATTTTGAGGTGTAGAATCAAAATTGGGACACCATAAAATAATAAACAAATTTTTTAAATTTTGAAAAATATTATTTTTTAACCTAAAACCGTCCATATCCACGCAAAATAAATTTTCTCCAAAAATTGGATTAAAGGCGATGAATCTACATTATTTTGGGTCATTTTGGCTATCTTGAAATTTTTTTAACTTTTGGGGCTACCCAGATATAAAAAAAACCGTTTTCGCCGAAATAAGTGACATAACACCCATAAGGTCTCATTTTTCGGCAAAATCAAATTTTTTCTGGATACATACATACATAAGTATTATACCCTAAAAAGATCAATTTTTTATTTCATCAAATTTTTTTCCTGCGAATTTTTGAAATTTGATCAAATAAAAGTGCGAAAAGTAAAAAAAACATAAAAAATTCGGGCGCCACCTCTAAAAATTTTTTTAAAAATCTGAAAAAAAATCACAAGTGTTCCAAGACCCTAAAGAACCCATTTTTCGCTAGGGAACGAAAATCAGAGATGGCCGATTTATTTTGGACCACCCTAGTGTACATTATTTGATCCTTTTTTTTTCTTTTCTTTCTTCCTTTCTTTATCCTAAAGTTGATAAAACGTAGTGGGGAAGAAACAAGAATGAATGAAAAATATATCGCTATGTCGAAGGAAAATCTCTTAACAAATGGAGTCACAAATCCCAGTTTTGTATTTTGCTCCTGTCGTATCTTTATCACCCAAACACAATGATTGAAAGTTTTTTGATAGAAAGATTCTCGCTTTTTTTTTTTTTGAAAAATAAATAGCGAGAGTAGAAGGATGGTCTTTATTAAACGAAAGTTGGTTTAGATGACAATAACTCCCCTCTTTTGCGTTTGTTTCTTTGTATGACAAATGAAAAGAGGAAACTTAAAAAAAAATTGGCAACGTTAATCTAGGCTCCCGAAGTTTGGAAACGGAAGAGGAATTTTTTTTCCCCCTTTAATTTGTGTTTCATGTAGTTAGTTCCTTTCAGTTTTTTTTTTTTTTTTTTTTTTTTTTTTTTTTGACGTTTGGAAATTGTTTTTACTAGAAAAAAAAATTGCGATTGACATTGATTTAAAAATGAAGATTAACACAAAGCTTTTTTAAATTTTCATACATTTATATTAACTAAACTATTTACCACGCAGAAATTGTTTAAAAAAATCGATTATCACAGATGATAAGCCGTGAAGTAAACAACTCCGACACAAGAAGTTAAGTAAATACATGGAAAATCCGGGAGGAGAAATTTTAAAATTAAACAAAAATGAGAATAAAAATAGAGACTTTCAGTTCAATTTTGTAATACAATAGGCGGGGTGTGCGGGAGCACTTGACTGTCAAAGATTTTTAATTATCCGGCAAATACTCTTAAACCGCACTTGGACAGCAAAAAATTTTAATTAAAAGATCAGTACTGTTACAATGCCAGTGTTAATATTAAGTGGACACTCTCTGTCAAATATTTTGAACTGGCTTAATGCTGTATTAAGGCTGCAATTTTTTTTTACAAATCAAAGTGGTTGCAAATCGATGAAAAAAAGTCGACTTAGCGGTCTGTTTTAACCTGGTTTCAAATCTAAGAAAATTCAGTTATATTAATTTTTTTTTTTTATTGACTTAATTAATTGATATTTATGACTTGTAACGGATTTTTTTCCCCGTACGGAAGCCCAGAAGTTCATTGTTTATTGCTAATTTTCGATTGCTGAGGTTGGAATTTGTCGATGTCAGGTTTGAACTCAACAATTTTAAGTTTGAATCTGACATTGTACAGCTCAAACTTGGCAGTCAAGGAATTAGCAATAAATAATGAACTTTCGGGGCTTTTGTATCACTCAGTGGCAGAATTATCTTCTGCCCCTTTTAATTTTTTAATAATATGTTACCCAATCGCAATCGAAGCCAAGATATTTCAGCACGAGGTCAATTTTTATGAGCTCGGGACGTAATTGGTCGAGTTTTAAAATGTACTTTAGTTTCCCGTTGAGTCCGGTATTTTTCTGATATTTTCAAAAATTTTGAGGGGCAGAAAATTTGTGCTTTGTGTGTTATTGTCGCCGATTTTAAACTTGTTAGCGGTTTGCTCCAGCAATGAATTTCGGGCAGGTTGGTTGCTTTACCCGACCATATTATTCAAGTGCTAATTTTTTGGTCAAAATTTTACTCAGCTAAACTTTAATATAATATAATTCTTAAAAAAATTTAAAGTTAATGTCCTAATCCTATAATACGTCTTTTCTGATCAATTTTCGACGTTGAATCACTTAAGAGCACTTAAAATCGACTTTTGGTTTTGTAATATAAACCAAAAATCAAAAAATTTGAATATTTTTCTTTAATTTTCAAAAAATTATTATTTTTTCAAAAATAGTAAGCATTAAAAGATTTTCGCTCTCAGTTCTGGATTCAGTGTCGAAAATTAATCAGAAAAGATGTATTATAGGGCCAGAATATCAACTTTAAAATTTTTTAAGAATTAAATTAAAGTTTAGCTGAGCAAAATTTTGGCCAAAAAATTCGCACTTGAATAAATCAAAAACGGTACGGTCTACAGGTCAAGAAGATCATTCAAGCTGTTGTACAAAGTAGGTTATTCTATTAAAGGTGAAAGTACACGTAAAGGAGAAAATATAGAATTTGAAAAAAGTTTTTTCATCACTCAGTGCAGAAAACGTATTTTTCCGCACTAGTGCGTTTTAGAAAAACCTTTATTGCGCTGTGCTTTGTGATGAAAAGTAGCTTACAACACAAGAACTGCAAAAGAATTACCCGTCGAGACCTTTTTAAAGCCCTCGCCTTCGGCTCGGGTTTCAAAATTGGCCTCGACGGACAATTTTTTCTTTTGCAGTTCTTGTGTTGTAATATACTATTTTTCGCCTAGTTCTTCTGCATGGAATATGAAAATTAAGTAGAGAAAGTATATCAGGGCTGTCAACTATGTTATTGCATATTCTGTAAGGTAACACTACATCAGCCAGATCTCAGCTATGTTGCAGAGATATGATATTAAAGTCACTCGGCATGTCCCTAGTTCTAACAGGATGGCGACTATAATGAGGATAGACACCATTTTTACGACAATACACAGTAAAAAATATTATGTAAATATGTTCTAAGAGGTCCACATAAATTTTTTATGTTGTTTCTCCCATAAGGCAAACATAAAACAAAAACAACATAAAAATTATGTGGACCTGCTTATGTTGATTTATGTTGATTTTGACATAAAATTTTTTACTGTGTATATATATCGCAAGAACCTTTTCTGCACTTTCTCAATGCTGTCTATTTGATCCCTAGTATGACCATGCCAAACTGTGGAGGCGTTATTTTATAATTGTTTACTTTGAAACAATATAGATATTATGTTTGGAATTGTGGGAATTGGAACAATTAAAAACCTTTTATCGATGAAATGATTTTATTAAGCTGACATGTTTCGGGTTTAAATTGTACCCATCAACGGAGCTTGCTTAAAGTTAAAATTTGAAATTAAAATTCATCACTTCATAAAATTTGATTCATCAATTCATAATTTGATGTTTTTTACCTCCTAATCGAAAGATGTTTTTCCACTTTCAGTATCTGTGATAGGAATAAATGAACCGTGATGAATTTTAATTTCAAATTTTAACTTTAAGCTAGCTCCGTTGATGGGTACAATTTAAACCCGAAACATGTCAGCTTAATAAAATCGTTTCATCGATAAAAGGTTTTTAATTGTTCCAATTCCCACAATTCCAAACATAATATATTCAAGAAGGAACACGATCCAATCTAAAATATAGGTATATAATTTAATATATATTTATCCTCCAGTGACGGGATTCATCATGGGATTTTCTCTGAGATTGAAACCAGCACATTTTCCTAATAATTTTACACTGTGAACTTCCTCTTCAGTTGCTCTTCTATTTGTGCTGTCCATCATTGATATCAAATCGGCGGAGATGAAATTTCCGCCTTTGATTTCTCTAAATTTGTAACAGCTGTCAGTGCAAGCCCTGCAAGATCTTCTTCTTACGGTGCCATACCTGTGTCCAGGCGTAGGCGACCATCAATGAGACTTTTATATTCGTCTCTATCGGGGGCAATCCTGAAGAGCTCCTCGACACTTAAGCCGGTCCAAGCTCTTAAATTACGCAACCACGATAAGTTCTTCCGGCCTATTCTCCTTTTTCCTTCGATATGCCCCTGAATGATCGTCTTCAGAAGCTCATATTTAGGTCCTCTCAGAAAATGACCGAAGTATTCCAACTTCCGTCGTTTTACGATTTGCAAAACTTCTCTCTCCCTACGCAATCTTCGCAAAACCTCGTCGTTGGTTACCCGATCGACCCATGAAATTCGAAGGATTCTACGGTAGCACCACATCTCAAAAGCTTCAAGTCGATTCATCATGGAAACTTTGAGAGTCCAGGTCTCGCATCCATAAAAAAGAGTTGACCAAACGTAGCACCGGAGAACCTTAAGACGTACGGATAATTTTAAAGACCGACAACATAACACATTCCTCATACGCATAAATGCCGACCTGGCAATTTCAATTCGAGCTCGGATTTCCTCGTCGGGGTCCGCTGTCTCATTCAGCCAAGAGCCTAAATACTTGTGATGGGTTACGCGGTCTATGTCCTTTCCTCGGATTCTCAAATTTACCGCACCTACATCATTTTTGCTTACGACCATGAACTTCGTTTTCTCGATGTTTATGGTTAACCCATACCTGGCACACGCCTCATCAACAGCATCAACCAACGCCTGTAGATCTTCGATACTTTCCGCTAGAAGATCCGAATCGTCAGCATAACGAACATCGCTGATCGTTTCGCCTCCGATACGGACTCCTTCTTTGCAATTCTCAAGAGCCTCAAGAAAAACCACTTCTGAATAAACATTGAAAAGTGCTGGTGAAAGCACACAACCTTGTCGAACGCCGCGTTTGATGGGTACGCGGTTGGTTTCCCCGCAACCGTCGACCCTAACTACTGCCGACTGATCCCAGTAAAGATTTTTCAGAAGCCTTATATCTCGATCATCTAACCCTATCCGATGCATTGCTTCGATCAGCTGAGTATGTTGTACCCGATCAAAAGCTTTCTCAAAATCGATGAAGCATATAAAAACCGGTTTTTGGAATTCCTTGCATCTCTGCAGTAAGACGTTCATGCAGAACAACGCTTCTCTAGTTCCTAAACCACCACGGAAACCGAATTGCGATTTACTCATTATACTTTCGCAGCGAGCATGAATTCGAGCCTGAATAACCCGCAGTAGGATTTTCAAGGAATGGCTCATCAAGCTAATAAGGCGAAAATGAGAGCACCTCGTCGGCTTACTTTTCTTAGGTAGTGGGATAAACGTTGATTGGGTCCATTCAGAGGGGATTTCACCAGTCTCATAGATACGATTAAATAATGCCGTTAGCAGCCGAATTCCTTCCTCGTCGAGAAGTTTTAATAATTCGACCGGTATTTCGTCTGGTCCAGGAGCTTTTCGATTCCTGGCCTTTCGAATTACGGCTTCTACTTCAGAAACGAGAATTTTCGGTCCCGTCATCGGTTCGTTATATTGAATTTGCGGTTCTTCGCGATCCGAATCGAAAAGGGATTTGATATAATTTGCCCATTCGGTGCGCAGATCATCAGGTTCAAGAAGATACCTGCCGTTCTCATCACGTAAGCGGCAGGAGTGCGAGATTCGACGAAGCCACAAGTTCGTTTGATTTCCTTGTGGAGATGGAAATCATCGTGCAACGCCTGTAGACGTTCGATTTCCTTGCACGACTTTTCCAGATGAGCTTCTCTAGCTTTCGCGATTTCCCTCTTGATAAGCCGGTGAGTTGCATTGTATTGCACCTTATCCTTATTTTTGAAGGATCGTCTTAGCTCCATAAGATCTAAAATTTCGTCCGTCATCCACTCTTTCTTCTTGACTCGTTTCGGGCTGGTAAGATGTTTCTCGCTCGCTCGAGTTATAACCGATTTGATCTTATTCCACCCTGCATCCACACTGTCATTAACCAATTCTTCTGGTTGGATTGCTGCTAAACCAGAGTTAATATCTTTTTGCAGAGCTTCTCTGGTCTCAGATGATTGTAGGCCTTCCAGATTGAACCTCGGACGCTTGCAACCAACAACCCCTTTTTTCAAACGCAACTTCATACCTGCACATAACAGGTTATGGTTGGAATTTACGTCTGCCCCGGGGTACGTTTTCGCATACCGTACAATATTCCTAAAACGCTGATTGGTTAAGATAAAGTCGATTTGGTTCCGAACAATTCGCCCATTGTGACCGTCCAGCGGAGATTTCCAAGTATACAAACGTCGCTTGGGAAGCTGAAACCAAGTATTTTGGATCACCATTTCATTTTCTATGCAAAACTGCACTAGGCGATCCCCTCTTTCATTCCTCTCACCCAGACCGAACGAACCTGTAACTTTATTTGTGGGAGTATCTCCGACTTTCGCATTAAAATCCCCCATTATAATAACAATTTCGGAGCTTTTAACATACGAAAGGGCCTCAGTAACCTGCTCATAGAACTCCTCTATTTCATTATCGTCTTTATCAGCAGTGGGAGCATACACCTGAACATATTTATATTGACAGGGCCATAAAGCTGTAGCAACATAACTCGCTCTGAAAAGAATATGTGGTTTTTCACCGATTGTGCCAGACTATCTTCTAAGATAACTGCCACACCGTTTCGATGAACATCTTTCGGAGAACCAGAGTAATAAATCGTATATCCATCCGACTTGATGATACCGGATTCGGACCATCGGATTTCACATGCCCCAAGAATTTGGATATTCATCCGTTTCATCTCTTTAGTGAGATTACGTAATTTACCCCCTTCATAAAGGGTTCTAACATTCCACGTCGCTATCCTGTGAACATTCATCATTTTGAACCGGCGATTCTTAGCACCCCTGTCCCATTTAAGGGACGCCCGTACTCGGGGCCGTTTTTTGAGTTTGTCTTCATGATGGCTGTTCTAAGGAAAATAGATAAGATGCAGTGGTATCCCTCTGGCCTTCTGCAAATCGCAGTACTGCAACCGCCCTCAACAAATCAAAAGATTGCCCTCAACGCTTGCAGAAATCCGGTAATAGGCCGCTGCAGGAATACGATCCTGACGCCCTATCCCGGTACTAGCGGCTACTGCTCCCCTCCGCTAGCTCATAACCCTGAGAAGGGAGCTCACCTTTAAACGGGGTAGAGGCGCCAATCCCTAATGGATCCGTTGGTACAGATCCACGGATACCCCTGCAAGATGTTAAGCCTAAAATAGTCTGAGAAAGTGAGTCTCTGATTCAAGAAACCATCGTTGCAAGCATATCAGCCCTTGTTTGTGACTCGTCTTCCAAGAGTTTGGTAGTATAACGGCTTACTAATTACAAGAAGGTCAGTCAGAGGTTACTTAGTAAGAAAGTAATCGAGCTGGGCTATAAGCGGCAGAGAACTCGAAAAAGAAAATGAGATTATCCTCTTTATAACTCGTAATAATAATAATCATCATTTACTTAGGTCAAAGATAGTTAAATCCGACCTCAGTACTAAAAATACGAAATCCAGAGAATAATTTACTTCCAACGAAGTACCAAAAGCCATAATGAACATGACTATAAAGACTTTAAAAGAAACATTAAATGTGCACTTATATAGCTATCAAGAAGTTGAGCAGCGCCTGGTGAGGGTGGAGGTTGGAAAGTATTCCTCCCTAATTCTTTCTTTCCCTACTTCCTTCTTTTATTTTGTTTTTTCGCCGATCTTATCCACGCTAATTTTGTAATTTCGAAAGTTTATTAAAATCCGAAAGGGTTCGCTGAAATTGGAACATACATATGTCATAAACTCGATGTAGATCTTAAATAATTTTTCGCGGTATTTTCTGTACGAAACAGTGTCCCTCAATTTAGTTGTAAGTACGAAATAGTGGAGAACATTCAGCGGTTTTCAGTCCGCAAGTCATTGAGCCTCGCCGATTTTCCTTTTAAGCTTTCACCGCAAATATCAATTCCCTTTCATCTGAATCCACATCCGGGGATAACTTTAGATAAATTGAAGGACCTTGTAGTTGTTGTTGTTGTTGTTGTTCGGAGAAGCGACGACGGCAGTAGTAGTTGATAGAATATCATCAACGGTAAACTAATTTCTTGAAAGGGAGAAACTTTGGAGAAGTCGTCCGTAGAGAAACTATCTTAAAACAATAAACGCTTTTCTCTTGGAAACAAGTTTTCATTCATTAATTATAATCGATCTAATTATAGTAGGGAAACGCCTCGCATTTCATTTCGCATCACGAACCTGGGAAAATTTGTTTTGTAGGAAAACCTTCGTAAAGTAATTTATTCATAAAATGACCTCCGATACGGTTTTCCCCCTTTCCGTAAAGATCAAAAACTTTCAGGAGAAGAGTTTAAAGTTCTTCCCGACACCTCCAAGGCTTTTTTGATGCTATGTTAATAATGTTCTCTTAGCACATTAAGTCTCAGATAAATGTTTCAAAAAATAAATGGGAAGAGGAAAGTACATTAATAAGCGTTTCCGACATTCCTCGATCATCCCATCTGCTCTTTGGGAAATCACGAGATTCCCTTTTTTTTATAACCGTAGACTCGATTACAACATCCCTTGTATTTTCCACTGGGGTTTTCCCGTAGTATTGCATTTCGAATGAACCTCCCGCCTTTTTTTTTTTAATATTGCTGACATTATAAATCTAAACTCACAGATTCGATGTACTGTATACGAGTCCGGTTTTTCAACTTTTGATTAATTCCGAAGGTTTTTTTTTTTTCCATTCCCTTTTTTTTTCCTTTAGATTTATTTTCCGGATTTATTTCAGCTAAATTTAATCGAAACCTTTTCTGAGTTGTTTTTTATTTTTTTATTTTTCTTGAAATTTGTAAAAAAAATAAAAGAATGATTTCATGTTTTTAATTATCCTAACGGAGCTGGTAACTTCCTTTTTTTTTCCACCCGGTTTTTCATCGCTGAATTCACCAAGGGAAAACGCGAAATTATGTAGGGAGGATGCCAAAGGAATTTTTAAAATTTCAATTTCACCCTTGGAAAATAGAGACACATTTATCGGACGAGTGTGGACTCCGACTTAATTAAAATTAGTTTTTTTTTTCTCCAAGATCCTTTTTCCACCGTCGAGGAAATCATTTTTAACGGAATTACCATCCGACGTCTTTTTTGTTTCTTCCAACGGTCATTTTTTTTTTTATTTTGAAAAATTAATTAAATAATCACCGATGCATGTTAATTTGAAAAAATCTTAACGCTTGCACTGTAAATAATAATAGCAGCATCAAAAAGTCGAGACAAACTGTTTTTGTTCTTCAAAGATTTTTTTTTTTTTTAATCAGAACAATAAAAAAATTTTCAAACGAGAAAAAAATAGAGGGAAAATATTTTTTTGTTTTAAAAGCACGATAAACGATTTCTTCTTTTTCGAATGAGTATGGCTTAATTAATTAAGGGTTCAGTCAGCTTTTTAGGTTTTCGTAGAGGGAGAAAAATCTTGTAAAACATTCTCGTTCCTTAAGTTTTTCGTCTTCGGGTAAAGGCAATAGGAAGCTAATTTTATAAATATTGATATTGCCAAGGAAAGGAAAGGAAGTTGCCGTTGAAAAACTTTTCTTGGGAGCGCGATTTTTTTTTTTTTTAAGAAGCGGAAAGAATAATTCATTTGGATCCCGATGAAAGCGAGAGAATTGAGTTTTAAAATTTTTAAGACTCGAAGGAGATAGTCTGCGAGAATTTTTAAGTATTTTGTTTTCATCATTTCTAAATTTCAAATTTTTTAAATTAATTATTCTTTTTTTGCATCGGCTTTACATGTGTTAATTTATAATTAATCCTTGAACTTTTTGCCTGTTTGACTGTCTATCTCTCTTTTGCTGCTCATGCCTTCCTCCTCCGACGGCACCATGCATAAGCTCAAAAGTAAGGGGCCACTTGTCACCTTTCGTAGCCCAAGAGTTATTATCTTACAGTTGTCTGTATCTGTCTCTGTGTCTTGATAACTGCTAAGGGCCATTCCAATATTACGTCAGCACGTTAGGAAGGAGAGAGGGTATTTGAAATGCTGCCTTTTGCAGACAAAGGAGGGGGAGAGGGTTTGCTTACATCTGACGTCAGCATTTGATCGTGAAATTCGTTTATGGTTTTCATCATTTCGATAAACAATTTAGTTTTTTTTTTAAGGTTTTTCCAAAGCCAAAAAATTAGGAGGGTTTTCAGTGTGTCGGTAGTCATGGGTGATGTTATTATTAAGTGGAACAAGTTTTAGCATGAAAGGGATCAGTAAAAAAATTGACAGATTAAAATGATCGAGAAGTAGAAAATATATTCATTTAAACTATAATTTTTTTTTCTCCGTGAAACTTTTTAGTATTTAATTTAAAATTTAATGCGGGGATGGGGGGATCCAAAATCTGACTATATTTTTGATAGGGCATCATGCAAAGCTGATTTCTGCTGACAAGGGAGAGAAGGGGATAAAAAATTGTCAATTTTATGCTGACGTAATATTTGAATTGCTCATAATAATTGCAGGCAGACGGGGAAAGAAAAATCAATCAGAAACTGAGAAACCGAAAGGCATGCACACGGTCACCCCACTTCTGGTCGCCATTTTACTTCCCCAACGTGGATACGGTTTATTTTGTTAATGAATTAGCACAGAGTTACAATCTCATAGAGTATGCAAATAGAAAAGAGACAAGCAGAGCATCTATCTTACCCCCAAAACAGATGCCACTCGACCTGAGGCTCTTCACAGTTGAAGAAAAAATCGGAAATTTTCAAGCTTGGCACAAGTACTGTAGTCCTCCGGGCTTAAAATTCTCTTGGAAAAAAAAAAAAAAAAAAAAAAGCTTTTATGTATGTCTACGATTTATTATTTCAGATATTTTTTGAAGAGTTTTTATTTTTTTATTTTCTTGATTTCGTTTCTTTTGCTACTTGTCAAGGCAAAGTGATTTTCAACCACATTATCGTGAATCTGGCCCTGAAAACAGGCCTTACATATTTTTGAAATATATTTTTATTTCTGAGCATTTTAGATCCCATGTTTGATTGCCTTACAACACTTTTTTTTTTTTTTTTTGCCGCTTTCAGTTGTTCTTTCGTATTTCCATTGTGCTTATTCTTCTTTTTAACTCCTGCCTTGGGCTCCTCTTTGTACGATTTTCCATCTCTCCCATGTTTTAAAAAAAAAAAAAATGTGCCTACAAAAACAACAGAAAGACAGGTCATAAATACAATTTTTTTCCGAGTAAGTCTTTTCTCGGTTTTAATTTAAGATACGAAGGCGCCAAACACACCAGTGCAACAACAAAAAGATTCACGTAGTTGGTTTTCATTTGAATTCCAATCTTGAGTTATTTATTACTGTTTTTTTTTTTTTTTTTAAATAAGTGTGGAGGAACTTCATTTTTCAAGAGAGAAAACTCGATTTTTTAAAATTCATCTCTAAAAAAAAAACGAATAACTAAATTATAATTTTCCAAAATGGCGATTCCTTTATTTCATCCCCTCCCACCACCACCCTAGTGGCACAGCAACGTGAAAAGCCTTTTACCTTTTGTAAAATGTTAATAACTCCATTTCCGATTTCACGCAGCAAACTTAGCGGTCGAGGTTCGTATTAACAAGTGGTTTTTTAAGTGTTCTTAAAATCGGAAATTTTGAAGCTTGGCACAAGTACCTTAGTCCGCGGGGCTTCGAATTCTCTAGAAAAAAAAAAGAAAAAAAAGGTTTCGATCGTTTAAAAAAAAAAAATAAAAGAAAAAAGAAATAATAATAATAACAAGGGGTAATATTTTTATTTAAACAGAAGGAAACCTTGTAATATATGTTTTCCTTTATTATAAAAAAAAAAGAATTATAGAAGGTAAAAATTAAAAAATGTTTTCGCAACGAAAATGAAAATATGTACACATGCACGGTTTCTTTATGCACTGCATGCTTAATTTCACGATGAAATTATTCGCTCATAAAATAAAAATTTCTCTGGGTTTTGATTTTCTTTCCTTTTTCGCTTCCTTTTCTTTTTTTTTTTTTTTTTTTTTTTTTAGGAAAAGAAAAAGGAATGGTTGAACAAGTAAAAGTTGAAGTATTTTGGAGTTTTTAATACTTTTGAGAAGTTCGTAATTTAATTTACACAGACACGGCATTATCTTTTTGTTTTTTCGCTTGAACGACTTTTTAATATCTTTCGCAGGAGGAACTAACATTAATCATGGTCGGCTTGTTCTCAGAATTAAATCATCACAAACACTTAATCTGGAAGAAGCACCTTTTTTTACCGCTTCCGAAAAGCGTCTCCTTATTTATTTTTTTTTTTTTTTTTTTTTTTAAATTTTGGCCGAAAATCGAAAACCCATTCTGATTTATGGCAAAACTACATTTAATTTTAAGCGGTTGTTTAAAGTGGAAGAAGTTTGAAGAAGAGAAAGGTTTGAGACAGTAAATCCTTACTAGATTGTACTGTACATCGGTGACATGGATATAATGGGAAAAAATGATGTACTTAATCAAGGATAACATGAGGTCGGACAAGACTTTCTCAACTCCGGATGCTTCTTTAGCTGAAGATAACGCGTCCAGGCTGAAAAATACGGCTTCCTTCAGCTTGTGATTAGGAATGCACACAACTAACAAAATTTCGAGAAATTTGCTCAGATTTTGGTTCTGGACCTGTAAGACTCTAAGGATTCAAAATCTAAAATTTCTTGTTCAAGAATCTTGCTCAAGATCTCGCGAGATCTTATGAAATCTTGCGAGTGTCAGCCACAAAACAGCCATTCCTTCGCAGAAGCTTCATTTTGAAAATTTTAGTGAGCAATAAGCATTGAACAAATTTCGCTTTATAATACGAAAGCGTTTCCAAATCGTACGTGCATTATTATTGTTTAATTCGGTTCTGATTTACTGTCAAAAATTTTCCGGCTTGCAACAAATTGCCGTGCAGTCATATATTTTATTAATTAATTAATTAGCATTCTAACAGTGACAAACCATAACCTAATTATACGGGATAAACGTTTTAAAACGGGTACGTAAAATGTATAACTCATGACCCTAAGAGAAAAGGAAAGAGTTGAATGATATTACACATTTTTAATGTGCGAATTCACATTGCATCCCACTCTTGACTTAAAAACTAAAAATAAAGCTTCGTTCAAACTTACAAAAAAAAAAAAAAAAAAAAAACAACAAAGTTTTTTTTTTTTTTTTTCTCTTTCTAGTTTCATTTTCTTTTAATGAGACTAATCAAGAATCTGGCAGTGGCGTTGATGGATTTTGTTACGTTTTCCCGGATCTCTTTGAAATCTAATAATAAAAGAGCTCGTACATTTCCTAATCCCGTTAATTATTTACACGCACGTTAACCATCGTCATATTCGCAAATTAAAAATTATACTCCGCTTTAATATTTGCCGTAAAATTACCCCAAGATCTGGATCACGCTAAGAGAATTTCGAGCTAGTATATTACACAATTTCGAGTTTAAATAACCGAGAGATTTTGATAATGATTGTTTTTAGTTTATTTTCAAGAGCATAATGTTCAATTTTATGAGTTGTTCCAAATGGCACGGAACGGGAAATACTTTTTAACTTTCTTTTTTTATTTTTTTGGTTCGTGCATATACGGTCTCTGTGCCAGGGTGGTTCTTATTTTGCAAAGTTTGGATTTCCGGAGGTGCCACCCCCTAAATTTTTTTATTTTTATGAAATAAGTCTCCTGAATTTTTTCAAATTTTTTTACGCTGCGGGAAAGCGTGCCTCATCGAGCTTTTAGTGCGAAAAAATCTTACAAGAACCAAAGAATTGATAATTTTTTTAAAAAAATTATCGTTTCTTATCGGAAATTTTGCCTAGTTTTCGAGTCTGAAAACAGTTTTTTTGTGTCTGGTTCGGTTTACGAGATAGAAACCAAAAAGCTATGAAAATGGTGGACTTGGTGCGTTTTGTCAGTTTTCTCGATTTTTTTGGTCTTATTTTGACTTCCTGCTCAAAAACCGGAACAAATAAAAAAAAATCTGTTTTCAGATTCGAAATCTACGCAAAATTTCCGATTGGGAATAAGAGTTTTTTTTTACTACAGAAAAATTATCAATTTTTTGGTTCCTATAGGATTTTTCCGGACTAAAAGCTCGATGAGACACGCTTTCCCGTCTAGTAAAAAATTTGAAAAAATTCAGGGAAGCTTATCTCATACAAATAAAAAAAGTTACGGGGTTGCACCTCTGAAAATCCAAACTTCGCAAACTAAGAACCACTCTACTCTGTACAGGATGTATATGATGAACTTCGTGTGAAGGAAAGGCTTCTCCCATTGATTAATAAAGTCTTTCTTCTCCTTAGTCCTTTACTCGATTACGAGCTAGGAGATCTTTCACCTACACCTGTGCGTGCGCTCACAGGCACATGGGATCCACAGTTTAGCGCCGGTTTTGATCGTCTATTTTTGAGAGATTTACGAGGCAATTACCACTCGGTGGCTTGCCAATGTCGGCCGGGGAGTGGTGACCGTCGATATTCTGAAGAGCGAACTAGTTTTCACCTGAGACACATTTTTAGCTGTTAACTAGGGTAAAAGCAGGACGCGTCGCATCTCATGATTGAGTCGGACGCGCTAAGAACTGGGCTACAGGCCACCACTAAAAGTCTGTTTAACCTTCTTTGGTCATATCGCCAGGAGAAACAGATTAATGGAAAAGTTGATGGTGGAAGGGAAAGGGGGAGGTCGTCGCCCGATAGGACTGTCACTAAGCCAAAAGAGTAGACCAGTTTAAGCCTCCTATGAGAGTTTGGCTCCCTGAGGTTGTCCATCTGGTAGAGGATAGAGATGTCTGGAAGGCACAATCGAAACAGAGCGTGTTGGCACCTCAGGCGACTTCATGAGGTGCCACCACACCCTTTTTCAGGTTAACAGACTAAAGAGTAGGAGGATATAGGATGTCATATTTAAATAAAAATTCCAGGGATTGTTTTGAATAAAAAAAAGAAAACGAAGTTCAAAGCAATCATTTATTTGCAAAAGGAACCCTCAAGGAACTGAGCTATGCCTTTCGTTACTTCCTTTTAACTCGAGTTATGAGAACTTCGAAATGGAATAAATAAATTGAATGGAGTTGTTAATCTTTTGATTTATATTTTGTAGTTTTTTTTTCCGTACCGTATTTTTCTTTGCTTTACTTTTTCTTCGAGTTCGAGGTTTTTAATTTGATAAAAAAAGAGGAAGAAAAGGAAAAAGAAAAAAAATGTTGCGTGCATCGTTAAAGGAGCTTTCGGTAACTAACTCGAGTTGATACCCGAAACTTGTGTTGATCCTATTTTAAATTCTTTGAGTTCTCTTTTCACAAGGAGTATTACTTGGGAGAGGCTTGATTTCTTTGAAATGATGTTGATCCTTTTACTTTTTCCTTTTTTTTTCCTTTCTTGAACGTAACTAAGTTTCTTTTTTGGGTTGAGATTAATTTTCGAAATGTATAAAAGGAGACATTTTTGAGGAAATCGAAGGAATAAGGATGGTGGAAGATGGAAAGGTTGGAGAAAATGAGGAACATGAATGGAGAAAGAAAACAAAGAATCACGAGATTGTAGAAAGCGACTGAAATGAAGGAAGGGAATGAATGTAGTAATAATTAAAACAAGGACAAACAAGTGAACAGAGAGGGAAAAGCAAGAGGTGGAAGTAAAGACTGACGGACGAAATCGACAGATAAAATAATAGAATTGGGTAGCGCTGCATTAAGCACTTGGTCTTCAGGAAGGTGCTTGTGGCCTTGAGAACGGTTAATTGTCATCATGCGTCAAATATTTGTAAGCTAACGGCTGATTTGTAAAATTAACTCTGTATACGTATTTATTTAAAAATGAGTAACGGTGACTATAGTATATTACTACTCTAGGGAGGAAAATGAATTTTCCCGTCGATGTTTTAAACGCGAGCGAAGCGAGCGTTTAAAACGACGGGAAAATTCATTTGACTCCCTAGAATAGCAAGATATTTTACATTACGAATCTACGGCGTCTTTTTGTTGTAAAAATCGCGTTTTAAAACAAAAAAAAAATCGATTTTAAACATCGTTTCCGGTATGAATGACGTGCGGCAAATGGATTCCATTTTTTTTTTATCGAGATGGCAACGTTGCAAGGGTATTAACCCTGTTAGACTCGTGGCATTAGACTCGTGGTGTACGAACAATTTCTATTTTTATTGTTGTAGAATTATTTTTTTCTTTTTTTTTTTCTTTTTTTTTGCCAAATTTTTATGAATTTAGGAATTTATTTTTCAAAAGTAGTCAAATGTGGATTTATTTAATTTTTTTTTTTTTTGGTTATGTTTAAAAACAATCTGATTTTGTGGTGTGAGGGAAATTTGCCGCAACAATACCGGAAATACCACCTTGAACGGGAAAACGTATTTTCCTCCCGTTTTTCTATAGCGGAAAGTACTTCTTTCCGTCGATGAGTAATGTAAAAGCATTTACCAAACCAATGTTGATAACGGAACGGGACATAACGAACGGGCGCAAGATGGGGAAGCGAATGGGATAAATTATAAATAAGGAACTTAATAAAAGAAGTGTGATAGGTAAAAAGGTTAATCAACATAATTCCATTGTATTGTCCAACCGCAAACCGGTCCAACCGGTTGGATGACCGAGTGTGAAGTACTAACGTTCCTATCGTTCGATTGATCGTCTGTCGTTATTATTTTACTTTCATTATTTTAGGTTGAGTCGAATATAGACAGATCGTTTACGAAAACTTTAACATCACCACGCTCGTAATCGAGTAAAGGACTAAGAAGAAGATGCGTAATTAGACAAAGAAGGAAGATTAACGAGCCAGTCTTAAATGAAATCAAGCCGACTCAGCGACTCTCGTCCATGACTATAGCCGGATTTTCAAGTTATTCGGCCACATCTCTCGTTATGATACGATGGAGAGACTTGTGGTACAAGGTGGGACGTTCGTCAACTTAATGGACAGAACTAATCTCTAAATTGACAGAGAAGGCGTGCAGACAGGCCAATGGCCGGGACAAATGGAGGGATATTGTTAAGCGGGCAATAAGCAATATCCGAAGTCGACCACCACACATCGGTCACGATGTTGGATTGAGAGAGAGAGTTGTTGTAAACTTGTAGTCACGTGACACTTTCACGAAATGTCGAAACAGACTATCTCCAATCATATTTATGATGGAGATACGTTAGTTCACCTCCGGCCCACGGAATTGTAATTAGCAACGTTACCGTAATAGTTATACCGCTGTTTGTTAGGTCTGAATGGCCTGTACCCTGGTTTTAAACGAGGCTGTAACTGGGAGCCTTTTTTTCTCGAACACTCGTCTAGTTTCAATCGAGCATTTTCGTCCTCTGCACTACTTTTTCTCTTCTTTACTTCCGATTCTGTATACGAACATCCAGATTGTCGAGTATGTTCTGCCCGATTATCCGGAACAGCCGTCTTGTAACGCAGCTGCATCCTTTCACCTTTGACTTTATGCAAAACATTTGTAGGAGATAAAATCAGTAAACTTAAAAACCATTTAAAAAAATAAATAAAATAAAATAAAATTTATCGTTCATCTAGTAATGTTCCTATTTTGTAACCCAAAAAAAGAACAGTTAACCTCTAATAATGATCATCATCATTTCACTCATGACCGTTGCATTAGTTGGTTGTCCCGATAGGCAACTCCATTACCCTAGTCAAACAAAATATAAATCGAAAGATTATTAATTGCCTGGCAATAAAGAAAACATCCGGAAGTTATTTAAATTGGCATTTTTGCATGTCAATATGCATTTAAGTAGTATTCTTTTTTTTTTTTATTGTTCGCATCCATTAAAAAAATAAAAACTTGCAATAAAATTATATTATTGTTCCTGACGGTTAGGAGGGGAAAAAAATAAAACACGAATTAAAGCCATGAATTTTGCACCCCGTGAAAACGGAGAGAAACGGTAATTAACTTTAATTTAAAAACTTGTGAAAAAGTTTCGGACAATTTTCGGAGAGGAAAAAAAAAAAAAAAAAAAAAAAAAGTCGCGAAGTTTTTTTTCCCAGTTTTGTGGAGTTGAAATTACGCGACCTCTTGTTTCATGTTTTTTTTTTAACTTTATTTTTTCCGACGGAATTTTTCTCCTTGTGCATGATCGGTTGTCATGTTCACGAACCTTTCCAAAGAATTTACGGGCGAATAAAAAAAAAAATAAAAAAAAAAAATAAAGATCGGCAATGCAGCTTTCATCATCTCTTATAAAAGGTACAAAAAGGAATATTATGCGTGGCGCATATGTTTAAAAAAAAGGGAGGGAGGGGTAGGAAAAGAAATAAAGTGACTCGGATGCTTGGAATTCAACCCCAGTGCTTTCTTTCTTTTTTTCTCTCTTCTTTTTTTTTTTTATGGAAAATGACAAAAAATGGAAAAAGAGGAGGCAGTAAAAAAAGTTGTAAGGATCCCGTTGAAAAAACAACACGGAGGAAACGGGCGTTATAGTGTCGTAAATCTCAATATAAAGCTGAGAGTTTAATAATAAGTTGTCCACATGGAGAGCTGGATCGCGAGTCTTTAAAAAGGATCCAGAGAGTGCTAAAATTAAAATTAAATCAGTTGTTTTAGCCCTCGGATGTCGTTATAATGGACAAAAGTTTTTCCGATCCCTTCCAGTGTCCTTCAAACGCCCATGTTAATTTACAATTCACATCTTGTAAAACTGCTGATTTTTTTTTTTTCGTTCCCGGAGTGCACGTACCCCCTTTTTTTTTCTCCTCTCGCTATATTTTGAAATATTCAAAATGATGAAGAGATCACTTTGTGCTTTTGATATTTGATACAAGAGTTCGATTTTGTGTTTTATTAATGAAACATTCTTTTTTAAACTCGTTGCATCATGTCGACGTGGAGACATCGATTTTTGCCATATAAACGGGAACTTTTTTTTTTTTTGAAGCAGTTACTTATAAATAGCAGGGATCATATTTCAAGTTTTGAATTGACTCTAAAAAAACTGGAGATATTTGACTGGATGATATCTATATGAAGTATCGATTTTCCCTACGGGAAGAGTATAAGTATTGGGTATCTCCCTACGGCTTCTTGGAGATATTTTTTTTTCCTCTCATTTTTGTTTTTATTTTTAGTTCTTGAATTTTTAATCTATTTAAAAAGCTTTGCTATTTTACGTCATCTTTTATTAAAAATTCATATTTTACTTTTAATAAAGTTGAGTTTCAGTCAGAAATTCTTTTTTAAATCGAACAAAAAGTGCATGCGGATGAAGACGAAGGCGATGATAAGAAGTCTTTAAATATTACGTAAGAATTTTTTCGCTTATTTTTGACCTTCTGTACTTATTTTTTTGGCGAACATCTCAAAAGATCCCCTTTTCCCACCCGCCCCTAAAATGCTTAGGTAATACTGAAAATGAGCCACTTTTAAAATAAAAAACTTTTTTGGAATGCTTAAAAGATTGCGAAACGTATATTTAAATCCAGTGAAAACAATTTTAGATTTCAAGCTTTAACTCAAAAAAATCTCTTTCAAGTTATCTTTGTTTCATGCAAAAGATTTTGGCAGATAATAATTACAAAAACACTTTCGTGCGTTTGTAATCCCTCAAGATTTGCATGAATAAAAACTTTTTAAAAGAAAAATGTTTACAGCAGTAGTACAAGATAATAGCGGAAAAGGGAAGCCCAATATTTCTTTTCCAAAAAAAAAAAAAAAAAAGAAGCGATGTAACAGTTTGTCAGGAAATATTGTGACGGGAATCATTTCCTAGGTTTCGTCACGTCATTTCCATGAAAATCTACTATCATTTCGTCCATAGAACTTTTCTTTTCCATATAAAAACTACAAAGAAGAAAAAGAAAATAGTTTTCAATATCCTGTTTCTCCTTTTTAAAATTTTTCTTTAAAAAAAGTTTGTTTTTCAATGTAATTGTTTACACAAAATGCAGGTGTGGACTGGACAATGCAGCTCGATTGGGGACTGTTTGTAGTCGGAACTTGCGGTTTACTAGAAAAACTAAGTGAAATTCGAAGGATACTACGGCAGCGCCACATCTCAAAAGCTTCCAGTCGATTCATCATGGAAATTTTAAGAGTTCAGGTTTCACGTATATAAAAAAGAGTTGACCAAACGTAGCACCGGAGAACTTTAAGACGTACGGATAATTTTAATGACGGACAACAAATCACATTCCCCATACGCATAAATGCCGATCTGTCATTTCTTCGTGGAAATCAACTGTCTCATTCAGCCAAGAGCCTAAATACTTGTGGTGGGTTACGCGGTCAATGTCCTTCCCTGGGACTCTCAAATTCCCCGGTTCTACATCATTTTTGCTAACAACCATAAACTTCGGTTTCTCGGTGTTTATGGTTAACTCATACCGGAACCCGCCCCATCAACAGCATTAACCAACACCTGCAGATCTTCGATACTTTCTTCTAGAAGATCCGAGTCGTCAGTATGACGAACATCGCTGATCGTTTCACTTCCGATACGGACGCCTTCCGTACGGTTCTCAAGAGCCTCAAGAAAAACCACTTCTGAATAAACATTGAAAAGTGCTGGTGAGAGCACGCAACCCTGTCGGCGTTTGATGGGTACGCGGTTGGTTTCCTCACAACCGTCGACCCTTACTACTGTCGACTGATCCCAGTAAAGGTTTAGAAGTCTTTTATCTCGATCATCCAACCCTATCCGATGCATTGCTTCGATCAGCTGACTATGTTGTACCCGATCAAAAGCTTTTTCAAAATCGGTGAAACATCCAAAAACCGACTTTTGGAACTCCTTACATTCTCGAACATAGGCCGACTCAAAATAATTTAGGAACTCATGAGTTTTATCTTGGGAATTTGGAAACTGCTCTGCTACTTGAACATAGCCGTTGAAAACAAGACCCTGAGGCAACAACGAAGTCACTTATAAGACTTAGTTACTTACATGGAAAATCATTAGTTACTTATGTGGAGAATAAAATTTGAATATGATACTAATAAATATTGATATGATATAATACGTCGACTATCGTTGGATGTCATGCCCAATAAAAACACTTGCGAATTTTTTCCTCTTTTTCCCTGGACTACTTTTTTCCCCCCTTCTTTACATTTTGAATTACGGGCATGATAACGATTTCGTGTTCGATTTTTAGTTGAACGAGAATTTCAAAAACATCTGGAGGAAGAAAAAAAGGGAAACTTCCGGAGAAAAAAAAAAAAAAAAAATCAACGGTAATTTCGTTGAATATTATCAGTATTATTTTCGTTCGTTTTTCCGTTCAACGTTCGGACAATTAACGAAACAGAAAAAAAAAAGTTCTTGTTTTCAAGTCGTTTAAAAAGGGTTGTTTCTCGTAAAACTAGATTAGCGCCGGTATCAATCGAACAACGGTTTTAATGAGCACTTACACAAAAAAAAAATCCAATTTTACCTTCCAATTAAACGATTTAATGTCTAACTTTAGAATTAATGAAGGATCGTAGTGGGAATAGACACTCACGTGCAGGATTTTTCTTGTAAAAATGTTTTTTTTTTTTTTTTCTCTCTCACTCTTCCATGTTTTTTTTAGTCAACTTCAAAGCATCATTTTCGTAGAAG
The DNA here is from genome assembly GCA_037577465.1 of Liposcelis bostrychophila. Lineage (NCBI taxonomy): Eukaryota > Metazoa > Arthropoda > Insecta > Psocodea > Liposcelididae > Liposcelis > Liposcelis bostrychophila. The sequence continues at coordinate 12,520,335 of CM075212.1, forward strand.
CTTCGTTTGAACGAGTACCATAAACTGATTTAACCCATGAATCTTGAGCTTCGAAAAGAGGAATTCCATTATTTTAAATTCTTTCTGCACTAAATTGCGTCGACGAAAAAGTTTTTCTTTTTTTTTTTTTTACAACTTTTTTTTTCCCACTGAAACAAGAGAACGTTATCACTTCAAGTTTCTTTTTCTTTCTTAACTTTTTCCTTAACAAGGAAGACTCGGATTGTATTACATTTTGTTAAGACGATGGGTAGGCTTAGGGAAAGGCGTTAAAATTCGAAAACGATCCATGCGGAAAGTTAACGAAGCGTTAAACGAAACTGAAAGTTTCTACCCGAAAGCTGTATAGACAGACACAAATCGCGGATTCATCAAAATTCCCAATTAAGGAGTTTCATCAAACTTACGGTTCGGACAAAACCGCGTATTAGCGCGCGGTTATTTGTTTTGAAATTTCTGTTGCGGTTTCTCGACTTTACTTCCCATATAATGAAGACAACGAAGGAAGAGGGATGAAACTTTCATTATTCAAAAAATTTTTGTAATATAAAGTTAATTCCCCTTTAAAAATGGACGCTTGGAGCGAAATTCAATTTTTTTTTTCCTTATTCGGAATGGTGTTGAAAGTTATTTAATCGCATATTAATTTTCACAAGGAATCCGGGAAGGAAGACTAATAAAGATGGGTAATAGGAAGTTTTGATTGTCTGTGACACTTCCGTGACGTACTTTAAAGTGAAGAGTCATTCCAATTGGATTTGGCTACGGTTGCGATTTTTCCCTTTTCGTTTTATTTTTTTGACTCTTTTAATCGTCGATAATGTTATTTGGTTCTGAAACCGATAAAATTATTATTTTTAAAAAAAAATTATTTCATTATTAAAACTTACGAAAATTCGTGGGCTGCTTACTTTACAGCAGGTCTGCAGCTAGCATGGGGCAAAGGGGGCCTCAGCCCTCCGGTGAAGAGTTTTTTTGGCTAATGCAATTTTGCTATCTTCCGAGTTAACAGGGGCCACTTGTAGCCCCTTTAACCTTTGTAACGGATGGGTATTTTCCTATTGCTTAAAAAAAATTACCAAAGTGGCAAAGAACAAAATAAACCAAAATTACTAAGTAAAGGGTACAGAATAATATTTGATTTTTCTTACAAGAATTTGCTTCGGATTTACGGCTAAAAGGTTAAATTTTTAATTCTTATTCTAAATACCGTCGTGACATCTAATAATTGCATTAACCGTGCACACCATGTTGTCTGTAATGGATCGTCCTTTATTGCCCAATAACATGAACTTTTGGTTTAAAACAAACGGATTCCTTACTACAAACCCCCCGACGAAAGCCATTAACTAGAGGTTCTAACAACGAAAGCCAATTATTCCGACTGTTTACATATAACCCGAGGAAACATTTATGTGGAAAGGAAACCTCCCAGACCTGGATTGCACCGTGCAGGTATTTCCACCGTCGTGAAAGCTGAGTTGTCGAAAATGCTACAGCCGTATGATAATATCTCTCCTCCATCCTATGGAATTTGTATCATTAACCTGAGGCTGCACGGTATGTTGAATTAGTTTAGACTTCACTCTCATGCATTAGCCTATTAATTGGACGTAATGCTCCGAAGCGATATCGTTCGGCCGGCAGTGAAAATATCCCGGGGTTGATTTTCCGAATATCTATATTATATTTTTCCCTTTTTTTTTTTTTCGAAAATGTCGCTAATGATTGATCACCGTTATCTATAATCACACTTAGATGTCTCCCGTTTTGAGCAGACTCGTGGAGGAGTAAAAAATCGATGGGGAGTCATGTTCGGGAGGATTTTGAGACGGTAATCTAAACTTTAGCGGAGATTAGAATAAAGCTTTGAACTAATTTGAAAGACAATGGCAGACACGCCCTTATTTGATGTTATGTTAAATTCATCGAGTCGAAAACACGGGAATCCCCCGTTCCGACCGCATCTCAAGAGCATTTTGTGAAAATGAGAAGAACGTGTTTTACAAGGCGAAATCTCGTCGGTTCAAGTATGTCATGTACACAGGGAAAAAAGAATAAACGTAAGGGGAGAGAGATGAGAGAGAGATGCTTAATAAGCATGAAAGGTGAGAAATGACGTGGAATAGTAAACTACAACTTCAAATTTAATTTCCTTTTTATCGGACTTCCCGAACACACATTTCCTTGACGTTAGTCTGTTTAGTTTTATTTGTGGTCCGAGAATGGTCGAGCGACTCGTTTCCACGAATCTTATTTCTCTATCTTATTCGAGAATTCCCTTTTCACCCGCAAAGCTACTTTCAACAGCTTTTTACTCCCTCTTCTGTTTCCAACGCGCTAAGTACTTGTAAGTTTAATTGAATCGAGGTTGAAATCAGCGGTTTTGAATTTGTTTTTGAATTGGAAGCAAAGAGCGAATTCATGGATTTTGCCGTAATAACAACCTGTTGGATCATATTGCATATCGTAACATTTTTATTATTTTATTTTATTTTTTTAATTTGTATTTTTTTTTTTTTTATTTTAAAGAAAGAAAACAATTAACTATTTAGATTCGAGCCGTGGTATTGAAAATGATTCGAATGTTGCTACTGGTGATAAAAAACCTTCTATTTTTACCGTTTGCATAAGCTAAAGCCGTATTTGGATTTCCCCGGTTTTTTTTTCGGAAACGGTTCGGAATAAAAAAATTTTGATTAATTTGCTCTTAATGATTGACCGGAACGAATGTTTTCCCCATGTTTTGTTCTATTTGTGTCTTAAATCTGTCTCCTTTCTCTATTATTTCATCTTTTATCTCAAGACCTCCGCCAATGTATTCATGTATGTATGTATGTATGAATGTTTCCCCCGATTTTCAGAACTTTTTCGGCAGCTCGAAGCACTGATGATCTATTATCAGTCAATCAGTCAGTCAGTCAGGACAAATGCATTTTATCTATTTTAAAGATTCCACCATGACCTCAACTTTTGTGGTGCGTTGTAGAATCTCGATGACATTTTAGAGGTGCCCCTCTAAAATGTCATCGAGACCTTACACTTTTCATCTGGTTTGGACACTTATTTTCTTGTTTCTACTTGCTTGATTCTTATTGTACACTCGAACTGGTTATAGATTGCGGGTAAAAACCGTCGTGGGTGTAATTCAAAGATTTTTCACGACGTTTTGCACAACCAGATTGAGAAAGTCCTTGGGGGCGTAGAATTTCAAACTTCTTCTCAACCATGGCCCCCCACCCCTACTCAGAACATTCAAATGAGTTCAGTTTCCAGAAACCCATCAGGCCCTTATGTAAAAGGTTTTCGTCACGTAGATGTAACCCTTGTTAGATAACAATTTTCGCTGATTTAATCAATGAGCTCCATCTCCTCCCGAACGTCACATATCAATTTCCTCCGTGATAACGCTTTTCAAACCTGCCTATTGTCTTCATCGTTTTCCCTAATCGAATCGATATTCCTCAAAAGGGGAGGGGGAGGGGAAAAATAAAATAAACGATTTTAAAATTATTATATGATCTGAAACAATGGAAGTCATTGTCCAGAGCTTTCTGGTGACTGGGTTTATATTTTATGAACCTAATTCCAGTGGTGCGTGTAACTCGAATTACATTTTAATGTTACCGAGCCAGAAGAGCCAAGGGTTTTTTTTTTCAAAAAAAAAAAAAAAAAAAAAAGCTCTTTAAAGGATTATATTTTAAAGAGCAGCTCAAACAGGCTGGAACGCTCATCTATATTCAGAAAGTAAGCAGCTGCTCGGAACCTTCTTACTGATCCATTTTAAGCACATCTTTTTGAGGGTAAAAAGGTTGAGTGGGTGGAAGACATGATTTTTTTTTACGTCGTGTGTCAAAAACATAAAAAATTGAAATAAAATTTGTTTAGTTTTTTTTTTTTTTCTCTCTCCGCCGATTAAGATTTTTTTTTTCCTCCGCACTGAAATTTGTTCGCGGTTATTATTAAAATCTTCCCTGCATGATTTCGCTCGGTGTTACATTAATCTCGCATTTACAAAAGCTTCCCGAGAATTGAAAATCTTTAGAAGTGTGGAAAGAGAATTTCCTAAGACCTCTGAGCTTCGAGAAACATATGGGGGTGAAAAGATTTGAATAAGACTTGCGAAACGGAAAAAATCCCCCCACGTTTAAGTTGATTAAAATCTGTTTTCGAGTTTACATTTTCACAAAACGGTTCTTTTGCTTCGATTTAAGAAAAATATTTCACGGTTTTTTTCTTGGAAAAAAATTAAGGAAATTATTTTCGATCCCCGACGTCAAAGGAACGTGTCGATTCGCTTGGGCAAGTACTGAATGAAAATTAAAATGGGAAATAAAAGGCAGAAAAAAAAGGAAAAAAAAAAAAAAAAAAAAAAAGAATTGAAATCGAATCGAAAAGAATGAAAGTAAAAGGGAATCATTCGGTTCCTGCACCTAAAGATAAAAAGAACTGACAGGCTCTCCCGGGATTTCTAAAATTCCTCTGACCGTGTTTTTTTTTTCCTGATAGAATTCCCTAAAAAATTTACTACTACATGTTTCTTTGATAAATGGGGACCAATAAAAATGATTCGGTGTCGGACATTTCGCAAGGAATTTTTATAACCGTGACGGATTTTCGATAAAACGATTTTCCGACCCGGGTCTTATCTGATACGTGTGTGGCGGTGGCGGTGGTGTGTGTACATGACGTGGAACAATGCAGGAATGCGAATTCAGTTCTAAATCATGTTGCACTTGAGATTGCTTAATTAACGGGAGCGAAACCGAACCGGGATAGCAATCAGAAAGCTAAGGGTCTGAAGGGATGAAATCTCACACGCACACACGTACCGTGATGTATTTCACCGGAAACTACATTAGGAAAACTAGGTTTTCGTCGATTTTAACTCGGGAAAATAACCAAGAATTGTTCTCCGGTCACGATTTACCTTTGATCCATTTTCTTCTAATGCTTTCGTTTCCCCTCTACTTCTCCCCCCCCCCCTTCTCCATAATCGAACGAACTCAAAGTCAACATAATGAAAATCTCGAACAATGCAAAAGTAAACAATGCTTTTTGAAAAGTTTTTTTTCCTGCTTTACTTTAAAAAAAAAATGGAAGCGTGGTGCTCTTTTCAAAATGTACTCCGTACTTTGAAATGATGGTCATATATTTTCTATCGGAAAAATCCTATCACCATAACCAAGGCTAATATATTGGCGTATGAAACTTGAAAGGAAACCTTTTCCGTTTTACCCTTTTCCAGCTCTAAATTTGTTTTTGTTTTTTTTCGGAAATTTTTAATGGAATGATTTTTCATATAAGGCGTTGGTTACATTACACAAAAATTTTTGTTCGAAGAGTTTCAAAATATTTTTCTCTATGAAAGTGTTTACACTTTTCGAACATTTTCGAAAAGTTTCGATGATGTTCGAAATGTTTGATGATGTTTGACGTTATTTTTGGGGTGGTATTATATTAATATGGGTACTCGGCCGATGATATACTTGAAAAGCTTAAAAAATACTTGAAGAAGCTTCTGTTTAAACCGACTCCAGACGCGTAGATTTGTCGTTTGTTACTTTTATCTTTTTTTTTTTTTTTTTTCTTTTTTTTTTTTTTAATATTTGTTTTGCTTTATATTGTATTGCTTTATATTGTTTTGTTTTATTTTATTTCATTTTATCTTTTTTTTTTTTTTTTTTTCTTTTTTTTTTTTTTATCTTCTTTTTTTTTCTATTGTAGCTGTTGTAATAAAAAGAACAGTATTAAATAAATAAATAAATAAATAAATATATGTATTTTCTTATTACGTAAAAAAATATAATGCAACCCCAAAAATAACATCAAACATTTCGAACATCATCGAAACTTTTCGAACATGTTCGAAAAGTGTAAACACTTTCATCGAGAAAAAATTTTTGAAACTCTTCGAACAAAAATTTTCGTGTAATGTAACCAACGCCTAAGACATAAGTAGTATGTGCCAGTTGATTCCGGAATCAGTATTTTTCCGATCAAAGGGATGGTAACGCACCTGCATATATTTTTTATAAAACTTCCGAATTATGGTTGTTGTGTAGTGCCGCAGGTCATAGTTTGGCCGTGCAAGGTTTCAAGATCTTGATTAAGATCATTGCTGACTTGTTATTCTTAAATTGCCGTTGGTAAATATAAACATATTTACATATAAAAATATGTTCTCCTCCTTAGACCTTTGGTCGAGGGTGAGCGTGGTGATCTTTCACGTCAGCTTACTGCTATACGTCTGTTCCGAACGGCTATTTGAAAACTTTATGTAGCAACCAACCAACGCTCGGTGATTATTCTGGAAATAGAGCAAATGGTGCAAGAGCACCATCACCACCACCATCACCACCACTACCACCACCATCACCATCATCATCATCATCATCATCATCATAGGGCGTAGCACATGATTACCACAGCAGAAACCGTATACCCGATTTCGAAACACAGTCGTTTGGTCCAATAAAATTTCGTCCAAAAACTTTTTGTCCGCTATTTTTTTGTCCGTTTGAAAGTTAGGTCTTTTTTAAGCCTGGTGCGACACTATTTTGGGTCAGTTATTTTTAAGCCGAAATTAATAATAATATTTTTGTCCAAAACATTTCGGTAAGTGGAAAACTGGACAAAAATTAATGTCCAATAAATGCTAGTTGATAGCTTCCTTTTAAGCTGAAATATAAGAAGATTTATTTTTATAGGTAAACTAGTGGTCACCCGTCGATAAATCGACGGTAAACAATAGAATTTTTTACATTCAGTTGCATGAATTATTGCGATTTTGCCGCCAAATTCTTTGAATTTTGAATTTTTCTGGGATTTAAGTGAATTTTATGGAGCCTTCAGTCTAAACCCCAAACCGTGTGATCTTGATATCTTTCTAGAATTTTATCAAATTATGTAAGCTCCGCCTCTAAACTTTCGAACTCGAACCCGCGGAAGTATTTTTTTTTATTTTCCTGGGCAATAAGCCTAAACTTTTCAATTTTCTTTTGTTTTTCCTGAAGCCTGCATAGATGTTAGAAGTAGGAGAAAAACGCTCAATGACTCTTTATCCCATCCAAAAGTTAATTTTCCGGCATGGCCAAAAACTAATATAAAAATATAAATTTTCCGATTTTCCGGGAAAACGGGGCTTTCCCGGAAACCTGAATTTATTTTTCTGATCTTCTGGTCGAATTGAGACGACAGAATCATAGGTCGCTTAATATTTTATCTCACCTAGAAGTAGGTTAACACGCCAGGACAGAGAAAAATAAATAAAAAATGCGCGGTTTTTCCGATTTCCCGGAAACTTGGAACATTTTCGAAATCTGTATTTATTCCCTTGATTTTTTTTTTCGCGATTTTAGACATCAGAACACTATTCGCTTTTCATTTTATGTCATTTAGATTTGTTTTTAGACGTTTCTATGTATAAAAATGTAATAGAAAAACTACGATTTTTCCGATTTTCCGTACGGAAAATTTTTTCTGATAAATGAAAGTATTTTTAGTAATCCAGCCGAAAATTAGCTTCAAAAATGTATTTTTAATCGACCTTCTATCTCATCCAGAAATTGGTTTTCGGACGCGGAAAGAAAAATTTTTATGAAAAAAAATACAGTTTTTCCGATTTTCCGAACGAAAACAAATTTTCCGAAAATTGAAAGTATTTTTGGTAAATCCGGCATATAATTAGCTTCAAAATTTGTTTTTACTTGACCTTCTAGGAAATGAAAAAATGAAATTGTTGGACAAAAATATTGGACTAACCTTTAATATTTAGTATTTGGACAAAAATTTAAAAAAAAATTTTGGGTAAAATTTTTTGGACGTGTACAGTTTTTGGACTTTTTTTTTTTTTTTAATATTTGTTTTGCTTTATATTGTATTGCTTTATATTGTTTTGTTTTATTTTATTTCATTTTATCTTTTTTTTTTTTTTTTTTTTCTTATCTTCTTTTTTTCTATTGTAGCTGTTGTAATAAAAAACAGTATTAAATAAATAAATAAATAAATATATGTATTTTCTTATTACGTAAAAAATATAATGCAACCCCAAAAATAACATCAAACATTTCGAACATCATCGAAACTTTTCGAACATGTTCGAAAAGTGTAAACACTTTCATCGAGAAAAATTTTTGAAACTCTTCGAACAAAAATTTTCGTGTAATGTAACCAACGCCTAAGACATAAGTAGTATGTGCCAGTTGATTCCGGAATCAGTATTTTTCCGATCAAAGGGATGGTAACGCACCTGCATATATTTTTTATAAAACTTCCGAATTATGGTTGTTGTGTAGTGCCGCAGGTCATAGTTTGGCCGTGCAAGGTTTCAAGATCTTGATTAAGATCATTGCTGACTTGTTATTCTTAAATTGCCGTTGGTAAATATAAACATATTACATATAAAAATATGTTCTCCTCCTTAGACCTTTGGTCGAGGGTGAGCGTGGTGATCTTTCACGTCAGCTTACTGCTATACGTCTGTTCCGAACGGCTATTTGAAAACTTTATGTAGCAACCAACCAACGCTCGGTGTTATTCTGGAAATAGAGCAAATGGTGCAAGAGCACCATCACCACCACCATCACCACCACTACCACCACCATCACCATCATCATCATCATCATCATCATCATAGGGCGTAGCACATGATTACCACAGCAGAAACCGTATACCCGATTTCGAAACACAGTCGTTTGGTCCAATAAAATTTCGTCCAAAAACTTTTTGTCCGCTATTTTTTGTCCGTTTGAAAGTTAGGTCTTTTTAAGCCTGGTGCGACACTATTTTGGGTCAGTTATTTTTAAGCCGAAATAATAATAATATTTTTGTCCAAAACATTCGGTAAGTGGAAAACTGGACAAAAATTAATGTCCAATAAATGCTAGTTGATAGCTTCCTTTTAAGCTGAATATAAGAAGATTTATTTTTATAGGTAAACTAGTGGTCACCCGTCGATAAATCGACGGTAAACAATAGAATTTTTTACATTCAGTTGCATGAATTATTGCGATTTTGCCGCCAAATTCTTTGAATTTTGAATTTTTCTGGGATTTAAGTGAATTTATGGAGCCTTCAGTCTAAACCCCAACCGTGTGATCTTGATATCTTTCTAGAATTTTATCAAATTATGTAAGCTCCGCCTCTAAACTTTCGAACTCGAACCCGCGGAAGTATTTTTTTTTATTTTCCTGGGCAATAAGCCTAAACTTTTCAATTTTCTTTTGTTTTTCCTGAAGCCTGCATAGATGTTAGAAGTAGGAGAAAAACGCTCAATGACTCTTTATCCCATCCAAAAGTTAATTTTCCGGCATGGCCAAAAACTAATATAAAAATATAAATTTTCCGATTTTCCGGGAAAACGGGGCTTTCCCGGAAACCTGAATTTATTTTTCTGATCTTCTGGTCGAATTGAGACGACAGAATCATAGGTCGCTTAATATTTTATCTCACCTAGAAGTAGGTTAACACGCCAGGACAGAGAAAAATAAATAAAAAATGCGCGGTTTTTCCGATTTCCCGGAAACTTGGAACATTTTCGAAATCTGTATTTATTCCCTTGATTTTTTTTTTCGCGATTTTAGACATCAGAAACACTATTCGCTTTTCATTTTATGTCATTTAGATTTGTTTTTAGACGTTTCTATGTATAAAAATGTAATAGAAAAACTACGATTTTTCCGATTTTCCGTACGGAAAATTTTTTTCTGATAAATGAAAGTATTTTTAGTAAATCCAGCCGAAAATTAGCTTCAAAAATGTATTTTTAATCGACCTTCTATCTCATCCAGAAATTGGTTTTCGGACGCGGAAAGAAAAATTTTTATGAAAAAAAAATACAGTTTTTCCGATTTTCCGAACGAAAACAAATTTTCCGAAAATTGAAAGTATTTTTGGTAAATCCGGCATATAATTAGCTTCAAAATTTGTTTTTACTTGACCTTCTAGGAAATGAAAAAATGAAATTGTTGGACAAAAATATTGGACTAACCTTTAATATTTAGTATTTGGACAAAAATTTAAAAAAAAATTTTGGGTAAAATTTTTTGGACGTGTACAGTTTTTGGACTTTTTTTTTTTTTTACAAAAATGTTTTGTTCAAAATGTTTTGGACTAATAAAATTGTACATTTTATTCTTGGACAAAAAATGTTTGGAGCAAAAAAAATTGGACGAAATGACGTGGAATGCCGATTTCCTTACAATTTACGCTATAGAAGTGATGTGTACAGTGTGAGGATATTTCCAAGGCCTTAAACCTATAAATGTGTCAAATGGCCAATTTGACGACAGGTTCACTCATGCTGGCTTTTGCTTGTACTAAGCGGGACCTCCTTTATTTAGACACAGAATCCGAACGGTGTGGGGACTTACGTCTATGATTCATTTGTATATTTGTTGTATTCAGTGGTGAACGGCAGTGAAAAAAATCAGAGCCGTATCTAGAGATATGTTCTGGTTAGTTAGCCATATCTAGAGAGAGTCGGTCTGGGTTCAAGTCCAGAAGTCTGGAAACCAAACCGACACCTCGATCATTCGGTTCGAAGTCGGAGACTACCACCGGCCCCTCTCCCACATTGGTGTGAAATTGAACGAAAATTGAGTTAAAACAGGGTAAATTTCACGTTGAATCATGTTGCTTAATTTGTTCACCGTTAGAAACATGTTGAACACTGAATGTCAATATGTTCCTGATCATATTGAAGCGTGACAACGTATTGCGCAATACAGAAAAATGAAGAATAAAAACTTGTAAATGTTGCGCAACATGTTGACAACATGTTTCTGTGCTGAAAAATGTTCGGCAATAATGTTTTTAACGCTCCCACATGTTAAGTAACATGTTACCGTAACATTTTACTGCAACATGCTTTAGTGTGAAATTTTGGCCTAAGATTTCTCTCACTTTTAAATAAAATAAATTAAAATCTACTAACACTGAATAACGTAAGCTAGAAACACATCAAAACGGAACGGATGCCTCCGAAGATAGGCTATTTCGGGTTAAGACTCGAAATAGCCCATCCCTGGAGCCCATTTTCGGCCTTAGCCCGAAATAGCTATCAGAGTACCTACAATTTTATTTATTACGTATTTTGTCGTCTTTCGGTGGAAACAACTTTGAAAAAATTACCGTGGGACATGTTTACTCGTAGTGTGCCGAGAATCCCCGGTTTACGGTACCTTAATTTTCCTTTCGTTTTCGTTTAATTTCTTGCCGTTTTATCTTCCTTCCCTTTTCCGTTTAATTTCATTTTACAAATTATACGGAATTGCCTTTTATGTTACATGATAACTCAGTTCATTCTTAATCTATTACAATATTTATCTTTAAGGAAAATCTGTAACGTTAATCCGCCTTTAAATACCAACAGCAAATGGAATGGAATACGCTTTGTGAATGGATCTAATCGAAAGGGATAACACACATTATACCATTTTACCGTTTAAGATTACAATCAACTTTGATGCTTTCTCGGAAATCCTATTTAGAGATCAAAGGTGTTTAAAACCTCCGTTAGAATGTCGAAACTTCAGCCGATGTTATCTCTTGATGACTTGAATGGTATCACCTTACTCCTTGGCTTCCGTCAATCCTTTTCAGACTTGTCTTTAAAAAAAAATAAAAAGTAAAAAAAACAGGAAAATCTTTCAAATGCAAAAACCATACGAATAATAATCTTCTAAAATGCAAACGTTATACTGTACGAGAGAGGCTGGAAAAGGTAATAAATCGTCTTTAAGAGAAAATAATCCCATGAAAATCAGATAGGACCAACTGCTGAATAGCAAAAGACATTAATCCATGTACAAGTTGAACTTCTCTTCATTTCGAGAAAAAGGATGAGGAGGAGATGAAGGGCCCGAAGGCAGGAGGGAATTAAATATAATTAACGTAATCCTTGAATGAACGAGGAAAAACATTATATGGTATTTTCAAACTCGATATAAAGAGTAAATATTCTTACAAGAGAAAGTTTTCGTTGCCCATTTAATAAGGAATCTTCTTCTTTTTTTCTTTCCTCATATTTTTCGACGAAAGAAGATATTTTTTTTTCTACCTACACGTATTTAATGATGGTTGAGTTGTTTACTTTAAAGAAAAAGACAAACAAACTGAGGGGTTGCTCACTCTTGAGTTACCGTGTACATTTTATCTTGAATTATTTTGAATTACTTCGATTTTTTTTTTTTTTTTTTTTTTTTTTTTTTGAGCATAAATTACTGTGAATTACCATGAATTATCTCTGAATTACTTGTGAATTACTTTGAGTTACCCTGTTTTTTTTTTTTCGCCTAGTGAGCAGCCCCTCAAAGCAAACAAAACTACGTTTTTTTTTTTTTTTTTTTTTTTTTTTTTTTTTTCTTCAAGAGAGAAACGAAGAGAGAAGTATACGTGTAAGGTCGAGTTTCGATCGGAATTCTTTAGATGTTTCTTCTTTTTCTATTTGTTTATTTATTTCTTTTTCAAATTTAATAAAAATTACCTTTTAACTTTGAGTGGAGTTTTTGCTTTTTTTTCTGGCGAGGCGCTGAGAAATCTGAGTGAGTTTTAAGACATGGACATCTTTAAAACTCGGGAAATTTCAGGATGTGTAAAGTCGGTTAGCGTACCTTAGAAATTGCTCCTTAACGGCGGAATTTTTTTAAAGCCTTCTTTGTGCCGATTAAGCCCTTGCCATTTAAATAATACTGCCAATTGCACTTTGATGTAACAGATTCGTCATTGGGATTTAGGTTTCGTCGGTGTATGATAGAGCTCCATGTGACGAATGCGCTAAGTGAGGGCCCGACCTGTTCACACCTCTGAAATTCGGCCTTTATTTTATGATTGCCAAAATTTATGATGACGCAAACAATATGCTTATCTGTGTACTCCACTATCCGGTTGAATATTTGTTGTTATTTGTCATTTTTACGGTAATTTTTTTATTGCATGTTTTAAAATTATCCCGTAAAAATTACAAATTCGATAATTATCAGTAAAAAAAAAACTCCGTGGAATTTTCCTTATACATCAAATAATATTTTAATTTCGTAGGGCAATAAATCATTGTAACTTTCCATGAAGGTTAATTTTTTTTTTTTTCAAATAAAAAAGTTTAGCCTAATGGTTTTGAGACAACACGAAACAACGCAAGAACAAGGCAGTATTTCTCGGTTTTCTGTCTTTTTTTAAGAAGTGATATGTAAGCTATGCAAAGACACAGCATTGTGGTGATTTCCAGTTTCGGCTCTACAATTGTGCAACCTTTAAAACCAAAGATTCCAAATCGACCGAAAGGAGCCTGAAACACTTTTTGATGAAAATCGGCCCTAACTACCAAGTACTTTCGGCCCCTGTTTTCAAAATTTCGAAATTCAAATACACGGTGGAACAGTTTTTGATGCGTGATTTTATTAAGGTAAACATAGGAAACACCGCCATAAAAATTGTTCCGCCGTGTACTTTCTAGAAATACTTTTTTTTTTTTTTTTACTTTTCATCGGCATAGAGATGTGAAATCTCTAGTTGATGCCGATTCCCGATTCCGGCACCGACCGCCGACCACCGATGCAGATGCCACCAAGCATCGACTACATCCGATGCCGCCTCCGATTCCGATTTTAGTAGAAAAAAATCATAGCTGTTTTTCAAAATATCATTTTGTGAATCTTGAAGGCTAGGGTGTCCCTTATTTTGCGAATTTTCGAATTTTAAATCGTATACCCTCTAAATCGCTGCTCTATGGTGCACTGATAAACCCTATTTTTTTCCAGATTTTTTTGGGCACCGGAAAGCGAGCCGACTTGAGCTTTAAGTTCGGAAAACTCTCATAAGAGAAAAAAAATCGACAACTTATTTTCCGCAGAAAGACGACGTTTCCCATCGGGAATTTTGAGTAGATTACGAATCTGAAGTCCGTTTTTTAAATCTGGTACGGCTTTTGAGCTAGAGGCCAAAATATGAGCAAAACTTAGGACTTAGTGCCTTTTGTCACTAGACCAGGTTTTCTTGCCACATTTTCTTCTATACCTAAAAAGCCGGACCAGACATAAAAAAACGGACTTCAGATTCGTGATCTACGCGAAATATCCGATTGGAAACGATGTCTTTCCGTGAAAAAAAAATTGTCGATTTTTTTTCTCTTATGGGAATTTTCCGAGCTTAAAGCTCAAGCCGGTACGCTTTCCGGTGCCCAAAAAAATCTGGAAAAAAAATAGGGTTTATCAGTGCACCATATAGCACCTATTTAATCAGGGTATACAATTTAAAATTCGAGAATTCTAAAAATAAGGGACACCCTAATGAAGGCGCCATTCTACCTGGCAGCCTTGTTTCTTGTGAAAATTTTCAAATGTCGACTTTTAAATTATGATGCCATTACCGGTGCCAGCGCCGACGTGTTTAGCAACGTGACACGTTTAGCCGGAAAGGCAGAATTTTCCCAGCCTTATAAATTGGGATTGATAAAAAAAAAAATGTTAATTTTTGTACTACATAACTTTGATTATTTATTTCCCTTAAACGAAAGTTACTTTTAGTAGACCTTTTTTACCTTGCTGTAATTTTTTAAGAACTTCATCATATCAGAGTAATCCATTTGATTTAATTTAGCCAAAGATGGGCTTGTTTTTCTGTCTGTTCTGATTCCCAGCATCTTTACTGTTCTTATTTATTAGAAGTGTACGTAAACACATTTCGACGGGTTTCGAATCATAGTTGCAATTCTCGTCAGATTGTTTGCCTTTTTTTTCGCAGGCCGAATCCCCGGTTACGAATTTTATGTCTATTCGCCAAAATTTATACTTTTTGAAAATCCGGTCAACTCCGGGAGGGATAGTTATTTTTTTGTTTCTCATTTCATAAAGGCCCTAAAAAGTTCTTTCAACATTATAATTAAATCTTTCGTTTGAAAAAGGGGACATGTCTTTTGTTTACCTTATACGGCATGTCCCCTTTTTCAAATGATCGAGTCAATTTTTTTTTTTTTTTTTTTTTTTTTTTTTTTATAGTGAATTTACTTACTTTTTTAATGGGACATTTTTGCCCTTTTGGAAAGCCCATTAATTCGAAAGCGGTGGTAATGATGAAGTTCCCCTCCTCTAAGGATTTGCATATCCCGTCCTCATGTACGTTTTGATCATGCGTAAATTCTAGATTATCGTTAGAACCGGACATATCAACTACCATCTAATCGATTTCAGATTAAAGGATTATAATTGTCTTGAGGTATTTGAGACGTATTTATTTGATTTAACTTACTGAAAATTCATTATGACCGAAATCTTGTAATACATTCATGTCGCAGGATACTTTAACTGCGTTCAATTCATGGTCAATAAAAGTGTTGGTGATGTTGACATTTGCCTTGTCTTCGTAATCAGGACATGTGAGCCACTCTTTAAAGTCGATAGGGCTTCCTAGCTTTAAAAAAAAATTGAAATTTTATTTCTTAGATAAATCGCGTCAAGAAAAATCACGGGTTTGCTTACCATCGTTCCGGAACATATAGACGTTGAAAACGCTAATACAGTAAGACACACATAAATGTTCACTAACCTGGGGAATAAAATTTCATGTTATTTTTTATTTTTATTCTATTTTTTCAAAATTATAAAACTCACATGGTTACGAGTTTTTATCTGTAACGGTTCGTACAAAGTGAAAAAAAAAGTTGGTCAACTTTTTCCTATCAATTAATTTTTAATGCGGCGAATTATTTTGTTAAATTAGATTATCAGAAAATGAGTCGAATAGTTAGATCAAATGTTGATAACAAAAAAAAAAGTGATTTTGGTTGCTTTTATAGGTATAATAATGTATCAACTTATATTTTCGAAATAGGTACCGGTAATATGTCGTTTAATCAAAATCCGGAAAATCGTCGTAAGGTTTATAACTAGACGAGGGGTGTAGGTGGGGAAAGGAGAGGTGCCAAGTCATGACAAACATCCATATTTGAAAAATATTATGTTATTTAAAACATTTATTTACTTCATGTGAGATGGCCTTACTAGTTGCCAAAATCAACAGAAAATTTTTTCCGTCGGATGTGGAAAATGAAAATGTTGCAGTTGCACCATTGCAGGAGCCATTTTTTTTTAAATTGTCCAAGTGTTTATTTTAATATTTTTTTTTAAATTTGGCTTTAAGTAAATCCACCTATGAATTTTCAAACGTAATTTTCGTTTATTTGAGTCTAAACTATTTTAATGCTTGTAGAACCTTAAAAGTAAAAGTAAATGAACAAATAAATGTAAAAAATTGCCTTGGGCTAAAAATCAAAATTTTACTTTTCTGTGGCACTCCACAGGGATATTTTTTTACAAATTTCCACAATCGATATGTTTTTGAAGAGAAACTCGTTAGATCCTGCTCTTAATAAGTGATCAAATCGCATGCAGTTTTTAATAAAGGGACATATTGATTGCAGTATATCGAGATCTTTCCCGTTCAAAAGTTGCAATAAAACCATCGTTACAACGGGAAAATCATGCAAAAATTTTTTCGATTCATTAATTTAATATGCCGCAAATGAATTCATAACATTTATTAACAGGAAATGAGTAATCATATCAAACGGTAATTAAGTTTATTACAGCGGCAAAGTAGTAATCCTGATTATTATAATTTTTCATTAATCGGGGAAGAATTATCTACTCTTTATATATTTTAATTCTTATCTAATTGATTGGCATAAAACAAACTAAACTATAATAGAATCCAAACTGCTTACGATGACCATCTTCGACAACGCAAAATTATTTTCCAACAACGATTACTGTAACTTGTTTTTCGGTTGTTTGCCTACAACAAATTTTTCTTCTGCTTCAATAGTTTTTTAAAAATATATTTAATCTACTCTTTTCTAACTTATAGAGCAGTACTTTATGCTTGATTCCACGATATTTAGAAAATGGGGAAGTTGTAGACTCTTTTCTCAGCATTTTTTTGGGCTAAAGAAAGTGTAACGGTAAATTTAACCGGTTAATAATTTTTTCATTAATTTATCTTTATTTTCTAAATTTTAATTTAAAAAAAAAAAGAGGCAAAGAAGATTTTTCTGACTTTTTTTACAAGCGAATAATTAACTTTTTTTTATTGTCTGAATTGATGTGAATATAAGAATTATTCACCGTAAGAAATCGAATGCGTGCGCCGATGGAAACGGATCGAGCTTTTGAGAACTGTCGTCAAGGAGAGAGGACGTGAGATTTTCATTTTTGAGCTTGGGAGATTTCAATTTTATATTTTTTTATTCGCATGAATTAAATATCTTTGTCTCTGGGTGTGTGAGAATCCTTTGGACTTGCCAGGTCGATTGAGATTACGGATTGATTGCGTGGGATATTAGCATGGAGAAGCCGCCATGTTGTTTGGTTCGCCGACCCCGGATTTTTTAAAGTCTAAAATGCGATATTAAAAGATTCCCATTGAGGGGGGTGCTTTAGGTGATATTTTTTTTTACCATGTGAATCGTCTTTAGGTATTTTTTTTTTGCTGTGTGCCTTGGCAACTCCAAGTTTTCTTTTTTTTGAAATGTAATTTAACTTCTTTTTTACTAACCCCTATCGTGTTGGATTATCGTAAAGAATAAAAAGTGGTATTTTAGTGAGTATTTCGAAGCTGATTTCAGTACTGATTTATATTTTTAAATGCATTTTTAGCTTTAGTGTCAGGTTAAGAGTTTAAGTAAAGATAATTTGATCTTTTAACCGCATGGCCTCTGGTTAAGGCATTTTTATGCACTTTAATTGCAAGCATGTTTTTTTATTTTCTTTTGATATAAATAATTGAACTAATTAGCTTTCCTTTATCAATACCCAAGTACATGAAAGTCTAGCAGATTAATTTGAGAAGACTGAATTGATAGGCGGTTCAGATTAATTAAAACGAAATTCCTAAATGATACGATAATCCGATCGATATTCTCCTTTTTTTTAAATTATTTTTTTTGTAAACCTGTGAATGAAATCGACCATTTTTATTTTTGAGAATCTGTTAATTATTTTTTTTTATTTTGGTTCGCGGATAATAAAGGTATTTTGTTGTTATTTGATAAAATAATTTATTTTTTTTTGATGCGAATCCCGATAAACTAACGATACAAAAGTAAAAAAAAAAATTCAATTTTTTGGAATAGAACCCAAGCCTTTTGGTCAACTTAAAAACTGCCGCAGAAAAATAGCAAGTCAAGAATCTGATTCGGTCCAGAAAAGAATGATGTAATGATTTTTCTGACTTATAATATTTTCCAAATTTTCCCGAATTTTTAGTTCATCTCTTGCATTTTTTATTTGACAACAGCTCAAAAGCAGAAGTAGAGGAATGAGGGAAGAATTGGAAGAAAATAACAAGCTTAAAAAATTGAAAATTATTCTTCTTATAAAATTTTTTAACGAATTTGAAACTTTTATGATGGAAATTTGTAACACACATTTTCTTGGGACGGAAAAACTACTGCCCTCATTAATAGGTGTATGAGACTACGTCTAGAGACGGATTCCGAACAGTGTAGTGCAACACAGTATGTTTCACGTGAACTCATAACAGTAAGTATCAAAGGTGAATGAATAATATAAATTGACTCATGGTATTAATGACACACAGTAAAAAAAAATATGTAATTATGTAGAAAAGGGTCTACATACTAAGCAATAAGCATGTTACGTTTTCTATGTTAAAAAAGAACAAATTTGCTGTGTTGACTAAAACAAAACGAAAAATAAAAGACGATCTTATGGCCGCTCAATGTTTTTATTTTTAACACAGTCGAGTTTGTTGACGTTTTTATGTGGACCGATATTAACAAGTGATTTTATTAAATTTTTACATATTTTTTTTTACTGTGCGTATGTTAAAATTTATAGTTGACAGAATCGGGCTTTTAAAAATTGATGCTCAAGTTTTAGGCATATTTTAGGAACTATCTCTTTTCCCTTGAGAAATAATCCTGATTACAGTTGCTTTTAAGGGTTTTAAAGTTTTCTCAAAAGAATATTCCATTATTCCTGAGCGTTAATAACTAAACCTT
This sequence comes from Liposcelis bostrychophila, assembly GCA_037577465.1. NCBI lineage: Eukaryota > Metazoa > Arthropoda > Insecta > Psocodea > Liposcelididae > Liposcelis > Liposcelis bostrychophila. Next base: position 12,539,353 of record CM075212.1, read on the forward strand.
TAAAAAAAGCTTTTTTTTTTTTTTTTTTTTGCTTTATCGACCGCAGGGAGAATAAAGCATTGTTTTTAGCACAAATTTCAGATTTTCAGTTTTTGATATTTTTACACGTTTTGAAGTCCCCTGATGCCGAAAAAGCAAAATTTGGATGGTGGCCGTGTGTATGGATGTGTGTATGAATGTATGAATACATGAATATATGTGCAAAAAAAAGTGTCCGTCGAAAAGCAGAAAAACGAAAGAACGGATGTCGATGATTTTTGGTGGGTAGAAACTTCTAATGAAATGTAGGTGCTGATTAGTTTTTGAACCAAATCGGTTCAGCGATTCGGAAGCAGTGAGTGAAAATGTTGAATTTTCAACAAATTCAAGATATTTTTTGACTATAAATCGCGAACGCAACTACCGATTGAGTCCGAATTTCGTACTGCAGTAGATATTCATCAAGATACGCTATTATTGAAATTCGGTTAAATTCTGTTGAGTGGTTCAGAAACGGTGAGCAGGGCTAAAAGTATGGGTATAGGCCTAAAAATCGATATCTCCAACTTTTGAAACGTCACGATATGACGTCATCGATTACGTCAACAAAGCGATTTGGATGCTGATTGGCGGGTTCCTCGTGGGAGCTAACGAAAAAATAACCGTATTTTTGAGAATATTTTCCGGGTAGAGGATTCCGAATCTGAAATCATTTTTCCAAAATTCGAATTCCTTATGCCCGTATTGCGGCTTTAGTGGACCTCCGATCAAAAATCTAACCGTGTTTTTGAGAATATTTTCGGGGTAGAGGATTTCGAATCTGAAATAATTTTTCCAAAATTCGAATTCCTTATGCCCGTACTGCGGATTTAGTGGACCTTTGATCAAAAATCTAACCGTATTTTTGAGAATATTTTCGGGGTTGAGGATTCGGAATATGAAATTAGTTTTCAGAAAGGATGAGGGTCAATAAGGCCGTTTTTTGGGCTAAATTTTTTTTTTCGTGAAATTTGATCCTTTAGTCCTGGTAAATGATTCCCCAAAAGAATTTTCGATTTCGGTCGTCGGAACCCTTAATATTCGCCTAAAACCATGATATTTTATTAAAGCAAATTTTAAGGATCAGCATAGGAATTAAAAAATTTTATTGCGGCAGGGAAATACTCCTACCTAAGATCTTTTAAGGGTATTTTTTCACGTTCCGAAAAATGTGTAGAACCCCCTTAAAAGCGGCAATTTTAGGTGTTTTTATTTTTTTAAACACCGTTCTTCCAAGGATTTCTGAAAACTGCATACAATATATTATAGCTTGCCCTAAGATAAACCTCACGTAATTTTTCCCGTTTGCGAATCCAATGGAATCCATTTAAAAAATGCATAAGACGCGGTTTTTACGGCCTATTTGAGCTCCTGGTAGTTAGATCTGAATTTTTTTTAAAAAACATCATTTAGGAGTGACAATTAATCGATTCCAGCCATTATCCCGTTCCATCCATGATCAAGTTATCTTAAAAAAAACTTTAAAAAATTATTAACATTTTAAAAAAAATCACTTTGCATTTGATGTGTTCCATAACATGTTTTCGAAAATGGAATATTAAAATTATAAATAATCTGTATATTTACTTCTTTTTTCGTATTAAGTTAGTTGGTATTATTAATTTACCCTTCAGAAATAATGTCTTGCATCTAAAATAACATTTAATACAAAAAATAGAAGAAAATACATATATTATTTATATTTTTCACATTTCATTTTCAAAAACTTGTTATGGAACACATCAAATGCAAAGTGATTTTTTTTAAAATGTTAATAATTTTTTAAAGTTTTTTTTAAGATAGCTTGATCATGGATGGAACGGGATAACGGCTGGAATCGATTAATTGTCACTCCTAAATGATGCTTTTTAAAAAAATTCAGATCTAACTACCAGGGAGCTCAAATAGGCCGTAAAAACCGCGTCTTATGCATTTTTTAAATGGATTCCATTGGATTCGCAAACGGGAAAAATTACGTGAGGTTTATCTTAGGGCAAGCTATAATATATTGTATGCAGTTTTCAGAAATCCTTGGAAGAACGGTGTTTAAAAAAATAAAAACACCTAAAATTGCCGCTTTTAAGGGGGTTCTACACATTTTTCGGAACGTGAAAAAATACCCTTAAAAGATCTTAGGTAGGAGTATTTCCCTGCCGCAATAAAATTTTTTAATTCCTATGCTGATCCTTAAAATTTGCTTTAATAAAATATCATGGTTTTAGGCGAATATTAAGGGTTCCGACGACCGAAATCGAAAATTCTTTTGGGGAATCATTTACCAGGACTAAAGGATCAAATTTCACGAAAAAAAAATTTAGCCCAAAAAACGGCCTTATTGACCCTCATCCTTCGAATTCTTTATGCCCGTACTCGGCTTTGATAGACCTCTGATCGAAAAACTAACCATATTTTTGAAAATTATTTAAATAATCGATAAAGCACTTTGATCGGTTCACCGATCTCATTTTATTATTATTATTATTATTAAGGCTCAATTAACAAGTAGTTAAAATAAAAAAATACCCTTTTGTGCCTTCATGTCAAAATAATTCTAATTCCGTTCTAGAAAATCGGGTTATGGCAAAGATGTTGGTCCAGTCAAATTTATACAGTATATAAAATATGTATAATTCATACATAAATTATGTATAAATTATACATATTTATACATAATTATGCATATTAAATTTAATTTATACATATTTATACATATTAAATATGTATAATTCATACATAAATTATGTATAAATTATACATATTTTATAAACATATGTTATAACCAAAAATCGATTTTAGGCAGATTATCTAAACCGGCTTTACGAAACCCTTTTCCATTTCATGAAAATTACGGGAAAAATGTTTTTAAACAATCAGAAAATTTTGAAAGTTTATAAACTTTAAATTCATCGCTTTCTTTAAGGAGGTTCTTTAGGTGAATTCGACATTCTTAATTGATCGTTCTCCTGTAACTTAAACATAGGCGAAACTTTGTTTATTTTTGTTGAAAGGTTTTTTCGCCTACAAAAATTTAATTGGAATCGAATGATTTTTTTATAAATTATGGGAATATTCCTCCTAACATTCTACACAACTTTTGTGACACGAAAATTCGCTTTTATTATTAACTAAAGTGTTTTCAAGCTAATTACAAAAATAATTTTCAAAAATTGTAAACATGCTAATGGTCTGTTTGTAAACATTGGGATTTTTTTTGGGAAAATCTCACAAAAACACCATGGGCGCAATTTCACGCCGAACATGTTCGGCGAACATGTTTGGCGTGAAATTGCGCCCCATAAATGATAAAAGGATCAAAATTTCATGTCACAAAAGTTGTGTAGAATGTTAAGAGGAATATTCCCATAATTTTAAAAAAATTATTCGATTCCAATTAAATTTTTGACCTGAAAAACCTTTCTACAAAAATAAACAAAACTTCGCCTATGTTTAAGGTACAGGAGAACAATCTGTTAAGAATGTCAAATTCACCTAAAGAACCTCCTTAAAAACATTTTGCGACATATTTAAGTATATTAACTTGTTTCGGAGTTTTCGACTGCTTTGAGTTAAGTTTTTTTACCTCATACTTTAATTAATTATATCATCCTAAAAAAAAAATTATTATTATGTTTTTGTTGCACAAATAATTTTCTTAGCTCGAGTGCCATTTTTTCCTTTAAAAAAATGCCCCATTTCCTTTTCAACAATTTTTTAGTCTTTGAACAATTTCCTTCACTTACTCCTTAACTTAATTCTATTAAAATTTAAACTGATGAACTGATGGATAAAGACTGATAGGTTCAAAAATATACTTATTGGAAATAAAAACAATTTGATAATAATCAACAGTTATGATGATATAATATTTGGTTCCTCAGTAAGCCAGAGTTTTAGAGACATCTGCTTCATTTTCTGCCGAATGAAAATGCTTTCGTTTTACCTCCCGGAGTAACCTTTGTAAAATAAAGATTAAGGCACAGGTAACACTTTTTTCCTTTTGTGATCCTTACTTTAATTTCCCAAAAATTTGCACTTAGAAGTATTTTTTCAGCTGTGGGAGGTATTACAAACGGCTTGTTGTTTTTTCTGTCATAGTATCCCTTTAAAAGTAAAATATAAACGATTTTTTATGAGTTTAAAAACGATTGTAACCTAAAGTTGTGGCTCTAGCTATGGATCACCTCGGTTCATTTGGACAAACCTTTTATGTTTATTTTTCATTGGAATATGGCTGATTTGAAACTGACGAATTCGAGAAAAATAGTCGACTGCTATTTTTAAAATTTATTTCCTCGATTATATGAAGTATTTCTTGGAGAAATTTTTCATTAAAAATAAATTTAAACTATTTTCCTATTCCAGGTTAGTATCTTGTCTGGGGGTTGGAATTTTAGCTTTACATTCAATGTTTTAAAAAGAAGTAATACTGCTTGATTCCATAGCTAGCACCACCACGATATACAAAAAAGGTTTTCTTACCGCCTGTATGGGACATGTCTGATTTACGAATCCCATCATTTCCGTTACATTTTTAAGCACTCCTTCTTTTTCGAATTTCGGACATAGATCGTCCGTTTTTTGAGTATAAAATGGTAAATAGGTCAAGGCTTTTTTGTCTTTTTTTGTGCTAAGCGTGACATGAAACTGAAAATCAACTGATAATCATTAGGATTTTTTTTTTTTTTAAATTTCGATAAGTAAAAGTTTTTATTATTGTTTACTGTGAGAGGAGCTTCCATAATTTCTCCGATATGAAGATCAAACTTCGCTGTTATGCTTTTGCCTGCCCCGCTGTGGTCTAAGTGAAGGTTTTCAAATTTCATGATAGTATTCCCCTCCTCGCATGGTTCATAGCGGTCCATTATGACATAAGGTTCCGTCTGAAAATAAGATAAGAATAGCTCCACTAACTTAACCGGTCACTTTCAAATTTCGATTTTTTTTTTTTTTTTTTTTTTTGTTTTTTTTTTTGTTTTTTTTTGTTTTGTTACTAAATTATAGATCTGACCTGATTTGACTTTGCTTACATATTTTTACCCCGCTAGCAAGATCGAAAAAAAAGTTATGGTTGTAAAAAGAAAAGTCAGCCTATTCATGACTTATAGATTGGAATGCATTCGAGTTGGAATTAAATTCGGTTATTCCCGTTAAGTTGGTATCCGTCGTCGTTGGACTATTGGGCAAAGGCGGTTAAAGCAAGCTTGGGTTCGAGGGTCTAATCCTTGCGCTGGTTTTTTTTCCTCCCTGGGCTTTGTATGTTTAAAACAATGGAAATAATGTGTTTTCTTTTTTTCTTTTTTTAGGTAAGTCTGCATTCCCTACGTCGAGCTGGTGGCCAGACGTTTTATAATTGGTTTCTGTAAGTAACAGATTTGGATTTTTTTTTTTTTCAATGAACTAGATAATAAGTATCACATGGTCTTTATTGGTTTATATTTATTTTATTGGACTTTTTTAAAAAATGGTTCATTTAATTGGTGATTAAACAAGGTGATTGGTGATACAAGAGTGATTTTACTTTATACTTTAAGCTTTTTTTTTAAAGCTCCATAACGTTTCAAGGAAGTTTGAGCAAGGTCAGACTAGACTTATGATTTCGTAAAAAAAAAAAAATCGAGTTAATGGAGTTGATAAGAAGAACATATAAATCAACAATAGAGCCAGAGGTGTCTGATAACTTATCAGGAGTCGCTTGTTTTCAATTTTTTTTTTCAATTTTTTTTTTTTACAGTTTTAGTTGGTTTGAACGCCCTTAACTCATATTGGCTAAAACCAAAAAAAAATTTCTTGAAAAAAAATTTGAAGCTCGTGTATTTTGGTAGCCTTAGAAAATTGTACATCCATTTTATGGGTCCATTGCATCTGTCGTACAACTTTATAGTACGAGAGTTTCCAATTATGATAGATTCCACATCAAGGAATAATAGTAATAATAATTCAAAGAAGAAAATCGTCATAATTTTTACGATTGACACTTTCCTGCATGACAAGTACCTCCTAAACAAGTTAGAAACCGTCATGTTGTATACGACACTTTCCGTTCCTATATGATCGCTAAAAGTGCCTGCCAGGCTGGAAAAATCTGATTTATGTTCATAAAGAGTATCAATCTGGTTATAAATTTTAGTGGCACCCCTACCCCTAAATGGTGACTAAGGTGGGGGCAGTAGCTACTATCACGAGGGTGAGAAGTCTGGAAGCAGCCTTGAAGGCTTTTAGGAATAGCGTTACCCGGGCCTGGAGAAGAAGAAATAATGAAGGGGCGCCACTCCGTGAAGGGCCCAATGGTGGCATGAACACCACTGATTACTCGAATTGAATTACCCTAAATAACTCTTGTGGCGGTTTCTAATTTTTATATATTTCTGAGTAAAGTGTCATACAACAAACTGTCATAATCGTAAAAATTATGACAATTTCCTTTTTTGAATATTTTTATTCTTTGGTGTGAAATCTGGAATAACTTGAAAATGACGTAATTGCGATTATGAGAGGTTCATAAGACCCCCATTTTATATCTTTTTTTTTTCTTTTTCTGGCAAAACGAAGGGCACCATTTCCTACTAAAACCTGACTGTAAACCGGTTGATTTAGTCAAATCTTTCACTTTTCAGTTAAATCGTAATTTTTTTTTTCATCTTTGAATAAAATGTACATTAAATTGTACTCAAAATGTTCCTCATTTGATTGAGAGCAAGACACTGCAGGTTAAAACTTGCAGTGAAATTTTTGTTTTGCCGGTTTTTGTAGCAATGGAGGCCCTAGCTGTAAAAAAGAAAAATTTTTACATAAATCCAAAACGGAATTTGCAAAGATAATTTAAAATTTTTAAGATATTTTTATTTTCGATCCTAATTGATAATCTTTATTTTATTTTTTAACGGGATATGGATCATTTTATTAAGAAAGTCACGCTTATATGATCGTGAACTATATATGCTAAACATAGGAAATCAGTTGAAAAGTTAAATCGAAGTGGCGAAAGATGGAATCGAACCATCGACCTCTCGTTTTCATGACGATTCCTCTACCACTAAGCTACTTCGACAATCGATTCAACCTTCAACTGATATGGTACTTGAATGGAACAGCACACAGCAATCAGTTTTCAACTGATTTCCTATGTTTAGCATATATAATTCACGATCATATAAGCGTGACTTTCTTAATAAAATGATCCATATCCCGTTAAAAAATAAAATAAAGATTAATTTAAAATTGTTCTTACGGATTTAGAATCTGCCTCTTTGGTCTCCGATTTTGTAGTTTTCCCTGCCATCGTCGGAAAAGAAGTACATACGAAGAAAACTATAAGACTAGCTTCACGTTTAAATAACCTAGATGAAATCATTTTCATTATTTTAAGACTTGGAGAAGTTGGATATTAGTATTTTTAATTAATTTTTTTCTTTCTGAAAAATCCAAAATTTTGAAATATGTTGTAGTCCTTTCGTACTCACATTTTTATTGTTTAAACGCGGCATTAGCTTTCAACACATGTAATTAACTAATAACATGTTGAGGTTAAATCTGTATGTGAGCAGTAAAGTGATCCACAGATTAACATTTTATTAATTATCTTATCAGAAAATTAGCTCGATACCATCAGGCACATAACAGAATGCTAATGGTTTTTATTATGCTTTTTCCAAAATCGTCCATCACGTCGTATAGTTTTTAAATGGAGTTATTTACTTGTTTTTAATTTGTTTTCGAAAAATTAATCGTTTGGCACCGATCCGGGTTGATGAACAGACGTCATCAGCCCTAGTCATTACGATGCAGGAATTAATTAAGTTGCAGGTTTTCTAGTTTTTAAAACCTTGTTATGTTACACACTTACTCCTTTACACACTTACTCCTTGAGTTGGGAGAAAGTATTCTTGAGTACTCTCTGACTTCTTTTTCTTCAACTTCTTTTATTTGAGGTATTTCCATGCACGCTCAGAAAATAAAATGTCTAATGCGAAAACCGAGATGTCTTGTGACCAGACATTTTCTTAAACATCTTCCGAAAACAATAAAATATCTTGTCAAGGAACAACCTGTCGGTTGTCATGAAGTATTTTGCTTTGCTATGAAACATTTCGGTTATGTTGTAAGACAAAACTTGTTTAAGACATTTAAGATTTTTCTGAGTGCATCAGTTTTTATCCCATATTTTTCTATCATTTAAGGAGTTTCCTTCAGAGCCTGAGACAGTCATCTTAGTGGAGTCCCATTATTCTGTTTCCTTGAAATTTCGCTTTGGTATTCTCAGATGAGATTCTTGGGCTGACTGAGAAGAGGGGAGATTGTAAAGGGCGCTATCCTGACGGTTTTAAAGCACTTCAACGAGAAATCAGAAATAAGATCCGCGAAGCTGTAGAAGCAGAAGCTTCCAAAAAATGCCAAGAAATCGAAGAGTTGCAAAGCCGGTACGATACGTTTTCATGAATTTACAGGGGAATGGCCTAGGCAGTATTTCGGGGTAGTGCTCGATGAAAACGGTCAGTTGGTCACCAGTACTTCCGAAAAACTTAAAGTCTGGGAGAGATACGACGACGTGTCAAGCTCTTCGACGATGACAGACCCGAAGATCATTGGATTGGGGAAGCTGATACTGGTCCGGATATTCTTAGAGCGGAGGTGATTAAAGCCATAAAAGAGCTGAAACCGGGCAAGGCTGTAGGACCCGATGGAGTTCGTGCAGAATTGCCTAAGGTTTTGAGTGACGAAGATGATCTAGATGTCCTCACATTCCTCGTCAATAATATTTATCGGAGCGGTAATTTCCCGAAAGACTGGCTAAAATCCACGTTCATTCCTCTTCCAAAGGAAAACGAACGCCAGGCGTTGTGAAGAATACCGAACCATCAGTCTCATGAGCCATCTGTTAAAACTCTTGCTGAAGGTAGTTCACAAAAGGTTTGTCCGAAAGTGCGAGGCACTTATGTCTGAGTCTCACTCTCAAATACCAAAAAAAACTTTTAATTTTTTTAATTACCGGTATTATTAAAAGGTAGACGATTAATGGAAGTCCCCGAAATTGGAAGTTCCGATCTATTAACCGACCTAGTTTTTCATTTTCGATTCCTTAAATCAAAAAATTGACTTCATCAACCTCTTCCTCGTGTACAGTAAGCCTGGTAATCCTTCAGATATAGGTATAAATAAGAAAGTTCTTGGAGGCAAAGGCTTAGAAGGGTATGCTGGCCGAGTTCTGGACCCGAAACTGTATACCAAGTTTCCGGATTTCCTTTTTTTTTTTAAACCATAACATGACTTGATCATCCTGGTGCAAAAAATAAGCCTAATGTCATATGACTAATCCTTGAAAAAGATAAATTAGGAGTTGTCAGGGAAAAAAATGTAGGTTAAATTGGGCGAGCTACTCGGCCCGCGACTGCTTACCGATTTTTCCAAATTACGGATATTTCAAATGGAAAAACGGACTAGACTATTCTTTTCCTAGTCTAAAAATATGTCTAGAACGCTATGAGTAATATCAGAAATATATAAATTAGGAGGTTGTTGACGAAAAACTGGTAGAAGGTTTTCCTGGCCAAGTTCTCGGCCCTCGACTTCATACCTAGTTCTCCAGATTTTCTGTTCCTCAAATAAGACTTTTTTGCTTTTGTTCAAAATTTTTAGTTTAACGTTTGCTCGGTTGAACTTTTACCTTTTCCTAAGTATTGATAAATGAAAAAAAAAAAACTCTGCGAGTCATCCCTTTGATTTTTAGAAAAATCAAAACCGAGGAATCGTTTTTAGTTTCTTTAACAAGACGAAGATCGGTGAATTTATTCGGTTGTATGATTATATCGATCGTTTAACTACCATTTCAGTTTTGTATTAATTAAGTCGTGAAAACTCTTTTTCTGTCTCGTTTTTCCAGTAAAATAAAATTTTCCTCGTCGTCTTTTCAACTTTCAGCATGAAAAGAATATTCATTTATTAAGTTAGCAAAAGTATATAGCCGTTTTTATTCGAATAATACACTGATTGATAAATTTATTTTTATTCTGTAAAATCGAAAAGGATTAGTTAGAAAAAAAATTCTTACTGAGTTAAAATCAATATATTTTTGATTTCGAAGAAATAGAAGTTTTAATTTCAACCGAAATTATAATTTTTGAGTCTCGCTGATTTGTCTTTTATGTTTAAGTAAAGAATAGCGCAGTGTTCGTAGGCCGATTTTTTCTCCTTGCGAAATTTTGTTATTATTTTCCAGGATTCAGATACTTTCAGCATGTTCTCCACTTCGCTTGGTAAATAAAATGGTTCACTTTTCTTTTCATAATGACCCTAAAATTTTTTTCCATAAAGAAAAATGTTAATTTTTAAATATAAAAATCGATTGTAATTTAGTGATCGGCTGATTTTTACTGATAAATGAATTCTTACCGCTGTTAATGGGCACTTTTTATCGTAGCCCAAAGTCTTCATGGTTTGAGCAAAAACCGAACTTTTGTCAGCCAGCATAGGGCATAGATCGTTTTCTTTCACATTAAAATGATGTACCCACTCATTTTTGGTCAGTTGGTCTTTTTTCAACAAATCGGCTTCCATCTTCAAAAAAAAAATAAAAGTGAATTTAATAGCAGGAAAGGTAGAATTTTTTTTTCCATCTGAAAACTGGGGCTTTTTTATTTATTCGCGTAGTCTTATATCAGCTGAAGGATTTACAATTCATGAGCATACTGGATTTAGTTACTGGTTATTACAAAATAGAAATTAAAATAGCTGTAGTGTTCGGGCCTTAGAATTGTATGAAAATATCGAATGACGGACGCAGCTTTGTCTATTTCGAACAACTGAATATTTTAAGTCCCAGAAGATTGAACGGCCATCATATATTTGTGATATAGACCACATATGTGATTGATCAACATATAGAGCCAAATCAAATGCTACTTCTGCTCTAAAGCAAATTCCAAAAATATCATGCTTTCACACGGTGAGACACTTCAGGAAAAGTACCATTTGGGAATTGGCGCTAAGAAGACTTTGAAATTCGAATTCACGACTAAATATTTTTTGTCGGTGGTTCGAGCCCACTCTTCGAGTGCTTCTGGTATATTCTTTTACTTAAAAATTAAACTTTCCTCGGTTTTTCTCTTTTTGATCCATGGACCTTAAAACCTGCAGCAGAGGGGTATGCACTTTCTTCCTACCTTAAAACATAAAATTACAACCCCAGTCTCGGCCTTCAATACGCCATTTCCATATCTGATATGGAAATATCAGGCATATACTTTTTTAAAGTGGAATCTTTTTCCGAATTACCAAGGGCATTTGAGGAGGTGTCTCACTTGTAAGACCGGAGATTGGAAAAGTAACAAAACGATGTTGATAGCAGAATATCTTATTCCGACTTGTCATTTCCCTTTTACCGCATGTTTTTTCTTACCATAATAGGTCCATCAACGTCATGGTCGATATCCAGTTTTAAAGATAATTTTATGTCGTTATTAGTTCCGTGGTCTAGAAATACGTCACTGTAACGCATGTTAAGGTTCTTTTTCCCGCATGACTCCAATTTTTCGATTGATATAGTCACATTGTCCTTTTAAAAAAAAAAACCATGTAAAATTAAATTTCACTTATTTAAAAAATTTTTTTTTTAATTTTTCTATTCTTACCCAGCTGGCTAAAGAAAACCCGATCATATAGAGCAAAACTCCCAAAAACGGGAAAAAATTCGCCATGGTAAAAAATGATTTTTCAAAATTTAAACGTGCTTGTTTAGTTTTAAACTCGGAGTTTGCTTACATATTGCACTTTTTGAGTCAGAAAAAAATATGCAGTCGAAATTCTTGATATAATTGTTTTATACATTGACGCTTTGAATGGTTTTGTCAAATAAATTTTATTTGATTTAATCAATCACGAATCATTAATTAATCATTTCATATTTGGACAATGTTGATAATAATTTAAATAACACAAGGTAAATTAGATTGACGTCCGAAAAATGCTTTGTCATTAGTTGTGCAGTATATATACATTGATGTGCATATTATTTTTTTTTAAAAGTGATTGCTTAGCCGACGACACAAGGTCAGTCAAGGGTCAGTCGAATGCGTTGTGTAAGATGTTAATTTAAATCAAACGATTTCGGATTTGTATTTTCCTGCAGTGATGATCGTCTTTCGTATTGTAGGTGACATGATTTTTCCTTTAATATCTTCATGGGAGTTTGTGTGTGCTGTTTTTTTATTATTTGAAGGTACTGTTTTTCACACAAATGGAATATAATCGGATTTTTTTTTCTAAGATTAAACATGGCATTTAAACATATTGTGCTATATTTGCATAAACTTCTGTTCATTTTTAGTAATCATCTTCTGCGCCCGTTCTCGTTGGTCATGTTAATATTTTCGTGGGTTGAAGTTCAACTAACGTATCTCCATCTTAAATATGATTGAAGACAGTCTGTTTCGACGTTGCGTGGAAGTGTCATGTGACCACAGGTTAACGCCAGCAAGAACGTGTAAACTTGTAGTCATATATGATCACCTGATTTTCATTAACAATCGAAACAGACCCAATCATATCCCATATTTACGATGGGATTCGTCAGTTGATTTCCGACGCACAAATTTCTTCCTAGAAATCTTCGCACTTTGAAAGTAATTAAGTCCTCCTGAGCTTTTTTTAAATCAGCCGTTTTGTTTTCATGAAATGGCATTTTTTCATTATTTCAATTGATGGAGTCAACCGTAGAAAAGGCGTCTAGACTGGCCAACAACCAGGAAAAATGGCGGGATATTGTTCAGCCTGTGATTCATAAGTCCCTGACACCGGAGAGTCGATTGACAGTCAACCGTAGAGAAGGCGCGTGGACAGGTCAATAACCCGGAAAAATGGCGGGATATTGTTTTTAGCCTGTGATTCATAATGTCCCTGACACTGGAGAGTCGATCACCACACATAGGGTACGATGTTGGAATGCTAGAGAAAGATCCTTCTTTTTCTTAGTCTAGCAATACCGTTGTTTACTTTTATTTACTTCACCAGAAAATTCCGCTACTCTTATTCTTTGTGATTCTGAATCTGTGTATATAGTATACCGGCCAAACATCTGGAGAATGCGGGGAAATATTTGTAGGAGGAAATTAAAGGCAACGGATTCACCAAGCTTTGACTTGGTATTTTATAAACTACTAATATATCTTATCAATCAACTCTATTTGTTTCGGCAACAATATTTTTGAATCCCTTTGTCATATCAGGTAATACTTTATACTTTTGTCTAGAATTGTACCCGTACGGTTTTTGAACTGTAAAAATATCAATACTGTCGCTATTCGAAGAAAATGCATTTGTATTTGTATTTAAGTAGAGTCTTCATCTTGACTGACAATATTAAGGATTTTCCAGTATCTTACTCTTTCAGGAAGTGAAATTCTATATTTTCTGTTCCGAAGGTTCTTCAGACTTAGTGGAATTTTTGGAGAAATTAAAACCTCCCCGATTTTTTCGAGGTTTTTCGTTCACTTTCAATACGAGCACTGCGCATAGCTCGTTAGTCTTGCTTTTTTCTTTAAAAAATTTAATTGTTGTGTTCCAGGCAAACGCTTCTGATAATTTTGCTTTCCATTCTTCTGGCAGATCAAATTTGTCTTCTTTCTTGGAATAATTACCCTGTGGGGGAAAGAATGCGTTTTAGAACTGATTATTTATTCCTAGTGATGGACGACAAGACAAGAGCTTGCACAAGACTCTTGCGTTTTTCAATTGTTTGTATTGTTTACATAATAGTTCGCTTATGTAAACAAGACAAGAGTTTGACCGAGGACTTGTCTTGGATTGTCTTGTTCTCGCTTGTCGTCCATCACTATTTATTCCTCTGAATAAAAAAAAAGAAATATACGATACCCGTTTCAGAGGACAAACTTGATTGAAGCCCAAAACGGCCATGATTTGAGCTAGAAGACTTTTCTTGTCGGTTAGCAATGGGCAAATGTCCTTTTCTTTCCTTTTCATATAATGCACGAATTCGTTTTTGCTGAACGCGTTTTTAACCAATATCTCGGCCTCCATCTTTAAAAAATTATAAATAGAATTTAGTATGTTGTGTGGTAATAATCTTGAAAATTCTTCAGGTTTAGTTTCTAAGCTTCTCAGTAGCAACGCAATTCTCATTTTAGCTTGTTGCGACGCTTCGTCATCGCAATCATCGATCAAAAGTCGTAACATTGCACTAGGGCATAGCATCATCGCAGTGAGACCTTTGACAGTCTCAGTGCAATGGGGTCTTAGCTAATTGTCCAAATTGCAAATGTTCCAAAACAAATTAGGACATTTGCAATGCAGTGAATTTGCAAATGATTTATATGGTGCAAAATTCAGCATGGAATGTTGGGCAAACAATCCAACATGGTCGTTCAACATTCCATAATCACTATTAAATGTTGTACCAACATGTTGGTCCAACCTTCCATAGTGAATTTGCACCCATATATCTTCTTAAATATTTTGGATATATACATTAGGGTGTCCCTTATTTTGCGAATTTTCGAATTTGATGTCCGGCCGGGTGGAATCTCGTTCTCTATGGGGCCCTAATGAACCCTGAATTTTTTCAGATTTTTTACTGAATGGGAAGGCGTGCCGACTTGAGCTTTAAGTTCGAAAATTCCCATAAGAGAAAAAAAGTCGACAATTTTTTTTTCCCGGAAAGACGTCGTTTCCCATCGGGAATTTTGCGTAGATCACGAATCTGAAGTCTGTTTTTTTATATCTGGTTTCTCTTTTGAGTTAAGAGGCCAAAATATGAGCAAAAATTAGGACTTAGTGCGTTTTGTCACTTAACCAGGTTTTCTTGCCACATTTTTTCTATTAACTCAAAAGCCAAACCAGATATAAAAAAACGGACTTCAGATTCGTGATCTGAGCAAAATTCCCGATGGGAAAAGACGTCTTTCCGCGAAAAAAAAAATTGTCGACTTTTTTTCTCTTATGGGAATTTTCGAACTTAAAGCTCAAGTCGGCACGCCTTTCCGTTCAGTAAAAAAATTGAAAAAATTCAGGGTTCATTAGGGTCCCCACCCATAGAGAACGAGATTTCACCCGGCCCGACATCAAATTCGAAAAATCGCAAAATAAGAGACACCCTAATATACATATGTGTACGCGCATATGAAAACCTCCCACTTGTACGTACAATCCGGATAGTTTGTTTTGATTCGAAACTTATTTATTTACAAACAGTTTAAAAACAAAACATACTATCCGGATTGTATAAGTGGGAGGTTTTCATATGCACGTACACATATTGCAAATGTTCCAAAATTTTTGGTTGCAATAGACTTCTTGCAAATGATCCAAATGTATTTTAGAAAATCTAACAATTTGGACCTTTTGCAAATATGACGTTTTGCAAATGTTTCAAACCAGTTTTGGATCATTTGGATTATGTTCCTAATATATTTGAACTGTGCAGGGCATCACGATGATCTCATGACAGGTATCAGAAGTGAGCGTTGTGGTATAAAAATCCAAGGTGCGACCTAGTCTCGATTGCGTTTCATCTTTGGTTTGGCCCCGGAGTTTATTACCGAGAGTACCGCTCGCCTCTGTATAAAATATTATGAATTTATATAATTTTTGTAGCACCACCGTTGGCTATCGTCTAGCTAAGAAACTTATTATTTTTCCCAAATAGCTTAGGTTGTCCCAAAAACTAAATATTGACCATAATTTAGAAGAGCAAGATTGTTGTATTCGGGTTCGGTTTATTCTCCCCAAAGTCTATCTAAAATGGGTTACTCCGTCGGCTCTTGCTGTCTTTTCTTACCATAATTGGTCCTTTAATATCGCGGTCGATATCGAGATTTAAAGACAACCTCACATCGTCTATTGCTCTATGATCCAAGAATACATCACTGAAGCGAATGTTGGTTTTGATGTCGTTTTCACATTGCTTTAGACTATCGATCGTTATGTACTTATCCTAAAAAATATATTTTTATATTCTGTTGAAACTTCAAAGCTGACTTTTTTAAATTCTTACCACTGCAGCGCGAGAAAAGTGCAGTAGCAAGAGTAGAACTCCGAAACAGCAAAACGTTCTTGTTGCCCTGACAGAAAAAAAATGAGTATAAATAATTGCCTTGACTAAGTTTAAAAGTTTTTTTTTATTTAAAAGTATGTACTTACATTGTCCTTTCGCTTTATTGAAAGAAAATGAATGGCAAACATTTTAAAATCATTCTGTTATATAAATATATTTTGGAGTTTGTTTTTTTTCCACTTTAATTGCAAGATTTAATCGGACGCAAATCAATCATTAGGTGATCATTAATATAGTGATAGTATCCGAATTAATGTAAAAACGAATATAGGAAAAATACATATACGCAGTTGTGTAAACATCACCGGTCCTTCCATGCTACATAGTATAAAAATGGAACAGGATTAAATCTAATTTGACGATGAACAATGTAACCGTCAGTTGATACAATTGACTGATGCAGAAGACGATATCGGCCACTAATTTCGATGTGGGAAAAAAGTTTTTACCATAGCAGACGACCGCGTTAACAAAGTAACAGTAATTGAAGTTTTCTTTAACACATACTAAAAATTAAATAGATAAAAAGCTGAGCATTGATTTGTTTATATATAATAAGGTTTAATTATTAATTATAAATTACTAATTATAAATAATAATAACAACAAAGTTTTACAAAAATTATTGGTTGTGAGTCTTTAATTAATTTAAAAGAAAAAAATTGGAAACACGATCAAAGCACACGATTATGATTTTCAAACCATATTCCAAAACGTATGAAAATTATAAACTTAGAAAGTTGCTTTTATTTTTTGCTTTATTTTGAGCTTTATGTCAGAAACCCGGCAGCATGAAATTTCGTAGCATTTTTTTTCCTGACCTCGGTCTATATTAATAGGGAAGACTATTTTTCGACTAGGAAGAGACTATTATTTGCCGGATGTGTCAGGGGGTGTCATTTCATAGAGCCCTAGAGCGGCCGTCCACATTTTAGGTAAGGTTTAGGGGAGCACGGGGGGTAATACGAATGCTTACGAAGGGGAGGGGGAGGGGTTTTGAAAATCTTACGTGAGAATTTTCAGGGCTGGTATAGAAATTAAAATTCCTTAAAATTAATACTAAATATTACAAAAAAATCTTACATAGCCTACAATTAGGCGGGGGGGGGGGGATGGAGGGGGAGGGGCGGAAAATTCTTACGATTGCTTACGTAAAGGGAGGTGGGGTTAAAACTGGTAAAAAAATATGCTTGCGTATTATGTGGGCGGCCTCAGAGGGGTGAGAACATAATCTAAATATCAGAACTTAATGTTTATCATATGGTCAACATTAGCAGAGAGAAGGAAGTGCCCCCTCCCCCGGTGTAATTTCTGCTTTCTTGTGGCATTCCCGTTCACCAATATGATTTTTTATCCGATTTTGAGGTTTTAATAGGATTTTTAAGTCCCGGTTGAATGTTCCAAATGCCAACTTTAACATCTGACTAATGCTGATGAATGTTTCATCTTCCAACCAAAACATCTGACCATGCCCACCTAAACATCTCCATTTGTTGGTACAGCAAAAAGTTTCTGATTAGTTTCTAAAATTTTCTTTTCCTAGTTACCGTTTCTGTTCCGGTTTCTCTTTCAAAAAAATCTCCTTTATTTAATGTACGTTCTCACTTGGTTCGCTCCAGAACACTGAATTTTAGGATTTCGTCATGCAAACTTTTTTTCAGTTCTCGGACGGATTTGCTCTGAACTAAATCCGCTAGGTATTGTCGGCAGCTATTCTGTTAAAACTGGAGGAAGCTCTTATTGTCGGCTGGAATATCCTTGGAGATATTTTCTTTTCGTTCTAACTCGTTTTTCCAAAGCTTACTATCGAGAACAGCAGTCTATTCGAGAACAACAGCCGACAACCCCGTGGCGGATTTTGTTTTGGAGTAAGATTTCTCATCAATGAAAGTCGATAAATCCGTACGAATCGAGTTATTAAGTAATTCGTTGCTTCAGAGGTCAACTAACGTTTCTCGCATTTAAATTTGAAGGAGATACTTTAGTTGACCTCCTTTGTACGGAGTTGTTAGAAAGAATTTTGAACTGGCTTTCATAAGGCCCATCCCTAACATAAAGTGGTGTAAACGTACAAGCAACTTTTAAAATGAAGAATGTCAGGGAATCACAGCAAAATAATTTAAAATTAATCCGAAGCATATAAAATTCGGATTCAGGATACGAGATTATCAAGGGTAGCCTTTGTCCGGACGTTGTTAAAAAATTAAAACTTTGCTTTGAAGCTTTCGCTCACAATACGAAAAAGTGCGAACAAAATAACGACACATGTTGCGACCCTTTTTTTTTTTTTTTTTTTTATTAAATTAAATTGACCGCCTTCGGACGGATAAAACCGCGCACGATACGTAATAAGAACTGGGGTTTTGAAACCCAAGGCAGCTACTGGCTATTTCCGAGGTAATGCAGGAATTAAAAGATAAAATGGAACAAGCTTTTTTGAAAATTATTACAGAAAATCCGACCGAATTTTTTTTAAAATTACACTGTATTGTATACATACAGGTTGTTGTTTTGATCAACAAGATGGTGCACGGAAGCTTAACGGATCTGCCTTTTCCTTTGTATTTGTTGATGATAATTCTTTCGTCCCAATCGATTTTAAAGTAAGGGCCATTCCCAAAAAATAAAAGGCAAATAGTGTTAGGAGCTTATTTTCTCCTGCTTATTTACTCAATTTTTGAAACTCATAATTTTTTTCGCTCTTGAATCATTTTAAATTCTGTATTGTATCATATTAGGTAACTCTTTTGCGGAAGGCAAAAGAGAAAGGGGACGTTCGCCAACTAGGTGGACCGAACTGATCTCTAAATTGACGGAGTCAACCCTAGAGAAGACGTGCAGACAGGCCAATGACCGGGACAAATGGAGGGATATTGTTAAACGAGTGACTCGCAATATCCCAGACACTTGAAATCGACCTCCACACATCGGTCACGATGTTGGATTAAGAGAGATTGTATCATACTAGCTGCCACCCCGTCAAAATTTGACGGCCCGTCATTCGTTGCTAACTGCCCAGTACCTCTTTATAAACGACATTTAAAATTTTACTACTTTCGGAATGACTTCCAGCCTCAGATTATCGAAGGAAGAGGTTCTAGATTTGGCCACGTAGAGTTGGCCATGACTAAAAACAGTATCTGGCAGTTATACGCCGACCTTTTGGAAAGTTTGGGCTTGTTGAGTTATTGATTGCCATGTAAAAGGCAAGGCGGATAGGAAATAGACGTTTTTTGAATAGAAAAGGTGTTGATGAATCAGAAGGTCTCAGGTCAATTTGAGGAAGTAGAATTCTTCTTCCAACTTTTTAATTATTTCCAATTCTAAAATATTATCAGACATATTTTTTACAATCAAGCGAGTCCCATTTCAAAGCCCTTCCTTGGAATCAAAAATTTCTCAACAGAATAACAATAGCGTCTGGTTTAAGGGTTAAGGTATGAGGAGGCAATGACCCAATTTCAATATTATCTAAAATTCTGTGGGATATTGGAGCATTTCTTGTTTTTCTTACGTGATGAGGATTTTTATGCTTACTTAAGTGCAAGAGGTACCTGATAAAAGGGCAATAATTTTGTTACTAATGATACTGCAATGATCGTTTTTAATTAACAAAATCGTTATTTTAGGGAAAGTTTCACTAATTGTTTTCAAATCAAATTTGGTCCCATAAATTTCGGAAATAATGTTAGTTTCGGATGTTATTAAACATTGAGGAGTGCAACGTCAGGCTGCTTTCAAAGTGTAGGATACGTCCAGTCTCCGATTTTTATGAGGATATCTCCGATTTTTTATGAGGACAGCGAACTCGATTTCTCCGTTATTAGCCCTCATATTTCTAGTTAATCTAAAAATCTTAAAAATCGGGCACTTTGGTGTTCGGTTCGGTTGTTTATGAGTTGTTAGGTGTGTTCAGTTCGGTTTTGGGGGTTGTTTTTCCGACTTTTCCGGAAAAATGGGGAAAATTTTAAAAATCCCGACCAATTGGGCAAATCTACGCGCCAAGAGCTTTCATTCAAAAAAAAAGTCGTCAAAATCGGTCGGATAGGGACAGCAGGGCGACTGGAGATAGGTTTTGGGGGTGTTTTTCCGACTTTTTCGGAAAACCCGGGAAAATTTTAAAAATCCCGACCAAATGGGCAAATCTACGCGCCAAGAGCTTTCATTCAAAAAAAAGGTCGTCAAAATCGGTCGGATAGGGTCTGCAGGGCGATTGGAAATACGTTTGGGGGGGTCTTAGCGTTTTAATATATAGATTATTATTTTTACTCGCCCAGGTAGCATTTTCAATCCATTGGACATTTTCTGGATTGTCCATCAGATATCCGCAGGATATCCAAATCCATGGGATATACATAGGACGTCCAAAGGACGCTTTTTGGATCAATGCGGGCATAAGTAAATCCAGTGGACGTCCAATAATTATCCTCTTGACGTCCTGAAAACGTCCTTGGGACTAGATAGACTTTGCTATGGTCCCATGGTAAGGAAAGGATGTGCTTTCCACCATGGGACCAAGTATGGTGGATGTAGGTATTTTCAAAGAAATCGAATCAGCAAAAATACAATGGAGAATGATACAAATTTGAACATTTGTTATATAATTAATGACTGTTACCTTCGCTTCTACTTTAGAACTTTGCTAGTTGGTATAACTTTATTTTTGAAGAAGCAGTCATTTTTCTAAGAAAACTCCAAAAAAAAAAAAAAAATCTGGTGTTTTGGGAGCTTGCTTCAAACTTGCGTTTTGGTGACGAACGGATCGAAAATAGGATATTTTTCAAATGTAAATTTCAGAATGGACTTCCGTCAAAATCGCTCAGGGCGGCACGATAATAATTGCTGGATATTTTTTATGCATGAATGAAATGATAATTGTATCAGAATTGGACAAGAGCTGGAACTATAACCGTGCGTTGTACATTTTTGCTTTATCGACCGCAGGGAGAATAAAGCATTGCATTTAGCACAAATTTCAGATTTTCAGTTTTTGATATATTTACACGTTTTGAGGTCCCCTGATGCCGAAAAAAGCAAAATTTGACTGGTGGCCGTGTGTGTGTATGACCGTATGACCGGATGTGACAAAAAAGAGGGATGTCCGTCGAAAAGCAGAAAAACGAAAGAGCGGATATCGATGATTTTTGGTGAATAGCAACTTCTAATGAAATGTAGGTGCTGATTAGTTTTTGAGCCAAATTGGTTCAGCGACTCGGAAGCAGTGAGTGAAAATGTTGAATTTTCAACAATTTCAGACCTTTTTTCACTATAAATCGCGAACGCAGCTACCGATTGAATCTGATTTTCGTACTGCAGTAATATTCATCCAGATACGCTACCATTGAAATTTGGTTAAATTCAGTTGAGAGGTTCAGAAACGGTGAGCTGGGCTAAAAAACGATATCTCCAAATTTTGAAACGTCACGATATGACGTCATCAATTACGTCAACAAAGCGACTTGGATGCTGATTGGCGGATTCCTCGTGGGAGCTATCGAAAAACTAACCGTATTTTTGAGAATATTTTCGGGGTAGGGGATTCCGAATCTGAAAAATTTTTCCAAAATTCGAATTCCTTATGCTCGTATTGCGGCTTTAGTGGACGTCTGATCAAAAAACTACCGTATTTTTGAGAATATTTTTGGGGTAGAGGATTCCGAATCTGAAATAATTTTTCAGAAATTCGGATTCCGTATGGCCGTATTACGGCTTTGGTGACGTCTGATTGAAAATCTAACCATATTTTGAAAATATTTTTGGGGTAGAGGATTTTGAATCTGAAATAATTTTTCCAAAATCGAATTCCTTATGCCCGTACTGCGGCCTTGGTGGACCTCTGATCAAAAATTTAACCGTATTTTTGAGAATATTTTTGGGGTAGAGGATTCTGAATCTGAAATAATTTTTCAGAAATTCGGATTCCTTATGCCAGTACTGCGGCCTTGGTGGACCTCTGATCAAAAATCTAACCGTATTTTTGAGAATATTTTCGGGGTAGAGGATTCCGAATATGAAATAATTTTTCCAAAATTCGAATGCCTTATGCTCGTATTGCGGCTTTAGTAGAACTCTGATCAAAAATCTAACCATATTTTTGAGAATATTTTCGGGGTTGAGGGTTCCGAATCTGAAGTAATTTTTCCAAAATGGAATTCATTATGCCCGTACTGCGGCTTTGGTGGACCTCTGATCAAAAATCTAACCGTATTTTTGAGAATATTTTTGGGGTAGAGGATTCCGAATTTAAAATTATTTTTCCAAAATTCAGATTCCGTATGCCTGTATAGTGGCTTTGGTGGACCTCTGATCAAAAATCTAACCGTTATGTATATTATTTATAATATACATTTCATAATTCGTCGATAAAGCACTTGGATCGGTTCACCGATCTCATTTTTTTTCTTTTCGTTAAAAACGGGATTTTTATCATGAAACCTCTTAAATAACATATAAGTGCAGTACTGCTCAGAAGGGGGGGGGGGGGAGAGAGATGGGTTGATAAAGGAAAGTTTTTGCAGGAAATTTCTTACCATCTCTTGCTTAGGGGCAACGGTCCGAGAAGTCCTGTTTTTACTATGTTAAAAAATAAATATTATTTGAAAAAATATATACTTTTTGTTCACATTAAAAAGCATATAGGGCGTTGACCTTCGAAAGCAAAAATTCTGCGATTTTTGAAAGCAGGCGAAAGCAAAGGCGAAATTTTACGAAAACAAAAATTCATATTCGACGGAAAGTTAGAACGCCTCATTTTCAATTTGATTTAATTTTATGTAAACATTGGCTTATTTTATGAAATATGCTCCATTGAATTGTCAATACCTTGCATTATTTTTTTATGCTGTCAAGAATTTTTAACTCGACTTCCTATTTGATAAATTTTAATAGATCGCACTTTTTTGGCAAATATAATATTTTCGGAAAGTGCGACCAGCAGAATACTTCTCGAATTCCTTTGACAAAGGAAACCATCTTGTTTTTATTTACATATGCCCCTAATAATAATTATGTAATTGTGATTTTAATAAACAAGAGTTATTTGTTTTTAACGGTGTTCAGAAATTTTTGAAAGAAAATTCATAAACCTTTTATAAAAAAATAACTTTTGCGATGGAGAATTCATTTAAAAAAAAAAAAATAAGAACAGTCACACTATTCAAAAAATGAAGGTTGAAATATTATCCGTCGGCAGTCAGAAAAATATGGTTGATCTCTAAATCGCACCGTTTTTAAAATTTGAGGCTAATGCACATTAAAGCTTAATAATGGAGCAGTATATTGTGATAAAAATCTATTAAGAACTAATAAAGATTAAAATAATTTTTTTCTAGAACCCGGTCACACTTCCCTACCCTTACCTTATCTTATAAAGAATGTGGGACATTTTTGTTGCATTTTCAATTTTCGAAGTTCAAATAGCTTCTTCCTGCTTTCTTCAATTGTTTTGAATGAAAGCAGTAACTCCTGGTTTATAGAGACCCTAGGATGGGTTTTCTCCGAATCACGTGAAACATCACGCCATAATTAAACACTGTATATCACATAGCACGGTTCGGTAGGTTTGCATGATCATGTTCAAGTGCATACCAAGTGTGAGCGTTATCACACACGCCGTGTTAAAGTTAAATGAAAAATAAATTTAAGGAGTAAAAAGAACTCAATTATAGCCCTTCTCTTGTCTTTCTCTCAGTTTTCCCTGATTCTCTTAGCAGTTGGACCACAAGTTTTTGGCCTTCTATTTATTAGTAACAACAGTAGTTTCGTCAGTATGTTCGTTGTTTTTTTTTTAAATGTTTTGATTATTATCAAAATGAATGAAATACCGGGCCTAATTTACAGATTTTGTTTTTGCAAGTACATGCCAGCGTGCATAGTCCAACGGACATAATTAAGGGATTCCCTAAAGAACGTTCCGGTCAAAACTGAAATAATTTATGAAAGGCTATTGAGCCTAATATACAGCGTATTCCACAAGAGTTATTGACAATTTTTATTTTACTCAATTCGACAGCAGGTTTTGTGTCCTGATAATTCCTTAATTGTTTTCACTCTTTTCTTCCTCTTTCTTGTTTTCTTCCCCTTCCTTCTTTTCTTCCTCCTCCTTCTTTTTGTCATTTTTGAACTTATATTCTTTATTATTCTTCTTCGATGTTTCTTTTTCCGCTTTTAAGTGCAGGATTAAGCACATTTCAGGATCTTTCCGTCCATCTATTTGGAATTTGGTTTCGACTTTCCAGTAATTGTTAGACATTAATTTATCTCCAGCTTCTTTCGGCAGTATGAATTCTTTATTTTTGATTTTGTGCTTGGCCTTGAAAAAGAATGGTCATAAACTCAGTAATGAAATTTACAAAAAGAAAGTTGAGCGTCGTTGACACCGAGTCCAGCGCGCTATACATTTATCAATAATAGTCTCAGCCGTTGTCAGCGATTTACACGTAAGTCCATTCTGGAATTGGCCGTTTGTTTACGTAAGTCAAAAACAGGAGACAAGCGTCAGTTTCTGAATGGACGCACGTCAAAATCGCCTGTAACGGCAGACTTGTTTTGAATGATGCATGCCTCTGATCATCGAGAACTGTATCATCGATCAAGTGATCATAATTCTATGAAACACCTGTGACGCAATCAGAATGAAACGGAGTAGAGCTAGCGGCATGCCAGTGCTTTCAAAAAAATCCACTTCTTCAGTTGAAGGAACAACAATATACTTACCGCTTTAATTGGACAATTTATCTTTTTCAAACCGAGGGCGTGCCAAATTTGAGTGAAAAGATCATTTTCGTCCTCTAAACCCGGGCAAAAATCGTCTTTCTTCGGATTGAATTTATGTATATACTCGTCGTTTTTGTTATCTTTGGCAGAAATAATGGCTTCCAGCTATATGACAAAAATTTGCTTTAGAAAAGGTTTTAAACCTTTTTTTTTTTTTTTTTTTTTTTATTTTTATTTATTTTTTTTTTTATTGAAAATAATTTACCTGGATCGGAGATTTCATTTCATTGGCAATGCTAAAATTGTAACTTAAAAAAATTTTTTTCTTTTTCCCATGATCCAGCTTAATATCTCCGAAAACGATATTCGTTTTTCCTTCGCATTTCTCGTAGCTTTCCAGTGTGACAAGTATTGATGGATTCTCCTAAATTTTGGAACGTTTTTTAGTTGGAATAAATTAGCAAATTTTTTATTTTTATATTTTGTAGTAGAAAAAAAGAATTCTTACCGACGACGTAACAACGTGTAGGGACGAAAGGGTCGCTATAAACGCTAATGGAAAGTACATTTTCCTGAAAAATGACAAAAATAATATCCTGATTTTTTTTTTTTTTTTTTTTTGAATTGAGGAACATACTTTACTCAGAAATAAATCCAAGCGTACCCTATGTTTTTCTGAGTAATCATAATCTCACTATGGTAAGAAAAGCGGGGGGGGGGGGGGGGGGAGGGTATTATTCTGCCGTCCTTAGCAAACTGGTAGTATCTCATTTTTAAAAATTTTTTTTCTTTTACGATTGTTGGAAAAAAAATGAAATCTATTAAAAATGAAAGAAAACAATAGTATATTGTTAACCTAGGGTGGAAAATGAATTTTCCCGTCGAGGTTTCCGAGGAAACCGAGCGAGGAAAATTCATTTGACACCCTAGAATAACAAGATACTTTTTATAACGAATAAAAATAACTTTTTAAGTGATTTAAAAAAAAAAAAGAATACCTCATTTGTTTGTTTACAAACACTAAGAACATGGCTAAACATGGCGAGTTTCTATGCGGGAAAAAGGCCTTTCCGCCCGCTAAACATCGATGGGAAAGGGCTCTTCCCATCTATGAGTTATGAAAAATATTTTTTTGCATTTCACTTTGTTTTTATCGCGATTTTTTCTAATTTAGAAAAAATGGATATACGCCCATTTCTCTAAGGATGGCAGAATGGCATCTTCTACCTCGCGTTTATTTTTGGGCCAAATTTTCTTCGCTTTCGAGTTATTTTTGGGCCAAATGGGTATGAATGGCATGAATGGGTATATGAAGACTTCAGCCATGGAATTGAAGACGAAACTGAGGCCTTTCAGACGTATTTACACTGTTATTTTCCGTTCTTTCTTGGTTAATTTAAGGCTTGTATTTATCCGGTCAGTATTTTAATATTTCGACCAGTATTTTTTATTTTGTTTTTCGGTATTTATTAATACAATACCAGTAAAAACTTTAAATGGTCAGTATTGGATGGTCAGTAAAAAAAAAAAAAAAAAAATCAGTATTTTTAACTTTTTTCGCCAGTAAATAAAAATAAAAAATCAGCATAATATTATATTTTTGCCAGGAAAAAAAAAAATTGCAAATGAAGCATTTGCGAGAAGTTTATCTCCACATTTAAATACTGAAAACTTGTCGCGGCAGGAGTATTAGGGTGGTTCAAATTTACTGTTTCACAAATTTTTTCTTCATGCGATTTTCACTTTTCTTAGGGTCTAAAAACAAAAGGTATAATTTTTTTCAGATTTTTTCGACCACGTTTAGGCGTGGCTCACGGCCATTTTGTGCTTGAAAAAAAATTTATTTGGCATTTTTTTAAACATTTTTCCGAAACTTTAGGAGTAATTCTTTGGGATCAAACCAAGTTGTTTATATGTTTTCGACGTCCGTCGTAGAATCCGAAAATGACCATTCCATGTTGATCAGAATCACTCCTAACTGGCCAGACACCCTTTCTTGGCCAAAAATAGCAATTTTTTGTAAAAAATTTCGAGTCAACTATTGTCTTTCTAGTCACCTATTGTCACCGTAAAACAGTGCTAAAATATGTTTCCGACAAATTAAAAATCATAAATGAAGGTCATAGCCCCCCTTTTTGACTTATCTTTATCATAAATATGATTGAAGATAGTCTGTTTTGATTGTTTTTCAAAGTCATGAGACCGGAGGGGTTGCTAATTCTTGAATTACTTTGAATCAGGAGGGGGTGAAATTAGCAAAAATGACCGTTTTCGTTTCTAATGTTTAGCTTATGGGAGCAAAAGAAACGTTTCCGTTTCCGTTTCTGAGCTTACATAAGCCAAACATAGATTCTCAAAAAACGCTTCTACCCCATGGAATTACTTCCATTTTTTCGGGCATAAATTACCGTGAATTTCCATGAAT
The DNA here is from genome assembly GCA_037577465.1 of Liposcelis bostrychophila. NCBI lineage: Eukaryota > Metazoa > Arthropoda > Insecta > Psocodea > Liposcelididae > Liposcelis > Liposcelis bostrychophila. The sequence goes on from CM075212.1 coordinate 12,566,570, forward strand.
TACCTCTGAATCACTTGTGAATTATTTGAATTACCTATGAATTGCGTCTGAATTACTTGTGAATTAGGGTGATAAAAAAAAATAAAAATCGTTTCCGATTTTGTTCTTCACCAAAAAAATTGGTTCATTTTAGGGCAAAAACGCAAGAAAAATTTTGAAACATTTTTTTCCCCCAACGATTTAGGGGTGACGCAGAGCAGAAAAAGGGCCTAAACCACAATTATTTTTCTTAGCATTTAATGAAACGAAAATTTGGCGCATTTTTCCGTAATTGAATTTTACAAAAGTGGACTTTATAGGTATTTTTGACGGCATAGAAGACGAATTTCACCATCCCGATTTTCTCCGACCAATGCCTGAGTCGCTGTTAGCGTTTTTTTAGCGCTTAAACCCGATTTTTCGGGCTTAATTTTAATTTATGTACAAATTTGGAGCCTCCGAAATTTTTTTTTTCCTTTTAAAGTTGCTTTCCATATTTTTTTTTTCCTTTTAAAGTTGCTCCATATTTTAATTATATGGATCCGGTTTGTTTTTAATTGACTTTGTTAATAATCTTTCCCTTTTTTTTTTCTTTTTTAAAATAATATGTCGTTTAGCTAGTCATGTTCCTGTCTGTGATATTATTAAAATTTAATTCAAACATTAACAATTATGCCGTTTCATGCATATTTTTGTTAATTTAATGCTAGCTCTGTAGATGAAAGCAATGTGAACTTTCGAAACATGTCAGCCTTAAATCTATAGTTGTCTTTATTATTGTGTTCTAAATCCCAAGAATCCTATCCAGATAATAGTAAAATGTTTTCTTTTGCTACACCATAACAAATTTATTTTTTAATTCTATCCCGTTGATAATTTGTTTCGACTTTTTTTTTTTTTCTGATTTTCCATAATTTTTTATTTTGTTTCTTTCAGGTAAGAAATTCGTTCGTACAGACGAAATCAGGTTAGATGCGTCGCTGATAGTTGAGCGTAAACATTGTCAGTAGGAATTACTCAGACGCTATAGGGATCATGCATAAGTATTTCCTAAGCATTTTGTTGCCTGTTTTGTACAAATTGTTTTTCAGTGCAGAAAACTTATTTTTCCGCACTGCGCGCGTTTTAGAAATACCTTTATTACGCTGTGCTTTGTGATGAAAAGTAGCTTACAACACAAGAACCTGGAAAAGAATTGCCCGTCGAGACCTTTTTAAACTTTTTTCGAGACCTTTCAAAATCGGCCTCGAGGGACAATTTATTTCTTTTGCAGCTCTTGTGTTGTAATATACTATTACCTATTTTGTAAAATTTTGACTAAGCGTCAAGAAAAGAAGAGTGAAATTTATTTTTAAATAAAGTAAACGAATCAATAAAATAATATCAAAAATCAACGAACAAAATCAAAAATTACGTAATAAAATAAAATCAAAAATGAATTTAAAGGAATCATAAAATGAAATTATGAACTAATGAAACCATTTTTGCACTGAATAATGCAGCAAATTTTTTAAATTTCAAATCTTAAAAAAGACATGGAATGCCTCCCCTTCCCCCCTCCGTAAGCAGCCTTAAGCATTCCATCAACCAACACCCCCCCCCCCCCCCTCACCTGTTAAGTGCTTACGTAGTACTTGTATGATCCCATAGCAAGTAAGTAAGTAATATGAAGAAAATTATCAAAATAAAAATTAAATACTTGAAACGTAGGCCGAAAATAACAAAGAAAAACATATTGAAAGCAACTTACATTTAGCGGCCAGTTCCTGTTATTGTCCCTTAAGAGAGCTAATTATGGAGTGAATAAATTGTTGCAAAAATGCTGCTATTATGTCATATACACCGGATGCCATTTTTGTTTTTGAATGTTCTAATGCTAATATAAATAAGATGAAATCTGTGCGTAATGTTCCCAATGTAGTCACAATAACAACGAAATTATGAAATACAATGCCCAGGAAGCGATTACGAAAATCTAACCATCGATATACTAATCCATAAACGTTTTAGGTCCAATGCGCAACCATCGGTTTTTATCGAAAGGGGAAAAACAATAAATGGCAAATACACTTTTTTATCCGAAGACATGCTCCACGTCGAGTTTGAGTTAAAATAATTGCCTTCGATTTTTTTTTTAATATTAAAAAAAAAAAAAATTGAGCATAATTTTTTCATAAAAAATAAATAAAATCGAAGGAAAACTCGGTTTTAAAAGAGGAAAAAAAAAGCGATAACATTTCGGCTTTTTTTTCCCTTTACTTCTAATTCAATTCTAATATCATCCCATTGTCAATATAGAAATAAAAGAAATAAAAGTCACTCAAACCCAGTGAATTTATTTTAATGGAAAAGCGATCGAATTTTTGGAACACTTTTTTTTTTCTCCTCCTTCTTTTTTTTTCCTCTTTTCTCTTGCATTTAAAAAATGTTTTTATTGAAAGTAAAAAATGATTGAAGAGAGTCAAAATAAAAAAAAAGAAGGAAGCCGAGGTTTTCGCGGCGCTTTCGCAATCTCACCTGGTTTTTTTTTATGAATTTCGAAAATCTTTCTTTTCCTGTTTTACATACAGCTCAAGTTTTTTGAATTCGCATTTATTAAAAAGTACGAGCGCGTGAAAATTCTTGGTGACTTTTTCTTCCTTCCTTCCTTTTTTTTTTTTTTTTTTTTTTTCGTGGTTTGAAGAAAAAGGAGAGAAGCCCCATTTAGTTTAAAATTCTGTCAGCGATTTCCCTCTTCAGACCCGAAATTACCGTTAGAGGCTCCCCGTTTTAATGCTTATTTTGTTGTTTTTCCCATGATAAAACGAAACCGATTAGTTTGGTATGAAAACTAATAGCTTTTGACAAATGAGAAACAAAGGAAAGGTCTTTGTTTTTGAAAATGTTCGGTGATGAAGAAGGATTAAAAGGCGGGAATTTTTTTTTTTTCTGTGAAAAAGGAAGGGAGATGGCGGAATGATCGTTAAAAGATTTTTCGTGTAATAGCTAATTTTTTATTTTTTTTCTTTCACAAGGAGGGTGATAATGTTTTTCCTTTTTCCTTTTTGATGACTTGTTAAAATCCAAATCGAATCTGTTTGATTTCGAGTCAGATTGATTCAGTTTTTTTTTTTTTTAGTTAAAAAGTTTGAATATTTTTTTTTTTTACCTCGGTGCGAGGCGAAACATTTTTTGGAAGTGACATGAAAAATTTTGATGGATGGAGAGTATTTAAAGGTTTGTGTGGCTGGTACGGTACGGTACGGTACGGTACGGTACGGTACGGTACGGTACGGTACTGGTATTACGGTACCATTGTCGGTAGTAAATCCTCGAGAATGCACGTGAACGGTGTACGTTGTATGTTGGTTAGGGTGTCCCTTATTTTGCGAATTATCGAATTTGATGTCGGGCCGGGTGTGATCTCGTTCTCTATGGGGCCCTAATAAACCCTGAATTTTTTCAGATTTTTTACTGAGCGGGAAGGCGTGCCGACTTGAGCTTTAAGTTCCGAAAATTCCCATAAGAGAAAAAAATTCGACAATTTTTTTCTCGCGGAAAGACGTCGTTTCCTATCGGGAATTTTGCGTAGATCACGAATCTGAAGTTCGTTTTTTTATATCTGATTTGGCTTTTGAGTTAGAGGCCAAAATATGAGCAAAACTTAGGACTTAGTGCGTTTTGTCACTCAACTAGGTTTTCTTGCCACATTAACTCCTTTAACTCAAAAACCAGATATGAAAAAACGGACTTCAGATTCGTGATCTACACAAAATTCCCGATAGAAAACGACGACATCTTTCCGCGGAAAAAAAATTGTCGACTTTTTTTCTCTTATGGGAATTTTCGGAATTTAAAGCTCAAGGCCTTCCCGTTCAGTAAAAAATCTGAAAAAATTCAGGGTTTATTAGGACCCCATATACGTTACCGGCATAAAATTCAGGTGCTGGTTATTTTTAACCTGGGAATCAATTCGTTTGTTTATTATTTAAAGGCGGGAATCAACTTGTTGGCACAAACGGTGTCCCGAACGCAACTTGTTTCCTCCGCTAAGATTTATTAAATTCGCGATCTTAGAGGCAGCGTAATTAATTTTTTTTTTTTTTTTTTCCTCTCTGGAAAAGGGAATTTTCGAATTCAAAATTTGGTCAGCTCCGGAATTTGTTCCTTTTGGTGCTCCTAAACACCCTGGATTTTTCCAGATTTTTAAAACGACGGGAAAACGTGCCGCCACGAGCTTAAAGGTCGGAAAATTCCTATAAAAAAAAAAGTCTATATTTTTCTTTTTGTCGAAATATAGGCCTAGTTTAACCCCATCAGACATTTTGCGTAAATCACGAATCTGAAGTCCGCTTTTCTGTATCTGCTGCGGTTTTTGCTCTAGAGCCTCAAAATAAGCGCCAAACTAAGGACTTATTATGTTTTGTCACTATTATATTTTGGTTTCTAGTTCGAAAACGGTTGAGAAAATAAGAAAATGGACTGGATGTTCCTGCTACTCAACGTTGAGTTGGGTTCTGTGACGTCTAAACATGAGTTGACACTACCGATAATTATTATTACTATGCGTTTATTACTATTACGTAATTATTACAATGATCGATAACACTAAGTAATAATTACGTAATTTTTAGTATTATCAACTGAAATTTTTAGACGTCACAAGACCGAACATAATCTTCAGTAACAGGAACCGAATTTTTTTTTTTTTCCCTTGTACCGGAGTGTTTCTACATTCATTTTTTAGCCAGTCTTGGGGAGGCTTTTAAAATAACTTTAAGTCGTCCAATCAGTTTTCCGACATTAAAGTGTCGGTTCTACTAACAAAAGACGCTCGTCAATACGCGAGCTTCAAATTTAAAAAAAAAAAAAAATCTTAGAATCTTATTTTGTTTTAACACCTACGTATTGGCTAATTGAAGCCGAAAAACCATTTTGAAAAAGATTTTGAAGCGCGAATCTTTTGGCAAGCGAACCTATACGTGTCGGCTGCTTTTTATAAATAAAAGAAACTCCTGTAAGGCACTTCGTTGGCTAGGCAAAACCGGCCGGTTCACCGTCCGGTTTTTTTAAAAAAAAATTTTTTTGAATTAATATTTTTAAACGTTAATATTGCATTAAATGGGGCAAAACTTATACCAAATTGTTCCTTATTATTAGGAGAAGTCGAATATACATGTTAAATATGTCGGTAAGCTTAAATTACGTCAATATTCGCAAAATTTAATGTTGTTTACATAGAAAACAAAATGGCCGATGTAAAAAAAACATAAACAATCGGTTCATTTTGCGAATATTGACGTAATTTAAGCTTACCGACATATTTAACATGCATGTATATTCGACTTCTCCTAATAATAAGGAACAATTTGGTATAAGTTTCGCCCCATTTAATGCAATATTAACGTTTCAAAATATTAATTAAAAAAACTTTTTTTTTTTAAAAAAACCGGACGGTGAACCGGCCGGTTTTGTCTAGACAACGAAGTGCCTAAGTTAAAAAAAATGTCCACTTTGAGTGAACTTGTACCCGCAATGTAAAACAAATGCGAAGCTTTTAAACACAAAGTGGAACAAAAGTGGAACAAGCGCGGTGCAAAACCCCCATCTTTAATTGTTCGCATTTGACTGAAACGAATTAAAAAATCCGACTCGTTGCTTTTTATTAAAAATTTAAGGGAAGGAAGCGAAGTGCGGTGACAGGTAAATTTAAACAACGACTTAAATTTTTATATCAAACCATCCGAGAAAATCAAAGTAATTAAATCTCGATCGGAAGAAAGTTGCTGACAAAAGTAAATTTGAAATAATGAAATTTTAATCATTTTGTTCTTCGAAAAAAAAAGAGGTCGAATTTCCGACTGCTCGAGGAAATAAAAAGAAAAAAACTTTTTTTTTTTTTTTTTTTTTTTTTGTTCCGCAACTGAAAAGCTTTGTAAAATGGATGCAATACTTCTGTCAGCTGCACGGGCCAGGTTTTAATTAACGAGTATACCGAATATCGTTAAAAGGTTAATCGAGATCCCTTTTGTTTGAATTCGAGGTCCAAAGGATTGTTCCCGACTTATGCTTACGTTTCTTTAAGTTTAATATAAAAGGGAGAAAGGAGATCCTGCTGATAAATACGAGATATGACCCTTTAACACCTCTCCCGACTTTTGGAAGAGAGATTAGACCATTAATTATATTCCCCAGTTTTAATTACTTCCATGTCTCTCGAATATTGATCATCAATTTTCAATAATGAGAGGGACAGGAATGCATAATAATATTAAATACTGGGTTCGGGGCGTTTTCGGGGTAAAATCGAATTTTATCGCAAAAATTTTTCATGTCGAAAATCAAGGAGATAAATTTTTAGTGAAAATTATCTTTCGCCTCGGGTTAATGCTTTCCAATATTTTTTTTTTCTTTTCTTTTTGATTAATACTAATGAATGAATGAATTCTTTTTTCCGATTAGGAATAAAAACAGCTTGGGAGAGAAGAAAAAAAACTTTTAATTAAGTATAATTACCTTAGGTCATATTTTAAGATTTCAATAAAAAGCTAAATCTCGTTTTTTTTTTTTTTGTTCTTTAAGGAAAACTTCCTTAACGAATTTTTCTTCCTTTCTTTGTCATTTTTTAAACTTAAAGTTTTTATAAAAAAAATGTTTGCCTAAGTTTGAATTAAGAATTTTGTTTTCAAAACGAGTCTGATTAGTGGTTTTAAATAATTGAGCTTAAAACGAGATGAATTAAGGTGGAATATTTTGTAGTTGTAAAAAAACTTTTCCGGATTTTGTAAAAAAGAATTATGAACTATTATCAGAATAAGTTTTTATTCTTTTTCCTTTAAAAAGGATATACCGATAGGACGTGATTACACTATTTGGTGTGGGCAATTGGCTAGAACGGCTAAGTAAATTTACTGGTTTTGATTGCCTTCTGTTGCTACTTTTTATAAAAATACGATGCCGATTTTCTTTCTTTTTTTCGACATATTCTTGCATTACTTTTATATTTTATGGGAAAAACTGTTGATGATGACCTACACAATGAGTCTTGAAGATGAATTGTATAAAATTTATGAGTTCGGTAGAATAAGGGGAAGATATATATATATAAAAAATCCAGTGAAAAAATGGCAAAGAATTATTTCCAGGGCTTCACCAGTACCGAAAGAAGCTCATATTTGGTTTATTGGGTTTCAATAGTATTCTTCTTTACAAGTGTCAAAGATAAATATTTCAAGGATGTGGCCAAGTTTATTTTTAATCGGTATAGTTTTAAAAGTTTCATTCGTCACCTCCAAAGAATAGCATATTTAACACCTCGAAAGGAAAAAGCGACTTTTCAAGTCGACTGAAACGTCGCTCCACTACACGTGTGTAGTGGAGCGACGTTTTAGTAATACAGTTTCAACATTGCCTCAAGAAAGCTGAGTCGCTCCTTCCGTCTTAGTTGCTAATAGTAGATTTCCAGGTTGGGCCGGAAAAGTGAGATTTTTTAACGAGGCCGTTGCAGTAGAAACGAATGAGAAAAAAATTAAATGGCTGCCCGTCGTTGAATGGCAGTCGTCTCGTTGCCTGAATAATGGCGATGAGCTGTTTTTTATTTTAAATTTTGCACGGTTATAATTATTATTTGATCTGGTGAAGACTATTGACCTTATAAAGATATGGTCAAATTTTGGGGTCGATTTGTAAAGATTTGTGGAAACGGGATATGAAAAATGAATGGACGAAAACGTATTTTTGGCGCCAAAGCGGATCATTGGACCATAAAACGTAGCCGATGACACCACAGAATGTATTTTGTAAGAAACCGATTGGCGGGTTTCTCGTAGGAGAAACAAAAAAACCAACTGTATTTTTGAAAATGTTTTCGGGGTCGAGGATTTCGAATACGGAGTTTGTTTTCCGAAATTAGGCTTCCGTATGTCTGTAAAGCTGTTTTCGTGGATGACTTATTGTAAAATTAAACGTATTTTGAAAGTATTTTCAGAGTCGAGGATTCCGATTCGGGAACTAATTTTTCAAAATTCGGATTCCATATGTCCGTATAACGGCTTTTGTGGATCATTTATCAAAAATCTAACCATATTTTTGAAAGTATTTTTGGGGTCGAGGATTCCGAATCCAAAATCAGTTTTCCAAAATTCAGATTCGGAATGCCAGAATAGCTACTTTTGTGGTTGACCGATCGCAAAAAATCAATCAAACGAATCTTGCGAATCCTAACCACATAAATTTTCTCTTTTCTTCTGTTAAATCAGTATCCTTTCAAAAACTAAACCTGATTTTTTACATTTTTACTTTGTTTCTATTTCTTTTTTTCAACAAAAAAGCCGCGAGAAAGTATAATGAGATGCGTATCCACCCCCATTATCGTTCTCCTTGTTTTAATTGTGATAATAAGTTCTAACCTTAATGTTTTATTCGTAATAAAAAATATGTTTTTTACCAATGATAACAAGGGGCAGGGATGATTGTTTTAAAACGAATTGGTTTAAAACACGGTGTTTTAAAACGTTTTAAAACATTTGAATAAAAAACACCGTTTTAAAAATTTGAATAAAAATAGAAACGAATTTAAAACATTTTGAACGTGTTTTAAAACATGTTTTAAAACGTTTTAAAACCACCCCGAATAAAAGACGTTTTAAAACGTTTTAAAACATGGGAAAATAATATAAAACGTTTTAAACTGTTTTTTATTAAAAAATGTTTTTAAACAGCAACCCTGAAAGGGGTACTTATCTGAATTTGAGTCAGAGCTGCCAAAACTCGCCGTCGGCTCGGCTTGGCAACCCCGCTGTCTCCAGTTCAAAAAAGTGCCCCTTGCTGTCCTTCGTATAAAAAATATTATTATTTTTTTTTATTAATCTTTAGCTGCTTATCGAAGGTCAATTGTCTTTTTCTTCAATTAACTAAATCCAGGTCTGCTTTTTCTCTTTTTCTGGCATGCGAGAACTAACTCCTTCTGTGAGGTTACGATGACTGCATTTTTAAGTTCCAGCCATCCCCGCCAGAGGGGAGGAGTGTCGGTGCGGTCACCCATCCAGAAGCTAGCCCGGATCAATGCTGCTTAACTTCACTGATAATCAAGAAACCGCTATATGGACAAGTCACCACTCCGACCCCTCTAGATCTCCTTGGAGAATATTGTAATTATTAAGAGATAAGGCTGTTTTATTCTATTGAGTTTTTCCGCCAATTTTTCCGGATTGCTCAAAAGAAGGTTATTAAGATGCACAAAATAGTCAGAGACTTTAAATTCTAGATTATGGATCTTATACACTGAAAACTTGCTGTTTTTCCCAAAAGGTAAACATCATCGTTCCCTTTACTTTTCCGCTGTAAAAATTCGTTTTACCTAAAACGAGCTCTAAAAGTCATCTTGTCCTTGAATCTTTAACATAATTCACTTTAAAAAGGAAGGAAAGAATATAAGGATAAAGGTAATCTCGAAATTAATGTTGTATAACAAATATATTCTTTTAAATAAAAAAAAGGTCTTTCATATAATCTTAAAGTTTACTTCCGTAGAAAATTTCATGTTGCCTCGGATGGCATAACAAGAGCATACGATTTCTTTTATTATAATATCTTTGCGTAAAACGTTCATTCCTTCCAAGTTAATTCTCTCTATTCTCGTAGCAAGGAGCTTTCGCCCAACTCAAATACTTTTTTTTTTCTTCCTCCTCTTTTTCATACCTTAAATGTAGTGCAGTCATAAATAATAAAAGTTTTATATTAGTTTTACTTCAAGTCAGACATTTTTTGGAAAACATCCTAAAACAAAACGATTCCCAGGATCAAATAACTGCAGATAAATCATATCTTTTGGTTCTTTTCTTTTCCGCGATTTCTTCTTCTTCTTCTTCCTTCTCCCAACAAAAGCTTTTCGCTTCCTGTATTCTTGCGGAATAAGTCAAAAACCGTTTGCTCACGTAAAACTTGTTACGCAGGAAACCCGAGCAGGAAAACTTGAATATACACAAAAATCAAATTACCAGAAACATTTTTTTTTCTCTGCGAGAAAAAAAAACTAGAACATTTGTAAAGTTTACGAAGTTTTTATCAACTGTAAAGCACTTTCTCTTCGTTTTCTTTTTTTATCGTTTTTGAATTCATTTTCAAAAAAAAAATCGATTTTTGTTTTTATTAAACAAGTCTCTCAAAAACCATAACAAAAAATTGTATAGTTTGGTATAAAAAAAAAAAAAAAAAAAAAATGCATGTTTAATATTTTTATTTTTATTTTTATTTACCTTTAAAGATAAATCAGCTTTCCTTCTTTGAACAAGCTTTATAAAAAAAAAAAAAAAAAAAAAAAAAAGGAAGAAAAAGAAAAAAATTAGGTATTCCCTTTTTTACTTTCATGTTTCGGAAATCTCAAAGTTAATGGGGAAAAAAATTTTTTTTTGAAAAAAAAAAAAAATGAAGTAAAAAAATAAAAATAAAATAGATTTCCCTTCGTTTTCTGTATCACGCTAACGACCCGCTCTCCTGGTTTTCTCTCGCGAATTTTCTAAAACCGCCTTTGAGGCAAGTTTCACATTACTCTTTTAACGAGGATTTTTATACTGATGGAACCTTTTAGTAGAGACAATTCATTCGGTTAAGTTAAGATTTTTCCTCCTATCGCTACCCTCCCTGTTTCTCTTTCTCCATATCCCCGTCTCCTAATTTCGTTTTTTTTTTTCCCTCTCTTTTTTGTTAATTTTTTTTTTTTTACATATGAAAACAAGACACATTATTCTCAGTTAAAAGTCCTTCAAGTGGTATACCAGCAAAATTTTCAAATTTTTTGTTCAAGTCTGTCAAAATCAGCCTTTTCTTTAAACCTGTAGCTAGCTCGAGGTGCTAGAAGGTCCTCACAGTTTCTAACAGTTTCTAAACATCTAATGATTTTTTACAACAGGGAAAATCGAGTAATTGCAAAACACACCAAAAACGGATGTATTTTGCCAAAGGTTTCGCATCATTAATTCCCGAAAATATCCACAATAGGGGGAGGAGGTCTGAGCCCAATCCTGCTGTTTTCTTTTCTGCACGCCTGCTTTTTCCATGCATTGCAATTTTTCACAAAGCCTACTTTGCCTTTTTTGGGCAAAGTAGGCCCAAAAAAGGCAAAGTAGGTGAGGGCATTGATGAGGAAAAAGTCGCTTGAATTACAAGACCTCTTTTCGATGCCGTCTTTTTCCTTATTCCGGTCACCGTTTCTGCTTCGGATTTGCCAACCAGGATTACCTCCTTCTGAAACTGAGACGGTGCAGAGGATGATGCCGTATAAGGCGTACGTCGGGAATTCCGTCGGTCCGACGGCCGACGGAAGATTCAAAGTTTTGGATTCGCTTGACAAAAGACTCCTCCTTTAATTTTTTTTTCAACGATTTTAAATTAGTTGGTTTCATCCATATTGGATAATTATGAGTTGGTCTCAATGAATATGACTATATAACATATGTATAATACAGTGCAACAAGGTAAGGGTGGGAAAGTGTGACCTGGTTCTAGAAAAAATTGATTTGAACTTTATTAATTATTTCTTAATAGGAAGAGAGTCAAGCCAAGTTTTTTAAGTTTTTTTATATTTCATAAAATAAAGCAATGTATAAAAATAAAACAAATTGAAAATGAAGCTTTCTAACTTTCTGGCAAATACTTTTGCCTTTGTAATTTTTTATTTATTTATTTATTTATTTATTAAAAAAAGGACCACAACAATACATTTCTTTGATTATAATAGGTTCTGAAAACTTGAAAAAATCGTTGCTTGAAGTCTTTTTTTTAAGTATGGGATTTCTGTCAGTTTTTATTAGAACGGTCACACTTCCATTCCTTTACCTTACATATATTATATGAATATATAACCGACACGTCGAAAACGTATGTAAGAAGGTGTAAGGACCCTCTCAAGACGGAAGCACTTCATCATCCCTCACTAGTTGCATCTTTCAACTCTTCTAAGATTTGATATAAGCCTACTAAACCAGTTAAAGCTTGTTATAACTTTAAGAAAGCGGATTTTAAAGGTCTTTATAAGCACTTAAGCAAACCAAATTGGTCTCAAATTGTTGAGTGCAAGCATGTCGAGCAATCTGTCAAACTTATTGGTGATAATTAAATGAGAGTAGCGGTCCTCCTATTTAATTAATTGAATTTTTTGGCGGTTGAACTCGAGGAATGAAATTAAATTTTCATTCCTCATATATGTAATGTACTACTTTCGAAGGCGGTGGCTACGAACGAAAGTTGGCAATTACAGAACGACTCAAAAACAATGCTTCTGCTCATGCGCGTCATTACGCTCGCGCGTGTAATGTTACATTTCAATCCTGGTCGCCATCTTGACAATTTTTTTTTTTTCCCCAGTTAATTTCGTCAACATTCTTAATATATTTTTCTTCGAAATCAACCAAAATACAAACTAATAATTGAAAATAAGGGTTTTATTCTAAAATTAACGAAAAAAAAAAGCAAGTTACAGCAAAGGTTAACACTGTTTGATACTTTTCGATCCCATGGCCGCCATTACTTCATTTCAAAATGGCCGCCATATTAATAACATAAACGATGTTTTTAGTTTATTTTTAACATTTTTTTTGTGAATTTGCATATTCGGAATAAAAAATATCTTACAGCACTGCGACAGACGAGACTCATTTCACGCCGAGACCTTTTGACAGCGCCTCGGCTTCGCCTCGGGGCTGTAACCGGTCTCGGCGTGAAATTCGTCTCTTTCTGTCGCAGTACCGTAATATACTATTATATCATGACAATTGCCATGATATAAATTTGAATATGAAATTAAATTTATATCATGACAATTGTCATGATATAAATTTGATATGAAATTTATATGAAATAAATTAATTAAAAATTTAAAAATCGAAGTTAATTTATTTCAATAATTTTTAAATCAACATACTACTTCTTAAAATTATAAACGCGTACTGAACTGATGGAGATACCGAAAAGAAAGACTCTTTTTATAAAAGTGATAAAAGAACTGAAGAGGGTGCTGAAGAGGGCCACTGAAGAGGGTGCTTTTGCCAATAGAATGTATGGTTCGGACAACGGCAGTATAAAGCCTCTTTGTTTCCGTCGTTTCCGGCAAATTTGAACTTTGTTTTCAGCAAGCTAAATGCTAATTTTTTTTTTAAATGTTTGAGCTTTAGAAGCAACGATATAAATTTATATCATGACAATTGTCATGATATAAATTCCTCGAGTCCAACCGCTGAAAAACTTCAATTAATCTGTCAAACTATTTTATGAATCATTCAGTAGTATCTTGGACTTGTTCTCTCCCTTTGTACCCTCGGCAAACGAAAAATATCCTAAGTGGTTTAAGCGACAAACTAAAAAGGCTTATCCAGAGAAAGAAAAGATGTCGAACGCGTTGTCCGAAGGCGAAAGCGATGTCGTCCTTACGGTATTTACTGAAGTCCACTTTTAAAGCCAAAAAATGTTTTTTGAAAAGTAATTTTTAAGCCTGCCTGGACTTGTGTATTTGGCAATCAAACCGACACTTTGACATTGATCATTCAGATTTTTATCTATTTATTGTCCACAAAATTGTTTATTTGTTAACTGAAACAATTGTGACCCCCCTCGAAAGCAATATAATTGGGCGTTAATTTATTGGAACGGTCACACTTACGTTAATATTATATGAATATATATAACCAACACATCGCAAACGTATGCAAGAAGATGTAAGGACCCACTCAAGACGGAAGCACTTTATCATCCCTCACTAGTTGCGTCTTTCAACTCTTTTAAGATTTTTCACCTTACAGGTCTGCCCCTGTAAACGACTTCAGCGTAACTCCATTTTGAAAACAGCTCGAATAGAACTGTTGTTGACAAAAGCTAAATATCAGAAAAAAGCTATTGTTTACAAAATGGAGATACGCTGAAATCGCTTACAGGGGCAGACGTGAAAATAAGAAGCACTTCACCAAGGGCTCCCTTGAGCCCCTTAGTTCAGCTGGCTTATTGAAAACCTGAGCTACCCTGACTCCAAAACGATGGCCTTAAAATGGTGGTAAGGTAAAAGTAGGAAAGTGTGACCGTCTGAAAAGTGTGACTTTCCTATATAAAGAAAATCCGTTTTTGTGTGAATAAATACATCATTATCTAGCGCATACTGTATATTCCGACAAAAACGAATTTTCAACATGTGCATTTATATGGTTTAAAGTGTAAAAGTCACACTTTTCAGACGGTCACACTTCCCTACCTTTGCCTTAGGTAATCTACCGAAAAAACGACCTTATCGAATTTTGATGGAAATCCACGGAGAAAGCATCTTTTTAAGTTAATTTACTTCTAATAAAAAACTGTCAAGGAAAATTAAAAATAAAAGTGTCAACTTAAGTTGTTGCCACTCACAGTGTACCTTGTCATTAAAAAATTATTACATCGAAAACACGGCATCGAAATTTTTTTCGATCGTAGAAAGAAAAGATAAATGCTAATGAGAGCAATATAAAATACAATTAAAAACGGAACCAATATAAAATTATTGCCGGGAAAGTTGAATAATCCATCTTTAACGAACCCATACTCGTAATGACTTGAAAAAAAAAAAAAAAAAAAAAAAAAAGAAAACAGAGAAAAACAATCTCATTTATAAACTTTACAGCCTTTTTTTTTCACGAGGCAGCTTCCTCCATAAAACAGCATCCTATCCCTTGCTCTAACGGAAATTTTTCTCTTTTCAAAATTTACATCCAATTTTACGTTCGGTTGAAAGAAGAAAAAAAAAAGTGGAATGAAGTCTTTGTGTGTGACTTATTGTTACCAAGTACAATGTTTTTATTTCCGGCCCACGTTAATTTCATTCCGCTGTTTTTTTTTTTTTCTTGATCTTTCCTGACTTCCTGTTTTTTCCCCCTACTCCCTGAATTTTTTTTTTTCTCGACGTGTTTTGTTTTAAAAAAGCCAAGGGTGAAATCGCCTTTAAAAACGTAAGAACGAATTGTTTTTCCCGTTTTTTTTTCCTCCTCTCGCATCAACACCTTTTCCGATAATGAAACTGGAAGTCCTAAAGATTAATATACTTTTTTCCCCCCTTATAACCCCTACACATATCCTCTGGAGTTCGATATAAAGAATGAGCGAAAAGAATAAAGACAGAAAATAACGGTTGCATTAGAAAATTAAAAATTCATGGTCGAGTTTATATTTACCTACGTAAGCTGTTCTATACCAACCGCCAAGAACCCGCTTGATTTGTAAATATTTAACGTTCATTTTTATCCCGAGCCCGCCACGTAGCAGCGGAGGAAGAGAGAGAAAATGATGATGATGACGATAAAAAAAAAAGTGGGCAAAAGATGTAAAAACACTTGGTTTTCAGGAATATATTTGAATATTTTACCTACTGAATCAATTTGGGGCTTTGTTATTTTAACGTTATTAGGGTGATTTCGCGTGGAAAATATAATTTTGATTATTTTGGAATAGAAATTTTGTATTTCCCGGAATTCGGCGTTCTCGGGAAAATTCATTTCAAAAATACTTAGAATCGAGAGATATCCCTTTAGAGACTTTTTCCTATATTTTCGAATTCGACACCTC
This sequence comes from Liposcelis bostrychophila, assembly GCA_037577465.1. Classification (NCBI taxonomy): domain Eukaryota; kingdom Metazoa; phylum Arthropoda; class Insecta; order Psocodea; family Liposcelididae; genus Liposcelis; species Liposcelis bostrychophila. The sequence goes on from CM075212.1 coordinate 12,582,107, forward strand.
TTATTTATTTATCGGAAATTTCTATATTACGTATTTAGGTGTTGGAAAATATTTTTAATGTTTGTGAACTATTTCATTCGTTTTCTTCGTATTTCAACATCGATTTTTTTTTTTTGTAAATCTAACTTTTCTTGGAATCGAAAATTAAAAGGAGATTTGTAAAATACCATTAAAACGAAGCTTCACGGAATACCGGAAGAAATGACAGTTTTGTATAATAATACTCGATTTACACGAAAGAAATCAAATTTAAGGATCTAACGAATTCTTTTGATTTATTTCTGTGTCTTGGTACAAGTTTCAACTTGTTCCAATTAAATATAGGAACCCGGAAAACAAAATCAATGTTTTCTGACAGCAATTTTTTTTTTTTTTTTTGAATTATTTTCGGCCGCACATACAGACGTTGAAACAAGTTGAAACTTGCAAACAAGTTGAAACAACTTGAAACCGCTCAGACAAGTTGAAACAAGTTGAAACCGCTCAGACAAGTTAAAGCTTGAATTCGAAATTCCAGGATACACCAAAGGAATCCCTAAGGATTAGATAGTTGGATGCCTAAAATTTGGAGTTTGCCACCGTGAATCGAGTATTAAGCAAAACAAAAATACCTTAGGCTAACCGGTAGTACCAGAGTTTCCAGTCCACCTAGGAAGTGGCGCCCCTACCCGTGTAAGGTGAGCACCCCTCTCTGGTTTTTGAGCTTGTGGGGAGTAGTGCCACCAGAACTGGCTCCAAGCTGAAAGTACCCTATACCACCGGAACAACATTTTCGCCAATGTTTAGCTTATGGGCGTACCACTGTCTAAGATTGTGATGTGCCGCATTTGTAATTTTAGACCTGGTAACCCTCGTTCCCTACCAAGGGGTTATGTTGTATTTGTTACAGATGAAAAATTCATATGTTAGTGTACTATTTTCCGACTTATTACTGGCTTTAAAAGAACTTTTTTTTTTTTTAAATCTCTGCCTTCTCCTTTTTAATATTTTCCTTATTCCACTCTGCCTTTCCCTCATTCATATTTCCATTCCACAAAACCTTCTTGTTACATATATCTGGTTACCATATTTATTATCCATCAAACTTGAAACATTTTGAATGGAATATTCGAGTTAATTAATCAATAGGTTCACTAAGGCAACAAAAAGGGTCGTTACAGTCTGCATATTTTGGTCAGCGATGCACGAAATCAATTTTGTAGTGATATACCCGTAACGTAAGACAAAGGGATAAACTTCCAACTATTTTAAAAAGCCTTTTGTAAAATTAAAACCGCCGCAGGGAAACCCTTATGTGCATTTAAATTTAAAAATCCACTATTCTCCGCCGCACTTTTATATAAATAAATCTAATTTAAACGTCCTCAAATTAAAAAGCAACTTTTCCAGTAGTTCGAGGAGGCTTCGAAAAAGTAATCGCCTAAAGGTCCCTCGACTCATTTTTTATTGAATCCCCAATAGTAAAAGTAAAATTGTCAACTTTTCGTATTTCGGACATTTGTTGCTGTCCAATATAACAAACAAATCGCTTTTCGAAGACTGAAGAAAATTTTTTATCCCAAAGAGGAAAAAAAAAAAAAAAAAAAAAAAAAAATAGAAAAAATTCCCAAAGTTTTTATTTCTTCTTTCGGAAGATTATAACAAGTTTCCTTCATGTTCTTCTTTTTTTATATCAATCTTCGTTGCTTAGAGAAACGTTCCCGTATTAAAAAGAAACGCTATTGAATTGAATTTTCGCTGTTATTAAACGTTACTCATCATGATATTCTCTTTGAGAATTTTAAAAGAGTGCATTTACGTCCTCATCGTTTTAACTTTTTCGATTTAAAAAAAAAAAAAAAGTATAAAATAAAAAGGAGATATTCCGAGATTTTCTCTTTATTTTTTTTATATTTATTTTAATGTTTTGATTTCATTAATTTAGAAAAGTAAAACTCGATGTTTTTAACCCGGAAGGGAAAAAGGGGGGGGGGACGAAAAAAAAATAAATAGAGATCGACGAACGGGAGATACTTCTTTAAGTAAATATACGAAAAACAGCTAAAATTTTAGATTTAAAGCGGAAGAGACCGATAGGGAAGGTACGTTCAATTGCATTATACAGTACTAGCCGCTTCGAGGGCGCTTCGCGCCCTCTACGCGTCTAGTAGTGTGTACAGAAAAAGAAAAAGTGTTTGGAATTTTGTTGCTCACCGAAAAAATAGTTTCATAGGGGGGTAAAAACCTCAAAAAAATTTGAAACATTTTTTTTTTTTACCAGCTGGAGGTCGCGCTTTGCGGAAAAAGGACCTAAGCCAGGAATTTTTTGAAAGCGATCAATTAAGTTAATATTTAGCGCATTTTGCAGTAATCGATATTTGTTAAAGGGGTCTATATGTTTTTGAGGTCGTAGAACACGAATTTCAGCATCCCGATTTTCTCCAACCAACGCCTGAGTAGGGGTATAAGTAAGAATTTGGTCTATAGAGCCAAAAACTAATTTTTTGGTAAAAAAATGGCGACAGCTCCTCACCAGTAGGGTGCCCGTTGTTACCCATGATATCGAATTTTTATCGGTCCCCCCCTCAAAATGGTTCCAAATAATTCAAAAACTTCGAATTTCAAAGAAAAAAATTTTTTTCTCATCGGCAACACGTGCCACCAGGCACTTGTTTTTCTCCATATAGAAAGCACGGTAAAATGCCTATTTTTGATACTAATTTTTTTTTCTAGGGATGCAATAGCTCAAAAAATTTAATTTTTTGCACACATCTAGGTTACATGTATACCTACTCCCAGAAATTTTTTTGTTCCCCTCGGACAATATTTCGGCCCCCGGAGAGGGTCCGAATTTAGCACAAAATTTGAGAAAGTAAAAATTTAGCGCTAATGGTAATTATTTGACTTCAGAACGTTTTGTTAGTTATTTGAAAGCCCTAGTACTCAACTGACGCCCCAAAAATGGGCCCTCTGGACCCCAAAAGGGGCTCAGCCGAAAACTAACGGAAAATTTGGATATGGTACTCGAATCCGACATAATCCAGAACGTGGAATTTAATTTTGTGGTTGAACTTACAATCCGATACATTTTAATAAATAGCTTGACTTTTGTGATGGCTTGCAACTTGTGAAAAATTTAAGGGTAGTGAATGATGTTGCCGAACGTGGCCTGAATTTACCCCAAGAATTCACTTCGGTATAACAAAGGATGAAACTCAGAGGCAAGCCATTTACCAAAATGTATCGGGTTGTAGGAAAAAAAAATTATAATTCTAATGAAAGTACTTGGTGAGATCGCATAATTCAAGTAAAATCATTTTCAAGCCCTAGGAATTTTCTTTCCCGAAAATCCTGTTCCCGGATTACCGGTTACGCGGTCAACCATTAGTAAATTCAACCACAAAATTAAATCCCACGTTCTGGATTATGTCGGATTCGAATACCATATCCAAATCCGTTAGTTTTCGGCTGAGCCCCTTTTGGGGCCCAGAGGGCCCATTTTTGGGGCGTCAGTTGAGTACTAGGGCTTTCAAATAACTAACAAAACGTTCTGAAGTCAAGTAATTACCATTAGCGCTAAATTTTTACTTTCTCAAATTTTGTGCTACGGACCCTCTCCGGGGGCCGAAATATTGTCCGAGGGGAACAAAAAAATTTCTGGGAGTAAGTATACATGTAACCTAGATGTGTGCAAAAAATTAAATTTTTTGAGCTATTGCATCCCTAGAAAAAAAAAATTAGTATCAAAAATAGGCATTTTACCGTGCTTTTTATATGGAGAAAAACAAGTGCCTGGTGGCACGTGTTGCCGATGAGAAAAAAATTTTTTTCTTTGAAATTCGAAGTTTTTAAATTATTTGGAACCATTTTGAGGGGGGGGCCGATAAAAATTCGATATCATGGGTAACAACAGGCACCCTACTCACCAGTTCGAGTTAGAGGTCATGTTCTATGACATTTTTTAGTCAGAACACTAATTAATAAGGTACTTTTGTGTTTCGGGTGAATTTTCAAAATTTTCTTACGGGCGGAAAATTCTACCAGTAATTTTTTTGAAATTCCAAATTCTTTCGTCCGTGAAAAAATTTTGGAGATTGATCCAAAACACAAAAGTACCTTATTAATTAGAGTGTTCTGACTAAAAAATGTCATAGAACATGACCTCTAACTCGAACTGGTGAGGAGTTGTCGCCATTTTTTTACAAAAAAATTAGTTTTTGGCTCAATAAACCAAATTCTTACTTATACCCCTACTAAGGCGTTGGTCTAAGAAAATCGGGATAGTGAAATTCGTGTTCCTCAAGCTTTTTTTCATAAGTATAAGCAACTTTAAAAGGAAAAAAAAATGTTGGGGGCTCCAAATTTGGACATAAATAAAAGTTAAGCCCTAAAAATCAGGCTTAAACGCTAAAAAAGCGGTAACAGCGACTCAGGCATTGGTCGGAGAAAATCGGGATGCTGAAATTCGTGTTCTACGACCTCAAAAACATATAATTAGACCCCTTTAACAAATATCGATTACTGCAAAATGCGCTAAATATTAACTTAATTGATCGCTTTCAAAAAATTCCTGGCTTAGGTCCTTTCTCCGCAAAGCGCGACGTCCAGCTGGTAAAAAAAAAATGTTTCAAAATTTTTTTGAGGTTTTTACCCCCCAATGAAACTATTTTTTCGGTGAGCAACAAAATTCCAAACACTTTTTCTTTTTCTGTACACCCTAGCGTCTAGTGCTTGGCCTTTCTCATTAGGAAAAAATAAAAAAACTGAATGATATTTTTTCCGGTTCTTCAGCTGTTTGACTGTAATTGGACCTACAGCCTTAATTTTGTCTGAGTATATACCGATTTTTTGCCCTGGGCTTCAAAATTAATAAATTCAATATCATTTGAAGATTCGAAAAATTTGGTGGCACCTATTTAGATTTTTTGAGGGGTCAGTAAGTACCGTGAACCTTGTATTCCGCCACTCAGTAACGCAAAATACTGGGAAAATGGACGAAAAAGATAGAAACTGAGATCGGTTTTAGTTTTTTTGGCTTGGACTCTCTTCCTAGATAGCATGCAAACTTACATATGTAACAATAAATTTGGTGCAGAAGAGTTAGTTTAGGGTAAAACACCCAATAAAGCCAGAACAGGCACCAAAACCTAAGCTAAACTCCAATTTCCTTTTACGGGCATGTGTGTTTAGCTTAAGACCTGTTCAGGATTAGGTGACTGCTCAGGCTTTGGGTGTTTTACCTTATGCAAATCCATTTTGCTAAGCTTGCTATAAGTTGTTAACTTGCATGCAAGTCATTAAATTTGTATAATTTTGCGGAAAATTGCATGTTCTCAAAAGCTCTATCTTCAAATTCCTTAAAAGCAAGGGGTAAAAACTTTTTTTGAGCGCCTATGTTTAGCTTATGTAAGATCAGAAAAGGAAACGGAAACGTTTCTTTTGCTCCCATAAGCTAAACATTACAAACGGGAAGGTCATTTTTGCTAATGTCACCCCCTGCCTAAAAGGATTTTAGGGGATACGAAGGTAGAGGTTTCCAATTAAACTCCTCTATTACAGCAAACTTATTGTTGCATAAAAAACGAATTTCATATAAATTATCTTTTTAAGAGAGCTGGGGGAACTGTAAACAAATTAAAAATTCATTGCCGCACTAAAATTTCACCTCCCAGTATGTAAGTTTGCACGCTATCTAGGTTTGGTCTCGAATACCCAAATCTGCGGCTTTCAGGCTCGCTGGAAGGTACGAATCAGTGTTTCCTGCAGCTGCGTGAGATAGATGACAAAATGAACGGAGAAGGAAAGAAGTAGAAAAAGAACCTGTTTTCCTGCATTTTTGGGATCCACATAATTTTTTGGGGATTGGATTTTGTTGTACATTAGCGAGGACAATCGCTTTTAATAGATTTTGAACTGGAAAACTCACAAACCCGAAGCTGGAGAAAGGGGGCAGAGTACATGGTATCCCTAGATCTTCTTTTTGCAAGATCTATTTTTGCACTAAATTTTCCCGAAGGGTTAATTAATTTATTTATTTATGTATTTTTATTTCATTTGATTTTTTTTTTTTTTTTTTTTTTTTTGTGAGTGGACAATTCTAAAAGTTAAAAGGAACAAAAATAATTCGCATAATTTTGTTTCTGTACTGAACGAACTGTATCTGCCGCTGGAGCGGTTGGCGGACCTTTTTTTATATTAAAATGAATGCGAGAGTAAAAAAAGCGCCAATTATTTGGTATTTTCACCAAGTTGTTTTTTTCTAACGGGGTGTTACATGTTGAGATCTGTTTCTATGCTCGAACAGGGTAGGGTTATCCAAGGACCTCATAATAAAAATTCAAAAGTTTTCACGGCAAGCTATAGAAATAAAAAATGACTGGATAAGAAAACTAAAGCAAAAGCAGTTCTAGAATGATTTTATGAAAATGTACCTTCTCCAAAATAAACCACCTAAAGAATTTATAATTTAGAATTTTGTTGTTCAGATGCAGTATAACCTTTCTCCCAAAAACTTTTTCCTATCTCTCTTTTTTTGAAGTTCATTTAATTGCAGGGACGAATTTACAAACTCTATAGGTCATTCTGCATTGTGTTCAAAAGGGCTTTCACAACTGAGGGCCATGGGCGGATCTAGAATTTTTTTCTAGGGGGGGGGGGGGGTAAGAATAGAAAAAAAAAATTTTCTGAGGGGGGGGGGCTGGTACTATTCAGCAGGGTTCCGAAGCCGGCGCTGGCGTTGGCGCCGACGCCGGCCGCGGCCGGTAAAAATCCCAGCGCCAGCACCAATATTTTACGTACGGTGTGACGCCGGCGTCGACGCCAGCGCCGGCGTTTCAAAACTTTTTTAAAAAATAATTTTTAGATTTTTAGAATTTGATTAATTCTTTTAACATAACCTCTTTCCGTTCAATTTTCTTTCTCAGGGGTCCGAAGCCGGTAAAAATTAAGCAATTTTGGAAGATTTTATTGACATTTAAAATGGAAAACTTATATTTTTTTTTTTACTTAAGGTTAATTACACAGTAAAAAATTTTGTTCAGGATAGGGAATTAGTTCAATACTCGGTATTCACTGATTCATAATTTTTGATTTTTAAAATGTTTATCTCAATAATTAAATTTTAAAGTCTTTCCTTTCAGCTTTTGCTCTTAAGAAATAAATAAATTTTTTAAAGTGCAAAACGTAATTTTTTTAAACTGATGTAACGCTTTCTTGCTTTTTTTTTGCAAAATAAAATAAATTAAAAATTTTACCCGGCGCCGGCTTCGACGCCAGCGCCGACGCCGAGGCCGGCGCTGGCGCCAATTTTTTTTACAATCGTGGCGCTGGCGCTGGCGCTGGCGCCGGCGCCGGCGCCGATTTTATTTTTTGAAATTTTTGGTGCCGGCGCTGGCGCCGGCGCCTTTTAATTTTTGCCGGCTTCGGAACCCTGCATTCAGGCCATATAATTTTCAAAATTCTAGGGGGGGCTATTCTGCTTCCTGGGGGAGGGTCAGCACCCCTCAGCCCCCTAGATCCGCCCATGCTGAGGGCAGTGGCGAGCCATTAGGCTCTTCAGAATGCCGAACACAAAAAAAAATGAAAAAAATTAAAAAAAAAAAGTACTTGCTTAGAGCGTGGTTTTTTCAAGTTGAAAAATGAATTAGTACGTAATATGGTTCCCCGACTTCCAAAAACCGAACATTTTACCGCTCCTGAAGCGTTCTGGATACCTTTGTGCTAGTAGGGCAAATTTTAAAATTTAAAGAAAAAAAAAGTTCCTGTATCTTTCTGTTGCAAAAATTATTAAGTGATTTCTTTCGGTGTCAAAGAGGGGCTTCAGAATTTGGGGACGGAGAAGAAACCACCGGGAGAAAATGCTGCTGAGATTAATATGCGACCTCTTGATAGAGGGAAATATGAAAATTTAAAAAAATAAGTTGAAAAGTTATGTTGAAATTATTATGGGATCCAATGGGAGGGATTAAAAATTCGGGAAAAAGGGAGGAAAAAAAACAGCAGAAATTTTAACAAAGTAAATTTAAGTAAGAAACCTTCTACATTTTGGCACGGCCGTTTGGCTTGGTGTTGAAATAATTATAAGTTATTATTGAGGTACTAAGTAATAATAAGGAATATTTATACAGCAGTCATAAAAATCGTAACATTTTTTTACTTTACACGAAAAGGGTGACAGATAAAAGAAGGAAGCAATGGAAAGAAATTAAAATGACATTCAATTACAATAAAGAGGGAAAAAAAAAATTTGCAAATTCAGGCATCGTACCCCTAATAAAAAAAAAGGTTCTTTTGTATTACTTCCAACAACTCGTAGCAGGTACTTTTTTTTCTTATGGGGATTTAACATGGTGTTTCGCTTTTTTCGCCGTATCGGGAAACTGGGTAGACCCGGAAAACCGAAACTTTTTGAGGTCTCTAATCATACGGGAATCTCGCAGGGGCCGGAATTTCACAACGATAGGCCTAACGGTTCCCGAGAAAACGGCATACCCGAACTCTCATTATAAGTCGGAGGCGCAGACAACGATATAACTTATGCTAAACCCTGCTTATGTTAAAAAACGGGCGGGTCGCAATATTTTAAACGGCTTTGGCTCTCTTCTTAGTATAGGGACGAATTTTTGGAATTTACTTCTAAGACGACTGGGGTTGCAAACGATTCGGTTTATGGAAATCGGGTCGCATTTTAAAAGACAGAGGGACAGTATTTTCTAAACGGTTTCGTTGGAACTTTTTATATTATGATAAGGCGGAATTTCTTATGGGATTTAACACGGGGTTTGGTCTGAATTTTTCGGCTTCCTATTTTATATATATAGATATGGTGAAAAATTATTAAATCCAAAGCAATCCACATTGGAGGAGTTTAGAACCGAGGAAATTTTGCCTGTAGCTAAAGTTGACAGTGCTTACCCTACTACTTTTTTCGGGCACATTGCCAGGCGGAATTACTCTGCGGAGAAGTTGGTGTTAGAGGGAAAGATACAAGGCCGGGTTTTCGCGAGAGGTTGAGATGCAAATGGGTGCATGAATTGAAACCTCTGTTGGGAACTCCACTTTCACAGACAGCTCACACACTGAAGAATCAAATGGCCCGGAAAGAACAGGCACAACGGGCTGCTTCTTGAGCAGGACACAACCCCATGTTTATAATAAAACAACGAGAGGAGGAAAGTAAACTTTCTAGGAAATGAAAGTTTCTTTCAAAAAGATACAATTTTCTAGAAAATTGGACTATATTGCTCAACTTCGAGACATACTTTCGAAATTTACACCCCCACCCATCCACCTTTTCCAAGAAAATATAAAATAAGAGTAAAATAAGGAACAAACATGAAAATGAAATCTGTTGTGCTGCGGTTCAACTTACGCCTTTTATACAAGAGAGGAGTGGTAAATGCAGGCAGTCATGTTTTTTTTTTACTTTTTCCATTTAAATTTTTATGAAAAAAGAAAAACAAATTTTTTCGTTTAAAAGTAACAAAAAGTTCCAAAAAAAGGATCTAAATGTTAGGATGCAAATTCACTATGGGGTGTATAGAGACCACCATGTTGACCCAACTTGTTGTCCCAACTTGTTGGAACAACATTCCACTAAAATTTCGGCGTAGGAGTAAATTCTGCAATATTCGATTCGTTCGTTTGTGAAACATGTTGGTACAAGATGGTACAACATTGTATAGTCACTATGGAATGTTGTACCGACATGTTTAACCAACATGTTGTACCGACTCGTTGTGCCAATATGCTGTACCAACTCTTTTCACCAACTTGTTGAACCAATATGTACCACCTCGGTGGACCAATATGTTTAAAGTGCAAATTCGCTACGGAATTGAGCTAACATGTTGGTACAATAAGTTGGACCAACATGTACCAAATTTTTGGACCGACATTTCACACTAATTTCGGCGTAGGAGTGAATTCTGCAATAGCCGATTCGTTTGTTTGTCAAGCATGTTGATACAACAAGTTGCTACAACATGTTTGTTCAACTTGTGGTACCAACATGTTGGTCCAACATTCCATAGTGAATTTGCACCCTTACAAAAAGTCACTAAGGCCGAATTTCATGCTAAAACACGTTGCTCCACTTGTTAAGTATGGAAAGTTTGCGACGCCTGGTCGGAGTGCCAGGTCGGGACCATGTGGAGTCAATTATGCTCTAATTGTGCTAATTTTTGCCATCATTTCCAGAGTTTATGCTGAAAAAGTAAGGGAGATATTCCAGAAACAAATATGTCCATATATGGCGTCGCCAACTTCACACCCCTTTACACGCCTTAGTATTACAGGGTTCTATCGCGTTCATCGTACAGTAAGTTAAACATATAAAATATAAAAAAGATTATACCTTGTAACTAAGGCGACGATTGCCCATTTGCCCATTTTAGCTCATTAATCCTCAGCAAAAAAAAAAAAAAAAAAAAAAAAAATCATTATAATTTCTATTAAAATATCGATGTAAAAGCGAAAAAAATTTTCCAATTTCTTTCCGAACTCGGAAAATTTATGTCTAACCCTCGTATACCTCAACTGAATTACATTTTCCTCATCAATAAAAAAACTTTTTTCTTAGAAAATATTTCTGATATCATCTTTTTTTTTTTTCTTCTACCCCATGACGTTTAACGGGTAACCGCATTGAAAATATATGAGTTCCGAAAGGAAGTTAAAAAAATAAAAAGCTATATCCAAGTGAAGCTTTCGTAACGAAACTTCTCACTTCGGTTTCCCTCGCACGCTTTTCAACAGCGAGTTTTCAAAAAATTCTCTCAAGCGATTTATTTACAAGTTTCCCAAGGAGTTATTGACTTCTCCCTTTTCTTTTTTTTTTTTTTTTTTTTTTTTTTTTTTTCTTCTTCCATTTTAAAAATTTCCTTTTGCCGCAGTTAAAAAACTACCGTATATTTTTCTCACAGAGAAATTATCTATGAAGGGGGTTTTTCGGAAAAAACCTTTTTCACACCGGGTTTAAGGTTTATTTTAACGCTTTTTCCCTTCTCGGCCGTGTCATAAGGCAAGCCTTGTTCCATCGGTCGGAAATTGTTTCTAAAACTCTAAAAGGCACAAGTGTCGCTCCAACTGACCCGCATTAGTGACCTACATATGGAAAATGCAAATAAACTCCTGAAGGTAATCCTTTTGAAACCATAAACCCCTCTTTTATTGACCGAACAAAGTGAGATGTTTTTTCTTTTTTTTTTTTCTTCTTCTCACTTCCTCTAACCGCTTTTTGTATAAAATTCGTTTCGGGTTTTCCTGGGATAAAAAATTTGATTAAAATAATAAAAAAAAAAGAAACCCCTCCGCCGCACCAGCATCTTCAATGCATTTTCATTGAAAGAAAAAACCTTTAATAAAAGAAAATACCTCCCCAAACTTTTTTTTATTTCGTTTTTTTGTGTTGTCGCTTTTGGTGTATATCGAAATTTATATTGACAAGAAAACATTTATTGTGTAAAACTGGAAAAAGAGGACTTTTACGCGCATGAACGCATTCAGGAAAATGTCAAAAGGATTCAGCGATCTTCCCCTCATTTTTTTTCTATCACTGAAACATTTTTTTTTTTTTTTTTTTTTTTTCGAAATGGAGATATATGCCAAGTTAAACAATAATTTGACAGATATATTTTATTCGTTTTCATTAAATTGCAATTTTTAAAAAAAGAAAAAAAAAGAATTTGATATAAAAAAAAGCTTTGAAACTTTTTTTTTATATTTATGTTCCTTTTTTTCTTCTCTTTGCTTCTTCCTGCATCTTCAAAGCCCTCTGCCGTTCCTCTGGTTCTGTTCCTAGGATACGCCAGGTGGAGAAATTTTTGAGGTGGAATAAGTCAACACGTCTTTACAAGTGCGAATACAAGACTTTTTTTTTAACGATGAGTTTTGTTTTTCTTTTCTGATTGTTAAGGCGGCTATATGAAGACGTAACGTACTGGTTCTGGCTTTTACAAACTTTTGGCGATTTATATTTCTGAAGCTTTTTTAGTGACCATTTTCATGAATTTAAGGATTTTTTTTGGTGGTTTTTCGAGACTTTTTGCTGGCTTCTAGTGAGTTGAGTATTTTATGGTCCTTCAGGGACATCTTTCTTGAATTTCAAGGGTATCAGTAGTGACGTTTAGTGACTTTTATAGTGATCTTATAGTAACTTCTAGGCACAATCTTATACAGAGGTACGGCAACTGTTGACGAATGTTTCCGCGCTTCTACAACTTTTGAATTTTTAAGATATTTTTATTTTATTTTATTTTTTATTTTTAAAGAGACAAAAACAACAGGCCCTTTACAGCCCTTTTACAGTTTTGTTCCTATAACGAAGAAAAAAAGAAAAAAAAAAAAAAAAAATACATTTCTTTTTAAAGGAAAAAAAAAAAAAATTTACAATGTTATTACAGAGTTATTTAATTCTCTCAGGAATTCAGTGACGGATTTTTTAAAAGTACCCAGGGACATGCAAAAGAGATCGATATCAAGATGTTCGGTTAAGGTGTTGTATAAGTTAAGCAAACGGTCGATAGGAGGTAAAAATCGAGATGGTGAAACAGATGATGGAGAGAATAGCTTTCGCTGTCTGGTTCTTCGACCAGGAATATGAAAATTGGGTGAGGAGAGGAGGGAAGGACTTTCAACCAAGTTATTACAAAGTCTGTACAGTAATATTGCATCTGCAAGATCTCTCCTATGTTGAAGAGATAATATGTTGAATTCCTGTTGCATGTCCCTAGTACGAACAGGATGCCGATCGTAGTGGGGATAAACACCATGTTTACGATAGTAAATATATCGCAGGAACCGTTTTTGGACTTTTTCAATACTTTCGATTTGAGCCACTGTTCGACCATGCCAAACGGAGGAGGCATATTCAAGCTTCGATCTCACGAGCGCGTAATATAGAATAATCATGGTTTTAATGTCGCGAAATAAATGACATGAGCGAATGACAAAGCCTAAAGTTCGATTTGCTTCAGAGATCATTGACCTAATGTGATTATCAAATGAAAGTTGAGAGTCGAAAATCACCCCCAAGTCGCAGACTTCTTCCTGCGGATACAGTTTAGTATTACCTATGAATAATGGACGTTATCAAACCGAGATTTTCCGGAACAGAAGACCATCAGAAGGCATTTAGCCTCGTTAATAGGGAGAGAATTATACTTCGACCAGGCAACAATTTTATTTATATTATTCTGCAACACACCCATATCTTCAATGGAGGTGATGCTCTTGAAAATTTTTAAATCGTCTGCAAAAAGAAGGCAGAGAACAAGACTTAGGGTGGTAGGTAAATCATTTATGAACATGAGGAAGAGTAGGGGCCCAAGATGAGATCCCTGAGGTACTCCACTCAGCACATCAAAACAGAAAGACTTAATATCATTGAATGAAACAAAGCTTTTCCGATTAGTTAGGTAATCTAAGTAACATAAGTAAATAAGGAGGAAGATCAAAGTTGGATGACAATTTTTCAATGAGCAAAACATGATCCACCCGGTCAAAAGCTTTAAGGAAGTCAAAGTATATTACGTGAACCTCGTTTTTGTTCTTCAGTTCAGCGGTGACAAAGGTCAAGAAAGAGACTAAATTTGTTGTGGTTGATCGCCCTTTTACAAAACCATGCTGTTCAGGAGCTATTGATTTAGAGAAAATATGATAAAGGCGGTTGTGCAATATAATTTCAAAAATCTTGGAAATAGCGGATAATATTGATATAGCTCGGTAATTTTCACCAACAACTTTATCCCCTTTTTTAAAAATAGGCTTGATGCGTGACATTTTCCATTCATCAGGAAATTGCATTTTAATTAGGCAAAGATTAAGAATATGTTTTAAGGGACTGAGTAGGGGATCCACACAATTTCTATAGACAGCTGAAGGTATATTGTCAGGGCCGCAGACAAAAGAGTCTTTAAGGTGTGGGGCCATTCAAATATTACGTCATAATTTTCTTCGACATTTTAGACCCCCTCCCCCCCCTTCGTCATCAAAAAATAGGCCTTTCTTATGGACATTTAACATTGGCGTCATCATTTCAAACACCCCCTCCCCCCCTAAAATGATGACGTAACATTTGAATGGCCCCTGTTGGAAAGCTGCTAACAATTCGTCATCAGAGATTAAATTTATGCAGGATGTATTGTTAAGATTGTTACTAAGTTGCAGACTGGATGTATCAGAGGCAACAAAAATACTTTGAAAAAGACGAGCAAATTCAATTCAATTCAATTCAATTAATTCAATTATATTCAAATTCCATAGGAGTGATTTCCAATATTAAGTTTCACCATTTAACAGTTACAATTAAATCGCTACACATCATCATGGAGTCACTCATCGGATGAGTCGCAAGGGTTTTTTTTTTTTTTTCAGTTATGTACCTAGCCCGGAGTTCCACTCCGCCAGTGAGTAAATAACTTTATCAATCAGCCACCCCTTTAATTTACTTTTAAACTCCCTAGTCCCTGTTATTAATTTAATTTCTGCCGGTAGTTTATTGTAGAATGAGGCGCCGGCGTACAGAACATCCTGCTTTGATTTTTCAAGCCTAATTTTCGGTACTCGAAAGTCGCTTGCATTTCTTGTTCTGTATGCCGAGGCCTCCCCCACTCTCAACCCATCCCCATTTGTCAAGAAATATTGTATCGCCTCAAAAATGTAGCACGAGGGCACCGTTAAAAGGTTCGCCTCCCTGAATAGGGGTTTACAAGATGGAGGTTGGTAGTGGTCTCCCACTTTCTCCCATTTCTCTCTTCTTGTTAAACATCGTACCGCATCCTTCTGAATTAACAGTACCCTCTCCACATTCTCAGCCGAAGACCCACCCCAAAATACAATACCATATCGCATTGCCGATTCAAACAAGCTTGCGTATACTGACCTCATTGTATTTTTATCACAGACTTTCGCTAGTCTCCTTAGTAAGAAAACGGCAGATTTCAATTTGGTACATAGAGCATCGATATGACCGGTCCACCTTAGGCCATCATCAATTATAACCCCCAGAAAAGGAATTTCATTCACTCTTTGGATTTCCCTGTCCCCAATTTCTACCCTAGGTGCTTCTTCCTCTGTAGCTTTTATTGAAAAAGGCATATTTACTGTCTTATCGTCGTTTATCGGTATCTGATTTTCGTCAAACCATTGTTCCATGCATTGTAGGTCTATATACAGTTTTTTTTCCAGCTCTTCATAATTTTTGTCTTTGACAAGGAGATTTGAGTCATCCGCAAAGATGCAAATGTCGTTTTCAACCCAATCAGGCAGATCGTTTATATATATAATAAAAAGAAGCGGACCGAGAACGGACCCTTGTGGAACTCCCCTTTTAACAAGCCCCGAGCCGGACCTTTGACCTTGGATCTCCACAAATTGTTTTCTAAGGGAGAGGTATGATTGTAGCCATTGCAAGGCATTTCCCCTTATCCCATATCTCTCTAGCTTATGGATCAATATTTTATGGTTTACACAATCAAAGGCCTTACTCAGGTCCATGAAAACCCCTACCCCCTTTTCTTTTTTTTCCCACCCCTCCAAGATTTGATGCGTAAATTGATGGATTGCCGTGATGGTGGACCGGCCCCTTCTAAATCCATGCTGCTTGGGGGAGAAAATGTTATGTTTTTCAAAGAAGTCGCAAAGTCTATTGTACATTGCCTTTTCTATTACCTTAGATACAGTGGAGAGCAAAGAAACCGGTCTATATTGGTTGCAGTTTTCCCTGTCCCCTTTCTTGTAGATGGGTATGACTTTAGCGATTTTTAAGCAGTCAGGAAATTCACTCCTGCTGAAGGAAAGGTTTATTATTTCCGCCATGGGTTTTGCAATATAAAGTCCTATCTGTTTGATCGCCATAGGAGGCAACCCATCATGGCCACAACTTGATTTGTTTTTTAGCCCTTTGATGATTTGAACTATTTCTTCTTCTGTCACCTCACTCAGAAAAATCGATTGCTCTAATCTCGGAATTTTTGCGCTATATTTAATGTTATTGTTACTATTACCGGTAAGATTATCTGCAATGTTTAAAAAGAAATCATTGAACACTTCGGCTACCTCTACAGGTTCTTTAATCGATTCCCCTTTTACTGTTAGTGTCGGTGCATCTTCCTTTGTTCGCGTCTTGCCCCTCATCGAATTGACAATCTTCCAGGCTGCACGCTGCTTATTGTCAGCCTTGTCTATGGTTTTTTTTATCTGTAACGCCCTAGCTGCTAATAATACCTTACGATATACTTTTCTATATGCTTTGAATCTATCGCTTAAAAAACCGTTATTTATCCCCGATTTTGCCATTTCCCCTAGCCATTTAAGAGTTTCCCTTGATTTTAATATTCCTGGAGTGATCCAAGATAGACCGTTGGCTTCTTGCTCTTTCACTGGTTTTAGTGGGAAGGAAACCTCATAATGCCACTGTAAAAGGGATAGAAAAGCGTCCGTTTTGTCATTTACCGTTAAGGCCTTTTCAACTACTATCCAGTTTTCCTTCGAAACCCTTTGCTTGAATTCCTCCATCCCGTTTGCTGTTACCCTTCGACCAAGATGTCCCCCCTTTTTTTCCCTATCCTCAGAAATTCCCTCCATTTTTATTTCTATTGTTTGCGCATAGTGGTCCGAGATGGCTGATACTATTACACTGGCAGAGCACCACCCCGGATCCAGACTAGTAAAAACATGATCAATACATGATTCGCTTGTAGCCGTAACCCTTGTAGGCTCCTCGATTAGTGAATGCATCCGAAATGATCCCATAGCATCGCGGTAGTGAACAGTATCTTTATCACAATTGTCCAACAGGTCTATATTAATGTCCCCCATTATTACAATGTTTTCCCAAGTCTTACAGCAAAAATCTAACAAGCCCCTTAACCGTGACAAAAAGTTTTGTTTATTTCTACTTGGCGACCTGTACATTCCAATTATTAATAGTTTATAATTATCAGTCCCATGTACTTCAATTCCTGCAGCTTCACAGTCTATTTCTGATATGAATGGACTTATCTTGTGACTCACATCACAGTACTTTATTTTTTCTTTCACAAAAATAGACACCCCTCCTCCCTTATGCACATTTCGAGTGTAACTAGCCGCATGTCTATAACTATCAACTTGGAATTTATCAATCTCTACTTCAGAAAGAGCAACCTCCCCAAGACATACGATATCGGGTTTTTCTTCCGCCAATAAAATATCTAACTCTAGCCCTTTTTCTCTTAGATATTGTATGTTTTGATGGAGGAGTTTCAGATTAAAAGGGGGTCCCTCTTTCCCAGTTTTGTTTAACCGAAAATTTAATTTTTTGTTATTTTTGGAATGTCCCTTGGTACATTTTATAGTCGTTGTTTCTATGTTTTCAGCTTTCCCATCCCCTATCCTTTTTAGTTTCCCTCCTTTCTTCCCGCCAGAGATTCACAGATTCTGCGTAGTAACTTAGAATAAGTACGGGATCCTTTTGCATTTAGGTGTAGCCCATCTCTTGCTGACTCCGAATGAGTTACCCAGCAATTTGGATCAACGAAGGTCATTCCAAATTTTCCACATAGCTTTTCTAAAGATTCATTAACTGCGTTTACATCTTCACAGACTATATCACCCCTGAAGAATATTCCGGGTATCAGAACTTGAGTGTCTTTAAATTTAGTCTTAGCCGCCTTCATTAAGTTCCCGAACTGGCTATTAATTTCTTTAAAATTGGTAATTCTACCCCTATTGTTTTTTTTTTATTGAATTTGTGCCACAATGCACTATCACTACATCATTTTCCCCGGTACTACTATAACTATTAATCGTGTCATTGATTTGTTCGATCGTTGCCCCCGGTCGGCTCATTTTTTTACACTGGAAGTTTTTACCGTACAGATTAACATTTTTAATTATCTAATCGCCTATTAAGATTGTCCTTAATTTTTGTTTCCTACTTGTATTAGCCCCCTTTATTGGCTTTTTTTCACTCTCTGATTTATTATTGTTACTTTCGGTTGTTCCATTAGACACGATATCGTTCACTTCTGAAATCACTGTTTTAGAGCTGTTAATCAAAACCAGCTCCACGTCATCATTTTCTTCAAGTCTTTTATCTTGAGTTTGATTAGCGATGCTTACTTCCGGACTGTCTTCCGTAGCCTTCTCCGTATTGCTTCTTTCTGGGTTCTTCTGAGCTGTAACTTGTTTTCCTCCGTGTACTATCCATTGTTTGAAATTATCCTCCAGTAGCTTAAGTCTAAGATTTATGTCCTCTATAATTGGTTCGTTTTCCAGCCGGATTTTTGAGCAGTTTTTTGCACTTTCAGTCTCTTTTCCTTCCCTTATTCGTTGTTTGAGCGCCACCAATTCGTTGTGTAATGACAGGTTGTTGGCTTCCAGCGTTTCAGCTTTTTTCAGAGCCTCCTCTTTGTCTTGTTGAAGAACTGTTACTATTTGCTGTAAGTCCTTTAAGTTCTGGTCTTGCTCTTTTAGTTGTTCATTCAGTTTGCTACTCTCAAGCTGTTTTTGACGGTTAATATCCGTCATCTGGTTTTTCAGTTCGAAGCACTCATGACAGTCAGTTTGTTGTAGCTCTAATTCACAAACTCGTTGAGAAAGTTGCCGTTTTTCCTCTGTCACCCTGTTTAGCCTCCCCTCAAGGTCTTCAATTCGGCCATCGAATTCAGCATTTGCAATCGTCAGATTACTGACCGAAAGACACTTGCTATTATAGGATAAAATAAGTTTGGAAAGGAGGGAAAATAGTTCTGTAATATTATTTACCCCTAGGATTTTGTCATTTTGAAGGCACTGGATCATTCGGTTTAAGCATAGGATTGTATTTTCAGCCTCATGGTCAAGATGTGAATCATTAAGACACGTCGTAAGATCGAAAGGGAAAGTGTCATCCGATCTCGTTATCATTTTTAATTTTGGATTATTATTATGTCCAGCCATTATTTCCTCAGTTTCAATGCGCTGGGACGAATATGTGCTTGTATGTAGCTGAGATTATCTCCTAGAGGTGGTGCTAGCGTTCCACTAAAGTTTTCTTAAAAAACGTGCTTCTGGTATTTAACACATAGATGGCGTTAGTAGCAGCGACTTGAAAAACTAAAGTAGTTTCCCCATAAGTTAAGTATGCATCGTCCGTCCATTAATGCATCCAATATTTCAATTATCAGGTTTGATAATGTGGCGACCAGGTGCGGCAAATCAATACAGAGTTTGCGTGATTTGTTGGCTTTTTTAACACAGTCCAAGAAGTTCAACCAGCTTAGGTTAAGGTTATGTGTTATTGCGTTTCTAATTTTCACTATTAATTAAGAGAGTTCGTTAAAAATTTATCAGTGCTTTCATACTCCAACTCCAATTGACCCTCCCAAGCGTGTCACTGCCAACCGCAAGCCGCTAGACCACATTAAATTCCCCGACAACCAAAGTCAACAGACTACGGACACCGAACACTAGCAGACGACTTAAAATTACTTTGTTACTGACGACTTAAAATTACTTTGCTATTGTAGATGAAAAACAGGCTCTTTTTTTTTCCTTTTTTTTTAGCCTCCTAAAAGAAGAAGAAGAAGAAGAACTCGAAAGCCAAACCAGATATGAAAAAACGGACTTCAGATTCGTGATCTACGCAAAATTTCCGATAGGAAACGAGTCTTTCCGCGAAAAAAAAATTGTCGACTTTTTTTCTCTTATGGGAATTTTCGGAACTTAAAGCTCAAGTCGGCACGCTTTCCAGTGCCCAAAAAATATGGAAAAAAATAGGGTTTATCAGTGCACTATAGAGCACCAATTTGGAGGGTATACAATTTGAAGTTCGAAAATTCGCAAAATAAGGGACACCCTAACGGACAGGGCATACAAGCGCCCCTTCACATCTGAGACGCCTAAATCTGGTAGATAATGATCAGTGTGAATGTGGGACAGGAATCGCCGACCCGGAACACCAAATTTTACGATGTCCGATCACGGAAACCGGAATAAATGAGATGATATATAACATGGAGGAAATTTTGAAGAGCGCTCCCAAAACAGTGGAAGACATACTCAAAGGAAGCCAACAGGTCTACCAACATCTGGTGACATACCTTCAAATAAGTGAGATAAAATTCTAATTCCACGATTTTGTTGGCCAAGGGATGCGTTCCGAAAGCCATTAATGAAATAAAAATGGCCAAAATAATGCTTACGTAATTTATGAACGGCCCCTAATTTCTCAATTCTGAAAAAGGATCTTTGCGAATAAGACGCTTTTTTTGGGCCCGCAGATTACTGGTAACGCGTTTCAATTCAGTAAGAATATCACACAAAACGTGTGATCAGATCACGCGAACCGTATAATCGGATCACACACACTGGCTCTAAAAAATTCCTCTTATATTAGTCGGCAAAGTCGTTTACAGTATTTCGTCATTCCTTTCATCAGGGTGCGAATTCGTCACGAACAATTGTTGTTCAAAATTAATTAGAGCCCTGAAGCGACACGGATGAACTGCTCTGTTTGTCTAGAACCTCAGCAAACATGTGTGAATTTTGCAGAAACGTGGTCGCCTATCATGTTCATAATGAATTTTGATCCTTTAAATATAACTTTCTCATAAAAGGAAAACAGCCGGAAAATGTTTGTCTACCGATTTTCGAGGAAAAACCGAGAAAATCCGGAAATGTTATTAAGCAAATCATTAGGAAAGCCAGGATAGCTCTCTGAAACCTGATGTTAAATCTGCTAATTTAATACAATAATCGATTTGTCCGGAAATGAGAGAAGCAAACGCGAAAATGATCCGATAGAGTCGCTAGTGAATATCGTCTGCTGGAACGGTAAAAGGTTTCTTTACTTTCAAACTGGTTGGACAACGATATGACCGTTATAGCAGACGACACTCACTAGCGACCCCGGCGGATGAGTTTGGCGTCTGCCTCCTCCATTTTTAGGAAAAAAACAAATCAGTTTTTGTAAAGTAGGGGAAAAAAAGGATTGGAAATAAAGAAAAAACCAGTTCAAAGTTGAATTTTTTTTTTTTTTTTTTTTTGAAACTTGCAGACGAGATTAATTTTTTATTAAATTAAAAAAAAATGAATTTCACCGGTGAGAAATTAAGAAAGCCAACTGTAAGAAGACGAAATCCACTCACAAAAAAATTGGATAGATGTGTATATTTAAATTCTCGAAAGCAGCTTTGGAAAACATATCTCGTTAGCGGAAATTTTCCAGGTCACCGAATACCTTAGTTCTATTCGACATGAAACCCGGCACATCTGCCCCAAGAGAAATGCTTCCTAGACACTTTCCTCTCTCGCCCGAGTTCCCGCTCCTTTTCCACCTCCCTCAAAGAGTAATCTTAGGAAAAGCAAAAACCGTAAACAACAAAAACATGTCTTACATTTTTTACAGACAAGAAAAAAAAAAAAAAAAAAAAGTCTGCTTCCAACTCTTTTACATTTTTATCATTTTTCCACGGAAATATCAACCCAAGGATATTTTTCTCTCTCTCTACTCTTTTCCATTACGTCACTGGATGAAAATGGCAATATTTTATCCCTCGACCGCGAATCGAGCCATTTTCGAATTAAAATAAAGAAAAACATTCTCAGGAGGTTTTAAGTTTTACGGGAAATCCCGTGGAGCCTTGTTAATAACTTTAAATACGATCTCTCTTTGTCGATAAGGGAGTAGTATCTCGGTATATCGTTACATCGATAGATTAAATTTTCTCTGTAAATTGATATTTACTATACCCTAATCATAAAACTTCAAAGGAGGGAAAAAGAAAATCCGAACTTCCGAGTTTAAAACTTTTTAAAATTTTCTTCATTTTAAGAAAAAGAGAATTTAGAAATAACGGTAAAAAAAAAAAGTTCTATTGATTTATTTTTTTCTTTGACGTTATTAAGGTCATTCCTTGAAAAATTTTAATTTTTTTAAAAAAATACGTATTCTAATTAAGATTCAATCAAAATTATTTCACTTTTAAATAAAGGATTCGCTTTTTACTTCTTTGGTAATTTTTTTTTTTTTCTCTTCCAATTTGTTTCTTTGAATTTTTCCTTTATCAAGGAAAAAAAGCTAAAAATCGATCTTTTTATGTATATATTGGAATTTTCTTAATTTTTTTAACATTTCTGGAGGCTGCAATCGCAGGTGCCGGGCTATTTTAATCCCATGATTCTGAGCCCCACAAATATATATTAGGGTATCCCTTATTTTGTGAATTTTCGAATTTGAATGAGTGCACCCCCGGAATCGGTTCTCTCTGAGGCACATATAAGCCCTAATTCTTTTCATATTTTTTACTCGACGGGAAACCGACCCGACTTGCGCGCCTCATGGTCGAAAAATGCCCATTAGGGTAAAAAAATCAATAATTTTGTTTTCTTAGGGTTCAAATTCACTATGGATTGTTAACATTTTGGTACAAGAAGTTGGACCAATATGTTGTCCCAACTAGTTAGACCAACATTTTACACTAATGTTGGCGTAGGGGTGCAAATTCACTAAAAAAATGTTGTACCAACATGTTGTACCAACTTGCTGTACCAACTTGTTGGACCGACATTCCACACAGTAAAAAATTTTATGTAAAAATTTACATAATTATGTTAAAATCGGTCTACATCATTTTTATGTTGTTTTTTGTTTATGTTTACCTTTTGAAAAAAAAAACAACAGAAAAAACTTGTGTAGACCGATTTTAACATAATTACATAATATTTTTTACTGTGCACACTAATTTCAGCGTAAGAGTAAATTCTGCAATATTCGACTTCTTCGCTTGTCAAACATATTGTTACAACAAATTCGTCCAACATTCCAACAAGTTGGTACTACATGTTGATCCGATATGTTGTACCAAAAAGAAAAAAAAAATTATTTGGTCTGATTTTCAAATTGGAGCCAAAAAATTAGCCGAAAATCAGGTCTTATCATTTTAATTAAAAGGATTTGAGCTCAAGGAGACTAGCGTTTTTTAATTTAATGAAAATACACCTTTATGTCTCCTTATAAATTTGTTTAATTGACGATAGCTATTTCGGCTATAATATAGCCATCTTCAGGTAATTTAAACATCTAAAAATAAAAAATCAAACGAATTACAACCGTGATCATTCAAGCGGAAAAACGAAAATTTTGAACGGGATGTTATGATTTTACGACATGACATACCGAAAAACAAACATAACGGGATAAAACTAATCTTACGCCGCTCTTCTGCCATAATTATTGAAATAAATTAATTCGACAAGGAAACGTTAAAACATTAAAAACATTTTACATAAAAAATATAAACAAATAAGTAAAAATTAATGGCTTCTTTTGAGTAGTGTAATCAGATAACGAAAAATCATGCGACGTTGACTACGCGAATCAAAACCGGACTTATTCCTGACTAGTGACACGACGGAAACATCAAACCGCGAGGCGAAAAAATTATTTAAATTAAATTAAACAATTTTGAAATTCCTAAAGGACCGTCGTCTGCATTTAAAATCCTAATTTCGTTTTTAACATCTTTTCCATTTTTGTATTTATAGATGTAGAGACTTTCCCAGATGTTTAAAAGTTTTTTATTATCCGTTTCTTTTAGAAGGATGAGGTTTTCTGCTTGGTATTTGTGTGTTGAGTCCAGAAGGTGGAAGTAAGGAAGTAAGGAAGAAGCTATCACCTTAGTCCGGCCTGAAGAACGAAATTTATTCCGAGATAAATGCAAAAAGCAAATTGAAAAGAATTTAAAGAAATCCAAAATAGATCCCAATGATAAAAGACAAATTCAAATCATCAAGGAGCTTAAGAAGAAAGGCTGCCTATATCTTAAAGCGGATAAAGGGAACACGTTAGTCATCATTAAACAAGAAGATTACGTTAAATATGTTAATGAAATGCTTCAGGATGAAACTTATAAGGAATTAAAAAACAACCCCATCGACAAAATGGCTAATCAGGTGAAAGATTCAATTAAAAATTGTACCCACATTATGGAAGAAAACGAAAAGTTCAAATTACTGGCATCAAATCCAACGTTACCAAGGTTATACTGTCTTCCAAAAATACATAAACCCGGGAATAAATTTCGCCCCATCGTTGCCGGGATCAACTCACCGTGCCATCAATTATCAAAATGGCTCAACAAGAAGTTCCAATTCCTTAAATATGATTCAATGGGCATAAAAAACAGCACTGAAGCGGTAAAGAGGTTCAAAAACTTCAAATTAATGAACCATCACTCACTAGTTTCCTTTGACGTAGTATCGTTGTTCCCTAGCATCCCAGTGGAAGAAGCTTTAGTCATTTTAAAGGAAATTCTAAAAAAGAACCAAGTTAAAGAGGAAGAAATCGAGGAATACATGAAATTAGTTAAGTTATGCATGGACCAAAACATTTTTACCTTTAACGGAAAAATCTACGCTCAAACTGCAGGCACTGCAATGGGCAATTGTCTTTCCCCATTCATCGCAGATATCTACATGGGATGGCTAGAGACAAAGCTTAAAGACAAATTACCGTATTTTCCAGATGTTTTCATGAGATACGTTGATGACGTCATATGTATTTACGACAACGAGGCTTATCCGTTAGATGATTTCCTAAAACTGATCAACAGCGAAGTTCCTTCAATTAAATTTACAATGGAGGTTGAAACAGACGGTAAATTACCTTTTTTAGATCTTCTCTTAATTAAAAACGGAGAAAGAATAGAATTTGATATTTTCCGTAAACCGACAAATAATCATCAGTATATACATAGCACGTCAAACCATTGCCATCAACACAAAATGGCAGGCTTTAATTCAGCGGTCAATCGGTTGCTTACGATTCCCCTCACGGAAGAACGATATGAGAAAGAAAGATCGTTTTTAAAACAAGTTGCGGTCTCAAATGGCTACAAAGCGTCCATAATAGATGGGATTATTAAAAAATTTAAAAAACCAAAAACAAAGGATTTCACAAACTTAACTCCGATCGAAAACCAAAAGAAGTTTATCACTTTACCTTTCAACGAAAAATTAGTTAAAGGACTTAAACCTATTTTTAAATCAGCAAATTTACAAATAGCCTACAAGTCCGATAATACTTTGAGAAAACTATTGGGGTCAGCAAAAGATAAAATAAAACCCTCCGAAAAATCCGGAATTTATTTATGGCGCTGCGAAGATTGTGAAGCGGGCTACATCGGCCAGACAAAAAGGAACATCCGCACTAGATGCAAGGAACATTTAGCGCATTATAAAAACAACAGGATAGGAAAATCGAGCATTGGGGACCACCTTCTGGACTCAACACACAAATACCAAGCAGAAAACCTCATCCTTCTAAAAGAAACGGATAATAAAAAACTTTTAAACATCTGGGAAAGTCTCTACATCTATAAATACAAAAATGGAAAAGATGTTAAAAACGAAATTAGGATTTTAAATGCAGACGACGGTCCTTTAGGAATTTCAAAATTGTTTAATTTAATTTAAATAATTTTTTCGCCTCGCGGTTTGATGTTTCCGTCGTGTCACTAGTCAGGAATAAGTCCGGTTTTGATTCGCGTAGTCAACGTCGCATGATTTTTCGTTATCTGATTACACTACTCAAAAGAAGCCATTAATTTTTACTTATTTGTTTATATTTTTTATGTAAAATGTTTTTAATGTTTTAACGTTTCCTTGTCGAATTAATTTATTTCAATAATTATGGCAGAAGAGCGGCGTAAGATTAGTTTTATCCCGTTATGTTTGTTTTTCGGTATGTCATGTCGTAAAATCATAACATCCCGTTCAAAATTTTCGTTTTTCCGCTTGAATGATCACGGTTGTAATTCGTTTGATTTTTTATTTTTAGATGTTTAAATTACCTGAAGATGGCTATATTATAGCCGAAATAGCTATCGTCAATTAAACAAATTTATAAGGAGACATAAAGGTGTATTTTCATTAAATTAAAAAAAAGGTCTTATCATGTTTTGTAACTGTACGCGGATTTTTTTTTCTTAGTTTTTGTCTTTAGCTCAATAACCAAACAAGATTTTAAGCAAAAGGAGTTCAAATTCGTGATCTGCGCAAAATTTCTGATAGAAAATTACTGTTTTTTCAAGAAAACAAATTATCGATTTTTCCTCCCTTATGGGAATCTTTCGACCTAGCAGCGCAACTCGGGGTGGTTTTCCGTCGAATAAAAAATCAGAAAAAAAAATTAAGGTTCATCTCTCCCAAAGAGAGAACCGGTTCCGCGGGTGCACTTATTCAAATTCGAAAAATCGAAAAATGAAGGACACCCTGACGACGTTATTAGCTCGATCTTTCGCAAAATTTTCAAAAAAACTACGAGGGGAAAAAAAATCATTTCCCTTTTCACCAAGAAAATAATAAAAATCAATGCGAGTTGAATTCAGTAAATTCATTTTAGTAGATGATGTTGTTGTTTTGTATGGTACAAATTTACCAAAAAAACGATGTTAACTGAACTCTGACATTATGGTCGGAAAAATTTTAACCTGAGGTAATAACGTTTCAACATGGAATGGAAACGTAAATTGATGAAAAAAAAATCAAAATCAAAGATTTTCATTAAATCCCGGGATTGGAAAAATGGCCTGGGACTTCGAACTTGAAACTTCACGGTAGTCCTTTTCCTCTTAGCTAATTTAGGATTTTTGGTACCCAGATGTAAAGGAGGAGCCTATCTGACGGAACGGAATTGGCTCTATCTGACGAACTCCTTTAGGGATTCCCGGAATCTTTGGTGCAAGTTTCAACTTGTCTAAATTGTGTATGCAGCTGGAAAATAATTTCAAAAAAATTTTTCAGCCAAAAAGAAACTGGGGACGACTGTTAAGGTAACGTCTCGCGATCAATGAAGTTAAGCTTTAACGATCGCGGACGGACACTGGATGGGTGACCATCGAAGCACCTTCTTCGAATCTTATGACAAAAAGTTGACAGATTTGTCATAACATTGTGTAAGAGAATTTTTTTTTTTCTGAATTTAAAGGGATGTTTAAAGATACTGTATATCATTAGCAATGCTAGCATGAACTTTAGAAACATAATGCACTTCACTGCTATAGAGTATAACTGAATTGCTAGGAAAAACCCAGCATTATGATACGAACATATCTGTAGGTTTCGGCTAGATGGAGAGGTGCTTCGATGGCAAAATGCAAAAATGCAAAAAAGTGAGTGTTCCACAGTTTGTGCTTACGTAAAAATTTGGATTTTAAGCTCGTAAACCCGAGTATTAGACCAAGCAGGCATTTTTTCCGCTATTCACCGCACTCTGAAAAAAAAAACTGAAAACAAAATGTCTTGTGACAAGACATTTTTTGTAAAAATCATGGGAAAACAATAAAAATATCTCCGTGCGTCGGAAGTGAACTAACGAGTCTCCATCGTAAATGTAATTGGAGATAGCGTGTTTCGACTGTTTGCGGAAATCATGTGACTACAAATTTACACGCTCATGTTGGTATGAACTTACGGTCACATGACTCTTTCACGAATCGTCGAAACAGACTATCTCCAATCATATTTACGATGGAGATACGTTTGTTTACCTCCGACGCACGGATCTTTTCAAGAAACAACCTGTACGTTGTCACGAAGCATTTTTGTTTTGCTATGAAACATTCTGGTTTTGTTGCAAGACAAAACTTGCTCACCGATTTTTTTTTTTTTTTTTTTTTTTTTGAATACGAAGGCCTCTTAAATGTGAGAATGGTAATCGTCATTGCCTGTTTTTGATTTTTATGAAGCGCCATCAGGACATAAAAATTTTATGCAGGTATACACGTGCTTGCCTTCAGACTTTTTTTTGTTCCATTACGGTAATTTAACATTTTCGATGAATTACGAAAAACTTATTAAGGTTTCATTTTTACCTTTATCTGTGTACGACTAAATACATAAATGAATAAATAAGTTAAGCTTAGAACAAATCTTGATTGTTATTGGCGCTGAAATTTAAATGAATTCGATTTCCCTGGAAAACGTATCTAATGATGAAAATAAAAGTAAATGAAAAAAGGAAAATAATTGAGGCAAACGTACAACTGATTGAAAAGCAATGTACACAAGGAGAAATATAAAAAGTAACGTAAAAAGACCGCACAAATGAATAGAGATCGATGCCTTCGAGAGATTTGAAAAAAAAAAAAAAAAAGAATAAATAAACAATGGCGATGGGAAAGCGAAAAAGATGATAAAGCTGTGTGCTTTTTAAAAAAAAGTATCGTTTTCCCCGACGGTTTCGGGTCATCGTAGATTTCAAGATGTACCATAAAATAAAAAAGATAAATAAAAAAAAATTGGCAGATGTTATGAAAGAAATGTTTTCAAATTGAAAATTTTCCAAAAGGAAAAGTCCTTCGGGACGAAAAAAAAAAAAAAAAAACAATAATATTCTTGATATTGTGGAAGATACGCAGCCACATAATACATTTCATTTAGGATTTGTTTCGCATACTAATGAAAATAATGCGTCCGGAAAAACCGGAGGGAAAATTTCCCTAGATCGAAAAAAAAAAAAGAAAACCGAACAAACTAATTCTAATTAATTACTTACTCTTTTAGTTATTTTCTTTACTTACTTTAATTTACTCGTCCGGATTCGCATGTAAACAGCTTTAAGTAAACGTTTTAGATGAGCAGAAGAAAAATAAAAGAAAAACGAAAGAAGGAAAAGAAATTCTTCTTTCATTTTCCGCTTTTAAGATTTTGATACTTTTTTTTATATTAAAAAAAAAAAAAAAAAAAAAAAGGATCCTTAGAAAATCCTTTTCTTTCCCTTTTTATGCCGGAGACAAAAAAAAAAAAATCATTTTGCTCTATGCATTTAATGAATAATTATGCTGCACTCTGACTAAAAAGTTTTTTGCGGGATTTTAATATTATTATATAGACTGAGGAGGTGGGAGAGGGAGGAGGAGGAGGAGAGAGGGGGTTTATATGTTTCATCAACGCTAATGGAATGAAATGGATCAACTTTTAGCGGTCTGCATCCAATAAAACAAATTGAAATTACGGGAGGTAAAATAGAAATTAAGGTGAACAACGCAGTTTTCAAAATTCCAGGAAATTGTTCCCGTGCAATAGTTTCCTCTCGAGAAGAAATTGCTAGAATTTTTCGTTGTTTCTGAATATTTTACAAAACAGGAGAAGGAAAGACTGAGAGAAAAAACCGAAAGGTTTTTTTTTTGTCGTTTGAAATTCTGTAAAACTCGTATCATTATGATTTTTATTTCGTTCGATTTCGTTCTCTTGTTTTTTTGTCAGCGGCGAAACTGCGAAAAAAAAAATTTATTTTTACGTTGTATCCATTTGTATTCCTTATTTTTCTTTCTCTCGTTTATTTCTCTTTGAATTTTTACTTTTTTTTTTTTTTTTTTTTTTTTTTGCTTTTTTTTGGTTTGGTTTTCCCTTTTGCCGGACTCCACATCCTGTAAATGCGTTTGGTAGTTGTTTGTAAAAAAAAGGCTTGTTAATGATACCCTAAAGCCACAAATTTTGAAACTTTTTTCGGAAAAACGTTTCAAGACCGAAGTTTTTTTTGAGTCGGTGTATAATATTTAGGCTGTCTCAAAATAAAGCAATGACCTCGGATTTTCGATTTGAGGTTAAAAATCATTGTTTGTGATGTAAAAAAATCCTTTCAATTTTTTTGAGCCCAAATAAAAATACTTTTGTCGTCGAGGTAGCCTTTAACCTTTATTTATTTATTTATTTATATATTTATTTATTTTTTTTTTTTGGCTCTTATCATTATTTAAATAGCAAAACTTTGAAAATTTATTTCGTGGTAATAATAATAATTTATATTTGTTTAATTTACATGAAATTAACAAAGGGCTCACTCTTTTCTCTTTTTTTTTTTTTTTTTTTTTTTTTTAACTAATGTTTAACCTTACTCGTAGAATGTCGGCTTGATTTGGCGTCGTTTTCTGTAGGTAGTTTGGCAGATCTGGTGTTATTAGGTTCTCATACCTCTTCCATCTTCCCGATTTTTCGATTTTCTTCCTGTTTTCTCCCATCTCTATTTCTCTTGTCCTTTCGTAAAGTTCTTCCTGAAACTTTTCTTTGTTTTCCATTTTTCGTCTCGTGTATTCTTTACTGAACCCTTTCTCTTCTAAGTATTTTCTCCTCGTTGTCTCCCATTGCGTCTCCTTCTTTGGGTCTCTGTCTATAAGTCTGATGCAGTCTTTTAGCAATTCTACGTTCCCGTGTCGGATCTTTTCTTCATATTTCGCAGCTCTTTTTGCGCTTTTTTCGATAACTCTCGACCTTTTTAATTCTTCATAGATCACGTAGTTCGGGACCTCCCATGGCAGGCCGAAAGTCCA
This sequence comes from Liposcelis bostrychophila, assembly GCA_037577465.1. NCBI lineage: Eukaryota > Metazoa > Arthropoda > Insecta > Psocodea > Liposcelididae > Liposcelis > Liposcelis bostrychophila. Next base: position 12,612,379 of record CM075212.1, read on the forward strand.
TCTGAAATATTGCCTTTGGATATTTTCTAATTTGCTGTATTCCTGCCAACCCCAGATTTCACTAGCGTATAAATAGATGCTTTCCACTAGGTAATTGTATAGCATTTCTTTTCTTTTGTAATCGTCCTTAAAAAGCCTTCTTCCTAGCCCCCATGTGGTTTTCATGGCAATGGTGGCCCTTCTCGCCATTTCCTTCACGTGCTCTTCCTTACCGTTATTGCGTTGAAATGTGTATCCTAAGTATTTAAATTCCTGCACCTTCTCAATTTTCTCTCCCTTCCATAGCCACGTTTCACCATCTTCTTCTTTTTTCTTTCTGCCTTTTTTGAAGACCATAATCTTGGATTTTTGGGGGTTCACAATCAGGTCCCTTTTATCTGCGAATTTTTCCAACCTTTTCATCATTTGTCTCATTTCTGCCGCGTTCGTGGCCACTAAGACTATATCGTCTGCATAGGCCAAACAGTGAAACTTCAATTTGTCTATCACCAGACCTCCGTCTTGGCCCTTTTTGAGCACTTCTTCTAGCTCTGCGATGTAAATGGCGAATAACGTTGGGCTGAGCGGACAGCCTTGTCTCAGGCCCAAAGTGGTCCAGAATTCCTCCGTCGTCCCATCTCCCACCCTTACCACGTTCCTTGTCCTTTCATAAATTTCCCTTAATCTCTTTATTAAGCCTTTCGACAGTCCCTTTTTTTCCATAATCCCCCATAATTTTTCTCTGTTCACCAAATCAAATGCTGCCTTGAAGTCTACAAAAAAGCAATACACAGTACCTCCTTTTTTATTTATTTCCTTTTCTATTGCTTGGTTTAATATATAAATATTATCTATCCCGCTTCTTTTTTTCCTGAACCCTGCCTGTGTCTCTGGTAACGTGTTTTTTTCTTCGACTTCCTTTTTTTATTTCGTGGTATGGTCTTCAGAAAAAAATTTGAAGCTTAATAGGCTATATTACCCTATTAAGCTTCACAAAAAAAAAAAAAAAACTTAAAAAGTTTATCGGGACACTGAAAGTGTAGGGGAAGTCTTTTGTAACTTTACTACTTATTCGAGGAGTTACCTCTAAATATGTCATCGCATTAAATGTCGATTCGATCTCTACCAACTCTCCGACTCCTCCTCGGCTGGAAAGGTAACCCCAGAAGTTCGCACTAATTTTTCCTGCATTGTCCGTTTCAATGACGTTTAGTACGTCGTTTAGTACGTCGTTTAGTGCACAGTAAAAAATTATCTATCAAAATGTTAAAAACGGTCTACATAATTTTGATGTAAAACGATACTCTGTTAAATTTTTAACATATTATAATATGTTAAAAATTTTTGAAAATATTTGAAATCTGTTAAATTGACAAATGAAAAATTCGATGGCATAAAAAAACTAAATGACATCGATGGCATAAAAAAACTAAATGACATATTATGTCATTTAGTTTTTTTATGCCATCGAATTTTTCGGCAATTGGTGGACCGTTTTAAACGATTAATTTTCAAGATAATTATTTACCTTGTGTTTGAGATAAGGATTTAGGTTTAGTTTTTTTTCATAAATCCAATGCTTAATATGACCAATTTTTACAGGCTTCGGACCCCTGCTTTTGAATACAAATTATTCAAAAGCAGGGGTCCGAAGCCTGTGAAAACTTGTTGAAGCTGACGCCGGCATAGGCACCGAAATATCAAAAGTGCTAGAGCTCGCGCCAGCGCCCGCACCAGAACACCGAAATTTTTGCCGCTGGTGCTGGCCCCGATGTTGGAATCGGCTCCTCCACCAGTACCAGTGGCAAAAATTTTGCTGTTCCGGTTCCGCCGCTTTTTCTTATTTGAGAAGAAAAGAATTGTTACAGTAACCGCCGCTTATTGTCGAGCCGGTCAATACAACCGGCCGCTTAATATGATCAAAACTCGTGCACGAGTGTTGATCATATTAAGCGGCCAGAAAGGCTAGAAAGACCACGGCCATGGCCAATTACATTTATATCTTATATATAAAAGAAATCATATTTGTAGGTATATGATAATTTATGCCTAATGCTGAAATACTTACTTTCAAAAACCAAGTATGTATTGGTATCAGCGAAACTTTTTTTCCCCTTACGACCTCGCATTGAGTAACTGGCGGCTGTGTCAAAGGGCAGCATCACACCCAATACTTGCGAAAATTTTGCTCTTTTATCCCCCTCATTGTCATCAGCAACCTCTTCTTCATCCCCTTCGAACGTTTGGTAACATTTCTTTTTCAGTAAGTCTACCTACATCAAGAATGAAATAAATAAGTATATTGATTAAGGGAAGTAAATGAAATAATTCACCAATTCCTCTCTGTTTTCCTCCTTGTCTAGTTTTTGTTCCCAATCGTCTGGTAAGGCCTTAATATGCCTTACTTAATGGGATAAGGGATGGAAAAAGTGCATGGTCGATTAATCCATGGAAGCGAGTTCCGGGATCGATTCCCGCAACAAACGAACTAACTGCTGAAAAGGTTCAGAGGCCATAGTCTTGACAATATATATATTGTATAAATAAATATCTAATGAATGTAAAAAGGCTTGTGGTGAACAGAGATCTCCTCGAGCTCAGCTCGAGGAAATCAATGCTGACGAATGAGATGTCAATCGGCATTTTATGTTCACCTGTGAAGTGACCGATTGACCTTTCATTCGTATTACAATAATATTTTTAGTACCACGTCATATTTTTCTTGACTTAACTAATTTTTAAGATCTTCCCATTGGAAAACTGGATCCTTTTGTGCAATTGCTTTTCCCACTTCTTCTTACATATAATTGAGCGCCGGAACCAGAACAGCAAAATGTTTGCCGCTGGTGCTGGCACCGATGCTGGAATCGGCTCCTGCACCAGTACCAGCGGCAAAAATTTTGCTGTCTCGGTTCCGGCGCTTTTTCTTTTTTTGAGAAAAAAAAAATTGTTACAGTAACCGCCGCCAGCATCGGCGCTGGCACCAAGTTTAAAAATAGACTAACACTGGCACCAGCTTCGGCGCCGTCCTGAGTTTTTAGCCGGCCCTGGCTGGCATCATCGGAGCCTGCACCGGCATCGGCTTTAGACCCCTGTTCAAAAGATTGCAATTGCTGGATTTCGGGATTATAAAATGTTCAATCCCGGAATCCCGGGAAATAATACTGGTACCTACTAATAAGAAATAAAAATCTCAGTTATGACCATCACAGTAGTAACATCAGTCTTGATCAGTATCAATTTTTTATAATCTTTATCAATTTTATGCTGTTTTCTAATTCTTCAGTCAAAACGTTCAATTTTGACTTTTTTGCTTTATCGACCGCAGGGAGAATAAAGCATTGCATTTAGCACAAATTTCAGATTTTCAGTTTTCGATATATTTACACGTTTTGAGGTCCCCTGATGCCGAAAAAAGCAAATTTGAATGGTGGCCGTGTGTGTGTATGACCGTATGACCGTATGCGGATGTGACAAAAAGAGGGATGTCCGTCGAAAAGCAGAAAAACGAAAGAGGATATCGATGATTTTTGGTGGGTAGCAACTTCTAATGAAATGTAGGTGCTGATTAGTTTTTGAGTTAAATCGATCAGGGATTCGGAAGCAGTGAGTGAAAATGTTAAATTTTCAACTATTTCAAGATCTTTTTTGACTATAAATCGCGAACGCAGCTACCAATTGAGTCCTATTTTCGTACTGCAGTAGATATTCATCCAGATACGCTACCATTGAAATTTGGTTAAATTCTGTTGAGTGGTTCAGAAACGGTGAGCAGGGCTAAAAGTATGGGTATAGGCCTAAAAACCGATATGTCGACTTTTGAAACGTCACGATATGACGTCATCGATTACGTCAACAAAGCGATTTGGATGCTGATTGGCGGTTTTTCGTGGGAGCTAACAAAAACTAACCGTATTTTTGAAAATATTTCGGGGTAGAGGATTCCGAATCTGAAATAATTTTTCCGAAATTCGAATCCCTTATGCCAGTATTGCGGCTTTGGTGGACCTCTGATCAAAAATCTAACCGAATTTTTGAGAATATTTTCGGGGTAGAGGATTCCGAATCTGAAATAATTTTTCCAAAATTCGAATCCCTTATGCCAGTATTGCGGCTTTGGTGGACCTCTGATCAAAAATCTAACCGCATTTTTGAGAATATTTTCGGGGTAGAGGATTCCGAATCTGAAATAATTTTTCCGAAATTCGAATCCTTATGCCAGTATTGCGGCTTTGGTGGACCTCTGATCAAAAATCTAACCGAATTTTTGAGAATATTTTCGGGGTAGAGGATTCCGAATCTGAAATAATTTTTCCGAAATTCGAATCCCTTATGCCCGTACTGCGGCTTTGGTGGACCTCTGATCAAAATCTAACCGTATTTTTGAGAATATTTTCGGGGTGAGGATTCCGAATCTGAAATAATTTTTCCGAAATTCGAATCCCTATGCCAGTATTGCGGCTTTGGTGGACCTCTGATCAAAATCTAACCGAATTTTTGAGATATTTTCGGGGTAGAGGATTCCGAATCTGAAATAATTTTTCCGAAATTCGAATCCCTTATGCCAGTATTGCGGCTTGGTGGACCTCTGATCAAAAATCTAACCGTATTTTTGAGAATATTTTCGGGGTAGAGGATTCCGAATTTAAAATTATATTTCCAAAATTCAGATTCCGTATGCCCGTACAGTGGCTTTGGTGGACCTCTGATCAAAAATCTAACCGTTATGTATATTATTAATAATAAATTTCATAATTCGTCGATAAAGCACTTTGATCGGTTCACCGATCTCATTTTTTTTTGCATCAAATTATGTTTCCATTCAATGTTGAAGCATTATTATTGCTGTTAAAAAATTTTTCTGATTTTAATTCCAGAGTTTTAATTCACTTTTGGGTCAGTCCATGCGAAATGACCAAATTTAAAACCACTAACTTCACCGATTTTTCTGATTTTCGGGGAATGGAATCTACCCATCGGCCTTATGAAAACCCCAAATTTTCAAATTTTTAAAACCACCTGTTCCGAGGTTATTGACCTCCAAAAATTGGGGTAGGGCCCATACCCTCTTTTTAAAAATCGCTATAACTATGGACCGCGTTGACTTAGAAAATCGAACAAGGTCTCATTTTAATCGTCTTTAGTGGGGCTTTCGTGTGATACGCCACAACAGCAATTTTTTTCAAAAATTCTTTTCCTGGACTTTCCGGAACTTAAAATTTCAATTTTCGGGAAATGCGTATTTTTAATTTTTGCGAAAAAAATATATGTTAAAGTACAGGTCCAGCTTACCTTTTAGCCAAATTTTCAGGATGGGACAGCCATGGGTTCCTACAGTAATTCGCTGTTAAAAATGTGCTGTCGGGAAAAAAAATTTTTTTTGATGGTAATTATGGATTATTTTGAGTCCGTAATGAACGTATGTACTTACAAAATAAATTTTTTTAACAATTGACCTTGAGCTTTCCGAAAAACCCATATAAGGGCCAAAAATGAAATTTTTTTTTTTTTGTAAAAATCTATCGATTTTTATCGGAAATTTTGCGTAGAGAACGAATTTGAAGTCGAAAATTAGTTTTGGTGCTAAGTTTTTGGTCCACAGGCAAAAAATTATAAAAAGGCTTTTACAGCTTTAGCTCAAAAACTTAGCACCAAAACTAATTTTCGACTTCAAATTCGTTATATACGCAAAATTTCCGATAAAAACGATAGATTTTTACAAAAAAAAAAAATTTTCATTTTGGCCCTTATATGGGTTTTTCGGAAAGCTCAAGGTCAATTGTTAAAAAAATTTATTTTGTAAGTACATACGTTCATTACGGACTCAAAATAATCCATAATTACCATCAAAAAAAATTTTTTTTCCCGACAGCACATTTTCAACAGCGAATTACTGTAGGAACCATGGCTGTCCCATCCTGAAAATTGGCTAAAAGGTAAGCTGGCCCTGTACTTTAACATATATTTTTTCGCAAAAATTAAAAATACGCATTTCCCGAAAATTGAAATTTTAAGTTCCGAAAGTCCAGGAAAAGAATTTTTGAAAAAAATTGCTGTTGTGGCGTATCACACGAAGCCCCACTAAAGACAATTAAAATGAGACCTTGTTCGATTTTCTAAGTCAACGCGGTCCATAGTTATAGCGATTTTTAAAAAGAGGGTATGCGCCCCACCCCAATTTTTGGAGGTCAATAACCTCGGAACAGGTGGTTTTAAAAATTTGAAAATTTGGGGTTTTCATAAGGCCGATGGGTAGATTCCATTCCCCGAAAATCAGAAAAATCGGTGAAGTTAGTGGTTTTAAATTTGGTCATTTCGCATGGACTGACCCTTTTTGGTAAATTTGTACCCTGTAAACCAACAAATACTTCAAATTAATTTACTAAGTTCGACTGACATCAATTTTTTACTTTCATCTTGTTAACGCCCAAAAAGTAGGAATCGAAAATTTTTTTACCTCGGGGTTTTCTTGTAAATTTTGTTAAATTTTTAACTGGTAGCCCCTAAAAATACATATATTTGCGAAATTAAATGTCCTAGGGTTTGGGGAAAAAATGCAAAATTTTTTTAAAAAATCGAAATGCATACCATTAGTTAAGGAGGTTCTCCAGGTGAATTTGAGATTCTTAACTGATCGTTCTCCTGCAACTTAAACATAGGCGAAACTTTGTTCATTTTTGTTGAAAGGTTTTTCCGCCTACAAAAATTTAATTGGAATACAATAATTTTTTTAAAATTTGGGAATATTCTTCTTAACATTCTACACAACTTTTGTGACATTAAATTTTGATTTTTCTATCCTTTATGGTGTTTTTGTGATATTTTCGCAAAACAAAAAGCCGTATGTTCATAAACAAACCATTAGCATGTTTACAATTTTGAAAATTATTTTTGTAAATAGCTTGAAAACATTTTAGTTAATAATAAAAGCGAATTTTCGTGTCACAAAAGTTGTGTAGAATGTTAGGTGGAATATTCCCATAATTTTAAAAAGATTATTCGATTCTAATTAAATTTTTGTAGGCGGAAAAACCTTTCTAGAAAAATAAAAAAAGTTTGGCCTATGTTTAAGTTGCAGGAGAACGATCAGTTAAGAATCTCAAATTCACCTGGAGAACATCCTTAAATGTCTTCAAAAGAAAGCTGACAGGACACTTTGTTCTGATTCCTTTTTTTGCTGACTTGAAATAATTTTAAATATTTACGAATTTTATTTTCCTACATAAAGTTTAATTTTTAATCTAAGTGAATAATAAAAATATTCCTTCTTGCTCCGGAATTTTATGTTTCAAAAAACTGACTTTACCACTGAATTCAGGAGCGAAAATGCCCTTTGTTAGTTTCTTAAAACTGGGAAAGTCAAAAATTTTTCCGACAGAAAGTTTCCGGATCGACGTTTGATCTCTCAAACCGAAGTTACTTCAGCCTGCTCTGTAAGTATACAAGAACGAAACCAAAATTTTTTCTGGGATGGATGGGCTGCGGGTAGAAGGGCAAGGCATTCGGATCAAGGAAAGGGGGAGGAGGGAGGGGGGAGAACCGACCACCTGGACCCGTCAGTAAATTTCCTAAAAGTAGCGAAATAATTCGTTAAAATTCTAATTCAACTGCATTTTTTTCCCTTGGTTTTTCAAGCATCTTTTTATTCCAGTACATCCCTCCCCCCCACCTCCCCGGAGATAAATGCAGTAAAAATGAACAGTTAAACCCCTTCGAGCGTTACGTCAAAAACAAAACTGAAGAGATGAAAACATTTACTACAGGGACGTAAGGGAAAGAAGCGAGGCAAAAACGGCGGATAAAGGAAAGAAAAACAACAGCAACAAAAAAAAAATCTTATTTATTGAGCGTAAGAAAAATTATGCGAAAAAATAAATAAAAATAAATGACGGATTTTTTAAAGTTAATACCGCAGAGTTCTTAAGATTTTTTATTTATTTTTTTTTTTTCTCTTCTCGTAAATTCGTCGCCTTACGACGAATTATGGAAGGGAACTCTCTCCCATGATTGAAAATCTTATTTGTGAGACAAGGCAACCGTCGTTTATTATCATCTGGGTAGTGGTTCCATAGCTTTTGGTCGTCTTTAAAGTTTATTCTAGCATAATTTAAAGTACTTGAGAGGGAAGATCCGTAACGCCACTCGGGAGGAAGGAAGAAGGAAAAAAAAAAAATGGATAAGAGACTTCAAGTATAATAAATCAAAAATTTTGAAAATGAATCTTTGTTCGCATAGTATATATACTCCCTCGGTTTTTTTGAGCACTTAGTGAAAATGAAATTTCAAATGCTAAAGAGGAAAAACCGCGGATTCCCGGATTGTTTAATTCAAATATTCCAGCTCCCGAGATATTTTTCGATTGTAAATAATACACTTTAACGCATTAAATTTTGTATAAAATTTCATATGCATACATTCTTTTTTTCTTTCTTTTTATTTTGTTTTATTTTATTTTATTTTATTTTATTTTATTTTGTATTTTGTTGACACAGGAATGAAATATTTTCATTTGACCCAGTTTCACTTGTTTAAAATTCTGCAAATTCACTTCAGTCTATAAGTTACGGGATAAATGACAAGAAGAACGAAGCGAAATTTCACACATCAACTAACTTCACCGCCTGAAGCCGGTAATAATTTGCATCAAAGTAGATTCAATTTTTCAACGACAAAATCAATAGATAGTTTTCATTTTTTTTTTTTTTTCATCGCTTCACTGGATTATTCAGTTAGGACGCGAAATGAACACCCGGTAACGCAATAATGTATGATGAACATGACTTATAAATATACATTTTTATCAAAGCAGAAAAGAATGTAGCGGAATATTTTACGGAGCGGCCTTAAAAAAAATTAAAAAAGATTTGGTTATTTATAAACATGGAGCAAATTTTTTGGAGGCCTTAGCCAAGTGTCAATTTCAGTTTTTCACTGAAGCTTTGAAGGTTCAGTTTTTATTGCTAACTAGTGCTCCCCCGTCAAACAGACGGGGTTACAACTGTTGCGAAGTAAAGTTTTGTTTTTAAAAAGTGAGCTTCGACCTCCATTGTTCCTGAAAAATTCATCAAAATCAGTTGGATAGAGGCTCTGTATGTATTGAAAAAAGGTTCGAAAAATCAGGTATAGGGAATTTAACATGGGGAAATTTGTTTTTTCGCTCTCACCGAAAAACGCAAAGAGGCGCCAAAAATTTGTGGCATTAGTAAATGCCGGATAGCTAAAAGGGGGAGCTCAAAGTCCGAAAAATAAATTTTATAACAACCAAAAAATTATATTTCCCATCATTCGGTTCGTAAAACGGATAACATTTTTATTAACAACGACAGAAGTAAATTTAAGTTTAAAAAAAAGTAGGGCTGGTCCGGCGAAGTGAAGAGCTCCCCCGTCAGACAGATGGGTAATATGTTACAACTGTCGCAGAATAGGGAATTTAACATGGGAAAATTAGTTTTTCCGTTCTCACCGGAAAACGGAAAAAGATATCGAAAAATCGAAGAGAACCTGCAAATCTACTCCCACATACCTATCGACCCTGAAAATTTCATCAAAATCGGTCGGGTAGGGGCTCCGTACGTGTTGGACATAGGTTCGAAAAATCAGGTATAGGGAATTTAACATGGGAAAATTAGTTTTTCCGTTCTCACCGGAAAACGGAAAAAGATATCGAAAAATCGAAGAGAACCTGCAAATCTACTCCCACATACCTATCGACCCTGAAAATTTCATCAAAATCGGTCGGGTAGGGGCTCCGTACGTGTTGGAAAAAATCAGGTATAGTAGTGAGGTCGCTTAGCGTCAAAATTCAACGGAATCGTGCAAATTGTGATACCTCAATGAAACTTGGTGGTTAATATGCTCCTATAGGTGGATCATTTTGATATAGAGCCAAAATTTTAGGCCTTGGTTCCGCCGGGGTAGGGCCCCACAGTAAAAAATGAGCGAAATGAGACTTATTTTAAAAACAGCTATACCAACGTCAAGAATATCGTTTTATTATGTTCTTGGATCGTAGAACTCAAAATTTACTGTATGACCCCCCCCCCCCTTCCCCTCCCCAAATAAAATAGGAAAAATCACTTTTTTTTTACTTTAAAGGGTATATCCCTGTTACAGTGGAGAATAGACTCCCACCGGAAAGTCAAGTCGCGGGTTTGACATTCTATTAAGACTTATAAGACATGTTACTCTCCAACTGTTTAGCCCCATAAGTTAAACGCGATAGCAGTGGTGCAAAAAAACTGTATTTTTCATTGATCGTGCATTTATTTTTTATTATGCGATTTATAGATCCGGCAAAAATCATGAAGGTACCCTACCTTACGACCAATATTGTGGGTAGGCTGGACCCCCACTAAGGTCAATGACTTACAGGAGAAGAAAAATTTCAATATGAAATATTGCCACTTTTTTACACTTCCAACAGAGGTGGCACTGCCTTTATAAATAATGGTCTTAAGGTAGATAATACCCTTAGGTCACAGGTTCTTAATACCCTGAGACCATTATTTATAAAGGCATTAAAAAGTGCCACCTCTGTTGGAAGTGTAGAAAAGTGGACAATATTTCGTTTAGGGTCGTCCATATATTACTTAACGCCTGGAGGGAGGGGGGCTCGAAGGAGGTGTTACGCATTATTACGGACGGGGAGGGGGATCGGGACATGTGTTACGTAATTTTAATATTAAAATAATTTGAATTTTATTTTACTCTTTTAAAAAAATTTTCCCGGTTATCATTCAAAATAAACAAATTAAAAATTATAAAAATTTAAAAATTTTTTTTAACTCCTAAAAATGGATTATTTGTCATGAAACTAAAAATTTCTTGACTTCTTTTTTTTCTTGTTGGGGGGGGGGGGTGGAGAACCCGTGCTACGTAGTAACGAAAGGGGGATTACATTTTCGTTACGGGTGTTACAAGGGGGGAGGGGGGCCAAAAAGTGGCATATTTTGCAATACGTAATACATTGACGACCCCTTTTGAAATTTTTCTCCTCCTATAAGTCATTGGCCTTAGTGGGGGTCCAGCCTACCCACAATATTGGTCGTAAGGTAGGGTACCTTCATGATTTTTGCCGGATCTATAAATCGCATAATAAAAAATAAATGCACGATCAATGAAAAAAACAGGTTTTTCGCACCGCTGCTATCACGTTTAACTTATGGGGCTAAACAGTTGGAGAATAACATATCTTATAAGTCTTAATAGAATTAGAGACCCTAAATTAAAAGAGACTGGCAAAAAAAATTGGCGCGAAAAATCGGTGCCCACGGATCATGCGCACTGATATGTTGGAATTTTCGGAATTTTGGCAAAACTGCCGCTGCAAAATGCAGCACAGTAAAAAATGGCGAATGTTTTTGTTTTGCTCTCCATTGGAAAATTAATAAATCCGACTTAATTGGTGGCTTTCAGTAATAGCTGAACAGAATTAAGTGTTTTGTTGTCTTGGTAAGCACTTTCAATGCTTGCGTTCAAAATCCGACTCTTTTTTAAGGAGCTGGTAAACAAAATACGCATTGAATAAACAAAAACAATCGCCATTTTTGACTTTTCTGCAGTTTACACCGGCAATGGAACCGAAAACTTTCAAAAATCAGTGCGCATGATCCGTGGGCACCGCTTTTTCGCGCCAAATTTTTTTGCCAGTCTCTTTTAATTTAGGGTCTCTAAATAGAATGTCAAACCCGCGACTTGACTTTCCGGTGGGAGTCTATTCTCCACTGTAACAGGGATATACCCTTTAAAGTAAAAAAAAAGTGATTTTTTCCTATTTTATTTGGGGAGGGGGAAGGGCGGGGGGTCATACAGTAAATTTTGAGTTCTACGATCCAAGAAACATAATAAAACGATATTCTTGACGTTGGTATAGCTGTTTTTAAAAATAAGTCTCATTTCGCTCATTTTTACTGTGGGGCCTACCCCGGCGGAACCAAGGCCTAAAATTTTGGCTCTATATCAAAAAATGATCCTACCTATAGGAGCATATTAACCACCAAGTTTCATTGAGGTATCACAATTTGCACGATTCCGTTGAATTTTGACGCTAAGCGACCTCACTATAGGGAATTTAACATGGGAAAATTAGTTTTTCCGTTCTCACCGGAAAACGGAAAAAGATATCGAAAAATCGAAGAGAACCTGCAAATCTACTCCCACATACCTATCGACCCTGAAAATTTCATCAAAATCGGTCGGGTAGGGGCTCCGTACGTGTTGGACATAGGTTCGAAAAATCAGGTATAGGGAAAATAACATGGGAAAAATTTGTTTTTCGCTCTCACCGGAAAACGGAAAGAGATATCGAAAAATCGAAAAGAGCCTGCAAATCTACAACTATATACCTATCTTTCCTGAAAATTTCATCAAAATCGGTTGGATAGGGGCTCCGCACTTGTTGGACATCGCTTCTTTTTCTTAGCGTTTTAATATATAAGATTTGTCGACTGTCAAGTTTGAACCTGACAAGCCAGGCATATCATTGTTGAGTTTAAACCTGACGTTGTCAAGTTCGAACCCGGCATTAGCCAGTTCAAACTTAACTTTGAGTTTAGTATTTTCAGGTTCAAACCTGCAACTGTCAAGTTTCAACTTGGCATTTTCAGTTTTAAACTTCGCGGTAAACTAGTGCTGCCCCGTCAGTCAAACAGACGGGTGTAATGTTACAAATTTCGAGAAGTAAAGTTGGTCGGGGAGCTTCGCCCCCCATCGTTCCTGAAATTTTCAATATCAAAATCGGTCGGGTAGGGGCTCCGTACCTGTTAAACATCCCTGATTTTTCTTCGCGTCTTAGTATGTAAGATGCCGGCTGGTCGCAAGTTAGCATTGTCAGGTTCAAACTTGACAGTCGACAAATTGGCAATGATCAATGACTTTTCAGGCCGCCTTGCGTATTTTTTTTTTAATATTTAAAGCATCAATTATTCAAAAATCACACTTGTATTGTCAGTAGTGAAAGTTGCAAAGACCATTACTTTTTTGTCAGTTTTCACGACTACCAATCCAAGCTAACTAACCACAGCAGGTATTTTAAAAATCCCGAAATTTTATGATGATGATTTCTTAAGATGTTTACACAAAAAAAAAGACTGGCATCGGTTCTTGAGAGAGAGGTCAAATACGAAATTTATAAGCTTCATATAAAGTTAAGTTGCTCTTGGGTTTACAAAAATAACAATAATCATTGAGAAAAATTTTGTTCTGTGAAGACGCGGGGGTTTGATTCTCACTTGGCTCAACTACTTGCACGGAGAAAAAAGTTCGGTACCTGTTACTGAACCTGTGACATCTAAACATTTGAGTAGATAATACCGAAAAAATTTAGTAATTATTACTAAGAGTTCGTAATGATTAATAACGTTTAGTAATAATTACCTAATTTTCAGTATTGTCAACTCAAATGTTTAGATGTCACAAGCCCCAACTTAACTTTCAGTAACTGTTACTTAAGTTCGGTTCCTGGAACCGAACTTTTTTTTCCGTGTGGCAAAATTTTTTCTATAAAAGGCGATAGATTTTTTCTTCACAGAAGACGTTGGTTCAATTCCTACTCGGCTCATGTACCCGACGAAATTTTTTCTCAATAAAGTCGTTATTTTTATAAATTAAAAAAAAAGTAGAAAATCAAGATGATTTTGGCTTTTGTAACATTATAAAAGGCGATCGATTTTTTGCTCTTGGGGTTTTGACCTCTTAGCCTCCCCCCCCCCCCCCCCCGTCCGCCAGTTAATCAATACTAATTTTTTTTTCGGTCTATTTTTGTGATTAATGACCAACAAATCGGTCACTGTAAGAAGTTAAAGCCTAAGGTGCTTCAATTTTTTACATGAAATATTCACTTTCATGGTCCAAAATTCTGGAAAGTTCGGGAAATGTTTTTCCAAAGTTTTATCTTTGAATAATTCGGAGTGGAAAAACTACCTTTCCTTCCCACAGACACATGCCCTATGCTTTAAAACCTGCATTAAGCGCCTAACGATTTCGAATGTAGGCATCCCGCATCAAACGGGGGCAATACAAAATCTGACATAATTTTAGTTTTTCCCGTAAAATAAATAAATGAAAACAGGTTTTTACGTGTTTTTGATGTTCCATATTTCAAATTTGATGTCAAAATGATGCAGTCCCAAACAGAAAGAGCAATATGGCGCCGAAAGTAAAATTTTTAAAAGTAAAATTTCTCTGAAATCCTGGATTTTGATAGAAATTCGGAAAATACATAAGTAGGCGAAGTTTGAGCTTGTTGCCCTTGATAATAACAATGAAATTATAAGTCTATATGGGACACTAAATTATAAGCCTCATATATGGGACAACGGTCTTACAGGGTTGAAAGACGAAATTGGCAAACGACGAAATAAAACCAAACCTGAAAAAATTCGTTTTACCCATTTCTTTCCCTTTTCCTTTTTTCCGTGACTTTTCTCACGATTTTATTCTTCTTCATCTCCGTCCATTTCTTCCTTTTTTTTCTCACTTTTAACCTTCCTTATTTTCATATTTTATTTAATTAAGTCAATTTTTTGTCTCTTTTTTGTGAATAATACAGTAGTTTATAATCTTTTTACTCTTTTTCCGAATCGTAAATCGATACCTTTTTTTTTTCTTTTTTTCTTTCTCTTTAAATCCGCTCGTTTTTTTCCCTTTTTCTTTTACTGATAAAACGTTCCCTTGCGTTCTCTGTCATTTTTATTTGGTGTTGATGTTAAATAAGTGTGAAGGTTTTGATATGCTCTCGAGATTTTTCACTTCCCTTCTATTTTTTTCTTTCTTGGAAATAACGTATAAATAAGTAAAGTTTGTACCGGGGATCCATTTTTAAAAAAATTACGTGCCTTTTTTTTTTATTTCTTTTTTCTTTTTTCTCTTTTCAGCATCCGGTATTCAACTTGACGTAAAGGGTCCCATTTTCATACAAGAACCGCAGCACAAAGTTGAATTTTCAAGTCACCTAGGCGGAAAGGTGGATTGCCAGGCATACGGAGTGCCTTTACCATTAATAGAATGGATGCTGACTGACGGAACTCCGGTAAACGACATAAACGACATTCGCATAATTCACTCGAACGGATCACTCATCTTCCCTCCGTTTTCTCCGGAAAAATTTCGCCAAGACGTCCATGCTGCCATATACAGATGCGCCGCTAAAAATCAAGTCGGGACGATTTTGAGCCGTGACGTCATAGTCCGCGCAGGTAAAAATGTCACATTAATTTAGTTTTAAGAGAATTTTCAAGCGTAAAAGGAAAATCTTTTTTTTTTTTTTGGTATGTGTGCTTTTTTTCCCTCTTTTTATTTTTATGATGAGAGTTCATTTTCCCTGTAACGCTATCTTTTAAAACCCCACTAACATTTCACGACAAAAGCATTATATTTTAATAGATGTCATGAAAACCATGAAACATAAAACTGGAGATGTTCGTGCACCCAAGGTAATGATACATAAGAAAACTTTCCAGAGCAAACGGTAAAAATGTTTCCTCGCTTTTTTTCATTTTTCATTTTTTTTTTCCTTTTATTTTTTTCTGCACTAAAAAAATTAATATTTTTTTTTTTTTAAATATATAATTTTAATTTTTTAATTCAAGAAGATTTTCGATGGTATAATTTGAAATTGTAGACGATGTAACTCGATAATTTTCAAGCAACCTTATACTTTGGCAATTACATGAAAATCCGAGATTTAATTTTCCTGTTCGGGACTAAGATTTGCTTTCCGAATCGATTTCGGAATTGAATTCCATAACCCGAAAACAATGAAATAGTCTGGATCGTATATAATTACATGATTTCTAAGGAGGTCAGTATGGAGCACGTAACTATAGAGAGTTTCACAATGCACTGTTTGATATTCTGAGAATTGTCTTGTGCACTGTAAACCGACTCTCTGTGGTTATTAGTTTTACATATTTGCAAAATAATGCTGCATTAAAGCAAAATAAAATAATTATGGTTAGGTTAGGGGTTATTATAACTTTCTTTGGAATCCTTTAATAGTTTTGCTTTGAACATCTCCGCAAAGAGCTCATAAATATGTAAGCTAGCAGTAGTTTTCTTAGTTATAAATAAAAAAAAAGAATACTATTTAATAGTATATTTCACTGCTAGTATCTAAAGCGAGACTTTTTGAGTTCGAAACCGTTTTTGCCGCGTTAAGTGAAGCGAGGTGCGAAAAACGGTAGAGAGCTCAAAATGTCGATATTTAGATTCATAGCTGAGAAACACACCGTAGCAGGGGGTTACTTTTTGCACTTTTTGATAGTTCTTCCACGAAACAGATAAAAAAACTAAATTAAAATCTGTTTATATGAACTTCAAGAGTGGTCCTTTAGCTTTCATACGATACCCTGATATAATATTTATACTTGTTCTAACACGAATAAAAACTTGATTTTACAAAAGGTGTCGTTCTAACAAAAAAGGGGTTACTTTTTACAATCATGGTTATACCTGAATATTTTTAATAATTGAAGAGGATAAGCAAAATTGAGGGAGGCAAGGTTGCACTCACAAAAAAAATAAGAATGAAAATATCTTGTCAAGAAACAACAAACAGCGCACTTGTGCGTTGCCACAAAGCATGTTTGATTTCTTACGAAACGTTGCTGTTTCATTGCAAGACAGAACTTGCTCAAAACATTTCCTTTTTCTGAGTGCAGTGCACCCAAGGTTAGTAAAGAATTCATAGGAAGATATACCATTCTGCTGTATATACTTGATTATTCGGCCAATTTGTCAGTTGATTCGGTCATTCGTCACATGGTCTTCATCTGACATGGCTGTCATCACTCATCAGGCGCACAGTGGTCGCTAGTCAAAAGAAAAGCTTACATAATTTCCATCTCAAGCGTAGGTATAAAAGTTATAAAAAGGATCTGATCGTCAAAAGCTTTGGTCTTCTGTGTAGGTGAAAATCACTTGCCCGTATCGAAAAATTCAAAATGGCGGATATAATATGGCGGATGAAATTTCGAATTTTTGCGCTGATCTTCATAAAACTTTATATCTAGGGGTTTACGGGGTATTTGAATAAGAATCTGATATCAGTTTCTTAAAATTCAAGACAACGAAGTAAATATGGCGACTTTTATCCACACTTTCTGAAGTTTACGGATGTTTGTATAAATTTATATATTTTCAAATTGAAATATTTTAAGCCGTTATGAGTGGTGTTTTGCCCTACTAGGTCTGGCGTATAGAATTCGAAAAAAACGCTGACAGTTTCGAAGTCAGCAAACTCAAAAACCCCTATATACTCATTTTTACGAACATAGGTAAACTTCAGCGAGTGAGAATAAAAGTCGCCATATTAACTTCGCCATATTGAATTTGAAGAAACTGGTATCCGACTCGTATTCAGCTACTCCAAAAACCCCAGATAATCCTTCTGAACTTTTTTTTTTTTTTTTTTTTTTTTTTTGCCGTTACATGAAACAGAATTTTATGAAATTTTGTAGTTTCCATTTTCCTAAAAGGGGCCGAATCGATTTTCGCTTTAAAGGTGAAGTCGTAAAATGGAAACCATTTAAAAATGTCTCTACATTTAATGGGGTTATTTTAAGCGTGTGAGGGTATGCGGTTTAATAGGTTCAGTCGATTTGCGGTCTTCTTAAAACAGAAATTAAAATTCTTTTTACAACTGGTTAGAATAATCTTTCTAATTTTCTTTTAAGTTCCGGACACAATTTTTTTTTTTTCATACTTATAATTTCAAGTACACTAAACTAATCGGGAATCGATAACGCGATAACTTTTCATAATTTCGTTTCCTCAAAACTTTAATTTCTCTTACCTTCAAAACTTTAAATATTTGCTGACATTTTGTTTTCGAAACATAAATTTTAACAAAGATCCTTTTTCTCTCCCCCCCCCCCCTTCCCTCCCCGCCGGAAAAGTAAATTTACCACATTTAAAGGTGTTTTAATTATTTTCGATTCTCGTCTCATCTTTTAGAAAGCATCGAAATTTCCTCTCTGCTCAATCCCATTTTATTTATTATACTTCCCGGGAAAACCTTTTCTTTGCGTTTATTGTTTGCGGAAAGGTTGTACTGAACAAACACACTCTTTAGGAAATAGCATTATTTGTACATGGAAGACATACGGAAACGATACTTTGTTTATACATCCCAGTACTTTAAAAAAAAAAAGATCCTCTCGGAAAATCTCGTAATATTACTTCGATTTCCCATAAAACCGAGGTTTCCCCCTTCCTCCCCCTTCTTTTTTTTCCCCCGAAATAAGATAAAACGTATAACATTGAACCAGTATCATTTTTTACTTCCTTTAACTCGAATTACATAAAAAGGAATGCTTCGACAATCTTGTTTAAGGTCTTGGAAAATGCCGAAAGCTGACAAACGTTTATTTCCTTTGTCCCATTTCCGGTTTCAGTTTTCAGTTTTCCACGAAGGGGTTGAAATTCAAACCGTGTTTTTAGAATTTACAACAGGGAGAACGAACGAAAAAAAAAGCAACAAAAAAGAGGAACTTTTTTTCCATGTCCAGCATAAATCTATCGATGAAACTAATTTGAAAACTGATATTTATTTTATTTTATTTTATTTTATCTTTCTTTCTTTTTCTCTCCTGGAGCTTTTTGTACTTTTGTGTTTATTTTTTTTGTTTTTCGTTTTTGCTTTATTGTTTTTTGTACAGACAGCAAAATTCACCTTTCTTCATTTATGCAAATTTTGAATTTAGCAGCACTTGCTTATTTGTTTCTTTATTTATTTATTTATTATTCTCCTTCCATTTTTTTGCTCGTCTACCTAAGTTCCTAAGTACATATTTGGGGTTATTGAGGTTATTGATTGAGGTAAACCTACAGTAATTTTTTTCTTTTTTTTACGGTGTCTGCACCCAAAAAAAATGCTGATTTAAGTCAAATTTTGCACGACCCTGATGTATGGATCAGATTTTTTTTTTTCTCATGTTTTTAGCAAAATTTGATTGAAAATATGTTCCCTTTCTCTCTTTTACAAATTTTATTCAATAATCGCAAATCCCTTCAGGATAAAGAACAAAAAAAAGTTACTTTTTTGCTTTTGGCCTGTAAATATTATTTAAGAGATAGAAGTTTGGATGAATCATAGCCGCCAATGTTTTAAAAAAATCAAAATTTGGATATTTCTTTTTTTTTTTTTTTTTTTTTTTTTAACGATTACTGTTTTGTTTGTAGCCCTATGTAGAGAATCGTTAATCCTGCCTTTTCAGCGAGAGAGCTTTTCATTTTGAAAAAAATAAAAAGTATTTAATTCCCGCTAAAAAAATTTAATCGTGGAGAGAATTGGAGGGGGGGAATCCAATCCCTGAATTAAAATTCGGCATCGGACTGAAAACGAGCATTGCTTTTATTTGGCGGGGTGTCTGAATTTTTATTTAAAATTTTTACGTAAGCTAAATTTTAAAAACATGATTAGTTAGATAAATTCAGTTTCAGATGATCGAAATAGAAAAATTGGTAGAGGCCCCTATTAGGGTGGCTCATTTTGAAGGTCAATTTTTTAATTTTCGCTTCCTGGGCGAAAAATCATTCATATAAATGTAAAAAGGAGCCTGAGTTTTTTTTAGGTCGAAAAAAAATTTTTTGGCCCAAACCCAGGGGTTTGAAGTTTTTAGGGCCGAAATGGTAATGTTAAACATTTTCACTCAATTTTTGATATTAATAAATTGATTTTTAATCAATTTTTTTAAAAATTGAAAATTCCCAAAAATTTAAAATTTAAATTTTTTATTTTGGAGAACTTATCAAGTTTTGTTCATTTGGGTACTTACATGCGTTGGAAATTCACTTTTTGGCTTTAAAAGTGCGATTTTTTAGAAAAAAAGAGCCGAAAATAAGGAAAAATGGGGTTAACATAGGGTAAAAAATGTTTGGCATTGAAATTACATTTGGAGCATTATTTCTACATATTTTCTACATATTTTGGGCACATTTTGGCTATTTTCGAATTTTAAAAATTTTTTGCCCTTACCCTGTTACAGCCATTCCCGTTTTTCTACTACAACCCTGCCTGGGTGGCCAACGGATCAAAATTTTCGAACCGAATATTTTTTTTAGGAAGCTCAATACGTACTTAATATACCCTATAAAGGACAATTTTTATATGAAATCAATGTTGAATTTCAAAAAATGTGGTTTTTTATCGAAAATTTTCCGTAGATCACGAATCTGAAGTGCGTATTTTTATATCTGGTCCAGTTTTTGAGCTAGGCACCAAAATACGAGTCAAACTGAGGACTTAAATTTAATTAGTACCACGTTTTTTTTTTTTTTTGTCATATTTTGGCTTTTAGCTCAAAAACCGGACCAGGTATAAAAAAACGGTCTTCAGATTCCTGATCTACGGAAAATTTCCGATAAGAAACCATATTTTTTTCGCGGGAAAAAAATCGATTTTTTTCCTCTTACAGCAATTTTTGCAACTTTAAGTTCAAGTCGCCACGCTTTCCAGTCGAGTAAAAAAATTTAAAAAAATTCGGGTTTATCGGTACACCCAGGAAAACCATTTTTGACTGTACACGGTTTGAAATTCGAAAATAGCCAAAATAAGGCACAATCAGTAAAATTAACAATAAGATTAGTTAAAATTACTAACAGTGTTTTATCCGTGAACTATGCTGACGTAATAATTGAAAGGTTTTAATACTGTAACCCCCAGTCGGATTCAAAAGTAGCAAACTAACATTACGGAAAGTCATACGTCACGTCATCATGCCATTTCCATTCCCTTGTTCAAATCTAATGCAGTTCGCTTCCTTCCACCCTTCGATCTTCCTCCCAAGGAACATCATTCCTTATTTTATAACCTTTAAGCTTAATTAAGGATTAGCGAACTGTTTGCTAAACCCTTCCCAAATGGATCGATAGAAAAATAAAAAGACCGAGGAATGGAGAAAGCAAACAATGAAAACCGTCAAGCGTTAAATTTTTATTTTAAGAACTAATCACAACCTTATATATGGATGAAAGTCCGAATAGAAAAAAAAAAAAAAAAGGGTGAAGAAATAAAGTAAAATAAATAGAGATCCCGAAAAAGAAATCGAATTTGAACGGACATTCTGCAAACACTGCCCTTTTCGGGAGAATTTTTCTTATTTTCCGAAAGAAGGAAAAAAATAAGGGATTGGAAGCGATTTATTAGAATTCCCGCACAAATAATAATAAAAAGAAAGTCTTTTTTTTTTTTTCAAACACATACCAGCTTAATTTTTAGTCTTTACAAGTCGGTATTTCATGGCGCGAAAGAAAATGAAAAGTTTCGGAACCGCAAAAGGAATTTACAAGTTTCTTTTTCGAACTATTTTCATTCCCTATACTCTTAAGTTCTTATAAGAGCAGTTATCGCCACCTGCGATTCCGTAAAATGTCGCTCGAGTTTATTTAAATTAAAAGCTTTTTTTTTTTTTTTTTTTTTTTTTTTTTACGCGGGAAAAATAAAATTTTTTTTAAAAGGAAAGATATTTTGTGTTAAATTATCCCGAACGAGCCTTTAACAGCTTATTATAATTATTTTTCTTTTCTTTTTTTTTAAGGGAAAAGGTGATGACTAAAAAAAAAAAAAAAAAAAAAAAATTTTCGCTTGTAAGCTTGTTTGGGAAAATTTATTCTAAAGTTTTATCTTTTTTAATGAGTTTTCTTTTTATCCGTGGATTTCGAGTTTCTGTAAAAAAAAAGAGGATTTTTTTTTTTAAATGCGAACAATAAATTCTTCAAAAACCGGTAAAACGCCAGAAACATTCAACATCAGGAAATTAATTCCGAGTTAATTCTATTAACCTGGAATAAATCGGTTCAAAGTAAATGAGGTAAAACCCTCTGTCACGGTGACTATTCCTTGCGATTTTACAAAATTATGTGACTCCAGAGGACGCTTATTACCGCTGGAAAAGAGCGATTATAAATCACCAATTATTCAAAACCGTGGCGTTTTCCCGTTACTTTCGCGCATTTAATAAGAGTCGTTATTAAACAATTGAATTGTTTTCCCCTCTCCACCCCTCCCCCCTTTTAAAAAGGTCTTTTGGGATTTTAAACGTTTTGCAGCAACAGATTGAGAAATTAGCGCAATTAAAAACCTTTCCCACAAAACATTGCGGCGGCTTCTCTTGTCTGTTTTAATGTTGTCATTTTGGTATGTTAATTATGCACCCTCCCTGTTTTTTTTATTTTGCCCTCTTTTAAAAAAATCGTCGAAAATTTCATTTTTGTTTTTTAAATTGGTTGATTAAGTTAATGCGATTGTCTGCATTGGCTGGTAAACAATTTTATAAAAATCGATTTTGTTTTCCCCGCGATCAAGTTTTAACGTTTAAGAGTGGAATACGATTTGGTAAGAATTTTTTGTCGTTGCCGATTTTTTGTTTTTTGTTGTTTTTGACAAGAAAAAAAAGGGAATGGGATAAAAAAAGGAATTATTTAAGTGAAGCAAATAAATCTGGAAAAGACAGAAGGATCTGTTTGGGATGGTTAATTAATCAAGAGGAAATCCAAAGGAAGGTACAAAGAAAGTTTCGAGAAAATTTAACAACTCGTACCCACGGAGGACTCGAACTCCAGCCCGGGCTCGTCGAGTGCTCCATGGTACGAGCTGTTAAATTGTCTCAAAACTTCCTTAATAACTTCCTCTGGGTGTACTCTACATTACTTAAAGGGTTAAAGCTTTTAGCCGAAAACTCCTTTTCGTATGTATGGTCCGCTAACCCTCGTCTGGGGTGGCAAGCCGAATCGGAAAGACCGAACCGAACCCGGGTTTTCGTCTCAGAAAAAACCGAACCGAACCTTTTACAAAATTTTAATTAAAAAAGCCGAATTCAGATCCGAACCCATTTAAAATGCAAGAAGGGTTCAAACCGAACCGAAAACAAACCCAAGTCTGGAATAAAAAAAAAATCCCGAATCGAAATCGAGTCCAACCGGTTTATAAAAAAATTACCAGACCGAAAACGAAGCCGAATTGCTTAGGAGAAAAACTGAACCGAATCAAGCCAGGTTATTTTTCCAAAAAAAAAAAAAAAAAAAAACCGAATCGAACCGAACCGAAGAACCGAATGGAACTAAAACCATTTTCTTTGTATTTGAAAAAATCCGGATTTTTACCAAATACTCGAACCAAAACCGGGATTTTTTTTTTTCCAAAAACCGAACCGAAACTTGGTATTTGTAAACAAAAAAGCCAGTTTTTAAATGGAAAGCCAAACCAAAACCGGGGGGGATTAAGAAAAAACCGAGCCAAACTGAACCAAAACATGTTTTTTCGTTTAAAAAAACCCGAACCGGATACAAAAACAAAACCGAACAGGATTTATAAAAAAAAACTAAACCAAACCAAACCGAATCCGAACCCAAGTCAGGAATAGAAAAAAACCCGAATCGAAATCGAAACCAATCCGTTTATAAAAAAATTACCAGACCAAAAACGAAGCGGAACCGCTTAGAAGAAAAACCGAACCGAATCAAAACCATGTTATTTTTATAAAAATAATCGAGTCGAACCGAACCGAAGAACCGAATCGAACTAAAACCGTTTCCTTTATATTTAAAAAAAAATCCGGTTTTCTACTTAACACCCGAACCAAAACCGGTATTTTTTTCTACCAAAAACGGAACCGAAACTTGGTATTTGTTAACAAAAAAGTCAGTTTTAAAATGGAAAACCGAACCAAAACTGGGGGATAAACGAAAATCTTAACCTAACTACCTTAGCAGGTTTTTTTCGTTTAAAAAAACCGAACCGAAACGGAACCGAACTGGATTCAAAAACAAAACCGAACCGGATTTATCAAAAAAACCAAACCAAACGGAATCCGAACCCATGCCAGGAACAGAAAAAACCCGAATCGAAATCAAATCCGATCCGTTTATAATAAAATTACCGGACCGAAAACGAAGCCAAACCGCTTAGATGAAAAACCGAACTAAATCAAAACCAGATTATTTTTACAAAAGAAAAGAAAGAAAAATCGAACCGAAGAACCAGACTGAACTGAAACCGTTTTCTTTATATTTAAAAAAGTCCGGTTTTCTATTAAACACTCGAACCAAAACCGGGATTTTTTTTTTACCAAAAACTGAACCGAAACTTGGTATTTGTTAAGGGTGCAAATTCACTATGGAATAATGGACCAATTATACCAACTTGCTATACCGACATGTTTGACAAACGACCGAATTGACTATTGCAGAATTTACTCCTACGCCAAAATTAATGTGGAATGTTGGTACAACATGTTAGTCCAACTTGTTTTACCGACATGTTGGTCCAACATTCCTTCGTGAATTTGCATCTTAACAAAAAAGCCAGCTTTTAAATGGAAAATGGAACCAAAACCGGGGGATTAACGAAAAACCGAATTGAACTTAACCAAAACAGGTTTTTTCGTTTAAAAAAACCTAATCGAAACCGAACTGAACTCGAACCGAACTCGAACCAGAGCACAGTTAATTTCGAAAACCTAAAACCATTTTTGTACCTAAAACGAAGAAGAAAACCAAACCGAAACAAACCGAACCGAACCGTATTCCAAAAATTTTGGATCGGTACCCAAACCAAACCGAACCCTTCCTGGTGGATAAAATTTTAACCGAAACCAAATCGAATTTAACTTTTCAACTTAAAAAGAAACCGAACCGAACCGAACCGAACCGTTTTGATTTTTAAACCGGTTTGCCATCTCTGACCCCCGTTTCTTAGGTTTGTCCTTTAACCCCCTTCCCAATCCCCTCCCTTGTTAAAAAAATACCACGCCTTGCCCAATAGGCAGGGCTGCAATTCCGATTCCGATTGCGATCCCGATTCCGATTCTGATTCTGATTTCAACCAAATTTGATAACTGCAATAACGGTATTTTCGTGCTTTTTAAGTCAATCTGAATCGAAAATATTTTTTTGGATGCCGATTCCGATTCCGAAGATTCGGAACTGTTGTCAGACGAGATTTCGATTCCGATTTCTTCCAAAAAAGCACGGACTCTGATTTCAGTTTTCTTTTGAAATATCGGATTCCGATTTCAATTCCGATTCCGAATAAAAATTAATAGGAATCGCAGCCCTGCCAATAAGATAATTTGCTGGAATGTAACCCCTCGTTCAAAAAGGTATGACTCTATAGCTTTAAGGTACTTCACTCAAAGTACCACAGCCGGGAATATGCGTAAATCTTAAATTTTGATTATCAAAGTCAGCTTAAAGTTTTTAAGTCTTTCATATAATTTTTCATTGTCTATATTTCTTTTGCATCAAAATCTCATTTTTTTTTTCGCAACTCCAAAAATGTTTCCATTTAATATTAATCTACAGGGGCATTAAGTTCGTAGGAATGTTTCAGTCTCCTCGGAATCTCTCTTTCCATCTCTAAGGAGATATGGAAGCAGATGATAAATCTAGAACTTCAACATAAATAATTCATGACTCCGCTCTGGTGGAGCTTCCTGTAGGTATTCCGAATATTTGATCTAAAAATAGTATTATATGATTTATTATCCTTTACTCAACTCGGTGATATCTTTGAGTAAGAGAGAGCTGCATCTTATAAAAAACCTTAAAAAAGAATTTAAGAATAAATTCTTTTTTTTTTTTTTTTTCATTTGTTTGTTTTGAACGGGAAACGATCCGGCTTTTCGTTTTTATTGAAATGTCTAAAGGAATCGGAAAAAAAAGGAAGGAAGGAAAAAGAAAAAGATTTTGACTCGTGGTCAAAGTTTTGACGTTCGTTTTGATCTTGATCGATGGATTTCTTTTTCGAACGGCTCCAGCAAACATTTGGCGAAAAAATTCACATTTAAAAAAAAATTATCAATATAAATTATAATAAAGAATTTTTTCATCCGGACGAAAAAAAATAAATTTTACAAAATTGTTTTTTTCTCGGTTTTAGTAAATGGAACTAAACAGCTCGACCGACTTCTTTCACGCATTTTAATTCATGGGTGGTTAAATCTTGAAACTTTTCCAAATTTCCTCATTCCGCTGGCTCTGTGCTTTTCCTTATTAAAATCGGAATAACCAAATCGTTTTCGGCACAGTATTTTCTTAAATGCATTATACGTTTGTATTACATATTCTATTCCCTTTCGGCTTGAGAATATAAGGTATTCTGATTCTCCGAAAACTTGCTCCCTTAGTAAGTAATTACCATGCTTCATTAATTTCCGAGGGAAATTATTATATTGCGGGAATGATTTGATTCCTCTTAAAAGCTTACTTACACTAACAGGGCTCCCGAGATGTTTGTTTAGGTTTTTGCGAAGTGAAGAAAACTTTAGATGTGATCAAGGTAATATAATTAAGTGCTCAAACCGTGGAAATGATTATTATTTACGAGGAATCTGTACGGTACGTTTAAATTATGGTTGGTAATGCTTTCAAATTATTTACTATTCCAGGTTATTATAATTTCGTTCCCGGAAGGTTGTTCGGCGAAATACCTGTGGGATTAAAGGAACAGCGGCATAGCGAATTAGTAATAAAATCCGGGTATTGTACATAAAAGAATTGGGTGTATTAACTACGGATGTGACCAATTTTAATCGACTGAAAAATTGTAGGTGTATTTTCTTTAGGGTCGAAGAATATCGGGTTTGATTAAGAAAAGGTGCGGAATTGCTTTTTTCTCTCGTTCTTTCATTGATTCTACCTGTGCTTATTTAACTATTATCATCACCGCCACCGCTACCATTGATTGCAAGAGGAAGTAGAAGCACTTCTGTTATTTTGAAACTGGAACGATACCCAAATTTTTCTTGGCGAATAGTCGTGACTGATATAATTATTAGGAATATCAGACACAGGAAAATTCATAAAGAATTGTATGGAGCGAAGTCGAATCGAGGACTTAAACCCCGAACCTTCCGATTATCGGTCAGCTTTTTGATAATGAACATGTTAGGATTAGGGCTGTTCGATATTCGAGTATTTAGCTTGGTTCTAAAATTCGAACTCGGAGCTAAAACTCGGGTTCTGGTCTAACTCGGGTTTACACCCGAACTGCTCGGGTCGGGTATTCTTGATTCCTACCCGAAAAAAGTCGGGTTCGACTCCGGACCCGAAGCTACCCATTGAAAAAAATCATTTATTAAAGAAAAACGATGAAAATTAATATCACGGAAAGATCAGTGGCGACATGATAATTATACCGCAAAAATGAAGATAGAACGGGTAGCTTCGGGTCCAGAGTCGGCCCCAACTTTTTTTGAGTAGGAATCGAAAATAGCCGACCCTAACAGAATCGAAACTGAGGAGTTCGGGTCTAGACCTGAGTTTGACCCGAAGCCGAGTTTTAGACCCGAGCTCGAATTTTAGATCCGGATCCGAGCTAAATACCCGAATATCGAACAGCCCTACTTAAGATGCATGAAGTTGGGTTAATATGGAGGACCAAGAGGTAAAACACATAGACTGATCATTCTGACAAGGTCGCAAACGCTTCCCAAGAAAAAGTGAGTTATAAGTCGAACCAATAAGTTATAAAAACTTGTAACAAGATGAATAAAGAAAAATTACCAACTATGACCGCAAGATACTGATTTTATTTCAATTTGAAACATTAGCCTGATAGCTATTTCGACTTTTAAGTCATCTTCGGAGGCTACAAACTAAAAGAAAATACATTAAAATAACATTGATATTGTGATGCTTAACCTAACCTGGTAAATAGTACTACCTTGACTAGAAAAACAGGTACACTGAGACAAGGACACTGTAACAAGATGATAAAACGTATGATCTTGTTATTAGATTTTAACGTATTGGCCGGATTTTTAACTCATTTTTCTAAGGTTCGCTCGCCATCTGCTCGGAAGTCACCCATACGAAAGATACGGAGTTCAACACGGATAAAACACTATTAGTTATTATTACTAATATTAATGGTAGATGTAATATTATATTAGTAATAACTAATAGTAATGGTTGATGTATAATTACAAATGGCGTTTTATCAGTGAACCACTCAACTCGACTCCGCTTGATACTATTTCTTCTGAATTTTCTTGCTCCTGATATTTCTAATATTTCCATTATTTTTGTTACCACTACCGCTGCTGCTTCTATTGCCAAGCCACTACCACCTACCACTACCACTACCTACCATGGCTGCTAGCCAAAGCCACTGCCACTACCACTACCACTACCAACACTATTTACCGGTTCTCCTTCTGCTTCTACCAACTTCATTACTGCTACTGCTACTGCTGCTACTGCTCTATCTTCACTGTTATGCACGGCAGAAGAAATGGTAATACCAACAGCAATGGGAAATTGCTGCAGTAGTGGGAATGTTATACATGGTTGGTGATACGAATTGCAACACGGGAAAAACATTTCGATTTCTGTTACTGAGTGCTAAGTTTGGTCCTGTGACGTCTAAACATTTGAGTTGATAATATTAAAAATTAGGTAATTATTACTAAGAGTTATTGATCATTACGAACGCATAGTAATAATTACTAAATTTTCGGTATTATCAACTCGAATGTTCAGACGTCACAAGACCCAACTCAACATTGAGTAGGAGGAACCGAACTTTTTTCTCCGTGAACAATGTCCCATTTCTGCAGTTGGTGTTTTTTTCTGTCGCCACTACTACTACTGCTGCTACACTGCTACTTACCACAGGTACGTCTTCTCCTCTTCGGCCTTCTTCCCTGAAACATGATGTACTGTTGCTCAGAAAGTGGCTCATCTTCCTTGCTCTCTACAATCCACTCAATCATTCCTCGCATGGGAAGAAAAATTTTCCATGAATCAGATGCCTTCACCTTGCCTACCCGTGCGAAACTTACCTTCTATCATTCTCATAGAATCCTCTGGCCTCGCAGAATATTTCTTACCCCCGGTTCAAGAGAGACTATTCCATATACCAGCAGTTGTTCCTGATTGTTATATTTCTAGTCCGGCAATCCTTGTGTTGAAGCCTCTCTCCAAACCTTGGTATCATTACTAGCCCAGGGATGGAGGATAACCCCAACAGCCACATCGAAATAGCTCCAGCTCCACTCTCCTATCTTCAATACTTCAATACTTCAATACTTCAATATATTAAAAAATCCGTTGTTAACAGAATGAAAACATAGGATCTTGTCAAAGAACTAAAAAATAGGTTATTTAAAAAAAAAGAGAGAACAAAAAAAAGTCTTAACTCAAAATGTCTTATGTCAATCTCCTAATTGAAGTAGCCTTTATTTTCGAAATGCATATCGCATTTCTGTTTTTGTCAAAACTGCCTAGCGGGTTTAATCATGGCGAAATAATGCCTCTTTCATTGATAGAAAACCCGAAATGAAATCATTCCACATGTGCGTTTGAAAATTATACGTGACAAATATTATGAAACAAAGGAAGGGATATTAGAAAATAAGAAAAGTAATTAAAATAGGGAGGACATAAAATTTCATTTAACGCTCTAGGAAATTCTCGGTATTTGTACAAAACTTACTATGTTGCAGACCCTTAAAATTATGACGAAAACTTTCCGTTAAATTGTTTGCGCTTTTCCTCGCCCATTTTTTTTTATTTCTTTTTCTGTTTTTGTTTTGTTTTATTTCATTTCATTAAATGAACTTTTTGCGCGAGGAATGGCTAATCTCTATTTAAAACTCTTTTTTACCCTCTCTCCTCCCCTCGACTGTATTGACATACATCAAGAGATGAAAACTCGGTTTTCATTAACTCATTTCCACTGATTCTGTGTATTCAATTTTAATCTGCTTATCCGCGGAATCGAAAGCTATAAGGCCCTCCATTCACTTTTTGGATTTTAGCCCAGGGTTTGTTTATACTTTCAAGCATGAAACGTGTTAATGTCGAATTTAGGTTAGGATGATGGGGGATCATAAGGGTTTTTCGCAATGCGATCTTTATATTTAAACCCCCGTGATTTTAATTTATAGTTTGGTCGCCGAAATAAAATTACCCCTTCCGCTCGGATGTGTAAACATCCGTGTCGTGGCGATTGAAATTTTGCCTTTTCTCATCAGGAGGAACTGGTTCCTCTTCCATTAATTTTATAATGGGATTTAACTTTGTTGGTATTTTAGAAATGAGGTCTGGCAACGTCGCATGATCAGCTGATTTAAGGGCAGTCCAAGTATTGCGTAAGCATGTTTAGGGTGGGGGAGAGGGTATGACAAATGCTTACGATTGCTTACGAAGAGGAGGGGGGAGGGGGGTTGAAAATCTTACGTTAGAATGGTGTAGAAATAAAAAATGCCTAAAATTAATAAATGTTGCAAATAAAAAGGCGAATAATTTTGAATCATCAAATTTAAAAAAAAATAATAAAATAAATGAATTTTAAAAAAATAAATAAATAAACAAATAAATAAATAAATAAAATGACTTTTTTTGTGCATTGGGGAGCGTTCAAGTATTACGTAAGACCGGAAGGGGGGAGGGGGTGCAAGAAATTCTTACGATTTCTTACGGGGAGGGGGAGGGGAGGGGAGGGGAGTCCGGAAAATCTTACGTAAAAATTTTTATTATTACTTAGGGAGCGTTCAAGTATTACGTAAGACCGAAAGGGGGGGGGGGGGTACTCGAAATTCTTACTATTTCTTACTTGGGGGAGGGGGGGGGGGGAGTTTGGCTTACGTAAGAATTTCCATTATAACTTATTGTTCAGAATTTTTTTTAAATTTAAAAAAATTAAGTTGTTTTTATTTTTTTTGAATGTCTGAAGTAGAAAAATTGAGAATTTTTTTTTTTAATTTTAAGAAATTAAAAATTTATTTTGTGATGAGATTCTGTGCCAATTATAGCCATCTTTAGGGATATGAGTACGGACTATAAATCTAGATTTAAGAAAAATATTACTGCAATTTAAAATGGACATTTAAAAAAAAGGGGAGGGGGTCCGCGAAAATCTTACGTAACATAATAGGGGGGTCAAGGAAATCTTATTAATTCTTACGAAGGGGGGGGGGAGGGGGTCCAAAAAACCTTTAAAAAATTCTTACGTAATACTAGAACGTTCCCTTATTGTCCAAAAAATTAATTCAAATTTAATATAAAAAATGGACAGCCTTCCATTTGCCACCTTCTGAAAAAAAAAAGATTACTCTAATTTTAAGAACAAATATTTTTTTGAAATGCTGCAAGAAATTTTTAAAATTGGCGGTAAAAAAAAGAGGGAGGGGGTCAAAGAAATCTTACTAAATCTTACGATAGGAGGGGAGGGGGTCGGAAAATCCGAAAAAAAAGTCTTACGTATTACTTGAACGTTCCCTTGGTGTATTACATGTTGCCTAACTATCAGATTGCCAGATGTGGCATTAAAAGTACAATAAATTCTTTAAATTTTTTTTAATGCTATTTTCTTTTTTTTCTTCTTTAATTGCTCCATAATTTAATTTCGAATATCAAATAAAAAATTAAAAAACTACCGTTCAGGCAACATAAAAACCTAGAAAATTTTAAAAAATAAAAAATCTTACGTAATATTAGAGGGGGGGGGGGGTTAAAATGGGTTTTAAAAATTCTTACGTAATATGTGGACGGCCCATTACAAAACTCTGTGATAATGGCGTCCGAATAAAGCTGCGTAAAGCATTAAGGTATTTTATTGATTTACTATTTAAGTAATCCTGCGGTGTTCTGCGTGTAACCCAACACCCTCAAAAATTGTTTGTAGTGAAGCTCTGCTACTTACAAAAGGAAAATGTGAAAAAGGCTCCTGGTTTTTAAAGTGCACTGGGAACATAATTCTCGACGGTTCATGATTCCTGTTTTAGTTTCCAAAAAAAAAAAAAAAAAAAAAAAAAAAAAACGAGTTTTAAAAAAAGAGATGAAAAATAATTTCTGAGAATTGGAAACGAGCGAGGAGATTTTACATCTTATAATTAAATTTTATGGAAAGCAACGAATGTAATTATATGATAATTTGACAAAATGAAACATCTACCCTTTAAACGTGAGGCGTGTTGACTAATGGGTAACGGTAATTACCTCAATTAAATAACATTTAACTTGGTTTCTTCTAGTTGTCAGCCAGAAGTACGACGTTCAGGTGTTCGATGAATACGTAATTAACGGGAACACTGCCGTTTTGCGCTGCCAGGTACCGAGCTACATATCAGATTATGTCCTCATTACATCGTGGATTCAGGACGACACCGTACACATTTATCCTACGACCGATTCAGGTGAGAGATTTTTTTATTTTGATTTATTTAGTTTTTAATATTTTTGATTGGCCGAACAAAAAATATTCATTTTTGGCCATTATATGGGCTTTTTGGAAATTTCAAGGTTCAATTTGATACCTCACGATGCCGTTCAAAAAATCTGAAAAAAATTCAGGGTTGATACTCTACCTAAAAAGAAACTTTTCCCGATATAGGAGTTTTGAAATTCCAAAAACGTTTATTTTCGAACCACCCTACTCTACATATCATCCGTTTCGGAGTCGATCTTGCTCGATAACTCGCCAACGTCATGATTCCTGTGCCCCATAACCTTACCTATTTTAAAATAAAATGTACCATTTTTTCATTAATAAAAATGATTTTGCTATCGGCATTAAAAAAAAAAAAAAATCGTCTGCTAACTTTTAGAAAATAGGGTATCAGTTTCCAATGTTTGAACAATGAAAAATTTTCATTAAATGGTTTCCATTCGCTTTTGTATCTTATCGGAAAAATCAGCCATCCAGATTAATCGTCACTCCTCGAAACCCGAAATTCCCAAGCGCTTAATTCATTCTCCGCTCTTCGGGTTTTAAACAATTCACGAGATTTTAAGGACGAAATTCACCATCACCGCAGCCGCCGACGCTGCCGCTACCGCTGTTGCTGTTGCTGTCGTTGCCCTCGCTATACTACATCACTCGTCGCCGTGCATAAGCCTGGGAGTAGTTAAATTAAGAAATTAATGAACCCCCGGGTTTAAGTTTCTGATCCCCTCGAGAAAGGAAACGTTTAAACCACATTTAATCGAATCAGTCGACGAGGTTCGTTTAATTCGGAAGGAAAAGACTTTTCGGGAAGGAGAAAACAAAAGTTGCCATCCACGGAATACATTTTCCCGTGGTCACGAGAGGAGAGAAGAGAAAATCTTTCGAGTGTAACTCCCTGTGGGGGCGGAAAACTAAAAAGCTGGTGCGAAGTAGACGCGCTGTCGGTCTTTGCGGTTTTTCGTTAATGAACTTTTTGAGGATTTTGTCAATAAATATTTCCACGAAATGACATGATTTTTTTTTTTTTTTTTAATATATTTTTTATTTTATTTTATTCTGTTCTATTCGAACCGATGTTATCATTGAAAATAAAGTTTTGTGAGATATGATCTTAATTAACGATGAAATGGTGGACGCAGGCTCCGGTTAATTGGTGGAATAACGTCCGCGAATATTTATTTTTCGACATCTCCGGCATTTGAATTTCTAATGAATATTATATGTTTAGCTGGAAGTGACCCGACTGACAGATAAACTATTGATTATAACTGGTGTCGAATTAGCATTGGCACGGCCTTCGGGGCCGGTTTTGTTATAAATATGTACAAGAGAAATTCATCCTCTCTTTCTCTCTCCCAATTTTCGCCGCATGTATTACAATGCTGTTTTACGGGATGAAAAGAATACGAAAACGCGAGTTTTCCGGGACGAATAAAAGGAACGCAATAAATTTCGTTGCTCGCGTAAACGGACTTCGCAAAAGACAATAAAAGGCAAGCGGGGGGGGGGGGGGGGGGGATAAGACGCAAAAGGACCAAATTTTAAAGGTTAAAACTATGCGGTTTACCAAAGTTATACAATCCCCCTCCCCAAAGGAGAGTTATTACATTCTATGTTGCAAATATTTAATGAGAACCGAACAAATATTTATTCGTGAATAAAAAGGGATGAGTCTTGTAAGATGGGACTAAAAAGCTCGAAATGAAACAGCTGCGAGAGAAATGAAACTGGCATCACGTGGAAAGATGTATAATAGGGAAGGCTGTTTGGGAAAAGGGAATGGGGGAACAAGAATAAGAAATGCGGAAGGATTACCTAATAAGAAATGAACGTTGGGTTTTGTGCATTTATTTTAAATGCTTAATAATTTTCCAAGGGATTTTGATCTTTGAACAAAACTCTTAATTTGAGTGTTTTGTAATTCATATAATTGTGCGGTACTCGTACAATATAGTTTTTGAAAATAAGATGAAATCATACGAATCTGGTAACCTTTTTTTGTGTAAAGTAAGGAACCGTAACTGATAGTCAGATCCAAAAAGTTTGAAATGATGGATTCAATCATAATTGGAGATATGGTAATTTCTACGAAGCGAATAGTTCAGCAACAAATTTTCAAAATCTTAATTTTTTTGTTTCTTTAACCTAACAAAATTTTTTTTTTTTTTATTTTGGTAAAACCTTTCTCTGTTATAACGGACACGTCATCGTCGGGACCGGAACATTTTATGCGTTATAACCGAGTTTACATTATAACTAAGTTTGATTTTTTTTTAGAAGTAAAAAACGTTTTTGTCAATAGGGTGCAAATTCATACCGAACACGTTAGGGGCCGTTCAAGTATTACGTAAGCATTTTGGGGGAGGGGAGTTCAAATTGACCAAAATCATGCTTACGTAATACTGTCGACTCTCTCTATAACGTCATCGTTATAACGAAAACCCCTGTAGTACGTAAAAATTGGCACGGTCCGGCCGAATTCCCATATAACTCCATGTATTTCCACTCCGCTTCATACGTAACGCCACTCCCTGCAGCAGGTAACAAAATTTTCGATTTTTGAAGAGAAATATGCCATTTTGAGAGCGAAAATTACCATTTTTACATGTTAAAACGGGGGAAAAAAATAAAAATTATTTATTTTTATAAAGAAAAGAAAAATGACGTCATATGTTTTTTATTCATATTCAACCGCAAAAATATTTTTAACGCGTGATAGTTAAAACTGTAGTATTTTGTATCGAAAATTACACTTTTGAATCAAAAGTTTATTTTGATCTGTTTTATTTTTTTTAATTTTTTTTAATTTTTATTTTTTTTATTTATTTATTTTTTTTTTAATTTTTACAAATATAAAAATTCAAGGCAGGCTCTCCAAAACAGATTTACTGTGCGTAGGGGCAGCCTGGTAGAAGTTAATTTAGTTTAGGGCAGCCTGGTATTTAGTTTACCGGTAGCTTTTCAAAATGACAAAATTAAATCTTAATTAAAATTAATCATTAAAATCATTTGAAAGTTTGGAAAAATTAATAAATTTTTTTTTATGAATTTTTTTTTTTTTTTTTTTTTTTTTTTTTTCTAGAAAAAAATTCCACTTTATGTCAACATCGGTTTTTACGTAACTCTCTGTAGTACGTAAAAATCTGTTCGGTCCTTGCGTTTACGCTATAGAGAGAGTCGACTGTACTTGAATGGCCCCTTAGTTACTGTGGGCCGAAAATCACGAATTTTGAAATTGAATATGAACGGGTTCTTTTGGCAACACTATTAGCCCTAATTTTTTTCAGATTTTTTAAAGGTCATCTTAAGGTCGCGCAATGACCTTGAAGTTTTTGAAAATCTCAGATTAGGTCAAAAAATTAGAATTTTCTTGCGGTGAAAAAAGTATCATTTCGTATCTCAAATTTTGCGTAGATTACGAATAGGAAGTCGAAAATTAATTATTGTGTAAGTACAGTTTTTAAGCTAAAAGCAAAAAAATTCGAAAAAATTCCAGTATTTAAAAAATTGGCCTAAAGCTCAAAAACCGTGCAATTGAAGTAGTTTCGGACTTCGCAATATTTCCCATATAATCGTAATCTACGCAATATTTCCGTCAGAAAACAATACTTTTTTCAGCAAGAAAAAAAAAATCTTAGTATTTTTTTACCGTCATATGGACTTTTCAAAACCTTTCAGGGTCATTGCGCGTTAAATGCGCGACCTCAAGTTTACCTTTAAAAAATCTGAAAAAAATTAGGGTTAATAGTGTTGCAATGCAAAAGGCACCCATTCCACTATCAGCAGTTTTCAAATTCCAAATTCTTGATTTTCAGCCCTCCCTAATGTTGGTCTTGGGTAAAAGTGCCGAACATGTCGGATAAACATTTTCGCCCAACATTTTCTTGAATATTAAGGGGCTAAAACCCTTAACGGGAAACCGCCCCGGCTTGCCTTTCAAGGTCGGAAAATTTCCATAAGGATGAAAAAATCTATCATTTTATATTCTTAAAAAGACATATATTTTCTATCAGAAAATTTTCGCAGATCACGAACCTGAACTCCATTTTTTTTTTGGTCCAGTTTTTGACCAATAAAAGACACCCTAGTGAACATTTTCGACGTGAAATTGCTCCCTGAAAGAGCCAGAAAGGTCGAACAAATTTTTTTTAAAGGTCCTACTGTCCATTCTCTCTCGTTCTGAAAATTGGAAATATTAATTGAGCATTTCAGTTAAATGTCATTTCAAGATATTCCTAAAGTTTTGTTTCATAATTTCCCAAATAAAAAAATTAGGACACAGCCAATGTCACATATCCTCTTTTTATTTATTTTTTTTATTTTATCCTCTTTTTATTTTTCTTTGTAAAAAAAAAAAAAAAAAAAATCTGCAGGATGTTTTTAATTAATAACGCCATGACCTTTTTGTGGCATTATTGAAACGATTTCACTTATTGATCATTTTCATTCTTTTCTCCGGAATATTATACGGTAGAGTAATACTCCGATGGAGCCATCCACCGGGAAATCGCGTTTAGCCGCAATATTTTCGGAAAAGTGATGCGGTCATACGTTTGTTTATTTACATTAAAATTTGTTTTGTTTTATTTATTTATTTATTTATTTATTTATTTATTTTAATTTTTTTTTTCAGGCGGAAAATACGCTGTTTTAAAAACCGGGGAGCTTTACGTATTCAATGCGGGACCTTTGGACGGTTATAAAAGTTATTCATGCAGGACCGTTAATAAACTTACAGAGGAGACTCATTCGAGTACATATCCAGCGAGAATAATGATTACAAGTGAGTTGATTTTTTTCTCGATTTATTTAAAAATGATCCATTTGGCTAGGATAGTGTAATACGTCTGTACCTCATAGAGCCAAAAAGTTAAAAAAGTTAAAAATTACACGAGAAATAAAATAAGCAAGAATTTTTGAGGTTTGATGATTTAGGCGAAGTTCTTCGCAACCCTTACGGTTATAGTCCCACTATAACTACCTGCATGTTTTTTTTTTTAGTTCTTGGTGTCCAAAGCACCAAGACAACCGGACAACCACGACAAAACCATCATAGTGCGCCCTACGACGTAGTCCTACAACAAAAAATTTGGAGAAATAATTTTAGATTGTCAAAAATATAATTAAGAAATCACCATTAAAAATTTCGACTTCCTCCCTTTTTATCTAGCTTTTTTTTAAAACATTTTTGTTGATTTTCCAGGAGTGGAAGAAGACAGACTTGTTCAGCCGAGAGCGACAGTCGACAAACATACGACGAAACACGTGAAAATTGGCGAAGATGTTCATCTCCCATGCGTCGCTCAAGGGCATCCAGCTCCATCCTATAGGTAAAAAAATTTTTTATTTTTTTTTTTTTTTATTTTACCTTATTTTATATTTTCCTTTTATATTATTTATTTGTTTTTTTTTTCTTTTTCTTCGAAGCCTCGGAAACGTTATAATCTGATACTGGATGAAATTAAAATAAATAAAACCTTCCTATCTCTCTTTTTTTATTCGAGAAAAAAAAAAATATCAATACGATCAGGGATTCGAGATTTTCTAAACTTGTTTGGAAAATATCAAAACAAAAGGAAAAACGTTCTTTCATAAAAAACATTTTGATAAATGAATCCGATTATATTCCGAATTTTCTCGAAAGCATTTCTTCTCCTCCCTTCCTCCCGGACGTCATATTGTTCAATTAATCGTATAATTGGAAAGTTT
This sequence comes from Liposcelis bostrychophila, assembly GCA_037577465.1. Lineage (NCBI taxonomy): Eukaryota > Metazoa > Arthropoda > Insecta > Psocodea > Liposcelididae > Liposcelis > Liposcelis bostrychophila. Next base: position 12,650,237 of record CM075212.1, read on the forward strand.
CGTTCGTAAAAACACATTTCTTTTGTTTTTTTTCGAAGAGGCGCTTTTTTTTTTTTTTTTTCAAAATGATCCAGATTCTATTCAATATTTTTAATGTTTCATCCCCTTCAGGGTGAATAAATAATCACAATAAAAATTCTTTAAAACAATGCGCGTCAAATAAATCAAGGAACTTTTTTTTCTCCCAAGGTTTCATCCCTCTTTTCTTGTTTCTTTTTCGCCATATCGAAGTCATTACGGAGATCTTATATCGAATTTTATATTACTCTTTGCTCTTTCACGGCGGTTTTGCCCGCCCGTGAATTCATTGTAATACATTTTCCTTTATATGTATGTGGTATTTTTTCGTTTTTCCTTTCCTTCTTTTTTTTTACGAGTATTTTTCATTTTTATTATTCTTTTACATATGTTGTATTTGTTTAGGAAAAACATAAAAATGGTTCAAAATTTTTTTTTTCTTTCCCCATTTCTTTCTCTCATCCTTTTTTTTTAGGATCTTTCTCCATTTATTGTGATTATCCTTCGGAGCTGTAGAAAAATTAATGTTTTGTAGTGGGGAATTTATCAAATGAGATAGGAGAAATGCTCTATTATAATAAATGGCTGTTTTGGGATTTTTTCTTCTTTAGATGAATGTTGTGATATGGAGGAATCCGAAAGCAGTTAGATATAAATATCTTTTATATATTAAATACTGTACCGAAATATATCTAACAACCGAGCGTTGTTCGCAATTGGGAACGTTGGATAGTGATGGTTAATGCCCAGGGGATAGTTTTCCCCGTCTTTCAGGATTTTAGCGACGTGATCCTCTTGTAAGCCAGACTTATGACCATATCGTTTCCGCGGTCCGACAAAAGGCAATTGAAATATGATGTCATCATATCGGGACCCCAGTTCCAAGTATTAAAAATTGGTTATGCCAGGATGTTCGTGATCAAAATAAGTGAAGCACTTTTCATTATTCGTGCATCGAAAACATCTTATTTCAAGTCCCGCTGGGGAACAAAAAAGGTTAAGGTAAAGCACTCGTGTTTTTTAAGGCAATTTTATATATCAATTATATATAATTGATGTATAATTAAATTACATTTAATTAATTAACGAGAATAACTCTATATGTGTGGTGCCTAGGTACGACGCACTCTAGAGTGTGTGGTGCCTAGGTAGGAAGCACTCTAGAGTGTGTGGTGTTTAGGTAGTAATTACTCTAGAGTGTGTGGTGCCTAGGTAGGAAGCACTCTAGAGTTTGTGGTGCCTCGGTAAGAATAACTCTATAGAGTTTGTGGTGCCTAGGCACGACGCACTCTAGAGTATGTGGTGCCTAGGTAGGAATAACTGTATGGGAGCGTTCAAGTATTACGTAAGACCGAAAGGGGTCGAATAGGTTCGAAATTCTTACGAAAGGGCTCGAAATTCTTACGATTTCTTACTTGGGGGAGGGGGGAGTTTGGCAAATCTTACGTAAGAATTTCCATTATATCTTATTGTTCCGAATTTTTTTCAAATTTCAAAAAATTTACTCCCTCTGTCCGGAAATAATGTGTGTGTTTCTAACTTTTAATTCCCATTTCGTAGGCTTTTGATTTTTGACGGAAGTGATGGTACTACATAACTCACCCACCCGAACACTTTTTCACACCACCCCCCCATCCCCCCCCCCCCGGGGTCCCCCCCTTAGAAAAAAAAATTCATGAAAAAATGAAAAAAATCGATAATTTGAATTAATTTCGCCACGCTTCTGAAGCGAAGGCAAAAAATTTGAATGTGACCGGGAATGAGAGAGTACATGACCCTAAACAAGAATCCACCATGAGAAAATTTTTTGCATTACTCGAAACCCCCCAAAAAAATTTGGGGTCTTGACTACCCGGTAAAGGGGGTGAATTTTTTAAAACCTATCAAACGGCCACAAAAATTTGGCCACGGGGGTTTTCGGGGTCGCCAATTTCAAATCTGAGGTCGGTTTTTGAAAATTCAAGATGGCGGATCCAATATGGCGGACTTATGTTAGAAACCTTGACATTTTCCCACGAAAATTCGTGTTCGGGAGGATATCGGGGTCGCTGATTTCAAATCTGGGATCGGTTTCCACAAATTCAAGATGGCGGATCCAATATGGCGGACATATGTTAAAATAATTGACTTTTTCCCAGGAAAGTTCCTGTTCGGGGGTATATGAGGGTCGCTGATTTCAAATCTGGGGTCAACTTTCAAAAATTCAAGATGGCGGATCCAATATGGCGGACTTATGTTAAAAACATTGACTTTTAGGCACGAAAATTCGTGTTCGGGGGTATATCAGGGTCGCTGATTTCAAATTTTAGGTTCAAATTAACTGTTTTCTTCCAGTTCCAACCATTCTTTTTCTTTCCGTCATCAAAAACCGAATCTTTTACGAAACATTGTGGTCTCGCGTTATGCCGCTGAACTAAAATTTTTTACGAACATTTTGTAAAGAAAACAGTTAATTTGAACCTAAAATTTGAAATCAGCGACCCTGATATACCCCCGAACACGAATTTTCGTGCCAAAAAGTCAATGTTTTTAACATAAGTCCGTCATATTGGATCCGCCATCTTGAATTTTTGAAAGTTGACCCCAGATTTGAAATTAGCGACCCTCATATACCCCCGAACAGGAACTTTCCTGGGAAAAAGTCAATTATTTTAACATATGTCCGCCATATTGGATCCGCCATCTTGAATTTGTGGAAACCGATCCCAGATTTGAAATCAGCGACCCCGATATCCTCCCGAACACGAATTTTCGTGGGAAAATGTCAAGGTTTCTAACATAAGTCCGCCATATTGGATCCGCCATCTTGAATTTTCAAAAACCGACCTCAGATTTGAAATTGGCGACCCCGAAAACCCCCGTGGCCAAATTTTTGTGGCCGTTTGATAGGTTTTAAAAAATTCACCCCCTTTACCGGGTAGTCAAGACCCCAAATTTTTTTGGGGGGTTTCGAGTAATGTAAAAAATCTTCTCATGGTGGATTCTTGTTTAGGGTCATGTACTCTCTCATTCCCGGTCACATTCAAATTTTTTGCCTTCGCTTCAGAAGCGTGGCGAAATTAATTCAAATTATCGATTTTTTTCATTTTTTCATGAATTTTTTTTTCTAAGGGGGGGACCCCGGGGGGGGATGGGGGGGTGGTGTGAAAAAGTGTTCGGGTGGGTGAGTTATGTGGTACCATCACTTCCGTCAAAAATCAAAAGCCTACGAAATGGGAATTAAAAGTTAGAAACACACACATTATTTCCGGACAGAGGGAGTATTTTTTATGCTTTGGTTTCAAATTTGGAAGATCGAAAAAACGTACAAAAGTTTCAAATTTTCGAAAATGTAACAGACACCTTCTTTAAGAAGGCAGCATCTCCTTCAAGTTTGTCTCAAATATTTTGAAAGAAAACGCTCACAACTTTTTGTTTTTGTCTTGATTTTTTCAACTTTTTTGGATTTGTCACTTTGATGAGAAAAACAATTCACCTTCCCCAAAATGCTCATTTCAACACTATGGATATTCCTAAAAGTGGTGGCATTAAACTCCGTATAACAAACCCAAATACCATTCATCTAAACTTTCTAAAATTAATCCTCCATTATTTTTAATTAAATGTTAGGAAGAAAAAAAAAAGGAAATAGACCGAAATACTTTGGAAAGTTGACTGTCGTAAAAAGAAAAACTGTAACGCTATTTCTATGTCAGGTTTTCCTTTAAAAGTTTTTCCTTTGAAGTGAATTTAAGATGAGAAACGCGACGCAACAATTTTTTTTTTCTCTTCGCATAAAAAAAAAGAAAAAAAAAATTGTCAAAAGATATTTTTTAATATGCCCCGCGTAAATTTAATACGAAAAATCCTGTTTGCTCCTATAAAATCATTTTGCTTTTATCGTATTTACTATACAGGATATTTTACGCATTTTAAAGCATCAATTTTTCGTCAAAAAAAAAAGGATCAGATTTTTTTTATTTAATTCCGCAAAAAACCTCATAAAAAAATTTCCCATCTATTCGCGGATCGGGAAGTATAAAAATGATAAAGAAAAATTTATCGCCGCCGTTCACAACCCTCCGTCGTCGATTTTAAGGCAATATTTTCTTCTTCAGTTTTTTTTTTTTTTTTTTTTTTTTTTTTGCGTTGAGTCATTAAATTTTCTAAAGGACTACTTGCAAAATAATTTGAAAGAAACTAAATTTAAGCTTATTTATTTATTTATTTATTTATTATTTATTTACTTATTTATTTATTTACTTTCTTCAAGCACTGGTACTGCAGGAAAAAAAAATTAGTAATCACAAACATGCTTACGTAATTTATGGACGAGCCCAGAACAGTACACCATAACGTACCTTAAAGTCTTCGGGGGAAAAAAATTCCCCCCCCCCCCCCCCAACTTCACGGTTCAAAAAAATAGAGCTTAAAAAGTAAAGTCATTTCATTTTATTCTTTATTATGATCGGTGATTATAGGGTAAACCCCGCGAACGGAGCGTCCTAATTCTCCAGGAAGTCCCTACAGTACTCTTCGAAATCCCAGATTAATGTATGATATTCCACGTATTAAAGCAAGCTTTTTATCTTTAAGTTGATGCTCTCCTCATCGTTCTGGGAAATCGGGATAATTTGTCATTTATCCCTCGCGATTTTCATTTTTTTCCCTTGTAGATCCTAATTTTTTTTTTTTTCTTTTTTTTTTTTTTTTAAAGGTGGTTTAAGGAAGACGAAGAGCAGCTGGCCCCGATCACGCTCAACGAAAGGATTTCGGAGATAGCTCAAGGACTTTTGCATATCTCTAAAATTAAGTTAGAAGATCAGGGGAAGTATTTATGTTGGGCAAACAATTCAGCCGGGGAAGAAACGGTTCAAGTCAACTTAATTGTAACCGGTAAGTTTCCTTTTTGTTTGGTAATTATTTTAAACATTTTCCAAGGTGGGGTAGAGAAGGAAAGGGTATAAAATCAGGTTTAATAGTTTAACGGAGGAAATTAACATTTTCCCGGAATTAACGACGAGACATTGTTTTCCGGGAAATAGTTTACAAATGAGATTTTATACAAAAGGGCTTATCACGCGTTTAATGAATTTTATGAATCTTTTTCGATGAATGAATTTTCCCGGTATTAAAATGGCGGAAAGATTTTCGTTTACAAAAGAATTCGCTTCTGCCGAAACAGTTTTTTTTTTTTTATTAAACCAAGAAATGACATTTAGAAATTTTAGAAGCTCTTCCGGTTTTAGTAATATTAAATTTTCCAAATATGTTTCGGAGCTTTTTTAAATTAACAAAAGATAAAAATCGGAGCAAAACAGATTGTAAACAAATGGAATCTGATCTTTTTCCCCCGTGCAGTCTTCATATAAAAATAATCGGTACCGTAAAATGGGGTGATGTTGAAAGACAATTCCAAAATACCGGTACATTTCGGATATTTTGGACCGAATAATATTTAAATTTTTAAATTTTTTAACATGGATCCTACTATTCGTTTAATTGAGAATTGATTGAAATATGAAAATTTTAAAGTTTTATCAGGAATCTAGTATCTACTAGATGACCGCAATAATCCTTTTTACTGAGGTATGGGATGAAGTTGCAGGAAAGTTATTAGTATTCGTTAGGGTGGCCCAAAAAAAATCGGCCATCTCTGATTTTCGTTCCCTAGCAAAAAATGGGTTCTTTAGGGTCTTGGAACACTTGTGATTTTTTTTCAGATTTTTAAAAAAATTTTTAGAGGTGGCGCCCGAATTTTTTATGTTTTTTTTACTTTTCGCACTTTTATTTGATCAAATTTCAAAAATTCGCGGGAAAAAAATTTCATGACATAAAAAATTGATCTTTTCAGGGTATAATACTTATGTATGTATGTATTCAGAAAAAATTTGATTTTGCCGAAAAATGAGACCTTATGGGTGTTATATGGCTTATTTCGGCGAAAACGGGTTTTTTTATATCTGGCCAGCCCCAAAAGTTAAAAAAATTTCGAGATAGCCAAAATGACCCAAAATAATGTAGATTCATCGCCTTTAATCAAATTTTTGGAGAAAATTTATTTTGCGTAGATATGGACGATTTTAGGTTAAAAAATAATATTTTTCAAAATTTAAAAAATTTGTTTATTATTTTATGGTGTCCCAATTTTGATTCTACACCTCAAAATCGATTCTACTAGCTCCAGATACCTTCTCCAATTTTTTTCAGATTTTTAGAAAATGTATAGGGGTCGCTACCAGCCTTTATAGGTTTTTCTCGAAAAATGGCTTATGCTAAAAGTGTGATTTTTTTGACCGCAAAATAAAAGTCGGTCTTTTTGAAATCTGAGAAACTACTTTATGTTTTTTGACCCGCAGAATCCGAAAATGACCATAAAAATTACGTACGGTTGCGGGAAAAACCCGATATCTCCACATTAATTGATAAGTAATGATAATTGTTAAAATTGGTAATTGGTATGGAGATATCGGGTTTTTCCCGCAACCGTACGTAATTTTTATGGTCATTTTCGGATTCTGCGGGTCAAAAAACATAAAGTAGTTTCTCAGATTTCAAAAAGACCGACTTTTATTTTGCGGTCAAAAAAATCACACTTTTAGCATAAGCCATTTTTCGAGAAAAACCTATAAAGGCTGGTAGCGACCCCTATACATTTTCTAAAAATCTGAAAAAAATTGGAGAAGGTATCTGGAGCTAGTAGAATCGATTTTGAGGTGTAGAATCAAAATTGGGACACCATAAAATAATAAACAAATTTTTTAAATTTTGAAAAATATTATTTTTTAACCTAAAATCGTCCATATCTACGCAAAATAAATTTTCTCCAAAAATTTGATTAAAGGCGATGAATCTACATTATTTTGGGTCATTTTGGCTATCTCGAAATTTTTTTAACTTTTGGGGCTGGCCAGATATAAAAAAACCCGTTTTCGCCGAAATAAGCCATATAACACCCATAAGGTCTCATTTTTCGGCAAAATCAAATTTTTTCTGAATACATACATACATAAGTATTATACCCTGAAAAGATCAATTTTTTATGTCATGAAATTTTTTTCCCGCGAATTTTTGAAATTTGATCAAATAAAAGTGCGAAAAGTAAAAAAAACATAAAAAATTCGGGCGCCACCTCTAAAAATTTTTTTAAAAATCTGAAAAAAAATCACAAGTGTTCCAAGACCCTAAAGAACCCATTTTTTGCTAGGGAACGAAAATCAGAGATGGCCGATTTTTTTTGGGCCACCCTAGTATTCGTTTTTACAGTTTTTAAAAATTTGAAATTTACGGAGCTAGCAGTGGTTAAGCAAACTTGTATTTTATAAAATAAATTCAACTGATAAAATAATTAATTATGATTTTATTAGAAGTTAATTATATAGCCTTTCAATTTCACCCCATTCAATGCTATTTTTTTATAACCTCTTTTTTTGTAATTAAAATGAACTAAAAATATTTTTTTGACGTAGGACTGCGTCTTTGGGCTCGATCCTGGGGAAATCTGTCTGTCCGGGAGGGATCTGTCGCGATGTTCGCACCTAAAATTAATATTTATATTTAAATTTTAACTTCGAAAATTTTAAATAGTATTTTAACTAATTCCTAAGATTTTCCTCGTTCCCGATATTTAGAATTGAATATAGGATTTCTTGGGTCCAATGGAACTCGAAATTTAATTAAAAGTCAATCGCCGACGTTTCGGTTTATTGTATACAAACCATTTTCAAGGCTACAACAGAAATTATTTTTCCAAAATTAAATTAACAATAATAACACATTGCACAAATTGATACTTAACCATATCTCTCTCACCTCTGACTAATTCTTGGACATAATTAAACAAGCATGACTAGAAAATCTGAAATGACTGGGTCTACACAACTCTTTCTTATACCTACGTTGACAATTAAAATAAAAATATACATCCTGTGGTGTTATATTAATTAAAACATTGTTAAGATTTATAAAACATAAAATCATATGGCCATTTGATAATTTTATTAAGTAGCAGACGAAAACATCACGCGATGACAAAGATCAAAGATAACGGGTTAATCATCAATACAAATATGTCACTTATTCAACACGTTTCTATATAAGGCGCTATAAGTTTTGTAGTCAGTTTGTACATTTAAAGAATTATTATAATTTTTCATCATATTAGCAGTCTCCAAAAATAAACGTTTTTCTAAGATTGATCCTTTTTCTAGGATTTTGACAGAGTCCCATTTTATTTTGTGCCCCGTTTCAACGATATGTTGGGATAATCCCGTTTTTTGGGTTTTATTACGAACATCATATTGGTGTTGTTTAATCCTTGTTTGTAAATATTGCTTAGTTTGCCCTACATATTTCTTATTACAGTCACATTCTAATTCATACACCACATTCGACTGGTATTCAAGGGGAACTGGATCTTTTATTTTATCAAAGAATTGGCTGGTTGTTTTTGTGTTATAAAACGCTAACTTAACCCCATTTTCTTTAAACGAGTTTCTCAATTTTGGGGCTAACTTCTTATGGTACGGTACACGTATAAATTTCTTATCATCATTTAATATGTTAGGATTAATCTGGGGAGTTTGTTTGTTGTTATGGTTGTAGAACACTCTGTTTATAACATTAGTGGGATAACTGGGCAGGAGTCACTCTAGAGTGTGTGGTGCCTAGGCAGGAATCACTCTAGAGTGTGTGGTGCCTAGGCAGGAATCACTCCTAGAGTGCGTGGTGCCTAGGCGGGAATCACTCCTAGAGTGCGTGGTGCCTAGGCGCGGATCACTCTAGAGTGTGTGGTGCCTAGGCGGGAATCACTCCTAGAGTGCGTAGTGCCTAGGCGGGGATCACTCTAGAGTGTGTGGTGCCTAGGCGGGGATCACTCTAGAGTGTGTGGTGCCTAGGTAGGAATCACTCTAGAGTGTGTGGTGCCTAGGCAGGAAGCACTCTAGAGTGTGTGGTGCCTAGGCAGGAAGCACTCTAGAGTGTGTGGTGCCTAGGTAGGAATCACTCCTCGAGTGTGTGGTGCCTAGGCAGGAAGCACTCTAGAGTGTGTGGTGCCTAGGCAGGAAGCACTCTAGAATGTGTGGTGCCTAGGTAGGAATCACTCTAGAGTGTGTAGTGCCTAGGCAAGACGTACTCTAGAGTGTGTGGTGCCTAGGTAGGAATCACTCCTAGAGTGCGTGGTGCCTAGGCAGGAATCACTCTAGAGCAGGAATGTGTAGTGCCTAGGCAGGAATGTGTAGTGCCTAGGCAGGAATCACTCCTAGAGTGTGTGGTGCCTAGGCAGGAATCACTCTAGAGTGTGTGGTGCCTAGGTAGGAATCACTCTAGAGTGTGTGGTGCCTAGGTAGGAATCACTCCTAGAGTGCGTGGTGCCTAGGCAGGAATCACTCTAGAGTGTGTGGTGCCTAGGTAGGAATCACTCCTAGAGTGTGGGGTGCCTAGGTAGGAATCACTCTAGAGTGTGGGGTGCCTAGGTAGAAATCACTCTAGAGTGTGTGGTGCCTAGGCAGGAATCACTCCTAGAGTGTGTGGTGCCTAGGCAAGAAGTACTCTACAGTGTGTGGTGCCTAGGTAAGAATCACTCTAGAGTGTGGGGTGCTTAGGTTGAAAGCAGTCTAAAGGGTGAGGTGTCTAGGTAGGAAGCACTCCTAGAGTTTTGCGGTACGTAGGTAAGAATCACTCTAGAGTCTGCGCTAGCTAGGTATCAAAATCTCTACTTCGTAATATATAGTGTTTCTACCTGAAAGTAGCGGCAGGTAGAAACCCTTTAATCATTAAGAAAAAGATTGCTTAATTTTTTTGAGAAATAAATTTAGACCCCATAGATGTAGTCTACGTAGGGATATGCCCCCATATCCCAGTATGATTTTTTACATTAATACTCTGAGATTAATTTTTTTTACAACATTTTTACAGAATTTTCACTCGTTTTTTGACGCATGTAGGAAATGAAATAAACAGCCTTTTAGCCCCAAGAAAAGGTGTGTTATAAAATTGAGTCATTCTTCTTTCTTCTTCGAGCTTCTTTCTTCTTCGAGCTTCTTTCTTCTTGGGTCTTTGTCGAGTTTATCTATTTATAACTCGTTACAAAATTTTTGTAACAAAAATTATTTTCAGTTTTTTTCTAATTTTTTTTATTTTCTTCTAACGCTTCCCGAATTTTTATACTCTGCTTTTCTTTATTTTTGAGCTTTTGTCAAATTAAAAATTGAAGAAAAAAACCGAAAATTCGGAAAATTCTGGAAAATGTTATAAGTCAAATTAATTGACAAGTTAAGAACCATATTTCCGCTCTTAAAAATCTGGTGAAAAGGGATGCAGTGGTTAATGGCGGCTGGTAAGTCGGCCATAAGGCTTGGGTTCTATTCTAAAAAAAAAATTATTGCAATTTTTTTCCCCTTTTTTTTCTTAAGAAAAATGTTTTAAAAAAAGCCTATAAAGTCCCCATATCCTAATTATAATGCAATTCAAGCATGAAATTAATATATTGCTTAGTTAAAAATTTTCGTTATTAAAATTTATAAATAGTTATAAAATTTTATAATCGACCAAGACGTTATACAGTTATAAAAGCCACCCCACTACTTTACCCCACCTTGGGGTGAAGTCCCAAGAAAAAGTGCGTTATAAAATTTTATAACTGCATAACGTCTTGGTGGATTATAAAATTTTATAACTTCACCCCATCTTGGGGTGAAGTTGAAAGAAAAGGTTTTTAATTTTTTTTTTTTTTTTTTTTTGAGCTTTCTAAAAGGTCAAAAAATTGAATTTTTCCAAGATTAAAACTTCTTGCGGAGATTCAGATTTAAAAAAAAAATTGTTAATAAAGATTTTATGAGCAAGTAAACTCAAAAACCTATTAACTTCACCCCACTTTACGGTATATTCTGTAATGATAGATTCGTTTTCACCAATTAGAAGTTTTAACGGAAAATATAATTATTATCTTCCTACGATATTTTTTATTTATAAAACAAAAAAAAAAGAAAAGAATGACTGGATAAGCTTTTTCAACCATCATTCAATTTTTTTTTTTTATAACATTTCGAAATTACACTGATTAATGTATTCATAAAACTTTTGGTTGTAGATGTCAAATGCACGTTCTGAAAAGAAAAAAAAAGAAAATGTAAAAAAGATTTTTTTTAAAAAGAAGCTGATTCGACTTGAATTGAAGATGAATTAATAAAGACTAAAAAGAAAAGAAGCATGGAAGGAGGAAAATTTTTTTAAATTTTTTTTTGTTTTTTCTTTGCTTTCAGCTCCTTTATCTGTCCATATTCAACCACCTGTCCAAACAGTCGACGTCGGTAAAGAAGCCATTTTCATGTGTACATACGGAGGATTCCCTGTTACCCGAGTGGTTTGGTATCACAACGGGAAAGCCTTATTTAAAAGCGGAAGGCACAATTTTATGTCGTCGCCGGAGCGGCTTTTCATAAAACCCATACAAAAGGAAGATCACGGGATGTACCAGTGTTTTATTAATAATGAATGGGACATGGCTCAGTCGACCGCTGAGCTTCAATTAGGAGGTTAGTCTCGAATTTTACTCTCGGGGCCCTTTACCTTTTTCACTTTAAATTATTTTCATTATCCTTGACTCTTTTAAAATTTTATATCCCTTTTTCTTACTTTTCCTTTTCCTTTTTTTTTTCCCCACCTCCCTTAAAAAGGGATTGTGTAACCGACACCGAACAAAAACGTAAAATAAAAATCGTCTTATGTTTTTCTTTTTGTTTTTAAAGAATTTCCTTTCGAATTACCCCGAAACAATTTTTAACTACTCCATTTAAGCTAAATGTAGCGAACTTTCCTTTTTAGATCGTTGATAACAAACTGAAGAGGAAAAAAAAAACATGGGAAAATATCCTTTTCTTTTTGCGTTTTTAATACGAGATGTAATAAAGTATAAATGAATACTTTTTACCTTTTTATATCTTTCCTTTTTTTTGCGGTTTTTAGCTCAAAGAAACATTTTTCCATTTTTTTTTTTTAATGGAAGAGATGCAGTATGTTGTAATTGGTTTTTTTTTTCTTTGAGTTTTCCCCATGTCGGAATATAAAAGTTGTCCGTCTTTATGAATACAGAAACATGTTTTTTTTTTAAATCATTTAGAATTTTTTTGGTACCCACGGTTGCCTTAGAGCTAGATTATTGTCAAGTACATTTTCCGGAAAAAAAATCTTTTCTCATATTCTGTATTGTATTTTTTTTTTCTTTTGCAGATGCTAGCCCAGAGCTTCTCAGTTGGTTTCCAGAGCAAACTCTTCAGCCAGGACCGCCTCTTTCACTGAAATGTAGCGCTACCGGGAATCCGCCTCCGCAGTTTGTATGGAGCCTTGATGGCTTTCCTATTCCCGACAGCACTAGGTTTGTAGATTGTGTAACATCTTTTCTTTTTCATTTTCCTTTATTTCACTTAATTTAGTTCTACGGATTTCCCGTTCTAGTATTACAAAATTTCTTGTAAATTTTCAAGAAACTTAACTTTTACAAGAAAGTTGCTAAAGCTAAGATTTAAAAATTTATTGAAATTTTATTTAACAGGTAGTAAATTAATTATTTTTATTTGCATAGTACGGGAAAAAGAGTTTATTACTTGAGTGGCCCTGCCCTGCCCTGCTTCTCTTCATTTTTTTTCTTTCTGGTTTTTTGAGTATCAAATTTGAGCTTTATTTTCGATAACTTTTGCTTTTTTTAACTCTTTTTTTATCGACTTTGAGATTTAAACAGGACAAAAACCGTTTTTTCGGTAAAAAAAAGGGACCATTTTGACCCAAAATCGATGCCTAGAACATATGATCTAGGCATAGATTTGATGATAAAAAGTTAAAAAAATTCCGATGTGACACCTCCGAAAGTCAGAGCCACAATGAAGGTAGGAACCTGAATCAAGAGAGCTCTTGGATGCGTCATAATGCGTCATCATGCGGAAGATGTTGAGCAGACAGGCATACCCCGCAAAATCCAATATGGCGGTTCAAAAATTTTAGCTGTAAATTTTTCTGGATCTAACATTTAATTTGACTAAATGTTAAATTTAATTTCCGTAATTTTTTTTTGACTTACGACTATGTCTTCGAGCTCGGTCCTAGGGAAATCTGCCTGTCCGGGTTCTGTCCGGGTGTCGCACTGTTCGCATCAAAAATTAATGTTTAATCATTTTAATACTAAAATTTTAACTTCGGAAATTAAAAAATTAAAAATCCCGATGTGACTCCTCCGAAAAGCAGAGCCACAATGAAGGTAGGAACCTGAATCTAGAGAGCTCTTGGATATGTCAAAAATTCGACTAAAATTTGAACTTAAAAAATTTTAAATAATACCTATTTTAATTTTTTTTTTTTTTGGCCTAGCAATATTAGGGCAGTACCCCAAAGACGTAGTCCTACGTAGGGATATGCCCCCATATCCCAGTATGATTTTTTTAGTTAGCTTTAGATTGCAATAAAATTTGACAAAAAAAAAAAAAAAAAACTTAACTTTTATAAAACTTTCCCTGCTATTTCCATCATTATCTCATGAGCTTATACGTTAACACAATTTTCTTTAAAATCCCTTTTTTCCCCTACTTTTTGAATTACAAGTAATTGCCGAGCCTCTGCTTTAAAATCCCATTTTATTTTTCAGATTTATGGTCGGCCAATATGTTACAATCAATGACGATGTAATCAGTCACGTAAATATCTCCAGCATCAAGGAAGAAGACGGCGGAGAATACACATGCACTGCCAAAAACTCCATATCTAACGTCTCATATAGCGCTAGAATCAACGTATACGGTAAGGAGAGATCCTATATTCGATTTCGAACTATTGTATTCTCGTGAAAACAGGAAAGACCGCATCAGAGTTAGAGTAATTAAAAATTTACGACTGTTTTAATAAACCATTATAAAACCTTTTTGCAATCTGCCATTGTTATATTAACTGCATTAGTTTTAATATTTTACAGGGAGACCATTTATACGGGATATGCCGAAGGTAAACGCAGTCGCCGGGGGTGATTTGGTAATTAAATGCCCCGTAGCTGGTTATCCGATAGAATCCATTACGTGGGAACAAGGTTAGTAGACGTTATAACTTTACAATCCGTTTTACCTTATTGCTTCTGCTGCAATAATCCCCCCCTTAAATTTGATTTTCCAGGTGGCGCTTTGCTTCCGGTTAACAGAAGGCAAAGGGTTTACGCTAACGGGACTTTGATTATCGAGCAAGTTCAAAAGCAAACGGACGCGGGGACGTATACCTGTCAAGCGAGGAACAAACAAAAAATGTCGGATAGGAGAGACGTGGAGGTCCACGTTTTGGTCCCGCCGAAAATCCTTCCGATGCAATCCATGAATAACGTCCTTCGGGAGGGGATGAGAGCGGCGATCACGTGCCAAACGATCGAAGGAGATTTGCCTTTTAAATTCCGTTGGGAAAAAAACGGGCAGCCGGTCAGCCCTTCGCAAATTCGGAGGCCGGATGAATATTCATCGTCCCTTGTTATTGATAACATATCGACGAAACATACGGGGAACTATACCTGCTACGCGGAAAATGTAGCGGGAGTAGAATCATTTACCGTGCCTTTGACTGTTAATGGTAAAAAATATTTCTTTGCTTTTGATTTTTCGACGTAGGGCTACGTCTTAGGGCGCACCATGGTGGTTTTGTCGTGGTTGTCCGGTTGTCTTGGTGTTTTGAACGCCGAACATAAAAAAAACGAATATTTATCAAAAATTCTTGATGATCCTTAAAAATTTTTGAAAATTTTCAGTAAACTTATAATACATTTTTTTACAAAATATTGAAAATTTTTGACTAATTTTTAGAAAGCTTTTTAGATTTTGATGATTTTGGATAAAAAAATTACTGAAAAAGGGGGCCACGCGGACTATTTTTAGGGCTTGGAGGATTTAGGGGGATCATTAAAATTTTTTGAAACGAACATTTCGATGACTGTTGATTATTGAAAAAATTTATTAAAAATTTTATTGAAAAAAACCTTTTTTTTAAAACATTTTTTGAATTTTATTAAACATTTTTGCTAAAAATTCTTAAAATTTTAATTTTTTTTTATTAAAAATTTTCATAATGTTTTGTGAAAAAGGTGGCTCTATTTCAAAACCCTGACGTTTTAATTCAAAACACCGATCGCTGATTTGAAACGTCAGCTTTATGATTTCGGTTTTATTTTTTTTAAATTGAATCATTTTAAATGCATTTCAGTTTCGTTATTTTGAAAATAAAGCGAAGTTATGAATTATTGCAATTTTCAAAACCTCGAAGAAATCGGGGATTTGCAAATTTTAATTTTAATTTTTTTAATGATTAATAAAATAAATTTAATCTTGAAAATCCACGAAAATTGAAAAATAACTTGAATCTCGAAACTTGTTTTCCTTTATTTTCTAGATTTCCGAACTTTTCGTGGATTTTCAGGATTAAAGTTATTTTTTTTAGTAATTTTACAAAAATTAAAATTAAAATTATTTTCCAACAAAGCCGTATAAATTGCGTTTAAGCGCAAGGGGGTGTAATTCTCTCAGTTGGAGGACTTTTCGGCATATTAGTTATTTAATTAAAATTAAATTAAAATTAAAATTTGCAAATCCCCGATTTCTTCGAGGTTTTGAAAATTGCAATAATTCATAATTTCGCTTCATTTTCAAAACCACAAAATCGAAATGAATTTAAAATTATTTAATTTAAAAATAATATATACCGAAATCATAACCCTCAAATAACCTAAAGAGCCTAATTCAAAACCCCGATGGGGGTTTTGAAACATCAGGGTTTTGCCAGGTTCCCAAAAAGGTCATCGACATTTTTTGAAACGAAGATTTTGATCATTTTTGATAAAATTTTATTGAAAGAGGGGGCCACGTGGACTAATATCAGGGCTTGGAGGATTTAGGGGGATCATTAATATTTTTTGAAACGAAAATTTCGATAATTTTTGATTATTGAAAAAATTTATTTAGACTTTTATTGAATTTTTTTTTTTTTTTTTTTTTTTTGTTTTTGAAAAGGAAATCTTTGATAAAATTTTAGATAAATTTTTTTTAACATCAAAGATTCTAGATGTAGTGCTACGTAGGGATATGCCTCATATCCCCTGACTGTTTTTAAATCTGGAATTTTATTTTATTTTATTTATTTATTACTTTTTTCTTTTTTTTTTCAATTTTTTAGTTCCTCCAAAATGGCAGGTAGAACCAAGTAATGCTAACGCAGCTGCCGGGCAAGATATTATGCTCGATTGTCAAGCAGTCGGTTATCCTATTCCTACTATCATGTGGAGAAAATCCATAGGTATGCCTGACAAAGGAGCACATTTCAATTTGTTCATCTTATAATTATTTGTCCTTATTTTTTTTATTTTAGGTGGGGATTTAGGAGAGTACAAAGATTTTCTGTTTGAGCCGAATGTAAAGTTCTTCCAAAACAACGGATCCCTCAAATTCGTTAAAATCACCAAAGAAAACGAAGGACATTATTTATGCGAAGCAAAAAACGAAGTTGGATCAGGAGTTAGTAAATTAATTTTTTTAAAAGTTAACGGTAAGAGTTGTTTTTGTCCAAAATTTCAATACCGATTAAAAAAAAAAAAAAAAATTAAAATTATTAATCAGAGCTTTTAATTTTTATACGACAGTGCCTGCGCATTTTAGGCAAAAATTTAAGCAAGTTCAAGTTGTCAAAGGGGATGAAGCTCATATGCAGTGCACGGCATTAGGAGATACGCCAATCGAAATCGTTTGGAAAATGAATGGGCAAAAAATTTACGAAGAAAAAGATCCAAGGTAATTTTTAAACTCCTTAACATTGTAAGCTGACCAAATCGTTATAACCCCACAGCTAGATCTGACTTTCGATTCTTAATTTTTTTTTAGGTACATGATCAGGGATCAACCGTTAGACGAAGGGATGGTCTCCGAATTAGGTATTTCCCACACTTACCGTCAAGACACAGGTGTGCTAACCTGCTACGCCAGCAATGCCTTCGGTCAAGACGAAATGAAAATTCAGCTCATCGTGCAAGAAGTCCCCGAAGTTCCTAAAAACATTAGAGTAAACGACCAACAAAGTAGATCCATCCAAGTCTCCTGGACGCAACCGTACGCAGGGAACAGCGTCATTACGAAGTATATAGTCCAGTATAAACTCGTAGCCAACGATTGGGAAAAGCACCCGGATAAAGTTATAGTCCCTGGAAGTACCACGATGGCAACGATACAACATTTAGTTCCGGCTAATTCGTACCACATTCGTATCATTGCCGAAAATATATTGGGAAAGAGCGAGCCTAGCGAAGTCATACAAGTTACCACTCAAGAAGAAGCCCCGAGTGGTCCCCCGACCGAAATTTATGCAGAGCCGAAAAGTTCGACGGAAATCAAAATAAGTTGGAAAGCTCCTCAAAGAGAATTGTGGAATGGAAATCTTTTAGGATATTATGTCGGTTATCAAGAGCATCCGGCGGGATATTCTCCGTCGTATACTTCCCCCGCGACGACTTTATCTGATAATTATAACGTTAAAACGGTTGAAGTTGGAGTGCAATATGGTGGAGAGACGATTATATCTAATCTGAATAAATTTTCGACGTATTCAGTGGTAATTCAAGCTTATAATAGTATGGGAACTGGGCCTCCGTCTAGTCCGACTGTTGTACGCACGAAAGAAGATGGTAAGAAAATTTAAAAAAAAAAAAAAAAAATTAGAAATGAAGTGCGACGAAAATTAGTAAACTTGAATGTTTTTTTTTTTAAATAGTTCCGACTAGCCCTCCTGAAAATGTTCGCTGTAATTCGATGTCGTCTCAAAGTTTGGAAGTTATATGGGAACCTCCTATTCCTGATGGACAACATGGAATATTACTAGGTTACAAAGTTTCATACCAACCTACGGATGAGTGGTATGGTAAGTGTAAAGATCAAAACAAATATGAAGTACAATAGAAAAATAATAGTGCCAAAATAATTTTTTTTTTTTTTTTTTTTTTTTTTTTGTAGAAGATGAGAAGCAAGAAACGAAAGTAACAACTTCATTATCAACTACAGTTTCCGGATTATTTAAATATGCAAATTATAACATCACCGTTTTAGCCTTTACATCAGCAGGGGATGGTGCCCGCAGCACTGCTATATTTTGTAGGACTGATGAAGATGGTAATGCCGTATTTTCGGAATTTATGGCTGCGAATAAATCTATAATCTTATTTGTTGAACCCCAATGATTTTATTGTACTGCACTTTAGGGCGAGTACCCGTATGAGGTTTTTCACGGCAAACTAAATCCGCTGGGAGGCTATCTTGTCAAAGTGGCTGCCGGCTTCGGTTTGGTTAATAAATGACTGAAGATGATAAGGTAGTATTTAACAACCAATCCGAAACCGGTCGCCGCCATTTTACCAGGCCAGGATAGCAGTCCACAACCCTTAAGGTGGGAGTTCAGGCTTTTTCCCGTGCAAGAAAAGATATAAGTACATAAAGCCTAGTACAAAAGTTAAAGATGGGTGTAAGATTTTATTACCAACTTTTGAAAAATTTTAATTCAAATGTAAAAACTGCGAAATAGAATGTTACTTGGCAAAATTTTCGTTTTTTAGGCTATTTGTTTACATTTCAGAAGGCGCTTTGTTTTGATAAGTTAATTTTTTTTAAATTAATTGTTCTGATAAATTAAAAACTAAAAAGCGATCTTCTAATTTTGTTAACTATTAATGATCTTTGACACACAGAATTTGTAACCTAAGTTTTTTTTTTAAATTCTCTGCATTAATACTATTAGTTTTTAAGAAACAAGGCCTTTTAAAAAGTAAACACCCACAAGATTCCATATTAAAATGCTATTTTTATAATGCTTACAACGTCCTTCTGAGGGTGTCAAAAAATCTGAAATAATTTCATAGAGTTGCACTGTCCCTAAAAGTCCTTTTTTCTAAAGTTTGACTCAATTCTCTGCATGCGCCAAACCTTGAACTCCCACCTTTCATTTTCCTTATAAATCCTTGTAAGTATGAGAGGATGCGGGGTGGTCTATGAAATCTTAAGCGTTATTGAATCTTCATAAGAAATTGCCTAAATATGCTTATAGAAAAGGGAGAGGGGGGGGGGGGGGTGGTGAAATCCTCCATGATTTTTCATATTTAATAAATGTACAGGCCGTCAGGCGCGACAGAAACCACGTCGGTCAGATTCGAAATAGTCAGCAAAGATGTTTCAAAAACATATGAGTATTTAATCGATTTTTGGAAGGACATAAAAGCATTGCTGATAATTTTGCACTATTTTGTGTTATGAAAAAAAAAAGAATCGTGAAAATGTTAAATTTAACGCCTAGGAGAGAGCAAAGGCACTGCGATAGGTGCTACCCCTTTGTTTTCTTCGTCTGCGGTCACAATAGAAACGTTCTAGTATTACGTAAGACTTTTTTCGAGTTTTTTGGACCCCCCCCCCCTTTGTAAGAATCAGTAAGGTTTTCGCGGAACCCCCCCCTTTTCTTTTTAACGTCAATTTTAAATTGGAGTAATATTTTTAGATTTATAGTTCATACTCATATTTCTGATAATGGCTACAATTGTCACAAAATCTTATCAAAAATTAATTTTTATTTTTTAAAATTTTTTAAAACAATTTTCAATTTTTCTATTTTAGACATTCGAAAAAAAAATTAAAACAACTTAATTTTTTGAAATAAAAAAAAAAAATAAATAATCTGAACAGTAAGTTATAATGGAAATTCTGACATAAGATTTGCCAAACTCCCTCCACCCCCAAGTAAGAAACCGTAAGAATTTCGAGTATCCCATCCCCCTGCCCCCACTTTCGGCCTTACGTAATACTTGAACGCTCCCATATCAACTCTTTCATGAATATTCGACTTTAATCGATTATCTCTTTATTTTCAGTGCCTTCACCTCCAAGTGATATCAAAGCAGCAATCAGTTCACCTACTAAAATATTAGTGTCCTGGCTACCTCCCCGTCATAGGAATGGGATTTTAACGTCGTACACTTTTTACATGAGTTTAATCGAAGATGGCAAAGAGGTATGACATTGAAAGTACTTATTTCTTTTGATTTTTTTTTATCAGCTGTAACGAATTCTTAACTCCTTTTTTTTTTTTTACTCAGGAAGGAACACACAAAAGAATTTTATCGCCGGAAAGTGAATCCCACGAAACCGTTCGTCTTCAGGAAAGAGCCACCTACCAATTTTGGCTTTCCGCTTCTACCAGAGTGGGGGAAGGTGAAAGTTCCAAAGTCGTAACGATATCCCCTTCCAGTAAAGTGCCAGCTAGAATAATGTCGTTCAGCCGGAATATTATAACACCATGGAAGCAAAATTTAAATTTAACTTGCAAAAAAGTTGGAATACCGGTGCCTCCGACTGTTTGGAAATTTCAAGACAAGGTGCTAGAAGTAAATGGCCGTCGTCAGGTAAGCATACGAACGTCCAAAATAAAAAAAAAAAGTATGCTATTCAATATTGCTAGAATCACATTTTGGTGATCTTCCAATCGGACGTGGAAAACGATTTTATGGTTTTCTCTTGAATTTGAGGTAGCAAATGATACCACTCTTCATATTTATAACACTAGCATGTTTAATACTATTACACGTTTTTCTTTGGCTTTGAAAATCAATTAAATTTTAATGGTTTTTTTTTCAGACTCATAAAGACGGGTCGTTGATACTTAAGGATGTCCAGAAATCAGATCAGGGAAATTACTCATGTAGCGTGGAAAATACTTACGGCAGAGATGAAATTATTTATAGCATAATTGTAAAAGGTGAGTATCTTTCTTCTTAGTTACTCCGATTTGCGAGCACAGTTTCTTTCTAAAATATTTTTATATTTCAAAACGAATTTAATATTTTAATAAAAATTTTATTTTAGTTCCTCCGGATCGACCGAAATTACAGGTAACAAGTGCCACGAGCGATAGTCTTCATCTAGAATGGGAAGTAGACGAATCGAACGGGAACGGGATTTTAGGTTATTCAATTAATTACAAAAGAGACCACGGAGATTGGGAAGAGCTCCAAGTGGGTGCCAAAATTTATTCTTATTTACTGCAAAATTTATGGTGCGCAACCAGGTATCAGCTTTACATGACCGCTTATAACAAAGTTGGTACCGGATTACCGTGTGATATAGTCAATGCTTTTACCAAAGGATCTGGTAAGTCGTTCGAATTTTTCTTGAAAAAAAAAAAGTGAAAGAAGCATTTGCATTAGGCTAAAATTTTGTTGCAGTTCCAATCAAACCAAAAGCGAATCAGATCTTAACGGTAAATTCAACGTCAGCTTCGATTTGGGTGGATTCCTGGTTAGACGGAGGCTGCCCCATTATGTATTTCATAATTGAATATCAGACTGCGGATCAATCTGTTTGGTCATTGGCTTCGAATAACGTTCAGCCGAATGATAGGGTGTACGTCCTTAACGACTTACAGTCGGCTACTAAATATAATTTGAAAGTAACGGCTCATAATAATGCCGGTTCTACAGTGGCTGTGTATAATTTCACTACGCTTACTCTAGCAGGAGGTAAGTGGTTCAAAAATACGAGCCGAGAAGAAGTTATGAGCCATTAATGCTTTAGTCATTAAGGTTTTTTTTATTATTTATTATTATGTTTAGCTTATGAACAATTTAACTTTGTAATCAAATTCGGGGGAGGGGGGCAAAACTTAATTGAAAATTTTCACAAGTTTACAAAACTAATCGGACAACACGATTTTCAGGTTGTTTCTGTTCCTTATACGAACGAAAAGGTCATTAAAAATATTTTTTAGCTTTTTTACATTTATTTCCCCTCCAAAAAAATTTTTTCTGGCGGTAATTCGTTTTTAAAGTTAATTAAGCAAAAAATTTTATAAAAATTATTTTTCAAATAAACTTTTAGTCGGTTTATGTAAAAGTCTCTTGTCATGTCTATGGTCTCATTATGAAGCCTAGAGGTGGTGCTAAATCAAAAATCCGCTTACATTTTATGCACTTCTTCGCGCCTAAGTTTTGCCCTAAAATAATTTTTTCTGGGCCACTGTGGAATTAGGGCGGGTCGAAAAACCTGAATTTTTGAATTTGAAAACGCCTGATATGGGAATAGATGCCTTTTTATAATACTATTAACCCTAATTTTTTTCAGATTTTTTAAACGACATTTTTAGGTGCCGCAATGGCCTTGAAATTTCCAAAAGGCCCATTTGAGGACCAAAAATGAAGTTTTTTTTTTCGCATAAAAGACCGTCGGTTCCTATCGGAAATTTTCCGTAGATTACGAATTTGAAGTCAAAAATTATTTTTGGTGCACAGTTTTTGAACCACACGTCGGATTCCGAAATTCTGAAAATTTTGTTATGGCTTTCTGTCTGTGGCTCAAAAACCGTGCACCAAAACGAATTTTTGACTTAAAATTCGTAATCTAAGCAAAATTTCTGATAGGAAACGACGGTCTTTTATGCGAAAGAAAAATTTTAATTTTTGGTCCTCAAATATGGGCTTTTTTGAAAATTTCAAGGCCATTGAGCGGCACCTCAAAATGTTGCTCAAAAAATCTGAAAGAAATTAGGGTTAATAGTATTATAAAAAGGCCCTATATCAGGAGTTTTAAAATTCAAAAATTTGTGCTTTTCGACCCGCCCTACTGTGGGGGTGATCAAAATAATTATGTAGGGAAGTGGGGATTTGATTTGCTAACGCTATAAGGATATGCAACGCCCATCGCCCTTAGAGGAATAATTTCTCATCGGAGATCTCCGTGTCTTGTGTACAACTTTTCGTCGGCTAATACTTTTATTTTCCAAAACTGTCTGAAAATTAATTTTTTTTTTTTTTTGTTTTGTTTCAGTAACTGTTCCACCGACTGAAGAAAGTGAAGTCACACTTTCAGATGATGTGCCTTTTTATTATAATCTAAAAGTGATTATATTAGTCTTTATATCTTCTAGCATATTTACAACGCTTGTTGCAACAGCTGCCTTTATTAGAAGAAAAAGTACGTAAGAAAAATCAAGGAAACTAAAAAAATTTAGATTTCGATTCACTCAATGCTGTGCTATGCGGGGGTGTAACAACAGGGGGGATGGGGGGACATTGTACCTCCCTGGATTGGCTATATATACCCCCATGAACATATTTCTGCCCTCCCCCCCCCCAATTTGGGAGGACAAAATATCCAACTTTTTTTAAACTAAATGAAAATTAGAAATAGCGATTCAGAACTAATAATTGGTTTTTTTTCCATAACTGAAAAAATTTTAACGAATGTTTTACGAATTCATTTCCAGATTAGGTTACCGAGGCATTGTATTTGGAAAAACAAATTAAAAAAGTCGATTTTTTCCTTAATTAATTACTTGTACAGCACCCTATTCTATAAATGTTTCATTAAAAAAAAAAAAAAAAAAAAAAAAAAAAAAAAGTTTGTTATACTTATAATTATGGGTCAAAAAATTAGAAGTCACCACTGTATGGAGAGGGGAAGGGGTGCAAAATTTACCAGGTTTTTATAAGGAGTTTTTGACCCCCACTGGCCCAAAAACGTTGTTACACCCCTGGTGCTATGTGTAATCTCTGACCATGATCTGTGACCATGTGCTTTCGTCCCATCTTAAACTGTAAATAATTTGTACCGTTCCAGGAATGATCGAAAGACATCTAGCAACTTTAGGAGAATCGCCGTCTGTTGCTCAAATCCAGAACGAGCAAAATAGAGATCAGCAATATTTAGCGATTCAAGTTCGTGATAGAGCTTTAAAAACGGAGACTGATCGAATAAAGTCAAACTCAGATGATTATATCGACGATATTTGTCCGTATGCGACTTTTCAAATTTCTAAAACGCCGTATACAGAAAGCACTTACAGCGGTAACGTGTACAGCGGGCCTTATAGTTCTGTTAAAAGTTCGTTTGTATATCATGATTCGAAGCAATCGAATGCGGACACGTATAAATTGAAGCAGGTTAGTATTTTAAAACCTATCAAGGTAACATCCAGAAGTTGGTATGTTGCTGAATTTTTTAATAAATTTAAATTAAAAAAAAAAAAAAAAATTGCGGTTGTCGACTTGCTGCGAAATGCTACCCTTAGTGTCTAATTTTTTTTAACGATCATTTTTTTTTTTTTTTTCAGTATAAAGAACCAGAATATTCAAAAGTCAGAAGAAAAAGCGGAAAATTACGAGATCCTCACTCTGAAAGCCAAGAATCTGATAATTTAGGGAGCACTGACTCAGAAGTTAAAAAAATTTTATCGATGCATCTTCCAATATCAGAATACGACACCCTCGGGAGCGATTCCGAAGGAGAATCTAGAATGTGCGGTGGGACTGCTAGTCAAGAATTAGTCTCTTTTAGGCATCGACCAAGATCAGGTACTTCGAACAGCCAAATCCGTCTTTATAAAAAAGATTCATTTTATTTTTTTTATTTATTTACTTTTTTTTTTTTTTTTTTTAGAATTAAAAAGTGGAGAAGACGATTCCAGTTCTTCGACTGAAACTTCTCAAAGTGGAAGGAAACCATTTCAAGTGAGGAAATCGAAAAGCAAAGGTCAGTCGTCAATTAAAAGGCATGTGAGAAGCAGCAGCGGATATTCCAGCCATACGGAGGAAACGACTTTTAGGTGAGATTGCTAAAACAAAACATTTTTTTAAAAAAATCCCCTTTTAATTTTTAAAAAAAATTGTAACCTACATCGTTATTAACTTTATGTTCAGGCAAAATAAATTAAATCGAAGAAAGATTTAGTTTCAGTTCTCATCCTTCGGTTAAACTCTCGGATATGCATTCCCATCCTCACGATTTGGACACGATGGAATGCGATAAAATCCATGGGAAAAGGAGATCGAGCAAGGGAAGCATTTCGTCGAGATTCAACAGGGAAACTTCATTTCAGATCGATGTTTGAAGAAAAAAAATAATAAGAATATGAAAAAGACGCAGGCCTAAATTCGTTTTAAAAAAATTGAAAGGAAAAATCATATCGAATTATTTTTTAATTTTGACTGATTAATAACAAATTGTTATGTTTGTTATGTTTTTTTATAATAAAAATAATATCCATTAATAATCGACTTTTTCGCTCATTTTTTAAATTTTAAAAGAAAAAAGCCAAATTCTGTGATCGGATAATAAATTATAAAAAAATTATTCGTAGAGATTATTTATGTTGAGTAGATGTTTCATTTCTCTTTGTTGTTTGTTAGTTTATTAATTTATTTTATATGTTGGTTAAATAAAATCGATAGGAAGAAGCCGCGAAATTTTTCTTCTAAGGGGTATCATCGTATAACCATAATCGAACAGGATATACCTTGGGTTCTGCAAGAAATATATTCTGATTGCTTTCAGTTAAGCTCTCTAGAGGAATAATTTTTGCTTCTGCCTTCCCCATTTTTACGATTTGGCAGTCTTCCTAAAATCATTTTCAAATTGTGCCAATTTTTTTTAATAATTAAAATTTTTATTTAGAATTTATTTAGCTTTTCAACATAATGAATTAATTTTTGTAAATAAAATAATGTAATAGATAAAAATAATTATTGTAATAAAAATTATATCAAAAACACGGTTGTTTATTCCCTTGAAATATTTAACTGGACATAAGGGACAAGGTCTAAAATATTGTTTCTTGTAGTTCAATATTTTGAGTACTAGAAAATAAACAGATGTTTCAACCATGGAATTCAATTTGCTGTCAGATGTTGAAATATTTGCTTGGTAACCAAACCAACCCATGTAATAATATTTGTATATTCAATCCCAATCCATTAAACCATGTTTCAGACAGTGGAGTTGTGATCCGTAGCTCAGCTCCGGTCACGGCCCCCGTGGAAAATTTTTTGATCCATGTGTTTTTCCTATCTCCCTCGTTGTAGCTTGCCATAAGGAGTCCCCCAGGAAAATTTTACGCTTCTCCTGGCCTCTTGTTCTGGCTACTGTCCATAAACATGTTCCTTTTTATTTTATTTTAAAAGAGTGATTCCTTCTTGTAAAGTTGTTATGTTTGTTTAAAATTTACCGCATTTAAAATTTGTTTTCATTTCCTCAAATTATATGTAGAGAATATAACAGATATAAGTCTCCTCTATTTAACTTACGCTGCCGCCATTTTATTTTTAAACCGTTACGGAATTTTTTTTTCCCTTCCTTTGAAGTTGGCACTACTGCCGTGTGAAAATCGTGTTTTTGTTGTCATTGATGTCGAGATAATATAACCTGTTTTTTAAATCGCCGTTGTTTATTATAAAATACAATGGTCGACAGATTAGGTGAGTAAATAGTTATCTTAAAACACAAAAGATCATTATGACCACGTTTAAGTGTTCAGATATTTGAAATTTAAGCGATTTAAATTGTGACGTCATTTACGATCATCTAGCCTGTTTGTCACACATTTACGGTCCAAGGGCGGCCGAAAAAAATTATTTTTAAACAATTAACGGGAATTTTATTTATTTTAATCAATTCTTTAACTTTCTTTTCCTGGTTTATAATAAAAGAGACAATGAATGTGATACAACATTAGATCGTTTAAACGAGTGCTATCTGAGCCCCAAGTTCCGCCCTTGCCATGGTCGGTTGAATTCTGAGTATAATTGAATCATCTTTAAGAAATGATAAAATGAGAATAATGGCCCTTCTAATTTTAGTAACATAGATTCAGACAAAAATTTTCCAACTGAGGTTAAAAATTAATAAGGATGTTGAGTTTTTTTTTTTTTTTTTTTACGAATGATACTTAAAATGAATCTACTTCCTGGTTTGGTTTTTGGTGAAACAACTAACTCTTTCTGAAATTACAGTAAACAGTGAAGCCAACAGGCACCGGATAGCTGTTGTGGAAAGCTGCTTTGGCAGCTCTGGACAGGTATAGTTGAATTGTTTTTTTTAAATTTTCCTCAGAAGATAATCTTAATTATGATTTTAACTTTTAGCCGTTAGCAGTGCCTGGACGGGTCCTGGTAGGAGAAGGAGTACTCACAAAAATGTGTAGGAAAAAAGGAAAACCACGGCAGTTTTTTTTGTTCAATGACATTTTAGTCTATGGTAATATAGTCATTAATAAAAAGAAATATAATAAGCAGCATATTATTCCGTTGGAAGAAGTTAAATTGGTTTCGCTTGAAGATAATGAACGTGAGTTATGAAAAACAATGTACACCTGCATTATTTGAGTATGATTATAATTTTTTTTTTGTTCTTTTGTTTTTTCAGAACATAGGAATGGTTGGGTTATTCAAACAGCTACAAAATCATTTGCAGTTTATGCTGCTACACCAGTAGAAAAAGAAGAATGGGTTGCTCATATAAATAAATGCGTAGGGGATTTGTTGAGGAAAAGCGGAAAGAAAGCAAGTGAGGTTCATGCAGCTGTTTGGATACCTGATACTGAAGCCGATGTGTGCATGCATTGTAAGAAAACTCAATTTACGTTGTTGACAAGGAGGGTAAGTATAATAAAAATCAATTTAATTTTTAAACTTGACCAGTTAGTTTTAGAAATCTTGTTTAGGATGAATAATTCAAGTATGAGTAACGAAATATGAGCTCAGACTTTTGTTTTGAAAAAGGAGCATCTAGTTTTTTTACCTGCCTTTAGGAAGTTTGGCTGTAATGATCTAACTATGTTTTTTTTTTTTTCAGCATCACTGTCGGAAATGCGGCTCAGTCGTATGCGGCCCTTGCTCAAGCAAAAGATTCCTCCTGCCAAATCAATCTTCCAAACCCCTTAGAGTCTGTTTGAATTGTTACGATTTACTCTCTAAAGCCAAATCAAATCAGAATAGTTCTGGCGATAGTTTCACTGGGAAAGATCGCAGCCGTTTCGGGCCTGATTCATCCGGGGAGGATGATAGCGACGATGACGATGACGGAAGTAACAGATCCAATAATCAATCTCACGATCAAGTAAGTTTAAGCATTGATGAAAGCGGAAGAGTTTACAGGCAAAAATTGTCGTTACTTTCTTACTTATGACTGTCACTGTCCATATTTTTTTCTTATTTATTTTTAAATGAGTTGTCTTGCGTTTTTTGTAAACTTCTTACCTGACTTCTGACCTGACGTTTTTAAGGCTAGTGTTAGATTTTTAAAAAAAATTATAGTTCCTTAGATTTTTATCAATTGAGAATTTTAACTCATTGTAATTTTCCCGAATTTTTTTTTTAAAGAGTCAGGCAAGGATTTTCCGTTTGGGTGCACGTTTTGGGCTAAATACTTTCGCTTTTCTTAATTTTATATTATTTTTTGTTTCTTATATTTTGTTTAATTTTTTTTTAAACCGACAAAGTTCATAAGAGACTGATTGTACAAAAATTATTTTTTTGAAAGATTGGTGTCAGAATGCTTAAAATAATTATTCTTAAGAAATTAGAATAATTAACAGCTATGCCTTAATAATATTTGAATGCAAATACTATTTTTAGAAAATTATTTATTACGGGGATTAAGGATGCTAATTTATTGGGGTTGAATGGATGTGCCTTTTATTTGGGTGTTTAAAATGATGAGATTACTCACGACGCTGCGCTGTATGTCACTGATGTCAAAGCTTACGTAAAAGCATAATAAGATGACGGTTTGACTGACTGCAGCTCTGCGTAACGGTATATTGATGGGGTTTCATTTTTTTTGGCATCGCTGTTGAATTAATTTTTTTTTTTACACAAAGGCTTCTAAATGTGATATTTATTTAATTTTTTTCCTTATTTTTTGTCGTGAATAATTTTTTTACAATTTCTTTTAATCAGAATTTTTTTTTTTTGTAATTTTTTCAAACCATTTATTTATTTATTTTCTGTTATTTTTTTTTTTTTTTTGTATTTTTTATCCTTTTTATATAACGGAAACAATCAAAACAGTGCCTTTTTAAATGTACAAAATTTTTTAATTATAATGGATATTAATTTATTCTGGATTGTATTTATTCCAGCCGAAATTTTATGAGGTGGTTCCAGTTAGTCCCGAAGAAAAGAAATGTTGATGGTAATTTTCGACAGGCGGTAAATAATCACTGTGATTAATGTTAATTAAAACTATTAAAAAAAAAAAGCAAGGATCTTTTTTTTTAGAAGAAATAGTATTGGCCTAAAAAGCTTTATAAAAAAAAAAATCTTCATATCATCATTTTTAACTTTCATTTCATTTCATTTGTTCATTAAAAGCAATATATCCAAATTTTTACATAGCAATAAAATCTGCGAAAAATAATTATGTAGATGAAAAATAAAAAAAAAACAAATCCATATTTTTGATGAAGTTGTTACCATATTTGAATCTTTTTACTAACTTTAAATTAATGTTTAAAATAAAAGGCGAAATTTAAAAACTAGGAGGATTCGTCTTAAGTAGAATTTTGTAATAAGTCTTTTTATTATTTTTTACATTAGTCGTAATTAATTTTGTATTTTATAATCCGGTTATGGGATTAAACTTCAACGTTGTATAATTTATCTGCCAAAATAGAAAAGATTTACGGATTTTTTTTTTTTTTAAAGAATTATATTGTACAGCGATTAGTTTAATTTTTTTGGTATTATTAATGAAACAAATCCTAATTTAGAAGAATTTTTTTAAATCAATAATTAATTTGTAGATAATTTCATCCATCGCCGATTAAAAGAAAATGATTATTTATACGTAAAAACTAGTGTGCTTTAATTTTTTTTTTTTTTATATTCGAATCTCGATTTAGCAAACGAAATATGTTCTTTTTTTTCACAGCACTGTCAGTGCCAGCTTAATCGAATTTTTTTTAAAAATCGGTTTAGTGTAATTTTGAATTGTAGGGAAAAAAAGATTAAATGAAATTAAAATCATCTTGACTTTTGATGTGAGCATAATTTTCATGAAATAATTAAGGACTTCGCATTCTTTGATCAATTACAATAATTTATTTGATTTAATCGAATTTAAAATGTTTTACTTGCTGTACAGGAAATGAATATGATTAAGGGGTAGATAATTCTTAAACATTTTCTAAAATTGTTTTTCATGTATATAATTATTACAAAATTTTATTCAAATATAATATTTTTAATAATTCTCTTGTTTTTTATTTTCCTTTGGATTGTTCTTACCTGAAATGAAAAAGTGTTGCAACCAATTTGAAGTCCATCTAGCCTTCAACTTCCCGTTTTCCGAATTCTTTAGGTTGCAGGGAAAAAAAAAAAAAAAAAAAAAAAAGCTGGTGGCTGAGAAACAGGATTGATTTAAACGTCAATAAAATGGCAAGATCTGTACAGGTTTAAATACAACAATATATTATTTATCACACTGTTATATATAAATTTATACAAACAAAATGCAGTGAGACATCACAATTATGAGATATGCTTTTCGATTCACAAAAAAAAATTGCTTCCCATTATAAGCATTCATAAATTGTTAAGTAATTTATTGATATTTTTTTTTTAGATAAATATCTGAACCATTACATTGATAACTGTTTTTCATGGTTAATTTCAAATTTCTTTCAATATTTAAAGTGCTCAAAAAAAAAAACTTTTTTTCCCTGTAACATGATTAGAACATGAATAAAAAAATTTTTACTTAAAACAACAAAAAAACTGATAAAAAAAAGCATATCTTGATTTTTTTAAACAAAGATTTTAGACCACAACTTATAACTTTTAAGAAGTGTTTATCCAGGATTTGTAACATGAGGCTGGTTGTAATACTTCAAAAGAAAAAATTATAACTTCAAAAATTTCCTTAGTTTCTTAACAATATTAAAATTTTTATTTTTATTTTGCTTCATTTCAATCAGCAATCCCACCTCAATTTTACAAATCCTTTATTTCTCTCAAACAGTATTTAAAAAAAAAATTATTCTTTAGGTCTTTGATTTAAAGGGTTTTCTGGAGACCTCTGCCATTCTTTATACAGCAACTGCTTTAATTGTGATAATCTTAATGTAGGATTCTCTTCTTTTAACCTAGGCAAATTTGCAGTTTCAAATAGTGCATAAAGGGCTTTCATTCTTTTTTCAGGATGTTTGTCTTCAGGTGTATCGCTAGTGCTTAAAATTGAAATGGCTTCTGTTATTGTTCTAGCTTCCAAACCATCTACTTCCAGCCTGTTTATATTTTCCTCTATCGGTTTTTCAATATGTGTTTGAGGTTCTTTCTTCTTTGTTGTAGCAGCTGCTGCAGCAGCCCTCCTTTCCTGTTCTTCTTGAATCTGAGCTCTGGTTAATTTCGAAGCTGGTTGTTTGCTCACTACCTTCAAGGTTTTCTCTTCTTCAGCCACTAGATTCTTTAACTCTGCTTTTTTTTGTAGCTGCTCTTGTTTCTTTTTTTCTTGTTGCTCCTGGAAATTTATTCAAAGGTTAAAATTGTCATATTAAACAATATGTTTAATTTAAGAGTACTCACTTTTCTTTGCAGTTTCCTATTAACCAACTTATCATCATCTTTCCACAACTCATCTTCCTTCTCCTTTTCTTTCCGTGATTGTTCTTCTTCTTTCGCTGCCGTTTTACGAGCTCGGGCAGCACTCGCTTTTGTATTTTCACCAACAAATTTTTTCGGCATTTTAAAACTTTGATTTACTGAAAAATACTTCTTTTCTTAGACTTTTGTCATACCAGATGAAAGCTTGTTATGGTTTCCTTTGACTGACCACCTTTTAGAGCTCGAGTCCCTGAGTAATAAGAACCAAGTCTTAGTCAGGGACTCTTAAAATGGAGGAAAAATTTTTAAGGAAATTTATAATCAAAAATTTTAATGTAATTAGTCTGTTTTATAAGATATGTCATTTCTAATATCTATAGAGTCGAGGGTTAGTTTTTAAATTCAATAGTTCAACATAATAACTACGAGCGGAATTTTTCATGACAATTTTTTTTAATTCCCGGAAATTTTCTTGAAGAATTAATTTCCTAGGAATTTTGCATTGAACAAAAATGTAAAGGCGATTATTATTTTGATATCTCAAATGTCAAGAAAGTCTGATAAAATAACAGTACGATGACCCCACTCTTAATTAATGATAATACTTTACTAGGGATTTGAAATTATTGAAAGAAAATATAATGTAGGTGGCAACCAAAATGCACGCCGATTGAAGTTCTCGGTCGCGATATCTATCGGTGAAAGAAGAAAAGAATAGCAGCAGCTGCTGTAAAGCTCGTAAAGCTAATTAAATATTTCATTTTGATTATTTTCCTTACTTATATTAATTCATTTCTACATGCAAATGAATACGAGACCAATTAGAAGAAGGATTAATGCGTGGATTGACTTTTCCAAGTTATTATTCCCATTCCTGTAATAATTATTGCATTTCGGTGAAAAAAATCACCGAAAAAAGATTGAAATGGATGCTAATTTTCATTCATAACGTAAAAAAAGTGTGAAAATTATCATACTGTAAAAGAATCAATAATCAATCTATCTAGAATATTCTTTTGAAAGACGGTTACGAAATTTATTCGTGAGGGGGTGACCGTTCTTTTGTTCCAACGGTCATTTCCTTGTTCCTGATTGGTGGATTGAAGGTCGTCTTGATGCGTTCCGCCATGACAGTTTATTTCACTTTTCTAACCAAAAATAACATAGGAACGTGTTCTATTGTTTTTGTGTTGGATGTACTGCCCCTTTTTATTACGTCCAGTTTGTCAGTTGTTCGTTAGAGGATATTTTTATTTTGCTCAGGCATAATTGTATTCATTATTTTTTCTCTTCGTTTATACTCAGTGCCATTGTTGTTTTCGTTTCAAGGAAGTCGTTAATTAGATAATCATGTCCGAACTGGAAGGAGCAAATGAAACAGACAGTCCTGCAGTCAAAACAGAGGTAAGCAGTGTTATATTTTTCATATTTGACAAAGTATTCTACTTAAGCTAAATGTTCGTTTTTATTCAATTATGATGATTGTGCATGTGCCAATTAGAATGTGTCAATACCAAACTGTTTGTTATTGGGTGACAGTTTGATAATTGAGGACAAAGTAACCGTCTCTCTCCTTGTCATCATCAGACTTCTTAAAAAATAAAAAAGCTTTTAGATAAGGGTTGCATAACGGAAATGCAATTGCTTACTTAGGTTCTCTCTCGGGATTTTAAAAATTATATGTACAGTTTTGGAAGCTTAATGTAAATACCTCGTCTTAGACTCTTTGTCTTTTTTTTTTTTTTGTTCAGTTCTTTTAATTAATTTAATTTAATTTAATTTAATTTCTATTAATGACTTGTTATATTTCAGATGTCATCAAAAGAGGTTGAAAAGTTAGAAGAAGCTAAATTAAAGGCTAAATATCCTATGGGTAATAAACCTCTTAGTGGACATTCAGCATTTTTACAAAAGAGATTAGCTAAAGGTGTAAGTATAGTAATGCCCATAAATTAATATTAATTGATCACATAATTGACTTTATGCATCTTTACGTGCTGAGCTGTTTTAAAAGCAAGTACAAGATAAACATTTCTTTTGCATTGAATTTTTTAAGGTTAGGCTTGAAATGAAAATTAATCGACATAACCTAACCTAGTCATTGTTGATTTTTTTTCATTATCTCAACAGAAAACTTATTCCATGTAATTCTTATTACAATTTTTCTAAAGTTAGCTAACAAAGAGATGATTATAGAAAAATAGTTGTGGGAAGTTACAAAATGGAAACTAATTCATGAGCAATATGTTCCAAAAAAAAAAACAGTTTTGCATTTGAAGTAAAATTGCTCTTTCGGTTATGGTCAGAAAAAAACTCAAAAAAACTCATGATTGACATAAATAAAATTCAAGTTGAAGGACATCATATAATTTTACAATTGTGAAGAAATTGCTCAAGGTTACAGCAACAATTTAAAAATTTCAGTATTCAAAAAAAAAATGGTTACAATAGCATAGCTTAAAAAACAAAGGAACTTTTTGTTATCTTTATTCGTATTGTTGTAAAGAATAAGCATAGATTTAGTTTTTCTTTTTTTTTTTTTGACTTCTTTGACGTGTAGTCTAACTTCTGTCCTCAGGCAAAATTATCGGAAAAAAGATAACCCAAATTGATATTTTTAGCAAAAATTCTTTGACTCTGGTGATTACAACATGGCAAGGCAAAAGCCAGCACCTAGAAGCACACCTGCTGCAATCCCTGTCTACGGCACAGGAGAAACGATCCCCACGCCAGAAACAGTTCCTGCTCGAAAGACATCTATCATACAACCAAAGTATCCTTCAACTGCAACTTAGGCCGTTTATCAAATTTTTTAGATGCTAACAAAAAAATTTAAAAGAAAAGAAGAAAGAAATGCAGACGTCTTTAAAATACTTTGAACTTTAGCAATTAAGGAATTTATTTTAATATAAGTTGTCCAGATTCATATTGCCTTGTATAGTTATTATTAATCAGTTTATATAAAACAATAACAAAAATTGCTGTCTATGAATCAATTTCATTGAATCAAAAAGATTTTTTCGCTCTTCAAAATTATTTCGGTTGTGATTAACAAAAAAATAATAACTTTTTTTATTCTATTTGACAATTTTTAGTTTCAGGATCATTTAAAAAAAAGTAATAAAATTTTCTTGAATGATTTTTTTTTGTTACGGAACTAATAGCAAAATAATATTACTATCATTATTTAGAATTAATGTAATTGTTGTATGGTATCCTTTTATTCCAAATTGAATGCGTTTCTTTCCATTGTTGGCCCTGAAATAAATAAAAAATGGAAAAGTAAAAAAAATTGAAGTCACAATTTAATTAAAATATTGCAAAAAAAAAAGGAATGTCGCCTTCTATTAATTATTTATTTTTTATTTTTATTTAATATTATTCAATCTGTCAGATTAATTTTCAAATTGAATCAGAGGTTAGGTACTGATTTACGTATAACGGATATTTTAGTCATGTGCCATAGCATTAAATTTATGATGATTTTCTGATTCAACGTTCATAAATATTATCGGCATTATGTGTACAAATATCGTAAATTATTCTTTTTTTTTTTTCTCGAAAAAAAAAGTTTGATATTAAAATTTATAAAAAATTTAGAAGCATAGAATAAATTCTTTTTTTTTTAATTTATTTGAAGAAAAATTTTGTTTCCTATTTTTTTGGTTTTCCATGTACTACGCGTGAAAGAAATGCTAATATTTTAAACTTTTTTAATTAGCCCATTCATCTATTATAGTTTGATAATCTTAAGAAAATTCTTGTTTTGAGTAAAAATTCTTCGGATTATTACTTAATTTCTCTTTCGAAAGAGAATCCGTCATTAATGTTATTGATTGCCTGGATCAAGAAATCTAACTTGATTTTTGAGAAAATTCGAAGAAACCCAATTAAGCATTGATTAAAGTATTATTTTTAGTCTGAAGCGTGGGGTATCAAAATTTTATTTGGAACGAGAATGGCTTTAGAAATTAGAGAAAAAGTGCTTGGTTAATTATACGCGACTTCTACAGTGTTTCCAGTGTTGAAACTATTTCAGTAATGAAAATTACCAACCGAATGTTCTGGAAGGGATTTTAATTATTCGCAAATCCGGTTAAATTTAAGTTTAATGCATTTAAATTCATAATAAAACAGCGCAGTTATGCAACTGATTAAAATTTTCCACGAATTTAAAAGTTTAGAACATTATAATTGTTTAGAAACTGGTTTAATTTTTACCACCCTATTTAAATATAAAAAAAAAACTTTAACGAATTCAGACATTATTAATCATACCTTGATTTAAGAAATAAGGTTCAACTGTGTTGTATAACTCCATCCAAAACATTTTTTCAACATGTCATCGACGGAATTAAAACTTACCGAAGACCTTACTCTGCTGCGAGATTGGTTGCAAAAAGTGCCTCATTTAGTTCAAGATTATGGTAAGCAGAAAATTCATTTTTTGATAACATTCGATTAGCTATTAATAAATAATTATTTTTTACAGATGATCAGTTCCTTTTAGCTATACTCAGAAGATGCAAAGGAAAATTTCAAAAAGCGAAAGCTATACTTCAGAATTTAAATTCTTTTGGAATGCAATATCCAGAATATTTTGGTACATATGACCCTCTATATCCTCCTCTTCAAGAGTTTTTGACGACTTTGTAAGATTGAAATCAGTAGTTAATACTATTTTCCGATTATTTTTTAAAATCGTAATTGTAATTAACTGTAAATTTCTTCAGCTTGACTTTTCCGCTTCCGAGAAAAACGCCAGATGGAGGTATAGTTTTATTCTCCTGCTTAAATTCAAAATTTAATGATGCGTCCAAAAGCCATATCCTGGAATTCATGAAATATTCCGTTTTGACAGGTTACGTACTTTTATGGGTAAGAAACACCACATATACGTATACGTATATAAAACTTAAAAGCCAATTTGTTACATTTGTTCTTTATTTCAAAGGAAAACAACTTTGGGTCTGGTCAGATGCAGGCTGTTTTAGATTTTGAAGGGGTCGGTTTATCTCACATTAAAGATATAACACCCATGAAAGCTAAGCGGATAATCAAGGTAATGGAATCGGACTTGCTTGCCCGCCTCAATGCTTCAGTGTTTGTCAGAGTTCCGTACTGCGTAGAATTACTCGTTAATATGTGTAAAGATGCTACTAAATCAAAATTTGTTAATAAAGTAGGTAAACTGTGATCTTAACGAAATCTATCTCACAAATTTTCAAATTTTGTTTGATATTGTTCTCAGATTTTCATGTACAATACATTGGACAAGATTGTGGAGCACGTTCCTCAAGAAATTTTGCCGAAGGAATATGGAGGCTCCGAAGAGAGCGTTTTTGTTTTACACGGTAAGAATTATTTAAATCACAAATAATTTTTGGATGGTTACAAGCAGTCGTCGGGTTAGAACCATAGGGTTCTAAATCGATTTTTGAATAGTTGCTTGTTCACTATGTTTAACTTATGGAGAAAAGCATTCAATTGAAAAATCGATTTAGAACCCTATGGTTCTAACCCGACGAGATTTTTTTTTAAATGATCGGATTATAGAAAAAGAAATAGAATTTTAATCCCCTTAATTTTCAATAACAGAAATTATTATATGAAGTTTTCTTTCTTCGAGCCAGCCAGAGCGAGAATATAAGGGAGCTTGAAAATTTTCCAGCGGTGTTTCAAATAGCCTCTTATGACGGGGAGCATAGGAAATAAAACACATGAGTCAGAAATTTTTCCAAGGGACGTGAGAGTCAGCCGATGGGGCAACGCCCCCCCGGCTCCCTTTTGGCTATAGGCCCACTCCTTTTTCAGTATTTAAATGCTCAATAATCAGTATTTTAAATTGATCGAAATGGCTAATTCTTAATACAGTTTAAAATAATTTCTTCGAACGGAATAACGATTTATTTTTGCCGTTGGCTATATTTGTATGTACCTCTGTGGAATCAGTTTTAGACTGTTGACTTTCAAGTAGAAAAAAGAAATAACCTGAAGCCAATAAGTTAGAAAACAATAATAAAAGAGATTGAAAAATATTTCGAAATGAGTACCAATCGTATGTACTTATTTACGCAGCTGCAACATTTTCTCCTTCTTCAGACTTAAAAACTGTGATAAATATTTAGGTATACTAATAATTTTTTTTCTCCTTTTTTTTAAAAAAGATAAGTGGAAGAAAAAGATTGAAAGTTACAGGCAACGATTTCTAGAAGAGGAATTAAAAATGAGGAAACTGGATTCTATACGACCACGGATGTATCAGGAAGACGAAATGGCAGGAATTTTTAGACAATTAAATGTGGACTGAAAAATAAATTGTCAAATACTTTAAAAAATCGAGCATGTCAAATACATTCTTTTTATAAGTGTAAAACCCATGTAAAACTACATAATATGGATTGTAAAACGATATTAAACTTATTAAGGCACTACTGATACCGACTTCAAAATTGGTATGTGGGAACGTCTGCCAGAAACGATCTCTTCTCTAGGAGCACTTGGAAAACTTTCAAATCAAAACTTAAACATGAACAAAATAATGGGGCCTAGCGCGATTCCTCCGAACGGTTTTGGAGGAATCGAAATCAGCCTTTTTTTAGATTCCTCCAAAAAAATATTGGTGGAAATCTGGAAAATAAGCAAGTAAAATTTTGTTTCCTCCAAAATTTTTCCGAGGTCATTTTGGAAGTATCGAAATTTTTAAAAAAAATTGAGTTTAATTCTTGTCGCGTGAATGGGAATCTTCTCATTATAACAAGATGTCACTCCGAATAATAAATTTTCGACATTTTTTTTCGAAAGTATTCCCGGAGCGTATGTAATTCGTAAGATTGGAAACTCGGATTTTGATAGGAAAGTCGCTATACTGGCAAAAGTAAAGTGACCATTGCCGCTTCCAGAATAATCATTTTCACTTATGTGTCGTAGGCAAGTAGAATTTTTAGGAAAGTAGCTACTTTCCTGGAATTTTAGGCAATTAGAAATAAAAGTCGGAGCAGACAACTTGACTGACTTTTTTAGGAAAGTAGATGATTTTCAAAATGCCAAGGCCGATTTTAGGCAAGTTGGACCTGTGTTCACGTAAGCATCGGTTAGTCTATCAAAAAATTCTTCGCGCACAATTAAAAATTCAATTGGTTCATCTCTCAAGCCTCGTTTTTTTATCACAAGCACTTCACCCCCTATTCGGCATAATTCATATTTTTTATTGAAATAATTTTGTTTTATTCTTCTTTTCTTCCAATTCTAATAATTTCATTTTCACCTCATTGTATTTTTGTTTAGTCCAACTAGTATTATTTGATTTTCCCTTGCATTCGTAAAACTCGTAGTCCAACTAGTATTATTTGATTTTCCCTTGCATTCGTAAAACTCGTCTAGTTTTTTTTTTTTCAAAATCTACGCGCCAACACATATTCAGATATATTGTTAAAAGATAAAATGAAATTAACCGCTGCCACGACAATCTCGAGTCGGAAACAAAATCTTTTCTACTTTCGTTATATTTTTAGTCAATTAAAGAAATAATACATGGAGTTTCTGCTTGCCTAAAAAGGACGGCCGTCAGTTTCAAATTTCTTTAACTTTCCTGATTTAATTCAAATAATTAGAATAAATTCATACCGGCTTTCAACTTGCCTAACGTTTTCAGGCAAGTTTTTCTTTCCTAGGAAAGTAGCTACTTTCCTAAAAATTCTACTTGCCTACGACATATGCATTGGGAAATTTTTTAAAATTTTTGTATTCAGTGCAAAGGATCATTTACCAAAAGTCAGAAAAACAAAATAGACATTTGCAGTATTAGAACTAATAATAAAAGAATTAATAATAGCAATACCGAAACGAAATATCACAAAGCATTACACTTACAAATTAATGAATCTATATTTTTGAACATAAATGTCGAATATTTTCAACTCTAGTGGACATCCTGTGTAGATTTATTAAAAAACATTGCATGTCCATGATTTCGGAATGAAAAACTCTTGGACGGGTGATTCCTGTAAAATAAAATAGAATAATCTCTTGCCAAGCCTAATAAAATGAATATTGTTATTACTTACACCGGTAGTATGGCAATTAATTCTTGCGTAATATTCAAACATATATAATGTGTATGATATTGCGGGAACTAATGTGAAATTAAACCAGAAGAAAAGATTTTTGTTTCTTGATGGCTTAAGGAACAAGTATACAAGATCTGAATGAAAAGTTAATTGGTAATCTGATTGGTTTTACGTAATTTATTTCGCCGTAGATTTTCGGGACCAATACTTACTGTTAATAACGCCGAGTAGAATAAATACGACGGGATAACAACATTTAAGTAAAAGCAACATAATGTATTCATGAAATAATGCCGACACTAAAGAGACAAGCCACGTTGAAGTTGATTTTGTTATTTTAAATTTTTCGATTGCCTCTTTATAAATGAATTCGTAGATCCAATCGTGAACAATAACATTCCATTTTGGATAATATTCTTTCAAGGAAAAAGAGTTCCACCAGTCCTAAAAAAAGTTTAGTTTACGGAACAAAATTGGAAAGGTCAATTAAGATTTGAAATTGAAAATGAAAAATGATTCGACTTTACCTGGTAAAACTCTCGATCAGCAAAACGAAGGACTTCAGAAAATGCATTTTGCCAAGTAATGCAGCACAATTAACATTAAAAGAGAGGGAAAGCTATTATCAGCGATAATTGAGATAATTTTCTGAGGGGTCATTTTTTCTTTTCCAAAATCTCTCGCAGATGGTAGTAAATATTTATCCATTAGTACAGCCGTGTAAAACAAAGCTCCAAAAAACTGAGTAAAATGAGCTCCAACTAGCTTCCATCTAATATGAGCTGTCCTGAAAGAAAGAATAACGTAAGAAAATAAAAAAAATTGAGAAATGTGTTTTGCGACCTTTCGAGTGTGCATATGCATGTTTACCCGATCGCAGAATTCGTAAAACCATTTTTATTTGATCTCACCTTGGATATTCATCTCTGTAAATCAATACAGGTGCGAAAAGAAAATATAAGTATTTCTGGAAACTGGGCACTGTAGCCGGTGGCAAATCCCCGTTTTTATGAGGATGTTTTAAATTTAAAACTTTTGGAACATTAAATCTCACAAAAGCATAAGTTTTCATCATGAATCTCACTTGCTCGCATGAAAGTACAAATGAAAGTGCCCCTTGTACATTGTAGTGAATAATTAATACTGCTGGTACAACGAGGAAAATTATATGGTACATAATAGCGGAAAATAAAAATACTCTATCCCACATTCTAACGTTTCGTACTTAAAAAAAGAAAAAAAAATTAGCTTTTTGGAACCGTCGAAAGACTGACATTGAGCATTTTCACTTACAATTAAGCATCGAATTAATTCTTGTGCATCCCCAAATCCGGTAAAAGTAATAGAAGAGTAAAGTTGCGGATTGCATTCCAAGCCATATTGAAAAACTCACTGGAAAATCTTGAAAATTCCAAATCATTAAACTAAATCCTTTTAAATGGGGCCTGAAAAATAATCACATTTAGCATGAAAACATGGGATATAAGTAACGGATTGGAATTGAAGCGAAAGCTGGAAAAAGGATCAGAGTCCATTGTTTTAGTTTATACTTAGATCTTATGTTTAGCTTCTGTCAAAGCATTCAAAACATAAACATGGACTTTGATCCTTTTTCCCGCGCTAGCTCTTCAATATTATTGGTATGCATGATTCTCTTTTGAAGGAAGTTTTTACTTACATTTTGAATTGAATGATGTCTTGCAGTGCTGATGTTAAAATGATGTTTAAAAGAATAGCTACTAAAGTATTATAGATGGTATTGGTATTTTGAACTTTAAATAATTCTGTGAGGAGCGATTCTCTCGGGAGAAACACTTTACATCGCAACTTACGTGTTGTCCTTAAAATAAAATAAAATCTTAAAATCGGGAAATTTAAAATAAAGATTGTTGTAAAAATTAGTATTATAACAAAAATGAGATAAAAATTAATTGTATGGCCACACAGGATGTCATCGTTGGGCCTTATAGAAGTAAATTAAAAGTATTTCTTCAAAAGATAAGCATTATTTCTTATGAACAGTTGCTTTTAGTCGCAGTAGCGTCGATGTGTAAAAGTGAAATAATTTTTGTATTTTTTTTAAAATTCTAACTAGAGTCTTATTTTTTTCCTAAGTGGGCCTGTTTATTTAATTTTTTTTTTTTTCAATTTCTAGGCCAAAGCTGAATTTTTTTACTCGAACGGAATTCATTGGTTCTTCTTTTTAGACTGCAATACTGTATTAGACCTAAAAATCAT
Organism: Liposcelis bostrychophila; assembly: GCA_037577465.1. Taxonomy (NCBI): domain Eukaryota; kingdom Metazoa; phylum Arthropoda; class Insecta; order Psocodea; family Liposcelididae; genus Liposcelis; species Liposcelis bostrychophila. Next base: position 12,691,943 of record CM075212.1, read on the forward strand.
TGTTTTTGGGTTGTTTTTTATGTTTCTACATCGAGAAAATCTAATGAGCAAATCAATGTCAGTAATTAACTCATAAATTAATTAAATTATTATAAAGCAGCAATAAAGTTACGAGAAGGTTTTACTTACAATCCTCTTTCCATTCTATGCTGAATATTTAAATTTTCTTCATAAGCCGGCGGCATTTTCTCGTTTTGGGTTGTTTCTATTTGGTTAAAGTTACATCCTTTTTCCTTTTCCAAATAAGTACCTGTAATGACAAACATGATATGATCAATAAACAAAATTAGCCAATAGTAGGAGAAAGATAGCGAAATGTTTTTTTACTTCTCTTTACTAAAATATGTTCTTCACATTTTCCGTTTTTGCCTGTTAATTCGTCCATGGCAATGTCTCCAGAAGAATAACGTTCGTTTCAAGCAAGAAAAAAAAAATTGTGAACACTAAAGTCGTAATTCTGCTATTTTCATAAAGAATATGCAAAAAATGCAATGCAGGTTTGTTGGAAATTTATGGAATATGCAAATATTTTGGAATTCTAAGCTTATGTTTGTCTTAAGTGAATGATGTACTAATGGAAAACAATGGTACCTTGAAGTCATATCCATGAAGCAGTTTTTCAGAAATTATTTCCGATAATAAAAACCATTAACTGGCTAAATTAATATTTATAAAGCATAATAATACATATACATTAAGTTGAAAACAAAAGTGGATTTTTCTCAATAAATTTAATCCAAACAAAAACACTTCCGTGTAAAAAAAAGGGAGCCAAGTTTTTTTTTGCTTCCCTTTACAAAAACCGTCTGCCCTTAAAAGTGGTGATATCAGAGGGGGCAGCCAAGTAGCTTAGTTTTCTTATTACAAAAAACATTTTGCCCTCAAAAGTGGTGATATCAGAGGGGGCAGCCAAGTTAATTTTTTTGCTGTTATTAAAATTTTTTCCGAAGTCATTTTCCTCCGTGAATAAACTCAAACTTGGGCGCTTTTTCCTATCATGCAAGTGAAAACTTTTCTCAAATATCGGAAATCATAGCTCAGATAAAGGTTTCGACGTAATATTTGTTGTGAGTGACGGGAAAACTTAGGTAAATCCTTATTTAAAAAGTGAGATTTTGTAAGGATTAATGACGAACCATTGAGACAGACTTATAGCGATGTAATAACTTTCTGGTGCAGATTCTTGTCCAATTGCTGAGAAAAAAATTTTTGTAGGAGAATTTTTCCAGTTGAAAAGGATTGAGGAAAATTTGATTTGAGAAGGATTATTGTGTCATTCATACGGAGCCTTTAAAAAAAAAGCGCCCAAGTTTGAGTTTATTCACGGAGGAAAATGACTTCGGAAAAAATTTTAATAACAGCAAAAAAATTAACTTGGCTGCCCCCTCTGATATCACCACTTTTGAGGGCAAAATGTTTTTTGTAATAAGAAAACTAAGCTACTTGGCTGCCCCCTCTGATATCACCACTTTTAAGGGCAGACGGTTTTTGTAAAGGGAAGCAAAAAAAAACTTGGCTCCCTTTTTTTTACACGGAAGTGTTTTTGTTTAGATATCACAACTTTTTGTAGGGTGAATTGTTTATTTTTTATTGAAACATTTTTTCCCTTATCACTATCATCATCATCACTACATATATAAAAAGTAAAGTGAACCGGTTATGTCTGATTTTTCGACCGCCTTGTAAATGATTTTTTTTTTTTTTAATCCTTTGGGCCCCCCATCAGTACAAAATATCTTTTTTCTACTTATTAGTTAAATTGTAAGTTTTACACCAAAAATGTGAAAAAACTTCAAGCTTTTTCAATTTTTTGATGATTAAAATTTCAACCTTTGAAATATTTTTTCTGTAAAAAACTTGGGCAATCAGAATAATTTTTATTGAAAATTTTGAATTTAATACAAAATCCTACCTTTTTCTTAAGGGCAGTCTTCACTTAATAACGTTCGCCGCATTCGCGTTATCCGCCTTCGCGATTAAAGTATTCGGATCGGAAGTTTCTTTGGTCCACGATTTTTTTGATTATCTTCTGCTTTTGTTTGTTTACAATCATTAAAAATGGCGATTTGCAAGAAGTTTTTACGGATTTAGAAAGAAAAGTTTTAATTCGGGCATGGAGAAGATACTAAATCTCTTTCAAAATAAATCCTGGATCAACCAGACTTGTATACTTAATGAAATAGACGGTATTTTTTATATGCCAAAAATGTTTGCGGGAGTAAAATCTGCCAAGTACTTCCGGTGTGAAAACGTTAATCGCGAAGGCGGACAACGCGAGTGCGGTGAATGTTATTAAGTGGAGACTGCCCTTTAAAGTTTTGGTCCTGTCATAGTTAGAAAACCGAGAAAAAAAAAAGAAAAAAAAAAAACTTATTCAGCTTAAAATTGTTTTTAAAAAAAATTAGCCCCCCATCAGCTAATAATTACAAATTTGAAAAAGGTTGAAATTTCTCCCCATATAAAGCGGTCTGGGGCGGGGCAAAGCGCCGCGCGGAACGGCTAGTTAATTATTAAATAAATAAATATTTTGGCTTTGGAAAATAATTCTTGTTTAATTTCTAAGTCAGCAATGCCGGTAATGACTCGTTGTTATTATTATTGAAAATTTGTTTTGTTATTATTAAAAATTGACAAAAAAAAAAAAAAAAAAAAAGATTTCTTTAATTTTGAATTTACAAGTTATGCATATGACCGATTTTATAAATATGAAATTTCGAGAGAAAAAAAAAAAAAAAAAAAAAAAATGATAATTTTGCCTACGAATCGTCTGGGTTTCATTATTGTTCAGACCTCGTTCAGACGAAGCGTGTGACACGCGCGTTTTTATTGCTTTAGCGTGTGCGTGTGGTGTTCACACACAGCGTTTTGGACGCGTTTTTATTGCTTGTACCATAACAAAAGAACGCAGAAATTTACCATTTTAATTGCTTTTTATTCATTTACAATTTGACTTTTTTTTTCCCTGTGGATTTAATTAATTGCAATTGCCATAATTCAAACCGCTGATTAATTCTGAACAAATTGATATAAAATTTTACTTTTTTCAAATAATTTTGAAAAAACATAAAAATTTTATTTACCTATTTATTTTTTTCCAAAAATGTGCAAAGCTAAAAAGGGCGAAAAATGAACCAAATATGCTATTATCGGTTTACAAAAAGCAACACAATATATATAACTGGCAATAAATCTGACGAAATGTCGATCAAACTTATTAACATTGGGCGGAAAAATCATTTCGGTATGCATAGGTACAGAATCTTTTTTGTATTATTCCGAGTTTTAATATTTTGAAAGAACTTTGTATATAGAGGTTAAAAAAAACGTGTGAGAAGAAAGCCTAAAAATGACGAAGGGTTCAGATAAAAATGGAACGGTCGTTTTAAACAATTAAAAAAAATTGTAAATACAGAATCGAGTTTCGCAGAAATGACAAAAAAAAAGCAACCTTAAAAATCAGTGGAGGGAAAATAATCAGATCATTGACATTGAATGAATATGATTAGCGCTGTACCTGAATTCATTCCCTCATCCCTTAAAATGCATTTTATATGCAATTAAACCATGACTTTTATTTTTTTTTTTTTTTTTTTTTTTTTGCAGATTTAAAGCTATAAACAAATTTTCTGAACCGAGATGAAGACATTATATGTAAGAATAGGGTGCATGTATTTTTGTAAGAATGGGGTGAAAGGATTTTAGCATTAGCCTTTACATTTTTCATCTCTACCAGCGAACGGAAAATTCATCTTAAGTGGCAAAAATAAAAAAATTTTCTAATTACTGGAAGACCGCTTTAATTTGGGTTATTTAAGGAAACTTTTATATGGTTTTTATCAGCACTAAGTGAAGATTACAATGCCGAGTAATTTATATTGAAAAACTCAATTTAAAAAAAAAAAGTCATTTTGTAATCGATTAAAAAGCAATTAAAATGAGCAGGTAAAAATGAAACGCGCGTGTCGTCTGAACAGCTCCATAAGACTCAATGGCCACACGCACACGCGAAACGCAGGGCTCAGCGTGTGACTCTCGGCGTGTCGAGCAAACGCGACACGCCGGCGTGTCGTCTGCTTCTGCCCTTAAAAGTTCTGATATCAAAAAGGGCAGCCAAGTTCCTGCCAAAAATAAACAAATGCTTCTGCCCTTAAAAGTTCTGATATCAAAAAGGGCAGCCAAGTTTTTTAACGACAGCTTTCATTTAAAATGCCGTTTTTCTACAAAATACATTAAAACTTGGCCGCTTTTTTGCCCACCCCCCTTTGCCAAAAATATCATTACGAAGCGTATTGTTTAACAAAGTTAAAATACTTGCTATTTTTCCATTTACTATTTCCAATTTACTCTAAGTACCGGTAATAGAATTAAAAATTACTGAAAAATAAATGTCAACAATAATGCTGTTCGTACCTGTGTGAGTCACAATAATGTGGTAAATTTAACAATAATAAATTTAAATTTATTAGGGTCTCAATTCCAACTTCCAAAATGCTAAAAAAAATCAAAGTTTAAGCAAGAAAAATAACAAGCATGAAATTAACAACCTCCTAAGGACCCTCAACAGCCCTGTTAATTTTTATAAGGAATTCACGCGAATTTCAAACGATTCAGTTATTAAGATTATTAAAAAAAAAAAAAAAAAAAAAGCGGCCAAGTTTTAATGTATTTTGTAGAAAAACGGCATTTTAAATGAAAGCTGTCGTTAAAAAACTTGGCTGCCCTTTTTGATATCAGAACTTTTAAGGGCAGAAGCATTTCGGTTTTTTGCAAGATTAACTTGGCTGAACCTTTTTACAAGGAATTGTTTTTTTGGAGATACATCTTTATCTATAGTGTATATAATCCGACAAAAACGAATTTTCAACATGCGTATTTGTAGGGTTCAAAATGTAATAGTCACACTTTTCAGACGGTAATACAAGTATTACCGTCTGAAAAGTGTGACTATTACATTTTGAACCCTACAAATGAGGGAAAAGCTGTAAAGAGGGAAGTTTCCCTCTTTACCGCGCATTTGCTCTAAGTTAAAAAAAAAAAAAAAAAGTAGAAAGAAAGAAACCTGCTCTTTGAAAAATTTAAGTTTCACAGAATTTCAGATTTTTTTAAAGGTTTAATATTAATTTTAAAAAAAAATTAAGGGGGGGGGGTTAACCGAAATCTAACGTAATTTTAGGGGGAGGGGGTCAAAAATTACCAAAATTATGCTCACGTGTTTTATGTACGACCCCTAACTCTTATTTTTTTTTTCCTCAAAAATGTTGGAAATACTGTTTTTTCGTTTCAAGTTCACCAACCTACCGATTTTTTGCTGTGCTCCCCTAAATCAACCTATTATTTTCTTTATCGCAAACATGCTATTCCTGAAAGTTTACTTTCTTTAAAAAATAAAATTTGAAATTCCCTCTATGTGGAATTTAGAGTTGGCAGCCCTGCGCCATCTGATGTTCTGCTAAAAGAAGGGATCTGTTTGTAAACAAAGGGGAAAACGAATTCAATTTTTCACATTTTATGATGAGTTGGATCGTGAGTACGTACCCCTAAAAGAGTCAGCGATGTTAACGAAGAAAAAGTTGTTGGCCTTAATTTTTTTTTTAGAATCCTGCTTGAATGGTAGTAATTGTTTTCATTCGTGGCTCTAGTCGTTTAACCTTAACTGGTCATTCTATCCAGTGTTTTTAAATGGAGGAAAAAAGAAGGGTGAGTTAAGTCCTGTTTTATTTTCAGAATCATTTTAATTCAACTGCGTTTCTGTGTTTAATTAAGTTAATGGAGTATGTGAATCCGAAAAGGAAAAAAGTGATATTCTTGAAAAGAGGCTATATGAAGTCATCATTTTTTTAAACATTCCCTCCCCTTGCTACCCTCTCCCTTCGTCATAAAAAATTGGCATTTTTTCTGGACATTTAACATTAAAATCATCATTTGGGCGAACCCCCCCCTTAAATGATGACATCATATTTAAATGACCCTAAAATAATTGTTTTAATGAATTTTTTTTTTTTTTTTTTTTTTTTTTTTTTTTTTTTTTAATCACTAGCAGTATAATGAGAGGTAGGGATAAAAATTGTCTTACGTAGCAGAAATTCAAAAATGAATTTAACAATTCAACCAAATGGAGCGCTTTGTTTTAGGTCTTTTTGTTTGAAATATTTACCTTCAATTGCTGGGATGTAATATACATGTTACGCCCCGTTTGTGAAATTGCCCAGTTCATGAAAGGTGCAATTTTTTCGCCCCGTTCATGAACTGGGTAGGCTGCTTGCCCCGTTCATGAATCGGGCAACAAAACTGCTCAGTTCATGAACTGGTCAGCCTTATTTTTGCCCATTTCATGAACGGGGCAGGCATAATATACTAAATTACACGATCGGGGCAAGGGGTTTGCCCCGATTCAAAATCATTTCTTTGAATGAAACTAAAATAATATTTTGACCTAAATATCAGACATAATGGAATGAGTTAATGAACAAATGCATGATTAAATAATGAAATACACTGAAACTTGAAATACATGAAAAACAGTTTCATTTTTTCAAATTTCTAGCACGGTTTCCTAATGAAACTTTAAAAATATACGTAGATTTATTACAAATTAAATAAAAGCTGGAAATATAGTTTGAAAGATTGTTTATAAATGCATCTGAATGACCAGTTTAGTATTTAAATGCGTGAAAAATAAAACAGTTATTTTCAGTGATAGTGATAAGGAAGCGTTAAAGTATTACGTAAGACCGAAGGGATGGGGGGGAAGGGGGTTCTCGAAATTCATATGATTTCTTACTTGGGGGAGGGGAGGGGGAGTTTAGCCAATCGCTGGGCCAGTATTACAAGGTTGTATCTGCACTGTTCAGGTTGACACTAGTTTTCCTTGCGTTAAACATAAGAAACTAGTGTCAAGCTGAACACTGCAGATACAACCTTGTAATACTGGCCCAGCGAAATCTTAAGTAAGAATTTCCATTATAACTTATTCTTCAGAAATCTTTAATTTTCAAAAATTAAGTTGTTTTAATTTTTCTTCCAATTTCTAAAGTAGAAAAATTCAAACTTTTTTTCAAAAAATTTTAAAAAATAAAAATTCAGTTTTTGATGAGATTTTGTGCGAATTGCAGCAATCTTCAGGGATATGAGTTTGAACTATAAATTTAGATTCAAGAAAAATATCACTCCAATTTAAAATTTAGTTTAAATAAAACGGGGGGGGGGGGGGGGGGGTCCGAGAAAATCTTACGTAATATAATAGGGGGGTCAAAAAATCTTACTAATTCTTACGAAGGGGGGGGGGGGGGGGGTTTCCAAAACCCGAAAAAAGTCTTACGTAATACTTGAAGGGTCCCTAAGTGAAAATTTTTATGTAAGTATTAATATTGGAATCGTTTTCAAATTAAAAATGAATAAAGTGCCACATTAACTTTCAAAAATAATTTTAATAATTTCCGGGGTTTTCATGCGGTTGAAAAATAAATTTTAACAAATATTTCCTAATTTAGCTTAAAGACAATCCACCTTCTATTCCTCAGGTAGGATAACTAAATTTTTGAAAACTAAGTAGAGAAAAAATTGATTGGAAGCTGGATTCGAACCAACGAGGACTAACACATCCCGAACCCCAATCCGTGGGAGAACGCCTTAACCGCTCGGCCATTCCAATCGTACGCTTCCAACTGCATTTTACTCTACTTAAATGATTCGTTTCATTGATATTAACTCATATGAACTAAGTAGGTCTAAGCGACATTCGACTTTCGTTCGAGATATCTAGGTGAATCACACCTCCTACGCCAAGAAGGACGTAAACCTTTTTAATTTAGCTTAAAGACAATCCACCTTCTATTCCTCAGGTAGGATAACTAATGTCGCTTAGACCTACTTAGTTCATATGAGTTAATATCAATGAAACGAATCATTTAAGTAGAGTAAAATGCAGTTGGAAGCGTACGATTGGAATGGCCGAGCGGTTAAGGCGTTCTCCCACGGATTGGGGTTCGGGATGTGTTAGTCCTCGTTGGTTCGAATCCAGCTTCCAATCAATTTTTTCTCTACTTAGTTTTCAAAAATTTAGTTATCCTACCTGAGGAATAGAAGGTGGATTGTCTTTAAGCTAAATTAAAAAGGTTTACGTCCCTCTTGGCGTAGGAGGTGTGATTCACCTAGATATCTCGAACGAAAGTCGAATGTCGCTTAGACCTACTTAGTTCATATGAGTTAATATCAATGAAACGAATCATTTAAGTAGAGTAAAATGCAGTTGGAAGCGTACGATTGGAATGGCCGAGCGGTTAAGGCGTTCTCCCACGGATTGGGGTTCGGGATGTGTTAGTCCTCGTTGGTTCGAATCCAGCTTCCAATCAATTTTTTCTCTACTTAGTTTTCAAAAATATTTCCTATTTTAATCTATATTTTTTTTATTTTAATATTTCTTTCGTTTACACGGAATTTTTATATTTTTCGGCCAATGTTTTATTATCAATTTTATTTTATCTTTTTATCTAGCCCTATTTATTCAAATCTTATTTGAGAATTATATTTCATTATTTATTAATCATGCATTTGTTCATTAACTCATTCCATTACGTCTGGTATTTAAGTCAAAATATTACTTCAGTTTCATTCAAGGAAATGATTTTGAATCGGGGCAAACCCCTTGCCCCGATTCAAAATCATTTCCTTGAAGACCTTGAGAGAACCCCTTGCCCCCATCGTGTAATTTAGTATTTTATGCCTGCCCCGTTCATAAAATGGGCAAAAATAAGCTGCCCGGTTCATGAACTGAGCAATTTTGCTGCCCGATTCATGAACGGGGCAAGCAGCCTACCCAGTTCATGAACGGGGCAAAAAAATTGCCCATTTCATGAACTGGGCAATTTCACAAACGGGGCGTAACATACATAAACATTGTGTTAACATTTTGTAGACCACTTCCTTCCTCTGGGGAACCTAGTTTATAGGAACTAGGTTAAAGCCCCTAAAATAGTGTCTGAACAAATGGTTTTAAATTCTTCAAATTGTACTTGTATAACAAGTTTTTAATAGCCCTATGTTATTTTGCTTTCAGATAATAACGCTTTCTCAGACAGCGGTTTAGAAGCAATTTTCATCCTTTTCAAATTATTTGTGGTTGTTAACAAAGAATGAGTATGAAGGCTCTGAAATTTGATTTGAACCTTCAGCGGCTCGCATCTATCTCTGTAGCCATTCATTTTTGGGAGTCGCAAGACATAAAGGACAAAATCTGCAAATACTTCAATAACTTCAAAGAGAAAGCAAGTGACGAACAGTCTGATTCTAGTATGATTCAAATTGCTGCCTGGAGCGAAATCGTCGACGAGGTTATTCGTCGTGTAAAACTGCTAATTCCATTTGAAAAACTCCGAAGGCAAATTACATACTACGTGCCTTTTATCGGCGAAAAAATCCTGGATTTCTCGGACTTTGTTATTCATTATGACCTTCAATCAAACTCGAGGGATTTAAAAAAATTTTTTTTCACTTCCATCGGTACAATCGACGAGATGAAAGTTTTTCAGTTTGTTTGTGAGAAAAGTTCGGTCTTAAAGCCAGATTTGCGGGCTTTTTTACATGGCGGGGTATTTATTTCATTCAAAAATGTTGACGGCGGTTCGGAGGATAATGAAGGGTATTTTCCGATACAGTATGGAGAGAGCAAATCGTATTTAATTCCCGTTGCCAAAGACTTACTTGAAAATGCTGGTTATCGGGTTTACATGACCGAAAAAAGGTTGCAAATGGTTGTATTTTCATTAAATGAAATGTCAGATGGCGGTAAGATTTTTCCGCTTACTGCATTTTGTGATGAATTATTTATTATGTGCCTGAGTGTGTGGCCATACCAAGAGTTAATATTCCAAATGCTTGGGATCATAAGCGATTATGAAGAATGTGATCGATATTACGAAAAACTTTATAATTTGATTTTAAAGAATTTGAAGGACGATACGAGGGTCCATCATGATTTTAAGAGTTGCATGCACCAAGAGGTTTTGCAAAAGTTGTTGAAATTAATGCCTAAAGGAGTGAAAAAAGCCTGCGTAATAAACGAAAAAAATTCTTTGATCTGGTTTTTCGAACATTATGGTTTTTCAACTCTTGCAGTAATTTTGACTGACAAGGACTTAATTGAAATCAAAAGTGATTTACTTGATTTAGGCAATAAAGTTTTCAAAAATTTAATGGAAGACTATAATTTTGAACCCATCAATAAATTTTTGGATTCGGGGATTCTCTCAGACGATGAAATAAAAGTGTTTAAATTTAGATTTTTGGAAGAATTTGCGAAAAAGAAAAAATTCGAAACAGCAGAAAACGTATTGTATTGGATCTCGGATGGTTCGAAAATTGAAAGGATCCGATTCAAGAAAGAAATCAATACCGCTAAAATTTGTCAATCTTTATCCGAAGAGAACAATTTTAATCTGGCCGCCATAGATGAAATAATTATTTGGCAATTTGCAGCAGACCCGGAATTGATAAGAGTTTGTAAAATCGGCTTAACGTTATTAGATTTATTTCCCATTGAATTTTGCAAAGTTTGGTCCAAACATTGCCGTACATCAATAAAAACAGCCAAAGAGGAATGCACAGAATTTTTGGAATGGTTTTTAGATTCCAGGGATATTCATGAATTTAAAAAAGAAAAGCTAATCGAGGACGAGAATTTCGTGCGAATATTCTGTGATAACGTACACCCAAAAGACTTTAAAACGATTGAAGATCTGTTGAAATTTTGTTGTTGGCCAAAAGAAAAAACAAAAAATTTTAAAGGCAAAATCCGTGATAACATAAATTGGTGGATAAATTTATATGGTATCGAAAAAGATGATTTCAGAAGGGCGAACGTTCTGGTGAAATGGATTTCCGAGAATGAAAAGGATAAAGAAAAAATTATTGGAAACTATATCAACTCTCCCAAAGGAGCGGAATTGTACTGTAAAATTTTAAGTGGTTCCTATCCTGATACCGTTTTAATAATATTAAATCGATGGATACAGCCCCATGGAGATATAAAAAAAATCAGGGAAAATTTACTAGCACGTTCGATTTACCCGACCACCCTTGTTATGAACGTATTCCTTTTGCTGGATATTCTGGAAAGGACTAAACGGGTTTATCCTAGAGTTGTAAAAAATTTAGGTTACAGTTCTTCCTTTTACGATCATGATGAGGATAATGATGACGATGTTGATGATGATGGCGGTGGCTCTGACAGTTGTGATCGTAAATTTTTAATTTTTTATTGGGGGTTTATAGCTGTGAACTTTTTTTTCGCTTTCAGTCAGTTCAGTACTATAATTAAGTCCGTTTACATTATCATTATCGCGATTTTCGGTTTTTTCGTTGTCAGGTTTGGGGATTCTGAAATATTTTTAAAAATACGGCGTGCGATACGTATGGAAAATCCACTGGATTCCTTGGCTTATTTTAGTTTTTTAATAATGTTTTTTTGTATGATATTTGAATATTACAGTTCCTCATAAAGCTTACTTCGGATGCATTTCCTAGCGTTTTGGGATTAGCTACAACTCGATCTAAAAGTCTAAGCCATTCCTTTTCTGTATTTCTTTCTTGTTTATTTATTTATTTATTTATTTATAAATGACTGACTAAAAATTCAGAAACATTGTATTAAGGAAAAAGAATGTCTAGTTTTTAGTGTTTAACGTTGTTATTTAAAAATTTTATAAAAAAGTACTGTTTTTAAAAATAATGTAGGAACAAAAGTGGAATAAAAGGTGAAAAAGCACGCAGCAGCTTGAAAACAGGTTTATTTGTATTACTCTATGTCTGTACCCTAGTGTTTTAGTAAGATTAAGGTCAAAGCATATAGCATATTTTTATATGCATATTATATATTTTTATATTTTATGTAGCATATTTTTATATGCTATAAACGATGTCACTACTCTGTGTTTTATTCTTATTTCAGAATAATTAAAAAAAATTTTTATTTACCTCTGAGTGATTTTCATCGTTGTCCTACTGTTATATTTCCTATTTTTTTTTTTTTTTTTTTTTTTTTTTTGGAAAAACATTCTTTTTAAACCCAAGCTCTGAAGCCTTGTCATTGTTGATTTTCTTCTTGGTCGTTTGCTCGACTTGTTTCCAGGCCTCTGAAAATTTTCGTGAAAGTCCAGCATACTTCTTTTCAAAATTTCAGATTTTACTGACATCTTTAATTTATTACATTCAAAGAATTTTTTATCAGTCAAAATACATCTTTCGCTGTTTCATGTGTCTATTTCTACCATCAAAATATATTATTACAATAAATAAATAGGTTTAAAAATTGAAATTCTTGAAGTTTCCCGCGTAAGCCTTCCTCCCGCGCCCGCAAGTTATGTCCTGCAGCGCTGTCTGGTGAGACGAACGAAAACGAAGTTCTCCATCTTAGTTTACTAGTAAATGAAAGTCTTCTTTTCTCTGTATGGTGAAAGTTCCGTTTTGGTCGTGTTTACCGGTGTTTTTACGAGACAGCCAAGGGTCATAGAAAGCGCCTTAGAAGTTGCATTTTAAATTCTTTTGGATTGTGTGGTGACATTTGAATTTCAGGGAAAGGTGATTTGATATTAAAGTTTATAACTATGACACAGTTTATGACAGGGTATTGGCGGTTCTAAAAATGCATAAAGAGATTATTCCATTTTTTAAATTAATTTAATTGGGTGAGTAAACATCATGGAATATTCCAGATAGGAGTTAATAAAAAACAGGACTTTGTAATTAATTCAGATGTCTTGTCTGGGATTCAAAATGACCTTTTCCCGTGAGAATATCATGTCTGCAATGTAAATTTTTATGTGCAATAATATTCAAAATGTTAAGTGACTTAATTTCCATTCATCCTTCAGGAACAGGTTGACTTGATATTCATCAGAAGACATGTACATTTTTTCTTTTCTTTTCCGGCTGGGAATCCCCTATTTATTTTATTTTTTGTTAATATTCCTTGTAGTTTATTTTTGAACCTTGAATTTATTATGGAAAGGCTGGGTAGGAGTAATTTATTTTTCAAGCAAGAAAGTCAAATACAAAAAATTTTAAAGGAATCATTTGGAAGCTTTTTAAAAACATGTAGTTACTCATATTGAACTTTTTTTAATTCTGAAACTTATTTAAAATTCATTTGCAACGTCGTATGATTCTCAACATCAGCAGTATTATAAGCTTTTAAAACTTTGATAAAAAAAGATGAATTCAAATTTCTAGCTATAAACTGTTTATTGTTTCTAAAAACTGGCTCAAACTTTGGGGTTTTAATATTATATATTACTCGTTCCCCCAATTAGTAATGTACTGTTTTTTTATTTTATGTAAAGAAAGATTGGCATAATAAACATTCTTCAAGAAATAGGTTTAAGAATCAATGGTTTTATGTTTTCTAGTGAGTTACAAATTAAATATTTTTTGCTACTAAACTATTGCTATGAAATAAGACATTTTTTAAAAAATTATTTATATAATTGTTCAATAATATCATTGTATTTAGAATTTACTATGTTCCTTTTGAGTTTCAAAGTTGGTCCTAAAATGAAAAAAGTAAATGTAAACATTTTTTGCTACAATATTGGTGTATTGGAAATCATAAATCAGAATAGGTATATTGCCTTGTATGAGCAAATATATGGAAGGACATATTTGATAGTTACCTATTTCTCCAGTTGGTATAGAAAAATCACATGGGAGCACTGCAAATTTCTGAACTTTTTGAGCGTTTGATATTGCTTTCAGGTTTGCTGCATCTATTCCTTCCTGAATCGCTTTGATAATCTGTAACAGGCAGTATTATTAAATGAAAAATAATGGTTGCATAAATTTTTAATTTCCATAAACGCATGCAATAAATATGCACTGAAAAGTCGCCTAATATTCATTTTAAGTAAGCTATTTCCCCTTTTCAGTCTACTGGAGTATACACAATGGGCTGTATTTAATATTTAGCCTCTTTTTAGCAAAACATTCCAGAAGTACAAAAAAGTATAAAGTTGAATTAACATTACCCTTTCATCAGGTCCTGAAGCAATGACTTCTTTCATGGTTTTAAATGGGCAGCCTAAATCTTTTAACCAGTTTTTGGTAAAATCTGTGAGTTGTTCAGCTTCACCTGTTTCTGGATTTACTTCGCACTGGGAAATATGTTTTTATATATTAATTTTTTTTTAAATTCGAAGGGGAAAAAAATACTTTTACCGATAATGTGAGTAACACTGTAAGATATTTTCTCTTGTCTCCTATAAGTACAGCATATCCCAAACATGGTAACTCTTTTTTAATATTCTCTTCTATTAATACCGGAGGAATGTTTTCTCCCCCAGCGGTTATTAATATTTCCTGTAATTAAAAAAGTTTTTTAATTTTATTTTCATTTTGGGATTTGTGGGGTTTTATTACTTTTTGCCTCCCAGTAATATAAATGAATCCATCTTCACCAATATTTCCTAGATCTCCCGAATGTAGCCATCCCTCCGCGTCAATTGCCTCGTCCGTTTTTGGACGATCATTAAGGTATCCCATGAACACATTCCTGCCATACATGCAAATCTGGAATTTTTATTTTTTTTAATTTTTTTGAATTTACTGTCATTTATTTTTAATGAGAAACACAACCGCAAAGCTATTCCGGGAGCTCTTGGTGTCTTTAATGGGCAGTCAATCAGAAGGAGTTTAACATTAGATTCAAGATCTAAGACTGGCTACCGTTAAATACCCTCAGTACTCCAATCCAAGCGGAATAGTTTTGCCATTGGGTTTTTAATTTTAATAAAATTGTTACCTCTCCTTGATTGTCTTGATCCGGTGCGTGGATTTTAGTTTTCACCCCCTGAATCGTTTTCCCGACGCTTTCAAAACAGTAATCTGACTTAACGTTTATAGTGTGAGGCCCAGAGCATTCTGTCATCCCGTAAACTTCCATGATCGGAATATCTAAACCTGCAAAATACATTTTTATATCCATCGACAATGGGGCAGCTCCAGTGTAAAATCTTTGGCAACGATCCAATCCCAACATTTGCTTTACTTTTGAGGTCATACATGTAGTCACTCCAGACTGGATGCCGCTCTCTTTCAATTTTTCCGCGATTTTTTCCCACACTCTGGGGACCCCGAAGAAAAAAGTGGGTCGCACTTCCGCTAATGTTTTAGTCAGGCCTCCTTTCAGGGCATCTTTTCCGGCGAAATATATTGTTCCTGCCGTTGGTATGGGCGAAAACATGTCTAAAATTTGTGCAGCCATGTGACTTAACGGTAAATAACTAACGGCTGATTCATCAGATCCCATTCCAATGGCTCTATTTATAATTTTTCCTCCGATTATGAGGTTGTCGTGGCTTACCATGGCAGGTTTTGGATTCCCAACAGTTCCAGACTTTAACATAACGTGAAACATGAATTAAAAAGCAGAAACTTGTGATTTTTTTTAAAAGAATACTAACCGTGTAAACTATTGCAGCGCATTGATTAATTGCAATTTTTTTCAGGGCATCATCTAAGGCTTCTTCATTTTGTGCGCGTCCAATTTCGAGCAGATCGTTCCACTGAAATGACAAATGGAAAATAAATGGTTTTGGAATTTCGAAAAAAAATATTGGGAATGTGTGATATTGTGGTTACATACTGATATTACGTCATTGGCTATTGGTGTTCCTTCGTATTGAATGACCTTCTTCAAATTTGGCAAGTTATTTCGATGCTTCAAAATTTTTTCGACGAAAGTATGATCTCCGGCAATAGCTATATTTGCTCTGCTGTTCTCCAGACAGTAGAAGCATGCTTCTGGGGAGTTCGTTGTGTAAATTCCGGTAGCGAATCCTCTGGGAGAAAATGATACATTAGCGCCAATATTTTTATGTAAGTATAAGTCGAATGTCGTGTAGTCTTTTTTGATATTTTGAAATATAAATGCATTCTTTTGTTTTCAGGTTTAGCTTACCCGGCGTGGATCGCAGCTAAATAGGATATCAGCCATTCTGGTGAGTTGAATCCAATAATAGCCACTGAATGGTATTTTTCTAATCCTAATTTTATAAAAGCCTTCGCAACCGTTCGAACTTGATTTAGGTATTCCCTAAAACAAATAAGAATTTTGATGTAATGCTCCAAACATTACTTCTAATTTTTGTAGGTGTGCGAAGGCGCTATAGAACTTGCTTGACGTAGCCGTAATGAACTGGCCGTAACGATTTCATAAGGTGGTAAAAATTATTTTCATTATACATACGACGAAAGTACAACTTACCACACTAGTTTAGCAACAAGAAAGCTTCATTTTTCATCTCAATATTAAAATGAAAAATCTTGAGTTTTTTACCAACTATTTCCTGTACTTTTACTTACTCCTTCCGCTTTTACCTCCTCCTTCCGGTTTCCGGTCGATTGATTTCGAAAGATTTCTGAACGGATTCTTCAATTTTTGAATGAACGGCCATTTTATTTTAACCGATAGAGCAGACGACATGACAACTTATACCAGTGTGTATAACAAATCAATGCTACCAAATACCAACATACAAATGACCCACATTTTTTTTTCGGAATGTATGTGTACGTTTCGTCGTATATAATGAAAAATTTCTTACAATACTAGGGCGGAAGCGTGACTTTTTCTGCCAAACTCGTCCGATTGCTCCGCTCGCCTGCGGCTCGCGGAGCAATGTTTCGGACTCGTTTGGCAAAAACGTCACTTTCCGCCCTAGAATAGTAATAAACTATTCTTAAAATGGCGAAAGTAGTGTCTCGGTATTGGGCAACTCCATGATTACAGAAATTTTCTTAAAATAATTAGAACGATTTTTTTTTTAAAATGACTGCCAACACCGGCACGAAGATTAAAAAAATTGTTGGCTGGTACCGGCTTTGGACCCCTGTCTTTTACCCGCTGCCCTTTTTTTTTTTGGCGTTTATTTAAAGGGGCAGTAATTTATTAATAGTAGGGCCGTACTTTTTCATAAAATGGCAGTTGTTTTAATAGATTGGCAGTAAATTTAATAATACGGTAGTTTTTTTATTGGCAGTGCAATTTAGGGGTGTAAAAAAAAATAATTTGACATTAAAAAAATATTATGGAATTATAATGAATAATTTGGCATCAAAAGGCGTTTTTAAAAGAAAATGTTAAAATTAAGTGACGCACAATAATATATTTTGGTATATTTTTCAGTTTTTAAAGTGATCAAAATTAGAGATCCTAAAAGAGATTAGCCATACCTGTAATTCCGGTTCTTCGATATTTTTCTCCTGAAAATTATTAATCCATTAAAAATTTTTTTGGAAAATTAAGAACGTAAATATAAACAGTCAGGGACCATTTTGTAAACTTAAAAAAATTAATATTTCAGACAGAAATTTATTTTTCGGATTTATCGAAAAACCGGAAATGACTGAATGGCTAATCTCTTTTAGAGTCTATAATCAAAATGATGTCTGTTCCTGCGAGTAAATAGTGTTTGTTCTGCAGGTGAATAATACTCTGCGTTCTTTAAGCGATATTTGTGCAAAGAAATAAAAATACACAAAAAGTAAGCTTTCCTATAAACCTAATTTAAATAAATAAAAAAAAGACTGCCCTTCGATTATTAATTACTGCCACTCTGCAACTTCCCTAAAATATAAAAACTTACAGCCCCCAAAAAAAATTAATTCACTGCCAATTTATTTTAAAAACTGCCCCGTATTTAAATTTACTACTGCCAATTTTATGGAAAAAAAACTGCCCTACCCATATTTTTTTATTGTCCCATTTATATAGTCGCCTTTTTTTTTCATTGCATTATTTTACGCTAAGGATCTAAAATTATTAGGCCAACAATTTTTTGAAATTGTCAATTAATTTAAAATTTTTCCAGTATTCACAACCTCTCAAGGTGCGAAACTTGACATTAGGCAATGATACTTATTTTTATGCTACGAAATCATAATAGTGATGATTACACAGTAAAAAATTTTGTGTACTTTTAACTCACTTTCTGTGTAGAATATGGTCCACATACTTTTATTTGTAATTCTGACAAAATGAAAATGTGTTAAAAAGTTACTAAAATTTATGTGTTATTATTTGCATACTATCGTATTTATCTATTCATAAATTTTTAATCTAGGCGTTTTCTTAAGAAAATTTTTCCCGTATTTGTGAACTGTTTTTTTCAGGCTTATACATCAAGCATTTCAAAACCAAACCAAACCAAACCAAACCAAACAAGAACAAGAACCCAGCAATTTATTGTATAATTTTTTAAAGAAGCAAATTCCGAGCCTGAATCCAATCCTGAATCCGGAATCCTTGCACAACAAAACAGAAGGATGCTAATCTGTTCGAAAAATTAATCCTTTCAATGACTTAAATCACGATTTATTTAAATTTGCCACTACTATTTTTTTTATTTGTTTTCTTTTTTTTCCGCAAAATCCTTTTATTTTTTTTTTTTTATCGTGGAACTAGAAATAGCCCTAACACCGGCAATGTGTCAAATTAACATATTATATTTGTTATTTTTTTGACACATTGATACTTATTAACATTGACAAAACAATGTGTAAAATAATTACATAAAATGGGATAACATACAGAGTATGTAGACCGAGTATGTTAAAAGTACACAAAATTTTTTACTGTGTATTTACTAAGTACCTGTACGTTATAAGGTGAAATCCCTTTTCTTTTGGGTCGGTTTTATATCCCAGCGCAGGCTGATCAGGATAAAGAGATGCTATCCTAGCCAACAACCCTGGAATCGATTCTGGTTCTATCTCAGAGTCTTTGCTTTCGACTGAACGCAGTTTGACGGCTCCATCAGGATCAGTTGTTGTTATGTTTGACGTTGGAATAATTTGATTGGGACCTGATTGTCAAAATGTTACACTCATTTATTTATTTACCTACTTTCTGTTATTTATTTCGCTCTTTGATTGCTAAGGATGATTTGACAGTTTTTATGTTCAATAATATGAACCCTGATAAAATAGGTCAAAGTTCATAAAAAATTTGACAGAAACTTAAAAAAAAAAAAAAAATATGCATTGCGCTTCCGCAATCGGATTTTTTCCCGGTCTGAATGGCGTAATTTTCGGTTAATCGGTATTTTGGAAAATTTGAGGGGATATCATTTTTATATTTAAAAAAATAAATTGCAAGGGCGAAAAAGCATGTATTGCTATAAAAATTTCTTAAATGCGATTTATAAAAAATTAAAAAAAAAATGACGGTTGCATATGACGGTATTATTCATCCAGGATGATGATTCAGGTGAACAAAATTTATGTTTTAAAACAATAATTAGGATCAAATTTATTTGCGGTTTGAACATAAAAATTTGCAGTGAAAACCCTGATTTTTGAAAATATTTACTCTTACCTTTATTTAAAGAAGAATCCATTTTAATGAAATTAAATAAAGCTGAAATTTATTTTAAAATCGAGAAAATCTATTACTAACTAAAAATTTGATTTAAAAACACACTTACAAAAAACATGTAAGTTCAATTCAAATTGTTTCTCTTTCACGACCAGCTGTCAAATAACCATTGAACGGAGGTTGAGCAAATGTCAAGTTAGCAATGCCTTATGATCTTCGTTGATGTTTCATACTTATTTTTTTTTGTATCGGAATATCTAAGAGAGAGAAGGAGAGTTCATTTTGCTTATGAACTACGTGCTCTACAGCACCTACTCATAGCTTTTTTTTTTATTTATTTAATTTTTTTTTTTTTTTTTTTAAATGTTGGAAAAACCTTACACACACACACAGCAGGCTATTACAGGACCTGGAGCCCTATAGCTGCATTATAAATGGAAAAACCTTTATATGTTGATCACCAGGAAAAACTTTTCTATGTTGAAATAACGATTAAGGTTATGTGCTATTCAATTATAAAACTTGACATTAATTTTTTTCTTTTCAAGACGAGTATAATCCGTCAATAACGTCTTTGTATTTTTCGGTGACGATATTCCTTCGTAGTTTTAATGTTGGTCCTGGAACATGTAAAAAAATTTTTTGAATTCAAATTAGAACGCCGGAAGTATCGGTAGTAATAAAAAATGATGTTTTACCCAATTCGCCGGTGACCATAGAAAAATCATGAGGAAGTAGTGCGAATTTTTGAACTCTTTGGGCATTTGATATCGCTTTCAGGTTCGCTTCGTCTATTGCCTGTTGTATAGCTCCAAGGATCTAAAGGTGGAAGAGCCAAATAATTTGAAAATGATTTGCAGCATATAAAGAATAATTGGAATTTTTAAGTTATTAAATATGGGGTTCAAATTTTAAATATCAGAACAGGTCTTTTGGTGTACCCTGGAATATTTACCTCAACTACCTGAAGTATGTGAATGTGATATTGCCATTTAATAATTTGTTCTTGCAACGAGGATTTGATGATTTTTTCTGTTCAAATAAGGTTTATGTACAGTATCTAAAATTGCATGCAGGCCATTTAAATATAGTGTAAGGACGTTACCCCCTAACGGGGGGGTTTATGTTGACAAAATGGGGGAGTAAGGGTAACGAATAGACAAAATTTAGTGATGCATTCAAGATTTCTTCAAGATTCCGTTTTTCTTCTCCTGTATAGATTTGGTTGCCTTTTTTATTTTAAAATCGGGTTTAAATCATGCAAGTGGTCTACGAGAATAGCTCATTATTCGAATTTATAAATTGAGACTCCTTGCAAGACGAGAATCTCCAAAGTCTTGACAATCAAGACTCAAGACAAGAAAAAAAAATTTTTTTGAAATTCCGAATCCTTTACGTAAAAGAGATAAAAAACCAAAATTTGAGCGAAATCTTGAAAAAGTCTTGAATGCATCCCTAACAAAATTATGTCGACGTGATATTTGGGGGGCCCCCAAGGGTGAGGGATAGGGATACTTTAGAGCAAAATAATCGGTATTGAGGGGGGGGATTAGGGTTTGAAATCTTATGCAAGAATATTTTCAAAAAACTGACTTTAGCTTGGAAGGAGGGGGGAGGGACGCAATAATTTCACACGTCTAGCTTACGTAATACTTAAACGGTCGCTTAGCTGATTTTGGGTGCCTTCTTCCATATTATTATGTAAAATTTGAGCAGGACTTCCTTTCAAAACGACAGTTTTCTCACTTACGTAATACTTGAATGGCCCCTAATATGCTTGGTTGTTTAATTGCTTGAGTTATAATTCAGTGATTTTAGTTAGCCAAAATTTACCTTTTTATCAGGGCCTGATGCAATTACTTGTGTTATAGTTTTAAATGGACAGCCTAAATCTTCCAACCATTTCTTTGCCAGCCCAGTAAGGTCTTCTGATGGTTCACCCGTATCTGCTTCTACTTCGCACTGTAATATGTATTTGTGTTTGTTAATAAAATTACAAAAAAAAAAAAAAAAAAAAAAAAAAAAAAAATTTGGCAAGTCACATGTTTTGAGATTTTTGTTGGAAACTAATGTATAGTATGCTCTTAACTAAAAACTAGTATTTAAACGTGAAAATTATTCATCAAATAAAAAAAAAAATAAAAACAAAGTCCGGAAAACTTTTTGTCACGTGATCACTCGTTAAATGATTTCCTATTGGTGTGACGTCATTTGCCTGTATCGAAGCGAGACATCGAATTTGAAGCGAAACACGTCTTGTTTTTAATCATGCTTGTATACATTACGCATCGATGCCGTTCAGAGTTTCAGAAATGAACACAACCACTACTTTTAGGCAGATGACGTCACGTTCCTTCACGTTTCGTTTGGGCGGGCATTCAAACTAAAATTTTTGTTTTTCATCTTTTCGGGGGTTAACCTTTTTTTTTTTTTTTTTTTTTTTTTTTTTTACTGAGTCAAAATTACGCTTTTTGTCTTATCTCCCCTAGCACAATTAAACGATGGAGTAATCTCAAAACATGTGACTTCTCTATTGGGACGTACCGATAACGTAAGCAGTACCGTAAGGTACTTTTTTTGGTCTCCTATAAGTACGGCATAGCCCAAACACGGTAGTTCTTTTTTAATGGCGTCTTCAATGGTTACAGGCGCAATGTTTTCTCCCCCAGATGTTATTAATATTTCCTGCAATGAGCAAAAGTTTATTACAATTAATTATTGCCCGCGATTTTCCGGTGCATGTACCTTTTGCCGGCCTGTAAGGTGGATAAAACCGTCTTCATCAATTTTCCCTATATCGCCAGAATGGAGCCATCCCTCCGAGTCGATTGCTTCATCGGTTGTTTTACGTTCGTTGAGGTACCCCATGAACACACACCTTCCATTCATGCAAATCTAAAATGAGTATCAGGAAAAGGTAAAAAAGGTACTAGGAAAGGCTTGGTTACATACTTCTCCGGAGCCGTCTTTATCCGACGAGACGATTTTGAGTTTTACACCAGGAATAATTTTTCCAACTCCTTCAAAGCGAAAAGCTGTTTGTAAATTTACTGTCTGTGGTCCAGAGGTTTCTGTCATCCCATAGCCATCCAGTAACAGCATGTCCAAACTGGCGAAATACATCTTTGTGTCCATTGACAGTGGTGCAGCTCCATTAATAATGAGCCTACATCGATCAAGTCCTAGATTTTGTTTCACTTTTGAAAGGATGAATGCTCTCGCCAGTAAATAACCATAACTAGGATTGTCGATTCTGAAATGATTTTTTCGTAAATACACTTTATTGCCTATTGGAGTTTAGATTTTTTTTTTTACCCTTTTATTAAGTCCATGTGTCTTCTCAGTCCCTGACTTTTAGCCCAATTTGCTATTATTTTTAAAATTGGATTAGCCTGAGCACCTATCTCTCTCATCTTCTCAGCAAACTTTTCAAAAACTCTTGGAACTCCCCAAAAACAAGTAGGTCGTACTTCTTTTAAAGTTTGTATGAGAGTTCCCTTCAAGGCCTTTTTATCTGCGAAATAAACGCTTCCACCTGCTGTCAAAGGTACCATGATATCGAGAATTTGGGCTGCCACGTGACTTAACGGTAAATAACTGATTGTTGTATCATCACTTCCCACTTTGGTGACTCTAACACTTATTTTACTGTTGTACACTATATTATCGTGACTTATCATGGCTGGTTTTGGCTTCCCAATTGTTCCTGACTTTTGAACAAATTAACAGTTAAAATGAGTATAACTGCTCAGCATTGTAAATGAAGAAAATTTAATGTGTTACAGTTAATTTCCTTAAGTCAGTCAATTCTAGAATTGCCCAACGAATGGTCAACGCCCGAAATATATTAATTTTTTATATATCAATGGCTGTCAATTCTGGACTTAACCGAAGTCAGTCGATTTCCCGAAAATTTTTTATTTTGGATGGAGAAATATTTCTATGAGTTGGGGAATGACATCTTAGCGAGGGGTGTACACTTGAGTTTGCATTACGTCTGTATTCCTTGTACTCCTGGCTGAATTTTTGGCTGTATTCTTGCTGTGTTGGGTGTATTCCGGTTGAATCCCATGCTGAATTCTGTATACTGTATACTGTAAGCTGTATTCCATGTATTACAGTATACACTTTTATGGGAAATGATTTACCCCTCGCATAGCCGTAAACAGGGAGGGCGTGGTGTCCCACGTTTTCCTCTACCCCTTTGTTAGAAAAAAAATACTCAATCATGTTCTGTTTCCTCAGAAAAACTTTTAGGTTTCGGAAATTTTAGCTTTCTAAAAAGGTAAAACAGTCCACCTCGCTTATAGTGAACTTTAAGGCACAGGCCAGGGTTACTTCACTATAACCGAGGTTCGCTATAGCTGAACTTCCCAAACTGAAACAAGATGGAAATTTCTGAATTTTTTAAAAAGGTTTTTAGGAAGATTACGAAAACGAAGCATATCTTTGGAAAATTCCCACTTCAAGTAAAAGTAAAATATGTGATTGATTTAATAAAAAAACTCATTTTACACGTTTCGAACATAATTTAGGTAGTAATTTGGGCAGTCCACGTATTACGTAAGCATGTTTAGTAGGGTGTATCGAAATTTGAAAATTTTCGAATTCGAACATGGCACTATGCGGAAAAGTTGTGTCTTAGGGTCAATAGTAACCTGGAATTTTTTCAAATTTTTAGGTCAGCACTTTTGGCCGTCTCAATTGGCTTTAAGTTTTACATGTTAGGTCGTGTCTTCACATCCGATCGCAATAGTGAAATGTCACCGTTCGCTATTGTCAATGGTCACCAAAGTACCGGAAACTGAATCAACCATACCACTATCACTTTGGAAAGTTTCCTCGTTGCTGTAATGAGCTGCCATATTTTAGAAGCACTATATAAACAAATTTGCGATTTTAAAAAATCCAAAATATATTTTCTTGTAACAATTACAATAGGTAATGGATTTCTCAACACAAAAAGAACTTTTTTTTTGTTTTTATTGTTTTAGCAAAACTTTTTAAAAATTATAGAAGGCAGTGATGAATTCAAATTCAAATTTCTTTTATGGACTTTCGTTGATTCAGTTTCCGGTATATTGGTGACCATTGACAATAGCGAACGGTGACATTTCACTATTGCGATCGGATGTGAAGACACGACCTTAAAGGATAGGTGATTTTGGCCATTTTTAAAAATCTTGTTAAAAAATTGTCTAGAAGCTTCAATTGAAGCTAATTAATTACTGTAAAAGTGTATCTGCCTGGCGTTTTTGAGGCCGATAAATCCGAATATGACCTAATTTTTGTTTCTAGGGGTTCGGCAAAACAACAAAACATGGTTTCGAATTTTTTTGGCCCCAAACTTCGAATTTGAATTAAAAACTCCACTTTGTTCGTGTTGTGAACTCTTAATTGATATTTTTTCTTCATTTGGGAACTTAAAATTACGTTTTAGATTCAATTAAGTAAACAAAATTGTACTGTACTAATTTTTTAATAGCGGTAGAATATAATGGAAAATATTTTTCTAAGCCCCAAAATTAAAATAGCATTGGGCCGATTTTGCCAAATCCCTAGGGAAAAAATTCGGTCATATTCAGATTTATCGGCCTCAAAAACGCCAGGCAGATACACTTTTACAGTAATTGAAGCTTCTAGACAATTTTTTAACAAGATTTTTAAAAATGGCCAAAATCACCGATCCTTTAAGATGTAAGTAAAACTTAAAGCCAATTGAGACGGCCAAAAGTGCTGACCTAAAAATTTGAAAAAATTCCAGGTTACTATTGACCCTAAGACACAACTTTTCCGCATAGTGCCCTGTTCGAATTCGAAAATTTCCAAATTTCGATACACCCTAATGTTTAGGGAGGGGGGTTGAAAATCTTACATAAAAGATACATACATACATACAATTTTTAGGGTTGGTGTAGAAATAAAAATTGCCTAATATTATAAATAAAAAGGCGAATTATTTGGATCATCAAATGAATGAAAAAAAAAAAAAAGAATTATTTGTTGTTGTGCTTTGGTGTATTGTAAGCTGCCTAATTTTCAGACTGCCAGTTGCTTTAACGTATGCTTAATATGTGGCGTTAAATCTACAATAAATTCTCTTAATTTTTTCAATGCTATTTTTTCTTGTTTTCTTTTTTAGTTGCTCCATGATTCCGTGCGGCGGAGGTGAATAACGTATCTCCATCGTAAATATGATTGGAGATAGTCTGTTTCGAGTGTTTATGAAAATCACGTGATCATGCGACATTAGTCTCCACGCTCATGTTAAACTTGGGGTCACGTGACACTTCCACAAAATGTCGAAACAGACTAACTCCAATCATATTTGTGGACCTCCACATGAAAAGGTCCCACGTGGCAGATGGCCTAATTTGTGGACGGCCCGTTTTAGGATTAAAATGTGACTTTGGCCAAAGCCATCAGGAAATTGGTCGAAAAAGCCGTGTTTAAAGCCTTTTTTTTAAAAAACCAAATTCAGTTCACTATAACCAAAGTAAATTACATGGAAAGTATACATCAAAGGGACTGGGACCGGCAACTTTGGCCCACTATATCCTATGATAGGTTTCACTAAAACAAACTTCACTATAGATGAGGTGGGCTGTATCTTTGAAGGACATATAAAAAAAGATTATTCCGAGAATTGATTACTCGTTGAAGAATTATAGAATTAACTGAAACGTTTTGGTCAGTTTTAAAATTAACTGACTTCGGAAATGAACTGTAACAAATATACTAACCGTGTACACAAGAAGAGCGCATTCGTTAACGGCCATACTCTTCAAAACATTGTTTAAGGATGTATCATCTTCTGCCTGCCCGATCCTCAGCAAGTCTTTCCACTGAAATAAAAAATCCATTTTAAATTCTAAATCCGGTCTAAGGCCACGTAAGCACATTTCGAAGTTGTGTCATTGTCGTTTCCCTCCTCATTTTACCAGGAAATATTTTTTCAGCAGTTCTAGGTGAACAACGTTTCTTAAACGTTTTTAACATGGGCGATCACATAGATTTGTTTCTTTCCTTATTCAATCCCGAATGATGCCATTTCAAGGATATTCAGAAAACGTACCGATAATATATCGTTGAATGCTGGGCTCCCTTCATATTGAATTATTTTTTTTAAATGCGGAAGATCTTTGCGGTATTTAAAAATTTTTTCGACGTAGTCGTGGTCCTCAGCTACAACTATGTTTGCTCTGCAATTTTCAAGGCAATAAAAGCACGCTTCCGGAGAGTTGGTTGTGTATATTCCGGTAGCAAACCCCCTGTAAAAATAAAGTATTTCTACATTTCTTACAAAATAATAAAAATAATAAAAAGTATTTCTGTTTAAATTATAAATTGAAACGACGTCATGATAGGATCAGCATTGTTCAGCTTTTTTTTTTGCTATCAATCAGTTTAATTATATTAAAATAATGAGCACCTACCCGGCGTGAACAGCTGCCAAATACGATATAAACCATTCCGGCGAATTGAATCCAATGATGGCAACCGAATGATACCTTTCCAATCCTAATTTTATGAAAGCTTTTGCAATTGTTCGAACCAAATTTCGATATTCCCTGTAATATGACAGTATTATACATTCTCTTTGATTGGAACTTTTTTATCTTTATCCCATGGAATTGTGTAATTACAGTAATCACCTGTATGTTATTATATGGAATCCCTTTTCGTCCGGATTTTTTTTGTAGCCTAATGCGGGCTTGTCAGGGTAGAGTTCTGCAATCCTTTTCAATAAACCCGGAATCGATTCTGGTGCTATATCCTCATCTTCGCTGTCGATTGGACGGAGTTTAACAACGCCATCGGGGTCTGTTGTTGTTATATTTGTGGTAGGAATGATCCGCTCTGGACCTGTTGTGAATACCGCAAATTTAATTTAGGTCCATAGTCAGCCCGGGGCTAAGGGTGACTCAGTCTTCTCCTGAGGAGGTCTAAGTCCCCCCATAAAATTTTTTGACCAGTGCAGTTTATTTTTTGATAAAAGGGGCCCCGCCCTTGCTGGCTACGGGTCTGATTCAATCTGAATTATTTTAAAAAGTTGATCATTTGGAATATGAAAAATTTGTTCTTGTTTTTTGCTCCTTTTTCTAGTGAATTCTGGTTTTTATAGTCCAAATGAATATTAAAATTAAGATGGTATTAATATTAAAATTAATTGCACTAATTAAAATTGTAGATTATTTCAGAATTTTAATTAGTGTGGAAGATTTTGCCTTTAAAACGAATTAAAAATCATGGCAACCAAGAATTTATAATTTTTTTTTTCTCTTTATGCCGAAATACAGTCTTTCATTTTCCAGATTGCCAACTTACTTACAGGTACAAAGAGTATTTTTTGACATGTGCTGTAAAAGTCATGTTTTCCTAGCGTCTAGGACTTGGTTCGTTTAAAGGAAATATTTATAAATGAGTTTTAAAATGCTCAAAAATCAGATATCGATAGATTATCAATTGTCCCGTAGACAACAGCAGTTGGTACTACAGAGGTTGGTAATGCAATGAATTTCCCAAAAAATGCCACCATGTACACGATTTCGAATTTACGAAAGATTTTATTGTCAAAGAAATATCCAAGAACAAAATGAATTTCACTTGAAAGAGGAAAAGTTTCAGTGCGATGTGTGCAGCTAATCTTTTACGGCTAAGAAGAAACCTAAATTTTAAATTTGAGTTTGAAAAACAAAGACGTTAGAGTGAGAGTTCCCATATTTCCCATCAGAAGTGCGAAATTATGAAATACCCGAGTTTTCTGTTTTATGACTTGGAATTTAGGCATTCAAAAAAATACACATCAGGCTTTGAGCTTTAAAGTTAAAATCTGTACTGTGTCCTTGGATGTAAAAAATTAACAACTGGTACCCATGGAGTGCTCGAATTCCCGTCTTCCCGTTTTTCAAATAAAAAAAAAAGATTTATTAAAAAATTCAAAAAGAAACAAAAAAAAATTAGGAAACTAGAAATGTATCTAACAAAATTTTTAAAATCTTACCTTCCTCTGCCGAATATTCCATTTTAAGTTCAAAACTTTATTTTAAAATTAATCAATTAAATTATATTTAACGGTTATAAATGTTTTCCGTTGAAAATCCTAGGGAAAAAATTTCGATATTCAGCCGTTTCTCAAGCTCGTTAAGTAAATGTTGAAACCGGTGCAATGTGCAAGAAGTTTTAATCGTTTTTTTTTTTTTTTTTTTTTTTTTTTTTTTTTTTTTTTTTTTTTTATCGTGGGAGTTTCTTTTTATTTTTATTTTTTTATTTTTTTTTACAATGCTTCGCTTCTTGAATTAGTTATATTGATTCAACATCATTATTATATTCACATCGTTAAAAATATTTGCAGCCGGTTTATTTGGATTAATTCAGTTTTCCCTTTTAAAGTACTGGATTTTACTCTTAATGAATTTACAAAAGGAGAAGTGACTTTAATTGCTGTTTAATTTTCCAAATGTTCAAAGAAAATCAGGCCTGTTCATTTTAGTTCATGTGGTAGGTAGGAGTCATTTTTCCAGAAATTTCTTAGCTGTCTGTCATTTCTCAAACTTAAGACACTTTTTATTTCGGTACCGGTTTGACTTAAACAACTGTAATTTCTTTTTAAGATTTTACCTCAGTTTAGTCCTATTGGAATGGAAAAATCTAGAACAAAAACTGATAAAGTTTGGAGACCAAACTTTAAAATTTTGCCAAAACAAGTACAATACTAAGGAATGGTAGAAAAATTAGTCTTCAATTGAATTTATTGACGAATTCCGATTTAATCAGACTCAAGGGGTTACTCACCCATGCATTTCGGTGAACGTTGAAGCATTGCGTAAGACTTTTTTTCGGGTTTTTGGACCCCCTCCCCCTCCCTTCGTAAAAATTAGTAAGATTTCTTTGACCCCCCCTTATTATATTACGTAAGATTTTCGCGGACCCCCCCTTTTTTTTAGCTACAATTTTAAATTGGAGTAATATTTTTCTTAAATCTAGATTTATAGTTCATACTCATATTCCTGAAGCTTGTTACAAACGGCACAAAATCTCATCAGAAAATAAATTTTCATTTCTTAAAATTTTTTGAAAAAAATTATAAAATTTTCTACTTTAGTCATTCGAAAAAAAATTAAAGCAACTTCATTTTTTAAAATTAAAAACAATTGTGAGCAATAAGTTATAGTGAAAATTCTTACGTGAGATTTGCCGAATTCCCTCCCTCCCCAAGTAAGAAATCGTAAGAATTTCGAGTACCCCCTCCCCCCTTTTGGTCTTACGTAATACTTGAACGCTCCCTTTGACTTTGAGTTATATTGCACTACATGCATTTTGCATTACCACTGCATTACAGATTGCATTACCTTCGCATTAGATGTAGTGCCGCTTCATTAGGTTCAAATTCTGCATTACGTGCAATGCTTTGAATTACTATTGCATTTGTATTGTTTGCATCACTTGCATTGCAAATGCATTGTTTGCATTAATTTGCATTTTTGTGTTATTGTGTACATTCTTTTTGGGACTGAGTAACTCTTATATCAAACGTTAAAAATGCTTTTATTGTCTTATATTAATTTGGGTACTGGGAAATTACCAAATTTATATCTAGAGTGCTGAAAACAAGAGTTTTATTTTATGGGGCTAATTCTAAAGAACGGGAAAGCATAAGAGTCTACATTCGTAATGATGCGTTTGGATACAATGTTATATTAGCCAACCATTATTTATGTATAATGATAAGTCGAAAGACAGAAATATAAAATTAAATTATGTTATGTTATGTTATTAATTTGGGTATGAAAATTCTTGACTTAATTTGTTATGAAAACATATAAAAAGTTTAATGCAGTTTTTAACTGTTTGAAAATTAATGCATAGGCTCTATTTTACTTTATTCCAGATAACTATGTACCGTCCAACTTGTCCATCATGATTTAAACGAAAAAACCCAATTGAAGATGAGTGGACCGAGTTTGATAACTCAATGGAAACAGACTAGTTTTTTTTTCTCAAAAAATTTCACCTTCAACATTTGGTTTCCAAACATTATGAGTAGGCATATTCGAATTTTAGAATAATTTTCACTCTTTCCAAATCAAACCGGACAAATGAAAATGGCTATAATCTCATTTAAATTTCACGATGATCTTTTAATCGTGAGCTAAAACTTTGAGAAAATTATTCAGCTGTTCGAAATTTCGTCCTCTAGTCATTTTCACCTTATGCGACCTTGGAAAAACTTTGTATATGAAAGTATGTACAAAAAGTATAGATATGTTTTGCAAATTCGGATGCTGCCAAAGAATGTATTTAAATGATTTCGTTTTCATCGTAGATTCCTGCAAGTATTTACATTAATAAATCATAATTCCGGATACTTACTGGGTTACAAACAAATTCGGGCCATTTTTTTATTTTTGAAACTCTCCTGCATAAAAATACCCCTTAAAAAATGGTATTATTCCAGATGTTAAACATTCAATTCCTCTCAAATAGTTGTTGATAACCGAAAAAAAAAATTGTTTGTCATGCGATTATATTTTTAACCTCCCAAGTGTATCGTAATGTAAATGCACTGTTTATGTTATCAGTTTGTGCGTTAAAATTGTCAGTTGCATTGGGTATTTACAATGGTTAAGGTTGAAATTCACGGCCTAATTCCCAGTCCTCCCACGAGGGCTGTCGTGATTGTGTGCGAGCTTATCGGACTTCCGTACGAGTTGAAGCCTTTAGATCCTCAAGCTAAATCTCCGGAATTTAAAAAATTTAATGCCCAGCAACAGATTCCGGTCCTCGTTGATGATGGATTCGTCTTACAAGAAAGGTAAGAGATATATGAGGTTTCGTTTCTCGTACATTTATTAATAAGTGAATTAATTTTTTTTTTAATTTAGTCGCGCTATTATTCAATATTTAATGGACAAATACGCAAAAGATGATTCATTGTATCCGAAAGATCTGGGTAAAAGAGCTGTTATTAATGCCAGGCTGAATTTTGATTGTGGAACCTTATGGCCCAGGATTTACAGCACATATGTAAGTTGTAAAGTTACATAAATGTTAAAAAAAAAAAAAAAAAAGATAAAATGAAATAAAAATTAGTAAAAAAAGTTAATTTTGTTTTTCTCTGAATTAAATAGAGACCGACGTTTGCAAGCGGTACACCATCGGAGGAAGGTGTCCAATCCGTAAAACAAGCCATGTCCATTCTTGAGGATTTTCTTACCAGAGATAAATGGGTAGCTGGACCTAAAATGACGATTGCGGATATTTCCTTTGGTTCAATCGTAACTATTTTGCCGGTAAGTAAAAGAATTTTTTGTTTATGAAGTGATTTTATAAATCAACGTAATGGAGGGGGCCTTTAAGCTCGTATTCCAATGATAAATCCCTTTAAAAGGAAGGCTATCTTGCTGACTAAAGGGGAGGGAGGGAGTCCGTAATTTATGAAATAATGCTCTGGCAATATTTGAAAAAAAAAAATTGAGATAAGAGCTTCTGTTAAAATTAAATCTTTAAGACAAATAATTAAAATTGCAATTTTTCTCTTTCAGTTATTTAAGTTTGATTTGACTCCATATCCGAAAGTAAGGAGCTGGCTAGAGGAATTGAAGAAGGTGGAAATTTTTAGGAAATTCGATGATGAAGGTGTTGCCGCTTTGAAAGTGCGATTCCCAAGATTAGCAGATTATTAAACTTTGGTTTAAGTTTTGTAAGAGAACCCAAATTTTTACAAATATCTTAAAAAAGGATGAAAAATTTAATCAAAATCGCTAAACAACATTCTTTTTTTTTTTTTGGTTTCATAATAAAGTTTAATTAATTGCGAAACTGGACTTTGTTCCGTTTAACATATTATAATTTTTTTGTTAACTATCATTGAGGTGTTATCCTTTATAAAAATTTAGGCACTTGGCTACACAAAACCGGCCGGTTCACCGTCCGGTTTTTTTTAAAATAAAGCTTTTTTAATTAATATTTTTAAACGTTAATATCGCATTGAATGGGGCGAAACGTATACCAAATTGTTCCAAATAATGAGAAGAAGTCGAATATACATGTTAAATATGTCGGTAAGCTGAAATTACGTCAATATTCTCAAAATGAACCGATTGTTTGTTTTTTTACATCGGCCATTTTGATTTTTATGTAAACATTAAATTTTTCGAATATTGACGTAATTTAAGCTTACCGACATATTTAACATGTTTATTCTGCTTCTTCTAATAATAAGGAACAATTCGGTGTAAGTTTCGCCCCATTTAGTGTAATATTAACGTTTAAAATATTAATTTAAAAAAACATTTTTTTTTCAAAAACTGGACGGTGAACCGGCCGGTTTTGTCTAGCCAACGAAGTGCCTAAAAGTCTGCAATTTCTGAATAACCGGGGAAATATCACCTTTGTTGGAAAAAAATTAGAAGTTGTGTAAAACTGAAAACGTGAACCCGACGTTCAAGACCGACGTCAAACCCAAAACAGTCATTTAAGCTTAAGGTTTGTAGCGTGAAAAAATACCGGCTACAGAGTTTTCCCCAGGATGGAACATCATCTACTATGATACATGCCAATCAAGTCGTGATAAAGTCTCTTTCCGCGCATGCGTTTGAGCACGAGGCTCATCTGACGGCGGTTCGGCCACCTTTTAGTCCACTATTATCCCAGATAGCACAGTCGGCCTTAGGATATTTATTGGACGTCCATTGGATTTACTTAAGCACTGATCCAAAAAGCGTCCTATGGAGTGATCCCAAAAGCAGTCCTATGGATATCCCCATGGATTTGGATATCCTGTGGATATCTGATGGACAATCTACAGGATGTCCAATGTATTGAAAATGCTGTCTAAGGTGACATAGAAATTTGTTTTTCCTTTTTCCTTCTACAAGGACATATCCTTTTTTTAGGGGCTTTTTACCCCCTACAGGTTTACAATGCATTTTCTGTTTCTTATATTCATGCATAAAATTTTTTTTAAAGATCTTTTCAAGGACTTGTTTCAGGTTTACCCAAAAATTTAAGGTCTACGGCGTACTGTGGCACGGACTCAGTTAAATTTTCTTCTCGATTATACCAGACTATTATTGCGATATTTTCCTTTATAAAAATGTAAACAAGTTTGGAGTTTCTTAATAACTGACTGTAAATGTGGGAAATCTCACTCATTTTCAAAAGGAAGGAAAATGCAAAAACATGCTGATTGGAGATAACGGACCAATACCAGTTGCCGGAATGACGTCAAGCGCTTGGCTGATGTCAATACTATACTGCACTTTGCAGCGGTTATTAATATGCGGTTTTAAAATTAGAAAATCTCATTAATTATTTTTTGTGCGGAAAGCGGAAATATTAACATTTAATTTGAAATATTTTCCTTCTAAAATTAATCGCTTTTTTTTTTTTTTTTTTTTTCTTTTTAAGGAAGAAACGTAAAAACTAGACAAAGGCAACTTCATTTTCCCATAAGACTCTATGATGCAATTGCCGAACAGAATATAGTAGCCGAATGAAACGGGTTACATATAAGACCCGTTTCCACTTCCACCTTGATATCAGTTATCAAATCCTCGTCATTGATCGACCTCGCCTCCTAGAAAATGGATTTACTATGTTTATTCCTGTGAAAAAAATTTTAAAATTTTTTACAAATGATGATACGATCTTAGTATTCACCGAGCAAAAAAAAAAGTTGAAACTTAAATTTAAATCATTTTCAATTCTTGTAGTTCATAAACATCATATTTTTTAATAACCCCCCGCATCGAAACAAACTCTGTATAATTAGCTATTTACTTTATCATTAACACTTCTCTCTGCCAGTTGCTTCGAGTGTTAGCAATGGGTAAGATCGAAATCCACGGTCCTTTCCCTAGTCAGCCCACGAGGGCTGTCGTGATATTGTGCGAGCTTATCGGGCTTCCTTACGATTTGATACAATTCGATCCGCATATTAAAACTCCGGAATTTAAAAAATTAAATCCGCAGCAACTGGTCCCGGTTCTCGTCGATGATGGACTTGTCGTGCAAGAAAGGTATCCAAAAAATCAATTTACATTTTTTAACACTTAAATTCACATGATACGATTTGAAATTTAGCCGTGCTATTATGCGTTATTTGATGGATAAATATGCAAAGGACGATTCGTTGTATCCAAAGGACCTAAAAGCGAGAGCTATCATTAATGCTAGATTGGATTTCGGTTTAGGAACTTTGTGGGCGAGAGCTTACCCAACATATGTAAGTTGCAATGAAATCTCATTTTAAAATTATTTTTATTTGAAAATTTGTCTTATTAATTTGCAGAGACCAACGTTTGCAAGTGGCTCACCCTCGGAGGAAGGCGTTCAATCTGTCAAACAAGCCATTTCGATCCTTGAAGATTTTCTGTCGAGGGATAAATGGATAGCCGGACCTACCATGACCATTGCTGACATTTCTTTCGGTACAATCATAACAATGTTGCAGGTAATTTAACGAAGAAAAAAAAAATATTTAAAAGCCTTAATTTTTTTTGATTAACCGAAATTTTGACTTATTTCTTCCAGATTGTTAAGTTTGATTTTACTCCATACCCAAATGTAAGGAGGTGGTTGGAAGAATTGAAAAAAGTCGAAATCTTCAGGAAATTGGACGAAAGAGGCGTCGCCGAGTTGCAAGAACTTTTTCCGAATTTAAAATAATTTGTTAAATTTTCTTTTTTATTTATTAAAAAAAAAAATCTTAAAAGGAGTCTTTAAGATCATAAAATTACGGATTTAAAAAAATATTTTCCGTCGTTCTGATTAGAAGTTCATGGCATCGGTCGTAATCGTAGATAAGTTCATATTTATAGCTTTAAAAAAAAATGTGTGTTAAATATGAACACAACACCCTCCCTTGTTTGATAACTTCTCTTTAATCAATGAGCAATATATATATGTACTGAAAAAAATATCGAGTCATTTTGGTTGCTAAGAGGACCATTAATCATTGCGTGCTATAGTTTTTTTGGACCCGTTAATCGCAACTTAAATGAGTGACCTTGCGAAGGAGTATACGATTCATACATCCATCCAAGCTGTAATATGCTTTATCATGTTGTTTATTATTTATCAGATGTAATGATTGTCGCAAATCACAGTACTTATTTATAACCGGCTGCGAGTTGACTTCTAGTTATTCACAGTAACGTATTCATCAAGAAAATTTAAAAATGGGTAAAATAGAAATTTACGGCGTTTTAGCTAGTCCGTTCGTCAGGACTGTCATGATAGTGTGTGAACACATCGGTGTCCCGTACGAATTGAAAGAATTGGATCCTGCTAATAAGCCACCAGAGTTTAAAAAATTAAATCCGCAACAAACGATTCCAGTCATTTCTGATGATGGGTTCGTTCTGCAAGAGAGGTAAGTTCATCTTATTTTTCTTAATCTGTAACCACATTAATTTAATTATTTTGCTTGTTTTAGCCACGCTATTATTCAATATTTAATGGACAAATATGCTAAAGACGATTCCTTATATCCAAAAAATCTTGTATCTAGAGCTGTAATCCACGCCAGATTGGATTTCCAAACTGGAACCTTATTGCCAAAATTGGGAGCTAGTGTTGTAAGTTTTGATTTTTATGTTTTCTTTTAAGAAATGTCGTATTCCTCAAAATGTTTGGATTTAATTCATAGGTGCCAGTTATATTTAAAAAGGAAAAGATGTCCGAAGAAGGTGTTAAGACTATAAATGATTTGCTTTCAATTGTTGAAGAATACCTTACAAGAAATAAATGGATAGCGGAATCTCACATGACCATCGCTGACATTTCGCTTGCAAATGTTGTCGCTATTTTATTGGTAATAAAAGTGTAGTTATTAAACTTAAAATGGAAGAAACAATTCGCGAAAGTAAAGGTTTTATTATATTTTCAGGCGATACAAATAGATTTAACGGAATTTCCAAAAACGAGGAATTGGTTCCAAGAAATTAGGAAAGATGGAATTTATAATAAGATTTATGAAACAGGAATGAAAAGCTGGAGAGAGCGATATAACTTATGAAAAAAGGATTAAGTTTCTTGTAAAAACTAAATATGGATTTGAAAATTCTTTTTAAGAATCTTTATGGGGATTTTCACCCATATTTTCGTGATTTTTCGCTGTACAATTTTTTTCCACGAAATGTTTTTCAATATAAATTTTAATCAAAAATTTAAATTTTTTGAAAAAAAAAAATTATCCTTTTTTCTTAAATTCTTTTTAAACAGTTTTCGGAATGTTTTAAAATAGATAAAATGTTCAAAAACTTTTTTCAGACCTTTCAAAAGAAATATTTTTGAAAATAAAGTTCCAAAAAAATCAAAAAAAGTTAAGCCGAAGTTACGTAGGAACAAGAATGTTATATATTTTAAACTTCGCGGTCAGTAAAGTTTTGACAGGTGCTGCCATCTATTCAACTCAAATGTCCGCCATTACAGTTTTGTTTATGTTCGCGCGTGAGAATGTAAATATGCATGAATTGAGTTAGTTTTTTATT
Source organism: Liposcelis bostrychophila (assembly GCA_037577465.1). Lineage (NCBI taxonomy): Eukaryota > Metazoa > Arthropoda > Insecta > Psocodea > Liposcelididae > Liposcelis > Liposcelis bostrychophila. The sequence continues at coordinate 12,728,804 of CM075212.1, forward strand.
ATAAAATCGTTTGGATGAGTTTCAAACAAGAACATTAAATAAGGGAAATACCGTGCGAATCAATTGTAGATTTATACCGTGGCGATTTATGTTATTTTTATGAGGATCACCATGAGGAAAAATGGATGATGTACCTAACTAGACATCTCTTCTTGCATATTTGAATATTTTTGCGAAATGTCTGAATTAATTGCGTATTATGCATCATGTTTCAAAATCCTCTTACCTAAAATTTTCGAAAATAAAGAAAGATGTCATCAATATAACTGACTAACCACCTTTAAGCGTAAAATAATTGCTTCCCACCATATGGAGGTTATAATTGTACAATGTTTTTTGGTTCATTTGATATCATATGTTATCCTAATTAGAGTTCTTTCAGTTAAATTCAATTTGAAATGCTTTCGAAAAAGATTTTACTTAAAAATGACTCCTCCTTTTGTTTATATATTGGTACGATTTCTGTTAGGAATAACTTTTAAGTTAAATGATTTATATGAATACTTTATTGGTTATGATGGCATAAAACGTAGAGTAGTTGCTTTATGTGTATTCATACTCTTAATTTATTTTTTTAGGTCGGTGTGCTGAAATGACTGGAAGTACTTCATCAACAAAGATTGGTCTCTTTTTGATAACCTAATTTGTCTGCTGCTATGGAAACTTGCAATAATGAATAAGGTAGGAGAAAAAGAAGTTTATTATGGCCTGCCCAATTTTTAAATAGTCATAACAATTATTATTACATATTCACAATAGTATCGTTGGCACTGGGCAATGCAATTATTAATGTGAACGATAATTTACATTTTAACAAATGATTAAGCCTTTTAGTTTGGAAGTGTACATTGCTTGCATAGTGCCCCTTGTGAGATATTACTCTGAAAGGAAAGTCTGTACTCTGGAATATATTGGAATATTGTGTGAACCTAAGAATATGTTTATTTTATGGATTATGAATCTACTTTTTTTTGTTGGACCTAATAACGAGTAGGTATTCACACACTAATAATGTTTTCATCACACGGTACTGAAAAGTGGACTTTTCAGTACTGGGCAGTTTATTTACAGACTATTTTACGCCGTACCTTGTGATAAAAAATATCTTTCAATGCAAGAAATGCAAACGACTTGCCCGTCTCGACCTATTTAAGGCCCTCGCCTTCGGCTCGGGCTTAAAACTCGGTCTCGACGGGCAATTTTGTCGTTTGCAGTCCTTGTATTGAAAAATACTATTTCTAATGGATATAATTACAGTTAGACAGAGTGAAACAATTAAGGTCCTAAAATAAGTTATAAATTTTTTTTTTTTTTTTTTTTTAATTCAGAAATAAAAAGTCAGTTTTTTTTTGTAACACATTTTATTTTCCTGTAATTTTGGTATGCTTTGTTGTTAATGGGAAGATTTAACGGAAAAGCAGTTTTATATTAATATTTGTGAGTCAAAAAAGTCAATTTTTTTTTTGTTTGTTGCTGGAACACATAAAAACTTTTCAAGTCTGGTTTTCTTTTTATTGGTCCACTGAATGTTATAGGCACAAGATTTGGATATTTTGGGTATTTGATTTGGATATTTGAATATTTATTGGATTATTAGATTTGGATATTTTAGATACTGATTGGATTATTTGATTTGGATATTTTGGATATTCATTGGATTATTAGATTTAAATAATAAATATTTTGGATATTGATTGGATTATTAGATTTCGATATTTTGGATATTGATTTAATTATTAGATTTCGATATTTTGGATATTGATTGGATTATTAGATTTAAATGTTTTGGATATTGATTGGATTATTAGATTTGGATATTTTAGTTAAAATTTCCTCATTTGTTGATTTCTCTTGTAACGCGTTTATCGTGTCTCGGGCCTTTTTCAACTGGAGAGTTCAAAGAGTGTAAAAGATGTGAAATCCATACTCGTGGGACATTTATTTTGGAAAAATTTCAAAAAGAATAACTGTTTCTCTGCGTTCTTTGATGATTCATTTTAAAAAAATTGAAAAATTTATTCTGCTTGTTTTAAATATGGAAGTATTAAATAGTATTTTAATATTACAGCATTAGAGCAATTTTTATCATTTTCGACTCCTTCCCACTTTTTTTTTTTTTTTTTTTTTTTTTTTTTTTTATGGAATGTGCAAAACTTTGACCAATATTTTAACAATATCATATCATATTTCAGAATTTCAAAGGCATCCCAAAAGGTGATATAATAATTGCATATAAAGCGCGGTGCTCCTTTATGCATTCTCTAGATACTGTATCAGTATAAATCAATTACGGGCATTTCGTTGAAATCAAGCATGATATTCAAAACGGTAATCATAAGTATCTTATCTCTAATGACAGAGTGATGTCATGTGTCCTTGGGCGATGATTTTCAAAAACTCATCATCTTCTCACAGTTAGATATTCACTATCTATTGTGCAGTACACACCATGGCAAAAGTCGAAATTCACGGTAGTGTTGCTAGCCCCCCTTGCCGGGCTATAATGATCGCGTGTGAAGTGGCTGGAATTCCTTATGACTTCAAATTTTTGAATCCGATGGTCAAAAGTCCGGAATTTAAAAAACTCAATCCTGCTCAACAAATACCGGTACTTGTGGACGATAAATTCGCTTTACCAGAAAGGTGCATAATTTTTATACCTATCACCTTACTTTATTCTTTGGTGTTGAAATTTAAAAATTTGTATTTTCAATTCTAGCCGTGCAATTACTTTATATTTGTTGGAAAAATATGCCAAAGATGATTTATACCCGAAAGATTTGAAAACTAGAGCTGTGATTCATGCGCGATTAGATTTCGACTGCGGAACTTTTTGGCCAAAATTAGTAGCTGCAATCGTAAGTTTTCTCGCTTTTGACTTTTTTTCTTTCATTTTTTTTACTGCTTTGTTTCTCATGTTCAGATGCCAACTTTTAAAGGAGGAAAGATAACGGAGGAGGCTTTTAAGACCCTTAATGATACGGTTTCAGTCGTCGAAGAATTCCTCACCAGAGACAAATGGGTTGCAGGGTCTAAAATGACTGTAGCTGATATTGCGATTAGTACTTCTCTTTTGGCACTTCTGGTAATTAATAATTATTCTGATGAAAAGGAAAATAGCATTTATTTACGATGAACGTTTTCTTTTAATTTAGAACCAATACAACACTGGACTTGACATATCTCAGTATCCGAAAATAAGTAATTGGTTGAAAGAAATGAAAAAGCTTGGACCTGTTAACAAGATTAACGAAGAAGGATACGCTGCGTTTAAAACTTTGATTGCTGAATGGAAAAAATCGCAAGGGAATGCGTGATTGTGTGCATTCGGGTAAACTCCTGGGAGATGCTCCAGCTGTTTATTTATTAATATAATTTTTTCTATCAGATATCGTTTTTTTAGTTTTAAACTTCAAGATTCTATTTGCGAAAACGATTCGGTGAATATCGGAAGGAATGGCTGTTTTGTCTAATAATTTATTTATGGGGGAGGGGAATCCAAAGTTTAGGTATCTAACAAACTCTTTTTGACTTGTACTTGCTTTTTTGAAACAGGTTTCAACTGGTTTGAAGGAGGTACTGAAAACGAAATCATGTTTTACGACCTCAAATTGTTTTAAAATTATTTTCCGGTTTCAAATACATTTCAGACAAGTTGATACTTGCGCTAAAAATTCCAGGATACAACAAAGGGAGTAGGCACGTTAGATACCTAAAATTTGGTCACCAAATTTAGCCGTAGCTAATTGATCAATGTCGGTTCATCTCCCGATATTCTAAGCGATTTTTGAGCAGTCATTGCAGTTCAATGTTATGGGCAATGCTGTTTCATTTTTTTTTTGCAATGTCATCTTTAGGATGTCAACAATATCTCTATAAAGTTGAATCGATAACAATTTCACAAAAAATAGGGACCTTTCGATATGTCCTACGCACTGTTTGAATCTATAATTAGAAGTATTGGTACTTTTATCTTATCTGTTAAAATTATTGTGATCATAATCAGCTGAGGTGATAAGGTGTTTTTAAGCTCCATTGTCTTATATATGGCAAATCAATTCCCCTTTTGGTTAGTTTTCGCTAGTTACCGTGACTTAAAGACCATGGGAAAAATTGAAATTTACGGAAGCGTTGGTAGCCCCCGTACTCGTACGGTAATGATCGTTTGTGAATTATTAAGAATCCCTTATGAGGTGAAAATTCAGAGCCCCATGAACAAGTCGCCGGAATTTAAGAAACTCAATCCTGCTCAACAAATTCCGGTTCTTGTGGACGATGGATTCGTTTTACCAGAAAGGTGTGTAGTTTTACAATGATTCGCCTGTTTACAAATATAAAGTCTGGTCGTTCATTAATTTTAGTCACGCAATCCTGATATATTTACTGGAGAAATATGCAAAGAATGATTTGCTGTATCCGAAGGATTTGAAATCAAGAGCTGTGGTCGATGCCCGATTGAATTTCGACAATGGAACTTTTTGGCCAAGAGTGATGAGTGCCCTTGTAAGTTGTAATTTTAAGACGGAATCTTTGATTATTTCACTTATTATAATTTAAAATAATTTTCACGATATTCCTTTTTTGCTTCGTTGAGTAAAGAAAAAATAATGATTTTAAAAAAGTTATACCAAACGACTTTAATATTAACAGTTTATTTATTTATTTATTTATTGATATTTTATGTCATAAATTACAAGCTATAAAAGGCAAAAGAAGTGAGAACGAGGCGAGTCGTATATTTCACCCAATTTATAGTTAGTTTTTATAATTTTAGATGTTAATTTTTATGAAAAGAGCGAAAATGACAGTGGAAGATTTGAAACCTTTAAACGATGCAATGGCTGTCACTGAGGAATTCCTCACACGAGACAAATGGGTAGCTGGACCACAAATGACCGTTGCAGATATTTCGATTAGTGTTACTGTGTTTGTTTTACTGGTAACGTAAACATAACATTTAAAATTAAAATACAAAAGAATTTAAAGATGACGGAAATTTTTTTTTTTTTAGTATCAGTATCAAATAAAACTTGATATGAACAAGTATCCGAAGACGAAGAAATGGTTGGAAGAAGTAAATAAACTAGAAGCTGTTAAGGACTTTAACGAAGAAGGATTAGCTGAATTTAGGATAGTTCTTGCTGAATTTGAAAAAGCGCAAAGTAGAAGTGCTTGATTTTTAGAAATTTTCAGAATGGATATAAAACGTTGAAGAAAGGGCATCAGTATTTGACGTAAAAACAGATTTGGTGTCGCCTTATGTAGAATAATTTTCTTAATAATATATAAATTCCTTTAAAAATATTTTTTGTAATATTTCTAAACTATACTCCTGCGTGTCGTTTAAATTTGATATAATTGTTCGATGATATTTTTATACTTCTCGTTGACTACGTTCCTTCTTAGTTTCATAGTGGGTCCTGAAATATGTATAAAATTCATGAAAACGAAAAATTTGACGAAAACTTCACCAAAAGAAGATACCCAAATATTTTTTTGATGTCCTTACCTATTTCTTCGGTAGTTATGGAGAAATCTTGAGCAAGTATTGCAAATTTTTGAATCTTTTGAGCTCTTGAAATAGCTTTTTCGTTTGCTGCATCTATTCCCGATTGTATCGCTTTCATGATCTGCCAGGACGAAATTAAAAATTTTAGTTTTCTAAATTATTTTTAAGCTAATGTGTTTATCGTTGTAGGCCTAACCATTTATATTTAAGTTTCCGTTTAAAAAAGCCATTTGATTCATTGTGCGAAAAATGGAGAAGTTTGGCATTTACTAAGTTTACAAGTGGAAAAAAAGTAAATTAAGTTCAGAATAGCACCAACTTGAAAAAAGTAATGAGCGGAAACTGGTTCACACAAGCTTAAACATGTTAATACGCAATACACTAATTAAGCTTCCATTTTTTATAATTATCCTACGTAAGTTCCGAATACGACAAATGTTTTTTTTCTATACATAACCGCTTGTACTGTAACATTTAGCCACCAAACTACAAAAATTAAGAAATTACCTTCTTGTCGGGTCCTGATGCCATCACTTGTTTCATGGTGTTAAACGGACATCCTAAATCTCTGAGCCACTTTTTCGTAAGTTCTGTGAGCTGTTCTGATGCTTCATTTGTTTCTGTATTCACCTCACACTACAAAATACATGTTAGATATATTGCTTAATCATAACGATGCCGATCATACATGAAAACTCATCTTACCGATAGTGTAAGCAACGCTGTAAGATATTTTCTCTTATCCCCTATTACTACAGCATAACCCACGCAAGGTAACTCTTTCTTAATGTTATCTTCTAATATAACGGGCGGTATGTTTTCACCCCCAGCAGTTATTAATAATTCCTGTAATTTATAAAATAATGCTGTAGTGTATAGTAGCAAACTTATGGACTTATTGTTTTTTTTTTTTTTTTTTTTTTGTAATCCTTACTTTTTGCCGTCCGGTAATGTAGAGAAACCCACTTTCATCAATTTTGCCGAGATCACCAGTATGTAGCCATCCATCTTGATCAATTGCGTTTTCCGTACTTTTACGATCGTTGAGGTAACCCATAAAAACGTGTCTTCCGTACATGCAGACCTGAAAATGGTTTCAAGAATAGCGTCTTGATCCCCCAAAAATTGAAATGTCGATGCACTAGCGCCCGATATTATTTCAGGTCTTATGTTTGCAAAAATATTATTTTACTTACTTCTCCTTGATGATCTTCATCCGGTTCGTAAATTTTAGTTTTTACACCAGGGATCGTTTTTCCAACTCCTTCGATTTTGACAGCTGTATACGTGTTTGTAGCATGGGGTCCGCAGCATTCGGTCATACCATAAACCTCCAGTATTGGAATATCTAAACTTGCAAAATATATTTTTATATCTACTGAGAGAGGTGCACCGCCACAAAAAAACCATCTACAGTTGTCTAGTCCTAAATTTCGTTTGACTCTTGAAAATACAATCGCTTTTGCCAGTAGATATGCAAAAGTACAACTGTCGATTCTGAAATTAATTTGAGATAAATACATCTAAAATCGAATAGAATAAGCTTATTTAATTTTTTTTTTTTACCGTTTTGTGAGATCCATATGCCTCTTGAGCCCATGATATTTCGCCCAGCTTCCTATCCACTGAGCAATAATTCCTGCCTGGGAACCGACCTCTTTCATTTTCTCAGCAATCTTTTCATAGACTCTTGGAACTCCGAAGAAAAAAGTAGGCCGTACTTCTTGTAAAGTTTTAATGAGACTTCCTTTTAAGGCGTCTTTGTTTGCAAAATAGACAGTTCCTGCTAGTGCAATTGGTCTAATTATATCAAGAATTTGGGCTGCCATGTGACTTAATGGTAAAAAGGTAACTGAGGTGTCATGAAGTTGCAGGTCGGCGACATTTATACCGATTTTACTCGTGAATGTCATATTATCGTGGCTTATCATGGCTGGTTTTGGATTCCCAACCGTGCCGGACTGTAAAATGTTTTTCAATGACATAAAGTCTTATAAATTAAAAGAAACAATTGGAAATACAAACCGTGTAGACAATTGAAGCGCACTGATTAATTGAGATCGTTTTTAGAACGCTGTCTAAAACCGTGTCATTTTCGGCTCGACCAATTTTCAGCAAATCGTCCCACTGAAACGAGAATAAACAATGTTATCATATAAGTCTGAAATTCATGGGGGAGGTAGACGCCAAACTCGTTCGACGAGTTCGCTAGTGATTGTCGTCTGCTACAACGGTCAGATTGTTGTTGTCCAATCAGTTTGAAAGTAAACAAAGCTCGTATTGGACGGCATCAGTGTGACCGTTATAGCAGACGATATTCACCGTGGCGTAGTGATGTTAATCATAAATATTTACATAAATATATTGTATATATATACGTATATATTTATATATATATATATATATATATATGAAGCTTTTCATTGTATATCCATATATATTTACGGTGTTTTTATAGCTTTTTTCGTAAAAGAGACATAATTCATTAAAATAAACGTTATAAGTCTGTTTAGAATAAATATTTAAATTAAAAACAGTAAAATAAATGATTTTAAAACGTTTATATTGACCGTACCAAGGTAAATTCAGAATAGTTTTCAATTTTCGCGCCTAAAGATGGCTGCTTCTACAAAAATGGCTGCCTTAGACCACCGGACCACCATTCATATTTATCAATTGCTAATCATTGATCAACAAGTCAATGACAAATGAAAATGCTTCTTTACCTTGTAATTCATTAAAAAATAATCAAAATAGTTGTTAAAAATTAAAAATAAGCGAGGAATAATATGTGAAATTCAACCCCAAAAAAAGTACATGTTTAACTTATGGATAAATATATATATAAATATTTATATATATATACGTAAATATATATATATATATACGAACGATAAAATATATGGTATATTTAACATCACTACCGTGGCGGCGAGTTTTGCGTTTGCCTCCCGCATTGGAAAGTCTTGCGAAATACTTACTGATATCACGTCTTTGGCTGTAGGTGTCCCTTCGTATTGAATAATCGCTTTTAGGTTTGGCAGGTCTTTACGGTTTTTCAACATTTTTTCAACTAGTGAGTGGTCTTGAGCGACAATAATGTTGGCCCTGCTGTTTTCAATGCAATAAAAGCACGTTTCTGGAGAATTGGTTTGGTATATTCCCGCAGCAAATCCTCTGAAAAAAAAAAGAGAAGTATTTAATATGTTTACTCTTTTAGAACGCTTTTAAGATATCAAAGCTGCTGTTGAAAACCGCAAGCCTTTATACTTCCTGTGGATTAAATCATCCTTTTTTGGTCTTTTTATTAAAAAAAGGCTTCACTTAGTTAATAAATAGATTGCTCTGTTAAAAATTAAATTAGGAGTACCAAAAATTAGATTTCTGATTTCTAATAAAGTTTTTGCTTAGGTTTAAACTCTCCACGCAATGGCAATGCTTTTAAGACCTTTTTTTTTTTTTTTTTTTCAATTCAATTTATTTCTTAGTTCTTGTTTGTTTTATTATTTATTTTTTCCTTCTGGTCCACCTTCTTTTTGAATCGCTGTTAGGGCAGTTTCCCGGAACTACAATGGTTTTCCGGGGAATACAAGTTGAAGGAGTAATGTTAACCGGCCTTAATCTAACGTTTATGAGTTTGGTACGTCTTATAGTGTAACAAGGAAAACAGTTTTTTAACAAAGAAAATGCGAATACGTCTTTTAATGAAGGAAATATCAACGGCGCAAATTGCATTTCCTAGCTCTGATTTTCTAAGAAAAGAGCTGAAACTTGTATTAAGGACGTTGTAATAGAGGCAGATGCTTCAAACGACACTTTTGTACCATTGCAATGCGCTCTCAAGTTTTCACCAAAATAGCAATCAATTCGTCTTAAATCAGTTCAAATCATTTTTTCTCTTATGTCAGTTCAAATCAGCAAGAAATTTTTCTTGAACTTTCGAAATCAATATTCGGATGTAAAATGTGTTTTTATATCTCCAAAATCCCGCCCGTTTCAGTGTGTTAGGAAGATACTAATAATCCCTGCATCTAAAGTTATATCATAATGGAATTTTTTTATTGGACTAAAATTAGCATACTTGCATGACTCCCAAGAAACCATCCTTAAATAATCACGAAATTAAAGTTGAAAAAAAAAAATAATAAAATAAATAAAAAATAATGTCAATATTAATTTTTTAATTTATGGGTTCTCGAAGTATGTAAATAACTCATATATTGTAATTTGATCATCTAGTGAGATATGGAAATATGGGAATTTTAAGAATAACAATGTACAAAATAAAATTTTGTGCTGGTACAATGTTAAACGATTGAATCCGTCCTTGAGAATTAAATTGTAGCAAAAATAGATTCAAGGAAAACGATCCTCTTTGATTTGATTTCAGTACAAAATGTGCGCAATTTGCTACCGTACATGTATTCGTTGGACGTGTTAGATTTGTTGAAAGAAAAATAGGGTACCAAAATCAAAGAAGCGGCCCTGCTTGCATAGGACCTCCCGAACATTTTAGGGTAATTCAAATCGTGACGTGAGAACCATAACCGTTCAACGATTTGGTCTGTCACATAAGTTGACAATAGGAAATACCAAAACAGTTGAACGCTTATGGTTCTCAGGTCTCGAAATGAAGACATCAGTGGAAGGAGGCCGTTCAGGTTCCAACGAAAAACTGTAGTCAATAAAATAAAAGTCAAAAGAGGATCTAACATTTTCCTACTGCTTGTTTACAAATAGTACATAGAAAGTTCTGTCGGAATCAAAATGGCTTCCAAATAAACAATAGAAAATAGCCTGTTGTCTGAATTTTTTTTTCAAAGGTCCAACGGTCTCCTTCTTCCACTGATGTCTTCAAATATTACTTAAGCACGTCTGGCGCTGGGGGGAGTTGGTAAGTTCTTATGGAAGTGCAAAGTAACATTTTTCGAAAGAGGCTTTGGGCCCAAAATCTTACGTAACAGAGAAGGAGGGTTTTTTTGGTTGCAAGGGGGAGAGGCGATTAGAAAGGGCGAAATAATGTTTTACGTAATACTCGAATTACCTACGTTTTGTCTTGTTCGGCCAGCATGATCGATAATGTTTTGAGCTCTTTTTTACTTACCCAGCGTGAATAGCCGCTAAATAGGATATCATCCATTCCGGAGAGTTGAATCCGATAATGGCCACCGAGTGGTATCTTTCCAATCCTAATTTTATGAAACCTTTTGCGACTGTTCGAACTAGATTTAAATATTCCCTGAAACAACGTATGTCAACAGCTATGATGAATATTTAGAGTTTTATTGAACATGAGCTTTTTGACAAAAAGTTCATATATCCGAAATTTGTGATTCAAAGAAATTCCGTCGAACTCTTTCGTACGCACCTGTAATTTATGAAATGGAACCCTTCTTGCTCTGGATATTTTTTATAAGCCATAGCTGCTTGATCAGGATAGCGAGCTGAAATTCTTGCAAGCAATCCCGGAAGCGATTCCGGTGTCATTGCAGCTTCTTTGGTTTCGACCGAACGAAATTTGACAGCTCCATCCGGTTCGGTCGTTGTTAAATTTGATGCTCCAATAATTTTATCCGGGCCTGTTTAATAAAAATATATTGTTAAGTTTTTTTTTTTTGAAGTGAAACGTCTTTAGAATCGCTGAGAGTAAATTTTTTGGGGCACAGTGTTAGGCTAGAAAGTGCGCAACAATTTAGGCCAGAAAGTGCGCAACAATTTAGTGGCACAATGTTAGACCAGAAAGTGAAGATTTTCGGCAACTTCTTTAGAATCGCTGAGAGTAAATTTTTTGGGACACAATGTTAGGTCAGAAAGTGCGCAACAATTTAGGCCAGAAAGTGCGCAACAATTTAGGGGCACAATGTTAGACCAGAAAGTGAAGATTTTGGGCAACTTCTTTAGAATCGCTGAGAGTAAATTTTTTGGGGCACAATGTTAGGCCAACCAAAATTGTTGCGCACTTTCTGGCTTAAAATGTTGCGCACTTTTCAGTGAAACGTCGGGAGTAAATTTTTGAGCAACACAAAATGCGCCACAAAAATGCGCCACGAAATATCAGCCACACATTTTAATTTTAAAATTTTAATGGCAGTCTTCACAGTTGAAAGTTCAAATAGTCAAATTTTTTAATTAAATTTTTAGAGCATTATGGGTGAAATAGGAGAAGTGAACTTCTTAAGTCACAAATGTTTGAAAAGATCTGTGGTTTTGCGTGTGCAAAAATTAATATTTAATCATTTTAATATTCAAATTTCAACTTTTTATTATTTTGCTCGTTTTTGGTCAAAAAATTTGACCAAAACCAGTATTTTAAAATTTTGTTGCCTTAAAGTTTTGATGCCCTAAACTATTTTTATTGGGTCTATTATTAGCGGCGTGTAGAAGTTTCACTTCTCTTCTTCAGTGAGTTTGCGTAGCTAGACTCACTCACTTTTTTTTTTTTTTTCGATTTATATCTGCTGTGCGGGAGCGGAGAATTGGGGCATGAGTTTCACTCATTTCCCTCATTTATTCAAATCACACCCATCCTAGTAGGCCTAGTTGAAAAGCAAACTATTCTTAATCATGTCCTCGATTTGGATCTCCATAGAATGTTTTGATATATTATCAAAACATCTTATTTCAATCACGTATTTAATAGCGAGGATACATTCGGGCCTTTGCCAGTATTTTCGGTCATGTTGGTCTGGTAGGGTCGAAGTCATTTTTGATTCTTTCGACACCCCGACCTTTTTTGTTCTCGCCCGGCTATCCTACAAGTGCTTGATTAAATAGAAATACATAACTATGTGAGGCCTTTTTTTTAGAGATCGGAATTATAGAGGTGACTACTTTCGGTGATTTAAGGTGTTTCGATAGTAAAACTCGAGGTTTTAGATATTTTTCAAACTCTCACAGATTATTTATCAGGTATCCGCGGACCTCCCTTAAAAATTTAAGCAAAAGTTACTTTCTAGTTAACGAGTTAAAAATTTTTAAATATATGAAAAAAATACATGGCGTTATATGGGAAGTTTCAAAAAATAAACAGAGCGTTTTCATTTATTTACAAAAAAAGTTTATTTCTAGATGTTCCGATTTTTTCAAAAACTAACACAACATCTGTTAATAGGTATCGAATTGATATTAGCTTTAAAAAGTGCATATTACTTTCTAGTTTGAATGTTTCAGTAAAGAAAATCGGAAGCTTTGTTTACTTCGTGCAAAAAAAAGGATGCCATCTTTTTCTTTTCCTAGGCTAACAATAGGATAATTTTTTAAAATTTTTTCTTCAATTTTAACGAAATTATAAGAAGACCGAAGAACGATGCCTACTAATAATGAAGCGGTGCTATCGAAACACCTTAAGTTTTCATTTTAAAAAATCTCTGAGTTTGTTTGAACGGTCCCTTCCACCGAGTAATTTTACCTTCGTTTAAAGAATGATCCATGTTCAACAAGCCACTTTAAAAAATTCTTGATTTATTTCAAAATTCGTATAATAAAATTATCCCAGAGTCTTCTTTACGAAAACACTCAATGAAATTTTCTCACTTCTGGCCGTTTTGCGAGTACTACGAAATAGAGGGGGAAGTAAATGTAAATAAATAAACAAACAAACCCGTAGTTCTGCGTTATTCTTTTCCCATTAATGCTTTTCATATTCTTTAACTCGGTTTTTTTTTTTTTTTTTTTTTTGTTCAATTTCCGGTGTTTTCATATTATGTAATCGTCTAGTTTTGGAAGAAGAAAAAAAATAAAACCGGTTGTCCTGTATTGTTTTTTAATTGCAATTTTTAAACGATGTTAAAACACGTTATTAATTCATTGTTAGTATAATTAATAAGCGCTGGACAATATTATATGTGCTTTCGAATTCATATGTTTGCAAAAAAACAAACTTCCTTCAGTTGAATTAGCCTATAGCTAAAGAGGTTTATGCAAAATGCGGGATTCTTTGACCGGTCATGTAATACTGTCACACAATCCTTGTGATATCATCATTACAATCTGTGATCGTATCATACGAAACTTGTAACAGTATTGCAAAGGAAATTTGTTATTTTTGTTCTTTCGGTATTTTCCCGCATCCGTGCAGGATTAAAATGATTAAAGTATAGGATTAAAATCCTGTACGAATGCGGGAAAATACCGAAAAAACAAAAATAAAAAATTTCCATTGCAAGGAGTTTAAATAAACCCCTTAGGTGACTGTGTTCAAAAGTTGTAATAAAATAATTAAAGTCTTTGTAACATCAAATAATGATATGCTGACAGCTGTAGGAAACAAAATAAGAAAGAAAACACAAAACTTTTGAAGGAACATTTTAAAATTACATAATCCAATTTTTAACACTTTATATTTAAATAATTTTATTGCGAAACAATATATTTGTGTACTTAAGTATTTCTTTTTAGGAGTTATCACTGTATAATTGCTCGATGATATCTTTGTATTTTGCATTGACTACGCTTCTTTTCAGTTTCAGCGTGGGTCCTAAAACAAACATAGCAGTTAAAAAAAATATATTTTAAAAATATTCTTGCTTTTTTCTCGATAAATAGAGCTTTGGGCTGTAGAATTATCCTGTGTATTATAGGTTCTTGTGTGTCAAAAAAAGGTAACTAGTAGTCTAGTTTACAGCGGGTTAGACTCTCAATCCTGAGATAAAGCGCGTCATGCTTTTACCCCAAATGATATTAGTGCGATAGTCAGAAAATCAATGGCTATCAAACTTCGGCAGGCAATGGCATACCACTGAGCGGTAATTGCTACGGGAATCTCTTAAATAGCCGCTCGGGAAACGGGGTTAAACTTCACGTCGCTGCGTTAACAGGTATCTGTTATCTGTTATCAGGTATCTGTTTGCACAGCGAAGGATACCTGTGTGATTTATATTTGGCTTTTAAAAGATTTAATAGCGGAAACGCACGCACAGGTAAATGTGACAGATCACCAGGCTCATACTCGAGAAATGTACTAAGGAGGAAATATCAAAGAATATGATTAAAATGATATCTTACCTATTTCACCGGTTGGGATGGAGAAGTCATGAGAAAGCAGCGCGAATTTTTGAACTACTTGTGCCTTTGATATCGCTTTTAAATTTGCTGCATCTATTCCTGATTGTATCGCTTTTATTATCTACAAAAGGAAAATTTAAGATCTTGATTTCACTTTACATTGATAGGAATACATTCCGAGGAGATTAAGTCATAGTTATAAGATAATGGGCAAGTTCGATAAAGGTCTTAGCTGAGAAAATACTTTTACAGTTGTTTTATCTTTTGGTCCATTAACCTTTTTCTAGCGACTAGAAAAATTCTAAAGATATGCATAGTTGCTACTTCTACCAGATATGGAATTCAAAGATGGCTTTAAAGCTACCTTTGGATGAGGTCCGGATGCAATTACTTCTTTTATTGTGTTATACTGACAGCCAAAATCTTTTAACCACTTTTTTGTGAGTTCGGTCAATTGTTCGGATGCTTCACCATTTCCTGCATTTACTTCGCACTGTGAAAAAAAAATATACGTATTCGTATTTAACTTGTAACTCTGTAAGAGAAAAAAAGAAAACATTACCGATAGTGTAAGTAAGACCGTAAGGTATTTTCTCTTATCTCCTATAAGTACAACAGAACCCAAACATGGCAACTCCTTCTTTATATTTTCCTCTATTAAAACAGGCGGTACGTTTTCTCCCCCAGATGTAATTAATATTTCCTGCAATACAGAAAAAGCATCGAAAATTGTTGATGGAAATAATTATTAAAAAAAGCTTTACTTTTTGCCGTCCGGTGATGAATACAAATCCGTCGTCATCAATTTTTCCTACGTCACCGGAATGCAACCATCCATCTTGATCGATTGCCTCTTCCGTATTTTTACGATCGTTGAGGTAACCCATGAAAATGTTTCTCCCATATAGACAGATCTAAAATCAAAATTTCAAAATAATACCTCCTTCTCAATTTTTCTTTGCTGCTTACTTCTCCTTTCTTGTCGTGACTCAGTGCGTGAATTTTAGTTTTTACACCTGGAATCGTTCTTCCTGCGCTTTCGAAATGAAAAGCTGTCTGTATGTTTACAGTTTGAGCCCCGGTGCACTCAGTCATACCAAAAACCTCCATCACAGGAATATCCAAGCTGGCAAAGTATGCCTTTACATCTGCGGAGAGTGGCGCAGCGGAAGTAAAAAACCACTTGCATTTATCGAATCCTAAATTTCGCTTGATTCTTGAAAAAATGATCGCTCTTGCTATTATATAACCGAAACTAGGACTGTCGAATCTGAAATTGACATTTTATAACGTTTAACATACATAAACTAAAGACGTTACAAAATTGTTTTTACCCTTTCATTAAATCCAAGTGTCTTTTTAAACCATGATATTTTGCCCAATTAGCTATCGTTCGACTTATTATTCCAGCTTGAGAGCCGACCTCTTTCATTTTTTCAGCAAGCTTTTCCCAAACTCTTGGGACGGCGAAGAAAAACGTAGGTCGTACTTCAATCAGTGTTTTAATAAGGCCTCCTTTTAAAGCGTCTTTATTTGCAAAGTATATCGTTCCTGCAATGGTTATAGACCTCAAAATATCCATTACCTGCGCTGCTATATGACTCAGTGGTAGGTAGCTAATGGAAGTTTCATGAAGCCCTAGTTGAGATACGTTTATACCAATTTTGGTCATGAATACCAGGTTGTCGTGACTTATCATGGCTGGCTTCGGATTTCCAATCGTACCGGACTATAAAATAAAATACATTTCACCATGATACCGTTGCAATTTTTAAGGGAGAATAAAAAAGTACAAACCGTGTAAACTATGGAAGCGCATTGGTTGATGGCTATTTTTCGTAAAATTTTATTTAAGGCGATGTCAGATTCATTTCTTCCAATATTTAATAACTCTTTCCACTGGAATAAAAAGTATTAAGCAGTTTTTAAATAGATAGTTTTGGGAAATCCGCAGAAAAGATTTACCGTTAGAACATTACTGGCTGTAAGCTCTCCTTCGTATTGAATCACTTGTTTTAAGTTTGGTAGATCTTTTCGGTATTTCAAAATTTTGTCCACTAGTGCCTGATCTTGAGCGACGACTATGTTAGCTCGGCTGTTTTCGAGGCAATAAAAACATGCTTCTGGGGAGTTTGTGGTGTAAATTCCAGCGGCGAAACCTCTGCGAAAAAATGATTAGAAATGCTTATTATATGCATATATGCTGTTTTTATTGTTATTATTATTTTTTTTTTTTTTAAATTAAAAAAAATTGTAAAATAAATAAATTCATGTGCTTTTAATTATATAAATGAACAAGTTGTGTGGTACTGAAGCATGAAGAATGTACAGGATTCAATTTTATAAAGAGCCATACAGGAGTCCGCGGCTGGCTGAAAACTTTAATCGGTGCCGATGTTGGTGCTGGCACCGGCCAATGCCCTGAGTTGCTTAAAAATTGTGTTTGTAGGTATATTTTCGAATTTTCAAGTCATTAAAAAATGATTAAATCGAAAAATCTCTATGTATTTTAAATTGGAAATTTTAAGCGATTACGGGGATGTGTTGAAATGGCAATACCGAGTTTAGGTTTTGCTCACAATATTTTTGATTTTTTTTTGGAAATTTTTGCGTGGGAGGCACTGCAAATATATTTTAATCCCCCCGGCATATTATGTATAGTATTACTACATACACTATTCTCTAATAGATAATTAGCTACTTAATTTTTAAAGGTTTACCTACCCGGCATAAATAGCAGCTAAGTAGGATATCACCCATTCCGGAGAGTTGAACCCAATAATAGCCACTGAATGATATCGTTCCAGTCCTAATTTGATAAAAGCTTTCGCTACCGTTCGAACCAAACTTAAATATTCCCTAGAAAAAAGTCGAAAGATTGCTATAGCACCTGTGATTATTTAATTTCAGCATAAAGTTTATAAAAAAAAAAAAAAGATGATCGGTTAAAAAGCGTCTGTCCATCATTTGGGGTCGTACATAAATTACGTAAGCACATTTAGGGGGGGAGGGGGTCCAGATTTGACATCTTACCCATAAGCTAAGCATAGGCGAAATGGGATAAAGCGTGCAAATAGGGCCTAACCCATGCTTACGTAATTTATGTACGACCCCTTTGGACGAATTTCGATGAATAGTTTAACCATCTGGACAATCAGCCAGGTACATTTCCAGCTGCAGCAAACGACTTAATCATATTTGAATTACCTGTACGTTATGAAATGAAATCCTTCTTCATCTGGATTTTTTTTATAAGCCAAAGCAGCTTGATTCGGATAAAGAGATGTTATTCTTGTTAAAAGTCCTGGAAGCGATTCCGGTACTATTGCAGCAGCTTTGGTTTTGACTGAGCGAAGTTCAACAGCCCCGTCTGGGTCAATCGTAGTTATATTTGTAGCCGGAACGATTTGGTCGGGACCTGTTCAAAATTTTTTTTCTAAAGTTAAACTTGTAAGCGGAATTATTGTCCATCGATGCAACTCTGATGGGTCAGACAGATATCACATAGGGAATAATTTTGTTTATTTTCACTCTCTTCTACTATTATACTATGTGGACAGCGCTTCCACAATCCCTTCCCAATTTTATCGTGTAAAAACCGGCATTAAAAACTGATATTACTCTTACTTAGTAAAAAATAATTGTACCCCCTCCTCCTCTTCCTCTCTTCCATTCTGAACAAAATAAATGTTTCGATGATGTACTTTTTTTCTTTCAAGTACCCATTCAAGAGGTATTTCTCAAAATTTTCCTGTGCGTAAGTCGATTTTTCATGTGTGAAAGGTTTTTTCCATCATTTTTTATAAACTACTTGAGTAGTCATTTTTTCTGCATGGAACAATTTTTTAAGTGTAATAAAAATTAAATAGTGAATTATTTTATATTTTAATAATATGCAGTGTTTGTCGTAAGATAAAAATCGGGGGGAAAAAAATGCATTAATTTTTTTAAAAGCTCATATCCATACACGGTAAAAAATTATCTGTTAATATGTTAAAAACGGTCCACCAATTTTGTATGTAAACGGTAATCTGTTAAATTTTTACCAAATTCATATGTCAATTTAACAGATTTCAAATATGTCATTTTGTTTTTTATGCCATTGAATTTTTCGGCAAATTTCAGAATATTAATTTCTTAAAAAATTTTTTACAGAACTGCAGTATGTTAAATTGACATATAAAAATTGGTGGACCGTTTTGAACAGACAAAATATGTTGATTTTACAGATAATTTTTTACCGTGTATTAAGCCTACTATTTAAATTATGTTACCTTCGTCTAGCTGATAATCCATTTTACAAAATTTACTTGAAATCAATTAAACTAATCAATTTCAAATATTAATTGTAGTTTACCCCGCAAAAACGTTTATACTTATATTGTTCTACAAGCACTGTTAGATATAAAATGAGTGTTAAATAAATGCAAGTTAATAATTTTTCTACTTTTTTCCTTTGTTTTGTGCAGTCTTCCAACCCTGAGATTTATTATTATAAAATCCAGTTTTTTTTTTTAAATGACTAGGCCACTGGGAAAAAATTGAGGAAGTAACTTTTGTTTAAAATGACTCTGCAGTTTTTTTTAAAGTTTTCCTCTCTTTTACATAAGGAAAGCTTTCACTCGAACATCGTATTTTGCCATCATCGTCAGAATGATCATTTAAAAAAGAGAGCAAAAGATGGTCATTGCCATAATGTATCTCTGCTCTCGTGCTTTGTACGTATGCACATTGTACAAGTAAGCCTAGCCTTGTCAGACATGGGCATATAGCACCGAATTTCTGTATGTGTTGATTATCGAATTTTCAAAAGCGACTTTTCTTTTGCATTGATCATAGCTTCGATCTGTATCTCAGAACTCGAAATTTTTAAAGCCTTGAAAAAAATAATTGTATTAATTTCATTTTTATTTTTTTATATTCACAGATGCAACCCTTAGAAAAAATATGATTTTAAGATACATCAGTTTTAAAAAGCTCTCCAGTGAGGTACCTCTGCTGGAATCAAATTCTGATCATGAGGTTTTCCTGCTGAAATCAAAGAAGTTTTATACTGTTGTATTTGTACCGGATGGGACGGAGAAAAGCTTACAGATTGATGGCCCGAGATTTTGAGTAAGTCATTAACAAAATAAACTTCCTTTACTGTTGTAAGAAGAAACTTACAAATTTTTTACTGATCTGACACAGTAAAACAGTTTGTGTACTTTTAACACAATTTATTTTTGAAAAACAATCCACACATTTTTATTTTTAAATAATTACCCAATCAACAAATATAGCCTAGCAACGTGTGTCAAAATTAACATAAATGTTTATCAAAAAGAGTTACATACAGGGTGTGTGGACCGGGTTTGTTAAAAACACACAACATTTTTTACTGTGTACTTTTCATATTAATAAAGCCGAATTTTTTTTTTTTTTTTTTTTTTTTTTTTTTTTTTCAATTATTGTCTTTTTTCTTGAGCAAAAAAAGAAACGGTGGGTCAAATCATGTTTAAAAAAAAGGCACTTTTATTTGTAGTTTGACTTTACACCTAAAGAAACAGACTCTTTTTATCCTTTCATTTTTTTAAAATAAAAAAATTAACTGGAACTGCCTTTTTTTGGCTGGTAAGAGTCAACTGAGGCGGGCTGGTTTTCAACCCTGTTTACAATTAAGGAGATACCATCCCAGAAATAAACTCGCTTTTTCAAATGTGGTTTGTGCAGAAAAAAGTTATTGGGAAATCTTTAATTTTTTTTTTATTTTTGGATATTTTTTCTCTTTTTTGGATGTCAGGATCAGGAATAAAATGAATGTTAAAACTATCTTAAATTAATTTTCTTAGAGGTTTGTTATTACTAAATTCACTACAGCATGACACAATTCTTTTAAAACTAGTACAACCGTTCGATCGTATCTTTGTATTTGGAATTGACTACGTTCCTTTTCAACTTCAGCGTTGGACCTAGAAAAATAAATAAATAATTAGGTTAAAAAAAAAAAAAACAAGAAAAATAAGCCGTGTCTCCATACTTACTTCCGATGGTCGGATAATCCGATCATCGGATAAATCGCTAATGGAGACACGGCTATATACACAATGTAATAATTTTCGTTTAAACTGGTAATTAACCAGTAAACTCCAGTCTTGCTGAAGGATGTATTCAAATATCCAGCTTATTACTTTGTATTGCTATATGCAAAACGACTATAAAAATGAAAATTATTTTTACATTCGTAATATTGGACATTAAGTAAGAACTTTATAAGTGGAAAACGGAAACCTCTTACCTATTTCACCGGACGGTATGGAAAAATCGTGTGGAAGCAGAGCGAATTTTTGTACTTTCTGAGCGTTTGATATCGCATTTACATTAGCCGCGTCTATTCCAGATTGTATAGCTTTCATAATCTGCAAGGGCAAATTATAAATTTTAATGAAATTAGTTATTTAAAAGTATATCTGCTTTTATTGAAGCTATCTTGCATAGTTGAGCTGGCTTATGTTAAAAAAAAAAAAATTTAGCGGAAAAAACATAATTTAGCTGCTGCCTATACCTATGAAAATTACCTTTTCGTTAGGTCCTGATGCAATCACTTCCTTTATCGTATTATATGGACAGCCTAAGTCTTTCAACCAGGTTTTCGTTAATTCCGTAAGTTCTTCAGATGCTTCACCAGTGTCAGGATTTACTTCACACTGAAAAAATGTATTATTCAAACACTAAAAATAAGTCAAAACAGTTTTCGTTCTGAATGAAAACCGAACCTTACCGATAAGGTAAGCAACACCGTAAGATACTTCCTTTTATCGCCTAAAAGTACGACATAGCCCAAAAAAGGCAGTTCCTTCTTAATATTTTCTTCTATTAAAACCGGAGGTATATTTTCTCCACCAGCGGTTATCAATATTTCCTGCAAGTCAAAAAATTAATCAATGATCTCTACGGTCTCATATTATTTCAAAAACGTCTTTACTTTTTGCCGCCCGGTGATGTAAACAAACCCGTTTTCATCCATTTTACCGATATCACCGGAGTGTAGCCACCCATCCCGGTCGATTGCCTCTTCTGTATTTTTACGATCGTTGAGGTACCCCATAAAAACATGCCTTCCGTACATGCAAATCTGAAACTCGTTGAAATTTATAACACCTTGTCACTTTTGGCGGTTTAAAACTTACTTCTCCTTGCTTGTCTTGATCCGGTGCGTGGATTTTTGTTTTCACCCCGGGGATCGTTCTTCCGATGCTGTCGAAACGAAAAGCCGTTTGTAAGTTCAGAGTCTGTGCTCCCGAGCATTCCGTCATGCCGAAGGCATCCATGATGGGGATGTCCAAACTGGCGAAATACATTTTTATGTCCGTTGACAAGGGTGCAGCAGCCGTTATGAACATTTTGCAACGTTCAAATCCTAAATTTTGCTTGATTCTTGAGAATATGATTGCCCTTGAAAGCATGTAGCTGAAACTTGGACTGTCGATTCTGAAAAGGATTTGAAATGTGATCGAATTCGAAGGGACTTTGGGAGAATCATTTTTTACCCTTTCATTAAGTCCATGTGCCTCCTTAATCCCTGATTTTTTGCCCAGGTTGCTATCATTTTTTTAATAGGACCAGCCTGGGCACCTATCGTCCTCATTTTTTCGGCAATCTTTTCCCAGACTCTTGGAACACCCAAAAAATAAGTAGGTCGTACTTCAAGTAACGTGTTGATGAGACCGCCTTTTAAAGCGTCTTTATTTGCAAAATATATGGTTGCTGCTACTGATATAGGCAAAATGATTTCCATGATTTGAGCTGCTATGTGGCTTAAAGGCAAATAACTAATTAACACTTCGTCGTGTCCCGCTCCGCTAGCAGCTATACACATTTTCCCTTCAAAAACTAAATTGTCGTGACTAATCATGGCTGGTTTTGGATTCCCAACTGTACCTGACTATGAAATGAAATATACAGTTGAAAGTTAAGTTTAATTGAAATTTTGATGACCTTAGAAAAGTACGAACCGTGTAAACTATTGAAGCACATTGGTTAATAGCGATTTTCTTTAAAACATTCCCTAACGCCGTGTCGGTTTCGTCACGTCCTATATTTAACAAATCTTTCCACTAAAATAAAATAAAAAATCAAGTTTTACAGTTTCTTGATATTTTGGAAGAAGGTAGGAATATTTACCGATAAGACATCGCTGACAGTGGGCGTTCCTTCATATTGAATGACTTGTTTTAAATTTGGAAGATCCTTGCGATATTTTAAAATTTTGTCGACCAAGGTCTGGTCCTGAGCGACAACTATGTTTGCTCGACTGTTTTGAAGGCAGTAGAAACATGCTTCCGGGGAGTTGGTTGTGTAAATTCCAGTAGCAAAACCTCTGAGAAAAAAAAAATCGTCAATTTTTTTTCTTTTTATACCTCTGCCAAAAGATGTCCGTATTGGAAATTGGCACATAAAGGGCTTTGAAATGAAACTTAAGTTGGTGATTATAGACGAAACCTTCCAAATCACAAATATGGTTGATTCACTATACTTCCAATAATTTTTTGAACTGTTCAGAAATTTAGGGAAAAATATCAGAAAACGAAATCTCATTTGTTTTGGCTCATTCGGAATGTTTTTATCTTTTAAATTTCAATTAAAAATGGACGAAATTTCAGCCCGATTTAAACGCTTTCGAAAAGCGCAAAATGAAATGGCGTCTGGTTGTTTTTATCGTTCCGTTCAAATAACCAGTTCGAATCAGCAGTGAATCAAATGTATAAAAATTTTTTAATGGCGAATGTTTTTGTTTTTTTGAAATAAAAATTGATAGGATTTTAATCGAAGCAGCTTCGCGGATACTATTTTACTGGAGTCTTGCGATTTTTTAGCACATAATGGATCGAATCAGTATTTAATATTTGTTTTTACTCGTTGTCAAAATGACAGGTGACTGGTTTTAAAACAAAAAGATTCGCCATTAAAAAACTTTCATACATTTGATTCACGAACTGGTTATTTGAACGGAACTATAAAAACAACCAGACGCCGCCATTTTATTTTGCGCTTTTCAAAAGCGTTTAAATCGAGCTGAAATTTCGTCAATTTTTAATTGAAATTTAAAAGATAAAAACATTCCGAATGAGCCAAAACAAATGAGATTTCGTTTTCTGATTTTTTCCCCTAAATTTCTGGACAGTTAAAAAATTTATTGGAAATATAGTGAAACAACCCTATTTGAAAAAATAAGGTGACGCAATATTTATTTTTTCAAACACCCTACACCTCCAAATATGCTAATATTATCGCTTTGGAGCTAGATATCGAAATTTAACTCCAAAACGATAATATTTACATTTTTCAAAGTATAGGGTGTTAAAAATATTAATCGCTCCTGCGTCACCTTAATATATACTGTATATATATTGTAAGCATATCATCAGAAAATTGATGTTATATAGTACTTCTTTTTCTGGTTTCAAGTCGTAAAACAAAGTGAAACTGTACAGTACAGTAATTTAAAACTGTACAGTACAGTTTAAAAAAACGGATATCGGTATTATCAATCTAGGGTAAAAACGGACTACAAGTTTGACCTCCTTCCTCTTTTTTTAAATTAAACTATAAAAAATTAAGCTGAAACCGTCTTCTACTATATGCCAGTCAAAGTTAGCCCAGGCCATACTCACAGTATTGGATTTTGATATTGGAAAAGGGGCTATTCCAATATTAAGTTAGTCATTTGGTAGAAAGGGGGGGGGGGCGGCTCTCCAAAGTTCTTTCTTTAATGTTAAATTACTGTGAGATAAGGTTTATTTTTGCTGACGAGAAGGGTAAAGAAATTAAAAGGTAAACAATTTCTGAGATCGTGTGGTAACTTAGTTTTTGAATGGCGTAAAATGCGAGTCGCGAAAAGTTCAAGAAAACGCTATTAAATGAGATTGTAAAGTCCGTTTTTAGATAAAGATTATTTTCAATGAGCAAACGACACCTTTTGAAAAATCGAGTTTTTATTCGTGTCAGAACAAGTATAAATATTATAACACACAGTTAAAAATATTACGTAAATATGTTCTAAGAGGTCCACATAAATTTTCTCTGTTGTTTTTCCCAAAAAGTAAACATAAACAAAAACAACATAAGAATTATGTGGACCTTGCTTATGTTGACTGATGTTGATTTTGACATAAAATTTTTTACTGTGCAGGGTATCAAATTAAAGTTAAAGAACGCCTTTTAATGTTGGTATAAACAGATATGAATTTTGTTCTACATTTTATATCTGTTTTTGGAAAAAACGTGAAAAAGTGTAAAAAGTGGCCCCGTGGTACGGGACTTTTTACCATTGAGTATGGAAAAAGGTAGGGAATTTTATTTTTATTTTTTATTTTTATTATTTTTTAATTATATAAAACAGGATTTTCAATTTATGGGAAAATCACTTCATGGAAATTCCCCGTTTATCTGGATATCAGTTCAGTTTGCCAACTTATGTATTTCCCAAATTCCCTTGTCCCTGAAGCGATAGCACACAGTAAAAAATATTATGTAAATATGGGATTAGGAGTCCACATAAATTTTTTATGTTGTTTCTGTTTATGTTTACCTTTTGGAGAAAAACAACAGAAAAAATTTATGTGGACTCCTAATCCCATATTTACATAATATTTTTTACTGTGCAGGTGTTAAAACTAATTCGATATTTACTTTCATACTTCTTGTACTTACCCGGCGTGAATGGCTGCCAAATACGATATAAACCATTCCGGCGAATTGAATCCGATAATGGCAACCGAATGATACCTTTCTAATCCTAATTTTATAAATGCCTTCGCCACTGTTCGAACTCGATTTAGATATTCCCTGAAACATAAAAATCCAAGCGAGGTCAAATACAATAATGACTGATACTCAAAGATCAAGGTCGGTTGTGCACAAAGTTTCTAATAATGACAATAACAAAATCATTATTAAATAATCCGTATATATAACAATAATTGGGAATGGGACGACATTTTTTAATTAAGAGGAGGCTTCACGGAATTCGAGAAGGAATGGCTGTTTTGTTTAACACTCGATTTACGGGGAAAAAATCGAATTTCAGGTATCTAACGAACTTCTTTGACTTCTTCTTGTATTTTTGGTACAAGTTTCAACTTGTTCCAAGCAAACAAAAACCAGGAAAACAAAATCAAAGATTTTTGACCGCAATTTTTTTTGAAATTATTTTCCCGTCGTCCATACATTTTAGACAAGTTGAAACTTGCACTAAAATTTCCGGGATATATCAGAGGAGTTCGTTAGATACCTAAAATTTGGATTTTTTCATCGTAGATCGAGTATTCGACAAAACAGCTATTCCTTCTTGTATTCCGTGAAGCCTCCTCTTAATAGGTCACGCTTTTAAACATTCTTTAAACTTTTGCAGTAGACATAATCTTTTAGAATAAAAAAAAAAAAAAAAAAAGTCTCGTTAACACGAAAAATGAATATAAGGTCAAAAACAAGGAAAAAATTGGAATTTTTTCCTCGTTTTCATTTTTATCTGCATGAGTGTTCATTCGAATTTCCAGAATAATTACTTCAGACGTGTCTTAGGTCGTTTAATTACCTGTAAGTTATATAATGAAATCCCTTTTCGACTGGACTTTTTTTATAAGCCAAAGCGGTTTGATTCGGGTAGAGGGATGATATCCTTGCTAGCAATCCTGGAATCGATTCTGGGACTACTGCGGCAGCTTTTGTTTCAATCGTACGGAGTTTGACTGCTCCATCTGGGTCAGTTGTAGTTAAATTTTTTGCTGGGATGACTTGATCTGGACCTGTTGGAAATGTAAAATATCTTTATTTATTTTTTCTTGATGTTACAAAAAAAATAAATAAAGGAGAAATTAAATTTTTCAATAAAGCAAAAAAAAAACTAGTTTTTTTTTTTTTTTTTTTTTTTTTTTTTTTTTGCTGACGCACTGCAAGCAATTAAATTTTTTTTTTCACTGCTTAATTGTGGTTTTATGGTGATTTAAGACATTTTTTGAATATTTCCAAGTAAAAAATTAAAAAGGAAGCAAAAAAGACTTAATACTTGGCCCATGGGAAAAACTAAAGAACGAAGAGTTTTGCAAAAAGCGGAAATCTTTTTTTTAAGGCGAACATTGAGTATATTTTTTATTTTCATTTTTTTATTTTCAACGACGTTCTTGAAAAAAGTGAACAAAGAATGGAAATATTATACAGTTTTCTTTACATTTAGTGAATTTGTACGATTCAATAAACTTCCTTTAGGAACTTTCATTTAGTGATCATTCTTTTCCCAAAGCTGTCATATTCATATGACCGAGGGTTATAGCATATGTACGATTGGGGAAATTTTTCGGGAAATTACTCAAATCATAAAGGAGTTTTCTAGACCGGTATTAGGCAAATCTGAAGCTTCACTCTTTAGCATTTAACTAATCTGAAGCTATTCGTGGAAGTATGACGGGTTGCGTAATTATATTTTGAAGGGACTGTGCAATTTTTGGAAGAATATTACAAAAATCAGCCGTTATAAAAATTGCTTTTCACCAAAAGGCTGCCGTCAGGATAGGGTTATATATATATTATATACAATGTATGTTTATTTATATTTGGATGCAACAGCTAGATAACAAAAATAAGCCTATTACAGCAGTCCCTGTCTAATTAATAAAATATTAAATTGAAAAATACATAAAATATAACATAATATATTAAATTAAAAAAAAAAAAATTTATATATAGAGAAAAAAAACGTGAAGAACGTGAAGGGTTAAAAACGTGAAGAAAAATCAGAAGTTTTGACTTTACTTTGCACTATTTTTTTGACTAAAATTCAAAAATTTCACACTGTGGCTTAGGACTAATATATGAGAATGGCGGATTATTTTTGTTTCGACCTTAATGGCATTACCGTGATTGTTACTATGACTGAGCTTGCAACTTAAACCCCGGTCTAAATTTTTTCTGACTGAAACTGAGATATTGAGATCAGGTCAATTCAGGTCAGATTATGACAACCAGGACAGACCTTTAAATTTTGTCCAGGTCATTAAAAATATCTTGTTTCTTTTCAGCAAAGGTCCAAAGCTCAAAGGGTCGAATGATAATTATTAGTCTTTAGCCCGCTTTACCTTTCTCCATCGCCATCACCAAATATAAACAATACCCTCTTTTTTTTTTTTTTTTTTTTTTGAGGAAATTCCCGCAAAAATCAAAAACTTGTGTACGATTTTTTTTGTTTCTAAAATTATAATGTGTAAAATAATCGTAATAAGGATCAAATGAATTTTTTTTTTTTTTTTTTTATCTTACACGTATAACAAATGCAATATTTCCCTGACTATGATTTTTCACTTCCGTTCCCTTCGAATCTCGTGCCTTCAATTTTTTTTAGCTTCTTATATCAACTGAATTACGTTATTTGCTTACGGACATGAAATCATTTGCTTTATGTGTGAAAAAGGGTGTAAATTTGCAGAAATTCAAGTATTTAGTTCTTGTGAAACATTTTTCTTCCGAGTCTCCGAGTGTTTTTATTGTATTATTGGTTACGGATGGTTGCCAATAAATATCTTTTCTCTCTCGCTTTTCCAATTTTTTTACCGATTTTCAAACTCTCGCACATTTAGGAAATTAGGCGGAAAAATACCGATATATTGTATATTGGCTCGTACACAACCAGATAAGCTTGATGGTTTTTTCTCTAAACTTTTTTAATTTGAAAAATAGCTCGTCTTTATTTTA
Organism: Liposcelis bostrychophila; assembly: GCA_037577465.1. Taxonomy (NCBI): domain Eukaryota; kingdom Metazoa; phylum Arthropoda; class Insecta; order Psocodea; family Liposcelididae; genus Liposcelis; species Liposcelis bostrychophila. The sequence goes on from CM075212.1 coordinate 12,757,041, forward strand.
GCCGGGCGATGAATTTTCACATTTTTTCAGCCTGCGCATTTTTCTCCCCAAAATCTTGGATGGTACTGGTTCAGTTTCAATTCCTTATCTACTTTCTTTATCTACCCCCATAAAAGTAGAACTTTTATTCATGAAGCTTTTTAATCTTAAGTGTTATGCTGCTTCTCCACTATGTCTCAAAATTAATTTTCTAAAATCAGTTTTCAAAATTTCCGGAAGTACAGTGCTTTAATTATTCAAACATGGATTACGAATAAAAAAACGCAATGTAGCAAAACTGGCCAACTTCATTTTTAAAGCTTGGTTCAGAAATTCATAGAATAAAGCACAGTAAAGCACGGGTTCCTTTCCCTCCAAAAAATTGAACTTATTTAATGGATCCTAATCTTCGATTTAAAAATTAAAGCACAATACTTCCGGAAATTTTGAAAATTAATTTTGAGCCATAATGGAAAAGCGGCATTAGTTCATTTACATCACCGACCGGTTAGCAGGGTGGTGAAGACATTTTAACGATAAAAAGAAATATGTAAAAGAATGTTTTACGTGGGGTCTACCCGCACCGAAACCGTGCCAAAACGTTTTGTTATGTTCAGAGGTACAGATCCGTGATTTTAAATGCATGAACATTGAACAAGACTTCATTATTCTTATATTTCATAATTTTTGATTGTTTTCGCAATTTAAAAAAAATGTTTCTTTTCGGAGACTAGTACAACGCTCTAGCAGTGAAATTGGGAACTATTTCAGCAACAAAAAATTAACAATGGCGTTTTTTTTTTTTTTTTTTTTTTTTACTGCGAAAACATTTTAAAAAATGATCAAAAGGAACCGTAACTGAGACAGTAGATACGTATATTATTCGTAAAATATACGTTTAGGTTCGGTAGATAATACGTATAATTATTTCGTATATTCTACGTATATTTTAAGACATTTTCTACGGCAATAATACAAAATCCATTTTTATGTGTGCATTTTACGGGCGGAGGGGTGCACATTCCTCTTCGCTCAAAACCGAGAAAAATATGAGAAAAAATGAAAGGAAAAAAAAAAAATTAAAAATTTTTTTTTCAAAAATAAGGGCGCCCACCCCAGGGACAAGTTTCTAGGTCCGCCAATGGAGAGGACATGGATAAAATTCCCAAAATTCTACATAAATTGTACCAAAAAATGTTTACATAGAAAATATTCGTGGGTAGTTCTTAAAAAAACGTACCTTTTTATATTTAGGCAATATTGCTTAATATCTCATCAAACACACGCTGAAAAGAAAATGTTTTACAGTGAATTTGCTTTTCAGAAGGTAAAGAATGGTATCCCTTTTCAAAAGAAAATAAAAATTATTTGTAAACCTTTTTAATTAGATAAAAAGTGCATTATTTGTCCTCCCGACAAGTTTTGTTTTTTTAGCTGCTTCTCATTAAGGATGCAACGAGAAAATTTTTTTTTGCTGTGAATTGGTGTTTTGGAAGGTAAAGAATGATATCCCTCTTCTTGAGAAAAAATTAATTACTTTTCAGCCTTTTTTTACTACCAAAAAGTGCTTTATTTGTCTTTCCCGACACGGAACATTTTTTCAAGAACTACCCTCGTGTATACGAATAAAAAGTCTTAAAATCTACGTATATTATACGAAGTTTTTATACTTATAGTTACGATAGAATATATTTTTATCTTGGATGTCTGGGAAAGCATTTTTCATACATTTTAAATATTGAATCATTGCCTCTAAAACATAACAAAACTTTTTGGCACGGTTTCGGTGCGATCCGATCTCTTTTTGATTCGTGAAAAACCCAATTTTTGAAACAAAATTCATTTGTTTTTAATTGACATAATTTTCCACCACCCGGCTAACCGGCCGGTGGTGTAAACGAACTTACATTTCTAAAAAATATACTGTCATATTTTTTTTTTTTTTTTTTTTTTTGTTAAAAAGTTTTGTACCGGTGTTTATTTCTTAGGTGTTCTTTATTATTTCTCGTTTATTTTTTATTCTTTATTATTTCTTATTTCTCTTATAAAAGTTTCCTAAACATTTTTGCCCCATCCCCTATAATTTTGACCTTGTTACGTCAACAAACAGAAAGAAGTAAAGAGGCAGACAAACTGCGTCTACAAAATTTCAGAGAATGACCTCTATACTATGGTCTCTACTCTGCAATTGCAGCATTCATAGAAATCAAAGATCAACGGCGGTATCACGCCGAAAACTTATGCAGCGTTTTGCATTTGATTGGCTAAATGAATTTTATAATTTAATGTAAAGAAATTGCAATATTAATTATCGATTAAGTACAATTAATCGATATTACAGAGCTCTAAATTTTTTATAAATTAAAAAAGAAAAACTGAATATAACTCTCAAACTCCAAACGCAGTTACAGGAATTAGGAGTCGCTACCCTAATGTAAACTCAAGTTAAATGTTTAAATTTTTTTTAAAAACTTTTTTCAAAAAATAAATAATGCAAACATTGTTTGATCGAGTTTTTGTTTCTTCGTCAACTCACCATAAACAGCTTCGAAATTATCCATAGTGTTTAAAGTTTCCTGTGATACTATCCGTTTATAAAAGCAAGCTATAAAACAAAACAAAAAATGAAACGAAAACGTCTATAATAATAGTTTTTAGCTAATTTTCGGGAAATAAGTAAATACTAATTGTTGGAATGATTATTGCCATCCTGTCTTTTCAATACTGAGATTTGAAATGGTCACCTTGATAACAATTATTATTATTCCGCGTTTGATTGGTGTAATTAAAATCGCGTTATGGCTTTGGGGTATATCTAAAATTTCATTTTACGGTTTATTCATTAAAATATATATTGAAAATAAATATGAATATTTATCGTTTGATTCACCTTTTAATTTTTAACTGGTATCCGATATTTCGCCTAAAACGTCTTACCTTTGTTTTCGTTGTAATCCATTTCAAGTAAAATGTGTCGGACATGCGGTAAAAATGCGGTTTAAAACTAACTTGATTGAAACGATCTCATATTTATTGTAAATAGATGGGAAAAACGCTTAAAAACTCCCGACCGTTTATCCTGCTCCAATAACCGGATAATAAATACTGAATGAAGATCAAGTAGTAATAGCTTTTTTTTTTTTTTTTCCTTCATTAATGTTTTATGAGTCACTCTATCAATCCGAAGTTTCCTTTTTAATTATGTATAATTTTACGTCTTTAAAAATAGTCGTTTATGAATTAAAGAAAATCCCAATCGGTATTTTTTTTTTTTTTTTAATTGTGTAGGTTTTTACAAAATTGTGCCACAGTAAGATCGTGTCTTATAATTATTTAAAACCTGATTAACATTTTTTTTTATTGTGCTTCGATGCTTCGAACGGGTGTGTCTAAAAGACGGACCGTACGGACCGTTACGGACCAAAAGAAATTTTACGGACCAAGTCCGTGGCCCTATTCCTTGTGACCAACCGAGCATTTTCCGTCCTCTGAGTTTTCCTCTAAAAGCCCCCCAACTCCCCGAAAAAAAATTTTTTTTAAATACAGATTAACGGACCGATACGGACCGGACGAATATTCACGGACCAAGGCCATCGCCATGGTCCTTTTCCTTGTGAGCCGTAGAGCATTTTTCGTCATCTGAGTTTTCCTCTAAAGGCCCCCCAACTCCCCCAAAATTTTTTTCTTTTTAATTCAGCTTAACGGACCGATACGGACCGGAGGAAGGCCGTGACTCGACTCCTTGGGTTCGGTGAGTATACATTAAACTACGAGTTTTCTCTAAAGCACACAACTCCCCTAAATATTTTTTTTCTAAAAACAGTTTAACGGACCGATACGGACCGATTTGAATTATATGGACTAAATACATAAATCGACTCTAAATGTCCGGACGAGCATTTTTGGTATTCCAAAGTTTTTCTCCGAATGACCCCATCCCCTTTAAATTTTTTTTTTAAAGTTACAGCTTTACGGACATCCAGTTTCAGCTCGGACTCTGGTTCTTATCAGTCGGCGGAGGCTTGCAGAATAAAGCTGAGACGACGGGAAAAAACTAGTCCGGACTCACAGAATAAATTTATGCACTCGATCGGTAATTTTGTTCGGTCCGTAAAGCTGTAACTTTAAAAAAAAATTTAAAGGGGATGGGGTCATTCAGAGAAAAACTTTGGAATACCAAAAATGCTCGTCCGGACATTTAGAGTCGATTTATGTATTTAGTCTGTATAATTCAAATCGGTCCGTATCGGTCCGATTTAACTGTTTCTAGGAAAAAAAATATTTAGGGGGGTTGTGTGCTTTAGAGAAAACTCGTAGTTTAATGTATACTCACCGAACCCAAGGAGTCGAGTCACGGCCTTCCTCCGGTCCGTATCGGTCCGTTAAGCTGAATTAAAACAAAAAAAAAAATTTGGGGGAGTTGAGGGGCCTTTAAAGGAAAACTCAGATGGCGAAAAACGCTCTACGGCTCACAAGGAAAAGGACCATATGGCGATGGCCTTGGTCCGTGAATATTCGTCCGGTCCGTATCGGTCCGTTAATCTGTATTTTAAAAAAATTTTTTTTGAGGAGTTGGGGGGCATTTAGAGGAAAACTCAGAGGACGAAAAATGATCGGCTGGTCACAAGGGATAGGGCCACGGGCTTGGTCCGTAAAATTTCGCCGGTCCGTATCGGTCCGTTAAGCTGTATTAAAAAAAAATTATTTTTTGGGGAGTTGGGGGGCTTTTAGAGGAAAACTCAGAGGACGAAAAATCCTCGGTGGGTCACAAGGAATAAGGCCACAGACTTGGTCCGTAAAATTTCTTTTGGTCCGTACGGTCCGTCTTTTAGACACACCCGCTTCGAACTTTTATTTTATTTTACCAGAAATAAAATAATATAGAGGACCATTAGCATTTCCGATAGTGGTAGCCGATATTGGAGCAGGAACACTCAGAAAAAGTAAATTTTTTGATCAGGTTTTGTCTTGCAAGTTTTGGAATGTTTCGTAGCACAGCATAAATGCTTCGTGACAAACAGGTTGTTTCTTGACAAAATATTTTTATTTCTATTGTTTTCGCATGATTTTTAAAAAAATGTTTTGTCGCAAGGCATTTTTTCTTTCGCATCAGCCATTTTTTTTTCTGAGCGAACAGGAAAGTGGACGTCGAAATTACTGAAACCGATAATCTCGATATCGGATCAGTTCCAATCCTAGATTTACGGGAATTTCCCTCTCAGAAAAATCTCTGCCGAAGATAAAGTGAATTAATAATAATTTTTTTTATAATTTACTTCTTAATTATTATAATAACAAAATAAAAAAAAATTAACTATAACAAAACTTTATTAGCTAAAACTCTGAGCACCTTTTGGATTCAGCTGGGGTGGGCAATAATTTAATATACCCAGCGTCCCTTTTTTTTTTTAAAAAAAAAAAAAGCAAAAAAACTTATTTTAACTTAAATTTAACAGGTAATTTTACAAAATTTTTACAACCTTTAATAAAAATATAAAAATAAATGTTTTACAAAAAGTCTAAGCACTAGATTTCGTATAATTAAGTCATGATTTTTTTTTTTTGATTAGAAACCTTAAGGCACTTCGTTGGCTAGACAATGCGGCTAAGACAATGCACTTCGTTGGCTAGAACCGGCCGGTTCACCGTCCAGTTTTTTGAAAAAAAAAATTTTTTTAATTAATATTTTTAAACGTTAATATTGCATTAAGTGGGGCGAAACTTATACCAAATTGTTCCTTATTGTTAAAAGAAGTCGAATATACATGTTAAATATATCGGTAAGCTTATATTACGTCAATATTCGCAAAATTTAATGTTGTTTACATAAAAAACAAAATGGCCGATGTAAAAAAACATAAACAATCGGTTCATTTTGCGAATATTGACGTAATTTAAGCTTACCGACATATTTAATGCTGCTTCTCCATTATTGCTCAAAATTAATTTTCTAGAATTAATTTTCAAAATTTCCGGAAGTACTGTGCTTTAGTTATTCTATGAATTTTCGACCATAGATTAAGAATACAAAAAATGCAATGTAGTAAAAATGGCCGACTCCATTTTTAAATCTTGGGTTAGAAATCCATAGAATAACAAAAGCACAGTACTTCCGGAAATTTTGAAAATTAATTCTAGAAAATTAATTTTGAGCCATAATGGAGAAACGGCATAACATGTATATTCGACTTCTTCTAATTATAAGGAACAATTTGGTATAAGTTTCGCCCCATTTAATGCAATATTAACGTTTAAAAATATTAATTAAAAAAACTTTTTTTTTTAAAAAAACCGGACGGTGAACCGGCCGGTTTTGTGTAGCCAACGAAGTGCCTAAAGAAATAGCTTCGAACATAAATATTTGATTGTTTTACTCCGAAGTGAAGACTTTGGCATTTAAGTTTCATAAAATTTATCAATAATAGCCTGATATTTTTCATTCACTACGTTTCGTTTTAATTTCATTGTCGGACCTAAAAATAAAAGTAAAAAGAATTCGAATTTTTGATTTGAGCATAGGAAGGATGTTTTAAAATATTAGTAACTGTCGGCTTACCTAATTCACCAGTGGGAATGGAAAAATCTTTAGGGAGGATTGCAAACTTTTGAATTTTTTGAGCATTTGAAATGGCTTTTTCGTTAGCGGTGTCGATTCCTTTTTGAATAGCATCCAAAATCTGGAATATATGAATTTTTTTAGTTAATTTAACATTATATACATACTTCTATTACGTAAAATTTTAAATACCGGTCTTTTGACCACGCCACCGATTGAAAAACATCGTGTTGACTGTTTTTTTTTTTTTTTTTTCATAATTAGAGAGCTATTGACGCGCGACTCTTGGAAAATGAACGAATGCCTTTATATTTCTATTTTAAAAAATAGCCTGGGCATAAAATAGACTTAGAAAAATTTTAGAAGACTATTAGTTAGCTACTTTAAGCCACATTTTTGCCCTATCAGGCTGAAAGGCGGATAATTGTTTCTCGGGAAAAGCATTTCAAGTTACACCGATTTTTTTTTTCTTTTTTTTAAAATTATTTTAGAGAGAATAGGCACCAACAGGTTCAGATAAATTTATCCTAATTTAAGGGTTATAAGCTTTCTAAAATTTAAGGATCAGAGAGGCTTTCTAAAATTGTTTTCCCAATTAGAGTCGGTTTTTAACTAAATTTTAAATTTGAATGCCATTTTAGACTTCAAAGATTTTGTCCGGTAAATTTTCAAAGGCTTAAAAACCCCGAAAATACGACCCGAGTGTTATAAAACATGCCTGAAAGTGCGGGAAATAATAAATACAATGGAGCAGCCTTATTTTACGAATTTTTGAATTTCGGTAACCGCACTCCCTAATTCTTTTATAGTAAATGAAAGAAGATAGCTAGAAATTTGCCAAACTTTTTGGACGTCGTTTAGCCGCATCCATAGGGACCTAAAAATTTCAAAATTCCAGTAAAGGCTGAAAAATAAAAAAATAAATTCTTTTTTAATGTAAAACAATTCGTTTTGAATTTTTATGCAGATTACGAAAGTAAAATTAGAATTTACTTATTGCGCTAAAGGACAAAAATATGAAAACTTAAGCAGAAAAGTGTGGCTCAAGCATATTTTGCTAATTTTTTTTACTTAGTTTGGCCTCTATGATCAAAACCGTATGAGATATGTAACTTATAATTATATTTTCGTAATCTGCATAAACATTTGATTGGGAAACGACAGACATGGACTGGGAATTTTTTAGGGCGCTAGCTACGGGCTCAAAAGCGCCAAATAGCGCCAAATTTTTCAGAAATTTAAATGCTGAACAAGCTGATCGAACAGAAGATCCCTTACCATTATTCCTAAAAAAATAAATTCCTAATCCATTTTTCCTAAAGAAATAAATTCCTAATCTATTTTTCCTAAAAAATTAAATTCCTAATCCATTTTTCTAAAAAAATAAGTTCCTAATCCATTTTTCTAAAAAAATAAGTTCCTAATCCATCTTTCCTTAAGAAATAAATTCCTATTTCATTTTACTAAAAATTTTAGTTCCTAAAACTGTTTTCCTAACAATTTTTTTTTCTAATTTTTAATTTTCCTAAAATTTTTTGATTCCTAAAATAAAATTTCTTAAAATCCCTAAAATAAACTTTCCTAAAATCTTTAAAATTAAATTTCCTAAAATTCCCTTAAGAGATTTAAAAAATATTTTCATTCTAGGAAATTTTATTTCACGAATCCAAAAATTTTAGAAAAATTGAAAATCAGGAAAAAAGATGGTTAGGAAAAAAATTTTAGGAACCAAAATATCTAGGAAAAACGGATTAGGAAAAATGGGCGGGAACGGAACAGAATTAAGGGCGCCAGGGTGCTACATCCAGGAAGGTGCACCGGGATTTCCCAGTAGCTCGGTGCCCTGGGAAACGACCATTTTACATAAAAAATTTTTGTTTTTTATTTTTCAACCTAAAAAAAAATGACTAATGAAAATAATACAATTTATCGGTCTTTACGGGAATTTCGAAATATTTAGGTTCCCGTGGACATGGCAAAATGACGTCCAAAAATCTGAAAAAATTAAAGCAATCTACTTCCGGTTATTATAAAAGAGTCGGATGGTGCGTTCACTGAAAATCAGAAATTCGTAAAATAAAGGGCCACCCTAATATATCATTTTTTTATTTTATCTTGTGGTATTCTTTGAAAACAAGGTTTTTTTTAATTTTTTATTTTCCAACAAACCTAAAAACTGCTTTAAGGCAGGGGGGGTGTAATTCTCTCAGTTGGGGTTATCGGTATAGGGATCAAAGAGGGAACCAGGGAAATGTTCAGTAAAAGAATACAACAAAGGCACTCGAAGAGTGGACTTGAACCACCAAGGTTTTTTTTACTTTGCTTTCGCCATACTTATTACCACTTCAAAAGCTTTTATTGCGCTGTTTTTTCTTTCATTGCAAAATGGAACTTTAGTCTCATTTACAGATAGCAAACTTCCAGGGAATCATACATTCGTATCTACTTTTAAAAAAAAATAAAACTTTGAACAGCGAATTATCAAATGAGCAATTTAAAAAAAATAATATTTTCTTCTGAATTTTCTTACGTAATTATCTTCCAACTATTTTAAATTCCATACGTACTTTTTTGTCCGGACCTGATGCTATCACCTCAGTGATCGTATTAAAAGGGCATCCAATGTCCTGCAGCCATTTTTTAGTAATTTGTGTCAGCTCGTCTTTAGGTTCCCCACTTTCTCCGTCGACTTCAGACTAGAAACATAAAATCCATGTATCAATATATTTTTAAATCGTTAATTTTTCCTCTAATTTTTCATTTATAATCTTACCGATAACGTAAGTAACATAGATAAAAACTTTTTTTTATCACAGATAACAACAGCTTGACCCAAAAACGGAAGCTCCGTTTTTACATTTTGTTCTATCAACACGGGGGCCACGTTCTCTCCCCCGGCTGTTATCAATAATTCTTTCAATCTTCCAGTGATGTACACGAAATTATCTTCGTCTATTTTTCCGATATCGCCGGAATGTAGCCAACCGTCGTTGTCCAATGCCTCGTCTGTTTTATCCCTGTCGTTTAGGTATCCCATGAAGACATGTCTTCCGAATAAGCAGATCTGTAATAATTTAATTTTGGGTGTAATTAATAAAATTTCGCAAGGGTTCAAAGCCCATGGCTGGCCAGCCACGGCTGGCTAAAAACTCAGGTCGGTGCCGAAGATGATGACAGTGCTAGATAATTTATTTTAAATTTGGTGCCATCGCCAGTTCTGGCACCTGTCTTGTAATTATGACCCGATGGCAATGCTGAATATAATTGAGATAGGCCACGATTTTTGAGCATATTAAGCTGCCGATAAGCTTCGGTTACTGTAACAATTTTTTTTTTTTTTTTTTTTTTTTTCAAGTAAAAAAAATTAACAAAATTGATGGTGTTGCTGGCACCGATGCTGGAATCGACTCGGGCACCAGCAACAGCGGCAAAAATTTTGCTACTCCGGTGCCAGAGGAGTTCCAGCTCTTTGGATATTTCGTTTTGTTTCAGTTTTCGATAAAACTTCTTACTTCTCCCTCTTTAGTTTCCTTGTTCGGATTTTCGATTTTAGTGACCGATCCTGGAATTGATCTCCCGACGCTATCAAATCTAAACGCAGAAAGGATGTTGATCGTGTGGCCTCCGCTGCACTCTGACATGCCAAAACCCTGGAATTTGGAATTTAAAAATCGCGATTAATTTGGATTTTTTTGATGATTGGTCGTATCTTTAGTAGGTACAGTACCTCCATCACAGGAATATCTAAGCTGGCGAAATACATTTTGACATCTGAAGAAAGAGGAGCTGCTCCTGACCAAAAGGATTTGCATTCGTCGAAACCTAAATGATATTTTATTTTGGAGAATATGATACTTTTCGCCAAGAGATAGCTCAGTCTAGGGTTGTCGATTCTGAAAAATAGTTTTTACCGTAAATTTTTTTTCTTCCTATTTATTTGCTTAAAAAATCGTACCCTTTTTCTAAGTCCATATGCCTTTCCAACCCTACGGACTTGGCCCAACTCGCGATCGTCCTTTTTACGTATCCAGCTTCCGCCCCTACAGCTTTCATTTTTTCCGCCATTTTCTCCCAAACTCGAGGAACTCCAAGGAACCTAGTCGGTCGCACTTCCAACAAAGTTTTCAGTAAGCCGCCTTTAAGCGCATCTTTATTTGCGAAGTAAACGGTGAGTTTGAGCAATAAATGACAATATATATCTATAACCTGAAAAAATATAAGATTTCAAGGCTGAACTATTATTAAACTTTGCCTCGCGAGTATTTTTATCGCTTACCTGAGCAGCCACATGACTTAATGGTAAATAGCTAATAATTTTTTCATTATCGTCAAACATAAAGCAAGACGCCATTGCTCTCGCATCCCATATAAGATTATCATGACTAAGCATGGCTCCCTTTGGGTTCCCTGTCGTACCGGACTGAAATGAAAAGAAAAGAAATAAATTAGCAATTATTTCTAGCTCAACAACTTCTGGACAATGACCTTGTTTTATTGTCATTTTGAATAGCGTATGAAAAAAGCCCTTTGGCGATTTTAATTAACCAACTCATACACTTACAGTAAAAATTAAACTACAGCATTGATTTACAGCTATCCTCTTTAGTCTTTCTTCTAATTTTGTATCTTCTTCTGCTTTTCCAATGTTTAAAAGTTCTTCCCACTGTAAAAAAAAAAAAAAATTAATATATTTTTTCTTATTTTTTTAATTTAATATTTTGCTTCTTACGCTTAAAACTCCTTCAGCCGTCGGTTTTCCACTGTATTGAATGATCGCTTTTAATTGAGGTAATTTATGCTTATATTTTAGGACTTTATTTAATTGATTTTCATCTTCCAGGACTACGATGTTGGCTCGGCATAGCTCTAAGCAGTACAGGGTCGCCTCCGCTGAATTTGTTGTGTAAACGCCAGTGCTGACACCTCTGAGAACGTCAAATGCAGACAAAAGTAGTAAGTTTCCTTTTCTTTTTTTGTAGCAAAAAAGGCTTGCTTATAGTGGACTTAGTTCCGGTCTCTCACAGATTTCCCTGGTTCGAGTCCAGATAAGCCCACACTTGATTTTTTTAAAATAGTAAAAGGGGATGGAAAAATAAGGCAGAATACAAATTCAAATTATTTAAAAAAAAAAAAAAAAAATTGTAAGAAAGTGGTTATACCCTGCGAAAATTGCTCCCATATTTGATGCAAACCATTCTGGAGAATTAAATCCTATTATTGCCACAGCATGAAGCCTTTCAAGTCCTAGTTTTAAAAATGCTTTGGCGACTGTCCTCGACAGATGTAAATATTCTCTGAAAAAAAAAAATAAATAAATAAATAAATAAAACAATTATTAGTTGAGTTGACCCTCGCCCAACGTGGCCTCATGCAACGCGGATCCAGCTATACGCGATTTTTTTTTTTTTTTTTTTTTTTTGAGACCCTTTCCTCACTTATACAGCTCTAAATAACTCAAAGGGTGAAAATTCACTATGGGATGTTGGTTCAACATGTTGATACAACCAGTTGAACCAACATGTTTGACAAACGAACGAATCGACTATTGCAGAATTTATTCCTACGCCAAAATTAGTGTTAAATATTGGTTCAACAAATTGGTACAACATGTTGGTCCAACTTGTTTTACCAACATGTTGATCCAACGTTCCATAGTGAATTTGCACCCAAACAATTTAAAAAAAATAAATAAATAAAAAAATAAAAAAAAATAAAAAAATTCCTGACGACTTTAAAATTTAAAGTTAAATCTCTTAAAGTTTATTTAATGAACTTCCTCTTAGGCAAACTTTTTCCCCCTTTCCCTTTCTTTGATGTCTTTAGAGTTAAAGAAGGAACAGAGTTTTTACTTCCGACCATGACATGTTATTTTTACTAGCATTATCGGGTGAGAATTATTTTCGAAATTACGAATAATTTTACCATTTTTAAAACTGCGTCAATTAAAATTAATTTTTTCCGAAATTTTTTTGGAAGTCCATGGATAATGTAAACAATGAACAACGTAAACAATTTTTTTGTATACCTTTTTTTGGCTAAACATTAAAGCTATGAACAAAGCTCATTTTAAGCTTATCTGATTGTTAATAACATAAAATTACGTAAAAAAAAAAATTAGATTTGAATATAAAATTTTTCAGTGCATACCTATTGCCCTTGATATACTATATTCATATACTGCGCAGAATTTTTTTTTAATTTTATGAGTATGAAAACTTACTTGAAGGTAATGTAATGGAATCCCTTTTCGTCCGGATTTTTTTTATAAGCCATTGCGTATCGATTTGGGGCGGCTTCAGCTGCTGCTTTTAAAAGCCCAGGAACTGACATGGGAGGGGCTTTCGAGATTCCCGTGTCGCCTGACCTTATTTTAACAGCCCCGTTGATGTCTATCGTCGATAGATCATTGCTGGGAATGATTTGATCAGGCCCTAAACAGTTAAAAAAAATTAAAAAATTAATTTATAAAGAAATAAAATATAATACTGTAAGCTCAATGTCACAAACTTACCGTCAGTCGGTTCGTTTTCCTCCATCATTAAAAAATTGTGAATTTCTTCTATCAACGGCTTAAAGAATGTTTATTTGCCGCTCTTTCTGTAAAAATTAAAAAAATAACAATAACGATCATTTACATGGTCCACTGTTTTCGATTTTAGGTTTTACACTAAAACACTTATTTTATTAGTCAAACTTTGGTTAAATCAACAAATTCCATTGAGAAAAAAATAAAATAAGGCCGATAAACCGATTTTTACTTTTCGCAACTATTAACGACTTAGATGAATTCAATACCTGCTGTATACTCAATAGATATTATCCCAAGGGTTAGGCAAAGGAGTTGTTTTCCAAACGGGGTGGGCGCTTTTTTGCCACACGAGAGGCGAGCGAAGCGAGCCTCGAGTGTGGCTAACGCCCACCCCGTTTGGAAACAACTCCGTTTGCCTAACCCTTAGGGGTAGCTATTTTTCCCAACGAGTGATGAAAACCACGGGATTTTTTGAAAAATTTAGGATGGGAAACGGCAGAAAACCTTTGAAAAATGTGTAAAAAAAAAAAAGTTCTTGGTGTCGTTTTAATGCGGATGAGGCTTAAATGAATTGATATAAAGTTGGAGTGAAGATTTCCCCCTCCACAAGTGCGGAGTTGACAGAAAAAAAAGTCATGTGTACGTTGTTAAAGAATGAAAAGTTTTGGATAATATTAAAGATAAAAATTTATATTGTTCTTTTTTAATCTTTTTCCGATTTTAATTAACTAATTTGGAGTTTTAGTTATTTAACGTTCTTTTTTTTCATCAATATTGCACATAGTGAACATAATCTTAAAAAAAACAAAAACAACTCCTCGCACGCATAGTCGTTTTCGCATCAAATCTCGTGTTTCGCTTATGGAACATATTGAAGTTACGATTCGTTTTGCAGATCGTAGTAGCAGATTTCTTTTTTTTTTTTTTTTTCACAGAAACTTTCGTTAGAATTCGTGTTTCGCCTATGTCAACCTTATAGGCAAAGAACATCTTTATCTCAAACTGAACAGCCGTTTAAATATACTCATAATATCTCAACGGGACGAAATTTTACGTGGGGAAAAGACGTACTTTGACCGCAAAAGTTAGTCAGTTAAAATCCTATTTTTCATCATGAGTTGGGAAAAAATATTTAGATAAGAGAAACTGAGATTACGAAAAGCCTGTATTTCTTATCAAGAAAAAAAAATGTTATCAACGAGAGGAAAGTAACATAAATTTTTTTTTAGCGAGAATATTACGAGATGACGGTTAAAATTCCTTGTCTCAAAAAAAAAATTAATTGAAATTATTCGGTCTCGTTAATCACGAAGCATGGTTTTCGTACCGGTTGTCTTAATTATTGTCAATACGAAGGGCTGCGTTCTACTAAAATGATTTACTTTTGCATTTGCATTCATTTTTTTTTTTAAAAAAAGCTAATGGCAAAATAATAATAGTGAACTCTTAATTACTTCTCAGAAAAAAAAGAGTAAAGCCCTTTATATTGAAATCGCGTAAAAATTATTTTATTTTTGCTGAATTAAAAAACAGAAAAAAAACTTATCAGAATTTGTAATGTAAATAATTAAGTCTTGTACGTATGTTTTTCATAAATTAGATTTCTAGCGCATGGACTGAGACTGGGGTTTAAATATTTCTCCTGGGCCCTAGGCCGGGAATCTTAAATTTTTTAGCAAAAGCTCAGAAGATCTTGAAAATGTGATAGGAGGACGTCGAATATTTTTTTCAAAAAACTTTCGGTCAAATTAATTTTTTTTTTTTTTTTTCTGCTTAATTATAATTTGCAGGCTTTGCGTGTATGCATGTATTCATCTTAACCCTTCCTTTAATCGTATAGGTAGTCAGTCATTAACGTCACGTAAATTTCGTATGTCGTCAATACGCCAAATTTAGACAAATAGTAAAACAAATTATTCTTTGAAAAAATTAAAAAAAAAAAAAAAAAAAAAAAAAAATTAACCAACAAACCTGTAATATAAAAATTATCATATGCATGCACTAATTTTAATATATTCTATTGGATAATTAAAACAAACACGACTGACAAATGTGATTTTGGGAATACTGTGTTATATAAAAAAAAATTAAGCTGAAATGCATTATGAGAAAAAACCGCGTTGATAACACTGACCTTGTTACACTTTTCATGGCCATATCCTCCATATTTTTTTTTTTTTTTATTAATTATATTTCACTGATTGATAAAATAAGATCTTTATTAAAATAAGGAAAAACGGGACCTAAACTGACCGATAAAAATTTTTTTTTTCTGATTTAAATTAAATCTTAAGCTAGAATTCCTAAATGATCTAAAAACCGCTTCTTCAATCGCGAGAATTTTTTTTCTATACATTTAACCTTAATAAACCGTTATAAACGGCAACGACGATAATAATGATGATGATGTTCCCCTGTTTTATTTTATTTATTTTTTTTTTTACCGAACACACGTGGCACACGAAAACATGAGTAGTGACATCAATAATTTTAGGATTAATGTTCTTGTTGAATGGTTGATCCGAATTTATTTAAATTTAAAAGATTGAATAATTAATTACCGCCTTTTAATTTATGAACCGTTTTGTTTGTATTATTTTTTTTTTTTTTCTTGAATATTTTTTACCACGCTTCTGAGACAATTGAATTTTTTAAAAATATGGATCTCACGATTAAGTTTTTAAATTTTATTATTTAATAATGCTAATTTTTTTTTTTATTCTTGATTTTCTTGTAGTCGAATAAGAAACTTACTTTTTATTACTCTCGAAAAAGAAATGACAACTTATTCCGTATTTTAAGAAAAAAAAATGCGACAACCGCGATAGACCAACGATAAACCGACACTGTGCCACGGTGGGCAGGTGAAGGATATTGAACTCTGTAGCAACTTTACCTGGCGTACCTGGTTCCATGTTAATTCTTTAACGTCCATCTTATGAACTTTTTGCGCCTTAACAAGAATTTCCTCTTGAACTTATCAATACGGAATCTTTGAGTCTAGTGACTCTTGAATTTTTTTTCCTCTTCTTTTTTTTATAATAATTTTTTTTTTTACCGATATCTATTTTATATTATTGATTCAAAAAGAAAAGGATTGAAATTATGGGAAATCAATCCAACTCCGAATAAAATAATTAGGGCTCTTTATTATTGTAAAAAAAATATTTTTTATATAATTTTACCACACTTCGAAAACAATACTATACTTTTTTTTTTTTTTTTATTATTATATTTCACTGATTGATAAAATAAGATCTTTATTAAAATAAGGAAAAACGGGACCTAAACTGACCGATAAAAATTTTTTTTTTCTGATTTAAATTAAATCTTAAGCTAGAATTCCTAAATGATCTAAAAACCGCTTCTTCAATCGCGAGAATTTTTTTTCTATACATTTAACCTTAATAAACCGTTATAAACGGCAACGACGATAATAATGATGATGATGTTCCCCTGTTTTATTTTATTTATTTTTTTTTTTACCGAACACACGTGGCACACGAAAACATGAGTAGTGACATCAATAATTTTAGGATTAATGTTCTTGTTGAATGGTTGATCCGAATTTATTTAAATTTAAAAGATTGAATAATTAATTACCGCCTTTTAATTTATGAACCGTTTTGTTTGTATTTTTTTTTTTTTTTTCTTGAATATTTTTTACCACGCTTCTGAGACAATTGAATTTTTTAAAAATATGGATCTCACGATTAAGTTTTTAAATTTTATTATTTAATAATGCTAATTTTTTTTTTTATTCTTGATTTTCTTGTAGTCGAATAAGAAACTTACTTTTTATTTACTCTCGAAAAAGAAATGACAACTTATTCCGTATTTTAAGAAAAAAAAATGCGACAACCGCGATAGACCAACGATAAACCGACACTGTGCCACGGTGGGCAGGTGAAGGATATTGAACTCTGTAGCAACTTTACCTGGCGTACCTGGTTCCATGTTAATTCTTTAACGTCCATCTTATGAACTTTTTGCGCCTTAACAAGAATTTCCTCTTGAACTTATCAATACGGAATCTTTGAGTCTAGTGACTCTTGAATTTTTTTTCCTCTTCTTTTTTTTATAATAATTTTTTTTTTTTACCGATATCTATTTTATATTATTGATTCAAAAAGAAAAGGATTGAAATTATGGGAAATCAATCCAACTCCGAATAAAATAATTAGGGCTCTTTATTATTGTAAAAAAAATATTTTTTATATAATTTTACCTCACTTCGAAAACAATACTATACTTTTTTTTTTTTTAATCTCTAATTTAAATACAAAATTATTGTACATACAATTATTTTTACATACAAAAATTAGTTGTATGTAAAAATACAAGGAAAAAAAACTACGCGTAAAATGTATCCTTTCTTTTGTTGCTATGCATTCACACCACATTTATGTCGTGCAAGTAGTATATTCATTAGTTAAAAGGCGATTTAAAATAGAATACCGTAACAGGGGGTTACTTTTTACACTTTTTCAAGTTTTTCCCAAAACAGATGTAAAATGTAGAACATAATTCATATCTGTTTATACCATCATTAGGAGGCGTTCTTCAGCTTTAATTTGATACCCTGTTATAATATCTGTACTTGTTCTAACACGAATAAAAACTCGATTTTCCAAAAGGTGTTGTTCTAACAAAAATGGGGTTACTTTTTACAATCATGTAAATAATATAATATGTGTCATGAATAATACAATAATTGAAGAGAATATGACAAATTATTGGCTTCTGTAAACGGAAAATGTCTTAATAAAACTATTTGCAACTTTTTAGATGTTCTATTAATGACTATCGCTATTTATTTAAAAAAAATTAGTGAACTTAGTAAAAACCAGGGGCGCCGACTTTTAAAAAATGCGATGGGTGCTCATCAACACAAAACAATTCTATTCTGTCTTTCTCTACCCCCCCAGACGTACTGATATGAAAATAAATTAAGACATTTATTAATTGTATGATTTGCTTTATTTTATAATGATTTTTTTTTGAAAACTTTATCACTCTTTTAAGCTATAAGAAAAAAAATTGAAAAATAAATTTTTAGAAAAATAATAACGAAAGAAAACTTGAAAAGGTTTTTCACTTTCAATATTAAAGGTATTTCTTCTTACGGCAGTCCGCATAATGAATCGAGTGGCTATACTCTTTAATTTTTTTCCTTTTTTTTGAGGGATTTTTTTTAAATCATAAAATTTCAATGGGTGCTGAGCACCCATACTTTTTTCCTGGTCTTGCCTGGTAAGTTTTAACGAAGTCGGCGCCCCTGGTAAAAACGTAATCAAAACCTTGGAAACGTTGTCAATTCGTTGTGGATTTAGCACCCACAGGACATCACCATTGCAATATCTGTACAAAGTAACCCCATTGATCGTAATTGTTTTTTTTTTTTTTTTTTTTTTTTTTTTTTTTTTTTTGGCTTCTGATAATTTAATTTGGGGGGAAATTAGGATGATTGTTAAAGGGACTATATATAGGGCAAGTGCGAAAAGCAATTTAATTTCAGTCTGACCGGTGGACGCAGCAGAATGCATCTTAGTATTTTAGGTTGCGTGATTTCTTAATTTTTTTTTTCGTATTAAAAACTGAATTTTCGAAATTTTTTTACGGTCGGAAAATTCTTCCCGTAATTTTTTTGAAATCTCAAAATTCGGAAATTGATTCGAAACGCAAAAGATCCTTATTAATTAGAGTATCGTGAGTAAAAAATATCATTGAACATGACCTCGAACTCGCGAGGAGTTGTCGCCATTTTTTGGCAAAAAAATCCATTTTTCGCGAAAAAAAAACCAAATTTTCACTTATATCCCTATTTAGGCGTTGGTCGGGAAATATCGGGATTGTGAAATTCGTGTTCCTCGGGCTTTTTTCCATAAGTATAAGCAACTTTAGAAAAAAAAAAAAAATTCGGGAGCCCGAAACATTGGGTTTAAGCGCTAAAAAAACGCTACACCCAAAAAAAAATATGCGTCGTTTACAAAACAAGGTATGTTGCTTAGCTGCAAAGCAACATGGCTCGACTCGTCGACATTATGCTATGCATTGTCTCACGAGTCTTGGCACAAAACATTTTGACTGCTTAGACCTAAGTTATGCAAAAATGCTTTGTCGCAAAGCATTTTTGCTTAGACCCAAAGCAGCATTTTTTTTTTAGTGTAACAGCGACTTAGGCGTTGGTGGGAGAAAATTGGGATGGTGAAATTCGTCTTCTACAACGTCAAAAGTACCTATATAGTCCATTTTTGTAAAATTGAATTACTGAAAAATGCACCAAATTTTTGTTTTATTAAATGCTAAGAAAAAAATTGTGGCTTAGGTCCTTTTTCTGCTCTGCGCCACTTAAATCGTTAAAAAAAATGTTTCAAAATTTCTCTTGCGTTTTTGCACTAAAATGAACCCATTTTTCAGCGAAGAGCAAAATCGCAAACACTTTTTTTTTTGATCACCCTAATGCAACAGAATGCATCTTAGTATTTTAAGTTGCGTGATTTCTTAATTTTTTTTTTCTCGTGTTGAAAACTTATTTTCATTAGAAAACAAGTTTAGGCAACTAGGCTTAACTCTCATAAATAATCAATAATTTAAGTTTAATTTTTGAAAAAATTCTTAGCCGTTTTCAAGTATTTTTTAAAAAATAAAAGTGTCCAAAGTAACCCCCTGGAGTAAAAAGCAGCCCCCTGTTACGGTAACATTTTTATACTTCTAACGTGTTTCTGTTTAATTTTAAAATTTATTATGACGTCGCGACACCAATTATACAACCCATAGTGAGTATTGTTCTTAATATAAAGTGATCGAGTATAAAAAGAAAGGGAGCCCTTTTACGTAAATGGAGTAAACGTAAATTCTCTATGAATAACATTTATAAAATACTAAAATACATCCTTTTACAAAAATAAGAGATGCCTTTGACGTTATATAAATTTCAAAAAATACTCGAGTAGTTTTGAGGGTACATGAGGAAATCATTATTTTTAATTATATCGATGCATCTTTAACGGTTATCCTTATTAATCGCATAGGTATTACGTTTTCATAAAGAGAAGTCTTTATTTTTGAACACACGATAATAATCTATTTTTTCCTCGGAAATAATAAAGCTGCTTAAGCTGCAGTGACTTGTAGGAATATCTCTGTACGTCAAATGTTCTTGTTTAGTGATAAGTGAATTATTTAATTTGGACTTAATTTTAATTAATTTACATAAAGATTAACAAAAATGGCTGATCACCCAACAGCATCGTCGAAAAACATTTATGGTTTCAGCAGAACCGAAATCGCGCAACAGCAGCTGTAGAGAAATGATTTCGCAGTTCAAAATTTTGGATTAAATTGAAAGTTTCGGCTTCAATTAAAAAATTGAATTTTAAATTCATCAGCAAAGTTGTAATTAATTAAAACTATCAGCTTCTTGTTTACCGCTTTACTTGTTCTAGCATTGCCGTCACATTTGCCAAAAGCGGCAACGGCAACCATCAGTAAGGGCAAATTCCACGACCGAAAAACAAGCAAAGAGACAGAAAATGGTGAAAAAATTACTAATAATTGATAATGTAATAATGTTGCAAAAACGCCTTTAACCCCTAACACAATTTTCGAAAATTTATGAAAAGAAAAAAGAAAGAAAAAAACGAAGGAGAGTAGGCCTAATGTAGACGGAGAATATTTTTTTTTTTTTTTTTTTTTTTTAGAAACTTTATAATAGCTCAGAATCACCAACCATTGTATTGAGAGATTTTTCTTTTGTTCGAACGATTAATAAGATTTTTTTTTTATTATTATAATTATTATTATATTCGATTAACTGCTTGCGCAGGTCTTTTTCTGTGTTCTATTAACTGCTTGCGCAGGTCTTTTTCTGTGTTCTATTAACTGCTTGCGCAGGTCAGTGACTTTTCCTCTTCTGGCATGCAGCAACCAACTCGTACAGTGAGGTTAAGATGACTGCATTTGTAAGTTCCCGCCATCCCCGCCAGAGGGGAAGAGTGTCGGTGCGGTCACCCATCCAGAAGCTGGCCCGCATCAATGCTGCTTAACTTCATTGATAGCCAAACCACTACATGGACACGTCACCACTCCGACCCCCGTGAGAATTAGAAATAAAAATTAGGAAGCAAAGAGGCAAGAAAAAGAAAAAAAGGAAAAGTTTTTCTATAAAATATTCATTCTGCATTCCTTTTTCACAAATGACGAAATCGAATAAATCCAAGTGATTAGGGGACGTTTCCGAAAATGCATTAACGATCGTTTATTTTTACGATTTGTTTTTCGTCGCAATGACGTCTTTCTAGGCACTGAGACTTGAATGACGGTATTATAATCAAAAATAATTTTAAAATAAGAAAGTCTTTATTTGACGTCATATTTGTACCTGTAAAAATAAATTTCTTGCCTCCTTACGGCTATGCGAAGTTGCTGACGAAAGCATAGGGGATTGCCCAAGAATTAAAATAAGCTTAACTTTCCGTTTTATGATCCCCTTCTCTCTTTCGATTTTTTTTACATTAGCCCAAAAATTTTTGTTTTTATGAAAATTTTGTGGTAACGCAAAAATTGATTGATCTTTTGTAAAAATTATTAATTTCTTTGATAATTGGTTCGAGCGATTGAAGACATGCACTTGTTTTAAAATATGTTCTCGAGCAACCCTAATGGAAATATGAAATTGGATCAAGTTTGGATCAGTCTTGGAATAACTGATTGGAGTGTAACTCCTATCAAGATCGGAATGGCATTCAATCTGCTGGTGCCGAATATTGAACGGCCAGTCCTGGAAATTTTTTCCCAGCATTCGACCAAGACTGGATTAAATTTTGGATCAAGATAGGTTTTTCCGATTTAAATTTTCGGTAGAAAACCGATAGAGGTGTATGAAAATTTTAATGGTTAAATTTTTGGCACGCTTATTTTTTAACGATGTTTTGTAAGCGTTGTTAAAGGTTTCAGTTCGGTTGCCTAAAGACGCGCGCCGAAACGTGCGCTTCGAATTTTTTTTTTCGAAAAATTTTCCATCACCCAGGGAGCATATTTTTTATTCCCAACGCAGTTCAGTCAGGCGGCCATTTTGAAACGTTTTAAAACGTTTTAAAACGTTTTGAGAAATTGCAAAACGTTTTAAAACGTTTTAAAACGACGATGAATTTTCGATCGCATGCCTGCTTGGATTTTAAACCATGACGTCACTTCCACTCGCCTGCCGCGTAATTTAAATGTCCGATCGTTTTGCAACGTTTTAAAACGTTATGAGTGTATTTATTATTTCCGATTTATTCCTCCGATTTTCGAACCGGTCGCTTGGCTAGGTGAGTAGGGATGCGGCGTACCATTCAAGCGACTGGGGTTCGATTCCTACAGAATTTTTTTTTTTGAAAAAAATTCGAAACGTTTCAAAACGTTTTGAAACTTCCAGAAACGTTTCAAAACGTTTCGAAACGCTGTCCAAACTCGGTTATTTTTTTTCATCTAGAAACGTTTCAAAACGTTTCGAAACGCTGTCCAAACTCGGTTATTTTTTTTCATCTAGAAACGTTTCAAAACGTTTTGAAACCTCCAGAAACGTTTCAAAACGTTTCGAAACGCTGTCCAAACTCGGTTATTTTTTTTCATCTAGAAACGTTTTGAAACGTTTTCCACCGTTTCGAAACGTTTCGAAACGCTGTCCAAACTCGATTTTTTTTTTCATCTTGAAACGTTTTAAAACGTTTTACACCGTCTCGAAACGTTTCGAAACGCTGTCTAAACTCGATTATTTTTTTTCATCTTGAAACGTTTTGAAACGTTTTATATCGTTTCGAAATGTTTTAAAACGTTTTCTGTTACCTTCAAATACCGTCTTATTATCCCAAGCTTCCGAAGCAGCCGGTATGGACTGGTAGGCAACGAGGTGGTCTACCGATTCCGAGGCTCTGGTTCGAAACTCAGTTTAATTTTTTTTCGCAAAATTTTTGGAAACGCATCAAAACGTTTTAAAACGTTTTACACCGTTTCGAAACGTTTCGAAACGCTGTCCAAACTCGCGGTTTTTTTTCATCTTGAAACGTTTTAAAACGTTTTGAAACGTGTCAAAACGTGTCAAAACGTTTCGAAACGTTTCGAAACGTTTCCAATTTTTTTCCTTTCGGAACGTTTCAAAACGTTTTGAAACGTCCAGAGACGTTTCGAAACGTTTTGAAACCTCCAGAAACGTTTCAAAACGTTTCGAAACGTTTCCGAATGTCCACCAATTTCGATTTTCTCAAAACGTTTTGAAAGGTTTAAAAACCTCTCGAAACGTTTCAAAACGTTCAGAAACGTCTCAATACGTTTCGAAACGTAGTATTCGCTCCATTAATTTTTTTTCCTTTCCAAACGTTTTGAAATGTTCCGAAGCGTTTCAAAACGTTTTAAAACGTAATGTGTGCGCCTATTATTTCGGATTTATTCCCCCGATTATCGAACCGGTCGCTTGGCTAGGTGAGTAGGGATCCGGCGTACCATCCTAGCGACTGGGGTTCGAATTCTACAGATTTTTTTTTTTTTTTTCGAAAAAAATTCAAAACGTTTCAAAACGTTTTGAAACCTCCAGAAACGTTTTGAAACGTTTCCGACTGTCTACAAATTTCGATTTTCTCGAAACGTTTTGAAACGTTAAAAAACCTCTCGAAACGTTTCAAAACGTTTAGAAACGTCTCGAAATGTTTCAAAACGTTTTGAAACGTTTCCGAATGTCTACCCGATGAAAAAAAATATTCGTTTCCACAAATGTGCTCATGTTTCGGCAAATGTGAAAAATGCTCATATGTGTGCACACTATCCCAATGAGCACACGTCATACCATATACTTTAATGTGAGTACGTATGAATTTAAATTAAATAACATTTACTCACGCGCGAATTTTTTTTCCTGACCATTCATATTTACTCACAAGTGAATTTTTTTCCCTTTTCAACATTCATGTGTACTCACGCGTGAATTTTTTTTTTTTTTTTTGGTTCGGGGGGGGGGGGGGGGGGGTTGATCCCGGATTGCAGTTTTCCCGTGAATGTTCAGATATGTCCAGTGGCTTCCCATAATTCGTTCCCAGAACGTCCGTATGTCCTCTTTCCAGGAAAATCGATCATTGGAGGACTTTTTCCATGGAAAGAGAACATTTGGACGTCAGAGGACCGCATCACGGGAACCTACCATTGGATATATATGAACTTTCCCGGGAGCACCGCTATCCGGGGAACCCCCAAACAGCAGCATGGGAAATCGGAAAAAATAAACAAATTACCCCAAATAAAGATTTTATATTTATTTAACAACAAAATAAAATACAATAATTAATCGCTTAGGGGTCGTCAATAAAATACGTGAGCATTATTTGGGTATTTTTGACCCCCCCCCCCCTTCACCCTCGTTAGCAAATATTAGAATTTCGGAACCCCCCTTAAATTTTTTTTTTTTTTTTTTTTTTTTAAATTAATATCAACATTTAAAAAATCTGAAATTCTTCAAAACTTAAAATTTTGCAAAGAACTTTTTTTTTTTTTTTTTAACTTTAAGCAAATGCGCTGGTAAAATTGAAAGTTTTTATTTTTATTTTAAGTGAATTAAGTTACCTAATTTAAGAATTTATATTATTTTTCTTTTTTTACCTTTATTACATGAGGCAGATGCTAATGTTAGATATGTAAAACCCCCCCTAATCTGCTCTTGTGTTTTATGGACGACCCCTTAAAAATAACTATTCCATGCACCAAAGGTCTTTCTTTCTTTCTGCTTCTTTTTTCTTTCCTTCTTCTTTGCTCCCTCCTCCTTCTTTGTTCTTCCTTCCTTCTTCTTTCTTCTTCCTTCCTGTCTTCTTCTTCTTCCTCTTCTTTCCTCTTTCTTCTTCCTCCTTCTTCTTCCTTCTTCCTTCCTCCTTCTTCTTTCTTCTTCCTCCTTCTTCTTCCTTCTTCCTTCCTCCTCCTTCTTCCTCCTTCTTCTTTCTTCTTCCTTCCTTCTTCTTCTCTCTTCTATCTTCTTCCTTCCTCCTCCTTCTTCCTCCTTCCTCCTTCTTCTTCCTTCTTCCTTCCTCCTTTCTTCGTTCTTCGTCCTTCTTCTTTCTTCTACCTTCTCTCTTCTTCCTTCCTCCTTACTTTGTCTTCTTCTTTCTTCCTTCAAAATGTCTTTAGTTTTTTCCTTTTGGATACCATAATGTACATGTTTGAATTTCCTTTTCCTTCTATTCAGAATCTAAAAAAAAGAAAAAAAAATTAATTAATTTTATTTTTAATCGGCATGATTTACAATTTGATGATTTTGGGGTCGATAACTTGACTCCGAAAAATTTTATTCCGAATTCCGAATTCCGAATATTTTAATTCCGAACTCCGAATTCCGAATTCCGAATTCCGAAAATTAAAGAATTCCGAAAATAATAAAATACTTTTTTCCCGCCCCAATTAAAAGAATTCTGAATTCTGAAAAGGATAAAAATAAATTTATTTATTTATTTTATATTTTATAATCATCAGTGCTGAGTATTGATACATGTTTTTTGAAAAACAACTAATTAAATAATCACAGATTGAAAAAATAATTAATCACATATTAGTTGGGCAGTTTTCACCAAAACGGGATTTTTTATGTCGCCATTTTCCCATTTTAAAAAATTTTGTTTGTGTAAACAAAAGATGTAAACAAAATTTTTTAAAATGGGAAAATGGCGACATAAAAAATCCCGTTTTGGTGAAAACTGCCCAACTAATATGTGATTAATTATTTTTTCAATCTGTGATTATTTAATTAGTTGTTTTTCAAAAAACATGTATCAATACTCAGCACTGATGATTATAAAATATAAAATAAATAAATAAATTTATTTTTATCCTTTTCAGAATTCAGAATTCTTTTAATTGGGGCGGGAAAAAAGTATTTTATTATTTTCGGAATTCTTTAATTTTCGGAATTCGGAATTCAGAATTCGGAGTTCGGAATTAAAATATTCGGAATTCGGAATTCGGAATAAAATTTTTCGGAGTCAAGTTATCGACCCCAAAATCATCAAATTGTAAATCATGCCGATTAAAAATAAAATTAATTAATTTTTTTTTTCTTTTTTTTAGATTCTGAATAGAAGGAAAAGGAAATTCAAACATGTACATTATGGTATCCAAAAGGAAAAAACTAAAGACATTTTGAAGGAAGAAAGAAGAAGACAAAGTAAGGAGGAAGGAAGAAGAGAGAAGGTAGAAGAAAGAAGAAGGACGAAGAACGAAGAAAGGAGGAAGGAAGAAGGAAGAAGAAGGAGGAAGGAGGAAGAAGGAGGAGGAAGGAAGAAGATAGAAGAGAGAAGAAGAAGGAAGGAAGAGGAAAGGAGAAGGAGGATAAAGGAAGGGAGAAGAAAGAAGGAGGAAGAAGGAAGGAAGAAGAAAGAAGAAGGAGGAAGGAAGAAGAAAGAAGACGGAGGAAGGAAGAAGAAAGAGGAAAGAAGGAGGAAGAAGAAAGAAGACAGGAAGGAAGAAGAAAGAAGAAGGAAGGAAGAACAAAGAAGGAGGAGGGAGCAAAGAAGAAGGAAAGAAAAATTATACTGGGATATGGCAGCATATCCCTACGTAGGACTACGTCTAGGGGTACTGTTTTAATATTATGGTATTATATATTTTTGATAATTTCCTTTAATTAGAAAAATTAACGGATAATTTAGAAAAATTAATGATGAATTAAAGAAAAAATTCACGAAAATTAACAAAGCTTTCTAAAAATTTGTCTCGGTGTTATTTCGCCCATAACTTTTGATCTTTTTTTATCATTTTAAATAATATAATTTAATACCGCAAGATAAATAATGACATAATTTTCGAATTAATTTGACGAAAATTAACGAAAACGTTCTAAAAATGTACGAAAATTTTAAAAAATTAACGAAAAATAATGAAAAATGAAAATTCTTTCTTGTAAATTACTATTTTAATATTAAAATTTTAATCAAATTACTGCACTTTTCGCACCAAAAATTAATATTTTTTAATAAATTAATTTAATATTACAATTTTTAAGGATAAAAAATATTAAAATTAATAAAATTTACAAGAAATATTAATTTTTTTTCAACTTTTGACCTTTTTCATCAAAAATTTTAAGTTTTTTCCGTGCCAGAAAAAAAAATGACATTCTTACCAAAAATGATCTTTTTTCTCAAAAATTATATAAGTTAAAATGTTGACTAGGTCTGTATTTTGACCATAAATTTGTTAAAATTCTCAAAGTTAAAATTTTAAAATTAAAATATTAATTATTTAATATTAAAATATTAAATAATTTTTTAGGTGCGAACCAACAAACAAATAAACAAATAAACAAACAGAAATCTCCAGGTTACGGGGTATGACGTAGTCCTACGTCAAAAAGAAGCAGAAAGAAAGAAAGACCTTTGGTGCATGGAATAGTTATTTTTAAGGGGTCGTCCATAAAACACAAGAGCAGATTAGGGGGGGTTTTACATATCTAACATTAGCATCTGCCTCATGTAATAAAGGTAAAAAAAGAAAAATAATATAAATTCTTAAATTAGGTAACTTAATTCACTTAAAATAAAAATAAAAACTTTCAATTTTACCAGCGCATTTGCTTAAAGTTAAAAAAAAAAAAAAAAAAGTTCTTTGCAAAATTTTAAGTTTTGAAGAATTTCAGATTTTTTAAATGTTGATATTAATTTAAAAAAAAAAAAAAAAAAAAAAAATTTAAGGGGGTTCCGAAATTCTAATATTTGCTAACGAGGGTGAAGGGGGGAGGGGGGGGGTCAAAAATAACCCAAATAATGCTCACGTATTTTATTGACGACCCCTAAGCGATTAATTATTGTATTTTATTTTGTTGTTAAATAAATATAAAATCTTTATTTGGGGTAATTTGTTTATTTTTTCCGATTTCCCATGCTGCTGTTTCGGGGTTCCCCGGATAGCGGTGCTCCCGGGAAAGTTCATATATATCCAATGGTAGGTTCCCGTGATGCGGTCCTCTGACGTCCAAATGTTCTCTTTCCATGGAAAAAGTCCTCCAATGATCGATTTTCCTGGAAAGAGGACATACGGACGTCCTGGGAACGAATTATGGGAAGCCACTGGACATATCTGAACATTCACGGGAAAACTGCAATCCGGGATCAACCCCCCCCCCCCCCGAACCAAAAAAAAAGAAAAAAAAAATTCACGCGTGAGTACACATGAATGTTGAAAAGGGAAAAAAATTCACTTGTGAGTAAATATGAATGGTCAGGAAAAAAAATTCGCGCGTGAGTAAATGTTATTTAATTTAAATTCATACTTGCTCACATTAAAGTATATGGTATGACGTGTGGGTTAAACTTTACATCTTGTGCTATTTTTTATATATAAATTATATATAATTTATATATAATTTATATAAGTTATATATAATTTATATATAATTTATATATAACTTATATATAAATTATATATAAAAGGTGAATATATATAAATTATATATAAATTATATATAATTTATATATATTTATATAAAATTAAATCTTCAAAAAAGGTACGAACTCGAACTCAGCAAAATTTAGCAAAATTTTAGCAAAAATGATTTTTCGATTTACTATATATGATTTATATATAAGTTATATATAATTATATATAAGTTATATATAATTTATATATAATTATATATAAATCATATATAAGTTATATATAAGTTATATATAAATTATATATAAATTATATATAAATTATATATAAGATATTTTATATATAAATTATATATAAATTATACATAATTTATACATGAATTTTATGCATAATTTATCCGACTTTAAAATCGAGAAGTTTTAAACTTATTTAAAATTGGAAAAATACAAACAACACACCAGGCTTTTTACAGGGCTTGAAGCCCCATCGCCGCATCGACAGCAGTCCGCCATTTGGACCTATCCTGAGCCGCCGCTCGCCAGTCTAGCACCCCTAGGCGGCCGGAATCCGGTGATACATTATCCTCCCATCTTAGCCGAGGTCTTCCTAAAGGTCTTGGACTTGTAGGACGATCATCCAAAACTCGTCGTATAGCCCGTGTATCCGGCGCCCGTGCCACGTGTCCCTCCCACCGCAGCCTCATAGACTTGATCACATCAAGGCTATGATGACTTTAGTCAATTGATATCAATTGATCACATCATATTATTTATAGGACTGCCCGGTAAGCCTTCGGATTTCTTCGTTAGTCTTGACACGGACGCGTCCGGATACGGGGTCTATATTGGGACCAAGGATCCTCCTAAGGAACTTATTTTCAAACACCAGCAATCACTTCTCGGTTTGGATCATTAAGGTCCACGTCTCGCAGCCGTATGTAAAAATGGGGCGCAGGGTGGAATTATAGACGAGAAGTTTAGAACGGCGGGACAGGGATTTACTTCGGAATAGGTGGTTTAGGGACTGAAGGCATGGGGTTTCCTCTGGATTCCTCTGGATTCCTCTGGATCCTTGCTTTGACTTCGTAGTTGGTATTATTGTTACGCGTGACGGTGGAGCCCAGGTATCGGAACTCTGAGACTTTTTTTCAGATTTTTAAACGACATCTTGAGGTACCGCAATGACACCGTCACGCGTAACAATGATACCAACTACGAAGTCAAAGCGAGGATCAGAGGAATCCAGAGGAAACCCCATGCCTTCAGTCCCTAAACCACCTATTCCGAAGTAAATCCCTGTCCCGCCGTTCTAAACTTCTCGTCTATAATTCCACCCTGCGCCCCATTTTTACATACGGCTGCGAGACGTGGACCTTAATGATCCAAACCGAGAAGTGATTGCTGGTGTTTGAAAATAAGTTCCTTAGGAGGATCCTTGGTCCCAATATAGACCCCGTATCCGGACGCGTCCGTGTCAAGACTAACGAAGAAATCCGAAGGCTTACCGGGCAGTCCTATAAATAATATGATGTGATCAATTGATATCAATGACTAAAGTCATCATAGCCTTGATGTGATCAAGTCTATGAGGCTGCGGTGGGAGGGACACGTGGCACGGGCGCCGGATACACGGGCTATACGACGAGTTTTGGATGATCGTCCTACAAGTCCAAGACCTTTAGGAAGACCTCGGCTAAGATGGGAGGATAATGTATCACCGGATTCCGGCCGCCTAGGGGTGCTAGACTGGCGAGCGGCGGCTCAGGATAGGTCCAAATGGCGGACTGCTGTCGATGCGGCGATGGGGCTTCAAGCCCTGTAAAAAGCTGGTGTTGTGTTTGTATTTTTCCAATTTTAAATAAGTTTAAAACTTCTCGATTTTAAAGTCGGATAAATTATGCATAAAATTCATGTATAAATTATGTATAATTTATATATAATTTATATATAAAAATCTTATATATAAGTTATATATAATTTATATATAATTTATATATAACTTATATATAAATTATATAAAAGGTGAATATATATAAATTATATATAAATTATATAATATATATAATTATATAATTTATTTAATTATATATAATTTATATATAATTTATATATATTCACCTTTTATATATAATTTATATATAAGTTATATATAAATTATATATAAATTATATATAACTTATATATAAATTATATATAAATTATATATAATTTATATATAAAAAATAGCACAAGATGTAAAGTTTAACCGACGTGTGCTCATTGGGATAGTGTGCACACATATGAGCATTTTTCACATTTGCCGAAACATGGGCACATTTGTGGAAACGAATATTTTTTTTCATCGGGTAGACATTCGGAAACGTTTCAAAACGTTTTGAAACATTTCGAGACGTTTCTAAACGTTTTGAAACGTTTCGAGAGGTTTTTTAACGTTTCAAAACGTTTCGAGAAAATCGAAATTTGTAGACAGTCGGAAACGTTTCAAAACGTTTCTGGAGGTTTCAAAACGTTTTGAAACGTTTTGAATTTTTTTCGAAAAAAAAAAAAAAAAATCTGTAGAATTCGAACCCCAGTCGCTAGGATGGTACGCCGGATCCCTACTCACCTAGCCAAGCGACCGGTTCGATAATCGGGGGAATAAATCCGAAATAATAGGCGCACACATTACGTTTTAAAACGTTTTGAAACGCTTCGGAACATTTCAAAACGTTTGGAAAGGAAAAAAAATTAATGGAGCGAATACTACGTTTCGAAACGTATTGAGACGTTTCTGAACGTTTTGAAACGTTTCGAGAGGTTTTTAAACCTTTCAAAACGTTTTGAGAAAATCGAAATTGGTGGACATTCGGAAACGTTTCGAAACGTTTCTGGAGGTTTCAAAACGTTTTGAAACGTTCCGAAAGGAAAAAAATTGGAAACGTTTCGAAACGTTTTGACACGTTTTGACACGTTTCAAAACGTTTTAAAACGTTTCAAGATGAAAAAAAACCGCCCGATGAAAAAAAATATTCGTTTCCACGAACGTGTTCATACGATGTCTAACATGGGTAAATGTCGTCACATGTGAAGGGTCACATAAAGGTATACTTAGTCACATGATGTCACACTTAAACCTTTATATTTACTCGAATGCAGTCACATAAGCAGACATTTGCCAACATGTGAATCACCACAAATGTCCAAATGTGACTTTACTTACCTACATTTAAATCGTCACATTACGTCACATATGAATTTTTTTTCAACAAAATTCACGTGTGACCACATTTGTTCACATATCAGACAAGAACAAAAAAATTCACATTTTACTTCGTTTGTGCGTTGTGTGCATACGTGAATTTTATTTTTTTTTCAAAATTCACTTGTCCACACTTTCTCACATTTAAACAGTCACATTCTCATACACATGAATTTTTAGTTATGAAAATTCACATGTGACCACATTTGTTCACATGTCAGACAAGAACAAAAAAATTCACATTTTACTTCGTTTGTGCGTGTGTGTGCATACGTGAATTTAATTTTTTTTCAAAATTCACACATGCCCACACTAGCACACGTTTAAACAGTCACATTTTCATTCACGTGAATTTTAATTATGAAAATCATGTGTGACTACATTTAGTCACATGATGACGAAAAAAAATAAAATCCACATTTTACTTTGTTTGTGCGTTTGTGGGCATACGTGAATTATATTTTTTTTGAAAATTCACACATGCCGACACTAGCACACATTTAAATAGTCACATCCTCATACACATGAATTTTTTAATTATGAAAATTCACATGTGACCACATTTGTTCACATATCAAACAAACAAAAAAAAATTCATATTTCACTTCGATTGTGCGTAGGTGTGCATGTGTGAATTTTATTTTTTTGAAAATTCACACTAGCACACACTTAAACAGTCACATTCCCATTTACATGAATTTTTTGATTTTATGAAAATTGATATGTGACTACATTCATTCACATGTTTTTACATTTAAATTGCTATATGTTAAAGAATGTGCACGCATTTGCTTATGTCCGTTTGCATATGAATTACAATTTAAAAAAATGAATTCATATGTTTGTATGTGTAATTTTTTTTTTTTTTTTTTTTTTTTTTTTTTTTAATGACCTATATTTTTTTTTTTAATGACCTATATTTATTTATTTATTTTTTTAATGACCTATATTTTTTTTTTTTTTTTTAATGACCTATATTTTTTTTTTTTTTTTTTTTTTTTAATAATCATCCTATCTCTCATTTCCCGGTAACTCTTTTTTTTAAAATAAAAATCATTTTTTATAGGGATGTAAACACTTGGTAATTAAAGGATTCAACTTTTACTGTTAAATTTTACCTAATGGATTATTTAAAATAATTAAAATAATTAAATTAATTAAAATTTATATCGTATCATCCCCTTGCACCAGAATCAAGGGGATGATCCAAAATGGCGGTTGGAAGCAAAACATGTGACGTGTGTTCCGAATGTTTCTTCGTATTTCTCGGGATTTTAATGAAAATAAATAGTGCGTTTTAAGTAAAAACGATTAGAAAAATAAACAGGGAATATTTATTGGCATGGAAAACAAAAGAAACGTCAATTTGATCAATAACTAGTGAAGAATTTTTCTTTTTTATGTGGTTGAAAAAAAAAATCAAGTGATCCTAATTATAAGAGAGAATAAAATGTTTGGAGAGGATAAAAATTAACAGATGAAGGGTGACGTTCGATACAATGTTGATAAACGTGCTAGTAGTTGAGGTTTTATATATTCTTAATGAAATGGGAATGTACGATTAATTAAAATCATTTTAAAACAAACCGGTGTGTAACCAGTTAGGGTTATAGCACATACAGATTCATAATGGAATAATCTATGGGTTTCTCCAGAAGTGGAATAAAAATCAGATAAGTATATTTCTTTTTCATTTATCCTTCTCAAAAACGTTGTTCTTTTTGTGTGTTTTTGTATTTTTTCAGATGTAACATACATGTAGAAGATTCTTCCAGCTTTGAAAGGATGTGTATCTTCAACTGTACCAAATTTATTTATGTAAGCCATTTAAAATCGCTTGAAGATGATATTGATCTGCATGAGTTTTCTATCATTTTCATATTCTTTTATTTTTTTTTTCATGATGGTGTTTTTTCTGATTGTCTGTTTTGATTTAAAACAAAAGCTTGGAAAGCAAAAAACTTGACTTCATCTATTGTTGATGTTCTTTTCGGTTAAATCATACAGATTAAAAATTGAAAGACATGCATTTATTTATAATTATTTGTTTTTTTTTTTTCCTTTTACATTTCAGTTTCTGAATCAAAAAGAAATTATGAACTCGAGATGCAGCATGGAAAAACAAGATTGGGGCAATTGTGGAAAAGGATAAATTTCCACGATTCTAAAAGATAACATTTCTACTTCTGTAAGTAATTTGACATAATATTTATTTATTATTTATCTATTTTTTTTTTTTTTTTTTTCTTCATACGTTGAATGAAAATGATGGTTGGGTTCAAGTAAACTTTTTTTTATTTTATTAGATTATCCATTTATGAAGGGGGAAAAAAACAGACAGAGTTAAAAATTAAAAAACCAATTTGAATTTAACAGCTTGGTGTTTATACTAACAAAATCATCAAATTATAAATCATGCCGATTAAAAATAAAAATTAATTAATTTTTTTTTTTCTTTTTTTAGATCTGAATGAATAGAAGAAAAGGAAATTCAAACATGTACATTATGGTATCTAAAAGGAAAAAACTAAAGACATTTTGAAGGAAGAAAGAAGAAGACAAAGTAAGGAGGAAGGAAGAAGAGAGAAGGCGAAGGAAGAGGAAAGAAGAAGACAAAGAAAGGAGGAAGGAAGAAGGAAGAAGAAAGAAGAAGGAAGAAGGACGAAGAAAGAAGGAGGAAGGAAGAAGGAAGAAGAAGGAGGAAGGAAGAAGAAAGAAGAAGGAGGAAGGAGGAAGGAAGAAGATAGAAGAGAGAAGAAGAAGGAAGGAAGAAGAAAGGAGAAGGAGGATAAAGGAAGGGAGAAGAAAGAAGGAGGAAGAAGGAAGGAAGAAGAAAGAAGAAGGAGGAAGGAAGAAGAAAGAAGGCGGAGGAAGGAAGAAGAAGGAGGAAGAAGAAAGAAGACGGAGGAAGGAAGAAGAAAGAAGAAGGAAGGAAGAACAAAGAAGGAGGAGGGAGCAAAGAAGAAGGAAAGAAAAAAGAAGCAGGAAGAAAGAAAGACCTTTGGTGCATGGAATAGTTATTTTTAAGGGGTCGTCCATAAAACACATGAGCAGGTTAGGGGGGGTTTTACATATCTAACATTAGCATCTGCCTCATGTAATAAAGGTAAAAAAAGAAAAATAATATAAATTCTTAAATTAGGTAACTTAATTCACTTGAAATAAAAATGAAAACTTTCAATTTTACCAGCGCATTTGCTTAAAGTTAAAAAAAAAAAAAAAAAAGTTCTTTGCAAAATTTTAAGTTTTGAAGAATTTCAGATTTTTTAAATGTTGATATTAATTTAAAAAAAAAAAAAAAAAAATTAAGGGGGGTTCCGAAATTCTAATATTTGCTAACGAGGGTGAAGGGGGGGGGGTCAAAAATAACCCAAATAATGCTCACGTATTTTATTGACGACCCCTAAGCGATTAATTATTTTATTTTATTTTGTTGTTAAATAAATATAAAATCTTTATTTGGGGTAATTTGTTTATTTTTTCCGATTTCCCATGCTGCTGTTTGGGGGTTCCCCGGATAGCGGTGCTCCCGGGAAAGTTCATATATCCAATGGTAGTTCCCGTGATGCGGTCCTCTGACGTCCAATGTTCTCTTTCATGGAAAAAGTCCTCCAATGATCGATTTTCCTGCAAAGAGGACATACGGACGTCCTGGGAACGAATTATGGGAAGCCACTGGACATATCTGAACATTCACGGGAAAACTGCAATCCGGGATCAACCCCCCCCCCCCCCCCCCGAACCAAAAAAAAAAAAAAAAAAAAAAATTCACGCGTGAGTACACATGAATGTTGAAAAGGGAAAAAAATTCACGTGTGAGTAAATATGAATGGTCAGGAAAAAAAATTCGCGCGTGAGTACATGTTATTTAATTTAAATTCATACGTACTCACATTTGGGTATATGACATGACGTGTGCTCATTGGGATAGTGTGCACACATATGAGCATTTTTCACATTTGCCGAAACATGAGCACATTTGTGGAAACGAATATTTTTTTTCATCGGGCGCGAGTTTGGACAGCGTTTCGAAACGTTTCGAAACGGTGTAAAACGTTTTAAAACGTTTTGATGCGTTTCCAAAAATTTTGCGAAAAAAAATTAAACTGAGTTTCGAACCAGAGCCTCGGAATCGGTAGACCACCTCGTTGCCTACCAGTCCATACCGGCTGCTTCGGAAGCTTGGGATAATAAGACGGTATTTGAAGGTAACGGAAAACGTTTTAAAACGTTTCGAAACGATATAAAACGTTTCAAAACGTTTCAAGATGAAAAAAAATAATCGAGTTTAGACAGCGTTTCGAAACGTTTCGAAACGGTGTAAAACGTTTTAAAACGTTTCAAGATGAAAAAAAATAACCGAGTTTGGACAGCGTTTCGAAACGTTTTGAAACGTTTCTGGAGGTTTCAAAACGTATTGAAACGTTTCTAGATGAAAAAAAATAACCGAGTTTGGACAGCGTTTCGAAACGTTTTGAAACGTTTCTGGAGGTTTCAAAACGTTTTGAAACGTTTCGAATTTGTTTCGAAAAAAAAAATTCTGTAGGAATCGAACCCCAGTCGCTTGAATGGTACGCCGCATCCCTACTCACCTAGCCAAGCGACCGGTTCGAAAATCGGAGGAATAAATCGGAAATAATAAATACACTCATAACGTTTTAAAACGTTGCAAAACGATCGGACATTTAAATTACGCGGCAGGCGAGTGGAAGTGACGTCATGGTTTAAAATCCAAGCAGGCATGCGATCGAAAATTCATCGTCGTTTTAAAACGTTTTAAAACGTTTTGCAATTTCTCAAAACGTTTTAAAACGTTTTAAAACGTTTCAAAATGGCCGCCTGACTGAACTGCGTTGGGAATAAAAAATATGCACCCAGGGAGGAAAAATACACTTTTCATCCCTAGGGAGTTTTTAAAAGACCTATTTTACGAGCTCTTCATGACGAAAAATGTCTTACAATACAAAGAAAGCAAACGATTTGACCGCCTAGACCTCTTTGAGGCTTTCGCCTTTCCCCATAAGCACGGGTTTCAAACCCGGTCTCGACCTGCAATTTTTTCGTTTGCCTCCCCTTGTGTAGTAATATACTATTTCTTACGATTTTAGTTGGGCTTTAAAATATTAACTAATTAAAGCCAAATAACACTTTTTAAAAGTAATGTTTGAAACGCTCCCTCGACCCGCGTCTTTAGACCAACGAACTGACACCTTAAGAGGAATAAAGGAAAAAATGGCTGTTTTTTCCAACACTCGATTTAGGCGGGGGATTTAAATTCTAGGTATCCAACGAACTGCTTTGACTTTTTCTTTTATTTTCGGTGCAAGTTTCAACTTGTTCCAAGCAAGCGCGAACCTGGAAAACAAAATCGAAGTTTTTCGACTTCAATTTTTTTTTAAATTATTTTCCCGCCGCTCCCCAAGAAAAAGTGTGTTATAAAATTGAGTTATTAAAAACTTTAAACTTCGTTATAAAATTTTATAACAAAAATTATTTTCAGTTTTTTTTTTCTAAGTTCTTGTATTTTCTTCTAACGCTTCCCGAATTTTTCTATTTCTCTTTTTCTTTATTTTTGAGCCTTTGTCAAATTAAAAATACAAGAAATAAACCGAAAATTCGGAAAAATCTGGAATATATTATAAGTCAAAATAATTGGCAGCCATATTGCCGCTTTAAAAAATCAGTTGTAAGTGGTGTAGTGGATAAAGGCGGCTGGTAAGTCGGTTACAAGGCTCGGGGTCTATTCCAAAAAATTGTAATTTTTTTTCCTTTTTTTTCCCATGAAAAATGTTTAAAAAAGAGCTTATGAAGTCCCCATAAGCTAAATATAGTGCAATTCAAGCATAAAATTAATACATTGCTCAGTTAAAAATTTAAATTATAAAAATTTATAAATAGTTATAAAATTTTATAATCGGCCAAAACGTTATAGAGTTATAAAATTTATAACGCACTTTTTCTTGGGATTATACATTCCAGACAAGTTGAAAGCTGTCCTAAAAATTCCAGGATGTACCAGAGGAGTTCGTTGGATACCAAAAATTTGGTATCATTGGTACATGGTGATACCAAAAATTTGGCTTCACTTTCTTCCATTTAATTGGTTTTCACTTAATCTCATGTATTTTCAATTTTCTCAGCCAAATAATTTTTTCATAACTTTGTTTAAATTAATACTCGTAGCGTGGAGTGCTAAATTTTCTGAAAAGGGTTAGATTTACTGATAAATTGATTTCTTTTCTAGAGCACTCGACTTAAGCCTTTTCACGCTTTCTATTAATTGGCACTTGATGCACCTAACGATGATTTTTCTTTTCCGAAGTGTGAAAAGCTCATTTCCTGCAGGAGACGAAGCATCGGTTGCATAAAAAAAATAATTCATTTTGTTATCATTTTTCGAAAAAAAGGGGACAGTGACTGATTCTTTTTTTTTTCATGCATTCGTTAAAAATATTCTCAATGATAAAATAGGCTTATTTTTAAATTTAAAGATAACATTTCGTCATCAAAGTAGAAAACCGAAACAGAAAAACTTGCTAGACAGTCGCACACACGGGTTAGTCTGCGTGTGTATTTTCTTCATTGAGAGTCGTTCATTCGAATTGATATTTATATATCAGTCGAAAAATACTTCGCGAAATATAAATCTTTTTTTTATTTTCATATTCTCCTCTAATGGAAATTTATCGGCGATTACAAGTTTTACTTTGCAGAAAGCTAGACGTTTGTTTTATCAGTCCGTGATATTTGATATTCGTTATTTTTTGTTAAGTTATAGTTTTTTTTTTCTTATTGTGAAAGAAAAATGAGCAATCAACAACAGGAACATAGAATTAGTTTACCGGTTATTAAATTTAACCGGCGAAAAGGTAAGCTTAATAAATTTTTTTAAATAATTTTTTTTATTCTTTTGTAAAGAAATCGAAAATTTTATGACCGAAAAATGTCGTGTAGGTTTTGTTTGAAGGATATTAGAAACAACTCTTGCTTCAAATTTTGTGGGTTGTCTCATCGAACTTCAAAAAAAAAAATTATCACACAATCGCAAAATAAAAAAAAAAAAAAAAAATATGTGTATATTTTTATTTTTTCATCTAGCTAAAAACAGGAAATGAAAAATTTCGCCGGCGTTTGAGACTGAAGGGACCAAAAACAAAGACTATTGCGTCTTTTTTATTATTGTGTATTTTGGAAACGTTTAGCGGAAACGATTTCGATGCATTAGGAATTTTTTATATTTTCCATATTGATTTATTATTGTTTTTAAGTAGTTCGATGACATGTTTAACTCATTTTCGAATCAAAAATAATACTGACTTTTATCGATCAGCTGAGCTTTGTTTTGTTGTTGGGTCGGGCTTTAGATATTTAAAGAGAACATTTGAGTCCGTCTCTGATAATAATTAAAATGTTAAGGAAGGTCAGGGTTTAGGAAAAGAAATTAAGCCGGATTTTAAAAAAGTTGCTTTTTTCGCTCTTTTGTTCTGATTTTTTTCTGAATCTTTTCAATTTTTTTTTTTTTTTTTAATTAAAAGAAAAACCTTTTTAAGCTGCGATTTCTTAGTCAAATTCCGCAGTGGATCTTGGTGCGAATTTTGGCCGGTATAAAAATGAAAACAGTTTACTGAGCATTGTTTACGTTACCGGCATTAATCCGATCTAAAATCCGCGCCGAAGTCAGGAATGGAATTGCCAACGATGATACACCTTTTTTATTTACTTTTTTGTGTTTGAATTTTATCCTTCTGAAATTTTCAAGGGTGGAACTTAGGGGAGGGAGCTGGATAAGGAGCTGGAAGGGACAATGTGTAAATTAGCCCCCCCCCCAAAAAAAAAAATCGACATTCCCATTTAACTTAATAAGTACGGAAAAAATGGACTAAATCGCTTTAGCAATGAGATTCTGCCCCCCCCCCCTTTGATTTTACTGCTTATAAACTGGGCGGGAATGTTTTGCTAGCCTGAAAAAAGGATTTTTAGCCATTACCGTATCAGGGGGTTACTTTGTATTCGACCGGGTAACTTTGGTTTCTTCTATTTTCCCTTAAATTCTTCAAAATAGAACAAGGAAAAACCCAAATAAGGATTGCATTTCATAAAGTGAAGCTTCTTGAATATTATTTAGTAAAATGGGCCTTGAAATTAGCTTCATTATAAAAATATTCCACTTTAAAAATGATGCGAAACGGGAAAAAAGATCAAATTTCGGAATACTAAGGTCTCTTCAACGGTATCTGAATGTCGAATTCAGGTTCAAACACGTTCGGCACTTACCCTACGTCATCCTTTAATTACCCAAAAACTGCCTTTGAAAAGGGATTTTCCTGAGAGCAGAAAAACAAGAATTAATAAAAAAATGTTTGTAAAACTCTCCATAAACGCCAGGTTTACCAGCCATTTTATTCATCCGAACGCATTATTTTTTTGGTTTCAGAGAATTTATTTTTCTTGATCATTTTCGTTTCTAAAAATTATTTAACGGAATAAAAATTGTTTGTTTATTAATCGTAATATGTTTTGAGAATATTTTTTAGCCATTTATTGTTTTTATTATGGAGTTATGAATACAGAAACAAGGATACACCCAGAAAAATGCTGCTTTGGGTCTAAGCAAAAATGCTTTGCTACAAAGCATTTTTGCATAACTTAGGTCTAAGCAGTATAAATGTTTTGTGTCAAAACTCGTGAGTGCTTTGCCGCAATGCATAATGTCGACAAGTCGAGCCATGTTGCTTTGCGGCAAAGCATATTTGTTTTGTCGCTAAGCAACATCGCTTGTATTGCGAACGAGGTATATTCCTTTTTCTGGGTGTATCTAAAGTTACCCCACTTTCAGATCGTCGAGGGCGTTCGGAAAATTGAGTCATAGATTGAATTGGAAAAAGTATAACGATTAAAAATGGGTATCATTTGAAAGCTGAAGGATCTACCTTCATGTTTGTGAAAACAGATTGAAAATCTCCTCATTATTTATACAAGTTTTAAGAAAAAAACCTGAAAAAATGTAAAAAGTAACCCCTCGGTACGGTATGGGTTTTTGTAGGGCCGAAAGTCATGCACTGACTTGTCTAGAACTCTCAATCGCTGTACACTAGGGACGGGGGTCCCTAATGTTCTTGGACGTGTCCAAATATTACGTGGCTTGGACGCGTCCAAATATTACGTAAGCATGATTTTTTTGAAGCAATATTTACTTCCTCCTATCCTTTTGGAAGATTCAGTTCCAAACCCTCCTTAGAATCGATCATTTTGAGCTTATGCAAAAATTTACCGCTAACCGATTTAGGAATTTTTTAACTGGGGGGGGGGGGACCTAAAATCCTCTGAAAATTAAAATTCTCCCTAGTAGTGTGAAAATAATTTTATAAAAGATCAAATTCTATCTAGTGTAAAATTGTCTGAGTTGGTGGGGCAAGCGCCCCCTCCGCCAGTACCCTTCTACTTGATTTTTAATTTTTAATTTAAACCCTATAGATCATAAGTACGAGAGTAAAAATTTTACCTGGCCAAAGACGACAGCCGCGGGGAATCGAACACCCGATCTCTCACTATCGCGGCGAGTGCTCTACCATTAAGCTACGTCCGCCAGTCAATAACCAGTTCGATTTTTACTCTCTTAAAGAGAGAGATCGGGTGTTCGATTCCCCGCGGCTGTCGTCTTTGGCCAGGTAAAATTTTTACTCTCGTACTTATGATCTATAGGGTTTAAATTAAAAATTAAAAATCATATATCAAGGTCATAGCCCCCCCTTTTTCGAATTAAAATGGTCGACCGGACCTAGGGAATTTCAAAAAAGTACTTTGCTACGCGTTCCTTGACATTTAGTGCAGATAAGGTTTTTCCTTGCTAGTCAAATAATATAGCGTTTCAATTGTTCACTTTAAGAGAGTAAAAATCGAACTGGTTATTGACTGGCGGACGTAGCTTAATGGTAGAGCACTCGCCGCGATAGTGAGAGATCGGGTGTTCGATTCCCCGCGGCTGTCGTCTTTGGCCAGGTAAAATTTTTACTCTCGTACTTATGATCTATAGGGTTTAAATTAAAAATTAAAAATCATATATCAAGGTCATAGCCCCCCCTTTTTCGAACCCTTCTACTTCCTTTTTGTAAGCAAAAATAAGATTTCCCACACCCCTTCCCCCCGCTAACGTGTTTACGCAATGTTTTAACGATCTATACTTGTCTAATCCGTCATACATTTGCCTTCTCCTTTCTGATTTAAACCCGACGTATTCTTACTATTTCTAGCCCTGAGCCTGAGGCACTGGTGAAGCCGTTTCCCATCACCATTTATAATTGCTAATACATACTGTTCGGATTTCGTTTGGCGCCAATTGGCCTCTTTTCAAATACTAAACTATCCTTTCCAGCCCCTTTGTCTTTAAGAAAATTCTCGGTAAACGAAAGACATATTATCAGTTTTTCTCCTGGCTTCTCCCACTTTTTCCTATTCGTATCTATCTGCACCAACTTGCTCCAAAATGCTCTTCCTTTTTAATTTTTTTTTTTCCGTATAATTTCTTTTCTAATATTTCCTCATTCCTGCGACGATTTCAGAACACCGTCCACATGTTTTTAAAAAATAAATAAAAATTTATAACTCCTCCCTTACCCTACTGTTGCCACGTTTGCAAAGTCAGATTTTATTTTTTGCTCAGTCCTTGTTTTTTCGTGATCATTTTTGTTTAATGTTAGGCAAACAAATACGGCAGTAAGAAATCAATAAATATAAGCATTAAAAAAACCAAACTCCTTTTTCAAAATTAATCAAAATCATCCTAGGCAAGACCTCGAAAATTTTAATCAATTTAAAAAAAAAGACTGATCAAAATAATGCACACACAAACACCGCGGAACTAATTATAAATTACAAGTGCAATGGGATTATTTTTCTCATTTACCGAAGAAATGAATTATGAAGCAATCGACAATCGGTCTTTAAAAGTTAACTTTCTTTATGTTTACTTCGTAAAATCTTTTTTTGTTTATTTTACCTTTTACACTTTTCATTTTTTCTTTTATCTTATTTGTGCTCGTATTTTTTTTTTAAATCTTCCCGGTAGCTCGTGCCACTTTTTTTCAAGTATTTTTTTATTATTTATTTATTTAATTAATTAATTATTTAGTGATAAAAAAATGTCTTATCTTTCTTATTTCGTTTTTTTTACGGCGCAATCGTTTACGATTGCCCGTGAAAATCTCAGCGATGAATTATAATTTTTATAAAAAATTTTCGTTGCTCTCGCTTTTTGGTTACCCGATTTTTATTAGAACAAATAATGACGAAGAAGAGAACCTTTATTCAACCGACAGAGCCGTGATAATTTAATTTCTGTATGTTTGCTTAAAAATCCAAGGCTGACCCCCAACTGATAACGCAATTACGAGGAGACAGTGAATCCGTTTGTTTTCGTATTTTTTTTTTTTTTTTAATAACCGGCGGAAATAAAACTCTTATCGGTCAATATTTTTGCAAAAATTATTTATACAATTTTTTTAAGCTACCACTCATCGTAAAAATTATCGAAAAGCAGGCTTTGACTAGTCATTGACGCCGCTGAAATAAGACACAGATTAAGGAAAAAACGACGTACGTACTTAGGGCAGGTGAATGGCTGAAAAACAAAATAGAAAGTTTACAATAAACTGATCTAATTAAGTTTTTGATTTACGAATTTATCGGAAATAGAAAAAAAAGGGGATCGGTGTTGGCTTTTGGCCAGGTTAAAAATTTTTAAACAATGGAATCCTAACACGCGCCGTGGCCTTGGGGCGTAGGAGTACAAGTGTCCACTTGTGTTTGCAATAGCTCGATTTGTTTTTTTTTTTTTTTTTTAACGACAATGTAGTATAGGAATGACTTTAATCCATTTGGAAAATAAAATTAATACGTATGCCTAAGAGTAAAATGTTAATTCTTTTATAAATGTCCCATTTGTCTTTTCTCGAAGGAAAAAGAATGGGTACAGAAGCTTTTTTCTGCAGGCCTTGACCAAATAAAATTAAGAGGAGGCTTCACGGAATACCGGAAGGAATGGCTGTTTTGTCTAATACTCAATTAAGGGGGGGAAAAAATCAAATTTTAGTTATCTAACGAACTCCTCTGACTTTTTCTTGTATTTTTCGTACAAGTTTCAACTTGTTCCAAGCAAACAAAAACCAGGGAAACAAAATCAAAGTTTCGACCGCAATTTCTTTTTGAAATTATTTTGCCGCCACCCATAAAATTTAGACAAGTTGAAACTTGCACCAAAAATTTTAGGATATACCAGAGGAGTTCGTTAGATATCTAGAATTTGGATTTTTTCATCGTAAATCGAGTATTAGAGAAAACAGCCATTCCTTCCGGTATCCGTGAAGCTTCCTCTTGATGTTAATTTTTTTTTTTTTTTTTTTTTTTTTTTTTTTTTTTACTAATTTATAAACAGGAATTTTTTTATAGACTTGTTATTTGGGTGTACGAAGATGGACAATGCAATAAAATG
Organism: Liposcelis bostrychophila; assembly: GCA_037577465.1. Taxonomy (NCBI): domain Eukaryota; kingdom Metazoa; phylum Arthropoda; class Insecta; order Psocodea; family Liposcelididae; genus Liposcelis; species Liposcelis bostrychophila. The sequence goes on from CM075212.1 coordinate 12,801,216, forward strand.
CTCCGAAAAAAAGGAAGAAAACCTTGACCATGGTTTTTGGAGCTTTTGCAAAATGCAAAATTTTCTTATTTTTTTATACGTTTTATGTAGATTTAATTCATTGAGTTTTTTTTTCTTCATTCGTTTTTTATTTTTTTTTTTTTATTTTAGAAAATTGCCTACCGAGACGATTTTCTTTCATGCCATTTAATATCGTCACATTTACTAAATGTTAGGTAATTCCTAAAAGATTGTAAATTTCAATAAAGACAATATAAAAGTAAAAATAAATTTTTAAGGCAAAAATTACTTGAAATGGGACGAAATGGTTCCTTATTTTTGGAAAAAATTGATTATAGTTGTTTAGTATGACTGTAAGCTTAAATTACCTTAAATACTCACTTAAAATTAGCTGATTATTTTTTTTTATTTTTTTTTTATATCGGCCATTTTGTTCTTTATGTAAAAAACATTCAATTTGACGTAATTAAGCTTACCTACATATTTAACATGCTTTATTTACTTCTTCTAAAAATAAGGAACCCCTTGGTATTGGTATGGGTTTTATGTAAGCCCATTTAATGTAATGTTAGCCTTTAAAAAAATTGATTGAAATTTTTTTTTTTAATACTGGCTGGTTTACCGTCCGGTTTCCTGTAGCGAACAAAATGCCTAATAATCGGGTATTTTTTTATAAGAAAGAAAAAGAAAAGTAGGAAAAAAAATTGAGTACAAAAAAAAAACTGCTTTTTGCTTTTTGCTTTTATAAATTTTTAATTCAGACGATATACCGTAAGGGCGGTCGGCCGTAATTACTTCTTAAAGAATTCAAAGACGATATTTAAAGAGCTTTTAATTGGAAAACGATTTCATTTTTCATTTAAATTCACAAATTGTAAAAAAATTCTTTAAGGCTGAAAAAAAAAAAAAAAAAAAATCTAAAAAGATCTATAATTACTTTAAAAAAAAAAAAAAATTACTATGCAGTCTTCTTGTCCAGTGACTTATCAAATAAAACGAAACGTTTATCGTAAGGATGTGCGATTTATGAGAATCGAATCTAGAATCAATGCATCGGTGCAAAAAGCATCGATTCTTGATAAGTCGATACGGAATCACGCATATCTACATTATTGGTCTGATGCCACCTTACGGATGAGAACAGCATCGATTAGGCATTTATTGCCTAATTATTTTGTAATAGGCAGGGGCCCGAAGCCGTCATCGGCGCCGAAACATCCAAAGTGCTGGTGCTGGTGCCAGAGCTGATTCTAGCATCGGTGCCAGCACCACCATCAATTTTGGCAGTTTTTTTTTTTTTTTTTTTTTTTTTTTACTTTAAAAAAAAAATTGTTACAGTAATCGCCGCTTATTGTAGTGCAGGTTAATACAATCGGCCGCTTAATATAATGATCAAAACACGTGGCCTTTCTCACAAGACCGGCGCTGGCACCAAGTTTAAAATAAATGTTCTAGCTCTGGCACCAGCTTCAGCACCGACCTGAGTTTTTAGCCGGCCGCGGATGGCATCGGCATAGGCTTCGGACCCCTTGTATATTTAGCCTAGTTATTTTCAAGACTATTCGGAGAAAATTTTTGAAAATCTCGAACTTTTCTTGAGCAGATGCTCGAATACTTTTTCTACGGTTAAAAATATTGTTTTCTGATTAGTTGTCAGTAGTTTCGTCAAAAATTGTGCGAGGCCTTTTGCTGGACCAGACAAGGTTCAACTTGTCTCTTAACTTTTATGTATGCGAATCCGGCCGAACCGCGACAATTTTTCGTACTAAAGGCTGCCCCTGTACGCGATTTTAACGAATGCCCACTTTAGTAAACAACAATTTTGTTCCATTCCATTTTTTTAAAAATGGAAACGTTAAAAGCTACGTTAAAAGCTCGTTTCAGGGGCAGAGGGGTTTTACGTTACTACATAACCAGTCGAGCCGTGCAAGCCACCCCCGTTCAGTCCAAAGGGATGAAAAAATAATTTTTTTTAAATTTGAAATTTATTTTCTCAGCGTGACTAAAGACTTTTTTTTTCTCTTTTTTGGCCTCTATTAAAGTCTTAATCTTAATCTAATCACGTGAAGGACAATGTGACTTGAAGGCTGCAAAGAAAAACTGTTAAAATAAAAATAATTGAAGAAAATGAATAAATCTAATCACAACACATTGATAGTGCAAATCGTAAAATATAAATAAATGGAATATTTCACAGTATTGAATACAAAATGTTTTGTTTCGATACTTTTCTTTTTAGGGTTGATTTGTGTGTGTATGGAGAAAGGGTAAGGGGGAGGGGGTCCAATTTATAAAGGGTGCGACATTAATAAAATAAATTAATAATTACCATTTTTTTATTTATTTTTGTAGAAATCAATATTCTAATGCTTCATTTCCGTTTAAAAAAAAAAAATTAATTGAAAGCTCTGATTAATACTTGCAAGCGACCATTACAAAAAATCAGTCAATGAGCCAGATCTCCGGCTCATGCATTCTCATTACCTTGACTGATCTCAGTCAGCTGATATTTTGCCCGGTGATGGACCTATGTCAGTCAAATCAAATGTGCCGATTAAATACTATAAGTATTGATCATTTTTAACTGACGTTTCCTATGGGCTTCATTTTTTTTTTTTTTTTTCAAATCCCGCCCCTGGCGTGGCACAGCCAGTCGCTATAGAGCCTACCGGATTTAATATGATAAACATATGTAAAAATAATAATAAAGACCGTATTACGTAACTCTGTATAACAATACCACAGTTCTTACTAAGATTCATAACACAAAGACTATAATCATTCGTCGTCTGCAAATATTTGATTTGCCAACTAATGGAAACTTTTTTTTTTTTTCGTTTTTCAGACAACTCAAAATTAAAAGGACCGATTAGGGTTGTGAGATTGTGCCTTCTTAGTATTTTGCTGCCGGGGATCCTCGTCGCAGGGCCCTTATATTTAAGATATAGGGTATATTCCGAACAAATTTATCCTTTAGGGATGTCTGATATGAGGCTAGTGGATAGTAAAATATCAACGACGTGGTGCCAGGTATGCCTTAATTATTTTTTTTAAAAAAATATGCATGTGTTAGATCAATAATTTTTTCTTTTTTTTCCTTTTAGAGGCAACTAGTAAAGTCTAATGCAACATACAGCGCGTATCTTCTGTCTGAGCAGCCAAAAGTCAAGCCAGACCCTACTCACGTATCTGTAATTAGACATCTTGACCTCGACGATGATATGAAAGAATATTGGGGTTTTTATTTGCTAAAAGGATCCTCCGTTACTGTGTCTACTTGTAGCAGGTTTGTTGGAATTTATGATTTTTCAATAAATCGAAGCTTCCTGACCTATCGGTTGTTTTTCGTTCTTCATTGTGTAATTATTAAGACAATAAACTGATAAGATAATATATTTACATCGGATCTTCCCTATAACATCCCGACATGTTTGTCAATTAAATCACGTGTGTTATCGAGATCCACGTGGCAATTCATATTTAACGGGTTTCGATATATTTGAAGTGCATTTCTCCTAGCAACCGAATTTTTTTTTTCCTTTTATTGGTGGCAACGCGCATGCCTGCAATTGAAATTAAATCCGATTGAGAAAAGGATTCAGTAAATACGGGAAGGAAAGGCTTTTTTGTCTAGTATTCGATTTACGAGGGAGAAAATACAAATTTTTGGTAGCTTATGAACTCTTTCAGCGCATCCTGGAATTTTTATTGCAAGTTTCAACTTGTCTGAATTGTATCACTCAGAAAAATAAATAACTCAGCATAAACGGTTATTATGCTTTAAACGCTTTTGTTTTGTGTCAAGGCATTTTCTAACTTGTCCCAAGTCATTCAGTCGGCTGTCGGCAAGTCATATATTGTAAACAAACAAAATGGCGACTTATGTAGAATTTATACATTATGTTAAGATAATACTGTTCATGCTCGGTTTTTTTTTTTAAATAGAGTAAATTCGTATAAATAAATGTGCATGCAAAACCTTAAGTGATATAACTTGTAAGATTTTTCAGAATTTGATTTTTAAATCTTTATTTCATATCTTATATGAATGATTCAGCAACAGTTTTCACCTGTAAATAAACCTATCCTCTTCATTGAACAATGTTAGATTTCAGTTCGATTTTTTTAAAGAAAAAATTTAATTTAAGTTACTTGAATATGAAAATCCTGGATATCCATCTTGGTTAATCCATGATGTCCACTTACACTCTTTTTTAAAATAAAAATTAAAACGATATTACGTTTTTATTTTATTAAATAAAAATTATGGTTTTCACGAGCCGCCATGTTGATTCCGATAGCGTAGTATAAGAAATGTCCGCTAGTGTCGCCTATTGTTTTGTGGCAAGGCATTTTATCCCAAGGCAAATCGAAATAACTTATCACAAGACTTTTTTTGTTTTCAGAAGGATTTTAGGAAAAATATCTTGTCTGAATGCACTTTTGCGTTCGCATTAGTCATTTTCTTTTCTGAGTGCGACTGCAAGTTTATACACGCTCATGTTGCGCCGTAAACTTTAGGTCACGTGACACTTTCACGAAGCGTCGAAACAGACTAACTCCAATCATATTTACGATGGAGATACGTTAGTTCATCTCCGACGCACGGAAATTAGTTTCGAAAAAATTAGTCGTCGAATTTCAGGGTTACTATTTACCTCAAACAAGTTGAAACTCGTAATAAAAATACAATAATAATGGCAAAACAGCCATTCCTTCCGGTATTCACCGAAGCTAATTTTTAAAATTTAGTTTATCAAATTTTCGTGCGACTTATGCTGATTGTCTTTTTTTCTTTGGATTTTCCGAATTTATAATATTTTCTTGCGTTTTTCAGATGGCCTGGAGCTTCTTTGATCGTCATCCGAGGACACAACCACCTCCGTGAATGCGCTTACATAGGGGACGATTCCTCTGAAGAAGAGGATGAAATGCAGGAAATCGAACTGGAGAAAAAACAAAAAGAAAAAAAAGAGGAGCCGAAAGAAACCGACGACGGAGTTTCGAACGAACCTTGGATGATGAAAAGAGCTAGACCTAGCGTCGTGTTCCACGGGTCTGAACAAGAACATGGATCCGCGCAACGGCTGTCCAGCGAAACCGAACAGAGCGATAATGATAACGATGGTTTCACGGGCCCGTTCCCTTTGAAACCCCTAAACGATCAAAAAAACAAGAAAAAAGAAAATTCTCATAAATTAGCGAGAATCCAGACGGAAGTCAAGTATAAAAAGAATGTAAATATAAATAAAGAATCTAGTCATGAGTCTTACCTGAAAGAAAATTTACCTGATAGTATAAAGAACAGTAATTTTAGTACTGAAAATAATAACGATTCCCCGGGATCATATGAAGATGCGGTTAATAGAATTTTTACAGCTAACAAAACTCTGCTGAAAATTTTGAAAGAAAAATTAAATTTTCATTTGGACGATGAAAAAAATACAGGAAACGAAGAAGAGGATTTGTTAAATAACCAAAAGGAAAATCTAAGCGATAAGAGAAGGAAGAGAGAGATAACATTGATGTCATTGCATGGTGATCTTACAAAACATGATGAGGACTCAGATCATGCCAAGGAAGAAGTAAGGAAAATTCAATGAATAATATAGGAATTGTTTTTTTATTTGATTTTAACAAAGTATCAAACAAAAGCAATGTAAATTAATGAATGATAATGATCATGAACGGTTTTCATTCTTATTTAAAGTTACTTAGGGAGCCTTTGTTGAGTCTTTTCATTTTAAATTTCGAATAACAAAGCTTTATGCGGTTATTACTGGTTTGATACAAACCCAGCGATTAAATGATAAAGGCTTGAAAGCTTTTCAAAAATTAAAAATCGTGATTTTTGGATTCGTGATGAAAAATATCTTACAAACCAGGCACGGAGGTGGCTTGCAGGCGTTCCTGACCATTTTTCCTAATCCGTTTTTCCTAAAAAAAATGAATTCCTAATCCTAACCATTTTTTTCCTAATTTTCAATTTTCCTAAAGTTTTTTGATTCCTAAAATAAAATTTTCTAGAATGAATATTTTTCCTAACTTTTTAAATCCCTGAAATGCTTTTAGGAAATTTCATTTTAGGGACTTCAGGAAATTTTAATTCGGAGTCAAAAAATTTTAGGAATTAATTGAAAATGAGAAAAAAAAAATAGTTAGGAAAACAATATTAGGAACCAAAAGTTTAAGAAAAAATGGATTAGAAATTTATTTATTTATTTAGGTATTTATTTATTTATTTATTTATTTATTTATTTATTTATTTATTATTTATTTATTTATTTATTTATTTAGTTATTTTTTTGTTTAGGAAAAGTGGATTAGGAATTTATTTTTTTGGAAAAGTGGATTAGGAATTTATTTTTTTAGGAAAAATGGTAATGAATCGCTTTATGCCACCTCCATACCTGATTGATATGTAATATACTATTTTCTGATTATTTGGAATTTAACTTTTTACCAGGACCAGGTTTTGCTGTTTTAAGAATTATTTAGGCTTTATGCAAGCCGATTTAAGAAAGCAAAATGTCTCTAAAAATCTTACGGCCATGATGTAACTTTTTCCACTTTATAAAGGAAAAATATTATATACAGAAAAGCATTGCAAAAGAACTGAATCATTGGACTAGGACTAGGACTAGTACTCGTACTGGTCCTAAAATCACAAAATCGTCAGTTCACAATACTTTATCCCAGGGCTGCAATTCCGATTAATTTTTTATTCGGAATCGGGATCTAAATCGGAATTAGCTATTTCAAAAGTAATTGGAATCGGAATCCGTGCTTTTATTGAAGAAATAGGAATACGAATCGGAATCGACATCCAAAAGAATGTTTTCGATTCAGATTGACTTAAAAAGCACGAAAATACCGTTACTACAGTTAATCAATTTTGGTCGAAATCGGAATTAGAGTCGAAATCTGCATCGTTAAAATATTTTTTTAGCTGGAATCGAAATCGGAATCTGTAATTTTTTTCCACCTTTCGGAGTCGGAATCGGAATCGCAGCCCTGCTTGATCCCCGATGTTTAGGCTCGGATCATAAAAAGTTGATAGTTTTTAACCATAAAAAAAATTCAATTTTCTGTAATACAATTTCTAAAATTATTTTTTTAGGATATTCTGTCCAAGGAGGATATAAGAGGGAGCATAAATGGAACAACTCTAAACGATCGATCAAACAGTGAATTTTGGTCTTCATTTTCCAGCAGTGAAGAAAGACTTCTTAGTTGCGCTGGCCTTATTTTAAATTTGCCTTTAACACCGCATAAAGGCTGTGATCCAAATAAGACAGAAGAGGCGAGAGCACAAGCTTGTTTAACTAATAAACTAACTTATAAGTAAGTGTGTCATTGAATTTTAATAGTTATCCAAAACGTCTAGTAAAGGGTGCTCCTTGATGACTGCTACCCAACACATTTAATTACCGGTACAATGGATTGCCGATTATAACCGGCACAACGGTTATAATCAGTTCCCTACCATTTTTCCTAAAAAAAAAAAAAAAAAAAAAAAAAAAAAAAAATTTCGGTTCCTAAATTTTACAAAAATTTTAGAGATTTAAAAAAATTAAGAAAAATATTCATTTTAGGAAATTTTATTTTAGGAATCAAAAAATTGTTAAAAAATTCAAAATTACGAAAAAAATGTTTAGGAAAAAAATTTAGGAAACGAAATTTTTAGGAATAGTGGATTAGGAATTTCTTTTTTTAGAAAAAACGGATTAATGGAAAAATGGTCCGGAAAAATGTTACGGAACGGTTATAATCAGCAATTCTGGAACGTAAAAATACCGGAATTTTTCTTCGCACTGTTCTAGATTAATAAATGCATTTCTGTTGATTCATTTCCTTTTTTAATAGGATGAATTACGTTTCATTCATAAAAATTCATGTTGAAAATAAGAATCACTAGAACTGTCTTCAAAAGTTCATAACAGTTTTATTTGCGGAATAGTTATCTCGAAAGCCATTCATTAAAAAGATAGATTTATTACTTGCTCTTTGAAAACCAGGAAAAAGTGCTAACACAGTTATTGTTTTTTTTTTCAGAGTGCCAAGCAACGGATACTACTTCTTCGTTTTCAGCAGCGAAAACGAAATCCAACCGAATTTCATCCGCGTGCATTTTCATCTCGAGAAAATTTTATACAACGTCTCGAATCCTGTAGCCGCCTGCACTAACACAACCGATTCATGTTCTTTGCCTTTAAATTTTTTCTCTAAAGAAAAAGTAGTTTTAGAAGTTCCCGTTAGTACCAACAGCACACTTTGGAACCAGGAATATTATGTTGTATCAACATGCGAACCTAGAACTATGATTTATGCGATTTGCGTCATTGCCGTCCCTATCTTGATATTACTGTTCGCTTTTTAATTTCGAAAAAAAAAGAAAAATTTGTAGTTCTTAGGTGTATTTACACTCCGTAAATATATTAAAAAATGTGATATGTATGTATATTTTTTTTCCCGAAAGTACGTAAAAAAATAAGACTGATTAGTTTAAATAGAAGCTTATTTTTTAGTGTGGATAGTTAAAAACTCGTATTATTAGAATTTTAGCTTTTTAGATTTTGCCAACAGTCTTTAAATGCAATAAATGAATTGTTATAATTTTTTAAGCATGATGTCATGGGAGTAGTATAATCAATGAAAAATAGTTATGAACATTTTATATTGAACTCTGAGTGGGTTGTTTGGGCGGTCGATTGCTACACGTGCTGAAAAAGCCGATAATTTTTTATTTTATTTTGTATTTATGCAATGTGCATATTTTAATAAACGACAAATGTGATCGTTATTATACATATAAAGTCATAATTTTTTTCCCTGTCATTCCTGTTTGTTTAATGACGGAAACGGTGAGTTGAATTCTTTTTCGAAAAATCCGTTGGATTGTTTTTATTGACACACGGCTTTGTTTCTTTTTTCAGGTTGCGAAATGCGAATAAGACTTTCCTGCTACCATTTTGGCGGAAAATTGGATTTATAACTAGGACTACATTATGGGTTATTCATTTGACAACCACGATGGGATGGAATACGGCTGGAAAGTTTATAGCGTAATGCAAAAATGCGAAATAACGCAAACAATGCACTGGTAATGCAAGCTGTGTGATAATGCAAATTATTGGCAGTGCAAAGTGATGCACGCGATACAGAGAAATTAAACCTAATGGGGGGGGGGGGGGGGGTGCTATACCTAATAATGTAAGGCAATGCCATCTATAATGCAGTGGCAATCCAAACACATTGGTAATGCTGATTTCATGCCATGCAAAGATAATGCAATGTAATGTAAAGTCAAATGCACATCGAATCACACGAGTGAATAATCCTCAGAATTAATTCTTTGAATGGCATTTCAGAAAGCACCGCTCGAGCTAAAGTAAACTTTGCGACTTGATTAAAGCTGTCTGTTACTTCCGTAGATTTTTTCAACATTTTTAAAATCTTTAGGACTGGTTCCATATCAATAGCTTATATAGGTTACGGGGTTATTTTATTTACATTTCTTTTTTTTTAACTTAAATAGTAAAGTTTTTATCTTTAAGTTTTTACTTTAGTTTTTGTTTTCCTGCAGGGATAACAGTTAGTAGGGAACTGTAGCCCTGTTAGCTAGAAATTAGACTTACAGTATCAATAGTTATAAAAGTTAAAATTTTTTTCCATACCATTTTTTTTCCTAATTTTCAATTTTCCTATTTTATAATTCCTAAAATGAATATTTTTTCTGGTTTATTACATTTCTAAAATTTTCGCAATAATTTATTAGGCAAAGCTGCGAATTTCGGTTTTTTTTGTTATTCTTTTTTTTTTTAACAAAACCATTACTAAAATACAACTAGAAATGAACGATAAAAAATATGCAGATAAAAGTATAAATGTAAAAGAATTTAAAAAAAAATTATAAAATATAAATATCAAAAACATTTTGATTTAATTACTGTATTTACTAAAATTTTGGGTCTAAACGAGAATTTTAATTTTTTTTTTTTTTTTTTTATACAGTATTTACCAGAATTTTGAGAATGACATAAGCTTACCAACGACTTTGAAAAGCAAAAATAAATAGAAAAACAGCAAATCCGCAACTTTGCCTAGGTCTAGTAAATTATTAAAAAAATTTTTATTTTAGGGATTCAAAAATCAAAATTAGAAAAAATATTAATTTTAGAAAATTTTATTTTAAACATCAAAGTTTTTAAGAAAATTAAAAATTAGGAAATAAAATAAGGAAAAAAAATTTAGGAACCAGAATTTTTAGAAAAAGCGGATTAGGAATTTACTTTTTTAGGAAAAATGGATTAGGAAAAATGATAGGGAATCCAATGGTTCGTATACTGTTCTTCAGCAGCAAAAAAAAAAAAAAAAAAAAAAAAAAGATTTTCAACTTTTCACTTTATTTATGGATGATCCCTCTGTTTCTGATCCCCGTAATAACTGTTATCGGAACGAAACAGACTCATATTATGAAAGTGAAAACTTCTCCACAGTTAATTTTCCTTCTTCGCCATTTTCCAAACGGAACACGAGACGTTTGAAAACAATTTACTTTTCTGCAGCTTTCAGCTTTCCAACATTTATTTGAAGAGGCATTAAAGAAAACAAGAAACCAAGATCCAAAGATAGTAACTGTTGAATATAATCCACTTCAGTGAGTAAGCTATCTCGATTTAACCGTAATGGCGAGAAGTTTACTTCAGGTACTTTTATTGCAAATCCGTCAATCCACGACTTTTTCGATCACTGGGAAATTTTTTTTTTTAAAAGCGTATTACGGTCATTTTTTTTTTATTAGTTAGTTACACGTTTTCTTTCCCCCTTTTTTTTAATGCGACCGCAAGCATCAATTTATTTTAACCAAACGTTCACGTGACTCAACGTGATATTGAATAATATTTTTATCTTAAAAAATTATTTCACATCATTTGGGATACTGTTATCGGTCGAAAGTCGGTTAGGTTATCCCCGATCACTCCTGCTGTGCGAACGGCGGTCTAAATTTTTTTAATATGGACAAGGGAAAGGAATAAAAAAACGGGACTCGATGACCGTGTATTCAAAATGATATGTTTCCTTCCGAGAACGGAAATTGATATTATAATAAAAAAGCTGGAGACAAATTTCAACCCCTAATTGTCAACAAAAACAAATTCATATTGAAAAAAAAAAAAATTCTCATGAGATAAAAGAATGTCAATCAAAAAGTCATTCATTAACCCCCTCGACGCGCAGCAGCTTGATCGGACAATGGCGCCACGCGCCCCTAAAACTCATCCTTATTCATTTTGGTATTCGAATCTCATCAACGGCACTTGTGAGTTATCTCAACGACCAACAACCGAGGATTTGGTCGGATCAAAAAGTTGAGTTAAACCGATTAAGTTTTATTACTTTTGATTATTTACAAACACGTTCCGTTTATTAAAAGGAAGAAGTTAAGAAGCTGATTTTTTTTTTTTTTTAAGTTTCTATCTTGTTCCCCTTTTTATGCGAAACTTGTTTTTGGTTCAAGGAGACGCCTCTGAATTTTTTTTTTTGTTCCTTAGGGATTTTCTTTTATCTCTGACGTGCGTCAAAATGTTAAAGAAGAATGACAGGTTTTTGATATTAATTTTTGAAAAATTTGTGGCGTTTTCGCTGAGGGAAAGATTTCGTTATTTCTAGGTTTTTTTTCGATTTTTTGTGGATTACATGTTATTGTATGTTCTCTCCCAATGGAATTTTTCTCATGAGAAACAAAAAGACCTACCTTTTTTTTGAGAATAGGGACTACAAATTCGGGAAAAAAGTGCTTTCACCATGTGGAGAGAGGAAGGGCTTGTTATTATAAACCACCCCAAACAAATATGTGGGGACTTCATAAAGTTAAAAAAAAAAAATTAAGGTTTTTTTTCGATTTCAATAGACTTTGCCTTTATGGATTTTTCCGATTTCCGAATCTTTGAAAAATTAGGCGCATAAAAAGTTTATATATTAGAAAGAAATTGTCATATCTAACTCATTTCGTTGAATAAATTAATTTGTATATTTTAAAAAGTGATGGATAAACTTAATACAAAATATTAGGAAAATTAGAGGGCTGTACTGATATGCAGCAGGATTCTTTCCATGTAAAAATTATGTATACAGTAGTATTAGGGTAGTATTAGCTTTAAAATTTTTTTATAATCTAAACTTTGAATTAAAGCAATTAATTACTTTTGGTATTTTGGCCAAGAAATTATAATAATTTCAAGTTAAATTTCTAGGTAAAAACATTTGGTTTTGGAAAAGTGTGGCGGTTAACTAAAATTTTTTATTTTAAGCTTAAATGGAACTCGCGACCTCAGAAACAAAAGGTGGTATCTTTAAAAAAATTTCTATGTTTAACTTACGAAAAGTCAAAATGTGATATCACCTTTTGTTTCTAAGGTCGCGAACTGTTTTAGCTTTGTTTATTACGAATTGGATGTCAAGGGAAACGGAAATTTCAAACTTTTGGGCACGAATTAAGAAAAAAAAAATGTTTGATAAAAAAGAACAAAATATGAAAAAAAGTTAGTCAAAATTTTAATTAAAGTCTTCAAAGTTAAAATTTTAATATTAAAACATTGCTTTAGCTCATATTATTGGCTAAGGAGAAAAGGACAGAAATTAATAAATGTAGTGAACATTTTATTTAAAATTTTTAAGTTCTTGTTTTTGTTCATGTAGGCCTAGTCTAATTTTAATATTTAAAAAAAAAAAAATAATAATATTTCAAAAAAAGTTTAATAAAATTTCGAGAAATTTTTAAGTCTTTATGCTTTAGCAACTTTAGGTTTCTTGTTACAGTTAAGTTTCTTGAAAATTTACAAGAAATTTTCTAAGTCCATGCTTTCGTTCATGTCGTCAAATTTTAAAATAAAATTTTAACTTTAAATTTCTTGTAAATTTTTTAGAAAATTTCTTGTATATTTTTTAGAAAACTTCTTGTAAATTTTCAAGAAACTAACTTAGAAAAAGATATTTTAAAAAAACGGGGAAACTGTAAAAAAAAAGTTAAATAAAATTTCAAGAAATTTTAAAATCCTTGCTTTTGTTCATTCCGTCTAATTTTACTATTAAAAGAGGCCAAAAGTTTTAAAAAAATTGTCAAAATAGGCCTGTATTATTTAAAATTTAACTTTTTTCAAAGTAAAATACAAGAAATTTTTTAAGTCCATGCTTTCGTTCATGTCGTCTAATTTTAGAACATAATTTTAACTTTAAATTTATTGTAAATTTTGCACAGTAAAAAATTTTATGTCAAAATCAACATAACTAGGTCCACATAATTCTTATGTTGTTTTTGTTTATGTTTACCTTTTGGGAAAAACATCAGAAAAAATTTATGTGAACCGTTCAGAACATATTTACATAACATTTTTTACTATGTACTTTTAAAAAAACAGCGAAAATTTAAAAAAAAAGTTAAATAAAATTTATAAGAAATTTTTAAGGCCTTGCCTTATTAGCAACTTTAAGTTTCTTGAAAATTTACTTAAAATTTTCACAAAGTCCTTGTTCTCGTTCATGTCGTCTAATTTTACTATCAAAAAAGGCCAAAAATTAAAAAAAAAAATGTCAAAATATATCATTTAAAATTTAACTTTTTTAAAAGTAAAATTTACAAGAAATTTTCTAAGTAAGTCCATGCTTTCGTTTATTTCGTCTAATTTTAAAATAAAATTTTAATTTTAAATTTCTTGCATTTTTTGGAAAATTTCTACATTAAAAAAGCAGAAAATTTAAAAAAAAAAAAAATTAAATTAAATTTTTTGTGCGGACAGGCCAACCCTCGGACACTCCCACAGACAGACAGATTTCCCCAGGACCGAGTCCCAAGACATAGTCCTACGTTAAAAAAAAAAAAAAGAAAAATTTAAGGTTATGCGCTTTTCAGCGAAAAGATGACTAAGTCCTAAACTTACGTCCCACGAGATTCTAGATGTGTGACGTAAATAGGACGCCATTTTCATTACATCCTGGGTTTCTTCTTTATTTTGAAAATAAAATTAAAAACAAATCAATCGGAATCGGAAATATTATTTTTAATAATAACTTTAATAAAAACTAAATTATACCAGAATATAATATGATGCATTGTTATAATTCATTACAACTAAATAAAAAAATTCTTTAGAAAATAAAAAGGGAATAACAACTTGTGGAACACCCCTTTTGAAAATTTTCGATCTCTCAAAAATAATCCCATGAAACGCCCTAAACAAATGGGAGAAATATTTTGATTGGAGGAAAAGGCGTGTTCAACGAGGCGCATGTCGGACAGCCATATAAATAACATGAGATCGACTGTTCCAGGGGATGCTGTAAAAGGGTGACTCTTGACAGGGGGTGAAAAAAGGGAGTGGACCAACCAATTTTTTTTTTATTATTATTATTCATGGTGCAATTTTCCAACATTTTCAATTTGACAACGGGTCGGTCAACTCGCAAAAAAAAAAGTGCGAGTTCGATTTTTTTTAAGTTTAAGAAATGAATGCGTAATAGTTTTTGAAGGGCCCTTACGTTAGCGGAAACATTTGTTTCCGTCGATAAGTGATAAAAGTGGCGAGAAACATTCTTGAAGACAAAATGGAGTGGTCTGGAAGTTTGGACGGTGAAGGGACCGATTACAGCACAACTTCTTCTCCACCCAGAAGGAATCATCCTTTCGGAAATGGGATTCAGACTCATGACAATGGAGATTCCATGTCGGAGGAAATGGACGATGATCTTAGCGATGATTTTTCTATACCAGATAGCGAAGACGAGGACGATAGAAGATTGGAATCACCTAGGAGAGAAGGTTGGTCACGATTTTTTATTTTTTGTCAGAAAGAAAAAGAAACCATATGTGTATTAAATTAAACGTCTTGAAAAAAATTAAAGAAATTAATTGTTGAAAAATTTAAACAATAACTTATTCTATTTGTCGTACGATGAAGTAACTCAGGTTACTAGTGCTTGAATATTTTTTCTTGATTAAAATCATGTTAACTAAATATTTATTTCGTAAAAGCAAAAGGTATAAATTTTCTTGCTCAGAAAATAAAAGTGACACTTGTTATTTTTTTTCGCGCCATTGTAAAGGTCATTTGGCTTTTGTTTATAAACAAAGAGTGAAATTTGCAAGTAAATTATTATGACCTGACCTGTAACGGACTCTGAAAAATGTTTTAAATTGCTCCATTCGTCAAGGAGATGAAATTTATTTGTAAGAGTTATTCGGTGCTAAAGGGCCAAAAAATTACTGGCTATAAAGTTTTATTCTAAAAAAAACTTAGCGACTTATTAGAAGAATTAATAGACTTCTTTAAATTAAATCGTGTAATTAGAAATTTTAGAATTTTTAGGTGGAACAGCCGCTTTTATCAGGATGATTTTGCTTTGAAAAAATTTTTATTTGCAAAAATAGCTAAAATATTTATATGAACTTTTCGAGAGGTACTTATAAGTCTGTTAAGTTAGAGATAATCCAAAATAATCATTCACCATGAGAAATTGATAGTTAATATAATGCAAATTTGCCCAAGCTACAACTATTGTACTGTACTTCCTTCGAATTTTTCATGCGCCCTTATATTTATAATATTTAGTTAAAAATTTCATTGTTTATCCCGTTTATTCTTCGAAAATATTTAGTCCTAACTGAGGTATTTTTGCTTCGTTCCGGAAAAACCGTTCCTTATTTAATTGCAGCAACACGCATTCCACAACTTTTCCTCTTTGCGCATCATCTGGCCTTGCTTTTGTTTTTTGAATGTCAACATCTAATCGAAACAATTATACGCTTTATGCATAACTTAGGACATTCAAAGAGCCTTTTTGGGAACCGGAAAATATATTTCATGTGTTATTTCAACTCCACCCCCCTGTAATGTCCTGTATACGTTTTATAAAGAAAATTAAAGGCTTTTTTTTATGTATAGTAGGGTGGATCGAATATAAAAAATTTTTGAATTTCAAAATGCCTGATATCGTAATCGCTGTGGCTTATCAACTGTAAATTTTTTTTCCTTTTCGAAATTTTTTTTAAACGGCGTCTTGGTGGGACGCAAGAGGACCAAGGTTTAGAAAAATTCCATAGGGGATGAAAATTCGACCTTTGGATTTTTGTGAAAAAAGTGTCGTTTTCCAACGTAGATTTCGAAAATGAAATCTGTTTGCGTGTAGCTTTTTCTGTTCTTGAGATACAGGTCAAGCTCGCCATAAAAATGTCAAAACTCTAAAATTTCAATATTTTTATCATATTTTTTACAATAACTCAAGAACAGAAATAGCTAGACCAGGGTGGCTCATTTTTTTTAATGGTCAAGCTTTCCTTTCGCTCCCTGGGCAAAAACAGGGTTATAGTAGAAAATTGGGAATGGCTTTAACAGGGTAAGGCAGAAAATTTTGAAAATTCGAAAATAGCCAAAATGTGCCCAAAATATGTAGAAACAATGCCCTAAATGTAATTTCAATGCCAAACATTTTTTACCCTATGTTAACCCCATTTTTCCTTATTTTCGGCTCTTTTGTTTTCTAAAAAAAATTGCCTTTTTGAAGCCAAAAAGTGAATTTTTAACGCATGGAAGTGCCCAAATTAACAAAACTTGATAAGTTCTCCAAAACAAAAAATTAAAATTTCAAAGTTTTGGGAATTTTTTATTAAAAAAAAAATTTTTTTTAATATTAAAAATTAGGCTAAGTGAAAATTTATAAAAAAATTGAAAATTTTACCTAATATATTTCTTTGGGAAGCTCAAAACATACCTAATATACCCCATAAAGGACAATTTTTTGTATTAAAAGTTGTTAATTGGGCGAATTTTTAAAATTCGTCCTTAAGTACCATTTTGGCCCTAAAAACTTCAAACCCTTGGCCTGGGCCAAAAAATTTTTTTTCGACCTAAAAAAAATTCAGGCTTCTTTTTATTTATAAATGAATGATTTTTTGCACAGGGAGCGGAAATTAAAACTATGCCCTTTAAAAATGAGCCACTCTAAGCTAGAGGGAAACAGATTTCATTTTTGAAATCTACGTAAAAATCCGATAGGAAACGGTACTTTTTTCACAAAAATCTAAAAGTCGAATTTTCATCCCTTATAAAGTTTTCCAAAACTTTGACCCTCTTGCGCACCCTCAAGACGCCGTTTAAAAAAATTTCGAAAAGGAAGAACTTTTTGCAAAAAATAAACCACACCGATTGCGCTATCAGGTATTTTGAAAATCCAAAATTTTTGATTTTCCACCCACCCCAATGTACAGTGCAGTAACACATCTGAATAAAAAAATGTAGGTAACTAACTGCATGAACCAGTTCATATTCTAAAAATGATTATAAATATAAAATAAAGCAAGTAAATAAATAAATAAGTAAATAGATTTGGCTGTGTGTCTATCATTTTGGCTTACTACCTATTTTTCGCCAAATTTATGTAAAAACTGTACGGTATTTCTTTTCTTTTTGCTTTAAATGCCCATGCAAGAAAAAAAAAAAATACATCATAATCTAATAAGTTTGATACTCGCCGAATAGACGCCTGATTTGTTTTTCTGAAATAAGTACGTCGGTTTTTCGAAAATCGAATTGTGAAAATTAAGGCGTTTTTAAAAACGATAAGCAAATTTTTAAATTACTTTCACACTGATAAACCTACGGAGTCTCTACTTTCCTATAATCGCAATGAATCAGTACATCGGCTCGTTGGTCTAGGGGTATGATTTTCGCTTAGGGTGCGAGAGGTCCCGGGTTCAAATCCCGGACGAGCCCGTTGGTTTTTTTTTTATTTTTTTATTTCAATATTTTTTTTTTTTGTTATTTTCCGCGTTGAATTTATGACCTAAGCTTTTAATTCTATAATTTTATAGAAAAACATTTGATTAAAGCAATGTTATGTAATTGCTTTTAATTCTCAAAAATTTATGAATTAAAGTTTGCCTGGCTCATTTAGAGTTAAAAACACCTGGTTGCACTCCATTTACAAAAAAAAAAAAAAAAAAAAAAAGCATAAGCAAACATAAAACAAAACAAACATAAGCAAACCAATTCATTCATATTCATATTCATATGGAGACAACATTTACTTACTGAACAGTTATTTTTTCATTATAATAATTTTCTTTTTTTTTTTTTTTTTTTTTTTTTTTTTAGAAATGGGGGGTATTACCGCTTCTTTGACTCGATCTCCCTCAAGCTTGATACAATTGGATCTTCTTAGAGTTCATCAGCCTCATCATCATCCACCGAGATTAGTCGTAAAAAAAATATTTACGAATACTAGGGAGCGATGGAGACAGCAAAATGTCAGCGGAGCTTTTGCGGAACTTCGAAAATTGGTTCCGACTCATCCTCCCGATAAAAAATTATCGAAAAACGAAATTCTGAGGATGGCAATTAGGTGAGTTAATTAATCAAAGCATTCTTTATTGATAAATAAACAAAAAGAATCAAATCAGTTATTTTTTTTTTTTTCAGGTACATAAATCTCTTGACGAACATACTCGAATGGCAGAAAAAACACGAAAATGGTTTAAACGGTTTAACCAAATCATTAGACATCAAGATCGAGAAAACAGAGGAAATCACGGGAGAAGAAAGAATAAGACGTCAAATGACAGACAGAAATGGAAACACCCTAGGCGGCGGCAACGGCGGTAGGGTCTTTCCAATTATGAACAATACTAAAAAACCGGCTGTGATGAGATGCAATGAAGAAATAATAAACGGGGAAACAGACAGGAAAGTGACGAGTCCTACTAATAAAATCAAAGTTCAAACCGGAGTGACGAAAAAATTAGGATTTCCACGTAAAAGTTTGATGTAAAAAAAAAAAAAAATAAAATTATAATAACAAGAAAAAAAAACGCCGCGCGGCTTTCCTCTTACGCATAAATTAATTAAAAATTTAAAACGAACGAAATGATGCGTGTGGCTCGCCGCGAACGACAACTACAGGAGAAATTTTAAAACAAAAAGATGAGTCACATTAAATACAGGTTATCCTTGAGGAGCAAATAGTTTTTTTTTTTCTTTTATCGTACCTGCTTATTAACTTAATGTTTAGCTTACGAGCGAACAGGTGAGTTGGAAATAAATCAACTCGCATTGAATGGCACGCGATCCATGTGTTCGTAACTTGTAATGGCCGAGCGGGGTGCAACCTGCGTTCGTTTTATACGCTTCGGTCATCACCGTTGAAAGTTGTCTGGAATCATGCCGCTCTCGTCTCAGTCAGGGACAAATATCTGAGTGTTTCTGACTATACTCTCACGCCGCCATTTAACATAAAACGGCGTGACGCGGTGGTGTTGTGTGAAAATTAATAAGAATTTTTAAATGAAAAATAGTTTTTAGTGTTTTTAACGTTATGTTGAATGAATGAAAAGTGTACTTTAGTTTTTTTTACCGAGGATTATTATTTTTTTTTTTTGCTGAGCCAATGACGCTGATAGGATTTTAATATTTAGAAAAAAAAATTACGGTAAGTCAGTAAATAGAAATCTGGATCGCGAATTTCCAAAAATTATGTGCAGCTGCAAATAGGCATATTTTGGGTTTGTTTTGGTTTAATCAAACATGATTTTTTTTATTATTATTATTTTATGACTGTTTACTTTAAAAAGGCGTCCAAATATTAGCAATGTTCATAATGTTAATCATTTAAAATTTACTGTGCTTGGAAGCTTTGAAGAACTTAGCCTGAGTCGAAATTTGGAAGAAACTGTATCCTTGGGTGCAATGCACTGTTTACAAGGTTATGTCATATTTTGCAAACAAGGCCAACTTATTATCAAGGAAAAGGGTAGGAAAATGAATTGAATCGTTCTAAAAGTGAAAAATGGTAGGAGTTAAATACTGGGTAGCATGTAAATAAATGACTTTGTATTGATAGTTCCACGTGGCTGGATTATTTGATATGATCTAAAAACAAAAAACAATAGCTTTTGCCAACAGAAGCGAAAAAACATTTGTTACTATTATGTTTGAATAATGCAATTTTTTTTTTTTTTTTCCAAATTATTCAGTAATTTAGGCAATTGATTGTTTATTAATTTTCATTCAATTTTACTTCTATAATGGCTACCCCTTATTTATTATGAATTTTACACCGAGAAAAATGTGCTTTCAATTTTAAATCATTGACTTTGCTAGAGACCAAACGCCAAAGATGTAAAAATTTACCTCTAATTGCTTAAAATCTTACTTTACTTACGTCTATGCTTTAAAATTGTAAGCAAATTTAGTTAAATTTTTACATTTTTCACGTTTGGGCTTTAGCAAAGTCAATGACTTAAAATCGAAAGCGCATTTTTGTCTGTGTACAGGTTGTTTTTCTAAATTTTTTGTTTTTAAAAATTTTACTAATGAATAAAAAATCTGAACATTTCAATCAGCCGAAAAGCAATTTTAGTAAAGTCACTTTCTTAAAATGCAACTTACAAACAAAAAAATGCAGAAGTGGTCGATTGAATAAGTTTTGGTTTATGTTTTTAATATGAGTAAGCGGTTTAGGTTATGGAAATAATTTAGTTTAAAAACCTACAGATTGTTTTTCTAAATTTTTTATTTTTATTTTTAAAAATGGTATAAACAGAGGAATAAAAAAACTAAATATTTCAATCAGTCGAAAAGTTATTGATATGATCTAAAAAAGAAAACCAATAGCTTTTGCCAGCTGAAGCGGAAAAAACATATTTGTCATTTCTTTGAATAATGCTATTTTTTTTTTAAATTTTTATTCACTAATTTAGGCAATTGATTGTTGACTCTCTCTTGATTGAAGACACTTTCTTAGTAAATGACAGTCTTTAAATGTGCAAAAATATTTTCTCATGATTGGTGATCAAGACTTTGATATCGAAACAAATGAGGAGCAAGTGCTGAAATGGAAAAAGAAGATAAAATTACACCTCATTGAAACGGCACTCCTCAATTGGGTTAAGACAGTAGGCAATTAATTACATTTTTTTTTAATTAAGGGAGTGGATCTGCAAAATCATATTTAATTTTTAAATGGAAATTCTTAGCGATTTTTGCTGAGGGAAGGGACAAGGTCAGAAATGTCATAGGACATAGAGACTTAATATTTTGAGTAGCAAACGGGAAACTTTCTTTAAACCTGTAATCTAAGCATAATTTTGTAATGATTGTTTTGTTGTACACGATGGTAGATTTAGGTATGAAATTGGCTTGTTGTTGATTATTCATCTAAATAAGCACTAAATGCTATAAAAAAATTCTGGAACTTTCATATGCTTTTCATAGCTAAGATATAAACTTTAGCGGTTAAGCGGATAAGCTATCCAATATTTTTTATTGCTTGAACTTACACTTTACAAATTAATAGATTAAGGAAAAAAAATGTGAAAATTCTTTTTAGGCTTGAACAATTAGAAATTATATGTTATTGAGTTCCTTGTATAGTGGACAAAAAATTAGGAAATTTATGAAAAAGGATGAAAATTGTTGACCAGGCCTTGATGTTACCCTTTTGTAAAATATTTTAAGGCATCTAAAAAAATTATGATAATAATATGTTTAAATTAAAGTATTTGATTTTAATAGAATTTCCATAAATGGAAAAAATCGGAACTTATGGTTTTTAATCCCGAACGATGATAATCCGAATCTTAACATTCTAAAGATTTTGCATCGTTTTACATTTTTGATTATTAATACAGCTACTCACCAAACATTCTAAAAACTGTTATTTTTCCTTCAATCATTAAAAAAAAAAAAAAAATTCAAACAGCCTTATAAAATCCCGCTATATTAAATAATAGCGAAACGATTCATTTTTTATTAGCGGTTCTATGGACTTAAAATTATACAACCTTGTGCCTGTTCTGTTTTTAAAAAAAAGTTATTACAAAAATATAATAAAAACCACCGAAGCAGGAAGAAGATAAAAAATAAAAAAATGGTAGCATCCAAATTTATCAAAACCGGAAACTTATTTTATCCGGTCCAAAAAAAAAATCGTTTCTTTTATCAATTTTTTTTTCACTAATTAGTTCTTTCTCGGGCATAGATTACTTATGTCCAAATTATCATTTTTTTTTCGCAAATTTTATTTGTTAATCACGTGCCTTAAACGGCCGAAACGAAATGGAATTC
This sequence comes from Liposcelis bostrychophila, assembly GCA_037577465.1. Classification (NCBI taxonomy): domain Eukaryota; kingdom Metazoa; phylum Arthropoda; class Insecta; order Psocodea; family Liposcelididae; genus Liposcelis; species Liposcelis bostrychophila. The sequence goes on from CM075212.1 coordinate 12,823,331, forward strand.
ACGATTTAATCAAAATTGCACGAATTCGGTTATGTTGACAATCTTTTTATGGAATTAAAAATACTTTTTTTTCGTGGTTCCCTATTTTTTTTTTTTTTTATTTTTGCTATACAATATTGAGTTCTAAAAACTTAGTAATTACGAGGATAAACGAAACGAAATGATGAAAGGCTACCATTCAGTAATGGTCATTGAGGTATTAAATTAGCAGTTGGAAAGAGGGGGTCTGTAAATTTTTTTTTTTTTTTTTTTTTTTTTTTTTGTTAACAAGAAAGGCACGGGATGAAAAAAAAATGTTCCAAAATCTTGCTTACGTACGAATTTTTGTTTGAGCCAAACTTTTTTTAACGGCACACAAATTTCTTTCCATAAAATTAACCTGCAATTGAAGGGAATGCTGGAATTATGCATGATGGTCGTGGATTCCATACCATTTTTCCTACTTTATTTTTTCTAAAAAAAAATTACTAATCCATTTTTCCTTAAAAAAATAAATTCCTAATCCATCCTAATCCTAATCCATTTCTATCCTTAAAAAGGATCCGATTCTAATCCATTTTTCCTTAAAAAAAATTCCTAATCCATTTTTCCTTAAAAAAATAAATTCCTAATCCATTTTTCCTTTAAAAAATAAATTCCTAATACATTTTTTTTTTTAATTTTGGCTCCTAAAATTTTTTTTCTTACTATTTTTTTCCTTATAAGCTTAGTTTTTAATTTTCCTAAAATTTTTTGATTCCTAAAATATAATTTTTAAAATCCCTTTAGGGATTGAAAAAATTTGGAATAATATTCATTTTAGGAAATTTTATTTTATGAATCGAAAAAATTAAAAGTTAGGAAAAAAAATCGTTAGGAAAAAAATTTTAGGAGCAAAAATTTTTAGGAACAATGTACTAGGAATTAATTTTTTTAGGAAAAACGGATTAAGAAAAATGGTCAGTAACGACGATCGTAGGTTGGTCAACCTGGCCATGGCAAATACCGGCCACAAGAATCGAAACTTCATAAAATTTATCTTTATTTTCTTCTTTTAAATTTTGAGTTCAGAATCATCCGTTTTAATTAAAGGTGATAGGTAAAACGCTACCGGTTTCCACGGTAGCTTCCCCTATGTAATTGCTTTTGATCGAAATGTAAGATTCGATTTTTGAATACAAAAGACGTCCTCCACGTGATTTGAAACGATTTTTCCCATAATTCAAAAAAAAAAAATTATAAACATTTTTCCGTTGCCAAGGATCTTAATGTGAACGTGGAATTTTTTTTTCTCTTTTTTTTAATATTATCACTGATCTATCTTATATCTTTATCTTGTGCAGAAAAAAAAAATACTGAAACCAATAGCCTGTGTTTGAGGTCACCGAACGGTCATGGGCCTAAACTCTCCGAAAATACTAGTCACTCTTATTATATACTGGTTATAACGTGAAGGCATTTCGCAGTGGCGATTTGCCACGGAATTAAAAATTAAATCGTGCTTGAAAACGACAGAAAATTTCAAAATATTTTCCCGCAAAAAAAGAAAAAGAAAAAACTATTGTTGCTACTCCCCAAACACACGAAATCGGTCGAACTCAAAAGTTCACGTGTCTTGATGAGACAAGGTTGTTTTTAATGTTCGCTTCTCGTGAGAGGATCATCTAAAAGGAAGCAAAACCGTTTTTAGTACCAGTTTTTAAATATACGTTTTAATTGCACAATCAACTACTTTTGAAAGGCCTTTAGAACCAGAAATCGAGATCTTTAATATATTCGATATATCCAGCTAATTAGTTATGCGAATTCATTTAAAAAACTCAATGGGTGACAGTAGAAGGGTACTCAATGTCTCCTGAAAGCCACTCCTAAAAAACTTCTGCTAGGTTTACTTTCTATTTCGTTTGAGAAGCAGTGTGTATGCATATAATATATTAATCATCCAATTTTTTTTTCTTTCTTATTTTTCAAGTGGCAAATAACTCCTGAACTTCAATATCTCATCGATTGACCCCTTGTGTGTGCATACTGAGTTTTGTAGTGATGTGCCCACCACTTTCTATGATAATAGTGTTTTGATTGATTGCCAATAAAAACGGTAAAAACACGCCCATTGTTAATTAAATTAAATCTACTATCAATATTTCATCACTTTTAAGTTTCGTAAAAAAAAAAAAAAAAAAAAAAAAAAAAAAATGGTCGTCGTTGTCGTGCGCGAAAATTAAGAAAACGTTCGTCGTGAAAATCTCTTTAGGATTGTCATTGAAGTCATTCGTGTGTTGAGGTAATCGGTTTTAAATTTTCTTGAGGCTGGTCTGAATAAATTATGTAAAGTACTGGGCCAAACTCTATCATCATGATTTTTTCTTTTTTGTTCGGAATTGTTTAGTCCTTGGTTGTCGAATTTTTTTGCGGAAAATATTTCGGTTGATTTCGTGTTTTTTTAATTTTTTTTTTTTCATTAAAAGTCCGCTTTCTTCATTTTAATTATTATTTAGAGTTAATGAGATAAGTATGATTTAAAACAACAAACCTACTCAACTCTTAAAACGACCCACATCAATGGTGGGCACTAGGTTTCCTGTGAAAGTATTGATCTGAAGTATAATGTTGTGGAATCTTTCGGCTGCATGAGATACTTTTTTGGCATAAGAAAAGAGGGGTCTTGGTATCATGATCGTTCAACCAAGATGATCTATCAGAGTTTATCGTCAGCTTCTAAAGCATAAAATCGGACTATAGTTTGCCCTTTTTTTTTTTTTTTTTTTTTTTTTTTTTGAGGTTTTAGTTAAGATGTGTGGACTGCAAAGTGAGTTTTAAAGCAAAGTTAAATTTTGAGATGGCATTGCCTGTAGTAAAGACAGAATCAGGAATTTAAAAAATAAATCGATCTCGTTTATTAGGTTACTTAGCCGGTGTTTCAATATCTCCCCCAAAAAAAAGCCAATTTATTTATTTATTTATTGATTTATTTATGACAAAATTAACAGCCTGTAACAAAATTTTGTAAAAATATCCCTTGTGGAAATTTAAATTTGAAAAAGAGGATCGAGATTAATTTATCTGATCTAGGCTAGGCTTGGTGAAATTTTGAATATGTTGCCCAATATTCTGCGCCAGCCAGTTGGCCATTATTCCAATCTTAATATCCGTCCCGGCGAAAAATGCGATATACTTTAAACGTCTAAAGGACGTCATCAGGCATGGTCACACTCTGGGACGATTTTACTAGTCGAAATTTCGCCAAAATGACGTCTTTAAGAATGACCGATAATAAAATTTGTCAGTGGATGACGTCAAGAAGACGCCTTATTGACGTCTAAAAGGGATGGCATTATCATTTCAAAATTGAAGTGACGTCAATAGGTAAACTAAGACGTCACCCAGGAGCCCAAGACGTTATTGTGACGGCAAAAATCTCGTAAAAAAAATCCCGAAAAATCACCATGTCTGAGGAATAAAAATATGACGTCACCTTCTTTATTAGGGTTACATCCCCAATGGAAAAGTCAGTTTTCCCACGACCGATTCAAGTTTGATCCAGTTTAATATTTCCACCATGCCGAGAAATCCTTAATGCTTATATGTGAGAAACAGCTTATGCTGTACTTAGCGAAAAAGGTGACGTCATGGTAACGCGTCCTATTTTCGTCACCAGGTATGGTCATTTTCCGGGACGATTTTACGAGATTTTCGACGTCATAATGAAGTCAAGACAGTACGTACCGGTAATATTTGTGACTGTTTGACGTTTAACTTTCGTCGTACTGGCGCCAACTCAATTTCGAAATACAAACGTCATGACGTCAATAAGACGTCATATTGACGTCATTAAATGATACGTTATCGGTCATACTTAATGAGGTCATTTTGACGTCGAAAATCTCGTAAAATAGTCCCGGGAAGTGACCATGCCTGATGACGTCTCCGGTATGTATATGGTTGACGTCTTCATGACGTTTTAAGTACGTCACCTTTTTCGCTGGGTATATTTGAAGACTGATTTAAAGGGTAGGGTGATCAAAAAAAAAAGTGTCTTCGATTTTGGTCTTTATCAAAAATTAGGTTCATTTTAGTGTAAAAACGCAAGAAAAATTTTGAAACATTTCTTTTTCAACGATTTAGCGGTGGCGCAGAGCAGAAAAAGGACCTAAGCCAAAATTTTTTTCTTAGCGTTTAATTAAGCGACAATTTGGTGCATTTTTCTGTCATTGAATTTTATAGAAGTGGACTTTATAGGTACTTTTGACGCTGTAGAAGACCAATTTTACCATCCCGATTTTCTCCGACCAACGCCTGAGTCGCTATTAGGGCTTTTTTAGCGCTTAAACCCGATTTTTCGGGCTTAATTTTTATTTATGTCCAAATTTGGAGCCCGCGAAAATTTTTTTTCTTTTAAAAGCTGCTTATATTTATGGGAAAATACCCGAGGAATACGAATTTCACTATCCCGATTTTCCCCGACCAACGCCTGATTAGGGATATATCCCTAATCAGGCGTCATTCTCATTTTACTTTGCACTTTTCGAACGAAAAATGTCCCAAGCAAAATGTAAACAGTAAATAGTACGAACTGGAAAACAATAAAGGCCCAATTACATTGGGATAGTTTTCCCGCTTTTACTCGCTACTCGCTAACAATCCAGTGAGGAGCTTCTTTTACTGTCCAGTGTAATTAGGAAAGCGAATAAACTATCTCGACTAACGCTACTAAAAGCTAACTAGTTGAAGATTTTTCCAGAGCGAGTTTGATTTTAAAAGCAGTTTTTACTATCTTGTGTAATTAAAAAAGAGAATAAACTAGCTTGCTAGTTAGCGAGTACAAGCCAACTAGTAGATTTTACAAACTGAGCGAGTTTTATTTAAAATCGGCTAGTAACTATCCGCGTGGAATAATACACATGCTTTTTTGAGATAGTAATTGCTGATATATTTTTATGCGACTGTAATTGAAATTAAAAAAAAAAGCAATTTAACGACCAAGTGAAACTGGTTTTTTTTTTTAATTAATTTGCAAAGGTTAGGATTTTGTAAAAATTTTATAAAACTAAAGATGTTTTAAAGAAACTCCATATGCTGGCAGTGTAGGTACTCAAAGGAATTTTTCACGCCAAGAAATTTTCTTAAATAATATCTTAAAGCTGTAAATTTTCTACAAAACTTTCCCAGGGATTAAAACTGTCTTTAAAAGAATCTCCTGGGCTAGAAATTCTTTTTATGGCAAAAATTCCAATACTGCCCTAAAAAATTTCAAGAGCCTGCAAATTTTTCCAAAAAAATTCCAAAAGCCTGAAAATATTTTGAAAAAAGGATGAGGGTCAATTAGGCCGGTTTTTGGGCTAATTTTTTTTTCTCAGAATTTCATCCTTAGGTAATACCCCCCCAAAAAAGGGATTTTGGGTCTCGGTCAACGATTTGCTAAATAAGGTGTCAAGTACGTCGATCTTTATTTTTGAAATTTGATAGAAATATACGTGGAAAAGAGAAATGATGTTATGGAAGGGGAGATATCTTTACCCAAGACCTTTTTTAGGTATTTCTTTAGATTGTAAAATACCATGCGGTGCTGTTTAGAATTTAATCGGGATCGAATCCTAATCGAAATCAGTAAACTGAAAATCAAAATGGAATCGGAATCGGAATCATCAAGTAATTTTCGTTATTTGGAATCGGAATCAGCATCTTCGATGGTAATGTATATGAGAATCGGAACCGGCATCTAAAAAAAAAAATCTCAATAGGAATCGGAATCGGCATCTTCGATGGCAAAATAAATCGGAAATGGGGAATCGAAATCGGAAACAGGGTCTAAAAACATAATTGCAATAAGAACCTGAATAAGTACCTTCCATGATAAAATAAATCGGAATCGAAATCGAGAACTAAAAAAATTTTTTTATGAGATTTAAAGTAACAATTACAATTAATAAAAATTGTAAATTATTAAAATGAATAGACAATACGGTAATTCGTATTTTATTTTTAATAAAAAACGTATTAATAAAAATAATATTTAATAAAACACCTGTTAGAATCGGAATCGGAATTATTCGATTTTTTGGCCATGGGAATCGGAATCGGAATCAGCACCGCTTTAATAAAAAACCTAGTAGAATCGGAATCGGAATCTCTTGATTTTTTTTGGCCATGGGAATCGGAATCGGAATCAGCACCGCGTTTCAAAATGATAGAGAATCTAGGGAAACGGCATCGGAAACGGAAACGGCACCGCAGCCCTGTAAAATACTTGAAGAATGAAATAAACGTCCAGTCCTCCTATAAGGCTTTTTTCATTAAAAAAAATTTTTTTAATTCAAGCATACAACTGTTTTTTAATAAAAAAAAGAGGCTTATAGGAGGACTCGACGTCTATTTTGTTCATGATCAAGCCTTCAGCGCTTCAAACTTAAAGATTTTAAGGTAAAATACTTGCCTGAATGCCATAAACGAGGCTATTTTTCACTTTAAATACTACTTAAACATCCTTTTAGCAAGGGGTTCTATAAATTTCCTACAATATAGTGGAGCTTTCCCAAAGATATACCTCAAGCAATTTTTTCCGTACTGAAATCCAGTAAAATCCATCAGAGAAACCGTTAAGACGGGATTTACTGGCTGATTTCCGGGCCCCCGAACCGTAAAGCGGCTATTTTTTATTCATGATTTATCATCCTGATTCTGTATATAAAAATTTCCCAAAGTCAAAATTTACTTTTGAAAATTTCCCAGGGCTGCATATTTTTTTAGAAAAATGGCCCAAGGTCTGAAAAATTACTTTCGAAAATTCCCCAAAGTGAATATTTTTTTTTTTTTAATTTCCCCAGAGCAAAAAAATTCTGCATCGTTAAAGAATTATCCAAATAATTAAAAACGTTATTTAATTGTTTCTTTACATACCGATAAGTAAACTTATCGTGTCTAAACCAGAAAAATGTCTTACAAATCAGGCACTGAGGTGGCTTGCTGGCCTCGAATGACTCGGCCCAGCAACCGCAGTCTCGGCCTGCAGAAGGGCCTCCATACCTGTTAGATAAATATACTTTTCTAATTTATAGCGTTGTTTGCCTTTTAGAAATCCCCTTATGATAATCCAGTGCTTCATATACAGAGCGCTGATGAGGAATTTATTCTGTGTGGCGTATGTATTATGATTGTATTTACGGTATATGTCGGTGTATACTACCTCACATTTACTGTTCTTTGAGGTAACCATATGCTGAAAACGTAATCTTATAATTTAAAAAAAAATGTATTCAGAAGGTTTATCGGTCGGTTTAGAATCTTCATTCAGATAGTTTGAAAACTTCACTATCTTTTCAAATTACACGAAGATAGTAATTTGAAAGTGACTATCTCACTCGCAAAACTAGCCCAAGAAGTTGAAGGGTCCTCAACTTCTTGCGAGTAAAATCTTGAGTTTGCTAGTAAAATCTCTTTCCAAATTACACAAAGATAGTTAAAAAGCTTAGCTAGGAGAGTAATTTGATTTTTTTTTTTTTAACTAGCCGGGATTTGTTTTAATTGCACTAAGCTTGTATCTCAGATAGTAAGTACAAAATCAGATGAACTCTCTACGTGTAATTAACGCAGCAAGTAAACTATCTACTCGCTTGGATATCGCAGCGAGTTCGAGTTTATACTAGCAACTATCAAACATCAACTAGCGAAAGAATGTTTTAATTACATTAAGCTTGTGGCTCGGCTAGTTAGTATTAAATCAAGGAACTCGCTCCATGTAATTAACACAGCTAGTAAACTATCTACTCGCTTCGGATTTTGCAGCGAGTTTAACTATCCAGCGAGTAGCGAGTAAACTATCCCAATGTAATTGGGCCTTAACAAATAAATTCGTAACGTTTTGACATAAAAATAATTTTCGGAGCACCCCGTTTGAGAAAATCCTATTGTTGTTTAATGAGGCAAAATGGACGTTTGAGAAAAGTGGTTAAAAATTGTCAATCTTTTTTTTTGGACGTTTGAGAAAATCCATCGTTTTTAAAAGTGGTCATTTGAGAAAATGATATAATACTACAGCAATCGTTTTAACTACATAACTCAGCAACTATTTCAATATCCAAAATCTACACTTTTTCGCCTCCCAGTCTTTCAGAATGTAAATCCCAGTCTTTTCAAGAATGTAAACATATCAATTTTTTTTCTGTCTTATACAGCAATACCTGAGAACCCTGATTTGTAATATTTATGTTTAGCTTCTAAAGGCAAGCTGTTCAATAATAATAATTCTACGTTTCAAAAGCTAAACATTGGTTTAAGAGTTTATGTTCACAAACCTGATAACAGTGACATGTATTTAGGACATTCAGTGCAAACTGAAAGATTAAAAATTATAACACCGTCAGACTTAACTATAACTGTTCTATCACCTTATTTTTATATTATAAGGCAACAGGTACCTTTTCTCAAACGTCCAAATTTTTAATCTCTCCGTTTTCTCAAATGTCCATTTTAAAAATCTTCACTTCTACCTGACATTTTCTCAAATGACTACTAGTTAATTAGGGGATTTTCTCAAATGTCCTGCAGCCATAATTTTTTTCCGTGTTAAAAATAAGTTTAAAAAAATCGGGTGTCAAAAAACAAATAGTAACTAACATCATAATCCTTTGTGTAATTTTTTTTTTTTTTAATTTAAATCTTTAGTGCTTTTTTAATCCTTTCTTTTTGCGTTACGAACTGGAATTTTAGTTTCAATTTTTTTTCAAAGCTGTGAAATATCGACTTTTTTAGTGTTTATTATAAAAATTGGTTAGTGTGTTAATAGAAGACTTATAAAAGAGTAAATCTGTGCCCAGATAAATTTTTTTTTTAAATTTTATGGCTAAAAAAATCGCGTTACGAATTGGAGTTACGAACCTGACAGATATCCCGGGACCGTCTTTATAGCAGAAAAGTGAGCCCATTGAGCTATTAAAAATTTCAATGGCGATTGATTTCAAGTAATGGTTTATATTTAAACGATAATTTGTAAAAATAAATGTTTAAAACGGCTTTTTTTCTTTAAATTTCAATTATTTCAGTGATCGGTCGAGGGCTAGGGACAGCCATTTTTGTTGTCCCGCAATACTTTTTATGTAAAAAATCAAGCTTTAAAGGAGATTTATCCGTGTGTAAAAGTAATATTATGGTACAATAGAACATTTTAAATGATTCAAGGCCGAAAAAAATGATGAGCTGCAAAAATTGTGGAAATTAGCAGCAGAAAAAAGCTCCGGACATTGTTTTGTAACTTTTTTTGAGAATGACCCATAAGTGAAAATTTGGTGAGTGCTCATTTTTTCTGTCCGGGTTCTTCTAATTAAAGGTCTCTAGATTTTCTGTAAAATTTTTTTGACAATCGCAATGGCTCCATCTTTTATTTTAAAAACTTTTTGAAGCCTCACTGATATTCCCGGAATTTAGTGGATATTTCAAATTATTCCCAAATGTCCAATGCCAAATAGGTCCCTCCTTTATGGAGATTGAATATTGATAAAGATTTTGAAGACCCCCTCCCTCTTAATCTGCTGACATGATACTTGAATGATCCTGTAATACTAGAAGAAATGATCTGAAAGAAGGATTTTTTCATTTTCACCTAAATGTTCTTTCGTAGAATATCTAAAAATCGTATATTAAGGAAAACCAATATTCAGCACTACTGAGAATATATTTCTTAATCAAAAGTACCTGTTGGGCACAAAGCTCGGAGACTGAAGCTAACAAGATAGAATCATCCAACGCTATCTTTTTCGCATTTAAAACAAAAAAATCTAAATCGAATCTTTTATGATTAAAACTCGTCAAAAGAGAATGCCGCATCAATTTAATGAAAGCATTGAATTGTTGCCATACAACCTGACACTAGAGGTGGAGTTGTGAATGCCACTTGCCACTATATCGATTGTATGTACTATAGCAGCGTATTTTTTTTTTTCTTAAAGATTGAGTAATGATCAGGCATTTACTTTGCCCTCGGCTCCATGCTCTTATGTCTCCTTTCGATATGTGGTTTTGAGAGGTCGGCTCCCCGGGTCCGATTAAAGTTTGTTATCGACCGCGACTAAGTAGTCACCAATTCTAGAATCAATTAAACGGTTGTGTTGTTCGGAATAATTAAGAAAAAGTATTTTGAAGGTCGCCGAAATTTTTTTTTTCTAATTTAATTAGCGATACTGTGACCGATTAACGAAATTTAAATATTGATAAAAGTCACCCGGGTTCATTTTGGTATTACCACATTACGAAAGTCGGTGTATAGACGGCAGTTCCATTCCTGTCATTAAAAAGAAAAAAAAAATCTCACGAAATGTTACTACTCTCTCCCGCATGGATATTTCGCCGAATGGGTCATTGTCAAAAGATGAAATGTCTATGAGAGACTCGTGGTAATTTTAGATGTTTTGTTATTTTAATATTTTAATGAGTAGATTCGTAACCCATAGTCTATTGTTTGTTTTAAAAATGAAAAGTGTAGAAGAATTTCTTTTTACGAACATGCGTTTCCATTGATGTGGCCGTATATATGTATAAAATCTTTTTTTTCTCACGAGTTTTTTGCGTTCCCTATCGATCTCTGTGATTGCTGCAATCCGTTTTAGGTGAATTCTTTTTTAATCAGTTTAAAAGGTCAGTGTGATGATACTATGAAGAATGCAGAAGAGTGAGTATTAAGTAATGGCTTAAAGCCGTTCTTATTCAATTTTTTTTTTATATGGCTCGCTTAGGTTTTATGCTGTTAAGTAGCACGGTAAAAAGAGAGCCTCTCTGTAGCAAGTTAAGTGTTTTACGGATCGAAAAGAAGTTGAATCAGGATTTAGACCCTGAAATGATTGTAAAATGCGATTGCATACTCATAAAAGTTGAGAATTTAAAAATTTTACCCTTTCCCCGCTCTTCCGAAGCTTCCTGAAGGAATCCGAGCGTTTGCTAATTACAGTACCCGGCTAACTGGTTAAAAGCTCAGGAACGGAAAATAAATGGCAAGCCCATAGGAGACAGGGATTGGAAAAGGCGGGGTTTGGAGTTGACATGGCGAAGAGACAACTTAAAGGAGAACAAGTTCTTCCCAGAAGAACTAGAAAGAAGATGGGAGGTTCAGCGACAAGAGCAAGTGGTGAGGATCTTCAAATTAGAAAGGTGGAGAGGTTATGGGAATCTGATAAACCGAACTTACCGTCTTATTTAAGCAAGTGCACAAACCATCAAAATGACAGTGTGGGACACACGCTTTTAGGAGAATAAGACAGAGACAGGAAAATGTGAAGGAAAATCGGAATTGAGGAAATTAATTGTAATAACGCAAGCTGTTTGCGAATAATTCTTATTCTGCAAATATATTATATCTACCTATCAGTATCAGGCTAAATTCGGATATTGGTAGGTTGCTACATAAGAATGCCAACTTAGGGACAAAATTTATTGGCCCTGTTGGCATGTTAGAACATAGTTTTGTGCTACACATTTGCAAATTTGAACTACATACTGTTAGGGCATAGTGTGTTCTAAAACGTTTTACATGCGTTTTAACACTTTATATTCCTCTAGAAGCACGTAAAACGATTTAGGACACATTTTTAGTTCAAAGCTAGGAATTTCCCTCAGGCAGGCAATGGCAAACTACGGAACTGCAATCCCTACGTAAATCTCTCGAATAACCTTTCAAACAGGCGTTAAACTCTAACCTATGAGCGCATATTCTCAGGTTTATTTGAGAGATCACCAGGCTCGTAATCGAGCAAAGGACTATGAAGAGGTCCTTTTAAAATGTTGCTTTTTCAAGTGCAATGTGCATCTTTGAAATTAGGATGTTCCCCAAATAGCATTTTCAATCCATTGTACATCCTGCGGGTTGTCCGTTAGATATCTGGAGGGCTTACAAAGGACGCTTTTTGGATCAGTACAGACATAGGTAAATCCAATGGACGTCAAATAAATTTCCTCATGACGTCCTAAGGACGTCCTCGGGACTGAATAGACTTTACTATCTGGGTTTTTACGATATTTTCGACGTCACAATGACGTCTTAGCTCCTGGGTGACGTCTTATTGTCGTCCTAGTGACGTCACCTCGATTTCGAAATGCTAACGTCATCTCTTTTAGACGTCAATAAGACGTCTTATTGGCGTCATACGCTGACAAATTTTATTATCAGTTATTCTTAAAGACGTCATTTTGACGTCATTTCGACTAGTAAGATCGTCCCAGAATGTGACCATGCCTGATGACGTCTTTTTGACGTCACATTTTTCGCTGGGTTGCCATTAGGTTAAAATGTGAATTAAATTTACGTTTTAATATCTGAAAATTACGGATAACAACCCGTTTATAACTAAATTTATAAACTGGAGACGGAATTATTGGGAATTTAGCCCTGGCTTGGGGCCACTTTTTTTAATAACAATATGCGCTTGACACCCAAGTATGGCCAAACTAGGATCGGATTCCTAAATACTTTCCCGCCCTTAAAAATTTTCCGCTCTTTGCTTCAGCTTTTCTCTTCAAGCTGGTAATTCAGGCTTGCGACAAATAATAAAACTCTTGAGGCGTTCTTGAAGAGACATAAAAAAAAACTCACATCCACCAGGAAATAAACAAATATTTATGCTTTGAAGATTTCTTCCTCTGGTAAATGAACCAGCGTAGAACAGTCTAATTATATGCAGGCGGTATATTACGCGGAAGACAATACTGTTCATTCAAGTGCATGATACCAAGAAAACAACAAATTTATGCCATTGTTTCTCTCTTCGAACAACAATCAAAAAATTTTGTGGTCACTTTTAACGCATTCATTGAGAACACTGACGGCAATTAATAATATCTACTTGGCATTTTTGCGAAGAATATCGCTTAAGAACCCGTCATGGATAATTATCTTATAATCTAAATAAAGCCGGCGCCGAAAAAAAAAAGTATCGAAAAATTTATTTTTAAAAACTTGACCTTTTTTTTATAACCTAATTGCAGTATGCTATTAATGGCAATAAATGACGGCCGTCGATCCTCAAGAGAATTTTCCCGTCCTTAATAAGCGATTTTTGTTCGGAGTAAATTATTCAAAAAGACGATTTGCCCTTGATTGCCTTAGGAGAATAATAAATGATCCATACGTAGACCCCGTAATCATTTTAGCATTATGCGTGAGAAGAAAAAAAAAATGAAAATTTTCGAAAAAGAAAAAAAAAAAATTAAGTCGGTGGTGTGGATGAGTTGGCAATACCGCTCACTATACAGAATCGGGTTCATGAAACAAGCAACAAGGCGTGACATGAAAACAATAGGAAATAGTTTGTAATCATGGAAAGAATTACATCACAACAGTTTATCCTCCGCGTGCGTGACTCATTTGTTTTCATATTCGTCACATACGTGTACGATTAAGAATGTGACATCCCTTGTTATATATCTAGTCCGTGACGGTTAATTTTAACACTTGCGGTCTTTAGAAATCGATCGAGGAAAATATATTATTTTTCCTCGATTATAAAACTAAACGCTCCTGGAAAACATCCCATGTTATGTCATAGTTGCGATCGATGTATGTCTGTCCTCACTACTGAAAATAATGTAATTCATCATCAAAAACGGGGCGCGAGGGACGGTATTTAAGTGTTAATTACGAATTGCTAACTTTCACTAATTGACGGACTGTCATGTTATTAATTTCTAAATCCGAGGTTAGGACTTGTGAAGTGCTGAAATTAATAATGAGGTCTGTGGATGTCCACCATAAGAATTTGATGTACGAAAAAAAAAAGACAGTCGTAACCTTGCGTTCCGATGATAAATAAATCGCATTTATCATGTTCTTGTATGCTCATATGGCCGAAAACTGAATGGCCAGAGAGTGAAAGTAAGCATTCATTCGATCGTTCTTTTTCGTTTATGGAAAGATGCTTCAAGTGAATCAAGGTCGATGATATAGACCGGGTCAAATGCGATAAAAACATTCGCGTTTGGAGACTGTTAATTCGGGCGAATGCAGGTTTACTTGGGAAAACGTTTTCGTGGGGTGGAATTTGGCATTTTTGGTGTGGATTTACTTGGATTTTTCCTTAGTTTGACAATGCTTGTTTCATCGTCAGTAAATGTCACGCTGGCAGAATAGACTTTCTCATAAGTAACACGGAGAAACTTTTACTCGTGTTCGCTACTAAACGGTTTGGGAATAACGTTTGTGGTAATCTATTCCCATTTTTTAATCATTGCGAACCAGCAATTTTTAGTAATCAGTCCTATTCGCCAATGTCAACCGTAAAATAGTAATCGTTGCCACAAACTGATAAAGATTCCTTTTTTAATTGTCAATGGCTAAATACTTTAAACGATCCCAAAACTTACTGGTAATAGTTGCTATATATTTTTGAATCTTTACTATTCGCGCGGGATCAATTTACACAAATGGTTAAAAATGGTCAACATTATTTTTGTATTATAATTAGAGCAGGTAGTAATGGTGTATGCATAAGGGTTGATTTTTTTTTTTCTTCGAGCACTTAATACCCTTTAGTTTCGACTTGTTTTGACATGGCTTGTGTGGTTTAGTTTGTAACGTAGTAGGGTTGATTGATTTAGGTGTGAGAGGTCTTAGGTTCGAATCTTGCTAGGTGTTGAGATTTTTTCAAGGTGTTGAGATTTTTTCAGGGACATTCCTCATCCTGGATCGACATGCGTCGTCATTTAACAACAATAATTAACAACAACAATATAAATAATGAGATTCGAAATAATAAAAAACATGCACTTACTTTTTTTTTTTTTTATTAATTATTACTATTATTATTATTATATCATTATTACTATTAATAACGGGGGCATTTTCGAATATGTGTATAACATTTTTGGAAAATGTCGAAATATTCGGGAAACGAATCGGAAACAGAAAAGAGAATATTCTGGAAACCGGAAAACTTTCCACTCCCCCCCCCCCCAAAAAGAAGCTGGATTTGTTAATTTTGAATGTATAAAATACATAACGATGGTAAATAGTGCTAATCTTTATAGTAATGACCGCCACATGTTTGGTAGCCATTGCCAAAAGGGTTTAGCAATGCTATCCAACAAGCATTAACAGAAACCACTGGTAATGATTACCAGAGAAACTTGGTTGTCAGGCCATAATACAGAAAGTTTGGCAACGATTACCAGATTCTGACATTGAGCGCCAGAGTGGGTTTCTCCGTGAAGGTTTCTTTTTTCGGGTACATACGTTTATTGATGTCCTTCGATTAGACTTTTGAAATGGAACGATTTTTGTAAGTGCTATGCACATAATAGGGTGGCTCATTTTGAAAATCAATTTTTTAATTTTCGCTCCCTGGGCAAAAAATCATTCATTTATATGCAAAAATTCGCCTGAAAATTTTTTAGGTCGAAAAAAAATTTTTTGGCCCAGGCCCAGGGGTTTCAAGTTTTTAGGACCGAAATGGTGCTTAATTTGGATGAATTTCAAAAAATTCGCCCCATTAACACCTTTTAATATAAAAAAGTTTCCTTTATAAAGTAAGTATATTAGGTTCGTATTGAGCTTCCTAAAAATAAATATTCGGTTCGAAAATATTGACCTGTTGGCCGCCCAGGCAGGGTTATTGTAGAAAAACGGGGATGGCTGTAACAGGGTAAGGGCAGAAAATTTTGAAAATTCCAAAATAGCCAAAATGTGCCCAAAATATGTAGAAACAATGCCCTAAATGTAATTTTGATGCCAATCATTTTTTACCCTACTTTAACCCCATTTTTCCTTATTTTTGGCTCTTCTTTTCCCAAAAAATTGCATTTTTAAAGCCAAAAAGTGAATTTTTAACGCATGTAATTACCCAAATTAACAAAACTTGATAAGTTCCAAACTAAAAAATTGAAATTTCAAATTTTGGGGAAATTTTAATTTCTTAAAAAATTTTTACTCAATTTTTAAAAAAAAATTCAAAATCCCCGAAAATTTCCAAAAAACAGTCCATCTTTTCTCAAAATTTGTAAAATTTTTCTTGGTTTACAATCTATGTCAATGTAATTCAAAAAGAAAGTAGCTGGAAATGAAAATGGACCCGAAAAACTGAGGTGAAATAATGTTTGAAAAAAATTCCAAGAAACTTAGAACCGATATGAAAATTTTGAACCGAATATTTAGCATAAATTTTGATTTCAACCCAATTTTTGTGTTCCATGTTGTCTTCGGTCTTATTTTGATTTGAAAAATCTTACATATATTTTTTAAGTTATCGCTATGCAGTCTGCTGGTCAAAGTGGATCAAAAATGGTCATAAGGAGGTAAAATTAAGTCTAAATAAAAAATTGAAAATGAAATGTTTTCGGTCCCTAAAAGGTCCCTGATTTTCCCGATTTTGGACTTTAAAGTCCCTAAATTTTTAGTCTTAGAACGGTTTGATGCCTGTGTTTATTGTGCTAATATCGAGACAAACAACGAGACAGGCAGATATCCTAGGGACAAACAACGAGACAGGCAGATATCCTAGGGATGCGCCCTAAGACGTAGCCCCTTGTTAAAACCTATATTTTCAAATTTGAACTTCATCGACATTTTGTCCTAGTTGTAAGACGACGATAGTAATGAAAACATCATCCTCGTTTTTGAAGATCTCCACACAGCCAAACAGCTTCTTCCTCTACCAATTGTACACATTATTGTCGGTTACTGTAATTTTATTGTAATCTTTACCTTCAAGTAATGAAATGTATCCATTTTATTTATATCAAATAGTGACGACTTAAAGGGATACCGTAAAATGCTGCCAAGAATTTCCGATTTACGATACTTTCTCCTTTACAAACAAGAAATTAAAAATGCAGTTAGTTAATTATATCAGTCATTCTTCAATTAAAAATATTTGTTTCTTCAAAAGTCACTTGTGCAATTATATAGTCAAGTTCATTGACGAATACGCTAATCCCATTCACCACCGGGAGATAAAAATAAAGTCTTTTTATTTACCTTCTCGATGAAAGTAAACTTCTGTGAAAATAAAATTTTTGCATGTAACGTTAATAAAATTGAAAAACCTACCATCGAGGCATTCCCATGAAGCATTGTTTTCTATGAAATTTTCGTAGGTTTTTCGCAAATAAGACATCGCGAAGATGTAATAGAAGGGAAAAAAAACACACCCACTTTTCAATTAAATGCAATCGCCTCGACATGATGTCTAAACCAGCCAACGAACCAACAATCACACCAAAACGTTTTCAAGGTTCAAGTGAGTCATTCGTCTCTATTTCTTTTTTTTCTTTTTTTTTTAGAATTTTTATTTTATTTTTTTGCTTGTTAACGTACTCCATGGTCGAACGAGTCCAGTTATGCATGACTGAAGCTTGCAGTGCTAAGTTCCTTGGATTCATTTTTTTTTATCGGTTTAATTGCATAATATTGAAAAAAGAAGAAGAATAAAATGAATATCTTCTTCCTTTTTTTCAGGAAGTCAAGATGATCCCAACGTCAAGGGGGTTGAAGAATGGTAATTGTCGGTTTTATATTTTGTTTTCCCTTTTTTTGTGATAAAAAACAACTGGGGAGGGTTGAAAAATGACATGCAAAGGAAAGGCAATATCGTTGTAAGGAAGAAAAGTTGTGTGGTGAAGCACACTATAAAGGCACTTTTAAAGTAAATCTCATTTTTGTTTGATTAATATGAATTCCCAAGGCTGGAAGAACAAGACCGATCCTATGCACACACCTCTCTTAAAGAAATAGCGTCATCGTTATTAACCAGAAATGCAAACAGTGATTTTTATCTGCATATAATGAATCAAGCAGAGAAGGAAAAAAAAAAAAAATGAAACGTCGAAGGTGTTTTTTTTATTTTTTTGGAAAGAAGCAAAAATGAGAGAGAAAAATCGTTTTCCGGAAATGTTACGGGGCTATTGTCATCGTTAATAAATTAGTTCTCAGTTGTAATCATTCTCACAAGCTTATGAATCATTAAAGGAATTAGTGTTGTTGACAATTTAACAGCGTTCCCATTACTTTACTTACCTTTACGCTTACGTAAAATGAATTTATTGTAAGAAACGGTCTCGAAACGTAATCGCTACAAATTAGTATCGTAAAAAAAAAAAAAGTGGAAAAAAATATATTAGCGTGTTTTCTGTAATAACGAGACATTTGTATGAAGATTGCTAATTTACTTGCATTTTCGATTCAAGGTGATATTGAAATGAGGAATCTAAAGGATTTGATATTATGAAGCTTCGGTCGGAGTGGGCTCTCTGGACCTCTTACTTCTATGTTGAACTTATGTGGGCGACAAGGTTTCAGGCGATCCTGTTTGGGAAAGTAAATTATTACATACATCTTGCGGAATTTGAAAAATATGTCAATTAGAGATGTACCAAGAGTCAGTGGTGCTTTTGCGGGAGGGCGGGCGTACTTCCACACATTTTTGCCTGCCTAGATAGCATTTTCAATCTATTAGACATCCTGTGGATTGCCCATCAGATATCCGCAGGATATCCAAATCCATGGGATATCCATAGAACGTCCAAAGGACGCTTTTTGGATCAGCGCGGACGTAGGTAAATCCAATGGAAGTCCAATAAATATCCTCATGACGTCCTGAAGACAAACTCGGAACTGGATAGACTTTATACTAACCCTCGGATTATGAGGATGTAGGCTTGAAGCTGTTATATGAGCTTATATCTATAATTTTATACTTCATGTGAGCGCAGCAAACTAAATTTAGATGGCCTATGATGGTTAAGTAGTCAAAATGGAGTGAAGATTTATTTTGTAACGGCCTTCCTTATTTTGTTAATTATTAAACAAAAACCATTCAAGAGTTTAGATGAGGAGGCGTAGAACTCAAACAGGTGGGGCAGGAGCCCCACTACTCTCTTCTCTCCGTTCATCTGTCTCCTTGGCTATAGACCTGAGAGGCTGGAAGCATTGGTAATTATGTGACATTTAATGATATGGTCATGTGACGAAGATAAGGAAAATGCTGATGGCGGTGATGATTCAAATGGTACGAGCGGGCAGTTAAAACAATGAAGGAAAATAGATGTGTTAGACCATAAGTATAACAACCCAGATAGCAAGGTCTATCCAGTCCCGAGGACGTCCTTAGGACGTCATGAGGATTTTTTTGGACGTCCATTGGATTTACATATGTCCTCACGGATCCAAAAAAGGGATTTGGTTTTGAACGTCCTATGGATATCCCATTAGATCTGGATATCCTGTGGGTAACAGGAATGGGCAATCCACAGTGTCCAATGGATTGAAAATGCTATCTGAGAAAAAGATTAAAGAAAAAAAAAATAAATAAATAAAATACCAAACGGCTGCTTATTGAGACTGAATATTTCGTTTTTAATACATGTAATTTCATTTCTTAAAACTATTCCCTTTGAAATCAAGAGCAATGTCAGTCAAGAAGGACAAAAAGGTAGAAAGGTGATCCTAGGATATTTCTGAGGAATTTTTTTTAAGACTTTTCTGAGGATGTATTTTAAGATATTTCTGAGGATATTTCTGGATGTTTCTAAGAACAAATGACTGTTTTGTCTAACGACTCAGGGAGAAGAATTCAATTTTAAATATCTAACGAACTCCTTCGACTCATTCTTGTATTTTTGGTACAAGTTTCAACTTGTTGCTAGTAAATACGAATCCTCGGAAAACGAAATTATTGCGAACTTTATTTTGAATAAAAAAGACAAATATAAACATTTTCTTTCTTGGATAACACCCATTCTCCGTGAAATAGCCAAAGAATGTCGCTTTTAGTTCCTAAGACATATGCAGAAAACAGCTAAGATGATTGAACAGCCCAAGGAGCAGAAAAAGTCCAAATCTTCCAAATCTGGCGGAGAAGATATTTCCCATGGGCTACTCTCCACACCAGCTCTGGTGCCAATGCTGGTACCGGCATCATGATCCAGCTCACCTAAAATTAGTTTTTCGGAGAAATCGTCAATAATGTATGTGAAAAATATTTTTCCCCATTTTTCTAATATACACGTTAAATGTTCGTTTTCTTTTCCTTTGGGTTTGATGGTTTTATTGGTTAGGTCTATTTTTTGATGCCATGGCTTTTCAGGTCCGGTAAAATGCAGAATTCTAATTTCCTTTTTATTCAGTTCGAGTGCCACTTTATCAAAGCGAATTGCATTCGGCGTTACGTTGTACGTTCGTGGTAGAAATTTTTTACTTTGCAGCCAGTCGCTGAAATACAGATTCAAAATACCATGGTCACGGCCGAATAAGCTGCCTTTGGTTTTTAACAGCTGAACGAGATTATGGAACGTTTCCATGGAAGGCTGCAAAACAAATATTGCTGGGCTAAAATAATTGCACCAGATTTCTTGTGGTACGGCTGTGAGCTCTTCATTTTCAAAGAGCTCATCGCAATTTTTTACGACTAGCATATCTGCGTCAACATAGACGCACTTCTGATATTGAACCAATGCCCAGCAGTAGAGCTTCGTTAATGTTGCACCTAAGTCCGGTCTTTCTAGGGCATCTAATTTTGTTCTATCCATCGAATCGAGCAGTTTAACCGTTTGGACAACGTCAAACGCCATTCTTTCTGTAGGATATCTTCTAATTCTGTGCGTCGAAGGTGAGCTAATGTATCTCCATCGTAAATATAATTGGAGATAGCGTGTTTCGACTTTTGTAAAAATCATGTGACTACTAGTTTACACGCTCATGTTGGTATAAACTTGTGGTCATATGACTCATTCACGTAATGTCGAAACGGACTATCTCCAATCATATTTACGATGGAGATACGTTAGTTCACCTTCGACACAGGGAATTAAGGTTCTCTATTTATTAGACACCTAAATCGGATTTTTTTTTTACCGTAAAACGAGTATCGGACAAAACAGTCATTTTCTTCCGGTTATCACTGAAGCTCCCTTTTAAATGACCAAATTGGAAAATATAATGCGGTGTATCCAATTAAAGAATCACCTTCATAGAAGTCTAAAAAAAAAACCGGATGAATCGGTAAACTTATCATTTTATTCTTTTTACAAAAAATTATTTAAGATATCAAATGATAACGACTTGATGAAAATCTTCTGAAACAGTTATTCATCATGCTCCACCAGTTCATTAATCTTACGACCAAGCCTAACGTCTACTTATAAAAATTACCACCTTAAAAAAAAAAAAAAAAAAATTAAACCTGCAGTCTTGCCATAAGCAGAGCAGCGACCTTGCAGTATTAAGGTTGAATTGACATGACTTGACAAATTCCTCGTTTTTATGAAAATAAACGCTCTAATTAAAACGGGTAAAACGCGAAAATTCCCTTTTTTTTCTACTACATGTGAATGACAAATAGGGTTTTGAATAATTCAAACGCAATACGTTTGTAGTAAAATGCGATCACGAGATATTTTACTCATGTTCCTGGT
This sequence comes from Liposcelis bostrychophila, assembly GCA_037577465.1. Classification (NCBI taxonomy): domain Eukaryota; kingdom Metazoa; phylum Arthropoda; class Insecta; order Psocodea; family Liposcelididae; genus Liposcelis; species Liposcelis bostrychophila. The sequence continues at coordinate 12,844,691 of CM075212.1, forward strand.
ATATACGAACGCGGAAAAACGTGGATGATACCATTTGTATAAAAAAAAAATTGAGGAAGTGGGTTTGTTTTCTGGATATGAATCAGCAAAATCCAAGTGCTTTATGATTCAAGGTGAAACATCATTCTCCGAAACAACAATAATGAGATATTTCGGATCAGAGGTGTGATTTTTTAACCTTCGAATCTATCACGATTTTTTTTTCTTGCTGCCATTCACTTCGGGGTTTTTGCAAAACAATAAAAAAAAAAAAAATAATGTCAACTTTGTTGGAGAGTGCGTTGACTTAGAAAAAAAAAAAAAGGAAAAGCCGGTCACACTTTACATCAATGGACTGGACAATCACTATGCGATGCCAGGAAATAAAAACAGCTACCAAGCGTTGATTAATGATTGTGATTACGGGAACGAAATCCAGCTTATGGATATAATTATGTCATTGAACTCTTGTACATAATTGCAAAAAAAAAAAAATTTTTTTTGAAAAATCTGTATTCCTGGAATTGAACTCCAATATTTCTTTCATCTGTTTTTCTCAGCAAATTATTTGAATTGAAATTGTCATGGTAAAGAATTCCAGCTACGCCCAAGATCAATCGGAAAAGAAGAAACACAAAAAAAAATTAATGTCCTTTTAGTTATAGTCATTTTGTGTGACGATGCTTTGTGGTTATCCGCAAAATCGTTGTTATGAAAAACTTTCAATGACAAAAGTTTTTTTTTTTTCCTTACCCATTAAAAATCGTTTAAAAAAACAAATATTAAAAAAAATCTAATTATTTAAACGATCAAGAATCGATTCAAGAGTTAGTATGTACTTATTGGTGGTTGAATTATTTATAAATGTCCTACACTCCAGGAAAAATCAGGCCACGTAAATATTTAAAGAATTTCAATATTCCCAAAGGTTGATCCCGTTTTTTTTTTTTTTCTTACTCTGGAATTATGTCGCGACCCAAATTGCTTAATTTGAAAAAGCGCATTCTTAACAAAACCACGATATGTGCAACGGATGAAATGCTATTACCGCAAACTAGGGCAGGTTGGTGATTTATAACACTGAATTTTGTTGGTTAACTGAGTTTTTTTTTTTTTTTTTCTAAAAAAACTGGATTTTTTTTTCTTTTTACCTTCGGTTGTTGTGTAACTAGTGCTAGTGTTGTACATTGCGACCCTTCAAATCAATCAATTATAAAAGTAAATACGAAATGACCCTTTGCCTTGTGCCTGGCACGGACGTTGATATGGGATTTGAAAACAAAAAAAAAAAACAAAAAAAAAAAAAAAAAAAAAAAATTTACATACGTGAATATTTGAAGGGTATCAATTTTTGATTGTTTTTAATTTGATAGGAAGTAAATAATGTTTAAAGGCTGAATTTGAACTGTGTGTTAGAAAACTGGATTCATTTCGTTGGAATGTGATTTTGGTTAGTGTGGGCTTGAGATTTGGAAAACTCGGTTACATATATCGTTTAGAATTTATTTCATCTTACATAAAAATATCTACGGGATTTTATCCTGATTTTGGAAAAATAAACTAAGATTTTAAGTGCTCCGTTAACCCCTTGCTGTCTAATGCATCCATATGGATGCACAACAAAATACTCCACAGCGACTGGTGCATCCATATGGATGCACCAGCAAAATCAAGGAAAATAATAATAAAACGTGATCAGATTTTGACAAAACTTCGTAGGAGGGGGTATTTAAGGGCGCTCTTTTCGAATTTGAAGTCAGAATTTACCGATTTTTAAAAACAAAATGGCGTCCTAATTTAATGGCAAAACCTAATAACTCCTAAGTTATATTTTTTTATTTTTGACAAGTAATTCTTTAAAAAAATAATTAGTTGCCCTTGATAACTGCCCATAGTGAGTATTATTTGGAAAAAACAGATAGATGAAACGGATATTGCGCCTATTGTTAGCTTATGGCTATTGGTGTAACGGTTTAGGGCCATTAAAAAAATAACTTTTTCTGAACTTTTTCGTAAAAATATCGTTGTAAGGGACCTTCTCGGGCTCCTACGTCGAAATAGACTCAAAATTCGGAATCTCTGACCTCGAAAACGGTTAGGCCATAGTTTAAAATCCCTAAAAAATAAATAATTGTGATTACAGCGTTACATTTAACTCCTATGCACGGATTGCCTAACACTGGGTTGCAAGGCGCCGTACTTACTAGGGATGAGTTTAGGACCTCTCTGATATCCAGAAAAAACATTTGCATCAGTCTTATAAATTCAGTCCGGGAGGGTCCAATCTTAAAAATAGGCCTAGACAGGAAAGGGTTAAGGTGTCCGTTCGCTAGCCCAAAGACACGCGTCGAGATGCGTGTCGTGTAATTTTTGACGTAGGACTACGTCTTGGGGCTCGGTCCTGGGGAAATCTGTCTGTCCGGGTGTCGCACTGTTCGCACCAAAAATTAATATTTAATCATTTTAATATTATAAAATTTTAACTTCAAAAATTTTAAATCCTATTTTGACTTTTTTTTTTTACTTTTGGCCTTTCATGAACAAATGCAAGGCCTTAAAAAAATTTCTTCAAAATTTTATTTAACTTTTTGTTAAGTTTTCTCTGTTTTTTTAAAGCAAAATTTACAAAAAATCGTCTAAAAAATTTACAAGAAATTTAAAATTAAAATTTTATTTTAAAATTAGACGACATGAACGAAAGCATGGACTTAAAAAAATTCTTGTATTTTACCTTTCATTTTTTTTAAATTTTGCCCAATTTTTACCTTTTTTACCCCAACGGATAAATATGTTTCTAGGCTATTTTTTTTGCGTACTTTCACGTGGTGATAGCGAAATTTTGAACCAGCCGGGTCTTATCAGTGAAAAAAAATGTTTTCTGATTTTTATTATTTTGACCATTAAATTTGGCCACTTTCGCACTTCGGGTCCAAGGCGAAATATATGATTTTGGGCCAATTTTTTGCGTACTTTTACATGGTGAAGGCGAAATTTTGGTCCAGCGTGGTCTTCGTGGCGAAACAAATTTTTTCGAGATTTTGGCCGTTTTATGGCCACTTTGGCCGTTAAGAGAAAAAAAAAAATACGTATCTAGACCAGTTTTTTGCGTACTCTCGCGAGGTGATGGCGAAATTTGTGTGCAGCGTCATCTTCGCAGCGATAAAATTTTTTTTAACTTTTGGCCATTTTTTTGGCCACTTTCTTGTTGAAAGAAAAATTTAGAAGCAATGTACTTAGGCCAATTTTTGACGTATTTTTTGGCTGTCATAGCGAAATTTTGGTCGGGCGATGCTAACATGAAGAAAATAATTTTTTTTCCCTTTAATTGGCCATTTTGGCCAACGGTCCATTTTTTAAAAATTTAACAGTTACGCCCTTAAATAGCCCTTTGAAAGAGCTTTTTTTCGTTTTTTTGATTATTCAATCGGACAACCTATTCTCGACAACCTATTCTCTGCCGAAAAAATAAAATCTGAGTTAGCACTCCCTCCCCGCCTCAGAAACGGCTTTTGTTTAGACCCTAATATTTGGCCTAATTTACATCCTCACTAGGTCCTGTCGAAGGGTGATTTTAAAAAAAATTTAATTTTGGGGCACAACCCTTATGGTAACCCGATGGCAGCCTTTTGGTCCTTTTTCCCTTTAGCCATAAGAATATGAGCTAAAGCAATCTTTTAATATTAAAATTTTAACTTTAAAGACTTACATTAAAATTTTGGCTAATTTCTTACAACTTTCGACCTTTTTTATCAAAAAATTCGAATTTTTGATCCAAAAGCGAGCCAAAAAAAGAAAAATGCCTTAAAATTTTTTAATCGTTTCATTGTTTAAATTTAGCAATATTAGGAGAGTAACGCAAAGACGTAGTCCTACGTAAGGATATGCCCCCATATCCCAGTACGATTATTTTTTTATTTTTTTAAATTTTATTTATTTATTTTTTTTTTCAAAAAAAATTTTGGTTTTCGTTTGCTAAACATCGGTTGATGACGTTCAAAGCAACTAAAATCGTAAGAAAAAAAGTTTTTGGGAAAATATTTGAAGTGCGTGTTTTGTAAGCGAACCGACACTTTAGAACGGAACATAATTCGGTCACATTTGTAATCAGGATTAGGAATTAGTGCAGAGTCATATAATCTATAAAAGAAAATGCTTTTTCATCTTTATCAGAATTTTCGGTGCAATTCGCTGCAATGAGCATTATTTTATCGCGGATATGATATTACTAGAGAAAAATTTATATGATCGGATTAGCGGAATTGAGGACTCAGACAGCTGTATACCCGTGATCAAAGCTTTTAAACTGAAAGCTCTTTAAAGTGGGAATACCTTTTTATTTTATACAATTGAAATTAATGGTTAGCTTGTAATCCAATTCACATTTTCCGACAAAATGTGAGAAATTTTGTCGCTGAGGTATCGACGATACTTTTATTACGTGGATGGATAAGGATAAAAAAATACCTCGTGCCCGTGTGGTATACTTAGGTTTGTTATGACGCAGAATTGCAAACCGGATGATATAAAATCGTGACACTTCAACATTCCAAAGGTCATAAAAAATCTTGAAAACTACCGGAAAAGCTATTCGGTCATTGTATTTATATTTTTTCTGGCATAGATTTTAATTTTTCAACGATCTGAAAATGGGTTTTAGACGTCATTTACTGCGAACTTTACTGTTATCAGACAATGTCGAAACTCATCCTGTGCATGCATCTATTACGAAGTTTCGTCTTTTAAACTGATTATAGGGCTGAATCGCCTTGACTTTTTTTAAAAAAATCTCTTTTAGCATGAATACTTTTGAAACTGAAGTACTGGGGTTATGATGTTTTGAAAAGGGTAAAACGCGATATAGAAGTGAAAACTTCTTATTTAAATTTACGGATTAGTACGTTGAAAAAAAGGAAGGTGTAAATCTAACTAGGCCTACAAGGAACTCGGTTATAAGAAACTTTCAGGGGAACGCAATATTAGTTGACTATAATCGAAGTTGATTATATCCAATTTTGATTTTTTTTTTTTCGGATTTTTGAAGGTAAACTATTTGAAACTTTTATACTGCGATAAAACTAGGTACTGTGAATCTCTATTTAACAATTTTTTAAAGTTACAATTAAAATACTAATACTGAGTAATTTTTGCTTGCTTTTTGGACTTCAGGAACTGAATTTCCAATTCTTTTTGAATTTTTAGTCCGTTCTCGATGAAAACTAAGGTACGACTGAGTACCTTACAACGGAGTTTGTTTTATTTAAAAATCGTAAATACCGCCGAAAAATGATATGCACAGATTTGCTCAGATTGTTATATCCGAGTAGGATTTGCAAGTTTCTTATAAAAGAATTATTTAACCATGGGGTTAAATGGATTGTTTATAACCGAATGACTCTCTAAACGGTGGTTTCTTATAACCGGATAAAATTAAATTATATGGACGTTTGACGGGACCACTTAATTTGTTTCTTATAACCGAATTCCACTGCGATATATTAGTGGAAAATAGGATGACTAATAAATATTAGTTTAACCCTCAAAAACTTTTCTAGGAAAAAATGTTTTCGGAATTACGGGAATCAAGGGAATCGCACCAATAATTGACCAACCTATAAGCTAAACGCACTGAAAAAACGCAGGAGTAAATCTAACTAAATATATTAGTGGAAATTCGGTTGAATAATAATATTTAGTCAGCCAAACTATTTTTTTAGTTGATTTAAGTAAAAAAAAATTTTTTCTGATTAGTTAGTCTAACTAAAAAAATAGTTTGGCTGACTAATATTATTAGTGAACCGATTTTCCACTAATATATTTAATTAGATTTACTCCTGCGTTTTCTCAGTGCACATTACCCACTTTTTCATACTCTCATTTTTAGCTTATACGTTGGTCAATTACTGGTGGCTATTTATTTTTGAAAAACCATGAAAAAGGTAAAGCACTCACCAAAAAAAATGACTAATGCGACCGCAAACATGTCTCTAATAAAACATTTTCTTAAAAATCATGCGAAAACAGTAAATTTTATAAATTTCCAACATAACCTAAATTTTTATCCTTTTTGGGGCAGGGGGTGTAATTCTTTCAGTATGGGTTTTCAGGTAATTTCGATCAAAGTAAATTTTGTCAAAAAACAACTTGCATGTTGTCACGATGCATTTCTACTTTATTACGAAAGATTGCTGTTTTGTAGCAAGTCAGAACTTATTCAAAACATTTCTTTTTTTGCCAAAGGCTACAACTGTAATGTTAAGGTGACCATTTGGTGCTTTTTGCACGGCTGTCATGCTTTTTTTGAACTTAAATCATGTTGTAATAATTTCCAGCATTTTATCATGGTTATTTTTGAAGTGAAACTTCTTATGGGGCATGTCCGCGTAATGAAGTGAAGTTCGAATTTCCGAGGAAAATTAAAATTTACAGGAAAAACTTTCGGCTATGTCAAATATTTCTTGACTTAATATGTTAATGTTATTTCGTGACGTCATCAAACGAATATTTTAATTATTTCTCTTAACGAAATATGCAGTAAATAAAATGCAAGAAGCGACTTAGAAAAGTATTACTTTTTTAAAACTTCTTATATTATATTGGTTGTCATTTTACGGTGTTTTTCAAGTATATCTAACTTTTTTTAAAAACATGATTAAGAAAACTATCACTTTTTAAGTGATTTTTTAAAAACAAACTATTTTTTAAAAAGTATCTTACCTACTATTAAAAAAATTAAAGCTTGCATTCTCTCATTAAGCTCAATTTTTTAAAAAAATTTTTTAAAATTGAAATAGTTGATTTTACTGGGCTTTTCAAGCACCATTTTTTTAAATCCTTTTTAAAATTGGGCTTAATGAGAAAATGCAAGATTCCATTTTTTTAATAGTAAGTAAGAAACGTTTTAAAAAATGGTCAAAAAGTCACTAAGAAAACTATCACTTATTTTAAAGTGTCACTTGATTTTTCAAGTGACCTATAAGAAGTTTCACGTCTTCTTTACGCTATATAGACATAGAGTTTAGCTCATTTTTTCTCGTTTTTTTAAAAAACAGCCATGCTTATATCATGTTTCCCTCTACAATTCCAATTTTTTCGGATTTAATAAACCAAAACAAACGTCCAACTTTTGACCAATAAAAAAAAACGACTTCTCTTTTTGACACGCTTAGTTTTAGGTTCAGTCATGCTTTTTCCATTTTCGAAAAAATATCACGTTAGACGTAACTTCTTTCAAAATCATCTCGCAGAAGTTTAAAGTTACGGAACCTAAATACAAATAATTTCACGGTCATTTTAACAAATCTGGAAACTTAAGCATATCATCTACTACAGCTGTTCTCGTTACTCTAAAAAAAATTGCTTATCATTCTTCAGCATGCATTAATGCATTCAAGGAATAAAATCGGCATCTCTTTTACATATCTATTTTAATTGATTTTAATGTGTCAAATTTTGAGATTTCTTATTACGCGATATGTATTACATTTGAATTCAAAACAAAGTACATTTTTCAAGACGTCGAAATCTTTTCAAGATGTAGTAGATCTAACCTTCATCTCACGGGATAATTTTCTTATTACGTTTTTCTGCGAATTTCAATTACTAATCTAAAACATATTTAAATGTATAATATTTTTTATACTATCTCTCCATCCAAAAAGAAAAAAAAAAGGGATCTTATCGGTCACGTCCGTTTGATATTCTATTCAAGACCGGCACGTATTAAAAAATCTCTTTCGATCGAATCGAACGTTTCCTTTCCGTTTCTGCATTCGATTAAAATATTAAAATATCAATATTTATTTTATTATTTACTGTTTGCTCAACCCCTGTGTTTCTCGCTGTCCACGATTAAAATCAACCATTTTCAATGACTTGACATTTCTTTTTGCGGTACCGTGTATTTTAAAAATAAGTCTCTTTAATCTCTTTCAGCGATTAAGAATTAGGCTAAGTAGGTGAATCAAGGACGTTCAATCACGATTAACTAATAGGGGATTCCCTAAAAATGTTCTCATGACGTCGATTTGATATGTATTTGAGGTTTTCTGTTTATTCGTGTAAATTGCTCAACTTTCCTTATATTCTTTTGTAGAATTTAATAGCCTGTATTGCATGACGATAAGATTTTTTTTTTATTGAATTCAGTTGTCTACGGATAATTTAGATAAAAAAAAACGACCGTTTGATTGTGAATCTATCTTATCAAAGCAAAAAATCATCTCAACCAGACGAGTCCTGATTTTTTTTTCGGCTGATTGCGGTTCAACACAGGATAATCGTCTATTCGCATAGACAAGGAACGTCCATTAAAGGAGATATAAATTTTTTTTTATTCATTTTTATGAAATAAGTCACACGGTGGAATAAAAAAATGTCAGGAGCAACGACCCCATACCCCCTTGGAGTTGTTTTTTTTTATTTCAAGAACATCAAATATATTACAAAAAGGGTAGGAATGAATTTGATCGATATGAAAGATCATTTATAGTAGAGGGTGAAAAAAAAACTAACGAACTATAAATTTTCTGATTGCGTGATTTAATTTTCTTCCGGCTTTTTTTTTTTTTTTTTTTGCATCCTCAAAAGTCTGCTCTAGTCGATTATGCCTGCGGGAATAATTTCACGCATTTTGCCGATAAGGATCTTTTATAACAACTTCACAAATTATACCGCGGATTATAGAAAGGAATGGAACAAAAGTTTTTAAAACTCAAAAAAGGATTAAATTGTGAAATGTGTTTATTTGTTATGATGTTCTGCTGAAGGGATTGGCTGATTAAGTTTTTTATGCATTAATTTGTAAGTTCCTGGATTTTACTTCTGTCAACAGTTTTTGTGATTTTTTATTAAATACAGATCATTCAAATATATTAGGTTAGCACCTGAGACGTCAGATTCTGGCGCCAATTTCGTTACCCTACAGGAAAGACCAATATTTTCCGAGTGAGAGGATGGGGTCTAAAATAATCAAAATTATGGTTGGCGTTATATTTGAATGATCCTGTAAAGACAGTGTCTCCGATCAATAACCAGGAGATTTAATTGAAACGAATGTACAATTAATTTGGTAGAGCATTTTTCCCTTCAAACTCAGAAAAAAGAAATGGCTAATGCGAAAACAAAAATGTCTTATCAAAATACAACCTGCTCGTTGTCACGAAGCATTTTTGTTTTGTCGAGAAACATTCCCGTTTTATTGCAAGACAAAACTTGCTTAAGACATTTCCTTTTCTGAGTGCATTCATCCTCCTCCTCCGTCACCCCTCTACCTCAATATTTAAAACAAAATGACAACATACATACCAACGAAAAAGGTGACGTCACGATGACGTCATGTATACACTCAGGAAAAACAACAATGTAATGTTAAAATGACGTATAAACGTTAATTTCACGTTATTTTACCCGGACATTCGCACCAACGTTTTGGCGTCAAACCTTGACGTCATTTCAACGCTACTGAAACTTTGACGTTAATTTGACCAAGTGGTGTAATCGGGATCAGAGGACACATTTTGGTCATCAGGCATGGTCATTTTCCGGGACTTTTTTTTACGAGATTTTCGACGTCAAAATAATTTTTTAGGCTCGTGGGTGACGTCTTATTGTCGTCCTATTGACGTCACCTTAATTTTGGAATGCGAATTTCATCTTTTTTAGACGTAATAAGACGTCTTCTTGACGTCATCCACTGACAAATTTTATTACAAATCATTCTCAAAGACGTCATTTCGACTCGTAAAATCGTCCCAGAGTGTGACCATGCCTGACGACGTCTTTTTTACGTTTAACTTTTCGTCGTACTGACGCCAACTCAATTTCGAAATACAAGCTTCATGACGTCGATAAGACGTCATACTGACGTCATTCAATGAGATACGTTATCGGCCATACTTAATGACGTCATTTTGACGTCGAAAATCTCGTAAAATAGTCCCGGAAAGTGACCATGCCCGATGACGTCTCCGGTACGTATATGGTTGACGTCTTCATGACGTTTAAAGTACGTCATTTTTTTCGCTGGGTTACGGCGTCACTAAACGATGCAGAAGCTCAAATTCAGAAGCTGCAGCTTTAAATCTCTGGCTGCTCATGATTAGCATGCAGCTCTGCGTGATGGGCACTCGTTCAAACATGACAACCTTAAGACGTCACTTCTGCAATAATATTTTTTATTTTTTACATTATCGACATTTATCGCTGCACGTATATACGTAATTTTTGTTTTTTGAGATGAATTCCAGAGTTGCAAAACCAGATGTATAATTATAAAGTGCAGATTTACAAAATACTGATTTTTTTGATTGTATCGCGAAACCGAAACAATAATTTTCGCCTAATCTTTTGATAATCTATTAGATTACAATCGATGTGGTATCCATCCATTGCTCCGTTGTCTCTATTCCTTTATATATTAAACGAAACTTAATTTTTTTCTCTATTTTCTTTTTAGTGCTAGTCATGTTCGAGTGGAAGACTGTCGTCGTTTCGGTGGTTCTGTGCGCGTGTGCTAGCTATGTTGGGTCATACCCCAACGGCGCCCCGCAGGAAACCTGCCCCGACATGGTCCCTCAGCACGGGGATCTCCTACCGCAAAGGAATCAATCGCCGTTTTACGTACTGCCGTCCGTTTTAAAAATCTCATCCGGAAATAAATTACGGTTGATACTCGCTTCGGAGCAAAATGTTTCCTTCGCCGGGTTCATGCTTCAAGCTCGAGCTCCCGAAATTTCCCGGGATCCGATTGGAACGTTCTCGACCATACCCGATATGGCAAAGGCACTGACTTGCGGCTCGGGGATAAAGGTAAGATTTTTAAAATCATAAATATTATATCCTGTCTGCATTGGCCCATTAGTCGAAGGGTACAATTAATTGTACCACCGGAAATGCTGTATGTTTTTGGACTTTTTTCTTCTGCTACCATTTTTTTTATTAATTTGATTATTTTTTCAAACACTAAAAATAATTTTTTTTTTTTTTTATACTGGAAATAATGAAAACGAAAAAAAAAGTAATAGCAGAAGAAAAATGAGTATAAACATTAATCATTTCCGGTGGTACAATTAATTGTCCAATGGAGACAAAGCATTAATACTTCAAGTGAAGTGAAAAAAAATGAGGGGAAGGACGAGACTAAATTTTGCTATTGCTAAATATGGTTGGCAATGGGGGAGGGGGGGGGGGGGAGGGTCAAAAACTTGAAATTATGCTTGAGGATAATTGGAATGGTCTTTGATTTTTAAAAATAATTTTGCTTTAAAATTTTATTTAAGTTTGAAGAGTGGAATTATGATTTTGTGTATTGAGAAAAAATTTAACGAATAGAAAAAAGTTTTAAATCGGATGGTGAAGTCCGTTTTTATTACAAGCTTAATCTGACATCACTATACTGTCTGAGAGACCGAACTTAGGCCTGTAATCTTTCCGTCTGGATATTTTTTTTTTTTTTTTTTTTTTTTGACGCAGGACTACGTTTTGGGGGACTCTGTCCTGCGGAAATCTGTCTGTCCGGGTTCTGTCCGGATGTAGCACTGTTTGCACCAAAAATTAATATTTAATCATTTTAATATTATTTAAAAATTTTAACTTCGAAAATTTTAAATAATATTTTGACTAATTTTTTTTTCACTTTTGGCCTTTTTTAATGAACGAAAGCAAGGACTTTAAAAATTTCTTGTAAATTTTAGGATGAATTTTTTAAAAATTTTCGCTGTTTTTTTTTAAAGTAAAATTTACAAGAAATTGTCTAAGAAATTTACAAGAAATTTATACTTAAAATTTTATTTTAAAATTAGACGACATGAACGAAAGCATGGACTTGAAAAATTTCTTCTGAATTTTTCTTTTAAAAAAGTTAAATTATAAATAATATATTTTGACTATTTTTTTAAACTTTTGGCCTTTTTTAATAGTAAAATTTGAAGACATGAACAAAAGCTAGGACTTGAAAAATTTCTTGTAAATTTTCAAGAAACTTAAAAATGCTAAAGTCAGGACTTAAAAATTTCCGAAATTTTATTTAACTTTTTTTCAAAATTTTCGCCGTTTTTTTTAAAAATATTTTTTCTTTTTTTTTTCAAAAATATTAAAATGAGACTTACATAAACAAAAACAAGAATTTATAAATTTCAAATAAAATGTTCACTAAATTTTTTAATTTTGTCCTCTTTCCTTTAGCCAAGAATATGAGCTAAAGCAATGATTTAATATTAAAATTTTAACTTTGAGGACTTTAATTTGACTATTTTTTTTCAACTTTTGATCTTCTTTATCAAAAATTTTAGGTCATTTTTTTAGTGTCAGGAAAGACATAGTGCTACATAAGGATATGCTCCCATATCCCAGTATGATTTTTTGTTTAAGACATTGATAATTTTTTGCAAAAAAAATTTATAAACTCATATCAGGCAAGCAAAAAGGACAACGTCCTCATTGCATCACCAATCTCTGACAGATCAGTGACGTCGATCAATGACATCAATTAATGACGTCATTTTCACGTCGATCCAATTGAAATCGGTCACAGGTGACGTCACCCTCTTCATTGAAAGTTATGTACACTTTTTAGCTACTTTTTAGTTCGGTTCCAAAAATATGATCGTACCTACCATGCAATCTAACTACAATTTTAATTTTTTTTTAAGACACCATTTAAAACCATGTAATTCTTATATCGAAAATTAAATTTCTAAATATTTATATACATGATACAATAATAATAAAAAAAAAAAACTTGTTAAAAATTCAGGTCACGACTTTTCTTTAACTTCGGAATCATTAAGTACCCCTAAAAAAATTAAGATGAAAATGAATTAATTTGTTTAAATGCTTCAGTCTTTGAAAAAAAAAATCCCTGTTGTAATATGTTTTTAAGATTATGTAATTAACAACCATTTAATTCTCACGATTTATTTTTAATGCCAATTTAAAAAGAAAAACTGGTTCGTTTAAATCAGGGATGTTGAACTGTACCAAACCCTAAATATAAACCCAAGGGAAACAAAAAAAATTAAATAATACAGATTGTTTTCAATAATAAATATCCTAGAATATAATCGTACACGTTCACCTTGAATATAGGAGTGCACATAACAATTTCTTTTTAAGAACATATTTATGCAGGTTGATCGATGATACAGTATGAGATTGCAGGCCCCTTTTTTTTTCCACTCTCAAACATGTTGGTTGTACTTGTACGATAAGTGGTCATATAATGGATGATTTAATAATCAGGTTTTTTAAGGATTTTTTTTAAAGGAAAAGAAAAATTATGAAAGTTTAAAGAGAAAAACTAAATAAATAATAAACAAACGAATTAACCGAGCAAAAAAAACTTATCAAAATCGTTGCCCTGCTGACACGATTATTTACCTAAACCAACTTTAAAACAGGACGTTAATAATGTACAGTTGTGTGAAATAATACATTCTTAATGGCAGACAGCTGGGTTATGTTCTTTCGTCGCTAATGACTTGCAATAATTAAGCGAGTTAATCTCAGGTGTTATCTTCCGCATTGAAGTGATAAAAATATGCACCGCGAAAAGAAAATCATTCATTATAATTTTTTGACTTGATTCCTATAAAATTGCTGTATTGTGTGTTCTCTTTTTTAGCTTGGCTAATTTTTTATATTTTTTCTTTTTTGCAGAACACTGCCACTCACAAATCAAATACGCCAAAGAGAAGTTTAGAATTCGAATGGGAAGCTCCAGAAGACTATGAAGGTTTTATTACTTTCAAGTAAGTAGTTTCACTGTCAACGCCTTAAACACTTATTTTTGAATAATGTATTGTAGGACTGCATTATTTCGAATGCAAGGAAACGATACAAATTCTACAATTAAGGATTGGCGATGTAAGCCTAGAGCCATTCGGGTGTCTTTTATTAACGCATAGAAGGGATTTATAATGCTCCCTCCTCCCTAAAAATTTTTGGAAAAAAAAAAAATATATCGCCCAATTTGCTGGGACCCGTTGCTTGAATCTAACACGTCCTGTTAATTCCGAGTATTTTAATTGAACTAATTCCCTATCCTATTGGACATTATTTCCTTTATAAAATGCAGCCTAAATGGGAAAAGGGTGCGGACTTAGACTGATACAGTCGACTCTCTCTATAGCGTAAACGCAGGTGCCGAACAGATTTTTACGTACTACAGAGAGTTACGTAGAAACCGATGTTGTCATAAAACGGAATTTTTTTCTCGAAAAAAAAAAATTTATATTACAAATAAGAGAAATTATTTTAATGGCTAATTTTAATGAAGATTTAATTTTGCCGTGTTGAAATGCTACCGATAAACTAACTAAAACGGAACAAAATAAAATTTTGATTCAAAGGTGTAATTTTTGATACAAGATACTACAGGTTTAAAAATCGCGCGTTAAAAATATTTTTGCGGTTGAATATTTATTGAAAAAAATATGACGTCATTTTCGTTTCTTTATAAAAATTAATAATAATTTTGCCCTTTTTACATGTAAATATAGTCATTTTCTCTTTCAAAATGGCAAATTTCCCTTTAAATCGAAAATTTCGTTACGTACTACAGGGAGTAACGTTACGTATAAAGCGGAGTTGAAATACATGGTGTTATATGGGAATTCGGCCGGACCGTGCCAATTTTTACGTACTACAGGGGTTTTCGTTATAACCGATGACGTTATAGAGAGAGTCGACTGTATAATAAATTTCCCGAAATAACCTTTGAGATTTCGATAGTAAGTCGGTAATCGTCTCTGAGATTTCGAAAATATTTCGAGAGTATTACAGAAAAGAAAACTAAAATAATTTCTCAGATTTTGAAAGTAAGTCGGTAATAATTTCTGAGATACAATTTTTGAAAAGTGTCCTATTCGAAAAAATTTTAAAAATATTTTTAAGATTTCGGTAGTCAGCCCAGACGCGAATTTACTATATGAGATGGAAAATGATTTTTTAAAAATATTTTACTTCTTAAAAACGAAAACTCGGTAGTAAATTTGGGCTTGCATTTAACTGGTCAGTATTTTTTTAAATTTTTGGTCAGTATTTTTTTCAATTATTGATCAGTATTTAAAATGATTGAGCAGTAAGTAAATTAATACTTTTCGGACAGTAAATTAACAATTTTCGGGCATTAAATTAATATTTTCCGGGCAGTAAATTAATATAAATTTATGTATGTAAAAGTAGTAAGAGGGTAATACTTACATTTATCCACTAATCCACAAGCAAAGCCCGTGCAGTTAATTTAGGCTTCCCCCTCTTTCGTTTTTGCCCAATCGGGGCCGTTTTCGCTGCTATTATTGCGAAATATATACTAAACTTGGAAATATTTGTATTTTACTTCCGAGTTAAAAAATTTCCCCGGCATTTGCTATTTCCCGATAATAACTTCCTGGAATTATAGTAAACTCAGAAATATTTCTATTTTATTTTCCAGTTCGGAAGTTTACTCACGAAATTGCTTTTTTTGGGTAATAATTATTCTGATTTTTCGTATTTTGAAAATAATTTCTCTAATTTCTCGTATTTGGGAAATAATTTCTATAATATTTTTGGACCTGGTAGTAAATTTTCATACGGAAGGCTAGCGAAAATTTTTTTTTTTAAGTTTATTTTTCTTTTAATTTTGTTACTGACCAAAATATTAATTTTAGGTAATATTTGGAAAAAAGTACCTACCATTTAACCTTTTTACTGTTTAATTAATTTTTTTACTAACCAAGTTGTTACTGGCCACCAAAATACTGATCATTTATTTTCTCTACCGACGAATTAATTTTGATACTGGCCATTTAATTAAAATACTGACCAAAACTCGTATTTAAATACTGGCCAAATAATTTGTAGCGGTAAATTTGCATATTAATGAAAATTAGTATCTAAAAATACCTGAAACCGTTATTAAGAGGATTAAATCCGGGATTGGTCCAATGGAAATTCCTACCCATACGCATTGTTTCACCAAATTGCCAGAATTTTCCCTTCATTTTTTGTTTATTTTAAAAAAATCAGTCGGTCAGTGTGAAAATCCCCGTGCATTTTATAAGCGAAAAAAACAGACACGGACCGATTTTTTTTTTTAGGGCGCGAGCTACAGACTGGAAAGAGTATGTGCCAAATTTTTCAAAAATTTTAATGCTGAGCAAGTTGATCGAACAGAATTAAGTGCGCCAAAGTGCTACATCCAGGAAGCCGCACCGGGATTTCCCCGGTAGCTCGGCGCCCCAATCTATGCCTGGAACAAACAAGTCTTTTGCGGCACGTGTTGGAATCAAGTTAGCAAGCCCCAGTTTTGGTGGGGGACATTTTTTTTAAAATCTTTTCGAAACTTTTTTGGGGAAGCATTTTTAAGTTCCTCATATGCGTTAATAAGATACCCTAGTGTCATACTTAAAAAAAAAAAAAATTTTTTTCTCCTAAAGAATTCCTGCGGCATTAGGTGCTTCGGTACCAGTAGTGGACGTCCAGTCATAGAATTCCGGGATATTTTCTTTCCCGATTTTCCAGAATTTAAATAGAAATCACTTATTTTTACAGGAAGAACCATTTTTTTTCCCCCAAAATCGCGCCCCTTAACATTTCATTAAAATAATTTAACTTATTTTGATTTTTCTTACGCAGCGCTACTTTCGTTCAAAATGGAGCCACTTTTTGGGTCGGAGTCCCTTCCGATGTCGTAGTCGTCAAGAGATCTGTTCCAAACAACGAAAGACCAGCTGTTGGAATTTCGACCACGAAATCTCCCATACGAATCTCTACGGTTCCTAATTATACTCTGGAACCTGAAACGAAGGTGAGTTTCATTGTGACAAATTTCCCTCGAATCAGGCCCTTAGCCAGCCAGGAAGGCCAAGGGGGTGGGGGTGCGCAAAGTTTTTTTAAGGACTTCACAAGACTCTTTCAAACCCTTTAAGGACCGGATTCAGGATTTAAAAAAAAACACCCGAAGCTCCAATTTTTTTTTAAAATTTCGATGATATGTCTAATAACTTGAAGCATATGACGTCTTAATACACTTCATTTTTTAAAAAATTAGATCCAAGGCGCAAATAGGCAATTGCTGCGCATCGCTGCTTCACAAGTAGCATAACATCTTCTTAGTAATAAATTACTACCATATTTTTTTATTGATGGAGTAGCTTTGAAATGTACTAAATAGTCTGATTTCTGTTAGCGCCATTATTTTCAGGCCACAAGGCACCTTTTTTTTTCTTAGCGGAAACGGATGCAGACCTTTGTAAAACCATTGTAAAACCTTTGTGAAACCTTTGTCACACCCTAAAAACCGTTGTAAAAGGAACAGGAAATAGAGAGAGTCTCGGTTAAGACGTTGAAACGATCAGTCGTTCTTTTTTTTTCACCTTCCTATTTTAGTAAAATAACGGGCGACTACATTTCGAATGCTAATTTCTAAAATTAAGATGGAATTTCAATAATATTAAAATTAAAGATGGCGGACGTTTTTTTTTTTTGAATTAATGAATTTAAAAATGGTTAATGCTAGCAAGTTAACGTTGTCATCATTCATTTTTTTTGTTCTGATTGATGGTGTTGACCATTGTAATACAATAATTTATTAAAATATAGGAAAATCAATTCCTCATTTCGCCTATGTTAAGCTTATGGGCATTTGTATAATGCTGGAAATGTTCCTTTTAAATTGTATTATACTATTAATTTTTTAAAAAAGATATTTTTTCTTGAGAATAAAAGGAGAACTTTTAGTAAGAAGCAAATATAGCAAATTTCACGTTTGCTTAGCTAACGATAAATGATTTTTTTAACGAATGATCATTGAGAATAAATTATTACCATTAACATGGAACCTAGGACGATACACTGGTCAAAAAAAAATTTACAGGGTACTGATCCACCCTTTGTTCCTGGCTGGGTACGAGTTTACCTCGAATTAGTAAAAGGCATATAATGTAAATTCACTTTAGGACGTATTTACTTTTGTCGCCACCCACACATTTCCGACCATAATTAAATCTTTTAACATCAGCCATTTTAGTATAAAATAAGCAAAATTTCTTTTCTCATTTACAGGCAAAACAACAAGCCGATCCTATTTACGACGGTTGCGGTTCCACTAGATTGTGCTTCGGATATCCTGGTGGATGTACTTCTTCTCAGTCTTGCGATTTCATGACTAATATAGTCGTCAAAGGAGATCAATACATTTTTCAGTTGTTTGGTAAAACAACCTCTCAAGGAGCACCTAAATACGTAGCCCTTGGATTGTCTGAAGATAGCAAGATGGTAAACTGAATATTTTCATGCCGTGATTTTTACGCTACAAAATTACCTAATGCTAAAATTCTGTAATTTTTTTTTTAATTAAATTTTTCAGGCAGATGACAGCGTAATGGAATGCGTCAGGAACGACGACGATAAAATCGAAGTTACATGTCGTATAACCAAAAAGGAAAGTATGGGAATTACCGTCTACCAAACTTGCAAAGCGCTGTAACGTTAATTAATTCGTCTTTTGAAAACGGAAATATATACTGCACATTTACAAGGGAGAAAATAACCACCGTAGAGGGGAAAATTTACGATTTAAGCAAAGATAAATATGTTTTGTTGATAGCTGGTGGCACTTCTTTAAATGGTTAGCTTTTATTCATGTATAGTAATTATTATTTACTAGGGCGCAGTTTCACGCCGAATATGTTCGAATAGGGTATTTTCAGGTATTTTTATATTTGAAAAATTTTGGAGCAAAAGTAAAGTACATGAATTTAGAATAGCATTTTTAAGGCCAAGGACAACACGGGGGACTTTCCTGAACTTGACAACACTGTCTCGAAGTTCAGGAAAGGGCCCCGTGTTGTCTTTGGGGTTAAAAATATTTTCTATTTCGAATGAAACAGAGATTTTTTTTTCGTAAAGATTGATTTCAAGGGGTTAATATTGCTGTGACAAATGGGTGTGATGTAAAAAAAGAAAAAAAAAAAAAAAAAAAAAATGAGGATGTGAATTGAAAACATTCGTTTGTCCAAACAATGTATATAACGTGACTCTTCACGTATATAACGTGACTCTTCACGTATATAACGTGACTCTTGATACAATGCTGCCAACCATTTTTCGGGGCCTTCATGGTTTTTTTTTTTTCGATGCAGACGACACGATAGCAAGAGTATTAAAAAGTCAACTTTTTAGTACTCCGTACTAGAAAGTAGAGTCCCAAAAAGTTTTACTTTTAAGTCCCCAAATAATTCTCAAAAAGGGACTTTTTATACCATGAGTAATAGAAAATTATTTGTGTCCTAAAAAGTATTAAAAAATTTTTTTTCTGTATACAATAATTTGTTAAAGTTGGGGATTAAAAATTGTAAATCAAAACGGTCAGAATAAGCGCGGAAGCGTTGTGACGTCATGTTAATATCGTTTTGTTGGAAAACTTGTCATAATGCGACGCTTTCAATTTTCATCTTAGATAATAGAATCCATAGATAGGACATTCCTATTCCATTACATTGTTTTGGTCCAAAAAAATTGAGCCTACCCGTGTTTAGCTTATGGATGCCCATATGAACATTTTCTGAAGCTATAGTCCTACCTATGGATTCTATTATCTAAAATTTTTATAAACCAAGCCACCGCATTCTTGGAAACTTTTTTCGGGCAGAACGATATTAACTTATGACGTCACAACGCTTCCGAGCTTATTCCGACCGTTTTGATTTACAATTTAAGCCCCAACTTTAACAAATTATTGCATACACAAAAAAAAATTTTTTTAATACTTTTTGTGACACAAATAATTTTTTTAATGCTTGCACTTTATTTTTACTCCAAAATTTTTCAAAAATAAAAATACCGAAAATTTTCACTGAAAATTAAACAACCTTATTGCTTATGAAAAGCGTTTTCTACATATTAAGAAAAAGGTTGGGTGAAAATGTTTGTGTGTAATGTTCACCAAGCATGACCACCATTTTTATCCAACACCAATAAATTGTTCGCCGAACACTTTGGGTGAACATGGAATTGCGCCCTTAATTTTAAAGTTAAAAAACCTTAGAAAACTAGAGTGATATACTATAAATGATTTTTTAAATGGTTTACTTTCATTGTGTTTTAGACAACGAGGATGGCGTTGGCTATCATCAGGACACCAAATTGGCAGGAAGTGACGCCGTTAGTTTATCAGACACTGCTGAAGTAGCAGGAGCTTCTAATCTTCTTTATCGTTTACACGGTATATTCATGGTTGCCGCTTGGATTGGATGTGCCAGTACGGGTATCTTATTAGCTAGATATTTCAAGCAAACTTGGGTTGGTAGTCAATTGTGTGGCAAGGATCAGTGGTTTGCTGTAAGTATACACTATTTTTGTTTTCAAATGCAAAAAAAATGATAAAATTTTAATTTTTTTATTTTTTTTAAAAGTGGCATCGAATACTTATGGTTTTAACGTGGCTTCTTACATGCGCCGGGTTTATCATCATTTTCGTACAAATTCAAGATTGGTACAGCGAAACGTCGAATCCTCACGCTGTACTTGGTTGCGTGACGACAGGATTGGCTTTTATACAGCCTTTCATGGCCACGTTGCGACCAGCCCCTGATTCGCCGAAGAGGCCGATTTTTAACTGGTCACATTGGCTAGTTGGTAACCTTGCGCATATTTTAGCAAGTAAGTCTTGGGTTGGCATTGTACAGCCTATTTTTCCAAATAAAATATTGTAAGGCGATTGCATTGTACAATAGGGTGGGTCGAAAATAAAAATTTTGGATTTTCAAAATGCCTGATAGCGCAATCGCTGTGTTTTATTTATTGCAAAAATTTTTTCCTTAAAAAAATTATTTTTAAACGGCGCCTTGAGGGTGCACAAGACGGTCGAAGTTTTGGTAAACTTCATAAGGGATTAAAATTCGACTTTCAGATTTTTAAGAAAAAAGTACCGTTTTGTATCGGATTTTTAACTTAGATTTCAAAAATTAAGTTAGATTGCGTCTAGCTGTTTCTGTTCCTGAGTTATTGTAAAAAAATATGATAAAAATGTTGAAATTTTAAAGTTTTGACAATTTTATGGCGAACTCGGCTTTTGTATCTCAAGAATAGAAAAGGCTAGACGGAAACAGATTTCGTTTTTGAAATCTTCGTTGAAAATCCGATAGGAAACAGTACCTTTTTCATAAAAATCCCAAATTTTTACTAATGATAAGCCAGAACGATTGAGCTATCAGGCATTTTGAAATTACAAAATTTTTGAATTTCGATCCGTCCTATTGTACAGCCCACTAATATATTTTCAGTACATTATATTAATGTACTGTAATAATATATTAACGAGTAGTGTATTTTTTTAATCCACCTAAATCGGGAACGATGTGAGAAGGGCCTATGCTCAGCAATGGACGTAATAGAGGCTAAAAAAAAAAAAACATTTTTTGATGGGAATTCATTTTCTCTTTTCAGTTGTTACCATTTTCTTCGCTGTGAAGCTATCTAAGGCTGAACTTCCTGAATGGACTGATTGGGTCTTAGTTTCATTTGTAACCTTCCATGTGTTCATGCATCTTATTTATTCTGTAAGTTAATATTTTTTATTTCTGAATAATTTTCTTTAGCAGTTTTTCTTTATTTCCATAACATTTTTTTTTGCACAGATAAGCGGATGCATAAGTGATAAGCAATGGGAAAAACGAGTCAACGATTTCCCTATGCAAGATATGAGCTCCAGCAGGAGCGTTTTACATGCCATGGACAGAAAGCGGGATTCACCGGTAATTTTTTTTTTTTACTTTTCACTTTAAATCCGTTTCAAAATGATTTTTTTAATTTCTTTTTTCTTTTTTTTACTTTCAGCAATCCTGCCTCCGTAAATTCTTATTAGCCATCTACCTCCTAGTTATATTAGCTTTAACAGTTTTTCTTGTAGTAATAGTAGCAATGGCGCCGATCGAAGAACATTGGGCGTTTAAAAAAGTAAAAAGCTTAATTTTTAGTCAAGAATAAATGAAAACAAATTTTAAATTAAAAAAATTGAATCTCTCAAAAAAAGAAAAACATAAAAAAAAGTAACAAAAAAAAAGAGTGCTGTGCTAGTATTTATAACCAGTGACTAGTGTATTAGTGAATTTGTGCTTGTGAGTGTATCAGTTCGCGTACTATTTTTAATTTTATGTAACGACAATTTCTTTTTTGTACAGTACAATGTGTAAAAATATTTTTTTTAAATGGCCAGGTTAAAAGTTCAAAAGAAAATATGTAGCCGATTTCTTGTATTATATTATTACAAAAATATCAATGTTTTTTTGAATGGAGAAAAAAACGTATGAATATAACAAAGTTTATTCTACATTACAACAAGATAGTTCACATTTTATGTATAGATAAATTATTTCAAAGAAACCATTCCAAGAAAACAAAGGAGCTTATTCGATTTTTTCACAAACAAAATATCGCAGCGAATCACAATTTTCATCATTCCAAAGTAAATTATGGAAATATTCGATGCAACGTTCGACTCCCTTTAATCCGTTGGGCTCATTAATGTTCCATTTTGAAAATTTGATAGCATTTCCGGTAGAACTCCAGATCCATGATCCGACTTCCGCTAAGTCATTCCCTCCAGTCCAAAAATACTCGTCTAATAAAATATAAATTGTTTCAAGTATGCAAAGATGATTGTTATTCATTTATTTTTAAAAAACTTACTGCTAGGTAATGCTTGTGTCAATGCATCATGTTCTCTAATGTTATTAATACTGGCGAGTTCCATTCCATGAAATTTACAAAATTCGTGTGCTCTGAACCAGTTTGCCTTCATTAGAAAAAGGTGTTTTTTGTTTTTAAGTTTTTGGGGTAAAAATAAAGTAAATAAATATGTCTAATAATAACTTACCTTGAAAAAAGTTTCAATATAAAACGTTTTTTTATTCCCAGTTGCAATTTTTAATGCTGAAACGAAAATGGGGAATCACTGATTAAACAGGCATGTACTAGACTTGACAAATATCTTAAAACGTCAATATTTAAGAAACTTAGTTTTTTAAAATATATATTAAAAATGTACATTTTTACTTTTGTAAGTGTGTTAAATCGCAAAACAGTGTGAAATCGTTATAAGATTTCAAAAAAATTGTTTTTTTTAAGCTCATTCTAAAAATTTGTAAAAAATATCTCATTTTGTAGTTAAAGATCATACTTACGGGAAAATTGTAACGATTTGTGACAATGGATTGATATTAGCAACAAAGTTAAAAAAAATGACAAGTTTTTAAAAGCCATAATTTAAAACAACGAAAAGGAACCTTTTGCATTCAGTATATTGAACATAAATGAAAATAACAGGAGATCTTCATTTTGTATTCATCAAAAGTTAAAAGTGACATATGGGGGTTACATGATTAAACATGAAAATAAGGACAGTATTAATAGATATTTGCAGTCAGCTACAATGTCTTTAAATTTGAATGAAAACCATTTCATTTAGTTAAAAAAAATAATCCAGTTTATGCAACATTTGTTTACACAGACATCGAACAAAGTATATGGTATTTAATAAGGATCTCTTGCATTTTAAGTGCACCGGAAGCTATTAAACCTCCTTCTCAAATAGGTTATTCAAAGTATAAAACAAACATACTCTCAGCCAATGTAGTCTTTAACCTGCATGTGATAGGTTTCTCTAAATATGATTTATCGTACTTGAACCTAAATCTCAGATATGAATATTTGGATGGTCTCTAATAGAAAAAAAATTCTCTGATGTCATTATCAATCTATTTTAAATAAGGAGGCTTCATATGAGGTTGATGACTTCAACTCTTTCACAACAAGGTTATTAGGTTTTCTGATTTTGCTTATTGTTGATTAAGCTACTCTTAAAATTAAATTACCGTACAGTAAAATTCAGATCAGGGAAAAATATCAAACACATTTTAAAATAGATATTATTTCTCCGATTGGTGTGGCATTCGAAATACTGTACACATCCCGCTCGAAATCTTTCTTAGCAGACGACGCAAAATGTAAGCAGCAAGCGGTAGTTCCGAACTCAGCCGCTTTCAGATTACATAAGCATGAGGAGGGCGCCACCTGTCATTAAAATAACTATCCCGTATAAACCCAATGTATTTTTATTAATAATAAACTCATATATTTGTGACTTCGATACTTTTTTTTGCAAATTATCTGAAAGAAAATGTTTTAAAAAACATTTCAGTTAAGTTAAAACCTTCAAAAAAACTGAAACGAGAAAGTTATCGAATTATATTTCTTTGAGCGCTGGTGTCGTGCGGCAGAGTTTGTCCCTAACAGTCGAACAGTCCTCATTGTTTAGTATTCGGTCGGAAACAATTCGGAATATTGGTGAATTCTAATAGATCTCGAAATAAAAACGGAATGTTTTCGTGTAAAGATCTTGGCACAACCGGTTTTTATTACATTCGTGGGTATGTTTTTGTAGTAATAAGCCTGTACAAAAGTGATAAATTTTCGGTCCGGTTCAATTCGCAGTGTTGTGCTTTTTACGTAAAACGTGTTTGCAACCTAACCTATAACAATTCGGTTATGGAGAAACATAGGATTAAGGGCAATGGTATTAAAGCCTGTATTAAAGCCTGTACAAAAGCGATAAATTTTCGGTTCGGTTCAATTCGCAGCGTTGTGCTTTATACGTAAACGTGTTTGCAACCTAACCTATAACAATTCGGTCATGGAGGAACATTGGATTAAGGGCAATGGTCACCGGAAGTTTGGTAAGCTGTCATATCTATTATTATTTTTCGCCTTGAATACACCATGAAAGTACTCGTATTGCATTTAGTTTTAACTTCTGATATTATTATTATTAGGAATATCTTTATGATTGTAAATTAAATCAATCAAAGATATAACATAAGTATCATTGTTGAATGTACATATTAATACATCCATTGGGCTACGTTTTGAAATGATAAAAGTGTTAATTTAAATATGAGCCCTCTTTTCAATTGCTTTGTGCCAGGTTTATATTGAATCTTTTACACCACATTCAAATTCTAGAAATCCAGTAATGAACCTATTTCATATTGCTCATGTTAAGCATAAATTTCAGTGTTAAAAGTAATTTTTAGAAACAAAATTTTTGAATTAGATGAATCCTCATTTTCCTTTACTGATTTAAACGCTGTAAGGAAAAGTCCTTTGTTCTGACGAATTCATATTAATCAATTTCTTACGTGAAGTACATTTTATTATATAAAGAATTATATGAAAAATAAAAATTAATTGAAGCCTTGAAAATTTCAAGGCTTTCTATATCTGATCCATTTCCCATGAAAATATTTGAATAATTAATAATTAGGATCAAAATATAATTAAAAATGATTAACGTTCCTGCTCTTTAAAATTAATTGGTATCTTTGTTTTTGAAGCAAGAATTTGCCAACCATTTAATTAACATTATCTTCTAAAAAATATTATCAATTTAAATGCTCTTTCACATTCAAGTTTCTCATTCCGAAAATTATATTGTGGACACAATACAATATTATTTTATTTTTCATTAGTGCTTATTTTATTTCATATTTTTTTTTAAATTACAAGATCTGAGACTCCAATTTATTATCATAGTCTTCGAAATTTTTCATAAATTGTATGTTTGAAACCCAAAATCTAGTTATATTGGAAGGGATAGAAGTACTTCATTTCAAGAAAAAACAAAAGTCTACTGAAAGCTTACTTAATAAAATAAGCAAATAATATTCAACTGAAGCAAAAAATTATCTTCGATTGACAAAAAATGCATATAAATATCAGTCTGCTGATTTTTATAGCAGGATCAATAATATGATTTTAAATCTCAAAAAGGAATTTTTTTCTATATTATCATGATGATTTTATCACCAGTTTTAAAAATCTAGACTTCACTTAGCATTTCACTAAGATATAAGTTTTATTTATTTTGCATTTTTCTCACAAATAAAAAAAATCTTATAATCGCAAGATCCATCGTTCCATAAAAATTTTCTGTCTGTAGCTGTACCGTGTATTTCAACACAACGTTCGTTTTTACCGTTAGGTTCACCAGACTCCCACTTACTAATCGCCCAGGCATTTCCAGTTGAAACCCAGAAGTTTGAACCCTCTTCAGCTAAATCGTTTCCTCCAGTCCAAAAAAGTTCTGTTAAATCTGACGATTAAAAAAAAAAAAAAAAAAAAAAGAATCATAATTTTTTAAACTTAATGTTTTCGTCGTTGTTATTGTTGTTATTATTATGCATTCCTACAGCCTACTGCGACAGCTTTTTCAAACAAGCTTTATGAAAAATTTTAAATTCTTGAAAAACTCACTGTAGTAATTTAATGCATAAGCTAAATCTTCATGATCTTTCTCTTTATTTATACTGGCCAGTTCCATTCCGTGAAATTTACAAAACTGATTCGCTCTAAACCAGTTGGCCTGATGTAGGATAAGAATTTGTGAATGTTGAAAATTTTCATAACCACATCAAGAAAGATAAAATAAATGTGATTAAATAATTAATTCATCAAATAAAATTCATAAAATAAATAAATGATATTAATTACTTTAAAAAAAGTTTCCACGTAGTACGTTTTGGATTTATCAGAAGTTAAAATTTTTATAGCTGAAACAAAAAGTAATTACTAACACAATTTTTTATTTATCAGTTAAAGCACAGATAATCTGTGGTTAAAGAAAATCTTCACTTACGGTTGAGTTGTAACGACTCATGACAGTGCGCGATGAGCGCCAAAATTAAAAATGTCAAATTCAGTTGGATAGCCATCGTTTGAATGAAAAATCTAACCGCTGAGGACGAAAAAGGTAGAGGCAGTCGTGTCGTAAAATGACATAACAGGAGAATAGAAATAAATATTTGTTATCCATGATGGAAATATGGCTTTCAACATTTTGCAACAATCTTACTACGGTCAAAGGCTTAGAGGAATTGTTTAATTTCATTAGTTCATTCAGGGACAGATCCAGGACAAAATTCCGGGGGGGAAATCACCCTTCATCAAATAACTTTTAATTTGAAAAAATATATTTATTGTTAAACATTTGAGTAACTTTCGTGTAATATAATATAAATATTCGTAGGTCTTGGGGGGGACAATCGCCCCGACGTACTCTCTCGCTCCCTCCTCCTCGGAGACCCGTCCCTAATTTCATTGTTCCGAGACATAGCCCTATTGCGATTTCTGCTGTTTTCCTGTCAAAGCTTTTCCTTAGCAGACGGTACAATTCGTGCACCCATTTTCACATGTGAATTTTCCCGGAATGTTATATTTTTGCGTATGAACATGTTTACAGTGAGGGCTGAACTTGCTCTGGAGCCTTTCATAATAACCCTTTAACGGCCGAATTTCATATAATTTTCCCTAAAAATCCGAAAAATTCCCAAGTTTTTTTTTTTTTTCTCTTTTTTCATGATTTCACACTTAAATTAACATACAACACGTTAAGGACCGGCACTGTGCGTTAAAACCCATATTAGACGCCTAACAATTTTCAGTATATGCAACCCGCAACACATACATGCAATACAAAATGTTGCGCAAAATTTGTTTCCTTCCGTAAATAGATAAAGAAAACTACTTTCTATACGTTTTCGAGGTCGCTTATTTCTAATCTGACGTCAGAATAATCTAATTCCACTCAAAAAATCCATTATGGCGCGCAAAAAAAAAAAAAAAGAAAAAAAAATGAAAATGATTAGAAATAAATACAGTAAAACCTCTTTATAACGCGGGTTGAAGGGACCAAGAAAAAAAGCGTTATAACGCGAAAAACGCTAAATCCGATAACTCGATTTAACGCTTTTGGATGTTAAAACGAGGTACTGATATTTTTCTAAAGTCCACTCGCTAAAAAAAAAAAAACTTGAAATAACCAAATTATTGTAATTTATTAAATACACCAAATTAAAAATTTATCAAAATGTAATTGTTTTTGAAAAAATCGGTTAACACAGTTTGGTGCTTTTTCCCTTTTCATCTTGTGCAAAAATATGCAAAAATAATATTTTCTTCGGCTCAGGAGCGTAATAACGAATATATTTTATTCAAGGGACCGAAAAAAACGAGCGTTGTAACGAAGAAAGCGTTAAATAGAGGGAGCGTTATATCCGATAAATTTTACATTGAAAACATAGGAAAATTTCAAGGGACCGAGAAAAATGAGCGTTATTTCGAAAAAAACGTTAAACAGAGGGAGCGTTATAGCAAGGTTTTACTGTAGGCTCTACCATATTGGATTTTAGGTTTTTCAGAATTTTGACTTTAGATTCGGAATCATCGGTTCAAATTACTACTAAAAACATGTCTTTCTAGACTTTCTTTCCTTAGATCATGTAGAAAAATTTTTTTCTCACTTGCACTTTTAAAAAAAAATCTAAATTCAAAGTTGGAAAAATTTCCCAAAAGATCTAAAGTATTACTGGACTTAAGGAAGCTGTAAAATCTAAAATTCCCGAGCAAAAATGTCTCTATTTAATGAAGCAAAAAATAATACAATATGTGTACAATAATTTTCAACTTAAAAAAAAATTTATGCTTCATTTTGATTTTTTTTTCTGCAAATAAAATATCGATCGGAACCGCAATTTTCATCGTTCCACAAAAAAAGTTTTTTTTCGTTCCCCCATAATTCAATGCAATGCTCCTTGTTATCTTTTCTGCTGGGCTCTTTATCTTCCCACCTTGTAAAACTCAAAGAATGTCCAGTTGACATCCAAAACCATGATTTTTCTTCTACTAATTCGTTTCCACTGGTCCAGAAATGAGAGGTGTAATCTAAGTTAAAAAAGAAAAAAAAAATTATATACATATATGCCGATTTTAGGTACAAGATAAAAGATTTTCGAAAAACTCACTGGCGATTCTTAATTGCCTTGCTAAATCGTCAAATTCTTTTTCATTGTTGAAATAAAGGAGATCCATCCCATGAATTTTGCAAAATTGATTCGCTTTAAACCAATTGGCCTGTAGAGAAAAGAGTGAAAAAGGTAAAACGTTTTCTGATGGAAACTGGGGATGACTTTGGGTCTTACCTTAAAATAGGTTTCTATGAAATATGAGTCTTTGTTACTTTCAGCTTTTATTACCTGTGCTGCATTAAAAAAAAAAAAAAAAATTAAAAATTGGAAATTTACATGTAACTGGAATATTTTGTGATATTATTAATTAAATCCCTGTACTTACGATTGGATTGTGCTGACGACTCTGGGCTTGCAGCAACAAGCAGCAGCCAAATTATAAAAAAAGGATCTCGCTTGAAAGCCGCCATCGTCGTCTGAAGTAATTGTTCTTTTTTTGCTCATTTTAAGGAATTTTTAAAGTTAATCGTAAAGGGCAAAAAAGAATAATAGATATAAATATTTGCGATTTGAGACCTCTTAGGCCTTAGGCATAATCGCGATAAAAAAAAAAGCACCATCCATTTATTATTATGTAACAGATAAAATGAAGAATAACGGTAAAAAAGAACCTCAAACGCCATCTGTACGCGATAGCGTGAACTCGGATAATGGTTCAAAGTTCGAACGTTAGATGGCACTAGTGAAGTAAAAATCGTATGGACGTACAAACAAGGAAGAATGAAGGAAAAATGATAATAATAATACTTTGTTTTGTAATTTGTTTAACCGATTTTTCCATTTATAGGAAAAAGAAAATTAATTCAGCAAAAATGATTTTGTTTGTATTTATTTAGCCGAGGAAAATTTTCTTTTCCGCGAAAAGTGGTCTGATTTAATTTGATGATATTATTAATGTAAAATTTTAAATTCTCAGATTTTTGTATTTGCATTTTAACGCTTTTAAGAAAGGCGACCTTCTAACAGAAAGCGTAATACAACAAGAGTTTTATGGAAATATGAGTTTTATGGACCGGTGTTTTAAATGGTCATCAAAATAAATGCATGTTCCATCAAAGTCTTTAACTCAATCGAAAAAAAAAAAAAATAGCTTATTCGAAAGCGAAAATGCCTTCCGACAAAAAATCATTCAAAAAACAATAAAAATATTTCTGTACGTCAGAGCCAAAAGGTTCAATATGCAAATTCAAGATGTCCGCTAAACGTTGTTTATCCATAACAAACGGCCATCTTGAATTTGCATATTGAACTTTTTGGCTCTGACGTACAGATTTTGTCAGGAAACAACATGTCCTTGCTACGAAACATTCCGGTTTCGTTGCAAGACATAACTTGTACAAAACATTTCGCTGTGCCATAGCATTACACACATAGTGAAAACCATAGTGTGCTCAATCGGCCTACGAAAATTCGCCTGACTCGCGCATGACGTCATATGTCAGAATTTTGAAGCCATTTCTTCTGCTTCGGTTTGTTTCTTATACATTGCTCTTATGGCATAGAGCAGAAGAAATCTTTTCAAAAGTCTGACATACTACGTCACAAGTCAGACAATCACGTGGTACATCCTGCGCTTGAGCACACTATGGTTTTCACTGTGATTACACATTTATATCTGCAACGCTCGGATTGACACTGGTTCAGCGTGTTTAACTCATGACGGACAAGTATCAACCTGAAGAGTGGAAATACAACTATGCGATATTTGCATGAAACCACCTTTTGCATAAAACCAAAGCTTTTTTTTTTTCCACGCATGACGTCAACTTTTCTTCACGGCCCTATTTTCTGACGGACAATGAGCATTTATTTTTAATCCCGCTTATTTTGTAGACTTACCATAAATCCAAAACTTTTCAAATGTGTAGTAAATCAACCATTCGTTATGGGAAACCAAAGCATGGCAGAGTCTCGAATTCGTCATATTCAACGTGCCAGGCTCTCGGCGGGTTCGGACCTGCAAACAAAAAGAAGACAAAAGTCTATACTTTGTAATTTGGTACATTGTCTTATACAAAACTATGTAAAATGTTTTACATATCTGTATTATGAATACTCATCATCGTGGTAGCAGGTAAATCGTATTTTTCATTTTAAGGAAAAACGAAGACAAACCTTGAACAAAGAAAAGCAAAAAAAAATCTTTGCAATTTTTCCCTGATGATAGCTTATAGTGATGTTGATACCGATATATCGAAATATCGAAGTCAAACATGTCGATATATCCATGGTAGATATGGTCAATATTGATATTTATAGAGTCGATATATCGAAAGTGTCGATACTTTTTGGCCAATATCAAGTTTAGAGTATCGAGGTTTAAAGTTTAAAAAATAAGCGTCTGCCCGAAAAAATTCTGACAGAATCTGAATTTTTCCAAAAAAATTACAAGCCATCCCGAGAGATCTAAGACACCTTATAATAAGAGAGAGTCTGAATATGATATTATCCGAACTAGATTCCGTCAGGATTCATGCAGAAAAACACTAATCCCGATTAACTTTTTTTCGTTGCTAATATTATATTTTCATAAAGATTATTGGCAGGATTGGATCTATATATTTCGAAAAAGCCACAATGTTTATCGTGTGCTAGGAAATATTAACAAAGATCGCCACTTCGATTTAACTTTTCAACTGATTTTCTTTGTTAATATTTCCTAGCACACGATAAACATTGTGGCTTTTTCGAAATATATAGATCCAATCCCGCCAATAATCTTTATAATAAATTATGGATCGCCAAATTTACAATCAATTATATTTAGAACTACGATATATCGATACAGCGGTATTGAAAATTTTCGATACCGATTTTGTTAAATATCGGATTTTTCAAAAGTATCGACATCTTTAATAGCTTAGCCTTTTTTTTTTCAAGATTAGTTTTCGTTTCTCCGTAAAATGAAAAATACGATTTATCTGCTGCCACGACTGATGCTCACAGTGCTCCTGAAGAAAAATATTATTCGACTAAAATGTCAAAAAAAACTGCTAATGAGGCTTTGTTAGGAAACATGTTAACTACCAAAATCCACTAAAATCAAAATCTTACCTGATTGTCTTCCCCTACCCCCCACAACCCCCCCGGCCCCTCAATTTTTTTTCAATGCTTGTTGCATATCATATGAAAGCCCATTGGAAATGCTTTCAAATGAGACTTTGCAGAGGTTTGTATCTTTTGCCGGGACGGAGATATCAGATATCATCGTTTGAGAGATCTAAAATTAAACACTTAATTTTGGGCTATTGAAACGACGATATCTCCGTCCCTGTAAAAGATATAAACCTCGGCGAGGTCTCATTTTAAAGCATTTCCAATGGGTTTTCATATAATATGTAACAAGCCTTGATATGCAACAAGCCTCGAAAAAAAAATTGAGGGGCCGGGGGGGTTGTCGGGAATAGGGGAAGACAATCAGGTACGATTTTGATTTTAGTGGATTTTGGTAGTTAATATGTTTCCTAACAAAGCCTCATTAGCAGTTTTTTTTGACATTTTAGTCGAATAATATTTTTGTTCAGGACCACTGTGATGCTTACTCTTAAAAGGGAGCAATAAAAAATGGGAAATCCTCCAAGACATCCCGACCTAACTTTAAGACTATTTAAAGACCAGTCGAGGGCTCTAAAATTTCTTTGAAGCAGAGCAATGCCATAGTGATCAAAATTTCTTAAACATTTCAGTTCCTTTTGTGTGACTCCGATGGAACCGACCTCAAAAACGGGCACTTCATCCTTTGAGAAAGGGGCGGATGAAGTCCCTGCGGTTGATAAAGTCGCTGTGGCGGATGAAGTCGCTGTGGCGGATGAAGTCCCTGCGGTTGATAAAGTCGCTGTGGCGGATGAAGTCGCTGTGGCGGATGAAGTCGCTGTGGCGGATGAAGTCCCTGCGGTTGATAAAGTCGCTGTGGCGGATGAAGTCGCTGTGGCGGATGAAGTCGCTGTGGCGGATGAAGTCCCTGCGGTTGATAAAGTCGCTGTGGCGGATGAAGTCCCTGCGGTTGATAAAGTCGCTGTGGCGGATGAATTAATTAATTTTAAACACTCCAATACTTCCTGCTCCTTTCTTAAAGTTTCCACTTTGTTTTTGATGAGATCAAACCATTCGTGGCAATTTACCAAGGTTTTTCTCGTAATAATATTTTTAAGCATTGGATTTTTCATCCACTTGAGACCCTGGTCTAATACTTCATCCACCCGCATTATCTCTGCCATGACACCTTTGGCATCCACTGGCTCAATTCGATTATTCCTAACGCCTCATTCCACAGCAGCAAATGCACGTTTTTACATCTCACGTTTTCCACCAAAACAGAACGATTAAAAATTCGTTTCATTCAAAATCCTAAATCTAGGCCCCTAAAATTTCAAACTTGTTATTTATGTGACAGAAGGTGAAGTTGTGGGGTTTTCGAGGGTGCTGCTTTCGAATCTGGTAACATTTTTTAATCCTCAAGATGGAGGATCCAATATGACGGACGGTCGCCGTTGCATTACTTTTTTTTCATAAAAAAACCGGGGGTTTTTGAGGGCGCCGATTTGAATCTGATAATATTTTTTACCAAATTCAAAATGGCGAATCCAATATGGCGGACGGTTGGCATTGCATTACGTTTTCCTCATAAGTTGAGACCCCTGGGGGGTTTTTGACGGTGCTGATTTGAATCGAATGATATTTTTGCCGAATTCAAAATGGCGAATCCAATATGGCGGAGGATGATACTGCATTACGTTTTCCTCATACACGGAAAAAAAAGTTCGGTTCCTGTTACTAAAGTTCGGTTCCTGTTACTGAAAGTTAAGTTGGGGCTTGTGACATCTAAACATTTGAGTTGACAATACTGAAAATTAGGTAATTATTACTAAACGTTATTAATCATTACGAACTCTTAGTAATAATTACTAAATTTTTTCGGTATTATCTACTCAAATGTTTAGATGTCACAGGTTCAGTAACAGGTACCGAACTTTTTTCTCCGTGTAAGTTGAGACCCCGGGGGTTTTTGAGGATGCTGATTTGAAGCGAATAATATTTTTGCCAAATTCAAAATGGCGAATCCAATATGGCGGATGGTTGACATTGCATTACGTTTTTCTCATAAGTTGAGACCCAGGGGGTTTTCGAGGCTAATAATGCGAGTCTAATAATATTTTTGCCGAATTCAAAATGGCGAATCCAATATGGCGGACCGCCATCCTATCAACAATTTAAACCACGGCCGTATAAACAGGTCCGGAAACTTCCTATGCCGATCATGTCCCGCTTAACTACGCCAAAATTAGTTCTAAAATTGGCCACTGGCGGCGCTGCGATCTAGAGACCAGCAACATGTCTAATGTTTACGTTGGGACTCCCACTGGGACTCTCGTTTCGAACAACAAGAGAAAGTAGCCGCCATCATTGTTTACATTACCAACGACCAATCAAAAAGCGTCTCTCTAACAAGTAGCGCTCACGGTGGTAGAAAGGAGGAACTAATTTTGGCGTAGTTAAGCGGGACATGGTCTCCAATGTATAAGGGATAGGAGTTTCCAGACCTGTTTATACGGCCGTGATTTAAACCTTATTGACTTTATTAGTTTAGTTCGTCATTTTCATAATTTCATAATCAGAGAATTTCTAACTCTTATTGGAAATTTGAATTTGCCTTTCAAAACTGACCGATTTTCCTCCATCACGCCCGTGGTCATACAAAAGGATTTTTACTACTCTTTTTATTTAAGAAATTTTGGAACATGTGTTTTAGCTCAAACCATGTGATTATAACTCATACTCGAGTAAGTTATGCAGACAACATTTTACCTCAATAAAATTCAACTAGTACGTTGAACAGGTTTCCACCTGAATATTTATGCTGGAATTTCCTCCTAGGGGTCAAAGCGTAGGCGTACTAAAAAAAATTCTAATTTTAGCTCCTGTCTTTTGATAAGATAAAATCGAATTTAAAAATTTTTTTTGGCTACTATGTCTGATCATGGGTAAAGAAAAAAAAATTGGTTATTTGGGTAATGTTGGTAATAAACTACAGCCTAACTGTAAGTCCGCGTGCCTTTGAAACCTACATTCGACAACAAAAAAAAATCGTTATCGATTCCCCCAATCTTTTACATAAAAGAAAACGAATGAATGAAGGGGTTTTTTCGTTAAGAAGGGTAGTAGATGTAAACGAAAGCTCGACTCGGTTCTCGCAATTGCTTCGATCGCCGCGCGTTCGAGTTCAAAGCGCAAGCGTATTCGCCAACTAAAGAATCCGTTCGGTAGTTCCGAGTAGCGATCGGGCGAGAAGGTGTCTACGTATTTTCTCGATCATTTTTCCGGTTTATTTTTTTTTCCAAAATAAAATTTAGTTTTTTTTTCCTGTTTAAAAAAAAAAGGCCACGAGGATGAGGCGACCTTTTTTATGAAAGACACCATGTCCAATATTAATTGGATCGATGTATTTGATCCTTTTTCGGTTGATATATGGTCTCGGAAGTGAGGTTTTCTTTTATTTTCAACCCGAAACAGCCGTTTGAATGGAAGAGTACGGAAGTGTAAAGATTCAAGCAAGATGGCTGCTGACCGGCGCGTGACCTCGGCGATTTAAGTTTTCGCTTAAACAATGAAATTGTGAAATTTCGGATATATTGTTTTCGCGATGGGTGACAAACTTATTTTCGTTTGTTTATTTTATTTGTGTAGTGTGGTGGTCGCATCTGATACGGATAATATTTTGGATGACGGGCAACAACCGAAAACGCAGTTTGAAGCTGCTTTTCAAGGTATGTTTTGATTTTGGAAATGTAAATTAGGGTCGGATTACCTGTTAAAACTTGATTTGTAAATTGTTGAGATGGACGTTCAGGTTAAAATTTGAGCAAGGAAAAATATGAAAATTTGGGTTTAAAAAAAAAATTTTTTATAAAGGGAATTGCTTGTAGTTTTTGTCTTTGGCGATCGAAAAAGATTCATCCTGGATGAAACAGCCAGTGGACATTCGCAGAAATTTCAAGGCAATAATTGGAAGAAAATTCCCGGTTATGTAGACAATTTTCACGGTGTGACTGGATGCCAGTACATATCCCTCAGGCTGCATGATATTTCTATGATAGTAAAGAAGTTTGCTGTCTGCGGACAAGTCTGAACTTGAATGCTATCGAGTAGCACGTTAAGAGGTTATTGAAGGTATTCATTGGAAGTTTCTTGTTGCTTGGACACCATCGTTTTTTGGACTGTTAGATCTCAAATACCTAACTTTTCAAAGTTATTTTGATTCGTTCCCGACCATTTTTCCTAAAAAAAAAAAAAATTCCTAATCCATTTTTCCTAAAAATTTCGGTTCTTAAAATTTTTTTTCCAAACCATTTTTTCGCTGATTTTCAATTTTCCTAAAATGAATATTTTTCCTAGTTTTTTAAATCCCAAAAATTTACTAGACAAAGCTGAGAATTTCGGTTTTTCTTTTTTTTTTTTTGTTTCTTTAATAAACCACTATAAAAATACAACTATAAAGTGAACTACTATAAAATTTTAGGAAAATTTTAGGATTTTTCAAATAATTTTAGGAAAATTAAAAATGAGGGGGAAAAATAGTTAGGAAAAGCATTTTAGAAACAAAAATTATTAGGAAAAATGAATTAGGAATTTATTTTTTTCAGGAAAAATAGATTAGGAATTAATTTTTTTTTAGGAAAATGGATTAGGAATTTTTTTTTTTTTTTTTTTTTTTTTTTTTTTTTTTTTTAGGAAAAATGGATTAACATTCATATTTTTTGGAAAAAATGGATTAGGAATTCATTTTTTTTTTAAGAAAAATGGCTTAGCATTCACTTTTTTTAGGAAAAATGGATGACGAATTCTTCTTTTTAGGAAAAATGGATTAAGAATTAATTTTTTAGGATAATGAATTAGGAATTTATTTTTTTGGAAAAAATGGATTAGGAATTTATTTTCTTGGAAAAAATGGATTAGGAATTCATTTCTTTTTTAAGAAAAATGGATTAGCATTCATTTTTTTAGGAAAAATGGATTACGAATTCTTCTTTTTAGGAAAAATGAATTAATGCTGCTTCTCCATTATGGCTCAAAATTAATTTTACAAAATTAATTTTATAAAATTATTGGGAATAATGCTTTTATTTTACTAATCGAACATGAGGATGACTTAAAAAAGAATAAGAAATCTGTAAAAAATAAATATGTTATGAAAAAAGAAAGAAAAAGCGCATAATTTCCGGTAATTTTATAAAATTAATTTTGTAAAATTAATTTAGGACCATAATGGAGAAGCAGCATTAGAATTAATTTTTTAGGATAATGAATTAGGAATTTATTTTTTTGGAAAAAATGGATTAGAATTCATATTTTTTGGGAAAAATGGATTTGGAGTGAATTTGTTCTAGGAAAAATGGATTAGGGAAAATGGGAAATCATTTTTTTTTAGGAAAAATGGTAGGAAATCATTCTGATTGGATAGAATATTATGTCAGAGGAAGCTCAAAACAGTTAGTTTGGCTTTTATCAGATACAAGTTTTAACTTGCTCTATATTGTACAGTCTTGCAATCTTTAAGACAGTCTTTCATCTCATACAAGTTTTGACTTGTGCTGCCTGGAATAAGCTTTGGAAGCTGTCACGTTGAATCACAAAATGTGTTGACTTGTCAAGGACGAGACATTTTCCGATTATTATTATTATTTTTCGCTTTTTGACTCCCTTCTTAGGGGGACACCTTTCCGATGGTGGAGGTCGTAAAACCATTACGACAATTCCAGACATCGTCGACCTGTCGGAACTGGAAAGATTTTATCTCTGAAATAGACCAGAAATATTCTCATTTATTTTTAAAGAGATTTTTAATTAAGCCTACTTCCGATAGAGGGGGAAGACGGTTGCATTTAAGCGTTTGTCCTGACCACACCGTTATCGTGAGATTTTTGGAGTTCTTTTTGGTTTTTTCTTTTGTGCAAGACAAGGTCGCGGTGTTTTTTTTTTGGCGTTATTACACCAGACTGAAAAGGGAAGAAGAAGATGACTACG
Source organism: Liposcelis bostrychophila (assembly GCA_037577465.1). Lineage (NCBI taxonomy): Eukaryota > Metazoa > Arthropoda > Insecta > Psocodea > Liposcelididae > Liposcelis > Liposcelis bostrychophila. The sequence continues at coordinate 12,882,529 of CM075212.1, forward strand.
ATAATCATAGCATCTCTCCCTAAATAATTTTTTATTCTTGCATAGGTTAAACACCATAAATCCAATTATTAGAAAATATGGTTTCACTCCTATGTCATAAGCGAGCACCGGATCAAGCACGAGCACAGGTCTCGAGTGTGAATGTCGAGCGTGCTACGTACTAGCCTACGATGCCCGCTTATTGGAGCTTATTATTATTATTATTATTATTATTATTATTATTATATTGGACTCAAAATTTACAGGCTTATAAAAAAGCCCTATTACAAATTTTGGTTACAAAAAAAAAAAAAAAAAAAAAAAAGAATTATTATATATTATGTCATAGATAATTGTCATAGATTATGACAATTAATAAGGAGGTGATTATTTACCGCCAATTTTAAATTTTTTTTTTTTTTTTTTTTTTTTCAAAAAAAAATTGAAAATGTAATATTAGCTTACTTTGAATTAAAATTTTGCATTCATCCCTTATTCGGATTTGTAGAAAAAAAAGAAGGATTTTCATCGTTCTTTTCTCTCTTAAAATAAATCCTTCGCCTTCTTCTTCCTTTTTTGATTTTTCTCCGACTTAAAAAAGGATCTGAAGAACAGGAAAAAACTTTCGTTCTTGGTGAACTTTCTGCTCTTTGCTAAAAATTCTCACAGATCTTTCAGATAACAGTTAAAGGAAGCTGATAGATCTCATAAACCCAGGAAATTTCGCTTCTTTTTTTTTTTTTTTGTATGTGGATAAAAGCGCGCGGGTTAGTCTTTCCTATCTGTTTTCACGTCTTTATTAACTTAAGTGCACTTTTTTTTCTCTCTTTTCCGCATTCTTTTATCTTCTTTTAACCTTTCGTCTTAAAATTAAAACAAAATCATTAGCTAATCAATTTCGTTTTTTTTTTTTTTTGCTTTTGTGCGAGAGAGAAAAACGTGGGGATTTCCGCAAAATCAATACCTTTTCAATTATTTAAAAACGAACTCACGGGAAGTTTTATTCTTTAGAGTTTTCCCCCCCACACACATTTTATTTAAAGCCCGTCATGTAAGATTGAAAAGTTTCACGTGGGACCTTGTTTAATTTACACCCTACAACCGCAATAAATCGATTTGGGTATAGTCTTAAATTTTCGAAGGATTTTCTAATATGCATGATCGGAAAATATATCTAAAAAAAAAAAAAAAAAAAAAGAACGAAAATAAAAAGATTCCTATTCGGTCATCATTCATGTTTTTCCTTGTTTTTGACGATGGAAACATTCCGGCAGACAGCTCCATGACATGGGAAAGCCATTCAAAAGAGTTATGATTTACGAATCGATATAAGATGAAAAGCATTTGGGGAAAGCATCGGAAATCGATAACGTTTTAGTCAAGTTTGGTGTTTGAGTTTTTTTTTTTTTTTTTTTTTAGAGGAAAAAAAAAATCGCGTTGCGAGATGAATTTCAGGAAAAGCATGATTAAATTGAAAATGATATTTGAGCGCGTAATTACCTTAATTAGTATACGTTCCTATATTTCCTATATGTCAACTTTTGCCGCAATTTGAAAAATAAATATAAATGAGGATAAAATTAATTTCATCACTGATAATCAAAAAATAAAATTTCCCATCTGCTTTAAAAAAATAAAAAAAAAAAAAAAAACTTTAGATTCTCCATGAAAATTAATTGGAAAATTAGGTTATGAGGTGACTTTCAAATCTCAGGTGGTTAGAAATCGCTGGATCGACTTCGGTGTCGACTTGCAATGCTGTAGCTCCAAAATCTAAATGTAATATGCTGGTTAACGTTTGTCAAAGCAAAAAGAGCAAAAAAGTTCTAAAAACAAGTTTTTTTTCATTAAATGTTTGCGGTCGAAAATAAAAGTGTGCATTCCGAATTAAAAACAGATATACCAAGTGGAACAATTGTATGGTTGGGAAACCGAATAAACTTTGCATTGTTTCTAGTCTAGTAGCCAGCGGGAGAGCAGGAGAAACAACCTCCCTCTTTCCCTTGAATTCTGATTTTGATTACCTGGAAATTTTGTTTATTGTATAATTTTCTATGTCTCGCGAAAAATGATTATTTGAAAACCTCCTTACAAATTCCTCTTTTTCTCTTCCTAGTGTGCTGACTGGAAGCTTACTTGTCCCACTCAGCTTTTGATCTGCCCACATCCCTCTTGACCTGCCCCATCGAAAGTCGACTAACCCGTTAGCCCGAGTTTTCCACGAGAAATTTCTAAGTTTTCTGCACCTTTGAAAATTTTTTTAAAGTCAGATAAGATTATCTATGAAAAAAAAAAATATTTGCGTCCGTGTAAGAAAGTTTTGATAAAGTATTTGAGAAAATTCACCATTTTGCATAAGCGGAGGATTTTCTTTTGAGTCAAAGGAAGTTGGATGCCCGTGCAGTTTATGGGAAAACGAGTTTTAAATTGGAGTTTGATAAAGAAAGGAAAATAGCACATTGTGGTTTTACATTCCCCGAGAAAACAAAGCTATGTGGTGGAAAATGAGCAAATGATCCGGACGGTCAATAAATTTATTGGAAATTTACAACGGGGAGCCTTGCTGGGAAAAAAAGAGAATTTATACGAAGAGAGAAAAAGGAATATTTTTAAAGGGATTTTTTTTTTTTTTAATTCCTTTTTTTTTTCCAAAAAGAAAATATCTGGGGCGGCAAATTATAATATATCAGAGATTCTTTGTTAAAACTTTCTTTTATATATTTAACTTGATAGTGCTTTGAAAGTTAAAAGTTTTAGTGCTAAACCGGATATTACTAATGAAAAGAGTTGAAACTTATCAGGAATCTTTCAAAAGTTTGGAGGTTTCCTACTGAAAAACGATTCCTTCGATCTCTCCCCGAAATCTTGTAGTGGGCGTTATTTTCCAAGAAACCGTGGCCATACTAAACCTCTTGCTCCATCCTTTTCGGTATCTCTTGGAATTCCCTCCTTGAACTTTTCACTCTTGACATCATAAGGATACGAACATAACGGCTCATGACTCGAAAAATCCTTGTGCCATTTTTCTTAACCTAAGCCACTTTTTCAGCCGTTTGGTGCGGGATCCATAAAATGACTTCCTGTCGGCTGTATACAGGCATCGAACCGAGGTCTCTTTTTTTGGAAAAGCCCCTATTTTTAACGTGAGTCCCTAAGAGTGCCTATTTTTCTTCGTTTTAATTTTTTGTCTGGATTATTTTATTAAATCGGAAATTTCAAGAAATACTCCATCTTTTCTCAAAATTTATAAAATTTTTCTTGGTTTAAAATTTATTGCAATTCAGTTCAGAAAAAAGTAAGTGGAAATGAAAAAAGACCCGAAAAACTGAGATATGTAATGTTTGAGAAAATTTAAAAAAAATTTAAAACCAAAATGAAAAATGTTTTTGCTCCATAGTGCCTTTGGTCTTATTTTATTTGGAAAAATGTTACATTTGTTTTTAAGTTAGCGCTATGCAGCCTGCTTCGAATGCTATCTTCCGAGCTAAAGAATGGGAAAAATTATTTCAGCCGTGATATCGTTGTCAGGTCGAAATTTCGTTGCGGTTATATCAAGAATCTCGTCGTAACATGACTAAAGAAATGCATGTGACTTCAAACTTCAATTTTCAGGTGAAAATTGTTTCTAAAAAAATGGCTAAAGCTAAATCAAAATTTTGTGAGCCGTCTTGAGCCATTTTGAAGCAAAATTAACCACATAATTCTTGGAGTCCTCCGAACAAAGGTTTCTATGAAATTTCTACCTTTTTCGTGAGGGTTAAAGTGGATCAAAACTGGGTGTAAGTGGGTTAAATCAAGCCTGGACCTGTATAAAAAGTTCGAAAATGAAATGTTTTTGGTCCCTAATTTTTCCAGTTTTGGTCCCTGAAAGGTCCCTAATTTTCCCCATTTTCGTCCCTAAAAGATCCCTAATTTTCACAATTTTGGTCCCCAAAAGGTCCCTAATTTTCCAATGTTGGTCCCTAAAAATCCCCTAATTTTCCCAGTTTTGGTCCCTGAAAATTCCCTAATTTTCCCAATTTTGATCCCCAAAAGGTCCCTAATTTTCCCGGTCTGGTCCCCAAATGGCCCTAATTGTCCCAATTTCGGTCCCTAAAGTCCCTAATTTTTTCGGGCTAGAACGGTCCGATGCCAGCGCATCATAAATTCGCTTTCTTTCAATGTCCTCCGGCTGTCATTTTATCAATTTCCGAAGAAAAACTAATATCTCGATGACATTTTCCAGTAATCATTTGTCAAGGAAGAGTGTGAGAGAGTCAAGAATGTTCCATGGACTCCCCAGATGAAATCTTTTCCCCGACAGCAAAAGCATTTTCCTTGTAGAGGAAGCAAATATTAAATCAAAATCGAATTTTTCCTCCGAATTCCTTTCTTCATTCCTTTCTTTTAACGAAAATTCGATAATTAATTATAAGCCGAAGGAAGACTCTTCACGCGTTCCTCTTTTTTTTTTTTTTAAATACGAGTTGAATAAATTCAAAGTCTTCGTAATTGCTCCCTTGCAATAATGAAGTGCGAAGCTCCAGAGCGGAAAACCTTGATAATTTGTTTTAATTTACCAATAAAAAGATTATAATTAGTAAAAACGCAAAGCGGCGATGTTGATTTTTTTTCTCGGGATTTTAAACTTTTTCCTTTTTTTTTTATACCTGAACGATTTCTTCCACTTCCGATAAAAGCCGAAAAAATTAATGCGATACCTTTTATCGAATCAACAGGCATAAGGGTAATAAAATTTCATTTAAGCTCACTTTGAGATAGAAAAAAAAAAAAAAAAAAAAAAAAAATAAGACAATTTTCTCTTCTTTTTATTTCATTAAGAAGACACACCAGGTTTTCCTTAGTTTTCAAAATTATATTAATGGGGAAACTTTTCTTTCAAAAAAAAAAAAAAAAAATTAAAAGGATTAAGAGTTTATTTTTCGGTATGAAAAAAAAAGCTCTTAGTGGAAATTTTTCTTTTTTTTTTTTTTTCACTTTGAATTTTAAAATGTCATAGAAGCTAAGATGCCCAGGATTTTCGTGGCAGCTTTAAGGGATTGTAAGGAATTATTCCTCCCTTTAAAATCCGATTTGCCCAAAGCCAGATGCAACAGAAACACAACCGGATTAAACATCAATAGCTTTTCTCCTGAAAACACCCAGTCTATAGATAATTAGATTAACTGGTTTCTCCGAAGTCATCCCTTTAGAATATTTAAATTACGGTCAATCTCGATAAAAAAAAAACTTTCTATTTTTTCCCTTTAAAAAAGGAAAATGTCAAATCTTTAATGCAATTTTTTTTTATTTCGTCGAGAATAAATATATATAAAATTTAATTTTAAAAAAAGAGGAGGAAAAAAAAATTTTTTTTTCTTCAAATCTTATTTTTTTTTTATTTGATTTTGACTTAACAGTTCATTATGGTTTTTGAAGCCGTTATTGGATTTTTTTTTTAAAATTAAATGTCGAATTTAATCAATATTGGGAATTAAATCAATGTCGCGTTATCGATTTTATAAAATCACCGACGAGTTTTTTTTTTTTCAACAGTTTAATTTAAAACTTGTAAAACGGAATTCGAGTAATGAAATTGTCCGTTGTGATGTTAATTGATGATTATATCTTTGTGTGTGTTCGAGGGTACCTCGGTTTTGTTTTTCATGTGAAATATGTCAGTGATTTATCGTTTTCAAATTGGTTTGAAATAATACTTTTGTTACGTGTTTATTAGCGTTTAATAAAGCAGATTGGACCGGGTTGAATTTTACTGAAGTGCGGAACACTGATGATTGCGGAAGCAAAAAAAAAAAAAAAGATTCGTTGGATTAGGTTTATAGGCCTGTTCGGTAAAATCAACAAGGAACTCGGGGAAACTTCGCCATGTGTTTCTTTCACACGATGTCTTCACTCTTCGCTTGTTTCTTCTCTTTCCTGTACGTCATGTTACTGTCAGATAATACGGGAATAGAATGCACTGAGTTTTTTGTTCCGGAACTTCTGGAGTGCGTGAAATTGTATTCGATTAAAAGGAAGCTGATTGCTTTAAATATTTTTTGGAAGGGGAAAGTAGACTGAGTAGTTCAGTTTCGGTTTAACTGGAAACCGCAGTGGAAGAGCTCAGATGTGGATGGTGCATTACTGCTGTAGAGGATCGAAAAGGGGCTTTTCCCAATCGAATAATAGTCCCCCGAAGAAATCGCCTCGGATAGTACTAAATAGTGTATTACAAGTCCCTACCATTTTTTCTAAAAAAATAAATTCCTTATCCATTTTTTCTAAAAAAAATAAATAAATTCCTAATCCGCAAAAAGATAAAAGAAATTCCTAATCCGTGTTTCCTAAAAAAATTAATTCCTAATCCGTATGAATTTTAAAATGGATCCTATGACCTACTTATATTTAAATGAATGAGCTTTCTTTTAAGGTCATGAAAACAGATGATATTATATTAATAAATCCTAGGATTAGGAATTTATATTAATAATAATATTAATAAATCCTAGGATTTATTAATATAATTCTTATTAATATAATTCCGCCTTCTGATTGAAATGGATTAAGTATTTCTAATTTTTATATTAATAAATCCTAGGATTTATTAATATAATATCATCTGTTTTCATGACCTTAAAAGGAAGCTCATTCATTCCTAATCCGCTTTTCCTAAAAAAAAAAAAAAAAAAAAAAAAAAAAAAAAAAAAATCCTAATCCGCTTTTTTTTGAAAAAAAATTCCTAATCCTTTTTTCTTGAAAAAAAATTCTTAATCCTTTTTTCTTGAAAAAAATTCCTAATCCTTTTTTCGTGAAGAAAATTCGTAATCCGTTTTTCCTAAAAAAATAAATTCCTAATCCGTTTTTCCTGAAAAGAAAAAATAAATTCCTAATCCGTTTTTCCTGAAAAGAAAAAATAGATTCCTAATCCGTTTTTCCTAAAGAAAATAAATTCCTAATTCGTTTTTCCTAAAAAAATAAATTCTTAATCCATTTTTCTTAGAAATTTTGGTTCCTAAAATTGTTTTCCTAACTATTTTTTTTCTAATTTTTAATTTTCCTAAAATTTGTAGATTCCTAAAATAAAATTTCTTAGAATCCCTAAAATAAAATTTCTTAAAATCCCTAAAAAAAAAATTTCCTAAAATCCATTTACGGATTTAAAAAATTAGGAAAAATATTTATTTTAGGGAATTTTATTTTAGAAGTCAAAGAATTCTAGAAAACTTCATTTTAGAAATCAAAAAATTTTTAAAAAAATTAAAAATTAGGAAAAAAATTTTAGGAACCAAAATTTTTAGGAGAAATGGATTAGGAATTTTTTTTTTTTTAGTAAAAACAGATTAGGAAAAATGGTGGAGAACGGTTTGTCACAATACAAGAACTGAAAAGTGAACTTTTCGTCCCGCCGAAAATCGAAAAAGTTAATTTTCATTAATACAAACCATGCAAGGAGGTGGCTTGCATGTCTCGACTGGTTACGGCCCTAAGAAACTTTCTCGGGAAACCTCACTTCTTTCGGGCAGTAAACTCGGGTCTCGACGTGCAATAAGCCACCCTCTGGTTTGTAAAATACTATTCCGAGGAAAAGAAAATTGCAACCAGAAGACTAATGTTGCCCATCTAACGGGAATAAAAAAGTTGAGATACATTTTTTTAATGCTAATTTTTAAATTTAAGCCTGCGTATTATTCAGTTGACACGTTAGAAGTTCATCATCATTAACATACTAACGGCAAGACGGCTTCAAAGTTTTCTCATTATCCCGTTCGTTAAAATTTATGTATCCTATTAAAAAAACGCATTTTACCAATATGTTTTAAAATAATTGTTTTGCAATGATTTTCGAGATTTACAATGATTCCAATCGCTTTTTAATAATCCGCCGGAGGGGATTTTTCCTCGAATTATTATTCCCGAATAGAAACGATTTCTATTTTCATGCATGATTTAGTTTTGCTGTTGAAAAAAAAAAGAAAAAAATGATTTTAAAAAGCTCTTTAACTACGCGAGATATTTTTTTTCCCCCGTGCGCCCTGCACGTTCCCTATGCATAAGCTGACGAGATTAAGCTTTTTACCTGTAATTTCCTAACGCGCCGAAGTTTTCATGTAAATCCTAATTAGATCCTCCTCTTTATTGCACGAGAAAAAACTTTTTCCTCCACACATTTGTTTTGACGAAAAGTTCAAAAATCCCAAACTTTACATTAAACTTTTATTTTTCCCAAACGGAGGATTCTCATAGAAAACAATTCAGATTTATCTGTGTTGCTTTATACATTTATCAGGGTTAAAAAAAATCCGAAAGAAGTGTTTTTTTTTTTTTCTTTTAAGGAAAAAAGAATCCGAAAACATTTTTAGTTGTTTGTCCCTATGGAACAAACGGCAATTTTTAAGCGGGGAAAAAATCATAAATCGTGATTTAATAAAATTGTGAAATCATTGGAGGAACATATTAATAAGTGCCCAAGAAGGAGGTTTTCATTATTATTTTCCTTTAGGGACGTGAAAAAAAAAAATGTGTAGAGAAATGTTCGGTGGGAAAAATATTAAATAAATATCTTTTTACGGGTTATTGGCAATGACAAAAGGGGCTGAATCCTGGTAATCTGATAGAGATTTGATGCTAAAGGGGTTAGAGTTTTCCTTCGTGGTTCGTTAGATAATCCTGGTAACACCTGATTTAAAGTCTTCCGTCTTCAACTTGTAAAAGGGGAAGTTCTCTGGTTTGCGTGATTATGGCGCCTGGTTGCAAAAAAAAAAAAAAAAAAAAAAAAAAATTGGAAAAATGGGAAGCAGCTCTTTTTTTTTTTTTTTGCAATCAAAATAGAAAGAAGGAAAGCTCAAGGGAATGGATTGGGACAGACTTATGAAGTATAAAAAATATATTAAGGCGGACGGAAAACTTTCCATCTTACTTTTTATTTTATAAGATACCTAAAAATAAGGGGGAAATTTATTATATTTAAAAACAAAATGGGATATGGGAGCATATCCCTACGTAGGACTACGTCTTTGGGGGACTGTTTTAATATTGCTAAATTTAAACAATGAAACGATTTAAAAATTTTAAGTTCCATTTCCCGAGAAAGACCCCATCAAAATTAATTCGGAACGAAAAAACTCATCTAATAAAAATTTTAAGTAATTTTTTTTTTTACTTGATTTTGGTCAAAAAATTCGGATTACTGATAAAAATATAATTTTTTTTCCTGCTACGAAAAAAACCTAAAATTTTTGACGAAAGAGGTCGAAAGTTAAAAAAAAATTAGTCGAAATTTTAAGTCTTTAAAGTTAAAATTTTAATATTAAAACATTGCTTTAGCTCATATTTTGGGCTAAAGGGAAAAGGACAAAATTAAAAAATGTAGTAAACATTTTATTTAAAACTATTTTCTCTTCCCTCGCTTTGCTTCGCGCTTTTGCAAATATTTCTGTCTTTTGGCCAGTAAGACTAACTTTCCATTCAAAAATATTTCGTTTTTCTTCCAAAATTTTTTTCCTCTACAAAGGATGAGGGTCAATAAGGCCGTTTTTTGGGCTAATTTTTTTTTTTCGTGAAATTTGATCCTTGAGTCCTGGTAAATGGTTCCCCAAAAGAATTTTCGATTTCGGTCGTCGGAACCCTTAATATTCGCCTAAAACCATGATATTTTATTAAAGCAAATTTTAAGGATCAGCACAGGAATTAAAAAATTTTATTGCGGCAGGGAAGTACTCCTACCTAAGACCTTTTACGGGTATTTTTTCATGTTCCGAAAAATGTGTAGAACCCCCTTAAAAGCGGCAATTTTAGGTGTTTTTATTTTTTTAAACACCGTTCTTCCAAGGATTTCTCAAAACTGCATACAATATATTATAGCTTGCCCTAAGATAAACCTCACGTAATTTTTCCCGTTTGCGAATCCAATGGAATCCATTTGAAAAATGCATAAGACGCGGTTTTTACGGCCTATTTGAGCTCCCTGGTAGTGAGATCTGAATTTTTTTTTAAAAACATCAATTAGGAGTGACAATTAATCGATTCCAGCCATTATCCCGTTCCATCCATGATCAAGTTATCTTAAAAAAAACTTTAAAAAATTATTAAAAAATCACTTTGCATTTGATGTGTTCCATAACAAGTTTTTGAAAATGAAATGTGAAAAATATAAACAATATATGTATTTTCTTCTATTTTTTGTATTAAATTGTTATTTTAAATGCAAGACATCATTTCTGAAGGGTAAATTAAAAATACCAACTAACTTAATACGATGGATGAAACTACATGGATGGAACGGGATAATGGCTGGAATCGATTAATTGTCACTCCTAATTGATGTTTTTAAAAAAAAATTCAGATCTGACTACCAGGGAGCTCAAATAGGCCGTAAAAACCGCGTCTTATGCATTTTTCAAATGGATTCCATTGGATTCGCAAACGGGAAAAATTACGTGAGGTTCATCTTAGGGCAAGCTATAACATATTGTATGCAGTTTTGAGAAATCCTTGGAAGAACGGTGTTTAAAAAAATAAAAACACCTAAAATTGCCGCTTTTAAGGGGGTTCTACACATTTTTCGGAACATGAAAAAATACCCGTAAAAGGTCTTAGGTAGGAGTACTTCCCTGCCGCAATAAAATTTTTTAATTCCTATGCTGATCCTTAAAATTTGCTTTAATAAAATATCATGGTTTTAGGCGAATATTAAGGTTCCGACGACCGAAATCGAAAATTCTTTTGGGGAACCATTTACCAGGACTCAAGGATCAAATTTCACGAAAAAAAAAAAAAAATTAGCCCAAAAAACGGCCTTATTGACCCTCATCCTTTTTTTTCAGAAAAAATTTTCTTAAAAAAAAAAAATTTCACATTTTTTACACCCAAAATATTTTTTCTGCTGAAAAAAAAATTTTTTTTTTCTTTTCCCCAAAACTATTTTTCTCTACAATTTTTTTTTCAGAAAGAATCTTCTTTAAAAAATCCACATTTTATACATAAGAATTATTTTTTCTGTGGGAAAAAAATACTTTCATAGGGTCAAGTGGGGGAAAAAACGGCCATTGAAAATTTGAGGTAAAAAAAAGACAGTTGAATATTGGATTAATGACAGATCTTTAAAGTTCCGAAAAATTCATGATAATAGTTTGAAGCTTATATTTCGCTATGTCGTTAAGAAATTTTCATTTCCTCCTATATTTTTAGGTAAAAAAAAATTATTTCTTAAACATTCGGCTTTGTTTTGAAAAAGCAATTGTTGACACTTGTTTTAAAATTACATTTTATTCGAAAAAAAAACAAAACAGGTGAAAATATTACGGAACATAAATAAACAATAATGACTGAGGAATCATTATGTGGTTCGAAATTTACAAATAACTGATTTTAGCACGAGTTATATAGCTTTAAAGTTGTGGGGTAAAAACGAGACACCATCGCGGGTAAAAAAAAGCCATTCGATATATGGCACTTTGCATGTTCGGAAAAAATTGACGCCATATTGAGTGCAATGTTTTGGTTTTGTGAAAATTGTGAAAGATGACGAAAAAAGTGCTTTTGGGAAAGGTAAACGCTTTATTAGGGCAAAATATCATTTCATAGTAATATTATCTTGCCTTGCACCGCGAAAAAAATTTTCTAAAACTCGATGTGGTGTTAATTTCGCGGGTGTCACGTTATTACCTCATGTTTGGCTCGTTTTTGCCCCACTTTGCGGGTAAAAAAAAGGCAGCATTTTTCGGAGATTTTGACCATATTTGGTTAAACAGACGCATATTTGCTTTTGAAACATAAGCTAGATATAAAATTAGAACTTTGTACCGGAAAAAATTTTTTTTTAAAACATTAATTTGCTACGTTATTCATAATTTTCAAAAATTGGCATTTTTTTCCCCCACTTGACCCTACGAAAAAAATATTTCGGATGTAGAAAATGTGGATTTTTTTAAGCAAATTTTCTTTAAGTGAAACGTTTGACCCAAGGAATTTGGTAAAGAAACCTTTTCTCCCTGGGAATTTTTCAAAGAAAGGTTCTAAATTTAGGCCATTTTTATGGAAAACATTCAGGATTGCGCTAAAACCAATAAAAATATTAAGCTAAAATAAAAAACGATCGAGGAAATATTTTTTTTCGGACATAGCGACTCATTTTCTTTCACGCGAAAAATTTTAAGAAAAAAAATGGAGCCTTTAAAAAATTTTTTTTATGCACATTGCTTACGGACAAACCCCAAATGCCTTTAATATAAATTTCTAAGTTCTTGTTTTTTTCATGTATAGTTGTTACAATAAGACCAAAGAATCCATTGATTCTACGGAATCCCTAGTGATTTCCTGAAATCAGTGAAAAGTCAATGAATCCGTGTAATTTTTAAAAAAAAATTCATGATCTCACTTGTGATTCCATGAAATCACTAAATTGTCAGTGAAATCATGTAATAAAATTAATAAATTGAAGAGATTCTGGAATCACTTGCTAAATTTTTAAATTTGTCAATCAGCGACTTTATAAAATTCATGAAAAATTTTTAAACAGAATAATAATATTGGAAAAAAATTAAATGTCTTGAATGAAATTACTGAGCGGGGAACTAGCACAAAAGAGGACACGAGCTCATGACGATTTGAAAATACTTTAAGTCACTAATTTACAAATTTAAAAATTTAGCAAGTGATTCCATGAAACAACTAGTCCATTCACATAGAATCACTGGGGAAACCATAGAATTTTGAAATTTAATAATTTCATTTCATGATTTCACTAAAACCTTAGTGGTTTCATAGAATCACTAAGGAAATATCATGAAATATTTAGATGATTGTATGAATTCACTAAAATTGCAGTGATTCCAAGAAATCGCTAAGTGACTCCATGGAATCACTGGATTCTATACTGCCCATGTAAGCGAAAATAGCGTATCTTACTTTCCGGAATTGATTGTTTGTTTACATAAGTTAAAAATACGACAGACGTGCCAACTCCGAAAATGAAGATACGCTATTTTCGCTTACATGGGCAGTATAGTTTCACTGTTTGCAACATAAATGCATTTTTTACGTATGTCTAATTTTTAGTATCATTTTACATAATTTTTATATTATTTATGCTTCTCTTTTTCGTACGGGGACAAACCAAATCCGAGAATGAAGCAAAAAATTTCTGGGTGAGTGGGAACTGTGAATCAAACTTAAGCTCAAAATGCAGAACCCGAATCGGCATGAAAATACCTACAGAACGATACAGACACCATGCAGACCGTCTATTATTTTCGAAAATCTGATACCTAAAAATAGAGAGAGAAATATGAATCGCATGTCGAAATTTCATAAAAAACTTAGTACAGGAAAATAATGGCCACTCGAAGGTCAAGCAACACAACGCAGGATGCAGTCAAATGGAAGAACAAAAGCATTTTCCGTTTTCACTGTAAGCAACAATACAAAAGAGCCGTCGTTATCAATAGGAAATGAAAACAGTGAATTGAGTTTATTGGATTGCTGTCATTTCTACTGACTAGGTCAACCCTCTTCCATTCTAATATTGTCTGCTGAAATTCATTCTGAAAACTGCCCCGGAATTTTTTTTTTTTTTTTATTATTTCTCTTTATTATTTTCGTATCGGAGAAATAAAAAATGGGATGCTGCTTTTGACAAAATTAGTCCTCTGAGCTGGTAGAGCCGGGGTTGTCAAAGGACCGAATATCGCAGTGTAATTCTGTGTTAATAAGACGGGAAATATGCAAACTAATTTGCATGGGAGCCTCGTGGGGGAATTGGCATTGCTAGTTTCACTGCCATATTGTTCTTGATTCGCCTCACGGTCAAGTTAGTAACTAAATTTCAAACCCTCTTTCATTTATTACTCTCTATTCAGCTTTCGAAATAAAATTTTCATTCGGCTTTTGCAAATACTTGTGTGTTGGTTATGGTTGGGTAAACCCCATAAGGAAGGAGCTTTTTATCTTTTCGTAAAAAAAAAAAATTCAGGATCGATTGATCAATTACAGGAAACGACTCGAAACGATTTGACGGATGCTCTTGACTTTCGACTTTTCCCGCCATACCCTCCTTTTGTTCCGACGTTTTTTGACAGATCGTTTTTACAAAATTTACAACTGTTTGAAACAAGAGGAAAAATTTCAGGTATCCTATACATATATAGTTAAAATTCTCGTATATGTTTACTCAAGATTGTTAAAGTCTAGGAAATATTCACCGAAAAGCTACGGTTTTCGCGGTTTATGAAAGAGCCTCAAGTCAAGCATAAACTAACAAAGCTATTGTGTGTTCACATTCGTATACTTTTTATTGCTGGGGTAACCGAAAATACCTTTTCAAAGGATTTGCTTTGGCATTTAGAGATGAAAAGCATTCGGAGATTGAGGGCAAGAGCAAACAGAAATATTTGACCGAAAGTGCGAAGAGCGCGGAGTAAGCGATTGAAGCACTTGCATTTTTTTTTTTTGCCGTAGGACTATGTCATAGGGCAAGGTCCTATGGAAGTCCGTTGTGGGTGTGTGGGTCTGTTCGCACCAAAAATTTAAATTTAATTTTTATATTTAAATTTTAACTTTGAAAATTTTAAATAATATTTTGACTATTTTTTTTAACTTTTGGCCTTCTTTAATAGCAAAATTAGACGACATAAACAAAAGCAAGGACTTTGAAAATTTCTTGAAATTGTATTTGACTTTTTTTAAAATATTTTTTTTTTTTAATAAATTGACTATATTACAGTGAAACCGTAGAATCCGGTGGTTCCATAGAGTCACCGAAACGTCAGTGAATCCCTATAATTATTAAAAAATGTCATGATCTCACTATGTCTTTCGGAAAACAGAGTTAAATAACTTCTCTTCAAAAAAGTATACTTAGACTTATCATTTCCACCTTTCAATTAAGTGTAAGTCATATCGAGAACATTTCATACTCTTGGGTGTAAGCCTCGGTAGCTCAGTTGGTTAGAGCGCTGTCCGCGTATAGGACTTCAAGGCGTGTCCATGGCCTTCGTGGGTTCGAGTCCCACTCGAGGTGTGATTTTTTCTCGATATTTATAAAGTATTGTCAAATAATTCATGGCGTAATGCATGAGTTTTTTCGCGATTTGACTAATTTCCGGGGCTTTTCTTAAAACGGGTTCTTTTCCCTCCAAAAAAATTGAACTTATTTAATGGATCTTGTATACCCTAAAAATTAAAAATGATCTCACTAGTAATTTTATGGAATCACTAAATTGTCAGTGAAATCATGTAATAAAATTTATAAATTAAATTACATAAAATTAGTAAATTAAATTAATAAATTAAGAAATTCAATGGTTTTCCTAGTGATTCCATGGATACACTAGTTGTTTCATGGTCATCGTTTCTAGTGATTTCATAGAATCACGGCTCTTGGAAAAAAATAGTTAATGAATCCATGGAACCACTAGGGAAACCACAGAATTTTGAAATTGAATAATATCATGATTCCACTAAAACCTTAAAGATTTCATAGAATCACTAGGAAAATCATAAACTATATTTCGATGATTCTATGAATTCACTAAAATGGCAGTGATTCCATGAAATCGCTAACGGATTCCATGGAGTCACTAGATTCTATGGTTTCAATGTAACACATAATTTTTTTTTAAATCGTAAGGCACGAAATTTTGCAAATGTGTCATTATATTCAATTATATTGTCAAATTAGTCAATATTTTCCATTGCATAAACTTTGGAAAAATTATGCATGTCCAGATTTTTGTATAAACGAAACAAAAGTGATACATTTTTTTATATACATTTTTTGCGTTTATTTTGAAACAATTGTATACATCTTTTAATCACTTTTCCGTACTGGTGGATTAAGACTACCATTCTAATCTTCTTGGTTTATTTCGATGCGCCGGAGGTTGACTGTCGTAGCTCCATCATGAACCTGATTGGAGATCGTTTGTTTTACTTGCTTTTAAATATCACGTGACTAGACACGTTTACCCGTTCATATTTGCTGAAACTTGTGGTCACATGATTTTGAGCAACAATCAAAACAAACTATCTCCAGTCAGAATTATGATAGAGACACATCAGTTTAGCTCCCCGACGCACGGATTTGGTTGTTGTTGTTGTTGTTGTTGCCCGTGTCCGTGTTCTGATACTCATCAATGTTTTAAAATTCTTTAGAATTCCTTAGTTTGATGTTAGTCAGGCAAAGCTCTTTAGAAACCCGTAAACCGTTACAGAATTCTTATGCAATCCGCAAGAATCCGAAAATATTTTACCCCCCTTGATTTTTTATTTATCTAGGCACTCTCTACCTGCTTTTCGACGATCAATCCCGCATGAATGACGTAACATCCACTTTCTAAATATTTTCTTTTTCCCCCGACCGCAAATGGACTTTCACCTAAAAACCGAGTACCTCTTTTTATGTAAACCTCGTAAATTTTAACAGATTAAAAAATACCTCAAGCATCTGGATTGCTTCACAGCTTAATGCGAAATTCAATGAGTAATTTTATTCGTCCATTCCGGACTAAAACCGGAGATTGACGGCAAAAGGTTGCGTTGAAATATTCATGAACTTAAAGGGAGGGAAAGTCGAGAGCATGAGAGACAGCGAGTGAGAGAGGGGAGGATAATGAGAGTAACCCTGTGTGTTGTTTATCTTACTCACTCTTCTGTTATCTTCCTCTTCATTTTCCAGGTTTCAGACTGGATAATTACCGAAGCCAAGAGTCATAAAAAAAATTTAAAAAAATGTGAGGAGGGAAAAAAAAAAATATATGCAATATGTCGCCCGTAACTCATAAATTCAAAGCATACTGTTTACATGAATGTAAATAAGCTTCATAGATGATAACATTAAACCGTCGTGTCTAGTTTTCCTTTATTCTTTAAATCGGATCAGCTTTAAATGGTTTCGCAGGAGAATCTTTTTTTTTTTTTTTTTTAAATACAAATTCTTTTTTTTCGCGGGAATAATTCTTTTTTTAACAATAAATAATCGGATACACGAAAAAAAAAGGTAAATTCGTTGCCCGTTAAGCAAGTGGAAATTGCGGTGAAATGAAAAATAAATAAAAGGAAAAAAAAGGGAAAATAAGGAAAATAAAGACGTGAAAACTTTTTGACCCATTATTATATCCCTGAATTTTGCACAAAATAAATATTTAACAACCTTTCACTCGTACTGAGCCGATATAAAAAAAAAGGATTATCCCATAACATATATATCATAAGTGAATGGTGTCTTTCCCGGACCATGACCTTTGACCTGTGAGTTCTGGAAAAAAAAAATATTAATCCAGTAGAAATAATCCTTTTTGCTTTTCCTCTTTTTTTAAAAATTTTCTTCAGGAATAAATTGTGCTGAAAAACCTTTTCGTATTTCCCTTTTTTTTTAAAAAATACAATACAGTTTTTTTTTCACTATTCGAAAAGTTTCGAATTTTTTTTTTTTTTCCTTTTAATTTGGAAAATAATTTTAGGACAAAAGAAGGATCATGGTTGCTTATCTCACGAGATTAACTTGTTTCTTTTGTGAAGGGGGACCGAAAACTCGTTTAGTACATGGAATGGAAGAAAAAAAAGGTGATTGCGAAAAAAAAAAAAAAAAAAAAAAAAAAAAAAAAAGGTTTTAACGAAATAGGGAGTCCTTGTTCTTAATGATTCCATTTGCATAATATTGTAATTAAGTTAATGCCTCTATAGTAAAATTTTCAAAAACATACTTTTAGACTTTTTCTTTCATATGTTCAGGATTAATGTTTTTCTTCGGGAAAAAAAGCGGATAGTGTTCAATTTTTTTTTTTTTTTTTTTTACATTTTCTGCCAAAGGCGATCAAAGACCGGCAGAACGTGGGAAGCTAATGTTTAAGAGAAGGATTTTTACCAAGTCTCTGTATCAAGAAAAGGAGTTTTTTTTTGCCAAAAATGATTTACAATAGTTCTGGAATTTTTTCAAAAATGTAAAGAAAAGTTTGTGCCATTTAAATATTTATGCGAAATATCTGAGTTTTGGAGCAAAGCCCTGAAATTTTTGTGAATAATTATACGTGATTATCGGAAAATATTTGGCGCGGTTTGGCTAAAGCCGGAAAACATTTTTAAGATGAAATAGAATCCTGTTCGTAGGGGTTTTCGGTGTCGCTGATTTCAAGTCCGAGGTCCAAATGGTAAAATTCAATATGGACGATCCAATATGGCGGTTCGAATCTGGATAGTTACTTTTTTTTTTTAAATTTTTGAGCCTGTTCGATTTATTATGCATAAGATAAGCATAAGGCAAAATGTTTTTAAAAAAATTGGTCAGAAGTGTTAGGTTTTTTAAATTTTTGGCATATTTTAGTCGGTTTTTTTTTGTAAAATAAAACCAAGTAGAGATCTTTGTCCCGAATTAAATATTGTAATGAAGATAAAATGGAAAAGAAACCGTCCGCCATTTTTAATTTTGCTTTTAGCAAAATTTTGGCTTCATTTTCGAAATCAACCATTTAATTATGATTTGGTTTTTCGTTCGTTTAAGTACTTAAGTTCACGTAGTAAATATATTTTCAATTAATTATCTTTAGTTATTTGCCAAATTATTTAGTTATTTAGTTATTTGACAAATTACGCTGTTCTAGACTTCTAGAAAATTGCAGATGTGCGAAATTGAAAAAAAAAAAAAAAATGAGTGACGAAATGTGAATACTTTTTTCTTTTGTCTCCCCAAAACGAGTTATCACACATCCCGGAATGTCATAACCGTTTTCGCTAATACGGCACAGAAAGCAAGAGCGATATCTACTTGTTTATACGAAAAACAAAGATTAGAAAAAAAAAAAGATTCCCGCTTCGTTAAATTTATTATTATATTACCTTTCGAACGGCTGCCGTCCTGCAATACGCGAACTAAATACGTTCGCGTATTGCAGGACGGCAGCCGTAGAAGTTTACACTTCTTGTCCTTAGTGTCCCCTATTCATATACCAAATTTGGGATCCATCGGGCTCAAATTGCGTGTCCAATCGAAGCATGAAAAAATGAGGACAAACGGACGGACGGAATTTGTGTCGCAGGTCATTTTCTAAAATATCGCCAATTATTTTTTTATTCCTAAGAGGCTCGACGATGCTGGCGAAAAATTTTTCTTGATCAAAATCACTTGGTTTAGGTTTTTGTGTTGCATCTGACGGTTTAACACATCTTTTTCCGTGATCTTTATAAAAGTACGATTTATTCATCCTGCTTTTGCACAAGGCACAGGTTACGTATTTTGCAAAGTCTACGGACTTACTGTCCTTCCAACACTGAATGGCTTTTCTTCCATTTAATAATTCCAATGGGTTTTTCTTTTCTTCGCCTTTGTTGATTAATATCCTCATCTGTTGCCTTTTCTCCTTCCCATCTTGAATTTTCAATATCTTTTTAACCAAGTCTTCATCTCCATGAACCTTGTAATAATGCTCCGAGATTCTGGGTTTGACTATTGGGCAGTAGAAACAGTGTCTGGCTTTGTGGCGATCAGTTTCTTTTGTTTTCCTTTCCTTTTTTTTATTTATCAATATTCTCATCTGTTGTCTTTTCTCTTTTCCATTTTGAATTTTTAATATCTTTTTAGCTAAGTTTTCATCTCCATGAACTTAGTAATAATGCGCGAAAAACGCATTATTACAAAGTTATGCAGAAGGTATGTAAAAGTTTAGCACAATAAACGCGAAAAATTTGTATAAAAATTGCAATTACTTTTGTTTAAAATTTATACAAAAATTTGGACATGCATCGTTTTTGCATTAATGCATAAAATTTTTTTCAACTGTTAACCACGAAATTTTAGAAATGTTATGTTCATTTAATTTTTCCGCTTTTTTTAGCGAAATCATTTTTTTTATTAAAAAAAATTAAAAAATTTAAATTAATAAGTTAAAAAATTATTTTTTAATTTAATTTTTTTTTTTTTTTTTTTTTATACATAATTTATAGATTTTTTATGTATGTATAATTCCGCCGTGTTAAGCGAATAGAGCCTATGTCCATTAAAAAAAAATGATCCGTGTCAATGGATTCCTTGAAATATCGTCTGTATTTACATTCGCTTATTTTTAAGATATTTTCACGTTAGTAATCGTTTTTTATAAGTAAAATATGTTTTTGAAAAAAATTCGAAAGCTTTTATCCATTAAAAATGAATGGAAACAAAATATTTGTTTACATTTTTCATTTGGTTTTTCTCGCCATTTTTTTTGAATTTACAAAAAATGCACATACGCCCTATTCGCTTGACACGGAAAAATTTTTTGCAAAATTTATACACGACTTTTGTCGAATTTATGCATCTCTTTTTTTCTACGGGGGCTTGCAGATTTTCAAAATGACGAAAAAGAAAAATTACTTGATAAAATTTTAAAATATTTGAACAGTACTTATTGCCTCTAAATGATAATTCGAAATCAAACAAGAAATAAATCGTGAAAAAGATTGCGGCTCTGTATAAACCAAAGAAAAAGTGATAATTCAAACGAAATGAAATTATTATCGATTACCTTTTGTAGCTCTTTGGGATTAAGCCGAGTTGATAATCATAATCCCAAGTTTATTAATGAATTTTTTTTCTCCCTCCAAACTTAGAAAAAAGAAAATTATTACTTAAGATTTTTACTTCTTCTCGGTAAATTTAATGTTTAAGTTGTCTTCATTTCAGCCACTTTGTTTGCCTACTTTATCATTTAAGGTGACGCTATTTGACTCTCATTTTTATGGAAAAAGGTTAAAAAAAAAAAAAAAAAAAAATGTTGACGCAGCTGTTTGCATAGTCCAGACCGTATATCATCGTTTTGCTTTATATTTTCTGACATCTTTACGATTCATTCATAAACTGCTGTAGTGACACTGATTTATCATTTTAATGGCAAAATGAAAAAAAAAAAAAAAAAAAAAAAAAAAAAAATAAATAAATAGGAAAAAAAGGAAAACTATCTCTTACACGTGCGAAAGTTCAAATTAAAATATGCGGATTTTTTTGTTTATCTCTTTTTTCCACTCCCCCCCTCTTTTCAAAACTTGAAGGATTGTAAGAGGAATTGCGTGTTTGGTGAAGAAGTTTCCGGTAGCCGCCAGCGATCAATTTCGATCGAAATCACGGAAGGGGCATCCCCTCGTTTTCGGGCATCTTCAAAGGGAGAAAAATTGCCCTAAAGCACTTTTTAAACAGTTTTGGGATGGCCGCTATTAATAGGTTTTTCTTGTAGAAACGTAAAAATCCTTTTACACGAAAAGTGGGGAAATTTCTTTCGAATATTTCACTTTCTCAAAAAATGAAACGATTTTCCAGCTTACGAAATACTCCCTCTGTCCCAAAATACTTTGTGTGTTTCTCATTTTTATTTCCCATTTCGCAAGCTTTTGATTTTTGCCGGAACTGTTTGTACCACTTTACCCACCCACCCAAGCACTATTTCACACCACCCCCCCATCCCCCCCAGGGGTCCCCCCCTTTGGGAAATAAATTACCGAAAAAATGGAAAAAATTAAAAATTTCTATTATTTTCGCCCCGTTTCAGAAACGAAAGCGAAAAATTTGAAAGTGGTCGGAAATGAGAGAGTACATTACCCTAAACAAGAATCCCCCATGAGAAATTTTTTTTCATTTGTCGCAACCCCCCAAAAAAATTAACTATGTCGAGGGTCCGACCAAGGGGGCGAATTTTTAAATCTCGATTAGACGGTCGCGAAACGTTTGTTACGGGGGTTTTTTAGGTCGCTGATTTCGATTCTGAGGTCCGTTTTTAAAAATTCAAGATGGCGGATCCAATATGGCGGACGTTTTCTTAATAAATCGATTGTTTTTCACTAAAACACGTAATCGGGGGGTTATTGAGGCCGCTGATTTCAATTCTGAAATCGGTTTTTGAAAATTCAAGATGGCGGAACCAATATGGCCGACCTTTTTTCAAAAATTCGACTTTCTTTCACATAAGCACGTAATCGGGGGGTTATTGAGGACGCTGATTTTGATTTTGAGGTCGGTTTTTTAAAATTCAAGATGGCGAATCCAATATGGCTGACCTTTTTTCAAAAATTCGATTTTTTTCCCACATAAACACTTGTCCGGGGGGTTATTAGGGACGCTGATTCCGAATCTGAGGTTAGTTTTTACAATAGTTCAAGATGGCGGATCCAATATGGCGGACGACTCCAAAAAAAATTTTTTTTAATTCAGTCAAATTCATGATTGGGGGTTATCGGTGAACGTCCGCCATATTGCACCCGTCATCTTAAATTTTTAAAAACGGACCTTAGAATCGAAATCAGCGTCCCTAATAACCCCCCGGACAAGTGTTTATGTGGGAAAAAAATCGAATTTTTGAAAAAAGGTCAGCCATATTGGATTCGCCATCTTGAATTTTAAAAAACCGACCTCAAAATCAAAATCAGCGTCCTCAATAACCCCCCGATTACGTGCTTATGTGAAAGAAAGTCGAATTTTTGAAAAAAGGTCGGCCATATTGGTTCCGCCATCTTGAATTTTCAAAAACCGATTTCAGAATTGAAATCAGCGGCCTCAATAACCCCCCGATTACGTGTTTTAGTGAAAAACAATCGATTTATTAAGAAAACGTCCGCCATATTGGATCCGCCATCTTGAATTTTTAAAAACGGACTTCAGAATCGAAATCAGCGACCTAAAAAACCCCCGTAACAAACGTTTCGCGACCGTCTAATCGAGATTTAAAAATTCGCCCCCTTGGTCATAGACCAAGTTAATTTTTACGACATAGTTAATTTTTTTGGGGGGTTGCGACAAATGCAAAAAATTTTCTCATGGGGGATTCTTGTTTAGGGTAATGTACTCTCCCATTTCCGACCACTTTCAAATTTTTCGCTTTCGTTTCTGAAACGGGGCGAAAATAATAGAAATTTTTAATTTTTTCCATTTTTTCGGTAATTTATTTCCCAAAGGGGGGGACCCCTGGGGGGGATGGGGGGGTGGTGTGAAATAGTGTTTGGGTGGGTGGGTAAAGTGGTACAAACAGTTCCGGCAAAAATCAAAAGCTTGCGAAATGGGAAATAAAAATGAGAAACACACAAAGTATTTTGGGACAGAGGGAGTAATACGTATATTTCTGACAATCCAAAGAATCAAATTCCATGAAAAAAAAAAAAATTGCCAAGTGAAAAGTATGTTTGTATCAAATATGCTGCCTCGAGGAAAATGTTCCTCTTATTTTTTTTTTTTACTTTTTTCCCTCTTTTCGTTGAAAACGAAACAAGCTGAGCTTATTCATTTTTAACGTCCCAATGAAATCGAGAAATAAATAAATAATCAGGAGTCTGATCCGATTTCACTTTGCTTTTAGACAGACAGCCTATTTTCAATACGAAATCATTCTTTTGTTGTTTTTTACATTTTTGGAAAATGGTTTTTTCCATTTCGATTTATGAATTGTTTTGTGGCGGAAAAATGGTTGTTTTTCGCATGTGAAAGGCATTTAACTAGGAAAAAAAGTGATGGTTTTTAGAATTTTTAGGAGTAATCGAACTTTCGAAGAAACTCCAAGAAAAAGTGCGTTATAAAATTTTATAACTCTATAACGCTTTGGTCGATTATAATAAAACTATATGACCATTTATAAATTTTTATAATTAAAGTTTTTAACTGAGCACTATATTTGGCATATGGGGACTTTACAGGCTCTTTTTTAAACATTTTTCATGAGGAAAAAAAGGGGGAAAAAATTACAATGTTTTGGAGTATAACCCGAACCTTGTGGTCGGCTTACCAGAAATAAGCAGCCATTTTTCCAAATGGCTGTTTATTTCTTGTATTTTTAATTTGACGAAAGCTCAAAAAAAAAAAAAATAAAAATAAAAAATAAAAAATAAAATAAAATAAAATAAAATAAAATAAAATAAAAATAAAAACAAATATAGAAAAATTCTGGAAGCGTTAGAAGAAAATAAAAAAGCTTTAAAAAAACAGAAAACAATTTTTGTTATAAAATTTTATAACGAATTATAAATAGATGTCTTTTTTGGCGGGTTATAAAATTTTATAACGAAGTTTAAGTTTTTAATAACTCAAATTTATAACAAACTTTTTTTTGGGACCTCAAAATCTACTGAAAAAGTCTGTGCAATTGACTTATCTCCAAAATATGAAATATGATTCGACGTAAATATCATGTTTACTAGAGTGGATCGAAAATCAAAAATTTTGGAATTTTAAAATGCCTAAAAGCGCAATCGCTAGGGCTTACCATTTGTAAAATTTTTTTTAACGGCGTCTTGGTGGGACGCATGAGGGACAAAGTTTTGGAAAATCCCGTAAGAGATGAAAATTCGACTTTTAAATTTTTGTGAAAAGAAGCACAGTTTCCTATCGGATTTTCAACGTAGATTTTGAAAATGAAATTTGTTTGCATCTAGCTTTTTCTGTGGCTGTGGTGGCTGTGGTGGCCCGTAGCCTAGTTCATAGCGCGCTCGACTCTCAATCATGAGATGCGACGCGTCGTGCTTCTATCCTAGTTCACAGCTAGGAATTTTTCTCAGGTCAAAACTAGTGCGCTAGTCAGAAAATCAAGGGTCACCACCCCTCGGAAGGCAATGGCAAACCACCGAGCGGTAACTGCCTAGTAAAATCTCTCAAAAATAGCCGTTCGGAACCGGCGTTAAACTGTAGGTCCCATATGCCTGTGAGCGCACGCACAGGTGTATGTGAGAGATCACCACGCTCGTATCGAGTAAAGGACTAAAAAGAAGAAGCTTTTTCTGTCCTTGAGATACAGGCCAAGTTCGCCCTAAAAATGTCAAAACTCTTAAAATTTGAATATTTTTATCATACTTTTTACAATAACTCAGGAACAAAAATAACCAGACGCAAACCGACTTCATTTTCGAAACCTGCGTTAAAAATCCGATAGGAAACAGCACTTTTTTCACAAAAATCTAAAAGTCAAATTTTCATCCGTTATGTTTTCCAAAACTTTGATCCTCTTGCGCACCCTCAAGACGCCGTTTAAAAAAAATTTCGGAAAGGGACAAAATTTTGCAAATTATAAGCCACAGCGATTGCGCTATGAGGCAATTTGAAAATCCAAAATTTTGATTTTCGGCCATTTTTGATTACCTTCTCTTTTTGTAAATTTGAAATCATTTCACTAGCTCGTAGTCACATGATTAAAAAAAAAAAAAAAACAGTCAAATCGTGCTGTCTCCGGCACACGGAATTACTCATCGTCAGAGGCTTGATGACCGATTTAATTTCATTGATGAAATCGAACCGAATAAAAATAAAAATTTACCGGCTCCACTAATGAAATATAAATATTTTCCGACATCAAAATTTCCGAATTCCTTTTATTTTAACTTCCCAGTGTCAAGTGCGTCTCATTTCCATTTAATATTCTGAGAAATATTGAAACGTATACAAGGCATTTAGACCGGCTAATGACTATTAATGATCATTCCTCAGAATAATGAAAATGCTATTTCCAACACAATTCGGGGTTGAATATCCGATTTTCCTTGTAATTAATGGTAATATAGCCGAGAGAAATCTTTACTATTTGCAAACTTCGCCATACAAAAGCGACGAGGAAAATTTAAAATTAAGAAACTTTTTCGGGGAAAAAAGGAAGTGTTTCCTTGATTCTCGTGTTCGGGAGTACTTTTTTTTTTTTTTTTTTTTTTTTGAAGTCCTTAATTCTACGCGGGGCTCTTTCATTTTCTCCGAAAACTAATTGCAACTTAAAAGGAAAGTTTTTGATGAAATCACTAACGGGGAACACAGCAAACAGAAAGTTCGAGGGATTCTGTCAAGTGCAAAGATGGAATACATAAATTTCCTTGTTAATTCTCTGCTCGAATGTGAGTTTTCAAAATGCTAACGAGCTACGTAACGTTCTCTCGAAAATTCCCTGCTAAATTGTCATATCTCATTAGTTAATTAGTTTTTTCACATATTAAAAATTAATTTGGGAGGTCTTGGATCCAGTCTGAGAGACCATAGAAGGCTCGAAATTGATTTTTGGCTCCAAATGACCTGAAATGTAACTTTTTTAGATGTTCAGAGGAGAGAATGAAGAGATGAGTATAAAATGAGAAGAATGAGTAGAATATGAAGAAGATACCGATGCCAGTAAGCACCGGCTTCAACTTTTTTAAATTCCTTTTGGAATTTTTTTTCTTTTTTGAGGAAATATGCGAATATGATAGGAGAGAAAAGGTGACGGAAATAATAGATGTCTCAATTCCCTCCTTCTATGTTAGGAAACTTGCTCGACGACTCTTTACTCGATTACAAAGGTCATCAGATTTATTGCCCCCTCTTTTTTTTTTTTTCCTTCCCATTGTAGGGAAACTGGGAAAAATCTTTTATTACTTCACATTTCAGACGCCTTGGCGTCATTACTACACATCGTGTACATGGGAAATGCCTACTGAGACATTTGAATACAAATAACGTATTAAAGAAAATTTCGAAACTTTTTTTTTGCGAACGTTTTCGTGTGAAATGCATTCAATAAACCGGTTTTATTTTCCCGTGTAAAATAAAAGTTTAAGAGAAATTTCAGGTTGAATTTCTTTTTCTTTTCTCTTTCGTTTAAAACGCTTTCCCTATATTAAAAATTATTAGCAGAAAAAAAGGTATGTAAAAAAAAAGTAGGAAAGATTCATTTAATAATCATTTCACGGATAATGTAATTCTGAGAATTTTAGGCAAAAAAAAGTGCTTTTTTTTCAAAAAAAAAAAAGTTTTCGTAGTCCTGTTGCGCGTTTGTTTCTAGAAGAAAGCTTCTTAACTTTAGTTTTTTATGAGATGTGTTAATTTATGGATCTTTGTAACGAACTTAACGTTTTTACTCTTAACGACTTTCATCATCCTAATAAAAAGTTTATCTTGGGGAGATTTATTGTGACGAAGGAAGGAAAGATGGTCGGAAGGAAAAGGAAAAAATCTTGTCTTCGACGAAAGTAACTAATTTTTTTTTTTTTTCTTTTGCGGTTACGAAAAGGTTGGAAAAAGTTTACGTTTGAGAAAAGAAAAAAAGATTTTTTGTTTTTCTTTCTTAAAGGAAACAGGTACAAGTTGTAGCTGGAAGTTTATTACATAAAAAGTTTTGACATTTCTTCAGCGTGCAAAAGAAAATAAACAAACATTGAAACTTAATGAAAGAAGGAAAATTTTTCTCCTTTAATCATTCGGAGATCATGATGAAAATGAAAAGTTGAGAAAAAAGAAGCAGGAAGCAGAATTAAGGCAGATAAGAAACTGAGAAGGTTGAGGTATTCAGGGAATGCAGAAAAAAACGTGACATGTAGTTTCACTGCGGGAAGCTGCAGGTTTGAACAAGGCGCTGAAGATTTGAAAAAAACGTTGGAGGCACATCAGTGGCCCCTTTTAGAACTAAAATGTGCGTGGTTAAGCGGGATATGAACGGCGCGACGTGGAAAGTTTCCGGACTTGTCTATACGCTCACTTATTACAGGGTTGTATTACGCTCTAGTATTACAGGGTTCTATCGTGTTCATCGTACAATAAGTTGAACATATGAAATATAAAAACGATAATACCCTGTAATACTAAGGCGACGAATAGTAAAAGAGAAAGGGTTCAAAATCTTTTTAACATGAAACACTGGCCTTAAAAACGCAATCACTTCAAACCATATCATCGTTGACCGCGGTAAGGTAAAGTACCCGAATCCTGACAGGGCACCTAAACCTGACAGGGTCATAAGCTAAACACGTAATACCGTAAAAGGAAAACATGTTTAGCTTATGACCCTGTCAGGTTTAGGTGCCCTGTCAGGATTCGGGTACTTTACCTTATATCGCGCTCATGTAAGAAAAAAAAGTTCTTACCTTCGTGTTGTCCAGACGAGCAAGTTTAGAAAGTTCACCACGCAGCTGCTGGAAAATAAAAAAAAACACGATATTGTTAAAGAAGTTGAAATAGTATATAGTATAAACAATTGCAATAATTAAATTAATAGTTATTACTAAAAATGTTTTTTTATCGCTAGCTTGAGAAGTTCCTTTCTCGTACCAGGGAGAGATAGGCCATCGGGTATCAGGCGTGATGTTTCTTCCAATAGAAAAGACTCTAGTACTACTTCTAGTAGTTACTAGTGCTACTAGTGTAGTGAGTACTAGTAGCACTAGTACTCTAGTAGTACTACTACTACTACTACTACTAACTACTACTAGTGTAGTAGTGCACTACTAACTACTTCTATAGTTACTAGTGCTACTAGAAGTAGTACTGAAAAAAAAGTACGTTTGCTCCATAGAGCAAAAACTCTATTTTTATAATTTTATAAAATGCAATGTTGTTAGACTTGTGACATATATATTTCCGTTCGTACGTCAGATCACCGATTTCCGGCATGTGAAGGCGCAAGTATTCCGCTGTGGTCGAAAAAATGAATCCATGCCCATCTTCGCCTTCCAGACCGTACAAGTCATGCAAAGCGAATATATGTACCCACACGTGCGCGAGTTCATGCACCAAAACTCTCTTCAACGTTTTATAAACCCGATTTTTTTAAAAATTTATTATAATAAATTTTAAAAAAAATCGGCAAATCAATGACAAAAAAAAATTATCGGTAAAAACTAAAAAGTTACCAATTATCTCTCCAATCGGTAGGTTTAGAATTTCTTGAAATGTTACGAATTTTGCTAAGTAATTGATTTCCTTATCCGCTAATTTTATGTGTGGAAGAAAATTACTTAATTTTTTTTTAGAATTTGACAACCAACGAGGTGGGATTTTACTGGCTAGCCCACAAGAGATTGATGGTCCAAATGGATATTTTAATAAAAAACGGAATTCCGGTTTATCGAGTCCTTACTCGATATACCGGAATTCCGGTTCAGTGGAGACTAAGATACAAATTTCAGCATTGTAGCATTTTCAAATTCTGAATTAATGTATTGTCATATGTGGCAGCAACGAATGTTTACTGGAGTGCATCAAAAAGCACGATCTAGTACTTACTAGTGCTACTAGTACTCACTAGTACTACTAGAAGTAATTACTACTTAGTTAAGTTAGTACTACTAGTAGCACTAGTAACTACTTCTAGTAGTTCTAGAACTCTTCTGAGTTGGGCGTCTACTTCCATTTCTTTATAGTGAAATATTAATTTCATTATTTCAATTATTCACTTTTCGAAAGATGAAATTACCAGGCTGAATATGGTAAAAATTAATTATTGAAGACTTTTATTGGACGAATACATCAACCGAACTAATCTTTTCTTTTTTCTTTCTCCATTGCTTTTTATCATTCATTCCTTAAAAATTTGGGCCACTCCCTTTTTTTTTTTTTCTTTTTAGTCCATTAACTTGATTCGGAGTCCGTGAAGCGAAACGGGAGAGAAAAATATTCCAACTTTCGGAAAATAATCCTTGAGTAGTTAGCAACAGGATTTAAGACTTTATCCAACATGCATGAATAAACTTTCCCTTCGTTTTAAAATGAGAATAATCGAGCAGTATAATAAAATATTCCCGGTAAACGAAAGATCAGCGTTTTACTTTTTGCAAACAACCCCGTTTCAGGTATTAATTCAGCATTATAACGTGTAATCGCACGTAATTTTCGTACGTTTAAAAAAAAAAGTAGATAATGGAGTGTTGCAAACGCAAAAGAAAAGAAAAAAAAATTCGCGCAAGAAAAAAAGAAGAGGGAAAACGTGCATAACAAAATTGTTTAAGAAATGTAAAGTAAATCTCGTCTCATCCCTTTGCTTTAAAATCCACTTCTTTTAAGTGGGTTTTTTCTTCGCTCAGAATAAAAAGAAGGGGGAGAGAAAAAAAAAAAGGCGAAAGAATGGATCGGTCCCGGGTCAGTACACGGTAAAATAAAATCGTTCGATTGTGCTCCTACAACATCATTTATTTTCTCGAAGATTTCCCAAAACATTTGGTAACGCCGTTATCCACTCTTCCCGCGATCCTTTCGTTAAATTTTGATTTGCTCGTTCGACTTTTATTTTCAGGCAAAAACCTAAAAAAGAAATATAACGAAACACTTATGGTTCTGATTTAATTACATTTAACGATTTTAACGATCAAGTAGCAAACGATCGTAAAATAACTTTAATTTTTCTTTTCCTTTCTTTTTTTTTCTTCGAGTTTTCTGTAATTGACTGCACTGGCAGAGAGATCATGTATTTTTACGACTCTCAACATGTATAAAAATTTATTGGAGATGAAATAAACCATTAATGGAAAAAAGGGGATCTTTATTCTTTAACTAGATAAGAAACCGTCTGTATCGGCAGATTAAAGAAGGGAAAGTTTTGTGATATTTTTTTTTGTATAAAGATAAGGGAAAAATGGAAGAAATAAATCGGAAAAACCAAATCGATGCCAGGCATTTAGACCATGCTTGAAGAAAAAAAACAAATTCAGTAAAAATTCTCGTTAAAAATACTTAAGAAAATGAGCTGAGGCAAGAGATTTTTAAGGCTACCCAAGTTGATGAAAATAACAAATGCGACCGTGCTAAAGATGGAAAAAAAAATCGAAGACAGTTTTTCGATGAAGTTCCGTTTCACAGCACTGGATCGGTCAAAATGGAGTTACGTAGAAAAATTTACGCTCATTTTCTTTTTTTAATAAGCAAGCTCCCTTGCTCTATGTTCGATCACGAATGAAGTGCCCATGCAGGAAGCAGAATCCGAACTCGTTGCTTGTGAGTGTCGTCTGCTATAACGGGCATATTGTTGCCGTCCAATCAGTTTGATATTAAAAAATAGAGTGGCCGAAAAAACTACCTTCCTTGATAAAAGATGATCACTCTAGAGTTTTTTTTTTTTTTTTATTTAACGAACAATAGTCCATTTAGGTCGTTATCCGCACTCTCCCGCAACTATAATTTACCTAATTATGCTTTTTAACGAAATTACGACTCTTTTATAATTGTGGTTAAAATCGGCTGCAAAGCATTTAACAGAGTTACGACCAATTTATCGATTTATCCCGTCATTCATGAATACAAAATTAATCATAAGTCTGACGATCGCCTGATAACTTCCTAATAACAATTCGTCACGTAAAATGTATACCGGCATAGGGTGGTTTTTTATGTATTTGTCATTCCAATAATTTTACTGTATATAGTTCTTCATCAAATATATCATATTCATCCATCATTTTACAAATAAAGAAAACTCTCCCTCTCTCTCAAAAAAAAAAAAAAAAAAAAAAAAAACATTTTTTCCCCTTCCTAAAGATATGAAAAAATAACACGAAAACAAAATGACCTTTCATGTCAAGCGGTTGATCAATTATCTCGAGCAAACATCATTTACCTCATCATGATGGAATCAAGGATGATGTTTGGATTAAATCGAAAAAAAAGAAAGGTAAAAAAGTAAAAAAAAAAAAAGAGTAAAATAAAAGTTAACTTTTTTTTTGTATCGTTCGAGGAAAGTTTTTGAATCAAGAATCAGGAAACTTTTTTTCTGTAAAAAAAAAAAAAAAAAAAAAAAAAAAAAAAAAGCTCTTCTACCAATCTGACAACCCATTTTCACTTCGATAATCTAGCACAAAAGGTGAACAGATTGAGGGGCAAAAAATAAAAAAAAAATAATAATAATATATATAAAATAAAAATAAAGATCCTTTTGGAAATGATACAAGGTCATCTTGACGAAGGAAAAGCTTAATTGAAGACAGGACATTTATCAATTTCGATTCGAAGGAAGAAGAAAAAAGAGAAGGAAAAAAAGGTTTTTTCAGAAACAATAACGGGAAAGGAGATACGTGCCGGTGAGACTAACCGCTTCTCAGTTCGATTAATCCGGCGGTCAAATCGTGAATTACGAGACACTAGGAATTCAATCTTTTAAAGGTAATGTACGGCTTCTTTCTTTTTTATTATTCTCACATGCATTCGATGTAACCGGAAAAAAAAATAAAATGATTTTTTAGAAAAGAAAAAGCGGTTTTCCAATTTAGGAGACAGGGCAAGAAAAAAAGGAAGAGGAGGACGGGTATATGGGGAGAATCTGGTAAGGATGACGGAAAAGGGGGAAGAGGGGACGGCGAAGATAATGAATTGAACGATTATCGGGAGGGAAGAACGCTCAAAGGAAATGGGTCGAACGTTGAAGTATATATAAGAAGAGTGTGATGATGGAGTAGGGACACAAAAAGGGACCGTGAAGGACGTAGGCTTCTTCTTCTTACGGTGCCGTACCTGTGTCAAGGCGTAGTCGACCATCAATGAGACTTGTATATTCGTCTCTATCGGGGGCAATTCTGAAGAGCTCCTCGACGCTTAAACCGGTCCAAGCTCTTAAATTACGCAGCCACGATAGGTTGGCACTGTTAGCACAAAAGGACAGGCACTATTAAAGAAATCGAAATCGAATCCATTGCTGCCATTGAAGGATACTTTGTGTGTTATGGGGGAACATGCACAAACCAGCACTGGATGAACATCGAGTGAAAGAAAGGCTTCTCCGATCGACTAATATAGTCAATTTAATCTGCTGTGATCATATTGCTTGGAGCAACAGGTCCTTAGAGAAGTTGATGGTGGAAAGAAAAAGTGAAAAACCATCTTCCGTGACTACAATCACCAAGCTGATGGGTATATCAGCCTAAGCCTCTTACGGGAGTTTCGCTTGCTGAAGGATTAAATCAGAGGCCAATGGATAAAAATTCAATTTAAAAAATTACGTATAACCTTCGTCCATTTTATTTCGTCGTCTCTGGATTCTATAAAATGGACCTTCACATGAAGGTCCCACCTGGCAGATGGGAACATGGGAGGCTGTGGAAATTTAACTTATAAGTCAATCCTTTGTTTACAAACAAAAAATTCGAAGCACCATCGGCCAAGTGGGACCTCTTCATGTGGAGGTACAAAAACATCATCATTATCGTCTGGTGTGTTTGAAGCCAAAGCATGATCATCTTCCAATAACAAAACATCCCCAGGTTTATTTCTACATTCGCTAATTTTGTGGCCGAATTTATGGCAATAGTTACATTTCCCCTTAAACCGAGTTCCAGTTGTTTCTTGATTCCGAGTACCAGATGCACTGCTTGTGTTCGAACCAGCTGGAGCAGTTGGTGTCTGTTTTGGTGGTGGTTGAGAGCAAGGCCTCCTGCCTTGTGCCCTGGTCCCACTGTGCCTGCTTACAAATAAAGCTTCAGAAATTTCCAGCTTATCCTGCTTCAGTTTTGCTTCGAGTTCCAGTAATTTGACTTAGATGACTTTCATTTCCGGCATGGCATCTCTGGCTCCTAGAGCAAGGCACAATTGTTCATATTTCGGGGGGAGAGAATCCATCAGCATTACTATGCCTAATTCGGAAGGGATAACCACTTCGACTTCCTTTAATTATTTTCGTTATTTAAAAAATTTTAATATAAGCTTTAGGGTGCAAATTCACTATGGAATGTTGGACCAACATGTTCGTCCTTGTTGGTCCAACATTCCATAGTGAATTTGCACCCGAATTTATAGTGAACACATCTTGAATTTTCACCCTTACTCAAAATCCTAAGATAAAAAGATTGTCTCAAGTCAGTCTCAAAAATTGACGGAAAGTTCTTTAAAATTAAAATTAATATTTGCAAAATATTTAAAATTAAAACACAAAATTCAACTTTCAAAAAAATGGTCTTACTTAAAAAAAAAAAAAGAAAAAACGAAACAAAAACAACAGAGAAAAAAAAAACCAAACTTTATCTGAGTTGTAAGCTTATTTTTCATTAAAACTTTGGAAAAGAAGAAAATTGCAAGATCCAGAAATATATTTTTCTCCATTCGAGATGTTGGAATCGATTTAAAAAAAAAAAAATGTACCAGATGACGATATTTTAAAAATGTAGATAAAAATTCGAATCGTTTGATGAAAACATTTTCGAAATTTATTGTACATTCGCTTAATTAACAATCAACCGACTGTTGAAGTCAGCTTAAAATAAACCGTTAAGTTTTGAGATAACGATGAGGTTAAAGAGCAAAATTTTCCGTACTTGATCAGGAAGTAATGCTTCAAACGTTTGACATTCTATTTGTGGCGCCATTTTCCCGAGGGGTCCAAAACTGATGATTTTCCTCATTGCCTTTTATCACTTGGCAGCTTAACAAACTTAAGGAAGCGCAAAGATTATATTTTGGACTACTTTTGATCTTTTTCTCTCTCTCTCTCTATCTCCCTTTTTTTCAAAGAGCGAAAATGGAAAATTAAATTATACTCGCGACATTAGTTGTCAACCGGCAGATGGTCTAACAAGATTTAAATTAAGAGCTTGTCTTTCATTTACGCAGTATATCAGGTTTCGCTTAGCATTCTCTTTTTTTTCCCTAATTTTCTTTTGTTAAAAAAAAAGAAAAAAGATTCATATGAGGAGAGAAAAGAGAAAATTCCTCTGTGAATTTATTATTATCATTATTATTAAGTTTTTTTCTTTTTTGTTTGTTTCGTTTGCTTTAGAAAGAATTTCGGAAATTCGGATTCACGGATTTGAATTTCAGTTGTAGGTTTTTATTTTATTTTTTATAAATCCGGTTAATTTTCAAAGGGAAAGCGTAAAAAAAAGGAAAAGGGATTAAAAAGAAAAAAAAAAATGCGTAAAAAAAAATTTTTATCTCCCAGCAGGGAAGATAAAGGAAGCCTGTACAAGGCGAAAACGAGTATATGACTCGAGGATTTCATAGCAAACGGTGACCAAAACCACAAATTGCAGGAAGCGTTTCAAAGAATCGTTTTAACTACCGGCACGTGAGAATCGCTTTAAAAAAAAATAAAAAAAAATTCAAAAATCGAAAGTTCATTTCCGAGAAATTCATTTGTAAATAAACGCCGCGTTTAAAATTTCGGTTTTATGTTTTAAAATGCTATTGAAAAAGTATAATTAATATCAAATAGCTTCGGGGTTTATTCGCCTACGCGGCGATAAAAAACTGACGCAAAACTCCAATGATCGGCAAATAATATAATTACCGAACGCTTTTAATACTATTACCAAAGATCGTCGGTTTAATTTCTGTTACAGGAAAAATTTTTAAGAGGTTTCTTACTAACGAAAACAAACTAAACTTTATTGCGAGGAAAACGGATTGTAAGAAAAAATTTTCTATTTAGTTTGATTTTGAATTTTTTTTTTTTTCGAAGTATTGCGTCATAATTGCTTCGGCTCGACGCGGTACAGCTTGAACATCAACACTCACTAGCCTTCATGCAAAGCCTTTTCCCTGTGTAGACAAGGGAAACCTTGTATTTTTTTAAAAACCTTAAGGTTTTTAAAAAATTACCTTGTAGCATTGCGTTTTTGCATTGACCAAAAGCAGTATTTTTTTAGACCATAGGAATAGATATTATGGTCCCCTTGTTTTGGCAATTCTCGAATTTCAAACCGTTTACGCCGTGGTTCTCCTTGGTGCACTGATAAACCCGAATTTTTTAAAACTTTTTTTAGTCGACAGGAAAAGCGTGGCTACTGCAATTTTCTGAACTTTAAGAATGAAAAAATTGCCACAATATTTTTAAAAAATCGAGAATTTTTTTTTCAGCGAAATATTTGGTTTTTTATCGGAAATTCTCTTTAGATCAGGAACTTGAAGACCTTTTTTTATATCTGGTCCGGTTTTTGAGCTAGAGATTGAAATATGAGTGAAACTTGGTATGTTTTGCCACTTTACCACGTTTTTTTGCCATCTATTGGCTTTTAGCTCAAAAACCAAACAGATATAAAAAAAATGGACTTCAGATTCGTTATCTGCGGAAAATTTCCGATAAGAACCCACATTTTTTCGAGAAAAAATGAAATTGTCCATTTTTTTTCTTGTGGCAACTTCTTGATTTTTAATATTCTGAAAATTCCAGTCGCCACACTTTGGGCAAACATGTTGGACAAATCTTTTCACCAAACATTTTCCTCAACCTGCAGCAGAAGCTCCGCATAAGCAGTGACGCTTTTTTAAGCATGTTGGGTGCAAATGTTTGTGTTTGATAAAAGTTGCGAACATGTTCGGCGAACATTTTGGACAAATATTTTCACATAAAATGCTTAAAAAACCGTCACTGCTTCGGCTTCGGCTTCGGCTTCGGCTTCGGCTTCGGCTTCGGCTTCCCCAACATGTCGGGAAAAATGTTCGATGAAAATGGTTGCCAAATATGTTCGCCGAACATATTTACCACTTTTTTTCAAACATGAAACATTTTCACTCAACATGCTTGGCAAAGTCACTATGGAATGTTGGGTCAACATGTTGGTACAACAAGTTGGACAAACATGTTATACCAACTTGTTGGAATGTTGGACGAACTTTTTGTATACCAACATGTTTGGCAATCGAACGAATCGACTGTTGCAGAATTCACTCCTACCCTACACCAAAATTAGTGGGAATGTTGGTCCAACAAGTTGGGTCGACAAGTTGGTATAACATGTTTGTCCAACATGTTGATCAAACATTCCATAGTGAATTTGCACCCCTACACCGAAATTTGTGTGGAATGTTGTTCCAACAAGTTGGTACAACATGTTGGTCCAACGTGTTGTCCCAACATGGTGGTCAACATTCCGTAGTGAATTTGCACCCCTAGGGTAAATAAAATGGATCAATATGTTGATACAACATTCTATAGTGACTTTCCCCCAACTAAATGTTGGGGAAAATGTTTGGTGAAAATGTATGTCCAACATATTTGTCGAACATATTCGCCATGGCGTGATTTTGCGCCCTCGAGTAAAAAGTTAAAAAAAAAATAGGGTTTATCAGTACAGCAAGGAGAACCATTTTTGGGAGTACGCGATTTGAAATTCAAAAATCGCCAAAATAATACACCATAACACAAAATAATACACCAATAATACACCATACAAAATAATACACATCACCATACTGGATTTGGAATTTGAGAAAATGAATATTTGCAAAAGGTAGTAGAATTGAATGTGTAGTAAATTATTCACTGATAGGGGGAAATATGGCCTCCTCATATATTTTTTTCAACGTCACTGAAAAATTTAAAGACTTTATGAATAATGTCTCGTTCAAATCTCTGTATGAAATACAGAAAGACTGTCTTTCCTTTTCTTCTGTCTTTCAAATTTAGTTATTAGTATTTTTGTTGAGGAAATCTGAATGTATTCCTTCAATGAAGAAATTTAAAAAAATTTACGACGCTTGATTACATCGTCTGTCGTTTTGGTAGATGGGGAAGTTACTTCAATAATTATGGACGAATTTGTCCCGTTTAAAACCCCTCTAACTAAAACCCACTGAATGGGTTCGCAGTAGACGGAACAATCCGGGAAAAACACCGTGCTTTTTTCTGTAACCAGTCCCACACTGAGAAAACGCAGGAGTAAATGTAACTAAACATATTAATGGAAAATCGACGGACTAATAATATTGATAAAGTTTGGCGATCCATTAATTTATTATTGAATTTTTGGCGGGATTGGATCTAAATATTTCGAAAAAGCCACGATTTTCATCATGTGCTAGGAAATATTAACAAAGAAAATCAGTTGAAAAGTTAAATCGAAGTGGCGAAAGATGGAATCGAACCATCGACCTCTCGTTTTCATGACGATTGCTCTACCACTAAGCTACTCCGACAATCGATTCAACCTTCAACTGATATGGTACTTAAATGAAAGATGTATGCAGAACAAGTTTTTATTAAAGATATTATTAGGGATATTTTTGTTTTTTCATTTCGACTGACCATGTTTACGGTCTAGTTGAAATATCAAACAGTTACCCCACCCAGCCCTACCCTCCGATTCCGATGGACTACTATTTGAACTGCTAAAAAACCCAAATTATTTTATAATTGATAAAGTTTGGCGATCCATTAATTTATTATTGAATTTTTGGCGGGATTGGATCTAAATATTTCGAAAAAGCCACGATTTTCATCATGTGCTAGGAAATATTAACAAAGAAAATCAGTTGAAAAGTTAAATCGAAGTGGCGAAAGATGGAATCGAACCATCGACCTCTCGTTTTCATGACGATTGCTCTACCACTAAGCTACTCCGACAATCGATTCAACCTTCAACTGATATGGTACTTAAATGAAAGATGTATGCAGAACAAGTTTTTATTAAAGATATTATTAGGGATATTTTTGTTTTTTGTTTTTTCATTTCGACTGACCATGTTTACGGTCTAGTTGAAATATCAAACAGTTACCCCACCCAGCCCTACCCTCCGATTCCGATGGACTACTATTTGAACTGCTAAAAAACCCAAATTATTTTATAATTGATAAAGTTTGGCGATCCATTAATTTATTATTGAATTTTTGGCGGGATTGGATCTAAATATTTCGAAAAAGCCACGATTTTCATCATGTGCTAGGAAATATTAACAAAGAAAATCAGTTGAAAAGTTAAATCGAAGTGGCGAAAGATGGAATCGAACCATCGACCTCT
This sequence comes from Liposcelis bostrychophila, assembly GCA_037577465.1. NCBI lineage: Eukaryota > Metazoa > Arthropoda > Insecta > Psocodea > Liposcelididae > Liposcelis > Liposcelis bostrychophila. The sequence goes on from CM075212.1 coordinate 12,920,863, forward strand.
CGTTTTCATGACGATTGCTCTACCACTAAGCTACTCCGACAATCGATTCAACCTTCAACTGATATGGTACTTAAATGAAAGATGTATGCAGAACAAGTTTTTATTAAAGATATTATTAGGGATATTTTTGTTTTTTCATTTCGACTGACCATGTTTACGGTCTAGTTGAAATATCAAACAGTTACCCCACCCAGCCCTACCCTCCGATTCCGATGGACTACTATTTGAACTGCTAAAAAACCCAAATTATTTTATAATTGATAAAGTTTGGCGATCCATTAATTTATTATTGAATTTTTGGCGGAATTGAAGAAACAAAAATATCCCTAATAATATCTTTAATAAAAACTTGTTCTGCATACATCTTTCATTTAAGTACCATATCAGTTGAAGGTTGAATCGATTGTCGGAGGAGCTTAGTGGTAGAGCAATCGTCATGAAAACGAGAGGTCGATGGTTCGATTCCATCTTTCGCCACTTCGATTTAACTTTTCAACTGATTTTCTTTGTTAATATTTCCTAGCACATGATGAAAATCGTGGCTTTTTCGAAATATTTAGATCCAATCCCGCCAAAAATTCAATATAAATTAATGGATCGCCAAACTTTATCAATTATAAAATAATTTGGTTTTTTAGCAGTTCCAATAGTAGTCCATCGGAATCGGAGGGTAGGGCTGGGTGGGGTAACTGTTGATATTTCAACTAGACCGTAAACATGGTCAGTCGAAATGAAAAAACAAAAATATCCCTAATAATATCTTAATAAAAACTTGTTCTGCATACATCTTTCATTTAAGTACCATATCAGTTGAAGGTTGAATCGATTGTCGGAGTAGCTTAGTGGTAGAGCAATCGTCATGAAAACGAGAGGTCGATGGTTCGATTCCATCTTTCGCCACTTCGATTTAACTTTTCAACTGATTTTCTTTGTTAATATTTCCTAGCACATGATGAAAATCGTGGCTTTTTCGAAATATTTAGATCCAATCCCGCCAAAAATTCACTAATAATATTAGTCAGCCAAGCTATTTTTTTAGTTAGACTAACCAATAAAAAAAATTTTTTTTTACTTAAATCAACTAAAAAATAGTTTGGCTGACTAATTATTATTAGTCCGTCGATTTTCCACTAATATATTTAGTTAGATTTACTCCTGCGTTTTCTCAGTGCATGTCGGATCCGAAAACATAACATTTTTTACCTTTCGTTGCTTGATGTAACTGAACTATCATTTTCACCACAATTTGATTGTGGTTTGGTGAAGCTCCTGCATAATGGGTTCCTATTTTTTTAAAAGTAATTTTCAAGGAGATGAAAAAAAAAAAAATCATTATTTCATGTTAATGGAACTTTTTGTTCCAAAAGAACAATGAAAACAATATAAAAGATTCATTGTTTTTCTAAGTAGGAAAAAAGATTTGATATTTACCTTCTAGAGGCTTGGAGAGCTTTCTTTCCCCCCCTCTTAATTTTCCGACTCCCGCATGGAACTATATCAGTGGAAGTTCGATCAAATATTCATTTGAGATTTCGTGAGAATTCGGATAAACAATACCAAACAGAAAACTTTGTTATTACAAGTTAACAAAACTTCTCCTCGATTATAATGAGGGTTTATTTCCTGGTTTTCGATTTTGCTAATCCTTTATCTGGAAATTCAATTTTCTTTTTTCTTTTTCTTTTTTTTTTTCGAATCCGAACCGAAACGATCTCGATATTTAATCCTTTACAAATTTATGAGATAAAAAAAAAGAAAAAAAAAGTATCGTAATGCATAAGTCGCGGTCAGGGAGTAAAAAATAATTTTTTTTTGCGATCACATTTTTTTAAATTTCATTAAATTAATTATCGGAAAGTGAAATTGAAAATTTTCCAGCCAGAGCGAAAACAATTTTCGTATCTCCTCGACCCTCTTTTTTTTTTTTTTTTTTTTTTTTAACTCTCCCGGGCTAACTCACGAAATGCGTAGTTTAATTTTCATATATCAATACACCGTTTCAGGAAAGAATATTTAAAAATTCATCGGAAATATAAAAAAGATTTCCATTCCGTATTTTCAATTTTAATTTAATTAAATATCAAAAACGAAAAATGGTACTCTTCCCCGCAAATCCCGCATTTAAAATTTATGAAATAATAACGGATTTCGCCCGAAGGACACCTATATTTTCGAACTCTGCATTTTAATCGGGGAAATCACAAAAGGGAAAATCGGATGAAAGAGCATAATACCATTCTAATGACTTGTCTTCGACAATAAAATGACTTGGTTATATTGTAAGCAAACTTCCGCGTTGTTATTCTAAACATGTTCAGGCACTGCGTTCACAATCAACATTCAATATTTATTCACTTAATACAATATTCATAAGGTTTGGTTTTCCCACACGACAATCTACTTTTCTCTTTCCCTATCCGGCTCCTATAGGAAACAAAAACCGCTCGATTATATACCGAACGAAAGAAAACTTTCGGTTTTGAAACCTTTATTGAAAATATAAGCTTGGGAAATAAATCCGGGGGGTAATAAAATCATCGACCAACTGTATAGAAGAAACGTAGCGAATGAAGAGCTATGAAGCATAGATTATTGAATTATCGGTTTGTAGTTTAAAATAAACGAGTCAGAAAATCGGCCGCGTTTGGGAATGTGCTTTTTCAAAAATAAAAAGCGAAGGCTTCCAAGGCGTTTACTCTCGGGTTTCTCGTTTTGTTTTCTGCCTCCTCTTCTCGAAGCCACTTCTTATCGCGGCACCTACACTTGAATGGTTTCGCGAAAAGGGGCTTCGGGAAATTATGGTAATCCATTCAAGAGTAAGATCCCGTTGTTGAGATTTTATTTCCGTATTTTTTTTTTTTTCCACTTTTTTTTCGCAAAATGGATTGTACATTAGAGAAAGAACATTAGACACGTACATTTGTTGGATTCAATTTCTAGATGCGGCCCGGCATTTAAATGCCGGAAAAAAAAAAACTTTTTTTTTTCTCCAGGAAATAATTTCTTGGTTGTTGCAACGACACTGTAGTGTTGCTGATTCCGGTCTGAATTTTTTTAGAGTGAAATGGCAGGAGGAAATAAATGCTGGTACCACAAGTTGGACAAACATGTAGTGCCAACTTGTTGTACCAACATGGTTAAAAAACGAACGAATCGACTATTGCAGAACTTACTCCTACGCCAAAATTAGTGTGGAATGTTGGTTCAACAAGTTGGTAAAACAAGTTGGTAAAACATATTGGTCCATCATGTTGGACAACATGTTGTACCAGCTTGTTGGACCTACATTCCACACTAATTTTGGCGTAGGAGTCAATTCTGCAGTAGTCGATTCGTTCGCCTGTCAAACATGGTGGTACAACATGTTCGTCCAACATTCTAACAAGTTGGTACAACATGTTTATCCAACTTGTTGTACCAATATGCTTGTCGAACATTCCATAGTGGATTTGCACTCTAGGAGTAAATTCTGCAATCGTCGATTTGTTCGTTTCTCAAACATGTTGGTACAACATGTTTGTCCAACATTCCATGGTGAATTTTCACCCTTAGGAAAATTAAAAATTAGAAAAAAAATAGTTAAATGTGCAAATTCACTATGGAATGTTGGAGCAACCTGTTGGTACAACAAGTTGGACCAACATGTTGTTACAACAAATGGGACAAACATGTTATACCAAGGGTGCAAATTCACTACGGAATGCTGTACCAACATGTTGGTAAAACAAGGGAATGTCAAAGGAAATGTTGTACCAACATGTTGGGCCAGCATTCCGCATTAATTTCGGCTTAGGAGTGAATTCTGCAATAGTCGATTTGTTCGTTTGTTAAACATGTTGGTGCAACAAGTTGGCACTCTATGTTTATCCAACTTGTTGAACCAATATGTTTGACAAGCGAACAAATCGACTATTGCAGAATTTACTCCTCCAAAATTATTGTGGGATGTTGGTCCAACGAGTTGGTGCAACGTGTTGGTCCAACTTGTTGTACCAATATGTTGGTCCAACATTTCATAGTGAATTTGCACCCCAACTTGTTGGAATGTTGGACGAACTTGTTGTACCAACATGTTGGTCCAACATTCCATAGTGAATTTTGGTGTTGGAGTAAATTCTGCAATAGTCGATTCGTTCGTTTGTCAAACATGTCGGTACAACAAGTTGGTCCAACAAAGTAGTACAACAAGTTGGTCCAACATTCCGTAGTGAATTTGCATCCTTACTCCTATGCCGAAATTAGTGTGGGATGTAGGTCCAACAAGTTGGTACAACATGTTGGTCCTGGTCCATTTTGTTGTACCAACATGTTGATCCAACATTCCATGGTGAATTTGCACCCTTTAAAAAAAGTTAAAAATCAAATTTTTTTTTTTGTTGAAATACTTAAGGTTCTAAAAAGGGCTGACAGCACCTAAAAAGGGACTTTCTTGCTTATGAGTAATGAAAAATATTGAATATTGGATGTGAAAAGTAGTCAAAAAGTTGATAATATGAAAAATTCATATTAATTCAGTTCCCGGGAATATGGAATTCCCGATACAAAATAATTATTTTACCTCATTTTCACAATTTTTTTTGAGCATAATGCGCCGAAAATGATAATTTTCACGGTCGACATAGACATGAAAATCAAACATTCTAAAGTAAAAATGAAAAAATAAATAAATAAATAAATAAATAAATAAATAAATTATTTGGACTACTCGAAGCATTAATTTATTCTCGTTTCCGAAATTATTGAAATAAATAATATCTGCTAAATTCGAAAACCTTGCCGCTTCTCCATTATGGCTCAAAATTAATTTTCTAGAACTAATTTTCAAAATTTCCGGAAGTACTGTGTTTTTGTTATTCTATGGATTTCTAACCCAAGATTTAAAAATGGAGTCGGCAATTTTTACTACATTGCATTTTTTGTATTCTTAATCCATGGTCGAAAATTCATAGAATAACTAAAGCACAGTACTTCCGGAAATTTTGAAAATTAATTCTAGAAAATTAATTTTGAGCCATAATGGAGAAGCAGCAAGACACGATAAAAAAGCCACTTATTTTTTTTAAATACAGTAAAAACGATTGTGAATAAAAATTGTACAATAAAAATTTCCTTATGTGAATTTTACAGTGTTATTCCAGTATTAATAGTGTTTTAATCGAAAATGACAAAAATTCAGTTCCCAGGAAGCTGAATTCCCGACATTTAAAAAAAAAGTTCCCGAGGAGTTTTTTCGGGAAAAAATTGATTCCCGGGCAGAGAATTCCCGGGAAAAATCTGTAAAATTTCCTAGATTATAGTTTTCCTCATATTTCGATTTCTCCAGACGAAAGTGATTTCCTTTTTTTGTGATCACCGCTTCAAAGCTACAATAATATCATTTCAGCATTTCCATTAGAGCGCTGCAGTTCAAGTCAAAAAATAAAATTTTAACACTTCATAAAATAAAATGTTGCGCCGGAGAAAAAAAAAAAAAATCACGCCCGGTAACATCATTTTTTCTCCCTTTTCAAAACGTAAATGAACTTTATTTTTTATTTTTTTATTTTTGAAAAAAGGATAAAAAAATGTTTCAAAGCATAAAAGCGGTAATTGCATTTTTCCGCTCGACCCCAGTTGGTATGAATTCCCACCGCAATACAATAAGTAAGGTTAATGACTTACATAAGGTTTAGAGAAATTGCTCTCTACCCGTCTGAATAATCCCTTTGGTTCTCTCTGGGACGCAAGAATTTCCGGTCATTCATATCGCCAGTATGTTGGAAAATGTTTTTCCGGGAAGTGTTTGCGGCCTTCCCGTTTTTATTATGGCACAGTTGATAAAAGCAGTGCGTTTATAAAATTTTAAACAAGTTTGTCCGGTTTTCTTACCAAGATTTTTTTTTTTTTTAATCAATAAAAAAAAACCGCAGGTGTATATAACCTGGAAATTTTTTTTTTTTTTTTTTTTTTTTGAAATTTTTCTCACGAACAGATCCATCACTCCGCTGATCGGCGGCTGAGGAAGGGAGGGGAGGAAAGACTGCCCCGAGGGAAAAACGAGAGCAGGAGGGTTAGGGATGTTATGACTCTCCTGCAGGAGAACATTATGTTCTGTCATTCATCTTAATTCATCACTGATGGAAAACCCAGTCAGGGTCGGATCTTGATTTTCAACGGGGAAAGACTAAAGACCATTTGTCAAATAATTGAATTAACCCTGAGGCGAGTTCGGGTTTCTCTTTTGAAAATAATTGCGTTACATCGTTAATTTGAAGATAATTCCAATTTTTTTTTTCAGTTTCAACCCCTCAATTTTATTTTTTGAAAATATACCTCTGACTGAAGTGAACGATAAAATTTACTAAAAATCAGATCTGTCCCCGATTAGCCTTTTATTCCGACCCTTTTTTTTTTTATTCCCTTTCAACTCAATTGAGAAAAACTTTTTTTTTTCCTTTCTGTTCAACTCGATTAATTCCATTTAATTCGATATCGAAAACCTGACTTACCATTTTGATTTTGATTTTGATTCTTTTAATATTTCATAAAGTAGAATATCGATAGTGTTTCTTGACTTTGTCACTTTGTTGCCTTTAACTTTTCCAAAAGTTTTCCTTCCTGAGATAATTTCAAAGTTGAAATCATTCGAATGGAATTTTCAATTTATCGATGAAAAAGAGAAAATTTGAAAGAGGGGAGAGGAAGTATCGAGCGTGAAAAAATGCGGTCATCATTAAAGATTTCATTTTTTTCGCTCGAAGCCATAGGGGAGTTCTTTACTATTGGAAAAATGAAAAATCTGCCCCTCTGAAATTTTCCAGGAATATATTTGACGAGGTAGGAAACTTTCAATTCTAAAATTTGAAGTTCGTCCTAATTTTCGTAAAAATTCCATGCTTTCCCATTTCGATTTTTAACCTTTAGCCTACGACTGGCATCCCAGGGGTGCCATCGACTCAAACTAAAATTAATATCATTTTTCGGCAGTACCTGTTTTCCGAAAGTTTCCAGCCAAAAGTAAAATGGAACGCTAAATTCAGATATTAAGTCAGAAAATTTTAGACAGTTAAAATTTTTTACAGTTAAAATTTTTTCGTCGGTATTTTAATTACTTTGGGCAGTATTTTTTCTAAATGGTCAGTATTAGTTATTTAGTAATTCAAAGTCAGTAAGAATCATTTTTTTGGTCAGTAATAAAATTTAATTGTCAGTTTACAAGTCATCGCATTCGGCGAAAATAGATCTGAATTTTTAGTGATTTTGGAACTTACAAGTTAACTGTTAATTGCGTATTGCAAAGGCCATTAGAAAGTTCTAAGCTGACGACTTAAAAAAATTTTTTTTAAATGTCAGATTAATTATTTAAATGTCAGAAAAATTATTTACTGACCAATTGTTTAATAAAATACTGACCACTTACCTACATAATAAAAAATACGGACCAGAGAAACGTCAGGCTTAAGTCAGGATGTTGATTAGATTAAAATCCAACATGGCGGTGCCATTATAAATTAAAATGATGATATTATTATCATAATATTATATTATTATCATAATTTTATATTATCATCATAATATTATTATATTATCATCATAATATTATTATATTATCATCATAATATCCTTATTATCATAATAATAGCGCTATATTATCAACGTAAAATTGTTATATTATCATCGTAATATCGTTATATTATCATCTTAGTATCGTTATATTACCATCGTAATATCGTTATATTACCATCATAATATCATTATATTACCATCATAATATCCTTATTATCATAATAATACAGCTATATTATCATCATAATATCCTTATTATCATAATTATACCGTTATATTATCATCGTAATATCGTTATACTGCATTATCATCATAATATCGTTATATTATTATCATAATAATTTAATTTTCGCCGCCATCTTGGATTTCCTGTCTAAAATTTTGTTATTCTGAAATCACGTTTGAAATCCGCGGGATAAAAAACCTATTAAGAACTATTTTCCCGGTTATTTTACGGAAGTTAACAAATTTTATGCGATAATTTGCATTATATGCATGTAAAGTGAGTTGCCTTTACTAAAACTCTATAGCCGCTTTTTATAGGTTAAAACTCGTACGGTGGGTCCATAAAATGTTGCACGTTAACTGTATACTCCCAAAATAATGGGAAATCCAATTTTAGAAGGAAATTTTCCCCCCGAAAAATTTTCCGGACTTTCGGACTCTCGGAGGTAGAAGCTCTTTCTTATAAAAGATTGAATGAATTACTTCCTATAAATGTCCTTCAGTTTCATATCAGATACTTATGCGTTATTTTTCACACTTTTTTGATTGCTGCGTTTGGAAAAACAATACAAAACCGAAAGCAAAGACGATCTTATATTAATTAGTTACACCGCAAGAAGATTAAAACGGGTTTGGAATGAGCGAGGAAAGGTTTCCGGTGATACCTTAGGGGATTCGCATTTCTAGTAATTGGATGAGATCCAAGATTAAAGAGAACTTTTGCAAGCAAGTCCTTTTCTTATGGGCGATATCTTTTGAGGTCGAAATGTTTCAATAACATTTAGCTTTAGAATCAAAATCTCTGAATGTACACCATTTTTTTTAAAATTCTTTTTTGGAAAACGAGGGAAAAAAATACGTTCATTGATCTTCATTCCGCCGACGTTGAGTACGTCCTACTATAAGGCAATATGTTTTATTTGATTTATTTTACGTAAGTTGAAACCGGATTTTTTTCACCCTTCTTTCCGCAGAAAAATCTTGGAATAAGGAAGAAAAACCGTGGGTAGATTAATTTTTTTTTTTTTTCGGTGTCGACACCCTTATTTACATAAACCAAGGAGACATGATATTTTTATAATACTCATTGAATCACTTCTGTGACCTGGATAATTTTTCAAGATGACATCTATATCTCCGGGAAATTGATGGGAAACCGGATCTATTGTGCGGGAGTTGTTTTTCTCGAAAAAAAACCTCTGGAAAGTATTAAAATATTCAAACGCTTTTCTGCTTTTACCGGAAAATATTCTTGTATTATCTTGGGAGCGGCTTCGCAATTATCTTCGGCCATTATTTAAGCAGTTAACGGACTAGTGTAAATTTTCCGAAAGCCTCAGTTTTCATATTTCATGAAACGAAGAGTCGGGGAAATATTAATAGTTATTTAAAATTCTCTGCGGGATCTTTTTCTGAAATTTGGTAGGAATTTTTTATGAGTTCGATCTATAGAAGACCAGTTGAAACGGGATCCATATGTGTGTGCTTTCATTTATTAATGTGTGGTGTGAGTTTGATTTTCTCAGGGCGACTATAACGTAGGAAGTCTATATATGTAATGATGATAACGCCTTAATGAGCTCTTCGTCTGCTTCCGACTTCTCAATAATTATATTGACGTCGCTTGAGCGTATTACAGATTGACATGCATTTTGAAAGGTGATGAGGTAATATCTTAAGTAGTCAGTGTTACGCCAAGAATAATTAACATACGGTGGAAGCGCTGTGAGAGAATGGTTTGAATCAGCAGAATCTATGGGGCAATCAATATTTTCAATCCGGCATAATCGGCTGTTAGTCCAACAGGATTCTTACTGATTGTCTAATTTGTACATTTTGCAAGATTCTCATTTTGTTTAGGAATTAAATGGTTTATAAGACCTGAAACTAGTGTTGTCATTGTACATAAAAACTATGTGTATAATTCCGATGCCGATTCCGATTAGGATTTATACTATTTTTAATTCCGATGCCGGTGCCGTCCCCTCTGAAGATGCTTATGTAATTCTTGAATGGCCTGCAAATAATTGATGGGGAATCTCCCTATGCTATTCTCTTACACTGAGTTCATCTTTCCTTTTCTCTTTTTACCGTTAGTTAACGCTTTTTTTTTTGAAAACCTTTTTGTTTTAAAACTAAGTCCCTGAGGTTTGTAATTAAACTTTCCTAACAACGTTTTACAATTAAAACGTCCAATCAATATCTATTATCATGAAAATCCTTTCCACGATTTGTTGTATCAGTATTTTATCAAGCGAAATAGATGAAAATTTTCCGCGTATACATGTAAAATAATCTCCGGTTGTTTCGCAGTGAAAACAGATGAGCTCACGAGACTTAAACTTCCATTTAGGGTAATTAATTTGCCCTAAAATAACGTTGTGTGCTTCTATACAGCAATTACTCTTTACTACAGGTGATTTAAACTTGTAGAAATATAGCGCAAAACACCCGAATAAAACGATTTAACTTGAAAATCTTTCTTCTTCCTCCTCCTCCCGAAAAGTAAATCAAATTTACAAAATGATGGTGATCGAGAGATCTGGATTCGGAACCGCTGGAGGTGAAAATCCATTCGATTATAAGTGAATTCCAATGATAATTAACTCGGGATCCCCCAAAATTTAACCTCCATTAAGAGTTGATTCTTGTGATAGCCACAATGACCGAAAAGCATTCGTTCGAATGATTTCCCTGTTTTGATTCGAATAAAATTCACTCTCCTTTTTTTTTCTATTTTCAGGACGTTGCGGGCACGGGAGTCCTTGCGATCAACTTTGTTACGAATTGCACGATGGGATGTTCGAATGTGACTGTAAGGATGGATACATTTTACATAAAAATGGATATAGTTGTTTAGGTAAGTTAAATCCTAAAACAAGATATTTTATTTACAAAAAAAAAAAAAAAAACATTAAAAAAGCAGAAAACGCAAGAAATGTTTTCCGCTGATATGGGAACTCAGAGAAAACAAATTAATTTATGCGAGTTGTTACACGGAAATAAGGGGTGTGGAGAAAACATGTATTCCGCTCGCGTCTATAAGCGTTGGAGGTTTTAAAAAGGAAACAAAACCTTTTCGGGAATAAAAAGTTACTTTTAACTTCTAAATGAGAGTAATGCGACAAGAAAGGTAAAAAAAAAAAAAAATAAATAAAATAACAAAAATCCAATGTTTCGAAAACAAAAATCGCACGTTTTCCTTTTTTTTATTATTTTGTTCTTAGAATGAAAACTCGCGGATAACAATCTTAGGATTAAGTGGAAAAATTAATAAGTCCGACAAAAGAAAAATACGGTATCTTACTTCAACACAAAAAAATATACATTTTATTTGTATAATTTTATATTGTTTGTCGGATCTTTTAATATTACTTGAGAGGTTTTTCTCCGAATAAAATTCGAAGAATTAAAAAGATTTATTTTTACTCATTTTTCGTGTTTACTCTAATGAATTGCCCTGGCTTTGTTTTTCCCGAGCTCTTGCTTTCCGTTCCTTGATGATCATTGCGGTTTTCGTGTTTATACAAAGAAAAACGGGTAGACTCTTTGATCCTTATTTTTATTTTTTTTTTTTTATTGCTTCGAACACTGAAGGAAATGAGGCATAGTTTAAGAACAACGAATTTTTAAGTTGGAAAATATTTTTTGGAAAGCAAGCAAAAAAAAAAAAAAAAAAAAAAAAAAAAAAATTTCCCAACATGAACTTTCACATACGATTTCTGGAACATTCTGGACAATTTTTGTGCCGTGAAACGCCATTTTTGAGTATTTTTACACTCATAAAAAGGAAATGTCTTGAACAAGTTTTGACTTGCAAAAAAACCGGAATGTTTCTTAGCAAAACAAAAATGCTTCATGACAAAGACAGGTTGTTTCTTGACAAGATTTTTTTTATTGTTTCTCAAGAAAAAGTGGATTATAAAATTTTATAACTCTATAACGTTTTGGCCGATTATCAAATTTTATAGTTATTTATAAAATTTTATAATTAAAATGTTTAACTGAGCAATATATTAATTTTATGCTTGAATTGCATTATATTTAGCATATGGGTAGAGGTCCCTATGTTGGTCATCCAAATGTATACAATTTGTATACAATTTGTATACATTTGGATGACGAACATAGGGACCTCTGCCAGCATATGGGGACTTTATAGGCTCTTTTTTAAATATTTTTCATGAGAAAAAAAAAAGGAAAAAAAAATTACAATTTTTTGCAATAGAACCCGAGCCTTGTGGTCGACTTACCAGTCGTCTTTATCCACTACGCCACTCTTCAACTGATTTTTAAAAGCGGCAATATGATTCTTAAGTTGCCAATTATTTTGACTTAAAATATTTTCCAGATTTTTCCGAATTTTCGGTTTATTTCTTGCATTTTTAATTTGACAAAGGCTCAAAAATAAAGAAAAACAGAAATAGAACAATTCGGGAAGCGTTAGAAGAAAATAAAAAAAAACATAGAAAAAAACTAAAAATAATTTTTGTTATAAAATTTTATAATGAATTATAAATAGATGTCTTTTTTGGCGGGTTATAAAATTTTATAACGAAGTTTAAGTTTTTAATAACTCAATTTTATAACACACTTTTCCTTGGGGACATCATTGAAGACGAAAAATAATTTTTAAAAAAACTACTCTATTGGCAGAACGAAAAATTCTGCGCTCCCTCTCGAGAATTTTATTGTTGTTATGACCCCCTCCCCCTCAGCAAGTATCCAGCCACGCACAAACATGTGTCTCCCGATTTGTCATGTACGAAACAATTTTCCAAATTTTTTTACATTCATCCCAATCATGCATTCGTCCCATTCATTCTCAACAAATCGACAAAAAGACAATTGCACAAAAAAAAAAAAAAACAACGATAACAGTTGTGTTGAATATGCATAAAAATTAAAGAGATTATCCCGCGAAAACAATGCTTTTTCGCTCCAGAAGCAACTATATTCCTGACAAAAGAACACGTCTTTTGTTACGGAAGATGGGATCATCCAGTTTTACACCCAGAAATTCATATCATTTTCGGAATATAAAACCAGAAACGAGGAAACTCAATCTTACTGTTAAAATGAAATTCTTTATTTCGGTTCCCGTAGACAACTGCGTAGGTTTCAAATATCATTTTCAACCAAAGTAATTTTTACTACTTTATTTTGATTGGAATTTTTCTGTAATCATTTTTTTTTTTCACAATTATCATTGTATAAGGAAAAAAAATGACTTTTAAGCACGAAAAAAAAGATCACGATCAAAAAATCGATTAAACAAAGTTCATATTTTTTTTTTCTCTTGCAAGTAAATAATACTGGGGAAAAAAATAATAATATGGAGTCTGGAAGACCATTCTTTTTTTTTCATTTTCCAAGAAGACAAAACTTTGAATATTTAGTCGACTAATGAGTTTTAGCTTTTTCTAATGAGCTTTTGGAGCTGAATAAGTTTCATTACTTCTGACAGGGTTCTTATCAAATAAATCATAACTTTTTTATGTATATTTTTTTTTAATTTTTAGAATATATTTCTTCGGTGCAATAAAAGTTAGATTTAAGCGTCTACTTTTGGTGCATGAACTGGACAGTTTTTTGACGAAAAAAATTTTTTTTTCTTACATGACAATTTTTTTTTAGTTTTTAGCAAATAAAATTATACACAAAATTTTCGTTATTTGATAGAGAACTATATTCTGTAGGTTAAATACCGCGACCTTAGAACCAAAGAGTTGTATCACTTTTTGACTTTTCGTAAGCTAAACATCGAAAATTCTTTTTAGACAGCACTCTTTGGCTCTAACGTCGCAATATATCGGTAAACTTGAGTTTTGTTTATATTTGCAAATATCACACTATTGTTTCTTCTTTTTAGTTTGTTTACATCGCCATTTTGTCTTACTTCGAGAAATTGAATTACATAAACAAACAAATTTTCTCAAATTTCATAAAATTCAAATTTATTAATAGATTTAACCTGCAGAATCTTGTTCTCCATAAAATTTTGAACGTTTTGATTATAATTTGACCCCCATTTGCTTTGATTTAACTTCCAAACGGGAAAAAATTTGGGAAAAAAAAGATTTTCCTCCTTAGGCTAACAATATACTATTACCAAAGGCTGTAGCTGTCTTTGGCTTTGTCCATTCCATTCATTAATTCCCTTTCCTTTTTGCGTTTGGGCCTTTTTCTTTCAGTCGTTCAGAAACGATCAAAGTTATAATTTTTTGAAAGTTTTTTTTTTAGTTTTTTGAATTTTTTTGGCACAAATTTTTTTCACTCTTCATGTTACACTAGGTAAAGAAAGCCTTGCTCTGAGCCTCGCCGCCACTGTTTCGTATAATAAGATATGTACGTTAATTATGTTTTTAAAGTATACAAAAAAAAGGAGAAAAAATTGTTATAAGTTTCGGGGAAATTCTGGAAACATTCTTTTTCAACGAATCTACAGAAAAAGAATTTCCAAGTTTTGTTAAGTTTCTTTGCGTCGGGCATAAGGAAATTCATTTCAAATTTATTATTTTCCTCGAGGATATTAATTTTTAAACCAGGCATAAAAATGTATCTAATCAAACTCTTGTTGAGTGAAAGAGCTCATTTTTTATATAATTTCGAGACTTATAAAGACTAAGCTTCCACCTGTGTCCCCGTTCACAAGGAAGATAATTCCGGAAAATTATTTTTTTATGATGTCCTATAATGAAAATGAAGTCTCTTTTTACGACTGAAGTAGCTGATCTGTATATTGGATTAAATTTCCGGGGAAATCCCGTGTAAAAAAGTTTCCTAATATTATAAAGGTGTCGTTTCGCGTGCCGAAAGAAACGCGTCGAGACAGGCGCTTCAAAATTTTTTTTTTCAAAAAACATTTTAATTAGCAAATACGGATTAATGACGTTTAAACAAACTACAATCTAAAAATTAAAAAAAAAAAGACGTCGCTTTTCGTGACGCGCAAGCGTTTGACAAGCGAAATGGCACCTTCAAGAATTTTTTTTAAAAACGGCTCCTTTGAAATAATTTCTCCTGAAAAATTGATTAAAATCTGGGACTGTCTACATCTTTTTCCCGAATCTGGTAGCCATCACTCTTTGCATTGAGAACTCTTTTGGATTTTATCTTCTTTTTCCTTCATGAATATCCTTGCTTAAAAGTTTTATATCTGGACGTCCAAAGGATTTTCTCGAACGTTTTCACACCCCATCCATCCTGGGAAACTCTTGCGCAATTAAGCAAGAATGTCATCCCCATTCAATAAAACCAAAATTAATTATTCCACACAAAATCACTTCAGCTTGACGGTAATGTTTTTAATTCACTAACTTTTTTTCTTTTTTTTTTTTTTTTTTCCTTTCCGAAGCTACCCCAGCGTTAATTAACACCTATAAATCTAAATCCCGCGACAAGGTTCAAATACTTTTTTTTTTTTTTTTTTTTTTTTTTTTAGTTAAGAAACAACTCATTCCGAGTTTCTAGACCCTTCCGCCCAAAGCAATAGTCAAGTAAAACTACTGACCCTTAAGTTATTACGTCTATATATTTCTCGAAAGCCCTTATCTTTCTCCTTATCTTTTTCCTCTCTTTTCGAGGTCCAAGGTTCGAGTTTAACCTTTCTTTTTCAATTTCATCTCGATGTTTTCGTTTTTTCTTTTTCTTTGCTTACATTTTTCATTTACTTTTACATTTTATTGATTCATTTATTATTTATTTATTTATTTATTTATTTATATTTTTTCCATCGCTAATAATAATGTCTATGTTGTAGTAAATGTGGGGTTTTGAGAAAATGTCGATTGGGGCCGTCCATAAATTACGTTAGCACGTTAGGGGGAGTGGGACTATTCAAAATGCTAACTTTTGCTAACGAGGGGGGGGGGGGGGGGGGTTTACAGTACATATCTAACGTTAGCATTTTTTCTTGTTTTTAGCATTTTTTTTTTTTTTTTTTTTTTTTTTTTTGTCTCATGTAATAATAAACGTTTAAAAATGAAAATAATTTAAATTGATTTCATTTTTCGTTCCTTAATTGGTTTAATTCTTTGGTTTTTTTGACGGGATGTGGAATTTTTTAATAAATTTGAAAACTGATGCTATGCTAATATGTTTTTATTATAACCATTATCAGAGCTAAAAGTATAAGAACAGTATTAAATAAATAAATAAATAAATAAATAAATAAATAATACAACATTAAAAAAGATTACGGAAAACGTGATAATTTTTTCAATTAAATAATTAATATAAATACCTCGCGAAAAATTCTGGAAAGGGAGAAAAATATTCAAAAAAGATTATTCCTGGAATTTGCCCATAGAAGGAAAACCAGATTTTAAATTTACAAACGGATTATAAAAAACGCAGCTTCATTTATAAAAACGTTCTTAACATGTTCTAATAATCTCAAACGTTTCCCTGTTTTTTATGTTGACACGAATCACGTGATTTTAACCTCCTCCATTTTTAAATATGTCGGTGAAGTAAAACATTCGAATGTTTTAATGTAAAAATAAAAATGCATTTTAAGGAATACAAGGGAACTCCAGAGTTAAAAACTATTAAAATTTCGATTGCAGATTTGAGTTCCTCAGATCAAAATACGTAAAGAACGATCTTATTGTTAATTTTAGAAAACGGGCAATGCAAGGACCCGAACACTGAAACTTGGCCGTATTTAACTTATATGGTTAAAACGGGGGGTTCATGCGGTGCGGTTTAGACTTATCGCACTGCGCTAAAATTTACAGGTTTTCTTTTTAAACGAAAAGAAAAAAAATTAGGGGGTAAGACCGAAAGAATTCCAAGTTCGCAAAATAAGGGACAGTCTCCTAATGAGGCCATTATTATACTGAATAATGCAGCAAATATTTTTTAATGGTAAATTTTTAAAATTCCAAATCTTACATAAGACATGGAAATGGAATACCCCCCCCCTGCCCCCCTCCGTAAGCATACCTTCATCTCCCCCCCCCTCCCCTGTTAAGTGCTTACGTAATACTTGTATGATCCCGTAGCGCTCGAAAAGTGACGTCAAAAATCAATATGGCCGCTATTAAATCATAATGCAAACAGCTTCAAATGATCATTCCACTTGAAATAGAAACTATATGTTTCACAGCTACGAATTTAAATCTCGACATTTTGAGCCCTGGACCGTTTTCCGGCAAAATCGGTCTCGGACTCCAAAAGTCTCGCTTTAGATTCTAGCAATGAATTATACTATTACGAAATTGCATTTTCAGTTCTCGAATCCACCCTTTATCTACCATTAATTGTAATCTTAATCAAATAAAGATAAAGAAGTAAAATAATAAATGTCTATTTTTCTTGATTCGTTTTTGAGGTATCCTTCCCTTAAATATTGTAGGATAGCCGAGCGGGAATAAAGAAAAGTCGGGGGTTTTGAAAACAATCGGAAAAGGCTTCGACCCTACCGGACCAGCATGACCGAAAATACTGGCAAAGACTCGAATATGTCCTCGCTATTATATAGGAGATCGAAAGAGGATGTTTTGATATTTTATCAAAACATCCTATGCCGATCCGAATCGAGGGCATATTTGATACTAGTTTGCAGGCCTACAAGGTCGGTTGTGTTTTGAAAGGTAAAAGTGGGAAATGAGCGAAACTCATATCCCACAATTCCAGGGGGCAAAAACACAACCAGCCTTGGCGTTGTGCAAACTCAGATGTTGGTCAGATAAAATCGAAGCAAACAAATAACGTATATTGAATAAAAAAAATGAAAACAACAACAACAGAAAAAATCGTAAACCAGGAAGTACAAGAAAAAAAAAAAAAAAAAAAATAAAAGTCAAAATAAAGCAAAAAAAAAAAATAATAACAATGAAAACAAAAATTTCGCTGACAATGCATTTAGGAGTAATACAAAAAAAAATTAAAAAATTAAAAAGATGGCATGGACCATCATAATGCTACTCAAGCCGATTTTACGCTCAGAAGTTGCTAAACTTCCTGAGGGATTGTTTTTCGACCTTTACTGGTCTAGATCTGCTGTGTTTTAATTTTCGGCAACCTGGACGAAAGAAAGTTAAAAGACTTTAAACTTCCAGGACACAACAGTCTTGATAAGCCTAAGGGCCTATCCGCGGGTATTTTGCCCTAACACCGCAGCCTGTTTTCTTATCATTCGGTGCAGTATGGCTGCCTGCCCGGATTTTTTATCGACCTTTTCTGGTCTAGCTCCGTTGTATTTGGCTTAATTAAGCCGGGTGTGGTTCTTCACCACGTACAACGGGCTGAGATCGAACAGAGGCTAGAGTCCCAATCCTCTGCAGAACATTATTTTACGCGATGCTCGATCCCTGCAGATTACTCTGCTGGTTTTGCAGAAATCTGCCAATGCTAAGATTCCCTTATTTATTCTGTTTTAGTCGGAAAAAAGGCGGCTCGTCTTTCTGTACTGCTGCAGCACTAAATACATTTATCTCTTAATCACAATATCAACAACTGACAGCCAGCAAGAATCCTTAGAGCACCAAATAAACCATACACTACACATCTCTTTCCCGACCAAAAGGAATAAATAGTTTAACATACCTTCTAACTTAACATTGCAGATTTCTGATCCGATATCGTAGACCCATTATTTAAAACCAATTTCTTTTTTCCTTTGTAGCATTATGATAGTGCAAACCAGCATCCAAGAAATAAAAATATACATCCAAAAATCCTAAATGCGTTGACATCATAAAACAATTTTTTACAGTTGAGTTTCCTTAAAAAGAAAAGAACATTCAAAAAAAAAAAAATTTTATAAAAAAAAATGTGATGTCGGTCAAAAAATAAATAAAAAAAAAAATTAAAGTCGGCAGGATCGAATAATGAATAAAAAAAATCAAGGTCGTTAACATATAATAAACTGATTTGCTTATTCAGCAAACCGTCTTATTATGCATATGACCGTTTACGCGACGCGAAAAAAAAAGGAAATAAAAATTAAAAATTTTAGTCTTTCGGCTCTTCGGGGGGACGACCGAAAGTTTTACCGCTGTCACAAAAAATGTAAGGACCGTTTTCCCCAAAAATTAAAAATAATTTTGGGGCCCACCGCCGTCACCAAAATGTAGGATAGCCGAGCGGGAATAAAGAAAAGTCGGGGGTTTTGAAAACAATCGGAAAAGGCTTCGACCCTACCGGACCAGCATGACCGAAAATACTGGCAAAGACTCGAATATGTCCTCGCTATTATATAGGAGATCGAAAGAGGATGTTTTGATATTTTATCAAAACATCCTATGCCGATCCGAATCGAGGGCATATTTGATACTAGTTTGCAGGCCTACAAGGTCGGTTGTGTTTTGAAAGGTAAAAGTGGGAAATGAGCGAAACTCATATCCCACAATATTTAAAGCAAGTATTTTGCTCGGTCCAAATTTAACCGAAAACATGATCGTTATAATCATGTTGGATTTTCCGTATGGAATCGGATTATAAGTGACATTTTAAACTAAAGCTAACTATTATAGATGATTAATTAAAACATGAGCTAAGTGAAATGTAAACATTCCCCAGAAAGTTATAAGAAGAGAGTAAACTTATGCATCAGCAGGAGCTTTCCTAAACAATCATGCGGTATCTTATAAAGCAAGCTAATATTTGAACAAAAGTTTTATTATACGAAATATATATGAAATAATAATCATTTCTGTCTGTTCGTTATCATGATTTTTTTTTTTTTTCGAAATAAACTAGTCAGCATCCGGGTTTCCCATCCTTGGAAACCGTATTACTTTTCAACGCAGCGGTCGATGCTTTATAAATTTAAGGGAAAGGAAAATCCCCTACCTCAAGCTTTTCGCAATTAGGCCCGAGGTAAAAAAGGATTTTCAAGTGATGAATCCCTTGACCGACGAAGAGGAATCTGTATATTTCGAGGGCGAACAACCCTTTTTTTTTTATTTTTTTCGGGAAAGGGTTAAATGAGAGTTTAAAATCCCGTGTAAGAAACGGATATTATGGAAATCCAAAACTTAAATCTTACGACATGAAAGCCGCGATATAAAGCGCTTTCAACAGGAAATGGTTTAACAACCGGCTGCATGCATCGTTCCTCTCAGTTTTTTTTTTTTTTTAAACAAAAGGGATGCGAGATTATAAAGAGAAAAAGAGCATAGCCGCCGAAGAAAATAACCATTTTTTTGCGTACTTTTTATTATCTAACCGGAGGGAAGTATTATTCCTCAACACTTTTAACCGACCCCTAACAGAAAGAAATATTCGAGAAAAATATATAGAAACCCGAATGAATTTTTTAAAGATTCGAATATATAGTTTTTTTTTTCCTCTTCTCACGTGTTTCGCCCTTTAGAAATAGCGTGACTGTCGTCCCTCTTCTTTTTCTTCATTTTCTTTCTCCCTTTCGGAATAAAAGAATAATGATTTTTTTTTTCTTTCTTTCTTTTTCATCATGACTGTCGACTTGGTTACCTCGTTTTCCAGCAAAGTCAGGGAAGAGAACTAAGTGTGAAACAAGCATGAAAAAATCATAAACTTTTAACGGATTAAAGAAAGACATTATAAAACTTTTTTTTTTTTCTTATTTATTTTAAACAATTTTTTTATGAGTTATTGTCGGCCAGAGGTGATTTTGAGGGGAAATAAAAAGTCTCACGCACATTTTTTTTCTTTCCCAACTCGATTCAAATTAAAATTCAAATTCGTGTTAAAAAGTTTTCAAGACTAAGAAAACTTTCATGCTGTTTCTCATTATTTTGGACGTAGCATATTGCTTGTTTGCGATCCTAAAATCCTCGGGCTAATAACGAAAGATTTCGGTTCATATATGGTTGATTTTAAATATTTAACACATAAGGGAAATTAAACTTTCTCGAGAACCATTTCTGATTATTATTTAAGGGAAGTTACCAAATTTTTTAGGTAAAGGTAACACAAATCACGGGGACTGTCCTTTGGGGCCATTTATAAATAGGATATTTGTGTGAACCAAATTCAAAAATTCCTCGCAATTTGCTGCCGTGCTTGCGAGTCGAGAGTCTTACCGATGGACTACCGATCGCCTTCAAACAAGGAAGCCCCTTAGGAGAAGGCTTCAGATATTTATTTAAATATACCAAAATAAATTTCCCTGGCCTAAAACTTTTTTTTGGAGATACAAATTAAAAATCTGGCTTCATAGCGAACTTTATATTAATGCTGGCATCTTTCTTTCAAAATTTCAGATTCTCAGGTTGTAAAGAAACTCCGGAAAATGTTTTCAAAAATAAATGTCGGGAATATATTTTCCAAAGCGTTTTCCGGAGTTTCTTTTACAACCTGAGAATCTGAAATTTTGAAGGAAAGTTGCCAGTATCACTATGAAGTTCGCTACGAAGCCAGATTTCTAATTTGTATCTCCAAAAAAAAGTTCTAAGCCATGGAAATTTATTTTGGTATATTTAAATAAATATCTGAAGCCTCCTCTTAAAGAGAGGCCTTAAGGATAGTTTAGAATGAGCCAGAACTAACCAAAACCTACCAGTCCTGCTAGGAAAAAAAAATTAAAATACTTGAGCTCAGTCGAAAAGTATTCTATCTGATTTTTTTTGTTTGATTTTAATACAATGTTTAGCTTATGCAGAGGAGTTCAGACTGAAAATATCAAATAGAACCCTTTTCAACTGAGATCGCAAATATTTAATTATTAAAATTGACTCTTAATAATTCCCTTCTTTAGTATTTATTTCCCTGCTACTTGCTCTTCACATCGTAATTTTTTTTTTTTTTTTTGCTGAATAAGCATCTTAATAGAGAATAAATTTTTTGAAAAAAGGAGATCAGCCGTAAAGAAAAGAGCTGAAAATAGAAAAGGAACCCTCTGCGCTGCCACTTCAGCAGTTTTTTTTTCTTTCATGGCTGACGTGTTTTTTAAGGATCGTAATTCTTTTTACCAGGTTTTTCCTCAAAATTTCGTTTTTTCCCCCCAATTATAACGTCTTGAAAATATTTTTCTTATGATTTTTTCATAAAGTTAATAGAAAAGGCTTATAAATTAGGCTGGCAAAACATTTTTAATGCTGTTTGTAGCTTTCCAGCAAAACCCCTTTGGAAAAAAATTATTGGTGCTGCTTTTTTTTCTTTTTCTTTTTTTTTATAGAAGGGAAAAAATTTTGTTTGAGGAAATAATATCGTAAAACTGTTGATTTTAATTTTCGAAAAAACATCTCTCATTTTCTTTCTCTCTTAGATTTTTCTCCTCTGACCTCTTCTCGGGGGGAAAAAAAAATCCTCTTGCTTAATTTGAAATTGAGATTGAAGTCTTGCATAAAATCCCTTTAAAAAAATGAGCTAATAAAGGAGCGGTAAGCACGTTCCGCCCGTAAATTGGCTTTGTTTAAAACTTCCAGCTCCTTTTCCAACATCGGCTTTTGGGGTCCTTTACGCACATCCACACACATCTAGTCGGCGGATATTTAAAAGGAAATGAATTTGACCTGCAGTCAGAGGAAAAAGATGAGATTTTATTCAAAGGGAAGGGGATGGAAAAATAGAGTGTTTAGAGTTTTTCGATCGAACTCTCCGCGAAAAAATGGTTCAACCGTTAGAAGTAAATCTCTTTATACGTCCCGGGAGTGTTATACATTCTTAGTTTTTATTCGGCGTATCCAAGAAATACGAAAGAAAGTAGTCGGCTGGGAAATTTGTGTTGATAGTCACGGTGGATTTTGGAATAAGTTGTCCTGAAGGATATAGGTTGGGGATTTTTTAAAATATATTTCTTTAAGCTCGGGGTAGTCTAGGGTGCGTCGAAAAAAATCGAAGTTCTCAGATTTTTGCTCCTTGGTCGGAATATCGTTATTTGGCTATAAAAGCACCCTTTTAATTTTTTTCAGCTCGAAAAAGAATTTTTTAGATAGGGCACACGAGCTTTAAAGTTTTTTCACCCAAAAAAGCGTCTTTTTTTTTGTTTTTTCGCGAAAGTAAGAAAAATTTACAAAAGGCGTAAACTTTGCGTTGGAAAGTTGAAATTTTGAGCATAAGTTTGAGGTATATGGATGTGTCGAAAAAAATTGGACAGTCACCAAAAAAGCAGTTGTGTCGTTTTGGCAGGGGTGCCATAGCGAAAACACGTTTTTGCGAGGGGCGTCGGAGCGGAGAGGGATCAGAAAATTTTAGAATAGCCAAAATGCGCTACAAATATGTAAAAATGATGGGGCAGATGAACCGTTGAGGGCCTAATATATATACGCTCAGTAGGGGGCCGAAATAGGACAAAATTTTAAAAAATTTGGAGATTTTAGCGGAGATTGGCTAAATTTAATGTTTTTGACTAAAAATTTAGTTTTTTGGCCAAAAGTTTATTTAACTCCACAGCCGTTTGATTTAGAAGACATGTTCCCTGTAATTTTTTACTCAGAATACTATAACTAAAAGAAATAATCAACTTCCAAACCGATTTTTTAAAAATTTAATGCAGTTAAATTTTTAAAAAATTTAATGCAGTTAAATTTTTAAAAAATTTAATGCAGTTAAATTTTTAAAAAATTTAATGCAGTTAAATTTTTAAAAAATTTCAAAATTATAGTGGAGTAAAAATTTCTGAAAATCTCGCCTCGGATTCTTAAAACCGTGAGTTTACATTTATTAATTTCATAGTATTATGGCGCGTCATTTTCGTACGGATGCTTACGTTCGAGAAAGATAACGAAATTAATCGAAAATCCCAAAGAATTAAAATTTCCACGATATAAACTGGCAAAATAAATCCAGGTAAAATTTTTGTCCATTGCGAAAACATTTGTATCACACTTTAGTTTTCAGTTCTCGCGATGCAGTCGTATAATTAACGACGTTATAGTTTTACAACTTTTCTGTGTCTTGTAGTGCCAGCTGCTTTCTTAAGCTACATAAATTCTAACGGGGTGGAAAAGTTAGTAGAGGAAAACAACAATAAAATGTTAAGAATTTTTTTTTTTTGTTTTGTTTTTTGTTTGTTGTTTTTTTTAAATTGCGTCTCTTTGCCAATCCCGTGACACTTTTACGACGACGACGTCGGAATTATTTCACTCCTTTCTTAAGATGAGATGCGGGCTTTCATTCAAAAGTGTCACACCTGAATTGTACATTAAGATGACAGTTAATCTCAGGTTAAAGAAAATGAGAATATGACGAAAAGTAACGTCTATAGTGTAAGACAATCAACTACGATTCAGTAATCTCTTTGTCTTAAACTTCCGAGTACAAAGGGTCTTGTACAACCGTATAATTTCTGTTAACATTGTACGTCAACCCTTGTTTTCTCTCATTTCCCGTCCTTGGTTACTTTTCTATCACCGGATTAACTTTGATAGACGTTTTTGCGTCAGAGGCAAAAAGAAAAGGGGGGAAAAAAAGAAAAATTTCAGAATTTTTTATTATGGGGAATTTTTTTACAATGGATTTTTTTTTTTGGTTTTTTTTTTCGTGCAATCGGGGAAATATAAAAGAAATAATTTAAACTTTTCATAGCATTGGAGAAAAAAAGGAGAACGATTAATATTTTAAAAATATTTCTCGAAGGAGAAAAAAAAAAAAAAGGGAAGACATCGTTTTTCAATTTTCTTGGAAACTCGCAATTTCGATATGTGGTCATTTTTTTGAGAAATAATCCTCAGTTTCTTTATGGGGGAGCGTTTTGCTGATTTTTTGGGATATCTTCGAAGATAAAAATAAAGAATAGGGGACGTTATTTTTAAAAGAAACCGGAAAAATCCCCTTTGTTTCAGCTAAATTAAACTGATTTCTGAAATATTTACGATTCGAAATGGAGAATCTTTTTTTTTCTTTTTTCTTTTTGTTACAAAAAAGATTTGGACTTTCACCAGTTACATATGAACAATAAAAAAGAAAGAGGAAATTACGGCAATATTGGAAAACGTGTTTGCAAACATGGAAAATGTCAGCATAAAACAAGTAAATTTAAAAAAAAAAGCCTTCTTTATTATACAAAATTATACAAAAAAAAAATAAACACTTGGTGCCTAAACATTGTGAAAATAACCGCTAGTATCTTTGCTATGCGCGGCAGAGAACGAACTATACCGAACGATACCGAGTTGTCACGAATTACAGATTCGAGTGGAATCGTGAAAAGACTCCCTCGCGTTATCTATTTTTAATGTATTGGGCACGCGTCTTTCGAGTCTTTAAAATTTCCGATAGATCCATATAGCTCACGGTGAAACGTATAAAAAGAAGGTAAAAAAAGTTGAATATAAAAAATTATTTAAAAATTTTGAAAAACAAAAATCACAATTCCGAGCACCCTAAAAGCCATTAAGGTGGGTTTGGTTGTGACCGGTTTAAGGTCACAAAGTTACAAAATTTAAGGTCTCTGCGTAAAATGAGTCTCTTTCTGTCGCAGTACCTCCATATACTATTTCTGTTTCCGTTTTTTACACGTGTTTCATTTTCCTTTCCTTTTTTTTTTTTTTTTTTTTTTTTTCATTTCAGAAATGAATACAACAATAGAAACATTAATAAAAGAGGAGGAAGAGGAAGACGATGATATTTTATATCAAAAAGACGCTTCAATATCCGCGGAACTTGACACCGGTAACTCAGGAGCCACAAGTGTTAGTTCTCAAACTGAAAGTGATTCGAAAAGTGAAGAAATAAAAAGTAACTTGGTCACAACACAAAGTCCAAATTTGGAACAAAAAGTGCCGCTCCGTTCGGGGACCCAGGGAATCACCGAAAGCCTGAGAGCTACAGATGCCGCTCCTTGCACCCTCGATTGCGGAGTGGGAGGTATCTGCGTGACGGAAGGTGGCACGCAGAGGTGTCAGTGTCCTCTCGGTAGAGGAGGGGATTCCTGCGAGAACGGTAAGCTGAAAAGAATAAATTAAAATTAAAAAAAAAAAAAAAAAATTCCATCTCCTTTTCTTATATTTTTTAATAAGCTTTTACTGTTCCGTATAATTCGATTGAAACTTCAAACCCTCTAAGCTTACTTATTTTCTCTTACTTACCTTGAAACATCCATGGTGGATGCAATTTATCGTCTGCAGTTGCTTATTTTTTGAGTCTTTGATCTTTTTTCGAATATTACTTTCTTTGATATCCTTACGGAATACGATATGAAAAAAAAAAAAAAAAAAAAAAAAAAAAGCCAGAAAATTTCTTCGTATAAAATTTTATTGGAAGCGAGTTTCGAAGAAAAATCCTTTAGTCGGACATTTTTTTTTACGTAATTTACTTTTCTGATACAAGCAGATCGGTTTTCCTGAAACCAAGATTTTTTTTTTTTTTTTAAAATTCCTTTTTTTGCTTTTGATTAATGAGTACTGTAAAAAGTTGAAAAGCGAATAAAGATAAAAAAAGAGTATTCTAAAGCATTATAATCACCACAAAAGAGTTTCCGAACATGAGAGTAAGATAATGAAAGTCAATTCTCAAAAGGAAAAAAAAAAAAAAAAAAAAAAAAAAACTTTTTCCCCCCAGTTTTTTTTTTACTACTCTTCAAAGTTTGGAGGATTATCCTTCAATCCGGATCGGATGTTACAATAGGCCTTTTGCCTATTCCGTTTATTTATATTCAAGTCTGAAGGATTCCCTTCCAAACAAGACATACAAATCATCGGAGTAGGATAGGATGAATATTAAACTGGAAGCATGCAAGGGAAAGTTTCATAACGATAAAGGAAAGGAAAGAGGAGGGGAAAATAGGAGGTGGGGGTGGGGGATTTCCGGAGTAAGTTTTAGAGCTGAAAATCTGCGGTCAGAATTTTCTTGTTAAATTACCGTTTTTTTTTCCTCCTCATTTAAAATGCTTTTGTTTATATGAGGGAGAAAATGAAATGCATTTTACGGCAGGGGAGGGGGAGGGAATATTAAGCTTTCATTACCTGTCAGAAACATTCAATGCCTATTTTGACAAGATCTAAAGTGTTTCCGATTATTTTAAAAAGTTTTTTTTTTTTCGACATTTCTGCGCCCTTGTTAGTCGGATCGAACAAAAGGAAATAATAATGTTGAAAAAAATGAAGAATTTTGCAGCTTCTACATCTCTGTTTTTTCCCTTCAGGCATTAGCGGAACGATTAGGACACCAAAAGACGCTAGACGTTCGGTCTTCGATTTTCAAAATTTTGAAGTAATTTGGTGCTAAATTTTTAAAAATTGAGGTAACATTTCCGTGCGCCAAAGACCAAATGACGTATTTCCATCGTTAATATGATCGAAGGTAGGCTGTTTTGACCATTTGTGACAAGTCGACTATATAAATAGGACAGTAAAAAAAAAGGTAGGGCAGTTTTTTTTCCCATAAAATTGGCAGTAGTAAATTTAAATATGGGGTAGTTTTTTAAATAAATTGGCAGTGGATAAATTTTTTTTTTGGGGTAGTAAATTTGGCAGAGGTAAAGATGTTGGGACAAAATTATACATAAAAAAAATATATAAAATATGTAATTTTGCAGCAACATTTTTACCTCTACCATTTTTACCTCCACTCAATTTTTACATTTTAGGGAAGATGCAGAGTAACAGTAATTAATAATCGAAGGGCAGTATTTTTTTTTATAAGGGTGCAAAATTCACTATGGAATGTTGTACCACCTTGTTGAACCAACTTTGTTGGTATGTAAGGGTGCAAATTTACTATGGAATGTTGGACCAACATGTTGATATAACATTCTCTTTGACAATCCCTTGTTGTACCAACATGTTGGTACAACAAGTTGGATCAACATGCTGTACTAACTTGTTGAGCCAATATTCCACACTATGGTGGACTACAATTCACTATGGAGACCACGAATTTTATGAAAAATTTACGAAACGTTAAATCGGAGCTTTTTATTTCCACTGACTTTAAATCAACCGAAACTGCAGCAGTTTGTTAATCAACTTCATTTCGACTATTTCCTAGAATCAACGCGACCAGTCGTTTCAAAAAATCGCTTTCAGCTCTTATAGCCAACCCATGTTGATACGCCGCTGCTATCGAAAATAAAGAGAGATTTGTAAGGCAAAAAAAAAAAAAAAAAAATTTTATCGCAAATCAAAAGCCGAAGAAAAAAAAAGGGAACAAAGTAAAAAATAAACTCTTTGATGTTTTTTTTTTTTTTTTTTTTTTTTTTTTTTTTTTTTTTTTTTTTGTATAAAGCGACAAACAAACAAAATGACATTCGTATGTAACTAAAGACACGAACAAGGCAAGGGCTTTGATTTACTAATACACCAGGCCATTGTCAAAACAGTTTTTAAGGGCAAGAAAAAAAACCCATATAGAAAAAGCATGGGCGGGGAACATTGAGGAAAAAAAAAAAACCTCCGAGTTAAAAAAAAAAGGAAAAACATTATACAATTTGTAATTTTATTTACTTTTTGTTTCGGTCTCATCCGCAAAAGAAAAATAATTGGTTTCCTCTGTTCCGTTATGAGATTTCATTTTTCTCCCAAGTCGTTCTTTTATAAAAATGTTTTTTTCCCATTCAACCCATGAGCAATGAGGAATGGAAAAGATTTAAATATGCTTTTTCGTGGGGAGGGGAAAAAAAGAGGGAAAATTTAAACTTGAGGGATATTTTCAAATGCTTAATAAATTTAATTATTTATCTTTTTTTTTTTTTTTTTTCGAATTGAAAAACGTTTTGGAATTTTCGTCTTATTATTGTGAAAATATCGTTATAACGATTTTGAGGAATTGTGAAAAGAGGAAGAAAAAGTTATTTAAACTTTTATGACTGTATGATATTTAAAAGCAAAGTTAACAAGGACATTTGAATAAAACGTCAACCATTTAATTGCTTTACATCATTTTTGAAAAGTCGTTGCTTTTCAATTAACGAAGTATGCCTCTTAAACGTGCTTTTTTTTAACGATCTCGTTTATTTTGAAAAAATGTTTTATTTTGTATTTGATTCTGCTTTGAATTCGTCATTTTTCATCAGACTCCTAATTCTTGGTCTGAAATCCGTAAGATTTTAAGAAATGAAATTTTCATATTTTTCGATCGAAGCAGCTGCGCCACCATTCAGTTTGCTGGTTAGCACTCAAATAAATAACCATCCAATTTTGATGCAAACTTTTGCAGTTTAAAAAGTCTTTTTCCTGAATGTTTTGCGCGGGACACTTGCTAAATTTTTTTTTTTTAATCTTATTTACGACTGCCCGCGTCTTATTATTTTGAATTTCATATGCATGGTTTGTTTGATTTTTACGAAAGCCCTGAAGGTTCGTTGTTTATTCCTGATTTGTCGACTGTCAAGTTTGAACCTAATAATACCTTGTTCAAACGTGAAATTTTCCAGTTAAAACTGAATTTCTCAAGGAATGCAAGTTAAAACTTGGCATTGTCAGGTTTAAACTTCGCGATAAAATGCTGGTGTGTTGCAAAGTGACAATATAAAGTTTGAACTTGTCAGTTCATGTTCAAACTGAATTACATTAACATGTTTAAACCTGCCAACAAATACTGGGTAGAAAACGTTTAGTTTGAATTTACCATTTTCAAGTTGTAACCCGCCAGAATTTTTTGTGAAGTTTAAACTGACAATGGCAGGTTCAAACTTGACTGTCGACAAATTTGCAATAAACGATGATCCTTTAGGGCTAAGGATCGCTCGATCAAGTTCAATATTTTAAATTGTGTGTAAACATTCCAAATTCCCGACGCTTTTTCATTCCCGAGAATCGGGAATTCCCGTTTTTGAAAAAAATATTAATCCCGGGAACGAGAATTCCCGTTTTAATTAGATTTTCATTTCCCGGGAATCGAGAAATTGACGCACTTAAATTCCCGGGAAAACCGAGAATTTATTTTAAAGACGAATAGAGAAAAGAAAATAACCCTGATTTCCGAATTTTTGGGAACCAAGTTCGGAAATAAGCGGAGCCATGTAGAAAATTTTTTTTTCTATGTAGTTTGAAGGGTTCTTTAGGCAAAGTCTCAAAAAAAATTTCTGATTTTTATAACTTTATAACTTTATAACTTTTTTCTGAAATATTGAAAATTTTATGTAATAAATGGTCAAAAAGCTGATAAAATTCATATTATTGCCGTTCCCGGGAAAAGACTTTTCGATCCCGGGAATTGGGAATTCTCGAAAATAAGAAAAATTCAATTCCCGGGAAGCGGGATTCCCGACTAGTTAAGAAAAAATGTTCTGGGAAATTTTTTCGGCAAAAAAGAGCTCGAGATTCCGGGAAATCCCGGGATGGGAATTCCCTGGAGGAAGCTCTAATTGTATGCTTAGTTTACGGGCAAGAAAAATTTCTATACTTTTGAAAACATTTTGCAAATCATGGCTGCCATTTAAGCTTAATATGAATTAATTTGCAGAGGATCGCTAGAGTAATATCAGTTTGAAAAAGGTCTTAGTTAATTTATCTTGAGGTACAAAATTCATGCAAATCTTCGATAAAAAGAAAAAAAACTTACAAACCCTGTTCTTCTTCGATTCATGAAACGAAAAAAAAATTAAACTAATGATCTAAAACTCAAAAAAAAATTACCTTTAAAATAAGAGAAAGAATGCTGTTTTGCATATCAAACAATGTTCCTTTTCAGAGGCACTTTCTTTGATAGTAATTCGGATTCATTTTTGTATTTTTCTGTAATAAAACTCCCAACTTTAACGATGCAAAGAGCTCGACGATTTGCCAGAATGATAGAAAACCATTAAAAATCCGATTTTTGTTTTCCTTAATTGATGCCTCTCTTGGAAAATTACGTATTCTCTTTAAACTATAAGTATTTTTTTTCCTCTTTATCCTTATTTACGAGTTCCGACAAAAAGAAAAACAATAAGATATTTTTCATCATTAAGAAAGAAAAATGACTTCATAGCTCGTAAGTCGAATCGATCTTTTGCTTTAGTTTTTCTAATGCTTTTTTTTCCTTCTTATGATGAAACATTAACATTAAAATGATAAAAGGCAATAAGAAGAATAAACAAAAAAAAAACTCTCTGTTTCCCATTTAAAATTCTCATTTGCAAAAAAAAAAAAAAAAAATATCAAACATTTCTTAAAGCGATCCCAATGTTCGTTTAAACATTTATGATCTTTAAAAAAATATTAACGTATGTTTTTTTATGTGTATACGTAAATATTCCAGCAAAATATGATATTTTATTCACTTTAAGGTGTAACAGATGCCAAAAGCCCACAACATTTTCCATTATAGTAGGGATAGAAATATGAAAAGCATAAGTGTCCTGTTGCACGTTTTGTGCAAATTTATCGAGAAAAATTTTAAAAAGCTTCCTATTTGCATTTAATTTTCGAGTTAAATTCTGAATTAGAGGAAATCTTTCCGATATCCAGATTAAACATATGAAATATCATCACCACCATCATCATCATCAAATAGCATTAGGTTGGATAATTGTACAAGGATTATCAAACAATTCTGATCCGAATAATTTTCGTCGTATCCGTCAAACGAATTAACGTTTCAAAAAAAAAAAAAAAGAAAAAAAAAGAGAGATGGGAGAATGGCGAAAACCTGGTTTTTAATCAACACGAAAGAGGAGAGCTACGTCTGAAATGATTACGAAAATTCGTTCCCAACAACCTCTTTTTCCCTTTTATTTCTTTGTCCTGACGGCCAGGGGATTTAAGTATTACATAAAGGTAATTAAGCAGCCATGGAAAAACAGTACCTCTCTCCTTTTTCGAATCTCGGTTGTTTAAAATTCACCTTCCGAATCCATTTGATTAAATTAAGTAAATGGAAAAGAGTATGAAAGATTATTTTAGGTTTTATAATCAGTGTCAGGGAGTGTATATTGCGAACCGTTGAATAGCCCTAGGAATGTCTTTATAAAGTTGCCTTCCAAGTTTTGTTTTGGGTAAAGGCATATAATATTGATAAGACGAATCGAATTGGATATCATAGTGCAAATATTCCGCAGGCAATAGGCATATCCTTGTGTGAGAGGTCTCATGGAATTTTCACAAGTATTGAATTCGCTTGGTTTTGTTTGATTTAAGTTAAAATCCAGTTTTTAAAATAATGCACTGATGGTTAACTCAAAATTGTCATCTTCATACTGCCACTTAATTCGTCAAATTACAGTACATTTTATAAAAGTAGTGAAGGATCAATGAATATTTAATAAATAAAATTGCATTGACTGACTTCCTTTTCCTGCATATGAATTTGTATCCTTTAAATTTTGAAATTGATTTTAGCTAAAGAGGAGGCTTCACGGATGCCGAAACTAATTGCCGTTTTCTCTGATACTCGATTTACGATGAAATAAATCCTAATTTTAGGTATCCAACGACGTCGTATCTAACGACGTCCGTATCCAGGACACGACGTCGGCTGAGTGGCGAGCGTGCTCGACTCCGAAACGAATGATCGTGTGGAGTCTTGGTTCGAACCTGATTTCAGTCAGGATTTTTTTCCGCCAGCATTCACCTCTGATACTCGTGTGTATCATGTGAAGAAGACCAATGTGTCACAGGGTTCGGATTCCCTGTCTAAATAAAGTAGGTCCCGCTCATTCGTAAAATACCTTTGCGATGTGAGTGCCCCGTCTTCGAGCTCGTCACTCGATACATTAAGGGGTATGACGTAGTAACGCCTAAACCTTACACCAGAAACCGAACTTGGTAAAGGTAGGCGCCGGGTCATAGGGCTTCATGTCCTGATTGTGTCGAAAAAGAAGAAGAAGAAGAAGGTATCCAACGAACTCCTCTTGTATATCCTGGAATTTTTATTGCAAGTTTCAACTTGTCTGAAATGTATGGGCGGCGGGAAAATAAATTAAAAAAAATTGCGGTCGAAAACTTTGATTTTGATTTCTTGGTTTTTGCTTGCTTGGAACAAGTTGAAACTTGTACCAAAAATACAAGAAAAAGTCAAATGGAATTCGTTAGATACCTAAGATTTGATTTTTTCCCTCGTAAATCGAAAAATAGACAAAACAGCCATTCCTTCCGGTATTCTGTGAAGCATTTTCTTAAGAGGCAGCTTCAGGGAATACCGGATTGAATGACTGTTTTGTTTAATATTGGATTAAATATGAAAAAATCCAAACTTTAGGTATCTGAGGAAACTCCTTTGGTGTGTCCTGGAGTGTTTAAGGGCAAGTTTCAACTTGTCTGAGATGTGTGTGCGACCGGAAAAAAGATTTATTTTTAGTACGCGGTGGAACAAACTTTGTGGTTGCTTTTGCCATTTTAAATAATGTTGTAAACATGCTATGGGGCCATTTAAATATTACGTCATCATTTTAGGGGAAGGGAGTCGTTCGACTGTTGACGAATGATGACGACGGGGAGGGGGAGGTATTGGCATAATGCTGATGTCATTATTTCCACTAGATATAATTCCGTGAAAAACTTTGAAATTAGGATTTTTTTTTCAAATAATTTTTATAACAAACGAATCAGTAATTTTATAATAAATTTTTATTTGTAACTTAATCACCTTCAAATTTCAGGTCTATTTTATGTTAATATTTCTTATTAATAATAAATGCATTTTGCCAATTTATTTAAAAAGAAAAAAAAATTCATTGATATGGGGGGGGGGGGGGTCTAGCGAATGATTAAGTATTTTTTAAGGGGGGGAGGTGTTCCTATTGACGACGAATGATGATCGGGGGGGGGGGGGTCTAAAATGTCGAAAAAATGATGACGTAATATTTGATTGACCCCTATTAAGGTGGCAAGTGCATCAACAAATTTGTGAAAATTTTATATAGAACACTGACAATCTTTGCGGCCCATCACAGATTTATAAAATAGAAAAAAAAAAAAAATTTTGCGATCGAAAAAGTTTGACTTCGTGCTCCGGGTTCATAAGAAGTTGAAACTTGGGGGTCGTCCATGTATTACGCATCGCAAAAGAAGCCACTTTTTGACCCCCCCTTGTAACACATATGTAACGCAACCTGTAACCCCCCCACTGAAAAATATTTAAATTTCTTTTATAGAAGTCAAAAAAAAAATTTAGTTTCGTGATAAATTTTAATCAGGGTTTACGGGTTAAAAACTTTTTTTTAAATTTAATTTTTTATATTTTTATTTTGAAGAATAACCGGGAAAAATTTTTTTTAAAAGAGTGAAATAAAATTAAAATAATTGTAATAAAAAATTACGTTACACATGGCCCAACTCCCCTTCACCCGCCCGTAACAATGCGTAACACCTCCTTCGACCCCCACTTCCCCCTCCAGGCGTTACGTAATACATGGACGACCCCTTGTACCAAAAACATCAAGATAAATCTCCGATGTTTGTTAGATCTAAAATTTGATTTTTCCCCGTAAATCAAGTATTATACAAAACAGTCATTCCTTCCGGTATTCATTGAAGCTTTTTCTTAAAATATTTCCCAAGTACCTGCAAATCGCGAAATGCCCATCATTCTGCCGTTTACACTAATCTGTAACACGAAAGGCAGTCTTTAGATAATGGCGGTCCGCCTTCTCCCTCCATCGAACACCATCTCCCATTCGTTAAGCAGCTTTTAGGAGCGAAATTCCGGCGAATACTGGAGCTGACTTATCCATTTCTGCACTTTCTTTGGCACTATCTTTCTCCAGAATGCCGTTTTTTTATGTATAATTCCACTACCAGCTTTTCGTATAAAAGAATCATCTGGCAATTTGACCCAAAAAATTAGAAGAATTTAGTTCACTTCAAAAGCTTACATTGCGCTCGGATTTCATCCAGTATACAAAACTCTGGAGTATCAAACTGTGCTATATTAGCTAGTTTCCTCTATACGGCCATTTTGCACAGCCAATTTATAATCAATGGGAAGTGGTTTTCATTTACAGTTTGACTTTGAATCTCATCCAAACATTGTCCGGCGTTCGAAACATATCTTTAGGTCTTTCATGGAGTCTCTCTTTAATGCTGTAATATCTTAATAGGCCTAAGAGCTTTAGGCATTTTTGTCGTCGTCATTGTTGCAGTAGTGAGAACATCCCTATTTACATCCTTTTGGCAATAATTTCTTAGAGGCACATACTTCTTTTTTAAAATGAAATTATTTTATTGTCACAAAAACTAAGAACAAGTACCGAGTTCAATCTAATGAAATTAAATTTATCAAAAGCTCAGTTATAAATCGATCATTCGCTCTATTTTTGAGCCAGGAGCGCTCCCGCTGCGTCTTCGTAAATTTCAAAATTCCGAAAAAAAAAAACGATATTTTCAGGGAATTTTAATATCTTTAAACTGGGAGAAATGTAATAATTTTTCACCGTCGCGTCTTTTTCCTGTCGCTTCTTCTCTCTTGTTTAACTGCTTTCCTTAATGCTTTCCCCTCCAAACTTTATTGCAATCAATTTCTCTCCCGGATTTGAAAATATCACACGAGTCGTTTATTTACTAATGTGTTGCGTTCCTTAATTGTAAAATCAATGGAGTCAAGATGTCATGACCTCAAAATCATTTCAGTAAAATGAACCTGCCCGGGTTTTCACCCCCGATCCCGAGCTTGATCTTCTTATAATTCTGAGCTCTTTCCGTCACGATTTTTACCTTTTTTTTTTTTTTTTTTTTTTTTTTTTACATTTTCTTTTTACAGAAATGTATTTTCGGTGTCAGATGCGCGAAGGGTCTTACAAGCATCGTTTGTTAGAAAATAAAGGAAAAGAGAGGGGAAAGTTTTCGTAATCGTTTTGAATTCTAATAACTTTTTTGTTTGGGGGGGTGGCTCACATAAGAGAAAAAAGAACCCCAGGTTAGCTTGTTCTTTTTTTTTTTTTTACCTTATAAAAGGAAAAAGAAGGAGAGAAATTTATGAGAAGTGGTTGTTACTATTTTTAGTAAGAGAAGTGGCTGTTACCATTCTGTTAGTTTATTTCAATACTCCTCGAGTGGTCTTATACGGGATAGATCCATTTTCCAATATTTTTCTTTAGGGTGTATTTTATTTGGTTTGGGCAGCCGACCTCATACAATGAAAAGAAACGTATCGTTATTATTATTTTTTTGATATATGGGAAATATGATATAGTGAATAAATAATAGGCAATGTTTTGCATTCAATTTTTTTTTTTTTTTTTTGAAATCAAAGTGAAAATCTAATCAATTATTGATCGCTGGGTAGCAGCAATCAAATTAAGTTTCTTACGCAATTCGTAAAGTTTTTTTGCTTTGAAAAAGCCCAAAATATTTTTGTTTTAATTTTGATGGATTTAGAAAAAACATCTTTCAAATAATATCTTGTTGCTTTTCTTTTGAATATTGATTGAGTATTCCTTGAGAAATACGGTAAATTGGGGAGGTTTGCTCCGGGTGCCTGGTTAATTTGGATTCAGTAGACCCGTGTGTTAATGGGATTACTATTTAATGAGCAAAACAGGTGGATAAATTGGTGCGGTTCAAAATGGCCTATGTCATGTCCGCAAGTGCGATGCCTCTCCGGGAAATTATATTACTGTTCCATTTATGTACCGGTGTGGCAGGTAGTGTCCGAAGTATGGGTAAAAATACTCTAGAGTAATTTCTACCTGAAAGTAGAACATACTCTAGAGTGAATGCTGCCATGTGAATGTAGGACACACTCTACTTGGGTAGCAAGCACTCACGAGAGTCGGGCCTACCTGGGGAAAAATGTAATAATTCAGGTAAGATTGACTCTTTTGAAATGAATCATTTCGCTAGAGTCTGGAATTTTCGGAAAATTTTTTAATTAAGGGGTTTTACGAAAAGGAGGAAAAATTAGAGACAGCGAGGAAAAGCTTGGCTTTGGTACAAATGTTTTTAAATAAAAAAATAAAATAAAAAAAAGCGACGTTATCATCGCTTTATGTATACAAATTCATTAAACTTTATAGATGAAAAAATCTCATTCAATTAATTATCTTTGTGATAATCACGTTCCGAAAATAATGTTTTATATACAGTAGGGCGGTCCAAAAAAAATTGACTGTCTGTGATTTTTTTCTCTCCAGGTCAAAAAAGCTAAAAAAGTCCCCCATTTTTTTTTTTTTTTAATTTTTAAAATATTTTTCATAGGTGGCTCACGGCGTTAAAAAATTTTTAGCATTTTTTAGCTTGAAAAATCTCTTAAAATGATAAATTTTAAAAAATTCGTACAGAGTTTATTTTAAGGGATAAAAAATTGAAATCTTCAGTTTATAACAAAAAGGAATAGTTAAGCTTGAAGTTAAAAAAAAATCGATTTTACCAAAAAAAAAAAAAAAAAAAAAAAAATCATACCTGCGGGTGCCAAGAAGGTAAACCGTAAACGTAGCAAAAAACAGTGGTTTTGGCCCCTTTGGAATCAGATTAAGAGCTTTTAAAAATAGCCAAATCTCATCTTAAATAAGTAGGGAAGACTTTCCAAGTTCATATTTGCGACAACTTCTTGAATAACAATTTTCCCCGTATAAGCTACATATGCAATGTGTAACAATAAGCTACATAAAATTTTTTTTGAAAAAAAGTAATTCATACCTAGTGTTTTTCCCCTTTTTTCGGATACTACTCGCTCTACAGTCATTCGTACATAACAAGAGTATTTAATACCTGTGTTAATTACACTCTAGAGTTAGTTCTTACCGTTCGGTAGGAGTAACTCTGAAAGTGCTTCTTACCGGAGAGTGCCTCCTACCTCCTACACCGGCTTTGTAGGGCAAATGCATTTTTCGATTGTGTAAAGTTGGTAGCGACTGGAGCAAATTATGCTACAATTCCATTTTCGGGAAAGAGAGAACTGCTTGGCTTAAAGTTTTAACGTTACGAGCAATTTGCAAACACAAGATAGTAAATTTCTGAATTTGTGCACTGGTAAATCCGCTACTTGCAGTAATTATAACACTGGCTAATGGTCTAGTTACTCGCAAGAAAATTATCAAAATCACTAGGCAAAGTAATTCCCTTCCAGCCTCGCAAATTGTATTTTGTGGCACTAAAGCCAACCCCAAGCTTCCGTACTTATCGAATATTTCATTCAGATAGAAACAAAGAGGTTTATTAAGATGTCCTTTAATTTTCCTTGATCAAGCGCAGAAAATCGAAAAATTCATTTTCCCCAGGAAGCCTGTACATAAATGGAACATATTAATTTCTCGGAGAGTCACCGCCCTTGCCATCATAGACCATACTAAACGCTCCAGTTTACCTGCCTGTTTTGCTCATTAAATATTAATCCCATTAACACGGTCTACTGAACCCGGATTAGCCAGGTACCTGGGGCAAACCACTCCAATTTACCATCTTTGGTCGGCTTTAACAGTATATTTAGTCAAGTCGATATCGTTCTTTGATTACGCTTGGAGCTGCATTCGCTATAGACTGCAATGCTCTCCACCTTGCATACTTTTTTTTTTTTTTAATCATTTACATTAATCGAAGGATTGAGGAAATACTCCATGATAATATCACAACGGATTTTCATGGATATTTCGTCGAACAAGCTACTGTAAAGAAGGTATAAAACGTTTGAAAATATTTACCTGGAAAACGTGATCATGACGTTTTCAATCAGTGAGTATTAAAAGTTACGGTATTCCCGGATATATGTAAGACCGTCAACCCTCAGGTAATATTTGCCCCCGCAAAAATAACTCGGTGAACACGTAACACAACAAAAAAGTTATTTTGCCGAGTTTTTTGTGTCGCAAGTTTCTCCCTGTGTATATATAAGCTGCTTCTAGGTCAGATTTTCGGTCTCCGATTCGCAGTTTTCCCCTGAAACCGCATTATTGTTGTTGTAAACTGGATATTTCATCGCTGGCTACGTTATTTTATTTTATCTCATCTCCCGACCTTTCCTTTTACCCTCATGAACACACGCTTCGGTTATCAATATTTCGAACGGTTTTTTGTCGCGTCTTCAACTTAGTAATATTCGTCCATAAATTTTAAAGGGGAAAACACCGTTTGATTTTCTTTTTTTTCGTTCCTTGTTTTAATTTATTTCATCGCCTAAAGTTTTAATCAATTTCACAGAAAGAGAAGAAGAAAAAATAAATAAATAAATTATTCAAGAAAAAACAAAATCTTTTTTGAGTGCTTGAGAATCATTCCGGCAGCTGCGCTTTAAAAAAAACCAGACATTTGCAATTCCGATAATTATCGAAATCGATAAAGAAGTTTTGTTAAGAGAAAACTTTTTGAAACTTTGGACTTTTGATCAAAATTTGTCACACTTTGAAAGTTGTTTTTGGAAAGCAAAGAACTCCCCATTTTTTTTGTCGGTGCTCTCTCTATTTTTTTTCCCGGGCTGACTTTTTGCTTTTTCTGGCGAAATCCTGGAAAAATGATCTTCAATCGAATTATTTTATCGCATATGAATGAAACTTTGCGAAAGTCAGACAATGCCTTTGTTAATCAGTCTAAAAGCAAAACGTGTGAACTAATCAATTAAATGTTTCGATTCCAACGTGAGATATACTAATCAAGTTTGGCTTTTATTGTTACAGATATCCTAATTCGTTCTCCAAGATTTACTGGTCAGGGTTGGTTGGCTTTCCCTGCGCTACAAGCTGCCTATAAACACGTACAACTCGAAATGGAATTCCGTCCCGAGGCCTGGGATGGAATATTATTTTTAACCGGTGAAAGGGATGACATGACGGGTGATTTCATGGCACTCCTCCTTCATCAGGGATTTTTAGAATTTAGGTACGTGATTTGAAGAAAAAGAAGAAGAAAAAAAAAGTAACTCGCATTATTTTAATTAAACAAAAGGATGGCGCGTGGTAGCAAGACCGGGATATTTTCCCTTTTTACCGGGGGGATGCCTTCCTCTTCTATTTCCGGAGCATTGTTCTCTCTCGTGAAAGTAAACTAAATCAAGATTTCTATCTCGAAAAGGAATCACTGTTTTATGATCCATTATTCAATTTAATTGCTACTGTTATTATGCGCTCTTCATCGGTTATGCGTGTAATTAAAATAACGGAGCAATGCGTCAGCATTTTCTGTTTTGTTTTTGAATTTAATAACGACGAAGAGAATGACAGAAAGAAATGTTTACCTACATAGAAGGTGACAAACGCAGTGGCTGCCTTAAGGGAAAGCGAGATTTAAGTAGAATGTAGTCAAAAAACAGGTTGGAGCCTGCACTTCCCCCCCAAGATTCTAATTCCATGCGTCGGAGGTGAACTTACGTATCTCCATCGTAAATAAGATTGGAGATAGTCTGTTTTGAGTGTTTGTGAAAATCACGTGATCATGCGACTGCACGTTTACATGCTCATGTTGCCGTAAGCTTGAGGTCACGTGACACTTCCACGAAACGTCGAAACAGACTAACTCCAATCATATTTACGTCATTTCACCTCCGACGCACGGAGTTGGGCTAGAGGGTTCAGGGAGTGTGTCTGGGGGTCCTCCCAAAGCTGCTTACTTAGTATTTTAATGGTTCCCAAAGGAACTACTCGATTTTACAAAAGCCCTGAAGGGAGCTTCTCAATCTGTTTTCGGCTCTCGTGCATCTAGTCCTTTAGGAACCATTGCCTCATGTATGCGGCTTAGGTTTAAAAAATTGAAATAATTTTGTTATTGACAAAAACAAGCTGAAACTTGACCTGCGTATGTATTTCGGACCACTTATTAAACAAAAAATTGGAATCTAATCTTTTTTCCCGCTTAGTCTTTGTATGTGATGGGGGTTACCTATAAACGAAATCTATAGGCGTTCAAAACGAGCTTAACCCTTAGGACAAGCGGGCCCGTAGCCAGAACGAAGAGCCAGGGGAGGCAGTTCGGCTTGTTTAGGGGGGGCAATAGACCTTCATTCCCTATATCTGTCATGTTTAGCCTATTTACTCCCTCCCTTGGCTACGGGTCCCAGGGCAAGTGTCTATGGGCACGGGGGATATTTTTTTTTGCTCAAAATTCAAAAATAGAAAGAAAAAACCAGACTGGGATATGAGGGCATCGGCATATCCCTACGTAGGACTACGTCTTTGGGGTACAGTCCTAATATTGCTGAATTTAAACAATGAAACATTTTTAATTTTTAAGAAATTTTTGTTCGTTTTTGATCAAAAAATTCGAATTTTTTGATAAAAATATAACTTTTTTTTTTTAGCACGAAAAAAACTTAAAATTTTCGATAAAAAAGGTCAAAAGTTGAAAAAAATTAGTCAGAATTTTAATTAAAATCTTCAAAGTTAAAATTTTAATATTAAAACATTGGTTGCTCATATTCTTGACTAAAAGAAAAAGGACAAAATTAAAAAATGTAGTGAACATTTTACTTATTTAAAATTTCCAAGTTCTCGTTTTTGTTCATGTAGTCTAATTTTAATATTTAAAAAAAAATATTTTTTAAAAAAACGGCGAAAAAAAAAAAAAAAAAAAAAGGTTAAATAAAATTCGAGGAACTTATAATTTTTTGTAAATTTTTTAGACAATTTTTTTGTAAATTTTACTTAAAAAAAAAAGCGAAAAGTTAAATAAAACTTTTAAAACATTTACAATAAATTTTCTAAGTCCTGGTTTTCGGCATTAAAAAAGGCCAAAAGTGAAACAAAAAATGTGGACGTCCACATGAAAACCTGCCTTGTGGGGAATGGCGGAGAAAACGTTTTGTTTGTAAACAATGTGATTTTTAATAAGTTAAACTTCCACAGCCATCTAAGTACCATTCCCCAGAAGGCAGGTTTTCACATGGATGTACACAAATAGTCAGAATATTATTTAAAATTTTCAAAGTTAAAATTTTGATATTAAAAATAATTAAATATTAATGTATGGTGCGAACAGGCCGACAAACCCACAAACAGGCAGATTTCCTCAGGACTGAGCCCTAAGACGTAGTCCTACTTCAAAAATTATGCAGAAATAAGAAAAATTTCCGAATTTTCCTGGAATTTTTCAGAAACACTCCAGAATTTGAACCTTAAAACGCTAGCGGTGTCATTTTTTTTTTTTGGACACATCCATCAATTTTCTCTATCTGTTTCGAAATTAGTACTGCTATTTGCACAACCGAAACTGCTGCTCTTGTCCAGTTAACGGTAAAAATTTTTGAAATGCCCGTGCTTCCGTAAAAACTTTGAAATTGAAGTAGCGCTGTTTTTTAATTGCCTGAGAACCTCCAAAATTTTTACTTTCCTTCAAATCTATTTCATTAACTTCCTACAAGGCTTTTATCTGTTCGTCCACGTTTTAAACAATAATAAATGTGATCGTGGTTTTGCGGTCCAGTGTTCGAGAAAAGCTGCTTAGGTCAACTTTGTAGTCGCTTTGGGTCAAGTCAGCAAAGTGGCATTGCTGAATGTGTGGTTTTTACGGAGACGGCTTGAAGCGTGCGTGGCAGAGGTTACAGTTTAAATCCTCTTTTTCTTGAATATCTCGTCTTAATTCTAAAAAAAAAAAACTTTTTTTTTTTTTTTGACTTCATTAAAATGAATAGGACGTAGCCGAGATTTAACAGTCAGTTTTT
Source organism: Liposcelis bostrychophila (assembly GCA_037577465.1). NCBI lineage: Eukaryota > Metazoa > Arthropoda > Insecta > Psocodea > Liposcelididae > Liposcelis > Liposcelis bostrychophila. Next base: position 12,962,947 of record CM075212.1, read on the forward strand.
TTTGTTTCTTTTGTCGTCCTTTATTTCGCTCAAAACGCCCACAATTGCTCCTACTTCCATACAAACTTTTCAACCTTTTTTTTTTCCTTTTTTTTCGCGATTGAATAAATGTCAAAGGTATATTGAATATCATCAAGGATGAAATTTTTTTTTGTATGAAATAAAAAACGAAATATTTATAAAAATAAATTCGTGGAATTGGGATGTTGTAATTTTTCCGTAAAAAACATTTTTAACAAGCCATTGACTGTTTACGCTTCATGTGAGTGCTTCATGTTGAAAGTCAAAGTTCAAGTTTTGCAAGCTAATCCATGTATGTGATACTATCAGAATAGAATTCATAGAATTGGAAACGGCAGAAGCATTCATTTGATCTCGGTGATTAACGCTGAAGCTACTCAAAACTTGGCGATTGCGTAGGAGCAATTGTAATAAAATTGATATGACGCATATTTGAGAGTATTAAAAAAAAATTGAAAAATTGAAAATCAAAGTATGAATAACGTAATAATTCTCTATTTCTTTTTTCAGATTTGACTGTGGATCAGGTGTGGGTGTAGTTCGAAGTGAAGAGACTGTAATATTGAATGAATGGAATCGACTTGTATTATATAGACATCGATGGGATGCTTGGATTCAGTTAAACAACGGGAAACACGTCCAAGGCAGATCGAAGGTAAGTTTTTAACGCTTTTTCACAAATTTTAAATTATTATAAATTTAAAAAAAAGAAAAGAAAAAAAAAAAAAAAAAAAAAAAAAAAGGAAAATGGGTTTAATGCTGCTTCTCCATTATGGTCCTAAATTAATTTTACAAAATTAATTTTATAAAATTACCGGAAATTATGCGCTTTTTCTTTCTTTTTTCATAACATATATATTTTTTACAGATTTCTTATTCTTTTTTAAGTCATCCTCATGTTCGATTAGTTATATAAAAGCATTATTCCCAATAATTTTATAAAATTAATTTTGTAAAATTAATTTTGAGCCATAATGGAGAAGCAGCATAAATGGGTGCTGAAGTCAGTATTTTGATTAATTTATTTTTGATGAGTGGTAGCCATTTTTTCGTTGCTGCTAATTTGATGTTGACCTCGTTATTCCGGGAAAAATTTATGCGAATCGCGGAAAGTCGAAAGAAATGCTTTTAGGGATCATACAAGTATTACATAAGCATTTAACGGGCTTGGGGGGGGGGGAGGGGTTATTTATGTCTTACGTAAGATTTGAAATTTTGAAAATTTGCCATTAAAAAATATTTCATGCATTATTCAGTGTAAAAAGAGTCTCATTAGTTCACAATTTTATTTTATGATTCCTTTCAATTAATTTTTGATTTTATTTTATAACCCAGGTTGGTTTGTACATTGATTTTTGATATTATTTTATGGTTAAAAATTTTCCGGCCAGTATTTTATTCAGTTTTTGGTCAGTATTTAATTCATCGAATGCTCAGTATTTTTTTTTTCGTTTTTAGTCAGTATAAAAATTAAATGAGCAGTATTTTATTATATTTTGGCCAGTATTTAATTGGGAATTGAGCAGTAAAAAATTTAAATTCGGTCAGTAGAATTAGTATTCCCGGCCAGTATTTCTTGTTAAAATTTTAAAAATTGTTTAATAATTATAAAACGTATCAACTACTTTAATACGAGAGCTTTTGAAACTTTTTTTGGATGCTCCCGCTTCCGTTTTTCATTGATTGTAAGAAATTGTAAAAATTCTTGCACCCCGTCCCCCCTTTCCGGTCTTACGTATTACTTGAACGCTTCCCCCAGTAGTTCTTATTTTGTAAAGTTTAGGTTTTCGGCGGTGCCCCCCCTAACTTTTTTTATTTGTACGAGATAACTTTCTCTGAATTTTTTCAAATTCTTTAATCGACGGGAAAGCGTGCCTCATGGAGCTTTTAGTTCGGGGAAATCCCATAGAAACCCAAAAGTTAATAATTTTTTTTTTTTTTTTTTTTTTTTTTTTTTTTTTTTTGTGTAAAAAAAAAAAAAAAAACATCGTTTTGTGTCGGAAATTTAGTATAGATTTCGAATCTGAAAACAGTTTTTTTACATCTGGTCCGGTTTATGAGATAAAAGCCAAAAAGCAATGAGAATTGTGAAATTAGTACGCTTTGTCACTCTCCTCGATTTTTTCGTCGTATTTTGGCCTCTTGCTCAAAAACCGAACCAGATACCAAAAAAACTGTTTTCGGGTTCGAAATCTACGTCAAATTTCCGTTAAGAAACAAGGCTTTTTTTTTTTTTTTTTTTTTTTTTTTTTACCAAAAAAAAATTATCAATTTCTTATGGGATTTATGCAAACTAAAAGTTTTCTGAGGCATGCTTCGGCCAAGCAGCTTGGGGGTCCTGACGCACTGTTAGATCAAAAATTTGAGGGCTGAGGGCACAAATAAAAATTAGAGGCATGGTTTTTCCGACTCAAAGCAAGGCTTTATTTATTTATTATTTAATTATTTAATTATTTATTTATTTATTTATTTATTTATTTATTTTTTTTATTTTTATTTATTTATTTTTTGAGAGGATGAAAAGGAGAAAATAGTAAGTAATCACTCCGGGAAATTCGAAATTCTATGCTTTGGTAGCAGACTGGACTTCGTAGAAAATAAAATAATAATAAAAAGAGAAAAAAAAAATATCGAAGTCCCAGTTCTGCATTCTGTGTCGGATCTCCTCAAGCGTTTTATTAAATATATCCGCAGATGCGCACTCCTTTTTTTTTATAACTCTTTTAATAATCCTCATATCGATTTGTACTCGAGAAAAAAAAAAAGGCAATAAATTTCTGGAATTTTTTCATTTCGGAGAACAAGAGGTAAGGATCGCGATGAAAGACGTCAAACGTAGGGATATACATACAATAGCAAACTGCAATAAATTTCTACCGCACAAGTCTGATTAACGGTTACTGCTGACGTCCTTGAAACTTTTTTTTTCCTTGAGTTGAAATGAAAATATGAAAAAATATTATTTCGTGATAAAAAAAAAAATCTGGTCAGTCATATTTTTTTTATTAAAAAACTTTTGATGGATATAAACATATCTTTTCGGTATAAACTCCCATGTTTATGTCTTGGTACGAACCGGATGAGTCTCGATAAAAAGTTTTTTTAACGCTAATCGAAAATAAAGTTCGATATATAAAATCCTCACTCTCGAGAGTTTTTTAATGCCGAAAAGGGAAATGAATTAGAATTCGGAGGGGAAAGTTTTTCGGGGGAAATTTCTCCAAAAAGCATGCCTTTAAACTATAAATAAGCTTACAACATAAACTATATGGCTCCCATAAGTGAAACTTCCGTACTGATTGCCTCACTTGGTCTTATAAAATGGCTCCCTCCACTTAATTTAAACAAGAGACAAAATGACTTTTCACTCTTGGAAATGACTCGTCAGAAAAAGGTTTTTATCGTGTGTTTACACCTTATGAAACCCGACATAAAATTCCCGACTTTTTTTTTTTTTTTTTGTACGAAAGCTTTTCCCCTTGAATTTTGTATGATTAGAGGCGATCGCCAAATGCTCTTGTAGCATGACCGAGGGAAATTCCCATAGGGATGGTTATACATTGAGAAGCCAATTAAAGTAGAAGTAACATGCTTTCCTCGTGGGAACCTTGTTTGACTGTTGTTTAACGTTTCAACGATTTATTCATCATCTTTGAGCATCGGATTTCGGTTGAATTAAGTATTCATCACCATTTTTTTTTTCGGTGAAAGAAAAGCGGGAGTGCTTGCTTAAACGTTGAAGTACTGCTTTTTGATAGCACTTGACACTTCCATTTTTTTTTTCTTTTTTGACGTTATCGAAAAAATAAAAAGCCTGGTGTAAAAGGTCAAAGTCTTTCAAACTTTAAAAAGAAGAAAAAAAAAAAAAAGAGCGAAAGATGAAGATTATGAGATCCTGTCCGTCCAGTCAAGTCCTTCTTTTGAAAGAAGTGTATTGGCCTGAAGCGAACTTATATCCTTTGTTCGGGGAGGGAAAAAAAGGAGAAAGAATCTCGATTTAAATGTCTCATGTGTTGCCAGTTTCCTTTACACAAGATCCATTTTGCTTTGGTTTTTATTCCGGGATGTTTTTACTCTACGTTTTTTTTTTTTTTTTTTCTCTCTTCTTCTCGAGTCTTCGACGAAAAATACCAAATGGAATTTTTATAGGCTTTCAAAGTTTTTCAGTGATTGCTTTTATTTTTATGATTGATTCGAAAAATAAAGTTCTCTGATAAAAAAAAAAAAAAAAAAAAAAAAAAAAAAAGTAAAATACGTCTCATCTTTTATGCGAACTGGGACAAGTTGAAGGAAAAAATAAGTGCGATTTTTCGTAGAAATAAAAAACTTTTTTGTTGCTTTGAAGGGGGGTAGGGTTAAAATTTGCGGAAAGAAAAGACGTGAAAATTTTTTTTTTCGGGGAGGGGGCAAACTGCATTGAACGGTTTATGTGATGAATGGTCAAAAAGTTGATAAAATAGAGAAGTCACATGTTTTGAGATGACTCCATCGTTTAATTTTGCAAGGGGAGATACGACAAAAAGGGCAATTTTGACTCGGTAAAAAAAAACTGTTAACCCCCTAAAAAAGGAAAAACAAAAATTTGAATTTGAATGCCCGCCAAAACGTAACGTGAAGGAACGTGACGTCATCTGCCTAAAAGTGGTTGTGTTCTTTTCTGAAACTCGATGCGTAATGTTTACAAGCGTGTTTACAAATAAGACGTGTTTCGTTTCGAGTTCGATATCTCGCTTCGATACAGGCAGATGACGTCACACCAATAGAAAATTGTTTAAGGAGTGATCACGTGACAAAAACTTTTTCGGACTTTGTTTTCTTTTTTTTTTTAATTTGATGAAAAATTTTCCCGTCTAAATACTAGTTTTTAGTTAAGAGCATACTATACATTAGTTTACAGCGAAAATCTCAAAGCATGTGACTTGTCTATTGCAGAGCCTAAAATTATTTCAAAAAGCTACTACACACTTTTCAAATAATAATATTCCATCATTAAATTACCCCCCCCCCCCCAATCTTAAGAAAAACGAAAAAGTATTTTTGTCTTTTTAAATTTACAAAAAAAGCAAAGGGAAATAAAAGCTTCAGAATTTGGAAAATTATATCTACTGCCAGTCTATATTCATGTGTTTAGAAAAATAAAATTTTTAAGACTAATTTTATTAAACAGTTTTTGCGAATAATATAAATATGCTAAAATTGTACTACACATTTTGTCAAATTGATACTACACACTTTAGATTTTTAACTACACAAAGTGTGTGCTACTACACACAATTTTAGGCTCTGGTATATTGATATTATTTCCGCTCCCGGGAAAAAAACTTGTCAATCCCGGGAATCTGGAATTTTCGAAAACGAGAAAAATTCCATTGGCTTGTATTTTATTTTGATAAGTATTAAATTCACTTTTTGGGCAGTAAATATTCTCTAGTGTCAGTAAACATTTATAATTTGTTCAGTATAAAATTGATTTTTGGTCAGTATAAGGGCGCAGATTCGCTTTGGAATGTTGGATCAACATGTTTGACTAATTTGTTGGTCAAACATGCTTGACAAACCGCATGGAATGGAAGAATTAATCATTGCATAATTTCCTCTTAGGCTAAAATTGGGATCTTTACTAACTAAAAAAGACTTTCCTAATTTTTTTCTTAGAATTTAAAAAAAATTTTAAAGGCGTCGCTGGCAAATAAAATAATTTCCAGACCAAAAATTAAGAAATAAATAAATATATGATATTTTATTGCGCATAAAATTGAAAGTTTGTAAAGTGAAGCGACTTATTTATAGGGGTATCGAGCTAAAATACAGTAGGTATGAAGGGTTGAAAAATTATTTTAAAATTCGGATAGCTCGAGGCACAAAATTTCAAGACTCAGTGACGAATTTCGCGATAATGTTTAAAAGTTCAAAAAAAGTAGTCAATGTTTAATCTTTTTCTGAGGTGCTTAAAAATAAAAACAGCGGATGCATTTTTCTGAGCTGACTGACGAAACTGGCACCTTATATTTGGCCCACCTGATAGTTGCACTATTGTCGTTAAGCTGAATGGCCGAGTGTCATTTATAATTTCTCTACACCATTTTTCGATCAAATTTTTAGCTACCTCGAAAAACGGACCAAGAGGCAGTCTTTCCCTAAAGGTTTCCTCTTCTCCTTTTTTTATTCCACTTTCAATTTAACTTACCAAGATTTTTTTAAAACTGGCCATTAGGTTTAAAACACCGATAAAATGATTTTTTTACTTCCCATCCAGTTTTAATACTGACCCAATAGTATTTTTACTGACCATATTTTTACTGACCTATGGATACTGACCATTTAGAATTTTTACTTACCATTTAGTAAAACTACCGACCAAAAACTGCAATTAAATATTTACCAAAAAATACAAGCCAATTCCATTCCCGGGAATCGCGATTCCCGACTAGTTAAGAAAAAATGTTGGTTCCCGGGAATTCCCGGGAAGAAAATCTTCGACCTGGCTGTGAATTTTTCCCTTGTTGCAATGTTCCGACTTCGTTGTTAATTTTTATTTATTTTTCTTTCGACGTTTTTTAATAATTTGTAATCATACCATCGCTCTAATTATGTTAATTTATTCTGATTCGTTGTCTGTTTAATAATCGGCGTGTTATTCAGGTAGTTTACCGGTTTTAAATGTTTGTTTTTTCTTCAGATATTCTGTCACATTCCTAACCTAACCTGGTCGTTTTTTTTTTTTTTTTTTTTTTTTTTAGCTCTTGTTTTTAATTTTAACTTTGTTTTTATATTTTAGTTGCTAGTCACTGATGATGACTGAAGTTCAGTCGAAACACGTGTCTGACTTTATTATTCAATAAATTATTTATGACCAGAAAAAGGAAGAGCTTTATTGGTTAAACCCTAAAGAAAATCTAGTTTTTAAAGTAAAAGTGTTGGAATGTTAAATTGACGGAGCTCTGGGCCAGCGATTGTTTGCCGAATTTTCCCGATTTTCTTTCGTTCAAATCGAAAAACTGATTTGATCCGCTGAAATTAAAAACTCCTTACTTCGGATTCCGATTAGGTTCGGTTACGTTAATTAAACAAATCGTTTTTTCCGTTCAAAGTATTCTTAAACCGAGACACTGTAGCAAAAATACATCCAAATTTCTTCTGATTTTCTTCCTTTTTTTTCTCTTTCTCTTTTTTACTTCCCCCACATCCGTTATACGCATTTTAAAATAGACAACAGACACATTTTGTACTGAACATATTTTTTAAATAAACCTAGCATATAAAAATGGTAAATGTGATTTTTGCTGTTATGCGATGTTTAATTACCGAATAAAGAAGAATAAAAATTTTGGCTGTTTGAATTGGCGCCGAAACGACCATGACGTCACACTGTGACCATGACGTCACAGTTCACTATTTAGGTATGCTCCTGGGTGAGTTATCGGCGACATGTCGCGGCATGCCCATTGGAGCAAGAAGAGTAGTCGTACGAACAAATCCGTGTTAATCTTTGACGACGAGCAGGTGCACTCGTGGTTTCGCTTTTCAAATAACCGCGCGCTTAAAAGTGAACAATCACGTCACACCAATGAGAAACGTTTGGGAGTGGGATCACGTGACAAAAAGTTTTTACGAGTTTATAATTTTTTTTTCTTAATTTCTAAGAAAATTCCTTCAGTAAAAATTGCCATTAAATGACCAGAAAACTTTGAACTTTCATTATTCACCATAATTAACAATCATGTCTGTTGTCTATTCAAATGACAATATTTAATGCTGAGCACAAAGACTATATGTATGTGGCTCGGACGGTTATTGTTGACTTATTTTCAGAATTACCGTCCTTTTTTTGCCCCCGGAAAAACGAAAAAAAGAATTTCAAATAAAAAAAGAAATCCGCGAAATGTTGGGAAAATAATAAGCTTTCGATCGTCAATAGAGAAACTTTCCAACATGGAGCTGTAAAGCCTTAAAGTAAACAAAATGAAAGGGAAAATACTCGAGATCATCATCAGCACCTTGAGTACCATTTAAACTTTTCATTCGTCGAAGAGAATAATTTTCTTCGCAGCCATATTTTCTCGAATAAAAGGAAAGGACCCGTAACTAAAGAATTAAAGTAAGCATTCAACGGAGAAAAGTTTAATGCTTTGCCTTTTTTTTTTTTTTTCTTCTCGTCGACCGAAGCTGTTTTAACGCGGAAAGATAAGATCCCTTAATGTGGAAAAAAAAAGGTGGACGATTCTAGCGTGATGACTTTTAAGGAAAAATCCAAAAAGGAATTACCGTTAGGCGGATATTTATGAAGCCTGAGGAAAAATTCTTCAAGGTCACGTAATTTTCATATTTTTTTTTCTTGTTTTTATTTTTTTTTTTTCATCGAACCCGTGTTTAAACTGATTAAGCGAAAAAAGGGGTGGGAAATATTTCAAAGTTTATAATTGACGTCAGTTGGATTTGACACGTAATGTGATTCTCCTTTAAAAAAAAAAAATACTATATTCCTTTTCAGATTTTTGAATACCTGCCAGATTTCCTCCTGCATTAACGTTAATTAGATAGACAAAACGTTGAAACCTTTTTTTATATTTTTTTCTTTTTTTCTATTCAGAGGGGAGAAAAAAATCAGCACGTCGTCCCGTATCTTTCAGTCACGAAAAGTAGTAAAGTTTATGGTCTCGAAAAAAAAAATTAAATGCCTACTGCTAAAACGTTTTAAAATATAGTCGCTACGGGATTTTACGCGATTTGCTTCATTTTAAAACAAAAGAAAGGAATTGCTTTTGATTTAAGCAGTTATCGTTTTTATTTTTATTATTTTTTTTTAGGCTAATGCCCTGAGTCTAACATGAACAACCCAGCGTCCTTTGCGTGATTTATTCTCCCCTGTAGGCTTATTCCAAAAAGAAAGAAAAAAAAAAGTACTCCAGTCTGAAAGAGAAAAAAAAAATCGACGGTCTTTTTTTTCCCCTGTAAAAACTTAAGACTGGAAGACGTTACGTGACTGAGACAAGAAGAGATAAAAGTTAAAAGTGAGTAATTTATGAAACAGAATATCTCCAAAAGAAATTTTTTAAGTAGCAGTGAATATTCCCCATCTGGAGGAAAAAGAAGAAAAAAATGGTAGGAAAAAAAAAAAAAAAAAAAAACTAAGGGGGAAAAGAAGAAAAAATGAGTGAGGACTGACAAATGGATCGGGTGTTAATGCAGACCGGACGTTATTCAACTTTGTGATATATACTATAATCCATTACTGTCTTTTCTTTCTTGCAATATTACCCGTTTACGGTCGACGGTTCTTAAAACTTGTTGATTCCTTTTGGCCGAGGTTGGGTTTCCAGTTTAAAAGGGAAATAATTTTTATGTGTAGGAGGTTTCGGAACTGAAAAGAGGATATAGGAGTTTAATTAAATACGAGAGCGACAAATCGTGGGCGAAAATTTTGCAAAATTTATGAGTTAACGAAATTTTCACTTGACGATCGAAATTGCGGGACAGAATTTTAATGTAATTGGCTAATTATCAGGTATGTTAGCGATTTTCGTAGCGGTAAAGAGTGTCGCCATAGACGCGAAAAAAAAAAAACTTTCGAATTATTTTTAGATTTATTTTCTTTTACTAAATTCCGATTTTTTTCAATCGGTCTTGGTATAATCTGTCAAAGCTCATTTTGTAGGACAGAAATAACAATAGGAAAAAAATAACAAGAAAAACATTGGACAATTATATTCTCATTGACATGGGGTTCCTTATTTTCCCATTATCGTTTATTATTTATTCCAACTACACTGCCCACATCAATGTCCAAATTCCACTTTTATAGGAAATATAATTATTTATTTCAACTAAAGCGTGCTGCTTTGTCGAACTATTGTTTTTCCGACCTATTTCAATTTCCGAATAAGCTTTCAAAAAAAAAAAAAAAAAAAAAAAAAAGTGCAGTTAAATTTTTTTTGCCTCAAGAATTGATATTGTATGTTTTTTAGCACCGGTCAACTTTTATACTTTTCCGATACATGAATATTCTTTAAAACACTCAAAATAGCTCGTAAAATATTTGTGAGCGGCGTGAAGTATTTTATGTTTCTATAAAAGAATATAAAAATATGTTTGATTCGTAAAACTCTTTCCACAAAACGTTTTCTTTCTTTTTCTTCGTTTTTTTTTTTTTTGTAGAAACTTTTTTGCTTTTTGATGTCGATGACAGAAAAAAAAAAGGTTTGAAAATATAAAATTTCGCTAATTCTTTTATTTTTATTTTCTATTTTTATTTTTTAGTTAGTTTGAAAATTGATGATATATTTTTTCTATTTAATTATTTCGCAGTGTCAGAATCACACTGTCCTATCAAAAAAAAAAAAAAAAAAAAAAAAAAAAAAAAAAAATTTGGTTGACATAGCTGCCTAATTAAATAAAAATTATGAGAGTTCTGTCTGACCAAATATTTCGATTATTAATCAGAAATTTTAAAAAAAACTGTCAGTTGTGAATTTACGATAAAGATAGACAAAATTTAAAAGTAGGAAAAAAATAGAGACCTTTCCCGGGAATTCTTGTTTCTGGATTATCTAATTTCTTTTATTAAGGATCAGTTTTTTTCAATCGGTTTTGTGGTACTAACACTTGAATAATACGGAAATTTTTCCCAGATAGAGATTCCCAAGTTTTTTTTCCCGAAAAATTTCCCGGGACCATTTTTTCTTAACTAGTCGGGAATCCCGCTTCCGGGAATAGAATTTTTCTCATTTTCGAGAATTCCCGATTCGACAAGTTCGAAGTCGACAAGTTTTTCCCCGGGAACAGGAATAATATTAATTTTATCAACTTTTTGACCATTTATCACATACAATTTTCAATAATTTAGAAAAAAGTTATAAAAATCAGAGATTTTTTTTCATAATTTGCCTAATACATTTAATTAATTAATTTGCCTAAACATGCACTTAATTAATATGCCTTAAAAATTTTTTTTTACATGACTCCGCTTATTTTCGAAATCGCTTCCTAAAAATAGGGAAAACAGGGTTACTTTCCTTTCTTTTCGCCTTCAAAATAAATTCTCGGTTTTCCCGGGATTCCCGGGAATTTAAGTAATTTAAGTTTGTCAATTTCTCGATTCCCGGGAAATGAAAAGCTAACTGGAACGGAAATTCTCGTTCCCGGGATTAATATTTTTTTCAAAAACGAGAACTTCCCATTTCCGGGAATGAGTAAGCGCCGGGAACGGGCCCGTACGGGCCCGTACGGGCTGCTGGGCTACGGGAGCTGACTCGGTGCCCCCCGTGGAGTAAATTGGCTAAACATGACAGGTATAGGGAACGAAGGCTTATTCCCCCCTTAACGAGCCCAACTGCCCCCCTGGCTCTTCGTTCTGACTACGGGCCCGGTCGGGAATTCGGAATCTCTATTCCCGAAGAATTTTTTGGGAATCCTGTTTTTAGGGAATTTAATTTTAGTTGTTTTTTTTTTTATTTCTTGATTATAGATTCTTCTTGGGGAAATTTTCAATCCCGATTTCCGGAATTCAGTTTTTCGGGATTTCTCCGTCTTTTTTTTTATCCCCGGGACAACTACTTACGAGAAGTCACGAGAAATCCCGGGAATTACCCGGTATTCCTGTGAATTTAATTTTCACTAATTACTGGAAACTACTTTTTCTCAAAAACGAGAAATCCCGAATCCCGGTTTCACAAATTTCCCGGGAAATCAGAATCTCTATTTTCGACTTCTTGGTACAAAGAGTTTTATGAAATTGATTAACTTTTTAACCAATTTTTACATCAAATTTTTTAATAAGTTTGTAAAATATTTTTCTTATGATTTTCTTTTTTGCTTGAAACATGCCCATTTATGCTAAACAGAGAAAAATGCATTTTTTTTGTTGGCATGGTTGTGCTTAAAATCCCAATTTAACCGTATTTTTTCTCCTGCCTTTTTTTTTATCCCCGGGAAAATTCGCGAGATTTAACGACAAATCCCTGGAATTACCCGGTATCCCTGCGAATTTAATTTTCCCGAATTCCGGGAAACGATTTTTTCGAAAACGAAAAATCCCGATTCTCGGATTCACAAATTCTACCGTGAAAAGGGGAATCGACCTATCGCACATGTCTGGGTTGGCCATGTTTGTTTATGTTTAGCTTATAAACAAACATGGCCAACCCAGAGATGTGCGATAGGTCGATTCCCCTTTTCACGGCAGAATTTCCCAATCAAATTTTGTCGCATTGTAAAGGAATTCCCGATTCCCAGGTTTTCCCGGGAATTAAGAAAGTAATGTCTTGAATCCCAGATAATCCAAAAATAAACAAAACGGGAATTCCCGATTCCCGGAATTTGCATTTTTTTTTCCAAAAATGGGAACTCCCAATTCCCTGGAATTAAGAAAATCGGGATCAAAAAAAAAATAAAAGTCCGGGATTTTGGAATCCCTGAAAAAAAAAAATGATTACAAAATGTAATTTTTTTTCCCCGCGTAAAATCAACCTTTTGCGCAGATTTCCACGTAATCGAACACCGAGAATCATAATTTGTTTGTTTAGTAAATTACACTTAGTTTTATTCCTTTGTTTTAATAAGCTACTTTAGAAGGGTTTATCCTCTTTAGATTAGAATATGCTTTTCATTATAGCAAAATTTAAAACGGGTGGAGATCCAGGGTTTTACGCCTAGTCAAATAACCGCAGACGTTTTTGCCACGGGAATTCGATTACAGTTTTAGACGACCTGCACAAATATACGATATTTATTATTATGTGGAGGACATCAGAGTTCGGGGCATCCTTCTCTGTGTCGCTGTCAAATCCATGTACCTACGTCCTCTATCTTGGGCCGCGCGGCACGTAATTTGTTATTATTTCGGTGTCAAGGGAGTGAAAATTTATAGGAAGGAGGGCATTTCGCGAACATCTCACGTTTTAAGCCCCCCTCCCCCTTCCCAGCTTTCCTCTGATATGTGGGAAATAATGTTTCCGTTTTTCTTTTCGTTTTTTCTAGGGTCTTTTCTCCAGGATAACGTTTAGGGAGCCGGTTTTCATCGGTGGACCCGGTAACACAACAGGATTATCGGATAAGTTACCTATTGAAGTAGGATTGAAAGGCTGCATTAGACACATTGACATCAATGATCATTCGTATTCGTTTGAATTATCTCCTGATGGTGATTCCGTCAAAGGTTTCGATGTGGGTAAGTTGATTTTTTAATGTAGGTTTTATTAGATTGACAAAAAGGTGGAACATTTTATAAGGAAACATGATGGTCCAGGAGAATGTGGAAGGACCTGGTAGAGCAAGAGGTTTTTTTTGGCCTCGCACAGAGGCTTTTTTCGGCTTGTACAACTTAACACAAATTCTCCCACAATGCAAGCCTAAAAATCAGTGATAATTTTCCCTTGATAAGCTTACACGGACCCAAGCACTTCAAGAAATTATGGTCTCTACTTTAGTGTTAAAAAGGTTCATGAGCTGTGTCTTTCGTGCATGGAGAGTACAATTTCAGCTATTTTCAAACGGTGACTGTGGAAAGCGGAATCGTTTTCCGGATTAGAGATTCTGCCCCGGCAGCGCCGGCTTTACAAGTTTTGGCACCCTGTGCAAACATTTTTTTTTTGCGCCCTGCTTCAAATTTTTTTACAACATTCCCACCCCCCCCCCCCCCCCGTTTTATTTTCTATTTTTTTTTTTTCCTAATATTACTTTTTATCATTTAAAATTTTTTTTTACCTTAATAATAAACGGGTTATGAGAAAAGAATAAAATATATTAAAATCTATTTTGATTTTTATTGAAAAAGCATAAGACTTTTTTTACACATGCTGTGAGTTAATTTTTTTATTATTTACAGTAAAAATTAAAAATTTGACTACAGAAAAAAAAAAATCTGAAGAATAGTTTTGGAACATTTTAAATACAGTATTTTGTCTTTTCATTTTTCTTCATTTTGGCGCCCCTAAAATTTGGACAGTATGTGCATGGGCACGGAAGGCACATGCCTAAAGCCGGCGCTGTGCCCCGGAATTCTGAGGGTTTCGAGAAAATTTTCAATCCCGTTTGTCGGGATTCAAATTTTTCGCAATTTTTCCCGCCGTTTCTTTTTTTTTTTTTTTTTTTTTTTTCCGGCCCTTTTGCCGATTGACGGCTTGTATACGAGCCGTTTTGTATTTCTCGCCGGATAAAGTTCCTTTTTAGTAAAATATGATCGAAGGCATGTCTGTAACGGTAATTTGAACCGCTGATTCCGAATCTGAAGTCAAAATTCTGAAAAAGCTAAAGTCCAATATGGCGGAGCCTTTTTATTTTTAATAATTTAATTTTTTTCCGTCATATTGGATTTTCCGAGTGAAATTAGATCATTCTGACGTCATATTTGAAATCAGCGACGTCGAAAACGCATAGAAAGTCGTTTTCCCAATCATTTTACGCAAGGAAACAAATTTTGTGTTTTTTTTGTATTTCATGCCTGTGTTGCGGTTTGCATACACTGAAAATTGGTAGGCGTCTAAAATGGGTTTTTAAAAAAATGGGTCCATAACGCGTTGTACAGTAGGTTAACTTTAAGTGTGAAATCATGAAAATAAAAAACATTTGGGAAATTTTCTTCTATTTTCTGGGGAAATTTTCCAAAATTGGGTCGTTAAAGGGTTCACTTCAGGATGAATCCCCTAGAATCCACGGGAAATCCCGGGAATCACCCTGGATCCCGGCGAATTTTACCGCTTCAAACAACGAAGGGCGTTATGTTTTTGGCTACGTCTGGTTAATGGTCTATACGATTGGCTGACTGACTAATTCATTGACTGATTGATTGATTGACTAAAAAAAATTTTTTTTCTGCGCTTTTTTGTCCTTTGAATCCACGTTTATTGGCCTATTTGTTGCATGAAGTGAAAATTTTTCAAATCTGAAGGTAATGGTTCATTTTTTCGGGAAATCAAATACTTGCCTATGTCGTAAAAATTTTGGACTTGTTTTGTGCCTTTTAGTTCTTTTTTTAATTTATAAAAGCCACGAGAAGCCACAAAAGAAAGTTTAAATTTAAAATATTTAGTTCTTTTTTTAAAATTTTTTTACTTTTTAGTCCTTTTTTTTTCTATTTTATTTTCTATTTATTAATTTTCCGAATTCCAGGTGACTATTTTTTCTCAAAAATTAGAAATCAGAATCTCTATTTTGGATAATTGTTTTCACGGGGGCTATCCTGGGTGATTTTAGGGGCGGATTTCATAAACAAAACTGTATTCCCTGTAACAGGAAAAAAATTGGGTGTCCCATTTTTTATTTAGGGGGGTGGGGTGGTCTGGAGGACCCTATAATATGGCACCCCAAGGGAGAGGACTTCTAAAAAAAGTAAACCCTTTTAGTCCATTTTTTAAAAAAAAATAAGGGGGTGTACGATTAGATTTCTAGGTATACGGTGTCGGTTGCCAGGGATTTGCATTGACCGCACCATACGTTCTGGGTTTATTCTCTTACTCACCCAGATTTTTTTGCAAAAAAAAAAAAAAAAAAAATAAATAAAAATAAATAAATAAATAAATAAATAAATAAATCACCTAAATTCCGATTTTTTCTTGTGGGATTCAAAAATTCAATACTTTTTGCAGCTCAAAAAAAAAAAGAATGTTCAAGATTCTTAAAAGCTACATTTTAAAACGGAATGGTAATACAAAAATGCCATTTCAAAGCAAGGGTAGATTAAAAACAAGTCATCTATTTATTTTATCCGCCCCCCTTTAAAAAATGCAAATTAGGATGCAAATGAATGATTCTCCTTTTAAAACGATATATCCTTAAGGGGTTTGTTTTATATAAAATTCTCTTACTTTTTATCTTTACAAAAATACGTTTTTACAAAGCCGAATTCCGCTGTACTTTTTTTTTTTTTTTTTTTTTTTTTTATACAATGAATGATACTCGTAAAAAAGGTTTTCAGCAACGAAATAAAACGTCGATTTTACGATCCAATCCATTAAAATACCCGGCCATCAGTAGCTGTTGATCGTTAACTTACTTTTACTTGTAGCTTCCGGAGGTCTTTAATTTCTGGGAAAAACCTATTCTCGAGGTTCTCTTTTAGCACCGGTAATAAACAAGCCCCCGGATTTGTTTAACTTAGTCTCTTGTTAAGTTGCTTGTTTCTTCTCAATATTTATCGTGAAAGTTTTCAATTGCATTTCTGCTGATGAGTCAGCAGTTTTCGGTTTTTCCGAAGAGGCTACTGTAAACACGGTTACGATACAGTTTCCCCCTAAACGATTTTGGGATGTAATCAATTTTATGTTTAAAAATCTGATTTTTCTCCTGACTTTCCGCGCTTCTGTTAATAGTACATTGCAACACAAGGGCTGGAAGAGAATAAAATTGACCGTCGAGGACGATTTTGAAATGGTCTTGACGGACAATTCTTTTGCAGTTCTTGTGATGAAAGTGCGTTATAAAATTTGATAACTCTATAACGTTTTGGCCGATTATAAAATTTTATAACTATTTATAAATTTTTATAATTAAAATTTTTAACTGAGCAATATATTAATTTTATGCTTGAATTGCTCTATTTTTAGCATATCGGGACTTTATAGGCTCTTTTTTAAACATTTTTCAAAAAAAAAAAAAATGAAAAAAAAAATTGCAATTTTTTGGGATAGAACCCGAGCTTTGTGTTTGATTTACCAGTCGTCTTTATCCACTACACCACTTTTAAACTGATTTTTTAAAGCGGCAATATGGTTGCCAATTATTTGGACTTGTAATGTTTTCCAGATTTTTCCGAATTTTCGGGTTATTTCTTGTATTTTTAATTTGATTAAGGCTCAAAAATAAAGAAAAACAGAAATAGAAAAATTCGGGAAGCGTTAGAAGAAAATAAAAAAAATTAAAACAAAACTGAAAATGATTTTTGTTATAAAATTTTATAACGAATTATAAATAGATGGTCTTTTTTGACGAGTTATAAAATCTTATAATGAAGTTTAAGTTTTTAATAACTCGATTTTATAACACACTTTTTCTTGGGTAAAGATCATCGTTTATTGCTAATTTGTCGACAGTCAAGTTTGAACCTGTCATTGCCAAGTTCCAACTTGCCATTGTCGGGTTTAAACTTCATAATAAATGCTGGCGGATTACAACTTGAAAATGTTAAGTTCAAATTAAACATTTTGCTACCCAGTATTTTTGACTGGTTTAAACATGTTAGAGTTTTTCAGTTTGAACTTGAACTGACAAGTTCAAACTTTACATTGTCACTTTGCAACACACCAGCATTTATCGTGAAGTTTAAACCTGACCATGCTAAGTTTGAACTTGCATTCCTTGACAAATTCAGTTTAAACTGGAAAATGTAATGTTTGAACAAGATATTGTTAGATTTTTTTAAACATTTGCAAGAAGAAAAAAAGGAAAAAAAATTACAATTTTTTTGGAATAGAACCCGAGCCTTGTGGTCGATTTACCAGCCACCTTTATCCACTACACCACTTTTAAGCTGATTTTTTAAAGCGGCAATATGGTTGCCAATTATTTTGACTTATAATATTTTTCCGAATTTTCTGGGTATTTCTTATATTTTTTATTTTCTTTGCATTTTTAAAATTTTTTGACAAAGGCTCAAAAATAAAGAAAAAACAGAAATAGAAAAATTCGGGAAGAGTTAGAAGAAAATAAAAAACTTAGAAAAAGACTGAAAAAAATTTTGGTTATAAAATTTTATAAGGAATTTAAATAGATGTCTTTTTTGGCGGTTTATAAAATTTTATAACGAAGTTTAAATTTTTATTAACTCAATTTTATAACACCTTTTCTCTGAAGATATTTTTAGAACGCACTAAAACTAATTTTTCCTCACTGCGTGATGAAAAAATTATTACATATTATATTAGGGTGTCTCTTAGAAATGCAAATATGGAATTTAAGGGCGTTCGCCCCCTAAAAAATTTCTAAATAAATAAATAAAAACATGTCCCGAAGCCGGGCTTCGTAACTTGTTTCTAACCCGTGCCTCTGAGGCCTTGCTTTTTCCCATATAAAATGCATGGGGATTTTCACGACTATCCGATGTTATTTTTGAAGTAAAGAAAAAATGAAGGGAAAATTCTGCCGGTGTGGTGGAACAATGTCTATGAGTAGGGCTTTCCATAGGACCTATCCCGGACTTCCTTCTCTGACTAATAACGGAGGTAATGGGGGCTAAAAGATGGTTAAAAATAAGAAAAATTGAACTTTGAACTCAGAGGAGGAAGTCCGGGATACGTCCTATGGAAAGCCCTACTCATAGACATTGTTCCACCATACCGGCAGAATTTTCCCTTCATTTTTTCTTTACTTCAAAAATAACATCGGATAGTCGTGAAAATCCCCATGCATTTTATATGGGAAAAAGCAAGGCCTCAGAGGCACGGGTTAGAAACAAGGTACGAAGCCCGGCTTCGGGACATGTTTTTATTTATTTATTTAGAAATTTTTTAGGGGGCGAACGCCCTTAAATTCCATATTTGCATTTCTAAGAGACACCCTAATATTATATATATATTTTTTTTAATTCTTTGTAAATAGCTTCATGTAAATCAAAAAAATTCAAGCCTTGTATTTCACTGCGTTTAAGAATCTCGTTAAACGCCTTATAAATCATGTTTAGATTTCTTACGTAAAGAAATTACATCTGCCCCCCACTCCCGCGGGATCTGGCGGCTTAAAAAACTTTAGAAAAAGTTTAGGCCTATTTTTTATTGTGATTTATTTTCATCCACGTTCAGACGTAATCAGATTTCTCTTTTCCGTTTTTTTTTTTTTTTTTTTTTTTTTTTTGCTCGGGATGATCATCTTTAAAAATCTTCAATTCCAGGAATTTTACACGAACCGCTTAAAACTGGTAATTCGTTAAAAGTCTTCCTCCCTTTGTCTCGTGTACTGTAATTATCACACAAGTTGATTTTAGCTTTCTCCCCTTTCATTTTTTTACATTATACGTTACTTTTTTAATATATATAAAAAAAAGGAGGGAATAAAAGGTATGAACGCCTGAGATCCGCCAAAATGATTAAAATGGGTCATTACGCTCCGTGAATTACGAGCTGGTGAATAATATCAGAGGAAGGAGATGATTTACGGTTAGTAGACGGCGTCGTAGCTTCAGTGCATTGTTTCCAAAGCCGGTGTACGGCGTTCATTAACACGTTCAATAATGGCGCTCCCGTTCGACTTAATCGTCTAAGACCGTCATATACAATCAACAGATGTGCTACATTTTCTATTGTTTACTTTTTAAAATGAAATTTTTCATTCTTTCCCCCCACTCTCTCTCGCGACCTTTCAATATTCAAAACAAGTACGAGGAGATTTAAAAAAAAAAACATTTTTCTTTCAATATTTTCCATTAACTCTTGTCCCTGCTAAAAGCAAAAAAAAAAAAAAAGGTTTGTTTTTTAGAGTTATTTTTTCTTTATTTTTTTTAATATTCAAGACATATCTTGTGTAAATAGCAACACAAAGTGAAATTCTTTCCCCGTTTAAATTTTCCTTCCTTTTCTGAACTCCGCACGAGGAAAAATATGAAAGTTGAAGGTTAAATAAAAACTTTTTTTTTTTTTTCATATCTTTTTTTTCTTTTGCCGACCGGTCTAAAGAGTCGTTCAGATAAGTATCTTTCCTGGAATCTAATAAGATTTTTCCGATATATTTTCTTTCCGATGTTGCTTGCAAAAGTTTGATTCCCAAGAAATTATCTGTCTCTTTCTTCATGCCTGTCTCTGCTGTTTAGCTGCTCCCTGGGCCTGTCGGGAAATCGACCCCGTTTTTACTACTCCAGTCCGTCCCTGCATTAAACGGCCACCTCTATAAAAATTCGTCTGGGATCACGTTCGCGTCATTTTTTTTCTCCTGGCAGCGGCCTTTTCTTTCAAAAAGAAAAAAAAAACCAAGATCCCATTACGACCGGAAAATTTATATGAAGTCGTAACGTCGCAAGCCAAAGCGTCGTTTTTTCCAAAAATTATTATCATTTTTAATATATGCAAACCGTGGATGAAATTATCGTTTAAACGAGGTGTTTATCTGACATTTGAAAGGCATTTTCACAGCTATTAATGAGCCAAATGTTGTCAGGGCCTGAATTTAGAGTGATAATAAAGTATAGTCGGGAAAAAGTTTTTTTCGAATATTATTGTCTGAAATAAAGGATTTTCCATTCATATTGTTGAAAAATATAACAATAACACGGATTTCTCGGAAAAAGATTGTTGTTCATTTTAATATTCAATGTATTTTATTTGACCGAACTTATTGTGTTAACAGTCTGTTCCGTACATGAAAAGGGAAACTCTCTGTTTCCATAATTTAGATTAATTTCTTTTATCTCAGGGTTGCACCATGTTTCGGGTACTCGTGTTTTTTAGGATCTTTAAAAAACCGGATAGGAAGGAAATGCTGTATATGCAGGAATTGTGTTTGATTTTTTTTTTTTTTTTTTTGCTTTATCGACCGCAGGGAGAATAAAGCATTGCATTTAGCACAAATTTCAGATTTTCAGTTTTCGATATATTTACACGTTTTGAGGTCCCCTGATGCCGAAAAAAGCAAAATTTGGATGGTGGATGGATGTGTGTATGTGTGTATGAATGTATGAATGTATGAATGTATGAATGTATGAATATATGTGGAAAAAAAAGTGTCTGTCCGTCGAAAAGCAGAAAAACGAAAGAACGGATCTTGATGATTTTTGGTGGGTAGCAACTTCTAATGAAATGTAGGTGCTGATTAGTTTTTGAGCCAAATCGGTTCAGCGATTCGGAAGCAGTGAGTGAAAATTTTAAATTTTCAACAATTTCTAGATCTTTTTTGACTATAAATCGCGAACGCAGCTACCGATTGAGTCCGATTTTCGTATTGCAGTAGATATGCATCAAGATACGCTACCATTGAAATTTGGTTAAATTCTGTTGAGTGGTTCAGAAACGGTGAGCAGGGCTAAAAGTATGGGTATAGGCCTAAAAACCGATATCTCCAACTTTTGAAACGTCACGATACGACGTCATCAATTACGTCAACAAAGCGATTTGGATCCTGATTGGCGGGTTCCTAGTGGGAGCTAACGAAAAACTAACCGTATTTTTGAGAATATTTTCGGGGTAGAGGATTCCGAATATGAAATAATTTTTCCAAAATTCGAATGCCTTATGCTCGTATTGCGGCTTTAGTAGAACTCTGATCAAAAATCTAACCATATTTTTGAGAATATTTTCGGGGTTGAGGGTTCCGAATCTTAAATAATTTTTCCAAAATTGGAATTCATTATGCCCGTACTGCGGCTTTGGTGGACCTCTGATCAAAAATCTAACCGTATTTTTGAGAATATTTTCGGGGTAGAGGATTCCGAATTTAAAATTATTTTTCCAAAATTCAGATTCCGTATGCCCGTACAGTGGCTTTGGTGGACCTCTGATCAAAAATCTAACCGTTATGTATATTATTTATAATATACATTTCATAATTCGTCGATAAAGCACTTTGATCGGTTCACCGATGGCTCATTATTTATAAAATCGTCGGATTTAAGAATTTTTTACCGCTCGATGTCGTCCGATTTCAAAAATATTTTGACCGTCGAAAGTCCTTACCTTAACTAGAAAAACTGCGCAAAAAAAAGTTTTTTATCTCTTACCGTTCGGAAGTTATAGCCTCCTAAAGTATTGGTGATAGGGTTCTTTCCGTGATTTCGCTGCGTATTTCGATCCCGAATATTTCCAAATTCGAGCTATACAACTAATCAAAATAAATTTTAAAGCAGTCTATGACCCTAGTAGGCTATGTAAAATACCTTTTCGCCGAACCTGATTTTCATTTCGTTCGGGAAAATCGATGCTAAATACAAGTCAAAAAAATCAAAAAATTACCACTTTTAGCAATTTTTTTTACTAGGTAGGGTATAAAATTATTTATTGCTATTCCGTGGGATGAAAGTACTTAGGTTGAAGATTAAGTGGGGTAAATTGGAGATGTTTATCATGAACCGTATAGAAGTGGTGCAAAATTGAAAAATCGAATTTTTTAAAAATTGCACATTTAGCCATTGCATTACTCGGAAGGGGTAAGTCCTAAAAATTTGAAACTTAGTATGGAAGTGTCTTACTATAAGACCAACTTATCCTGGAAGTTTCGTTTTGATTTTCGAACGGAACCGGAAGTTGGGGGAAGGGGGTGATCGGTGATTTTTTTCTTGTTTTTAGGGCACCAAAATTTTTTATTGATTACTTTAATTAAATAATTATTAAAAACGAGTCGCAAAAAGTCAAGAGGTGTTTATTGAGTCATTTTATAATTTTATTATAATTGTAAAATGACTTAATAAACACCTCTTGACTTTTTGCGACTCGTTTTTAATAATTATTTAATTAAAGTAATCAATAAAAAATTTTGGTGCCCTAAAAACAAGAAAAAAATCACCGATCACCCCCTTCCCCCAACTTCCGGTTCCGTTCGAAAATCAAAACGAAACTTCCAGGATAAGTTGGTCTTATAGTAAGACACTTCCATACTAAGTTTCAAATTTTTAGGACTTACCCCTTCCGAGTAATGCAATGGCTAAATGTGCAATTTTTAAAAAATTCGATTTTTCAATTTTGCACCACTTCTATACGGTTCATGATAAACATCTCCAATTTACCCCACTTAATCTTCAACCTAAGTACTTTCATCCCACGGAATAGCAATAAATAATTTTATACCCTACCTAGTAAAAAAAATTGCTAAAAGTGGTAATTTTTTGATTTTTTTGACTTGTATTTAGCATCGATTTTCCCGAACGAAATGAAAATCAGGTTCGGCGAAAAGGTATTTTACATAGCCTACTAGGGTCATAGACTGCTTTTTAAAATTTATTTTGATTAGTTGTATAGCTCGAATTTGGAAATATTCGGGATCGAAATACGCAGCGAAATCACGGAAAGAACCCTATCACCAATACTTTAGGAGGCTATAACTTCCGAACGGTAAGAGATAAAAAACTTTTTTTTGCGCAGTTTTTCTAGTTAAGGTAAGGACTTTCGACGGTCAAAATATTTTTGAAATCGGACGACATCGAGCGGTAAAAAATTCTTAAATCCGACGATTTTATAAATAATGAGCCCGATCTCATTTTTTTTTTTACATTCTGCGAAGTTTTGTAACGAAAATTATTGTTTTTTACCCACTGCTGGACTAAAAGGGCAACATGGCGGTTTTACCATACAAAAAAGAGAGTCGGTACCTAATAGATCCAAGTAAGGCCATTCGTAATACTTGCAACAAAATTCTAGGAGGCAACCGAAAATTGATGAAGTATCTAAAAAAAATCAAGGTGCACGGAGTGCACCCAGCCAAGTTTCAAGTTATACTTTCAGTAGGAACGTTTATATTTTAAAATAAAAAATCAATTTTGCAGTATTACCTGTTGAAGTAGAGTAATCCAAGTACGCGAAGAAAAAACCGAGGAAGAGAAGGAAATGATTAAATATTGATAGTTTTCCCATTTCGACGTTTCAATGGTCATCGTACAAAACAACGATTGCAGGTTTTTTTTTTTTTTTTTATCATCTTTTTTATATTTAAATCAAAAAACTTATTGCTGTTATCGAGAAACCTTTGAAAGTAATTGCATTGACCCTTTGCAGACGGCGATAATAAATTATAATCAACAGAAAGTGCATTTTATTATTCGAACTAGCTTTCTCAAGCCAAAGTCGCTTGAAAAACACCCTACTGAGGCAGTTTTTATTCCTGCTATAGTTTTTAAATCTTTCAATCTCAATTATCTGTTAATAAATTTATTATCAGCTAATTTTAATTAATTGATGAGCACTTATTCATGAGATTGAGTTGAAACGTCGGAAATAAGTCACGTTTAATCCAAATTAAAAAAATTATGAAAAGTTTTGGACTCCCATATTTAGATTGTTTTATCTTATTAGTTTAGTCTACTACTTGCTCTCAAATATATAAAATCAGAAAAATAGTTCGTGGCAGATTGAAGAAAATCAGCGAGATTATCATCACAAGCCTTATTTCCAATCCAAGAGAAGTCTTTTGGAAAAATACAGCAAATTAATCGGCAATAGCTTGTGGTTCGGATAGTAAATCTCCCTCAAAAAGCAAGCTACTTGGGAAGTAGGGTGTTTCATTCATTCTGTCAGCAGAAAATTTGCCACCTCTTTTTAGGATCCATTTTCAGTGTAGATCGTGAGTTGCAGCTAAGGTTTGATTCATTCGGGTTAAGTAATTTGGAACTCGGGGTCATTCAATATGGATCTTCTTTTTGAAAAAAAAAAAAATTAAAAAGCAACTGATATATCGCCACAGTATTCCATTTTTATTGTTGAAAATATAACAATGACACGGATTTCCCGGAAAAAGGTAGAAGTCCATTTTAATATTCAATATATTTTATTTCTTCTTCTTCTTCTTCTTCTTCTTCTTCTTCTTCTTCTGATACGACTAGGAGCTCCCTGTTCCATTTGCTTCCTCGGTGAATCATTGGAGGAGGAAAAGCAGTTTTCTGGTTTTCCGCTTTCTGACGTTGAAATGCGTATAAGTCTTATGACTTATTTTATTTGCCCGAATATATTGTTTTAAGAGTCTGTTTCGTACATGAAAAGGTGAACTCTGTTTCCATAATTCAGTTTAATTTTTTTTACCTCAGTGTTGCACCAGGTAGCAAATACACTAAAGTCTTTTCAAAACAAATGAAGAAAAACATAATTGATATAATACATTTTTTTTAAATATTATATTCACTTTTTTCCAGCAAAATGTTTACATTTTAAAAATCGCCGGTTTCGGGTTACGCGAGTTTTTAGGATCTTTAAAAAACAGGAAGCAAATGCTGTATATGCCTGAATCAAATTTGACATTTTTCTAATTATTGCTGACTTTTGATTTTTTCTTTACTTTTACATTCTGTAAACTTTCGTATGGAAAATTACTGCTTTGTTCCGAACGCTGGATTAAAATAGCAACATGACGGTACTCCCTTACATTCGTCAAATCCTAATGGATATACCAAAGGATGTTGGTAATAAAAGCAGCATTGTGTGGGGCAAAGCCCCCCAGAAGTTTTGGAATTATCTAAAACCATTATACTTTCAGTAGAAACGTTTCCATTGTAAAATAAAAAATCAATTTGCAGTATTACCTGTTGACGAAGAGTAATCCAAGTACGCGAAAAAAAAAACCAGCAAAAGAAGGAAATGATTAAATTTTGATAGTTTTACCATTTCGACGTTTAAATTGTTATGCACCAAACAACGATTGCAGGTTTTTTTTTTTTTTGGATGAAAAAACGTTTTGCTGTTATCGAAAAACCTTTGAAAGTAATTGCATTATTGACCCTTTGCAGACGGCGATAATAAATTTGTTATCAACAGAAAGTGTATTTTATTATTCGAACTAGCTTTTTCAAGCCTAAGTCGCTTGGCTTGAATTTTTAAATCTTTTTATGACTGTTCTTAATGTGAACAGATTGTAAAATAGACGATATACAAAAAGCAAAAAAAAAAAAAAAAAAAAAAAAAAAGTGCTTTTGTACAGATGCACCTGTAAATAACGCCTCTTGTAAAGCCGCGGCGTTAATAAATTTATTATCAGATGATTTGAATTCATTTATGAGCACTTATTCATCAGATTGAGTTGAAACTTTGGAAATAAGTCATGTTCATTCCGAATTTAAAAATTATACAAATAATTTTGACTCCCATGTATAAACTTATTTTAGCTTATTAGTTCTGCTACTATTCGCTCTCAAATATAAAATCAGAAAAATTGTCCGTGGCAGATTGAAACAAATGAGTGAGATTATCATCCCAAGCCTTATTTGGATCCCTTTTCTTGGAGTGGAAACTCCAAGAAAAGTCTGTTCGAAAACACAGCAAATTTATCGGCACTAGCTTGCGGTTCGGATGTTAACACTCCCACAAAAAGCAAGCTACTTAGGAATTAGGGTTTTTCATTTATTCTGTCAGCAGTAAATTGCCACATCTTTTTAGGATCCATTTTCATCGTAGATTCTGAGTTGCAGCTAAGATTTGATTCAGTTCGGGTTTAGTAATTTGGAGCTCAGGGTGATTTGATATGGTTCTCCGTTTTGTAACAAAGATTATTAAAAAAGCCACTGCTAGTAAACCCATACAGTATTCCATTTTTATGGTTGAAAATATAACAATATAACGAATTTCTCGGAAAAAGATTGAAGTTCATTTTAACATTCGATGTATTTTATTTTTTTTTTTTTTCTTCTTTTTCTTCTGATAGGACTAGGAAGACTCCTGTTTCCCTTTGCTACCTCGGTGAATCATTGGAGGAGGAAAACCAGTTTTCTGGTTTTCCGTCTTCTGACGTTTAAATGCGTACACGTCTTATGACTTATTTTATTTGATCGAATTTATTGATTTAAGAGTCTCTTCCGTACATGAAAAGGGGAACTCTCTGTTTCGATAATTCAGTTTTATTCCTTTAACCTCAGTATTGCACCAGGTAGTAAGTCTTTTGAAAAAAAGGAAAGAAAAACATAATTGAAATAATTTTTTTTTTTTTAAATATTGACTTTTTTTCCAGCAAAATGGTTACAATTTAAAAATCGTGGTACTTGAGTTTTTTAGGATCTTTAAAAAAAGAGGATAGAAAGGAAGTGCTGTATTCGCAGGAATTATGTCTGACGTTTTCCTAATTATTTTTGATTTTTTTTTTTTCATTCTGCCAACTTTTGTAAGAAAATTATTGTTTTGTTCCGAGCTCTGGATAACCAGAGCAACATGGCAGAATTCCGTAACACTCGGTGGGAATTAATACCCACAGAGCAACAACTTGGTAACACAAGCAGCAATATGTAGGGCAAACCTTTGCTGTGGAAGTATCTAAAAACATTAAAAGTTCAGTAGAAACGTTTATATTCTAAAATAAAAAAATCAATTTTGCAGTATTCCTACCTGTTGATGAAGAGTAATCCAAGTACGCGAAAAAAAAACCAGCAAGAGAAAGAAAATATTAAATTTTGATAGTTTTCCCATTTCGACGTTTAAATCGTTACCAAACAACACCAAACAACACGCGACCTAAAAACCATAAGGTTCTAAATCGACCCCCCGGGCAAAATTGACTTTTCTATGGAAATCATTTCTACTTCATAAGTACTTTCTACCCTCATTTTCAAAATTCTCAAAATCAGCCCCTTTCATCACTTTTTGAAAACCATTAGGTTCTAAATCCTTCAAAGGCAACAATAATTCAGAACCAGAAGGTTCTAAATGTATTATTTTTGCTTTAGCGTCGGATAAGGGCGGTATAATTTACTAATTTCATTATCAGTTACTAATATTCATGCCAAAAAGTTATTTTTTTAATAATAGCAATAAAATCAAAAAAAAGTCCCTAAAAAAAAAAATTAGCTTTTTTTAGGAGCAGAAGGTTTTAACTTTAACATGCAACTTATGGGAAAAAGATAGAACTTTCTAGTTTTGAATTTAAAAAAGTCACTAAATGAGATCAATTTTAGGGACTTTTTTAATTTCGGGCTTATTATTTTTCCTATCGCAAAAAAAACTGATACAGGCTTATTACTGACACAGGGTTAATACACTGACAGTTCTAAAATATTTAAAACCAGATTACTGCCGAGTTTCAGTAATACAAACTTTCAAATTACTCTCCTGTAAAGTTTACAAGTGATCGATTTAGAACCTTATGGTTTTAAGGTCGCGATGCCTGTTTTTTTGAATCAAAAAAAGTTTTGTAGTTATCAAAAAACCTTTTAAAATAATCGCATTATTGACCCTTTGCAGACGGCGATAATGAATTTATTATCACCTAATTTTAATTAGTTTATGAGCACTTATTCATGAATTAATTTAAAGGTAGCCATTTGTGAGATTGAGTTGAAACATTAAAAATAAGTCATGCTTATACTGAATTAAAAAATTATAAAAAACTTTTTGACTCCCATGACAGTTTTCAAAAAATTTTCGATTACTCCGTGTAGCTTTCACTTAACAGGGAGCAAAAAAAAAAAAAAGAAAGTCTCAGATTTTGCTGTTCATGGAATTAGACCTTGATTTACGTTTTAAGAATCAGTAAAAATAATTATCCAATTTTTTTTATGGCCAAAAATAGATATGACTTAGTTATAACTAAATCATATCTATTTTTGGCTACCTCAGAACAAAGTTGATTTTTTTTGCATAAATGCAACATTTTTTTGCATAAATGCAACATTTTTTTGCATAAATGCAAAAAAAAAAATCAACTTCGTTAGCACTGAAATTGATTTATGCCGTTTTCTCGTTCGTCGAAAAAAATCGGCGATGGTTTTATTCGATTCGATAGGTTTTTTAACGCCGGTAAAGATAGTTTCCGACCGAAAATAAATTTTTTTTGAGACAAGGCTTCTTTAAATTTAAAATTTAGGAGAAAAAAATCGAAATTTTTGCACTAAAGTGACGTCTAATTATTTTCTTTTACTTCAGACAAAAACGGGGATGGTTTTTTTGGTTTCTACGACCCAAAAACACCCGGAGAAAGTCTTTTTGGGAACCATAAATAATTCCTGGAGGAGATAGTGTCTGCGAATGAATGCCTTGCCTACTACTGGCCTATTTCCCTGCCTCTTCAAACGCGTTGAGCGACCTTAAAACCGCAAAAATGTTTTTATCTGATTCTTAAACATAAGTAAAGGTCGTACTCCATGAACAGCAAAATCGGTGTCAATTTTATTTTTCGTACACCCTACTGCCTACTCCCTTCTCCCTTCTCTGGGAAATTATTTTTTGGAAAATTCCGAAATAAAGAAATTGGTAATTCCCCACTGCATTGTTCTAGAGAATTGCGAGTAAAGTATCTTTGTGTAATTCGGCTGTGTAATAATTTAATTGAGATTGTTAGTTACATTCGCTGGCTCTTAAAGTTATCCAACATAGTAGGTAACTATTTCACTCACCAAACTAGTTCAAATAGTTGAATAGTTGAAGGGTCCTCAACGTTTTGTTATTTTTTCAATCGATTTTAACAGCAAACTCGCTTTCCGCAACTCGTTTCAAGTTACATGAAGACAGTAAAAAACTTTGCTGGAAAAGAAATTTGACGTGAAATTTTTTATAAGCCGATCAGAAATTTTTAATTACACTAGGGTTAGTAACTGTGAAATAGAGAGACTCGCTTAGTGTAATTTGGAAGTTAGTAATCTATCTACAAACTTGGATTTCTCAGCGAATTTCAATTTTACTATCACTATCAAATGGTCGGATTTTTTCTAAAAACGTGAAGCTTGCAGCTCAGCTAGCAAGTATGAAATGAAAAAAAAAAAAGTAGCCTAGTCTAGTGATAGTTCTTCATTGTGCATGAAAAATCAATAGAGATAAGGGTTTTTTTAAAGTTAATTATTTAAATGGAATAAAATTAATGGAATTATAAGATTTCCATTTTTATTTTATGCGCTCGACTAAAGTTTTCCTTCAATTTTCATTTATAGGGAAGCAAAAATCGTTTTATGAACTAAAAGATTTAATAGTGCAGCTTTGAATTTATATTTTAAATCCAGAATCGGCGAAATGATCTCTGGCGTTATCTCTTCTTGACCATCAGATCCGAGAATAGGAAATTTCTGGTTTATGATTAAAATGAAAATTTAATTCGGGTTGAATCTTTTTTAATTCTTTAACAGATTCTAGTTTTACAATTCAGTTTTCTTTACATATTTGCGAATAAAACGGTTGATATCTGTGTTAGCAATGTTTACAAACACGTTTGGCGAATTGCAATCCGCCCATTCGATTATGGAAGGCTTTAGAGTAATCGTAACTGCTCCCCATGACACTATGCCTACTTGTGTATTATTATGTGTTATAGCTCCTCCCGAGTCGCCATGGCAAGCTCCGTTACTTGGCGCTTGTGTACAAAACATTCGTGGTGTAACCTCTAATCTTTTGCGTTTGGTAATTTCAAATATTAGTTGGGATAATCTTAACTCTTCTATGCAGCTTTCCGTATCCATGAATTTCATATAAGTGGCTTGAAGTGCTTCTGAAGTTTCGCAATTTTGAGGCTGTTGAAAAAAAAAATTAATTTTTAAAATTATTCAAATTTTTTTCCAGAAAACTTTCACTCTTTCACGTTAACAATTTAACACCTTAACAGTTTTTTAAAATATCCATATAGTTGTAAGACATACAACTCTTAATTAAAATAAAATAGTGTGGTGGCACCAGTAATGGATCAGGCATTAGTAATGGATCACCTTCTTTTATATCGTTAATAACAGAAAATATAAATGTTTGGTGCAAATAAAATAACTTTTATGAGTCTTCAAATTCTACTAGCCATTAAAAAAAAAAAAAAAAAAAAAAAAAACATCATTTTTGCGATATGAAACAGTTTTTTACTAGAAAAATGGAAATAAATCTTGTAAGATTTCGATGGTAAACCAGTCGAGATATCACAGAAAAATAATTAGATCGCCATTTTTCCGCTCGAAACTTTTTATCTTAAAAATCATTCTTATGCGGCATATATATTAATATCCGTAAAACAATTTAAAGTTAAGGATACACAGTTTCGTGCTTATGTATTATTTCCTCTAAATTTTACTTTTTAATTTGATAATTAGCAGCGGTCCATTACTAAATCCCCCCCAAAAAAAAAAAAAAATTCAGTAATGGATCAAAACAATTTTTCCATGGTAAAATTAGAATAGATTTGCAATATGATGTTTATAATGTAGGTTTTTAAAAATACGGTGATTTTGTTTTTATTTTGAAACTTTTTTTGCTTGTAGGGTTTAAAAAAGTTATTACAAAAATTTCTTGCCCTGTATTCCCGTATAATCGAAAAAACCACCTAGAATATTTTAATGATGCCGCAAAAAATATTTTAAAAAATCAGAAACAAGAAAAAATACATGTCGACAAACCTTTTTTGTTTGTTTTCTATTTTAACTATGACTGATCCATTACTTGCAAAAGCAAGAAAAAAATAATATTTATAAAATAAAATTTATTTACGGGACCGATAAACGGAATAATGAGATCCATTTTCAAGATGTAAGTGAAGTTCAACATCATATCTTTCGGTTGCAGTCAACATCGGATCAACGCGGTAAAATTTCGAGCAAATATTCACGGTTTTAAAAAAAATGACTCACTATTTGGTCCATTCCTGGTGCCACCACTCTAGGCCTTATTTTCGCTTAGTAAGAATTTGGGCTACAAGTTACAGATGTCATAGAAACAGTTTTAAGATCGGAATAATCGAACTGACTAATCTTTTTTTTCCCCCATATAAACACATTTCATGACCGTTCAAAGGATTTGAACCGAAAAATAGGCATTGACATTAATGATGGTACTGTTTATGTTGGGGAATTTTAATTAAACAAGTGACGTTTTACATTTTTGAAATCCATTTCTAGATTGGGCAGAAAAACATGGATTTTGAAACGATATCGGAATTTCTGTACCAAATTTTTTTTTTCCGCTAAAAAAGTAGCTATTGGAAATACTTTTGCGAATATTACAAATATTAAGTCTAAATTGCTTGATGTACCAGTCCTATTGCCGGTTTTGAGCTAGAGCTGCAAAGCAATAAAATTTTTAATCTTACTTTTTAAAATTCATGTATTAAAGAGTTGCATGTTATTCGGCTCTAGCCTTCAAACTGGGCATAGAAACTAATTTTACTCTTCCTAATCATTATTTAATATCTATAACGCACAATTTTTCATAGAACAATAAAGTTCTCGAAAAAAATGTTTAGGAGAAGGTGCATTAAAAAAGTAAACATCTTACCTTTGTTCTGCCCCAACCGGTAACCTGTAGGATACCGGTAACGTGTAGGTTACCCGTTGGCGATTCCTCGGGTAAATTGATGGGCTTAGCCTTGTCGGTGACATTAATTTCATTCGACAATTCCAGAAGGGCTGCATCATAGTCGAGTGTAAATCTATTATACTTCGGATGAATTATAATATTTTTTACTGGAATAACTATCCCTCCCTGTTCTTTGAATGTTGATCCAATCCGTACTGATAAGCCTGCGACGCAGGTAAATGATCTGGAAAAGTTAAACAATGGGTCAAAGTTTGAATTGATTTTTATGGCGTTTTTTGTTCTTAATATGCCGACAGACTAGTATCTCTCATTAAATAAATAATAAGGGGTCATTCAAATGTTCCATCTGCAAGTTAGAGAGGAGAGGAAAAACCTGAATTCCTGACCTTTTCGTGGGGTGGGGTTTTTCACGAGGTGAGAATTTATTACAAATTTCGTTCAGAGCTTTCGTTATTTAAAAAAAGTTGTAGTCCATATATCTTAGACTTTCCAAGGCCAAAAAAAAAAAAAAAAAAAAAAAAAAAAAAAAAAAGTAGTTATCTTTTCTTGGTTTTACCGGCAGTTATTATTATTAAGATAAACAAGTTAGAGCAAAAAAGGAATCACTAAAATAATTGATAGCTTAAAGTGATCGTGAACTGGAAATTCGATTAATTTAAATTAATCGAACCCCCGCACAGAATAATAGGAATTTGGGTACCGAATACAAAGCCATTTTTTTTTAAAATGTTAATTTCACCCGGCACCTAAATTTCTATTATTCTGTGCGGGGTTCTTTTATGAATCTTTTTTTAATTAGCTTAATGCGCAGGGTAAAGGTATCCTAAGTCTGACTTAATTTTCAAAGAAAGGTACATGCGATGCTGACTTCTGCTGGCAAGGGGGGAGAGGGTCATAATTGGTCAATTTCTTGCTGACGTAAAATATGATTGGCCTTTACCTGACATTTTAAAAAAAATAATGGCTGCAGCAATTTTCGTTAATTTTTTTTTTTACTTTTTTCGGCTTCTTATCATCAAAACCGAATGAAATATACTACATAATTTATGGCTGTATTCTCGTAATCTGAATAAAAATTCTAATAGAAAATGGCCATTTTTACATAAAAATAAAATTTTTCACTTTTTACTGGAATTTAAAACTTTTTAGGCCCTCGTAAACACGGCTAAATTACCTTTGAAAAAAAAAAATCAGGGGATTTTATTTTGTTCACTATAAAAGAATTAGCATGCGCGTCCATCGAAATTTTAAAAATTAATAAAATAAGAGCCACCCTAACTTACTGTACACAATGACCGGCGGTTAAGACAAAAGTTGAACTTATAATGGATCCACCGCAGAAGAAATTTTTCCCGGCTTCAAGTGCCACTTGGTGAGGGGCTGCAGTGATGTCAATTTGAGTTCCATTGATTATCCTTCCCTGAATAGTGGATGATGATTTACCGGTCTCAGCTGCTGATCCTCCTGCTGGAAGAAAATTATTGTGTGAAATTAATAAATGCAGCGCCGGCTTTACAAGTTTTGGCACCCTGTGCAAACATTTTTTTTTTGCGCCCTGCTTCAAATTTTTTTACAACATTCCCACCCCCCCCCCCCCGTTTTATTTTCTATTTTTTTTTTTTCCTAATATTACTTTTTATCATTTAAAATTTTTTTTTACCTTAATAATAAACGGGTTATGAGAAAAGAATAAAATATATTAAAATCTATTTTGATTTTTATTGAAAAAGCATAAGACTTTTTTTACACATGCTGTGAGTTAATTTTTTTATTATTTACAGTAAAAATTAAAAATTTGACTACAGAAAAAAAAAAATCTGAAGAATAGTTTTGGAACATTTTAAATACAGTATTTTGTCTTTTCATTTTTCTTCATTTTGGCGCCCCTAAAATTTGGACAGTATGTGCATGGGCACGGAAGGCACATGCCTAAAGCCGGCGCTTTATTAAACACTCATCACATTTATTATAAATGTGATGAGTGTTTAATAAAAACCAGTTTATTTTTATTGTGACTTTGTTAGTGAAAATGGGACGAAATTTCAAAAATAATTTTTTTCCGCAGACTTCATTTTTTTTAAATTATACCTCGGTTCATAAACTAACCGGTTTTGTAATTTTTTTTTTTTTTTTTTTTGTTTGTTAATTTTTTTTTTAGGCAATCTTATTTCGGTCGCTATAATAAAATTAAAGAATGCATCTATCAATATTTGAAAAGTTGTAAAATAAGAACTACCTTAACTTACTCTCCACAATGACCTCCGGTCATCGTTTGTTCAGTGTTTTGAAGCTACAACCAAGCAAATCGTGGTTTAGTTATGCTCGAAATTTGATCGAGAACGAAATTCCTTTGGTTGAATACATTTTTATAAGCTTTAATTTCTTTAATGTTCACGGAAATTCATTTGTTTACGCAATTTAATTTTTAAAAATAAAACAAATTGGACGGAAAAATATCCTATTATTGCAAAAATCAACGAAATTCAAATTTACTGAACCTACAGAATCTTGCTGTAGGTGTCCTAGGTGTCCTTTCCACCGAATACCGAATTTGACTCCGATTTGCATTGTTTCCGAAAAAAACTTAAAAGAGAATTCGACAAAAACCTATTTTCCGGCCAATTTTTGTAACGAACGAGGTTGTAATAATCTATTGCAAAATATTTTTTAAAAAATAAAGAAAAAAATTGATGTTTACTTACTGAATCCAAATAAAATAATTATGGTAACAATATGCCAAAAAAGCATTTTAATAACTTAAAAAAAAAAAGTACCACTGCTGTTTCATACAACTTCACGTGTTCACGAGTTGACTGAGATTAACGCTGTGGCATTTCTAGATTTTTTCTTAAATAAGAAGATGATATTTTTTAAACCACAGTTTTATTACTTCGTGAAACCACGATCGTAAATAAATGGCAAGGAACTGGCTTCGTTTGGATAAAAAAAAAAAAAAAAGGATGAGTGCCGGTATGTTTAACATTTCTTGTTTTAAAGTTCGTAAGAGAAATTATTTTCCTGTGGTATAAGGAGTGTTTCAAGCGTTTAAAATCGTTGCCTATTCGATGCAGCTGAATCGGCAAAACTGAATGGGCCATTCTGTAAAAAACAAACTTTCTAAAAATACACGCAACTTTTTTTTCCCCCTTTTTAGGCCTACTAAAAGCATTATCACTGATATATTTTCTAGGGTGGTTCGAAAATCAACTTTTTTGGAATTTCAAAATTCCTATATCGGGAAAAGTTTCTTTATAGGTAGAGTATCAACCCTGAATTTTTTCAGATTTTTTTAACGGCATCCTGAGGTGTCAAATCGGCCTTGAAATTTTCAAAATGCCCGTAAAAGGGCCAAAAATGAACCTTTTTTTTTGCATAAAAGATCATCGATTCCTATTGGAAATTTCGCGTAGATTACGAATTTGAAATCGAAAATTAGTTTTGGTGTATAATTTTTGAGCTACAGGCCGGATTTAAAAGCTTTAAAAACCTGCTTATGGCATTTTGCATGTGGCTCAAAAACCGTGGACCAAAATTAATTTTCGACTTCAAATTCGTAATCTACGCGAAATTTCCGACAGGAATCTATGATCTTTTATGCAAAAAAAAAGGTTCATTTTTGGCCCTTTTACAGGCATTTTGAAAATTTCAAGGCCGTTTTGACACCTCAGGATGCCGTTAAAAAAATCTGAAAAAATTCAGGGTTGATACTCTACCTATAAAGAAACTTTTCCCGATATAGGAGTTTTGAAATTCCAAAAAAGTTGATTTTTGAACCACCCTAATATTTTCGCCCCCTTTAACAAAGCGTGATAGTATATTACAGGGCTTGACTCGATTATTCCAGTCCTAAAACTCACTAAGGGAAAGTAAAAAGAACTCCTTTTTCCAAAATGGTCTTAATACCACAAGTAGTAGTTGTTTCCACTTCCTTATGAGTACTTTCTCCAGATTCCTGAATGGTTTCCAGTATCAAATGCAGGAGAATGCCTTCGACCATATATTTCTTATCCCGACATCCAGTCGGTCAGAGATGAAGTACCCTTTAAATTTCGGGCCAATTTTTTCCCCCCAGACCTTCAAGATTGGCATCAGCATTATTACTTCTTTCAGAAAGTTCCCTGCTGCCTGAAGGATGGAGGTTCTTTCACCTCATAAAAATATAAAAGTATTTTAAAATATTTTTGTCTTTAAGGGATCATACAAGTATTAAGGAAGCACTGAACAGGGGAGGGGTCTCCGAAATGCTTACGCTAATGTTAAATCTCCATAAGAGGAAGCCTATTTTTGCTTACTACTAGGGAGGGGAGGTCCTGAAAGGCCAAAATAATGCTTACGTGATACTTTTATGATCTCTTATTTAAAAAAAATATGTAATTTTAAGAAGTACTTTTTTTACAGAATAGCTCAAATAATAAATTATAAGTAACGCAGAAATGAAAGAAAGAAAATTATTGTTTTTATTAAGTGTTTCTTACTTTAATTTTATTGTAAGAATAGAAAAAAAAACGAAGAATGCGGTTTTGAGTTCATAACCGGACGTTGAACGACATCTTCTACGGGTGTAGGTCAAATAACTATTTTTTTAAACTATTTTTTCCTCTCAAAATATTCTAATTTTCTTTTCTTAAAAATTTTGCTCAGGGCCTAATAAGGTGGCCACAAGCATATGTTATCAAATTTAAATTCAATTTAAAATGACTTTTTTTTTTTTAAAATTTGATAAGGTGAAAATTTTATTTCAATCCCTGAAGATTTTGTTCAATGCTTCCAATCTACAAGAAGCAAAATTCGGAAAATTTGAAAAATTTGGAAAATTACAGCACCTACGCAGATGAAATTAAGGATTTTACAATATGAGGCCATTTACTGACAACTAGGTTCAACCGTTAAAAAGTTAAAAGGAATGTTAGGAAAATCGTAGAAAGTGATTTTGGAAAAAAAGTACGAAACTTCTAACATTTTCCTTCCCTTGATACGTCTGGCAAAAAGAACGTTCAAGTATTACGTATGACTTTTTTTTCGCGTTTTTGACCCCCTTCCTCTTCGTAAAAATTAGTAAGATTTCTTTGACCCCCCCCCCCATATTATATTACGTAAGATTTTCGCGGACACTCCCCACCTTTTTTTTTTCAATGCCAAATTTAAATTGGGGGTAATATTTTTCTTAAATCTAGATTTAAAGTTCATATTCATATCCCTGAAGACAGCTACAGTTGGCACAAAATCTCATCAAAAAATAAATATTTATTTCTCAAAATATTTTGAAAAAAATTTTTTGAATTGAAATTCAAATTTTTTTACTTTAAGCATTCGAAAAAAAAGTAAAACAACTTAATTTTTGGAAATTGAAAAAAATTCCGAACTATAAGTTGTAATGAAAATTCTTACGCAAGATTTGCCAAACTACGACCCCCCCCCCACCCCTCCCCTCCCCCAAGTAAGAAATCGTAAAAATTTCGAGTACCCCCTTTTGGTCTTACTTAATTCTTAAACACTAACAAACATGTTTACCTGTCAATTTTTAGCTACTATGATCCTCTTAAAATTAAACACTTATAGCTTTTAAGGAAGTTTATAAAAAGTTTTTAAAAGCTTCTTTCGCCCAGGATGTAACCCATTGTAAAGATTTTTTTTCTTTTCTTTTCAGCGGAATGCACATCAGATCGATGTAGCAAAGTACCATGTCAGCACAGTGGGAAGTGCCTCATGTCAGGGGACGAAGCAGTTTGCCTTTGTCCTCTCGGATTTACCGGAGATCTCTGTCAGACGAGAGTCGATCTTCAGGTAAGAGAAAGGGAAAAAAAAATTTACATTATAGAAGGGGGAAACTGACGTTTTTTCGTGTTGGTAAAAGATTCGGTTAAACTTTACATCTTGTGCTATTTTTTATATATAAATTATATATAATTTATATATAATTTATATATAAGTTATATATATTTATATATAATTTATATATAACTTATATATAAATTATATATAAAAGGTGAATATATATAAATTATATATAAATTATATATAATTTATATATATTTATAAAAATTAAATCTTGAAAAAAAGGTACGAACTCGAACTCAGCAAAATTTTAGCAAAATTTTAGCAAAAATGATTTTTCGATTTACTATATATGATTTTATATAAGTTATATATCATTTATATATAAGTTATATATAACTTATATAATTCATATATAATCATATATAAGTTTATATAAGTTATATATAAGTTATATATAAATTATATATAAATTAATATAAGATATTTTATATATAAATTATATATAAATTATACATAATTTATACATGAATTTTATGCATAATTTATCCGACTTTAAAATCGAGAAGTTTTAAACTTATTTAAAATTGGAAAAATACAAACAACAACAACACCAGGCTTTTTACAGGGCTTGAAGCCCCATCGCCGCATCGACAGCAGTCCGCCATTTGGACCTATCCTGAGCCGCCGCTCGCCAGTCTAGCACCCCTAGGCGGCCGGAATCCGGGGATACATTATCCTCCCATCTTAGCCGAGGTCTTCCTAAAGGTCTTGGACTTGTAGGACGATCATCCAAAACTCGTCGTATAGCCCGTGTATCCGGCGCCCGTGCCACGTGTCCCTCCCACCGCAGCCTCATAGACTTGATCACATCAAGGCTATGATGACTTTAGTCAATTGATATCAATTGATCACATCATATTATTTATAGGACTGCCCGGTAAGCCTTCGGATTTCTTCGTTAGTCTTGACACGGACGCGTCCGGATACGGGGTCTATATTGGGACCAAGGATCCTCCTAAGGAACTTATTTTCAAACACCAGCAATCACTTCTCGGTTTGGATCATTAAGGTCCACGTCTCGCAGCCGTATGTAAAAATGGGGCGCAGGGTGGAATTATAGACGAGAAGTTTAGAACGGCGGGACAGGGATTTACTTCGGAATAGGTGGTTTAGGGACTGAAGGCATGGTTTCTCTGGATTCCTCTGGATTCCTCTGGATCCTTGCTTTGACTTCGTAGTTGGTATATTGTTACGCGTGACGGTGGAGCCCAGGTATCGGAACTCTGAGACTTTTTTTCAGATTTTTTAAACGACATCTTGAGGTACCGCAATGACACCGTCACGCGTAACAATGATACCAACTACGAAGTCAAAGCGAGGATCCAGAGGAATCCAGAGGAATCCAGAGGAAACCCCATGCCTTCAGTCCCTAAACCACCTATTCCGAAGTAAATCCCTGTCCCGCCGTTCTAAACTTCTCGTCTATAATTCCACCCTGCGCCCCATTTTTACATACGGCTGCGAGACGTGGACCTTAATGATCCAAACCGAGAAGTGATTGCTGGTGTTTGAAAATAAGTTCCTTAGGAGGATCCTTGGTCCCAATATAGACCCCGTATCCGGACGCGTCCGTGTCAAGACTAACGAAGAAATCCGAAGGCTTACCGGGCAGTCCTATAAATAATATGATGTGATCAATTGATATCAATTGACTAAAGTCATCATAGCCTTGATGTGATCAAGTCTATGAGGCTGCGGTGGGAGGGACACGTGGCACGGGCGCCGGATACACGGGCTATACGACGAGTTTTGGATGATCGTCCTACAAGTCCAAGACCTTTAGGAAGACCTCGGCTAAGATGGGAGGATAATGTATCCCCGGATTCCGGCCGCCTAGGGGTGCTAGACTGGCGAGCGGCGGCTCAGGATAGGTCCAAATGGCGGACTGCTGTCGATGCGGCGATGGGGCTTCAAGCCCTGTAAAAAGCCTGGTGTTGTTGTTGTTTGTATTTTCCAATTTTAAATAAGTTTAAAACTTCTCGATTTTAAAGTCGGATAAATTATGCATAAAATTCATGTATAAATTATGTATAATTATATATAATTTATATATATAAAATATCTTATACATAATTATATATAATTTTATATTAATTATTTTATATAACTTATATATGATTTATATTAAATTATATATAAATTATATATATAAATTAAGGTAAGGGTAGGGAAGTGCGACCGTCTGAAAAGTGCGACCGATTTAATAAAAACTGATAAAAATCCCATACTTAAAAAAAAGATTTCAAGGGACGATTTTTTAATGTTTTCAGAACTATTATGATCAAAGAAATGTATTGTGTCGTCCATTTTGAATAAAAAAAAATAATTTTACAAAAGCAAAAATTCATATTCGTCGGAAAGTTAGACTGCCTCATTTTCAATTTGATTTAATTTTATGTAAACATTGGCTTATTTTATGAAATATGCTCCATTCAATTGTCAATACCTTGCATTTTTTTATGCTATCAAGATTTTTTACTCGACTTCCTATTTGATAAACCTTAATAGGTCGCACTTTTTCGGCAAAAATAATATTTTCGGAAAGTGCGACTAGCAGACGACTTCTTTAATTCCTTTGACAAAGGAAACCATCTTGTTTTTATTTACATATGCAATTCGGAGTGCCACTAATAATAATATTTAATTGTAGTTTTAATAAACAAGGATTATTTGTTTTTAACGGGTTCAGCAATTTTTGAAAGAAAATTCATCGATCTTTTATAAACAAATAACTTTTGCTTTGGAGAATTCATTTTTTTTAAAAAAATAAGAACGGTCGCACTTTTCAAAAAATGGAGGTTTGAAATATTATACATCGGTAGTCAGAAAAATATGGTTAAACTCTAAATCGCGCCGTTTTTCAAATTTGAGGCTAATGCACATTAAAGCTTAATAATGGAGCAGTATATTGTAATAAAAAACTTGGCTTGATTCTCTTCCTATTAAGAACTAATAAAGGTCAAAATCAATTTTTTCTAGAACCCGGTCGCACTTCCCTACCCTTACCTTATATATAACTTATATATAAATGATATATAACTTATATATAAATCATATATAGTAAATCGAAAAATCATTTTTGCTAAAATTTTGCTAAATTTTGCTGAGTTCGAGTTCGTACCTTTTTTTCAAGATTTAATTTTATATAAATTATATATAAATTATATATAATTTATATATAATTTATATATAATTTATATATATTCACCTTTTATATATAATTATATATAAGTTATATATAATTATATATAAATTATATATAACTATATATAAATTATATATAAATTATATATAATTTATATATAAAAAATAGCACAAGATGTAAAGTTTAACCAAAGATTCTAAGGGATAAAAATAAAAAAGAAGGAAAATAAATACATAAAAAATTTTCCATTTATCAATAAAAAAGAAGTAGATGCCGGGGGTAATGTAACGTGACATATTATCATCCATTTCATTGTTTTTTTTTTTTCTTTTTTTTTCGGGGTGGAAAATATGGTCTCTTACGTATCAATTTTCTTTGGTTGAATAATCGTTATCTCTTCGGTGAAGTAGTTCATAATAAAAAAAAAATATATATTTTTTTTAAAAAAAAATCGGGCACGCATTTTTATTTTTCCAAGATTAAACCGACGCTTGTCAAAAAGTTTATGATTAATTTCTTTTTTGCGATTTTGTTTAGAGTATTCTTTTTTTTTTTTTTTTTTTTTCTCCCTCACAAACAAGAGTTTTTGCGAATTCATTGAAGAGAATAAACGAGCTTAAAAGCCGTTCCGTTTTCCCCTCCTTTTTTGGGAAGTGATAGCTTTCAACAAACTGGCTGGCTTTTCAGACATCAAAGTCGAAAGCAAACGTTCCCTCCGAGCATTAAACTCGAAATCAATGGTATTTCGCTTCTTTTTTTTTATATGTCGATGCAGTAATGGTTTAACGATCCGATACGAGTTTTCTAATCCGTAGTCAGCCATAATTGGTTTTTTCCCCCTAATCCATGATTTTGTGACTTTTTTTCAATGTGAGCTTACAAGGTAACGTTTTTTCTTGTTCCATGCAAAATCAAATTTTCGAGCGGTAAGAAAATTTTAAAAGTACGAAAAAAAGTTTTGGAGAATAAAAAAAAAAAAAAAAAAAAAAAAAAAAGGAAATCATATTCTGCAAATATAGTATGCAAAGGACGTAAAATATTCAGGATCGAGCTAAACAAGGAAAATAACCTAGGGGATACGGTACGGCGGACAGGAGGAAGTGTCAGACTGTAAAGTCGATGATGAAATCCCATGTGAAAATGTCAGAATGAGAACAATGAGAATCATGCCGTTCCCGAAATTAAACGCAGAATGGTTCTTCGTTTAGTTCTTGAGGTTTTAGAAACTGTCTTCGTGTTTCTTAATTTTGATGTTAGTTTAGTTTTGCTTTTTATCTTCGCTCTGCTTTAGATTTTTTTTTAATCGTATTTTCGGTTGCTTTCTTGCTTGTTTTGCAAATTCTTAATTATTAAACTTCCTTAATTTTTTTATTTTGAAACTGGAAATAAGTTTTCGGTAATTCAAAAATTTTGGAGCTTTGGTTTTTTTTTTTTTTTTGTTTTTTTTGTTTTCAATAGTTTCTTTGTGCGGCACGGACTGCTCTTCTTATCTTATGTACAGTATTTAACCTGCTTAGCTGATGGACCTTTTTTAACGTTGGAGAGAACTTGTGATCAAGTTGAGTAAAGTCCTTTAGCCAGAGGGAGTACAGATGAGTTGCTGAGCCTCTGACAAACAAAGGGAGACTCCCCCCTATCCAGGGAAATCTTATTAGGGAAAATTGTAGCATGAATAAAATATAACAGGAAAAAATGGTTTCACTAATGTTACCCTACAAAACTAGTAAGA
This sequence comes from Liposcelis bostrychophila, assembly GCA_037577465.1. Classification (NCBI taxonomy): domain Eukaryota; kingdom Metazoa; phylum Arthropoda; class Insecta; order Psocodea; family Liposcelididae; genus Liposcelis; species Liposcelis bostrychophila. The sequence continues at coordinate 13,005,491 of CM075212.1, forward strand.
AATAGAAACAATTTTTTTCACTTTTTAGAGGGTTCTGTAACGCTTTAAAGCGTACAAATGTCCCGTCCGTTACATATGGATTTGCTCAAAATTACTTTTTACAAAGATTTTCGCTGTTAGAGTATCATTGCTGTCAAGTATCATTTTTGCGATTTTTGCGATTTTTCAATGACAATAAAACGTTTTTACTTGCAACCGATATCACGACACCTGTAACGTTGTAATATATGTTAATCGCTTCCCCATTGTATTTAATAATATTCAAATCAATTTTATAACATTATTCATGAGACATGATTAATAATTTTTCCTTTAATTTCCCTTCTCTCAAATGATTTTTCGAAACCGATTCAATGTATATACCGCGTAAACCTATTTGTTTATAGAACTTCATTTACCGGTCCGATGAATAATACGGGGGGTTTAAAACATTCCGCGTAACCTAGGCAAAACGTTCCTATTCTATTTTGTTTGCTCGATGAACTCTGGGATTCTAAAAGCGTACGGTGTTCTCTCTTTTTTTTTTTTTTATTCACTGCGATAGGGTTTCTACACGGTACACACATATCATACCATTAAAACTAGTCACGTCTTTGAAATTCTTTACAAAATCATATAATTATTTTAACGGAAAATCCGAAAACAACCAATAAAATGGGTAGAAATTTTCCTTGAAGGAAAGTCATGAATGGACTCAAAAGCGATATAGGTGAATTAGGAATAAAGTTAGGAATGAGAATCGAGAGAAAAGCATGACGAGCGAGGTGGGAAGGGGGATTTCGGGAGTTTTTGGAGTCGGGTGTTCGACCCTTATTTTACGATCGATATCACGGACGTCTCACATGCCTTGAATGTTCATTGTTTCTGTGAAAAAAAGGGCCTTTGGATTAAAAAAAAAAAACAATAGCTTGTTCAGGGCAAAACCTCCAATTTCCAATTAATTCACTCATTACGCTCTTTTTTTTTTTTTTTTTTGTGAATATAACACTGCCATATTTGAACCCGTGATTGAAACCTTGGAGGAAGTCATTTTGCAAATGAAAATTACGTTTCCGGCGCTTTTTTTTTTTTAATTATAGCGAAAGAGCGGGAAAAAATTTCCGTTTACGAGGACGGGTCGATGTTAATTGTGATATTTATCAGAAAAATATGCAGGAAATGAGCAATTAAAAGTTTGAATCTTCAAAATTTTGTTTCCCAGATTTTGCTAATTATGTTTTTTTTTTTTTTTTTTTTTTTTTTTTTTAAAAATTTAGGTGAGTGAGATGAGAATGGTCCACTCTCATTCAAGTTTTTGCACATATATTTTACAGTAGATTTTAGAGGTCCTCACGGGCCGGGCCTGTCGGTTTAGTTTTCGCAGGGACTAGCCGAACAGACTCGTCAGGCCAAACTAGCCACAGGCTAACCCGTTGTGTTGTTATTTTCTAATTTAAACGCTCAATGAATTTTTGTGTTAAGTAGAGAATTCGGTAGGAAATTGAAACCTGTAGCCTTTTCCTCCAGCGGGGTCAGGTAGATCTTGCCTTGGGAATGGACTGAACTGCAAAAAAGCTGTTTTTTGCGGAAAGGATTTTCTTGAAAATCATGGCTTGCCCAAAAACACTGGTAATAAATGTGGGATCTTACTATTTCGGAAGCCCCCCCAGACACTAAAGGAATTTTTTTTTATTGAAGGAAAACACTAGTGAAGTATATGTATGGCTGGAAGGTTCATTGTTTATTGCAATTTTGTCGACCGTCAAGTTTGAACCTGACAATGCCAGGATCAAACTTGAAATTGTCGAGTTTAAACCTGAGATTGTCCGGTTTCAACCTGCCGATGACCGGTTGAAACACGAAGATGTCAAACAAGATGTCATTGTCTATTGAAAGTTGTTGACTGTCAAGTTTGAACCTGACAATGGCAGGTTCAAACATAACATTATCGAGTTTAAGTTTAATATATTCAATTTTCGACCTGGCATTGGCATGTTGTAACTTGACAATCTCAGGTTTAAACACGACAATTTCAAGTTTGATCCTGGCATTGTCAGGTTCAAACTTGACAGTCGCCAAATTGCAATAAACAATGAACCTTCAAACCTTCCATATACTTCACTGGTATTTTCCTTCAATAAAAATAAAAACTTCCTTTATTGTCTAACGATCGCAAACCCAAAGAGTATAATATCCCAAATCGAATTGCTGTTAAAAATAAAAAGAAATATTATACGTTTAAAGCAGTCGAATGGAGCCTCCTCGGTGTAACTTTATTACACGCAATTTACTGTGGCAGTTTTCCAGTTATCGATTTCAAATCGTTGAGAACGCAATTTTATACTGAACTCTTTTTTTTGCCGGACTATCCTTTTTTTGTTTTATTTTTATTTCCAATAATACATTAAATAAATAAATAAGTAAATAAATAACGGGGGTTTATTTATCTAATGCACTCCGCGTAGGAATTTGGCAGTAGATTATTATACCGATATACGCATTTTCCGAACAGAGAATGGCATTCCTTTTATGGCTTTGAACAAAAAAAAAAAAAAGAATTAAACCACCTCACGATGGAGATATATTTATTCCATCGCATAAAAAAAATGGGAATTTTTCAATATAAACGAGTGGGAGACATATTCGTTTTCAATTTTTTTAAATTAGTAAAAATTGCGAGAAATAATTTTCGTAACCGAAATTTATCGTTTTAGAATGATTGTAAAAAAAAAATGGTAAATGATAAAGTGATCGATGACTGAGGACACGATAAAGGAATATATGATTTTGAAAATGTGAGTTCACTCTGATAGGAGCTCGCGTGCTCCCATGAGGCACTTGTCCCAGTTACTCAATAAATTGTAACATGGCAAAACCAATTTTATCTTTTCTCCCGACTAAGTTTTAAATGTAAAATATTATTTGACTTTAATCGCAAAACTTGAAGAAGAAAAAAAAATGTTTGGGAGTCATTATTATTATTATTACTATCATTGTAGCAAAGGTTGAAAATTACGAAGAAAATGTGAAAATAGCGATTTCACCTGTCAATCAAAAGTTTAAAAAAGCACTTATAACGTATTAAAGATGTCGTTCGGAGTAAAAAAAAGAAAAAAACCTTTATGTAACATGATTTGGATCATATTTCCGGAGGTGTAAAAATATTCGGTTAATGTCCTATGAAATTGATTTATGGCATCATTTTCCCCTGCTAAGTCGCAAAATTTTTGTCAAGTTTTCCAGCTGTGAGATGGGAGTTTTTGGAATGCCACGTTAATTTGGAAAAGAAAAGACAACCCTCATCAACGATGACATCAAAATATAGGGGAGAGAATATAATTTTCTTGCTAGCTAAATTCCTAATTTTAAGTATTTTTCCTAGGAGCTTTTTAAAAGCCTTGCTAAATATTTTAATAAGTTTGAACCTTTCATTATGTTTTGATAATATCGCGGAGGGGATATTTTAATTTATAAAATCGGAATTCGATCTTAACACGAAAAATTTTGAAGTCTTAAAGTTAAAAAATAAGGTGGATAGGAAGGCGAAGCGAAATTTTCAAGCGAAATGAAACAAGTGAAAATTGTATTTAAAAAATTGATGTGTAAGAAATTGTTTGAAGGAATTTTTAACGATTGGAGTTTTTCGAACGAATTCCAAATTTGATTGGGATGGGGGGGTTAAAATGTTCAATTCGGAATCACCGGTATTTCTATTATTTAGGATAAATATTTATGGTTATTTATTATTTGTCATCTTTGATTATTTATTATTTGTCATCTATTATTTCTCATCTTTGAGCAAAGATGTTCCTAAAATGTTAATAGCTAATAAGGCCTTTATGCTCAGTTAAATTAAAAATTAAAATAAATCTAGGGACCCTGAAAAACGATTGAAATGCCTCCAATTTTTTTTCTCGTGGAAACTTATTTTAAAATAAAGCTCCGTTATAACAAACGACTTAAATAGCAAAAGCGTTAAGCTTTATTTTGAGTGATTTTTATTTAATCGCCTCGAAGTTAATTGCCAAAGAGCATGCCAATTGTTCATTTTTCGCAAAGGGTGGAAAGAAATTCTCCTCGTAGATTTTTAAAATTCTCCTCGACATAACATAGCATGCAGTTCGTTTATTTTAAGTTTCGTTTGTGCGAATTCCATGCAACATTTTCCTTCCAAACAAACAGAATCATTTTTCACTACTTACAGTAAGAAGAAAATTTTTTTTTAATTCCCCACCAGAAAAAGATATACAAAATAAATTGTTATTAAATTACAATTTTTGTTTTTAACATTTTGAAAACTTGAACTCGAAAAATAAGCAATATAAAACTTATAAAAATAGCGGAGGCTGAAACTCCAGACTCGACCGCAAAAAGGCTTTTTATTTATTTATTTTTTTTTTTTTTAAAGAAAGGAATTTTTGCCACTATCGCTTTTGAATTCACAGTAACCGCAGAAAATTTTTCACCGGAAATAAATAAATAAGGAACATGGATCCCCATGCACAGGCAGTTAGGTTACTTTTTTCCTCGCTTCTTTCTGGGGGGAGAAAGAACGGTAGAAAAAAAGGCATGATCGTACATTCTTTATAAATTCTTTGAATCGGGTTGATAAAACCCAGGGACGAGATAAGTGGTTTAAAGAATTTTCATTGCCGCTTTGAAAATAGGGATGGAAGAAAAAAATTTTAACGATCACTACGTCAAAATTTTCTAGGATTTTTTTTTTTTTTTTACTCGTTATTTAAAGAAAGCGTTTCTTTCGGTACATGCGTGCAGAAAGTTAACTTTTTGACACGATCGGAAATATCTCGTGATTTTTATCAGTGGAAAACGATTCACAGGGGGTTAATTCACTCCTACCGAAAAAAAAAAATTCGTGCATGCATGATATTATAATCGGAGAAGTGTACGATTAAGTAATCATTGCTTATTAATTCGATTGGTAAAAGAAGAAATTTTGGCGGGCTTTCATGCGAAATAATCGTATCTTCCATTTTAATAGCGTAGGAGGCACGCGAGGATTATATAATTCTCTTGATAACTATGATAATGAACAGCTACGATGGCAGAAGAATAAATAAAAGGGTTTTCCTTCTGAAATTTACTTTAAATGAAATTTTTAAAAGAATAATTTCTTTTGCCTATTTGAAGTAATTAATGCAGGAGGAAAAAATGAATTTTAAATTTTTAAACATCCAAAATGAATGAATGAAAAGTGGTAGGAAAGGGTGGCAAGAATCATTGGTGATATTGGTGAACAAATATGATGATGAGCGGTGTAACGGTAAACCTTTTTCGCCTTGAAAAAGCAGAAACATCCGTTACTTTTTCGTAGTTAAAAAAAAATCGTTCATCGATGATTTTTTAAAATTTTCTCAAAAAATTATGTATGGCCAGTAAAAAATTATTTTTATTACTCATAGTGTAAAAAGATTCTTTTAAAGAATTATTTTAGGGGTATATAGAAAGAGAATTAAAAAGCCTACTGTTTAGTTCTCCGTATTCTTCGTAGTACTCCACACCAAAAAGTAGACTTTTTAATACTCTTTCTATGTTGGTAGGTATATAAAACCCTTGAAATAAATCATTGGGAAAAAAATTCTCCTTTTCATTCGTAATGGAAAATATATCTTTTATACCAATGACAACAAGAGCCCCTTGCTATCCTTGGTATGAAATATACTATTCTTCCATTTTCGGAGAAAAAATGAGTGTATTGTGCTGCCATCCCAAGAGACTTTGTCCTATCACCTTTGTTTTGCAAAATGGAGATCGTTCGTTTTACTTTGGAGTAATGTAAAAAATAAATGTTTACAAAAACAAAACGAATGAAGTCCATTTTGGAAAAAAATGGAGATAGGACAAAATCGCTTGGAAAGGCTATGCGGCTGTTTACATTTTTTTTAAATCTTGTAATTTTTTTTTTAAATCGGATGTTGAGTTAGCTCAGGCCCAAGAAAAAGTGCGTTATAAAATTTTATAATCGGCCAAACCAAAACGTTATGAGTTATAAAATTTTATAACTATTTATAAATTGTTATAATTAAAATTTTTAACTGAGCAATATATTAATTTTATGCTTGAATTGAAATATATTTAGCATATGAGGACTTTATAGGCTCTTTTTTAAACCTTTTTCATGAGAAAAAAGAAGGAAAAAAAATTACAATTTTTTGGAATAGAACCTGAGCCTTGTGGTCGACTTACCAGCCGCCTTTATTCACTACACCCCTTTTCAACTGATTTTTAAAAGCGGCAATATGGTTCTTGAGCTGCCAATTATTTTGACTCATATTATTTTCCAGATTTTTCCGTATTTTTGGTTTATTTCTTGTATTTTTATAATTTGACAAAGGCTCAAAAATAAAGAAAAACAGAAATAGAAAAATTTGGGAAGCGTTAGAAGAAAGTAAAAAAACTTAAAACAAAACTAAAAATAATTTTTGTTATAAAATTTTTTAACGAATTATAAATAGATGTCTTTTTTGGCGGGCCATAAAATTTTATAACGAAGTTTAAGTTTTTAATAACTCAAATTTATAACACACTTTTTCTTGGTTTTCCTCAAATTGATCCACTAAATTGAATTATTTTCACATTGGAATTACCCGGAACCGACTGTATAGCACACCCACATCACATAGATCCTTAGCATCAATGCCCTAGGTCTTTCCTGTATGCTTGAAATAACTTACAACGAAAGAATTTCGTCGTTAAAATGAGTCGCATAATACAACGCCAACAAAAAAATCCATTTGAAAAAAATTGAGCGACTTACGACGCGATCTTTTTTTATCGGATTTTTTCTTTCTTGTTCATCCTATTTATTTACTCCTCTGAATATTACGAAACAATAAATGAAAAAGGTTTTTATTTTATTAAGCGCTGTCTATGCATTGAAAATTCTGACACATTATGTATACCGTATGAATTGGTGTTTCGATCTTCTTCCGATCGCGACATTGATGGATGATTTTTCTCTTCGGAGAAATTTTCTGCAAACTCTCCTGAAAAGAATAGTGGAAAAAAAATTCACTCCACTCAATTTATTCTTCTGTTTCATGTCACGAACCTTTTTTTTTTTTTTTTTTTTTTTTTTTAAGAGAAAACAATTATAAAAAAAATCTAAAAAAAAGGTTTTCCGTAATTATTAAAAAAAAAAAAAAAAAAAAAAGAGAATCGTTTTAAAAGAAAAAAAATCGAAGCTAAATAAAAATTTTTTTAATAAAAAAGAAACGTTGACATGGGAGAATTCTCTTCCGGGATATTGTAATAAACCGTTCCCATACTTTTTTCCTCGATTGCGAAGGGGAAAAAAAAATTATTTCGTCGTAAGCAATGTTAAAGGAAAAAATTGTCTTGAAAAAACAAACATGGCATGAAAATGGATGGAAGATAAGCTTTAATTTTGATGTTAAGAATCCCTGGGAGAAATAAAAATCCGAAAAAAAAGGGGGAGGTCGCGAACAAAAAGCATTTGAATGCATAAGTTGGGTATGGAGTTTTCCCAATGAGTCGACCATTTTGCATGATTGGCATGAAATTTTTATACAAAATATACGAGAAAGTAATGCATCGCTGGTTATGAAATTTTTATTGGTCTCCGTACTTCAAGCGAATGCATTTTTTTGGCCGATTAAACCGTTCTGCAATATGGTTTTTTTTATAAATATGGACGTGGAGAGGCTATTATTGTTGAGGATTTATTTCAAGTGGTCGAAAGGACGAGATTTCCTTCTCGTACGTAGTCCTTCGTTTTTGGATTGATCGATCACGTAGGTTACAATCTTTTTTTTTTTTTTTTTTTTTTTTTTTTCTTTTTTTTTTTTCTCCTTTTTTTTGCGTTGAAACGCGCTTTGATTTTTTGTGTTCATAGGCCTAAACTTTTTTCCTTTTTTTTTTCAGATATTTTTCATTTTGCTTTTATTATTTACTAATTCATGCGCAGGGAAAAATCCCCTTTTGTAGATTTTATAATTGGAGAAAACCGTAATTTAGATAATCCAACTTGCTCGCTAAAAAAAAAAAAAAAAAAAAAAACTTTGACTGGTTCGTTATCAATGCGTTTAAAGCGAGTCAAATAAGCATACAAGTATATCATTAGCATTAGGCTTTAATTTTTTTAAGAGAAAAAAAGAGGCAGCTAATCAAAGCTTTTCCCCACAACGAAACGCTGGCTGTATGAACTCATCTACTCTCGCGGGATCTCTCCGATTTTTTTTTTTTTTTTTTTTTTTGTTATTCCCCGAAAACATTTTTTCAATTTCGAGACATCTGGTTTGATTGTAGTTTCCTCATAATATGCGGTGTTTCGTGCTCTACATTATGTATTCCCAACTCGCAGCCCGGACCACATATTTTCATTGCCTTAACCCTCGATTATTATCTACTTTTTTTCAAATTTTTCGCACCGAAAACAAGTTAACAACGATGACCTTTCCGTTTTTTTAAAAATTATTGATCAGATATTCTTGTTTTATCAAACTAATTTTCGTATTGTTTTTTTTTTTTTTTTTTTTAACTCATATCTGTGTTTTTGTCTAGTTTTGGCCTTTTTGCTGGTCTTTTTCTTTTTCTTTTATTTTATTTGATTTCGTCTGATGATTGTATATGCTTTCGGCTTCCTTCTTTATATGCTTCCCGCTTTCTACAGTACTTGTTATTTATTTACGTAAATTTGGTACCCAATTTAAAAGAGCTCAAGGTAGGGAAGGTCTACTGCAGGTCATTTAAGGCTCAAGGCCTCTCTGAAACGTTGGGACTCTTTGCTGCCGACATTACAAGAGCTTAAGGCCTAAGGTGCAACTTTGCTATAGGCCTTTACAGCAGCTTGTGGCTTAAGAACTCATGACCGAAAAATTAGCTTCCATTCTCATTTCGGTAAGAGTCTCAGAACCAAAGGTTTAGTAGTTCTCTAGGGTGGCTCCTACACGAGGATTTGTGGCTTTGGGAATTCTCAAAGTAAGATCTCGAGAATATACACGGCGGAACAATTTTTATGGCGGTGTTTCGTATGTTTACCTTAATAAAATCACACCATAAAAATTGTTCCAGCGTGTATATATTTTTTTTAAATATATGAGGATCTTGAGTTTTGATCAGGGAACGTTCAAATATTACGTAAGATTTTGAGGGGGGAGGGGAGTCCGCATTAACCATCTTCGCCATAAGCTAAGTATGGTGAAATATCTTACAACCGGGGGGGGGGGTGTCTCAAATTCACCAAAATCATGCTTACGTAATACTTGAATGGCCTCTCACTTTGAATGTCCAGAAGTTAAAATTTCGGGTCTCGGAAATTTCATTTTTTCGAAATGCTCTAGATTCTCGAGAAACAGGCTTCAATAATCAGTAGCTAGGGGATAGGGAAGCTGGAACATTCTTCCCGGTTTTCCTCATCTAGGATTCCTGAAGAATCCTTTTGAAAACCTCGAATGATTTTCGGGACTGGATTAATTTCCCGGATGATCTGTTTTGGGAAATGAATCAGATTTTCCATGTAATCCTGGATTAGGAAAACCAGGAAGAATGGTGTAGATTTTCTGGGGCCGTCCATGTATTACGTAACGCAAAATAGGCCTCTTTTTGACCTCCTCCCCCGTTGTAACACACCCGTAACCCTTTCCCTTCGTTATTACGTGACACGGGTTTTAACCCCCCCCCCCCCCCTCACTCATCTTCTCTCTCGCGTGTCAACGTGATTAACGTTTTAGGAGTCAAAAAAACTTTCGATTTCACGATAAATTTTTATCAGTTTTTATCATTTTTTATTTTTTATTTTTTATTTTGAAGAATTACCAGGAAAATGTTTTTTAAATAAGTGAAATAAAATTGAAATAATTTTAATATTTAGATTATGTAACAAATGTTACAGATGTAACAGATGTGTAACAATTTATAATTAAAAAAAAAAAAAAAAAAGATGGCTTTTTTTGCTTAAAAGCGCCATCTTTTTTTACATTGAATTTAATTTTTCTTTCTTGGAAGTCGAGAAAAACCGTCAAATTCTCCAGAAAAAATTACTGCCTAAAATTAAGAATTTTGAAATCTTTAAACTCGAGAAAGTTCGAGATTCTGGAATTCTCGAAAAGTCAGAATTCTTGAGAAAACAGAAACCCTAGATGTATCCGATTGCACTAATGACTCATAAGGCAAACGCACCGTATAAGCCCGTGAAACGGTCGATTTTGCAATCTTTTAAGGTCCTTTCTAAGGTCTCGATTTATTTCACTAAATTTCATTTTCCCTCTCATTCTCTTTTCATTTCCGAACATGTGCTTACTTTAATTTTCATTTCTACCTGAATTTCGGCGCTCCTCTTCGCATTTATTTTTCGTGTTAAATTTTCTAACTGTCCTTTCTTCATTTTTTTCTGGCTTCCTTATCTCTGCATGCCGTTTAATAAAATAGGTACCTTTGACGTAGCTCTGTTCTTTTCACATACTATTTTTTTTCCACCGCCAGATTTCAATCCTTTCCTGAACACTACTGCAAAGGAAATAGGAACATTAATCTAAAGAATATTTCCATTCCCGGGAAACGTTTTTTTTTTCTTTCTTACATTTTAAAATAATGTCGCACACGTTCTTGAAGGGAACGTAATTTTCGAAAGGATGAATCGTTTTCCCCAAAACATCCAGCAGGTATGAGCCACGTAACGTGTCGCATCTTCGATGAGCGTTCGATTCAGATGAGATAGGAATAAATTTCCATTTTTTTTCGAGTCCCGTTCCTACTTCCCGCAACCCTAACCCCAGCATAGGCATAGAGTCTGGCGGTTGTATATATATACGAAAACATGTTCAACTGCAACGCACTGTATATTCGTGTACTTTATGATTATTTAATGATGTTAACGAAATAGGAAACAATGCAGCGCGGTTTATCGATTTCACACGAGAACGCAGTTTCCTAACGCTTGCAAAGATATTTTCGTTTGCTTTAACTTTCATTAAAATTTTCCTCTCGGGTTTTCGGGTGGGGGAAGAAACGGGAAAGAGAGAGAGGGAATAGTCAAAAGAACGAGTAAATATGGACAACCATTTCCTTTAAAAATTCACGAACCAAAAATTGTTAGCCCGCCGCCGCCTTCTTTCCACATTCGCTTTTAATTTTCCATTGGGGGGCGAAAGGGAGCAAGGAAAAAAAATGGTCATTAGGATGAAATGACGCAAAACAATTAATTTGATTTATGTGATTATACGCAGGGAAAGGAAAATACATTGTAAATAAAAATAAAAAATTAAAACAAAAAAACTGAAAATTGGGAAATAATTTAAAAGCCTGATGGGGCGAATGAATCTGCCGGGGCAGCTAAATGATTAATATAACGGAACCTCGATTTAGCTTTGATAGAAATTAATGGTCATCGGTGCGGTTTTAACTTTATATCGGTTTCTTCGGGCTACGAGAACCGCCCGACGTCGGTTCCCGTAAAATTACAGCAACAGGGATTGTTAAAAGATTTTCCTTCCTCGGTGACGTGCTTGTCATTCGAAATTTGTCATCTTATAAAGCAACTGTGACAGTTTGAACTGGGTGGAAAATGAAAATGCCGCTAAATTCAGGAGATTTTTTTTTTTTTTTTTTTTTTTTTGGAAAGTTTTTTTACGGGGTCGTGTATTACCCCTTCTCCTGAAAATTTAATTATAACAGTTTTAGATTTGTTACCCCCGGGGGGCCATCGAGAAAATGTAATAATATCCTTGGCGGATTTAAATTAAATGTTAAGGTATCAACGGAAGCAGATGACATTTAGATTGATAGGAAAAAGCAGAGTGTGATCCTTCTCTATCTCTCTCCCTCCCTCTCTTCTTGTTAACGGGCACGCGGAAATCGCTGAAGCATTCAGTTCTGACAGCTTTAAAGGTCATTGTGTCATGCGAAATGGCTCCGCTGTCTCGTAGATTTAGATCCGAGCCGCAGTGCGATAAATCTTGAAAGTCAAAATGCAGTCATTTTTATTATTCCGGGAAATATTTGTTTGGAGGCGCCCTGAACTATTGGGATAGAACGTCAGCGCTAACTTTCAGAAATGACTCCGACGGAATCGGAATAAATTGGATGAAACAGCCGAATTAGGTTGAGCTGGATAAGGAATGCATTGCGTACGTTGCCCTTTGACTGCTTGAAACGACGTTCTTTCAGCGAGCTTATTCGCTCTTTGTCGGACGTGGTTTATCGGAGAGGAGATAGAATTGATTTATGGACAAAAATAACCCTGATTTAAATTTTCCCTGTCTGTATGAAATCATGGAGGCAGACACAAAACTATTCTGCTGGGGGAATTATTGGTAACCAATCCGAGTATTTCATGCATTCCGATAGGAGTGTTCGGACCGGTCTCCGTTATGTCCTCCCCGCAAAATAATGTATTTTTGATGAAAAACCAGATTCTATGGTTTCACTTTAACATATACAATTCGTATATATGTCCGATTTTTTGCATTATCTATGCAAAAATGCTGGGTGTCCACTTTTAGGGTGTCGGAAAAGTAAAAAAACCGCAATGTCGAGCCTATCAACACAAATGAAGGTTTTTTTTTTTCACTTTCATAACATCCCAAAAACGGACACCGGGTGTAATCCACTCAGATTTGATGCATCTCTTTTTCTTACGGGCGATTTAAAAAGAGATTGAAGATTTCATTTTGTAAGAATAAAACATTGGAATTTCTTCTGACAACTTGTGCTTCGAATCAAGCTATTCAGCCTTCAGCAGCTGACGTTTCCTATTAACTTTCGTTAAAAATGAGCGAAAATCTGGCACTAGAAAAATTGCAAATGAACTTTATTCTTTGTTAGATTTTCATTTTAGTCCAGTTTTTCTCCGCTCGAATCTCACGTTTAGAACCCCATATCAAAATGAGTAAATTCGCTCTACACATGTTCTCCCCGTGTGTGTGTGTGCTATTAAAAACAGGGTAAAAAACATTTTAGCTCCGACGCTCAACATTCAGATTACTTTGTCACGTAAATTGAACGCTTAAAACCTCATTTTAAAACCGGTTTAAGCCCTTACGGTCGATATCGCGGAAAGTTAGGATAATTAGAATCACTGGTGGAATGAACTAGAGCTTAAACATTAATGATGACAATTTTTTTTTTCCTTTTTTCAAGGCGAGAGTCGAATTATAAAAAGAAATTTGTCACTTGTAGCAAGTCAAATGAGAAGGATTTTTATACGGTTGTCGAGATTTTTAACGTCCTTTTTTTTTCTACCCTTCAAATCTCATTAAACGGAATAACTAACGAGGTTGATTCGAGATCGGTCGACAGACAATGGTTTTTATTGATTTTACATTTACTTATCGTTTGCCAAAGTCCGTTTTTTTTTTTATTATTTAAGCAAAATGGATTTCGATCGTTTGCGTATTTAGTTGATTTAATGGTAAATCATTCGCTCAGATAGGAATTATAAATGGTCATTGAGGGTAGGATGTCCGCTTGATTGGGCCTTATTCCGCTGTCGTGTTCGCTACAATGACGGAATTTTACTGCACCTTCTGGTTGGATTCATCTTGAAATGACTGTTACTCATGCTTGAGCTGTGGTAGACAAAGGTCTGAAGCCAGGGAGAAGGCAAAAATGGCTCAGCCTTCCTGTCAATTTTTCTTGGCATATAAATAACAGTGATACTAGTCTTAGAGCGACCACAAATATCGGTCCGTTTGCCTTTCTAAAAAAAAAAAATTTTTTTAAACATTTAGTTAAGGATCTGGATGAAGTTGAATTTATTATCATACTGGGATATTGACGGATGACACGCGGTAAAGTCCGTTTTTTACATAGTATAAAATTTTGTGTATCCCTTAGGGGTGTAACAACAGTGGGGGTTGGCGGGGGGGTCCCTCTGGATCAAGTTTGTACCTCCCAAACTGCAGAAAAATTAACATGAGAGGTATAGGAATTGTCCCCCCCAGTAAAAAAGTTTTGTAGCCCTCAAACACAGCTTGACCCCCCCCTTGTCAAAAAACATTGTTATACCCCTGGTATTTTTAACATACACGGTCCACATACTCTGTACGTCCCTTTTTTAATGTAAATTTTTACATATTAGTTAAAGTGGATATTAGGGTGCAAATTCACTACGGAATGTTGGACCAACATGTTGTACCAACATGTTTGACAAACGAACGAACCGACTATTGCAGAATTTAGTCCGAAATTAGTGTGGAATGTTGGTCCAACAAGTTGATAAGTACAGCTAGTTGGTACAACATGTTGGACAAACATGTTATACCAACTTGTTGGAATGTTGGACGAATTTGTTGCACCAACATGTTTGGCAAGCGAACGAATCGGCTATTGCAGAATTTACTCCTACGCCAAAATTAGTGTGGAATGTTGGTCCAACATTCCACAGTGAATTCGCACCCTTAGACGTTGCTATGACAATCTAAGATTATGTTAATTTTACAAATAAAATTATGTGGAACGTTTTTTGACAGAAAAAATGTGTCAGAACAGAAAACACAACATTTTTTCACTGTGCACAGAAGCCCTGAAGAGCAAGGTGCGAGACTGTGCTTGCCATGTATGAAGTTGACACCGCCATGTGACACTTGCCATGTGACGCTTGACAACGCCATGTTACAACGTGGCACCATCATTCCCAAACTTGGCAAATGCCTTGTTAAGACTTGCCAAGTGCCATGTTCAAACTTGGCGAGGGGCACTGTCGTATTGTGCACTTTGGCCTTCAAAGCTTCCTCAGTTTTTCGATATCCTTTTAGCCTGAGAGGAGGCAAATGGTCAGATGTTCTGAGAGGAGGATAGAGCCCTCCTGAAAAATTGTTTTTGACATATTATAATTAAAAAAATTGGTCCATATTTCGCATTTTCAAAATTCTGCATGAATTATTCATTATTTGGAGGCTTCTTTTAGAATTTTGGAACTCCTCCTAGTCCCTCTCTCCTCCTACAGACGGCAGGCCTAAAGGCTGGAAAAAAATTTTACCGGATAATATGGGTGATTCCCATACACCCAGAAAAATGCTGCTTTGGGTCTAAGCAAAAATGCTTTGCCACAAAGCATTTTTGCATAACTTAGGTCTAAGCAGAATAAATGTTTTGCGTCAAAACTCGTGATTGCTTTGCCGCAATGCATAATGTCGACAAGTCGAGCCATGTTGCTTTGCGGCAAAGCATATTTGTTTTGTCGCTAAGCAACATCGCTTGTATTGCGAACGAGGCATATTCCTTTTTCTGGGTGTATCATTAGACAATCCACTGATTTATCTGAATTATTTTCAAAAATATGGGCAGTTTTGTATGAAACTTTTTTTTCCTCTTTTATTTATGTAGTCTTGTGTTGAGTCAAAAAATTCAAAAACATGTTGCCTCGAATAATCTCAAAACTTTGTCTCCAATGACCAAAATGCATTTTCCTCTAATTTTCCACCGGCACTGCATCAAAACAAAAACCTTTTCCTCTAAAATATAATCCCCAAAACAGGAAAGAATTAATAAGTGGAAAATCTGAACGGTTCAATGACTAGCTTTAAGTTATCGGAAAAGTCGTACGTACCTGTTTTCCCGCGAAACTTTTAACATAAAATTTGAATATAAAGCATTTTTTTTTCTCAAGTTTTACTCCTAACCAATATGGGTCGTTGCACCCCTCCGTCATCTCCGGAAATGTGTTTGTTTAAAAAAAAAAACTTTTCCTCTCCTTCTGAAAAAGAAAAGAAATATAATAAGGAAAAAAATGGCGGTTACGTGCTTTCATTGAATTAGCGAATTTCCGTTTTGATATGCGAGGTAGATTCCCGAGACAAAATGGATGTTTTTCGACAAAACTTTTAGTCTAATATACTTCATTCGATTAAGGTTATAAAACTGTTTAACGATTTTATTCTCGACAAAGCGTTGTGAATTCCTTTTCTTTTTCTTTTTTTTTTCTTCTTTGCTTTCGCAAAAGTGGAAATGATTAAAGTCTAGACACATCGGAATGAAATTTTCCTTCTTTTTAGTTATGAATGCGAGGAAAGCTGAAAATTATAGGAAAAAATAATTTATTAAAAAAGCAGGGATGTTTTTTTTTCTTCTTCCTTTTATTTATTTATTTTTTTTCTTTAAATTCTTTCAGTTCCGTTTTTGTGTTGTCACTTTCGGTTGGTTGGATTTTTCTTCTAATGTTCAATAAGTGTGCGAGTGAACAATGGACTTTCCCCGAAGGAGAATCTCGAAAAGCAATATATTTTGCTCTAATGTGGTTGTCATTGAAAAAAAAAAAAATCTTTTATTTTCTTTTAAAACTCTGATAAAAACGAAAAAGGGGAAAACATGGGATTAATCCAGTTTTTCTATATATTTTTTTTTCTTTTTTCAGGTACCGTCGTTTAACGGATCGAGTTATTTAAGATATCCGGGACTTGGAAGTTCTGTATTATCATGGCTGGATATTCAAGTTACGTTGAAACCAACCGCAGAGGATGGTGTTATTTTGTATAATGGTCATAGAACTGATGGAGTAGGGGATTTTATGGCAATATATATTCATGGAGGGCATTTGGAATTTACATTTGATCTGGGTACCGGAGCTGCTACGATAAGGTAAGGGAAACATTTTTCAGCAATTTACTGTATGGCAAGTCTGGCCTACATATTCAAGAGAAAGAATTACAAGGTTTATTTCGGAGTGAAATGGGAAGGGGGGGGGGGGGAGAGGGTCTTTCATTTTCACATGCAATTTATATCTACAGTAGCTAGGCATTTGTTTGAAATTTTAAGGTGAATAACAGTCAGGATGGAAAAATTACAGTATTTTAAAATAAAACTAGCCCCCGCAAATGTTTTATAACCGCACCTTTTTGCCTGGCTGAAGGTTTTGTCGACTCGACTTACGAAAAAAAATTCAAATTTTTGGTATCTAACTAATCCCTTGACTTTTTCTTGTATTTTTGATACAAGTACCAACTTGTTCCAAATGAATGTGATCCAGGAAAACACAGTAAAAGTTTTTCTACCTCAATTTTTTTGTTTTATTTTTTTCCCCTTTATTTCAGACAAGTTGAAACTTGCATAAAAAATTTTAGGATATACTAAAGGAATTCGTTAAATACCTATAATTTGGATTTTTTTCACCTTAAATTGAGTATTTTAGACAAAACTTCCATTGCTTCCGGTATCCGTAAAGCCTCCTCTCAGTTGAATTTTGTGCTTCCGTTACTAAAAAGTCACGTGATTTCGCTTTTTACACAGCACTCCAAAGCAGGTTCTGGTTTCCACAAAGTTTAACTTTTCCGAATTCGAGAGTCTCGAATTTAAAAATCTTAAATCTAGAGTCTAGAACCGAAAAGGATTCCGTGGGCCGGACGTCAGCTGACGAATCTCCGTGAACGATATGATTGGAGCAATCTGTTTGAATTGTTTTCGGTAAAAATCATGTGCCTACACGTTCACCCCTTGTGATTACATGATGTTGAAAAATAGACAAAACAAACTATCTTGAATGATTTAACTGATTTAGAATCCGTCAGCGTTTTTTTCAAATTCCATACGCCAGACCTAGTAAGGCAAAACATCGCTCGTAATGGCTTAAAATATTTAAATTTGAAAAAAAAAAAAAAAAAAAAAAAAAAAAATGACGGATTCCAAATCAGTGACCTCGAAAACCCTTATATACTAATTTTTACGAAAATCGGTAAACTTTAGCAAGTGTGGATAAAAGTTGCCATATTAACTTCGCCATCTTGAATTGGAAGAAACTGATACCGGATTCGTATTCAGTAGGGTGTCCCTTATTCTGTGAACTTTCGAATTTTAAATCGTATACCCTCTAAATCGGTGCTCTATGGTACACTGATAAACCCTATTTTTTTTCCAGATTTTTTTTGGGCGCCGGAAAGCGTGCCGACCTGAGTTTTAAGTTTCGAAAATTCCCATAAGAGAAAAAAAGTCGACAATTTTTTTTTCTCGGAACGGATATATAAAAACGGACTTCAGATTCGTAATCTACGCAAAATTCCCGATAGGAAACGAAGTCTTTCTGCGAAAAAAAAAAAATTGTCCACTTTTTTTCTCTTATGGGAATTTTGGGAACTTAAAGCTCAAGTCGGCACGCTTTCCGTTGCCCAAAAAAATCTGGGAAAAAATAGGGTTTATCAGTGTACCATATAGCACCGATTTAGAGGGAATACGATTTAAAATTCGAAAATTTGAAAACTAAGGGACACCCTAGTATACAGCTACCCCGAATACTCCTAGATATACAGTTTTATGAAAATCAACGCAAAATTCGAAATTTCATCCGCCATATTGGATCCGCCATTTTGAATTTTTCAAAATGGGCAAGTGATTTTTAAACCACACAAAAAACAAAAGATTTTGACGCCCGGATTCTTTTTATAGCGTATACTTAAGCTTGAGATGGGAATTTTGTCCGCTTTTCTTTTGACTAGCGACCACTGTGCAGCACACGGAATTTTTCGGGAAATTTCGACGAGTAGCAAAATTTTAGCGAGAATTCATGGGAAAGCGCTTTAAAAAATTCTTAGCCAATTTTTTTTTTTTTTTGGTGATTCTGGAGATTCCCAGACAACTTTTAGCTCTTTATTGAACATACTATCTTTCCTTTCACCATAATTTAATCCTTTGGAAAAATTCGCTATCGAAGGAAATTTTTTTTACCTTTCTTCAGAGAATATAGACTTATCAGCCATAAAAGATTTATAGTAAAAGTTTTATTATTTTTAAAAAGTTTTTCCCTGAGAGTCACGAAAATGTAGTATTGATTTTGGAGGGAAAAAAAAAAAAAAAAAAAATGGGTTTATGTTCCCACCTTTTAAAATCGGTAGCAGAGCATTGTCATCTCGTTAATAATTCGTTGCGGTTTGCATGTCACAACAAAACGAGGATAATAAGAAGATAAAAGCGTCTGTACTTTATATTTCATTTTTTTTAACTAAAATCATTTTTCTTTATATTTCGGTCGAGCAAATCTGTAAAATAAATACGAACAAATATTACAGTAGGAAATAAAAAATGTACACTAATACACTTTACGCATGGAATACTCCTTAACGAGCATGATTAAAATGTCAGCAATGTCAAAGCAAAATGTTGGCAACTGCTCCGTAAAATGTTAAAAAATATTTTTTTTTTCTTTTTTTTAAGAAACTATTTTTTTTTACTGTTCAATTTTCTTTATTCCCAGCTTAGCTAGTTTAACGAACCTTGGGAAACTTCGATCATTACTGATTACAAGGCAACACGTTGAAAGAAGAAAAAAAAAATTCGCATAAACGACTTGCTATAAAAAGAAATGGCGCGAAACTTACCATGAAGAAATATTACGTTAAACTTGTCTAAGCCAGGCCGCTCCATTTTTATTCACTATTTTTATTTATTTACCATTTTTTTTTCTCTCTTTAATCCGAAATCAACCGTCCTGAAAAGCGGAATCCTTCGTGCATTTCGTTTCAATCCATGTGGGATTTAGAGATCACTTTTTTTAAAAAAAAGTAGGAATCGAAACAATGATTACACCGTTTTGTGCAGATTAACAATCAAAAAAAAAATTTTTTTCCACGGCAACCCGTCGTCGAGTTGAAAAAGTTCAAAAAAAAAAAATAGCTGAAAGAAAAAAAGCTCACGTAAGTTCATAAAGAGTTTGAAAACTTACTCGTCAAGTCAAATATTTTATTCATAAAATTTCAAGCTCCCTCGATATCCGCAATGCAATCCCTCCCCCCCTTTTTTTTTTTTTCTTAAAACAGAAGAAAAATATACGTGCAGTATATAAAAGGAAATAAGTCGTTCCAGAAGTTTTATACCGCGATAGCCATCAGTTTACCTCGGAACCGTTTGTCTTTGTCACATTTTTTTTTTCTTTTTTTTACTTTCGAAATTGCAATGCTCCCTGTCCCTTTATCTGTCTCTAATAGTTCCACCCACTATCCTTCTGCTGCGGTCGACGGGTTAACGCCGGCTAACCTACAACAGCTGGGAAACGTTCCGATGGATATTATTTTAATAAGAACCATAGATCCCCCACACCTTTTTCCTTTATTCCTAGCAAATAATTAGCTTTCGAAGAGTCTTTTCTCTCCCTTTTAAGTTTTCTCCTTTTCTCTTAATCCTCATCCGATGGGTGGAAATATCTCAAGCTGGTGGAAATTCCGTTTAATTGCATTCGGCAAAAACAATTTTTGTTTATGATTTTCTTCTCCTCGAGACGAAGAAATTTTCCCATTCTCATCACGAAAAGTTTTCCTAGCAAGTTTATTCGTGCTGAATTAAAATCCGTGTTGAAATGAAAAAATTTTAATGCAGATGTATTGCATTCGACAAATTTTTCAGGGGGAGGGAAAAATAATAAACGAGAAACGACAAAAAAAAAAAAAAAAAAAAAGATGGCAAGAGTTGTTTAATTGCAGCAGAAATAAATTGCTGTCGCCTGGAGAGACATTACGTCACCTTTTGCCTGATAACGCGTTTTATTATTACGTTTGCGTAGTTTTTTTTTTTTTCGTGATAGCGAAATAATAGCCTAAAACAGTGACGACGTCAGATGGATCGTGTAACAGATATTTGAAGGTTTTCCTCGTTCATGTCATCAGGAAGATTTCACCAATTTATATCTGAAGGCGTCAGTGAAAGTCTAGAGTGGTCCAAATTTACCTTATTACTTTTTGGGAATTTGTTCTCCATGCAATTTTCATTTTCTTATGGTCTAAAAACACAAGGTAATTTTTTTTAGATTTTTTCGACCACGTTTAGGGGTGACTCACCGCCGTTTTCTGCTTAATTTTTTTTTTTTTTTTTTTTTTAACAAATTTTTTCAAAGCTTTAGGAACAATTCTTTGGGACCAAAACTAATTTTTTGTATGCTTTCGATGTCGTAGAATCCGAAAATGACCCATCTTGTTTCGATCAGAATCACTCCTAACTGGCCAAACATCTTTTTTTGGCCAAAAGTAGCATCCACTGAACAACTGGCCAAGTTCGTAGTTGAACGAAGGACGAGACTCGGAAAATCCGGAGCCAGCCTCTTTTCACAAGTTTGATGAAAATAAAAAAGGCTGCTGTGAATAGGTCACGTGGCAAGATCTGCCGACGAGAAAGATCAAGCAGATGGCATACAGTTGACTGGAGGTTATGGATGTCCGACTGCCAAAGGGAATACCGGATGAAAGATTTCTGGGATGCGGCAAAAGGATTCCAGGCCCTGTATACTGACGAGAGAGAGAGATTAGATAGTTGCTCGACTCTTGTACGTTATCAGAAAACTCTTGAGGACTTACACGCTATTGTACGGTCTATAATAAGGATTTTAATGATAAAGTGAACTTGTCGAAGATTCCATAACAATCTCCCTAGGCGTAATTAAACAATTAATGAACATTTGTTCAAACTCCAATAAACTCCTCCACGAAATTCCCCATCGGATTTTGGCTGAAATTCATTTGTTCGATCATTAATTTATTTTCGAAAGGTTTGAGAAAATTTTTGAAACTTCTTAGCAAAAAGCGTTAAGCAAAAACTTCTCTCCCAAAGTTTCATTTTTAATATTGTTTTAAAAAAAACAAAGAAATGCACGTTCCAGGTCGCTGTTTTCCTTTTTTTTTTTTTTTTTTTTTTTCGAAATCTCGGGAAAGAAAAAAATTAAATACTGCACGAAGTTGGTAATTACATTTGCCAAAGCTTGTTTATTCTTTTTTTTTTTTTTAAACTGATACCTTTTTTTCTTTTTTTTTCTTAATTGAAATAGAATCGTCAAATACGAAAAGTTAAAAGTTGTCTGGTTGAAAGAAATTAAATAACGCAACAAAAAAAAAGGAATAAAAGAAGAGACATGAAAAGTTTCGGAAATTCAATTACAAGTTGTTATTGTTCAGAAAATGGTGCGGTTTTTAGTAGTAGGTTTTCGTCGCGTCGACGTCGCATTCCAACCATATTGTCCTCGTTTATTTTCTTTTCGCTTATATGTGAGGGTTGAAAAAATATGAAATCTTTTACGATCTTTCCCCCCCGCGTTTCAAGGAAAATCAAAAACTTTTTTTTTTTTATTATTATACGAAATGTCGGATTTACAAAAATGAAAATAAAGAAAAAAAAAAAAGGTTTTCTCTCCTCGGAATGATAAAATTAATTCTCATCGCACATAAAGTTTTCTTAATAATCTCATTTGCTTTGATATCAAAAACTTTCTTTCTTCAAGTTTTCGTCGAAAACAGAAGCTGTGGGAAAAATCATTTTTTAAATGACGCTCCTCTTTTCTCCGGCATCTCGATTTCCCTTTATCTATTCCAACAAAACGAGGAAAATAGCTGTGGGGGAATTGAGGTTCTTCCACTGGATTTTTCGCAGTGTTTGAGAGTTTGGAATATTCCATCTCGGAAAGCCCCTCAAATAGCAAAAAAGAGGGCAAAGGTTAAAGAATTCTAATATATCTACTTCTCTCGCATTATCCCCATTTGCTGATATATTCTCAATAAAATAAAAAAAATGATTCTTTTTATTCTTTCTTCCCGAAGGCGGAGTGATATTCCGAGAAACTGGATTTAAGTTAAAATACTTTTCCTATGGTTAAATAACATAATATTGGGATTCCAAAAAAAAAAAAAAAAAAAAAAAAAAATCAGTTTGTTATGAGATTCTTGAAGGGATTAAGGAAAATTGAGGGAAGTCTTACGATCATTTTGGAACACTTTTCCTTGCCTGTTTTTGTATTTTCGTTCCGAATTTTAAATATAAGGACATGATTTACATGTATTTTAGCTTGGAGGGAGGGTCGATAGTATAATGATCCGAAACGTTAGCTTTAAAACGTCTAGTTTGAATGTTCCTTGACACAAAAAATCGTATTTTAACTTTTTCTTGCTTTAGCGCCTTATAGATAGGAAATAATGCCCTCAGGACAAACGTCGTAGGTCCATTACGTTCAGGTGTCCCTTATTTTCTGAACTTTCAAATATTAAGTCTCAAGCATCGGAATCTGTAATCGCTTTTTTTTTTTTTTTTTTTTTTTTTACTTATTTTGGCTTCCACTTGAAAGTTTGGGATATAAGGGACTCCCTGAATCCATTGCAAATGAGCTTTGTCCTTTAAAAGCTTGTAGGATGTTCCTCTTGGTATACCATTTCGGCTAAAACCTTCGTTTTATTATTATTATTTTTTTTTTTTTACTTTGCCAAAGTTCAACCTTTCTGTTTTCAAAAATATATTTTTAGAAGACCTCCCAACTGTAACTAGTTCTGTCATAATTCCAATTTTTTTTTTTTTTTTTTTTCATTTTTACTCTTCTCAATATGTAAAGCAAAGCTTACTACCTTTTTCCTTGTATAAGCTCCAGCTTTCAGCTATTTTCAAAAGCTCATTTACATTCCAAAGAAATAATACGGGACCCTATGTGTACATATAAAAAAAAAATATTAATCGAATATTTTCCAGGGGCAGCAACCCCCAAGCGCGAAAATATGGGAGACACTTATACCACGGTTTTACACGGATATTTATTAGCTTTTTACCGTATTTGGCGTGTTTGGATTTTTGACAGTTCGATTTATGAGAAAACAGGGAAAGCAACAACGAAGCCCAACAATACGCCCCACGTTATAAAACACCATATTTTCCAGCGTAACAAATTCCTTTTTTTCGGTTTTTTGATTCCTCCCCATCTTTTTTGATTCCTGCGATAAAAAATACATGCAACCTAACTTTTAACAAAAAAAAAAAAAAAGAAAAAAAAACCGATAAAGAAAAAAATCTTGATGCACATCGCGAAAACTTTTCAACCTCGTTAAATTTTTTTTCCGATTCAACCATTTTAACTCCACAACTTTTTTTTTTTTTTTTTTTCTCTTTCTCTCTAGAGAAACTTTTCTTCGTGTGCCTATATGAAAAAGTTTTTTTTTTTTTTTTTTAACAGGAACCTCTAAGGAAGAAAAAACGAGTCTATAAAAGCGAAGGGTAAATATGTATACATGTATATTAAAAAAAAATCGCGATTTTGAAGTCCCAGTTCTTGTTATTCTGCCTTGGGGTATCTTTACGGCAATATTCAAAGGAGGTGAAGCATTGCGATCTAGACAAAAGCCAACTATTTTATTTTTTATAATTTATTTCGAGTCTATGATAAACCCCCGAAATGCAGAACACCGAACTTTGCAAAACCCCGAATCGGGGTTTTGCAAATTCGGGGTTCTGAAAGTACTATAATTTTCCATGAATTATATTCGAGGTTCTGCAAAGTCGGGGTTCTGCAAATTCGGGGTTTTGCAAATTCGGGGTTTTGCATGTTTGCATTCCCCACTTTTTTTAAAAATTGTAATTAAAGTGAGGCAGATCAGGTTGAATAAAGTGTACTGCATTTTTTAAGCTAAATCACAATAAGTATATTATCACAGATAATCAGTCATGAATCAATCATCAATAATGAATTCGGGAAATTTACAGTTCTAGCAGTGCACTCAATTTGATGAAGGAAATATCGTAAAAATTCAAATTGAAAGAAGAATGGTAATAATTATCGTCACCCAATTCCATCCCAACAGCTGTTGCATAATTCGGATTGAAAGAAGAACGCGTATAATTATCGTCACCCAATTCTATCCCAACAGCTGTTGTAGAGTAATGCAATTGAAGACTTAACGGGAATAGTGGCCTAAGTCCACCTCGTCATGTTGGCACAGATCTCTGATGTTTAGCTTTTATAAAAGCAATGTAAACAAAAACAGTGGACTTAGGCCACTATTCCCGTTAAGTCTTCAATTCGTTTTCGTGAATTTCAGTCGGCTGCTGTTTTTTCGGCCTTCCTCGCGGTCTTTTAACCCGAGGCTCAGCCGGCGGGTTTTTTCTCGGCCTACCACGAGGTTTTTTTTCCTTATCGACGGCAAGTGGATTTTTTTTTGGGCCTTCCCAACGATTTTTTTGCAGTTCCTGGAAATTCCCTAATTGCTTGAGTTAGTTGAGCTCCTTCAATATCTGTAAATTCGATACGACACTAGCCGATGCGCACCGACGGGTACCGATTTCCATTTTAATTATTACGAGTGCACCTAGATGGCATACGTGTCCATTTTAATATCTTCTCGTCATTAAGCAAAAAAAAAAAAAAAAAAAAAAAAAATTGACATAAGTCAAACAAAAATAAAATGAAATAAAAAAAAAAAATTAAAATAAAAGAAAAATAAAAATTAAAAAAATACTTTTATCACGATTTACTGAACCCCGAATTTGCAAAACCCCGATTCGGGGTTCTGCAAATTTCGGGGTTCTGAATTTCGGGGTTTTGTCAGGGTCCCTTTATTTCATTTAATTTAGTTATTTATTTTTTTTTTCTACTTTTTCCAATTTTAAAAAAATGTAAACCATTTCGGAAAATCGGAGAGCCAGTACTGGAGGGGCTTCAAAGGGCTTTTTTGGCGCAGAGGATTCCAAGCCTCAAATTCTCACTTCGGCTTCCTATCCTGGCTTGCCATCACCGGAAATGAGTTAGTGCAAGTGAAATTATATAAAGGTGATCCTAAAAATGCGAATTTTAATTCGACTTTGGTCACCCCCGGAATTTTTTTTTTTTTTTTTTTTTTTGGTGCACCTAAACACTCTGAATTTTTTCAGATTTGGGAAAGCTTGTTGCCGTGAGCATATAATTTATATATATTTTATATATGATTTATATATAATTTATATATGGTTTAAATATAATTTATATATATTTTATATAGGGTTTCTGAGCTAGAAACCGAAATATAGCGCAAAAAAAAAAAAAAAAAAAAAAAAGACGTTAAAGGGAACGTTCAAGTATTACGTAAGACTTTTTTTCGGGTTATTGGACCCCCTCTCCCCCGGTTGTAAGACATTTCGCCATACTTAGCTTATGGCGAAGATGGTTGATGCGGACCCCCCCCCTTAAAAATCTTATGTAATACTTGAACGTTCCCAAATAACAAAACATAAAAAATCCAAAGTTTGTCGCTTATTTTTAAGCTCTAGAGCAAAAACCGTAGCAATTTCAGAAAAGTTTTTTCCCGCTTACTCTTCATAAATGACTCACTTAAGTATCAGTCTACGTTAATCTGGGAATCTGATGGAATATCGTGGTCTAAGTCTATGGAGAATCTATTTTGTGTGCTCCCTGTGCTGATCTACTGTATGCACCACTAATCGTGTGCATCTATGCACTTTAATTCCTAAAATCACTATTTTTCATTTCGGATTTTTCCTGTTTCGTACCCCCGGTGTAAATCTGAAAGCGTTAGAGCATGAATGAAGTCTGCGATCCCGATTTTTTTTACTATTCGTGTTTCCAGGGAATTGCTCGAAAACGGTAATTTTAACTTAAACTTCCTGCAACGGGAAACTCCTCTCTATTTACGGAAGGGGAAAAATGTATGTGTTATATTTTGCTGTTAGTGCTTATGAAACATAAATTAACGCAAGACTTTTTTTTTTTTTTTTTTATGCATTAGGATGTCGCTATTATTCCCGAGACCCGAAAGTTAATAAAACAAAACAATGAGGGAATTAAAAGGCATTAAAAGAGACGGGAAAGGAAGGAAAGATTAGGGTTCAGATTATTAAAAGACAATTCAATTTATACGACATTCATTTAAAAAAAAAAAAAAAAAAAAAAGGAAGGGGGGCTTAGCGTTACCCGATAAAAAGAGATTAACAGACTTTCAACAAATTGATTCGGGAAAAAGATCTGTACCTTTTCACCTGTCATCATTTCATTTGTGCATTTTAACTTGAGTTATTTAATTCTTCCGATTTTATCGCCCTTGAGGATCCATTTATTTTCTGTTTAAAAAAAAAATTGTCTGGCAAGAGGGGTTACTCAGTTATGCATTCGGTATGCAGGTCTATTTGACTTTGCAACAAATTGCATTATCTTTACAGTAAATGCAACTTGCATCGCCAAGACTGCATTGCTACTGGCTTACCGTATAGGGATGTTAAATATACGGTATATTTACTCTTCGTAAGCTAAACATAGGCGTAGCTATGTATATACGAGTTGGCCTTGTAACATCGCTAAAGGAACTTATCGCTGCTTTGTGCTAGTTTGCCGCTGACTTGCCGCGGTCTTGTCGCTGTCTTTGCTACCGATTCCCGTACGAAAAAGTGATGCATAAATTATATAAAAATTTGGACATACAAAAAAATGCATAAATTGTGTAACATGATTGACGCATTTTTTATATATGTCCAACAAAATACCGTAGATTGGGGTGAAGTTGAAAGGAAATTTAAAAAAAAAAATTCTAGGTTTATTTTAGGCACTAAAAGTAAAATTTTTTATTTCATGAAGTGGATATTTCTTTTGATACTTAAGTAAAAAATTTTATTTTTAGTGCCTAAAATAAACATAGAATTTTTTTTTTGAATTTCCTTTTAACTTCACTTCACCTTCCAACTTCACCCCAATCTACGGTATATAAAGAACTGACCTTTTTATGAAATTACGGAAAAGATTTTTTTTCGGGTTAGATTTTAATATGAAAAAAAAGTTGAGTAAGCGTGATATTTGCAAATTTTCCTGCTTTATAATTTTAAAAAAATGTATGCATAAATTATGTAAAAATTATGCCTGTCCAGATTTTTACACTTAAAAAAATTATGCATGTCCAAAATTTTTTATACATACATGACAAAAAAATAATACATTTTTTATAGGGATGCACAATGAGACTTTCGAGAAGCGTCCGAGAAATTGGCTCAAATTTTGTTTCCCGACAAGTTTTGCACCAAGGAGTCCAAAATTCAAATTTCTCGTATTATTTCTCGTACGAGAAATCCCACGAGAAATCTCATAAGAACGGGATTTCTCGTTCATTGTTTTAAAACCTTGCAGCTTGACCAGTCAAAAACCAAATTTTTGCCATTTCTCGAAAAATTTCTCGTCTCATTCTCTCACGAGATTCTCGTCTCCTCGTGCATCCCTAATTTTTTATATAATTTATAAAAAATTTTTTTATATAAATTTTTTGCATGCATTTGGTAAAAATTTTATAAAATTTTTGCATCACTTTTTCGTACGCGTTGCATTACCTTTGACACAATTAATTTCAAAGATGTTTGTACCCAAGAAAAAGTGAGTTATAAGTCCGACCAATACGTTATAAAGCCTTATAACAAGATGATAAAACTTATAATCTTGTTATATGTAAAATAGTTAAAATGGCTATAACCTTGAAATTGAAAGGCAAAAAAAAAAAAAAAAAGAAATTCTACGGGTAATTTAAGGGCCATCTCCACTTAATAACGTTCACCACATTCGCGTTATCTGCCTTCGCGCTTAACATATTCGCACCGGAAGTATTTTGCTGTTTTTTATTTTCGGAACCTGTAAAAATGTCTTTACGCGCCATTTTTTTGTGATTGTAAATAAAAAACAAAAGATGAAAAAAATTGTATGTGATAAAGCCGCAGTACTTCCGATGCCAGAGCGTTACTCGCGAACGCGGTGAACTTTAAGAAGTGGAGACAGCCCTTAATTTTCCAGCCGCTTACTGAACGTCCCGGGTAAAAAATTTTGGGATAATTTTTGCAATTTGTTCTTTACGCTACGATTAAGAGTGTAGCTTAGTTCAAATCGGTTTCCAAAAATATTTTTTAAATAAAATTCATAAAATTTCTTTTAAACGAGGCTCTTTTGAATCCGGGAAAAGGATCTTAAAGCATCATCATAATTCAAGCTGAATAATCGTATGCGAAATTAATCCGAATCGACAAATCTAATTCTCGCCAGCTAAACTTTGAGCCGTCTTGAAAACATGGCAATTCTCCTTTGAGTAATAAAATTAGGAATCAAGGGGAGAATCCTGGCGGAAAATAACTTGAATCAAACAATATTAGGAGTGATTTTCCGAAAACTATCTTTAAACTCGTCTTTCCCTCTCCTCCTTGGAGAGACGACCAAATGCAGATTTAAGGGCAAAAGAGGAAGTTGTCGGGGACTAACAAGCTTGGTCCATTCTCACCTCGTTTATAAATAAACCTTTTCTCGTATATAGAATTCTCTTTCTCCCCTTCTTTTCAACCAGTTTGTAAAACTCGTAACTTTAAGAGGAAAAGTGTGGTTAAATGTACTTTCGATAGTTTTTTTTTTTTTTTTTTCTCTCTCTAAACGAGGAGAAATTCCCCTTTACTTCCCCGATAATTCTAGTAATTTTTCTCTTCGGAACCCGAGGGATCGCAGCTGGAGATCCTATGTGTTTCTCAATTAAATAATACACGGATCAACCCTCCCAGTTAAATATCGCGTAGCACAGCGGATAAGTAATATTCTCTATATGACGAGATTAAACTTAAGGGAAATAAATTTTACATTAGTTGTCGCTGAGGAAGTAAGTTTATCTTCCGGCTCGTAGGTGTTTCTCTAGAATATACTCAGCTTGCGTATGCTTTTGATCTCATGAGATAATAATCTCAACTTCCAACTGTGACAGTGGGTCGGCGCGGGTAAATATATAAAGTTGTAAGGAGTCGCCTTACATCTCTCTTTTGCATTAGGAGTGTCATGATGGTGGTAGGCCTAGTCCTCGTCGTTCGCATCGTCAGTCGAAAAGCATTCATTATTCAAAATCCCCGGGAAATAGAGTGGAACATTTCGGGCATATAAGCAGCTACAGGGAAGGGGGAAATTATTGCCTTCGACGTTTTAAACATCCGGGCTCATCAAAAAGGTCTAATCTTAAAATTTATTAAACGAAAAAGCAAAATGCGTTCCCCCCGGCTTTAATGGGGATCGACCGCATTAAATAGCATTAGGAATACCGCGGTGTTTTGCGTTTAATTCGATTTGTAAAATGATGCATTTCGGTGAACCCCAAATAATAAAACAGCGGCGATCTGCTTGGAATACGTGTTAAACTTGGTGCATCCGGTTGGGTTATTAATCTCTAAATGTCATTCACGTTAAGAGGGAAAATTTCATTGAGGCGGTGAAAGCTGCGTTCGGAATGATAAAGTATCATGAAAATGAAATACAGTTTGAAATTTTCGATGTTTGAGCTGAGCTCGTGCTGGGGGAGGAAAATGCCGAAGTCGGTTTTCGCAAAGGTGGGGTGCTGGACCGAAGTCCAATCTGTTTAGAAGGGTTTTATGACCTTTTGCTTTGAGTGTTCACTGTTTGAACACAAGAAAATCTTGGAAATAAACTTAACGCCCGATTAGCCAGATGCGAGCTGAAACCGATGAAGAAATACGTACTGTTTTTTCCTGAGATAAAACCATTGCATTTAGGTTTTGCAATTCCGCGCGGGATTGAGGTTTGCGAGAACAAAATGGGGCCGAGCGACATATCGTTGGATAGACAATTTTTTTTTCTATTTTAAGGTTATTTGAAAAAGAGGGGAACAAAATCGGACCGGCCATAAAAGAGAGAAAAAAAATAGAAATAAATTTGTAAAAAATACATTTGAACTTGGCCAAAAACCTCCTGACGTCTTCGCTCGTATGGGAAAGGAGTTGGAAGTGCTTTATGAGATCAAGCGTCGGAAGCTCGATTATTTCGGTCGCTTAATTCGAAATGAAGAGTCGACCGACTCCTTCAGCTTGTGATGGAGGGAAAAATCGAGGGTAAGCGAAAGCAAGACCGAAGAAAAGCCTATTGGCTTAAGAAACTCAGGGACTGGTTTGGTGTTGATTCCTTGAATCTTTTTTAGAG
The DNA here is from genome assembly GCA_037577465.1 of Liposcelis bostrychophila. Classification (NCBI taxonomy): domain Eukaryota; kingdom Metazoa; phylum Arthropoda; class Insecta; order Psocodea; family Liposcelididae; genus Liposcelis; species Liposcelis bostrychophila. Next base: position 13,036,089 of record CM075212.1, read on the forward strand.
CGGTGGTCTCAAAAGTAAAAATCTGACAGATGATAGCGTCCAAGTGCTTTCAAGTGCTGGCTCCGCGACGGAAGAAAGACCTAAGAAAAGAAAGAAAAGGAAAGAAAGACCTTGAAAGAACTGGCTCCGCGACGGAAGAAAGACTCAAGAAAGAAGAGGAAAGAAACCCTTGAAAGAAGAAGAAGAAAGAACTAATTAGGAAGATGGAAGTAAGAAGGCATTGATCGCAAAAGAAAAAGACAGCTCCGATTTCTAAGAAAAAAAATTGAAAAAACTAAACAAAGGACCACGAAACTGCAAAAGGGGCATATTTTTGAATAAACCTGAAGCTGACTGGGGAATGACCAAAAACGGAAAAAGAGAATAAAAAAAAGTGTTCAGCCAAATTAACCGCATACTAACGTGAGATAAAAGCCTTATGCAACTCAATGACTTTATACTTACCTGCACCATTCAATTGGGTTTCAAATAAATCGTTTTTGGTTTACATGAAAAAACGGAAAAATTCTTTAAAACAACATTTTTTTTAAATCCCGCAATCCTTCGGGATCCCACGTTCGAATCCCGCTATCTCGAGAGTGCGGGAGCGGGATTGCACAGCCTAATCGCATTATCTGAAATGGACAAATCGGCTGGTTAGTGAAGACAATGACGTCTTGATTAACGCAGATAAGTTGAATTTACAATTTAATCCAACTATCCAATTATGCTGGTTAGGGTGAACCTTACTCTTAACGAATTTTTGAATTCTCGGCAAACGCACTCCCTAATTCTTCTATAGTAACCGAAAGAAGATTTCCTTAATTTTTTCAAATTTTTTGGACATCGTTTAGCCTTGTCCTCGGAGGCCAAAAAATTTCGGAATTCCCGAATGTACGAAAAAATCAAAATTTTTATTTTCATGTTAAAATGGTTGTTTCCTATTCTGATTTTTAAGCAGATTACGAAAATTAAGTTAACATTTATTTTATGACAAACGAATTTTGCGCTAGAGGACAAAAATACAATTAAGAATTCCGAAAAAAATTGTGGCTATCTGCGTATTTTGCTAATTTGTTTTACTTATTTTGGCCTCTGCCATCAGAGCCGTATGAAATTTACAACTTTTTATTTTCGTGATCTGCATTAGGGTGGCCCTTATTTTACGAATTTTTGGATTTCGGCGAACTCCTCCCAAATACTTCTAGAGTAACCGTAACCGATCGTAAATTTTTTCAGATTTTTTGGACGTTATTTAGGCGTCTCCCCCGGGAGCCTAAAAATTTCAAAATTCCCTTAAGGACCGAAAAATTAAAATAATATTTAATCTGGACTTTAGAGCTGGTGATTCAAGAAATGAATTTTTAAAACATCTAATTTTACGTTTATTAGGTCTATTTAAAAATTAATTTTTTTTTACTATGCGATTGCCAAAATGAACTTATTTTGCAAACGTTTTCTTGATTTACGGTTTAATTAATTGCATGAATTGGATTCAGCGGCGAATTAAAAATTAAGTAAGCCTTCCTGGATTATATGAATACCCAAATAATTTTCCCAGTTTATTTTTTTTAAGCATGTGTTATTGTGATCCAGAAAGTTAATCAAGCAATTCAGCGTTAAACGCCATTGGCACCCCAGTCTCGGATTTTGATAAACACTGGATTAATTGGCTTGATAAATTGTCATCAGCTTTGGAGTGTAATCCTCAGATATTGATTTCTAAAATTTTCAAGTCCATAAATTAAAAATTTAATTCAGTTCAAATTTTTTAACAACCTGAAGTTAAAAGACTTTTTGGTCTTAGAATTTCTTAATACGTTGAGAATATATTCTCTCAAATCAGAAGACTGCAAAAAGATGATCGGGGCGTCAGGAAGCAATACAACTACGAATAGGTAAATTGAACACATGGTGAACACTATCTGACCTTGTATTTCTTCCACCAATGCAACTGCAGTTCCTAACATTAAGGCGATGCCAATTCCGTGCGTTAGAAGTCAACCGACGTATCTCCAACGTAAATGTGATTAGAGAAATATAATTGGACTGTTTTTATAATTATGTGACCACAGGCTTACGCGCTCATGTTGGCACCGCCTTGTGGTCACATGATTTTAATAGCAGCTATCTCCAATCGTATTTACGATGGAGAGACTTTAGTTGATCTCTGACGGTTGAGATCTCCTTGATGAGAAAATTGAGTGTCCCTTATTTTATGAATTTTGGAATTTGATGTTAGACATTTCGCAAAGATTTCCTTCGGCGTGGTAAAGTAAATCCTGAATTTTGTTCAGATTATTTAGGAAACAATTGTTCAGGTTTTTTTTAAATGAGGAGAAAGCTTGCCACGAGAGGGTTTTAATTTGGACTAATTCCTGAAAGGTCCAAAGAATCAATTTTTTTTTTTTTTTTTTTTTTATCATCATCGGAAATTGTGCTTTAAGTTGTCCTTTATTTTAGCAATTTTCGAATTTCAAGTGGCTTACTCCCAAAAACGGTTCTCCTTGGTGTGTTCTGATAAACCCGATCGTTTTTTTAAATTTTTTATTCGACGGGAAAGCGACAGTGGCGACCTGAGCTTAAAATTCCGAAAATTGCCATAAGAGAAAAATAAATCTGCGATTTTTTATTCGCAAAAAAATGTGGTTTCCTATCGGAAATTTTCCGTAAATCACGAATCTGAAGCCCGTTTTTTCATATCTGTTCCGGTTGTTGAGTTAGAGGCCAAAATAAGAGTAAAACTGAGGACTTGCTATGTTTTGTCACTTTACCACATTTTTTTGCCATATGTTGGCTTTTAGATCAAAAACCGGACCAAATATAAAAAATTCGTGATCTACAAAAACCGGACTTCAAATTCGTGATCTACGAAAAATTTCCGATAATAAACCACATTTTTTCGCGAAAAGAAATTGTCGATTTTTTAAAAAAAAAAAAAAATTGTCGATTTTTTTAAAAGAAAAAACAATTTGTCAATTTTTTTATAGAAAAAAAATTATCCATTTTTTTAATGGGGGAAAAAAACTGTCGATTTTTTTTCTCTTATGGCAATTTTTGGAATTTTAAGCTTAAGTCGCCACGCTTTCCCTTCGAGTAAAAAATTTAAAAAAAATTGGAGTTTATCAGTAAATATTAAATAATTGGGGTTTATCATAAACACGAGGAGAACCTTTTTTGGGGGTAAACCATTTGAAATTCAAAAATTGCCAAAATAAGGGACCTCCTATTGTGCATAGGTCACGAATCTGAAGTCTGTTTTTTTTATATCTGCTTCAGTTTGTAAACTAAAGATCAAAATATTAGCAAAATTATGAACTTGTTTATTTACGCCATTTTTTTTTTTTTTTTTTTCTTGGCCTGTTATAACTTCGAACTCGAAAATGAAGCAGATATAAAAACATGAATAAACTCGTGATCTGAGCAGAATTTCTGATAGAAAACGTGTGTTTTTTTTTTCGAAAAAAAATATATCAATTTTTCGGACCTTACGGGAATTTTTAAAATGGAAGCCCCTTGCAGCCATTTTCCAGTCATTTGAAAAATTTGAAAAAATTCAGGGTTTATTACCATCCAGAAGAAAAATTTTGAGGGGTTGCCCTATATCAAACTAGAAAATTAGCCATAATAAGGGATACCCTAATTGCCAATGCCAACCATTTAGGGGTTTGCGAATTTATAGTAGGGCTACCTGACGAATTGCACCTTATGAATTTTCCTAGCCAACAAACCCCCATTATTCGGAATCGAACATTTTTTTTTTTTTTTTTTTTTCGGGTCTCAAAATAAAGCCATTATTTTTAAAGGTTGGAATAAATTAAAACCATGCGAACGGAAAATCGAGTGGATCGGTTTTCCTCTCTGAACCATCACCCTTCCACTAATCTCTCGAGAGGCATTAATTGGGTTTACGACCTGAGATAGCTTTAACAGATTCTCCCACAGAAGAAATTTTCTATAAGCGATGAAAGCGTTCAGAAGCACGCCCCCGATGTTAAAAGATATTTTCATCTTGTTTCTCCGAAAACGGACAAGGTTTTCCCCCTTACAAAGAGTTGACCCAGCCTCAAGGAAACTTTTCAAAACTAAAATGTCAAGCTAAACATTAGCATTTAACATTAGCTGAATGGATATCTTGCCTTCATTTGAAATTCGAAAACCTTTCATTTTCCTGAGAAAAGAGAAAAAAGAAAGCAAAAAAAAAAAAAAATTCCTTTCACTTTTTTAAAAAGCACATCTGTTGATGTTTGTTTGAGGAAAAAAAAGGAAGGAAAAAAAAAAAAAAAAAAAAAAAAAAAAACGGATGCAAAATAATTGACTGAAGACTATTAGACTAGTAACTTTTTTTTTAAAATCGCTCTAAAATCCTTGCAAGCGGCATTTCATATAACATTTTGCTAACAGACGTTTTTAGGGTAATTAGACCCTGCTGAACACGAATATCGCTGTTAGCAACTCGAAATCTCAACCGTTTGTGCAGAATCCAAGATGGCGTCCAAAAGTCTGAAATTTTTAAACAAATTCCATTTTTATTCTTTTGCCGCCTTTTTTTCTCATTTCTGGATGGGATATTATTTGAAATAGTGGATTCCGTCTTTATATTAATCGCTGAACGCCAGAATTGGAAATCGGTGTTAAAAAAACTTAATTTTTCAAAATTTGTAAATTATGCCCCACATAAACTTCTCATTGTAAAATTTCATAATTCCATTTGCTTTCAATGACCTGCTACTATACTTTTGAATTCGATATTCTCGGTTTTCGACCAGACATTTAAAGCGGTTTATGCAAAAAAGCCGAACGCTCAAAATGACGATTTTCGACCCCTAGAAAACCGAAGAAACGACAAAACCTAGAAAGTTGAAAATCGGCATAGTTAATATCGAAGGGAGCGGTGTTCTGTATGCGAAGAAAAAAAATTTTTATCTTAATCGGGTCGCGAGTTTTCGTTGAAAACAGCGGTAGGATGAGCTTAGTGAAGTAAGGTGCGAGTGGAGTGCACTTAAAATTTGGCTGGGTGCACTCCGTGCACCTTGATTTTGTGACCGCCAAATAAAAGTCGGCCCTTTTCAAATCTGAGAAACTACTTTACGTTTTTTGACCCGTAGATTCCGAAAATGACCATAAAAATTACGTACGGCTGTGGGAAAAACCCGATATCTCCACCTATTTGATTAAAATCCGGGCTTTTCGACTACGAAAACAGTTCTGAGGACCTCACTGGTTAAAAAACCGGGAAAAAAAATTCGGGAAACATTTTTCTAGGGACACTATAGTCTACATTAGTTGACATGTCTCGGGGTTTCACGGAAAAAAATTCCTGGGGGGCAGGCGAGGCTTGATGTTTAAAAATTCCCCATTGAACTGGGCCTGGACTTGTAAAACTGGGAAAAAAGAAAAATCCCGTGAACGGTTTTTTTTTTCTGGGTGAGTCCTACACGTAATTGGATCCGTAGAATCCGAAAATGACCATAAAAATGGCGTGCGGTTGCGGGAAAAACCGGATATCTCCACTTATTGTGACAATGACGGGATTTATTGAATACGCGAACAATTTTGAGGCTCTCACTGGCTACAAAACCGAGTAAAAAAATTTGGGAAACAATTTTCTAGGTACATTATAGTCTAAATGGGTTGACATGTATCGGGGTTTCGCGGGGAAAAATTCCGGGGGGGCAGGGGAGGTTCAATCTTCAAAAATTCCCCCTTGAACTCGACCTAGGAGTTTAAAAAAAATCTGTGAACGTTTTTTTTTTTAGTGATTCCTATACGTAATCGGACCCGTAGAACCCGAAAATGACCATTAAAATGGCGTACGGTTGCGGGAAAAACCGAATATTTCCAATTAATTCGATAATAGTGGAATTTTTCGAAAAGTCCAACGATTTTGAAGATCTCACTGGCTAAAAAGCCAGGAAAAAAAATCGGAACACTCTTTTTTAGGTACATTATGCTCTAAATAAGTTTACATGTCTCGGGGTTTTGCGGGGAAAAATTCAGGGGGGGGGGGGCAGGGGAAGTTCAATCTTCAAAAATTCCCCCTTGAACTCGACCTAGGAGTTGAAAAAAAAAATTCCGTGAACGCTTTTTTTTTCTGAGTAAGTCCCATACGTAATAGAACCCGTAGAACTCGAAAATGACCATAAAAATGGCGTACGGTTGCGGGAAAAACAGAATATCTCCAATTAATTCGTTAATAGCGGTTTTTATCTGTTTAAAGAGTGTTACTTTAAATTTTTGAGAGGCACTACATGACTTACGGTCTGTCAAAATAATTTTACATTTATAAACATTATTTATCCAAACAAAGCACCCCAAAAAAACCGTAAAAACTTTTTAAATTCGATTCCGAGAATCAAAATTTAAGTTAAAAAAGTAAAACGACCGCTGATTGACGCCATCATGGATTCTGCGCAAACGGTTGAGATTTCGAGTTGCTAACAGCGAAAATCGTAATCAGAAGGGTCGAATTACCCTAAAAACGTCTGTTAGCAAAATGTTATACAAAATGCCGCTTGAACGGAAAAAATTGAAAATGGTTACTAGTCTATATCATTAATCACGGTTAGCGTTTTGCTAATCTCTTGTGCAAGCGATGATTATTCCGAGGGAACGTAGAAGTGGATAACTGATCTGCCTGTCAGACTCAGTTTTTGATTTCGTTATTTTCCGGGTGAAGTTATCAGTAGGATTTCATTTTGAGTGACCTATTCAGATAGGAAATTAGCTTTTCGAAATGGAATCGACTTCAGAGTTTTTTTTTTTCACGGGATAAGTGCATCGCTAATGGAAGGATGAGCCTAAAAACTATCTGACGTTTGAGGCGAAGGTATTTTTATAAGTTTTTCTGCCGGCAAAAAAAAAAAAAAAAATGCTTGAATTTTAGCTCTTTTGAGTTAAAATATAATCGATACCCGTTTTCATTTTCATAGCTTTGTATCATCATCAATAACTATAATAATGAAACAGTGACATGGTATTTTCCAGGCATCTATACTGCAAACCATTAATTCATTCACGAAGCCTTCGAAACAATGGATCGTATATTTTACCCCCATTCAGTGGCGGCTATTGCGAATTGTTTAAAGTAGCTGAGTTATTTTGAATGGAATCATCGAGGGAAAGTGGGTACTAGGGTGGGTCGAAAAAAATTTTTTTTTTTATTTTAACTTGTAATACCGCACAAAATACTTCATTTGGCGTCAGAATAACGTATGTATGACCTCAGCCCGATCGGACAATATTTTGAGGTTCCCTAATGCATTTACATGCTAAAAACCGAAATTCTGGATATTTTCTCGGCCAAAAAATTTTTCCAACATGGAAAGTAACCGAAACAGGATTTAAATCGAAGCTTGACCTTCGTAACATACGGTGCGACTGTAAAAAGAAAAGTTCCTGATGTGTTCTTTTCTACAGGTTGGTCTAAGTGCTTAAATAGCTTTGTTTTTTGTCTTAGGTCGCCTGCAAAATCCATGAAAATTTTTGTATCGAGCTGAAAATCGTAGGGGAACTACCCATAGGGTTAATTTATCAAATTTAACACGATTTTTTTAAATCCGAATTTTTCCGGCAAAATGGCGGCATTAAAACATTGATTTTAAGAGCTAAAATTTTAAAAATTTATAGTGATTCGCACAAGACCAAGAAAGTCTTGTTTTTGTATTGTAATCGTCTTGTTTGGCTGTTCAAATCAAATATCAAGATCGAAATGCTCTTGAGAAAATTTGAATTTCGTTTGTTCTGGAAAACAACAACTTTTGTTTGTTGTTTTCCAATAAATGTCGGAATTGCCAAACAAAAAAATGGCTAAAAAAAGGAAAAGTAAATATGACGACTTATTTGATTTTACCTGCGACAACGAAAATAATAAGGAGGCGACGTGCAAATCGTGCACGTCGCAGTCGCCCAAAAAAATTCGGATGAAAAATGGAAATACGTCGGGGCTGAAACAACATTTGCAAAGCCAACACAAAGATGTTTACGAAAAGTTATTTAATGTCCCGGTCCCTGAAGAAGACGAAACGGTAATCTATAAAAACTTTGATTTAGGATAGGTATTAGTCAAAGATGAAGACTTAATCTGCTACTTCAATTTTTAGGAAACGGTCCAGCCGGAAGACATATATGATGAGATCACGGACTGGATAGCCAAAAAATATTTAGACTTCAGTTTTTTTGAAGATAAACACACCCAGTCATTATTTAAAAGGTTAAACCCAACTATTAAATACCCCAAGAAGGATGCTTTGAAAAGAAAAGTACACAAAAGATTTGAGGATCTGAAAGATGCTGTCAAGAATATTTTGTCGAAAAATAAGTCTAAGTTTGCGTTTACTATCGACGGTTGGACGTCTGTGAGAAATCAGTCCATTACGGGATCACGATACATTTTATTGACGATAATTGGAAATTGCATTCCCTTGCTCTTGATTTTATTCCGTCTCACGGCAAGCACACCGGAGAGGACATTTCAAATATTTTTTACGAATCCGTAAAGGAATTCAATATCGATACTAAAGTTCAGGGTAAAAAATTCAAATTTAATAAACTTGATTTCCTGATTTTGGATTACTACTACATGAGTTCATTTCGTCTTTAGGTATAACTGTCGATAATGTGTCGGCAAACACAACATTCATGGAGCATTTGTCCGAAAAAATTCCAAACTTCGATAGCGAAGATCAACATTTTAGATGTATAGGACATATCTTGAATCTCGGAGTGCAAGATTTTCTGACAGAATTGAAATTAATTCCTGATGTTCCGGATGGCGAATGCATTTTTGATTCATACGATGATCAAGACGCTGAAGACGAGGAAACACAGGGAAACAGCCAACAGGAAGCAGGGAAGTCAGGAAATGCTGTAGAAAAAATTCGGTCTTTGTTTATCAAAATTAAAAGAAGCGAGCAGCTCACCATTAAACTTAGGCAACTTTGCAACGCAGAAGAAGTTCCGCAAGATGTTGGACCTATTTTGGATGTCCGTACGCGTTGGCATAGTACCCACGACATGCTTCAGAGATCATTGGTCTTGAAACCAGCCCTTGATCTGTTATGTTGTCGAGACCCTGAATTAATTCCCTTTAAATTAAACGATCAAGAGTGGGAGATGATAAAAAAAGTTTGTAAACTTTTGAAAGATTTTAAAAAGTTATCTGAAATGCTCGGAGGTGAGCATTACGTTACACTTCCTTTGGTTATCGGCTCATTTAATTTACTCTTAGACAAATTAGAAAAACTAATTGCTAATAATTTGAGTAAAAAGAAAGGTCGAACCGCGTTAGATGAAAAAATGTTGTTGGCTTACAAAGCAGCTCTGGCTAAACTGGACAAACACTACAGTAAAACAAACTGGGTATATTGTGCAGTGCTTTTATTGGATCCCCGTTTCAAGGCTGAAGGATTCAGTCAGCACGCATGGGGGAGAGCTATGTACAAAGCATCGAGAAACAAATTTGATCAGTTGTACCGTACTTATTGTCAAGAGCAAGGATCGCCAACTGGAGAAACAGATTCAGATGTTGAAGACGACCCGGAACAGAGTGACGAGGACATGGAGATCGATTTTAGTTCGCTATACTGCAAATCTGACGAAGGAAAAGACTACAAAAAGGAACTCGAAAAGTATTTGTCAACACCCCGTGCCGACGTGAAACAAGACATTCTGGCTTGGTGGAAAGTTCACTGTCAGGAATTTCCAACTCTAAGCAAGATGGCAAGGGACCTGTTATGCATAACGGCGACGTCCGTGCCCTCAGAGCGTTTATTTTCGAGAGCCTCTCTTATTATGAGGAAACACCGAAACAGATTACAACCCGAGTCGGCAAAATGGCTTTTATGCCTTAATTCGTGGACAACTTGTAAACTAGCATCAGATATTATAACTTATAAAAAATAAAAACAGCTTTTTTTGTTATTAATAATATAGATTTTAAAACGTAACTTAATTAGGCCTATAACGTTAATTTAGTCCTGGAAAATTTAAAAAAAAAGAAAGAAGATTTCTCCGTTGATTATTCTTTTTTTTCAATCAAAAACATTATTTTCTTCTATTTATTCCCCAAACAATAATCAAAAATTAAGGATTCTGTTTAAATTTTTCATTATATTTTAGTATATTTATAGTAAGCAGGAAGAGTTTGCTGAACTAAAGTTAGAACAAAAAATTAATTCCTTGCTCAAAAATATTACAATATTTATTGTAATTTTAGTAAAACAGTAAATTTAAAACTTTTTACAAGGTCAAAATATCATGTATTAAAAAAGATGCTCTCTTCATGGAAAAGGAGGATAGGTGCGTTAGTTTCGGTCGAATAACAGGAATAGAGAATAGCAGGGAACAGCGGGAAATAGACGGGGACTAGCAGGATGTAGAAATGTAACTGAATAGGGAGCAGTACGCCTGTGAAAAGAAAAAATGTCTGCGATTAGATTTTTGTCTCTTAAGTTCACAATATGGTTTCTATCGTTTCTATTGAAATTAATTTGGACTTGGTGTAACTTCAAAGAAAGTTCAGAGAATCATAAGCTTAACATTTAATTTAACATCTGGGTTATTGAACCCACTGACTTCGTCATTAAATGGACTTTATGTTTCAGCTAAGAGTGTACAATAGAAAATTAGTTTTGAGAACGGATCATATTAGAAATTATATGCAATCTAATCGTTTCGTATTCTAAATAAGAATTTTTATGTTTGATTCGGCTTTTAATCCACAATTCCGAAGCTCTATCTTACTTCTATATTACCGACTGAGCTTAATAGAAGTTTAAATTTTTTGGTATCAAGAACGACACGATTATCATTCACCAAAGTAATATAACGCTTTGAAAGGGGACGAATCCAAAAAAGTTATTTTTTTATCATCGAAGTTTGTTTACTAATAAAGCGGCAGCGTTTCTATTTTTCTCTTAAACAATAGAATTCGCATTTTTTTGAGCAAGAAACAAGACGATTTGAATCAGCCGAAGTGCGATATGAGAAACAATACGAAAACAGGGACTCTTGTTTATTAAAACAACATACAATAAACAATACAAGATTTTCTCGTGTTGTGCGAATCACTAAAAATTTAAGTTTTTTGATGAATAATTCTGCTAAAACGGTACCAGAATTTTTTTTTCTGTTTTTTCTACTTCCGGCGATCAAAACAAGTGTGTTTAAATGTTCTTCAAATCATTTTTTTAATCTCTCGAAATATTTTACAAATATTTAAAAAATGATTTGAAGAACATTTAAACACACTTGTTTTGATCGCCGGAAGTAGAAAAAACAGAAAAAAAAATTCTGGTACCGTTTTAGCAGAATTATTCATCAAAAAACTTAAATTTTTAAAATTTTAGCTCTTAAAATCAATGTTTTAATGCCGCCATTTTGCCGGAAAAATTCGGATTTAAAAAAATCGTGTTAAATTTGATAAATTAACCCTATGGGTAGTTCCCCTACGATTTTCAGCTCGATACAAAAATTTTCATGGATTTTGCAGGCGACCCAAGACAAAAAACAAAGCTATTTAAGCACTTAGACCAACCTGTAGAAAAGAACACATCAGGAACTTTTCTTTTTACAGTCGCCCCGTATGTTACGAAGGTCAAGCTTCGATTTAAATCCTGTTTCGGTTACTTTCCATGTTGGAAAAATTTTTTGGCCGAGAAAATATCCAAGATTTCGGTTTTTAGCATGTAAATGCATTACGGAACCTCAAAATATTGTCCGATCGGGCTGAGGCCATACATACGTTATTCTGACGCCAAATGAAGTATTTTGTGCGGTATTACAAGTTAAAATAAAAAAAAAAAATTTTTTCGACCCACCCTAACTTTCCCCGACATTACATTAAATTAGGGTACCCACTGGGTACCCTAATTTAATGTAATGTCGGGGAAAGTTTCTAGGCTTCGGAATGACGTGACTCATTGTTCCTCCGTTTTTTTTTTTTTTTTTTTCCAGCTCTTTATCCTTAGTGTTGTGCTATTGCATTTTGATGATGCTCTGATTTCAGATTCAGACAAGAAAAATAGTGACTGTCTTTTAATGAATTTATGTGTCCCGGATGTGCGAAAGCGTATGGAATCGTGGCGTGGAAAAAAACAAGGGGATATCACTCGGTCAATCAATTGTCTGAAAACTAAAATCAGCCAGCGTTAGTACGGAAGCCCTGAAGGGTAAACTGCTGAGTGTCGCCTGTAGAGAGTCTAGTTTGAACTTGACACGTGTCAGGTTCAAACAAGACACATATCGTGGGCTCAATGTTATATCGTTTTAGCTACTCTTCCCAGGTTGACACCAGTCCCCTGTACTTTGCTTATGAAAAACGCGTGTCAACCTGGGAAGTGTGACTAGAACAATATAATATTGCGCCTACGAACTTGACACATATTATGGCAGGTTCGAGCTCGGCGCATGTTCGTTTCGTCAAGTATGAGCCTGACATTGGTCAGGTTCGAATTTGACACTCGACAGTACGACAGTCAGTAGTTGCCCCGTCAGGGCTTTCATACGTTAGACTAAGAAAAAAGATAAATGTAATTTAAAAATCACTCCCTGGGGATTGAGATTTTTCTTGTGCTGTATTCCTCTCTGGGATGCGCCAGATCGGAGAAACATCGGTTATAGTAGTAGTAAAAACGTATTAGATTAGGTTAGGTTAGTTTAGGTTTTATATTAGGTTAGGTTTGAGTAACCTCAAAACCTGAGTTAGGTTTTAGGTTAGGTTAGGTTAGGTTTTAGATTAGGTTAGGTTTTAGGTTAGGTTAGGTTTTAGGTTAGGTTAGGTTTTAGGTTAGGTTAGGTTTTAGGTTAGGTTAGGTTTTAGGTTAGGTTAGGTTAGGTTTCAGGTTAGGTTAGCTTTTAGGTTAGGTTAGGTTTTAGGTTAGGTTAGGTTAGGTTTCAGGTTAGGTTAGGTTTTAGGTTAGGTCAGGTTTTAGGTTAGGTTAGGTTTTAGATTAGGTCAGGTTTTAGGTTAGGTTAGGTTTTAGATTAGGTTAGGTTTTAGGTTAGGTTAGGTTAGGTTTCAGGTTAGGTTAGGTTTTAGGTTAGGTTAGGTTTTAGGTTAGGTTAGGTTTTAGGTTAGGTTAGGTTAGGTTTCAGGTTAGGTTAGGTTTTAGGTTAGGTCAGGTTTTAGGTTAGGTTAGGTTTTAGGTTAGGTTAGGTTTTAGGTTAGGTTAGGTTAGGTTTCAGGTTAGGTTAGGTTTTAGGTTAGGTTAGGTTTTAGGTTAGGTTAGGTTAGGTTTCAGGTTAGGTTAGGTTTTAGGTTAGGTCAGGTTTTAGGTTAGGTTAGGTTTTAGGTTAGGTTAGGTTAGGTTTGAGGTTAGGTTAGGTTTAAGGTTAGATTAGGTTTGGTTAGGTTTGAAGTTGGGGTAGGTTATGATAAGTGCTCTTTAGGCCTTTCTCAGCCCTACTTCGGGCTGACGACAGGACTAGTCTCACCCAATTATGAGAACGAGTCCAAAAAAAATTTTTTATTTTTTAATCGAAGCCAGGAGCTTAGAAAGTTTAACTTTTTTTTTTTTAAATATCAAAGCGGACATGAAACAAATACAAAAGAAGAAAAGAATTAATGTGCTAAGGGACATTCAAAATCAAAAACTTTTTTTTTTTCCTGATTTTCAAGTCAACCTGTTCAAGAAGTTTTTCGTTTTGGTAGTTGCTTGGCAACGAGCGGGAAGGGGAGAGGGTTTTGAAAACGGATAAAACTTTTACTCTTTCATTTCTTATTTTATACACAACTCAAAACTAATATTCCTTTTCTCCCGGTCCGTGGGTCCTGAATGACCCGAGAAATGGTCAAATAAATCTCGATGCTTATTGGAAAATCTGACAACGTTTTTTTTTTTTCTTCGACGCTTCCCATTTTTTTTTTCATTTAAACCATTCAAGAAATTCAATATATAGGAAAAGATATTTGAGGTGCTGTGCTTTTTTTTTTTTTTTTTTTTTTCGAATTGAGAGAAAAAGGTATCCATTAATTCGAAATGTTATTACGACGAGTAATAGCGAAAAGCGAAAGCTTGGCTGGCTAATAAAACCCGTAAACAACCATAACTTGTCTCTGACAACTGAAACGTCAGATGGAAAAGGATTTAATTACACCTTTCTTCTCCCTATGTTCGTTAAAGTTTTTTTTTTTTTTTTTTTTTTTTTATCAGCTTGAATTATTGTGTTTCGTGCTGGAATCGTAAACGGAAAAGCCATCCCTCCTTCCATCCCTTCTAAATTCTTAAAAAAATTTAACGCAAGAAAGTTCCCGCTTATATTGAAAATAAGATGAATAATTGCAAGTGAAAAAAAAAAAAAACTTTCCCGAAAAAGTTTTTCCTTAGCCCCCCAAACGAAACCAATTTTAAAAGCATATTCGGCAAGTTGCTGATAAACTTTCCCGATATAAAATCGGCACGGAAGGGAAATGGAAGTCCTATAAACGAAGGCATGGGGGAACGCTAAATTTGAAGCGATGAGCGGATTAAATTCATCCTCTCTCTCTCCCCGATTTTCCAGGAAATTCGACTCGGTGGTACGGGATTGGGGGGGGGGGGGGCTGGTTGTGTATAGGTAAGACGCATTTGAACGACGGGAACCCTAAGAGAAAAATTTTGCCTTCAAAATATCATTTTCATTACAAAACGTCGTGATTAGAATCCAAGAGTGTAAACTCCCCCCTCCCTGTAAAAAGTCCATCACCTGATTAAGCTTTTTCCTGGAAAACGCCAATTCCCACTTTTGTTGGTTAGTTAATACTTCAACTCTCCTACGTTCTTCACCGTCGTGCTGGGGATTTTGTGTGGTCGGAAATATATTTTTCACGATTAAAAGCGGTCAAAACTCTCGAGGGAAGAATAGGATTATAAACATGCCATATGCTTTCCATCTTAATTGGTCTGTAATGTGCCGTACGGTGGTGGGCGTTTTTGCATTATTTTATATCGGAAAAGGTTTTTGTACATCAGGAAATGGTTTGTATGAAACTCCTTAATGATTGATTATCCCGTATTGGCGTGTGAAAATAAGGGCTTTTCACCCTTTAGGAAATGACGAGTATATGGGAAACCTTATTAGTGTATCGCGAATTTACGGCTTACGTAACTTAAGAGGTTGTATTATATCTACAAATTGAAAATTGTAATTCTCGAGTCCGCGTAATTTAATATTTATAGTTTCCTATAAGATAAGATTAGTACATTTTGAAGTACATTTTGAAGTTTCTGCTATCAAAATCGATTTCAATCGTAATTTTCCAAAAAAAAAAAAAAGTTGTAAAAATTACAAAAATGACTCCCAAGAAAAAGTAGGTTATGAAATTTTATAATTCTATAACGCTCTGGCCTATTATAAAATTTTTTCTTTATACGTGAATGTTAGTCTTGTTGTAACAGTGTCGTCTGTCTCGGGGATATTTCGTTTATAACAGACCTAAATAACACCAAAATATCCTGCCCTAGGGAGTTATTTCACAAATAACATGCCTCTGACGTCACCACCAACTGTTTTTGATGCAAAGCAAGTATGCCAACCTGAGAATTAATGTTGGTACACTTGTTCAAACAAAACAAAAAAAACAGCGTTACTTTGCATTAAATTCTCATTTTATTTGTTTTTGTTTACAAAAAATTCCTCTGCAGGTGTACCACTTATAAAGAAAAGTATCTATCGTCAATATAGAATTATGGGTAAAAAACACCTTGACGATTCGTCTCGGTGTTATTTTACCCATAACTCTCTAGTAACGATATATACTATATAACTATTTATAAATTTTTACAATTAAAATTTTTAACTGAGCAATATATTAATTTTATGCTTGAATTGCACTATATTTAGCATATGGGGACTTTATAGGCTCATTTTCAAACATTTTTCATGAGAAAAAAAATTATAATTCCCGGTTTCCCATTCCCGGTTCCCTCTTTATGATCTAATATGCCGAAAAGTCCTCCAACTGAGAGAATTACACCCCCCTTGCGCTTAAACGTAATTTATACGGCTATGTTGGAAAATAATTAAAAAATTATATTCAGATCGATAACTGCGTAATGCATTTTAAAGAGTTTATTTGAATCCTGAAGTTGACTTCTTTCTGATACTTAGCATATAGCAAGTGACGTTATGTAGGAAAATTTCGTAGCATTCACCTAACACCTAAAGTAACCAAAGTTCAGTAAGGGCACATCAGAGCCGAGGCAGCTCAGTGGTAGAGCAGCCGTCATGAAAACGGAAGGTCGGTGGTTCATGTCCATTCTTCGGGTACCTCTGGTGTATTCTTTTAACTGAACATTCCCGGTTCCCTCTTTATGATCTAATATGCCGAAAAGTCCTCCAACTGAGAGAATTACACCCCCCTTGCGCTTAAACGCAATTTATATGGCTATGTTGGAAAATAATTAAAAAATTATAATTTTTTGGAATAGAACTCTAGCCTTGTGGTCGACTTACCAGCCGCCTTTATCCACTACACCACTTTTAAACTGGTTTTTAAAAGCGGCAATATGGTTTTTAAGTTTCCAATTAATTTGACTTATAATATTTTCCAAATTTTTCCGAATTTTTGGTTTATTTCTCGTATTTTTAATTTGACAAAGACTCCAAGTAAAGAAAAACAGAAATAGAAAAATTCTGGAAGCGTTACAAGAAAATAAAAAAAAACTTAGAAAAAAACTAAATATTGCCGCTTCTCCATTATGGCTCAAAATTAATTTTCTAGAATTAATTCTCAAAATTTCCGGAAGTACTGTGCTTTAGTTATTTTATGAATTTTCGACCATGGATTAAGAATAAAAAAAAGGCATTGTATTAAAAATGGCCGACTCTATTTTTAAATCTTGGGTTAGAAATCCATAGAATAACTAAAGCACAGTACTTCCGGAAATTTTGAAAATTAATTCTAGAAAATTAATTTTGAGCCATAATGGAGAAGCGGCATATAATTTTTGTTATAATTTTATAACAAAAATTATTTTTAGTTTTTAATAATTCAATTTTATAACACACTTTTTCTCGAGCTGTATGTAGGACTGTTAGGTATTGGGGTATTTAACTCGGTTCCGGTTCTAAAATTTTGGCTCGGGTCTCTTAAAAGTTTTTTTAAAAATATTAAAAATTAAGTAAAAATTTAAAAAAAAAATTAAAAATTCCCAAAAATTTGAAATTTCAATTTTTTATTTTTTAGAACTTGTCAAGTTTTGTTAATTTGGGTATTTACATGCGTTGGAAATTCACTTTTTGGCTTTAAAGATGCAATTTTTTAGAAAAAAAAAGAACCGAAAATAAGGAAAAATGGGGGAAAAAAATTTTTGGCGTCGAAATTACATTTGGGGCATTTTTTCTACATATTTTGGGCACATTTTGACTATTTCGAATTTTCAAAATTTTCTGCCCTTACCCTGTTACACCCATCCCCGTCTTTCTACTATTTAATCCTGCCTGGGCGGCGAACAGGTCAATATTTTCGAACCTAATTTTTTTTTTAGGAAACTCAAAACATATCTAATATACCCTATAAAGGACAATTTTTTATATTAAAAGATGTTAATTCCAAATTAAGTACCATTTTGACCCTAAAAACTTCAAACCCCTGGGCCTGGGCCAAAAAATTTTTTTTCGACCTAAAAAAAATTCAGACTTCTTTTTACATATAAATGAACGATTTTTTGCCCAAGGAACGAAAATTAAAAATTTGGCCTTTAAAATGAGCCACCCTACTTCATGTGACTTCTTTATGCGCAAACTGTGGTGTGGTTATCTAAAGCAAGCTCAAACACGTCATAGCCACACTTTGAATCATGTGCTTTTATTTTTTTGGTATTTGCCTCTCAGTTCCTTAGTAACTGACTAGTGTACGTTAAGCCTGGGAAGATTCGATACAGCTCTTAGGTGTAAAAAAATTAATAGCGCAAATGAAAATTTTCTGGTTCATATCTTCGAAATCATTTAATAACGAAACAAGCGTGAAAAGATATGCTAATTCGATTTTTCAAGAAACATTTCCCGGAAAATGTCTCCGCTAACCCATTATCTTCGCTTCATTCCTTTTATTAATATCACTAAACCCTTTTATGTAATATTAATAATTATTTACGAGGAGGGGTTCCATTCTCGTATTACTCATTATAAAAAGGGGGGAAATCCAAGTCCGTCGGGCTTTTAACGATCTCATACGCCCCGCTTCTTTCATCCCCCACCCTTCCCCTTCTCCTTTCCGCCCGAAAAAAATAATAAATCAGTTAAAAATATGATTACCTGCAAAGAGCCATTAAAGCTATACGTACTTGTCATCTAAGCAGTGTGCAGCCGTTTCTTAAAATATTTCCCTTGGAACGGTCCCAAACCTATTTTCCCCCGTCGGAGTAATGCGATTTTCTTTTTCTTGGAAATTCGGAATTTTCTTTTTGATATTCCAAAATAAAAAACACTCGCTTGAGAGACATCGATGCCTTTGTGAAGAAAAGCTTAATGAAGCTTTCTCTGAAGTACCTGAGATGTAATAGAATTTTAGTTTAATAAGCTCGTCGTGAGCGAGGCGGGGGGGGGGGGGGGGTACTGAAGGAATGTTTGGGATCTTAGACGTTTTTTGCTTTTTCGTTTTGTTTTTATTATGAATCTCGGATTTTTTTTTTTTTTTTAACTTTGTTTGTTATTTAGTCAACTTCCACTTAAAAAGGTTTTACTGCCTTCGTTGAAATCCTCGAGGTTGACATCCGAGACATTATTAATCCGTCATGAAGCAAAATTTATTTGAAAAGGATTTTATTTCTCACGAAATATTTCCTGCGAAAGGAAAAGGATAGTTTCGCTTTCTTGGCATTATTACAGTTGTAAAGCAAGCGATAGCTTGATATGCATCAAAAGCGGGAAAATTTAATTAATTTTTTTTTCATTTCTTTTTCTGTTTCAGGATGGACGAACCAGTTACTATGGGAGAATGGCATGAGTTACGGCTTTCGAGGACTGGAAGGTTGGCAATTCTACAAGTGGATAATCAAAGCCCGGTTCATGCGTTGGCACCTGGAGCTTTTACGCAGTTGTCGCTACCGCAGAATTTGTATATCGGAGGAGTGCCGAATTTCGAGATGGTATCTCCAAAAGTTAAAGTTAGGACATCGTTCGTTGGATGCATACAAAAGGTAGATAGCACGCAAGTATTGGATTATGTAGAGATAGAGATGAATACTATAATGTCATGTAGCGCTGTTTTTTTTTGTCCAACCAAAAGGTTTTCCGCCTCTTTTCTCAAGATGAAGGCGTCATTTTTGTCATTGTTAAATCTGCGTAAAAAAATTCTTAACATGACGTCATTTTGTTAACGTCAATTTTTTTTACGTCTTTTTTGACGTAATTTTCATAGACGTTAAGTTTATGACGTAATTTTTTGACGTTCATTTAATGACCTCTTTTATGGCATCGCTTTTGTCGACTTTATATTTATAATGTTAAATTTATGACGTCATTTTTTGACATCAATTTTATGACATTATTTTTGTCGACGTTAAATTTATTATGTCAATTTTATGACGTCATTTTTTGTTTAACATCAATTTTTTTTACGTCTTTTTTCACGTCATTTTTGTCAACGTTATGACGTAATTTTTTGACGTCAATTTTATGACATTTTTATGACATTATTTTTATCGACGTTAAATTTATTATGTCAATTTTATGACGTCATTTTTGTCAACGTTATGACGTAATTTTTTGACGTCAATTTTATGACGTTTTTATGACATTATTTTTATCGACGTTAAATTTATTATGTCAATTTTATGACGTCATTTTTGTTAACCTCAATTGTTTTGACATATTTTTTGACGTCTTTTATGACATTATTTTCGTCGACGTTTTTATGACGTCAATTTTATGACATTATTTTGTCGACTTTAAATTTATGATGTCAATTATATGACGTCATTTTTGTGGACGTCAACTTTATGACTTCTTTATTTGTCATTTTATGACGTATTTTTTTACGACAATTCTATGACGTTTTTTTACGTCAGATCAGACCACTAGTTGCGTATTCGCCAAGTGTGAAGAAAATGTAGGACGAAAATTACGTCAATTAATGATTGTTTATGGTCATTTTTAATTTCTGTTTTAAGATCAATTTTACGGTCTCTGAAGATCACTTTAATGGTTATTTTACCGTCGCTGTATGGAAAAATTATGGAAAAATTTCCAATCACCAAGGAAAAAATTAAGCCATAGTTGCATTCATCCGTTCATTTTCCATGTTCATTGCTTACTTTTTTTTTAGTCAAAATTAAAATGCATTGCGAGCTTAAAAAGAAAACTTTTTTTTTCAGGTTGTGATCAATGACAAACCTCTCCAAATCCTGGCTGAAGCACTTGCAGGTGTAAACGTTGCGAACTGTCCACATCCATGCGTGGCCCAACCCTGTGGCACCGGAAAATGCGTCCCAGTTTTAGAATATTTCACATGTCAGTGTGCTGAAGGTTTCACAGATCGAGAATGCCAAGACCACGGGGTTCCCGTAATGCTGGGAGACATAGCGATCCCTCGATTTTCGGGGACGAGCTATTTGCATTACAGTGACTCAAATACCATGAGAAGGTAAATTTACCCGCCGCCGCCGCCGCGCTTTCACGTGTTTAGAAAAGGTAATGCATATTAATGTAATATAATGAATTAATTTTCGCAGACTAGTCAGCAATCAAATGAGAATCAACGTGAGATTTAAAACGAACGTAGGGAATGGTCTAATCCTTTGGAGCGGCGACCACGAAATGAGCCACTCCAGTGATTTTCTATCGTTAGGGCTTCAGGATGGAGCGCTTCATTATCGTTTTAATCTAGGCGGAGGAGAAGTTGATATCAATTACAATGAATCCTCTATAGTTGATGGAGATTGGCACGACGTGCGGCTCTCCAGAACGGAGCAGAGGGGAGAGTTAGTGGTGGACGGAGGTCCTCCAATAAGTCGGAACGTGCCTGGGAAATTAACACAACTAAACACCAACACTGGGCTATATGTTGGTAAGTTGCAGAGTCAGTTGGTAAAAAGGGCCTTTTAAATTCTATAACCAAAGAAATATCAATAAATTAATTTAAAGTAAACTAACATCTTCAAAATTAAAATGTTTTTTTTTTTTTTTTTTTTTTTTTTTACAGGTGGAATGGAAAACATAGAGGAAGGAACTCTTCAAAAATACACTAGCGGCCTTGTAGGATGCATTTCCAGATTGGTATTAGACACCGACTACGATGTCAAGTTGGTTGCGATGTCAACCGCTGGTAGAAATGTACAACACTGCGATTAAAATCAGTGACAGTTGTGATTTTTTTTCTAATTCTCCAGATTGACGGTATATACGTATTAATGGACTCTGCGTATATGCTTTTTTATAAAAAAAAAAGAAAAAAAATGAATAAATAAATAAAATATAAAACGTTTTTAAAAACGAACGAATCCTTAGTCAATTTTATGTATACGCACTGTGAACAATTGATTAAAAATTTAGCACAGAAAGAAAGATAGGAAAAAAAAAAGAAAAAAAAAATGAAAAATTGTGTAGGGTCCAAAGATGTTCAGATATCGAATGACAAATAAAAGGGGTGTAACTGGTTGATTTTTTTTACCACTCCCCCTTACCCTTCAGGTGATGTTAATAACGAAAATATAATACGAAAAGTAAAAGACATTAACGTTGCAGAGAATGAATGAACGAATAAATGATTGAAAACGGCAATAACCTAAAAATAGTTTAGAAAATTTTGATGTTAGATTATATTTTGGTTATTAATTATTTTTAGAGAGCACCAAGTTCCGTTTCAAAATTAAAAGAAAAAAAATTTTTCATCTTTTGTACAAATTTTAGTTACCAAATAAAAAAAATTACTAATTGGCACTTAGAATTTTTAGGCTTAGTTTTGAGAATAACAACATGTTTTTTTCATTTTTAAATTTACTCAACCGGTTACCGCCCATCCCAGTAAAAATGAATCAATGTACTGATTACGAGTTACAGATCTTGTAAAAATTATGTATAAAAAAAAAAGAAGTGATGATTTTATTATCAGAGAAAAACAAACAAAAAAAAAACAAAAAAAAAAAAAAAAGCTTAATGGTAAATTTGAAATCCGCCAGGGGAAATGCCCGTGATGTAAAAAATACCATGGCACACCATGGAACATTTCTCTTATTTATTTTTTAGAAAAAGGCTTAATTAAAGAAAAAAGACAAATAATTTAAAAAGTAGATTTTTCTACACAAAATAAGATGGCAATAGGCACGGCCATCCCATAAATGTAAATATTTTTTAAAAAGAAAAAAACCGAATTTCGTCACTTTTGTGTGGCGGTGCTTCTATTTTTTTGCGTATTTCCTCTTTTTTCAAAACAAAAAAAAAAAAAAAAAAAAAAAAAAATTATCGCCCTTAATATTAAAATAAAAAAAAGAAAATGTTAGCACTGAGAAAATAGAAAAATGGTTTCGGTCCAGCGCTGCCACTACTTGTAAATGTCATCTCTAATACATGTGTACATGAGAATGTTGTTGTTTCAACGCTTATGACATATCAGTTCCAGTTAATTCTAGTCAATAGTTTTGTATGTAGAAGCATTCTGTATATTTATGTGTAAAGATGGAATGGTTCTGTATTGTGTTCTGCCATGTATTTCTCAATACATTTTACATAAAATTTAAAAGAATTCTTTTCTTTTTTGACCTTATGCATGGCGGTGCGTTAAAGATTTTCGATGACACCAAAGCCGGCTTTAAAAGCAAAGGATGTTGCGGATGATGCCGTAGTATTCACCCTTTCGACACCACTAAATGTGCAAATTCCTGAAGTGACCATCCAACCAATGGCGGAACCTGAATAAAAATTGTCAAAAAATAAATAAAATAAATACATAAATGAATGACATAAATCACACGTATAAATGACACAATTGGCGTCCCGATCGGAGGATGTGAAAATGTGGAGACAATGTCACCACTGTCACCACATTTTTTTTAAAATCGATTTTTTTTTTTTTTTTAAATGTGGTGATATTGTCTCCACATTTTCACATCCTCCGATCGGGACGCCGATTGCGCAGTTCGACTTGTCTCGTCGAGGAGGTCAAAATTCAGTTTCGCGCGGCCCTAGCCCCAACCGTTCCGGAGATATTCACGGTTAAAGTTTTCCAAAGTTGATTTTAAAAAAATAAATGTGACGTCATCACTTTTTTTTACTTCTTGGTAGAGACTTGCAAGCAGGCTCGTTCGATTCGTCTCGTCAAGACGAACATTTTTTCCAATGGGCACGACCCTGAGAAACCAGCCCTTTCCGAGTTATTCGGGGTTAAAGTTTTCAAAAAGTTTTTTACGGCCGGCTGCAGCGCCACAATCATAAAAAAATTGGCGCCAGCGCCAGCTTCGGCGTCGGCGGTGGCGTCGATGCCGGCGCCGGGGAAATTTTAAATTTATTTTATTTCGCAAAAAAAAAAGCAAGAAGGCGTTAAGTACATCAGTTTAAAAAAAATCGCGTTTTGTACTCTAAAAAATTTATTTATTTTTTAGGAGCAAAAGCTGAGAGGAAAACTTTAAAATTTAATTAAGAGAAACATTTAACAAATCAAAACTTATGAATCAATGAATACCAAGTATTGAACTAATTCTTTATTCCAAACAAAATTTTTTACTTATGAAATGGTAATATATCCATCCTCAATTTAATTAAACATTTTTTATTTAACGGGAATTGGATCTATATTTTGAAAAAGCCACGAATGATTTTCGTGTGCTAAGAAATATTAACAAACGAAATCAGTCGAAAAGTTAAATCGAAGTGGCGAAAGATGGAACTGAACCAATTTAGGGTACATCATTTCCGACAAAGTTTTTCCGATTTTGCTCCTCCATGGAAAATAGGTTCATTTTATGTTAAAACTGAGATAAAAATTTTAAAATAATTTTTTTTTCACCGTTTAGGGGTTGCTCAAGGTCGATATAGGTTGCGGCGGTATGATTTATTTTAGGCAGGGCTGTATATTGGTAATACCTCACTAGTGAAAATATTGGTATTAACAAAAGTACTGTACACTAGGGTTTCCGAGGTCGTAGAACACGAATTTCACTATCCCGAATTTTTCCGATTTACCCCTGTGACGTCATTAGCGTTTTTATCGAGCCAATGCTTGGTTTTTCCTCGTAAAATTCGGCTTAATCTCGAATTTGGAGCCTTGAAATTTTTTTAAAAGTTGGTATCGCTCATACTTACGCTAAAATACTCGTAGAACACGAATTTCACTATCCCGATTTTCCCCGATCAACCCCTGAGTAGGAATATAAGTGTAAATTGATTTTTTGGGCCAAAAATGGATTTTTCTGCCAAAAAATAACACACAACGCCCTCACCTGTTTGATTTAGAGGTCATGTTCAATGAAATTTTTTACTCTGGTTACTCTAATTAATTATTATCTTTGTGTTTCGAATCAATTTCCGAAATTTTTTGCCGTCGGAAAATTTTTGAAACTTCAAAAAAATTAAGGGTGGAATTTTCCGACCGTAAAAAATTTCGGAAATTGATTCGAAACACAAAATAATAATTAATTAGAGTAACCAGAGTAAAAATTTCATTGAACATGACCTCTAAATCAAACAGGTGAGGGCGTTGTTGTTATTTTTTGGCAGAAAAATCCATTTTTGGCCCAAAAAATCAAATTTACACTTATATTCCTACTCAGGGGTTGATCGGGGAAAATCGGGATAGTGAAATTCGTGTTCTACGAGTATTTTAGCGTAAGTATGAGCGATACCAACTTTTAAAAAAAATTTCAAGGCTCCAAATTCGAGATTAAGCCGAATTTTACGAGGAAAAACCAAGCATTGGCTCGATAAAAACGCTAATGACGTCACAGGGGTAAATCGGAAAAATTCGGGATAGTGAAATTCGTGTTCTACGACCTCGGAAACCCTAGTGTACAGTACTTTTGTTAATACCAATATTTTCACTAGTGAGGTATTACCAATATACAGCCCTGCCTAAAATAAATCATACCGCCGCAACCTATATCGACCTTGAGCAACCCCTAAACGGTGAAAAAAAAATTATTTTAAAATTTTTATCTCAGTTTTAACATAAAATGAACCTATTTTCCATGGAGGAGCAAAATCGGAAAAACTTTGTCGGAAATGATGTACCCTACTGAACCATCGACTTCTCGTTTAAAATTTTTTTTCCGAGGGGTGGTGACCGTTGATTTTCTGACTAGCGCACTAGTTTCGACCTGAGAAAAATTCCTAGCTGTGAACTAGGATAGAAACACGACGCGTCGCATCTCATGATTGAGAGTCGAGCGCGCTATGAACTAGGCTACGGGCCACCACAGTAGCTTTTGACAGGTAGGTACTTTTTTTTTTCAGTTTGAAAAAAAGTATAAATGTTTCTTTACCTAAAAAATTAAAACAGCTTTTGCCTGTTTGTAAAATTTCAGATGGAAAGGGGTAAAACCCACAAATGAGGACGATGTCAAGCTTTACAACAAATTGTCAAACTTGCATGATGCGATCCAAGATTTCTTAGGAAAGGAGGACTCAGGGCATTCTTCTGATGGAGAGCCTGGCCAAAATTAAAAACAAATTTGTTCAAAAAGTGGACTGTTAACACTGAGTTATCTAACCAAGAAAAGAAACAATTTTTTTTGCTTAAATCAAAATGAATTTTTTTTTTTTTTTTACTTTTTAGAAAAATTAGTTGAGAAACATTATGCATAAGAATGAAAAGACTATAACTCGACAATACCTAGAATGAAACAACCTAGAAGTCCATTTTTTCGTCAAAAATGGGAAAAATGAAAAGACTATAGTCTTTTCATTTTTTACGATTTTGGTCAAAATTTTAGGTGTCGATTTTTTACGTCGATAAGGGGTTTTCGAGGGTGTAGAATTCGAATATCAAGTCCATTTTTCGATCAGAGCAGTTTCCGAGCCGGGAGAGCGATTTTTAGTTCGAAAAAATCGAAACTAGCTCCGGTTTTTCTGGAATATCCGCTCCGGACGTCGTCGGATCGAAATAATGGCTTCACCATCGGATTCAGAAGCGTCGAAAACACCTAGAACCACCTTTAAACCCTGATTATCAGGTTATCAGGAGATAACGAGAAAACCGGCAATTCGAAAAAATATTTTCCGGAGAAAAAGTTACTAAATAAATAATAAATTTTTTTATTAGAAAAAAGGTAAAGATTTTCCAAAGATGGCCGAGGGAATGAGAGAGAAGGTTCAATCATCTTCTTTATGGAAGTATACAAAGTTAATGACTACATGTTTAAATATACTGTTTAATAAGATATACATCCTGAAAACATTATTATTTCATTGTGACCCAATTAACAGGCATAGCCTGAAACCCTAAAAATATAGTATTTTTTTTTTATATCATAAAATCGCAAAAGTATATCGGACAAGATTTAATATAAACCAGCAACCAGTATAAGGCTTACGTTAACATGGCCACCGTTTGACGTTTAGGAAGCGAAAATATCTGAAAATGATAGTGTAACTTTTCCGCATGAAAATTCTAAAATCAATTTTGGTAGGTGAAACGAGAAAATAAAGACTCGTTTGTTTTCAGTAATTTTCACGAGCATCCCAAAATAAAAATTAAATTAAGATTTCGTAAAAACAATTATTAAAAGAAATAAAACTAAATGTAAAATATTTCTTTTAGAAAGTAATAAAAATTGTCTCACGTTATTTTAATACCAATGGTTCAATGGAAGATGATCAAATCTATGACCAAGTTTTTCATTGCCTAATAAATTATCTAAATTTTAAAATCAATTTTGGTAGGTGAAACGAGAAAATAAAGACTCGTTTGTTTTCAAACGATTCAATGGAAGATGATCAAATCTATGACCAAGTTTTTCATTGCCTAATAAATTTTCTACCCACAATATCTTAGATACACATTTTCAACATACATGCTTTAAAACAATTACAGTTAAAAAAAAAAAATTGATAATTTAGGATGATGGCTTGTTTTATAAAATTACGTCGATTTAATCAAAACACAAAATCTACTTTAAAGCCCTAATTCCGCAATCTACATTAAAAATATATTGCAAATAAAATTTAAAGATTAGAATTGTTACTGTACAAAAGAAATAATCATCCATTCATTGAACATTTTTCATATAGTAAGTAAATTATTTCAAAAATAAAAATTTTACATAAGAAAGCAGGTAAAAATAATAATAATAGTAATATCAAACAAAAAAATATCAGAATACCTTTGATAAATTGATAAAGACAAGTGAACTTTGATAAATTAATAAAGAAAAAAAAAACAATTATTTCTGGTAATGATCATTTCATAAGAAAAAATACTTTTTTCGGGTTAACTTAATCAATGAAAATTATGAAAAAGCAATGTAATGCTAAAAAAAAATTAACACAGCTATAATTACTATGTATGTACGAGACTTAAGTGAATAAATAATACTGCAATTTACTGCGGAGCAATCTCCTACTGCTTTTCCTTCTCCAAGTACAATAGTACTTTTATTTGCAGCTTCCATGCTGGCACTAGCATCACGTCACCTCTGAAAATAATTTTCATTAAACGTATTAGTTATTTCAAACAAATTCAAGCCACTTTTTTCAACATAATGAGGTAAATTGGGATAATAATCATGTTTTGATACATTAAATGAAATATAAACACAAATTTTTCAAATTCAAATCACCTATTTTAAGTTCCGTGCTTAGACAAATAAAGGCATCTTCAATATTAGTATTCTCTTTAGCTGAAACTTCAAAGGAACACAGCAATTCCGGTATGAATTCACACATAGCCTCTGCTTCTGCAAATTATACTTCTCTTAAATGCTCTAGGTCTGATTTATTACCTGAAATTATAACACCAAACATAATACTATTCATTCAATTACGTAATAATAAGTTATTACCATACTTAATTTTATTTCTTGGAGTCTTTAAAACATACCTACTGCACCTAGTAGTACACTAGTTGCGGCAGATCACTTAACTTCCTCAATCCATCTTTCTAGGCTCAAATATGAAGATCTCTTTAGTAATATCATAAAATACAAGACGAAAATAAATGTTGTAGCATTGTTCCTAACTCCATTGGCAGATCTGTAACAATACTGGGTAATGGTTCGGAACCTTTCCTGTGAGCAGTATCCCAGATTTGAAGCTACAAAAAGTAGGGGAAAAAAAATGTTAATTTTCTAACATTACACTCAAATAAGCAAAGCAATTAATCTAATCATCAAATCGTACCATAACTTTTTTCCCATTGACTATAGCATTCTTCATGAAAAAATCAAAAATCTACACCGATTGAATTTTCATACCTTTTAACGAATTCTCTCGTTTTAAATCTTTGAACAACTCAGGTTTTCCATGCTCCACAGTCACCAATCAACACGATTTTGACAAGAAAATCACAGTAGTCATCTCCGAACATGATGCCAGTCAAAAGATTTCAGCATAAGTACTGAAACCAACGTAAAATATTTGCTTTTTTTTATGACACTGAATTCATATATCACTATGTTTACAAACATCTAGGGTAGCCAATGTCTAGTTTCATCTCTTACACGATCGAAAATGGTGGAAGTCAAAATCTGCCTCCACGACATTAATCTTTTAAAAAAAAGACCGCGGTAAAAATTATAGTAATTATGGTCAAACCAGGGAATCTGGTGGATCATTTTTATGATTTTGTAAACAGTGAAAGAAATGCAGATAAATTGTTTGAAGCCTTTAATAAATATCGGAATGGTTTAAAAGTAATGAAAATTCGTCAAGAAGCATAGCAGTGGAAGCGTTAAAAATTTTTGGTGTCAAAAATGATGTGAAAATAAAGGACATTAATTACAATTTCTTCGCAGATTATTTAAAAAACAGTGCATTCGATATTTTGAACAAAGATTTAATAAATTTAAATGCTAAGGAATTTAAATCGATAGAAAATATAACAAAGGAGAAACTGCTTTCGAAATTTAATGAGAGTACCAAAATAAAAGAAATTTTAAAATCACTTTTCGACGATGAAGATGATCAGGAAGTTCTTGATGCTTGTTACAGGCTAAATGCCATCTCTCAAGCAGAAGGAAATGATGGAAATATTAACAATTTTCCAGAATCCTGCAAGTTAACCAAAGCTATGCAGATCTTCAGCCTAAGGAAAAATATTTCAAAAATATCTTCCTCCTTCCAGAGGGGAAGACTGTCGGTGCGGTCACCCATCCAAAAGCTGGCCCGCATCAATGCTGCTTAACTTCATTGATAGCAAAACCGCTACATGAACAAGGCACCACTCTGACCCCCATTGAATCAGCCAAGAGCTTCGACGCATTAAATCTAAATTTAAGTGATAAAACTGATTCTAGTAGCGGGACAGAACCTAGTAGCGGAGACGAACCTTTGGTAAAGAAAAAGAAAGTTAGTGTAACTAAGAATGAGCGAAAATGGGATCGACTACTTTTTTTTTTCTTATATAGTTTAGTAGTATTTAAAGTTTTTTTTTTTTTTTCATTTGCAAAAGTCAGGCTTTGATTTGATTATGATTATTTTTTTTTTTTTATGATTTTATGGTTTTTAACAGCGTTTTTTACTTTTTAATTAATCGAGGTGGGATTTCGAATCGTTGTTTTAAATAGGTTTGTTATTTTTAATGTTGTATTACACGCGATGGTTTTTGGCGGGAGATTTAATTGGCCGTATTACGTACGGCCATTAGTCTCTGTTTATCCTTCCCGATATGAAGTGACCCTAAAGTCAAAAGTTTTCCTGAAGGCTAGTGAGATAAGATTAACGTCGGTGTATTTATTTATATAAAAAAAAAACTCATTATGTTCCAATTTTAAAATGAGTGCGTTTACTTTGGCCGATATAAACAGTTTTAGCGAAAAAGAATTTATCGAAATTTTTGGCAATATTGTTGAACATAATAAAAATTGCGCTATTTATTTAAAGGATAAAAGACCATATCGCAATGTCGAGGAATTAATTAACAGTGCTAAAAATTTTTTGGAAGATTTAAATGAACAAGGTACGAATTTCACTGTTTAGATGCTTTTCTAAAAATCAGGATCTCGGGAAAATGTGGAAGTTCAACACTTTAAAAAAGTTGATGTTTATGTCATAGGATAAACAATCCGCACAAACGGACCGACAGAATTTGGCCTTGATCATTTTTTATACTATTTTTTCTTTTTGTTTGATAGAACAGGAAAGCGTTATAAATTCTCATCCCGACTTAGCCGGAAAAATCTACCAGTTAAATTCATTAACAGATGAATCTCAAAAGGAACAAAAATCGGCCGGCTTGGATAAAATAACACTTCAAGAATCTGAAGAACTTAATTCTTTGAACATTCAGTAAGCAACATTTTAATCAATATTTAAATATTAGATCTATTATTAAAACATTAATTTATTATCATACTCTTTTTAGGTACAAAGAAAAGTTTAGGTTTCCTTTCGTCATATGCGCAAAAGAAAATAAATTTGCATCAATATTAAACGGCTTGAAGCAAAGGATGGCAAATTCCAGACATGAAGAAATTAAAATAGCGATTGAAGAAGTTAAAAAAATGATGGCTTATCGTATTTTGGAAATCATAAAAAATTAAAAAACTATTATTTTGTTTTTAGTTTTATATTTTTCTTTAAGTTTTTGAAAAATACACGATGTCTAAGTACACAAAGAAAATATTTACATCGATGAGTCTCATATAAAAGGCTAAAATAACCTATTTATAGAAGTAAAAAGCTTGAAGAATACGAAATATTTTTTTTTTCTTAAAAACAGTCGAAAAAATTTCTTTTCAGTTCAGTACTATTACACTTGATTAAATGATATAAATAATTTTTTAATGAAAAGTCTTTCTTCTTCACATTAATTACATTAGAAGAGGGATTAGAGCAGACACTAAAAATTTTATTTACAATACACTTTACAATATTTTTTTTTATTTAACTAATAAATTAGTGAAAAGGAAAATAGGGAAATGATTACAAAGATTATTTACATAAAAAAAACTTCTGAGATCAGAGACGTCTCACATGCATGCAAAATATGGCAGTTAAAAAAACTTTTGTCGGAAAATAACTTAAAAAAAAAAGTATTGAATATCAGACTTTATAGACGACATACATCAATTTTTTTTTTCTTAAATAAATTTGTCAGTATCATCACAATCGATTCGATCGATGTCGTTGTTTACTTTTTTTCTTTTTCCGTTGAACTGGTTTTTATTTACAGGTATGTAAATCTATTGTGTTGAGACACATTTTGCATTCTACATGACAACACCAATGAAATTTACAGTGACATCTTTCTTTTATGGTTGTTTTTTGAGTGTTGTAGCCTCTGCCACAACAAAGCAAATTACACCCGTCCATGCCCATGGAGGTTCTATTGCAGGCTCTTCCTTGAGTACCTGTATCGACCCGAAAAAAAAAATGTATCACTCAAATTTTTTAATTTTTGTTTGTAAAATATTTATACTTTACCGAGAGCTCCGATGCTAAGATTAGCAACACAATAATTAGGAGATTCATCTATGTACACTAAATCGTTGGCAGTATGCATACTATATTGAGGATCTTTAATTTGGAGTCGACCTCTTCGGTTTACTCTAACTTCGGTGGCTCCATCGTATTTGTCCCTCAGTAGGTCACCTGTTGAAAAAAAAAAAAAAATAATAATTGAAGGCATTTAAGAGCGGTAACGTAATGAAAAGGTATTGAGATCTTACCGATTTCTCTGAACGGGGCCAACTGTTGCCAGCAGGTGATAAGACTGCAGGATCCAGACACTCCGTGACATTTGCAGGTAACTTTAGAGGTTTTAATCACCGCCTGTTAAAGGGAAAGATTAAGGGTTTAAAAAGCTGAAGCGCTAACCAGGTAAAAAATGAGATAGTTAATTGAATACATGGTGCAAAGTGGCGGTGCGACTTTTGTTCGCAGATAAACACAAAAGCCATGTTGTAAATTGGCGCCGCCAACTTGGTCATTAAAACGGCGATTGGAATGCCTCTATCAAAAGTTAAAATCCAATAAAAAATTAATAAAAAAATTTACTCTTTTACACATTATCAAAAATTTAAAAATAACAGTCGAAAATTATTTTACACCTTGGTTAAAATTTTGATCGTCAGAATTTTCACATTAATTTTTTTATTGTATTTTGAATGACTACAAAATATGATTTGGGAAAATTATTAAATATAAAAATAAAGTAATGTATCTACGAAATATTTTTTATAAATGAAGCATAAACCCAAGAACTACAATTAGAATAATAAGGCAATCCAAAAAATTGAATTAAGTTTATCAGATATAATAAAAAATTCTAACCCTTCGCCCGGCTTCGTTGTTATGTAAATTCATAATTCTTCTTCCTTGTTCCTTGGAACCTTTCTTGAAGTTTTTTTCTCTCTCCTTTACATCCACGAATTCTTTAGTGAATCTAAAAAAAAAAAAAAAAAAACAAATAGAATAAGTAAAATAAATGAATACATAAATAACAGCTTATAAGAATAATGATCAGATTATGCTCTTAGGGTATCTAGCCTAACCTAACCTAACCTAACCTAACCTAACCTAACCTAACTTAACCCTGATCAGATTATGCTCTTAGGGTACCTAACCTAACCTAACCTAACCTAACCTAACCTAACTTAACCTAACCTAAGTCTAATATTTAACAGCAACAAAATCAGATTTTAAAAAAATTCAAGAATTTCCTCGGGCCAAAGACAAATCCTGCACTGGTCGACTGAAGCTAGATTCTTCTGTTGTCGGTCGTAGTGATGCCGATATTTTATCGATACAACGGAAGGAAAAGAATCGATTTTTTTTTCGATATTGAGCTTCATATCGATATGCGATTACGATATATATTGAAATGCTAATATATCGTCATATAATTGAAAATTTTATTGGATCAAAGCCGGAAAAATCATTTTTATGCCCTTCTTTCAGTTTTTCGGCTTTTCTGACTGTAAGAAAAAAATTAGTGTGTGACTAAAAAAAGATCTTTTCTGACAAAAATATCGAAGTATCGATATTTCGCATATCGATATGTCTCTCCCCGATGTATCGATACGGCTATATTTTATTTTTCGATTTTCATGGATACCGATTTATGGATACCCCTAAATCCTCCAAATCCTAATATTAGTCCACGAGGCCCCCTTTTTTGATAAAATTTTATCAAAAATCATGAAAATCTAAAATATTTTCCAAAAATTTTCCTTTTTTTCTTAAAATTAATTTTAAAGTAAAAATGAAGATATTTATTTGATTTTTCATAAGATTAATTTAAAGTAAAAATGAAAATTTTATTTCAATTTAAAATTTTTAAGGGTCATCAAGGATTTTTGATAAAATTTTGCTGAAAAATTGATCGAATTTTTGAAATATTCGTTTTTTTTGTTTGGTGTGTAAAACACCTACCGGACAACCGGACACGACAAAACCATCATAATGCGCCCTAAGACGTAATCCTATGTAAAAACGACGTCGGGTGAGCACCCAAAATTTTTGTTTACTTACTTGTACCCATACTCCAAATTGTCCCCACATCCACCCCACAGCCAGTCCCTTTGAAGATCTTTCGGGCGGCCGGATCTACTACAACTGCAGGAACTTAATTGCCCGTCCCGACATGCCCGAGATATAGCATGGGAGATTCCGGCGGATGCAACGGCGTGAGTAAAAGCTGCTTCTCTGCTGCCTGCAAACAAGGAAACAAATAAATAAATAAAAATAAGCTTACGTACCACAATATAAAAATAAAAAAAATAATAAAATCGATGAGTATAAAAGACGGCAAAAGCGGGGGATAAAAATCCATCTCAAAGAAATTGGCGCCTCGGCTCCCCTTTTTTTATATAAAACACATTAACGAGATATCATTTTCGACCGTGTAAATTAGTTCGAATCCGTCTTTCAATTCGTGGATGAGTACTCTCCACCAAAGTCCCTTAAGCATCACGGGTTAAAATATTAATAATGAATCACAGTAAAACGTTTCCATTTAGAAAATGAAAAGCGCCCGGGTTTTCAGAGATTTTATTTTTGAAATGGTGATTTTCTTGACAGATCCTTTCACTCCACCATCAGGGAGCATAAACATCGTTAGGGTGAACCAAAGTTACAAATCGTCTTTTTGTTCTTTAATAAAAAAAAAAAAAAGAGCCCGCGTACGCTTATGTAAATATATCATAAATGCGGGTAAATATTACCGTCCTTTGAAATTTAGCAAATATCGAGTTTACTTTTTACCAAAAAAAAAAAAAAAAAAAATTAGAGCGAAATTTTTCTTTTATTTTTTCGAAATGACTCAACCGTAAATGACGAATGTTTTAATTTTTTTTTCGTAAGCTTTTTTCCCTTTAAAATATATTTTCATAGGGATTCCTTTCGGAAGGGTTACTTTTCAGAAAGAAGGATCGTTTAGGGAAAGGATCAACCGAGCGTAAAAGATTAGAAAATTGATGAATTTATAGCAATTACATGCGTCCTCGAGTTTTCTCTCCGTTTGGACAACTTTTTTTTTTTTTTTTTTTTTTTGTTAAATACCTCTGAAGATGTTCCTTGTCAGGAAATGCTCTTTTAACATTTATCAATCATCGGCAACGCCTGGGTCCGAGGGCAGTAGGTTATCCTTCATCATCATGTCCATCTCCAGCTGCGTTTACAAAATGATGGATATGCAACGCAATACCCAATTAACAACCTCTCCCGAGAAGGTTGCTTTCATTTATTTTCGCCGGTTTTCGAATTTTCCACCCCCGAAAAGAAGCTCGCGGGGAAAATTGGAAGTCTTTAAGACAAAAACCCGGTTTCGGAGGAGATTTTCTCGGTCAAAGCCGTTAAAGATTAAAAGGCCGGTTGCTTAGCTACCAATAGTTTGTAAAAGGGTTTATGTTCTTTGACGATGAAATTGAATGTCTCGCTCTTAAGAGAGTTTAACCGATCTCCCCTTTATACATTACCAAATTAGTTGGGGTGGATGCTGCAATAATATTTCCCAGAAACTTTGTGTAATTGAAAAGCCCGCTATCGCTTCCTCAATAAATAACCCGCTCATAACGTCTTATAGCGCGGGATTCTATAAACGTGAAAATAACTGACAAATCTCTTTCACCGCAACCGGGATCCCTCTTTCCTTTTAAGATATATACCTTTCAGCTTTTAACAGAAAAGACGTCAGAGGTAATGCCGGGTAGGAAGATTTTCTTCCTGAAACTTTCTAAAGCGCCTAGTAAATTCGGGCACGGAGTACGCCAAACTTTTGCACTTAAGACAAGATTTAATATTTTTCGAAACAGTAATAAATTCATTAGCAAAAATATAATTAATCGAGTTCGATTTATACCTAAGCGAGTTCTTACGTGTCCTCCGTTGCTGCTTCCGTTAAGTTGGTTCAGATTTACCTTAATTTTCGTGATTTTGTTCTTCATGCGATTTTCACTTTTTCTTATTATGGTCTAAAACAATAGGTAATCTTCTTTTAGATTTTTTCGATCAAGTTTAGGGTTGGCTCACCGCCATTGTGTGCTTACAAAAATTTTTTTTTTTTTCCATTTTTTTAAACAATTTTTTCAAAACTTTAGGAGCAATTCTTTGCGACCAAAACTAATTGATTATATGTTTTCGACATCGTAGAGTCCGAAAATGGCCATCCATTTTCGATTAGAATCACCCCTAACTGGCCAAACACCTTTTTTGGCCAATTCAGGCCAATTTTGGCCAATCAGAAGCAATTTTTCGGTAAAAAAAATTAAATTTTTAGGTCGATTTTCACCCCTCTGACAATTTTTTTCGAAAATTAAATCATACTAAAATACGTTTTTGACATCGTAGAATCCGAATATAACCACCGCGTTGTGATAAAAATCACCCCTAACTTGCCAAACACCCCTTTTTTCGCCAAAAATAGCAATTTTTCGGTAAAAAATCGAATTTAAAGCCGATTTTTACCAAAGATTTTGTGATTTTGATCAATACGCGGTGGCTATACGATGTCGAAAACGTGTTTGAGCACGATTTAATAACCGAAAAAAATTGTCAGAGGGGCGAAAATCGACTTAAAATTTGATTTTTTACCGACAAAGTGCTACTTTTGGCCAAAAAAAAAGTGTTTGGCCAGTTAGGGGTGGTTCTGATCGAAACAAGATGGTCATTTTCGAATTCTACGATGTCGAAAACATATACCGTAGAATGGGGTGAAGTTGAATGGATGGGGTGAAGTTGAAGGGCCTGAAAAAGTCATTAGCACAATTTTTAGCATTATGACTATGCAGCGGAAAAGTAGAGAACATTTGTAGTTCACTTCATTGCATTTCGAGATAAGCAGGCGATGCTTAATAGCATTTTTTCGGCCCTTCAACTTCACCCCATTCTACGGTAATCA
The DNA here is from genome assembly GCA_037577465.1 of Liposcelis bostrychophila. NCBI lineage: Eukaryota > Metazoa > Arthropoda > Insecta > Psocodea > Liposcelididae > Liposcelis > Liposcelis bostrychophila. The sequence goes on from CM075212.1 coordinate 13,072,474, forward strand.
ATTACTTTTGGCCCCAAAGAATTGCTCCTAAAGTTTTGGAAAAATTTGTTTTAAACAAAATAACAAAAAAAATTTGTTTTTTAAGCGGTAAGTCACCCTTAAACGCGATCGAAAAAATCTAAAAAAAATTACCTTTTGTTTTTAGACCATAAGAAAAGTGAAAATCGCATAAAGAACAAAATTGCAAAAAGCAAGGTAAATTTGAATCTCTCTATAGCGTCCGTGTTCAGATCGTTTGTCTACCTAAGTTCATTTTGGAAAAACCAGTATTTTATTCTAAAAAGGGGAAAAGCTTAAAATTTAACTCAAATGGAATCATCAGAGCCAATTTTTCAGAAAATTTTTCAAACGAAACTTCTTAAAAAGATAACAAAACTGCAATACAGAAAAGTGATAAGAATTTTCTTTTTTCCGTCGAAAATCGTTGGCGGAAAATTTTTGAAAATTTTTGCCTAACAACAGTAAATTGAGAAGGAAATTTTTGGAAAATCCGAAAAAAAATTTAAAAGGAGAAAATAGTTGTAAAGTTTTCAAAAATGTTCAGATTATAGTTCAAAAATTTTCACTCAATTTTTTAATATTAAAAAATTGATTTTTAATACATTTTTAATAAAAATAAAAATGCGCAAAAATTTGAAATTTAAATTTTTGATTTTGGAGAACTTATCAAGTTTTGTTAATTTGAGTACTTACATACGTTGGAAATTCACTTTTTGGCTTTAAAAATGCAATTTTTTAGAAAAAAAAAGAGCCGAAAATAAGGAAAAATGGGGATATATAGGGTAAAAAATGTTTGGCAGCGAAATTATATTTGGGGCATTATTTCTACATATTTTGGGCACACTTTGGCTATTTTCGGATTTTCAAAATTCTCTGCCATTACCCTGTTACAGCCATCAACGTTTTTCTACTATAACCCTGCCTGGGCGGCCAACGGGTCAATATTTTCGAACCTAATATATATTTTTAGGAAGCTACACACGTACCAAATTAAGTATAATTTCGGCCCTAAAAACTTTAAACCTCTGGGCCTGGGCCAAAAAATTTTTTTTCGACTTAAAAAAAAATCCAGGCTTTTTTTTACATATAAATGAATGATTTTTTTGCCCAGAAAGCGAAAATTAAAAACCTGACCTCTAAAATGAGTCAGGACTTGGTATGTTTTGTCACTTTACCACGTTTTTTGCTATATTTCGGCTTTTATCTAAAAAATCAGACTATATATAAAAAAACGGACTTCAAATTCGTGATCTACGGAAAATTTCCGATAAGAAACCGGAAACCACATTTTTTTCGCAAAAAAAAAGTTGTCAAATTTTTTTTTTTTTTTTTTTTTTTTTATTATTTGGCAATTTTCGGAACTTTAAGCTCAAGCCGCCACGATTTCCCGTTGAGTAAAACATTTTTTAAAAAAATCGGGTTTATCAGTACACTAAGGAAAACAACTTTTGGGGGTAAGCGATTTGAAATTCGAAAATTGCCAAAGTAAGGGACACCCTAATAGAGACTATTCTCATCAAAAAGTGATTTCAGCTAGTGGTGTCGAAACCTTTTGATTCTATGGAGTCTCAAACTGTTAGTTATGGAAAAATAAAGTACAATAGCAGTAGCTTGCCGAATCGAATAATTCGGAACCATACATTCCCGGATTTTGATCTATTGCCAATTAACGGGAGGAGGAAAACCAGAGCTTCAGTAATCGAAGCAGCGATAAGTACTCCGACCACGCTTTAGAAAATTCAAAGAGTGCAGTTATCACGATCAATCGAAACCGTAAGTTTTTATATAAAACATATACACAAGGGAAGAAGAGAAGGGAGGAAGTCAAATACACAATCAGCGATTATCCACGCAAACAGCGCGGACGTCGAGGGAACTGATTTATGGTCCTTTGGACTAATGCATCATCGTCAGAACTAATCCATACGAAAAAAAACAATTCTTCTTTATTATAAGGAGTTTTCTAAAAGGGATAAAAATGAAATATGTGTGAACTGGTGTTTTTTTACTCCTATAGTCTTGCTTATTGAATTATATCGAGGTTCTTCCTTCCCGGAAAAAAAAAAAAAAAAAAATTATCCTTCTTTTTCCCTATCGGAAATACCTTTCAGCCTTGTGAAATATTACAGCTTTCCTTTTGCCTCCTCCTCCGTTTAATTTGTTTATAAAATATTATTTTTAACCGCTTTTAGATTTCCCTTAGCAGCTACAAATATTCTTGAACAACCCCTCCTTACCTAATCGAATAACGGGGCCGAAGATCGTGGATTCCTCCCCCGTCGAACAATTCCACCTGCGATTTTTAAATTGATGCTGGCATTCCGCCGTTGCGGCTTTCCCTCCTCTTAGCACGGTGTGCATGTGATCTTGGTACAGTTGACATAATTTCGTTTGACCCGACGATAGCCCAGGTATTTGAGAACACACGGGGGACGAGCCAATAAGGTAAGCGACCTGAGGACCGCGAACGACTTCCACCGCTTTCATGACAGGAAGAGTATTTCTGAAAAGAAAAAAAAATGGAATCGGGTCTTAATTCGAGTTTAATGATGACATACTTTATTATTTGGCGTGTTTATGAGTCATACTTTTTTTTTTCCACAATGACAACAATTCGTTTTTTTTTTTTTTTTTTTTTTAATATGTAGAAATCAGAGCGTTATCTTGTTGCGCCGAATAAGTCGGAAAGAATAAATTAATACTTATTCAAAAGTGATCATTCGAAAATAATTAATTCCGACCATTGCTGTATCTAGTATACGATCAGGTTAGAGGACAAAGTTGTGTCATTTGAATGCGAAATAAGTCGTTTCGATTTAATTACGTTTCATTAATTTTTAAGAATAACACACATGAGGAACGAACGAGAAAAAAAAACTGCATCAAAAATGTAGTCGAAGTTAGCAGACGGAGTTACGTATAAAAAGGATTTTATTTTAAAACTTGAAGAGTAAGCGGGAAAAAGGATCAGAGTCCACTGTTTTTTTGATTACGCTTAGATCTCTGATATTTTTTCCCGCTTTCTCTTCACTTGAAAATGGGCCGATAGAACACTGGCGGACTTTGGCGAAACTTAACCTAACTTAACCTAACCTGACAAACAAACCTAACCTAACCTAACATAACAACCAAACAACTTAATCGAACCCAACAACTAAACCTAACCTAACCTAACCTAACAACCAAACAACTTAATCGAACCCAACAACTAAACCTAACCTAACCTAAGTACCGAACCTAACCTAACCTAAGAACCAAACCTAACCTAACAGAAAATAAGAACCGAACTTAAACTGACAGAACCTAAGAACCAAACCTAAACTCACCTAACATAACAACCAAACCTAAGAACCAAACCTAACCCAATCTAACAACCAAACCTAACCTAACCTAAGAACCGAACCTAACCTAACCTAACCTAACAGAAAATAAGAACCAAACCTAACCTGATCGAACCTAAGAACCAAACCTAACCTGATCGAACCTAAAAAGCAAACCTAAACTCACCTAACATAACAATTAAAATTAACCTAACCTAACATAAAAACCAAACCTAACCCAACCTAAGAACCAAACCTAACCTAATCTAACCTAAAAACCAAACTAAACCTAACCTAACCTAACAACAAAACCCAAGCTAACCTAACCTAACCTAAGAACCAAACCTAACCCAATCTAACAACCAAACCTAACCTAACCTAAGAACCGAACCTAACCTAACCTAACAGAAAATAAGAACCATAAACCTAACCTGATCGAACCTAAAAACCAAACCTAAACTCACCTAACATAACAACCAAACCTAACCTAACAACCAAACAACTTAATCGAACCTAACAACTAAACCTAACCTAACCTAACCTAAGAACCGAACCTAACCTAACCTAACCTAACAGAAAATAAGAACCAAACTAACCTGATCGAACCTAAGAACCAAACCTAACCTGATCGAACCTAAAAAGCAAACCTAAACTCACCTAACATAACAATTAAAATTAACCTAACCTAACATAAAAACCAAACCTAACCCAACCTAAGAACCAAACCTAACCTAATCTAACCTAAAAACCAAACTAAACCTAACCTAACCTAACAACAAAACCTAAGCTAACCTAACCTAACCTAAGAACCAAACCTAACCCAATCTAACAACCAAACCTAACCTAACCTAACCTAAGAACCGAACCTAACCTAACCTAACAGAAAATAAGAACCAAACCTAACCTGATCGAACCTAAAAACCAAACCTAAACTCACCTAACATAACAACCAAACCTAACCTAATCTAACTCAACAACCAAAATTAACCTAACCTAGCATAAAAACCAAACCTAACCTAACCTAACTCAACAACCAAAATTAACCTAACCTAGCATAAAAACCAAACCTAATCTAACCTAATCTTACCTAAAAACCAAACTAAACCTAACCTAACCTAAGAACCAAACTAAACCTAACCTAATCTAACCTAAAAACCAAACCTAACCTAACCTAACGTCTCTACCAATTCATATACCAAAAACGATCAGCGCTGTTTTCGATCGCTTTTGATCGTAATTGATCATTTTTGGTTTCTTTGGTCGTTTTTGATTTAAAAGGGATCACGCTAGATCAAAAACGATCAAAAACAGCGATGATCGTTTTTGGTACATGAATTTGTAGGGCTAGGCTTATAGCTCACTGCTTCCACATCCCTCTCCTATAAAATCTGCAATAAACAAAATACCAGTTTTTTTTGAAAATGGATGCTGGGGACGCAAGTTGTGAACCTATTTTATACAAAAAAACTGACCCTTTCTTCCCATAAATTCCTGACCTGCCTTAGCAGTGGAATGCAGCTGAACCAATACTGGGATTTCAAGATGAAGTTATAACACTGCAAATCTCTTGTGTTTGATTAATATATAACAATTAAAAAAACAGCCTAGAAGGGGGGAAGGGAAGAGCTAATTTTTCCCAGGAGAGCTCCAGAGGATTTTAATGTAACACGAAATCACACACCAATCTCGTTCTGGCAGGCCTATAAGGATCTAACTGTATGGTGCAGTTTTTCGAGAGGGCTCCAAATTATTTTTTAATATGCGAAAAATGCATGCATTTTTCAAATTACTATGTGTCGAAAACAGAAAAATAACATATTTCGTTTGAATGAAAAATTATAGTTTTAAAAAATCATTGATTTAAGTGCCTCGTTAGGAACGTACCGTACCGAGAGATTATTTTTTTTTTTGGACTTTTTCACGTTTTTTTATCTTAATACTTGCATAAGTACTGAGGAGATTTTCAATCTGTCTTCACAAACATGGAGAGAGATCCTTCAGCTTTCAAATGATAGCCTTTTTTAATCGTTGGTTATACTTTTTCTAATTCAATCTACGACTCAATTTTCCGAACTTCTTTGAAATAAAATGGCTGATAAACATGGCGTTTATGAAGCTTTTTACAAATTTTTCTTTTGTTAATTCTTGTTTTTCTGCTCTCAGGAAAATCCCTTTAAAAAAATTTTTTTTGGGTAGTTAAAATATGATGTAGGGAAATTGCCGAACGTGTTTGATCCTGACTACGGCTTTCAAATATGGTTTGAGGAACTTTAGTATTCCAAACTTTGATTTTTTTTCCTGTTTCGCACCATTTTTAAAGTCGAATATTTTCATTAATGAAGCTAATTTAAAGGGCCATTTTACTAAATAATATTCAAGAAGTTTCACTTTAAGAATTGCAATGCATATTTGAGCTTTTTTTTGTTCCATATTCTAGAATTTAAGGGAAAATCAAAGTGTCCAAAGTTACCCGGTCGAGTGGAAAGTAACCCCATGATACGGTAACTAATAAAGGCATCCGAGACAGATCCAAAAATCCTGAAATCGAGTCCTTAATGCTGACACCGATCAGTTTAAATGGTTTCCGTCTGACTGATAATATCTACGTCAATTGGAGGAAAATACCGTAATATGCTAAGAATATGCATCATAGGCTTTAGTACATATATTTATGCAAAAAAAAAAAAAAATTCACAGATACCTTTATACAAAAAACAGGAAGTGCTTTTTGAAGATTTAACAATCTGCAACATTACGGAAAATAAAAATGCGAATAAACTTCCGATATTTTCAACAAAATTAGGATGCCGGATTTTTCCAATATTTAATTTAATATAATAATTCATATAGCACAAATCAACAGCCATTGTCATTAAAAATTAATAATAAATTTTGAAATTTTAATTTCCATTCGAATTTACTAAACGTTAACGAATTCCGGCTTTTTATTATAATTTTTAAATTTTTTACAAAAATCGTCTCCCCAAAACTAGTCAATTTCTTATTAAAAAAAACTTATAATTATTAATTAAATTTTTTTTTCTTAACGATAACTGCAAAATGTTCCCTCAGGACAAGTGCATCATATCGTCCCTTTTGTAAAATTACCCAGAGAAATTAATTGCTATTAAATAAAAATTAGCGGCTCTTATTAACGGTTAATTCATTCCATAATAAAATTTCCGACAAAGATAAGAATTTTCCCCCCTTTAACCGGGAGATAAAAAAAATAAATCAAAGACATATTTTTTTTTTATTTATACATCTGTAACTACGACAAGAAGAATGAAAGAAAGACTCGGAATAACAAACAAGTGATTAACTTGAACTATGTAAATAAGAATCATGATTTAGTGTATCACTTTAATTTTTCCGCATAATTTTTTTTTTTTTTTTTAAGGTCGATCGGCTAAAACGTGCTTGTATATTTTTTTTTCTCCCCGTTGATTCCTCCCGTTAATAAACGATAATTGCAAAATTAAACTGCTTGAAGAGTATCAAAATAAGTAACCGATACGAAAAAATTATAAAAAAATTTAGCACATGATCTTTTGATTTATTACGATGAAGGAAAAAAGATTTACAAGGTGCAACAATCGCGTAAGAGAACCTGTTTTAAAGGGACCTTAAACGTTTTAAATTTTTCGCGATGAAAGGATTCGATAACGATTTACATGTGTTGTCAACTGTTTCATGTGAATCACTTTTGTTATGTTGTAGGTAATATTCCGATGCAACAGCGATTTGCATTTTAGTTTGCATTAAACTTTTGAAAGGAGGTAAGTGACGAGAATAAGGAAAAAACGTTTTTAAAAAATATCAAATATTCGGAAAATTTGGAAAGGTAAATTAAATTAACAGAATCTCAAAAAAATGGACAAAAAGCCACAAAATATTTTAAAATGTTAAACAGAATTTTTAAAAGCAGAAAAACAAAAATCTACATTTTTTTTTATTTTTATTCTTTTTTGTCTTCAGCATCAATCACTTTAATAGATAATTATATCTCTTTTTAATTGCTATTCTTATTGCTTTTTGAGAGGTTCATAAAATTTCGAGGAGTTATGCAACTTCTCTCTCTGTGACATACGAGACAATTATACCTTTCGCAACGGGAAATAAAGAAAATAAATACTACACATGAATGAATCAGTACTGACAACAGCATGTGATGTATAACGTCTGTGTTTAAGTGTAATGTTAAAATTAGTAACAAAGTTTAGGAAAATATTCGTGGTAAAAAAAAAAAAAAAAACCGTATAACCTTAGAATGGGACCAGATTTATAGGATTTGTAATAAAACAAATTTAATTTTTTGGAAAAATAAACAAGTCGTAATATTTCGCTTATGAAAACAATGGAAGGTTTTTTTTTTTTTTTTTTTTCCAGTGCTGTAATTTTTTTTTTGTCCATCCTGTATATGAAATCTTGCACATGCTCTTCGATTAATTTTAACTTTCCCGCAGGACGAGAAAATCCGGTTTCAGGATCTTAGAAAAATAATGCTGTGCCTATTTATTTTCTGAAATCTTTACGGAATGTGATTTAAAACATAGCTCTCCTTTTTAATTTTCATTAGGGTGTCCTTTATTTTACAAATTTTCGAATTTTAAGTCGCACCATGTGGAATTCCGTTCTCTATGGCGCCCCTATACACCCAAATTTTTTTTGATATTTTACTCGCCGGGAAATCGTGCCGACTTAGGGTTACCCATACCAGACAGCCGACATACGTATATTCTACCGTATACTTATAAAAACGTCGAATAATATACGCAGATTTTAAGACTTTTTATGCGCATATTACACGAATATTTTCTACCTATTAACTTTTTTTGGTACATTTTATGTCGATTTTTGGGCTCGATGTCGCTGGCTCCACCCAGTGAGCTTTCGAAAAATCTAATGCTGTAGGTTTTTCGTACCCATTACGTACCAAAACCTACCGCAAAAAAAATTTTTTGTACCGTCGAGCTTTTCGAGCTTTTCCAAATCATCGGTGGTGGACCCAGGGACACGCAGTTCCACCCACTTTTCCCTACCGCGTATCGAATGAAAGCACTAACAGCACCCTTATTTCGTACAAAACCTACCGTAAAAAAAAAATTTTGTACCCCCCCGGTTTGTCTTATATCAGAGCTTTTAGCGGGTGGAACTGGGGACATGATTTTAAAAAAGGCGATTTTCCCGAATTTCCCGAATAAACGAGGAAGGAAAGCAGTAGTCCCGGAAGAAAAGGTCCTGGAAATCTTTTCGAAAGAAGCGGAGAAAATTAGAAATATCAGCAGCAAAAAGGACCCTATTTTAATTGAGTTATCGAATCGCGTTAAAGAAGAAGCAAATTATGTGGCCAGTAAGGACACAATCTACCTTTGGATAAACCGACGGCTTTACGGTATAGACAAACTTTTCCCAAAAAATGACGAACAGCTCATGAATTTATCACAGGATATGGATGCTTCTTTTTCATCCAAGTCAAGCGAAACAACAGTAGATTCAAATTTATCCAGTTCGTCTGCGTCTGTCGACGCAGAGGATGTACAAATTGATGGAGAGGGGTTGTCGGAGAGGAGTTTCACAGTCCAATTAAACAGCTACGAATGGGCTGACATGGCTCCAGAGATTGTATACCATAGAAGAACTGAAAAAAATCGCCGAATAAATGGAAGGAGGAAAGTTGTGGCTCTAAAAAGAAAATCTTGGACCACCGTCGTCCAAAAAAAATTTTTCGAGGTCTCCAGATTACAATGCTGCATCAAATTCACCAAAGGCAGAGTACACATGGAATCTGAACCAGTCATAAAAATCAGAGGGCATTGTAAATCTTGCAACTCTGTGCTCACTGGGACGATAGATAATCCACAAGAGAAAGAAAATGGTTACGTCGTAATGAAAATGAAACTTCGTGGCAATTTTGAAACTCCCCATCCTGCAGCAAAAAGGCGAATGACAGTAGAGGAAAGAAAAAAAATTGGAAGTCATCTCTTAGAAACGGGGAAAAATGCGGCTTCTTATAGCAAGCTTTTGGCATCGGATCTGCTGACTGAAGGGGAAAAAGAACCTCCTCACATGCCATCTTTTAATGCTACCGTGGAATCTAATTTTAATGATTTAAAGAACAGATCTTTTGGTCCTATCAAACTACCTGCTCGAGTGGATGAGTTTGTCCTACATCATATTAAATACATTGATGGATGTTTAAAATTAAAGAAAGAACAACCATTACAGAACGCATTCTCGGAATCTACGGACATGCCGCTTATTGAGAAGACCAATTCGTTTTTAAATGATCAATCCCTTCAGGATACAAGATTGGACTCCATTATCACTTCAGGACATTCAACATCTGAAAGTGAATCGCACCTCAGCACAAAATTGAAATCAAAAACGACCATCTCTCCACTAAAATGCAAGTCGGATGATCAAACAATAAAAATGTCAGCCAATGATTCCAAAAAAGATTTCTGTAAACCTCCAAAGTCTCAGCCTCCAAAAAAACGATTTTTAGAAGACATAGTGGAGGAAGAAATAAATAGCGTAAATCAAGAGGTAGAAAATGCATTACAACATGAGTCAAGATTCGAGGAAAATTGGAGGGGACAAAACATTAATCCTGTGGAAAAGCGGAAAAGAACCAGTTATCTCGAACCCAACCCTGAACTTGCTGTCACTGATCTTTCAAACAATAGTAAGGCTGTGCCGATTCGGATATTAAAAAATGGAGATCGCCAGGAAACTGGAAAAAGACCGTTTTTAATTGACGGCAAGTCAACAGTGACCACAAATACTTGTGCATTTGACAGCATAGTCCATAGCTTTGCTATTTTCTACGTAGACAGCCCCATTGTCAAAGAAGAAATAACTTCACAGAAAGAAGCTTTTCATCTTTATTCTCTGGTATACGATCTTCTTAACTCAACAAGGTTGCAAAAAATTTACAAGGATCGAGCGTTATTTTTAAAGGAAATTTTTCCTCCACGGGCATCCGCTCGTAAAAACTTATATTTCATCAATTGCGAGGTCACCATCACGCATATGCTAACAGAAGTTTTTAAAGCTAACTCGCCACTTATCGAACAAAGACAGTGTAGTAACAGTTATTGCTCCTTGCAGCCAATTAATAGAGTCTTATTGACGATTGAATTATCCCCCCGTGAATTGCTTGATATTGGCACAAAAGTAAGCAATGCATTGCACGAAAAATATAAGGAATGTCATGAACCAGGCTGCTCAGGATTTACGAGATTATTTTACGAAATTGGTAATTACATTTTCATTGATCCTCTGGATAAAGCAAATAGTGATATGGACTGCATGATTCAAACTAGACTAAACGATATACAAAAAACATTTACTGTAAATTCAAAAACTTTTCATTTTCGAGCTGCAATAGGTTTCAACCGAATCGGTGATGGCCATTTCGTTACTTATGGATACCGCCTTTTCAATCACTATGAATTATACGATGATCTGCAAGCGAAGCCTATACCATGTAGAGGTAGTACGGAAATAGTTGCTTGTTGTTTAATTTATACATTGTAGGCCTTTTTTTATGAAAAAACAATTCGCATATAATGGATAATAATATTATTGACAACAAAAATGGACATTGTTGTCATGCATTTAATACATTGTTGTCATGCATTTAATACAATTATAGGTGACAAGATGTCAAAATTGTTATGTATTATAAATGTATTATTGCATATATCATATTAAATGCATGTATAATATAATAATAATAATAATGTATAATAAAATAATACGTAACAATACAGTAATATAAATGTATGTAATTAACTATATGTATACAGTGTATTGTAATATGTATTATTCAGCATATAAAAATTATTATTATTATTATTATAAATGTTCCGGGGTGTAAAAATTTTAATCATATCCAGGGTGACGCTAAACATAAGATCGCCGATCTTGTTTAAAGTTTTTATGTTTTTTGCAATCGTATTTTATCTTCTGTTGTTTCTTAGACATTTAACATAACGATTTCCATCATTCTTTGATTTTAATAACAATGATGTTATAATTACGTATAATACATGATGTTATAATTTTATCACTTTTGGTATATTAATAGAGGTAATACCTAGAACTTCCAGTGATATCCTAAACTTTAAAAAAAAGAAGGAAAAATTTGATTATTAGAAGAAAATTACCCTTTTCCGGGTTTGGGGGGGGGGGGGGGGGGGGGGAGATTACAAAATTTTTTTTTACGGTAGGTTTTGGTACGAAATGGGGACATTCCATAGAGAAAAAGAAAATTCGGAAAATCGCATTTTTTAAAATCATGTCCCCAGTTCCACCACTAATTCTTGTATTTTGCTTAATTCTGAAAATTGAAATAACCGGGAAACCCGGGGGGTACAAAATTTTTTTTTTACGGTAGGTTTTGGTACGAAATGAGGACATTCCATAGAGAAAAAGAAAATTCGGGAAAATCGCCTTTTTTAAAATCATGTCCCCAGTTCCACCCGCTAAAAGCTCTGATATAAGACAAACCGGGGGGGTACAAAATTTTTTTTTTACGGTAGGTTTTGTACGAAATAAGGGTGCTGTTAGTGCTTTCATTCGATACGCGGTAGGGAAAAGTGGGTGGAACTGCGTGTCCCTGGGTCCACCACCGATGATTTGGAAAAGCTCGAAAAGCTCGACGGTACAAAAAATTTTTTTTGCGGTAGGTTTTGGTACGTAATGGGTACGAAAAACCTACAGCATTAGATTTTTCGAAAGCTCACTGGGTGGAGCCAGCGACATCGGGCCCGATTTTTGGGAATTTTATCCATGCCCCATTAGCGGACCTAGAAACGTTTTCCTGGAAGTGGAGGGCCCTTATTTTCGAAAAAAAACTTGAACCGCAAATTTTTTTTCCATTTTTTTCTCATATTTTTCTCGGTTTTGAGTAAAAAGGAGTGTGCAACCTTCCGTTCTTAAAATGCACCCGTAAAAATGGATTCGGTATTATTGCCGTAGAAAATGTCTTAAAATATACGTAGAATAAACTAAATAATTATACGTATAATCTACCGAACCTAAACGTATATTTACGATCTTTATAATAAAGATCGGAAAATTCCCCCAAGAACAAAAATATCAATATTTTTTTTTTTTGTGGAAAAACCGACATATTTTATCGGACATTTTGAGTAGATCCCGAATCTGAAGTCCGTTTTTAAATATCTTCTCTGGCTTTTGAGCTGGAAGCCAAAGTATGATGAAAGAAGGCCGTAAAGGGACGACAAAACATAATAAGCCTTCAGTTTTAAATAACATTTTGATTTCCACCTCAAAAATCGGGGCAGATATTAAAAAACGGACATCGGATTCGTGATCTACGCAAAATTCCTGACTGAAAAAATGACTGTTTTTTACCAAAAAAAAAGTATTAATTTTTTTGTTTTTATGGGAATTTTTCGATCTTTTAAGCTCCAGTTGGCACAATTTCCCGGCGAGTAAAAAATCTGAAAAAAATTAGATTGCATATGGGTGACATAGAGAACGGGATCCGCCGACGAATTTACGACTTTAAATTCGAAAATTTGTAAAATAAGGTACACCCCAGTGTAAATACGACAGATCCCTTTTTAACGATTTTTGGAGACGCTTCCCTTTTTCAACAAAAATGCTTATGCAATTTCTCAGGGCTGCTATTCCGATTCCGATTCCGCAGAATCTTGAATATTTATGAGTAAGATTCCGATCCCAATTCCGAAAGTTGGAAAAAAAAATTCAGATTCCGAATTTGATTCCCATTTACACCAAAATTGATTAACTGTAAACTGTTTTTTCGTGCTTTTTAAGTCAATCTGAATCGAAAATCGTTTGGATGCCGATTCCGATTTCTTCAATAAAAGCATGGGATTCCAATTCCGATTCCAATTACTTTTGAAATAGCAGATTCCGATTTCGATTCCAATTCCGAATAAAAAATTATAATCGAAATTGCATCCCTGCAATTTGTGAAAACAAATACATTTACATTAATTCACAACGAACATCATTTGTGGAACAATCTTATTCCTGATTCATCATATTAATCTATTAAACGATTAAACTCATGATTATCAGTTTATTAAAATTAAATTATATATTCTCGTAAACGTCCAATTGTAATTCATTTTTTGTTCATAAAATAATCATTTCACAGGGGGATCCCGATCCGAAAATCCGCAGTAAAAATCGCCGTTCTCCAAATAAAAAAAATATTTTTGTTCAAGATTCATAAAATCATGATTTATGAAGTATCTCTTTATTTTTTAACGCCCTTCTTCGTATTTAAACCAAAGCAATAATCTCCGCAGTGTCGAAGACATCTTTTTTAAAAATTTTTTATTATGATTTCACTGATCGAGCCGATGAAGGAATTAAAAAAAGAAAAAAAAAACTTTACGGTGGATAGTAATCTCTCGTGTGTACCTACAAGGCGTCAAACTGGCCAGTTCGTTCATAACTTAAATCAACATTCGAATGAATATTAAAAAAAAAAAAAAAAAAAAACGCCGCCTTAAATATTTCTTTTTTCTCCTACCGAAGAAGCTAATATTTATATTCAATTGCAGAAACATTAAATTATCTTTCTGTTCTTCTTTTTTTTTTTTTTTTTATATAACTTTATCTGATCGATAAACCATATTTCGCCATTAGAAAAATTATTAGTTTTATACCCCAGGAAAGGAAAATCCAAATATGGTACTTACACAAGATCTAGTTTAATCATAAATGAAAATCAGTTTCGATTATATACCTTTTTTTTTTTTAATTTTTTAATAAAATTAATCACTTAATTTTTCTTTTTAATTTTTTAACAGGTCTAATCGAACTAAGAAAAATGTTTTCGCTCGGAATTGCTTTCATATTAATCATCGGATCGGTTCAATGCCAGTACTTAAACAATCCGCCATATCCGGCTAGACCAGCTTACGGCTGGAACGTGGCGAATCTGACGAATCCGGGATATCCGACTTATCAACAGCCTCAAATTCACCGCACGCAACAGTATCACCCACCGCCCGCAAGAGTAAATGCAACTAATGCAACCAATGTGAATTCAGCGGTGAGCTTCACCGCAGGAACCAAAGGTTATGGAGATCAGTTATTGTTGCAAACGAACGTTTATAAAAGGGTAAGCGAAAACGCTAAAAAATTTCTTCTACGAGTTTTGGCAAAATCCTTAAGAGGAAGCTTTAGTTAGCAACGGAAGGAACGGCTGTTTTGTTAAACCCTCGAACGAACTCTTTGACTTATTCTTGCGTACTTGGTACAAGTTACAACTTGTTACAACTTGTTCCAAGTGAGGACGACCCTGGAAAACGAAATAAAAGTTTTTCGACCACAAGTTTTGTTTATAATTATTTTACGGTTAAACATAAAGGTTACATTTCAGACAAGTTTAAGCTTGCACTAAAACTGTCCTTATTTTTGAAATTAACAGAAAATTTCCGATGGGAAATACAATCTTTTCGAACCAAAATACGGCTCAAATTTTTTCGGCCCTTATGAGACTTTGAAAAACGTTTAGGCTTCTGGGGGCCTTTTTGGGGCCTTTTGGGGGCAGCAGGAATCGGCCCCCAAAAAATCTGAAAAAGAAAATTAGCACCAAGTTTAAAATAAATTATCTACCACTGGCACCAGCTTCGGCACCGACCAGAGTTTTTATCTGGCCACGGCTGGTATCGGTGCCGGCACCGGCACCAGCTTCGGGCTCCTAATTTGAATGAAGCAACGAAATTTTTATTCGAAATTTCAGGGAACGATACAAATTAAAAAAACAAACCAGCCTCGTAGCCAGGGGGGGCATAGGGTGGCTCAGCCCCCCTATGGAAAAGCTTGAGCCCCCCTGTAAATTTGACTTGGCCCATGTATTTTCCCTATCTTCCATGTTATATGGGGCCATTTGGAGCCCCCCTTTGAATGTCGTGTGCCCCCCTTTGTTCCTCAGGCTGGCTACGGGCCTGAAACAAACTAACTTCGCCTCGTTTTTCTCTTTTTAAATTTTAACTTTCCTTTTGTTCCAGCCTACTGTATTCAGAAGCACACTCTCCAAAACCGTGGAACTTAGACGAAACAGAACCGGCTTCCCAAAAAACATCACATACATCGAAGTAATTAACCACGCCAGAGACGGAAGCGTGCCTAACGTTAAAATCACCAGCGGAGGAATCGGAAAAAATAACATCGAACTTACACTGAAATCCTATGACAGGCCAATTAACGCCACTGTTTTATTTTACGGAAAACCCCGCTAAATACGTACATTTATCTCGCACTCGGTTATCAGGAACAATAAATATTGAATAATGCATTTTTAAAGAATGTAAATTTTATACAAAAAACATTTTTTTTCGCTTCTTTTAGATAATTAAAAAGTAATGGCCGAAACGAAAAAAAAAAAAAAAAAAACATTTATAAGCTTTGATTTTCGATTCCTTAATCGATTTTTAATATACGATCGTGTTTAACATAAATTTTCATTTTTTTTTTCTTCTCGATTTTTATGCCTCGTAAGAACGTTTTTATTCATCCCTCCCGGAGTTTTTTTAAAGTTGGGAATAAGGTCACTCGGAGTGAAAGAAAAATAAAAAAAAATCTGGACTCAATACCCGATATTCAACGGCCCAGTCTTTCTAATTAGTTATTAGCTACGGTTGCTCTTAAATTAAATTTTATCTGGAGTTTTCATTTACAAACGACCTGGAGCCACGAAGAGAACTCTGTTTCTGCGGCTGACCTAGGTCCGGTATTGAAGAAAAAAAAAAAAACTCAGAAAAAAGATTTTTAAAAAATACTTCCGTGATTTATAACGAGGAGACTCATGTTTCGAGAAAATAAAATAAAAAAAAAGTAATAATAAATTTATCATCGGCTTTAGGTTCCATCAGGGGCAGACTGGTGAAAAGGGCCTAAAAAATTTACAAAGGAGAATAATTAAAAAACTTCTATTAAGAAAAGAAATTCAGCCAACTTATTTTTATTACAATAAAAAAATAAATAAATAAATAAAAAAAAAAAAAAAAAAAACAAGGAAAGAAAAGTGGTCTTAGACTAATCAATGACGGATCCAAGGATCTGGGAAAAGATTTCCCTTTCCGAAATAAAAAGATCTGCCCTAGATAGAATTTGAATTTTTGGGCACATTTTAGGCCATCTACCTTTCCAAAAAAAGTAGCTAGATCCGCCAGTGACACTTTATGATCGCAAGGCCTAGATAGAAAATTGAGTGAGTCTGTCATTCTTCCTTACAGTCATGCAGTAGTGCAAAAAAAAAAAATTTCGAAAAATTCATGGACAGATTTTTTTATCTAATGAGGATTTCTACTGTAAACTAAATACGAAAAAAAGGGCAGTCGGCTATTATTTTCATAAAATGGCGACCGGCTCCCGATTGGTTAATAAATGACTGGGGTTTTTTAACACTTCTTACTGGTCCAAGGGGTATTAAAAATCAAAAATCTGACTTGATATTCGAAATCAAGGTTCCAAATTACCCCTTAGGAGATGAAAAAAGTCCATCTCCCAAAAATCGGTCAGAATGGCAAAAAATGTGGGTGTTCACCCATTTTACGGGAAAGGGAAAATTTTTTACTGGCTCAAGGGGTAATCGAACCTCCCGAATCCAACGATAAGGTCAGTTTTTCGATCTGACGAGACATTGAACCGTTATTCTAGAAAAAAGGATTCGAGGACGATTCCCCGAAATCGAATTCAGGGGCATATCCCGGAATTCGAAATATGGCTCCCCTGCCTCCAGATGCGCTCGGATCGAAAATCTGACTTGGTATTTGGAATCTGCGATGCCGAATACCCTTGTGAGTAGAAAAAAATGGATTTCTTTTAAGTCCCGCAAATTTCCAAAAATTTTACATGCGTCTCCATTAGGGTGGAGCAAAAACAATTTTTTATTTCATTTTAACTTTTAATGGCGCACAAAACACTTCATTTGGCGTCAGAATAACGTATTTATGGTCTCAGCCCGATCGGACAATATTTTGAGGTTCCTTAATGCACTTACATGCTAAAAACCGAAATTTTGGACATTTTCCGTGTCAAAAAATTTTTCCAACATGGAAAATAACCGAAACAGAATTTAAGTCGATGCTTGACCTTCGTAACACATGGTGGGACTATAAAAGGAAAGGTTTCCAATGTGCTGTTTTTTACAGGTTGGTCTAAGTGCTTAAAAAACTTAGTTTTCTGTCTTTGACCGCATGCAATTCTATGGAAATTTTTATATGGAGCTAAAAATCTTAGGGTAACTACCCCTAGGGTTAATTTATCAGATTTAACAAGATTTTTTTGAATCCGAATTTTTCCCGGCAAAATGGCGGCATTAAAACACTGATTTTAAAAGCTAAAATTTGAAAAATTTAAGTTTTCTGATGAATGATTCTGCCAAAGTGCAACTAGAAATTTTTTTTCTGTTTTTTTCACTTTCGGCGATCAAAACAAGTGCGTTTAAATGTTCTTCAAATCATTTTTTTAATGTCTCGAAATATTTGACAAATAACGTAAACTCCAACCCTTCTGCCCCCTAAATATAAAATTCTTAAATAGCCCTGGTGGAAATTTAGGAATGTCGTATCGATATTGAAAAGTAACGCTTGTCGACCTCGGATCGCCATCGGGCCAATCTTGGCCAAGATCGATCCGATCTCCAATAACGGCCAATATTGAAAATATGTTAAATTCTCATTTGACCGATATTGAAAAGCGTTAACTTTCTGAATGGACGTCCAAGGTTGGATCGATGCTGCATCGACATTGATCATCTCAAAATTTCCACCAGGGAGTTATAAAATTTTATGCCTCAGAGTTAGAAATTTAAAAATATGAAAATTAAAGATGGTCGTTTGCGTTTGTTATGGATAAACACTTTTTAGACTCCGTCATCTAACTCTGAGGTACAGAATTTTATAACTGAAAATTTTTCAAGGAAAACTTAATAGATACGCAGCAGAGATACTGCACAAATTGGTGAAAACAATGCAGCAGACGGGATAATTTTTCGAAGGAAAATTTGGCAATCCAATCTGCTTTCAACACAACAGAAGGTTAAGAAAAATTCTCGGATAATTCCCCCGGTCAGTCCGACCCTGAATTTCGAATTTTGGATAAATTATGATTAATCACATGATTTTTTTATTAATTAAATGAGTCGTTAATTTTCGATAATGGAAGGTAATTACCAAAAAGAACACGATTGGAAAATGTCGAAATTATACATCAAGTGTCAATTCGGTATAATAATAATTGATATACGAATCTTTAATTTTTTTTTTTTTTTTTCTTTAAAGAAATATTATTATTATCTCAGTTAAATCTGACATGTTTGGGAACAACTTTTTAATCGTCTACTGAAAATTTCAAAACATTCCTTAGTTAATAAACTAAACCTATTATGATTTTTCTGTTCGTTTAATGGTTTTTAATTTTTTACGGGGATGGAGAAGAGGAAAAAAAAATTAAGTCCGATGACATTTTTTCTTAGCTTCAAATCTTTCTTTTTCTTATTTTTCAATTTTTTTTTCTCTTGAACTTAACCTTACTAAAACTAAACTGGATTTTTTTATTGCTGCATTTTACAAGAACAATAAACGTTAATTATTAGATTATCGATAAATTGTATTTAGCAGTTTATTGAATATTTCCAACTGGATGGGAAAAAAGATAACATCTCGAATTTTTTTCTTTTTTTTTTTTTTCACGGAAATCGTTGCAAATTGGTAATGTCACCGATTTTATTGGATAATAAAATCGACATATTTGCATTTTTTTAAGGCAGCGAGAACTAACAGTAAATTGATTATACCCGAAAGCAATGCCAATAAGAATTGCTAATGAGTGATTGATACCTCTCAAAATCGCGCTCACATTTTCAAGTCCTATTAAATTTATCGATGATCTTTTTATTTTTTTAGACCACTTAACAAGAAGTGGACATCTGGTAATTTTTTTTCTAAATAGAAAATTAGTCTTTCGCAGTTATCGAGGATTAAAAACATCAAAACGTGCGAACGCCTCAGGCTCTATTTTTTTTATCGGATAATTACTTTGACTTGTCAAATAATTGTGCCGAGATTTAAAAAAAAAAAAGGAAAAATAGAAAATGTTTGAAGTTTAGTTGTAATCTCGTATGCAAGGCGGGTCGTCATCATGCTTATTCAAACGATTCCCTGCAAGGAAACAAGATGTACAGCTATTTAAATATCTTTTTTTCAAGCCACATATTCGGCATTTTTCTTAAAATAATGTACCTTATAATGTGGAAGTGATTCCAAAAATTTTATGCCCTAATGTCCGAAATATTTTTTCTGCGAACAAAAAAACTTCTGACATTTGGGGCTCACTTTCAAATCGAAATTTTTTTTATTCTTTTAAAAAAAATATATATTCTTTAAAAAATCGACATTTTCCCCATCCGAAATATTTTTTCTGCCGGATATTTAGCCCGACCCCGTTTTCTCTGACATTTAGCCCGAGGAATTAGCTAAATAAAATTTTTTGCCCTGAAAATTTTTCAAAAAAAGCTTCTAAATCTGGGGAATTTTTTATGGAAAATTTTTACGCTTGAGCTAAAACCAATAAAAATATTGAAATAAATAAAATATCTGAGCCAGTAAAAATGTTGAGCTTTTCTTTTTTGTTATAATTTTTTGAGTGAAGAAAATGGAGCCTTTTAAAAATTTTCTTCATGCACGTTGCGTCCGGATAAACCCCAAATGCCTTTTATACACGGCGGAACAATTTTTATGGCGGTGTTTCCTATGTTTACCTTAATAAAATCACACCACAAAAATTGTTCCACCATGTATATTTAGAAGTGATCCCAAAAATATTAAAAGCTGGTAGATATTATGAAATAGTAAAAGCTGAGCAAATGAAATAAAAAAAATTTAAGCACTTTTTAAAATCCCTAAAAAAATCTTATTTGAAATCGGAAGGTATCGATTTTTCGGCAAAAATCCTACTGCAGGGTCAATTTGAGGAGTCCAAAATAAATGCTATATACTTTGATTTTCCATGATAAGCAATTAAACATATGTTTTTTTGCTTTCTAATTTGATGTTCTGGCTCTGAGGTATGTATGAATTTACGGTCAATATATTACCCATTTCAGCTCGACTCCCATAATCACAGTAAAAATAAATAAATAAATAAATAAATAAATAGATGAATACTTTCAAAAAAATATCGGACTGATTCTTTATTTAATTTATCCAACACACCACTACGTTGGGGGTTAAGTCGGCAAATTCTCTATTCTTTATTCTCCTAAAAAAAAGGAATCATTCTATTTAAAAAAAATAGGCTTGATTCCACTTTAACATGCTTAAAAAACATGGTAATAAGATTTCAAAATAATCAGCGTGTAATACCGAGATTAAATCAACGAGCAGCAAAAAAAAAAAAAAAAAAAAAAAATGCTAGGGATCATTAAAACGAGTGAGTCAAAATCTTCCCCGTTTTACCATCCTGCCTCATTTCAACCCCTTCAAATAAAATAATCCCTTGTCCATCTCGTTCAGTAAGCATATCAAAATAAACAATACAGAAACATTAGGCCTACGCTCCTTTGTTTGAACTTTACATATTTCGATTTTCTTTCTATGTAACTTACAGAGAAAAAAAAAATCGTGCTTGGAAATTATTAAAAGAAATTCAGCCCGATCTGAACTAATACGAATCGACTTGCCCCCGGGGATGGTTACACCACATTTCAAATGAATACCATAGATTGCGAAACCATCAAAAACGTACATGAATATGAATACGAATGTGATCTTGATATCAAGAGAAGCACACACAATGCTTTTATTTTATTCTTCTAATCTTGATAACCGAAAAAAAAATCTTTTCCAATTGCGTCCTACGAGTTATTTTTTGAAATGAATAAGAACGGATTATTGTGGACTATCAGACCGAAAATTATTTTAAAATAAAAAAAGAAAAGCGCCCGAGGAGGGAATCACCCAAATGCATTTGCATTCTTATTAATAAGGAGAAAATAAGATTATTTTTGATAATTATCAACTAACTGGATTTAATTATGCTGCATAACAGTGTGAGCTTTGAAGGTCAATGAGTATGAATGTTTGTACATGAAAAAGAAGAGTACGATTTTTTTTAGCTGTTTATGGTTTCTCGTGGCTTCCTGTCACGGCCAAAAAGAAAAACGTTATTTTATTGTGGTTCCATAAGAATGGTGGATTACTGGATAAGTGAATTACTGAGCTAGCTGTTTAGAAAAACCAATTAACTATACGAGTTGGAAATTATGCTTAGTCCATTTATGTTGTTTAAATCCGAACAAAATTTTGGAATCTTAGCAACTTTTGAGCAACTTAGTAGTAGCGGTGGACCATAAAACGAGAAATTACAAGACTCATCTTGCGTTCTTATATCGTTCACATAAAAATTAGCTAATGTAAAAAAGACGAGAAAAGCCAAAAGCGAGAAATATTGTCTAGCTGTCTGCCTTGAAGACAGCACCTAGAACAACAGCTTCAAAACGATAACCTACACAGTAAAAAGTATTATGTAAATATGTTCTAAGAGGTCCACATAAATTTTTTATGTTGTTTCTCCCATAAGGCAAACATAAAACAAAAACAACATAAAAATTATGTGGACCTGCTTATGTTGATTTATGTTGATTTTGACATAAAATTTTTTACTGCGTATCAATATTTACAATTCTGCACCTCAAAGCCAAAATAAAGAATTTGAAACATTTTAAACGGTCGATATTAAAATAAGGTTTTCTGCCGTAGAAAAGGTGACTAGAGAATTCTCGAGAATGTCTAAAAATAAAATCTCAGAGAAACTTTTTTTTTTCTTTTTTTTTTAATTTTCGAGAATCTCGAGCCTTCATCATTTTAATTCCGAGAATAATTACTATAGTTTGCCTATTTTCTAGGTAGCACGTATCGCACATGCATAAACGCTGGTTTAAACGACGGATCCCTGTGACCTAAAACTGTGCTGTGACAATAGGTATTTCATTTCCAACAAAGTTTTTCCGATTTTGCTCCTCCATGGAAAATAGGTTCATTTTATGTTGAATTTTAAAATGATTTTATTGGTATCAACAAAAATACTCTGCACTATAGGGTTTTCGAGGTCGTAGAATACGAATTGCACTATCCTATATTTTTCTGATTAACCCCTGTGATGTCATTAGCGTTTTTATCGAGTCTATATCTGATTTTTCCGCCTGGAATTACGGCTTAATCTTGAATAGGGCTTAATCTCCATGTAAAGCCCTGAAGATCTTTTTCTTGAATTGGTATGGCTCATAGTTATGCTAAAATACCCGTAGAAAACAAATTTCACAATCCCGATTTCTCCGTTCAACCCCTGAGTATGGAGAGGTATAAGTGTGCATATGATTTTTTGGGCCAAAAATGGATTTTTGCGGCAAAAAATGGCAACAACTCCTCACCAGTTCAATGACATTTTTTACTCGGGACACTAATAAATAAGGATTTTTGTGTTTCGCATCGATTTTCAAAATTTCTCACGATCGGAAAAAATTTGAAATTTAAAAAAAAATTAGGGGTAGAATTTTTTGACCGTAAAAAATTTTCGATTCAAAACACAAAAAATTAATAGCCTTATTAATGAGAGTGTCCTGAGTAAAACAGTCATCGAACATGGCCTCTAGATCGAACTGGTGAGTAGTTGTTGCCGTTTTTTTGCCGAAAAAAATTAATTTTTGGCCCATAAAATCAAATTTTTTTTTATACCCCTACTCAGGGGTTGATCAGAGAAAATCGGGATAGTGAAATTCGTGTACTACGACCTCGAAAACCCTACTATGGAAAATTTGGATAATACCAATGCTTTCACTAGTGGGGTGGTATCGATTTAAAGCCCTGCCTAAAATAAATCATACCGGCCGCGCCGCAACCTATATCGACCTTAAGCAACCCCTAAACGGTGAAAAAAAAAATTGTTTTAGAATTCATATCTTAGTTTTAACATAAAATGACCCTATTTTCCATGAAGAAGACTAATCCGAAAAACTTTGTGTGAAACGAATCACTAACCTACAAAATCTCGAGTCTCGAGAAATTCATTTTTTCTAGAATGTCCGGTTTCTCGAGAAATAAACTTCGAGAATCTCAAAAGTTTATGAGGTTTTGGGAAAACCCAGGAAATATTTTAAAAATTAAGGCCTTATTTTTGCTAAAAAGTGCCATTTTTGCATCAAATTCGATTATTTTTATTTCTCAAGATTTCAAAAATCTTGAAAAAACAGAATCCCTATATTTAAAGTAATTATTTTTACGTAAGAAATGTTTATGTGAAAATTAAAAAAAAAAAAAAATTACACTTTTTGTCTCCGAGGTAAAGAATTGGTAATTCATTAATAGCTGGCAAAAATTTGATTCTGGATTTTATGGGCGCAATCCGCAATGCAAAATCTATTTAACCGTTCATCTGGTCTAAGTTCTTATTCTACGATCCATTCAGTCACTATCTTTTCCCGCATTCGTTTTTTTTCTTCATTTTCCTCTCTCACCCCCCCCCCCTCCCCTCCCCTTCCTTTCCTCACCCATTTTTTTTAAATAATTTGACAACACAATAATATGACAACACATTTCTTCCGAAAACCGCTCGAAACCTACCTGGAAGTTAATTCCTTTTCTCAATTTCAGTTCATTTTGTTACTTTTTGTTATTTTTTAAATCGCATCACTAATTTCCATTTTTCACGGTTCTTGTCTACACGGGACGTAAAAATAACCTCATCGTATTTCATTTTATGACTTATGTATTTAAAAAAAAAAAAAACCTAATATAGCCACACAGATTTCTTCATCTTTATTTTTAAAAAAAAGTATGTTCACGCTTGTCAAAAAATTCTTTCGATGGTATTATATGTAGAAAATCTGCTAAACGTAATTTTTTTTTTTTTTTTTAAATCTTTATAAATTTATATTTTACGACCCGAAAAAGGGAACTAGTTAACGCCAATTAGTCTGAATAGAACGTCCACAGCGATAATTGATACGTCTGCTCACCGGGCCTGCGATCGTAAAAAACAAAAAAATGACCAAAAGCGGACGGTCATGTCCTAATGATTTGTTCAAACATAACCTATACCGACTTTCGTAATGCCTTGTTTATCAGATTTTTACGACTATTCTCATTCATGTATCGATGCAAGCGGTTCATCCCAATCCATCCCACAAATTCAAAAAAAAAAAAAAACTTTTATTACCAGGAAACGCTATGCGGAATCGTATTAAAAATTAACTGAAACATTTTACGGTCTTAAATTTAAAGATTCCAAGAATATGAATGATTAAATCAGATTGAAAAAAAAAAAAAGAGCATGATTTATATAAACCATACATTCGCGTTAAGTTATCTTTCAGGTTCTTAAAAAAAAAAAAAAGATTTTTGATGCCAAATTCAGGTACCAAAAAGAGAGAAGAGATTTGAACGTTTCTACCTTTGTATATCAAGGTCCTCCGGTACCGATATCAAATACCTGAATAATACATTAATAATTTAATATTTATCTGATAATTATTTAGTTCCACCCTTGGAGTACATTAATCATAGCAACGTGATTTTCATCGCTGGCCTTAAAAAAAAAAAAAAATTCGAATATATATATTTTTTTAAAACAGCGTTGACGAAGGTACTCGATTTGCCTTTTTTCTTTGTTAATTAATGAGGTTCATTTATTTGCTTAACATAAAAAAATTTATGGCATATAATGAGTCATTATCGAATTCCTTATTGAAGTAACACCGAATTCAGATTTTTTTTTTTTTTTAACTTTCCTCTTTAATGGCACTGCTTTTTTTTTGTTGTTTTGGGACCGTAAAGTCCCTCAAGCGCTCATGCCCTAAAGTGGCAATAAAAGTTTGAGCATTAATAGTTTTAAATCGGAAGAATACTATCATTAAACCCGTGATAATTTAGATAGGCCCGATTGGCGCAAAGTCGTAAAACGTAAAAGCCGTATTAAAAATATGGGGAATCTATAATTACTTATGTGTATAAACGTGATTTTAAATTTACATTGCGGGGTCGAGTATTAATTATGATTTTTTTAGCGGGAAAATGGAAATTTAAAATAATTAAATAAAATTTTTATGGCGAAAATGTGAATTTTTTTGTTGCCTTTTTAGATCTCTAATCAGAGTGATAATTTTGTATTTTGTAAGCGAAAAACAAACACTAATGCATTAAAAAACAGATTATATGCGGTTAAGAGGTCTGCGCCGAGGGAAAGCGAGTAAAAAGGGAATAAAAAGCGCATATTGGCCAAAAAAGACTTCAATCATTCTTACGTATGGGTTTTTCGTCGGTTTTAATGACTAAAAAATTGCTTGTCCATTTTACATTTTTTTCCGCGACATTACTATCACATGTACTCTTTATAATCATACAGAATTATAATATTCTTCGCTGCAATGCTTTAGAAACGTTGACCAATGCGATTAAACTCGGGTTTTATTTAATAAGAGAAATGAGGCATCCAAAAATACTGCCAATTTTTCTCTATCGCCTTAATCAGTCTAAAACTTGGGATATCCAAGGGATCATACAAGTATTACGTAAGCACTTAACAGGGGAGGGGGGCGTATTTCATATTTTACGTAAGATTTGAAATTTTAAAAATTTGCCATTAAAAAATATTTGCTACATTACTCAGTGTAAAAATGGTAGCATTAGTTCATAATTTCATTTTATGATGTCTTTAAATTAATTTTTGATTTTATTTTATTAAGCAACTTTTGATTTTGTTCATTGACTTTTCATATTATTTTATTGATTCATTAACTTATTTAAAAATAAATTTCACTGTTCTTTTTTTGACGCTTAATTCTATTTCAGAAAAAAAAGAAGGAATTCTAACAATATTTTTTTTTAATGAAATAAAGTTAAATTAATAAATAAAAAAAAAAAAACTTAGGTAATGTCAGGGATGGGACGTTGAGCATTTCTTATGCTTGCTTACACCCAGGAGGGGGGGGGGGGGGGTTCAAGATGGGCAAAAAAAAAATGCTTACGTAATACTTGTATGATCCCCAATCTCAGTAAAAAAAGGAGCAAAAAAATTATTTATGGAAGAATTAAATAATAATACAAATTGTAGGGAAAACCATTTTTTTAAGGAGGGGGGGGGGGCGGGAAGAAAACTTTCTCGGCGAAGGAATAATAGTCGAAAAACTATCTAAAAATATGTTTCAAGAAAAACTAGAAAAAAAAAACTTTTCCTACAAGGAGTCTATCAAGAAATTAAAATCGTTTTTCTGGATTTTAAGGTTTTTTAGGGCCCATTTTTTGGAAAATTTAGGTCCAAAAATCATTTGATTTAGACAAAAAAAAGAGTTATTTACGAGGACAAAAACTGACACCGGCTGAACTCTCCACAGCTTACCCGATTTTTTTTTTTTAATCATCTCAAAAATCTTGGAGGGAAGCGAGGATATTTTTTTAAAATCTCAATTAGCGTTTAAGCTGAAATGAATTTTCTACCATTTTTTCGCGTCTTCAAAGGCCTAAGTTTTTTAATCATTTAATTTCGAGCGAGGTCGAAGGTCGGACAATGAACAATTTTCCCTTTCTTGCTCTGAAAAATTCAACGGAAATGTAAAAACATTAAGCCTCTTTGATAGGGAGACAAAGCTTTGTTTGATCATCGAAGTTTATGCCATTTTTAGGTTTTTTACGTTGGTAGAAACCCTGCAAGATTCCAGTAAAAATTGCAGAAAAAATTCTTTCACAAAATGTCGCGGAAATAGTGTTAAAAATTTTTTTCTCAGAATAATTCCAAGCAGGAAGTAGACGTTTGCAAGAACTTATGAACCTTTTGAACTATATTTCTTAAAGTACCCTTATTAGCGATCGGTATTTTGTCCTCCTATTCCCTGACTAAAGTTCTTTTATGCTCTAATAACGTTTTCACTTTCGACCAAAATATATATACAACCTTGTTGATGCAGCAAGAGTTTTTCTTAACTTCCGTAATTTATTCTATGTATCAATATATTGACACAATTTTTCCTGTTCTATTTTAACGAGGAAGTGTGCGAATGTACTGATACTACACGAATTTTTTTTCTATTCAGGTTTAGATTCCCTTTTGTCTATTTTGCAACGTAATTTTTCCCTTCATTCTTCTGATGTTTTCCTCCGCATCTTCCAACATTATCATTATCCTTGTCCATTTTATAGGATCGCCAATTTTCCGTCTTTCGCTCCTTCTGTTACTTTGCTTCCCTCCCTTCAGACCCTCAGTTAAATCCTTAATTCAAATCAAAGCGATGAATTAATCTCCTTTCATGCGAATTTTAAAAAGAAAATTTTTTTAATTTTCTTAAAATGTTAAAACAATCGGATTTCCTCTTTAAACCAAACGACGTTTACGCTAAACCATTTATTTCCCCGACTGACACCTTAGCGGCCACTTGTCTTTATTTCCTCTACCGCCGATCACCCGAATAATTTATTTATTACCCGAAGCCCTGATTCGTTTTCCATGTAGTACACATAAAAACTAAAGTAAATTCATTCTAAAACACACCACATACACGTTAAAAAAATACCAAAAGAAAAACCTTTAACCGAAACAAAACGAAAAAAAAAAAAAAAAAAACACTTAAGACGTCTATTTTAAAATTTATCTATTGTTGCTTAACAATATAAATATTTTTGCATTGCTAAATAAAACATCACAGGGGCACTACCGGTGTTAAATCAATACGTCAACTTTGAACATAAGAATAAATGTTATTCAACACATTCATTTTCAGATTTTATAGATTGGGGTCTGGCAAAACATTAAAAAAAATGAAGACTTGAACGGTAATGTGCCCTTGGAACATTAATCAATAATGCAATTTTAGAATGCCTTTTACTATAGCGAAAAGAAATTTTTATAGCCGCATGTTAATTCCTTTTTTTTTTTTTTTTTTTTTTTTTTTTTTTTTTTTTGTTACCGAAGTAATTAATAACGTGAGGTTTGGCTTATAAAAATTTTCATCCAAATGTTCTTAATCAGAAAAAAAAAAAAAAAATTTCTCCTGTCAATAAAAAGACATTTTTTTTTTTTTTATTTTGTAAAGAAGCATATCATTGTAAATGACTGACATTTCTAATAATTAAAGTATAAGCCGCAAGTTTGGGTTTGATAAAAGTTAAGACAGGCTTGTTACGATTGTAACCACTCCTTCTTCCATCAACATCGAAATCATTTCAAAATACTTGTTTTTATGTATTGAAAATTATTATTATTATTATTATTATTATTACTATATATTTTTATTTAGACTTTCCCACAAAATTAAGATATGGCATTTTCGGTCGTTTTTTTTTTTTTTTTTCCGGAGGGTGGCGGAGGAAATTAACCTGTATTGGTCGCTTAAATGACGAAGCGACAAATAACTTAAAAAAGACGATTTCCATTTATAGATAGTGCTACTGCAACATAAAAGTTTAAGGTCGGCATTAAAAATGGTATTTTATGGCGAGTCGGATCTGACAAACCAAGGGCTTGCTCCTCTTTGTTCATCGGTCATTTCCGCTAATTTTTGTAAGAAACTTACATTTTCAACGTGGGTTATGAATTTAATTCGAATATCGGTAGCAAATTTATAATTATGAAAAAAAAAAAAAAACTATGAGTTGAATATGAATACCAGGCCATTAATTGAATGAATATACGAAATTATTCCATAAACATTATACAGTAAAAGCAATTTGGGATTAAACCTAAAATTACTTATGCAATACTTGAACTTTCTTCATAAATTTTTTACGAATGTAAATATGAATATGAATATGAATTTGAATTGGCCCTTCCAAGCAGATGTATTAAAATTAGTTTTTCGTACTTTTTAATACAAAATTAATATTTCGGCAAGTCGGGCTTAGTTAAATGCGAAAGTGAAAATTTTGGAAAAATATGATTCTTATGTTTAGCTTATGAGAGCGTTCAAGTATTACGTAAGAATTTTTTTCGGGTTTTCCGGCCCCCTCCACCCCTGTCGTAAGATTTAGTAAAGTTTCTTTGACCCCCCCCCCTTTTAACTTACGTAAGATTTTTGCTGACCCCCCTTTATTTCTTTACTGAAAATTTTGAAAAATGTCTTACAGAATTTTAGAAAAAAATTTTTTCTTAAAATTAGTACATTTTATTTTAATTTTTATTTATTTTCATTTTTTTAAGAGGAGAGGGTGGCAAATGGAGGGGTGTCCATTTTTTATATTAATTGGAATGGAATTTTTTTTTGAACAATAAATAATAATGAAAATTCTTACGTAAAATTTTCTAGCCCCCCTCTTCCCCATGTAAGAAATCGTAAGAATTTCTTGCATCCCCCCTCCCCTTCCGGTCTTGTAATGCTTGAACACTTTTGGGGAAATTATTAATGCTGGTACAGGTAAGAGAGCACTAATATTTTTCAAATATACACAACACAGTATAAAATGGTCGTCCATAAATAACTTCACGCGATTTCACATATTTTTGACCTCCACCCGTCTTATAACGCTAATTTTAATATACATCGTCTTATAAAAAAGTAACGATACCTTTGCCCTCGCTTCTGTCCCTTCCGGGTGTTAAGCAACACATACACGCGATCCCAAAAGTACTACATTCGAACCCGCTTATAACGAGATTGAAAAATTACAGAAAATTTGCTCGTTATACCCGGGTCTCGTTATATCCGAACTTCAAATTTAACATGGAAGATATAGGCGGGCAAATTTTAAAAAAATGCTCGTAAGAGCCGGGTTCTCGTTATATCCGAGCTCGTTATAAGCGGGTTCGACTGTATTACCAAAAGACTAAATTTGTCACTAAGGGAAAAAGTAAGACTTTTTTGGGGTTTTTGGACCCCCCTTTGTAAGAATTAGTAAGATTTCTTTGACCCTCCTAATATATTACGTAAGATTTTCGTGGACCACCCCCCTTCTTTTACGCCAATTTTAAATTGGAGTAATATTTTATCTTAAATTTAGATTTATAGTTCATACTCATATCCCTGAAGAAGGCTACAGTTGGCACAAAATCTCATCAAAAAATAAATTTTTATTTCTTAAAATGTTTTGAAAAAAAATTTTCAATTTTTCTACTTTTAGACATTCGAAAAAAAATTAAAACAACTTAATTTTTTGAAATAAAAAAAAAAAAAAAAAAAAATCTGAACAATAAGTTATGATGGAAGTTTTTACGTACTACTTCAACGCTCCCTAATATATTTCCGAGCATCATTTCTTACTGAATAAGGTACCTAATATACAATATAAAGATGATACCGATTGTTGCACCAAACTTAAAAGATCAAATTCTGGATTCGATTCTGAAACGGGAGCGACTGAAATTTTATTTAATATTTGTATCGGTTAGATTAAGATTTAATGACATTTAGACAAGAAGATCGGAAGTGGTTTTTAATTGAGAGGTTTTTTTTTCTTTCTTTCGGAGATGCCATCTCAATTTCTAAATAAAAACCTACGTGCGCAGGTAGATCCATTCCTTAATTAATGTGCTATGATAACTGCCACCGATCTCTCATGATAAAAAACCTTTTTCTCTCTCCTAATACCCTTTTTGATAGACTGATGATGTTATTAACTTGCTATTTCTTCCGACAAAATCCACCCAAACCAGATTTTAATTACAAAAAAAAAGTAAGGAAAAAAAAAAAAAAATTACCAAAAATTAATCCGCGCGCTGTACTTCAAATAATCGAATCAATACTCGCGCTTCATCATTTACCACTTTTGAAACTATTAAATTTGGAATGCTCGAGGCATTTATTTATTAATGTTTACACTAGAACAAGTTGATTTAAATCAATGAACCCGAAGGAATATTTTAAAACATCTTTATTACCGTCTGCTGCGTTTAGTTTTCGATATTAGAAAAAGAGAATACAATGAGGGATTGTTTTCTATTCCGAAACTCAATCAAGACGTATATATATTTTTTTTTTTCTTTTTTTTTTTTTCATAATAATTTTTATGACATCGTTATTCCGCAGATGTGCATCTAAGCTAGACCGCTACCGCTTTCCTTCATTTAAACGGCCGTGAATTTGGCAGTTAATGGATATTTATATAAATCCGATATTTTAATTACTTTTTCCAGTTTTTTTTTAATCTTGAGTTTTTAATGGTGGTGAAGATTAGATTGCATTCAATACGAGATCAGCGGGTTCAATTTTACTATTATTTTTTCTTTCAAAGAAAGAACGTGAATAATTTAATTAGATATTGTTAATAAAATTTCAAATAGCCCGAAGTACATAAGAAACTGTATAATATTTTGATCAGTAAAATTTCAGGGAGATACTTCCGTAAGAGAAAGAATAAGAAAGGGGTTGTTTATAAACCACGTTAGCACGTCGGAGGGGGGGGGGGGGGAAGTGGTGCTCAACATACTAACTTTTGCTAACAAGGGGGGGGGGGTTGCATATCCAAGTATTTGTCTCATGGAAAAAACGTGCAAAAATGAAAATACTTTTAAGTTTTTTAAATTATGTAACCTAACTCACTTTAAAAATTAAAAAAAATAATAAAAATTCAACTTTATTCCCGCATTTGCTCTAAATTAAAAAAAAAAAACCTTTTCTTTCGAAAATTTAAATTCCGAAAAGTTTCCGATTTTTTAAATGTTTAATATTAATTTGTTTTTAATTTAAGGGGGAGGGGGGGGGGGTAACCAAAATCGAACGTAATTTTAGGGGGGTCGTAGAATGCTAACCTTTGCTAACAAGGGGGGGGAGGTATCGAAAATTGCCAAAATAATGCTAATGTAATTTATCGACGACCCCAAAGAGGAAGGGGATGAAAAAGGTAGGAAAACGACAAACCATGAGCCAGAAGAGATTGGGTGAAGGGGGCAGAAAGGTAATAGGATATTCCAAAAATGTACAGTAGGAAACAAAGACTGGTCAACAATATGAAAACGACGATCCAATGAAGAAACAGGGAAAAACTAAGGTTTAGAAAATCTGAATGAAGTAGAGGCAGAAATAAATCAAGACAGAAAAAGGCAAGAAATTTAAAATAGATTAAATAGAAATCTATAGACAAAATTCGAAAGAGAATTAGATAAGGCTGAAAAAAAAAAAGAAGAGAAACTGTAAGAATTAAAAGTGGGGGGGGGGGGGGTACAAAACCTGAAGACTAGCAATAAACTAACTCCTGTGACAGGATAGGCCGAAGAAAGACAAAAGACAAGGAAGCATAACAAGCAGTGGCGTCATTTTGGAGTCTGAAGGTTCTTTGCTCTCCCGTAAGGATTTTTTGCTTTCATAAGATAAGTATAGGAACCATATCTTTTGCTCCCACCCAAAGCTGGGGCGTACCTGTCCGTTCCAAGTAATATTTGTCCCCCCCCCCAGAAAAATCTGATATGCCCCTGATAAAAAGCCTAGAATTAAAGGAAAAAAATAAGTATTCACAAAACCGGAGATGCGCGATTCTGACATTCGTGAGGAGAAAAAAATAAAGCGACCTATCTCCAACCTAAATGTGATTGGAGACGGTATATTTCAATTGATTTTAAATAATATCATGCGACTACACGTTTAATATTGGCGTAAACTTGTGGTCTCATGATTTTGAAATACAGTCAAAACGTACTGTCTCCAATTATATTTTATAATTATGGGGATACGACAGTTGACCTCCAGAACACGGATGTGACTAATCGAGATCGAAAACTATACTATTAGTATATCTTCCTCCTCAACAACAAATCACCAATTTCAGCAATCTTTCAGGTACGGCCAAATGTTTACAATCCGTTTTCTGAAAAATTGGAAAGGCTATATAGATCAACGAGGATTCCAAAATCTTTATCCTTAATACCTCGCTAATTTTGTTATACGTCACACAAAGGTTATTTATAAACGAGGAAAACGATAGTAAAAAATGGTTTTCGATTTAACAACAGCAAAAAAAAAAAAAAAAAAAAAAAAAAATCCATGAAACTTAGTCCATTTTTTCGGGCTCAGATTTCGGCCAAAATCGGTTTCATAAATTTGCTACACATTTAATGCATTTCAAACGGTACGGAATTCTTATTTTTAGTACAGAATTTTTAATCAATACAGTTAACAAGGAGACTTCAGATAACTGACCAATCAAGCCGAGCTGCCGAATTAAAACTTCAGCCTCATTAAGGCTTTCTTCTTTTTTTGCCCAAGGTCATGCGATAAATCTCTAAGAAGTAAGGTTTGATCACGCGGGGAAAATCTTTTCAAGTTACAACGTTAAATTTTGGAATTAAAAAAATGTTACATAAAAATTCCGTTTATTCTCTCACAACAGCTTCCAAAGTTGCAAAGCAAAGACACTTGATTACGTGGTTTCATCTGAAATTTACTCTTTATTAGATTAGTACCCTAATCCTATATCGTTTATCAGCAGTACTTAACTACAACAACCCATTCACTTATGTCGGAGATGTTCTATGTTTTTGAGGTAGGTGCACTCTACTAATACAGAAGCCTTGGTAGTTTATGCAATATTCACTGAAAACTTTCCAGGTTGGACCACGGAATCGCCCAAACCCCACTACTTAAACCTAACTAATATAAAGTTGCTGCGTTGGAACCGTTTAACAATTCAATAAAGCAAACATATTACCGAAATATCCACAACCTCAACGAGTCTGTAATTACCAAGACGATTAGCACGCGAGTTTTACAAAATGATACAGGAAATTGATGAAATCATTTTTTTCTCCTTTATCAATTTTTTTCGATCGAAGAGTATTTTATTTACGGTAATTTAAGTAATTTTATACGTCCCGATAATTTGGTCACAGGAAAAAAAAAAAATCCGGTTCCAATAAGCGAAAAACTAATCATTGAAATTTTTTTGCCTCGCAGCCGTTAACAAATTTAATCCTTTTTTTAAATTGATTTTTCGAAGGGAACGGAAAAAAAATAACGAATCGTATACATGAGACCAAAAGCATTACTAATTAAAAGGCTATTCTAATCATCAACACAAAGTAATCATTATAATTAGTCATATTTAATTAACTGGGATCCCTTTTTCTCGAATTACTCATCGCGCCGGGGTTAATGCTGCACGAAGCTAAAAAGTTACAATTCGAAATTTTAATTGAAGTGACCCTTCTTCTCCAGGCAGTGTGACCAATTGCTGATTTATAATCCAGCCACACTCCATTACCATTCAACGATTCCGAGAACGTTTATGACAGAACAATGCCGTCGTAAAATGCAATCACTCATTAGACTCACATACATGCTCTGCGATATGTAAAAGTCTGAAAGATTCCGTGGAAAATCGTTTTTACGTATTCAGGGGAAAAAAAGTTAAATGTTGTATGTGGGCACTGCGAATTATATAAAAACAGGGAATGGATTGGTTAGTTTTACGATACATTTCATTGATAAAACCAATATAAGAGATGACATTAATGGCCGACCAAAGAAATGAGGAATCAACGTGAGACTTGATCCATTTTATTTCCGGTTTTTTTTTTCTTCAAAATATGACGTTTAATTAACGAAAATCTTTTTATGACTTAACGCGATTTAATTACTTTCTATTTATTAATCGTCTGTGATTTGGTTTTAAATTTAGATGATCGTAAAAGAAATTTTAGTTTGTTAAAAACGGCGAATATTCAAAGGATGTAAAAAAAAATTAATATGTTGCTATACATGGCATATTACTTTTTTTGGCTTCTATTTAAATCGTCAAGTAAATAATACAAAAGTGCCCGTTTTTTTTTGTCAGTAAAAAGTTCAATTTTCTTCAGTTTTCTATTTTAAAACGATAATTATTTTTATTAAAATGTAAGTAAAAAATGAGCTTTTTGTCAGTATAAAATTCATTTTCGGAGAGTAAAAAAATCACGATTTTGAAAAGAAAAATTGTAAAAGTGGCGATAAAAATTTTTTTACTTATTCTTAATCAACAAGGGGTGCTTTCGTGGCTTTCTTCGGCCTGCTCTTCTTCCGCTTTTCACCCTCCGGAATATTCTTGGCATTTGGTGGGGGTTTTGCATACATGAATCGAGGAAAAACAATACGTTATTGCGAAAACAAGACAAAACCAATCTGGCTTAAACCTTCCAAAACCTGACTATTGATTTTCAATAATTCTGTAACTCAGAACAGCACCAAGTCCATTCAAGGATTGCAACTTCTTATTTCAAACCTGACTATACAAAGCATACAAGCGTTGCAAACTCAAATTAATGTCTTCTGCGAGTTAACATTTCTGCTTTGTTAACGAAATAAACTTGGTAGCAAAAAAGGCATAAAATCAGCACTGCCACCTTTTGTAAAGTCGGGTTTGAAATAAGAAGTTGCAATCCTTGAATGGACTTGGTGCTGTTCTGCACTGAGGTACAGAATTGTAATGTATGCAGAAGGTGTCAAAAAAAAAAATCGCTTTGGTTTTTTTAAATTGCCAACACTTTTGAAAACTGTCCAAAAAAACTTTTATTTACCCCCAATTTTAATTTATTACTGGCACTGGCACTTGTACTTGTACTCTTTACCGACAATTTAAATATCTTACTGACGAAATAATTTCTTTTGCTGACAATTTTTTACTGACCTTTTAAAATGGACCATTTAAAATATTAACTGACAGTTTATTAAAAAAATTTACAGTTTAATATTAAATAGTGACAAAGTTTTGTCAATTTTAACATTTATGTGAATAATTTACTTTACTCTAAAAATACAAGTCTTATTTTTTCACCTTATGCCATCCATTTAAAAACAAGTAAAAATTTTGGGGGAAAAAAAATGTAGAGAAAATGAAAGAGAAATAGGAAAAGGGCGAACTTACTAAATTTTTTCTAACTTTAACGGCTGTATAGAAGCTTTTACCAATAATTTTAGACTCTTGAACAGATTTACATCCGGAAATCCATTATGCATTGAAAAAAATAAATACTGAAATGTATAACATTCGGCTAGGACATTCAGACGAACTTCTATTCATAAAAGATTTGTGCCCTCCCTCCACTGTGATCACAACTGCAGACTGTGATAAATTGCAGCACTGCATTTCTTTAATTTTTTGTTCTGCTGCCACGTTTTCATTGTTTTTTCTTCCGCTGATGAAGATTCTGAGGGTCAGAGCTAGACTGATCCAACTCCATCGGAGATTACCACGGCCGTATAGACAGGTCCGGAAACTCCTATCTTTTATACATGGGAAATCTTATCCCGCTTAACTGCGCGAAAATTAGTTCTTCTTTTCCACCACCGTAAGCGCTACGTGTACGCGAGAAGCTTTTTGATTGGTCGTTAAGATTTATAAACAACGATGGTGGCTCACGCACGGACGATCGTGGTCTCAACTTAAACGATTAGGCATGTTGCGTCTCTCAAGATCACAGCGCCATCAATGGTCCGTTTTAGAACTAAAATGTGTGTAGTTAAGCGGGACATGAACGGCATGGAAAGTTACCGGACCTATCTATACGGCCATGGAGGCTACCTACTTTTACGAACGGCACGACTTTAGAGAACAAAGCCTCCTAGATACGATTAATTTATGCATGCGTAAAATAATGCAGCCAATAGGCTCCAAGCGACTTTGACAGCGCCAGCATTAAAATTATGTTTAGCTTATATAAAAGCAAAGTATTCCCGCGAACTAATAGCGTGATGGAAATGTATACGCTTCTATAAGGTAAACAGATATATTTAAGTGTATGCATTTATACGAAAAAAAGTCGCACGGAGCATATGGAGTTGGCTCAGTCTAGCTCTGACCCACAGAATTTTCGAATACTTATCAGAAGAAAAAGTGGTAAAATCGTGGTAGCAGAACAAAAAATTGGAAAAAGGAGGTGCTGCAATTGATTACATACAATCTGAAATTATGATCATACTGGAGAGACGGTAATAGTTTTTTAATTTCCTAGTCATTTTGTTAGGAACCTTTTCTAGTCTTTTTTAAACTTTCATCATACATACAGTACAGATCCTCTCTACTACTACCTTACAGCCCCGCTTCTTTGGTTTCTGATGAACCAAAATTACCTTATGAATTCACTGGCAATTAAAAAAAATCAGGATTTTTTTTTCTCTGTCTAAACAATTCATATTTTTTTGTAACGGCTCAGATCTTAAATCGTGACCTCCTTTCTTGTAAGTAATTAAAGCAAAAAAAACCAAAAATATTTTGAGCAAAAAAAAAAATAAGGCCGACTCTTCAAGTCGGAAATTAGATATCGGCGTATAAATAATCGTGCCTTGTCTCAAGTCATATAATACTGCGGCGGTATAGATGTTGTAAAATTTTTATAAACCACACACGATGATAGAATATTTTCTCACAATTCCCCGACGACTTTGCACTCTATTTTGCATAATTTGATATGATTTATATATATTTAATTCGATATTTT
This sequence comes from Liposcelis bostrychophila, assembly GCA_037577465.1. Taxonomy (NCBI): domain Eukaryota; kingdom Metazoa; phylum Arthropoda; class Insecta; order Psocodea; family Liposcelididae; genus Liposcelis; species Liposcelis bostrychophila. The sequence continues at coordinate 13,110,198 of CM075212.1, forward strand.
CGGTTTCTCCAATTTTCATTTTTTCCCCATATATTATTTCCCCGTTACACTCATCTTTTTAATAATTGATTCCAAAAAGCAATTAATCATAACTCGTTTCGATATTTCTTTCTTGTAGGTGTTTTTTCTCGTCTTCAGTAAGGAAGAAAAAAAAATCGAAGCACAAGAACGCATCCGTGGCAGAGCCTTTGTTAATTTTCAGTTAGTAATTTATTAACACGTCTTTCCTTTTGCTTTTGAGTATTGTGGGCGTGGTGTACTTGTCTTGTTACCTGGCTGCACCTGATTACTGGTTATATATCATAAAGAAATAGATAACCACAAGCTCAGACTTCCTTACTTTTCAATCTAGACGGACAGACCAGTGGTCAATCTCCCAAACTCCCTGGGTGGAACCTTTTTTATGAATACAAATAAGTAATCATATATTTGAATTCCATTGCGGGCTTTTGCCTTTCCTTTCATAAAAAAAAATCGTTGAAGCGGCTGAAGAGAATTTTCAAAGAAAATTATTTAAAGTCGAAAAAATTAACACTTTCGTCCATTGAAAAGTTAAAATGTCCATAGCGGGGCAAAGTGCATATATAAACATTTGAAAACCTGTCTGAAAAATCATAATAATAAAAAGATCATAATATTTTTACGGAGGTTACACGTTCCTGTAGTTGTTAGGAAAGGATCAATTTAAATTGGTCTGCATGTTTTTTTAATCGATGACGTAGTACAATATTTCAAATGTTTTTTTTTTAAAGTTTTCATTAACGTCAGTCATGGTTCTTTTTTTTTTCTACTTCTGGTAGCTTTTTATTGTTTTCCTAGAGCTTTTCGTCCTTTGGGCATTTACCTTATATAATTGTGAAGAGCTTTATTTTTTTTTTTTCGAAATGTAACCAATTCAAATATTAACGAACGAATTTAAAACGGACAAAGATAGACGTCTTGCCCTGCCATACGTCAGCTACAACGTCAAAAAAATTGATCTACACACTGAGATTTTCGGACCATAAAGAACGGTAAACCAGAATCTCATCATTATTTTAATTGCAACTAACTGCTATTCCCATCATCCTGATAGCCGGGTCCTGAAATCGCAGAGCATATGAAATCTAATTGCTAATCGCAGTAAAAATATAAATAAAGTCGGGCAAACACACTGAACATAAAATTGGCTTCCCCTACCTCTATAAGAAACTGAACAGTCCAAACAAATAGACTTATAATTATTGCGTCAGTATTTAAAAACTGATTTCAATCAGCATTTTAATAGGTAAATGGTCAGTACTTTAGTGGTCAGTAACATTTTGATCAGTAAAAAAAATAGTTGGTCAGTGTTAAAATTAAAGGATCAGAATTAAAACTAACGGGCCATTATTTTAACTAGATCATTAGTCAATTAATTATAAATTTTATAAATTTCATTATTTGGTCAGTAAAGCAAAAATTTATTTTGGCTATGAAATAGGGTGATCAAAAAAAAAAAAAAAAAAAGTGTTCCCGATTTTGTTCTTTACCAAAAAAAAAATGGTTTCATTTTAGGGTAAAAACGCAAGAAAATTTTTGAAACTTTTTTTTTTTTTTACGATTTAGGTGTGTCGCAGAGCAGAAAAAGGACCCAAGCCACAATTTTTTTCTTAGCACTTAATGAAACGAAAATTTAGTGCATTTTTCCGTAATTGAATTTTACAAAAGTAGACTTTATAGGTGCTTTTGACGTTGTAGAAGACGAATTTCACCATTTCAATTTCCTCCGACCAACGTCTGAGTTGCTGTTACCGCTTTTTTTACCGCTTAAACTCGATTTTTCAGGCTTAACCTCATTTATTTGCCAATTTGGAGCCCTGAAAATTCTTCTTCTTGTTAAAATTGCTTACACTAATAAAAAAATGCTCGGGGACACACAAATTTTACGATTTCGATTTTCCCCAGTCAACGTCTGATCGGCCTAGAACGCCTAAATGTTATACGTTTTTGGCTAAAATCTCATTCAACGTATGCTTCGCTTACGAAACATGTATTTTTAATGTAAAATGAGACAAGGCATTACTGGCGAATTAATTCTGTAAGTTCTAATTTTTTTAAAAATAAATAATAACCATTTAATAATTTTACTGATCAAACACTATTTTTTTACCGACCGCGGTCCGTTATTTTTGCAGACAAGAAAACATTACTTCACCGACCATTTATTTAAATCACTAACTATTAATTTTAAATGCTGACCAAAAATTCGCTTAAATACCGATCAATTTATATAAAAAAATACCGACCGTTTAATTTAAAAACACTGACCAGTTAAATACAAGCCAAACAAATACATTCCTGATTCTCAATTCTCATTATGAAAAACCTCATAAAAATGACTAATCCCATTTTTTTTAAAAAGTGTAATCTTGCACTGCACCGTATTAAATAGTGTAACATTGAAAGCAGCACTCTGCCCCTTCGTTTTATATTAAAATTATCTGTCATTTTATACGCCTATATTTGATCTCCATGATTTATTTTCCAAAGCCACACACCCCTTTTTAATATCGTTCAAATTTAAAAAATATCTAAAAAGTAGAACTACTTTTTAGATATCAGTAAATTATTTGGTTTTCTTTCCTTTTTCGGCGACAACCTTTTTAACTGGACAGGTAAAAAAAGCTTTTAATTTATCGATAAAGAGATCGACATTTTTTTCGAATTTCTTTGAAAAGCTTTTCAAACGAAACGAAGTGGAAATCGGTTATTGAACAAAAAAGAAGAAAAAAAAATTGTACTTACAACTTATTACCGCGTCGTTTTATGTCTGACGGAACCAATGACATGATTCCCGGAAACCAGAGGAATACCAGCCAAACGAGTCCCGTCATTTTGACTCTCTCTTATCTAAAAAAAAAAAAAAATTATATCAGAATATTAGTTGTAATATAACAACAAAAGATATGATGTAGTATCTTCATTCGAAGGGGATGGGATCTTGTTTTCTGGTATTAACTTGTACTAACATGCAAGAGCATGGCTTAAATAATGGAAACTGGGGTGGAAGGAATCGCATCGCCACAATGCATTGATTATGTTTCGTTGAAAGGATCATAAATAACAAGCTATTGACTATTGTAATATGCCTCCCCAACAACTCAGGTAGTACCGGTATACCTTTCAACACTTTTCACCGTTTTTTTTTCTTTATAGAAAACGCGACCACCGACCCTTCCCTATTTCTACCTTTACCTCTCAATTTTTATTTAACTCGCTCCGTCGATAGATGTGAGGTCATTATTCATCAGCATGTGGAATCGATTTAAAATAATCTTGGTTGCTGCTTCATTCGTTCTCCTTCACGAAAAGACGAGTCACGCATATCACGCGGAGCACTTACGATTTTTTTTATATTACATTTGTTTCCACTTTTTTTGCATAATACGCCAGATTGTATAATGTAAAAAAAAAAAAAAAAAAAAAAAAAAAAAAATTAAAAAACGCAACAGATGTTCTGCAACCCCTTTCCTCCAGCAACCCTACCATGTTCAGACATGACTTGAGGCCATGTTTTCTATTCGGGCAATGGTCAACCCCGTGCTCCTTTTTTTTTTTTTTTTTTTTGTATATCTTGTAACATCAGAGACCGGCCGAATCACGATTGACGATTTATTGATGAAGCAATATAATAAAAATTCGCCTGAGGGGGTCAGAATAATAAAAGATTCTTTTTTTTTATCTGTTCCTTTTGTTGTTTAGAAAGGAGAGAAAAAAAAATGTTGGCATAGCTACCTGTTTAAACAAGGTCGATACCGGCGAGTATCATTTGAATGTGGAATATTTTGTATCATTATCACGAAAAAAAAGAAAAATCGTGAGGGTTTTTGATTCGGGCAAAAAAAAAAATTGTTCAGGAGCAAAGAATTAAAAAAGAACTAAGGATGTTGGAGATCTCTCAACGTCAACGTATGGCTCAACCACCGGAATATAATTTTATGCTAGTGGATCCATTTTTAAGATTAGAAATGAATGCGATTTTGTGATCCAATAAATAAGTTACATAACTGATTACATTTTTTGATGCGTCATAAAAATGGTACAGTGTCCCGGATAGGAGTCAGTGAAAAGAATCCCTGTGGCCTCTACCTGGGCTGTTCTTTGCAATTTCCTTGAGTTCGTGTTAGATTTTATAAATTCCAACTCAACGGATTTTACCAGAAAAACGAGCACGAGAGGAAGTAAAAAAGTTGTATGTTTAAAGGGCATCTGTGAAAATTAGCTGGCAGCCATTTTAAAAAATGAGAAAATGAAGCTAATTCTGCCGTTGCAACCAAAATGGGCGTATGTCCATTCTTAAGCTGGCACTTGTCAGATCTTGTCTGTCAGACTTGTCTTGTCCACGATCTTACATACAAGTCAGGCAACTCGGGTATCCCTCATACGGACAAAAGTGTCCCCCGAGTTTGAAGCAGAAGAATAGTTCCAAATTAGCTCGATAGATGGCTGGAACTGTAGTAAGGGAATCACGTGTTCTGGCAGCCATCATAAAAAAAAGTGTTTTGAAAGTGTTGATTGGATGGGGGGCATATCACGTGATTCCCTAACTACAGCTCCAGCCATCTATCAAGCAAATTGGAACTATTCTTCTGCTTCAAACTCGGGGGGCACTTTTAAGATAGCAGTTGCCTGACCTCTATGTAAGATCGTGGTCTTGTCAGATTGGCAAGTTGTTTATTCTTAAGTTGGTACATCCAGAATGCTCTTAGAAGAAGAGTAGGGATGCACAACAAATTTCAACAAAATTTTGAGAAATTTGCCCAGATTTTGGTTCTGAACGTGTAAGACTACCAAGGGAAACAAAATCTAAAATTTCTGGTTCGGGAACCTTGCTCAAGGTCTCGCAAAATGTCAGATCTCCTAAGATCTTGAACAAGATTCTTGAACAAGAAGTTTTAGATTTCGAACCCTTACACGCCCAGAACCAAAATCTGAGCAAATTTCTCGAAATTTTGTTGAAATTTGTAGTGTGCATCCCAAGAGAAGAGGAAAAGGTCTATGCCAAATCATGCCCTAACTAATCATGCACATTGTGCTTGCATTTTTTTTTTTTGGGTTGATTTTCCTATAACCAATCGCCATCAACTCTGCGTTTTCAATTTCCGCTTTTTGTTCCCATATTTTCGAAATCAAATACCTCGGCATCACCAAACCGTGCAAAAAAAAATTACAGAAAACTGAATATTAGATCGTTCCAACGTCTTCCAGAAGCCTTACATCAATTTTAATGGGTTTGGATAACCGAGGAGAGTACTAATCACAGATCTCGAACTTTTAAATTACGACTTATTACATGCAGGCGGTTCTCTCCATTTATTCCTATAGAGAAAACGGTCATTATATTGGAAGTGTCAGAGAAAAAAAAATCTTGTATAAGTGCAAACCCATTAGCATAACGCCTTGCAATATTGACAACTCTATCATAGACTTTTTACTTGTAGTATCTTGCAACTAAAGAAAAAAAAAAATAAGTAGCTATTTTAATTTATACCCGTTTAATTAGTAGACATTAATTGAAGTATCTACGCAGAATGCATAAATTATTTTGTCAGATTCAACCGCTATAAAGACGAAATTTATACCTTCACATGATTCATTTTTCATTTCATTCTCACTAATTTTTCAAGCCTTTAGGGGGGGTGTCGACAATTAACGGGGATTAGTATCATTCTCAAAAAACGTTTTTATGGTTGAAAAGCTAAATTGCATTTTTATTTAAAGGCCACCTAGGATGGAGGAAGTTAAAAAAAAAATAGAATTCACACACATTACGTTTCGAATCGGACTTCATTTTAAAAAGATAAATGAAGTCTCTTTTGATCACCGGCGATAGGTACAAACAACAAAAGAAATACCTACCTTTTTACTTAGAGGATATCCAGATGTAGGCCGATGCAAGAAGAGGTTGCCTCACGAAAAGGTTTCACTTTACAATACACAAAAGACTTCATTATGATCCGGCGATTAGCACCGGTTGACTGAAACTGTTCATTCCTCTTTTTTTTTTTTTTTTTTTCTCTTTCTCTCAGTTCACAAATCACCTTTTTTATTATACAACATAATTTTCATCCAACAACCCTGAAAGCAAAATTACAGGATAGTATGTGCCCCATGTATCAAGCCGATGAAAATTACGTATATAAAAAATCTTTTTGATGATAACCCCTTTGGGTCTTGGTTAATTATTAAACGATTTGAGGGGAGAATTTTTTTTTGTGAAGTAATTGTAATTAAAACTTTACGATTGTAGATTTATATGTATTCATTTATTTATTTTATTTTTTTATGAAATGGATTGGAGTTTTTAAATTACATGGGTATAATGCCTTTTGTGAATGTTCGAATCATGATTATTAGTTTGGTCTTGCGTTTTGTTAAATTGGGTTCGATCCTTAATCACCTCTTATACAATTTCTGGGTGCAGGTCAATGATTTTTTTTTTTTTAGCTTCAAGAACCACCGGATGCTTGGATTGATTAGGACCGCTAAAATTGTCATTATGTAGTATTTTCAAAAGTGGTCTCCATCTAAAAAAGACGTTTTACGTACAAATCAGAGAGGCCTGCCAATGGTGATAGGACAATCATCCAAAGAAACCATGATCTCTACCAAAATTATGACTAAAAGTGATCAAATTTTCTTAGTCAGTTTTAGTCGCGAGAGTTTTCGATTAGTAATTTTTGATCAATGTCGGTTTTTATTTATTATTCGTGATCATTCTTGATCAAAAAAGGATCATATTCGACTAGTTTTCTTAAAGTCATTTTTAGTCGCAGTTTTGGTAGGGCTCAGAGGACAGAAAAGACTTCTGCTTTACTAATTTCCCGTCAGTTAGTTCATGTTTAACTTTATGAAGTTTTCTGAATCCTCAGGTATTTGAAAAATTCCAGTTACTCCTCTCCGATTTCAAACTCCTGGTCTACTCTGAATTATCTAAAAAGTAGGGGCTTCCTCATTTCACCTGACCGAGAAAAATGGCGCATCTTTGACATCCGAAACCGAAAATTTCTCAAAATTGCGAATTTATGTCAAAATAGAGGCAATTAATTGGTCCGCCCAAGATCTGGCGTCCTTTCAAGGCATCTCATACACATGAACAGTGAACACTCCTTTGGGACCATGAAAATATTAGGCAAGCATATATTGAAAAGAAAGGATTGGGCCAGTAGCCAGAACGAGATGATACGGATTCAAAAGATTCCAGAGGGGTAGGGAAAGGAGGGGTGGAAGCTCTAAATGCCCGCTTATAACACGGAGAATATAATTAATGAATGGACCAGAAAAGGGAAGAGGACGTAAGAGTTAGCCATTCCAGCCTCCCCCAATACAAGGGCCCCATGACCATGGGGGTGAGAGAATACTATGCCCATTTTATTAATGGAAACTTTTATAATTAATAAATATAATACTATGCTCATGTTTTTCAACAATAAAAAATTATATGGAAGAAAATGGGAGGCCCAAAATAAGCAAAATTATGCTTATGCCAGTCCTTACCCAAATGTGAACAACTTTTAAAAATCAGAACTTCGAATATAACTAAAACCTTTACAAACGTAAAAAGCAGATGATTTAATACCTAAATTGTAGGCCTGACCTGTAGCAGAAAGAAACTCAAAATAGTATACGAGAAACCCTGAATCAGAAACCGGATTAGTGACATCCAAATCTATACCTTAAATATGATGACTAAATCACAGTAAATGTACTGACTGTAAATGACTGAAATAGTACAGTTTGTACCTAGGCAATAAACGACACATACTTATGGTCTTGCAGCTAGACAAGAATGCAAAGCAAGAGTAATCAAGTTCTTGCAGGATTTGTCTTTTCTCGTCTTGTAAATGCATAAAGACCTGGTCAGAGTAATGAGCACTTCCTACATGTTTCAAAAAACTTCTAAAGTCAAAATTTACAAATATCTTTCGCCTTCTGCAATCTGGGTACTAATGGACTTCTCATAATTTTAAAAAATCCCACTCAATTAAAAAAAACCGCTTAATTGCTAAACGAAGAATTAAAACAAGGGCCTTATCTTTATTATACCTTTATTCCCTTATATGTAAGGTTAGGTTATGGAACTTTAATGTCATCGATTAAAGTTTACAGGAAATGATTATTTTTTCCCAAGATTAAAAAAAAATATGTACAATAATAACAACAATTTTTACGTGATGCCTAATGCCTTTTTTTGTCGGCTTGATACTGAACAGAACAAAAAAAGAAAAAAAAATCGGGATTTTACTAGAACTTTAAATTATCTAAGCTACCTAAATAAATTTTTTTTAAATTATCCAATCGCAAAAAACTCGAACCACTTTAAAAAAAACACTGACGCGAAATCAAAACAAAAAAATGCGACGCGCTCACCATCGACAAGTAATCACCGTGTACTGGAAGTTTCAACAGTTTAAAAACTCGGTCTTGCTCTCTAAGTCTCATGCGTTCCAGTCGAGCTTGCTTCTGATTGGCTTCTCCATATTTCATTAACCGCTTCCCTTTTTTTCATTGGTTAAACTTCAATTATTTATTTTTTCATTGGTAATAAAAGCAAAAAAAATTATTATTATTATATATTATCATTTAACAGTAATAATTAGTCTCATATTGTTACCGGTAATAAAATAATTGTTTTCTCATTTGAAAAATTATAGAAAATTAATTTATTTCTCATTCTCCCACTACTTCTTTGCATTTTTTTTTAAATTCTTGAGCGGGATTAGACAAAAGAGAGAAAAAAAATTAATGATAAGATACCTACAATGTAATTGACGAAACGTTATATTTTTCTTATGGGTAAATTCTATTACCCGCCGTGATAACGGTAGCCGCAACCGGGTCGTGTGGCCACCCATTGAGTTCTATAATATCAATTAGCCCAGCTGATTCATTTGTAAAAACGAATATAACTGACATTTTAATAAGTGACTTTAACGCATCTTTTTTTTTGGAAAATTATACATGTCAGCAAAAACGCCGACTTCAAAATAATTTTTCATTAAAAAACATAAAACAGGTTTTTTCCCCCGAAAAAAAAAAACCTTTCAGAAAGATTACATATCACATTGGATGTTCGTTCCTTACACATTTTAATTACGCAAATGGATTTTTATTTCACTTTTCGCAAGTTTTTTTTTTCTTCTTTTTCTGGACGTATGAGTTAGAAATCTTTTTCTTGGGGAAAAAAAATTGGAAGTTGAATAAAAAAAAAAGTAAGTAAAAAAAAAAAAAAAAAAAATTGTCGTTTATCTCTCCAGATAATATAGTGAATATTAAATATTCACGCTTCGTTCAACATCAAAGAGTGAAATGCTTTGATTACCCAAACGAAAAGCTATGGCTCCCTTCTGTTGTAAAAGATAAGCCAGCCAGGCAGCCAGTCAACCACCCTCCGGAATGTTTTTCACGAATTCCGCTTCCACTAACTTGTCATTACAAGTAATGGAGATAACTATGTTTAAATGATGTGCGATGTCTGGAAGTGAATTTAAGCAGTAATTGTTTGAATAAATCAGTGTACCAGCATGTTTGGTCACTTTGATAAAGCTTGACAATTTCATAAAAGTGGAATATAAAGTATATAAATTAGCTAAAGTATTTTCCATAAAATGTCTTAATATTTGAGAACGAATATAAAAAAAAATATCGATATGGACAATATCAAACATTTTTGGAAAATTTCGCTTTAAAAAAAATAAAAAAAGAAAAAAAAATTTAAAAAGATGCTTAGATGCTTAAAATTAAATCAGTTTTTGCTTTCAGAGTTTCCCAATTAGACCTTCTACTGCGCTTCCTTGCAACCTTGATATCCCAGACTCAAAACATCAAAATGTAGTTATTTTGCCTCAGAAATGTCTGAAATTTTAAATTCTGATTTCAGATATGAAATCAGAATTTAATTTTTATTCGATTTATCGATTATTTATTACGATTTATTAGACTTATCGATTTTGATTTTCTTTCTGATTTCAGATATGAAATCAGAATTTAAGATTTAAATTGACATTGATAAGATTTAAATTGATACAGAATTAAATTGTCAAGCTTCATTAACAGTTTGACTTTCGGCGCCATATTGGCTTTCCTGCCTATTATTTTGTCGTTCTGACATCAGGGTCCACGGGAAAAAGGGGCTCATTGCTTTTTAAGATGGTCCTTGTTTTTTCATGTTTACTTTATGAGGTAAACGAACGTTCTTAAAAAGCAATGAGCCCCTTTTTCCCGTACGCCCTACAATTGAAATTTTAACGCGTCTAAACCCACAAATTTCTTTTTTTCCGATTACTTTATAGAATTAAACGAATTCTATGCGATATTTTGCATTAAGCGCATGTAATGCTGGTTTCCTATACTAAAACTCGTCGGGCGATTTTTATAAGTTTAAACACGGGTCTATAAGAGGTTGTAGGTTAAATCTACGCCAAAAAAAAAAAAAAAAAAATTAAAATTAAAATTTTGGAAGAGGGAAAGTTTTCCCAATTTCCCGGAATTATGGAGGTAAAAGGTAAAGACTAAAATATTTTGGTAGAGGCAACGAGTTTTTTAGTTGTACTGAGAAAACGGAAGGAGTAAATCTAACTAAACATATTAGTGGAAAATGGGTCAACTAATAATTTTAGTCAGCCAAACTATTTTTTTAGTTGATTGAAGAAAAAAACTTCTTTCTTATTAGTTAGTCAAACTAAAAAAATAATTTGGCTTACTAATATTATTAGTTAATTCATTTTCCATTAACATATTTAGTTACATTTACTCCTGCGTTTTCTCAGTGTGGACATTTATTAAATGGCATCATACAGCTCATAAGATGAGTTATAAAAACAATCATAAAAAAGGTCTAAACATCTCAATTCCTAGGATACAAAAGGGATCTTGATTTCCTACTGTTTATACTGAAATTATTATTAAGATTCCAAAACAAAATCCTTGGAAAATTTTAATTACGTCCAAAATTTTCTTCAAAAAAAAAAAAAAAAAATCTGCTTAAAGAAGAATCAGACCGAATCGGATTTATATGATTCAATGAACGGACAATGCCAAGCCCATTAAGGATAAATTTTCCGAAACGTTGAATCCCTACAACACCTAAAACCTGTTAATCTAGAATGTTGCGTGTTTATAATGTTCAGGAAAATGATTGAAATCATTTAATAAAATTATACCACCTACCAACGTATATGAATTTCTTATTATTATTTCTAAATAAAATATCAAAAGTAAGTTTTAACATAAGGCCGAGTATAACATCACTCCATCGGTAATCGTGTCTCTCACGGCATACGGAAAACTGTCTACACCGTTGCATGCGGCTCCGAATTTTCCGTCTTTTCTTAAAACCACTATACCACCCATAAAATATGGATATTTACTGGTAATTCGACTTATTGCGGTTTTGGCTGCTTCGGCCGGTTCTGCTCCTCTTCTCATTTCTTCAACAGCTAAAAAGCTTGGTAAAAATCTCATCATGATGTCTCCATCCCCCGTGGCTGCAGCTCCTCCTATAGAGCTGTCCGCGTAAGAACCAGCTCCTGGTATTGGGCTGTCACCTACTCTTCCAGGTATTTTAAATTTGGCCCCGTTGGAAGAAGTCCCAGAAGCGATGCTTCCGTATTCGTCCAGCACAACCATTCCGATCGTGTCGTGATTGTCTGGTCCAAATGGGTAAGACAATAAATTATCTTTTTTTTCTCCTGGCTTATAAGGACCGCAATTTCGACTCGGGTCTGGCACCACGTTCTTCCAATAATTCGGTTGGCAATTGTTATCCTTCCATTCTTTGTGCATTCCTTCTGAATAAGAAGTCGATAAGTCTTCTTCTTTAAAACCCATAGCCACCGCAAAGCTAGTGGCAGAGTCTCCGACCAAAAAAGAATGATGAGTGTTTTCCAGAACTTTTCTCGCCACCGAAATAGCACTTTTCACTCTTTTCAGTTGTCCAACGGCACCCATATTCATGGTATTTCCGTCCATTATCATAGCATCCAACGTAGTTTCGCCGTTCTCGTCAGGGCTTCCCCCATACCCGACGGTGTGTTCACATTGCTCTTCTTCACAACTTGAACAGCCCAATTCAACGGCGTCCAAAGCAGTCTTATGCTCTATTAACGCCTCCCAAGCTTTAATAGTGGCGTTTGTAAAGGCCCAAGTATTCACCACTACAGGAGCCATCGTCTGTCTTTCAATCACATGGATCCCCTGACTAAAACCCAACCAAAAACAAAACAACCCATAATATGCATTTACCATTTTTTTAACCTAAAAATAAAAAAAAATAGAATGAAGCAGGCGTAAATATATTGAGAAGGTGAAAGGCTTTACGAAGATTTTGTGTAATATCACAATAAATAAACGTAAATTAAGATCGTAAAAAAGGGGATAAAAAAACGATTAGCATATAAATTTATTTGCCAACTGGAATTTAAACTTTAAAATGCCTGAATGCGATTTTTCCGTTTTTTTATCTCTCAAATCTTAAAATGCACATTTAGCTATATGTTAAGCTATGTTAAAAATGATGCTTTATTTTGGACCGTAAGTCCTTACTGTGTAACGTTTTTGATCGTTAATAACTGGAAATATTTTATATTCATGTTTACTTTTTATTCTCGTTTTATTTTATTTTATTTCGATCTTATTGCAGCGTTGAAATATTTTAAGACAACCATTCTTTTTCTTTTTTTTTCCGTAAAGATGAACAACATCACGGTTACTTAATAGCTCAAATCAATTTTTCCCACAGGGGGCTAGGGGGTAAGCAGACCCTAAGGGCTCCTCCAGCAGATTCTAAAAAAGCAACCCATAAATGTTCTGTGAAGAGACTGCACCACGAAAATCATGCAAAAAGACGATTTTTCTTTAAAATCTTTTTACGTTAAATTCACTTGTAAGTGTTTCCAAGATTCAAAAATTCACAGCCCACCCTCAATTTTATCAACAGGAATATTTTTCTCAGATCTTATCCCCAGTTTTTTTTTTTTTTTTTTTTTTTAATTCACAAAATATTTACGCCTGTCTCCAGCCACAAATTAACTGAACGTAACGCATGGTGTAAAACATTATATTTACCCTCAAGATACTCCACCGCACTCGCTATACATGTATGCCCCACATTTAGCCGAACATCAATTATTCAGGCGGTGAAGGTTAAAAACCGGTTCATAAATATTTAATTTTGTTTTACCTTCGCTTTACCATTAAAAAGAAAATTGCGGGAAAAAAAAGTTGCATATTTAACTTGCTACTGATTTCATAACAATTTTAATTATACACTTATTCTGGGCATTTGATAAAATTCAACAAAAATTATTAGAAACATTTAAACGATGAGCACTTTAGAATTACAATATTGTTCTTGCCCCTTAAAGGGCGCATGCGATAAGATAACGCGCATTTTTGTTAAAAAGTTCATTGCGGTTTCCAAAATTTAATTATTATTATTATTTGAAGAGTAAAAAATAAAATATTTAAACTTCTCTTCTCTTAACCAGCATTTTTTAAAAAAAAGTCACACGTTTTACCTCCATGCGTTACGTCTATCAAAATAGAGCTTTTAAAAGTTTCAAAAAATTTTTAAAAACTCAAGTTTAAAAGTCATATTTCGCACAAAAAAAATATAAAAAGTTAAAAGCCTCCACTTTCAAAAAAATATTTTTCCCGACATTATACGTAAAAAAAAAAAAGGTTAAAATTAAAATTACGAAAAAAAAAAAATTAAAAATTAAAAACAGGAGAAAGACATTCGATCCAAATTCGCAAAAATTAAAAATACACAAATATAAATATTAACCAAAATATAGTCTGCTGTAGTCGTCTGTTGACAAGTGACTGACGATAAAACAAATTCCACCATCTAGCGGCAAAGATCAGGTTTTTCTGAAGTGAGAAACAGTTGTTAAAAGTTCCTCTGTGTCCCGCGCAGATGGCGCTAGTATTTAATGGCCTCCGTTTGTTTACATCAAAACAAACTCTACTTTTCATTACAATTCTCGGATAGTAAAAAAAAATTAGAAAATTTTCTTTTAGTATTTAATTTAATTTTTAGTATTGTAACGATAAGGTCATCGACTCAAAAGTATTCTTCATTTTTTAAATATTATTATTAACGTGTATCATTTCACTACGTGTTTCTCTAAAAAATATTGAAAAAGAAAAAAAAAATTATCCATATATAAAAATTTTAGAAATTAACCGCGTAAACAAAACCGAATCAATACAAACCCACGTGACACTCAAAGAACCAATGGGGGATTAGTTTATGAAGCAATAACCAATGAAAATGAATAATGAAAATTTCTTAAAACTACTTTACCGCTATAGCTACGCTGAGGCGACCGGTACGAAAACTAAATCAGTGGTCGTGAAACCGTTGTGGAGCGTGGATCGCGTCGAATGTTGAGTCCGCGAATCGTTTAACATCCATTCACGCGTCGACCTGAACGTTTTTCAGTGAAATTATGAATTTATAATATAAAAGTGATGGATGATAATCAAATTTTTACGGAAATACCGTTGTCGCTAGTAACGAGGCGGCTCCATCGTCCTCAGATCGACATAACCACAGAATATTACCCGGCGAGTTATCCGCAACCCTACTATGATACCCAATCGCATATTAGTTGCCTGTACCCGGAGATACTGGCATTAATTTTCAGTTACTTAGATGTTAAGGATAAAGGGAGAGCCGCACAGGTGTGTGTGGCATGGAGGGACGCATCGTACCACAAGTCCGTTTGGCGAGGGGTAGAAGCGAAATTGCATCTGAGAAGGACTCATCCCTCGCTGTTTCCGTCTTTGGTGAAAAGAGGTATTAGACGAATTCAGGTTCTTTCGCTGAGGAAGAACGTGAGGGACGTCGTGACAGGTGTTTCAAACTTGTACTCGCTTAATCTTAGCGGTTGCTTCAACGTGACGGATATAGCTTTATCGCAAGCTTTCTCCGCGGAATGTCCATCCTTAATAGAACTAAATTTGTCTTTGTGCAAACAAATATCAGACGCTAGTTTAGGTAAAATTTGCGATTATTTAAAAAACTTAGAGGTTTTGGAATTGGGAGGTTGCTGCCACATCACTAATACCGGACTGTTTTTTGTGGCTTGGAAATTAAAAAAATTAAAAAGGCTCAATTTACGATCCTGCTGGCAGGTTGCGGACGCAGGGATTAGTCATTTGGCGGGGCTGAGCCTGACTCCCGACTCAACCCCGGTTTTCGGGGAAATCCGTAATTCAGGAAACGCTTCTTTGGAATATTTAGGTCTTCAGGATTGCCAAAAACTGTCGGACGAAGCGCTCCGCTACGTGTCCGTAGGATTAAGCAAATTAAAAAGCATCAATCTCAGTTTCTGTGTGAATATATCGGACAACGGTTTAAAATATCTAGCGAAAATGCCTTCATTACGTGAATTAAACCTAAGGACTTGTGACAGTATATCCGACACCGGGATGGCTTATTTAGCCGAAGGTGGATCTCGAATTAGTTCATTAGACGTGTCTTTTTGTGATAAAATCGGGGATCTAGCTTTGGTCCATGTGTCTCAAGGTTTGTTTCATTTGAAAAGTTTATCTTTGAGTGCGTGCGCCATCTCGGACGACGGTATCGTTAAAATAGCCAAAATGCTCCACGATTTGGAAACGCTTAACATCGGTCAGTGTTCCGGGATAACGGATAAGGGCCTTCACGCCATCGCCGATTCCATGAAAAAATTACGCTGCATCGATTTGTATGGATGTACAAAAATAACTACTGTAGGACTAGAGCGCATAATGAAGTTACCGCAAATAAGTACTTTGAACCTTGGATTATGGCACGTTAGATGAAACGACGAGTCCGGGGTACATAAAAAACCTCGGTGCCATTTTCCAAAAAACAATAAAAGGCAGACATTGCCGCCCGACTGATTAATTTTTAACATAAGGTACGTTAATTTTTTTTTCTCCTAAAAATTGCGATTTATATGGATGGAGATTCCAAATACTAGGTTAAGTAAGAATCATGAAGTTACCACACATAAGTACTTTGAGCCTTGAATGGCACCTCAAATGATAAGAAGTTCAAAACTCCGTAAAAACCTCCGTGGACGTGCCAACGTCCTACCCTAGCCAAAAGCTCCATTTTTTTTTTCAAATACCTCTCTGCCTTAATGTGGATCCGAACGTTGTACTACCGAGTGTTAGTCGGCAACGCATTCACCGAACCACCCACGAGACGAGGCTGGCTAAGTTTCGTATTAGCGTGTATATTAAATGCACTCCATGATAAACATCTCATTGTTTGAAGCTGTCGTGTTTATCTATCGATTGCATTTTTTTTTCTCTGAATATGTGAGTGTGTGTTGTATGTATGTATATTAGGCGACATTATGCCTGGTGTGCTCCCAATGTCACCTTGCTTCGTTTCCCGTCTTGACGAGTGCTTTCCGAGAATTCTCCACTTTTGGAAACTTTCCAAATAAATTTTTAAATTAAAAAGGACGTCAGATAATATTTAATTTGACCTTTTCATGCTTACAAAGAAAATTCGGGGGGTTAATAAGACTCGACTGATTCCCTGTGTGAAATAAAATCCAATTTGGAATTTCCCTTAAAATTTTTACACATGCTTTTTTTATTCCATATTGCTCAGCGAGGTTTTCACAAGAAGCTTCAAACTTTATAATAAATAAATTTTTTAAAAAAACTTAAAAAACTTTTTTTTTTTTTGAAATTGTTTTTAAGGTGGAATATCAGCCACTTGTGAGTCAAATCAGATCCTTGGAAAATAAAAATTAAATTATCCCGTTAAGTAAATTTATCTTAGTTAAAAATTAATTTAAGACTTTTCCTTTTTTTTAATAACTAGTATAGTTTATTTATTTATATATCCGCTTACAATTTTTCGATATAAGATGCTTTGTTTGTAAACTTTTTGCCATTTTCTTATTTTCCGTTTTGTTACCAACCTAAAAACATAGTTTTTAAAAGGATGCTCAGTTGAGCATCTTACGTCGAAAAATTGTAAACGTACATATAAATAAATAAATTTTACTAGTTATTAAAAAAAGGAAAAGTCTTAAATTAATTTTTAACTAAGATAAATTAACTTAACGGGTGAATTTAATTTTTATTTTCCAAGGACCTGATTTGACTCACAAGTGGAGTGGCTGATATTCCACCTTAATGTACGATTTACTTCAATTTTTTGTTGACGTGGGTAATATTTCAGAAAAATATTAAAAAAATTGATAAAATCGTTTGAAAATCATTTTGAAATGAAAAATGAAAAATTTCAAGGAATACTGAAAAACAAGGTCTAAAAAAATCGTACAAAAGCTTCCGTGAAAATTTTTGAAGAAAATTGAAAATTGAAAATGTGTTCAGAAAAAAAAAACCTTGAGAGTGGAAACTCTCAACATCAACCTTCTTTTGATGTTTCGAACAAGTTTGGGAACAATTTTCAAAAGAAATTTAACAGAAAAGACCGTTTGAAGTTTAACTAAACCTTCAAGGAAAGCAGTGCTTAAGCACACTAACATGATAAGGAAAATAAATACTGTACATGAAAAGGAATCAATGTGATTTCCAAGTGATGCGAAAATTATACCGAAAACCCTAAAGGTTAATCAAGTAAATTTTTTATTTCTTCGGGCATTGAGCTTACTAGTAAACAATAATGATAACATGATAGAAATGTATATGATTAAATTATCTAATAGATAAGATTGCCAGTATAAAAAACTGAAAAGGATTTTCGACTAGCAAAAGACGGAAGCATAAGTTACGTAGAAAAAATGATTTAAAAAAAAATGAATTCTTTGAAACCAAAAAATGATGCGTTTGGATGAATAAAATGGCTGAAAACATGGCGTTTATGGAGTGTTTACAAACGTTTTTTTGTTAATTCTTGTTTTTCTGCTCTCATGAAAATCCCTTTGGAACGAAATTTTTTGGGTAGTTAAAGGATGTGTAGGGCCAGTACCGAACGTGTTTGTACCTGAATATGGTTTTCAGGTACCGTTGAAGGGACCTTAGTATTCCGAACTTTGATATTTTTCCCGTCTCGCATCATTTTTAAAATCGAATATTTTTATAATAAGAGCCATTTTACTAATATAACATTCAAGAAGCTTCGCTTTATGAAATGCAATCCTTATTTGGGCTTTTTCTTGTTCTACACAGTAAAAAATTTTATGTCAAAATCAACATAAGTCAACATAAGTAGGTCCACATAATTCCTATGTTATTTTTGTTTATGTTTACCTTATGGGAAAAACAACAGAAAAAATTTATGTGGACCTCTTAGAACCTATTTAGAAAATATTTTTTACTGTGTATTTTCAATAATTTAAGGGAAAATCAAAGTGTCCCAAGTTACCCGGTCGAGTACAAAGTAACCTCATGATACGGTAATTTTTAAGTTAGGGGACCAACCTTTTAGTTTCCAGTCTTAAGGCAGGTCTGATCATCAATAATTCATTTTTTTTAACTAACATGAGTTTGAAAAATTTTTATATAGCGATTTGAACTGATTTGTGAGATCAATATTAAAAATCCAAGCATGTATGTTTTTCGTAGTCTGTGACAACCGAAAACAATTCGAGAATATTTTACTTACGTCTGCTTTTCTTCTGATGAAGTCCTCTTGTTAAATGAGAATGGTTTTTATTTAGAAGTTCTGATATTTCAAGTTCTGGCATATTTTGAAACTGGGGTGAAATTCAACAGGAAAATTAATCTCATCGCACCATTTGACATACCTGAAACTAGAAAAACAAACATTATTTTCAATGTTAGATGAAAATGAATCATTTTAATTAGTAAAAAAAAAATAATAATTATGGCGACGCCCGTTTCAATTCCAGTGTTCATAATTTCATTTGATTAGTACTTATTAATACTTGATCATTTACTTATTAATCATTGATCATTGATCACACTTGAACGTTGAGGAAATCAGCTGACTAGAACAATTTACAGTGTCAGTAGAAAAAATTGGAACTAATCGAATCGAATCTTTACATCTTCATAAGAAAAATGAGTTCCCTTACACCCTGACCAGGGGACCTATGCCTATGATCTGATTTCGGACCTTTCTCATCTCTGAAAAATATTTTCGCCCATATACGATACTTCTCATATCCTGCTTGCTGTAAATTCTTGAGGCACCTTTTAAATTTTGAACCCCCTGCTAAGCATCCTGGGTGGCTACACGGAGAAACCCACTCTGGCGCTCAATGTCAGAATCTGGTAATCGTTGCCAAACTTTCTGTATTATGGCCTGACAACCAAGTTTCTCTGGTAATCATTACCAGTGGTTTCTGTTAATGCTTGTTGGATAGCATTGCTAAACCCTTTTGGCAATGGCTACCAAACGTTATGTATACCATCGTTATGTATTTTATACATTCAAAATTAACAAATCCAGCTTCTTTTTGGGGGGAGTGGAAAGTTTTCCGGTTTCCAGAATATTCTGTTTTCTGTTTCCGATTCGTTTCCCGAATATTTCGACATTTTCCAAAAATGTTACACACATATTCGAAAATGCCCCCGTTATTAATAGTAATAATGATATAATAATAATAATAGTAATAATTAATAAAAAAAAAAAAAAAATTAAGTGCATGTTTTTTATTATTTCGAATCTCATTATTTATATTATTGTTGTTATATGACGACGGATGTCCATCCCACGGTGATCAACTAGACAATTATTAATCGACAAAAATGTGGTAAAAATCCGACTTCACAGCTTCATTAGGGATCAATTGAATATCCAAAAACCGTTGAGACCAATATCCTATCTGCTCGTCCTGGCGAGATATCGCGAAATGTAGCTGGCGTAGTGCTGATTCGGACTGCGCTGCTTCTAAATATTAATTGTCTTACCATAAGTTTAGCATAGGCAAGCGGGACTTTTTTAGAAATAAACTTAATAATTTTATTATTAATTTTAAGTTTAATATGACAAAAAAATCAATTTTTATGCACGATTTATGAATTAAAACTAGGGTGATCAAAAAAAAAATTAAGTGTTTCCGATTTTGTTCTTCACCAAAAAAATGGGTTCACTATAGGGTAAAAACGCAAGAAAAATTTTGAAACATTTTTTTTCCAACGATTTAGGGGTGGCGCAGAGCAGAAACAGGGCCTAAGCCACAATTTTTTTCTTAGCATTTATTAAAACGAAAATTTGGTGCATTTTTCCGTGATTGGATTTTACAAAAGTGGACTTTATAGGTACTTTTGACGATGTAGAAGACGAATTTCACAATCCCGATTTTCTCCGACCAACGCCTGAGTCTCTGTTAGCGCTTTTTTAGCGCTTAAACCCGATTTTTTGGATTTAATTTTTATTTACGTCCAAAATCGGAGCCCCAAAAATTTTTTTTCCCTTTTAAGTTACTTGTACTTATGGGAAAAAGCCTGAGGAACACGAATTTCACTATCCCGATTTTCCCCGACCAACGCCTGAGTAGGCGTATAAGTAAAAATTTGATTTTTTTAACCGAAGACTGATTTTTTTTGCCAAAAAATGGCGACAACTGCTCAGCAGTTCGATGTAGAGTCATGTTCAATGATATTATAATATTAATTAGAGTATCCTGAGTAAAAAATGTCATTGAACATGACCTTTACATCGAACTGCTGAGCAGTTGTCGCCATTTTTTGGCAAAAAAAATCAGTCTTCGGTTAAAAAAATCAAATTTTTACTTATACGCCTACTCAGGCGTTGGTCGGGGAAAATCGGGATAGTGAAATTCGTGTTCCTCAGGCTTTTTCCCATAAGTACAAGTAACTTAAAAGGGAAAAAAAAATTTTTGGGGCTCCGATTTTGGACGTAAATAAAAATTAAATCCAAAAAATCGGGTTTAAGCGCTAAAAAAGCGCTAACAGAGACTCAGGCGTTGGTCGGAGAAAATCGGGATTGTGAAATTCGTCTTCTACATCGTCAAAAGTACCTATAAAGTCCACTTTTGTAAAATCCAATCACGGAAAAATGCACCAAATTTTCGTTTTAATAAATGCTAAGAAAAAAATTGTGGCTTAGGCCCTGTTTCTGCTCTGCGCCACCCCTAAATCGTTGGAAAAAAAATGTTTCAAAATTTTTCTTGCGTTTTTACCCTATAGTGAACCCATTTTTTTGGTGAAGAACAAAATCGGAAACACTTAATTTTTTTTTTGATCACCCTAGTTTTAATTCATAAATCGTGCATAAAAATTGATTTTTTTGTCATATTAAACTTAAAATTAATAATAAAATTATTAAGTTTATTTCTAAAAAAGTCCCGCTTGCCTATGCTAAACTTATGGTAAGACAATTAATATTTAGAAGCAGCGCAGTCCGAATCAGCACTACGCCAACTACATTTCGCGATATCTCGCCAGGACGAGCAGATAGGATTTTGGTCTCAACGGTTTTTGGATATTCAATTGATCCCTAATGAAGCTGTGAAGTCGGATTTTTACCACATTTTTGTCGATTAATAATTGTCTAGTTGATCACCGTGTACGGTTTGTTATAATACAAAAATAATGTTGACCATTTTTAACCATTTGTGTAAATTGATCCCGCGCGAATAGTAAAGATTCAAAAATATATAGCAACTATTACCAGTAAGTTTTGGGATCGTTTAAAGTATTTAGCCATTGACAATTAAAAAAGGAATCTTTATCAGTTTGTGGCAACGATTACTATTTTACGGTCGACATTGGCGAATAGGACTGATTACTAAAAATTGCTGGTTCGTAATGATTAAAAAATGGGAATAGATTACCACAAACGTTATTCCCAAACCGTTTAGTAGCGAACACCAGTAAAAGTTTCTCCGTGTATGGCATTGCTCGGGCGCTCTGACTCGTACAGCTTTTCGTGCATTAAAAGTTTTTAGCTGCAATAATATTATAAATGAAATCCATCAGGCATCAAAACGATCTATAAAATTAGCGTTTTAGGTGTTTATCAAAAGATAAAAGAGAAGAACCCTTTAAATCTAAAGCTGATAATAACCCGTTCCAGGATTACGCTTATTCTCAAAATAGGAGCAAATTACGCTAGTAGTAAGTTCGGAACTTTTTTTTCTGTTATTTAATTGCACGACTGACAACAAACTGTTATTCAAAATAGAGAATCAAGATTACTTCACATTATCCCTAATGATATGGTTGTTATAGGGTAATAATTAGCTTCAATATTTAATTCCAATTAGGACAGCTAAATAGAGCATTTAGTGCGCTGTTATATACCTGAGTTAATTTAGTATCATTGTGGGGTTCAGAGAAGAGCCTTAAAAAATATCCCTGCCAATCCAAATAAGAAGGTTCCTTCTATCCAGTAGCAAAGGTTTCAGCAAATTAAAAAAAAAAAAAAAAAAAAGTTTTTTCATTAAGTCCGAAGGCTTTGGTTTCTGCAAAAATAATTGAGGACATGTGGAAAACAACTGCCAAATACTCCTTCAGCGTTTAATTCAAAATTATATAAACTTTCAGAATGAATTTGGGAAAAAGAAACAGTTGCAAATTACGGTCCGAACCCGAGTCCTGTCCTTAGCCCAAATTGATAACGCACAAATCTGAAGAAAAAAAAACCTTTCAAAGGAAATTACAATTTAACCTTTTAAAAAACAACTTAATCATTCTCGCAAGCCATCTAATTCTTGTTAAAATCCTTAGCATAAAAAAAAAAAAAAAATTCATATAAAATTCTGCCCCGCGCCCATCACGAAATGTCAGTTGCATAAAAGTTAGAAAAAAAAACCGGTAGGACACCACGAAAAATTAAAAAAGAACAAGAGAAAAACACAATGTAAAAAAAAAAAAAAGTCCAAATGTCCTTGAGAATATTTTATTTAGAGATAGTTTGCTCTAGGCGGAATCATGACTTTTTAATTTTTATAACAAATCTCCAAACTGACCTTGAGACATCAATTACGGCACAGAATAAGGAGGAACGATGCTCAAGTTGGAGGATTTTTACTGACGACAGACAAATTCACCTACATTTTCCATTGTCAAACACAAAATACGAATTTAAAAGAAAAAAGAAAAGAAAAAAAAAGGGGGGGGAGTAGAAAAGTTATCACGATTTTAGATTCGTTTCGGGCTAAAAGCAAGAAAATAAAAATTTCTTTTCGGAAAAATGTACAAAATTAGTTGCAGTCGTGAAGAGTTTACAAGTTCAAAGAAAAAATGCACGTGACTGGTCTGTAGCTAACTTGTCCTTTGGGCCTTTTTTTTCCCTATTTAATTAAAATAGTTGAGGTTAGTGTTGGTGACCTTGTATCGGAGTTGCATTATATACACTGTATGCATTTTTACAATAAACCCAAACCGCATCGTCCTTTTTTGAAACTTTTTCTCCTTTTTGCAACTTCCCTAAATTTCAAAACTAATTAAAACAATAATAAATAAAAAAAAAAAACTTTCACGTGGTAATAAGGAAGCTCGGAACTATGTTGTGGTTACCGAAACAGTGACATATAATACAAAAAAAAAAAAAAAAAAAAAAAAAAAATTCACACTGGTAGCTCTCACTATTTCAATAGAGCTATTACATACTTTCAATTTAAGTTTTACACTTGTGAAAAGTGTAGGTCAGTAGTTTTAACAAATTGTTAGGGAACCGAAACTTTTTTTTTTCCTTTCTTTTTCATAATGTTATGACGTTGTTTTAACGAGCTTAATTAAAACGAATGCAGACCTCATTCATTCGGACTGTTGAAATGAAATAATGATGCTTAATAAACACATGGGCCGATTTTTAAAGGACCTTATTTTAAGTGCGTCCTCGTGTCGGAACACAAATGCTTCCATGGGCCACTTAACGCAAAAGAATGAAAAGAGGGCGACCGGGGTCGAGCAAAAGGTCTCAGGATGAATATCACTGCGAGATGTCAAAAAAATAATTGTCGAATATGCATTCCATAATTTTTTTTTTTTTTCTTTTTTTTTTCTAAATGCACATGAGAACAAATTTAATAGAACGAAAGAGTAATTAAACAAATAATATTATTTCAGAATATAAACAATTCTAATCCACTTTTTATGCTTTGTTTAGTGACCTGACTGCCAGGCAGGATGTGTAATTTCAGATTTTTTTTATTTAATGTAAATATATATGGCTTCTTTTTTCGCAAAGTAGCTTTCTAGGTTTTTGATTTCGCTGTATGAATAAAATTCTTACATTAAAAAAATTAACATTTAATGATTTTAATCCAAAGGAATATGGATTAATGCAAATATGGATTGAGGCATAGGTCGTAGCTTCGAACAGGAAAATCAAAGAAAAATAGGTATTTTAATTTTTGAGAATTTTGAAGTAGAAATAAAGTACATGTATTTAAAAAATTATTTGTGTCATAAAAGTATTCAAAAAAATTTGTTTCACATCTTTTTTTTTTTTGTGAAATAATTGGGGATAAGAGCTTTGCATGTGTTTTCGATGTCGTAGATTTCAAGTGTCATGTCAGAACGATGCAATTCCAAACAGAAAAAAAGGAATAAGGCGCAAAAAGTAAATTTTTTTAAAATAAAATTATTATTTAATTTTTCAAAACTTCTGACTTCAGATTCGGATCCCGCGGTCCAAAATACATAAGGAAGTCAAGTCTCGGCTTGAATCAGTCGATAATAACAAGATTATGAATTTTTTTTTATACCGATGTCGGGACCTTCTGTTCAAGTATAACTTAAGACGTCCAGGAGGGAGGGGTCCCCGAAATCTTACGCCAATAAAAAATGACGTAACGTTAAATGCCCATAAGAGGAAGCCTATTGTGTCTTAGTAGGGGGAGGAGGGGTTAAAAATATTCTAAATTAACTTTAAGTAATACTTAAAGGTCCCTCATCTAACACTGGAATTCTGCTTTTTCTGCTTTTTGGGTGTGAAAAGGCAGTTAAATTTTAAAGAAATTAACTAAGAGGAGGCTTAACGGCATACCGAAAAGAATGGCTGGTTTGTCCCACACTCGATTTTCGGGGGAAAAAAATTAAATTTTAGGTACCTAACGATCTACTTTGACTTTTCCTTTGTACTTTTGGAACAGGTTTCAACTTGTTCCGGTCAAAGTTTTTCGACCGCAATTTTTTTCGAAATTATTTTCCCGCCGCCCATACATTTCAGACAAGTTGAAACTTGACCTAAAAATTCCAGGATATACCAGAGGAATTCGTTAGATACCTAAAATTTGGATTTTTTTCATCGTAAATCGAGTATTAGAGAAAACAGCAATTCCTTCCTGTATTCGTAAAGCCTCCTCTTAATATAATTTAAAAAAAAATGAGTTAATTAAATTTAAAATTTAATTTTTTTAAAAGATTAATTGATTTAATTTTTTTTTAAATTTAATAGATTTAATTTTTTTTTAATTAATTTATTTAATTTTCAAAAATAATTCTTCTTATTAAGGATTTCCAATTCTTGAAAAATAATATATTACATACTAGGAATCGAAGACGAAAATACGAGATACCATACAAGTAGAAACTTGGTTCCAGCCAAAAAAAAAAAAAAAAAGATCAAGGAATAAACTTATTTTCGATTCCCGGCATATTAAATACTGTCGATCAACCAGATAAACTTTTCTTTCAATAACCTAAAAGCCTTTTTTTTTTTAAATCTAATGTACAATTTCCTTTTTTTGTTTGTTTCAGTATTAAAAACGACTGTGGTGAGTCGGAGAAATCGTTATTACCGCACTCCATCCAAATGATTAGATGAAGAAACCAACCAAATTTGGCCACAGCAAGTCTTCAAATTCTACAAAAAGTCCAATTTTGTTAAGTTTTTCCTTATTGCACCCTACCCAATTTAACTTTTTTTTAAAAGCTGCTTTTGGAAAAGAAAAAAGAAATATTTTAAAGCAATTTAAAAAGAATATAAAACCAACAACAAATAAATATGGGATATGGCTGTGAAAAAAAAAGACGTTTTTTACCAAAATTAGCATTTAATTAGTTTAAGCTGTAGTTAGTCAATATTTTTAAAAAAATTCGGGCATTTTTTTAAGACGGCGCCAGTTGCAAACTTTTTTTTTTTGTAAACGAATCAAATTACTATGTTTTGGTAAATGAACGATAATTTATCTGTTAAAAAAAAAAAAAAAAAAAAAAAAAAAGAATCTGTATAATTTCACTGTCAATCTGTTAACGCAAAGGAATGAATTTCATGTAAAAGAATAAATAAATAAATGAATAAAATCATTATATCGTATTAAAAAGATGTCTCAGTTTGGGTTCAGCGCATATCGTACCGAACTAATTTACTCCGCCTCAGTATTTTAGAGCTGAACTCTGTAATCTCACAAATTAAACTGTAATTAATGCAAAAAAATATAAAAGAAGAAAAAAAACAGTAAGATTATTCGTAATGAATGCAATTCTTCGTTACGCATGGGAAATTTCTTTCGCTACGCATTGTGAGGCCTTCATATAAAATTATGTGACGATGTAGCAGATCACAATTTTTTTTTTTGTAAGTGTGTGTAGTAAAAGGATGTTGAAAAATCCCGGAGGCGTATTGCAAAAAAACTAGAAAAAAAAAATTGCGTCGGAGGACGAAGTAATGCAGAAACAAAATGTATAACTTGCTTTATTTTAATGTAAAGACTGGAAAACGAAACTAAAAAAAAATTATATATTTAGTTTTTTTACGATAGTTTTTAATTTAAGGACGACCAAAAAGATATTTATAAAATTTTGTTTGGCTTTGCAAAATATTTTGCAAAGTAAAATTTACTAAAAAGGAAGGCCGATTTTGGGTCCTCCTCCTTTATTTTGTAGAATACAGTGTGATGCTGTTACTCCATTATCCTTCAGAAAAATATTTTGGAAAATTACAAGCAGTAGGCCTATTTCCAATTTTTTTTCTTTTCAGTAGTTTTTAAAATTAGTTTCACTTAAAATGGAGAAACAGCAATAAATTCTGGACTATATTAAAAAAATTCTATTTTTAATTTTTGTAACATTATTTCTTTAAAATTCTGCAATTCTGCAGAAATGTACAAAACTTGTAATGTAATTGCTGAAAAGGGCATAATTACACAAATTTGCACTATAAAAATCTGTCTACTTGTAATAGGAGCAGAAATTTTATTTTCTTGGCTATTTCCCGATTATTTGTGAAAGTGGCTTCACTATTTCCATTCTTTAAACTATCAAAAAAAAAATTTTTTTTATATAAATTCTCCTATTTAGCAATATATTTAGATGATCTACTAAAAAAAAGAAAATACAACCCAAGGATTGTTGGTTTGCTATTCTTTTAAATTTTTCAAAATGCAGCTATTTTTATAATTTTTATGAACAGATGTGAAGAAGACGCATTGCCGTTTTTCTTTTTCGTTTTTACGTATTGTTATCGTTATATTCGTTAGGTTATTTTTTTAATCTTGTGCTTCCTTTCAATTATTCACGGCAATTACAAACAAAAAAAACAAAAAAAAACTTACTTCGGAACCAAACTTGAAGTATCTACACGAATGTCAAGGAGATTTTTTTCTCTTTTAGTTTTCACATCTGTTCTAAAAGCCCAAGCCTTTTAATTTTTTTTTCTGTATATACCTGTTTATTTCCGTAAGTTCTTGTTACTTTTTTCGTTTCTTATTCATGTGCGGTTCAGAAAAAAAAAATAGTGAATAAAAAAAAAGAAAATTGTTGACAATTTTTTACAAAAAAAAAGAATACGTTGATAATTAACTTCTCTTTAGTTCGTTTATTTTTGTTGGTTCCCATATTTTCGATCCTTTAAAAATTCATCCAAAGTTTAACGGGCATTGTTCCAGTACATTTCAGACACATCGTAGAATAAAACAAAACAAGTTTTCTGGTCGAATGGTGTAATCTTCACCAGTGATCTGGTGAGAACTATTTTTTTATTTTTTTTTCGTAAATTTAAGCGTGAAACTCAGCTGGAAAGGAAAATAACAGTCAAATGAAAAAAAAATTGCTACATTTTAGCAGGATTTGGTACTTTGTAAGAATGTTAAACAAGCCAGATAACTTAACTTAATTTTTTTTTTTTTTTTTACCACCTTAATTGCAAACGGAATACTGGCTTAAATAAGCATTTTTGCGATTCTTATCTTTTTTGACGTAGGACTACGTCTTGGGGTTCGGTCCTGGGGAAATCTGTCTGTCCGGGTTGTGTCCGGATTCTGTCCAAGTTCTGTCCAGGTGTGGCACTGTTCGTACGAAAAATGAGTATTTAATCATTTTAATATAAAAATTTTAAGTTTTTTTTGTGCCAGGAAAAAAAATTATATTTTTTTGACCAAAAAAAAAAAAAAAAATGCCTTAAAATTTTTAAATCGCTTTTTAATATTAAAATTTTGAGTCTATGATAAACCCCCGAAATGCAGAACACCGAAATTTGCAAAACCCCGATTCGGGGTTTTGCAAATTCGGGGTTCTGAAAGTACTATAATTTTCCATGAATTATATTCGAGGTTCTGCAAAGTCGGGGTTCTGCAACTTCGGGATTTTGCAAATTCGGGGTTTTGCATGTTTGCATTCCCGACTTTTTTTAAAAATTGTAATTAAAGTGAGGCAGATCAGGTTGAATAAAGTGTACCGGTACTGCATTTTTTAAGCTAAATCACAATAAGTATATTATCACAGATAATCAGTAGGGTGGTTCGAAAATCAACTTTTTTGGAATTTCAAAACTCCTATATCGGGAAAAGTTTCTTTATAGGTAGAGTATCAACCCTGAATTTTTTCAGATTGTTTGAACGGCATCCTGAGGTGTCAAATCGGCCTTGAAATTTTCAAAAAGCTCATAAAAGGGCCGAAAATGAACCTTTTTTTTGCATAAAAGACCATCGATTCCTATCGGAAATTTCAAGTAGATTACGAATTTGAAGCCGAAAATTAGTTTTGGTGTATAATTTTTGAGCTACAGGCCGGGTTTAAAAGCTCTAAAAACCTGGTTATGGTATTTTGTCTGTGGCTTAAAAACCCTGCACCAAAAGTCATTTTCAGCTTCAAATTCGTAATCTACGCGAAATTTCCGATAGGAATCGATGGTCTTTTATGCAAAAAAAAAGGTTCATTTTCGGCCCTTTTATGAGCTTTTTGAAAATTTCAAGGCCGATTTGACACCTCAGAATGCCGTTCAAAAAATCTGAAAAAATTCAGGGTTGATACTCTACCTATAAAGAAACTTTTCCCGATAAAGGAGTTTTGAAATTCCTTTGAAAAAATTTGACATAAGTCAAACAAAAATAAAATGAAATAAAAAAAAATAAAAAAAAAATATATAAAATAAAAATAAAAAAAAATAAAGATAAAAAAAATACTTTTATCACGATTTACTGAACCCCGAATTTGCAAAACCCCGATTCGGGGTTCTGCAAATTTCGAGGTTCTGAATTTCGGGGTTTTGTCAGGGTCCCAAAATTTTAACTTCGAAAATTTTAAATAATATTTGACTATTTTTTTTTTCACTTTTGGCCTTTTTTAATAGTAAAATTAGACGACATGAACGAAAACAAGGACTTAAAAAATTTCTTGTATTTTATTTAACTTTTTTTAAAATTTTCGCTGTTTTTTAAGTAAAATTTACAAGAACTTTAAAGTTAAAATTTTATTTTAAAATTAGACGACATGAGCCAAAGCCTGGACTTAAAAAATTTCTTGTGAATTTTACTTTAAAAAAAGTTAAATTTTAAATAATATTTTGACTATTGGCTTTAAACGTTTGTCCTTTTTTTAAATAGTAAAATTAGACGATCTGAACAAAAACAAGGACTTAGAAAATTTCTTGTAATTTTTCAAGAAACTTAACTGTTACAAGAAACTTAAAGTTGCTAAAGCAAGGACTTATAAATTCCTTGAAATTTTCTTTAACTTTTTTTTAAAATTTTCGCCGTTTTTTTTTAAATATCTTTTTTCTGAATTATTAAAATTAGACTATTTGAGCGAAAACATTAGCTTAGAAATTATAAATAAAATGTTCACTACATTTTTTAATTTTGTCCTTTTTCCTTTAGCCAATAATATGAGCTAAAGCAATATTTTAATATTATAATTTTTTACTTTATAATTAAAAAAAGCAAAAATTTTTTAACTTTTTTAAAACAGGCAAAAAAAAAAAAAAAAAAAAAAAAAAAAAAAAATGCCTTGAAATTTTTAAATGTACGACAGTATCCAAAAGACGTAGTCCTACGTATTGATATGCCCCAATATCCCAGTATGATTTTTTATTTTTCAACAAATATCTTTATTATATCAAGGTGCACGGAGTGCACCCAGCCAAGTTTTAAGTGCACTCCACTCGCACCTTACTTTACTAAGCTCATCCTACCGCTGTTTTCAGAGCCCCGAAACTCGCGACCCGATTAAGATAAAAATTTTTTTTCTTCACATACGGAACACCGCTCCCTTCGATATTAACTATGCCGATTTTCAACTTTCTAGGTTTTGTCGTTTTTCGGTTTTCTAGGGGTCGAAAATCGTCATTTTGAGCGTTACTCACTCACTATATATATATATAGCATAAATTCGGACCCTTCCAGAGGTCTTGGAATTTTGAAATTCGGTACCGTTACACCATTTGGTATATAAACTCATATAAAACCTCAAAAATGGAAAATTCGAAACTGGGCCTGAGCTACAAGCAATTTTCTTTTCCGCCTGCAAAATCGAGAGTATGCAACCCTCAACATTAAAAAAAAAAAAAAAAATCAAGAAAAAAAAAGGAAACTAGTTTAAAAGTAGCCTTTGTTATTGTATTATTATGAATGTCAATGACATGTTACGGTTGAGTGAACAATAATGAAACCCAGACAATTCGTAGGCAAAATTATCATTTTTTTTTTTTTTTTTTTTTTTTTTTTTTCCCCGAAATTTCATATTTATAAAATCGGTCATAACTTGTAAATTCAAAATTAAAGAATTTTTTTTTTTTTTTTTTTTGTCAATTTTTAATTATAACAAAACAAATTTTCAATAATAGGTAATAACAAGGAGTCATTACCGGCATTGCTGACTTAAAAATTAAACAAGAATTATTTTCCAAAGCCAAAATATTTATTTATTTAATAATTAACTAGCCGTTCCGCTCGGCGCTTTGCCCCGCCCCAGACCGCTTTATATGGGGGAGATTTCAACCTTTTTCAAATTTGTAATTATTAGCTAATGGGGGGCTAATTTTTTTTTAAAAACAATTTTAAGCTGAATAAGTTTTTTTTTTTTTCTCGGTTTTCTAACTATGACAGGACCAAAACTTTAAGAAAAAGGTAGGATTTTGTATTAAAGTCAAAATTTTCAATAAAAATTATTCTGATTGCGCAAGTTTTTTACAGAAAAAATATTTCAAAGGTTGAAATTTTAATCATCAAAAAATGGAAAACCTTGAAGTTTTTTCACATTTTTGGTGTAAAACTTACGATTTAACTAATAAGTAGGAAAAAGATATTTTGTACTGATGGGGGGCCCAAAGGATTAAAAAAAAAAAAAAAATCATTTACAAGGCGGTCGAAAAATCAGACATAACTGGTTCACTTTACTTTTATATATGTAGTGATGATGATGATAGTGATAAGGGAAAAAATGTTTCAATAAAAAATAAACGATTCACCCTACAAAAAGTTGTGATATCTAAACAAAAACACTTCCGTGTAAAAAAAAGGGAGCCAAGTTTTTTTTGCTTCCCTTTACAAAAACCGTCTGCCCTTAAAAGTGGTGATATCAGAGGGGGCAGCCAAGTAGCTTCATTTTCTTATTACAAAAAACATTTTGCCCTCAAAAGTGGTGATATCAGAGGGGGCAGCCAAGTTAATTTTTTTGCTGTTATTAAAATTTTTTCCGAAGTCATTTTCCTCCGTGAATAAACTCAAACTTGGGCGCTTTTTTTTTAAGGCTCTGTATGAATGACACAATAATCCTTCTCAAATCAATTTTCCTCAATCCTTTTCAACTGGAAAAATTCTCCTATAAAAATTTTTTTCTCAGAAATCGGACAAGAATCTGCACCAGAAAGTTATTACGTCGCTATAAGTCTGCCTCAATGGTTCGTCATTAATCCTTACAAAATCTCACTTTTTAAATAAGGATTTACCTAAGTTTTCCCGTCACTCACAATAAATATTACGTCGAAACCTTTATCTGAGCTATGATTTTCGATATTTGAGAAAAGTTTTCACTTGCATGATAGAAAAAAGCGCCCAAGTTTGAGTTTATTCACGGAGGAAAATGACTTCGGAAAAAATTTTAATAACAGCAAAAAAATTAACTTGGCTGCCCCCTCTGATATCACCACTTTTGAGGGCAAAATGTTTTTTGTAATAAGAAAATGAAGCTACTTGGCTGCCCCCTCTGATATCACCACTTTTAAGGGCAGACGGTTTTTGTAAAGGGAAGCAAAAAAAACTTGGCTCCCTTTTTTTTACACGGAAGTGTTTTTGTTTAGATTGTTTTTTCCATCACGGCAAGAAGAAAATGCACTTTTCCCATTTTCCCCATCATATAAAATGTGCTGCTTTTAATGATAAAATTAAAAATTACCTCGAACGTAATACTTGACACATAGCTTCAAATGTCCCTTTAATGTCTTCGGGACTGGATAGACTTTGCTATCTGGGTTCTTTGGCAGAGAGAAGAAAAAAGTGGAGGAATGAGAGGAGAAATAAAATCACCTTTCTTACTTTTGCTCTGGCAACCAATTGCAGTAAACTAATAACAAATGCCTGAATAAAAAATTGTTCGATTTTTTTTCCTTCTAAAGACACTATTAAAAACAGTTAAAAATGTGACTGGAAAACCTCAGGGTCTAGAGACGTCATCTCATTCCTCCAATAAAACTTTGCCAAGGCAATAGTTTAAGCCCAAGAACGTTGTTGTAGGGGCCGAAACAAGGATGGAGATATCAACCACAAAACCACCCTTCGGCCTTCTTTTATTTCAGAGAATGCCATCATATTTTTCCTAGCTAACAATACCATTCAGAAGAAGTGAAATCAACATCAGAGAAAACCTTCGAGCATTGAACGAACAAAAAAGCGTCGAGAAAGTTACGTATAACAACACAGCAATAATAATAATAAAAATAAAAAAAAAAAACTTGAAAAATCGAAAAATTCCAAAAAATTATTATAAAGGCTGTCTCAGAGATGACAAAACGCCCCAGTGGACACAACAGGTTACCATTGTCATTTAAATCAGTTTTTAAGATACAATACCCGACCCTGTCAAACTTGTACAAAAGAAAATAGTATATTCTTTTTTTTTTTTATATTGTTCTTTTCTTTCGGACAGGGAAAAAAAGGTGCAAGGATTCAATGTCGTCTTTTCAACCTTTTTCAAGATTCCTCTATAACCTCATTCATTCCTGCATACACATAAAAACTTTTTTTCAAGTTTTCAGGCAGAGAAAACATGCGTCACTGCAATAAAGCTCATACTTCTTATCGGGAATAACTTCAAAAGTAATCAGCAAACTATAAATACGAGTCGTGATGTAGCATAATCATGCTGCTGGAATGACTGTTAAAAATATTATTTTCAAGGTCTTTGGCGAAAAAAAAAAAAAAAAAATCGCAGTTTGAAAAATTTTTAACGTCTTTTCATTTTTATTTTTTTTTTTTTATTTTTTCTTTTTTCTCAGAACAAAAGGAATCGGACGAAACGGAGTTTCGTCGCATTCTTTTCACAAAAACTTGTCCCAATTCATACCTGGGTTTTAAAATAGTATTCACACGAAGCCCCCCTCAGGCTTATATAACAATCCGCCACCATTTTTTGTATGAAACAAAATTTTGAACCTGTCACTTGAAATTTCGGAATCGTCAAAAGAACGCGTTTCCGTATCCTGTATCCCGTGCGACGATCCCTTCTTAGCGTAACCGTCATTTCAGTCCAGTTTTCGGAGGGAACGAAACTTGTAAGAGTTTTAAATAGAACAGAGTTCCAATCGCGAAACGTACAACACGTCGGGTCTACCTAATTTTCTCGTCCGGCCCGATTTCCACTTATTACCGATACTGAACTTACGAGGAATCGTTATCTCGAAACGTGTTTTTATCAATGAGGGTTGCCTAGTCTCTCCGAAACCCAGCGTTGCCTTGTTTCCCACAACAGACAAGTTTTATATTTTTATCTCTCTTTCTCCTTTATATTCTCCAAATGGTTCTTGTTTATCTTTTTCTCCCTTTTCAGTGTTGGAATAAGGTTTTTTTTTTTTTTTTTTTTTTTTTTTGTCCCCTTCGGTGGTTGTTTCTTGGCACACAACATTTTTATACTTAGGCGGATGGCTGAAGGTTTTTTTTCCCAAGATGATATGGTGGTCGTCCTTTTCCTGCACGCCTATCGTTAAGAATAAACCGCAATAAAATATACGGATGGAAAAAAAGAAATACGGGTCAAGTCGGCTTATGAGAAAGAAAACTTTTTTACAACGAAACGTAAATGAAACGAAGAAGAAAAAAAAAAAAATATACGAAATTTACAAGGGCAATAAAATGGCGCCGGATGTTGCATTGTTATTCAGCCAGACGTCTATTTTTGACGGTAGACGTGTGAAATTTGAAGGAAGAATGACGGAATTGTAAAAAAGTCGAAAATATTCGATTCTATTATTTCTGACAGTAAAGAAGTGAGCAAGGTAATAGTATTCAATCGTATGGATGGATTTTATATGCAGTGCAGATTTAAATTTATGCAGCGCCACAGAATTGTTTAGCAGGTAAAGTAAAAAGGACACTGCAGATCAATGCCCCAAACATGGGATATACAGGTGAAGCACTATGAGTTGAAAATGAAAAGTTTTGGTTTTTGAAAATGCCTGATAGCGCAATCGCTGTGGCTTATCTATTGCAAAAATATTTTCCTTTTCGAAATTTTTTTTAAACAGCGTCTTGAGGGTGCGCAAGAGGGTCAAAGTTTTGAAAAACTTCATAAGGGATGAAAATTCGACTTTCGGATTTTTGTGAAAAAAGTACCGTTTCCTATCGGATTTTCAACGTAGATTTCGAAAATGAAATCTGTTTGCGTCAAGCTACTTCTGTTCCTGAGTTGATGTAAAAAATATGATAAAAATATTGAAATTTTAGAGTTTTGACATTTTTATGGCGAACTTGGCCTGTATCTCAAGAACAGACAAAGCTAAACGCAAACAGATTTAATTTTCGAAATCTACGTTGAAAATCCGATAGGAAACTGTACTTTTTTCACAAAAATCCGAAAGTCGAATTTTCATTCCTTATGGGATTTTAAAAAATTGGGAAATTCCTTATGGGATTTGGCCCTCTTGCGCCCCATTAAGACACCGTTAAAAAAAAAATCGAAAAGGAAAAAAAAATTACAAATGATAAGCCACATCGATTGCGCTATCAGGCATTCTGAAATTCCAAAATTTTTGATTTTCAACCCACCCTACTATGCAATAACAAAAAAATTGTTTTTGGAAAATACTTGTTCTTAATGCTCTCGAAAAAAATATCATAACAATGAAATCACATTTCTCTGAAGGATATTTTTCCATGAAGACGATCATAAAGTGTTTTAGTAGGAAGTTTGCAACATGGACGCACCCCTTCAATTATTTGCGATTTTATTCGAATTATACGCTGGTGTGCGCAATCATTTGTTTTGTTATGTACAAATTTTAATCATACCAAATCGATTCATGGAGCTGAATGGATAGGGAGCAAAGAGCTATTCCAGTAAATAAGCAAAGTTTTGACAAATTTTGACCCGCCATTGCTCGCTAAAATAAGAATTTCGAAAACTCTCATCGTTAATTTTTGTACAGTTTCATCCCCAAATCGACTTCTTCTTCTACTTCTTTTAGGTGCCAGCTCCGCGACGAAGATTGGCTATCCTCTGGACTATCTTTACTTTATCGACCGCTGCTCGAAAAAGACCCAAGGAGTCGACACCAAACCAGTCTCTAAGATTTTTGAGCCACGAGGTTTTCCTACGACCAATATAGACTAATATATGAATAACCTCTATAAGGATGCCCATATCCTTTCCCCCATTTGTCACCTAAGGGGATGTCAAATAAGTTATGTCATCCGATGTTTAGCCCCTTCCTTCCTTTCTTTCATCAAAAAATAAGTTAACATTGTAATTTAACGACCCCCCTTCCTCCGTCCCTTCAAATGATGAGGTAATTAATAAACAGCTCCAAAAGAAAGCTCTTGTAAAAATCTTACAAGAAAACATGCAACGAAATAAGAATCGCTTAAAATGTCTTGAACGATATTTTTTTTCTTATTTTTTTCCAATTCCTGCGTTGCCTAGATGACAAAGATGAAATTTTTGGCAACTATACGCAGTAAATTATATCTCTCCGAGTACTGCAATAAGTTACGTAACTTATCCTACCTGGGAAAATATAGCACATTTCCCCAGCTTAATGGCTCAACCTTCAGAAGCTGACGTCCCGCCTGCCTATGACAGCATACTGCAGTATGCTCTCAATTGGGGGTATGCGACTCAATTTTTTTTTCCCCACTATAATGAGATCCATTTTGTTGAAGAAAATTAAACCCAACCAACAGAAGCTTTGGATTAACCTTCAGTTAGCAGGCCAGCTTTATGAACTTTACCGCCCAAATTAGTCAAAAAATTGCCACAAACTCAAATTTTTCGTTTCGTTTCAAAAGTTTCCAAAACAGTACTTTAATTTTAGCTATACTTTAATTATAGTTTCGCTATTTAACACCGCAATACCTTGAAAAATTTTCTTCCTAAATCGGTCACTGGAACTGTTTTGAGTCCTTTAAAGTGTTAATGCTCCGTGATTTTTTCCACATGCATTTAACGCCATATGCACTTCGTCCGAGGACTAAAAGTCAAAGAACGCGCCAATGTGACGTGGACCATTTCCTTTTCACCTTTTTTCCCCGAAATTAATTTTGAAACTTCGTTTCTGACAAGATACATGGATGAAACATAATCTTTTTTTTTTCAAGCGCTCCTTCATAAAAATTCAAGGCTGCACTTCTCTCTTCTCTTCTTTTTTTTTTTCTGATTCATCATCATTGTTTTCTTAATATCCTTCCCGGGTCTTTCCGCACAACAGTCTGGCGCCAATATTTTTTTTTTTTTTCTTCATATGTTTAAAATACGACGTTTTAGTAAAAATTCTTAATTTCGCCACTGATTTCGTCAACTCTACTCTTGGAACGGAGCCAAACAACTTGCATAGGCAGCAAAATACTACGCAAACTGCAAGATAAACTCATTTTCGTCGTACCAAACACATTACTCATTTCATCTTTTTACGTTCCGTCCTTAACGTAAAAAGATGGTTTCGACAATAAGAAAGGTTAATTGCTCAGGGTCTTCTTGGCGTTATCATTAGCTGCACACATGACCATCCATAGGCTATATTTTTTCTTTATTTTTCTTTGAAAACTTTTTCTCTATTTTTTTTTTTTTTAAGAAATTCTAAGTTTTTGAAAAATGCTAGGGGAAAAATAAAACTAAAAGAATAATGTACGCAGGGTATTGTTTTGAAAGGTGAAATATACGTCTTAAATGAGGTAATATGCGGGCTCTTCAATGCAGTTACATTTAAAGTGTGAATTCGCGATTTTTTATTTCATTTCATACCGTTCCCTTCTTCCCCGTGATATGTTCATTGATAAATTGAGCAAAGAGAAAGGTATGAAAGGTCGTGACTTAAAATATACCAAATCTTGTTCGATCAGTCAAGATTCAACTCATCCCTAGAATTACTCAATTATAAATGTCAGTGCAGAAATAATCGAATGTGAATATTCACTAAAAAGAACTTGGAATTACGTAAGAAAAAAACTTCGGCAAATGTTGATCTTTCATACTGGCTCACACAGTAAGCAGTAAAAACGTAGCGCTTTCCGGTAATTCGATTACAGGTACGATTATTATTTTTGCGTTTCGCAGGAAACAGCAACGCAGAGCTGAAAGAGGAAATAAATTCCTGAAACATTGAAACATTACACACTGGGGCCATTGAAACATTACACATTACGTTAGGAGCAGACGTCGTTCGAATTAGCGATTTTCTCCACAAGCTAAGTATTGCCGAGCAGGGAGGTCAAAAATGGTCAAAATCGTGCTAATGTAATATCTGATTGGCCCCAAAAGATCAGGCCTTATTACAAAAATCTGTGCTCAGCTGTGAAATTGGCTATCGTATTTTAGATGTTCAATATCATGGTTTTTTTAAGTAAAAATGCAAAAGTTTCCTTAACCAAAACAATTTGAAAGTCGACTAATAGAATCTCTATGGAATCCTAGTCCAAAAGGGCCTTCTAGCCTATCTAAAAATTCCACTTTTGTGGACCGAAAATCTGTTTATACGTCTCGGCATAAATGACCGGTCAAAAAATCAATACCTCAGCCTCACTCCCAGCCGTTACCTATTCAGGCATTATAGCCTTAGACAAGTCTGCTGTTTAATACTCATATTAACCGGAAAAGCAGGGACTGCAGGTATTCTTTTTCTTCTCATTCGGCAGGAGCAATTTTCTCGCAGCAAGAAATGCTTAGCTTCTCTTACTAAGTGTTTTTTAGGTTATGGCAAGGTAAGGCTGCTGTATAGGAACTTAGTTCGACTCTTTTTATACCCTTCCACATGCATCCTTTATTGTACGACATTGCCTACTTTCAATTCTTAATCTCTTATAACTTACTAATATACGGCCTTAACATCGAATTCGATTGAACTGAAAGCTCAAAGTTTAAAATCATTTAACCGTCTTTTTTTTTTTTTTTTTTTTCAAATCAATAAATTGATTGATTGATCCACTGGTAAATTGTCGATTGATTTATGCGCCGCTTTATTTATACAGTTAATTTATTAGCCTCACAGCCCGTCTAACATTCAGCAATTCAAACGTGTTCTCAACTAATAAACTAATTCTGGCTCAATAGTCAATAGTGACACATTAACGAAACTTCAGAACTGCAAAAATAATTAGGCACGATCTGAAATTCAAAAATTAAGCAGGTGGTCCTTTAAGTACAAAAAAAAAAACACGAAAACGTTTACGTCAGTTTCTAGTTGTTTAGTTAATATTGCTCGCACCTGCTTAATTTGTCCCTGGTACTCTTCCCATAAATTTTCTTTTTTTAGCAGGTTCTTCTTGAATTTTTAATTTTCATCTGCCTTTTTAATTCTGTTTTTTTCCCCGATATTCAAAAAACATTTTTTTTTCTTTTTTTTTCCGATTCGTAAAAATGTCTGAGGTTTTAATTGTGCCGCAATCGTAGGACTTCTTAGACGTAAAATACGTCAATAAGAATGACTTAGCCAAAATGGAAAAAAAAAAAATTAAATTTCCATATTTTTTTTAAATGAACTGTGCAAGGAGGAAAAAAAGACTACTTGAAAAAATTTTCTCGTCATGTTTTTGCGTTACTCGCTTGCGTAATAACGCAGAGACTATTAACAGTGCACCGAAATAAAAACCTATTTCGAAATCAAAAACAAAAATTAAAACTAGAAAAAAAAAAACGAATTCTAGTATTTTCGATTTCTCGATGAAATTACAGTCGCGAAGATGATATATTCTCCAGTAGAACGCTGAGAGGGTTACTCTCCCTTGAAGCATCCCCCTGGGAGAGTCCGTTCAAGACGCAACAAGTGTGTGACGCAGACTGCCATTCTGACTTCCCTCTCTGTCACTTCTGAGAGAAAAAAAAAATAACGAAATGTTCCAGCTTCGAAGAGGAAAAAAAAAGTTTTTTTTTCTTCCTTCATGCACAGCGTAATATTAAATAAAAATTTTTCCCGATTTTCTCTCGTTTTTTATTTCTAAAATTTGATCGTAAAGTACATTTTAAACATTTTGCAAAGTATTAAATTTGTTTTTAATATCGAACGATCGAACGATAAACAAATATTATTTAATCGTTATTATTTCTTTAGGCGAAAATAAAATAGTTATATTGGATTTTAATCGAAAACGTAAAAGTATTTACCTCGGTATGAAAAGCATCATTAGGCTTAAACAAGAAATAAAGTCATTCATATTTCCTAAAATTACCGACTATTAAATTATCAATTTGATCCGGGGAGTTGTAAACGAGGTAATAATAAATATCCTAAGCGAATTTTGTTAACATGTACATGAAAATTTCGATGCAAAGAGGTACCTCACGATCGGCTAAATGGCTTTTTTTGTGAATTTTTATTTTTTATTTTTGTAGGTGCTAATCGAATATGTGGGCAAAGAAAAAGGCATTATCTGGTGTCTGAAGAGAAGACGGGCCGAATCAAAAAAGTTATGAGGTTGAATATGGACAAGAAACAGGGACGGATTCAGGGGGGGGGGGGGTGATGGGGCGATCCCCCCTCGCCGAGCCATGAGATTTTACATTAGATATAATTAAAATATAATTTAGTTGTTGGTTAGAAAATTGTATAAATGAAGGGTGAATC
The DNA here is from genome assembly GCA_037577465.1 of Liposcelis bostrychophila. Classification (NCBI taxonomy): domain Eukaryota; kingdom Metazoa; phylum Arthropoda; class Insecta; order Psocodea; family Liposcelididae; genus Liposcelis; species Liposcelis bostrychophila. Next base: position 13,150,561 of record CM075212.1, read on the forward strand.
CCCTCCCCCCCCAGAATTTTGTTCTAGATCCGCCCCTGTCAAGAAAACCAGAAGGGCGGTAGAATCAAGGGACACGGCCTGACGATTGAAAATATTTTGAATTCGTCCACCAAGTGAACAATTAGTGCTAACGGAGATGATTTTGGGCCACGAATTTTGAACACTCGTTTGCTAAATAAAGCAAAAAAATAGATGTCACTCTTTTCGGTATGGCTAAGGCAGTCTTAATTTTTGGCACACTGTAAAACTGGATCTAATATTATTTTTTATGAAGCAAGAAAAGGCTCAATCAAAATTGCCTTCAGCTATACAAGAACTCCTTATTGTTCTTTAATTACGAAATCCACGGAATATTATGCCATATGGCGGTTAGTGCCCCTCTATCTAGGAAATTTTTAATTTGAAAATGTAAACCACCGCCCCCCTTCTTAAGCACCTAAATACAGTTCTCCCTGGGTCACTAATATAATACAACCCAAATATTTTTTAGATTTTTCGGACAACGGCTATCCTGACGAACTCAAAGAACAGAAAAATCCAACGGGGGTGTTTTTTTAAATTTTTGTAAAAAAAATTGGTCATTCCCTACCGAAAATTTTGTGCTGAAAAAAAATCTGAAGTCAGTTCTTGGAAATATGGTACGGTGTAGCAACCAAAAGCCAATAAGACAAAAATTGAGGAAAACTGCATTATTTTTCCATTAATATTTTTATTGTTGGAGAAGCCCGAAAAAAGGTAAATTACATTTATCGTAATTCATTTGCTAGCAAAATATTGAAAAAACTTCAAAATTCCTTCCAAATCAGTGCCAGAAAAAAAATTTACGCTTTAAATATCAAGGTGTAATAATTACTGAATGTTTTAAAAACCTTTCCAAGGTCGTTATTTTAAAAAGATTTTTTTTTGCATGAAGAAAATTCGAAGAAATCTTTTTCACGATTCCTCGTAAGCGTGGATTTGCTCAAAAGTCGAAAAAAATTTTCACTCCAGAATCTCTTTATCTCTGGAAGGCCGTACACGGTGGAACAATTTTTGTTGTGTGATTTTAATAAGGTAAACATAGGAAACACCGCCATAAAAATTGTTCCACCGTGTATAGGCCTATCAAGATCAATGGACCATTGATCTTGATATACCATTACCATTGATTTACCATTGATTCAATGGTAAATACTGGATCCAATAATGTGGACGATAAAGGAATTGGGTATAATTCTTGAAAAAACGTTCCGTGTCGGGAAAGACAAATAAGGCACTTTTTGGTAGTAAAAAAGGGCTGAAAAGTAATTAATTTTTTCTCTAGAAGAGGGATATCGTTCTTTACCTTGCAAAACACCAATTCACAACAAAAAAAAATTTTCTCGTTGCATCCTTAATGAGAAGCTGCTAAAAAAACAAAACGTGTCGGGAGGACAAATAACGCACTCTTTATCTAATTAAAAAGATTTAAAAATCATTTTTATTTTCTTTTAAAAAAGGATATCATTCTTTACCTTCTAAAACACAAATTCACTGTAAAAATTTTTTTTTTCAGCGTGTGTTTGATGAAATATTAAGCAATATTGCCTAAATATAAAAAGGTACGTTTTTTTAAGAACTACCCAATTTCATCAATTTTTCCGAATTTTTCTTCCCAAATTTTAAACTTTCAATCATCAATCTGTTCGGTACTTTATAGTACTTAGGCTAATCTTCATAGGTGTTAAATTTCAGTCCGTTTTCCCAAATTTGGTAACAACTAATGAAATAGAGCTGCTATACTAACGATTTTACAGAGAACAGATAAGCTGAAAACCAACTATCTACGTTTTCAGTTGCTTTTTTTTTTTTTTTTTTTTTTTTGAAACCATTCTCTAAAGATAAAATTACTGTAAAATAAGAAAAAAATTCTGTTAAAAAAAATTAACTTCAAGCAAAAAAGAAAAAAAAAAGTAAAAATTTTTCTTAGTCACGACAAACATAAGTTTCCTTATCAGTTGATGCGCACATACCGTATGTAAATGGCTATTAACTATGTAAATAACTATTTTTTCTTTTTGGCAATAGTGATTTTTATTTTGTCTAGCCATTGTCCTTCTTTCCTGTCGCTTTTAATTAACCATAAAATAATTTTTGGCTATGGCTGTCTTGTAAAAAAAAAAAAAAAAAAAAACCTTTTTTTTTTTTAAAAGCTGCTTGTCTTTTACACCTATTTTTTTCTGGTAGCTGGATAATGCGTTACGTTTATTTAATTTTGCCGCCGATATCACATCGAATTCGCCGCTACCACTAGTACTTTCACGTCCGTTTTTTTTTCTACCCGTAATTTATGACAGGCCATTCTAAAATAATTTACAAGCATCGTAAAAACAGAAAAAAAAAGTAGTAAAAAAAAGTTGACTTGTTCATTTTGAATTTGAATTTCTTGAAGTCGTTGAACCTTAAAACATTGAGTACCTGTTTATGACAATATTTTTTTTAAATTTATTTTTGACATCAACATTGAGATTTTTTTTCCCCCCCTCAACAAGTGATTTGAAATTATAATCGCGCGACCCGTCCTTGGCATTGAAAATAGATTTTCGTTGATTTTATTCTTGTTTCGCGACCGGAATTTTGGCGATCCAAAGACACAAACTTTCCTTTAAAACGTACCGACGATTTTCTGTAAATAATGATATCGCTATTAAGGGGATAACATCTTTCGTTGGTACAAACGGGTTTTCCTTGCGAATTTCCCTTTTGTTCCTTTTATGTGAAAAGGATATGAAATATGATTTGATCGAAGGACTGATCAAAAATCCTGATCAGATTTAAATTAAGATTTTATTGTGTTTTTAAAGGAGCCAAGTTCCTCGAAGTGGCATTAGTTGAAAATTATACTTAACAAATTATTTAGAAATAAGAACATTTCTTTGACCCTTTCCTAACGGCTATGATGCGCATAAACGTTAAAAAATCGTTGAAAACCTGAGGAGGAGCTTCCCAAATCAGGTTTTAACGAAACGTGAGCCATAGAAATTGAGAGAACGCGCAACTATTTTCGAAAGCGCTCCGCAATTTTTAAAAAAATACTCCAAAAATTAATTGTCAGGAAAATCGCACTTCACCAAAAGGCTTTCAACGAGGGAAAGGGTTTGATTTCACAAAATTCCAAACTCTTAAAATTTTCTTTGTTGTCATTCCAAATTTTGAAAAAATTTTGCTCTTCTATTCTTCTAATTTTTTTTTTTTTTTTACTTCGTTTCGTTCTCTTTTACTTTCTCTTCCTGTTTCTGGATTATGAACTTACTTTCTTCTTCCCTTTCTTCCTCTTTTCTCCTTTATTATTTGACTCTGTTTTTTCCTTTTCTATTTCCATTTAATTGCCCTTTGCGATTTCATTTTTTTCCCCCATCGTTTAAACTTATTTTTAAAAAAAACGTTTGAATTTAATATGACACAGAACTTTAAGGTATTTCACAAAATCGGCCCATAACCGAAGAAAATATGGCGAAAGCTTTAAAGTCGGGGCCGAAAAGTAAAGCATTATTCCAATTTCTAAAATTCCTTGTATCAAAATTTTAACATAAACCAACACGCTATGGTGCTCTTGCCTGTTGAAATAGGCCTGGTTAAAGGGACTTCGTGATTTCGTCAGCGAAAATTTTCGACATTTTCTAATTAAATTTCCCTTTTACCTTACGTTCGTGATTTTCTTTCTCCATCCGAAATTTCCTTTAAAAAAAAAATTTTTTTTTTTTAATGACACCATTTGAAATACGAATATTAGAAAAATATTATTTCGAGCCAAACATTATTAAAGTATTACCTAATTACTAAAACATTCCCTAATTAGTTTTAAAATTAATTTTGAGAGGCGTGAAATATTCCATTCGCAATTTTTACTTTCTTCCGTTTTGTTTTTTTTTTCGGGAAAATGTAATGCTTAATTTTTGTCGTAAAAGTTTTCCATTGTTCTTCTCGGGAGCTAAACTGTACATATGAATGAAATTTTAAAAAACCTTCAACCATTATGATGCAATCGCCTTTTGCAACCGGCAAATAACAAAAAAAAAAAAAAAAAAAAACTAAGCGAACTCGAGCTTTGGGAAATTCATGCTTCATTATGAAAGGCCTCTCGGCTTCGCTGTTAAACTTTTTTCCTTAAAGTTGATAGATCGCTCCTGTAAAGCTTTCGTTAAAGCTGATAGAGGGAATCGTTCCGTTCGCGACTTACTTTCACAATTTCTCTCTCTCGGGTTTCTTTTTTAAAAATAAAAAAATTCTCTTCTCTCTCTCTCATTTTTTTTTTTTTTTTTTTTTTTTATAGTTTTTCATTTTTTTCTTATTCATTTTTTTCTTTTCCTTCTTTTTTTTTCCTTATCGGCTCGGCAGTTCATTACTTGCGACAAGAGTCTATCTTTCAGCATGGGAAACTTGCCTTGTTTTTCCCTGATTCATAAAAAATGAAAAGACATCATTTGGGATTACAAACAAGCTTAATTATTGCGCCAAAAAAAAAAAAAAAAAAAAAAAAAAAAAAAATTGGAAGGGGAGGTAAAACTGTGTTTTAATCACAGTTGATTATTGATTTTTTTTTTAATTCCATGTAAAACCCGTTTTTGATAATGACAGATAATTCGATGAATGAAGATTTTTATGAAATTAAAAAACGTCAAAAAAATTAATGCATTTTGTTTTTTTTGTTTTTTTCAATTTTGCTGCGCTTGGACCAGTCCCGTCAAAACTGGGGTTAATAATAAAGGATGCAATGCAAGAGAATTATATCTGCCAATAGAGCACGTTTTTTCGGTTAATTAATCTTTGCTTAGAATCTTCTTTTTTTCCCTCCTTTTTGTCTGGTTCAGGGATTATCATTGCATCAATGCCAAAAATGATTTTGATAGATATAGACTAACCGTTACGGAACGAACGAATAACTTGAAGACTAGCTTGGTCTTTATTTTTTTGATTTTACTTAAATTCTTTCGATTTACTGTCTGATAAAAAATAAAAAAAAATAAATAAAGAAATTGGAAGAGTAAAACGCCAAAAAAGGTAAACTTACGAAAAAAGAAAGGAAGACGAATCCTATCGCAGATCCCGAAAATTAAAATCTCAAAAGTTTGAAACCCCGACTTTGAAATTCTCGACATACCGACAAAAAACAAAATCCGGAGTAGCAAGAAATATCGAAACATCGAAATGGCGACAATTTAAATACCAATACTCCTGATAGTGGTAACATCTCGACGGTAAGAATATCGAAGACGACAACAGCTCAACATACAATTGTATGATAATATTTAATCGTAGGCAATAGAAACCAGAAGAGTGAAATATTTTTAAATCCAAAATGAAAAACTAAAAGGGCTAAAGTTGTGAAACTCTTTTTTAGTTAAAAAGAGATGCATCAGAGCCCGAGGTAGCTCAATGGTAGAGAGCAGCCGACGCGAAAAAGGAAGGTCGGAGGTTCGAGTCCACGCTTCGAGTGATTCTGGTGTATTTTTTTTACCGAACATTTTCCAGTTCCTCTCTTTGATCCTTAGTACCTACAAACCTCCAACCTAAGTGTGCAAATTCACTATGGAATGTTGGACCAACATGTTGGTACAACAAGCTGGACAAACATGTTGTACCAACTTATTGGACCTGCTTGTTGTACCAACATGCTTGACAAGCGAACGAATCGACTATTGCAGAATTTACTCCTACGCCAAAATTAGTGTGGAATGTTCGTCCAACAAGTTAGTACAACAAGTTGGTACAACATGTTGGTCCAACTTGTTGTTCCAACATTTTATAGTGAATTTGCACCCTAACCTCAAAAATCAAAAGTAGTAGAATAATATTTTAAAATTAAAAAAAAATAATAATTAAATACTCCAAATGTAACAAAATGATCGAAAAATAGTATTACGCGACCATAGAACCAAAGAGTGCTACCACTTTTTGACTTTTCGTAAGCTAAACATAGAAATTTTTTTAGATAGCACCCTTTGGCTCTAACATGCTAACTGGCTCTACTGGATGTCAGCCAAGAAATGGAAGTCGAAATGATCGAAATTCAGGTCATTTTTAGGCTCTTTAAGTCGCATTTTTTAAAAAAAATTCAGGCCCTCAGACATCCTATATCACCCTATGCCCGCTATTTGGACCATTTTTTAGATTTAGAAATTAGGTGCATCGGGATTTAAATAGTTTTTGATATTTCGATAAAAATTACTAAATAGTTCCTGTCGGTCATTTCAAATGTCGAGACTTTTAAAGTCGAAGTTTTATTTTGTAAAGATTTCAGCCTTCGCGATTTTGGTTTCAGAGATTCTCTTCCAGACCCACGGAAACGAAAAAAAAAGGAAAAAATTAAGGCAGACACTCTTAAAACGAAAAAAAAAAAAAATATTACGAATTTAGGACAATCTAAAAAATAGCTGTCGGTATATTATGACCGAAAAAATGGTCAAGTATACTCGAATTCATTTAATTTATTCAAATTAATGCAAGAAAATTGAGAGGAGTTCAATAACGCCGAATTTCACTGTATGTAAACCATTTATTCATCTAAAAAAAAAAGACTAATTTTCATTTTGGGCCGAAATCGATTTAAAAATAAATCGAATCGGATTTTCTAAAAAGTCCCTATTACGTTAATTTTCTCCCCCTCTTTCGTTTTTTTTTTTCTTCGTCTTTTTTTCTTTTATTTCGCCAAGGTATCAGCAAAAGTTGACTGCAGGAAAATAGAGAATAACAAGGAACGGGAAGTCTGGAAAAAGCCAGAAGGGATGAAGGGAAAAGTTCGAAGAGGGTGGGAGGTAGACAGGGATGACTGATGAGGCCCGGGGGACATGAAGGTCTCGAGCAAGAACTATGCGAGTAAGTTTCCTATGGAAAATTTATTAGGCGGAATTTTCTAAAGAAAGAAAATGAAAAACGTACAAATTATAGTTTGGAATATTAGTTTCTTTTCTCCGTTAATTAAAAACTTTGCTTATTTTTTTTTTCTTTTCTTGAGAAATCGATTTTTTTTTCTTTTTTTCTTCAAAAAAGAAATCCAATGATATTAGAAGAATATGTGCGATGTACAAACATCATCATACAGAGAAAAGAGAAATGAATTCTATTTTCCGTGCATCACGTAACTACATCAAGTGCTGTGTAAATCCATGGCGTTTTTGATTTCTTTGTGTTCTACCTCTCTCAGTTTTGTTTGCCTACTATGTTTGTTCGAGCTTTCACTGGCGCTTCTCTCAGTATTTGCCATGAAGAGAAAAAAAATCTAGAAAGCATTTTAGAGAAGCTGGTACTTATCGATAAAAAGAAGGAAGAAAAAAATCTACCTGGGTTACAAAAACCTTTTACTCTCGAACGGAATAAGTTTTTTTTTTGAATGTGACTGAAGTGAATTTTTTTTTTCTTTACGAGGGAAGTTTTGTAAAAATGTAAATAAGTAAATAAATAAATAAAATTTTTCGAACAGAAAAATTTTAATGGTAATGGAACCGAAATAAATTTTGTACAGCCATTCGTAGAAATGAAAGTCGTATGAGTTGTAAGATCAAATAACAGAATGCTGAAGAACAGGCAGAGCCGGATTTTACAAAAACGGCAAAACGGCACAAAACAGGCAACTGTCTATTTTGCCTATTTCTGCAATGGTTTGGTCTAAAACGTTATATAAAATAAAATTTTATATATGAAGACATCAATAGAAGAAAAACGTATGAGAAAAGCGCCATGCAAATAAATACGAAACAATTTTCTTTCTTTCTGAACGGCCTTCTTCCTCCACTGATGTCTTCATATATGCCTTTTGCAATGAAAACAGAGGTCCGAATCCAATGCCAATGCCGATTGCATATTATTTAATTAACTCCCGATTCAGATTCTGATTCCGGCATCGACACCTGATGCCGATGCCGATGCCTACGCCACCAAGAATCGATCATATCCAATACAGCCTCTGATTCCGATTTTAGTGCAAAAAAAAAAAAAAAAAAAAAAAAAAAAAAAAAAATCATAGAGCCATTCTAGACGATTTTTAAAATCAGGGGCCCGATTCCGATGCCGACGTCAGCCGCGGCCGATGAAATGTCTCGGGCCGATGCCGATGCCGATGCCAGCACTAAAAACTTCGCAGATACCGACCCCTGAATAAAAATGTACTGCCATGAGAAATTTTTGGGGCGCAAAATCCAACATTTTAACAATTCAACAAAATCAATTCAACCAAATCTACAAAAATGGGGTGGCGACGCCTCTGACAGTGGATCATTTGTTGATTCGTAAAGTCTCAAAAAAAAAAAAAAAAAAAAAAAAAAAAAATTTTGCTTCTTTTTATAGTGAATCGTGCAAAAGTCGAAAGCAGACGAAGGACAAAAAAATATTACTTCATGAGCTGCAAAAAATTTTAAAATATTTTCTTCCAAAAGGAAAAAATCGGTCACTTTTAAAGAAAAATGTTTCCTTGGAAAAAAAAAGTAACTTGAATATGTAACTGTCATACTGTAATATGTAATACTTGATTACGTAATATGTATTATGTTGTATTATGTATTTTATGTATTATGTATACTTATAATTATGTATTATGTATTATGTAATACTGTATAATGACTGTATTATGTAATACTTGTAATACTTGATATACTGTAATATGTAATATGTTCTGTAATATATTGTAATACTTGAAAAAAAGTAACTTGATTATAAATGTAGAATTCTTTTCTAAAATAAATGTTTTTATTTTTTTTTTTTTTTAAATATTGAAAACATTTTTCTAAAGTATTTTGCTATTGTTTCTTTTATACATTATTGTTTCTCTTTAATTTTTTTACTTTCGTTTTTCTGTTTCAGCACGATAAGAAGATTTAGGATAACCGAGCAACTGTATTTCACACGTTTAGAAACACGTTTAATAATCGAAGGCGCCGATTTTAAAACATTTTTTTTTTCCTTTTACAATAAAAACTTATCGCTAGAAAGCTTTGAAACTGGTCATGTATAAAATGGGAAAGCGTGCATGGAAAGCTCAGAAAGTAACTTAGGAGAAGCCGAAGGAAAGCCGGGTGAAAGAGGGAGTCGAACGAAAAGAGGGTAAGGGTTGATAGGGATGAGTTTGATAAAGGAGCTTCAGCTTGGTACTCCTATTGCCTGAAATGAAAAAACTTTCCCGGCTACATTCCTCCATTTTAATCACGCTTTTGGGTTGGGAATATATCAACCTGCCACGGCGGGCGTAAGTGAAATCTCTACGTACTTTTTTTTATTTAGAAAAAAGAATAAAAAAAAAAATAAAATAAAAGAAAAAGTAAAAACCAACTTCTAAGGGGAAAAATTTTTGTTTTTAATAGTTCTTCGTCAGTCGGAAAAATAACCCTTTCTTTTAAAAATACATCGTAGCCCATTCAGAGAATTTGAAATGAGTACTTAAAGCTTGGAAGAAAAGAAGTGCGTTATGACTTTTCCCTAGGTATAATACACAATGAGTGAATTCCGTGGAGAATATCCGAGATAAAAGGAAAGGGTTGGATTGAGACTGTGCTTCGTCAAGATTTATGGCCGTGGGGTAAAGACGACTCTTAAATTTCTACGTCCAAAGTTATTCCCCCTTACCCCCCCCCCCCCCCCTTCCCCATCTTTCTCCCCATTCCCGTCATCTTTTTCTTCCCCGTTTGGTCGCACCTGATCTTTACTAGTTTCCATAAGCTGACAAAATGTCAAAAGGATTTTTCAGCTTTCAAGCAATTTTTAGCGATTTCCTCGGAAAAGCTTTCCGGGTTAAAAAGGTAAAGTGGGTCGTCAAGAATTTTTAAATGATAGTCTGCAAGGAATAAAAGTCGATTTAGTAGAGGATGGAATGATCAGGGGTCAAATCACGGTAAGGAAGGGGAAGGGCGGGGAAATGACTAAAGAAAGCTTTGGCGCCAAAAATAAATAAAAAAATTTAAAAATTGAAGTCGATTTTATTAAAAAAATAAAATTAAAGGGGAAAAAAATTTGCTGGTGCATTTCAGAGAAAATTGTAAAATTACGTAAGTGCGTCGGAGGTCAACTGACATATCTGCATCGTAAATTAGGCGTTGGTTACATTCCACGAAAATTTTCTTTGAAACGTTTCGAAAATTTTTTCTCGAGGAAATTGGTTACATTGGAACACTTTCGAAAACTTTTGAAGACGTTTGACGTTATTTTTTGGGCTCTTATTATATTTTTTAAGTAAAGGGAGGATATACATATTAAGGTGAGTCGAAAATCAAAAATTTTGGATTTACAAAATGCCTGATAGTGCAATCGTTGCGTTTTATCATTTGTAAGAGTTTTTTCCTCTTTGAAACTTCTTTTAAAATGGCGTCTTGAGGTTTCACAAGAGGGCCGAAGTTTTGGAAGACTCCATAAGGGATGAAAATTCGACTTTTGGATTGATATGAAAAAAGTATCGTTCCTATCGGATTTTTAACGTAGATTTCGAAAATAAAATCGGTATGGGTCTAACTATTTTTGCTCTTGAGATACATTTTTTGGAAAATTAAATCAAACTCCGTTCACGACCAAAACAATTTTTATTAAATTTAGAACTATTCAGATGCGTATTTCGGAAATTTGAACATTTCCATTCTCAATGACTGCACATAATAAAAGATGGAAAAAATTACATTATACGAACAGGCTTTGCTTCCTTCTTGAGATACAGGCCAAATATGCCATAAAAATGGCAAAAATCTAAAATTCCAATATTTTTATCGCACTTTTTACAATATCTCAAGAAAAAAAAAATTAGACGCAAACCGAATTCATTTATTAAATCTACGTTAAATATCCGATAGGGAACGATAATTTTTTCACAAAAATATAAAAGTCGAATTTTCATCCCTTATGAAGTTTTCCAAAACTTTGGCCCTCTTGCGAAACCTCAAGACGCCATTTTAAAAAAAATTCAAAAAGGAAAACATTTTTACAAATGATAAAACGCAGCGATTGAGCTATCAGGCATTTTGAAAATCCAAAATTTTTGATTTTCGACCCACCCTAATACATATATCAGCAACAGAGCAACTTCATTAATTTAAGCCAATTTTTGCCTACACACGATAGGAAAAAAATGCCATGAAAAAAGTTGAAAAAAAAAAAAAAATCAAAGGAAAAAAAATGTTAGTTTTATTTATAATAATAATCGGTAAATCTGAAAGAAAAAATTTTAAATGCATATAAGATGAGCCGAGCCTGCATTACACCACACAATTTTTTTTTTTTTTTTTTATCATCTTTTTTCAATCTCTTTTTCCTACGTTGTGAAAGAAAAAATTCACTTAAACTGATAAAGGAACTCGGCCGCTGATATATGTATTTTCCCATTACGTAAAAAATATAATAGAACCCCAAAAATAACGTCAAAGATCTTCAAAAATTTCGAACTTCATCGAAAATTTTCGAACATGTTTGAAAACCAATGGAACCACTTTCCTCGCGAAAATATTTTCGAAACGTTTCGAACAAAAATTTTCGCGCAATGTAACCAACTCCTTAGTCTGCTTTGATGGTCTGTTCACGAAAATCATGTCGCCACAAGTTTATATACTTGCATAAAAGTTTGCACCCGCAATTGAATTCACATGACACTTTCAAAAACAGTCGAAACAGACTATTTCCGATCACAAGTATTTATGGTGGAAATACGACAGTTTGATCTCCGACACAGGGAAACTTTTCTAATCATTTGACGATTCTTTAAGTCCTTTAAGAATTTCGGAGAAAACGATTTTCGGAAAAAATTATGGGTTAAACTTCGGGATAAACCATATATTTTGCCCACCCCCTACCTCTAGGGGTAGGGCCCTCACCAAAGCTGGGGCTTGCCTCTCTGTACCAAAGCATCTTTGCCCGATTTCTGGTGCAATAATCAACGATTTTATACGTCTCCGCACTTTAAACCGAACTTTCTTTTCAAAACTACGAAAAAACCCGGAATAAGGATTAATCCTAAAATCTCAAATGCTTCAGCTACATTGTAAAGTATTATTAATGCCCCGGAACCGGCAAGTTTCTGATTGTACGAAACATCGAACACGATTTCGAATTAGTAAAAACAATAGAAACTGTCGGGTTCAGATTTATTTTGTTGCTAATTTAACTTGCATTGTTATTAAACGAGAAAGGATCAATTTATCGATTCTGGAAAAATTTTCCGGAAATCTCCAACGGTAAAGTGCACCTTTCGCCAAACATTTCCTCCCTGCCTTTCCTAATTTATTAAAAAAAAAATTCTTCGTTGTTTGGAATAAACTTAACGAAGGCTACAATAAAAAATTAAGTGTAAAAAAAGCAGAGAAAAAGAGAGAATCCGATTTATGCAGGGAATATGTAGTGGAGAGAGGGAGAAAGAGCACCTTGATTTTGAAAAGTATCTTCACTAACTAAATTACGACTTCATCTTTCATCCGCGGAAGTGAGAAATGAATTATACAATTTGGATTCACGTCCGGAAGTATATTTATAATATCAAACCCTTGTATCGTTCGATCCTTCCTCGTCAAACATTTTTGATTGACACATCTGTGGTGGTATTGACTAAAATATGTACAGTCCTAAAATTTTTACTTAAAAAAAAAGGACGAATAAAAAAAAAAAATAAAAATCAGTTGCGGGAAATTCCGCAAGTGAAAAACAGACCTCTTTTGAGCCAACTATATTTTGAAACATAGTTCTCATTATTCCCCTGGGGAAGGAAGGGGTTGTTGCAGAGGGTGGAGGGTTGAATAGTTCCCACTATGCAAGCTGAATACCATTCACTTGCTACAGGAGCGGATCTATCCGAATGAAATTTTTAAATGCAGTTCATCGAAACCAATGTGGCTGAAAATTCGGTGATAAATTTGAATAAACAAAACTAGGATGCAAGAGATTGGTTTCCTTTTTTTTTGAGTTAACTTGTGATGAAATGAAGCGCACTTTTTGCCAGAGTTGTTGAATTTTTGCTACTTTCAAAAGGTCATTTAATGTTCAATTGCTGCAGTTTTAACTGAGGTGCACGTCACTAAAATCTGCTATAAAATTCTTCCATTTTACGAAATTTCCGGCATTACAGCGAAAGACTATCTTTAATCTCATTGAAGGAAAAAATTTCGTTTTAATTTATTTATTCGCTGATTTGTCCCTTTTTACTTGAAAATTTTTTATAGAAAAGTCGGGAAAGCATTTTTTTTTTTTTTGTATTAAAATGCATCGAAATGCTGCGCCGGTACTGACCCGTACAGTCCTTGTGGATTTGAATTACCTCATGCATCAATGACAGTAGGGACTATGTATACAACCTGCAGGCTGCATTCCCAATGAGCATTACAAGCACGGATGCACTTTTGAAATCGGCGAATGAAGTATAAAACGAGAGGGAATATTAATTCTATTGGAAAAAATGATGTAAAGGCCGTCTCTGCCGAATGAATAATTGTCGAAATTTGTCAGATACAAATGCAGAAATAATTACCACCACAAGCAGAGAGTAAAAGAAGGACTTTTTGAATTTTATTTGAATTAAATTAAATTGAATTTTTGTGACAGTAGCTGCATATATTGTACAACGGGTTGAAAGTCTTAAACTTAGGCGTGTGCTCAATCCTTCGGTACATCTTAGACCTAAGAAAACCAGTCCTTTTTTTCGTGTATTACGCATTTTTAGTTAACCTTTTCCCAACGGCGAGTATTTGCAGGGTTCTGCTAGGAAACAAGATTTGAAAATAAGGTCATTTTTAGGTTTTTAAGGCCCCATTTTTTAGAAAATTTGGGTCCAAAAAACGTTCAAATTAGACAAGAAAAAGCACTTTAGCAGAACAAAAACTAACTCCGACTGGCCCTTTCATCACTCAGAAGATTCAGGAAGCAAAGGAGGTCACTTTTCAAAATTTAGTAATGAAACTCCTTTAATTTTTAAGCTAAAATTAATTTATTTTTTGTTTTTTCAGGTTTCAAAAGACTCAACTGTCATAATTAATTTTGTAACATATGCAAAGGAGCATGAAAATTTAAGCCTCCTTACCGTTACCTTTTTCAAATAGAACAGAAAATTTTTCATCGGTCATCAAAATTAAGGTAATTTTCAGGTTTTTTAGGTTTTTAAGGTCACCATTTTAAATTAAGGTCATTTTTAGGTTTTTAAGGTTTTTTTAGGTCAGTAGACACACTGATTTGGTAAAACGCGATTATCATGACGGTCGATTTTTGGACTATTTTTTGAAAAATGGGAGATTTACTTTGGCCGGACGATATAAATTCCACCAGATGGGCAGCACATTCGTAAAGGGCCAACTTTGTATGGTGCCTTATGGCCCTAAAAGAGATTATTTTTTCCTAAATAAGGACCCAAATTCGAGCAAAATATGCAAGAATGTTATGTTTCTTTTTTGGTCCTAATTGTGTTTCCGGGCATTGAAAGCCAATTAGAATTGTAAATAAAAAGTTACCCATGTTACGGGGGTATATCGTTGGTCCTTTATTTCGTTGGTACCGTCGAAATCCGCCAGAGCCTCCACCATAGCAGAAAATCTCCCATTTCAGAGTCGCATTAAAAAAAAAAAAAAAAAAAAAAAAAAATATGCAAGTTTTCATATTCTCCAGTTTAGCTTTAAAAATGGAACTTCGATTTGGTTAAGATCGGGTTTGGGAAACTCCTTCTGATGCTTTCGGTGGCCTTCCCGAAAATTTCCCAGAATCGTATGTATGCAATAGTCGTCGGGAAAGGCTTCGCCTGCATTGATTCCTGAAAACCGCACATTGCATTGCAATTTCCGACAGCCATACATCTTTTGACAGTTAAATCGATTCCTCAAACTAATCGATTCCTAAAATCATTAACATGGGCGGATCTAGAATTTTTTTCAAAGGGGGCTAAGAATAGAGAAAAATATTTTCTGGGGGAGCTTCTGCTTCCTGCCCCCCCCCCCCCCCGCATGAAGCCCATGTTCATTAAGTTACCTTCCGGTCCTTTAAAGATTAAGGTTCTTATTCCGAAAATGAACTAATAAAGTCTTTAAGGATTGCAAAAGAAAAATTTTCCAAATGGGGAAAACTGCGTCAATCGGCACTTTAAAATATTAAGAACTTAAAATCATAAGAGATATGTTTTACTTTATAAGATATATTTTCCAACGCAAATTCCAGATTTGAATTCAATTTTAAAATCCCGAAAAATATTTCATTCTTCTCGTCGATGCATCGCTAACGATTTATTTACACATCAAAACCCTCGCAACAAAGCTGCACGCTGTTGCATTTCAACCCCAATGCTCTAGCTGTTCATATAGGCTTTACATGGCATATACATAAGCCTATAGAGGATGCAAAACGTTCCACTGTATGCATAGAAACACAACAATCTCCTGGAAAATTAAAACCATTTTCCCTGGTTTTTCCAAGCTCCGACCATTCATTATGCCCCTGAAATTCATTTTAAAATAATTTTCCTCTACCATATCACCAAAAAAAAGAGAGTTTGCAAAAAAAAAAAAAAAAAAAATGTTATAGACACGAAGACCAGAGAGTGCAAATGCCTAGGGTGGTTGTTATTTCCTAGGGGTAAAATATGACTGACAGACCGAGGGTGCAAATGTCATCCAAGATACTGTCAAGATATACAGCTACCCACCCTTGTCTTTCCTAGTCACTCAGTCCTTTTCGCTACCTATAATTTATCATTTTCAGCATTTTCACCGAAAAAAAAAAAAAAAAAAAAAAAATGTTAGAAGCCTTGGTCTGACTTATCAACTTTTTCTTTAAATAGAAAATGAGAAGAATTAATAACACGTTTTTTTTGGAGCATGGTTCGTGAAAATCTTTTGTTTGAGATCGATCTTACCGGGTTGAATTCGTGAGAAGAAATCCTAGGAAGAAAAAAAAAAAAAAAAGATGATTCATAAAATAATGAAAAATCTGGGATGGCTTCATGGCTTCAAGCGTCTTGGATTTATTGTTTCGGTCTGGATCCAACAACACGATCTTATTTCTTGATATGGTACAGTTTTTTTTAAGTTTAAAGTTTTGCTTTTAGTGTTTTCTAAAACCTACCATATAAGTGTCTTTTGGGGGCAAATGATTAATTTTTTCTCCCACAAAAATCCGTCACCCTTGTCGCTGAACGAAAATGATGAATGGCGACGAAAAAAAAAAAAAAAAAAGATTCAAATAAGCTTGAAAATCTCAGCCTGATGGTTTAAATTTTGGTTTATAATATGTTTAACATATCCAGATTTGATCTATTGTATCAGCCTATATCTGCTTGGTATTTTCCATTATAAGGGGTCGGAATATGGTGACTTGTCCATGCAGCGGTTTGGCTATCAATGAAGTTAAGCAGCATTAATGCTGTCCAGCTTCTGGATGGGTGACCGACCCAACACTCTTCCCCTCTGGCGGGGGTGGCCGGAACTCAAAATGCAGTCATCTTAGTCTCACAGTACGATTCAGTTGTCGCATGGCAAAAAAAAAAAAAAAAAGAAAAATCAAAAAAAGAGAAAAACAGACTTGCGTTACGCAGTTAATTCACCGAAAAGACAAAAGACCTGAGATAAGCAGCTAAGAAAAAAAAAGGAAAAAAAAACTGTAAGTAAAGACATCCTGTCGGTAACAATTAATCGATGTAAATAAGAAAAAAAAAATAGGGTGTCTACTGAAAATTATTTTTAACATTCATGGTTTTTTTCAAGGTTTTAAAGGCTCATATTTAGAAAAAAAAAGGGTTTCTTTTAAGGACATGCTCTACTTTTAAAAGATAGGACTAAGGTAAAAAATAAGTTTTTTTAAATATAAAAAAGAAATTCCAGAATGGGTCTCGTTTTAATAAGAAAAAAGGCAAAAAAAAAAAAAAATATATATATATATATTTATATATAAAATATATTAATAGTGGAGAAAGTTGGCCTTCAGAAAAACTGCATATGTTCTCAATGCAGGGGTAAATTATGTTTGAAATTCAAAATTTTTCAAGGTTTTTGACGTTTTCAAGGTTCGATTTCAAATTCAAGGCTAATACAAGGTTTTAAAGGTTTTCAAGGTCGGTAGACACCCTGGAAAAAAAAATCTCGCTGTGGCGGTTGAGAGTAGGCTTCAGTGAATATTGGACGGAAGGAATGGCTGTTATATGTGTAATGCTAGACTGGAGGGATGAAATTCAAATTTTAGTTATCAAAGGAACTCCTTTGGGCGCAATTTCACGCCAAAAATGTTCGGCGAACATGTTTGGCAAACATGTTGGACAAACATTTTCACCAAACATTTTCCCCAACATGCAGGGGAAGCTCCACATAAGCAGTGACGCTTTTTTAAGCATGTTTGGTGAAAATGTTTGTGTTTGTCAAAAGTGCCGAACATGTTCGGCAAACATTTCGGACATACATTTTCACCAAACATGCTTAAAAAAGCGTCACTGCTTATGTGGAGCTTCCCCTGCATGTTGGGGAAAATGTTTGGTGAAAATTTTTGTCCAACATGTTTGCCGAACATGTTCGTCACTTTTTATCAAACACAAACATGTTTGCCGAACATGTTTGGCGTGAAATTGCGCCCTTTGACTTATTCTTGTATTTTTAATACAAGTTCCAACTTGTTTCAAGTAAATATGAACCCAGAAAATAAAATCAAAAATGTTCGGCCTAGAGATTCCGTCCCGGGATTTCCCGAGATACGGAGTTTTTTTTCCCGAAAAATTTCCGGGAAAAATTTTTTCTTAAATAGTCGGGAATCCCGTTTCCCGGGAATCGAATTTTTCTCATTTTCGAGAATTAGCGATTCCCGGGATCGAAAAGTTTTTTCCCGGAAACGGAAATAATATCAATTTTATCAACTTTTTGATCATTTATCACATATAATTTTCAATATTTTAGAAAAAAATTATAAAAATCAGACATTTTTTTCATCATTTGCTTAAATCGTGTCCTTTAATCAATATAGAAAATTTTTTTTCTACATGGTTCCGCTTATTTCCGAACATAATCCCCAAAAATATGGAAGTCAGGGTTATTTTTTTTTCTTTTCGCCTTCAAAATAAATTCTCGGTTTTCCCGGGATTAATATTTTTTTTCAAAAACGGGAATTCCCAATTCCCGGGAATAAAAAAGCGTCGAGAATTTGGAATCTCTAGTTCGGCCTCATATTTTTTTTAACTATTTTCCGGCTGCGTATGCAATTCAGACAAGTTGGAACTTGTCTAAAAATTCCAGGATACAACATAGGAGTTCGTCAGATACCTGAAATTTGAATTTTCCCCCCGGTAAATCGAGTATTAGGCAAAATAACCATTCTTTCCGATATTCACTAAAGCCTACTCTTAACAAGAAATCTGCTTTAGCAGCGCTTATGTCGTCCTAATATAAGTCTTATTTTGCAGTAAAATCATGGCGGAACTAAGGGAAGCTAGACCCCCCTCCCCATCTAAAAATTTATAGGCTAGTTCTTCCCACATGTAAAATATCTTTATTCAGCCAGGAGGGCTGAAAAGTGCAGATTATCAAGACAACTACCAAGTCGCCAGTCTGAAATGCATCCGAACAGGTTTTACTTATACTGCAGTAACGATTTTATTGAAGGAAAACTCAAAACCTTTTTCCTATACAATTGTTCTTAATCTTTTAAAACTAGACTGTTTTTTATTAATTCCCGAAGTTAATTAAAATAAAACCGGACGATTCAATTTCCATATTCCAAAAAATTTTTGCACGCTTCTTAAGTCACTTCAAAAAAAAAAAAAAAAAAAAAAATTATATACATAATTATACGATGTCTAAAAAAACGTTGGGTGGCATCCACATCCTCCTACATCCTGATTACCTCTAGTGTTTCTGTTTTAAGAGGTTAAATAATTTTGTCGGTATCAATTAAAACGTATGCCTTGCAGAAGTATATTTTTTTTTATTGTACTTTCGTGTAAATTGGATTGCTGAGACAACTATTTAAAAGACGATTTCTTACTTTTTTTATTTTTATTTTTATTTTTTTTTTAAGTTTTACGGTGCCGATATGGATCACGCACTGAGGTCCCATCATTGTCAGACGCGTGTGCA
Organism: Liposcelis bostrychophila; assembly: GCA_037577465.1. Lineage (NCBI taxonomy): Eukaryota > Metazoa > Arthropoda > Insecta > Psocodea > Liposcelididae > Liposcelis > Liposcelis bostrychophila. Next base: position 13,169,565 of record CM075212.1, read on the forward strand.
ACGCCCCCTTCCGTGTTATTTGACTGACAGACTGACAGTCTTACTTTGCCAGAATTCGGGTAATACTATGGTACAAACGGAAAATAATCTCTAGTATTACAATTTTAAGAGTGAAAAATAATAATAATGATAACAATAATTGGGATTTTTTTTTATACTTCGTTTTTGTTATGGTCATTAAAAACCAATGCCTAAATAATTTTCTTTTTTGTCTTAATTATTTTTAAAAAGGTGTATCGTTATCAGGATTTATGACGCTAAATTTTTAACCGCTGGTGGAACAATTTTGATCAAGCCAACCGTGTCTGTAACGGGAACTGTGTGCGCAATTTATACGTCACAGTGGCGGAATATACTTTTTTTAAATTTTTTATCCTGATTTTTGCGTAATTGAACGTTAAGCGTGCGAACCACACCATTAACTAACGTGCAAACACCGTTAAAGGTAGTATTTGTAAATTGGCCGGTTCGGACGAGGTTTGGTCGTTAATTGGGGGTTTTGGTTTTCGAACGTTTAACGTAAAAAAAATTTTTAAAACGATAAAATAGCTGCGAAAAAGATTAAATTTCAAATCATGGGAGGACCAAAAATTTCGGCGACACAAAGGAGGGAAAAAGAAAAAAAAAGTTCGAAAAATTTGGGGAAAAAAGTTTTTAATCCCCCTAAGGGCATCCTAGAGACAGAGGCAAGCCTGTTGCAAACTGAATCGCAATTTGATGTTTTAAAAGATAGGGATTTTTAGTTTTTATTTTATGAATGACACGTCATCTTATGACTGATTATCAACTCCCACACGAATCTAGGCCCACTTCACAACTGACAGTGGTTTATTGTATGGGCATAGTGCATCCTTTCAAACAGATGACTATTGGAATTTTGACAATTTTTTTCAGTTGTCAAAACCCTTTTCTTAATTTTGAAATTTCAAAAATAAAATAAAAAAATCTTTATTTGGCTTGTCTACTTCAGGAAATGAAACAAATGAACAGTATAAAAACTACCTTAAAAATTTAATGAAATTTGTCAGTAACAACGTTGGATTATCCAAATAGCTGACTTTGGATTAGCAGATTCGGAGGGAAATAGGGTCTGAAGATTTTTTTCCTTTTTTTTAACCTGCTAACTTAGTCGAATATTTCGATTTCACCAGGCTAATTATTTGAATATCTTGATCTTTTTTTTTTTTTTTTTTACAAACGATATGTTAAAAAATAATAATAAATAAAGCTTTATTCTTTTTGCAATGAGTAGATTAATAACTTAGTTTTTTTACCTTAAAATCTGCTTATGAATATTTTTCTCCTACTAAAATTTTAAAACAAGGACCTTTCGGTTCAGAATTTTAATAAAAGGGCATTTGTTATGGGAAAACAAATATAGCAGCCATTTTGGATTCTTCATATTCAACATTCGGCCCTGATTAACACGATTGTTGATTTTATTATAAAAATAAAAATCGATAATGTATGCAATTTTTTGCAAAAAAAAAAAAAAAAAAAAAAAAAAACAGTCGCACGCAGTCAAATTCTAAAAAATTAGTGTTCTGCTGACTGTCCTCTAGTTTCCCAAATATGTCCATATTCTTATTCTAGGACATTAAAAATTTGTCAGATTCGAGATACATACATAAAGGGAAAGTTCAAGTGTTGCATAAAGCTGTCGGGGGAGGGGGTGGAGAGTTTTCGAAATCTAATTTCAATGTTAAATTTTCCACTACGAGGAAGCCTATTTTGTCTTCCTAGAGGCGGAGAGCTATGAAATATTCTAAATCAGCGTTACATAGCACTTAAATCTCCCAAAAATATGAAAAGAAAAAAGAACTTAATTTCAAGTCTAAAGATGTCGGTTTGGTAGTTATAAGACTCGAGTCGAGACTTGTCCTTCAAGATTATTTTGAAAAAACACTTTTCGGACAATGGCGTCTCGAGGAAGAATATTGCGTCGCCGCATGAATTTCTGGCTTTCATAAGATAAGAATAGAAACCATATAATTTGACTCCCTTTAAGCTGGGGCATGTCTGTCCGTGCCAAGACGTTCACCCTCTCCCGAACAAAAACTTGAAATGACTCTCCTTTTTTTGCTTTAATTAGCCGATACGGGCAAAGAGTGTTAAAACTAAGTAAAACCGTAAAGTAAAAAAATGGGAACACCGCGAATTTCGGGAAGGGAACTGACACATTCAAATAAAGTCATTTTGGCTTTTTATCGACACCTTTCAAATCTGATAAAATACTGTGCGTAATCCGTTTCTATGACATTAAAAACACTTATTATGAATTTTAAATTCAGATTCATAAAGTTTTCTAAGGGTGCTACTGCTAATTCACTATGAAATGTTGCACCTATCAACCTTATATCCTAGGTCCTTGGGTTTCCAATAATTAAAAAAATTTTCTAACACTTGTACATTAATTTTCAGTGTTCTTCTTACATTTCCTATCACGATTGAAATCTTATGTAAAGCTTATGGCCTCTCGCATTGTAAGATGACATTACTTTTTTAAAAATATGAAAAAATAAAATCGTCTTCCACAAAAAAGTCTAATGACTGCATTCTCCTTAAATTCACTAAACATTCACTAATTCAACATTCCCCTTGACATTCTCTTGTAACAACATGTTGGTCCAACATTCCATGGTAAATTTGCACCCTAAAATACATAGTATACCGGATACGTATTCCTTAAAAATATTGTATTCATAAAATTATACTTAAAAATAAATAAATAAATACATAAATATTCAAAGAAAGTTTCAAATAAAATGAAAGTACTATTCTTGAAATTAGTGTACATTTAACATATACATATGCATACTTACAAGCATGAAAAACAAAAATCGCAGGAAAATCCAGAACTTTTATTTTTTTTTTATTTTATTTATTTATTTATTTATTTATTTTTTTTTTTTGGTCACGGTTTTAGACGAAAATTTTTGTCGAAATATAAGCTTACGAAAAAACATTTATGTTGGTTATATACATGACTGTATGACAAGTTATTATGCATGCAAGGAAATTAATAGGGTTTGAAATCTGCTTCATTTTTTGAATTTGCACCCTTATAAAATAAATAAATAAATAAATAAATCTAGTTTAGAAGAAAGTAAGAAAAAACAGTGTAAATATCTGCGGATACGTTTTCCTTGCAGTTCTTTTTGATTTTCCTTTCACGCCTCTCCCAAAATTTTGAACCAAAACCGAAATAATCAGGGGGCTTTTCATTGGAATTATCGGAAACGAGAGAAAAGTTTATTAAATACCAAATAGGATTAAAACCCTGCTTGCTTCGGAATCCCGTTTCAAACGAAAACCTCCGGTGCATCCCATGCAACTGTACGAGAGAACGTAATAGGATAGAAACAAAATGCATGATATAACCACTGATGCAGGCTAGAATAGAATTATCATAAGAAGATCACCGTTCGTATATCATCCCTGGTGGATCTTTCCTCTTTTACTGTCACACCGGGCAATGTCTATTCAATGTCCCCGGGCCACATGCCCGGTTCTGTATAGATATTTTTTTTTTCCTCTTTTTTTTTATTTTAAAAACAGAACACCCTAGACTTCCGAACCTGACTGAATCCTATTGATGGAATTTTTACACCCCGTGGCAATCTATATAAAAATATATACCTGGAAATGCTCCAACAGACGAAAACGACGGTTTCTTTTTACTTAGGATTTCTTTTTTTTTTTTCTAGTATTCAGTACTTTTTTTTTTTCCTTTTGGGGAAAAACAGGAAGAGATAAAAAGGAGTGAAACAAGTGTACGTTATGTTAGCTTATGCCAGAAGGTACACAGGAAACAGATGGCCGCCAACTGTGCAGACAAAGACAAAAAAATGAGTGTTAGGTTCTTAGCGTTCTGCACGACTACCTTCCCGACTGTTTCCGTACTGCATCTGGATGCCTCACTGATTTTAATCATTTTTTGTAAACTTAAAAAAAAATTAAAATAAAAACCCACAGTGGAGAAAGTTTTATCGGTTAGATAAAATCAGTTACCGACCCTAAAGTAAAAAGAAGAGCGCACAAAACAGCAAAAAAAAAAAAAAAAAAAAAAAAAAAAAAAACTCTGCTTCGACAAATAGGGATTTCCCCTCATCAAAGTAAAACGAGATAAAAAGTACAACCACAACAATTTTAAAAAAAAGCCTAAAAATTTTTCTTATCAGAACTGCCTAAATAAATGAAGATAATAAAATATTTATAATTCGAAATAAGTAACTGCCATTTTGTACTTTTATTTTTTAATCGAAAATGCCCCCAAATCAGTAAATACTGACTGATATTTTTTGGAAGGAGCAGGATGACTGATTTTAATTTTACCGACCTCATAATATTTCCGTTCAAATGGCAGCTATCAATAAATAGCCACTCCATCACATACCACCTGTATCACTTTTATCAAAAAAAAGCCTAAGTATGATCATCAACCAAAACAAAAAAAAAATAGTGATGCGTTTTAAAACGCGAACGCCATCTATGAACTAAAATTCGAATTTCCTATCGGTAAAACACTCAAAACGCCTTTAAAACGACGTTTATGCTTTTCTCAAGCATCCCCGCGCTCGTTCTTTTTAGATCATTTAAAACTTATTTTTTTACTTCATATTGTTTATTTTCCTGCGTCTTTTTTCTTACGAATTCTTAGAAAATTAAAAAAATAACGTTATGTTACACGTCACATACGCCCCTAAGTACATATCCTCATGCGATAATTACCACGATTTTTTTTTCTCTTTATTTTCTGGCCCTTTCATTCATACGATAATAAACAGAATAAATACATGAATAAATACATGAACCTTCCCTTTCCTGGAGTAAAGGGAGAAAAATGTCATGAATGCCTTTAAGTATTTAAAAAAAAAAAAAAAAAAAAGAGTTAATCCGATTTTCTTTAATGATAACAATTTCGAGAGCAATAGCGACACAAATAATGATAAACGTAAAAACATGAAATTAAATTTGTTTTTTTCTTTTTTTAAATATTTTAATCTGCTATTATAAATCTTTGTATTAACGTTTAAATACCAACAAGTGACAGTCGGAAGAGCTCCACCTAATTTTTTTTCCCGTCTTGTAAACAACATTTAAATATTAAAATATCATCATTTTGTGAGCAGGTTGTAATTTGCGGACTGTTTGTAGAAGGAATTAGATTAATGTCACTATTGTTTTTTTTTTTTTTTTTTTTTTTTTTTTTTTTTTTTTTTTTTTTTGAGCTCGCATTTAAAGTAAGAGAGTCATGAAAATGAATTACATTTAAACGGTTTGGACGTAGAAAAAGTTGGAAATAAATTATAGCCAGTAGACCATGGAAAAGGTTTTAGTTGCCTGAGAAACCAAAAATAGGTATTCTGGATATTTGGTCAGCGATAAAAATGAACAAAAAAAAAAAAAAGAAAATGGTTTTGAAAACCTTCAGCTGGTGCTATAATTGGTCACTGGTTGGTCATTGCAAATATTGTCGTGGTTGTCTAAAAATTAATCGGGGTGTCTAAAACTAATCACCACTAATCGTGGTGTCTAAAAAAGTAATCACTACTAATCATGGTGTCTAAAAATTAATTGTGTGGTGTCTCTACTGAACAATTAATTGTACGACCGAAAGTGAGCCAACATTTTTATTCTGACTTTTCACGGGGGAAGTGACTTCATTTGTGGGAGCAAAAAGGACTTTTCACAGGAAAAGGGACCTTGGGGTGAATTTTTTTTTCATCAACTTTTCGATGTCGGCTTTTGACTCTGTATTTAATACAGAGTCAAAAACCAACAAAAAGTAGATTGTTGACGATTTTCGACTTGATAAAGGACATGACTTTTTGTTGGTTTTTGACCCAGTATTAAAAACAGAGTCAAAAACCAACAAGAATTCTACGAAAAAAATTTCCACCCTAAGGTCCCTTTTCTTGCAGAAGGTCGCTTATTTGCATATCAAGCCTAAAATAAAGATGTTTGACGCATTTTCGGTTGTGCAATTAATTGCACAGTACAATGGATTGTCCAATAGAGGCGCAGCATCAGTTAAGGATGCACATGAGTTTCCGTTAAAAACTCGGCTCGACTCAGGCCAATTAAAAAAAAAAAAAACTTGTCTCGACTCGACTTGACAACAGATCAACTTGACTTTAACTCAGCAAGTAAGAGATTTTGAGTCCCACTTGGCTCATAACCTTTTACAAGTCGAAAAATGGCTGCAATATTTCAAGTTTTTGCCGATTCTATCAAGTTCTACTATTCTATCAAGTTTTGCTCCTAGATACTGGTTTTCATATCTTTTCTCACCTTTCAGTAAGTTCTGAGGTCTGGACTATTACGGCTAATTTTAAAGCGATGTCTAGTAATAATTTCCCGATTCGAGTCACACGGAAAACTTGTCGAGTCTTCAACTCTAAATAGAAACTCGACCCTACTCAAATATTACCTACTTTTAACTTTTAACTTCAACTTCTGCTTACTTGAAACACGATTTTGTCGTTAAAATATAACTCGAATCTCAGCTCGACTCGAAACTAGAGTGCCTAGCTGACATATATAACTCAACTTGAAAGTCGATTCAGTCATAAAAGTATAACTCACGGTCGTATAGACAGGTCCGGAAACTTCCCATTCCGTTCATGTCCTGCTTAACTACGCACATTTTAGTTCCAAAACGGGCCACTGATGGCGCTGCGATCTTGAGAGCCGCAACGTGTCTAATCGTTTAAGTTGTGCCGACGTGACGTCACCCATATACTTTGCCCATAAGGGTCTTCCAAGTTAATATGGCCGCTAAATATAGGGTCTTATGTCTTCCAATTAAATGCATAACCATATTGCAGAAGGCGGCTGGCACAGCCTATACGGCCGCCATCGTTGTTTACAAATCTCAACGACCAATCAAGAATCGTCTCGCGTACAAGTAGCGTTTACGGTGGTAGAAAGGAAGAACTAATTTTCGCTTATTTAAGCGGACAAGATCTCCCATGTATAAGGGATAGGAGTTTCCGGACCTGTCTATACGGCAGTGGTATAACTCAACTCGACTCTCAGCTCCACTCGAAACTCATGTGCATGTACAGTGTACTGATTCCCTTATAACTTTATCCAACACATTAACATGCTGGTCATGTTTATGTTAATGAATTATTTTCATCGGCTAAAATTTAGATGACTATCTCTTATCAGGCAGGGATGAAAAACAATATTAATTTAAGAATGATAGACTGGACTGTTTTCGTCTTTTCCGGCATCACAAAATAATTTAAGTAAATCAATGCGGTAAAAAAAAAAAAAGCTCTTAAAACCCTAACTGTCTACACACTATATTTTATTGAATGCACATAATCGATCTAAGTGATTTAATGTTCGATATTTCTTTTCCGTTTGAAAACATTAAGAGCGACATAGTCCCACGCCGTACATTCAATAAATCGTTTTGAAACAAAATGAATAGATCAGTTTATAACTAATCTGATACAAAAAGCGCGTTTTAATTTTTGACTAGAATAGCGCCACTGACATTTTGTACATATATATTTGAATATCAAGTACGTTTAAAACAACAGATGTGGGCAGGTTACGTTAGGAAAAGGAATGTTTGTATATTTGATTAAGTCCGAACGTGATGGTTCAAAATGTTGACACATCTCTCTTGAGAAACTTAATGATGCCTGGTGGCGAGAAACCTCATATTTTTACTTAAATAAAACAATAACAGTGATACTTGGTCCTCTTGAAAACTGAATTTAATTCCGTCCTACATTATAGTTAGCTTTTTTTTGTGTTTAATTTGAACTTGTTAGAAAAAAAATGTTAAATGATTTGTCTTATTAAAATGTAAAAAAAAAAAAAAAAAAAAAAAAGGAGAAAAAAAATTGCGATCACATCGATCGCGGTCATCCTTAAGCGATTTTATTTTTGTTTGTTTTCATTATGCGTGTGTCATGATAATAATCCCACGCATCGAGCGCCTCACGACTCATATGATAAACACACACTACAAATCACTGTAGCACATTGTTCAATCAAGAATTATTTCGACATCAGAAACTAATTATTGTTTTACAATAACTTATCCATCTTTGTTCCGTGTCAACGTCTCCTCCTAACGCAAGGTGTGTCCAGGTCATTAGTGTGACAGAAACACATAAATCTGCATCCCTTTGAGGACCAACGTAAACAGGAAGAAAAAATTTAACTCAATTTTCGAAAGTCATGAATAATAAAGAGTTGGTAAAAATAAAATCTGAAAAAATTTATTAATTTTGAAAAGGAAAAAAAAAAAAAATGTTTTGGGAAAAATATCGGGAAAAAAAATCAGATGATTAGGGGATAAAAAGAATGAAAAACTTCTGGGGGAAAATAGACTTTTAGCCGAAGAAAAACAATAAATGGGAATAATAAATTAATGGGCCGATAATAATGATAAAAATAATATAATACTACTGATAATAATAATATATAAATGGGCCAGTAAAAAAATGTGGGTAGGGAAGTTCTTTTTCCCATTAAATTGGCAGCAGTAAATTTAAATATGGGACAGTTTTTTAAATAAATTGGCTGTGGATTAATTTTTTTTTGGGGGCCGTAAATTTTTTTATTTTAGAGAAGTTGCAGAGTGGCAGTAATTAATAATTAAAGGGCAGTATTTTTATAAAGCTAATTCTTTTTTTTATGTTTTTATATGTTTGCACTAATGTTACTTAAAGAACGCAGGACATTATTCACCTGCAGTACAAACATTATTTACTCGCTGGAACAGGCATAAATTGGATCACTTTAAAAATTGAAAAATATATCAAACATATATTGTGTGACACTTTCTGTTAACATTTTTTTTTTAATGCCAAAAAATGTCTTTTAACGCTAAATTATTTATTTCGCTGCCAAAATATTTTCTTACTGCCAAAATAATTTTTCTACTGACCGAAATAATTTCGGCAGTTTTTTTATTGGCAGTAGAATTATTCTACTGCCAATAAAAAAACTGCCGAATTATTAAATTTACTGCCAATCTGTTAAAAAAACTGATATTTTATGAAAAAGTACTGCCCTACTATTAATAAATTACTGCCCCTTTAAATAGGCGCCAAAAAAAAAAAAAAAAAAAAAAGAAAAAAGAAAAGAAAAAAGAAAAAAAATAGGCAATGGTGGAAGGAGTATGATTTAAAAAATCAAATTGGGTGCAATAAATGGGGGCAATTGATGTGTACCATTTTCACTGATTTTTGCGCATAGGGGATTAGGGATTAACCGTGGGTGCAATTAATGTCACCCCAAGCTTAGAAAATTAATAGGTGTGTCTTTATCGGATGATTAATTAAAGGAAAACGTTAAATAACTGGAACTGCTTGATATTTTACTCGAAAATTAAGTCCTGATTCAAGCTTACCACGTTAGCTTGACCTATTTACTATATAAGGTAACAATCAGGGGTAGAAACCCAAACAAACCACACTGGTTATACCTGTCGGTTTTTCGATTTTTTTTTAGCAGTTTCAAAAACCAAACCCATAGCGAATTCGCCTTAAGTCTAAATTATTTAATCGAAACTGATTGAAATCCTTGAAACATTATCGCCAAACACCCGAAAAAGAACGTAAATAACGAGTATAATATGAAGCCAAAACCAAACCAAAAACCATCACCTTTTAGCCCAAAAAACCTGGCGTCACTGAACCCATGGTTTTTAGCCAAAAAACCACGGTGAAAGTCAGAGAGAGAAAAAAATTATAAACCAAACAGAATCAGAACCAGACAGAATCCGAACCTTATTACTCGCTGAAAAAAATCCACAACCCAATCTGTTTCCCCGTTCAAAACCAGGCGTTTAAAAAACCACGATTTATTAAACCTGTGCTTTCAGCTAAAAACAAAATCGTACCTGAACCCATTCTTTCATCAATATGGTTTTCCATTTTTGGAGTATTTTAAGAAAATGGCATCACGATTATAACAACAGCCCATACAGCTGAACTGAAAATTTCCCACTGATTTCGGGAGCTCCAGGATACCAAGATTCGGAACACCTTAGAAAAAACGATTTCTTATAATGAAAAAATCACCAAAAAAAAAAAAAAAAAAAAAAAAAAAAGGTTCAGAAAATCATTATTTTTTTTTTAAATACAATGGTTCTCGTATGAAAAAAATTTAGGACAATCACGGACCGAAAACCTCTCAAAAATACATTTTAACAACCACCTCAAAATAACCCTGCCCTATCTGCTGATAAAAAAAATAAAAAAATAAAAAAAATAAAAAAAACCGAGTACCAGTATTAAAAAAATAAAAAATTCATACACAACCTGGCAAATTGTTATCCATAAGAATTCCAAAAGAATCGATATATTGATTACCCAATATTTCCACTTAACCTTTTTTTAAATTGAAGAGAAAATTTTTATCGCGCGCGAAAGTACGAGGACTTCCCCCCTTTCTTTTTTTTAATGGCGCAACTTTGACCGCACGCAAGTAACGGGTAACGGATTGTAACTAAATCAGAGAATGTAACTTTTTGAAGATCAACTCTTTAAGTGGTCCAGGGGCGGGCCGTCATAGGGAATAAATCAGAAAATAGATTTCATCAAAGTTGTTATTTACTAATTTATATTTTTCTCCAGCTGATTTAAAGCATTTACGCCGACAAATTTGGAGTGTGTTTTTTTATATTGGAACAAGGAAAGAAAAATCGAGTAAACTCTGTTATTTATTATCCGGAGGCTAATGATCTCATTCTCCCAGCTTTGGGGGGTCAAATTTATTTATTATCATTATTAATATAAATTCATGTTACCTATTTATTTTATTTTATTTTTCAATTATGAATTTCCGAGAAATTAAAAACCGGAGATTAAAAGCTTTAAAATGTTTCATAAGAATCATGAAGCATTTTTGCTACTATACTATTCAGGCTAGTCGTGGAAAATTTCTGGAGAAACTTTTGGACGTTTTTGAAAAATTTTAAAAATTTCTGTGTAGTGTTTTCACGATAAGATTAATTACTTAGTTCGAACCAGCTCTTTGTTCCTTTCAACAATTATCTGCAATTTTTAAAAAAACATGATTTTACTAGTCATTCTAGAACTGCCCACAAGACTTTTATTCCAAAAAATTTTTTTCCAAGATTTTAAAATCACTTTTCCCTTATTTCCCCAATTTTTTCTTTTTTTTTCATAAATCCTGTAATATTTTTTCCTAAACATTTGTTAAGTTTTTTCTATTTTAAAAATTACCTGAAAATGCCCAAGGAGACGTTCTCCAAAAATTAGTCCACACAAAAGATTAATTTTCTTAATAAAAATTTTCAGTAAAGGGGTTAAAAAAAGATAAAATTGTGTTATTTTGTATTATTTCACAGATTTTTAAAGATATTATTTGGATTTTATTATTTTTAACAATTTCAACAGGCTCAAAAAAACTCCCCATTTAACCAGAAGAGCTTTTTCCACTTTGAAATTTTGTATAAGCAAAATACGAGGGAAAAAATGAAGTTTGGGAAAAATTACGCAGGAATTACATAAAAGTCAAAGCTGTTTCTCAAATTCAAATTTTATGATTTGAATTAAGCACACTAATTAGTGAAGAAAGAACCGAAAAGGAGCTAGAAATCATCAAATGGATCAGAAATATTAAAATCAATCAGATTCCAGAATTACTAACGGATCAGCCCTGTAGCCAATATAAATCTAAATATAATATAAATTAAATATAAACACTCTCATTTCATGAAAATTAAATTCACGAAGTCGTGAAAAGGGATTTCAATGAACATCCTTAATTTGAGGGTCCAAACCCGATAAATCCGCCTTTGATATCTCAAAGAATCAAAACCCGCCTAACGATGACAATAATTGGCTTTAAACAACAAATTTTTCTATGACAACCGATTTAACACACGTTTTCCATTAGGAATACGTATAATTTTACCCTTTCGTTAAAATTAAAAAAAAAAAAAGAGAAGTAACCCGACTAATTATCATTATTAATGCTTTCCTTTACATAGACTTTTATCAACCCGAAATTAATCAAAACCGTCCTTTATAAAATGCTTAACGAGATTCCTTTCTTTCGCATCGGGAAGAGAAAATTTTGTTCTTCTTTAAAAAAAAAAAAAAAAAAAAAAAACCGACTAAGTAAACATAACTTTTCCACATCATATTTGGACCGCATGGACCATAGTTATCGCTTGAATTTTTATCGTTAGGACAACAAACTAATCTTCAATCACCTTTCCAATCTATAAATTAAGAGAAATAAAGTTTTCCCGTTAAAAAAAATAACGGAATTCTTTTCTCGTACAATTAATTTTTTAATTAAAAAAAAAAAAATGGCGAAATGCAGAAAGGGACAATTGATTCGTAATAAGCATCATACTCCAATATTGTTTATCTAAATTATCTTTCCGCCACTCGTTGTCAAACTTGTACATGTCTTGTAATATCTTGATTAGTCTCGACCATTTGTAAGAAGTCATTACAAATATATAAAAATTAATTTCACTTACCCGTCTTCTTATCTTTGAATAAAAACGTTTAGAACTGCAGAAACTTGGAGGTAGATTCTTTCTCAGTTCGCTGTTGCTTTTCAATCGTTCCTCCTCGTGGATATTTAAGGTACAAAATTTTCCTAAAAAGAAAAAAAAAAGTAAATGAAAATTATTTTTATTTTTAGTGCGTTTTATTTTTATATTTTTTTTTAAACAGCGGTTTAGAATTTAAAAAAAAAAATTTAAAAATCGGGAGTTAATATGCAAAGCAGCTCCGAATGTGCCTTTTGGGTGCTTTTTGTATTTTCGTTTTTAAAAGTTTTAAGTGCCAAAGAATGTTTGTCTACTGAGTATGAATGTCACGACGGCCAGTGCATTTCCATAGATCATTTTTGTGATGGCCATTTCGACTGCGAGGATGGAGACGATGAATTAAACTGTAAGTGACCAGAGATTATGTAAAAAAAAGTTTGCAAAAAAAGAAAACGTTCGCCGATAAGAAGGGATAGAAAATTCTAGAAGAATATTGCTTAATTGGGAAAAAAAACGGAGAATGAATTTTTTTATTTAACTTTTAGGACATTTGAAATTTTCCTTTTCCGAAAGTAGTAAAAAAAAAAAAAAAAAAAAAAAACAATATTCGAATTTTTTAATTTTTTTAAGTTATTATAATCAGCGTGAAATGAAACAACGAATTAAGGAAAAAAATCATATTAATAAACAATAAAATATGATTTTAGCAAATTGTGTTCAAGTTGCTTTAAAATTTAATGCGCGGTAAAAGTTTTATAAATTCTGAAATCAAAAAAAAAAATTTTCTTCGATGTAATGTTTATGATAAAAAAAAAAAATGTGCAAATTCAAAATAGTATAATATATGTGAACCCCTGCTTCTCATCAAGGGTTTCAAAGACCCTAATGGCGACATTCATGACGCTATTAAGGGATCAATGTCCTTAAAGCGGCAAGACAATTTGTAATAAATAAAATAAAATCTTAAATCAATCTTCAGAGAATTCGGAAATGATTCATTGTTAAAATAAAATCAATTGGATTCCATTTAGGCGAAAAAATTGATAAAAAAATAATTGTACTGATCGGTTTGTAAAATTAAAAAAAAAAATAAATAAAAAATATCCCAATTTCAAAAAAAAAAAAAAAAAAAAAAATTTTCTTAGTTTAAAATATCTGCAGCGGTATTTCGAAATGTAATGTCACGCATTCACATGTTGAAGTTTGCTCAATCAGGGTTCCTAAATTCCCACTCCGAGGCTGAGGCAAGGAGGAAAAACACTCATAAAAAATTTCTGATCTTTAAAATCCAATTTTTTTTAATTTTCCGATTATTAGTCTTGTTTTTACAAGAGGATTAATCTGCGTACTCTACATAAGGACCGAAAATTTTAAATGAAATGAAAATTAATCTTAAGCGAGGCAAGGCAAAGCATCCCTAAAAAAATTCGATAATTCATAAGCCAATTAGTTTAAAAGGCAAAAAAAGATGATTCAAAAACAATCGCATTCTAAAAACATTGTAATGACATAAACGTTCATTTCACGGAAAGAAACCTAAAAACACAGTTTTATTGGGAAAATAATTTGACCTATAATACAGATAATAGACTTCGAAAAATTAGTTCAAAAAAAATAATATAGACGAAATGATTTTAAAAATGTAGTGCTTTAAATACAAAATGTATGATATACTGTAACTAAAAAGCATTTTAAAATCAACGGCCCCGTTGATTTAATCACAAAAGACTGGAATGCTTTCCACTAATTTTATAGTTTTATAATTTTATGTAAAACAGGATCGCTCATAGTTTTCCAATACATGTTGTCACAGCAGTAAAGGTCAGAAAACTCCTAATTATTATTATTTTTTTTTTTTTAATTTCCAAAAATTTTTAATACTGGGGTTTTTTATATACATAAAATGTCATTTTACCTCCCCCCGGCATTGTATAAGAAAGCGCTCTTTAAGAAATAAAAAAATTTCTTAATATTAGAAATACTAAAGAAAATACTCCTACACCTGGGCGACGTTTTTTTACCCGCCAAACTGAGAATTCGTATCAATATCTGTATAATTTTACGAATATCAAGATATTACGCGTAAAATTTTCTTAGTTGCGATTTATTTTATTTAGAAGCATGGATAAAGCAACAGTGCAGGACCTTCAGGAAATATATTTTCTTCATAATCATTCATAGACAAAATACCAATGACCTCCTCCCCTGGAAAAGTTTCCCCATATGCTGCCGATAAACTGAAAATCATTGCAGCACCGATCTGGAAGTATTTTTGCTAAGTCACGAGATTTTTTTGCAATTTGCGCATTATCTTTATATAAATTTCCCTAAATATTTCGTAAGTTAAACATAGATTTTTATGGTGCCTCTACTAAACCTCAAAGATTATTCATATTTGTATCCTATAAAAGCTTTTTTAAAAAATTTGGATTTTTTTTCACCTTTTTATCCCTAAATAATTTTTTTTTTAAACGCAGGCAGAGACTTCAAATGCACAGGTCCACTATGGTTCCAATGCGGTGATGGTCGCTGCATCAATTCCATGCTAAAATGCAACGATGAATTTGATTGCAAGGATCACAGCGATGAAAGTCACGAAAACTGCCCAGAGAAAACTGGTAGGTCAAGTTTTACACCTGAAACAACAAAAAAGAGAAATAAATTGACTGAATTTAAATTTTATAAATTTATTTTTCTTTTTAATTTAGAAGTAACTTGTTCTCCGGATGAATATACATGCCTTAACAAAGAGTGTATTCCGGATATGTGGAAATGCGACGGTGAACCGGATTGCCTCGATGGTAGCGACGAAACGAAAGGATGTGACACCGTAAGTAACCACCTAATTAAGCTGTAAATAATTTTTGAGAAAAAAAAAAAGCGTTAAACTTTAATTTATAGGTAACGCCCACATCAAGTTTTAATTTAAAATATTTATTTACGATTATTTTTTTGCAGTTCCATTGCGACGGGTTTCGATGCAGTAACACACAGTGCATCTTTAAGGAATGGCACTGCGATGGGATGGATGACTGTGGCGATAATTCAGACGAAGAAGACTGTCACGGAGCACATCATTATGATACCGACTATTGTTTAAAAGAAAGAGGCTTATTCTTATGCGCCGATAGAGCAGTCTGTATAGATATGGAGCATGTCTGCGATGGTTTTGACCACTGCTTCGATAGATCGGATGAAGAGGATTGTACCAAGGAAACCACCTTTAATTCGTCCATTTGCCAAGCTGCAGGATGCTCCCATACGTGCCACCAAGCTCCTCATCAACAAGTCAGGTGTACTTGCCCGCCTGGATATCAGCTGGACGCGGACTTAAAGAAATGCATAGGTAAACCTAAAACAATTTTAAATATTAGTAGATTGGTTAAGATAATAGCAAAATTAGTGATTTCAATTAAATTCAACTATCAAAAATTAATAATTTACAGCCAAAATATTTTCTGATAAAATAAACCAGTTAAAAATATATCATCAGCAATGCGCCTTATGATCATTATTATTTATTAAATTCTTTTTTCTTTATTTTTCAGACATCGACGAATGCCAAGAATTCGGACACTGTTACCAAAAATGTCACAACACCGTCGGCTCCTTCGAATGTTCTTGCGATGAGGGTTACACACTACAATCCGATAAGCGATCTTGCAAGGCCAAAGGTAAAATTTATAGAAACCGAATCCCCATACATCGGCAGCGATAACCTAATAATAATTAGCTATTGAATTTAATCAGTTTAGTTTATGCCCGTAATTTCCCAAAGGTATTTAAGCAGTGACCGGGGTGGAGCGCTTTTAAGCTCTCTGTCTCTCTCTCTTCTCATTGACAAATGCGTTTCGGATGACATTTAACAATTCAGAGTCATTACGATAAATCTATTAATCCTATGCTATTAATTTTAAAGGGGGTGAAGCTTTGCTGCTTTTCGCGTCCTTCAATCAAGTCCGGGGGATCTATTTAGAATCTCAAGTTTATTTCACCGTTGCGAAGCAGTTAAATCGAGCGACAGGAATTTCGCATAACGGTCGACACGTTTTTTGGACGAATATCGATCACGAAGAGGAATCGATCGTCAGGAGCAACGAAGACGGCAGCGATTTACAAGTTTTGGTCGATACCGGTACGCAATTGAGACATTAGTACCCAGAATGCTATTTTTTTTCTAACGACCCTTTTCTGTTTAAATTCAGGTTTGGGCCTCCCAGAAGATTTAGAAATCGATTACGTGACCGGAAATATTTATTTCACGGATGCACACGAAAAACATATAGGAGTTTGCGTCGATACGGGTTATATTTGCTCCATCCTTCACAATGAAGATATCGACAAACCGAGATCTCTAACGTTATACCCGAAGAAAGGGTTAGTATTAACTACACCGACAAGGGGGTGATCGCATTTAATTGACAATAAAATCTATTTCAGGATCATGTTCTGGTCTGATTGGGGACGTCATCCTTTGATTGCAAAATCCGGAATGGACGGTTCGAATCCTCAAGTATTCATCTCGGAAGGAGTGGAATGGCCAAACGGGTTAGCTCTCGACATCAGCGCCGATCGCCTTTACTGGGTTGATGCAAAAATATCAAAAATCGAAACGGTCAAGCTGGACGGAACCGATCGAAGGGTAGGCGATCGATTGTGATGGGATAAAAATTTTAGGTTTATTCTATTTTACGGGTTCGTTTTTGCCTATTTTCAGATGATACTGGAAAAATCGGTCACACATCCATATTCCATAGCTGTGTTTGAAGATATGCTATATTGGTCCGACTGGAGAAATCGGGAAATTCAAATGTGTAATAAATTTACAGGGAAAGATCACTCGTCGGTTGCTAAGGAGAAAAGCAGTAACATTTATGGCGTAAGTACATGTCTATAAATATAATCTTTAGGCTAATGTTTGATTCAAATCGTGAAAAATATTTCTATCGCGCCTCTCTCAGAGGTTGAAAGAATAAAAAAAATTGAAAGAAAAAAAAATTAAAAGTGAGACTAAAAAGTAGGGTGGGTCAAAAATAAAAAAATTTGGATTTTCGAAATTGATAGCGCAATCGCTGCGGTTTATCTATTGCAAAAAAATTTTCCTTTTCGAAATTTTTTTAAACGGCGTCTTGAGGGTGCGCAAGAGGGTCAAAGTTTTGGAAAACTTCATAAAAGATGAAAATTCGACTTTTAGATTTTTGCCAAAAAAAAGTACTGTTTCCTTCCATTTTTAACGTAGATTTCAAAAATTAAGTCCGTTTGCGTCTAGCTATTTCTGCTCCTGAGTTATTTTAAAAAATATGATAAAAATATTGAAATTTTAGAGTTTTGACATTTTTATGGCGAACTTGGCCTGCATCTCAAGAACAGAAAAAGCTAAACGCATACACATTCCTTTTTCAAAATCTGCGTTGAAATTCGATAGGAAACAGTATTTCTTCCACAAAAATCCAAAAGCCAAATTTTCATCCCTTATGGGATTTTCCAAAACTTTGGCGCTCTTGCGCTTCACCAGGACGCCGTTTAAAAAAAAATTTGAAAAGGTTTACAAATAATAAGCCACAGCGATTGCGCTGTCAGGCATTTTGAAATTCCAAAATTTTCGATTTTCGACCCATCCTACTAAAAAAGTACCCTGACTAAACTTTAAAAAAATTACGTCAGGTTACACCTGAGTTTCAAGTTGGGGCGCAATTTCACGCCAAACATGTTTGTCGAACATGTTTGGCAAACATGTTTGTGTTTGATAAAAAGTGGCGAACATGTTCGGCAAACATGTTGGACAAACATTTTCACCAAACATTTCCCCCGACATGCAGGGGAAGCTCCATATAAGCAGTGACGCTTTTTTAAGCATGTTTGGTGAAAATGTTTGTCCGAAATGTTCGCCGAACATGTTCGGTACTTTTGTCAAACACAAACATTTTCACCAAACATGCTTAAAAAAGCGTCACTGCTTATATGGCGCTTCCCCTGCATGTCGGGGGAAATGTTTGGTGAAAATGTTTGTCCAAATGTTTGCCGAAAATGTTCGACACTTTTTATCAAACACAAACATGTTTGCCAAACATGTTTGGCGTGAAATTGCGCCCTTGGAATTAATTTCAAAAAATATTCAATTGAATTCTTGCACTAAAACGTTTTTTACAACTTTCCTTGTAAAAAATTTACAAAAACGAATTCGTTGACATTTATTAACACTGCATTTTTTTTTTTTAAATAATAGGTGGACATTTTTCATCCTGCCTTGCAACCAAGAGTAGAAAACCCGTGCTCAAAATTTCTTTGTAGTGACATTTGCATGTTGGCTCCAAACAATTCTTACTCTTGCGGCTGTCCAGAAAATTCCGTCCTTTCATCGGATAAACATAACTGCATAGGTACGAAAAATTGGTTTTTCGTAAAAATATCTATAAGAATTAACTTCATTTTTTTTTTTTCAAATTTAAATTTCAGCAACTTCCAAACCTTTACGATTTGTCGTCGGAGCTGGAGATAGATTAATAACAGTCGCCCCGAGGATATTAGGAAGGCAGCCCGATATAGAATATCACTTACAAAACATTCACGAGATCGGCCAAATGACATACGATTCTTTAACCACCTCATTGATCATCAGCGATGCTAAGGATCATAAATTATACCAGTACAGCTTGTGGTCCAGGCAATTGGTAAGAGCTTAAATAATCGCGGACAAAATAAAAAAAATTTAACTTTCGCTGCCTTTTTCAGTCACCATTAGTTAATTCAGGAATCGATCAAATCGTTTCGATGAGCTTCGACTCATACGGTAATAATTTATACTACTGCGTCGAAGGTAAAACGACGATTGATATTTTAAGTATGGAAACCAAACATCACATACCGATATATAGGACTACGACTGGAGACGTCCCGATCAGTGTTGTCACAGTCCCCGAGCATGGGTAAATTAATATACAATTGCAAAAAATATAGTCTCGAACAAGCAAACATTAATTTTACATCGTTTTTATTTTGCAGAATATTTTTCGCGGCCGTTTTGAAATCAAACGGGAGTATCAACTTAATGCGAGTGTCCTTAGACGGTCAGCAAATAAATCTTTGCCTGTCTGGTATCAGAGGACCTTCAATCAGTTTATCGTACGATAAAAAAACTCAGAACATTATTTGGACCAATTCAGGGGCTGAACTCGTGGAGTCCATCAATGTTAACTGCACAAACAGAAATGTCTTAGAAGCTTTAGACGCAACTCCTCTTTCAGTAGCGAGCGATGACGGTATAGTCATTTGGGCCAATCGAGCTTCTTCCAACATTTATTATCAGTTTACGACACAAGAGCTTGAATTTCAGTATCCCAGAACAATTAAGTTAGGCACAGAAAAAAATTTGCAATTAAGCATCGTTGCTGTCAACGAACTAACCTCTGATAATCTTCATCCCTGTCAACATCGTAACGGAGGTTGCAGTCACTTTTGTTTGGTAACCGCAGATCACCATGGAGTATGTCACTGTCCCCCGGGGATGCATTTGTCCAGCGATAACAAAAACTGTGAAACTCGAGCCGTCTGCGACGAAGTTCATTTCAGATGCAGGACGGATGACATTTGCATTTTAAAGTCATACAGATGTGACGGACATCCTGATTGTCCGAGCGGGGACGATGAAGAAAACTGTGATCATTTTGACAACTGCCATGAAGATGAGTTTAGATGTGCAAACGGTCAATGCATACCTTTGGCCAGGAAATGCGACTACGAATACGATTGTTCTGACCGAAGTGACGAAGTTCACTGTGTTAATATATGCGATGATAATAGCTTTCAATGCGGCTCCGGGGAATGCATCCCAAAATTATGGGAGTGCGATTTTATGGATGATTGCAAGGACGGTTCAGATGAACACGTATGCGGAGATAGATCTTGCGAGCCGAATTATTTCCGGTGCCAGACTGGAATGTGTGTGCCTGCCGCTTGGGAGTGTGATCAAGATTTGGATTGTCCGGATGGAAGCGACGAACATGAAAATTGCCAACTGAAAACTTGCGAGGCAACCGATTTCACATGCAGTAATGGGAGATGTATATCAAAACAACTTTCTTGTGACGGAACAAACGACTGCGGAGATAATTCGGACGAAGAACAATGCACGGTAAAAGAACCATATTGTGGAAGTGACGACTTTCGGTGCACAATGTCTACTAATTTATGCGTCCCTTTAAGCTCAAGGTATGAAGATGCAAAATATTTATATGTTGGCATGGTCAATAAAAATTTTTTTGATAATTTCATTTCAGATGTAACGGCACTGCTGAGTGCTCACGCGGAGAAGACGAAATGGATTGTGCCAACTGCCACGTCGGAACAGAGTTTCAATGCAAAAATATGAAATGTATCTCTAAAAGTTGGGTGTGCGATAAAACCAATGACTGCGGAGATAATTCTGATGAAGAAGAATCGTTATGCAATCACAAACAAGGAGAAATAAAGAAACCATTACCATGCCCTGGATATCAATGTAACAACGGAGAATGTATAGCTATGTATTTCGTCTGCGACGGTCACAATAACTGCCAAGATGGATCTGACGAAAACGGATCATGTGGTAAGTGCCTTAATATATAAAATTTTTTCAGCTTGGCCAGAAATGGTTCAGAGGCGGACTGACAGTTTTTGGCACCAAGGGTCATTTGCCTAAGATGGTTATCTACATATGTAGCGAAATCTTTGCCCAATAAAATTTTAAACGAATTTTTTTTTGTGAATTCGCATTTAGATTTAATTAGAACTGCTCCCTCAAAGGCTGCATGTCCTTGGTGGTAACCAAACAAAGTTCACCATTAAAATTATCAAATTAGAGCGTTAAGTATTTTAATCTTAGACCGGCTCTCATCTTACTTAATTATTTTTTCTTTTAGAAAATTCGTGTAAGAATAAGCCGTGCCAACAAATCTGCTTACCTACGCCTGCTGGAGCAAGATGCGGCTGCCATGATGGTTACTATTTGAACGCCGACGGACAAACTTGCACCGACATCGACGAATGTGCCGAGGCTAAATGCTCCCAAGTTTGCCACAACACCCCAGGAGGATTCAACTGCACTTGCTCGGATGGTTATTTACTGAAGTCCGACAGATTAACTTGCAAAGCTAGCGGTAGGTCGCTCCACCTTTAAAAAAAGAAAGAAAAAAAATTAATTATTTTATATTTTAACAGGGAATCCTATGGAGTTCCTTCTAACCACTGACGACGATATTCGAAAAGCCGACCACGATCTTAACCACATAAAGGTGTTCTTGCAAGAAGAGGGATCGCTGATTTTGGGTGTCGACGTCGACATGAAACGCCGATATTTATACTGGACGTCAGGTTATAACGGGAGGATCAACGTAAAGGATATGAATTCTGACCAGCATAAGTACATCGAAAATGGTGGACGACCTGGCAAAGTCTCATTAGACTGGGTCACCGGCAACATTTACTACATAGAAACCAGTTCACCAAATGCGATAAAAGTTTGTCATGTACCTGATAAAAAATGCGCAAACATCTTAACCGTCGATTGGGGACAAATAACAAATTTAGTAATCGATCCTACATCACAGTAAGTTATATTAATTACATATTTTCGTTATGATGATTGACTGTCAATTCGCCCAATTTTATCTTGCAGGTTGCTTTTTTATTCGGTAATGATCCCTTCCGAGCGTCATCGTCCAACTTCAAAAATTTATAGATATGATTTCGCTAATCGAAATTCAACAGCACTAGTATCCCAGGATACCACTTACGTGAGTGGCTTGGCAGTGGATCACGTTCGTCAATATATATATTGGTCCGATTTTTATTCAAACGTCATCGAGAAAGTTAGTTTTTCCGGGAAGCAAAGGCAGATCGTTTTCAAAACAGAAGTTCGTCGACCTGAAAATTTAGGGTTGTTCGAAGATTCCTTATATTGGATAGCAAAGGGCTCTGGCGAAATTAAAAAATGCGCAATGTACGGGGATAAAAAGGGGAGGTGCGAAACATATAATCTTTATCACGACATTAAATTTTTAACAATCATGCACGAATCTAAACAACCGAAGGGTAAATATCTTAAATGGCACATAAAATTTCGACGAGAGTCTAATAATTTTTTTTTCTTTTGTTTTAGTCCGAAATGTCTGCGTTGACCAATGTTCCATCAACTCGTTATGCGTTATGTCAAAGAAAGGACCAAAATGTCTTTGTAATGACGGAACAGTGTTGCCAGAGAATGAGGTGGAATGCGAGGAAGGAAATTTCGTGTTTTCTTCGATTCTCAATCCAAGGTAAATATGAAATAAAATCAACATTTAAAAAAAATAGAAAACAATAAAAGTTGGGCTTAGAGCTTAGATGAAATATTTTATTAAAAGGAACCAAGCGAAAATAGGCAGAAACAACTTAAAAACTCAAAAAGAGCATCGCACATAAAATTATTAAATAGTAAGAATTAAATAATCTGTGCTCAATCGTTTTCTAGCCCAACGATGGGTTCTATGCTTTGATCTTCGTTTGAAGCGCTTCCATCTTTAAAAAAGTTTTCCCCATATCCTCTTACGAATCTAAATATTTTAACTGCTAAAAATTTCTAAAAAAGATGAAAAAATTGTCAATCTTTGTTTCGAAAAATTCCGCTGAAAATAAATGAATATTATTTTATTTATTGATGTATTTATTTACTTTTTCAGAATTGCATCAGAAGCCAGAACTTTCGTCGGTAGCCAAAATGGCCAAAAACCACAGTTATCAGGAAGTAGCTCCGCAGTTATAGCCGTCTTGCTTAGCGTCCTTGCCATCTGTCTAATGTTCGCATCTTATTTATATGTTAAAAAGAGGAAACAACCTGGCTCTGTATTGTTGGAAACGATGCATTTCCAAAATCCTTCATACGGAATTTCACATTTGGAAAGCACGTATCACCCAAATGAATTGACACCGGGTGAACATCAGTACGAAAACCCAACAGCGAAGCTCGTTCAGGTTAGAAAATATTTTCATTATATAAATGAGTATTACTGATAGAAGCATTGAGTCTGTGGAATCTGTTAGAACGGGAGTCTGTTAGAATCCGGTTTTAGGGTACAAAATACGGAAACTTAAAACGATGACGTTTTCGGATTCTGTTAGAATCCATATTTTTTTTGCGAATTTCTTAAATAAATGATGGAAACTGTTAGAAATTAAATTCTAACAGTTTCCTCGTTTTAATTAAAAAATTTGTAAAAAAAATGTGGATTCTAACAGAATCCGCAAAAACGATGACTTTACCGGATTCTGTTAGAATCCACATTTTTTTTTACAAATTTTGTAATTAAAACGCGGAAACTGTTAGAATTTAATTTCTAACAGTTTCCG
Organism: Liposcelis bostrychophila; assembly: GCA_037577465.1. NCBI lineage: Eukaryota > Metazoa > Arthropoda > Insecta > Psocodea > Liposcelididae > Liposcelis > Liposcelis bostrychophila. Next base: position 13,193,434 of record CM075212.1, read on the forward strand.
TATTTTGTACCCTAAAACCGGATTCTAACAGACTCCCGTTCTAACAGATTCCACAGACTCGAAGCATTGATTCTCATTGACGACGATGGCTTATCTCATGCGACTCAATCTCTTTGTTAAAGTAAAATAAATTATACTTGAGTTAATTTCTTTTTTTCTTTCTTTTTTACAGCATCCCGACGGGAAAATTGGAATTTTGTCGAGGGAGATCGAAACCGAAAAAAGGCAAATCAACAGGCTGGACCTGGATGATTATGATTCTGATTCGGACAACTACGACCGAGTTGACATGAGAGCAAATTTAATCCCTTAGATTTTTTTATTTAATTTAAATAATTTATGTAAATATTTGTGTTGAGTGTCTTTTTTTTTTTTGAGATGTATTTTTTTTTTGTTAGTTTTTTGTTAATATCAGTTGACACATTTCTTAAATTAAATTTTTTGATAGTTTAATTAAATGTGAAGACAAACATGTAAAGAAATTATTTTTAAAAAAGATTTTGGACTTTCTTGAAAATAAAAACATAAAAATAAAAAAAGATAAAAATAAATAAAAATAAAAAAAACTTTTATTTCGGAAAGTTTTAAAAAATTTTAATTATTTAAAGACAAATTTATAGACAGAAAATATTGAAATGTGTCCGACAATTCTATGTTATTTATAAAATAAATAAATAAGAAAACAAAAGAGCCCTATATGGAATTCGCACAAATAATTCACGTAATTTCTTTTTTTTACTTTTATATTAATTAAAATTTGTTATAATAAACCAAAGATAAAAGACTGAACAAGCGTACGACTTATTTTAAATTAATTTTGTTCTGATGATTTTTGAGTACGCTAATGTTTTTATAGAAAAAAAAATGTAAAAAATTTAAATTATTCTATTTGTTTATTAAAAATTATATATATTTGATTTTTCGTGAAAAATTGTCGTAAATTTCATCTCCTAAATAATTCTTAATTCAAATTTGACTAATGCTATAATAAAAAAGTTTAAAAATAACTTTTCGCGGCAAGTTTTGAAAGCTGCGAAAATAATTCTGAAAAATCCTGGTACGAACTTTCTGGGGCTTTTTGCAGTTTTTCACTTCAAGGAATTTTCCATATAAATAAAATTCAATCATTTTTAAGACAGTTTTTAAAACCCCGAAATTTTAGCGGATTTTAACGGGGTTTCTAACAGTTGCTAACAGAGGTTTTTCTCTTAAAGGTTTTTTAACGTCTATATTTGATCATTTATAAAAAATTGTCCTATTTTTTATTTTCGCCTTAAAAAGAAATTAGGTGACGACTGATAAAATGTTTATGCGTTTTTTTTTCTCTCTCTCTCTTCAAAAGATAATGAATGGCTGAAAAAAGTTCAAATGTCGGTTCAGTAATTTCTCTCGTCATGAGACATTGCCAAGTATTTGTTTTGATATTTATTTATTGTTTTAACGAAGCACATGAAGGTTTCGTTCGCGATGAAAAATCAGTCGAAAAAAGCGAGCAGTCAAACAAAGAAGGTTTTAACTTGGAAGTTGGAAGAAAGAAGAGTGATCAGTTAAATTCGCAGCCCCCAAAAAAATGGAAAAACTCAAAATCGAACAATGAAAATAATATTTTTAAATCAAAAATCGAAATTTTAGGGGAGATTTTTAGGAAAAGAGTGGACTATTTGAAAGTTGATAACAAAGTAAAATAATTAAAAATATCGTGTAAGCAACGTGATATACATTTTTTTTTCTTAAATTTTAGATCGAATTGACTTTTTTAGTGGATTCGTCGTCTAGTATAGGAGAGGAAAATTTTAAAAATGAATTAAAATTCGTGAAAAAATTAATATCTGACATTATAGTCAGTCCGACCGATGCTAGGGTTGCCGTTGTGACGTTCTCCACGACAGTGGTAAATTATCAAAACCTTAAATATATTTATTAAGAGTTACCGTAGTTTTAATTTTCGGTTTTTTTTAACAAGGAAACCCATGTTAACCACTTACAAGCAACCACCGAAGAACATGAGAAATGTACTTTACTGCATAAAGAACTTCCCAATATTAAATATTCCGGAGGAAACACATTTACTTTGGGAGCCCTCTTGGAAGCTCAAAGCATACTTCAAAATGCTAGGCCCGATGCCAAGAGAGCATTGTTTTTAATCACCGATGGTTTTTCAAATAACGGATACCCTGTTCCGGTGGCGCAAGAATTAAAAGAGAGCGGGGTGACTATATTTTCTTTCGGAATAAGAAACGGTAAACAATAACGTCTTGGAAATATAGAAAAATTCATCATTTAATCAGATTTGTTTCCTAGGAAATATCGAAGAACTTTACAAGATGTCCTCAAAACCCGAAGAAGAGCATATGTTCATTTTGGAATCTTTCGCGGAGTTTGAAGCTTTAGCCAGAAGAGCTCTGCACGAAGATTTGAAATCCGGGACTTATATGCCTTTGAAAAATGAAATATTATGTAACGAATTGTGTGAATCGAAAAATGACACGATACCTGACGAATCTTGGGGATGCTGCAATGAAAAATCTAGATGCAGTTGTGGTACTCTTACAGGACACTTCGTCTGCCTATGTCCTCCTGGGTATTATGGGTCCGGGTTAAATGGAGAGGACTGTCTTCGTAAGTAAACAAGTTATTGACAGGAACTCTATAAAATTATTCCAAGACTTAAGAGTTTTAATTCTGTACTTCAGTGCAGAACTAGACCAAGTTCTGTCACGAATTCAACTTCCTATTTCAAACGTGACTTCACAAAGCATATTCAAGCGATGCCAACTCAAATTAATGTCATCTGCTAGTTAAGTTTTCTGCTTTGTTAACAACTTAGATAATAGAATCCATAGATCGGACATTCCTATTCTATTTACATTGTTTGTTTTGATCAGAAAAAATTGAGCCTACCTCGTGTTTAGCTTATGGATGTCCATATAAACATTTTCTGAAGCTATTGTCCTAACCCATGCTTTTCTCTGAAAAATTAAGAAAACTGAAAGCTCTTCCAGATTCACATGCTGTTCTGATGTGGCTAGTTTTGGTCCGCCTGAGGAATTAATCCTCATACTCTCTGATTTTCGAGAGCGTTCCCCTATCCGCCACCTGGGGAGGCGCCCGATGGGGGACTAGCCAAAAACCCCACACGGGTTGGTGGGACAACCCTGTCCCCAGCCACCGAAAAAGATGCCATCCTCCCAACGGCACAAAGTCACCCACCTCGTACGGGTCGACATAAAAATGACGTCCTTTTCATATCGATCCGCACGAGATGGGTGCCGTATGACGTAAGGAGGATTTTATCCCTCTAGATGGCTGACTTAAAACTAATTTAAAACTACCCTAAAAACTAACTTAACTTAAATCTAGACTTAAAACTACTTAAAATACTTAACTTATTTATACTAGTTACTAAGCTTAGCTTAAACTTAAATTAAGGTTATACAAATGTACAATGTACGGCATTGGACATTCATACAATTTACAATATTAGATATTAGAGACAAGATTGTCTGTACTTTTCGACAATCTTTTGCGCGAAAAATGAACTCGATTCTGTTTTTTTTTTTTTTTTTTTTTTTTTTTTATGTCGTTTAACCGCTTTAAAAAAATGTGCTAATCGACAGCTTTTAAAAATTATAGGCTGTCTTTTAAAATCCCCTTTTTATTTTATTATTATTATTTTTTTTTTATTAATAAAAAGATGTGAGGGAGAAATAGAAATAAGAAAAAGATGAAAAGGTAAAAACTCCATAACCCAATACCGAGTATAAAACACCTATGCCCATGCCCATGACCATTCCATTACCATACCATGCCTGTACCAAACTCAAACCTCCTTGATGAAGCTTTTGGACTGCGTTGGCGGCTGCGACGACTCCTCTGGCTGCGACGATTCCTTGGCTGCTCCTGTAAAAACAAAAACAAAAAAAAAAAAAAAAAGACAATTAAAAAAGGGGGGGGCTTGGAGACCCTCACAATGGAGTTTATCTCCCGCGGTATGATTGTAATAAAAAAATTAATTATTTTAAACTGTAATGTTATTATTATTATTACTATTTTTTTAAAATTAATATTTTTATATTATAAAAAAAAAAAAAAAAAAAAAAAAATGCAAAAATATTTCGGATTTCCAGGCGTAAAAGGTTAAGACCTTCCGCATTGGACCGACCGTCAGGGGAACCATGCCATTAGAGCGAGCCGGGAGCCTATCGGCTTTAACTGTGCATATATGTACAGCTAAGGCTTGCGGTGCGCCAATAACCTCGGACACCCAGTCATCCGAAATGAAACCCTGGAGACTCTCACTATGGAGCTTATCTCCCGCGTAATCCATGATCGAATCGAATAGAATACACAGCCTAATAAAACTCTGCAGCTCCAAGAGAGGGGCTGACTCCTAACTTAACGTTTCGGGGGAACTTAACACTAAACACTTAAAACTAATACCACAAGGCCAGTCGCTGGGTCGATACCTAGGCCTTCTACGATGGGAGACTAAACCTCCTGGTTTATCTCCAAGCCGGGCCGAAAATAATTATTTAAAAAAAAAAAAAAATTAAATCCCGTGATTTAAAAAAAATAAAATAAAGCCCGCACAAAAATATTTATAAATAAAAAAAAAATAAAAAAATTACGATGCGACTCGTCCTAGAGTCAAAACCCGAATGACGCTAGGAACCTGAATCAAGATGGCGCTTGGATACGTCATGCGCAGACAGGCACGCCCTCTGTACTCCAATATGGCGCCTCAAACATTTTAACTGTAAATACCTGTGAATCCAAAACTTTTATTTATTTATTTATTTATTTATTATTTATTTATTTATTTACATATTATTTAGTTCGAAAGGCCCTTCTGTCGTTAAGTACAAATCTTGTTTTTTAAAAAAAAAGTTGTAATAACATTTCTTGAAAAACTTCTGCGATTCGCCGCTAGAGTGCTCTTTTGTTAGTCTTCGGCTAAACGCAAACTTAATTTATTTTGATAATTTTCGTGTTTTTTATGCATTATTCGGCTGTTTAAATTCAAAACGTCGATTTTACGTATTTATTAAAAAAAACGCGTCATTTTAAAAAATGGTTTTTCTAAAGGAAAATGTGGTTTGAAAAAAAAAAAGTTATAATTTCAGGTTTTTCAACTTTTTTTTTAAAAAACAAGATTTGTACTTAACGACAGAAGGGCCTTTCGAACTAAATAAATATGTAAATAAATAAATAAATAAATAAATAAATAAATAAATAAGTTTTGGATTCACAGGTATTTACAGTTAAAATGTTTGAGGCGCCATATTGGAGTACAGAGGGCGTGCCTGTCTGCGCATGACGTATCCAAGCGCCATCTTGATTCAGGTTCCTAGCGTCATTCGGGTTTTGACTCTCGGACGAGTCGCATCGTAATTTTTTTATTTTTTTTTTATTTATAAATATTTTTAGTGCGGGCTTTATTTTATTTTTTTTAAATCACGGGATTTAATTTTTTTTTTTTTTTTAAATAATTATTTTCGGCCCGGCTTGGAGATAAACCAGGAGGTTTAGTCTCCCATCGTAGAAGGCCTAGGTATCGACCCAGCGACTGGCCTTGTGGTATTAGTTTTAAGTGTTTAGTGTTAAGTTCCCCCGAAACGTTAAGTTAGGAGTCAGCCCCTCTCTTGGAGCTGCAGAGTTTTATTAGGCTGTGTATTCTATTCGATTCGATCATGGATTACGCGGGAGATAAGCTCCATAGTGAGAGTCTCCAGGGTTTCATTTCGGATGACTGGGTGTCCGAGGTTATTGGCGCACCGCAAGCCTTAGCTGTACATATATGCACAGTTAAAGCCGATAGGCTCCCGGCTCGCTCTAATGGCATGGTTCCCCTGACGGTCGGTCCAATGCGGAAGGTCTTAACCTTTTACGCCTGGAAATCCGAAATATTTTTGCATTTTTTTTTTTTTTTTTTTTTTTTTTATAATCTCAAAATATTAATTTTAAAAAAAATAGTAATAATAATAATAACATTACAGTTTAAAATAATTAATTTTTTTATTACAATCATACCGCGGGAGATAAACTCCATTGTGAGGGTCTCCAAGCCCCCCCCTTTTTTAATTGTCTTTTTTTTTTTTTTTTTGTTTTGTTTTTACAGGAGCAGCCAAGGAATCGTCGCAGCCAGAGGAGTCGTCGCAGCCGCCAACGCAGTCCAAAAGCTTCATCAAGGAGGTTTGAGTTTGGTACAGGCATGGTATGGTAATGGGAATGGTCATGGGCATGGGCATAGGTGTTTTATACTCGGTATTGGGTTATGGAGTTTTTACCTTTTCATCTTTTTCTTATTTCTATTTCTCCCTCACATCTTTTTAATAAAAAAAAAATAATAATAATAAAATAAAAGGGGATTTTAAAAGACAGCCTATATTTTTAAAAGCTGTCGATTAGCACATTTTTTTAAAGCGGTTAAACGACATAAAAAAAAAAAAAAAAAAAAAAAAAAAAAAAAACAGAATCGAGTTCATTTTTCGCGCAAAAGATTGTCGAAAAGTACAGACAATCTTGTCTCTAATATCTAATATTGTAAATTGTATGAATGTCCAATGCCGTACATTGTACATTTGTATAACCTTAATTTAAGTTAAGCTAAGCTTAGTAACTAGTATAAATAAGTTAAGTATTTTAAGTAGTTTTAAGTCTAGATTTAAGTTAAGTTAGTTTTTAGGGTAGTTTTAAATTAGTTTTAAGTCAGCCATCTAGAGGGATAAAATCCTCCTTACGTCATACGGCACCCATCTCGTGCGGATCGATATGAAAAGGACGTCATTTTTATGTCGACCCGTACGAGGTGGGTGACTTTGTGCCGTTGGGAGGATGGCATCTTTTTCGGTGGCTGGGGACAGGGTTGTCCCACCAACCCGTGTGGGGTTTTTGGCTAGTCCCCCATCGGGCGCCTCCCCAGGTGGCGGATAGGGGAACGCTCTCGAAAATCAGAGAGTATGAGGATTAATTCCTCAGGCGGACCAAAACTAGCCACATCAGAACAGCATGTGAATCTGGAAGAGCTTTCAGTTTTCTTAATTTTTCAGAGAAAAGCATGGGTTAGGGGCCCTAACCAAGGCTGTTAATCAAATCATAATCATAATCATAATCATAATCATAATCATAATCATAAATAGCGATTAATCGAATATTTCTGACTCCAAAAAAACAAAAACTGAAACCAATCAAAAAAGAAGAGAAATCATTGAATATCCGTAACTGAAATTAGAGGTTAAGAAACGGAATTGAAATCAAAATCATAACCGAAATTGAATTCGAAATAAAAAAATCGAAAATCGAAATTGAAATAAGAGTTTGCTAAAAACCGTAATTAAAAATAATTTTTTAAAATACTTTTAATAAAAATCATAATCAAAAACAACTGTAAAAAAAATAATAAACCGAAAATAATTTAAAAATTCTAGGAGTGCGCGGTCTCAAATTTGATCTCAAGTAAAATTGATCTTTGTACTGGGCTTTTAGTTCAGTCAAGTTTTATTTCATTTGCAATTTCTATTTTCATATATTTTTACGCCTTTTTTTTAAGTTTTATTTCGGGCCGACAAGTCATTTACTGCCAGTTGTGAATTTTTTATTTTCCTAAATTTTTTATTCTGAATTAAAAAGAATTAAACAATTTGAATTTTTTTCCCATTTTTTCCCTATCGTGTGCTTCTTCTGGTACTGGCTGTAAAAAAGGGATAATTTTCTCAAAATTTAGAACAAAGAATGGAAAAGAAAACAAAAAATTATAACTAAAAATCGTAATCATAATCGTAATTGAAATTAACAAAAGAGTCAGTGGAAATGGTAACTGAAACTAAAATTAAATTTTTAATGCAACCGAAAAACTGAAATCAAGATCGAAAATTTACAAACTGAAAAGCCAATAAACGTAACTGAAATCAAAATCGAATCAATAAACGTAACGAAAATCTGATATGAAAAACCGAAATTAATCGTATATTGAGCAAAGTTAATAATTATAAAATCAAAATCGTAATCAGCTGTCAAGATTTTGAGTTCAGTAACCATAATCAAAATTAAAATTCTTGTTTAAAAAAAATCATAACTGAAATTAATCAAAATTCAAGCGAAATTCGATTAGCAGCCCTGATTGTCCTATATATGGATTCTATTATCTAAGCTTAACAAAATAAACTTGCTAGCAGAAGGCATAAAATCAGCACTGCCAGCCGTTGAGCCTGAATACCTTTTGTAAAGTCTGGTTTGAAATAAGGAGTTGTAATCCTTGAATGGACTTGGTCTAGTTCTGCACCGAAGTACAGAATCGTATACTGTCTTTTTCGACGTAGCTTGTCCCACTGGAACATATCACGACGGCTTAACTCCAGGCGACGAAGCAGTATGCCGACCATGCCCCGACAGCAATCAAGAAACCATCCTACACCCGGCAACAAGCAAAAGAGACTGTAAATGTAAAGAAGGTTTTGTCCCCGCCGGAGATAAATGTCAAGGTCAATTTCATAATCAATTTCATAATCTCAATAATCGTCATCAAAATCAACTTCATAATCTTCGAAAAATAATTTATTTTTACTTTCAGTAATTACATGCCCTCGTCTAACGCCTCCTAACAACGGTTATTTCGTTAAAAAATCTTGCTCTAATGTTCTACACGCAGCATGCGGAGTAAGATGCAACATCGGATTTGATTTAGCAGGATCCAGCGTGCGCTTATGTCAAAAAAACGGCACATGGTCTGGTACGGCACCCGTTTGCTTACCGAAAAGTTGCAACAAATTAAAAGTGGTTCCGAACGCAGAGATCATTTGCTCAAACGAAGACGAAAATTTTGAAGTCGTCATCCGCTACGACTCCCATGGTAACAAAACGAAACAATTAATCAAACAATTGGATTTAGAAGGGGGGGTCGAAAAAATACCGAAGCCGTATTTTAATAAATCCACCGATCTTAGCGTAGACTTAAATTTCACGATTGATACCGAATGTAAATTTTCATGCGCAACCGGATTTTCTCTGGTTGGGTCTAAAACAAGGAGCTGCTTACCGGTAACTCGTTGGGGAGGACTGCAAACAACTTGCAAAGCGATAACTTGTCCTTCGTTGCCGATATTAAAAAACGGATTTATAACCCCTGAAAATTGCACTACGAAAGGAATTAAGCACGGCTACGATACGAATTGCAAGATTGAATGCAAAAAAGGTTATCAGCTAAAAGGACCGTATGAAAGAAACTGTACGGGAAAATATGGTAGCTGGACTGGTAAAAATTTACCGAGCAAATGTTTAGGTGAGCTTTCTGTAACTAATTTTTATAAGATTATAGTTGTTTGATTTGATCAGTGTCATCAAATTCGTTTAATTTTCAGACATTGAGCCGCCTAATTTTGAATGCTTGGAAAACATGACTGTGAATTCGGATGATGGCTTGCCCTATGCAACTGTAAACCTGACCCTTCCTCAGGCGAAGGACAATTCGGAAGCGAAACCAATTGTGTGGTCTATTCCTGCTTTCGATGAAGATAATCCTCTTAAACTGAATATTGGGATTTCAGAAATACAAATATTCGCTATGGACAGTTCGAATAACAATCGCTCTTGTAGTTTTTTTATTGAAGTAAAAGGTAAAGAACGAAACAAAACTATAGTTAATTTCTGCGGACGAAAAAAAAATGGCCAATAACCTTATTTGGGACCCGATGTGTAATAAAAGTACATTGGTCGCCATTCAACTATTTCGTCGGCATTGTCCCAAACAGCTGACGTAACATTTGAATTGCCCTTTGTTACCAAAACATGGAATATTAGAGAGATAATTCGAAGATAGGACAACCTTTTAAATGCAAAAAGGACAACCTTTTAAATGCAAAAAGCAGGGGTTTTTAAATCACAAAGTTATCAGCCCTCCCCCTTTCTACAATTTTTCTAGGATCTTCTCAAACTTATCATCCAAAAAAATTATTAAGCCGCCAAGTTTGCATCAGACTAAACGTTTTATCTGTAAACAGATGCTGAACCTCCTAAGTTTCAAAATTGCGACACCTCGTATACTTTTTATGTAAGTAATTTAAATACGACCATATCGGAAATAAAATGGGAAGAACCGACGGTGACTGACAATTCTGATAAATCCGCCGAACTGAAAAAGTCTGAGATCGAGGTGAAATTGGGTACTACAGCAGTTACATACACAGCGGTCGACTGGAGTAACAACACAGCTGAATGTGCAATCAACATAATTATATTAGGTACGGTTAAAAATTTCAACCAAAGCCCAACACTGGTTCATAATAATTATTTGTATTAGAAAATCCATGCTCCGACCATCCCACATCAAACAATCCTCAGTGGAATTGTTCTTCGGATGATTCGAACACCACAATCTGTAACGTATCCTGCCCTGATGGTTCCCGATTTTTCTCTTGGCAAACTTACGAAGACTCCAACTTTACTTTAACGTGCGTGTACGAAGGCGACAAAGCTATCTGGAGTCCGGAATACGTAAAGAACGATTTAGACACATTCCCCGAATGTTTACGTATGTACTATACGATGTCAGAAAAAAATTGCATTGTGTTTTAATTACCGTAAAACTTTCAGCTATAATCGAACCGGATAAAGCCTCAAGCACTGAAGAAATAGTAACGGAAGGGGATCCAACTATTTGTGATTCTTTGGAGGATCTATCTAAAATAATCAGCAACGAAATCAAAACGATCCTTGGCGATAATGAAATTGATATTGTGATCACTTCCAGTTGCGAAAACGATTCGGTGAGCGAAAAAGAAGAAGCAACAAACGTTATACAAGGAAAAAAGAAACGAGACATCGAACAGCAGGAAATTCATACTAATATATCGTTAATAGGTAACTCCTAAATAGTTTGGATAAATAATGCCATGCTTAAACTGTGTAAAAAAATTGCCAAATTCGCAGATTCTTCTTCGAAGTATCAATCAACGGAAGAACTGATCAGACACCTAAAAACATCCGGGGAGAAGATTAAAGCAGAATATGGACAGCGAAATTTCCTCAAAATGAACGGGAAAAAAATTAAAATAAATAAAGTAGAAACTAAAAAGTCCGCAAGTATAGTCTGTTACAACGGAAGCGTTGCTAGTAATAGAGGGGAATACTGCTGTACGTAATTCGAAAAATTTTGGAAAATAATAACTAATTTTTAAAGTTTTTTCCAGTGAAATGTCCGAAAGGAACTTTTCACAACTTAACTTATTCAACTTGCGATCCATGTCCCGTTGGTCAATATCAAGATTTAGACGGTCAAATGAATTGCGCCAAGTGTCCGGAAGGATATTCTACGAGAAAACAACACAGCAGATTTTCTAAACATTGCAAAAGTAAGCGCAAAAAACTGATAAAAGTTGAAATAACGGTATCGCCTCCAACTAACACTCCAATCAAATTTTGATTATTTTAGTAACCGAAAATATTTTTCTGAATTTAAGCTGCTGGCGACAAGCAACACGAGTACAAGATTATAACTCTTATTTACTTTCAGAAATCTGCCCATCCGGCTCTTACGGGAAAAGGTCAGAATACAATCAACTTAGCCTACAACCATGCAGATTATGCGATCTAGGCTATTATCAGCCCTTAAAAGGCCAGTATTCCTGCCTAAAATGCTCTTCAATGAATGAAACTACTTTAAAAAAAGGATCGCTGCATCGAAGAGAATGTATTCAATTCGGGGTAATCGCAAATCCGTGCCTTCGATTTCCTTGTAAAAATAACGGAACTTGCCATCTCGAAAACAATTTCGCTACTTGCATTTGTCCGATCGGCTTTGCCGGTTCTTTCTGCGAAAAATTCCTGGATCCTTGCGAATCTGCTCCTTGTTATAATGGTATATGCATAACTATAGATTCCAACCAATTCGAATGTCAATGCGCATCTGGTTACGAAGGAGCACTCTGCCAAATCGAAACGGACGAATGCGAATCGTCCCCTTGCGGAAACGGAGGAGAATGCAGCGACATTTTTGACGGATACGTATGCAATTGCGCTGCAGGTTTCGCAGGAGAAAACTGCACGGAAAATATCAACGAATGCGAGTACCTAAACCCTTGTCAAAACAATGGCATATGTGTAGATAGGATCAACGGCTACAGTTGCGAGTGCCCAGAAAATTTTTTTGGATTACACTGCGAACAATTTTACGAATGCGATTTCGAGATCGATGACGAATGCAGTGATAACTTGGTGCCTTTTATAGATCCCTGCCATTCGGTTATATGTCCCGATAACATGGAATGTTCGTTTTCTAAAGGGAATGAAACCACTTGCAGTTGCCGGAAAGGATTTAGAGGAGACAGCTGCAATGAAGGTAAAATTCAAGCAGACCAGAAAGGATCAAGAATAAAATAATTAAAATTTTTCTTCTGCAGTAATCGACACGGATATAGTTCTGACTTTTCCGAAGTGTAGCGTCACGGAATATTTAGCACTAGTGCTGCCGTCAAAAGAACTCGAAGAGATTTCATTTTGCGTTTGGCTTCAAACCACAGACGATTTTAACTACGGGACGTTGCTATCCTATGCCACGGTAGACGACGACAATGCTTTTACCTTCACGGATTACAACGGTTTTGTACTATATGTCCAAAAAAAAAGAGTGATAACTGATATCACAGCCAACGATGGATTCTGGCATTTCATATGCGTCACTTGGCAGTCAGAAGGTGGTAACTGGCACATTTATATGGACGGGAAAGAACGGGCAAGCGGGAACGGGTTATCCGACAAATCACCAATACCAGGAGGTGGAAAATTAGTAAGTGAATCCTGAGTCCTCCCCAATATGCACTGATATTCATTTTTCAAAATTTTCAGATTGTTGGACAAGAACAAGATAGGTTTGGCGGCGGATTTAACGAAGTTGAATCCTTTGTAGGGAAAATGGCCTATTTAGAAATATGGAGCAGGCTTTTACAGCCCTCGGAAATCGAGTTTATGAATAGAGAATGCCGTCAATTTAATGGGAATTTATTCACGTGGTTGGATTTTATTGAAAGTATGCATGGTAACATTCAGGTGTAGTAAATAAGAAGAAAAAAATTTGGAGTAAATTTGCGAAAGCTATAACATGACATGTTTGTGATTTTAGAAAACGCCGTCAACGTTCTGTAAAGATTGCACCTCGAAATTATTTTTGTATAGAGGTGCTGTATCAATCAAAACCGAGAAGAATTATACAGTAGCTGAGTACAAATGCGACGAGGGTTTTTTCATTAAATTTAGCGATCAAGAAGAGCAGGAGGATTACGGGAGAAGAATTTGGCTTAGGAAATGCTTGAAGCATGGAGACTGGGAACCGAATTCACCTAAATGCAGCCGTAAGTGAAAATCTAAATCGGTCTCACTTTATCTGGTGTAAACTAATTTGGGATCAACGATTTTATCTTAAAGTTTTTCAAAACTCAGAAATTATCTCTCTTAATGCTCTCTTCTAGGAGTTAAGTGTGGATTTCCCGGTTATTTCCCCCACGGATATATCACAGGAAATTCTTATTACTATCAAGACATTATCACTTATCGCTGCTCTAACAATTACAAAATTCAAGGGAATTCTACCAGAATTTGCCAGGCAAACGGACTATGGAGTGGGCAGAGGCCTTACTGTCAGAGTTAGTTTTAAAATGAAATCATTTCTCCGAAGAGAAAATGTTTGAAGTACAATTTTTAAATACTTACAGGCGATTCTATTTCCTGCAAGCCGTTGTTAGCCCCACGTCATGGTTCCATGTTCATTTATTTTCAACGTGAAGATTCCAATGACAGGCATTTCCCGGCAACTGGCGATAAAGTGGAATTCACTTGCGACAAAGGGTTCCGTCTCCAAGGCGCTGACATTTTAACATGTACCGAAGAAGGCATCTGGGACCATGACGAACCAACCTGCGAAGAAGTCAAATGTCCAATTACTAAAGAGTATAAATATTTTAATTTTTTTCAAAAACTTTTTGTTAAAATCTAACGCATTCGTTTATTTTCCTTTTTTCCAGAATTACAAATCAACTAATAGATAATGATTCCATCAGGAAGGAATTTTATTCAATAAGCGAATACATAATTATAAACTGTCCATCTTTAAATTTAGATAGAAAAATCGCATGCCAACAAAACGGCCGTTTCAATTTTTCTCTAAACATTTGCAACATTAGATGCTTCGACAGACCGAAACCACCGGACCACGGTTACATTCTTCCAGACGGTCTTAATGTTCCCGAATATGAAACAGGAGAACTAATTTTGGTCAAATGCAACCAAGGCTTCAAATTGGTGGGAGATAATTATTTTAATTGCTCTGAAAACGGCGTATGGGAGCAGAAAGAGAAAACAGTATGCCAACGTAAGTCTGTTTCCTCTCATAAACGAAATCCAAATTTAATCCAGAGATATTTTCGTAGCTGTGGAATGTGGCCCACCCCTGTCGCTGCCGAACGCTGAAATTTTTAATAATAAACTACATTTTTACGGAGATAAAATTCTATATAAGTGTTTACCGGGTTATCAACAATATGGAGATTTATCTGTTCGTTGTGAGGCCGAGGCCCGATGGTCTGCAATTCGAGGAAGATGCATTAGTAAGAATAATTTGCTCGTTGTTAATTAAATTTGTTTTGTTTTTGTTAAAAAAAATCCATATTATCCTTTTAGAAATATCATGTGACAAATCAGAATTACCGGAAAGCGCACAATGTAATTAGCGTTGCTTGAAGGCCCAATTGAAGTAATTTATCATAATTCATATGTCTTAAATTCCACGATTTACTTTATCTGCCAGGCAACTGGGCAGCACTTTAAAACAAATCATTTTAACTAATATAACAAATTTTTTTAAATTAAATTAAATTTTTTTAAATAATTAATTTTTGGATTATCTTGAAATTAAGAGCTTTTTAAAACGAAAAAAAATATTCTAAATTAAAAAATATAAAGAAATGAAATCAAATAATAACAATAATAAAAAGAAAACAAATCTATGAAATTCCTTTGGTCAGTCCTAATATTTTTATCCATAAACATAAATGACTTAAATATTACCATAATAACAGAGTCAAGTTAGGAAAGTATTAATATGGATACCTTACTCATAATGCCTTTGGTATTAATATGCATAAATATTTACTTATATAATATATACGTACCACTATCACCTATCACAAGTAATTACTACTTATTTATTTACTTACTTTGGTGGAGGAAGAAGAACGGTAGAAAAATGAGACAGACTAAACACAAAAAAAAGACCATTAAAAAAAAAGATCACAACTAATTATACTATGCATAAGATTACAAAATAATGCTCTATTATCAAAACTTAATCTTGAGTAGTTCAATGTTAAAATATTCAATATGTGTAACGGAAAAGATAAAAGAAAAATATTTCATGCTAATGAGTATTTTTTTGCTGAATTCCTGGCTCATGGTTATCTTTATATGGCAGTTTCATATTTTGAAAAACTTGTACTAGTATCAACATATTGCCAATGGAAAATTGACCTAACATGGTTCCAAAAATTCAGAAATAAAAACCAGAAGTTATTATGCATATATTCACATATTAAGGCAAACTTGGTTATTTTCATGTGATATTTACTCCAAATGAACAGTTTGCACTAAATCTACAGGATATAATTTTACCTTAATTTCTTATTTACAACAGCACTAATAAAAACACTAACTATTTCAACCATGCTAAAGAACTTACTCCTGTTGAATGCAGTCACATAAATTGATTTATTAATTTCCTGTATATATCGATCATCAGTTTATCCAGCATATATTGATCAACCCAACGAATTACACACGCAACACAAGAAAAACAAAATTATTTTTCACAGTTTACGACAGCAACGACATGGCCATCGGCCATATTTAGAGACCCTAACACTAAGCTTATAGAAGCGAGTAGCAGCCATTTTAAAGTCAAATTGCTCTGCAAATTTTTTTTTTCAACCCAAACAATCGCTCACATGCTGGTCTACATAGATTCTTTTTCTTTTTACCTTTTTATATAAAAAAAAGGTAAAAAAAACAATATTAAAGGGTTAATTTTAATTAATTGTACTTAGAGGCCCTTTTTACGATTTTACAGTTACGAGATATTGAAACTGACCATCGAGATATCGCTTGATCGTTTATTTTTTTTCTACTGAAAATGGCGGCGGAGATACTGGACGATGTTTTAAATAATGTTCTCGAAATAAATAACCTGTTCGAATGGCTTTCGTTATCCAAAGACGCAGAAAAGGCAAGTGAAACCGAATGCAGTATTTTGTTATTAAAATTTTAGTATAACTTAAAGCGAAGACTAGGAATTATATATAATCTGACAAGGTTAGGTTAGATTATGTAATTAAAAAAAAAATTATTATAATAAAGTTCAAAGATATGAAATTGCAATACCTACATTAATGCAATAATTTATCATTAGAAAAGCCAATGAAAATATTTCATTGTAGGAACGAGGAGGAATTTATTAATTTTAAATTGCATCATTCATTCTATTAATTATATGATTTCATTTCATTTTATTTAAAATATTGTTTTAGGTGATGAATCAATACGAATGCAGTCAAGTAGAGTTTGCATCACATTTTTTAAATTTTTTAAAAGAACAGACATCAAGGTAGGTGTATAATACTAAACAATTTGAACATAAAAGGATTTATCGTGATTGGGGTTTTCAGAATTTTCCAGTCATCATGCTCAGTTGAAACGCCAAGGAAAAATTCACACATACGAATAGTCAAAAACCTACAGCTAACTCCTGATGTGTCAAGTCCTACGATTCCAAGTGCCGTGAAGCAAACACCGGATAATAGTCATTTAAATCTGAAGTCTTTGCACTCCTTTCCTGCATTATCATCAGGATCTAGAAAGGCAAAAAGCTGCGATAAATCTCTGCCTTTAGTTTCAGAAAAACCACCTGACGATTCATTTGCAAGAAGTGATAATAAAGAGAATTCATCGAACAGGAAACTGACAAGAGAGTTATTTCCGCAGCAATCTGGAAGTGAAAATGAGAAAAATGATATATCATATTTAGACGATACAAGCCATATTAATGGGAAAGAGAATAAATTTACAGTTTCAACTCCAAAAAACGATAGTAGAGGTTCAGCAGGAGTTCCTGATTATTTTAATAGTATAGACAGATTGCGCAAAAGTGATGTCTCACCTCAATATTATCCATCCCCTAGATGGAAAAAAGATGTTAACAGGAGTGATGAATTTATTGACTCGAAACACTATACTTCAAGTTCGGATTTACCTAAGAGTAGATCATTTAGTGGAGATAATTCATTTAAGTCTAAAGATCACAAAAATAATTCTAGGAGGTCTTTAGGAGATTTTATGTCAAATGGTCCCATAAATCAATCAGAAATGATTTCAGCTGATTATAAAAAGTATAATAAAAAGAGTAAGGTTGGAAAAAGGATTACCCCCACACGGGTAAAGGGAGATCATAAGCTTCAAGGTTTGAATAGTTTTTCTGTTGGTGCTAATACGTTTGAGAAAAATAATTCAAAAGATGAGAGGTACCTGCTGAAGAAAGAATGTGAGAGCTTGTCGGAAAGGCTGGAAAATAAAATTGATTATGAGGTATGTAATGCTCTGAAATTTTTTGAATTGTTATAATTCTCTTTATCAATTAATTTTTTTTTTTTTTTTTAGGATGTAAGATTTATGAGAAGTCCGAAATCAAACAAGCAAACTGATCCCAATTTAGTTACATTCCGTAAAGAATTACAAACGATAGCACAAATTTATTCCCACATCATCAACGAAAATTACTGCCAAAATTTAATGATGGAATTATGTTTTATAGTTAGTTTACTCGTTATTCAAGATTACGATAAAAATGAATTAGAGACTGATATGAAAGATTTAAGTTTAGAAGAAAACAAAAAGTTTTTAAATTCTATTCATAATTGTGCTTTCTTTGCCGTCGAAGTTCTTTCCTTACAAAAAGATATTTTATCCATGTTAAATTTGGCAGCATTGAATTTGCTTAGCAAAAGTACGGAAATAGAAAAGTTTAGTCCAGAATTAAAAGATTTTTTACAAAGGATTTATAACGAAAAACAAATTCGGGATGATTTAAAGAGGCAAAATGCGATTTCCGTATCACGCATGCAAGGGAACGTCTCGTTTCAATATGAAACCGACAATCGGGAAAATTTTAGCGCTGATACGAATTTCCATTTGTTTCGAAAGCAACGGGATTTGTTTTACGAAATCCTAAAGGTTTGGGAAGATAATCATTTTAACGAGGGTTGGACTTTTTCGATGGGATTAGGCTCGAAAATAAAATCGTTAATTAACATTTGCTTGGATCCGATAAATCTCCTGCACCTGGCAAGTCTTTTCCGGAAACAGTTGATCATGTCTTGTTGCGGAGAAAATCAGACTGAGGTAAGAAATTTTTTATAACAATAAAAGAGCTGGAAATTAATACAATCGTTTTTGTTTTTGTTGCAGGAAGAGACAAGCGAAGAGATTTTTAAAATTTTAGCGTCGGTGGATAAAAAGAAAATGTCGCTCCTTCAGGCCCGTTTAACAACTAAAAGTCAAGGGCCGTGCCCCTCACCTGATTTTTCTGGCTATCAGGAATTTTTCAAAAATTTTATTTTGTGTACAAGTAGCAGCGTTTTTCATCAACATCTGAAAGACAATTTTTGCGAGGAGATTTTGTATTTGAACGATACGGAATTTTCTTCTGAAGTGGAAGACAACGGAGCTTATGGTACGCCGTCGAGAAAAAAACCTGAATGGAAAATTAAATTAACTGTATTATGAAATTTTTGAAATTTATTTTCTTCGTTTCGTTTAGGGACATCTTTCGATAAACAAACGCAAGATAGATATCTTCACTTAGTCAGCATACTAAGACTGTTAGCCAAATTTTTGGGTTTCGTGGAATTTATGCCATACAGGTACGACAAGCCACATACCGACAGGGTTGTAAATTTACACTGCTCCGTAAGACAAAACGTGAGTGCAGGAGTTTTAAATTTATTTAAAAAAAAAAAAGTAATTCTTATAAAATAATTTTTTTTTTTTTTTCAGCTGCTACCTCTTTTCGATTTAGAGTCAAGACTAAAAAACGCCATAGATAAATGCAAATTGATATTAACCATCCCTTGGGTGGTGAGTTATTTAGCGATGATGGACTCCTGCTCAGCCCGTTTGAACGCTTATAAAAACGTATGGAAGTTGTTAATAACCATCTACAGACGCACAAAATATTGTACCAATGCCTTAACCGCTTTTTATTTAAAATTAACTTTAGGATGGCTATTTCAATTGCCGAATTTCCCAGTCGATTATTTTTATAGCGCGGACCCTTGTCCAGACGATAATATCCCACCCGTAGATTTTAACAATGGATTGAACGCTAGCGATCTGGTCCAAGAGAACGTTTTGTATGCTGTTTGCCCTTATCTCAATGAAATTCATGTGATACTTAGCACGGATGTAGGTTGTAACGTAAGGCATATCCGGCCTGTTACTACCGAGAAGCAAAGTTATGCTAGTTCCCATGCCTCGAAACAATTAGAGGTAAGAATTTCGTAATTATTAATTTTTTTTAAAACAGAAAACAAGGCTGTTAAATGTTTTGTTATTTCTTTTTAGTTAAGGTTAGAGGAGAATTTTTTGCACAATCAATCTTCTTCGACTCGAAAGACTGTGGATTTCGTTACCGAACGTGTGGCTTCTGCTGGAATTAAATATTTAATTCACGATGTTATTCCGAAAATAAAAGACGCTGCCTTGAATGAAATAGGAAAATGTAACCCGACTTCGGTGGTAAGTAATCAATTCGAGGGCATTAACTTAATAAAATTCATTTCTGAAAAGAAAACAAATCTAATTGCTTCTTATTCTATTTTTTTAAGGAGCAAGCCAAAGCGGAATCCGAAAAAATAACAGAAAAATGCTACAACGAATTAATCAGCACCTGCGAAAAAAAATTCTGGGAGATTTGTTTCCATCGGTCAGAAAAGGCGGTTACGGCGTTGCTTAGCAGCGAGGTACCCGAAGTGGTCGTCTCAACTTGCGTACAAATCGTGACACGTGAGGCAATTGAAAGAGTTAAAAGATGGACACAAAGTCATATCAGTCTTGGTATGTTGGAAAAAAAATTTTAATTAATAATGGATCATGTTGTGATTTTTTTTTTTTTTTTTTTTTTTTTTTTTTTGAAGGAATGATCTCTAAAGAATTCTCTTCGATAGCCCTTAAAAAATTTACGAAGAAGCAGAACGATTTAAACACGTCGACTGATTCGATTTGCAATAAAATTGCCTCTAGCAAAGATTCGCACCGTTTGCCTGCAGAAGAGAAAAAAATTGAGCATTTGAATGAAGCATGGTCGGCTTCGCATACCCTCCGAGCTGTACGAGAACTTATTTGGAAAATTTCAGAAGAAGGAAAGATTTACGAGTCCGAAATTGAAACTACTCTACAGGAAGCCTTAAAATCTTTGCATCACAGAGCTGATACAATACCGGTTGCTGAGAAGACTTTATTTTATTTGTTAGTCGATTTATTAGTTGTTGCAAGTAAGCGCTTTTACTAAAATTTTTTTACTTCATTAAAATATTCATTAATTGCTTGTGTATCCCATTGCATATTTGTTTACTTGAAAAAATAAAACTGATCTTGTTACAGGCATTCATAGCGAAAACGGAATCCGAGAAGAAATTATGGAACATTTCATAAAAATTTTTAAATATTTGGACTTGAGTAATTATCCGAACAGTAATTTGACGAGGATTATTTGTCCAAAAAACGTGATGATGATACATTACAAAGTAAAGAATAATAAAGAAAAGTCGTGGGTAAATTTAGGAGAATTATTACTGCGTTTAATGATCGCTGAATTATTGACGAAAGAGCAAATGGAAGAGCAGTTAGTTTCGTTTTTAAGAGAAACATGGGATAAGGTAAGAATTTTTTAAAATTAAAAATAAATCGAACGTATTGATTTTTTTCCCCTTCAGTTTGAATAACTGTTTTAAGTGAAGTATTTTCATTGGAAATTTGAAAAAAAAATGGACCTAATGATGTAGGCCAAGTAAAATCGGAAGAGAAAAACCAAACCGATAAATGTTTTTGAAGTGAAAAATTTCCGAAAGCCAGTCACTAAGACAAATTCCTTTCAAATGTTTTTTTTTTTAGTATTACCATTTATATAATAATAAAAAAATGGCCCTAATATGTTCTTTTGTATTTTTCAGGAGTACTGCAACAATTTCACGAAACTATTAGCTCCCATTTATAATTACTGCAAAGATAAAAATGGCTGGGAAGAATTTTCTCTCCTTTTGGAATGGCTGACGGAAACGGCGAAGGATATAAACGATACCAAAGAAGATTCCTTAGACGACTATTAAAATTAATAAAAAATCCAAAAAGACTTGTTTTTTATTAATTCACGGTGACTGCTTATCACCTTATCTTTTTTAATTTTATCACGGAAAAAAAAATCACACTTTGAATTTTACGATCTTGTCTTCTTTGTTTTAATCACTTCCGACGAAAGGAAATTCTACCTACATATAAATTATTTTGACAAAGTTTTTGTAAAAAATTTTAAATCTACAAAAAAACTTATAAAAAAATTGATTGAACAGTTTCAAGAATTATGGAACTAAAATATTTTATAAAAAATTGTTACGCTTATGTTGCGGTAGGTTTTTTTCTTAAAATTATGAATCTAACTTTAGTAAAGTGACTGTTATCGTTTTTACATTATACGATTTTAATGTTTTTATCCATTTTTCTTTTAATTTTATAAGAGTCCCATGAACGTTTTGTGATCAGTATGTATGTCAGTAAAAAAAATCATACTGGGATATGGGGGCATATCCTTACGTAGGACTACGTCTTTGGGGTACTGTCCTAATATCGCTAATTTTAAACAATGAAACGATTAAAAAATTTTAAGGCATTTTTTTTTTGCTAGTTTTTGGTGAAAAAATTCGAATTTTTTGATAGAAATATAATTTTTTTTCCTGGCAAGAAAAAAATTTAAAATTTTTGATAAAAAAGGTCAAAAGTTGAAAAAAATTCGTCAAAATTAATTAAAGTCTTTAAAGTTAAAATTTTAATCTTAAAACATTGCTTTAGCTCATATTTTTGGCTAAAGGGAAAAGGAAAAAATTAAAAAATGTAGTAAACATTTTATTTAAAATTTCTAAGTTCTTGTTTTCGTTCATGTAGTCTAATTTTAATATTTAAAAAAAAAAATATATATTTAAAAAAACGGCGAAAATTAAATAAAGTGTCAGGAAATTTTTAAGTCCTTGCTTTAGCAACTTTAAATTTCTTGAAAATTCACAAGTTTTTACTTTTGTCTAAAAAAGGCCAAAAGTTTAAAAAAATAGTCAAAATATTAATTTAAGTCTTCAAAGTTAAAATTTCAGATAGTCAAAATATTATTTAGAATTTTCAAAGTTAAAATTTTAATATAAAAATGATTAAATATTAATTTTTGGTGCGAAAAGTGCGACACCCGGACAGAACTCGAACAGTCAGATTTCCCCAGGACCGAGCCCCAAGACGTAGTCCTAGGTCTAAA
This sequence comes from Liposcelis bostrychophila, assembly GCA_037577465.1. Lineage (NCBI taxonomy): Eukaryota > Metazoa > Arthropoda > Insecta > Psocodea > Liposcelididae > Liposcelis > Liposcelis bostrychophila. The sequence continues at coordinate 13,216,034 of CM075212.1, forward strand.
ATGCCATCTTTTCGTTATGGAATACGAGGAGGTAATCACTTGCCGAAAAAATGTACACGGTAATTCAAAGTAATTCATAGGAAATTCATACCAATTCTCGGTAATTCATGCCCAAAATAAATAAACCATAATTTTTTTAAATTTTTATTATAACTCTTAATTAATTCGGAATTAATTTTTTTAGGTATGGAACTCAACGGCTCAAAACGCGAATCGCACAACTTGGACATAGAAAAAAAAATCACAAATGAGTGTCTGCCGAATAGTTATTCAGAATATCCTGAAAACAATTCTTGTCGTACAACTCCGTAAAAAGAGACACTAACATTTGAGTTGCAGCTTCGCCTCCTCTGTTTAATATAATTTTTTTTCTTTTCTCCGGGTCTTCCGTTTGGTTTTTTCTTACTTCGCTTGCTAAATCGAACGGTTCGTTGTGTAAAATTATATTGAGCATAACCGGCAAGAAGAAAGAACTTATGCCGTAACCGTAGGCAGCATGATCAGCATATTCCTTCCTGAAATCTTGCAGCGTAAATCCAGGTTCGCTTATCGGTCTTCCCAAAATTTTCGTCATGGTATCGACGACGGTCGAGTGATAATATTGGAATATTTCGTTGAAATGTTGATTCCGAAAATGTTGATCGGTTCCGACAAGCAGGAAAAAGGACAGGTCGATTGCGGGAGAGCTGTAATATGGAGTTTGAAAATCGATGACGATCGCGCTCTCCGGATCCCCTGAAGAATGGTATTTAAATAACAAATTATTGGCGCAAAAATCCCCGTGGCACAAAATCGACGATTCGGTTGTTCTCGTCAAATAAGTCATAACACCGTAAAAATCTTCGAATATTTCGTCGAGTCTTCTCAAATCTTCCTCCTTGATCCCTTCCGTCTTGTCTTTTATGATCCTTCGAATAGCTCTTTGGGCTTGGACATTCAAGTAAGACCATTTGTTCCTTTCTCGAAGCTCTTCGCTGTATTTACATTTTTTGAGCTTCGATAATAGATTTTCATATTCGACTTTGTTCGAGAGTTTGTAAGCGTATCCTGCTCCGTGATATCGGCCTAAACGATTTAAACTTAATTTTACGTGATTCAAATCTAAATTGTTTCGATGAGGCGCTAATTTGTAGCCGAAGTCGCGAACATCGTTTAAAATAACGACGGAATTCACCGGGTTTTCGGTGTCATATTCTGCGTAATAACAAACCGGGAACATCCCGTCCAACAAAGTCTTAACCTCCGGATCGTTTAATTTTTCCGATTGTTTTTCTATAAATTCGCGATATTTCGGAATCACTTCGGTGTAAATCACGACTTCGTTTTCGTACATTCTGTCGGCTGTCATTATATATTGAAGTTGTTCGTCAATCGGAGGATACTTCACCACGATCCTTTCGGTGCTCCTTCCTTTTTTATTATTCAAATGCACTTCAACGAAAACCGTAGCTGAAGCCCAATGATCCGATCCTGCGTCCGCATTTTTGACGTCGATATCCTCAATTTTGGAATCCGGACCGGAATTTTTAAATTTTCCATTTTTCACGATTCCCGGTATTATCTCATTTTTCAATCTCGAAATTCTAGTTTCCACTATATTTTTGCCCATTTTATTTAAAAAAAATATATATTTAAAAAATTCGTTTAATCTTTACCGCGATTTCAACGTTATTGCGATAAGTTCATGACTACCGATATATAAGGTGATAAAAGTCAAATATAATTAAGAAGTAAGATTAGTATTGAGTCACATGATTGTCAAGCCAATAACTGTTTGATTTCTGCAATGTATTGCTAGCTATAGGTTTTTGTTTACCCATCATTTAAAAAAAAAAAAAAAAAAAAAAAATAGGCTCACCTGACTTTTTATGTTTATTTTAAAGTAGGAAGTGATTCATCCAGTCGAATCGGTATACGAACCGTTAAAAAAAATGGAAAATTTTTTATTCTTGAACTTTGAAATTTAGTCGAAATGACCGGTTTTAAAAATTATTAAAAAATTGTTAACTTTTTTTTTTTTACTTTCAATCTCAACCGGTGAAGGACGTATTGAAATGGTTGAAGAAACGAATCCGCAGTTTTGCTTTCGTTCCTTTAGGAAGAAAAAATTAATTAATTTTTTAATTTTCAAATTTTTTTAATAAATTTTGTTTTACTCCTCTTTTGTAAAGGAAGAGAGATGGAACATAGGTTCAATGGAAAAATGAGAAAAAATTTTTTAAAAGCCTAAAAAAAAAAAAAAATAAAATAAAATAAAATAAAATAAAATAAAATAAAATAAAATAAAATAAAATAAAAAACAAAAAATGAGGACATTTTTTAGGCAATAAAAAATCAAAATCTGACAAGGGAGGAAAAATCTAGAGGGGACCTATTTTTTTGAACGCTTTCCCTTGGCCACGGGCCCTTACATATGAATTGCGGAAAAATTTTTTGTTAGGAGGTAAGAGATTGCAAAATTTCCGACATATTCCCTTTTTCGGGAATCAGGATTTCGCGCTTTTGAAAAAAATACCAAACTCGCGGGAACGGGAATTCCCGTTTTGGCTAGATTTTTCATTTCAAAAAAATTTCTTATTTTAGTAAATTTCTTGTAAAATATTGAAAATTTTATAAAATTCATATCATTCCCGTTCCCGGAAATTGAGAATTCTCGAAAGTGGGAAAAATGCCTTCTTTTTTCCGGGAAGCAAGATTCCAAAATATTTAAAAAAAAGTTCCCGGGAAATTTTTTCAGGAAAAATCAATTGTCGTCCGGGGAATTTCAGGGAGCAATATCTAAGGGGGGTTTAATAAGTCTAGATTTGGCATAGAGCATCTTTGGCATCGAAACCTTGATGCCCAAGACACTCGAATCTTTTTAAATTCTTCGGGGAAGTGCTCCTCCTTTATATACATAAGCAACATTTTCTAGGCCTGTCTTTTTTTTCCGATGCCTCTATACACATGTAATTTACTTCACTTCGAAGCATCGTTTCAATTTTTTTCTCTAAACTGACAGATGTTAAATGTTTTTAGATCTTTGGTTTTAGATAAAATTTTTTTAGGCTTTTTTTTCCCAAAAAAGCTTTGATCAGCACTGACACCTCCAAAAAAAGGTTTAAAATTCTGAAAAAAAAAATCGGAGATATTTTTTTAGATGATAAAAAACCAAAATTTGACAAGGGAGAATAAATCTGGAGGGGACTATTAGTTTTTACAATTTCTAATCAAGACTCGTAGCCAGGCAGAGGGGGTAGGACGGGCTTACAATTTTTTAGGGTGAGGGGCTCCAAATGATTCATTACAGCATGAAGAATAGGGAAAACACATTGATTAGAAAATTACCCCGGGGGGAGTAAGAGTTCACCAATCACGGAGGGGTAACGAACCCCCTGGCCCCTGGCCCACAGGCTCGACCCTAATCAACAGGCAAGGCATCCAAGCCTCTCGGGCCGTGGGAGCGTTCAAGAATTAGGCCTACGTAAAACCTTTTTCGGGTTTTCCGACGCCTTCCCTGTCGTAAGATTTAGTAAGATTTCTTTGACCCCTCCCCCCTTTAACTTACGTAAGATTTTTGCTGATTCCCCGCCCCCTTTTTTCCTTTGACCGAAATTTTTTAAAAAATGTCTTACATAAAATTAGAATAATTTTTTATTTATTCATTTATTTATTTTTTTTTTATAGAAGGTGGCAATTGGAGGGGTGTCCATCATTTTTTACACTGAATTTGAATTTTTTTGAACAATAAATAATAATAAAAATTCATACGTAAGATTTTCCGGCCCCACCCCCCCCTTCCGGTCTTCCGTAATACTTGAACGCTCCCTGTTTTGAAAGCGATCTTCTTAAAACCATCAAAAACAATTTTTTTTAAATCCTTGGGTCGATTTTTTGACCATTTTGAAATTTTTTTAAAAAAAGTTACCTATAGACTTAATATTCGGACATTCGCTATGATTTTAACACTCCCCATAAATATATATTTGTGTGTGCAAATGATTTCATTCAAGTCAAACACGTAAACTGCCAGTCATGCGAGTCTATTATAAAAAATAATGAACGTGCAAAATCCTATACACTATACAACGAAAACTATTCAAACAGGTTGGTTTATGACCATGTGACTAGATAATGACCTTGCTTCTTTAATACATTATCATTACATCGGCAGTTACAAACGTATCTCAACGACGTTAAAGTCGCGATAAAGATTAAACAATTTTTTTTTATTTGCTTTTTTATATAAATGGGTAAAAGCATAATTGAATCTCGAATTTCGAGATTGAAAAATGAGATAATACCGGGGATCGTGAAAGATGGGAAATTTAAAAATTCCGGCCCGGATTCCAAAATCGTTTTCATCGACGTCAAAAATGCGGAAGAAGGCACGGATCATTGGGCGTCGGCCACGGTCTTCGCCGAAGTCCATTTGGATAATAAAAATGGGAGAAGCACCGAGAGGATCGTGGTAAAATATCCTCCCATCGACGAAGTATTTCGTTCGATTATAATTGCGGACAGGTGTTACGAAAACGAAGTCCAAATTTACAACGAAGTGATTCCGAAATATCGGGAATTAATAGAAAAACAATCGGGAAAATTAAACGATTCGGAGGTTAAGACTTTGTTGGATGAGATGTTTCCGGTTTGTTATTATGCGGAATACGACGTCCAAAACCCGGTGAATTCCGTCGTTATTTTAAATGACGTTCGAGATTTCGGTTACAAGTTAGCATCTGATCGAAGTAAATTAGACTTAAATCATGTGAAATTGAGTTTGAATCGTATAGCCCGATACCACGGTGTAGGATACGCCTATAAACTAGCAAACAAAGTAGAGTATGAACGCATTTTATCAAAATTAAAAAAGGCTAGATATTCCGAAGACATCAGACCTAAAATTCGGTCTTATTTGCATGTTAGTGCGCAACGAGCTTTTCGAAGATTATTAAAAGAACCAAAAGAAGGAATTAAGGAAGAAGATTTGAAAAGGCTCGACGAAATATTCGAAGATTTTTACGGTGTTATGACTTATCTGACTAGAACAACCGAATCTTCCGTTTTGTGCCACGGGGATTTTTGCGCCAATAACTTATTATTCAAATATGATCCTTCAGGAGATCCAGAAAGCGCGATCCTCATCGACTTCCAAACTCCATTTTACAGCTCTCCAGCGGTCGATCTGTCGTTTTTTATGTTACTAGGAACCGATGAACAATTTCGAAATGAACATTTCGACCGACTGTTCCAGTTCTATCACTCGACCGTGGTTGAAACGATGACCAAAATCTTAGGAAGACCCATAAGCGAAGTCGGATTTACCCTGGATGATTTCAAGAAAGAATGGGCGAATCACGCGGCCTACGGTTACGGGATATGCTCGTTTTTCTTGCCGGTCATGCTCAACATACATAAAGAGCCGATGGATTTACAAGAGGAATTTAGAAAAGACGAAACAGAAGAACCAGAAATAAGGGCAAAAGTAGCAGCAAACAGAGGTGGAGAAGTTGCGACTCAAAAGTTAGTTTCTATTTTTACGGAATTGTACAAACGAAATTGTTTTGAGGATGTTTTGAAAAATTATTCGGTGGACACACATTTGTGATTTTTTTAGCCGAAGCCTGTACCCCTTTACTATAACGTTTTAAATTGATTTAGTTAAAGTTGTTAAAAAAAAAATTCATAATAAAAATAAAAATAAAAGAGAATGAAATATGAAATGAATAGGCCTGAGCTTTGACCACTTTTTAAAGGCCAAAAACCGTGATAAAGATCTACTTTTACTGTTTTTTCCAGCCGATTGATCATAATTTATATGTAAAATATAATTAATTTTTGGAAGATAATAAATCGCTTAATACAATTTTTATCTTAGAAATATCCAGGAAACAAAATCTAGGAAATAAAAACATTTGGCCGAAATATGCATTTTTGCGAGGGAAAACAACTTAACCTATGTATTTTTGATTGGTAGTCGTCCCTTATTTTTAGCTCATATGGTAAATAAATGCCAGAAGAACAATGTGATATAAGTCGTTTTTTCTTAAGATGGGGAAAAGGTCAGTCAAGTAACAGATGGCCACGTCTACTAGGTTGGTCCAAAAAAAATCGATGTCCTCAAATTTTTCTGCAACTTCCAATTTGCATTACATACAACAATCTAAAATACCCTCTGAATATTTAGCATAGATTTTTTTAAAAAACGTTTAAAGGTTGAGCGAATCGTCTTAAGATTTTTGGAAATAAAAAAAAAATTTTTAAGCATGAACTTTTTTTTTTTAACGTAATATTACAGATAAATTTGTGAAAACATCATTTTGTAATGTCCTTCAAAAAGCCATAGTAAGCGTTTATTAATAAAAAAAATTTTCGGCCGTTTTAGGCCATAAAATGGCCGTTGTTATATTTCGATTGCCCTTGTAAACAATTATTTGAAAAAATTCCAAAGGGCTACCCTTTAACAATAATATAAAATGGTGTATTCGGCTTTTCTCTTCCACGAAATTTTTTTGTGTACTGACTGTATACAGTCGGTCTATGAGTACACAAAAAAATTTTATGTAGGATTTAAACTAAAGTCTATATTTAGCATATGAAAAATGTACCGTAAACTGGGGTGAGATTGACCGGCGGGGCGAGATTGACCGGCCTAAAAAAAGGTAGTTCTGGCTGAATTTTTTAAAATCTGATTGTTAGAGGGGAAAGAAAGGAAAATCCTCTAGTAATTTTATTTAAAGAAAGCATAATTTAACCGTGGTTACTAACTTTTTTTAGGCCGGTCAATCTCGCCCCGGCGGTCAATCTCACCCCAGTTTACGGTATAGTAATTTGCACAACCTTTTGACAAATTTTTAAAAATCTAAAAAAATACAAGAAATAAACCGAAAATTCGGAAAAATCTGGAAAATATTATAAGTCCAAATAATTGGCAACTTAAGAACCATATCGCCGCTTTTAAAAATCAATTAAAAAACGGTGTAGTGGATAAAGGCGACTGGTAAGTCGACCACAATGCTCGGTTTCTATTTTATCAAAAAAATTGTAATTAATTTTTTTTTTCTCTCTCCTGAAAAATGTTTAAAAAAGAGACTATAAAGTCCCCATATGCTAAATATAGTGCAATTCAAGCATAAAATTAATATATTGCTCATTTAAAAATTTTAATTATAAAAATTTATAAATAGTTATAAAATTTTACAATCGGCCAAAACGTTATAGAGTTATAAAATTTTATAATGCACTTTTTCTTGGGTCGTCAAAAACTAGACAAACATTTTTCAAAATTATAAGCATAAAACACTGATTATCAGTCAATTGATTACGTTTAGAAATTGCTCTCGGTATTCCCGGGACGAGAATCGATTTTTTCCCAGAAAAATCTCTCGGAAATATATATATATTTTTTTTAATTATCTCTCGATAATTTAAATCCGGGAATTCCACTTCTCAGGAAAGGCATTTCTCTTCTTCGGGAATTCTTGATTCCTGAGATCGATAAGTGCATTGTCGACAAGACTTTACCACCAGATATCCGAATCCGATGCCGATGCCGATGCCGATGCCGGTGCCGGTGCCGGACGCGGCCGGTTGAAATCTCGGGTCGATGCCGACGCTGATTCCATATTATTTACATTTATTACTCGCGATCCCGATTCCGATTCTAACACCGGCACCCGATGCCGATGCCGACGCCATTAAACATCGATTATATCCGATGAAGGCATCGATCATATCCGATGCCGCCTCTGATTCCGATTTTAGTGAAGAAAAAATCATAGAGCCATTCCAGACGAATTTAAAATCAGGGGTCCGATTCCGATGCCGATCTTGGATATTAAAAAAAAATCCGACGCCGGCCGATGCTAGTATCGGCATCGGCCAAAATTTTCAAGCTTCTGACCTCGATTTACTACCAAAAAAGGTCGATGTTTTTGTTGAAGATCATCACCAGCTTGATTTTTTTTCTTTTGAGTAAATCAAAGTGATAAAATAGAGATAAAATTTGCAAATAAATATAAAATGAGCAAAATACCAAAAAAATGTAAAAGTAAATTAGAATCAGCAGAATCAATATCAGAATCAGCCTCGCTGAGACCTTTACCTTTATCAAAGTAAACAGGGGCGATTCCAAAGAAACCAGTAGGAGCAAAAGGTGTAACAGCGGAGATGCACAAGGATGTATTAGAATCAGCAGAATCAATATCAGAATCAGCCTCGCTGAGACCTTTACCTTCATCAAAGTACACAGGGGCGATTCCAAAGAAACCAGTAGGAGGAAAAGGTGTAACAGCGGAGATGCACAAGGATGTATTAGAAAGTCTTATCGAAAGAATGGAGCGTTTAGAAGCAAAACATTATTCGGACGAATTGACGATTTGGAAAGAGAAGTGGAAACTCGAGAATGAAAAAGTTATGTTTCTAGAGGAGAGAATAAAATTTCTTGAAAAAGAAAATGAAACTTTAAAAAAAAAGATAGGAGTTTCTGCAGCTGAAAAACGAACTACATTTGTACTGTGGTTTTCGAACAATAAAGTGTTATGCTTTTTGAACACCATAGAGCAAGCTTTCAGCAGCATAGAACAAGGAGAGCCCGATCGTACACCTACCTGCGTGAAATGCTACCAAGCGGTTAAAAATTGCCCTAAGTGCGCAATTAGCGTCATGCTTTGTTGTTTCTGCCCGGTCATCGCTGCGCAGGAAGACAAGACGATGGAGATGGAACTTTCAAAGAATTAAAAGTAGTGTGTAAAGGAAGTGTGTATATTCAACCTATCATTTATAGCTGATTATTTTTCTTTGGTTTTGATCAGAAAGTATTATATTTTTTTTTTTTATTCCATTACTGCTTTCGCAGGTCTATTTTATTCCATAACTGCTTTCGCAGGTCTGTATATTCTATTTCTAAACTAAACTGGCTTTACAGGATCTACTCTTTCAATGAGGTTAAGATGATTGAATTCGTAGTTCCTGCAATCCCCGCCAGAGGGAAGGAGCTTCGGCGGTCACCCATCCAGAAGCTGGCCGCCATCAATGCTGCTTAACTTCATTGATTACGAATGCCGCTATTCTGGATTGGTCACCACTCCGACCCCCAAAAGTATTATATTACGACCATTATATTGAGTGGAAAAAAAAAAAAAAAAAAAAAAAAAAAAAAAAAAAAAAAAAAAAAAAAATGTTAACACTAAAATCGAATTCGACACCAACTATTTTTTCAAATTTGAGAAGCAGACGATTCCGACACCGCACTAATAAATAAGCTTACAAAACAAAGTTTGAAAACTTTCTTCTAATGAAATGTCTAAACAGAAAGACCGACACTGTTCCAATAACGAGAATGAAAACGATAGCAATAATGATAATTGCAAAAAAAGCAGAGAAGATTCTAATATTGACAATAATGTGCCTACTTTAAAAATAACAACAACAAAAACTTCGTAAGTAAATTTTATGTCTGTACCCCGTGCAAAAAAACGATAATAAAAATTAAAATTATAATTTAAAATTTTTAGAGATTATTTCTTTTTACCAAAATTCGATTCCCAAGATGTTTCTAATCAAGAGCGCTTCCCTAAAAATTTTACTGAATTCGATTTACTGATCGACAAAATTTATTACAACTTGGAAGAAACGGAAAACGTGTTTATCAATCAAGCCAAAGAAGTCATCGACAGGGATGTAGCACTCATCAACCAAAGAGCTAAGGTGTTTTATCGAACATAAAATATAATGAATAGATCCGTTACAGATTACTTTTTCAGTTAGAAAACTTACAAGAATACCTATTGGCAAAGAAAAAAATTTATGAAGGTATAGATCAAAGCGTAGAATTCATTGCCAATCTAAATAACGATCTTCAAAATATTGTAAAGGACCTAGAGAAAAAAGTTGATTATTCAGCTGATTTAGCTAACGGGCTGAAATTTACTCCTGACCGAACGCGAATGTGAGTTTTCCGGTTTTTTTTTCTTCGATAAGTTAATGCTTTTTTTTTTTTGATTTTTGAAGGTTTGACTTAATGCTGAAAATGAACATAGCACAAAAAGATATGTTGCAGAATGTTTCGGATTCTATTTGCATGATGAATGATGCCATTGAAAATAGCCGTGTCGATCCGGTAATTTTTTTTCAAACTATTTTCATCTTCAGGATGCGATGGTGTATTTTATTGCATTCAGTAAATATGAAAATGATATTGCATACATATTGCATCATAAATTCCTATTGCAATTATTGAGCAATGCAAATGAAGACTTTTTTTTTAAATAAAAAAATATGCCTCTAATTGATGGTAATTAAGTACCTAACATTCTAAAAAACCATTTGGTATTCATTTTCATTTTCTAATATGACAGATAAAGAAAAATGAAAACTTTAATCTTTGAATAAAAGTTAATTAGGAAAAAAGGATGGAGTTTATACCATATTAAATCCACCATTTCCACTTGAAATTTCTAAAACTGCTGTGGAATTTGGAATTGGTTAAAGTTTTAAAAAATTCTTTCTGGGTTTTAGATTGGACAAATCACTAAAATATTAAACCTTCATGTTGAAACCTTAGATATAATGGAGAGAAAAACGAAGGAGCTGGAAGAAGAGCTCCGAAGTGTGAAATCGTTGAGGGAATATTATGTAACTCTGCAAACTCATATATTATCTTGCAATCACTGATAATTTTTTTTTTCGACTTATTGCAATGGGTTTGATAAAAAGGGACATGTAAAAAAAGTGCTGATTCATATACTTTTATGCCTGTTTAAATATAACATCATTGATTACTTACTTACTATCTTACTTTAACTAATTTTTATTCTTGCCCCTAAAAAAATAACAGGAAAATAATGAAAAAACTGTTAATGGGCTTAACGAATGAAGTTAAATCAATTAGGCTTGGCAGATTGTTTGACTTTTTATCTAAAAATAATAAAATTATATAAATGACCCATGAACTCCCATTCAATGTTATTTTCTTATGCCCGGTAGCACGAATTTTAAACACTTAAACTAGGAATTTGAAAGAATTCTTGTAAAATACAGAAAACCTAATTAGAGAAATTATGTTTTTGGCTAAAAATGTCGTTCAATTTTAATTAATTTATGAAAGCAAAAAAATGATTGATTCTGATTACCTGCTTTATCATGACGTCATTAAACAGCTACCATGTTTTCCTATTAATCCTAGCTGAACTCATCTTAAATGTTTTGCTTTTCTCCAAATTCGAAAACCTAACCTATCACAGAGAAAAATGGTTATCCGACTTTAACTTTAACTGCACTAAATTATTTGATCATTGTGAATGTAGCTAGTTCTTTGTGGCTAGACGATTTCGACAGTGACGTTTCATCCCATAATCCATTGCAAATCGTGTCCTCTGACTGAATACATTCTAATAATCCTTCCCATAAGCTAAGTATAGACATGGAAGTTAAAAGTTCATTTTGCTCGGTTCCAAAAAAAAATTATGTACGTTTGACTTCGGAATTATTTTTATAGAAGTAGCTGGCATCAATTAGAATAATTTTCAAAATTAAATGCCTTGAAATAGCTAAAATCACTGTGCCGCCTATTCTTAACTTACGAATCACACAGACGCTTCGTCTGCTTGTTTGTCCCATTTAGTCCCACAATCCCTTGCGAAACTTCGAAATCGTCTAATCGTCTCTTGACAGGTTGGTCACGTGATCAAAACAAAACGGAACGGTTTGTTTACATACATTAAAGTTTCAAGTAAACCCTTAATAGTAATTTTGATTAGAGTAAGCCTTTTCCATTCCTTCCCATAAAAGAAGTAAAAAGGTCGTTTTTAAAATTTCATTCATTTCATTAATGTAAGTAATCGCTAAAGGACCAACAATGAATGAAAATGTTGAAAATTCCATTGAAGCGCACAGTAACTTCAATCCCAGTGGATTCAATGCCTCCAAAGAAGGATTTTAGGACACTCAAAAGCAGAATCAAATTCTTCGAAAAATAGAACGATGCTTTAAAAGGAAATGAATTTGCAGAAGTTGGACTTCGAAAGAACTAAAGTAATGCTCTATGCTTCAATTGCGGACACCCACACTTTACAAATTCATTAACTGAATACAGGAAAGCGGTTATGTTGTTCATTCTAACCTTTGCCCTTTCATACCAGTCTCAGTACCTCCAGTGAGTATTTTTCTTTTTAAAATAACATACTTGTGTAAAAACTTTCATAGACTGCGATATTATTTTTATTTGAATTTTCAGTATAAGGCGGTACTAATAGTAAAAAATGATGCTGAGCCATTTGGAAATAGTTTGACATATATTATCAAAGAATAAAAAAAAATGTCAAAAAGAAATTAGGAGATTACCAATTACTTGATGACGAATTACCAAGATAGTATATTTTTCGGTAAGTGAAAAGAGGTAAAACAATTTTGTAATCAATACGATAGTTTTAATGCAAAAACATATTTTCAGGGAATGTGTTGTCTGCAAAGAAGATGAATATATTTTAAAAAGGAAAATCTACCATGATGGCATTTATGCACTTTTCGTCTTTCTTGCAAGAAAAAATAAGTGATTGCTTTTAGGCCTATTTACTGTGCTTAAAAAGGAAAAGGATATATTAAATCAAAAAGGAAAATTATAAAGATCAGTCAGATGGTTGTTGGTCTAACTGAATTAAATGTACTTTGCTTAACGTCAAAAAATGTTAATGGCCGCATAATGATCGAGGTTAAAATAATCATAAGCTAAACAAATTTTGTTCAGTTCTTTATAGTTAAAGATAAAGAAAAAAATATATAAAAATAATAAAAACAATGTGAACATGACCTATGAACTAATTTTTCATGCCCGCTAGCACGAGTTTTAAACTTGGCCTTGAATTTGAAAAAAAATTTTTGTTTTCTTTTTAAATTTCAAATTTTTTAAATTTTAAATTTCAGATATATCTTGGGGTAATTTGTATAAAAAGATAAATGCAGTCTTATTTTGTTTTTACCAGATATAAAAAATAATAATAAAATAAAAAAAAGTCCGAAGGTTTTCCGGTTTTAGATTTCCGTCCCTAACGTCCGGTCCTCTCTAATCGTGCAAGCGAGCTTGACCTTTATCAGCAAATATTTACGCTGAAATAAGGACATTTTTAAAATCTTATTCAGTTGTAAAAAAGAATAGTATGGTATTGCGTACTATTTTGCTGATCGGCTTGGGCTTCCAAGCCGTTGGCTTTGGGGCAGCTGACATCGAACAATGTCAGGTACATGTGGATTAATTTAAAAGTAAAAAGTTCGAGCCTCGTTTTTTTTATTCTTTTGTTTCGTTTTTTTAGACTTTCCCGAAATGGAGCGTGAACGGGAAAGAAATGATGAAAACCCGTAATCAGACTGCAGTATTTGCCTTTTTAGATGGATCCTGACAAATGTGCATCAAGCAGGCTTTGTTGTAAGTATTTGCAGTTCATGTTTGGCTTAAAAAATTATGCGAAATCGGGTGATGTTTTTTTTTTCCTGACTGAGTGTGTGCTTAATAATCTGAAAGCTCGATTTTTCTTGGTGTGTTGTGAGATAAAATAAAATACGCCTAGCTTTAAAATAATTTTTTTTTTTTTAATGGCAAACTGTTTAAGCTTTAGTTTAACCAAAATATCCCGGAATTATTTTTAAATTTAAATTTTTCTTCTCAGGCTGAACGAGCTACGAAGCCGCTTAACCACTGCTGGTTTCCCAGCTATAGATTTCCATATCATTAATACCGTTAATGCTTCAGAAGAATATCATAAACTAGCAGACGTTTCTCGCGATATACCGGTTTATCAAGAAAAAGACGGAGAGAAAATATTTGAAAAATTTGGAGCCGAGAAGGATCACATTCTAGTGGCCGATAAGTAAGTTCAGAAATAATTATTTAGAAAAAAAATATGAACTGCCCTAATACCTTAATACCTACTTTATCAGAAGTTACATTATCTTTCTTTGATTTCAGATGCAACAGATTAACTTACCAAGTAATCATGCCATGGAGCATCCTTCATTATCCATACGTCAAAGCTGCCATTTTATCGACTTACCGAGACGACCCATGCGGAAAATGTCCAGTCAAACACGACGCGGATTCGAGCGAAGAGGAAAGCACGGAAAAACCCTCAAGTTTCAACCAAACATCTAAAGTTGATCCTGATGACTCCAATGAAAGTTCTGAAACTGAAGAAATCAGCACAAATTTTAATTTTAATTTAACTAATAAAAACGTTTCCCTTTCCCATGATCGAAATTCTACGACGACAGAAAATTTCACAAAGGTTGAGGATTTAACCGATAGGACCATTATTGTTCCCATTGTTTTCGACGAAACTACCGAAAATTTTGAAATTTTCGAAAACTTGGAAAATTTTGAAAATTCAACTCGAAGTAACGCGACGCAAAACGTCACGGAGGAGTCTCTGGAAATTCCATTATCTTGGTCAACGACGATCGATCACAGTTTATTAAATTCGAAAAACAATTACGGGAATGACATCGAACACAGTTTAGCCAATTTGAAAAACGGTAGTCAGGTCCTTTTGTTTAGAAATAATTCCGAAATGGTAACGTTAAATTCTACAGCAACGAACCAGACTTCCACCGAAACTCCTCTAATCAATTTAAATAAAACAAACGAAATAAACGACACATACTTTAATCCGTACGTGACTCACAGGTCTCCGGCCATAGACGAAATCCTGGATATCGAATGGAAAGAAAATAACGAAAAAAATATGTACTGGCAAAAACATAAGAAATATAAAAAAAACAAAAAGGATCATTTGAAGAAAAACGAGGGGAAAAATTTACCCAGCACGACGCCCGTTCCGATTCGGATAATTTTGCGAAATAACCATAAGCACCCGGAGGAAGAGGACGGGGACGTCTCGGAATATGTCGTATTAAAAACGAACGATCCGAATTATCACGGCCATTTGGATGGAAAATCTTATTATTACAATGAGGACAACAGAATTTCTAAAGGAAGTTCAGAAGAAACTATTATTCCCCGTAGGATCGACTTTGAAGGGAACACGGAGAAACCCGTTACAGATATTTATAGCATACCTTGGTACGATGATTTTGAACCCGACCCCGTTTTTTTTCATGCTGAAAACGAGATTGAAAACAGTACAGAAGAAAAAAATGTAGGAGCCGAAAAAGAGAAAAATACCCCTGTTCCAGAAAAGGAGGACGGAAAAAAAATGAATGAAAATTCTAAAAACAGAACGGATGATCAGCTGGTTTCTCATTACAGCAAACTTTTGTACTGGGTGAATTATTCAATTTAAATTTTTCAAAAATATTTTTTTCGCAAAAGGGGGGAAAAAAATAAGGAGGACTAAATAAAATAGAATGAAAATTTAAATAAAGCATAAAAGACTAAATCGGTGCGTTGGAGGTGAACTAACGTATTTCCATCGTAAATTTAATTTGAGTTAGTCTGTTTCGACATTTAGGGAGAGTGTCACGTGACCACAAGTTTACACCAATAGGAGCGTAAACTTTTAGTAACATGATTTTCACAAACAGTCGAAGCAAACTATCTCCAATTATATTTACGATGAAGATACGTTGGTTCACCTCCGACGCACGGAAATAAAGACGGGAAAGGCAAAAGCAACACTATTTCGCCAGAAAGCTTAGCAAAGGTAAAAATTAGTCAAAATATTGGTTGCAGGACACTTCCAATTTTCTGATTGGTCATTGTTGAATTCTAGCGAAAAAAGTTTGCGTCTGCCTCTCCCATTGATGTGTAAAGAAATTTTAGGTTGGTAAATTCTGAAAAATGAATTATGAAAAGTTTCCTGGGAAAATTTCTGATGACAATTCTAAGTTAAACCAATTTATTTGGTAGTTAGAAGTTCGATGGTTTTTAAATTTTCCGATTTTTCATAAATTTTTTTTGAAAATTTAACTGTGATCTTTATATGACATCTTTTTAAAATATTATATACTTAATTAATAAATTTTTATTGACTATGAATATTGGCCAAATTTTAATTCGATTTTAATTTATCGGTATCCCGACAGTTTAAGAGGTCACTTCTCTGAAAATCTGCTTTAAAAATTTTAAAATGGAGGTCCCCATATTCGGCCGTGCTCAGGAAAAGGAAGCTTTGTCTGAAAAAAATTCGACATCAATTTTTCGACTGATCTAGCGCTATAAAAAGAAAATCCATCGAAAAATTGATTTCAAAATTTTTCACTCTATTTTAGCTAATCCCGTACCATTTTTCCAAAAAAAAAAAAAAATAAATAAATAAATAAATAAATAAAAAAAAATTCCTCATCCATTTTTTCTAAAAAAATAAATTCCCAATCCATTTTTTTCCAACAAAAAAATACATTCCTAATCCATTTTTTCCCAACAAAAAAATTAATTCACAATCTATTTTTTCTAAAAAAGTAAATTCCTATTTCATTTTTCCTAAAAGAAAAAAAATAAATTCCTAAATTCCTAAATTCCTCCTATTTTTTTTTTTTAAATTTTAATTTTCCTAAAATTTTTTGATTTCTAAAATAAAATTTCCTAAAATCGCTAAAATTAAATTTTCTGAAATCCCTCTAGAGATTTAAAAATTTAGAAAATATATTAATCTTAGGAAATTTTATTTTAGGAATTAAAAAATATTAGGAAAATTGAAAATTAGGAAAAAAAATTTTAGGAACCAAAATTTTTAGGAAAAATGGATTAGGAATTTATTTTTTTAGTAAAAACGGATTAGGAAAAATGGTTGGAACGATTCCAGCTCCTTGATCCTAGGCAGGGTCACATATATAAAGAGTCAGTGCCTGAATTGCAAGCAAGGGACAATTGGAAACAATCAAAATAATTAAGTTAATTTTTTCTTTTGATCCCAGACAAAAAAAAAAGAGAAAGGTCTTAAAAATTAAATAAAAAAATCGTTCAACTTTTCAAGATTTCATTACCAAGTATTTTTTTTATTGTATATACAAATATATCGATACAACGTCAACGCAATCCGATTTGAAAACTCAATCATCAATGATATTTATATTTCTTAAATATGGAATGTGTAACAGAAAAAAAAATAGTTTTTTCTCTTCCTTTGGTTACAATCATTACGATTATAACGCGACGAAGTTTCTTTGTCTTAGATGCAAAACCTTCTAAAATTAAAAGGCTAGCCCCGAAAAGAAAAGCAGACTTAACTATTGTAATATTTAAAATTCTCCGGTGGCCGTTAATGAAATCCTAAAACGGACTCATTTTTTTTTAAAACTCTTTTTAAAAGTACATCATAGTTTAATGAGTTTCCAAACGGATATAAAATTAAAGAATAATTAACCAGACATTAATTAAAGCTTGGTTACCATTACTGCGTAACCTTTTAATTCTCCGTATCCAATCGCTTTTTTTTTTTTTTAATTTCCTTACTATCTACAATTAAGGCTCGGCCATGTCCATCAAAGGATCAACAAGAATTGGAAACGATTTGATATGTTGCCGAAATAAATTTTTATTATTTTAATTTCATCTTTTTTTTTAAATTTAATTTAACTAAAAAAAATTGAAGAAGAGATAGAAAAATTAAACGCTAAGATTTTTTTTGTAATATGAGATAGAACGGATGTGGTCGTGCCAAAATTTACTGAGACTTTAATGGTTGTTTAAGAAAGATTTCTTATTTAACTAACTTGGTCATTTCGTTTTTTTTTTCTTAAATAATTTTAGTTAACTTTAGCAACCACAGCCAAATTCTGAAATTTATCAAGCCAGCCTTTAAAAAAAAAAATTGGAAATTTTTTTTATAAAAAAATGGAAATGACCAAGACCGATTTTTTTTATTTTTTTTACTAAGTAACACAACTCTTGAGTGTCACATACTAACTCTACTCGTTAGTGAAGTATTTTTTGTGCTTTTTATTCTTTTTTTTCTCTCGTTTCTTTAGACATGGAACTCGAGGACATTTAGTCTATTTAGTTTTTTTTTTTCCCATAAATAATTTTTGTGGATTTTTTTTAAACTAAATTGTGAGTTCGACGAAATGTGCTAAAAAAATAAAATTAAACGAAAAATTAGTTACTTAAAAAAAAGAAAGGCAACAGAAATTTGAAATTAAAAAATAATTTTAATGCCCTCAAGTTTTTTTTTAAACTCCTAAAACCAAACTTTTTTTTTCAAACTATGCAAAGAGAAGATTTTTTTTTGTTTTTTTATTTTTTATTTTTTTTTCCGTTTATATAACAAAAGGCTTCATTTTTTTAAATAATTATTTAAAATATTTTCTTTCCTGCTTTATTTGGAAAATTTATTTTTAAGAAATCCATTTCAAAGACATCTCTCCGCCTTAAAAAAAAAAATGAAAAAGCGTTTGTTTCCTAAAGAGAAGTGTCTTAAAAACGGAAAATGAAAAATAAATCAGAAAAAAAAGAATCTACGACGACTTGATAAAAATGCGGTAGACTTTTTCCGAATCTATTCAGGGCTGAAAATTAAAAATTTTAGCAAACCGAAATTTTTTTTAAAAATTTCTACCGCGAAAAGCAGCTTTCAAAAAAAGAACATGCAATTACGGATTTTTATTGGCAGTCTGTTTTTATCATTTTTTTTAAAATCAAGGCAGTGGAACAACGAGCCCTGAACAGACTAAAAAAAAAAAACGAAATCTATTCACCGCTATACATGAAATATAATTCTAATACTTTTTATTATTTTTTTAAAATTTATTTTTAATCTTTACAATATACCTTTCATGTTTTTTAGATCAAAAAGGCTTTTTTAAAAATTATTATTAGTTATTTCAGAGCTGGCTAAGGGAAATATTAACATTATTTAATGCGGGGAAAGAAAAACGCCAAAACCGAATGTAAAAAAATTCAATAAGCCATCTGGATGTTCTGTAATTTTTGTTACAACGAAATATTGGCGTTGTTTTAATTCCCTCGGGAATCATTTCCCCAAGCAGCCCCTTATTTTTTTAAAACATTTATTCACGAACTCATTTGCAACTGGATAATAAGCGTCACGCACATTTAAAATTGATATCGGTATCTTCAATTTATTTTTTTTATTATTATTATTTAATTTTCCATAAATATATTTTTTCTTTTCAATAAATATTAATTTTCTTATCATTGTGATAAATTGTGAAACAATTTTAAAGAATTTTAGGCTACCTTTTTTTTAAAATCTGTGCTTCACCGTCTTTAATATTTATTTATTTATATATTTTTGTTTTAGGAATTTCTGTCAATCTTTGAGAATACATTTAATTATAAATTAAATACACTCCCTAAAATTTTTTTAATTGTTTCTATTTTTTTTTAAATAAAAAAAAATGCCTAAACATTATTTTTCACAGCTTTTACCATATAAATTACAACCATTTTTTTCTTTTTATTAAATTTTTCCTGGCCTCCCGGGAAAAATTAAAAAAAAAAGAAAATTTCATCCAGAGAGATATCACATTACAAGAGGAAGGGTAATGAGAGATATGTACGATTAATAACAACACCGCAGAGCGAAAATTTTTAAGAATTTTTTTTTACATAAAATTTGAGAATAATTTTTTTTTCAAATAGAATTTTAAATTGTAATTCCTTTCACATTATTTGTTTTTTTTTTTTATTTATTTTCAAATTACAATTATATAAATATTATATTGTAAGTTATTTTTATTCATATTTTCTTAAAAATTATTTTAAGAACATAGAATTTCAATTTTTTCATCTATTTCAAGCAGAGAATTTGTTGGTTGTTTGAAATTATACAATGGAACTTTTGGAAAATATTCATGCATTAAATAAAATTAATTCGTAATGAATTTTTAATGAATTAAATTCATAAAATAAATTTGAAACTCTAGAAACAAAAATGTATGTGCTCAAGAATTAAAATGCGAATGGCAAAGCACTTAGTACGACATGAACTTATTTCCGTCTCCTTGCTTAAAACCTTAGCAGCATTTTTATTTATATTGCGTATCTGCTGAAGTACAGAAGGAAACTAAAGGAAGAAATTGATGCATGGATTGCGAAATCACCTTTTTAATTGTCCGAGCCTTCTAAACTCGGTTTTAAACAGAATTCTGAAAATCACCAAAAATTATGAGTCTTTAAAACGCTCTAGGAGTGGTTATGATGCCATTTCGCTCCCACATAAGAAAAGAGAAAAAAAAAGTCCAATAAAACAAGGTGAACGTTTTATTTTAAAGTTTTACAGGAAAGCTTTAACGCTTTTTATGCGGTATCCTCTACAGCTTAGACTTAGCTTAAGGGCAATTCAGTTTTTGAAATGTATGTCTCTTAGGTTAAGTATGAGTTTTGAGTGATAGCTGGCAACCGTTAAAAATAATAGCTCTTTTTTTTATTAAATTTTTTTTCTCTAAATATTTCCTGCACACACAGAAAAGGGAGTAAAATCTTAATATCTTTCATAGCTATCGTAATAATAATCGTCATAATAACCGATAATAACATTCTTAAATTCACTTATAAATGGAAGTTAAAACGACCACAACGGTACTGATTAGAAGGCGACTTGACGACACGTGCATCAAACCCTACTATCTGTTCAAATGCATGAAAAAAAAATCTCTTAAGCTTTCTCAGGAAATTTTTTTAAAAAAATTATTTCTCGACAAGAAACAGATTGATTTTTACAAACACTCATAATAACCGAAAATTGGAAGAAAAATCTTAACATTAGAGCACGGTGTTGAAGTAAAAAACAAACGAAACAATACAAAGGAACAATTATTTTCCTTTTTCATTCACAATTTTTAAATGCGACACCTTTTTCATTTTTTAAAATTTATTCCTAATACATTTCTAATACAAAGTCTTATCCAAAAATATATACTGTATATCCTAAAATGATTATAAGTTTGTTTTTTTCTGTTACAATTTTTTTTGACCATCTGCACTGACGTTTACATAAATACTTTAAGCTGATTTTTTTGCGGGCTATAAAAGAAAATTAAAAAAAAAAATGTCCCTACTTGAAATACTTGTTTTTCAGAATAACCTTTCCAAGAAACAAAAAAATTTGAATTACTTTTATTATTATAATTATAATTATAATTATCGTTATTAATTTTTTTTAAAACCGATATCATTCGAACCCATTTTCTATTTTTAACAGAAAGTTTGTAATTTTCATTTAATGTTTTTGTTTTTTTCTTTTTCAAAACAATCGTTGTTGTTAACTGATTTTTCCTTTTTTTATTACTTTTTCACTCGAAAAAGAAAAAACCAGACATGAGACACAAGACACAGAGAAGCTGACAAGATGAAAAGTATCGCAGATTTAATTATAGAACCCTTTTTTTTTTTTTTTAAAAAATCGCACGACATTTAAGAAAACAGAACCGAGGGGACATTAAACACATGCAGCGAATTTTATTTAACTTTTTTATTTTTTTTTTGAAATGAACTCTTTTACTCATTTTCTTTTAACGATACAAAGCAGTAAATGAAATCCTTCCTATATTACCATGCAGTAAATACAAATACTTATACATAACATAATTTTTCACGGAATCGTGAAATAAATTCGGTAACAATATTTACATTTTTTTTTTTAAAATACCCGACATAAATTTTTGAATTAGGTTTTGCTAAATTTCGCAGTCGAATTTCGCAGTCGCTTTGCAAATTTCGTAGCTATTAGTCGATGTTTTGGATTTATTATTGTCCAATTTCCGCATTAATACAACTTTTTACATAAAAGCTGTATCAAAAGCAGTTTTGTTCCAAAACAAAAACTAACAGTCAAGATTTGGATTATTTATCTTCCCCTTATTATTTTGTTTTTAATTCTACCTTCGCTTCAATTACTGCTTTGAAGGAAATCGAAATTAAAAAAAAAAAAATTAAAACAAGCATTGGTATTTTTTTTGTTAAATTCTTTTTTGTACAAATATTTTACATTATTTCGACTTTTTTATTTATTTATTTTTAATTTTTTTTAAAAGAGTATTTTTAATTTTAATTAATTTGACCACTTTTGATTTTTATCGTAACATGATCGAAGCTTTCGTTTATTATTAACATATGGAATTTATCGGAATAATAATAAAACTAGAGGCGGTTTTAATTTACTTAATTAAAGTTTAGGGTTCATCCCTATAAAACACTCATCGATAATAATGTGTGACCCGGTTATTTATATTGAAATATTGTACTACCTTTTCCGCTTTATTTTCATAACCCTTCTCCATCGTCGGAAGTTGAGTTTTCGCTACTCCTCGAAGCGTCTGTGGAATTGCTGTGATCCCGTTCGTCGTTATCTTCCCCTTCGTCGTCGAAATCGACGATGGGTGGAGTTAAGAAGTCGAAGTCTTCGGAAAATTCGTGAATTAATTCAATTGACCTCTCGTTCTATTAATGAAAAGAATGACTTTAACAAAAATACTGGTTAATGTGACGCAGATGTCCAGATATAAACTATATATAAATATTAATACAATTAAATATAAATTATATTAATATTATAAAAAATATTATTATAAAATTATTTATAACTTATATATAATGATATACAAATTGTACATAAAAATTATATATAATCTGGACATCTGAGTCACATTAACCCCCGGATTAAACTGGGAGTTACTGTTAAAAGATTTTTCTACAGAAAAACGTTTACTGACCTCTTCTTTCAGTCTTTCCATTAATCTTTTTCGATCGGATCGCAACTGCTCATATTCTTCAGCCTGTCGAGCAGTTCGAATTCCTGATAATTCCAATAATCCTAAATGAGCATCTTTTTCGCTTATTGCTGCCTCTAGAGCTTCTCTCCTGCAAGTAAAATAAAATCTCAATGATTAGATATTTTATGCAATCATGCATCAGTTGGGAATGCATGAATGGAAATATGCTGGTAGCGGGGTCTATTTTTCTATTAATTAATTTTTTCAATCCCCGAGATCCTATTTTTAGTCAGAAGTGACTACGAATAGGATCTAGCCGTGGGGAAAAAATTCACTAGGAATGATTTGCTAGTTATACCGCCAAAAAAATGCAGAAGTTGTACACGAAAAAAAAACTTACTTCATTCTCGCCAGATCCTGAAGCTGTTTTCTCCTCTCGGACAAAACGTGGACCAGTCTTTTCTCCATTTTCTTAAACCTCGTTACAAGCGGTCTACATATACTACATCGTAGCGCATGCGCGTTTTGCAATGACAGCAGCCTTTGCTCTAATTTCCCGACTTTCTCCATGATATGTTTTCTATTCATTTGCTCCTCTTGCAACAGATTTTCCCTATCTGCTGTGATTCTCACGCTTTCCCTGAGAGCTTCCTCCAATTCTTCGATCCGATCGTTTTTCATTTTAACGACATCCACGAGTTCCTCCAGCTCGGCCATGCTACCCCTTTCGGTCAATGCTTGTTCTAATTCGACGACATCGCTTTCCAAATCGGCTATCCGTGATTCTTTGAAGCTTAGTTCTCTGAGTAACTCGACTGTCTCAAGGGTCGGTTTTCCGCCGTCGATTTCACACGGCTCCTCGTCCTTTATATCAATAAAATATATATCAAACAAAATGGTCAAGTTGCAAAGCAGGACACGATTACAACATCAGGTAGATCCAAAATGACTAATCGTTTAAAACTTCAAACAACAACACTCTTCCTCGCTTCTAACAAACTCAAAGTTTTTTTTTTTTTTTTTTTTTCTTTTTTTTTTAATTTTAAAATTATGTTCTGTACAAAATTAAAACAACTGATAATTTGTTATTTTTATTATTTAATTTACATTTAAAAGAAACTTTTTAGGAAACCTGCTGGACCAGCCTGTTGTACCATAAAATCCAAGTATCAGACATGCAAAAAAAGAATTAAAAGATGTGTGAAGAAAGAAAAAAATTATTTATTTCTCGGAAAAGGAAATAAAAATCAATTTTAATAGTTTAAAAAAAAATAAGAAAAAAGTTTTATACTAACGTCTGCTTGTGCTTGTTGTTGCTGCTGTTGCTTTATCTTGGCTTGGGCATTTTTCAGGGCCCTGAAAAGAAAAAGCGTATTGGATAGCATCATTTTCGACAATAAAAATATTTTTAACATAGTGAATTCTTTCCAAAACATTCACGTCTACTTTTTATAAGGTATAAGCCCCAAATCCATTTTTTTTTCGTCAAACGTTCCCAATGAGAAAAAAGATATTAATATTTATAATTTTAAAATATTTTTCAATATTTTAAAAATATTTTGCAAATATTTTTCAAATATTATTTGTAAAAATATTTTATAAATATAAATATTTTTTTTTCTCATTGGGATTTAGTCCATTAAGATTCAGCTAATTAACGCGCTTTCATAAAGTATTAAAAATTTTAATAAATTTTACTCAAACATTTCCTGCCCTATTTTTTCCAAGTTTTGAAAATAGACTGAGTAAAATATTTTAAGAGAATTAGCCAAATCGGTAACTTACGTTTGCAGATCGTGTATTTGTTTTTCCTTGGCGTTTTGCTCTTCTTGACTCATCTGAACTAACTTTAATAGCCGATCCATTTCTTCTTGAGATCTCTTCGCGTTTTCTTGAGCTTGCGCTAGGTCGTTTACAAGTTTTTCTAGTTCAGCATGGTCTACACCTCCTTGACTAGGCTGCGGGCCCTAAGAAACAGAAAACGAAAACAAATTAACATCGTTCAATTTTTACAATTTTATCCTTGAAAATCAGCTTTCATATTATTATTATTATATTTGCCATTTGCATATCAATTGGAAAATTTGCATTTACTTTTCTAAGTTGAGATTCTAATTGGTCCAGTTGCTCTTTTCGTTTCTTCAACTGTTGATCTATATTAGCTAAAGATTTATCTCTTTCATCTAACTGCCTTGCTCTATTATCTACTTGTTTCCTATATTCCTCGAATTGAGACTTTTGTTGATCCATTTGCCTTCGCGCTTCGTCTAACTGTCTCCTAAGATTGTTCATTTCCTGTTCGGCACCTGGCGGTAGTCCTCCTCTCTGATTTCCGGCTGATTGTAGCTTCTTATTAGCCTCTAACAGTTCCAGCTAAATAAAGGAATAAAAAAAAACGAATTAATAGAGCGTCATGGCTGGATGTCATTGAACATTTAATAAAAGACTTCATGTAAGCAAAAATGGATACGTCGGTAATTGTAATTATTTTTAAATAAGGTTGACGTAAAAAAAAACTTAAATTAATTGATTTAGTAAATAGAAATACTTTAACTTAATTTGCTTCAAAAAAATTAAAATAGAAATCGAGTTTAAAAAAAATAAATTGTAATTAGTAACCCGAACGATTCTTACATTTCTGGGAAATATTATTACTCTTTTATCAATTAAAATAGCTTTTACTGTTGAAGACGTAAGCAACCTTTTATTCTGTTCTTAAGATAAACGTTAAGATCGGTTTACTTTTCAGACATCAAGAATGTTTTCGTGGTAATCTCTTCCAATTTATCTCAATGCTGCTTTTTACCAAAGCATGACTCCACTTGAAAAATTATGACAGATTCAGAGAAGAAGTTTTACCACATTACCCACATCAACCTTAATCAAAAATAATAAACCCAACGAAATTTCAACCGCTTTATACAAGGCAAAATTTAATTAAATATGCAAATTGCCGAACCACCTATTTCTTTTACCTCCGTTCGGTAAATCTACTTTTACTGAAGAAATGCCGAGGTCAAGCAACTTATATACTTAGAAAAAAAAAAAAAAAAAAAAAAAATCATTTTATAATTATGTATGACCATATATGATCATACATGGCGGATTTCATATTCGCAGAACATTCCACAATATGTAAACATATATGGGAAATATTTCGCCATACATGGACAATGTTTGCCTATATATGCACATATATGAAAGAATTCGGCATGCATGCATATTCTGTGCATATAATCAGAACATTTGCCAATATATAAACATATATCACAATATGTTTCAATATATTTTTAAATTTTTCAAATTTCACATATGAACATACATGGGTGATTCGCATATGGAAATATATGATTTTATATAATAATATATGGCCTGTTTTCACTCGGGCGGTAATTGTAATTATTTTTAAATAAGGTTGACGTAAAAAAAAACTTAAATTAATTGATTTAGTAAATAGAAATACTTTCACTTAATTTGCTTCAAAAAAATTAAAATAGAAATCGAGTTTAAAAAAAATAAGTTGTAATTTGTAACCCGAACGATTCTTACATTTCTGGGAAATATTATTACTCTTTTATCAATTAAAATAGCTTTTACTGTTGAAGACGTAAGCAACCTTTTATTCTGTTCTTAAGATAAACGTTAAGATCGGTTTACTTTTCAGACATCAAGAATGTTTTCGTGATAATCTCTTCCAATTTATCTCAATGCTGCTTTTTACCAAAGCATGACTCCACTTGAAAAATTATGACAGATTCAGAGAAGAAGTTTTACCACATTACCCACATCAACCTTAATCAAAAATAATAAACCCAACGAAATT
Organism: Liposcelis bostrychophila; assembly: GCA_037577465.1. Taxonomy (NCBI): domain Eukaryota; kingdom Metazoa; phylum Arthropoda; class Insecta; order Psocodea; family Liposcelididae; genus Liposcelis; species Liposcelis bostrychophila. The sequence continues at coordinate 13,242,456 of CM075212.1, forward strand.
TCAACCGCTTTATACAAGGCAAATTAAATTGAATTAAATATGCAAATTGCCGAACCACCTATTTCTTTTACCTCCGTTCGGTAAATCTACTTTTACTGAAGAAATGCCGAGGTCAAGCAACTTATATACTTAGAAAAAAAAAAAAAAGAATAGCAAAAGTAATAATCAAGAATAAGAATTAAAAGCATTCAATAATATAATCAGGCAATTTTTCCAACGCCTAAATACGCAATGGAATTCAATAAATTATATTTCGTAACTAATAAAAATCTATATAAAAATCTACTAAAATACATATACAAACACCAACATGCTAAAAATTTATTGTCGCATTTTTTACTTTTTAAAAAAATAAAATAAATAGTAAAGTAGGGCGCACGTATAAAAATGTTAACAACCCTGAATGAATTTCCTATGTAAACGCACTAAAAAGTATTTGTTAATTTTTTTGGACGCTGATTTTTATAATGGAAAATAATGGACGCGATGGAATATATTCGTTGTGTGATACGATCAATTTAAAGACCAGAAATGTTCAAAATTTTGTAACTCACAGTTATCAAAAGATTATCAAAAATCTACCGACCGTCACCACAGATTTTCTGTCTGGCGTAGATTACGACAAGATTTACAAAAAAAAAATGACAACATTACTAGTCAAATTTACAAACATACTGAGCTTATTTTTATTTATTTTGGGCCATTAGATCTCAATTTCATCTTCGGTCAAATCAGAGCATGCTGTATGAGTTTTGGGTTGGGCAGCAAAAAAACTTCTTGAATTTAATAAGTTTATGCTGAATTTTTTGTAACCAAGCATTCAAAATTTCCATTCACTTATGCAACAAATCTGGCCAAATTTCGCCCGATCAACTTGTTACAACACGCTCTGTCAAATCATCTACGACTTTTTTATCGTTAAAATTTCGGTTTTCTGGTAAAATCAACCTTTCTATCATCGTTATAATCGTTCCACATGTTACGAATTCAACATATTTATACAAAGGACGCGATATGTTTAAAATCAAGGGCAATCGCTCTAAATTCAGATTTTTTTGGCTAATTTTTATTTTTAGCGTCAGCTGGAGACTATTCTTTTTCAGGTATTACAAGTTTGAACATGACCGATCATACGTTATAATTTTTTGTTTACACAGGGAAACATTCATTGAAGATTGTTCACATTCCTGTTTGGCCCTACGATATGGCAAAGAAGAAATATAACAAAGAACCGGATTTTTTTATTTATTTATTTGGTTGGAAGCAATGCCCAAAAGTTCAAATTCTATATATCTTTATAAAATAAAAATCGCAATAATAAAAATAAAATAAATCTACAAACACGACGAACACGTTTCTAAAAAAAGAAAAAAAAAATTGATGTTTCATTTGGAAATATGTCAGTCTTCATAAAAGAAAATAAAAGGCTCAACATCAAATCATTTCTTTTTTTTTTTCTAAAAAGCATAAAAAGCAATATTTTTTTATCTAACACTACGGAACATGAACTTTTTAGATAATGGGCATCGCTCCAACTGACCTGGTTCTTTTCTAATTCCTGGACGAGCATTTCTAGCTGAGCCTGGAATCTCTCCCTTTCGACAGCACCGTTCTTGGCCTCTGCCTGAGCTTTTTCAAGCTCCTTTCGCAATCTTTGGATTTCTTGATTGGCAGCAGGACCGGCTCCTTGTTGATGAGCTTGTTGTAATTGCTGTTGCTGAGCATTCATTTGTTGTTGCTGAGCATTCATCTGTTGCTGCTGAGAATTCAACTGCTGCCGAAGTTGCTGTTGCTGTTGGACTTGCTCTTGCAATTGCTTTTCTAAAGCCTGCACTTTCTTTTGTAAATCGAACGATAATTTTTCGGAAGCGTCCGCTCGAGCTTGTTCGTTTTCCACGACTTTTCTCCATTGCTCCAATTCTAAATCCCCTCGGGATCCAGTTTCTTGCAAACGTTTTTCTAACATGTCCGCGCGCTGTTTCTCTTTCTCGACATCTTTCATTCTCGCTTGGACTTGCTGCTGGAGTTTTACTATTTCTCTCTCTCGAGCTTCTAACGCTTCCTTAGCACCTCGTTCTGAATTCTGAGCCAGTCTTCTCTGCTCGTCTTTCAAACGACGCACCTCTTCCTTCTCTCGCTGGAGCTCTGCCTCTGACTGCTGCAATTCCTGTTGGAAATTCATAAGCATGTCCTGAGACTTTTCGAGTTGGATTATTAACTGATCCCTTTCCATTTGCAATTGCTTTGTTTCCGATTCCATCTTTCCGACCTGTTGATCGAATTTTTCGGTTTGTTTATCGCGTTTTTCCATAATCGACGCCATTTTATCGCGATCGCGAATCGCTTGAGCTAATTCTTGTTGGAGTTTATCCTTGTCTCGAAGCGCGATGGACAATTCGTGCTGGAGTTTTCCCATGTCCCCCGGTGCTCTGAACTCTGGTTCGTGCCTCATCCTCTCTTGTATCTGATCTAGGGCTCTGGTCGCTTGCTGCAGTTCCAGTTTCAACACGTCCCTTTCGTCTTCTATCAGTTTCTTCTCATCTGCCTGTTTACGCAAATCAACATGTAATTTTTCTACTTTCTCGTGCATTTTGGCTAGTTCGGTATTCATCCTTTCAAATTCAATCTTGGAGGCTTCGTTATTTCCTTGGTATTTGGATAGGTGAGTCTGGGATTTTTCGAGTTCCCTATTTAACCTAGCAATTTCATTATCTGCCTTTTCTTTAGCTTGCGCGGCTTTACTAAATTCCGCATTGGCTTTTTCCAATCTTTCTTTCAGGCGCTCTATCTCGTTATTCAGTCTTTCCGTGTCAGCTCTAGAACGCTGAGAATCGTTAGGATGCCTTTCGAGTTCCATCCTCAATTTTTCGTTCTCTTGTTCTAAAGCATCAGCCCGATATTGAAGCTTCTCGTGTCTATCGCGTAATTTCTCGCATTCGATATGTAATCTTTCTAACTCTCCGTATTGCTTTTCTTGTCCTCCGGACAATTTCACCACTTCACCGTGGCTTAGGTCTAATTGTAATTGCACCTCGTGAAGTCTTTCCTCCAATTTTTCGTTGGCCAGCAAGACTCTCTGATGTTCTTGCTGTGCCTGCTCTAGCCTTTCGCGCAATTTATCGCATTCTTGCTGCAAGCGGTTGCTTTCCACCGAGTATTTCTCGTGTTCGAATTGGTACTTCCCTCTCGCACCTTCTGCTCGTTCCAATTCCGACTTCAATTTCGCAACTTCTTGCTCGTATTTTCGAGCTCTCTCCAATTCTAAAGTCGTTTTCTCCAATCTCTCCCTCATTCTATCCATTTCTAATTTCTGACGATCGTAATCGTCCTTTATTTCTTGGTATTTGCCCATTCTTAAGGCGTATCTTTCAGCTTCTTCCTTCAACCCTTCCGCATCCGTTTTGTATCTATCCAATTCGGTTTGTACTTTCCTAAGCTCTAATTGTAATTTATCGTGTTTATCGTACATTTTTTCCAGTTCTACCTGAAGCCTAGCATTCTCCTCTTGGCTCTTTTCATTGCTAGCTTGAGCTTTCCCGCTTTGGGAATGAGCTCTTTCCAATTCGAACGCCAGCCTTTCGTTATCCGCTTGCAATTTCTCTTTCTCGTTTTGTATCCTTCGCATTTCGATTTGCGTTTTTTCGTATCTTTCCCGGACCATGTCCAAATCCACGTGCATTCTGTCCATGTCCTCTTTGAATTTCTCTTCGTTTTCCTTCGTTCGGCCGAGCTGAAGAGCGGCGCGATCGTAGACCTCTTGAAGTCTTTGGAGTTCTTCCTGAGTTTTGCGCTGCTCTTCTCGGGCTTTACTAGCGAGGAGGTGAGATTTTTCCATTTCCATTTCTAATCTATCCCGTACGGTTTCCTCCGCTTCTAATTTCGTTTGTAATCGATAAATTTCTCCTTGTAGCCTGAAAAAAAAAGAGAGTTATGAGCAAAGAAGTTTCTTAAGACTTATCAGAGATTTCTTACTAAGTTATACAGAATGACGTTCTGATCAGCTTTATCATGAAAAAATTGTTTTTTTTTAATAGGATTTAAAAAAAAAACATCCTAGTCCTCCTCAAACTTTTAATGATTTTAAGAAAAATCATCAAAACTGACCAAAACGTCGATCGGCGAGATCTGAGCTGCCTTCGCATTTTTAAAAAATCTTACCTATCGTATTTTTCTAGCATCCTCTCGTATTCCTTATTAGCAGCTTCCTTTTCTTCGATTGCTTTTTGGATGGCACTTTGTTGTTTTTCAAGTTTATCTTTTAGAATTTCCATCTCTGTAATAACGTCGTCTCTTTCTATCTGCAATTTCTGTTGTAAAGCCTGCGATTTTTCCCATCTATCTTTTATCAAATCAGCTTCCGCTTGCATGTTTTCTTTTTCTCTTTGAGCTTTTGTAACTTGAGTCTGTTGGAATTCCACCCTTTCCTGCAGTTTTTCCACTTGCTCCTGAAATCCGTCTCTTTCCTTTTGCAGCCTCGCCAATAAAATCTGAAAGATTTTATTAAAGAAATTAACAAAAAAAAGAAAAAAAAAAAGGTAGAATCCTTTTGAAAAAAAGATAAAAAAAAAATAAAAATAAATAAATTTAATCAAAAAAGAGAAATCGGGTTGAAGAATGAATAAATTACCTGAGCTTTTTCGTATTTATCTCGAACTCGATCAGCTTCAATTTGCACGTTTTCTCGTTCTTTTTGAAGCCTCGTCGCTTGTCCGAGAGCTTTATCCAGTTGTGACTGGATATTTTCGAAATCGTAACTTTGTTTCTCCTTTTCCATTTGCAGCTTGCGGATAAAAATTTTCAAAATTATTCACACTCACTAAAAAAATTTCTTTTTTTTTTCAGCGGATTTTTCTCGGGTTTAAAACAAAAAAAAAAATGAATAAAAAAAGTAAGATTTTCACTTACTCTTCTTACTTCTCCAACGGTTTTATCCAGACGTTCTTGTTGTTTATCGATCTCGCTTTGAGCTTTATCTAATGCATTCTGTAATTTTTCTTGTTGTAACTGGGCTTTCCCTAAGGTGGCTTGAGTGCGTTCTAGTTCCTCTCGAGCTTTTTCTACGTCCGCGACGGCTTTGTCTCGCTCCGCATGCAAACGCGTAACCGTGGCCTGAGCTCTGTCATATTCTTCCCGCAGACTTTCCCTTTCTCCCTGAGCGTTTTCAAGTCGGGCTTTTAGTCTGTACACTTCACCCTGGGATTTTTCTACTTTTTCTTGGAGTGCGGCAGCTTCGGCGTGGGCGCGTTCGTTGTCTGCTTGCGTTACCCGTAATTCCGCTTGACATCTTCTTAATTCCGCGGCGACTTTCTCCGCTTTCTCCTGCATCCTATCTAACTCTTGGGAAGTTGTTAGCGTACTTCGGCCGAACGTCGTTTGGGATCTTTCTAAATCGTGTTTTAATCTTTCGTTCTCTAATTCCAATCGGGCTAATCTTTGCTTAGCTGCTTCCCAGTCGGCCCCGCTCCTCCCGACTTCGTTAGCTGCTTTATCCAATTCAGCCTTGGATTTGCCTAATTCGGATTGGGAACTTTCCAATTTCGCTTCTAATCTGTCTTTTTCGGCTTGCGCCCGCTCCAATCGAGCTGCCAATTTTTCTACTTCGCTCTCCAGCGCATGAATTTTCATTTTATATTCCGCTATTTCCCGTTCGTGAAGCTCCCTTTCCTCTTGTTTCTCCTGCTCCGCTCGATCCCTTTGCTCCCTTAGCTGAGCCATTTGCTTTTCCTTGTCTCCGATCGCTTCCTCTAAACTTGTCAACGCACCTTCGGAAGAACAATGACTGGCTTGCATCGCCGTTAATCTAGCTCGCGCCATGTCAACTTGGTTGTCTTTTTCTTTTAGGAGGTCCTCTAAATTCTCGATCTGAAAGTTTGAAACCATTTTTCCAAATTGTTGAACCGATCATATATAGAGACGTCAATCACAAAAAAAGAGACAATAGGACAAGGAAGGAAAAAATATAGAAACTAAATCGATTAAAAAAAAACGAAAATATAATAATAAATAATAAGAAGTAAATAAATAAACAAATAAATAAATAAATAAATAAATAGAATTAAAATCGATTAAATTAAATTAAACAAAAGAAAATAATAAACAGCAAAAAACGAGTAAAAGAATAAAAATAACAAAAATAACTCATAAATAAAAAATACACAAAACTAATAGGATGAATTTGATAAAACAAATTTTATAGATATTGTCGGAATAATTTTACTGTACATTATATATATTAGGTTTACAGTATAAGACTCAAAAGTGTACCTCACTTTTTCTTTTGCAGTAAAAACATCGTTCAGTATTTAAGGCTATTTTTGACCCTCATCCCCTCCTTGTAAATATAAACAGGTTTTTCTTATGGAAATTGACCTCACCGTAAGACTTTTATGGACATTTCCCTCTAAATGTGGTTAAAAATTTATAAATAATTCAGGGACGCTATTAATTTTTATCGAGTATTTTTTAATATTATAACTGCTGGGTGCTCAACGTTTTTGGTTAATTTTTTTTAGTAATTTTTAAAGTTTTTTGCTACAGTCCATAACATTTATGAGTAAGTCTCGCTGAATATAAGGAATGGCTGTTTTGCTTAATATTCGGCTTTATTGCACCTATTTTCCATACAAGTTTCAACTTGTTCCAAATCAATATAAATACGAATCTAGAAACCGACATTAACGCTTTTCTACCACAATTTTTTTTAAATGCATCGTATAATATGTTTTCAAACAAGTTGAAACTTGCACTAAAAATTCCAGAACTTATTCCTATAACTTGTTTTTAAATTCCGGAGCTTATTTGTGTATTTTTCATGTCAAATCCATTCTGCACTAAAAATTAATATACGCAATCGATAGGTGTGTCTCCACTAAGTTAATTAATTAATTAATTAATTAGTATAATTAATTACAGTATATAATTAAAAGGTTTTCGAAGGTACTAAATCGTTTTCTTCGATCTTGTTGGTTAGATCTACATTATGGAAAAGTATATCGAGCTCCAAAGATTTGAAAAAAAAAGTTAACAGCTTTGTAAACCATTTAATCACATTCTTTAATTAATTACATCATGTAGTTAATTCACCAATGGAGACGCAGCAGATTTTGAAATTTTGAACATCATAAAATAATTCTACCGAGTCCACTACCCAATGGAAAATTTAAATCAAATATATTTTAAAAATATTTTTAAACATTTCAGAAATATTTTTAAACGTTCCAAAAATGTTTTAAAACGTTTCAAAAATATTTAAAATATTTCAAAAACATTTATAAAATATTTATTGAAACAGGAAAAACATTCTACAGACATTAATATTTTAGAGATATTTTGAAAATATTTTTGGAATGCTAATATTTTCAAAATATTTCAGAAATGTTTGTAGAACGTTTTTTCTGTTTCAATAAATATTTTATAAACGTTTCAGAAATATTTTTGGGTAGTTTTATTGGAAGAAGAATGATCTCTAGTCAAGATAGCCAGAATGCAAGTGTTTTTTAATATTATTTTTCAGATAAAAAAGTGAGCCACACTTCCAATTTTCATGATTTTTTTCAGCATTTACAAATAATTTTCGAAGTAAAAAAATATGTTTCTCTCCCCCCTGCCCCCTCTCCTTTTTTTAAACAAGAAAGCTAAGCAGCCTTTTAAAAAAATCAATAAAATAAAGAAGCTTTTCTCTTTTGTTGCTCACCTTTCTCTGCAAGACATTTATCTTCCTATCCTTGATATCCATATGGTCTCTTATTTCGTTTAACTCCGTGTTGAGACGATTTTTTTCAGCGGTTGCTTGATTTGCTTGTTGCGTTTTCTTTTCTATGGCGCGATTCTTCTCGTCCAAACGATTCCTCAGCTCCTCCACCTATTGCGTTAACGATTCAATTTTATCATACCACGAGATAAAATAAATGAATTTTATTTTTTATTATTTTCGCATATCACGGTTGGATTTTTTTTTTGATGGAATCGCAGCAAAGAATGCAAATGGAAAGAAATGCTCAATAAAACGCTGAAGGGCAGGATAAAATGAAGAATCTTCTTTGTGAAGTCTTCATGCGCTTGAATCTATTTTCTTTTCAAGGGTATAAAAAAAGAAAGAATCGAAAAGAAAAAGAAACATCAAAATTTTGAAAATAAAAAAGAAAAAATACTACGCCTATACATCATTTTCCTTTTTATTAAAAACACAAAAAGGTGGGTTGGTGTGCTAAAAAAAAAAATTATAACAAGCAAAGGACTAAACTGTTTTTTTTTATCCATTCAATCCATACCATCAGCATACATTTTGTTTTTTAAAAAAAGTGTTGAATTAGATTTAATGGCGACGGTTTGTGTGATAGAAAAACAAAATATTGTATTTTCGCCAAAGACTTGAAATCTAATTCATGTTAAATTTTGTGTATACAATGAATTTTAAAAAAATGAACTTACGTTTTGAAGTTCTTTTCTTGAAGTATCTGGGCTAAGTTTGATACTAGCAAAAGAATAGCTGGATTTTCTACAAAATGGTTTTAGATGTTTTAAAAAGTTTGGGAAAACTGGGAGAATGTTAAATAGATTTGTAATAAAAAAAATTAAATTTTCTTTAAGAGGTGAATTTTGTTTTTTATAAAACTCTAACTAGTATTAAGCAAAGTAAATTTTTAGGAAAAAATCAGTCGATTTTTTTTAAATTTAAAAAGAAAAAATGAATTGGGCTAACACTGCTTAAAGTTTTTAGCTCCGAAAATTCAAGTAAAAAATGGTGATTCTTGTACATTACTAAATGGAAGTAACGACACTGTTACATGATCAAAATTAAGGCAAACGTTCAGGAACACATTCAAATCCCTAATAATTTTTTTAAGAGCCCGTTCGAGATGCTAAAGGACGGATTAATTCTCCAAGAAAAAAGAATAATTGCGCCTCTTAAAATGGAAGATTGGAAAAAACACGGGGAAAAAAAATTTACGGGGCAGCCTCAACGATCTTCATGAGAGGACTGAATCTCTTTTACCTCTCCTGGCAATAGGCCTGACAAGCTTTGGTCTGGAGATTAAATACCATGAAAATTCGCTAAAAATAGTAACGAGAGAGTCCCCAATGAGGAAAAAAATATTAATATTTATAATTAATATTTTTCAATTTTTTAAAAACATTTTGCAAATATTTTTTGAAACAAAAAGCGACATAGATATTTTTAAAATCTTAGTTAAAATTTTTAAAATATTTCTATTATTTCTTGTTTAAAAAAATATTTGCATAATATTTTTAAAATATTGAAAAAAATTTGATTAATATTTTTAAAATATTGAAAAATATTTAAAAATTATTTTATAAATACTTTTTTTTTTTCATCGGGATTTAGATAGCTAAAAAGTTTTTAATTTGATTTTGGATTAGATAATTCATTATCAAAATCAGAAAATTTTCGGGTGTTTCATATAGCCATTGCAAAAAGAAAAATATTAAAAAAATTCGTTCTCGAAATAGAACTTTAAAAAAAATTGATGAGAAAATTATTAGAGGCTCATCGCAAAATCGAACAAAAAGCAAAGTAAAATTTATAAAGAATTTTTTAATATAATTGATTCAGAAACAGACCTTGAATCTAAATTTTTAACCCTTTGCTTTAGATGGCCCATAATGGGTACAATTTTCAAGTGAGTGAGAACTATTCCTGAGGCTCCACTTTTTTCCAGATTGACATTTTAAAGTAACAGAATTTTTTTTAGCTTTCCAGACCGAAAGCGATTAAATACGCCCTACGCACTGAGAAAAATAAGGATGCTTGTGACGGGCAAAAATCTTAAAAAAATTTCAATTCATTAGCCTAATGACATCGTTCCTGACATTTTAAAGCCCACAGAATTCTGGAAAATTTACAAATATTTACAATCCTAATGGATAGAGGTCAATGTAAAACCCTTTGCTGTCCCTTCACAAAAATTGGCTATATCGTCATTTACAAATATTCACCAAAATTGGAGCATCCGACCTGTCGGAAAAAATAATAAGCAGTGCTATGTATTATTAAAGATTTTCCCCGCCCCATCTCCCGTTAATTTATTAATGCTGATCAATTTTTGTGACATGAATTTTTTAGAATAATTGCTGATTATGGATGAATCATTATTACAAAAGCACTTCAAAAAATAAAAAAAAATAAAAATAAAAATAAAACAGAATTGGACTTTAAAGAGTTTCAATAATTCATAAAAGAAAATTCGAAAACATTATTAGGCTAAATCGTTTGCATTTCATATAACAATGTTTAAAATAAGAACTAAAATGCCGAAACCCCACTAAAAAATTTATCAAAAATCCAAAATTTTACGATCAAGACAAAGTTTATATCTTTCTCATAAATAATTTAAAGGCGATTTAAACTTGATATATAGACTTTTTTTTCAGAAAAACAAGAGAGAAAAAAAAATCCCATCACCGAATCTAACTATAGATAGGTTTTTGCAAGAGATTATTATCCAGTCCCCCTCTATCTGACACGTTTGAGTGCAATCCATCGGAAGTATTGAAAAAAAAAAAAAAGCATGCGGGTAGAGGTGATAATAAAAGCATGATTTTTAAAAGGAAAATATAATACTCACGTCGGCCTGCATCATGTTATAATGTTCTTCTTTCGCGCAAAGGCTTTCTTTAAGAACTGCGATATGCCGCTGATAATCTTGATGCTGTTCCTCCAGTGTTTTCATTTTCGCACTCATGGCTAAGATTTCTTGGTCCCTTCTTTGGATTTCAGCGCGAAAGTCATCCAGCTTTAAAATACATATAAAAATCGTTAGAGTCCGGTGCAATGAGGGACGATTATAATAAAATATCGATTTTCATGCAAAATCTACTTCTAGCATGTTTAAGTTTTAACGACGATTATTAAAAATGATTTATAAAACATGTAAACGATAGATCTACATGAAAAACATTTAACGGGAGAGGGTGAAAAAAAAAAAAAAGGTAACCGTGAAAATTTAAAACACCAAAAAAAAAAAGGTTTTTGGGTCGGATTCAAAAACAAAAAAAAAGGAAAAAAAAAATTCCTTTTGCTATCGAGGGCGCTGCAAAATAACTTTTAGAGACGCCAGAATGTCGCCTGAGTTTCTTATCAAAATCATCGAGTCAATAAGCAGCATCCCTACGATTTTATTATTTTTTCATAAAAAATTAAAAAAAAAAAATGTTAGTAGAATGAAGTAGAGTTAATTAACTCAACTAACGCCACGCTTAAGTTATCAAAGAAAAAAATTCTAAATAACTAATCCTATCAATCATTTACAAAAAGTTAACGCCTTTAGAAAAAAAAATATATGCGGCAAAAAATTAATTAATTAGCCTTAATTAAAAAAAAGAAAATTCAAAAAGCAATATAACAACAGCCAAAGCGCCGAGAAAGCCGGCTATCTTTAAAAAAAAAAGAGCGAATCGAATCAGCGTAGATAAAAAATGCAGGAAAGAAAAAAAAAAAAAAAAAAATTCGCCCAAAAATCAATTCAAAAAATATATTCCATTCCTTCTTCTAAAAAAAAATTCATTTTCTCAAGGCACTCACGGAATAATAAAAAAAATTAGACGAATACATTTAGAGATCGAAAAAATAACCGGTAAAATAAGCAACCAAAAGTGGCATTGTTTAACGGCAAACAAGCCCTTTGCAATGTAAACAAAATGTGGAAAAGAAACGAACTAGCTCCATGCTGTAGTAAATAATTACAGCAGCATCGACGGTAACACTATCTTCTGGTTAAATCCCGCACTACTGCTCTAGACGGGGGTCGCCATGTGGCTTTTCCTTTCGTGATCTCAGATCAATCTCGGCTTTTTACTCCTTTACACCACAGGGGGAAGGTTAATTGATTTTATATGAATTCTCTAAGATTCCTTTCCTTTTTTTTTTTTCGTCGACCCGAAATTCCACAAAAAGAAAAAAAACGGCATTTTTGAAAGTTAATTTTTTTTTTTTTTATTCGATCAAATTCGACGATTCGCAAAGGGAAGAATAACTTAATTTTCTTTTTTTTTTTTTTTTTAGGGATTATAAAAGTTTTACTTCGGGAAAATGTTTCAATTGTGTAGAGAAAGAATGTCATACAAAAGCTACAAACGGGAAATAACGGATGTAAAATTGAATTTACCGTTTTTTTTTTCTGTTGTGAAGTTTTTCACGTTTTCCGTGTTGTTTTTAAATGAGGGGGGGGGAGGGGGGGGGATTCGTAAGCCTAATCGATTTTGAAATGGGAATGAGATTCGCAAAACGAAAGTAGTATTAAACGTCAGGTGCATTTAAAATTAATTGAAAGAGATTCCAAAATAAATTTAAGGCAAAGTTGGATGTTTTATCATTTTCGTAAATTATTTTCATTTCGAATTCGAGAATTGATAGTCGTTTGAGGTAAAAATCGTTCATTTGAAATATTTATATGCGCTGTGTAACATTTTAAAAATTAACACTCTTTCTTTTAAATAATAATTCACAGAAAAAAAAGGTGACCGAAACATGATGGCTGTAAAGGAGTCATTTTTAACCGATTGTACCAGACATCAGACAATCATAAGACCTGAGCCTATAAAAATACCAGTGGCGTCGCTGGCCATAGAAAATTTGGGGGGGTGGGGGGGGGGGGGTGAGGGGCGAGAGGAGAAATCTTGCAGAAAAAGTTTGCTCGAAATGAGCTTTAACAGTTCTTTGCAAGTATCTGAATAAATTATTCGGGCAAAGGGGAAGGGGGGGGGGGGCAAATCCAAAATTGAAGGGACTACAGTTTCCTAAATCAAGGCCTAGAAACACCACTAATAAACACAAAGAAGGTTAAAATTTTCCAAAAACAAAACAGTAAGCGGATAATGTGGAAAAAAAATCTGATAAATATTCACACAAAAAAATAGTCTTGTAAAATCTGCTAAAAATAAGCCAATTTTGAACCCAGTGCTAATATCAAACTTAAATTAACACTTTTCTAGTCAATATCACTTTTATGCAGTAAATATTACTTTTTTCGAGCAAAAATGGCTATTTTTCGAGCCGAATCTTTTTTAGCTTGATTAAAAAGTTATTTTAACTTTTTGAAAGTAAAAAAGTCCGTAAGTTAAGTATGAAAAGAGTTTCACTTTTGAAAAAGCAGTGGGTTCAAAATTGACATTTTTTTGGGCTGATTTGACTAACATTTTTTTTTTGTGTTGGCTAGTATTTAACGGGGCAGTATTTTTTTAAGTTTTTGGGCAGTATCTGGGCAGTAAAAAAATCAAGTTTTGCAAATAAATTAAAGCATTCTGGCCAGTATAAATATATATCAGGGCAGTATTATTACCTGGCAGTGTGCAACAGTTAAATAAAAATAAGTAAAAAAATAAATTAATTTAAAAAAATAATCAAACAAGAAAAAAGAAATCAATGTACTTAGATCTTGGTTCTTCGGCAAATGCATTATCCTCTACAACATGCCCTGAATTATTTTTTCAATTTTCAAAAAAATGTTTAGGGGTCACTGAAAATTTTTAGGCGGCAAAATATTTTTTTTGGGCACAAAACATTCTTTTTTTAAAATTTTATTTTTAAAGATAAATAGCTGCTCATTTTAAATCAATCCAATTTTATCAAATAACCTTAATTGCTTATTTTTATTATTATACTGACAAAACCAATAGAATACTGCCACAAAACATTTTATACTGCCAAAATTTTACCGCCCCCGGAATACTGCCCTTGTAAAATAAATACTGCCGATTTAAATATTAGTCATAAATATTTCCGGGGGTCAGGAATAGAATCCCTTATAAAGTCATTAAGAAAATTTAAATTCTCACTGGTGTAAAGGTAAACTTTCAATTTTTGCCATTAAGACAACAAAGTGGTCCCACCGAATTCAGCTTTTCTAAATCACAAATAGATCGAACAGTTAATGTGGCCGCTCCCCTTTCAAAGAAGCACATCACAGCCGATGCATTCATCGTTAGTAATGAAATTTTAACTCATTAATTGTTATATCACACGATATTGTTTATGACCCAGTCTGATGATCCGAGTCATGGGCAATCGAATTTCAAAAAAATCCAAAAAGGAGGTTATTCACCAATATAGTTTACATGTTTAAAAAGAAAAACCTCTATACTAATTGAAAAAAAAAAGAACAAATTAAACAAATCATGGCTTTTAATTATTTCACCAACTATTCATTTCGCCTTGAATGTATGGTATCGTACTGTATCTTTGTACCTTTCTCTTGCTTATTAGTCTCATTTTTCCTTTTTTTTTTTATTCCTCCGATCCGATCGATATATATGCCAAACACCGAAAAAATGATAAACGTTAACAAAATCACTTATTAATCAACTTTGCTTGAAAATTAAACTGAACTTGAACCAGTCAAGACATTAAGTGTTGCTCAGCACAATTTAAAAGATTAAATCTGATGTTGACACTGGTCAACTCCGCTACAAACTAATCCCTATATTTTCATAATGCAATCATCCTTAAGACATTCCACTCATATCATTTTGTTATATTACGAAAAATTATTCACACTCGGTGATTCATCGCATCTTTCAAAAACAGAAGATTAAAAGAAACCAATCAAAACGTTGGAATCGAAGATAACGTCTTCGAGTCATGAGACATTGAGACCCCGAATTGAACAGCTTTAAGAAAGTATAGATACTTTACGATACCAAGGGTAGAATTTGAAATACTCTGCAAAAAGAACATAGACTTTTGCAGCTGAGTAGTCACACCAGGAGAAATACAGACCGTGAGTAGTAACAACTTGTTACAACAGAAAATTGAAAATGTTGATTTCTGGGTTGAATCAAGGAGCACGGTAGTGGCCCGAGTCAAGAACCAAACCCTCCCAGAAAAACTCACCTCTGCCAAGTCACAATACCGAGTATGACTTAGCTTATAATGAACTCTTCGCCTCGAATTGGACTTTTTTAGTCCTAATCTTGAGATGATCGAGATCATAGTCAATTTTCTCAACCACGAGTTTACCTGCGAACTTCAGATATTTAACTTTTTTTAAGGCGAATGTCCTTAAAAGTGCTGAGAATTTTCAGGGAATTTCGACGAGCTTCATTTCTTGATTTCTGAGAGATGCTTATTTCCAAAAAATAGGATAGTCGATCCAGCATTTTTGCTTTTCCCGGGGAAAAAACTTATTCTCAACATAAGGGAAGGGGTAAGAGAAAATTCGATTCCGACGTTTATAAGATACACTCTTTTGTATTATCATAGAGGAAGGGGATTGAAAATTGTACAAATTCTGTTTACTCAATTCGATAACCTTCAAACCAAAAAACGAAGCTTTTTTATTTTATTTTTATTTTCCAACAACCATTAGAATTTTATTGTTATGCTGGGATTCTCGATAATTGGATCAAAAAGAAAAACCGGGAAATGTTAAGTAAATGAATACACCAAATGCACCCGAAGAGTAAACCCGAGCCACCGACCAGACGGCTGGTCTTTTAAACTGCTTTTGAAATACGGCATTAAAAAAAAAAAAATAAAAAAAATAAATGGAAATAAGAACCAACTATGCTGACATTTTTTGAAATAAAGATCACGTATTAGACTTGGGTATGTTATTTTACCCTAATTCTTTTTATTCAAATCCAAAAAAGCATTTTCCTGCATTCGAACAAAAAGTTATTTCTTCTGAATAAATAAATGATAATCGTTACATTAGAATAACAGTAAATGAAAAGCCGCGCGGATATCACTGAATAACAATGACTACAGTTGGCGCTAACATACAGGAATGAAAAAAAAAAAAAAAAAAAAAAAAGCTACGAAAGTGAATTTCATTTTTCTCGTCAGGGTAAGGTCACCGCCGTATAAAGAGACTTTGAATAAATTCGTCGTTTTTTTTCTCCGGACTTCATGTGCCTTCTCTACTTGTTGCTACAATTCAAAACGTGGTATCAACTAAAAAAAAGAAACATGCAATACAAACAACAAAAGAAACCAAGCTAAATATATGTGCAATACTCATAGAAACGGAAACAAAAAAGAAATCCCATATGAAAAAAAGAGGGATGAAATAAAAAAAAAAAAAACGCACCATCGCCGAAAATTGAAAAAGTTTTCGTAAAAAAACAAGGACAGGCGGCAAAAAATTATAATAATATCAGAAAAAACCGAATAAAAAAAAAGTGCTGTTGTAACTTTCATTCACATAATAATAAAAAAAAAAGATAAAATAAACACATTTTTTTTAACGGTAATTATAAACGTATTTAGTTCTGCTCCCTGTTCTTTTTAAAATTTAAAACGAAATAATAAAAAAAAAAGCAACATTATACTCCAATACAAAATAATATTAAGTTTTATAAAAACACACTTATATGCAATAACTTTAATTCAAACCGGAAGTAAGATTTAATATTATATCCCGCAAAGTTTACGGTTTCAACAATAAAATGATTCCTCCATCCTACAAGTTTTCGAGCGTCAAAAATATATAAAGAAGAGAGGAAACTCCCGAACAGGATTTTCTCAGACTTCCAGAATCATATTATTATATCCTTTATAATCATTTCAAAAGGACAGAAAATATTTCTTTCCGGCAATAATCTTTTCAGATCCACCGAAATTTTTAGTATTTCAAACAGGGAAGTGGGGGAGGAGTAGCAGAGGAGGAAATAAGGACTTAAAAAGCAAAAATAATTTTTTTGTGGGGGCGAAGGAAAATGGAGGGGAGGGGGGTGAATAAAGAAATCAGTGATGGTTTCAATTTCTGGCTTAAAGTCCCATTTTAACCATCGAATGTTTCAGTCCTTAAGTCTTAGACTTCAAGGAACTATGCTATGAAATGATTTTTTTTTCTGGTGGAACTTTTGTACTATTTTTGTACAATTTAATATTAATTGAAATGGTTATAAGCGAGGAGTCATTCACTCTTAAATTACCATTTACTTTCGATTTATTTTTCAACTACCTTGAATAATTTTGGATTACCGTTTACACTTTTTCAGCAAGTAAATAATCGCACCGGTTTTGAGTTAATTTATGATTTTTAGAAATGAGATGTCATATGATGGCTTACTAGTCAGTCACGCAACTTCCCACCTCTTAGTAGAACTCTACCAAGCCCTTCCAGAAAAGCAGCATCTTTTAATTTCAAAACCGACTATATTTTTTCAAGCACTAGCAACTGTAGTTTACATCTTCTGCTTGTTATTTTTGGAGTAAAGCGTAAAGCTTTCAATAAACACCTTCCGCGCACGGTTTCCTTCAATAAGCACAAGCAGAAGATGCGATTGAATATTTTCAGAGCTGTATAGCCAGGTCTAAATTAAAACGTGCGTTTTCTGAATGGACTTATAGCTCTACTCTGAGATACAGCCTTTTCCCTCGGAAATGGCCTCTTAAACTTAAAACTCACAAATCCTAAAATATTAAGGTGACGCTGGAGTGATTCATTTTTTTGAACACCCTATACTTCGAAAATCGCTATTATTAACGTTTTAGAGCCAGATATCAAAATTCTGCTTCCGAGCAACAATTCTTATCAATCTTATGCACCTTCATGAAAAATTCCATACCCGACCATACGGTACTTTTTTGCATGGCCATATAGTCCGGAAACTTCCCATGCCGTTCATGTCCCGCTTAACTACGCACATTTTAGTTCTAAAACGGGCCGTTAATGGCGCTGCGATCTTCAGAGACGCAACATGTCTAACCGTTTAAGTTGGGACCATGGCCATATAGACGTCCATACGGCTGTGTACCGCCATCGTCGGCATCAAGTCTCAACGACCAATCAAAACGCGTCTCTCTTACAAGTAGCGCTTACGGTGGTAGAAAGGAACAACTAATTTTTGCTTAGTTAAGCGGAACAAGATCTCCCATGTATAAGGGATAGGGGTTTATACGGCCGTGCTTTTTTTGGGAAACCATAATCTACTATAAATTCTTGGGAATTTATCCTGGACCAAAAAAGTACTGTCTGGTAAGGTATGGAATTTTTCATGAAGGTGCATAAGACTGATGGGAATTGTTGCTCGGATGCGGAATTTTGATATCTGACTCCAAAAGGATAATATCAGCATATTTTGAAGTATAGGGTGTTCAAAAAAATGAATCACTTCAGCGTCACCTTAAGGTTAATAATTTGGGCTTAGGGTGGGTTAAAACTGACGCGCTGGAATTTGAAAACCCTGATAGCGGAATGGGTGCCTTTTGGCATCACTATTAACTCCAATTCGAATTTTTTTAAAGATCATCTTCCGGACGTCACCTTGACGTTTTTGAAAAGCCCATATAAGCAAAAATAATCTTTTCTTACTGAAAAAAGTATATGTCCTATCGGTGCGTAGATTACGAATGTGAAGTGCGACATTAATTTTGTGAACGGTTTATAAGCTAGAGAGAAAAAAGTACAAAGAATTTCAGTGCTTAAAAAAATGCCTAAAGCTCAAAAGCTGTACACTTTAAGTAATTTCGGACTTCATATTCGTGTTTAACGGAAAATTTCCGATAGGAAGCGATAATTTTTTCAACAAATAAAAAAATATTTATTTTTTGCCGTTACATGGGCTCAAGATGGCCCTCAAGATAACCTTAAAAAAATCTGAGAAAAATTAGGGATAAAAGTGTTCTCAAAAAGCACCCAATCCACTATCAGGAGTTTTCTGATTCCGAACAAAATGCTGAAATAAGAGATTTCTCAGTCGATATTTTTTTACAAGCTAAACAATTTTTCATGAATCGTCCGATCTTCCCGAACTGCCCGATTGCATCGAGAATCGGACCTGTCGGTGCTCTCAATAACGCTATAAACTCATCAGCGCTGAGTGTTTCATCCACTTTGAATTGACTTAAATTAGTACGAAAGACAGAAAATGCAAAGCGGTAATATGAGCTCAGTAAAACCATCTCAAATTGTACAGCACAACTATACAAGTAACGTACTTCAAACTCTGGTTTTCCAAGAGAATTACAATCGCAAAGTTGAATTTGTCGAAAATTGGACTTTCCGCACAGTGAGTTTTCGATTTAACATTCTTCGACACGATTTCTCACTTTAATTGATTTTGACAATGTCGACGTATCACATATAAAGTTTGTTGGTACGTAAACTTTTGGCGAAGACGCGGGATTCGTTCCAGAAAAACATGGCAGGTCACGGATGGCTAATTTCCTTTGGCAAGACGACGTATATATCTTATTTAACATTGCTTAACATAGAAAAACCCACGACTGGAGTTACTGTAACTCAAAAGGAAAATCAAATTATAACTTATCCATAAATGCGGGGATTTTCTTCCCTTTTTTTCCTATTTTCTTTTTTTTAAGTCGATTTAAAAAAAAAAAAAGAAGAAGAAGCTAACTATTTAAAAGCTTTCAAGAAGTTTGAAAACACAATTGCGAGAAATAAAAATCCAGAAGTACAAAAAGGAAAGACGAGAAGAAAGAAAAAAAAAAGCTGCAAATCGGATCGGTTGAGGATAAAAATTTTCTTTCCGCACCCTTTTACAGTTCCTGATATGATGCGCATGGTGAAAACGAAAGTTGAAGTAAAAGAAAAAAAAATCTTTCTCGTCAGACTCAAGATTTTTAAATCATCATAATCGATTTTTCAAATGCGAATTTAATTGCAAAAGGGAAAAAACGTTTTCCCCTATAAAAAAAAAAAAGAAAGAAAAAAATTACATAAAGGATAGTTGAAAATGTTTTCTTTCCTGTTTCCGGCAAAGGAAACATAACGACCCAAAAAGCCTCCGTGTGAACTGATCAAGACGAGATAAAGGAGACCATCAACATTCTCCGAGAAAATGATATTATCTCGCTGCAAATTCGATATTTTGTAAAGGAGACTTGAAATTCGAACTGAGATATTGTTGGTGGACTATGATTATGGACGGGAAGAAGAGACGTGAGGGAACGGAACAAACATTCGTTGGGAAGAGAAGATGGCATTTATAAGAATAGCCTTTCAGAGAAAATCCATGTTTTCTCCAATTTTCTTTATTTTGTTTCGTCTTTTTTTTTTTTCCAATATCCTTGAAACAACAATTTAACAAAAACAGATCGGGCGAACCAAAAATAAATATAGAAGTGGATAATTTAAAACCTTCATTTTTTTTGGGCCCTAACAACGAGTTCTAGCTATCGCTCAGACCCGTAGTCAGCACAAGAAAAGAATGTTTATGCTTACTTTTTGAACAAGCATTTTCATATTGCTCCTTTTCAAAGCGCCATGACGAGACGAAAATATAAGGACAAAAACATTTCTGCAGGATGGGGAAGGCCTAAGTCTCTTTATCGTAATTGACTTGATCGTTAACTTGATTAACTTGATCCCATACAGAAGTGCTTGTACACGCAGTTTATATATTAAAATAGGTAAAGGTAATTTAACTTTTTTACAACCTTATTCCAATAACTTAAGGTCCCCGTTAGGAAACACGGAGCTAATTCTTATTTATACTTAACGTACGCAGGCTTCTTGTTGCATAACGGCGGATCTAAATAATCTGGCTGAAGTCTATACAATAGACTACAGTCATACAGGGCTTAGGGTGGTGCTTAAAAAGTCAACTTTTGATTTTCGGTCGTGCCATCCTCTAATTTTGTTCCAATATATAACAGATTTAACGAATTAAAATTTCAGTTCGATGGGTCATGTTTAAGGAGTCGCTAAAGTACCACCCTTTTTTCGCCATATAATTTACATTGGGTCAAGAACCACTAAACAAGATTACGCTTTTCCCGTTTTCCAAAATAAACCAGATAAGAACATTATATTCTAAATATCTTGACCCGCTGAATTCAGATCTGCCTGCAAAAAAAAGTTTTACAGCCTACTGAGATCAAGTCAGTATGTACTGTTTTCGACTTATTTAGTGTCTAAAACGTAGCTAAACAGCAGTTTTAACCCTAATTGGCCATTAAACAGGTCGAAATAGGTAGAAAACCCTTATACCCCTAAAAAATCACTAAAAATCTACAGATGGGAGTCAAAATAGCTGAATTCTGAAGCTGGTAGAGACATACAAAAGCACCAAACGAAACGCAACGGAAAGAACGAACACAAACAGAGATTAAAAAAAAAAAAAATTAAAGATGAGCAGTCAAAAATTCAAAAAGAAAGTGAAAAAATAAATTTTTAAAAAAAAAGAATACCCCTTCAACAAAAAGAACTAAAAAGCAAAAAATAATTTTTTTTTTTTTAATTTTTAAAAAAGAACTGAAAGGCAGAAAACGAGATCAATTTTCACTATATAGGTAAGAGTTTGATTTCCCGAAAAAATGAACCATGACCTTCAGATTTGAAAAATTTTCACTACACGCAATAAATAGGCCAATAAAAATGCATTCAAAGGACAAAAGAAGCGCAGAAAAAATTTTTGTTGAAGGAGCAAGTTTTAAAAAAAAAGGGGACTTGCTCCTTCAACAAAAATTTTTTCTGCGCTTCTTTTGTCCTTTGAATGCATTTTTATTGGCCTATTTATTGCGTGTAGTGAAAATTTTTCAAATCTGAAGGTCATGGTTCATTTTTTCGGGAAATCAAACTCTTACCTATATAGTGAAAATTGATCTCGTTTTCTGCCTTTCAGTTCTTTTTTAAAAATTAAAAAAAAAAAATTATTTTTTGCTTTTTAGTTCTTTTGTTGAAGGGGTATTCTTTTTTTTAAAAATTTATTTATTTAACGCATTTCAGTTTTTTAAATTACATTAATTTTTGAAGTTTTTTTTTTTTTTTTTTTTTTTTTTGACGATTTATTTTGCGCATTTTAGTTAATTGCAAATTTTTTTATTTTCATTCTGATTCTGACTAATTAATTTTTTTCTAACTCGATTTATTCCGAGTCCTAATCCAATTGAGAATTTTTGCTCTGTTTGTCGTTCTTATTCCAATTTTTCTTTTTTTATTAAATAAAAAAGTTGATCCCAATTCCGATTCCTATTTGCAAAATTTATTTCAAGATTCCAATTTTTAGCTGTTCACGAAATATACTCAGATTCTTATTCACAAATTTAAGCTTACTGCAAGATTTCGATTAAAATAATAAATTTTCAATTACTCAAGAAATCGATCTCCATTCTTATTTATCAAATTTATTCAAGATCAGGCGTCCGAATCCGATGCCGATGCCGATTCCATATTATTTATTTAACTCCCGATTTCGATTCCGGCACCTACACCCGATGCTGATGCCGACGCCACCAGGCATCGATCATATCCGATGCCGTCTCTGATCCAGATTTTAGTGGGGAAAAAAAAAAAAAGTCATACAGCCATTCTAGATTGTTTTTAAAATCAGGGGTCCGATTCAGAAGCCGGTGTCAATGCCGATGCCGGCATCGGATTTTTTTAATTATCCCAAATCGGCATCGGCATTGGCATCGACCCGAGATATTTAGGCGCGGCCGCGGCTGACATCAGCATCGGCACCGGCATCTGATTCGGACCCCTGATTTCAAAAATCGTCTAGGCTCCACGACTTTTTTTTTTTTTCACTAAAATCGGAATCAGAGGCGGCATCGGATATGATCGGAATCGGAATCGGGAGTTAAATAAATAATATGGAATCGGCATTGGCATCCACCCGAGATTTCAGCCGGCTGCGACCGGCACCGGCATCGGATTCGGACCCCTGTTTAATTTCCCGCTGGATTTGTAATGCAACACCCATTAATTAATTCTTTTTAATTTTTAATTTCTTTTAAAAAAATTATTTAAGAATGCTTAGGCCTACTCCGCAAAAACTAATAATTTCAACAAAAAAAAAATCAGCTGTTCACAAGTTACATTTCTTGCATTTTTTATTTTTATAATTTAATTTAAATGATAATAATGTTATTTCGTATTAACCGCCAGCCTTCTAACATTCTATTGTTGAATGAAAATTATAAAATGACTGAACGCTTATGCGATGGTCAATGGGCTTCGCCGTCATCTTATGTGGCTCACTTCAAGGTTCCGATTACTATCACAGAAATATTCGAGATATGAGTACTACCCTGTGAACCACCTTAACTTTGACACCCCCTTATTCCTGTTGATATTGTCAGATTTTAATTTTGAAAATTTTAAACATTACGTTGGACCTTCCTCTGTCGGATAAGCCCAAAAAAAGAATAGGTCATCACTGAAAAAAAAAAGTTTCTCGCTAGCAAACGAAACCCTTCCGTTCTTCTCTTTGTTTTTCTTCCCCCATAAGTTAAAGCTACGTGTTTAGTACATTTTTAGTGTTTTCGGATTTCTCGGTTTACTCAAAAACTGTTTCGAATTTCGAAAAAATAATTACAACAGGGCCTCCGGGAAAATATGTAGAATCAACTGTGAAATTTTCAGATTTCTACATATTTCCGTTTCAAAGTTACAAGGGAATTCCAAAATCATGCCACACGGCAGCCAGTCAGCCAGCCGTATAGACCATTAACCAGACGAAGCGATAAACATAACGCCCTTCAAATTGGTTGAAGGGGTAATAACTTTATAAACGAACTGACCCAAAAACTGAATTCATTCGCAACCAAAAACCAGCAAAAACAAAGTAATTCTTATCATCAAAAGTTTTGTTTAAAAATGTAATTACTTAATATTGACCAATTAACCTGCAATTCCCTACGTCAGACGCAAAGAGCCTTACAGATGACTCATCGCCATAAGAAATACAAAGGCGATGAGTCATCGATAAGACACTTGACCTTTGACGCACGGAACTAATATTGTTTGATGGACTATTAATAAGTCCGGCTTATTTATTTATTGTTTTTACACCAGGAAGCTTACAGGCATACAGGCCTGTCAGCTCGAGAGCCTATGAAGGGCTCAAGTTTTCTAAGGAGAAGGGGGGAGGGTCTAAATATTTAACAGAAAGATAGAAAAAATGTATATGAGTAAAAAAAAAAATGATGGGAAGGCAAACACTTTCTCCGAAGGAGCCCCTTCTGTCGTGTTCCTGGGCACAGGGCTTTATATATTTGGAGGTCAAATCAATTAAGATTTTTAAAAATTTTTAATTAGGACCGTTTTGCAGCATTTTGCATTTCATTAAGGCGCTTCTATTGGCTACACAAAACCGGCCAGTTCACCGTCCGGTTTTAAAAAAAAAAAATTTTTTTTAATTTTTATTTTTAAAAGTTACCAAATTGTTCCTAATTATTAGAAGAAGTCGAATATACATGTCAAATATGTCGGTAAGCTTAAATTACGTCAATATTCGCAAAATGAACCGATTGTTTATGTTTTTTTACATCGGCCATTTTGTTTTTTATGTAAACAACATTAAATTTTGCGAATATTGACGTAATTTAAGCTTACCGACATTTTTAACATGTATATTCGACTTCTTCTAATAATACTGTAAGGAACAATTTGGTATAATTTTCGCCCCATTTAATGCAATATTAACGTTTAAAAACATTAATTAAAAAAACTTTTATTTCTTAAAAACCGGACGGTGAACCGGCCGGTTTTGTCTAGCCAACGAAGTGCCTAGTTTTCTCAGAAACGTTTTCTGGAAGTTCGATGCATTTTGAGTTCAATTATACTTAGTGAAATAAAATCTTTCGAACGAACCTGTCATATACTGTACCTAGCAAAGTTGGCACGTGCCTAGAAAAAAAAAGGCTCGAGTAACAAAAAGTCTAAAAAAAAAAAAAAATTCTTCAGCGACACGACTTTTTTCGAGAAAGTCTTCTCTGCGAAAATATGTCACTGAAAAAAAGATTTTTTTTTTTTTTACGTAAGATTCTTGAAGGAGAAAAAGGCCGAAAAGGCAAGAAAAAGTTTCTAAAAACGGTGTCTCAAAGTCCTAATTGATCCATATAGCAAAAGCACGTTTACACACAGTAAAAAATTTTATGTCAAAATCAACATAAATCAACATAAGCAGGTCCACATAATTTTTATGTTGTTTTTGTTTTATGTTTGCCTTATGGGAGAAACAACATAAAAAATTTATGTGGACCTCTTAGAACATATTTACATAGTATTTTTTACTGTGCACGCTCAATCATATGCCTTCAAATTTCTGCACCTATTTCTTCTGTAGAGTCTCTTCTTAGTTAAGTGATCTACATTTCTATTGATCGAAAATCTGACCGAACTACAATTCGCTGGGCCAGTATTGCAAGGTTGTATCTGCACTGTTCAGGTCGACACTAGTTTCCCGTGCGTTATACATACTGTAAGGAACTAGTGTCAAGCTGAACACTGCAGATACAACATTGTAATACTGGACCAGCGAATTTGACTCAACACTTAGTTTTAGATGGTCTTTACGACTAGATCTGCATAATGAAACAAATTTTGTGTTCAATTTACTCTAACGTCTCAAAATCAATTACTTTATAATCCTTCGTTTTATAAACTCAAAGTTCTCGTACATTTAAACATATGCATGGCCTTCTCAATTTTAAAATTCATCAAGTTAGCAAAAGGAAAAACAAAAAAATCAAACGAAAAAAAAAAGGATGAAACATTGACTAGAAGACAGAATTTCCAAACATCTTCGGAAATATATCCATTGTTTTTATGAAACTTACTTGTTTCTTAAAAAAATATTCGTTTTTTGAACCAAATTCGAAGTCAAGGAGAGGAGAAGAAATTCGGAAGTTATCCCGAAATCCTGAGGAAGTGCTGATATCCCGAATCCTTTCTAGCTCCTGCTCTAGGAGCTGGACCTCTTTTTCTAGATTAGAAATCCTAGCGTCTTTCGTCTCCAAAATGGCGGTCAACGTGCTATTCGAAGGGCCGGTTGTATTTTGGTTACGTAAGGCGTTTTCTAATTGAATTTGAAGGGCTCTAAGTGTTTCATTGGTAGCTTTTAACTCCTAATTTACGACGAGCAATAAAAAAAAAAGAAGAAAACAAAAACAAAAAAAAATATTTATATTACATTTATATTTAAGACTACGGGGAGTAGGAAAATGTGCTTTTGGGTTTAATTTATTTTTTTTCTACTTTTTTTTTAAAGAGAAGGAAAAAGCTATTTTAAAAAAAATGTATGGAGATGTAACTTAAAACAAAAAGGCACTTTAAACATTTACTTTTCGTCTTAAAAAAATCAACTTTTCGAAAAAAAGGGCCTTTTTGGCTTTTTTTTCTTAAATTAATCTACGTTAAAAAAAAAAGGGCAAGAAAAAAAAGGCAAAAGCTCTTAGTGAGGAAATAAGATCTTTTTTCTTTTCTAAATTTTCGCGTTACTTTCGAAAAAGGAAAACAAAAAATTTAAAATGAATCGAGATAATTAGGTAAACTAAATTTAGTACAGATTTTGATTAAAAACGAAAATATAACTAGACGAAAACAAAATTGGTAAAAGAAATCAGGTATGACAGAAATGATACAAGAAGGAAAAAAATAAAATAAAAAATATATAAAAAGAAGTTAACTAAAACTTTAAAAAAAAAAAATTGGAAATTGACGTTCTTTTTTAGCTTTTTCAACTTCATGAAAAGTTACTTATAGTTTTTCAAGTCGAATATTTAAAACTTTTGGCGGCGAAGATTACTGTTACGTGCCAAAATTAAAAAATAATGTAAAAGTTGAAAAAGCTAAAGGAAAAAAAAAGGCTACGATCTATGCGTCTCATGGTATCCAGATCAGGAACCAATATTAATACTACAAACACGGGAAACATAATGCAGCAACACAGGATCAAATTTAATTTTTTTTTTAATATAGAAACGAAAAATCATATAGTCTGCAAAAAGAAATAAAAATAGCGTGACTATACGGATTTTTATACTTAAAAAAAAAGAATAAAAAGAAACAAAGAGATAGAAATGAATTATTTCGTAAAAATACACCGTCAAATATCGTTCTGCATATCGGAAAAAAAGAGAACAAGGTCTATCTGTTTTTGGAAAAAAGATCAATATAAAATTCAAAATCCCTGGTTTTTGTCGCAATAATCTGTAGTAAATTATTTCGTAAAATAAGTTGCTGATTATTTTGTTAATTTTTTGTGTAGATGTTTGCAAAAAACTAAATCAAACGGAAATAACCCTGATTTTTTTTTGTGAAAATTAAAACCCGGTTTTATGGTTTAGTGTCGTTTTCACAATCGAACGGTATTTATAACTTCTTAGATTCAACCAGGAATCACGTGCCACTTTTCCGGAAAGAAAAACCAGCGAAAGTAGCGATCATCAATAATGTACGTGATATTCATTGATCTGTTTTTTCCCCACTTTTTTTTTCTAGCTGTTTTCTTTCGGTTTTTTTCCTGTATCAAAATAAAATCTTGAGAAATTTTAGTTAAAAAATGGGAAAATCATTTTTTAAAAAATATCGGCCATGACAATCTTTTTTCTTTTTCTTTTTTTTTTTTTTTTTTTTTTTTTTTTTGCCAGAATGTCAGATTTTTCTAAATATACTCATACTGCCAACAATCTCGATCTTGCATAGATTTTTCTAAGCTTTTGTTTCATGGTAAAAAATTTTATAAAAAAATAACATAATTCACTAGAGAAAAAAAAAAGTCTGCATAGAGTTTATGTAATTCTATGTAGACCTTTCCTGGTGGAAGTATAAAATTGGATCTAGTTTGGATCAGTTTTGATAAAACTGGCTGACATGGAACTCCTATCAAGATTGGACTTATGGCCGATTTTCTGGCGTCCAATATTGTACAGAATTGGAAATTTTACTAAGTTGGATCAAGACAGATTTGTCCCGATGTTGTTCTTCCTATAAAAATTTCCTCCACGGTTTTTTCACATAAAATTTTTAACCCTGTTGGCTAAACCCAGTTCACTAATAATTCGCTGGGCCAGTACTACAAGGTTGTATCTGCAGTGTTCAGCTTGACACTAGTTCCCTATGTTTAACCCACGGGAAACTAGTGTCAACCTGAACAGTGCAGATACAACCTTGTAATACTGGCCCAGCGAATTATAGAAGTTAACTCATTATTATATCTTAACTTCAAAACTATTGAAGTACTGATATTTAAATAATGTTTCGTAACTTCAAAGACGTATACAATGTCCTGGTTTGGATTCAGCCATTGAATTCCCGGGACAAATCCTATCAAAAAATCCACCGGGATCCCGGGATTACAACCCTATTTAAAGGTGAAAAAATTAACTGTGTTCGAAATCCCACAACTGAGGATTCTTAAATCGCTTCTTTTTTTTCTTTTTTCTTTTTCTGATTATACCGCGACACATCTAATAAAAATTTTTATCAGATCGCTTAGGTGTAATACAAGTAATAAAGAACAGTTTGATAAAGAGAAAAAAAAATGAGATTAAATCCTGAGAAGTGTAAAGTTTTTTTTTGTAACAACTTACTTTTCGGTGGCTATAAAAGTCCTACTAGTAAATATCGTTCGATTGTGAAAAAAGGAAAATTCTAAATTTTTGTCTAAACAATACTACCTCAAAAAGAAAAAAAAAAGCAATAGTAACAAAATCAAAATATAAATAAAAAAAACATTAATAAAAAAATAAATAATATTTTTAAAAAAATCACTTCTTCTACACAAAAAAGGACAGATTTAGAAGAAAAGGAATACTAATAAAAAAAATTCCACAAAAAACAAAATAATACTGGGCTACAGAAAAATACAATTTGGTCCTGGTAATTGTAAAAGTGTAATGTGTTGGGTTGTTAGGTGTTATTCTGTATCGTCGAAATTGGATTTCCAGGAAAAAAAATTTTGTTTTAAAAAACCTTTTAATTGCTTTTAAATGTTATAGATTTTTAAAAGCTCAAAGTCTTAAACTTTTTTTTTCTCAAAATTTTTCGTTTAAAATAAAATTTCAAAAACGAAAAAAAGTACCTAAAAAATATGTAGATAATATTTACTTTGAACATTTCATAAAAATAATTAAGTCATCTGTCGGAATCGATCAATGCGACCAGTTGCTGAATTTTTTCCCCACTAAAACCGACAATAAACAAAGCAAATAAGAATAAGAGAGAGAAGAAAGAGAGAAAAAAAAATTAAAGAAAGAAAAATTACACAGAAAAGAAAAGACAAAAAAAAAAAAAAAAAAAAAGAGAGAAGAGTGTTGCAATATTCGCGTTTTTTTTTTATTTTATTTTTTTTTTTTTTTAGAAAACTACTCACTCGCTTGGTTTTATTGAGTTCCTGGTCTCGATTCCGGACGATTGTTTCGAAATGGCGAATGATATTGTCAGTCTCGGCAATCTTGGCCTGCAAGGACTCTAAATCACTCTCCTCAAGCTTATTTCCACCTAAGAACATTCAAGCAACACACAAGGGTCAGGATGAATGGGTCCTTGCATTCGGTTATGTATTGCTTATCGGATGCTTTTTTATTTTTTTTATTCGTGATTTTTCGGGTTGTTTCACGTATTTTTTTTCCTTTCTTCTTCAGCTAGTTCAGACACGAGGTAACAAAAAAATAATAAATTAAAGAAACAAAAAAATCTGAACCGAAAATCAATCAAGTAAAAAATCAATCAAAATTTTTTTTTTAAATCCACTATGCGGGTAATTAGTCATAAAAATAGAAATGAAACAAATAAAAATGACATTTGTTTGCGAAAGGGGGAAGAGAGGGTTTGAATTTTGTATATAAAAGAAACATTCAGTAGCAGAGTATGGTGCGTAGGATAAAACGCATGACCCAGTTTCTGCCGTATCGATCATAACCGACGTTGCTACGTGCGGAAATCAGGAGGGAAAAAAAAATAGAAGAGGAGGGTTTTACATAGGAAAAGACCCCAAAATTTTCCAGTCCGGGAAAAGGATTTTCTTACATTCCTTGTCATGCGATATAAGGCTTTTGAAAGAATTTTAACGCTATAAGCAGTCTTCCAAAAAGGGGGTAATTTATTATAATCATTAAATGTAATTAAGATGTGTGGATTTGAATATTTACTCTTGATGTAATCAAAACGTAACGCTTTAAAGGGAGACGATTTATTAACTTTGTTATTAAAGGTTCTAAATGAGAGGATGTTCTCTTTACACGGTCTTTTTTTTTCGAAACCGTTACGATTTGATTTTATTGAAGCTCAAATAAGAGAAGTGCTTCAGGTTTTAATTTGGATTAATAACCCGAGGATACGAAATGGGAAATAGGAGTGGAAATTCATCAGTTGCTTTATTTCTTGCCTATTTTCCGTTCCTACGTTTTTCGTTGCCAGATAGCAAACAGTAAGATGACATCGGAAAGATGTTTCCTTACGTCCTACACAAAGTCAACTTAACTTGATCATACTCTTAAGCAGGACTGCGGTGCCGTTTAGATTTTAAACGGAATCGAAATCGCTGTTGGAATAGATCGGTTCAAAAGTTATATATTGACATAATCTGTCTTGTCACTCATCTTTTACAACTAATTACTATTTATTCATGTTGATGCCTTATATGACATTACTACGGGCCTGGAAAAACTCTCTTACAAACTTAAGTAATCTAGCTACTCCTTCCTTAGAACTTGGGGACACTAACGACTTATTCACTCCCAGCTCCTGCCTTAACCCTACTGAGGCTGGACAGTCATATACAATATGCTGAAATGACTCCACTTCCCTGCATATTGGGCATATTCTTACATTATCTACTTTCGGGGACTGCCACATAGGTTCAAAAGTTAAATGGAATCGGAATCGCAATCAGAATTGGCCCGAAAAATATTGAAGAATCTTGGGAATCGGCATCGGCATCGGGATCGGAAACGGAACCGCAGCCCTGCTCTTAAGACCATTTTTTTAGAAACAGTTCCATCACGAATGCCCTTCCATTACCTTCATCCCACTAGGACTAAAAAGAATCTTCATTGCAAATTCTTAAGGTGATATTATGTATATTATTTAGCAGCCTGCTACAGTCATTTTTTACAATGAATTTTCATCAATGTCCATCAATATTAGGGCATTTCTCAACATACAGAAGGGATGGGGAAGTCCGGAAGATATCCCAAAGATTCAGGACAAGTGTTATAGAGGATATTCACAAATAAAAAATGTATGTACTCTAGAATGTTCAAAGGCTTATCCAACATGTTTCCCATGAAAGTTGGACAACAATATATCTTAAGGACCTACTCTAGGACGTCCATATGTATTTCTTTCTAGCTCCTCCAATTGAGCATGGACTGCCTTTAATTTTGTGCATTGAAGACAGTTTTTTACTTGTCTTTTTCGTGATCTGTCTTCTTCCCCTTCGGGGGTTTAGCCTTATAACGTCCAGCTGGCAATTGCAGGCTGGCGATGCCTGGTTTACATACAAAGTTGAACTACATTCTTTCTCGAATATAGTCGTCTGATGCAAGTGTTAAGCATCATAGACGAAATCAGCCGAAATCACTTGTCCTGATAAGCAGACTTGATCTCCGAACCTTTTGCTTGTGAGGCGAGCACGTTACCGTTCAACCATGAGACTTTACCTGGATATCATTACCTGGATATATTTTGCTATCTGGTGGAGATTTGTCAAATCCTGCTCAAGCGGAAATACCGCTAAAACGTCCAATCATGAGATTGCTACCAGAACTATAACCCTTTCGTTCGGCTGTTGAGTCACAATGCCCTAACAACCTTTTCCTTCAAACGAAAAAAAAAGGAGCAAATCTTCAATCGAAATTCCCTAGTCACTATTTTTTCTGGAAGATGTCTTTAAGAAAGATAGGAAATACGAGAAAAGAGGACTTTTGTTTATTTTAGTCTTTTGAGTAGTGAACTTTGCTCTCTAAAAACATCTCTAAGATCAACATAACCATTTAAAACCTCTTCGATGGCAACGCTCGAACATCCTTTAGTTTTTTTTTCTTAACAAAAAAAAAAAAAAAAAAAAAAAAAAAAAAAAACAAACTAAATCGGAAAAAAAATTGTATACGGGAAACCGTGTTTTTCCTGTAATTAGCGATCGCATTGTGCATTTTGAAACACTTCCCCTGAAGCTTCCCTTACAGAAAAAAAAAAAACTGGAAATGAGCTCTATTTTAAACATCGAAGAAATCGATAAGCGATTTTGTGTTGGCCCCAACCGAGTTTGAAATGCGATTTATATCTGAACATGAATGTTTATTTTCAATATTTCCCCCAAAAAGATTTTGATACGTTTTAGGAATTTTCCGGTTAAGAGAGCTTCAATAGCGTTTAGATCTAGGGTTTCTGGTTATTATACGAAAAATATACCCTTATGCAGTTATAATAAATACGGAAAAGATTTTTTTTGCCGAAAAGCTATTTTTATTTTTTTCACTCCGTTTCGCCTGATTTATCTGATATTTTTTTTTTTTTTCAACGTGATTTTCAGATACACTAGGCTACCATAAAAGGTCAAGTCAGTTCAATGAAACCGAGTTGGACTAGTTCAGAGTGTTTGTATACTGAAAATGATAAATGATAATAAAGGAATTTTGAAGGTATATTTTTAAAAAATTAAAGACCTAACTCCGTGCGGCAGAGGTGAACTAACGTATCTCCATCGTGAATATAATTGGAGATAGTGTGTTTCGACTGTTTGTGAAAATTATGGTGACTAAAAGTTTACACGCTCATGTTGGTGTAAACTTGTGGTCACATGACACTTTCACGAAATGTCGAAACAGACTATCTCCAATTATATTTGCGATGGAGGTACGTTAGTTCACCTCCGACACACGGAATTAAACAATCATTTTTCTTTTTTTCCCGAAGGAACATAACCTAGAAAAAATCGTATGTCAATTTAGGACGTCAGAGAAGTTATGTTAAAATGTAAAGGGTCAGTTAAAAGGAAAAATTTGATTGGAAGATTTCACTCAATACCACGTCAATGCTAAAGTTAAAAATTAATATTTTTGATTCAAACAGCTACATAAATTGTTTTTGGTAATTTTACTTCGAAATAAAGGAGAATAGATGATTTAAAGGAAATACAGGACAGATGGCACCATCTAAGAAAATGTATATATTACTGGGGATTACAAAATAATCGGTTTTTTATTCAGCCGAATAAGATGGTTTAGAAAGAAAATCCGTCGGTCAAATCATATTTTTGGACATTACATGATTAAATAAAAATTCTCTTACGACTCTACAGACTCTGCATAAAATTTCTTGCATTTCTGTTTATAATTATTCAGCATAAAATGCATGCAAATATTTTTTTTTCCTTTTTTTTGCAGTGGATTGGCGACTAGAAAAAAATCTGCATAACTGATCATAAGTACTTAATTTGCTGAACGTACTATCCAACGTACAATCATCTAAGGACAAAGCTGCTCAGAATCATATTAAACCCGTCAAATGGAGAGTCACAAATTATACGGAACATTTTATTTAAAACTAGAAAGATTAAAAGATGCCTGCCGCGATTGTGTAGCTGCATAAATGTAGACATATAAATGTTGCCTTTTAGCTTTATATGTAACTTACAGTCTTTCAAAACCAGCAAAAGCATTCTACTTACTAAATTCAGGAGCTGTGCTTAAGATTACGGCGGAAGATCAGGGCCGACTATTTACAATACTTAACAAATTTCTTTTTGCTTTGATTAAAGCACCGAGACTTAGTACAATTTTCTGAAAAACTCAAGGCCAAAATTTTGGAATATGAAATTAATTTTGTCTAACACTTGCATTTGAAAAACAAAATACCTACAAATCCGTGCGTCTGAGGTGAACTAACGTATCTCCATCGTAAATATGATTGGAGACAATCTGTTTCGACATTTTGTGAAAGTGTCATGTGACCACAAGTTTACACCAACATGAGCGTGTAAACTTGTAGTCACATGATTTTCACAAACACTCGAAACACACTATCTCCAATTATATTTACGATGGAGATAAGTTAGTTCACCTCCGACGCACGGAAATGATTAACGATGTCTCCATTAGAGTAACCGATTGTAATGTAATTGGTTTTAGCACCGGAAGTGCAAGCAAATCATTATTCTGAGCTTTCGGAGGAACAAATAACATCACAGGTGGATGCCTATGATAAGGTGTCTTCCAATTCTGTACTAAGCAGGTCAACTGAGCTATGTCCATCTCAATCTTGCATGAAGATATACTCTTTTGAACCGTTGCAGCTCAAAACCGGTTCAGGCAGCGGTTCAAAAGAGTATATCTCCATGCACGATTGTGATGATATAGCTCAGTTGCCCTACCTAGTACAGAATTATGACGTCATTTGCTTCCTCCGAAAGCTCAGAATAAAGATTTGCCTGCACTTCCGGTTCTGTAATCGATTGCACGATGTAATTAATTACTCTTATGGAGACACAGCATAAATTTCTGACCGATATTAAGATTTAAATAATGTGCCAAATACAACCCTGCACTGGGTACGTTAGCAAGTAAATTTTTTTAAGCTGTCGGATTTATTGGGTTTTTATCAAGTTTAATAAGACCTAGCGTATTAATTATCATTGTTAAGCCTTGGTAGATAAATATAGTTCGGACGGGTTCATTTTAAGCAGTAAAAATGATAGATTCATCGAATCTCACGATGTTTCCTGGTCGCAGTGGATCTAACCCTACCTGGTCAGGCAATGTGACTGACTTAGAACAACAAAATCGTACTCTTTATCAATTATTATGCGAAAAAATCGATGATGGCAACAAAACTATGTTGAATAAAATGAGCACGTGGATCGAAGCAATGGGAGAATCGTTCAATAGGTTGGAACAAACAGTTGAAAAACATTCGATCGACATTGTTCGTCTTCAAAAAGATGCGAATAAAGAAAACATTATAATTCACGGCCTGACCGGTATAAACACGAGTAACACGTCAGCCGCTCAGGATGGAATAATTGTAAAATTAAACGATCTGCTTCACATTGACTTGTCGAAAGACGATATTTACAAGACAATCATTCTAAGGAAAAAGAACCCTGATCGCGACGAGCCTAGTGATCACAATAAACCACCCTCATTCAAATTATGTTTAATGGATCTACGTGTAAAAAAGAAAATCATGTCGCAACGTTTCTTACTCAAAGGCACAAAAATTTTCCTAAAAGACGACCTACCGAGGGAAACCAGGGAGCTTATCAAACAGCGTGGCTTGGAAATCCAAAGAGACAAAGACAAAAACAAGCGACAACTCTCCAGCGATGAGGACCCCAGCCATGTGCCCAAGCGTTTTGATTCCACTGCATCCCCAAAAACTAAATACCAATCTAGCATTGTTCAAAATAATTGCCACGGGCACAACAATGTTAAATGTTTAGACTCTCAACAAAAAAAAAAAAAAAAAAAGTGCAATCCTTTGCAATACTATGTTTAAAGACATGACAAAAAGAATTTTGTACCCCTGATTCTGAGCGAATGTATTTACAATATGCTAGTAAAGGAAAGCTACTGGCAGGTGTAAGGGAGGTTTAACTGTTTATTTAAATCATCAGGATTGCAGAAAGTAAAAGAATAATTTAAGAAATTCAATGGGCCGCCTTGCTTCAGTTTTAGAAGTTGCAAATCATGGTAAAAGCTTTAAGAGGAAATTAATAATTGTAGAATTGATTAAGGTAACATGATAGCTAGTTGATGCTGATAATAATTGGTAATAAATACTGGTATATTGTTGGGTTAAAAACGATTAAGGGTTAAATTAGAAAATAAATATGCCAGTAAGGTTAAAAATTAGAGGTTTAAACAAGTGGTTAAGCAGATTTCAACGGCAGGCGACAAGCTAGCAAAGTGAAGCCCAAATATCTCAGAAGAAAAGTTTTATTTTTTGTTTGAATAGTAAATTATGTTTCCCCTGATGAAAATTTTAATCGGATTGTGAACCCTACCTTTGTAAGAACTCTACGAACATTTTTATTTTCTCTTAAGTACCTTTGTTACTGTTTTGAACGGATTGTCTAACTCATAGTTGTATTTTTGCTGTAGGCTCCGAGCGACCCCTTCCACAAATGTAAATGTAACATGTATCCTGTTTTGTATTAGTTAAAGTCGCTCGTAGCCGGTTGTCAACCTCTATACGTTTAACTACAATATAGATTTTTAAATGAAATGAAATAATGTGCCAAATAAGACTCCGGATCCAATGAGGACACTAAACGATCAAAATTTACGAATAAAAAAATTATACTGGGATATGGAAGCATATCCCTACGTAGGACTACGTCTAGGGGTACTGTTTTAATATTATGGTAAATGATAAACAAAACAAACGGACATTAATGAATTTTGAAGATTTTCGGAGATCTGACCTGGCCCCAACACCTCGACAATTGCCGCTCTCGCTTCGCTCGAGCGGCAATTTTGTCTCGGTGTTATTTCGCCCATAACTTTTAATCTAACTTTTGATCTTTTCAAAATTCGTTTTTGAAAATCACCCTTTTTTCAACCATTTTTTCAATTTTTTTAAAATTAACGAAAAATAATGAAAAAATCTTCAAAGTTAAAATTTTGAATAGTCAAAATATTATTTAAAATTTTCGAAGTTAAAACTTTAACATTTAAAATGATCGAAAAATATTATTCAAAAATCGATTTTCAATCAAATTTGTGACTAAAGAAGTTTCACTTTAAATATAGTCCGACAGCTCTCGCTTGTCTCAAATTTTCGAAGTTAAAATTTTAATATAAATAGTAATTTGACTATTTGAAATTTTAACTTTGAAGTCTTTAATTAAAATTTTGACAAATGTGTACGTGCATATGAAAACCTCCCACTTATATACAATCCGCATAGTGTGTTTTGTTTTTTATCAAACTATCTTCTCTAAACAAACTATCTAAATAAACTATCTAAATAAACTATCTTTTCAAAACAAACTATCCGAATTGTATAAGTGGGAGGTCTAACCTGACCCCAACACCTCGACAATTTTGTCTCGGTGTTATTTCGTCCATAACTTTCGATCTTTTCGTTAATTTTAAAAAAATTAACGTTAAAATTAACGTTAAAATTTTCAAAGTTAAAATTATGAATATTCAAAATATTATGAATATTAAAATTTTAAATTTTCGAAGTTACCTACAATTTTAATATTTAAAATGATCGAAAAATATGATTCAAAAATCGATTTTCAATAAAATTTGTGACTAAAGACGTTTCACTTCAAAAATAGTCAACACCTCGGCACACTGTAAAAAATTATCTGTAAAATTGACATTTTTTTCCTGTTTAAAACGGTCCACCAATTTTCATATGTCAACTTAACATAATTCTGTGGATTTAACATTTATTTTCTGTCAAATTAACAGATCAATATGTCAAATTTAACAGAATATCGGTAACATACAAAATTGGTGGACCGTTTTTAACATACTAACAGATAATTTTTTACCGTGCAATTTTGGGGATTTGACCTGGCCCCAACACCTCGACTAATTGTCTCTAATTTTGTCTCGGTGTTATTTCGCCCATGACTTTTGATCTTTTTTTATCAAAAAAATAATCCATAATTTCCGTCAAAAAAATAAATCCATCAACTAATTTTGTCTCGGTGTTATTTCGCCCATGACTTTTGATCTTTTTTTATCAAAAAAATAATCCATAATTTCCGTCAAAAAAATAAATCCATCAACTAATTTTGTCTCGGTGTTATTTCGCCCATGACTTTTGATCTTTTTTTATCAAAAAAATAATCCATAATTTCCGTTATTTAAAAAATTTAACGGATAATTTAGAAAAACTAATGATGAATTAAAGAAAAATTCACGAAAATTAACGAAAACTTTCTAAAAATTTACGAAAATTTTAAAAAATTAACGAAAAAAAAAAAATGAAAAATTTAAAAGATTAAGGAAAAATTCGAAATATTTACCAAAAATATTTGCGTTCCTTCAATATTTCATTTTTGGACATTAATAGTAAAAAGTTTCACTTTTTTCTCTCAAAAACATTTAAAGTCCCTTCTTTGCGACATGTAATTTCACAGATGTGTTAGTTTTGCAAAACTTGTCACTAGTGGGAACTTTTCGACTTAAATTTGTAGCTTTTATGTCCTAACGATGAAAT
The DNA here is from genome assembly GCA_037577465.1 of Liposcelis bostrychophila. Classification (NCBI taxonomy): domain Eukaryota; kingdom Metazoa; phylum Arthropoda; class Insecta; order Psocodea; family Liposcelididae; genus Liposcelis; species Liposcelis bostrychophila. The sequence goes on from CM075212.1 coordinate 13,280,291, forward strand.
TTTCGAGCAAAATTTGTCACTTTTGTAAAATTTCGGTCGAAAATTTTATTGTTTTACGAGCTCACCCTCGGCAAAAACCCATAACTTTTGACCTAACTTTCGATCTTTTCGTTAATTTTTTCAAAATTAACGAAAAATAATGTAAAATTTTAAAATTATAAAATATATAAAGTTTTAACTTCGAAAATTTTAATTAAAATTTTGACAATTTTTTTTTTCTTTTTTAAATCTCTGAAAAATTATTTTTGGGATTTGTTTTTCGAAGATCTGACTTGGCTCCAACACCTCGACAATTGCCGCTCTCGCTTCGCTCGAGCGGCAATTTTGTCTCGGTGTTATTTCGGTGTTAATTAAGAAAATTAATTAATTAATATTAATTTTATGTAAATTTATTATTAAATAAAATTAATTTTCGAAAATTACTCGAAAATTTTCAATAAGAAGTTAACTTAATTTTTAACAAAATTAAGTTAACTTCTAAGTTAAATTAAGTTAATTACAATAATCAAAACACACCAGAGTTACGCGAACACCTACGCTTACGTGGACCCCCCCCCCATAAGAAGTTGAATGCTTCTAAATGAAGCTTTTTTACAATAGAGCATCATTTTTATTTAATTTCATCAAAAATTTTGAATTTTTTTCGTCTTCTGATCTTTTTTATCCAAAAATTATATTTTTATCTTTTATAAAAAAAATTATATTTTTATCAAAAAATTCGATTTTATTGACGAGCAAAAAAATGCCTTAAAATTTTTAAATCGTTTCATCGCTTAAATTTAGCAATATTAGAACATTACCACAAAGACGTATTTTAAGTAATATTTTTACATTTCGAGGGCTTTTCGCCTTAAAATTTAAAGAAATCCGTTAATTTTTCTAATTAAAGGAAATTATGGATTATCTTTTTGATATAAAAAAAAATTATCAAAAATTAACAAAGCTTTCTAAAAATTTGTTTCGGTGTTATTTCGCCCATAACTTTTGATCTTTTTTTATCATTTTAAATAATATAATTTAATACCGTAAGATAAATAATAACATATTAATTTTCGAATTAAGTTGACGAAAATTAACGAAAACGTTCTAAAAATGTACGAAAATTTTAAAAAATTAACGAAAAATAATGAAAAATGAAAATTCTTTCTTGTAAATTATCATTTTAATATTAAAATTTTAATCAAATTACTGCACTTTTCGCACCAAAAATTAATATTTTTTAATAAATTAATTTAATATTACAATTTTTAAGGTTTTTGAAATTTTGCTGCTTCTAAAAGTATTAATTAATTAATTAATATTAAAATTAATAAAATTTACAAGAAATATTAATTTTTTTTCAACTTTTGACCTTTTTCATCAAAAATTTTAAGTTTTTTCCGTGCCAGAAAAAAAAATGACATTTTTATCAAAAATGATCTTTTTTTCTCAAAAATTATATAAGTTAAAATGTTGACTAGGTCTGTATTTTGACCATAAATTTTTTAAAATTCTCCAAGTTAAAATTTTAATATTAAAATATTAATTATTTAATATTTTAATATTAAATAATTTTTTAGGTGCGAACCAACAAACAAATAAACAAATAAACAAACAAATAAACAAACAAATAAACGAACAGAAATCTCCAGGTTACGGGGTATGACGTAGTCCTACGTCAAAAAAATCGTAAAACTCATAAAAATGAATCCTTAATACGGGAAAAAGGACTGCACGTGGTGTTACAATTGTGAAAATGGAAATGCAAAAATTCTGACGGCTGTAAGAATCCGCCATTTTAACCAAACGAAAATATAACGATCGAATACATGATATGATTCAGAAAATATGTACAAATAAAATTTTTCCTTCTCTCAAGTAACCCAAATAAATGTTTAGGTCATTTTCTTCAAAACTTAAAAATTACCCAAAAACAACATCACTTCGCCCGAAGAACTAATTTCAAATATGAAAATGATATAATGGTTGCGAAATTGCATTCGCACATAAATAGATTTAAAAACCGAAAAAAATGTAACAAAACGAATTTGAATAATTCATTAAGTTTATAAAACCTTAACTATGTTAAAATCATTGAACTTTAAAAATATTTATTTAGTAAAAAATATTCGTATATTCAAATGATCAAAGAGATCCCTATATAAAAAAAAAATTATTAAAGCTTCATAGCCATTAAATTTCCCTTCCGAAACCGAGATGTGTAGCAAGCAAAAAACGATTTCATCCGAAATTACTAATTAAAACTCACGCATCACACAAGAGACAGGAAAAAAATTATCTCTCTGAAATCGAATTAATAACAGACGGAAATAAATATACGATGGTGAAGTATAATATTGTTCTTGCCACAGCAGCAAGCAAAATTTCCCTAACGTCCAGTATACCGATGCATGATGCAATCTGTTTCTTTAAAACCCTTCGACGAAATTTTAAAAAAAAAATTCCTTTTTTGTCGACCAAAAAAGAAAAAGATGAATCCATCTACGTATGAAACTAAAATGCTTAAAGCGCTTTTAGCATTTTTTCGAAAATTATATAATTATTTTTTTTTAAAAATAAACGACCACTTCCAGATGAATTTTCATGCACAAAAAAGTTTTTTTCTTGTAACGAAAAAAAAAAAATAATAATTTTCACATCTAAAGTGAAATTACGATAATCATAAAGTTTTGTTAATAAATATGACAATGAAATTTTTTAAAAAAATTTTTAAACAACAAACCAATAATGAAAAAATATAACAAAAAAAAATTGTGGAATGAAATGTCGTGCAAATAAAAAACCATAACTAGCTAGAACTTTTGAAAGTAGGCAAAAAAATTTTGGGAAACAACCCCAAAAACAAAAAGCACCCGAATAAATAACAATACATATCTGAGCGCGGAGCAGAACAAAATAAATAAAAAAAATATATATTGAAATGCCAAACTAAGTATTGCGGCGATGGTGCATTTTAATAATGGCTTGAGACAGACTATTCCTCTTGGAAGGTTCAAAAAATTTATCAAAAGCAAATTTTCTTCCGTCCAAAAAAAAAAAGTGTTTTATTTTTACATAAATTGTGCGCGAATTAAAATCAAAATTATTTTACGCCAAATAATTTTGAAGCAAAAAAAAAAAAAAAGATGGAACAGAAAATAGTCTGACTCTACCAAAATATCGAAAAAATGATGAAGAGAACAGATTAAATTAGATCTCCACCTGTTTTTGTGCCATCGTCTGCATATGTTGAAACATTTGCCTTTCTTCCTCCTTTCCTAAAAGAGAAGTTACAAGTCCTGTTGAAATAAATGCATCATAAGCTGCCGACATGCGCAACGATATCTGTCAGACGGATTTCACAAATAAAAAGTTCAAAAAACGCAAATTTTTTCACGAAAAAAAAAAAAAAAAAAAGATTTAACGACAGTAACGCACGTGATAGACGCAACACAACTGACGAACGTTACGTAAATAAACTAACACACGAGACGAGCTTTAACATGAGTAAAAATGTATAACGCCAATGCCATTACCATAACGTACGTGACATACGTAACACAACGTAAGGTACGACATACGTAACGTAACGTACGTGACACAACGTAAGGTGATGAATGCAACGTATGAAACAGGTAACAGCGTAAAGAACAAAAGCATTTAAACGAATAAAAAATATTGGTATTCATTTTCTTTTTTCTAAAATTTTTTTTTTTTAACAAATAAAACAAAATAAAATATAATCTTTTGTCCGACAGATTCGTAAATCATTCGACAGTATGAAAGTAATAACTACTGTTGATTAAACCGTTCATGTAACCTTTCACAATAACAACAAAAAAATTAATTTTTTGAAATATTATTTTTAGGCAGGAAAATAAAGAAAGAAATTTGAAAAGCTGTTACATAGCATTTCAGATAATCAAGCCCCTCCCGAGCCTCCCCGATTCAAAATTCTCGGAAATCAAATATCCTGTTCTAATTAAAAATCTCAGTAACTTGAGTTCTGGATCATAGATTTTGATAAACGTCAAGAGATTTTCCGAGATAATCTAAAAATGAGATGACTGTCGTCTGATTTTTATTTCTCTGGCTGATTCGATTAAAACTTAAGTACTTTTTAATTTCTAAAAATAGATATTTTTATTTCCCCCTAAATGAAAGGGAAAGAAACACAAAAAGGTTATAAACCATTTGAGGTAATCTCACTAACTCATTACAAAATCCCCTTCCGGAAAATATGATAAGAAATTTAATTTTTTGTTTTAAGATTAAATTGTCTTGTAAAATTGGAATAAAATCGAAATTCGTTAACGGCGGACTTCCCTTAATAGCCTTTTTCAAGTTTATTAATTGCTCTCAAACTAAAGCACGCTAATAAGATCATGCTCTCTTAAACTATGTACCGATTTTCTAAAAAAAAAAAAAAAAAAAAAAAAAAAAAAAAGAGCTCTAAAAAGCGTGTAACAGCTTAAAAGCCCCAAAAAAAAATTACAGAACGGTTTAATCGACGATTCGGTTCTAGGACTTGTCAAAACCTATCAAAAACTTTGCCTCGAAATGTGTTATATTTCCTTCCACCTTTCCACTCGGCTGTGACAAAACCGAGCTGTCTATACTATATTTCCCTTTTTAAAAAAAAACGTGACGACACCAGACACACCTTTACGACAAAGGGAGAGGTAAATGCGTTTAATTTTGGTAGAATAAAGGCCAAATTTTTTAAAGACGTCGCCCAACTGGTCAACGGAAATTTCAGGAGTAGCATCGCAAATACTGTCAGGAATATTGTCAAAACGCCGCGTCATGACTGAAAGTTGGAATCACTATTATGACTTATCGTCACAGATAATATCTTAACCGTCAGGTTAGGCTTAACGGTTAAGATCAATTGACACGGTCAGCTATCAGCTTGTAATAATCCTGTAATAGGCAGGTCAACTGAGCTATGTCCATCACAATCGTGCATGGAGTTATACTCCGTTGAACCGTTGCAGCTCAAAACCGGTGCATGCAGCGGTTCAAAAGAGTATATCTCCATGCACGATTGTGATGGACATAGCTCAGTTGACCTGCCTAGTACAGAATTACTCAAGGCACTTATCACAAATTGTAACAGCACTAAATTGGTAACATAGGTTTGTTCCAAGTGACCAATTCTGGTGATTTGGGCCTACATCAGCGGAGTAGGAACCGCATATTGTGTGGTTCCCACTACGCTGATTTAGAACGTTCCGACTCCTCAAAATCGGTCACTTGGAGCAATAAATCTGTTAAAAGAACCATCGTTAAAGCTATCCAAGAATCGTCCCAACTTATCAGCAATCGCAACTGATCATGGGGAACTCATAATTAATCGAGCAGGATCAAGTCTGTGCGTCGGAGGTGAACTAACATATCTCCATCGTAATTGGAGATAGTCTGTTTCAAGTGTTTATGAAAATCACGTGATCACGCGACTGCAAGTTTGCACGGTCATGTTGACGTAAACTTGAAGTCACGTGACATTTCCGCGAAACTACGAAACAGACTAACTCTAATTATATTTACGATGGAGATACGTTAGCTCACCTCCGACGCACGGAAGTGTTAAGTAATACTCAATGTGTAGGTAATATGTTAAGTAATACTCAATACAGAAGTGTTACCTGTGACTTCTTTGACTCTTACCATTAGAAGTTTTGAGGGGCACAGGTAACGGTTGAGATTACCGTCACCGTATTGACTATTCATAACGACGACGATTCTCCACGATCAAGCCAGTCAAAGGTATTGTGGTGTGGACTAATGTTTTAATCAAGAATCAGGGAGTTATAGCTTAATCCTCAGTAAGAGTAACTGATATACTATAGCAAAATGTCATTTGGAGGTCAACTGGCGGTATCTATGATAGAAAATAGTTTGTTTCGACTGAAATTGACTATTACGAAAATCACGTGACCAAACGTTTACACGCTTATGTTGCCATATACTTGTGGTCACATGAGAGTCACATCACATGACAAGTTCACAAACAGTCGAAGCAGATTATCTCACAGCATATTCACGATTAATACGTCAGTTGATCTCCAGTGCATGAAACTACATGTGAAAACTACTCCGTTCCCTAATTTCGGGTAACGAAACCGTACCTTGCACATTCTTCCAGGATGAGGTAGATGGCCAAGAAATAATTTTGGAAATTACAAAGAAACTTTTTTTCCCTCTGGCGTCGTCACTACTTCAAAAACAACCCGCAAAGAAAGCAACACCTTAACCGCGTTCATAGCAAATTTTACAGCTTTTCGTTTCATCCTATGAAATTATGTCTTTTGAAACTACCTTTGAAACGCCTTTAAAAGGAAGGTTTTTTTTTTTTATGCAAAAGAAGGGGAAAAAAAGATAACGAATGATAAAGTCTAATATGTATAGATGAATTGAATGGGGGTTCCGAAATAACTTCACCAGGATGTCAACAAACCGACTCAATTATTAAAGTAGATATAGATGACGTCACGTCGTCTGCTTTAAAAAAAAAAAAAAAAAAAAAAAAAAGACGATCGAGTTTTTTTTCCTTTTTTCATCACGCTAATGGTTCGTTTAATGCAAAAAAGGATCCCGCGACATCGATGATTTTATTTTATTTCCAATACGGAAGTGAAACATTTTATCGATAGTTCGAGATTTTTTTTCTTTTTTTAATGAAAAAAAGAAAACGAAGAGAAAGAAGTCCTAGAATCATAATCATCAAAATGAAAAAAAAAAAAAAAGAGGTAAAAAAGAAGGAGACTAAAACCGTTTCATCTAACAAGAAAATGCTCCTTCAGGAATACAGAATCGAGGAATAAAAACGGGATTTATAGTATCAAAAGGTGAAAAGAGCTGTTATAATTTCCAAGGCCTCACCCCTTTCCTCAAAAAAAATTTAATTTTTGATTGCAGCCTGGCAGGAAGCGGAAAATAACACATTTCTTTCTCTTTTTTTTTTTTTTTTATCTTTTTGAAAAATCCCCTGTTGAGAAATAATATTTCGGGAAAGGATTTTAATGATAAAAATTTTTAACCTGAATGAGGAGCATTTTCTTTTATAAAAAAACAACTTACCTATACCTTTAGTTTGGAGCATTTCTAGAAGCTTCTTTATGCTCTCATCCCGGGCCTGAAGCGTTTGTTTCTGGGTTTCTATCCTCAGCTCCAATTCCTGCCGAAAAAACGGGAATAAACGAAAATACGCTTAATGGGAGTGCGGTAAGACTCGGGGAGGGGGTAAAGAGGGGCTTCCGTCTTGTTTTTCTGAATCGTGACGCGAATAGAAAAATCGGATCTGAATTCTTTCATATTGGAAGTGAGGAGCGGAGCGCAAGGGGAGAAAAATTTCGCTCCACGCAGTCACTTTCTTCCATTAAATGTAATGAAGTCGTCTCTTTACAACTGCAATTTTATTATTCATAAAGCTAAGAGAGGTTTTCGATTAAGCAAAAACGCGAGGTATTCAAACGTCTTATTGCAGAGAGACGATTTTTTTTTCCTTGATGACAATTCCCAATCATTGAGGCAAGATGTGAAAAGAATAAAAATAGAGAGTATAACTTTTTTTTTCTGGTTGCTGAATTTTTAAACTCATTGGGTATTCTTTGCCAATTGTATAAAAGAGAGAAAAAAAAAGAAAAGAAAAACCAGAATATTGTATGCATAGATTTGATTATTCATTTTTATTCGGTAGAACTATATGTGTGCAGTATAGTCTTGCACATAGTTCTCGCCATTTCGGCTAAAACCTGATCTTAAGCGAAGAGTCTTGTTAATTTGGAAATGAAATGGCCTCATGATTTATGATATTTTCACTGAGTCTGTTTTACAAGCAGTGTACTGTAATCGCACAAGAGAAGGCATTCCTACTAGCATTTTACGACCATATAAATCAGAGACAATAAGAAGTTCAGCTGCAAAACTATTCCGCTTGGAGTGCTGGCTGTCTTTGACGGTAGCCATCTTAGATCCTTGATCACTTGTCGAACAATTTTTGACGGCTGCTCGTTAGAAACACCCAGCGCTCCAATCAAAGGAATGAAAAGTTTTCAACTGGGTTTCTCATTCATTACGAGGGGGTCGGAGTGGTGACTTGTCTATGTAGCAGTCTGGCTATCAATGAAGTTAAGCAGCATTGATGCTGGACAGTTTCTGGATGGGCGACCACACCGACAGTCTTCCCCTCTGGCGGGGATGGCGGGAACTTACAAATACAGTCATCTTAACCTCACTGCACGAGTTAGTTGTCGCATGCCAGAAATGGGGAAAAGCAGAATAACAGACTTGCGTTACGAAGTTAATTGAAAAAAAAAAAAAAAAAAGAATGATCTGCGATAAGCAATTAGATTTAAAAAAAAAAATACGAAACTCAGATAAAGCAAAAATTGCAGTTTCACGATATCATACCACCCAACCGCTTTTCTTGGAACACAAAATTTTTGTCCGAATGGTAGCTCATTCATTTTGCTATAATTCTACTCCATTAAATATAATTTTAAAAAATATATATACTGTATTGTGATTGATTTCGCGTTTCATTAATAAAACGCTTCGTTGTCGTTTAAATCTCTCCTTTACGAACTAAAATAATAAAATACCTAATCCGAGAAAAATAATTATTAAGGAAAAAATAAATTTGTAAATAAATTACTTAATCGCTATTACTTTTCGCACCTTCCTCAAAAATTAAAACAACAAAAAATTAATTATCGTCGCTAATATCTTTCTTTGTAAGCTCCCCAGACCTTAGACACTCTCCTCTTTGATTCACCCAATTATTTTACAATAAAAATTCAAAAACCAATCCTAAACTTCATGGGACCTAGGATAAATCCGACCGTCTCTTCTAGTAGAATCCACAGGAGAGTCCGTTTGTAGTGGAAAAACCCGGAATTTAATTTTTTTAATTTTTTTAAATTATCCCAGCTAATTCCACTACCGGGATCTCAAAACCCGGAAAATATTTTTAAAAAATTTTTTTTAATTTCTAAAATGACGGATGAGCGAAGTAGTGGAATTTACCTGAAATAATATTAGAAATATTATTTCCAATAAATTCCACCCCCGTGATCTCAATACCAGGAGTATACCAAAAATAAAGTATAATTTTATTTTTAATTAAAAATGCTAAATGAACATAGAAGTCGAAATTGCCGCCAAAATTCATTACTATCTCTGAAAATCTTCTTGAAGTTGACAATGATAATGATGATTTCGCGGAAATAGAAGCACCTCCGGTTCTGCGAGAGGCGTGGGAAAAAGAGTCAGACCCCCAGGCCCGGGAAGAAGCGCTGGAAGAAGAGGAGGAGGAAGACTCCAGGTTGTTTGCAACAAGCTTTCAGGGATTTTCCCTCTGCCTCGACCTGAACGTCTTCCTCTTTCTCTTCCTCGTCTTCCAATGCTTCTTCCCGGAACTGGGGGTCTGACTCTTTTTCCCACGCCTCTCGCAGAACCGGAGGTGCTTCTATTTCCGCGAAATCATCATTATCATTGTCAACTTCAAGAAGATTTTCAGAGATAGTAATGAATTTTGGCGGCAATTTCGACTTCTATGTTCATTTAGCATTTTTAATTAAAAATAAAATTATACTCCCTCTGTCCGGAAATAATGTGTGTGTTTCTAACTTTTAATTCCCATTTCGTAGGCTTTTGATTTTTGCCGGAAGTGATGGTACCACATAAGTCACCCACCCGAACACTTTTTCACACCACCCCCCCATCCCCCCCCGGGGTCCCCCCCTTAGAAAAAAAAATTCATGAAAAAATGAAAAAAATCGATAATTTGAATTTATTTCGCCACGCTTCTGAAGCGAAGGCAAAAAATTTGAATGTGACCGGGAATGAGAAAGTACATGACCCTAAACAAGAATCCACCATGAAAAAATTTTTTGCATTACTCGAAACCCCCAAAGAAATTTTGGGGTCTCGACTACCCGGCCAAGAGGGGAAATTTTTTAAAACCTATTAAACGGCGACAAAAATTTGGTCACGGGAGTTTTCGGGGTCGCTAATTTCAAATCTGAGGTCGGTTTTCAAAAATTCAAGATGGCGGATCCAATATGGCGGACTTATGTTAGAAACCTTGACCTTTTCCCACGAAAATTCGTGTTCGGGGGGATATCGGGGTCGCTGATTTCAAATCTGGGATCGGTTTTTACAAATTCAAGATGGCGGATCCAATATGGCGGACTTATGTTAAAAAAATTGACTTTTTCCCAGGAAAGTTCCTTTTCGGGGGTATATGGTGGTCGCTGATTTCAAATCTGGGGTCAATTTTCAAAAATTCAAGATGGCGGATCCAATATGGCGGACTTATGTTAAAAACATTGACTTTTTGGCACGAAAATTCGTGTTCGGGGGTATATCAGGGTCGCTGATTTCAAATTCTAGGTTCAGAATAACTGTTCTCTTTACAAAACGTTCTTAAAAACTTTTAGTTCAGTGGCATAACGCGAAACCACATTGTTTCGTAGAAGATTCGGTTTTTGATGACGGAAAGAAAAAGAATGGTTGGAACTGGAAGAAAACAGTTAATTTTGACCTAAAATTTGAAATCAGCGACCCTGATATACCCCCGAACACGAATTTTCGTGCCAAAAAGTCAATGTTTTTAACATAAGTCCGCCATATTGGATCCGCCATCTTGAATTTTTGAAAATTGACCCCAGATTTGAAATCAGCGACCACCATATACCCCCGAACAGGAACTTTCCTGGGAAAAAGTCAATATATTATATAATAATAATACCTTATTGAAAGTACTCTCAGCGGTTTGAAGAACTTCTCTGGGGACCGCTTAACCAGAAATAATTTTTATAACACGAGTATTTGTCGGAACCGAAAACTTATGAATTAAAATAATAAAAATTAAATTAAACTAAAATAAAATAAAAGAATAATTAAAGAGGACGATTTATGGTCCATGCACAGATCGCCAACTAGTTCTTCCAAAGTGACGATGAATAGAAATACCCCATCGTATCACTTCCGTGACGATTTTCCTCTTTATTTTCCCGGTGAGCCTAAGTGTACCTTCGATCTCTTTATTCGCTTTTCTGGACCAAATACCCCGAGCGCCAACGATGATGGGCATGTGAAGCATAAGTCCGATAAGCATGTTTTAACATAAGTCCGCCATATTGGATCCGCCATCTTGAATTTGTAAAAACCGATCCCAGATTTGAAATCAGCGACCCCGATATCTCCCCGAACACGAATTTTCGTGGGAAAAGGTCAAGGTTTCTAACATAAGTCCGCCATATTGGATCCGCCATCTTGAATTTTTGAAAACCGACCTCAGATTTGAAATTAGCGACCCCGAAAACTCCCGTGACCAAATTTTTGTCGCCGTTTAATAGGTTTTAAAAAATTTCCCCTCTTGGCCGGGTAGTCGAGACCCCAAAATTTTTTTGGGGGTTTCGAGTAATGCAAAAAATTTTTTCATGGTGGATTCTTGTTTAGGGTCATGTACTCTCTCATTCCCGGTCACATTCAAATTTTTTGCCTTCGCTTCAGAAGTGTGGCGAAATAAATTCAAATTATCGATTTTTTTCATTTTTTCATGAATTTTTTTTTCTAAGGGGGGGACCCCGGGGGGGGATGGGGGGGTGGTGTGAAAAAGTGTTCGGGTGGGTGACTTATGTGATACCATCACTTCCGGCAAAAATCAAAAGCCTACGAAATGGGAATTAAAAGTTAGAAACACACACATTATTTCCGGACAGAGGGAGTACTTTATTTTTGGTATATTCCAGGTATTGAGATCACGGGGGTGGAATTTATTGGAAATAATATTTCTAATATTATTTCAGGTAAATTCCACTACTTCGCTCATCCGTCATTTTAGAAATTAAAAAAATTTTTTTAAAAATATTTTCCGGGTTTTGAGATCCCGGTAGTGGAATTAGCTGGAATAATTTAAAAAAATTAAAAAAATTAAATTCCGGGTTTTTCCACTACAAACGGACTCTCCTGTGGATTCTACTAGAAGAGACGGTCGGATTTATCCTTAGACCCAACTTCATCAACAAAAAAAAGTCTGTCAAAAGACGTTCACTGTTTACAGCAAAGCTGCGCATAATTTAGATTGCTTTCACCATTAAAATTGCAATAAAAATTTTCGAAGTAAAATGTAAAGTCAAATCGTAAAAAAACATTTAGGCCTATCTCCCGATTACTTAAGAAAACGCAAATTATTAAATAATTAATCCCTTTCTGTAAAAAAAAAAAAAAAAAAAAAAAAAAAAAAATTGAAAATGAAGAGAAAAAAAAAAGAGATCGACGCGTCGAGCGGAAATTTTGTAAAAGGATTCTTGTTACTTAAATTTCCGCTTGGCGTGCTGACTATTTCAATCATATTTTCATTGTATTTCTAACGATTATTTTCGTATTTAAAATTCCGTTCCTTTTCATTTTATTATTTTTTTCCTCTGTAAGAAAAGGATTTTTCCTTTTTTTTCTCTGACTTCATTCAAGGATTTCGATTTTAAAACTTTGAAAAAAAAAAAAAAAAAAAAAAACTTTAGAGTAGCATTGATTTGAAATAAGCATAAAAATCTCCTGCATAAAATCTGATAAACTTTTTCCAGAAAAGGAGCTTAAACGATTCATAGAAAAACTTTTAAAATGGAGGGGGTGTGAAATGGAAATAGATTAGATGAGACTAGATATTTAATTTATTTTATTCCGAGGGGCTGGCATTTTTTAAAAAATATTTACTTTTTTTTTTCTTTTCATTTACTTTATATAAGGGGCTGGCATTTATTTAAAAATAAAAATGAGATCAAGAATCGCTGAAGAGATTCTGAATATTTGGCCACTTCTGGAAATCTGGATATTTTGTAAAAAAATTATATTTCGTTCCTAGTCCCAAAAAAAATCATCAAATCAAAAAAAAAATTATCAATTCAAAAAAAAAAAAAAAAAAAAAAAAAAAAAAAAAAAAAATCTTAGTGATCAAGTACACGCAACAAGGGCCAAAATATATGAACATGGAAGTCAATGTCATTTTGGAAGAACTTGCTTACTTTTAGGAACAGTTCAAACCTTTTATTTATTTTTTTTTTTAAACATAAAAGTTCTGTTTAACATTATAATAAATTTTATGGTTAATTTGCAGTGAATAAGATAAGTGCTACACAGTGAACATCTTTTGGAAGGGATTATTTCCAGGATGTAAACGTTATAACTCCTGTGGAAAATGTTATCGGAAATACTCGTGCAAAACATTACACCTACAAAACAAATATCCATACAAATATTAAACAATTAGATCGTATTTTCCTCATTTAGGTTGGTATTATTTTCATATCAAAATCAAAAATCCCCTCTCCAGTTCATTTTGATCATACTAATAAAACGGATAGGTATCTAGGTCGTGTTAAATTCACTTTCATTTAGTAAAAGTTAAATTCTTTTCGTATAAAAAAAAACCAAAAAAAAAAACGCGATTTTTTTGGTTTGTTTTTCACTTACCCTAATAGTTTCCCTAAGTATAGCTACCTCCCTCGTCAGATGTTCGTTCTCAGCGAATAGCGCGTCCATTTGTGCTTGCATTTCTATGCTAGGATTCCTCATCCTTAACCTTAGTTCTTCTTCTAATTGCCTTACTAACATTGCTTGTTTCTGTAACATAAAATAATAAAAATAAATTAAATTTCAGTTTTGCAACAAGAAGGCGAAAAAAAAAGATATAAATTTAAAACTCTTGGGTGGGAGGGGGATTTGCGAAAAAGCGTTTTGGAATCTCTTTTCTTAAATGCTTGCTTCCTTATATAATATTTTACGGTCGCCTTGGGACTGAGGATGAAGGAGAGAAAAGTTTGACATGCAGTCTTTTTTTTTTTTTTTTTTATATAACTCTAGACTATTTAAAACTTTAAATGATTGTCTCGCGCGAAGCTTATTTTTTTTTCTTTGAATATTGAAAAGGGGAGATAACAAAATTCAATGGCTCTGATTTTTTCTCAGCTCATTGTCGTAAAAATAAAAAGGACTAGCAAAGTGGATGAGGGTTATATATGAAAGAAAAAAAGGTTTTGATTACTTTTTTTCATATTTCACACACATCCCCAGTTTCTGACTTTTAACGTACTTTTTGTAATATTTTGAGGGAAATCCAAATCGTTTCGAGTAATAAAGCAATAATTTTGAGTCGATAAAATGGATTTCCAGAAAAACATTAACCGTCCGTCAACATTCTCAGGAAGTCCTCGGTCTTCAAAGTTTGACAAGGGTCATACTTATTGCTGACGCTCATTCAGATTTTCTGGGAAATCCTTAAAATTTTTAAGAATCAAAAATTCAATAGAATTAGAAATTCAAGAATCAAAGAATCAAAAACCAAAGGGGGGATATCGACTGTAATGGCAGCTGTGAAAATTTTAGTATCTATAGGAGGGAATTAAAAAGGAGTGAAAAAAGCCCGCTTTGTTCAATGCGGCACATACTGAAGCGGTTATTAAAGCTGACCCTAAAAAATTCTGGTCTTACTTTAAAAACCAATAAAAGCCAATTTCTCCAATCATTTGTTTTAATAAACAATTTTACATAATCCCAAAGACATAGCGGATGAATTTGCTCGGCTTTTTCAAAGTATTTTTGTTGCCTCTGATACATCCAGTCTGCAACTTAGTAACAATCTTAACAATACATCCTGCATAAATTTAATCTCTGATGACGAATTGTTAGTCGCTTTCCAACACCTTAAAGACTCTTTTGTCTGCGGCCCTGACAATATACCTTCAGCTGTCTATAGAAATTGTGTGGATCCCCTACTCAGTCCCTTAAAAAATATTCTTAATCTTTGCTAATTAAAATGCAATTTCCTGATGAATGGAAATGTCACGCATCAAGCCTATTTTTTAAAAAAGGGGATAAAGTTGTTGGTGAAAATTACCGAGCTATATCAATATTATCCGCTATTTCCAAGATTTTGAAATTATATTGTACAACCGCCTTTATCATATTTTCTCTAAATCAATAGCTCCTGAACAGCATGGTTTGTAAAAGGGCGATCAACCACAACAAATTTAGTCTCTTTCTGACCTTTGTCACCGCTGAACTGAAGAACAAAAACGAGGTTCACGTAATATACTTCGACTTCCTTAAAGCTTTTGACCGGGTGGATCATGTTTTGCTCATTGAAAAATTGTCATCCAACTTTGATCTTCCTCCTTATTTACTTTGTTACTTAGATCTTACCTAACTAATCGGAAAAAGCTTTGTTTCATTCAATGATATTAAGTCTTTCTGTTTTGATGTGCTGAGTGGAGTACTCAGGGATCTCATCTTGGGCCCCTACTCTTCCTCATGTTCATAAATGATTTACCTACCACCCTAAGTCTTGTTCTCTGCCTTCTTTTTTGCAGACGATTTAAAAATTTCAAGAGCATCACCTCCATTGAAGATATGGTGTGTTGCAGAATAATATAAATAAAATTGTTGCCTGGTCGAAGTATAATTCCTCCCTATTAACGAGGCTAAATGCCTTCTGATGGTCTTCTGTTCCGGAAAATCTCGGTTTGATAACGTCCATTATTTCATAGGTAATACTAAACTGTATCCGCAGGAAGAAGTCTGCGACTTGGGTGTGATTTTCGACTCTCAACTTTTATTTGATAATCACATTAGTCAATGGTCTCTGAAGCAAATCGGAACTTTAGGCTTGTCATTCGCTCATGTCATTTATTTCGCGACATTAAAACCATGATTATTCTATATACGCGCTCGTGAGATCGAAGCTTGAATATGCCTCCTCGTTTGGCATGGTCGAACAGTGGCTCAAATGGAAAGTATTGAAAAAGTCCAAAAACGGTTCCTGCGATATATTACTATCGTAAACATGGTGTTTATCCCCACTACGATCGGCATCCTGTTCGTACTAGGGACATGCAACAGGAATTCAACATATCTCTCTGCAACATAGGAGAGATCTTGCAGATGCAATATTACTGTACAGACTTTGTAATAACTTGGTTGAAAGTCCTTCCCTCCTCTCCTCACTCAATTTCATATTCCTGGTCGAAGAACCAGCAGCGAAAGCTATTCTCTCCATCATCTGTTTCACCATCTCGATTTTACCTCCTATCGCCGTTTGCTTAACTTATACAACACCTTAACCGAACATCTTGATATGATCTCTTTTGCATGTCCCTGGGTACTTTTAAAAAATCCGTCACTGAATTCCTGAGAGAATTAAATATCTGTAATAACATTGTAAAATTTTTTTTTTTTTTTTTTTTTTTTTTTTCCTTAAAAAAATGTATTTTTTTTTTTTTTTTTTTTTTCTTCGTATAGGAACAAACTGTAAAAGGGCTGTAAAGGGCCTGTTGTTTTTGTCTCTTTAAAAATAAAAATAAAATAAAAAATAAAATAAAAAAATCTACTAAAATATGAAAAACTCTAGAACAATTATCCATTCATTTCTCCTTTGATTACGAGCACTAACAGTAAAAAAATATACTTTGGTTTTTTGAATTTTTTAAACCACCTTGGGTGTCAAAACTTTTTTCATAAAACAAGGCGACAACAATCGGAAAACCCGTAACAAGTATCAATGGGTATGATTCTGTTTAAATCCCTCACAAATTTCCACTGAATCAACCTCACCACATCAAGGCATCTTACGAGTATAGAATGTTGGGAAACAATAAACACAATTCTGTGAACTTGCACAGCTGCTAAGACCTCATTAGCAAGCCTTAAAACACCGAGGTCTTAATGGAACTTTAGTCTATTTGAGAAAGATAAAAAATAAAAATATTTTAAAAATGAATTTTCAAAATCAACAATTCGTCTGATTTGTTGATTTTCTTTAAAAAAAAAAAAAGACAATCATACTAATTTTTAGCCATATCGGTAGTGTATTAGCCTCTTTTTGGGATATGGAAAAATTTTTCGAAATGATAAATCTCGGGAAAAAATTTACACTTATACCAAGTATTTAGCCTGAAAGTATCAACTTTCGCACCTTCATATACGCATTAATACCTCTCATATCACCTTTGACCAGATGAAACAAATTTTATGTTTGGTAAAGTAAACAAAACATAATGTTTAGCTAAGGAAAATAAACAAGTCTCTTTACCTCTCCAAATACAAAATTTATTCTCTCCTGTAATTGAAACTTTTTTTTTTCATTTTTTATTTAGTAGAATCTTATTAATTTTTATTAATTTAGTATAAAGAGCCTAAAATTATTTTTTATTTAAAATCATTTTCAATAATTCGGTACTAAAATTTGCAAAGTAGGTGAGAAAATGAGTTGAATGTATATTTGAATAGATATAGAATATCCTTCAAACGAATTCTCTTCGACTTTACATTTTTTAACCTAAAGAACATCGAATTAGATCAAAACCCGATTTTCCCCACGGATTTTTAAAATATCGCCTTCATGTGTTACCAAAAAGCTCAAAATTACAGATTTAGTTTAAAAAATCGTTTTCAAAATCCCCGAGAAAATCCGTTAGCTTATAGTGTGCTTTTATTCGATATTCATGCATTTCCTCGATAAAATCCTCACATTAACCTAAAACCCTCTGCTCTGCCTTCCATGAACTACGTTTAATGCCTAATGAAGATCTCTCCAGAAACAGAGAATTAAACGAGAATCGTCAACAAAGACCGAATTTTCATTCCAATTTGGAATCTTCAAATCGGTTTTAACTATGGCCATACTTTAACAACCTCCCATCTATCCATCCATCCATCCATCCCATTCAATCTGGATAAAGTTAATCAATTTAATAACCGTTTAAACCGGTTTATATATCTCTTGTGGAAGTAGATAATTTAATTCCCCGTTTATTTTTCTTCCGCGGATATGGAACAAGCCCGCAGTTAATTATCCAATAAATCACCGAACTGCAAATGCATACTTAATACAGCGCGAAATCTAGCAATTAATCCGATGTTTAATCGAATTTTTTTTTTTTTCCAACCTGAAATTTAGTTATTCAAATACTTCCCATTAACAAGCTATAAATGAACGGAAAAGACGTCGAACGTATTTTTGAAAACGTGAGTATCGATCGTGGGGAAGGTCAGATTGCGTGGGAGTGAACGATGCGTTCTCAAACATCAGAACACAGCGTTTGTCAATAATTAAACCGGCGTTTTTATCGCCTAGTAAAAATATTTCCTTTTTTATTTTAGTTCCTTTAAATTACTAAATGATTTATCGGAATGTTTTAATTTCCTGTCGGGTATCACATTATAAAATGAAATTGGAACCAAATGACGTTTAAAAGTTTTAACTTCACGTGAAGCAACCCCCAGCTAATAAGGTGGAAGTACATTAAACACCATTATTAAACTGGTAATAAAGTTTTATGGGTGCTTTGTATGACAGGGTGGTTTTAACACAAGTTTTTTTCAATGAGGGGGAGGGTATTTTTTTCATTGAATCAAAGGAAAAAACCATTATAAGTGTCTCAAAGAGTAAATCATACCACTTGAAAAATGTGAATCACAGGATTATTATTTCTATATGTTTTAGCTATTTCATGTTTAAACCCCTTTATCGTTTTCAGTATTTTAGGCATGTTTTAACATAAAATAAAATATTTAGCAGTTCAAGAAGAAAGACAATTATAGTGCTTTACAGCATAAGTTTAAAAAAAAATTAAGACCACACAGTACATCATTCTTTTCGACAAACCTATTGATGACTTTTTATTTAACCAACATTTATTAATACTCTATGCAAAAAAAACCATAAGCATAAAGTACACTTACAGTTTTACAATATTACTCAAAGTTTTGTATTTCTTCAAAAAAATCCATTGGTGGTTAGATGAATTAAAGCTGAATGAACTGCAAAGTATTACAACAAAACAATGTAATACAAAATATTGACACATCGTACAGGAGGGTATGAAGCAGATTCTCGTACATAACAAGTAAGTAAAAGCTAGCAATAACTGAAATTCTAAAATGTATGCCTGGTGCAATCAAGGTACCCATTGCTAAAACTGACATTTGTAAAAACATCAGAAAATAGAATACTGGAAATTGTTTTTCGTAAAGTATCTTTTAGGCCATCAGTGTTTGGTTAAGCCTTTACCAAATTAATTCCTGCTTCAACAATGTTACTAAATCCAAAATCATTTCTATTTTTATGCAAAAAATAAAATTAAAAAATTAGCAATATGTTAAAAGTTATTCATGAAACAAGTCTGAAGATTTTAAGCAAGAGAGAAATTCAATGATCGTCAGAGATTATTGGTCAAAACAAGTCAACCAAGACTTCAGGCTAATAAGAGAGATCCAAGCAACCTTACATAATTCTCTGTATTACATGTTCCTACAAAAACAAACCTTTAGTTAGCGTAGCACACTTCTCATAAAAACCTCAATCTATTGGTGATATTCAGAATGCAGCTCCCAACAGAGGAAATGTTTGTTTTTCCTCCATGATTCATCAATAAAAACAACCAGATAAAATTGACATCCCTTTGTAAAATCAATAACGCCTCAAGGTCTCTGTTTTATATATCATTCCAACCTATTAAATTAATGGAAGAGAATTACAAAAACAATTAACTCAACCCGATATACATGACACAAATTGAATTGAATGCAGTCTTACCTTTTTAACATATTTTTATTCCAATATTTCAAGTATCTAGCTCCATCAAATGCAATTTTTTTGTTTTCATTTAATAAAAAGAAGTCCAACCAAATGCATTGTTTCAAAAATCAAAACAATAAAGCAATGAATGCGACGAAAATAACCTCAAAAAAGACCCCACCATAATTTCGCAAAATTATAAATCCCCAGTAGTGACAACGGTTGGAAATTAAACACTTTAATTTTATTGGCGAAGCAGACTATGACGTCAACTTACTAAACGAAAGAAATAATGTGATTGGCTGAGCTAAGGCGATTGGATATACTATGGGATTTATATCTATTGGAGCATATTTCTGTTTTTTTTTTTTTTTTTTTTTTTTTTTGGAAAAAACTGTGGTTACACTTTAATACTCGTGACGGTGTACGGTGAAGAGTGATTTTTCCAGTAATGAAACAAAATGAGACAGCCGAGAATAGTGATGTCAATCAAACGACCACAATTTGTATTTAATCAATCCAGTGTGTCGTATGTCCCTTTTACCAAAAGATCCACAATTTTTTAACTTAGATGCTGTATGCAAAATTTAATATAAATTTTAAAAATGTAATTAATAGCTTTTATGTATTCTGGAGCGTGACTATCTCCAGGCAAATGACAGAATGTTACTGCATTTTTATTTGATGACACAAGCCATCTTTAACACGTACGCACGATGTTTTTTTTTTTTTTTTTTGCTAGACGTTAAAGATACGGTGCAGTAAAAGAATGACTCTTCAAGATTATTTATTATCATCCCCAGTTTTGTATAAATGTAAGTAGTCGTATTTTAATTTCAAATTAAAAAAAATGAAATAAAAATAAAACAAAACTAAGTTTTAAGAAAATAACTTTTTAGTCATCCGATGAAATTAGGTTTTTTCATAACGAGACTTTTCCCAAACAGGATAACCGAGCTCCTTTTATTACAACCCGGAAGAAATTTTTAAAAACCGCATAAAATTTCCTTCCTTTCTTCTTTTTTTCCTTTTTTTTTTTTTTTTTTTTTTTTGGATATAACAATGTTGAATATGAAACGAGGAAGATGAAACAAGGGCAGAATTCTGATGACAGGTGTGTTGGTGGAAACTTTTCTTGCTCATCAAGACTTTTCCTCTTTTCTTCTTTTTTTTTCTTGCTTTTAACAAATGGGGCGTGAAATATATTGACGTTGAAGCTTTGAAAAAATATTTTTTTTAATAATCGCGAAACCGATATTCCTTGCGGTAATTTTGACTTTAGCACACCGTTTTAAGCCATTGTTTGATGCTGTCTTTTTTTTCAATACACGAACAATAATTTAACGCCGGAAAAAATGAAATTTCCTATTATCTTCTTTTTTTGTGGTTGCGTCTAAACAATATCGAATCCAGTTTTAGGGGAATATACCGAGTCAGCATTATTAAACGCGTTTTTTTTTCCCCCGTTCATAGGCATTATCCTATATGTATAACCAGTGTTTCCGTGTTCATTTTGTAAGTTTTCCTTTTCGTGATTATTGCAAAAAAGGAGGTGACATGTGTTTTTCTTTCCCTTGTGTTGTCTTTATGAAGGATAAAAAACAGGTGACTATGTATGAGAGAAAAATGCAAGTGCCTTCCTGCATTCCAACAGCAATAAGAAAAATTCTACAAATCGCAACATGTTGGTACATGTTTTGGGTTTCTATGTTGAAATAAAAACATCTTCTTTCCAGAAATTCAATAAAAACTTACAATATATTTTCCTTTTTTTACAAGAAAATCCATCTCATCTTATATCCAAAAACAGGATGACCAACCTAATAGTTAGTTCCAAAAATAACCAGAGCTGGAGACCATAGAGTCTAACACAACAAGAAGTGGGGGGGAAGGAAAATTTATTTCTAACAACGTGTCCGTCCAAGAGGTATAAACTGAACTCAGTTAGTTGCTGAAACTCTGTCCAGAAATTGGAAACGTTAGCCAAATATACCAATATAAATCGTCAGGGTAGTTGTTTAACCACATGATCGATACAAAATCACGATAAATTTAGCCGCTGAAACCACAAATTTCATTCCGAGTTATTTGCAAAAGAGCTTTTGAGAGAGAGGTTTATCTCCTTATCCCTCACTTACTCCATCAGCATCGATCAAAATCTTTCAACCGCGAATATCCTCTAGGAAAAAAAAAATTATAAAAATTTTTTAATCTGCATTCCATTTTTGTATAAGAAAGAACAAAAAAAAAAAAAAGCGAAAATCCATTTGCGAATCCTATTCTTTTTGTGATTTCATTTAATCTCCTGGCCAGCGTAAAAATAAAAAAAAATTTGAAAAAAAGAAATGAAGTGAAAGCAAGATTGAATGAATAGCCCACGAAACGACAACCTCGGTATCGGGCTTCTTGCCAGGTCAACAGGAGAAGCCCAACTTTCTATCCAGAGTCATTTTCAACAAGATGGGACTATTTTAACACTTCCGGTATAGCTTCCACGACCCATCTTTTAAGAGGAAATTTTCTTTCTTTCTTTCTTTCTTTTTTCTTTTTTTTTTTTGGTCATTTTAAAAATTCGATGGAAAAAAAAAATTGCTGCATCGTATGTGGAAAAATAAAGAGAAATGAGAATAGTAGGCCTCATTTAACTTGGTATAGCGTGAGCTGTTCAACGGTTATCTTTGTGGAAAATATGGAACAGTTTCCTAATACTGATTAAATACGTTTTACCTTATATTCATGACAGTTACGTTTCGTTGTGGAATGAACAATCGCAAGAGGGTCGAACCGGGTTGTACTAACTTCATTTTTTTTTTTTTTTTTTTTTTTAAATGTATTTAATCGATATGTATACTTTTCCTTTTTCAAAAGGAAAAGAAGAATGATTGTGAATGAAGCCGCGGGTTGCCATGGAAACGGAAATAGCCTTTGAACGTGTATCCTAACGAAAAAAAATTGTTATTACGTGATGACGTAATGCAATTCGTTAGCTCAAGCGAATATCCCGTTTCTTTTTCACCCAATGGGAAAAAAGAAAGCAGAATATATCTGACGTCACCGCTTTCTTTCGGGTCACATGGCATCTTTATAAAAGGAATCGGTTATAATTGTTTTATAACGATTCTCGGTGTAAAAATCAGTATTGAAGATGCGAGCTTTAGTGATACTTCCAGGTACACTTTTCCAAAAGGGTTTTTTTCGAAATTTGAGGTTTTCGCAAAAAGTTTGGAGTTATGCTGTTTTTTCGACAGGAAAAAAACAATTTCTAATTTTCCAGTGGTTCTTTTTTTTGTGGTTTGGGGTCGTCATGTATTACGTTACGCCTGAAGGGGGGGGGGGGTCGAAGGAGGTGTCACGCATTGTTACGGGCGGGTGGGGATTAGTTGGGCCATGTGTTACGTAATTTTATTATTAAAATTATTTCAATTTTATTTCGCTCTTTTAAAAAAAAAAATTCCCAGTTATTCTTCAAAATAAAAAATGAAATTAAATTTTTTTTTTTAAATCGCAAAAACTGATTAAAATTTATCAAAAAAGCTGAAAATTTTTTTTTTACTTCTAAAAACGAAATTTAAATATTTTTCAGAGGGGGG
This sequence comes from Liposcelis bostrychophila, assembly GCA_037577465.1. Lineage (NCBI taxonomy): Eukaryota > Metazoa > Arthropoda > Insecta > Psocodea > Liposcelididae > Liposcelis > Liposcelis bostrychophila. Next base: position 13,303,442 of record CM075212.1, read on the forward strand.
GGGGATTAGAACCCTTGTTACGTAATAACAAAGGGGGGGCTGCAGGTTGCGTTACGGGTGTGTTACAAGGGGGAGAGGGGGTCAAAAAGTGGCAATACATGGAAGATCCCTTAGGGAACGAACAAGTATACATAATAAGTTACAAGGGGGAGAGGGTTTAAAAAAGTGGAAATACATGGAAGACCCCTTAGGGAGCGTTCAAGTATTACGTAAGACCGAAAGGGAGGGAGGGGGTAGTAAAAATTCTTGCGATTTCTTACTTGGGGGAGGGGGGGAGTTTGGCAAATATTACGTAAGAATTTCCATTATCATTTATTGTTCAGAATTTTTTTATTTCAAAAAATTAAGTTATTTTAATTTTTTTTCGAATGTCTAAAGTAAATTTTTTTCAATAAATTTTAAGAAATAAAAATTTAGTTTTTCATAAGATTTCGTACCAATAGTAGCCATCTTCAGAGATATGAGTATGAACTATAAATCTAGATTTAAGAAAAATATTACTCCAATTTTAAATTGACGTTTAAAAAAAAAGGGGGGGGGGGGTCCGCGAAAATCTTACGTAATATAATAGGGGGGGGGGTCAAAGAAATCTTACTAATTCTTATGAAGGGGGGCGGGGGAGGGGATCCGAAAACCCGAAAAAATCTCTTACGTAATACTTGAACGTTCACTTAATTTTAATGACAAAAAATGTTAATAGCAATATTGGTGGCTAAAGCGAAAAAAAAAAAGTTTTGAAAATGTTAGAAAACAGTTAAAATAAGGAAAAATCATCATTTGATGGGCCATTGTAATGGGAATAATTGTCGTTGCATCAAAAGCCATGGAAGATGGAATTCGAGTCCTCCAAGTGTAATTGACTGAAAAGTTCCCCTCATTTTTCCTGACCTTCCTGTCAAAAAACGTGACCCTTAACTTTAAAGCAGAAAATAGAATAAAAATAGGAGATTTTCTTCTTCTTGCAATCTGTTAAATGGGTAAAAATGAATTTGTTCTTACGTAACCGTAAAATAAATAATCTCAAACAGGGAGTTTTCTGACTTTTTCCTCACGTAGTAAAAAAAAACCGGCGGGGTTTTAAAAATGCCAAAAAAATTCTATAGCGGGAAAAGAGGATAAAAAGTACTGCACCTAAACTAAGCTTCATTTAAAACATGAATGGCCAGAAATGAAATGCCTATTATTACAACGCTCGGTTCCATCTTTAAAAAAAAAAAAAGAAAAACGAAAAAATGTATTTTATGCAAAATCGATAAGTTCACGTGAGAACTATAAACAGCCTGGTTAAATTTTGATGAGTCTGGACTTTTAAATAAATATGTAACGAGGATGAAATCAGCGAGCACTGATTAGTTCGCTTAATAATTCCTAGATCGATAATTCCTTTTCGGGATAGTTAAAAATTATGCACTTTATTTTTGGAAAAAAAAAAAAAAATTGAGGGCGAAAAATTCTTGAACTTATCATTATTATCATCGTCTTTCGGTGAGAGAAAAAAATGACCCCGTAGGGGTTTTTTTTCTTTTCCCTCCTTTACTCTAATTAAAACAAAACACAATTTTTAATAAGTCTAAAAGCAAAAGGCTTTGTTCCACCATTTCATTATTCGGTTACGAAAATTTTTTATATTAAAAACCTTGTGACTTAATCAGCATGCGAAGCAAAAAAAAAAAAAGAAGAAAGAAGGAATTTACAACCATAAGAAAAAGGGAAAAAAAGGGATAAAAACCAAAAATAAAATTTTTGCGGTCACATTTTAATGAGCACTGTGATATTTGGAAAACATTATTCCCGTTGATGTAGAGTATATAGAGGCTCCAAATACATTTAATTACTTTTTTAATTTTTTTTTCGCTCTGGCTAGTGCATCGAGCTTTTTGCTCATTTAATCAGGTTGGAATTTCACAAAAAAAAAAGGAAAAGTGTGTCACGTCTGTTTAGGAGCATGCAACATGTTGCAAGTTGCCATGATGCATGCTAAATTGCATGCTGCCAAAAGCAACATAAAAAATTTTTGCTTCACGATTAAAATGAAATTACTCCCTATTTTAAAGGATTCTTAAAGGGTGGGTATTAAAATTTAATTAGCGTCCAATTCTGAACTTGAAAATCAGATTTTTAAGGTGGAGTTTTCTTACCGAAGCTTCTATACTGTAACCTGCACCTCATTCATTAGGCGGTCTTTTTGTAAACGTATGGCTCATGCCGATTGCTGATTAGGAGCATTCGAATGTTATGTCATTATTGTAGTGGAAGCAGGAGGTTCTTCAAATGATAATGCTAATGCTGTATAAGAAAAGCCTATTTTTGATGACTAAAAGAAGGGGGAGTTAAAAATGCACGAAAAATGACGACGTAATCTTCGAACGGCCAGGGCCCGTATAGTGATGGACGACAAGACAAGAGCTTGCACAAGACTCTTGCGTTTTTCAATTGTTTGTATTGCTTACATAATAGTTCGCTTATGTAAACAAGACAAGACCTTGACCGAGGACTTGCCTTGTTCTTGTCTCGTCTCGCTTGTCGTCCATCACTAGCGCACGTAACCAGAGCAGAGTCAGATGGGGGGAGGGGGGGGGGGGGGTGGCGGCAGTTTGGCTAGTTAAGGGGGACAATAGGCCTTCATTCCCTATCGCTTAGCCAATTTAATCGGGGGGGCACCAAATCCGGCACCCCTTGGTTACGGGCACGGAAAGGCCTTTTAGAGTAATAATTTTATGCCAGCCTAAGGAACTCCTTTCAGATTGTCTGACTGTTTATTGTCAGTTTGTTTTAACTGGACGTTCTTAAGCTATCGTACTGTACAAGCAGCCTTTGAGTATTTCTTTAGACTTATGAATTTCCCACTTTAGATTCATGACTTTTTCGTCTTGTTTATTCTAGGACAGTTATTTCCCCTTCAGAGTTCTCTTTCATAAAGTCGCTTATAATACAGCCCGGAAATGTGACCTCTTGGACATCCTTAGTAGGTTGCGTTAGTCTTCTTTGTCTTCAAGTTCCATCTGGTGTGTCATTCATTATAATATAAAGCTTTTCCTTCGTGAACGATTTTGACCTAACGGCATCGTTAGGCTGGGCTCGGTATTACATTTTTCATTCTTAGCTTTTTTTTTTAAAGCCTTCTGTTAGCGAAAACCATTTTCACTTAACCGTAAGCAGTCATCGAGCAATAGTTTATGATTGATGTGATCAAGTCCCGAATGCTCAAGTGGGCGGAATATCGCTGCCTTCAAGATAGATTCTGCAGGTCCTGAATGGCAGGCCGCCGAGTCTCAGACCTCGGGAACTTATAACGTCTTGGGTGATACAAAAAAATTGGGTGTGCCTGACTGGCTTGCCAAAAGAGGTCCGACTGGGAGAAAATTTACAATGTGATGCAGAGTCTGGGATCAGGTGCAAGTTAGGGATAGTGTTTCAGGTTCTGTAAAAAGCCTCCGTGTCTGCGTGTGTGAGTCTCAAGAGCTTAGAACCAAAAGGATTCATATCGACCAATTCGAAAGATACAGGCTTCATATGTTTAACTTATGAGTGACCTATTGTCGGTTGGAAAAATCGATTTGGAGCATTTTAGTTCTGAGGTTGCGTCATATCAAACATCATTAAAATAGCCCTCCTTTACTTGAACGTCTAGCTATTCTCCGAGATGTCATTAGGAAGTCTTTAGGTAAGTCCCTTACCAGGTTAAGTCTGGCATTTTCGGGGGTATTCACCTAACATCCCTCTAACGACTTGATCACAATCATGTCCATGAACATTCGAAAACTTTCCCAAAAACGCTGGCATCATTGTCCTAATAACTGGTATCACCAAAAAAAAAGACAATTTTACATTATTTTAATTAAATATTAATCACCAAATTTTTTGCTTCTTCTCTGTTCCACATTTCCAAGGCAGAAAAAAGTAACGCACAATGAAAAAAAAATTGTTGACATTTTAATGACCTTTTTATCAATTTAAAACTAGGGGAGCATGTAAATCAGGAATGAAAAAAATTTTAATGTCGACCAGCTGTTGAGCACGATTAACCCGGAAACCAAATGTTTGGATCATTTCATGTTTTGTTTTAATTGATATTGTTTTCACTCTCAGCATGAAAATAGGAATTGTGATACACTTCTTCCGTCCAACCTTGATTTTTTTTTTATTTCAACTGTTAATATTCCTTCCTGTCATTAAACATTTCGGGAACTAAATCATGTTTCTGATAAAAATTTGAAGGCGTCGACCCTCTTATTGCTGTGTGTTAACAATATATCGTTCACGCTAAAGTGAACAAATGATTCATAATCTTAAATTAGTCCGATCTTCCGTCCTCTATCAAAGTTAAAACCGTATGCTGCTTACTTATAATGAATTTAAGACGTAAATAATAAAAAAAAAAAGAAAATCTTGAGTTAGATCAGCATTTCTGATGACCTTCAAGCGAATTAAATTTAATGGCTGAAGGAATTTCGTTCTTTTATCATCACATGTTTCCAACGAGTTTTAGTTCTTTTCGAAAAAAAGCATCACGCGATTATTATACAAAAAATATCCATTACACGGAGTAACATAAGCTCCCCTGCAAATGGACCTATCTCATCGATAAACAATCGATTGTTTTCATTTGTCGAATAGAATTCAATTAATTAATCCGATCTCTTGATAAAAATAAAAATGAATTTTTAATGGAAAGATATTAACGCAGTTTTTTTTATCTCATTTTTCTTTATTCTTCCATCAATTTCTTATATTTTTTTTTCTCTTTTTATCCCGATATCGGAATTTTTATTTTATTTTATGGAGACGGATTCTGCTTGAGATGGTATTCTTATTTCCGTTTACTCTAAAATTCCTTTGCTTGACTAAAGGGCTCAATGGGTCAGCAATCCGTGCTTTAAAAAACGTAATCTTCATTAAAGTATGTCTGTGACTTTTTCAAAATTCCAAGAACAATTTCGAGTTCCGATGACACAACGTACGAGGCTACTAATTCGGATCCCTTTCGTAATCTGCATTAGATGGGAGCAAATGCGACATGGCACCCTAAAGGTCAGATATGCATACCCTACCATTCTGAATTTTTACATTCCAGGAAAAAGAAAGAAACAAAATCCTTTTACGTTAAAAAATATGAAAATGGAACGGAGAAAGAGAACAATAAAAAGAACGAAATAGGATGATATCAACTGGCTGGAGATTTGGAACTGAATAGATGCGGTAAAAAAAAAGTGTAAAAAATTTTATACGAGAAAAAAAAAAGGATAAAATCGAAACAGCTTTACACGGAGGAAATGGATCAGAGATTAAAAATAGGCCCCTAATCGACCGATAAAAAACCATGCAAAATCGTTTAACGACAAAGATTTCCATTTTCCATTTTCCTCCTTTTTTTTTTTTTCTGGGGGAAAAAAATGGAATGTTACAAAACAATTATATCCCTTGGGGCCAAATATTTCTCAGACTGAAAATTTATTTCCATGGCGTAGAAACTTGCCTTTTTTGCAACTCGGCGTCGGAAAGAGAAAATTAGCTGCATAAACTTCTAATTATATTCATAAAGTTTTTTAACCTGACTTATTGAGTGTTTTTTAAGTCTTCCGAGATAAAAGAAGTTTTTCCTTCCATTCACGTCATGCATTTTTAAGGATTTTGAAAAAAAAATCTTTTTTTTTTAAATCCTTTTTCGAATTAGGTTTATTGAGAAGTAAAATTCTAAAATTTTTTAGAAATTTCGGGAAATATTAAGGAGCTATTGGTGAGGAGTTGTCGCCATTTTTTTTACAAAAAAATTAGTTTTTGGTTCAAAAAACCAAATACTTACTTATACCCCTACTCAGGTGTTGGTCGGAGAAAATCGGGATAGTGAAATTCGTGTTCCTCAAGCTTTTTTTCATAAGTATAAGCAACTTTAAAACGAAAAAAAAAATGTTGGGGGCTCCAAATTTGGACATAAATAAAATTTAAGCCCGAAAAATCAGGCTTAAACGCTAAAAAAGCGGTAACAGCGACTCAGGCATTGGTCGGAGAAAATCGGGGTGCTGAAATTCGTGTTCTACGACCTCAAAAACGTATAATTAGATCCCTTTTACAAATATCGATTACTGAAAAATGCGCTAAATATTAACTTAATTGAACGCTTTCAAAAAATTCTTGGCTTAGGTCCTTTTTCCGCAAAGCGCGACCTCAAGCTGGTAAAAAAAAAATGTTTCAAAATTTTTTTGAGGTTTTTACCCCCCAATGAAACTATTTTTTCGGTGAGCAACAAAATTCCAAACACTTTTTCTTTTTCTGTACACCCTAACCAAAAGGATATTTAGGGTGCAAATTCACTATGGAATGTTGGGCCAACATGTTGGTACAAAATGTTGGACCAACATTCCACACTAATTTTAGCGTAGGAGTAAATTCTGCAATATAGATTCGTTCGCTTGTCAAACATGTTGGTACAACAAGTTCGTCCAATATTCCAACAAGTTAGTATAACATGTTTGTCCAACTTGTTGTATCAACATGTTGATCAAACATTCCACAGTGAATTTGCACCCTAAAGGATAATACAATGGCATGCTAATAGGACTAAGGAAGACCAGACTGTATATGTTATTGCTTTACTGATTTTCTCTAAAACTTCAAATTTACTGTAAAATGATACTGATGTTAGGTACAGGAATTTCAGTGCACCATTTGGACATCAGAAAAACACTTAATTAATTCCGTTATGATACCATACTGAAGTCAAAGCGACACCATAACGATACCTTTGAAAAAACAGCAAAATGATTGTAAAATGATGCCATAATGACACTAAATCAGAGCCTTCAAAAATTTCGATCGGCTTATCAAAAGTAAAGTGGAACTAGAAAGTAGAAAAATTTACCGCCATTAGTTCGAGAAGTGAGAAAATAATGGTGTTTATGTTGACCAAGGTTGTAACCGGCAGCGTAGGTCATAGCGCGCTGGACTCTTAATCACAAGATGCGATGCGTTGGGCTTCTATCTTAGTTCACAGTTAAGAATTTTTCTCAGGCGAAACTAGTGCGTTAATCAGAAAATTAACCACTTCTCTTCAAGTAATGGGAAACCACCGAGCGGTAAACGGTTTGCAAACCTCTCAAACAATCATTTGGAGCAGACGGGTCTTTCACTGTTGGTCCTACACACCTGTGAGAGCCTGCGCAGGCTTATGTGAGAGATCACCTACCTCGCACTCGAGAAAAAGACTAACCACGAAAATGATTCTAAAGGAACTCTAAAGGATGGATTCTAAAGGAATCAAAGGGGAATCTAACAGGAGCGTTAGCAATTCAAATCGAAAGGATCTTGCCGATGTTGTCGCTCAATGAGTGAGTGAACACTTACACAAACATCCATTCGTCGGGTTAGAACCGAAGGGTTCTATATCGATTTTTGAATAGATGCTTGTTCACTATGTTCAGCTTATGGGGAAAGGCATTCAATTGAATAATCGATTTAGAACCCTATGGTTTTAACCCGACGCATTATCAAGATACCCACAAGGCTTGTAGTCAAGCCGTTTGGCCCAACTACGCAGGACCTGAACTCTTAAGAAAGGTTATTACGGTCCAACTGAAAGTTTTTACCAGCGTCAAGTATATTTTCCTATGTTATTACAAACCATCGGATAAGAGTCCCATTAAAAAAAACTAAAGTGACGTAAAAGGTAGTATTCCAATAAATCTTCGATGAAGGTTTTTGTGACATCCTCGGATTTTTTCCGTGACGGACAATCCATTAAAACTTATAGCTGGAAACTCAAATGATTGTGTTTCAGCTTGTACTCTCTTTAGCTCTCAACAAGAGCATTAAAGGCATTCAACATCATCCCTTGAAGAAAACAAATTCTCGCGAAAGCCATATATACTACTGAAACTTAAAGCTGACAGTGAAATATCTTTATATATGTTTTTTTTTTTCAGACTTATTTATGTCATTCCCAGTTTTACAGAAGCCCTTTTATTTCCTTTTGCCTTTAGCTTACAATTAGATTACTCCGTTAATTTGACATTTTTTTTGTTCTTTGCCAGACAAATATATATTTTTTTCCCCCTTTTTTCCAAAACAGAAAGGGAATTTCAAGCCTTATGATCCTATTAAAGTGATTTTTTTTCTTTTTCCTGGAAAGAAAATTATTTTTAAATTGAAACGGCATATGTATGACTGAGGTAATAACCATATTTTTTTATCCTCGGGGTTTTCTTCAAACTTTGATATTTTCCAGGGAAAATTTTTTGAACTTGCGACGCATTTTTTTAAAAATGCTTACTACTTGCGACTTCATTAATTTTTTCAAAATGCTACTTTGAAAATAAGCAAAAGACCAAAAACACCATTTTGCAAAAATAAGGGCCAGCGAAAAAGGGGGAACGAAAACAGGGTGACTATTCCGGGAAACTCGGCGCTGGATCTCGACCCCACTTTTACAAAACCGATCGATGGTGTCCTCCTCCGCAAGCGAAACGAGGTCGGATACTCGAGTCCGGTTTTTTACTAACTTAACTGGCAAAAAAAAAAAAAAAAAAAAAAAAGACAGCCACGTAAAATAAATCTTCATCAGTTAGCACCTTTATTACCTAATTAGTAAAATTAATATTTTTCGGTCTACTTAAATCATTATGGATGGTTATATGTTAATAACCAGATGGCTGCGTTTAGCACACCAAAATAAAAAATATCATTACGCTCTTAAAAAATTTTAAGCTTCATTTTCTTCTCGTCGTTAAACAAAAAAAAAAAAAAAAAAAAAATTAATTAGAACTCTACCGTATATTCCAAAATTTATTACATCAAGAAAAATAGCGTGACCAAAAGAGAGACACGAATCATACAGAAAATCTAAATTTCGAATTCCAAACCAATCAAAACTATACCAAAATAAAAATAAAAATTTCAAAAATAACTTGCTAGAATTTATTTTAAAAAGCGATACGTAATCGATTAATAATGGGGAAAAAATACTCATGATTAAGAAACGATGGTTGTCATGACTAAGAAAATCATGATTCAAACGAAAAAGCTTAAAAAAGTTTCGAAGAATTTTTTGTCCCTTATTGTTGCATGCATTCAAATGAAACAACACACGCAAACTTTCGGCTTTTTATTCGACAAAGTATCCCATGACTGCTGTTTTCTTTTTCAAAAAAAAAAAAAGTCTATTCTTTTTTTTTCCGGAAAAATGGACATGAATATTTTTTTTTTTATCATACTGACTCAACGGGAATTCTGTATGTTTATTTTAAATCTTATATAAAAAAAAGGAGAAAAAAGAGGAAAACTCAATGCTATGGAAAGAGAAACGGCTTTATTTTTCCTTTTTTTTAACCGGTCAAGCGTTTTGTTTGCTTAGAATTGAGCTTGATCTACCATAATTAGTCCTTTCATTTGTAATTCTTGTTTTGGAAAATTTATTTGAGTTGAAAGTCAGAATGTTTGTTTTCTTTTCTTTAGCTTCTCTAATTGCTGGTTTTATGAACTCTGATTGTAAAAGCCATTTCTCGAATGATCATTTTTAAAAAAATTTTAACTTGCTTGTTGTAAGTAGTGCTAGTGAAAGAGACTGTTCATTTACTACATCATGATTTTTATACAGAAATCATCACTCTCGACAACCCCGCCTAACTTATAAAATTCGCAGTCATTTCAAGCAGCAAATTTTTGGGCAATTGGCAACGACAGATTTCGATTTCGCTACTAATAGCTCTTTCGTTCCAGCAAATTATCCGGCTGTTTTTTTTTTTTTCCATTTTTCCCGAAATGTCAGCAAAATCATTCAAGCCTCAACTCCAAATAAAACATTTTAAAATTTTTTCACAAATACTACCCAAAAAGGCTTTAGTCCCAACAGCAAATTCATCAACTTGGATATACTAGTTCAGAGACCCAATTTAATGGAGAGGCAGTTCCCCTCCTTTAAGTAGATTACAAGTCACTCAAATGTTACATCAACCAACATGCATGACTACTTTTTACCCATCTCAGCACAATTCAGCATCACTTTTACCCCCTTCAAAAATGACTTCAGATTTTAGGAAGCCCTCGCAACGTGTAATAAAAGGTTCATGCAAAAAATTTTATAATCATTAAATTTATAGATTTTTCCGGGCCAGTAATAAATTTTAAAAAATTTTCTGATCAATGTATTTTTCCTGTTATTCATGCTATAAGGGGCCATTTGGAGTCCCCGTTGGAAAATTCAGAGCCCATACTATTTCTTCCTTCTGGCTAAGGGCCCGGATTTTCCATTTGTCGATCATTTTAAACTGTCTATTTTGTGATCAAACCTGATTTTTAAATCAAAACTGATTTCTTCCGTTCTAAAACGTCTTCATCGTAACAATAATATGTACCAGTACGAATAAAAAGCTCATAATTTTTCCGGCAAAATGGCGGCATTTAAAACACTGATTTTGAGCTAAAATTTTAAAAATTAGAGTTTTCTGTTAAATGATTCTGCTGAAGTGGAACTAGAAAATCTTTTTCTGTTCTTATACTTTAGGCGATCAAAACAAGCCCGTTCAAATGTTCTTCAAATCACTTTTTAAATATTTGTCAAATATTTTGAGACATCAAAAAAATTATTTGAAATGGACATTTAAACGGACTTGTTTTGATCGCCGAAAGTAAAAAAAAACAGAAGAAGATTTTCTAGTTCCACTTCAGCAGAATTATTTAACAGAAAACTCAAATTTTTAAAATTTTAGCTCTTAAAATCTGTGTTTTAAATGCCGCCATTTTTCCGGAAAAATTCGGATTAAAAAAAATCTTGTTAAATCTGATAAATTAACCCTGCGGGTAGTTACCCTACGATTTTTAGCTCCATAAAAAAATTTCCATAGAAATGGCAGGCGATCAAAGACAAAAAGCAAAGTGTTTTAAGCACTTAGACCAACCTGTAAAAAACAACACATCAGAAACTTTTCTTTTTACAGTCGCACCGTATGTTATAAAAGTCAAGCATCGACTTAAATCCTGTTTCGGTTACTTTCCACGTTGTAAAAATTTTACTGACACGGAAAATGTCCAAAATTTCGGTTTTTAGCATGTAAGTGCATAAGGAACCTCAAAATGTTGTCCGATCGGGCTGAGGCCATACATACGTTATTCTGACGCCAAATGAAGTGTTTTGTGGGGCATTAAAAGTTAAAATAAAACAAAAAGAAATTTTCGCTTCACTGCGCAAAACCCCCTTCCCGCCCTAACGAGCTGAAGTAACATTTGAATGGCCCCTTAAAAAAAGGAAACTTTGCTTACAGCGTTTATAGCTTCAAAAAAGCAAAACCTTTAAACTGGAAATGAGGACCCGAAGCAATGAATCACAGCCAGTGAAAACATCGATCGCAGCATGGATATTTCATTTTTGAGCATTCGGAATTTATGCGGATTTCTTATCTCAAATTAGCGCCTTGCGGCCCTAAGTTGGCCAACAAAATGGCAATCAATGGTCGAATAAAATCATTTTCAACGTTTTATCACCTTCATCATTTTTATTTAAAAAGACCTGTGTTTTGTAAGATTTGATTAAAATAGTCATAATTGACATTAGACGTCAAAGGAGTTTTTAAATCTCCAAAGAACACACAACTGATTTGAGAATGTCTTCGTCCTTTTTCCCATTAAATTATCCCGATTACGTCCTAAACACTTAACACAAAAAGGACAGAAAAAATATTCTTGAAAAAAAAAAAAGACAATTTGTTGGAAAATAACCGGAAAATAACAAAAAAATGATTAAATTCTATTTCCCTCATAATTCCGAAACAGTAATGAAAGATTAATCTAGATAAAATCGCTTTAACCAATTTTGAGATAACATAATTTGTTTCATTTTCATTCATTTTCATCACCAAAAGTCCTGCAAAATGTACCTTATTTTATAAAACATGTTTTATGTTTCCTTTTCCCAAGGTCTGCTCGCGATAGATTTCCTCCGGCGATTCAAAATTATTTTGATTAAAAAGAGCTTTAGAACAAAACGATCGCTTAAGCCACTCAAGGATCAAAAACAGGGATTTCAGAGGAAAAGCCTATTGAAAAGTAAAAAGGCTTATCATAGAAAGGAGAAAGACAGAGAGAATTTCATAAATCACCCGCAATATAACCTGGGTCATGAATCAGCTGGTGCGAGGTCTGCTGCCAGAAAAGTGTCGCGTGTTTTTTACTTTATTTATTATTATTATTTTTCTTTAATATTAATTGTATTTCTTACTACGACGAAAATAACTTCCGCCGTCTCCGTTTCCGATCGATACAAGTGCTTTACCGATTAGGCAGTCTGGAATTAGAAAAAGAAAAAGCGAGATCCTTTCGGCATATTTTCGTTTTTCAAATTTTCTTTAAGCAAAAAAGGAAGGGAAAAAAAATAGCTCCTTTTTATAATCTTTTAATCCAGAAAACTGGCATGAAGCTCGTATTTCATTCGACGACGTAAGAGGATTAATGTCGATCGAAGAAAAACTTTTTTTTTTTTTTTTTTCATGGACCTCCTACTCTTTTCTCAGGTTCTTCAAGTTAATCCCGACAAAGTTGAGTGTAGTTATCTTCGCTTACGGAAAATATTCTGGATTGACAGGTGGCTAAAAAACGAATTCGAATGGATTACACTTGTTATAGAAAAATGATATAAATGAAGTTGAATGGAAAAAAAAAAAGAAAAAGAAGAAAACAGTTTTGTACCTGTATCGATAAAAATCAATTCATTTCATACGTAACAAAAGCTGTGGAGGGTTGCAGCTGCTTTTAAGAATGGGAATAGAATTCCGATACGAGTGGGAAGATGTTGTTTATGTATCTAGTTTTGAAACCCAAGAGCAAAAAGGTTAAGAGGGTGGATTCGTTTGAATGAACATGTGTTTCTTTCATCAAAGAATTTACAGAAATCAGGTGATGAGTTGCGTTTAAATAGCTCACTTTTAAATCCACTGATGGTTTCTATTATTAGCAAAGTTCCAATTGATAAAAGAAAAAAAAAACGGGGTTCTAGCATTGGTCACATTTGACACCTGCCAAGGATCAGCACCTTCATCAAAGCAAAAGAAACAGACAGATCTATGCAATTGGCTTCGGATTAAAGGCAGCGAAAAATTTCCCAAAAGCTTTCTAATAACCCTTTTCAACATAAAAGCAGGTACAAGATCAAAACGTTTTCCGAGGGGCTGGGGGAAAATCTATCCATTTGGTTACAGAGCTGAAACAAGGGGCACCAAAAGCTTATAAATGAAATTTTATAGACGTTTGTTCTTAAGCCATTTTTTTCTTTATTTTGACTTAAAGGGGTCGATCACAGGTTTTTATCGTATTACGAATACGTAACAAAATAGAGTCTTTAAGGGGCGGCCAAATATGATACCCTTGTTATTGTAGATAATTTTTGGCCATCTTCACTTCTCTATAAAATGCTGGCATCCCGTTAATAACAATTAACATTGATACTAATAACCCAAAATCCTCTAATGCCCGAAAGTGCTGACCAAACTCTTCATGTTTGGTCAAACAGAGCTTTTCTGTTTTGGCCAAACCTCCTTTACAGCTCTTGGCGTCCTGTTCAAAAATTATTTTTTTGCGCCCTGCTCCGAGAAATCACGAGAAAAAAAAAATTTGAGAAATAGTTTTGGAACATTTCAAATATTTTCTCCTTTTATATTCCTTCAAATTTGCGCCCTAAAATTTGGACAGCACTGTGAATGGGCACGAAAAGCGCATGCCTAAAGCCACTGCTGGCCAAACATTTGAATGGCTCGGCTCCTTCATAAAATGTTATGTAGGTCAGCAGTGCAGCACCTCAAAAAGGGGGTTTACAAAATAACAAAGTTCATCTCTTTATTGCCAGTTCTTGCTAACTGAAGGAAAAAAGACAAAAGTTACCAAAACTATGCTGACAGTGAACCATGACTTTGGAAGTCTCATTTTTGCTGACATGACACTTAAATGACCCAGAAAACTTAAGAAGGTCTCAGGGAATTTTGGGCCAATTTGAAATCTATATAATTGCATCGGAATATCAAAAATCTTGAATTTTTGCAAATAGTTTTGAAAACTTTGTCAAAAATTCATCCAGTTCCAAAAATATCAAATTTTTAACAAAAATTTCCAGTATAATTTAGAGATCCAGATTTCTTTTTTCAAAATTACATTTGAAATGAACCCTCTTGAACGAAAAAAAGCTAATCCAGGTCTTAGTGATCAGAAAACAAGAGCCTCAGTCAAAAAAAAAAAAGCTGGGTCGTATGTATAAGGAAAAATATTGAAAGCTTTCAAAAAATCGATTTTTAAACTCCAGTAAAAAAAAAAATCCAACCTATTAATTTTGTTAACATTCAATCCTTAAACAGACTTAATGGAAAGCTACTTAACATTCACAACAAAATGTTCATTATTTAATTCATTAAAAGCGTCGCTCTTAATTAATTAAAGAATGCGCAAGATAAACTGAACTTACGGAGTCCTATCTTTATTTCTGTCACTTTAGTCTGCATATCGATGTAAATAAAATCATCATCATGTAAATATAATTGATTAAGATATCTTGTCAATCGGAGAGCGAAAAAAAAAGAGTCGTAACCTCAGAGTTTTATCGGATATTAGTTATTCGTTAACGCGAAGATTTCGAAAAAAGACGTTAAAAAAAATCGAATAAGAAATAAATTGAACGATCGCCTTTTTTCTTCTATAAAAAGAAAATGTGCAAAGAAAAAAAAAAAAAAAAAACTTTTTCCAAAGTTGGAAAGAATTCTTGTTAGATATTTTCCGGTTCGTGTACACATGTAACTCATTAAAGTTTGGTGGTGGCTGTGCCAAGTGAGGGAGAGAGAAAGAACCACACTGTTTCAAGTTTCCAGACATTTCCGTTCGAAAGTGTCGTATAATATCGCGAGAGCGAAAATTAATGCAACGTAGACAGACACAAGCATTTTAGTTCATTTCCCCCCGCAATCAATGCCCTTTGCTTTGACAACCACGCGCAGTCGTCTCTAGTAGCAATGTTGTGAAGATATGCTTCTTCTCTAGTGTTTGATGATAAAAAATTAATGAAATTTTAGAAGAAAAAAAAAAGAAGGGAAAAAGGGAAATCTCACCTGATTTTCCGAGTTGAGGAGTTTGAGTTGATCATTGATTAGACTGTACTTAGCGCTTTCTTCTTTCCTAAGCGCTCTTTCTTTTTTGAGTTCGGGACTCCAAAAAGTTTTGATGCTGTGCATGCTGGAGCCGAGCTTCTGATTCGTGAGCTCGAGCTCCTTTTTAAGATTCGATAATTCTCGTTGTAAGTCACTATTCTGATATTGCAATTCACCGATGAAACTTGCATCCCGACCGGACATATGATGCGGATTGGGTGACTGCCTCGAACGACTCGTGTATAAATCATCTTCGAGATAAGTTCTATCGCGTAACCCGCCGCGATCCAAAGATCGTTCTCGCGGTTCCCGGATAGGCATGAACTCGCGATCGTGCCCCGAATCCATAATTCCTCCTCGGTCCAGGGATTGATACCTGACCGACATGGCCTGACCTGCCGGCGGACGAGTAGCGCTTCTTGAGCGGTGATGGCTCCCGCCCATGGAGCGCCCCCGTTCTTCCATCATCACGGGGCTCCCCAATTCCTCTTCTCTGTAATACGGTGAGTTCATGTGGTGGCCGTAGCCATGTTGTTCCGGGGAGTTGTTACCCGAACGGGACGGTCTACCTTTCCTCCCTATCGGACTACCCCTGCTTGGGTAACTTCTGGACGGCGACCTGTCGACGGTCGGAAGTTCTCCAAGCCTGCGTGAGCTTCTCGGAGAACGGTTACCTCCACCGCCGGTGCTCAAATTGGAGGGGCCGTACGGATCCCGTGACATGTTATAAAACCTGAACCTTTCTCAATCTCTTCGTGACCGTTAGCAACCCCCCGGTTCTCGCTTTTCCAGCTCGGCATTCTACTCGATCGGCCACCCCTGGGGAATAGCTTTCAAAGCCCTTATCAGGACATTCACGGTGCAGACTATCGATCGGGAAATTTCCCAACGGCCCGCCAGTATGTTTTCCCTTCCGAAAAAATCAGCTATGACTTTATCGGAAGCCGAGGGCGTGAAATATCGACGATTCTCTCTTCGTCAGCCATCATGGCCGCCTTTTATTTTTTTTTTTCACTTATCACGGCACACTTTCCCACGATTTCCACTTAAATCCTCACTGTGCTGTATCACTCTCACCGCACACACTATCTGATATCACTAACGTGTCCACCCGTGGTTGTTAATCCAGTCCACAATCAAATTCCCTCCGAAAGTGGTTAATGGAGAGATATCGCCTACCCTATCCTCGCTCCCCCGGCAGTGACTGAGAAGAGAGCACTGCCTGAGCTCGTATCAGCTGCGCAAACTCCGCCCCGTTCACACTCCTCTTCATCCGTTCTACAAACCTTATATCTCGGCTTTGAAAAAACGTAACTCAATATCGATCTAAACAAAATAAATTCCTCTCTAAATTTTCTTTTTTTTTTCCTCCGGTTTTTAAATACTTTTTTATGTTACACCTAGCGTTGGATTTAATAATTGTTCTAACATGTAGTCTTTTCTGAGACTTTTGTTGATACACATTTTTTTAAAAATATTTATTAATTTTATTAAATAGTAAAAATATGAATGAATTATTATTTATTTATTTATTTATTTATTTTGTTTATTTATGTTATGTTTGTTTATTTTAAAAATGTTTACGCAAAAATTTTAGGAACTTAACGTTGTAAATTATATCGGAATGTACAGGTTTAATAAATCCACTCGTGTTTACAACATGTTCAAACATGTTTAATTTATACTTTCATGTAGTCAATACATCTATCTCTGTTTTTTTAACAAACCTTATTTGCACCATTGATGTTTGAATTGACATCTTTGTTTAATCAGGATCATTCTATCCTAAACTACATATCCCTCAAAAAATAATATTATGAATTATAAAAAAAATACCAACGTTATTGTAACATTTTACGACGGGTATAAACGAAAACCACAACCGAATGGAGATAATTCAAATTGGGATGCAACTCAATCTGATCCATACTGTTTCTAATGTGAACGAAACTTCAAGCAGCAGATGTGAATCAATGAAGACATTGCCACCCTAGTTTCTCTTCAATTCAAGACGAATTTCGTCCGTTTCCTTTTTTTATTTTCTAGGCATTCAACCTATGCTCAGTTTTTATTTCTCTTGCACACGTCAAAGTAAACTACATAGCCCATTTCGCATGCTGGAAACCTTTGTACTGGATTTTCGAAATCTTATAGGGAAAAAAAAATTTCCTCCAATGAGAAAAGTAGACAATGAATCGTACTACAACTTTGCATAAAATGACGTCACTTGTTACGTCATTCATTTTAACCCGTTCACCGTTAGAGGCGCTACGTTACGGATGTTTGCTTTCCGTCATCGATTACGGTTTCCAGAAGGGGGGGGGGGGGGAGGGGGAGTCGGTAATGTGGAAAATAAACGCAAGAGGGCGTGATGGATATTTATATGCTTTTTGTTTCCACTCGTTCGACGGGAGATGGCTGTACGTAACGCCACGTGAGTTGCGCTTTAATGTCCTGTGCTTCTTAGGTCAAGCGAAAAGAAAACTGTTACTGATTTGACAATTAAACTCGAATATTTCCTTTGAAATTTTGGTTTTCAACTGTACATGTCAAAACATTCAAATGTTCCTTTATCACAGAGGACTTGGCATTTCGCCATACAAAAATTTGGTCGCAAAGACAAAAAGCCATTTTTGTTTTTATAAAATTTTGAAGAAAAAGGTGACCCTCAAAATATTTAACACATTAGGCCTAACAAACATTTATTAAATTTAATTTTTAATTTTCAACTTTCAAGTTTACTTTATTTTATTTTATTCAGTAATAGGGTTACCAAGTGTCCTATATTTGTAGTATTGTCCTATACTTTAACTCTTTGTCCTATTTCCTAGGCTACTGTAATAGGGCGCAAAAGATACTATAATTTCTACAAAGAGGCAAATTTCAATTTTTTTAACCAATTTTTTTTTTTTTTTTTTTTTTTGCTATTATTGATATTGAATTTGAAAAAAAAAACTTTAAATATTTTTGCATTTGTATCTGGATTATTTTTAACAATTAAACTATTTTACAAAATCTTCAGCATTTGATCAACTAAAATGTTAAGCTTCGAGATTTTTTTCTTTACAGCTTTTTAGCTGAATTCAATTATTCAATTTCTGTTCTGTGCTAGCTTATTATATTTTGATTTTCAGTTTTCGAAATTTTAGTCCATACTTACAAAATATTTTCCATTTTTTTCATATCTTATTTAACATAATTTTTAAAAAAATGTTGCAACACACGTAAATGTGAAATATCAGGCTGTTTTAAAGTAATTACACTCAATTTGACCGTCCTATAATTGTCCTATTATTTAAGCGTCAGTGTCCTATAAAATACTATATATTTTTTTAAAAATTATTGAAAATACTATATTTTAAAAGAATCGAGTTGGTAACCCTATTCAGTAAGCTGAATCTACTGAATTCTGAATTAGCAGTTTTACAAATAAATGTCAACAGAAATGACTTTTATGTCCCCAAATAGTTCGCCTTTAATTATGCAAGACATTTTTTTTCACAAATTTTTGCTGAGGATATTCACATTAATTCCTTAAAAATCGAAAAAAATGCTCCCGAACAATTTTATGGACACGATTTAGACCCAAAAAAAACCAAGGCCCTAATTTTATTTTCAATTGTTGCCATTTGTACAGGGAGCTTAAGTAAGAATTGCAGTTTCCCCTTTCTCCCTGGGTATCATTAATAGTTACTTGCTTAAAATACAGCGTAGGAATGGCTTTTTGAATGATTTTTCTTAAATTAAAATCGATTATTACTGTAAATATAGAAATGCCCACTTACTTGGTTTAGAAGTTTGTTGCGCAAGCGTTTCTACGCTCATACTACTTGCCGTACATTCAAGTATACGACATTATTCCACGTTGGTTAGGAGTACTACTGATTCGTGCAATTACTGACAGTATGGTAAACCGGTTTTGAAAATAAATCTTCGCGAATTCCCTGGAATAAAGTAAAATCGTAAATATTAAGCATGTAATCCTCGAACTAGAAGATCCTGTTTTGATTAGCTAAATTTTCGACTGGCTAAATTCAAATTCAAATGGGATTCTCCAACCGATAACAAAAAAAAAAAAAAATGAATTTGAATTTTTTATACAAGAAGAATTTTTTAACTTACTTTGCTTTTGCTTTCTTCTCATTTTGAATTCTTACATATACTAGACGCTTTCTTGGGTTTTAATATTCTAGGTTCTGGATTCTGGGTTCTGGGTTCCGCGGCTGAAATCTACGTATATTATAGAATTTGTCTTGCTTTCTTGGTTTTTCCTAAATGGAAACAAAAATTCAAAATTTAAAAACATTGGAGCAAAAGAAAAAAAAAAAGAATCATCTGAATTGAGGAAAGAATATGCTCAAAATTAAGGGAAAAATTGTTGTTGTATAAAAGTCCCCAAATCCTAAACCATAGCTTGTAAAAAACATGCAACCTTCCGAATAATTTGATAAATTATACAGCAAAGCAGAAAAACCTG
Source organism: Liposcelis bostrychophila (assembly GCA_037577465.1). Classification (NCBI taxonomy): domain Eukaryota; kingdom Metazoa; phylum Arthropoda; class Insecta; order Psocodea; family Liposcelididae; genus Liposcelis; species Liposcelis bostrychophila. The sequence goes on from CM075212.1 coordinate 13,323,029, forward strand.
AGTTCGTTAAAGAGTTTGCGAGTCGTGCCTTTATTTCAGGGTTCGTAGCGTGTCCTAAAACAAAAATAGGACTTTTTCCGAAAAAATATAGGACAAACTTTATCAGAAAAATAGGACAATATAGGACCAATTTTATCAGATAAGTAGGACAATATAGGACAAAAATCAAAATTCCAAACGTTCAAATGCTCTACCACTGCACAAATTTCTTATTTGAATTTTTTTTTTTTTAAAGTAAAAAAACAATTCAGGAAACAAAAAAAAAAAATTGTATAACATTAGTTTTTTTTTTCAAGGTTTTCTTGTAATAAAAAATTTAAAAAAGGGAGAAAAAAAAATTAAATTTCAAAATAAATGTAAAATGCATCAAAAATATAGGACAAAATCGATTTTCCTCTAAAAAATAGGACAATATAGGACAAATATAGGACATGCTTGAAATATAGGACAATATAGGAATATAGGACGGCTACGAACCCTGCTTTATTTGCGGAAATCATGAAAAAAAAAAAAAAAATTAAAGGCTTCTTGTTTTGGAAACTGTTACATATTCGAAAGTAAATTAAAAAATTCGAAAAAGTCATTAAATTTTTATGTGCTTAGTCTCACACTCTCGGACTCTTATCTTCTTAGGGAAAACGATTGGAAAATCTGTATAAGTTTTTTTTTCTTATCAGTCTCATTGAAAATTTTAATACAAGAACAATTCATCCCCCAATTTTGAGGTTATTCTTTCCTCAACTCATAAGATTTTCTTTCCTGAGGTTTAAAATGGATTTTAAAAATTGTTGAAAAAATTTCTGATCAAAGAAAAGATTTCAATGAAAACAGAAAACCTTTCTTGATCTGAAAAAAAAACTCGAGTTTGATTTCTCGATCGAAATAAATTTTGACGAGAAAACAAAACATGACGTAAAATCTTTATACAAGTCCTCCAATAATTTTAAACATTTTATTCATGCAATTTATTTTTTCGTTTTGTTTGTTATAAAACGTTTAAGTCGATAATGTTAATGTTACACTGTCTAGTATAACTTAGAGTACGGTATGAGTCATCACCGGTAGGGTGAATATCGGACCCACTAATTATTTTAGAGCAAAATTTACTATTATGCCAATAAATTTATTTTTATCTTATCTTAAATTTATTATTGTTATATTTTTTTTTGCAATTGGCAAAAAAACGTATTTTTCTTAGAAAAGTAAAATTTGTCAAGAATAATTAATGAGTCCGATTTAGACTCACAAATGTATGAGAACTTTTTACTCACAAAAAATGAATTGTACTTTTGTAACAACAACAGTGAAACAATTAACACGGTTGCAAAAATTTCTAATATTTACACTGCGACATTAATCCAAGTAATACACTTTACACACAAATAAATACTTATGAACTGAATTTTTAATTATCTGAATAGATTTTTTTATCGTCTAAACTACTAATGCTTCTTTAAAAAACATGAATTTTGATACCGAAAAATTTTAAAAATTTTACGTCCTAGCTAGATTATGATTTTAATCGATTAAAAAATTAATTAAAGACAGCCTCATTGAAATTGATTAAGCGATTTGATCATTCGATGATATACATTTTGCCCAGACAATAAAAAAAAACCCCGTGTATTGCACGAGTATTTTAAGACTTATTGCACAATTTACCTCGTGCTTTTCCAGTTTAAATGACCTTATTCGAAAAACAATTTTGCAATGGGACATAAATCATTTTGGAGTAATAAGCCTTAAAATACGAACATATCTCCATATCCCTGAAAATACAGAGGTTTTGATGTTTGGGCAAACTGTTGATATTTCAGTCTTTTTTAATTTTTATAAAATGTTCCTGACCTACACAATTATTTACAAGTATATTCTTCAGTCCTCTGGCTGCAAGTGTCACAATTCACAGAACAACACCAATGAAATTTACAACGGCACTGCCACGTCTTTGTGTATTGGTGAGTATTATATCCACGTCCGCAACAGAGCAAATCGCACCCGTCCGTTCCTAAAACAAAAATGTACGTAATTTAAAAAAATGCAATTATAATTATTAGAAAATAAATACCTTTTGACGTTCTGTTACAAAATCTTCCGATCGTCCCTAAAGATCCCGTCGATAAATCTTTTTCGCAATAATTCGGTGAACCCTGAAGGTAAACCAACTCCGATCTTTTCGGCGCCCGAACGATGGGTTTCTGCTGCATTTGCGATCTCGGCCTTCTCAAAACTAATTTCAGGCTTTTGGCTCGATTGATCGTCGTTGACCTAGCAGTCATCCCGGACTGAACCGCAACGACCGGTCTCGCTTTGGAGTATTTCTTCATGAGACTCTCTCCGATTTGTCTGAAAGGAGGCAAAGTTTTCCAACATGTTTTCATTGTGCAACTGCCTGATACCCCGTGGCATTTGCACTCGGTGAGAAGATTCATTTTTACGGCCTGCAACAAAAAAAAAGAAGCTATTAAATTTTTTTCATTGCTAAAATTTACGATAATTACCGAGATCATTATGTCAGAAATGATCACCCACCAGGGTAAATGTATCGAATTAAACTCGTATTTTGTCACTTTTTCGTTGTCGAGTTTTTTTTTTTTTTTTTTTTAATCGACTTGGGTTGTTTTATTAATTAAACAAGTCGCCTACGAGCCTGGCGAAGTATATGTCATTTTTCCCGATCCATCAAGGATCTAAAAAAATGTATTAAGGCGTAAGATCACGATATCCGCATCTTCTAAACGAAAACAGACTTTAATTATTTTTTCCTTTGCGTAAAAAAAAAAAAAAAAGGGAGGGTCTCTCACCTTTCTCCCGGCTTTATTATTGTGTAAGTTCATTAAACTCCGAGCGTCTCCCTCAATTTCCCTAGCGTCGAGGAAACGCCTAGCAAATCGCATCCCGTATCCTACGTCTGCGCTGCAGCCTCCCCATTTCCAACCTCTCGGAGCGATTTCTCTCCTCATTTGATGGGAGGGGTCACAACCGCAGGCCGATATGTTTCCCCTACTACAGGCGGCCGTTACGGAATAAGTTACGCCGGCGCTAGATATGGCATATGTAAAAGCAGCCTCTCTGCTCCCTAAAAAATAAAAAAAATAAAAAAAATATATAAATATATGCAGAATATATCTTTATACTTTAAAGCTAAAATATCATATTTGATGAAATAATTATCAGTAGCAATTAATCACGTGTGATGATGAATATTAAAAGTTTATGGCAAAATGAATTTTTATAAAGTGTTTATTTTAAACGAGTTCCCTTTAAGGAGGAATGAATAATTGGCTTGGTTATTGGTTTTTTTTAACAAAAAAAAAAAAAAAAAAAATTAATTGGTTTTTGAAAAAATTTTGAAGCGCTGTAAAACCAGTATGGATCGTTTTTCCCTTTTTTTGATTAAAAATGAAAACCATAAGAAGAGAAAAGGACATCCAAGAACCGGGCCCTGACAGCGTACTGAAAGAGCACCGGAAAAATTATTCGAAAGGGGAGCCTAACATTCAATCTCCCCCCCCCCCCCCCATTGGTCATTTCTAGTTTCAAATTCTTTGTCCCGTTTGTGGAATGCGTATGCACAGTAAGCCTGCTACAGTTTTTCTTTGTAAGGTAAAGGTTGTACCTTAAAATCTCAATGCACGATTTTATGGGAACAAATCTTTTAGTTACTTTTGCTGCGTAACGCGTTACGCGGCTAAAAAAATTTAAAAGTTTAAATTTTTTTTAAATTGATTTGTGACGCAGATCATTTTTAAATATTGTTCGGTCGCGTAACGCGTCACTCGTAACGCGACTTAAATTATTTTTTAAAATTTCAAACATTTTTAAAGGCTAAAATATTTTTAAAGGTTTAAATTTTTAAAATTAATTGTTACGGAAATGATTTTTAAACATTGTTTGGCCGCGTAGCCGCGTTACGAGTTACGCTATACGAGGCTGAAAAAGTTTCTAAACAAAGGAGCTAAAAAATGTTTGAAAGACTAATAAAAAATTTTTAAAGGTTTAAATTTCTTTTAATTTATTTGTTACGCAGATAATTTTTAAACATTGTTCGGCCGAGTAACACGTCACTCGTAACGAGGCTTAAAATTATTTTTTAAAATTTTAAAAATTTTTAGAGGCTAAAAAATTTTTAAAGGTTCAAATTTTTTAAAATTAATTTATTACGCAGATAATTTTTGAACATTGTTTCGCCGCGTAACGCGGCTTAAATTTTTTTTTTGAACTAAACGTACCGCGTTACTTCCCCGTCCGGGTGTGCGTACTTCCGAAATTTACTTTTAAATTTTCTCCTTTGTCAAATGATTGTCGAAAGAAGAAGTTTCACTTCATCACGACGCGAGTATGACTCGCGCATCTTTTTCATCTGAATTTGTTAGCCCTTTTTTTTTTGCGGGGGTTATGTTTCAAAACATCTCTTGCATAATAATAATAATAATCATTTTAAGTTTTACAAAAACTATTCTGGTGGGTACCAGTAAATCAGTAGACCAGTGTCTATTGATTAAAGAAAACCGAAACATAAGAGTTTCTGTAAGACCCGAATGAAGCAACCATAACACGCTCATAGCTAAAATTTTATAAGAATTTTTAATTTCAATTCTTAATTTTTAATCTCAATTCATGGTTTAAATAAAATTTTGGAAAGGGACACTCTGACTTTAATTCTGCCGTTCCTATTTAAAAATTTAAAATTACTTTATTTGAGACTCCAATTTAGCTAATGGAAAGCCACTTGTAAAGCGTACTTGTAATTCCAGTAGAATCCACACCGTATTTCATTTTCCAAAATTTTTTTTATCAAAAATAATTACACTCATTTTTATGCACAAAAATAAAAATTCGAAAAAGAAAACTGGATTGGAAAGCCAGATATTACGTCGGGGAACAAAGTACATGAATGATTCAAAAAGTATCCAAATTATTTCTTAAAAAATAATTACAGAATATACGACAACGACGTTATAAAATAATCTACTTCACATAAATATCACGTTAAATGTCTTTTTTTTTTTTAATATAAGACTATCGTATTTTATTTTAAATGAGATGTTAAGAATGCTTCTTCGAAGAGATGTTTTCGTTATTAACTTTAAATTATACGAGTGAAAAGAATATTTAAAATTCTTGGTCGGAGAATTTATCGGCACTAATATGATTCATGCGATCTCATTTTCACTCATGATTTATGTTTTACGATTTAAAAAAAAAAAAAATTCTTGCGCTGTCCGTAGTAAAGGATGATGAGAGCCCTGATCGGGAAAATCGGGAAATAAAATACGGTAGTCGGATGAGGTACATAATTACAACTTTCACTTTTCACGGATAAGAAAAAAAAAAAAATACTTGCGCGGATCTGATAATAATAAAAAAGAAGAAATAGATCGGACCGCACATTTGGTCACTTCATGTCGATTTGAATCATTGCTTGAAGGTGATATAAGACCACCAACGGTATTATTGCTTGTTTGACTACCAGTTTCCACTATTAATTTTGGACGAAGGTTTTTTTTTTTTTTTTTTTTTTTTTTTCCTTTCTTTTTTTTTTTGATGCACCCGAGAAATTTGAGTCTGGAATTCGTGGATCAGGATTCTGTGCTGGATTTTTTAAATTGTTTGATTCTTGAGTTCGTGAACGCTGGTTTTGAAGTTAAATAACAAAACCGAAACCGGTAGCCTTTCCTTGGGTTATATTGTACACGAGGTCTTATTTCATGTAAATTAATAAAAAAATCGGTGGCAATTTATGATAGTTGTAAAAAAAAAAAAAAAAAGAAAATGAAATATACTTCCAAAAAGCGAGAAAAGGAAGTAGCAAAAGTCTTGCTCGTAAATTCGAAATAAAAGGGTATAAATCACCGAAAATTAGCATGTTGTACATCCAGACTTTAAAAATGACCTAATCACGAACTCTGATTAGTATGCTCGAGCCGTATGAACCTGTATCATTGGAGTGGGATGATACAGAAACATTTCTCACGAATATGGAGACAATAATCACTGCCACTGCCGCACTTACACTGTTAAAAAAAATTTTTTGTGATCAAATTTTGGTTTAATAAAAAACTAGGTACTTAATTTTTTTTTCCACCGGAAAAATTTAAAACCCACATTTTTAAAAAAAAAATGGAGAACGGTGACGCAGCCCAGTAAAATTTTTTTCCACGCCCGTGCATGATTTTCTTTTGTTTTTACCATGCTGAGAGCACATACGGCTGATTGTAATTTAAATTATGATTTATGCAGGGAAGGAAAGATTCGTCGTGGGCAGTTGCAATTGCAAAATTAAAAACCAAGGGCAGGGTTTGTTTGTAGGAGAAATAATAATAGTTTTCCAGAGTAAAAATCGCTCAAGTTACGGAAAACTGGTAAAAGATTTAAAAAAAGTTTACTGAAATTTTTGCAGGGCTCGAAAAAATTGAACGATTCAAAAAAAAAGCTGCCCAAAACTAAAGACAATTCTCAGTTTCAGTCTTTTTTTTTTCTTTCTTTCTTTCTTTGCAAGAAATTTTACGTAGACGGAGTTGCGGCTGGAAAATTCATCTGATTTGTTAGCAGACATTTTAGGACTCCTGATTTCTCGAGATACTCATTTTTAAAGTTCCCGGAAATCCCGACCCTCGAGAAATATTTAGTAGAGAGTTCAAGAATTTTTTTATCACAATTTAATTGGTGACTAAATCATGAAATTTTGAAGATTTGTAGGTTTTAGGAGGCATTAATACGTTAAGGCATTAATACTTTTTTTGAGCTTTGAGAAAAACCATGTCCCCAAATATGAGCTTCAAGGGAACAATTAGAGCTTGACGAAAAAAGTCCCTAGGAAAAATCGGAGTACCGCCATCTTCACGGCGGTACATTTCGAGCTCAAATTTTGGGACAAAGACCATTATTTTGAGCTTTTTTCTGAGCTTTAGAAAAACAAGGTCTTTAAATTTGAGCTTCAAGGGAACAATTAGAGCTTGACGAAGAAAGTCACTAGGAAAAATCGGAGTACCGCCAGCTTCACGGCGGTACATTTTCGAGCTCAAATTTTGAGCATTTAAAAATGTCGCTTTCCTGACTGTCAAGTTTATATTTTCTGTACTGAAGGTCTAGAATGAGCACTTTAATAGATAAATATTCAACCTAAATTGCATTAAGGCATTATTGCTGCTAGGGCAAAACTTAAAATTTCGCTCAAAATTCCGAATCAATCTTAAGATTTTCCCCGAAAAAAAAAAAGATTAATATTTAAATAGGCAGTATTTATTTTACAAAGGCAGTATTCAGGGGCGGTAAAATTTTGACAGTATAAAATTTTTTGTGCCAGTATTTTATTGGTTTTGTCAGTATAATAATAAAAACGAGCAGTTAAGGTTATTTGATAAAATATGATTGATTTAAAATGAGTAGTTATTTATCTTTAAAAATAATAGAGAAAAAAAATAATGTTTCGTGCCCAAAAAAAATTTTTTACCGCCTAAAAATCTTGACACGACCTCTAAATATTTCTTTGAAAATTGAAAAAAGAATTCAGGGCATGTTGTAGAGGATAGTGCATTTGCCGATGAACCAAGACAAAAAGTACATTGATTTCTTTTTTCTTTTTCGATTATTTTTCTAAATTTATTTATTTGCTTACTTATTTTTATTTAACTGTTGCACAATGCCAGGTAATAATATTGCCCTGATATATATTTATACTGATCAAAATGCTTTAATTTACCTGCAAAACTGGATTTTTTTACTTCCCAGATACTGCCCAAAAATTTTAAAAATACTGCCCGTGAAATACTGCCAAAAACTTCACTTGATAACGTTCACCGCATTCGCGTTATCCGCCTTCTCGATGAACGTATTCGCACCGGAAGTTTTGTGGATCTTTCACCACGATTTTTTTGATCATCTTCTGCTTTTTTTTATTTACAAACATTAAAAATGGCGGTTTGAAAGATGTTTTTACGGATTTAAAAAGAAAAATCTTAATTCGGGCATAGGGCAGGTAATAAATCTGTTCCAAAACAAATTTTGGGTAAGCCAATTTTGTATACTTAATGAAATATACGGTACTCTTTTTATGCCACAAACGTTTACGGGAGTAAAACCTGCAAAGTACTTCCGGTGCGAATACGTTAATCGCGAAGACGGACAACGAGAGTGCCGTGAACGTTATCAAGTGGAGACTGCCCTTAAAAAAAATACTACCCCATTAAATACAAGCCAAAAAAAAAATCTCGAGAATTTTTCCACAAACATTTCGAGACTCCCGAGTCACAGAAAGTCTAAATTTTGAAAATCCCGAATTTCCTAACTCTCGAGACTTAAAAATTTTTTTAACTAGGGATTCCCGTTTTTCAGAATTTTTAAAATTCTTGAGAAAACAAAAACAATACGAACATTAAATTTTTTTTTTCCTCTCATGTAAACATTTTTTTTGGCGCTTAAAATTCCTGATTAGAGATCTACTTTTAAGCTACTTTCCATGCATAAGTACTGTCATTCTTCTAGGATTGCAATATCCGCTCTTGGACAATCCAACAAGTTTACCAAGACGCCCATTACCACCATAGCTACCGGGGGTACTTTACCGCAATCGGCATTAGATTAAAGAGCAATAAAACTCCATTTCAAAAATTAGGATTCATCTCCCATTTTAAGCTAATCAGTGTTAATGGTCATTAATTTGTCTTTCCAAATTTATTATTCCTTCTTTTCAATTAACCGCAATGACTTAACCATATTTTTTGAATGAAACGGGCATTTGTAAGCGTCTAGACCTCTCTGAAAAAAAAAAAAAATTTTTAAGTTACCACGATTTACCGGTAAATGAAATGGTAGGTAATGAAGTAGAAAGGCGTATCGTCGGTATAAGTAATCCTTGGACAATAACGCGTATCCGTTTTTTTTTTTTTTTATCTCCTTATTTCTTCCCCTGTTCGTCTTCTCCTTATAAATTATTATTTTAATCAACTTGAAAGTCCATCTTGATCGTTTTCTTGTTAATTTATGACACAATTTATCCTCGTTAATATTATCAACATCACCATTGTAATTGTTACCTTTTTTAATGGATACGGCCTGGAGCTGTAATTAACAGTTTTTAATCAGTCTTACGGTGTGTGCGCGCAGAGAATCCTCGAATTAACAATCACCGTTTCGGGTTCAATCTCGCCTGATAAAGATAACACCCGTTTAAAAAATAAAAACTTTTTTCTTTCAAAAAAAAAAAAAAAAAAAAAAAAAAAAGTTTTTATATATCGACCGTGCATATACGATTAAAAATCAAATTACATGATATTTCAATATACAGAGGGAAAAAAAATGTATGCATTACCTTTCATATCATATAAAAATCTATTTTCAAGATAGAAAAATTTTTATGACTACTTAGTTAAAAGCGGCTGGGCCTTTTAATTTTAAGTAAAAGTTCTGATTTTGTTGAAAATGAAATTAGGTTATCGATAAATAAAGATAAAAAATGTTATGTTCAATCTTAAAAAGAACTTCAATAGAAAACTTTTAAGCGAAAGTTTCAAGTTAAACTCTTTTACAGTCCTAATGTTTGTTCTTATTCCACACCGATTGGATAAATGAAGTTTGGCTACCACAGTTTCCAAAAGATTGCTAATAGGAAATTAAACGAATGAACAATTAAAAACGGATAATTGAATAGGCTACCTGCCGATTGGTCATGAGCCCCCCCCAGGATCGGCTTAGGATGCTTAATTTGGTGGAGACCTGCCTTGGGCAACTCTTTCGTTTTTGCAATTTCTGACTACTTTCCAAAATCGTTTGCAATACGGTAGTGATCGGGAATAGGTTAAGATAAACATAAGAAACACCTTGAGACTACGATCCCGGGACCCAGAATTCCGGACCAATTTCAAAAAATTCAGCAAATATATACGAATTTTTAGGAGTTATTACTTAGGTTCAAAATTTTACAAAATTTACAACAGTTTGTAATTTTTATGCAGCCTCATAGCCGGGGGGGGGGGGGGGGGGGGGGCAAACGGTGGCTCAGCCCCCCTGCGAAAATGCTTGAGCCCCCCTGTGGATTTGAAATTTATATCCAAATTCAAAATCAAATTCGCATTTTAACAGGAAAAAATTAATTATCATCCAATTTCCCTTTATTGTTTAATTTTAAACATAATTATGTTCATTTTTGCATAAAATTTTTTACTGTGTAAGACAAAAAAAAATCCAGCCCCCTGTAAATGCCGGTCTGGCTACGGGCCTGTTTTTATGGCCATTTTCGGATTATACGGGTCAAAAAACGAAGTCATTTCTCAGATTTGAAAAGGGTCAATTTTTATTTTGCGGCTCAGTGATTGGGAACACCCATAAGCTAAACATAGGCCCTCTTATGGGTGTTCCCAATCCCTGAAATAAATCAATCTTTTTGCATAAGCCCCTTTTTCGAGAAAAACTTATAAAGGCTGGCAGTGATCCCTATACATTGTTTTAAAAATCTGAAAAAAATTGGAGAAGGTATATCGAGGTAGTACAGTCGACTTTGAGGTTGGAGCACCAAAACTGGGACACCGTAAAATATTATTTTACGGTGAAACCTAAAATATTATTTTACCGTAAAATATTATTTTACCTGAAACCCTCCTTACTAAAGCAAAATAAATTTTTAATTTTCCAACAAACCTAAATTACTGCTTTTGAGGCAGGGGGGGTGTAATTCTCTCGGTTGGGGTTATCGGTATTGGATCACAAAGAGGGAACCGGGGAAATGTTCAGTAAAAGAATACACCAGAGGCACTCGAAGAGTGGACTTGAACCACCGACCTTCCGTTTTCATGACGGCTGCTCTACCACTGAGCTACCTCGGGCTCTGATGCATCTCGTACTGAACTGGGTTACATAAGGTGTTAGGAGAAAATAAATTTAGTGTTTTTTGGAGAAAATAAATTTTCTCCAAAAATGGAATCAAAGGCGATGAATCTACATTATTTTGGGTCATTTTGGCTATCATAATTTTTTTAAACTTTTGGGGATGGCTAGATATAAAAAAAACGTTCTCGCCGAAATAAGCCATATAACAACCATAAGGTCTCATTTTTCGGCACTATAACATTTTTTCAGGATACATCAATGCATAAGGGTTACGCCCTAAAAAATCAATTTTTTCCCTGCCAATTTTTAAAATTTGAACCAAAAAAAAAAAAAAAAAAAAAAAAAAAAAAAAAAAAAAAAAAAAAAAAAAATTTAATAAAAAAAACACAAGAGTTAAAATTGCCCAAAATCGCCCAATCGTCTTTTTTTAATTTTTTTTTTTTAAAATCACCCTTTTTCGACAATTTTCAAAACTCGTTTTTGAAAATCACCCTTTTCTCAACCATTTTATTTTCAACATAAAACCAACATTTATCCGGGCAGGATACACTCTAGTAGAGTGTGTGGTGCCTAGGGAGGATAAACTCTACAGTGTGTGGTGCCTAGGCAAGAAACACTCTAGAGTGTGTGGTGCCTAGGCAGGATACACTCTAGAGTGTGTGGTGCCTAGGCAGGATACACTCTAGTAGAGTGTGTGGTGCCTAGGCTGGATAAACTCTAGTAGAGTGTGTGGTGCCTAGGCAGGATAAACTCTAGTAGAGTGTGTGGTGCCTAGGCAGGATACACTCTAGAGTGTGTGGTGCCTAGGCAGGATACACTCTAGTAGAGTGTGTGGTGCCTAGGAAGGATAAACTCTAGAGTGTGTGGTGCCTAGGCAGGATACACTCCAGTAGAGTGTGTGGTGCCTAGGCAGGATAAACTCTAGAGTGTGTGGTGCCTAGGCAGGATACACTGTAGAGTGTGTGGTGCGTAAGCAGGATACACTCTAGTAGAGTGTGTGGTGCCTAGGCTGGATAAACTCTAGTAGAGTGTGTGGTGCCTAGGCAGGATACACTCTAGAGTGTGTGGTGCCTAGGCAGGATACACTTTAGTAGAGTGTGTAGTGCCTAGGCAGGATAAACTCTAGAGTGTGTGTTGCCTAGGCAGGATACACTCTAGAGTGTGTGGTGCCTAGGCAGGATAAACTCTAGAGTGTGTGTTGCCTAGGCAGGATACACTCTAGAGTGTGTGGTGCCTAGGCAGGACACTCTAGTAGAGTGTGTGGTGCCTAGGCAGGATAAACTCTAGAGTGTGTTGCCTAGGCAGGATACACTCTAGTGGTGTGGTGCCTAGGCAGGATAACTCTAGAGTGTGTGTTGCCTAGCAGGATACACTCTAGAGTGTGTGGTGCCTAGGCAGGACACTCTAGTAGAGTGTGTGGTGCCTAGGCAGGATAAACTCTAGAGTGTGTGGTGCCTAGGCAGGATAAACTCTAGAGTGTGTGTTGCCTAGGCAGGATACACTCTAGAGTGTGTGGTGCCTAGGCAGGATACACTCTAGTAGAGTTGTGGTGCCTAAGATAAACTCTAGAGTGTGGTGGTGCCTAGGCAGGATACACTCTAGTAGAGTGTGTGTGCCTAGGCAGGAATAAACTCTAGAGTGTGTGGTGCCTAGGCAGGATACACTCTAGTAGAGTGTGTGGTGCCTAGGCAGGATACACTCTAGAGTGTGTGGTGCCTAGGCAGGATACACTCTAGTAGAGTGTGTGGTGCCTAGGCAGGATAAACTCTAGAGTGTGTGGTGCCTAGGCAGGATACACTCTAGTAGAGTGTGTGGTGCCTAGGCAGGATACACTCTAGTAGAGTGTGTGGTGCCTTAGGGTGATTCAAATTTCCGCGAAGTATCTCGGATTTCAATGCACACTTAAGGGTAGTTGCATCTAGCATATTTAAGGGTCCTGTAAAAATTTTAGCCCCGAAATCGACCTCCTGACGTTCCGCGGGGCTTTAATAACCTTAAACAAAGTGGCTGATCGGCTAATCCTGTTTTAAAAGCGCTAATTTTTGCGTTTCGTTGTATCGGGGCATGATCGCACTTTTAAATCTTTTCTTATATGTAAGTACAACAGGAAAGTATGACGCCATCAAAAATTTTTCCCTTGCTTGCTTGCTAGTGGACTTAGTGAGCAAGAGGTTCGGGGCCGATAAACTTCTAAAAATTTTCTCGCACAGACACCGAAAAAAAAATAAAACCAAACACATCAAGTAGGGTTTTAAGGACCCCTGATTTTGAATCCGACATCAGTTTTTCAAAATTCAAAATGGCGGCTTCAAGATGGCGACCTAAAAGTTGAAAAATTAATTCACGGTGCTCAAAACCGGTATCGGGGGGTTATCGACATCGCTGATCACGAATCTGAAGCCAATTTTTCAAAATACAAGATGGTGGCTTCAAGATGGCGACATAAAAATTAAAAAATAACTAACAGTGCTCAAAATCGGTACCGGGGATTATGGCCATCGTTGATTACGAATTCGATGCCCGGAACATAAAATTCAAATCGGCGGCTTCAGGATGGATATTTATAAATTGAAAAATTAACTAAAAGTTAATATTAACTTTGGAGTATTGAAAATTCAACTGGCATCTGATAATTTTTTTCCATTAGACTGCCAAAAAAAATGTTGCTCCTTCTTCAGTGCAAAAATTTACTGTTTACTGGTTTGAAATGGTGGTTTTTAAAAAATTTAAATGTTGTACACTGTTAGTTAATTTTTTAATTTTTATGTCGCCATCTTGAAGCCACCATCTTGTATTTTGAAAAATTGGCTTCAGATTCGTGATCAGCGATGTCGATAACCCCCCGATACCGGTTTTGAGCACCGTGAATTAATTTTTCAACTTTTAGGTCGCCATCTTGAAGCCGCCATTTTGAATTTTGAAAAACTGATGTCGGATTCAAAATCAGGGGTCCTTAAAACCCTACTTGATGTGTTTGGTTTTAATTTTTTTTTCGGTGTCTGTGCGAGACAATTTTTAGAAGTTTATCGGCCCCGAACCTCTTGCTCACTAAGTCCACTAGCAAGCAAGCAGGGAAAAATTTTGATGGCGTCATACTTTCCTGTTGTACTTACATATAAGAAAAGATTTAAAAGTGCGATCATGCCCCGATACAACGAAACGCAAAAATTAGCGCTTTTAAAACAGGATTCGCCGATCAGCCACTTTGTTTAAGGTTATTAAAGCCCCGCGGAACGTCAGGAGGTCGATTTCGGGGCTAAAATTTTTACAGGACCCTTAAATATGCTAGATGCAACTACCCTTAAGTGTGCATTGAAATCCGAGATACTTCGCGGAAATTTGAATCACCCTAGTGGTGCCTAGGCAGGATAAACTCTAGAGTGTGTGTTGCCTAGGCAGGATACACTCTAGAGTGTGTGGTGCCTAGGCAGGATACACTCTAGTAGAGTGTGTGGTGCCTAGGCAGGATAAACTCTAGAGTGTGTGTTGCCTAGGCAGGATACACTCTAGAGTGTGTGGTGCCTAGGCAGGATACACTCTAGTAGAGTGTGTGGTGCCTAGGCAGGATACACTCTAGAGTGTGTGGTGCCTAGGCAGGATACACTCTAGAGTGTGTGGTGCCTAGGCAGGATACACTCTAGAGTGTGTGGTGCCTAGGCAGGATACACTCTAGAGTGTGTGGTGCCTAGGCAGGATAAACTCTAGAGTGTGTGGTGCCTAGGCTGGATACACTCTAGAGGGTGTGGTGCCTAGGCAGGAAGCAGTGCCTAGGCAGGAATCCATTTTTTTGCTAGGGAGTGAAAATCTGAGATGGTCAATTTTTTTTGGGCTACCCTAACCAGCAATTAAAGCGAGAAAAGTGTTTTTAAAAAATGCTAAAAAATCTAAAAAAAAAAAAAAAAAAAAAAAAAAAAAAAAATGCATTGCTATTTATTAAAATAGTAAAAATTGAAGTTTACCAAAAAATTTACTACAAGTGGTGGATGTCAACCCTGCTGTTAAGGTCGAAAAAATTTTTAACAGCGGCAATCAATAAGGTTTCCGTGAGTAGGAGGTGAAGTAACGTATCTTTATCGTAAATATGATTGGACTTAGTCTGTTTCGACGTTTCGTATAAATGTCAAGTGATCACAACATTAGCGTGTAAACTTGCAGTCGCATGATCACGTGATATTCATCATTAACACTCGAAACAGTCTATCTCCAATCACAATTACGATGGAGATACGTTAGTTCACCTCAAACGCACGGAATTTTATAACAGAAAAAGTTAAAAAATAAACATTTTGATCAAACCCCCGGGATTCGGGATTAAAAAAAATGATCGGGGATTGAAATTTCTAAATCACCCCAACCAAAATGGCTTTATGTAGTGTATAATTAAAAACAAATGATGAAGTAAAAAATGGTCAAGTTTTTTTTTCAAAACAATATTTTAACAGTCAATAACACAAGAAATAAAGTCAAATTTTCATCTTTTCGACGAATTTAACAAAAAAAGATTTTGAAAAAGCATTATATGCATATAGAGAAAAATGAAAAAAAATATTTCAAATTTTCTTATGATTTATTCAGAATCACACATTTTGTTAAATCCAGTTTAGACGATTCGAAAGACCTCACCCGTATATAAAACAACACAATACACTTTTCATGCATTTGTAACAATTTAATTACGACTTATGTTTTCTTCTAAAAAACAATCTTTCCCTTTCCACCGCTTTGCTTCTTTTATTTTTGTAGTAGTATCGTACTAATGATGTAACAATTAAAAAAGACAAAATCCAAATAAAAAAAAAAAAAGATAAAAAAATTTAATTATAAATAAAAAAATATAAATAAGGACAAAAAGGGATAGGTCTCCAGATTGAAGGTAATTCAGTTAAAAATTTGTGTGACCACACACGCATATCATCCAAAGATAATTACATTTTCTTATCGGAAAAAGAAATAAAATCGATGACAACTTCATTTATTTTCGATTTAATCGATTGAGTTTTAATTGACCCTAATAAAAAATATATTTGTTTTTAAAACAAAGTATAACTATATAAAAAAATAAAAAAGATCCGTCACACGAAACTAATTTGAAGTGATTTTCGATTACATAAAAAAAAAACAAGATAAATCACACGATTCCTTAAAAGGTGAAGAGAACACAAAAATTCGAATTCGAATGGTGTTTTTTTGTTTCGTTTTATTTGTGATCCATATAAGCCCGTAACGGGTCGTGTCATTCGTCTATAGTGCTACTCGTCAACAAGCACGAGTCCTTGATTTAGCATTTTAGTAATTTATCATTGTAGATTTTGTTTGAAGAAAAAAAACTGCAAGAAGAGATTATTCAAAGAAGGTAGATAAAATGACGAACACAGAGCAGGACAGTAAGGGAAAGAAAAGTTTAGGAAATCTGAAGATTAAAGGGGAGGAGAAGTAAAAAAGGAGAAAAGTATAAGCGGAGGAAAGGTGGAAGAGGTGAAAAGCTGACTGAGGACAAGAATGGCTAACTTAAGTTTGAGCTTTTTGGAAATTTTAAGGGCTATTTGACACTTTAAGATGCCGTTCAAAAAATCTGAAAATATTTAGGGTTGTTACCGGTACTCTACTTATAAAAAAATTTTTCCCGATATAAGAGTTTTGAAATTCCAAAAAAACGGATTTTCGAACCGCCCTATCGGACAGCAATGTCAATCCTGATTTTTTTTCTTCTACTACAAGACCTACTATAACTTTTTTCCCATTTTTAAAAATATAATAAACAAACCTACAACACTAATTACTTAAAAAAGGCTTAGTGCAGGCGATCGCAGCACAAATTCTACCACTTTTTCGAAAATGTTTCAATCATTTGCATTTCAATGCGTTTTTCAACATCAGGGCTGCAATTCCGATTCCGATTTTGCAGAATTTTGACTATTTATGAAGGTGGAACAAAATTTCAGATTTCGATTCCGATTCCAACTAACAATATTTTAGTGATGCCGATTCCGATTCTAATTCCGATTTAAACCAAAATCGATTAACTGTAATAACGTTATTTTCGTGCTTTTTAAGTCAATCTGAATCGAAAATATTTTTTTCGGAGCTGATGTTGATTCCGATTCCGTTTCATTTCGATTTCCTGTTTTCAGACGAGATTCCGATTCCGATTCCGATTCCTATTTCTTCAAAAAAAGAACGGATTCCTATTCCAATTACTTTTGAAATGACAGATCCCTATTTCGAATAAAAATTAATCGGAATTGCAGCCCTCGTCAACATATCGAACTCATGCTTCATATGTCTCGAGATTTCTACGAAAACGTTAGTATTGGAAAATTAAAGTTAAATAGCTTTGATTTTTTTCCCATTACAAATCAAATCGGTGAAAAATTTATGATGCAATAATTTTTAAATCGCCTGATGACTTTGATATCTGTAACGTCAGTTAAATCGTTTTCCAAAGAGGAATTGAACACTTAATGTCACTTAACTACTTGTCTTCCACGTTTGAAAGAAAAAAAAACTCGTTTCGAAGCTGAAAGAAACTTTGTGTGTACCAACAATTTTTTTTTTTTTATTAATTTTTAAAAATGAGGAATATTCGCAACAAATTTTACGAGCCTGTTTATATTAATCGAAAAAAAAGCTTAAAAAGAAAATTTCGAAAGAAGTCATCATCTTGTTTTTTTTTTTTTTTTTTCGCATGGCGAATAATCCATATACACCGTTAATAATTCATCTGCATTATCATCGCAGTCTCACCTTAACAACATTCGAGTTCAAGTTATTTTATTAATAAATTATATTAAATTACTGATTATTGCGTATCAAAAGGATTAATGTTTAGTCGAAAACTCAACAAGCGATTTTAAGATTAATAACCACTAAAAACGTGTTTATATACGTTCAGGAGCAGGACTTCTAGTGTCTAATATATCGATGGTAACGATCTAGTTGGAAATCAGGAATAAAAAAATATAAAGATCACATTTCGATGTTTTTATTGAACAACGGATTCATAATAAAAATAACTAAACGAGTTTTCAACAACTGAAAAGACCTATTGGGCGTATCAGCAGGGAAAAAAAATAATTTTGATGTGCATCATGCACACCCCTTTTAAAAAATTAAATAAATAATAAGTGGCTTTTTTTTTTTGGAAGAAAATCGTTTTATCAGGAAACTGTCGCGTGATTCATAAAAAAAGGTGCATAGTTATTGTAATTTAATGTTCAGTTTTTTGATTAATGAAAGGCGTAGGTGAGTATGAGCACCTACGGCACTGTAGGGCAATTTGTCATATTAGAATTGCAGAGTTCGGAACTGTTGCTGATATAATAAATGATGGATTTTAGAGTCGAAAAATGGCAAAATGAGGATGAGGAGTTGTTAAAGTTTGTATATGCTACAAGCAATTTTAGGAGAGCTAATTCGAAAAAAAATATCTAGGAAATTCTAAAAAATGTTTCTTCATCTTTTAAGTGCCAGCTCAGCAACGAAGATTGGCTAAAAACATTCTTTCCATCTCAAGGATGACATTTTTAAACTTGCAGCATTCGAACAACGTTCGCACATTCCAAGTGGCGATCTTTATGGTTGACCCGGGTATTCGCACCCTCTGAACCATTAGGGTCTGTCAGGGACTGAGGGGTCCAAGACATTTTATATTGTTTTCAGCCATGATGATTTTTCAGGTACAAAACAATGCGGTGACTTTCCCAAAATCTTCTGCATCAGCAGAACAAGAGCCATACCACTGCTATAGCTCTGCCTCTTGATACCTGTACTCAAGCCTAGCCGATCACAATCATCTTCAGCCTTGAGCCACTACTCGTGGCACTGCTCCCACCACCAGCTCATAAGGGAACTTTCAAGTATTACGTAAGACTTTTTTCCGGGTTTTTGAACACCCTCCCCCCCGGTTGTAAGATATTCGCAATACTTAGCTTATGGCGAAGATGGTGGATGCGGACCCACCCCCCCTAAAAATCTTACGTAATACTTGAACGTTCCCTAACCCAGAAAGGGTGCTCACCATATAGGGGTAGGGGCGCCACTCCCTAGGTGGACTAGAAACGCCGGAACCATTGGTTAAAAAAATTTTTAACATTTCTAAAATATAGCCCGTGGATGGGGGAGCTCGAAGTTTTTCTTTAAATAGCCAGCTTACATGGAGGCATTTTTCCCCCTGGCGCCCTTTTTGATGCGAGCCCGAGTCTAATAGAGCTGTAAAGTCTAATTTTGTAAAAATATTTTAGATCAAAGTATATAATATCTGTTCTTATCAGCTTAATACATGATACGATCGGTGTAAGGAGTCCAGATTACCAAACCGATTTTTTTGAAACCTATGGGTTTTTGGAGCTTTTTCGACCTATATTAAAAAATATCGTCAATAATTATTCATTTCCTATAATTACCTAAGCAAAATTTTTAATTAAATCTTTATTAAGTTTCGTCTGTGTCAAATAAACAAAACCTCAAATTCAGATGTTAGCCGGTTAAAGGATTCCAAACGCGATCGGATGACAAAGTCTGTCTATCACGAGAACATTTCTAGAATAGTCCGATAACATATACAGACACTTCTGAATTCCTGAAAAATTAAGGTAAGACTCCTGAATAATTTGTTTAAAACCATACGAAAACTGAGGACTTCCAAGATGGAAATCCAGATTTTATCTTACGAATAATCTCGAGGAGATGCGATTAAATTTCATGGGCATAGCGGGTTCAGTTTAATTTCGGTAACGTTGACCACTGGCGGAGTAGGAAGAAATCAGTGGGCGGAATTTAGTTAGAATAAATTGAAACTTTTTCTAAGAAATGGAGCAAAATTCCAAGAATCGGATAAGAAAAAAAAATTCGTAAAAGAAATCCACGGGGTTTAAGTTTAATCGTAGGTCGAAGTACATTTTTGTATTTTAAAACCGCCTCAGTCAGAGGTACAAGTCCAGATTTGGAGCTGAAATGTATATTGGTTTCCCCCCGACGCGCTTTAACAGATCCTTCACATCAACAAGATCCTCATTTGTGACGGTAATTAAATTATAAACATACCAGGAACACTCGTAATAACAGTAATTACCTCAAGAAAAATGATATCGTACGAACAAACATGCAAATCATGGTCAGTAAATCACATAGGCGGCCATGGATTTTGATTGATTTCTCGCCCCCCCCGTCAAAATCCGATCACACGCGTATGGATCGTTTAACAACCCGAAAATTAATTTTTCACTGGTTAAAATTAATAGATTACTCACACGAAAATCATTTCAAATAGTTTTCTTAAAAAAAAAAAAAAAAAAAAATTCCCACAATGACTAATTAATGGGAAAACCGTAAAACACCGCAGAGCTTATTCATCTGGGACTGATCGACTTTTCGTAAAACTTTTTTTGAAAGATACGCCGTTGTTAAAATTTTCATTGTTATTGGTTACATCGAATCAAAATAATGACGGGATCGGCGTTACCGTGACACCATCATCACTCTTTTCACAATGGTATACACCGAGATGTAATTAGATGTAGTGACTACCGTATCTTCTTTTTTTTATTCTTCATAACACTCGCCGTAATTATTAAGCATATTTGAGTTCGAATGAATTTAGCCAAAAAATCCAAAACAATTAGTTTTGAATTATTTTTCTTTTCATAGCCTTTTTTATGAGTAGTTGAATTATTTTTTTGCTCTTGATCTTTAGGAAGCTGTAACGGCCTTTGTTCACTGATATGATATCTTGCTTTTTCTCTTGTTCTAAAGAGACGAAGCTGTTCGGGCTCTTAGAGATTGTTTGGGAAGTATAAAAGCTAAGGAAGCAAAACTGCTTTTAAAAATTTTTCGCCACAAAGCAGATCTTTGTCCGCAAACGCTTGAAGTTAAGACTAACATTTTGTAAATACCATAGGAAGAATGGATGTTTGGTCAAATACTCGATTTACGGTGAAAAAATCCAAATTTTAGGTATCTGACGAACTCCTCGGTCCTGGAATTTTCAGTCCAAGTTTCGACTTGTCTGAAATGTATGTGCGTAGGAAAATAATTCTGTACTAGGCAAGTCAATTGAGCTATGTCCATCACAATCGTGCGTCTTTTGAGCCGCTGTCTGAGCCGGATTTAAGCTGCAACGGTCCAAAAGATTATATCTCCATTTACGATTGTGATGGACATAGCTCGGTTGACCTGTCTAGTACAGAATTTTAAAAATATTTGCGGTCGAACAACTTTAGATTACGTTTTTCAGGCTTATATTACTTGGAACAAGTTGAAACTTGTATCAAGAGTACAAGAATAAGTCAAATTTTAGGTACTTAAAATTTGTATTTCTGCTCCGTAAAGCAAGCATTGGACAAAACAGCTATTCCTTCTAAAGAAGAGGCAGAGAGTCGAATAGGTAAAAAGAAATCACCTGATTAAAAGGTGATATGTTTTCCTCTGTAAATTCAGTTCTCGGTTGAAGTCTCCACGGCCATTGTAGCCGCTATAAGTCGGTGACAATGTTAGACAAAGAAGAAGAAGCGCTAATGTGCCTGGAATATCGGGATGTTCTATAGATGAACTTTAGATGACTGCCCTGCATGCTCCGAATATTAATCTATCGCAAAATGGCGGACAAAAAGAGAACATGCATTTACGTCAAAAATCAGTTAACCATTTGAATACTTCTAAATTTAGATAAACTTAACCTCAAAGTCAAATCTGTTGCTAGAACATGCAACTCCTCAGTTAATTAAATTGACGATTAATTTTCATAATTATATACTGCATATTGAATTACATATCACTTACATAAATTGCATATCTCATTAAATTGCAAATACGTCGCTGTTATTATAATTATTATAATAATAGCAATTAATAATTCTTTTAACCAGTTCAGATTATCCCGATTTTAATCGATTTGACATCATCGACATTCGCACCTTCTCGATTTCCTTAAAAACTGAAAACTTTCTTAAAACTTTTGAGGAAGGTTTATATTTTTTTATTTTGTAGGTTGACCGTAAAACTTTTTAACAGTCCTCACTCCTACTAAACAGGCATTAAAAGAAACACAAAAATCATAATGATTGACCTGCAATAATAATTTACGGTCCCATCGTAAACTTCCAAGTCAACACCTAAAGCCTTATGAACCCATCTTTTACCACAGCCCTTTATCTTAATCTAATTTGTTTCATTCGGTCGTGCCATCATAAAAAAAAGGAAGGGATTTCGTCAGCAATATGGATGCAGATTAAAAAAAATCCCCCAAGGGCAACAACTTTTGTCTTTCGAAATGAACAAACAAAAAATCGATTCTTATCGTCTATTAAAAACTTTTGAGCTTTATCAACAAATGACAATCAAAAGTTTTTTGTGCCATTTTAAATTGTTCGACCGGACTTCTGAATAATTCAGTTGATTTATGGGATATATGAAGACAAGATGAATTATTAAAAAAAAAAAAAAAAAAAAAAAAAAAAAAATTACTGGGACATTTATTATGAATGAGGAGTCAGGTGTCATTTCAAGTCGTTATTCTTCACAAAGATCCACGTTTAGTCGTATGAATGGTCTGCTCTGTCAACACACCCAGTATCTAAACATATCGCATCCCATTGTCTTAGATTAAGATATCATTTCTTAACCTTATTGTTTAGCAGGAGTCCGTATGATATTTTAAGGTCAAGGCAAAAGAGTCATTGCGGAGGACTCATGAATGTAAAAAGACAAACAAGTGACACAATAAAACGAGAAAGAGAGAAAAAAAAAGACAGAGAAAGTCGTCCAAGTTATTTAATAGGATTAATTCACTTCTAAACTGACAGGTATTTAATTTAGGATATACATTTAAAATGATATCGGCTCATTTGTCGGGTTTTTCAATGGCGGAACCAATAAAAAAATTTTTTTTACAGGGCGTGTGATCGTTTCCCGAAGAAGAAAGAATGCAACATGTAACCAAACCAAAACCTTGTTACACCCATTGAGAAAGGGCGAAGAGAAAAAAAAAGCGCATGATAAGGTTTTCTCATTTCCATAAATTACATTATCTTAAGAAGCTGTAATACTCCTCGTTACTGTCGCAAATAAAAACAAAAAAGAATGCCATGAAGAGATTTCACCGTAAAGCGAAACGAATGGAAAATTAAGTCTGACTAGACTAGACTGCGAATATACTCTTGAAGAAAAATAGACGGTTGCATTTGCTTCTAACTATGATGAATTCTATAGGATTTAATACGAATAAAAAGCCAGACAGATTTAAGTTTAGAAAATACGACAATAGCTGTTGAAAAACAGCAAAATTACAAGCTAAAAGAGACTTATAATCAAAATTACAATTTTAATGTGCGGAAATTAAGCTCGATTCCTGGAGGATGTGGGATTTCAGCAGAACAAAAATCACTTAAACTCGATTTAATTTATAAAGTGGCACAGGGATTTCTCATCGAGCAGTGTTCAAAATTCTCTTCCTGCACAAAATGATGAGTTGGGGGAATATAAATGACTACCTAAATATTCTCATAGTACTGTATCTCATCACTATATCTGAGTTCTCATAGTACTGTATCCGTATCTGTCATTTACTCTTTAAGAGGAAAACATCAGTAAGGAGCAAAGAAATTCTTTGTATGTCACAGCTGTAACTGAACTTGTATTGTACTTGCTATAGTGCTGGCTCTAGAATATAAATAAAGTGAATTAATAGCAACTAAAAGTGGATTTTTTTCAAAAACAGATAATATTCAGTAGGCAATGTTGAATGAGATCGTTACGATTGAGCTCTGAATCGCAGGGGAGAACTAGAAAGGGGCGTTCATTCCATGTTCTGTTCCGGAATAACAAAGGTACATATTTATGCAATACGTATTTGAGCAAAATGGACGTCTCCGAAAATCATAAGCTTTCCATATGCGTATGAAGAAAAATTATGCTTACATTATTTTTTTAACGACCCCATAGTGTAAATCGGTTCATTTCGTTACAGTATACAAGTTGTGAGGGCGAGCAGTAGTCCATTGGTGAGACTCTCGATTAGCACGCGGACGGTCCGCGGTCGAGTCTAGTTTATACCATGCATTCACCTCTTTGATTCTTGTTATGGGAACAAAGTAAAATCACATTGTGATACCCTACACCCGTACCTACACCCTAGAACCAGTGCATAGTGAAAAGCATAGTCTGCTCAAGCGCAGGATGTACCACGTGATTGTCTGACTTGTTACGTAATATGTCAGACTTTTGAAAAGATTTCTTCAGCTGTATGCCACAAGCACAACACAATGTATAAGAAACAAACCGAAGCAGAAGAAATGGCTTCAAAATTCTGACATATGACGTCATGCGCGAGTCGGACGAATTTTCGTAGGTCGATTGAGCACACTATGGTTTTCACTATGGAACCCGTGTCTAAATATAGTAGGTCCGCCTCACATGGCCTCCTACTTGGCCTCCTGTGAGAGCTGATGATTGCTGCCAGTTTTATAAGTAATTTTAAGGTCTAATATAGAACATGTTAAGGTCGGAGGAAAACTACGCAGCATCATTCTCTGTTAGGCTTAGGGGCACA
Source organism: Liposcelis bostrychophila (assembly GCA_037577465.1). Classification (NCBI taxonomy): domain Eukaryota; kingdom Metazoa; phylum Arthropoda; class Insecta; order Psocodea; family Liposcelididae; genus Liposcelis; species Liposcelis bostrychophila. The sequence continues at coordinate 13,347,399 of CM075212.1, forward strand.
AAAGCAGGGTTACGTATTATTTATTTATACAAGTAGTGTCATTGTGGCAGCTAAATTACATGTCCCACAGGCTGGCGGGGCCACGAATGTTTTTTAAAGGAAACTACAGAGACCCCATATAATATGAAAATGATGGAAAACGTGGGGAGCTAACTCGCCCCCCCCCCCCTTCTCTCCTGGGTAGGATCTTGGTAATGCCTCAACTTATTGCAGCTTAAAGGGACGAGTCAGGAGTGAAATGAACAAGACTAGCCTATGAATACAAACGGTTACTAAGAAAGGCAAAGAGTTGCCAACCTACCAGAAACCTACTAGAAGAACAAGAGCTGCTACTAAGAAAACCGAAAAAATATCTCTGAACGTACTCGTTATCAGAATAGGCATGAACGGATGATTTAAACTGGCAGAAACGGTACTTGAAGAGACCGTAATTTCCACATTTTTAACGAATTAGAAAAACAAAAACATAGGTCCTAGACTTCTACAATACATGACTGGAGTTTAACGTTAATTTCTATCATAAGCCAAAGTGCAAAGTCCAGGGAAAATTAGCATATTATGATTTGATATTTTTTCCCTCGCAGTTTGATCTCTCAGTTTCCCAATGAATCAAAGTATCGATGGTATCAAGCATAAAACTAACTGACTTCAGATCTCTGATCTAAGAAAAATTCCAGATAAGAAACCATTTTTCTCCAGACTTAAATCATCAATTTCCTTGCTGGATTTAAAGAATTTCCAAACTTTAAATTAGGCTTTCCCGTCTGCAATCGTTCGAAGAAAAAAAAATTGTATATTTATCGATTTAACATAAAAGACACTCTAACTTGAGCATGTCGATTAATATCCAGTTTTTACTCTAAAAAAATTCGTAAAAAAAAAAAAAAAAAATTTGCAAGAACATATTTTTCGTTTCAAGCAGCAGACTTACTCCCAGCAAAATTATGATCTGAATAATAAGTACCAGACAAGAATATAAATTAAAGGCAACGAGTTCACTATAGTAAAAGAAAAATATGATCGAATATTTGTAATACTTGCTAAAAGCTAATAACTCAAAAATTCTTTTTTGAAGGTTTTTATAATAGACATTAAATCTTTAAAAAACTTTCTGAGGCAAAACGGTTTTTATCTTTGCTGTCAAGTGCATCTTGACACCGTATCTTCTTAATGAGATATTTCTTTTCAGACCTTTTTTTTTTTGTTACATATTAGCCAACGGGGTAAAAATCAGTATTTTTCATCTTTGTTTTTTTTTTAACGACTCTCATTCCGCTAATTGGTTTTGGTGTCTCATTGAACTGTCGCAGTATCAGATCGACAGGACCGGAGGAAGATTGCAGGAAGCTGACACACCTTGTGTTACAAAATATGTCAATCAAAAGTGTTTGTTTTGGGAACCTCGCCCGAACTGTTTGCGCCTGTCATTTCCTTTCACACTTCGTCACCTTTTGTAAGTTACATTTCACACGAAAAGTGAAATAAAATAGGTGACTTTTTTTTTTTGGGAAAGTGTCGTTAAGTTGTGAACGATAAAAATGTACAAGGGGATGTCGAGATGATAGGTGGCATGCTACCTTTGAAAATGAGTCGCTTGGGACAGCTGGTAGGGGGGTCAGGGTTACGACCTCCACAACTTGTGAATGGCCACTCAAAACAATCTCATGCTGTTCCTTCATAATAGCTATTTATATTTTGGTGGCTAGTTACTTCGATGCTTGGACAGCCAGCTCCAGGAGAGAGCCAATTTACTAACTCGTAAATTAATCTTCCTTTTATTTTGACCAGATATTAAACTTTTAAATAACTCGATTCCGAGTGTCACAAGTACGTTGGACAAAAAACGGAATCATTTTAAAACAACAAAAATATTGAATTTTTCTTCGTGACCAAGTCCGGGATGATTATGGTAAAAAGGAAGGAGACAGGTTACGAAGAGAGCAAATCGTGATGAAGTGGGATGACGGCCACAAGCGACCAAAGCGAGTATCACCCCGAACATTAGTGATTGAATTTAAAAAAAAAAAAAAAAAGGTTACCATTATGATGGGTGGCGGTCATTTTCATATTCGCACTTCCTACTCGTATGGAAAATGGAAATTACTCAATTTCAATGAGTTTTACGTTGGTTTCCTCCTTCATACGTTGACAGGAGGTGGCAACATTCAAAGGGCATTCTTTCTTTTTATACGTGTGCACTTTCTGCAAGAATGAAACACCCTAAATGGTACTTACCGACTACTATAACGTGACCAAAAACATCGGAGCTTCCAATAGCGGAGCAATTCCATCTTTGGTTTTTGAACTGATCTTGACATTCTAAGGTACCTAAGCGAACTCCGTCTCCTACGGCGATCATGGCATCAGGAGCGATTCGACACATTTCCCTTTGTTTTGCGGTTAAGCCGGGTATGCGACTGCAGATGACATGAGCACCCAAGGCTACCACGCTAGACATAACCCTGTAAAAACAAAAAATAAATAAATAAATAAAAATATTTTTTAGAAAAAAAAAAAAAAAATTTCGGATTATGAATCTTTTCAAAAAGCTCTGCTTAAGGAGAAAAACGTTTAGTCAACTCATTAAAAAGTCGTAAAATAAAAAAGAAGGAAACTGATTTGTGGGATACTGTCTAACATTTTAATTATATTATGTGTTTTGTTATCAAGTCGTAAACCCTGATAGAAATGACCTACATCACATACACGAGTTTTTAAGTGGATAATTTAGTTTTTTTGGGGTATAGCTCTCCTGATAATTGCTTTTTATTTCGGACATCTCTTCTTTTCGGGGGGGAATCACACCTTTTCTATTAGGTCGGGATTTTAATATAAAAAGATATTCAGTTATCCTAATTGTAAATTACAATAAAATGAAGTCCAAGGAGGAGGTGTTGAAGTTTTTTCCACGAAGGATATACTTTACACACCAGAAGGACCGATAAGAAGTGGCTGAATGCTGATAAAAAACGGGGAGAGGTACACACATAGTCGTTCGGCACGATCTTTTTCGAGTGGAGAGGACGTCTGTAAATCATCCATGGACATTTACGGCTTGCCAGTATCATGTCCACTTTTCAGAACTCAACAACCCAATGATATCTAATGGCATTGGGGTGGAGTGGCGGACATAATTACAACCGTCTTGTGTTCATATAAAGGAGAAGCCACAAAAGTCAAAAGATAAAGAAGGGGAAATGAAGACTAAGGTTATTGGTTCGAATCTTGTGGAAGCATCCAAAGAAACCTTAAATTAGAGCTCCAGTTCAGGTTTGAACCTGCTCTGACCAGCTCAGACCGAAACGGTTTAAAAACGGCATAAACAGGAAAAGCCGTCAAAGCAGTCAAAGCAGTCAAAGAGACTTTAAATTACCTTAAAAATGGATTCAAAAAGGACGTCTTCTGACGACCAAAACTCAGATGCGTCGTTAAGACATCGCATTGTTTTCTGGGCATGTTGCATCATGTCTTTTATTATCGTAATACTAAACGCGGTTTAGTCAAAACAGGTGATCGGCTTGCAAAATCTTTACATTTATTAAACCGACAGGAAAAAAGGATTTTTAAAAGGATTTAAAATGATCCCAATCGTATTAATAATGCGATAAAATAGATTTCATGTTTTTAAACTAAAAATTTAACGCCAAATCAATATTTTAACAGTAATTTTTTTTAAGGGGAAAAAGGGGAGGTCAGTAAAAACCGCATAACTACCTACTTTAAGTACACCAGGATAAAGACATAAAAAATTAAATACAGTCAACCTCGGTTATAGTGGCCTCGGTTATAGTGGAATTTCGGTTATAGTGGACAAACTCGTCCGGTCCCAGTCCCATTCCCTATATTGCAATGTTAAATTACCTCGGTTATAGTGGACCGAGACCTCGGTTATAGTGGACAGGTTTTTAAAGATATTATTGATTTCAATGTGAATTTTTCGGCATAAACAACCGTTTTCAAAGATTTTTTTTCTTTTTTCACGAATGAACATGTTGCATTACAATCAAAAAATGTTTTCTTTTTGCTTTTATTTGTTAGTTGAGCTTAAAATATCGAAAAGAAAAGCATTTTCGTTAGATGAAAAAATTAAAGTTTTAAACGAATTGAAAAATGGCGGTACTCAGGCGGAAATATCAAAAAAGTGTGGTATTGCAACTTTTGAAACAGGCTCGAATTACAAATTTTTTCTTTAAAGTTGCAAGTGCTTAAATATACGATTATAATTCACGCTTTTTTTCAATTACCACTTCATTTTACTTTTTTCATTTTTTTCTACCGAATTTTTTGGACCTCGGATATAGTGGACCTCGGTTATAGTGGACTACATTTGGCCGGTCCCTTGAAATCCACTATAGCCGAGGTTGACTGTAACATAACCTCAACCAATATTTTCGATCAATACCATGTCAGTAAGAGAGAAAGAGAGAGGGAGGCAAGAGATCGAATTCATCAATGACTGTGCAGAGATGTATCTCGCATTGTCAACTTAATATTAAAAAGGGGGAAAAAAATAATCACAACGTAAGCTAAGCAAGCATTCAGATATTTTAGCGACGTTTCATATTAATAGTGGTACCAGCAGGGGGCTTGGTTCAGACATCTTCATCTTTACTTATAAAACATGTTATGTTATTACAGAACGTAAAGTTTAAAAATGACAAAAAAAAAAAAAAAAAAAAAAAAAAAAAAAAATACAATGTCTTTTTTTATTAAAGAAATTTTACTGTACTTAATAGTATTTAAAACGCCAGGGACGTAGTCCAGGATTTGAAATTTTCGTAACAACTATTAAAAAAAAAAAAGAGAGACACAAGTGAAATTTTTGATAATTAGAAATTATAGTCGAAAACTGCGAAGAGACTAAAATGAAGATCGAATTTTCAAAATTAAGGATCAAGCAAGATCAAGAAAAAATTAACGAAAAATGAAGATCGAAAATCGAAAACGAAGGACAGAATATTGAAAAACGGCAAAAAATAAAATTTAAAAAAACAAAGAAGAAATGTGTTAAGAGACTGAAGATCGCACAATACCCAACATTGAAGAGGAAGAAGCAAACAATCAAGATAAGATGAAGAGAAAAAGGATCAAAATAAGTCTGGACTCGGCTACCTCCAAAACTATCGACGGTAGATTAAAGACTAACACTCGAAGTTAATTACAAAAACTTTATACCTAATCAAAAATTAAGATTGCCGGACTTAAGCATAACGCTGAAAACGAAATATTAAAAGTGGAAATTTGGAAATAAAAATTGAGTAAAAACATGTGATGTATACTGCGAATGAAAACTAAATCCAAAGGAAATTAAAATCCGATATTTAGAGATTACTAAGAAAATATGGAAGAATGACAATTAAAAATTAAGATTGAAAAGCGAAGATAAATAAGGAGACTAAAGGCTTCTGACTTCGATTACCTCAAATAAAAAAATATTCACAAATTAAAAAAAAAAAAAGGAAAAAAAAGGAAAAAAAAAAAAAACAAGGGGCAAGCAAAAATTGCGTTTTTTCCACCACTTGCATCCACCCCCTCAAAAAGCCCCTCTTTCAATCCAACATCGTGTCGTGACCGATGTGTGGTTGCCGTAAAGCCCCTAGCGGATGAAAAATTTTAATAAAAAGATTTCAAAGACGCCGAATTCTTGTTGTTTTTCCAGTAAAGTCTTTTCTGAATTCACAAAACCAGGATGTCCAGGATGCGGCACTGAACTGGGTGCCGGCTCCTGTAGCAACACTTACATGATTATGACATGGCGTAGGTTTAATTCGATATGAGTTTTTAAATACAGCTGTAAATTTAACTTAACAAAGTGAAACGGAGGTGCTTCTTGATTTACTATCTTCATAATATGAAAATCAATTTCATACGAAATCATTCATTTTTTAATCGTTTTAATTAGTTTTAAATGATTCTCCTCAGAGATAGAAACTCGTAGATTATCATATTCATTTTCCACATGATTTAAAACCGAACTTTAAAAAAAATGAATAAAATAAAATATAATCTTTTAGCGCCAGAAAAAGTATTTAAGGGTGTCGATTACTAATCACTTCATCGCACCGAACGCGTGTGTCTGTGTGAAGATGCTAATTAATACCTAAAGAGGCTTCAGGTAATTATCGTTTACCTGGTTGGTCTACATTTTTTACGATTCTTTTGATGATTTACCTGAACCCCCGAAAAAAAAAATCTCATTAAATTTCGAAGAAGAGTTCGGTTGATGGAACAAAACATTATTTCTGTAACCGTGTCTAAAGAGCATAAAAATGAGGAAATAAAGTCAAAATCTTTAAAAAAATATGATATTAAATTTCATATATGAAAATGAAAAGTTTGGGATCAAGGGGAAAAAAAATGAATTCCTTTTTAAATCACATGAGGTGTAAAACTACCTTTTGTGCATTGTCTGCAACAATAGGTATTCCGAAAAAGAGGGGTCCTTTGTGTTTCAGAGCTCACCTAATTATGGAAGTTTTTATAAGGATAGTTATTGAGTGGCAACATGTATCCCGCTGTTGGTACCCATTGTGTCCAAACCTCTTCAACCCTCTGACGTCACACGTAAAATGTCACGGGGTGGTTTTTTTTTTTTTTGTTAACACCCATTCCCAATATCAAATATTTTTGCAAAGCCAAGACACTTAATAACAACTTTATTTTCTTTTCCTTTGCAAACCGCAAAACATTAAACACGTTGTAAATGGCCACATTCAGATCCGTTTCATAAAAAAAAAAAAAGAAAAAAAAATCAACAAGAAATAGAATTAAAGGCTTGAGAACAAGATGGAATCTGAAGATAAACGGCTACAGTTTTGACAGTAGAGATACAAGTTTAGATAAACTAGCAGGTGAAATTTGTCGTCTTAATCAAAGTGCTCAATTTAGTTTAAACCCGTCAGTTTGACGTTTGATATGGATATCTTCTTACCTACTGCAATCAAGCTCGGTCTTAATTGATTGTTAGACCTCAAGTTTAGGATTCTTTTCAATTACAACTTTAAACGGTTACTCTTTTAACACTGACATACTCATTTCATAAAAAAGTTTGACGCCCTTAAATGAAATGTTTGTATCGGTCGTATTATATAAATGTGTGTCACAAATTTTTTTAAAGGCAAAGCTCGGAATCTTTTTTTTTTTTACGTAATGCAATTGCAAGATTCTTTTTAAGAAATTTCACATGGCGGCGTCTATTGATTCTTTTTTTGGGTATTTTTTTTCTTTCTTCACATAAATCAAGTACGGAGTCTAATAAATTACGAAGGTTTTTTTAAAAATGGATTGGCTGTCGAAGAGAATGGGATCATATTGTCGGTTAGATCAAAAGTGCAGACAGTTTGTATGTTTTTGTGGGGGAATTCACAATGGTTTGGAGGATGTTGTGGTGCTTGTGTTCCGATTGTTATAAATGCGATAAAATAGGAGATTTTCGATACCTCACTTAATCGTATCCTTGTTACACGGTTTTTATACAAACAAGCCCTGAGTAAATAAATCAAATTTTTAAAGAAATATCGTCCAGAGTATCTGAGATATTGCTCGTGGATGAGTTTTATTTTAGCGTAACTGAAAAGGTTAAATTAGAGGGCATAAGAGATAAGGCACATAATCCAAAGAAAAAGATTTGAATAATAAAACGAAACAAAGTATTTTAGATGATTTATTAATTTGAGAAAGTTAACCGATCGAAAAAAATAGGTTCAATGAGAGGGAAAACGAATTTAAAAAAATAAGCTATCGACGCTATAATGATAAGCCAACTTGCGACTTTCCAATTTCGAAAATAAATTTTTCCATCCAATTTTCACTGATGAATTCCGATATAAACATTAAAGGAATCAGTTCGTTTACACCACCGGCCGGTTAGCCGGGTGGTGGAAAATTATAACGATAAAAATTTAATTAATTCTGTTTTCGTTAATTAATTCGGTTTTTTTTATAAATGAAAATGAGATCGAGCAGCACCGAAAACGTGCCAAAAAGTTTTATTATGTTTCATAAGGCAAGAATTAAATATTTAAAATGTATGAAAAAGGCTTTATGGTTCCTAAATTTGATAATTTTATAAAATATTTTCGCAATAAAAACGCCATTTGTTGAAAATAAAACGCCATTGTTTTGTTTATTTTTTGTTGTGGAAATAGTTCTCAATTTCGCCGCTAGAGCGCTGTACTAGTCTCTCGGAAGGAAACATTTTTTTTACTGCGAAAACAGTTAAAAATTAAAAATTAAAACATAACAACAATTAAGCCTTGTTCATGAATTTAAAATCATGGATCTGTATCTCTGAACATAACAAAACGTTTTGGCACGGTTTCGGTGCTGTTAGACCCCGTTTTTATGTATAAAAAGCCAGATTAAAAAAAAAAAAATTATTGTTCAAGTGTCTCCACCGTCCGGCTAACAGGCCGGTGATGTAAACGAATTAATACCTTAACAAATAATCTGGTGGAATTAATACTCTCAATTTTTTATTAAAAAAAAAAATAATAAATAAAAATCCTAAGTAAGCACAATTTGTCTGGAATAAAGAATTTAGGGCTCTGGAGAATCTACCAAAAAATCCCAGAAAAAATCAACTGGGAAAATTGTAAGTCGTCGCCTCAGAACTACAGGGTTCCAAATCGGTAACATGTAAATTTTACAGGAGAGCATTTTTAAAAGTTAAGCTATTGATGCCCAATTAATTTAAATTTATTTTAAATTTTTGTGTACTAATTCACTTATTATGTTATTACGACGCTGAAAAACAATTTTTGCTACAAAATCATTACTCTAAAAAAAGATATGAAACATTCAGAATGAAGAGAAACCGAAATTGATGCAAAATCAAACGCATATAAACTTAGTGCCAAAAGGTTCTAAATCAAAAATGGCTGTAATTCAACCGATTTTTATTTTTGGCTTAACTTGCATTTGTTCAAGCAAGGCCAAAGGGTGCCAAATATATAAATTCGAAAATCAGGTACTTCCATTTCGGAGGAGGAACAAAGTTTCATAAGGTTCTAAATGAAATCTTAATGAGAAATCGTTGGTGCCATAAGGTTTCAAATCACGTTTTTTGAGCATACCTCGGCCAGAAGCCAAAAATGAAAATTTTCCATTCATGGACTATAAACCTAAATTAAAAGACAACGTTTGGCATAAAAATCTCAATTTTTGGGGGGGCCTATTTGGAAGCCTATGGTTCTGAGGTGACGAAGTATTTCGAAAGGCAAGTCCATCAGATCTAGTCCGTAAGCTAAACACAAGGCCGCATAGGTTTAATTTAGCATCAATACTTCACCTATGGGTCCCTACCCCCATCTTTTGCTAAAACCACCCACTGAAAGCAGACCGAAAGCTAAAAGATTGCCGATCCGACCGTCAAATTTACAAAAAAAATCCTTCTCTTTAAAATCGTGATATGATGTATAGTTTCAAAAACACATAAAAAAATTTTTTTTCTCATGCTGATTAAAATTTTTAGTAAAACTCGCATCCTCAACGAAGAAAAATATTAGCTACACACATAAAGCTCAATCCATCAAGGTTAAACAAAAAGAAAAAAAATATATTTCAAATGTCTGTTTCGAGGCATTTTTTTTACCTTCAAGATACAAATTGTCCGTATAATGAATTAAAATCGATTCTTTAAAAAAAAAGGGAAGAAAATATTCTCCGCGGAACGGCTTCGCCCTCCAGCATAGATACCAATTTTTTCCATGATTATTAAAAATTTAATGCACTTCCAAATCGTAACCGTGAAATTTTTTTATTTTTAAATCGCGATTTTTATCGATATTTATTTTTATGCTAAGGACAGTCGGAAAAAAAATGATGGGAGACTATGGGAAAGGGTTGAGGTTATGATCTTTTTTTAATATTAAAAAAAAAAAAAAAAAAAAAAAAAAACGCTATCTGAGTACAAAAATCAAACGGGACGGAAATTTACGTTTCCCTATGACAACAAGTTATTGAAGACCTTTTAAAAATTTATATTTCCTTCGGGTGCATTTTATGGCTGTACCTAATTTGACATGTCCTGGATTAATTTCCTGAGTGATCAATGAAGCTAAAAAAAATGATACTTTTTCGTTGAATCATCTTCAATTTTTCCAACTCTTTAAAAAAAAAAAGCAAAATAACAAATTAGGAGTTTTTTTTTTTTTTCTAATGAATTTGTGAATTAATCATTTAAAAATTTGTTCTGACAATATTATTTGAAACCTGAATGAGCTATCAACGTAGGGACCACCCACGAACGTAAAATTGACAGCTTTTCAAATTCAGTTTAAACATAATTTGTTTCACGGGGAGACAGTAATGCATCCACTTTACAGCGTCCGGTTCCGAAACGCGGAGAAAAAAACAATCTCAAGATTTTTCGGTTGTATTAAGCTTAAGATATCGAATGAGCTTAAATTGATTTACGAATAGAAAACCATTTGTCATTAGTTAGAAGTTTGTTTTGAATTTCAAAAAAATTAGGAAAAGTCGCGCACGTATATAAACCAATTTGTGGTGTATTAAATTGCGCAAAGATTCACTTAACCCCGGGACATTGATTAACTTGTTTACTACCGGCTGTTTAAAACTTGAGTTTGGATTTCAAGCCTTCTGGTGTTGGATGTTTAATGCATGCCTGTTTCTTAGGCAAAGGAAATGACAAATCTTCTAAAAAAAAAAAAACCGAAATGAATGATAAGATGTAATGAAAAATAAAAAGTGAAAAGTAATAGTGAAACGAACTGTGGAAAGCAGTGAAAAGTAATGAAATGTAATGTAAAATGAAATCATATAATGCAATGCAATAAAATGAAATGCAATGCAATGCAATGCAATGATATGAAAGGAAATGCAATAAAATGAAATGAAATGAAATGCAATGAAATGAAATGAAATGCAATGAAATGAAATGAAATGCAATGAAATGAAATGAAATGCAATGAAATGAAATGAATTAAATTAAATGCAATGAAATGAAATGAAATGCAATGAAATGCAATGAAATGAAATGCAATAAAATGAAATGAAATGAAATGCAATGAAATGAAATTAAATGAAATGAAATGCAATGCAATGAAATGAAATGAAATGTAATGAAATGAAATGAAATGAAATGAAAGGAAATTTAATGAAAAGTAATGCAATGCAATTTAATAAAAGTAAAATGATATAATGCAACTAGTGAAATGAAATGAAATGAAATGTAATGCAATGAATGAAACGGAATGAAATGAAATGTAATGCAATGAATGAAACCGAATGAAATGAAATGTAATGCAATGAATGAAACTGAATGGAATGAAATGTAATACCATGAGTAAAACGAAATGAAATGAAAAGTAATGCAATGAATGAAACGGAATGGAATGAAATGTAATGTAACGAGTGAAACGGAATGAAATGTAATCCAGTGGGTGAAACAAAATGAAACAAAATCTAATGCAATGAGAGGAAACGAAATAAAATATAATGCAATGAATGAAATGAAATCAAATCAAATGCAATGCAACGTGACGCAATGAAATGAAATGTAATGCTAAGCAATGAAGGGTAAGACTAATGAAAATTAATGAAATGCAAGTGAAAAAGAGACTGGAAATGGGAATCGGAATTATTATGAGAGTAATACACAGATCGATCTTGCAGAAGATGAAATAGGGAGAAATGTAAATAGACGATAATACCAAAGGCAGAAGAGAAATAAAATGGAGGTGAAACAGAGATGAGACGTAATGAAGAAGATTCGATGGGAAGAAAAACAGAAAGCAGAATAAAATGAAAAGCGAATGAAATTTAAAAGAACTAGAAATGAAGCGTAAACAAAACGAAAATTAAATGAAAACAAAGGGAGCTGAATGACAGCGAGAGGACAATGGAATTTAGTGAAAATGGGCAGGAATTTCCTTTGTTTTATCAACTTAGAGATCATTGAAGCTTATTTTACAAAAATCATGGGGTGTATGATTCAAACGTAAGCAAGAAATGATTCTTAGTGTCGAAACTGTGGTTCCAACCAAATATGAGACAAAATCTACCAAAGAAATAAGGAAATCGTCATTACTAGAGCAATGGAGTATATATCATGTAATTGATTAGAGCACCCGAAGTGCATAAAAATATTTATTCTGAGCATTTTGGGAAACAAATAGCGTCATAACTGGGAACTGCCATATCACAGGTATCCACATGTGACATCATTTGCTTACTCCGAACGCTCAGAATTGCGGTTTGGCGGAATTTCAGGTGCTTTTTGACGACCACTGCAGTGCAGACATTGCACAAATCCTACAAAAGAATTTGTTAAGTTTTCGAAAACTTAAAACAATATTTACTTTCACTTTGAAGAGTTATTTTAGAAAGTATTTTGTAGAAAATATTTTTGTAAATTGATTCTAATATCTCAATTTTTTGCAAATAATTTCCACCTTAAGAGATCTAACAATTCATAGTTAGACGGAATGAGTTCAAGCAGTAAACAAAACAAGATGAAAATTAAGGAAGATAGAAATCAGTAGAATTTAGCATACAAGTTTTTACGAGTATTAATTTTTTTTTTTTTTTTTTTTTATACTGAATAAAAATGTTAACTTTATAGAAAAGTTTGTTCGATCCACCTCATAAACTTTAACAATGTTTATTTAAAATCAGCACATTGAGCAATTCCATAAAATAAAAAATATTGATGAAAAAGATCAGGTATTTAAAAATTAATAATAAATCGTGGGACATAAAATCAACAAAAATTATCAATTTAAAACAAGTTTCAAGTCGCAAATTTAAAATAAAAATCTGTAATATCCGACAAGAAAATAACGAAAATCCATTTTTCTTTACTCAACAAAATCAAAGTTTAAAAAAAAAAAAAAAAAAAACTGCATTTAAGCTAAAAGCAAACGTACGTATTTAAATAACATACTAACATGTCATTACGTTCATTTACGACAATAAATATTCAATATTTGACATACTCGACTGTAAATCTCAATAGTTATGGCACATTAAAGTCATACAAACTAGAATAAATAATAAAATTAATAATTCGATCTGACTCCTGAAAGGCTATTGAACACTGAAATTATTAGCCTTTTTTTTTTCTTTACACCTTGAAGCGCAACCTTAATCGATTTCCCTCGGGTTCATAGTTTTAAAGTAAAGATAAAAATCGTTACGGATATATTTTTTAAAGAAGCACGATTTTTTTTTTTTTTTTTTTTTTTTGAGGTTCGGCTTGTGTGTGTGCTATTGATTAGCAAGTCATTCATTTGAACCAAATAAAATGCACAGATGGAACAAAAAAAGGTGTTTATGCTTCGGACTTTTATAAAAACAATGAAGAAAAAAAAAATAGTTAAAAGTTATATCGTGGTCGGTTGCTATAAATTCTTTAGTGAACATTGAGAACCGTAATTACAGTAATTACCTGGGTTAAGTGTTATTTTAATATCAAGTTCCTTGCTTAGATGTTAGTTAGCCTACCTCATCTTTCAACAAGAAGTGTTGAATATCACATCTGATAATACATGACAGAAAAAAAATCGTCCGATAAAATTTGTATATTGTCATATTCAAAAAAAAAAAAAAAAAAAAAAAAAATTGGCAGCAGCAAATAAAAAAGATATCCCGTTTAAAAAAATGATCAGAGTAATAAGGAGGTCGGAACTACAACTTGATAAGACCAATAAATCAATGTTCCTTTGAAATAATAATCTCTAAAACCAATATTTGGTTCTTTTGATTTATTGATTGGTTTTCATCCAAAATGGATTCGAATACCTGTTCCTGATTTTTTTTAAATTTAATCTTATAAAAAAAAATGGATCACAAAATCATAACACTAAGCAGATTTTCCTTCAAAAATTTTACCTCAAATTTCCGCAAGTCTGCAAAAATGCTAATACAGCAAAAAAACAAAAGACTCTTGGTCGACGACTCTTTTGCCCGTCAGCAGTAAGCATGCTGTCGTATCATCTCGAAACGCTGTAACAACCTTCTTCATTCAGGCGAAATTTTGCTTCCATTTTTATGTAAAAAAATGTATTTTTTTGTAAACTTTTTTTTTCACGTAAATTAGGAATTCACATGTTTCCATTAAAGGTCACTCTTTTTTTTTTCCTTTATTTTATTTTTATTTTTATCCATAATTTTTGGGTTGAGTTCCAGAGAAAAAAATTTCACATCGCTGATTTCAAAAAAAAAAAAAAAAAAAAAAAAAAAAAAAAAAAAAAAAATTAAGACTTTTGTCAAGTTACGTAATCACAAACTTTTCAATTCACAGAACTTTCATTAATTTTTCATAACCAAAATTTTTTGTCAATCGTAAAAATACGAAATTTTGCAAATTAATTAACCGATTAATTAATTCTTTTAAAAATAGGATGATACATTGCAGGCTAATTAAAGGAGCTCATATCCACTCTAAACCTCGCAGGTCGCGAAACAGGTCGTCAAGTAACAAATACAGGTATATAACGCGCGGCGGCTTCACAAACACTGAGATGAAATCGCATCTGTATCCATAGGAAGGGTGCAGTCCAAGCTCCTCTTTGTTCCTATTTAATTTATTTTATTTTTTTATCCAACATTTTTTTAAGGGTATGCGCGTTCCAATTACAAAACATTCTTGTTTGTTCTTTCGTTTTGGTTTTTGCGGGTCGTAAGGGTCATTTCAGAGTCGACCACAATGAATTATGTTATTTCTTAATTTTTCATCTTCTAAAGCGCATCCTTATTGGCTTTGGGATCGCACAGTAAATATTTAAAGATTTCATGTATTAACCTTTTTTTAGTTGTGGAAAATGTTTTAGAAAATTAGCACTTTAGAAATGATTTTTGAAGGGAAAAAAAAATTTGCAAAATATTAAATAAATCCGGAAGTATAGAGCAAAGGCAGATAATTTTTTTGGGTCCCGATTACACACCTCATAATCTAATTAAATCGATTATGTGATACCAGGTGGATCTAATTTTGTCGCGAACTCTATAATAAGAAACATGGGCCTAAAAGCACGAGTCATCCACTCTTCTTGTTTTAGGCAAATTAATAATCAGTTCGAGATATTCTGAGAAAAAAGATGATTTTTGGGGAATTCTTATAACATTTTTTAATGTCCGAGAGGCAATGAGTTACTATCCAGGGATTTTTTCGAGTTTCTGAAAATTAATCGACTATTTGGTTTTTAAAAAGTGGAAAATTAATTTCAAAAATTTTCGGGACAATTTTTTTTTAAATTTTTTTCCATTAATATTCAGATAAAAATATAGGTATGTCAAACGAAAAGTGTCTCGAAAACGAAAGAAAAAAAATTATAACTATTTGGTTTGATTTCAGAGTGAAGTACAATCCATTTATATCCATTTATCATTTTTCATTATTTTTGCTGAATTTTACTGAAGGAAAATGATTTGAATCAGCGAGACTCAACTCAATTGTTTTACAATTACCCTTACATTGTGAATTACGAAAAATTAAGTTTTTAAGGGAAAAAAATTGGGGTAGTTCCGCCAAAAGTATTTAAAAAAAAATTATGAATATACCATCGTTTTTTCGGTATTATCAATTGCAAAATTTGGAATTGGTTTGCTCAAGGTGCCGCATCAACTGAAATATTTACGATTTACTCCACATTATCCTTTCTCAGAAAAAAATAAATAAACAGCCAAAGTCTCGTGTTACTTCTAAGCATAAATATAATTTTTAAAAATAATGTCGGGGTTACTTCTTTGCATAAGCACGTGCCTCCTCATGCCGAAGAAAGATACATTTAAAGCTTTTATCTTAATGTTCGGCGAGTTTCATGCTGAGTCTACCGAGAACGATAAAAAAATGATAAGCAAAAAAATAAGCAAATTAATACGGAAGATAATTTTTTTATCTACCTATCTCAATTTTAATTTCTCAGAAATTTGTTTAAACAAATAAATGACATTTAAAAAAGACATTATGACATATTTAAAAAAAATGATGGGTCATTCCATGATACAGTAATTCAAAAACACTATCAGACTCTGATTTCATTTAAATAAGTATCTTTCGGCAAATGATATCAGCACCGAAATAACATGCACCATGCACGTAACAAATAGTAGGCCAACAACCGAAAAACAGAAAAAAGAAATGTTATACGTAACCTACAGATGAAGGTCTATCCTATGGTTTGGAAAATTTTTTAGTACAACCCCTCAATTATCAGTTAATATTTCACAAAATCTTTACAGTAATCATTTTCATTTTCGTTTTGGTTTTGGTTTTTGCGGATCATTTCAGAGTCGACCATAATGAATTATGCTATTTCTTAATTTTTCTCTTAACCGTCGCAAACTGACTTGTTCAAAAATTTTTTTCTTACCACAAGATGACAGAAGACAGTATCGGTTTCATTTTTCTTTCTCGACTTGTGCTTACTCTTGTGTTTCACGATTAAAAATGAGATTAAATCATTCATTCAAAAAAAATTTATATATGATCAATGAACTGCTCCATGAAGCTAAATCGATTTTTTTACATTGCCAAATATTGCAAAATACGGATATCAATTTCGTCGAAAAAATTATCATTCACTTATAAATTCGACGTAAGCCTAATGTTCAAACTATATGATTCTATCAGATATTAGGGGCATCGAAAAAGAAATGCTTGGCTTTTCTGTAAATATTTAAATTTTGTTGAATTTAAAAGAAATGGCTGCTATTTTTGTTTCATTTTTATTTAATTTTTTATATTAAGGTTAGACTCAGACTATATTTTTTTCTTTTTGCAACATCCTATACTTAGTATTATTGGAGAAAAATATAAAAATTATACTCAGCCTATATTACACTAGTCTTAGGTGAAAATGCAAAATCTATTATAGGGTGTATAACCTGAAGCTGTTGATTTTGTTTCAAATTAAATAAATTAAGGTGGAATACCAGGCACTTGTGAGTCAAATCAGGTCCTTGTAAAATAAAAATTATTAAATTCACCCGTTAAGTAAATTGATCTTAGAATGATTAGATGAATTGAAAACTTTTCCTTCTTTTTAATAAGTAGTATAACTTATTTATTTATATTTACATTTACAATTTTTCGATATAAGATGCTTTGTTTGTAAATTTTTTGCCATTTTCTTATTTTCCGCCTTGTTACCAACGTAAAAACTATTTTAAAAAGGATGGTCAGTTGTGCATCTTATAGCGAAAAATTGTAAGCGTGAATATAAATAAATCAATTACTGATTAAAACAAAAGAAAAAGTCTTAAATTAATTTTCAACTAAGATCAATGTACTTAACGGGTAAATTTAATTTTTATTGTACAAGGACCTGGTATTCCACCTTAAATTAAATAAACAAAAATTTCAAATGTCTGCATCAATTACTTTTTCTTAAAAAGTTAAATCCACGATAAATTCCAAGGAATTTTGGTAATTTAAGGTACCAAAATTCCTCGGAATTTATCGTAGATCGAATTTTTTCAAAACAGTAATTGATGCAGAAATCTGAAATATTGCTGAATAAACAAATGAAATCTCATTTGTTTATTCAGCAATATTTCAGATTTCTGCATCAATTACTGAATAGTATAATAATATATATACAATTATAGAATGGCGCTTCGTAAATAGAATATTGATTGGTGCTACTAAAAAAAGTTATAGAACGAATTCCGGAGTACAAAAAGATGTGGGGGGAAAAAAATTGACTGGCTTTAAAAAATTTAATTGAGAAGCATTGGACACTCAATTTGATTTTTTTAGAACTCTAAAATTCGACGCAACGCTTTTATACCGATATACAAAATGGCTTTATATCGTAATTCTGTACTAGGCAGGTCAACTGAGCTATGTCCCTCCCAATCGTGCAAGGAGATATACTCTTTTGAACCGCTGCCTGAACCGGTTTTGAGCTGCAACGATGCAAAAGAGTATATCTCCATACACGGTTGTGATGGACATAGCTCAGTTGACCTGCCTAGTACAAATTACAGTGCTTAGGCCTAAACTCTAATTTTTCTTAAAAAAAAAAAAAAAAAAAAAAAATTTCAATGACTATTAAAAATAGCAAAAGAAATAATTTGTGAATAAATCACTTTCTTTTTTAAACTCATTCTGCTGTGCAGAAATAAATGGCCTTACTGCTAATCTAAAATTTAATGATTGTTCATATAAGAGATATGTTCCAATTCCAGAATGGGTCTGCCTTATTTACCTTAGTAAGGCATACATTTTTATTATTCTTAAATTATACGGCAAAAGCCTCTTCGGCCTAACAAAATAATGTAACCGACCGGGAGTCTTTACGCACGGCAGACTTCAGATTCGGTAAGATCTTAAAACAGCTGGAAGATATTGTAACAAGAACAGAAGCGCAAAACCAACATCACAAGGAGAACCAACTCAAAAGCCCAACTCATTAGCATATTTAGCACTGCATTAATATTTTCTACAAAATTTTCTCTTTACACCCTAAATTATATTAACTTTAAATTGGTCGTTCGTGGTTTCTTTGTAAAACCAAAATGAGGAAAAAAAAAAAAGATTGTTTATATCATCGTTATTTTGCGATTTTGTCTTAAAAGTGACAAGCACGAGGAAGAGAGAGAGAAAAAAAAAACGGAAAGTGTCAAAGGAAAACAACTACAAGGCTTCCCAATCATTTGATCCATTCTCTCGGAAATATTTAAATGGAAAGAAAAAGACGAACTTACCCCAGGACACCATTAGCATTTGAATACAAAATGGAGGTGCATCGAGGCGAATTAACGTGATCCACAGCCGCGGATTTAAAGGGCCCCTTTTTCCTTTACTCTGAAATAATAAATAAAAACCATCGTGGGTTAACTTGCTCATTCACTACGCAATCAATTAACATTATGAATAGATTAATAGTCATCTCCTTGTTTTTAAAAAAAAAAAAAATAATAATAATAATCCGATTCCTAATAATAAAATCCCAAAAAACGTAAGGAAATTTTTCGTCAATAATTAAAAAAAAAAAAAAATCTGATATCGGAAGATATCAATAAAGATAAATCTGATGGCGATGAGTGACCAATAAAACCAAGCATGGGATCACATAAAACAAGTTGGAACCATTAAATCATATGAGTACACCGAGATAATTGGGTATCGTCCGTATGTGATGTGTTCGTTATTTTCAACAATAAACTTGTAATTAAACCTAGGAACTAGACAACGCCTTATAGTTCACACCCACAGTTCATACCAGTCACAAATCGCACTTTTCTTTTTTTAGAAAAAAAAATCCATGAGGTAACAAATCGATTTTAATAGCTTAATTACATATTTACAATTATTACAGTCAGCGAAGGAATTTGCAGTTTTGGAATATTCCATCTAATCCAAAAAAAAAAAAAAAAAAAAAAAAAAAAAAATAACATAACCCACTCGAAAAAATACAATCAATTAACGTTACATAATTGATTGGACGTCTTAATGTATCGAAATCGTATCAATTACAATTTTTTTTATATATATTAGTTATCATAGTCAAGGAATTATTGTGTTATTATAAATCATAACCCCGCTTTGGTTCAAATTAAAAAGTTTCTGAATGGAACGTAGGTGTGATTAATTTTTAACAAGAATATTATACGATAATCAGTTTGTGAGAATTTCGTTTCCTCTTTAGAGATTCTTTGAATGACCCACATGTAAGTAATGAACTAAGTCGGATCAATCGGGATCAAAAGACTGAAAAAAACACGAAACCTTTTCGGTACAGAAATATTTAAAATGAAGAAAGGGAAAAAAGTTTATGCCGAAGAATTAATTAATCATACATATAAAAACTTCATTAGATCTATCGTTGGAAAAAAAAGATGAAAAATGATTTTAAGGAAAGTCTTAAAGTATGCTACTTGTAAAACACATAGCCGTTGCTGCAGCCATACAGAATTACTTGGGATGAAAAAAAAAAGTTATAAAGCTTTTAAAGAATAATAAAATTCCAGTCAAAAATTCCATAAATCCAATGTTTTTATTTTTGGAAAATCATAGAGCATTGACTTTACAGAACTACGACACTAGTTATATCACACTAGCAAGAAACTAATTTTCATCCATGGCAGGACAACAAAGCCATTTTTTCAAAATACAGAATCTTCCTAAGAAAAAAATAAAAAAACTCAAAAAGAAATATTTGACACATTTTAAATACATTTTTCAATAATGCAGAAATATTTGAAAAAAAAAAAAAAATAATAATAAATAAATAAATAAATAATGGTGTGAGTCTCGCTAACAACGCGAACTCACAGAAAATATTCTGGTGGAAACTTGAAAAACAGGCCCTTCGAAGGGATATACACTTAAAATTTAAATAATATATTAAAAAAAAAAAAAAAAAAAAAACTTGAAAGTGCTACAATTAAATTTTTTAATTTTAAAAAGCTCAAAAAAGCTGGAAATCATTTTTCAGTCAATTTTTTTAAATTGTACTTTCCAAAAGTCCCGAATAACCCAAAATTTCTCAAAAGGCTCAAACCGAATTTTCGTTTGAAAATCGAAAGTCAAAAATCCAAAAATCAGATAGCCTATACTCAGGTCAACCATATTCCCAGATCATTTTTTTAAAAAAAATTAAATGAAAGCCCATGAAAAGCCCGAATAATATAAAAAATATTACAGTATAAAAAATGGGGCACTAAAGAACACAGCACTCCAGAATTGGGAAATAGGTTTAAGTTACAAAATTGGTTTTTCGGTTTTTTTTTTTTTTTTTTTTGTAAGTATGATTTTTATATGCAACCTATTGTTATATTCTTATGCAGGTTTTTACATGGTGTGTGGTGTTCTTTGCATTCAGTTGTTAAAAGAACCCAACCAAGTTTTCAGTTTTAAAATTTTATAAAAATGCATTCGCAACTGCTCCTGAAAGTCTCCTCTAGACTTTAGGATCTTCTAAGAAGATTTCACTGGAGCAATCTAAAACCAGGTGCAATAGAGTTTTAATAATCATTTCTTGAAAACGGTTTACATAATTTTTTTCCTCCTCTACACAAAATCACTGGAACCGTTTTCCTTCATTTCCTTCAAGTACTGAAAATCCTCTTATTCAGCTTAATATTTAACACCCTTGTCAAAATTATAAAAAGGAATATCGACAAGGCACAATAACAACTTTTACATTTCAACTGAAATCCCTGAGTTGAGATGGTTAATTTGACTGATTATTTCTTCACAACAATCTGCAACTAAAATTCAGAATAATGAATGTAAACATTATTTACTATATGTTGTAATAATATTATAAAATTTCATATTTAAAACTAGATTCTAGTTAGGTGAACGATAATACAGCAGGTTTTTATAAAAACTGACTTACATATCTCGGATGCCAAATAAATGAAGTGAAACAAAATCTTATCAGTCCCTGCAATACGAGGAACAGACTCAGCCAGCTGCTCTCTGACCTGCAAGTACTCGAAAACAATCAGCAGCAGCTTTGAGTAATACTGTTGTTTCCAATTATGAATGGCTATCAGGATAATATGACATATCAATTTTCATGGTTCGATGAGTTTTTAAGTACCTGAATTTGTGCAAAAGAATCACTTTTAACAATTACACACTGTCAACAACCATCCAAGTCATAAGTATTCAGAACCAATAATGATATATCCGTGGTTCATAAGGTATAGAACACAATCCATCAGCATTTATTTCTTCATACACATTTACTATATTGTTTATTAACCAAATAATAACTAACCGAAAAACTTAAACGGTAATTCCTAGAGACTTTTGACTTCGGTATCAAATGCATGATTACACAAGGCTTGTTGCTCGATCATAAAACAGGAAAAAAAAATCCAATACACAAATACTAAGTTTACGAATTCACCAATGTTTCGTTCAGTTTCGATTAAATGACCGTTCTTTTATATTTTCAAACGCGACTGTGTACTTAAAATATCGAAATTTATATAAATGCGATGAAAAACATCTACTCACTGAATCAAAACAAACCGACCGGCCGCCATTTTGATTGACGGTTTAGAGAACGTTCACGAAACAAAAAAATTCCGTGAACATGGCGGTTTGTTTACAATATTCAAAAAAGCATACACCCGACTTTTTTTTTCTTTTTGCCAATTAAGTTCTTTAGAGGATCAATTAATCCCATGAATTAATTTTAATTACAATGTACGAGTCGCTAAAATCACTAACCATTTTTCTTTTGAAAGACGTGATTCCATGAAGCAGCTAGTGTACCGATGGAATCACTAGGGAAACCATAGAATTTCGAAATTTATTAATTTCATTTCATGATTTCACTAAAACCTTAGTAATTTCATAGAATCACTAGGGAAATCATAAAATACTTCAATGATTTGAAGTGACTGAATTTGAAATGACTTCAATGATTTTGAAAAAATTCAAAACCTAAATGGTTGGAATGTAATGAAGTGCAAAGAAATATTTAAAAAATAATATTGCATTTGCTCTAAGGTAAACTAAAAAAACCTTTTCTTTGCAAAAGAAATGGTTCCGAAGAATTTCACATTTTTATTGACGTAGGACTTCGTCTTTGGGCTCGGTCCTGGGGGATCTGTCTGTCCAAGATCTGTCGCGATGTTCGCATCAAAAATTAATATAATATTTTAATAAATTGATATTTAAAAAATTGATATTTCGTGTAAATTTAATGAATTTTAATATTGATTCAAATTAATATTATTAATTAGGTAAATGTTATTAATTTAATTTATATTAATTTTTGCGCGTTTTTGCTCAAAAAAACCGAATGTTTTTGAAACAAAAAACTTAAAATTTTTGATGCGAAAAGTGCGGTTATTTGATTAAAATTTTAATATTAAAATAACAGTTTAGGCTACATGTAGAAAAAAGGGATTTAGAAACTTTTTGAAGAGTAAAAATTTCACTATCAAATTTTACTTTTTTGAAAATTAACGAAAATGACGAAAAATTAACGAATATTAAGTAAAATTTATTGAAAATTATCGTGAATTAACCTAAATTAACGGAAAATTAACAAAAATCAACGGAAATAAACCGAAAATTAACGAATATTAACGGAAAAATTAACGAATATTAAAGAAAAATTAATGGAAAATTAATGGTAATTAACGAAAATTGAACAATTTAGTTATACCCCATAGACCTAGTCCTATGCCCCCCCATATCCCAGTATCATATTTTTTCCTTCTGGTTTTTTGTTTATCAAAATTTAGCTTTATTTTTGATATGTTTGATTTTTGTTGAAATGAAATTTCTTTAGAATCGCTGAGTAATTTGTTTGAGCAACAATTTAGGCCAAAAAGTGCGCAACAATTTACGTCAAAAGTTGAAAAAAATAGTCAAAATTTAAGTAAACTTCCATAGAATCATGGGGAGTAAATTTTTTGAGCAACACGAAATGTGCACAACACAAAATGTGCAAAAAGTGCGCAACAACTTAGGCCAAGAAGTGCGCAACAAATTAGGTCAAAAGTTTGTAAAAATTTTAATTTTGAGGTTTTGAGATTAATGGGCGCAATCGTTGAGAGTAGATTTTTTGAGCAACACAAAATGTACAAAATGTGCGCCATCGTTGGAAGTTAACTTTAAACGGTAATTACTAATTTAATTTAAGATTTTTGACTTTAAAATCAAAAACATGTTCGCACAAAGCTCACTGCTCGACCGCACAACCAAAAAAAAAAAATCTAGTAAAAAAATGCTAACTTCACGAATTTACCAAGCAATGCTTCATTCAATTCCGATAAAATGAACGTTATTTATATTTCCGAATGCGATTGCATATTTAAAATATCGAAATTAAAATAAATACAAAAAACATCGACTCAATGAATCAAAACGAAATAGACCGGCAGCCATTTTTAGAGAACGTTCACGAAATGAAACGATGCTGCCAACATTGCGGTTTGTTTACAAAATTCAAAATAACATTTCCGTCCGTTTTTTTTTTTCCTTTTTCGTCAATTAAATTCTTTAGACGTCTAAGCTTAGATTTAAATTAAGATTTTGAAATGTTGCAATCAATTAATTTTAATTACAGCGTAATTAAAACTAATACTTAGTCAAATTAGATGTTAAATAAACAAAAATTTAACTCTAAAAATTTTTGAACAGCCATATTGGATTTTGCGCATCATGTCTGCGCATGACGTATCCAAGGGCGTTCTCGATTCAGGCTCTCACCCTCAGTGTGGCTTCTAGTGCCGCAGAAGTCACATCGGAATTTTTTTTAAAAAAGTTTTTTATTTAATTTAATTTTTTTTTTTACTTTCAAATTATATTATTTTTAGTGCCGGTTTTGCTTTATTTTAATTTAATTTAATTTACTTTTAGTGTTTTTTTTTAATTCACGGTTTTTTTTTTCAACTACATTTCAATTTTTTTTAATTTAATTTTTTTTTTTTTTTTTTTTAATAACGGCTTGGAGGTAAACCAGGAGGTTTAGCCTCCCATCGTAGAAGGCCTATGTATCGACCCAGCGACTGGCCTTGTGGTATTAGTTTTAAGGGTTTAGTGTTAAGCTCCCCCCGAATCGTTATACGTTAGGAGTCAGCTCCTCTCTTGGAGCTGCAGAGTTTATTAGGCTGTGCATTCTATTCGATTCGAGCATGGATTACGCGGGAGATAAGCTCCATTGTGAGAGTCTCCAGGGTTTTCAAAAGGATGACTGGGTGTAATACCGAAAGGCTCTCCGGCTCGACCTGATGGCATGGTTCCGATGCGGCGGGCATTAACGGAGATCCTATTCGGAAGGCTTACGGGCCTCTCCTGGAAATCCGAATTTTTTTTTTCATTTTTTTTAATTTTTACATTTCTTATGAGCTCCATTATGAGAGTATCACAGATTATTAATTTTTTTCATTTTGAATTAAGATTAAAGCTTAAAATAAATCTTTTATTTCAATCGTACCGCGGGAGATAAACTCCATTGTGAGGGTCTCCAAGCCCCCCCCCCCCCTTTTAATTTGCATTTTTTTTTCTTCTTTGATTTCAGGAGCAGCCACACAGCAGTCAGCAAGCTTCAAGGTCCAACGTCAGCCAAGGTCCAGGTCAGTCAAGGTTCAACGCAGTCAACAAGGTTTGAGTTTGGTGAAGGTCTGGCATTAACTGGTTTGAGTTTGGTAAAGGTTTGGCATGAACTGGTTGGAGTTTGGTAAAGGTCTGGCATGAACTCTTCAGGTTTGGTCTTGCTTTACAAAACCAAACTTCTTGTCTTTATCATCTTATCTTTTTACCCTCATTCATTTTTTACTTATTTATTTCCATCCATCTAAAAAAATAATTTATGACCCGGTACGGCCTTTCACAACTTAAAAAAAGACGTGTTTTAAATAACAGCAGCATAATTTAAAAAGCTGTTGGCTAGAGTTTTTTTTAAGCGGTTAAGCGATTTACAAAAAAAAAAAAAAAAGATCGGATTCGTTTTACCGGTAAAGATTGTCGAAGAGTATAGATGACAATCTCGTCTTGTATGAATGTCCAATGCCGCACATTGTACATTTGTACAATCTTAATTTTAGTTTAGGTTAAGTTTAGTAACTAGTATTGTAAATTAGGATAGTATTGTAAACTGTTTTGTAAATTGTATAAAATGTTGTATTAGTTTTAGGTTGTATTAGTTTTAAGTTGTCAGCTTGAGGAGTAAAGTCTTCCTTACGTCATGCGGATCCAATGTCGTGCAGATCGATGTGAAAAGGACGTCATTTTTATGTCGCTCTGTACGGGGTTGGTGACTCGTGCCGTTTGGCGGATGTAATCCTTTGACGCTGGCTTGGGGGGACAACTCGGTCGGGCGCGGACTCCGAGTTTTCCCCCCAACCCGTGTGGGGTTTTTGGCTAGTCCCCCATCGGGCGCCTCCCCAGGTGGCGGATAGGGGAACGCTCTCCAAAATCGGAGAGTATGAGGATTTATTCCTCAGGCGGACCAAAACTAGCCACAACTTAATTATTCTAATTATTGGTTTTAATTTTTCAGGGAAAAGGGTAAAAAGAGGCAGTTTTGGGCTTTTCGACTGTGGAGCATGATCAAAAATTTTTATGTGGTAGAGGAAGAATGTTTTTTTCAAAGCTCAAAAAAACAAAAATAGTAATAATAATAACATTACAATTTAAAATAATTAATTTTCTTATTGCAATCATACCGCGGGAGATAAACTCCATTGTGAGGGTCTCCAAGCCCCCCCGTTTTTAATCGTCTTTTTTTTTGTTTTTACAGTAGCAGCCATAGAGGAATCATCGCAGCTAGAGGAATCGTCGCAGCCGCAACGCAGTCCAAAAGCTTCCAGAACGAGGTTTGAGTTTGGGCAATGGGTTTGGGCAAGGCTATGGTATAGGTATGTATGGATGTGGTATGGTATGGTATGGTATGGGTATGGTTTGGCATGGTATGGCATGGGTTTGGGTTATGAGGTTTTTACCTTTCTATCTTTTTCTTATTTCCAATTATTTTCTATTATTTTTTTATCATTTTTTTTATTTCTATTCCTCTCCTACATTTTTTTTAATTAAAAAAAAAAAAAGGGGATTTTAAAAAGCAGCCCATTCTAGTATAAAAAGGCGGTCGATTACCATTTTTTGTAAAAAGCGGTTAAACGACATGCAAAAAAAAAAAAAGAATCGAGTTTATTTTTCGCGTAAAGATTGTCGAATAGTGTCTCGACAATCTTGTCTCTAAAGTCTGATATTGTAAATTGTATGAACGTCCAATGCCGTACATTGTACATTCGTACAATCTTAAATCATATTTAGTTTAAGCTTAGTTGTATTAATTTTATTCGATTTAGTTACTGTATGTTTTAGTTATTGTATTAGTTTTAGTTATTGTATTAGTTTTAGTTATTGTATTAGTTTTAGTTACTGTATTAGTTTTAGTTACTGTATTAGTTTTAGCTAATGTATTAGTTATAGGTATTGTATTAGTTTTAAGTTGTCAGCCAGAGGAGTAAAGTCCTCCTTACGTCATGCGGATCCAATACTCGTGCTGGTCGATGTGAAAAGGACGTCATTTTTATGTCGATCCGTACGGGGTTGGTGACTCGTGCCGTTTGGCGGATGTAATCCTTGGAAGCTGGCTTGGGGGGACAACTCGGTCGGGCGCGGACTCCGAGTTTTCCCCCCAACCCGTGTGGGGTTTTCGGCTAGTCCCCCATCGGGCGCCTCCCCAGGTGGCGGATAGGGGAACGCTCTCCGAAATCGGAGAGTATGAGGATTTATTCCTCAGGCGGACCAAAACTAGCCACAACAGAACAGCATGTGAACCTGGAAGATCTAGCAGTTTTCTTAATTTTGCAGGGAAAAGGCTATAAAAGACGGTTTGGGGCTTGTGGACATTACAGCATGACAAAAAATTTTATGTGGTAGTGGTGAAATGAGTTTGGGAAAAATTTGGCATGAATTCTTACTCCTGGTTTGGTCTTGCATGAATCGTTCAGCCTTTATATCTTTACAATTATTTATTTATTTCTATTTAACAAAAATTACGGCCCTGTACGGTCTTTTATAACTTAAAAAGAAAAAAAAAAATTGAAAAAGAAAACGCGTGATTTAAAGTAAGAGAGGAGTTTGGAGAGCTATCTGCTAGAGTTTTTAGAAGCGGTTAAGCGATTGGTAAAAAAGATCCGAGGTCATTTTACGCTCAAAAACTGTCAAAAAGTAATCTTGTTTCTCATGTCTGGTATTGTAAATTATATGAACGTCCAATGACGATTGTCTGTTGTTGGTATTCATTTGCAAGTTTCAAAAAAAAACGTAGAGAGCTCGTAGTAAAATAATTTGAAAATTTCGTATCAACGAATCGATTTTGTATGGATTTTCGTTTCAAGGGTCCGAAAAATAATACCTTATAAGCGGAGAATTTTTGTATCATATAAATTTTACATTTCTCTCTTATGGGAATGCCAAGGGGCCAGGAAAAAAGTCGTAGTCGCGCGAAAATCGTTAGATCGAGGAGTCGTATGAACGATGACTTTCATTTTGTTATCAAAGTTAATTTAATTTATCCGTAAACAATCATGGACTCATACATACCTTAATTCAATTAATTTTTAGTTCCTTTGAAGATTGCTTTCAAAATCTGCGCCCTCCTTCCGTTATTGTAGCCGCTGCTAACCAAAAAGTGCTCCCCGTGTTGGTCGGTGACAGGGTATAAATTCGAACCGCGGTAAAGAGATAAACCTGACGTCTCCTTGACGAAACCTCGAATTCCTTGATGCGAAAAAACGACCAGAAGTTGGCAGGATTTGCGGTTAACACGTACAAAATTAATTCGGAGGATGGTAAAACGGCGAATCGGACGTCGATTGGGGTGTCGACCACAATAGAATGATACCGGGCGAAACGTTTCTCGGTAGGGTCAAATCTGAAAATAAAAAAAAGAAAACCTTAATCAATTAATTAAGTCAAATTAAGTTAACCTTGATTTGAGTGCTTAAACGGATCCGCAAAATATTTTATTTGACAAATCATGAAATTTTTTTGCGAAATATTTTTATAAAATTACTTTAAGAAGATAATAAAGAAATTTTAAAAGTTTTTTATGAGAGAAATCTGGAATTAAAATGTGTGAGCAAAGTCTGCTACTGCTGGAACTTTTTTTCAAATTTCAAAAAATTAAGCAAAAATTTTCAGAATTTGTTCTTTTATCACAATTTAAAACCTGTTTTTAGATTTCTTTAGCGCTCAAGCCAATTTAATCTCAGTAAAAAATAATTCATACTGCCACTCTATTTGTCATAAATCAGCTTCTCATTATAACTTATCGACCGGAAAAAAACGAAAAAAATTTAAGTTTTTGGGACTCAGAACATTAATGTGGTAATATAACAGGCATTAGCAATAGGGTGGGTCGAAAAAAGCGAATTTTTGAATTTGAAAACGCCTGATATGGGAATCGATGCCTTTTTATAATACTATTAACCCCAATTTTTTTCAGATTTTTTGAAGGTCATCTTGAGATCGCGCAATGACCTTGAAGTTTTTGAAAAGCCCATATAAGGGCAAAAAATAAGAATTTTTTTTTTGCTAAAAAAAGTATCGCTCCCTATCGGAAATTTTGTGTAGATTACGAATATGAAGTCCAAAATTCATTTTTGTGTACAGTTTTTAAGGTAAAAGAAAAAGCAGCCTAAAGCATTTTCAGTGTATAAAAAATAGGCGTAAAGCTCAAAAACCAAACTCTTAAAATGATTTTGGACTTCATATTCGTAATCTACGCAAAATTTCCGATAGAAAGCGATACTTTTTTCAGCAAAAAAAATTCTTATTTTTTTCCCTTAAATGGGCTTTTCAAAAACTTCAAGGTCATTGCGCGACCTCAAGATGACCTTCAAAATATCTGAAAAAAATTGGGGTTAATAGTATTATAAAAAGGCATCGATTCCCATATCAGGCGTTTTCAAATTCAAAAATTCGCTTTTTTCGACCCACCCTAATTAGCAACATTTCAAAGGCACAACAACCTATAGGTTTGTCGGCCACCTTTCATATCGCGTAAAATAAATTGCTCACAACACTTACTACGGTAAATTTTACAATAAATAATGTAAAGGACACCATAACGCTGACTTGCAATCCGTTATAGTAAATTGAGCTCTAATTTTAAAGTAACGATTATTTTAAAATGAATACGTTTTGAAATAGCAGATTTAACTATAAGGTTAAAGTAGATTCTGCTGTAAATTAAAGTAAATCATACATTAAATTCAGTACGCACTTTTTATGGTAGATTTAACAATATTTTTAAAGCAAAAATTACTTTAGAACTATTCAATTAAAGATGGCGGATTTGAACTATAATTTAAAGTACATTTCACTTTAGTAAAAGTAAAATTTACTTTTTTCAGGTTAGATTTACTATAATCTTATAAAGTAATTTTAACCTTATTACAGTCATTCATTTTTTTCTCAGTGAACATCAACAAAAATCAACATTTTCGGAATTTCGAAACTCTTATACCGGGAAAATTTTCTACATAGGTAAAGTATCAACCCAGAATTTTTCTAGATTTTGAAGTGTCCAATTGGCCTAAAGCCCCTATAATGGCCAAAAATTGACCTTTTTTTCCATAAAAGACCATCGATTCCTATCGGAAATTTTGCGTAGATTATAAATTCGAAATCCAAAATTAGTTTTGAGCACAGGTTGAGTCACAAAAGACATAACAGGGTTTTCAGAGCTTTTAAATCCGGCCGGTAACTCCAAAATCATCCACCAAAACTAATTTTCGACTTCAAATTCGTAATCTACGCAAAATTTCCGATACGATATATGGTTTTTAATGCCAATAAATATTTTCATTTTTGGCCCTAATCAGAGCTTTTAGCCAAATTTCAACCCAAATTGACACCTCAAGATAACAACAACAAGCTTTTACAGCGTTTGAAGCCCCATCGCTGCATCGACAACAGACCGCCGTTTGGACCTGTCTTGAGCCGCCTCAAAATGCCGTTCAAAAAATCTGAAAAAATTAAGAGTTGGTACTGTATCTATAAAAAAAATTTTCCCGATATGAGAATTTTAATATTCAAAAAAAGTTCATTTTCAAACCACCCTTTTGTACACATTTCGGAATTTTGATCGAATGCCAAGTTTAAATCCTGCCGATCAACAACATTATTAAAAATTCATAATTATATTTTTTTTCCAGTTGTTACATTTACCTTAAACAACCAAGACCGACTTTACCATCGAATTATTTTCTCCGACCGTTTGAGTATAACATTTGGATGGCTCTCATCTTTTCGATCGTAGTCGGAAACATATTCGTACTTATTTTCCATCGCTTCAATGCGAAGAGCGAGGAAAGATCATTTACCGATAATACTTTTTTAATATTTGAGTCTTTCTGTAATCAAACCGGAAATGACAAAATGAAAAATATTTTTTTAAGAATAATTTCGTTGGAATCGCGAATGATTGCCATTATCCTGTAGGCAACTTTTCAGCGCTGTGATCACATCTTTTTTAACATTAGAAACCCCAGACCTACAGGGATGCGAGGCCGGTGGCATTTTATCGGCATCGGCATCGCTGCCGGCATCGGAATCGTTAAAAAAAAATTGCCGGAATCGGCATCGGCATCGGAATCGGTGGAAAATAATTGACCGGAATCGGAATCGGCATCGGCATCGCAGACTCTGAAGTCGGAATCGAAGCCTCCATCGCATCAAGTATTTCACCAAAGAAAAAAAAATGTTTGTCAGCAATAAAAAATTTTACATTTAAAATAACAAATTAAAAACTTGAAAAAGTTAAATACTCCCTCTGTCCCAAAATACTTTGTGTGTTTCTCATTTTCATTTCCCATTTCGCAAGCTTTTGATTTTTGCCGAAACTGTTTGTACCACTTTACCCACCCACCCAAGCACTATTTCACACCACCCCCCCATCCCCCCCAGGGGTCCCCCCTTTGGGAAATAAATTACGGAAAAAATGTAAAAAATTACAAATTTGTATTATTTTCGCTCCGTTTCAGAAACGAAAGCGAAAAATTTGAAAGTGGTCGGAAATGAGAGAGTACATTACCCTAACTCCGTGAACATGGCGGTTTGTTTACAATATTCAAAAAAGCATTTCTTACTTTTTATTTCAACCTTTTCCAAATAAATGCGTACCCGGAAAACCAAATCAAAGTTTGGGGTCGTCCATGTATTACGTAACGCAAAAAAGGCCACTTTTTGACCCCCCCTCCCCCCCTTGTAACACAACCGTAACGCAACCTGTAACCCCCCCTTCGATATTACGTAACACGGGTTCTAACCCCCCCCCCCACATTGAAAAATATTTCAATTTCGTTTTGAAGTCAAAAAAATTTCCAGCTTTTTGATAAATTT
The DNA here is from genome assembly GCA_037577465.1 of Liposcelis bostrychophila. Classification (NCBI taxonomy): domain Eukaryota; kingdom Metazoa; phylum Arthropoda; class Insecta; order Psocodea; family Liposcelididae; genus Liposcelis; species Liposcelis bostrychophila. The sequence continues at coordinate 13,379,200 of CM075212.1, forward strand.
TAATCAGATTTTACCAGTTAAAAATTTTTTTTTATTTTTTTATTTTGAAGAATACTGGTAAAAATTTTTATAAAAGAGTGAAAAAAATTGAAATAATTTTAATATTAAAATTACGTAACGCTTGGCTCAGCTCCCCCCCACCCCCCCGTAACAATGCGTAACACCTCCGACCCCCCCCCCCCTCCAGGCGTTACGTAATACATGGACGACCCCTTTTTCGTTAAAAATGTTTTTAAATTTTATTATTCGACCGCACATACATTTCAGACAAGTTAAAACTTGCATTAAAAATTCCAAGATACACCAAAGGAGTTAGGTACCTAAAATTTAGATTTTCACCCTTTCACTTTAAATCGAGTGTTGGACGAAACAGTTATTCCTTCCGGTATTCACTCACGTTTCCTCTTAAAGTTTGGCTGTATCATTTAAAAGCAGGATCAGGAATTTTGAAAATACTACTGAAAAATATCTTTGGAATAAGGCTTAGTGCATCTAACGTACGATCAGCATTTGGTATATAATTCCATTACGTGCTAAATCATAATCAAAAATGCTAATTAATTATCTTTAAACTTTTTATAAAATAAACCGGGTCTTTTCCTGTGAGACTCCGTGTAGTATATCGTGACGTTGCTTATTCATAATGCTATGGGAATTGAGCCGACCAATTTTTCAAAAATATAAGCCTTCTTTGTTTTCTAGTTTTTATTCTGTATGTCACAGGGCTATGCGCAATAAAAAATTAATGCTTTAACCATAGCAAAAGATAAAATCACAGAAAATAAAAAATTAAAACTTCGTCTCTGTGTAAAAATCTCTTCATATTTGAAATCGTTTTCGAAAATGGTAAAATTATCTCTCATTACTAGTGTTACAGTAATTTTTCTAATTAAATATGCTAATGCAATCCTCATACTCAACGAACTGAAAAACTCAGCCGTATCCGAATGTTTGATAGAAATTTTGAATACATATTTGATGACAAGTAAAAAGATGTCGATTTTCTATAGCAAAAGTGATTTTCTTGCTCCTGCTAACGAGATCCTTCAATACGTTGATATTCCAACCATTATCAACACTTTGGAATATCGAAAGGAGCACGGAGCTGACAAACGGATTTCTACGGATGTCGTGGTTTTATTAGGCGAAGCGATCGACGTAAACTTTGCATTAAACGCTACACTATGGAACGCTGGTACAATTTTATTAATTGTATCATATTCGGTTAACGAATTGAAAAGAATTTTCCGTATATTTTGGAGCAATGAAACTGTAAATATATACATTGCTGTCGAAAGTAACGAAAAAGAAATTACAATCTATAGTTTTTTACCTTACGGATCTTCGGATTGTAATATAGGTAATCCTGCTACTGTTGAGAAATGGGAGAATAATACATTCCTATCCGGAAATATTGAAGAGATGACAAACACGATGAAAATCAAAAATCTCAACGGTTGTTTCTTGAATGTATCCATCGTGGAAGCCAATAGCCATTTTTGAACCAAACAAAAACCCAGACGGAGTAGAAGTTAAAATTTTGAATTTTAATTTTCGGTTTCAAAGACCTCAAGGCGGCGGACTTTGGGGTCGTATAAAGCCACATCCTGAAGGTGCAGTAGGTGAAGTCTATACCGGACTTAGCGAATTTGCCACCGGATCACTGTTCACTACAATTACTTACATCTATTTATCAATCCTCCTTAAGCGGCAAGTTGGCAGTACCTATTCACGATAAAAATATTGAGACATTTGCGCACCTCATAGAATCCGATTTACAAATTTTTGGAGAAAATTATCTCTTTCCTAATTCAAAAAATAATAGAGATGAAAGGATTCTCGGATTAATTGCAAATAGAATGAGCCCAAGGACAAGCAGTACGGAAAAAGCAATCGAAACTACAGGGAAAAAAAAAACATTGCCTTTAGAACCGGGAAACATGAGTTTATGTATCACTCTTTTGTTTGCGGTGATTGCAGAGCTGCGATCAACATTCTGAAAGACTGTATATATGTTTATAATCCAGTCGTTATGATGAGGAAGGATTCTCCTTGCACCAATCAAGTGAATAAAATAATCAATCGATTATTTAGTGGAGGAATAGTCAAACACTGGATGAGTTTTTATTACCGGCGAGACGCTCTAAAGCATTCAAATCCTCCCATGAAATTGATGATGGCTAAATTGAAAGGAATATTCTATCTTTGGGTAGGAGGGTTGATTACATCGGTCTCAGCATTTCTGTGTGAAGTATTACATTATAACTTTGTTAAATATTTTCAAAGGATGCATGAATGTCATTTTTTGCTTCGATTCAAAGAGGCCACTAAGGTCGACGGGAAAAGCCAAACTTTATTTTTACATAAAAAAAATAAGAAGTAGATATTAAATAAGCTAATTACTGTATTATATGTATACTTTCATTCGTAAATTGATACTATTAAATGAAGGAAATCTAATTTAGATTAAATTATAAACTTGTTTGAAATTGTAAACTTGATTATAGTAAAAACTGATGAATTTAATGTCTCACAGTAAAAAATTTTATGTTCAAAAAACGTCCACACACAGTTTATGTAACAATTAACATAATTTTGTTATTATTTTAACAAAAATATGTTAATTTTTAACATAAAAAAAAAAGGCTACACACGATTTATGTTAATGTTAACATAAAATTTTTTATTGTGTATTTTTAAAAAAGTTCATAACTTGTCAGAGGATACTTCGTGAATAAATAAATAAGTAAATAGTATAAGTTCAAAATTCGTCCTCGGATTATAGTACGATCAAACTTGGACTTAATAAATTATTTTGAAATTTAAAACTAACCAAATTTTTTTAGACTGATTGGGAAACCGATGACTCCTTTAACTCGACCTCTGATTCACTGCACTAAAACTTTTACAGTGCACCAGGAGTTTATTAATCCACGAATATATAAAAAAATATTTATATAAATAATTATGAGAATTAAAAAAAATTGAAATTGTCAGTTCCAAACAGGCTAAGAGCATTTATTTTAACGCGCCTGATCTTAAATTGTATGTGTGACGGACAAAATTTTTCCGAGCATGATATATATTCACATAAACCTTACAATTAACGAAAAATAATTCATACAAATGAGAAACTCTTAAAAAAATTATATTAGCAGTTCCAATTTTCGACAAATCATTCTATTTATTTTCTTAAAAATTCATATTTAAGACCTTTATGAAATATAATTTCGCATACAAAGCAAGGACAGATATTAACGACCCTCCAATCCAAAAAAAGAAGATTCCTTTTAATTTCGCCATAGTCAATTTCATCACAGGTGCCGAATATTCCGGAACATAATACCGATAAAAGCTCCACCAGTGTTTAATCAGTCCCGCACTAAAAAATCGGCTTATCATATCGTTTACATAATTTGTATATGGGGAATACTTTTTCAATACAAAAATAGGATAAAAAACAAATATACAATCCCTCAAAACATTTATCCCGTTTCTAACATTATCATTAATAAAAGAATGATACAATAATTCATTTTTCAACCCACAGTAAGCAATGTTTCGTTCCGCAGTCAAGACTTCGAGCAAGATTTCAACACTTCGATTCGTTATCACCCATTTATCAGACAGGCTTCTGAACTTATTCTCATCTAAACTGGTTAGATAGTCTTTATCTGCTTTGAAGCCAGTGATTTCCAAATCAGATTCCAGAAGCTGTTCAAAAGTTTCGATGTTTTTATCGAGAATGGGTACTGCTAGCTTGCTACTCAAGGATGACTGATAAGCAGACATTAGTAACAAACTAACATACGACCACACCAAATACAAAATTCTTGATTCTGTAAAAAGCGGATGTTTTGTAGGAACTCCAACGATGGCTTTCAGTATGACAAGGGTTGAATCTGAATGTTTATTAAATTTACATAGTCTGAATCTAGTTAAAACGGCATTAATAGTGCCTGTGGTTATCATCGACAAAGATAGAGCAAACCAAGTCGGTAGTGAAAATTCTGTTAACAAGAAATCGATCCAAACATCTTGTTTTGCTCTCTTTCCTCTAGGCACCGCAAAAGTATAGCATTCCGGTCCAGAATATGTAATCAAAATATCTAGATTCTCGCAACGTTCGACACTGGAGAAGAAAGCTCCAAATGCGAAGTCACTAACTCTATTGTACACATCACCGACGGCACCGAAAGGTTGTGGCTTCACACGACCCCAACGTCCACCGTCATGGGGTGCTTGAAACCAAGCATTAAAATTTAAAATTTCGGATATCTCCACAAAAATTCTAGACTCTATGCCGTCAATGTCCTGGCTCCTATTTCCTTCAAAAAATACAAAAGGTTTGGTGTCCACGACTGATACATTTACAGGACAGCCGTTCATATTTCTTATTTTCATCTTATTGGTTATCTGTTCAATATTTCCAGATTCGAATCGATTCGTTTGCCATTCGTCCACGATAACAGGATCACCTATACCACAATCTTGTGATCCGTATGGTACGAAACTAACCACGGTAACACCATTTCTGCTGCTCTGCACTAAAATATATACGTTCACGATTTTATTTGCCCAAAAGATATTTAAAATTCGTTCCTGATTGTCGTCGTTGGAATCCAGCAAAATCAAGAAAACGGTATCAGTGTACCACAAAGTAGAGTTAAGCAAAGCATTTATGTCACTTGTCTTGCTGAGTATAATTACAATGTCCGTTAAAACTCGCTTATCAATTCCTGCTTCTTTACGATACTCTAAAGTATTGATAATAGTTGGTGTATGCACGTTTTTCACAATTTCGCCACAAATATCAGAAAAACTATAGTTACCGTTAACGAAATTAATCGATAGTTTTTTACTATTCGCGAAATATGTCTCTAAAATATGAATCAAACACCTGGATACGGGTGATTTTCTTGTTTCATTTGCTAAGGGAATGGTTATGCTACATTCGACCAAAAAAATTACTAGGAGGTTCCAAAATAATTTTAGCATATCAAAACGATATTGCGCATGAGATATCTGATTTAAACAAACGGTGAAAGAAAAATTTTTTCGAAATATGTGACTGCTTATTATCACGAATAATTTTAAACAGCATAACATTTCCAATTACACAGAAATATTAATTCAATCTCAGATACCATCTTATGTATTTTTAAAATTGGTTGCTAGGTTTCCTGCATGCAATTCCATTTACAATATCGTGGCGTTACTTTAATTTGATTAAAACAGGAAGTAAACTCAGTTCACAATTTTTTTTTTTTTTGTTTTGTTTTGTATTGTTTTGTTTCAAGTCATTGGTTTAGCGCTTCGTGCATTGAGAATTGATGCTCTATGATTGTGAAAAAAGTTACCATATCAAATGACGATTACGATCGCAAAAGTACTTCTTTTCCCACATTCTAATTAAGGAAATTTAAATAGTGGACATACTTAAATGATGTGGATTCCAAAAATCTTACGGCTACTACTTTAAATTTTACTAAAATCAAGTACTACTTACGGATGTTTATACGCCTGTAGTTTTTCATGCAGAATAATTTAATGTTAGAATGCTTTTCTTACGAGTTGGTAGACGATTTATCGGTTTTGCCTTTCGTACACTAAAATGTCTAATTATTGCCCAATCTTCCAAATGCACAGAACATTCAAACATTCGCTAATGTCTTCAACTGTTCCCCAGTTGAGTTACGAGTATTTAAATATACCCTTTATATCCTTCCGTCAACAGTTCAGTCTACAGCATTCCAGTAAAGAGAGGATGTTAGAAAGGCAGCTACCTGTAATGAAATAAAAATAAGAAGGTAATTTTATGAAGAATGGTTTATCATCGAAACTTTGACTGTATTTAGGAAAATGTATCGCAATCGGATAAAAATAATTTTCAACGAAAAAAAAAAAAATCTTTTATCATTTTTTGAGCAAAAAAGTTTTCTTCTTTATATCGAAATTTTCGTTATAGTCGAATTCTTTTAAAGCGAATTTTAAGAAAAAGTTGGCGGACCAACAAAACGTTTCACATTTGTTCGATAATCCAGACTTTTGTCTTAAGCGAGTTCATTATAATTGGGTTAGACTGTACAGTAGACCAACCGAATGTTTCGTTTTGTCCGTTGCATCCAAAATTTCGATTTAAGAGAGTTCGTAATAAGTGAATTTGACTGTATTTACTTTGTGTCTTTGCCGCTGGTTACATTGTACAAAAAGTTTTGTGCAAAAAATTATTAAGTTTTTTCGTCAATGGTTACATTTGTTTTCGAACATGTTCAAAAATTTTCGATGATTTATTATTCATTTATACTTAATTTACTCTGCTGCGATGTGGTGAGATAGTAACACAGTAATACACTATAGCATCTATTTTTTCAACTATTTTCAGAGGTTCTTTTTTCGACCTTATAGAAAGAAATTGACTTAAATTGATAATGGTACTCGGGCGCTCATATATATGTATCCCCCCATTACTAAAGGCCTCCAAAAATAACATGAAATACTTTCAAAAATTTCCAACATCATCGAAAATTTTTGAACATGGAAAAAGAATGTAACCGCTTTCATCGCAAAATATTTTCGTGCAATGTAACCAAAAACTTAACGAAGACATTGGAATTTTTTTGCATTTTTTAAAAATTAATTTCTGCGGGAAAAAAAATTTAAATTATCCGTTCCAAATGGCAGAAAGCTCTTTTAGGCCATCAGACTCTATATGTAACATACAGAAGAAAAAAGTAAAAATTTATTAATCGACTAAATATAATTCAGACAAATAAGGAAACTCCAAAAAATGATTATTAACAGTTTCAATTTTCGAAAAATAATTTTATTCCCTTTTTTAGAAATCCTTATTTCAGAGGTTTATGAAATGTAATTTCGCATAAAAAAGCAAGAGCAGATATTACTAAGCCTCCAATCCAAAAAAAGAAGATTCCTTTCAATTTCGCAATACTCAATTTCATCACAGGCTCCAAATGTTCGGGAACATAATTCCAATAAAAGCTCCACCAGTGTTTAATCAGTCCCGCACTAAATAATCGACTGATCAGTTCGTTCACATAATTTGTATATGGAGAATATTTTTTCATTAATATAGTCGGATAAAAATCAATTATACAATTTCTCAAAAAATTCATCCCGTTTCTGATATCATCATTAATAAAGGAATGATATAAAAATTTGGTTTTAACACCGCTGAAAGCAATGCTTCGTTCCATGATTATTATTTTCAGTGAGGCTTCAATACTTAGATTCACGGTCACCCATCTATCTGATAGGGTTCTGAACTTCTCACTTCCTTCGATATCTAAAAACATCTTAGTATTCTTGAATCCAGTGATTTTTAAATCCGATTCTAGAAGCTGTTCAAAAGTTTCGATGTTTTCATCATGGGTGGGTATTGCTAGTTTGCTGCTTAGAGAAGACTGATAAACAGACATCAGTAACAAACTAACATATGACCACACCAAATACAATATTCTTGACTCTGTATAAAGCGGGCGTTTTGTAGGAACTCCAACGATCGCTTTCAATATCAGAATGGTTGAATCAGAATGCTTATTAAATTCAAGTTTTCCTACTCGAAATCTAGTTAAAACGGAATAAATAATGCATGTGGAAATCATCAAGAAACATAGAAGCAACCAAGTAGGGACTGAAAATTCTGATAACAAAAAATTGATCCAAACAACTTGTTTGGCTCTCTTTCCTTTTGGAACCGCAAAAGTTAAGCATTGCATTTCAGAATACGAAGTCGAAAGATCTAGATTTTCGAAACGATCCATTGAAGAGATGAAGCTTCCAGCCGCGAAAGCACTAACTCCATTATAGACATCACCGACGGCACCCTGAGGGTTAGGCTTCACACGGCCCCAACGTTCACCATCTTGGGGTAATTGATACCAAGCATTAAAATTTAAATTTTTGGATATCTCCATCAAAATCCTGGCCTCTAGGCCATCAATGTCCTGGCTCCTATTTCCTTGCAAAATAACAAAAGGTGTGAAATCCACGACTGTTACGTTTATGCGACAACCGTTCATATTTCTTATTTTCGTCTTATTTGTTATCTGTTCAATATTACCAGATTCGAATCGATTCGTTTGCCATTCGTCCACGATAACAGGATCACCTATACCACAATCTTGCGATGTGTATGGAACGAAACTAACCACCGTAACACCATTTCTGCTACTCTCCATTAAAATATATACGTTCACGATTTTATTAGCCCAAAAGACATTTAAAATTCGTTCCTGATTGTAGTCGTTGGAGTCCAGCAAAATCAAGAAGACGGTATCAGTGTACCACAAAGTAGAGTTGAGCAAAATATTTATGTCAATTGCACTGCTGAATATAATTACAATAATGTCCGTTAAAACTCGCTTATCAATTCCTGCTTCTTTACGATATTCCAAAGTATTGATAATGGTTGGTGTATCCACGTTTTTAAGAATTTCATCACAAATATCAGAAACGTTATTGTCACTGTTAGCGAAATTAATCGACAGCTTTCTACTATTCGCGAAATATGTCTCCAAAATGTGAATCAAACACCTTTGTACAGGTGATTTTCTTATATCATTTGCTAAGGGAATGGTTAAGCTACATTCGACACAAAAGATTACTAGGAGGTTTGAAAATAGTTTTAGCATATCAAAACGATATTGGGCATGAGAGATCCGATTTCAACAAACGCCGAAAAAAATAATTTTGAAATATGTGACTGCTTATTATTAAACAGCATAACATTTTCAATCACACAAAAATATTACCTTTTCATTCTTAGATACGATCTTATGTATTTAAAATCGGTTGCTAGGTTTCCTGCAAGCAATTCCAGGTAGAATATCGTGGCGTTACTTTAATTCGATTGAAACAGAAAATCAACTCAGTTAACTATTTTTTTTTTTTTTTTCGTTTCTTTTAAAGTCACTGGTTTAGCGCTTCGTGCAATGAGAATTGATGCTCCGTAATCGCAAAACAAGTTACGATATCAGATGACAATTATGGTCTCAAAAGTACTTCTTTTCCCACTTTCTAATTAAGGAAATTTAAATAGTGAACATACTCAAATGACCTTGAGTTCTAAAATCTTACAGCTAATACTTTTAATTTTACTGAAATAAAGTACTACTTACGTATGCATATACGCCTGCAGCCTATTTGTGCAGAATAAGTTGATATTAGAATCCTTTTCTTACGAGTTGGTATACGATTTAGCAGGTGCCTTTCGTACACTGAAATGTCTCATTATTGCCGAATCTTTCAAAGGCACAGAAGGTTCTAACATTCGCTTATGTCCTGAACTGTTCCCAGTTAGGAGTATTTGAATATGCTCATTATATCCTTGAAAAATTCAGTCTACTGCATTCTAGTAAAGAGAGGATCTTAGGGAGGCAGCTAGCTGTAATAAAATAAAAAGAAGGTAATATTAAGTAGGAGAGTTTATTACTTTCAAAAAATGAATTGAGTAGGATAAATACCGTAGCATAGGTAAATTAATTAGCTTATAAGAATCATCTTTAAGAATTATGAATATTTTGGGCCGAATTTTCCTAAAAAAACTGCAAGGTTCTTTAATTAATTTCCAAGCCTATAAAAAAAGGTACCGGATAGCTGTCGATCACTTAATTTTCATCCAAAGAAATTCAAAAAAGATACATTAAAGGAGTCTTTTCGAACCAACGTTCCCTATTAATGCTGGCATCATAAAAATTCAAAAAATGTCTTCTAATTTAAGTTCTCGTTGCATCATACTTTGAATTAGAAAAAAGAAAACAACTTGAAACTTTGACTGAATTTAGGAAAAAGTATTACAGTGGGATAAAATTAATTTTAAACGAACAAAATAAAAAAATTTAATTATTTTTACGCAATAAAAGGAATTTTTTTCAAAAAAAGGTTTGTTAAAATAAGCATTTCTTCGTTTTAAAAGGTTCTATTCCGCAAATTTTTCTTCGTTACATTCGAATTTTCGTTATAACAGAATTGGTTTATGGGAGTTTTTTTTTACATAGAAAATATAGCGAACCAACCAATGATTCATATTTGTTCGTTAAATCCGGACTTTCCGCTTAAGCTTAAGTTTTAATAAAAAAGAACTTAAAAAATTCTATTGATACAAACGGACATGTATGGACTTTCTGATTTCCTCTCACGATTTCATTTTCTCAGCTAAATTCAAAAAATTCTTTTTTTTTTCCTGTTATATCTTTTATGACGATATTTACAACATAATGTTGTAAATTTAAATAAAAAAATAAAATAAAAATAAACGAGACTGTATAATAGAATGATTCGCTTTTGTCCGTAACATATATACAGAATTTCGATTTAGAGAGTTCGTAATAAGTTAATCTACTTTTAGTTAGTTCGCTCTTCAATAAGACATTAGAATGTTTTTCATTTTTTAAAAATTAATTTCGGTGGAAAAAAAAAATCAGTTCCAAAATGGCGGAGAGAGTTTACTTCTAGGTGACCAGATCATACATGTACGACAAAGAAAAAAAAATACTGTATATCAATCACATACATACAGTTCGTACAAACGACAGAACTCTAAAAAGATAACATCAGCAGTTTCAATTTTTGACAAATAGTTTTATTCCCTTTTTTAGGAATCCATATTTAAGAGGTTTATGAGATATAATTTCGCATACAAAAGCAAGAACAGATATTACCAACCCTCCAATCCAAAAAAAGAAGATTCCTTTCAATTTCGCAATACTCAATTTCATCACAGGTTCCGAATATTCGGGAACATAATACCAATAAAAGCTCGACCAATGTTTAATTAGTCCCGCACTAAATAATCGACTTATCATATCGTTCACATAATTTGTATATGGAGAATACTTTTTCAATATAAAAATAGGATAAAAATCAAATATACAATCCCTCAAAACATATATCCCGCTTCTAACATCATCGTTAATGAAGGAATGATACAATAATTCGTTTTTCAACCCACAGTAAGCAGCGTTTCGTTCCGTAATCACGACTTCGAGTAAGGCTTCAACACTTCGATTCCATATCACCCATTTATCAAATAGCGTTCTGAACGTATTCTCAATTGTATTGGTTAGAAGCTCTTTATCATCCTCGAAGCCAGCGATTTCTAAATCCGATTCCAAAAGCTGTTCAAAAGTTTCGATGTTTTTATCGTGAGTGGGTACTGCTAGCTTGCTACTCAAGGACGACTGATAAGAAGACATTAGTAACAAACTAACATATGACCACATCAAAAACAATATTCTTGATTCTGTAAAAAATGGATGTTTTGTAGGAACTCCAACGATGACTTTCAATATGAGAAGGGTTGAATCTGAATGTTTATTAAATTTACGTAGTCTGAATCTAGTTAAAACGGAATAAACAATGCCTGTGGTTATTATAGACAAACATAGAATCAACCAAGTCGGGAGTGAAAATTCTGATAACAAAAAATCGATCCAAACATCTTGTTTTGCTCTCTTTCCTCTTGGCACCGCGAAAGTTAAGCATTCCATTTCAGAATACGTCGTCGAAAGATCTAGATTTTCGAAACGATCCACTGTAGGGATCAAGCCTCCAATCGCGAAATCACTAAGTCTGTTATAGACATCACCGACAGCACCCTCCGGATAAGGCTTCACACGACCCCAACGTTCACCATCTTGAGGTCTTTGAAACCAAGCATTAAAATTTAAATTTTTGGATATCTCCATAAAAATTCTGGGCTCTATGCCGTCAATGTCCTGGCTCTTACTTCCTTGAAAAATTATAAGAGGTTCGTTATCCACGACTGTTACATTTATGCGACAACCGTTCATATTTCTTATTTTCTTCTTATTTGTTATCTCTTCAATATTTCCAGATTCGAATCGATTCGTTTGCCATTCGTCCACGATAACAAGATCACCTATACCACAATCTTTTGATCTGTATGGTACGAAACTAACCACGGTAACACCATTTCTGCTACTCTCCATTAAAATATATACGTTCACAATTTTATTAGCCCAAAAGGTATTTAAAATTCGTTCCTGATTATCGTCGTTGAAGTTCAACAAAATAAAAAAAACGGTATCAGTGTACCACAAAGTAGCCTTCAGCAAATTATTTATGTCAATTGTACTGCTGAATATAATTACAATAATGTCCGTTAAAACTCGCTTATCAATTCCTGCTTCTTTACGATATTCCAAAGTATTGATAATGGTTGGTGTATCCACGTTTTTAAGAATTTCATCACAAATATCAGAAAAATTATTGTCACTGTTAGCGAAATTAATCGACAGTTTTCTACTATTCGCGAAATATGTCTCCAAAATGTGAATCAAACACCTTTGTACAGGTGATTTTCTTGTTTGATTTGCTAAGGGAATGGTTATGCTACATTCGACACAAAAAATGACTAGGAGGTTTGAAAATAATTTTAGCATATCAACGATATTGTGCATGAGAAATCTAATTTGACCAAACGCTGGGAGAAATAATTTTGAAATAGATGATTGCTTATAATTATTAACAATAATTTTCAACAACGTAACATTTGCAATGAAATAAAAATAATATATTTTAATCATTCTCAGATACGATCTTATGAATTTAAAATTGCTTGTTCGGTTTCCTGCATGCAATTCCAGGTAGAGTATCGTGGCGTTTCTTTCATTCGATTGAAGCAAGAACTCGACTCAGTCATCTATTTTTTTTTTTTTTTAATGTCATTAGTTTAGCGCTTTGTGCATTGGGACTTGATGCTCTATAATCTTAAAAAAACCTATGATAACAGATGACGATTATCATCGCAAAAGTACTTCTTTTCCCCCCTTTTCAATTTAGAAAATTGTGATAGTGGACATAGGTATTTCAAAGATCTGGATTTGTTTCTAAGCCGCCTTTCTAAAAACTTACCTCACGACAAAATAGAACCTCTTTAAATTTTACTAAAATTAAGTAATACTTACGTATGCATATACTCCTGTAGCGTACTTGTGCAGAATCATTCGATATTCGAATCCATTTCTTACGAGTTGACAGACAATTTAACAATCCTGCCAAATATTTCATTGTTGCCGAATCAATCAAATGCACAGGTGGTTATAAAATTCGCTAATATTTTCAACTGTTCCCCAGTTATGAGTATTTGAATATGCTCATTATGTCCTTCGGCGAACAATTCAGCCTACATTCCAGTAACGAGGGGATCTTAGAAAGGCAGCTGTCTGTAATAAAATATAAAAAAAGGTAACTTTATGTAGGACAGTTTATTAGTTAGACAATATTTTTCAAAAATGAATTGAGTAGGATAAATACTATAACATAGATGAATTAATTAGCTGATAAGAATCTTCTTTAAGAGTTAAGATAATTCTGGGCTAGATTGTCCGCTAAACTACAAGGAGTTAAGATTCTTAAATTTATTTCTAAGCCTAAATAAAAATATACCGGAAAGCTGTCGATCACATGATTTTCAAAAAAGAAATTTAAAAAAAAATTAAGGGTATCTTTTCGAACCCACGTTCCATATCTCTGCTGGCATCATAAAAAACCAGAAAATGTCTTCCATTTTTTTAAAAATAATCACAGGTTACTGGTTTTAATTTCAGTTCAAATTGTCATAGAAATGGAGAAAAGAACATTTCTCGAGATAGAAAATGAAAATTGAGAATTATTTTAGGAGGATACTGCGGAAGACTTTACAACTAGGAAAAACCATCTGAAGAAACCTTTGTTTAGAACGGCTCCTAGCCCTTAGATTTATTCCGCCTTGTTATTATTCTAGTTATTATTATGTCATTTCTATTATACTATTTTTTTTCTAATTTATATTTTTTGTAGCTGTTGTAAAAAAGAAACTGTAATAATGAATAAATAAATAAATAAATATATAAATAAATAAATAAGTAAATAAATAAATAAATAAGTACCGCACCAACAATTCAGTTGAATAACTAAATTTAACATCAACATATTTATAAAACACTAAACTCGATAAAACGTGGACAGTACAATCATCATGATTTTCTAATTCCAAAATTACTCCAATCTGCAGGAAAATTCTGACAACATCAAGAATTTTAGATATCCATCTTAAGCTCATGTCAAGATGTAATCGGTATTTCGTTGTAAAAATTCTTTTCGCCAATTTTATTTCGTTTAAAAGATTTTTTATTACATAAAGATTAAGTCGGACCCGATTATAAAGAATTTCAAGGGACCGCGAGGAAATTTTTTCGTTATAATCGATCTTCGTTAAAACCTATCTGGGAAAAAAAATTCAATTATTTTTAAAAAATTAATCATGTCTTAAATATTTAATTTTAGAGCTCCTAAAACTTATACATTTTGTGCTGCGTTGCGCTCAAGTCTTGGATTTGATTTATTATTATAATGCATTTACTGTTACCGTTGCTTCATACCTTGTATTAAAAAAAGAAAACAAGTTGAAACTTTGATAAAATTTAGGAAAATGTGTTACAATAGGATAAAAATAATTTTAACAAAATAAAAATAAAAATAAAAATCTAAAACAATGTTGTTAAAATAAGCATTTGTCCGTTGTAATAGGTATTGTTCAGCCAAATTTTCTTCGTTAGATCCTTTCCGGTATAGCCGAATTGGTTTAAAGGAGTGCAGGGAATCTGTTAGAACAGCAGTCTGTGAGAATCCAATTTTAGGGTAAAAAAATACGGAAACTGTTAGAATTTAATTTCTAACAGTTTCCACATTTTAATTTAGAAATTTCTAAAACAAATGTGGACTCTAACACAGGAGAGGGGGGGGGGGGTACAAAATGCGCTAAAAAATGCGTACGTAACACTTAATGATTTCCAACCGAGTTTTTTTTTTACACGGAAAAGATAGCCGAAAAACCGAATGTTTCATATTTAATATTCTTGTTTAACGGGAATTGGATCCCTATTTTTAAGAATCTATATTTGAATGTTTCATATTGAATATTGTAATGAATATTTCATATTCATCTTTGAATGTATACTTATAGCCGACCTAACCCTATATGTACGACATAGAAAAAAAATTCAAAAGACATCAATCGACAAAATATATAGTTCAGGCAAATGAGGAAACTATAACAAATTAATATCAGCAGTATCAATTTTTGACAAACAGTTTTATTTCTTTTTTTAGAGATCCATATTTAAGAGATTTATGAGATATAAATTCGCATACAAAAGCAAGAACAGACATTACCAATCCTCCAATCCAAAAAAAGAAGATTCCTTTCAATTTCGCAATACTCAATTTCATCACAGGATCCGAATAATCGGGAACGTAATACCAATAGAAGTTCCACCAATGTTTAATTAGACCCGCACTAAATAATCGACTTATTATTTCGTTCACATATTTTGTATATGGAGAATATTTTTTCATAACTATAGTCGGATAAAAAACAAATATACAATTTCTCAAAACATTCACCCCATTTTTGATATCATCATTTAAAAAGGAATAATATAAAAATTGGCTTTTAACACCAAAGTAAGCAATGCATCGTTCCGTTATTATGGATTTAAGTGAGGCTTCAGTACTTCGATTCACGGTCACCCATCTATCTGATAGGGTTCTGAACTCCTCACTATATTTGATATCTAAATACTTCTTAGCTGCCTTGAATCCAGTGATTTTTAAATCCGACTCTACAAGATCTTCAATCGTTTCGATATTTTTATCATGAGTGGGTGTAGCTAGTTTGCTACTTAAAGAAGATTGATAAGCAGACATCAATAACAAACTAACATATGACCACACAAAGTACAATATTCTTGATTCTGTAAAAAACGGATGTTTTGTAGGAACTCCAACGATGACTTTCAATATGAGAAGGGTTGAATCTGAATGCTTATTAAATTTACGTAGTCTAAATCTAGTTAAAACGGAAAAAATAATGCCTGTGGTTATTATCGACAAACACAGAAGCAACCAAGTCGAAAGTGAAAATTCTGATACCAAGAAATCGATCCAAACAACTTGTTTTGCTCTCTTTCCTTTTGGAACCGCAAAAGTTAAGCATTGCATTTCGGAATACGTAGTCGAAAGATCTAGATTTTCGAATCGATCCATTGTAGAGGCGAAGCTTCCCATCGCGAAATCACTAACTCCGTTATAGACATCACCGACAGCACCCTCAGGATTAGGCTTCACACGACCCCAACGTTCACCATCTTGAGGTATTTGAAACGAAGCATTAAAATTTAAATTTTTGGATATCTCCATAAAAATTCTGGGCTCTATGCCGTCAATGTCCTTGCTCTTATTTCCTTCAAAAATTATAAGAGGTTCGTTATCCACGACTGATACATTCACAGGGCAACCGTTCATGTCTCTTATTTTTATTTTATTTGCTATCTGTCCAATATTACCAGATTCGAATCGATTCGTTTGCCATTCGTCGACGATAACAGGATCACCTATACCACAATCTTGCGATCTGTATGGAATGAAACTAACAACGGTAACACCATTTCTACTACTCTCCATTAAAATATATACGTTCACGACTTTATTTGCCCAAAAGGTATTTAAAATTCGTTCCTGATTGTAGTCGTTGGAGCCCAGCAAAATCAAGAAAACGGTATCAGTGTACCACAAAGTAGAGTTAAGCAAAATATTTATGTCAATTGTACTGCTGAATATAATTACAATAATATCCGTTAAAACTCGCTTATCAATTCCTGCTTCTTTACGATATTCCAAAGTATTGATAATGGTTGGGGTATCCACGTTTTTAAGAATTTCATCACAAATATCAGAAAAATTGTCACTGTTGGCGAAATTAATCGACAGTTTCCTACTATTTGCGAAATATGTCTCCAAAATGTGAATCAAACACCTTTGTACAGGTGATTTTCTTATTTCATTTGCTAAGGGAATGGTAATGCTACAATGAACACAAAAAATTACCAGGAAGTTCGATAATAATTTTAGCATATCAAAACGATATTGGGCATGAGAGATCCGATTTAAACAAATGGCGAATGAAATAATTTTGAAATATGTGATTGCATAAAAAGAATAATTTTAAACAGGATAACAATTGCTATCAAATAAAATTAATATCTTTTCATCTCAGATATGATCTTATGTATTTAATATTGGTTGCTAGGTTTCCCGTATGCAATTCCATGTAGAATATCGTGGCGTTTGTTAAATGTAATTGCAATAGGACTATTTTCTAACAGCAACTATTTTCTTTTGTTTTATATGCCATAGATTTAGCGCTTTATGCGTTGAGAATTGATATGTGCCATAATCGCAAAGAAACTTATGCCCACAGAGGGCGATTATGATCGCAAAAGTACTTCTATCATATATTTTTCGTATTACACCCAAAAAAATGAATATGCCTCGTTCGCAATACAAGCGATGTTGCTTAGCGACAAAGCAAATATTCTTTGCCGCAAAACAAAATCACTGGACTAGACGACAATATGCATTGCAGCAAAGCACTCACGAGTCTTGACACAAAAAATTTTTGCTGCTTAGACCCAAAGCAGCATTTTTTTGGGTGTAAATAGATTTTTTAGATGCAAGACGTTATTTCTGAAGGGTAAATGAAGGATAGTAAGTAACTGAACACGAAAAAAAAAGGAAATTCACAGATTATTTATATTTTTCATATTCCATTTTCCATTTTCAAAAAGTTGTTATGGAACACATCAAATGCAAAGTGCTTTTTAATTTTAAATGTTACTTAATAATTTTTTAAATTTTTTTAGAAGATAATTTGATCATGGATGGAACGGGATAATGGCTGGAATCAATCAATTGTCTCTCCTAAATGATGTTTTCTTGAAAAAATTCAGATCTGACAACCGGGGTGCTCAAATAGACCGCTAAAACCGCGTCTCATGCAATTAAAACACATTGCCTCATACCGCCGCATACCGGGAAAATTATATGTGGTCGATCTTAGGTTGACTTATAATATATTACCAGGAATTAAAGGGGCTCCAAAGGACACGGTGTTAAAAAAAAAAAAAAAAAAAAAAAAAAAAAAAACACCTACAATGGCCACTTTTAAGGGGGTTCAACGCATCTTTCGGAACATGAAAAAATACTCTTATAAGGCCTTATGTAGGCGTACTTCCCTGCAGCATTCAAATTTTTTAATTCCTATTTCGATCTTTAAAATTTGCTTTATTAAAAATAACATGGATTTAGGCGAATATTAGGGGTACTAGGCTATGCAATCCCGCTCCCGCACTTGCTGGATCCCGCGCGGGATCCCGCACTTGCGGGATTGCGGGATTCGAATGCGAGATCCCGCGGGATTGCGGGATTAAAAAAACTTTTGTATAGACTTTTTTTATTTTTTATGTTTAAAATAAAAATTATTCATTTGAAACTCAATTGAATGGTGCAGGTAAATATAAAGTCATTGACTTTGAAGCCTTTTATCTAACGTTAATCCGGTTAACTCGGCTGAACACTTGTCTTTATTTCTGTCAAAAATATGCTTTTTCGGTAGCTTCGTGGAACTCACTGTTTTTTTTTTATTTTTTCTTGGAAATTGGGCTGCCTTTTTCATTTACGATCAATACCCATTAGGTGTCTCTTCCATTGCCGATGACGGAACTCTAATGGGGCCGCCCCCTAAAATATTCCCCAATAATTCACAAATAACGTATGCAAAGTTTGGAGCCGACCTAATTTTTACTTTACGCCTACGTTTTAATTTTTTTCTCAGTAAATAGCTAGTTCAAAAATTGGCCGTTCGTCCAAATTATTATTAATATACAATACCTTTGAATCTAACACAAAAAACCGGTTCAACTTTTTTCCCGTAGGTAAGGAGGGGTTTAATTACAATCGAGTTTTAGGCTTTTTTAAAAATTTTCTTATTTAAAAAAAAGAAACGAAAGTTTTTATCTTACGCCTCATAAAAGGGTTTCAAGATATCAGAGCGAGCGAAGAACTATTGTTCTTGTCGTAAAAAGACCTATCCAACGATATGTTGCTCGGCCCCTTTTATTCTTTCCTATTTGAGTTTATCAAAATTCCGCGGGATCCCGCGGGATCGCGCGGGATTTAAAAATCAATCCCGCGGATCCCGCAAAGTTCAATCCCGCGCGGGATTGCAAAGCCTAAGGGGTACCGACGACCGAAATCGAAAATCCTTTTGGGACATCATTTACCAGGACTCAAGGATAAAAATCCACGAAAAAAAAATTTAGCCCAAAAAATGGCCTTATCGACCCTTATCCTTTTATCAATCGACTAAATACAGTTAAGACAAATGAGAAAACTATAAAAAATAAATATCAACTGTTTCAAATTTCGACAAAAAGTTTTATAAATAGTTTTCTTCCTTTTTTTTAAAATCCATATTTAAGAGGTCTGAGATACAATTTCGCATAAAAAAGCAAGAACGGATATTACCAACCCTCCAATCCAAAAAAAGAAGATTCCTTTCAATTTCGCAATGCTCAATTTCATCACAGGTTCCGAATGTTCGGGAACATAATTCCAATAAAAGCTCCACCAGTGTTCAATCACCCCCGCACTAAATAATCGACTTATCAATTTGTTCACATAATTTGTATATGGAGAATATTTTTTCATTAATATAGCCGGATAAAAAACAAATATACAATTTCTCAAAACATTCATCCGGCTTCTGATATCATCATTAATAAAGGAATGATACAGTAATAGGCTTTTAACACCACAGCAAGCAATGCTGCGTTCCGTTATTATGAATTTGAGTGAAGTTTCAATACTTCGATTCACTATAATCCATTTATCTGAAAGGGTTCTGAACGTCTCCTTTTCCTTGACGTCTATGAAGTTCTTACTTATATTGAATCCAGTTATTTTTAAATCCGATTCAAGAAGCTCTTCAATCGTTTCGATGTTTTTATCATGAGTGGGTATTGCTAGCTTGCTACTTAAAGAAGATTGATAAGCAGACATCAATAACAAACTAACATATGACCACATCAAATACAATATTCTTGATTCTGTAAAAAGCGGATATTTAGCAGAAACTCCAATGATGACCTTCAATATGAGAAGGGTTGAATCTGAATGCTTATTAAATTTACGTAGTCTAAATCTAGTTAAAAAGGAATAAATAACGCCAGTGGTTATTGTCGACAAGCATAGAAGCAACCAAGTCGAAAGTGAAAACTCTGATAACAAGAAATCGATCCAAACGTCTTGTTTTGCTCTCTTTCCTTTGGCACCGCGAAAGTTAAGCATTCCATTTCAGAATACGTCGCCGAAAGATCGAGATTTTCGAAACGATCCATTGTAGAGATTAAGCCTCCAATAGCGAAATCACTAACTCCGTTATAAACATCACCAACGGCACCGATAGGTTGTGGCTTCACACGACCCCAACGTTCACCATCTTGGGGTCTTCGAAACGAAGCACTAAAATTTAAATTTTTGGATATCTCCATCAAAATTCTGGGCTCTATGCCGTCAATGACATGGTTCCTATTTCCTTGAAATATTACAAAAGGTTTGTTATCCGCGACTGATACATTCACAAGACAACCGTTCATATTTCTTATTTTCGTCTTATTTGTTATCTGTGCAATATTTCCAGATTCGAATCTATTCGTTTCCCATATATCAACAATAAGAGGTTCACCTATACCGCAATCTTGTGAACTGTGTGGTATGAAACTAACCACGGTAACACCATTTCTGCTACTCTCCATTAAAATATATACGTTCAGGATTTTATTAGCCCAAAATACATTTAAAATTCGTTCCTGATTGTAGTCGTTGGAGTTCAGCAAAATCAAGAAAACGGTATCAGTGTACCACAAAGTAGAGTTGAGCAAAATATTTATGTCAGTTGTACTGCTGAATATAATTACAATAATGTCCGTTAAAACTCGCTTATCAATTCCTGTTTCTTTACGATACTCCAAAGTGTTGATAATCGTCGGTATATGCACGTTTTTAAGAATTTCATCACAGATGTCAGAAAAATTATTGTCACTGTTAACGAAATTAATCGATAGTTTTCTACTATTCGCCAAGTATGTCTCTAAAATATGAATCAAACTTCTTGATACGGGTGATTTTCTTATTTCATTTGCTAAGGGAATGGTTATGCTACATTCGACACAAACAATTACTAGGAGGTTTTTAAATAATTTGAGCATATCTAAATGATATTGTGCATGAGAGATCCGATTTGAAGAAACGCTGAATGAAATAATTTTGAAATGGGTGACTGCTTATTATTAAGAATAATTTTAAATAACATAGCATTTGTTAGCAAATAAAAATAGTATCTTTTCATTCTCAGATACGATTTTATGAATTTAATATTGGTTGCTTGGTTTCCTGCATGCAATTCCATGCGGAGTATCGTGGCTTTGTTTAATTCGATTGAAACAGATAGTCAACTCAGTTAACCACTTCTTTTTTTTTTTTTTTTTTTTTTTTTGTTTACTATCATTGGTTTAGCGCTTTGTGCGTTGAGAATGGATGCTCTATAATGGTATGTCATCATTAGCAAAGTTAAGCCATAGTTTTTTAATGGTTACGAAATACGTCTCCATAATTTTTATTGCATAGTTTGGTATTGCTGATTTCGGTGATTCGTTCAGGAAGGAAATCATCATGCTATATTTGACAGAAAAAAATTATTTTTACGCTGCTTGAATTGGAATGCAATATGGGAACTTCTTTAACGAATTTTTAATTTTATGCTTTAGCCTTTTGGGCCTTGAGAATTTAAACTCTAAAAAAGTATCAAATGTTAAGATATCAAATTACGATTATGATCATGATCTGAAAAGTAACAAACGTATGTCCTGTTTTCTTTTCCAATGACGAAAATTCAAAAATGAATGTATTTCAGTCACCTAAATTTGATAAATAAAGTGTGATAGTTATACTACATATTTACCCTCAATCATTTTCAGGTCGACTATTTTAACGGATTTTTCAAACTGAAAAAAATTAAGTTTTACTTACATATACAATATGTATTACGTCTGTAATACATATGCCGCGCCGAAAACGGATATATTGGAATCCTTTTCTTATGAACTTCTTTGATTTGGTCAGTGTGCCGCTTAGCAGTTCTGACTTTCGCATTTGAAATGTATTCCTCAACGGCGTCAGCTCAACAGGTATTCATACCTGTTGTATTTGAATATGTTCATGATCTCATTTCATGAGAAATCAGCCCGCTTTCTGTTAATAAGGAATCTTGGAGAGGCCGCTACCTGTAATGAAATAAAAAAGAATTTGATGATATTAAAAAGAAAGACGATTATTCAGACGATTTTTTTTCTTCAGAAAATGAAATAAAGAAGTAGCTTAGGTAAAAGAATAAACTTATACGAACTTTTTTTTGTTGTGATGTTTTCGGCTGGGCTTCCGAAAAATCTTCAAGGTGTAAAGATCTTTTAATTTTTTTACGGTGTCTAAACAAAGAATCGGTAAGTCTGGATTAATTATTGCTATTACCGAAAGCAATTTTCAAGAGATATGTCAGTTGCTTTTTTGAATCTAATTCCCCCTATTCCTGCTAGCATCATAAAAGTTCAGAAAATGTGTTCTGAAATTTTCTAAAATAACCTGAATGTCAAATGTCTTCGATTTCTATATTTACAAAAGCGGACAAAATAACGACACCTTTTATATATAAAAATAAAAATGTAGATTTTGATTACGAGAATTAAACAAAAGCAGTGATTGGGAAGACTCATATAAGGGGCCTAGAGCTTTTGGGTGTTCCCCATCACTGAACAAAAGTCATTTCAAGCCATCCACTAGGAGGTTTATATAGAATTTCGTGAATCTTTTCAATTGATACACTTTATTTTACAGCAAAACATGTTACATAAACTAAAGGTTACGAAGCAATGTAAAACCATCTTGTACTTAAACTACTTGCCAGATACATTGCCTTTATCTGCGAACTGTAGCCACCGTAAAATCTTAATATTATTACATCATACGCACATATTTCCTTATCTTTTGCTACGGTCGATCACTAAAGACTTAAATGTTTTTAAAAGTCTAAAGTCATCGATTTTTCATGTTTTTGGCTCCGACAATTAATACCATGATTGAAATATCTAGTTTCACATGAATTTTTGTTCACTGCTTTTTCTCTAGCTGCGTTTTTCCTTTACCGTTATGAATCTGCTCCACCGATCAGTGCTATGTAGAGAGAACAATCGTTCCCTTTAGATGTCGCCATTAACGATAGAATTGTATTTCTGATTTTTTTCACTCTCTTACTTTCTATTTCACTTTATCTTCAATCAAAATCCGTGTTTTCCTTCTCCAGATATCCTTTAGTGAAGTAGTGCTCAAGACTTCACCCAAAAAAGCCAAAGATGACACTATCAAACCGCCAATCAAAAAGAAGAAAATCCCTTTCAATTTCTCCATAGACAGAACCAGCACAGGATCTACAACTACTGGAGCTGTGAATAAATAATGGCCCACCCACCATTCGATTATTCCTCCACTCATCAATTGGTCGATAATTCTATTAAAAGGTTTTGTATACGGAGACCACTTCTTCAAAATAAAAGCCGGATAAAAATCATGAATGCATTGCTCTTTCATATGGTTAACTTTTCCTCTGCTTTCTTTATGCGTTAGCGTATGATAGGACAACGAAACTGTGGGACGGCCATAGGCGATACTCTTTGACTTCAACATGATATCAACTGCAGCCGCCATACTTATGTTTGTGAAGACAGATCGACTCATGATCTTTCGCATAACCGGATTATCTCTGTTAGCATATATGTACTCATAGGTGTTTTTAAATACTGTGATTTCCAAATTAGATGCTAGAAGCTGTTCAAAATTTTCGATATTTTTATCAGCAGTCGGTACAGCTAATTTGCTACTTAGCGCGGACTGGTAACCAGTTGTGAAAACCAAACTAGCATAAGCCCATAGCAAATATAAAACTTTTAAACCCATAAAGAAAGGGTACCTCGTTGGAACTCCAATCACCGCAGATAAAACGTGAAATATAGAAACGAATCGTTCAACACCTTGAATTTGCTTAAATTTGATCAAAACCAAATAAACACCGCAAGTAGTCAGAACTGACAAAAATATTCCCAACCAAACGTCATTTTCAAATTCAGATATCAAAAAACTAATCCAAACCGTCTGTTTTGCTCTCATTCCCGCAGGAACTGAGAACGTGACACACATCATTGGAGTATAGTGCGTTGAGATGTCTGTCTGCCCAAATGCAGGAGGGAATGCCCCAATGGCAAAATCACTTTCTCCTTTGTAGATTTCTCCGAAAGCACCCTGCGGTTCTGGCATTATAAACCCCCAATCTTCGTGGTCATAAGGTCCATGAAGAACTGATTTAAAATTTAGTCGTCTCGAAATCTCGTCCAGTATAGAAGATTCAAAACCGCTTACGGTTTCAGGATTATCCGGATCGAATATTGCATACGGTTGACTGTCAATAGCAACTACGTTAAAAGGGCAACCGTTCATGTTTTTTATAGTTTCTAAGTTTGTAACGTATGAAATATTTCCGGTTTCAAACTGATCGTTTTTCCATTTGTCAACAACAATAGGATCACCTATGCCACAATCTTTAGGTCCATGAGGTGAAAATGTGTATACAGAAACTTCATCTTTTCTTTCGTTTACAAGAACGTACACGTGCATTATCTTATTTTTCTTCCAAAATGTGTTAAAAATATTTTTCAAATCACTAACCGAATCGGATACGATAAAATATATCGTATCATACCACCGTAAAGTTGAATCCATCACAGAACTTAAAGTAATATTTTCATCCAGTACGAGTACAATTCCAGTAAGCGTTCGGTTATCCACTCCGATAAGCTTCGGATACTCATACGCATTAACGAGCGTTGGAACACTAATGTTATGAAGAATTTCATCAGCCAGTGAAAGACTTTTATTAGAAAAATGCATCGACAATTTTTGACTGTTATTAAAGTAGGTATGAAAAATTTCGATCAAACATTTGGATAGTGCCGAAGGTATCGATTCGTTTAGTACCGGGATCGCAGTCCCGTGATTGATAAAAAGAAGAAGTACGATGATTGTGAGCCATATTCTCGCCATCTCACAATACGATGTAAAATTGAATGAAATAACGGAGAAATCCGAAAAAAAAAGAAATATTTTTAAGTGCGGGGGGAAAAAAACTTGATTGCGGAAATTATTGTACATCAAAGAAAAAGTGGAAATCCGATCAAAGAAAAAGAAGAAATCCGATCGGGAAAAACTCCTAATTATATTCTTTTAGTAATATCTTTAAGAAGTTGAAGCTGCGCAGGGGTTGAATTCAAAACTGCCGTTAACGTGACATTGCGTTTAGACACTATTTAGGAACCCTCACACGTTAAGATTTGATTAAAACTTGATATCATTATTTCGACAGTAAATTCGAATTTTTTTATAATACTGTATATTACCCAATTTCCTTTCAGAACAGAAAATTGCAACTTTTCCAACCACTGAATACACCGCCACGTGTTTCCAGCCAAAATTAATAATTTATTCATAAACTGCAATTTTATTTTAAAAAAATCTTAAAATGCAATTTCCAGAACCGTTCGGCGTTTCTTAGGTATTGCGTGACGGCAGTATTATATTATTTATTTTAAAATAAAATGAATGAGTATGAGGAAACATTCTTTAAAATATAATATACCGATATGTTGTAATATGTTCTCAGGATTTTTGTTCTTATTATAGTTTTCATTAACAGAAGGACAATTTTCATTACACAAGGAAAAAATACATTAATTAACTTGATTAATGCATGGCTTGTGTTCTTACAGTTTTTACCAACTTCTCGGTATTGAAATGGGAGCAATAAGAAGCTATGCTCATACAATTTCAGGCACTAATTACTCACTTTTATTTTCAATTCAATGTACAGTTGAAAGATATATCCATAAAAATTAACTATATAGGAAAATGGAACGTCCAAACAAGGGATTCATTTTCAGAAGTAAAAGACAAAGAAAAAAAAATAACATTATACAAGACATTTATTCATTAAGCAAGCATCGAAATATTTAATTATTAAGTGTAAAAAAAAAAAAAATTAAAAAAATTTAGTGTGGACGATATGTATGTACCGTGTGTTCACATTTTGAATCCTGTAGTTGCTCTAGTAACGTCTAAGAAAAACATTGCATGCGAATGCACTGAGAAAATCGACATCATCAGTACGATATGACTTAGACTGTAAATTAATTAGTACTGCCTGTAAATTAATTATTAGGAAACTTCGAAGATGCTTTTTTTTCACCTTTGCTGCCGTAGGATTGAAGCAATTTAAAAATATTTTTTTAATTTTCATTACTGTCCCTCTTTCCCTTTCTTCCTCTAGTTCCAACGAAAGTTATGTAGCTATGTCGCTTACATCATAAAAATATTCAATAAAAGTGTTAAAAATCTCACTTTAATACCATTTTACTACCCCAAGGCTTATAACATGAAACTTCTCCGATGAAGACCAAAATCGAAATAGCTAATCCTCCCATCCAAAAATAAAAAATTCCTTTTAATCTAGCCAAGGTTGTTTTTATTACAGAATCTGGACGTTGCGATAAATCGTACAAATAAAATTCCATCCAGTGATTGATCAATCCCCCATTCACAAGCCGACCGATTATTTTGTTTAATTGTCTTGTATACGGGGAATATTTTTTTAACATAAAAACCGGATAAAAAGTGTGGAGGCATTCTTTCAAAACATTAATAGCATCTCTACTTTCTTCGTGAAGAAAAGCGTAATACAGGAACGCGGATCTGTCACGACCGAAAGCGATATTCCGTTTTGTACTCATAGTTTCGACCGCGCTTTCAATACTTTGATTTGTCACGATGAAGCGGTCCAACATTTTTTCTATATTTTTTTTCTCTTCGTTTGGGGAAAAGAAGCTGCATACAATTTCATATCCGGTGATTTCCAAATCGGATTTTAGTAGTTGGTTCAATGTTTCGATATCTATATCGTGTGTCGGCACTGCTAATTTGCTACTTAACGCGGATTGGTAAGCCGACATAAATATGAAACTAACATATGCCCACAGTAAATACAAAATTTTCATTTCCCTATAAACCGGGCATTTTGCAGGAACGCCAACCATGGTCGATAAAATGTGGAATATTGTAAGTCGACTTTCCACAAAATTTAGCCGTCTAAATCTAGCCAAAGCGAAGTAAACTATCGTTGTTGCTATAATCGAAAAGGCTACACACAACCAAAAGGATTCAGAAAATTCATGTAACAAAAAACGAATCCAAACGTCTTGTTTCGCTCGCTTTCCTCTGGGTACTGCAAAAGTGATGCATTCCATTGGAGAATAAGTTATCGAAAAGTCTAAATTTTCATATCGCTCCACTTCTGGGGCCAAATCTCCCATCCCAAAGTCGCTAGATCCGGTATAAATTTCCCCGACGGCACCAGTAGGTTCCGGCTTCAGATGTCCCCAAGTATCTTTATCATCGAGCATATGGAACGTAGGAGTGAAATTCAACAGTTTGGAGACTTCCAAAAAAATTCTAGCTTCCCATCCTTTTATATCTTCATTGTCTTCGAAGACTACGTATGGATTGGCTTCCACCGCGGATACGCTAACAGGACAACCATTAATATTTTTGATTTTTTCTTTATCTACTATGTTCTCTCGCGTTTCAAGTACATGCTTACTCCATTTGGCAACTACAATAGAATCTGTTATACTACAATTTACTGGTTCGTGGGGTAAAAACCCATACACTATCACTTCATCTAAATCACTCTCGATGAGAACGTAAGCATTTACAATCTTGCTTTTCCAAAACGTACTAAAAATATCTTTTAAATTCCCAATTGAATTTGACAACATAAAGAAAACACTGTCACCGTACCATAGGGTTGTGTTTAATACGAAATTTATATCGGCGAATTCGTCCAGGATAACGACAACGTCGGCTGAGATTCTCTTATCGATTCCAGATTCTTTCCGATATTCAAAAGCATTGACAATTGTGGGAATGCTCAGATTCTGAAGAATTTCATTGGCAATTAAACGATGTCCTTTTGAAAAATGAATGGCCATTTTTTGATTTAAAGTAAAATACGCATTTAAAATTCCGATCAAACATTCGGCGACGGCTGTACCCGACACCTTACTCGGAATAAATATCATAACAACAACGAAGAGAAAGATGTCGGTAACTGAAAATATTGGATCATTTTATGATACAAGTTACTTAAAAAATCGCAGCATTTCCAACGAAAAACTAATAAAATAACATGAATAAAAACCGTTAATGCACAGCGTTTCCATGTTTATTCTCACTTCTCCATTCCTTGATGTGTTTCGGGTGAAAATATGTGCCAAATTCAACAGTTACTAAACAAAAAATCCCAGACACGATATTTTTTTCAGCAATAATTTTAAACTAATTTTTTCTTTTTTTTTAGATGCTTTTTTAACCAAAAGCATATTCATCAAACACTAAAAATAAAAAAAAAACCATATCGTTTTTATCGTATGTTTACAAAAAACTATCTGGAAAATTTCAATGACACTTGTTCGTGATTTTTTTTTTTTTTTTTGTTTTAGCCAATCAGCTAAAAATCACTTGTTCTGGAACAATAGGAGCTCATTAAATCTGTTCCTATTTTTATTGAGCATTTGTTATGCAATGAAGAACTTTTAAAAACGATAGAATTTAATTTATCATAAACCATTGTGAATCTGATAAGAAGTTTTGAAAAGGTACAAAAGGGCATACAAATTGGATTAAGCGGAAGTTTTTATTCAAAAAAATTTAACGTAGTATGGTTAAGCCAACGAAAAAAAACTAAAGACACTTATTGCAGTTTAATTGCATATTCAGACCTCAGCAAACTATTTACACGATTATATGTATTACTTTTAAACAAATGAGTACGCCTACATAAAACCACACGGGAAATGACGCTTGGAACGTTTTGTTTGCGAACAAAATGTTTCTCTATACGTACAACTTCTACAGCCTTCTAAGTCCCTTTTCAAGTAGCTGGAAAGTTTTCAAGTGGAGTTTCACTAATTCTCGCAATTCTCTACCTAATGTTTGCCTTCCTAAGCATAAAAGAAAATCTGATAAAACGATTAAGTAAATTCTTTACGTGCACTTTTTGTGTATATTTTGTGCAAGTAGTACTACCAAAAAAAAAAAAAAAAAAAAAATTGCATAAACTTTAGCAGCCGACGACTTTTATAACCGGTAAAAGTAATTTAAAAATTTATAAAACCAAAAACAGAGTTTTTCGGGCAACGAGCAAACGGGGCTAACGAAGGAAAAATGATAGCACCCTGCCCTTGAATAAATCGTGAAATACCGAGAAAGAACTAGCAGTTCGGTGTAGAACGTCTAAAAGCACAAGAGTTATGCTATGGATAAGTATCAAATGTATTGGATACAGATTTTGTTTACGTATTTATTAATTTACAATAATACATTTTTATTCACTAATTTTGAGTTTAACGTAAAATGTTTGTAATAAAAAACTTCGCCTAAGAAAACCAGAATAGACACCATTAATCCTCCAATCCAAAAAAAGAATATTCCTTTCAATTTAGCCACAGATAACTTAATCAGCGGATTTTGATCTTGCTGTACGTCATATAAATAAAAGCTTATCCAGTGTTTGATCAGTCCGCCTCTTAACAGCCGATCGATTATTTTATTCACTTGCTTCGTGTACGGGGAATATTTTTTCATCATAAGCGTCGGATAATAGATGTAAATACAGTCTTTTAAAACGTTAACAGTACCTCGAATATCTTCATGAAGAAGGGAGTAATAGATAAATGACGATTTGTGCCGAGTATAAGCAATTTTCCGTTCTTTGCTCATAACTTCAATTGCGTTTTCTATACTCTGATTGGTGATTACATATCGTTTAAGCATTTTTTCTATATTCTTTTCTTCCCGGTTATAATACAAAGTAGTGTAAATGTTTTTGAATCCGGTTAGTAGCAAATCGGATTCCAAGAGTTGCTCGAACGTTTCTATGTCTTTATCAGCAGTAGGCACTGCTAATTTACTACTTAAAGAAGATTGATACGCGGACGTGAATAAGAAACTAACGTACGCCCAGAGGATAAATAGCATCTTCAGTTCTTTAAAAATTGGGTACTTCGCGGGAACTCCAATTACTGACGACGAGATGCGAGTTATTGAAACTAAATATTGCATCATTTCAGATCGTCTGAATTTGAGAAAGATCCAAGATACGGTTAACGTAATTAAAATCGACGATACCAAACAAAACCACACAACGCCGGAAAATTCGGATATCAAAAAACTAATCCAAACTTTCTGTTTTTCTCTTACTCCTTTTGGCACTCCGAATGTGACGCATTCCATTGGACAATAAGGTATAGAAAAGTCCAAATTTTCATAACGGCCAATCACAGGGCCCAACATTCCTATCGTGAAATCGCTATACCCTGTGTAGACTTCTCCGATGGCACCAGCCGGTTGCGGTTTCACATATCCCCAAGCTTCTCCGTCCCGGGGTAAACTAAACCATGCTGTAAAGTTTAAATATTTGGAAATTTCTAAAATAATTTTACCTTCCACCCCGTCGATATTTCTACTGGTATTATGGTCGAAGATCGTGTATGGTTTTGTGTCCACGACCGATATGTTGACCCGACAACCGTTCATATTTTTGATTTTTTCCGTAACTTTTATCTGTGAAATATCCCCCGTTTCAAATTTATTATTTTTATATCTGTCAACTAAAATCGGTACTCCTGTACCGCAATCATTCGAGCTCTGAGGCAAGTAACCATAGACAATAACATCATCTGAATCATTAAAATCTGATTTTTCGACAAGAACATAAACATTCACGATTTTGTTATTCCAAAATTCACTAAAAATCTTATTCAAATTGCTAACATAACTGGAAGTAACTAGGAAAACAGTGTCACCATACCATAAAGTTGTATTTAGCACAAAATTTATATCAGTCATTTCGTCTAATATAATGACGACATCGGTTAGCATTCCCTTGTCGATCCCAATATCCTTCCTATGCTCCGCAGTATTAATGATTGCTGGAATACGCGCTTTCCGAAGGATTTCATTGGCAAGAAAACGACTTTCATTGAAGAAATTTATAGATAATTTTTGGCTTGCAACGAAAAAAGTATCCAATATTTGCACCAAACAGTCGGACAAGGCAGATGGCGTCGGTTGCTTTAAAATCGAAATCATCGTTACACATTCGATTAATAATTATACTTTTTAAAAAAAAAATGTCGACTTCAAAAAAAATACGTATTTCGAAAAATTACTTAATCCAAAAAAATTTACATCAGGAACTAAAAAGTCCAAAATAAGCGAAGATAATAATAAAAAATTAAAGAACTAAAAAGTCCAAAATAAGCGAAGATAATAATAAAAAATTAAAGAACTAAAAAGTCCAAAATAAGCGAAGATAATAATAAAAAATTAAAGAACTAAAAAGTCCAAAATAAGCGAAGATAATAAAAAAAATTAAAGAACTAAAAGTCCAAAATAAGCGAAGATAATAATAAAAAATTAAATAGAACTAAAAAGTCCAAAATAAGCGAAGATAATAATAAAAAATTAAAGAACTAAAAAGTCCAAAATAAGCGAAGATAATAATAAAAAGTAAAGCACGGAAAAGTAAAAAAAAAATTGAAAAGAAATTCACTTGGAACAATTTAGAAGTTTCAGAAATGAAAATTGGAAATTAAAATTTCAAGGTAGGACAAGAGCAAAAGTTTCAATTTTCTGTCAACAAGTTTTGAAGTCGGGGTTCGCGGGGTGGGGCTGGGGGCGGGTTTGCTGCATAGGGTAAATGTAAACAATTTGGAGGAGGAACAAGGCCTAACTAAAAAAGAATGATATGTGCTGAACTCTACTGTACCAACACTAAATGGGTCGTTCAGATATCACAGAAGCATTATTTCCGTTATTTTTCGACACCCTCTTCCCTACCGTAAGCAAAAATAGGCTTTGATTACGGATATTTGACATTGGCCTAAGATTTCCATAACCCCCTTCACTTAGTAAACAGTCTTACACAATATATGAACGACCCCATACGGTTAGTTCAATTATACAGAATCGACAAAAAGGTATTTGTCTTTCCCTACATCAAAGTTTCAAATTAAAAGAATTCAAAGAACGAATTTCCTTCAATAAAAACAAATTCTTGTGCATGATTTATTTTTATTGCACAAACATAGGTTTCAAAATGAATTTTAAGTGAATCAATATTTTGAATTATTCCAACATACCCCGCACCCACCCCCAGCCCCACCCCGCGAACCCCGACTTCAAAACTTGTTGACAGAAAATTGAAACTTTTGCTCTTGTCCTACCTTGAAATTTTAATTTCCAATTTTCATTTCTGAAACTTCTAAATTGTTCCAAGTGAATTCTTTTCAATTTTTATTTTTTACTTTTCCGTGCTTTACTTTTTATTATTATCTTCGCTTATTTGGACTTTTTAGTTCTTTAATTTTTATTATTATCTTCGCTTATTTTGGACTTTTTAGTTCTATTAATTTTTTATTATTATCTTCGCTTATTTTGGACTTTTTAGTTCTTTAATTTTTTATTATTATCTTCGCTTATTTTGGACTTTTTAGTTCTTTAATTTTTATTATTATCTCGCTTATTTTGGACTTTTTAGTTCTTTAATTTTTATATTATCTTCGCTTATTTTGGACTTTTTAGTTCTTTAATTTTTTATTATTATCTTCGCTTATTTGGACTTTTTAGTTCCTGATGTAAATTTTTTGGATTAAGTAATTTTCGAAATACGTATTTTTTTTGAAGTCGACATTTTTTTTTTAAAAAGTATAATTATTTAAGGCTTTTTAGTGACAAAACTAATGTTCCATTTCTTGCATTATTATAATATTTATTCCTGCAACGCAGGAAACTATTCCCTGACATTGAAATTACAAAGAAAAAAAAAAATTTAGAAAAATAAGTTTCCTTCCTTGAAAGTCATCAAACTAGTTTTATGTCCCATTCATTTCATATATAGATTTCAAATGAATTAAGATTGAACCTGTAACTGTGAATCTAATGAAAATAAAATTTTTAATTTTCCAACAAACCTAAAAAACTGCTTTTGAGGCAGGGGGGGTGTAATTCTCTCGGTTGGGGTTATCGGTATATGGATCACAAAGAGGGAACGGGGAGATGTTTAGTAAAAGAATACACCAGAGGCACTCGAAGAGTGGACATGAAAATAAATTATTCAACAATTACAAAAATAAATCATTCTGTATTGATTTTTAATGTTAAATCAGGACTAGGGTCAGAACGAAAGTGCTGCTACATCTTCTTATTTGTTAAAGGAATAACTTCACAAGCCCCTCAAAACACCAAGATAAAAAAAAAAAAAAAAAAAAAAAACTTAAAAAGGTACATTTTCTTTTTTTTTCCCATATTTCCCTAATATCCTTAAAAAACTTTTTTCTAGCATGTAGCCACTCAATAAAAACATTACAAAAAAAATATTTTATTTTCAGCAACTCACACTCCCCATAACCAGGTTGCACTTCAAGCTTTCAAACATTCACCAATTTTTTCTCCTGCAAAATGAACTCAAAAAGGATTTCATACCATATTTTCCCTATTCGACTAATTAGTGTCTGCTTTGTTACAAGAATTTTTATTCTTTGCAAAATGAGCAAACACGCTATTAATCTCCTATTCCATATGAAATGAAAGCGTATTCAGATTGCATCCCCATAGCAATTTCCTTTTTTTTTTTTCAAAAATGTGACTCCCTGACTCTAAGATGATAAACTTCACTATAATCATATCTCAGATATAACCTAAGCCTAGGCAACATTCATTAAAACCAGCAAAAAAAAAAAAAGCAAAGCAAGTTTCTTCCCGGATAAACACAAACCCCTTAATCATTAAAATTAAAAATCCATAGCTTAATCAGCTTTCAAAAACACACATATCCCCATCTCATCATTTCATTCTTAAATTTCTAATCTCTTTACCATACCGTTTCAGCCTTGTTCTTTCAACACACTATCAAAAAACCAAATTTCTTCCTTTATAACACACAATAATTGAATTAATAATAAAATAAAAAAAAATATTAAAAAAAAAAAACAAACATGTTTCATTTATTAACCTGTATATTAAACCTCAAAATCACTCCAACCATAACAAAAATTCCTCTTATCAACTACTTAATGTATAAAAAAAAAGAAAAAAAAAGCCTCCAAGCGTTCTTCAGACGTTCTGCCGATTTCGATTTTAATAAAATAAAGCTGACTAAAGCCCACAGCACAATGTAAAAAAATATACCATTACCATGGTGTTCAGAATTTTTAAGTACTACGATTTAATAAAAAAAAAAATATTATTATGCTGTTTAGAAAACTAGCCCAAACTCACCCAAAATACTTCTCGAAAGGAATATGCCTTTCAAAAACAATCCACATGAGTTGCAAACAATCCACATTAGATGTCATGTCATTTTTGCAAGAATGCTCAAACACATCACTACATTTTCTTTGAGCTTGAGGTAACCCTCAACAGCAAACACTTACGTTTTTCTTGCCTTTGTTCCTTTTTTCAGCCTCAACATTCAACATGACAGAATATCCAACATCCAACATACTGTTCAACATGACAGAATCATAAAAAATGTATTTTTCCCCAATTTTTTTCTATTTCTTAAATGATTTATTGACCCGGGCTGGGCTCCCCCGAACTGAACCTACCCGGGCTGGACCCACCCAAACTGGGCCCACCCGGACTGAACCTTCCTGGGCTGGACCCACCCAAACTAGGCCCACCCTGACGGTGCGTACCTAAACGGGACATACCCGGTCTGGGCCCACCCGGACTGTGTCTACCTGGACTGGGCCCACCCGGACTGTGCTTACCCGTACGGAACCTACCCAGACTGTGCTTACTCGAACTGTGTTTACCCGGACTGTGCTAGCTCGGACTAGACCTAACCGGACTGTGATTACCCGGCCCATGCTTACCCGGGCTGGGCCCACCCGGGCTGAACCTACCAAGACCGGGCTTACCCGAGCTGTGCCTACCTGGTCATGGCCCGTCCGGACTGTGTCTACCTGGACTAGGCCTACCCGGACTTTGCCCACCCGGCCTTAGCCTACCTAGTCCAGGCCCACCCGGACGGAACCTACCCAGACTGTGCTTACCCGGACTATGCTTATCTGGACTGGGCCCATCCGGGCTGTGCCTACATGGTTCTGGCTCACCCGGACTGTATCTACCTGGACTAGGCCTACCCAGTCTGGGCCTACCAGTCTGGGCCTACCTGGACTTTGCCCACCCGGCCTATGCCTCCTTAGTCCAGGCCCACCCGGACTTTGCCT
The DNA here is from genome assembly GCA_037577465.1 of Liposcelis bostrychophila. NCBI lineage: Eukaryota > Metazoa > Arthropoda > Insecta > Psocodea > Liposcelididae > Liposcelis > Liposcelis bostrychophila. The sequence continues at coordinate 13,414,569 of CM075212.1, forward strand.
ACCTGCACTGGGCCCACCCGGACTGTGCCTACTTAAACTAAGCCTACCCGGTCTGGGCCTACTCGGACTATGCTTACTCGGATTAGACCTACCCAAACTGTGCCCACCCGGACTGAGCCTAATGATCTGGGCCTACCCGGACTGTGGCACAGACTAGGATCGGGACTAGGCCTACCCGGACTGGGATCACCCGCACTGGGCCCACCCCGACTATGTTTACCTGAATTGGGCGCACCCCGACTGCATCCATTTTTTCTTAAAGAAATAAATTACTAATCTAACTTCCTATAAAAAAAATGCCTTATCCATTTTTCCTAAAAAAAATTAATTATTAACCCATTTTTCTAACAAAAAAAATAAATCCCTAATCCATTTTTCCTATAAAAAAAAAATGCCTTATCCATTTTTCCTAAAAAAAAAAAAAAAAAAAAAAAATTTCTAATCCATTTTTCCTTTAATTTTTATTTCCCAATCCATTGTTCCTAAAATTTTGCTTCCTTAACTTTTTTCCGTAACTTTATTTTTTCCTAATTGTTAATTTTCCTAAAACTTTTTTTAAATTTTTTTTTCATTTTTTTTATTTTTTTGTTTTTGTTTTTTTTGTTTTTGTTCCTAGTATTACATTTGTTTTTTATTTCAATTTTTATTTTTATTTCTTGAGTCTCTTTACAATACCATTTCAGCTATTTTTTTTCCAAATATAAAATAGTCAACATTAATTTAGAATCGCTGACTTAATCAACTTTCAGCAAAAAGTGATATCACCATCTCAATCTCTTCTTTTTTAAGTCTCTTTACAACACCATTTCAGCTTTTTTTTTTTTTTCCAAATATAAACCAGGCAACATGAATTTAGAGTCCATGAGTTAGTCAGCTTTTGAAAAAAACTGAGAACGATACCATTTCAGCTTTCCTTCTTTCAACAATACCTTTCAATAATCAATTGTTTAAAAAAAAGCAAATAACACACAACATTGTAAATCAATTTTTACAAAAAAAATTAAAAAAAAAAAAAATCATGTTTAATTTTACCAACCTGTATGACTTAAATGATCTTAACCTTAAAATCACTTTAAAGAAAAAAAAAAGAAAATTCCTCCACATATAAACACACAACCAAATAAAAAAAAGCAATCTTCTCCCATGATAAACACAAAACCACTTAATCAATTTAAATTTGAATCCATGAGTTAATCAGTTTCCGATAACAGCTCATATCCCCAACTCAACCATTTATTTTTTGAATCTCTTTACGATACCATTTCAGTTTCTTTCCTCCCAAAATATAAAGCAGTCTACATGAATTTAGAATCCATGAGTTAATTAGCTTCCGATAACAACTCATTTCCCCACCTCAATCATTTTTTTTTTGAATCTCTTTACAATACCATTTCAGTTTCTTTTTTCCCCCAAAATATAAAGTATTTAGAATCCATGAGTTAATCAGCTTCCGATAACAACTCATATCCCCACCTCATCCATTTCTTTTTGGGATCTCTTTACGATACCATTTCAGTTTTTTTCCCCCAAAATATAAAGCAGTCTACATGCATTTAGAATCCATGAGTTGATCAGCTCCCGATAACAGCTCATACCCCCACCTCAATCATTTCTTTTTTGAATCTCTTTCCAATACCATTTCACCTTTTTTTTTTTTTTTTTTTTTTTAAATATTCACTGTGATGAATTCTTTTTTTTTCATGAAGTCTGAACATGGTTTTGAGAACACGAGAAAATACCTCTTAGAACTCCCTTCAAGCAGCCACGAATATCAATGGAATTGATTTAACAGACCTATATCATATGTGGATAGTCTTTGGTAGTCGGAAGATGGTTCATTATTTTTCCTTACTTTCTTCGAGTTTGAGCTAACCTTCCATAGCACTTATATTTTCTCGCCTTTGTCCCTTTCCAGCCTTAACATAACCTCAATCATCTTTCCCTTTTTTTTTCTCAGCCGATTTCAATTCTTGATTGAACCATCTACTTTTTTACTTCCTCAAGCTCTCCAGACTCTGTTCCCTTCCTTGCCCTAAAAAAAAAAAATGAGAAACACAAAGAACCATGTTTTTTAATTTTACCAACCACATGCAAACACAACCATATGACTTATCTGAGGTTTTCTCTCTAGAAATCACTTCATCAAAATTAAATTGAAAACCACTTCATTCAGAAGACCATTCCACAACCATTTCCAAAAAAAAAAAATGTTTAAAATTGACATTAAGAAAAAAAAATATGTCCGTTATATTCGTTTCCATTTTTTTTTTTTTTCATCGTCTTCTTCAACAAGGCAAATTTCTCCCCCGATAATAACACACAAACTCAATTAATTTTACAAACAATAACTTTTAAATTACAATTACTAATCAATTCAAACGGCACAACAAAAAAAAAAAAGAAAACCATTACACAAAATATCTAAACGGCCATGTTTGTTTTGATTTTTTTTCCCATCATCCTTGTGTGTGTGTGTGTGTGTGTGTGTTTGTAAGTTTGTCTCGAATTTTTGGTGTCGTATCGATAACTCGAAATTGGCAGGTCCTAGAGTGATGGTGAAAGGCTTAAACGATTCGGGGGAATGCCGCGGGTGTCATAGGCTAACATTTTTTTTTATAGCGTGTCGGGAAATTAAATAAAATTAGATTTAAAAAAAAAAAAATAATAGATGAAAGCTGGCAACACCGCAGTCCGACATTGAAAATAGGATTAATCTTACGTACTATAGGAATTGTGGACAACATTTTTTCCCTCTGCTTTTCGAACACTCATTTGCTTTATGCGCCATCTATTTCCTACTTTTAACAGGCGCAATACATTGGCTTATAAATCCTTGTTGCATGGTATTTGCTTATTATTATTTTGTTTATTTTGGGAATATTATAAACGTAAGATGAGGACAGGATTCACCTTTCAAAAGAATGTTTCACCAATTATTCTACTAACTTTTTTTTAAACCGATTTTTTGAATATGGATTATTTTTATTTTATAGGCTATATTAAGGATCTCCGTAGCAATAACCCTTGCAGAAGTATTTCTTATGTTTGATTCAGACATTATGGTCTAATGTTTGCCAAAAAAAAAAAAGAGACTCATTACGGGAAACGTACCTCTCTTACTCCGAATATGTTTATATACTCTGCTATTTACTTTTTTCAACCCCAACAGCTGAATCAGCAAAAACATAAAACGAAACAATACAAATCTAAATGGTTGTGATAAGTGATTTTTGGCTTTAATTTTAACATTTCACGGAATAGTATATACCTTTATTTCTGAGAGGACAGCAATTTTTTTGGGGAAAAAAAAAAATTTGGAATTTTGGGCTTTTTTTTTTTTTTTTTTTAACAGAGTTTGGTAAATAAATGGTTAAGTTTCTTATTTATGACTTAGACTTCAGTAGTTAACATTCATTCTCATTTTGTAGTTATTTATTTGAGAAATTGGTCCAAAACGAATTAGACCAATTTCAGCTCAGCCTTGCTGCCTTTAATAGATTATAAGAACCGAATTTTTTTATGCCTTTAAAAATTATTTTCGCAGAATTTCCAGGCTCCTAGCGGGTCATCGATCAGATAGATCAATTTATTTTCTTATTACCAAAAATTAATTTTTTCCGATATTCATAATTAAGCGTCCCCTTAAGACGTAACTTTTTTTTAAGCTGATCAGTGCGCCAGATATCTCTTCGATCCTCCGTAGTAATAGTAGTCGTTTGGCATGTTGTCTGAGGAGCAGGAAAAAAAAAAAAAAACGACTTAAGGGTGAGACAATAAAATAAAAATAAGCACAGATTATAATTTGATTATAATCTGAGACTATAATCAGATTATAATCTGTGATAAAAGTAAAAAAAACCATTTGTGTTTTGAATACACGTTTGAAGCAGGGCTGCAATTCCGATTCCGAAAATTGGAAAAAAATTTCAGATTCCGATTTCGATTCCAACTAACAAATACTTTAGCGATGCCGATTCTGATTCTGATTTCAAGCAAAATTGATTAAGTGTAATAACGATATTTTCGCGCTTTTTAAGTCAAATGGATGAAAATATTTTGTGGACGCCGATGCCGATTCCGAATTGTTTTTATACGAGATTCCGATTCCGATTCCGATTCCTATTTATTCAAAAAAACCACGGATTTTAATTCCGATTCCGATTCCGAATAAAAATTATCGGAATTGCAGCCCTGAGTTTGAAGTAGGAGTACTGTCTTTCTTTCTCAAAAATTTTAAATTTCGACAAATCGACAAATCAGTGATTCTTAAAAATCTTTCAATCTCGAATCATCAAACGAATCCATTTCTTGCGAGATTCTGAATTTTCGGGAATTCTAAAAATTTATTTCTCCAGAAATCGAGTGTTCATTTTCGCCAAAAAAAATCTCAAGAAAGTTTTCCGGGAAAAATTTCGAAGCGTCTCGGAATTTTTAGGACCGAGAATTCTCGTGCACCACTTCTATTTGGCAAGTTGACCAGCTCAAAAAAACAGTTATCTAAGAGATGCATTAGAGAAAAGAAAATGTAGAGATGGACACTAAAATGTTTTAAAGATCGATCACTGAAAACTGAAAGAGAATAGAGTATAACCTTCAAAAAGCTAATGAAAACTTTGAAACTTTTGGAAATTTTAATGATGAATAGTGTTCTAAAGTAATTTCGAAGTTTTGTCAAATACAATAATCTGTAGTTTTGTAGTAAATTTTTCAGAAGTCAAAATTCTTTTGCCTCAAAACTTTTTCGGAAGTGTTATGTATTTAATGTGTGAAAGTTGTATAAGCTCGCAATGACAATAATTTCATTTTGATTTTTAAAAATTTTTAATAAAAATCATTGACTTTTAAAAGATAATGTCTTAGCCGGGCGCTTTTCGACGGACGCACATTTTTTTTTCATACATATAATTCATACGGTCATACACACACCCATCCACCATCCAAATTTTGCTTTTTTCGGTATCAGGGGACCTTAAAATGTGTAAATATATCGAAAACTGAAAATCTGAAATTTGTCCTAAATGCAATGCTTTATTCTCCCTGCGGTCGATAAAGCAAAAAGAAGAAGAAGAAGAAATAAAATATCGAAAATCAAAAATCAAAAGGGGTTCCAGGGCGGAATCTCTAGGGGGTCAGTTACTACATAAGCCAACTGCATAATAAAGCTTCCATTTGATTAAAATAGCTGTGGGTAGCTAAACTTTACTGATCCAATTTTTTTCTGCTGTAGCTCAAAATCATACTCAAACTAATTAGTACTCTACATATCCGTAGACTATACACAAATGTCCAGAAAATTTCTATTCGAGAGAAAACAAACTTTTTTGCCGACAAAAGTTAGCCTAGGTTTTAGCCCTGCATGGATTTTTCAAAAACTTCAAAATCATTCCGGCCAGCTGAATCACATTCAAAAAAAAAAAAAAAATTATGGTTAATAATACCCCTGCAGCAATCTGATTTCAGGCCAAGGAATTTTTAAATTCGAAAATTCATGTTTTTCGACTATTCTAACCACATTGAAAGTAAATTCCCGCTTAATTTTTAAAAGTTTCCATACACATTCAATGTATAGCATTCCATGGAATAAGCATAGTAATAGGGTATTTAATGCATTGTTACAGCTAAGTGTAGAGAGAGCTTACTGAATCAGATTAGAGAGATGCAACTTAAAGTATTCATTATAATAAAAGCCCAAATTTGCCAAATGGCATAGCCCAATCAAAAAAACTCGTGGATGAAAACTGGTGGAATACTCGAGGATTTTAAGACTTTTTCCACCAATTTTCCACCAGATTTCCACCAGCTCGTCAGGCCTCGAACCGGTTTCTGGTCTGTAATTTAGGGACTTTAGGGACCAAAAACATGAAAATTAAAAACCTTTTTAAGAACATAAAAGTAGCCTAAAACTAGTCCGTTTTTTTCATTTTAGGCACCTTCCCCTATTTGATTAATTTTAAAGGTTTGTGACATGACTTAAAGTCTAGCGCAAAAAAAAAAAAAAAAAAGAAAAAAAAAAAAAAAAATATTTTTTTTTTCTTTTTTCATTAAATTTTTTTTAAATCTTCTATAAAATTTTTGCATCGTAATACAGTACACCTCGGTTATAAAGCCCACGGAAATAACGCGAAATCGCTTATAGCGCGGTTATAACGCCGGTCCCGGCGGAATCCCATAAGATTATGTATATTTATCCTCGCTTATAACGCAGTAAGACCTCGGAAGTAACGCGGCCTTCTCTCTAAAATATTTCGGTCTAAGAGCCTGAACCTTCTTTTTTTTTCAAGACTTACCTTTTCTCACATGTTATGGCGGTTCTTTCACATCGGTTATAGCGCGGTTTTTTGGGTAATTGGTTAAATTCTATATGATCATTCGTATTTGCCCCCCGCTTTTAGCGCGGTCCGACTTGGGTCAGGTTTTTTGTCTAAAAACGTTTTTTTTGCCAACGGAGCGGAGCAGAAAACCTTTTTTTTATGGGTTTCTTTTGTTTAAGTTTTTTGGGGCGTTTGAATTACTCTGCAGATCTTTTATTGAAAGCCAGGCACAGAGAAAATGAATGAAAAAGAAAGTCAATTTTTTTAGGGCTTCAAGGCTGTTTATTTGTTCACATTTTGTATTATTGAGCTCAAAAAATGTAACCCTTATTGAGTACCTAAATGGCAATAAGATCAGATCAGATAAATCAGTCTGGGGGTGTTTTTCAAATTAAAAAGCAAAAAATAATTTTGTTTTCTTGTTATAATAAAGTCTTTTAACCTAAAAAACATTTTTAAAAAAAAAGAAAAATTAACTTTGTTTATAACGCGACCCCGGCTATAACGTGGTTTTGACTCCGGTCCCTTGGATCGCGTTATAACCGAGGTGTACTGTAATATCATGTTCTTTATTATAAACGATAGGAAATTTTTCGAAAACGCGCTGCAGATTCAAAAATTATGGACTTTTAGGGACCATTTTTCGAATTTAAGGACTTTTAAGGACTTCTTTTAAAAATATGGACTTTAGGGACTTTCAGGGACCAAGTTCGAGGCCTGCCAGCTCGTGGATAATTGGTGGAAAACTGGTGGAAATCTCGTGGAAAATTGGTGGAAATAGTCTTAAAATCCACGTGGATTCCACTAGTGGAATCGGCTTTATTGTCGGAATTCCGTCGGAAAGGCCTTTATTGTCGAATTTCCGTCAATAAAGGACCATTTTTATAAAAAATTCAGAAATGCCAAAACGGAATGAATGAATAAATGATTTATTGAAAAAAAAAAGACATATGCATAATAAAAGTCTTGTTGGCAACGTATATTTTAAAATTTTTAGGAAATGGAAAAAAAAAATATATTTATAGGCATAGCCTAAATGCCTTAAAAAAAAAAAAAAGAAGAAAAGATTTTGACAAAAGAAGCAGCAGACCAGTTGTTTATTAGGTTATTGTTATATAGTATCATAACAAGGTTTCTACGGAAAAAACGTTTTTGAAAAAGAAAAAACAACTGGGTACATCGTGCATTGACCTTTAAACACAAAACACTGATTCGTGAAAAGAAGAAAAAAATTGAATAACCTGATTGAAGCGCCTTGAATCGACAAAAATTTAATTCTTTTGTTGCATTACATTTAACCCTTTCTTTACTAAAACTACCACCTTAAAAAAGCACCCGAAGACTGATATATTTTTTTAAACTTTTCAAAGCTAAAGTTCAACTGTTCATTTTGCGCCGTCTGCGTCTATTGTGTTGTGGGGGTGGACCGGTATCGGTAGCCAATTTCAATTTTTTTTAGTAGGATTCGTATCAGAAAATCGGTAAAAAATAAATAAATAAATAAATAAAAAGATAAAACTTGTATTTGCAACGTGTATGTACTTGCAAAATAATTTTTTTTGTTGTAAAAATCTTTAGGAATTTCTAAACTATCTTTTTATTTAGTACAAATGAATTGCAAGGGCTGCAATTAATTTACTGCACTATTCATCATCAATTTAAAACACATTAATAATATTTCTCATAGCATGTTTCTTTTTTTCGTTAAAATTTAGGTGAAAGAAGAAAAAGGGTCTATTTAACAATATTGTGATTCCCTCCCTTACAAACCGGATATGCCTTTTGTCACCGCCATCTGTCGACTTTTCGAACACACCTCAATGTTGTCCACAATTCCTATAATACCGACGACTCCACACACACACACAAATATTGCCAGCCCACATCAACCACATTCTCTCCTTTTTTGAAGTCGACAAAAAAACAATTACAATGACCAAAAACAATATCTTTATCATTTCATGATATTCCCTGGCGAACTACCGAAAATGAGGTGTCGCACTAATGAATATTTACCGGGAAAAGAAATAGTTATTTCGAAATATATCGTATGCAAAACGAAAAACAGATTCATTTACGTTTTAAAAAAACACTTTTTTTCCTTTCTTGTGATAAGATCAAAGGATCAATGTGATGATGACTTTTTCCTGCTTTGTACGATTCGGATTTTGACAGCAGTGATTTACTTCGTTACTGCTGTGCAGAAGTAAAGGAAAATGATGTGTTAATATTTATGAAAGGTTGGGTAATTGGATGTGGAAAGGGAAGTAAAGGGGGATGGAAAAGGGGACTGGGTTTCCCATATTTTTCTTCAGCGTGAACAAGTTGATAAACTAAGAAGGAAAGCAAATATTTCCCTAACTCGGTTTAACCTGATTGATACTTTTAGGATGAGGGATATGGAGGTGCTAACTAGGATAGTATTGGTAGACTCTATTCTGTTGACGATTCTGTTAATTTGGATTCCGTGGAAATCGGTTTTGCGGCCAAACTAGCTCAAATAATTGTTTTCTTACATTTTTCAATCAAATCAATCAAGCATTGTATCGGCCGACGGCCATTACTCCACCTCCGCAATTTATATACTTCAATTTCGCAATAACTCAAGAATCAATTGAACAACTTTCTTTATTCCAATTTATTTACAAATCGTTTAACGTAATTAAAGTCTGTGTTATACTTATATCTACGGTTTTTTGAGTAAACTAATAAAACTAATCAACCTTGTAAAGGCAAATATATAGTCATCATACGATCAAATTGAAAATAAGCACGCCCATATATTTTTGAATCTTAATAATCAAAGTAAGCTTATTCGCATTATCAAAAACGTCATATACTCATCATTCAGCAATTAAGAACCTGATTACAGGATATAATCAACTTTTTAAAACTTATTAACGGTAATTTTAAATATATCTGGAGGTATTTCATATCAGGAACTTCTAGTAATGTGCTTCAAATATACTATTTCACCCATAAACGCTAGAAGTGAGAGTATCATGCCTCCAATGAAAAACATAAAAACTCCTTTGATCTTTTCCATATTTAATTTCACTACAGGATTTGGATTCGGAGGAACGTCGTAGATGTAAAAACTTCTCCAATAATTCACTATCCCTCCTCGGACCAATCTATTGATGACTTTGTTTAATCTCCTTGTGAATGGAGATGTTTTGTTCAACTGCATTACGGGATAATAAACGAATCCACAATCGTCGAGAACATGGACTGTACCTCTACCTGATTCATTCAACAGAGAACGAAACAAAAAGGTCGATCTTCTACTAGTGTAAGCTATCTTACGCTCTTTAGTCATGACTTCTATTGCATTTTCAACCGTTTCATTTGAGACTTTAAACCTTGCAGCTATTTTCTGAAGAATAATTTCTGTTTTGTTAACAAATAAGGCTGTGTAAATATTTTTTAAACCCCTAAGTTCTAATTTAGAATTAATAAGTTCATCGAATGTTTCGATGTCCTTATCTACCGCTGGCACCGTCAATTTACTACTTAAAGATGACTGGTAAGCAAAACTGAATATCAAATTGAACAAAATAAAAAATATAAAAAGTATTCTAAAAATATGAAATTTCGGACTTTTAACTGGAACGCCGATAATCGTTGAAGCAATGAAAAACATAAAATTCGGCCCTTCATAAAACTTGTAACCGTCGAAACTTATTCTATTAAAAACCAAAAAAGACATTATCATGATTAAAAACGAAAAAAAGGTACACAGCCAGACCGTTTCCGTAAATTCGCCTATTAAAAATGAAATCCAAACTTTTTGTTTTTCGCCCATGCCTTTAGGAACTCCGAAAGTCACGCACTCCATCGGCGTAAACTGAACAGAAAAGTCTAAATAATGAAACCTTTCAATTACAGGCCCGAATCCACCGATGGCGAATTCGCTTATACCTGTGTGCACTTCGCCGATGGCCCCGATTGGCTTCGGTTTCACGTACCCCCAAGATCCGTTATCACGAGGAAGATGATATGTGGCGTTAAAATTCATAAATTTGGAAAATTCGGTCATAATTTTTCCTTCGATTCCACTTACATGTTTCATTTCGCTCCATATACACTCATCTTCCAAAATTATATTAGGTTCTGCGTGAACAACAGTAACATTGATGGGACAATTGTTCATATTTTTAATTCTTTCCTTATTATTGATTTCAGAGATTTTTCCGGTTTCAAACGTTCCGCTTATACATCTATCGATCATCAACGAATTTATGCTACAATTATTTGGTCCGTAAGGTAAAAAACTATGAATCGTAACGATGCCATAAGTGTCTTCAACCATAACAAAAACATTGACTATTTTATTTCTCCAAAATGCTTCGAAAACATCGTTAATGTCGTGCTTCGAATTCGAAACGATGAGATAATATGTGTCTCCAAACCATAGCGTGGTATTAAGTACATTTTCTAAATCGAACCTTCTATCTAGAATAAAAACTACATCGGTATGCATTCGAGTGTCGATTACGCTAGTTTCGAGTCGGTATTCAACTGCGTTCACCAGCTTCGTTGTGTTTAAATCTTGGAGGATTTTACTAGCAACCTCTTCCGTCTGATTTGTAAAGTGAACAGAAATTTTACGACTCGACTTCAGGTGATTTCGAAAAATTTCAGATATGCATGTACTGACTGAGGAATTCTCCAGTGAATGAGAAGTAGAAGAAAATACACCATATGCAACGTACGGAAATAATAGTACAATTACAAAAGGTTTAGCAATCATTTCACATTGCTTTCAGTTACCGACGATATTTTCCAACTAATAAGATCAAGAAAGATAACAGAACTCCGTTAATTCAACCTCGTTTATACAATTCGCACCGATATATCACGGTCCAGATTAAAATAAAGCTCAAAAAAATGTCGATAGGAACTTTAAAAGGGATCGTCCTTTTATCGAAGGGATGCATGTATTAAACTACTTTTGTAAATTTTAATATTGTGTAAAGTCGTAAATTTTATTTGTCTTGAAAATTGGACTAATGTCAACGATTCCAGGTTAACCTCCTACATTGTTTAAACTAACATGGAGGATTCATGTTTTAATACTCACAACCGTTTTTAATGATCACGAAAATTTCTTTGCATCGAAACGTTTCGGCAAAAAAAAAAAAAAATCGTTATACATATTATTGAGACAAGTAAAAAAAAAGTATAATTAAAATAATGTTATTAAATATGTATATTATTTTTTTAAGCGATATAGCCCGTATTTCCGTGAAAGTACATTTTGAAAGAATGACCGAAGCGTTCAAGGATTTTTCCATTTTTCAATCATATTTACAATTAGGAATTGTACAGATATTTCTATCCTTTTCAACTCGTCCAGTTTTTATTTGGAAAAGGATAAAAGCGTTCTTTCAGAACTTTTTAATCCTTCATCAAATCAAAGTGAAAATGATTTAATGCAAGCTTATTTATAAAAATTATGATCACTCCTATTCCTTTTTTACTCCTTTTGCTTATTCTTTTTCTATCCTTGTTTTGAGATATACAGTCAACCTCGGTTATAGCGGATTTCAAGGGACCGGCCAAATGTAGTCCACTATATCCGATGTCGAAAAAATTCGGTAGAAAAAAATGAAAAAAGTAAAATGAAGTAGTAATTGAAGAAAAACGTGAATGACAATTGTATATTTATGCAATTGCAACTTTAAAAAAAAAAAAATCTGTGATTCGAGCCTGTTTTAAAAGTTGTAATACCTTTACTTTTTTGATATTTCCGCCTGAGTACCGCCGTTTTTCAATTCGTTTAAAACTTTAATCTTTTCATCTAACGCAAATGCTTTTCATTTTGCGCAACTAACAAAGAAAAGCAAAAAGAAAACATTTTTTGATTGTAATGCGATATATTCATTCGTGAAAAAAAAAAAAAAAAAAAAAAATCTTTAAAAACGGTTGTTTATGACGAAAAATTCACATTAAAATCAATAATATCTCTAAAAAGCTGTCCACTATAATGAAGGTCTCAGTCCACTATAACCAAGATAATTTAACATTGCAATATAGGGAATGGGACTGGGACCGGACGAGTTTGTCCACTATAACCGAGGTTGACTGTAATTTATAAAATTTTTTCATAGCAAAAAATAACACTGAATCAAGAGACCATTTCTCCGTGCTTCTGACGTTTAAACTCAGTGCTTAAATTATTCCACACATAGATTTAAATTTTATTTATGTTCCCGTGAATGCAAGGTAAAAAAAGTCCGAATAACCCAAGGTTAGACGTTAAAATTTGTAATAAAGTTATATTATCTGGCTTTTATAATGGCGTTCACAGAGTTTTCCGACAGTTTCATTTGTGATTTTAAACCGTTCTCACTATTTCCAAATATCGATGAAAAGTTTGAAAGAACACACATTTTTTCTATAATTTCTATAATAGTATTTGCCAAAAATTAAAAAAAAAAAAAAAAAAAAAAAAAAAAAAAAAAGACGAAGAGAATTTGGAAAAAAGGTTTTATAAATAAAATTTCATTGTTTTAGTTAATTTTTGACCTTGTTACTTTTAAATTTTTTTCGCCCACCAGGAAACACCACCAGGTTTCTCTATTTAGTGTCGGAACAAACTATTTTCATTTTCTGCTAAATCTGCCTTGAGAGATACAAAAGTGCATTGAACATGAGAAGGTAGAATTAACGTTTAGCTTAAACAGACTTCTTCAAATAATTAAAATGGATTACTTCTACTGCAAAAGACGACACTGCAACAATCAACCCTCCCCCGAGAAACATAAAAATGCCTTTACACTTTTCCAAACTCAATTTTACTATAGGATTCGGATTTGGGGGAACATCATATGCATACAGGTTTTTCCAGTAAGTTATCATTCCAGCATCTAATAGTTTACCGATTACCTTATTCACCTGGTTCGTATACGGAGAGTATTTTTTAGTTATAATTCTTGGTGAATATACATATACGCAATCCTTTAATGCGTAGACAGATCCTCTACTTTCTTTGTTCAGCAATGAAAAATACAGAATAGCTGTATTTCCACGAAGATAAGCGATGTCTCGCTTATGAGTAATTTCTTTCACTGCATATTCAACGGTTTCATTGGTAATTTTAAATCGGTCTACCAATTTCCCAAAGGTAGTTTCGTTCTTCCTTAAAATCAATAGAGAATGAACATTTTTTAAACCTTTTATTTCTAAATTAGATGCTAAAAGTTGCTCAAATGTTTCGATGTCTTTATTTAAAGTGGGAACTGTTAACTTACTGCTAAGGGCTGATTGATAAGCACTCGTCAGTATAAAATTGAACCAAACGAGAAATATAAAAAGGATTCGAAAAATTCTAAATCTAGGAGTTTTCACCGAAACTCCAATAAAAATAGATATCACAAACAGTGTCATATCAGCGAGCGTACGAGATTCTTGACCTGCAATGCTTAACTTACTAAAAATCGGAAATGCAATTATCATTATCAAAAATGACAGGCCAATAAAAAGCCAAACGATATCCGTAAATTCGGATACAAGAAAGGAAATCCAAACTTTCTGTTTTTCGCCCAAGCCCCTTGGAACTGCAAACGTCACGCAGTCTTTCGATGAAGTCGGCATTGAAAAGTCTAAATAATTGTACCTGTCCATCAAAGGTGCAAACAACCCGATTCCGAATTCGCTGCGACCCATATATACTTCTCCGACACCACCTAGAGGTTGCGGCTTCACGGTTCCCCACATTCCGTGGCGTGGAGAATAATACGTGGCGTTAAATTTCATATATTGGGCAAATTCAGTTATTAATTTGCCTTCGAAGCCACTTACATGTTTCGCTCCGTTACAGTTGCATTCGTCTTGGAAAATTATATGCGGTTTTGTATCGATTACGGTGACATTGACTGGACAATAATTCATATTTCTGATTCTTTCTTTATTGTTAATTTCGGCAATGTTGCCTGTTTCAAACTTTCCGTTTCTGCATACATCAATAACAAATGGATCTCCTACATCGCATTTTGGCAGCTCATACGGCAAAAAACTGTAGAATGTAATGATACCGTGATGAGTATCTTCTACAAAAGCAAAAACATTTAATATTTTATTCTTCCAAAATGTTCTGAAAATAAGATCAAGATTATTCTTCGAAGAAGAATATATTAGAAAATAAGTATTCTGAGACCACAGTGTTGTATTTATAACATGAATAATGTCGACTGATTCGCTCAAGATTAATATCAAATCGGTCATAATTCTTGTATCAAAGACATTATCTTCCGGTCGGAATTCCGTTGTATTTATCAAAATAGGAATGTTCATAATTTGAATAAGATTCGTGGCAATTTCATTGCTTTCATTAGTAAAATGAAGAGAAGTTTTATAACTAACTATCAAGTGTTTTTGAAAAATTTCGGATAAACAAATGCTAATCGACGATTTTATTGTTTGATTCGAAACCGGTAACGGGAAACCGTATTCAATGTGGGAAAATACAAACAAAATTGTAATGGATATTATGACCATTTCAAATCCTCTTATTCCTTAAAATCCAACCATCTCACTCCTGTTTTATCCTGAAATTTAAATACATCGTTACTAAAGCCTGTTACACACTATGCGACATCCCATACTTGTTATCCATCCGAGTGATGTTTTACGTCTAATAAGCTCCTCATTTGGACAAGTCGAAAGACTTCTGTATGCTAAAAATTGCCTGAATTGAAAGTCGTACCGATAAGTTAGCAGTTAAAATTACACCGAGTGCAGCAGATAAATACTGTACGAAGCTTAAGAAAACATTTACTGGCGATCGAGGAAAAGAAATTATGCGAAGCCAATCAGCTCAAAAGAGACTTTGCGGATGAAAAGTCAATTCGACCAAATCAAGCTTTTAAATAAGAATCCATTTTTTTCCTCAACTGGAAATGGAGTCTTCGAATTTGACAACAATTTTAAAAATTGTATTTATCTTGGTAATTTCACAAATATGGACATTCGAGATTAATTGGATCAGTTTCAATTCCGGCAATACTGCAATCGTCTTAACCATTCTTTGTCATGATATTTTGTTTGAGTTTCCAATCTCAGCTTTATTAAGTTTTCACGTTTAAAAGAAAAAAAAAATTGGTTAATGATCTTTCAAGTAAGATGGTTAATGTATATAGAGAGCATCATTTGTAAGGAAAAATATAGATGGATATTTAAAAATGGGATGGTTTGAGAAAAAAAATTGACTCGGTCAAAAGTCGAATTCAGCAAAACGCCGTACTTTGATCTATATCTTTTTGGGCCAGGGTTTTACACCCTGGACTAGTATTGCTTTAGTTTGCTTGAATCAAAAAATAATTTAACAAAAATTTTTTTGATGCCTAATGCAGCATTTTGCCCTGTAAATTATACTTATTACATTTACGTAATACATGCGTCCTTTCATTTATGCAGATGAAAATTTATTGATCGGTTTATGGCGGGTAGTCCTGATTCCGTAGAATAAGACATGTCCAGCTACCATTTTCATAATTTAAGAAAAAGACTTTCTCAGACTAAATACTGAATTTTAAACAAAACAATTTTGTACCTCAGTGAAGAACCAGACCAAGTCCATTCAAGGATTGCAACTTTTTATTTCAAACCCGACTTTACAAAAGGTTAGGCCGAACGGTTGGCATTGCTATTTTATGCCTTCTGCTAGCAAGTTTCAAAGCAGAAAAGTTAACTCGCAGAAGACATTAATTTGAGTTGGAAGACATTTATTTGGTTGCTTGTATATGCTATACGACTAAGATTAGCTTTTAAACCCGCATTTGCACAGAAAAAAATTAATGAGCGGACTTGTTTAAAAAGATCTAGCACCTTTTCCTGAAAAGAATGAGAAACTTTTTCCAATCTTATTTATTTTGGAAACTTCAAGGAAACGCTCAGTTTTGTGATATTGACCTTTTTTTTCGATTACCATACACATATAACCTTTCGTTATCATGAAACTTTGCTTGTATTCTAAAATTTTGGTTTAATTTAATTGTAACTTACAAAATAAAAATTAAGTTAAAAAATACAGTAAAAAGAATAAAAACAATTTTTTGAATAATTTTCACATGGCACTACATCAAAGAAATTCGAAAGCTTCAACGAAACCGCAAAAACTAAGCACATGCTTTTTTTTTTGCTTCCTTGACCTTATTTAAATATTGTCAGCAGAGCAGAAAATTATGAAATGTTTTCACTTAATTTTAAATGACTTAAAATATAATTTCTCGCCTATAAAGGCCAGCAATGCCACTATCATCCCTCCAGCAAGAAATATAAATATGCCTTTACATTTTTCCATGTTCAACTTCATCAGAACATCCGGATTTGGAGGAACGTCATATATGTAAAAACTTTTCCAATAATTTATGATACCTCCTCGTACCAACCTGTCGATTACTTTATTTAACTGATTTGTGAACGGAGAATACTTTTTCATCATGACTACCGGATAGTACACGTAAACGCAATCTTTTAACGTGTTAACGGCACCTCTGCTTTCTTCGTTTAACAAAGAATAATAAAGAAAGGATGATTTATGGCGGCCGTAAGCAATATTCTTCTTATAAGTCATCTCTTCTATGGCGCTTTCCAGACTCTGATTCGTAATTTTAAATCTTTTGACTAATTTCCCTATTATGGTCTCATTCCTGTTATCGTAAAAGGTATAATAAACATTTTTCGCTCCTGTAAGTTCTAATTTAGATTCCAAAAGTTGATCGAATGTTTCTATGTCTTTGTCTGCCGTCGGAACGATTAACTTACTGCTGAGAGCTGATTGGTAAGCAGCCGTAAAGATAATATTAAACAAAACAAGGAATATAAAAAGTATTCTGAGGACTTCAAATTTCGGGCTTTTAACCGGAACGCCAATGATTGTGGATACAACGAAAAACATCATATCCGCTTTTTTACGGAACCGCCGATCAACGACGCTCAACTTATTCACCCCCAAAAATGCAAGCATTATGATCACAAACGACATACTCGTACATAGCCATACGGTATCCGTGAACTCGTATATCAAGAATGAAATCCAAACTTTTTGTTTAGCCCTCTGACCTCGAGGAACTCCAAATGAAATACACTCCATCGGGGTAAACTGAATCGAAAAATCTAAATTTTCATATCTTTGAATTATAGGTCCTAAGAACCCTATTGCAAATTCGCTGTGTCCTGTATATACTTCGCCGATAGCACCTGCCGGTTTCGGTTTAATAAATCCCCAAGCTCCGTTGTCTCGAGGAAGATAATACGAGGCATTAAAGTTCATAAATTTGGAGAATTCAGTAATAAGCTTTCCTTCGACGCCACTTGCATGCTTTGTGCCGTTGCAATTGCATTCATCTTTAAAGATCACATGAGGTGTTGCATCCGGATCCGTCATTGTTACATTAATCGGACAGTCGTTCATATTCTTTAATCTTTCTTTATTATTGATTTGATAGATATTTCCGGTTTCAAACTTGCCATTTATACATCTGTCGATTACTATTGGAGTTCCTACGCTGCAACTGTTTGGTTCATAAGGTAAGAAGCTGTAAAATGTAAAGACGGCACGAGGATTTTCAACGAAAGTAAAAACATTTACTATTTTACTATTCCAAAATTCCCTGAAAATATTATCAACAACATCCTTTGAGTTGGAAAGGACCAGAAAATATGTATCACCAAACCATAATGTAGAATTTATTACACGAGCTAAATCAACTGCACTATCCAAGATAAGAACCAAATCCGTGAGCATTCTTTTATCGATTGTACCACTTGCAGGTCGGTGCTCGACGGTGTTAATCAATTTCGTTGTGTTTAAATCTCGAAGGATTTCACCAGCAATCTCATCAGCTTGAGTAGTAAAGTGAACAGAAATCTTTTGAGTACACATCAAATACTTCCCGAAAATTTCAGATAAACAAGTGCTAACTGACGACTTTGCCGATCGATTTGTTATCGGTAACAGTATTGCAAGTTTAATAAATGTGATGACAAAGACTACAGGTTTAAAAATCATAATTCATTGATCACTTTTACTTGATTCCTTTATCTTGAGAACTAGTTTTTATTATTAACATTGATGGCCTCTGAAATGTTTAGCCGATAATAGTTAATAAAATAATTAAACCAAAAACCGTAAGAATTTACCTGGTTGGATTAATTACCTACGTATAACCTTAAATTTAATTTTTGAAATTCGTATTACGTTATCGAATCCCTGTCCAGTTAAAAAGTGAAATTTTTTCCCTCTTTCCGAATAACGAAGATTTTCATTACCTTAGCCCGTAATTATATACTAATTTTATTTATCTTGGAAAGAAAAACTGCATTTAAACGGACGATTCTCGGATATTAACTCAAATTACCTGGAATTGCACGAATCATTTTTCGAAAAAAATTATTTGATCATGAAATTTTGTTTGAATTTGCAATCTGAAGCATTTCTCTTCAAATTAAAATTTAAAAAAAAAAAAGAAAAAAAAATTTGAGACTAATGAAGTGGGCGTCCTTTCAGACTAAAATTCCCATGCACTTTATACAAAAAAATTCAAATGATTAAAGACACTAGTTAGAGATACTCCGTTGGATTTTCCCAAAAATTATAAAAAGGAGGGACTCAAGTATTTTTCTTTAAGTCATCAGTTTTTTCACACATCTAGTTTCAGAGCAATAAGGACAATTTTTTTTAAGTTAAAGGGACTTCTCGGTCACGAAAATTTCCGTCGGAAAAAATTTCAAGCTTATCAATTTTCAGAACACTGATAAGGGCATTTATCGCTCCTGAATTCAGCGGTGAAGTCAATTTCTCTACGCAGCTAGTTATCGAGCAATGAGAACCATTTTTTAAGAAATAAAATTCAAAAAAGGCCCCCACGATTAATTGTATGGAAAAATTGGCTTCACCAATGAACTCAACGGCCGCGGCCCAAAATACCTTTTAAATTGAACGAGCTGTTTATTCAAATTGGATTTATTTCAAATAATTAAAAAATACAATTCTTTTATGGAAAAAAAGTTAAATTAGGAGCCATAAAAGTATTAAACAGTAAGCACGATATAAGAAATCTTCAACCCTTTCCCCCTCCATCAATTAGCAAAATATGCATCCTCTTGAGAGGGGTTTAAGAGGTTTAACATTAAAATAGATTCTAACGACCTTTTTTCACAAACTCCAAGCTAAGTAATACATGAATAAGTTCTATTCGAATGTATACTCGCTCATTGTTGGTTTCAAATAATTGTGTTCTTAGATAATAATTTCACAGAAACTTTACGACTAAAAAGAAATTAGGCCAAATTATTTAAAATGATTACTCAATCCAGTCAATCAACATTATACGTCTACTACTATTTCAATACACCATTATACTTCTGCAATTTGTCTCTTATTGATTTTAAAATGGACTATTTCCATTAAAACCACTAAAAACGATACCACACAACCCCCACAAAAAATAATTAAAATAACATAAAATTTACCGATCGTTAATTTCGTCGGCTTTCTCCTTCCTGTGTTTTTTCGCTTTACAAAAACATCGTTTTCCCATTTTACAAAAAATCCTCCGCTATTCAAGCCAGAGATAACTTTCCCCATTTCCTTTATCAAAAACGAACCTTTGGGTAACAGAATGTTCGGATAATTTTCAAATAATCTCTCTTTCAAAAAATGTATCTCACTCGTAATGTTTTTCTTGGTGGAGGTATAGTACTTTAAGATGGGATAATGATGCATGAATGCATCTTTTCTATTTCTAGCGATTATGTCCAACATTTCCGCAATTCCTCTTGGCTGAGGATGAGCTTTTTTAAAAACATTTCTGATGATCCTACTTGATTCATCATCGCCCGACACGTTTAACAGAATGAGTCCTCCTCTTGGACCCGACAACGTCAAATCTGATTCGGCAAGTTCTTTAATGGTATCGATGTTCGGAATATGCGGAGGTGCTGTTAGTCTACCACTTAGAAACGACTGATAAGCAGATGTGATAACAAAACCAAACCACACCCATGACAAGATGTAAGAGCGAACGGACCAAAGACTTGTATTTTTCTGTGATTGACCCATCAAGAGTCCAAAGGTTTTGATGACTGTCATACCACTCTCTTCACCTATTAAATTCCTGATTAAATAATGGAAACGACTAAAAAAAAATACGGAAATGAAAAACGATAAAAATATGAAAAGCCAAACAGTTTGTGTAAATTCAGAAGAAAAAATTGTAACCCATTCCGGTAATTCATTAGCTGCCCCTTCGCAAGTCACGAAAACAGATCCATCCTGAATGTTGTGGGTGGCAGGTATGTCTAAATAGTCTAAGCGATGAGGAAAAGAGTACAAACCCCCAAATCCGATATCGCTTGTGCCTGTGTACACGTCACCAACTAAACCGGAAGGGGGATCAAATCCGCCCCATTCCTGTTCGTGTCGATTGATATAATTCGGTGTGAAATTCCACTTTTCAGCTAAAATCTCAATTATATTTCCCTCCAGTCCAGCTATTTTGTTGACGTTTATTACTTCCCTATCCCTAATCACGAAAGGCGGAAAATCCATAAAGGAAATGTTCAAAGAACATTTCATTAGATCGACATGAACTTTTCTATCCTCCCACGAATTCTCAAATCTGTGGTTATCAACAGTCCAACAGCTCACTAGTTTCGGTTGGAACAACCCATTGCAATTTTGATTAAAAAACGGAAAGTACGTATAAATCTCGATTGATTTGTCTTTTTCCACTAAAATCAACACGGATAATATTTTTAGGTTCCAAAAACACTGAGCGACAATCGATAGATTTTCTTCGTTTGCCACAACCACAAATTTGGTTTGTGAAGTTCTGCTCGTAATTTCCCATATTCTATCAATTGATCCGTTGCTGATAAAAATAATGACCGAGTGAACTTTGAAACCGATTTTCTTGCGACTAGAAGAATCGATCAGCACCACAGGTTTTCCAATCCTTTTAAAGAAATGGTGATATTTTTCGTGATTGATAATCAGCACAGACTTCGAATTTTCGAAATAATCATCAATTAATTTGAGCAAACATTCTTCCATATTTGACAAAGTTGTCAGATTGATAAAATTCGAAAAATTTAGCAAAGCGCCGCACATGCTAAGAGGTAAGAAGGATACCAGTAACAAAACTGTCACACATTTATGCCTCATATTAATTTGAGCTTTTAATTGTTACACATACCAAGCCCTAAAAAAAGAATGAACATTGTTTACGATTACCTTCATCGTATTTTTCTAAAACGCAATCAAAACGAAATTCAATGGGTCTTTTTCGTGATTTATTTTTTTGACTTATCTGTCAATTTTAATTCAATCATTAACCTTGCATATCAGATAAGCTCATTTGTAAACCCCAAAGGAAATCAAAAATAGAATTCATATACAGCATTTTTATAATTTGCAAAACTCAATCATACCGAAGCCCTGGCATATAGTCTCAAAAAAAAAAAAAAAATTCGTTATGCTTGAAATTACTAGAGGAAATTCTCCACATTTTTCTTCGCAAATTTGAAAATAAACATTTACCGTGTGTTTTTTTGATGTTATCATGTTTCTCATAGGATTTGAGAAGGATTTTTTTTTATCGATGGTTAATGTAGGTTTGAAAAATTTTGCCTACATAATTAAACATATTGATTTGTCGTTTGCGGATTGGCATAAGTAGTAATTTAAAGCTATAGGATTTTTATCGTTTATAAGATAAAAAAAAATTGGAATATTCCAATTTGTCAATCAGAATCAGTCATCAGTGTACGCGGAACCGATTCTCCACGTTTGTTACGATTTTTACAGCTAATCGTAGTGTCAAAGTAAAAAACGAAATGGCATTTCCGAATCTCATAGAACAAAGGGGCAAAAAAAAAAAAAAAGGTTGCTGCAATTTGTTTCCAAGGGGGAAAAGCAACTTCGAAAATGTAAAAAAGTAAAATATTAAAAACTTACCATCAAAACTGCATATTTGGGGAAGGAAAACTCTGAGACTTTATTTTTCCGACGGCAGGTATGAAGTAGGAATTCGTACAAAGCAGCTTTTTGAGTTTTACTAGCTTTTGTCTGCGACACGTATGCTGTGCCATTATTCGCTTTTGTCCTGAAAAAATAAAAGAATTGCAGGTAACACTTTTTAATTAATTAAATCAATGACTGATTGTTCCTTTTAAGTTGCTTAAAGCATATGTTGAGGGGCGTCTTTTTAAATTTTTTAACGATGTTTCACGTTTTGACAATTCAAAATAGTAGCAAGAAGATTGATTGGAATCGTCATTAGCTTCCAAATTCTATATAAACTACATTTCATTTCAATGAAATCGTTTTAAAAAAATTAACATGAATGTTGATTGACTTTATACAGGTGCCATCGTTCTGTTGAAACTTTCCTCCATACAGAATGCTTAAAACTGCCCCACGGATAATAAGTTTTATTAATTCATTTTAATTTTCAACGAATTACAGCTGAAACAAGGTTGTGTAAAACATCTCTTAAGAAAATGCATTTTGCATTGAACAGATGACTGATATGAACTTAAGAGGAGGCTTCACGGAACACCGAGAGGGACGGCTTTTTTGTCTAATACTCGATTTACAGTGAAAAAATCCAAATTTTAGGTATCTAACGAACTTCTCTGGTAAATCCTGGAATTTTTGGGACAGGTTTCAACTTGTCTGAAATGTATGAGCGGCGGAAAAATAATTTCAAAAAAAACTGCGGTTGAAAAACTTTGATTTTGTTTTCCAGGTTCGTGTTTGCTTGGAACATGTTGAGACTTGAACCAAAAATACAAGAAAAAATCAAAGGAGTTCGTTAGATACCTAAAATTTTAATTTTTCCCCCGTAAATCGAGTGCTGGACACAACAGCCATTTCTTCCGGTATTCCGTGAAGCGTTATCTTAAAAACAAGTTTTTATGTAACAATAGCTATTTGAAATTCGAAAAACGTGTATACGTCAATGTTTTACATATAAACTACATTCAATCGAACAACCGAGCAATTGGTCCACTTAAGGGTTAACACATTACAATTAATCAGAATCAACTCCTAAATTACATCATTTTTGAAAACAAATGAGATGTTAAAACAAACAAATTGAAATTTACAAAGTCACTTCACATGGTAAAAAAATGACCTATTTCGAAATATAATCGATAAAAAAAAATAGTGTCTCCACAAATCCCCAGGGAATTTTCATAATTTTTTCTTCCAAACTAGTCATTATAGAAAAAAATAGGTCTATTGAAAAATGGTTGAATTCTCTTAAATTTCTTTAATCACATTCTTAAATCACTTTGACAAATCAACCCTAAAATGACTAAAGCTTGTTTTTTGTATTCCAGACGGATTTAGAAAGCCTAGACTCAAACACGATGAATTAATTTGGATGGTAAATTATGAAACTTTTCGCATCCACCATCTTCGTACTGGTCACTACCATCAAAGAATCTGCTCAAAGCCTATCAATAACGGAAAACCCGCCATCGTTTCCAGCATCGGATTGTATCTTATATATTTTAAAAAAATATTTCCGAAATATTTCAAAATTGTCGGTTAGACTGGCACCAGAGCATGGAAGTTTCGTTTCAAAACTCTTAAAGAAAATTGATCTTCCGGTTGTTATTAACGCGGATGAAATCCCAAAAACACGAGGGATCGATAAAAGAATGCCAAACCAAGTGTGCATTCTTATGGACGAAACCGTTAACATAACTTCGATGTTAAACAGAACATTATGGACAGCTCAAACTCAATTTATACTTATAACTTCCAATTATTCGGCCATTAATGAAACTTCAATTTTTCAGAAATTTTGGTTTCATAACGTAAACAACGTAATCATACTAACCCTAAATAATGCAGATGTGTACATTCACAGTTTCGTGCCATACAACAAATTCGATTGCAATGTACATCAGCCGGTTTTACTAGCTGTATGGTCATCTGGGGTGCTTATAAACTCGACTGATATTTTTTTAAGGCCTATCAAAAATTTAAACGGCTGCCCAATAAACGTTTCCGTGGTTCATTTACCGCCGACTATTATGTTTAAAGACAAAGCAAGCAGAAACGGGACGGACCACATCAACGGAATAGAGGCCACGTTATTCATGGAAATTTCTAAAAAACTTAATTTCAAGCCTAGAATTGCAATACCCCGAGACGGAAAAGCTTGGGGATGGATAGAACCGTCACCTACCGGAATTGTCGGGGAAGTATTCCAAAGGAAAAGTCAAATAGGTTTTGGGCTGTTGGCTTCGACATTAGAAAGATATGAATATTTAGATACGTCTGTGCCAATGAGTTGCAATAAGGAGTGCATAACTTGGGCAGTGCCTTTAGAAGCAGGAAAAACATCCGCAACTTGGATCGCCATACTCACTACTGAATTTCCGATTAATGTGTGGTGTTTAATGTTTGTTGCAGGGACGTCTACAGTACTGACATTTCGTATATTATCTAAATTTTCAAGAACAAATCAAAATTTATTTCAAGATAATGCCGAGGCAACTTTTTACGTCTTTAGATCGTTTCTCGGGGTAGCGTACAAAATGCCTAAAGATGATGTGATGAGAATATTACTCGTTTCGTGGTTGTGGTATTCCTTTATTGTGATAATAATTTATCAATCGTCTATGGGAAGCAAGCTGGCGGTTCCCCTTAGAAAACCGGATATAAACACGTTCAGAGATCTTTTAAACTCTGATTTACATTTCACTGGATTTTACAATACTTTTAGATTACTTTTAAATGCGGATCAGGAAGGAGAAATAAAAGAAATAGCAAATCGTCTCGAGGTAACAGATTACGACCTAGGCGAAGCCATCGAAAAAATTATTTCTGACAGAAATATAGCTTATATGAGAGAAGCAACAACATTCATGTACAATGCCATGATCAATCCCAGAGCTAAAGGATTAGTGCATATTATGAAGCAATGCGTGTACAATTATTATCCAACAATGGTTTTCCAGAAAAAGTTTGCGCTCACTTCTGAAATCGATCGGATAATCAGAAGATTATTTGAAACTGGTCTTATATGCAAATGGAGGAGTAAATATCTCTATGACGTTCCTCAGTCACCTCCAAAACTCATAAAATTATCTATTAAGCATATGAAAGGATCGTTTTTAGTGTTAGGCATTGGTATAGGGATGGGGTTGGTAGTGTTCTGTGCCGAGCATATTCAATATCGCTTGGCTCTAAGACATATCGCCATTCGAAATAACTACGACACGATGAAGTCATGATAAAAGAAATCTTAATCGTTAAATTCGAGCGTTTTTCCTATTAAAATCGATATTAATATTATTTTCAGATTCCAAGTATATCGCGTGACGAAGATACTGTATTTTTTCCTGGTTTATCACAACAACGAAAAGTGTGAGAAGTCTTATTCATTGTCGATATGAAAAAAAAATTAATTAATGTAGGTTAATCATGAATTTATCAAAATACTATTATATGATTCATTTTACAAGTATCAAGTACCTACAATGAATTAATAAAACTAAAATAGCTTATTTCATTGCACAAAAATCGGTTAAGGAAAAAGACTTTGGTTTTATTTATGGCTATTTTCTATGTAAAATATATATAAAGTATATATAAATTATTAAAAATAATACAATTCGAATAAAAATTACTACAAGTATTATACCTATATCACTTATATTTAAATTGCATAGAATTTTATATATAAAGTATACGTAAATTATAAATAATTTATACATAGATTATATATGAATTATAAATATATTACTTATAAAATAGTCATCAAAAAACCCAAGTCCTTTACCTTAACCCAAAAAGGTTGCTTTTTTTTCTTTCTTTTTTTTAAAATTAAACTGTTGTAGTCCGTGAGGTTTAGCTTTTTTGCACCCCTAAACACACCGACGTCCAATGTTGGAATTATTTGAGGATGGTTGTAGCATCACATGTTAAAATACATTCGCATGACCATCAGGAATTCCACAATGAACTTCCTTAACTACCAATTATACATTTCCATAAATATACAACATGCCTTTCGATTTTCCTATTTCAGCCTCCTAAACCCCCCATTGGGAATAATTAGTTTGAAAATATTAATCATAAAAATGCCTCTAAAAGTTCACTCATTCGATAAACATTAAGCAGCCACATCGCATTAGTAATTTTTCTTTTTTAAACCACGAATAATGAGGAAACTACATTTCGTTATTTGCATCACAGTATTTACGGAAGCAACGTTACTTAATGTCAAAATTGAAGAATCGAACTCGACAATGATGATCAAGTGCATAATGGAAATTGTCCACTCAAGCGATTTAACTCTGAAAAGGACTTCAATCTATTTGCCTAGGAACGATACCGCTTTAGCAACAGGAATTTTAAAGGAACTACAAAAACCGGTCGTGATAAATTTACTGGACAATAATGAAATTTCGGATTTGGTTGTTATTTTAGACAAGAACTTTAATACTTCTAATATTCTGAACTCAATACCATGGGATCCACATACTTATTTTATAATCATTAACAATAATGCGGAGCAATGCAAAGAAATTATTGTTAAATTTTGGAAGAACTATGGAGCAAATACATTTGGCCTGGTCGGGAAAGGAGAGGAAATTTCGGTTTATACTTTCCTTCCGTTTTTGGGGTGTGGCAAAGGAGAAATGTCACTATACAACACCTGGAAAAACGGAAAATTTCTACACAATTTCAAACGAAAGAAAAAGATAACAGCCGCAGACATGAAAGGCTGTCCTGTGCATATTAGTTCGTTTAATGATGTTAAGCCTGCTGTAATATTTGAGTGTGATAAAAGTGATACAATATCAGGAATTGAAGGTAAAGTAATGACCGAAATAGCTGAAAAACTTTTTCTGAATGCAACGTACATGCTTGCGTCAGACGGAAAAGGTTGGGGATACATAAACCCAACACCTAGTGGTATAGTTGGTGAAGTTTTCTTGGGTCAAAGTGAAATAGGCTTGGGGCTTTTGGCCCCCACTCTAGAGCGATCCATGTATTTGGATACGTCGACGCATTACGACGATCTAGAATGCGTAACATTTGGTGTACCCAAAGGTGCAGGGAGGTTAACTCCCTCATGGCTAAGAATATTAACTTTCGCATTTTCTCCTTTCGTCTGGACATTGATCGCCATTCTGTTTATTTTTATGGTGATAATCCTTTGGTTTCTAAAAAAACCAAAAAGGAAATCAAACTTGACTTCACAACAATTGGTTTCCTACGTCTGCATGGCGTTTCTTGCAATTCCAATCAAAATCCCTATACACCAGGGATCGTTCTTTATGATCATGTTTTTATCCTACGTCTGGTGCAGCTATATTTTAGTGGTCGCATATCAAAGTTCCTTAGGGAGCCAAATGACTATACCTTCGCCAGATCCCGATATTGAAACATTAGAGGAACTTGCAAATTCCGGTTTTAAAATAACCGGGTATGACAACTTTAAAGTCGCTTTAGAATATAAAGGAATGACCAAAAGTGCCGAAAAATTAATGAAAAAATTTAAGGTTACGAATACCGATATCGAAAAAGCAGTGGAGTTGGTGGCCGAAGGGAAAGAAGCTCATATGAGACAAAAGACTGTTTTCTTATATTACATGCGAAAAAATTGGAGGATGAGAGGTCGAGTTCATCTTATAGACGATTGTACTTTCTATTATTATCCGATTTTCGTACTCAGAAAAAATTCGCCTTTTACTAAAGATCTCAACAGAGTAATATCTCATTTATTTGAATCGGGGATAACAAGACATTGGAGAAGAGAATACATACCGAAGTGGAAACGAAGGAATAAACCGTATGTAAGATTATCCGTTGACCATATCTTAGGGGCCATTGCATTCATTACTGTAGGTTGGTCGATGTCAGTGATGGCGTTTATGTTTGAAATTTTCTATAACATCTTCAATTCTAAAACAAAGAAAGTGAATGTTAACAAGTATTATTTTTTAACTGGCACCGGTTAATCCAGCCGGTAAAATAATGTGAACTACAACGATAAAGTAAATATACGTGACACATAATTCAGTAAATAATGTAACAAAAAAATTATTAACACATCCAATCGTTCATCCAAATAAAAAAAAGAAATACTGAAACATTAATAGTTTAATAATTACCTGAAATAGATTCGCTGCCATGACACTGCAGATAATTCGATCGATTTTGATGGGACTTTGCTATCTGCAGTCAACAGATATCCCTATTTACGAACGTTTAGAACAAACGCTCGTCACATTTTTTTTCGAAATTGAAAATTCTGAAACAAAAGAAAAAGAAAAAGTTAATTGCAATTGTAACCTCTGAAACTTTGACTCAGTAGTTTTCCAACAATTTTATATTGATTGCTAATTTGAGATAATTTTGATAAATGACGCCCCCTAAATTCAACTTAATAACACTTCGGCAATAAAAGGTCGGTAAACTAATTCGCATGTCTGCATGAAACAAAGGACTCTTAATTAAATTTCGATTGTCGTTACGGAAATTTGTTCCACGAAAATGGTATTTTTTGACCCGAAAACCAAACCTTAATGGGTAACGAACGAAAAATTTAATGGGTAATGCTTCTTAAGTCCGCGGCCCCGAAGCCTGAAATTAATTTAATTAAGGATTTATCAAATTGTAATTGGATCATGTAAAATGATTCTTATATATATATATTTTTTTTTTGGGGGGGGGGGGGGGGGCACTTAGCTTTCAAGGCTATTCGGCCTCATATCGATTTCGACCTTTTTGGCCATTTTGTCCCTTATTAAAAACTTCGACATTAATAGTGGGAAGGTGTAGAGGGCCTTCCCACTGGCCAGACAATATTATATTATAATATTTCCTTCAATCCTTAATAGAGAATAGAATATCCCTATGTCTTTAAGTAGTTCTATAAGTCTTCCGAGCAGCGGTGATTTTGGATGGGATCTTTAAAATTATTTTGATTAAAGGCCCAATTACATTGGGATAGTTTTCCCGCTTTTACTCGCTACTCGCTAACAATCCAGTGAGGAGCTTCCTTTACTGTCCCGTGTAATTTGGAAAGCGAATAAACTATCTCGACTAACGCTAGTAAAAGCTAACTAGTTGAAGATTTTTCCAGAGCGAGTTTGATTTTAAAAGCAGTTTTTACTATCTTGTGTAATTAAAAAAGAGAATAAACTAGCTTGCTAGTTAGCGAGTACAAGCCAACTAGTAGATTTTACAAACCGAGCGAGTTTTATTTAAAATCGGCTAGTAACTATCCGTGTGGAATAATACACATGCTTTTTTGAGATAGTAATTGCTGATTTATTTTTATGCGACTGTAATAGAAATTTAAAAAAAAAGCAATTTAACGACCAAGTGAAACTGGTTTTTTTTAAAATTAATTTGCAAAGGTTAGGATTTTGTAAAAATTTTATAAAACTAAAGATGTTTTAAAGAAACTCCATAATGCTGGCAGTGTACTCAAAGGAATTTTTCACGCCAAGAAATTTTCTTAAATAATATCTTAAAGCTGTAAATTTTCTACAAAACTTTCCCAGGGATTAAAACTGACTTTAAAAGAATCTCCTGGGCTAGAAATTCTTAATGGCAAAAATTCCAATACTGCCCTAAAAAATTTCAAGAGCCTGCAAATTTTTCCAAAAAAATTACAAAAGCCTGAAAATATTTTGAAAAAAGGATGAGGGTCAATTAGGCCGGTTTTTGGGCTAATTTTTT
Organism: Liposcelis bostrychophila; assembly: GCA_037577465.1. Lineage (NCBI taxonomy): Eukaryota > Metazoa > Arthropoda > Insecta > Psocodea > Liposcelididae > Liposcelis > Liposcelis bostrychophila. The sequence goes on from CM075212.1 coordinate 13,444,608, forward strand.
TTTCTCAGAATTTCATCCTTAGGTAATACCCCCCCAAAGGGATTTTGGGTCTCGGTCAACGATTTGCTAAATACACAGTAAAAAATATTATGTAATTATGTTAAAATCGGTCTACACAAATTTTTTCTGTTGTTTTTTCCAAAAGGTAAACATAAACAAAAAACAACATAAAAATTATGTAGACCGATTTTAACATAATTATGTTAATTTTTACATAAAATTTTTTACTGTGTAAGGTGTCAAGTACGTCGATCTTTATTTTTGACATTTGATAGAAATATACGTGGAAAAGAGAAATGATGTTATGGCGGGGAGATATCTTTACCCAAGACCTTTTTTAGGTATTTCTTTAGATTGTAAAATACCATCCGGTGCTGTTTAGAATTTAATCGGGATCGAATCCTAATCAAAATCAGTAAACTGAAAATCAAAATGGAATCGGAATCGGAATCATCAAGTAATTTTCGTTATTTGGAATCGGAATCAACATCTTCGATGGTAATGTATATGAGAATCGGAACCGGCATCTAAAAAAAAAAATCTCAATAGGAATCGGAATCGGCATCTTCGATGGCAAAATAAATCGGAAATGGGGAATCGAAATCGGAAACAGGGTCTAAAAAAATAATTGCAATGAGAACCTGAATAAGTACCTTCCATGATAAAATAATATTATACTATTTTATTCCGTATTAATAAAAATAATATTTAATAAAACACCTGTTAGAATCGGAATCGGAATTATTCGATTTTTTGGCCATGGGAATCGGAATCGGAATCAGCACCGCTTTAATAAAAAACCTAGTAGAATCGGAATCGGAATCTCTTGATTTTTTTTGGCCATGGGAATCGGAATCGGAATCAGCACCGCGTTTCAAAATGATAGAGAATCTAGGGAAACGGCATCGGAAACGGAAACGGCACCGCAGCCCTGTAAAATACTTGAAGAATGAAATAAACGTCCAGTCCTCCTATAAGGCTTTTTTTATTAAAAAAAATTTTTTAAATTCAAGCATACAGCTGTTTTTTAATAAAAAAAGAGGCTTATAGGAGGACTCGACGTCTATTTTGTTCATGATCAAGCCTTCAGCGCTCCAAACTTAAAGATTTTAAGGTAAAATACTTGCCTGAATGCCATAAACGAGGCTATTTTTCACTTTAAATACTACTTAAACATCCTTGTAGCAAGGGGTCTATAAATTTCCTACAATATAGTGGAGCTTTCCCAAAGATATACCTCATGCAATTTTTTCCGTACTGAAATCCAGTAAAATCCATCAGAGAAACCGTTAAGACGGGATTTACTGGCTGATTTTCGGGCCCCCGAACCGTAAAGCGGCTATTTTTTATTCATGATTTATCATCCTGATTCTGTATATAAAAATTTCCCAAAGTCAAAATTTACTTTTGAAAATTTCCCAGGGCTGCATATTTTTTTAGAAAAATGGCCCAAGGTCTGAAAAATTACTTTCGAAAATTCCCCAAAGTGAATATTTTTTTTTTTTTTTATTTCCCCAGAGCAAAAAAATTCTGCATCGTTAAAGAATTATCCAAATAATTAAAAACGTTATTTAATTGTTTCTTTACATACCGATAAGTAAACTTATCGTGTCTAAACCAGAAAAATTCTTACAAATCAGGCACTGAGGTGGCTTGCTGGCCTCGAATGACTCGGCGCAGCAACCCCAGTCTCGGCCTGCAGAAGGGCCTCCATACCTGTTAGATAAATATACTTTTCTAATTTATAGCGTTGTTTGCCTTTTAGAAATCCCCTTATAGGAAATCCAGTGCTTCATATACAGAGCGCTGATGAGGAATTTATTCTGTGTGGCGTATGTATTATGATTGTATTTACGGTATATGTCGGTGTATACTACCTCACATTTACTGTTCTTTCAGGTAACCATATGCTGAAAACGTAATCTTATAATTTAAAAAAAAATGTATTCAGAAGGTTTATCGGTCGGTTTAGAATCTTCATTCAGATAGTTTGAAAACTTCACTATCTTTTCAAATTACACGAAGATAGTAATTTGAAAGTGACTATCTCACTCGCAAACTAGCCCAAGAAGTTGAAGGGTCCTCAACTTCTTGCGAGTAAAATCTTGAGTTTTCTAGTAAAATCTCTTTCCAAATTACACAAAGATAGTTAAAAAGCTTAGCTAGAGAGTAATTTGATTTTTTTCTTTTTTAACTAGCCGGGATTTGTTTTAATTACACTAAGCTTGTATCTCAGATAGTAAGTACAAAATCAGATGAACTCTCTACGTGTAATTAACGCAGCAAGTAAACTATCTACTCGCTTGGATATCGCAGCGAGTTCGAGTTTATACTAGCAACTATCAAACATCAACTAGCGAAAGAATGTTTTAATTACATTAAGCTTGTGGCTCGGCTAGTTAGTACTAAATCAAGGAACTCGCTCTATGTAATTAACACAGCTAGTAAACTATCTACTCGCTTCGGATTTTGCAGCGAGTTCAACTACCCAGCTAGTAGCGAGTAAACTATCCCAATGTAATTGGGCCTTAAGTTTATTGACAGATTTTTTTTCGAATAAACCGTTAATTTCAAAAACGAGAGACATGTCTTCATAAGGTAAACAAAAGACTTGTCTCCTTTTTCAAATTAACGATTCAAAAGTTACATAAAAAATGTTGGTCTTCAATTATTTTATATTTCGCAGAACCAAAATGGTCGAATATAAAAAATTTAGGACCGTAGCTGTTTTGTAAAAGTTCCCATGATGAAAGTGTTAAATGAAAACAAGTTTCATAAATTCATGCTTTGGTCCTCTCGAGGTCCAAGTCTTCTTGTCTAATGTAAAGTACAAGATCGCAGGAACCGAAATCGTTTTACAAACACATGGATACATCTATTGATGAGGGTGCCACTCAATAATTTCAGGCGCCCGCGTGAAAATTTTTATATTAGATTAATTTTTTTTAAATTACTTTCTCATGTAATATATTCAATTCAATTCATATAAAATAGTATGCAAGTACTATTAAATTATATGATTTTTATATTGGCTAATATAATATGAATATGATTTTATATGAAATCAATATTTTATTTGGAGAGAATAAGGAAGAAATATTACTTTCTTATAAATGGCATATTACTTAATATTTTCCTTATATGATTTTTATATTAGAGCCCGTTCACGGTAATACGACAAGGGTTGGTACGGTGGTGTGAGCGATCGCGGATTTTTATTTACCGATCGGTAGGGCCTATGGACCTATTAATTACCCCAAGTCCGTTTGCTCCCATCACCCTCCCCAATGGAGTTATGAAGGGGGGTAGTTTTGGGGACTTTTTTTCAACGAAAAATGGTCTATTTGGTTTTTTTCGTCTCACACTCTCATTTTTCAACCGATTTGGATCGGTGAGGTCTTAAAATATTCAGAATAAAGTACTGAATCGAGTGTGACGCACATTTTTTGTCCTTGCCGCCATCTTGGAAAATGGCGGACAGAAACGTGTAAAAAACTACGGAATCTTCAACTGCCTCTACAACCCCTTCCCCACACGATATTTTGAATTTTTTTTTACTGAAAAAAATCCTTTTTTTATAAGCTTTCGATTGGTTATAGGCAGAATTTTGGGACGGATTTACTTTAGAGTCAAAATAATAGTTTTTAATCGTGCGACGCAAAATTTGGAATTCTTCATGGTTTTCTACTACTCCCTCTGTCCCAAAATACTTTGCAAGCTTTTGATTTTTGCCGGAACTGTTTGTACCACTTTAGCCACCCACCCAAGCACTATTTCACACCAACCCCCCATCCCCCCAGGGGTCCCCCCCTTTGGGAAATAAATTACCGAAAAAATGGAAAAAATTAAAAATTTCTATTATTTTCGCCCCGTTTCAGAAACGAAAGCGAAAAATTTGAAAGTGGTCGGAAATGAGAGAGTACATTACCCTAAACAAGATTCCCCCATGAGAAAATTTTTTTCATTTGTCGCAACCCCCCAAAAAAATTAAATATGTCGAGGGTCCGACCAAGGGGGCGAATTTTTAAATCTCGATTAGATGGTCGCGAAACGTTTGTTACGGGGGTTTTTTAGGTCGCTGATTTCGATTCTGAGGTCCGTTTTTAAAAATTCAAGATGGCGGATCCAATATGGCGGACGATTCCAAAAAGAAATTTTTTTAATTCAGTCGAATTCATGATTGGGGGTTATCGGTGAACGTCTGCCATATTGCATCCGTCATCTTAAATTTTTGAAAACAAACCTTAGAATCGAAATCAGCGTCCCTAATAACCCCCCGGACAAGTGTTTATGTGGGAAAAAAATCGAATTTTTGAAGAAAGGTCAGCCATATTGGATTCGCCATCTTGAATTTTAAAAAACGGACCTCAAAATCAAAATCAGCGTCCTCAATAACCCCCCGATTACGTGTTTTAGTGAAAAACAATCGATTTATAAAGAAAAGTTCCGCCATGTTGGATCCGCCATCTTGAATTTTTAAAAACGGACCTCAGAATCGAAATCAGCGACCTAAAAAACCCCCGTAACAAACGTTTCGCGACCATCTAATCGAGATTTAAAAATTCGCCCCCTTGGTCGGACCCTCGACATATTTAATTTTTTTGGGGGGTTGCGACAAATGAAAAAAATTTTCTCATGGGGGAATCTTGTTTAGGGTAATGTACTCTCTCATTTCCGACCACTTTCAAATTTTTCGCTTTCGTTTCTGAAACGGGGCGAAAATAATAGAAATTTTTAATTTTTTCCATTTTTTCGGTAATTTATTTCCCAAAGGGGGGGGACCCCTGGGGGGATGGGGGGTTGGTGTGAAATAGTGCTTGGGTGGGTGGCTAAAGTGGTACAAACAGTTCCGGCAAAAATCAAAAGCTTGCAAAGTATTTTGGGACAGAGGGAGTAGTAGAAAACCATGAAGAATTCCAAACTTTGCGTCGCACGATTAAAAACTATTATTTTGACTCTAAAGTAAATCCGTCCCAAAATTTTGCCTATAACCAATCGAAAGCTTATAAAAAAAGGATTTTTTTCAGTAAAAAAAAATTCAAAATATCGTGTGGGGAAGGGGTTGTAGAGGCAGTTGAAGATTCCGTAGTTTTTTACACGTTTCTGTCCGCCATTTTCCAAGATGGCGGCAAGGACAAAAAATGTGCGTCACACTCGATTCAGTACTTTATTCTGAATATTTTAAGACCTCACCGATCCAAATCGGTTGAAAAATGAGAGTGTGAGACGAAAAAAACCAAATAGACCATTTTTCGTTGAAAAAAAGTCCCCAAAACTACCCCCCTTCATAACTCCATTAGGGAGGGTGATGGGAGCAAACGGACTTGGGGTAATTAATAGGTCCATAGGCCCTACCGATCGGTAAATAAAAATCCGCGATCGCTCACAACACCGTACCAACCCTTGTCGTATTACCGTGAACGGGCTCATTAGGTAATATATAATTTAGATATGATTCTGTATAAACTTCGACAAGGAAAAAGAAGAAATATTAATTTCATATTTATATGAAATTAATATTTCTTTATAAAGTTTATATTACTAAATATTTTTCTGAAATACAATTCCATGTCTAATATGTAATATTAAACGAATGTTACTTCCATATTAATTACCATGATATGAATGTTCAAGTCTTTCTCATTTTTTTAAATATTAAATTAATATTAAATGAATATGACCATCATATTGACTAACATGAAAAACATTCACAAGGAATATGAATTTACTATAAATTTAACAGTGTTTTAAAATGTTTATAAAAGAAAGTAATATAGAATTAATATGAAAATATTATTGTTTTTATATTTCAAGATGAGTGATATTGGAGACCCTTCAAACACATGAAATAAATATTTAACTAATAAGAAATTGATATTATATTTACATTAATTGATATTACTTTCATATGTTTTCATGTCCGAAAAACGATGTTAAACTTATATGAATTCATATTAAATTCATATTCCTTCTTTTTATATGAAATTAATATTCAAATCTTCACGCGGGGCAGCAACAAATATTTGGCAAGAATTAATATAAAATTTTTTATTCAAAAAACTAATCACCAACAGTTATTTGAATGATTCCAATTTTGATTTTCAATTTTAATGAACTGTAATCAGAATCACAGCCCTGACATCCATAATGACGCATTTCATCGATATCGCAGCTAACAAATCTTCCAAAACAAGTTTCCCTTCAAATATTTACTTAGACGGAAAATACTCCGATTTTAGTTATACGTGGAATAATAAATGATACCGGACCACACGGGACCAATGGCATCAAATTACATTGATTTTTTAAAAAAATTTGAGATGCATGCAATATAGCAATAAAAAAAAAAGTGAGCACCGAATCATATTTCCTCATACTCCTCATAATGTTTAAGAAAGAGTGTGAATATATGACACGGGCATGGATCAAATGCATTTCTTAATTAAAATGACGATTCTCGTTACTACTTTTGCTAATACAAAAACCGAATTGTTATATAAAGAAGAAGAGTTTGATTCATCTTTGGTAAAATGTTTGGTTAAAATGATCGAGTTTAAGAAAAAAGACAACATTAAAAAAATGGCTGTGCAATATTCCGATAAATATATGAAAACTGCTAATGAAATTATTAAAAGAATATTTACTCCGAGAATTTTAAATGCGGACGAGGAGTATAAACCGGCGGGAATAGATGCAAGAATACCGTTGAACTTAGTACTTGTTCTAAACGAAACTATTATTCCTGCGGATATTTTACAAACAACTTTGTGGTACAGTGAAACCTTTTTTTTTATAGTGACGGAAGAGGCATCTAATCTCAAATTAATACTTCAAAAATTTTGGGAATATCTTATATACTAAAAGTTGTCCATCCCCCTGTTTATCTGTCTGTCTGTCTGTTTGTTTGTTTGTATGTCCGTCGACGGAAAAGTTGTAAAATCTACAACTCTTGAAAAAAAAATCGGAAAAATTTGAAATTTGCACCGAAAAATCGCATTTTTAATTCTCTAAATTTTTATTCCGTTCCCGATTTTTTTCCGCCCTTCCCGAATCCGGGATAATTAAAAAACCGGGAAAAAAAACGATTAATAAATAAAGTCGCAGCGGGGAAACGGTACTCGCTGGTAAAAAACTCGTGCGCGCGTCCCGTCTTTTCGCCTTTTTCCCGGGTCCCGGTTTTAAATTTCGACGATCCGTTTTAAAAAAAAATTCCTCAGGTCTTTCCGATCCTTTTAAAAAAATCCCGACCTTTTCCGACAATTTTTTACCTTCCAAATCAAACATTGAAAAACGAACACGGAAAAAAAAAAGGTGTCAAAATGGCGTTCCGTTTTCAGACGTTTTCGAGGTCTAAAAATCGTCCGAAAAAAAAAAACCAAAAACGAAAAACAATCTACGAAAAAAGAGGAATCGAACGAACCGCTCCCGAATTTTTCCGATTCCGGGAAAGCTTCGAAATCGCGATTCGAAAAAAGGGAAATTCCATGCAAAATCGTGCAAGATTTTACAAACTCGGGATAGGGAAATCAACGTAGGGTGATGAGGACGCATTTCATAGGTAACCTTCGATACGGCAGCGTAGTCTGGTCGGTAGAAGCGTCGCTTCGCTGCCCTCGGTAACCGTGTTCGGTTCCCGCATTGAATCATTTTTTTTTTCTTTTTTTTTTTCCAATATTTTAATCACAATTTGACTTTAATTATTTTGCAGCCGTTTATAAAAATGGACCTTTATTATTTAAAGATGTTTTAAAATTTAAAATTAAAAAAAAAAAAAAAAAATAGAAATGGGGGGTTTCTTTTTCTCTTCTTTTTTTTCGCACTATTTTATTCACCCTTTCATTAACTTTAATAATTTTCTTGCATTTTAAGTCGAATTTAATAATTTTCTTGAATTTTAAGTTGAGTTTAAAAATTATTTTGGATTCCAACTGACCGGGGCGAGGCCGAAGGCCGAGCTGCGTTTCTTGCTTCGGGTGGTGGTATAGCTTATCCCCCATCATAATCATTCTGGTGCGAGGCCGAAGGCCGAGCTGCGTTTCTTGCTTTGGGCGGTGGTTAAGCTAACGCCCCATCATAATCATTCTGGTGCGAGGCCGAAGGCCGAGCTGCGTTTCATACGGGCCTCTTGCTTACATTCCCTATCAAGATTCCTGGGCGAGGCCGAAGGCCGAGCTGCGTTTCTTGCTTCGGGCGGTGGTTCAGCTCATCCCCCATCATAATCATTCTGGTGCGAGGCCGAAGGCCGAGCTGCGTTTCTTGCTTTGGGCGGTGGTTAAGCTAACCCCCCATCATAATCATTCTGGTGCGAGGCCGAAGGCCGAGCTGCGTTTCATACGGGCCTCTTGCTTACATTCCCTATCAAGATTCCTGGGCGAGGCCGAAGGCCGAGCTGCGTTTCTTGCTTCGGGCGGTGGTTCAGCTTATCCCCCATCATAATCATTCTGGTGCGAGGCCGAAGGCCGAGCTGCGTTTCATACGGGCGTCTTGCTTACATTCCTTATCAAGATTCCTGGCGAGGCCGAAGGCCGAGCTGCGTTTCTTGCTTCGGGCGGTGGTTAAGCTAACCCCCCATCATAATCATTCTGGTGCGAGGCCGAATGCCGAGCTGCGTTTCATACGGGCCTCGTGCTTACATTCCTTATCAAGATTCCTGGGCGAGGCCGAAGGCCGAGCTGCTTTTCTTGCTTAGGGCGGTGGTTAAGCTAAGCCCCATCATAATCATTCTGGTGCGAGGCCGAAGGCCGAGCTGCGTTTCTTGCTTCGGGCGGTGGTTCAGCTTATCCCCCATCATAATCATTCTGGTGCGAGGCCGAAGGCCGAGCTGCGTTTCATACGGGCGTCTTGCTTACATTCCTTATTAAGATTCCTGGGCGAGGCCGAAGGCCGAGCTGCGTTTCTTGCTTCGGGTGGTGGTATAGCTTATCCCCCATCATAATCATTCTCGTGCGAGGCCGAAGGCCGAGCTGCGTTTCACACAGGCGTCTTGCTTACATTCCTTATCAAGATTCCTGGGCGAGGCCGAAGGCCGAGCTGCGTTTCTTGCTTCGGGTGGTGGTATAGCTTATCCCCCATCATAATCATTCTCGTGCGAGGCCGAAGGCCGAGCTGCGTTTCTTGCTTTGGGCGGTGGTTCAGCTTACCACCCATCATCATCATTCTCGTGCGAGGCCGAAGCCGAGCTGCGTTTCATACGGGCCTCTTGCTTACTCTCCCTATCAAGATTCATGGGCGAGGCCGAAGGCCGAGCTGCGTTTCTTGCTTTGTGCGGTGGTGTAGCTTACCACCCATCATCATCATTCTCGTGCGAGGCCGAAGGCCGAGCTGCGTTTCTTGCTTTGTTTGATAGTTCAGCTGTATTTCCCCATTCCGGCCGCCCGGCGGCCGGTCATTCTGGCGCGCGAAGCGCGCGGGGGAGGACCCAAAATCGCGAAGCGATTTTGGGGGGGGCGAAGCCCCCTCTAGCGAAAAAGGCGCGCGTAGCGCGCCGTTGCGCTATCTTATATACTAAAAGTTGTCCATCCCCCTGTTTATCTGTCTGTCTGTCTGTTTGTTTGTTTGTATGTCCGTCGACGGAAAAGTTGTAAAATCTACAACTCTTTAAAAAAAAATCGTAAAAATTTGAAATTTGCACCGAAAAATCGCATTTTTAATTCTCTACATTTTTATTCCGCTCCCGATTTTTTTTACCTCTTCCCGAATCCGGGATAATTAAAAAACCGGGAAAAAAGCGATTAAAAAAAAAAAGTCGCAGCGGGGAAACGGTACTCGCTGGTAAAAAACTCGTGCGCGCGTCCCGTATTTTCGCGTTTTTCCCGGGTCCCGGTTTTAAATTTCGACGATCCGTTTTAAAAAAAACATTCCTCAGGTCTTTCCGATCCTTTTAAAAAAATCCCGACCTTTTCCGACAATTTTTTACCTTCCAAATCAAACATTGAAAAACGAACACGGAAAAAAAAAAGGTGTCAAAATGGCGTTCCGTTTTCAGACGTTTTCGAGGTCTAAAAATCGTCCGAAAAAAAAAAACCGAAAACGAAAAACAATCTACGAAAAAAGAGGAATCGAACGAACCCGCTCCCGAATTTTTCTGATTCCGGGAAAGGTTCGAAATCGCGATTCGAAAAAAGGGAAATTCCATGCAAAATCGTGCAAGATTTTACAAACTCGGGATAGGGAAATCAACGTAGGGTGATGAGGACGCATTTCATAGGTAACCTTCGATACGACAGCGTAGTCTGGTCGGTAGAAGCGTCGCTTCGCTGCCCTCGGGAACCGTGTTCGGTTCCCGTATTGAAACATTTTTTTTTTCTTTTTTTTTTTTCCAATATTTTAATCACAATTTGACTTTAATTATTTTGCAGCCGTTTATAAAAATGGACCTTTATTATTTAAAAATGTTTTAAAATTTAAAATTAAAAAAAAAAAAAAATAGAAATGGGGGGGTTTCTTTTTCTCTTCTTTTTTTTTTTCGCACTATTTTATTAACCCTTTCATTAACTTTAATAATTTTCTTGCATTTTAAGCCGAATTTAATAATTTTCATGAATTTTAAGTTGAGTTTAAAAATTATTTTGGATTCCAACTGACCGGGGCGAGGCCGAAGGCCGAGCTGCGTTTCATACGGGCCTCTTGCCTACATTCCTTATCAAGATCCCTGGGCGAGGCCGAAGGCCGAGCTGCGTTTCTTGCATCGGGCGGTGGTTTAGCTTATCCCATATCATGATCATTCTCGTGCGAGGCCGAAGGCCGAGCTGCGTTTCATACGGGCCTCTTGCCTACATTCCTTATCAAGATCCCTGGGCGAGGCCGAAGGCCGAGCTGCGTTTCTTGCATCGGGCGGTGGTTAGCTTATCCCATATCATGATCATTCTCGTGCGAGGCCGAAGGCCGAGCTGCGTTTCATACGGGCCTCTTGCCTACATTCCTTATCAAGATCCCTGGGCGAGGCCGAAGGCCGAGCTGCGTTTCTTGCATCGGCGGTGGTTTAGCTTTTCCCCATCATGATCATTCTCGTGCGAGGCCGAAGGCCGAGCTGCGTTTCATACGGGCCTCTTGCCTACATTCCTTATCAAGATCCCTGGGCGAGGCCGAAGGCCGAGCTGCGTTTCTTGCATCGGGCGGTGGTTTAGCTTATCCCCCATCATGATCATTCTCGTGCGAGGCCGAAGGCCGAGCTGCGTTTCTTGCATCGGGCGGTGGTGTTTAGCTTATCCCCCATCATGATCATTCTCGTGCGAGGCCGAAGGCCGAGCTGCGTTTCATACGGGCCTCTTGCCTTCATTCCTTATCAAGATCCCTGGGCGAGGCCGAAGGCCGAGCTGCGTTTCTTGCATCGGGCGGTGGTTTAGCTTATGCCCCATCATGATCATTCTCGTGCGAGGCCGAAGGCCGAGCTGCGTTTCTTGCATCGGGCGGTGGTTTAGCTTTTCCCCATCATGATCATTCGTTTCTTGCATCGGGCGGTGGTTTAGCTTATCTCCCATCATGATCATTCTCGTGCGAGGCCGAAGGCCGAGCTGCGTTTCATACGGGCCTCTTGCCTACATTCCTTATCAAGATTCCTGGGCGAGGCCGAAGGCCGAGCTGCGTTTCTTGCATCGGGCGGTGGTTTAGCTTATTGCCCATCATGATCATTCTCGTGCGAGGCCGAAGGCCGAGCTGCGTTTCTTGCATCGGGCGGTGGTTTAGCTTATTCCCCATCATGATCATTCTCGTGCGAGCCGAAGGCCGAGCTGCGTTTCATACGGGCCTCTTGCCTACATTCCTTATCAAGATTCCTGGGCGAGGCCGAAGGCCGAGCTGCGTTTCTTGCTTTGTTTGATAGTGCAGCTGCACTTCCCCATTCCGGCCGCCCGGCGGCCGGTCATTCTGGCGCGCGAAGCGCGCGGGGGGGGACCCGAAATCGCGAAGCGATTTCGGGGGGGGCGCAGCCCCCCTCTAGCGAAAAAGGGGCGCGTAGCGCCCCGTTGCGCTAGTCTAATATACTAAAGTTTCATCGTCCCTCTGTTTGTTTGTTTGTTTGTTGTATGTCCGTCGACAGAAAACTTAAAAATCTGGCTAAAATCGAAAAAAAATCGTAAAAATTTGAAATTTGCACCGAAAAATCGCATTTTTTTTTCTCTTTTTTTTCCCCTTTTTCCATTCTTTTCCCCCTTCCCGAATCCGGGATTTTTAAAAAACCGGGAAAAAAAACGATTAAAAAATAAAGTCGCAGCGGGGAAACGGTACTCGCTGGTAAAAAACTCATCCGCGCGTCCCGTCTTTTCGCGTTTTTCCCGGGTCCCGGTTTTAAATTTTGACGATCCGTTTTAAAAAAAACATTCCTCAGGTCTTTCCGATCGTTTTAAAAAAATCCCGACCTTTTCCGACAATTTTTTACCTTCCAAATCAAACATTGAAAAATGAACACGGAAAAAAAAAAAGGTGTCAAAATGGCGTTCCGTTTTCAGACGTTTTCGAGGTCTAAAAATCGTCCGAAAAAAAAAAAACCAAAAACGAAAAATAATCTACGAAAAAAGAGGAATCGAACGAACCCGCTCCCGAATTTTTCCGATTCCGGGAAAGGTTCGAAATGGCGATTCGAAAAAAGGGAAATTCCATGCAAAATCGTGCAAGATTTTACAAACTCGGGATAGGGAAATCAACGTAGGGTGATGAGGACGCATTTCTTAGATAACCTTCGATACGGCAGCGTAGTCTGGTCGGTAGAAGCGTCGCTTCGCTACCCTTGGAAACCGTGTTCGGTTCCCGTATTGAATCATTTTTTTTTTCTTTTTTTTTTTTCCAATATTTTAATCACAATTTGACTTTAATTATTTTGCAGCCGTTTATAAAAATGGGCCTTTATTATTTAAAAATGTTTTAAAATTTAAAATTAAAAAAAAAAAAAATAGAGATGGGGGGGTTTCTTTTTCTCTTCTTTTTTTTTTTTCGCACTATTTTATTCACCCTTTCATTAACTTTAATAATTTTCTTGCATTTTAAGCCGAATTTAATAATTTTCATGAATTTTAGGTTGAGTTTAAAAATTATTTTGGATTCCAACTGACCGGGGCGAGGCCGAAGGCCGAGCTGCGTTTCATACGGGCCTCTTGCCTACATTCCTTATCAAGATCCCTGGGCGAGGCCGAAGGCCGAGCTGCGTTTCTTGCATCGGGCGGTGGTTTAGCTTTTCCCCAACATGATCATTCTCGTGCGAGGCCGAAGGCCGAGCTGCGTTTCATACGGGCCTCTTGCCTACATTCCTTATCAAGATCCCTGGGCGAGGCCGAAGGCCGAGCTGCGTTTCTTGCATCGGGCGGTGGTTTAGCTTATGCTCCATCATGATCATTCTCGTGCGAGGCCGAAGGCCGAGCTGCGTTTCATACGGGCCTCTTGCCTACATTCCTTATCAAGATCCCTGGGCGAGGCCGAAGGCCGAGCTGCGTTTCTTGCATCGGGCGGTGGTTTAGCTTATCCCCCATCATGATCATTCTCGTGCGAGGCCGAAGGCCGAGCTGCGTTTCATACGGGCCTCTTGCCTACATCCTTATCAAGATCCCTGGGCGAGGCCGAAGGCCGAGCTCCGTTTCTTGCATCGGGCGGTGGTTTAGCTTATTCCCCATCATGATCATTCTCGTGCGAGGCCGAAGGCCGAGCTGCGTTTCATACGGGCCTCTTGCCTACATTCCTTATCAAGATCCCTGGGCGAGGCCGAAGGCCGAGCTGCGTTTCTTGCATCGGGCGGTGGTTTAGCTTATTCCCCATCATGATCATTCTCGTGCGAGGCCGAAGGCCGAGCTGCGTTCTTGCTTTGGGCGGTGGTTAAGCTAAACCCCCATCATAATCATTCTGGTGCGAGGCCGAAGGCCGAGCTGCGTTTCATACGGGCCTCTTGCTTACATTCCCTATCAAGATTCCTGCTGCGTTTCTTACTTCGGGCGGTGGTTTAGCTTATCCCCCATCATAATCATTCTGGTGCGAGGCGAAGGCCGAGCTGCGTTTCATACGGCGTCTTGCTTACATTCTTATCAAGATTCCTGGGCGAGGCCGAAGGCCGAGCTGCGTTTCTTGCTTCGGGCGGTGGTTAAGCTAACCCCCCATCATAATCATTCTGGTGCGAGGCCGAATGCCGAGCTGCGTTTCATACGGGCCTCGTGCTTACATTCCTTATCAAGATTCCTGGGCGAGGCCGAAGGCCGAGCTGCTTTTCTTGCTTTGGGCGGTGGTTAAGCTAAGCCCCATCATAATCATTCTGGTGCGAGGCCGAAGGCCGAGCTGCGTTTCTTGCTTCGGGCGGTGGTTCAGCTTATCCCCCATCATAATCATTCTGGTGCGAGGCCGAAGGCCGAGCTGCGTTTCATACGGGCGTCTTGCTTACATTCTTATTAAGATTCCTGGGCGAGGCCGAAGGCCGAGCTGCGTTTCTTGCTTCGGGTGGTGGTATAGCTTATCCCCCATCATAATCATTCTCGTGCGAGGCCGAAGGCCGAGCTGCGTTTCACACAGGCGTCTTGCTTACATTCCTTATCAAGATTCCTGGGCGAGGCCGAAGGCCGAGCTGCGTTTCTTGCTTCGGGTGGTGGTATAGCTTATCCCCCATCATAATCATTCTCGTGCGAGGCCGAAGGCCGAGCTGCGTTTCTTGCTTTGGGCGGTGGTTCAGCTTACCACCCATCATCATCATTCTCGTGCGAGGCCGAAGGCCGAGCGCTGCGTTTCATACGGGCCTCTTGCTTACTCTCCCTATCAAGATTCATGGGCGAGGCCGAAGGCCGAGCTGCGTTTCTTGCTTTGTGCGGTGGTGTAGCTTACCACCCATCATCATCATTCTCGTGCGAGGCCGAAGGCCGAGCTGCGTTTCTTGCTTTGTTTGATAGTTCAGCTGTATTTCCCCATTCCGGCCGCCCGGCGGCCGGTCATTCTGGCGCGCGAAGCGCGCGGGGGAGGACCCAAAATCGCGAAGCGATTTTGGGGGGGGGCGAAGCCCCCTCTAGCGAAAAAGGCGCGCGTAGCGCGCCGTTGCGCTATCTTATATACTAAAAGTTGTCCATCCCCCTGTTATCTGTCTGTCTGTCTGTTTGTTTGTTGTATGTCCGTCGACGGAAAAGTTGTAAAATCTACAACTCTTTAAAAAAAAATCGTAAAAATTTGAAATTTGCACCGAAAAATCGCATTTTTAATTCTCTACATTTTTATTCCGCTCCCGATTTTTTTTACCTCTTCCCGAATCCGGGATAATTAAAAAACCGGGAAAAAAGCGATTAAAAAAAAAAAGTCGCAGGGGGAAACGGTACTCGCTGGTAAAAAACTCGTGCGCGCGTCCCGTATTTTCGCGTTTTTCCCGGGTCCCGGTTTTAAATTTCGACGATCCGTTTTAAAAAAAACATTCCTCAGGTCTTTCCGATCCTTTTAAAAAAATCCCGACCTTTTCCGACAATTTTTTACCTTCCAAATCAAACATTGAAAAACGAACACGGAAAAAAAAAAGGTGTCAAAATGGCGTTCCGTTTTCAGACGTTTTCGAGGTCTAAAAATCGTCCGAAAAAAAAAAACCGAAAACGAAAAACAATCTACGAAAAAAGAGGAATCGAACGAACCCGCTCCCGAATTTTTCTGATTCCGGGAAAGGTTCGAAATCGCGATTCGAAAAAAGGGAAATTCCATGCAAAATCGTGCAAGATTTTACAAACTCGGGATAGGGAAATCAACGTAGGGTGATGAGGACGCATTTCATAGGTAACCTTCGATACGACAGCGTAGTCTGGTCGGTAGAAGCGTCGCTTCGCTGCCCTCGGGAACCGTGTTCGGTTCCCGTATTGAATCATTTTTTTTTTCTTTTTTTTTTTTCCAATATTTTAATCACAATTGACTTTAATTATTTTGCAGCCGTTTATAAAAATGGACCTTTATTATTTAAAAATGTTTTAAAATTTAAAATTAAAAAAAAAAAAAAATAGAAATGGGGGGGTTTCTTTTTCTCTTCTTTTTTTTTTTCGCACTATTTTATTAACCCTTTCATTAACTTAATAATTTTCTTGCATTTTAAGCCGAATTTAATAATTTTCATGAATTTTAAGTTGAGTTTAAAAATTATTTTGGATTCCAACTGACCGGGGCGAGGCCGAAGGCCGAGCTGCGTTTCATACGGGCCTCTGCCTACATTCCTTATCAAGATCCCTGGCGAGGCCGAAGGCCGAGCTGCGTTTCTTGCATCGGGCGGTGGTTTAGCTTATCCCATATCATGATCATTCTCGTGCGAGGCCGAAGGCCGAGCTGCGTTTCATACGGGCCTCTTGCCTACATTCCTTATCAAGATCCCTGGGCGAGGCCGAAGGCCGAGCTGCGTTTCTTGCATCGGGCGGTGGTTTAGCTTATCCCATATCATGATCATTCTCGTGCGAGGCCGAAGGCCGAGCTGCGTTTCATACGGGCCTCTTGCCTACATTCCTTATCAAGATCCCTGGGCGAGGCCGAAGGCCGAGCTGCGTTTCTTGCATCGGGCGGTGGTTTAGCTTTTCCCCATCATGATCATTCTCGTGCGAGGCCGAAGGCCGAGCTGCGTTTCATACGGGCCTCTTGCCTACATTCCTTATCAAGATCCCTGGGCGAGGCCGAAGGCCGAGCTGCGTTTCTTGCATCGGGCGGTGGTTTAGCTTATCCCCCATCATGATCATTCTCGTGCGAGGCCGAAGGCCGAGCTGCGTTTCTTGCATCGGGCGGTGGTTTAGCTTATCCCCCATCATGATCATTCTCGTGCGAGGCCGAAGGCCGAGCTGCGTTTCATACGGGCCTCTTGCCTTCATTCTTATCAAGATCCCTGGGCGAGGCCGAAGGCCGAGCTGCGTTTCTTGCATCGGGCGGTGGTTTAGCTTATGCCCCATCATGATCATTCTCGTGCGAGGCCGAAGGCCGAGCTGCGTTTCTTGCATCGGGCGGTGGTTTAGCTTTTCCCCATCATGATCATTCGTTTCTTGCATCGGGCGGTGGTTTAGCTTATCTCCCATCATGATCATTCTCGTGCGAGGCGAAGGCCGAGCTGCGTTTCATACGGGCCTCTTGCCTACATTCCTTATCAAGATTCCTGGGCGAGGCCGAAGGCCGAGCTGCGTTTCTTGCATCGGGCGGTGGTTTAGCTTATTGCCCATCATGATCATTCTCGTGCGAGGCCGAAGGCCGAGCTGCGTTTCTTGCATCGGGCGGTGGTTTAGCTTATTCCCCATCATGATCATTCTCGTGCGAGGCCGAAGGCCGAGCTGCGTTTCATACGGGCCTCTTGCCTACATCCTTATCAAGATTCCTGGGCGAGGCCGAAGGCCGAGCTGCGTTTCTTGCTTTGTTTGATAGTGCAGCTGCACTTCCCCATTCCGGCCGCCCGGCGGCCGGTCATTCTGGCGCGCGAAGCGCGCGGGGGGGGACCCGAAATCGCGAAGCGATTTCGGGGGGGGCGCAGCCCCCCTCTAGCGAAAAAGGGGCGCGTAGCGCCCCGTTGCGCTAGTCTAATATACTAAAGTTTCATCGTCCCTCTGTTTGTTTGTTTGTTTGTTTGTATGTCCGTCGACAGAAAACTTTAAAAATCTGGCTAAAATCGAAAAAAAATCGTAAAAATTTGAAATTTGCACCGAAAAATCGCATTTTTTTTTCTTTTTTTTTTCCTCTTTTTCCCCATTCTTTTCCCCCCTTCCCGAATCCGGGATTTTTAAAAAACCGGGAAAAAAAACGATTAAAAAATAAAGTCGCAGCGGGGAAACGGTACTCGCTGGTAAAAAACTCATCCGCGCGTCCCGTCTTTTCGCGTTTTTCCCGGGTCCCGGTTTTAAATTTTGACGATCCGTTTTAAAAAAAACATTCCTCAGGTCTTTCCGATCGTTTTAAAAAAAATCCCGACCTTTTCCGACAATTTTTTACCTTCCAAATCAAACATTGAAAAATGAACACGGAAAAAAAAAAAGGTGTCAAAATGGCGTTCCGTTTTCAGACGTTTTCGAGGTCTAAAAATCGTCCGAAAAAAAAAAAACCAAAAACGAAAAATAATCTACGAAAAAAGAGGAATCGAACGAACCCGCTCCCGAATTTTTCCGATTCCGGGAAAGGTTCGAAATGGCGATTCGAAAAAAGGGAAATTCCATGCAAAATCGTGCAAGATTTTACAAACTCGGGATAGGGAAATCAACGTAGGGTGATGAGGACGCATTTCTTAGATAACCTTCGATACGGCAGCGTAGTCTGGTCGGTAGAAGCGTCGCTTCGCTACCCTTGGAAACCGTGTTCGGTTCCCGTATTGAATCATTTTTTTTTTCTTTTTTTTTTTTTCCAATATTTTAATCACAATTTGACTTTAATTATTTTGCAGCCGTTTATAAAAATGGGCCTTTATTATTTAAAAATGTTTTAAAATTTAAAATTAAAAAAAAAAAAAAATAGAGATGGGGGGGTTTCTTTTTCTCTTCTTTTTTTTTTTCGCACTATTTTATTCACCCTTTCATTAACTTTAATAATTTTCTTGCATTTTAAGCCGAATTTAATAATTTTCATGAATTTTAGGTTGAGTTTAAAAATTATTTTGGATTCCAACTGACCGGGGCGAGGCCGAAGGCCGAGCTGCGTTTCATACGGGCCTCTTGCCTACATTCCTTATCAAGATCCCTGGGCGAGGCCGAAGGCCGAGCTGCGTTTCTTGCATCGGGCGGTGGTTTAGCTTTTCCCCAACATGATCATTCTCGTGCGAGGCCGAAGGCCGAGCTGCGTTTCATACGGGCCTCTTGCCTACATTCCTTATCAAGATCCCTGGGCGAGGCCGAAGGCCGAGCTGCGTTTCTTGCATCGGGCGGTGGTTTAGCTTATGCTCCATCATGATCATTCTCGTGCGAGGCCGAAGGCCGAGCTGCGTTTCATACGGGCCTCTTGCCTACATTCCTTATCAAGATCCTGGGCGAGGCCGAAGGCCGAGCTGCGTTTCTTGCATCGGGCGGTGGTTTAGCTTATCCCCCATCATGATCATTCTCGTGCGAGGCCGAAGGCCGAGCTGCGTTTCATACGGGCCTCTGCCTACATTCCTTATCAAGATCCCTGGGCGAGGCCGAAGGCCGAGCTCGTTTCTTGCATCGGCGGTGGTTTAGCTTATTCCCCATCATGATCATTCTCGTGCGAGGCCGAAGGCCGAGCTGCGTTTCATACGGGCCTCTTGCCTACATTCCTTATCAAGATCCCTGGGCGAGGCCGAAGGCCGAGCTGCGTTTCTTGCATCGGGCGGTGGTTTAGCTTATTCCCCATCATGATCATTCTCGTGCGAGGCCGAAGGCCGAGCTGCGTTTCTTGCTTTGTTTGATAGTGCAGCTGCACTTCCCCATTCCGGCCGCCCGGCGGCCGGTCATTCTGGCGCGCGAAGCGCGCGGGGGGGGACCCGAAATCGCGAAGCGATTTTGGGGGGGGCGCAGCCCCCCTCTAGCGAAAAAGGGGCGCGTAGCGCCCCGTTGCGCTAGTCTAATATACTAAAGTTTCATCGTCCCTCTGTTTGTTTGTTTGTATGTCCGTCGACAGAAAACTTTAAAAATCTGGCTAAAATCGAAAAAAAATCGGAAAAATTTGAAATTTGCACCAAAAAATCACATTTTTTTTTCTCTTTTTTTTCCCCCTTTTCCCGATTTTTTTCCGCCCTTCCCGAATCCGGGATTCTCAAAAAACCGGGAAAAAAAAACGAAATAAAATAAAGTCACAGCGGGGAAACGGTACTCGCTGGTAAAAACTCGTGCGCGCGTCCCGTCTTTTCGCGTTCCTCCCGGGTCCCGGTTTTAAATTTTGACGATCCGTTTTAAAAAAAACATTCCTCATGTCATCCCGATCATTTTAAAAAAAATCCCGACCTTTTCCGACAATTTTTTACCTTCCGAATCAAACATTGAAAAACGAACACGGAAAAAAAAAAAGGTGTCAAAATGGCGTTCCGTTTTCAGACGTTTTCGAGGTCTAAAAATCGTCCGAAAAAAAAAAACCAAAAACGAAAAATAATCTACGAAAAAAGAGGAATCGAACGAACCCGCTCCCGAATTTTTCCGATTCCGGGAAAGGTTCGAAATCGCGATTCGAAAAAAGGGAAATTCCATGCAAAATCGTGCAAGATTTTACAAACTCGGGATAGGGAAATCAACGTACGGTGATGAGGACGCATTTCATAGGTAACCTTCGATACGGCAGCGTAGTCTGGTCGGTAGAAGCGTCGCTTCGGTGCCCTCGGTAACCGTGTTCGGTTCCCGTATTGAATCGTTTTTTTTTTTTTTTTTTTTTTTTTCCCAATATTTTAATCACAATTTGACTTTAATTATTTTGCAGCCGTTTTTAAAAATGTGGACCTTTATTATTTCAAAATGTTTTAAAATTTAAAATTGAAAAAAAAAAAAAAAAAAAAAAAAAAATAGAAATAAAGGGTTTATTCTTTTCGGATTTTTCTCTTCTTTTTTTTCGCACAATTTTATTCACCCTTTCATTAACTTTAATAATTTTCTTGCATTTTAAGTCGAATTTAATAATTTTCTTGAATTTTAAGTTGAGTTTAAAAATTATTTTGGATTCCAACTGACCGGGGCGAGGCCGAAGGCCGAGCTGCGTTTCTTGCTTCGGGCGGTGGTTTAGCTTACCCCCCATCATAATCATTCTGGTGCGAGGCCGAAGGCCGAGCTGCGTTTCATACGGGCCTCTTTCTTACATCCCTTATCAAGATTCCTGGGCGAGGCCGAAGGCCGAGCTGCGTTTCTTGCTTCGGGCGGTGGTTTAGCTTACCCCCCATCATAATCATTCTGGTGCGAGGCCGAAGGCCGAGCTGCGTTTTATACGGGCGTTTTGCTTACATTCCTCATCAACATTCCTGGGCGAGGCCGAAGGCCGAGCTGCGTTTCTTGCTTCGGGCGGTGGTTTAGCTTACCCCCCATCATAATCATTCTGGTGCGAGGCCGAAGGCCGAGCTGCGTTTCATACGGGCCTCTTTCTGACATCCCTTATCAAGTTTCCTGGGCGAGGCCGAAGGCCGAGCTGCGTTTCTTGCTTCGGGCGGTGGTTTAGCTTACCCCCCATCATAATCATTCCGGTGCGAGGCCGAAGGCCGAGCTGCGTTTCTTGCTTCGGGCGGTGGTTTAGCTCACCCCCCATCATAATCATTCTGGTGCGAGGCCGAAGGCCGAGCTGCGTTTCATACGGGCCTCTTGCTTACATTCTTTATCAAGATTCCTGGGCGAGGCCGAAGGCCGAGCTGCGTTTCTTGCTTCGGGCGGTGGTTTAGCTTACCCCCCATCATAATCATTCTGGTGCGAGGCCGAAGGCCGAGCTGCGTTTCTTGCTTCGGGCGGTGGTTAGCTCACCCCCATCATAATCATTCTGGTGCGAGGCCGAAGGCCGAGCTGCGTTTCATACGGGCCTCTTGCTTACATTCTTTATCAAGATTCCTGGGCGAGGCCGAAGGCCGAGCTGCGTTTCTTGCTTTGTTTGATACTTTAGCTGCACTTCCCCATTCCGGCCGCTCGGCGGCCGGTCATTCTGGCGCGCGAAGCGCGCGGGGGGGGACCCGAAATCGCGAAGCGATTTTGGGGGGGGCGCAGCCCCCCTCTAGCGAAAAAGGGGCGCGTAGCGCCCCGTTGCGCTAGTCTTATATACTAAAAGTTGTCCATCCCTCTGTTTCTTTGTTTGTTTGTTTGTTTGTATGTCCGTCGACGGAAAAGTTGAAAAATCCGGCAAAATTCGAAAAAAGGTCCTAAAAATTTGAAATTTGCACCAAAAAATCGCATTTTTTTTTTCTTTTTTTTCCCCTTTTTCCCGATTTTTTTCCGCCCTTCCCGAATCCGGGATAATTAAAAAACCGGGAAAAAAAACGATTAAAAAATAAAGTCGCAGCGGGGAAACGGTACTCGCTGGTAAAAAACTCGTGCGCGCGTCCCGTCTTTTCGCCTTTTTCCCGGGTCCCGGTTTTAAATTTCGACGATCCGTTTTGAAAAAAACATTCCTCAGGTCTTTCCGATCCTTTTAAAAAAAATCCCGACCTTTTCCGACAATTTTTCACCTTCCAAATCAAACATTGAAAAACGAACACGGAAAAAAAAAAAGGTGTCAAAATGGCGTTCCGTTTTCAGACGTTTTCAAGGTCTAAAAATCGTCCGAAAAAAAAAAACCAAAAACGAAAAATAATCTACGAAAAAAGAGGAATCGAACGAACCCGCTCCCGAATTTTTCCGACACCGGGAAAGGTTCGAAATCGCAATTCGAAAAAAGGGAAATTCCATGCAAAATCGTGCAAGATTTTACAAACTCGAGATAGGGAAATCAACGTACGGTGATGAGGACGCATTTCAGAGGTACCCTTCGATACGGCAGCGTAGTCTGGTCGGTAGAAGCGTCGCTTCGCTGCCCTCGGTAACAGTGTTCGATTCCCGTATTGAATCTTTTTTTTTTTTTTTTTTTCCAATATTTTAATCGCAATTTGACTTTAAATATTTTGCAGCCGTTTATAAAAATGGACCTTTATTATTTAAAAATGTTTTAAAATTTAAAATTAAAAAAAAAAAAAAAAAGAAATAGGGGGTTTATTATTTTCGGATTTTTCTCTTCTTTTTTTTCGCACTATTTTATTCACCCTTTCATTAACTTTAATAATTTTCTTGCATTTTAAGCCGAATTTAATAATTTTCATGAATTTTAGGTTGAGTTTAAAAATTATTTTGGATTCCAACTGACCGGGGCGAGGCCGAAGGCCGAGCTGCGTTTCTTGCATCGGGCGGTGGTTTAGCTTATCCCCCATCATGATCATTCTCGTGCGAGGCCGAAGGCCGAGCTGCGTTTCTTGCATCGGGCGGTGGTTTAGCTTTTCCCCATCATGATCATTCTCGTGCGAGGCCGAAGGCCGAGCTGCGTTTCATACGGGCCTCTTGCCTACATTCCTTATCAAGATCCCTGGGCGAGGCCGAAGGCCGAGCTGCGTTTCTTGCGTCGGGCGGTGGTTTAGCTTTTCCCCATCATGATCATTCTCGTGCGAGGCCGAAGGCCGAGCTGCGTTTCATACGGGCCTCTTGCCTACATTCCTTATCAAGATCCCTGGGCGAGGCCGAAGGCCGAGCTGCGTTTCTTGCATCGGGCGGTGGTTTAGCTTATTCACCATCATGATCATTCTCGTGCGAGGCCGAAGGCCGAGCTGCGTTTCATACGGGCCTCTTGCCTACATTCCTTATCAAGATCCCTGGGCGAGGCCGAAGGCCGAGCTGCGTTTCTTGCATCGGGCGGTGGTTTAGCTTATCCCCCATCATGATCATTCTCGTGCGAGGCCGAAGGCCGAGCTGCGTTTCATACGGGCCTCTTGCCTACATTCCTTATCAAGATCCCTGGGCGAGGCCGAAGGCCGAGCTGCGTTTCTTGCATCGGGCGGTGGTTCAGCTTTTCCCCATCATGATCATTCTCGTGCGAGGCCGAAGGCCGAGCTGCGTTTCATACGGCCTCTTGCCTACATTCCTTATCAAGATCCCTGGGCGAGGCGAAGGCCGAGCTGCGTTTCTTGCATCGGGCGGTGGTTTAGCTTATTCACCATCATGATCATTCTCGTGCGAGGCCGAAGGCCGAGCTGCGTTTCATACGGGCCTCTTGCCTACATTCCTTATCAAGATCCCTGGGCGAGGCCGAAGGCCGAGCTGCGTTTCTTGCATCGGGCGGTGGTTTAGCTTATTCCCATCATGATCATTCTCGTGCGAGGCCGAAGGCCGAGCTGCGTTTCATACGGGCCTCTTGCCTACATTCCCTATCAAGATCCCTGGGCGAGGCCGAAGGCCGAGCTGCGTTTCTTGCTTTGTTTGATAGTGCAGCTGCACTTCCCCATTCCGGCCGCCCGGCGGCCGGTCATTCTGGCGCGCGAAGCGCGCGGGGGGGGACCCGAAATCGCCAAGCGATTTTGGGGGGGCGCAGCCCCCCTCTAGCGAAAAAGGGGCGCGTAGCGCCCCGTTGCGCTAGTCAAGTAACTAACATTTATATGTTGGCAACAACTTACGGTAACATAAAAATATATACCTTTAAACCTTTTAAATTTGAAAACTGCGATGTCGAAATAAAATACGTTGACAAATGCACGAACTGGAAAATTATTCAAAGAAGTTTGTCTGAGATTAAGACATTTAATTTTAATATGTGTCCGGTGAACATAAGTGTAGTCGATGTTAAACCAAATATAATGTTCAATAAAGAAGGCAATCGTAGTCCGGTAAATCAAATAGATGGAATCGAAGGGAAAGCCCTTACTGAAATAGGTAAAAAATTTAATTACACTCCTACATATCTCGTACCGGAAGACAATTGGGGTTGGATTCATCCAAATCCAGCTGGAGTCGTCGGAGATGTATACCTCGGACGCAGTCAAATAGGTTCTGGCTTACTTGCTGCTACCATAGAAAGATTCGAAAATTTAGACGTAACAGTGCCTTATGACGGGGACGAATGCGTAACCTATGGAGTTCCCAGAGGAGCCGGGGACCGTAGGCCAACATGGCTAGACCTATTAATAGCCGAATTCCCGTTTGAAGTATGGATATGGTTTGTGTTTTCGTTTTTCCTTATTACTGTAATTTTTGCCGCTTTCCTTAAGAAATCTAACGAGACATTCACAAGGACGAACGCTGCTTTCTCTTATATTTTTGGTTTAACTCTTCAAACACCTTTAAAACAACCGAAAAGATTGCTGATTAGAACATTGTTTATAAACTGGGTTTTAAGTTCATTTATCCTTAGTGTAGTGTACCAAACATCAATGGGTAGCTTTCTTACAGTCCCAAAAGTAGACCCAGATATTGATACATTCAAACAACTCCTTACTTCTAATTTAAAGCTAACCGGATATCAAAATATGCTTCGCTTAATGCAATACGATCATAACGAAGGAGAAATTAAAAGCATGGCAGACAGATTTTTGGTTACAAAATTTGGAATCGATGAGGCCGTGGATAAAATAGCTTTGGAACGAGATTTAGCTCACATAAGACATACAACTACATTTTTGTATTACGCTCTTATTAATCCGAAAGCTAAAGGAGAAATTCATGTTATAAAGGACTGTCTGTATTTTTATTATCCAATTTTTATAATGCGAAAACGCTCTCCATTCACGAAAACAGTTGATAAAATATTAATGAATCTTAAAGAAATGGGTATCATGCAGTACTGGAGATCGTTGTACATTCAAAAAGTACCCCTTACGCCGTTAGGATTTCTTAAATTGTCAGTGGATCATGTAAAAGGACTATTCATAATTGTTTTAATCGGGTATGGCATATCGACCATCTTTTTTGCACTTGAAATACTATACAGAAATGTTTCGCTTATATTTTTTAAGGCCGAAAAAAGAAAATTTGTCACGAAATGAAATAAAGTCTGGTTTTAAGAAAAGAATGCTGCCTGGGCTACATTAAAAGTCAAGTATTGGGTAATGAATAACTATGCAGAAAATAAATATGATATCGTCTTTCACAGTTAAACATTTTCAAAAGATTTCTTGTGATGTACAGGAACACTTTTAAGAAAACACCAAAACCTGGATATAATTACCTCAGACTTTAGATTTCACTGATATTTTATTTCACTATGAAGTCATTCTGAAAGTTAGTTAGATGTGACTAAAAATGTAACATTCATATAAATGCATTTATAAAAATGAAAATAAAAAACCAAGACATTTTATGTAAAACATTTAAATAACTTGTTTTCAAAATCAATTGATTATTCAAAGTGCATAGCATTCAAGTGTACAGTAATTACTTACATGTATGAAGACATCATATGAGAAAATTATAAATCGCAAAATGTAATTTAAGCTCTTTAGAGCTACATATTTATCTTAAAATCGTAAAGTAATTCTTTTACAAACTACTTCTCTCCCTTCTAATTTTATCCTTTCCCAATCAAATAAGATTCTGAAAATGATTCCAGCTGAATTTAATTTCTCAAATGCCTATCTATTAACCTTAAAAATAAAATTTAAGTCAATGTTTGTCAATCCTCTGAAATTTAAAGTTCACAAAAAGAAATTTGTCTAACATATTAATTTCTTGGGTAATGGGACTAATGTGTAGCAATATTTATTTAAAACCTGATATGCTCAATACGTTCAGTATCACCTCTCTTAAAGGCAAGCTGTAACAAAAAGGGGATTTCATAACGAGAATAAAGCTAACCATGCCATGATTTATATACATTTTTCATGTGATTGTTGCTTTATTAACCATTTTTTCTGAAGCTATGGAAATGCTGTACTGCTGAATTCAGATTTAAAAAAAAAACATTTCCTTATCCAAGAAATAATTAAATTAAGTAAGTACCATTTAAGGAAAAGACAATTTATAAAGAAAGCTTTCCTGCATAGTACAGATTCCATTATATCTTAAACTTTTTGTATCTTTCATCACAGATGTTTTAAAGTGTGCAAATAATGCACCACAAAACATCAAAAAAAAAGATTACAGTAAACTCTGCTTTATTAACCAATGAGATGTGTTACCATGTACCATGATAAATGTTTGTGACAATAGTTTATTTATCCCAATCAAAAAGGGTCATTTAACCACATGTTTAAGAACCTTGATTCATTTTTAAATTTGGTGCATTATAAGCATATACTTCATCAATTAAAATCTCTCTACCTTTATATAAAATTATTATGCAATATGATAGAATGGATCTTCTAACCTTGACTTAAATGGACAAGGATATGTTTTCACACAGTTCCATTGAAGTATTAAAATGCTAAGTAAAATCAAAAAGCATAACTTACCAATTATTTATGCTGGCAATAACAGAAATATTTTCATATTTTCGATCGCTATCCTGCTACGACACCGGCTGGATCTAACCATGAAACTTCCGCCATAATGGTGGGCTCAGCTGAGGGTCTATGAAGTTCTCTGAAATTAAAGAACGCACCAATTGCAAGAAATCTCTTTTATTAATCCGAAATAAGTCAGGATGGATTCCTTCCATATAAAAACAAATTACCTCCTTTATAATTCATCCAGCCGCAGCCCTTTTCTCCTTCCGTATAGCCAGGCATTGTAGCTTGACTCGATAGTCGATAGCTATAGCGTCTGCTAAATCAGTAATTCTGTGATCTTTCAGGTAACAGATCGTGTTACTAATTAAATAAACAAATAAAAACCGAACATTTACTACAACTAATTTTCAACTTCGTAACAGCTTAAAAGCAAAAGAATAGTATTAAATTATTTAAAAGCAGCTCCGAACAATCTTCACAATCAATCTCGATATTCTCGTTTTTGGAGCAGTGGGTACCAACTGAAGCTCGGGGAAATTTGTCGCCACGTTGTTAACTACCCAAATAAAAAAAAAAATGTCGGCTTATAGAAGAGTTCAACAATGGGCTACTTACGCTCGTACTTGGCACTTATATGATTGTAAATGGCAAAATCCTTTTGATTCTGCAAAACTACTTAGTCATTATTTAATGGGATGGCATAAACCGATTTATTGCCCTGAAAGTAAGTATACGAGCCGAATGTTTGTGTTGCTCATAACCTAACTTGGTCCTCTGTAACTTCCATACTTTATATTTCATCTTTCAGGTGATTGTGGAGATCATATTGTAGTTACAAATTGTAAATATATAGCATTACCAGGCGATGAATGGAAAAGACGTGTTTATTTTCATCATACAACCTATCCTGTGGGTGCTACTTGGACATTAGCATGGGATTTGCATAAGAAGGATCCTACAATGGTAATAAATTTTTAAAAAAGTTCATTAGCACAGCCTTATTAATGTTTACTTTCTTTTAGATAATGAAGAAAGCTGTATATCACAGTCTCACGAAATCTCTGAAGAGGCGTGAATTTTATGCTCGAGCATATTTCTATGAAGACGACAATGTTCCTGAGGAAATCATGGGGAATGTTTCTAACCAAATTAGGCCATTAAGGATGGTTCCAAAGCCCATAAAAACCTACACCTTAGAAGAAGTAGAAAACTTCCCGAAAATATGGGATTATCCAAAAGATTATGTTATTAAATAAGGATTATTTTGTTGATTTAGTTTTTTAATATTTTTTTGTCAATAATTTTATACTATTATACCTGCAAATTGTAATGAAAAAAGAAATAATCCAGATGGTTTTCTGTAGTTATATATTTCTCTGAAATTTCTTTGATATAAAATTAATCCAAATTAACCAAACCTATTTCCAGTCAATTATTCATTTTTATTTTCAGCCTCATTTAAATGCAAGTCCTTTTCGATTTGATGAGCTGTTACAAACATCATTGATTTCCTATTTTCTTGGAAATTATCTATTGCTAAAGGTCTTGCTTCTTCCCATGCATACAAATCTCTATAAATTGGTCTCACAAATTTCATTCTTCCCTGTTCATTTACAAATTTCAATGCATCAGAAATCCTATCCTTCCATCTTGCTTTTATACAAACTCTTAACCATCGAAACTTAATTTCTGAATTTTCAACTTGATCCATTAGATAAACCTGATGCATTAATCTTATTTTAATAACCGGCAGTTCATTTTCTTCTAACAACTTCGTGAGGAAGCAACAAGTTTGATTACTAGAAAATGATTTGATGTCTGAAATGCTGAAAGGGGTGGTGCCGAATAAGCAATCGTCCGTTGGTTCCCAGGTAAGCCATTTTTTGACCAGCTGCTCGCTTTCTTTGAGGAGAGACTGGTCGTAATCCGGAATTACAGGTGGCATACCCGGTGTGTATAACCAGGCGTTCCAATCAATTGTATTTAACTCATCTTGCCTATTTTTAAAGAATTCGCATAAATAATTTTTGAAGTCATCCGTAGTGATGGATTTGTATTTAAATTTTTCGATATAACTTTTTAAGAATTTATCGAAAGCACCTGAAAAAAGGAAACCACGTTCAGAAAGAAAATAAGAGCGTTAAAATTTTTTTTTTTACTTACCGTCAGCACCCAGCAACTGCTCTAAATAAAATAAAAATGTATGGCCTTTTTCGTAAGGAACTACGGTAAACGCGTCATCGGGATCCGTGTTTTTCAGATTTGGCACTAAACAAGTATGTGGATGGGTTTCTCCAAGAGTTTTTACCTGAAAAATTAAGTTTTTCGTTAATCATCTTAAATATAATTTTCTTTAAGTTCAGGATGGATTCCCAGTTAAAATATTAAATGCTGAAACTGAAAATGCTTAAAGGCTCAAACCCCATAAATTTTGATTTGGTGATTAAATTAAATGAAATTAAATTGAAGTAATCAAATAAATAATAAGTTCAGTTCATGTATGTAATTCGATTTTTCGATATCGAAAAAGTTACAGAACCAAAAGTTTTCCGGTTAAGACCAGGATCCTATCATTCAGTCATTTTTATTTTATTCGTGTTCAGGCCTGTAACTTACAACTGTATCACGCAGGCTTGCAAGCCCCAAAATAGCACAAAAATGCCTCTCAGGCTCGCCGTACATCAGTCCTTTGATTTTCCTTTCAATGAAAGTCGTAAAACCCTCGTTGAGCCAAAAATGTTCAAAGGTCGCTGTGGTCACCAAGTTTCCAGACCAACTGTGAGATATTTCATGAGCTACTACGTTCGCTAATGATCGATCACCTGCCTAAAAATAAAATAGTTAAAAAAGGCAATACTCACACATTCATTCAGATGCAATAACCCTCTGATAATTTCAATATTTCGATAACTATCTCCGAAAAAACTACTTCCGGATTTTCTTCCTACGTAAGTACAAAAGGCTAAGGTCAACCAATTATGCTGGATATTTGAATAGGTAACAAGGTTTCCAATCCAAGAGTTATAAATTTTTCGAAGGATCACGTCAGTAAGGGATCTGTCGCCAGCCTTGGGTATGGAAGGAAAATCTTAAATTGCGGAAGGTAAGAAAGAAAACTAATCACAGCTTTTGTTTGAACTTACCAACAATGTTGGCGTCACGAATGTGAGACATGGATTTTCCATTCCACCAAATGGAAAGGAAGGAGGCAACACCAGAATATCATACCTGCCCCATACATATTCTCCGCAAATTTGTGTGGCAAATTTTAACATTTTATCAGTCTGAAAAAACAGTTCATAATTAATCTTTTTATCAAAAATTTCAACTTGGTAAAAAATAAATCCGTTAAATGTAAATTTACCTCTCCAAATTCATACACGCATTTTTCAATTAACTCAGGCTCTGAATAAACTTTAGAATTTAATCCGAGAAGTTTCCCCTTTAATCGACCAGCGACTATAGCAACCAAATATGATGGAATCGGAACTTTTTGAGCGAATTTCCAAAGTTGTTTATCTGTCCCTGCAGGTACTGGATCGTCTGTTTGGGCTGCACTCATTAATACTGTTAGTTGTTTAGGAGCAGTAACTTCTGCAGTATAAATACATTTTACATATGGTGTATCTTGGCAGGGAATTATCGACCTGCAATGGATGGCCTGGAAAAGTTTAAAATTAAATTAAGTATCACGAGTGTGCAATTAGTGATTTATAATTTATTTTACCTGACATTGACTAAACATAAAAGGCTCCTTTTTTCCAAGAGTCTGCTCTGGAGGAAGCCACTGAAGTGCACTTGCTGATGATGAGGTTTCATATTCAATGCAAATATTATAGCTGTAAAATATAATTTTTCTTTTAATCTTCAAATTAATAACAAGCCTATTATTAAAAGTAATAAATTTTTCCTGCTGTCTTTTTTAAAACTGAACAATCAGACAGCATATTCAAGAGCAAAATGGAATTTTATGTGCCATTTCTATCTTAATTTGGATATGAATGTTTGTTCCTCACCCTTAGCCATAAAATTAATGGAAATTATTTTCTTTTTATGTTTCTCTTTTAGATGATTACGTAAGACTTATTACACTACATATAAATAAATAAATAAAACTTTTTAGCTTTGCATTGATCAGCATGTTTTTTAATTTTCCAAGATTCCTTGCAAAATCATTAAAATTATTTGTTCCCAATTCATTTGATGTCTATTTTTTAATTTCAAATGGATCAATGTACAATTTTTAAGAATCCAAAACTGATACAAATTGAGTAATTAATAAATATTTTCAAATTCATTGAAAAAACAATCATATTTTTTATATTTAGCAGTTAATCTAATATCTTTATATAATAGTCCTATTTGACAGCATTCGATACCTGTGCTCAGTAGCTACTTACATTGGCTCATCTCCCTTCAAAGGCAAATTGATTTGTAAATAACTTCCAAATGTGCCAAATGGTTCCCCAATACTGTATTCCAGATCGGAATTGCTTCCCAAATCAAAAATTTTCGAAATGGTTATATCTCTGATGTCAAGGACCTAAAAAAAAAATTGATTTCTTACATAATTCCTTCAACCCTTTATAATATAATTATTATCATAAAATAAATAATGTTATCAAAGTTAAACATAAAATGCAGCGATAACATTTTTACTAAAGCACTGGACTGCAAAGATATTAAAAAAAACTGATTGAACATTTGAAATTACTTATTTAGCTTGTTCACAATGTTTCTGCTTACCAGATAATTGCTTTTCACTCCTGACTTCTTTTGGCATTTTAAATGTACTTTTCCTGACAACAAAGTCCTGGAGAAATCGACATCCCAGAATAAAGCTAATTCTGTCACTAGTACCTCATCTGAAAGTAAAAAGAGAAATCCCAGTCATTTATTTAGACATAGTAAATGCTTTGCATATGAGCAAGTGCTATTGCAAAAAGGATTATAACTCTGAATTTTTATTCATGACTTTCAATTTTTTCAAAAAGATTATTAAGCAATTACTTAAAAGATAAGCAAAAACTCTCACGTGGGTTAGAATATGATGTTGGATCAACTGATCCCAGCTCAGGTTTTGTTTCTTTCTTCCTAGTGGACATGTTGGATCTTTAATTAATTTAATTTAATAAATTTCTAATTCACAACAATATTAACAAAAAAAAAAGGAAAACGTTCACCGGTGTTTTTCAGTTCCTTATGTGGGTCAGTGTAAATGAAAATATGTAATGAATTTTTTATCTGTTAAAAACATATGTTCCAATATTTAACTTAAGGAATCAGAAGTTAAAAAAGATTGAAACCAATAAACACATTTCTTGAAAACGTTCGTCTACGAAATTGCGACAAAACAATGTGTTCGAGAAATCAATATCAGTTTGTATTGTGATTGCATTATGAGTCATCGAACACATGTCCTTTTCGTTTTAGTCGCGGCGTGTTTCGGGTTTTCGGGTTATAAAATGTCAAAGTAAAAAACAAGCGGTAAAAATGATTAATTTTTCATTATGTTGACTCTTATTATTAATTATCCCTTCTTTGAAAACATGAAAGAGGATGTAAGTGCATCTTAGAAGCCTACGCCTGGTTATATGTGTACTAACATGAGGCTTTATTTTTGTTATGGTTTTCCTGTATGAAGTAAACGGCTGAAAATAGGCGCCTGAAATTATAAATACATCATGCTGATCTTAATAGATGTTTTGTTGTTGGTGGAAGTAATTCTTTCAAGGATTGTAGAAGGACTTTGATTAGACCATATGGAGCCAAAATTTTTAAAACCGTTGAAGAGGTTGTTTTTCCAATTTGACTGGATTGGTTCTAAGAAGGTATTAATGAGAGAATAATCAAATCTATTGTTCAAAAACTCATTTGTTTGTATAATTAATTTTTTTTTCATCTTTTTTTAGGAATTGTGTTCCATCATTTTCCAAACGAATCCAACTTAATTAAAAATTGTTATAGTTCATGGAAACCAAACTGGTAAGCCTATAAATAATTTTTTTACAATGTTATCTGTCTGCAGTGTCTCAATTCCTTGTTTGTTTTTTTACTGTAATCCTGTTGAGTCCATTTGCATGGTCAATTTGAGGCACATTGATAGTACTTAATACTGAGTGAATTTAGGTTTAAAATAATTTACTTTATTTTTATTCATTATTTAATAATAAATATAAATACTTATTCAGTTAAAAGAATACTGAATTTAATGAATAAAATTGTGAAGAGCAAATTCTTCAACAAAAATTTTAAAATAGCAGAAATAAAAGATTTAGTTACTCAGTGCAATTTCTGACAACTTTTAAATAAGGAATCAGTAAAAATGTAAATGCTAAATAACTTTACATTTTTGGAATTTGTCTGACCTTCCAGTTACTTTACTTTAGCACCATACTGATGTTAGATGAAAGACTTCCATTGTTAAAATTTTGTTTTATTAACCGATTGGAATATGAGTTATGATAAATTCAAGTTATAAGTAGGCCTAAAAAGTGTAAAAATTTCCAAATTTTTATTGAATGCAACGAGAAGTACAGCAGAAAGCTCTAAAATGAAAAGATCAAAATTCCAGATACCCACACAAATTGAGCAGAACCCAAACTTGTTCTTTAGCCTGATGATGTGTTATAAGAAAAGAGGTTCTCTTAAGAAGTTGATGTATAAAGCACATAAAAATCAAGAACGTTCTATTTTCTCAGTTTATCTTAGCTTCTGCAAAATAAAAGAAAAACAGACGATATATCATTAGGAAAAGGACATTTGCTTTTTTTTACGTTGCATCGTAAATTCGACAAATGCTTTGTACAAGTTAATAACCTGCAATATAATGAAAAGACTTCTTATTTTTTTGCCTCGTGAAAAAAATTCGAACATCTAATTCGTAGTTTTTTTGAACACCTTGAGGTAATTTTATTGCATAAAAAATAAATAAATTTTAAAAACGCAGTCAGTTGATGAATGAACCGATAATTACGATTGTGGTAGCGATTAGTGTCTCTATAATGAAGTCTAACCATGTATTTAGTCCCATTTTTTTTTTTTTTTTTTTTTTTTTTTTTGTTACTTTATTAGTGGTCATTTGCAGGACACTTACCTGACTTTTAGCACAGAGTAATCTTTTCATTATCACTGTGAAAAAAAAAAAAGCGACAAAATTTTTATTATTTTTAACATTTACTTTCATTAATCAAAAGTAAAAAAAGAAAAGAAAAATGTTGATGGAGTCAACTTTTTTTTATAAAACCGTGATAGATTAGGTAATTTAAAGAGATTGACAATCAGGAAAGCTTCCCTTTCGGTAATCTTGCGGAAAAATTCGAAAAGTATTCTCTTTTCCTTTAAAATAGAATAAATCAAGGAGGGTATAAACCCTGAATTTCCAATGGATTCATAATCAGTATGTTAAATTAAACGCGGTCGGAAAGGGGTAGCCTGGACATTTTTCAAAAATTAGTTACTATTAACTTTGGGTTCGAATTTCTGACCCTGGTTTGGTTACAAGAACATTCATCTGTTCACCACCGGTCATTATAGTCTCTCGTATCTCCGATTTTCTTTTCTTTTTTTTTTTTTTTTTTTTTTTTCTTTTCTATTCGAAATAAATGACTCGAGTTATAGACTGCAAAATGTCAAAAAAATCTTTTAATAGCAGCTCTGAAACGTTTTATCCGATCTTCGGATGAATCCTACTATCGGATTTTTCCGCAAGTGGAGACACGACTTATGATTAATGATGTCAAGAAAGCCAAAAAAAAAAAAAAAAAAAAAAAAAAAAAAAAAAAAAACTTCGACAATTTAGATACTAAAGAACGGACCAGTTAAAAAGGGGTTGGAGTGGTGACTTGTCCATGTATTGGTTTTAAGGTATCAATGAAGTTAAGCAGCATTGATGCGGACCAGCTTCTGGATGGGTGACCGCACCGACACTCTCCTCTCTGGCGGGAACTTTCAAATGCAGTCATCTTAACCTCATTGCACGAGTTAGTTCTCGCATGCCAGAAAAGGAGAAGTTAATCCGCCAATGCTTTGAGACGTTTTCCTTCTCTAACAGATAATTTTTCCCTGAACTTTACAGTGATGCTTCCACCATTAATTAGGCTTAATATTGTCATTTCGACGTCTTTGTGTCTTAAGATATGTATGATGTGGGAGATTTCCTTCTGCCCAAAAAGGTCTGAAACTTCGGCAATCTAAATATTGTAAAACGTAATTTAGAAAAACATTTGAACTGGAAATCAGATACTAAATATTCATGAACACTGTAACACATCCGTACCATTGACGTGAATTTTTTAAAAAATGATTCCATTGTGTCAAATCCAAACAGAATCTTCATGTCCAGAAAAATAACTAAGTATTTCAAAATCTGTTTTCTCGTAATATTCTCTTTTTTTCCCATTTCTAACGAAGCAGAGTTCATATGTTTGTTTCTTTATTATTGATGATCTCTCCGTTTTTTGCTTTTGATTTCGAAAAAACATTTACACATTTCTGAAATTGTTGACTTCCAAAACCTCCTATTAACTTTAAATATTAAAACTCATATTCTTGGATAACGGAAAAAAGACAAAATTAAAAAATGTAGGGGAACATTATATTTAAAATTTCTTAGTTCTTGCTTTTGTTCATGTAGTCTAATTTCAACATTTAAAAAAAAAAAAAAAATCCAAAAATCGGCGAAAATGTAAAAAAAAAAAGTTAAATAAAATTTGAAGAAATTTTTAAGTCCTTGCTTTAGCAACTTTAAGCTTTTGTAAACGTTAAGTTTCTTTGAAATTTACAAGATATTTTATAAGTCCTTGATTTCGTTCATGTCGTCTAATTTTAAAATAAAAATGTAACTTCAAATTTCTTGTAAATTTTTCAGAAAATTTCGGTTGGAGTGGAGAATCTGGGTAATGTATCGAAAAAGGAGAGTGCATTTTGTTGTACAATTTTTTCAAAATTTTATAAAAAAATGACCCAGATTCTCCACTCCAACCAAAATTTCTTGTAAACTTTACTTTAAAAAAAAACAGCCAAAAATTTAAAAAAAAAGTTAAATAAAATTTACAAGAAATTTTCTGAGTCCTTGCTTTAGTTCATTAAAAAAGCCCAAAAGTGAAAAAAAAAAAAAATAGTCAAAATATTATTTAAAATTTTCGAAATTAAAATTTTAATACCGGTATTAAAATGATTAAATATTAATTTTTGGTGCGAACAGTGCGAGGCCCGGACAGACAGATTTTCCCAGGACCGAATCACAAGACGTATTCCTACGTCAAAATAAAATAAAATCAAAAATTTAAATAAAGCTGAACATTCCGGCAGATATTCAACTCCCAATGACATCTGGTTTTAATCAGATTTCAATAGAATAATTAATAACAATTTTTAAATCAATTGAAATGGCTGCAGGGGCGGCCTCTAACGGCAGCCGCTGGTACTAACGGGAAACAAAGAGAATAACGTCCGCCATGTTTTTCTAGTTTGTTCGGTCGGTCGGTCGGTCGGTCGGTCAAGGTCGCGGAAGAAATTTGTATTTTTATCCGGTTAAAACGCGTTCTGATAAAAGTTAATTCGAAAAATATTTGTAAAAAATAAAGAAACCGTGCTTCTAAATTAATCGATAACACTGATTTTGTTATTGTTTAATCACCTCTAATATCCAAAAAAAGCGATCATGCGTTTTGTTGTCAGGATTAGTGGTAGCTTTTCGATTTTAGATTTCGGCTAAAAAATGCAATATTTAATCGGTACATCAAGTTGTTTCAGACTAAAGTCGACATAGTATTGAAAATGTGAGTTGCAGTTAGAAAAATGATTGGATTCGATATATGCGGATAAAATCTTACAAGAGGTAAGCTTAACCATGTTAGGTTATATTGCGTCACAATTTTGGTTCTCATGTCCTATTTATTGGATTCGCTTGAAAAGAATTTTTTTGCTTTACTGTAGTCATTGTAATGATGCAGTTATTAAAGAAAAATTGTGTGAATACTGTTGGTTGAATATTCCATCAGTCAGAACACTCAACTTCGGAGTTGACTGGCTTAATTGAATTAATATTGACATGATGTTAGTCAGGCCGTCTTGCAACACATCCTCATATATTGGCTCATGAATGGGCTTTTACTGGTGTTTAAGAAAATGCTGTATGTTGATTAACTTGATTGATCGAGTATTTACTAGATGTTCCTTTGGCCCTCTTGCAACAAATCCTCATAAACTTTGGCTTATGAATAAATTTTACAGGGTATCTACCAACCTTGAAAGGATTTTAAATTTTGAATTAGCGTTGAATTTGAAATGGAACCTTGAAAAGCTTGAAAGCGTTGAAAAGCCTTAATTTTGGAGACTTGAGACCCCAAAAACAGATTTTTTTAGAATTTTTAGTTTTCTGGAAACCAATATTCTCAATTATTCATATCTTTTTCATTACCTCCGGTAATTTCTTTTTATTCAGGCAGGATTCCACCCTGGACTTTGTTTTTAAATTCAAAAGTTATTATTCTTACTCAGCCACCTTTTATAGGTAGGGGATATACAAAAAAACCTTGTGCTAATATGTATTAACATGTTCAGTCCTGTTAAAGCAAGAAATCAATTTTGCGTACATCACTTTTCTAAGCACCATTTTCCTTAAGATTAATAGAGAATCATTTATTTAAACAGGTGACTTTTCCTTTATTTACCTGTTATGCCATATGTCCCCTTTTTAAATCGTTGATTCAGGATTGTTCAAGACAATTCTGATTTCCAGTGTTATTTAGCTTGCATTAAATATTAATTACCTGTTAATTAACTAATTGGCTGTTTTATCACTGAAGAGGATTTCAAAGTCCTCAGTTTGAAATTGAATTGATATCCAATAGGTAATCATTGGCATATGTGTGAAATTGAAATAAAGAAAGGTTCTAATTGTGTTAATTATTTTTTGTAACTACATTATGAGTATTTTAAATTGAGCTTACATGCTTACAAGGAAAAATTACTTGTTTGGTTCAGGGTATTCATCAGTTGGAAACATGTAACAACTCCCTTGCCGCAAAAAGCAGTTCTACCATTAAATATATAGTTACACATAGAAGGCTGATTCTATTGTTCTCATGCAATCCTCAAAATATGGTTCATTTTGAAGTCGTTAGATGGCATGAGCATCGAGAGAATCTATCAAAAACGACTAGTTTAAAATGACAAACAAGTCAGGTAAAATTGGGACTTGACTATCATTGAAACCCTTATGGTCACGTCCAAATGCATAGTATTCCGCATATTTTGTTTTCAGACGCAGTCAAAAGATGGGGGTAGTTTCTAAGGCTCAATTTCATAACTGAATATGTGCATTTTATTTATCGCGACTATTTAACTTATGGTTTCAAGCAAGTATTTAACGGGTATTTTTTTTTTACCTGGCAAAGGGTCTGCTTGGAAATTTTTTAAGTTTTTTTTATTTTGAAAAATTGATTTTGAGGTAAATAAATACAAATGTTTCCGAGGTTTTGTGTTCTACTCACAAAATTCGGGCCCTTAGCCAGAACGAATAAGAGCCAGGGGGGGCAGTTGGCCTTGTTAAGGGGGGCAATAGGCCTTAATTCCCTATACCTGTGATACTTATTCAATTTACTCTAGGGGGGGGGGGCGCCCCCCCTTGGCTACGAATCGGACAAAATTAAATCCCAATATTTTGTAGAAATTTTTGAAGATTTTCTGTTAGACAAGATTAAGGGATCATTCAAATATGAAGTCATCATTTTTTTGAAAATTTTAGGCCTCTTCCTCCCCTTCATCATCAAAAAATATGCCTTTCTCATGGGTATTGAACATTGGCGTCATCATTTCATACACTTCTACCCCTCTAAAATCAAAATATTCGAATTTCCGAAAAATCATTTAAAGAATCAGCCCACATTGAAAATAATATTGCTTAATTTTTTTACTACTTTTTTGTTTATAGAGTAAAAACACATTTATGCATATTTCTTTCTGATGTGCAATACATTAAAAATTTTTAACGCATCCATGCAGCTGACTGTCCAGACCTTTCCGTATTTTGTATGAATAAGATCTGAGTTTAACGAACTTTCTTTTTTTTTTTCTTGGAATAGTAAACTCCAACGTTAATTTTTGAACCTTTTTTCTTTTTTTTTTTTAAGAAAGTGATGTAAATATAATTTTTAGGTCAGTGGTACTTTTGAGGTGGGGTGGTATAGGGACGCGCTTCAGCACTTTTTCTTAGAAAAACTTAAGCTTAGAAAAAACAATGCCCAAAATTCTGGTAAAATAGTGAAGTACCCCGGCCCAGACAACAAGAACGGTGTATATACCAAATTTACACGGTGTAAATGTGGTGTATTTCCATCGGATAATACCTGGGTATTTTAAGACTTTTTACACCGTATTTATCCCGGAAAGAAAGTAAAACAGTAAAAAGAAAAAAAGGTAAAAGTGTTTTTATTAGTAGTAGTCGAGGCACCTGAGCCGAGACTTTTGCTGTTTTGTAAATTAGGGTCAATTATAATATTTTGGGCTTTATTTTACATGTATTCAGTATATAAAGACTTCACATTTTCGAGACTCTGACTTTAGATTTGGATTTTTCGGATCGATAAACCCCTTGATGCAAAATTTTATTCCTCTAGTCTTATAAATAAACGAGAAATCAATTTTTTTTGTACATATCCTGGCTATTCCCGAGGGCTTATATTGTAAAAACTGAAAATCTCGTTCTAAAAATCAGGATTCACTCCGAAAATTCTGATTTTTTTATTTTTATGTTGTATTTAGCCTATATAGGATCATCAAGTTGAGACATTTCGGAATTTCGATTTTGGAAGGAAGATATTAGGAGTGGTGGTTTTTAGCGTACAGTTTGTTTTGTGATTCAATTATATATGCAAACTCAAGTTTATAACAAGTCAAATTTGTAACAAAGATTTTGAAGAATTGCTGTTAGTAAATTATATGTAATATATAGCTATGGTGTCATTTGAGCTCACACAACCACGTGATTTTATGTATTTAGTCAAAAGTGTAAAAATGGTGTAAAAAGTCTTAAAATACCCGGATATTATCGGGTTCAATAAGTGGTGTATTACACCAAACTCACACCCGATATTATCCATGTATTATCCGGGTACTTGCTGTTTGGGGGCACTTTTTTTTTTAGTCAAAAGCACCGCTGTTTTAGGCCATCGTTTGGGGAGTTGTAAAATGCTTTAAATGGGGGGGAGAGGGGAAAGGACCATTATGTATTGAAATAATTAACTGATACTAGAAATAAATTTTCTCTAAAATTTGTTGGAACCTTGTCATTAAGTTTTACCGTCCCCCCCCCCCCCAAACAAATGAATTTCATGAGTGTACAAAAAACATACTATGTTGATCCAAGTGTTTTCTTTATATTTTCCTCAAAAAGTTTTCCTTTAATTAACTTGATCAAAAAAATTATTTTACAGATTATATCAATTTAAAGCTTTCCCCAATCTACTCGGCAGCTTTTTTATTTTTTTTTATTTTTGATAAAAAAATTATTTCTCAAAAATACATAACGGCCCTGTAAATATTTTTTAATTTTAGTTGTAAAAAACTTACTTCAAGAATTTAGCTAGGGATATTTAATGGTCTGGCTGGACCTATGGGACCAAGGTCCTAAGGGTCAGTGGTGCTTTGACCAAAAAAAAAATCAGTGATCAGTGCCTGAGCGCTTCAGTATTTAATTTGAAGTGTAGGCATTTTTCCTAAGCTTAAGAATTTCTGAATAAGAAAAAGTGCCCGTCTGTTGAAAAAAAAAAGGGAAAAAAAAGTGCTGGCGGGTTCCTGCAAATTCTATCCCACCGCAAAAGCACCATTGCCAAGGGTTATAAGTAAGTCTAACTGAACTACCAGGTCAGAAGTCAAAAAATGGTCAAAAAAGGTCAGAAAAAGTCAGGTCAAAAAATGCTTTTTTCAAAGTGTTTCTACTCCATATCTTGACTGAACAAGGAATAGGAAAGGAAAATACTATATATTTTAATTTACTTAAACCGATCCGAGCCTTACCCACCCGATGAAATCGAGAAGATACAATATATACGAATTTAAAATTTTTTGAAAAAATAAGAAATCATTTGAAGCGGAATGAAATATCCTGGGGCAAGGATGGTACTTTTATCTTGAAAACCTGAAATTCAACAGAACACAATAGGTCTAAGGTCTATTCACCCTTTTATGACTTGTCAATCATTCCTATGGTTTTTTTGAAGAAATCACGTTATGGAATTAAACCTAGGATACTAACACCATCTATTGCCTGCGTCAAAAAATACTCTACCCACAACTAACGCCATCTCTTGCCTGCGTCAGAGTTTATAAATCGACACTAGCGACATACAACGGCCGCGTCATTTTTTAGGATCGCATTTGAACAATAGAATCAGCCTTCTATGTGTAACTATATATTTAATGGTTCTACGTTTGTTGGAAAATTAGTTGGTAAAATGAAGTTGGTAATATGTTTGTGTAATTTTAATTTTTGGATGTGAAGTAAATTTTTTAAATTTTTTTGCAGCTTAAAAATTGTTTTTTAAATAAAGTTGGTTGGAATCTAGACACTGCTTAGGGATTATCAATTATGACTGGATTCATTTTGAAGTTTTGATTTTACTGTTTTTGTTAAAACAAAAAAATGTTAAAGGTATTTCATCATCTTATTTGTTATTAGAAGAATTTTAAGGTTAATATAGCCTTTTCATAATTGTCAAAATTTTAAGATATGGTTTTATCTGTATTCGTAAGAAGAAAAATGTTCAGGTTTAATTTAATCTTGTTCTTAATCAGAAGAATCACAAGAATGGCTTTAGCTTCTTTATAATCAGAAATACTTAAAATTTTGACTTTATCTTAATCATAATCAGAAAAGTGTTAAGCTTTGATTTGCTGATTTGTATAATCTGAGAAATTTTCAGATTTAATTTTAGCCTATTCATATTTTAAAAAATTTTAAGCTCAGCATATTCATGTTTAGACAAATTTTAAACTTTAATTCGAGCTTATTAGTACAATCTGAAAAATTTTGATATTTGATCTCAATCAAATGTTCCTAAATATAAAGAAAAAAATAAGTAAGATATTTTTTAAAAAAATGTACGAATACCTCGGTAAGCAATTGTTTCTAAACCGACGCCATATTGAAATTGGGAGAAAATGTAATCAAAACGTGGATTTTGGGTTTGGTGCTTTTTTTTCTTCGTTATATTGGGGCCTCGTAAAATGCTGAGCATGGATTCCATTGAAATCCACAGAAAATGCTCTCTGGTGTGGAAAACGCTGAAAACAGTTTTTTTAGCCATTTCTTCTTAGGATTTTGAATTAATGATTAGTGTTCAGCATTTTGCACATAATTAGTGGATTAACATGAAATTATTATTAAAAAAAAAAAAAAAAAAGAGAACAGGTCGATAACAGACGACAGCGGTCGATAATATCTTAAAATATTTCATAATTTTTTAAATTATTTTTTCTTACAAGGAGTTATGACCAGATTTTGTGGCAATAACCCCTTTTGAGTTTTTACTAAAGAAAAATGTCCATTTAATGGAAATAGGCTAAATAACAATACAAAAATGTATTGAAGGGATTATTACCACAAAGTCTGGTCATTACCCCCTGTAAGAAGAAATAAAAAAATATGAAATATTTAAAGAAGATGAAGCAGATATTATCGACATAAGTCGTCTGCTGTCGACCTGTTTTTTTATTTAAAAAACAAAAAAATTAATTTTATGTTAATCCACTGAACATGTGCGAAATGCTGAACACTGATCTTAAATTCAGAATCCTAAGAAGAAAGGGATAAAAAAAAAATGTTTTCAGCGTTTTCTACACCATAGGGCATTTTTTGTGGATTTTAGTGGAATCCATGCTCAGCATTTTCTCTAGGCTCGTTATTTTCAGGAGATAAATAAATGATGTTTTAATTCCGGTATTATATCTTTTTATGAAAAAAAAAAAAAATAAATAATAATAATAATAATAATAATAAAACAGTAAAAACTCCGAAACATTTCGTGCTTTTTTCTATAAGTTAAACATAGGTTTTAAACGGGATGTTTCACGGGGTGTAGAACATTGTTTCTAAACTTTTACATTGCTGGTTGCATATTCATAATGCATTAAATCATAAATATTATTTTGTCTGATTTTGTAGATATTGCTCCGCAAAACCGATTAATTAATTCCTTAGTCGTAAAAGTAATTTGATTGCTAAAAAACCCGTGAAAACCCCGAAAAAGTGTGCAAAGTAACCTTTCGGTTCGGTAGACTAGAGATCCTAAAAGAAATTAGCCATTCAGCCATTTCCGGTTTTTCAATAAATCCGAAAAATAAATTTCCGTCTGAAATATTAAATTTTTTAAGTTTACAAAATGGTTCCTGACTGTTTATATTTAAGTTCTGAATTTTCCAAAAATATTTTTAATGGACGAGTAATTTTCAGGAGAAAAATATCGAAGAACCGGAATTACAAGTATGGCTAATCTCTTTTAGGATCTCTACGGTAGACTTTAGCGAATCCCAGAAGGAATGGCTGCTTCGTCTAATACTAAATTTATGGGGGGAAAATTCATATTTTAGGTTTCTGCTCCTTTGGTGCATTTTGAAATATTTAGTGCAACTTTTGACTTGCCTAAATTATGTATGCAGTTTAAAAATAAATTCGCGGTTGAAAAGCTTTGATTTCGTTTTCTGGATTTGTACCTACGTGAAACAAGTTAAAACTTGTATTAGAAATACAAGAATAAATCAAACAAGTTCGTTATATAAGAAAATCCAGGGGGGTGCAACTCTTATGAACGATTTCGTTTTGGATGACATCATGTTTAGCTTACGGGTGACGTCATTTCATCATAAGCTAAGCATGATGTCATCCAAACCAAACTTTAGCATTGGAGTTACCTCTCTACGTAGTCTTATATTTCTCTATGAGAAAATCTATATTTTTATCCCTGTAAACCGAGTACCATACCGTATTAAACAAAACAAGCAACTTTTAACGAATTCTCTAAGTCAAGTAACTTATTATTGCGATTATACACGTGGCAAAACCTATATAAAGGTGCCTGTTTGCATGTATCGATCCTCGTTTTATGTATGGAGGTAAAACAGATCAGTGCTACGAGTTCAAGTTTTGTTCTCAGACAATAGTGCCTCGAATATACCGTAACAGACGGTTACTTTTTACACTTTTCACTTTTTTTTCCAAAAACAGATGTAAAATGTTAACGAAATTCATGTCTGTTTATACCAACGTTAAGAGGCGTTCTTCAGCTTTAATTTGATACCCTGTTATAATATCTATACTTGTTCTAACACGAATAAAAACTCAATTTTACAAAAGGTGCCTTTCTAACAAAAATGGGGTTACTTTTCACAATCATCTTAATAAAACGATTGGTACCTTTTTAGATGTTTTATTAATGACAATCGCTATTTATTTAAAAAAATTAGTGAACGTAATAATAAGGTAATCAAAACGTTGGAACGTTGTTGATTCTTTGTGGATTTAGCACCAGTATGACATCGCTATTGAAATATCTGTAAAAAGTGACCCCATTGATCGTGATTTTATTTTATTTATTTATTTATTTTTTTCTATTCAATTTTTTCA
The DNA here is from genome assembly GCA_037577465.1 of Liposcelis bostrychophila. NCBI lineage: Eukaryota > Metazoa > Arthropoda > Insecta > Psocodea > Liposcelididae > Liposcelis > Liposcelis bostrychophila. The sequence goes on from CM075212.1 coordinate 13,488,989, forward strand.
GGCTTTTAATAGTTTAATTTTGAGTGAAATTAGGATGATCCATTTAACGGATCATATAGGGCAAGTCGCAAGTGCGAAAAGCAATTTAATTTCAATTTGACCGGTGGATGCAGTAGAATCCATCTTAGTATTTTAGGTTGCGTGGATTTCTTAATTTTTTTTTCGTATGAAAACTTATTTTTTCATTATAAAACAAGCTAAGGCTTGAACGTAACACTCAAAAATAATCAATAGTTTAGAATAAGTTTAATTTTTGAAAAAATTCTTAGCCGTTTTGAAGTATTTTTAAAAAAAATAAGTGTCCAACATAACCCTCTGGAGTAAAAAGTAGCCCCCTGTTACGGTAAGGTTAAAAGAATCTAGTGTTAAGACTCTGTGCCGAAGCATCAAAATCCGCAAGTTGTGTACTGTAGACTATATCGGTCCGAAATGCTCCATGAGGCATGATTATTAATTCATAATTGATAATTACTAAAAGGAGGCGTTCGTATTATGAACTGTTATCAGAGTAAATACATCAAGGTCATTGAAGGACATCCGAGAATCCCGAGGAATCCTCATAAATAACCTGTGAACTTCCAATAGAGGCTGCTGAGTTCGTGCAGTGCGGATCATTTTCCGATTTAAACACGGCCCATGGGATTCATTTCAAAGCCTGTTTTTAATTGAAGGTGTTGAAAAGGAAAAACTTTTTTTCACGAAATTACCACATGCTAATAATAAAATTATTTTCAATAAGGTATAATATAATGCACATGTACCTAATGGTAATAATAAAATGGGAACATCCTTAATATTTACAGTCACGTATCGGGTTTCCGTAAGATCGCGTTTGAAGTTAAGGCGTTAATGAGAAATGCGAACTGTCAAGCTCGCGACGATTATTACTGTAATTAATTCGTTCACACACTGGAAATATTTCTTCGAAAATAAAAATAAAAAAACAAATTCAGTACTAAATAATTATAATTATAATAAGTAATATTTATCATTTTCATAATAAAAATTAATAGCTGTATATTTAACGATTAACTAGAATCGTTTTTTTTAAAATGTATATACCGTGTGTATATTCTTTTGTATTTAAATTAAATACAGTGTTAAGATTCCATTTTTCTTTGAAAATTTTGCACATCGTACCTACTGATTATATATAGATCATCTAGTTTATTTCTGTTTCAATGTTCTTTTTTTTTAAATTCAGCGTCACGGGTTTTCACCTGGTGATTCCAAGGATAAAGAAAATAAGCATATAATTTTTTTTTTCCTTTTTCCAGTCAATGATTTTCTCAGAAAATTTTCCACGGAAACCCGACAAATACGATTTTACATCACCGTAAAAAGGTTTTTACCCAACACCTTTGAGGATCTATCTTCGAAAATTGTTTCCGTTTCTTGTTTGTTTATTTCTCCTTTTGTTCGGGATATGGTTAAAGCTAAAAAGATTGCTTTCGAAACTTTTTCGTTTGAGTCTTCTGCTTCGTTGATTTATCTAAAGGCAAACGATTCCTTTCCTTAAAGGAATAGTGGTTTTAGATGTTTTGAGTTCGGGTCAAAGGTCATCCGTATAAGGAAAGAAAAATATAAAAAAAAAAAAAAAAAAAAACTTAGAAGGAAAATGTCTCAAGAAAAAAAAAAGACGAAGGAGAAAAAAAATAGAACATCGGAAGTAATAATGAAGATGAGAAGATGATGAAAGCAGTAATCCCAAAGGATGCATAATTACTCTCAAATGTAAGAAAAAAATAATGGAAGAAAAAAAAACATGAAAACGGGAAATCTTGAAGAAAATAAATGGGCAAGATATATAGTTGCGATGAAAACTGACTCATAAAAGTAATGAAAACGAAAAATTATGACTTTTTATTTTTTTGTATTTACGCTTTTGGGTGTAAAAAATTGTAAGACTTGCTTTTTTCTTTGATTGAAATGATTATTGATGAATAGCGAATAGACATGTTTTAGTTTAATAAATGATCAGTAATCGAAGAATATCTGAGATAACAAGAATCGTGGGAAAGAATTACATACTGGGGTCCAAAAACACGGGTTATCGCCCTCCTCCTTTTGTAAAAATTTGAAATTTTAGCTTTAAAATTTAAAGCTTTAATTCAGCTTATGAGATAGGCTTAATGCGACCAAACTTTCAATGCTTTTTACTCATTTTTTAAAGAATCTAAACAAAATTTTAAATTTTACAAATTATTCTGGAAAGTTTAAGTAACAGTTCCATCTCGGTTAAAATTCTAAAAATTTTTGATTGGTGAGAAAATTTGCAAACGGTTAAAAACCAAAGAAAACTTTATTATTTAGAAAATTAAATTTGGCTGGTATTTTTTTTGGTCAGTGAATTTCAAAAAGCGAACGGTCATTAACAGTAATTAATGTTTTGGTCAGTTAAAATAATCAAATGGCAAGTAAAAATAATTTTAAGGAATAAAGTTTACTATTTCTTAAAATTGAAAGATCTAGCGAAGTCTGTTCTTTTCAAAAAATTTAAAAAGATGTACTTGAGTAATGTCAGCAAAACTTTTTTTTCATGTTCTAATGTTTTTTTTCGCTAATATACATTTCAATAAAAATTTTTCATGGTTAACTTTCAAGAATGAGGAGTAATACAATGAAAAAAATTTATATCTTTAACAAAATATATGTTACATATAAAATAACATCATAAGAAACAGCAAATCTTCATCGACGGCGCTTGTCCCAATACCAGATTATTTTGTAAACACAGTTATTTCAAATTATAAAAAAATCCAACAAAAATCATTTCAGTGGTTTTTACTATAAAAAACCATAAGGTTTCCCAAAAAATTGTCGAAAATTAAAAAAAAATTTTTTTTGAATGAGATATTAAACGTTAAAGTTGTGTCTTACAGGATCACGTCATCGGTGTCCCCGTCATTGATTTAAATTAAAATCGAATATTTTATCCGTAATTTTTTAAATTTAAACTTTTTTTTCATCTGTCTGCTTAAAATAAGCCATTGTTATTTATATCCGATGGGAAAAAAAATTTTAAAAAAATTATTAGGTTATATTTTATCGAAAATAAGGTAAGCGTTTGAATTTCGTTATTATAAACGTCATTTGTGTCCCCATGATGGTGCGCTAAAACTAGAATTTTTGGGGAAAAAATTTTTACGCAGATTTCAAGTGCTATTCATAAGTAAAACCTCCCTCATATAGCAAGTTTTAAAAAAATGTCATAGTCTTCAGAAAGTAGCAAAAAAGTAGAATAATCATTGGTGTCCCGTCTATGGTGTCCCCCCTTCTCAGATCTCTCGCCTTGTTGACAGAATGGAAGGCAAGTTTATGTAATAAAAACCACTCTTTAGCTTACAAAAATGGTTGATAATTCGATTATTTAAGCCCACAAATGAGGGACTTAGAATTTTTGGACTGTTTTATTCTTATCACTTTTTCATGTGTAAGAACAAAAAATTTCAAAAAACGAAGGGCAGAACAGCCAAAGCTCTTGAATCGTAGATTACGATTTTGCCTATATTCTTGTCCCCATTTCAGGTACAAGGTACGAAAATTTCAAAAAACGTAAAGTAGAATTTCTAAAAAAAAATTTTGAAGATACTTCACGAAACTTAGTCATACTGCTGTAATATCAGGCTCACTTCAGACCATTATAATATAAAGAATAATATGAGTTATTATAAGAGTAATATAAGTTTTTATTTATAAAAACTTGTAACCATAAGTTAATTATCTGACATTGGCCTGATGTTAGGGCTACACCAAGTTAATATGAGACTGATCACATTTTTTAGGACACCTGGCTAAATTTAAAGCTATATTATATTTTTCTCTCTTTAAGTTTGCATACCTGCCCTTTAAATACCTAGGAATTTACTCTGAAACGAAAACACTTCAGTTTAATGTCCAATTAAATGGTTAAATTCCTTTAATTTCTGCAAATAAAGTCATTGGTGTCCCTTTATCGTCATTGGTGTCCCCGGAAATAACAGTTTTCATTGATATTAAAGCGGGGAAAAAGAAATTAATTAAAATTGCTATAATATCTTTTCACATAATCATAATTACGATTTAACATCGTGCCAGAACTCTGTTTTAGCGAAAAAAAACAAAAAATTGTTTTGAAAGTGAAAATCGAAGTTTTGCTGACATTACTCACTTATTTTTAATTAAAATCTATTAACTTCAAGTAATAAAATTTCAAAAAATGGCCAAAGGAAATATTTAATTTTCTGGTAACTTTAATTCAACATTTTAAAAATTTGCGCCTGCTCGGTTTATAACAAATCTCGTAAGAGTCACAGCTTCTTAGCACGAATCACAACATCAATTCGATTCATTCGATCAATTCGATCGAACATCATCATTCGGTCGATCATCATCAAACATCATCATTCGGTCAATTCGATTTGATCGAGCTCGGTAGATTCACACCGATCGGACACACGATTTACAGTACTTGAGCTCGGTAAATTCACACCGATCGGACACAGATTCGCTCGATTAGAAATTTTAAGAAATCGACGGACATAATAACACATTGCAGGTGGAATTTTTGAACTATTTTAGCGCTTTTTTGTTTTTTGAAAGGAATTAAAAAAAAAAAAAAAAAAAAAAAAAAAAAAACTGTTCAGTGGAGATGCATCAGAGCTCGAGGTAACCCAGTGGTAGAGCAGCCGTCATGAAAACGGAAGATCGTTGGTTCGAATCCACTCTTCGAGTACCTCTGGTATGTACTTTTACTGAACATTTCCCGGTTCCCTCTTTGATCCCTATTCCGAGAAACCCCAACTGAGAGTTACACCTCCCCCCCCCCCCCTGCCTTAAAAATGAAAGTTTTAGGTTCGTTGGAAAAATTAAAAGGGGAAAAAAAAACTGTTCGGGAAATTATTTAGTGATTTGCCGCCATAAACATTTTCACGATATTCTTCACGCTATATGCTATAATAGAGCTTGCTTACATTTTCCCTGTATAATTTTCCTGGCACTGTACCTGCTTGGTGCCTAAAAATTTTTTTTAAACCTAGTGAAAAATTTTGTAAATTTTGATGGATAGTATTTTTATGCCCCAATATGCAGTACAGTTAAAAAGTTTTTTTGATTTATTAATTGATCAATCCTTAAATTAAAAACTTAATTTTTTTTTTTTTTTTTACAAAAATATGGACTTTTACCCGCTGTGCAAACTTAAGAAAGAAAACATACTGTTAAATCGTTTTTTGAAAATTACGTCGTTTATAAAAAAGAGAGGGGAAAAAGAGGAAGAAAATCTCCAAATCAACTATTTAAGAAAAATAAATTTACATGAAAATTTGTTTACTTAACGGAAAGCTTAATTTAGTTGCCTCGTAAAGAAGAGCCTTTTAAAAAAGTGAAATGGTTATTTTTCAATGAAAAAAGAAGAGAGAGAGAAAAAAAATGAAATTTCGTTAGAAGCCAGTTTCGTCATAATTGAATTTCGATTAATTTTTTCATTCTTCCCCTTCCAGGAAAGGAAAATATTTAGAAAAAAAAAGAAAGATCGAAAATGTAGTTTTTCAGCAGAAAAAAATTAACATAGTCTTCCGATATAAAAAAAAATTAAGGAAAAAAGTATTTTAATTTTCGTGTTTTGAAATAAAAATTCTTTCCTCTTTTTTTTCTTTTGAATAAATAACCGAAATAAACGCTCCGCAAACGACTAAAAACGACATAATTTTCCGTCTGTACACAATGTTAAAAAATTTTTCTCAATTTTACTTTTTTTTTTATTTTTATTTTTCTTTATTTTTTTCTCCCTCCTTTAAACATCTACTTTTTCATTTCCTCTTATTTTTTTTTTTTTTTGCAATGTTATTTGTATTTGTACTCTTGCTTTTATTTAAAAATCACGTTTAACCTCATACTTTCTTTTCTCATATTTTCCATTTCTTTCCTCTCCCCTTCCTTTTCTTTTTTTAGTCCTTCAAAAGATATGACAAAAAGCTTCGCTTTTTATACATTCCGAATATAATCAATCTCGAGCGCGAGGAACTTTTTTTTTTTTTTTTTTTCGAGAAAAAGGTTGATGTATATGTTTATTGTTGTAATTTAATAAAATTTGTGCCAGTTTTTTTATGCAGCAATATTTCGTTTTTATTTGCAGGCGACGCTGTGTTTATGGGTGACTAATGACGTTTGGAGCAATAGGAGAATCACGTGAAAAGGTAAATCTTTTTTTTTTTTTACTTATATTTCGACTGGAATTAATTTTTTTTGAACTGGTTGTTTGATTTAGTTAATTTTGTCCTCGATTGGTAAAAAAATTAAGTAAATTTTTTGAAAATAGACTCTCCGTAACATATGGTTGCCACTTCTTTTTTTTTTTTTTTTTTTTCAGTGGCGGTAAAAAGGCCTTTAATCCAGTTTTTTGCTTCTTTATAGAGATTGCAGTACCGGTAGTACCGGAACCGGGAGAACCGGTACTTGACCAAAATTTTGTGGTACCGAGAACCGGTACCAGATTGCCAAAGTACCGGTTTTTTTGTTTTCAATAAAAACGGAAAAAGACAAATAAAATAAGAGGAGAAATGTTTTTAAATTTTATATTTCATTTAAATTCTCAGAAATTGAACGATAAAGAGTTGAAAAACAAAACCAAGCTATTTCGCCTTTTCCCATATCGTCGGTCAGTCCGAGTTTTAAAAAGCTTGCCGCTCTAATTTTTGATAAACAAATGCAGGTCTGAATCATCATTTTTCGTTTTTTTTTTCTTCTTGTTTTTGCATGGTTAGTCTTTGGAACTCCTCCTACTGCTTAACTCCTAGTTTTCAGCAGAAATATTCAAATGTAAAAATTTAAGATGAAAGGTAACCTCATAAGATTATTGATGTGGAGTGAAGCTGTTAAACCTCATTGAATATTTAAGTGAAAAAACAAGTTAAGCTTTTGAGACTGAGAAGGCATATCAGTTGACGGTTAGCTGATGTTCGTTTAGTACTGTACTTTTGGAAATTAAATTTTTTAAAGACGATGCCTAAAGGCTTATTTCAAGAAAAATGAGGACATATATAAGTAAATAAAATGAAAAATAATTCAAAAGTTTATCTTCTATAAATTTATGTAAAAAAATATATAGCTTTGGCCTTAAAATTCGATTTTAAAAAAATTTTTCTGGTACCGGGAATACCGGGAATACCGGTACCAGGCCTTTCGTTAGGAATCGGAACCGGTTCCTGAGATATTCTGGTACCGTGCAATCCCTACAGTTCTTTAGATTAATGAGAATAGTAGCCTGTTTTAGAAGGGATTTAGGAGATGAAACTGGGAAGATACTGTTTGTACCGGAGACGTTTTCATGGTGGGAAAATGCTTCTCCCGTTTGTTTATGCACTGTATAAGTATTGAGGTTATGTGTGAAGGTTATAAGGGTTATAAGGTTGTATTTGAATGGTTCGAGCTCAGCAAGATCCATTTTAGGTCATTCAACATAATCAACATAGTGTCGTATATAAGAATGCTTTTTTTGAATAATATTAAAGGCATTGCATGGATTTCCACTTTGTCCACTATACTTTTTATTTTTTCATGCAGGGCTTAAATGGGCAAAACGGGCATGTACAGTTTTTTCAAAAACTGAACTTCGGAGGCTGTATATTTAGAAAATTAGTTTGGACTATTTTCAAAATTTTTAAACTTCTGGAATAAACCGAGTACCTGGTAATCTCATTTTTGGTCAAATATGACCTTCTTACTCCCCACCGGACCGTATTTTTCGGGGCAGGGGATAGTTGCGCCCCGGACGAGACGTAGCTTAATTGCCCCCCGAATTTTTAATCCCCTGAAAAGGTATAGCCTACTTGCGCCCTTTAATAAAATAATAATTTCTTCAAAAAAGGATTGAAAATTCAATAAAACTTTTTATTATTAATTTTCGTCACTAAAAATTATCCTTACAGATATATTTTTTTTAAAATAAAAACTGCGTATAGCTAAATGCTAAAGGCTTGCCTTTGCTGCTCCGCATAAATTCCATTTTTTTAAGAGACGACTGCCTTATTGAAAATGCAAGAAAACTAAATAAAATTCACCCGAAAGTAAGACAAGCTTTTACATGATTTTAATTCTTTGCAAAGTTCTTTCTTATGAGTAATTAAGTATATCAAATTGGAATCAGGTAAAAAAAAAAAAAAAAAAAAAAACCGGGGCGCAAGTATTTCTTGGAATTCTACACCTGATAAATGCAGGGGCGCATCTACGCCATGGATGAGAAGAATTCTGACCGCGGGGCGCACCTCTAGTATACCCATTTTTCGTTCCCGACTATTTTTCCTGATCCGTTTTTCATAAATAATAATAAATGAATCCCTAATACATTTTTCGTAAAAAATTTTGTTCCTAAAATTTTTTTCCTAATTTTCAATTTTCCTAAAATTAAAAGTTCCTAAAATAAAAGTTTTTCCTAATTTTTTAAATCCGTAAAAGAATTTTGGGAAATTTAATTTTAGCAATCAAAAAATTTTAGGAAAATTAAAAATTAAGAAAAAGAATATAAATAGTTAAGAAAATAATTTTAGGAACCAACTTTTTTCGGAAAAATGCATTATGAATTTATTTTTTTAGGAAAAATGGTATGGAATCGTATTTTTTTAAGGAATTTTTTTTAAAGCGCGTTACATGAGTATTAAACCTGCGGAGAGAAACTTTATTTTATTCTCTGTGAATGGTCTATGTAAGTCTGATCTTTGTGGGAATTTTGCAAAATTCAGCTCATTTTAAAGAATTTAGCCTAAACAGTTTTGAAACCCGGCGCAACCTCTAAATTTTTTTTTTTTTTTTTAATTTTAAAAAATGATATATTAATATTACATTAATATTAAATTATAATTAAATATTTTTTTTAATTTTAAAAAATTTATTAAGTGCTTAAAGCTTCTAATGAATCAAAGTTCCCGAAAATTTGAGATGCTGTCGACTTTTTTTGGGCCACAGTACTTTACTGTAAAATGCAATTTTACACAGAAATCTATATTTGATGTTTACTGCTAAGTACCAAACTACCTTTACCGACTTGTAAATACGAAAACTTAAGTCCTGAGGTGTCCCTTATTTTGCGAATTATTGAACTGAATGAGTGCACCCCCGGAATAGAGTCTCTATGTGGCACATATGAACCCTAATTTTTTTCACATTTTTTAATCGATGGGAAACCGCCTAGACTTAGGTCGGAAAATTCCCGTAAAAGAGGAAAGGTCGATCTTTTTTTTTTAATTGAAAAAATAGTCATTTCCTATCAGAAATTTTGCATAGATCGCGAATCTGAACTCCCATTTTTTTTATCTGGTCCAATTTTCGAGCTGGAGCCAAAATCAGGACTTATATTGTTTTGTCACTTTACGCGGATTTTTTGCTCATTTTTTGGCTGCAGCTCGAAAATTGGATCAGATTTTTAAAAAATGGGAATTCAGATTCGTGATCTACGCAAAATTTCTGACAGAAAATGACTGTTTTTTTTTTTTTTTTTTTTTTTTTTTTTTTTTTTTTTTTCAAGAAAAAAAATTATTGATTTTTTCCTTCTAATGGAAATTTCCCGACCTTGAAGGCCAATTTAGGGCGGTTTCCGGTCGAGTAAAAAATTTGAAAAAATTAGGGTTCATATGTGCCACAGAGAGAACCGACTCCAGGGATGCACTCGTTTAAATTCAAAAATTCTCGAAGTAAGGGACATCCTATTCAGCACCTTTCCAACCTGTGTGTAGCCATAAGGTCCGTTCTTTTCCTGCGATTTTATTAGGAAAAATTATGCTCACTATTTCAAATAAAACGACTAAAAAGCAAAAAAGAAGGAAGAAAAAAATGAATGACGAGGGGAAGGAATCGTAAACGAAAGAGAAAGAATAAATTCAAATAATTGGCATGGCACATTGCCAGTAAATACTCTTGTTTCCAGAATCTGTGAAAAGTTTCGCTCCTGGATTTCTCAAAGTGAGCGAGAGAGAGAGAGAGAGAGAGAGAGGATGAAAAAAAATTACTTTTTTTTTTTAGTTTCACTGAACTTTTTAATTCCAGTTTACATTCATTAATCAAATAAACTTAATAAAAAAGTAAATTTTAATCAAATAATTTTAACGGTTTAAAATTCCATTTTTTCGGCAGCTCAAGCATTTTTTTTTTTTTTTTTTTTTTATTCCCCTTCTCGTTTTTTTTCTCTCCCTTGTGAAAAATGATACGCAATTACCTTTAAGAAACGAAAAACAAAACCCTTTTTTTCTGATATAGGAAGTATAACCAACTTTTCATATCGTTTCCGCCGGTTATTAATAATTCCATTTATAATTTCGTTTGTCCGATAAAAAAAAGTAAAACCTTTTGAAAGGTAAACGAAAAAAAAAAAAAAAAAAAAAAAAATCGTTTGCATGTTTGTAACATAGGGATCATGCACCCCTGCCGCGTATCGTCAACGCCTTTATCTGGTTAATTATACGATGCAATGCATTCATGTAATTCGTGTTGCTGGGTGCGTTGAATGTGCATTTTCAAACTCGTTCATCGTTAGCACAGGAACAAAAAAAAAAAAAAAAGTAACTAAATTATTAATCCTGGCAGCGATTTCGAAACAGAAGGGAGGGAATTTTAAAATTTATCGAGAATTCGGAATAAGTTCATAAACATTTTTGAACTTTTTTCTTTGTTGCGAAGAAAGGGTTAAAAAAAAAAAAGGAAAAATCTCGCAGAACTCATTACTTTATCCATCATATTGAGATTATTCTTCCCTTGGATTTTTCAATCTCATTTATTTTGTTTTTATTGTTTGATTAACTTTTTTTGCAATTTCTAATTAGTCTTGGGAATTATAATAATCTCGCAGTGGCGGAAACTTAGAAGCAGGAAAGAGAAAAAAAATTAATGTGCGAGGAAAAGTTTTACTAGCATGTTTTTCATCTTAATAAAAATCCTTCCCTACGATCATTAAAATATTTTTATTACTTTGGCACTATCTACGAATTCTTATTTTTCCCCCCTTTACATTGTAACATCAAACCGCAAAAATGGAAATATCAGAATCTCTTAAGGGGATATCCCATTAAAACCGTTGTTTGCTGGCAGTTCAGGATTTTTTTGGTTTTTTTTTTTTCTGGAATTTTCAGAAATCATATTTTAATGCAAAATTTTCCAGGAACAATGCTGGAGAATTGAAAATTCTTGAAGTGAGAATTGAAAACTCTTCCAATTCTTCGGTTTTTTTTTTTTAATTTCAAGGATTACGTCCTCTCCGTTTCTGGGGTAAACAAGAGTTTCTTAAATGACGGAGTTAAGGTGTGGCTCAAGGATGGGTGATCTTGTATACGCTGGTGATCTCTAACGTTAGGGCATAGTATTGAGGGGCTTGTTTTTCTGGGCCGAATTTTGTTGAAATAAGTAAACAAGAAGGATTCTGCCTCGGTCAGTGGCGTAAAATATGTGGGGAGGGGGTCGAGAGGAAAAAATTTCTAGAAAAACTGTCTAAAATGAATCAGTGGCTTTTTGAGTTGAAAATGGAATTGGAATGTTATAATAAATTATAACATTGAGCATTGAGCAGGTCCGAATGGAGGACTGTCGTCGATGCAGCGATGGGGCTCCAAGCCCTGTAAAAGCTTGTCGTTGTTTTGTTGTTTAGCAAATTATTAAAAGGGCAGGATGCAAAATCCGACATCCCCTCCTTTAAAAAAGACGCCCCTGTTGGCCTTTAGGCGGGAAGCCTTCCATGAAGTCAGAAGAACTGATTTAAGCAGTCTACGGCGTCAGGTGGGCAAAAGGTAACATGGTATCTGATTTTATAAAAATTCTACCTCCACGTTGAGAGTCTTTTAGGATTTGATCATGTGACTTGGAATGAAGAAAATGAAAATTTTTGGATTTTCAAAATGGCTCTTAGGGCCATCGCTTTGGTTTATGTATTGCAAAAAAATTTTTCCTTGTCGAAATTTTTTTTGTGAAAAAAGTACAGTTTCCTGTCGTCCAGTTTCGGATTTTTAATAATAGTGAATATTAATAATAGAGCCACCCCTAAACGTGATCGAAAAAATCTGAAAAAGATTACCTTTTGTTTTTAGACCCTAAGAAAAGTGAAAATCGGCGAAAAGTAAGGTAAATTTGAACCACCACCCTAATATTCTGCCGTGACAAGTTTTCAGTATTTAAATGTGGAGATAAACTTCTCGCAAATGCCTCATTCGCAATTTTTTTTTCTGGCAAAAATATAATATTTTACTGATTTACTATTTTTATTTACTGGCAAAAAAAATTGAAAATACTGATTTTTAAAATTTTTTTTACTGACCATCCAATACTGACCGTTTAAATTTTTACTGGTATTCTATTAATAAATACCGAAAAACATAATTAAAAAATACTGGTCAAAATATTAAAATACTGACCAGATAAATACAACCATTTTTAACGTAGATTTCGAAAATTAAGTCGATTTGCACCTATCTATTTCTGTTCCTGAGTTATCGTAAAAAATATGATAAAAATATTGAAATTTTAGTGTTTTGACATTTTTATGGCGAACTTGGCCTGTATCTCAAGAACAGAAAAAGCTAGACGCAAACAGATTTCATTTTCGAAATCTACGTTGAAAATGCGATAGGAAACAATACTTTCTTCACAATAAACCAAAAATCAAATTTTCGTCCCTTATGGGTTTTTCCAAATCTTTGGCCCTCTTGCGCCCCACCAAGACGCCGTTTAAAAATAATTTCGGAAAGGAAAAAATTTTTACAAATGATAAGCCACAGCGATTGCTCTGTCAGGCATTTTGAAATTCCAAAATTTTTGATTTTCGACCCACCCTAGTGTACATGAGCCAATAAAGGTCCTTGTTGTAACTCTGGTCTTTTGGAAGGTTGTAAAATCGAAATGCACAACATAATGTTGTTTACAAACAAAGCCTTTCAAATTACATATTCCCACTGGGGACCTTCCGGCAGGTTGCACATATTATTTATCATTTCATCAGAAATTCAATCCAGAGCAATTACATCATTGGAATCGTACATTTTAGAACATCCGGTGCCCAAAGTGTGAGCGTTTATAATCAATTAAAAGTCCTCCAAAAATTCCTCCCTCACATTGCCTCATCTGTCCCCGGTGGATCCCCTTGCAGATTTCCCTGTTCTCATAGCATATTTTACTCTAACGGATCACCCTTCTTCCCCTCTAAAGAGACATTCGTGCTCACAGTAGTATCAAACTTTAACTGTCGTAAATAGTTTTCACAAAACGAAATTTTAATAAAAAGTACTAAAAAACAAGTAAATTAAATGTGTGAAAAAAAGAATTTAACACGGAATTAGTCATACACGCAGGATCATGACTTTAGGTCGTACATTATTGTAATTCATTGGTAACAATTATTACAATCTTTTGTTTATATCGTAATTCAATATGAAGAGAGAAATGGGTCATTTTTAGTGAGTAACACGTGTTTATGGTGCGGTTTTAACGACTTCCTTTTTCCGTGCTTAAAGCCAAGTAATCGCTTATTGACGTGAATTAAATCTTTAAATGTTTTCTCGCAGTCCCTTTAAAGCTTTCCTGTTATTAAATATTTGTTAAATTTTTATTTGATTCTTTTCCCTGCCGATTTTTCAAGAGTTAATCGGTTGTTAAATCCGCAATAGGAAACTGTAGTATTTCAAAACTTCGAAACAAGTGCGTAATAAATTTAATGACAGCTTATGATTCATCGGAGAGAAGTTCGGCTTCAGAAAACGTTTTCGCATTTTTTTTTCTTTTTTTTCTTTCTTACACAGAAGTATTTCTTTATCCGATGAGTGATAGCCCTGATTTCTTTAGAGATGACTAATTAAAGTCGCTTATAGACAATTTATTACTGACAACTATTTTTGCGATTTCTTTTAAGTTTCCATTATGTGAATCATCCATATAACGCAGTGTCTTTATTTCGCGTCATTTTTAAATAAAATGTATTTTCTATCTATTCGACTGTAAATGAACGCTCGTTCAATTAATTAAATGCTTCCCTATAAAAAATTTTTATCGCTTTTTTTTCTTGCTACAAACTTGCACCCTTTCTGGCAAAAAAAAAGTGATCGACAATTTTTTTTTTTTTTTTTTTTTTTTTTTTTTTTTTTTTTTTGCTTGCGGTACCATTTATGATCAAATGCCCATTAAAAAATAAATAAAAAGGAGAGGAAAGCCTTCGGTGAGAGGGTCGGAAAAAAGAGCAAAGCAAGAGCAAAAAAAAAAAAAAAAAAAAAAAGCCGGGACCAAAAAGAAAATTCAATAACCTAAACTCGTTCTCGGAATAAAGAAAAGCAGAAACTAAAACCTCCAATGAATATAAAAACGCCTTCCCCATGCAATATTCCCTGCCTCTCCCACCGGCCATTACGATAATGAGGCCACTCTCATCGAACTTCTATGGAAACAATATTCCCTTTCACGTACGCACATTTTTTTCGGTTTTTTTCCCCCGGAAATCTCGAAAAAAGGGAAAAAAGATTTTTATTTCCTTATATGTGACATGTGAAAGCGATTTTTCTTTAAATAAAAGCATTCGGTTTGTTTCCATTTTTTTTTTTTTTTTTTTTTTATCGAACTGCGGAAAAATCATACATTTTAATATCAGCAATTAATCGGAAATCGTTATTAATCGAAGGGATTCCTCATCTTAATAAATGATCGTTTAATTAATAACTAATTTCTTTTCTCGATCCCGCTAATAAAGAGTTTTGGACTCCCCACAACTGAGGCTAATAACTGATTTTTACAATGGTAACAATAGTATATTACTACTCTAGGGAGGAAAATGAATTTTCCCGTCGATGTTTTAAACGCGAGCGAAGCGAGCGTTTAAAACGACGGGAAAATTCATTTGACTCCCTAGAATAGCAAGATATTTTACATTACGAATCTACGGCGTCTTTTTGTTGTAAAAATCGCGTTTTAAAACAAAAAAAAAATCGATTTGAAACATCGTTTCCGGTATGAATGACGTGCGGCAAATAGATTCCATTTTTTTTTATCGAGATGGCAACGTTGCAAGGGTATTAACCCTGTTAGACTCGTGGCATTAGACTCGTGTGTACGAACAATTTCTATTTTTATTGTTGTAGAATTATTTTTTTTTTTTTTTTTTGCCAAATTTTTATGAATTTAGGAATTTACTTTTCAAAAGTAGTCAATGTGGATTTATTTAATTTTTTTTTTTTTTTTTTTTTTTTGGTTATGTTTAAAAACAATCTGGTTTTGTGGTGTGAGGGAAATTTGCCGCAACAATACCGGAAATACCACCTTGAACGGGAAAACGTATTTTCCTCCCGTTTTTCTATAGCGGAAAGTACTTCTTTCCGACGATGAGTAATGTAAATAATTTTTTACTGTACTCTTACTATTTTGGATATACCATTACCAATTGATTTCCCTTAAAAATAAACAAAGTCCAGTAGCTTTGTTGGTTCTCGGTCAAGCGGCTGAGACCAAATCGACAACAGTTGGTACACTTCAATCCCAACCCCATCCAATCTGTATAATTTTTCTCTCGTCTTTCCTTTCATTCCTCTTTATAAAAATTAAAAAAAAAAAAGTTTTTTAATTTTTTTTCGTTTTATTTTTCGTGCTCCAAATAGTTATGTACCTTAATATTATAGCATTCACTTCTGTTGCATTTGAGACGGACATTGTACATTCTACATTGTACAGTAAGACATCGTACATTGTACAGTAGGACATCGTACATTGTTTAGTAGGACATTGTACATTGTACAATAGGACATCGTACAATAGGACATCGTACAATAGTACATCGTACAATAGGACATCGTACATTGTACAGTAGGACATTGTACATTGTACAGTAAGACATTGTACATTGTACAAGTCCCTTCTGAAATACAATAGAGGTGAATGCTTTAATATTATGATACTTATAACCATACTCTAATATTATTGTACATTGTACAAAATCCGTCTTAAATACAACATACATTGTACAGTACAATGTACAATAGCCTAAGTTGAAATAATTTATTTTTTATTTATTTATTTATTTTTTTATTTTATTTTATTTATTTTTTTTTTTTTTTTTTTTTATTATCGACGACTGATAATTTTTCTTGAAAATAATATAAGATGGGATTGGAACAAAGTAATTTAATTTAATTATTAATATGTTTTCCCATAATTTTTCTGCTCGAATGACTGGCCAGGATCGTCTATATGCTACGAAATATTTTAAGATATTATCGAGATAATAATGCTAAGAAATATTTTAAGATATTACCCTTTATATACGAAATATTTTAAGAGCCCCTAAAGGTGGAACTGGGCGAAACCTCTGCTCCATTTTTAACCAAGTGGAAGATATTAGCTTTTGTAATTGAGAAAGGTTTTGACTTTGCGTTTCAGTAAGTATTTTCTATAGACTAATATCCCGGTAAAATTTTCGGAATTGCAAAGGGAGTCGAAATCGCTTATCTCATAAATGGCCGTTATTTCAGGCTAATTTTAAAGATTATAGTAATTACCATCGTGGAAGTGTATTCAATCTTCACATTCCATTTAAATTCACAATTAGTTCAGCAATTTTTCCCTTTGAGGACTTGAAAAGTGACGTTAATTATTTCGTTTCATCCCCCTTTACCCCTCGTGTTCTTTTCTTACTTCCTCCGTGTTCATAATAGAAAAGGGAGAAATCTGACAACTTTCAAGAGCCCTTCTTTTTCATTTGAAAGTCAACGTGTGATAGCTAGAGATATTTTTCAAAAAGTTTTCCTTGTGTAAATGATTACCAGTAGTGATGTACGTTAAAAGTATCTTTTCTGTAAGAAAGAAGGGGGGCTGCGTCTTTTATTATGATAAATTAAACAAAGGCTGCGAAGCGGAATATATTTTCTTTCAAGACTTCTAAAAAAAAAGAATTAAAGAAAAAAAAATTAAAATTACAGTTTTTAAATTTCACATCATTACCCTTCACTGTGTTTCCGGTTTTTATAGTAAAATAAATATACAAAAGATGAGTCCAGTCCTATTTTGATTGTTTTCAGTAAATCCCATTGTTTTGATTCCTACGGCATAAATAATTTATTTAAATGGGACGATCAACTAATTAAGCAGCATAACTTAACAAGAAATTTGGTTTGATGTGCAATAATATTTCAATCGAGACCGAATTTTAAAGCTCTAAAATCGTTCCCGAAATTAAAAGAGTTTCCCAGTTGGACATCAATTGCGGTATCGATTTGCCTGGAATGGCTTCTTTTTTTGAATTTAGTTATTGGTATCCTTCATTTACTCTTTAGAAATGATGTCTTGCTTCTAAAAGAACAATTTAATACGAAAAATTAATGGAAATATACAAATTATTTATATTTTTCATATTCCATTTTCAAAAAGTTGTTATGGAACACATCAAGTGCAAAGTGCTTTTTTATTTAAATGTTGATAATTTTTTTAATTTTTTTTGAAAATAACTTGATCATGCATGGAACGGGGTAATGGCTGGAATCGAACAGTTGTCACTCCTAAATGATGTTTTTTTTAAAAAAATACAGATTTGACAACCGGGGTGCTCAAATAGACCTCAAATAGACCTCAAATTGAAAATGGAATATGAAAAATATAAATAATTTGTATATTTCCATTAATTTTTCGTAAAAAATTTGGCCCAAAAAACGGCCTTATCGACCCTCATCCTTTAGTTCTTATGTCGTGAAATTATCCCAATGCTTATAGTCACACATCAAAATACTCTGATACTGTGCTTTCGAACTCGTAATTTTTGTGCCACTAAGAAAATTATTGCTGACTATTTGGGACTATTTGTTGTGACTATTTTATTTCCTAATTCACAATGAGTCTTTTTTTTTTTTTTTTTTTTTAATCTTTAAAGGATTTGCCAATTTAAGTGCTGGCAAACCGAACTAAACTCATTCTGGTATAATTGTTTTTTAAGTCATGGAAAAATTATATACTCTATTAGCACTTCAACTTTTGGGGAAAGTTATTGAGATACAACTATAGCTTAAAAACCGAAACCAAACCAAAAAATACCCGGTTAATTTTAAAAACAAGATAGTGTTAAAAAAAGGAAAACTGAGCGGAACCTGGTTTTTTTTATAGAAATGTTAAGATGAGGCTTCACAGATGCCTGTTTTCTCTAATACTCGATTTATGATTAAAAAATCCAAATTTTAGGTATCTACGTAATAACAAACTGCTCTGGTATATCCTGAAATTTTTAGTGCAAGTTTCAACTTGTCTGAAATGTCTGGGTGGCCGGAAAATAATTTCAAAACAAATTGCGGTCGAAACTTGTTGCAACAAGTCTAAACAAGTTGAAACAAGTTGAAACTTGTAGCAAAAATACAAGGAAAAGTCAAAGGAGTTAGTTAGGCTCCTAAAATTTAATTTTTTCCGCCGTAGATCCAGTGCTAGACAAAACAGCCATTACCTTCGGTATTCCGTGAAGCCTTCTCTTAAATCAAACCAAACCTAAACCGATTTTTTTCCAAAAAAAGAAAAAAAAAAAAACTGGACCGAACCGAATTGAACCCGAACCCTGTTATCTAAATTGAAGTGAAGTGAAGTTTTTAGGTAACTTGCAAAATTGGAACTAAACCAAACCGTAATTTTTTCGAGATGGGGTGGCCAGTTTTGATTAATTTTTTATCCGAGAAATAGTTATTAAGTGCATTACCTGTCAAAGGTGTTTTAGCACTAATCTTTTTTTTTCCGTTATGAAAGAAATAAACGAAAATTACAATCAAGTAATTTTTCAGGCACGGCTCTTAGAAATTTTTTGTCAACTGAATTCGCTAAGCTTAAAGGAGAGGGGAAATTCAATACATAACTGTGCTACCGTTTCCCAAAAGAGAATGCATGTATAAATCAACATATGGATCGTTCCATTAATAAATTTAAACGCGACATCTGCCATACTAATAGGAACGACTCAGAATATTATTAAGAGCTCGTTAAATCGCGCGAAATCAATCGAAGTGAATTTCCTGGAATTTTAGTATTAAACTCTATCAGTGGAAATTAAGTTCATAATACATTTCGATTCCTACAAAATGTCAATCAAAATGACTGCGATACAACTGAATACGTTCGGAAATTCATTTACATTCCACCGAGGACAAGGTGAAGTCTAATAAAACCCGTAGAGAAAAATAAAACGTCTACCCGGAGTTTTCAGGTGTGATTGACGTCTGTAGTCCAGATATCTAAGTCTGATTAAAATCTAGAAGCTCTTGATATTTAGTTTTTAATTAGTTGAGCCAGGAAGGCTTTGACGATCCGCCCATGTCATCAATTAAAGTCAACCAACTTTAAAATAAATGGAACCGCATAAAATCCCTTTTGCTGCGTTTTATGTATCCACGGCATAAATTGAAAACCCATATAATCCCGCTTAAAAACATTATTGTTTTCGCTTATATTATGAAGTATTACTCTTTTCTTTTTCATTGTTTCGTTCATTATTTTTTAAGATTTCATTTTTCATTCCCTTTTTATCCCTCCCGCACTTTTCAAAAAAGGAAACTTCATCACGTCAAGGTAAATGTAAAAGTAATAAACTGCATTACGGAGAGGAAAAACCGTTTCAATTTATTATGTATGCTCTCTCCCTTTGTCACTCACTCTCTTTTTCTCCCTCTGGAGCTAAAGCAGGTTTTTCATCGGAATGCGAAATCGAAAAAAAGGGATCAAATTAGTGCTATAGTTAATCCCAACGCCATTTAGGTTTTTATTAATTCAAATTGAAAGCTTTCGAATCGGTGACCCTAGAAAGTTGTTCAGGGACGAGAAGGTGAAAAAAGGATTGTTTCTACCTTGATTTTTTTTTCTTTAGGTGCGATGCAATCTGTGGAGTGCTTGTCACCCAATAAGTAAGTGCTGCACTGACTAATGACATTCACTCTGTAGTGAGAGTGAATGTTTACTGTCTAAATTTTCTCTACAGTGCATCAGGTAACGTACACCTAGGTTGTTCATTACCGAGTGGGTTATAACTGCCACATCCGCCTGAAACTTTTTTTTTTAAACTCAAATGAAAATGATCTTCTTCGTAAATAGCTGCTTCACATTGCGACTGCTGTCTTTTGTGGAAACCTAGAATTACTAAACCAATTTAGTTGCTCTGCCGCTGTAAGCGACTTCAGCGTAAATTTATTTTGTAAACAATAGTTTCTTTCTGGTTTTTAGCTTTTGTCAACAACGTTTCTATTCGAGTTGTTTTCAAAATGGAGTTACGCTGAAGTTGTTTACATGGGCATTAGAGTAAAAAATTGTACAGTAGAAAACTGTACATAAAAATTGTACAGTAAAAAATTACACAGCAAAAAAATTTGTACTGTAAAAAAACAGACAGTAAAAAATTCCACAGCGAAAAATTTTACAGCGAAAAATTGTACAGTAAACAAATTGTACCGTAAAGGCCTGAACAGTAAAATAATGTACAGTGAAAAATTGTACAGTAAAAAATTGTGCAATAAAAAATTGCACAGCAAGAAAATTGTACATTAAAAAAACTGTGCAGTTAAAAATTCCACAGCAAAAAATTGTACAGTAAAAAATGTTCAGGAAAAAAAAATTTGTACAGCAAAAAATTGTACACTAAAAAATTGTATAGTAAACGATTGCACAGCAAAAAATTGCACAGCAAAAATATTGTACAGTAAATAAACTATGCAGTAAAAAATTCCACAGCAAAAAATTGTACAATAAAAAATGTTCAGGAGAAAAAAATTGTACAGCAAAAAATTGACCCATGCTGCTTCTCCATTATGGTCCTAAATTAATTTTACGAAATTAATTTTATAAAATTACCGGAAATTATGCGCTTTTTCTTTCTTTTTTCATAACATATTTATTTTTTACAGATTTCTTATTCTTTTTTAAGTCATCCTCATGTTCGATTAGTATAATAAAAGCATTATTCCCAATAATTTTATAAAATTAATTTTGTAAAATTAATTTTGAGCCATAATGGAGAAGCAGCACCAGATGGGTTTCCACCTGGGTCAGTTTTTTACATATAAATCATATGCCAATTTCATTTAAATTATGCATAATTTATATATATATAAATCATACAAAATTTATCGTATAATATAATTTATGTATGGAAAATTGACCCAGATCGTTTACTCTAACCAACAAGATTAGAACTTATAAGTATGAAGAGCGCAATGTCCTGATCCCAACACTCAACAGCCAAAATCTTGATTTTGACCTCAGCAATAAATTCCGAGGAAAAAAAGAAAAGCTGACAGTATTTTAGGAAACTTTCAAAGCGATATTCTAAATCTATTAATCCAGTAACTGAAAATAGCATATTTTAGTGCTAGAATCTAAAACGAGAATTTTTGAGTCCGAGACAGATTTTGCCATGAGGGTCAGGGGCTCAAAATGTCGAGATTCAGATTCGTAGCTGTGTAACATTGTTTTTATTTCATGTGCGATGATCATTTAAAACTGTTTGCATTATGCCTGGGCAGCGGCCATATTAATTTTGACGTCACTTTTCGAGCGCTAGATTAGAAATGTTTACTTTAAGGCCTTTTTTACTGACCCTTAAAGTTAAACTTTAGGAGCAGAAAACGGGCGCGGAAAGTGCTTTTATATGGAATAAATAAGAAATTTCCAATGCTCTGTAGAATTTTTCCTTGAAAAAAACAATTCCATTAGCTAAAAGATGAAAAAAAAAAAAAATTGAGATCCAAAGATGATTTTAGGTTTGTTTTGTCGTTCTTATCTAGTCATCTTAAAAACGAAATAAAATAATCTCTGAGCCGACTAATTAATGGCATGTTGATGGATTGTAAGAATTATGATGCCAAACGCCTACTAATCCATTGTTACGCTTATTTTTTAATTGTTTCGTTATTGAATGCACTTTTCATCACTTACAAAAAATCTAATTAATTTTTTTTTTTTTTTAATTTTAAAAACAATGTTTTTTTTTTTTTTTTTTTTTTTTTTTTTTTAATCTCTGCTAATTATTTCACCGTATCATTCCCAATAACATTTTCGCACAAATTGTAGCTACAGGGCTAACGGATTAATAAATTGAAAATGAAAATAAATGGGATGCGTTTTCATTTCCCAATCGAATTCGGAATGAATTAAAAAAAAAAAGAAAATCCTTGATAGGTCTTCCGTTGATTATCAAGCTTTTTTAACTCCCTCTTTTTGCATTTAATTGAATATAATTCGATGAATGTCGTTAAGGTAAACGCATGGATACGTACAATGCTGCATCCGCCGATGCCATCTTATTATTATTAGGTTGAGCGTGTTCGGGAAAGGCAATAACCGAACCGAACAAACCACGTTTCCTCATGGTTAACCCCAAATCGTATCTCTTCGATCAAGGGAAATTGAATAATTTGATTCTAATATTAAAACAATCATTAACATACGATTAAAGATTCAGTATATAAAAGAGACGAGAGGGGGGGGGGGGGGAGTGAGGAGGCTGAAATCATTGTAATTACAGAGTTCGGTCCCATGAATATTGATACGGGAGTACGAAGGTCACGCCTAATTGATGTGTCCTTCGTTTTACTTTAAACAAATGTAAATCAATCTTGGTAGAACATGGTTTCCCGGGAAAAACAAATTCAAGCACAAATTAAAAGGGTCAAGATTTTCAAAGCTTTAATGCGAATTAATTGAAAATAATGAAATTACGTTTCACGTTTTATTGGGCAAATCCCTTTTTTTTTTTTTTTTTTTTTTTTTTTTTGAGCGCTTAATCTGATCAATTAGTAACAATAAATGCGAAAGATCATGACGCTCTACGTTATTTTTCTTAATTTTGGATAAATTTGAAACCGTTATTCTGAACCCGAAATTTAAGTAAGATTTGTTTGTGTTCTGGGTCAGTAAGTTTGTAATGTTTTTGGCTCGTGATGAAACAGAAGTAATATGATCAATTACCTGACCTGCGAATTGTTTTTATGTTTTATTTTTTAATCCTCCTATTCTTTTTTTTTCTTTTCTTGTTCGATCATCGTGACTTAAAATTCGGGACTTACGCATTGATTATAAAATATATAGAAATAAGTATTTCACGAAGTTTGAACCTTTTCATACGTTTCGTTTATACGAAGCGATCGGTATCTTCCCGTGTAGTAACATTCGTTCCAACCGAACAAATGATGCAGCCGTTTTTTATTTTAAAAAGCTCTTTGAAAGGTGAGAGGTTATCTATTTCTTCCAGGTATGAGATGCAGAATTAGAGAAGTTCAGGCATTAAGTCTGGAAAAAAAAAGTCTGGAAAAAAAAATCAGTTAAAAAAAAAAAAAAAAATCCATCGTTGATGGGTCAGAATTAAACAGAAAGTCTGCGGCAGGGGTCCAAATCCGATGCCGGTCCGGCTGCAGAAATCTCAGGTCGATGCCGATTTCATATTATTTATTTAACTTCTGATTCCGATTTCTATTCCGGCACCGACACCCGATGCCGATGCCGACGCCACCAAGCATCGATCATATCCGATGCCGCCTCTGATTCTGATTTTAGCGGGGGAAAAAAAACCTAGAGCCATTCTAGAGTAGACGAATTTTAAAATCAGGGGTCCAATTCCGATGCCAGCACTAACAATTTCGTAGTGCCGATGCCGATTTCGGATATTTAAATAAATCTTCAAGCTTTAGATTCGTGGTTTGCGGTGCAATAAGTTTTACTCTGACATAGCCCAGACTCAGACCCTGACCCGCCCAACTCATTCGGATTCTGCAGAACCTACTTAAAAGCCGAGGACATTCCCGGAATTTTTAATGAAACTTTTACACATCGGCAGGAAAAAAACCGACTTTTACGGATATTATAAACCGAAACCAAGTCTTACAACGAGGAACCTCATTAGATGGCACACTGAATGAATTTTATTATGCATCAAAACCATAAACATTTCACGAGCGTTACGCGTGAGAGAAGACAGGGACCGGTGATAGAGTCAATCACACTTTTCTACGTAGGAATAACACAATGAAAATGCATTTCATTTAAATATAATAAAAGGGACTTTTTTTTGCTCATCGACCAAATGCATCTCCTGTCCTGGCACAGTAACCTTTTTGTATCGATGCAAAGCCCCCCCACGCATTGAACCGGGTTAAATTATAGCCTGTGTTCGCACTCCTGAAAATACTTTGTAAGAAAAATGTTCTTGTTTTTTTCCGCCGTTGATCGAAATAATTGAAGATTCCAGAAGCGATTATTCCGGGGTAATTATCTTATTGTACAAGAAAAAAAAAAGAATAAAATGTAAAAATTTTTATATAGACCTTGTTGTCACTGAAACGGTTGGATTTTTCGTGAAATGATTAATCATCATAATGCGAAAGACAAGTTAATTTGAGCTATTATCTCTAGGGACGGATTTTTAACATGTGACACAGGAACTTGAAAGAATGCTGAATACAAGTCTTAAGCATTATTTTTTGTCAGTGAGAAAGTAATCAATTTACCTCCAACATGGAATCCTTTTGTACAATTTTTTTTTTACGGGCGATTATGACAAAAAAAAAAGCGTGTACAAACATAAAAATTAGCATTAAATTAAACGGTGATTAAAGACAAGGTAGTTAATCAATTAGATAGTTTGTCAAAGCAGAAAAAAAAAGAAAAAAAAGAAGCTATGTTAAAATTTAAAACATTACCAACTGAAGATATATATATATTTTTTTTTTGAGTTGAGCTGGAATTTACTGTCGGTTGGATACGCCCTTCTGCTGTAGGAATCTTTATATGAAATTTAAAAGCCTAACTTTGTGCCAAATTCGCGTCAACAAAATCCTACTTTTTAGGTTTTTGTTTTGGATTATAATATAAAGAAGACCTGTATTTTCCTGTGCAACAATACGTTGTAAATTAAATTCGATAAAAAAAATTATTATAAAGCAATTTCCCATGTTAATTTATGAGCGTTTTTAATTAACGATAAAGTGGAGATAATATTGTTACACAATTATTGTTTTTATGGAACAGAAAAAAAAATAAAGCGAATTAAATTTTTCTGTTTGCTTGTAGGGAGCTTCCTTGGTGTATTTCGCTCGTCAGTTATTCTTTAATCAGTGCAAATTGTTTTATGGCATAAAACGTTTATTTTATTGCAGGACGCTTTTTTATAAGAAAAAAAAAAGTTATAATAGTGATTTTATTTGATTTCATTAGGTTATATTTGCGTTAATTAAGTTCTATGAACTTTGGCGCCTTAGAATTCACACGAAAGTGATAGGAAACTCTTTATGTATTTGGCAGAATTCCCTGCTTGGTAAATATAGAGTATCTAAACCATTTTTTTTGTACAAGTCTGGGTGTCAATTGGTCAGCTTAAATTCTCCAAGGGCGTGAGCAGGTACCATTAATGTTTTCCTGGAAGTATGATAGATAAGTTTAAAATAGAACCCAAGAAAAAGTGCGTTATAAAATTTTATAACTCTATAACGTTTTGGGCGAGTATAAAATTTTATAACTATTTATAAATTTTTATTATTAAAATTTTATAACTATTTATAAATTTTTATACACGGTAAAAAATTTTATGTTAAAAGTAACACATTTCGCTAGTAAAAAAAGAGGCTACACATTTTTTCCCTGTCAATTTTACATAAAACGATTGTGTTGCATCGATTTGATTGTTAATCAACCAATAAACAATTGTCATTTGTCAACACACACAAAATATTTCCATTCAACTTTTAACATAAAAAGTGTTACATATTGAATTTGTAGCCCTTTTTTAGGCTGTTAACATAAAATTTTTTACCGTGTAATTAAAATTTTATAACTATTTATAGATTTTTATAATTAAAATTTTATATCTATTTATAAATTTTTATAATTAAGATTTTTAACTGAGCAATATATTAATTTTATGCTTGAATTGCACTTTATTTACCATACGGGGGCTTTATAGGCTCTTTTTTAAACATTTTTCACGAGAAAGAAAGGAAAAAACGATTACAATTTTACGGAATAGAACCCGGGCCTTGTGGTCGACTTACTACTACACCGTTTTTCAACTGATTTTTAAAAGGGGCAATATGGTTTTTAAGTTGCCAATTATTTTGACTTATAATATTTTCCCGATTTTTCCAGATTTTTCCGAATTTTCGGTTTATTTCTTGTATTTTTAATTTGAGAAAGGCTCAAAAATAATGAAAAACAGAAGTAGAAAAATTCGGGAAGCGTTAGAAGAAAATAAATGAACTTAGAAAAAAACTTTAAATAATTTTTGTTTTAAAATTTTATAACGAATTATAAATAGATGTCTTTTTTGGCGGGTTATAAAATTTTATAACGAAGTTTAAGTTTTTAATAACTCAATTTTATAACACACTTATTCTTGGAAAAACCTTTCCCAATGCTTTTTTTATGGGTCAAACTTAAGAAGCCAAGAATCATGTACAGGCAATCTGAAAGTTTAATATTTTTCGTGCACTATGCCCAACGGACAAGCCTTTAAATAAATCTTGAACAGCATTCTCCTTATTCATCAGGAAATTCCAAGAAGCCTGATGCCTCCCCGCTACCTCTGAAAACTCCACCATGTAATTAATACGCATTTAATCTCGATCCCTCCCATTTTGATTTCCTCTTGATTTGATTGAGCGATATGTTTTTAAATAAAATATTTTCTTCCTTCTTTTTATTCCATTAACCTTAAATTCAATTATTGCCTTCCCAGAGTATTATTCGTATTGCGTGATGACTGGAGGGCGGATTCCCATGCAATTCCATGATTCCAGGGTGTTGAATATCTGTTTGAAAAAATCTAGATAACATTGAAACTTTGAAAGAGAGAGAGAAAAACCAAAGGAAAAAAATATTTAATTGGGTATTCAGACTTGCCGACAACCTGTCATCTGCGGTTTCCTTTGACGAGGAAAGTGCGTGCAAGTTGACAGAAATTTTTTTTAGCTTATATTGGAAAAAGTTTTTTTTTTTTTCTTCCAAAGCGTTCGATTTTTTGAAAATTTTTTACAAGAAAGGTTGTTTAAAAATTCCTTCCTGGAAACTGTTTAACAATACAGTTTCAAAAAACATCGTTATATAATGCTTTTCTCCGGAAAATCGGCCCTACCAATTTTCTTATAGATTCCTCTTTCATGTCAAAATTCCTCTTCAAGCGCCTTCGATAAATAAATATCGCGTTATTGAAATGAATTCAAACAAAAATCCTCATTCTCAGACGGGGATTTCACTATTATAAATGGATTCTCTGAGAAGAAAAAAAAAGCTCAAAGGATCATAAATACATCGCATACATTTTTCCCAAAAAAATTGGCTAGACAATAGTTTCTTTCAGACAGAGAGAAAAAAAGAAAAAAAAATTGGAAACCTTTTAATGTAAAAAGCGAGTAAGTTTCTCAAAATTGACTTTTCGTATATATAAAAAAAAAAGAAAGAATAGAAGAACAAATTTTTAACCTTAAACTTAAAAGATTCAAATATCGAAAAAGAAATATCGGATATAAAAACTAAAATCCTTATCGATAATCTATAAAATGTTGTGAAGTCGAAATTCAGGAGCCGAGGATATTGAAACTAATGTTAGGAAGAATGGGGGAACAAAAGCTTTCGTTTGGGAGGAAAAAAAAAGGACCTGTTAAATAATATCGTCTCTTTTTTATTGACCATTTTATTCCCTTTTTCGAAAAATATGTTCCTAGAGAAAGAGCGATCAAATAATATGAGGATCCGCTACAATCCCAAACTAAACTAAACTCCGGCTTTATAAATTATGTTTAGGTTCTCGCTTTGAATTTGAAGCTTGCAGAGTTTTCTTTTTATGATTGATGGGATTTTCCCGGAAAATCTCTGAAAGATTTTTTCGGGCCCTTTTTTATCAAAATCATATTGGGAGAGAAAATCTGTCGATTCGGGATTAGTCAATTAATTTCCGAACAATTTGCCGGGCAGTGGAAACCGCCTCTTCATTGTACATGTCGAAATTGGATGGGAAAAAAATATTCCGTATTTTAATTTTATTAAAAAAAAAAAAAAAAAAAAAAAAAATTGAAAAAATTCGAGGACAGATCAAAATTTTCCAGTTCTTTTTTTTTTTGTATATTTTATTTACTGATAAATGATGTGGCAATTACTATCATAACTTTTCGCTGTAATCAAATTTACGTCTAGAGGGTCTTCGTAGATTTCAACCTACACACAATTCCGGTTCTGTAATGTTACATGACAAATTAATATCAGGGCAATTATCAGTAGTAATTGATCATCATTATTAGGTTATTATTTATTCACGCGCCTGATCTTCATTATGGGGCTTTCGTTTCCCGGAAATGAATGCGAACTATGAAATAAAAGAAAATGATGTTGATATTCTCGAATTGTCAATTTCCGAATCCATTTTAATATTTAAATCGGCCTAATTTTCAATGCATCTGACATGACTATTTGGTATTGTATCCGCTTAAAACATGGTATAGACATTTACATTTTTCGTTTTTGCTAATGACCACTGTAATGGATGGTTTAGGTGCACTCTGATGCAGTTCCCTCCCGTAATTTGGTAGTTATTATGAACATAGTCCTGGAATAATAGTAACATAATTTTCTTAAGAAATTCGTATGGCTGTTTCACGCCGAAAGAGAGTCCAAGTGGCGTCGTTAATATAAAGTATACAGAGCATCTGTATACGCTGTTTGGTTGTCTCAAATTAACTATAATGTCAAGTGTTCGGAAAATTAAATCCCGAAGTTAAAGAAAAATTGTCGTTTAAAAGACAGTAAGTAAAAATCCATGGCTTCCCGGTGTTAAAGCCTAAATTTAATTTATGGGAAACGTGATAAGTAGCTGCTATCCATGGTCTGGGAAAAACGAGGCGAAATCTAAAAAGACTCCCTTAAAACCCGTAACCCACATAGACCTTTTCCATCTATAGGATGTCTATAAGATGTCTACATTTGAGAATGGATATCTTATAGATATCTAAAATTTTGCAATAGCTAGCTAATAGCCATCTATTAGCTAGCTATTTTTCGAAATGTCCTTGCTATTAGCCGGATTTAATAGCAGACTATTTTTTTAAGGCTATAAAAAGGCTATCGTACCGTAACCAGAACCTTCGCTTTGTTACACCGCTGTAGCTATGTTGTTTATAAAACATTTTTTTTTAATTTCTTTGTGACTTTTAAAATTGTCTGTAAGCCTACAAATTTTACTATCCTCAGTATTTAAGCTCATAATTTTTGATGTTGTTGTTGACGAGTCAAATAAATAGAAATTTTAAGTTTATAAGATTTAAAATTGTCTGAATTTGAGAAATTACAGCATTTTATATAAGTGGCCAATGTATCGGTATAATTCTTGAACTGATAACTTTTGACTTGAATGCTAGTTAATAAGTATAATAAATAGATAAAAATTAATTAATTTTTAAAATTCTAGGCCTAAAAAAGTTTTACTGAAATTAAAAATTAGATACATATGAATGAATTAAATCACCTAATTTATTAAAACTACTCTCTAATTTTAAAAAAATGATCAGATATTTGTTTTTTAATTTTTTAAGTCCTAAGGCAGGCGGAAAATCGTGGATATCTCTAAAACGTCTATAGTATATCTAAGAGATACTAAAATAGATATCTATTACATACTCTTATAGCCTTCTATTAGACATATGTAAGATATCTTTAGTATTGCTATTTTTTTAGTGATTCATAGATATCTCAAAGCTCAGAGGGTCTATGTGGGGAAACTCCTCAGAGACTCCCAAGCACTCAACTTCACCAATGCCGAAAACCAGCATTTTTTACATGTATTTCCAAATTACCGACCGTACATTCTAGACCTGACGTTGCCAATCTTTGTTGGCAATCATAATTTTAAAAAAATTTTCCAATCATCGTAGTTGGAAAACTTTTATTACCAAAATGTATTGCATCTTTGAAACGTAGAGCGATATATTGCAATCAGATGCTGAGTTTCCGATATTTCCTATTTAGTTATCTGTGAACTGTACTGTGATGATAAAAGCGATTTTTTTGAATTTCAGTAGATATAACCGGTAAAAAAGAAAAAAATGAAATTTTATGATTTGAATGAGTGCTAAAACGACAAGTGACGTCGTCTTACTAAATTTGAGCTACTGTCCTTTCCTTAATTCTGTGCTAGACAAGTCAACTGAGCCATAATCGTGCATGGAGATATACTCTTTTGAACCTTTGCAGCTCAAAACCGATTCATACAGTAGTTCAAAAGAGTATATCTCCATGCACGATTGTGATGGATATAGTTCAGTTAAACTTCCTAGTACAGAATTCTGAACGGATTCGTTGAGCCTTGTTCACACCTCAACTTGCAGCAACAAGTTGAATCACGAACGCGGACTAAGAACACATCTTGCCCATTGAAAATGGTGACTATGTTTACCTTGCTCATTGGAAACATATGTTCTTGCTCACTGCTTTCTAGTAACATGATGTCAAACCAATGAAAAAAATTTGAGGATCACGGGTCACGTAGGCAAAACGTTTTTGCACTTTTTCCTTTCATTTACGATTTTTCCGGAAAAAATTCTGGTATTTTATTTGATAAGTATCCACTTACAATTGTAAATTATATTCTCACCATGTGTCTGTTTCTGTTGTTGATTTCCTATTACTCATATCGGCGCGATGTCTCATATTTTTTCGAAGTCTGTTAGCAGCTAAAATGGACTTTTATTATGTTTGAGTAGAACACTAAAATGATAGCCCATTGCTGTGTTACTCTGTAAATTTCAATTTTAATCGAAATTTTACTGTTATCTAGTTATCCCGAGTTGCTACAAGTACAGTTGTGCAAAACAGATTTTTGTTTATGTTTTTAAGGATAAAAGTTGTCAAAATTCAAGAAAAACGGTGTACTTGTATAAAATGAAACATTTTTAATGTAAATACATCCAATTTTTTTTTTTAAATTAGTATTGACCACAGCAACCGTTATTAGAACAAAGGTTTCATTTGGTATATCTACATGAATTTTCCATAAAATTTTCTGGGAGAAGTTCCTCCCAAAATAGACTTTTTTGTTTTCAATAAGGATTTTTACTGCAAACTAAATCCGCTAGGGGGCTGTCGGCTGCTATCATGGTAAAATGGAGCCGTCTTCAGATCGGTTAATGAATATTCCCTTCTCATATTAAAGTCATTAAGTCATTTATTAACCAATCCGAAGCCTGCCGCCATTTTACCATGTTAGCAGCCGACAGCCCCTAGCGGATTTAGTTTGCCCTAAAAATCCTCATTCTTGTTTTTTTTTGTAAAATTTTAAATTGTGACGCAGTTCACTGGAACTTCTTCTTTTTCTGCATGAGAACCTCAAAAATATTCTGCCCTTGGAAGAAAAAAATTTAAAAGCGTTTAAACATTTTGACCATTTCCATTTTATTTTTGTCACTAAAAGAAAAGGGGGAAATAAAATCAAATTACAATTCAAAAAAAAAAATTCCATTAAACCATTTGGAGCAACGAGAGAATGACCACTTTCGGGTCTTTTAAATAATTTATTCCGAGCGAGCGATTCTCTAATATACCCCTACACCACTTCAAAAATAAGCAATTAGTATAAATTTGATTCCGACTGAAAAACCGGTGGCTATTTACAATCTTCATGAACCAAAAAAAAGGGAAGTTGCAAGGGGAGGGTGGGGGTGGAGGAAATTCGGAACAATCAACCGTAAAACTAAATGATTTGTATTATATGAAAGGAGAGAAAAACTCATGGAGGGTGAGCGAGCATATCCCACTTCATAGGTGGTCTTCTCCTGGAACAACACGAAACCGTAATTTTATTTTTACGCTAAAGAAGATAATGGGAATCGTTCAAAAGAAAGGTGTCATGTAGTAATAATTTTTTATTCTTCGTAAATTTTTATTAATGAATGGCTTCTGTTTATGAATGAGGATTCTTTTTTTTTCTGGTTTCCTCGTTTGAATGTATTATATGCATACTTGCTCCAATTTTCAAATTACATTATTTACATATTTCGATTCTATTCAAAATATTTTGCTGCGTTGTCATCATAAAGTACGTCAGGAAAATCCCGTTTCGTTTTGTCATCCCATACTAATAAAGTCATGACGATTTACTACGACCGTGAACATTGTTGCCAAGTTTTTGATTGTTCGCTAATGATCCTCCTTTATACAGGCATTAACGATCTCAAAACATAGGACATCACAAGTATCATAAAGTTCCTAATGACAACGTGTTTATAACCGAATTAGAACTCCACCCTCTCCATGAGTTATAGACTACTTTGAAAACAACTGCTACAACTTTATAGTCCGTAAAGTTGCATTTTCCAACCGCCGCACGGAATTGTATCATTTGTTAAAGAGTTATTTACCATTAAGAAATGTGTAACCGAACAGACAAGTCACATCTTTTATCCCTTTTTTTTCCAATTTAATCTTAATCTTCAAATCTAATCAATTGCGTCGCTATGCCTCCTAAATGGGTAAAAGCCTTTATCTCTTTTTTTTTTATTCAATTAGGGATATTTCCTATTTCATTTTCGGAATACAAAATAAAAAAGAAAATGCAATTTAGGTCTGTCGATATATATTCTAATGCGATTTGCCCTTAACGAAAACCTTATTACGGTAATTTTCCAATTTCGAGTAAAGTATTTACTTCATAAACCGAAACATTGCATTAATTTTTTTTTTTTTTTTTTTTAATTTCGACTTGTTTACAACCGGATGAGAAGCATTGAGTGATAAAATCTTCATATACACAGACGATTTAAGTAATTTTTTATTTAAAAAAACGTAATGATTCTACTTTTTGACTTAACAAATAGTCTGTAAAACACGTTCCTTAAAATTTCTTCTGGAATATTTAATTACCCCAAAATACCTCGACTGTCAATTAACTTTTTATCAGCCATTATCATATTAAACAATATAGAAAATTTTTAGAGGGATTTTAATTAATTAAGTAATAAACATAATGACGTAGGAAAGAAGCGAATCGAATCGAAAATAGAGCTCACTTTTTTTTTTTTTTTGGACAAGTTAAATTTACATTTTCCTTGGGGGTTTTTTCCCTCGAGAAACACTATTTTCGTGACACGTTCCTTAAACAATATAGAAAATTTTTAGAGGGATTTTAATTAATTAAGTAATAAACATAATGACGTAGGAAAGAAGCGAATCGAATCGAAAATAGAGCTCACTTTTTTTTTTTTTTTGGACAAGTTAAATTTACATTTTCCTTGGGGGTTTTTTCCCTCGAGAAACACTATTTTCGTGACACGTTTTTAAATTTAATTTAGTGTCTTTTCCTCTTTCTTTAACGAAAGCTGATGAGGAAGGTGTAAACATTGCCGGAGAAGAGATATTGGCTCTTGACTTGTGTCATTGAAAAAGGCTTTAAAATGTTCATTCACAAAGGAAATGGTATCGATATCGCTTAAGAGGAGGCTTCACGGAATACCGAAAGGAATGGCTGCTGTGTCTAACACTCGTTTTACGGGGAAAAAAATCAAATTTCAGATATATAACGAACTCCTTTGACTTTTTCTTGTATTTGTAGTACAAGTTTCAACTTGTTACATGCAAACAAAAACCAGGAAAACAAAATCAAAGTTTTTTGACCACAATTTTTTTTGAAATTATTTTCCCGCCGCCCATACCTTTCAGACAAGTTGAAACTTGCACTGAAAATTCCAGGATGTACCAGAGGAGTTCGTTAGATACTTTAAATTCGGATTTTTTCATCGTAAATCGAGTAATAGAGAAAATGAACATTCCTTCCTACATCCGTGAAGCCTCCTCTTAACTAAGAACCTCCATCATCTTGTGCAGTTGTCGGCAGTGAAACCAACAACGTGGATTTTGTGTTGGTTTCTCTCCTGTCAGTACATGCATACATGGACATTGTACGGAAGCCCTGATGGTTTATTTTTCGTTGGTAATTGCCGACTGTCAAGTTCCAACTTGGCATTGTCAGATTTAAACTTCACAAAACATTTTGTTGCAGCTTGAGAATAGACGATTTAAACCTGACAATGTCAAGTTCAAACTTGATGCATTACCAAACTTGTCAAGTTGTTCAAACTTGAGCGCGTATTAAGTTTGAACAATGCCAGGTTTAAACTAGAAAATGTTAAATTTGAACTTGAACTTGACAATGCCAGGTTGAAAGTTAATAATGTTAAGTTTGAACCTGGTGCTTTGTCAGGTTCGAACTTGACAGTCAATAAAATGCGTACAAATAGTGGACTGCCTTTGGGGCGCTTTTGGGGAAAGTTCGGTTACATCCGCTGTCCGCTTTGCCGGTGTCTGCAATATTTGCTTATTTTGTCTAAATAACTCCTAATGTCCTTTAAAGTTTCTTCCAGTGCTGAGGTGCTAGCTAAGGATGCGAATTCCACGAAAATTCGGTCAAAAAAAAAAGCGAGATCTGCGTTCTGCGATCAGCGACTTCTGTTTTTTTCCATTTTAAAAAATTTCAAAACACAGACGGTGTATCGAATGAAAGATCGATTAGCCCGTAGTAATCAGTAAACAGTAATAACGTTCTAAAAGAAAATGAAATAGACGTGTAACTAAAATTTGGAAGAAACGTCCCCAAGAAACGAAAAATGTGTAAGAGAAATGTAAGAAAAATCCCCAATCCAAACCCGACCCGATTCCCACTTCCATCTTTTATTTTCAACTAAAAACCCGAAAACCCGAAACCCGAACCCGACAAGTGCAGACCTTTATAATAGGAGCAGAAGCTTTTATAACAGAAGCTGCTTTTATAGCAGTAGCTTTGATAACAGTAGCTTTGATAACAGTAACTGCTTTTATAGCAGAAGCTTTCATAACAAGCTGCTTTTATAGCAAAAGCTTTGATAACAGAAGCTGCTTTTATAGCAAAAGCTTTTATAACAGAAGCTGCTTTTATAGCAGAAGCTTTTATAACAGAAGCTGCTTTAATAACAAGCTGCTTTAATAACAAGCTGTTTCTATAGCAGAAGCTTTTATAACAGAAGCTGCTTTTATAACAGAAGCTGCTTTTATAACAGAAACTGCTTTTATAGCAGAAGCTTTGATAACAGAAGTTGCTTTTATAGCAGAAGCTTTTATACAGAAGCTGCTTTTATAGCAGAAGCTTTTATAACAGAAGCTGCTTTTATAACAGAAGTTACTTTTATAGCAGAAGCTTTTATAACAGAAGCTGCTTTTATAGCAGCTATAAAAGCTTCTTGTTATAGCCAAAAATTCTTTACAATAAAATATTTTTCCAATGACAAACGCTTCTGCGTCTGCTTTATTTGTAGGACACATTCCATATTTTTTTAAAGAAGAAAAACGCTATTAAATCATCTTAACTACTCAACGAATTTAAAACCAATCTGAAAACTTCATTAAACATTTTTTATTTACTTCAATTTAAACGTTAAAGAAAAACATAATTTTTTTTTTTACACCAAATAAAAAACGCATGCATTTCTAATTACAGAGTGATGAAAAGACCGTTCGTTTGTAAGGTGTTAAAGCAGTAATTAGAGAAGAGCAAAAACGACATCGCATTTGTGTGTACTACCTTTGAACCAACCGAAAATTTTGCGTTTTTATATTAAGCCAAGAGGAAGAGGAAAAAAAAAATAACGACATAACTAAAGAAAGTAATTTAGCCTGGTAGTTAATAGGACGGTATTAACTCGAATGGTATAATTTACAATTATGTGTTTAATATAAATAACTGGATTGAGCTAATTCTTTATGCGAGTTATGATTTACAAGACTGCGTGAGAAATCTGATGACACGTTGCCGCTACTTGTTTTTTGATGACACATTATTTTGAATCTAAATATATAACAGGGCTTTAAATATAGGGCTCTAAATGAACTTAAATAATGATTACTTTTTAATATTGGGCCTTCGTAATCATTTAAACTCGTTCAAGGTCGCGTAATGACGGGAAATAAAATCGCATATAACTTAACTGTTTTTTTGTACAAGGATAGAAAAAAAAAAAAAATTGGAAGCCAAAGGGGGGAATCTTGAAAATTTTAAAGAGCGTATTTAACAAAACTCAAATGTTTCGCAAGATATCCCATTTTACCTTTTTGAATAAACTGAAAGTAGTTAAAATTCAAAAGCGAAAGGGGTAAAATTTATATATAAAGTGTACATATCCACCCCGATGAAATATTATTCTTTTTATTATGAAATATGTGAAGATGAATAGAAACTCTAAACTTTTCTTTTATAGATGTGACTCGTTGGAGTAGAAATACTCGAGATTATGCCCCATTGTCATGTTAATTAACGTATTCGAAAATGGCGAAGGAAAATTGCCGGGGAGTACGTTTTAATGCTAAGGAACAATCGTTGCGTATACCCATTTCGACCCTGAAAATAAAAAAAAATGAAAAAATTGCTCCCCGCTTACTCACCGTCTTTAATTTAGTTTTTGAACTTTAAAATGTTGGTAGCGGTATTGGACTGCATTATAAGGAATTTTGAGATGGAAAAAAAAAAGGAGAGCACATGTTGTTCGACATGCTGTTATGAAAATAAAAAAAAAAAAAAAAAAAAAGCTCTTATGATTGAACTACGATTATATTAAAAGGGTGAACGAGGGATTTCGAATGAAAAAAAAAAATGTAAGGGGAATTTTGCAAGGGATCAAGAATTGTAATTAAAAAGCTATTGGGATTGATTTAAAAATTTGTAATCGAATTTCAGATTTTCCATTTAAGCTCCGTACACACGATTCAATAACTCATATCATGGATATAGTATGAAAATTTAAAGTTTTTCGTTGTGATAGTTTTACACGCGACGCAGACACGTGTAGACATGGATTCAATCCGGTGATGTGAGAAAAGCTCACTCAATCGGATCGTTGGAAAAGAATTCGGAAAATCCCGATTTTTTTTGAAAAGTATTCTAAAAATTCTGGCATTAAATTATGAGAAAAATCTCACCGGCTGTAACAAGCTTTATACTAAGCTACAAGTCATTATGAAATTGCTTACAAATGAAAGGAATGTTAATGCGGTTTGTGGGATCTGGAATGAGGGGAGAAATCATTAACTTGAAAATTGAAGATAAGGGTTTTCGGAAAAGAAAATCGATGTGAAAGATGAAACAAAAATGGTTTTATTTCTACTGTTTTAAAGTAGACTTCTCGTCGGGGAGCGGGCATTGATGTTTCATCTGATGGGCAGATATTTTGCTTTAGCACCGAATGGCATCCCTATTCCATTGTCTCAAGATATCAAAATTTAGTCATTTTTCGTCAGAATTTTCTACTGATTGGGTCTAAGCTACATTCTTTTGAAAAACATTTTCCACCAAAAACTATGCATTACTTTCTCTGAGCATTTTAGGGCCGTAACAATGATATTTCTTTGTATTTACATCATTAAGACGAAGCCCGAAGGAGAACTATTTGTTATATCTTATCTGTTAATTAATCCCAACCGATAAAAAATTTCTTTTCGTCCTTTTTCTTTTCTTATTTCCAAAGAAGGAGAGAAGCTAATATTTTCTGAGTCATTAAGCATAAACTTTCTCTCCATGCCCTTGAAGAAAAAGGAGGGGCGGACGGAAAGTTAAAACTTCCCTTTTTGCAAGTGAAATACTTCACTTGAAATGTAACAGGAAGGAACGACAGGAAAGAATGACCTTCGAGAGCTATAGGAAGGATTTCGAAGAAGGGTGTTCATGAGTTAAGAACTTAATTGCTTTACAAGTTGTAAGCGACAGCTGGGAAATAAGAAAAAAAAAGTGCTCGAGATGATTTTTCAATACAATCATTCAATAAGTTTTTTAATTTTTTTTTTTTTTGTTTTGTTTTATACGCAGCAGGGTATGAAAACTGAAGCTACGCTCATACAGTATATTGAAATTTTTAACGGTAATTAGAATTTTTTTTTTTTCTTTTCGAAATTGAGGGAAAAGGTCAGTTTATCACTTTACGTAACATAAACAAAACAGTTTCCTCTACCGGAAACAAGTACAAGGGTAGGATCGTATATTCCTTAGAGTTGAGGAAGACAGCAACGAGGCACTAAATGTGCCACGGAGAAAGTTTTAAGCAATATTTCACACATCTCGCGTGTGACATTTCCCTTGGAAAATATTTTATAAAATAACTTTGAAGCCTTTAATAATACAGAATCTCGAATTTAAGGTTTTTGTCATTTTTTTTTTTTATATTTTTTAGTTGGGCAATGGTTTGAAGCAACTTCCTTACAAATTTTACTCTTCCTTGGCGCCGTATTGTGTTCCTTAAAGATCAGTCATAAAATATTTATTACTTCCCTTTCTGCGATACATTCTAATGTTGAACCTGGTCGTGAACCGTGATTTATTTGTCATGCCTCCAAAATCCCTTTGTTTTTTTTTTCTTTTTATTTTGTTTTTTTGCCGTTTGATATAAGAACCGTGAAACGTTCAGTCGACTTAACTTTCAGGACGGATCTTGGATTTTTCCCGTTAGCAAATTTTAGTCCGTGAAAGAACTGGAACTTTGGGGGTGTCGGGTGCACTATAGTTAATAGCGTGTAAATTTGTGACCATAGTGCTTATAAACTTGTGCAGAATGCTGAACTTATGCTCATGAAGTTAAAAAATTCGGGACTTGCGAGAATTCAGGAATTCAAGCCCTACAGGATGCCTTCTGTCCGATAATTCCTATAAAATCCTATAACCCTCCTATATTTTAATATTTGAGTCTATTATTATTATTACACAAATAAAAACATATAATACGTTTTTTTTCTAATATTTCGCCAATTGCTCCCTTGCTTGTATAACAGCATGAAGCCTGTTATTCATACTGTTATACAAATTTTGAAAATATTCCGGTTTTTCAGCCATGGCCTCCATTTCTTAAGTAACATCCATAATTAAATTGTCTCTATTACAATCCAATCTGCGATGACGCCAGGTCCGGACCGTTTCCCCCCACACGTTTTCTTAGAGGTTTAAGTCGGGGCTTTGCGCCGACCAAGGCAACAAATCTGTTCTGAATGCCTGTGAAACCAATCCATAGTGTGGTTGAAGTATGGATGGAGGCCTGTCTTGCACGAAGAGATGATTTCGTCTATCAGGTTACCAATTCTCCAGAGTTGGTCTGGAGTCCAGACAGCGCAACAGAGTGTTTTCAAGTATCTTCAGAAAAATCGATTTATTTTTAAGATATTTTTATTTTCGATCCTAATTGATAATATTTTATTTTTTATTTTTAACTGGATACGGATCATTTTATTAAGAAAATCACGATTAAAAGTTCGTGAACTATATGAGATAAATATAATACATATAATAATAATAAATAGTTATTTTATTTTAGGCTCGCGCCATATAAAAGGGAGGCAACAAAATTAACAGCAAAAAGAAAAAATTAAGATTAAATTCAACAAATTCACAGCACATATTAACAGACTATCAATACTAACAATAGCAATCAGAGTTAAAAGCTTATTCTTATCTTCAATAGTCTTTATTAAAAGGATTTGAGCTCAAGGAGACTAAGCGTTTTTAATTTAATGAAAATACACCTTTATGTCTCCTTATAAATTTGTTTAATTGACGATAGCTAAAAGAAAAACGGACAAGATTAGAGAATAAATTCAATGCCTTAATAGAAGAAGAAAACGTCACAGAAGAGGTTATCGCCCCGTTAGAAGAGAGACAATTAATCAGGAACGATACAGATATTGAATTCTCTCGTGAGGAATTAGAATTGTTAGAAAAAGGGTTAAAATTTAACATTCGAGCGAACAAAAGCGATCTGGAAAGCATTTTGGTTCACGTAGAAGAAGCTATCACCTTAGTCCGGCCTGAAGAACGAAATTTATTCCGAGATAAATGCAAAAAGCAAATTGAAAAGAATTTAAGGAAATCCAAAATAGATCCCAATGATAAAAGACAAATTCAAATCATCAAGGAGCTTAAGAAGAAAGGCTGCCTATATCTCAAAGCGGATAAAGGGAACACGTTAGTCATCATTAAACAAGAAGATTACGTTAAATATGTTAATGAAATGCTTCAGGACGAAACTTATAAGGAATTAAAAAACAACCCCATCGACAAAATGGCTAATCAGGTGAAAGATTCAATTAAAAATTGTACCCACATTATGGAAGAAAACGAAAAGTTCAAATTACTGGCATCAAATCCAACGTTACCAAGGTTATACTGTCTTCCAAAAATACATAAACCCGGGAATAAATTTCGCCCCATCGTTGCCGGGATTAACTCACCGTGCCATCAATTATCAAAATGGCTCAACAAGAAGTTCCAATTCCTTAAATATGATTCAATGGGCATAAAAAACAGCACTGAAGCGGTAAAGAGGTTCAAAAACTTCAAATTAATGAACCATCACTCACTAGTTTCCTTTGACGTAGTATCGTTGTTCCCTAGCATCCCAGTGGAAGAAGCTTTAGTCATTTTAAAGGAAATTTTAAAAAAGAACCAAGTTAAAGAGGAAGAAATCGAGGAATACATGAAATTAGTCAAGTTATGCATGGGCCAAAACATTTTTACCTTTAACGGAAAAATCTACTCTCAAACTGCAGGCACTGCAATGGGCAATTGTCTTT
Organism: Liposcelis bostrychophila; assembly: GCA_037577465.1. NCBI lineage: Eukaryota > Metazoa > Arthropoda > Insecta > Psocodea > Liposcelididae > Liposcelis > Liposcelis bostrychophila. The sequence continues at coordinate 13,529,528 of CM075212.1, forward strand.
CCCCATTCATCGCAGATATCTACATGGGGTGGCTAGAGACAAAGCTTAAAGACAAATTACCGTATTTTCCAGATGTTTTCATGAGATACGTTGATGACGTCATATGTATTTACGACAACGAGGCTTATCCGTTAGATGATTTCCTAAAACTGATCAACAGCGAGGTTCCCTCAATTAAATTTACAATGGAGGTTGAAACAGACGGTAAATTACCCTTTTTAGATCTTCTCTTAATTAAAAACGGAGAAAAAATAGAATTTGATATTTTCCGTAAACCGACAAATAATCATCAGTATATACATAGCACGTCAAACCATTGCCATCAACACAAAATGGCAGGCTTTAATTCAGCGGTCAATCGGTTGCTTATGATTCCCCTCACGGAAGAACGATATGAGAAAGAAAGATCGTTTTTAAAACAAGTTGCGGTCTCAAATGGCTACAAAGCGTCCATAATAGATGGGATTATTAAAAAATTTAAAAAACCTAAAACAAAGGATTTCACAAACTTAACTCCGATCGAAAACCAAAAGAAGTTTATCACTTTACCTTTCAACGAAAAATTAGTTAAAGGACTTAAACCTATTTTTAAATCAGCAAATTTACAAATAGCCTACAAGTCCGATAATACTTTGAGAAAACTTTTGGGGTCAGCAAAAGATAAAATAAAACCCTCCGAAAAATCCGGAATTTATTTATGGCGCTGCGAAGATTGTGAAGCGGGCTACATCGGCCAGACAAAAAGGAACATCCGCACTAGATGCAAGGAACATTTAGCTCATTATAAAAACAACAGGATAGGAAAATCGAGCATTGGGGACCACCTTCTGGACTCAACACACAAATACCAAGCAGAAAACCTCATCCTTCTAAAAGAAACGGATAATAAAAAGCTTTTAAACATCTGGGAAAGTCTCTACATCTATAAATACAAAAATGGAAAAGATGTTAAAAACGAAATTAGGATTTTAAATGCAGACGACGGTCCTTTAGGAATTTCTAAATTGTTTAATTTAATTTAAAATAATTTTTTTCGCCTCGCGGTTCGATGTTTCCGTCGTGTCTCTAGTCAGGTTTAAGTCCGGTTTTGATTCGCGTAGTCAACGTCGCATGATTTTCGTTATCTGATTACACTACCAAAAAGAAGCCATTAATTTTTACTTATTTGTTTATATTTTTATGTAAAATGTTTTTAATGTTTTAACGTTTCTTGTTGAATTAATTTATTTCAATTATTATGGCAGAAGAGCGGCGTAAGATTAGTTTTATCCCGTTATGTTTGTTTTTCGGTATGTCATGTCGTAAAATCATAACATCCCGTTTATTAAATTTTCGTTTTTCCGCTTGAATGATCACGGTTGTAATTCGTTTGATTTTTTATTTTTAGATGTTTAAATTACCTGAAGATGGCTATATTATAGCCGAAATAGCTATCGTCAATTAAACAAATTTATAAGGAGACATAAAGGTGTATTTTCATTAAATTAAAAATTCAATAGTCTTATCTTTAAATAGTTTTACCTTCAAATCTTATACTTGGAAAAAAAATTTTATTGTTTATTTATTATTTTTTTTTTTTAATCAAATAGAGGAAACGCTCTTAGTTTTAGTGTGTTGGTTATGTATAGAGCGAGATTTTTTGTCTTCGGTTCGTTTAGATTGGATAAAAGGGTGATCATAGCTTATATAAGATAAATATAGAAAATCAGTTGAAAAGTTAAATCGAAGTGACGAAAAATGGAATCGAACCATCGATCTCTCGTTTTCATGACAATTGCTCTACCACTAAGCTACTTCGACAATCAAAAATTTGCAGAAAAATTTGCCGTCCAACCGGAAATGAATAAGCGTGCGGAAAATTTCATTTTCGGCGCAGATAAAACGAACCGAAAATGTTATTTTCTATATATGAGTTGTGAAAAAATATTTTCAAAAAATTTTCAAAAATCCAAAAGTAATAGCAGGAAAACTAGGAACTTTCAATATCTTTCTTCATTTTAAATTCAGAGTAATATACAATAACGGTTTAGCAAGGTTAAATCTTAATATCACAAAACATTTTTTAATTTTTCTAAACAACTAATTTTTGATAAATTTGTTTTCTGTTCTTATTCAGTTTTTTTATCTATCGAAAGTAAATGCGGTAAAATCTTTCAAAATACATATTAAAGCGATAAATTGCAGCTTATAGGTTAGGTTACTTAAAACTCAAAGGAAGATAAAAATTGGGATCTAACTTGTTTTATAGAAAGCCATATTAATAAAATATTTAAAAAAAATTTTAAAAATTCAAAAGTAACAGCGGGAAGACTAGACTCTTTAAATTTCTTTCCTCACTTCAAATTCACAGTAATATACAATAACGGTTTAGTAAGGCTTAATCTTAATTAAAATCACAAAGCATTACTAAATTTTTCTGGAGAAATAATATTTGACCCCTACGTCAATTTTTTTTAAATCGATTTGAACGTAAATAAGTACGTGTGGGGTTATTACTCTATTCGTTTTTACGTTTAAAGTAGGTTTTTTTTCTAAATCATTGTAATAGTCCCAATTATCTCGGATTCTTCTGGCATAGGCAACATAGTGATTCCCATTCACGTAATCCACGAGACCAATTAAAGAGTAACTGTTGCCGAAGACTTGAATTTTCGTTATAATTATTATATTTATTATACATTTTTTCTTCTCCCTTTTACGGGGTGTTTGAAATTGGGAGTCATGTGGGCCCAGTACCACTGGGCAATCACACAATCCCAGAGCCAGGTGTTAGGTTGGAAGTTGTGTGAGAAATCGTCTTGCTCTGGAGGAAGTCTTGAATAAAGCTGCTTGTTTTGGGTCCTATATTTTTTATAAATTGTACCTATAAAGTCCTATGAAAGTCCTATATTTTCGTTTTCATTAATCAGTCTGAGCCTGAGCCCAGAAACAGATAGAAATTCCTAATTCATCGGCTCTTGTTCTATTTCATTCTAATCTTTTCAGAGCTTGGAGCCCTATCGCCATATTATCGATCTTGGTATTCTATGAAGAGTTTTCCCATAATGGAGGAAAATTGTTTTGGCCCACGTGTACATAATTTGCATACTTTTCAACCTGCAATATAATAAGATACAATAATGTAAAAACATCTTAAATTGAAAGTTATTTGACATACCAGTTTTGGGTTTCCCTTATTTCTCTTCTTAGTCTGGGATGGTTTTGTTTTGTTTTCAAGAATTTTTCTTGAAGGATGTCTTAATCGTTTAGAACCAATCTCATTCAGTACCTTGCAGAAGTTTGTGCTAAAATTCTTTTGTTTTTGTTTACATTTTTCATATTTATCTTACGAAAAAACAAAAGAATTTCAACATAAACTTTTGCAAGTTACTATGTTCACTTATGCACTTATGCAAGCCAATCGATGCATTACAATTGTGACTCTCGTCGTCTTCGTAAAATTCCCATAATTTGCATACAGCGACTTTTCAAGAATTTACAAGCGGAAAATCGTTTCTGCTTTGCTCTTTATAAGTTTAGTGCCTTTCAAAATCAACTGTGGGTTTTCTTGTTATAAAATACGAACAGCACTTTTACGCAAATCAAACGGAAAAAAAAACTTATCACGCAGCAATCTTGTGATTATTTACAATGTAACACCTGCTGACAAGCGAAAATCTTTTCAACGAATGCCATTTTTTTTTTAAGTCTTTAATATCGTTTTTATATCCATAAGACAATCCTACTTAAGATAATAAAATACATACGAGTCTTAATAGCGTTTACGTACCTCGCAGCTGTAAATGTCACAATATTTATATTCTCATATAATAACTGTATCGACTTAATCGGTTCTCGGGTAATTGCGATGGTGTTATTAATTATTTGACGTGGGCAAATGTCACCTCTTTGAATTTTATTGCAGCTATTTGTTTTTTTTCTCTCCTCTCTAACTCCCTTAGATTATTTTTTCGCAGAAAACTTCGGTACCATAAAAAGATTTTAAAAAAATAAAATAAATAACGGGATGTTACAATTCCCGGGGGCTGCTCTTGCGAATTTTCTTCATTATTCAGTGTTGATCACAATTTTTATAAGAAAAAAAAACTTTATTAAATGGCTTTATGAGAGTCGTAAAAAAATAATAATTTTGAATAATAAAAATTACTTTGGAGATTTCTCTTCATTCCAATTTTTTTAATTCTTTTTTTTTTTTTTTTTTTTCGTTTATTTATTTGTAACGGAAGTCAAGGTATGTCGGACGTGATGAGTAGAAAAAGTGAGTCATGCTTTAATTGTTATATTAATACATCCATGCTCATTAATCACGAAGATGAGTAAGAAAGACAAAAGAGGAAAAAAAAAATTGTTGATCAAGAAATTCGATTTACCTTTTTTTGCGCGGGGGAAAAACTTTTCAAGGAAAAAAAAAAGGGCATATTACCTAACAAATTTTCAAACAAGAAATTAGTTTGGCTCATTGGAAACACTTTTGGTCTCTGAAGAAGAAATTGTTCATTAAGCGGATCACACAGTCTAGTAATTTCACTTCTCCATCCCGAGAGATTATGCACGGTTGAATGAAACTTTCCATGGGAAATCGCAGAAAGGAAATAAAAAATTACTGACATAAGTAACTTTCTGAAACATCTTTTTCGTATTTAGTATATGATACATAAGGAAAAGCAGAGTAATTCCAGACAGATTTTTTTTTGTTTTATGAGTCAGCTAATTAGGTACAAATTTTTTTTCCCTTTTATATATTTTTTTCTTTTGCAAGCACACTAAAAGAGTAAAAATGGTATAATTTTAAGTTGAAAATGGAAGTAACTTACAAACCTACTTAATGAAATATTACATCTTAGCTTTTTGTCGCTTTTATAGACCGAGGTGAAAAACATTGCGCAATCGAGTTTCGTAAGAGGAAAATCTTAAGCAGTGAAACTGAACAAGCAAGGCAACTTCCGTCTTTCTTTTTTTTAATTTACTGCCAACAGCACTTGTATTGTGACGTGTTTATGATACGTTTCCAAAAATTTTTTTCTCTTTCGTTTTCCACCCTTGAAGTCCTTCATCGCTTTTAGCAAAAAAGAAAAAAAAAAAAAAAGAAGAGGAAGGATCCAGAACTATGTGAGTCCCGTATAAACACGAGTAGAGATTCTTCATTCGTTTCCATGGCAACATAAGGAATTCCTGGAATCCAAGCCAGTTTGCGATCATTTTTTATTTAACTTTGCTAATTTACTTCGAAAGTTATTAGCCGTTAGCAACTAAAAAAAAAAAAAAAAAAAAAGTCGGAAAGAAAATCTCGCACGGTATGATAAAAGTTTTAACAATTTTAGGCCCTTGATATTTTTTTTTTCTAAAGAAGGAAATAGGATGGATAATGAGAGCTTATTCGAGGAACGAGTCAAATTTTAAAGTCAGTTTTAGAAAATCAGCATCAAAAACTCGACTTATGAAATACATGGACTCCGACCGACTAGGGCAGGTTAGGATTTTCGGCAAAAATTAGATCGATCGAGTTTCATTAAAAACTCGACTCGATTCGTGTGCTAAAATGCTTAAGCAACGTCTTTTGTCGCACTGGCTGCGCTTTAAACTTTTCTTGTTCTCATTTAATTCTTTCCCTGCAATCTTGTTGGATTTATTTTCGATTTTCGTATTCTTTATTTTCTTCCGTTTTTGTTAGAATGTTGTAGATATTCCGAATTCGCTCTATAATCGATCATTAAAAACTCGATTTGACTCGACTCGTGTCCATCCTTATTCTTGATATGGGATGATATATCACGACAGTTATTTAAAGTCGCAACGAATCGCCATTGTTTTTAAAATGCTTCAGCCTTGAAGGAAGCTTAGGTGTTTTGTTCGTGTCTGATGTCTGAAGGCATACGTACGCCTTCTCAATTTTTACTGAATCTCGGAATGAAGGAGTTATTTCTTGTAAGGTTACACGTGATTTAAATATATTTGGAGCTTCCACCCGTGAAATACGTTCGCTTGAGAGAGTATGTGGGTTTCTCGTCTAAAGCAACATTCTTCGGATGAGTTAAAAGACTTTTTAAGGCATCTTTTCTTCGAAAACCCACCTCCAAATGGAGCAGTAGCGACTTATAAGGCGTTTTTTTGACATTTAATATTGTAAAGAAGTCGGTAATTGATCAAAACATGTAGTAATTTCGCTAAGCAATTTACGGCTTCGAAAGACAAGCAACCACCTTGTTTTGAGACGACTCCATCTTTTAAAACCTAAAGCGACGTAAAGCGACGTCATCTGCCTAAAAATGGTTGATATAACTTACACTAACTTGCACTAACTTGCACCAACTTGCCCGATCCTGCTCTAACTTGCAGGAAATTGTCCCTTGCGTTAGAGTTTGAAAAGTAGAGCTAGATCTAACTCTTTCTGCATTTACGGAACCACTAATAGCGACTTGTCACTTATTATTCATGTGTTTATTTCTGAAGCTCTGAGGTGCATCGATTGACTCCGTGGAAATATAAATGAACAAGACTTGTCTCGCTTCGAGTTCGACCTCTCGCTTCGATACAGACGAATGACGTCACACAACGTTTAAAGATGGAGTCACGTGACAGAAGCTTTTCGGAACTTTATTTTATTTTATTTATTTATTTTTTTTTTAAATTTTATGAAAAACATTTATGTTTTAAGTCCAGTATTCAAGGAGGGCGTACAATTAATTTGTTTACCATAAAAATCACCGATCATGTTACATGTCTATTTTTACTTTCGAGTGGCCGCGAAGCGGGCGCGAAGAAAGTATTGCCGTGGTCGGAAAAGGGAAAATCGTTAATCCTGCGAGTTTCTACATGAAACTTATATAGTTATACTTAGAATAAAATTCTGAGTTCCCGGTTGTCCGCCTCGTACGCCTCGTACGCCGCGTACGCCGGAGCTTTTTCTCCGCTATTACGCATCGGATCAAAAGGAATTTTGCACACTATTTTTCGTCGAAAAATAAGAGGGGGTCTTTTCTTATTTTTTAAAAATTTCAAAAATTACGTAAACGGCAAATATTTGAACTTTTAAATTTGGTTTTCTTCTTGCGACGATAAATCTCGAACCCGGCTACAAATCATCACCAATTTTCGTACTGTAGTAGATATTGTCAAAGTATCATACCATCAAAATTTGGTTGAATTCGGATGATTGGTTCACAAATTATGAGGATTAGGCTACGTGTAAATTAGGCCTAAAAATCGATATCTCGAATGACGTAAGTCAATCGATATATCGATTAATTCATTTCGATATATCGATATGACTTATTACGTCATATCGATATCTCGAGTTACAGGAACAATCCATAATTCGGATTTTTTTTGTGGGTACAGCGGATTTCGCGGACCTCGGATCAAAAAACTAACCGGATTTTTGAAAATATTTTCGGGGTAGAGGAATCCGAATATGAAATTATTTTTCCAAAATTGGGATTCTTTATGTGGGTACAGCGGGATTCGTGTACCTCGGATCAAAAAACTAACCGGATTTTTGAAAATATTTTCGGGGTAGAGGAATCCGAATATGGAATTATTTTTCAGAAATTGGGATTCATTATGTGGGTACAGCGGGAATCGTGTACCTCGGATCAAAAAACTAACCGATTTTTGAAAATATTTTCGGGGTAGAGGAATCCGAATATGAAATTATTTTTCCAAAATTGGGATTCTTTATGTGGTACAGCGGGATTCGTGTACCTCGGATCAAAAAACTAACCGGATTTTTGAAAATATTTTCGGGGTAGAGGAATCCGAATATGGAATTATTTTTCAGAAATTGTGATTCATTATGTGGGTACAGCGGGATTCGTGTACCTCGGATCAAAAATCTAACCGGATTTTTGAAAATATTTTCGGGGTAGAGGAATCCGAATATGAAATTATTTTTCCAAAATTGGGATTCTTTATGTGGGTACAGCGGGAATCGTGTACCTCGGGTTTAATTAATACCCTTTGAAAACCTAAACTTGATTTTTTACATTTTTTCTTTATTTCAACTTCTTTTTTCCACCAATAAAGCCGCGAGAAAGTTTAATGGGGTGCGTATGCACCCCCATTACCGTTCTCCTTGTTTTTTTTGTCATTATGGTTTAGGCCCACCTTGTATTGTTTATACAGTCTTTCTCCTTTTCCATTTATTTTGCGTGTTAAAACCCAACATTTAAAGTAAGTGGAAAAAGTGGAAGAATTTCCCTCTTTCTCCTTCAAAGTTTCGATTCGAAAACTTTATTATACGACTATATCAATATTGGCTTATGAAAGTAATCTCCAGAAAACTTCCTAAATTTATTACAACCACTATACAAACAAACTGGATTAATAAGATTAATTCCTTCCGAACATGACCGCAGTACGATTTAAAAAAAAAAAAACCCCTCCGCCTATTTTCTAAAAACAATAGAAAACAGTAGTGATAATGGAGTCGCAAAGGAACAAGTTTAACTGAAAACCATTCACAGTTTTTTGACAACCCTAACAGAAAGATCATTTATCACCCCGAAATCGAATTCAGCTTCACCCCTAAAACTCCAGATGATTGTTCTTATTATCTGAAATGAAACAACCTCCATGCCCCCCTCCCTTTTCTCCCTTCTTTTTCCTTCCTCATTCCACTCGTAAAACTCTATCTAGAGACAGGAGTCAGGCTAATAAAATTTTGACGTCCCAGCTGTTCAATATAAACGAATATCATCCTATATTTCTCACTAGTTTTTAGAATCGTTTACGTTATTTTTACGAACGCTTTCCCCAAAGTTTTCCCTTTTCATTTTCTCATTATATACCGGGGAAAAAAAAATATTTTCATTAACAAAAATAACCGGATCTACCAATATTTTTATATATATCTCCCTGACTTTGACATTTATATCCTTTAGGTCTGTTTTTATAGGAAAACGTAACATAGTGAAGGAGAAAAAAATATTTGTTTCTTAATATATATCTTATTTTTATTTATGTTTCCCCGTGATCGAATATTTCAATATGACGACATATGATCGAATATAAATTAAGGGGTGGTTTTAATAATTTTTGTATGTACTGACAACGGTAAAATAAAAAATAAAAAAGAATATAAAAATTCATCCCTAGTTTAATGTCAACAAGTACCCTTGTTTTGAGATATTACGTAAAACTTGTAATATTTTTTCCCGGTAGCAGAAAAACACAGCATAACGAAGAAAATTTATTTCCGAGAAATATTTTTAACAGAAGATCGTTAAAATAAAAAAAAGTCCTACGAACGAACAAAAACAAAACCTCGTTAAATCTTGACATTTCGTTTTTTTTTTTTTTTTTTTTTTTTTTTTTTTTTTTTGAGATAAAAACGAGCAATCCATCTCTTATTCAAATTTATTGAAAGGGATTTTTAATGAGACTGTTTGCTTAGTCAGTTAACAGTGCTTTTTTTTTAGCCCAATGGAAATGTATTACAAAATTAAATACCCAGAACGAGAATAAAAAAAAATGAATTTTAAAAGCGCTTGTGTAATTTTAAAATTTCTAAAAAAAAAAACAACAAAGACTAATTTTCCTATGTAAATTTTTCGCTCATTCGATTATAATCAACATAAGCTCCAAGGAAACGTATTTTCCGAAAGGGTCAGTCTGCATATTCATCAAGTCTTGGAGCAAATGACTGAATTTGATTCATCCCCCTCCCTTTCACTTTGTGTCAAGATAACTACCCGTTTAAAAGCAAAAAGTTGTTGATTCATTGCACTATCATCGTGGCTATTAATTCACGTATCATTCCTTTTTTTTTTTTTTTTTTTTTCGTTTTTCCTTCTTTTTTCCCGCAAAGCTCGTTTAAAAAATTTGTACGTATATTTTTAGCATTGTTTTATGTTTCTCGTTGTTTTTATCATCAAGAGTATTTATTTACATATTTATTTTAGAATCTGAATACTTGCTTTTGAATTGCACTAGTTTCATTTCCCGGTGTTATGAATATAATAATATTGAAGCAATTGTCAGAGAGCATTGACAAATGAAGGGGAAAAGAGTATGATATTGTAAGCGTTCTACCTTTTTTTTTTTTTTAATTTCATTCAAAAAAGGAAAAAAAAATGAGTCACCAATACTGAATTTTATATGAAAGATCACTGCATTGTTAAGAAAATCGACGAAAATTATTGGTCAACTGGAATACCTTCCTTGTTAAGAAGGAAGATGTAAAAAGGAAAGGACAAATAATGAGAAAAATGGGGAAAAGTGAAGAGCAGGAAAGTTCGAGAAAGTGGTAGGTGGAGGAGGAAGAACGTTTCACATACTTCCTCGTCAAAAATTCCAGATTTTTTTTTGAATCACTCTAATGAAATAGTGAATATTTGCTATTTTAGTAAGAGAAACAATGTCTCTAGCGACCGATTTGATGATAAGCGATTTTCCGGCAAACGTTGCTAAGGTGAAGAATGTCCTTAGCAATCATCAATACACTGAGAAAACGGAAGGTGTAAATGTTTTCTCTTACATATTAGTTAATCTAACTAGTTTTTTAGTAACACCTACTGAAAAACAAGTTTGGCTAACTAATATTTTGGTCATCCGATTTTCAGCTGACGTATTAGTCTCAGTAGAAGTAAAGCAAGGACCCTATTAGCAGTTTAAATGATATAGAATGCCCCCAGCAAATGTTTCCATAGCAACGATGGCTAAGATACACCAATTTTTCGGAAACATTGCTATGGCGGCGTTGTTATGGTGTAGACCTTCGTTGGAAAAGAAGTTGGAGGCTTTTGAGATGTGGGAATGTGGCTTTTGAGATGTGTTGGAGGCTTTTGAGATGTCGAATGCTTAAAAATTTCGTGGACGGACAGGGTGAGAAACACTGACGTCTTGGCTCGTATGGGAAAGGAGTTGAAAATGCTTTACGAGATCAAGCGTCGGAAGCTCGATTATTTCGGCCACGTAATTCGAAATGAAAAGTACCGACTCCTTCACTTTCAGCTTGTGATGGAAGCAAAAGGCCGAAGGAAAGCCTCGTGGCTTATGAATCTCAGGTACTGCTTTGGTGTTGGTTCCCTGAGTCTTTTTTGAGCGACTGTCTCAAAAGTAAAAATCTGCCACATGATAGCCAATCTCCGTCGCGGAGCCGGCACTTAAGGGAAGAAGAAGACCTTCATAAGGACTGTACACATCTAATAATAATTACAACTAGGCCACTTCCGTAATCCATAGTCCTCTAATCATAAATGACCGATTTCAACGAGCATGACCCTTCTAGAAAGGTCATTCACGGTGGGGCATAAAATTCGATATAAGACGCCATGTCTGCGGTTCAATTTTGTTACTTTCGCTACCCTTCTTCTTCTTTCAAGTGCCGACTCCGCGACGGGGATTGGCTATCATCTGGCATCACTTGCTACCCTACTTAATTGCTAATAAACTTGCCCAAGCTGAATGAGCAAAAATTATTATAAGTTTGGGGTGACGGTGTAGTAATTCGTAAGAAGTTGCGATAATGGTGGAAGCCAAAACCCGTGCAAAAGAGTTGCAAGAGTTGCAAGTTCTTCTTCCATTCCATTAACCCCATTCGCCGAATTTTCTCCTTGCACTGCACTATCATAAGTTAAGGGTGCAGTGTCATGTGTAGATGTTAGGTAAGCGACATAATCTTCAAAAGTACGAGGCTTTTTAAGTTCGTTTCTGTCCCGAAAATTGTAAGAAAAATTTTGAGGTTCGGAAGTTTCATTTTGATTGCCAATCAACATTTTATTTCATTTCACATCTGAATATGGATTCTTGGGAACTTATGACCTATGACAAATGTCAAAAATATAAATATATCTGCTTTTAGGTCATAAGAATTAATATTCGCCTAATAATAATTTTTATGACCTAAAAGGAGTTATATTTATATTTTTGACATTATTTTTCATAATTTAACTACTTAATTTTTTATTAACTGGTAAAAATCCGTGCTTCATAGGCCAGGAAAATATATCAAAAATCTGTGAAGATAAATCTCCATCAACATCCTTTGAAATCATGTTAGGAAAATTTAACCATGTCATTTTGACATAACACGCTGTAATCGGCCACCATTTTTGTTACAGTAGACGACCGGTTTTGGCTTCCACCATCATCGAAGTCTTGTTACAAATTGCTATACAGTCTACATTTATTTATAGGCGATATTTGGGCTAGCTAAAGCAAAGCAAAGCGGAAAAGTCGTTCCCATTGTTAAATCAATGTTAAGATACTTTGACAGCATTGGTAGTGCTGCAAATAATAAGAAAACTACAACTTGAAAATTTGAAAAAATAAAAATTTCAGAAAAGTTATTTGAAAGTCAAACGGTTTTCTCAAACCACCCTAATCTCACAATTCTTTCTTTGCATTTCCCCGGTATTAAATGCAAACATTATTTTTACAAAGTTAACAAAAACCTTATAAGAACTTTTTTAATATTTAAATTCGATTTCAGATACCCTTAACGAATTTTATTCACCGGCCATGATAATAACGCACTCGGTTATTTTACCCAACATGAATAATCAAATAAGAGAGCTATTGTGAAATGTTTTTTTCTTCAGCAGCTAGACAAAAGAAAAAAAGCGATTGAACGTTAAACCATATGAAAAAAAATAAAAAATGAAGGAAGAAAAAAAAAAAGCTATTTCAGCTGAAAAATTGCTGCTGTTGGAAAAGGAAAAAAAAAAGAAAGAAAAGGAAAACAAGTTATTATAGTAAAAAAGTTGTTACATTCAATTTGCTTAATGTTCCAACTTCAATTATCCCTAATAGTTTTCCATATATACTGCATTATGAAATTATATTGTGATTTAAATTTAAATCTCGACAGGGTCGAAGAAATTTAAAGGGTTAATTTTCAAGAGGCAAAATCAATTTGCATGCCCTGCTGATTTCATTTATAACTATTTTTTTTTTTTTTTCGTAGATGGGGTAGGGGTTTCTCATTAGTTTCGTTTGATACGGTTTATTCAACTGTGTATTGAATATCAATAATTAACCAAAAAGCATTTTTTTTTTTTTTTTTTTTACATGATGTTTGCTTGAGCTTAAAATGATCATCAGTCATTATATATATTGCTGCGAGAAGTGCGGCGGCGAATTTCATCTCTAATCCTTTTACAGATTCAAAGTTATTATGTATGCTTAACCCTCTAGACATTCTCTCTCCCCCTTTTTCCTTTTTCCCTTCAAACGTCAGATAAGTCAAGTCTAAATCGTTCTCGAGGAAGCGGATGAAGAAAATGAAAAAATTTTTACTACACCTGAACCTGCGCGCGTAAAATATTTTAGCAACGAAATATTTATAAGTTTTCTCTCTCGATTTCAATTCCCTCCCTCATCGTTTATAAATCAAAAAATAAATCGTCTTTATCTTCGGAGATAGCGAAAACATCGAAGATTAGTAAAAAACTTAGAGTTATAAAAAAGAAGAAAATGAGGGGGGAAGGGGTGGGGGGTTATGAACATCTTGTTAAACGACACGTCTATCACAAAAAATAAATTACGCGCTAGTGAAGTCAAGTCGAAAGTTCATAAAGTTAAAGGCATTAAAAAAAAGAGAGAGGCCTTTGCACCAAGCTGATATGATGAGATGGGCTTATTATACTCCTTAAACTTGATATGTATAAGGGATATGTCGATGTCGATCTCGTCGCTTCATAACACACGTACACTGCAATCTGTAATCAAATATTTCTGTAAACTATCTTCCCAATAATTTTAACTAGTGATTGAGCGACTTAAGCAATAATGGAAATATTCGTAATATTCTTAATTTATCTTTTTAACAAATCCGTACAGATAGGGTTGGTTCGTTGCTAGGGTGATAGGGACAATTATAATCGGTATAATCAAACAATTATATCAGACAATTTTTAGGACTCATGGGCTTAAGGAAATTTGTACTTACAATGAATTCATCATATCCGTGCGTTGGAGGTGAACTGACTATCTTCACCGTTAATATAATTGGAGATAGTCCGTTTCGACTGTTTGTGAAAATCATGTGACTACAAGTTTACACGCTCATGTTGGTGTAAACTTGTAGTCACTTGACACTTTCACGAAATCTTGAAGCAGACTATCTCCAATCATATTTACGATGGAGATACGTTAGTTCGCCTCCGACGCACGGATCAAATAATAAATCTTCATCTAGTAGTTTTGATTCTAATTTTTTAATCTTTTATTCAAACCAGAAAATTTTTCTAAATTTTTCTAATCTTTCAGAATTTAAAAACTGCAACTTCAGGATACATACCCTATGCTATTTTGCATGGCTGAATCAATGAAACTTCCATTTAGTGGGATTTCCAAAGCTTCTTTCTCCATTGTTGTTGATTCTTTATCAACTAGTGAACATTCTTCCTTTGTCTTGTGACATACATCCTTTGAATTTTTTGCAGACTCTTGATTACTTTTAGAGGATTCCTTTTCCATGTGAACAAAAAATGTTCATCACATAATCAACAGGATTGTTGAATATGTGATGAACATTCCTATGCTTCGTGACATTGATCAGAATAGCCCCCACATTCAAGAATCTTTTTTTACTCCTTGCTGTAAAATGAAAATCTGTCTCGAAAAAGTGGCGGCTTCATACAGTTGACTTTTCCCCTATGCCATTTATCCCCTTCAGCACTTCTAACCATTTAGCTCTAGCTTCTTTTTTCGGAATGCTAAAACTGTTTCAATCATAAGAATAAAAAACTGCTGCAAATTTCAGCAGAATAGGTTAATTTGCCAGTGAAATGACACATTGGAGTTTCTACCAAAATTACCCTGAATACTTTTAAAATAAGCAGCCCATTGGCTGTGTTGCGTCTGTGATGATTATTTTGTATGGAAGCCCAAATTGGCAGTGACACAACCGGCATGGGCAGTGACCCTTCAGGGCTTCCGTACAAAATAATCATCACAGACGCACCACAGTTTAACCATTTTTGTTACTTAGCCAGTGGGCTGCTTATTTTAAAAGTATTCACTTTTACGATGAACGATAATAATTAATAGGATGCAAATTCACTATGGAATTTAAATTGGTTGATTTATTCGTTCCTGTATTCTAATTAGTGATTTATTTCCATTCAGGAATTAGGAAATTCACTATGGAATGCTCCCAACGGAGTCCTCGGCCACTATTTGCAGTAACTCGTCGTCCAGAATTGATGTGAGCGTACTTGCAAACGTTGATACTAAAAAAAATTGAAAATTTTTTATGAAAATCGAAGCACTATTGATTTATAGAAATTATAAGATTTGCCGTCAAAGGACAAACATGTTGTACCAACTTGTTGGACAAACGAACTAATCGGCTATTGCAGAATTTACTCCTACGCGGAAATTAGGGAGGAATGTTGATCCAACAAGTAGGTACAACATGTTGGTTTAACTCATAATAGTGAATTTGCACCCATAAAGATAAGATGAAAAACATTTATAATCGCTTGTTTTTGTTGATTTCATTTCTTTTGACACTGTACGTTATTATGCCGTTCTGCTTTCCACTATAATAAAAAAAAAGGGATGACACGTTAGGGACAGTGTCGTTCAGTACAGGATGCTTGGTCTAATATAAATAGGGAAATTCAACTTTTGGGTAATGTCAGTCTTAAACGAAAATAGTTTCTTATGTTTTAAAAAAATAACATGTCATATTTGATTCGATATCTGTCTTAAAAAGTAGGTACTTCCTACATTTCCGTGCGTTGGAGGGGAACTAACGTATCTCCATTGTAAATATAATTGGAGATAGTTTGTTTCGACTGTTTGTGAAAATCATGTGACTACAAGTTTACACGCTCATGTTGGTGTAAACTTGTGGTCACGTGACACTTTCACGAAACGTCGAAACAAAATATCTCCAATCATATTTACGGTGGAGATACGTTAATTCACCTCCGATTCACGGTTTTTAATGCATCAAAAATTTTGTTCAATGTTTATTTACATGTTCTACGGTTTTTTCCCCCGGATAACTGCTAAATTGGAAGTCTTTTACGGAAGTATTCTTGTGAAGTCTGTGTCCTATAAAATCCCGTGTTAAAATTCTTAGTTTTTATCTCGATTAAACAGCATAAAATAGCCGAAAAAGACCCCTTTGAATGGTATTAATCAAGAGAAGAGATCAAATACTGTCATTTTTTATAAAATTCTTTAATCATTTACTACTTTCAAGTTTTGGATAAAATACTTTTAAAAAGAAATCCAGGAAACTTTTATCGCGGCGGGATAACAAGTTTCCTTTTTTTCTAAGAAGTAAGGGATTATTATCGTTTGTGCAGAAATTGCAGCATCCTTTTCTTGCTTTTTCCTTTTTTTCAAATCGACAAAGCTCCGGTTTTTTTTTTACTTCTTTCGTCTGCCAGACCCTTTTATAAGAATTGAATTATAGTGCAATTTCAATTTTCTTTTTGTATTTTTTTTTTAAACTTTATAGATTTTTAAAAAGCGACCGTTTTTTTTTCCTTTTATTATTTATTTTATATGAAGTGTTTGAATTTCGAAAGGAAAATGGATTCTGTGATTGCTTTCTTTTCAAACTAGGAAAAAATCCTTCAAACAAAATACATATAACATGTGCACTCACTTCTATAGCTGGGAAAGTAAACAAAGTCTTAGTTGTTTTGGTAAGCTAAATACTGTGGAGTATCCGTATTTTCCTGAATGGCAAGGGGTCAGTCAAATTGGCACCTCGCCGTCCTTTAACTAAAAAATCCGATGGACGACTTATTTTCAGTAAAATCTTCATCGGTTGAAGTATTTTCACTATTTTAAAAATGCGACCAATCACCATCCGATTGCAGGTCGACTGCTCTATCAACTGAGCTAATTTAGTATCCCAAAAAAGCTAAAACTTTACTAGAAAAAGTTTTAGTTTATAATGAATAGTGATGGACGACAAGACAAGAGCTTGCACAAGACTCTTGCGTTTTTCAGTTGTTTGTATTGTTTGCATAATAGTTCGCTTGTGTAAACAATACAAGAGCTTGACCGAAGACTTGTCTTGGATTGTCTTGTTCTCGCTTGTCGTCCATCACTAATAATGAAACAAACTACTTCAATAGGGTATTTTCAGGTATTTTTATTTTTGAAAGTTTTTGGACTAAAAATAAAGTGCATGAATCCCAGAAAAAGTGCGTTATAAAATTTTATAACTCTAGTATAACGTTTTGGCTGATTATAAAATTTTATAACTATTTATCAATTTTTGTAATTACAATTTTTAACTGAGCAATATATTAATTTTATGCTTGAATTGCACTATATTTAGCATATGGGGACTTTATACACTCTTTTTTAAACATTTTTATAAGAAAAAAAGGAAAAAACATTACAATTTTTTGGAATAGAACCCGAGCTTTGTGGTCAACTTACCAGCCGCCTTTATCCACTACACCACTTTTCAACTGATTTTTAAAAGCGGCAATATAGTTCTTAAGTTGTCCATTATTTTGGCTTATAATATTTTCCAGAATTTTCCGAATTTTCGGTTTATTTCTTGTATTTTAATTTGACAAGGGCTCAAAAATAAAGGAAAACCGAAGTAGAAAAATTCGGGAATCGTTAGAACAAAATGAAAAACTTAAAAAAAACTGGAAATATTTTTGTTATAAAACTTTATAACGCATTATAAATATGTTTTTCTTGGCGGGTTATAACATTTTATAACTTAGTTTAGGTTTTTAATAACTCAATTTTATATCACACTTTTTCTTGGGATTAAAACAATTATTTTTGTCATAAAATGTATTTAAAAAAAACTGAGTGAGTCTAGCTACGCAACTTCACTGAAGAAGGGAAGTGAAACTTCTACACTCCGCTAATAATAGACACAATAAAAAAATTTGAAGGAATTTTTTTGCTCGTTTTTGGTCAAAAAATTTGAATATTTTAATAAAATTATAGTAACTTTTTTCCCTGGCACGAAAAAAACTTCAAACGCGCGCACTTTTCGGCCCAAAAAATTTACTCTCAGCGATTCTAAAGAAGTTTACTCCCCGTGATTCTGTCAACTTTTGGCCTAAATTGTTGCGCACTTTTCGGCATAAAATTGCTGCGCATTTTTTGGCCTAAAATTGGGGCCCAGAAAATTTACTCTCAGCGATTCTAAAGAAGTTTCACTTCAACAATTAGAGCTTGACGAAGAAATTCACTAATAAAAATCGGAGTACCGCCAGCTTCACGGCGGTACATTTTTGAGCTCAAATTTTGGAACAAAGACCATTTTTTTGAGCTTTTTTTGAGCTTTCAAAAAAACCATTTCCCCAAATTTGAGCTACAAGGGAACAATTACAGCATGACGAAGAAAGTCCCTAGGAAAAATCGGAGTACCGTCAGCTTCACGGCGGTACATTTTCGAGCTCAAATTTTGGGAGAAAAACCATTATTTTGAGCTTTCAAAAAACCATGTCCTTAAATTTGAGCTTCAAGGGACCAATTAGATCTTGATGAAGAAAGTCATTAGGAAAAATAGGAGTACCGCCAGCTTCACGGTGGTACATTTTCGAGCTCAAATTTTGAGACAAAGGCCAAACTAACTTTCGATGTCCCGCGAAATGTCCCTACATAGCACATTTTAACTTTGAAACTGCGGCGAATATTTTCGTCAAGGTTGCTTCTATTTTTCGGTACCAAGATAGCACAAAGGTTAATAATAGTTTTTTGAAGTATATGTGCCGTTCAACTCTGTCATCTCAAAAAAACGATCAAAATTCAGTCCTTAATGTCCCCTAGGCCTAGATAGGCCGACGATTACCGTGTTATTTTTGTTTTATAAATTCCCAAATGAATATATTAGGCTTTTACTCAAGGTTTTCTTGCTATTTACCGAGCTGGCTGAAAATTTTTTGCTTTTATTTACATTTCACCAAAAAAAAAAAAAAAAAAAAAGTTAAAATTTTTTTGATTTTCACCCGTCACCAAAATTTTTCAAAAATAAAAATACCTAAAAATACCCTATTCCCAATAGTATACGCTATTGACGCGAAAGCGTGAAAGTAAAACAAAATTCTACCCCTTAAAAAGATTCATTTTACAAATTAAAACAAAAAGCAATGAACTAAAAATTTTCGTCCTAGTATCAATTTTCATTATTACACGGGGAAAAAACTTAAAAAAAAAAAAAAAAAAAAAAAAGCTTCCTTAAACAATCTGAAAAGGCTTCCCTGCGGAAGAAGAAAAATCGTGATTCCTAATGAGCTATCTTGGAATTTCTTCTTATTATGAAAAAGTAAACTTTTCTTAACTTAAATTAAGCGTTAGACTTGAAATATTTTCCGGGGGAGGGAATAGAAAAATATATTTTTAACGAATAAAGAAACAAAAAAAGTTAACGATTCATCATTCATCCACAGCCTTTTTTTTTTTTTTTTTTTTTTTTTTTTTTTGATCCCGTAATTACTCAGTGACCGACAAATAAAAATCACAATCCAGTAAATTTTTTTCATGCAATAATCGTTAGAAAATAAAACGGAAAAAACTTATTCGTAACTTTTGGTAAAATGTTCAATTTGGTTTAGTTTTTGTGACATAAACGTCATAAAAAATTGTCGTTTAAAAAGTTTTTTAAATCTTTAATTGGTCTAGACGCCTAAAATATTTTGTCGGAAACGAGATTAAAAGACGGAAGCGTTCCATTGCGGTTAAAGAAAGACTTCACTTCCTTTTCTCCATCCCCCCTTTGGCGGAAAAGTCGAGGCTATAAAAATTGCGATAAATCCCGAACCATTGCTGTGCTTTTTAGATGGGGAATTTTTTTTTTTTTTCTTTTTAGATTTTAATGGCGTATATATCTCTATAGACCGACTTTTTCGGTAATTTTATGAAGTAAACACTAAGTCTGGCATGAAAAACAGGAAACGACCCTCGGTCATATTGCGGCGGAGATTAAGTGCAAATTATTTCAAAAAAAAAAAATGAAGAAAAAAAAATCTTTTTCTATAGGAAGTTTATGAGTTTGTTTACAAAAAGTCATTAATTGACGTCCCCGTACCCCATCGGATGCGACATGGAAAGGGTTCGTCCGGTCGACAAGGTGATTTTGGCAGCCATAGCTCCAAAAAAAAAAGCCATAAAAACAAAAATGTTGAATGCGGGTCATTGGAATTTTATATTTTCGAATCAGGAGAGGGCACACGTGTCGGTAACGTTGAGGGAGAGATGGTTAAGACACATTTCATAGATGGTAATTGAAGTTATTTCCCAAATTACCTGGTATGGCTAATAGGTTTCAAACTCAACCACGGAGTTGCATTGATTGACACGTGCTCTATCGGCCTATCAAAGGTGAAATAGTCTGGCAACGTGATTCAGGGACTTTTAGAATATAAATCGTTGATTTCCGATTTTTCCGCCTTGTGGATCGAAAGCTGATAAAGCACAACCGGTCATTGGAATTTCCGGATGGAAACGCTGGCTGTGAAAATTCTCGCTAATCGTACGTTTCCCTACTTTTTCCTGAAATCGCCACCAGAGTGCTATTTTATTTTTTGATTTACTTTTTTTTCGGTATTTTTCTTATAATTTTAGTTGTCTTTACTTTTGACACTTTCGGCCTTCGCCTTTTGCTTTTGCCCTGTGTTCGGTCTCCTCAGTCTGAATAAATAAAATAACATACTGCTCGTACGGTATATCTGCTACGAGTGAAAGTGTGTGCTTTATAAGGTCTGATCTCTACGAATTCAATTAATGATAATTAATACTAATACAGTGACCATGTCCTTGATGGAAGTTGATGAATCGAAAGCAGTTCAAACGCAATTTCAATGTCAAATGAGACGTGCCACCAGAGTTCCCTTCCTAATGGACTCCCATTAATATTCCCTTCGCAAACATCCTATTGTTCTACGATCGTGTTCGGCTCCTTCTGTTCAGGAACGTTTCATGTCATGCAAAACATAAACATTATATCATTCTCGATACCAAACGTGAAGCGTCATATAATAATCGATCCGCTCTCTTTGCATAAAAAAAAAAAAATACAAAAATAAAAATAAAAATTCAATCTTTCAAAATCGTGGACGCTTTCCGTTGAAGATTTCCTATCCCTCAATTCACAAGATTATCATTTTTAGGAAAAAGAAGGAAGAAAAAAAATCCATGTAAAGTAGGTTTTACATCCCACTATACGCAAATCTATCCGCTTCTTATACGCTTCGTTTATTTGTCTTCTCGTTCATGTTTTTTTCCTGTTGAAAGACTTTTATTTTTAGACATCCTGCTGTAAAGAATCGAAATCCTCGAATTTTCGAAAGGAAAAAAAAAAAAAAAAAAAAAAAGCGAATGATTTTCTTTGTTCGGCGATGAAATTTGACGACGTAACAACGAGGGATTTTTTCCAATATTATCCGATTTACCCGGAGTTCTTTGATAAAATGTATATAAGATTCATTTGACATTGAAAATCACCCAACCATTTTTCACCGTATTTTTTCGGGTAGTGACCCAACCCCGATTCCTTCCTTTTTTTTTTTTTTCCTTTTCTTCCTTTTCCTTCCTTTTTCATGTTCCTCCTCCTTTACCATTAAAATAAAAATTTTTTAACATTTCAAATTTTTTTCTCCCCCCCTTAATCCTTGTGAAGGATTTCTCCCTTCATATTACGTGTTTCGAGGTTCTTTCAATTTCCTTAAAAACAGAAAAAAAAACCCAGACGTCAGCACCGGTGCATGCTCCTGTCGAAGTAACGAAAGGAGATATACGATCGAGTTAATCAAGGAGGACATAATCGATAAATGGAATTCGAGTGACTGATAGGCTTTCTTATTAGGAGAAGTGAAACTTCACGTAAGATTCCTTCTCTTTCCGTTCAATTTTCATCCTTTCCAAAATTGTTTCCCTTATTATTTCTTCTTACAGTTATAAACTTTAATCGTTTTGCCCCATTCCTTATTAACTTTTCTTCGTTCCATAATTCTGAGTAATCTTTGAGGACTTTCCTTATTTTGGGGAAGACTTTTCCCTTCGACGAAGTCAGGATCTTGTTTTGTAAGTTTCAAGAGGAAAATTCGCCTATTAAAATGGTGAACCAGAGATGAAGAACTTGCTTCCGTAGAGCGGGGCTGCAAAGGCGATCGGAATTTTTTCCTCTTTTTTTTTTTTTAGTAACTTTTATCGGAAATATCGGGGAAAACTTGTATTTTATTTTTTTGTTTTGACGTAGATAGACCTTCAATATTACAAAAAATAATACAAAAGCAAAGGATGTAGTTTTTGGACCTTGTTTTACAGTTGGAATATTTATTTATTTATTTATTTATTTATTTATTTATTTGTCATAAACTCGTACAGGTTAATCATTACAAAAATTTTACTAAGTACTTAGTTTCACTTTTATTTGTGTCGCATGTTGGAATATTAAAAGTGAAACATTTGCTGAAACGCGTAACAGTAGTACCGAAATCTCTTCAAGCATTAAACGAACATGAGACGACGTCAATAAGACGTCATATACACTTGACGTTAGCGTCGTAATCACTTGTCGCTAAACTGATGATTGGTTTAAAGATTTTAAAATTCTCGATTTCTACGTCAAAATGACGTCAAAAGAATGCAACCAATAATATTAGTCACCGCATGACGTCATCTTGACGTCATTTATAACAGGTACGTATAATATTATAATATTATATTATAATATTATATTATAATATTGCTCGATATATTCTTTTGACGTCAATAAGACGTCATACGGTGACTAATATTAATGGTCGTATTCTTTTGACGTCAATAAGACGTCATGCGGTGACTAATGTTATACGTACCTGATATAAACGATGTCAGTAAAACGTCATGTGGTGACTAATATTATTTGTCGTATTCTTTTGACGTCATTTTGACGCCGAAATCGAGAATTTTAAAATCTTTAAACGTCCAATCGTCGGTTTAGCATCAAATGATTACATTTTTTCCTGAGAAAAAGATAAAGTATGTACTTTAAACGTCATAAAGACGTAAATCGAATCATACACGTACCGAAGAATTCATCAGGCATAATTACTTCTCGGGACTTTTGTACAAGATTTTCGACGTCAAAATGACGCCATCAAGTTTGCCTGATAATATTCTTCGTCATATGGCGCGAATAAGAAAGCGTCTTCCCGACGTCATACCGGTCATAACCGTTCGAAATCGAGATGACATCAATAAGACGTCATACAGTAACTAATATTATTGGTCGTATTCCTCTGACGTCATTTTGACGTCACATTTTGGCTATGTTACGTCGTTGTTAAATTTGTATAGCAGTGTGTGGCATCTACCGCTGTAACAGTTGTAACATGGAAATTAAAAACTTCCCTTCTCTTTTAGATTAATCGTTAATGAGAACCATTGTAATATGTAAACGTTTTAAAAGTTTCAACTTGCCAACTTTTATCAAAAAGTTTAAATTCTAATCATATCTCTCAGATAATAAAATTATTTTTAAGTTTCGTTCTTCTGCCTTCGGTTTTCTCATTGATTCGATCGGTTAGATGGTTTAATCGCTCATTAAAAGTGTACGTGAAAATTTTCAAACGTATAAAACCTGATCATTTTATTTACTAATTATCTCTCCATTTGAATTCATAAGAAAATGGTAATTCCAGAGGCGAAGGCATGACGATTGCCTTTAAAAGCGCTAAATAATTCAAACACTGACTTTTTTTTTCTTCTCAAAATAAAAATAAAAAATTGGATCCGTGGAGTTTTCGGAGGGAAAGAAAAAAAATTTGTTTACATCCATTATGTTGGAATGATTTTGTTGTTGCTCCTCCACCCGTGGCTAATCTTACATTAAGAAACCTGTGAACTAAATAAAAACGTTACGTTCAGTGATCATTTTTAAAAAAATTAAATTATTTTGAAAAATTATAATTCTGCCCCGATGACTATGTATCCATTTTCCCAGTCATACTTCAATTATCTTGTTTGCCCGTAGTCGTTTGTTGTGGATTCTGCAGAATCATAAATCCGATTCAGTTCGGACAGAGGAATGCTCGTATTAAAGTGGAAGGATTATTTGTGTGTTTGTGAATAATCCGCTTGTTTAACTCATCGCCTTAAGAAATGATTTTCCTATCTAATTTGATACAATTGTGTTCCTATTAGTTGTTCGATTCGTTTTTAAACCGATTCTGTTAATCGATAAAATAATTTGTTAGCTTAATTTTATATAAGTGACCTTCCAGAGGAAAAGGGACCTTAGGGTAAAATATTTCAATACAAGGAATGCAAACGACAAAATTTCCGGACGAGACAGAGGCAGGGACGTAGCGAATATAATATTAAAGCACGTCTTTTTAACTTTAAACGTCATAAAGACGTCAACCATATACGTACCTGAGACGTCATCAGAGATGGTCGCATTCCGGGTTTATTGTGCAAGATTTTTGACGTCAGAATGAAGTCAAAGTATGGCCGATAATATATCTGTACTTCGCTGGTCAACTGAGCTGTGTCCATCACAATCGTGCATGGAGATATACTCTTTTGAACCGCTGCCTGAACCGAGCTTGAGCTGCAACGGTTCAAAAGAGTATGCACGATTGTGATGGACATAGCTCAGTTGACCTGCCTAGTACAGATTTGTCACTATTTGACGTCGTCAAGACGTCTTACCGACGTCATAACGGCCATGACTACTTTATTTTGAAAGGGAGATGACGTCAGCCAGATGTCCTAAAGTGACTGATATTATTGTTCGTACTCTTTTGAAGTCATTTCGACGTAGAAAATCTCGTAAAATCGTTCATACAAATGATTATACCTGATGACGCGCAATCATGACGTAACTTTTTCTGCTAATTCTGTCTAAATCTGTATTGGATCGATACGGAAATTACGATGCTTGTTATGTCTAAGTTCGACACGTCACATTATTGGACTTGATTCAGTATCTTCTTCTCGGTCTAACGTCGTGACCTACGTGTAGTGGCAACTATTTCAGACTCAGTCGTTGGTGGTCGATTCAGTGTCAATGTATCCAATTTCCGATATCAACACAAGCTGGTAGAGGTTCCTATGTTGGTCCAAAATTGTATACATTTTGTATACAATTTGTACAATTTTTGTATACAATTAGAAACATCTAACCACAAGCTTTTAGACAAATACAGTACACAAGTGGAGTGCTGGTAACTGACTCCAAGGTTAAATCTTGTTGCAATTCGCTGACGGACTTCATGATGTCTTTTGTTGTCTCCTTAACTGCTTTCATTTTATTATGCTGAAAAAAAAAGTATAAATTCCTATCTGCGCGCTTAAGAGATATACAATTTCTAATAGCAGGATTACACTAGTTGGTTGGTTGATTTATTTATTGGGGAAAGGATCAACATAGTGGTAGAGACTTCGACAAGGAAACTCACGACATATTGGTTGCTAACATGTTACTTATTTTATTAGGAAAATTTCACTTGTTTTTTTTTTTCTCTTTTGAATGATAAATAATCAAAACTTAAGGGGCATTCAAGTGCATGGCTTTTTTTTTTGAAATTGCAGCTATCTCAATTTATCTCGCATTAAAAAAGATAACGCCGCGATATTAAAATGTTAAAAGCCAAATTGATATCTAGCATAGTAAATTCCGTTCCTTTTGACAAATTAATGACACTAATTATCGTTTTACCGTTTTTCGCAGTTCGGCCTCTTAAAAAGGTTTTAATTCGAATTTTCTAAAAAGCTTATAAATGAAGCTATTAAAAAACAAGTGAAATCAGTCATTTTCTTTTAATGTAAACTGGTATTAAATTATAGAAATGCGATAAGTGTTCAACTTGGGAAGCTACTCTCCGAGCATCATTATTTTTCGTTCTCTTGATCCTTTTGAAAGCAAAATCGGAAACTTCCATCATAATCGGAACTCTTTTTTGAGTCGCATGAAAAAGGGATTAATGATCTCTTTTTTTTTTCTCTCTCCCTCTCTCTTTCTCATTTTTTTTTTCGTAAAAGTGTAAAACACTTGGAATAATGACCTCCATTCCCGATTTGTTTCTATATTACATCAAAAGGATGTTTATTTTTACTCGGAAAAAAATAAGTTCTTTTTTGGGAGATGTCAACTCTTGTTATTTTTTTTTTTTTCTATAAACGATCAAAATGAGTTTCGATCACGGAAACGAGGACTCAAAATAATCGAAAACAAATGAAGGCAATCATTTTTTTTTTTTTTTTTTTTTTTTTTATGTGTAATTTCAAAAAACGGTCATTGTCCTAATGATCATTACGTTATCGTGCAGGGGACATGATGCAAATGTAAGTCGTGATCATCGTAGTTCTTTCCTCGTTTGTCACCAAAATCCTGAATCAACGGTAAATGATGCAAATTAGGTTTATCCACAAAATTTATTATCGACTTTATTTGACTGATCAAGCAAAAGAATAATAAAGAAAAAAAAACTCAATTTGGTAAGGAGGTCGTTAACCAGTAATTTTACGGTAAAGGATCTTCACGAACATTTTTTAACGATACTTCAAAAAAAAAAAAAAAATGATACCATTTTCATTTTTCGTGATAAGGAAACAGATATCCGTTTTTTTTATAGGCGCCAGGTAGATATAAAGAAAGCAAAGCCAGAAAAGATCGTTTTGTTAATCTGTCAGAAATAGCATGGTAAATTTTAACGCCTTTTTTTTTTCTTTCTTCTTTTTTTTTACGAAGAAGAAACGAATACGCGTATAAGTGAAAAAATGATCAAAAAATTAATCACATAAAAAACCTTGACACACCTTTGAAGAAATGGATTTCAATTTAAATTAATACTTGCTATTTAGAATAATATATAATTTAAATATGATTCAGATACAATCACATTTATTGATAGCACGTACTTCTTCCGTTTATGTTCGCATTATTACAGGGTCGAATATTACTTTTACTGTATACTTTTTATCATTATCGTGATGGCTTTTGCCGTGCTCTTTTTGAGGGGAGGGGGAGAGACAATAGCTGTTTCATTCGGGTGATTACAATTATTGTAGACTACAAAATTCATACTCGTGGATGGTTATGGTTTTTATCTCTAGAACATTCGTAAGTTCTAAAGTAGATCTTTCATGGTTTTACGACTAGTAATAGAACGTCCTATGCCAAAGCGTTTTTCGTGCTAACAAAAGGTGTATACAAAAATCCAAGGATGGTATGCCGATTTGATTTTACTCGGAATCGGGATCAGATTCGATCGATGGAAACTAATCGGAATCGGAAAATATTTTTACCATTTAGAATCGGAATCAGAGTCGGATGATAAGAAACTTATCGGAATCGGACAGTTATGATTGTCACGTCGTGCAATTCTTTTCTCATTTTCTCGATTTCAATCCCAACGCTTGCTCACTAGAATGCTTGACTTGACTAGACTTGTTTATCTCTAAATATAATAAAATTGAAATTGGAATCGGAATCGGAATCGGAATCGGAATCAGAATCAGAATCAGCATCAACAGCAGCCAACTATAATTTGGAGTTGGAATCGGAATCGGAATCGATTATATAATTTTGAATCGGAATCGGACCGTAAATTTATTCTTTTTCACAGAAATTGGAATCGGAATCGGGAACGATTAATATAAAATATATAAGAGCATCGATTCCGATTCTGAAGTTTTCCACAGTAATCGGAATCGGAATCGCGTTTGAAAAATCTTTGAGCATCACGGGAATCGGAATCGGAATCAGAATCAGCATGCCATCCCTGGAAAAATCGGACTTTACAATGGCATTTAACAACTTTTTTTCCGAAATTCTCCGACTCGTAAAGATTTTTTCCTGATTCGAGATTTAGGAAAAGCATCCAAAGAATGTTGAAAAAACTTATTCACGTGACTAATTCTTACTACATGATCTGTTTGCTCGCAATGCTTTTCCGTGAAACTCGCTTTTGCTTCGAGCATCACACTAGTCAGCCTACATTGTGGATTCGTTTACTTTTGTACGAGTGAAATATATTAATCATTTGTAGTATACATGGCACAAACCCTTTTTAATTTTTCCTTGCAATAATATTTTCGAAAACTTGTTAAAAACCTTTAACATCCCTCTAATCAATTCTTGCATCCCGAAGACAAAATCCTTCACCTTCATACAAAAAAAGCAGCATAATTTACTAGGGAAAAAAAAACTTGTTAACCTTTTTGATTGTTGCCCCGGGTAAGGTAATTATTGCAAAATTAGAAGAGATGGGAGAGACCAAAAAAAAAAAAAAGATGAAGAAAGCTAAAAAGAAAATAAAAAAACGTTGATACAAGTAGGGGAAGAAGACTTTGACGTAGTCTCTTGAGACTAGAGGGTGCTCCGGTTGCTGTTGGACTTCATGCTCCTCTCAGATTTCACCGCGTTTTTTCCCTACATAAAACCGGAGTTTAAACCTTTATGCGGATAGAAGTGGAGCATCTTATGCAAATCATCATTAGATAGCAGTTGCTAACTTGGTAAAAAAAAAAAAAAATAATAAAAATAAAAATAAAAAAAATAGAAGGAAATTTTTTTTATTTATTTTCCTGTAAGCTTTGTCAAAAGCATCAATTTTTGTGTAATTCGACGAGGGAAGAAAAAGGCATTTTTCTCACAAACGAGAAAATCTTAAAATTACTCAGTCGAAAAGTTTTGTTTGCCACCCTCGCGAAAACCTCAAAGATTCACTCAGGCCCGTAATTAAGTCGATATCACAAGCGTTTAAAATTTTCAAATTGGAGTTTCGTGCCTTCCGGCTACATTTTGCAACTAACCTCTAATAAATAACGAATCCCATTGGCTTGTGAAATCGATAAATATTTCATGTTAATATTTTCAGCCCACTTTGTATATCCCAGAAGTTTCCATTTTCTTGCCCGTCTGTCAGCTATCTAACTAACTAACTCCGGCTAAGTTAATTTGCATAGATATTATTATATTATCTATTTTCTCCCGATTTCGATCGCTAATATCAAAATCGCTGACTAAAGCGATTTACTTCGGGAGTTATTTTCAAAATGATGCCTTCGCTTAAAAGTTACTCTCTCTCTCTCTTGTTTTTTTTTTTTCGGGGGGGAACTACCGGTACACTTAAAGGAAATCGTTTTAAATCCATCACAAGATACATCCGACAAAAAGATATAAGTTGAGCCATAAACGAACTAAAAGAAGGTAAATCTTGATGCCTTCTGACTGATCGATCTCCATTAGGGAAATGGATCTGTTGACCTGGCCTGTAATCATATAATGTCAAGTATTAATTTTCAATGCTAGAATAGGAAAATTACACCGAATCTGAAACGACTGCAATTTATCCCTTGTCATGAAAGTTTGTTACCAACCTCGAGTGGGGAGACTGAATTTTAACTCTAATCAAACTTCTAATGAACATTTTCCTTTTCGGAGTTTTTACCCTTTCGTGTCGGTGTGTTTTCCCTTTTCGATTTAAAATTATAAATTTTTTTTATTTATTTTTTTTTTTTATTTCTGATTGAGATTTTTTTTTTCGTCCGAATAAAATTATTTTTAGTATTATCATCATTATTATCACTGCCGGTTTTTTAATTTACAAAAAAGCCATAAAGGGAATTGTTATTAAGGGGAAACCATTTACGCTTATTTTGAAAATGGAAAAAGTTCACTGTCGATTGTAAACGACCTACAATTTATTTTCTGGGTTCTGGAAAGATAATATGTGAAAATCGTGATTATAGCTCGCCAGTTACTTACATATTTCTTCATTTGTCATTATGACAACTTCATTCCTTTTTTATTATTATTGCTTTTATTGTTTTTACAAATTCGGTCGAGATTTTTCTATTTTATTTTTCTATTGTGGTTTTCCTTCTTTTCCTTCTTTTTTTTATTTTTCAGCACAATTTTCTGTTAAATTAATTCGTCATTCGAAATTCGTTACACCAAATTTCGTTTTAGACAAAATTATGAGATTTACTTTTTTCTTTAAAAAAATGTTTTTCTTTTCTTAAATATTCAGAAAAATTCAGAAAAATTCAAATGAAAATAGAAGAAAAGAATCTTAAGGTAGGGGATCCTCTTATCAATTTTATAACAGCGGAACAGACACCCGATCAATGCATGTTTTTTGAAAAAGCAAAATTTTAATGAGGAAACTCGAAATTAATTAATATATCTTAAAAACTTACAGGAGAGGGAACTGCCTTGAAGGGAATAAAGAAAAGTGGGGAAGGGTTCAAGCACTTCGGTTTTATAACTAAAACCTAGCACTGGATGATTTTACCCGATCAATTTAGAATGAAACAATAAAGTTATGGAAGAGATAAAGGAAAACACACATTATTAATTTATTTGCGACGAAAATGTTGGAAACCGCAGCTCCGATAGATAAACAAAGGGTTATCCAGTGCCTTGTATCCCCCTGCGATGTTCAACAACTCATCTGTAGGGAAATTTATTCATTTTCATTAACGATGATATTCGATGAACAACCTGTTCCTTGCTCGCTACGGGATGCTATGGTTTTCCCTGACACTACGAAAAGTCCCTTTTTTAAAAAGAGGCTGAAAGCTTCTTGGAAATTTCGGATTAATAACGATTGAAAATCCTTTCCCGTTTCGAAGGACTCTCCCTATTATTGTTGCCTTTTTTTTTTTCAAACCTGAGGAAGCAGCCAATGTTGCCACGAAAGCAAGATTTTGTAGGACTGAATTCTAAATTTTTTACGACTTTAGGTTATAAGTTTTAAGTTATTAGTTTTACGTATTATGTATTTTTCCACACTCACCTCTGCTTAAAACTCTACCTTTCCTGCTGCCCTTAAAGACGTTCGGTCCTAGGAAATTGCCTAGTGGAAAATCCGACTCTGCCTAAATGCTGTATGTTAATCGAGAAACATTTCTTGTACACAATGTTGACCTCTAAATCACGAGATACGAGTGACGACAAACCGTAAAGTTCAAATAACTTGTCTTCCAAATTTTGTTTTAATCAGAATGATTAAAGTAAAACATGAAAAAATTGCGAACTACCTTTTGAAACGCGGAAAACATTTTTTTTCCCCCGTAGATACTCAATTTTTTTTTTTTTTTTTTAACAAACCCTTTTCAAAGCGATTAACGCCGCCTCTGAAAAATATGAATTATGCTCTTAGGCATTAAAGTATTAAAAAGCATCAAGCGATTTCTAGAAAAAAAAAATGAAAATTAATGTCCCGCTTTTAAGATTAAAGAAAAATCTTTTTGAAAACAAAACGAAAGTAAATACATGACACAAACAAACAGAAAAATACCGTCTGCAAAGTTTGCAGCAAGATTAAATGGCTTTATTGTTTTCATTCGTTTAATGGCATCGGCAGTAGTCTATCAGCTGATTGATTTTCACGGCACAATCTTACCACTTTTTACGGTTCATTCGGCGTCTACTGTATCCTTTGCTCTTTTTTTTTTTTTATTTAATCAAGTTTCGTGCGGTAGGGTATTAAAATGGCTCTGAAATGTTCCAGTAGGTTCTCGTTCTCATTCACAGTAGAATGTGCCTAGAAATTACCTCAGAAATATGTTTTGTTACCTACAATGGTCCAGTCGACACTAGTTCTCCGTATCAGTAAAACTGAAACTGGTGACAGCTTGTCAAATATAGATAGTTCAGTAACATATGTATAAAATTATATTACGCAACACTTTTGCGAAGTTTACACTACACCATGCATGTATGAGTTTCGTTCCGATTGTGAAATTGACCCGAACGAACTGGACAACTTCTGTGGCGGTATCTCCATCATAAATATGGCTGAAGATAGTCTGTTTTGATTGCTGTTAAAAACCTGTTACCTGTAACATGTTTGTAAACTTTTGCAACATATTTGCGATCTAGATACGTTTTTCTAATACGCCATCTTTCTGAAATTCAGAATACGACTTCTGATTGGTTCAAATTTCCAGTAAACTTCAACTCGAATGACGTCACCTTTCTGAGGACTAAAACGATTTTTTACTGTCGGTTTTTGCGCATCACCGACGTTGGCATATTGCTTTATTTTGACCAATAAGATTAAATCAGTTAACAGGAAAGTCAGCGGTGAATGAAATTTTATTGTTTGGCTATTACGATTGCTCAGGTGCAGATACTACTCTGACTATTTCAGAACGAAAAAAAAAAAACATAGTGGGCCAATGCGCAGAGAGTACCACGTGATTTTTCGACTACGTCATCTTTACAAGATTGAAGAAGCGAATTCTGATTGGTCAAAAGCAGGCTTCACGGATGCCTGAAGGAATGGCTGTTTTCTCTAATACTTGATTTACGAGGAAAAAATCCAAATTTTAGGTATCTAACGAACTTTCCCGGTATATCCTTGCAATTTTATTGCAAGTTTCAACTTGTCTAAAATGTATCGGTGGCGGGAAAATAATTTAAAAAAAATTGCGGTCGAAAAACTTTGATTTTGTTTTCCTGGTTTTCGTTTGCTTGGAAGAAGTTGAAATTTGTACCAAAAGTACTACAAAAATTCAAAGGAGTTCGTTAAGTACCTAAAATTTGATTTTTTCCCCCGTAAATTGAGTGTTAGACAAAACGTTCCTTGAAGCCATTCCTAAAGCCTTCCTGAAGCCTCCATTCCTTGAAGCCTCCTCTTAAAAAGCGTTTATTGAAACGATTCCAAAAACTTGCAACCAGGCACTCCTGGTCCTCCACGTCACCTTTCTGACGACTAAGAGGATGGTTTTGGGCATCACCAACTTTGGCATACTATGTTTCTTTTACTGTCTGACTATTGCCTTCGGCAACTGTTCTCCGGTTAAATGATTTAATCCTATTTGTCGTCCGCCACTTACTTAGGGGCGATCACTGTATTTAAAAGTTTATTATTCAGCTATTTTAATGTTGTTTCTTTTTTTATTTTCAGGTAAGATTGCTTAAACGTCCCATTTCAATGCAGTTTGCTCAAACAGTAAGTCGGGCCTATAGTCAGAAATATTTCAGTTAAAGGAAATTAAAGACTTGCCAGAAAATGGCATATGGTTAGATCCAGTTCTAATGCCGTTGAACACTCCCACCACCATAGATGTTCCATGCCTTCCGGCGGGATACACTCCCCGGGATATAGAATGGTTGCTACCCCAGTGTGTGCGGTACCCTGAAAAAGAACAACATTCTCAGGCTGTTTTCATTTTTTTTTCTATTGTACCAGTCACTCTCTAAGATGCTTCTTATCCAACTAGAGTGTGTGCTGTTCCTGCGAATAGGATACTTTTAGAGTGTAGGTAACACACACTAGAAAGTGTTCATTATCTAGAGTGCTGGGAAATCAATCGCTTGGCCAATATTACAAGGTTGTATTTGCAGTGTTCAGCTTGACACTAGCTCCTTATGTTTAACGCACGGGAAACTACTGTCAACCTGAACAGTGCAGGCACAACCTTGTAATACTGGCCCAGCGAAATACCTGCTACACATCCCACGCATACGGGAAGGTTAGCCTTATGACCTTGGCGTTCCTTATATAAGGTCAGGTTTCGTCATAGAAATTTGGTTTTCAAGCTTAATATGCCTCATTATTGACAGGCTGATGACGCCGCTGTAGATCTGCAACCTTTGAAATGTCGATTCCTCTGTAACCGAAAGGTACAAACTTCGCGTTGGCAAGATGCGAAGGCGGTGAATAGTAATTCAAAACGGTTTTCGCAAATGGTTTATCGATAATTTGAAGTGATACTTGAAACAATCAAGGTCTGGGGTAATAGAATGCAAACTGAATTAAAACCGATTGCAATATTCCAGGAAATGAAGATCTCGAATATTAGATGCCTTAATGATTTTCCGAATTGCCGGAGATGGAAACTTCCGAACGGAATGACAATTTAGAAAGGGTGTTTTCGAACCAGTGTTTCATTTTCTCGGGGAGAAATCTCGGGGAGTTTTTTTTTTTTTTTTTTTAAGAGAGAGAGAAGAAAAAAAGTAGCTAGGAATTACGACGCTCTCTTAATTATCGCCGAAAAAAAAAGTGCTGGAATTCAAAATTGTATAAAGTGTAAAAGCCTATAGTCATCTTTCGTTACGCTTCCCTGCTTTTCCGCCGTTCGTTTTTCCTTAATTTTGATATATAGCTAGAGTAAGCGACTGTAACGTATTATTTGTTCAGCAACTTAGACTCCAGAATGTTTCGTTAATTTCAAAACTTGCTGAGAAGCCCGTTTTTCCGACCTTTCCTGGAAACTTTTACACGGTTCTTTTTTTTTATCATTATTATTATTATTACTATTTTTGTTTCGATTTCGTTTTCAAAAGTGGGTTTCTTGCTTTTGAGATTGGGGCGATGATGATGCTAATGACGGTAGTGACGGTGGTTGTGACGATGACGACTGATGACATTGTTTTAGACCAAAAAGAATTTTTTTTTTTTTTTTTTTTTTTTTTTTTTTTTTTTTTTTTAGACATAAAGAGTTTGACTCATTTGACTATGTATGCTTGAGGATATAATAATCTTTTCCCAAGTGAAGTGATAAAAAAAAAATCGTTTCAAACTAAACCACAAATAGAAATATCGATCGTAATGTCGGCTTTAAATTGCAATTCACGCCCGGGCCCCCGTAATTTCCCGGTAAAGGGGAAAAAACAAAAACTCCCGGAATTGGTTAATTATAAAATTCGGATAAGCAATCGGTAAAGTGTAAGAGAGGGCTATAAATCATTGCCATTTAACCGAATTCGCGGAAAACATCTAAGGCTGTAATCAGTTCTGATTGGATTGTTCGGAATTGATTATGAGTGAGAAATCCCAAACTCTAATTAATTGAAATGCATTTCTGTCGAATACATTATTCGCGATTAGAATGCATTTCGCACTCGGCTCATACCCTGCTCTTTCCACTTCATTTCATCTATTATCCCAGTTTTCGAAAATAGGGGTTATCACAACTTAGGAAAATGAACATTATCGAGCCAATGGAGTGAATACTCTCTGAAAATGGACCGTTACCGACGTGCTGCTTTTCGTCTTTCACAAACCATCGATTTTAAGTATCCTGGAAATTGTTTTTTTCCGGCAAGGCTGTTTACTCATGAAGCTTTTTTTTTTCTTTTCCTTCCTTGTCTAAATGACAAGATTTTGACCCCTTTGTTTTTATATGTTCATCAAGAGAGAGAGGAAAAAAAAAAAAAAAAGAAAATGTCAGAATTTAATTCACCGCACATGACAAATCGATATCGCTTTTTAGCCGATTTTAAACGTAATGAGACCGTTACATCGATGACATTAATAGCATCACATAAAATTGGAGAAAAAAAAGAACATAAGAGATAATACGTCACGTTTGTTTGCGTACCCTTATTCCGCAAACGTGTATGTTATCTTTTTACAAGAAGATTTTGTCGTGAGTTGGATTCACGTTCTTCATTACCGATCATGTCGTTATTATCGGACAAAAAGTCATTCAACTTTTGAATATTTTAATGTGTTCCATTATTCGGTTGGCAAGTTGTCTTTCCTTCCTGTTCGCAGGTTTTTGACAGGAAGTTCCGTGATGGAAGATTTTTGTTTTTTTTGTTTTATTGGTTAATATCATTCGCACGCATCAAATTTATTATTTTTTTTTTTTTTTCACATTGTTAATCATTCTGACACTGGATGTTCCAAACGGTGCGAGTTTGATCCTAAAATCTGCCTTAAAAGTCTTGATTTACTTATTGGTTTTGGGATGAGAGATCTCGGGGAGAATAGCTCATTTTTGTGTGTTTACAGAAAGATTCTAAGAAGCTTTGGGAATACTGTTGCAATACTTTTAATCCTTTAAGAGGAAGTAGTAACTAGATAGGACCTTATTCCTCTAAGGTGTCCTATCTTGAAAATCAGATCAAAAATTGCATTTCGACTTTCGTGGGGACCTAAACATATTTAAATTCCTAAATAAACCTACTTTGAAACTATTAAGTCAAAGGTATCAGTCCAGGATTTTACAATATTTTTTTCGATTTTGAAAAATCCTGGAATGATCATTGACCTAATACTTAATATGTATATTTAGTAAATTAAATATGGCGAAAAATTATTTAAGTATTTTTTTGAGGTTTTGGTAATTATTTTATAAGGATTGGTAGACATTTAAATTTAAACGAAGTTTAAAAATTATATGGGAAGTATTCATATGTATGTAAGTACCGATGTGGTCAGTAAAAAATTAATTTTGTAAGTATATTACTCAAACTGCAAGTAAAAAAAAAAAAAAAATCTTGTCAGCATTGTAACTAATTGTTACAAAGCATTTTATTGAAAAATGGGAAGTAAAAATAATTTTTTTGCCAGTAATGAAAATTATTACAAACGAAATTATTTCATTTTTTTTATAGCAGCACACTTTGCACATTAGGTTGGTTCACATTTTTCGAAATTTTGTCCGATCGCTACGTTCCACGTGGTTGGCTTTCTTTTAGGACGATATATTAATGAAAAAATGAGGGAAAAAAATATTTTTCATCACTCAGTGCAGAAAACTTATTTTTCCGCACTAATGCGTTTTAGAAGTACCTTTATTACGCTGTGCTTTCTGATGAAAAGTAGCTTACAACGCAAGGACTGCAAAAGAATTACCCGTCGAGACCTTTTTAATCGGCCTCGACGGACAATTTTTTCTTTTGCAGCTCTTGTGTTGTAATATACTATTGTCACTTTTAAGAGGTGCCGCCTTTCATTAGAAAAAAAAAAATAGCCATTTTAAATTTTTTTTATAAAATTTACCGTTTTAAAATCAAAAATACTTACAAATGGGTTTTGAATTTTTTAAAAATTATTTAGACTTATGTTTTAAGAGGTGAAGAATCCAAAAAATCTTAGGGCCCATAAATGAACCATTTTAGTGATTTTGGGCTACTTTTTTCCCCTTTATCTTGAATATAGCGAAACCAGGTGTCATTGGGGCTTCTAAAAATTGTCAAAACCAACTTAAATCGTGTTTTAAAGACTTCTAAATTTGAAAATAATGTAATTTTATCTGTAAGCACATTACTGGCAAAGCGATACCTCTTAAATTATTGGAAAAATTAAAAATGTCTTAAGTGTTCGGTCTCCAGGCTCGGCCAAAGCCGAATTAAACACAAATGAGGCCCTAGGCAACCGTCTCGATGCGACCCCCAAACCTTCCTTTCTTAATACACTAAATAAGATATTTTATCTTTTAGGAATTTTTCCAAAAAATTTTGTTTTAGTTTTGTACGATCGGACTTTTTTCCCTTTGGTTTAAAGTAAAGTCGAATAATTAGTAAAATATGACCGCTTGCTCTGATGTACTTTTTCAATGGCAGGTACAGAAGTTAGCCTGGGTAATAGGGTTAATGCCACCACATCATAATAGCCTTTTTTTTTTAAATTCACAATTTTAACGAATGGGAAAAGAGATAGAATTTGTTAGTTTTTTTTTCTTTTTGAACGGCATGTCTGCATAGTTCTGAATTACAATGCAGGCGATTTGGATTTATAGCAGGTAGTCTTTGTATGAAAAAAAAAAAAAAAAAATCATTTTTGCAACAAAGTTTTTATAAATCGTAGTTTTATACTGGTATACCGTATATACAGTATATACAGTATACCGGTAATACCGGTATTACCGAAACTGGTATTGCAATCACTAGTTCATTGCACCTAACACAGATGCAACCAAAATGGTTTACAGCACTGATTTTGAAACGCTGATTCCGAATCTGAAGTCAGAAGTTTGAAGGAATGAAAATTCAATTTTAAAAATAGGCCTAATACTTTTTTCGATTTTTTCAAAAAAATTAAAAACAAAAACTATGCGATATTTTTATTACCTGCAAGGGGTTTTAATTGCCTATACTCAAAATCGGTAGGCGCTCAATATATGTTTTAACGCATATGGCGAGTATCCATGAAAATGGGGATAGTGTTTTGTTCAAAATTAATTTAAAATTTTGAAAAAAGGTTTTCCGAAATTTTCCAGAAACTTTTTCCAGAATTCAGACCCTAAAAGGATAAAAATCCTTAAAGTTTTTTTTTCCTTTCAAATCAAATGAAAATCTCTTTGTCTTTCATTTTCCTTGATAAGAATGGTATGGAATGTATGACGCAAGTTTCAAAATATCTTAAAACATATTAACTTCATTCCTAGCTCTTGAATGACGTAAAAATTTTATTCGCTTCCCTGATTCACAACCAAAAATTTAGAACACACATAAACTTTCCATACAATACCGAGAAAGGAACGAACCATCTTAAGTCATCAGGAAAACAACACAACAGAAAACAACAATTCACGACGATTGAATTATGTCAAGGGAAAATTCTTGGAATGCTTTTCATCGCAAAACGTCGAGCGTTTCAGTTTTATTGATACAACTGAAATGTCTATAGCTTGTAATCCGGCAAAAGTTTTGTTAAATTAAAGAAGGTACTGACTAAGGGATATAGAATTTCTCGCATTCCACTTAAATTACGTTATCATTCCTTCAAACATTTTGAAGATGATTTCGTGTGTCAAGCTCTCTGAATTACGCTTTTCATGAAAAGCCGCAGAAAAGCTTGAAGAGTTATTTTCCCTCGATGGCCTTCAATATTCGAAACAATATAAAAATAGTCCACGTGCGCGGCACGCGTGATGTTCCCCTCGAGCCTAATGTCACGACGACTCGTGACATAATGCTTTTCAATCGTGGCAATAGATGACCCCTGTCTCGTTGCACGACTTATTTACCTACCATGTACTTCAATAAATTGTTTATTCCTTGACGCTTTTCAACTTCCGTTTTTAATTATGATGAGTTATGACTTTTTTTTTCCTCCCAAATACTTTTTTTTTTTCTACGTTGTTACTTTGATTCACGCTTTCGATTAAGCGTGCCACTAAATATTAATTTTTATTCTCTCTCGTCGAACTGGTTTGACGTTTCAAAACCGCGAATTTTTTTTTTAAACAAAAAAAAAAAAAAAAAAAAAAAAAAAAAAAAAAAAAAATTATTATGATAAGTAATTTTTTAAATTTTGATCACGAACTCGGAAAATCTTAATTAATTTTGGTTTTGAAACATTTCGTTAACGTAACCGCAAGAAAAAAGGAGAAATGACGGGTGGAGCCTTAATAACCGAGAATTCGAAACAAAAAACGAATGCGTCACCCTGACGTCGTCGATTAAAAAGTTCAATAGACGTAGTAATTACATGTTGAAACTTTTAAAATTTTGCACGCCATTTTCAGAAAAACAAAACTTTTTTCTTTTTTTAATTTATCATGTTTTTGTAAAAACTATTGCAGGAAAATAAAAGAAGAAAAATATTCATTTGGGTCCAATTAAAATGAACCTTATTTTTCTCGGAAAAAGTCTCTTAAAATTTTCAAGAGGGTGAAGTGAAGTTTTACAGTTCGAGAGCTTTCACTGAAAATTCTCCATCGATTGAAATATCTAATTCTTTAGTTTTATTATTATTATACATTTTTTCCTCTCCCTTTTACGGGGTATTTTAAATTGGAATTCATGTGGGCCCAGTACCACTGGGCAATCACATAATCCCAGAGCCAGGTGTGGGCTCGAGAAAAAGGAGGGGAAGGCTGTAATGGCTCGAGAAAAAGGAGGGGTCCCTTATTTTGGTACTGGGGAATCGACGCTTGATTGTGGATATCCTTTCGTCCAGTCTCTTCCCCAACCATCGAGGAGGGGGGACGTTTGCATTTAAGCGGTCGCCCAATCCCTCCTCTGGTCTTGTCCTATTGCTCTAGCCAGATAATATATATTAAAAAAAAAAAGGCCCCAGGGTAGGGGTCTCTTTGAATAATAATAACA
This sequence comes from Liposcelis bostrychophila, assembly GCA_037577465.1. Lineage (NCBI taxonomy): Eukaryota > Metazoa > Arthropoda > Insecta > Psocodea > Liposcelididae > Liposcelis > Liposcelis bostrychophila. Next base: position 13,569,201 of record CM075212.1, read on the forward strand.
ATAATAATAAATATTAATATTATTATTATTATTAATTTTTTTGTTTAAGGGTTTTTGCAAAATTAAAAAGCCTCGGCGGTCTTTTAAATCAAAAAGATTCTTTACACTATGTAAATTTCATTAAGGAGAAAGAGAAGAGGCGCGGTTTTCTGGGGGAAAACCGCGTAAAGCTTTTAGAATATGTGCCAGAATTATTTTCAAATCGACGATTAAAAAATATCTTGGGAACATTAGACGAAGATATTAAATTTCTTGGAAAATATGAAAGACTCTACAATATTTTAATAAACTTTTAAAAGTAGGATTAATTTTTGAAGAGTTAGAGAGGATTTCTTTCTAAATTTATGTTTACTTTATCGTCGGTATTTCTTCCTTGTCTTATTTAGATTTGATCTTGTCGTTTTTTTCTGGGAAGTGTAACTAGGAAAAAAAAATGTTAAGTTTTTTACTAACCTTACTTCTTTACAAGTACATCATTGGCTGAGTGTTTTGCATTGTTATGCCTTCATTTTTCTATGATCAAAATTCGTAAACCGTTTTCCATCAGAGTCACACCAATATTTTGAAGGGGAGTTATAATCTGAAGTTAATTGACTTAAATGTATTAAACGGGTCTCCGAATACTCTAACTTAACTGAGGAAGATAAGGAAAATATATTGGTGACATAAAATTTTCAGGGCTGTTGCCCCGGCCTACGGAGCGCCTTTGGCTCCGCACCCCCTTCCCATTGGCTACAGGCCTAAACTTCTAAAAATCGAGTGAGATTGAAGACCGAGCGAGAAAGACTTCAGTGAAATTTTGAGCGGAAACATGAAAACTGGAGCCATTTTGGAGCCATTTGAGCTTCAATTGTGTATCAGAAATGTTTTTCCCTAATAGAAGTAAGCTCTCTTTAGCTTATTTTCGGGGCGCCGTGGCTAAAAGCTTTTTAAATGCTGAAACATCTTTAATGACTTTCTGTTCCGACGTCCAAATTTGAGCTCAAAATGTCTGCCGCTGTAAGCGAAATGACCGTAACTACATTTTTGTAAACAATGGCGATTTTGGTACCGATCGAATCCTTATAATCTCACGAATTACGTTTTATACCTAAATAGTGAGATAAGAAGAGGAAAAAAGCTTATTTTTATAAAATTAAAAGTAAATAAAAAAGAAAAAAGACTATCTTTATTATGAATACAAAGAAACAAAATATTTGTTTACTTTTTACATTTGTTTTTATTGCCATTATCTCAAAATTTAAAAAAATGTAGTTACGGTCATTTCGCTTACAGGGGCAGATGTGCGTTGATTAAAAAATGTTTTAGGATAAATTCCAATCCGTGCTAAGCACAAAAAACACAATAAATCTGTTTTTTTTTTTTAAATTTACCTTAACTCCTTCACCGTCTGTAGAATTAACGTAGTTATCCTATCAAATTTAATTTTCTTTTTTGCCTCAGTTTTTTACCTGGCTAGTGTGCCTCTTCCATTGCCAATGGCGGAATTCTAATAGTGCCGCCCCCTAAAATATTCCCAAATAACTCAAAAATAACGTGTGCAAAGTTTGGGGCCTCCACTTAAAAGCGAAGTGTAGCCTGCAGCAACGTCATTTTTCCCATTTAAAATACATGGGAAATTTTCTTATTTTATTTTTATTTTTTTTTCTCAGTAAATAGCTAGTTGAAAAATCGACCGTTGTTCCAAATTATTATTTATATATATGCCTTTGAATCTAGGTACAAGAACCCGCCCAACTTTTTTTTTGTTGATAAGGGGGAATAGCATTGTTTTGAATTGAAGACATCAGTGGAAAAAGGAGACCGTTCAGGTTCCAACGAACAACTGTAGTCAATAAATGAAAATCGAAAGAGGATCTAACATTTTCCTACTGCTTGTTTACAAACAGTACATAGAAAATTCTATCGGAATCAAGATGGCTTCCAAAAAAAAACAATAGAAAATAGCCTGTTGTCTGAATTTTTTTTCGAGAGGTCCAACGGTCTCCTTTTTCCACTGATGTCTTCAATTTTATATAAATTTTGAAGGCCCTTCCTTACCTGCGGGAAAAAAGTTGAACCGGTTTTTTGTACCTAAATTCAAAGGCACATATATAAGTAATAATTTGGACCAGTGGCCGATTTTGCGACTAACTTTTTACTGAGAAAAAAAAATAAAAGTAAAATAAAAAAATTTTCCATGTATTTTAAATGGGAAAAATGACGTTGCTGCTGGCACCACTTCGCGTTTAGCTAGAGGCCCCAAACTTTGCACACGTTATTTTTGAATTATTTGGGAATATTTTAGGGGGCGGCATCATTGGAATTCCGTCATCGACTGCGGAAGAGACACCCAACTAATGGCTTCGCTGTGATCCGCCTATCGCAGTTTTTTTTATTCATTCTTTTCCGCCATTGGGGTCAAATCGGGCCGGAAAATATATAAAACATTTTAATTCACATTTATATAGAATATAAATGGGCCGAAAAAAGGGTAAAAGTTTTTTTTAAAGTGTTATTTCAATGTATTCAGGGGTTACATGTGTCCTCATTCACGTGGAACGTACACGGAGAAAAAAGTTCGGTACCTGTTACTGAACCTGTGACATCTAAACATTTGAGTAGATAATACCGAAAAAATTTAGTAATTATTACTAAGAGTTCGTAATGATTAATAACGTTTAGTAATAATTACCTAATTTTCAGTATTGTCAACTCAAATGTTTAGATGTCACAAGCCCCAACTTAACTTTCAGTAACAGGAACCGAACTTTAGTAACAGGAACCGAACTTTTTTTTCCGTGTACCTTGTTTTTATTCCGGGAACCGGAACGTGCCCCTTAGAGGGGTAATTGAGACCGCCAAGCATTATAGACTCCAGCAATTCAATTTTGCCCCTTACAAGGGGCAGAATTGCCTTGCGAAGGACTTCTTCCCTTTCGAAACCCTGAAAATATTAAAAGACATTAATTTCCGGGAAAGGTGCAGATACTGTAATAAAAACCATTACCATCCGATTATTTAAATTATTTATTTCATTCCTCAAAGATTCTCCTTCCTTCCTTAATGTCTCGACCTGTGCCTTTCTTAAGTTAAGTAATGACATTTGGCTTTCACCATATTTTCAAGTGCTGTAAAACTGCCAGTTTTGGCCGCGTCTAGTATTGCGTTGAACGCATAGACCTGTTGAATTGAAAATTTATAATATTTAATAACAATGAAATACTCGATCAGGCTCTTCTTATAGAAGAGCCTGATCGAGTATTTCAGTGTACTTCACACTGGTACCTTAATGAATTTTATTAATTTTTTTTTTTTTTCTCAATTTTTTTCAATGAAATCATTTTTCTTGTTGATCGCATGCGTAATGTACCGATTTCTTTGAAATTAGTCGACTTGCGTTCAGCTGGCAGAAATAGCGGTCAATTTCCGGACTGAGATTTTTAAAGGAATTAAAACATTCCCCGATACGTCCCCCCCCCTCCTGGTTAAATACTTCCGGTGCTAAAACTTTCGGAGAATAAAATTTAAAACTAGACTACATGTTAATCTTTACTGGCTTTAGCTGTTAGAATTCGCTTGTTATAAATATATAAATACTAACATGTGATTCGTGCGTGTCTCCTGACCCTTCATCTTTTTGCGATTCATCTTCATCAATTGCGATTGTGCATTTGTACCAGTACTGGCTCCGTCGTTAATCGGTTGTCTCTGCTCCGAAATTAGACCAGGATCAATTATCGCCACTATCCCCACCCTGCAGCTTATCGTCAACCTTAAAAGATAAAAAGAAAATTAAAATAAACAGATTTGCTCTAATTTTAATCTAACCTCTCAAAAGGAATCATCAGTCGTGGCAGCAGACTAATCGTATTTTAACTTTTTACAGGGGAACGAAGACGAATCATTTAGATCATTACAATTAGTCTGCTGCCACGACTGAAGATTCCTCTTAATCTAATTTTGGAAATATAAACTACTCCCATATTCTCAAGTGCAATAATTACGCATTGAAATAGCAACTGCATCAATTGCAGTTCGGCCAAGTTGCTTAAATCGAAAACCATCAATTAATTTTTGACCACCGCATACTTGCCATTTGGAAAAAGTTTGCTCAAGCAGAAAAGATTCTAATATTACATTTTTTCCTCCATTCGATATATCACAATAATCGGAAGTCTGGAATTATTTTTAAACCCCAACGAATTTTGTTAAATCGGCTTCCCCCTTAGTTCCCACCTCTCAAAAAATAGAACGAAAATTTTCATCTCCTCAATAAAATATCCAAGGGTGCTTAATCAAATTAAGTTATGAACCCTATAATCTTGATTAAACCCCGAAAAAAGAAAGTCTTCGGTTTTCATATTTTTTCAACTATGATATCATTATTATAACGCATTCTTTTTTCCTCCCTTCCAGAAAATAACAAAACAATAGGGGTGCCTCATTAAAAAAAAAGAAAAACATCGATAAGATCATCAATATTATACTTTAAAAGGAACGTCTCGTCTTTTGAAAGGATTGAAAAGGTTGTAACCTTTAATAGTACCATTTTGAAATCATTAGCTTTTCCGAGAAAGATATAATAGAAAAAAGAAAAATTTTTACTTTTTTTCTAGGAAAATGGATTGCTGTCGTGACTGTCACGTTGTAAAAATGCGTTTGATATCAATAAATCCTAAAAATTGATTTCTCAAAAAGAAAAAAAAAAAAAAAAAAAAAAAAAAAAAAAAATATGACCGTAGAAAATTAATGACGGTTATCAGCAATACGATTGTCTAAACGTTTTATCGAAGGCGTTTCCTTTTTACAATATAAAACGGGCATTGAATTCTCCCCGACTTTTTAATGAAGCTTACCTTTTTTCCCACAACGATCCCATGCCCGTTATTTTCTCTATATAAATTGCTTGTATGTTCTCTCTCCATCAGCATTCAACCCGTAATTCTTAGCTTGCGAAACTATTTAAGTAATCGTTAAAAGCAATTAAGGAGATGGATGCGTGCTAGGGAGTAACACGCAGCTACGAATTTTTTTTTTCTCCTTCTTTTCTACAAAACTGCTTTTGGAAAATTGCTAATTACTTCTCTGGATTTTAAATAAAAGCATGAAACATTAAAAAAAAGGAAAAGAAAAAAGATGACTTAAATGTTTTAATTAATTCAAAAAAAAAAAAAAAAAAATAGTTTTTAACGACCTTGAATGTGGAAGAAAAGGAACCCTCATCTTAGTCCCTGGCAGACGTTTTTAAAGAAAAGAAACCACTTGTCTTACAACTTGACCTACCCTTAACATCGGATCACCTGCTTAAGTTTCGTAAAAATTTTTAACCCCCATAAGTTGAACATTATGAGGGTGATATTTCCGTTTAAGTGTCATCCTTCAATTTGCTTGTTTACAGGTTTCCTTTAAATACCAAATTTTTTTTTTCTTCTTCTCTCACTGAAAAAGAAGGGAAGAACCCTTCGAATTGGATAAGATTTTTAAAGCGAAGCTCTAATGGAGCCATATTGTATTTTTTGAAAGATTGAAATTTTTCCTTAAACGATGGAGTTTTGTTTCGTTGTCGTTAGGGAGGGATGGAATATCGGTGTTTTCGTCTGGTTTCGTTTTTTTTTTTTTTTTTTTTTTTTTTTTTTTTTTGATTTACAAACATTGAAAATACGAAATTAATATCCGAGGGAGAAAATAGAAAATCTTATCATTTCATATGAATGTGTTCTTCTAAAGGCCCCCGTCTCTCATCCCCTGCAGTTGCTTCGTTTGTTATTTTTCACTTTCGTTTCTCCTGTAATTTAATCGGCGACTGTATTGATAAAAGAACGAAAAGGTGCACGTCATCAAAGTTTTTAACTTTGACTCTTCCGTGAAGGACTTGAAAAATTGCAAAATTTTTCCCATTTTTCTACAGTGGGCCAGGAAGAAAAAAATTTTGGGACAAAATTTATGCTCGAAGAGGCGCAAAAATGGTAAGCAGATTTTTGATTTAGAACCTTTAGGCTTCGTAATGAGACCATAGACATTTTGAGGACTTTTAAGCAAACCGACTAAAAGCTTAGCTGAAAAATAATTTTTGTAACATTTTTTACTTAATTAACTTTTAAAGCGAATTACGCCAGAAAAAGAATTTGGAGGGGAGATACTTTACACTCCAAGATCGCTGACTATGAGCAAATTATATACGATTTCTTCGGATTTAATTAATTATTTATAAATGCCTACAGCGTTAACCAATTTTATGTCATTATTAACAAAAAATGGGTTAAAAAAAAAAAAAAATGTTCTTAATGATTTTTTTTATTTACCGGTATATCAGGAACAGAAACGACCTAAAAATTGTTTTGTCCGATCAATTATGTAAAATTGGTTAAGCTGTACATCTAAGTTCGAATCTGTTTTTCAAGATTTAATTTTATATAATTTATATATAAATTATATAAAATTGTTATTCATAATTATTATAATTTATATATAAAAAATACCACAAGATGTAGAGCTTAACCGTAAAATTTAATTGGTGATCTCGTTCCCTTTGTGCTGATTTTTTCTTTCTTTATTTTCGGGATAGCGAAGGAAACACAATTTTAAACGTTCCACCTATCCCGAAGACAAAGAAAGAAAAAATTATGTAAAATTTTGAAAATAAAATTTTGTCCATAATTTTTTTTTTTGGCCCACTGTGCCATAGAAGACTCGAACCCCCATCTTCCTGTTGGACCCGGGCTGTTCTGACCTCTAAATTAACAAGCTGAGTTTTTAGTCCTTCGAGATAAAGACCTTCCTCGGAGGAATAGTTTGATGAGAGCGCTCTTATTGCCGAGATGAGAGTGGCATCTAGAGTCATCGGTTGGAAGTGTAATTTTTAAGAGAAATCATAACTCCGGTTCACTAGTGAAGCACGGATGGAAAAAAATTTCAATTCCTTCAACGGGATCGGAACTCTGTCCTACCGACCACAGCCATAAAAAGCTAATGCATCCCACTAAACCACAGAACTGGTTCCATATAGCACTCAAAATTAAATACTAATCTTTCGAAAAAGGAGTAAAATTAGTAAAAAGTTTTTTTTTTTTTTTTTTTTTTTTTTTTAAACTTTAACGACTGTATTTTGGAAAATTTTCCCGGAAAATCAAAAAGTGTTTCCCAATTGTTTTTTTTGTTTTTTTTTTTCGTGATTTTGCACTTAAAGTTAACCTTCGACACATTAGGGACTTGCACTGTGCGTTAAAACCCATATTAGACGCCTCCCAATTTTCAGTATATGCAACCCGCAACACATACCTGCAATACAAAATGTCGCACAAAATTTGTTTCATTCCGTAAAATGATTGGGAAAACATTAAGGTTGTAATTTTCTGTACGTTTTCGACGTCGGTGATTTCAAATCTGACGTCAGAATGACCTAATTCCACTCGGAAAATCCAATATGGCGCAAAAAGAAATTATTAAAAATATTCGGAATCAGAGGTTCAAATTACCCCTAGAAACATACCTTTTATAATTTTTTGCTGAAAAGGAACTTTATCCGGTGAGAAATACCCAACGGCTCGTACACGAGCTGTCGGTCCTGGGTTCGTGCCCCGAACTCCTGAGTTCATGCCCCACGAACTCCTGGATTCGTGTCCCTGTTCAGGCGCCAGTGAAACAGGCCAAAATTATTTACAATAACCTTGAGTGTGGAAGAACAAAAGACTTTTATAGAAACGAAAATATTGTCACATGTTTCTCCGTTCAGGGGGTGGAGGGTTGGAAGGGGGGGGGGGGGGGGGGAGGAAAGGGCTAATTCAGAATCTGGATTTATCCGCCTTTTGATTCCATGCTGATAGAAATTCTCGATAGTTTTTTCATACTTTAACTTTCCACGTCTCTCAGGCCGAAAATCACAATATAATTCTAACGGATTTCTTGCTTCAATAAAATATTTCACGTTTTTGTGTCTTCCATCCCTAGATTTGAAACTGAAAAACGAAATCGTTAATAACATTTGTAGATCCTGTTATAACAAGAGTGACGAAACGAGAGCCGAGGGAAAAAGGCAAAATGATGGAAAAAAGGGATCTCGTCAATTTTAAAAGGATTATTTACCACTGTCAAAATACGAACGGTAAAGTATTTAGATCGTTCATATTTGCATTCGTTTAAAGGGAATACGCAGCTTTTGTTTTGCTTTTTGCGTAGGGGAGTTACGTAAATTAAAATCCTTTTGAACGGTATAATCGTTAACGTTAAAAAGAAAAAAAATCTTTTTTTTTTTTTTGTACTTTAATTGTGAAAGGTAAGGTTACTTATCGATAGCGGAACGAATCATTCCATTTTAACGAAAAGAAAAAAAGGTATTCGACACGAAATGACGAAGTAGAAAAAGAAAAAGAATCTTTTGTTGACGCAGTAGATCTCGGGTCCTTGCTTCACAAGGGGACTTGGCTTATTAAAAACAGCTGATCATTGTAAACTGCAGGAGAGACAGAATTGATAAAGGCCTAAGCCACATGACTCCGTACTATATAAAATAAATAGAATCCCACCGTGAACGCTTCTTATTTGACGATTGCCAAGCGGACCTTTTTTTTTTTTTTCCTAATCGGACCTTGACCTTTCTTGATGGAAGCTCTGGGCTACCGGGAAATAAAAAGCGGAGAGAGAGATCTCCGAAGAATAGCGCCGATTTAGATTTTCCAAGAAAAGTAAAATAGGGTCGCTAGACCTTTCCCCATAAATTTATGTTTCGAGATTGTCAAAGGACAAGAAGATAACACAGAAGGGAGGGGTAGGGGGAATGAAAAAAACTCATGAATCTGGGAAACGTCGAAAATACAGGAAGGCGACATAAAATTCAGATTCTGCTATCAAGCGATAAAAAGCTACTGAGTCGAAGGTGAACCGATCGCGTGTTTAGCCTGCTGACTCAGCACAACTCAGCTGTTGCGCACATGGCGTGATTGTCATATAGTTCAATTTTCTATCGTTTCCATTCCCGTTATTCCACCCCCCTCTTTACAAAAGATCAATACAGGGCTAATTCATTTCGTTTTGGAATCCTTTAAACTACAAATAAATGCCATTTAAATAATTACACCGCCTTTATACAGTATATCAACTAACATTTCTTCGTTCCTCAAAAATTTTCAAAAATGGTGCACTATACTGCTTTATATAAATCGGTTTCAAGCACGATCATGAATTTTTTTGAACCGCTCGAAAATCCGCAAAGGAAACGAAAGATTTTCAAGAGGATTGACCTCTTGATTAAAAATTATGGAATAACAGCAGGCATCTGTCAAATCGGAAACTAAGTCATATATTATTCCCGGAAATGAAAATGAGGTCAGGTCACTGGTGTCAGGTGTGATTAACTTTAAGACAGATGTTTACTGTGAATAAGAAACCTGAAAATTTGAAAAAAAAATCGTGGCTTATCTACTTCCCCCTTTAAAAAAAAAATTATTACGATTGATATATTACCCACCCTCTAATTGCCAGCTACTTATCAGTTAACGGTCGTTTTTTTTTCTTTTTTTTTTTAAAAAATGACGGTTTAACTTCTTTTAACGAAATTATTAAAATTTTTTGAGTGTGGGTTGATTTCCTGCTTATTTTTTCATTTTTTTGCTTTGCTTTATCGACCGCAGGGAGAATAAAGCATTGTTTTTAGCACAAATTTCAGATTTTCAGTTTTCGATATTTTTACACGTTTTGAAGTCCCCTGATGCCGGAAAAAGCAAAATTTGGATGGTGGCCGTGTGTGTGTATGTGTGTATGAATGTATGAATGTATGAATATATGTGCAAAAAAATCTGTCCGTCGAAAAGCAGAAAAACGGAAGAACGGATGTCGATGATTTTTGGTGGGTAGGAACTTCTAATGAAATGTAGGTGCTGATTAGTTTTTGAGCCAAATCGGTTCAGCGATTCGGAAGCAGTAAGTAAAAATGTTGAATTTTCAACTATTTCAAGATATTTTTTGACTATAAATCGCGAACGCAGCTACCGAATGAGTCCGATTTTCGTACTGCAGTATATATTCATCAAGATACGCTACCATTGAAATTTGGTTAAATTCTGTTGAGTGGTTCAGAAACGGTGAGCAGGGCTAAAAGTATGGGTATAGGCCTAAAAACCGATATCTCCAACTTTTGAAACGTCACGACATGACGTCATCGATTACGTCAACAAAGCGATTTGGATGCTGATTGGCGGGTTCCTCGTGGGAGCTAACGAAAAACTAACCGTATTTTTGAGAATATTTTCGAGGTAGAGGATTCCGAATCTGAGATAATTTTTCCAAAATTCGAATTCCTTATGCCCGTACTGCGGCTTTGGTGGACCTCTGATCAAAAATCTAACCATATTTTTGAGAATATTTTCGGGGTAGAGGATTACGAATCTGAAATAATTTTTCCAAAATTCGAATTCCTTATGCCCGTATTGCGGCTTTGGTGGATTTCTGATCAAAAATTTAACCGTATTTTTGAGAATATTTTTGGGGTAGAGGATTCCGAATCTGAAATAATTTTTCCAAAATTCGAATTCCTTACGCCTATACAGCGACTTTGGTGTCTCTGATCAAAAATCTAACCGGATTTTTGAGAATATTTTCGGGGTTGAGGATTCAAAATCTGAAATAATTTTTCAGAAATTCGCATTCGTTGTGCCCGTACTGCGGCTTTGGTAGAACTCTGATCAAAAAACTAACCGAATTTTTGAGAATATTTTCGGGGTTGAGGATTCAAAATCTGAAATAATTTTTCAGAAATTCGCATTCCTTGTGCCCGTACTGCGGCTTTGGTGGAACTCTGATCGAAAAACTAACCATATTTTTGAGAATTATTTAAATAGTCGATAAAGCACTTTGATCGGTTCACCGATCTCATTTTTTTTATCGGGGTTGTGTATGTTTTGTTGAGTATTCCTGATGCTGAAAGATCGTTTGAGTATTTTTTTTTTTTTTTTTTTTTTTTTTCGAATGTTTTAATTGGAATTTGTGAACCTGGTAAGCGTGCTTCAAATACGTTTATGTATGTCCTGACATTCGTAATGGATACCTATCCTTTTTTTTTTTTTTTGCTTAGTATGGAAAACTTTATGTTGCGTGAACTTCCTGTATGTAATTTATCCTTGAAAATCAGTCAGAGAACGCTCTAAGGAATCCTCTCTGGTAGTGATGGACACGGGATATGGATTTTCTCGATCCTGTCCCGAATTCAGCTCTGGATTCGAGGAAGGATCAGGATGTGACAGCCATTTTTAAAACGGGATGGGGCGTAAGAAGGAGCAGAAATTTTCGAACGGGACGGGATGAACTTCACTGGATTCGAGACGTACCGTAATTCTCGCATCTTTTTTTTTTTTTTATTTTTTTTTTTAACCGGCAGCATATAGTCTGTCTGTCTCAAAGCTAAAAGTCAGCAATGATCAATTGCGGATTTCTCAATTCGGTCTCTTTCCAAAACTAAAAGTGTCGTTCTTCCTATACAATACGGAGCGTTTAAATATTACGTAAGACCGAGAGGGGGGGAGGGGGTGCAAGAATTTCTTACTTTTTCTTACATGGGGGGTCCGGAAATTCTTATGTAAAAATTTTTATTATTGTACAGTATATTGTTCAAAAAAATTAAAATTTAATTTAAAAAATGGACACCCCTCTACTTGCCATCTTCTCTAAAAAAAAAAAAAAAAAATGAAATAAAAAAATAAAAAATTAAAAAATTAAAAAATAAAAAAATTGCACTTTAATTTTAAGATTTTTTTTTTTCTCTCTCTATTTAAATTCTGTTTTTATATTTTTGAAATTGGCGGTAAAGAAAAAAAAGGGGGTGGGGGTCATCGAAAATCTTACGTAAGTTAACGGGGGGGTCAAAGAAAGCTTACTAAATCTTACGACAGGGTGGGGGGGGAGCCGGAAATCCCGGAAAAAAGTCTCACGTAATACTTGAACGCTCCCATAAGACTAATGTTGTTTTGTTTTTTTTATATGCAAGACTCTACAAAACGACCTTTTTTTTTAATTTTTCGGGATTGAAAGGAAGCATAAAATTAAAATGAATATTATTATAGATTATATTAGGAAGAACTTTTCTCCTTACATTATTTCATACATATTGCTGCTCCTGTATTGACAATTCGTTTAGGCGAGAATTTTTTTTTTTTTTCTCTCTCTATTTAAATTCTGTTTTTATATTTTTGAAATTGGCGGTAAAGAAAAAAAAGGGGGTGGGGGTCATCGAAAATCTTACGTAAGTTAACGGGGGGGTCAAAGAAAGCTTACTAAATCTACGACAGGGTGGGGGGGGAGCCGGAAATCCGGAAAAAAGTCTCACGTAATACTTGAACGCTCCCATAAGACTAATGTTGTTTTGTTTTTTTTATATGCAAGACTCTACAAAACGACCTTTTTTTTTAATTTTTCGGGATTGAAAGGAAGCATAAAATTAAAATGAATATTATTATAGATTATATTAGGAAGAACTTTTCTCCTTACATTATTTCATACATATTGCTGCTCCTGTATTGACAATTCGTTTAGGCGAGAATTTTTTTTTTTTTTTTTTTTTTTTTTTTTTTTTGCCAAACGAAAAATATAAGAACCAAAAGGGTTCTATCAATCTTTCGAGGTAGTGAGATCATTCGAGAGAATCTTTGAAGTCTTCTTTTGAAAGTAATAACTAATCGACCCCTGTCAAATTGCAATTTATTATTGCTAAGTTTTAGATTTGAGGCAGACTACAGAATGTGTAGAATGAAGGCCTTAAAACTAAATGGTATAAGTTAAAAAAAATAAATGCAGTTTCCTTAACTGTCACCAAAATTATTTTATTTGGCTAAATACGTATTTAGGGAGTGATCACTCCCATCATCAGTAGCTGAAAAACGTAAACAAAAAATGCGTTTGACATTAAAATTAGACAGATTTTGCAAGTCGAAAAAAGTTATCTTAAAATTACCGAACAACAATGGTTTCAGTTTAAAACATAGTCGAAAAATTAAAGGAATACAAAAAATGAAGCGACAAATATAAGAAAACGTTAAAAAAACGATGAAAATTGGAGATGTAATAAATATAATTCGCGATGAAATTTGTTGACCATTGAATATTTAATTTCTCCCGATCACTCTCGAAATACGTATTTAGCCAAATAAAATAATTTTAATGACCGTTAAGGAAACTGCATTTATTTTTTTGACTATAGGATGTTACACCTTTTTTGTAATTTACTCCTTTTTGGCCCCCAACAAAACTTCGTAAATTTAACCTTAACCCTCTTTTGAATCCTGCCCAAAGGGACAACAGAGAGAGCCCTATACCCCCACTTCTGCACAGTAAAAAGTATTATGTAAATATCTTCTAAGCGGTCCACATAAATATTTTCTGTTGTTTTTCCCATAAGGTAAACATAAACAAAAACAACATAAGAATTATGTGGACCTACTTATGTTGACTTATGTTGATTTTGACATAAAATTTTTTACTGTGTGAGACGGAAATAATTTTACACTCTTATCAATTACGATTTTTTAGACGATTGGTTCCCTGAGCCAAGGTTTTAGACTTTCGACCCCCGCACCCCCCAAAATCAAATTTTACGCCTGCCTTTGAAATCGTTTAATTATCTCGTTACTTCTTAAAAAAAAAAAAAAAAAGTGTTCACAACTAATTCTATTAACATGTTGTAATTTTAAACTTTTGTAGCTCGTTATGCCGCAGAAAAAATAATCAGGGGAGATCCAAAACCTCCCCAAAACCTGGTCGCCATCACTTTTCCAAATAATCATATATGGTTAATTTTTTTAAACTTCAGCAAAGCCAATTTCTTTTTTTTTTTTTTTTTTTTTTTTTCCAGAATATAATTGCCTTTACCGAATAAATTTTTTGGTGAAATGACCCAACCAAAAAGCATCATTGCTATCTCGTATAATTATAATCCATTAACTAGTCTCTTGTTAACGTTTTATCCCTCAGAGAATAGCCAAAATGATTTTTTTTGTTTGTTTTTGCTACAGGAAATCGCATTGCATTTCCGCATGGAAACGAATTTGCTTTTAAGAGAAATCATTTCTGCTGCCGCCAATGATATTGAAAAAAAAAAAAAAAGTCGGCCTTAAAAGGTTGGGTTTTTTGATTAAAATCTCTTGGGTCAGGTTTGGTTTCACTTCATCACATGTTTCGATTCATATTTCAAGGGTCGGTTTGGGGATATTTAACATCGGGGGAATAAATAATCTAAAAATAAAAAAATTCTTGTTTTTAAACTCGGGTGAAGACTCGAATTAATCAAAGGCAACGTAACATGTTATAAGTCAATTTGAACGAATGGGCACGCACAGACCTACAAATAAATACACAGGTCAACTTTTCCATTTTCGTTGTGGCCTTTGCCATTTCTATTGACGTCAGTTCCAGGCTTTACGATTTATATATTTTTTTACAGGGAAATATGGCTTTTTAAATTAAGTAATAATAACATTAAAAACGTCTGTTTATTTTTGTTAAAATGCGATTTTCTTCTACTTCTTCTACCGAATTATCGAACGTGGCCTTTCTTTTTTTTTCCTATATATAAATTGTTGAATTTACGACTTTAATAAAAGGTTAAAAGTTCATTTTTATATTGTTTTATCTTTTCTGGTTTGAAAAACAGCTCTCATAAAATTAAAGAAAAGTTTACGAGTTAATGCCTTGTGGACTTCCTTCCACATAAACAAAAACCTTTTCTCTTCTCGCAAGAGGGAGGGAGAGAGGAGTAAAGTGATGTCGGCCATATTTCACTCTCCGGCTTCGCTTTTCTTGACAGGCTCATCGTAATTGGGCAGATTAAAGCAACGAGTTTAATTTCAAAAAAAGGAAAGAAAACGAAAAAAAAAAAAAAATGGAAACAAACCGCCCCTGAATATTGACCTGAAAAAAAAAGGAAACAGCTGATAGCACTAAAAGACAGATGTTTATTGAAGAAAAAAAAAAAAAAACAGGGTGTTCCTCTTCTTTGACACCACCAGCTGATTTGAAAGGTATTTCGAAATATGAGGGCACCGTAATTACTAGATTTACTATTGACAATTATTGCTCTCCGGCTTGGATAATGAATTGATGTTTTCAAAACCGGCATGCTGTTAGCTTCTCAAATTGCCCTTCGTTTTCTGCCTGGAATCCGTTTTTAAATTTTTACCGGTTTCGGCTTTTCCTTTTTCGAATTGAAAGAAGAAAAAAAAAATATAACATGAGTCAATCAGATTCTATTGAAATCTCGACTTTATGACCGTAAAGCGGCTTCGTCATGGTCTTTCTGATGAGAAATCCTCCGTGTTTTTCCAGTTTTTAATTTTACGATGTTGATTAACAAGATAGGGATGATTTTATGACTTTTAACCGTTTTCATATGTCATAGTTCAATTTTTAAATGAACTTTCGAGGAAAAGTTAATCTTGCTCACCGGCACCATTTGAGTCCGTAAGGACACATTCAGCTTTTCAGATGGAGATGGAAATTAAAATAAGGATGTATGAGGTACAGTACCTCATATGGTTTCCAATCCCGGGATTGATAATTTTTCAGTCTCTGGATCCCGGGATTACTTAAAAGTAATGTTTAATATATCGACTTCAGAATTTTAAGCCATCCTTCGTTTTTTTTTTCTTTTTTCTTTTCTCAAAAAGTAACCAAGAGCTTTAAGCTTAACGCTTCCTAAATATTATTTTCATAAAGAATAAGTAAAAAAATCATCATAAGTTCTTCTTTCTGGCGTCGCTAAAGTGGTCACAATACCTTAACAGGGAGAATTCCGAACCGGTAAAAAAATCCGAGATCGAGTGTATAGGTTTTGGACTAGATTTTTAGGTTAGAGTGGAGAATCTGGGTTAAAATTTTATAAAATTTTTATAAAATTTTTATAAAAATTTTATAAAAATTTTTATAAAATTTTATAAGAATTTTATAAAAATTTTATAAAAATTTTATAAAAACTTTATAAAATTTTTATAAAAATTTTATAAAAATTTTATAAAATTTTTAAAAAAAAATTTTAAAGAATCTTGAAAAAGTAATTTTATAATATTTTATTAAAATTTTATAAAAATTTTATAAAAATTTTATAAAAGTTTCATAAAATTTTTATAAAATTTTTTTTTTCAAATTTTGCACTTTTTGTCTAAAATTTTGTCCATTTTATATAAAATTTTATAAAAATTTTATAAAAATTTTATAAAATTCTTATAAAATTTTTATAAAATTTTTATAAAATTCTTATAAAACTTTTATAAAAATTTTATAAGAATTTTATAAAAATTTTATAAGAATTTTATAAAATTTTATAAAAATTTTATAAAAATTTTATAAAACTTGTGCAACAAATGCATTCTTCTTTTTTGGTACATTCAACGGAGCTTAGATGTTTTTCCGAGCTGGAAAAAATTTTTTCCCAGTATTTTTCTGCCTTGCATAAGCCAAAGATGGGCGCAACGATTTTTCAGATATCCGAATCCCGTACACAATTGTAATCGGTAAATCCAAAAACAACCTAATTCTTCCTACTACCTGAATACATCTCAGCTATATGTTGAATGCACTATAGGGACACAAAATTTTCCAAATTGGTGGAGAAATTCTTGATACGTCAGCGGGAAGGAATAAGAAAGTACAAAGCGGAAGTGAAAACGTGCCACTGGCTAGGATGTTGATTATGTCGGGCATATAACTTTCTTCGTTTCCCTGCATTATTTTATTTATAGCACCGATAGGTGAATGCAAGTTGTTGCCATTGTCAAGAAGGGCAACCGTTTGCACCGCTGCAATGCTACGCATCTTTTTAACAGATACGTATAGTGAAACTGGTTAGAATCAAGCTGACTTGATAAGAGTGACTTCTCCCATGTGTCGTTATATTTTCAGGTAAAACTAAACGCGACGGACGCCAACCGATCCACCTAAAGTTCTTATTCACCAGCCAGGCAGCGGTCCAACAAACAACAACCACCAACCAACCAAAAAACATCGTCAATCATCAATCAATCAATCAATCAATCAATCAATCAATCAGTCAACCAGTCAGTCAGTCAGTCTGCCAGCGTATCATCTTAAGCGTCTACAGATGGTAGCTACATTGCTGCTTGCGGCTGCGGATAAAACAAGTTTAGTCAGATCGATTTTTATTCATTTATTGGCGGTGAACAGCCATTTTCTGACTATCTAAATTACGAGTTTTTATATATATTTAACAGTATCAATATTGCACCGATAGGAATTAGTCATGACATATTCGGTTTTCGGAAATGTAATATCAAATAAGTTTTCGATCATTTTCAATAATTTATACTGCAGTAATACGTAACCTTTTTTGTTTTTTACTTCTTTTTTGGGAGTCTTTTATTTTTATCGCATGAGCGAAATTTATCAATTCTCCGCAGTGTCGCTGTAAATGATAATAGATTTCAGAAATGATGAAAGCTATTTTGAAAAGATAATTTACGATTCGTTTAAGAATTAGTCGGCGCACCACTGAGACGGAGATAAATAAATAAATAAATAAATAAATAATAACAATATATAATAAAACTAATTTTCATAGTAAATTAATAAATGTTACATTATTTTTTCCGTCTCAGTGGTGCGCCGACTAATTCTTAAACGAATCGTAATTATCTTTTCAAATAGCTTTCATCATTTCTGAAATCTATTATCATTTACAGCGACACTGCGGAGAATTGATAAATTTCGCTCATGCGATAAAAATAAAAGACTCCCAAAAAAAGTAAAAACAAAAAAGGTTACGTATTACTGCAGTATAAATTATTGAAAATGATCGAAAACTTATTTGATATTACATTTCCGAAAACCGAATATGTCATGACTAATTCCTATCGGTGCAATATTGATACTGTTAAATATATATAAAAACTCGTAATTTAGATAGTCAGAAAATGGCTGTTCACCGCCAATAAATGAATAAAAATCGATCTGACTAAACTTGTTTTATCCGCAGCCGCAAGCAGCAATGTAGCTACCATCTGTAGACGCTTAAGATGATACGCTGGCAGACTGACTGACTGACTGGTTGACTGATTGATTGATTGATTGATTGATTGATTGATTGATTGATTGACTGATTGTTTGGTTGGTTGGTTGGTTTGTTTGTTTGTTGGACCGCTGCCTGGCTGGTGAATAAGAACTTTAGGTGGACCGGTTGGCGTCCGTCGCGTTTAGTTTTACCTGAAAATATAACGACACATGGGAGAAGTCATTCTTATCAAGTCAGCTTGATTCTAACCTTTCACTATACGTATCTGTTAAAAGATGCGTAGCATTGCAGCGGTGCAAACGGTTGCCCTTCTTGACAATGGCAACAACTTGCATTCACCTATCGGTGCTATAAATAAAATAATGCAGGGGAAACGAAGAAAGTTATATGCCCGACATAATCAACATCCTAGCCAGTGGCACGTTTTCACTTCCGCTTTGTACTTTCTTATTCCTTCCCGCTGACGTATCAAGAATTTCTCCACAATTTGGAAAATTTTGTGTCCCTATAGTGCATTCAACATATAGCTGAGATGTATTCAGGTAGTAGAAGAATTAGTTGTTTTTGGATTTACCGATTACAATTGTGTACGGGATTCGGATATCTGAAAAATCGTTGCGCCCATCTTTGGCTTATGCAAGGCAGAAAAATACTGGGAAAAAATTTTTTCCAGCTCGGAAAAACATCTAAGCTCCGTTGAATGTACCAAAAAAGAAGAATGCATTTGTTGCACAAGTTTTATAAAATTTTATAAAATTTTATAAAATTTTATAAAATTCTTATAAATTTTTATAAAATTCTTATATAATTTTTATAAAAGTTTTATAAGAATTTTATAAAAATTTTATATAAAATGGACAAAATTTTAGACAAAAGTGCAAAATTGAAAAAAAAATCTTATAAAACTTTTTAAAATTTTTATGAAATTACTTTTTCAAGATTTTTTATAAAATTTTTATAAAATTTTTATAAAATTTTATAAAAATTTTATAAAAGTTTTATAAAAATTTTATAAAATTTTATAAAATTTTATAAAAGTTTTATAAAATTTTATAAAATTTTTATAAAAATTTTATAAAAATTTTATAAAATTTAACCCAGATTCTCCACTCTAACCGATTTTTATCATTGAGCCGCAATTTTAGGATCAGCAACTTAACCCAAACTGGAGAATGGCACAAGAACCGACTGTATGAAAAGCAAAAAAAAAAAATCGAATTTTTTTTTATTACTTAGAAGAAAAATGAAGTCCAGAAAAAATCCTCTTCCTCAGCCTGTCAGCTTAAAACAGGGTGTAGTGGTGTCTCAGCCAATAGGAAAATTAACCATTTTTATTTCATTTTATATTTTGATCTTTAAATATAAGTTAATAACCCAGGTATATGCAAAACATTTAAAAAAAATTGAAGGTAATTGTAAAAAATCGTTAAATTTTGGAGTCTGGGTCGAATATTTCCGAAATACAAATCCCCGGGCCCGAAAAACAAATCCCCGAAATAATTTCTCGGGGATTTGATTTTCGGGGATCTGATTTCCGCATTTCAAATATTAAATAATTTAATTTATAAATAATTAAAATAATTTTTTTTCCGATTCAAAACTTCGAAATTTTTCAGGGATTTGATTTTCGCATTTCAAATGTTAATTTAATTTTATTGTCATAAAATTGGAGAATCGAAATCGTACAAATTTTTCTTAAGTACGTGGTTTTCCGAAGCCCACGCGACGCGAAGTTTCGCTGTTTAGCTTACGACGAATAAATGGGATGCGAAGACCGAAGTACGTAAGCGAAAGTGACTGTTTAGCTGTACTTCGGACTGATATTCGCTTTATCGTAGAAGTTTTCAAAAATATCGTTGTTAGATCGGTGTCCGATGTAAAATCATCGCACCATACGCCTATCGTACTTTTCCATTTCCATTTAAATTAATATTGAAAGTGCGAAAATCGAATCCCCAAAAAATTTCGGGCTTTTGAACCCTAAAAAAAAGAATTATTTTAATTATTTAAAAATTAAATTGATGTTTGAAATGCGGAAATCAGATCCCCGAAATAATTTTTCGGGGATTTGACCTGGCCCCAAATTTTCATGTTCTGGTAGGAAGAAAAAGATTGTGACGTCATAGCACCATAAATTAAAAAATTTATTTTGGTAACACTGATCCCAAAATGAGCCTTTTTTTTTTTTTTTTTTTTATTATGTTTTGGTTTGTAATTTTTCCAACAATAAAAGAAAGACGCTCTAGCAGCAATACCAACTTTTAAAATTCAAAATATAGTACAATGACGTCACAATTATTTTTGCCGCTTTTTTTTTTTTTAATATGTTCAAAATGTCAGGTTTTTTTTTTAGAATTTTTGGAATTTTTTTCTCCAAATCTGTTTCGTTGGCCTGCTTTTCGTTAAAATAATATTCTTATGAAGTAAAGAATTCATTTTAACCAAAATATGCCTCACTTACTGTAACGCTTAACTTCCCTATTACCATTGGACATTTGAAATTATTTGTAAATATCCCATAAATGCCCCAAACATCAGTAATGTTCATATAATATTCATAAGATATTGCAATGAAAATCGAAATTGTCTAAAATTTTCCGGTTTTTGTTATAATATTTTTTGCCTATAATAAAAACTGGAATATCCATTAATATTTTTTCAATATTTCTAATATTTACGAGACAGAACAGGGACATATTAGATAAGCATAATTTTTTGCAATTTTAGCTCCTCCTCCCCCCCCGAATCCTCTTGTAAGCTGAAGAGTTTTGTGAAAATCCCTCCCTGTATTACGTAAGATTTTACCAGCCCCTTCCTTCCCCTTTGTAGGCAATAGTAAGATTTTCTGCCTCCCTTTAAAGTGCTTACGTAATATGTGGACGACTCCATTAGTACTTTTCTAGTATATTACAAGGATATTAATCGGCCATTTTACGATATCGTACATAGAATTTTACACTGATATGAAATGTTATTTGGGCAGGAATTGACGTGCCTTATCTGCTCCTTCCAGGCCACTCCAATAAAATTTAGGTCCCGGCATCCCCTACATCTTAAGTTCGTTGCAAAATGCGAAATCTTCTTTCACAAAACAGCTGTTTCTTCCGTAACTTCGATCTATTCGTTAATTTAAAAACAAATTTTTTTTGTCGATAAATTTTACGAATAATTACAAAAGCAAAATATCAGAATCGAATTATTTTCGATTAAAAACCGAGAAACGAATAATTAAGGCAGCATGTTCCCCTCCTATAAATTTTCTCACAATGCATACATTTTTTTTTATTTAATGGAATTAACTATGTAATTGCTTTCGTGTTGACCACATCTAAGGAGTGTTTACGAAAACTTATCATTTCTCAAGGACAAAAAACATAATCGTAACGCAAAGCAAGTAAAAAAAAAAAAAAAAAAAAAAAAAAGTCTATCTCTTCCTTCCTGGTAGGCAGCATTAATTATTCCAAATAAACGGGGAGTTAAAACAAACAAATGGAAGAAAAACAGAAGCTTTGAGAAGCATTTCGGAGAGAAGAAAGTTTCTCATTGATTGAGGTTTGCCCATAGCAAATCAATAGTTAGACAAACAGTGGGTTTGAAATTCTCTTCGTGATTTCTAATGACTTAAACTCGTAACCTTAATCAGTGTTTTTAAAGAATGTAATTAAATCACCGGACTTTTTCCCCCGGAAAAGATTAAGTTTTCGCACGATTTTATTTTTTATTTTTTTTTTTTTTTATTGTTTGACCACAATTTTTTTTTGTTCTTTTCGAAATCTACATTGGTTTGGTTTTACAAAAATAGGGAGCTCTGGGGGCCAAAATTTTGAGATTAACGCCCGTTAAGTCTTTCGAGTTACCCAAAACCGGTTAGCTTTATACGCTTCCAGAACTGCAATGATACATCATTGCACATAAATTTCTGATAAACAACAACTGCATTGAATTGCGTACAAAATCAACCCCCCGTGCAATTTTTCATCCTGTTTCTAATTCCCATTTCGTAGCACATTCATAATACCTTGTCAGTTCACACGTGATTTAAACGGTTCGAAAGCTACTCAAAAGTGCACAAACTCGCTATGCACTTCCCTTTTTGCCGAGATTAAAACCAGATTCATTTTTGAGGGATTAAAATTAAACGATGATTTCGAATATAAATTCCATATATTCTAAAAGGATGCAGAAAAAAAGAGGATGTTTCATACAACAGGAGCCAATTTATTCAGGGATTTTTTACATGGAACTATATAATACCATTCATGTGCAATTGACAACCCTGATCCAAGTTAATTTAATGGAAAAATATCGCTGGTCGAGAATAATGGAATCATGTTGTGTATATTTTTTTGTGTGTATGTTTTTTTTTCTTCTAACTTCGATTTTGAATAATATTTCAGGAGACTACATGAAGAATACCTTATTCATTTTTACTAAACAAGCAGTAGACACTTTCAGAGGAAATGGCTTTGAAGATTTTGATGAGGTTGAATTTTGCGTTCAACTTATTTCATATTTAAGTTTCTTGGGAGAGCCTGAACCTAAATTGGACTCCAAAACCTGTATCTTCGAGAGCCGTGAAATCGGACATTATTTTGAAATTTGGAAATACCTTGAAACCATAAAGGTTGTCCGTTAATTACACCACTACTTTCTTTCGGGTTTTCGGCCCCTCTTTATCTTTATCAAAAAATGTATTTTCTTAAACGAACATTTAACATCAGTTCCGTCGTTTGAGAACCCCCCCTCTCCCATCCCTAAAATGACGACATAGATATCTTAACCCATCGAATTCGATCATTTCAATCTAAAAAGTATCAAATCATTCCCAAAACAGAATCACTCATTTCAAAAGCTACGTTATCCTGAAAATTTTCCCGAGGCTCCTTGATTTATCGTGACGTACTTTCGTTTCCTTCGGTTATTTGAAAGCCGCGCGTTCGCAAATTAAACTTGACTAGGAATGTCGGAAGTTTAATATTTAACCGGAAACCGCATCGACGAAAACTCAAAAGTTCCTTTCCTCAAAATCGATCGAAGGATCCAGCGATTTGTTAAGGTGGACTTGTGAGATGCTTGTGTATTTTCCCATCTCGGGGAAGAAGGATTAATTAATTAATTAATAATTTAGCCCCTCTCTCTCTCCCTTCCTACCGCCACTGCCGCTGCCGCCGCCGCCAAATGAGCGAACATAAAATTCAGGTTATGACTCCCCATTTTACGGTTAACTAAACTCGTTTTCACGGAGGAAAACCGGAATCGGAAATCGATATCGCTATCCGGAAAACGTTTCCCGTGCGACCGGAGATCACACACAAAAAATGGCAATAAAAATCGATTCCATACGATAACCAGTCGAAAACCTTTTTTTTTTTTTTTTTTTCTTT
Source organism: Liposcelis bostrychophila (assembly GCA_037577465.1). Taxonomy (NCBI): domain Eukaryota; kingdom Metazoa; phylum Arthropoda; class Insecta; order Psocodea; family Liposcelididae; genus Liposcelis; species Liposcelis bostrychophila. The sequence continues at coordinate 13,592,568 of CM075212.1, forward strand.
TTAGGAGGGGGAGAAAGAGGAGAGAGAAAGAAGGAAAAGAAAGGATTATGTTAGAAATGTAGAAAACTATAGATAATATTTTATGTCGGTCCACACAGCGAAAAATACACTCGTAAAATCTAAAAGATACGGAGCAAAACAATAAAAAGAAAAAGGGTCAATAATGGCGGTCACTTTTTTTGGAATATGTGAAGAGGTAAAACGTGAGCTTCGAACGTGTCCAATGAGTTCGGAAGGAAAATATGTGTCATAAAACACAGAGGAATCCTTTTCGATATCGCTTAAAAACAAAGAAAAGTTTCAAATGTTATAAATCGAAAGGACCATTCAAAAATTAGCAAGATTTTTTTTGAAGTTTTTTTTTTTTTTTTTTTTAAATACAGCAGGTCTTCGGCTAAGAGCTTTCTAAAGTGCCGAACATTTTTAGACTATAAATGGGGACTTCGTTGTTGACCGGCATAGCCTAGTTCTTAAGTTGCTTGATTCTCAGTCATGAGCGATGAGCTATTCTATCCTAATTCACATCTTGGGAATTTTCGCTGGTGAAATTAGTGCTCTAGTCAGAAATCAACGGTTTCTACCTGTTGTCTCACACAGAGGTATATATATATATGAGGGACACAGTATTGTATTTGAGGAAAGAACTAGGGAGGAGAATGCCGTACTACGCAGGTCAACTGAGCTATGCTATGTCCATCACAATCTTGCATGGAAATTTACTTTTCTGAATTGCTGGATGAACCGGTTTTGAGCTTTAACGGTTCAAAAGAGTATATCTATGTGCACGATTGTGTTGGATATAGCTCGGTTGACCTACGTAGTACAGAATGGTGACTTTGAGTGGTATTTTTCAACTGACGCAGAAACTATTTTGTCTAGTTCTCTCATGCTCAGACTTGCGAACCTGCATGAACTTGCATGCATGAACTTTCCAGATCTGGCGTTCTCTGGACTCTTCGCTCACTCCGTTTGTTTTCCCTGGCAGTTTTTTTTTTTGGATCATCTTGGCTCTTGTTATAATTATACGGACTCATATTGATGTCCGCTCAAGAATACAGAGACCGAATCATACACCACTCACTGAGCTAAATTTTCCTTAAATTATTTTGTTTAGTAGCTTACCGTTTAAGCCAACTATTGCTTATTAACTTAGGACTTAGGCAAGGCGATGGGCTTTCGCCTGTCCTTTTCAACCTAGTCCTAGATAAAGTCGTACGGTGCCTGGAGAACGTTCCTGGGGAAGTAAACGTAGGCGGAGTCATTAAAGTTCTGGATTATGCTGACGACATCGATTTATTAGGGGAAACCCGTGACGATGTTCGAAGGCTATGTGGAAAGTTGCTAATTACTGCTCGTAGCGTTGGGCTCGAAGCGAATGAGGAGAAAACTGAGTACCTTGTTATGGTCAATGAGAAAGACAGGCAGAGGCGGTACGATGAACCTCTGGAGGTAGGAAACCTTAGGTTTAAGAACGTTACCGAATTTCGGTATCTAGGGTCCTATGTCACCAGCGACAATGACACTAATTTTGAGGTCGCGGCGAGGATTCAGAGTGGCAATCGTTGCCTTTTTGCGCTAGGCCATCTCCTTCGTAGTAGAGCTTTATTTAGACGAGCGAATCCGACAACAAATCTGAAAAAAATAGGGTTAATATGGAGGCTAAAATGCAACTTTTCCTCGCTGTGGCATTTTCAAATTTAAAAATTTGTATTTCTCGATCCACCAGATTCTATAAGGTACTCATTCTTCAATTTAGGTGTTAAGTATGTTTAATTATGAATCATTATTATTTTTAATACAAATTTTATTGTAATATTTACACTTCTCATATCCGCTGTTTAAACACTTCACCACCATCATGTATTTGGTTTTTTTAAAACTCTGACAAAAAATTTGAATTTTTTGGCTCAAATTGGCACAGTAAGCCTACTGTGATTGCAATTTCCGGATTGGTAATTAAATAAATTAAAATGGAGCCATCCTAAGGTTTTTTTTTTTTTTTTTTTTTTTCGAAATGGCTCATGTCGTTTCTGCCTCTAGTAGGCAAAATATTAATATTCATGTCCTGTTAAAAAGATTATTTTTTTGTTCTTCTTTTATTTCCTATCGTTATTATAATATGAAAACAAATTGTTGGATTAGTTATATCGGTTTCCATTTCCCTTTTCTAATGTAAATCATGTCATTATTTCCTCCGATTAAATAAAAACGCTATTCTGTTGTTTGAAATCTACATGAATTATTGAAGGACATGAAGCAGAGATATCTGTGGCGAGTAATCCATCAACTACACGTAGCACCGTCGACATATCCATACCCTTATTGGCGTCTATCAATAATAATTTATAATCCGTTGTCTGATTCAATTTTGTTAATGATTTTCCATGTGATCTATCAATTATTTTTTGACTCGTTTTAATTATCGCTGTACTTGCTGTTATTGCTTAAAAAAAAAAAAAAGATTTAAACATTTCTTATTTTTACGAATTTCACTTTTTTTTAATTAATGAAGCTTTTACATTCTTTCTGAAAAGGAAAAATAATTGGGATTTTTTTTTCCACTTCTCTCGGGTTTTTAACCCCTTGAATAAAAATGTCGGGCGGAAGGATGAAAAAGGGCTGGATGCAGTCTTTGTTTCGTTTTAAAAAAAGGGAAAGATCAGTAAGAGTAATAAGCGGGGCATCCTGCCAGGATAGATCTCATTGTCGATTCCCTTTGCTAGATTGTAATTATCGTCATGGCCGATATTTGCAGAGAGCATTTCCGTTAATTTGTAAATTCACAGATGTAAAACTCGTTAAACCTTCGTTGATTGGCTTATCCACTTTTACATCCCAGCATTCCTTTGTTTGATTTTTACTGTAAATTCATCATAACCAATTCGGTTATCGTTTTCTCTTCCTCTCTTTTATGCTTTTAATTATTAATGAGGAAACGCAATGCATTTTTCGCAGCTGACCCGGAAACATTTAATTTGTTTTTCTCACAATTTTTTTTTTTTTTTTTTGAAAAAAGATGGATAAGGTTAAATACAAGGATGGCAAACCGCTCCGAAAAGCAAAACGGTTCGGTTCGGTATCAGTTAAAACGTTGTCCTTCAGGAAGGGTTCGGTTCGGTTTTGGTTCAGATTCGAAATTTTTTGAATAAGGTTCGATTCGGTTCGGTTTTTTTTTCTTCTCAGTATAGAACCGGTTTCCGGTTCGGTTCGGTTTTTGCTCTTATCTGGGTTCGGTTTTTGTACTTAACTGGGTTCGGTTCTGGTTTCGGTTCGGTTTCTATAATTGAGCTGGTTTGGTTATGGTTTCGATTTGGCTTCTGTAATTTACCTGGTTCGGTTCGGTTTCTGAAATTAAACGGATTCGGTTCCGGTTTCGGTTCGGTTTCTGTAATCGACCTGGTTCGGTTCCGGTTTCAGTTTGGCTTTTGTAATTAACCTGGTTTGGTTCGGTTTCTGCAATTAAACTGATTCGGTTCCGGTTTCGGTTCGGTTTCTGTAATTGACTTGGTTCAGTTCCGGTTTCGGTTCGGCTTTTGTAATCAACCTGGTTCGGTTCGGTTTCGGTCAGATTTGGTTCAATATTTTAAAATCTAGTTTCGGTTCGGTTCGGTTCTTTTAAATGGAAAACCCCGGTTTGGATCGGTTTTCCCGGTTCGGTTTGCCATCCCTGGAAAAACAAAACTTCATGACAGGTACACCTTTTTTTTAAAATTTTTTAGTATTATAATTTTTTTTACTCAACTTGTCAATTCTTTTCACGCGTTTCGCGGGTTTTTGACCTTTTCGCATAATTACGTTTCCTTCGTAAAAAAAAAAAAAAAAAAAAAAAGTCTTTTGAAAATCATAAATTACGTATTATTAAAGTTGCAACCCTAAAAAAGGCATCGGATCGGGATAATGCTTGATGACGATTCCGGAATTTCCCTCTGGTTAAATTTTGATTATGATGTTCACATGTCGATTATCGCAGAATATGGATAAAATATAATATGATCGATTTTCCTTGTTGTATATAAGAGTTTTTATTTTCTAACTAATGACATCAAAGGGTATCACACACAAAGTGAAATCTCAGGAACGTGCTTAATAGCCTGAATTATGAGATCGTTTCGGATAGGCTCTTTAGGAGGAACTAAGTTCAGTGTTTTTTGAGTTAAAGTTCAACATTCTTGTTGACTTTCTCGATTGATTTTGTCTCTTGCTCTCTCGATTAATTGATTTTTCCCATTGTCTCTGTTTTAACGAAATTTCTTCTCTTTCAAAGGGTCCGCGGAAAATAGGAATTTTGAGACCACTGGGGAAAATCTGAGGTATTTCAAAGTCGAGATAGCTATACGTGACTCGATCCGTAAAATTCGAAAATGTCTTTGAAAATTAGGTACGGTTTGCGGGTAAATGCCGATATATCAAAAAATTAAAAGTATAAAATAATCCTCTTTTGGAGATACCGATATTTTTCCGCAACCGCACCTAATTTTCAAAGTCGTTTTCTGATTCTAAGTTCGAATCTAATTTCATTTAGAGTTTGTTCGATTTTGAAATACCTGAATTTTAACCCTCAGTTGTTTCCCAGCGGTCTCAAAAATCCCATCTCGTTCATAAAACCCTTTTCCTCTTCTCTTATTGTTCACTATTTTACCCTCCTTGCTCTTCACTCACCACGCTACTTGTTTTTCCCCTCTTCGTATTTACTCTTTACTCCCTGTTCTTTCACTTTTTTTAAATTTATTTATCCATCTTTGATCTCTCTTGCCTTCTGCTTTTCTCTCTTCTTTTTTATTTTTTTTATGACGAAATCGTACATCTGTAAGGTCGCCCATATATTATGTAACGCCGTTTTCACTTATTTTCGACTTTCCTTCCCTCGCAACCTTCGACCCCCCCCCCCTCCCCTCCCCTCCCCACTCCTAGCGTTACATATGGACGACCCCTACGTTTTACTACTGTTGACCTTTAAAAATAATTTTTACCGTAAAACTTGATTTTCAAAACTTTTGGCGGCTAAAGGAAAAAAGAAAAGTCGAAAGTTTTCATTACCTGAATGAAAAAGTAATCAAAATAAAGTAAAAAAAAAAAAAAAGAAAGAAAAAGAAAAGAGGGATCGAAAGAATAAAAAACAAATTGGGAAAAATTCGAAAAGAAAACGATAAAAAGACATAGGTGGAATTTCATCAACCGAAAGACAAATGCTGAATAGGCAGAATGAAATATTGTGTAAAAGTTTATTGCCGAGGAAGCACAACACTCTAAACGATTTGTTTTTCTCGCAGAGTTTTACCCCTAAGAGGAGCAATGAATTTTTGTCATTAAATCTCTAGTCTGAGACTATTCTATTCTCACAAGAATAGTAAATCCTTGATTCTTATTGGGTCGGAAAAACAAGAGGAAGCGTTTATATTTTAAACATACGACTCCACAGAAAATTTTATTTACCCTTTTTGTCGTCAACACTCGGGTCACGTCAACGTAAATATATACCGTATGTATATATATATATATATTTTTTTTTTATACTCTGGAAACTGCAAAACGAAAATTGCAAAAAAAAAAAAAAAAAAAAAAAACGCAATTTCCTTTTATGCAGTCATTAGTGTAACGTTATTTTTTTATTGTTAATTCAGCTCTGGTTTATGTGATTTCCGAGTTGATTATCGGGTTTCCGAAGCCCAAAACCTTTGTCGCGACCTAAATTCATTTGAAAAAACTCCCAACTTTAATTTCGTATTTAATTACAAGGGCGGGCTAATTCGTCCATTCTATGATTTTAAGATAGGCTTCTGACTGTGGTGCTGGCTGATCGAAGTGATATTATTTTTCCCATAAAAATAGGAAAATGCAAGTGCAGCCCTGCAGTTTTTTTTTTTTTTTTTTTTTTTTTTTTTTACGTGGGTGACGGTTTGGTTTGGTAGGACCCGACGGAGTTCGGGCCGAATTGCTTAAGGTACTGAGTGACGATGAAGATCTAGATGTCCTCACATCCCTCTTCAATAAAATATATCGGAGCGGAAGATTCCCTAATGATTGGCTAAAATCCACATTCCTTCCTCTCCCAAAGAAAACGAACGCCAGGCGTTGTGAAGAATACCGAACCATCAGTCTCATGAGCCACCTGCTAAAGCTCTTTCTGAAGATAGTCCATGGAAGGGTCTTTCGAAAGTGCGAGGCACTTATGTCGGATACTCAGTTCGGGTTTCGTGGAGGTTTCGGCACACGTGACGCTTTGTTTACCTTACAAGTACTTGTGCAGCGATGCCGGGATGTAAACAAAGATGTCTTTTTGTGCTTCATCGACTATGAGAAGGCGTTTGACAGGGTTCAACATCAGAAAATGTTAGAAATCCTTCAGCGCATAGGGCTCGACAGTCGAGATGTGAGGCTTATTGCGAACCTATACTGGAACCAAAGCGCAAAGTGGGGTCGAAAATGAGTTATCGGATGAGTCCAATACAGCGGGGTGTTCGGCAAGGCGTGTATGTCTATTCGTCTTCGTTTATTCTTGTTTACTATTTAATTTTATCGGAGATGATCTTTCGGAAGCTTTAGATGGCCTTAATCTAGGGATCGTGATCAACGGCGAGGACATTAACAATTTACGTTATGCAGACGATACAGTCTTACCTACAGGTAGTGCAGAAGATCAGCAAACCTTGCTCGATCATGTAAATGCAGTGAGTAATAGGTACGGCTTAACCATAAATACACGGAAAACAAAGTTTATGGTGTCGCAGGAGAAATGTTGATGCTAGACTTTTTATCGCCGGAGAGGAAGTTGAACGGGTGCACTCGTATAAAATCTCGGAACCCTCTTGAATGATTCGTGGGATTGTAGCCAGGAAGTCGAGCTCGTATAGAGCAAGCCAGGGGACTTTCTTCAAATGAGAGACCTGTTGTGCAATCGCAACTTGAGCCTCCAAACGAGGATCCGTATCGTCCGATGTTACGTATTTCCCGTGCTTTATATGGACACGAGGGATGGACGTTAACTAGGACGTTGGAAAAGAAGTTGGAGGCTTTTGAGATGTGGGTATACCGTCGAATGCTTAAAATTTCGTGGACTGACAGGGTGAGAAATACTGACGTCTTGGCTCGTATGAAGAAGGAAGTAGAAGTTCTGTACGAGATCAAGCGTCGGAAGCTCGATTATTTCGGCCACGTAATGCGAAATGAAAAATATCGCCTCCTTCAGCTTGTGATGGAGGGTAAGATCGAGGGTAAGCGCGGTCAGGGTCGTAGGAAAACCTCATGGCTCAAAAATCTAAGAGACTGGTTTGGTGTCGATTCCTTGGGTCTTTTTCGAGCAGCGGTCGACAAAGTAAAAATAGTCCAGATGATAGCCAATCTTCGTCGCGGAGCTGGCACTTAAAAGAAGAAGAAGACGGTTTGGTTGTGTCCGGTTGTCTTGGTGTTTTGGACGCTAAACAAAAAAAAAAAAAAAAAAAAAAAAAAAAAAAAACTAATACATTATTTCAAAAATTTTAGATAAATTTTTTTAATAAAATTTTATCAAAAATCTTTGATGATTCTTAAAAATTGTAAAAAATTTTCAATGAAAATAGAATTTTTTACAAAATATTGTAAGTTTTGGCTAATTTTAAGAAAAAAGGGAAAATTTTTAGAAGATTTTTTTAGATTTTGATGATTTTTGATAAAATTTTAGGAGGCCACGTGGATTAATATTAGGACTTGGAGGATTTAGGGGGATCATTAAAATTTTTTGAAACGAACATTTCGATTATTTTTAATTATTGAAAAAATTTATTTAACATTTTGTTGAAAAAATATTTTTTTTAAAACATTTTTTGAATTTATTTAAAAATTTTTGGTAAAAATTCTTAAAATTTTCATGTTTTAAATTAAAATTTTAATTTAAAAATTTAATAAAGGGCGCAATTTCACTATTTCACTATTTTAGTACAAGTTGGAAAAACATGTACCAACTTGTACCAACATGTTTGACAAACGAACAAATCGACTATTATTTTTATTTTTTAATAAAAATAAAGATTATCAATGAGGATCGAAAATAAAATCTTAAAATCGTCTATTGTAGAATTTAGGGTGCAAATTCACTGTGGGATGTTGGATCAACAAGTTGGTACAACAAGTTGGTACAACAAGTTGGACAAACATGTTGTACCAACTTGTTGGACAAACGAACAAATCGACTATTGCAGAATTTATTCCTTCGCCAAGATTAGTGTGGAATGTTGGTACAACATGTTTTTTCAATTTGCTGTACCAACATGTTGGTCCAACATTCCATAGTGAATTTGCGAATTTTGTGAAAAAGGTCATCAACATTTTTTGAAACGAAGATTTGGATGATTTTTGATTAAATTTTTATTGAAAAAGGAAGCCACGTAGACTAAAATCAGGGTTTGGAGGATTTAGGGGGATCATTGACATTTTTTGAAACGAAAATTCGGCCCCAACCAAAAATTCTGGACGTAGTCCTACGTAGGGGTATGCCTCAGATCCCCTGACTGTTTTTTTTTTCTTTTTTGCCACAAACATCTAATTTTAGGCCAAAAAGCAGTATTGCAGAAATTTCTCCTCAAATATTTGAAGGTTTTATTAAATAAAACACTTCATTTCTTCGACTTCCTTCCACCTTCAGTTGCCTTACGATTTTTCAAAACAGTCGGTGATATCAAATTAAATTACCTACATTACTTAAAAGATCAGTTTCATAATTCCACTTAGGCCAAATCCACCTTCTATCCGCCCTTGATTAATCACTGTAACTCATATGAATTTCCGGTCAAGTTTCTTTTCCTCCCCCATTTTTTTTTTTTTTTTTTTTTTTTTTTTTTTTTTTTTTTTTTTAATGAACAACCAGCCATTAATTTCTCTATTTCATTGTCAAGAATAAGATAACATAATAAATTAACACTTTTTAATTAATATTAATTTAAAAGAGAATATGTGTCCTGCTTTATATTACTAAAAGAATGCCGCTCTGTGTGTGATACGTTTCAAAGGTACCATTCAAAGTCTTAAGGCGGTACCCACGACCTGTTTATCACCCTTAATTTTTTTTTTTAGTCCACGTGCTCTTGTTTATTAAATAAATTTTGGAAAAAAAAGCAAACACCATTATTACGTCTATTAATTTTTCACGGCAACAAGAAAAAAAAATAGCAAAGGTCATAATTTGTTGATATATCAACACATACATACATACTGTAATACATAAATACTGTATTTTTTTTTTTTTTTTTTTTTTTTTTTTTTCAAATGTTGAGTCATTTTGCAGCACCCGCATAATAGGCTCAGAAAAAATATTCTTTCTTATTTGATCGGTGACACATTGCAAGAAGTGTAAATCAGGCCTTGGAAATCCGCACCACATTTTTAGGCCTTAGATATCTCGGATACGCTTGATACAAAATAATCAGAACGCGTGTAACCTCTTATCTGCACCTGTTGTTCGCCTGATTAATAAATCATCTGCACAATTATATCAGGGGTCGTATTGCGCCTGTTTTACGATTTCCAGGAAGGAGAAATGAATTTTTATACAATAAAGTCGCTTTAGTTCTTGTCTCTATGATTCTTCAAAATTACCCTTATGCCCGATGAGGCAAGTGGTTTGACTCAAGATCTCTTTTCACCGAAAATTTAAAGCTTTTCTGAATTATGTTTTGAAAAATTTGAAATAAAAAAAAAAAAAACTTTTACCTTTTCTCTGACTTTTTTTTTATACTAAATATTGCTACTGGGATTGGATTGGTTTTTAGGACTTTTTTTTTTTTTAAGGAGCTGTAGGCGATGTAGTGCCGAATTAATATGATTATATTATTTATTTTATTTTTACTGTATATTATGAAACCCGAGGCGTTGAAATAATTCCGTTTGAACTTTTGAATTTCGAAATTTTCGGATCGTTCCATCGAAAAACAGGATAAGAAATACCGAAATTGATGAATAATGCGTTTGATGCTCCAAGGCCCGATTGCAAAATATTAACTCAAAAAATCTTTTTTTATTTTTAATTTTTCACGATCTGAATTACACAAAAATAAAGATATCAGTGTTTATACATATTATTTTTTTGCTTCGCGTAGAAAAGTTTTGCATTTCAAATTATTTGTCAGTTGATTTTTTTTTCTTAATTTTTGACGCGTCTTTCTTTTGACGTATGATTAATGAGATGTCCGATCGTATTTCATGTTTTTTTTTTTTTTTTTTTTTTTTTTTTTTGCGCTGATCTATAGACTATCGCTTTGTAATTAGAAAAAAAATTAAACAATTATAGAAGACGATGAGTCAGAATATTCGTAAAGATGACATCAGAGTAAACGGAGCGGTGTTAAATTTCTGCAACTTTAGACAGAAAAATTAAATATCTAAAGGTTATTTTTTTTTAAAACTTGGAGTTTAGTCACTAGTCAGGTTTGATTTTCAGGATAGACGTTTCTTTATCTTTTCAATAAATAAATAATTGAATCCTTAATTGATTTATTTTATTACTTTGTTTTTATTTTCAAGATGCCGGAAAAATTAATGAAAAATTTAGAAAGACAAAACAAGAAATTCAGGATGTAAAAAAAAAGCAGCTGAACCCGCGAAAAGGCAGCTGATGATTAAATTTAATAAATTGGCTATTGGCAGTTGTAGCATTTGGCCGCACGCGTCATACAAGTTAGTTAATGACAAGGACCACTCGCCTCAAGCACATCGAGAGATTTACGATGTTTTGCAACTACGTGTTTCATCATTGTCTTGAACCGATTGAAAACAAACAGTTTTTTTTTTATATATCTATAATCCCTGCAGTTTTCGCTTGTGTGAAAATAACTTTATTCAATTATTTTTAAAATGTTAAGCTTCCCTTCGAACAGAAAAATAAGATCGTATTGGTATTTTTTTGTTGAACTTTTAAAAAGCTGCAAATTTTAGGGGACCAGGTGACCGTTTTTTTATTCTATTTGCACTTTTTGTTGAGATTATATCGAGAAAGAGCAGCTGATGTTTTTTTTTTTTTACGTTTCGAGTTTTGCGAGTTTGGCAGCCGCGGGATAATAACTTTAACCTCGGCTCCCGAAAAAAGAAAAAAGGCCGTAGAACGCCCTATATGACGTTGGGCTAAAGACAAAACTTTTTCAAATTTTGATTGAAATTGAAAAAGGGAAGACATTTAGAACGTAGTAGAGATTGCCATTTCCCGACATATTTCAATTCCCGGGAATCGGGAATTCCCGCTTTAAAAAGAAAATATCAATCCCGGGAATGGGAATTCCCGTTTGGGTTAGCTTTTCCATTTCTCGGGAATCCAGAAATTCTTGTCAATCCATGAATTGACATGTTCTCCCAACATTTTCGGTGAACATGTTGGGAGAACATGTTTATGTTTGATCAAAAGTGGTGAACATGTTGGACAAGCATTTTCATCGAAAATTTTCCCCGACACGTGGGGGAAGCTCCACATAAGCAGTGACGGTTTATTAAGCATGTTTTGTGAAAATGTTTGTCCAAAATTTCGCCTAACATGTTTGACACTTTCATCCAACACAAACATTTTCTCCCGACATGCTTAAAAGACACCACTGCTTATGTGGAGCTTCCCCTACGTGGAAAAGTGTTCGTCGACAGTGTTCGTCTAACATGTTTCCCGAACATGTTCGCCGAACGTGTTTAGCGTGAAGAAATTGAACCCTGACCCTGCTTTCCGTATTTTTCGGGATTTGAGTTGGGAAATAAGTGGAGCCATGGCGAGAGATATTTTCCCATGTTGTTCTTTAGTCGATTGAAAGGGAGACATCGGAGGAAATCATACAAAACGGAGGATTTCACTAAAGCAAAGAATCGGCTCACGATATAAATGAATTATTCCTAAAAGATAACAGACAGTTTTCCATGAAATTAAAATTGGTTTGAAAATGCTCAACGACGGATTTGCTGCTTGACTTGAAGTTTACGTAATTTTTTTTTTCTCCCCCCATTTTTCGCTGGCAGTGAAACACCACGAAAAAAATCGCGGCGGTAAGGCGCATGAATTAATTCAACTGCATGAACCGAAAACTAGTCAAAAAGGAAACGTCTGACAAGACAACCCTCAAATTAAAATTAAATATATTGTAAAAGAAATTCTCTTTGACGCAAAACTTGCAAACTCATCGCCTTAATTATCGAACTGGTCGAATCAGTTTCATGCTTATATGTATATTTAAAAAATGAAAAAAAAAAAAAAAAAAAAAAAAAAAAAAAAAAAACAGCACGGTTATAAACTGGCAGGGTATAATGCGACGTCAATCATTTTTCGTTGGAGAGATGATCCTTTGTTATGTTGAAAATATTTTCGCAGATCTAAATCGTGAACAAACCTTAATGTCAAGTTCTTTTGATTAAACTGTTACAAATTATCATATCGTATCATTCATCACATCCCGAGTTTTAAATTCTTATCTCTACGAGATGGACACCTGTAGAGCGCCCGTTGGAAATTCGGATGGATAGATCTTCCGCCGTGATGTATAAATTATTATTATTTTTTATTTTTATTTAACTGACAGGAAATTTCGCTTATAAAAATATTCTTTTTTTCCCCCTCAGGGCTGCACAAATTAAGAGAGAAAATAATTGGGATAACGAAATCGCAAAACGAAGGTAATTTGGTATCAGAAAGAAATTGATTGGGTGTTGTTAAGACGTTAAGGACCACGTAGTTCGATCTCATATAGCGTCTCTGTGTAACCGAAGACAACACTTCCCACACCAACGGACCATAAAACATAGTGTTACACGTTAGTAATATAAACCAACCTCTGCGGTGTGTGATTATATGAAGCCTTTGAAAAAATATTAAGGCAGCCAAGAAAGAAACTACCGGAATCACGCTTCCATTCAATGGCTATTGCCTTTCGAGCTCCATTCATTTCCCATTCATTCATGCCACCCATTTTTCTTGACGATGCGGACATTTTTCGGACGGGATTATTAGCGTCGTTCCTCAACAGTCAAGTTCGGTAATAAATTTTTTTTTTTTTTTTTTTTTTTTTTGTATGACTTTCTCTTTATCAACTTTTTTTTTTTTCAATTAAGTCATCTCCGAGAGGTTCCTGACAGGGAAAGGAAAGGGGGATCCCGTATGCCATGCGGTCTGGCGAAATAACAGCAGAGATTTTATTAACCACAAAGGCATGTTTCTGCTGTACAAAGGAAGTAAAGGGCTTCCTCTATAAATTTGTTTACGTCGTCCAAATACTATTCATGCTTACTTCTCATGTGAGGAAACCGACAGTGCTGACAACATTGTTTTTGTCATTTTAATAAAAACTGCTGATGTAAAACAGTCGGTCAGGAAAACCCGGACGTTAAAAAAAAAACGACGGAAGTTATTTAAAAACCTTGGTTTTTTTTTTTTTTTTTTTTTTTAATATTTTGCAAAATTTTGTAAAAAGTGCCATGATATATAAATGCTCAGGTCGAATTATTAGCAGGTGCATTCATTATGCAACGAGCACGAATTTTCGTGTCAGTTGGTAGTCGTGCCCTTTCATGATATTCTTGACCCTTTGATGATTATGGAGAAAAAAAAAAAAGATCGTTGATTCGCGGGAAACCGGTCGAAAAATAACGCGATACGGTTCATAAGGGTATAAAAAATGGTGGTTATTTACAAGATTATAAACTGCGCTGTCTGAACTTTATGATGAATTACGCTTCGATGTAATTGGTAGGTAGTGAAAAAAATTGCTGACACGGGTTGTTGTTGTTGCTTTTTTTTTTTCTTTCTGTATTTAAGGAAATTTTCAAGGAAGTCTAGTTTTTAAGGATTTAAGAGGAAGAAAATAAGAATATATACTTTATTTTGAAATTAGGTTTTATTGACCGGCAAAGCTGCCAAATATGCTTTTTTAGGCTCATCTCAAATTATTTTGCAAAGACTCGGAGGGATTTTTTTTTTCTTTTGTGGAAGGTAGCAAAACATTGTACTTTTTCTTTTGGCCTCTTGTCGTGTTCGGCTTTTTTTTTTTTTTTTTAATACTAATTAATAAATTAAAACACTTTCACCTTGCAGAAACTTGTCCAGAAAATATCAAGGAGGTTCATCCATTTATGGCCAAGTGTTAAATGTGAGGCATAAAAACTGAGGAAATTCGAAGAGTCTCTGAAGCTGACATGGCTTTTCTGTAAGCTGCAAAGAAGCTGTGGCTTTCTGAAGCTATGGTTCCAGAGACTTCTCAGAGACTCAAAGAGTTATTTGCACAACTGACATTGGAAGTCGTTCCACCAAAACTTGCAGTTGAGCTTCTTTCTTTCTTTTTCGGCATAATCAGGACATGAAGCCCTATGACCCGGCGCCTACCTTTACCAAGTTCGGTTTCTGGTGTAAGGTTTAGGCGTTACTACGTCATACCCCTTTATGTATCGAGTGACGAGCTCGAAGAGGGGCACTCATATCGCAAACGTATTTTACGAATGAGCGGGACCTACTTTATTTAGACAGAAAATCCGAACCCTGTGACACATCGGTCTTCTTCGCATGATACACACATGAGTATCAGAGGTGAATGCTGGCGGAAAAAAATCCTGACTGAAATCAGGTTCGAACCAAGACTCCACACGATCATTCGTTTCGGAGTCGAGCACGCTCGCCACTCAGCCGACACGACGTCGGCTGAGTCCAGCCAGTTGAGCTACTGGTTGGTAACCGTTAATTTCAGCTTTGACACTTGTCACTGCACAGTTACCGTTGTTTGTTGTACGCTGCTGAAACTGCTATTTGCGTCCCTGAAAGCACATTTACGTACCTATCAGTTCCTCCGGATGAGATTCCCCCGAACAAGGTCATTCGTAAGTTAATGGACTGCCTTACCGAGTCGTCGGATCATATCCTTTAATCGCTTATCTCTTGTTGGAAATAGCATCGAGCACATCATTTTTTTGATAGCTTTTCCAAGGCTTTGCATTGAAGAGTGGAGTCCTATTTATTCCAACCATGATGTTTTCGTCGTCTATATCGTAAATTAAGCATTGCTCTGTTTCCTTTCCTCTTGGTTTTCTAATTTTTTTTTTCACGCTTGGGGAAACCTTTTTCTGCCGGTCTTTTTCATCCCATGGTTGATGATCATTATTCATATCTGCCCAGAGAGCATTTTCTATCGATTGGACATCCTTTGGATTGTATATCCATAGGCCGTCCAAAGGACGCTTTTTGGCTCAGTGCGGACATAGGTAAATCCAATGGACGTCCAATAAATATCCTCATGACGTCCTGAAGACGTCCTCGGGATGGATAGACTTTACTATCTGGGAGAAGACGCATCTGTTTGGCGTATAATATGTAATATGTTAAATATGTATGGTAAGCCAAACCTAAGTTTATTTCCTGCCGAACTTGAAAAGGAATGGGCTAGTGTTGTAGTGTTCCACTTCAGTGAGGCACTGATTACGTTAACTAACTTCTTAAATCAAGTAAGCCTCCAAAAAAGCAAAAGAAGTCCTGGTTGGCTGACAAGGACTTTACGTCACATTCAGAAAAAAAATGGCTAATGCAAAAACAAAATGCCTTATGACGAAACATTTTCTTAAAAATGATGCAAAAACAATGAAAATATTTTGTCAAGAAACAACCTGTCCGTTGTCGTGAAGCATTTTTGTTTTGCTATGAAACATTTCGGTTTTGTCGCAAGACAAAACTTGTTCAAAAAATTTCCTTTTCTGAGTGCAGTTTCGTAAAAATTTCCCTGAACAACGTACTGCTTTTGGACCGAAAAGTTATGATGAACAGTATTTACTCATTCTCTCACTCTCGTTTCTATACGAAAAAAAAACTGCCCAAAACTCTTTCACATCCTCGCATTAATGTCATAACTCATCAAATACTAATTAAAAAAATAAACCAGGAAACAAAAAAAAAAAAACTCCGAACTAAATGAAACATAAATCTTCGCAAATTCGAGTCAGAATTTCGATTCCATGGGAACGGGATTTTAATTTGCACGTGCTGATCTTGATGATGGTGCTTTGCATTAAATCAGCTACAAGGGTTCAATGAAAACAGACATGGTCAAACAGGATTAATCTGAATTATGAGTGTTTATTAAAAAAAAAAAAGAAAAAAAAAAAAAAAAAAAGACCGGGATGTATTGGAGTAATTAATTCTATTGCATCACGCTTACGCTAGCAATCGACAATGACGTCATTTAGAATTAATTATCGTTTTTTGAAATCAGTTTGAAAATCGGTTGGATTTTCCACGAAAAGGAATCATGCATGTAAATCAAACTTTTTTTTTCGGGAAGGGAATACAATTAATTGATTTCCATGACAGCATAAAAAAAGCGTTGAAAATACTCTCGATTAAAGAAATTAAGTTGTTCCAAGTTTTTTATCGATTAATTAAGTTACTTTCAAATAGAACCGATGAAAAAGCTGTATTTTACTAACGGATATTAATAAAAAAAAAATTATACTAATTAATTTGCATTTTATTAAAAAAAGAAAAGAATCAAGGGGACGAAAATGCAACGGTCACATCCTTCCACATAACAAACGGTTTAAATTATTATTATCGTTCAAGTCATAGATTCTAAATTTCATTATAATAATTTATTTGGAACGGAATCAAAGATGGAAGCAATGCAATTATAATTATACACAAGTAGCTGAAGGGTATTGAAACGCCAAAACGATAACAAGCAGATATTGTATGACATCTTTCGTATCAAGTAACATGCTGGGGATGCGGTCCACCCGCTGGGGTATTATGTTTCTTTCTATTCTTATGTACTGAATTCGCCCGCATATTAATTAATGAGCAAATGGAAGTCTTCAAGGAGAACATTATGGGGGAACCTGTTCCAACAAAATTATTTACAACTTGAAGAAAAAAAAAATATATATATGTTAAGTGTTGACGGGTAAATTGTATTAAATTATATCATGATTTTAATTTCAGCGTATTGATATTTTTTTCTTCTTTCGTTTTTGATATCAATCTTTTTTTGTGAAGATCTCCATTTATCAAATGAGTTATTTATGAAATCGGGGTTAGAGTTGACTGTTATTCAAAAAATGTCAACAATCTTTTCAAGATGTTTGAGGATTAATGCTTTTGCGGGATTGTGCAATTTACATTTTTGATTTTTTTTTGGTTATGAGAGAAGAGGATGAGGTCAGGAAGGGCGTTTCCTGAGTGGTTATAATTTTTTTTGTGCGTAATAGTCGTTGATGAAACTTGTTTATTTATGAAGTTGATATTTTGGGAAGGAAATAATAGCATCGTTCAACTGAATTTTCCACCATTAATCCATGCCTTGTAACCACTAAGGGGTCGTTCGAATATATCACTTTGCGCCGTTTTCACTGATTTTCGGCCCCTCCTAGTCTCTTTCGTAACGCTACCTACAGCGAAAAACTTTAAGTATATTAACATAATCTAAGATTATCAGAAAGATCTTCTAAAATCTCAGTTCGATCGATCATGTTTAAGGACTCACTCAAAGACCCCCTATTTTCGCCAAATAAGGGCCAAGCACCACTAAACATGTTCATGCTCTTCCCGTTCTTAAAAATAAACCAGCACATTGACTTGTAAAAGGAGTAACATGGATTTCCTTATTTTATTCACAAGGACCATAAAAATTTTCCGTAAAATGCAGTTTTCCGCTGTATGGAGGATCCGTTATAGACAGGTGGTTTCACAATATTAAAAACTGGTGCCCCTTATGCAACTTTACACTGAAAGAATGCAACTTTTATAATATATTAATAAAAATGTTCGGAAGAGGTCCCTATGTTGGGTTTTTTATTGTATTCAAATTGTATACATTTTGTATTCACATTTTGTATACATTTTGTATATGTTACCGTCAATTCCAGTTTTCAGGCAATTCTAGAAATGGCTACACATTTTTTCATTTATGGGCAATTCTAGAATTGCATAGGCATTTCTAGAATTGACTGAAATAATTATTTAAATTTTGCAGTCATTTTCAAAATTGCCCTGAAAAAATATGTAGGCAATTCTAGAATTGACTAGTTATTTCTAGAATTGCCTTCAGATTTTTTCATTTTGGGCAATTCTAGAATTGCCTAGGCATTTCTAGAATTGACTAAAATAATCATTTAAATTTTGCAGTCATTTTTTGAATTGACAAATGGCCGGGAAATTCCCGAAATGAATAAATAAATTACCTGCACCGGGAACCGGCAATTATCGAAATATTAAATAAATATTGAATACATATTTTATAAATGCAAAATAAATAAAATAAATAATACTGAAGTGGTACATAACATATTTTTAATACTAATTACTTCGACTTGGTGATAATTCACTGTGACAAGTTTACATTTAAAAAATATAAATCTTGTTTATTTCGTATTATTTATAAAATATTTATTTAATATTTATTTTATAGGAGTATTTCCATAACTGCCGGTTTCCAGGAAATTCTAGAGATGAAAATAAACATTAATTTATTTATTCATTTCGGGAATAGCCCGACCGTTTGTCGATTCTAGAAACGACTGAAAAATTTAAATAATTATTTCGGTCAATTCTATTTATTTCAAAAATTTATTTATTTATTCCAGAAATTGCGCGACCGTTTGTCAATTCTAGAAATGGCTGAAAAATTTAAATAATTATTTCAGTCAATTCTAGAAATACCTAGGCAATTCTAGATTTGCCCAAAAATGAAAAAATTTGTAGTGTGAAAACGGGCATTGACGGTAACATACAAAAAAAAACCCCAACGTAGGGACCTCTACCAAATGTTCCTTTTTTCCAGTTTTGCTGTAGATTCGGAAATATCAAAGGGAAAATAAGGTCTAAGATCTACGTAACAGAAAAATAATGCTTTTTAAATTCGGAAACTTTTCTTAATGAGGATGCACCAATTTAACAAAAATTGTTTTGAATTTGGGCAAGTGGAAAATCTTCTATTCAATCTTGATTTCAATATTTGACGAAATTTGTTACATTTGTAAATCGGAGGGGGAAAAAAATCTTTCGGTTGCAAAGAAAGCTATAAATCGAAGTTGACTCGCGAAATACTTGGCATTTCCTTAAAATCAGGGTAAAAGTTTTAAGTACTTAAAGTGTCACGACTCACTCCACCAAAACTAATGTAGTAATACATGAAATGTGGAACTTACAGAAACTGCGTCATAATCAAGGGAGAAAACTTTTTAATAGGTCTAATAAGTGCGCATTTCAAACTTGTAAGCCCTTTAGCTGACTTTATTTAAACTATCGCCCGAAAACCCCGAAAGGCTTTGCCATTATTAAAACTGTCAGAAAGATCAAAATCACGATCAACGCGCTCTGTTTATTCTACTTGAAATCATTTAATCTTTATATACCAATACCAAACGCGCATAAAGGGAATTTAAAATATTTATTAGCAGTCCCTATTTAAATGTTTTACTTTTTAACATCAATCGATCCTTATGAACACATCAAAATTATACCTCCGAGGTATGTATAAAAGAAGTGATTCATTTTCTCTCAGTGGCGGCGATTAAAGAAGGAAAAAAAAATTAATGGATTAAAAAATCTGTCTTTACATTTCGTGATGCGTTTTATTCGTAATTCAATTAGAAAGGAAATTTACCCCAAGAAGAGAGAAAAAAAACGCCAGGTTATTCTAATTCGATTAAGGAAGGAAAAGAATTAGAATATTGATATTTCGAAAACCATTTAATTTAAATGGAAAAAAGTAGAGGGGTTGTAATTTTTTCGATGGATTGAACACGCGCTACTTAAATCCCTTTTATTTAGGTGTTTCTACTGCAATTACCTAGGACGTCGACTTTAGAGCGTAGGCGGAAGTTAATAATCTAACCTCTTTCTCACATCCCGCATTTTCTCCCGAATTGCCTTTTCTTTCGTGACGAATGTTATAATTTCCGAAGAGAATAAAAAAAGAAAAAGAAAAAAATGAACATCTGCCAATGAAAAAGGAGGCATTTAGAGGTCAAGATCAGCAATTGCCAACTTTTTTTTTTTTTTTATTGATTATGACGCTTTACCTCTTCACGTGACCTTCTTCTAAGTTCAAGCACAAGAAGATGACATCAATTTTTTTTAAAGTAGCGAATTCATCGCTTTTGAATTGAATTTTAATAATGATCGTAGGTAATTAGGCAGGAGAAACAGTTATGACGCGTGCTGGGCCATACAACTGACAGCTAACAACTTTAAAAAGAATTAAAGAAGGAAAAAAAAAATACCTAATCATAAATTCTTGTTTTTAATCCGATTTTTTTTTTTTTTTTTTTTTTTACGTTATTGAATTTCACTGTTTCGACATGTGTAAGCTTCTAAAAATTGTACGATTATTTCTTTTATTTTGATCGCGATAATCTTGGAAGTCGCCACTGGAAAGATTCTCGGTGATAGATAAGGACCGAAACTCGTTAGAAATGCAATCATACTTTGAAAGGAACTCCACACCTGATGAGTCATTTAATATATGACGAGTATAAACAAATGCGGCTATAACAATGCGTTTATAACAACGACTCATATAAGCCGACTAACAAGGTCAATCAAAGCTCACCTGACTAAAGCAAATATACGTCATGTGACGTTATGTTCCTTATGGCAGTTTAGACTTCCCTTTTTTTTAAATATTTATTTATTGCAGGTTCAGGAATAACTGTCGCCGTATAGTCTGCTTCCTAATATTTTAAATTAAATGGAAAAATAATGCGTTTTCCATGTAAAAACTATCGACTTTTTTTTTTTTTTGTTCTTTTTATGATTGTTGTAAAATTTCGGTGAACTTTTTCCTGACGGATTTAGGGGAATATTAACATTACTTAAACGACATTAAAATATCGTTATTCATTTCAGTTACTGAAGAATGTGTAAAGCCTAAAAACGGTTTAAAAGGGAAGCTATAGGACAATAGTCCTATAGACTATGGACTAGGTCCTATAAACTATAGACTATAGTCCTATAGACTATATATCGTATAGATCCTATAAGTCCCATAGATCCTATAAGTGAAATCCTTGAAATAGGATGAAAGCACGACGCATCTCATCTCATGATTAAGAGTAGAGCGCCTGCAATACCCTCACCCAAAAAAGTGCACACGGTAGCGCAGACTTTCAGAATAACGCAAGTGCGTTGATATTAAAAATCGCACGAAATGCAGAAATAATGCAAAGCTTCGTTTTTCAACCTCCTGAACCACTTGTTATAGCTACCACTTGTTATGCGTTTTTCTTGAAAAATTATATTTTTGATGAAGGCGAAATATATTTTTACAGAAAAACGGAATTAAGTTGAAAGACAAGATGATAAAATGAAAACGGCAAGAACTATACGAACTGATGCATACTAATAGCAGAGTCGTAAATCAGTGCGTTAGAGAACTGCACAAAACAAATGATGATTACAGTTTGCAGATATCAAAACCAGCATTATTTACATTAATCCATATCGTGTTCCTTGTTTGCGAAGAGGAGAAGGTTACATCTTCACGATTTAAACTTGAAAACTCTGAATGTAATTGTTAAATCAACTTGATTATTATGAAGTCAGCGAACTTATGAAAAACACGTTAATTGTATCTTTTTATTTTTTATTTTTTTACTTTTTTTTTTTTTTTTTTTTATATAATCAGAGTTTGTTTAAATCTTTACGATATATGGAAAACGTTTAAAAAAAATATAGAATCTTCCCATGACGCATGCATAACGATGATTACGAGCGACCAGTTAATTGATATGACCGATCGATTTTTTATCGCTGGCAATAGCACGTGAACCTGTTGCAACAAGTGCCATCAAGAGCTGGAAGGTACAAGAAGAGATGGTGTCGGGGACCCGTCTAATGAACCTGTTTCGCATTTCCTGCCAGCTGCCGCGAGTATAGAATCCTTGATTTCGCGATATCGCGGGGAGCATATGTGGAAGAAGAGATTAGAACACGAAAATGTTCAGACCATGTTTCCTGCCAGCTGTGAGCGTTTCGTGTTCTGATTCGCAATATTTTTTTTTTTTTTTTTGAAAGGACGTAAAAATCCTCGAAACGGCTAATTAAACAGTCCGTGAATCACTGTAATGAGGGATGAGTCACTTTACTATTGGACATACGGGTAACCCATCATTTTAAGTATAAACATGCAAAAAAAAAAAAAAAAAAAGATTCAAGATGACCTCATTACCGCAGTTCTTTTGTTTCCTTTAATAATATCATGTTCGACCATAATATCTGGGTACTTTTCCGAATAAAAATTACTGTTTGGAAAAAAGGAGATCCATGCATCACCAATTAGGCATACCGTACCGTCCTTCAATAAATTACTTGGAAGCGTCTAGTGCTATTCAAATGCTACACTTCGAATAAAAAAAATGAACATAAAAATATTTATTTCAAGCAGCTTTTTTAACTTGACCCGTGTTATTATTAAATTTTTAAAGTTCAGAAAAGTAATAGTCATTTAATGATTAGTTTATGAAGAGGTAATTAAGAAATTAGCCAGTTCAGTGATTTCTCTGACGTTAAATGTACATGCAAATAAGGAAAAAAACGAAAAATCGAAATCAGTCAAATCGAACAGAAGGTATCCGTTACGTGCTCCCTAATGGTAGCCCGTGGAAGGACTCTTTTGTGTAGGTCCGTCATTAGCTTGATGTTTGGTGCAATTTGTTTATTTTAATTAAAGTGCAGCAAAAAGGGAAAAAATTAGTCGAAAATAATCGAGATTTAGTCGAAGAACTGTAAGAAATTTATACAATATTTTCTTCTGAAGCTAGAGATAGAAGACCTGTATGGATGAGATACGTATGCAGGTCAGCAACCAAATCTCAGATGTATTTTATTAAGGGATCCATAATTATGTGCTTCATCTTAATCATCACCTAAGACATTCCATTAGTTTTCCACACTTGGGGGGGGCATACCTGTATTACTTAACGCAAAATCGACCTTTTTGTAATCCGTCCCTCCCGCTAAATCGATCAAAAATTTGGCGATTCCTCCTTAGAGGAGGGAAGACCGACCAAAAGATTACTTAAATGACCAAGCCATCTCTTCTGATTCAGATCACACTCTTCCCCTTGATGACAAAAATTTTTCCTCATAGGTGGATTAGATAGGTGACCATCGACCCAGGAATAAAAAGACTTTCAATCATCAATGCAGGTTCCAGATGCTCTAATCTTGTATTTTTTTTCTCTGACCATTGGACATTGACCTTAGATAAGGACGTTGCGGAGACTTCAGAAACATAGAAACCCATTTGAACGGAAAAATGACGTTTGCTGTCAAGGTTTTCTCACCAGCGTCGATCACATTTGAACATCGCCGAATTATTGCATTTTTTTTTATAGTCTTAATGATGATCGCGTACATTGAGTAGAAATTTATGTCGATTCACGAAAGGGAACATAAGGAAAAAGTCACAGGATGTTTGTTCAAGGATGACTATCAAGGTTGTCTTGTATACCCTTGATACAATTTCTTACCTTGTTTCACACCTTGTTGGCGAGGAACTTGTATGCTTTTTTCGCAAATTTGTTTTTACTTGAATCCTAACGAACCACAAAGTCGGAATAATCGAATATTTATTTTCGGACCCAACGATTCGGGTTATAGGAAGGTAGAGGGAACAGATGATTCTTTAAATTGTGAATCTTCAGACAAAAAGAAACTTGATCGGTGAAGTAAGGGCCAAAATTT
The DNA here is from genome assembly GCA_037577465.1 of Liposcelis bostrychophila. Lineage (NCBI taxonomy): Eukaryota > Metazoa > Arthropoda > Insecta > Psocodea > Liposcelididae > Liposcelis > Liposcelis bostrychophila. The sequence goes on from CM075212.1 coordinate 13,616,218, forward strand.
TCCAGTAAGTCGCACCATATCTGCCATCAGTTTGTGGGTTCAAATCTTGGGATTTACAGTTTTATCTATTACATTTTCATCTTAAGGGAATTGTAGAATAGTTTAAAGTACGCCGATCCCGTTTTATTGAACGAGGCCTACGTAAACTTTTCTTTATCGTTTTTTTTTTTTTTTTTTTGCTTTTAATTTAAATAATGTAGTGCATTTGATATTATAAAAAAGCAGTACAAGAACAACTTTTAACAATTTAGATCGCTATAAACTTTTTTTTCCCTTTACATAAAGCCACATTCACAACATCGTTAAAGATATCTTAACAAGTGATAAAGGCTATTATCCTTTAACTTTGATAACTAATTGGTAACATCCTAAGAGGGCGACGAGAGCAAAATAGAAATGCAAACACGTGCAAATTAAAACTTTTTTAACTATAATAAATTTTTTTTTATATTGTTGCACTCGTTTCAATCAAAATCAGAGTCAAATACCCTCCCTCTCCCCTCCCCTGCCCCCCGAAAAAAAAGGGAAGGCATCACAATATCGAAATTAAAATTAAAATTGCAGATAGGAACAAAAGAAGAAACGGAAACAGGTGCTCTGTGCCTGCTGGCCATAATGTGTATGAACTTTGATATACTAATTTGCACACATTATAGTCAAAGAACGCTTTTGTTTTGTGCGCATGATTTATTTTTACTCGCAAATTAATCACATTTTAATGAGTTACTCAACCGACACGCTTGTTTTCAGAATCGTGCTGTTCCTTTTTTTTTTATTATATATATATATTATTTTAAATTTATTTGATCAGAAGCTGCACCAAGTACCATGCACGTCTATTGTGTTGCGTCATTGACCCGAACCTCGTGGTAATTCTATTTTAGAGACTTTCTGGCACCGCAAAACAAAAAAAAAAAAGAAAAAATGATTAACACTGACTTCATATTGATAATTAAAATGGGATGAGGAATCGAACATGCTACCGTGTTGTTAGATAGAATTTGATATCAAACCGTGATAATTGATCGATGTCGATTAACGATGTTAGACCGATCAACCTCCCGTTCCTCTCTCTTGCTCGTTTCATCCTCCCTTTTTGCTTCTTTGGATAATGATGTACTTAGCAGGAACTCAGTCCGTAAAATTGCATTAGATGAATTTAGAATCATAATAGAAATTGATTTCACGCTGTGCTTCTATATGCAGTAGAGTACGTTCACTGATAACAGACCATACTTCTTGCCAAGTTAACAAGGCATTCATAGAATAAAATAAAGTAAAATAAAAAAAATAAAAAATAAAAATTTCCTTTTCTTTTAACTTCTTTTTATCAGCGGAATATAATAAGGTTTCTGTATCTATTCATTTCGGTCTTTCCTTTATACTTGCCCATTCATGGTTTTTATAGATAATTCGTATAAGGTTTTACGAAATAAAATTATTTCGAGATTAAAACAAGTCTTTTTTTTCGAAGTGTTTTGCTTGAAAGGACGAGGCCTATTGTTGTACGCTGTTCAGTTGCTTGTATTTTGTGCACTTGCTGTTCCAACATTCGTAGCAGCAGTTTTGAAAAAATGCAGTCGTGTATCTGGCTACCTAAAGGTCTAAGTAGCACTGGACATCTGTTACGTAACCAGAGGTTTTGCCGATTTTACATCCCTTGTCCTCCCTAGGCGAATGTAAGCAGAGAACAGATCCTCCCACTTACTCCGAAATTGAAATACGCAGGGGCAGTCGTAGATCTGGCTACTGGTGTTGTCAGAAAAATTACACTTAGGCAATGGCGGTCCTGCTCCGTACTTATAGGGTTATCAGCTAATGATATGCAAAACAGAGCTGCCAATACTAAGTTATTGCAAATGTATATAAGTCAGTTTTCGGCTATGCCTAAGACCACGATCTTACATACAGGTCAGGCAACTCGAATATCCCTCATATGGACAAAAGTATCCCCCGAGTTTGAAGCAGAAGAATAGTTCCAAATTTGCTCGATAGATAACTGGAGCTGTAGTTAGGGAATCACGTGTTCTGGCAGCCATCATAAAAAAAAAATTGTTTTGAAAGTGTCGATTGAATGAAGGGCATATCACGTGATTCCCTAACTACAGCTCCAGCCATCTATCGAGCAAATTTAGAACTATTCTTCTGCTTCAAACTCGGGGGACACTTTTTAAGATAGCAGTTGCCTGACCTGTATGTAAGATCGTGCCTAAGACCAGGCAGCAGAAGACAGACTTTTCTCATATTCTATATTACGATGTAAAAGGTTCTAAGGAAACAAACTGCATTATTTTTCTGACAGGCTCTTCCTTTTACGTTAGAAAAGCCATCATGGGTAATATCTTTTTACAGTATTTTAACTTTGTTCTTCTTTTATTTTCAGGTAAAATTGCTTCAATTTATCATAAAACTTCGGTTCCTGCTAAGGACGATTTTTCGTCTTTAAAAGACTAGGTTTCTGCACACAAGTAAAAGGGCGGCTAAGCAATTGACCTAAATTAACCTAAATTAAACGGCTTATATTTTTATGGTCAGTAAATTTATTTGGTTGGCCAGTAATTTTTAATTTCTTTTCCAGTATTTTTTTATTAAATTTTTCAGTATTTTTCGGCAGTAAATTTATTCGAATGGTCAGTAATGAATTTATTTTGATCAGTATTTAAATAATTTTGGTCAATATTTAAATAATATTGGGCTGTATTTAATTTACTCCAAGTAAGTTCCATGAAAGTGTCTACCTGCTGCAACAGGTACAATCTTACTCCATACTACATTGCTTAACAAAATCTGCAGCACAAAGAGTGTCCAGTTGTATCGCCGTTTAATAAGCAGAGTTTAATTCCTTAATTTTTCATTTTTTTTTTCATTTTCCATTTCACTTTTTTTCTTTTTACCAAAAAAAAAAAAAAAAAAAAAAAAAAAAAAAAAAAAAAAAAAAAAAAATTTTTACCAGTACTTATAGAAAATTTTTTTTTACTGGAAAGAAAAATTTAAATACTGGCAGAATAAATATTTTAATGACCATAAAATTACTCATCATTATTACCAGCCCATTTAAATAATTTACTGGCTATCAAAATAGAAATACTGAGGAACTATTAAAAAATTACTGACCAAAGAAATATATTTACTGCCCAAAAAAATATTATCGAAATTAAGCGAGGCGGGCATATAACACAGTAAGCGATTTAGTACTAAAATTTTTTCCCGTACCTCAGTGCCAAAACGCCGAATTTGAAACGAGAAGTAGAGCTATTCGAGAGCGGACCTTTCCGAGACGAGACCGGCTCATATCAGAAAAAAGTCTCAGTTTCGTTACGGGACTCTATTAACGAGACGAGTCTCGATCACTAGACCGGGCCTCTTTTCCGGTTTTGAGATGGTCTCGTCCCGAAAAGGGCTGGTCTCGAATAGCCCTAACCAGAATATTAACCGTTTGTCATGGGGAAAAAAGTACATTTTTCAGTTCGTTTGGACTCTAAACTACAGATTTATACATGAATAAATTTTAATTTTTTACCCTTTCTTTCATGGAAAAAATAATTTATCTCTCCAAAAACCTTTTCGCTCAAATAGTTTAATTTCAGAATTGTTTGTTTACTTACATGTTGTTGGGTTCTCAAGTTTTTTTGAATTTTGGCTTCATTGTAAATGTCTATTAACCTACCCTTCTCACTACCAGGGAAGAGGAGGCTATTGTTGGACCTCCTCCTTCTTTTTCGTTACTTAAGCAATAAGCTTCCCCTTAAAATCTGAGTTATTGTGGGCGGCTAGGATTCGAACTTGCGGATATGCAATCCATAAAATAATTTTTTTTTTTTTTTGGAATTTTTGAATTTTTGGAATGGATCCTATGACCTAATTGTTTTTGGAGTTTTGAAAATAATAGCGGTAGTTTCTACCGAATTGATTTTCTGTCCGAAAGTTCGGTTGCTGCTTTTAAAAAAAATATAAAAAAAATAAACATTTTTAACTTAAACTTAGGAAAAAAAATGCGGCTGTCATGTGAGTCGTAATGGATGATTCAACCTGGAACATGTTAAATCACTATTACAATGCAGAATATAAAAGAGTAATTATCAAGTATACAGCAAGACACCGTAACGAACCTTCCTGTCAGGTACACAGGTTATCAATCTTCATCAATCTGGGTGTTTCTATGTCTGTGTTTCGGGGGGACTCAATAAAAATATCCCATTCAAACGGGCAGTTTCGATATGGAAATTTACCAGTCGGGACGGAACCATTTTCCGATTGTGAAAAAATCCCCTGATTATCTGACACTACGTTTGGTGCAGCGGCTTTTAATCTCGTTTGATATGGAAAAAAAAACTGTCGCATATTGCAATTGCATTTAAAGACCCCTGATTTTCGAAGCTTAATCTTTTAAATGATGTATGCTGACCGCCGGCCCCCGGGTGCCGCTTCATATTTCCTTTTTTTTTTTTTTTGAATCTTATTAATCAGTTTAATTTAGCTACAGTGTCACGTTATAATGTAGGAAAGATAAAATATTGAGTCTTTTTTGGAATGATTTTGAAGGATAATCCGAGATTAAATATCGGTCGGGGGAAAATACAATTTTGTGAAGTAATGAGTTTTCGTGATCCTGGGTTTTAAATTTTGTGCTATTGTTCGTTTTCTGAAAAATGCGAAAAAAAAGAAGAGTTTAAATGTTGTCATGTAGGCAACTTAAAAAAAAAACAAAAACAAATAGTGAGAATTGAATCGTGCACAGCGATGCATTCCACAACCTGAAAGCTTTTCAAAGAATCATTTATGGAAGTTTTAGTGGTTCTCCAAGTCTAAACGTGTCAGAATCGACACAGCATCCTTAAAATCTTTCCTGATTATGCATAAAATAATTGTTCATTTCAGTTAAGGTTTTAATTAGATTTTTTATAGCAGTAGCTGTGGAATTAGTTGAATATTTCGGTTAGGGACAATTTAAATATTGCATCAGAACGTTAAGAGGGAGGGAACCTGAATTACCGATTATATCCGTATGCTAATTTACGAAGGGGTGGGAGGTTAAAAATGGTAAAAATCATGCTGGAATTATATTTGAATGACCCTTTAGTCGATGTGAGTCTTTAGCTACTTGCGAATTATGTTGAATTATTTATGAATTACTTCAAGACATCGAACCGAGGGCCCTTTTTTGGAAAAGTCCCTATTTTAAACAAAAGTCCCTAAAAGTCCCTATTTTGAAAAAATGACCCTATTTTTCTTTGCTTTAATTTTTATTTCTGGATTATTTTATTAAATTTGAGAATGATGCTAAAATTTCAAAAAATGGTCTTCTCTCAAAATTTCTAAAATTTTTTGCTCGACCTTTGGCCTCGCGTATCTTAGTTTAAAATCTGTTTCAATGCAGTTCAGAAAGAAAGTAGGTGGAAACGAAAACGGACGGGAAAACTGGGATAAATAATATTTGAGAAAATTTTTAAGAAATTTAAAACCAAAATGAAGAGTTTGAATCGAATATTAGCTTCAATATTTGGACTTCAACCCAATTTTTTTGTTCCACATATCCTTTGGTCTCATTTTATTTTGAAAAATGTTACATATGTTTTTAAGTTAGAATTATGCAGCCTGCTTCAAGTGCTATCTTCCGAGCTAAAAAATGGGAAAAAACTTTTGAGCCGTGATACCGTTGTCAGGTCAAAGTTTCGCTGTGGTTATATCAAGAAGCTTGTTGTAACCTGATTAAAGAAATGTATGTGATTGCAATTTTTTATCTTAAGCAAGGTGAAAGTTGTTGCTAAAAAAATGGCTAAAGCTAAATCAAAAATATTTGAGCCGTCTCAGCTATTTTGAAGCAAAATTAGCCACATAATTCTTCAAGTCCTTCGAGCAAAGGTTCTATGAAATTTCGGCCTTTTTCGCGAGGGTCAAAGTGGATCAAAACTAGGCGTAAGGGGGTCAAATAAAACCTGGACCTAAATATAAAGTTCGAAGATTAAATGTTTTTGGTCCCTAAAAGGTCCCTAATTTTCCCAATTTTGGTCCAGTTTCGGCCTTTTTCGCGAGGGTCAAAGTGGATCAAAACTGGGCGTAAGGGGGTCCAATAAAGCCTGGACCAAATTACAAAGTTCGAAAATTAAATGTTTTTTGGTCCCTAAAAAATCCCTAATTTTCCCAATTTTGGTCCCGTAAGTCCCTAATTCTTTGGGGCTAGAACAGTTTGAATTCTTAGGTCTGATTCTTAGGCCTGATTACTTCTGAATTCTTTTGAATTATCGTGAACTATTTTTCGGCAAATTAGTAACCCCTCGGGTATATTCCTATGGTCTCTGAAACGGGAAGAAAAATACATATCTTGTAAACATACCAAAAATGTTTTCTACTTAAGGTCAAGGAGTGAAATAAAAACCCGAGGCAAACGCACTCAAGTAAAAAATAAAATAAATAAACTTTGTCATCATTCTGTTGCAGTTCAAAACAGATGCACTCGTTTTTTAATATCAGGGCAAGGTCACAAAGCATAAAATAAAATAAAATAAAAAAAAGTAAAGTGTTTTGAGTTGTTTATTGCTTGCTTTTTGCTTTTTTTCCTCTTTAAAAAAATGGATGGGCTTGATAATTAATTAATTTCTTTCTTTATGGTTCCAATATATACGAAATCAAAATTCTTGTAATACACTTTTGACGGGGCAATGCTTAGCGAAATTACATTCGCTTTCTCGCGTTTGGGATCTTTTCAAACGTAAAATGTTTTGAGCGAGTCTATAACTGCTTGTTGCGAAAATCCGCGATGAATTCGTAATGATGTTAAACAATGCAAAGGGCTCCGATCCTTTTCCCCCCGTAAAAGCACAAACAGAATGCCTAAGCTCGTGCCGACTTTATTTTCCCTGGAAAATCCGGTACGTTTTTGCGAAAAAGTACGTGAGAAAACAGGATTAAGGGGGGTTTGTTGATAGTAAAGAGCAGAAGGGAATTTTGCGCTCTGAATATAGTTTTATATGTAGAGTTATATTTTATGAAAAGTTTGTTTACATCATTTTAATTAAAATTACGAGGAATTCTTGGAAAACGGGGACCTCTTCTCCCGGAAAATTAGAGGGATGAAGGAAAATGACGTAAAATGCATCTTTGTTAACAAAAGGGAGGAAAAAATTCTTTTTAATCCTGGGGATACGGAGAATCTCTCCATGGAAATCTTAAGAAAAGGGGCAATTAGACAAAGAGGAACGCTGGCAAAGATTGATGAGGTAAGGTTCTTGTTTTGTCTGAAACGTTCCAGACATAGCAGCCGCCGTGCTTTATCAACCTTCAACAGCCTTATAATGCACATCTTATTTTTCCGTCTTTCTTACGTTTCACTTAAACATTTATATGATGTATTTTTTTTTCTATGTAATGTTTCCTTAGTGTTTTGTTGAGCTCAGGCATTGCGATTCTAACAAAGCTGGAGTTGTTTGAATTTTAGGAAAATTCGAATTTTTATTAGTTCCGGTATTTTACCGGTATGCATGGTGAAACAATTTTTGTTGTGTGCATTTAAGTAACTGTCATCAAAATCAAGCTCGGTTGGGGGCTCCATTTTAATTTATTCTTTTTACCTATTTATTTTATATTATTGATATTTAGCACGTTGAAGTAGTGACTCTTACCTTACCCTAAAAAAAACTTGCATTTTAATGGACAGGGTAATATTCCCTTCCCAGACCCTTTTCCTAATTCCTTTTTCCTAAAAAAAATAAATAAATTTCTAATCCATTTTTCCTGAAAATTTTAGTTCCTAAAATTTTTTTCGTTACCATTTTTTTTTCCTAATTTTCTATTTTTCTAAAATTTTTTGATTTGTAAAATTCTAAAATGAATATCATCGGAATGGAAAACAATAACAAAACAAATTCAAAACTTTCTGGAACGCGGAAACACATTTTCCATCACTTTAAAAACCAAAAATTCGGAACTTTGCATAGGCCAAGTAAACCATTATAAAAATTTTAGGGATTCAAAAAATTAGGAAAAATATTCATTTTAGGAAATTTTATTATAGGAATCAAAAAATTTTAGGAAAATTAAAAATTAGGGAAAAAAATAGTTAATAAAAAAATTTTGGGAACCAAATTTTTTTTAGGAAAAATGGATTAGGAATTTATTTTTTTAGAAAAAATGGATTATAAAAATCGTAGGGAACTTAATATTCACTTTTTCGTCAGTTTGTTTTAAAATTTTTGAGCAGCATTAAAAACTATTTTGGTCGGTACATAAAGTAACTGGACTGTGGGGATGGCAGAAGTGAGCAAAACACTGGAGTGTCTTTAGAGGTTTTTATAACTTCTGGCAAGAGTCACTCTAGAGTTTAGTCCTCAGTCAAGAGTAGACTTCAGTGTCTTCAGTTCAGAGTAGCTCTAAAATGTCCCTGGAGTGGCCTAGATCTTCGTTCAAGAAAGGTCCTCTTTATATTGTTCTATTTGTTCAGGAGGAGAGAACTATGCTTCGGTTGTTGACAGGTAGTAACCGGTAGCTGCTTGGTGATCATCGAACAGAGATAGCGGATAGCAAAAAAAATTGTTTTCATATTCACTTTATATTTTGAGTTGAGATATTTTTCAAAAAAGGACTACTCAAGTGTCATTAATATATTCCAATTAAAGTGGTTCTTATCTTGCGAAGTTTGGATTTTTGGAGCCGCCACCCCCTAATTTTTGTTATTTGTATGAGATAAGTTTCCCTGAATTTTTTCAATTTTTTTAATCAACGGGAAAGCGTGCCTCATGAGCTTTTAGTTCGAAAAAATCCCATTAAATTTTTTTGTAAAAAAAAAAAAAAAAAAAAAAAAAAAAAAAAAAAAAAAACCCTCGTTTATTTCTATCGGAAATGTTTCATAGATTTCGAATCTGAAAATAGTTTTTTTGAATCTGCTCCGGTTTTTGAGCAAAAGGCCGAAATAAGACGAAAAAATCGAGAAAAGTGACAAAACGTCCTAAGTTCACAGTTCTCATTGCTTTTTGGCTTCTATCTCATAAATCGGACCAGAGAAAAAAAAACTGTTTTCAGATTCGTAGTCTACGCAAAAATTCCGATATAAGACCAGGTTTTTTTTTTTTTTCCACAAAAAAAAAAAATTATCAATTTTTTGTATTTTGTGGAATTTTTTCGAACTAAAAGCTCGATGAGGCATGCTTTACCGTCTAGTAAAAAAATTGAAAAAATTCAGGGAAACTTATCTCACACAAATAAAGAAAGTTAGGGGGTGACACCTCCGAAAATTGGAACTTCGCAAAATAAGAACCACCCTAATTCCCATCCAATTTTTTTTTCCTGGCCAAGATGCTACTGGTCACGGAAATACTGACCATTGTTTTTTTACTGCTCATTTAAAACTTTCGAATTCAAAACTTTTCGTACTGAGCATTCAATTTATCTACTGACCAAAAGCAGTATTGAGATGCTGTCGAAATTATTTCAAGCGAAGAAAAACTAAAATTATTTAGTGGCCATCCATTCTTAACCCTAAAACGTTTATTATATAGATTTATTTATGGCTTGCATTTAACTGATCAGTATTTTTTTCAATTTTTGATCAGTATTTGATTTAATTTTTGGCCAGTATTTTTTTCAATTATTGGTCAGTATTTAAAATGATTGAGCAGTAAATTAATACTTTTCGGACAGTAAATTAACAATATTCGGGCAGTAAATAAATATTTTCCGGGCAGTAAATTAATATTATTCGGCCAGTAAAAACATAAATTTATGGAATGTACTCCCTCTGACCCGAAATAATGTGTGTCTTTCTAACTTTTAATTCCCATTTCGTGGGCGATTGATTTTTGCCGGAAGGAATGATACCACATAACTCACCCACCAGAACACTTTTTCACACCGTCCCCATTCCCCCGGAATTCCCTGTTTTGAAAAAAAAAATTAATGAAAAAATGAAAAAAATTGACAATTTGAATTAATTTTGCTCTTCTTCTGAAGCGAAGGCAAAAAAATTTAATGATACCGGGAACGAGAGAGTACATGACCATAAAAAAGAATCCCCCATGAGAAAATTTTTTGCAGTCGTCGCAACCCCCCAAAAAATTTGGGTGTCTCGACTACTAGCCAAGGGGGTAAATTTTTTAAACTCTATTAAAGGGCCACAAAAATTTTACCATGGGCGTTTTTGGGGTCGCTGATTTCAAATCTGCGATCGGTTTTCAAAAATTCAGGATGGCGGACTTTTGTTAAAAACCTTGAGTTTTTCCCACTAAAATTCGTGTTCGGGGAGATATCGGGGTCGCTAATTTCAAGCCTGGGGTCTGATGATCTAATCGTAAAATCACATTTTACTCATACTTTTAACAGAAAGGTTTTCCTGTCGAAACAAGAAATTTTGATCCTACATTACATTGTTTTCATGATAAATTTCGTGCAGGGCTAGCCAAAATTTTTTTAGAAGTTGATTTTTCTTTTAACTTTTCTACTGACCAAAATATTAATTTTAGGTAATATTTGGATTAAAGTACCTACCATTTAACTTTTTTACTGTTTAATTAATTTTTTTACCGACCATTTAATTTTTTTACTGACCAAGTTGTGACTGGCCACCAAAATACTGACCATTTATTTTTTCTACCGACCAATTAATTTAAATACTGGCCATTTAATTATAATACTGACCAAAAATCGTATTTAAATACTGACCAAATAATTTGTAGCGTTTATTTATCATCTGTTTTAAAGGACATGAAAGGAAAAAGATCCTTCATACAAACCCGATGTTTTTGCAGAATGAGGTATTATTATTATCGGTTTTAAAAAAAATAATATGAATGAAAAATCAAACGAAATTCGCATGTCATTCTATTAATCGTTGAAGCGAGAACAGAGTGCGACAGGTTTGATTGGATATCAGGTGTCTTGAACGGAAGACCGCGGTTGACGGGTAATTAACTCATTTGTGACGTTGAACCCATCCGACCAGAAGAATAAATAAAAAATAAATGTATATTTTTATGACGATTATTCGATCGAAAAAAAAAAAGTTTGTTTTTTTCCCTCCGATAAAGTGGTTCCTTCCTTTGCTTTTGATTTTATTTTAATATCCAGCATTTATTTACAAATTAAATTGTCATCCGAAATGTTTTTCTATTTAAGTCCCTGTGAAATCATGCCAGATTTTTTTATTTTTTTTATTTTTTTATTTTGATTTATAGTCAGTCGTTCAAGTTGGTAGATTTTTTTTTTCTCTCGGGTACAATGTACAATTTCCTAAAGGCATCAATCACCCCACAGACAGGTTTCAAAAGCAATCATTTATCGCTCCCTTTGTCATTTCAATTTTGTCACCTGATTCCCCATTTAGTGCAATAGAAATTTCTGTTTATGTCGGGTCCAGAGGTGAAAAAGGCAGAGAGAGAGAGAAAGAGAGAAAAAAAAATTATAACGTGAAAGAATCCGTATTTTTTTTCTATACGCATTGGAACTTAAAACTACGTAACTTTCGTGGCTACATGTGAGGTAAATCGGTGACTTACTCAGAAATTACAAAATTCTCTGCAGGTCGTAATTCACTTTTTTTTTTTTTTCCTTTTGGTACATTAGACTGATAGTTTTATTTTCTAGTTTAATATATTTGAAAGTTCAGCGAATAAGACGTTTTGCGTTATCTCTTTTTTTTTCTCCTGTTGGTCTTCTGTTTACTTTAGATAACAGCTTGATTAATGAGACATTTATTGGATACTTTTTAAATCACTTTAATTTATCGATTCTTGTTTTTTTTTTTTTTTTTTTTTTCGTTAACCGATTCGTTTTTTGAACTCGTTCATCACTGGAGTATCTCGTTACATTTGGACGATGGCCCCGCATTTTTTTTTTTTTTTTTTCCTTTTTGTTTACACTTCCTCAAACTTATTATTTGTTTATATGTTCTCAGAAAATTTTATGGGTTGTAATGTTACCGAAAAACAAGGAATGTTATTAGTTTTACATTATATTTCCTTGGGGGAAATAAACCGAACGTCTGTTCCTTTCGATCGTAATAATTTAATAAGTAAAGGTTTCGAATCGTTTCCGCTTTGTTTGATTTTCTTATCCATGCAAAATTTCCAGTTCGGGGACGTAAATTGAGGAATCCTCTCTATTTAATTTTCCCCGGATGGATGTCATGTTCCCGTAATCATTTTTATTCGATTCAATAAAGACGTCGGAGGAAATTCGAGACTCATCCTTAACAAAAAAAAAAAAAAAAAAAAAAAAAAAAGGGTTCTTTCGATCGATCGTGCCCAATTCCAAACGATTTAATACAATAATTAGTTGTTAGAAAGCTATTTATTCATCATGAGATTCACGTGAAATCTCGCCGGGCCGAGATCTTGGAGATATTTGTCACTAGAAGGCAATATTTTTCTTTTAACAAGCTGTAAAAGGTAACATCGAATTTTTTTTTCTGCCGACGTAACTGCGAATGGACTTGAAACAGTACATAACGATTCATAATAAGTCTTCATTCTTTTTTTTTTTTTTTTAGAGATATCGATCGATCGCAGCTAAAAAAACCATTTAAATCTTAATCAACGAATTCGATCACGAATTGCTAAACTTCACATCATTATTATTTTAAGACTTTTGGTTGGCTTCATTATTTTATGTAATGACATGTAAAGAGAAGACCGCTGCATCGACTTCTTCTTCCTTTACGCGGTGAAATGATCTTATACCCAGTATAGGGCTATGGCCCGTTCGTGAATTGCAGATACCGTAGATTTTTTTGATCTTAACCTCCTGTTACCAGATGGAAAGGATTCTAAAATATCATACTGGGATGTGGGGGCATATTCCTACATAGGACTATATTTTTGGGGTACTGTCCTATTATTGCTAAATTTAAACAATGAAACGATTTTAAAATTTTAAGGCATTTTTTTTGCTTGTTTTTGGTCAAAAAATTTGAATTTTGTGATAAAAATTTAATTTTTTTCCTGGCACGAAAAAAATTTAAAAGATTTGATAAAAAAAGGTCAAAAATTGAAAATAATTTGTTAAAATTTTAATTAAAGTCTTCAAAGTTAAAATTTTAATATTATAACATTGCTTAAATCATATTATTGGCTAAAGGAAAAAGAAAAATATTGAAAAATGCAGCGAACATTTTATTAAATTTTTCTAAGTTCTTGTTTTTGTTCATGTTGTCTAATTTTAATATTTAAAAAAAATATATATATATTTCAAAGAAAGTTTAATAAAATTTCAAGAAATTTTTAAGTCTTTATGCTTTAGCAACTTTAGATTTCTTGTTAAAGTAAAGTTTCTTGAAAATTTACAAGAAATTTTCTAAGTCCATGCTTTAGTTCATGTCGTCCAATTTTAAAATAAAATTTTAACTTTAAATTTCTTGTAAATTTTAACTTTAAATTTCTTGTATTTTAACTTTAAATATCTTGTAAATTTTAACTTTAAATTTCTTGCAAATTTTAACTTTAAATTTCTTGCAAATTTTAACTTTAAATTTCTTGCAAATTTTAACTTTAAATTTCTTGCAAATTTTAACTTTAAATTTCTTGCAAATTTTAACTTTAAATTTCTTGCAAATTTTAACTTTAAATTTCTTGCAAATTTTAACTTTAAATTTCTTGCAAATTTTAACTTTAGATTTCTTGCAAATTTTAACTTTAAATTTCTTGCAAATTTTAACTTTAAATTTCTTGCAAATTTTAACTTTAAATTTCTTGCAAATTTTAACTTTAAATTTTAACTTTAAATCTCTTGTAAATTTTTTAGAAAATTTCTTGTAAATTTAACTTTAAAAAATAGCGAAAAAAAAAAAATGTAAATAAAATTTACAAGAAATTTTCTAAGTCCTTGCTTTGGTTCATTTCGTCTAATTTTACTACTAAAAAAGCCAAAAGTGAAAAAAAAAAAAAAGTCAAAATTTTGACTTTTTTAAATAATATTTATATTATTTAAAATTTTTGAAGTTAAAATTTTAATATTATTTTAAATTAACTTAAAGTAATTAAATATTAATTTTTGGTGCGAACAGTGCGAACAGTGCGACACACGGACAGAACCCGGACAGACAGATTTCCCCAGGACTGAGCCCCAAGACGTAGTCTAACGTCAAAAAGAAGTTTTCTTTGACCGGTAGCACCAATCAATTGAAATTTTAGGGACGTTGGGGGGGGGGGGCAATTCGTAAGGGTGAATAAACTGTCCCAGAAACCTTGGGAAACCCTCCCAAGCTTTCTGAAGGGATATGTTCAGTCTATAATAATCTGTGTTTAGTTTACGGGAGACTAAAGGGGGGAGCTCAAGTGCTCCCCGACACCCTCCAAATTACACTGTTGGCTGTCATTTGACTTATAATAATGAAAATAATGTTTTGATTTAAACAATAAACTTTTATGTGTAAAGACTAATATTGAAATGTTAGTCTTTACCTACAGTTAAAATTAATTTAAACCCAATGTAATTATCTAATTCATTTTCACCCTTAATGGAAATGATGTGCGAATAAGGCAACTTCTATAGCATTTAGATGAGATAGCAACTTCGCAAATACAGTTTTACTCTATACGGTTAATTAGCAGAGGTGAATAATTCTGTTTACCGGGTAAACAATAAACAAATACAGGAAACGTGCAAAAAGGTGAATCCGAGCTTTTGTGTGGTTGCGACTTTTGCTTCAACGACACACGCACACATGAAAAAAAAAAAAAGATGAACCCCTTATTTTTTTGAAGGATAGATAGGAAGAAAATAGGACGATCCCATTTTACACAAAAATCTACTCTGCGATATTGATACTTACACATATATAAAAAACGCTTGGGAATATAAAAGCTTTCGCCCTAAAAAAAAAAAAAAAAAAAAAAAAAATCTATGCGGTTTCAACGCGGAGTTTTCGTTGTAAAAGCGTAACCAAATGCTGACAGTTCATTAATCCGTAGGAGAAAAAAAAAAGTCAAAAAATGATATCACTCCTGCTGCCTTCGGTGAGAATGCGGATTGTTATTTCCGGTCTCACACACAAGGAATTTTATAACGACGAAAAATCTAGGTCGGATATATACGAACAGATGGTTCTTATAGGTGACGACTTTTAACCTAATAACGATGTGAACCCCGCGTTAAAGTCTCTCAAGGGTCTTTTTCCTTTTCGACCATATGAGATTTTTCGAGTGATCGGGGAACCCTCACAAAAAAAAAAAAAAAAAAAAAAAAAAAAAAAAGAAGAAAACTAAATTACGACATTAAAAAAATTTGTGGATTGGAATCGAAAACCGGGAAAAGCCATGAAGATACCCTTGAAGAGGGAAACGAGTAAAAACCGAAATGACAGGTCCTTGGCAGCTGACGTTCCAAATATCATTGTGTTCCCGATGAAAACTAGTACATATATTGCAACTTTCTTGGATTCGGTTCAAAAATGTGCTTCAAATTTACGATTAAATATGAATTTAACGGCAAGGGCTCTCATCTCTTCGGAACAAGGTTACGGGAAAAAAAAGAGTGTGATAAATATTATATTGACTGCGTTTATTATCATCAAATGCAATTTTTAAATGTTAAGTGTCACCCACGCTGGATCTGATATTTTTTTTTAAATGACCTAAAAACTTGTTGCTTTCCGGAACTGGTTTATGGCATTCCCTTGATTAGATACTTGCTCCGTACTTTTTTTTTTTTTTTTTTTTTTTTTTTTTTTTTTTTTTTTTTTTTTTTTTTTTTTTTTTGGCAGAAGTAAAACCGGGATAAAGATACGAGGAGATGCGATTCCGATATACAGATTACCGTAGCATGCGAAAAGCCAATAAATGTTTTGGTGAAAATACTTCCATAATTCGGAATATGACAATTTGATCGATCTTTGCGGTTGACACTTGATTCTCTTTTCTCGACCCTAAAACTAAATAGCAACATGGCAGTGTGTATATTCGTGTCTGACCCGTGCTAATTCTCCAGTGAAAACAAGCCCTTTATATTCACCCTTTCCAGGAACTACCTCGTTCCTGGTCGTATTTACATTATTAACCGTGTCTAATGTTAATGGCAGGCTACGAGCACCTAGTATTTAGAGGAGAATCAACAACTTAAATCGTACGGATTCCCAATGGGAAGATCGTTACGCGTGAACATCTGAATATCCTTCTAGGAAACTCCAAAGCTGAAAATTAAGAAACCTGAGAAAATAGGATGGAGGGAATTATACGAGTAGGTACAGCTAACATAATTATGTGTTCAGTCTTAATTTGTTCGAATGTTGTAAGGTCGTGTTAAGCTTCCGATTGTGAAGGCTTCCTTAACGGAATATTCAACGTTTGATCTTTTCTTGGAAATCGAAAACGGTTTAAAGGAAACTGACAGGAGAAAGAGATTCCATACCAGTCATATCCGTTTCAAGTTTGTATAATACCGGGAGATAAGTAAACTGCTATGAAATATCTCCGTAATGCCCTTAGGGCATAATAGACAGGTTAATGCAGAGTTTCTGTAAGCTTCAATAATCTGTGATGGATTTGGCAGTCGCGTGAGACCTTCGGGAATGACCTTGAAGAGGAAAGTGAAATAAAAATGTACCGCGGATTAAAATTTATGATGAGAGGGAAGGAAGTTGCGGAATGCACCGAGGAATTTTTTTTTTTTTAATTTAAATTTAGACTTATAATATATACATATAACTTTTGTGCCTTTCTATCGAAGGTAAAGGGCATTAGCAAACACTTCAAAAATGCTGGAAAATTAGGGATGAAAATCTTGCATTATAAATTATGAGTAAGTTTGATTAACAATTTCCAAAATGATGAAAATTTTGAGGAAAAAATGGAAAACAATTTTTTCAGAAATTTTCAATTCTAGCGCTTTTAAAATCTATCGATAAAAATAAATAAGTAAATAAAGCTTTGGAGCGCCGTAAGGGCTGCGTTAGGCCCAGTAACTCAAATTTATATTACACAAAGTACTCAGTGGGTATACTGGTACGTCTGCTTGTCAGTTTCTGCTCGCGGCTTAAATTTAAAAAAAATCTGATGCAAACGACATCACCTTCTGTAAAAGATCCATTTCGCATTATTCCGTTTTTCGATTTTTACAATTTACACCCAGTTTCGCTTATCGCCTTAGCCCTGTAAAGTCAAAAAATTGTCTTATACCTAAAAATCCAGTTCTAATTCAAGTCAGAAAGACCGTATACAAATTAATCCCAACTCCGGAGAAATAAATTATAAAAGAAAACAAGCGACAAAGATCATCTACGACTTACGTTTAAAATATTCCAACAATGATGCTGTTGATATACGACTAGCATAATTTTGAACCATATATGCTAAACATGGGAAATAAATATATCTCAATTCATCTTTTTCTGAGATTTATTTATTTCTTTATACGACCTTTGAGAGCAAGAGTACCATGCCGAAATCAAGTTTTCGTCCAGAAGTTGATTAGTAGTCATGTATTTTTCTTTTTCTACCAGTTGCACTTTTCTTTTTCCCGTACATCTTCTTTTGGAACACCCTGATAACGGTAGTCCTTTAACAACTGCTCTTTAATTATTAAAAAAAAAAAAAAAAAAAAAGCAGATGCAGATTTTTTTTCCTGATAAACATTTTTTGCAACATTTTGTCGATATTAGGACAAGGATAGAAAAATTTACTGGAGCGCCACCGCCGAAAAAAAAATGTTAATAAATAATCCTGGTCAAGAATGATTTCTTTGTCCTTTAAAAAAAAGAGTGTTAAAGGATTCGGTAAACATGCATAAAAGGAGGCAGATGCTTGTTTTCTTTTAATGGGGGCCAACGAACTTAAGCAATAACTGTGAATATTTTAACATTTCTCATTAATAAAGTCTTAACTTTGTTCATTAAAAATGTTATATTATTAACAAATTTCGGGGTATTTATCATATTTTTAGCAACGAGTGGGGCGCTAATTGAATTCAAACAAGTCTCGCTCGTGACCTTATGCTTTAGTCATAATTTCGTCCCCTTACAAAAAAAGAAAGTATCATCGATGAAATTCGGAATCCGAACTGATTAATTCGATTAAATACTCGTCCGAGCGGTTGGGGTCGATTAATGGATTAATTAATCGCAGTCACGACCCCAACGTTTTCCCTTGCGGCAACGTCAAAACTTATTGATCGGAAAAGTGCTTTCTTCCGGTGATCTTGGATTTCCTGTAACGTTTTCGTGCATTCGATGGTTTTCTAGTTTGTTTATTTACAATATTCTTTATCAAAAAAATATAAACACGAGAGGATGTAATTTTTTTTTAATATTGTTATTTTTATTTTTTTCCTGCAAGATACTCTTTTAGATTTGAAGGGGAAAGAAAGGTACAGTACAATGCGAATTTGTGTATTTTAATGTTTTTCGCTGTAAGCACACTCGACATAATTTATTTTGACATTATAATTATACTGAAGCATTTATAAAATGATTAACACGCTGACTAGGTCATTCATTTCTGAAAAACAAATGGTTGGAGTATTCATCATAACTTGAACAAGATTATCTTACTCGAATTATAATTGCGATGAAGATGGTCAATTCAAGAAAACAATTACGTTTTGGTTCTCTTTGGGAAAAATTCTTTAGTGATTCAATTTTTTATGGGATGAATATTTCCAAGGAAGAAGTGTAAAAGGCGCACATGAGGATGCAGTACTTGAGGAAATCCAGGTGGCTATGGTTAAGTTTGAAGGAACTTTATTTACCAGACTCAGGTATAAGGGTTTCCCGAAATCGGCTGCCATTTTACCAGAATAGCAACCGACTGCCTCCTAGCGGATCTATTTCGCCGTGAAAATCCTCATTAAAGGCAGGAAAAAAATTTCAGTTGACAGACTAATAGGTTTATCTATTGCAAAATTTTTTTCCTTTTCGAATTTTGGAGGGTGCCCAAGAGGGTCAAAGTTGTGGAAAACTTCTTAAGGCATGAAAATTCGACTTTTAAATTTCCATTTTTTTGGGAGTGGGGGGGGGGGGGGGTGGGGTGTCAAGAGCCTTACATGTTCTCAGAAATTTGAATTTTATCTACGTACTGTACTATTTTTTTTTCTATATCCCTTGGATTCACCCTTTGGTCATTCCCTGTTTCCAGTGCTATGGCAATCATTGGCCAATTTAGGGTTTTATCAGGGTTTTCGTAACTCACTGGTTGGGTGATCTCTAATAACCTACATCGCAAGCCTAAATTTAAAAAAAAGAGGCAGCCTTATATTAACCCAATAGGACAATCTTTTAAAACATAAAAAAAAGTTTATTCAATCACTGTTCAGATCGTTTACAATTTATCACCACTTTATATTCAATCTAACACATAAAAATACCTACACTTATAGTTTTACGCAAAAAAAAAAAAAAAAAACTCAGATCATCTTACGAGTTAAAATCTTGGCAAATATCAGACTACCTGCCACAAGCCGTTAGCATAAACTCAAACGAAACGCGCATAAAAATGCAATCTTCCAATGCCCTTTGTGATTAATCTGGCAATCTCTTCGATAATCCAATACCGAATCGGCCATAAATTTTTTGATCATTGCTTTAACCTTTAGAGAAAGAAAAATAGGAAAGAGTTATCAGTGCATTACGACAATATTATAGAAACGTATAAAATATTAAAAATTGATATGACACGTGTAGAAAACAAGTTGTCTCGTGTAGGAGGCAACTATTACGAAAGTGGTTAATAAGTTGCTATTTTAAAACAAACTGAGAAGTTTTGAATCCAGTTGTACGTCATATTTAATGAAATAATGCGTTTAGCCTTGTATAAAAGATGCGAGCATATTCCGTAATTACGCTTTGTTTTAAAAAATTTTTATTAGGTACAGAGTGACCAGACCAGCAGCTCACTTATTTTTTTTACGTTCGAAAAAAAAAATGATTTGAAGCCCGGATATTAATTCCTGGATAATCTCTCGGATGATATTATTATAAAAACCGAATATAATGTCAAAAATTCCAAAAGAATCAACTCTGTGGAAAAATTAATAATCCAGTAAAAGTTTTCCGATGCTTTGCGTGCAAACAACATTATCGGCTTCGCTGACTGTGAGAAATCGTATCAGCAGTTTTTATCAAAAAAAAAAAAAAAAAAAAAAAAAAAAAAATGGGACCAATAAGGGTTGCCGTCGTTTTGGAATATTCATTTTTCCGGGTTTATTAAAAAAAAAAAAAAAACGAGGAAAGAGGAAAAAAAGGAAGAACACTTTTCGGAGTAAAAAACAATAAGATCGATTCGTAAAGAAGTCAGTCAAAGATAAAAAATCGTTTGTAGTCGACTTGATACAAAGAGGAATTGAGAAAAGGGATTAATTAGAGCTCGCACGAATTGCTTCATAAAAACCGTGTACAATGTTTCCTAACAATTTCAACAAAGAGTTCTTGTCTCTTTTTCATCAGCGTATTTAGGACTTATGGCTAACTCTTTTGTTCGCTATTATTTACTACAACCTGGAGCTTCAGCACAATTCGGATCATCAAATGCTTCATTAATTTTGAATCAAAAAAGAAAAAAAAAATTGAAGGAAGCGTTACACATTCAGATCTTAATGGGATTTGGAATACTCCGATAAATAAATAAATCAATGTGCATTGTTTTCCATCTTTGAGGAAATGACATCCTCAAAAATAAAAAAGGTGTCTTAAGCTAAAAAATAAGGAATGAATTCGTTTGTTAATGAGGATTTGCAGAGTAGTGTTAAGAAGTTACTAGCAGTTGAGCTTTTACTTTTTTCGGCATTACTCAGTTGATGCTCCAAAGGTAGCCCTTCCGGGCGGATTTATCTCCAGCCAGACACGGATGGGGCGCGGAGATACCGGGGAAATCCCGGTGAGTCTTCCGGGATGTGGCACCCTGGCGCCCTTAATTCTGATCAATCAGCTTGTTCAGCAGCTATATTTTTGAAAAATTTGGCGCTCTTTCAGTCAGTAGCTCGCGGCCTAAAAAATTCCCAGTCCGTGTCTACCTCCAGCCAATGTGGCAGCTTTCGAAAACTCAGACAACTAATAAATTAAGATCATGAGGATGTGGGTATATAGCAAAGATCTGCAAGGAGCACAAACCCTTCGGAACTAGACCCGTCGGGAGACCGAGGAAACGATGGGCAGAAGGTTGGTTTTCCTCCTTCAATGATTGATCGAGGCAGCAAAGGGCACAGGAATACTCCTAGTCCTACCAGAAGATGATATGGGTTTTAGATGATATGGATAGTCCAGTTTAGATGATATGGGTCGCTCGACTTGTTTTAATAAAATTTGGGTGGATTTTGACCATAGACCAAATGAACTGATACATGCCAAACTCTTCAGAGTTGAAAATCGAGCACTGAATTTTCAGATTTTATTATTCGTCGTGGGCTGTTCTTGCAATGAATCAGTCGCATTCATTCATAACTTGTATCGATAGAGATGGTGTCCTGCCACCTCTAACCCGGTCTTCTGCGGTCTGATCTAGGATTTTAAGGTGGGTAGCTTAAAAATAGGGGAAACATTGAAAGCTTTGGGATGTGGCGGCCCGTAGCCTAGTTCATAGCCCGCTCGACTCAATCATGAGATGCGACGTGTCGTGCTTCTATCCTAGTTCACAGCTAGGATTTTTTCTCAGGTCAAAAACTAGTGCGCTAGTTAGAAAATCAACGGTCACCACCCCTAGGAAGGCAATGGCAAACCACAAACCACCGAGCGGTAATTGCCTTGTAAATCTCTCAAAAATAGCCGTTCGGAACCGGCGTGAAACTGTAGGTCCCATATGCCTGTGAGCGCACGCACAGGTGTATGTGAGAGATCACCACGCTTGTAATCGAGTAAAGGACTAAGAAGAAGGGATGTGGTTGTACTGAAGGTTGTACTGAATACTGGACACTTTGTGTTTCATGAACCAGACGCACCAGCACAAACCAAGTACTGGACGATCTCAGTTGAAAGGAGGGGTCGTTCAATCGTTTAATCAACCCTACTTAATTTTCTTCGGTCATATCACTACGAGAGATGAGTCCAGTCGGGACTTGGAAAGAACAGGTGAAACGGGGCAATTCTTGAGTCATCACTACACGCTGTTTCAAGGTAATAGACTGAGGAGTAGGAGTTGCAACTCCGTCAAGAGTTCATTGCGTACGATTTCCTTGCTGTCGCCTATTGTGCTCGTCTTTACATCTGGAAATAATAATAAATAACATTGATAACCCTGCTTTTTTGCAATTAAGCTTAAGCAGGAGGTGTTACACCACACATTGCTACATTGACTTTATATACACACATATACAACACTTAGATTTTGTCAACTGATAAAATTTCGCTTGCTCAAGCACGTCAATGTCTAGCTTATGTGAAACTACCGTTATACCCGCATCGAAATTTACCCAGCGCCTGCATGCGAGTATACTAGTAAGTTCCAACTTACTCCGCTAGATAGAGCGAGGTTTCGATGGTCACACCAATCCGTGTTTTGCGTCGCGAACTCAGAAGCTTAACTTCGTTGTTCGCCACACGTTACGAGACCAGTCATGCCAAGTCGACCTCAATTACATCTGGAAATAGAAAGTTCTTCTTGAAGCTTAGCAGTCCTGCTAAGCTTTTCGCTTACGCCGATGATCAAACCAGAGATTTGCACTTTACAGAATATTTTGCAGTATCTACTCTACCATTGAAAGCCATATGCAGTTGGTCGATAGTGATGCAACAAGTTTAACACCCAGCGCAAGTAGCGGAACAAAAATTATTACCTTGTAAAAGTGTTAAAAGTACCCACGTATTTTATTCAAGCATCTAACAATTCAGCTCCTTATATGTAAGTAAGTGACTGACCCATTTGAGTATAGGGTCTGTATTACTAGTCAAAAAAATGTCGGGTCGGATTCATCGAAAAAGTCACGATCCTTTCTTATACATATAAATATCTGACCTAAAAAAATAAATAAATAATTTTGCAAAATTATATAGCTTTCCTTAAAATAAAGATATTTCTTTAAAAGCACAAATTTTTATTCCTTCCAACAGAAATCCATCTAACGAAAACGTGTTTTGTCACGCTAATATAATCACTCTTTACTTCCACTATTCATGCACAAGTAATTTTCATTCTCCGGCAATTTTCTGTTTTTTTTATTTTCATTTTTTTTTTTTTATTCTTCCTCTGCGCAATAAAAAATTTTGCAAAAACAAGTTTGATAACAGAAAAGGACAAGAATTTGAATCACAGTGAACCGAAGCATTGTCCATTTCATGCGTTATAATTTTCACAAAAACAATGAAACGCACTCAACCGATCCGATCCTCGCAAACAAACCAAGAAGAAGGAAAATGTGTATGAGGGGTGGGTTTTTTTTACGTGTTGAGGCATGTGTTAGCTAATATCAAAAACTTTCTCTCTCGGGCTCTCCGGCGAAAAGAAAAACATTCACGAAAATATTACGTAAAAACCAAACGTAAATATACAGAAAAAGTCAAATCGATTTTCGGCTCCAATAATCAACATGATTACTATCGATGTCTTTGTATAATGGGCAAACAATTTTTGTATATTTATCTTAATCGCACATAAACAAAACAAAAAAAGTATATTTTCGGTGATTCTTTTTTGTATATAAAGGTTAAGTATTAAAAATTCATATCACGTTGAGTGGCTGGAATGGGCCTATCTATATCACTCCCTTCTTTGAATGCATCGATGCACTTTGTTACGAACATGACCGTGACTTCTTCATGCATTCATTTCACATAGACAAACAGATATAACTCACGGCAGATAATGATCAACAACACTCAAACAGATATAAATAATATTGATATAATATGATAGTAGAATCGGGTGGATATGTACGGTATTTTTTTTTCTTTTTAAATAAGGAGACAATGAACTTGTAGAAAGGATTAGCATATGCAATATTCAGTTTGCTCCATTAGACTGCATGCATAAAAAAGTGGTGGAAAACGAGGTATTATAATAATAATCAACGCGTGCAAATAATGATACAAAACTGAAAGGTCTATTTTTCTTGGACGCAAACGTGAATTGGATATTTACTAGATTTTCTGCAAATGCAATAACTTTTTTTTTTTCACCTGAAGGTGGGGAAAATATTCTTAACAGGAGCACGATTTTTTAACGAGTTATGCCAAAGACGGAATTGAACTTTTTTTCAAAATGATTTTTTTTTTTAATTTATAGTCGTCTGAAAATTCGGTCTTTTTGAAGAGAAAAAAAAGAGTGAGTACCATTTTCTACTCCACGGGGACCGTCCTATCGCGATGTAAAAAGGGACTCTTAATAAAATTTGATGAAGTTGTGAAGTAATCTTTTCGACTCATCTAATTTTTTTTTTTTTTTTTAGCCACGAGTATCAATTTATGTGCACTACCCGAATCGTGGACTCTTTTTGTGTTTTGTAAGATTTTAAAATGGGATTTTTCTTGTAGAAAAGTCCGCCGTTTAAATGTTTTTTCGGTAATTGAATAATTTATATTTCAAACCCTTACAAAAGTGCAGCAGCAATTTTCGACTTGAAAATAGGAAATAGCTTTGAAAAAAAAAAAAAAAAGTTTCCAGCAAGCTAAAATTATTCAAAGGAGCCCGACCGGCCTAGCATCGCCATTAGGTCAATAAAAAGAGAAAAAAAAAGCGAACGACTTTAATAACCATAATATCACGTAAATATAAATGAGCAATTAAAATGTCATACGCAATGACGTGAAAATGAGAAGCATCAAACAAAATTTTTTTTAAGAGGTCAATTTGACAATTAAGAAAATAGGCAAATATTAATAACAAAAAAATGTTGTTTACCATTCCATAATTGAAGTTAATCTACACCGAGCAATTTTTTGACATTTTTTTTTTTCTCCAACCATGAATTGACGTAAATGAAAAATAATGTTTTACAATGAAATTTTTTAAAGGCGGATTCTGTGTAAAGAGCTTTTCTTGTCTACAAAGCGTCATGAACTTCAATTTACATGCATGAATTAATTAGAACACTGCCCTAATTTATTTTTTGAGGTTGGATAATTTTTTTTTTTTTCTTGGTCGTGTGAAGTTTTAAGGTGGGATAATATTTAGCACCTCTTTTGTTTTGTTTTTTTAATAGAAGGGGTAACATTCACGATTAACTGCTAAAAAAAATAAAAGAAGAAAACCCTCTTAGAAAGCCTAATACGGAATATTCGTGATGAAACAGCTTAAGAAGGAGATTTACCGAAAATGAATATTCAAAAGCATATTAAATCCAGGAAGAAAATAACTTAATTTTTTTTAAAGTGTAATAAAATATGGTGTTGAATCGAAACAAAACATTTTAATAAAATCATTTTTTTCACATCGTTTCAGATGGAGAGAAAAAAAAATTTAAATCGTTTCGTTTATGCAATAAAAAAGAACTAATAACATAAACATCTCCAAGTTAATTGTTATGTATTCCATATGTTAAAAAAAAAAAAAAAAAAAAAATTTAATAGACTGGGAAGGAAGATTTAGTTCAAATTTATTTCCTTACTTAATTTGAGGGAGAAGTATTAAAAAATGATTATCACTGACCGAAGAGGCCTGACATTGACATAGATGCTTTCCACCCGTCTAAGATCGATCGCCAAATCAAAAGTGTAGCCGACGTTTCCTTTGATTGTGACCTTAAAATGGAAAAGAAAGATTTTTATCAGGTTTAAAATGCGTAAAAAATGAGGTAAATTAATGTTAATGTTTTTATATGTATAAGATCGTTACTCTGATGTAAGCAATGTAAATAAATATACAGGGTGTGCGAAAAAATATGCTAAATTTTCCTTTAGAACGTCGTTCTGAGTCATTTTTTAAATTAAATTATGGTTAGAATCCCTGTCGCTATTCTAGGTGCTGAAAGATGCCTTGGAGGTATCTGCATACGTGTAGTTATTTCTTGAAGTCATTACAACTCAGGAAGAGGTAGCTCCGTGAGGTCCAAACTGTTAAAGTGTACTTGTTACTTGTTCTAAAAAGAACAGAACGTTTCGAACGTTTCGACTTTGTTTTGATATTGTTTTATTTTGTCTTCTGATTTTCACTCTCGTTTTGATTATAACATTTTTATATTCATTTTTTAAAAAGGATCTTTTTATTTAAGTATAAAAAATCTCAATAGGTTATGGAGCCCAGAATATAAATAATTGAATATTTTTACAATTTTAAAAGAACGGAAATATTTTTTACCGGATTTATTTTTTGGAATTTTTTGTCTGGAAAGTCGTACGTGAAACGGATCTATAATGGAAAAATTGAATGCCTTGAACGCGGTCGATAAGTTAAAAGGAGAAGAAAATTGGTCAACGTGGAAATTTGATGTTTCTCTTCTTATAACGCCGTTGAATAAAGGTACGAAGATTATAGATGGATCGTTAAAGGAACCTGGAGCTCTTGCAGCGGGTGCGTCGGCGGATGAAAAAAAGGAATATGACAAGAAGGTAAAAGAATATGAAGACGCTGATTCAATCGTGAAGCAAATAATTGGATGTACCGTCAAATCTGAGGTTAAGTGCCATTTGCTAACATGTAAGTCCGGAAAGGAGATGTGGGATAAGCTTGTGAGCATTTTTGAGCAGAAGAATGAAAGGCGATTAGATTCTTTATATTGTAAATTATTTAGTTATACGAAAGATTCACAGGATAATATCGCGAGTCATGTTTCGAAGCTTCAGAAAATCTGGATTGATTTAGAAGAGGAACTGAAAAACGATAATGTGAAACTTCCCGAGTCGATGCTTTTAAACAGGATTCTGAATACGTTGCCGTCGAACTATTTAGAGTTTAAAAACGCTTGGGAATCTACTGCGAAGGACGAAAGAACTGTGATTAAATTGACTGAAAGGTTACGAATGCATGAGCAAAGGCTGAAGGATGAGGGTAAGATTGCGAGTGAGGGTCTTGCTTTAGCCGTTTCGTATGGGTCGAAAGGTAAGCCGAAAGTAACTCCGAAAGGTCAAGGTCAGGGTCAAGTTCAGAAAAAAGGTCCTCGATGTTATGGCTGTAAAGAAATTGGTCATATTAGGAAAAATTGTCCGACTAAGCCGAAAGCTGATATGAAATCACCAGTGAACTTGATGGTGTTACCGGAAGATTCTGGAGCCGGAAATTGGATTGTGGATTCAGGTGCGTCTCATCATTTCGTTAAACGTTCTGATTATTTTGCAGAATATACTCCGTTTGTAGTCCCAAAGACTCATCGCTTAGGCGACGGAAGACCAATATATTCCTATGGTGAAGGAAAAATCAACGTTGAGTTGCTGGTTGATGGTGTATGGCGAGCAGGATGTTTCAACAATGTTCGATTTGCTCCTACAGTTGAATGTAATCTTTTTTCTACTGGTAGAGCATTGGACAATGGTCTGTTGGAATTTGCGGATAAGAAAAGATGCGAGTTCAGAATGACAACTGGGGAAGTTATAGCAGTTGGACTTCGTCAATCAAATGGGGCTTATGAATTGCAAGTACGCTTGTGCAAGCCTAGTATTTGTGCCGCTGTTACGAGTCATAAGAAAAGTGAACTTCAAGTTTGGCACGAAAGATTTGCGCATCAAAATAAACGTTATGTATGTGAATTTTTGAGGAGTCATGGAATCGAAGTAAAGATGGATGACAGTATATGTGAAGCCTGCATGTACGGAAAAATGCATAGACTTAAATTCGGAAAGAGGAAAGGCAGACCAACCAAACCGGGTGAGCTGATAAATGCGGATGTCTGTGGACCTATGCCGGAAAATTCTTTAGGAGGGAAACGGTATTTCGTAGTTTTTAAAGATGACTACACTAAATACAGATCTGTATATTTTCTAAAAGAAAAGTCAGAAGTTTCAGGAAAACTTAAAGTATTTTTAGCTGAGGTCAAGACTCAAGGACATGTGGTGAAAGAGCTTCTAACCGATGGAGGAGGTGAATTCGATAATGGCGAAGTTACGAAAATCGCAGAAGAAGCTGGATTGCGTCATAGGATGTCAATGCCGTATACGCCAGAACAAAACGGTGCTGCTGAACGGGAAAACCGGATTTTAGTTGAAGCTGCAAGGACTTATTTGCATTCTTGTTCTGATATTCCGGAAAAGTTATGGGCTGAAGCGATTAATACCGCAGCGTATGTAATCAACCGTACCGGTCCGACGTCAGTTCAAGGTAAATCTCCATACGAATTATGGTTTGACAAAAGTCCGAAAATTAATCATTTGAAGATTTTTGGAACCAAGTGCTTCGTTCACATACCTAAGCAGAAGAGAAAGAAGTTTCATAAGAAAGCCATGAAAGGATTTTTGGTAGGTTATTGTGGCGATCAAGACGGTTATAGAATTTATATTCCAGAAAAGAATGAAGTCGTCATCTCGAGGGATGTGAAGTTCGACAACGAAGTAGTACAAGAAAGTACTTGTGTCCCAGTAGTTAAAACTGATGAATCAAATCAATCAAAGCTGTCTGAAAGTGACATAGCCTTGGTACCTTTCTTCGAAGGATGTGAAAATCGCTCAGTACAGGATGTTCAGGATGTACAAGATGTACAGGATATGCCGGATGTACAGGATGATCTTCGTAGACAAGAAAGTGCGATTGATTTATCTTTCGATGATCAGTATTTAAGCAGTCAGGAATCCGAAGAAGCGGAAGAGTCTCAATATATGGCGGAAGAGACAGAAAACGCAGCAGTCGTTGACAACCTCAATCCAGAGCCAGGGGAGCCTTCTCACGACGTTGTCAATCGGACAGAGGAAACTTCACGTATAAATCTTAGAGATAGGAGTACTATTCAAAAACCTTGGAAATACGACGATTATGTTTTAATGGTAAATGAACAAGGATCTGAATCGGAACCGATGAATTTCAAGGAAGCCGTGTCTTCTGTTGACTCAGGAAAATGGAGGCAAGCTATGCAAGAGGAATTAGATTCGTTGAAGCACAATGACGTGTATGATTTAGTAAGTTTACCGAAAGGACGGAAGTTACTTAGAAATAAGTGGGTTTTTAAGGTGAAACGTCATCCTGATGGATCAATTGAACGATTTAAGGCGAGAATAGTTGTAAAGGGGTATCTTCAGGAAAAAGATATTGATTATTTTGAAACTTTTAGTCCTGTTGTTAGGTGGGATTCTGTTAGGGTCTTGTTAAGTTTAGCAGCCAATGAGAATCTAAAGTTAAAGAAATTTGATGTCAAAACAGCGTTCTTGTATGGAAGCTGGATGAAGACATTATATGAGACAACCCGTGGGGTTTAATGATGGGAGTAAAAGAGTTTGGAAATTAAAGCGTAGTCTTTATGGTTTAAAACAGGCCCCTAGGTGTTGGCATAAACGGTTTAAGGAATTTCTTTTGGAAATAGGCATGGAGCAAAGCAAGGAAGATCCGTGTATATTTTTTAAGAAAGATAGGTCCTTAATCTTAGCTTTTTGTTGATGATGGTTTAATGGCAGTAAGGAATAAAGCTATTTTGGATGAATTTCTTGCGAAACTCAGACATGAGTTTGAAGTTAAAGTAGGGGAAGCTGATACTTACTTAGGTTGGAAATTCATAGATCTGTAGATGGCTCCATTTTCGTCAATCAAAAGGCATATTGCGAGAAAGTGTTAAAACGATTTCGAATGGACTCTTCTAATCCTGTTTCTACTCCGTTCGAACAAACCGGACAAAAAGTAGGGGAAGTATTAGAAGAAAATGTACCATACAGAGAAGCAGTTGGATCGCTGTTATTTTTAGCAATGGTCACACGACCAGATATATCCTTCGTGACTGGATTCTTATCGCGATTTCTCAGCAAACCGCTTAAGGAACATTGGGCGCTTGTTAAAAGAGTGCTACAATACTTAAATGGAACAAGGGACTATGGTATATTGTACAAAAACAATTATAAGCAAGGATTGCTAGAATGCTACAGTGACTCAGATTTTGCGGGCGACAAACCCACAAGGAAATCAACGTCAGGAATTTTACTAATGTATGCTGGTGGACCAATAGTTTGGAGAAGTGTCAGACAGCAATGTGTAACGAAATCAACGATGGAAGCAGAATTCGTAGCAGCCTCAGATGCAACAACGGAAGTAATCTGGCTTACGAGACTCTACAAGGAGTTGACCGACGTTAAGTCAATACCTGTTCTGAAAATCGACAATCAGGACGCTATTGGGTTGATAAAGGATCCTACGCTAAATCAAAGGACAAAACACATTGATGTTCGTTATAAGTTTATCCAGTATTATTATGGAGAGAAGAAACTCGATGTTGAAAACGTTGGAACCAAAGATCAACTGGCGGACTTATTCACGAAACCATTACCGAGAGCTACATTTCAAGATTTATGCTCACGCATAGGATTGGGAAGAATGAAATCAAGAGAAAGAAAAAAAGAAAAGTAAAAGTAGTGTTAAAGTGTACTTGTTACTTGTTCTAAAAAGAACAGAACGTTTCGAACGTTTCGACTTTGTTTTGATATTGTTTTATTTTGTCTTCTGATTTTCACTCTCGTTTTGATTATAACATTTTTATATTCATTTTTTAAAAAGGATCTTTTTATTTAAGTATAAAAAATCTCAATACAAACTTTAGAGTGGTGAGCTGTGGTGAGAAGCAGTTCCAGCAGTTTGGAAGTTTAAGATGAAATTTAAGATAAAGTTTTAGTGAATACCGGAAGAAATGGTTTTTGTCAAATACTTCATTTACCGTTGCGCCCATTTTCCCGAATGCAAAATCCCGAATTTAATTTCCCGAATATAAATTTTCCCGAACTTTTTTTTTCCCGAATATACATTTTCCCGAATTTTTTTTTTTTTTTAAATGCAGATTTTCATGAACAATTAAAAAAAAATTATAAAAAACTTTAGGTATCTTTTACTTACCCTCGTATTTTTGATGCAAGTTTCAACTTGTTCCTAGTAAATCCGAACTTGCAAAAATTAATCAAAGACTGCAAGTTTATTTGACAAAATTATTTTCCGGCCTCACATAAATCTTAGGCAAGCTGAAACTCTAAAAATTACAGGATACACCAGTGCACCTTTAAATGCACTCACAGAGTAGCGCTTTACACCTTGTGACGACCACGGCGGCATCCATTTCGGTCTTGCTCGAAAAATTCAAAAATTAGCTTATCAAAAAAATCGATTTTCGCTAAATGCCAATAATGTGATGTAATAATGGCCATGTAATTATGATTGGCTGATTTTGAATATATTTTCGAACATGACCGAAACTGGTGTCGTGGATGTCCCTACTTGCGACTCTATATCTTTTGCTTCCGGTAATCAGTTGTCAAAGTCATAAAATGCAACACAAAATATCTAACCCCAGATGTTATGCTTTTGTATAAGGTAACATCAGCAGCACAAAACACATCATATTCCAAGTATGTTCAAGTAATATCTCAAATAAGAAACTTACACATCTGAACTATTTAGGTATTTTTTTTCTTCACCTGTTTCGATCTATTACTGTAAAACAGTTTCTGGCTTTATTGATCAGCGGGATTCGCTTTCGCTTTAATGTATCCCAATAAAGTAAACAAATTAATTTCGTTTTTTGGAATGGGGAAATATTGCCGAAAGAGATAAGCGATGGGTGCAAAATGTGTTTGGTTTCGGAAAAGGCTTTTTCCCTGCATGTTAACTTACAGCCCATGGCTCAGAGGCAATTAACCGCTTCGATTATCTTCCTATAAGATTTATATAGTAATTTTCATAAACCTTGAAAGTTATGCGAAATTAAAATAAATTTTATTAATCCATTGTTAAGTGGGTGATTTTAGAACATAACGACCGAAGCAGATTTTTTTTTCTTTTAAAACCGATGAAAATGCAATAACCGGATTTAAAATTTTCAAAGCAATTAAAAATTGACCTAAATGCGAAAAGAATCGCACTCGAAAAAACCATCTCTTTGTTTTCTTTTTTATATATCTCGACCTCATTCGAAATTACTTTTTTAAGATTAACAGTTAAGAACCGTTTTTTTTTTATTTTTATTTTGCGTCTGGCGTACCAAAGTTATATTCTTTTTTTTTTTTTTTTTTATACAATGAAATTGTCATATCTTAATTTAATTTGTTCTATTAGAATAAACATTATTTGGTTTATAAATGAGGTGTACATTCATTTAAATGGCAGTTTATGCGCGCGTGGGTGCTTTTTTTTTTAACTGTTTATTCCAGGGTTTGCAGGTTTACGTGTCCTTGAATTTTGAGTTTTATGTGAAGTGTTACAATAACAAGCGTCAGGATTTCTAGTTGATTTGCCCCAAGACGACATGTTTACAAATAAATTTGCCTGTTATGTAATAAGTCCAACTGATCGAGCTCCGAATGGAATGTCCATCACTTTATATTAGACAGGAAAATTCGAAAACTTTTACCTAAAGCAGCTGGCTTGTCTAAATCGGCCGATTAGTTTTAACGTTTCCGTGCGTTTGAACTGCTGGAAACAGGTTGAGTTTAAATAAGGCCAAAAGGCAGATTTTTCACAGGGATTCTCAGGTTTTAATATGCATTATGAATCTTGTTTTTCCCTGACGTTGAGGTTGAGAAATCAGCAAGTCATTTACAATTATTTTGGCACGAAATGCTAGAAGGAATCTTGGAGGAGTAATAAATCTCAAATCTCAAAAGAGCAGGGATTCATATATGTCCTCTTAGGGACATTTTTTAGCCTATTTTCTCTGGCCAAAGATCAAAAGTCGTGTTGACTGAACACTTAAATAATTTTTTTTTTATTATACACCTTTTTATGTTTGCCAAAAATAATAGACATATTTGAGTTTAACCTCATATCAGTCATTTATTTATCATGGAAGATACGAACCAAAGAGAGGCCTGACCTGCCCCCTTACAGGCTGCTATCACGTTATGTCACACGTCAAACGCATTCATACAGACCTTTCAATAACCCGTCAAACATTTCAAGAACAAATAACAATTAAAAACTAGGTTTATATTGGAACGTCATCAGTAATAAAAATACAATTTACTTTTCAAAACTTTTATACGGAATCGTTTTTTTCCATGATAAAACTAAAAAGAAGCTATTCGTTTTTTTTTTATCGCCTTAACCTTCTTTACAAGTAGCCTAAGAAATTAAAAGAACTAAAAATATTTTATTTCCCATTGTGCTGTCCAGATAATGCAATATAACTTTAAAAAACCTTTATATTGTTCTTATTCTTTTAACCTTTAAAAAAAGCAATATTAGGTATTTTTATTTCAAAAAAAAAAAAAGTGTTATATATCGCAAGTCAAAGGTATCGGAAAATTAAAATAAACAAACTGGCTAATAAATTTCGTAATTATTTTTTATTATCTTATCTTATCCTCTCCCACCTCCCCCCCTTTTTGCTTTAGTAAATTTTCGATGAAAGAGTACAGATCCAAATTGCTTTAATTTATCGTGCATGAAACGATTTACGTAAGGTAATAAACGCGATTAAAAAGAAGCCTCATTACTTAATGAACCGCAGGTCACACACTCCGTTCCATGTTTTTCTTTTTTCGATCGAAAAGCTTTTTCGAGGGCAAGTTTGAACCAATAATAATCGGTCGATTAAAATAAATCACGAAGGAACCGAGGACTGATTTTTCAATTTTAAAAAAATAAGTTTAAGCGGTAGGGGAAAAAAAACCGGTATTAATTTACCTGGGATTAAGACATTTTACGTCCCGGGTAATTAACAAGCGGTACGTGGTGGGTGGTTATAAATTGGAGGCTTAACGAGGAGCATTTTACATCAGATGAAAGAATAATCTTGCGTTACCGATCTAGATTGCTCTTTTGCGGTTATCCAGTTGAATAACAGAATGGAGTGCCACTGTGCGATCATGTGCAACGCCGATATTAATCCAGATCGATCTCTTGAACTTTATGACCTACTTGTGACATCAAGTCTACCGTAATTCGAGTCATCAACCTTTATGCCTCCTCCATGGTTCATCTTTTATTATTTACGACGTTTTCTTCCCTCATTCCCCCCCCCCCCCCAAAGTTCTCTTTCACCCACTTTCCTCCCGATCGACCCGATTAGTCGATGAGCACTCGATCTCTGCGTCGCCATTTTAACCTTTTACTTACTTGTTTATCGAAAGTGGCGACGTTTCCCCATTCAGAAGCGATTCGGCTAATTATTCAGCCTTCAAAACAAATATTTATGCTTTCAAAGCGCATAAACAGGAGCTCGCTTTTAACTGAAATAATTCGGGGTAGCTTAAAGGCCGTTTTCAGAATAAATTTCTTAAGTTTCGGATTCTTATCGAACCTTGCAGGCTTCGCTTATCGGAATCGGCCAGTTAAGAACTTGTGAGGTTCGATGATTATTAAATAGAGTGCCCATTGCGAGGAATGTATAATATTTTTGCTGTGCTCTTCCCCCCCCCCCCCCCTACCCCAATCGAATGTCTCCAAAAAAAATCAGAAATGCGTCCAAAACCTGGACTAGGTATCTCTACTCATCACTTTCCGTAAGCACATCGACAATAATGCTTTCGATCAAACTCTTCTTCCTTGTAAGTTATATAGTTCAGCAAGACATTGACTTTATTAAAATCGAATTTTGTCCCTGAAAAGGACATTATCAGGACATGTACTTATTGATAAAAATTTCAAAATCCTAAAGTTGATCTTTTTTCCAATTCTCTGAGCCTGCTTAAAAATCGTTTTTTAGGCGTACTTTCTGACTCTGAAGTCATTGGAAAGTAAGAGCCCGTTCACGGTAATACGACAAGGGTTGGTACGGTGTTGTGAGCGATCGCGGATTTTTATTTACCGATCGGTAGGGCCTATGGACCTATTAATTACCCCAAGTCCGTTTGCTCCCATCACCCTCCCCAATGGAGTTATGAAGGGGGGTAGTTTTGGGGACTTTTTTTCAACGAAAAATGGTCTTTTTGGTTTTTTTCGTCTCACACTCATTTTTCAACCGATTTGGATCGGTGAGGTCTTAAAATATTCAGAATAAAGTACTGAATCGAGTGTGACGCACATTTTTTGTCCTTGCCGCCATCTTGGAAAATGGCGGACAGAAACGTGTAAAAAACTACGGAATCTTCAACTGCCTCTACAACCCCTTCCCCACACGATATTTTGAATTTTTTTTTACTGAAAAAAATCCTTTTTTTATAAGCTTTCGATTGGTTATAGGCAGAATTTTGGGACGGATTTACTTTAGAGTCAAAATAATAGTTTTTAATCGTGCGACGCAAAATTTGGAATTCTTCATGGTTTTCTACTACTCCCTCTGTCCCAAAATACTTTGCAAGCTTTTGATTTTTGCCGGAACTGTTTGTACCACTTTAGCCACCCACCCAAGCACTATTTCACACCAACCCTCCATCCCCCCCAGGGGTCCCCCCCCTTTGGGAAATAAATTACCGAAAAAATGGAAAAAATTAAAAATTTCTTTTATTTTCGCCCCGTTTCAGAAACGAAAGCGAAAAATTTGAAAGTGGTCGGAAATGAGAGAGTACATTACCCTAAACAAGATTCGCCCATGAGAAAATTTTTTTCGTTTGTCGCAACCTTCCAAAAAAATTAAATATGTCGAGGGTCCGACCAAGGGGCGAATTTTTAAATCTCGATTAGATGGTCACGAAACGTTTGTTACGGGGGTTTTTTAGGTCGCTGATTTCGATTCTGAGGTCCGTTTTTAAAAATTCAAGATGGCGGATCCAATATGGCGGACCTTTTCTTTATAAATCGATTGTTTTTTACTAAAACACGTAATCGGGGGGTTATTGAGGCCGCTGATTTCAATTCTGAAATCGGTTTTTGAAAATTCAAGATGGCGGAACCAATATGGCCGACCTTTTTTCAAAAACTCGACTTTCTTTTACATAAGCACGTAATCGGGGGGTTATTGAGGACGCTGATTTTGATTTAGAAGTCGGTTTTTTAAAATTCAAGATGGCGAATCCAATATGGCTGACCTTTCTTCAAAAATTCGATTTTTTTCCCACATAAACACTTGTCCGGGGGGTTATTAAGGACGCTGATTCCGAATCTGAGGTTAGTTTTTACAATAGTTCAAGATGGAGGATCCAATATGGCGGACGATTCCAAAAAGAAATTTTTTTAATTCAGTCGAATTCATGATTGGGGGTTATCGGTGATCGTCTGCCATATTGCATCCGTCATCTTAAATTTTTAAAAACGAACCTTAGAATCGAAATCAGCGGCCTCAATAACCCCCCGATTACGTGTTTTAGTGAAAAACAATCGATTTATTAAGAAAAGGTCCGCCATATTGGATCTGCCATCTTGAATTTTTAAAAACGGACCTCAGAATCGAAATCAGCGACCTAAAAAACCCCCGTAACAAACGTTTCGCGACCATCTAATCGAGATTTAAAAATTCGCCCCCTTGGTCGGACCCTCGACATATTTAATTTTTTTGGAAGGTTGCGACAAACGAAAAAAATTTTCTCATGGGCGAATCTTGTTTAGGGTAATGTACTCTCTCATTTCCGACCACTTTCAAATTTTTCGCTTTCGTTTCTGAAACGGGGCGAAAATAAAAGAAATTTTTAATTTTTTCCATTTTTTCGGTAATTTATTTCCCAAAGGGGGGGGACCCCTGGGGGGGATGGAGGGTTGGTGTGAAATAGTGCTTGGGTGGGTGGCTAAAGTGGTACAAACAGTTCCGGCAAAAATCAAAAGCTTGCAAAGTATTTTGGGACAGAGGGAGTAGTAGAAAACCATGAAGAATTCCAAATTTTGCGTCGCACGATTAAAAACTATTATTTTGACTCTAAAGTAAATCCGTCCCAAAATTCTGCCTATAACCAATCGAAAGCTTATAAAAAAAGGATTTTTTTCAGTAAAAAAAAATTCAAAATATCGTGTGGGGAAGGGGTTGTAGAGGCAGTTGAAGATTCCGTAGTTTTTTACACGTTTCTGTCCGCCATTTTCCAAGATGGCGGCAAGGACAAAAAATGTGCGTCACACTCGATTCAGTACTTTATTCTGAATATTTTAAGACCTCACCGATCCAAATCGGTTGAAAAATGAGTGTGAGACGAAAAAAACCAAAAAGACCATTTTTCGTTGAAAAAAAGTCCCCAAAACTACCCCCCTTCATAACTCCATTGGGGAGGGTGATGGGAGCAAACGGACTTGGGGTAATTAATAGGTCCATAGGCCCTACCGATCGGTAAATAAAAATCCGCGATCGCTCACAACACCGTACCAACCCTTGTCGTATTACCGTGAACGGGCTCGTAATCAAATTGAAGTTTCTACCAGTAATTTTTTTGCAGTTCCAAATTTTTTCCGACGGTAAAAAAATTTTGGAAATTGATTCGAAACACAAAAGATCCTTGTTACAATAGTCCATATATCCTTGTTAATGAGTGTCCATACTAAAAAATGTCATTGAACATGACCTCTGAATCGAAATGGTGAGCAGTTGTCGCCATTTTTTGGCAATAAAACCCGATTTTGCCCCAAAAAACCAAATTTACACTTGTACTCCTAATCAGGGGTTGATCGGAAAAAATTGGGATGGTGAAATTCGTGTTCTACGTGTATTTTTGCATAAGTATAAGTGATACCAATAAAATGAAAAAATTTTCAGGGCTCCAAAATCGAGATTAAGCCGAATTTCAGCCTGAATAATCAGCTAATGACTTCACAGGTGTTAATCGGAAAAATTCGCGATAGTGAAATTCGTGTTCTACGACCCTAAAAAATAAGGAAACATTTTTTAAAAAATTTTTGCATGCCTTAATCGGGTAAACAAATCAAGATTAAAAGACCTTGATTGTCCAATTTTTAAGAAGCTAAAATGATCTTGGGGGGCCACTAAGCGGTTGAAAAGAAATTTGAAAAAAATTTTTTTAGTGGTTTTACGCCTGAAGGAAGCCGATTTTCAACATGCCCCCCAACATTTCCAATTTAAAAAAAAAATGAAACACCTTTAGTGTTAATACAGGCAAGTGAAAGAGCAAAGATCCAGAGCTCAGGTTTTGCACACAATATTTTAAATTTTTTTGGAGACTTTTGTGAAGAGCATGGACGCTTCTCCTATCACACTTTTCCTGGTAGTACCAACTTTGGTTGCCATAAAATTTGTTCGTTAGCTCTATTTTGGCGCTGCCCCTTTTGTCTTTGTTTTTTTCTTTCATCTGATATACTGTATAATTTTTTCATTGTTACATCTTACGTTTACATGTTGGGGTACTTGGTGTTCGTGTCTGCATATTTTTGAAATATACTGATTACTATTGACTATTAAATCATTTCAATCCACTATTGATTTTTTTATAGTCCGTATGGCTGTATAATTTTTACCGTCTTTCAATTCTCTTCGCCTCTGTAATCCTTATATCCTGGCTAAGCTATTGGTGGATAACTGTCCCATACCTTCGTCGTCTATGTTCATTCCGTTAAAATAACAGAAATGACGTTTTAATCCTAAACCTTGTCTATTGTCAACCGATTTTTCGATTACAATATACATGTTCGATTATAACATCTCGAATACTTCGCAGCTGCCGTCACTTTGACACCGCTATTTGGTATTATTACACGACCGGAATCATTTTCATTAAGGGGTAATTTACGTAACCGTTCTCTCCGTATGACTTTTTTTTTCCCTCCCTACTCTAGCATTACCTTGAAAAGCGTTCACTGAGTTATGAAATAACGGGGTAAAGGGGCATCATGTGATGGGGCCACCTAGAGCGGAACCGAAGAACGAAATCGTCATATCGGAAAGTTCCCATATAAAAAGGAAGCAAGGGAATATTATTTGATTTTTTATAAACACACACATCCGGTTCTTCATTCATCATATGAGAGATTTGAATGAATGCTTACAAAATCCACCCTTGTCTGCATTCATTGCAGTGGGGAAGGTCATGAATTAACGAATGCAATAAATTCCTAAAACAGGTTTTTAAATTTTTAAAACACAACTCTCGGATCATCTGGATCCTGACTCGAAACAAATTAAATTTTATTTATGGTTCCCTTTTTTATTTTTCGACATCCCTTAATGATGTTTAATTGAATTTTTTTTTACGTCTTGTCTTCAAGTGATTCCAAGAATTAATTTTTAAAAAATCAATTTATGAAAAAAGCTTTTTGTGCATTCGATCTAACCGAAGGTAATAGACATTACCCGTCGCATTCCTATGTAACCGACTTAGCATATCTTTAAGAGTATATCGACATCGAAAAGAAACGAGATTTCATATCACGACCCCATCACCCGGTCACGCTTCTTGTCACATGTGCGCCACAAATATGTTGACCATAACTCTTGAATTTCGGTAACTTTATCACGATATTATTTTTAAGAAAAAAAAAAAAAAAAAAATCCCCTCCACGTCTCACAAAAATGCCCGTTAGCATGAGTCAGACGAAGTCAATAAAACGAAAGGATATAAATAAGATGAGACTCGCGCATCGCAGACGGCGAAGCCATGAAAAGATAATAGGGAGTCGAGCCTGTCAACATTACATATACCTGCGTCTGAAGTTTTACGATTCCGGATGGAATACCTGATTAGCATAAGATGTCATGGTCCTTAAGTACATTCAAACTAATTAATTCAGATTTAAATAAGCAGATATAATAGTTGCGAAAACTCAAGGTCTTTTTTCGTATGCATTCGGTTGTTTACAGGATGAGGAATATCCCGATTTTTAAGGCAGATAGGCAGATCATTTCTAATCTTTATTTCTTTTGCGGTTAGTTTACATACGAACGATAATGTTTTAATCGATTCGGGTAAATTAATGTGTGTAGGTAAAATTAATCACGTTTACGTAGCGAGAAGAAAAGGCGATATGGACTATCTTCATGTTGTCAGTCATTAGAAAAATCGGAGCCTTTTGTAAAGCAAGTGATGAAGCAAGTTATGGTGTGTAACAGTCAACACGTGAAAGCTTTGAACTACAGTATTTTCCTCAAATTGAGATTGCCCGGATATATCTCCGTCAAGATATATCCGGCAGGTCCTGGAAGGACCGCTCTAGGTGGCCCCATCACATGATGCCCCTTTACCCCGTTATTTCACTTACCAACGAGTCCCAGACCTCAAGAAAGACCACGGATCAGGTGGGAAGATAACGTTGCGGCAGATGCGACAAGGTTGGGAGTGCCCGACTGGTGAGATGCCTGCCAGGAGAGGCCCGAATGGAAGAAGGGCCGAGGAAGAAGGGAAGAAGGGCAGCAATAGGGCTCCAGGTCCTGTTGGTGTATATGCGCCAGGTGTAGGTGTGTATGAAGTTGCCGCTCAAAATTATTCGGTGATTGTTCAGGCTTGATCTTCAGACCTCTCGCTTATTATGCGATTTATGCTACAATTTAAGCTAGAGGTGCCTTTTGCTGCTTCTACTGTTTGTAGATACAGCTACTGTAGCAACGGCAGCAATTGTACTGTTTTGCCACGGATTTTTGTGTGGGGCCGTTCAAGTATTACGTAAGGATCTTGGGATGGGGGGTCCCAAATATCCATCTTAGTCATTATAAACTAAGTGTGACGAAATGTCTTACGCCCGGGGGAGGGGGTCCAAAGCCACCAAAATCATGGGTACGCAATATTTGAATGGCCCCTAGGGGACGTTCAAGTATTATGTAAGTGTAATTTTTCATCTTTTTGACCCTCCCCCCTCCCCATACGTAAGAAGTGGTAAGATTTCCCCCCCCCCCCCCTTCTTTCAGAATTTTAAAATTTTGTTCTAAAGAATTTATTTTTATTGTAATTACTGTACTGTGGGTCAGTAAGGGGCCATTAAAATATTACGTCATCATTTTTTTTCGACATTTTTGACCTCCTCCCCCCCCCCCCCCCCCCCCCTTCGTCATAAAAAAATAGGCCTTTTTTGTGGACATTTAACATTGGCGTCATCATTTCAGACAACCCCCCCCCCTAAAATGATGACGTCATATTTGAATCGCCCCAATGCAACGAAATGTTTGTCAAAATAAATTTTTCCATCCTTTTTTACCAAATGTGAATTAAATTAAAAAATTTTTCTTTCGTTTTTCCGTGAGATGTTCTTTCAATGATAAATACAAATATAAATTTCTATGTAAGAAAAGTGGGTACCCCCCTCCCTCCCCGGTCCATGCTTACGTAATACTTGAGTGGCCCCCTAGGACTAACTCAATTATTTTAGGGCCAATTTTGATCATTTTATGCTAAAAAATCTAAACTTATATTTTCAAAGATGTATTTATTAGTGTTGTATAAAAATCAATTTTTTTTTTTGCACCTGAATCAGTCCGAACGTTGTGTGTACTTTCTGAATTTACATGCTCCCTCGAAAAATGTGTAAAGGGCCATGAGATATAATCCTTTTTTTTTTCTTAACATACAATCGACCAATTAAATTCCTGGAGGCTGAGCACCCTTAATTTTTTTTTTCTTAAACAGGTGAAACGTGAAATCACACACCTTATTCCTTTACCTAGACTAACATTACCATAATTAGTAGCCAATGAGTTCGGTCCAGAAGCTAATAATATTAAATTAATTACCGTTGAAGTTCAAATGGCAACCAAACAAATCGTTTAGCCTTTAAAAAAAAAAGAAAGAGAAAAGAAAAAAGAGAAAAAAAAAAAATCACATAACTCTTTTTAAACATATGATTAGTCCTATTAAGTAAAGGACAATGAGCAACATTATTCTTTCGCAAAAGTACTTTTTAAACATCATTACACATTATACAATGTTAACTGTTTTCATTAATTTTCGTTGACGATTGAATTATTTGAGTTTGTTAAAAACGTCAGTTAATGCGTTTTAAATTGAATATGCAAAATCCTTCTCGTGTTCTTATCTTTTCTTTTATGATAGAAACCAAAGAGCCCATTTACAACTTAAAAACGTTTTAATCGTGAATTTTAAATAAGTTTTTTTTTTTTTTTTTTTTTTTTTTTTTTTTTTTGTAATCTTTTACTATATAGAGACCATAGAGAGAGAGGATTAATGGCGAGTTGATAGAAGAGGGGCCGCTACTGTTGATAAATCATGGAAGAGGGTCAAAGAATTGCGTTGTTTGAAGTTTTTCAAATTTTTTCGCAAGATCTGATTTGATTATTACATACTCCCAAATTGGATTTAGGATGGAAAGATGGTCATTTTTCCGATTATTTTCGGTTGGAAAAGTAGGCGCAGTGCGTTGTCATTGGTGGTCGTCCACACTTGCAGCAACAGGGTTGGATGAACTTCATCTGAGAGCTTGCACACAGTTGCATGTACATGTGCAAGACGCATCCTTATGCTGTCATCATGTCTGTTCGCCAATGGTGATATCCTTGGAATATTCATTGGAAGTCCGTGAACGGACATGACAGCCCAAAGACGTCCAACTGAGAACACGCAGGAAGTCGTTTCCAACGTTTTGCCATCAGATCTGCTTTTTGGCTACGGTCAAAAAAATCCGTCCCTTGAATTTTTTTTTTTTTTTTCATTCCGGATATTATAATACCT
The DNA here is from genome assembly GCA_037577465.1 of Liposcelis bostrychophila. Classification (NCBI taxonomy): domain Eukaryota; kingdom Metazoa; phylum Arthropoda; class Insecta; order Psocodea; family Liposcelididae; genus Liposcelis; species Liposcelis bostrychophila. Next base: position 13,658,585 of record CM075212.1, read on the forward strand.
TCGACCCTAAATCATGGTCAACAACCGTAGAAAACGAAATTTCACAGGACCAACAAGGCATTAATCTTTTGAAAAAAAAAAAAAAAAAGTTACCAAAAATGGCCAAAAACGATTTTGCCGAATATTGCACGAAATCCACCATTTTCATTCCGCTTCACTGATGCGTTATCGTCACATCCGTGACAGGGCTACAAAAAACAAAATATTGTTGAAAAAACATGTTTTCCTTGAGCGGCTTCGTATGTTTCTCTTTTTCCTACCGTTTTTCATCCTCCTATTCATAATCGAAAAAGGTATAAACAACACGAAAATTTATATATGGGAGAGAGAGAAAAAAAAAAAAAAGAAAGAAACGGCGTCATGTCAGTAATCAAAATTAACAGTGGTTTTAATGCTCGTCATTTTATATTGTTAAAATGAACAAACATAAATAATGATAATAATTGTTATTAAATTGTAAAATAGAATTCTAAATACGAAAACGCTGATATAATTACGGGTCATTTCGAATTAATTACGTTAATGCCCTAATATTTATCTAACGCAGAAACGTTCTTAATTCAAAAATATCGAAATACATCAACAGGATATGAAAGGCAGTAAGCCTTCACTTTTTATTATGTTATCGAGGTAATGTCGAAACCGCTAACCGGGGGATTTATATGAATAATTATCCGACATGATTGATTTTTCCAATTAATTTTTTTCTGTAAATATCTATTTCAATCCTTTTTTTATTATTATTTATTTTTTGTTAACTAATAAAATCATGATTACTATTTTGAAAATTTCTGAGGTAACTTAAAATTATTTCGGAAGAAGAATTTCAAAGCCCGTAATTTTAAATCTATTTTAAAAATTACATAACAGTCCTTTTCAGGTTTGAAACAATGAGATTAATCTCCCACATGGATCAAAAGAGACTGGCTGTTTTTTTTTTTTTTTTTTTTTTTTTTTTAACATTCCTTTTCTTTTAATTAATAACAATAATAATTAATAACGAACAAATACGCAAGATTTGACTTGCAACAATAAGTCAGATTATTAAATAGCAGCTTATTATCAATAATAACAATGATTGCCATTTTTTTAAAGACACGCCTCATATTATACTACCAATCAAAAAATTTAATTAAATATCAATTGAAAATAATATGCAATAATTAAGAATGAAAAGCGTTATATGTTCTACGAGAGAAGTATCAGGTTACCAGTTTTTTTTTTTTTTTTCAAGCTGACCACTGTTTTCTACCTGGGCGGAATCATCTTCTGCTATTACACGTTTTAATGATACGAAAAAAAAAAAAAATTAAAAAACTGACGGTACCTGTTTGCTTGTCTGTTAAATTGGTATGAATAGTTTTTGCGTTATGAAATTTGACCAAATGTATAAATTAGTTTTCATGTTTTCTGATGTCTAAATTAAATTGCGGGTGTAACTAATTTTTGAATAATTAATTAGAAAAAAAAGTTTTTTTTTTTTTTTTTAATAGGAAGACGCAATTATTTACGGAGCAGATAAAATAAACGCGGAGAATACTTGAAACCTTTATAAAGTGTTTAAAAACTGGATTTTGGAATTAGCTCAGATCCGTGGAAAAGCTACAGAAAGTTTAATGAAAACCGAGGTAGTAACATGCTAATGGCAAGAGAATCTTTGAATTTCGTTACATTAAAAAAATTAAGTCGTGAAAATGGAAAAATAGCTCGTGTATCAAAAGGGAAAATTGGAGTGGTTATAGCGTCAGAACTTTTTGCAACGAAACAGGGAAGAAGGACCGTAAAAGCACTAATAAAGAACATATTCCAAAAGTTTCATTTCGATCATATAATTGTTTATTAAGTTATTTGAAAAGTCCCCAAAATTGTACTTGTTTAGTGACTTTTTCCAATTTAGAAACGAAAGGTTCTATCAACTCCATAAGCTAAGTTAAAGACGATAGAAATTTTTGTTTCTGAATTGAAAAAGTCACTAAATCTTAATTTTTCAAATATCATATATTTTTTCGCAAATTATACGGGAGCATTCCTGGGAATGTCTAGAATAATTTTTAAGCAACCCTGGAGTCTTTTAATATATTTTGGCCCAATTTCGGGCATTTTATAATGAAAAATGACGTTAGAACCTTTTGTTTTCAAATCGACTTGAAGAATTTGACAGTTAAAACCTTTTAATTTTTCAAAAAAAAAAAAAAAAAAAAAAAAAAAACAGAGGGTGCAAATAAATTTACTATGGAATGTTGGAACAACATGTTGTATCAACTTGTTGGACCAACATTCCGCACTAATTTCGGCGTAGGGGTGCAAATTCAGTATGGAAAGTTGGACAAACATGTTGTACCAACTTGTTGGACCAGCCTGTTGTACCAACATGTTTGACAAAGGAACGAATTAACTATTGCAGAATTTACTTCTACGCCAAAATTAGTGTGGAAAGTTGGTCCAACAAGTTGGTACAACATTTTCGTCCAACTTGTTGTGCCAACATGTTGGTGCAACATCCCATAGTGAATTTGCACCCTAACCGTTCGTTTGCCAAACAAGTTGGACAAACATGTTGTACCAACTTGTTGTACCAACATGTGGTCTAACATTCCATAGTGAATTTGCACCTTAACTTCTACAGTAGTCGATTCGTTCGTTTGTCGAACATGTTGGTACAACCAGTTGGTACAACATGTTTGTTCTACATGTTGGTCCAACATTCCATAGTGAATTTGCACCCAGAAAGAATAAGAATTTTAGACTTTTTAGTTTAGGGGTCAAAGGTACTCATGAAGTAGAAATTATTTTCATAAAAAAGTGAATTTCGTTCGGGGGTCGATTTAGAACCTTTTGTTTCTAAGGTTGCTTCCGATGCCGCTATAACTTGAAAGCTTTTCGAGTCGACTTTATAAAAATACCTATATCTGCGCCAAAGATGAATAAGGCATTTCAAAAAGACCCCAAATAATGACGTGCAATTTATCTAAACTTCGAAAACAAATGCTAAGTTGATGTGTATGCACAGAAATAAAAATCTAAGATCCATCACTATATTTAGCATAATAGCGTAGATGACATCTTCTCACTTTGCTCCCCCTCCCTTCCCCCTCTCTCCTCCCTCCCCCACGGAGATCTATTTTTCAATGAAACCACTTTTTATTCATAATAACGCCAATACAATGAAAATGATTTAAAGAATTATTTAATGGTTTTCGTGCTGTATTTAAAAGAGCCTGTTGACCTTCGTTTTTCCAACAATTCTCAATTGGTAATTTATAGTACCTGCGCCTGATTTGACAAAGTCAAGTACACCCTGCTTCACGATATAATCGGGTTCGGTAAATAACTGAGTGACCCGGGGGACACTGCCGGACTCTTCAATGGGGTGTGGGTGTCTTAAAAAAAAAAGAAAAACGTGATCAGTTGAAAAATTCTCATCGTTCTCCATTATCGATTTTTATCTCTTCGGTCCTAGGGTCATTTTTTTTTTTTTTTTTTTTTTTTTTTTGGAGTCTCCTCTCCCCGCGCCATTAAAAATTATATGTATATATAGGCTGATTACAAAACGTTACGTAAAAAAAGCAAGCTCATTTAGATTTTTGATTTCATGGTCGAATGTTACTAATCAGTTTTCGACAAGTGTAATAAATCTAAAAGTGTCAGGAAGGGGAATAAAAATAATAATAATAATAATGATGATAACAATAATATCTGCTATTTTTTTTTTTTTATTATCGTCATTGTTGTGCTTCTTACTTTTGTTTATTTTGTGAACTTTTGACTTTTAATATACTAAACTCATCGGTTACGTTCAAAGACATTTCTAATTCAAAAAAAAAAAATAAGAGAAAAAAAATCATGACCTTTGACCTTGATCAAATAAGATAGATTTAGGGAAAAAAATAAGGGACTGCATCGTGGTTAAATCCAATCTGCGTAACGAAAACCGCATAAACAAATCGATTTTACAAATCGGCAAGGGAATTATGTTGTTTAGCTAACGAATCGACATAATACGACATTAAAAAGAAAAAAAAAATTTTTTTGATTGGATAAATTGATTATTGATCGGTGGATTATTTGACTTTTTTTTTTTCAAAATGAATATTATTTGGATTTATAAGTAAACGTGCCGGTACGTTTGATTTTCTTTTTTTCGTATTTTTTTAAAAATGGAATATTTTGAATATGAATAGGAAACTTTTTTTCGCCCGACAAAACAGACTTTCATATTAGAATGATTTAAGGCTGAATAAAATCGTACAGATTTTTTTTTCTTTTTAGAAAATATGCTGTGGAGTCGGTTAAGCTTTCTACATTACATTTCCGTTAAAAACATTTCATGTTTTCTTCTTTGATGGAGGTTGAAAGCCGCTTTTAAACATCGACCGTCTCATGTGACAGTGATTTAGGACATTAGAGTGCTTGTGTGTGGCGTACATTTTTTTTTCTAAATAATTTAGAATGTTTTCAGTTACTTTTACAGTAGCTCTCGTTTTTCGAGCAGGTATTTCTTGTTAAATGGCAGGAACTTTCGAGCGCAGCAGCAGGATGAAATCGAATTTTTTCAAAATCAGTGCAAAAAAAAAAAAAAAAAAAAAAAAAAAAAAAAAAAATTAAAATTTTATTAATTTATTTTTTGATTCAGCAATAAAAAGCTTTGCTGACTGGGGTTCTTGTAAGTAATTACCCGCTTTCCGCCTTAGAAATCGTATTATTATTTTTGGATGATTATGATTATGCTGCTGATGGCATAATTTGAAAACGAGTCGTAGGAAGATTAAGGGGGTTAGAGTGTGTGGTGCCTAGGTAGGAAACACCCTAGAGTGTATGGTGGCTAGGTCGAAGCACTCTAGAGTGTGTGGTGCCTAGGTAGGAAGCACTCTAGAGTGTGTGTTGCCTAGGTAGTAAGCACTCTAGAGTGTGTAGTGCCTAGGTAGGAATGACTCTAGGGACTAATTTCAAAAATAAAGAGGTTCGAGATATTTAAAAAAAATAATGTTGAACTCTGTTACATACGGGGAATTTGAAAGGTTCTCTGAATTTTGTATTACGTAAAAACCTGTGGTGATATACGCTCTTCAATTCCATATCAGCTTATATTTTTTTTTTTTTTTTTTTTAAATCAGCATTTTAACACTTCACGGAAATTGGACAACCTGTCATTCGTATAGCAGATTTCATACGATAAAATCGTCATGAGCGATTTTTGTGGTTTTTCACCCTCAAAGAATGGCACGCACCGATTTTCATCGCCCGTTTCCTAATTAACAAACGCGGTTTAATTTTCTGAGAAATGCTAGAGGGAAGAGTTTGATGCTGTGGGATAGGCGCACCATCTACGTTCTCCTAAACGATTTTTAATTTTTTTGGAATCAAATCTAAAAAATAATTTAGTGTAAAAATAAGACAATCGTTTTGAAAATTTGACTTACTGAGGTGTCTACTTTCAAAACCTTGATTGGATGGATTTTAGCGGATGCTGGGGCATCCGAAATAGATATACCAAGGCATATTTTATTTAGCCCCTTCTCTCCAATGATTACTTTGGGTCTGTAGCCAGAACAAAGGAGTACCCCCCCCCCCCATTCCCTCGTTTTTTCGGGGTGGGGATTAAGTAGGCCCAGGTTTGGCTCAAATTGACCACATGGAGGATAGGAAATATTACATGCATCCGAATTTTTTCAGAGGAAAGGGGGTGAGGTGAGAATCAGCCAGGAGCGTTATGGGCATTGTCCCCCCCCCCCCCCCCTTTGGCTACGGGCCCGGGCTACACTCACAGCACCCTTAGAGAGGCTTCAACGGCTGAATCGGCAAAAAAGTAACACAAACGATATAAATCTGAATGATTGTGATAATTTAAGACCGGTGCCTTGGCTTTCATTTTAGAAGTTACCTGAAGACTTTATTTTTGATGGACAGCAATTTTTTGGGGAAAAAAAGCTCATTCAAAAATATTAGTGTTTCGAAATTTTTTTGAAAATCATGTCTGGCAATCTGGCAATTAAGGGAAATAACAGGCATCGAACTAGTCCCTTTGCTCCTCCAAAAGTCACTTTTTTTGATAAATTGGTGGATTTTTAATTTTTTTAAATTTAAAACTTAATTTTTTCTTAATTTTTAAAATTCTTTAATTTTTTTTTTTTTTTTTTTTTTTTTTGTTAGGCGTCACCCATATGGGCTTAATACTTTATCAAACGATTTAGTCAATTATGTTAACCTTTTTTCTGTTGCTTCTTTAAAAATAATTTTATGTAAAGTTGTGAAACTTTTGATCTCAAATGTAGAATGATTAATAATTAATAATTAATTATTTATTTAATAATAAAATTTTTGACTTCATATAAAAAAATATGATGTAAAGTCTTATTATTAATTAAATTACAAATGAAATGATTAAAAATGATAACGACTGTAATCATTAACGTCTAATACGTTAAAGAAATTTTGGACATACATAGGCCTATTTCAAGTCACTAAATTCCTTATATGAGGTCACTAAAAGTCATTATTTTAGCTATTTTTGGTCCCTAAAGTCACTAATTTTGATGGGCTAAATGAGATGGATGCCTGAATTAACTACGTCAGTAAATTTTTTTCATTTCGACTGTTTGCTGAAATAATTTTTTATAATTCATGAACCAGGATGCATTAAGCCCATTTTTTTCTCTTATACTACATAAAATTTTTTCAAAAACCTTGTTTCTTAGGTTTTTTTTTTTTCAGAACCTACGCCTGATTCCTAGTACTGCGTTACCTCAAAACTGTGTCCTTCACCGTCTAAATATAGCATTATATCAGCTCCACAAAGCAAACTTTGCTATTGATCGTACACAAAGAAGTGTCCACTGTAAAAGATTGAAAAGGAGACATCATCGATTCATGATCCCTCGATAAGCTTGTTTTTGCACGAAAACTAAATAAAAACCATCCTATAAATAAAAATGTAAAGAGGTCCGTGTTTATACGTAAAGGAAAAGATGAAAAGACGGTTTTTACGTTAGTAAAAAAAAAAAAAAGCCATAACTTAGATGAAGGAGGAGTAGTAAACCAAAAAAAAAAAAAAAAAAAAAAAAGAAGAAGAAGAAGGGATCTCAGGGAAAAGAAATGATTCTCGGCAGTAGTTTTAGCAAGGACGTGAAAAGTGATAAAAATTCGTCGGAAAATATATAATAGGGTTCACGGGGTCATATAGCGTTCAGTATATCGTTCTCCTTCCTTAAAAGATAAAACCCTAAGGTGAATCTTTTATTTAGAAAAGTAAACACGGCTAAAGGATTTCATCTTAGGAAAAACACCTCAATGTACGAAATATGGTTGAAGTTACTTAGTTTGAATGGTGTAGCATATGGTGTCAAATAGTCAGGACCGCACTTAGCTCCTTAATTAATAACTTTGGATACGACTCAGCGTCGGTTTAAGGAATTTTTTTTAAAAAAATTATTCGAATTCTGTGTTCTTCACATGGTTTTTTTATAGAAGGCCGATGCCAAAAAAGATGTGCTGATCACGTAAAGTACATTTAGCTAATGGTGACCTTTATTAACCCTGAAAAGAGTGCTCATCACAAATGGGTTGAGATGCCACTCCCTAACAGACAAAACACCACCCCTTAGCTCTGTTGAAGAATACCGTCCGTTTTTCTGATCGATCGATTTGCAGTCATTTAAGAAAGCTTTTTTTATAAAAAAATCATGTAAAACATTCAATTTATCTTAAAAGCTTGACTACGTTCCTGACTTCAGCATAGAAGTCGACCTCACTAACCCTAAGAGAGAATCCAGCAATTCGACACTGTGAAGCTCAATAGCTCCTATCGCCGCAGTCTAACTTAACAACGGGAAGCCATCCCTTAGGCATGACGAAAGACTCTCTTCTTTCGTTTATTTTTTAAGTAATAAAAAATGATTTACTTTTTTAACATTCGTTGTGCTCGCAAATTTTCCAATTAGGTTTTTTGGATTCATTACTTTTTACTAGTTTAGTTCTGTATGGATCTTAAATTAATTTTTTATGTACTATATATATCTTCTTTTTTTTCGACTCAGACGTTAAAAAAATGTCATTTTTTTTAAAAATATTTACTTCGCAATTTTTAGCGGCTTTGTTTTTAAACACCAAAACCGCTCGTTCTTTGCCGTGTTATAATTGAGGTCTTCGGAAGTCCAAAAGGGACAAAATAACGGACAAAACAGGAATCATGAATGTATTTGTAGAAATTATTCCTCACCCAATTTACCTGATTGGAGAGCCTCAGTGAAATTTTCTCTTGCACAGTATTTTATTTTACCTAATAAAGATGCATTTAGAATTTTATATAAACTCAATTTTAATTTAAGTTTTATTTTTTTTATATTTTAGATGCGCAAATCTGTAGCCGTAGGTCGGGAAGTAGAACGAAGATGGAGGGGAACTGGCAGCTTCAGGAAGAACAACAACGTTTTCATAGACACAATTTGATTGAAGGTACCTGACTGGAGGGTCGCGATACAAAATGTCTGATCGTCATGGATGCAACTGGCACTCGGAATTTAGGGCTTTCAGCCCCTCCAATCTGCATGATTGTACACAAGTAAGTGAGAAAATTTAAGTCTTGTCAATTCTGCCATTTTTTGGAAATTTTGGTATTTTTTTAGTTTAATTTTGACTGAAATTGTTCGGGTAATTCACACATAAAAAATAAGGGAGTCGAAGGAGATTTATTTCAAAGTTACAGGATGTTAGGACTTCCACGAATGATTGGAACTTAAGTAAAAAAGGGGACCAAGCGTCAAACCCCGAACCCGGACTAAGTTTGTCCATTTGGAATCTCCCTTTCAATTTCCAGAAATTTCCCTGGCAAATGATGGACATCTCTAAGGGGTTGTTGCTTCATTGAACCATTTCCCATTTAGCTAAATCGAAAAAGCATTTCCACGACACAAAAACAAAGGATTAACTATTTTTCCAAGCTTGCCTAGTTGAGCCGTATAAATTATCTCTGGGACGTAGGAAGCTGGGGCGGGTTATTCAATTAAGGATAAAATTTGTCCTCCCAATGTCTACCGTAATCGATTTTCATTATTTACAGACGATCACAGTAAACAGATGTCTCCCCTTTTCGGGTTCCTTTTCCTTTTTTTTTTTTTTTTTTTTTTTTTTTGAAGCTGCTTGAAAAAAAATCTTATTTTTTTCCCCGGGTTCATTTTTTTTGAGCAGATGCAAACAAGTAGCTAAACATAGAGCAAAATTTTTTTAACATCTCGATTATAGCGCACCGTCGTAAAAAGAAAAAAAAAGGATTTTAAAAATTAATTACACAACACGAAACAAGCTTTTTTTTTTATTCTTATAGCGGCCATATAAAATATCACCGGGACGTTTCAACCGGGCGAATGTTAAAAGTGCATTAATGAAATTTATGTCAAGAAAGTCGAAGATTATCTTTTTTTTCTCCCTCATCTTCCCTTTAGTAGTTTTTTTTTTTCTAGGCCTTGTGTGTAGTAGTCTTTTTTATTTTCCAATCACTTATACCTACAAAGTTTAGTTTTATGCTCGTCTTATATTGCTTTTTTATTGCAGTTATTTTCATCTCTTTTATATTTATTTAAAACTGTTTTTTTTTCTCCGTTGTCAATAGAAACAAAAAACAAAATTTAGGCAATCTTTTTTTTATCGAAATAAAAAAAAATAATTATTATTTTTAAAACGAAGAGGCGTTTTTTCGGCAATAGATACTGGCTTCGGTTTTTTGATTCGGTTATGCATTTATTGGCTGGAGGGCATTTATGAATTTCGGACTATTCGAAAAAGAAAAAAAAAATTAGTAGAAGACCTTGAATAATTTTAAGTTTATATTAAACGAAGGTTTAAATTTGGTTCAAGGAAAAGCTCCGGTTCGCAAGGTCGGAGAACGGATAGACCAAAAATGAATTTTTGGAAAAAAAATTGTATAGCCAATACAAAAACATCACTCATATGTTTCCTTTTACTTTTTTTTTTTGCTAAGTTATTTTTAGCAAAAAAAGAAAAAAAAACTGGGTGAATTTTTATTTTGTCTAGGAAATCATTGGTTTTTTTTTTTTTTTTTTTTTTTTGGTTAACGTCTTAAATTCCTGAAACTAGTGAAAAACATAACAGCTGGCCTATTTCGAACTAATTTTTTAAATGTAGTGATAATATATGGACATTAAGATTTTATCTTAATTCCTATGACTTCATTAGTTTTATGAAATTTTAAAAATTAAGTTAATTACACAATTATAAAAGGGAGTTGTTATTATTTTAAGTGAAATTTCCATTTTATTATTGTAGGCTTATAAAATTCGTTACGTGAAAAATTAAAATATGCTTTTTAAAAGGTGCCAAACCTGGAAACTTATGGTTTGTTTGTTTGGTTGGTTGTGTGTATGTCTTATATACGCTTAAAACTTCTAAAGCCCTCTGCCTTTCCGTATGGTCGTTTTGATTTTTTTTTTTTTTTTTTTTTTTTTGATGAAGTACTTTTTAAACTGTCTATAGGTAGACTTTTGGCGTATATTTTTGTGCGGGTATCAGACTTCTTATGGAAAAACCTTTTACTTAAGTATTCAAAGCAGCTTTTGCAGCTTCAAATTTTTTTTTCCTTCGCCTGTTGCTGATTAAACTTCCTATTAGGTTATGCATCTCATGCAAAAATCTGTTAGAGTTCCTTTGAGTAATTTTCAAACTCCTTGAGTGTTTTAAATATTTTCCTATCTTTACTTTATATTTTTACTATTTTTACTTTTTTTAGCAATGCACTCAGAAGGTCTTAATAAAATTTTATTATGAAAGCAAGAATTCTCGGTTCGGAACTTCTCGGAACTCGAGCTTTATTTCCCGAAAATGTTTGGTCGAGAATTCCTTTTCTCTTTTTAGCGGATTTTCTTGACAATGCTCCGGATTCTCGAGCAATTTTCCCCCCATTTTTCCCGAATCAAGACTAACAGGTTCTACATCGGGATTCCCGAATCCCCGAAACTTGAAATTTCCGAAAAATTTAAACTTTAGTTCTAAAAAATGGACCTTGATACTGGAAAGATTTTCAGTATAACTGAATGCGTATATAAATAATTACGTAAAGGCTCTTCATAATTTATGTTGCTTTAGTAAAACGCCAGAAAAAACCGAACCGCTTTTTTTTTCCTTTTTCAAAATTTCAATCTTTTTAATACCAAGCATCTGCCCCTGAAGCCATATATTCCATCATGGTCGATTTCATCACAGATTGATGGGAACAAAAGCAATAATCGGCAGGGTTGACAATAAACCCGAAGTCAAAAAAAGCGCTAATTAAATTATTTAATATCCTTTCCAGAAGACACATTTTCTGTTATCGCTCAAAAATATCGATCAGCTGTTGGGTAAGGGGAATATGGATTCCAAACATCAAGGGTGGCATTGATTTGATTCTTTTTCCCCTTTTGGCGACACCCTTTTTTCCGAAGCACATAACATCGTTACGGTAATACAGCCCTGCAATGACATCGTTAAGGCTTCTTTTTTCTTTCCTGATGGAAAAGATAATGGCTATGAGATTTTTTTTTTTACTACATCCGAATAAAGCGCAATTTTATTTTAAAATTCATGTAAGTTAAAAAAAAAATACTAGAAGCCAAACGGGAAGCGCCTTCCAACATGTAATATGATTCTCCTTCAACCGAAAACATACTACCACTCGTTTAATTAACATCATTTATTATTTTTTTTTTAAAGTGAAGAGGCATACACGTCTTCAGTGAAAAAGTTCACGGAATTTAGTAGGTGCTAAGTGGATTTGCCTGAAAGAAGAAAAATGGAAAACCATCCGTGCGTCCGCTTTTTTTTTTTTTTTTTTTTAAACTAACTTACTTTCAGGATCCACGAATAAAAATAATACAAATTAACATAAATGTGTAATCTGATATTTTACATTGTAGATACTGACATTATCTGCGTTTTCAATCAGCAACAACGTTTTATTTAAATTTCCGGCCAAAAAATCAACGTTTTGCGTTTCTTGGCCCGGCAAAAGAGGAAACATCGTTTTGCTTTCGTCGCGTAAATAAAAAAAAAAAAAAAAAAAAAATTTTTTAAGATTCTTAAATCGATTTCTCAGATTTATGTAAAGTTATTTAATCGTTTGAATCACATTCACCCGGAAGAAATGTCTAGGTTTGGACTTTTCTCCATAAAGGGCGGGGCTAGTTTGCAAATAAGGAATTTCAAAACGTTTTCCGAATGACCTTGATCTTTGAAAAAATTTTGATTAGACGCGATGAAATACGTGAAGAATATGTCAATTGTAAAAAAAAAAAAAAAAAAAAAAATTTGCACACTCCTTGGCATTTATAGATTCAATTAAATTTTTGCCATAATTAATCGTTTATTTCCGTAAACATATACGAGATAGAATTTTTTTATAATTTAGCACGTGACATTATGCTCTGCTAAAGGAAAATGATAACATCCAAAAGTTTTTATGGTAACCTTGTAAGAAGTTAAACTGAACGATTTAAGTGGAGTAATCATAGTTGATCGACGTGTATGTCTGTTGGTGAATTCACTCCCAGCTCCTGGGAACTTCTATTTTCCCAAGAAGCTTTGTTAGGGCAAAATTTTTCATTTAAAAAAAAAAAAAAATTAAATTGGGATATGGGGGCATATCCTTAAGAAGGACTAGGGTCCTTGGGGTACTGTCCTAATATTGCTTAGGGTAAAAATTCACTATAGAATGTTGGACCAACATGTTGGTACAACAAGTTGGACAAACATTGTTATACCAACTTGTTGGAATGTTGGAAGAACTTGTTGTACCAACATGTTTGACAAGTGAACGAATCGACTATTGCTGAATTTACTCCTAGGGTGCAAATTCACTATGGAATGTTGGACCAACATGCTGGTACAACAAATTGTACCAACATGTTGTACCAGCTTGTTGTACCAACATTCCACACTAATTTTGGCGTAGGAGTAAATTTTGCAATAGTCGATTCGTTCGCTTGTCAAACATGTTGGTACAAGTTCGTCCAACATTCCAACAAGTTGGTATAACATGTTTGTCCAATTTGTTGTCGGTCAACAAATCCAACATGTTGGTCCAACACTCCATAGTGAATTTGCACCCTAATATGGAAATGTATGTTGGTATGTAATGTAAATGTTGTACCAACAAGTTGGTAAAACATGTTGGTCCAACCTTCCATAGTAAATTTGCACCCTTAAGCAATGAAACGATTTAAAAATTTTAAGACCCCTTTTTTTTGCTCGTTTTTGGTCAAAAAATTCGAATTTTTTGATAAAAATATAATTTTTTTTCCTGGCACGAAAAAAACTTAAAATTTTTGATAAAAAAAAAAGGTCAGTAGTCGAAAAAAATTAGTCAAAATATTATTTAAAATTTTCAAACCCAAAGTTGAAATTTTAATATTAAAATAATTAAATATTAATTTTTGGTGCGAACAGACCGACAACACCTGGACAAACAGATTTCCCCAGAACCGAGCCCCAGGACGTAATCCTAAGTAAAAAAAAAAAAAAAAAAAAAAAAAAAAAAAAAAAACAAAGGATTTTCGTCGAATTTTTTCCAAAATTACGTAAAAGACTTTGACCATTTGCAAAAACGTCAGCCACCTTTGCATTTCATTATGCAGTCAGTTGGCAGTTGTATTTCCCAGAAAAGGATCCGTTAGATAATCGCAATCAAACTGAAATAACGAAAAATAAAGTCGCCTCCTGTATGTAAATTACTCCGGAACTGACATTAACCGACAAAATCTTTTCTATTTGCATAAAAAATTTGACGTTGTTTTAATTTAAATATAACAAAATATTATTAAAATTAATTTTTTTTTCTTCTAAGAATTTGTAGCCGAGAAATCGATCAGCAGGTGACGCTGACAGATGCTTAAAAATTAACTGAAAAAAGATTTCGTGTAATACGCTTAAACCGCTCCTGACCGTGAATCTTAAATTAAAGAAAAGCACATATTAAAATACAAGGAAGTAAAAAAAGAACATAATTATAGATGTTTTTTTATCTAGAAAGTTTTTCTTTTACTTTGCAAAGCAATAATTACGTAGCTAAAGGTGTTATTAAAGACCCATTTACTAATTTCTCCTTTAAAAAAAAAAAAAAAAGAACAAAAGCTCTATCAGCAATTGAAATTCGACATGCGAATCCTAAAGCTTTATTTAACAGCAAAATAGTAGCCCCACTTTCTAAATTATAGACGACGTCACTGTCAAGAAAAGCTGATAACAAAACAGAGCAGCTTTGTTTAACCACAATTGTAAACCCTCACAACCTTAATTTTATATATTAATATAATTTTAATAATTTTTCTTCTTCTTCTTTTTTTTTTAATGAAAAGAAGGGGAAGAAGATTTAATTCCTTTTTTTAAGTGAATGTTTATGCATCGATTTCCATTTAATTACAATTGAAAATTATAGTTTGTAATTAAATGGAATAACCATTTAATAATAATAACAAATAATGAAGGGATTTTCTTTTTCTGCCATGGGGAAGATGGATACTGAAGATTTCGTGGTTAAGGGCAAGTTTCTTTACCAGGTAAACCGCGAAAGCCATTTGGTTAATTAAACAAAAAGGTTTTCCTTCAAGTATTTGTGATCACGGTTTTCTGATAATAATTACCAAGACAGGGAAATGATTAAAAATTCATTTTGTTCTCTGTTGACGGAAAAACCATTAATTAAGATCTCTTCCTGATGGTTTTGCAGGGAAGAAAATCATTGCGGTAAGAGCGTTTATGTTAGGTAAACGAATATGATGTATTTTCAGGCGTGAGAAATATAGGAGAGGTTGGATGTAAAATTTGAAAATAAAGTATTGGATGCAAAAAATGTACAGGAAGTTACTATCAGAAGTAGGAATATTACGAGCAAGTTCTGTCTTGCAACAAATCAGCAATGTTTCGTAGTATTTTACGGTGGCGCGACGAGCAAGTTGTATCTTGTCAAAATATTTTCGTTGTTTTCGCATGATTTTTTGAAAGTCGTTTTTGTCTTAAATAATTTTTGCTTTGTCTTTGGTTTTTAAGGAATCATAGAGAAAGGTTCGCAGTTCTTTTCTCATGAGGTTTCCTGCAAGCTTCTATCATGTGATAATGATCAGAATAGTTATTTAGATACTAATTTTCAAAATTTTAGCATCGAGCAATGAGCCCAATATCTTGGTTTTGGTTTATTACTTTTAATTTTGGATTTAAAATTTTTAACCTAAAAGTACCCAAATAGCATTTTCAATCCATTGGACATCCTGTGGATTGTCCATTAGATATCCACTAGGGGTCCGAATTCGAATCCGATGACGATGCTGATGCCGATGCCGATTCCATATTATCTGCTTAACTTCCGATTCCGATTCCGGCACCGACAACCCGATGCCGATGCCGCCACCACCAAGCATAGATTTTATCCGATGCCGGCATCGACTATATACGATGCCGGCATTGACTATATACGATGCCGCCTCTAATTCCAAGTTTAGTGAAAAAAAAAAAATCGTAGAGCCATTCTAGACGATTTTTAAAATCAGGGATCCGATGCCAATCCGGTCAACCCCGGCCGATGCCGGGGCTGATGCCGATGCCAGTCGCGGCCGGCTAAATATCTTGGGTCGATGCCGATTTCGGATATTTAAAAAAATCCGATGCCGATAATTTTCAAACATCGGACCTCTGATATCAGCTTTGGACAGGATATCCAAATCCATGGGATACCCATTGCACGCCCAAACGACGCTTTTTGGGTTAGTGCGGACATAGGTAAATCCAGTGGACGTCCAACAAATTTCGTCATGACGACCTGAAGACGTCCTAGGGACTAGATAGACTTTGCTATCTGGGTAAATATATATTCCTAAAATATTTATTTTAGTTTTTAGCTTGGAAAGCAGAAAGGGAGTATTCTCAACTGGCATTCTTTTGCCGGTTTTATTAGAACTCGAACTTCTGTTCTAGACCGTTTCTTGTTAAAAATTATTTTCTTACAAGTTTTAAAAATAACTTCCTGATTGTGTTGCATTGTTAAAAACATTTTAAAAATTTTTGCTCCTGGAAAATTCAGTTTTAAAAATATCCTTTTGAATGGCGTTCAAGGTAAAACAACTTTATCTTTTACAAACACCTTTACCCCTTTACCGCAATTTTTTTATAATTATTATTATTATTACTCTTTTTTTCTGAATATGAAACTTTCTAGCTAAAGCTTTTTGAAAGGGTCTCTCCGGTTCCGACAAGAGGGAAAGGAATTTTTAATGCTTTATCCTTCAGATAATAAGCTTTAATTAATTGTGCGGAAATGAAACAAAAAAAAAAGAAAAAAAAAAACTTTCAGTTGGAAAAAAAATAAAAAGTAAAAGCTTAGGAAAGAATATATCTTTCGCAATTACGAAATGTATTTGCACATTATTAGCATAAGTAAAAAAGAATTTACCGTGTATCTCTTTCTTTTTTATTCCCCCTTTTTATTTTTCTTGCGATGTAAATTTTTTTTTTTACTTTTTTGATGGATGGGATATTTAACCTCACGTTGGAAAAATAAATAAACAGGAAGAAAAAATAAAAACTTAAGGGTGCGCAGAAATCGCATCATGATTATTCGTCATTTTTTTTTTGGAAGGAGGGAAGGCATGGGGGATTTGTGTTTTGTTTTTGATTCACTTTTTTTTTTTTTTTTTTTTTTGAGGAGATGAGGAGATGCGCTTGTATACGTACGTTATGATAATTCTTTCAACTCGAAGAGAAAAAGACATTGGCTTGAATTCAACAGAATCCCGTAGACTCCCCAGCTTTGTTTGTTTTAATTATATACCCAAAATTTTTATTAACGCTTTCCTAAGAATTTATTAATTATATGTTTTACGACATGTTCCAAAATGTTCCCCGTGTGTATGCGTTTGTGATGCCAATACCAACGCCTTTGCATCGTGATGTCTGGCAACTATTTCGTGACTTTTTCCCATCTCCCCTGATTTCTATTTCATTTAAAAAAATTAAAACGAACTGTTCTGATCCGTTTAAGATTATCATCGGAGGGAAAAAAAAACTGAAACCGATCGAAGTCTAGACTTTTTTAGATGCCACCACGCCCTGACGAAGGAAAGTTATGGTCGAAAGTAAATTATAAATTAAGGAAAAGGAAAAAAAAAGGCGAAAAAAGTGCGGTGTCGTTATGCGCACATGCCAATGATATTTATAAATATAAACAGCTGGCAAAGTACCAAGGTACAAACTTTATATCAAGGTTGAGGCTGTTTATGAGAGATAGCACGTGGTCATGATTGGCAGTCACTCTGCGATAACGACCAGTTTTGGAGATACGTGTCGTTCAGGTTGGTCACGTGATGATGATAGCACCTCTTCTAATGATTACTTTTTATCACTTTTTTTTTTTTTTTTTTTTCGATTAACACTCGAAAAGTTAAAAGATTTTTTTCGGTCTTCGATTCCCGAACGAAACGAAATGAAATAAAATAAAAAAAAATAAAAATAAAAATAAATAGACATGGGAGTGTGAGTTATTGGGTTTGATTCCAAGAGTAAATTACAAAATGGGCGCGAAGAGTCATAGTTATTAGGTTAATTTTTCAATATGGCAGGGCAGGGCGGCTAAAAGTGTTAACAGTATCCGGTATTGAAATATCTTGGAAACGATTATCTTCATCTCCGGAGGATTAAAGTTATATTTTAGACAATGAATATTGCATAATGAAGGCGTGATAATTAGAAGTCCTTTTGATAAAGTAGCTTTTGTTAAGGTTTTGGTTGGGATAAGCTGAAATTTTTTTGAGGATTTCCAAAAGTGGTTCGTCTAACAAAAGCATTTTTCTTTTATAAGTGACTCCAAACATTTGATTTTGATCAAATGTCTCCGACGATATGTTTCTGTCATTTAAAGCAGAAGTTTCATTATCTTCATGAAAAAATTTTGATATTTTGACTCAATTTGGGAAGCTGGGTTGCCATCCGGAGACTCAGTTGTACTTATAAGAAGTTTGAATGTGAAGCCCGAAAAAAGGAGTAAAAATTTATGGCAGTACTTACTGCCTTTTTAGACTCAAACTTAAATTATGAAACCAATGTAAGGCCGATATTATAGCCTTCAAACAACTGATCATTTCCTAGGACCGTATTATATCATCATTTTAGGGGTAAACATGGTTACGTTCCCGTTATATTTGTTTTGAAAAACAGCATAACCGTGTTAATGATGTGATCAGAGACTGAGATAAGCATTGGGTATGATTTTCAGTATGAGAGCGACATACGACAAATTTAGGTAAAAACCCATAACTTAAAAATAATGAAAGACATGACTTACATTTGTATCAAATAACTTACTTTAAAAAAAAAAGGTTGTACCGCTACACGAGAGGAAAAGAATAGGCCTTTTGTTAATTTTTTTTATATAGCTCCAGTTAAATATCTCGGAAATAAAAACCTTTCAAATGTCAAAAAACCCTCAAAGAGAAAACCTACCGCCTGGCACGGATTTCAAAAAAAAAAAAAAAGAAACCCTTTTACGCATTATGTTTCTCCTAGAAATTATAAATGCACGTCAAGGTGCCAATACAACAATAGTACACACGACGAAATAATCCCTTTTTTTTTCTGTGAGTTTTTCAACGGCGGACGAACGTATTGCCACCCATAAATTTGCATAAAGAAAACAAGCAAATGTTTGATCCGCTTTATGGAAAAATATAGAAGCCCCCTGGACGATATTTACTTAAAACCCATTTTCGTCTGCAAACACGCAGGGTGGAAAATATGCCTGATTGTTGTTTATAAACTTTCGGGCAAAAGGGCCACCGGGTTCACCCTGTGAAAGTGATTCAGGATAAAGTGGGATAAAACCACATATCCGCTTGAATAATTCAGCTCCGGGAATGGCGGAAGAGGACATCCGACAGCCTGACTTCCCTAGTGAAATATAGATCGATCATTTATTATACTATGACATTCTGTTCCATTTCATTAAAAAAAAAAAAAAGAAGAAAAAAAAAATGGTATCGAGGATCGATAAACAAAATTGGCAGGTTGATAAGTCTTTATAAAGATATTTTTCGACAGACAAGTTCTTGATAGGCCATTTTCCCCGAGACGGAATTTTGAGGGAAAAGGCTCAAATCTAACTTCAAATTTTAGTAAAGTCATTATGAAAAGGGATTAATTAATTATAAAGGTGTCTGAAAAGGTTCTGCCTTTCCCTGACGAGGGTAGAAAACGTTAAAGGGAATGGAAATATTCAGCGATGCGTTTAGTCAGATAACAAAATATCACAAAACACATTTCCTGACCACTACTTTTTCACTTGCATCCCTGAAGGTCGCCGGTCCTTATAATACAGCATTTATCCGTAACGAACCCGGAGAAGAAAAAAAAAGTTGCTCTAAACTTCCTCATGATTTATTCAAGAAAACGATTTAGGAATATACTGGGGTTATATCATTATTTTGAACGGGAAAGTCCGACTAAAGGTTTGCATTCGTTTTATATGATGGAATATTTCTTGAAATAAGAAAAAGCGTGCCCGGTACGTCTTCATAGAAAAAAATACTTGTGAAGAGCAACTAATTAAGTGGAGACTATAAATAATTATTTGTGTTTTTTTTTTTTTTTTTTTTTTTTTTTAAGAAACTTAAGCTGAAGCGAATATCTTTCCGACGTACCAGAACCTCGATAAACATGTTAAAATTTTTAGGAAGTTCATTTTTATTTTTTTTTAGACCCAATTCACATTGTGCGACTTTTGTTACTTTTTTGAAGGATGCAAAAAAATTGCTGCTATATATCCATCTCCATACTATAAACATTTCAGGAAATGTTTTTTTAAGTACTCATGTGTGTGAAAGTCCCTTTTTGATCATTTCGAGCCCAGAAAGGAAAACTTTTACAGACACATAAAAAAGGGCCCAGCTTTCAGGCCAAGGACTGGAAAGTTTTACTTTTCCCTACAGTTTTGACGTAATACCAACTATGAAATGGTTATTGCTAGTTTTTGACAATGACGGTAGATGTCGTGGCAGAGGGCCCCGAAAAATAAATGATTCGAATATTCGTCAGAAAATATAAATTATTTTACGAGAAACTAGAGAAATCATTTCCCAAATACGATAAATTAGAGAAATTATTTTCCAAATACGAAAAATCAGAAAAATTATTACCCAAAAAAAGCAATTTCGTGAGAAAACTTCCAAACTGGAAAGTAAAATAGATATATTTCTGAGTTTAGTAAATATTTCGGGAAGTTATTATCGAGAAATAGAAAATGTCGGGGATAAATTTTTTAACTGGAAAATAAAATACAATATTTCCCGTTGTAGTATATATTTTGCTATAATAGCAGCGAAAACGATCCCGATTGAGCAAAAAAAAAAAAAAGAGGGGGAGGCCTAAATTAGCTGCACGGGCTTTGCTTGTGGATTAGTGGATAACTGTAAGTATTACTCTCTTCAGAGCCGAATTTTTCAGTAGGCAAAATAGGCAACTGCGGAGGGCCGCGCGTTTTTAGGGGGCCGCACGTCCTTGAGGACCCGCATATATGAGATGGCAAGATTTTTTTTTTTTATTTTTTAACTACAGTTTTAAAAAACTTTGTTGCAAAAATGATTTTTTTTTCATACAAAGACTGTACCTACTATAAATCCAAATCGCCTGCATTGTTATTCAGAACTATGCAGACGTGCAGTTCAAAAAGTAAAAAAACTAACAAATTTTATCTCTTTTCACCCATTTGTTAAAATTATGAATAAAAAAAGGCTATTATGATGTAGAGGCATTAACCTTATTACCCAGCCTAACTTCTGTACCTGCCATTGAAAACGTACATCAGAACAAGCAGTCATATTTCACTAATTATTCGGACGGAAGCCTTATTCAAAATACGGCCGTTCAACTTTTTAAGGGTATTTTTTTCTTGAAATTTCCATTCTTCATTCATTCTAAGTACACTATTTGCCTTTCATTCCAGCTCACTTTTTTCCGTCATTGAAATTTTTATATTCAGTATCGGTTCGTAGTCTCCGTCAATTAGTCTGGTTTCGATTTTTTTTTAAATTTTTAATTTTTACAAATAGTAAAACTTAAAAAGTTTAAGTATGTATTCAGCTCATTCAGACAGAGGTGCAAAAAAGAGAAAGGTGAAGAAAATTCAATCAGACGCACGTTCAAAAATTTTTGAAAGCGTTCTTAAGATAAATCACATTTTTAAACACAAGGGAAAAAAGTCAAATTGTACAAAACTAAAACAAAACTTTCTGGAAAAACTAAAAGATAAATATCTGATTTCGTGTATTAAGAAGGGAGGTTTGGGGGGCCGCATCGAGACGGTTGCCTAGGGCCTCATTTGTGTTAAATTCGGCTCTGACCCTCTTAATACTTTTTCATACATAAATGCCATTGTATAACATATAAATTTTTTTACATTCCATAAATTCATGTTTTTACTGGCCGAATAATATTAATTTACTGCCCTAAAAATATTAATTTACTGCCCGAAAAGTATTAATTTACTGGTCAATCATTTTAAATACTGACCAATAATAGAAAAAAATACTGACCAAAAATTAAATTAATAATGATCAAAAATTGAAAAAAATACTGACTAGTTAAATGCAAGCCACTTTTTTTTTTTTTTTTTTTTTTGCTGCTGCTTATTTTGTACCCCCCCCCCCTCCTCCTTGGGTGTAAGCAAGTGTAAGAAATGGTCGATACCCCCTTCCTGATATTACGTAAGATTTCGTTTTTCTTAATAATTTGCAAAAAAGAGATTTTAACTTTATTTTCCTTTTATTTTCATCTTCAAAAAAATTATTGTTACCTACATTCTTTAAAATATTTTTCTTCTTTTATTTTTTAAATACGAATGACGAAAACCTAAGTTGATTCAGCTTTAGGGGCCTGTTCGTTCTTTAGAGGGAAAACAAGTCAAGTTCGTTGTACACGCTCGCTGAACAATTTTGGAACATTCGTCAGACTGTTTCGATATTTCTGGGTCTCGTAAAAGGAATGCTAAGCGAAAATATGCTTCAATCGTTAACAGCTAGCTATACTCAAAAGTTGTTATTCTTTATTGTTTATTATTACTTATGAAGGCGTACGAGTCGTCTGATCCATGTTATTTCAAGCCAGAAAAATCAGAACTGCCTTGATTTTCTTTCTAGAAGGAGTTCTTGTGAAGGAACTTTCGTGCTCCCAAAATATTTGATACTTTTGATCGCCATTTTCTTGCCCAAAACACCCTGACATGCTTCCTTGCATGCCTTCCGATCCTAGTTTCGAGTGCACACCCTTGAACCCATTTTGTATTCATTTTACAGTCTTAACTGCCGTCACCGAAAAGACAAAACCAGGACTTTAAAAAAAAGAATAAAAAAAAAAAAAAGCAAAAAATAAAAGCAGTTTTGGTCATTTATCTCCTTTTATGCCTTCACAGATATCAAATTTACTTTTTTTCCCTGATTTTTTTTGCGTGCTATTCGAACCCATCATTTTCTTTTTACTTCGCATTTAGAACCGAAAATAAATTGGCAACATTTATCTTGTTAAATTAACTTTAAAAATGGGAATAGAAAAAAAAAAAATCTTTTTTGACTTCGGACCGCAAAGTTATTGTCTCTGAATTTTATGATACCCATATGGTGTCATATCTCAAAGGTTTCTTTTTCGGGATTCGTATCACAGCTGTAAAAGTTCCGTCACTTACAAGTTTTTTTCTGCCTTAAAATTATTATTTTTTTTTAATCTTGCCGCAACCGTTTTTAATTGACCATTTCCAAAGACATAGTCTTTTATTTCCCTTATTTAAAAATCACATTACATGGATACCTTTTACAGTTAAGTGACCCAAATTTTAATACGACATCCGGACATCGTTCTTCGATAAATTAAAATGATACACTAATTAACAAGCCTATTTTTTTTTTTATCCAAATGGTCTGAAATATTTCCGTACACGACTTTAATATTATAAGTAAAACGCATATATTCCCCTTTTATAAAATGAGAGGCAATCATTTCTTCGATTTATCACAAAAATTTATTTTTTCGAACAAGTTTTTAAATGCGAAATATCATGTTACCTTATCTAATGGAAAACTGAATATCGTTTTAGACGTTTTGATGTAGTAGGTGATCATGACTGGTCATTTACGGATAAGCAAATCTGTGATTCCTATTTTTTTTTTTTTTTTTTTCTGTCAGACATTAATGGCGATTAGATAGCGCTTGTACCGATTCATGGTGCCGATGATGAATTTTCCGATTTGTGAAGGATCATATCTTGCACAGCAATTTCAGCCAGAATCCAAAGCGACGACTCAATGATGCATCTGAATTTTGTCGTTAGATGACGTCCTTATAATTTAGGTCCATTTGATTTTTTTTTTCAAAAGACATCACCTGACTTTAAATAGATCTCATCTTAATTCCGTGCGTCGGAGGTGAATTAACGTATCTTCATCGTAAATATGATTAGAGATAGTCTGTTTCGACATTTCGTGAAAGTGCCACGTGACCACAAGTTTACACCAACATGAGCGTGTAAACTTGTAGTCACATGATTTTCACAGACGGTCGAAACAAACTATCTCCAATTATATTTTCGATGGAGATACGTTAGTTCACCTCTGACCCGCAGAATTAGGAGTCATTATTATTAATAAAAATCAATTATAATATTTACACTTCTCATATCCATCGTTTAAACACTTCGCCGCCATCTTGAGTTTATATTTTTCGAAATTCTGAGCAATGTTACTTAGTTTCATTTCTGGCGTTCAAACTGGCCCGGTAGGCCGTTTTTGATTCCAATCTTCCGAATTGGTAATTAAATGTGAAATTTTGAATGAATAGGCTGGTTTTGTTTTCGAAATGGGTCATACATCAGCCACCAGGAGGCAAAGGGTGTCCCATGTCATTCAGAGTCGCTTTGTTTTCTGGGAGGGGGGGGGGGGGGAACTCTACTCATTACAAAACTATATCAATGTATGTGACATGCTATAGATATGCCTTTGCATCAAACAAGGTTCTAAGCATTGACGTTATGTAAATAAGTCCTCCATTAAATGGTTTGTAACGTGCTTTTCAAATTGGAAAATCGTGGAAAGCGAATGACTTATAGACGATCTCTCAGAGTCAAAAAGATTATCTATGGGTTTCGGTGAAAAAAGTGGAACAAATTAAACCCTTTCATTCTCATTAAAAGAGAGTTGAATTTCGCTGAAGTTATATTCTAGACCGTGACTTCTTTCAAAGGCTTTGAGACACATCAAATTTTTTTTTTTTTTTTTTTTTTTTTAGTTAAATGAATCCAAGAAAGAAAAAAGGAGGTTTGGGGAGAGTTGAAAGTTAATTTCTCTGAATTTTTATGAGTTTTTTTCCCATTCTTCTTGATGTCATATTATTTTATTTAGTGCGTTTTATTTTGGGTTCTTTTTTTTTCAACGTGTCAGGCGAGAGGACTCACAAAAAATGAAGATTTATTAATTGCCAAAAAAATAAAAAAATATTTAAAAAAAGACTTGATTTCCTGCCGTTCTTTTTCGCTTTATTTCTTTTCCCCTCTCTTTGCATTATGTATTTTAAAGCTTGGTGCTTTTACGATCGTCGTTTAACAGACCATGAGAATCGACTCGGTGTCTTTGATAAGTCTGCAAAATTGAGCTGAATAAGTTTTCGAAGTTTTGACATCAACCAGACTAGCGGTAGAGGCTGGGGCCTAGGGCAGACCATTCGTATTGTCTTTAAGGCCGGAAATATGAAATTTCCAGAAAATAACTCTTGACACAGATTGTTTTAATTTTTTAATTTAAATTTTAAAAAAAAAAGATATATTTGTGTGATATTATTGACAAGTTTTTTATAATACAAAATTATTGGTCTTTGATCCAAGGCTAGGACAAATTTAGAGGTTAAAATTGGTCCCCACACCGTTCTCACTTTTTTTTTTTTTTTTTTTTTTTTTTTTTTTTTTTTTTTTTTTTTTTTTTTTGTACACGAATCTGCCTTGATGGTAATACAAACGATTTGTCGCCGGGGCGAATCATAATTGCTTCGGTTCGACGCGTTACAGCTTGAACAAAAACACTCAAGAGCCTTCTCGCAAAAAATTTCCACTAGGACCTAAGTTTTAAAAAAATTCTTCGTCGCAATGTATCTTTTGCATCAACTTAAAGCAGTATTTTTTTTGGGTATACATTAGATCGCAACTTCGATTACGGATAACTAGGTACCATTATATAACGATATAGTGTATACCCACTAGAGGGACATACCCCTAATTACAATTTTTTTTCGGTTTTTAAATTTAAAAAAAAAAAATTGAAAAAACAAACAACTATGGACTTGAACGCCTACATTGAAGTATTGTAACGATCATTGAGAACCTGGGTACTTATTACTGACATGATTTGACATATAGTCCGCCTACTAAAATAATAACCTTCCCACTACTAATGTTTACAGTTAACTCACTGTAATATTGTTCTTTCCAATGCCCGCTCGACCTTTACATCTTACTTTGATCATAACCAAAATTATTAATTTTTGATTTTTTTTTTTTTTTTTTTTGATACGAAAAAATGGATGGTTTAGCGCCTAGTTATAAAAAAAATGACATCAGTTTCAAATAAATTGGCGCTTAAAGTTTGTAATTTGTTAATCGCGGTTGCATTTTTTTTTTTATCTCGTATTTGACCTCACCCGAATCCGTAAAAAATCCGTAGAGACATAAAGTAAGTACTATTTGGTCGTGCCAAAAAACGCCGAAAATGGTGCCAACTATAATCAAGCAGATGCGTGAACCCACCCTGCCGCTGAGAGCAGTTAAATGTTATTTCACCTGCTCAAGTTGAATTATTAATTCGTGAAGTTTTAGCTCACCTGCCGAGATGAGATCTCCATGTACCTGTAGCCAGTGCCTGGCAACTAATCGTCTGCCATTTAAATTGTTCAAATTTAAATGTTATTTAAATTTGAATAAAGTTTCATTTGGAAACGTTATTTACAATACTTTTTCGGGAGTTTGAATTAAAGCTGCTCTTCTTTCGTACGTATTCATAGCTGTTAGGAAGTAGCTAACCACCAAAAATGTTTTCATGAATGTGCTGGAATTTAAGAAAGAACAGTAAAAAAAAAGTATTTTCAAAAAAGGCGTAAAAACGTCGTACTATATAATGACGTAATGACGTTTGCAGATTTTCTCAGGATCATCGATTACGCGATTCGGAGATGTTTTGATATCAGGATTAGGTGGAGTGAAAAAATTAGGTAAATGACTACTAGGGTGAGTTTGGGTGCATGTTAAAAATCGGATTCCTTGAGGTATAAAACTAGTAAAAACATTTTTTCAATTTTTTTTTTTCACTTCTTAGTGGCGCCTCAAGGCCATACTTTAGCTTTTCTGGCGTCTAAAAATTACGGCATTTTAATCTCGATTTTTTACCCAATAAGGCTTGCAAAGTTTTTTGAAAAAGTGTTTCCGTATGTTTTTAAGGTCGTAGAACACAAATTTCACTATCCCGAATTTCCCCGATTAACCCCTGTGACGTCATAAGCGTTTTTATCGAGCTTACGCCCGATTTTTCCGACTGAAATTTGGCTTAATCTCGATTTTGGAGCCCTGAAAATTTTTTTATTTTATTGATGTCACTCATACTTATGTTAAAATACCAGCAGAACACGAATTTCACCATCTAGATTGTTTCCGATCAACCCTTGATTTGGTTTTTTGGGGCAAAAATGGATTTTTTTTTTTTGCCAAATATGGCAACAACTTTACTTCTCACCAGTTTCATTTAGAGGTCATGTCCAATGGAGTTTTTTTGTTAAAACATTCTAATTAATAAGGATCTTTTGTGTATCGAATAAATTTCCGAAATATTTTTACGGTCGGAAAAAATTTGGAATTTCAAAAATATTACTGGTAGAATTTCCTGACTGTAAAAAAATTTCAAAAAAATTACTGGTAGAATTTCCTGACTGTAAAAAAATTTCGGAAATTGATTAATTAGAGTGTCCTGACTAAAAAATGTCATTGGACATGACCTCTAAATGAAGCTAGTGAGAAGTAAAAATTTCGGAAATTGATTAATTAGAGTGTCCTGACTAAAAAATGTCATTGGACATGACCTCTAAATGAAGCTAGTGAGAAGTTGTTGCCATTTTCTGGCAAAAAAGTCCAAATTTACACTCAGGTGGCAGAATGGCTACTAAGGTGGCACTTGAGGTGGCAGTACACCCTGTTTAAGGGTAATAGACTGAGGAGGAAGAGGAGGAGGAAAAGATATTCAGCTTGACTGTCTTCCGAAGAGACGATTTTATTCTCTTCGAATGAATTCAGTACGGCTTTAAACAAAAAAAAAGTGCTGGGGTGCTTATAATTTAATTCGATTTTTTTTAGACTTTTTTCTTGCTGGGGCGAGCCTCCATGCCACCCCATCCCAAAAGTATCACCGAATGATTTCTATATAAGAATAGTAATTATTATTATTATTATTATTCTCAGTCTCTAAGATTCATTAAATTAAATCGGTACAATGCTTTCAATTTTTTTTTTCTACCTTGAAAATTCAAACGTAGGACGAAAAAAATGAATTCCTACTTTGTGAAATTTTTCTCGGCGAAGGCCGTCATCGTTCCACGTATCAAATTCTCTTTTCATCATCATTTACAATAGCCCAATTATTTTATTTACGAAAAACTTTAAATCAAAAACGCCTTCTCCCTCCCCCGCCAAACCATTTAGTGGTTTCGGACAGTTAAATTTTAATAACGGATTATTACAAATTAAAAAAAAAAAAAAAAAAAAAAAAAAAAGATTCCTTAAATTGACGGCTACTGATGAAGAGCGCACGTTATTTCGTCGCTCCGCGTTATTGACACATTGTGTCATTCATAGGAGTCTTCAAATTTCAAAGTGGGCTAAAAAAACATATACAGAGTTTAGTAGTGAGTTGATCTGGCTCGAAAAGGTCAAATCGTTCAATAGATTAATTACACATTAATTACATATAATTACATTGACAACTAAATGTGGACATGAAACAAAATCAAATAATTAAAAAAATGACCCGAGAGTTAAAAGGGGTCATACTGAATAGAGTGAACCCGTGACCTCGTGTGCAGCATTAAAAACCCCAAAAAAATTTAAAGTAAATTCGGCTCGGCATCAGATAAGATCCATTAAGTTAAATCATTTTAAATTGAGATGATAGCGAAATCATTTTTAAATGTAGGAAGGTGAAATTAATCGATTAAAAAAAGCTTAAAGGGATTAAGCTTCTTAAAATTCGCCTTGTTTAATTTCTTAGTCGTGCTTATGCCACGATCAAATTTTACGCCTTATCGTTAATACTTTACCATGCACCAAAAGTAAAAGATTTGGTTTCCTTCCGAATCAAATGCATAATCCTTTAATTACTTTTGCCTCGTTTTATATCGACTTCGTCTGCTTTACTCTCGTTTTGTTTTGAACATTTCCGAACGGTTTATATAATTTTTTGTAAAAAGCATCGCAGATGTTTCCAACCGATTTTATCCATAACAGTGACACAGTTCTTTTTTTTTTTTTTTTTTTTTTTTCTGATCTCCTTTAGTAGGATCTTCAGGAGACAATATTTATATGGGCGTTTTAAATCGGAATGGACAAGGGTAAAAGTTTGAAAATCTAAATTATTAGCGGACGAGTGGGAGATCCATTAAAAGACATGGGAGTTCATGGAGAAATGTCCGGAAAAAAGACACATTTTTACTGGAGGTTAGTTTATAGTCGACAGTGAGTAAAACCAAGGTTGAAAGACATGGAGTTCGTTGAAATCACCACAAATAAATAAATAAAATCTCACTGGAGAGCAAAATATGACACCTCTGGGAAACAGGGGACACCTTGCTAGAGGACATGCACTGTTTAAAGTAATCTGAAAAGTAAAATGAAATGTATCATTGACAAACTTAAAAGGCAGTAGAGTACAATATATAATGACGAATTGTTAGAAAAACTGTATATTTGAGGGTAAACAAGGAATCCCTAATATCACAAGGATGTATCGATATTTCAGAGATGTTCCTGGGAGGCCAAGACTACGTGAGATGCCAACAGCATTTTCGTGAGATCAGGAACCAAATTATGAGAAAAGAAAGCTAAACTTTTAGAGATCTTTTTTTGGCATTATAAAAAATTTCTTGCTTTCCTCAATAAATTTATTTCAAGTCTCAGCAAGTGTGTTGCCTGGAGATGTGACAAATATTTCAGATTGGACTATATTTTTTTGGGCAGTAAATTTATTTCTTTGGTCAGTAATTTTTTAATCGTTTCTCAGTACTTTTATTTTGATGGTCAGTAAATTGTTTAAATGGGCTGTAAATAATGACCGTTATTTTATTGCCCAGCAAAATATTTATTTTGCCAGTATTTATAGAAAAAAAAATTTTTTGGGCAGTTAAAATAAAAGAAAAAAAAAGTGAAATGGAAAATAAAAATAAAATTAAAAATTAAGGAAACAAACGAAGCTTATGAAATTGCAATACAACTGGACACCCCCCCCCCCCTGCAGATTTTATTAAACAATGTAACATAGAGTAAGATTGTTCCTGTTGCAGAAAGAAGATAAATTTTCTTTCATGGAACAAACGTGGAAGTCGAAGGCTCTTCTTCATCAATGACGGTAAATTTTTATCTATATTAGGGTGCCCCTTATTTTGCTAATTTTCGCATTTTAAATTGCACACCCTCTAAATCGGTGATCTATGGTACACTGATAAGCCCTATTTTTTTCCAGATTTTTTTGGGCACCGGAAAGCGTGCCGACTTGAGTTTAAGTTCCGAAAATTCCCATAAGAGAAACAAGTCGACATTTTTTTTTTCCGCGGAAAGACGTTGTTTCCTATCGGGAATTATGCGTAGATCACGAATCTGAAGTCCGTTTTTCTATATCGGATCCGGTTTTTGAGCTGGAGGAGAAAATGTGGCAAGAAAACCTGGTTAAGTGACAAAACGCACTACGTCGTAAGTTTTGCTCATATTTTGGCTTCTAGCTCAAAAGCCGTACCAGACTTGAAAAAACGGACTTCAGATTCGTGATCTAAGCAAAATTTCCGATAAGAAACGACGTCTTTCCGCAAAAAAAAAAAAAAAAAATTGTCGACTTTTTTTCTCTTATGGGAATTTTCGGAGCTTAAAGCTCAAGTCGGCACGCTTTCCGGTGACCAGAAAAATCTGGAAAAAACTAGGGCTTATCAGTGAACCATAGATCACCTATTTAGAGGCTGTGCGATTTAAAATTCGAAAATTCGCAAAATAAGGGACACCCTAATCTATATGTTCATGTTCAAGATCATAATATCAAGTATCATTGCCAAAGTTAGGAATATACTGCATAAAATAATTTTTCATCACACGGTACGGAAAAGTCTACTTTTCAGTCCTAGGCAGCTTATTTACAGACTATTTTACGCCGTACCTTGTGATAAAAAATATCAAATATATTTCAATGGAAGAAATGCAAACGACTTGCCCGTCTCGACCTATTTAAGGCCCTCGCCTTCGGCTCGGGCTTAAAACTCGGTCTCGACGGTCAAGTTTGTCGTTTGCAGTCCTTGTATTGAAAAATACTATAAATATTTCCCAAAAATAATTTAAATACTGTCCGAATATAATTTAAATACTGATCAAAATAAATTAATTACTGACCATTCGAATAAATTTACTGCCGAAAAATACTGACATTTAATTAAAAAAACACTGGAGAAGAAATTAAAAATGAATGGCCAACCAAATAAAAATTACTGACCAGAAAAATAGAAACTTTTCAGATTTACTTTAATTTTGTGTCTAAGTGTATTGTAATTGTACTTAAGGATGTTCGTTCACGATTATCTATCCTACAACTTGCTTATTCAGTTATGACTTACTTTTTTTTTGTGTTTGCTTGAACGTCCTTTTTTTTGTGTTTGCTTGAACTTTCGTACGTTTCCATGTTTTGCGGACCAAGGACAAAGGTTTGCTCAGCCCCTCTGTGAGATGGTTTGAGCCCTTCCTTATTTTTTTTAAACTGATGCGATATTTGGGCCATTTAGAGTCCCCCTTAAAAGAAGAATTCATCGAGGAATATAAACGATGTGCTGGTTAACCAAAAATCATGAGCATTTTTTAAAAGATGTTAAAAAACATGAAAGCCCCAGGCTAGGCCGCTCCCTTAATCAAGGCTACGGTCTCGACGGAAAAAAAAAAATACCCTTTTTTTTTATTTCGACCGCTGCTAGACCTTCCCTGGTGTTTATGTTCGAGGGAAGGCCGCACTTTATCTTCTTCTGATGAAACGCAGCATTATATTGATCATCATAATAAATTGGGACGATTCTTTTTCTATGACGAAGGATAATCGTGGGAGTTGTATTTATGTTTTTATCGCGATGTATTAAACAAAAATTAAAGGGAAAGAATTCACCTTATTATTCATTCGGGATCCTTAAAAAACTTGTCGGTTCCTCATGAAAGAATTTTTTATTAATTACGGAACCCTAATATTTCAAGTGAGAGGAAGTTTTTTTTTTTTTTTTTTGTACAAACGAAAGGTTTGCCAACCGTGCACGCGTATAAACACAATCAGAACATTACCCCAACAAACTCGTATCATACAAGTCGTGTTTGAGTAAATATTATTTTAGAGAACGGGTAGCGTCAGTACCAGCAGCAGATGTTAAAATCGACAGATGCCACCGAATTACTTTTCTTTTTCTAATGAATATTTCAACCATGTAATTTTTGATATCCTCTGTACACGATTCTCGCGATCATCGCATGTAGGATTCTCGTATCAATGCGATGTCCGATACGGTTTCCGTGTTCCTATGAAAAAGTTATCAAAAAGTTTATGGTTCGGGCTACGCTCATTGAACGTACAGCATTTTTGTCATTCAGCGATGTGTAAAGCTGTACAAACATCTACGTATAACAATTATCTAGATCGTAAAAAGAAAAAAAAATCAGTCAATACTACCTCTCAAAAAAGGTGAAAGAGGGGTAAGAAAGTTAAAGAAAGATTTGAAAAAAAAAAAAAAAAAAAAAGGAGAGACGGGGATGAAACGAGAGGTTTCCTCACTCGGTATATAAAAAGCGGAATGATTTTCCCAACTAAAGGGGAAGGCAAAATGAATGAAGTTTTCGAAAGTTTCACTCGAAGGGTGAGTTCCTCGTGTTTGTATTTGTTATTACAAAGCCTGGATTTTGAATCCCCCTCGTGAATTCCCAGGAACGCATAACAATTTTTGAATATATCGCTTTTAGAAAAAAAATATACGATTCACTGCAAAAATTAAATAACTAAAATGAAAATACATACGTGGTGTATAACAATAAAAAAAAATCAATGAGAGGCACTCCCTTACATTTTTACTCCCTGACCTTCCTTCATCTTTTTTTTATATATATTATATATGTATGATTTCTATTACCCCAAATGATAGATCGATCATTATCGATAAACTTACGTTTCTCGATGGTTCAAGCCAGAAGTAATTTATATGAATTAAAAATGAATCACGCCATCCTTTATCCAAGGTTGAGATCGTTTGTTATCAAATTTCCATCGATTAAAACTCGTATGAAATTTGATATTTCCAGTGGCTGGGGTTGATTGGCAAAAAAAGAAGACTACAGACATTGAGGAAACGAGCGTTTGGATAATTTGCTTGGACGTTTTGTTTTTATGAATTGACTCAAATTAGTTGAGTGTTTCTATAATGATAAACGATTCTTATTTTTTTTTTTTTTTTTTTTTTTTTTTTTTTCAAAATTCGCCTTTGAAGGATTTTTGGTCAAGGCATTTTGAAATTAAATCGCCAAGGTTTAGTAACTTAGTATTTTCTTTGATTTTAAATTCGATTCCCTACCATTTTTCCTAATCCATTTTTTCGGGTGCAAACTCACTATGGAATATTGGACCAACATGTTGGTACAACAAGGGAATGTCATAGGAATGTTGCACCAACATGTTTACAAAAATTAATTCCTAATCCATTTCTCCTAAAAATTTTGGTTCTTAAAATGTTTTTCTTAATTTTTAATTTTCCTAAAATTATTTGATTCCTGAAATAAAAATTCCTAAGGGTGCAAATTCACTGCGGAATGTTGGACCAACATTTTGGTACAAAAAGTTGGGCCAACATGTTTGACAAAGGAACGAATCGGCTATTACAGAATTTACTCCTACACCAAAATTAGTGTGGAATGTTGATCCAACCAGTTGGTACAACATGTTGGTCCAACTGGTTTTACCAGCATGTTGATCAAACATCCCATAGTGAATTTGCACCCTAAAATGAATATTTTTCGCAATTTTTTTAATCCGTAAGATTTTTGTAATAATTTATTACTCCTATGCAAAACTGTGAATTTTGGTTTTTCTGTTTATTTTTGTTTTTTAAATTCGTAGGTAGCGAAGTTGTCTATTTATTATATCATTCTCAAAATCCTGGTAAATATTTTAAAAAAATTATTAAAATTCCCGTTAATTAGGAAAATATTCATTTTAGGAAATTTTTGGGTGAAAATTCACTATGGAATGTTGGACCAACATGTTGGTACAACAAGTTGGACCTACATGTTGTACCAACTTGTTGTACCAACATTCCACACTAATTTCGGCGTAGGAGTAAATTCTACAATAGTCGATTCGTTCGTTCGTCAAACATGTTGGCACAACAAGTTGGACGAACATGTTGTACCAACTTGTTGTACCAACATGTTGGTCCAACATTCAATAGTGAATTTGCACCCTTATTTTAGGAATCAAAAAATTTTAGGAAAATTAAAAATTAGGGGGAAAAAAAATAGAAAAAAATTTTAGGAACCAAAATGTTAGGAAAAATTAATTAGGAATTAATCCTAATTTTTGTAGGAGAATGGATTAGGAAAAATGGTCGGGAACGTTAAAATTCAGCCCTGCTGTGAGTTTATAAAGACAAAGAAAAATCTTGGTATGTACCAAGCAACACGTCGGAACATTCCGATTGATTTCAAACATCAGTTCAATGGGATAATGTCTCTGGGGTTGGCAACTTCACATCGACGTTGGGACGGATGACGGAC
Organism: Liposcelis bostrychophila; assembly: GCA_037577465.1. Taxonomy (NCBI): domain Eukaryota; kingdom Metazoa; phylum Arthropoda; class Insecta; order Psocodea; family Liposcelididae; genus Liposcelis; species Liposcelis bostrychophila. The sequence continues at coordinate 13,692,666 of CM075212.1, forward strand.
GATGACGTTTTTTTTGAAAAATTTATATACGTAATGATGAATGATTACAAATTGTGTACATTTCTGACGTCGATACTAAATTAAGTACTGTCGCCAATTTGTCGTTAAATAGACCTAGGACGTAAACCTGAGTGTAACTAAATGAAACTTTCTGCTGAGGCGGTGTAACCCTTTTGCAGTGAGTCTAAGCATGCACCGAGATATTCACTATCCAATCAGGTGCCTCAGCGTAGTTAGTAATAGAGAATTATTTAAACACAGTGGAAATATTGTGCTTAAACACGATCATTTCAACTCTACTATATTTCCAGTAAGGGAGGCAGACGCCAAATTCATCCACTGGATTTGCTACTGAGTGTCGTCTGCTACATCGGTCATATTATCTTCCAGATAGTTGAAAAGTAAACAAAGTTCTTATTGGACGACACTAATGCGACCGTTTTATAGCAGACGTTTCATAAGTGGACTGTAATGAAAAGCAGATTGCAAAGGAAAATGAAGCACCCATGAGAGGAAAAAGTTATTTTGAGGGCCCGGAAAAACTTGATATTGGGTAACTGACCCCCAGGCCTTATTTTTCAAATTAACCAAATTTGTAATTTTACGAGCGTAATAGAAAACCTTTTGTAGGTGAGAAAATCGAGAATGTTTAGTCATTATTTCTATTGTTACCCAATTAAATAAACAAACAATGCAATTTATCGATACAAATAAGTTTAAAAAAAAAGAAGAAAAAAAAAAAAAAAAAAAAAAAAAAAAAGAAATTTCAAGATAGCAAAAGACGCAATTCGTAGGTCAAATATTTATTCGAAATTTGGTGTGTGCATGTATACACAATACGTATATGTCAATACAGTCACTCCGGTTTGTCAATGGTTGATAATAAGAACTCTATATCGAAATCAGCTGAGTATTTGCTTGGGTCACGTACTCATGTATTGTTGTGTAAATATGTCAGCCTACACTAGTGCCCAGTTGTGAAACGCGACACATCTATATAGAAAACATAAAAAGTTTTCGCTTTCACTGTGGGAAAACTAAAAAGGAAGGAGGGATGATTTATTTCGGAAGTAAATTCCCGAAACTGCGTTGTTGCATCTTTAAATATTTAAAACCTGTTCGAAAGTTTGATTCTGCGGTGTTCGGGACAAGAATACCCCATTTGGTTCCGATTGTAAAAAATGATTCGGTGAAATCTCCCTTCCCCCCTCCCCCTTTTAGTTTAAACAATTTATACCCAGAGACTTTAGTTTAGACAAGGAGAGAAAGATTCTCCCGATCCGATTGCGTGCGCTTTATATAATTTGCCAGCTTACGGATCCGTTTTTTACAAGCACGATAAAACACTGGAAAAGGAAGTGGAGTATCGTTTGTTAGCATCTCAAGGTTGTTACCATCTGACAACCTTACAAACATACATGATGATGAAGAAAAAAAAAAAAAAAAAACACGGGCAGAAAATATACTGATTGCCCGTGTTAACCGAGGTGAAAAGATTCCCACCGAGATTTTTTGAATCTTCTATTAGTTTTCATGTTAACCGTTTGATTAATTGAATTTATCGCAGTCGTGTAAAAAAAATTATATTCACCAAAAAAATCAAGCTACAAACACGTGTTTCACGAGGATTGATACGATTCAGGGCCAGTCGAAAGTTAATTTTTTCATCTGTCACGCAGAAGGTCAAAAAATCATCTGCAAAATTTAAAGGGAAAAATAAAAAAATTATAAAAGTTTATCGTTTCTACTGTTTCTCGTATACAGCGTTCGAATTTTAAAAAAGATCATGTCAAAAGTCAGTCACTGAAACAAACCGCCTTCGATGTTCCTGCCAACTTATTTTTTTTTTTCTCCTTTGCCAAGAATGATTATGTGCTTCGTGATTTTCTACGAAATTCTAAAAATTTCTTAAATTTTTATGAATGAACCTTAGATGTGCTTAAAATGCTTTCGCTATGGCGTGTAATAAATTTAAAAGTAAAATAAAAAAAAAATGAAAATTGTTGGTCGATGAAGTGGAGAAAAGGTATACTTAGAATTAAAATAATTTGGGAATAACGGACGTTTGTTATTTTTATGCGTTTTGTTTGCGCACTTTAAATATTTGCAGCTGGTTAAATGCAAGCGTAGGAGTTGGTTTACATTTAAGTACGCCTTCATAATTTTTCGGAAATTATCAGGAAAGTACGATTTAGGAATGCATAACTGCTTGAAATTTTTTAAGACAAAACAGTTTGCCTTATATAGCGCCAAGCGAATGAAACAATGGACTAAAGCGATGATCACATAGAAATTTCAGCTTTAAGAGAAACTTCGACTACCTTTCCTTTTTTTGGAAATTTTTCGTCCAGTTTTTCCTTCAATTCAGTCAGTCTTTTATCCCTATGAATTTTTTTTTTCTTTCCCTTGGTGAGTTCTCGTTGGTGGAAGGGGGTCGTACATATATTACGTAAGCATATTTAGGGGGGGGAGGGGGTCCAGTCAATGCTTACGTTTGCTTACGAAGGGGAGGGGGGGAGTCTGTAAAATCTTACGTAAGCATTCATATATATATATATTTTTTTTAACCAATGGATATAAAAATCGATTGGAGTAATAAAATAAAAACATAACTGAAAAAAAAAAAAAATAATAAAAATTTCAAACCATTTAAAATGAAGTAAAATCATAAAAAATGAGGAAAATCTTAAAAAAACTAAATTTAAAGGGATTTTAAGGAAAGAAAAATATTACGTAATACTAGGGGGGGGGGGGTCCTCCAAAATCTTACTTTGTCTTACAATGGGGGGGGAGGGGGTCAAAAACTGTCAAAAAAATGCTTACGTAATATATGTATGACCCCAAGGCCCATTCGACTGCCTTTTCCCTGTATATTACTAATGTTAGCCTTTAATCAAAAGTTTTCTTTTTCTTTCGATGACTTATTCTGGGTTACTATTTGATCAACTATTTTATCCCAGAGCATTTCTTAAGATGTCTTGACTATTGCCAATTAATTTTTCTTTTAAAATTTTTTGCAGAGCAATCCCCCCCCCCCTCCCTTTTCCGTTGATTCTAATTTAGTGCTTTTTTGGAAAGAAAAAAAAAAAGTTTTAAAATTTGAGTTGTTTTACAATAAAAATTTTGTTTACAGATTTTATTTAGTTACAGTTCTATGGGTCACATTTAATTGGCCCACTATTGAATCACTTTGATCAGTTTTTTCATTACTTTATCAGTTAATTATTAGTTTGGTCAGAGTAACTGTTTAATCAGTTATTTACTGATCAGTTAAATTACATTTTTGTCAGTAAAATAATGTTAAATGATATTTCTGGCAGTATCTAAAATAATGTATTGGCCAGTATAAAAATGTTTTTTTCAGGTTTTTAATCTGTTTTAATTTTTTTTTTTTTTTAACTTTAAAAAATATTCTTTGGCTTTTAGTGAATTATAAATCAAAGGCGAAGTTTAATGACATAAACAGCAAGCAAACAAACGTTTGCAAACTTTTTTTGGGGGTCGCCATTTGTTTAAAAAAAAATTAAAATTCACTTCTGAAGCCAAAAATACTTTCATTGGCGAAAAAAGGAAGAGAGAACAACTCAAGAAGGCTAGAAAGGCTTTACTGTTCAATTTATTGGTCAGTTGCAATTTTCCTTCAACACGGTCCCTCAAAAAAATAAAAAAGGAAAAAAAACTGATTGTGTGTTACTGACCGAATTCTTGAAAAAACGGACCAAGAGAAACAACTAAATACCGTTTTACTGACCAAATTTAAAAACAAAAAAAAACTGACCGAAACCAAATTTTTAACTGACCAAAGGGGCTATTATAACTGATAAAAATTATTAAATTACTGATCGAATACTATTATCCCCAGTTTTTTGTCATGATTGAGAGTATTTTTTATCGATGCCTTTTCTTGAGCACTTATAGGGCTTCAAAATTTATTTTACTGGACGCCAAATTTTTCGCACTGGGTGCCTAAAAAATTTGGCATCCAGTGGTAGTTACTTATTTCAAAAATATCGGTTTTATAAAAATATTCGGTTTAATAATATAATAAAATAAGTTATATCCGAATATCAAAATAAAATATTTAAACCGAATACCAAAAATATTTGGTTTTATCCATTGGTGTTTCTGGTATTAATATCCAGTTAGTTCGGTGCTTACCAGTTTATTCTTGTTTGATTTTCTCAAATAGGGCTCTTTCTACTTTAAAAAATGTTAATGCTATTATTGAAAATTCAGAGTTGGAGTCTGACAAATTCATTCGAACTTGACGACAAAACAGAATCAGACTCTATTTGCGAAGAGTAAAGACAAACCTAGGTGGAACAAAAGTTGTGCTACATCATCAAGAGTTATCGAAAAAGAATGTCCCTTTTAAACCTCCTGTACTGCCTAAACTATTGGGGCTCAAAACCAGAACTTGCTGGACGGTAAAAAAAAAAAAAAATCATTTACCTGAAGACTGATTGCTTTGAGAATTGTATTGATCTTTTTCTCTTTATTATAGTGGTTTTTCTTTTACATTTACTATATAGGAAGTAAAATAGCGTAAAGGACCATTTTTTTTTGTGCTTAAAACGAATCTCTTTGAAAAGGCCAGTGAATTTTGAAGGTCCAGTTCTTTTAAAATAGCAAAGCCTAGCCCAAAGGCGTTCAGGAAAATCTTCAGACAAGCTATGCATTAAAAAAAAAAAAAAAAACCAAGTGGTCTTGTATTGCAATAATTAGTATTTCCATTTATGCATGAAAAAAATTAACAAATTCGTTTTGTTAAAATCGATGTCCGAAAGGGATAATACTGCCTCCTTGTCAAATACGAAGTATGAAAAAAAAAATTAAATACAACCTGAAATCAGTCTTAGTTGGCAGGTATATTTGGGTACAAGACAGCGACACGGTCCAGTGAAGGCGAGTTCCATGGCAACAACTCCTGTCACCTACACTTAACTTATTAAATTACCATAAATTAGTTGCCTTTCAGCTTCGTTTGGCATTTTACATATACTTGATTTACGATACTCGACGATTTAAACCACGATCATTATAATGTCCGCTTGTTCTAGCATGTCTTTTTCTTGTTCGATCCTTGTCAGTAACGGAAGAAATTCATTTTTTTCAGAAGGTGCGAAAAAATACAAATTTAAAAGTTTAGTTAAAAAAAAAAAAAAACCAACAACCTGACCTTGGCCGAATTGATGAAACCTTAATGGATTCATGTATCGAGACGTAAATTAGTGTCGCTATCAGCGCGAAGAGTATATATGACAACATGACCTTCGGCTCAGCCTCACCCTCCCTAGATACGCGGCTGACCGGAACATGACCTTACCTTAAAAAATGATGTTTTATTTTTTGGAAGTTAAAAAAAAAGTCAATTCCAAAAAATAAGTTAATAAAATCAAATGAAATGAAGTAAAATAAAATCAAATTAGTTCGCCAAGATCAGGATTCATGCTAAAACAATTAATGCTGGTAAAAATCATCTTTTTTTTTTTTTTTAGTCATGAAAATCGCAGTTGACTGGATGGGTCAACTAAAAGTACTTCGAGTTACGATGTTATTTTAATGGTGTGTGTCAGCAGTATTCCTGCTCTTTTTTTTATGCGGGAAAAAAAAATTAAAACAAGGTAGTTAATGCAGTACTTTGTATTGCATTTTTGTTAAAATTCCACTCCTCAGGAGGTGCATCAGTCTGTAAAGCAGACACAAGGAAAATTTATTCGTAAGACATTAAAAAAATATGCAAAAATTGTTGAAAAAAAGTTATATAATAAAAAAATAAAGCAAGACTCGTCTGCGAAGGGCGTTAATCTTGCGGTTTTGACTTTTGTGAATCGGGTTTTAATCGCGGTTTTTTTTTTTTTTCAAGGACGATGTGCAAAAATTTGAACAGACGTGCCGTCGCTTTAAGTAGATTGTGTAGAAACAAACTGAATCAAAAAATGCATCCTTTCTGTATACTTTTTATTTTGCACTATTTTTTCAGGGACTTTTTACAGATCCTTCATTGCTTTTCGTTTGATTTCCGGTAATTTTTCCTCACCATAGCTTGGCTGCTTTTCTTGCCCACCCTGATTTTTGATTCCTGATTCCTTGTAACAGTTTCCTGCTTTTTTCTACAGAAACTTTTTTGTTCGCCCTCCAGTGATTTGTCCTTATACGACGTTTCTGCTTGTTTTCCAGTAGCCGTATTTCTTCCTTTTAACAATTTTGTAACCGCATTATTATCCTCCGGTTTTCTTTCTGATTTTTCCGTCGACCTTTTTTTTTTTTTTTTTTTTCCTGGCCGTTTTTTTTTTTTTTGGTTGGCATCCAGCACCAGTCTGTTAATTATTGAGTAGTTCAATTTTTTTCGTCGGTAGTCTTTTTTAAAGAACTCCTAAATTTTTTAATTAAAGTTATAACCCGTTGGAATCATACATATCATCTTTCTTCTTTGGAGAGAAAAAAAAAAAAAAAAAAAAAAAGGTGCTCGTAATTTATACATAAAGATACGATAAAATATCATTGTTGGATTAAATCCTTTTGCATTTAAATCCATAACTCACAGATACATCATTCACAGGAAGAATAAAATAGAGGAAAGAGGGGGGGGGGGGATAAAAAAAAATTGCAATAGCAATTTCCCGCGTTGTTTTTTCCCTTTGGCGGCTTGAAATCTTTCCCCCCCCCCCCCCATCCCTTTACCCCTCCGCGAAGGACAGATAAATTCAGACGTTTTGCTTACGGGGAAATGGAAAAGCCGCTGAAGTGCGCGACTTGCGTTGTCACGGCAACGCGATCGGAATGTTTAATACAGTTTCGAGTAAGCAGATTTTAGTGGGCTATTAATGCATGGATCCTCTCGACCGACCATAAGCTTCTTAAAATATGTGGGGTCATTTCCATTTCGGAGTTTTCTCCGTTTCCTTGGAAAAAGGGTTTATTTACATTATTTTAATTTTATTATATGAAACATTTTTGACGAAAAAGTAGAGGAAAGAAAGAAAAAAAAAATTGGTTAGACTTATGTATTTTTTGTTCGTGTTTATGTATTTTTCGTTATTCACGGGTGACTGTGCAAACTTTTGGATTCGCGTTTCTTTCGCTCCGTATAATGAAAATGATAACTTGATGCACGGGTCGTTGGATCAAAAGCCGTAGGGACGAAGGTAAAAAAAAAACGAGAAAACAAATGAAATGTGGAAGGCAGACAAAAAAAAAAAAAAAAAAAAAAAAAAAAAACACTTTCTCATCTCCCCAACTGTGAGTTTGTTTATTTCGAATCATCTGGATTCTGTAAATTGTCATCTGAACTAATATCATAAAATTTAAAGCGCAGGGCCTATTACGCCAGATTAAACCATCTTCTTTAAAGATTTTTTTTTTTTTTTTTTTTTTTTTAGTTGCGTCGTAATAAACATTTTTCTGAATGAGGGAGTCCTGGAACCGTCCCTGACATGGCACAATCTTTTTTTCTCTCGGTAAAACGAAACCGTTATCTGGGTATAAAACTCATCCTTACTACCTGCGTCTTTAAAAACAACCTTTTTTTTAAAAAAAAAAAAAGTATTCTTTACTAACAAAACCATAGACATGCACTTTCTCCGATTGTCACTGGGGTCTATTTAAAGGTCTATTATTAATTAGTTCCGATGTACTTGTATATGTAGCAATGACCTCCAATAATTTTCGAAAAAAAAAATTGTCATGTGGGGGGGAAAGGACATTTAAAAAAAAAAAAAAAAGAAGAAACTGGGTATATATATTCCCTGAAAAATTTGGAGTACAGCCTTTCTCTCAAGCATTTCGATTACCGTGAAAAATTACTTCATAGCTTTATAAAGCCTTTACCAACTAAAAGGGTCATTTCCTACCATAAAATCGATTATAAAATATCGATTTTTTTTTTCAAGGTACAAGATCAAAAACTGTATAATTCCGAAATCGTAACTGCACGTTTGAAATACAACTGTACTTAGTAATGGGCCATAATAATGAAATATATTTTAGGCGATGTAGTCATAAAAACTTTACGAAATTAAAAATTGCAACCCGTAAAAGATAAGATAAAGCTCCCTGTTAAAATAAATCGTTTAATAATTCTTTTAAATGAACTATTAAAAAATATAATATGAAAGTTTCTTTTACAAAAAAATTTGAAGAAGTGTTCAGTTCATTTCCATTGAAAACGAACGGTGAAAATAAACGTCATGTTGAAAAAATTAGTCACAAAATATTCTCTGAATGAGTGAATTTTTAACGGATTCATGTTTTTTTGGCACTTTTCCTCCGTGCGTTTCGATGAATTAGTACTTCTAATTTTTTTCCCCTTTCGACCTCGGGAGCTTCAAAGATTTTTTTTTTTTTTTTTTTAATTTATTATTAGTTCTTTTAAAGTTTTCTCATTTGTTTTTTTATGTTCAATCTTTCGAAGCTTTCTAAACCTATCAAAAAAATTTTTGCATTAATTAATAATTAAACATCCTTTTGCAAAAAAAAAAAAAAAAAAAGTCACGCAGTTTTTTCCCCCTCAGTTTTTTTTGAAAATCAAATAACAAATTATTTACATTGTAACTTTACTTGTCATTAGATTTATCCTTCGTGAAAAATCCATATATCACCAAATGAATTATACTGAGGGTGAATCAAAAAATTCGTAACGCATACAAAACAAAAAAAATTTCAGTTTCGGAAAAAACTCCTTCCATCATTATATCAAGAATCGGGATTTTCTAGCACCCGCATCCGATGCTATAAAAATATAATGCAATATAACCCATGATCTAATTTCGAAAAACTTGGGGTGATAAATGAAATGCGTACAACAAGCCTGCGGTGGGTGATGCATGCGTTCTTATTGACACCCCGAACGTCGTCGCAGAAAATAAAAAAAAAAAGAGTCCGCCACTCATTTTCCCTTTTCGATTTCGAACTTAATCGCTCTAAAAAAAGGGTAGAGTGAGGGAGAGGGAGAAGGAGAGAAAATAACGAACGTTATTTTCGGCAAAAGACTTTTTTTTTTTTTTTTTCAAGGTAATAATTACGTGCACTTAAATCTTACATAATAAGAGACCTCTTTTCAATACGAAGTCACAACTTGGAAGTCGAATAACTTTGAAAAGTTATTCGGTAGGAAGTATTTCCCGCGGCGATCGATGCTTTTCCCTCTTTATCCCTTTTACCATTTTCCTCTCTTCGTTTTTCTCTCTTGTACACTCTTTCTCTCTCACTGTGCAAGATCATTCAATCGAAGATGGGCTTACGATGTGAATCTAATCGACATTCCCTAAAAACATTTTTTCAATAACTCATTCGGAAATTCATTTTCATATGATCACAAACAGACCGTATGGTTTTTTTCCTCAATCCCTAAACCGAAAACATTTTTCGACCAGATGTCATGAAAAAATCATAATATTTTTGTTCATATTTAGACGGGAGTACGTTTTCCTTGCGGCATTCCGTGTACAAATCGTTTGTCATTCATTAATAACATCTTCCACCAAAATAAATTGTAAAAAGCAATGACTCAATGAAGTTTACGACCGATACTTCTAGGAATTTGGAACCTTTTTTTTTTTTAAATTTTTGTATTGTTCGGTTTTATCGTAAAGCTGAGATCTGTTTACTAGACCAGGTGTCTTCTGCTGGTATTCAAAGTTTTTTTTTTTTTTTTTTGACGTAGATTTCTCACTTTTAGATTTGAACTTTTCAAAGTGATAGAAAATTCTATAAGTAGAAAACATGAAAATAGATAAAATCGAAATAAAAAGATCGGACTGGTGTACATGTATTTCTTTACTTCCCAGCTGTTCCAGAGCAAACGTGCTTAGTTTGCTTTTTCCAAGTTCGGTAAACATGCCGGACGAACATTTTTGTCAAAATGATCGGAAAAGGTCTAAATAAATTGTGATGTCTTTCTAATGTTCGGTGGGTAAAAATCTGTAATATGCAGGTCAACTGAGCTATGTCCATCACAATCGTGCATGGAGATATGTTCTTTTGAACCGTTGCAGCTCAAAATCGGTTCAGGCATCGGTTCAAAAGAGTATATCTCCATGACGATTGTAATGGACATAGCTCAGTTGACCTGCGTCTTTAAATACTGTTCTGGAGTACCAGATAGGATATTTGGAAATGAAATCCTGAAAAAGGCACTTTTCTTTTTTACTTTGCCTGCAGCGTAAGGTTTTTTTCACTGGCCGTTTGTCAAATATCCCCACGGGCTTTATCGCCATTATCAGGTAGACAACAATATTATGCCCGCACAGGTAAAATCTGGTGGTTAGGGGAGGGTCCTGGGGATATTCAAGAAGTATCCGTGGAAGAAACAGCTCTTCACTACGAAGTTCTTCAAAGTCAACAAGAAAAGGTTGCGATACCGTCTGATTGTATAGGTAATCGGTTTCGCCAATGTAAAGTCACAAAATAGCGATGCCGATAGCAAAGTTCAAAAAACAAACGTAATTTTGAAATGATTTATTAATTAAAATTGAAGAGAGAAAAGTGGAGCGCCCTGTACATGTTTATATTGTAATGCTCCGCAATCAAAACTACAATCGCATGACCGATGTGGGTAGTCCAGACCCTTATAAATTTTAATATTAAACCAAGACTTTTATCAATCTAACAACACTTGCACAATAAAGAATCCATGTAAATGATTTTCTAAAGTTGCGTCGGGTTCATACATAAGAATACAACAATTTTAAATTAAAACAAGTTTAAAATAAAAGACCGACTACCGTTGTGATTTTAAATCTTTGACTTATAAAAATATGTATATGCACTTCCATTTCCTTTAATTATAATCGTTACATGCATTTTTTTTTCATACAAAAAATGTAAGAAACTTATGGCTGCATTGAATTGATTTCAATCTAAACCAATATGCAATTTTTACCAAATAAATAAAATAATACCTCATAATTTATGAAAAAGCAAACCCTTTTTTTTTTTTTTAAAAACCAAATGTGTAAACATTTTGTCATAATGTACATAAATGAGTTAAAAATCTTCTTATCACTTGCATTGAACTGAATGGGAAAGTGCTGCTCTAGCGGAGGATTCTGTAAACGAAATTCGGATGCATGTGGGATCACGTTTCCAAGCATTTCAGTTCTCAGTCGCTTCGAAGATAGACCCAACTTCAACGTTGAACTTGAAATCCGCATGATTGTGAAGATTCATTAACATTGATATTTTAAACCCTTTTAGTTGTAAAACTACTTTTTTTTTAAATATTTTCCTTGCGTCGCATAACTTTTTCGACATTTTGACATATTTTTGTCGAAAATTTTTTTGCCTTTTATCATAGGAAAAATTTTTTCCTAGTTGCAGGGTTTTTGTTTTTCCCATTTTTTTTCGATTTTTTAGATACACGTTTAGCAAACTTTACCCAAAATTTCATTTTTCGGTCGATTCTAAATGGTTTTCTGTCATGATTTTGACCGGAAAATAAATTTTGAAACCTGTCGAAAAATAGATTTTTCCGCAAATAATTTTAAATTAGAAAAAAGATTAAAAAACGCGATTTAAAATATTAAGTAAATACTAAATAAAGTAAAATATGAAGAATATTTTATTTTATTTACGTATTACATCAAAACGTCAATAATCAGCTGTTCGAGTGGTTTGTGAAAGATGCACGGTCCCACATTCAACCACTTTTTCATCCGTAACTGGCTGCCATTGGTCGACGGATAGAACCGAACATTGCCGAACACGAAGCCTAAGATGTAGTTGTATACATCGAATATTAAAACTTGTAGTTTAGTTCGCGTATAGCTATTCAAATGTGTAGTCGATGGTTGTAAGTCGGCGGTTATCAATGGTTGTCAACCAACGGGAGACTTGTAAAAATTTATCATAGTGCCCGAATTTGTCGACCGCAATATAAAATTAGAAATAACAAAAGGAATTCGTTTACGTATTTACAAGTTCGAAGGTTCGGGAAGGGTGAAGTTATAGTTTACAAATGTTTTAGTGAGACTTCGGCACTTTTTTTTTTTTTTTTTTTTTTTATCCTTTTTTTTTAACCGGAAAAAAATTATAAATATTTTTATTAATGTTCATTAATAAATTCGTATAATGGTACCCCAACAAAGTGAATCAGGCCGTTCGAACAGTCCTGCTTCGGGTACAAATACCTTATCGGCAGTACAGTTTGGGTCGCAATTAGTGGATAAACATTCACCGACCCCATACACAGATGCCACACAGGTAAGGAATCCCCCATTTCAAATGGAAAAAAGGTTTTACGAAATCCCATATTTTCCCCATTATCACAAGGATTCGGAAGTGAAGTGATAAATTTGTGCAAGTGTAAGTGCAAAAAAAAATCCGAAAAAATTTGGAAAACCGTGGATAATTCCAAATTTGGATAGTGCTCGGATTAAAAATTGGATAATCCAGAATAAAAGTTAAAAAAAAAAATAAGAAAAAGTTGATCGGTGCAAGTGATATTGTTTTTTTGATCTTGTAAATAATATACAAAAATTGACGTAATTATTGCAAGCGTGTAGGCCTGTTCCGTAATTGCTTGACTGTGGGAGAAACAGCTGATCACAATGCTCGCATTTTAACGACCTCGAGCATTGCTTTTTTTTTCTTAAACGAACATGAAATTTGTTTTTTTTTCTTTTCACGGAGGATTTTTTTTTTCGTCCCTTGTTTTTTAAATGCTTCGTTTATAAAAATTTCCACTACCCCCTGAGCTCCTTTAAAAATAAATCGAAGTAACGTCGCGTGCGTAGGCGTACGTGTTTGCCTGATAACGGCCCTTTTTTTGTTTTGTTTATCAAACTCGCACGTTCTTATTTATTTATTTTTTTATTTTTCATTTTTTTTTTTTTTTTTTTGAAAAAAGTCGAACTGGAAAATATGAGACTCCCGCTTAGAATTTTTTTTAGGGTTGGGATGTGAGATGAGATATGAGAAGTCATTCGATTTGATTGAGTAGGCAGATATTTTTCTGAAGTTGGCAGGGAAAAAAAAAGAAAAAAAAAAGGTTTCTTGGTTTTTATAATGTCTCAGGAGAAAAAAAAGGAAAAGTCAAAATTCGAAGGAAAAAAAAAAAGTGAAGAAAAAATAAATCATAAAACAAGAAAGATCGAAATTTTAATTTTGTGGAAAATATTATTACGAAAGATGTTGCAGGGCTCGAAGAAAAGAAGCAAAAACGAAAAAAAATTTTCGATTACAAACTTTTTTATTTACCACGCACGTGGACTTTCAATCTTGTAAATATTTAAAGTTTTTAAGGTCGAGAGGAAAAATTTTTCGAACTTAAAAAAAAAAACCAAATTCGTTTATTTTGATTCAATTTCTTCGTTACTTAACCTAACCTGGTCAGAAAATATTAAAAACAAATTGAAATCAACACATTTAAAGGATTACTACTAAAGCGGTTTTTTTTTTTCGAAGTTTCATGAAAAATATCAACACGTGTTTATCAAGGTCAGAGGTCATTTTTTGTAACAAATCATTTTTTAAATCAAAAAGTGCAAATTTAATCTGGTTGACGAGGAAAAAAAGTATTGAAAATTTCTAATTTTTAAATTTTATTTATTTATTAATTTTTTGAAAGGTGATAGTGTAAAACGTAACCGAAATTATTAAGGAAAAAGTTTAGACTGAAATTTCGTATTCGCTCCACCGAAAGAATTCACAGAAATCTGTTTTCCTCGTTTTTGTTACTACGAACTTTTAATATCAGTTATTAGTGTCAAAAAAGTTTCGTTCTCGTTCAGTAAATCGAAATAATTTATCCGTCTACAAAATTCTATCTTGATGAGTAGAAAGTGCAGAGTTTTCAATTTTTTGAAAATGATATCAGCTGATTTATGCAGTTTTAAAATAAATAAAATATGATTCATTCCAATCTCAGAAACTCATCATTTTTTTTATACTAGGAATACCGCAGAAATCCTTTTAGATTCTCGAACCTGAAAGCCAATGGTCCGTAAACGAAAATGCAAAAAAAAAAAGAGGAAAATTAGCGAAAAACTTCCACATAGAAACGGCTAATAAAAAAAGATAAATGTTGCGTTTTTCAGTTGGATTCCGTGTGCATGAGTATCTGATATGAAAACCCAGTCTCGAAATAATGTTTTTGCGTGTTTCATCAGTTAGTACATATTCGCACGGGTACAATCAACTGTTTACCGTAAGCAGTTTATTGAACTACACATACAATGTCTGAAGTTTTTTAATGAACTTTTTTTTTTTCTTTAAATCTCCCTGAAAGAAGGAAAAACAAACTTGGGTTTCAATTTTGTTTTTTTCGTTTTTGATACGTTTCACTCGGTTGCGTTTTCTAATAAATTTTATAGATGTCCTTGACTAATATGTCTTTTACAAAAAAGAATTAAATAAAAATAGTAGGTGTTGGAAGGAAAAAGAAGTTAAAGTTAAAAAAGAAAAAAAAAAAAAACACCTCGAGATATTGATAAGTCCGGTTTCGAAAGTCAGGGACGATAAAAAAAAAAAAATTCAAGGCTCAAAAAAGCCGAGCATCTCCGCGATAATATAATCTGTATCTAATTGAGAAAGACACACGTGGCTTTATGAAAGGGTCATGCGCGACGTATTATATTATTTAGCGTCACCCTGTAGGTACGAGAAATTAGAGCTTAGTCATCTTTTTGTCGAGTGGCTTCGATCCCGTGGCCGTTTCTAATCGATCACGATCCCTAAAAAACAAAAAATTAAGAAAAAAGAATCAGATAACTCATAACTCACGCAGCCATTACATTAATTAGTACGGATTTATTGGAATTCGGGAGAGACAGAAATAATTTAATATCTGAAAATGTTCCAAGCGGAAGGAACGAAAAACCCCGAAATATTTATATTTAATTAGAGATCGTGTGGATAGTGCTTAGCATTGAAGATGCTGTGATGGACCATTTCCAAGTCGCAGTTCCGGAATGCAAGTTCACTTTTTCTTTTTTTGAATACGTCATGCGTAATTTCGCTGAGGGGCTGCTAATATCGCCAGCATTTTTTTTTATTTATCGCTTTTTTTTCCTCATAGGGCGATAGTTTACTCATTTTCCATGTTTTTAAAAAAAATCTCGTAATAGCGACTTCCTGGCTCGAAATGGAAGGAACCATTTAGGAGGGCGTTAAGAAAAAATTCCCTTTTTTTATGATCTTCTCTAAGCCGTTGACGGGTATAGATATGTGAAGATTCTAAAGTATATTATTGTGTTTTTAATAGTTTATAGGGTCGTAAAAAAGGCTGAAATTTAAAGAAAAATATTGCGTATAAGGGAGAAGAAAATATAAATCTCGTATAGGTAAAGGGATAAGATTCATATATTCTTTTTATTACGGTCTATTATTTTTTTTTTTCTTTTTTATATACCAAGGCTGCGGTTTTTATAATAATTAGCGCTAGAAGTTTTTATTTATTTAACCATTTTTTTTTTTTTTTTTGTGTGTGTGAAGTAGTTCGCCCTATGATCTTACCGGATAGGGATTTTGGCTAAGGTTAAAAAATATTTTGTAATTTGCGCTGTGGATATTTTTGTGAGTGAAATGTAGGCCTAAACGATTTTAAATTATCCTCCTCTCCGTTTGAGATTTTTTAATATTAAAGCTTAATGCGATTTCAAATCAAATTCTGTGTAGGAAAATCAAGTTTTTTTTCACATTAACCTTGGAATTTTTTAAACGTGTAATTTGGGAACATAAGTGCTCCAATTTGATTATCCCCGATAAGATGGAAAATTGCAAAACGATCCCGGAATAATCTTGAAACGTCTTATATTGTTGTAATTTTGAAGGGTCTTCCAACGTCTGGGTTTCACAAAACGAAGATTTCTTGAGTATGTTTACGTTACCTCTGGAGTATCTCTGTAGAAAAATGAACTTTTGCCAAAAGGAAGGTGCAAGGGGGACTTCCTTCTGAATTGGACATTTTGTGCTCCTCTGGGAAGGATTTTTTGTCTGTTATCATTGTCATAGGAAAACTTGGTTCATCATAGGAAAATTGTCATAGGAATTGTCATAGGAAAACTCAGGTGCTTTACCTTAACCTTGTCCCCCTCTTTCTACCTCCTAAATTTTCGGTTTAGCTTTTTAGACAAAGTGGGATCATGTAGAAAAACCTTTTGAAGCACAATTCGAACAAATATATAATTTGTTTCTAAAAGAAATAAATTAGGGCTTATTTAAAGTACCCTTCGAATGATGTGTTTGAAAAAGATAGGATTACTTTTTAAACTACTTACTCTAGATCGGAGCAAGGCAAGGTTCCAAGCTTGCCCAGAAGACATTCATGTCAATCACTAGAACTGTCTTTCAGGCAGGAAGAATTCTACTATCAGGGTGGACTAGAACTCACGATGCACTATGAGGAAAAATGCATGAAAATGACTTTAAATCCTGGTTTCAGACTCGTTGGAAACGAACGAATCTAAACGGGAAGAGAATTCTTCGATTCTAAAAACGAAATTAAAATTATCGTAAAATCTTAATCCGCATTATTTTTATTCGCATTACTTTGATCCGAATCGATTTCATCTTCATCATTTTTTATTTGTTTCGTTAATCTATTCCGATACTTTTTCCTGACTCCACGTCATTTTTTCCATTGGCAACGTTTGCGTTATATAACTCATAAAATAAGTTTTCCACGATGCCCAATCTTGGTGCGTCAAAAATGGAAATTGAAGCCTATTATTCAAAGATCTTTTGCTTCCCTTGACGTTCATCTCATTCGTAGACTTTCTTCTCAGATAAAAATCCAACCAAAATAAATATTTTGGCAATCGATAATTAGACCTCTGAGTAAACAAAATTTTGAAATGTGAAATACGTCACTTTGGTAGGAAAATCACTCTTTTAGTAATAAATTTTCCTTTTGAAGACTCCCTTATCAACGTCCAATACGAGTTTACCCAATGCGAATTCACTGGAAGGGCAATGCATTAGAATACACGGAATGCTCTTCATAACCTATTTTAGCCGTGTGAAACACTACTCCGCCCCGACAGGAATTATTTCATTGCTCTTTATCATTCGATAAACGTGTAACATATTTTGCTTGAAATATCGATCTACCGTTTCAAAAAAAAGTCTACGTTTTCCCCGAGAAAAAACGACCGAGTTACAACTGAGCCATATTTCTCTTGTAAATTAGGTCAATTACTCTCATACTGTTTCCCTTATATCTATTACTCTCTTTTTTCGTAACATAAAAACCAGTGACATAATGTATCTTATCTCATCTTTTTGGTCAATTTAAAAATTTTATAATTTTGCAAAATAAATTTCCATGAATTTAATAATATTTCGTAATATTAAAAAAAAAATTGCAACCGATTGATTCACGACTACAATCTTTTAGATGAGATTAGATGTTGACGTTAATGAACCTAATAACCACGCCCATATTTTTTTTTTCGTTTTTCACGACCGATGAAAAGCCGACGAATTTTTTTTTTTTCGGACTTAAACCTATCACGCTTCATGATCCTTAAAAACTAGGTACACAAAGGGGGGAAAAAAATGAAGAAAACAAAATGTAATTACACGAAGTTGGCGTTTAATTATACGAATGCCGATGACATCTTAATATCAGGTCAGCGAGGGTTAACTGACATAGGCGTACATGTTGAATGCAATTTAGTCATTAATATCATGACAAAAAATAACTTTTATTTATTTTTTTTTTTCTCTTAACTCCTTCGATGCATTTTAATGACGGAATGCGTTGATGCTTAGGAGTGTTACAGTCTTAATTGCTTAGGGATCATATGATTTGGTAGATATGGAACCTCTTATTGGATTAGAAAGGGCTCCATGCTCACTGTGACAATGGACCTCATAGCGAGGGACATAAGACATAAAAATCTCGACTGGACGTCCCACGCGCTTTTTATGTTACGCTTTTAAGTTTAACTATATGTAAATAAATGATTTTTATCGGGGACGGTGTTAAATATCATTAACGGTACAAAAAAAAAAAAAAAAAAAAGATGAACGTCAGGGAAAACCGGTTTTCCCTTATTTTACATAATCCGACAAAAATATTCGAGCATATGGTTCTAAAAATAAAGTGAACCTTGGATAAATTAACGTCGCGGTGCCTCAAAGACATTGAAAAAACCAGTTGTTAACAGATCTCTTCTTGTTCCGATTGTTCGATTTATCATTATCTCCTTTTTGGAATTATTTATGTTGATTAATTTATGTAATAAGGTACAGAACTTTCCGTTTCAACTGACCGGTCCACAGATGGATGTTATGTCTCGGGTTTGTTATTTATTTCAATATTAAAGTAGCAACTACGGGAGGTTATTCGTTTAACACGTGATGTGTGCTAGATTTCGTTTTCAATGCGAAACCGTTATTTACAAAGGCGTGGGTTGTTTTTTTTTTTTTTTTTTTAAGAACAGTAGTCAAAAGGTCTTAAACTTTTTTTTCGGGTTTTGAAATAAGGGAATAAAGCATAATCCTTGACCGGTCCCCGAGCGATTTGTATGTTTTCCATAAATGATGATGGTCCGACGAGACGAGTTTTCAATACTGTACCGTATTTACAATAAGGTACAGGTTTCTTTTTAAGTATAAAACAACTCGTGCCTCTTGAGATACAGTAATAATTTTTTGTTCTGGTAGATTTTTTTTTGTCGACAAGGGAGCCCACGCTACCTTGAAGGCCCGTTACCAGCTTCCGAAAACATGTTTGTTAGCGTTGAATATCGGAGGATGAAAAATGTGGTTTTGAGTGTTTTGAATTTATTAGAAGAATCAGATAAGAGCCTTTACCAAATGTTTACATCTCCTTGATAGCAAAATGAAATTCGACGTTTCCTAAGCAGATTTGAACAAGTACAGTATTGTATTTGAATCTATATGTTATTGTTATTGTTATTGTCATTGTTAACCCTTTTTCAAGGTCACTCTTTTAGACTTTTTAAGTCAGCAAAATGAATTTAACCCCCAAAAAACTGCTTATTTTTCCTCTACTCGTGCAAGAATCGATGTGATCGTTTTAAATAAGTTGCCATGCCAGCAATATATTATTTAAACTGGATACTGACGCCATTGACGACCTTGACAAATCCTTGTCAGAATACATGTAACAAGAGGGTAACGTACGACGGTAGCTTTTGAGTGGAAAAAAAAAAAAATATAAACTGAAATCCGGTAACTAAAACGGACTTTGTCAGCCTGTTTTTATCGAGTCTGTCATGGAAAGCTTGAAGAAGAGTTCTTACACTCTTCGTTAATCGTATATACTCATGCAATAAAGTCCTGAACTTCTTGTGATAATACTGGGTTTTTGCGCCTGATATCCATTCCTGGAAAAATTCCGATCACCTTTCCCCCGGATATCCATTTCGGGAAAAACAGTATACTGATGTCCGAGGAATTCATGGAAACTTTTTTTTAAATGTTTGTAGAACAATAAAACATTGCTCTAGAGCTATTGTGATCGTAACAGAAATAATTCCATTTCGAATTGTTTTCTTATCGTCACAAATAAACATATCAGTTTGCATTTTTTTTCTTTTTTTTTTTTAAATTTCGTTCCGAAAATCCCTCTTTTTCGGCGGAAAATTCACTTTTATTAAACTCCTCCCAGGTGAAAATCGCCTTTTTTTGGCCCGTATCCAAAATCCAGACCCACATCCGCGGCATCTCTTCTCTTTTTTTCCCTCTTGTGTATCTTGGCTCCCTGTTCCTTTTCTTCCCCTTCCTTTTTCTCTTTTTGGAAAGAAATCGCTTAGAAAGTAAAATTGATGTAGGTTGGGGTTGTAAACAGTGCCGCATCACCGTAAAAAAAAAAGAATCCTGAAGCAGGAAGAGAGCGCAAGGAAAATTTAATCATGCCAGTTGTGTATGTGTGAGTTTTCTTACGGAGTTTTAAGTTCAATTTTTTTTTTTTTTTTTTTTTATGGCATTTATCCGTCACGTTTTCGGAGTCCATTTCCCAAACTTTTTGAGAAACTTTGGAAGGAAAAGAATGTTAACAGCGGTCATCTTTATAACATAATAAGAAACTTTATCGTTGTTACTTCGGCGACATGTGTTACAAAAAGGAAAAAAAAAAAAAAATTAAGTCTGAGATTTACTTTTTCGATCTGGTAAAATAGCTGCTTCCAAGAATCAAGGAATCATCGAACCCGTGTATAATCTCCACAGGCTTCCGTCTATCAAATGACTTGTTTTTGAGGACAACTTGTTCTTCTTTTTTTTTTTTTTTTTTTTTTTTTTTTTTACGTTTAGAGGTACAACATTCGCCTACTTGAGGCTATATCTGTTTTTTTCTCTCTCCTTCATTTTTTTTTTATCAATCGGTTATTCACAGTGTTTTTCTCGTTAATCCTTTTTTATTATTATTATTACTTGTACATTTCAACCGGTTTTTCTTGATTCTATCGTTTATTAGGGCTCGCGATCTTTAATAAAAAAAAAAGAAAATCGTTTATGACCTATTGTCATAAACGCGAAATTTTTTGCGCAGTCATGATGCGACGATCCATGCATCAGTTCGTATAATAATGACATTAATTTCGCTTTTCACATGGTCATTTATAAACACTGCTTAAGGCTCCAAACACACGATGGTCGATCGAATTAATAATCGTTTTCTGCTTTTTGATGAATATGCTATTTTTTTTTTCTTTTTTGAGGGTTATCCCACATCACGCCTTAAAGTGACCGTGCATTTTTTCGTCGTTACGAAATCGTTTCTCCGTTTTTTACTACAATCTAAAAAAAAAAAAAAAAAAAAATCATATATTACATTTCGTCCTCGAAATTAGAAAGAGAAAACTCTTTTTATTTTTATTTTTTCTGCTAAGTTGAGTATTTCAGAAATTAAATTCGACCGGATATTGTTATAATAATAAAAATTAAAGCTTAGCTATCGTCCGTTATGGGTCAGATTTTCTAGTAGTCGTTGCGGCTATTGGCCTTGAAAAGGGTGGATTAACATTAATTAAAAATGCATGATTCTTTCTCGTTTCCGTGTTTATCTCGCTTAACAATCTCATTAATGTTTTTTTTTCTCTCTCGATTTCGTCACCTTTTCCCTCTTCTAAATTTTTTTTTCCATATTTGACGATTTAAATTTTTTTTTTTGTGATAATTACGAGGTATAAGCTTATATATTTTTTTTCGGTTGGGGAAATTTCGATATGATGTTGACCAGCTGATCGCGTGCACAGAATGCATGTTTGCTGTTTTGAGGTTTTTTTTTTTTTTCTGGTGGGGAAAACCGAAAAGGAAATTGCATGAATTCGATGTGGGAAAATTCGAAAAAAAAAAAAAAAAAATGAGTCATGTATTTTAATATTTAAATACGATATTGTCGGGTGTGATTAATTATTTTGTAAGTGTTTTACTTGACTTTATAAAAATTGTATGACTTTTTTTTTATTTTTGAAGGAGATCATGCAACATCTGATGCAATGAACTTGGAAAGTTGTCGAGTAATTAAGTTGGGAGAGCGCGTTTAGAAACGATGCTATCAATCAAAATATATAGTTCTGTTAGGATTTATTTTTACCTTATTCGTTGGAAATTCGTAGAGTTAATGCGAATGACAGTAATAACGCGATTAAAATCGATTAATGACAAATACGAGAGTCTTCTACGCGTTTTGATTATGGTTCTTAGATGGAAAACTTATTACGAAAATGTGTTTCCCTTAATATTTACCGTTTTACATTGGGACTGTTGAACGTTCCAATAGAACGGTTCAGACTCACACCAACCGAAATTCTTTATTTCTTGAAATCAAAGTAGAAATTTGTTCTGTGGTTTCCCTACCGTGAGAATGACTTCACAGCGGTTAATCATTGTGTTTAATTTGCTCCTTGAAAAAATTTTCTAGAGGAAAACACACGAGTTTTTTTTTTTTTTTTACGTAATTTATCTTAATATCGATAATGATAATATGCAAACATTAAAAAGGCCTATCTGCTAATGAAATCAACAAGCTGAAGGAAATCTTCGTCATTTTTTTTCTTTTTTTTTGTCATTCTTTTTAAATTACCAAATTGGAAAATTTTTTCAAAAGAATATATATATATGTTTTTGTGGCTAATTTACTAATCAACGAAATCTTCAAAGAGATAAAAACCTCGAGCGTATGATCACCAAGCCCTTTAAAGTTAAATTACTTTTCAGAGTAATGAATTTTTACAGGACACAGCTTTTAAAACCGATGATTTTTCTTTTTTATTAACCTTGACGACATGAATAAAATAATTCGAAAAACATTTTGAAATTTTTTCTTCCTACGTCATCATATCGAATTTTAATATTTTTGCACTTGCTAAATTAGCGAGAGGGCTTCGCCCACCGGAGACAAAAAAATACTTTCACAAAACTACAATAAAAAAAAAAAAAAATAAATGTTGTCATACCCTACAAGACGCGCCTTTAAAAACCGCGAGTCTAATTCGGTCATATCGCACCGCAAAAAAGGCTATAAAAATTATTTCTTTTTCACGGTGTGGGTTTTTATCCCATAAAGTTTTAGGCATTTTTTCTTTTTAAATATTTAAATTGAAATAAATAAATCCACGATCCATCACAGTTAACATTTAACTTGTTATCGTGATACGTGACATAACATTATATGTTAATGAACCGATGATTGTTTCCTATTTGCATCCTAGTTGATGATTACACCTCCCACGCCACAGTCCTACGATATTTTGCTGCGAAAATAGATTTAAAAAAAATTACTAAAATAAAATATCAGAGAGAAAAATTCAGGAAAATTGTGGAAATTCGTTGACCGGTTTATATATTTTTTTTATTCGATTTTTTTTTTTTTTTTATTTTTATAAAAAGTTACGTAACTCTGAAAGCCTGGGGATACTCCCAACTAATAACGATTCCTTGTGTCATTTTTGCCTTTTAAATTTTGATGAAGCGGAGAGAGCCAGCCCTTGACAAACATATAAATGTGTAATGTCGTTTGCTCTTGGCTTCGTGCTGTTAAGCTTCCGCGAGGAAAAAAGTTGCATGCAGCACGATGTTTGCCTCATCATTTTTCTTTTCTTTTTCGAAAACCATTGCAAAGAAGTTAAATCGATTAATATTAATCCAATCGTTAAGTTCGATATCGGTTTGTTGTGAGTTGAAAATTTCGGTCTGACTAATATTTTTTTCCTTTTGAATCGGATTTGGGTGGAGACTTGATGTAAGTGCTTTCCGAAAATCGCAGGAAATATTATTAACCACTGTACGGTCATATTAGCAGTACTGAGCTTCATTTTAATTTTAAAAATTTAGTCGCCGTCTGAACCGTCAAGAAACATCCAATTAAAATACGATTCTTTTCATGGGCTGCGTTGCAACTTTCAACGTTCATCCCGTCGAATTTTAAAGAGTCACGGGGCAAGCATGGCAAACATCCTCCCTAACGCATTTTTTTTTTTTTTTGTTTTTGTATGTTCTTCGAAACTGGAAGAGAGAATAATAAGCTTATTTCCGAAAGGGACTTGAGATAACAATTTTTTCTTAGAGAGGGAGAAGAAATATTTCGAAACTGAAAACGATTTCTTTCAGAGGGAATTCTATAAGATGCAGACTCTTCATTATCTTCCCGTATTGCTTTTTTTTTTTTTTGTCGAAATTGTTTTTTCTTTCCTTCAATATGAAAATTTCCTTTTTTCCTTTCCCTTTTATTTTATTCCACGGATTTGAACTCTAAAGATACGAGCAAATTTTTGGGAAACTAGCGACCTTAAACGAAAATTGCGTAATAATTCTCTTAAGCAATTTTCACGGTACAATAACCGTCTTTCGACCATAAACGACGTGAACACTTTTTAATTAATTGACTTATATTAATTTCATAGTCAATTTCAGTCGGTTGGGAGGAATGGTTTCTGACCACTTTCAATCGTATCTTAGTATGCTTGACCTCTTTATCCTCGTTTTTTTTTCCTTATTCGCGCCTCATATTAATAAGGCGGCATGAGTTTTGTTTACATTTGTTTGATATACCCACAATAGCCGCCTCTCGACTATGCATATTAAACAAATGCAAACAACCGATATGAATAATTAATACGGGGAGGATACGATAATTCTAATACCGTTTTTTTTTTTTTTATTCCGAACTTGAATTTTTACCCCCGAGTAAAAAAAACAGCAAAAAAAAAGGAAGAAAAAGAAAAAAAAAGGACCACATTTGATTGAATTAATTAAAACGAAGGACGGTACGTATTGAGTAAAAAAAAAGGGGGAAACGCGCATGTCCATTTCCTGGTTTCACTTTTTTTTTTTTCTCTTTCTGCCTTTTTCATTTATTACCTTATTGATTTCGAGATGAATCCATCAAATCCAAGAGCGAGCTGCTAAAGATGAAGATTATCATTATCGATGATTTATACCTGCTCAGATAATTATTTACTATTACAGTATACCAGGTATAGTGACTACTGGAACGAGTAATTGTTCCGCGGAGCAGTGACACACACCGCAGGTCTATGCCCCATTTCAAGGTAACCTGACATTGCATAATCCAAGCAGAAACTTTTTTTTTTTTCCTTTACTTCCCAGTTTCCCCTCTGACGCGCTTTCGTGACAGGAACAATAAGGCAAACCTGTTATATAACTTCGTTTCGAATAAAAAATTGCAAAATGACAGATAAAAACCTCTTAACTATTTATTAAGTAATTCCTACGAATTTTATGAGCATTTCGAATTAACAGATGCTTGCATGCAGTATCATGCATTGCGTATTGTGTAGTGTTGGAGTAAATGCAGTATTGGACTTAGTAAAAGCACATAACGAGGGGGGAGTAGCACAGTTGCAGCGCTGTTGTGTGTGGTATTAGATTTATATAGAGCACAGAACGCAAGCATTTTTCGAAAATAGAAAATTCATGTTGTCGAAATTCCAGGTATCCGGTATATAGGTAGGGACGTTTTAGAATCACCATTACACTTCCTGAATTTAATGTAGTCAGTAGAAGAAAAATAGTTTGTCCGAAAATCGAGTCTTGAACTAAAGTCAGCAGAATCAACACCACTAAACATATTCATAGTAAATTGAAGCAATATAGGAAGTCAAATGAGGTGTAGCAATGTATACATGTGCAGGTGTAGCAACAGCTTTGCACATTGCAGTAGCAATCCTGAGCCACTACCACCATCTGTGATGTCACATCTTAATATATCTCTACTTAGAGATATACCAGTTGGTGGTATCTCTTTAGAAGAGATATACCAGATGGTGGTACCTCTATAGTAGAGATACAGCAGTTATAGCAGAGATATACCAGATGGTAATATCTCTATAGTAGAGATACAGCAGATATAGCAGAGGTATACCAGATGTTGGAATCTCTGTAGTTGAGATATGCCAAGATGTGACACCACAGATGGTGGTGGTAACTCAGAATTGCTATTGCTATGTGCAAAGCTCTCTAGGAAGTCTGTCGCTTTTGAGATCTGCTAACTATACGTAGTGCCAGCGTGCAAATTCCTGCCTATGGGATCATCTGTTTACCTTTAAGTTTAAAGCTTTTCATTAATATTAATATCTGCATATATAAATTATCATTCCATGCGATGCATCCTAAATATCATCTATAGGATTGTGGTTGATTGGTTAACTGATCAATAAAATAAGTCTGATTGTGATATTAATAAGTATTTTTTGATGTCAGGGGTAAAATTACGTCCCTTTTGTCAGTTATTATACACCATTTGCCTTCCTTAAAAATCTAAAAACTTAATAATGATAACATCATTCTTGCAATCTACTCCTACGCCATCTTTTCGAAAATTGAACTGAGGAGAAAATTAAAGAACATTAAACAAAATTTGATAAAAGATGTTGTTGTCCTCGCGTATTTTTTAAAGAATGCCACTCAATAAAATAAACTTTTATGCAAAGAAATTTTTTTTTAATGTTTGATAGATTGCGTGATAACAGTAATCCAGTGCGCAAGTCATTTGAACCTGTATTAACAGAAATTAATTTACTTAAGAAAAAAAAATTCGCGTGTCAACTTTTTCAATTTTTTTTTTTAATTCGGTGCATACAGCCAGGTATACTTTAATTTGGTCATTTATTGGCACTTATCTCGTGAATAAATTAATATAATGTGCATCATTATACTGCAGTATCGAGTTTAATTATAAATAACAACAACAAGCAATATATTTAATGCCACGTGGGTCCACGACATTGCATACTGCATTTATTTAGATAGGAAAAAAAAACTTGACAGCGTGAACCGAGCGGTTAATTATCTCATTCCGTCTTTACCAAGGTTGAAGAAGAATTAGAGAAAAAAAAAAAAAAAAAAAAGGATCACATGAGAAAGTGAAACAGGCTAGACTTCTATTTTTTCCTCTTTTTTCAAGATTTTTATAGAAATATCCATTAATTCAATTATACTTGGTCTCTTTAAGTTTTTGTAACAGCATGACCTCATCGACATGCATTAAAGATCCAAGGCCATATGTCCTTTCAGTTAACGATGTTACGTAAATGTTGTATAACTCAGCCAGGAAGTTTGCTTTTAGCCCTGAACGAAAATTATTTTGATCCTTATTGGTCTCTCCATCTTATGGATATTTTAATTATGTGGTTTTCGCGGCAATCTGCATTGTTTGACGCAGAAAAATATATACATATTTTTTTTTTTTTTTCAAACTTCATCTTCTATTGCCTAATTTAAAATTATACGATTGGTCAGTAATATAATCCGTTGGGCATTTTGAATTCATTTGAATAATTGATTAAAGATGTTTGGCGAGCTTTAAGCAAGAATTAATTAATTTTTGAAGAAAAAAAAATTCGAAGGATTAAGGATCGAACGAACAGCCTTGTTCATATATTTTTGGATTTACGGAATTATCGATATTTCTTCCTAGTATGTCACCGGGTTGCTTGCACAACCGAGTAATAAACACTAATTTTATCGGACGGGTTTTATGAAACAAGTAGTGTCATCTTAAAGTGTTTCCACTTTACTTTTCCTCTTATCTTAATTTAACTCTGTTTGTACATGGAGGCTTAAATTGAGTGTCCGATAAACGGTTTTCAGTTTTTATTACTGTTTTCTATTTTTTTTTTTTTTTTTTCTCGTTCTGAAATGCACACGTTTTTAATTGGTCTGCCTGGCCATTTATTATATAATTGTCGGGAAAGGCAATAATAACAGCTGAGCAAGCAGTTTCTTTCACTCGAACCCAGTCACGTACGCGGTTTAAAAACTACCTTCATTTTACAATGACGAAAATAAAACGTCATCGAATGTTTACGTTTGCGTTTTTTGATAAAATAAACACAAAAACGGAATAGGATATATACAGGGGAAAAAAAATAAAAGTTTTTGAATACGAACAGACGAGACGAGAGGAGACACACAAAAAAAAAAAAAAAAAAAAAGTTTTACGACATAAACTCCCGTTTTTACATACGCTTAGAATAGATAGAAAACGTGTATTTGAAACTCAGCCTTGAACGTTATAATCTGATGTAAGAGACCGCGTGTGTATGTGTGTGTTGTTGTATGGGGGAGAGAACTACGATGTGAGTTTGCCCGAGCAAACCCGTTCAATAGTCCTATTCATCTGTTTGCCATAATTACCGTTTAATCTTGACAAGAGCAAAATGATCGTTTTTTTTCTCTCTTTTCGGTTTTAGAAACCGTGGGGTTTTAAATTTAATGCTTGTGGAGTGACCTTGAATTTTCGAGAGGAGAGCGTTATATTTGAGAACTCTTTTTTTTAAAAAAGTAATACAATTTTTTATGATTGTTGTAGACGGAGGGTTTGCCTCAGAAAGCCTTTTTGGAATGATTTTTCAATGGTGGGGCAGTGGAGCGGTAGCTGATGTCCACCCCCATTATGTTTGTTGTCAATTTCTGCATGTTCTTTGAACGATTTCTGAGCATCTTGAAGCAATCTATTAAGCTATCTATAATTCATAATGAGTGAAGTAGATCCCTATAGTATAAATAAAGAGACCAGATACGCTAGGACCTCTGACATCTAATCAACGATGAGATGCTCATTATCACACCAACCTAATGCAGAACTCAGAGAGATGTTTGAGTATTCAGGGAGCGTCTGTGAAAAGTGATTTTACAACGAGAAGCGAGGGGTTACTCTTTCATGCAGTTCGTTGTACACTTGCAATTGTTACATTGCATTTGCATTGTTTGCATCACAGCATTGCTCTATTACTTTGCATTTTTGCGTTAGGGTGTACATTTTGTTTTTTTGGAGTGAGAGTCATCCGTCTACGAGAAGCGAAACTGTAATAAGTATATCATGAGTTACAAAATACAATATCCAGAAACAATGCAGGTGATGTAGCTTTAGTGCCAGTGAAGCCGAAATTTCTGAAAATTAGAAAGACGCTAATTCTATTAAAGCCTAGGTCATGTGCTTCTAGTCCAGAAGTGCCAATACAAACGTACATATTAATTTTTCCCTATGCTTTTCGATTGGTAAAATTACCCCCTTCCACCTTTCACCTCCTATAAAAAATGTTTTCCCATATTAAAGTGCACACACCTTAAGTTGATAATCAGCGTTACTGCTCGGGTGATGGATGTAAAGAGAAGGAACTCCTAAGTGGTAGAAAACTGACTTTGCATATTATCAGCAAATTTCTGCGTTTTTAGAGTTGGGGAATAATAAGTTTTTAAAAAAACAATTCCAAGAGACCGGGATTTTAGTGTACAGGAGTGGCTTTTTCTGGTGAAGAGAGCTCATTTGGAAATCCCCTGTAAATCTTTCAAAATGATTAAATATTGCCCTAAACAGCTTTAATGATCCAATTTTTCATCAAAGCTCGGAGAATAGAGAAGTTGCGTTACAAAAGGAATAAATTAACAACTGCAGTGCTACGTCTCAATTATTTTCGCGCTCTAGCTTCTTAAAACTGGAAACGCCCATGAAAACTTCATCTAATACCGTTCCAAGTTTTCAAATACGTCCCCGTTAGACTTATAACAGCGAAAATTTATTACTCTTACGAACTAAAAACGTATCCTGTAAAATTTCGTTTCAAAGTTATAACCTAATTTAAAAAAAAAAAAAAAAAAGCAAGAGAGAACCTTCCAAGTGCCTCCTCCCAACGACTTTTTCTCCTCTTTTAGATCTCAGCCCATTCCCGGTTTGTAGTCTTCAAAATTAAAAAAATGAATTGTGCTGCTTGTTATTTAAAATTTGCTGGTTATCGTATAAACTTGTATTAACGATTCTTTAAATCAATAAATGTGGAGTTAAAGCATCACAAGGAGGTTGTAATAAACTGGCGGGGGGGCGTCTGTGTTCACACTATTCACTTTTTTTTTCGACGAAAATCCTGTTTTAGAAATTTTGACATCGGAGCGATATGGTTTAAAATTATCTTCCTTGCGTCTCCATGCCACGTTCCTTTTTTTTTTTAATTCTTTCGTGTTTTAATTCTTGCTTTGTTGTCATTATATTTATTCTGTATAATCGGATTGACAACTTCTTTGTTCAAGAGATTAAAAATGGAGGATTACAAAAAAAAAAAAAAAAAAAAAAAAAAAAAAGGAAGGGAAAAGAGTTGATGGATACGTCTTCCTTTTCGACGAAGGCTCAGGTGTTTGCTTGGGGGGGTCAGTAAATGCGGGGGACAAGAGACACTGTCAATTTATTTTCCGTTACGTTAATTTTTTTTTTTTTTTTTTTTTTTTTGATTAGGAACTTTTTTTTATAACGGGAGATATTTTAGGTCATATCGATGTATGCGATACTTTGTGGTAAATATTTTCATCCTGAATCTTAATTAAAAAGGGATTTTTTTTTTCTTTTTTCGGGGGGGAAAAAAAAATTAATAAAAAAAAAGAGCTAGAAAAAAAAAAAAATTCATGACGCGAGAGTGACTTCAATTCGTCGTATAATTCCATTCCTGTTATAAAGTTAAAAAGTTCCCGAATGGAGCTGTATATGTCTCAAGGGAATCATGGTACATTTTCACGGGACGCAGGGGAGTAATTCAATTCAACAAAGGAAATTTACGTTTTTTTTTCTCCTGTTCCAATTTAATCACCGAACAAATATATTTCCTTTACTTTTAGAACTTCGAATGTCAAAACATCTTAAATTTGAAAAATTTGGGGTGTTAAGAAGTTTCTTTTCCTCGTAAACAGAACTCCTTTATTTTTTTTCTGTGATATAGATTTCACGTCGGTACGGTTCAAAGAAAACAAGGGAAAAACAATTTTTCTTTAAATATTTTTTTTTTTTTTTTTTTTTTAGATCTGACCTTTTTTTTTCCTCGGAACATGTGTCCCAAAAAGAAAAAAAAATTAAAAGGTTATCAGCATTTTTATATTGACCAGATGTTCGTAAATTAATACAACAGGAGACTTTTGATCGATCCGCTTGTAGAAAGCCGAATCAAGATTAGATAAGAAGTTACAGGCTTCTCCGGCTGAAGAGGTCATAGAGGTCATTTTTCGTAAAACAAAAAAAAAAAATTATGAAAAAGCTTCTATTTAAAATTGAGAAAAAGGAAATCGACTGATTACGAAAGAGGTAATACACATGGAACTAAAACTACCGATCAACAAATTATCGTAACGATATCATTACGAAAAAAAAAAAAGACGATTAGGCAGACCAGTCGCAGATATATGTAATAAAAAAAAGCTTGTTTGGAAGATATAACTCATTTGATATTATTTAACGTTGGGATACTGGTTTTCTATTTCGTCTGATTCTTTTTCGCAGATCGTAGATAAAAAAAAGAAAAGTCTCGATATTATTAATTTTTTAATCATATAGCATTGTGGAGTACGAAGTAAAAAAAAAAAAAAAGAAGACTGCCGGTGGGATAATTTTACTAATTTAATTACAATTCTTAAAAAGAAGCTTGGGCTATTACTTCTTCTGACGCCAATTCACGGTTAAGGTAACATGTGCTGATTAACATACTTGTAGGGATGTTAATTACCTTGCTTATAATAATATTTCATTGTTTTTAACGCATCTGAAAATAAAAAAACAGTTAGCATTGCATTTTTAACTAATTTTTTCTTAAAGTCCTAGATGGTTATCGCGGTATTGATTTCGTGTGTGTGCGGACGAACGAGTCTTTAGGGCAATGTGAGCATTTTGAATTGTGAAGCATCTCTCATGGCTAAAACGTTCGGGATTATTAAACGCATTGGCATTTTAAGTTCCTGATTGGCAACTGAAGCTGTCCCTAAAGGGGTACCCCGTGGTTTTCTGTGAAGATTGCTTCGACCATCGTCTCAATTCGCTTCATAATGATCAGCTGGTCATCTAACGGACATCGATCCCAATAGCGGGCACAAGGGCAACCCGAGAAGTTTTAGGTTAGGTCCAGGAAAGGAAGGATGTCGAATTGGAAGTATGTTGAAAGAGCTGAATTATTACAGAGCATATGGAGTACCCATAGATTAAGTGGAAACTGTCTTCGCGAGTATTCAACATTATGTCATTGTATAAAGGCAGTCAATGAACGTTTTATCTTGTGCATTATTATTCCTTATTCATGACTTTGATTTTATTGCTCGGATTCGGACTGATTTCGTATAGTTTGAACGATGCAGGCGCTGTTTTTTTGAAGATTTCAAACTTTTTTGTATATGTGCGGTATTTACGGATGCATACGTGCGTTCTGTTAATGCTTCTGACCATCTTTGGTTTGTTTTGAAGTAATAAGGAACTCGAAAAAAGGCCTGAATAGCGTAATCGTTAGGATTCATTACCGAATGATTAACTGTTATTATCGGTCTGTTTTACCGCGGGACAGCTTTTTTAAAATCAAATATGGAAGAACGTTGATAAAATAGTCTAAATTCTAAAAAAGTTGTTAAAATTAAAATGCAGATATTGAGGTCAGTTTATGTCGTTCGCTGAGACGTTTTATCACAATACATTCAGGAAGATGATTTGGCAATTTTATATTCGCAGGAAGGATATAGGCTTTTCGTCAGAATTTAATGTGAGTATTTGGGATTTCGGTACGAATTTAATTTCGTTTTCAGTGCGCTATTGATCTAGACATCTTACAGTTCATACCTTTCGTGTCTCTTTAATTCGCTGTTGACTGTTTCGTAGGACATATATTTTTGTAATCGAAGCCGTTTTCTTCTAGCTTTAATAAGAGGTTAGAGTTTTTCGGGAATTCTGAATTCCGATATAGAACCCTAAAAATCTTGAGTCGAGAAAATGTGAGAAAAATTTGCTCAAATCTCCAGAATCCTGAAAATCGTCGATATAATCCACGAAAAATAAAAAAAAAATCCTCATCGAGAAAAAATTGTTGGGTTAAATTTCAAGAAATCCCGATGCGAGAATTCTCTAGGCTAACCTCTAGCCTTAAGACCTAACAAAAAAATGTTTGAATATGATGTGATTTATTTCCCGTAGCCATTTTGGTAAACTTATATCCACATTTAAATAAGCATTGGATCTATATACAGTATCCATATCTGAGATGCATAACATTACTTAGTTGTCATGCTGTCCTCCTCTATCTGGCTTTGCCGATAGCTCATTTAAGTAAATTTACGTCACATTGATAAAAAGACATCCCTAAGTTTTCCTGATAACTCGTTTCTACCGAGACTTTATATTTAGTTTTCCTGAAAAGGTCAGTCTAGGACTAACTTGGGCTTCCTCTATAAACTAAACCTCTACCATTGAGTTCTATTGAACTTTACTTTATTACCCATTTCTATCTCAGCTTATGCATTTTATTCAACTTTTTCATCGAGTATTTTAAGAGTATTTTTCTATCGATGTTAGTAGTGCTGGGAGCAAATTCTCCGTTATTAATTTAAAAAATTTTTAATAATATAAAACCAATTTTTCGGGATTACGGCAACACGTTTGATTTTTTAACACAAAAATCGTGTTTACGTTTTTCGGAAAATTTCGCTCTCTTTTTATCTACCCTTTCATTCCTCCCGTTGAGCTTCTGTCAGCTTTTCCGGGAATAAAATTCTGCTGCAAAGCATTTAAAATACCCCCGTTTAAAAACGGAATATTCTCATTAAACCTACTATTCAAAGCGATTATTAAACATAATTTCGAAAAATTAAATGCGACGTTAAAAACTGAAAACCCGTAAACAAGGAGCAAAATATTTCAATTAAGGTCACACCACATGTAAACTGCGACGTATTTTTATTGCTTAATCTTTTCATTATCAAAATGTCAAAACCGTCAAAAACTTCCGCTTTGATTAAAAATCCCGAAAAGATCCTTATACATATATTTTTTTTCTTTTCTGAAAATAAACTCCGAAAAAAAAAAAAGAAAAAAAAAAAGAAAATTATATATTTTTTTTTAAAGAAGAGAGGGAAACTTTTTGAATTATATTTAGAAAAAAAAATGTGGAAGAGAAGTTACATAACGCAACGAAGTTTATTTGTTTCATAGGGCATTAAACGTTCGTTCTTAGGCTTTATTACTCTAGCAAAGTTCGTAGTAAGCACTTGTTTTATCTCACATGCGTTTATAAAGGTTGGGAAGGCAGCGTCAGATTTATTATTTTGCATAATCCCCTGTTGTAAAAATATTGCGTATATTTTAAAATTTTTAATGTACCGGAATAGTTCTTTTTTTTATAAACAAGGTCGGAATATAATAATAATAATAATAAGAACGATAATAAAAAAAAACAAGTCTGTCTATTAGCGGTATAATAGAACTTTGAGATCCGCTGTTACGAATTCATAACAATATACAATTGATATAATTCATATAATTCAGTTAAGCAGAGCGATTAATTCCCTGAGAACAATAGAGTTATTTTCAAAAGGTATTTTCTTTTTAATTTTTTTTTTTCCCCGAGATATCGAAAAAAAATATTCGAACCGGAAATGTTGCAAGGTCAGCGATCGTGAATATTCGATGATTTTTTTTCTTTTCTTTTTTCGAAGTGTGTTTTTCGGATTAAAATCTATAAAAAGAAAAAAAAAGTTCATGCGCATTTCTTATTATTATAATCATTCTCGAGAATATTCTTTTTATGATTAATCTCAACGGTCTGATAAGCCTTTTATATACTTCAGCGATGCATTTTTAAATAAACAATCTAAATAAACCGGTTTTGCCATTTTTTTTTTTTTTTTTTACTTCACCTTGATCGTCCATTAAGCAAACAATGTCCTCGCCATCTTCAAAGCTTTTAACGCCTTTTGACGGAAGTTGAATCAATGCCTATATTATTATTAATGACCCGGTACATATCTTTCTTGATAATTATCATGACTACTGGAGGTACCTGTATATGGCGTAACGGAATCGGATTGTTGTTTGCAATTTTTTTTTTCGCGTGGAAATTTCTTCATCATTTTCTCAAGGCGACGTGATCGAAGCCAAAGCACGTGAAACGATAGGATAAGTTCACCTCGTGACCTCCATATAAACATATACTTGTTGACAGCTATCTGCAACGATCCGGGCATACGTAACGCACCACATGGTAGAAGGGAAGAGAGGGGAAGTGTAAATTACAGTTTGACTTAAATTAAACCCGAGAGACTGACAAGAGCGCGAAGTAATCAGCAGCAGTTAACTCCTGAATTTATGCTTCGATTTGTTTACGGATGCTAGTCAATGAGTTATGGTCTTTTGGAGGAGAGAGAGAAGGAGCAAAGAAAAAAAAAAGTACAACAATGATGATAACAACTTTTCTTGTGTTAGTTATTGCTGCGGTAGCCAGTTTATCTTATTAGTTAGCTCGGAATATACGCACGGTCTTTTTGCTGATGTTTGCGTTTTAATTTCATTACTTTTTACGATTCCTATCTTGTTTGTCAAGTAATTTGAACTGTATGGCCATTGACCGAATGACGATTTAACCGCGTGATATGATCCTATTAAGGAAATTCGGTTTGTTGCACTTTTTTTTTTTCTCTTAAAAAAATTTTATTACCATAGTTGAGTATCTGGGCCGGAAATTGAACTAGACGGTTTAAAAATCATCAACAAAAAAAAAATTTACATAGGAAGATTTTATGGGCTGATTTATGGTGTCATAGTGACGCACAAAAGATTTCATCTATTTCTGGGCGAAAAAAATCGTCGTGCCGTTTTTTTAAAAATAATATTAATTACTGATACTTGATAATTGAAAAAAGTTCAATTAGACGAAATTATCGCTGAGAATTTTGGGACAAGAACTCTTGCCTTTGGTTTGTCAGGCTATTGGTTGATGTCGAGAAACAGAGAAACGAAATACAAAAACCGAAGTAAATGTTTTGAAATCTGATATTGACTAAAATTCGATGTTCCATCTCAGGAGCATAATGTATTGAGCTAAAAAAAAAAACAAGGAAATGAGTCTTACTAAAGGGCAGTGCTTTACTGCAATAGTTAATCTCCGAACCTCGTACATCCTGAGCTAACTTGTCTGTGAAATTTTTCTTGTAATCTCCTGTATATTTCAGAGAGAAATCATTAGTATTTTTCAGTTGATTTATTTGTTTATTTTTATTTTTATTTTTTTATTTTTTTTGCTTGATTTTCCTATAAAAATATTATAATAGCTCTTCGTGAGCGTTCCTTTCTTTTCCAATATAGGAAATTGAGCTGAATAAACAAGAATATTCTTTAAAAATTCATTTAAGAAAAGAGTCGCTTCTCCTTGGATCTTTTATGGAGTTTTGGTTTTTCTGAAATTGTAGAATTTAATTTTTATCTGAAATCGGCGGAATTTAGCTTTTTGAAATTCGTGAAATCGGTTTACTAACGCTTCAAATCACGCGGAAAAAAGTATCCTTATCAAATTCCGATTGTTTTGTTCGAAACTGTAAACAAATAAGAGTAGAAACACAAAGCAGAGTAAGCGAAACTGGAATAAGGATACCCTTGTAAAAAGATACCATAGGATAAAGGATACCACGGACGGTGCGATTCTGGGATTTACGTAACGTGAAAATTCTGGGTTACAGCGGCTTTCAATTTTTATATATCGGGGACTTTTTAAGATCCGGAAGTGTCATACTTTTGATTTGTGAACACTTATATCATTAAATGAATGGATTTGAAGTGATAGCTCGTGCATCAGGAGAGGCAGTCGTGGAAGTGTAAAGTTAGCATCATCAGACCGATCATTATCTGGAAGAACCACCTTGCCAATAAAACCAAGAATGAACTCTTGAAGTTATGGATACCTGAACGACGTCAGGAGGAAGGTCAATGAAAGGATTCCATGAAAGGAACGCTGCCGGAAGCATTTGCTACAGGAAAAGCTGCAAAATTCAAAAGTCAGCCTGACATTCTTCCGGACTATTCATCTGGAGGAATAATCCGATGGGGAAATCAATCATGGAGGGTATTGCCATTCGAAGGATGGCTAGCAGAACTGATGAATTAACTACAGTCATTGAAATGAAGTCCAGTTTGTCCAGTTGGATATACGTGTTTTAAAAAGACCTTCAAGATGGGCCGCATCGTGAGACAATTCTACACTTTTTATTCCGGATATTGGATTTAAAAGGAGGACTCCTCTTGTTACAACCGTAGCTTTTCAGTTCCTTTCTTCGCATTAAAAATTTTACACCTAACGATATCTTTTTTTTAGTACTGGATAACAATCAAAAAGAGTCACAGGCAGAAAGAAAAAAAAAGTGTTAAAGGTTTTGTTTATCTGTCAGCTACCGCGTTATAATTGTAGCATATTGTTGATATTTAATTACACATATGCCAATCATAAGTCGTGATTATGTCTTTATATTGTTGCCCTCCCGTATATAAAAACTTGGACTTCTTAGAAATGTTACGATAAAGAAACTCCAACACATGTCATTTATTATATAATTATCGGAAATGACCTGTGGAAAAATAAAAAAGGTATCCGAATCCTACCTCGATTTTTTTTCCCCTAACAACGACTTTATTTATATAAAAAAGAAATAAAGTTTTAGGGTAGATGACTCCTCCGTAAATACTTTATTACGTATTTCGCCTTCGAGTCAAATCCGGAGATAAGACAATAAACGAAAATCAACTCTCAAAGGTATTTCCGGGCCTAAAAAAAAAGAAGAATGTCTCTAAACCAGGCGAACATATTTTATTTTTTATTTTCTTTGGGGAAATAATTCATGTGGAAGGGAAAGAGAATTCTTTCGTTTTGCTTTGCTTTTTTTTTCTTTCTTCCCAATTCGTTTTTTTTTTTTTTCCGAAAAAAAGAGAAGATTCATTAATTTTTTGTTTCTCTTTTTGTTTCAGGTACGGTATTCCGATAAATCATGTATGAGAAGATTAGGTTTAGAAGTATTTGAACGCTTTACGGTAAGAAAACATTAAACGGAAAAAAATTAAAAAAAAAAAAAAAAAAAAAATTAGCCGTGCCTTTGGGGTAACGAAGAAGATGAAATCTATTTCTTTGGCATTACGTTTTCTGATATGGTAACAAGATAAATTGGCATAGCGTCAAAAAAAAACCACTAAATTAGCCCTTAAGCTTTTGGATCTAAGAATTCACAAGAAAACATAGGCGTTAACCTATCGTGTCTTCATAAAAATGAAATGAAACAAAAGCACTCCATTCTTGGCAGAAAAAAAAATAAAAAAAATATTGTTTCAGTAAAAAACAGTAGCATGTTTAAAATGACTATTGTTTTATATCATGACGTCAGAGAGACATTACAATCACCTCCCGTGACTTGCAGCTACTCCTTGTTACTACTAACCACTTTACAAACTAATTTATTGCATTTGGTATATTTGATTTGATTGTAGGCCTTATTGATAATCGCAATTTATCTTTTCTAATAATTTATTTTTTTTTTTCTTTATTTTCTTTGGTGTTGGCGTTAATTTTTTTTTTTTTTTTTTAATGCCGATGCCAGTTTGTTGCAACGAAAAGTGTCAAGCTGTTAGGGAGATTCAATTATTTTGCGTCAAAACGACGTTTACAACAGTATATCAATTAGTAAAATAGCAGGAAGCCTGAGAAATTATTTTTAAGGGGAAAGAGCGTGTTTCAATGGCTTAAGTAGCTCTGGGAATTTTTAACTTATTCCCACCGGGTGCAAGATCCTTTTTTTTATCGGTTGCACCTGGAGCCAGGGACGGAGTGGATCGAAGGTTTACCGAAACAATGCCCGGTGCGCCCCAATAAATTGACCCAAAAGGGCTCCTATTTTTTTTGAGCCAGTCAGTACCTCCCTGGAGCTGTATCACAACTGCAGTAAGTTAGTTCAGATAAAATTGAAGAAACCGGCCTCTTAAATGTTTTTAACGCTGCAGAGGCCAAAATGACCTTATGTCGGTCAAGGTCTAATCCTTTATTCCCGTACCGGAGCAGGCTCCCAGCTAAGGGAAACTTCTGGTCCCTTTTAGCTGCATTTTGCTGTCCCCCAAAAAACATTTGTGTTCATAAAATTCCCCTAATGTTCCTTATTACGAGGGACCATTACGTGAACCCTCTAGGACTGGCTATGGGCCAATTATGTTACACCCTTATTTGATGCTATCAATAGTACTTTAATACCTCTGCAATTAAAGCTGGTGGCCTTTGTCCCTTTGATCTCTCCCACTCCAGTTTCGTTTCTTTTAAACTCCCACCGCAGGCTTCGCTCCTGGATACCTTTTCCTACATGCTTATAATGATTAAATTAAATCAAAACCCATACTCCTTCCTCTTTCTTTTCGTTTAATATTCTTTTGCGAATCAAGCGAAAAACTGCTAAATCAACCGTTTCCTTATATTGTAAATATTGTTTGGTGTAAATTCGATCCCTTCTCCGGCTTAATCAACATTTTTTTCCCCCTTCTTTAAAACACGTTAAAATCGCCGTAAAAATGTTTACAAAAAGAAAAAAAAACTGGAGGCGTTTTTAAGTCATTTGATTTGGCGATAGAGAAGAAATAATTCATGTTTTATTATTGATAAGCAATTTGCGGATTTTTTTTTTTTTTTTTTCCTTCTTAGGTCAAGTTTAACGGCCGTTTTGAATTTTTCTCGGTTATTTTTCATTTCTTTATTTTTATTTATTTATTATTTTTGTTTATTTTTTTTTTTTTTTTTTGTAAATTATCATACATCCGGTTATAATTGGCAGCGACTATGAATGAAAAAAAAAAATGTTTGTTGTGTTGCACAGTCCTGTGGAAAATCGGACAAAAAACTCGCTAAGACCATAAATAGAAAGGCAAATTATCTTTCAATGTTGTATTTAAATAAAAGTTATGACAAAGCGTGAACGGTAACAAATGAAAGAAAATAAAATGAAATAAAAATTAAAATAAAAATAAAAATAAAAATAGAACTGAGAAGATTGATATATGCACAGTGGGATGTTAGGAAAGAGAGAGAGAGAGAGCCTAAAACGAATTCCGTTTGGGCGCTACAACTAATTAGAGCTGATTGTATTGTTTCATGGAATAATGATTTTAAAAGATTTTATAATTTTTTATAAAAAAGATTTTCGAAATGAAATGTTATAGTCATTTTAGAATTTCTTTAAGAAATGTTGGGTTAGGAGAAAAGTTGGAGATAGTCTGTTTTGGGTGTTTTTAAAATTATGTGCCCAGAAGTTTGCCCAAACTTGAGCGGGTGAACGTGTAAAAATAATCGTAACAGACCTATCTCCAGCCGTACTATATGACGGAGATATGTTAGTTGATCTCCGGAGCATATAATTTGCGCCTTACGGAACAAAGTCTGGATTTTCGAAATTTATGGTTTTAGGCTATTACGTAATCCAGAACTCCCACGTTCGTGTTTAGCTCCCAATTTATTTTCTCCGATAAAAATTTCGTAAATTACAAAAAATTTGAACATTTTTTTTTCATCATTTTACAAGAAAAAAAAATCCAACAAGATAAAGAAAGCAGAAGCAGAAAAAAAAAGAACGGAAAAAGAGACGTAACACGAAAGGTTCTCGGAAAATCGCTCAAAAAAATAAATCAAAGTCAAAATTTTTATTTTTAAAACTGACAGATAACACTCGTAACTAGGATCCAAATTAATCACTCCAAAAAAAAAGTCTGATGGATAAAATAAAGAAAAAAAAAAAGAGAAAAAAAAAAACAACCCGAGGAGTTCTTCATTGTATCAATTTAAGAAACGAAAAGGGAAAAAAGTAGCGATTACATCAATTTACTTAAGCCTGCATGGACCGGAATTCGATTCCAGAACAATTTACGACCGCATACATCTCGTAAGAACTACTCCGCATTTTTATTCCAGCAAAAATAGTCCCGGATTTATAAGTTACATATATATGTATTTTTTTTTTTTTTTTTTTTTTTTTTTTGTTCATTTTTTCTTTTCCCTTTCCTGCTTTGGAATTCAAGTGGGGCCCTGGAAAGAGATCTTCCGTTGAGTGTTTTGTATCCTTAATGTCGTTTAAATTCATCAAAAAAAGGAAGATGCGATTCTTGTGCACGAGTCTGAAATTAAAACCCGTATTTTTTTTTTTTTTTTTCCGAGGAGCTTTTATTTTTAAAGGGATGTTAAAATGTTTTTTTTTTAAATTCCTACATGAAAAATCGTGACTACGTATTTTTAAAAAACGGGCGAAACAAAATACAAGAAGGTTTCAGGCCACCGAGAAGCATTTAACCCGGGTAGGAATACAAAAAAAAAAAAATGTTTTGAATTATTATTTTAAAAAAAAGTCCATTAAAGTAGGGAAGACTATGATTAAGTGAATCGAAGGTCCGTGAGATTCTAAAATTTCACCCTAGGTTGAAAAAAAAAAAAAAAAAAAAGAGAGATACAGGTATGTGGGCAGGTACTTTTTACTTCCGGTCGACAACAGGCTGTGACCTCTTCTTCCCTTTAACATATGATTACTGTAATTGTTAATTACCACGTTTCAGGCCAACCAGTATCATCGATTCGATAATGGCCTAGCCTGTGTTTACATTGTTTGGTCCATTTATATATATTTTTATTTTTTAAATCGTAGGCTTTTTTTTTTCTTTTTTAATAATAATAAAAAAAAAAACTAATCGATTCCCGGTGTATGTTTTTTTTTATTTTCGTCCCGAGGGAAAATTAACATTCATAGAGCAAAATATACACCCCATAGAACTTTTTTTTTTTCTCCTTCTCTTCCATCCGCAATGCGAAACAACTCACCGAAAAGAGTTTTAACCGCTTCGAGTTGGAATATTAAGTACTTTATCCAGTTTTACAGTACAGGCAGATGAAAAAAAAAAAAAAAAAAAGTATATACGTATAAAAAAAGAGAAAGGGGTAGGAGCTTTGGATAACATTCCCGTAAAAGGTTTTATTTCCTTTCATAAAATGGAAAAAAGTTGCTCCCAGGAAAAAAAAAAGAGAGAGAGAGATGAATGCCGACAACCTGATTACGCATTCTAAACTAGTATACTTTCCAAAGCTTGCCTGAAAAATCACGAGGAAATCCCCAACAAATATGATTCTCTAAGATATTTCACTTTTCAAAACAAAAAAAAAAAAAAGGAAAGAAAAAAAAAAAAAAGGTTTTCATTAAAATCCTATTCTTTCTTTCTTCTTTTTTTTTCATCAG
The DNA here is from genome assembly GCA_037577465.1 of Liposcelis bostrychophila. NCBI lineage: Eukaryota > Metazoa > Arthropoda > Insecta > Psocodea > Liposcelididae > Liposcelis > Liposcelis bostrychophila. The sequence continues at coordinate 13,734,117 of CM075212.1, forward strand.
GGTTACGAAAAAAAGCAGAACAAATCGACCGAAAAATTAAAAATGGGAGAGAATTGGATACAGGCTTGGAATATAAACTTGGGACTTTCCCGGAAAAGCTCGCAACTATAAGCAATGTTCATACGGGTTATTTCAACCGAGCTTCGATACGTTTAGAGCATTATATTTTTCTTTCATTTTCCGAACAGACTGTAATTTAACCGGATTTGTTTCAGTGGCTCTTTATCAAATACTCTGGAGGGAAAAAAATTGATCGAAATTAAAATGTAAAAAAGGAAAGAAAAATTTTGGAAAAAAATAAAGCCATTTCCGTGCACCGGAGGTTAATTAACGTATCTCCCATTATAAGTGGGATTAACGTATCTCCCATTATAATCTCCCATTAACGTATCTCCCAATATCATTTGAATATGATTTTAGAAACCTTAGTTTCGAACCAAGGTTTCTAAAATCATGTGCCCACAAATTTACGCCTGCATCAGCATGTAGCTTTGTTGTCACGTGACTTTAAAAAACAATCAAAATCGTCTTTACTAACGGTGTTTTAAAATGCTTTTTGATTTTTGGCTGGGTTTGCTCTCATCTATTTTCAAAATGTGCAGTTCCCATTGAAGAGAAGCGATTAGTAATATTTTTCATTGGCTATTTTTTACCCTTTCTCCCTTCAGGTGCAGGTTTATTTTTGAGCATTTTCCAAACTCCCTGGTAAAAATTTGGCCAGACTGGCCGATAATGGAAAATCTGACTGAAATGTAACAGTTATCGAGTTGGATTTGGTTGGAAATTGGATCCAATACTGATCCAAGATCGATATTGTTGATCTAGATTGATTCAATAATGAATCAAGATTGAAAACCGTTACATTTCAGTCAGGTTTTTCAACTTGAATCAAAGCCGGATCAGTAATGTTAGGGAATAAATTTTTACCAGGGCAAATGAATGCTAATCTAAAACCAAGTGTCTTTTCAAAAATGTACCAATTGGGAAAAGTAACTTATGAAGTTTTGTTTGTAAACAAAAAATCATACTGGGATATGGGGGCATATCCCTATGTAGGACTACGTCTTTTGGGGTGGTGTCCTAATATTGCTAATTTAAACAATGAATCGATTAAAAATTTAAGGCGTTTATTAATTTGATTAATCAATTAATCAAATTAGGACTGAAATTTAAATTTTAAAAAAAACTTAAAATTTTTGATAAAAAAAAGTCCAAAGTTGAAAGAAAAGTTAGTCAAAATTTAAATTAAAGTTTTCTAAGTTAAAATTTTAATATTAAAACATTGCTTTAGCTCATATTCTTGGCTAAAGGAAAAAGGACAAAATTAAAAATTGTAGTGAAGATTTTATTTAAAATTTTTTAAAAAATTAAAAAAAAACTTTTCAACTTTTGAAACTTTTGCTGGAAAAATTAAAAACTTAAAAAATTTTAAGTTCTTGTTTTTGTTCATGTAGTCCAATTTTAATATTTAAAAAAAAGGTATTTGAAAAAAAAAAAAAAAAACGGCGAAAATTAAATAAAAAGTTTAATAAATTTTCAAATAAAAAGAATTGGCCTTCTTATTAAAAAATAAAAAGTTTAAAATAAAAAGAATTGGCCATCAGCTGAAGGTGCCAGTTTGCTTGACAAAAGACCCCCGATTCAAAATTTTTTCAAAAAACATTTTTGGCTTTAATTTGCCATTACTGGTTAATGACATCCACCAAATTTTCCATTTTGAAACTTCATTTGAATTACCAAAATCGTAAGAAAAACATTTTTCAGGAAAAAAGAGAAAAAAATCGAAACGTTTGTCTCGTGGCAACCGAACCGACACCTTTAAAATTAATTCTCAGTGTTTTCCTCGAAAGTTGAAAATCCCCAGAACTTAAGGCTTGCGTAAGTAATGCTAATCATTTGGGAGTTAAGTAAAATAAAATAAAATGGAAATAACAAAATTGATGAGTCAGATTTCAAAATTGCAGTTTCAAGTAATTAATAAAATGCATTTTATAATCCACTAATTTAATATTTTTTTTCTTTTGCCTTGAAAAAATATAAAAAATGACCAAAAAATTGATAGTTATAAATTGTGAAAGAGCTTCAAGCAAGGAGAGATAAAAGAAGTGATAAGCTCCCTTTTTTTTAATTTTTTATTTTTTTACTTAAACAATTATACTCAACAATTAAATGTCGATTTGGAAAAAGGGAATGATTTATATAAACACGGTGTATAATCTAAAACGCTGAAACACGACAATTATAAATGGCTTAGGGGCAGGTTGAAGTGAAAAAAAATTACTTGATTTCTCAGTAAAAAGAAGTGAATTGACCATTTAATCAATGTCGCATCTTGAATTGATTTAGAAGCGAATCCAGGATTTTTTTTTTTCCGAAAAAATAAAAAGAGGAAAAAAAGATGTAAGGGATTTTGTACGCTGTCCGATTTGTTTACGAAATGGAAAATCTTTGGCAGCCACCCATTTTTTCTTCCGACCATTGAGAAAAAGTGAAGCAAAAGTTTTTTGTTTATTATTTTTCGGGATTTTACGGAGCGGCAATAATTGTATCTTTTTGGGAGGGGAGAAGAGGGGACGGAGGGAAACGGTTGGGCTGACGGAGGAGGGAAAAAAAAAACACATAATCGAAGTCGTTACTCCAAACTCGTCATCTTTATCACATATTATGTTGTAAAAATGTTTATAGCAGTCGGAATCGACCAATGAAAACAATGCCGGCTTTTGCAAAAACGTGACTTGAAGGAACATTACCAATTACAATCTCGGCCGAGACCAAAGGAAATAAAAATCGTTTGTGTTTTGAATTTAACCTGCGGACCCAATAATATCCCTTCCCTCCCCTCCCCCATATTTTATTATCAGAGTTATGCTTTTGTCCCAAAATTTAAAAAAAAATTAAAACGTGAACGTTACGTAAAAAAAAAAAAAAAAAAAATCTATTGTATGATCTTCTTTGTGAAAGCCAAAGTCAAAATCATTTGTAAGTGGACCTTCATAGTACACGTGTATCTCAATTCGTGACTTTAAGCCTTCTTCTTCTTCTTCTTCCTATTGTTAATAATTAAATAGATTGCTTTTTAAACGCCATCTCTAATTTTAAGACTGGATTTTATTATTATTATTTTTTTGTAGAGCCCCCGCGAAAACAATCAAGTCGCGACGACGACCCGACGACCATGTCTGGTTTTTGAATAATGATCCGCGATCCTGTTAAACCGCTAAAATAATAATAAAAGCATGATAAATGCATATGAGATCAGTAAAGCGTGTACGATTTTTAGGGTTTCTTAATTCTAAAAAAAAAAAAAAAAAAAAAAAAAACGATTAGATAATAATAAAAAAAAATAAAAAAAATTTCCATAAGGTCACGGCCGATACTATTCCAGATTCTGATGAAAAAAAAAATAAAAAAATGTTAATCCAGTTTAAAAAATGAGCGCATATTCTGACATATTGTATGTTAGTTGTGCATAAGTTACGGTGGTTAATTTTTGTGTATTTTATACACCATTTAATATAATGCTTGTCTTTTACATAAAGCTTCGTATACATGACTTTGTTCTGTATCCAAATAAGTTAAATGAGCCGTATTAATTTTTAGGATTCACGCTCAGTTGATACATATCGGTTATGCCACATTAAATATATGGTAAATAGGTGCTTTTTAAATGGCCATACCTTGCTAAGGGGATACCTGAATTTTTTTTTTCTCCGGATTTTTTTTTTACGTAGAACTACGTCTTGGGGCTCGGTCCTGGGGAAATGTGTCAGTCCGGGTGTCGCACTGTTCGCATCAAAAATTAATATTTAATTATTTTATTAACTTCAAAAATTTTAAATAATATTTTGACTATTTTTTTTTCACTTTTGGCATTTTTAATAGTAAAATTAGACGACATGAACGAAAGCAAGGACTTAAAAAATTTCTGAAAAATTTTATTTAACTTTTTTTTTTTTTTTTTTTTTTTTTTAAGTAAAATTTACAAGAAATTTTCTGAAAAATTTTTCAAGAAATTTAAAGTCAAAATTTTATTTTAAAATTAGATGATATGAACGAAAGCAAGGACTTAGAAATTTTTTTGTAAATTTTACTTTTAAAAAAGTTGAATTCTAAATAATATTTTGACTATTTTTTTAAAACTTTTGGCCTTTTTTAATAGTACAATCAGACGACATGAAGGACTTGGATTTCTTGTAAATTTTCAAGAAATTTAACTTTTACAAGAAACTTAAAGTTGCTAAAGCAAGGACTTAAAAAAACATCTCTTTTTTTTTAAATATTCAGGAATTTATAAATTTTAAATAAAATGTTCACTTCATTTTTCAGTTTTTTCTTTTTTCCTTTAGCCAATAATAATGAGCTAAAGCAATGTTTTAATATTAAAATTTTAACTTTGAAGACTTTAATTAAAATTTTGACTAAGTTTTTTCAACTTTTCAGCTTTTTTATCAAAAATTTTATGTTTTTTTCGTGCCACGAAAAAAAATTTTATTTTTATCAAAAAATCCGAAATTTTTGACCGAAAACAAGCCAAAAAAATGCCTTAAAATTTTTAAATCGTTTCATTGTTTAAATATCAATATTAGGACAGTACCCCAAAGATTTAATCCTACGTAGGGTTATGCCTCCATATCCCAGTATGATTTTTTTTTTTTTTTTTTGACTGCCCTTCATGCATAAAAATGACTAATCTCCCAGCTGAAGGGACGAGGGGGGGGCCGTGAAGGAAACCGGAAGAGCTTTTATTTCTTACAAAAACCAGCCCCCTCATCCTTTATATGGAAGAATTTATCAATATGACACCTCGGTAATGAATGATATGTAATAAGTTTTAATGGGAGAGAATAAAAAAAGAATTAAATTGCGTGATGAAATCTCATTTGCGAAGTTCTCACAACCCCGCGTGGACCCCTCGGCTTTTCTTCACCTACGGACGGAAAGTATCGCGTTATTATCGGGTTTCTATGACACTTTCACCTCTTTCCCTTTTTCGAAATTATCGACAGGGGGTAAAGGAAACCCTCGATGCTTCCTGCACGAAAATATATTTCATATAATTCTAACCGCAAGATATTTTTTTTTCTCTCTCTTTCTCTTTCTACGTGGAAAAAAAAAAGAAGAAAAAAAAAAAAAAAAAAAAAAAAAGTTGTTTATTTTTTTTTTACTCGAATTTACCGGATAGATTTCGGGTGATTTGTGAAAAATAAACAGTCCTTTTTTTTTTTTTTTTACTTGAATGATTACAATATTTGGGTGGACCTGAGAGAAAAAGGTATTTTTTTTTAAAAATCCACAATTCTTTTTAAGTTTTACCCTGTAAAATGTCGACACGTCAATAGCGTCTGCCGAACGCGAAAAAGGTTTCTCAATATAAGCGGAAACTAAGCATGAGAGGGAACCGGGGGATGTGGGTTGTGGGGGGAGGAAAACGAAAGCGTTTCTCCCAGCCCTCATAATGTACGTGATGTAAACACAAAACACAATTGTTGAAGTTTGCCTAGGATGGAAAAGCAGAAACAGATCCCTCTTTTTGAAAAGGATATTGCTAAAACCTTTGTCACGAATCCCTTATTCTTTATGTTACAACTTTACTTTTTCCCAGTTTTGTTCTTTTTTTTTTTTTTTTTCATATAATTTATTATTAATGTTTTTGATAACTTATCGTTTAGTATTTTTATTGTTATAGGTTACAGTATAGGGAAACAAAAAAAAATTATATATACTGTATATAAAGAGTGACGCTTTTTTCAATTTTTTTTAATAGCTTTTTGTTTTTAGTTTCTTTTTTTTTCTTATTATTTTTTTCTTTTTTTGTGGGATTCGAAATAAATATTTGGGAAACAGCATAAAGGAAAAGGATTTCGGAAATGTTTTTTTCGTTTTCCTGAAGTCTCTTGATCTTTTTTTTTTTTATTTTATTTTTTCTAATCGTTCTTGTAGCTGTCAATCTGTCGTAAGAATAAAAGCTTTAGATGTGAAATCGTAGCCAAAAATGGGTTTGATTAGATTTTTTTTTCTTGGTTTTTGAAACCTCGAATTTATGAAAGTAGAGAAAAGAAAGTAATCTCCAAAAAAATTTAAAGATTTTCATTATTTCGGTTGTTGCATTTTGACTGGTTCTAATAAGATTTTAAATAATATGCAGTGCCTTAAAATGCCTGAATATCGGGGGAAAAAATGATGTTTTGGCATTTTCCAGTATTGTCTTAGTTCCGGTAATGACGGTATCACGTATATTAAACCAATATTTTTTAATATACATTGAAAATATTTTTTAAATATTCAAATTAGTATTTTTTATATTTTTCCGATTTTACTAATTTTTTTTTTCTTATTAACTTTTCTGCTATAAGTCATCATTTAAACAAACCATCGAATCCTAATCAGTATGTTTCCTCTTGGGGGAAAAAAGGTGAATTTACTGTCCCGTGAAATGAAAATTCCTCTTCGAAAAAAAAAAAAAAAAAAAAAACCGAAGGCCGTTCTTTAAACATCGTAATTAGCATGTTTATTTCTTTACTTGGTTAAACAAGGCACTCGTTCGAACGAAGTTAAACGATATCTAGTCCAACCAGTGTTCAAATATTGATTTAAAAATTTAATTTTGGTATCTTACGAGAAAAAAAAAAAAAAAGGCAGGCTATACCTTCCTTAGTTTCAGGAAATTTCCATGGATTTTGAGCCTTTTAATCAATAAATTCAGTCAAAATGTAAATAAAAATGTTATCACAAAATTTCCGATAACACCCTTAGGTCTTTTCAAAAATGTGGAAAAAAAAGTCTTTTCGGATGCTATGCAACCGTTAGCGACCCGAAAATTGGTTTTCGCTACTGAGGAAGGGAAAAAAAGGAAAAAAGTTTTTTTTTTTTTTTTTTTTTTCGTAGTTAGAGACGAAAAGTTTTTTAGAAGTATTTCTAATTTAAAATTTACGGAACCCTTCTTTGCACGAATCCTTTCCCCGGGCTATAAGTACTAACTTTCGTCATTTTTCCTCCATTTTTTTTTTCTAAAAAAGTTACACAAAAAAAAAAAAAAAATATTCACGAAGAGAAAAGAATAATTTTTTAGATGATCAGGGAAAAAAAATCTTAAGTGCAGATATAAAAAAAGTAATAATCCTATTACTTTTTTTTTTTTTTAATAGAAATGGATCGGGGATCCTTTAAGTACACTTGAACGTCAATAATTGATTCTGTTTTATTCTTTTTTTTCCTCTATGACTTCATAACAAAATTAATAGCGGGTGAAATTTTTTTTTACTTTTATTCTTCGCTTGTAAATTATAATAATTCTTTTTTAACGCAAAATATTTTGTTACAAAAAAGCTTTGACCTATTTCGATGCTCATTAGCTAAGCCTGTGGGGAATTAAAACTAGTTATAATACGTTCTTACGTCAGCACAAAAAAAAAAGGAAAACCGAGGGGAGTGAGAACGCTAAAAACCCGTAAAATTTACAAAATTTATTTCGCGCCAATTTTTTTTTTTTAAAGAGCTGCGTAATTCCGTCATTTCTATTTTCGTATAATTATCTTTTTTTTATTTTATTTTTTTTTTCTTTTTATTTCTGAAAGAGTGTGATGACTCCTATGCCAGGTGGAATAACCCATGCATCATTTATACGTTAGATGGGTCTTGGTATTCATTAAGCTTTATGTGCATATCAGATAATGATAATAATAATATTATTAATAAAAATATTTAATAATGAGTTGGAAAAGCGTTTATCAGAGGTCGTCGGTCGACAGCACTCATTAATAATCAATTAGTTGTTTCAGATATAATTTTTTTTTTTTTAAAGTTATTATAGAATTCGGTATCCGTGAAAGTCAAATTTGTAAAAGAGAAGAAAAATCGCGGGAAATGGTGAGGTTTTTGAGTATTCATAGGGTTAATAATTAAACTCGCCCGTGTAAGAAAAGGCTTTAGCGAGTACGGGAAAGGTATGGCTGTTTTGCCTGATTATGTATGATAATGAGAAAGAAGTCAATTTTTTAGTTATCTGTGAAATTCGTTTGGTATACTTTTCTATTTTTAATACAAGTTCCAACTTGATCCAAATAAATACGAACCCAGAACGCAACTCTTTTTATTATTGTGACAAGTTTAAACTTGTATTAAAATTTCCGAAGTGAACCATAATTCTTCCCTATACGCCTAATTTTTTTTTCTTTTTTTTTTCTTATTTTGGGCTTTGCACGAAACAGCCATTCCTTTTAGTATTTGACTGAAGTCTTGCTTGAATTCCTTTTTATGCATGTGTATATTCTCTGAATAATAATCAAATCATTGACTAAATAGTAAAATGAAGTAATTAAGACATCGCTGATCAAACATAGATAGACATTACATTCTGACAGATTGCAAAATTTGTTGCTGACTAAACGCTTCTGAACGAGTGATGATATTTAGTAAATAAATAAATAAATCATTTCAATAAAGCATTGATATGGCCCACACACGTATAATTTAGGTTGCGAAGAGCTCTAGAAAATAGAAGTACTGTATAAATTCAAAGACTGAAAAAAAAAATATATATATATATATGTTCGCTCGAAAATTCACTTTATGGAAAATAGCTGTACTTAAGAAAAATGGGAAAGAGGTGGACTCTGCTCATTACTTTCTTCCCCAGCGGTAGGGAACTTTTGATTTTCCCTTTATTCAAAGTAGCTCGTCAAACTAATCTAATAGGCCTACGTTCTTCATGGAATTTAAAATCATGCAGATATGCTGAAATTCAGATGTAATTACTAGTCGAGTCAAAAAGAAAAAAAAAAATTAATGGCCGATTCGCATGAAAACTTTTTTTTCTAAATATTTTACAGGTCGGATTTTTTTTTTTTCCATAATCTTAAGGCGTTAATAATTTGGTAGTAATTATTCACTTTTCATTCATTTAAATTCTTCCACCCCACGCAGTTGAATTAAAAAAGAAAAAAAAAAATTCGATACGTAAGAACGATTATTTTTTTCCGTAAAAAAATGTAAAGCTCGTGCTATTTCATAAACAATCATCAAACTTAAAACAAAAGAAAAAAAAAAGTTTTTAAGAGTTACATGATATGTAGGGTTTTAAAAATCCTTTTCACTTTTTTTTTAAAAAATGGTGGAAGGACATGCAATGTAAATACGTCATTTCGGAAAAGGTTATGGAAACGTTAATGACTCGGTGTGCTTAGCCTTTTTCCTGATCTTGATATGGCCGTTCGTGTTAAAATCCGACTAATAACATTTTTTTTTTTTTTTTTTTCCAGACGAAGAAACACAACCCGAACCACATCAAGAGACCTATGAACGCTTTCATGGTCTGGTCGCAAATCGAGAGACGCAAGATCTGCGAAGTGCAACCGGACATGCATAACGCTGAAATTTCAAAACGTTTAGGAAGACGCTGGAAAAATTTAACAGACGACGAAAGGCAGCCCTTCATAGATGAAGCCGAAAAGCTTCGACTTTTGCACATGCAAGAATACCCAGATTATAAATATCGACCTAGGAAGAAAGTTGTTAAGCCGGCTCCTAAAACGCCGTCGACATCTAAAAAACAGAAAAAATTTTCTCAAAGTCAGAGCAATTTAAACCACGATTCGAATAACAATAATAGCAGTGTAACACACAAAACTAGCATAAAAGACAAAGTATTGAGTCAGAGGCAGAGATCGATGGCGGTTCACCGTCAAAGTGTTTCAAGGCCCACGACATGCAGAAGCCCTGCAGAAAGACCTTGCAGCCCCCCTCCTTCTGCCAGTCCTCCTTCGACTCCTGCCAGGCATGTTCCATCCATTCTATCTAGACCGCAGCTCACTCTTCCTGTGACGTCCAATTCTCTTCAGCAAGTCCCCGTCACGGAACCTCCAACTCTCGCCTCGACGCATAGCAGACTCAAATCCAGACTAGAAATGGATAAGGCGAAGGAAACGGTCAAAAGCACTCGTTACGTATCGCCTCCACCTCAACAACGGTACTCCTTGCCTATGCCCTCGCCAGCAAGCGCCAAAGTGCCCTCCAGCCCTTCGTGCGAAGTACCGGGCTCACCCGAAAGTGCCACGTTCTACGACGACACATCCATATTGTTGGACGCCAAACTGACATCCCTCACAGCTCCTAGTTCGGTGTCAACTCCGGTTTCCTTCACTCTCGTTGCCACGAATCCATTGAAACCCGGAACCCTTCGAATCTTACCCTTCAAACCCGAGCCGATGGAGGTGACCGACGATTTAGTCATAAAGGAAGAGCAAGAATTAGTCATAAAAGAGGAACCAATCGAATTGGTCAACGATTCGATTTCTGTAAATAAAGTCGGCGATAATTATGGCCTTGCCGAACTCGACTGCCTAACTGATCTCATTCAGATTCCGGCCGATTTAAGGGTCGATTTTGATTCGCTCACTTCAGTTTTAGATCCGAGTTACGATTCAGCCAGTTCTAGCTCGGGATCTCATTTTGAATTCTCCTGTGATTCGGACGTATCCGACGTGCTCAAGGGCCTCGGTTTCAACAACACCGAATGGGTCGACTATACCAATTTCACGTCGTCCGTTAACTGCTGAGCTAAAGCTGTCGCTCCTCGAAGACGAATTGCGGATCGTTTTTACTTGGTGTACCGGTGCTCGTTTAGCTGACCTGTGGGACCACTTTTCAAATTGTTTCGGTAAAAAAAAAAAAAAAAAAAGAAAAAAGAAAAAAAATTTAAAAAAAAAAATTAAAAGAACACTAATGTCGGCCAGTTCGGTTTTGTTATTATTATTTTTATTTTTTTTTTTTTTTTACACTGGCCACACGTTCAGTGTGATTGTGTGTAGTGATCATAGTCATGTATAAAAATTCATTATGCAATTTTGTTTCTCCAATTGTCTGTATACAGTGCTGTTCAAAAGTCATCTTTTTATTTTATTTTAAGATCTTTCACTTTTTTACAACATTCAAAACAGGCATTTTTTTTTTTAATTTAAAAAAAAGAATTATGATCTCTGGATGTTTACCATATTCCACTTTTTAATTTAAAAAGAAGTATTTCTGCGTTCAAGTCATATTCGAGAAACCTTAAGGATTTGTTTAAAATGGCCTAATTTTTTTAAAATTTTTTTTTTTTTTTAGGTTACGTTACGTTCTTAATAAAAACTTACCGATAATGTGACAGAAAATTTTTTAAATCTGCTGTTGTGCAGAATTCGTTGATTCGTTTTTTAGAGATTGATTTTGATCAACTAGTTCGGTTTTGCTTCTTTGATGATTGCGTCTTTTTGGTATCTGTATTGTTTTATTTCCTAAGGCATTGTATCTGTATCTGCATCTGTATTGATCAGACAGATTATTTTTTTGATTTTTTCTCAAGAACGCATCATCAGAGTTTTAACACCTAAAAACAGCTAACGGTCTATAATAGGAACTATTGACTTAGGAGTTCATAAAAACGGCTTCGGCCCTAAATTTAAAATTTTTTGAACGTAAAGTAATCTAAAAAGAGCAGAAATTGCTCTTATACAAAAACTGTTACTCACGCTATTTATAATTGAATAAAAAACGAATCCGGGTTGATTTTTTTTTCCGAATTGTGACGGAAATACTGATTTTTTTTTTTTTTTTTTTTTTATAAGTTTAGACTGTTTTTTTTTTTAGTTTAGCTTAGTGAAAAAAAAAAAAAGTTAAAAAAGAAAAAATAGCGACGTTCCAGGGAAAAAAAAAGATTAATATCTGGCTGTGGAGTTTCCTTGAGGACATGATAACAAAAAAGAAAAAAGAAAAGAGAATTTAAAGTTTGAAAAACGCCAAAAAAATATTTGAAAAAAAATTTTAAAAAATATGGAGTTAGAATAGCATTCATTAAGATGTACAAAAAAATTAAAAGTTGTCTTGTTTTTTACTGTCACGAACCCAAAATCAGAGATCCTAAAAGTTCCTCGTTGTGGTGTTTTTGCTTCAATACATTTTCGATGCAAATTTAAAAAAAAAAATAAAATAAAATTTTAAACAATCGCTGCACATAATCGTTTCCGTCGATATTCGTGCGATCATTAACTTAATCTCCGCTTAGTTCGTTGAACCTTAAAAAACGGAAAAAGTCCTAAATGCGTCAAATTACGGTTGATTAATACGAATACAATATAAAATAGGAAAAATTTCAGGCATTAAAAAAATTTGGTATCGAATCTGTATCGAAGCAAACTCCCCTTACCGATTTTTTTTCTTCAAAAGTACTTAAAAGTTGAGCTTCTACGATTCCTGATTTTTTTTTTTTTTAATCCGTTTTAAATTATTTTCAAAAAAAAGGGATCATCAATTTTAATTATTTTTTCTTTATTAATCTCTCTAATTTACATTGATCTAAAAATTTGTAACTTTTGAGATTTTTTTTGTTATTCTATTATAATTATTATTATCGTCATCATCCTTATTATTGTTATTGTAAATATTTGATAGGAAGATACGAACATGATTTTTTTTTCATCGGAATAAAAAAAATTGGAAAAAAAAAATTTTAAAAATAATAATAAGAACAAAAAAAAAATTTTTTTAAAAATTACGCTTATGTTTTAATTAATTCATTACCTGTGCAACATATTACTAGTTCGATGATTTTTTTTTTTTTTTACTTTTTTTTTTTTTTTTTTTTAAATCATGAGAAAATTCACCGAGGGGGATTTTTTTAAATGTATATGAAATTATTTTAAAAAAATGATAAAAAAAACAAAAATTTTAAAAAATAAAAAAAAAACGACTTTGTATTGCCTTAGTTGGCCGTTTTCTAGAATTAGTGTTGATGCTATGTTTCATCGTTAAAAAAATGATAATGGCAATAAGAATATTCAAAAGAGTATTTGACGAGCGAATGTTTAACTCATTTTTTTACATATTTAAGATAAGATTAGGTTTTATTTATTTTTTAGATTTTTTTTTTTCGAATTTTCATTTGTTAAATTGATTTAACAAATGAAAATTTAATTTTTTTTTCTTTACTTTGATATCAAGCATTCTATCGTCAAAATCGACTCATTTTGGTATGAGAAGGAATAATTAAAAAATACCTATAATAATTTTAATGACGAACAGAGACTTCAGTAGAGCTAGAAAAGGCTTCATGTAAAAGATAAACAAGTCCTTTTTTTTCCTAAACTTCTTTTTATTTCTTTACTATTCGATGTATGTTTTGTTTATTAATAGGAATAGTTTTTTTTTATATCAATAATTATTATCCAACAAATATATATCTGTTACGATTATTTTGTCGTATGTTTTATGTTTTCTTTTCTTAACAAGAAATTTCCTTTTTAATTTCAACCTTTCAAATATTCAGGAATCGAAATAACTTTTATTTTAATATTTAAAAAAAAACGGGTGTTAAAAATATTTTTAAATAAATATATATTATTATCGATGGTAGATGAATATTACAAAAATTAATGTCATTAATATTTTTGAAGCAAAGCTTAGTATATCGTCATCAATATTTCTTTTTATTTTGAAAAAAAAAAAACTGTAAGTAATATTGACAATAAATTTAAAAAAAAATTGGGTAAGTTATCATCAAATCTTTTTTGTATTTTGTCAAAAAAAAAAAATATGCATATAAAGACTGGATATTCGTAGGTGTAATAATCCACTTTTTTTTCAAAAACTTTTATTACATTTACGGTTTTGGCCAGGCCCTAAAAAATGAATGTTATTATTATTTAAATATAAACTCCATGAAAAACCGTTAATTGTTATATTTTAATATCAATAAAACTGTATTATGTCCTCAGCTCAAAATAATAAACCTTTGTATTTTTAAGCTTTCAAATAAATTAAAAAAAAATTACTGTCAATTTTTTAATGAAGAAAAAAAAAATTAAAACAAAAAAAAAAATTTTTTTTGGTGTGTAGATTTCCCAAACGCAATGTTTTTGTCCATTTTAAACTTGCCTTGTAAACGCTTCTTTGTTCCTCGGACTAAAAAATTTTTAGAAATTAGTGTATAGCCATTAGTTTTCAAGTTAAAAGAAAAAAAAAAAAAAGATGAAGATATTAAAAATTTGTTGTAAAATATTTAAAAAAATAGGCGATGAAAGAAAAAACGTTGACGTTCACTTAAGTTTGTTTAAATTTTATTTTGCCACAGCGATTAAGATCTAGTCTAAATCTGGCAATGAAAAGTTTTTTTTTATCAAACTAGGTTAAATCGCTAGCTGGGCGGTACCAAATCCTGCACCGAATTAAGCGATAAAGAAAAAATGTTTTCAAGTATCCCTCACCCCCATAGCAACACTGTAAAGAGGTAGATCGCTTTTTTTATTTTTGTTGCTGAGGACAGTTAAAACAAAATTTCGGTAGCGGAATTTACGTACCCCCCATTTCGTTTGTTTTATTTTTAGCTCTTTGCCTGCCAAATTCCGAAATTTCGAAATACCCCAATCCTCTCAAATATTATTTTTCTGTATTATATCTGTAAAAGTAAATCACTAAGCCAATGAGACATAAAAAAAGTGATGAGCCCGATATTTCTCAGTTATGCAACCGGTAATGAAAACTCAAATTTAAATTTTTTTAGCATTTTTCGCGAAAAATCTTATTTGTATAAATTTAGGGGTTTTAGAGGTCGCTGATTCCGAATCTGGAATTAGTTTTTACGAGGGAGGCACTGTTGGCCCCTCAGGAAACAAACTTTTTTTAAATTATCGAAAAAAATAACATATGGATATCGATTTCTATGTTTTGCGGCACCCTCATTTCAAAATTAACGTCGAATTTTACGTAAAGAGCACTTGCGGCCCCCCAGAAAGTCTAATAAATTTTTCCATTAAAAAATATTTTTGATTTATTTATTTTTTAATACACTTAAGTTTTAATATTTTCAAAATCAATTGCTTGTAGGACTACAATAATGTGCACTTATATGCAGTTTTGCTATAATAGATGATTATTTTAAGCCTATTTTACAGAGAAAGAAAAAGAATACAATGTTTTGAAAAAAAAATCCATTTATCAAAAAATGGATTTTTGTGCCATAAGCTTAACATAGGTGTTACAATTTTTTTAAAGTGCCGTTCAAAGCAGTAATGCCTGACGGAAACATCCTCTTTGGCTGACATCGCTTTCCACAAAAAAAAAAAAAAAAAAAAAAAAAAAAAGTTTTCAGGTATTTATTTGCCTATTTATCCCTTAATAAGCTAAATACGGACGGAAAATCAAGCCAGGTTTCGGCGAAATCTTCTTGGTTGACATTGCTTGAATTATTGAGCATGTTTAATTGGTTTTATTATCGTAATTAATTAGCTTATGAGATTTTTAGTATTTTAATCGGTCGAGTTTTTTAACTATCCAATGTAATTAGTCGGACGCCATCTAGAATTTTGGTTTTATCAAAATTCTGGGTTCATATTCGAAACTCTCGACTCAATTTACATAAGTACACCAATTTTTAGCCCCCTGCGCTGAAACTTACCGGAAACATGAATTTTTCAACAAATGGCCCCGCTGCGGGGCTATCAGTAGGAAGTCACATTTTTGCGAATGGCCCCGGGTCATCGGTAGGCAAAGGGTTAATCCTTGATAGTTCTACGAGATCCGTACCACACCTTAAATAGGTTTCTCATTAAATTTTTTTTGAAAAAAAAGAAGCATTTTTGTATTTGTAAAAAATGAATAATTTGTTCATATTGTATAATAAAACTTTTTTTATTGTAAACGGAACGAAAAATTAAAAACTTCACTACCTTGGTTTTTCACTAGTTATTAAAAAAAAAAAAAAAAAAAAGAAAACTAGTAATTAATCTACTTGTTAAAAAGCCTTTTTTTTTCTTTGCAAGTTTAAATAATTATAAAAAAGATTTTCAAATTTTCCATCCTTTTTTTTCAAGAAAAAGGAAATCATATGAATAATTAGTCCGTTTTTTTAATCGTGGCATTAAATTCTTTGGTTCGTAAAAGGTAGCAGTTTTTGTTTTTATTTTTGGAAATAGGCCTTGACTTAATTTAAAAGCATCGCTTTTTACCACCTCGGCCTTAAAAAAGATTTAAAAAAAGGTTGTTTTTTTTTTTAAGAAAAAAAAAATAATAAATTATGCCTTTCAAATTCATTTCCGTAATCAGTTAAAAATTCAAATTTGGCATTGAAAAAAAAAAGATTTCTTCCTCTTTCCTTTTGTTTGTATTATTTTTATTTAAGTTTTTTTTAAATATTTTTTCTCTGAAAAAAAATTATATACGTATCAAAAATTTAAAAAAAAAAAAAAAAAAAAAAAAAAAATGAAAAATTAAATATTTTTGCATGTGAAGTTTTGGGGAAAAAAATTAAATATAGTATATATTTAAAAAAAAAAAAATTGGAGAAAAAACGGCTAAATGTTAATTCAGGCATAGTTTATAAGATCTTGTAAATTTTGTATTTGCAGTTGTTTTTAAAAAAAAGTATGGATAGGCCTATACATGAATATACCATTTCATTTTTTAAATATTTCAAAAGCGTAATTTTTTTTTCCAATCAACAAGGAGAAAAAAAAAGTCGTATCGTTTAAATGACGCTAGATTATCAACCTCGAATCCGTCAATCAAGGTAAGCAGAAACAAAAAAAAAAAAAACAGGCCGGTTTTGGCAGTTAAAATGCATCTCTTTTGCTGGCAGAGAGTAATGGTGTTACTACACGGATGCTGGTGCGTTTGCCCCAAAGCCAGATGCATGATGCATCTCTTTAGAGTGTGGGAGAAGCTCAATGGCCCGTTCGAAGGACATTACTCGATTCCACGTACATTCTTATTTTATTTCCAAGAGTTCTATAAACTTTAAGAGGTCACGGGCGAAAATTATCCACTTCGAAATAATGACCACGTGATCCCCATCACATGGATCTATCAACTGACAACGGAAATTCATTAGTTCACTGATTCATTAGCTGACTGAAATTATCTCTCTCTCTCACTCTCTCATCGTTTTATTTATTTACTTTTATTTTCATTTTTTTTTTTTTTTTTTTTTTTTTTTTGTGTTATTATTATTATTTTTAAGCGAATGAAATTACGATGAAAGGGTTTTGACAGATATCCTGTGTGGACATTTTTTTTTTCGCATGAATTATCGGTTTCAAGAAACAGGAGCAATCGTTTTTTTGCATTCGGGTTTGGACATGTTTCTTTTTTTTTTTTTTTTTTTTTTTTTTCGTTTCTGCGTTCAAAAAAATTGTAGAGAGAAATAAATCTACATCGACAGTTTTTTTTTTTTTTTTTTTACACATGGAATGTTCTGCGACACTTTCCCGAATATTTTTTCATTTTTCCGATGTGATTGGTGTAGCTGGCTAAAAGTAAGAAAGGAATGGATTTCAAGGTCAGTGTTGATGTCGATGGCGAAAACCCGTCTTATAAACTTTGTGAAGCGAAGTTTGTAAGCCACACCAGGTAGGTTAATTAATTTTTTCTATTATAAAGAGAGGCTAAATTCTAAAATAGAAGCGCCATTGATACATAGGAAGAGTTCAAGTATTATGTAAGACCGGAAGGGTGGGAGGGGGTGCAAGAAAGTTCTTACGATTTCGTACATGGGAGAAGGGGGTCCGAAAAATCTTACGTAAGAATTTTTATTATTATTTATTGTTCAAAAAAAATTCAAATTTAATATAAAAAATGGACATTCCTCCATTTGCCATTTTCTCTTAAAAACAACAAAAAAAAAATTATTATAATTTTTAATGTAATTTTCTTTTTTTAAATTCTGTAAGACATTTTTAAAATTGGTGGTACTTAGTAAACAATTTTGTGTATTTTTAACAAACCCGGTCCACACACCCTGTATGTAACTTTTTATGTTAATTTTGACACACTTTGCCAGACAATATCTGTTGATTGTGTTATTACTTAAAAATAAAAATGTGTGGACCGTTTTTCAAATATAAATCGTGTCAAAAGTACACAAAATGTTTTGCTGTGTAAAGA
The DNA here is from genome assembly GCA_037577465.1 of Liposcelis bostrychophila. NCBI lineage: Eukaryota > Metazoa > Arthropoda > Insecta > Psocodea > Liposcelididae > Liposcelis > Liposcelis bostrychophila. The sequence continues at coordinate 13,752,024 of CM075212.1, forward strand.
AAAAAAAGGGGGGAGGGGTCAGCGAAAACATTACGTAAGAGAGGGTCGGAAAACCCAAAAAAAAGTCTTACTTAATATCTGAACGCTCCCATAACTACTTAAGAGAACAGGGTTGGGGTAGAAACCAAAATTTTCCCGCGAGCCAATAAAAATAACATCAAAATTAATTTTCTAAAAAAAAAAAAAAATCGTACTTAGTGTAGTCGAAATATTTACGGGTGCGACAGAATCATCCCTTCAGCCTCCCCCCCCCCCTCGCCATTTTATGTTTCCGCTAAATGTCAAAGTGTTTATTTTGGGGTTTTAAATTTTTTTTATTTTCTGCACAATTTAAGAATTGTAAATATGTTTCTTTAAATTGAACCCCGTACACTGTAAAAAATTTTGTGAAATTTTAACAAAATTTATAACTGAAAAACGGTCCACACATTTTTATTTGTAAATATTAACACAATAACAAATATTGCCGAGCAACATGTGTCAAAAATTAACATAAAAAGAGCTACATACAAAATGTGTGGACCGAGTTTGTTAAAAATACACAAAATCTTTTACAGTGCAGGCCTAATTCTTCAGACAGTCAATCTGTGTAAAAATAGATAGAGGATTTCAAGGGTCCCAATATGTTTATGTAAGATTTTCCTGTAGGTCTGCAGGGTCATTTAAATATTAGGTAAGCATTTTTTTGGAGAGGGGATCTGAGAAATCTTACTCTTGCCTTGAGGGTGGGGGATGATAAATGACCCTGCTTGGCCAAATAAAATTATAAAATATTTTACTTTTCCATATTTGTTGTACAAATCCTCGCTTGAGGTCGATATTTCAATCAAACGTGATCGTGATCAACGTTTAATCTTGGATTAAGTAATTAAGAGATGCATAAGCTAACCATTCGGGTTTTTTCCCTCTATTTTCTTCTTTCATATCATATCGTGGATTACCAATAAGTAGAATTAATTTACAAAAAAAAAAAAATTAAAAAAAAGGCTTAGAGAATGAACTAGAATCCCTGAATTTACATGGTTATTCATAAAATACCGATATATCTCAAAACGCGAGTCATTAATCAGTTTAACAAAAAAAGACACGAAAGTAAAAAAATGATCACCTGATTATTATGAGATAGGTCACAATAATACGGACCGAATAGCGGATTTTTGCAAGTTGATTGACTTCTCAAACAATGTCATCCACTCTACAAAAACCGAAAGAGTTTTTTTTTTTGTTTTAATTATGTGAAATTTCCCCACGACCTTGCACCTTGAAGAAAAAAAAATATAAAATAAAAAGGAAATAAACGACTGATCGTGTCGATAACCCGGACGCATACCATTCCCAGTCATACTTTTTCCAAAACGAAAAAAAATAAGTAAAAAAAAAAAAAAAAAAGAAAAGGGGGGAAAAAATGAGAAAGATCACCCTCTATCGTTGTTTACTTTCATTCCAGTTCCGCTTTGTTGGGGTATTGAATTCCCGGACAATTTTATCTTTTAATACACACACGATTAAAAAAAAAAAAAGAATCTTTTTCTTCGGAGTTTTCTTTCTTACTTTTATCAGTTCGGTTCAGATTTTCTTTTTATGACGTAAAGAATGGTATCGCTCCTGAGTGAAATTCGTTTTGTGTGAGCGGGGGTTCGCTAATGGCCAGGTGAATCATGTGATTTAATATTAATAACGTGTTTTGGGTTAATCATTATTGTTTCACTGGCAAGAAAAACGGTTGGAATTCGATAACGGAGAGCCTTCTATATTGATGATAACGAAAAATGAAGTAATCGTTTTTTTTTTTTTTTTTCCGATTGGTCACTGTCGGGTAGTGACCCGATCTCAGGTCCTTTGCCTTTCACGTGACAAGAAACCCTTCGATCACCTACGGGGGGAAAAAAAACACAATATTTCACAAAAAGATCAATTTTTTCCTACTCTGAATTTTTCTCAATTAAGGTCACGAACACATTTTCGCTTTTGTTTGCTTTTAAACGCGTAATTAACGGATAAACCGAAAAGAAAAAAAAGGAACGGGAAAACAAAGGGAAAAAAAAAGGACAAATAAAAGCTCGTATCTCATGTGATTCATTTTATTTATTATTGATTTCGTGAGTCTCCTGCTCTCTTCCTCATTGTCGATTTCATCACAAAAGGAGTAATATTTACCTGCGGATCAAAAGTTTTTTCCATTTACGTTGCCGGTTCGTACTTCCGTTGTTGCCACACACGAGTCATATACCTTTGGAATGACCATCCTCGTTTCGATAATCTTATCAAGATTTTTTTTTAATCCTATTCGTATAATAATTTCAATATTTATATTGTAGACACAGCGTCGACATGCGATGGTTGAACCTGATATGGGTCGGTATCAGAGACGGATCCGAGTCCGACTATTATGCAAGGGACGGACTGGTCACCAAGCGATTCCCGGATGATATCGGGATAATGCACCGAAGAAATGGACGTCAAATTTTTCCTGAAAAAAAAGGAAGGTAAGCCTATGAGTAAGCGTATTGCAGTATTTCCGACTGTAAAATTACATTTAGGTTCAGTTTCATAGTTAATGGGCTGTCCATTAATTGCGTCATCATTTTAACAAGACGTTGCAAGCAGATATGCCCTTTATTCTCTTCAGGTATCCGGAAACAAATTCCGTGAGTCGGAGGTGAACTGACGTATCTAAATCGTAAATATGGTTGGAGTTAGTCTGTTTCGACGTATCGTGGAAGTGTCACGTGACCTCAAGTTTACAGGAACATGAGAGTGTAAGCTTGCAGTCGCATAATCACGTGATTTTCATGAACACTCGAAACAGACTATCTCCAATCATATTTACGATGGAGATACGTTAGTTCACCTCCGACGAACGGAATCGAAAAGTGAAATTTTGCTTCTAGGCTGTTCAAGTATTGCGTAAGCATCTTGGGGGGGTCGCATTAACCATCTTCACCATCTTCACCATAAGCTAAGTATAGCGAAATGTCTTACACCCAGAGGGAGGGGTGTAAGACCAATAAATTCACCAAAATCATGGTGACCAAGGAAATTAATTTTACTTTCTAATTGAAAATTTTTACCTTAATAATGCTGGTAAGATCTTACTTCGGAAAAGGGCATATAGTTTGCCTCGGATATGACAACGTTCATGTATTACGTCACCCCGGAACCAGAAGGGTTCAACGATTTTGTCTCTCACATAAGTTATAGATAGGAAATACCAAAACTGTTGAACCCTTCTGGTTCTGAGGTGACGATTACGTAAGACTTTTTTTTCGGATTTTTGAACCCCCTCCCCCCCTTTCGTCAGAAATATGAGTAAGATTTTAATTAAAGTTAAATTAAATTTAAAATAAAAGGCGTGTCTCCATTATGTTAATTAATTATATAGTACAATCAATTACAGTATACAATTAAAAGGTTTTCGAAGGTACAAAATCGCTTTTTTTCGATCTTGTTGGTTAGATCCACATTACGGAAAAGGATATCGAGCTGCAAAGATTAAAAAAAAAAATTAACACCTTTGTAAACGATTGAATTACATTCTATAATCAATTACATCATGTAATTAATTCACCAATGAAGATGCAGCAAATTAATTAGTAAGATTTCTTCGACCTCCCTGTTATGTAAGGCCTACGAACAATTTTTCCCCTTCTTTTTTTTTTTTTTTTTTTTTTTTTTTTTTTGCAGCTACGATTTTAAATTGGAATAATAATTAGGGGTCGTCCATTAATTACGTAAGCATGTAATATGGTATTTTTGACTCCCTCCCCTCTAAACATGCTTATGTAATTTATGGACGACCCCTTTTCTCAAATCTAGATTGAGTTAATTTCATTAATTCTGCAAAAAAATTCAAAAAAAAAAAAAATTAGAATTAAAATTAAAATTAATTTTTTAAATTTAAAAAAAAAATCTGAACAATAAATTATAATAGAGATTCTTACGTAAGATTTTGCCAAGATTTGACATTACCCATTTTAGAAAAAAATTTGTCTTTTCAGGAGGAGTCGGCTTGATTACTTTAAGAAAATTAAAAAAAAAAAGTAAAACAGCACCAACACACTCATTTTTTTGTTAAAATTTATCGTATATCGTAATATCGTACTGGAAATTAGTAGACCTGCATGTCTGAATCAACCATTCCTGCTGAAAAAATAAAACATCCGAACGTCAACGAAGTTGCCATCCATTTTTCAGTGTTATCGAATTTCTTCTAGCAACATTATCAAAAACTAACCTCTTAATCTTGAATCGATCATTCTTTACAAAATGATTTGACAAAATCACGAGCCCGGGAGAAACCTTTCAAACTATTTTTACCTGAAGAAAAAGAACCATTTGTTGGAACATATTTGAAACGGAAAATAAGATATCGATTCCAACAACACCTTCGGTAATCAAAACCTGAAACCCAAAGGGTGGCAGCCCCCCTGAAGGAAAAAAAAAGTAAAAAAAAAATCTTTTTTTTTGTCGTCACCGCACCAAAACCCACGCTAGGAAAAAAAAAACAGCGATTAATTTTTTATTATTCTTGAAAAAAAAAGTTGAAGGTGAGCAAATACCTTGTGGCAGAGACACAAAAATAAAAAAAATAATAATACTTGTGCCTGGTATAATGTTCCTGTTTCGATAATCGTTGCGATTATCAAATCTATATTAATCATCAGTGAAGGGTTAATTACTCGCTTCGTATAGGAAGGAAAAAGAAAAAAAAAGATTAATTAAAGAGAGTCGATCCGCGATTTGTTTCAGAAAAACGCAATTCGAGATGATTTAGGTATGCAGAATGTTGAACTTGAAACGTGTTTGCGGAATTGCAATTGAAAAAAAAAAAGTGCAACTATGCAACAGTGCACTTTGACCTCATCAGTTATTGCACTGCGGTTACATGAACCGCAAAATTACTCTTTAATACCCCGATTTTTTTGTTGTTATGATTATTATTATATTATTATTATTATTTTTACGTTCGTTTCCGTCTTTGTAATAGTTATTAAGGTCAAGTCAATATGGTTGTTGATCGAAAATATTTACAGATGGGCTGCTGCATTTCCTGTCGGCGCAAACGAGGACTGAAGTCGAGAATCGATAAACCGGCCTTTTAGGCAACCTTTGGGCAGTATTAGAAAGAGGAAAATAAAAAGGTGTAATTTTTTAACGAAAATCTTTGAAGTTTTTATATGGACAAACTGCAAAAACAAATCCGTATATTTTTTTTATTCAGTTTCTGCAAAGAGGGGACTTCGGCACAATCTTGAGCTATCTTAAAAATTCCACTTTTTTGCCCTAAATTGTACTTCTTTGCTAGTCATTCTAACTCGCAACGGAGTTGCACAAGCTTCTTGCCCTAAATTTTACTGTCAAGTAATTCACACCTTTAAAAAAAAATCTTCAGTAATTATTGTTTACGTCAAACTCTATGAAATGGTAAGGATATTGCAGATTTGGGCTGATCTCACTTAACACGAAATCATTTTTATGCTTGCTTACTTTTTTTTATGTATTTTTTTTTCTCCTAGCAATTGATCTCTGATCGTAGGAAATCCTGTTTAATTTTTCCTTTCCCCCCCTTTTTATTTCCAAAGTGATAGAAAATTACTCCGAAATCAAAGTAATTACAAAATAAAAAATAAAATGATACGACAGCCGTTTCCTGTCTTTGTACTACACCTTAAAACTCTTCAGACTGCCAGTCATCACCTAGTTTTTCGTTCGTTTCACCGTTAGCGTGACGGAAAAAACGAGACAAACAAGATATTCATCGCGTTTTAGAAACACGAAAATATATGAAATCAATTTGCTCAAGAAAAAACAAACAGAAAAAAAAAGCTCTAACTAAAAACTTGTTTTTTCATTGTCTGAATCCTTCCTTTCACGATCGTTTTTCCTATCCTCTCCTACAATTTTCCATCACGAAGAAAAAAAAAAAAAAAAAAAAAGTTGCACGTGGAAGGAGAACACATCTTTTTTTAGAAAAAGTCTGACCTTCCCAATAGACACCCTTCTCAGCAGGACGGAATCCCGATGAACTCATAGCTAACAGCAGGCTCGGTTTTTTACCCTTAATTATTTTAAACGAAGCCAAATTGTAGTTGCTTTTTGTTTCTTCCATTATATGTGGGCGCGTTTCCTGTAGCTGGTTTCTTGAAGTAATTGTTTTTTATTGTCAACTAATTAGGCTAATTACAGAGCCTCATTTTTTTTTTTTTTTTTGTATGAGGACCCTGCTTTATAGTTTGAAAAAATGAAGCGACAAATAAATATTCCACCCTTCAGCCTCAAAACAAAAATAAAAAATTAAAAAACATTTGCTTGTCGAAAAATGGAAGAAAAACAAATCGGATGGATGCGGTTAATCCCGACGAGATTTATTGCGGCGCACTTCCAAAAGTTAATTAGCACCGAATAGTTAGGAACATGATTAAAAAGATAATAAATAAATAAGTAAATAATGTTGTGAATTACGATCGATTCAAAACCGCGAAGTTCTGTTCAGTGTCAGTAACCTAGGTCAATAATCTACGTTTAATGTAAACAATTTATGTTTACATTACTGTTATCATCATCTCGAGTTTGTCGCTTGTCGCAGGAATGATTCGCAACAAAAACACATTACTACTTTTTTTTTTACAGTTTTTTTAATTTTTAATTTTTTTTTTAAATCTTTGAACTCTTTTATAAGCGTTTTTCTTTCCCTAAAAATAACATATTTTGTTCTTAGGACAACATAGGGAATTTCCTGAACTGTGCTGTAGCGGAAAAAAAACTAGAAAAAATTTGTATCGACAATGCTAGGTTTTCTAATGTGTGTTGTCACATTAAAAATTAATAAAAATATAAATCAAAAAATTGTTCATAAAGACAGTTATAATTAAGGGGAGGCAGTTTGGGCAAATCTGACAACAGCATTTTATCGTAAATTTCTTTTACAGCTTTAGTAAAAATGCCCATTTATTACAAAAACCTGCAAAACACAAGTACAAACTTGTTCGCACTTGCCAATGTAAGTTAAAACTTGTTTAAACTTGCCAATGCAAGTTCAACCTTGTTCAAACTTGCCAGTGCAAGTTCAAACTTGTTCAAACCAATACAAGTTCAAACTTCTTGCATCTTCGAATGGTTTACCTAAGATTATCAAATCGTTTCAATTTATATTTTGAAGCTATTGAAATCTTACGTGAGGACTTTACATATGAGGGTATCCTAAATCTGACGTAATTTTTAAAAAGGGGAGGATACATTTGATGCTGACTTTCGCTGCCAAGGGATGGAGGGAGTAAAAAAATTGTCGATTTTATGGTGACGTAATATTTGAATGGCTCTTTACTGGATAGAATAAACTACGTGTAGTTAGGCTTTTGCCTGGGATTTAAATATCTGGCATGTTTGTATTTAAAATAACGTAGAAACTGCGGAAACTTCGTCTTCGGAACCAGAAGGTTCCGAACCAAGACAAAATCAAGAACAGAATCAAGACAAAATTGTTCAATCCTTCTTGTATTTTTTTTAGCTTCGTCTTCGGAGGCAGAAGGTTTCGAAGAACCAGAAGGTTCCGAAGACGAATCTAAACAAAAATACAAAAAGAACTGAACAATTTTGTCTTGATTGAAATAAAACGGCTGGCTACCTAAAAAATCAAACAAAAACATGTACTCCAAGTTTACCAGGAAGACCATGACTTCGCTGTAGCCGTTCAGGTAGAAACAGGTAATCCTTGAAATGAAAAAGAAAACTTCGACCAATTTTTCATTTCGAATTAACTTCACTCTGTAAAAAAAATTAAATCTTTCAAAAATGTAATCAACAATTACAGCACATTTCACGCTCTTTTGATTTCGACTTAATTTTCCTTGTATCAATATTGTCTGTTTTCTGAATTTAAAAAAAATTGAACCTATCTCGTCCGTTTCGGAAAAATACTAACGCTAATAATCAACTCGGCATAGTTATTTTCGACTTAAATGTAATAATAAATGTAATAATAAATATCGCCCGTACTTTTTTTTGGGTAAGATTAACTTATTAAAACAAACAGAAGTAGCATATACGTATAGCTTTCTTGAAAATATTCGGAATATTACACATCTTCGTGAGTGCCGTAGAAGATGATTCACGGTTATTGGACATACGTCATATGAAAAAATAATTTTTGCGATACGGTCTACCTGACATTATTTATGGTTTGAATATAACATTGTACCTAATCGCGGTGATGAAAATGTTTAAGAAAACAAGGAAGGAAAAGAAGATAAAAAAGAAAAAAAAAAGTATGAAGCTTTGATTTTTTTGTTATTTTCAACGCCGGAGATCGAATTTTCTTTTCTCGGAAAATCAATCGACATGATGCGGTCTTTTGTATTTTTTTTTTAACGGAAGCGGAACTTTTTTTTTTTTTCATTTTCATCTCCGCGCTTTTCCCAAACGGAATCAGAACTTCAACTTTTAAAGTTGGGCTTACCTTTTGCGAAGGAGAGGAATAAGCATTAGGACTTCAGATATTCGAAAAGGCAGGTATGTTCTTTATGTATATTATATATTCTTCATAAATATAGATCCTGGAAGAGATTAGTTATTGATGTAATTTCGGTTCTTCAATATCTTCTCCAGAAAATTATTGGCCCTGTAATTTTTTTTGTTAGGTTGGGTTGGGTTAGGTTAGGTTGGGTTAGGTTAGGTTGGGTTAGGTTAGGTCGGGTTAGGTTAGGTTGGGTTAGGTTAGGTTAGGTTAGGTTGGGTTAGGTTGGGTTAGGTTAGGTTGGGTTAGGTTAGGTTGGGTTAGGTTAGGTTAGGTTAGGTTAGGTTGTGTTAGGTTAGGTTGGGTTAGGTTAGGTTGGGTTAGGTTAGGTTGGGTTAGGTTAGGTTAGGTTGGGTTAGGTTAGGTTGGGTTAGGTTAGGTTGGGTTAGGTTAGGTTAGGTTAGGTTAGGTTAGGTTGGGTTAGGTTAGGTTAGGTTAGGTTAGGTTAGGTTAGGTTAGGTTAGGTTGACGCCGAACGGTTCGAAGAAATATTCACTATCATCTGCAACCGAGTATACGACCTAAAAAAAGGAGGAAACGGCAAAAAATCGGTTTACTGGTGGACCGCGGAGATATCGCAAATCCGGAAATTGTGCCTCAAACACAAACGGAAGCTGGTCCGAGGAAACGACAACCAAAACTTAAGGGAACGTTCAAGTATTACGTAAGATTTTTAGGGGGGCGGGGGATCCGCATCCACCATCTTCGCCATAAGCTAAGTATTGCGAAATGTCTTACAACCGGGGGGGAGGGGGTCCAAAAACCCGGAAAAAAGTCTTACGTAATACTTGAACGTTCCCTAACGGAAGAGGACCGGCAAACCCTTCGCCAAAATTACGTCGAGGCAAGAAGACGGCTCCGCACCGCCATTAAGCTTGAAAAAGATAGGGCTTGGAACGAAATCCTGGAAGACCTGGATAACGACGTCTGGGGACTCGGCTACAAAATAGTCCTCCGGAAGCTGAAGTTTGCAAACACACCATCCCTGACAACGCAACAGCAAGTGGAAATTGCAATTAGCTTATTCCCGACACACGAAAAAACTGAGTGGCCGAGAGTGGACATTGCCGGGCCCATACAGCTGTTTACAGACGAAGAGGTGCTAGAAGCAGCTTCCATGCTGAGATCAGGGAAAGCACCCGGCCCAGATGGAGTCCCTGCGGAGCTAATCAAAGCCGCGATTAGGTCGGACCCAAAACCTTTTACGGCCATGATGAACAGATACCTAGCAGACGGAATTTTCCAGACAAGTGGAAGATTGCCAGACTTATCTTGCTTGAAAAACCGAAGAAGCCCGGACAAAAAACTGGCTACCGTCCCATATGTCTCCTCAATGTCGCGGGAAAACTCCTGGAAAGACTTCTCCTGACAAGACTAGAGGCCGAAGGGGGAACCATGTCCGACAGGCAATATGGCTTCCGGAAAGGACGCTCAACAGTCAAAGCAATACAGAGGGTCCTCGAGATTGGGAAAAGGGCAGCGCGGGGGGCATACCAGCACAGGAAGATCTGCGCGCTGATTGCTCTTGACGTTAAAAATGCCTTTAACTCAGCTCCATGGTCTGTGATCGTCGAGGCGCTACGAAAGAAGAATACACCGCAGTATCTTGTCCGTATGATCCAAAATTACTTTACCAACCGATGGATAGATGTCGACGGGGAAAAAGTCCAAGTGACCTGCAGAGTCCCACAAGGATCAATACTCGGACCATATCTGTGGAACGTGTTTTACGATGACGTGCTGAAGATGTATATGCCGGCTGGGGTCGAATTAGTAGCATTTGCGGACGATTTGGCCATCGTCGTATTCGCCAAGGCACAGGCAAATGTAGAAAGCCTGGCAAATGCCACACTTGAGAGGGTACGGAGAAAAATGGAGAGCATGGGACTGGAGCTGGCCCCCGAGAAGTCGGAAGCAGTTCTTTTATACACCCGAAGGGCGACTCCATCAATGGAATTCCTGCTGGGAGACACTAGAATAAGTACCAGGTCCAGTATCAAATACCTGGGAGTCTGGCTCCAGAAAAACATGGCGTGGAAGACGCACATAGCCAAAGTGGCCGAAAAAGCGGAGAAGACCCTGCGAAGCCTTGGTCAACTGATGCCAAACATTAGAGGGCCAAGGGCAAGCAAGAGGAGGACTCTTGCCAGTGTCGTAACTTCGACTATTCTCTACGCCGCTCCCGTATGGGAAAGCGTACTACAAGTCGGAAAGTACAGGAAGATCTTGGACGGAGTCATGCGAAGAGGCAACCTCAGAATTTGTAGCGCCTACAGGACCGCTCCAAGCGCCGCAATCGAGGTCATATCCGGCATACCGCCAATTCATCTTCAAGTTGCCGAGAGAACCCGAGCCGATCTCACAACGGACAAAGGGGAGGCAAGAGATGGATGGAGGACCGATGGCAGGAAGAATGGCGGGATCCAACCGCAACCACAGCTAAGTGGACTAGGAGGCTCATACCGACGTACGGCTATGGAAAAACAGGAAACATGGAGAGGTTAACTTCCACCTCACGCAGTTTCTGACGGGTCACGGAGTGTTTGGAAACTATTTTCTCCGTTTTAACCTGGACGTTTCCGATGCGTGCTGGTTCTGCGGAATACCGGACTCCCCAGCGCACACGATATTCGACTGCGAGAGGTGGGAGGAAGACAGGATCCGAACGAACGCGGCAGTAGGGATAACCTTGACACCAGACAACATCTGCGAGACGATGCTGGATTGCAAAGGAAACTGGGGGACAGTTGCCAACTACATCGTCGGAGTTATGAGGAAGAAGGAAGACCACGAAAGAGCCTTAGGCAGATAAGGAGCAACTGTCCCTGAAGTAATGCTATCAGCGGTTCCGGGGACGGTTCAGCAAACAGAGGTGGTTTTTTAGTCAGTGCGAGTCTGACATTACCGCAGAGAAAATCCTGCGGTGTCCATAACGGATTTTTCCACCTTGACACACAAAAAAAAAAAAAAAAAAAAAAAAAAAGGTTAGGTTAGGTTAGGTTAGGTTGCGTCGGGTTGGGTTAAGTTAGGTTAGGTTGGGTTGGGTTAAGTTAGGTTAGGTTGGGTTAGGTTTGGTTAGGTTAGGTTATGCTTGGTTAGATTAGGTTAGGTTTCGGAGAGTTAAAAACCTGAATAGGGAAGAAATAGAAAGCATTTCGTCAAAGTTAAAAATTAAAATTACAGACGGGTATTTTATTTTTCAGATTTTTTAAAAAACCGCAAATGGCTGAATGGCTAATATTTTTTAAGATCTCAATTCAGGCAGTAATGCTGATATATTTTTTCTTAAGCGTTTAGGGGACATTCAAATATTACATCAGACGTTAGGGGGGAGGGGGTTGAAAATGTTCAAAATTATGGGGACGTAATATTTGAATCGTACGTTAGGGGGTTATAACGGGGGTCGTCCGTGTATTAAGTAAGCATAATTTTGGAATTCTTTGACCCCTCCTTCCCGCCTTGTAGACAATAGTAAAATTTTTCAACGCCCCCTTCTCTTCCCCCCCCCCCTTTCCCTTAGCGTGCTTACGTAAGATGTGAACGACCTCAAGGGGTTTGAGAATATCTTACAATTCCTTACAAGGGGGGGGGGGGGGGAGGAGTCCCAAAATGCTAACCTTTGCTGACGATGGGGGAGGCGGTCAAAAATAGTTAAAAGAATCCTAACGTAGTTTATGGACGACCCCGTGTAAATTTCTTCACCGCTGGAAATCTTGCATAAGATGTGTGACTCTAAGGCAACGTTTTGATTGTCTCCTATTTTTTGTGCGAGATGGCCACCCCTCTCAGAAGTCCTGAAATACTAGGTTAAAAAACCTTCTGCATATCGTCATTTAGCGTATCTCAAACCTTTATTGCACAGTACGTACTACTTATCTTTTAAACTTACTTGTCATGATCAGTTTCAGTCTCACAACGAAATCATCCTGAATCAATTTTTCACAGGTCTTGCCAAAGTTTTCCTCCTTGAGCCTGACTGCGATGAATCACGCTTTTCTCGTTTTGGGCTGCGGTCTTTTCCGTGGATTACGTAATGATAAAGGTAAGATTTAAAAAAAAAACCGTGTGAAAATCATTAAGTCGGAAACCGAAAATAAAAAAGGACGCAGCGGATTCTTATTATAAAGAGGAAACCACGTACCTGACTTGATGATATCCAGGTATCCAGTGGTAAAAATACGATATAAAAACAATGGTCTGTTAGAAGACATTCGTCATTGCTCAAGGCCAACCTGTCAAGTACCTGGTGTAACTTAAGATACACTCCTATCCCCTGTCTGTTAACTCTTTTATTTTATTTTTTAACTCGTTATTAATTTTTATTATAATATCGTCTCTGGTTTTTTTTTCTTCGATGCAGAAACTTTTTTTTGAAAAATAAAATCACGTGTGGATTTTTTTTTTTTTTTTTTTTTTTTTTGCGTAACAGACCCTGAGAAGGAAAAGTTGAAAACTGGAAAGTCATAATAATGATGATAATAATAACTTCGGTTATAAAGAATTAATGAGTTTATCGAGAAATTGTTAACCGGCTGCGGTCTCGAGATTTACAACCGTCTTTGAAACGTAAAAGCTAAAGTAACTTGATCTTGAAACTACGATTGAATTATGCAATCTCACGCAATCTCCATTGCGAAAGGAAAAAAAAATGGCGGATAATTTCCCGGCGGATTTGGGGTTTCATGGGTAAAAGTATTTAAAATATCATAAGTATAATTAAAAAAACAATAAATGGTTAAAGAGCTTTATCTACGACTCGTTCTAAGAAAACGAAATTATTGTCATCGCGAAATCGTTTTAAATGTTTATTGGGAATTAAGGAAAAGATTAGCAACTTGAAAACATTGCAGTAGAGTAGAGTTCAAGCATCAAGAAACGATTCGGAAAATTATAATTATAGTAGATTAAATCCATTTAATTCACAGCCATTAAATCGATGAGAATTAAAATGTCTTTGGCCAAGAGTTTTTTGAGTTCGAAACTTCATGATTCGAAAATTATGTCAGCACCCGACGGGAAAAGGAGAACTCTCTTCGAAATGATGATTCGATTGTTAAAACTTTTTAGCTGATTAAGATGGAGGGGAGGAGGGGTCAAAAAAATGCTCAAATTGATGTAGTACTTGAGTGGTCCTAAGGAAGGTCAAGACATGTAGTCATTTTAAAATTCATCGAATTAGTTGGACGATCGTAGTATACGAACTAAGCAATAATTGGTCAAGTTTTGACTAACATTTCCCGAAAAAAAAAAAAAAAAAGATATCGAAATAAGGGGTCATCCACATACGTGAGCATGTTCGGGGTAGAGGGGGGATAGCCCATGAAAATCTTACAGAATTTTGAATTGCCATGAGAAGGTTTTCATTTTAGTTCTCATACATGACAAAAAAATTATAAGAAAATTTCGGATTATTTTCGGTTCGGTCCGTGGGTCGGAGGCGAACTAACGTATCTCCATATGGAGATCATACGATCATACGAGATCTCCAATCATACGTACGATATCATACGTATGATTGGAGATCTTATTGGAGATTGTTATTAAAGATGGAAGTTTACACGCTCATGTTAAAGTAAACTTGTGGTCACGTGACACTTCCACGAAACATCGAAACAGACTAACTCCAATCATGTTTACCATGGAGATACGTTAGTTCATCTCCGACGCACGGAAATAATGCCGAATATTGTCCTAAAGAGTTTCATTGAGATATTTACATAATTCACAACAAGTTTCGTTTTTTTTTTTTTTTTTTTTTTTCAAATTTTTCCTAATTCTTAAAAAATTTGGAAAGCGAAAAAAAAAAAAAAAAAAAAAAAAAAATTAGCATCCTTCTTAATTAATACTTTCATAGAGGGATTAAACAAACGTGAGAGCTTCAAATAGCTATATATATATTGTTATAAAAACGTTTTAGAAAATACATGTTATCTAACACGTTTAGATCCAACATGTTATAAAGATATTGTGATAAATATTTTTTTTTTTGCTTATTTTCTAAATATTTATCCTGAATATTTATTTGGCTTATTTTCTAAATATTTTTCCTAACGATAGAATGATTACGGATTACAATGTGTCACTAGAATATTTCTGAGAATACTTCTGAAAATTTCAAAAGGAGCTCTTCACATATTACGTGTCACATATATTGCCGTTCACTTATTAGCGGTCAAAAATTGATTAATTTTTGGGGTCATCCAAAAACCACGTTGGCATTATTTTGGTAATTTTTGATCCCCTCCCCCCCTTATCAGCAAAAATTAGCATTTCGGGACCCCCCCTAAAATTATGTTAGATTTTGTCTATCGCCCCCCCTTAATTCTTTAAGAGGGGACGACAATTAATATTAAACATTAAAAAAATTAGAAATTCTTCGGAACTTAAATTTTGCAAAAAAAAGATTTTTTTTTTTTTTTTAAAGTGAGTTACATTATATAATTTAAAAATTTAAATTATTTTCATTTTTTCATATTACATGAGACAAATTCTAACGTTTAATGTGTAATCCCCCCCCCCCCTTTGTTAGCAAAAATTAGCATTTTGAATACCCCCTCCCCCACTAATGTGCTAACGTGGTTTATAGACCCCATTGACCATTTTTGATCCCCTCTCCCCTTTGTCGGTACTTAGCTTTTGGAGAAGTTCCCAAACGTTCTGTCCCAAAATGCTTACGTAACCCTTGAACGGCCCTAAAAATTTAGCCGAATTCGACAGAAAACTTTCAAATTTTTCCTATTATTATTTCCCCTGGAGTTTTTTCGAACTGCTCTGGTGATTTGAAAATGAAGAACATTTTCTTCCAATTCATAAATTGTTATTTATTTTTTTTTTCTGTCTTTCTTTATTTAATCTTCGATATCCGCCCAAACCTAGACCTACAGGAACGCTAAAGGAAAGTATCAAATTTTCCGCTATTTGCTTTGCAATAAAAAAAACCAATAATCGAATTATAATTTAATGTATATTAATAAACTTTAACAAATAACAATACGCAATTAATTTAATATTAAAACAAAACAAGTGTTTCACAATATTGCAAATCAGTCAATCACTCTTTGATGTAATCTCAGGTTTATAAATTATAAATTAGTCGTACCAATATCTCGACGGTCAGTTTTTATGTTTTCAAGGTCTCCCGTGAGCAATGCATTGCAAATATACTCCTCCGTCTTTAGCGAATCCGTTATTTACTAAAATGACTAATTACTCACCTTTAGCCAATGTAACGACGGTCTCTACCGGTTTTTTTTTTTTATCCCTCGAGGGAATTTGCACCTTCGACGTCAATTATCTGATCGGAATATTGGATCAGAGAGAAAAAAAAAAAAAAAACAGAGACATACTGTCTGACGTCTTGCGTGAAATTGCGAAATATAGGATTGAGAATTTTTATCAAGAAGGTCATTGCTCTGTCTGATAAAAAAGAAATGACTATTTTTTTTCCTCTCTTTTCCTTTTTATCGGTTTGATTGAATATCATGACGATGCTAATAATTAAAATCGATAAAAAGCTATCGGAGACAAACGGGGACTCCGGAGGGAGTATATTTAGGTTTATATGCTGAAAATAAAAAAAAATAAAAAATAAAATAAAACAAAAATGGCGTGGAAAAAAACAACGAGTCTGTAAATAGACTTTGCTCTGTGTTGACTGATGCAAAGATGATGAAAAAAAAAAAAAAAAGATTCAATAAAGTGTTGTGTTTTGCTAAAGATTTTTGCGCTACACTGAATCATGTCATTAGGGAAAAAACATTATCGATTTTTTTTAATTGCAAAAAAAAAGGCCATGAAATCCAATACATAAGTAGGTGATATGTGTTTTTTGTTGTAATCCTTTTAAGGAGAGGTTTTTGCACGGGTGAATGAGTTTTAATCCCTATGTTAGCTTTTCTTCAAGACATGAAGGTATAAAAAACCTTGGTGATTAAAAAAAAAAGTGAGGGAGAAACATATTTCAAATGAGTCCCCTTCACGTGATATCGGATGATATGGTTTGCGAAAAAGGGATAAAAATTGTGCAATCTTTCAATCGATAGTAAAACATGTTTGAACTTGCGTATTTTTTTTTTTTTTTTTTTTTTATTTAATCTGGTGTGAGATTGGAGACAGGGAGTAGGCGTAGTTTTAAACTCGGATAATTCTTTAAACCTGAATTGTTAATTTTTTTTATGTTTTCGGTTGATTTATTCAGGAAACCTGATTTTTAAAAAAATAATATTATTTGTAATAAATCTTTTTAATAGAGAGAGTAAAAAAAGATGTTTTCATATCCGTCTGTTTTTTTTGTTTTGTTTTTCCAGCAGATTAATTTTAATTCAATTATTAATTTATAAAGGGCAATTCCATCTCATATAAAGTGGCCTTCGCATCCTTCGTCTGCACCATTTATGGTATAAAACCATAAATGGAGTTTCAACAGTGTTAAAAGGAAACTTCTGTAAATAGGGGAAGGAATAGCTGTTTCTTGATTTACGGTGAAAAAAATCCCTCTTACGTATCTAAAAAACTCCTTTGGTGTATCATTTTTAGTACAAGTTTCAACTTGTACTAAATACTGAAATGTACGTGCGACCAAAAAATAATTTCACAATTGATGGTCCAAAAACTCTGATTTTGTTTTCTGGGTTCAGATTCATTTAAAACAAGTTGAAACTTGTACCGAAGTCCTTTTAACAAGTTGAAACTTGTACCAAAAGTACGAGAATACGCCAAAGGAGTTCGTTAGATACACAGAAGTTGAATTTTTTTTGTAGACAAAATTGGGAGGAAGGTCTCCGAAGTCTTACTCTAAATGTTAAATCTCCATAAGAGGGAGGCTACTTTCCTAGTTAAAGAAAAATAATTCCCCAAATAATTATTTACAAAATATTCGAATGACCCCAAACGTCTGAATATTACAAATGAACTAATCTCGAATGTGTTATCTTCCCGTGTTAAATTCCGGTGCACGTATGTCTACAGATGAAAAATTGAGATATTAAAATCTTGATTTTTTTTCTATGAAAGTTTAAAAGTACTTTGTCATTTTAGATTGTTTTGATTGATTTAAATCAGATTATATGTAATTTTAGGAAATAACTAAGGTTCAGAGCTTTGGAAAATCGTACGACCTTAAGAGCATTCGATAAGATGGTCTATGACCTTTTTAGCTTTAGTCCATTTTTTTTTTTTTTTTTTTTTTTTTTGCTACGATGAAATTCTTTTTTGATTTTAGAAATACTCTGGTTTTAACATTAAACCGATAACTATTTAAAATCAATTAAATTTAACCCGATTTAATTTTTTCTAAGGCTTCATTTTTGCCTTCATAAAAAAAAAAAAAATAAATAAATAAAAAAAAAAATAATAATAAATAAATAAAAAAAAATAAGGACTGCATACGATCCCGTTAAAACTATCCTACAGAAAGGAATATAACAAGAAATCTATTTTTTTTCTGACCTTTAAACCATAAACTTGATTGAATCTAATTTTATTCCTGGAAAAGGCGCGGCGAAGACCCAATTAAGATAAAAACGAGAGGAAAAAAAAATGGAATCACATGAGGTGACGATGAATCGGATGATAAATGACGCAACTTTGATTTTTAAAGTTGTAAGTTTTTACAAACCGGAAGGTTATTTGAAAATGAGTAATTGCGCATCGCATCTTTTTAAGATCGCGTGACAAACTCCGAACCGATTACGCGAAAACGGGGAAAGATTGCGGGAGATTTTAATTATCCATTAACATCTTTCTTTTTTTTTTTTCTTTGAGCAGGAAATTTTGCATCATTTTTTTTTTTTTTTCTTAAACAAGTTTCAACTTGCCATTGACATTGAAGTTTTCATGCTAAGAATAATTTCAATATTATTGCAGCATACGTAATCTGGCTTATCTTTTCGCAATTCTTGAAATAAAAAAAAGTAATAGTAATATATAAACTTGGCTACGATATCGATTAAGTTGACCGTGATTTTCTATTTTTTTTTTTTTTTTTCCTTTCCGAAAATATTCATAAATTTAATCGATATATAAGATAATTAATTTACCTAATTAAGGAAGCTCCTTTTTTTTAAAAACATTTTTTTTTTCTTTAATGGGAATACTTGTCATTTTGATGTATAGGCTTGATTTCAAAGTATGGGCATGAGTGTCTTTTTTTTTTTTTCTGATGACTCAATCTTAGTTAATAAACCCATTGAACCTGTGGTAAAAAAAAAAAAAATGAGGGACGAGCAAAAAGTTCCGGGAAAAAATGGTATAATAACGGCTCCTACTCCTCCCTCCCGTATATCGCCCTGAGGCATTAAAAAGTACGCGTAAAAATATCCGGTAAGCCTATACGTCAAATGGTATGAGTACCTGAACGTCCTTGAACTCGACTCTGTTCTTTTATCAACCACACCTACACACTTATATTTTAACGTCTTAAAAGAGAAGTTCGTAAGCGATGCCATTTATTTTTCCCTGCCGGATTCGGGGAAAAAAAAGAGCACTTAAATTTTTCGGAGAGAAAAAAAAAAAAAAAGTATTCAGCTCGACCATCTAATGTCTCATGGAGAAATCGGACAGATGCGTGACTCGGAAAAAAATATCTTGAAAATAATAATAATAAAAAAAAAAAAAAAAAAATGATGACCATGAAATTCCGATAGAACGTTGAGACCATAAATCGCGGGGAATATGAAAGTCATTTTTCATTTTGAACGAATATAAATATTCACTAAGGCGGCACTTACATGGTAAAATCCCATTTAATGTAGCGAATAAGCCTCTGTATCAAGCACTTTTTTTGTATTCGTTACATTTCGTGTACGACGTACTCAATATCATCATCATGATTATGTCAAATCTCAAGGTCAAACAGCATCATTATGATGTATTTCTTATGTGCTGGTACTTCTTTTTTAGGATTAGGAAATCGTACCTGGAAGGCGGGTTCCTTTTTTTTTTTTTTTTTTTTTTTTGAAGAGATGATTTTGAAAAAAAAAATTAAAACGGCTGGGAAAATGGCTGAAATTTATTCAAATCGACGAAATCGAAACGATTTATCTGGTTCTGGGTTATTGTAATGTGGGAGTAGTAAATGGTTTTCGATCTTCATGACGATGACCAGCACGTTAACATCAATAATAAAAGAACAATAAACTTCTATATAAAAAGGTAAATTATTGAGATTTAAGTGAGGAATAATTTTTCTTAATTTTTTCAGTTGAGATTTTTATTTTTATTTTTTTTTCCCCAGATTGTCGATTTTATTTCAGTTATGACTGATCTCTTCTTAGTAGTTTAAATATTTCGTTCCATGTCCTGAGAGATGTTACTGAAAGCCTTTCTCCTATACAGAACTTTCTGCCTCCATCAGGTGGTATTAAGATATTACGTCAGCATGATTCCGGCCGTTTTGACACCTACCCCCTTCGTTACGTAATATTTTAGCATATTTATAAAATTTTGCATGAATTTCAAATTGTTATTAGTCTTTATTTTTATTTTACAAAAATTTTAAAAGTCCTATTCGGGCGTCAACATGGTCCTTCGGTTAGGTAGGGTTAGGTTAGATTAGGTTAGGTTAGGTTAGGTTAGGTTAGGTTAGGTTAGGTTAGGTTAGGTTAGGTTTGGTTTGGTTAGGTTAGGTTAGGTTAGGTTAATTCCGAAGGCTGGAGTTAGTTTAGTGCTGAGTAGGGGACGAATTTTTTCATTTTAAATTTTAACTAATTAATTTCAAATTGTTATTAGTTTTTATTTTTCTATTAGTGAAAAAAGATGAAACGTCTTTTATGTACGTTTAGTCTTGAAGGGTTTGAGTTCTGGAAAATTTCTGGAAAATCATGAAATTTTTTTTTGTTTTTTTCATGAAATTTTACGTGACTTAACCAAACCTAACTCAACCTAACCCAACCTAATCTGAAAACAATTATTGGAGAAAAGAGGTTCCTCTGTGTTTTCGATGTCGTAGATTTCGAATTTGATGTCGGAATGATCCACTGATAAACTGAAAAAGCAATATGGCGCCATAAGTAAAATGTTTTTAAAAAATAAAATGACTCCGCCATTTTGGATTCTAATATTGTCCAACTTCTGACTTCAGATTCAAAATTAGCGGTCCAAAATACATACGGAGGTCAAGTTTCTGCTTCTTGAAGTCAATAATAACAAAATTATGAATTTTTTGTACCGATGCCTGAAATATGAAAAGTTACATGGTCAATTGACCATGTGGTATAATTGTACAGAATTTTCTGCCTGCTTTTCCAATATCCTAATACTTTTTTTTTTTTAATGTGCAAGCCTCAACTAGTCCTCAAATAATCCCACACCCCGACCGAAAAAAAAACAGGGCCATGAAGTGCTTACGCAAGTTCACGCAACTGCAATGTTTTATTTCAAGCTCCCGGCTAGGCTTTAGGAAAATACAAACTGATGATTGCATCATATACAGAATCAATATCGCATTCGGCTCAAACTGAAATTGGAGCAAACTGTAAATATCCTGCTTACTTTTCTCTCCAAAAGTATTTCTATTTGTAAGGAAAACACAACGCAATAAAAAAAATACGTGTAATGACGTCTTTTGAAGTCAATCGCATGTTAATCGATAACGAAAGTAATTAAAAGTTCGGTAAGGGGGAGGAAAACAAGGGAAGTTTGAATCGAACCCAATCAAAGAGTCGATGTTGTATAAGTGTAAAATGACAGGGGGATGAGACAATATAACAGCAACAATCATGTTCGTTTACGTTTAAACCGGAATTTAAAAAATGTCGCGCACACGAAAATAAAATAAGAAAAAAAAACAAGGATGAATAATTCAGTAGAATTATTTGATAACAATTACGTTAATTTGATAAGATTAAATGGTTTGATTAAACAAAAAAGTCATTTAACCGGTTTTATCATATGATGAGCAAGTATTGAGGTACTTCACGAATATAAAATTAGTTGATAAGTTGTATTTAAAAATAAAAAAAAGTAGATTTTTTTTTTTTTTTTTTTGCTGTGATTTATTTTTATTTATTTTTTCGAAGCAGAAAATGCGATTATGGTCGCCGTCACTGCAATTTGCAGTTTTTTAATGCCTCTTCAAACTCGATCGAGCGTAAAATTAAGCTGCGAAATAGCGTATATTTTGGAAATAGCCTGTGTTTAATACACACGCTATTTCCAAAATATATCCCAAAAAAAATGTTTCTGTAATTGAAAAAATTAATAAACAAAAACTAAAATAAAAAAGGAAAACTATAAGTTGCTTTAATTTTGAATTATATTACACGTATTTTTTAGTACATAATGTTTGAAAATTTGTAAAAGCAACAAGAAATTGCATACGCGACAAAGTAAAATATTTCGACAATAAAGAGCTACTAAAATTGCCTATAATGTTATTTTAACGAGCCATAAGCCACCTCATTACGCAGCTTTTTTTTCTTTTCCTCAAAAAAAAAAAGAGGAAAAAAACCACAATGACCAGCAAAACTCAATATAGATTTTTTTGAACGCTCCCAAAAAAAAAAAAATTTGCACATCCCTGATTATCACGCTTTTTACATTTTATTCCTAGATTCCTAAAAAAAAGCACGATAAAAAAAAGTTAGCGAAGAAGTAAAAAAATCGAAATAGTTTTGTAAAAAATAAAAATAAAAACTGATGACCTTTTGATCGGAATCAAGGTGAAAATTACTATGATTAAATGATGCAATGTATCTTGATTAGGTTCAGGCACGGTTAACCTAAGAAGACATCAGTTCTAAAGAAATTCTCTTGACATTGCCCTTGCCCTTCCTTGATATTACAATGCTTATCTTTTTTAGATGTATTGTTAAAACTCGTTTTCAACAACATATTCTCTATTTTTTCATAAATAAAAGCAATCTCAAAATGTGGGGCTCAAATTTTTGTCTGCAATGCTTTCTGAAGAAAACCAAAACCATCAACATCGTCATTCTTTTTTTTTTCATTTTTCTAAGTGAAAAATTTAATAAGGACAAAAAATGAGCTCCCGTTTAAATTTTCCAAAAAAAAGAGAATTTTTTTATTTTATTTTATTTTATTTATTATTTTTTTTTTAAGCAATTTTATTTCGAAAGAAAAGAGAACGAATGGAGGGAAAGAAAAAAAAATATGAAGAAAATTTAAAATATAAGAAAAAAAAAATAATAACAACAATAGCAATAAAAAAACTATTTTCGAGGTATACATTCAGTTTTTTTATGCTATAAAATAATTCTTATCGTATTATTAAAATCTCGCGCATCTTTAGGTGCGTTTTTTTTCTCGTTTGATGGGTTCTCTCACACAGATATTCGATTTTCAGTTTTCATATTACTCATTTAAGAATTTAGTTTTCTTGTGAGATGGGAAAACCTCGAAGGTGGTAACGCAATAAGATAATAAAAAAAAAAAAAAAAAAGAAAGAAAGAAAACTTATAATATAAGCTTACTGTATCTTTTTGTTTGGTTTTATCGAACGCTGGAATAATAATAACAGCAGATTCATCCAGATTTGATTTTTGTAGCCGTTTTACCATATTGTTTTTCAGGAAGAGAGAATTAAAAGTATTTTGCAAAATTACCGGTACAACGGCTGTAAATTTATTTTTGCAGTTTGAAAAACCGATTTTTTTCTATTAGATGAGGGAGTTGAAACTTAGCGTTTGGGGTCGTCCATAAATTACGTTAGCATTATTTTGGCCATTTTTAACCCCCTTCCCCCTTGTTATGTTAGCAAGGGTTAGCATTCCGGGACCCCCCCTAAAATTATGCTAGATTTCGGTTACCCCCCCCCTCCCTAAAAAAATAAAAAAAATTCTTCGGAACTTAAATTTTGCAAAAAAAGGTTTTTTTTTTTTTTTTTTTTTAATTTAGAGCAAATGTGCGCCACAGATTTGCTTACGTTAAAAAAAAATCGAAAAAATGCTTAAAAATGGTCTATTTATGGGTCCAGGTATTTTTTACCCGTTGTGATTTTCGGATTTCACAGATGCGAAAACATAAGCTTCCATGTTTTCGACCAAATCGGTGCACGTAAAAGGAACGGCCAGAGTGAAATGCGGCCGAAAAAAATTAAAAAATGCCTAAAGATGTTTCATTTACGGGCCCCAGAATTTTTTTTGTAAAAAACTGTTGTCATTTTCGGATTCTACAGGTTCGAAAACATGGGAAAAAAATATTGAGGCAGAATTATTGACCTTTTAAATGAGAGGAAAAAAATATTTTTACGACCAGCTTCACTTTTTGTCGATTTAGACCCTTTTTGCTCTTACGGGTACCCCTAATCGTCGACAAAAAAAATTTTTTTAAGGTTTTTTACATCGTAAAGAACGCATTTTTGCTTCAACCCCCAAACTTTTCAACAAAAATTTTTTTTTAACCACCCTAAGTGCGGGTAAAATTGAAGGTTTTTTTTTTTTTTAAGTGAGTTATGTTATACAATTTAAAAAATTTAAATTGTTTTCACTTTTGCACGGTTATAAATGAGACAAATGATAACGTTAGATATGTCAAATTCTTCCCCCCCCCCTTTTCCTTGTTAGCAAAAGTTAGCATTTTGAATACCCCGTCTCCCCCCCTAACGTGCTAACGTGGTTTATGGATGACCTCCTTACAGAAAGAGATCTCTGAAGCTTCGAAAAAAAAAAAAAAAAAAAAAAAAAAAAAAGAAAAAAGAAAAAGAAAAAAAAGGGTACAGTTTATTGCATCTGAAAATGTTTTGTATTACGATTTTATCAAAACCTGAAAAGCAATACCGGTTAAGCCGCAGTTGTGGGACACAAAAATTAAACTTAAAATCCCATGATCATCATATCTACGTTACCATCATATGACAATTTTGGCAATCGGAATCGGTGTTCGATAACGGAAGAAGGCTTCGGCTTTTATTTATTTTTTTATCAATTAAACACGTATTTGCTTTTTTTCTTTATAAACCAGGACGATGAGCTTTGCTTTCGAAAAAACAAAGATTTTTTTTTTCTATGACCTAGATAGATATTCGTCATCTGATGGTAAAAAAGAAATAAGGTGACACGGAATCGAAAGTTCTCCAGAACATGTCAACTTATTTCGGATTTTTTATGTGAGGATTCATGTTTTTTATAGGTCAAGTTTTTTTTTTTTTTTTTGAAAAATCTACATGACGCACGTAAGGGTCCTATAAGGTTTTCTTTTTGCTTCTCACTGCTGAAGATGCATTTCAACGGGGAAAAAAAGAGCATCGTCCTCTTAACAGGTTTCCATCTTTTTCTGCCTCAAGGAAAAATGTATTTTTATCTACAAGAAAATTATACCATCTAGATTTTTAGTGTTCATGTCACTTTTAAGTCAAGATATTTCAAGAGAGAAAAAATAGACTTTAAAGCAATTCAAATACAGCTTTCGTCTTCTTATCTGCAGGGTCGAGACACATGTCAAAGTGAGGATACTGCATTTAAAAAAAAAAAACTGGTTCTTGTGATATCGTTGGATCAAGGATTCACAATTTCTTTTGCGAAAGTTGCGATTTTTAGGCTTATAAAAAATATCATCCTGTTTTTTTTTAAAACCTGAGAGTCCGTCGTACAGCGTATTCATACCGAGAATACGCGGCCTTTAAGGGGTTAAAGATTTTTATTTCCCTGCCCTTGAACTCTGTGATATAATCAGAGTCTTGACAAGTTTAATCGTAAAGTAAAAAAAAAAAAAAAGAGGAAGCTGAATTTATGAATAATGCGAATGAAAAATTCAAAGGAACGAAAATGTGATTGAATGAAGAGGTTTTTCAAGTGGCTAAGGTATTGAGGTGAATGTGTACCTGGAGTAGATGTTCTCTTTGAAAGGAGTGTGATGAAGCAGAAAATACGGGGCCCACTTGATAAATGTGTTTTTTAAAATATTAGATAAACAAATTAAAATTAAAAAAGAGCAAACGAATGTGTGTTAAAGGGCTTTTTGATTTGCATATTCATTTGTTACACTGACATTTCTTGTGATTGGTTTCATCAAATGATGAAATATCAAGAATCAATCGTTTATTTAAGGTAAATACTTACAAAAAAATGGTGAATGCATGGTAACCACTCAAAAAATGTTTTCACCGAAGTGAGAGTCTGAAAAAAAAAATCGTCATAAACCACGAATTGACCTTGTTTTCGGCAGGAAATGACCAAAAAAAAAATTAGTCATAATTAATACAGTGAAAACCCCAAAGCAAATTCCCAGAATAAGGTATATTCTGCTTCCGAAATCGATCGATATGACAAAAAACAAAAAAAAAAAAAAAAAAAAAAAAAAATGACGCAATCGGACGCATAAGGATGATTCACATTATCAGGGGCAATGATCGCAGAAATTCCTGCTGATCTTCCTAGAATCAGGTAAAATAGTATCACATGCTATGGTTGCTGAACCAGAACTTGTTATCGATCTGACTCACGGGGCTTAGCAGTCTTCATGCATGCAAAGTATTTCGTTTCCAGAAAACAATTAAGGCCTTTAGGATTTTTTTTATTAATTTTTCCTCAAGGAAATGCTATATGATATCTTAAACGATTGTTTGATACGTACGAGCACGTCAACAGGCGGAACGTAATCGAATGCGAATCGAACCCTAAAGGATGCATGTGAGGTTGGTGTGTACTTGATCATCCTTGGAAAATTTAGCGATTTTTTTATGCATGCATCGCGTTAATTATTAAACATATGGGTGCAGCGGTATTCGTTTGCTGCACCTTTTGGGTGTTAGCATCCTTGTTTGGTGCAGGTTTAAGGACAAAAAAATTCAGCCATGGGATACTTAGAGGGAAGCAATGCTCTAATGCTCAATCACACGGAATCAATGTCGTATGTAAATTAAAAGCGATGTGCAGGCTTAAATAATTCCTAATTTTTTAAACTTCTTCATCTCTTCATTTAAGAAGTCACCTGAAAAAATTTACACCAAAAAAGGTTTTCCGAGGAAGATTATTAAAAAAAAA
This sequence comes from Liposcelis bostrychophila, assembly GCA_037577465.1. Lineage (NCBI taxonomy): Eukaryota > Metazoa > Arthropoda > Insecta > Psocodea > Liposcelididae > Liposcelis > Liposcelis bostrychophila. Next base: position 13,778,475 of record CM075212.1, read on the forward strand.
AAAAAAATACAAAATTAAATATTTTTATGAAGAGGAAAAATAAATTATGATCGGAGTTTTTGAAAAAAAAAAAAAAAAAAAAAAAAAAAGTTAAAATATTTTTCAGAAAATGATGGGAAACGCTTAGGCGTCGTCCATGTATTACGTAACGCAAAATATTTCACTTTTTGACCCCCTCCCCCTTGTAACACACCCATAACGCAACATGTAACTCCCTCCCCTTGGTTATTACGTATTACGGGTACGTATTACCCCCTCTGAAATCTACTTGTAAAATTATTATGAATAATCTGTAGGTCAAAGTAACAAAAAAAAAAAAAAAAAAATTACTTATCTTTTCACTCAGTCAAAAAAAATTTTCAGTTTTATGATAAATTTGAACCAGTTTTCACGAGTTGAAAAAATTTTTTAATTTAATTTTTAATTTTTTTATTTTAAAGAATAACCCTACAACTTTTTTTTTAAAAAGTGAAATAAAATTGATATCATTTTAATATTAAAATTGCGTAACACGTACCCAACCCCCCCCCCCCCCCATTCACACGTACGTAACAATGCGTAACCCCTCCTTTGACCCCCACACCCCCTCCAGGCGTTACGTAATAAATGGACGATTCCTTATTATGAAATGAAAATTTGATAATTTTCGTGAAAATATTGAGGCACAATCTCGATGCCGGACTATTGTTGATATGGCAATGGGTCATCAAAAACTTTGAAGCCTATAAATGAATATTCTAAGCTTTTCCCGAAACAATGCATAAAATAAGTATCTATTCAATGCTCTTTTCTTCGAAAGATCACCTCAGTTGTTGGAAAAAAAAAAAATGTCCCTTAAGTGTCATATCATGCCTGCTCCAGTTTCGAAAGTTTATTGGAGGCTATTCAAATATTACATCAGCGCGTTGGGAGGGAGGGGGTACTTGAAATGCTGACTTTTGCTGACTAGGGAGGAGGAGGTTTGCACAAATTTGACGTCATTGATTGCGTCCTAAATTTCATTCAAATATTTCGTTCGTTGGGGGGATACTTGAAATACTGACTTTTGCTGATTAGGGGGGCAGAAGGTTTGCGAAAATCTGACGTCGGAATTGTGTCGTAAATTTCTTTTAAATCTTTCGTTTATTCATTAAAAAAAAAAAAAAAAAAAAAAAGAATTTATTGTTTTTAGGCATTTTTAAAGTCGAAAAAATGGCGGGAGTTTTCTGTGTACGGTATTTATTATGATTATTTCAGCACGTAAGGAACCAGCAAAAAAAAAAAAAAAAAAAAAAAAAAAACTAACAGGTTAATGTGATCGAAAGTGGAATTTTTTATTACCAAAATTATTTCTAATTTAATTTAACGTGCGAGGCGGAGGGGGGCATCCTAAATCTGATGTAATTTTTGATTATATTATATATAACTGATGCTGACTTTCGCTGACTAGGGGGGAGGAAGGTCAAAAATCATCAATTTCATGCTGGCGTAATATTTGAATGGTCCTTAGACGTACTGTGAATTTCGTCAAACGGATATCCTGTAGTCTTCAGAACTTAATTTCAACCACTAGCAAAAATCCACAGAACATTCAACCTAAAGTACATCACAGGGTAGAAGCTTGGGTGAAAATCGAGAAAAAAAACTGATAGTCCCATTCCCTTTGACTTCTCCAAATTAATATTAAATGATGACACCGTTAAATCAACCCCGTGAAATACATAATCTTCCTTTTATTGCACACCAGAGCATAGTTTCGTCCAAATTACCAATGAATTTCTTAAAAGCAAATGCATTTCCCTTTCTTAAGTATTTTTTCTTTCAGACACCAAATCATTTGAAAAAAAAAACTGGTTTATTTATTTGTTTATTTATTTTCTTTCGGTTCCCTTCTGAGATCTGATCGACTCGAGAAAAAATTTTTTATTTTTCCTAATCGGAGCTCATCAACTTTGGCAATAAATCACCTTTTTTTTATTTTTTTTTATCAACGAGACATTTAAACAACTAGTTTTAAATTACTCTTATGCCAATATGAGGTGGTCATTTGATCGACTTCAAGGCAGTTCGCCCTCCGTCTCTGCGTGAATAAGGCAATTAAGGCAATTAAATAAAAAATTAATTCGTATGGAAAATTTTTTAAGAGGAAAAGCCAGTTACTTGGACATATGAAAAACAGGTTGGAGAAGATCAAAGATTTCAATTTTTTTTCTGTAATTAAAAAGGTATCGGGTTAATATTTCATTTTCGATTCAGGGAAATTTTTGCATAAACAAATCTGAATTAAGAGGACGTCACAAGTAGATATGCCCTTTATTTCCCTAAGGTTTCATATGTGAGGAACCAAATTGAAAATTGAAATTTTGTTTTGATGGTGACCTGGGAATTAATTTTAGTAAGTAATTATGTGTATTTGAAAATTTTCGGGCTGAATCTTACCCCGTAGAATGATTTAAAAACGAGTACCGGTAATGTTTAAATCGATTATTTTTTTAAAATTTATTTTCCAAATTTTTTTTTTTTTCTTTTTTTTTGGAAATGATTATTAAGTTTTACATTTTCCTCAAGATGCTCTTTAATCAAATTCGAAGATTTTTTTCTAACAGGAAAATCGTTCTTCAGTGTTTCGACTAGTAAAAAAAAAAATCAGATTTCTATACTGTAAAAAATTACTTGCTTTTACTTTGATAGTTAAATTATCTAAAACTCCCATTTGCTGCTTGCAAAAACCTGTTGATCTAATCCTGTCTCGATCACGTAAAAGTTATCTAAAACCGATGTTACAGGAAACCCAGTGGGATATAAATAAATGATGGTGATTTGAAGAATATTACTTTCTCGGAGTTTTTTTTTTTACAGAAGTACAAGGAATAATTTGTGTCCTACAAAAGTACAACATACTTTCAAGGGCCCGTAACCAGGACTAGGGGTTAGGGGGGCTACAAATGGCCGCTTATAGCACCAAGAACAGGAAAAATGCATGCACCGGTCACATGTTTTCCAGGTGGCATCGTCCCCCCACTTTCAACGTTTTGTTATTAAAACAATTAAATCTTGCTCTATCTTCGAAAAAAATTTGTCTTTATACTAAACAGACATTGTGAATTAATTATTTCATTAATTTAAGATTTGATTATCGTAAATCGTTTGAGCTTCCGACCGCTGAGCAATACAGATATCACATATAAAACTGCCATTGCTTCCTTATAAGAGGGAAGAAAACTTGTGACCTTAGCCGATCCCAGACTTGGCCTAGATTTTTTTTTTTTTTTTTTTTTTTTTTTAATGTATCCGCCAAAAAAATCCATAACGACATTAAAATTCGTGATGCGCAATTTATAGCTGGTGGAAATTGAGATTAGAGCGTTTTTTAGGCTATATAGAACAATGGATGTGACACATTTCCTTATCTGGGTATTACTAAGCTGCGTACTAGACGTAATGACTCCTGCCTGATAAGATAATAATTTTACATCAACATAAGCTGATTCCCTCCAGAGTAGGGATTGTGGGAGAGAGAGAAAGAAGAAAAAAAAAAAAAGAAAACCGACCATTAAGAAAAATAATATTTTTTAATCTAGGCTTACTTTTTTCATACGATAACGAATTAAAAGGAAGAAAAATATTAAATATTTATGGTTATGTTTACCTTCTTTTTTTTATTATATTACGGTAATCTTAATCCTCCGCTTAACTTTTTGCTTACTTGGTATCCAGGCCGAGTTTTTCAAGTTTTAAAGAAAACAAAAGGCTAGTGCACTTGTAAAGGAGAGTAGCGGGAATCAGTTTCAGGAAGTAAAAAAAATAAATATAAGCGGGAATCAGGACACGATTCCCGTGTGTTATTTCCAAATGTTTGTCGGAATTTGATGTTGGGAAACTATGATAAAAATGACCGACGGGGGCGAAATTGGTCGGTTTAAAAAAATCATTCTAGCTAAGTTTTTTAAAATCTGATTAAAATACGGGAGAAAGGGAAAATCCTCCAGTAACAGTAAATTTATTAAAAGAAAAAAAAATGTGAACATTATCTAATCGGGAGCGTTCAAGTATTTTTTAAGAATTTTTTCGGGTTTTCTGACCTTCTCCCCCCTTTTTTAAGATTTAGTAAGACTCCTTGGACCCCCCCTTTTTTCTTTACCGCCAATTTTAAAAATGTCTTACAGAATTTCAAAAAAAAATGTTTTTTCTTAAAGCTAAAGTAAATTTCTTTTTTAGAGAAGGTGGCAAATGGAGGGGTGTCCATTTTTTAGATTAAATTTGAATTTTTTTGAACAATAAATACTCATAAAAATTTTTACGAAAGATTTTCCAGACCCCCCCCCCTTCTTCCAGGTAAGAAATCGTACGAATTTCTTGAACCCCCCCTTCCCCCTCCCGGTCTTACGTAATACTTGAACGCTTTCCTATATAATGTTTTTTAGGCCGATGAATTTCGCCCCGCCGGTCCGATCCACCTCAGGTTATGGCAAACTTTTCGGTTTACGCTGCTCAATGAAACTTCTAGGAAGCCTTGTCTGAAACAAAACGTTTCCTGAAATCCTGATATGTTTTATTTTTAAAAACGTTTCATTGTGACATTTGTGAAACTAAAAAAAAAAAAAAAAAAAGAAAAGAAAAGTTGTTTGGAATATTATCTAATTAACTAGGAATCGAACCAAGACCTCCGGTTTCCTATGTAAGCATTCTACACTCTGCGGTATTAGGTTGCGGCGGGGGAGGGGGGGGGGTGGCGTCTGATTTTGACTCATTTTTTGTAGGTGGGTACATGTGGGGTACATGTGACATTGACTTTTGCTGAAAAAAGGAAGGGGAAGGGGGTAGTTGGTAAACCTAATTTTCATGCAGACTGCTGACTGCTGACGTAATGACGTAATTTTTAATGGCCCCTCATGACTCTATTATTTCAGCAACGATTGCAATGATTTACCATATAATTTAAATAGAAAAAGAACAAGATAAAAATCTTTTTCCATTATTCAATTCAATGCCTGTTATCAAATTCAAGCCGGGTGCCACAAAATCCCGACACAACACGTCCTGCTTTCTCGCTGTAAAAAAAAAAAAAAATCTAAGCAAAAAAGCCTTAATTGAAACCATAAAAACTATAAAGAACCAACTTAATCTGTGATTTTTTTCTAAAGCCTACACAAGAAAAAAAAATAATAATACAATGGCTGGCACAAGGCATTAAAAAAATACGTGATTGCCAAAGTCAGGAATAAGAAAAGCGCAAACACGTGGCTGTTTGCTAACAAGACAAGCATCACCGCCTTATATTCGATACATCACCTGCACTACAGGACATCGATTATGTGCTTCGTATACATTATAAGCACGTGATTTTTAACTGACAAACGAGAGTATGTTGTTACAACAGACAATATACCGGGTGTACAGTAAACGGTTACGTACAGTAAACCGTTCGCTTTTCAACCCTTAATTCCAGGGGTAAAAACGGTTTAAATTTTTTTTTTTTTAAACCGAATTCTGCGGCTTCGAAACTATAAAATTAAGCATAATTTTGAAAATTAAGCATGTTGTTCAATTATTTAAAAAAAATAAAACGCACCAGCGCCAACTTACGGCACTTACAAAAACGGTTTGGGTGCATTTTGTTTAAATTGGGGGGGGGGGGGGGGGTGGGGTTTTTAAGGCATGCCCTAAAAATTTCATCGCGATTTTATGCACCCAACCATTTATGATTCAAAAACAGTCTACAAACGGACACCCGGTATAAAAACGCTCTTTTTTTTCTTTAATATATTTAATAAATATTTATTCACTATTTATTTACTTTCGCTATCAAGTGTGAGAATATTACACAGAGTGTCTCACAATATTCAAAAGATCGAACTCAAGTGTGTATATTCTTCAGGACGTGATTGAAATCGAAAGTTTTTTTTTTTTTTTAATTTTATTTACAACTGGTCAGTTCTTTATCTCCACATATAAAATGCATAAATAAAAGACCTTGATTTATTCTCAGGAAGTCAAAAGGATTTTATACTATTACAACTTCGCACACGTGAGGTCAAGCCTATTATTTGCGTTATGCGACACATACTAAAGCATTTTTCGCTACATGAGTTTACCTTTTGGATGTCATTACGCCGATTAATTTTATTCTCGGTTTTTTTTTTTTTTTTATTTCATTTAAATTGATGCCGTATTTAATGCTAACGTCACGATAAAACAAACAAACAAAAAAGTCGACCTTAAAAAGGATTTATATCGGTAAGCAAGAAAAAGGATAACCTTCAATTAGCATTACATTACAACAAAAAAATACGAAATTTCGTTAAGATTTTTTCAACGTGCTATCATTTTCATTTCGGAGAAAAAAAAGATAAATAAAGAAAAGGCGAAGAAAACTGAAAAGTAACAATAGTTTGAAAACTTCTTGGAAAATCACAATCGCTTTCCCAAAAACAAAACATTAGGCAGAAGAAGTAAGATCAAATCCTTAACAATGAGCTTTTGAAAATGAAAGTCAGTAACTTTATTCTGTAAAATTGACTGCTTTCCTACTGGAAAGATGTTAGAAAGATTAGGAAATCATCCTTTTCAAAATTGAATGCGCTAAAGAAACTTGTCGATAGGATTTCGGAAATTTAAACTTACTTAAGTTAAATTGAAAAGCGTTTTTGAAAAAGGAATCCTTCACATCATCGAAAGCACGGGAATCCAAATGAATTTTCATGAAACTTTTCTTTGGCCGTCTCGCATCCTCTGCTCCTTCGCATTATTTCTACAGGTGAAAAGGCTGTATATTTTGAAAATTCTAAAATGGAAAACGACTCATCACCCGAATAAGTCTAAAATCGTTGCTTTTTATATGAGATAGTAGTTGGTCTGCCTAAGAAAAAATAGAAATTCTTATATTTAGAATAACGAAGAATTCTCTAAATTGTAACTGGGAGAATCAAAAACTCTGTTTTCGCGCCAAAAACTGACTCCGGCGAAAAAAGCAGGAATCGGATGAGGACTCACGGCAAATAGACTTAATCTATACTTACAAATATTCACATTAGAATTTAGGGAGCGTTCAAGCATTACGTAAGACCAAAAGGGGGGGAAGGGGTGTAAGAAATTCTTACGATTTCTTGCATGGGGGGAAAGGGGGGGGTCCGGAAAATCTTACGTAAAAATTTTCATTATTATTTATTTTTTTTAAAAAATTCCAATTTAATATAAAAAATGGACACCCCTTTATTTGCCACCCTCTCCTCTTAAACAAAAAAAAATAAATAAATAAATAAATAAATAAATAAATAAATAAATAAAAAATAACAGGTTTCGGATAGGTCCGGGTCGGTTCGATTCGGTTCGGTTCTTTTTGGGATTTTTTTTTTAAATGGCTCAGTTTTGGTATCGGTTTGGAATTTTCGTCTGATTGGGTCGGGTTCGGTATAAATTTTTAGTGGGTTTGAGTTTCGGTTCGGTTTTTAAGCTGAAAGTTTCTAAATCGGTTCGGTTCAATTTTTTTTTTTTTTCGGAAAAAAATTCGGGTTTAGTTCGGCTCAGTTTGTCCTATAAATTGTCCAAATTTCCATATAATCATTAAAAAAGACTGGGAAACCCTTTCAAATGAAAAAGCTAAGCCAAATAACTGATGATCAGATTCCCATTCTCAGTTTCGGATGAATCAGACCAAAATCTGAAAATCGTGCACCCTGATCATTGGTAATCTGATTGAGCTGCGGGTTTGAAAGTTATAGAAAAGGTGAAGTATCTCATCCTTCAATTGATAAGGCATTTTTGTAAACTTACTTATTTTGTTTCAGGTGTCTGTGCACCTCTTCTCGACTTCCTGAAGAATGATCTTGCAAATAGGTCTAGACTTTGCATCCGTGTCAAAGGACGATCCAGTATGTACCAGATCCAGAACCATAATTTCCGCAGATGGAAGAGCCGAAGAAGGCATCGAAGGAAGATTCATCAACGTTGATCGCCTCTTCAATTTTTCCTAAGAAATTCAGGTATATCCATCAGTCCGAAATTCGTCTATAAAATCTGAAAAATAGATTTAAAAAAAATGCATGTTTTTTATTTCGTTTAGGCCTATGATTTAAACGAAAATTAAACAAGTGCATTATTGACGATAAAAAAAAAGTGCTGGTTAATAATGTAACAGCATTAAGTTGAAGGACTTTTTGCAATCTGCCAATCTTATTGCAAAAAAAAAAAAAAAAAAAAAAAAAAAAAAAAAAAAAAACCTTCAATTAAAATTTAAAAAATTTAATCAATCAAAATCGCGTTTTAATCTAAATTACTTTATTAAAAATTCTAAACTAGTAAAGTTCATCAACACAAAAAAGAAGTATGACAGCGATAAACCGATGGCTTTTGAGATGAAGCGATGTATAAAGATCAGTTGTGACCTAAAATAGTATTAGCACAGCTTTCATAAAATAAATGTGCATCAATCATCTAATTTGTAGTTGATGTGGATAACAACCTATGAGTTGATGATAATGATGATAATTAGTTTCAAGCTAACATGTTAATCAATAGTCTTTCTGTCTCGTTCCGTCCGATTTATTTTCTGGTCATCGCGTTTTTTTTTTTTTTTTTTTCCGAAGAACTCGAAGGAATAATTTAAATAACCGTTTCTTAATCCCGTAAAAAATATTTTTTAAAAAAAAGTCCGATTCCTCGGCATTTCATAATAATTATTATCACTATCACTATCACTATGAAAAGTGGATTTGTTATGTAATTTGCCATCGGTGTGGCCGTAGTTCTTCACTTATTAATGCTGCACGTGTATGTATACGATCCGATGCAGATCACCCACACTACGGCATTTACTGGCGTCTTGTCAGCGTTTATTTCCTTGGACATGGGAGGAGCACTGACACATTTCACGGTAGGTTTTTTTTTTCCTCTCCTTCATTTTTTTAAAAAATTCGAACGTTCCGTATGACGATTTTCTATTTAATTATATTTACAAAAAAAAAAAAAAAAAAAAAAGGTATTTCGAATTTTTCCCCTTGCACAAACAAGCAGCGAGTGCTTGGTGTTGAACATTATATTTTTCAATGACCTCTAACTCAAATTATGATATATTTTTATTACTTCTTCCCCAACGATTTTCTTATGTGATAAATTTTTTCCGTTGACTTTTAAGTATCTGTTTCGGGTCTTGTAACGACGAGAAACAGGCCAATCAACCTTTATATACCCCCATTAAGCGTGTAGACTACATTAAGTTTTATTAGATTTTGAGCAAAAGTCCTATATATTTTTTTTCCTTATTTTTCCCGATAAGTCCCCCCTTTTTTTTTATTAATATTTAATCATCCTGTGAGGTCAAAGTTCTAAAAATATTTTCGCACTTTCAAAATAAAATAAAATCTCGCCTGGAAAAGCTATGTTCGTGCGACCAAAGACAGGGACAATAAAAGTAATCATCAGTGGGGTATTTACGTTGCCATTAATAATTATAATAATGGTGATTAGCATTAAAAGTTAGAGCTATAGTGAGTGACACGCGAGAGAGGAAAGGAAAAAAAAAGTATATAGGAGAAGCGAGGACGAGATACAACGAAAGAGTGAAACAGAAAATATGAAAACCTGAAACTTTGACTCAATAACTAATAAAGTTAGATACGTCTGGCGATAACCGTCACGAATCGGTCCAAAACAGACTAAGCACGATTTGTTAGGGGGAAAAAATATTTTGATATTTATCTTGCGTATGGAACACATTTTTTTTTTTTTACTCAAGGTTCATCTTGTTCTAAATCTTCTGCACTGTCTAATATTATCACACTAGAGTGGAAAAAAAAAATAAAAAAACAAAAATAAAATTAAAAAAATCGTACGACGCTAACATGTAGAAGGACATGGAGGAGGAGCCGGAGGGAAGAAAAAAATCTAGAGGTAAACACTCAACTTGGATGACGACAAGGACGTCCACAGAATTTTTTTAATTTTTTTTTTTTTTTTGTGAGTGTGTTCAATAATAAAAAGGGAAAATTACGGTTTATTTTAGAGTTCTTGATTTCGAAAACAAATCAGACGATATGAATATAGAGTTGGATTTGGCTAAGGTATATAAACACTGGAAAATTTTGTGACAAAATGACTATAATGACAAAAGATCGTCTTGGAATTTTGATGAATTAGGTAATTGAATGGCATCATGTCAGGGGGTTGTTCAAGTACTAAGTAAGGCTACACCCAAAAAATGAATATGCCTTGTTCGCAAAACAAGCGATGTTGCTTAGGAGCTGGCACTGAACGAAGAAGATCCCCTCTCTCCTTTCTATGCAAATAAATAGGCCAAATGGATATTTGGCACTATAAGATTTTCACTGACCATCCCCTCCCCCTTCCTTATTTCCCCAACGTTTTTACGTGACTAGAGCCCGGCGATTGGTAACTTATGGCTGCCATAACGTTGAACCTGCAGGGGCGATCAAAGATGAGCCCCCCTGGGAAGAAGTATGAGCCCTCTTTCCATGCGAATTATCTTCACCCTTGTGTTTTTTTACTGCTTTCCATTAAGAGGATGAATTCGGTAATTAGCGTTACGAAGGGAAGGGGGAGGGTTTAAAAAAGGAGAAAAACACATTTACGTATTATATTTGCACCATAAAGTCATAATTGAAGTTTTGAAGATACTTTTGTCCCACGAACAAGATGAATCCATTTCGATGCGTCCAGTTGTGACGTCTCTTAAATAATGCAAGCCAACTTATTTTAATATTCCTTCACGATTTTTTTCCCATTTTAAAGTTTTTACTTTTTACTTTTTTCCTTATTGCAAACGAAATTGTTATCTCTAGGGCAAATTCATTTAAAGAAAAATCATCATCCTAAAAAAAAACGCTGGAAAAGAATTTACCTTGAAAAATACATCATTGTTTTTTTCTAAACAATTACACAAAAGTCGGTCAAATCGAGAGAATTCTCCTGAAAAATGTGTTATGCAATTTTATCATATAATTCCAATGATGGTCATTATTCATTGAAAAGTTGCAAATTGCAAATTGCACCCATTAGATCATTACTCATTGGAATATTCCCCCGCGTGTCGTCTTTCACATTCACTAGCTTTTTTTTTTTTTTTCGCTTTTTTTTTTGACGATGAGGTAAAATTCAAAACCAAACATTATTCGGTGCGAACACATTTTTGTTGATTTTCACAATACCCAAATGGAAAGTTATTTTAATTTTAAAAGCTTCGAATTCACTTGAGATTTTTTTTTATATCTCGTGGAAAATGTACACTTTATGAGATGACAAATTATTTCGATGTCTTACAAATTGCTATGAAATAAAATTTTGTCACGGACCAGCCTGTAATAAAATATGTTTTTAATCTAAAATTTTATTGCCTATAAAAAATATAGGTGTTCGCCGTTTATTTTCCTTCGATCTTTTTTTTTTTTTTTTTTTTGCATCAGGGTGGCCATCAACCAATTTTCTCGTAAAAAGCCTCTACAACCCAGCGGCTTCTCTTTTTATTTTATTATTGATTAGATAACTCGCAACAGATGGCCGATCGTTTTAATGTAATTCGATACTTTTTCGAAGATCGTGTATCAAAACAAACTTTTTAAAAAAAGTCATTTTTATAAAAAAGAGAAAAAATTTTTTTTTTTTACTCTTTGAGGTCTTCGTACCGTAAATCGACTAGCCAAAGTTTAATAGAGACCATCAATTATAAAAACGTCGCCTTTACGTTTTTTTTTTTTTTTTTTTTTTTTTTTTTTTTTTTCCGAGCATTTAGGAATCTCACCATATCTCTACGCATTTCAAATTCGCTATGGTCTAAGTGGCATGGAAGAAGTCGAATACCTTTGTATACGTCATCAAGATGTCATTCGCTCAAGATGCGATGACCTTTAATATTGTTTCCACCGCCGAATTCGATGTACGTGATTCAATCAACTATTTCTTTATTAATTTTAAAAAGCCAATTCTGTTATTGGCTTAATCAGAATGATTGGTTGTTAAGGTTTTTTTTTTCGAAACGATTGCACACACACACAAAAAAAAAAAAAAAAAAAAGAAAAGAAAAAAATTTAGGATGACCATAAGCATATTTTTGCATGACCGGATAGAAAAACAAATCAGTTGCCGACATTTTTTTTTCCAAATTTTCTTTTTTAATCGTTTTTTTTCCGCTGTTCTCAGGCTGTTTTCCTTATTGTCAATCTATTTTTTATCCAGCAATTAAGAAGGATAGTCTTGTGTGTCGTACAATGCAAATCGGTTTTCGTCGCTTTTTTTTTTTTGAAATTGCAAAGCCAAACTTATTGTAAAGATTTTATTTCCTTTTTCTTCAAATAAAACCTGCTCAACTTTACAAAATTGAAACTCGTCTAAACGACTCATCCATTATCCCTTTGTTAACTTCATCATAGCATAAACGTTTTTACAGTTTGCTCTTTTAACAACTAAAAACCCCAACTGACCAGACGAAAAATCCGTGCTTTCGACATCACACATGCAATTAATTCCGCATGTTCAAGCATCCTAAATTTTGTTATACAAATTATATAAATCGTCATAAATTTTACAAAAAAAAAAAAAAAAAAAAAAAAAGTTTATTTCAATATTTTTGCCTCTCCTCGCTGGTAATGTTTATGGACGTCGGGGTTTAGAGAAAGGCGTTTTTAATTTTATAATGCTATTAAGTTTGATCTCTTTGTTTGGTTAATAAGAAAATTTATGACGTCCGTCTGTTTGATTAAAAATTAAATTTTAACGGAACTCGCTGAAAAAAGGATGATGTAAATAATGACTCGTTGAAGCGAATAAAGGTCAGAGGTATTTTTTTCTTCAAAAAAAAAAAAAAAAAAAAAAAAAAAAAAATTCTATAACGAACGAAAAAATTTGCATTTGATGTAAATTAATATAATGGAGAATTTTTATTTTATTTTTTATTTTTTTCAGTTTCGTTTTTAATTGCAGAAAACGATTTCCGGAATGCCGCGGTTCAACTCCTTTGCTTTTTTTCAGCTTTCTTATGACAAGGTATTTTCACAAGCAGCGTCTTTCGAGAATTAATTTTGCCTGAAAATGAAGTTTTTTTTGCTTTGTACAAAACCTTTTGAAAACCTTTTCAGAAAGTTTAGTTTCTTATTGATGCAAAATAAATTTTTGAATTTTTTTTTAAGTGCTCCCTTTTATCTTTATTTTATTCCCTTTTCCTTTTTGATTGTGGTTGTGGAAAAACGTAGGGAAAAATTATAGTTTGAACCGTATTGTGATCGCTAGCTCACAAACAAGGAGCACGCGAAATTTTTGGCAGGTCGGAGCCTGCCGTTGCGATTGTAAAAAAAAAATCGTTACTGAACTGAATGTCATTTTTTAAGCGGTACTTAAACACAAGGCAGTGGAATGGGATGTGGAATAGCGAAGATGGATCGTCCAGATTTTGCCACAGTCAACAGTGAATCTGTCTTTACTTTTTTTGAAAATGTCTAGAAATATTTTTAAAACATCTTTGTATCATTTTTAAAATAAATAAATTCAAATATTTCTGCAATGTTTAGAAATATTTTGAACACATTTTAAATAAATGTGTTCAAAATATCTTTTTGGTCTCTTTTTTTATTTATTTCTTTGGAAAATATTTTGAAAAGACTGTTTTGCTGATCAAGTATTAATCCTTAACAAAAAAAAATAGCTACAGGATGGTAGAAAAAAAATTAATAAATAAAATAAATAGGAAAGTGTGGAAATATCAAAAGACATAAAACGAAACTGGTGATCTGGGCATTGAATAAATGAAAAATCTAAAAAATGTAAGAGAGATTTTCTTCCAAAAAACGTTTTCTCTACTTTCAGCAAATGTTTCTTCAATAGTGATTTCCTTTTGCAATCAGGCCCGTAGCCAGACCGGCATATACAGGGGGGCTGGAGGTTTTTAAAGGGGGCTGGAATTTTTTTTATGTCTTACACAGTGTAGGGAATCGGATGATAATTAATTTTTTTCCAGTTAAAATTAGAATTTGATTTGGAATTGGGATATAAATTTCAAATCCACAGGGGGGCTCAAGCATTTTCATAGGGGGGCTGAGCCACCCTATGCCCCCCCCCCCTGGCTACGAGGCTGTTTGCAATTATAAAAAATTTTAATTATTCTGGATCAGGCAGGATCCAAAAACTACTTCTTTGGAACGTTTTTTTGAAAGATTTTTTCTTGCTAAGAAGGTTTGCAGAATTCCTTCCCCACAATAAAAAAAATTGAGAAACAGTAGACCCATTTTACGAAAAATCATCCAAAAGCCACCAGACTCCAAATAAATTTTCAATATTTTCATAAAAGTTTCATTCAAATATTACAACAGAATGAAATAGACAATTTCTGACTGCCTGCCTCCTTGTCAGCAAAAGTCAGCATCACATAACTACCGGTGCACCTAAAAACCCCATCATATTTTCGGCTTTGGAAAGCTTAAAAAGTAGAATAGAATTTGAGTCTGGATCAAATCCACGAATATCAAATCCCCGAAATAATTTTTCGGGGATTTAATTTCCGCATTTCAAATAAATTAAATAATTTTCTTTTCGGGTCCAAAACCCCAAAAATTTTCGGGGATTGGATTTTCTGATTTAAGTTTCTTCATTTGTCAAAGTGGGTGGGGAGTGCGGTGGGGAGAAATTTATAAAAAAATTAACTTACACTCAAAGAAATGAATACTGGTCGCCAATACAATTTAAACTGGATTTTGCGACTAATTAAAAATTCTGCACCTCAGTGAAGAACTGCACCAAGTCCATTCAAGGACTGCAGCTTCTTATTTCAAACCCGACTTTACAATAGGTGTACAGGTTCAACGGTTGGCAGTGCTGATTTTATGCCTTTTGCTAGCAAGTTTATTTTGCTGACAAAGCCGACAAAGCAGAAAAGTTAACTCGCAGAAGACATTAATTTGAGTTGGCAACGTTTGCATATGTTTTGTAAAGTCGGGTTTGAAGTAAGAAGTTGCAATCCTTGTATGGACTTGGTGCAGTTCTGCACTGAGTTACAGAATTAATTAGCAACCATTACAGTTGTATTAGTCTCCAGTCAATTTTATTTTCGGACTAGTCAAAACGTCCAATCAAAATATATTACCCTACAATTTTTTTGAGTGTTTCGCTCTTCGCATCGCATTAATTTCGTCGTAAGCTAAACAGCAAAACTTCGCTTCGCATGAGCTTCAAAAAACCGCGGATTTAAGAAATATTTGTATAATTTCATTCTCCAATTTTATAACATTAAAATAAAAACGATTCATTATAAAGCCAAAAATCCAACCCCTCAAAAATTTCGGAGTTTTTAACCCGAAAAAAAAAAAAAAAATTATTTTAATTATTTAAAAATTAAATTAACATTTGAAATGTGAAATTCAAATCCCCGAAATAATTTTTTGGGGATTTGACCTGGCCCCTAGAATTTCTTTAAAATAATGAAAACATTAAATCAATTTCGCAACAAAATGCAAAATTTCGACATCAGATGTGTGCAACCCCCTCCCCCCTTACTCCCCCTTCTTTGGCAGTAAAAATTTTTTGTTTCCTGTACAACTATAGGATTAGCATAAAAATTCTAGCTCTGTAATTTTGTTTTTAAAATTTTATACTTGAGCTTTCCCCGTGGCTATCTTAATTTTTTTTTTTAACTCTCGATTCCTTCCGAGCGGATCGTCAGATGATGATTCCTTATGTAAGATATCCTTTCTTTAAAAATATTTTTATGGCTATGCGTAATTCATCTCGATCAATCCGTAACCGAGTGGTAGTATCACAAATAATGATCGTTACAATCTCTTAAACATTTCGAAATTCCGATGCAATAATTTGAAAAAAAAAAAAAAAAAAGAATCGTATACGATTCAAACTGATACGAAACAAATGACCAATTATAATGTCAAACCGTTAAGCGTGACACAGATAAGAAATAAAACAAAATTATTGGGAGAAAGAAGAAAAAAGGATGGCAATAATATGAAAGTGAGCTCCACATTAGAGATTTAGTTTGTTCAATTATTACGCAATCAAAATAAAAGGTACTCCGAAGCGTAATTATGTACAAAGAGAAGAACGGCGGACAGATCCCGCATCGTTTCCATTAATTAATTGAAATAATTTCAGAGAGCATTGATAATAAACATATGCGCCATTTTTTCCCTTCCTCGCCTTTTTTATACGTTTAATTTTTTTTTATTTTTTATTTCCTGTTGATTTTAAGTTTTCCTTTCATTAAGTCTCTTGCAACGGGAGGGGAAAAAAAAGAACTTCGATAAAAATCAAATATCAAAAGTGACCGCCAGCCACGCAAAGTGCCATATCATGACCGTTATATAAAATGTATATGATGACTGTAATATCGAAAAGTGAAATGCTAAATTGGTTCGAAAAGAATATAGATTTATGACATGTGACATTTACTTGTTATTGTTTCCAAAGAGGTAAAGTTCTATGTTTACCTTGTCATCGATACTTTTTCTCCGAAGAAAAGGTTAATGGTCTCCTAAAAAAGGAAAAGCTCGCCTTCTCCGTGTTATTACTTTAAAACAAATCCTTCGTTTCCCTTCCCACAAACTTCGGCCTTTTTTTTCCTTATTTATATTTTTTTTCTTTCCTTTCTCGATTTTTTTTCTTTCCGTGTTTTTTAATGCAATGAGCACGGAAAGTTATTTTTGTATTTTTCGAATCGATTAATGGAATTCAAAGATATTATTAATTGGAAAAATACGGATAGTTTGCATGACTTTTGGTTAAGAATTTTAAAAAAAAGTGAGGGAAGCATATACGTAAATATATTATGAACAGTAAAATATTAATTTTTAAATACGCACCATGAAGTACGCAACAAATACCGTTTTTTTGGAGGGGAAAAAAAAAAAAAACCATTTCGATCTTCGGAGTGTTCTGCGACTGCAAAGGAATTGTCGGATTCAGTAGTCGGCACAGAGGAGCAATTCCGCAGAATGTGGAAAAAGCGAAATTGAGCGTCGTCACAGACAATGTTGCTTTACAGCAATACAGCTGAAGCTTTTACAAGCTTCACTATCTCTCAATCCCACGGGGAAACTGAACTGACAAGATGGGTTGTAAAACTTGGGCAGTTTAATTTCGATATTAAACACCAGAAGGACAAGCATAATCTCGTTCCAGACGCGTTAAGTAAGGCTTTATATCTCGAATAGTCAAGCGAGGGAAAAAATTAGAAAAAAAAAACGATTCAATCGTCAGTGCCGTCTGCTAATTAAATTTTTCTCCAGTTCGGAAATTTTGATGATGCTGTAAAGAGCCATCAATAAGGAGTCCCTTATTTTGCGAATTTCAGAATTTGGTGAGGTCATCCCCCAAAGTTTCCATTTTGGGAAAGTAATAAGTCCAGAATTTTTTATATATTTTTGAAATGACCGCATGGGTTTTCAATTCTGAAAAATTTCCACGAGGATATCAAAAAATCAATCAATCTTTTTTTTTTTTTTTGTATGAAAACTGGTATTTGCTACCGAGAATATAGCGAAAATCACGAATATGAAGTCCGCTTTTTTATTTCTGCTTCAGGTTTTTAGCAAAAAATCAAAATGTGAGCAAAATTATGGACATCATATGTTTTGTCACTAAACTTCTTCTCTGGACTTCAATTTCTTGCCCAATTTTTACTTCTAACTCGAAAAATGAAGGTTTTTTAAAAACGTAATTCATTTTCCGATATAGGCTATGCCAAATTCCTAATAGAAAATAAGTGTTAGCCACAAAAAAAAAAAAAAAAAATTGACCGTTATGGAAATTTTATAAAATTGAAGTGGGATGCCGTACTGTTTCTCGTCATTAAAAATATAATATTTTTACATCAAAATATTTGAAAAAAATCCAGAGTTTATTACTAGCCCAAGAGATAAATTTTAGCGGGGGTGGCCTATGTCCAATTCGACCTAACCTAACCTAACTTTTTTTTTTTTTTTTTTTTTTTTTGTATCAAGGTGGAAAATCCTACATAGAGACCCTCGGGACTAGTCCCCTGGGTACTGTCAGACCCCTACTGACTAAAAACCACCTCTGTTCTTCCTACCGCCCCGGAACCGCTTTCGCATTACTTCGGAAACCTAACCTAACCTAATCTAACCTAACTTTTCAAATTTTCGAAAATTCGCAAAATAAGGGACGTTTGAATATCGAAACGAAATTTTAGATGAAAAATTACTGTATGTATATTCCCCAACATTAATTTTCCGAGCAACTACTAATTTTTAGAAGAAGCCATGTGACAGTTACTTACAATGCTAAAATTAATTTTTATTATAATTCGCAGAATATTATAGTATTTTTCAATACAAGGAGTGCAAACGACAAAATTGCCCGTCGAGACCGAGTTTTAAGCCCGAGCCAAAGGCGAGGGTCTTAAATAGGTCTAGACGGGCAAGTCGTTTGCATTTCTTGCATTGAAAGATATTTTTTATCACAAGGTACGGTGTAAAATAGTCTGTAAATAAACTGACTAGGACTGAAAAGTGGACTTTTCAGTACCGTGTGATGAAAAAATATTTAAGTGAGTCGATTACTTTGTACATAATTAAATGCAATATGTATTAACTTACTTACCCAGTAGCTAAATTTGTCCCTTCAAGCAACGAAAGGCGTTATGTTTTTGGCTTCGTCTGGTTAATGGTCCTTACGGCCGGTTGGCTGGCTGTCTTGACTAGCAGACTGCTGCTCATTTTGAAGTTCCCTTGTTGTAACTCTGAAAAGAAAATGTGCAGAAATATAAAAATATCACAGTTGATTCAACGAATTTTCCCGGAGGATCTATTGTAATTATTTTTTCGAAATTTCCAACAGTTTTTGAGTAAACCAAGAAATCCGAAAATCTTAAAAATGTACGAAACACCTAGCTTTAACTTATGAGCGAAGAATGAAAAAAAAAGAACGGAAGGGTTTTGTTGGTCAATGAAAAACTTTTGGTTTGAGTGATGACCTAACCCTTTTTTGGGCTTATCCGACAGAGGAAGGTCCAAATTAATTTTTAAAAGTTTCACAATTACAATCTGAATATACCAACAGGAATAAAAGAGTTTCAAAGTTAAGGTGGTCAAAAGAGGAGTGCTCAGATCTGGATTTTTTTTGATGAGGCAAGTTTAATGTTACTTGTTTTCTGCCCTTTAGTTCTTTTTTTTTATTAAAAAAAGAAACTTGTTTTTTGCTTTTAAGTTCAATTTTTTTTGAAGGGGTACATTTTTTTAAAAAAATTATATCTAAAACCGTTAAATCCCGGAAACATAATTGAAATCGCTAAAAATATCTCCGTTCATTTTTCTTTTGAAATTTTTTTTCCAACTTTGTTTTCAAAGAAAAATCCAAACTGGTCCCATTTATTCGTCTTAACGTAAATTTTTTTTTTCCTTGCCCTCTGTCCACCTCCCGCTGCAATTCCCAAGACTCTAGACAGCAGTAATATAAGCCTCCGAAAGATCTTAATCTAGAACTAGGGTCTTTAAGACCTCCTATGGGCATCCATGGGAATTCGTTTAGCTCTGCCGAGATGAAGAGAGACCGAGAAATAAAAGGAAGAGAAAAAAAATTAAAAGTCACTCGAGTATGATTTACCTCACTGTAAGTCGACTGGCCGAGTGAAAAAAAAAAGGACTAGATTAAGTGGCTCCCGTAAGAGAGGAAAAAATTATAGGATCGATTGCCAAATCAGATAGACTTTACAACAAAAAAAAAGAAGAGACATAAAGAGCTTTGTTATTTTTCCTAAAGCCTATCGGAAATTCACTCTTATCGTAAATAATTTGACTGCGAAAATTATATGTGTTGATTATAATTTTCGGGCGCGCCTTGATGACAAAAACTTTTTTTTTGACCGAAATCCGGTTCCTTCTCCAAAAAGGTCATCCTCCTGTGATCTGAGATAATAATCGAAAACGTTTCACCCATTGTGTCTTTTCAACTATATTTTATTTCGAAAAACAATTTATAATTATCAAAAATCCTCTTGCTGATTCCCATCTTATCTGCGTAGGTAGTTGCTGCGACCTCTCCCGGGATCAGGGCAAAGGTTCCTTTCGAAAACCACATAAATATGCGACCTACAACAAAAGGCACGTGTATAAAAACAATGATATTCAAGGTAGATAAGGTAGATGATGAACATAACTCCCTCCGAGGCAAATTGTAGATCTTGTTTTAGTAATAAACAATTACATTAATATACAATCACATGATGGTAATTCTCGATCCGGTCCTAAATTCGATGACCAAATGTTCAGCCCCCGCATGCAATGCAATTTATTCCCTGTTGATGAATCCTATAAAACCTTTTATCTTCGATCGGATCAAATTTTATTCTCGCCGTTTCTTTTTTCTTTTTTTCTTTCACTTTACGGTCGGATCGTTTAGTAATCTGAACTTTAAGCTACCGTTGAGTTACGAATGAGGAAAATATGGAAAGACGATGTTACGTCACCACGACTACCGTTAAAAAAAGATTTAATGTATTTGGTATAGTTCTATGACAATGTGTCAGTGACTAATACGACCGTCTAAAACAAAAAATAAATTATCTCCGATTTTACTCCCCCGTAATTTTTTTTATCGAAGAAAAGGAAGTACTCGGATTAATTACTCGCTGTAACTGGACTCATTAAGTTATTAAAATACATTTTTGGAGCCAAAATGGTATCGAAGAAGAAATAAACCTCTCTCTCTCCCCCTTCGTCCCACATTTTCCAAGATGATCGTCAAAATTATTAGTGTTGTAGGTACATGCTTTTATTTTATTAAAGGAGTCCGTTCGCTGGACAAAAGGTGCCCATCGAAACGTTACATCTACAAATATTTTTTAAAAAAATGACTTGAAATTGTGATGTAACATAATAATATTTTTCGGATTTTTTTTTTTAAGTTTTTTTTACGATTTTGGTGGATTTAAAATGATATTGATCTATATTAGCTAATTAAAGCCAAAGACTATTTTTTTTGCTTTATCGACCGCACCTTAAGATCATTAAGAAGAAGCTTCAGTGAATACCGGAAGAGATGGCTGCTTTCAGCGATGGGAAAATAGCAGACGATAGTATATATACTGTATATATATATATATATACGATTTCCAATGTTTAGCTTACGGGTATATATATACCAGGATTAAATATACCGTATAATTGCCATTCTTGGCTGCTTTGTCTAATACTCGATTTACGGAGGAAAAAATTCAAATTTTTGGTATCTAAAAAACTCCGTTGAATTATTATTGGTATAAGTTTCAACTAGTTGAAACAAGTACATTGAATACAATTTAGACAAGTTGAATCCTGCACTAAAAATTCCAGGATACTCCATAGGAGCTGGAGTTCGTTAGATACCTAATTTGGATATTTTTCGCCGTAAATAGAATATTCCTCAAAATAGCTGTTAACTCCGGTATTTCCTGAAGCTTCCTCTAAATCTTGTGAAATTTAGTCTTGGGTTTCAAGTCAAGTGTGCTTTCATAATTTTTTTTCTTAAAAAAAAAAGTTTTGAGAATTTCTGTGAAAAAACAAAGTTTTTAAAATTTATTTTCTGAAAATCTTTTATTAATATTTAAAGGGACCGTCCATAAATTACGTTAGCAAGATAGGAGGGGGAGGGGTATTCAAAATTCTAACTTTTGCTAACGTAATTTTAATCGAAATCTAACGTAATTTTAGGAGGGGGGTTCCGAAATGCTAACCTTTGTTAACAATGGCGGGAGGGGGTCAAAAATTGCCAAAATAATGCTAAACTAATTTATGGACTGTCCCAAAGCAGCCTGAATCTCTAGGTTGAGGCGTCTGAAAAGATTCAGATTCTTATATTTAAGGGAAGTCAAAGTAGAGCTCAGTTTTGCTGGGGAGAATTAGGGTTCCTTATAAATTTTTATGGCCCACGTATTTTCTCCAATGGCGACCCTAGCCCCCCTAGCCCCTCATATTGGCGATCCTAGCGCTCAGATGCCGTCCCAGAGTTATAGCTTGCCGATGGTTACCGGGATGAACAACCAATTCAGACAGCTGGTTTTAAGGCAACCTCTTGTCTTGAGAATCCGAAATTGTCCTCCAAATTATCCGAATTATATTTTAGGACTTACTGCAGTAGGTACTGCATTAAAATAGAGTCGTTCAATTACTGCAGAAACAAACAGTATAGGATTTAGGCAATGGGTAATCATTTGACTAAAGAATTCTTTACCTTTGCTTGTGAGCGCACTTAGCACATATCGCTTACGGCATTACATTAGATAGATACATTTTTCCTATCTTTCGTACGGAGTAATTCGGAGTCCTAGAAATAGTAATGCGCCACATAGCCTCTTAAACCGCGGTTTAAAAACGGAACTACAAAGACGATGAATTAACTTAGCAAGTGAATTCTCAAATAAAAATAGTTCTGCCGCTGCTAAACTTTCTATGAAATAGCTGGGCCAGTATTACAAGGTTTTATCTGCACTGTTCAGGTTGACACTAGTTTAACGTGCGTTAAACATAAGGAACTAGTGTCAACCTGAACAGTGCAGATAAAACCTTGTAATACTGGCCCAGCGAAATACCAGTGGAAAACTAGCATCTGCAAAATGACATTCCCGTATAAATAAAACCAACTGCTCAAAGTCCGGAATCATAAATATATTATATTTATATTCGTTAGTAATCATAAATACACAAGTAATTAATTAATATGCGGTAATCACATTAAATGGTATTACACCCTGCAAAAGGGTCAAACCAAACTAAGCTTCTTTACAGATATATTAAGTCATCAATTATTTAATTAATTAATTAAACTAAAAAATTAATCCTTCTCTATCCGTAGGTATTGCAATAAAGAAACCTTTGATTGATGTCAAGTTATTAGTTGTTTGTATATATGCAGGCTTATCGTATGTTCGGTTTATTCCCAGCAATCTTGGATTATAAGTTCGTGATCGTCGCCTAAGCTCAAATTTCGATCTCCACATAAAAAAAAGTTAATTTTACAGTACGGTTCAGATTATTGGTTAGTCGAAATGGGCGCTGTACACAATTAGGATCAAACTTCACTTACAAGTAAGTTCGTTTAATCATTCAATTCTAACATGAAATAAATTTTAAAAAAAGAAAAAAGAAAGAAAATAAAAAATAGTTACCTGAATCATGAAAGGTGTCGGACTTAACAATCATAGTTTTCAATTTCCCTTCAGATGGAACCGATTGATGAGCAGAAAGACATTGAAAATAAACGATTACAACCGTCCGTGCGTTCAGGTATAGGCTATACCTTACTATTATCTTCAACGGATACGCATTTCGATCCTAGACCGCTTTCAACCTTATTTTTTTTTCTTATTCTCGATTCAAAACGTTTACCCATTATTTTTGATAATCTCACCGTCCTTGTATGATAATAAACGATTTTTTTAGAAGATGACGTTTGATTTTTTTTTCTTTTTTTTTGAAAGAAAAACTTTTTTTTGAAAAAGAAAAAAAAGGGAACGAGGGAGAGAAAAAAAAAAGTTGGCTTTAAAAAAACCCACAATCGTTGCTATCAAGCCGCAATCAAGCCCCATGTAATTTATGTTAACAGCGACACCGTGGAATTTTATAGAAACGACTAGGACTCCCCATTCGAAACTCAGCAGGCAAGCAGACGTTCTGCAAAAGCTTTGATTTTTGCTTTTTTCTTTTCCTTCTCTTGATAAAAAAAGCACTTTAGACAAATAATAAAAATGCAGAATAATATTCTGATAATAATCTTTGAGAAAAAAAGGGAGGAGAAAAAAAAAAAAAAAAAAAAAGAGAGAACGGTCGGATTTTTTTTTCTTTAAAGCTTTTTGATTTACAGCACAGGGAAATTATTAAGAAGCTGAAAAGTGTTGCAAATTGCAATTTATTGCATCGCGGTAGAGGTCAACACTGCCTTCGGTGCAATAAACTCCGATTTCACATCGATTATTTGTGATTACAAACGAATAAATATTTTAATGTTTGTTTTTCTTGTACCTGAGTGCCACAAGTTGCTTCCGGGCGAAAAAAACGAAACAAGAATTACCGGCATCGAATTGATATTGTTGGCCCATTCTTTTTTTCCAATAAATATTGTCATTTTCTTTTTAAATTTCTCATGACCGTACGTTATTGAAAATACTTAGAGAGGACGGTGCAAATAGATACGCCTTTATTCCACTAAAGTACCTCATATCAAATAATTGAAATTCTGCTTTGATGGTGACCAAGGGAATTAATTTTTGTGACTAGTTTTAAATGCATTTGAAACTATTTGGACTGAATTTCACTTTTCAGTTTTGCGAAAACGAAAAATTTTTTACTGGAAGCTTAAGTCCATAATGATTTACAGGATTTACTTGAACTACCGAAATGCATATTTAGTAAAGCTTCTATTTTTTTTTTTTTTGGTTAGTAAATTTATTTAATTGGCCAGCAATTTTTAATTTCTTTTCCAGTATTTTTTAATAAAATTTGTCAGCATTTTTGGGCAGTAAATCTATTCGAATGGTTATAAATAAATTTATTTTAATCAGTATTTAAATAATTTTGGTAAATATTTAAATAATATTGGGCAGTATTTAAATTATTTCGGGCAGTATATTCCTAACTTTGGGAATGATACTTGATATTATGATCCTGAACATACAGATAAAAATTTACCGTTGTTGAAGAATTAAGAACCTTCAACGCCTTCTTCGGACGTCCACGTTTGCTCCACGTAAGTTCCATGAAAAAAAATTTATCTTCCTGCTGTAACAGGTAAAATCTTACTCAATACTACATTGTTTAATAAAATCTGCAGCACAAGGGGTGCCCAGTTGTACTGCCATTTAATAAGCATCGTTTATTTCCTTAATTTTTAATTTTTTTTAAATTTTCCATTTCACTTTTTTTTCTTTCTTTTTAACTGACCAAAAAATATTCTTTCCTATAAATACTGGTAAAATGTTTTTTTTTACTGGAAAAAGAATTAAAATACTGGAAAAATAAATATTTTACTGGCCACAAAATTACTGATAATTATTTACAGCCCAATTCAATAATTTACTGGCCATAAAAATAAAAATACTGAGAAACGATTAAAAAATTACTGACCAAAGAAATAAATTTACTGTCCAAAAAAATATAATCCATTTAGTAATTTAAATATGAGGCAGTCCATATAACGTAAACATAATGTTGGCTATTTTAGACTCTTTCGCCCTTTGAACGCGAAAGTTAGTTTTTATCTCGAGGCCTCGTGGAGAAAAAGGAGAAAATGTGGCAAGAAAACCTGGTTAAGTGACAAAACGCACTAAGTCCTAAGTTTTGCTCATATTTTGGCCTCTAACTCAAAAGCCAAGCCAGATATAAAAAAAACGGACTTCAGATTCGTGATCTACGCAAAATTCTCGATAGGAAACGACGTCTTTCCGCGAAAAAAAAAAATTGTCGAATTTTTTCTCTTATGGGAATTTCGGAACTTAAAGCTCAAGTCGGCCCGCTTTCCCGTTCAGTAAAAAATCTGAAAAAATTCAGGGTTTATTAGGGCCTCATAGAGAACGAGATTCCACCCGACCCGACATCAAATTCGAATATTCGCAAAATAACGGACAACCTAATGTTGGTAAAAATGTTGGAAAAAATTTAAAAAAAAAAAAAAAAAAATTAATAATTCATTTGATGATAGCGAAGAGGTAACTCATTCCCAAAAAAAACGGTACACTGTACTGCAAAAATTCAAAGTAATGCAAGCAGCAACGAGACTGCACTATTTCTAATGCAGAGGTCTGTAAAATCGGAAACGCAGTGACAATGCCAGTGCACCTAATGCTAAAATGCATGTAATACCAAGATAATTCAGTGTAATGTAAAGTCAAGTGCACACCGAAATGCATAAGTATAACCTGAAATGGATAAGCAAAACCCCTCATCCATATTAGCTAACACAGTATTCTCCAACATTTTCATGGCATTTGCATGTTGGACGATACAGTGGTTGTTCATCTTCTTATTTAAGTCTGGTACCAAATATACATACTCTACAGTGCCTACCGTGTCGAGCTCTTTAGCTTTAAAATATTTTCCTCACTAGCATCTACTAGGCTCTAATATACCCTCACTAAAATAGGACTAGGCTCCAGTCCTATCTTGCCTGCGATTTCCGTTCTGCTTTGATAAGATTCACTAAATCGATCCCTTCGAAGAAATAACATTTCAGGTCAAGAGTAAATTACATCCAATTGACCTTCTATTTCCATTCGATCCATCCATCGCTTTTCTTCTTTAAAACGGTTTTCCAATCCATTTAAAAAAAAAAAGCCAGACTTTAATTCATAAAAAATTTAAAACAAGAAAATATCCCTTGATAGTTACTTTTTTTTAAGTAATTCCTCCTGCATTTTTTATCTGTTTCCTTTATCGTTTCCCTTTTTGTCTTTCAATTAGGATATACTATAATTCCTAACAATTATATTCAATGCAGTCTGTTATTAAAGCACATAGTTGTTTTTTCTATCTTTCCTGCTTCTCATTCAGGGTGTGAATTTAAGATATAGACTTTACACATACACTACGTACCCAACGAAATGTGACGCCTAAGCGGGTTGCACTTATTTATTATTCCGAAGGAGTTGAGAAAGTCCCAATGTGATTACTAAGGCGCAGTCTCGCGTCGATCACACATGCCAGTTTTTTTTTTTTTTTTAATACATCTCAGAAGAAAACTAATTTAATCATGAGAAGGCGTCATAAATACGAAAATAAATATTTATACAAACCGAGGATTAGAATTGAATTGAATAAAAGAAAAAAAAGGAGAAAAAAAAAACTAGGACAGGAAACGATAAAAAGTTGAATCGTGATGGTTAATACATAGAAATACGTCTGGGCTGTAACGAGTTTAAATTTTAACGATCTTTTAGTTACCGATCCTTCAGTTACCGATTTTTAAATACTTTTTTTTTCGTTCTTCAAAAGAAAATCTTCTGAGCTTATGTCTTTCTCCGAACATAAACAAAGAAGAAAGAAAAAAAAAAAAAAAAAAAAAAGGTTTTACGCGGTTTAGCTGTGATTATAAAGTACGTTTTAGAAAATGAAGAGCGACGAGCCAAAAATTAGAGAAGAATTGCATGAATGTAGGCGCATCAAGCTTAATTTTTAATGACATGATGAGTTTTTTTTTTTAAACTTCAGAAAAGTTGTAAAATTAATGCTGCTAAATTATGAAAACTCTGAATAGCTTTCGGGTTTTTTTTCGAAAGATACTTTCCTCGAAAAAGAGATTTTTTTTCTCGGCTTCATCTTCTTTTTCTCCTCCTCGCCGTAAATGCTTATACAAGAGCTTTGGGCGTTAAGGCTTAGTTGAAGCTAACAGAGTTAAGTAATCCTGGGAAAAAAAAGAAGAAAATTAGCTTTTTATATCCGCGGATATAAAAAAAAGAACAAAATTTGACTTTAAATTGTTGTGATGTAATAAAATAATTTTTTTTCCGGAATTTTTTTTTTTAATAACGACATTTCTCTCAGGGAAAATATAATCATTTCCACAGTTAAATCTATATTTATGTTGACACTCTAAAAGCTTCAATATACTTATACCAAACCGAAAATACTTTCCCCGGCGTTCACCCCTTTTTCCCTTAACGCAGAATCCGTTTCGCTATCGGAAAAGATTTTCTTCAGAAAGAAATAAATAGCCCGATTCCCGTGCAACACTTGAAATTATTGCTCACTTTAATTTCCATATATTGAACTGGATTCCGCATCTAAAGCGTTCTTATAAATGTTTATTACTCTGTTTTCGACAGAGGAGGGAAAACGACCTTTTATTTTGTTTCGAATATAAATGAACAATATTTTAGTAGAATGGATTACAATATGGGTATCTTCTTCGTGTTGTAGAAACAGAGGTTGGGAAAATAGCGAAGGGTGATTTTATTCCTAGGCCCGATCGAGATTCTTTTCTTTGGTTTTGAATATCGTCATTTACAAAAAAATAAATATAATGAAGGGTTCTGGGAAGCTTGATTTGATATTTGATAGCTGGTGAGATGGTTTTTGAATAGAAAACCCTTATTTTGAAAGCAAATTGTCACAAAAATCGACTCCAAGAAAATCCGTTTCTTAAACTCCTGGTACGGTGATAGGGAAAATTCACTACATTGATTTTTTGTCCAACATGCTTACCGCATATGTAGGGAGCGAAGTCACATGTTCGGCGAAGAAGCTGATGTTGGATGAAAGTAACGAACATGTAGGAGGAACATGCCAAACTAACATGTCGAAAACATTTTCAACCAACATGTTTAAAAAATCCTCACTGCTTATGTAGGGTTTCTTCTTCCGGTTGGTCAAAATATTGGATGAAGACGATAGTCTAACATGTTGGAGCGCACTATGACATCGGTTTTTTTTTACACGTTATTATTCAAATAAATATTTAATATCTTTTTCTTTTTTTTTGAGAAATACAAACCGCTTTTATTTTCATTGATTAATTTCATTTCTGTTATAAGAAATGATAAAACTTAAAATCATTATTCAAAATTAGCAGCTTTAACGAAAAATTGGGCCTAAAAACAAAAGGTCAAAATTTCTCGCTGAAACATGTTGTGCAACACTGGAAAATGAAAAATAAAATATTTGTAAATGTTGCACAAGTTGCCAACATGTTTCTGTACTGCAATACGTTCAGCAAGATGTTGACATGTTTGTAAAATGTTGAACAACATTTTTCCAATGCTGAAACATGTTGAGCAACATGATTACAATGGTAAAAAATGTTGAACAACATAATTCCAATGCTGAAAAATGTTGAACAACATGATTCCAATGCTGAAAAATGTTGAACAATATGATTCCAATGGTGAAAAGTGTTGAACAACATGTTTCTAATGCTGCAACTTGTTGTCTCAACATGTTACTGTAACATGTTTTTGCGCGAAATATAGGCCAAAAAGACTTCAATTAAGTCTTTTTCGGTTCGGTCCAGTTTCTTCGGATCTTTCCACATCTATTTTATTTTATTTTTTGAATTTTAGACTTGACTAATTTAGTTCTCAAAGTTGTCTATTCTTCAACCTCCTTAATCTCAGTGTAAGGGTAAGTAAACCGTTAAAGTTCGGTAAATCTCTATGCTTTGTATTAACACCTTACAATAACACTAGCCTTTTACCGCAGAACTTCAAACGTTACTGCGAAAAAATTCAGCCCACAAGCGGCTTTATTCTGGCTAATCGTTCACCAGTCTCAGAAAAAAAAAACAAAAGGAAATTCACAATAAGTCCAGAAACCACTGACTAGTACCAGAAAAAAAATTTCGAAATTTAGGCAAAAGAAAGGAACATTATAGAAAGCCGAATTTTTCGATCTCTTTATGTGAATTAAAAGTGATTTTTATATTTTGTTAGTATTTTTAATTCTACAAAATGCAATTTTCTTAGCAATTCCAAAAAAAAAAAAAAAAAAAACTCAGTTTCCCATAAATCTGTGAACACTGTAAATTGAACGAAAATCCGAATTACAGTCAAGGATGAAAAAAAAAACTTGGGACTTTCAGGTAATTTTTTAAAAAATTATTAACATAATTATGTTTCTCAGGAACGAGAATTATCATCTAAAATAAGAGGACATGTTCACAAAATACTCCAATTTTATTTTATCTGAAGGAGGCAGAAGCATATGCAATTATAAAAAGACTGCCTTCCAACTACATTGACAAAAAAATTATAATAAACGGCGGAGGTGTAATTTCACGAGGATCAATTTCGCAAATTGAGTAAAAAAAAAGCAGCGATAATTATCTATTAAGGTGGTTTTTCTCTCAAGATGCCGATTGCATTTTAATTAGTTGCACTCATTAACATCAATATTAAAATAACATCTCTCAAAGTGGGAAGAGAAACTGCTATCAAATAATAATGTATTATTAAAATTCATTACTCTTTTAAAAATCGATAACGATTGATTAACTGATCCAATTTTTCCGGTTAAGGAAACTTAAAATGAATTAACGCATGACGTGTGAATCACTTCTAGCGGTAAAGAAGGAAAAAAAAATTACGAAAAAGCAAAATTGAAACTTCGAATTTTTTTTTTTTTCGGAGCTTTTAGATTTTTTTTTCTTTTTTTTATTTAGTTCCCACGTTTATGTAATGATGGATTCCATGTGTCAATTTGGATAATACTCGTATATATTCAATAAGTACCGACTAGGATAAAGAGGAAGAGAAGGAGTAGGAGGAGGAGGAGGAGGTTTTTATGTGAGAAAATGTCCGGCACGGTAATCGTCGTGTCGTGGTTTACCAAAGATACATTTTCTTGATTGCTTTCGAAGAAGGACCTTGGAAGCCTTGACGACGCGGAAGGATCGATGGATCTCCGAGAAATTAATAGAAATAAAATGATATTCGATCGTGACTAATATAACCGGATAGAAGAAAACAATGAAAGTTTCGGAATCGTACATTGTGCGTAACGGATACTTGTAATTGAACTTTTTTAAATAAAACACGGATCTGGAAAAAAAAAAGAAATTTTTTCGAAATTTTGACATAAATTACATTCTTATCTTAACGATAACGAGGGAATCATCATCCGATGAGTTAAAAAAAACCGTGAGGTGGATGAGTCATACGTAATGAAAGTGTTAAGAAATGGATTTTTATGACGTTATGATTTAGGTTAGTGATAATTAGTTATTAAAAATTAAACGTGAAGTTTTATCGAGGATACAACCGTTCAAGGCGAAAAAATCAACATGGCCATAAGCCTCGACGAAAAACAATAAATCTTTTTCATTGCAGGAAATATATACGCAGTAAAAAAAGATACTTTCAGAGATAATTTTTTTTTTTTTCGGAGTTATAACAGTACAGACGTAGAAACAGAACATTACCTTACAAAAAGCGTTGATATCAAAGAAGGCAATTTTAGCCCTTAAGGCCTGTCCAAATCAAATGGACCTTTCTTATAAGGCTGGCTTTAATCTGATGACCTTACGCCTTTCAACTCAGAAGGCATCAGGTTATCCGAGTTTTGAATTTTTTTTCTTAATGCTATGGAGTCATTAGCAAAGAGTTCAGGATTTTATTTTTTATTTATTTATTTTTTTGAAAAAAACAAAGTCTAGAATTCTTTGCCAATAACTGCATAGCATTAAAAAAAAAAAAAAAAGGAAAATTTTTTACGGATGGTTATATTGTTCAATAATGAACATAATCGACGTGTTAACGATATGCTACGGAAAAAATGAAGCAAATGAAAAAGGATGAAATATCTGGGATGAGTAGCCAACACGTTGAGCCCAACACGGGTGGCTTATTCCAGCAACCATTCGAGTAGAGAAGCAAAACCCTCAACATTGTTCCAATTAGCTTTGACTTCCCACGTAGTCAACGGGAATGAGGACTAGTAATTTACTAACTGAAGAATCGGAGAACACATACAAATGATTATCTGCCGCTGTTGGATACCGATACAAAAGAGGGAATGCCAACCAAAAAATTATAATATGAGATAGAATATGACTTTTGTTTCGTCGTGAAATTGTGGCAAAAAAGGTAGCATGAAGATTGAATATTAACAGAAAACACTTCGTTAGCAACACTAAAGCTTACATGTCTCGAGGATATCATTATTAAAACATCAGTTCCGGAAATATATGATTAACAAAACAGACAAATATGAAAAATGAACCTAGGAAACACACAAATATATATGAGATTTAAAAAAATCCAAAAATCAGCCATTAGTGCCAACAACAAACAATAGCAAAGTAACCGTATGGATTTAAGGATTCATAAATATAAGGAGCTATTGAAATATTAACACTTTAACTAAAATTTTTCCGAAAAATCAAAGAAAATTTCCCAATTTTTTATTTATTTATTTATTATTTTTTTTAAATGATTTTGCACTTAAAGTTAAGCTACAACACATTAGGGACCAGCACTGTGCTCCAAAACCCATATTAGACGCCTACAAATTTTCAGTGTATACAACCCGCAACGCATTATGCAATACAAAATTTTGCGCACAAAATTTGTTTTTTTCCGTAGAATGATTGGAAAACGACTTTCTACAGTATACGTTTTCGACGTCGCTGATTTCAAATCGGACGTCAGAATGATTTAATTCCACTCAAAAAATCCAAACATGGCAAAAAAATAAATAAAAAAAAAAATAAAAAATAAAAATAAAAATAAAAATAAAAATAAAAATAAAAATAAAAATAAAAAATAAAAAATAAAACGGCTCCACCAAATTGGATTTCAGTTTTTTTTTTTTAGAATTTTGAATTCAGATTCGGAATCAGCGGTTCAAATTACCCCTAAAAACATGTCTTTCATAATTTTTGCTGAAAAAGAACTTTATCCGGCGAGAAATACCCAACGCCTCAAACGAGTCTTTGGTCGGGACAGGGTTAAGTAAGTATGATTTGGGCAATTTTTGACTCCCTCTCACAGTGGTCCGGAAAAAAAATGGCCAAAACTCATTCCCAAATCTGTGTGAAACTTAGAAAAAAGGTGAAGGTGTCAAAAGCTTCGATATTTTGTGCAATTAAAAACTTGCTGCCCGTACCCCAAAATTCAAAATGGCGGGCATAATATGGAAGTCAAAATTTTTAATCATGAATGAAATTTCATGAATATTTACTTTTAGGTATTTTTGTGGCCGCTGATTTCATATCTGGAATAATCATTTTATAATTCAAGATGGCGGACATAGTATGGCGACAAATGTAAAAAAAAGTTAAAGTTGTTAAATTTTCATGAAAATTTGTTCCAAGGGGTTTTCGAGGACGCTGATCTTAAATCCGCTAATAGTTTTCTAAAATGTTTTTAAGGGACTCAATAAAGCGAACAAAATTAATTTACTCGTTGTATGTTCGAAATTCAGAAAAACGGCTTACCCGCTAATAACGATAAATACCCGAAATACCAGCTAATTAATGACAAACGGCGGGGAAGGGGGTCAAAAATAGCCAAAAAAATTCTTACGTAGTATTTGAAGGCCCTTAGTAAGATTTCAAAGACTAAAACCCCACCTCAAAATTAAAGCTTACACGAGACTCTCCTTTAGTCTTTCCCTTTTTAACGCATTAAATGATTTAAATGACCCCTTAATAAAAAATAACCATATAAAAACGATAGTATGAATGCAACACTGTAAATCACGTTAAGTCCACAATATTTTTCAGTTGTAACCTGAATCTTAGCATTTAACAAATAACCACTGTTTTTTTTTGTCGTCCAGCTTTATGTGCGTCAACGGAAGAAAATAGAATCTTGTCACGACCGGTTTTAACGTAAAAAAAAAGAAGAAACCAGAAAAAAAAACGTTTTTTTTTTCGGTGACAAAAAATTAAAATTAGTATCATTTACAGAAGCCAAATTATTTGTAAGCATGCTTAAACGTTCTTCAAATTTAAAAAAAAAGTATATAAAAGGATCAATTAAATAATAAGGATAGGTTTGACTGAATCCACCTTTGGGTGGCGTCATTTCATGAATCTCCTAAAGGTCACGGTCTCCTCAATTGGCAATGATAAAAAAAAAAAAAAAAAAAAAAAAGAAATAATAATATTTTTTTTGGAAACTTCTTCGCCGAAGAACATACAAGAACCCTATAGGTGTTGATAACGTATTATTACTCCGTTATCGTCGGGCGTTATGAAACAGGTCTAGTATGCAAATCTGATTAATTGAATCGAAATATGTAATTTGTTTGCAGAATTAATGATTAATGATATCGTATTTCATCTTCTGTTCCGTCTCGATTGTTATGACTTTTTGTGCCAGTCAACCTGAACCGGAGTTCAGCCTAGTCACTACCATCTTTTCCAATTACTCATTTTCTCACCATCTAGATATACGTATAGACGTGTATAGGTAATCCTATTTTTTAAATGCGTTTTTTTTTTTTTTTTTTTTTTTTTTTTAACATCTCGATATTAATTAAGTCTGTTTTAAATTAGATTGTTGGTTGATGTGGGGGACCAAATCTTTATACCTCGGGTGAAAATAACTCAACTGGAAAAGCAAACACCTGGAAAGGGAACTGTGAGAATTTTTCTGGCAGGAAGCGAGTGTACCTTTTGGCTGGTGCTGGTACTTTTTTTTTTTTTTTTAGTGCAAATGCAATGTATCCGTCCGTTTTCCCATTACTCATTAATTCCTTGCCAATACACGAAAATTCCTGAATAATGACTAGGACTCGGAGTCTCATGGAATAAAAAAAAAAAAAAAAACTGATTCGTGCACCTACGAGATAGTTAATTTATGAGATTATTTATGCTCTTATTTGGGGAAATATAATTTAGTTTTTACAGGTTTTTAAAGGATTATTAGCGAATGGTTTATGATTACCCATCGGTAATTTTCTTCCGATAACGTAACAATCCCAGTAATTTCACCTGCGGATTTTTTTTTTTTTTTTTTTTTTTTTTTGTGTTTTAATTGATTCTTTGCTCTTTTAAAAAATCAATAACGATTAATTTTTTGTGTGGGAAGGAATTCGAGTAAAAAAAAGACCACGGTGGCAACTTTTTTTATATAGCGAACTTTTGACATTCCAGAGCTCATCAATTATGAAATCTCTCCTAAGGGTTTTTAAGTGTTAAAAAGAAAAACTGAAATGCGTGCGCGACTACGGTCCGGATGAAATGTCACGCAGTGTTAACGATAGTAAAGTACAAACGAAGCATTGTCACGAAACATGAAGAATCATCGAGAACACATTCATAGTCATCAAAGGATAAGGATTAAAAAAAAAAAAAAAAAAAAAAAAAGTTACGTTGAAAAATTTCAATCACGGGATGAATAAAAAAAAGGAGGTTTAAGGTACCTCAGGTACAAGCATATAGTTTAACGTAATTATCGTAGTACCTGTACAGTCGTAGGCGTTCAAATGAATGCACAATAGTCGGAGTAATTTTAGAGAATGTGACCGTCGACAGTATCGGAATTAGACGGATCCCCCCGTATATGTGACCAGAGATGAAGACTACCAATTTCGTTTTTTCCGCTGCATGATTTAAGATTATTTTATCAGCCTCAAGTGTCAAATTAGGTTTACAAAGCCATAAGTCATGTGGAACCATATGTTAAAGTTCCTTTGACAGTAAACGCGTTTTAAGTTATGATCAATATAATTCCTTCTAGGCATATTGTCGTTACTGCGCTTCACGTTTTTCTTTTTTTTTTTATTATTTATTTATTTATTTATTTTTTTGTGTTTGATCCATTGCCAACGCTCAAAAAAATATCTAGCTGAAAATTAACGCTACAAATCATTCGATATGGCTCCATTTTTTTTCCATTCTCCGGTTTTTTTTTATAATTAAGTTATTACCTACAGGTATATGACTTATTCCTTGATGCGACCATGAGAATAGCGATTCTGAAACTGGTACTGCTCAACTCAATCTTTCATCATCTTCGGATTCATTATCAAACCAAATTATACACATCCGAGATCTTTACTACGATTCAAGGTCTGCGTTTCAGTACATTCCATTTAACTTGTATAATAGATTTTCTAC
Source organism: Liposcelis bostrychophila (assembly GCA_037577465.1). Classification (NCBI taxonomy): domain Eukaryota; kingdom Metazoa; phylum Arthropoda; class Insecta; order Psocodea; family Liposcelididae; genus Liposcelis; species Liposcelis bostrychophila. The sequence continues at coordinate 13,813,944 of CM075212.1, forward strand.
CTTCACTTTGTGGTTTTCTATTAATGAATTTTGGTAAATATCAAAATGCACAGAGTTTCGAGGATTTCCTTACAGGATGTTGACTGCCTCAATAAGAAATTATGGTTCTTCAATTGGCAAACCGACCAAGAAGAATTTTCTGCGGGCGGAGGTACTTCCATAAAATAATAGGGGTGGTAGCAAGAAGGATAGATCGGTCATATTGCCTAATTTTTTGAAGGAAACATTCGGGAAGAAACTAAAAAAAATAGGTTTAATAAATCTACGGGGATCGATTCTCATCTTCGGTCCTTCCCGTCCTTCATCGGCCGGAAGAAGTTGCATCGATAAATCTTATAACTTTAACCTCGAATTTCGAAAGACAACTCAATAAGTCGAGGTCAGGGCTTCCTCGCATGACCATAAGAATCAACTAAGTGCAATCCATTATTTAATTGTTCTAAGTATGGCGTCAAGTCTCTTTTTTTAGACGATTACCTTAACCTTCCCGATATTAAAATCTGAAAAAAAAGTAGATTGAAAAAAAAAAAAGACCGTTGTCAAGAGGACAATTTGGCTTAACTGTTTCATATAAATTTTTTTTCTTTTTTTTAGATTACAAGGAGAGCTTACGAGCTATTTTTGGATTCAACAAGTATATCGCTTGATTTGCGAAGTAGTTTTCAAAAGCAATTAAATTTTTTATATTTTATTTTTAATTTTCACTTTTTTTTCAGAGGCAGTATTTTTTTTTTTTTCCATCTTTAACGTAGGAAAATTGCGATTTAATTTTATGCGGTCGAGAGTCGATGATTTGCCATCGGTCACATAAAATGCAATGCAGGTATATTATACTCGTGAATATTCTTCAAGGATAACAAGCCGCTATCCAGAACAGTCACTCAAGATATTTCTTACAGGGGTCATTCGACAATCATACACCCACATTCAGGTTTTATGCGCTACCCGGGAAAAAACTTCCATATTCCGAGGTGTTCAGCAAGTTTCTTTTTTATTTTTTATTTGATTTTTTTATACAGTTATTTGTGCAAGCAATTCCTTTTTAAGTTTAAGGTCATTTCATTTATTGAAAATACCATTTTGGGAAAAATTCTTCTGCACTAATTATACTGTACAGGCACCGTAAAATTCTCGGTACTATTGAATTGGATTTTTGGCTGTAAATTGCTCTTCGATTTTAAAATGTTAAGTTGTAAATTACGAAAAAAGCCAATGGTGCATCCATATTCACTAGACAATCCATGAATGAAATTCGATTCTCCTCATGCTCGAATCGCGTCAACATGTCTGCTTCCTTGATTGACTCTTTATAGGAAAAAAAGTAGATGTTCGCCACTGGAGTAGCCATTTATGACCTCCAAAACCCTTTCTGTTTTTTTTTAGTTACTCGAATGTTCCTCTTTCGATTTAAATTTTTAGATTACTGACTGTGAATCTTGAACGTTGAACGTGTTACATGCACAGAAATATTGAATTTTAAGAGAATTCGGATTCAGGATTTTTTTTATCGGGGGAAAAGAGGTTTTAAAGTCCCGATTTCTTTTTAATTCTTAGGATCACCGTTTTTGAAAAAAAAAAAAAAATTAAATCCCGGGAAACACCGAAACAGGAATTTCCATTTTGTTTATCTTTTGATTTCCCAAGATTTTAATTATTATCTTTTTAATTCCCGGGATTGGAAATTTCTTCAGAATAAAAAAGAAGAAAAAAAAAAGGATTTAAATTGGGTAATAAGCAGAATCATGCCGAAGAACATAATGCACTCTTCTCAGTTTAGCATAAATTGGCCTATTTCACGGGGAAAAAAAAAAAATCATAAGAAAAATGATTTTGTAACTTTACGAACATATTAAAAATTTTAGGTGAAAAATAGATATGAAAATGAAATTCCTTTAAAAAAAAAACCTTTGATCCCGGAATTCCCGAATTCCCGAGAATGAAAAAAATCGAATTCACGGGAAACAGGGTTCCTGAAAAAATTTGGAAGGGAAAAAAGAAAATTCCAGAAAAGTTCCCGTGACGAAAATAATTCTTTTTGGGAATTCCCGGGAAGAATCTCTATTCGGGAAAAAGAGCTCGAAGCCTAAAAATGCCTAAAATTTTGTTTGCGAGCATCACATTTTGGGAAAAACCATATTCCATCGAATGTTAATTTGATCGATCTGGGAGCGGAGGAAAAGGATGGAGGGGTGGCTATCACTACCCGAATCCACCAATATTGGAATAAAGTTTAAAAGAATGTTACTTACCGAATTTTCGGCAGAATTCCCTTTCTACCTTCCAACACTCCCCAGTACGCCTCACCTACAAGAAAAAAGAAAAAACAAATAGGTATCAGACTCCATCCTAATAAAGTCTCTTCACTCTCGTTTTCATCTAAAGATAAATTGACTCACGTACTTACATGAAAACAAACTTTGGCACAACCAGAAGGAAAGACCAAAATATCTTCTCATCCCTAAAACCAGGAATCACCCTACCCCATAATTTCCCAGTATAAAACATTTAGATGGGAAACTAAAAAAAAGGAAGATTAGAGCCAAACTGGAACGAAAATGCGTGCGTGACTTTATAAAGATATCAAAGCAGGGTTTTCGAATGAGAAAACAGTTTCAAATTTTCCATGTTTCCCAGGGATCTCTCGAGGTTTCAAAACATTAAAATATATATATATATAGCATTTGTAATTAAGGGCTCGGGGAAAATGACGATGATAACCGAAAACTGACCGGAACGAATTCGCATATTATTCCTCAAAAAGAATTCAAATCCATTCGGATAATAATCGAATTGAATAGCCTTATAGCCTTAATGTTGCATCTATACTAATGACCTGAGAAAAAACCTCAGGTTTCATTTTTTATCAAATTAAAGTACAAAAAAAAAAAAAAAAAAAAAAAATGGAAGAAGAAATGAATTAAATTATTATTTGCGTTATTAAATTTGATTCGCAACAAAACGTTATTAAATCAGAAACTGCCATAGCTTGAGATGATTTAATTATTGAATTACTTTTTGTTATTATATCTTCCGAGATGGTGTCGGACTTTAAAGGTTAATATAATACGTATATAAATGAAGAGATTGCTCTGTAATTATGTGAACATCTTAATTATTTTTTTAAAAAGATACAGCGATAATATGAATAAAACCTGAGATGACCTACAGTGTAGATTTTTAGATCTAAATAAAAAAAAAAATCATCATGATTAACGATCAACGGTGCGAAAAAAAAAGGCACCGAGAAAAAAAAAACAAAAACAATTCCGTGTTTAAAGAAAACTATCGTGCGCTCTATATTCAGTGATCCGATATCACGAATGGTTATGACCTCTGCCAATGGATGCTATTCAATTTCTCCGACGCAAAAGGTTATTACACGCTTTACACCCATCGACATCCGATACCTCAAGATTCTAAAAAACGGTAATCAGTGCAAAATGCATTTTACTATATGTGCATCGAGTAATTTATCTGTCGGGTGGAAAAAAAAAAGAAGATGGAAGTGGACAGGGTTCGCGTTTTATTTTATTTTTTATTTTCACATGTTGGCGGGTAAAATACAATGTTTATGAAGAAATTGGAAATTATCAACAAGTTACTCTTATAAAGTATTATTAGATCTGGTACTAGGTAATAACATATCTGTTGTGAAAAATCGAACGAAATAAGAAAAAGAGAAAAAAAAAAAATGCGTGCATATTGTTCGAAATAAGCACTTTTACTTGTATAGTTACTGCAACTAATAGCTAATCATCGTGCTTAGCAGTCCACTTTAGAAAGAAAACCTAACGGTAGAGGATATCGCATTCCATGCGCTTACTCAGGGGTATGAGAAAAACAGGGACGAAGGTTATAATTTATAATCTAATTTATCAATGGGTGTGTTATTTATCAAGCGATTTTAAAACCGATTTCGATAAGATCAAAGTAATTGATTTTTTTTTAAAGGTGCTGAAGAAACGAAACATGACAACAAAAAAACATATAACATGGATTGTTATCAGGACATAATGAAATCAGCCTTTTTATTTCTTTTTCGTTAGATGAGATCGTTAACAGCCAAATTTAAAAGCTTCGATAATTTTTTTTTTTTTTTTTTTTTTATCCTGATAGATGTAAAAAAACATGAAAACTGCAATAGGAAAGAATGGACTGTTCTCACGCAAACATTGGTCAAGGTTTATTTTAATTAATTTAATTACGGATCTTTTTTGTAATTTTTTAAAAGCAGTTCAGTTCAGTTTGTTAAAATTGAAAAATGAAAGTGTGAACAGTAGGAGGACATTTTGGCCCGAAAAAAAAAATAAATACAAGTTGAAATATATTCGAAACTCATTTGATTGGAACGAAGAGATTGCCTAATTTTTGTTTTATTTAAATTAAACTGGAAATGCTTGAATTGATTTTAACAAAGTATAATAATAAAAAGGTTTTTTTACTTTTTTTTTTTATTTAAAAAAACAAAAAAGTAGGATTTCAAAGTTTTTCGGGGTGTCAGTGTCATGTTCGGCTTAGTAATATGGATAATTTAAGTATCACGTAAGCAGCTTGAGTGAAGGGAGGGGTCTCCAAAATCTTCCTCTAATGTTAAATCTCAATAAGATGAAGCCCATGGGGGTAGGGATCGAACATTGCCAAAATCGTGATAGCGTAATCCTTTAATGGCCTCATATTTAAGGTGCCATTCAAATATTGCGTCAGCACTTTCAGACGGGAGGGGGAGGGGGTGTAAAATTCTGACTTTTGCTGACAAGGAGAAGAAAGGGTTTGAGCAAAATCTGACGCTAGCATTTTCTCTTAAATCGCTCAAAATTTTTATTCATAATTTTAATTTTACAAGAGGGGGGGGGAGGGGTTTTACATATCTAACCTTAGCATTTGTCTCATGTAATACATAAACGTGCAAAAATGAAAATAATTTAAATTTTTTAAATTTTGTAACCGAATTCACTTAAAAAGAAAGAAAAAAAAACACGATGTCAATTTTACCCGCGTATATTTGCTCTAATTTAAAAAATAACCTTTTCTTTGCAAAATTTAAGTTCCGAAGAATTTTAGATTTTTTTAATGTTTAATATTAATTTTTAAAAAAAATTTAAGCGGGCGGGGGGTAACGGAAATCTAACGTAATTTTAGGGGGGTGATCCCGAAAAGCAAATCCTTGCTAACAAGGGAAGGGGGGTCAAAATGGCCAAAATAATGCCAACATAATTTATGGACGGCTCCGAATACTTGAATGGTCCGAAGGCTCAAGGTAGATAAAAAGTATCTTAATGTTTATTTTTTACACCTTCCTTGCTTTCTTTCCAGTTATCATATTTTCACAATACTTTTAGCCATCCCAATAATAAATGATACGAAACTAATTACATAAAGCCATTAACAAAAGCATGATGAGCATGAATTCATAAACAAAAAATTAAAAAAATTCGGTCAAATCAAATTTTTTTCACATGAAATTAAACGAGACAATTAACCGGATTGTTATTCGATTTCATCTACAAAATGATATTTTACATTTAAAACTTCAAATCCTTATAATAGTCATTACATTTTTTTTTTTTTTTTTTTTTTACGAAAAAAAAAAATTAAATCATAGTTGAAAGTCATTTCTGTTAATGACTATAGAAAATGTAAATAGTAAATGAATTTGGTAAGTAGACTACTTCTACTGTAGAGCACATTGGGTGTAATTATCCCCTTCTACGGTGGAAAAAAAGAAGGATAGGCAAACAATGGCCACAATATGAAGAAACCAATACAACAATAAGTTAAATCCGACATCACGTATGAACTAGCGGTTTTATTTGTTGAATTGAAAAAACCATTTTCATTTAATGACTCTTAATTGTTGAGGTAAATGAGTTTTAGATCTCTCAAAAATCAATCCACAGTCGTTACCAAAAAAAAAAAAATCTATTTAGTTTTATTTGTTGGAAAAAAAGACCAGAAGATGAGCTCACGAATTATAATTACATCCTACTAACTGAGACGAATCGATTCTTATAACATCGATAATGGTACCTAGAAATCGAAAATAAAAATCCATTAAAAGCTTGAAGGAGAGAAAAAAAATGTATATAAATAAAATAGCCTTTATGATGTTACATCATCCAAAGTTTGCTTATAGGACAATAAACCTTGATGGGTCGCGAATTTTTTTTCTTTTTTTTTTTTTTAAAGATATGGTGTCGACGTCAGATTCATGCTAATTACTTCCTGAAGGAAGTCCAAAACGGTTTTTAAAAGCACTTGAAACCGTCTGTCATTTGTCTACGGTACCAAAATAAAAAAATTAATATCGGCTGATATTTATTCAAGAACTTTTTAACATGTGCGCTTTTTCCGGGCCACCAAAACACAAGGAAATGGTTAATGACTAACGCCGCGATAAATTTTAATTATTTTTCGAAAAAATTAACATCTTCCTTCGGTTTTCCTGAAAAATTATCAAAAAAGCGGCATCCGCATTCTTAGCTGAAGATAAGAAATCCCTGCCAGAAGAGCCAAGGACGGGTAAAAAAAAAAAAAAAATCGTCATCCGATAAGAAGTAGTCACATCGCCATGAGGATATTATTGGTATTCACGAAGCATGTGTTGATTTTGGCAAGGTAAAAATGACTGTGCTTCCTGTTTCTCATCTCCGTCTTTTTTTTTTAAATCGTTTATGTCCTTCATTTTGCCTGCTTAGAATTACAGATATAAGTCATTTGATCTCGAAAAAGGGAAAAAGATAGAAGCAAAAAAAAACAAGGAGAATGGTAATGGGGGTGCATACGCACCCCATTAAACTTTCTCGCGGCTTTATCGGTGGAAAAAAGAAGTTGAAATAAAGAAAAAATGTAAAAAATCAAGTTTAGGTTTTCAAAGTGTATTAATTAAACCCGAGGTACACGATTCCCGCTGTACCCACATAAAGAATCCCAATTTCTGAAAAATAATTCCATATTCGGATTCCTCTACCCCGAAAATATTTTCAAAAATCCGGTTAGTTTTTTGATCCGAGGTACACGATTCCCGCTGTACCCACATAATGAATCCCAATTTCTGAAAAATAATTCATATTCGGATTCCTCTACCCCGAAAATATTTTCAAAAATCCGGTTAGTTTTTTGATCCGAGGTACACGAATCCCGCTGTACCCACATAATGAATCCCATTTCTGAAAAATAATTCCATATTCGGATTCCTCTACCCCGAAAATATTTTCAAAAATCCGGTTAGTTTTTTGATCCGAGGTACACGAATCCCGCTGTACCCACATAAAGAATCCCAATTTCTGAAAAATAATTCCATATTCGGATTCCTCTACCCCGAAAATATTTTCAAAAATCCGGTTAGTTTTTTGATCCGAGGTACACGAATCCCGCTGTACCCACATAAAGAATCCCAATTTCTGAAAAATAATTCCATATTCGGATTCCTCTACCCCGAAAATATTTTCAAAAATCCGGTTAGTTTTTTGATCCGAGGTACACGAATCCCGCTGTACCCACATAAAGAATCCCAATTTCTGAAAAATAATTCCATATTCGGATTCCTCTACCCCGAAAATATTTTCAAAAATCCGGTTAGTTTTTTGATCCGAGGTACACGATTCCCGCTGTACCCACATAAAGAATCCCAATTTCTGAAAAATAATTCCATATTCGGATTCCTCTACCCCGAAAATATTTTCAAAAATCCGGTTAGTTTTTTGATCCGAGGTACACGAATCCCGCTGTACCCACATAAAGAATCCAATTTCTGAAAAATAATTCCATATTCGGATTCCTCTACCCCGAAAATATTTTCAAAAATCCGGTTAGTTTTTTGATCCGAGTTCCGCGAAATCCGCTGTACCCACAAAAAAAATCCGAATTATGGATTGTTCCTGTAACTCGAGATATCGATATGACTTAATCGATATATCGATATATCCAAATCACTTAATCGATATATCGATATGACTTATTACGTCATTCGAGATATCGATTTTTAGGCCTAATTTACACGTAGCCTAATCCTCATAATTTCTGAACCAATCATCCGAATTCAACCAAATTTTGATGGTATGATACTTTGATGAATATCTACTACAGTACGAAAATTGGTGATGATTTGTAGCCGGGTTCGAGATTTATCGTCGCAAAAAGAAAACCAAATTTAAAAGTTCAAATATTTGCCGTTTACGTAATTTTTTAAATTTTTAAAAAATAAGAAAAGACCCCCTCTTATTTTTCGACGAAAAATACGTGTGCAAAATTTCCTTTTGATCCGATGCGTAATAGCGGAGAAAAAGCTCCGGGCGTACGCGGCGTACGAGGCGTACGCGGCGTACGCGGCGTACGTGACGTACGAGGCGTACGAGGCGTACGAGGCGTACGAGGCGGACAACCGGGAACTCAGAATTTTATTCTAAGTATAACTATATAAGTTTCATGTAGAAACTCGCAGGATTAACGATTTTCCCTTTTTCGACGACGGCAATACTTTCTTCGCGCCCGCTTCGCGGCCACTCGAAAGTAAAAAGGGAAGAAAATAAAGGACACAGTATTAAAAGGAAAACGCGGAGTTAGAGCATTAAAAGCTGTTACGTTTTTTCGTGATCTCGCTCAAAGACTTTCTTACGGGATGACCTCTTTAAAAAAAATTGCTGGACGAAAATGGCGTCCGAAGTTTGCGAAGTTTTTTTTTTTTTTTTTTTTTTTGTGGCTCGTTCCCCGCCTTCAAATTATCCAATATGTGTTGTCCTTCTTTTTATTTTCCTTTCCTCCCTCCTCCCCTTTTTCCTCTCGTCCTTCTATCCCCCTTTTTGTATCCTCGACATCCCTTCGATTACTTTCTTCGGTAAACATCTTCCTTTTTTTTCCTCCCTTTTTTAGGCTACCGTTCGTTTTCCTAGAAAAAAGATCTCTAAATCAAAAGTGAAAAGAACTAAATTAAATTTTTTTACAAGGATTTTTTTTTCAGCAGAGAGTAAATTGTTGTAATTTTTTTTATTAATCAGATCCTTTTTTTTTTTTTTTTTTTTTTTTGTAAAATTTCTATTACGAAAAAAAATTCATTATATAATCTATATTCAAAAAGGCAGTTCCAAGAATCGTAAGATCAATGGCAGTAGCGGAAATCAATTTTTATTCATTTTTTTTTCCTATTATCATTTTATATTATTAATAATAATAATAAAAAAAAATTAATGAATGCAATGACGCCTATCATTGGCTTTCATTCGATATGTTATTCTCTTGACGTCTCTTAGCGATCATAAAGAAAACCGAAGATGAGGGATATCATTTAACCGCAGTGGAATAGTGGAATAAGAAGGAAGAAATGATACTGGATATTTATTTGCCAAAAGAAATTAATGAAAGCTATTGATGAAAGCATGCAAATCTTCTTTTACGTAACTATTCATCTACACATATCTCCTTTTAAATTATCTATTTAAGCTATACTTTCACGGCGTCGGTAGGTCTTTTTTGAGGGAGCACCACACTTGCTTGTTCCGGAACAAAGAACGCTTAACAAGTAAATTGCCTGTTCCGGAATAAACAATTTTTTATCAATTCTCAGTTTCCGGAACTGACAATTTTAAATTCATTACTTGTTCCGGAACAAACAACGTTTAGAAAGTAAATTGCCCGTTCTTGAACAATCATTGCTTGTTCCGGAACAGGCAATTTTTTTGGAATATATTAAACCTGTCAGTAATTTTAATACATGTGTCAGTATTTTTTTTTATTATTTTATCAGTAAAATCCATCGGTAAATTTAATTATTTGTCGGTAAATGATACAGGATTTATCGGTAAATAAAGTGATTTCAGTCGGTAAAAAATTCATTTCTTGCCAGTAAATAAAATTCATTTTATCAGTAAACCGATGGTTAACGACCAGTTTTAAAAGGAAAATGCAATATCATATTATGAAAGAAAAAAAACTTACCGATTTATTGTATGAGAAGAGCGCGAGTGGCTTTTGCTGGCCTACCTCGACGTCTTTTGGAGCCTATTGGTACGTCTTTAGCCGCCGGGGGGGGTTTCACCAATTTTAACCGGATGGCTACGCCAAGTACATGCTTACAGGTGAAGGTTTTAAAAAACGTTGGGCACGTACAACAACATCGCACTGTTGTCCCTTTCTTAACGCTTTACTGCAACGGTAATAACTCTTACTGCCTTCTTTCGTGTAATTTTTGAAATAAAAACTCCAAGTATTTTCACTTTTCAAAGCTGAAATAGCCGCGTCTCTATTGTCAAATGTATGAAAAAGCTCCCATTCTCGATTTTTCCCCCTTTTGCCTTTCCTTTCCTGAGTTTCAATTTCTTCCTCCATTTGAATGTCATCCGGATCCTCATCTTCAGATGATGACTCGTAAAAAGAAAGAACTTTAGTCATTTTAATATTTTACGTCTATAATAAATAATTAATAAATAAAAAAAAAGCCGAAAAAAACGAATTTTTAATAATTTAACACACAAAATTAAAATCACGACCACCTTAAAATACTTCTTTCATTATTTTCTTTTTTCATTAAAAAATTAAAAAATCAAACACGCAATTAAAATCGCAATCATTACATTCTAATATTTTCTGAAAGAGGACAACAGACGCGGTGCGAAACCGAAAACTGAACTGATCATTTCAGGCTTATTAAGAGGCATGGATAACTCCTGCAGAAACATGCGAAATCCATTGTTATCATTTTGCGATTCTTTTGCATGGCAGTGGTGTACATCGTCAATTTTCATTTTTACATTGAAAAAAAAAAAAAAAAAAAAAAAAAAAAATGGAAATTTTTTTTATTGATTTACCGATTAAATATTGATTATTACTGATAAATAATTGATTTTACTGACAAATGATTAAAGTTACTGATACTTTTTTAACTGACCATGTAAATACTGACAAATAATAACTTTACTGACGCTTTCATAAAAATACTGATATTTAATTAAAAAATACTGACATTTAATTAAAAAATACTGACAACTTAAATAGATGCCAATTTTTTTTATCGATTGTTTGTTTCCGGAACTGATTATTTTAAATTCATTATCTGTTTCGGAACAAACAGTGTCTGTTCCCAAACAAACAACGTTTAATAAGTAAATTGCCTGTTCTGGAAAAAACATTGCTTGTTCCGGAACAGACCCTTTTTTTCATCGACGGTCTGTTTCCGGAACTGATAATTTTAAACTCATTGTCTGTTCCGGAACAGACCATTTTTTATTTAGACAATGAATTTAAAATTGTTCCAGAACAAACAATAAATTTAAAATTATTCCGGAACAGAATAAATTTAAAATGGTTCCGGAACAGACAATAAATTTAAAATTATTCCGGAACAGACAATAAATTTAAAATCGTTCGAAAACAGATAATAAATTTAAAATCGTTCCAGGACAGACGATAAATTTAAAATTGTTCCAGAACAGACAATAAATTTAAAATCGTTCGAGAACAGACAATTTTAAAATCGTTCCAGAACAGACAATAAATTTAAAATTATTCCGGAACAGAATAAATTTAAAATTGTTCCGGAACAGACAATAAATTTAAAATTATTCCGGAACAGACAATAAATTTAAAATCGTTCGAAAACAGATAATAAATTTAAAATCGTTCCAGAACAGACGATAAATTTAAAATCGTTCGAAAACAGATAATAAATTTAAAATCGTTCCAGAACAGACGATAAATTTAAAATTGTTCCAGAACAGACAATAAATTTAAAATTTCATGTTCCGGAACAAGGCAATTTGTTCCAGAACAGGCAATTCATTTATTAAACGTTGTCTGTTCCTGAACAAGCAATGTTTGTTCCGGAACAGGCAATTTACTTATTAAACGTTCATTGCTCCGGAACAGACATTGCTTATTTCACAACTGGCATTCCGGAACAAACAATAAAAAAACCATAGATACTTGACCCTTTAGATCTTCCGTAAAAAAAACTCAATTCCAAATTGGAAACTAGGAACTGGAAATTCTTATTTGGAAATTCTCAATTCGAAACTGGAAATTAAATATTCCAAATTGGAAACAGCCGGTGGTAATTCTTAAAACTTTACCTTATCCGTGAACTACAGACCTATACCGGGTCGTCCTTTTAGGTCGATCCAAAGTTTCAAGCTCGAACGGCGAAAAACGGTTTCCGCAATAAACATTCAAAAAATAAAGAAGTTTTTTTTTTTTTTTTTTTTTAAATTTTAACCTAAGTCATTTTTGTTGTCGAAACATTTTATTAAGACGGTGCTAATAAAAAATAATATCATGCGGTCACATGTTTCTTCGTTTATTCACTTGGGGGGAAAAAATATTGAAGGATTTAGGGTTTGAAAAAAAAAGTCTCAAAGCGTTACAATGACGAATAAACATCAGAGACTGATTCGAAACATTTTTATGGTAATTTTTGTTTATACAAATGTTATGTCTCATATTATATGTCAATAAAAAAGGGGGGAAATTCTTTAAATTCTTTAATTAATCCTAATGATGCATCATTTTCGAAAATTCACGTTTCAAAAACAAAAACAGTTTTAATTTCAAAACAAAATTTTTTTATTTCTTTTCGGTTTCAATCAGATTATCAAAACATACATTCATAACAGAGAGTTGGAAAAAGAAAATAGAATGATAAAAATGCATATGTGGTGATAAATTGTGGAACTGTGTCGGGGACAGTCGAGATCCATAATGAACGGATTTGTATATAATATGCATTTATAAAAATAAAAATTCCTTGTTTGATTGATTACATTCGAGTATTGTATAAAACGAAAAAAAAAAGAACTTACGAAAAAAAAGTCAAGGTTTAGAAAGTATTCGTGTGGGACAATAAAGCCTCTAGCCAATCGGTTTCGAGAGGATTAAAATTCGTTTTCGAAAAAAATTGCGGCTTTGAAAAAAAGAAAGAAAAATAAAAAAAAAAGAAATCCTTGTCAAAACAACTAAATGAAGCGATTAGTCATCGAGCAATCATACCGAATCACTATGGCCGGTAATTACATGATTTTTTGCGAGCGCGCACGCGAGACCAAAAAGAAAAAGAAGTTTCCCACGCTTACCACGGTTTCTGGAACTCGAGAAAAAACAAAATTAAGGAGTTCAGAGTTGGGATACAGATTTTTTTTTTTTTGTACCTGTTAAATAAGGTTTTAATTCTGATCTCATCATAAAATCAACATAGTATAAACCACTATATTGTCTAAATATAAGTGGGCTTGCTCAAGGCCGGAGTCGATAACAAATTCAAGGTTTTTAACGCAATACCACACCATTTCCTGTAAATTGTACCTTTTAATCTTTCAAACTCTCTGATAATTTAGGGAAACGTGTCTGTTATCAATATCTGTGCTAACCTTGACTTCTTCAATGCCGTTGAGATTCAATGATAACGCCGGATTTATTGCTTTTGGGGGATTCTTTTTGCATCCTCTCATTTTTTTTTTTTTTTTTTCCCCAAATGACCATCCAAAAGTTTTTATCAATAGCGCGCTTCGATAATGTCCAAACCATTTATTAAATGATTCACTGGAAAAAAAAAATTGCACATTGATGACATGACATTCGATTCTTTTTATACATTCAAAAGGGTTCATCAGAGGCGTAGCGAAGAGATTATCTCCGGGAAAACCGATGGCAATGTAAACGAAGGGTAATTTCACCGGAAGATTACAAAAAAATGTGATGTTCAGGATGGGGCCCGTCGCATCGGTTCTCTCCAGGTCACTTAAACTTGATCCTCTGCCAAATGGTCCGCTTCAGGAAGTGAAACTCCCATAGGATAAACCCAACGGCTATGGGTGGCAGTGAATGACTTACGGTCACTTTTTATTTGAACGTTCCGCAGTAGCGGACCAGATGGGGGCAACCCCACAGGGCTAAATAACCTGTGATGTTGTGGACCTTCCCTTTGAGCGAATATGAGATTTCCCCCAAAAACAAAACCACGGCCAAGGATTTAAAAGGTATTTTGGACTCTGAAGCCATAGGTGAAGACCGTTTTCCCCTATGACTGCTCTTGGGGAGGTGAAGGCCAGTTTTTGTTTTTAAGTTTTTTGACGAAAAACGACCCCCCTTACTCTGGAATTAGATGTATCGAAAAACAGGTTTCACTATTGAATTCAGCTGCAAAAAATACCGCTCGTAAATATCGTAATAACACAAATTGTTGTTGCTATTTATTGGGTATTTTTATTTTTATAAATATTTCCAGGAAATCAATTAACTTTAAAAAAAAGACGAGCTTTCTTTCATTGGGATCATAAAAGTGTTACGTAAGCACTTAACAGAGGAGGGGGGTTGATGGAATGCTTACGGCTGCTTACAGAAGGGGGAAGGTATTCCATGTCTTACGTGAGATTTGAAATTTTAAAAATTTGCCATTAAAATTGTACAGTTACAAAATTGTTTAATTTTTTTTTAAAGAAAATTATATACTTAAAAAAAGAGAATTTTAATGTGTATATATAACATTGGTTTGATTAAATGTTTTATTCTAGTCCACGCACTATTAATATTTACATAAAATTTTTTACCGTGTAAAAATGGTCTCATTATTTCATTTAATGATTTCTTGAAATTCATTCAAATTCATTTTTGATTTTATTTTATTAAATAATTTTTGATTTTTAGTGTAAAGTGTAATAAAATGATGTGACATTAATTTTTTTTTAAATTTCTGCTATTATTTTACTCATTTTTCCTGCTTAATAGAGTCTTAATGACAGGCAATGTTAGGTATATACTGTATACTAGAGGCTAGAGGTTACTCATTCACCGATGCATTTAGGCAAACCCTTGCCTTTAAATTACATGAATTTTGCGTTACCAATACACTTGCATTGCCACTCCATTCCGTTGCATCAGATATGGTTCCACTTCATTAGGTGCAATTTCTCTTCATTTAGTGCATTACTTTGCATTACCATTGCTTTTGCGTTGCTTGCACAACTTGCATTATTACTGTATTTTTTGCATTACTTTGTATTTTTAAATTATGATGCACATTTTTTTTGAAGCGAATACTAAGCTTAAAGGAACAAAAAATACTTTCTGAATATTTTAGTAAGCAAAATTTGAAAATTTGAAAATTTTAGAAATTAAAAAAAAAAAATTGCTTGTTGAGTTAAGGCTGTGTGCTTATAGCCTGTTTTACCTCACAAGTGGTCTCTCTAGACTTACAGCTTATCAGTTCAAATTTCTCTACGTACATTACATAGCACACCGAAATTTCTGAATTGCTGATTAATTAATGCTCCCTGACCGGATCGCAATAGGCTCCTATTTAATGGCCTTCCGTTGGAGGTCATTTAATGATTTTGTAAGCAAAATCAAAGCTCCTTTTTTTTTTATTTCGACTGGATATATTATATTGTTCAACTATCAATTTACATTAATGAATTATTAATACATGTTATAAAATAATGGCTCCTTTTTTTTTACATCAATAAGATAAATTTTGATTAATTGGTAGTAAATCGATACGCGCTATTGATCGATGTAATGTAATTGATTTGTCAAATAAAATATGTTGGCAAGGTGTAAATGCTGCTCCTCTTTTAATAACTACCCGTAGCTCGGGGCTTATTAAGTTTGGCGGCGGCGCACGCCTTGTTAATGACTTTTAAGTCTATTTCAATCGATATCGTTCTTATTGTGTCAGTCCGAATATTATTATTTTTTTAAACCGTTTGGGCCGATCTGAGAATAACAAATATTTAAAACAGGGTTTTTCTCCATTTTTTTTTTTTTTTTTTTTTTTTTTTGCATTCGCGCAAAAATTGGTAATGATTTAACCTACATATGACATGAAATGCGCAATACTGTCTTACGAGAGAAAAAAAAACAGAAAAAAAATTGGCATAATTTAAGCACGAGAAAGGCGCAAAGAGTAGGTCAGGGAAATATAAAATTCTAAAACGTCAGATAAGTCAGGTGATCGAATATTCATTAGCAGGTTCAACGAATTCTTCCTTTCTGTTAAATTATGGACACGAAGTTTTGGAAGTTGATTTTTCACATTATTTTTGTGATGAAGATCGCAAATTAATTTGAGAGGACTTATTTTTTATTTTTTTACGATTTTGAGGCTGTTTTTTTTAAGGTTGCACGAAAACGATCTCTGAGCATTCGTATCAAGTAATGTTCGTTATGCTTAGCATACAGGAAATATCCTTAAGAAAAGAAGACATCCTGAGAGCAGTTTTACAGGAACATTTTTTTACTCTCCAACAAATAAACCATTTGATTATAGGTACAGAATGCTCTACCCTCCGAAATTATCGAAGCCATTACAAGCTTCATAACATCCGGTTTTGGATCTGTTTTCTATACAATATTTTAATAATGCAAATAAAATCGGCGGACCGTTTTTTTAATGTTCCTACTTTGGTTAATATTTTATGTCTGTTTGCAAAAAATTAAGCGAGTCCATATTTTCGAGACATATATTTATCATAAGAATAATTTATCGATATTTGCAATTTTTATTAGAGTCGAAAATTTGACAAACTTCAAGATATATTTGGCAAATAAAGATTTGTTATTCAGTAGACTTATGCAGGATAAGTAATTTAATTAATTTATGCGGTGAGGGATGAATTTCGTGGACAAAACGAGAAAATCCGCACCTATCAAAAAACGTGAAAATGAATCGTTTGGGGAAAATGACACGAGGGCAGGAAACCGGTTTTTCAGTAACTAATTTTAGTAACGAATTTTATGACCGAACGTGACGGAATAACTTTCAAACAAGGGAGGGAAATATTGCCCTGAAAATTTAGATTTTATTCGGGAGAACTACTCGGTGCGTTAAAAGAGCAGTGTAGATCGAAATAATTTTTTATTTGCCTTTCTCAAGGAATAAAAAAAAATGAATATGATACCTTTTTCTCCAGACTCTTATTTTACCCTTCTTATAAAGAAAAAAATAACAGAAAAACACCCTGACCTTTCTTGAGCACCTCTGACGGCAACGTGCACGCTGAAATATGAAAGTCATCCTTAAAAAAAAAAAGAGGAAGAAAAAAAAAAAAGCTCTTTAAATCTTTACTTAATTGGAGACGAACATAAATACCGACGGAGTATAGGGTGAGCTATAAATCTTGTACAAATATTGAAAACATGTGTCTTCAAATATTTAAACACAACTAATTCCGAGACCCCGTTGTAATTGGTTGTTCGAGGGGGTGGGATTCGTGGATAATTTAGGATGTATTTTAAAAAGATAAATTTCTTAAAACTGACTTTTTTATGACGACGGTTACGAAACTTCTTCCTTTCCGCCGGTGATCGTATATACATTGTATATACGTAAAACGGTTATTTAAAGCCGCGTGAGAGGTGCCACGCATGCAGCAACACTCCAAATCGATTCAGACAATATAAACGCGGGAAAAGTCAATGTACAGTACAATGTTTTCCTATTTGCGAATTACGTATTCCGTTTGCTGTGGTGCGCTTTCTCCCTCTCTCCCCCCAAAAGCTCCATTCTCCCTCTCCCCAACTTTCACCCTTTCCATCATCCGTTTGCTTTTCCCTTTTATGTACGCGTCCTCGTGTTAACGACGAACTCATTTGATACCCTTCTTTGTCCTTTCAGTTCTACTCTTTTTTTTTCCCTCTCTTCCCTTTCCCGCTTTTTATTATAAAGCATCTTTCGACTAACAGGCATATTGCTCCCGTTTTCATTTTTTTCTTCCTTTTCAACTTTATTTTTTTCCTTCCGAATGTATATACTGCATATATATATACATTTTTTATTTGATAACTTTTTTTTTACGAGATTTAAAAAATTTTAAAACCAAAAATTCCGAAAAACATATTTTAAGCTTATTTAAAAATTTCGATTTTGTCGGTTTTAAAATCCTACGTAGCATTGGCAGACCGGCATAAAAATTTAACTTAAGTAAAAAAAATTTCCCAACCCTCTCTCCTCCCCAATAAACATGCTTACGTAATACCTGAATAGTCCCAAAGGAAAAAAAAAATTCATTATATAACAAAAAAAAAAATCACGTTCAAGATATTCTGAATTCCGCTTGTATAATATTAATTATTCCAAGGACAAGAAAATAAATTTTTGTCAAAATTTGTTTTTGGAATAAAAAAAAAAAGAAAAAAAAAAGATTGCCATACATTTTGCACGATAATTTAATCAGATATACCATCTTGACCCTGAGCTCGCCTTCTAGAACGAAAACAAACGCCGATATTTGATTAAATAAAAGAGTAACCGCACGGTCCTTAACGACCACCCAAGTTCAAAACAGTGATTTAAAAAAAATCATTTTAATATTTGACTAGAGAGAGAAAAAAAAAATTCAATTCATTGTTTTGGACTAATGCAAGATGTATTATGTGCACAGTGTGCATATACGGAATGAAGTGCCATTTTGACCAATCAGGATTACTTTCAGATTAATTAACTGAAGTCGCGGAAGACTTCATGGTGAGCCTCTTAATTTTAATTTTTTAAACCGTAAAATCTTTTTTGAAGAACATATAAAGGATTGCACTTTTAATAGTACCAGCTTTTTATCTGTAACTCTTAATTGCAAGAGTCTTATTTGAAATATAATAATTTCAAATGGCAGAAAGCAAGTTTCTTAAATTTTGGGGAGACTTAATCTCAAGGTTTTTAGATCGAAACCTGTCGAAATCTTTCCGGTCTAATTTGTGATAGCTCACATGTATTTTTTTTTCCTCTGAGACCAAATTTAGCTGAGTTGGAAGTGCTGATTTCGAAGCTTTACCGAATACCGGAAGGGATTTACTCAATTACTCGATTTACAATACTCAAGTTATAACGAAAAAATTCAAATTTTAGAAATCTAACGAACACTTTTGTCATATGTTTTATCAGTTTCAATTTGTATCGAAAATGCAAGGGTATTATTGGTAAGTACAAGTTGAAAGAAGTCCAAGAATATTTCTGGGTTCGTATTTACTTAAAACAAGTTGAAACTTGTACCAAAAATACCCTTAGAAGTTGAAACAAGCCCAAGAAATTTTCTGGGTTTGCATTTACTTGAAACAAGTTGAAACTTGCAGGTTTTAAAGCCTTGTATTTTCAATACAAGTTTCAACTTGTTTCAACTAAATATAAACTCAGAAAACAAAATCAAATTTTATGAACAGCACATACTCTTCAAATAAGTTGAAACTCGCACGAAAAATTCCAGGATACACCAAAGGTGTTTGTTGTATACCTAAAATTTGAATTTTTTTTCACCGTAAATCGAATGTTAACTAAAAACATTAACAAAAAGTCGAGATTTAATGAAATGGGCCAAGCTTCTCGCCGATATTTCATTGAATTTCCGAACAAAGTACAAAGATCGTCATCAAGGTTATGATTTCGGTTTTTTTTTTTCGCGGGCAGAATTTTTTAAAATCACCACAGAAGTAACTGATAATGAAGTTAAAAGAAATCTTAAAAGCAAAACCACTGAAACGACCAATCTCGATTCTACGACACGTGCAACTTCAGACATGGCCCTTTTAAGAATGAAGATGTTCGTTATATTTTTACATCGGCCAAAAAAACACATACAAACGGGCTCCCGGCTCATCCTAATAAATTCATCTTCATGTTTTTTTTTTCAAGTTTAATAAATTATGCCATTTTTTTTTATCAAAGCAGGCCGACCTCGAAAAAATACGGCTACGTATCATCATCACCAAAAAAAAAAAAAAAAAAAAAAAAAAAACCGCGCTTTTTTATCCTTATGTTTTTTAGCGTTTAAACGTCCGTTAAACAAGCAATTTACAACCGCCCAAAGGGTAGGCGGACGAATTTGCTTTATTAGTCGAATGATGACGATGCAACATCACCTCCAGGCAAAAAGCTTAGGCTACTTGTTGATTCTTAGGTTTTTCTTAATATTAAATTATACACCGTCAAATAGCTCGAGAAATTAAATCGGATTGTGAAACTTTATATTATTTATTTCAGGGTCTACTCCCCCGCTATGAAACAATTTTTTTTTTCGAAAAAAAAAAAAAAAAAATCACCGGTCAGGTACGAGTTCTAATAATTTGACGGTAACTTATCTTTGGCCATGGAGCGTTTTACACGTGGAGCTTTTCTTTTTTTATTTTTATTTTCATTTTTTTTTTCCACGGAAGATTAGCGTTAAAGAGATTACTCTACCGTAACTGAGTGTCTCTCTATTCAAATATCATCATTGACAAAAACCCAACCAACGCTTTTCAGAATTTTCGAAGGCATCCGTTCAATGAAAAGGTACGCTTTTTTTACCTTAAATTTTTTTTTTAAATCGCTGACGGCTAAAAACGAATGCGATGAGCTAAAAATCTTATAGTTTATTATACATACATAAAAAAAGTAGTTATGTACCTCGTGGTCTTTCATAATAAAACAAGTAGAACGACCTCGTGTTTTAGGAGACGAGTTATTTATAATTTTTAGGAAACACCCTAGATAACAATGTTTTGGTTTGTTATAATAAAAAATTATCTTTACGGCATGATCTATAATATTAGTTCCGTAATAATTCCACCGACACTTAAAAAAAAAAAAAAAAAAAAAAAAAAAAATTGTAGAATATAGTTTGCCAGAGAAAATCTTTTAGTTTTAGAGAAACTCTCACAAAAAAACGGAAAGGGGGAAAAAATGATAATGAAACAACCCGTATTTAGCGGGAGAAAATCGAAAGTTAACGAATTGCGAAAATACGAAAATAACACGAAACAAAAACATATAATCCCTCGCATGAAACAATGGTTATAAAAAGCAAATGGCGGAGCCGACGAGAGCGGAGCGCATTTTCAATTCCATTTCCTAAAACTAACTTTAATTGTGAAATGCTAAACCCATAGCTCATTATAAAACAATTTCAAAAGGATAAAACTTTAACAAAAGTTTATAAAATTAATCAAATCAAAAAGCTTTATAAATTTACTTGAGCAACTCATGAGAAACTTTCTTCCTTTAGTTATGTATAATATTTACTGCATATTAATTGTTGGAAACATGTTCCGTGGCGGTTCCTTAAGGTGTTTTGAGGTTTCCTTCCTCTTGTTTGACATCGCATTTCCCTCCGTTAAGATCGGTTAAATATGATCCTAAGGGAAAAATTAGTGAGTGAAATATGGTTCGTAATCAAGGGACGGCTTCTTGGGAAGGAATTACAAAAAAAAAAAAAAAAAAAAAAAAAAAGAAGTAAGGATTTAATAATGAGTCTATGATAAACCCCCGAAATGCAGAACACCGAAATTTGCAAAACCCCGAATCGGGGTTTTGCAAATTCGGGGTTCTGAAAGTACTATAATTTTCCATGAATTATATTCGAGGTTCTGCAAAGTCGGGGTTCTGCAACTTCGGGGTTTTGCAAATTCGGGGTTTTGCATGTTTGCATTCCCGACTTTTTTTAAAAATTGTAATTAAAGTGAGGCAGATCAGGTTGAATAAAGTGTACTGCATTTTTTAAGCTAAATCACAATAAGTGTATATCACTGATAATCAGTAGGGTGGTTCGAAAATCAACTTTTTTGGAATTTCAAAACTCCTATATCAGGAAAAGTTTCTTTATAGGTAAAGTATCAACCCTGAATTTTTTCAGATTTTTTGAACGGCATCCTGAGGTGTCAAATCGGCCTTGAAATTTTCAAAAAGCTCATAAAAGGGCCGAAAATGAACCTTTTTTTTTTGCATAAAAGACCATCGATTCCTATCGGAAATTTCGCGTAGATTACGAATTTGAAGCCGAAAATTAGTTTTGGTGTATAATTTTTGAGCTACAGGCCGGGTTTAAAAGCTCTAAAAACCTGGTTATGGTATTTTGTCTGTGGCTCAAAAACCGTGCACCAAAACTAATTTTCAGCTTCAAATTCGTAATCTACGCGAAATTTCCGATAGGAATCGATGGTCTTTTATGCAAAAAAAAAGGTTCATTTTCGGCCCTTTTATGAGCTTTTTGAAAATTTCAAGGCCGATTTGACACCTCAAGATGCCGTTTAGTTCAAAAAATCTGAAAAAATTCAGGGTTGATACTCTACCTATAAAGAAACTTTTCCCGATATAGGAGTTTTGAATTTCCTTTGAAAAAATTTGACATAAGTCAAACAAAAATAAAATGAAATAAAAAAAAATAAAAATAAAAAATAAAAATAAAAATAAAAATAAAAATAAAAATAAAAATAAAAAAAAATTAAAAAAATACTTTTATCACGATTTACTGAACCCCGAATTTGCAAAACCCCGATTCGGGGTTCTGCAAATTTCGAGGTTCTGAATTTCGGGGTTTTGTCAGGGTCCCTTAATAATAACGTTAAGTAACGTGAATAACCTGTTACCAAATTTCTTTTCAAACTTTTAATTT
Organism: Liposcelis bostrychophila; assembly: GCA_037577465.1. Taxonomy (NCBI): domain Eukaryota; kingdom Metazoa; phylum Arthropoda; class Insecta; order Psocodea; family Liposcelididae; genus Liposcelis; species Liposcelis bostrychophila. Next base: position 13,836,281 of record CM075212.1, read on the forward strand.
TCGTGGTTTATTTTAAAATGTAAACAAGATCGATGCAGTCAACGTCAACAGAATCGATGAAGTCAACGTTATTATTGTGGCACAAGGGCTTGTAGGGGAGAAAATGTTATTGTCAAGTGCTACGTCTCCATTAGAGTAATTGATTATACCAAGCAAAATCTTTATTTTGAGCGGTCGGAGAAGACAAAATAACGTCCCATATGGATGTTTACGACCTGGTACCTTCCATTTATGACGTCACTGTTTGTTTCTCCCGAACGTAAGATTTGTGTGCATTTCCGGTGCTGCAACCAATTACATGATGTAAACAGTTACTCTAAGGGAGACATAGGAAAAGAGCCATTTATACATTAGATGAACTGAACGTAAGTAGTTCAATTTTCTACTTTGCATTTTTAGGTTTTTCCGAAAACCCTTTTCTTTTATTTCATACACTTCAAACCGCTGGCAAATGCAAGAATTGTTTTCGCAGAGAAGAGTGTTGTCCTGTCTCCACTGGCCAATTAATCGAATGGTGCAATTAATTAAGCCACCGGAAATGCTGTATACAGTATTTTTGGACTTTTTTCTTCTGCTACCAGTTTTTCTTATTGTTTTGATTATTTTTTCGAACACTAAAAAAAATGAAACGAAAAAAAAACTGGTAGCAGAAGAAAAAAGTCCAAAAATATACAGCATTTCCGGCAGTACAATTAACTGTACCCTTCCATTAATTGTCCGATTTAGAAAATTGGACTATTGCTGTATATTTTTAAACTTTTTTTTTCTGCTACCACTTTTTTTTTTATTGTTTTGATTATTTTTTCGAACACTAAATATAATGAAACGAAAAAAAAGTGGTAGGAGAAGAAAAAAATCCAAAAATATACAGAATTTCCGGTGGTAGAATTAATCGTACCCTCCAATTAATCGTCCAATGGAGACAGAGCAGTTAAATGGCTAAAAACGGCATAAAATTTAAGTCATGCACACAACTTTAAAGAAACGTCATATATTTGTTTTAGTGTAAATTTTTTTATGTTTAGGGATGGTACACTCCCGGTGGATGGGAGAGGCAGAGAGGGGAGCACGTTTTTCCTTTCGCCGGTGCTTGGCACGTGGACTTGTTTAAACTTGCTTCAGTTTACTTGAACTTTGCCACTTGATCTATAATCAGGCTTGCGAATCAGAAAATCGAAACAGAAGTAGGGTAGTGCAGAATACAACATTCCACTGCACTAAACTTACTTTAATTGAGAGGTTACTCACCCCCCCCCCCCCAAAAAAAAAGTCTTCACTCCAACATCCGAGAAAAAAAGCTTTATCCTACCTTTTTAAAAAACCGATTATTCCCCAGTAAATATAAAACTATGAGAGTGTCCTTCACGCTAATCAAAAGAATCGAAAACTTCATTACCTTAAGGGTGTAACATGTAAATTAATAACATGTAAAGATGGAGTCAAACACCAAACACGAACGATTCTGGAACGACTTTAGTCACACGAAGATTTAACATGGTTTTATTTATCTCAGCGGCTCGATCTATTTTTTCCCTTGCGCCGGAATTTCATGAAAACGGCTGCTTCGTGAAGGTTTCAAATCATTTCCCATGAGCTCATTGAGCAGGCACCTGTTAGTCATTCTTCTTCCTTTCCGAATCGTTAATTGCTCCCAACCGATAAATAATAAAATTTTCGAGCTGCATTTTGATGAGGAGATGAGGAGACCAGTTAAAAATTGACAATTACCCAGTTCTAGATCCAGTTTGGTTGTCGTCTGCAGCTCGCGCCGGCACTTCATCATTATGTTAAACAGGATCGATACAATCAATAATTCAATACCCAAATAGTCATATCACAAGTAAATCCTAATTCAACGTGACGTTACTCCCGGTATCGAAAGGATTAACTTTTTCTTCTAATCTCATGTGGGTGGCAAGGTGTATTTGATATAATTAGGCACATTTATACCTGTTATGTGTTCGTTATTTTTATATTCACAATAGAAGCATTCATTTGTTATCTATCGTATCACTTTCAATAAAAATAATCTAATAGTTTCGACCCTGTTCTCTTATTTTTTTTCTAAATTCCCAGAAATCATGAAGGATTCATCAAAAGGAGTTAAATTTTAATAACATAATTTATAAGTAGTGGTTTCATTTTTATTCTTTCTTCGAACAAATACGTACTCTGCCACAGATTATTCATCCAACCACAACCGATTTCAAGTACGTATAGTTTTCCATATAATTATCAATCTTTTCCCGTTCTCATGCAGGATGACCTTGAGGACGGATCCAAAAAAAAAAAATAATATTCTGCCTTTTTGAAATGTAGAACGAGCGATTATCAATAACAATAATTGATTGAACAAGTTGCGTCATTTGCCTTGAAAGATGTTTCATCAAGGTCTGGGCCCCGATATGTAGGCGTCCTGCGTCCGTATCATGTAGCACTTACGGTAATTATACATTCTCAACACGATCGATTTAATGCTGAAAACAGTCTAGTTCCCAACATGCGATTACAAAACTGTTTATACATCACTTACCGATTCGGTTCACATTTGATATTGAACGTCCCCACAAGCGTTTTCCAACTCATTTCCTCCCTATCTTCTATCCCCCAATTCAGACTGTTTTTGGGTGCTCCATGTTTTCAAATGCATGCGAATTTGACTGAATTACTTTCACAAACATTTTTTATTTTAGTCAGTTTTTCTTTTTTAATGAAAATCCCCAAAAAATTGGGAAATAGCAGTGATTATTTTACACATTTCTCATTTATTAGGTCCCAAGGGATAGGATTTTTCTAGTAGCCCGATCGGAAGTAAAAAAAAGTTATTTAAGCTTACCTCGATTTTCTTAAATTGGCAAAGACTAAAAATGAGGTTGGGATGGACTAAAGCGAATAAATTGAAATTTTTTAGAACACCTGATTTGAATTTCAGGAATATAAGTTGGTTAAAATCAATTGGGTCCATATCCGAAAATATTCTGTTGATTCTGAGCGCATTTTAAAATCCATTTACTCATGTTGAAAAAAGATGTTTTTTATTTTTCTTTTTCAGAATCTGGAGTCTTATTTATGGGCATTAAGTAACAAAAATATAAAAATATAAAGAAAAAAAAAAGAAAAAAAAAAAAAATTAAAAAATTGAAAATTTGTAAAATTTTTGATACTGAAATTACTAAAATAGCCGAATCTTACGCCGAAGTAATGCCACAAGAGGTTCCGGGGACAGATTTAGAGGTTACCATATTTCGGGAATTTCAAGTTTCCGGAAATTTCGGCAACCCCGATATAGAACCGTCAAATCTCGAATCGGGGAAAAAAGTGAAAAAGATCCCATAATCTCGAGAAAGATATTTCTCGAGATTTTTTGAGAAAAAATTTTCAGGGAATAAAGTTTGAGTCCCGAGAAATTCCTCTGGACTAATTTCTTGACAGATCAGTTGCCACAGATGGCTTTTTAGTCAGTAGGAGTATGACACTACTCCAGGATTCCCAAATGGAGTGGTGCACATAACACTACTCAAGTTCAAATAAGATTGAGCCATCAATTTTTCTTACAGTGGAACACTAGACAAAATTGAAATTTTTTGTTTTCTTATTATATTGCAAAGTTCCAGTATTGCGACCTCAGGTAGCCATCCCTGCCAATTTTCGCCTGGGAACCCTGCACAACCTTAAAAGAGGGCTCCGAAAATGGGCGTCAATACAAAATTTTTCCATCTCGACACACACAAACAAAAATAAAAATGATCTGTATCAATTTCACCATTTAAGAAAAAAGTGTCTTATTCACATCATTTTCACTTTGATGTTTAACGGATATGAGCACATGCTGTCAATAAGAAACCTTTCCAAAATTGGCAGAAAAAAAAAGTTACAACTGCTGATGTGTCCAATTCCATTATTACTTTTGCCTTAGGCTTCCACCTTCCACGTATTTTCAAGTTCATACGTGTATCATCTACTTTTTTTTTTTTTTTTTTTTTTTTTTTGTGAAAGAGAAAAATCTAATTATTTCAATGTCCTCTTTCTCCTCCTTTCTCGAATTCGCATGTTTTGATTCCTATCTAACAAAAAATAATTGTTTTCATTTAAAAAAAACCATATAGAAATCTGTAAATTTCACATCGATAACGAACAAGAAACGACGATGATTTCTGTTTCCACGATAAATCTGCTGAATTCCTTTCCCGAGATACAAAAAAAAAAAGTGAATCAATAAAAAAAAAAGACACCGGAGCCATTTGTTATCAAGTTTTGTTTGTTGTTGAAGAGGAGTTTTCGATAACAAGAGAGAAAGAAAAAAAAATATAACGGACATTAACGACTGCACCGGGAAATTATCTGCAGGTGCGTATTAAAAAAAAAGAGGGGGATTGTCTACCCCACTGAATGAGATATTTGCGAACTTTTGAGTTCAAAATAAAATGTCATTGTTGAAAAGCTTCAAATAAATCACTAGATGGATCCCTGTGACCTTTATTACGAAAACAAATTACCGTTTTGTATTTTCCTCCATTTTTTTAAACCTTAATCATTTTGAATAATTGATGACGTCATGGTCGGAACATATCACATTTTTTTTTCTCTTGTTCCCTCTCACTTCTTTTTTTTTTTTTTTTTTTTTGATGGATTACTCTTGGCACCTTTATTTCATAAAGCCTTTACTCCCGCATCACAAGCGGAAAAGTCGGATATTAATGCAGTATAAGGTTTCATTTTTATAAGATCGGTTATGCATCTTGTAAAAATTAAATTTAAAAAAAATGTATGTTTTCGTCCGTAAGGATGAGAGCGGCCCAAAAAAATTTACAGTATGTCCTTTGATCTCGGTCGAAATTTTTTCTTTGGACCCAAAAAATTGAACTCATTTTCATGATGTAATTTCTATAAAACAAATGAGAGAAATTTTTAGCCAAACATTTTTCATCAAAACTAAAAAAATTAGTTAGAAAGTATTTAGCCATATATTCTCGACAATTTTTTTTTTTTTTCAAAAGTCTATAACCTAAAAATCTTGCTTTAAAAATACCAAACTTTTATACTACTTTTTGGAACTGTGGTAATTTTTTTTTTTTTTTTTGCCACAAAAACTATTTTTTTTTTTTTTTTTTTACAGAAATTACACAATGGTCATGAACTCAATGTAGAATTTTTTTTCGGTAAAGAAAAAAAAAGGGAATCTAGGGTAACCTTTTAGGGTCCTAGCAAAAATTTTGGACCAAGTAGCCAAGATCAAAGGTCATTGATTTTTTCGGATCGTCCTGCTAATGAAACGGGGAAATTTCCGAACTTGCGCAAAAACACCAACTAAAAGATTATAAAACTATTAAAACGTACAGCATTCATACATTCATTTAATAATTTAGCATTTAACGCATACATTTCTGTATATTTATTTATTCAATACAACATGAATTCATTTACACTAATTTTCTCAAAAATAAATTTTCGCAAAATATACAATATTCGGTAATAAAAGTTTCGCCAATCACTAATAAATATTTTAAATTACAAAATTTTCCATTTTAATCGTATTCAGTCCGATCACTCTCATTTTCACCTCAATCCTTTCCCCGTTAATTTTTTTTTTTTTTTTTTTTTTTTTTTTGCTATTATTGAGCAATTGAAGAATTACTTCTGACAAAAAAAAAGTAAAAAAAAAAGAAACCGTAACATCGATAATAAGATTTATTCCATTGCATGCTTACGAAACATTTTAATCGATATTAAAAAGCCGAAAGAACCATTCATGATATCACCCTTTAACCCGAAGAATATGCCAGCATTAATTTTACCTCTTCCTAATTATACAGGCACTTGAAAAATGCAAACCCTGCTCCTAATAATAACAATCGTAACTCAAAATGGTTATTCAAACGCATAAGATGCATTGGTAAAGCACCTTGTTATTGCGTCGAAGGAATCAAATACGCCCAATTTTCCCAAGAAAAGCATTTTAAAGGCGTAATTTTCCCCTCGATCTTTTTTTTTCTTTCGCGGTCAAAAACGTAGCAAAAAAAAAAAAAAAAAAAAAAAAAAATTCTCATAGTGTGACAACCATTCGATCGAGTTCAATACCATCAGAAAATATAATAAGTCACGATCCCAGAGTTTCCAGTTTTTCAAGGTCAGTCTGATTCTTCAGAAAAAGACGCATAAGCATTATTACTGACAATTAATGGTTACGTTTCAATGTAATTTCTACCTTCGGGCGAGCTCGAAAATTAATTTTTTTTTCATCCTTTTTTGAATGTATTAAAACAGCCGGGATACGGGAAATGTGTAGATTTTTTTGGAATTAGTAAAAAAAAATGTTTTTGGGCAGAAAAAATAATCTCTAAATCCCATTTCGCAAATGTTGCCGATTTTTATTTAATTACAAGTTTTTTTCTTACTACCAATTTTTTTTTTTTAAATTAAAAAATCAAATCACATTTTATTTTTTTTCGTAAAGCGAGGCTTGCACGAGGTTTTCATTAGAGCTGTCACTTATAGTTGTCGTTTTCCCCGAGTTTGTTTATTTTGATGACATAATAATTGTGAAGCCACCTGATGAATAGGAATCACGACACACGTCAGTTATGCAGTACTATACTGGAGGAACATTCGAGCATTTTCCCGCGAGAGGAGAGAGAGGGGGGGGGGGGGGGAGAAAACGCTGGATTCGAGTATGAAAGGGAAAAGGAGGAAATGTTTCCCATTTGATATTCATCCACATATCAATGGTAAACGAGGGTTATGAATAAATTCACTCCGCTGAATTCTATTGAAAATTTTGTACTGAATAGTAATTGTTTGCTTTCTAATTAACAATAGTTGAATAGTTTTTGCTCTTTGGAAAAATTATTCTATTAAGACTGCAGAAACGAATATTCATTTACAGAAGGGTAATTTTAGACTTGCCTCCTTTTCGAAATGAAGAGGAATTTCCGTTTTACAAAATTTAAGGCTCCTAGTCTAGTGGTTCTAATTCCCAAGATGGCATTATTTATCATGCTATTCAAAAGCCGAATAACCTTACAGTAGAGCTGTTCTACATTGATTTTCAAATCATGATACATAAGGAAAATATGAGACGATGATGTCAATGTGGTTCATGTTTATCTTTGTATATGAGTTCGGTTCCATGTAAAACTCGCGAACATTAGCACTTGACTGTTGTCGAGAAAATACAATGCCTAGGTGAAATTGGGGAATTCCTGGAAATCCAAATGGAAGCTTTTCACGCTTCGTTTAAATTTTATGAAAATCTTCGTCTTTATAAAACAGAGTGAGGGTATTGAGCCTGAGATATGACTACATTATTGAAATCATTTTGCGTTATGAAACAGTTTGCCTAATTTTAATACGTCCGCATGGATTGTTTCTACAATTAATATTCCCGGTGGAGTCTTTTATCGCTAGAACAGGGTTCGACTCGTGTTTAATACAGGTGACATAAGTCCACCTGGATTCAGATCAAGATAACTATTACATAATCTATTATATCGATTTTTTTTCGTCCCTACGGATTTTTTTCGAACTTTAAGCTTAAGCCGATACGATTTCCCGTTGTTCGAAAATTCGGTATTTATAAGTGCCTCGGGAAGAATCGATTTCAAGGGGAACAAGTTTTCCGATTTTAAAGTTGCAGGAAAAAAATATATAAGGCCGAAAGAGTTTATGCAAAAAGCCTGATTTTTTGACCGCATCTCAGCTCTGACCCTTTTAGAAGTTGAACAGGACCTAGACCTGTAGGTAATTAAACCAGCAGACTTCGATAATGACTATTAAAATGCTGTGCGGATGCGGGGAAAAAATTTAAAAAAACAAAAATAACCAATTCACCTTGTAATAATATTACAAAGTTCCGTGTGATACCATCACAGGGTGGAATAATATTACAAGGATCGTGTGATATTATTTCATGAACGGTCAAAGTATCACGCTTTTTGCATAAGCCTCTTTCACGCGAGAACAAGTTGCAGTAACTTGTTGAGACATGCTGCTCAACTTGTTGTAGCGTTAGAAAGATGTTATTTAACATGTTGAAGAGTAAAAACATATTGCGCAACACTAAAAATGAAGAATAAAACTTTGTTAATGTTGCTAAACATGTTTCTACTCTGCAACATGTGTCTTAGCGTGAAATTTTGGCCTAAGCTTATGCTAATGTCTATTCGCCTTATTTTATGAATTTTTAAATTTCGGTGGATGCACCCACTAGTTTCTCATAGTGACCGAAATACGATTGCCAGAATTTTTCGGGCCGGTAGCCAGAACGAAGAGCCAGGGGGCAGTTGGGCTTGTTAAAGGGGGCAATAGGCCTTCATTCCCTATACCTGTCATATAGTCAATCCTATCTGTCGGGCCCGGCTGATAGATTTAGATGATTAGATTAGGGAATTTTTCACTTGTAGCAGTGTGTTCGTAAGGGCCTAAAAATTTCCAAGTTCCCCTAAAAATTTGAAAGATTTCAATGATAGAGGTCAAAAAAAGTAAAATAATTATCAAATATTGCTGTAGCCACAATTTTCTTAAAAATTCAGCATATTTTTGTCCTCTGGCATTATAACCGTTTGAGATAAAGAAATTTTGACTTTAATTTTGTAAGTATACATAAAAATCCGAATAAGAATAAAAGATAACGATTGGTTATCGAAACGTCGGGCAATAATATAAATATTTGGCATGAGATAAACGCCTAATTAATGTTCCAATCCCGAAAGCCAACCACAAATATTTTCTGGAACGATAGCGTGTTTGCAATTGAAAAAAGAATAAAAGACCTCCTTTATATAAAATTTCTCGTTCTTCACGGGACTTGGGAATTTTTAGGAGCCCGTGGACTGGATAAATGACCTTCAATTGTTCTGAAAAAATTCAGGAAACGTTATTTTAAGGGGTCCGCCCATCGAAGTTCAAAAATTTGTGAAATCAGGGCCACCTTAGTTATCTTTGCTCGGCGGCTCCTCATTTCACGATTTTAAGTACCTGACGCATGCAAATTGTCCAAATCGTCAAAACAGATCCACTTTTTCCCCCTTTTTGAAAATAGCAAGTAAGTCTGCACCTTTTACAACTTTAAAAGTGAGTAATAAAAAATAATTCGGTATTAAAAAAAAAATGATTTCTTGCTCGAAAATAAAATAAAATGAAATTTAACTTACATACGCAACATGATTTATCGTAAAAAACCAGAGTCGTCTAACCAAGGGTTTGCGAACGACCCCTTTCTAGCCTCCAACTTTCCCAACTTATTTTCTTACAACGTGTCCATTAAATTTTTTACTCCTTTTTTATATTGTATCTTACGGGAAAAAATAACACCGAAGAAAAAAAAAAAAAAAAAAAAAAAAAAAAAGTAGCGCGGCTCTTTCTTCAGTCTTTTTTTTTTTCCAGCGATTGCTTTTCTTGATAAAATCCGGGAAAAATTGGTCTTGAAAACACTTCGTCAGCGAAGCGCTTCTATAGAAAAAAAAGTCACAGTCCGTATAATTTTTTCTAATTTATTCGAGTCAATTTTATCACCAAAATTTGATTAATGGAAAAGACGAAAGAAACAAAAAAAAAAAAAAAAAAAAAAAAAGGTCGAGGAAGTTGATGCAGAGTCTATAAGTTACGCGATGATAATGGATTTTTTATATCGGGGTTGAAAAACTTCGGTCACGAGTTTCATTGGTTGCGAAATAGACATCAACTATAATAAACGCATATTATCAAAAAGATTATGTGCGATCAAATATGAAGACGAGAAAAAGTTTTCAAGTCGATCGCATGTTGATCCATCTCGGAAAGGGCATAGAGAAGTATAATAATTTAGATAGATAATAACATAAAAGATAGGTTACCTTGCTAATAAATATAAAGCAACCGATTAGATTACTTGTTCTAAAAAAAATAGACGATAAGACTGGTAATTGAATGCTTACACGTTGCTAACCATATGGCTATTTTTTTATTTTATCTGGGTTAGAGAGAGAACAAAAAAAAAAAAAAAATATAGTTTGGATATCGTCAAATATATCGTTAAGGCGTTAAGCGATTATTGATTTTATATTTTAACGAATAGTTTGCATAATTATATCATGTGTCAGCTTTTTATGAGAAATTTTTCACATTCTCGGGTTTTATTTTGCAAAATATGTCGAAACTTTCAAACTGACACTCGTAAATAAGATTTTCATCTACTTTAAACTTTTCCTTCCCTCCCCAAAGGATATATAAATTTAGTAATAGATTAAGGATACGAGGAAAAGTTTGACTGGGAATTAAATATTTTTATAGCTATTCGAAAAAGCTTTTGGAAAATGTATTTATTGGGGTCCATTCCCTTTTTTGGATATGAAAGGAAAACCGGGGCTTTGATAAAAAAAAAAGATGACTACATGAAACAATAGCACTGAATTCCCAAAGAGTTTATAGTATGAGATACAGCTAAAACTTTCCCGTAAGTTATTCCTTTTGTTAACGGATGCTTCGAATTTCTTTCTTTTTTTTTTTTTGCTCGATTTTTTTTATAAAGAAGAAAAGAAAGGTATGAGAAAAAAAGAAAGAAAAGAAATCTTATGTATTTTCTAAAGAAAATCAAAATGAAATCAATCTTGAGTTTTAAAAAACGATTTAAAAAATTTTCTTCAACTTGGATAGACGTGCCAGGAAAGAAATACTCCTTAAACTTTTTATAATAAGATGTTTAAAGAAAGAGTAAAAGTTTTTGATTTTCTTTTAAACCAAGATATCACGCTGTTAAAGGGAAAAATGGAAAGATTTATTTTTAGAAAATCATGCATATTTTTTTTCCAAGGGGAGAAAAAAAAAAAAAAAAAAAAAGCTTCGCAAAAATGTGGTTCTTTTTAAAAAAGCACTTTCAAAGTTTAACATCCATTTTTTTTTCGGCAGTTTGAAAATGGTTATGTTTAGGAAAACGATTAAAAGCAATCGAAAAGAAAATGAAACAAGCCCGACTTTTTTTCTTTCCGCATATGAATATTTCCCTGATAAAAAAGTTTCTAAGTTCTAAAATTAAAATTTAATTCGCGTTAATTTTTATGATAGTGTTTTGAAGCAAGCTTCGTGTTATGCCATCACATCTAAATTTCGGGAACAATTCTAATAGTTAAAAGAAATTGTGTAAATCAATCTCACCTAGTCTACGTGTGAACTTTGTCATATTTTCAGAAGTATGAATCCAGTACAATTCACAACTTGCCACTACGGGGAAATTCAAAGATTACGTCATCATGCTTTTCACCATTTTTAATCCCATCCTTCATGACCGGGATAGGGAGCTTGATTACCAACTTTCCTATGCAATACCCCCTCCCCCCCCTTTCCGCGAATTGTAAAATCTTCTTTTTGTTTAATTCACTGCAATTCCCTAAATTTTCATTATTTTACCCAGGGGCGCGCCATTTATGATTTATGGGAAAAGGGGCTTCATAAACCTATTTGACATATAAGCTTTCATATATATACACGGGACTTAGTATACAGGTTACGATCGTGCACTCCCAAAAAGATTTACTAAAATAGCGGCTCCTATTTTACTTAGTGTAATTGATTGCATGCATTTCGGGAACTCCTCTCTCCCCTTCTTCATCACTCGTCAGCAAATTCAGAACCCTTTATTGTTAAAATGATGGTGTCATGCTGTACTTGAATCTTTTCTAGTATTATTATTATTATTATTACCCAGCGCTCAGGGGAAATATTCCTGGTGCCGGGACATCAGGAATATTTTCCAAAATTAAATCGGCATCGCGATCGGAATTTTTTTTTCCTTTTTTATTTATCTTCTGTGCTGGCACCGGCACCGGCACCTGCACCGACATCGCAAAATCTTTGGTACTACCATCGAGGTACCATCGGCACCGGATGGTCCATAAATAATTACGTCACAACCGGAATCGAAAACGAAGTTCAAAATAAATATGTTGGCACCGGCACCAGCACTGGCACCCGCCAAACCAAAACTATAAAATATGCTAGCACCGGCACCGGAATCGGAGGGCAGCCTGGGACCCCTGCCTGCGCTAGTGGCAAATACCTCAGCTTGTTCTCCAAAACAATCATATTTTTTTCATTACCCAATTCCTTACAAGAGACCTATGGTCCAATAAGAATAGGGGAATTAGTATGAAATAAATGTTTCAAGAATTGATCCTGACCATACTTCTCAACTTAGGAGTCTAATTTAACTGCAAAAAAAAAATTAAGTAGTAGCTAAAGGGTGACGATAGCCCTTTTGAAAAACTAACATAGCCCAACTTATAATGGTCATTGACCATTTGTCAATAAGGAATACAAAGTCCAAAAAGCAGATTAACGATCGGAAAGTTATCTCTTTCCTCTGTCAGTGGAACACCATCAGCATTACTACTGCAGCTGTAATACCACTGATTACCATTGCTGTTCTTCCAGTAACAGCTACAATCACTTTTTACCATCACAGTTCATCCGCTGAAATTTTATTTGACTTGACTTGACAAAGTTTATTAATTTTCCTTCCACAAAGACGATCCTTTTGCGTCGCAATTTTAAGTTAACTACGGTTTAAATACAGTTTTTAATTTCAAGAAATAAATGAACATTCCACCTCTACTCCGTCTTACTTTTCCAAACTCCAAAGCAGACTTTTGACAAGGAGAAGCAGTCCTGAAAATCGGAATATCACGGTAATGAATTCTGGCGGCGAAATACGAATCTGCAAGATTATAAAATGAAATTAGCCAGACAAAGCCACGTCAGTTCTCACCTTGTAATTTGAAGTGGGTAGATGAAACGTCAAGAACACTTTTGTCATTTTATCAGACTTGAAGTGGAATCCAAATTTAACAATATTCATTACTCGGGATAAATAAAAAAATATTTTTAACCTCTTACAAGTAAACTTGTCGATGATATTTTTCCACTTAAAAAAAAAAAAAGAAAAAAAAAAGCGATTAATTGTTCGAACTTCCAAAAAAACCTTTATCTTTTTCTTTGCAGTAGTGACAAGCAAACTTTTTTGTCTTGTTCAAATTTTTTTTTTTTTTAAATTGATTTTAGGCTTCCGTTTATTTTTTCACGATGAGGATCCTCATCAGGTTAAAAAATACTTAAACGTTTTTCATTTCTAACGGGAGGGGAAAAAAAAGTACGCATACCGTGAAAAAGGTCAATCCTGGGTTAGGATCAAATTGGAAAATAAACCTTGTTTGACATTGTGTTGTCAAAATGAAAAATCGTCATTGATAAGTCGACACAGAAAATGATTAGACATATTTCAGATGTATCTTGGACCTTTTGAACTTAGGAAGCAGGAGAGAGAGACATGCAGAAGAATTCATTTATAGGCCTAAAAAAGAAAGAAAATGAAGAATTAACAAAACGAGAAAAAAAAAACCGCTAGAATTGCAAAATTACAATTTGGCATATTTCAATCCTTGAGGGTCGAGTGGCTGTTATAAACTTGAGGTTGAATTGTGTATAATTCCGATCGATTGCGAAGAATTAGCTTTAGATGAAATCTTTATACCTGCAATGCCAGCGCTATAAATTAGATTAATGCAAAAGATAAAGAAACGGTAGCGAGATATACTTATAAAATGGAGATGATTTTATTTGTGTTCAATAATTTTAAATTATGGTCCAATTTATAAAGTGAGAAGTTTCTTTGTATTTTATTATCTCTCTCTCATCATGGCGTTCGTTGCTTTTGTATTGTTTTATTAATCCGTCCTATTGTGAATATGAAAAAAAAAAATTACAATTTTTTTTTTTTTTTTATAAAAGGGAAAGATCCACGACGCCGAGGGAATGAATCGACTCGCTCTAATTTTCCAATTAAGGGAATAAAAAGGAAACTTCAAAGTAACATTAATTATAAAAAACGAAGTGACGAATAAAAAAAATAAAAAAATAAAAAATCGTCGAGTTTCTTAAAGAGAGGGAAGAAGACTGAATGCATGGTGCAACGGATAATTTAAATGCAGCCATCTCCCCGAGATAATATTAATGCGATCCCAAGCATCACGTTAAAAAAATGTTTTTCTCATTACATTAACTCTCTTAATAAACCCGAATATTTTACTTTGCTCGCTCTTTACTGCACGATTAACTTTCTGACTAATCTATCAGTTAAGTTCTCCTTTTGTTCTTGAATTAATATGCCCAAAAACGCAGATGATTATCAAAACTATTAAGGATTAAATTTTAAAATTAAAAATGAAAAATGTTAAATAGTTTGTTTGTCTTTTTGCTAAGTTTCAATTCAACAGGTTTTACCAGGGACGGACTGAAGATAAACATCGGCTTGGTTGAAACATTTTTTTACCATTTAAAAAAAAATTGGATTTAGTTAAACGAGGGTTTTTTTTTAAAAAAACTCAAACCTCAACATGATGTTCGGTGAATATTTTAAACGGACATGTGAAAGCGAACGAAAGAGTCACGCTGAACGCTTTAAGGTTCACCTAATGTGTTAGCTAAACACTGAACCCGTTCGTGTCCTTAAGAACATCAATGATAAAGCCCATAAGATTTTCAAACAATCAGAAAAATTTCAGAAATTTAGGAAGTTTTTGCATTATTTTTTTTTTTTTTATTTATTTATTATTATTACATAAAATTAATAACAATCAGGCCCCCCATGACAAACTGTGTTTTTAAAGGTTCTTTTACGACAATTTTAGTTGGCAAAAATCAGGGCCGCAATTCCGATTGCGATTCCGATTGCGATTCCGAAAGGTGGAAAAGAATTTGAGATTCCAATTCCGATTCCGATTTCAACTAACAAATATTTTAGCGATGGCGATTCCGATTCTGATTCCGATTTCAACCAAAATTGATTGACTGTAATAACGGTATTTTCGTGCTTTTGAAGCCAACCTGAATCGAAAATAGTTTTTTGGATGCCAATGCCGATGCCGATGCCGATGCCGATTCCGAAGATTCCGAACTGTTTTTAGACGAGATTGTGAGTCCTATTTATTCAAAAAAAAAAAAAAAAAAAGCACTCCGATTCTAATTACTTTTGAAATAGCAGATTCCGATTTTGATTCCGATTCCGATTAAAATAATCGGAATAGCAGCCCTGGCAAAAATTACCTTACATCGATGTAATTAAATTTTTTTCAAATATTTGGGAGTGATCTTATTTTCAACAGTGCTTCCCAACTTAGCGTGCAACCCAATACCCCGAATTTCGGGATTCCGGGATCTCGGACGGCATTAGACTGGATTATCCCCGGAACCTTAGGAGAATAATCCCAGAATTTTCAATTCCGAAAATGGCCTTTTTTTGTCCTAAAATTAACTCCTTTCTTCTCATACATCCAAATATTTTTTTAAATTTTAACAATATAACAAGCTACAACCTGCTTAATTGCAGCTGAAATAGCGGAAAATAATTGTAAAATATAAATGAAGAAAAAAAAAATTTTATAAACACACCAGGCACGATTTTCTGCCATAATAACAGCCAGTCAAAGGACTTTTCTATTAATCCAAGATCCCGGGATTGAGAATTTTCACATCCCAAAATCCCGGGATTCAAAAAGAAGTTCGGGATTCGAGTCTCAATCCAACAATCTCAAAAAATCCCACCAGATGGATCATCTTTGTTTTCCAAGGGACTATTTCCCTCGAAAATTTCCCTATCGTCCTCGAAGCCAGTACGTACCTACAATTCCCTTCTATTGTTCACTCAAAAAGCTCTTAAAATTTTTTTTTCACCGATCATTATTACATCGACCAGGTAAATACTTAAATATTAAAAAAAAAAAAAATGTAGTTAGCTTCGCATTTTTTTTTCTCTTTAAAGTCTCGTTACTGTTATTTAATATGTAATCATTATATTTTATTTATCGCAAAGAAATATCTACAGACCCGAGGCGAGGTGTCGTATTAGCCATTCCAATTTAAAAAGTATACATAAATATACCCATTTTCTGCTGCAAAACCAATATTTTTCTCCTCCGGGTATTTTTTTACCGGGAGAAGAATGCTCTGAACCGTATACATATAATTTACACGTTACACTGTTGGGCCACCTGATGTTCAAAATAATATAATTGCTGTGTAGTGTTTGATTTGTGTTCGATGAATATTATTGTTCATGGAATGCATATTATTTAATTAATTTTATTTTTATTTTAAAATAAGAAGCCATTTTCGTTCCCGGCGACATAATTTATCGTCAGGAGATACGTTTGAATGGATTCTTGGCACGCAGTCTTTAAAGAGAAAAAAAAACGCTTCCTCCTGGTTTTTATATTGATTACCGTTGTTGATTTTTTTTTTTTTTTTTTTTTTTTTTTGTGGATAATAAATAAAGATGCGATTAATAGGAAAAATGAAAGGAGTATAAATATTGATATTTAAAATTTTTTTTAAAAAATATACGGTAAAAAAAAGTAAATAAAAGTAACAAAACTCTTTAAACGATTATATGAAAAATGATTTATTAAAGTAATTAATGCTTAATAATCTGGGTAAGATGCAATTTATATTTTTCGATGAAATAAACTTTCTGGTTTTATTCCTGCTTTTTTATAAGAGTCAGTACCGTCACGTTATCGTTTGAAATATTACGTTTTGGGAGGATTAATTCTTTATATCGCAGCTTGCATGAAATCGTAATTGAAGTTGTAATGGTAATTATAGTCGCGTTCGTTATTATGACGCCCCGGATAGCAGTCATGAATGGTATGTTTATAGGACATTCATGCTGGCTGTTCTTTGGCATCCAAACGCGGCCATCTTCAATTAAGGTTTCATTGTTGCACAACAATGTTCAAAAACAAAGCACAAAATATTTTTCCTGACTCTTTTTTCCCAGGCGAACTCACCGTAAAAATTTTCCAATTATGTTTCTTACACATGTATTATTTAACTTAGAAAAATTTTCAAACACGATTTTTCATAGCTCTTTTACCTGGCAATTTTATCCGGAAGTTTCCCAACCTTATATTTCTGAAATAATTTACCAGATAAATTAGTCAGGAAAATGTTTTTTCTAATGTTTCTACAGAAAAAATATGGTTAGAAAATTTTCACATCTTATTTTGTTTTCGTACAGGAGGAAAACAAAGATTAAATCCGTTTTTCGATCCTTTGTTCTTCGCAAAAATAAAATCCGGAAAACTCAATCAACTCACCCAGGGTCAAATATTCGGGTAACCTGGTCTTCCGAAATCCCTTTTCTATGATTTCGCTAATCCATTTGTTTGGGGCCGGCATGTAGGCAATGGAGGGCGTAGGGGGGCCTAACCCTGTAAATTTTTCTTACGCTACAAATTACCTGGTCAGATTTTCATATACTTTTTGGCCAGTATTGAAATTAATTGGGCAGTAGAAAAAATAAATGGTCAGTATGTTGTCGCTCAGTAACAACTTGGACAGTAAAAAATTAAATGTTAGGTACTTTATTCCAATTTTTACATAAATTCCATATTTGGGCCAGAAAAATAAATTTGAAAGATTCACTTTAATAGGCATGTCATCTTTTGGAAATAGCAAAAGAATATGGCCTCGATCGGAAAAAAAAAGTATTTAAGAGTACTTAATATTTTTCCAAAAGAGTATGAGGCTTTTAAAAAAAGCCAATTTTACAAGAAAAATTTTTTTAAAATAATAAAACTAAAAATAATAAGATATTTTTGTTAAAAGGTCTCAAAAATTGAATTTGAACAAAAAAAAAAACTTTTTTAATAGCTCTAAAATTTTTTTTAAAATTGGCATATTGATAAATAATTTCGCTTTTTCGAGAAAAAGAGTATATTTTGAATATTCCAGAAAAAGAAAGAGTACTTTTTTTGGGGGGTTTCAAAGGGACCGAAGCAAAGACCAAAGCAAAGACCCAAAATAGCTTCACGGGCTTTGCTTGTGGATTAGCTTGTGGATTTGCTTGCTTGTGCTTTGCTTGTGGATAAGGGTACGTTTTGACACTTTAAGTTACTTTTACAGACCGAAACGCCATTCTATACTTCCTAAATCATTATTTTACATACCAAAAAGCTATTCTTTACTGATCGAAAAATATTAATTTACCATACTGCCCATTTGCTTGAATTGTACTGCCCAATTATTTTAAATACCGACCAAACATCGATTTTAATACTAACCAAAAATTAAATAAAAAACTGCCCAAAAATCGGAAAAATACTTGCCGTTTAAATGCAAGTCTTTTTTTTACCAATAATATATCTTGCCTATGTTAAATGGGGCCATTCTAAAGAACTTGCTGTCACCTTATGGGTCTCTCAGGATTGCTGTAAACCTGGTTTGGAGCTTAAATAGTCTATAACACTGAAATTATTTTTACAAGACGAATGCTATAGTCAAGTGCGATTTTCAATTTCAGAAAAAATCGAACATCAAATTT
This sequence comes from Liposcelis bostrychophila, assembly GCA_037577465.1. Lineage (NCBI taxonomy): Eukaryota > Metazoa > Arthropoda > Insecta > Psocodea > Liposcelididae > Liposcelis > Liposcelis bostrychophila. Next base: position 13,854,627 of record CM075212.1, read on the forward strand.
GAAAAATTCTTTTAATTTTCGGAGTAAGGGCTTCAAGCTCAGCTTTCAGCGCTAGTCCATCAGTGCCAATACTTTGTCACTGAGTTCGAATCAATAACTATGTCCAAACAGGGCTGCCAGGCCTAAAATTACAAATGCGGTACATCTCAACCTTAGATAGTGGTACGCCCATAAGCTAAACATTGGGGACAATTTTTCTCGGTGGTACAGGGTACCAGTATCACGGACTGAATAGTGGTACCCCATGAGCTAAACATAGAGGCCTTTTCATCAATAGTGGTACATGTACCACCATGGTGGTGCATCTGGCAACCCTGCCAAAGAATGTCCAGATAAGCCACTTGTGCACATCCAAGTTTTATTTAAACTGTACATTCAAGTTCCAGATTCAATTTTCCCAACTAAAAGCAGAAACACGAAAATCGTTAAAACTTAGAGAAAACACAAGAGGTAGAAAATTCGAGGGAAAGAAATGCAAGATTACGAGGAAAAACATATCAAAACAAATAATCAACAACGATAGAAAACTATCCTTACCCATGGTTGACATCTTCACATCTCCTTTCGGAAACTTTCTCAAATTCATCTCGCTGACAATAACTTCAACAAACTAACTTGGCTTTATTTCTAAGGTCGGTTTGACCTTTTGACTGACGCATCAATTTTTCCCTTTTTTATATTTTTATACTTTTACTTTTCTTTTTTCTTTAGAAACGATTGCCACGTTATTTGAAAAACGTTTTTTTTTTCCAAGGGGGAAAAAAAGAGGACTAAAGTCTCGCAGGATTTGTAATCCGAAATGAAAAATTTCCAAGCCGATCTGGTTTAAGCATAAAATGTAATGAAAGTTAGCAAAGAAATTAATAAAGTTGAAGAGAGAGAGAAGGAGAGATAGACAGTCAAAGAGGATTCTGATGTTGTAAGGCAATTACAACTTGTACAAGTTTCTTATCCTCGACTCAGATATTTGTCTCAAAAACAACTTCGTTAATATTATTTTGTTAACTCATTATCCATGTATTCAGCAGCAGACTAGCTTTTTTTTTTATTTGTAAAAAAAAGGGAAAAAAAAATGATAACCGTGCTCCCCTGGTCTGCACGTGCCTCTTCATCACCCCTTAAATAACTAAAATAAAAATATTAGCTTTTATTTCCATAAAAAAAAATCTCATATGCAATATTTTTGTTTTCATTCAGAAACAACTTCCAGGAACTTTGCTAATATATCAAAAAAGTAAAAAAAAAAAAGAAAAAAAAATACTTTTGGTTTCCAACTTTTTTGGATGCTTTTTTTTTCTCTTTTGCTTCACAATATCGTGCTGGGAACGTCAAAAGAGGCTCTTGAAGCACGAAAAAAGAAAAGGAACATCTGTACCGGAAATATAAACAAGGAAAAAAGCGTATGTACTTTTCTTATTCGATTTTTCTTCTATTTTCCCCGTTTTTTTTCTTTCCCACAAGAAATAAAAAAAAGAGAGAAAAAAAAAAAGAAAAGAAAATATGAAAAATATATAATCAGTTTTGAAATGTTTGAAACCGGATGACAAACGACGCGCTGGAAAAGTCGAATATAAATATTCGAATTCATGGAAAATGCATATAAAAGTTTTTCCGAGAAATCGGCGAGGGCACCAATTTCTTTTTTCCACTCTTTTTCTCTGCCGATTAACCACGCAGAAGACAAAAAACGATTTCAGCGGAAAAAGGAGGAGAAAAAAAAAGGAAGAGGAAAAAAAAAAAAAAAGTTGATATAGAACAGGCAAATGATTGCCATCGAATGGAGTCAGAATTCTGTTATCGTTTTTTCCCAGCTTATTTTCTTATCGATGTGATTTTCGGAGATAAAAGACAGATAAATAAATTACGTTCAAATTTTCTTTTGAAAAATGTTTTTCCTTATAAATCATCATAAAATGATTTTTTTATGGGTTTATAAAAGTAAAACATTCATCGACAACGTTTTGGTTTAATCAGAGACGATCCTCATGTATCGTCATTTATAATATCTCGATTGATAAACTTATGACATTATTTATACAAAAAGTTTTTCATCTTCTTTTTCCTTTTTTCTTCGTCAGTTTTTCTTGTAATTTCTTTGCTCGTAAAAGCATTTATTTTATTTCATTTTTTTTAAAATCGAAAAACGATTTTAATATCATTGAGCACAGCACACTGCTTGAAACAATCGCGCAGAAATGTTCATTTTAAATGAATTTTTTCCTTTCAAGTGTTAAATAACTTGAAATTTTACTCGGGGGATGCCGAGTTTGTGTTTGGAAAATGTGCTGCGAAAGGGGCTAGCGCTTATGGTGCTTAGGCATAACATAAAACAGTTTAAAATTTTCGGTTATATGGGTAATATTAGGGTGTCTCTTAGAAATGCAAATATGGAATTTAAGGGCGTTCGCCCCCTAAAAAATTTCTAAATAAATAAATAAAAACATGTCCCGAAGCCGGGCTTCGTAACTTGTTTCTAACCCGTGCCTCTGAGGCCTTGCTTTTTCCCATATAAAATGCATGGAGATTTTCACGACTATCCGATGTTATTTTTGAAGTAAAGAAAAAATGAAGGGAAAATTCTGCCGGTGTGGTGGAACAATGTCTATGAGTAGGGCTTTCCATAGGACCTATCCCGGACTTCCTCCTCTGACTAATAACTGAGGTAATGGGGGCTAAAAGATGGTTAAAAATAAGAAAAATTGAACTTTGAACTCAGAGGAGGAATTCCGGGATAGGTCCTATGGAAAGCCCTACTCATAGACATTGTTCCACCATACCGGCAGAATTTTCCCTTCATTTTTTCTTTACTTCAAAAATAACATCGGATAGTCGTGAAAATCCCCATGCATTTCATATGGGAAAAAGCAAGGCCTCAGAGGCACGGGTTAGAAACAAGGTACGAAGCCCGGCTTCGGGACATGTTTTTATTTATTTATTTAGAAATTTTTTAGGGGGCGAACGCCCTTAAATTCCATATTTGCATTTCTAAGAGACACCCTAGGGTAATATGTGCTTGGTTGGGCATGTCATGAACTGTCTTGTACCAACCTGCACTTTGAGGAGCCCCTACCAAAACAGTAACTAGAAATGACTGCACTCATTTTTAGTCATATCTGACTTCTTTATGGTTAAAAATTATTAAGGAAACTGAAAATGATCAGGAATAAAAATGAATACAGCGAATGGGAAGTTTTTTCGCTTTTTTTAAAATTACCTACAAAAAATGAATAACAACACTGATCATTTTCTGTCATACTTAATTAAACTTGGTAAGGGAGCTTTCAATTATTACGTAAGACCTGAAGGGGGGAGGGGGTACGAGAAATTCTTACTTTTTCTTACATGGGGGAGAATGGGGGGGGGGGGGGGCGGAAACTATGCTTAAACTATGCAAGAGTTTTCATTCTTATTTATAGTTCAAAAAAATTAAAATTTAATATAAAAAATGGACAGCATTCGATTCGCCATCTACTCTAACAAAAAAACAAAACAAAAAAAAAAAAAATTAAGAAATTTTTAACTTTAATTTTTTTTAAACTTTAAAATTTAATTCTTAACTCTTAAATCTTAACTCTTAACTTTTAAATTTAAATTTAAATTCTTAACTCTTAAATTTTTTACTTTTTTTTTTTGGTACTTTAATTTTAAGAAGAAAAAAAATTCTGTAAGACATTTTTAAAATTGGCGTAAAGAGAAAAAAATGGGGGGGATCAGCGAAAATATTACGTAAGTTAAAGGGGGGGGGGGTCATTTAGGGTGTCTCTTTCATTGCCAATAATGACGGAATTCTAATGGTGCCGCCCCCTAAAATATTACCAAATAATTAAAAAATAACGTGTGCAAAGTTTGGGGCCTCCACTTAAAAGCGAAGTTGTGCCTTAGGAACGTTATTTTTCCCATTTAAAATACATGGGAAATTTTCTTATTTTACTTTTTATTTTTTATCTCATTAAATAGGTAGTCAAAAACTCGGCCGCTGGTCCAAATCATTACTTATATGTTTGCCTTTGAACCAAGGTACAAAAAACCCGTCCAACTTTTTAATCGCAGATAAGGGGGAATTGCAGTTTTTTAAATTTTACCTACCGGAAAAAGGTTGAGCCGGTTTTTTGTACCTAGATTCAAAGGCACATATATAAGTAATAATTTGGACCAGCGGCCGATTTTTCTACTAGCTATTTACTGAGATAAAATATAAAAAGTAAAATGAAAAAATTTCCCATGTATTTTAAATGGGAAAAATGACGTTCCTACAGGCACCACTTCGCTTTTAGGTGGAGGCCCCAAACTTTGCACACGTTATTTTTTAATTATTTAGAAATATTTTAGGGGGCGGCACCCTTAGAATTCCGTCATCGGCTATGGAAGAGACCCCGGGTCAAAGAAATCTTACTAAATCTTACGACAGAAGAGGAGGGGGTAGGAAAATCCGAAAAAAAGTCTTACATAATACTTGAACGCTCCCTACCCTAACTAGTTTGGCAGGGGCGCAACACGTGTCTCCCATGAACCGGCTATTTCAATTTATGAACTAATCAGTAAAGTTGAAAGCATCAGTACTGACTAAAAAAAAACCAGTATTCATTTCATGTTAAAACCCCCAAGTAGAAGGGAGGAAACTAGCACTTACACCTCTGGAATTTAAGAAAGGCAAAAGTCGTATTAAGGTGTTCCTTATTTTTTCGTCGATATTCATTTCTTTTTACTTAAAATTTTCCTTACTCGACCTTTAGCTGTAAGCGAATTCTAATTTTCCGGTTTCAGATTCTAAGAAATCGGTGTTCGTTATCTTCAAAAACGCGAAGTTGTTCAAAGGGTTACAAATCCGCAATTTGTTCAGTCTATTCAAACATGTTTTTCCGTCGATCCTGATCTTTGCCAGGTGGCTTTTAATTTTTCGTTTGCCTTAACGCTTGGGCGATTTCACTAAGAGAATTATTATACCTTTTAGAAAGCCTGGATTTTGTAATATTCTTCATGAAGCACATTCAGAATTGCTCGTCTCGAAACAGAGATTCAACTTCGTGTAAATATCAGCAATCATTCTGTGTTAAAAAAAAAAAAAATAACAAATAAAATGTAAAAAGATTTTTTTTTTCTCTTGCCTCCTCACAAAAGCTTTGCATGAAACACAACCACTACAAAATCCTAGGGATAATTTTTTCTTCTTGTACCGTAAGAACATTTCCTCAATCTTTACGTTTTGCCAGATGGAAAGAAGAACCGAAAATATCGGAGCACAAAATAGAACATAATTGTAAATCGATTCGGAATATTTCGTTTTCGTGTTTTGAAAGGATAATAAGAGCATTTTGGAATCCCTAAAACGCGCCACGCCTGTTTGTGTAGTTCTCTTGGCTATTGAGAAGAAGAGAGGTAAAAAAAAAAGGAAAAAAAAAAAAAAAAAAAGAAAAGAAATCAAAGCATAGAAGATCGTGACATGAAATCCAAGGTCAACTCTGTGAACTTGATCGAGTAGTACTTTAGCACTGCTCGTTGGGTTTCATCGATTGTAGAACCGTTGCTCTCGGTTCTTTTTTTGCTTTTGCACATTAACGTTTCGCAAAAAAAAAAAAAAAAAAAAAAAAAAAGAAAAAAGAAACAAGGAAAAAAAAACTGCAAAAGAACGGCTCGATAACAAGCGGAACGTGTGATTAACGTTCTGGGATCGAATTATCACGATACAAAAATTAGCACGTGGGGAAAGGAAAAACGGTCAAAGCCCGGCGCGATGAAATTCACAGCGAGATATCCATAAACTATCGATAGAGCAATAAGCGTCAACCGATTTGGGTGTTCCGCGAGAATGTTACGAACGGTTTGTAAATTCTGGTAGACATGTGCTATACAAGAGTGTAGAGCGTTACCGTTGTTGAGACGTTTTAGTTTAATGGGTCTGGCTCAGGTACCCAAGTAAGTTGTTTGTTTAGGATCGTGAGTCTGCCCAGACCCGTCCTCCTTGGGCGCCTGTTCCTTTGATCCTCTTCATAATTTCAACTCCTACTCAGTAGCGGATTTAAAAACTGTGACGCGGATTAAAAAAAAAAAAAAAAAAAAAAAAAAAAAAGTAGTAAAGCCCTCAGTCGGTAGCGATTTGTCAATCTCCGCCCACAATGTTGACTTTTTTTAATTTTGCCGTGTGACCGTGTGCTAACGCCGTAGCTGATTGCAAATTGCCAATAAAGGCACCAAGAATTTCAATTTTTTATCGAAACGTTTTGTAGCAGATTGAAAATTAAAGTTTTAACGCTCAATTAAAAATCAGGGGTCCGAAGCTTGAAAATTCTGGCCGATGCTATCGGTGCTAGCATCGGTATCGGATTTATTTTAATATGCGAAGTCGGCACCGGCACCGGCATCAGAATCGAACCCCTGATTTCAAAAATCGTCCAGAATGGCTCTAAGATTTTTTTTTTCTCACTAATATTGGAATCAGAGGCGGCATCGGATATAATCGATGCTTGGTGGCGTCAGTATCAGCATGGGGTGTCGGTGTCGGAATAGGAATCGGTAGCTAAATAGATTATATGGAATCAGCATCGGCATCGTCATCGGCACCGGCATTGGCACTAGCATCGGATTCGGATTCGGACCCCTGTTTTTAATAATTGATTACAATTCTGAATTGGGAAATTGTGAATGCAAACACTAAGCACAAGAAGGAAGGACTTGCTCAATATTTTATGGACTCGGCGCATTTAAAAAAAATAGAAGATCCTTTAACCATATGATTCCTCCCTGTTTCAGCAACCTGGTGCAAAAATGTTAGTCACGTTTTGTTCAAAGCTCCACCTTTGCCTGGAAGGAATTTTCTTCCAAAGAAACCCTGCATAAACAGAAACCCGCTGCTTGCTTAACCCGTTAGCCATTTAACCGGCTGGTAACTTTTCGATTATAAAGTTATCGAATCCCTATCCACACAAGAGGCACTAATTTTGGTTCAATTTTTTTTTCAGGTACAGAGATCTTAAGACGAAAGGAAAACACGCATGAAATATTCGATTCTAGACGGGCCGGATTAAATCCGCCAGTCTAGAATTTTCCTGAATAATATTCCTAAAAGTTGGAAATGCTGATTCAACGATTTATATGCTAAACGGCGCTTGGAAGGAAAAACAAATCAAGATACTAGGCGACTTGAAACACCTTTTAAGCCAGGATTTTCCCCCTTTTTTTGCGCTTTTATTTTCTTTTTAAAACTTTTTCAGTTTCGCATAGTTTGAGAAAACACATTGGATTTTATGTGCCCCTAATACATCGCTGAATATTACATTGTTTGCTTTTTTGCTTATGATGCAAGCAACCGAGATTTTTTTTCCCCTCTCTTTTTGTTTTTTTTATTCTTTTCAACATTCATGATTTATAAATCTCGGATCGATCCCGGGATTTTAAACCTTTTCCCGAACGAAATTTGAAATCCCGGGCGGTAGTAATTTTCAGAATTTTAGTGTCAGTTTTTGTTAATGGCTCCGGCGTAAAATTATAATCGTGTAATAGTTGAAAAGTACATTAAAGGGGCATTCCGTAAACCCTAAATTCTATACATATATTTATTTATTTAATGTATATTATTCTTTTTACTCCCATAAGTCCCAGCAGAATAATAATGAAGCTTTTGTGAATTATGAAACTCCGGAATATAAACCGCGCGAATTAATTGACTAGTGTTACGACTTAATGACTTTTCGTGTATGGAAGTAAAAATGGTTTGTTTTTAGGTTATAAATACTGAAAAACGAATATAAACCAATACCTGGTAATATTTAATTTAAACGTGGCCCGTGGGGTTTCTACACTCTCGTAAGCAAGTAACCTTGCGATAAAACTCATTCAAACATAACTATTCAGTGTTCATGGGAGACGAAGTGTTGAACTACCATTGTGATATATGTACGGGCGAGGCGTGGGAAGACTTGGAAAATACGGTTAAAATGAAAAATTTCCCCGATCTAAATTACAGAGGAATAGTTATAATTTTGCCATTTGCAATCCTTGGATATTGACATCACGGAATACATTATGTCGTCAGTCGGATTTGCTTTTTTGAGATTGATGGAATTCCGCCGGCTTAAAAGGGCATGTTATAAACGAGTTCAATGTTATTTTAAGGCATTTTCTTTTACATCCGCTTCCTACTCGAAATTCAAGGGAGGAATTGAATGTCCTTGCTCCCGGCAGTTTTTTTAGTATTTGATTTTTTTTTTTTTTTGAAACTTTATTTTGGAATCATGTTTTTTTTTTTCGTAGAATTCGGAACCTTTCAGTTAAATTTTTAAAGGGATATGGAATTTCTAACAGAAAGGTAACTCAATTACTGGAATTTGAAAGTTCAGGAAAACTTTTGGAAAGCAGGTGAAAAATCGCTTTAACATTTTCTGCACCAAGAGACATTTTAGTGAAATAATCCGTATGATTTCATATTTTTTGCTTCCAATCTGATACTTTTCTGAGGACAGTCATACCTCCCATCGGTTCCCTTTAACCAAAAACTGAACTATGATTTCCGAAGGCATCATAGAAAAAATACTTTCAGATTAAATTTTACGAATTGAAACAATATGTCACTTCGAGTGACAGCCCATCGCTATTTTACTCAACCTTATAACATGCTTGCTTATATGCAAATGATCCCTTCATGAAAACTGCTTCCATAAAAGAGAAAAAAAAAAAAAAAAAAGTCTGCTGCATCCCCTGTTTTATCTAAAGTTTCAATAGTTCAAATCGAACTGTCTTTTTTTTTTTTACATACTGGAAGATTTTTCTTGTGAAAGGAATGGGTTTCTCGTTTTCTTTTCTTTCTTTCTTTCTTTCTTTTTTTTTTCCTTTTTTTTAACTGCGGAACATTCGGTTTTTTCAAAAGTAACATTCAGATTTCCAAGAGGGTAAACAGAGGAAGAAAAATCCCGCCCACAGTTTGTTTTCATGAGATTCGAGGAAAATCATTTCCACGGTTGCACTTGAATGGGGAGATAAGAGATTTGTTTCGTAAAAGTTGACAACTTTTGAAAAAAAAAAAAAAAAAAAAACTAAATTGTCGCCTGCGATTTTCGTTTTCCCGCAAGACATAGAAATTGGTTTTCTTTTCCCTCCTCTTTTTTTTTTTTTTTTTTTGACAAGAAGATGTAAAAAATAAAAAAATAAAATGGAATCAATGTGATGCTTCTTTCTTTTCAAATTCTACAAGATTTTCCGAAAATCAAACAATTTTTCTTCCGAAGGTATAAGAAAGTTGGTGTGAGGCGAAAGTTCGTTACATTAAACGCGTTTCCCTTTTAATAAGCAAAAAATCCGAGGATTTTCCTTTTTTCTAATGAGGTCATGGTCATTAAAAGTTTAAACATGAGCCAAAGTTGTGTATATATATTTTAAGGAGGGGGAAAAAAATAAGGTAGGCCCAGAGGGGCTTATTTTAACTTAAACCTCATAGTTTTACGATTATCTCAGTGCTCGTAACTTAATTTCTTAATTCCTTCATTTTGTAATAACGTTTTCCCTCTTGAGACGTAGCCTTGATTCGCTAAAGCATAACTGTCTTTGCCTCTTGCCTCCTACTTGTCCTTTCCTTCTTGAGAGATTAAAGGGAAATTATATCGCATGTTTTCTTCCGGGTGTATGAGGACAGTTTATAATTTCCCTCGTATCTCAAAGTCCGTCGAGTATTATCGAAGTTAAAGAGGAAGAAGTTTATGTCAGCCATCATCAGTTTATATTAATAACTGAATCCGTTTTCTGACAAAACCGTTGCTGATTTCTCAAAATTTTCCTTTAGTAATTTTCCTCTGACATTACATTTTTTTTTTTGTTAAAATTTTAAAAAAAATCGCAAGTTTTAAAAACGATGATTAAAAATACTAAAGAACTTGTATCTGAAAAGAAAAACAAGATCCTCAAAAGTTTTCAATTACGAAAAAAAAGAAGAAACCGCGAGAAAAACCAAAGGAAAAGTTTTCCTTTCCCTCCTTTAAAAAAAAATAAACTCATAAGAAAATCCACCCCGACTACAAAAAAGGTAATCAACGAGACATGAAAGAAACATAACACAAAAAGGGAACAAAAGAAAATGGACAAAGTGTTCTATAAAAAATGATCTTGTTTGACTTTAAACTTTAAAAAAATCGTAAAAAAGAAGAAAAAAAAATATATATCCAAAGAATCAAAAGAAAAAGTATAAAATAAGAAAAAAAAAAAAAAAAAAGGAACAGAATTGATATCCGAACATTAAATAACGATTTCACATTTTAAATGCATTGATAAAAAATTATTAAATTTATATGCAAAAAGATGGCTAACTTCTCGTCTAGACTGTTGGAAATATATGTAGAAGGGTCAACAAAAATTGTTATTATTCTCCAGTAGTTTATAACTTTCGAAGTAAAGATATGGGATCGTTTGTTATACGTTCAGTTTTCTATCTCGATCCCGTTACAAAGAAAATGTTATGATTTTTTATTCTCAGAAATGTACATATAAAAACGAATAGTACTGATATATTTTTATGTCCTTTCAAAGTTACATAAAAAATATGAAGATTTAAAATAGGGCAATAGTTTTGTAAAGAAAGAAAAAAAAAGGGTTAGGTATTCTGATTCAAATATTCTGACGTCAGAGCGAGCGGATCATGTTTTTTTAAGTTATTTATTAAATGGTTCCAAAATTCTTGAATTTATTTTATTTCTTTTTACATAATCAGTTTACTTCATAAAATTTTATCGATAGTAACCAATCTTAGTTCTGATAAATACCGCCCCCTAATATCAAAGGAAATATATATTTTTCTTTATATTGTATATCATCAAAAGGAATCTACATATAGGAACCTAGCTTACGTTTAATAATAGAGAAAAAAAAGTGTTATTGCCGCATTTTAAAATTCGAGTTCACAGTAAAAAATATTATGTAAATATGTTCTAAGAGGTCCACATAAATTTTTTATGTTGTTTCTCCCATAAGGCAAACGTAAAACAAAAACAACATAAAAATTATGTGGACCTGCTTATGTTGATTTATGTTGATTTTGACATAAAATTTTTTACTGTGTTGATATTTGACTTGAATTCCATAAAATTGAAAATGGTAAGAAATTAAATTGGTACACATGAAAAGTTTGTTAAGCTGATAGCTATCATCGCTTCCCAGATAGGAAAGTCTATCCAGTCGGGAGGATGTCTTCAGGGCGTCATGAGGATATTTATCGGACGTCCCTTTAATTTACCTATGTCCGCACTGATCCAAAAAGCGGTTTTTGGTCGCCCTATGGATATCCCATGGATTCGGATATCTAATGGACAACCCCCAGGATGTCCAGCGGATTGAAAATGCTATCTGGGGTTAATTAAAGTTGTTATGAAAGCACAAAGCGCGATACGAACGGTTCGAATGGTATAAATATGTGATGGTCTGTTCTTTGTCAGTCTGTATGAAGTGAGTATCAATGATCAATAACGATCAATGTCAACGATCAAAAACAAAATCAACAGAAGCTTTGAAGAAGCTAGGCAATGTTACCAGCCGTCGGTATGAATATGAAATACATTGAAACAAAATACAAAATGCAAAAAAAGAATGGTTTTTCAATGTCATGATAACAGTTAATGAAAACGGTCATGCACTGTCATGGCGGATCATAACGCTTGTCAGTCAATTAAAGTTGCAACAACGACAGAAATATCGTGACAGGTAAAAGAGACCCAACAGAAAAAATGAGTTCGAAATTTTGGAGGCATATGACCATTTGCATTGATTTTTTCTCAGAGGTCCAAAGCCGAAAAACTTAGTTCGGTGCCGATGCTGGTGCCAGTGCTGGATAATTTGTATTAAACTTGTTTGTAATGATGACCCGATGGCAATGCTGAATATAATTGAGAAATGCCACGAGTTCCGACTGCACGGTGGATCAATTTTTGCGGCGTGATTTTGTTAATGTAAACATAAGAAAAACCGGTCTAAAAATTTTTCCACCGTGTATATTAAGCGGCCGATATTTTCAACCAGCACTATAATAAGCGGCTAATTTAATTTTTTAAAAAAATGACAAAATTGACGGAGGTGTTGGCATCGGCGCTGGAATCGGCGCCAGCGACAGCGCCAAAGCTTTGCTATTCCGGTGCCCACTTTGGATATTTAGGTGCCGATGCCGGAGTCGGCCTAAACTAATTTTTACCCGCTGCGAACCCCTGTTTTTTCTTCTGTCTGTTTATACTTTTAACTGTTTTCTGAAAGCTCTTTTTATTCAACTGTCTTTTGAAAAAATAATGAGCATGATCTTATGCCTTCAAAATTTTGCTGTCATTTTTTCTGTCTTGTCTAGTACATGGCACCTAAATCCAAGTGGCACTTAATAGAGACCCTTTATAAAAAGAGACCCGACAAACAAATTATGCGCGAAATTTTGGAGGTATATGATTATGCTCATTACTTTCGCAAAAAACAGTTGAGTGAAAAACGATTTAAAAAAAAGAGCATGTCCACGGATCCCTTCGGCACAAGTGTAATGGAGATACATGCTTAGCTTATGGATCCCCATTACATTTGTGACGAAGGGATCCGTGAACAAACCCAAAAGTTAAAAACATAAAGACAGAAGAAAAAATCAGTGCCCAAATGTCTCCCAAATTTCGCGCTCAATTTTTCCGCCGGGTCTCTTCTAAGTAAGGGAAAGTTCAAGTCTTACGTAAGACTTTTTTTGGGGTTTTTGAACCCCCTCCCCCCCCCCTTAGTAAGAATTATACAGAGTTCTTTGACCCCCTTATTATATTAAGTAAGATTTTCGTGAACCAATCCCCGCCCCCCTCCTTCTTTTTAACGCCAATTTTAAATCGGAGTAATATTTTTCATAAATCTAGATTTGTAGTTCACATTCATATCCCTGAAGATGGCTACAATTGGCACAAAATGTCGACAAAAATGAATTTTTATTTCTTAAAATTTTTTGAAAAAAATGTGAAAAAAATTTTCCACATTTTCTACTTTAGACGTTCGAAAAAAAATTAAAACCACTTAATTTTTTGAAATTAAAAAAAAAATTCTGAACAATAAGTTATAATGGAAATTCTTACGTAAGATTTGCCAAACTCCCCTTCCTCCCCCAAGTAAGAAATCGTAAGAATTTCGAGTACCCCCTCTTCCCCCTTGCTTAATACTTGAACGCTCCCTAAGGGTCTCGGTCTCCACCACTTAAATACAGCTGGCACAAAAATCAAATTGGCACATAAATCCAACTAGGTATGATGATGACGGAAACAGTCCCGGGTAACATCAACAGCAATGGTAACTATGACAAGGATAACAAATCGTTCCTTTTTCTTTCATTTCATTTCCAATCCCACAAAACATAGAGTCTGAATCGATACAGACCAGCACAAACCATTAAAAACTTCTAAAATATCTGTGTTATCAGTGTTATTTTTTCTGAACTTTTAACATGCAAAAGAAAAGACTTTTAAATGCCACGAAACCTTTGTGAATAAACCGCACACCATATATTTTCTTGTTTGACACAAATAAAAACGTAAACGAAAAAACCATAATTAATTTTTTAAAAGGAAAACCTCCGCGAGTCTCACCAGAAGCGACGTAACGATGGTCATAATCAAGATTAAAAAACCATATTCATCCATCTTAAAATTTATATTTTGCAATGCCACAAAATGAAAAATAGCCTTTTTACAATTTTCACGTTGTATTTAAAATAATAACAAATGATGACTAATTAGGTGCTAATTATTATGTTATGTCTATTATTAGTTAGTAAATGCTAAGTGTTACAGGAGGAAACTTATTGGGGAATACTTATAGAGTATCTCGACTGTAATTATTTACAATTTTAAAAAAAGTACGGTAGCGCCTTTATTTTTAAAACGCATGTTTTTAACACTTTATTAAAAACTGATTTTTCCTTCTTCGGTTCTTAAGAATGGACATTTTTGAAGTGTTACAAAAACAAAACAAAAAAACGGTTTCACGTGAACGGAGCGGAAAAAATTAAAAAGAAGATTAAAAAAAAAATCTTGTAGATTATCTCAGGGAAAAAAAAAGAAGCGGGAAAACACAAGGTTTCATAAGAAGCCGCACACCATAAACATCCCAGAATTTTTTTTCTGCGTCGGAAAGAATGAAATCGCAACTTTTTGCGTAAAACACAAGTAGTACTTGAAGGGAACATCGCTTCTTGAAACATGTATTTCATTTAACAGCAGGTAGATTGGATGCCAAATAATTAAATTTATTACAATTTAAACGGTCGAAGCGATCCGGCAACTGAAAAGTTACATCATATTTCATCTACCGCCATTTTAACAATTTTGTTAAAGAAATTTCGAAATAATAATAATAATAATGATGACTGGTCATGAAAAGAATTTTAAATTGAGTCTCTGACTGACCTTTCGAGGTCGCCCTACGGATTGAAAACGATTAGGTGACTCCCCATCAAGCAAAAATCGCACACTTTAATTTCGAACGTGAAAAAAAATTAAAAGCGCGGGTTTAGTTGAATCCTAAACAATTATTATTCTAATAAATAAGAAGGGGGGAAAAAAGAAGAAGAGGAAAAAGTATTTCTTATTATTACTTTTCGGAAAACTTTCCTTTAGTGCAAGACTTGGCGAACTCTCATCTTTCATATGACCTTGAGGAAAAAGCTTACGCCACTCAAAAACTCTTCTTCTCTTATTTAAAAGTTTGTTTTATGATGAAAGTTTTAGCAGTTATGTTTTTTTTTTTTTTTTTTTTTTTTTTTCTCTTCTTTCGAATTAAGTGCAGAACTCAAATCCAGATTCAAACTCTGGGATAATTTTATACCTTTCGTCGGAGAGCATGTTTTTTTGTTTGATAGGTTCGTGAATGGGTTGTTTTCATTCTGAAACTCTTTTCATTCTTTTTTTTTATCAGTTTATTTTTAAAAATAAGTTTTTCCCAGCTTCCCCCCATTCAAAATGAGTGAAAAACTCACATTAACGCATTTTTGTTATTTCGATGTTGAATTGTTTCAATGATGAAAACTTATCCGGAAGAGGAAATAGTTAAAGAGTTTTTGTTTTATTTGTTTTTTCGCACATAAAACGGTTGTTGACAAGACGGAAAAAAATGACTAGTAGAGAGATGAGCAACGTTCATCAGAGCGACGACAACAAAGAGTCGCCTTAGAACCATAAGGTTTGCAGACCGACCAAAGTGATCTTAAGCGTACCACACGAGAAAAAAACCACGATTTTGATTATCTGAGCGAAAACAGTAGTCACGGCGAGTCATTGTTTGCTCCCGATTGTCGAATGCCAAATTTGAACCTGGCATTGTCAAGTTTAAACTTAAGGGGAAAAAAAACAGCGACAGACACGACAAAAGAAACGATGAGGGCAAAAATATCAGGACAACAATTCTGTACTAGGCAGGTCAACTGAGCTATGTCCATCATAATCGTGCATGGAGATACATTCTTTTGAACCGCTGACTGAACCGGTCTTGAGCTGCAACGGTTCAAAAGAGTATATCTCCATGCACGATTGGGATCAGTTGACTGTCTAGTGTCTAGTACAGAATTGTCAAGTTTGAACCTGACATTGTGAAATTGTGGCAGTCGAAAAACAAGCAAAAAACAGAGTTTTATTATTAAACGAAAATGACCGTAACTGCATTTTTGTTTACAATTTTTAACTTATGTAGGCCTATAAAGAGGTTCTGTTCCATTGTTTTTAAAAATGCAGTTACGGTCACTTCGCTTACAGGGCAGAATGACTCTTCAGGGCTTCCGTGGCACTGCCACCACCATACAAGTTAGGGATGGTCCAAAATTGAAACAAGCATGCATGCTTTGGTTTGACATGTTTGGGGAAAGAATCCATAAAAGTCTTACGAACGTTAAATTGCATTAGAGAACGCCAATTTCAAGCTCACAAGGGGAAGGGGGTTAAAATTGGCTAAAATTATGCTTACGTAATATCTGGAGTTTGGTGGAAGGACAATGGGGCCGATTGGAGTGCCGGACTAGAGAGCGGAGGCGCAAGTCAGGGCCGGCTGGAGGGGCACCTGCGGAGCGGAAATAAAGCTTCCAATTTTGTACAGCCGTTTAGGAGAGAAATATCTGGAAGACACCTTATTAACAGGTATACTGTATGTTGTAAAAAACACAAAGGCGTAGCCATGGTATATGTAGCAGCAGCAGCAGCAACCGCAACCACAACAATATGAATCAACAACGACGGGGGAAAAAAAGCGGCAGCCACGATAAAAACTACGACAAAAGGAACGATAATGGCAAATATCAAGACAATAGCTACAACTACAATCGGGGATTGCCCCAATACATATTTTCCTTTGCTTCCGTAAAAGAGAAAAAGGAATGAATTTTTTATCTTTCTTCCCTTGATTTCTGATTGCTTCTGAATTCTGATACTAAGTAGAATTTCGTTTCTCAAAAACGGGGCTTTTTTTAAAAAAAGATACGTTTTACTTTGCTTTAATTGCCTTTCAGAAACAATAACAAGAAACAATAATATTAAAAAGCTCAAAAAAAAAAAAAATTAAGCGCGAGATAGAGCACCTGCTTTTTGACCAGCAAAATTTCACCTTCGAACTTTTTAATCTTTTTTACAAAGAACACTAGAGAAAAAAGAAATCTAGGAAAGGAAGGGATATCTGATCAATAACCTTCATCGAAAGAAATCCCGAAGGGTATATAACAATAGCAGAAAAGTGAAAAAAAAAAAAAAAAAAAAGAAACTAGGGAACCAGCATATCAGAAATGTAAATATATATAAATCCAGAATCGAATTCCGGTCAGTTTGATTTTTTATCAAGCGGAAAAATGTTGGATAATCCAATATTTAGTATCGAATTCGATGTTCTATATTCGCGGCAGTGTTGTAAACTTGTTACCCGCTCAGCAGTGTATGCGTTGCTATTTTCATTTCGAGTCGTTATTGAGTTTTTAAAAAAAAGGAAATACTAAGCGTTTAACCATCGTCATGTCATGCAGTAGCACCGGTTTTTTTTTTTTGCATACGGACAGTATTAAAAAAATTAGATGTGGAACGGTTTTGCTGTAAGTTATTACGCTTCAAAAATTGCTTGTTTGAAATTCCACAAGGGAGATCTCAAATTACGTAAAAAGGTTTTACATAATTAAAGTATTATAGGGAGAGAGGGTGGGAGGGAGATTTAAACATAATAAAAAAGGAGCGATTAATTTGTTCGCATTTAAAACCGTCGAGTTAGTTAAACTTGATTAGGTTATAGCCATGTATATTATAATTACACGTGTTTAATTAAAAGACTAGTTTCAGGTGTTTCAAGGCCGTTTAAATCGAACGTTTGAGTTTATTCAAATTAAAAAAAAATCTCCATAAAGCACGAACAATATATTATCTAAGGAACCGACGCCCATTTTCTTTTTTCTTCACCTCTTTTTTTTTTTATTTTTTTTACCTCGTTACTTATTCTTCTTTCTTCTGAATAAATCTTATCACTTTTTATTTCAGTTTTCATCATCTTCAGCATTTTTCATTTTTGCTTCGAGGAACTTTTCAGAAATTTCTCCTTGGATTATTCATTTAATTTTTTTTTTTTTTTTTTTTTTTTATATTCAAGAGACGGTTTAAATTCAATGATAAAAAAAATAATAAAGCTCGTGATCTTTAAGACCGCACTGATCTCTTTAATCTGGTTTAAATAATGTCGGGTTGAATGAAATGAAAAAAGATTTCGTAAGATTTTTTTTTTAACACTGAAAATTTTTATTTTTATTGTTGAAATCAATGACCAAAAGTTTAAAAGAGAACGAGCTTTTTGCGGTTTCCCTGCGATCTCATGTCCCGCAATCGTTTTTTCGAATGTAATAAAAGCGGAATTAGAAAATGGCTCGTTAGGAAAAACAAGCTAAAAGGTTAAGATTGTCGTTTTATCTAAGACAACAGTTGGTTGGGTAAAAACCACCCTTATTCCCCCCCTACCCTAAATTTCGACCAATTTTCTATTCGACCAACCGGTAATTAAAGGAAAAGCTAATCGTCGGAAATGTAAAGACTTGTTCCCAAATATTGTTCTGCGATATTGGTGTTTTACTTAATTATTTATCCCTAATTTCCTTTAACTATAGCCTATGAAGCATAATTGCTGCATAAATATTGCCGCCGATATTATTATAATGTTTAAACTGAGAAAGTGCGCAGCAGGGAAGAGGTAGAGCGGTGGAGAGGAAACGGGGAGGAAAGAAGGGCAAGGTTAAATTGTAATTTGGTTAGAAACATGGTAATGGGAAGTCTGGCTGACGAACTTATCTAATTTATCTGGAAAAGCGAGGAAGGGGGGTTAAAACTTGCTACATTTTTGTATTTGTATCGACCGGATCTAGTTTACGGTCGAGAAGAAAAAATGATTAGCTTTTCGGAGAAATGCTGATCTTCATTTTTAAATCACGTTTGGGGAAAAACGAGAAAAATATGAAAATTATTATCATGGCAAAATGGGCTCTCTATAATGATCCTAAGTTAAATACGGGATTTACCGGAAAAGTTGTGGAGTTTTTACGGTAAAGGGGTGCGAAATAAAATAAAGAAGGAAAAATGTGAAGTCTTTAGAATTTTTGTTGGACTGGCAATACGGAATTGGGATCGACACATTATTTTAATATTTTATTGTTACCGAACGGTGATTAGTGCTTCTGGGCAATGAAAATTTAAGGGAACTGCTTTTGGGATTAGGAGCAGGTTTGTAAGGTCAAAAGTGATGAAAGGGTTTTCCGAGAGAAATTAACAACCCGCACCCATGGAAGAATCGAACCCTCGTCTTCTTATTTGCCCGATATTCACTGGGCTGTAAACTACCGGCTCGAGTTTACTACCAAGACGTAAATTTTCTCAAGAAATTCTAATACACTCGAATCACGGTAGATGGCAGCACGATTGAATTCGGTTCTCATGCCGCTTACTGCTTTCATTGCAAATTTCTGTGCTGCCATCTTACATGATTCAAAGGTACTAAAATTCTTTAAGAAAATTTACATCTTATCAGGTTTAGAGAGCCTAAAAGGCTCTCTGATCAGGTTCATATTTCGAGATCATTCTCAGCTCAATCGATTAGTTTAGAGGTTAGAGCGTCTTAAGGTACCCGATAACACTGAGGTTCGAGTCTCCATGGGCAACGGTTGTTACTTTTATCTTTATATATCCTTCCATCATCTTTGATCTTGAAAACCTACTTTTAATCTAAAAAAACGGTTTCCTCGAAAATACAGTTTTTCAAATAGGAATTGCGGAAATTCGTTAAATCTCCTTAGTAAATCCGGACGGAATCTAAAATTCAGTTTTTTTTTTTTTTTTACAAAAACCTGACTAAAAGTTAAATTTACAGCTTTGTCACCAATATCAAAATTTTTACGTTTTATATATAAGAGCTTTAACTTTTCCTCAAAACGGTCATTTTCTCGCAATTTTCAAAATCAATTTCCTGTATTTGCATGTCTAAGCTTACCTATATAAGGATGTTCCGCCTTGTTTTTCGGTACAATGAACCCATTCTTCAAAAACTCTGAAAATTAAAAATGAAGTAAAGCATTAAAAATTATAAACGGTTATGAAAAAACCATCAATATAATATCATCAAGGTCAAAACACGAAAAAAACGTTTAACGCAGCTTCACCCTCAAATCGTTACGATAAAAGTAACGGTCATAAGTCCATTCAAATCCGTTACAACTAATACTGTATATAAGTTTTTCTCCTAAAAAAAAATTGATAAGTTATTTTTATCTACAAGAAAGAGCCCACATATATAAAAAATTGTAAAGAACATTCTTTTGGGGTCTTCCAAATTTTTTACGCACTTCTTTTGAGAAATGGGTTTAAAAAAAACTGGTTTTCTCCGATTGTAGATCATTTCGATTTGATAGCACGAAGCCATTTTTTTTTTCTCTCTGATCTCAAATGAAGATGAATTTATGACTTCTTCCTGATTATGATTTTCATTTAAATTGAGGAACCCCATGACTTTACTGATAATTTTGACGGAATAATTTAAAATCATGATTTATAGGGACCACAGTTTGCGTTAAAATTAAGATGTTTACGGCACGAAATGAAGTCCTTTATTACCGGTAAATTCAGACGTATTAATTTAAAATAAAAATAATAAAAAAAAAGTATATAGAAAAATCTTTTTTTTTTTAAACCAAAATATGAAGTGAAGATCTAATAAAGCGCACGTTATGCATGATCGAGAATCGAAGGTGATTCCATAGTTGACCATCAATTTGTTGGAATCCGTGTACCATTACGAATCGAACATTTGGGTCTGGCTCTGATGGATTTTAAATGGCTTGTAACAGATATTTCGTAGTTAAATGAGTTTAATCGATACAACTTTTTTTTTTGTTTCGGATGGGATTTTCGATATTATTGATCAAATTGAATCCCAGTTGATTAATCGATTTATATGCTATGACTGTCAGGCATTTTTTTTTTTTTTTTTTTTTTCAAAAGGATGAAGAATGTTTGTTCAGGACCTCATTTATCTAACTGCCCGCATTAATTCTTGCTTCGCACTTGAATGAGACCACCTTGGAGTATGAAAAAGGCAACCCGCGACGTAACAATATGGATTATAAGTCATCTTAGTACGACAAATGGTGATGATGATTGATCGCTTACGAGTAAATCGATTTGGGCTTCATTAATTTTTTCAAAACAAATAATTCGTATTAAAACGAGGAAAAATTCTTCAGATAAATGGAGCCCTAAAAAGCGCTGTTCGATAATTCACTGAAGCAATTCGCGTGCGCATCGGCTTTCATATTTAACAAATTCTGATACTAATTTAATTTCGTAGACCTTTAATTTCATAAAAATTGGAATGGAAGTATTTTATGTGCGAAGGCTTATTTTTTGCCTACACCTGCACATGTATATGCGGCCGGAAAATGATTTCAAAAACATTCGAGGACCGAAAAACTTTGATTCTGATTTTCCGGCTTCGCATTTATTTAGGACAAGTTGAAGCTTGTACTAGAAAATACAAGAATAAGTCAAGGGTAGTTAGACACCTGTAATTTGATTTTTTCCCCCCGTAAATTGAATATTTTTGGCAAAATAGACATTCCTTTCGTTTATGAGCTGAAGCTTCCTCTTAATTAATTTATAATTCTATTCTTATCAGAAAAATCCCACAATTGTGGGTATAAAAATTTAGGTCACTTAAAATTTTATTAAATTGAGTATTATTTATTTTTGCAATATATTTCATATTTTAGTCATAATCAATCAATTATTAATATAAACCATTAATTAATGTGGCCAGGTACTTACACCATCAGGTGTCCGCGCTTTCCTTGTAGATGTCATAGGCAGGCCTGAGAAAAACATTGCATGTAAAACTAATTCGAAAAAACGGACACACGACGGAAAAGTTTACGAAAATCAAAAGTTTTTTTTTTTTTTTTTAAATCTTTGTGTGTGTGCGTATGCTTCAAAGAAAATGATATTAATCTGCGATGTGGGAGGATTTACAGAAACACAGGAAAGCGCAATTCATAGTTACGATAACGTCATTTTTTTTAAATTACCATAATTATTTTCCAATTAGTCGAAAAATGATACGAGTTTGCTTCTAATTTTCGAATTTTTTTTTCCAAATAAAAAATGACACGTAAAATATATGTAAAAAGGAAGCTACCGGAATCGTTTTGCCGCGAAATAGTTAAAAACTCATATTCGCGTCGGGAGGATTTCATAACAGTAGTGTTAGACATGGGTAATTACCTCGCATATTACACATAGTAAATGTGTGCACTGATAGTAGGATAACCCTCATGACCTCTCGTCGTTTCATCGTGCTGACCTTTTGCAAACAAACAATTAAATATCCATTATATTCAATGCTTTTCTTTTAAGTTGATACAGAAACGCATCTTTTTTGACGTGTTGAAATTTCATTTCTAAACTTGTCATTTTTTTTTTCCAATACTTTAAACAAGAAAGAGGGGTAATTGGAAATAAAATTTTCGCCACGAGATGAAAGGGACACTCTATCACAATTTTTAACTTTATCCTTAATGTCCATCAATAATTTTAAACACTTTACGTCGATTCAGAACCATAGGGTTCCAAATAGGTCCCCGCAAAAAATTGAGATTTTTATGCCAAAAGTTGTCCTTTACTTTTGGCTTATAGTCTATGAAAGCAAAATTTAAAATTTTTGGTTTTTGGCCGAGGTATGCGCAAAAAACGTGATTGGGAACTTCATGGCACCAACGATTTCTCACTAAGATTTCATTTAGAACCTTATGGAAAAATCCTCCTCCGAAATGGAAATAACTGACCTTCGAATTTATATATTGGCATCCTTTGGCCTTGCTTGAACTAATGCAAATTAAAAAAAAATAAAAATTGGTTAGGGCTTGAATTACAGCCATTTCTGATTTAGAACCTTATGGCACTGAGTTTATTTGCGTTTGATTTTGCATCAATTTCGGTTTCCTTTCATTCAAAATGCTTCATATCTTTTTTTAAAGTAATAATTTTGAAACAAAAATTATTTTGCACCGTTGAAATAACATAATAAATGAATTAGTACACAAAAATTGAGCAATAACTTTAAATCAACTGGGCAGCAAAAGCTTAACTTTTAAAAACGCTCTCCTGTAAAATTTACATGTTACCGATTTGGAACCCTATGGTTCTGAGGCGAGTATAAACTATTGCACCGCAATCTTGAGCTCTACCTCATGGCAATTTTATAAATTTGTAAAAGCAACCCAAAAGTATGGAAAAAATATGAAACAAAATACATAACACCTATGTAACCAAAGTTCAGTAGAGATGCATCAGAGCCGAGGTAGCTCAGTGGTAGAGCAGCCGTCATGAAAACGGAAGGTCGGTGGTTCGAGTCCACTCTTCGAGTACCTCTGGTGTATTTTTTACTGAACATTTCTCAGTTCCCCTCTTTGATCGAGTATACCTAACAAACCCCAACCGAGAGAATTACACCCCTAATGCCCAAAAAGGCTAAAATTGAGGTTATGTTGGAAATTTATAAAAATACAAAAGGTTACAAAAAAAAAATTCCAAAAAAAAAAAAACTGAAAAAAGTCAAGTATTCAATAGAGGAAGAGGTCTATAGCACTTGCTCCGACTAGCAGTTGCTTCAATAAGCATTTGCTCAAAGTGTGATATGGTTTAACTCTTGGCGTGTGCTCCAAATTTTTGAAACATGTACAAAGCTTGAATTGCAAGCAAGTACAAGTGTAAATTTTAGGTTGCATTCGCTTCAAATTAATTATGATACGCTCTGGGCGGCTTGAGCAGCCCAAAGCGACCAATTTATGCTTAGAAATGTTTTTGTAATTTTTCTTCGAAGGCTCCATAGCACCTCCTCCCCCCGCATAAGACAATAGCCCGGGAAAAAACTGAAATACATTTTAAAAGAAGATGCAAATTCAAAACCACATCATTGAAATTTTATAAAATGAAAAAAAAAAAAAAAAAATGAGAAATGGCGACAAAAAATACTTTTAAAAAAATCATCACTAAAAACGGAGATCACAGCAAAACCATGAAAGAAATTTAAAAAAAATTAAATCACTAAGCAATAAAAACTGATTTGGTTTTTATTTTATCTTCGTTGTTTAGGCCCACGAAATCGACTGGCATAAAATTAATAATACGCGATCTCAGTCGAATAGGGTTTCATCTGTTTTTCGGTGAATTTTACAGGAGAGCGTTTTGAAAGTTTGGAATTTTTTTACTCTGCACTGAAAATGATTTTTTAACTTTTTTTTGAACAAAAAGTTTAATTCGTTATTTGTGATTAATAATTTAATTTTTTATTTCCAATTAAATGAAAAAATCTATCAATTATTGTAAATTACCCGTCGCTATTTGATTCCCCTATACTTTAACATGGGAGTTCTGGTAGAACAAAGTTCTATCTGCGCCTTCTTAAAAATAAGTTAGTCGTACGGAGTTCTATCTGTCGCAGATAAAACTTTGTACGGTTAACTTTTTTTCAGAAAACGCCAGATAGAACTTTGTTTGTTTCGAAATCTTCGAAACTAAGTCGAATTTCGTAATTTCGAAAATAGCATATGAAAGAGGGCTGTTTAAATATTCTTTAAAAAAAAAAAAAAAAAATCGAAAAAAATGCAGATGAAACCCTACTCGACTGAGGTCGCGAATATTCTTCAATTAGGCAGTACCATACATCTCTACGATTTTTTTTTCTTTTTTTGGCTGAACTGTGAACGCTGTTATGAAAATGTGTTTTTTTTTATCGGAAAACGTTAACGATGTATGTAGGCCTAAACTTCGATTAATTTTTTTTCTTTTAGCAGCCTTAAAATTAAAAAAACGAAAATAATGTAAAAACGGTACGAATCTTCATATTGTGTATTCACAAGGCATTTAAATCCACTGGTCAACTACATTACGTTGGCGGTTAGTCGGGTTAACTAATCACCATTTTGCAGGAGTAAAAAAAAAAAAAAAAAAAAAAAAAAAAAAGAGAGAGGTACCATTCCACATTTTCATATTTTCTTCGCATATTTTTTCGTTTCCATATTTTTTTTTACCTGTAATTTTTATCGATATGTCAATAACAGAAAGTTAACGCTAATATTAATGACAGGGATAGACACGTAATAACGTAATCAGCATGAATAAATTATAGGAACCGTGAAAGTAATTGCCGAACTCTTCTTGTTTTTCCGTAACCGAAACGCTTTACTTTATTTCATAAAAACGCGAATTCTTTTTTCACCGACTATATAGAGGAAAAACCAGTGACTATTCAATTATTTGTTTCAATAATAGTTTTGCTTTTATTCTGATTTTCGTTCGAAAACAGGAAAAATATCAGTGGTCATCCTATAGTTTTAACGGTTTCGACTCAGCTTCGTTCGAGTGCTCACAAAATAATTTTGCGGATTTGCAGCACGGGAACGTTCTCGTTAAAAAAATCATTCAGATCTTGCTCCGTAGACCTTTTTCTCAAGTCATAAAAAATTGAAAATGTGGGAGGTCAGCCATTTATTCAAGTAGGTAAAGGAAAAACAATTCAAGTTGGAAAGAATCGATTCCCTTTCATTAGTACCGAAGAAGCAAATAGAATTTCGATTTCAAATAAATCCTTTTTAAATGAGCGATTTAAAAATATAATACTTAAAACTGTCATGCAATTCATTGAACGAGTTTGATTTATCGATAATTAAATTACTCGTGAAATATTTAAATCGATTAACTAGCAAAAAATTTTCAATGGTTTTATAATCTTGCATGATTGCTGCCGTCATCTGATATATTTTATTTAATTAATTAAAAAACGGTTGTTATATGAATTCCGGTGGCAGAGATAAACGACGACCGGATCGATTTCCTCCGAGAAAATCGTTATCGAACAATAAAATTGGTTTAAACCGGTAATGCCATGAGGTGGTTTACACCACTGAGATCATGCTTTGGATTCTTCGTGAGATTGATACGGTTCGCCTAATCTCGAATTTCTATGGGGGAAAAAAGGATTAGTTTCTGTTAAGCGTGCGAATGAGTCAAAAATCGTATTTTTTGTTTAAAAGAAAAAAAAATCCCGTTAAAATAATAAAACGTAAATTAATTTTGTTTATATATGTAAATATCTTTATTATTTTAAGGTTAATACGACTAATTCCACTGTTTGATCATATAAACGATTACCCCCCGATACATAATTTAATTTAATTATTAATCGATTGATTGAACATTCGAATTGATGATGACACACACTCAGGTTCCCAGGGCTAATATGCATAATATATGACGGCTTAAAGGTAGATTTTATATTAACAGGAAAATTATGAGGGGGATGAAAAATACCGAATTTTCGATATAAAAACAAGGGAATGGATGACTGATATTTTTTAAAATACGACGATCTCGTATTATTAAAAATATCAGTAAAAAGAATGATCTGCTTAAAGTAATATAAATAAGATCAACTCGAGAATGTTTGACTGAAGGTGAAGTGTGACTGTCCATCTGGACTTGAGGTGTAGTTTCGCTGACCAAAAAATGCCTGTCGAGGAAAGAGCTCGGGAAGAACGAAGAGCCAGGGGGGGCAGTTGGGCTTGTCAAGGGGGGCAATAGGCCTTCATTCCCTATATCTGTCATGTTTAGCCAATTTACTCCAGGGGGGCACCGAGTCTCCCCAGGGGGGGCAATGCCCCCCTGGCCCCCCCTTGGCTACGGGCCCGCCCCTGAAGGGTCAAAACTATATGCCAGTTGTGTTGTTGTTTGTTCCGGAATTGGTATTTATTTGTTCCGGAACAAACAATTTTAACGCTGTTAGTTTTGGAACTGGCAAAAAAAAAATTGCCAGTTCCAGAACTAGAATTTTTTTTTCTGCCAGTTCCGGAACTGACAGTGCTTGTTCCGCAGCACTGAATTAAAAAATGCTGGTTCGATGCTAGCGCTGAATTAAAAAATTCATTTTCTTTTTCAAGATTGCCAGTTCCGAAACTGACAGAAAAAAAAATTGCTAGTTCTGGAACTGGCAAGAAACCAATTGTCAGTTCCGGAACTAGCATTTTTTATTTCAGCTCTGCCAGTTCCGGAAGAAGCACTGTCAGTTCCGCACTGGCAGAAAAAAATTGCTAGTTCTGGAACTAACAGCGTTAAAATTGTTTGTTCATGAACAAACGACACAACTGGCAAATAGTTTTGATCCTTCAGGGTTTCCGTAGAAAGTTCCTAATATAATTTATATTAAGAGTATTCAAGTTATCTTTGATATTTGGACGATTTGACTGAATCGAAATTCAGTTGGACAAATCAACGTAATGAAAATTACTCATTAAATCACTTTGTTAAAACAGCTTGTTTCCTGAAAAACTACAGTGAAAAATCAACAAGACGAACAGTCCCAATGAAAAAAAAAGTGTCACTTGTCAGCAATCTCATGCGGATCAACGTAATTTTGCCGTCAAAATGTAAGAAATTGATTATATGTGATGTTGGGCCGGTCAGGGATGCCAACGGAGAGGAGGGCTCTTAAACATGTCAGGGGACATGCCAGGACATGCTAGATTAAAAAAAATTCGATTGAACGTTCAAGATGCCAGGACATGGCAGGATCGACTCTCTCGTCCCCGCTGGAAAATTTTAAATTTTCTAGCAGGTGCATTTTTCCAATCATTCCCTATTTAAATAGCATTATAAACGGCTATTTGGAGCCCCCCTCCCTTCCTGGAAAACTCGAGTATCGCCATCTTCAGGTTCTGACTACAGCCTCATGTGACGTTAAGGCGAAATTATCCTTTCCAAGAGGTCATCCTCGGAAAACCTGACAAACAAAATCACTACTATAAGGAAATGGGACCGAAAGTTTCAGGAGTATAGATTTCACACTTTCAAAGAGAACTCATCGGAATACGGATAAATTAAATTATGTTAAGATATTTAAGATCGGAATCCTTACATCATGTTCGGTAAACACTATGTAATCACATTCACGCTCCAAATCGATTTTGATTCAAACGACAGCTGAGTTAATTAATTCCATGTTCATGAAACCTGTTTTCAAGCATAAGATAAAGTTTAAAAACTTAGAAAAGGAAGATATATACCAAGACGTTTACTTGATTGTCGAAACCCATTGAAAACTCCTCCCTCTTTGCAGTCATTTCTTCATTTCCGTTTTCTAATTAAAATACTTCCATTATCAACCTTTACAACCTTTTCTTTTTCCCAAACGAAAATTAATAAGAGATCTTTTTACGTCTTAATTCACCTTGGGAAATCTGCTGGTTATCGATTTAAAATCAAAATTAAGGAAAAAAAAAAAATAATAAACAAGAGGAAAGATGTACAGGAGAGCTTACTCGTTTATGATTAATATGGGAATTGATTCACCCTTTATGTAAATTCCCTTTTGCATTATTTCTTACGAAAAAAAAAAAAAAAAGAAAAAAAAAGACAATCAATGGCATTATTCATAAAAGGGGAAAGCGATACAAGGAAAAGACATGGCAGAGTTAACAATACGGGTTATGACACTAACGTATGGAAAACTATTAAAAAATCATGCGGATATAAAATATGCACTTGACTGTGAAATATAAGAAAAGGAATGATTTATCACGGGAAAAAAAAATCGGGTCGTTTTTAAAGAAGAAATAAAATCTTTGTATAAAAATTACGAGAATATCATATTTATCTCGGAGGGAAAAAATTTTCAGACCGCAGAGTTCATGCTTTGTCGGAATTTTTTTTTTAAACAAATTTTTTGATGGGATTTTATGAAATGTTAAGCCATCCAAGTAAAAGAATTGATTTCTGTTGGAAAACCTGAGGTCTAATTGTATATATTAAGGATAATCGACCTATTAAAAATTCGATTCTCGGAAAAAATATTAAGACGGTTAACCGCAAAGTTACTTGTGTTCAGAGTGTGTAAATAATGGTTGGGTTCTTTCTTCAAGTCAGTAGCGGCAGCTCATTATTTATTATTTTCTTTTCGAATTTTCAAATCAAGCGCCACTGATTTATAAAAAAAAAAAAAACGAAAAAAAAAAAAAAAAAAAAAAAATTAACGGACGACGATTGAAAAGACAAGGGAAAATGTGTAGTAAGTTTGCGTGCAAATCCATTCTAATTAATTGAACACGTTTCTAATTTGCATAAAATAAATGATGATGACTGCTGAAATTTATTTGTCTGTATGCCTCGATTAACTTTCCAAACTTTTTTTTTCCTCTCCTCCCTTCCTCCCCCCGGTTTTTATCTCTTAATCGTTTTTTTTTTTTTTCGTATTTTTACAATAGACTAATTATTGGCAAGCGATTCGTTTACTGTGGGGGAAGTAAGAAATCATTTTCATATCTTTATCCTTTTTTTTTATTATTACAAAAGAAGATGAATAACGTTGTTCCAAGAAATTTTTCATCGACTTTATTTTTTGCTCATTTTTTTAATTAATTCGATGTTATTAGCCGGGGTTAAACGCTTATTTCTGGGATAATTCTTCATTTCAATGATTTTCTCGACCTTTTTTTTTTTTTTTTTTTTTTGGAAAAAGAAGTCCGATTTTTTTAAAAAGGCGTCGCAGTTCTCGAAAACCATTCGGCTTTGAAAGGGGTGATTTATTCAATAATAAAAAAAAATTTAAATGTTGTTTGAGTTTTATTTAAATGATGCAGTCCAAACTCAAAGTTAGTAGCATAATGCCTAATGAAATTTTGTCATTACACGTAGTGACTAATTGACCTAGACAATTGACTAGGAATTACTCGAAATGGCTAACTTGGTTTTGAAAATTTCTTGTAATATCTAAGCGTTTGGCACGCGCGTAATGACTGAAATATAAGTTGTTTGAAATCAGGCATTACCGAAATGATATCAGTTTTTTTTTTTTTTTTGTCGTTACATAATAATAATGCCTGGTTCAAAAAAATCATATTTCAGTCATTACGCGTAGTGCCAAACGCTTTTGCATTTCGTCAAAAATTTCAAAATTAAGCTAGGCATTTAGGGTAATGCCGTAATGTCTACGCGTTAATCACTGCGCGTAAAGCCTAAGAAATATCTAACAAATTTCAATCATTACGCGCAATGACTAACTATAGGTTTAGACTGCAACATAAACAAAATTTTTCAATTTTTTATTTAACACGCGAAAAAAAATGACTTCATTGTTACTTAAAAATTGCAGATATGTGGGTATGTAAAAAGGCTCCCAACCAATTTTTCTAAAAACCAAATTTCCTAAAACCAATTTTTTTAAAAACCGAATTTCCTAATACCAATTTTCCTAAAAACCAAATTCCTAAAACCAATTTTTCTAAAAACCAAATTTCCTGAAACCAATTTTTTTTAAAAACAAATTTCCTAAAACTAAATTCCTAAAACCAAATTTCCTAAAATCAATTTTCCTTTCCTAAAATCTAAATTTCCTAAAACGAAATTTTTAAAAACCAATTTTCCCAAAAATAATATTCCTAATGCTGCTATTTTTATTCAAGTTTTTTTCTTCCTAACCTAATTTTACCTAAAATTACTATTCCTAAAAAAAATGATTTAATTTAATTTTTTTAAAATAATATTTATAATGCCATTGCAATTTTAATCCCATATTTTTTGGGTTTTGCCCTTACAGCTTTGCCTAAAGCAAATCCCGCGAGCATGCTTTCGATGTCCGCATGTTCCTTAATTGTTTTGTTGATGGCGGAATGTAACCCGGATGGTGCTTTCCAACTACTGTGTTAAATCGATTATAAGGTTGCTACTGATACCCGATCAGGAGATTGAACCGTACTTTGTATTAATATCGAAACCGAAACCAAACAAAACCGAACCAGAAACTTATTCAGAAAATCTTCGCGCTAAAAGGCATTAGGAAAATTAAATTAGGATGTTTTTTTCTTTTTGGAAAATTAGCTTTAGAAACTTAAATTTTTAGGAAAAAAAAACTTTAGGAAAAATAGCATTAGGAATGTTATTTTAGGAAAATTACATTAGGAAAAATGGTCGGGAACGCATGTGAAACATTCAATCGTGCCTTCGTGTGGGGTGAAAAATTATTTTTCTTCCGATTCGTTCAGTCATTTTTTTTTTTTTTTTTTTTTTTTTTTTGAAGAGATGTGACTCGTTCATTCAGTAAAGTTTCTTTCGAGGGTGACTGATTTCCTTTCGCTCAACCAGTTTAACTTGGTTTTCTTCAGGGTGTGCGACTTTTGTTTACTCTAATTGTTCAATCATCCATTTTCGAGCTGAGCTATTTTTAAATGGATTTACGCGTGAACTAAGACGCGAATGATCAAACAACATCTCCATTAACCTGTTCCGGTTCCTTCAAAGTCAAACTCTAAGAATATTAATAGTATATTACAACACAAGAGCTGCAAAAGAAAAAATTGCCCGTCGAGGCCGATTTTGAGGCCCGAGCCGAAGGCGAGGGCTTTAAAAAGGTCTCGGCGGGTAATTCTTTTGCAGTTCTTGTGTTGTAAGCTACTTTTCATCACAAAGCACAGCGCAAATCTAAAAAGCACTAGTGCGGAAAAATAAGTTTTCTGCACTGAGTGATGAAAAATTTATTTTGAATGAAAGGAAGGGAAAAATAAGGCGATTTTGAAGAAATTAAAAATCGTTTTGAATGATCTTCAAAAAATCATTCATGGTTCAGCTACGTCTAATATACAAATGAGTTCCTAATTTCGAAAGCAGCACGAGCGTCCTCCATTGTTCTCTTAAACAATTTGACGCCTTGAACGATAATTTAGGTAATCAATATACAATAAAATGTATTTTTTAGTTTACGGGCATTTAAAAATTATTTTATCTTTATCTAAGATTATGAAGATGATTCTGATCTTCGTGTTCCTTATTTTTTTTGGTAATTCTTTAAGTGAATGTTACTTAAACAGTGAGATTACATTTATTATTGTTCTCCATTCAAACCGTGTGGCATTTCCCCTAAAACCCTTAAAATATTTCATAAGATTTTTTTAACAGATATTACATAAACTAGGTTTTTAAGGTTCTTTTTTTCCAAAAATTGATTACGCCGATTTCAAAAAAGAATAATCTGATAAATCGTTTATTTTAATCTATTAAAAATTTAGGAAATCAGTATCGTTCCATATATAATCGATAAAGGATATTCATCTGAACGGATCACATTAAAAAAAATTTTTAAAAAATTTAAACGAAACGGAAGGGATTTTTTTAAGAAAATAAAATCCTTAAGGAGGAATCACTGATCATGCATGTTTCCTTATAAAAGGTGCTAATCGGATTTTCCAAAATTGAATTTCAATTTCAAAAAGAGCCGCCAAAATTGGAATTCTTTTGGTTTCTGTACAAAAGGGGGAAAAAAGGGTATTTTGCTTGATTTCATCGATGAAAAACGAACATAATCGATTTGTTCAAATGCTGATGTCCAAGGTCAGACAAAAAAATTGAAAAGAGATGAAAAAAAAAAAAAAGCATTTTAGATAAAACATCCGAGTAGCCAAGTTTTCTATTTCCTTCGAAACTATCAGTCTTAACGTTTTCTGTTTCCGCGGCAATTTCTCATCTTCTCCCTTCGGCTTTTCTTTTTTTTTTTTTTTTCCTTTTTCCTCCTTCCCTCTTCGTCATTTTCTCCGACCCTCGAATTCATCTTGTACACTCAGCAAGTTGGAAAATTAAAAACCTTTGAATTTTTTATGATGTGGTGATATCTCATGTGGGTATGCGGACCAAGAGTTTACCATTTTTTTTCCTCTAAATTCTTTTTTTTAAATAAACAGTTTCCGATTTTTACCATAGGCCCTCGGAAATTTTTTTTTTATTATAGACATAAATCCTTTACCGTGACTTAGAAATTTTAATACGTTATTGGAGGGTTTTCAAAGAAAAAGCTGAAACGAATAATATACATCCGCTTTTTGGTTTTGTATATTCTGGCCTTTTGATCTATCGCCATCACAAAAGGAAGATGTATCGGTTCTAGCTTATGCTAACGAGACTTTTCATATACTTTTTTTTTTCCTTCCTTATTTTTTATCCTCCCGTGTTTGGTTGTGGGTTATTTATCAAAAACCCTGGGCTATTTTTCATATTTTTCAACATCTTATTCGGAAAAACTTTCCACTTTACGGGATTCAGAAAAAAAAAAGTAAATTATAATATCATTTTTAATATTTTCGCTCCATCGGATAAGGGATCATTGATACTTTATTACAACGGAATTCGCTATTAAAGGCGCCTAACATGTCCCACTAAATACGATTTCAAAAAAAAAAAAAGTTTTTAATAATCGACTTAAGTCGCTTTTAATTAATTATAGCACGATTGACGATTTTAAAAGGAAATCAAATTGAACGCCCAAGCGGTGTCTTGATTTGCATCTAGTGCTATATTAGGGTGATCAGAAAAATAAAAAGTGTTTCCGATTTTGTTCTTCACGAAAAAAATTGGTTCATTTTGGGGTAAAAAAACAAGAAAAATTTTGAAACAATTTTTTTTCAACGATTTAGGGGTGGCGCAGAGCAGAAAAAGGGCCTAAATTACAATTTTTTTCTTAGCATTTAATGAAACGAAAATTTGGCGCATTTTTCCGTAATTGAATTTTACAAAAGTGGACTTATAGGTATTTTGACGACGTAGAAGACGAATTTCATCATCCCGATTTTCTCAGACCAATGCCTGAGTCGCTATTACCGCTCTTTTAGCGCTTAAACCTGATTTTTTGGGCTTAATTTTAATTTATGTACAAATTTGGAGCCTCCGAAATTTTTTTTTCACTTTTAAAGTTGCTTATACTTATGAAAAAAAGCCCGAGGAAAACGAATTTCAGTATCCCGATTTTCCCCGATCAACGCCTGAGTAGGGGTATAACTGAAAATTTGGTTTTTTGGGCTAAAAATTGATTTTTTTGCCAAAAAATGGCGCTAATTCCTTACCTGTTCGTTTTAGAAATCATGTTCAATGACATTTTTTACTCAGGACACTCCAATTAACAAGGATCTTTTGTGTTTTGAATCAATTTCCAAAATTTTTTTACGGATTGAAAAAATTTGGAACTTTAAAAAAATTATGAATATAATTTTGTGACCGTAACAAAATTTCGGAAATTGATTCGAAACACAAAATTTATTAATTGGAGTGTCCTGAGTAAAAAATGTCATTGAACATGATTTCTAAAACGAACAGGTAAGGAATTAGCGCCATTTTTTGGCAAAAAAATCAATTTTTAGCCCAAAAAACCAAATTTTCAGTTATACCCCTACTCAGGCGTTGATCGGGGAAAATCGGGATACTGAAATTCGTTTTCCTCGGGCTTTTTTTCATAAGTATAAGCAACTTTAAAAGTGAAAAAAAAATTTCGGAGGCTCCAAATTTGTACATAAATTAAAATTAAGCCCAAAAAATCAGGTTTAAGCGCTAAAAGAGCGGTAATAGCGACTCAGGCATTGGTCTGAGAAAATCGGGATGATGAAATTCGTCTTCTACGTCGTCAAAAATACCTATAAAGTCCACTTTTGTAAAATTCAATTACGGAAAAATGCGCCAAATTTTCGTTTCATTAAATGCTAAGAAAAAAATTGTAATTTAGGCCCTTTTTCTGCTCTGCGCCACCCCTAAATCGTTGAAAAAAAATTGTTTCAAAATTTTTCTTGCTTTTTTACCCCAAAATGAACGAATTTTTTTCGTGAAGAACAAAATCGGAAGCACTTTTTATTTTTCTGATCACCCTATGCTATATATCCAATATTTTGTATAAATTAATATCCTGTTTAAATCATATCAACCCTGTTATAAATGATGAGAGCGGGTCCCTAGCCCCAGGATATTTACTTCCACCGAGCCTTGCTTTCGTAAATGTATTTCTCACCGATTTTCGCTTCCCTCTCGTTTCGAAATAAGGATTTTTACAAGGAAAATAAAGACGCGTCATTTCGACGTGTATGGAGAAATAAAGCTTGGCGCGATTTTTGAAGGTGACGCATGATATCATTCGGTATCTGAAGCGCTAAACAAATAGTGGAGGATTATATTGAAAACCGAGGGGTTACTCACTCCCAAAAAAGACGCACATCACATTGCACAACTGCATTGCTTTGCACTACAAAGTAATGCAAAGAAATGCAGTGGCAGTGCAAATCATGCAAATCAGTGCAGTGCAATGCAAAATCATGGAAAGCGATGCAGTGGCAATGCAAAAACATGCAAAGCAATGCAGTGGTCATGCACATAATGAAAGGAGACAGCATCTAATGAAATGGTGCTACTTCAAAGGCAAAGTTAAAGGTAATGCAGTCGGTGATGCAGTAACATAACAAGTATTGGTAATACAGGTGCTTCTAATGCAATAGTAATGCAAAGTCAATAATGCATTGAAATGAACGAATGAGTAACCTCTTGATGCAAACTAAGTGCGATGCTGCAATCTCGAAAAATTAAAGTCGGTTTTAAGAAGTTAAAATCAGTCCTTCACTTTCTCAACCATCGATCAACCGTCAGGTTGACAAAACCAAAACCGCTCACCTTCAAGGAGACCTTACCGAAAACATTCATACAGCAACGATTGAGCAACCTCTAGGAAACCCAAACCCGCCTGACTTGAGGAACCAAAAATCGCTCGCTCTCAAGGTAACCCGATTTGCCAAACTTCTTCGAAATGATTTTCCCATCGAACCCGATAACGAGATGCTCGATATTTCGTGAACTTTTTAAAATAATCGATTTTATATCGGTACAAAGTAAAGCAAGGAAAGAGATATCAGATTATATACCTGACGTAATTAATCTTCTCCATCCTCAATCATTATTATGTCGACACATTTACGTGATGTTTAGATTTGTTCCTAATATGGGTTGCCTACCCGTTCTTGTTTGATTTGACAGCGCAAACAAAAAGTTAACGACGAAAAACCGACCTCTCTGAATGAACCATTCGTTTTTATTTTTTTTTTTCCTCCGTTTTCGGAATAAGATAGATTTCAAAACACATTTTCCTTTTTCATTTTTGTATCTGGTATGACATTTCGAAACGCTTTTAAATATTTCCCGTTTTTTTTTTTCATTTTTATCCGAACGAAGAAAAAAAAAAAAAAAAAAAAAAAGGAAAAAAAAGGATAAAAAGAAAAGTTGAATTTATGTTTTGAGTTTGTGGTATAGCTATAACATCATTACGATATGGCCTCGGAGAAGATAAGTTTGTGGTCAAGAAAACGCTTCAATCACGATGATCGGTGCTCCCCAGAGGGTGCTCGTCCAGACTAGGAGACTTGAGATAGACATTTTTCTTCTTCCCTTCGTGCTTATCTTCTTTTTTCCTTTCCTCTTTTCTTTTATTTTATTCTTTCCCATGAAAAAATCAACAATCTACTTCATTTATATTTCCCGAGAATAATTTATGCGATCAATATGAAAAAAAAAAAATGGGCATAAGTTTTTTTAAGCGCTAGAGCTTTACTTTTCGAAAAAAAAGTTGCTGACTCATCTGATATTATTGTCGGTTTATTAACGGCGTTATTCATCTTCAAATGATTTATCGTTTTTTCTCTTACATCCTCCCGAGATGTGAAAGTGGTAACTGAATTTTCTTATTTAAAACAAAATTGAGAGAAAGAAGGAGTAAAAAAAAAAAAAAAAAAGGAAATTCTTTGACCTTTGTGCAAGACAGATTCCATTTAATTTCCATTTTTATGCGAAAAACGAAAGCTTATTTTCCCTCGGTATGATGTATGGCAAGAAGAATGAATCTAAATACACTTCTTATACTAGGCTACATCCCTTCAACAAAAACTCATTTTCTTTACTTGCATCCTTTTTTATTATTATTATATTCTTCCTGAAAACGAGAAGGATTGCATTCCGACCATAGAACTTCGCTCTCGTTAAAATTTTTTTTCGGAACAAAACTTGTCCGGATTCCGGGAGAATTAATGAAAATATGAAAAGAATTTTACTCAGGATGAAAAAGGGATAGAAAGAGATTCATCGGAAAATTAAAGTCAGCAAAACAAAATGATATTTTCGACGAGTGAATTACTGTTGTCAAAAAACTGAGTCTCGTCCTTGACGATGAATGATTTTGGTTTAGTCGACTAAATTTGATCGAATTTTCTTGAGGTTGAGTGATTTTGTTTCGGTCAGTTCTGTTCAGTTGAACTTCCTAGATTGTGTGCAATTTCTTGGGCTTGCATTTAACAGGGCATTTTTTTTATTGTTTTCGGCAGTATTTTTAAAAATTTTTGGGCAGTATTTACAATAAATCGGGCGTAGAAAAATCCAAGTTTTGCAAGTAAATTAAAGCATTTCGGACAGTATGTAAGAGGCATGGAGTGGGCAATTTTGAGGGAGCGAACTGAAAAACTTTTAGAGGGCGCCTACTCTCTTTAGACCCCCTCCCTTTGCTCTACATTAGTATTATTATTATTTTTTTTACTACATTAGAAATAAATAGACCTAGTTCAGTGGAGATGCATCATAGCCCGAGGTAGCTCAGTGGTAGAGCAGCCGTCATGAAAACGGAAGGTCGGTGGTTCAAGTCCACTCTTCGAGTGCCTTTGGTGTATTCTTTTACTGAACATTCCTGGTTCCCTCTTTGATCCCTATACCGATAACCCCAACTGAGAGAATTACACCCCCTCTGCCTTAAAGCAGTTTTTAGGTTTGTTGGAAAATAAAAA
This sequence comes from Liposcelis bostrychophila, assembly GCA_037577465.1. Taxonomy (NCBI): domain Eukaryota; kingdom Metazoa; phylum Arthropoda; class Insecta; order Psocodea; family Liposcelididae; genus Liposcelis; species Liposcelis bostrychophila. The sequence goes on from CM075212.1 coordinate 13,891,759, forward strand.
ATTAGAAATAAATGTTTAAAAAAAAATTGATTTCTTACCTTATTTTAAATTTCTTTGATGCTTTTAAGTTTCTGGTATTAATAATTGCCTGATCTGTGAAAAATACCCCTAGCACCCGCTTCGATTTATAAAATGAATATGAAAAATTAAAGTCATAAACAATCAATGAACAAAAAATGAAAAAAAAAATAATAATAATAATAGAGCACTCAAATATGTACAAAAACTAATTTAAAAAAATTATAACGTATTTACTTGTTTTTAAATAATTCTGGTTAAAAAGAAAAAAATCCTATAGAAACAACCGTACCGATCTCCGTTCGCCTAAAAACTGATTTTTTTCCTCTTCGAGCATTTTTCGTAAGAAGTCGCAGGTACCGTGGAATGAATGGATGGGGAAAACCAAATAGAGCAGAGAGAGGACTGACCTCAAAAAAGTTCACCCTTATTCTGAGCAAAGGATGGACTCCGATAATCCGAAGTTCCAAATCCAAACAATACAATACAATAAATGCAAAGGCAGAGAATACCGAACGACTACGTACCTGCTTTCTTTTCCATTCATTACCAAAAAAAAAAAAAAAGATTTATAGGAGTATTTTTATAGGTAAGCCTACTTCTGTTTTTTTTTTTTTTTTTTTTTTTTTTTGTGACACCAAGATATGCTTTGGACAATTTTTATTTTGTAACAGGGAAGACGCTTTTTCAAAAAGGCGCACCGGGAAAGTCCCGTTAGCTCGGGGCGCGAGTCCGCGCCTGTGCATAAATATACACAGGACAGTATTATAACATAGCATTAGAATGGTTGTTAAATACCGTGTTGACGAATTTTTTTCGGGTCACCCCCCAAATCTATTCCAAATAATTCAAAAAGTCTAAATCTAAATTTTTTTTTTTATTTTTTATCTCAACCGGAACTGTTGCCTCAAGGCATTTGTCTTTTCCCATATAAAAAGCACAGTAAAAAGTCATTATTTCGGATCAATTTTTTTTTCGACGGTTGTAATATCCCAAAAATTTGATTTTTTGCATGCACTCTCCTTAGATGTGTAGCTAGCTCTGTATTTTTTCCCATCCGCTTAGAATAATATTTCCGCGTCCCAAGAGGGGGTGAAATTTTCCAAAAATGGCAAACTTTGCAAAATTTGACCCCTCCTGGAGGTCGGAAATATCGTTCTGCGCGGATGGGAAAAAATACAGAGGTAGCTACACATCTGAGGAGCGTGTATGCAAAAAATCAAATTTTCGGGTCATTATAACCGTCGGAAAAAAAATTAATCCGAAATAATGATATTTCACCGTGCTTTTTATATGGGAAAAAACAAGTGCCTTTAAGGCACGGGTTCCAGTTGAGATAAAAAAATTAATTTAGATTTAGACTTTTTGAATTATTTGGAATCGATTTGGGGGGGGGGGGGGAGGGTGGCCCGAAAAAAATTCGCCAACACGGTATTTAACGGGCACCCTAACATAGCAGTATGCAAGATTTAAATTTAAAAAAATTACTAAAATAAACTTAAAAAAAAAAATCAATGAATACTTAGATCTTGGGGTGTCGGCAAATTTACATTATTCTGCAAAGTGTCCTGTCGAGGAAAAAGGTTGTTTAATTTTCCGTGCCCTTTGCATCTTCGTTGTAAGGCTAAACCCCAGAAGATAAGAAAGGGACTTGATCAAAAAGGGCAAGCAAAAACCATTCTCAGAACACTGGAAAGGTAAGCCCATGCTTGCTGCTCAATATAGTGGGTGCTAAAAAGGGCTGAAAAAATAGCATGTTGGGTTGCAATCCCCGTTTTCGGGCTGATATAGTCTCTGAACCGGAAGCCAGAAGTTCGAGTCCTCCATGGGCACGAGTTGTTAATATTTGTCAAAAATTTCCATGTACCTTCTTTTGAATTTCTTTTTCACGGCTAATGTGTGCATCTCTTTTTTTTTTTTTCAAATATAAGAAAAACTATTTCTATTATTATTTAGTATATTCACAAATCAAAAGTTCAGACTAATTAAGTTTTCAGATTTGAATATAACAGGTTAACGGTTTGGATATAATAAGAACAAGAAACATCCATCTGCGGTTTTTTTATTATATTTTTTCTCCCTCGCTTTGAAAATACGACCAATTTAATTTTTGATCATATATTTTCGTTAATGGCGGTAATTCATAAGTATATTTTATCCGGTTATTTTAACCTTTGTAATATTAATTAAAGTAAAAAGGAGTACTCCTTTTTAAATAATGTTATTTTTTTAAGAGTTGCAATTACTCTGATGATTTATTGTGATGAGACTAGTAAAATTGGAGTGATTAATATAAAAACTTTAAGAGTCGATGTTCGACGAAAAACAGAAGTCAACGATAATATATTTTTCTCGTACCAAATTATCACGTCAAAAATTCCAGGTTAGTAATTATACTCTCTCGGCGTCGTCTAAAGTTACTCCTGGAGAATAAGAAAAAAAAAAAAATCTCGACAACTTGTAAACCAAAAACCCTCAAGACACAAAAAGTTACGAAGAAGGAAACGGGAAACTAATATTTATTTTGAAAGTAATTAAAATGCATCAAGATCTTTTTTCTTCTTTTCAATTTTTTTTCTTCATTATTAATAAAGTTGAACATTGAAATCTTTTGGTAAAGTTAATCTAACTTTGGTAAAGGGTAAAATGGGATGAGGTATGAGGGTCATTCATCCGGCATCTTAATTAAAAATATTTTCATAATTTTCTACAATATTTTTATTATTATTTTTTTGGGGGTAAATAAAAAAACCACCGATTATCACAAAACGACTATTTTAGGAGAGCCTTTTTTTCCGAATGCGCATTCGCTTTTTTTTAAAGCTGATCTCTAATAAATTTTTTTTTTCTTTATTATTGACGGGGCTATCGCAAGTAATATCTGCGATAAAGTTTATGGTTTCGTCACAAAAAGTATTTATGACTGCGATAAGAAAGTTCCTTCTTTGGTAAAAATAAAGAAAAAGGTTCTTTTTTCGTGTTTTTTTTTCTTTCTCTTTTTTTTTTCCTCGTTGAGATGGCTGCAACGATAATGCATCCGTTTTCTTGAACTAAAAAAAAAAACCCCTGAACGTAACCGGGAGAAAAAATATGCGATACAAAATAAATACATTGTGAAGCTAATAACTTCGCCTTTTAACGCAAGTTTCAATGGTAATCTTCACTGGAAAATAAAATTAAGTGCAAAAAACAATTGATTGCTCATTCGAGTAGGAATCCCTTCCAAAATTTGACCGAGTGAAAAAATAAGATAAATATTTTTTTCATCACTCATGTTCAGACAAATGAAATTTTCCTACAGCTTTAAAAAAAAAAAAGATTTTCTTTGCGATAAAAAAATACCTTCCAAAGGGGTCGTCCATAAACCACGTTAGGGGGAGGGGGGAGGGGGTATGCAAAATGTTAACTTTTGCTAACAAGCGAAGGGAGGGGGGGGGGGTGTCATATTTAACGTTATTATAAATACGAGACAAATTTGTCTCGTGTAATAAACGTGAAAAAATGAAAATAATTAAAATTTTTAAAATTTTTAAATTAAACCTCACTTTAAAAAAAATAAAAATTCAAAAAAAAAAAAACGATTTTAATTTTACCCGCGCATTTGCTATAAGTTAAAAAAAAAAAAAATCTGCAAAATTTAAGTTCCGAAGAATTTCAGATTTTTTAAATATTTAATATTAATTTTTTAAAGAGGGGGGGGGGGGGGTCCCAAAATGCTAAGCTTTGCTGACAAGGTGGAGAGTGGGTCAAAAATAACCAAAATAATGCCAACGTGGTTTATAAACGACCCCAAATTACTTGAGAGGTGACTTATCGTAGAAATTGCAATCCTGGGATTAGAAAAGCGGAAATTTCGGGATTTTGAATCCTGTGAATTGAGGTGAGTTGTTAGTCCAAAATTTGACAAAAGTTACAATAAAACCAGTAAGAAAAACCAGATTTTTGAGAAACACCAAGAAAGTAGTAAAAATTGATGTAGGTTGGACTTAGTAATTTTATTTTGAGTACAGTTGATCCTCTATAGGGGAGATGTTCATTAAAAAGCCGATGTTAACTCTGATATTTAGGACGGGAAATATTTTTAACAGCTAGAGTAATGCTCCAACATGAAACGACAACATACTTTGACGAAAAAAAGGCTAAATCGAACATTTTAGTCAAATTTGGAAATCCTAAAATTGAAAAAAATAGTCCGGGATTGCAATCTCTACGCAGGTCTCAACTGGTTTGGGCCGTAACAACTGACACCTGCTCTGTTGTTGACCAAAGAATTGCCGTAGCCAGTTAAGACCTGCGACGCTTCATAAGCCCCAGCTTCGACCTGCAATCCATACCGTCCAAAACCTAATACGTGATGTATTTTTTTACTTGCATTTTGTACTTTTTTTTTCGTTTACTTCCGAAAACACTTTTCGCTTAATTATTTTTTAAAGTAAAGAAAAAAACGTCTCAAGCAATCGCTTTCGGAATTAGGATATGAAATTCTTAACACAATAATCAACTATGTTTTATAACATAACACGAAAAAAAAGCTTTTAAAAGGTTCAAACAACCTTTCTTAAATTGTTCATAGTTCTGCAATTTCTTTTGTTGGAAAATTCTTTCCATGATTTTATACGACCTTTACATGCTAACGAATATTTTGGCAATAAAAAACAAAAGGTGAAAATATAAAAAACCCAGACGAGATGCAGCAAATAGCGGAATAAAAACTCGGGTTCCTACAAAAATGATTAAACCTCTGAGTTACAACAACTGACCATTAAAAATAATATTTTTCCCCGAGCATTTCGATGTGGTAATTTAATATCCGCAGAATTAAAGTCGAAATCGATTTAATTTAATATAATATAATTTAATAAACTTTAATATACTTTTCAACGTTATCAATATAATTAGTGGAATACCTATCTCCTCTTTTTTTCTCTTTTCTTTTATTTCATTTCATTTAATTAATCAAAGGTATATTAGGAGTCCCCTCAGAAGTTATTAGATGAAATATCGAAAGAGATTAATGATTTTTCTTCCTTCTTTTCCGTGGTGAAAAAAAAATCGAATGATCTACAATTCAACTTTCGACGAAAGTTGAAGCAAAGCAAATGAATTTAAATAAAAATTGGGAAAATATTGTTTCTAGATGTTATTTATCGTTTGGATGCTGTATTTAGTTTTCCGAAAATAAAATGATCTTTATTCCCTTGTTCTCTACGGTACTAGCCGTATTAATGATCCAGGAAAATTAAAATAATTTAAATTTTAAAACTTAATGACTGAAAACAGTTGTTAATTTTTTTTTTTTTTCATATAAAATCAAGTTAATCCCCCATTGTAAATATATAAAAATGGAGAAAAAAGTCAGATTGCTATGGAATCACAAAGAGCCGCTGATTTTTTTGAGGAAATAAGAAATTTTCAAGCCTAGACATTTTCATGAATAAAGGTTCTAGTGATGACAAAAAAAAAAAAAAAAAAAATTCCAATCAAAGTTGCTTAATATTTTTCAAAATTATTACTCAGTTTCTTTTTTTTTTTTTTTTTTTTTTTTTTTTTTTTTTTTTATAATGTTTAGTGCTTTTGGGTTTTTGATTTCATACTTGACGAAATTAACATCGAAACTTCTCGTTTTTTCTGTTACTTTTATCTTCGCGATTTTCAGCATTAAGCTCAAAAATATTTTTCTTTCTTTTTTTTTTTTTTTTTTTCCTATTTTGAAACAAAAATTTTAAGAGTCCATCTTCGGATTATCTCATTTATTAAAATTTTGTTTTTCCTAGAACCCTTTTTGCTGAGCGCTAGAAAATAAGAAACGAAATCCCCTTATTACCCAGGCTTGATGCTCAGGATTATTCAGCTTTAAAAAAAATTAATGTAAACACGAATCTCATTATAATATTAATCGAACATTTTTCCTTCTAATTTTTAACCCTTGGGAAAAGATTATGCAGATTCCCTCGACCGCAAAACTCACCTTGATCCTTTCAACAAAAACATAATATTTATTTACACTGTATAGGTATACATATTTTTTTTTTTCGACGTAAAAAAATGGGAAGAACTGAAAAGAGCAAACGAATTGTTAATAATGAATCGCAATTAATATTATTCATAATAAAAATAATTACAATCAATTTTCTCTCTCTACCCTTACTGCCCACCCCCTTTTGCTCTCTTTCTCTTTCTCTCCGAAGAAATAATGTGCTTTTTGTTTTCGTCCGTTTTTATTCGGAATCATCCAAGTGTGAAAAGCTGTACTCATCAAAAAGAATGTACATTTTTTTTTTTTTACAAAAAAAGAAACCATTCTGCGTCTTTTTTAAAAAAAACACGCCATTTTGAAATAACATGAAACTTTTTCCAGTGATTGAATTACCCGGTATAAATTACTCTTTGTCTAGTATATTGCTGACTGACCTCGATAACGATTGAACGACTACAGGAAAGCCATCCTCCAAAGTTGTGTCAAGGTTAAAGTTTTTAGTTCAATGGGACTATGGGGTCATTTTGATCGAACAGGAAATGGAAGGAACATGTAAACATTGAGCGCTATGGGTAGAAATCTATTCAAGAAAAAAAAAAAAAGATATCATGTTGAGAAAACCTTTCACAATGTAGGAGGCAGTGTTACTAGTCGCTGTTTGCTTTTCCTGTCATCGTTTTCCATGCCAATGGGTTATCGTTTTTTTTTATTTTATGCTGAAGCTTTTCATCACTGAGAAAAGTAAAAAAAGGTCAAAGAGGCAATCCTGAAAAGATTTTTTTTTTCCTTTTTTAAGAAAACGAATACTTGCTGATAGGAAGTAGTTGTAAAACTTTTCAAGAAAAAATACACCCTTTTTTATTTCGTCAATCATCGAGGTGACTTTTCGATGAAAAAAAAATATTAATTAGTTTTTAGAAAGTTAGGTTCGTTTATTTAAAAAGTTTTTTTTTTTTTTTGAGCTCGTCATAACTTCTTTTTGAAATTTCTTTATTTTTCTTTCTTGTTCTTCTTAAAAATAATCAATCAACGAAGAAAAAAAAAAGCGATAATTATAAAAAAAAAAAAAAAAAAAAACAAGTCCAATATTTTAAATTCGAAAAACATCAAAGAAATAAAAAAAAATTCGAAGACATAAACGGCTACCAGAATATTTTATCAACCAGAAAAAAAAATTTGACCACAAATTTATTCAAATAATTTTTTTTTAACTATCCGAATAAAAAAATAAATAAAAAAATTTACAAGATTATCTATTAAAAGAGGTTGGGAACTCAGAGCACATGCGTTTAAGCCGAGGAATCGAACCCGATGAAAACCGTCTCGATTACTCAATGGCTATAATTAAACATCTAATAAATCGATAATTCCAAAAACAAAAACAATAATTAACGGCTTTAAATCAAACTATTAATGGGAATGACATCAAACCCATGTGAAGCTCTTTTTATATGCGGAAAGATTAAGTCACGATCACACAATTTTTTTTTTCTTTTAGAAAAATATTTCTTTGATTAACATTCCTATCGATTATTTCAAGCAAAAAAAAAAAAAAAAAAAAAAAAAAAAAAAAAAAATTGGTGGAAAAGAGGCGTTTTTTATTATTATCTAAATTAAGTTTAATTAAGAACGGTGTAATTAGGGTAAAATGACCACCAATTTTTATTTTCTTTAAATTTTATTGAATAGAGGGAGGAACGAAGATATTAATATTTAATAAAACCGGATTTGAATAGTTACTATTAAGTAGAAACCCCATTTTTTAAAGTAAAGAAAACAAATTCTTGTACATACTCTTTTACTTTAAGGTTCTAGAACATAATGCTTCCTTTTTTAATGTACCGTATATTGGGGTGAAGTTGAAAAGGTGGGCTAAAGTTGAAAGGAAACTCAAAATAGTATATTATACAACTTAAGAGCTGCAAAAGAAAAATTGTCCGTCGAGGACGATTTTGAGGCCCGAGCCGAAGGCGAGGGCTTTAAAAAGGTCTCGACGGGTAATTCTTTTGCAGTTCTTGTGTTGTAAGCTACTTTTCATCACAAAGCACAGCGCAATAAAGGTTTTTCTAAAACGCACTAGTGCGGAAAAATAAGTTTTCTGCACTGAGTGACGAAAAAAAAATTCTAGGTTTATTTTAGGCACTAAAAATAAAATTCTTTTATTTCATTAAGTGGATATTGTTTTTAGGATACTTAAGTAAATTTATTTTTAGTGCCTAAAATAAACCTGGAATTATTTTTTGAATTTCCTTTTTACTTCACCCCACCTTTTCAACTTCACCCCAATCTACGGTAGTTCATTTTATTCGTTCGCATCACACACGGTTAGAATTTAAAAAAATTTCTTCAATTTTCAAATTTTGAGAAATAATCCAAATTGAGTCCCTTACTTTGCGAATTTTTAAATTCAAAAATAGGAACGAAATTTCGGAATCCTGCGCAAAAAAAAAAATCAAAATTTTTCAGGGGAAAAATAAACCAAAAATTTTCAGGAGGAAAATAAACGAAAAATTTTCAGAAGGAAAACCTTATTTCTACTTCGGAATTTATTACACAAAAACTTGACGTAGATACATGAAAAAAAAAAAATGTCTCGCATTATTTTTTTATTCAGATTTTGGCTTCTGGTGGCCATATCATGTTACGATACGTAACCAAAAGAAGAAGTCAACTGCCTCCTGAAGTGAAACCTGAGAATAATTTTTTATTTACAGGTTGGTGCGCAAGCTTTCAAAAGACCGGGTGTCGTGTCAGTTTTAAAGAAATGTAAAATAAATCGCCTTAACAGCATGTTAACGATTAAAAAGCAGAATCATTAAACGAGTTAATATCATTTTCGCCACCCACATTTCCATGATATCTACGGCCCAAACTCGCATATCTGTATCTCATTTACTAAACGCATTTTCCAAGATGATAATTCACGGCGAAGTTTTAATTTTTTTGTCCGATTTGGCTTCTCGGCTGGATATCGTATTACGATATTAATTTCTCTTTTCCAGAAAAAGATAAGTAACTTTAGTATAATCGTTCGAAATCCCTTGAGTTTTCCATAAGTGCTAAAATATATTTTCGTATTAAATCGATTGCGGCACGTGATGAGGCTTAAAACCGAATTAATAATAATACTAATAATAATAATAACAACGAATATATATCTTTTACGTTCGTTTATATAACACACAATAATTTCATTTACTATTTGTCAGATAATATCACTAACAATGGCTCAAAGGTAATTGAAATTTTCCCTTTTCACAGTAAAGAAACGGTTGTAGCTGTTGCCATGATCTTATATGGCAGATGCTAACTCAAAACCTGACACAAGTTGCACCTCTCGAAGGCAAAGGATTTCCTGTGAACCTTTATCTATCAACTGTTCCGCTCGTTTCTATAACGGCCCCGGGCAATCGCATGAAAATTCACTTTCCGAACATCACACATTTAAATTAATTTGCCCTTAGGATGAAATCCGATTCCCTGCTTTGTGTTTCATGTATATCGATTCCCTTCTTCACAGGATTATTTTATCATTTGCCCTACCTCCTCTCCTCTTTCCTTTTCCCTTCATTTCTTCCCCCTCCCCTCCCCCCTTAGTCGTTTTATCCTCGATTTACCGTTCGTAATCCTCAAGATTCGGATTTCGCGTCAGATTAGGTATTTCCAATTCCCGATTCTTGGAAACCGAAAGATTTATCGTGCACTACAAATTTTGCTTGGCGTCTCAAGTTCTATGTCTTGAACGTCGGATCTCAGCAGTCATACACAGAATGTTTTTAGAAGAGGTACCTCTTCCTGGAAAAAGCGTAAAAAACAAAAGAATGTCGTAAATCCTCATTTTGGAATCGAACTTTGACCCCCCCTTTAAGTTACGTAAGATTTTCGCTGACCTCCCCCTTTCCCATTTTTTTCTTTTCCGCCAATTTTAAAAATGTCGGTAGACGTCCCTATGTTGGGATTTTTTAAAATTTTTTTCAAATCTTAACATAGGAACCTCTACTAAAATCAGGGATGCAAGCTTGAAAATTTTGGCCGATGCCGATAATAGATTTTTTTTTAATATCAGATTAAATCGGCATCGACCTGAGATAGATGCCGCAGCTGGCATCGGCATCGGCACCGGAATTGAAATCAGACCCCTGATTTTAAAAGTCGTCTATGATTTTTTTTCTTTCACTGAAATCGGAAGCGGAGACGGCATCCATCGTCATCGTCATCGTCATCGTCATCGTCATCGTCATCGTCATCGTCATCGTCATCGTCATCGGCATCGGCATCGGCATCGGCATCGGCATCGGGTGCCGGTGCCGGAATCGGAATCAGAAGTTAAATAAATAATATAAATTCGGCATCGGCACTGGCACCGGCATCGGATTCGGACCCCTGACCAAAATGGGTAACAGAATTCAAAAAAGAAATTCTTTAAATTAAGTAGACTATACAATTTTTTTTTTAGTGAAGATGGCACTGGAGGATGTCCATTGGAGGGTGTCCATTTTTTATACTAAATATGAATTTTTTTGAACAATAAAAATTCTTATGTAAGATTTTCCGTACCCCCTCCCCCTTGTAAGAAATCGTAAGAATTTCTTGCACCCCCTCCTGCCCCTTCCGATCTTACGTAATACTTGCACTCTCCCTTACATCCAGATACGGGGTATACTTGCACCCCATCAGGTACACGTGGGTGCGGAATCCCCCTTCCAAACCAAAACCAAAAAAATATACCAAAACTATGTTCTGTCAGAAATTTCAAATTTTTGAAGCCTGCTGGGTGTAGACATAGGCATAAATTCAGATACTGGTGCAGCTGAAATTACAATCGTAACCGTGTTAGACGTAACGCGAGGTTAAGAGTGGTCCACAAAATCAAGATATTATAATTTTAACGATCCCGCTAACGCCAGTGTAAATACTGAACCATGTGCTACCACATTACGTTTGTTTCTCGTGCAAGGAAAAAAAAAAAAAAAAACTCTTATCGAAAAAAAAAAAAAATTTAGGTAAAAGATTTTCAGTGTCACATGAAAAGAAATAATGCTACCGATAACATGCATAAATTCTGACAACAAATGGGTTGATTCTCCCTAGGAATTGTGATTTTGATGCGATTTCTTTTGAAGTTTTTCCCGAGTGCATATATAGTGTGTCAACGATTCAGTCACGGAGAGGCTCATGTTCATCACGAAAGTCACGAGGATTTCAGGAAAAGTGTTAGGGGGGCAATTTATGAAAAAAGTGAGCTTTTAGCTGTATGACTTTCCGGAATCGCAGCAGGGTCGGACGTAAACTCTTTAAAAAAAAATTTAGATATCTAAAAGGATATGAAGACATGCAAAAGTCTCCCAGACAAGTCTTTTTTTTTTTTTATTTTCTCATTATTATTTATTATTTTTATTTTTACGCACTCATTTTAAAAATTATAGTTCAAGTTCATCGATCGGTTTCGTAACTAAGTGAAGACGTAAAATATTTACTTAAAAAAATAATAGGACGGGCATAAATTTTAATATTGCGGTCTATCATTAATATATGGTATACTCTCGAACAGGTTCATCCTACACAAATGTCGGGCGTGATATTGCTAAATTGATATCGAACATGCGAAAATAATCTAAAAATTCAATACCATCTAAACTGGGATTCATGTTCTACAATATTTGCCTCACTTCTTTCAGGCGCACCCACCAATGCATTAACAAACCAAAGAGAGAGAAAAAAAAAATTTCGTGTAACCGAAACACTCCCGGTAAATAAATAATGTTTTGAAACTAAATTAAGAAAAAAAATATTATATATATTTGGAGCCTCTCAGTCTAAAGCTAAGTTCATGGATTATAGTAATCTAATCAGTGCTGGTTATCCTCAATTAATACGTAAGTGAGAAACCGAAAAAATAAGGCCTGGCTATAATTTGCAATTAGGATACGGTTCTAACATATGCACCGAAGGAAACCCTACCTGATATGTTCAATTTTCCAAGGTCAATTGAACCATATTTTTTATTTTTTTGATTCACGAAGTTTGATTGTAAGTCATGATTCTCAGGATTTAGACCTCACCTTATGGTTTCGTGGCTTTAATTTATCCCATCCTGATCAAGTTTCATTCGCTGCTCTAACCTTAAGCCATGTAAAGTCCTCTCTCTCTTTTTTTCCGCATTTTTCTTCTCTCTCCTTTTTTTTTTTTTTTTTTTTTGATTCGTGAAAATTTATATTACCAGATGTGTAACGATTATTTCGATGCGCCAAAAAAAGTAGGAATTCACGACTTTTTGCCCGTCTGTTCGTTTTTTTTTTATTTTAAAGCTTCTTCGAAACCATCCGACTCTGACGTATGATTGATCAGGTTTGTTATTTGTAATCAACCTGAGGCGTTACGAAGAGTACAAGGTTCAAAAGGGCTGCATTTTTTTTTCTTTTCAGCTTTATGAATTTTTTTTTTTTTTTTCATTTCATATACGTCAAGTGAAGACAGTCTTTTAAAACTTTCCTCAAAAAGGAGGATTGTGTGAAATTCCTATTAACTTAAAAGGCATTTATGCATCTCTCTTTAAGTTTCCATCCCCGAGTTCTCGAATTCCATTTGTGCTTGTGGTACAAATTATGATAATGGAGATTGCAGCCCATTAAATTTTGAGTAATCATTTATTTTGACTTTCGGGGCTCTTTTGATGCTAAATATTAATTAATAATTTGTTATTTGTCGCGGAGATTTTAACTGCCACGTTTTCGAATCCACAATATATTTTAAAAAAATAAAAATAATAATTAAAAAAAGTAAGGGAAAACAATTTTTTTTTTTTTTCGATTTTCCTCGGTTAAAAGAAAGAATTATGGTTTATTTGCGGGCCGCTAGCAATGCGAAGTCCAATACTCGTATAAAACTGTCATTCCTTTTAATCCAAATTTTATGTTTTTGTAAACATATGACAGTTTTATAGTCGGCTTTGGTTCTTTGCCAGTTTAAAACGGTTACAATAGCCTGTTTCCGATTTATTTACTATTTCACCCCATTCCTCTATCGGGAGAAAAAAAATGTCACGTGCCGATTTATCGATTTTTTAAAAAACTTGAGAATTAGTTTTGTTTTTGCCGAGAATAAAACAGGGGGAGGGGCGCATTAAACATCATCGCCATAAGTTAAGTATGGCGAAATGTCTTACACTCGGGGAGAGGGGGTCCAAATTCACCAAAATCATGCTTACTTAATGGGGTTGTCCGTAAATGCTAACTTTTGCTAACAAGGTTGGGGGAGGGGGGGTTTAGATATCTAACGTTAGCATTTGTCTCATATAATAAACGTGCCAAAATGAAAATAATTTAAATTTTTTAAATGATGTAACCTAACTCACTTTAAAAAAAAGTTTCAATTTTAAGCGCGCATTTGCTCTAAGTTTAAAAAAATCCTGTTTTTTGAAAAATTTAAGTTTCGAAAAATTTCAACTTTTTAAATTTTTAATACTAATGTTTTAAATAAAAAATTTAAGGGGGGAGGGGAAGCGAAATCTAACGTAATTTTAGGAGGGCCCCCCCTCCTAAAATTACCGAGATGCTAACCTTTGCTAACAAAGGGGGGGAGGGGGTCAAAAATGTCCAAAATAATGCTCACGTGTTTTATGGACGACCCCAATACTAGAATAACCCCAAATCTCGGTAAGGTCTCATTCGAGAGCATTTCGAACTTTTATATGATACACAACAAGACCGTGCAAATTTTTGGGTTCCGAGGGGGATCAGCTGGGATTTTGGCCTAGGTAAATTTCGGAAGCTAAAATGGTTCCAATTAAAACCTCATTAGCAGCTTTTTTGTGAGGACTAAAATCTTACGTAATCAACGTAATTTCGGTTTCGAATGCTTATAATATTTGCTTACAAGAGGAAGAGATTGTCGAAAGTTTTCCAAATGGTGCTTAGGTAATAGGGTAGGTCGAAAATGAAAAATTTTGGATTTTCAAAATTCCTGATTGCGCAATCGCTGTCTATCTATTGCAAAAATTTTTTCCTTTTCGAAATTATTTTTAAACTCAGTCTTGAGGGTGCGCAAGAGGATCGAAGTTTTGGAAAACTTCATAAGGGATGAAAATTCGACTTTTAGATTTTTGTGAAAAAAGTACCGTTTCTTATCGGATTTTTAACGTAGATTTCGAAAATTAAGTCGGTTTGCGTCCAGCTATTTCTGTTTATGAGTTATTGCAAAAAATATGATAAAAACATTGAAATTTTATAGTTTTGACATTTTTATGGCGAACTTGGCCTGTATCTCAAGAACAGAAAACGCTACACGCAAACAGATCTCATTTTTGAAATCTACGTTAAAAATCCAATAGGAAACGGTACTTTTTTCACAAAAATCCAAAAGTCGAATTTTCATCCCTTATGGCATTTTTTAAAACTTTTGCCCTCTTACGCCGCACCAAGACGTCGTTTTAAAAAAAATTATGAAAAGGAAAAAAAATTTTACAAATGATAAACCAGAGCGATTGCGCTATCAGGCATTTTGAAATTCCAAAATTTTTGATTTTCGACGCACTCTATTAGGTAATACCTCAATCGTCCCTCAACTCGTGAAATTCTAACGTGACATTTTTTATTTTAAGTTCGTTTTTTTTATGGTCTTATGCAACACTGCTTCGCGGAATATCGTATAAACATTATCGTCGTAATTATCCTAAATTAAATTCTCAGTGTTCATATTTTAATACCGTTAAAAATCAAATATTACAGAAAAGTTTTTAAATTATTGCAATTACTCCAGGACTATCAACAATATATTGCTTAATCACCTTTACATCAATTTTCTAATAAATTAATCTTTGTCAAACAATAAAAACCCCGAATTCATAAAATTCTCAATAAACAGACAGATATATACACAAAATGTAATATTTTAATTTAAATTAATGAAACGCTTAAAGGCGAACATGCAACAACCGATCAATTGATTTTTTTTTTTCCTTTTCTGTTAATCCCCCTTTTTATTTTATTATTAACTAATTGAAATTTTTATTTAATCGTGATTTTTTTTCTTATCAATTAAGAAAAATGATTAACATTTTCTATTCAAAAAGTGTTTCTTTTCAGTATAAAAAAAAAAAGTTCTAGTTTTTTTTTCGTAATGACATCCAGAAAAATAGTTCTTTTTTTTAAGTTGGGCGGGGTCCCTCGAAATTGGTATGCATTACAGCGGAATGAAATATTAAAAGGGAATAATTCAAGTCAGTAGGAGGGAAACATTAACGTAGGGGAAAAAAATTGTGATCCGGCCCTTATATACCCATTTTTAACGAATCATCGTGTAATGAAAGAAAACTAGTCTTAATTAGGATGTCAGTATGCAATTTCTTCTTAGGGCTAAGAGGTTAATCAGAGTTGGGTCATACGAGTCCATATCTAAGACCATAAATAAAATAATGATAGTAGTTTATATGTAAACTTTTTTTTTTTTTTTGGTGGTTCAAAAGCCCGGGTTCTTTAAATATATCTGACCTTTGACCCTAATTATTTTCTTTTTTTTATTAAATCATTGTGTTTAAAAAAAAATTAACCATAGGTTAACTGCCTTGTTAGCATTATCCAAACCACGCTTTTTCACCCTAAAGGTTTCAGGAAAAAAAAGCCCACACGGATTTGTCAAGCAAATTATTGTTTGACATATCGAATATATTTTCTAAGGGCGATCGACCTAGGAAATCCTACTTTGTTCAAGATAAGTGCATGCATTATTTCTATAGCGTGACGTTACATTTTTGACAGGTTAAAGCAAGCACCAGCTCTTCGGGAAAATGTTTCAGACAAAAAAAAAGAGGAATTCCTGGATAAAAAAAAAATTCTTTTCGAAGCCTAAGAAAAAAAAATCACATGAGCATTGATCACGATCTTTTTTTTTTTTTTTTACAGCAATTACTTACATATCTTCGAAACCCATCTCCGATATGTCTAAATCAATGTCTTGACGGCTTTGAGATTAGAGGAATTCCTTTTTTTTAAAAGGGACGTTCAAGGTGGCTCGGACATCACGAGTGTATCAATGGATCATACGGGGTGATTCAAAAAATAGTTCATTCCGAAAAAAGTAAACATGCTTAAATTACAATTCAGTGCATCACGAATGAACAGGTCCATGTTTTATAAAACGATATTCCACTTAACAATGTCATGCGATACGTAAGCTATGAAAAGCAGGGGCGGATGCAAAATGTTTCTAAAAAGCTTTTAACCCAAAGGTTCTGTAGATTTTTTACTTATTTATTTATTTATTTATTTTTTTTATTTTTCATTTTTCGCACATTTTTACTTCTTGTTATTGATTTTTGTGAATCGTTACTTGAAAGGTTTTAGACGTCGCCATGTCAACGTTTTTCAAACAAATTACTAAAAAAATCGCTCGAAGTTATAAAAATGTAATTATAACACTGTGCCCAGGAGAAAATAAATCCGATATCCATCTGATCTCTTCGGATATCAATCTATCAGTTGGTTGCTATGGTGATTAGGGTGTCTCTTAAAAATTTAAATATAAAATTTAAAAACGTTCGCCCCCTGAAAGATTTCCAAATATATTTATAAATAAATAAAAAACATGTCCAGAAGTTGGGCTTCGTACCTTTAACGTCTTGTTTTTTCCCATATAAAATGCAATGGGGATTTTCACGACTATCCAATGTTATTTTTTAAGTAAACAAAAAACGAAGGGAAAATTCTGCCAGTATGGTGGAACAATGTCTATGAGTAGGGCTTTCCATACGGCGTACCCCGGACTTTCTTTTCTGACTAATAACAAAGTTCAAAGTTCAATTTTTCTCATTTTTAACCAACTATTAGCCACCATTTCCTCCGATATTAGTCAAGGGAGGAATTCCGGGATACGCCACATGGAAAGCCCTACTTGCAGACATTGTTCCACCATACTGGCAAAATTTTCTCTTCATTTTTTGTTCACTTAAAAAATAACATTGGGTAGTCGTGAAAATCCCCATGCATTTTATATGGGAAAAAGCAAGGCCTCAAAGGCACGGGTTAGAAAAAAAAATTTCAAAGCCCAACTTCGGAACATGTTTTTATTTATTTATTTAGAAATTTTCCAGGGGGCGAACGTTTTTAAATTCCATATTTACGTTGTACCAACTTGTTGGACCAACATTTTACACTAATTTTGGCGTGGTAGTAAATTCTGCAACAGTCGATTGGGTGGATTCACTATAGAATGTTGGACCAACATGTTGTACCAACATGTTGTACCAACATGTTTGACAAACGAATGAATCGACTATTGCAGAATTTACTGCTACGCCGAAAGTAGTGTGGAATGCTGATCCAACATTCCATAGTGAATTTGCACCCATTCCTTCGCTTGCCAAACATGTTGGTATAACAAGTTCGTCCAACATTCCAACAAGTTGGTATAACATGTTTGTCCAACTTGCTGCACCAAAATGTTGGACAAGCAATGGAATCGACTGTTGCAGAATTTACTCCTAGGCAAAAAATTAGTGTAAAATGTTGATCCAACAAGTTGGTACAACATGTTGGTTCAACTTGTTGTACCAATATGTTGGTCCAACATTCCATAGTGAATTTGCACCCTTAAAAGACATCTTAATCACTATAGCAACCAACTAATATCCGATTGATATCCGAAGGAGATCAGATAAATGTCAGGTTTTTTTTCTCATGGGTGTCCATTTTAAACTTCCTATTTGCTTTTCTTGGGTAATTGCTTGTCCATCTTTCACGATAGGACAGTGTATATACATCATATTAACATGGTGAAGATATCCTGTTCACTATCGAACTTAAAAGAGTGCCACTTATACATGGAAGTTTTACTTGACAAAATTAAAAACTATTTCAGTTACCAACACAGCTTCAAATTTCGATTTTAAAAGTGTTACTAAAAAATCTCGATACCTTCTCTAAAAGCTATTTTATTGAAACTGGTCACAACAACACAGCAAGGTCGTACTGAGCATTACGTCTATAAATCGGTACCGAACTAATTATAATTTGATTGAAAGTCTTCCCAATAAGAATTTTTTTAATTTCAGGATGTTTAACGATTTCAAACGGAAAATGTCAATAACCCGAAACGCGAACCCGTTATTCTTTTTCCTAGTTGTGTGTATTTCCCGCAAGGACACACAAATGGTAGCAGACAATGCGAATGTCAATGCATTGTCAACATAACGGACGTGGAAGCCTAGACCGGAGCACTAGACATGAATTGTAATTCACGAAAAATCAATGTTGTGGTTCACCTTAAGACGAAAACGTCTAACAACATTAGTATATGTGAGACAAGATGCGTGTTAAAAAAAAAAAATCTTTTTAAAAAAAAAATTCTTTTCTGATTCCTTTTGTCGGCCTCGCTACTGAATGTACTAATTTGAATCTTCATGTTATTAATTACCTTTTTTTCTTTTGACTAGATAAGTTACACTTGTACCCTGATCTCCTTTTGGGTATCGTCTGTTATTCTTTTTGACAACCGGATGATAGTTACCATATCCGTTAAATGTAATTAGCCACGTATTCATTCAATTTCCTAAATAAAATTTTGTTATCGAGGAGCCGGTTTAAAAAAAAAAAAAAAAGTCTCGTTCTTTTTAAGAAAACATCAAAGCAAACCAAAATTGACTCAGTAAAAAAAAGGAGAAAAAAAAAGATTAACCTTGCTTTGCCGAAATTAACAAAAAAGCAAGAGTATTGGTTTTCATAATGCTTATTATATTACACAACCGTAACGCAATGTCTATTTTCCAAATCTGCCTTGTCATTATAGAAATAAATTAAGAATGACCAAAACTGTCAAATGAGTCATATCTCTGAATGTTTTTTTCTCTTTTTCCTTTTTCTTTCCTTTTCATTTATAAGCAATCAGGTGATTTCATGGCTTTAAACATTTGGATGATCCACTTAAAAGTAACATGTCGGAAAAAAAAAAAAAATTAACAAACCGGGGAAAAAAATAACAAGTAAAATGGAACCATTTGAATTAACCGTTTGAATTAATTAAAGGACAAGGGAATACAGGGTGACTCTAAAATATCCGGTCGAAATAAAACCATGCAGTGCTTAAATAATATTACGTCGATCATATCCGGTACGTTTCTTTGAAAAAATTAAGACGAAGTTTAAAAATCATTCCAAATGACAGTACATATCTGTACCAGGTTTTTAAGTTCGACAAGAAAGCCTTGTTCCTCGAAATTTAAAACGCGTTCGGAAAGAAAGGTTTTTTTAACCTAAAAATTCACCATTAAATTTTTGTTCACAAAATTATTCCTATGTTTAGCTTATGGCAGCAGTTTTTTAATATTGGGGTCGTCCATGTGTTACGTAACGCCTGGAAGGGGGGTGGGGGTCAAAGGAGGTGTTACGCATTGTTACGGGTAAGGGGAGTTGGCCATGTGCTTTATAGTTTAAATAGGCCTATTAAAACTATTTAAATTTTATTTCACTCTTTTATAAAAAAATTTCCCGGTCATTCTTCAAAATAAAAAGAAAAAGGTTTTGTAAAAACTGCTTAAAATTTATCATGAAACTGAAAATTTTTTTGACTTCTAAAAACGAAATTTAAACATTTTTCAGGGGCGTTACTGTTACTTAATAACGAAAGGGGGTTACAGGTTGCATTAAGGGTGTGCTATAAGGGGGGGAGGGGGTCAAAAAGTGGCCTATTTTACATGGACGACCCCTTTCTATTAATAATTAGTGGAATTAAAATTATATTCGCAATATTATTGCAAATAATTACTTAAAATACAATGAAACGTAGTGTAAATTAAAGGTAACAAGCCACCATGTTGAGCTGGTAATGATTTTTCCTCCCATGCTTAGCTTATGGCGACATGATAAATCTTGTTTTTAAAACGTTTCATAAGCTAAACGTTACTAAAACAGTCCATAAACCAAGTAAGGAAGTTATTTAACGGGTTTGGCACTTGTAAACTATATTGTGGTTCATTTCATTAGTGTTTAAGAATATTTATTGTAATTTTTAAAAAAAATTCCTATAAGATAACCATAGACCACCGATGACCTCTACGGACGTTGGTGTATCAAAATATTGTCAAAAACAATTGAACATTATTTCCGCCCCTGTGACGTCATAAAAGACATAGGCTTCCGAGCTACAAATTCCGATAAAATTCATTTATATGATAAACCAAAGATCTCTGGTACAATACGAATTTTTGTGTTTGACCTGATAATTTAAAGACACCCTGTACAAATTAACGTAATTGCCTAAATGTTTCTCACTTTTTTTCCTTTTTTAGGAAAGTAGTCATTCAAAATGTCCCCAAACGGAAATGTTTTCTGTTTTCAAACCGTTAAAATTTTTATTCTTTTCCCAAGTTTCTGTGCTTGCTTTGTTTTTGAAGTTACTAGTACATACATTTTAAATTCCCCTTCTCTAATCACTATAATTTAACAAGCAGCTTATTTAAAATAAGACACAAGTGTGATGTTAGGCTTTTACCCATTCTAAGAATTAATTTGAAACAGGACCGCAGCCAGTATCATACAATTATTCATCGAAAAAGTTTGGTCATTAACAAAATGTCAAAGGGAGTTTTTTTGTCCCGATTTCATGTTATCACCAGAAATTTTTTGATATAAAAAATATAATCGAAGAAATGAATGGTATGTTTAAGCCTAGGCTCCAGTCTATTTTTTTTTTTTTTTTTTTTTTTTTTTTTGACTCTCTATACTTTGAAATTTGTGTCATAGCTTCTTTAAGCAGCAAAGCATCTAAATTTTCCTTATGAAAAAAGAGATTCTTCTATAATCAGATATGAATGTTGAGCGGAAATTCCTGATTTGTGCATCAGCTACTTTTTCTTAAAAATTTGGTAAAATCATAGACCCAATTTTAAGAAAAATTGATTGATGCAGAAATTTAAAATTTTCACCGAAGGGTGCTTATTCACCAGTAGAAACATTTCGTAAGCAGAATTTTAATATTTTGGTCCAAAAATAAGCCATAGATAGAAAGTACAGGGTGATGCAAAAAAAAAAAAAAAAAAAATAAATAAATAAATAAATAAATAAAATAAATAAAATAAATAAAATAAAATAAAATAAAATAAAATTGAATTTTAACACCGAATTCGTTACTTTTAAAGATATGGAAGGGAACATGAAAAATTGGAACAATGACGCGTAGAAATGGATCACTTACACCATGAAAAACCAAATTTAAAAACTCAGTTAAGATATTCTTCTATGAAATGCTTGAAGCCTTCAACTCTTGCAATTTATTAATGTTTTATATCAGTATGTTTATAATTACAAAATAAAACTTTACGATTACATAAAAAAAAAAAAGCTAAGAAGTTTTATAATGCGCAAAAAAGAAGCCTTTATTCGCTCGTAAGGAAGGAAAAAAAAATAGATGATAATTTAAACTTATGAACTTGTGTACTTTACATTATTAAAGCAAAAGCGAAGTTTAAAATGGCAAATATAATGATCGATAGTTAGTGCAACCTTGGTGTCTGATCTAAATGCAAGGCGTATATCTCTTCTATAACTCTTAAAAGAGTTGCGTTCGGCCATTCCCTTTATCTCTTTTTTTTTTTTTTTTTTTCAGTTTCTCAATCACTCATAATTTCCTTTAAATATACTTTATAATTTTTTAATGTAGAACGTTTTGCAAGTCATCTTTTCTCGATTTCAAACTATTGTAAAAATGTTTTTCTTCAAGAAAAAAAAAGGTGATGGCACCGTCGAAAATAAAGTATTGACACTGTTTCAACTGCCAAAAAAAAAAAAAAGAATCGGGCGAAGACCAATGCCCCGTTTTTATAAAGGCATGGCACCAGACATGAAAAATAACAAGAAACAACTTCTCCGTTACTCGCAGAAAAAAAAGAAGAATCGTCGTCTCATTTTCAACCAATTATCATGGTTGCTTTCGACCGAGATCATTTCTAGCGATACTGGTATGTGTCAACTATTAAAAAATGAAAAAAAGAAAAAAAAAAAAAAGAACTTCTCTTAAGGTGATTGCAAGCTTGACCTTTGAGCTGACCCCTATACCTTTTATTTAACTAATGAACTGGTTCTTTACATTCTTTTTTTATTTTTTGTTCTTTTAACTTCTCTTGGTCTCCTTCTTCGTTGCTTAACATTTAAAGAAAAAAAAAAAAAAGATTTTATCTTCAGTATATTAATTGCGATTCATTTTTCGTTTTTTTTTTCTTTTATGAGACATATTAATTCGACGATTTTCAAAGGGAAGAGGGGGAAGAAAAAAAATTGAACTTTGCTTTGAAATTCGCTTTAGTTTTATACGATTTCACGTAGGAATAACGTAAAAAAAAATTGCAAGTCAACACCCCAAGATTATTGGTAGCCATATAAAAGAAAAACATCTTAAAACAAGTTTTTAGTTTCTCTAATTGACCGAACACAATCGATTTCGAAGCATGTCGGAATCGAAATGTGTGTAGGCCCATTACCCATGCATTAGAAAATAACAAGGGTAATTATGATAGATCACGCAGTTCTGTCAGCAAGTAATAAAGGGCTTGCTGCTCGAACCGGTCGCAGTTTCCACCTTCAAAGGGTATATTTTTCCTTTTGAATCGATGCTTCCGTTCTTGCACGTTAAGCTACTGATTTCATTCCGTTTCTTTTTATTAAAAAAAAAAGCATGAGTCCGATGAACTTTACTAATACTTTGGATCACGTTTCTTTTTTATTTTTTCTTTTTTTTTTTTTTTTTTTTCTGAACACGTGAACCTTCGGTAAAGAGAAAAAAAAAACGAAGAAAACGAAATAATTAGAACGATCAAAAGACGTGAAGACGTCATATTTGTTACTGATGAAGATAAAACTCATGATGGATGATGCAGTCTACTCTGGTGATTGAGGTGAGGGGGCACATCACACAGACATCCACTGTAATAACTCACCTCTGTGTCCTCTAACTCTAACTTGATTCCATTTATTTTATGTCAACTGAATTCCTTTCAAACATACCGTATATAACCTTCTCTGCTTTCTTCTGATAACGAGGATTTAAAAAAATGACGGGAGGAAAATTAAATTGGTGCGGATATCGATTCATTGACTGCACCGATCGTAATAAAATAATTTTGAAAATTAATGTAAAGAGCAAAAAAGGGCTGGACTAGCTAGGGACTAGCTTCGAATTTTCGGCAATATAGTTGCAGGTAATAACTGGTTTATTTTTAAATGGCTGCTTCAACCGATTCTAAGGCCATTAGCATTTTCTTGGTTAAAAAAAATATTTGGCTGATTTAGGAGAAAGCTTCAGTGAATATCGGAAGGACTGGTTGATTTTTCCTAATACTCGATTTATGGGGATAAAAATTCTAATTTTAAGTACCTAACGAACTCCCTTGACTTATTTTTGTACCTTGGTACAAGTTTCAACTTGCTGGTGCAAGTTTCAACTTGTTTCAAATAAATAACAGTCCAAAAAACGAATTCCAAGTTTTTCGACCGCAAATGTTTTCAAATTTTTTTTCAGGCAGCGCGCAGCCCATACACTTTAGACAAGTTAAAACTTGCACTAAAATTTTCCAGGATATCCCAAGAAAAAAGTGCATTATGAAATTTTATAACTATTTATAAATTTTTATAATTAAAATTTTATCTGAGAAATATATTAGTTTTATGCTTGAATTACATTATATTTAGCATATGGGGACTGTATAGGCTCTTTTTTAAACATTTTTCATGAGGAAAAAAAGGAAAAAAAAATTAAATTTTTTTGGAATAGAACTCGTGCCATATGGTCGACTTACCAGCCGCGTTTATCGACTACACCACTTCTCAACTGATTTATAAAAGCGGCAATATGGTTCTTAAGTTGCCAATTATTTTGACTTATAATGTTTTCCAGATTTTTCCGAAATTTCGGTTTATTTCTTATATTTTAAATTTGACAAAGACTCAAAAATAAAGAAAAACAGAAATAGAAAAATTTTGGAAGCGTCAGATGAAACTAAAAAAACAGAAAAAAACTGAAAATAATTTTTTTTATAAAATTTTATAACGAATTATAAATAGATGTCTTTTTTAACTGGTTATAAAAATTTTATAACGAAGTTTAAGTTTTTAATAACTCAATTTTATAACACACTTTTTCTTGGGTGGTACAAGTTTCAACTTGTTCGAAGAAAATAACAGTCCAAAAAAAACGGATTCCAAGTTTTCCGACCGCAATTGTTTTTGAAATTATTTTGAGGCAGCGCGCAGCACATACATTTTAGACAAGTTGAAACTTGCAATAAAATTTTGCAGGATAGACTAAAGGATCATGTAGATACCTAAAATTTGGAATATTTCACCGTAAATCGAGTTACAGACAAAGCAGCTATATTCTTTCCGGCATTCACTAAAGATTCTTTTTTTCAAAAATTTTTAATCCTTGAAAACTATTTTAGGTTCCCAAAATCCCTCTTTTTTTTTGCTTCAACAGTCAGTTAAATTGCAATGAAACTTATTTGTGGCCGCCGTTACATCTCTACAGCATTTCCACATTTCGTCAAAACCTGGAGCTGTAATGACCTTGGCATAAACCTTCACCTAGGGCTGAAGACAGTTTGCATAATATTTATGTGTCTCGTATCGTATTGTATACGTGACTGAAGATAAGACGGAAGATCACAGAACCTCATTTACTTTTTTTACCGTTACGTTATAATGTTAGAACAAACCTGTCTCTGCGGAAGCTCTTTGGAAAAATTGTGAAATAGCAAATGCAAGTGTCTTTTGAGTTCTCCTGTAGTAAAAGTCTCTAAGAAAATTTATTGGAAGTGGCATTTGCTTGGGAGAAAAGAAACTTTTTAAATATGAATGAAGAATAAACTTGGTTTTTTTTTTTTTTATTCGGCACCTGCGCTGGGAGGCATAAAGGAATTTTTCAAAAAAAAAAAAAAAAGTTAGAGGGTGTGAAGTTATACGTTTTTATCAAAACCGTTATTTTACAGGAGTTTTATTTTTATTCAACGAGGCAGTTGCGAGTTGAACCAATTCAAAAATTAAATGAGAACGAAAACGATTTATGAAAGGAAACAGCTATTCGCTCGTCGAACCCGCCCCATTCATGTCCAACACTCGAATTCGAATAAAAGCTATTGGACTATAGTTTTATGTTTCCCTATTCAAAACGTTCCGGTTTTTAAACTCGAAGTTCAGCTTTTACGATAATGATGATAATAATGATGATGATGATGACCCAAGTAACATTGGTTGGTTGAATAACCATCCCAGCAACGTTGAATTGCGACGTTCAACGTCAGAGCCCAAAAATCAACCTTCGATTAAACGAACGTTTTTTCAACTAGGTTGAATAATACTACAAGACAACGTTAACTACTAACCAATACCCGGACATTCGGTTTAAATAACGTCTAATTTCGTTATGTATATTTTAATGTTTAGCTTATGGGAAAAGTTTTCCCGGATTTTGGAAAAGTCAAAATATAAAATCGCAAAATCTCAACTTGAGGACCTTTAACAGGTCTATAAAAATGAAAAAATACTAATAGTACACAAAAATACCTGGAATCTGATTTTTAAGACAAAAAATTAGGTATTTGGCGTACAGTTTGCTTTGCTCTTTTGCACTATATATAGAAGTTCCAAATTTATAATAGACAGGTAAAATGTAGTGTTCCGTAATACTTAGGGATAAGTTCGCGTTATGATAATACTTATTTAGAGAAAAAGATACAATACTCTTCATGTTGGTGCTATAATAGTCATATCAAAATGCATTTTTTTTTTCTATTCTTTTCATAGTTGGTTTATAGTCAAGGGCGTAGTTGAATAAACGTTTTTTCAACCGTTGCCAGGACCGTTATTTAGGCCGGACATTTCAACGTAAAAATACCCATTAACGCCGACCGTTTTTTGACGTTGGGGAAAAACGTTGCTGGGATGGTTATTCAACCAACCAATGTTACTTGGGGATGCTCATAATGATGATGATACTGAAAAATCAAATACCCGGAGGGTAATATCGAAGTGTTTTGCGACAACGGGAGGAAAAAGGCGAAACAGTAAATATTGTTAGTAAGAAATTTATTTTCGACTATTTAAAAAAAAAAAAAAAAAAAACGATCATAACTTTGAGGCTACCAGCCGTACGACCGGTTTTAACGATCCCGATGAAATTTCGTAAATTTAAATTTATTTTAAACCGTCGTCGCTTTTCTTTTTTCGTAAATTATTGTGTGTGGTCAGAGAGACAACTTCTGTGGATTACACCGGGCCCAGATGTTGCGTTGTCGATAAATAATAGAAATGACATCCATTTAGTGTAAACTAATTTAAGTAAACTCGCCTATCAAACTTTATTACTCCGATAGATTATTTTACCACTAATAAGTTTCAATGTTATTACGCTTTTTAACCAGTCATGATAGGTATTAGGAGATTATATGGCTTTATGTCAAGTCCGTAGCTGACTCAACCTTGATTGTCTTTCCATAAATGTTCGTTGCACTCCTACGTACTTCGAGTTGCGTTTTAGTTCCTTAATCATCGCGATTGCATAATAAATCGTGTGAACGAGTGCCAATTCGCAAGATTAAAAAAAAAACAAGCTTTATTTATTTTAGGCTTATTAGGTGTGAAAAAAACGTCTTCGATAACTTTAGAACCAGTTAAAGTGTGCCTTCCTTAAATAATGTCGCCTGTACAGTTTTTTTTTTTTTTTCACTTTCCAAATTTAAGATGAAATATGCTTTTAAAAGTTTGAAATCGGAAAATCATTGACGTAAACGTGAATGGAAACTCGTAAAAGTCAGTGATGCCTTTCTAGGGAAAACTTTCGTTGGAGAATGTCATCGGATTTCTGATTGGATTGAAATTCTTTAGGTGTCGACGTTTTCCTCTTCCTCATTGACAATAAATTCCTTACACCATGTCGATCTTTTAATTAAGCCCCCATCCAACATATCTGGGATTTCAGCGATTCTTACGAAAAAGCTCGATCGACTTTCCAAGAAGGATTATAGCGTACGAGAAAAATTTTTAGCCTGGAATGTGATTTGTTTTTTCTAATTTTCAGATTTTTCCTGGATAAAAAATGTGAAGCAAAGGACAAACATTGCTAAGACCTCAAACAGTTCAAAGTCATGCAGCACTTGAATTTTTGCCATTTTTACCACGCAGACCAAAAGCTTTGCAAATAGACAGCATTCCTGCTGCATCGAATTCAGCCAAAAGGAGCGCTAATCGACTTTTTTTATGGGGTCTTTTAAATATTACGACATCGTATTCGGAGATCGTCCAATGATTACAAGGAAGAGGACAGGCTGAATGAATATGTGGAAGGAAAGGCTGAGAATAAGTGATTTTGTTTCTAAACCAAGGGGTTCTTCTTATTATGCCGTACCTCTGTCCACTCGTAAGGGGCCATCAATGAGAACCTTATAACTCTCTCCCTCGGGGGCAATCCTGAAGAGCTAAAACGAGGGGTTACTCACTCCCAAAAATAGGGGTCGTCCATAAATTACGTAAGCATGACCTTGGCCACTTTAGACCCCCCCCCACCTCGTAAGCAAAAATAGGCTTCCTCTTATGAAGATTTAACATTAGCGCAAGATTTTAAACAACCCCCTCTCCTTAAGCTGCTTACGTGATTTAAGGACGGCTCCATAGTGCACACCAAAATGCAGACAATGAAGTGGTAATACAAATGCAAATCATGCATTTAATTTAGTAATGAAAAATAAAGTACGTAGTGCAGCGAAATTGCACCAAATGAAGTGGCACTACATCTGATGCAAAAATAATGCAATCTGTAATTCAGGGGAAATGCAAGTGCATTTGCAATGCAAAATTCATGCAATGAAAGATACATTGAAATGCATAAGTGAGTAGCCCCTTGTTCTAAACTGAAATATACACGGGAATAAAACTAGACGTTCATCGTTTACTTTTTTACCCTTTGACAAAAGGTAAACATAAAAAACAAGTGCCAGCAAAACATTAGACGTCTAGCGTTATTCCCGTGTAGTCTTTAACTATTTTCCCGGAAATGTGAATTCATTAACAGAAATTTCTTAAAAAATTTTTCCACCAAAAAAAAAAAGAAAAAAAAAAAAAAAAAGAAATACAAATTTTTTTCCCCCAGATTTTTTGATTTAGCAAAACTACTATTTTACATCAAAAGAACTAAACCGAACAACTCCAAAAATAATTTAAGTTCGAACAAATCGCATTTTCCGCAGCTTAAATGCAGTAATAAAAAAAATAAAAATAAAATATTTTGCATTCATCGCCCTTATAAAGATCTTGTTTCCTCTACTTTTTTTTTCTTTTACAAAAATGTTTCGAGCGTAGCCATTAAATCATGACGCCAATAAGCAACCTTTAATCGCTTCCGTTTCCCAGGTTTTAGAAAATTTGCGTGCTTTCGTCGAAAACCCCGTTACCTTTTCATTTAAATCTTAATTCGTTATAATAATGAGCGTACCCTTTGATGTTATTTTTCTTTGCTCGGAAAAAAAAAAAAATTCGGTAAAAGCTATTTTGTAAAAAAAAATAATATTCACTTTTTTTTTTGTTTGCAAGTTTCACTAAGCTCGTCCTTGTTTCGTTTCTTTACTGTTAATATAAACACGAAAAGCGTCAACATTGCGTGCTGCTTGTAGCTAAATCATAATGATAGATTGCTTTAAAACTTTTCCCTAATTTTCTTTTATTTCTTTCTCCTTTTCACAAGGAAGGGACATTATTTTTATTGCCATGATTGATATTTTTATTTGTTTATTTTTTGTTGTGATTAGAAAGTTCGGGATGATGATTTATGATCTATCCTTAATTTTTATTTTCAATAAAACCATGTATGAGAAGGTAAAGTTATTTTTATTAATGGATAAAACTTTTTTTTTTTCGATTCATTAAAGTTATCTTTTGAGAAGATCAAGGGATTCTCGAAAAAAAAAAAAAAGAGCCGAAGAAAAAAGAAAGAAAAGGGAAACCGAACTATTTTCACCTGTTGATTGACTGAAAGTTACACGGTAATAATTATTTAACCATCGTTTTAAAAAGAGGTTGATAGACGATCGTGTCAGGGAAAAAAAATCCGTCTTTATAAAAAGTACAGGGTGATTCCGGTTGAACCCTTATTTTAAATGTAGTTCTGTTAGAAACTTGTTAAAAAAAAAAAAAAAAAAAAAAAGTACATGAAAGTTTCACTTTAAACTTTGAAAATGGAATTTTTATTTTCTCGAAAGTTTTCAAGAACCCGTGATTTTGAATTGAAAGTCAGGAAAGTCGAAGATACGTCAAGGGAAAGGTTTTTTTTCAAGCAAGGATAAAAAAACTGACAATATTTTAGTCATAATTTGTTCATATTCTCCAGTCTCATTTTCCGAAAGGAGAATTTAAAAAATGATATTAAAAATGGATTCTCATGCCTCGTATTTCTCATATTTGAACGACAATCTTTAAATAATAATCTCTATTTTTTGGAGCCCCAAATCTTGCTCAAAACATTTTTTTTTTCGACTTACTTTAGAAATAATAATTTTTTTAAACTTACCGCAACAGAGAAAAATGCTACGTAGTCAACTCTTCATTTCCGGAAGTGCGGTAGCTGTGGATATGGTTTCTTTGAATGTGGAAAAGTTTTGCATGATCATGTCCGTACCTGCAAATCGAGGATTGGTGTAAGTCAAATATTTGCTTAGTGGCATAATTTTCTATTTTCTATTTTTCTGATGCATAGGTTATGCATTACAAATGGACCAGAGAGAAATCGAATTTTCACCAAAACGGAGAAAAAAAATGAACAAAAAATCGGTGTTATCGTGGTGAAAAAATACCTTCAGTTTACCCTCGCATTCGGCTCGGGACGTAAACTTGGTCGAGTATTGAAAATTTACCTGCGATTGCCGGCATAAAAATGGCTATTTACAACTACTTCATAGCAGTGATTTATTTCTAATATGCGCCTAATTTTTCTTTTTAAACTGTCATCGATTAACACGTTTCTTTTCCCTCGATTGGCGTGTCCACTGATGCACGAGCATTTTCAACACCTACTATGACAACATTTTGGGTGCCTTTATTACGCATATTTGATGTCTAGACTTCAGATCCCTGATACGCCCTGTTTTGTCTCGTTATTCTAATTTCGGTTGCTTTTATTAGCACCACAATCTATATACTACAAAGTCGTTGTTTTTTTTTTTTTTTCTAATGCTGGGGTGTTCCATTATGTAATTTATTGTTTTGATATGAAATTGATGTTGGTTTGATGACGGGCGGTTTATTCGGAGCTCGCTTCGAAACTTAAGTGCCTATAGTCTGAACCTGATGAGTTGATTACAATGATTTTTGTTTTCTTGATTGTACAATTTCATTTTGATAATTGTACTGCTACCACGTGGAGCGTAAACGAATGTATGAGCATTGTTGATTTCCCTTTATTTTCACAATGATGCAACATAATTTTTCTTCATTTTATGTATTATCTTTTAATTAACGGACATGAATTATAAAGAAACGAGTATGAGACTAAAAGCTGAAGAAGTCGGAAAAAGGTTATCGCACAATGCATAACGTATTCTACATGTCGTCAATATAATTTACAAAAAGCAAGATCATAATTTAACCCAAAAAATAATTAAGTCAAATGGTACAAAAAAAAAAAAAAAAAAAAAAAAACTCTTTATAAGTACGTTTAAAGAATACCTAAATACTTAGTCATTATCTCTTCCAGTCACGAATCTTTATAATCAAACAAACCCAATTCAGTGACAATTGCTAATGAGATGCGATTAGGAAGGCATCGAATTTTTTTATTTTATTTTTATATTTATTTTTTTATTTTATTTTATTTTTAGTCGAAAATAGCCTAAAAGAAATCTGGATCGGCAATCTAACCTTTAGGTCTATGTGTCAATATATAAATATATTCCAGCAATACACAACAATTTTTGAGAATATTAACGATGTCTCCACTGCAATAACCAATCAAATCAGCTCTGTCTCCACTAGTAACTAATTGAGTCATGTAGCAGAGTATAGCACCGGAAGCGCATGCAAATCTTTATTCTGAGCATTTGAAGAAAACAAACGAGCATTGTTTCCGCATTTGATAGGCATCCGCATATCATATGCTATAAGAATAATACACAGTAAAAAATTTTATGTTAAAATTGACACAAATTGTATGTCAAAATCGGTCTACATAAATATTTTGTTAAGAAAAATAACACAATTGTTTTGTTTAATGTTCTGCGTCCATTAACGATTGTCATTTTTTTGCTGTTTACAAACAAGTTATGTTGATTTTTTAACATAATAACTTAACATAGACTTTATGTAGACCGTTTTTAACATATTTACATAATATTTTTTACTGTGTACCTATGATATGGCAGCTTCCAATCATAACGTCATTTGTTTTTTCCCCAAACCTCAGAACAAAGATTTGCATGCACTTTCGATCCAAGAAAAAGTGCGTTATAAAATTTTATAACTCTATAACGTTTTGGCCGATTATAAAATTTTATAACTATTTATAAATTTTTATAATTATAATTTTTAACTGAGCAATATATTAATTTTATGCTTGAATTGCACTATATTTAGCATATGAGGACTTCATAGGCTCTTTTTTAAACATTTTTCATGAGGAAAAAAAGGAAAAAAAATTACAATTTTTTGGAATAGAACCAGAGCTTTGTGGTCGACTTACCAGCCGCCCAAATGATTTTTAAAAGCGGCAATATGGTTCTTAAGTTGCCAATTATTTTGACTTATAATATTTTCCAGATTTTTCCGAATTTCCGGTTTATTTCTAGTATTTTTAATTTGACAAAGGCTCAAAAGTAAAGGAAAACAGAAATAGAAAAATTCGGGGAGCGTTAGGAGAAAATAAAAAAACTTAAAAAAACTGAAAATAATTTTTGTTATAAAATTTTATAACGAATTATAAATAGATGTCTTTTTTAACTGGTTATAAAATTTTATGACGAAGTTTAAGTTTTTAATGACTCAAATTTATAACACACTTTTTCTTGGGGATGCTATAATCAATTACATTATGTAATCGATTACTCTAGTTGAGACAGCAAATAAAGTTATTGACTTCATTAATCATTACCATATACGGTCCGTATATCATATTTCCAATTTTTCTCCATTTTTTCGCAACAAAAAACCAAAGAATTTCTTTCAAAGCAAACCAGGATCCTTAATGACAAAAACTAACTATATGGCACAAGCAAGCATTTTATTTCCAAAATATTTCAGAGTTGCTCTTTCCGTGTCATGCACCACCGTCATCATTCTTATCCTCATCATCCTTTAATTCCTCATGTGCATTAACACCGACAACAAATCGATGGCAACTGGAAATGACTAAATAAATACACGTAAAATAATTCATGTCAAAATAAGTAAAGGTAATTCCTGAAAACGATTTATAAACTTGCTTTGCAACCTGTATTCTGCTTGATAAGCTCAACTCACGAAAAAGGATTATGTATACATTGTGAGTACGAAGCCTGAGAGGTGATGCGTTTAGTTTCAGTTAACATTACAATTCAACGACTCGACGTCGAGTCGAAGCACGTCATCATTTTATCTTAATGCTACTAAAACGTAGTTTTGCAGACCAAACCGGGTTTTAATGACAATTTTCAAGGGAAGGCGATGGGTTGTGGTCCGGGGGAGAGAGAGAGAGAGGGAGAGAGAGGATTCGTTTTCATCCCTTTTTCGAATTAACGTTTTCCCTGGACTTTGTAATATTCGCTTATTATATTATAAGAAGCGTTGGAGCAATTATACAAAACGTCAAAAAAATTTTTGGAATTCAGCCAATGGTTGCAGAATTTGTGGTGTCAACTTTGTCGTGAATAAGGTATCATTAATCAGCGGATTCGTTTCATTTTCTTCTTCTTCTTCTTTTATTTTTCCTTTAACAATGTGCAATCGATCTTTCGTCCGTCGCATTAACTTTCGGAAATGAACGACAAAAATGAAATAAACCGGTGAAAATGTCATACAGTGCCGAAATAAACTGACCACCCACCAAATAAAAGAGCATTACATGCTTATTCAATTTATAATTCAATTCATGGTCGTACAAGTTTCCTGTTTGCTACACCTGAGCATAAGTTTTCCGTTGAACAATCATAAAGATCGGCTGCGCCTTCTTTTGCCAATTTTTTAATGTACTTTAACGCGATAGGAGATCGCTATCCTTAATCGCTGCTCTTGTTATTTTTTTTTCTTATAATGATCCATTTTTATGAGATTTAATCTAGTTGGCACACTAACATGAGCTGCATAACTTGTCTCCAACCTGTGGGAAGTACTTCGCAGTTTAATATTCTTGTCTATCATTTGTCGAGAACATCAAACTTAATAAATCTTGTATGTTCAGAAAATTTATCATGTATCAAGTCTCATCTATTTTTGCCGGATGCAATAGGATATTGGGATATCATATATTGTCCTTAAGACATTTCTTCGTGATTGCCGGAAGCACTTTTTTTTTTCGTGTCATGTTAAAAGACTTTTGCGTTTAAACCGAAATAAAAAGAAAAAAAATCAACCAGGCTGCCAATCATTAGATAAAATCGGCACGAGTACTGAAGAAGTCAAAAAGAGATGAATCGATAAACGGAAGGTAGTACCCAAAGATATCAAATAAATTCTGGTTTGTACAGTAATACCAGTATGAAGATAGCCTATGGTCACTTACTGGTCACACATCATTTATTCTCTGATCCTCATTATTTGGTCAAGATATTCTTCTTCGCTGCCACTTGACGTTTTAACAGTAGCGTAGTCGGATCAAAAAGTGAGGTTTCACGATCAAGTTCATACTGAAGTAGCTTGTTGTGTTTTCACACGTCCTGACTAGCATGACGCTCTAGCAAAGTCAGTGGAACGAAGCTTTCTCTAGTCTCCGTCAGGTAAATTTTGTTTGTCTACAAAATGAACCTACCGAAATTTAATTGTACAGTGACAAATATTTCCGACCTCTAATCACTATCACCGTATTACCATCACTACCAACACGAACACCCTTTGCATTTGAATTATTTATTAGATATGCTTAATGCCTGGACGCAATACAGTAGCTCATGAAAAAAGTCAGAATCTATAGGATAAAAAAATTCCGGTAATCGACAAATATTCAGGCGTGGACTGGCTCGGAAAATAGGTTGGGGCGCAAATTATTGCTGAAGAAGAGCTAGGGCGCACCAGGCTTGAACCGGTATAAATTTCCAGTCCGCGCCTGCAAATATTACTTTAAAATAAAGTAAAAGTAAGATGTGAGTAAATGGCCCTTAAATCTTGCATTCCATTAAAGTCTACGATAAAGATAAAACATTACAATCATCATACTGCTTTAACATGTTAAAAAAAATAGCCCCAAGTTTTAAATAAAATATTTTGTACAGTAGCATGTTACAAGAGATACTTATTTAATGTCATTTAATTTTTAACGCCTTTAAAATACGATCTTCGTTTGAAATGGCTCCACTAAAGCAGAAAAAAAAAGATTAAGTTGACATTTTAGGACCCGTTCCTGCATGGGTGGCCGATTATTTTCTAGTATGAATTTTTTTTTTTCCCGATCGTCAAAAATAAAATTAAAATTACCTATGCTTTACCGTCTTCGTTGGAATAAATTCGTAATGACACATGCCAAATGCATAAAAAATTAAGTTCTTTTTTTCGAACCCTCATAATCGTTTTTTGAAAACAATGTTTCGTCGATGATATAAAAGCTATGGGCTAGTTAAAATTCCAGTTCATGTAACCGGAATCACATATTCATCATAATGAAGGTAAGAGAGAAAAAAAAAACATGAATAAGGGGGTGAATAGTTATATGCCGAGGTATATTGTGTGGAATACCTAAACTCTTCAAAAAATGATTAACGCGTATAAGGTATGCTTGATGACCTTCAAAAGGTCATTCCTACAAAAAATCTCCACTGTTTCCTTTCATTCACAGGTCCCTTCCATCTTAATTTGGTTTATTGTGTTTGTTTTTAGTCCGGAGATACGTCTGACACACCTTTTATTGGTCTCGTCATGTTTGGGTGATGGTAAAGAGATGACCATCTAAAAAAATGGTTTTAAATTGTATCAGCCTGTTTTTTTTTCTTCCCGAATGTCTTCTTTAAGTTAAAAAAAAAAAAAAAATTAAATTATGTGACAAGGGTAAAACTCGCGAGCAAATGATAATTTGACAGGAATATAAACTTTCGTTCGTTATTATTATCTTACGAAATCTAAGCTTCGAATAATAAGGCGATTGTCTTCCACCGAAGCGAATGCGATAAAAAAAAAAATATCACATAACCCGATAGAAAATGTCTTAATCTAAATTGAGGTGAGACACCTACACCATTGCTCTCCAATATTATATGCAAATTTTTTATAAATAAGAGTCGTTATGCTGGTAAGAAAAATAATCGTGTTGTAAATTCATTTGGATTATTGCCCTTTTAGATTTTGAGGCTACGGTTACTAGAACATCATGATTCTCGATCTAGTATACGTCGCGCAGATAACATATTGCAATAAAAAGATCTTGCTAATGTTTATGACTGTCATTCATGTGTCGGGTGCAATAATTCAACCTAACGCTTAGATCACACTGTTACTGTTCTTCAGGTTAATCTGCGGTGACGTTGACAGACCCTCAAGTCGCGTCCGAACGATAAGTTTTTTTTACAGCCCTCCAAAGTGTAGTGTTATTAAAAAATGTCCTAGTGGGTACTGTGAGAGTCAAGGGCTGGAGTACAAGCAAGGAAGAGAAGACATTTCGGCCCCAAAGCAATGTCCAAGGTTGTAGGGGAAATGGAAAATGGTGTATGGTAAAGGGTGTATTGGGATATGGGGAGTAGGGACTTCTGGGCCTTAACAACGCTGTTGGGAGAAGTTACAGTCGCTGATGGTGAAATTCTGTGGTGCCTTGAACTTTGCTTCAGAGAAATTATTTTAAGCAAAAAAAAATATTTTCCCAAGAGGATTCCATCACCACCACCATCATCACTACCATACCTATCATACATTTCCTAACAGTATTGGCAGCTTATATAGTCGACTCCCGTTATAAGTCATCGGTTAAAACGGAATTCCGGTTATTACGTAAAAAATTGTCCGGTCCGGCCGAATTCCCATATAAATCCACGTATTTGTACTCCGCTTAATACGTAATACGACATCAGTTAAAACGTAACAAAATTTCACATTTTCGAGCAAAAAATGATAAAAATTTGGAATTTTTGCAGAATTTTTTCTTTTTTAAATCTTTTGTTCATTTTATATGATGTATTTCGAGATCATTATTCGGTATTCGAATAAAATAAACATGTCATGCTTGATACTTTTGCCTTTTCTTTTCCTTATTTTTAATTTTATTTAGTTTCTCTGTTGCATATTTTAAAATCAGTTTAAAAATGTAGAGTTTGAAGCGAAAAAGAAACGCGCTTACAATACAAGGGAATTATTAAAGATATTGAAATTTACTTTTATTTTCCGAAAAAATCAAATTTTGGACCATCAACTGTTATTACGTAACTCCGGTTAGAATTTTATCGTATGTTATTATTTTAATCGGTCCTGACGATTACGTTATAACGGGAGCCTACTGTATTTCCAAACAGTACTCTCCTCTTGCAGATCCAGCAAACAGCTCGTTTTCAGCCAAATCAGTTGATCTACTAGCAACAGCAAACTTTCTTCCTGTCGGCTATAATCACCAAAAAGAAAGCACTTCCTCCAACAACGTTTCCTTATCATTTAACACTTGCCAACAGCATTGCTGTGACCCAGAACTCTTATATAAGAACTACTATGGAGTGCAGGCCATCCCAAAATTCCTAAAAAAAAAAAAAAAAAAATTACAGGTACAAACAAAACTTCCTATATTTTGTAAAGAACCAACAAACCAGACCAATGCGCAAACAATCTTCTTCGCAGTACAAAGACAATTACTGTATGTTCATAGATTAAGCGCGCAAAAACTTCCAACCTGCAACAAGAAAAGCGGCAAGGCTTCTTTTGCTTTTAACCGGAGAGGCTAAACTTTTTTTGCAGTGGTAAAAGTGATGATCTCGAAAAAAAAAAAGAGAAAAAAATCAATCGACATATTATTTATATACATCAAATAATTTTACAATAAAACGGTTAATTAGTAACTTAATAGAAAAAAAAATTAGTAAGGAATAAAAAAAAAAAAAACTTTACTTTAATCAGCGTTGTCGGCCTAATTAAACTGCAGTCGATAGTATCTTTCGCAGAATTGCTATATAAATAATGTTGCGGTTTCTATAAGTTGAAATTAATGCTCGAGTTCATTAAACCATTAACTGCTTCATTACTCACCGCAATTACTATTATTTCCTTTTTATTTTTTAAAAAGGCAGGCATGATAGAATAATTTTTAATAATTTAATCAAAATAAAAAAAAAAGCGGTTTAAGTCGATTATCCTTTTCTCTCTCTCTCTCTCTCTCTCTCTCCAATAACTGGAGCAGCACCTGCAGAAGATACGTGATTCATATTCTCCGAGGTATATAATCTCGACGGATTAAAGAACTAAAGAACCTTTAGCTTTCGAGACATCCACTTCTCTTTAATATTCGAAATTCAATAAAGGCTCAAAATCCATCTCGAATATAATACTTCGTATCCTTTGACTGGGAGAAAGATTTCGTTCACATGCACGAAATTCAAACTCCCACTTAAAATGTAGAAGGCGATATTGGAAAATTTTCTTGTTAGCTTCTGATTTTACAGACGGCATTCGAGGACTCTGGAAAGTTTTATACTTCCACATTTTAAGGGAAAATAAAATGCTTTTTGTGCGCCGTTACATGAGTGACAAGAATTGCCTTTCGATTGCATATCGAACTTTGCTTTTCCTTTTTGATGTAAAAAAATTCTTTTTTTTTTTTTTTTTTTTTTTCATTTATACTTTTAATCTTATCGCTTTCGCTACTAAATTTTCCTACCGGTCAAACAGGGGAGAAAAAAAAGAGATGGGAGATCAAAATCGGATTTAAAAATATCCGAATCCCTATAATGTAACAAAAAAAAGTTATCAATCACCGAACCTAACCCAACCACGACATGTATGATGTCGTCATCATCCATTGTGCGTGTGAATAAATGATGAATAGAAAGATAAAGTAAAGATTATTTTCCGTGATTCATTTTCACTGTTTCCAGTCCATTTAAAAAGTTCTGGCTCGATGAAATCCGATTTATCTGCATTCCAGAGTTATCATTCACCAGCTTCACAACTTTTTAGAAAACTTGCCTTAACATCGACAAGTTTACCGTTTTACTTTCGAACGAATTCTAATGGATTTCGCTTCGTTTTTCTCGCTTTTCGGCTGACACCGAGAAATTAATGGCAAGATATTTTCAAGAGCTTTATAAAGGCATTCGATTTTTTTTCCCTGAATAAGTAAAAAAGTTTTATTTTTTGCTTTCTAATGTGAAAGGTCTTTTAATACATTTTAATTACTCGTTTTTTTTTTCAATGAATTATCGCGATCAAATCAATATTCATAGTCTTTTGTTATTAATTACGAATTCCCGAAAAAGGACGCTATAACTCCGTATCGATTTTCCCGTCTAATAAATCTGGAAATAACATTCTGAAAGAGAAAACTATGAATAAACAGGAAAAGTCATAAGCCTTTTACCTTTTCAAACATTACCCTCTTTTCCTCTCTCTCTCCCCGGAGGAATTCAAAACTATGTTTATAAAATAGTTTTAGGTTAATTACTACAAAATAGACCCAATTACCAGAACGGAATAGAGTTGATACGGTTTGACTGATTACAACGACGCAAGTGGGTGTTTTAGAATGGCCTCTGGCTGACCCTTGACCTCGACAAGCCCCTGGCCCATCTCAGATCGTCGTGACCCTTCTTTTAATCTAAGATCCATATTAGGTACCTGGGTGCCCCTCCCAGTGCTCTGAGCTGCTTTCAAACTGAGATCACGAAACACCTTAGTTTTGAAAAACTTGTAACTTCTTCAGTTATTTAACATGATTTATAGGATTTTAAATTTTTTTTTTTTTTCGTTTATAATGTTTTGCATGGATTTTTTTGCTGTATGACGTAATGTAATTGCTTTTTGTTCTACTGATTTTCGGATGGAATAACAAGAAAGGAGTTAGGCTTACATTTTTCGATAAGAACCGCGAAAAGTGTAGGTCCGATTTGGTATATGTCCGTAACGGTAGTCTCTAGAATTTTTTCCTGGCTGACCAACCCCTCCCCCCCCCTTACACTCCTTAAGATAATTTCTAACCCATATATTTTCCCTGTCCTAAATAGAGATTTCTCCCGGGAACTCTTGTCCCGGAAATCCCAGGACGAGAATCCATTTTTTCCCGAAACAATTTCCCGGGAACCTTTAATTTTAAATTTTCGGGAATCCCACTTCCCGGGAATGGAATTTTTGACCATTTATCACATAAAATTTGCAGTCTTTAGAAAAATGTTATAAAAATCAGAATTTTTTTTTTCCTTTTATGCCAAATGCGTATCGTATAAACAATATGGAAAAATCTCTTTCGTCATGGATCCGCTTATTTCGGAAGTTAAATCTCAAAAAATACTGGGGTTATTTTCATTTAATTTTCGTCTTCTTAATAAATTCCCGGCTTTCCCGGAATTCCCGAGAATCCAAATATCTATTTCTCGATTCCCGAGAAATGAACAAGCTAATCAAAACGGGAATTCCCCTTCCCGGGATTGATTTTTTTTTTCAAAAGCGGGAATTCCCGATTCCCAGAAATAAAAATATATCGGGAATTTGCCATCTCTAGTCATAAATGTCATAAGCGTACATTTGAACTTCTGACTAAGGGGCCAAGACCGAAAAAAATAAAATAAAATTGATTGTTTTATTTTTTGCAACCGAAAAACCCGAAATGTTACCGTTTTTCAAATTCAGATACTGAAATATTTTTGGTTGCAACAGTTTCTTGGTTCTCAAAAAAAAATCTGATTTTTTATTTTATTTTTAGAAACAAGCTAAAGGTTGCCACGGTGTAATATACTTCTAAATATCAGGGTTGCCTGAATCAAATTGCGATAAGTTTTGTGATATTTCAATTCTAGCTCTTTTGAAATTTAAGAAAAATAAAAAAAAAAAGTTTCAGAGAAATACAATTAATCAAAAAAATAAGTCACGCAAACCATTGGAACAGAAAAAAGTGCATAAGAAAAAGTTTTAATTAAATAATGTCTTAGATGTGTCTATTGGTAAAGTTTAGGGTCTGTGATTTATAACCGACGTAAAGACATTAACCTTTCGTGAGGTATATCGATCTGCCCAACGATTATGGTTATCATTCGATCGCATCGAATCGTGACGTCATGCCGAAATAAAAAAAAGATATAGATTCATTTTTCACGCCTCTAAAAAACGCGATTAGTGATTCCACCAAAGAAGGAAAAAAAAAAAAAAAAATCATATCAGCAAAAATTGGTTAATCGTAATTAACAATGCGTAAGACTCTTGCGTGGATCTTTAATATCAATTATTGACACGCAAATGTGCACAAAAAGAGGAAATCCCTTAGGGCCGTTTCACATGGAGCGGATGATCCGCTGCGTTTTTATTACCCCAAACGCTCTGCCCATTGAGTTAAATGGAACCTTTCACATGAAACGCAGCGGATAGTCATCCGCTGGTCAACCGCCGGAGACACGCCGAGCTCCGGCGTTTGAAGAGCGGATGGCGTATCGGTATGCCCACGGAATCAAATGGACGCTTTCACATGATACGCGCGTTTTTATGACATTACCTGGTTTTAATTGCATTTTATTCAAAATCTAAATTACTTTTTTTTTTAATTTACATTTTCTTTAATTAATTTTTTTAAAATCGTATTCTTCGCGTCCTCCCGATTAAAATGATATAAAAATACACTGAAATACATGAATTTTAAGATAATATATATATCTTTTATCAATTAAAGTTTTATAAATATATTAACTATAATTTTTTAAGATTTTATTGATTTTTACTGAGTCACTGTGTTATTTATTTCTATTTTAAAGAATATTATTTAGTTTTGAATGAATTTAGTAGAAAAAATATGTTTTGAAAAAAAGTTTCTTTGAAAAAAGCGACAAAGATAGATATTCAGTCGTATAACTGTAAATTATAGTAACGAACAAAAATTTTATACCATTTTAATCGGGATCTCTTGAGGAATTCGAATTTTTCAAAATTAAAATTCGTACTTAATTTTTTTTAAAAAAATTAGCTTTATTTTTGGATAAAAGTAATTAAACGGAGCGTTCCATTGTTCAGGTAATGTCATAAAAACGCACTTCATGTGAAAGGCATACGCATACGCTAGTGCAATAAAAACGCGCGGATCATCCGCTCCATGTGAAACGGCCCTTAGTCATACTAACATCGGCTTTTTTTTTTCTATCGTTAAAAAGGGGCTGACTAATCGCTTTTTCGCACGTCGAACCCATTAAAAAGATCGATCAATTGTATCCAGTTAGATATATCGAGTTTTGAATTCGGAAATTTTCAACCTGACATGTCGTCGGCACAAGTGCCAACTATCTCCGAGTGTTAATTCCGCGTCATAAATCAAGCAATACATACGCACCAGCTGATGTTAGTTATTAATGAAGCCTTGGAAAGACAAGTTCGAGCATGTCGCGTGTCCCCCGATATTGCTTTATTGTTTGATTTGTCACATCGGCTCAAGGTCACCAACTCCTCATCGTTTTCAACGTGGGAAGTGAAAGTTCCATCTGTAATAAATTTAGTCATTTGTAAACGGTGCATAATTTAATAGCTTTTATGAAATTTTTTTTAAATACAAAAAAAAAAAAAAAAGGATTCGAAGGATTCGAACGGTAACCGTTTGTGCGTGCCTATCCATTAATTTTATCTACAAGAATCGCATCCGCTATAAATATGTTTTTCTAAAAGGAATGACTAAGAATAATTTATGTCCCTTGCACACCTATCGATAAATATATTGATCGGGATTTGTTTCCGTATACAAGACTTTTTTTTTTTGCTTTCAAATGAGAAAAAAAAAATCAGACGGATCATAAACGACGAGAAATTAAAAATTCGAAGGAAAAAAAAAATTACAGCCGAACAGCAATCATAATGATAATAATAACAACAAGTTTAATAGCGTAAAAAAGCAGTAAAACCGTCAGCATTACAGTATAATAAAAAAAAAATCATAAACGTGATCAATCATCATATAAGACCAATAAAGGAAACCACTTAAACGCAGTAAGCGCGTGCGCAAAAAGTAAGGTAAAAAAAACACCGGTAGCTGAATGGGCACCCGTTTATGGACGATATAGACGTAAAATGAATCGTATAAAGATAACATAGTAATCCTTGGTTAGAATTGTTGCAATTTAATTTAATTGAATTTTATTGCTGAATGATATTAAAAATAAATGTTGTTGGGATTGGACGAAAGTACAGTGCCCTTGGAGTCAGTGCTGCTGTAGGTGCCGTTGAAACAGTTGAAGCCTTATTTCTCTTCTGCAAATTGCAGAATAATGAAAAATGCTCCTGGTGGTCCCGATCACAATAGGGAGTGAAGGAACTATTGGATTCCTACATCTTGGGATCAAGATATTGCAACAATTAAAGATAGTGACTTAGATAAATGAAAATTCCATCATAGGGCACAGTTTCTGCTTATGCACAGGACCTTTTAAAAGATTCTCGTAATTGGAGAGATAGCTAGGAGGGCTGAACATTTCCAGGCTAAAATAAAGGTTGAGTTTCCCTCAGAAATTGGTTTCTGATTCTGCATTTTACGGGAAGCCCTTTAGATCCTTTTTAGACGATCTTGTCCCTTTGTATAAATCTCTATGGTTACTGGTTAGTTGTGAGCCTGCAGCATATGTTATTGGAAAGTTTGAAAACGTTCGAAATGTCTTCTGGTACCTGAACCGAAGAAAATAAAAAAATTACTTCAACTTCTTGCATGAAAGTTATCTTTATTAAGTTCTCCCAATAGGTTATTTACATTGCAGCAACTTTACCGTACACCAGATCCACTTGTAACTTTCCCATTATTTTCACAAACCAAACCAAAACAGAAGCTGTACTTTAAATCGCATGATATAGCAACCGGGCTCTTTTTTCATCTTCACTAACATGATACACCTCCCGTATCAGCTTGGGAGTTCAAAGATCAATATATTATGTATTTTCACTCGTAATTGTATGCTAATTTCTTATTGTCGTTTTTTTTACATTCTAAATACCTGAGTTAGCGTTAATTATTTATTAATTATTGATGGATGATTCTGAAGAAATTAGTAACAAAGATCCCCGATGACGGCTACTTAGAAGAATAAATTAACGACGTCGTGAAAAAAAGATCATTACATGTAACGCCGGCTTTTGTTTTAAACGAGAAACAAGAAGCTGAAATATTTTGTTTTAAAAAGAAGAATGGCGGTTTTTTTTTTTTATTTTTTTTTTAAGATCATATTACAAGAAAAATACCATTTTCCTTTTAAGAATAAAAAGCTATATGAGGCCAAATTCTACATTCCTGTTTTCTTTTTTCGGAAAATTCTGTGCAACAATAACCTTTCTTTCCCTGTAAGAGAATTTAATAAAAAAAGTGGAAAAACTCCTTGATCCAAAAGAAAATTGGTTTTTGTAAAAAGAAAAATAAAAATTGTTAATGTGAAAGGGAAGGAGACGTGAGGAATCATAATTTTTTCCCGGGCAAAACCAGTTTAAAACACCTAAAGAGTACATGAAGTTTCGTAACCCTCATTTGGCAGAGTAAACATTGAAAAGAGACGGAAACTTAAGTTGAAAGAGCTTTTCCACGAGTCGATTCCCGAATCTAAGATCTTTAAATCCTGACAGAGATCCTTTGAGGTTTTATTATCTACGCAAAACGGATGAGCTCTCTTGTTCTTTCCTTTTCGAGAATTGGTTTTCATTAGGACCTGAGTCCCTCTCGTCCTTTTCCCCCATTAACCTGTTCGGGAAAATTTTCCTCGCAACAATATTCACTGAAACCGTGTTTATTTTTGTACAAATGAATTTACAGAAATCTCTTAAGTCTGGCTCCGTCGTTATTTTAAGGTAGATTTGTTTTGGTAAAGCCTTCGAGAATGTTTCCTAATTTGGTGAAG
This sequence comes from Liposcelis bostrychophila, assembly GCA_037577465.1. Lineage (NCBI taxonomy): Eukaryota > Metazoa > Arthropoda > Insecta > Psocodea > Liposcelididae > Liposcelis > Liposcelis bostrychophila. Next base: position 13,935,918 of record CM075212.1, read on the forward strand.
TATAATGCGGTCATCGCGTTTTCCCTCTCTTGTTTTAAGAGAATTGTTGATGTCCGTGAAGTTGGCAGGACCCACTTGAGGTTTCCAATTTTTTTTTCTTTTTGACCACAGATCGTTTGTTCTTCCTTTGCTTTTCACTGTCTCAGCAAAATTAATTATTTGTTTCAAATTTAAAGTTTTAACGAGAACACCAGAAAATGGATATTAATTTTAAATATTTTCGACTTCACACGATGAAGACTCTGCTGAGGCACATCATTCTGGTGTCACAATTTACATGCCTTTTTAACTAGAGTAGGTAATAGAATTATTGTTTGTTCTACCGAGCTGGGTTAGGCTCTGCAGTCGTGGCATTTTTTTTTTTTTTTTTTTTTTTTTTTTTGTCCAAATATACAATGACGGATTTTTATTTCATTTTCACAAACGTAAATTGGTTGGTGCCATGTAACTTTATTTCGCTTTCACAAAATAGATTTCATACCAATACTGTTTTTCGCGACAAATTTTTAATTCACATTCATACGGAAGACCTGAAGGGTCACATTTCTATGGTTGTTTTTTATCGTTTGTTGCGGAACAGACATTGCTTGTTCCGGGACAGACATTGTTTGTTCCGGAATAGACAATTCTTTATCGATTGTCTGTTCCGGAACAAACAAGGTTTAATAAGTAAATTGCCTGTTCCGGAACAGACACTCAATAAAAAATTGCCTGTTCCGGAATAAACATTTTTTCTTTTAAACGCTGTAGCGTTTAGCGCGCTACTTAGGTATTGAACCGTACTACGGAAGCACTGAAGAGGTCATGTACTAGTATCTATGGTTGTTTTTTATTGCTTGTTCTGGAACAAGAAACTTCTGTTCCGGAACAGGAAATTTACTTACTAAACGTTGTTTGTTCCAGAACAAACATTGGTTGTTTCGAAACAGAAAATTTTTTAACGATTGTCTGTTCCGGAACTGACAGTTTTAAATTCATGGTCTGTTTCAGAACAAGCAATATATGTTCTGGAACAAACAACGTTTGATAAGTAAATTTTCTGCTCCAGAACAGACAAATTTTAAATTCATTGTCTGTTCCGGAACAAACAACTTTTAGTTAGTAAATTGCCTGTTCCGGAACAAACGTTGCTTGTTTCGGAACAAACAATAAAAAACAATCAGAGATACGTGACCCTTCAGGGTTTCCGTAGCTTCCACTTCCAAAAAATTATAATGAGAATTTTATAGCAAGTTTAATCCGCTAGTGGGCTGTCGGCTGCCATTCTGGTGAAATGGTGGCCGACTTCGGATTTATTGTTAAATATTCCCTTCTCATCTTAAGTCATTTATTAACCAATCAGAAGTCTGCCGCCATTTTACCACTTTGCCAGCTAACCGCGCCGTAGCGGTTTGAGTTTGGCGTAAAAACCTCTTTTTAACGAAACTTCTAAATCTCTTAAATAATTCACCATGGACTCCATACCGTATATAAAATCTTCCTCTACTTATCAGCCATCGGCAGTGAAAGTTCGACGGAGAGCCTTTTGATTGTCTTGCGAAGTGGCAAACTATATATGAACCTCCGGTCTTCCTTTTAAAAGTTTAAACAAACGATACCAATAATAAAAAATTTAAACCTACAACGAAACCTGCCTATTTCACGGACATGAATTATTGATCACTTAGAAAATTAAGCAGCTAAATCTTTTTTTCTTTTTCAAATCTGCCATTTTTCGAAGAAGGTTTACGATTTCAAAGATAAAAAAAAGGGAAGGAATTTCGTAGACTTGAATAGACTCATAAAAAAAAAAAATCCGAAACCGAGCTCGTTTCATTGCTTTCCGAGCTTTTGGAGAGAGATTCTGGTGTCGAAGAGTTCTAAAGATTTCTCTTTAAATTCTCTTGCTCTGGTTTTTAATTCAATTCTTTAAGTTTAGGTATTTTGATGAAAATCGTTTGACAACAACGCATTCTTTGTATGAAAACGTTCAACTTTCTCATAATCTCTATTTATAAAAACCTTTTTTTTCCTCTCCTCTCCTCTCCTTCTTTTCATATTAATTTTGCACAAGTTAAATTACCCGCGATAAAAAACAAGTCGAAAATATATTCGTCTCTTTTTTTTATTATTACTTTTAGAAGCTTAATTAAAGAGCATCAAAAACCTCCTTTGATGTGAGCGTACGGCATGTCAAAAAGAATCACTATAATACATTAATTTGAAATGCATTGTTCTCATTGACTTGATTCAGGGGAAAAAAATCCATATATTAATGTAGTAAAAATGAACAAGTGTTATTAAAGTGCAAAGTAGTGAGTGATGATCACTTATTTAAATTGGCATTAAAACCTGAGCGAACAGTCCATTAGGAATAAAAATGTTAGCCGCTGGAAGTGACGATTCGAAATCGCTTAATCCCCCCCCCCCTTCTCTTCTTCCCTACTGTCAATTATAATTTTTACCGTTCCAATGTTGTTCTGTCGTCATCTAATTTTCTTTCTCTATATTAAACCGATTTTTTTTTGTTTTCCCGTTGAAAAAAAAAAAGAAGAAATTGAAAATTAACATTTTCTTATAATTTCGTTCGTTGTATAAAGACAAGTCTGGAATTTTCGTTCATTATTCTTATTCATTCAAAGAAAATTTTAATTAAGAATTAGATAAAATCCGATAAAAATTCCGTAAATAAGATATTATTTCCGTTTTTTATATGGAAAATTTTATTTTCGTTTAAAGATTTCTCGGGAAAAGTTTTATTAAGATAGCCTTTTTTCGAAGAATTAGTCAGCGATTAAAAGTCATTAAAAATTGTAATTACAAATTACTATTTATTTATACATTCTTAGCCTTTTAAAATCTTTTTGTAATTAAGTACGCCAAGTTTTTTTTTTTTTTTTTTTTTTTTTTTGTGGAGGGGGGAGTGAGGATTGAAGCCCTACAACAAGGTGCGAGTAAAGTAAATCAGTCTCCCCTTATTAAGACCGTTGTTACATAAACAGATCCGATGATCTGTCCCCGATCTTGTCCGAACTTGTCTAGCAGGTTCGAACAATCCTGAACCAGACGATCTAACCAGGGCCTATGAAATTTAAAAATCGTTGTAAGCTTATTAAATGGATTAGCCCATTTGTAAAACTTTACACCCTGGCCTATGCACCCCTAGGCTTGCCTTTAACAAAAAGATGCCGTTGAAATTACTAAATTGGATGTGCAATTTTGCGGCTGGATGGAATCCTGCTGGATTCAAATTCTGCCTTGATTTTTTTTTTTTTTTTTAATCAAATAGAGGGAACTCACGTAGACCTAAATAATAACATATAATGACGGGCAGAAAAACGCAGAGATCAAATCCTGGGTTATGTAATTCAAATGTCGGGGTTTAAAAAATTTAATCCAGATCATCTAATATACATGGGTGGTACTAAAAAGCAAAAAAGTACTTATGAAACTAATAATTCGTCATTGTCCGTTTCGATCTAATAACCGTATTGTTTATAATTTAATAATACGGCAAGGAATAATAATTGTTTAACAATAACTTCATCAGCGTTAACATTATAAATGTGGACAATCGAAACGCATTTAACAAATTATTACCTTCGCTTATTTTTAAACGAGTGCGAGAGGGATTTCACAAAGTTAACCCGCGCGTTTACTTTACGAGCGTGAAATATTTCAAAGTGTTATTCGTGAAACCTAATAATTTTTATAAGAAAAAAAATATATATATACAACCGAGAAATCATGACAGATAATCGCCGCTTTAAACAGAACCTTTTTGCTTTACGATTGTTTCGAACTAAATGCTTCTAGAATTGACATATACCTTTTTCACAGGAAACATCTTCTTGCGCTACTTGTCTTGGAGGAAAAAAAATTGAAAATAAAAATATCGGTTTTTCAAAATCGAAAGTAAGGTAAAAATTGTTAAAAATACATGTAACATTTACAGAAATCCGAATCTGATGCCGGTGCCTGCCGCGGCCGGCTGAAATCTCGGGTCGATGCCGATGCCATTTTATTTTTTCTTAACTCCCGATCCCGATCCCGATCCCGATTCCGATTCCGGCATCGACACCCGATCCCGATTCGATTATATCCGATGCCGCTCTGATTCCGATTTTAGTGAAAAAAAAAAAAAAAAAAAAAAAAAAATCATAGAACCATTCTAGACGATTTTTAAAATTAGGGGACCGATTCCGATTCCGACGCCGATGCCGATGCCGATGCCGATGCCGATGCCGATGCCGATGACAGCCGCGGCCGGCTGAATATCTCGGGTCAATGCCGATGCCGCTTTTGGATATTGAAAAAAAATCGATGCCGATTGGACAAAATTTAAGTACCATCGGCATCTGCCAAAATTTTCAAGTTTCGGATTCCTGAAAATTTACCCTTAGCTTCAGGTATATATCAGTGACACACAAAAGAAAGTCCCAAAAAAACCGATATCTCGGAAATTTTTAAATGTGTCGAAAATAGGCCGATAAAAATGGAGATGCCGTTATTGGATTGCTGCCAGTATTTTTTTTTTTTTTTTTCTTTAAAGAGAGAAAAATCCTTTTAAACGAATCGAACCTCTTTTTACACGAACTAGATTGAAAAGATTATTCGAAAAAGAAAAAAAAAAAAACAATGAACTTCATGACTTACATATTGACAAAAAGTTTATTGTGCAATAAAATTAAGATATTTTACAAATCGTCGATTTCATCCGAGTGATAAAAACGTGAATACTCCATTTTGTAATGTATTCATCCTAATAACCCTTTTTTAAGTGCTTTCTTCGGGTAAACGCTTTTTTTCTTATTGATTACGCCCTTTTCAGAAAATCTCTTGATAATTTTTTTCCTCCCCTTTTTCTTTTTCTTTTTTTAAATTCCTGGAACTATCAAACTATGTAAAAGCAGCTGGTGAAGCTAATCTCCTTTTATCTCCACCACTTTCATTTCCCTAATCCTGAGCTCTTTATTTTTTATAAAACCTAATCAGAAACGCTGTGACTGCTATTATCTCTTCCTCGCAATTTTGGAGATATTTCCATTCCCCCCCTCCCCTCTTCCTTACTTACTATTCTTTACACATCACAAATTTACACTTTCCTCCCCTAATTACTAATATTAATTTTGATGCTTTCAGTGTACAATAGGGTGACACCTCTAAATCGAGCTTCAATAATGCTTTTCTTATCTCTAAGTTTCCGTTCCCCCTTTTAAATCCTTCGACCCCCCCTTCTTTTGTATTTAAGAGAAAAGTCCTTTGTCGTTTGCGTATACGTGTCTGCCTGGGTTTGACGGTTTTTACTAAAAGCGTGAATTGTTTGTCCCTTATAAAAACTTTTATTGTCTTAAAATCTGAAAAACGTTTTATCGACGATAAAAAAAAAGGAAAAAAAAATTTGATAATTTCTGTTCCGTATCTCTAACTATGAGAATTCGGTCATTTACAGATGTATTTCCCGTGATTTGCATATTGTTTAAAATTGGGGGAAAAAAAGATGATTCGAGGAAGTCGAAATGAAATATAGTATCGTATGGCACGAGAACGTGATGGTGCCATTCACTATACCACGCAAAATATGGTACCATTATCGCTCTGATCCTTGATAACGAGATTGCATTGGCAATCAGTTCACATCGTGCGCACAAAACCCAACTATTATGAATAAATTTCACGATTTTTCTTTAACTTATTATTTTTTTATTTAAATATAATTTAAAGGATCTTTTTTTTTTTTACTTTTTTATTTTCGGATCACATGACATAATGGTACTGGTGATTATCAGACCGTTAACTCTTAAAGAGAAAAAAAATCTTATTTTAAAAGGTTTTCCCTCAATTTATGGACTTTCTCCGGGGGTACCAATGTTTTCCGTTAATTACGACTAGAGCAAAATCAAGAGAAACGAAAAGACCACACATAAGAAAATGAACTTGCCTAACTTGCCTGGAGATAAACGAATTTTATATTGCGGCCGAAATCGGGCTTTGGGAACCGATGATCGTGAATACGAATTAAATTAAGACTAAGTACTCCTCCTATCCTATTCGATTTTTTTTAAAGTTCTCATCTAAGTCCATAATTATCATTCATAGTGGATCACTGGGTGCTTTAGCTTTTCAACCTCCAATTTTTATCGTCCTGAAAAGGCTGAGGGATTCCCACAGGTATTTAGTGGTACCCCTGGGATATCAGTTTGGAGTATTCAAATAGTAAATCTTTCAGCAGATGAGGCCGAATATTATTCGATAAAAAAAAGAAGACAGTCTAAGAATTTTAGAAAAAAAAAAAAAAAAAAAATAGAATGTTGTTAGCCGATGTGCTGCCCAAGCAAGCAGCCCAAGCAAGCAGCTCAAGCAAGCAGCCCATGCTGGGATAGCATCCGTACAAGCGAAGATACGGGAAAGATGGTACTAATTTTAAATATGAAAAAATGAGTGGGACTTATCGGCGGCCGATAACGTAAAGCAAACGGACTGACATTGTTAGATTTGACTTGCACAACTACCAGCATACACCAGTTACAATGTAAAAATCAGCAAAAGACAGTTCACCAGCCAGAGTTAGTTAAAAACAGTTATACCAGCCCCCATTAGCCTCAGGCCGCAAAAGGTGCAAGAAAGATGGGCGAATCAAAACTCAGCTACTGTAGGATACACTCATCGGGGCAAAATTTTGGAACTTGAAATCAGGCTACTATCTACAACCAATCGAAACGAAAGAGCAAGAAAAAGAAGAGCAAAACCTTAAGAAAAAATTTGAGCGGAAAGATGTTAGTTAATTCCGAGGGGTAAATTACTCGGGCTTAGTCTTATTTCTATTACAGTATCGCTTGTATTCCATGTATAACGATGTAAACTTTTATAGCAAGTGATTTATCTCTCTGCTAATTCTGAACTAAATAGCCACATAAACCTTTAACAATTTTATGTAAAATCCTGAGCCTAGAACCAGGCTGATTGGGGACATTCAATTATTACGTAGGAATGCTTTTCGCAGGCACGGACTGAGAAATTTTTAGAGGTTTTTAGAGGACGCTTACTTTTTTAGACCCCCTCCCCTTGCTCTACATTAGTATTATTGTTTTTTTTTTTTTACTATATTGGAAATGAATATTTTAAAAAAAATTGATTTCTTACCTTATTTTTCGTCTTTTTGATGCTTTTAAGTTTTTGGTATTAATGATTGCCTAATCTGTGAAAAATATTACTAACGGCCGCTTCGATTTATAAAGTGAATATAAAAAATTAAAGTAATAAACGATAAGTGAAAAAAAAATTAGAGCACTCAAATATGTATAAAAACTAATTAAGTTTTTTAAAAAAAATATTGCGTATTTACTTATTTTCAAATAATTCTGGTTAAAAAGAAAAAAAAATTATAAAAACAACCGTACCGATCTCCGTTCGCCTAAAAACTGATTTTTTTCCTCTTCGCTCAATTTCGTAAGAAGTCCCAGGTAGTACCGTGTATTGAATGACTGGGGAAAACCAAAAAGAGCAGAGAGAGTACTGACCTCAGAAAAATTCACCCTTATTCCGCTAGCAAAGGATGGGTTCCGATAATCCGAAGTTCCAAATCAACACAATACAATAAATACAAAAGCAGAGAAGGCCGAACGGTTATGTATGCATACCTGCTTTCTTTTTCATTCATTACCCGAGGTTAAAATGAGAAAAATTTTTGAATTAAAAAAAAAGATTTATAGAAATATTTTTAAAGTTACTTTTTTTTTTAAACAAGGACGGCGCCTTTTCAAAAAGGCGAACTGGGAAAGCCCAGGTTGCTCAGGGCGCGAGTCCGTGCCTGGATTTTCGTAAATATGCACCCCCTTTTCCTCCAAAGTGTAAAACCTTTTTCCATACTTAGCTTAAGGGCAGTCTCCACTTGATGACGTTCACGGCATTCGCGTTGTCCGTCATCGCGATTAACGTGATCGCACCGGAAGTACTTCGCAGGGGTTGCTTCCGTAAACGTTTGTGGCATACAAAGAGTACCGTATATTTCATTAAGTATACAAAATTGGCTTACCCAGAATTTGTTTTGGAACAGATTTATTGTCTTCCCCATGCCCGAATTAAAATTTTTCTTTTTAAATCCGTAAAAACATCTTTCAAAACCGCCATTTTTAATGTTTGTAAATAAAAAAAAGCAGATGATCAAAAAAATCGTGGTAAAAGATCCATAAAACTTCCGGTGCGAATACGTTCACCGAGAAGGCGGATAACGCGAATGCGGTGAACGTTATTAAGTGGAGACTGCCCTTTATGGCGAAGATGGTCCATTTGGACCCCCTTCTCCCCTAATGCGTTTACGCAATACTTGATCCCATCAGGATGCAATTTTAAAATTAAAAAAGCGAAAAATACAACACTCTTTTAAAATTTTTTTCGGGTGCGCAATTTCAAACGGATCAAATTATTTTGTTTCTAATTTTTTAGGTTTCCAACAAATATTTAGCAGCAAAAAAAAAAAAAAAAAAATTGAACTTATCTTACCTTTTCCAACATTCCTTCCTTCACAAGATCTACCATATCGCTTAAAGAACATTTCCGAGGCGTTGCCGCATAAGCTTTTGCACCTAAAATGAAAATTTTGATATTTTAGTATAACTAATGTGGCTTGCTAGTGAATCTCCTAGTCTATGCAAGTTTCCTATTAAAATTAAACAAAATTAATCCGAAGAAGAATTTAGCATTATTGAGAAAATGTATTCAGTGCTTACCTTTTTTTTTTTTCTTTTAAAGAAGTACCTAAATGCAAGTATATTATTGCATTTTAATGTTTTTATTTTTCGACAAAAGATGCTGGTTTGAAAATTTTAGGAAAAGATTTGGATGACAACAGAGTGACAGAATGAAATTAATTAAATGTTTACAAGCATGGCAAAAAAAAAAAAAAAAAAAAAAAAAAAAATTTGAATTTATTACTTTTGTGGATAAATAATAACAATAAAATTTAATAATGTATACATTCATTTAAGTATATAAAAAGAACGTAACCCTTGAAAAATATTTTAATAACGCTAAATTATTTTTTGGATAAATTTTGTTAAAAAAAACTTGCATTGATTAGGTGATTCTCTGGTAGGTCATCTTAAGCACATTTCCGAGTAAAGTCCCACCCATAACCACCCCACTACCCCCTACGTTTTCGAAGAAAAAGTGTTTTCATACGACCAAATAAAAAAAATGCTTTAAATGTCATCGTTCCATAGGCAATATAAATTACATAAATTTATTTTTATGATAATGGATCATCTTCAGCATTGGTTTTATTTTCCACCGTCGTTTCAAAATTGATAGATATCCAAATTGGAAAAAATAAAAAGACAAAAAAAAAAAAAAAAAAAAGAAAGAAAAAACAATTTTGTCATCTTTGATTTTGTTATGTCTTTTTAATGCCTTCACATAAAACACTCGTCAATTTTTTTATTGAGTTTTTGTTGTTATTGTAAATCCCTTCGGTGCCGATGGCATCGTAACACAAAAGTGGGATGTTGCCCTTGGTGGACACGGTCAAAAGCAAATAAAAGGGAATTAAATAACCCAAAGTAATAATCCCTAAGAAAATAATGGGGCTACTTTAGAAATTTAATGGAAACGGAAACCGAGTTCCGGCTCCCCGCACGAGCCAAAAACGGAATGCCATAAATTCCATTTAACCAATACGCGGGGAAATCTCTTAAAAAACTTTTCCTTGATTCTACTTCCGGCTTAACCGGAAATGAAAAATATTTGATATTTAAGAAAAATAAAAAGGGACTTCATGGAAAAAAAAAAAAGTAAATAGATTTATAGCTGAAAGAAGTTAAAATTTCTTTCCCTTTATTTCAAGATGCACGTACAACAAATTATTTTCATTTTTCCATCCCTATTCTTTTTTTATTTCATCCCTTCTTTAATTTTCAACGGAATAAGATTGAAATATTACGTCATAGTCAACAAAATACATAATATGCTCGTCAAAATCCTTATCTTTGTCCGTGTGATTATAATTGGAACTCTTTTTTTTTTCCCTTCAGTCTCCAGCGGAGTTTGTTTTTAAACCCGGAGGATTTTTTATCCTCCCTCACGTATTTCCTTTATTTTGTAAGCGTGATTAAAAAAAGAAAAAAGGAGGAAAAAAAATCGTCATCTTGTCCTGAAGCCTAATAAAATTTGAATTACTACAGCATCGTTGAAAATGGTTTTTTTTCCTACTTCCTTCCAATTTCGAAGCAAGAAAATTCTCGCATGTACTTTATGCTAACCTTTCATGTGTAATCCGTCCCTTCAGGTAAAACAACTTTAGCCAACTATCAGGGAAAGTTTGTTGTACAAGTTCTGGACATCTGGTCCGAAACATTTTGAAGCATTTTCCACACGAGGAAAAAGCCTAGAAGCTAATATTTTGAGTCTAATTTGAATACCTTTGGAAAATTTTAGTTTTGGAATTTGGTTCTTTAAACTTTATGTATTTCATTTCTTACCAGAATTTACTACAGCATTTTTCATTCTCGACAGTTTTCGGAATGCTTTTTTTTCGATCGATTCCTGATTTTTATACCGTTTTCATTTCTTGAAATACTCATTCCGTTTTAGATTTATGATAAAGAAAAAGACGATTTCATTTCATCCTTGGACAACCGTAATCTTCATCAACATAAACCAGAAAAAGATATTGGCTTTCTTTATGTAACACAGTAATTTTATAGCTGCAATAAAAGTTTTAAAAAATATATATATATTATTTTATAAAATTAGAGTAATAGGGGGAAGAAACATAGACTCACCCGCTATAAAGACATCAAAAAATAAAATATATTAGACGCTGATGAAAGAGGGATTAAAAGGCCTTAAAGATGCACAATATTGCAAACACTGCAACCGCTCACAATCCAATCCGCGACTTCAAAAATATTCCATTACGAATCATCGCTAAAAATAACGCTTCAATCCAGTTTTTTTCGCTTTCCCACTTTCTTCTTGTAGGACATTTCACCAGATTTTGAAACTTGCTTCGCATCGTAAACACAGGTAAGCACAGCTACGTAATTATATTTTTCAATTTCATAAACATAAACAAAGCACACTGTTTTTTCTTTTTTTTCCGACATATTGTTTACATTCAAGCAGCCGTATTCGAATGAAGCTCTATGCGCGGTAAAAATTTGCTACAAACGGTTCTAATTACGGCCAACTCTACCTAGGCCGCGACGCTTAAACATGACTACAAGTTTCCCAAAATCTTTAAAATGTATGCGCCTATGCTTAATGTACGTGATTGACAACGCGAAATCAGGCTTTCTGTAAAGCCAGAATATTTTTGAATATTTTACCGAGGATCCTTAACACGAACCCATTCACCCAGCGAAAAAGGTGACGTACTTTAAACGTCATGAAGACGTCAACCATATACGTACGGGAGAAGTCATCGGGCATAATCACTTTCCGGGACTATTTTACGAGATTTTCGACGTCAAAATGACGTCATTAAGTATGACCGATAACGTATTTCCTTGAATGACGTCAAAATGTATGACGTCATATTGACGTCATGACGTTTGTATTTCGAAATTGAGTTGGCGCCAGTACGACGAAAGTTAGACGTCGTACATTATGACGTCAAAAATCTCGTAAAATTATCCCGGAAAATAACCATACCTGGTGACGAAAATCGGACGCGTCACCATGACGTGATCTTTTTCGCTGGGCAAATACAGAAAACTTCAAAATATACAAAATACTCAGAATTCAATGAGGAATCTAAAAATTTTTTTAAAAGTTTTCATGTTTAAAAAAAAGTTAGTAATAACACTCGCAAAAGTAATTAATCATCATATCAACTTTTCAATATGTGCACTCGAAAGACATAAGAATTCGATAATTTTTAATGCAATTTGCGAAAGGTAAAAGTCTTACAGAATTTTAATGAATTCAAAAACCATAAAAGTTGTTCCACCCTGGAGAGTATGAGAGAAAATTCTTCGTGTTAGTCGAAAATGGGGGTTATTCCTATTCCATAAAAATTACAGTGTTACCAAATTCAGTGCTCCAGTCTAGTGATGATAATCATGTGATCAATTTGTATATATATACATAAATCCATAGGTTTAGCTTATGAGAATAATTTATACAATACATTTAAAATCACTACTCCGACCTGAGTAAAGTCTTTCGTTGACTTTTAGTGACTAAAAATGCCTTAAAGTCCCATTTCCGGTGAACTCAAAGCCTGAGCCGAACCCAAACACGGTGAACACCAATAAAGGAACTGAATTTTTCGTAAAAATATACAAATTTTCTCATTTGTAAATATCGAAATAATAAAAAAATATATAACATACAAATTCAAATCATTACGATTGGAAGATCCCTATTCATTTTCCCCTTTCGCTCTCTAATAACCCTCAATCTGTTGACAATATTTTAAACATTAATTCGACATACTTTTAAAATCTACTAAAAAAAAAAAAAAAAAAAAAGAAACCCTCCTCTTTTAAAAATGACTGATTATATCGTTTGAATAAAATACATTAAAAAATATATGGGTCGAACGCACTTAAAACGTAATATATATAAAAATATATTGCACACACTTGTTTGTCCCTCAGTTAACGAAGCTCTTAGAAAAATTAAGCACGGCTGTATGTAAAGCACTTGAAGAAAAATTTATCGCATCAAGAAGGTGATGTTCTTTAGGGTATTAGTATCGTAAATTTAATTCCCGATATCTTATATATATATTTTTTTTTTATACACATCGCCCAAAAAGTTAAATGCTTCCTCACCGTAAATAATTATTCGTAATAAATTACATAATCAAATCCGATTTTTTTTCATATCCATTCTTATAGACCATCAAGTACAGCTCATAATACATTTTATTCAAAAGTTATGATCAACTTGTACTTGAGTCGATTCGTTTCGGTATATCCGCTTTTTTTTTGTAGCATTAATTATCATACGCAAATAATTTAGTAATCGATAAATTACTCATGTTACGCCTGCTAATTATTAACATAAAAAATAATTTTGGATATTATCGCTCGGTCTCTTAAAATCGTTTAAAGATTTCCGCATAGCGTGGGGACCTTTAGGCTATTTTCCATTATTAAATCAACTGAAATTTCCTTTTGTCCTTACGGAGAATCATTTACTCGAACCTTTTGTGATTCATTAACCTTCACCTACAATAACTCTATATCCCAGGGTTTTGTCTGCAGGATTAGTTTGGCTAACAAGCTGAAACGTTCCTTTCCTTTAACGCGCGCTTATTGAGCGGAAATGGGAGGAGAAAAGAGAGAGCGAGAGAGAGAAGGAAAAGCAGAAAAAAGGAGGGAAAAAAAGGAATAAACGGAAATGGGAGCGAGCAGATTAACCGATAAAGAAACTTGGAAAACGGTAAAAGGCGAGGGATTAAATTAATAGTACCGACACACGAACATAATACGATTTTAATCGCGCATGTCGGAGACAAGGAGCATCTTTTAAACAAATAATTTGCGATAAAAGTTCGTTTTTCTTAATTAATAATGCTTTAGGTATATACACGTCGTTAATGTCTACAATTTATAAGCAACAACTTCGTCCTTAAAAGAGAGTTTAATATTTTCCGTATTAGTGAATTAAACTTCTGTTGCAGTTGGCACGAATTCAAAGTGAGATGTTACCTCACTATTCAACTTTTTTTTCCTGTTTCAACTGCGTATTATTCTTCCCTTTCGAGTGTTTGTATTAGTAGGGTGATTATTTACGCGGTTGGGGATATTTCAAGATTGAGAAAAATAATGTAGAAAGAGGACTTTGATTAAAGGAGCGAAATTAGTGAGAATGGACGATCGAAATACTGAGTGTTATGGCGTCATTGCATGCTGCACTCTCCACTGGGTACAGACGGATGGGAACATCTAATTTTTTGCAATAATATACCGGTAGGTATCTTTCCTCGAAGCGATCAAATATTTAAAATTTTCATCTAATTAAAACGTACACAGTTAGCAAAGTCTATCCAATCCCAAGAACGTCTTCAGGAGTCATGAGGATGTTTTTTGGACGTCCATTTGATTTATCTATGTCCACTCTGAACAAAAAAAGGGTCCTTTGAACGTGCTGGGGATATCCCATAGATTTGGATGTCCTGCGGATATCTAAAAGACAATCCACAGGATATCCAATGGATTGAAAATGCTATATGGGTTGGTAAATCAAAATGGGATACCAGTCGCACACAAAATATACAATATAACCTACAATGAGTTTAGAACTGGAAGAATCCAAAATGATCATTTTGAAATCTTCCAGTAGACAAATGTTAAAGCTAACATTCAGTTTAGTAAATAACCATTTCCGTTTTTTTTTTTTTTTTCCTTTGATAATTTTTCACATTGTACACCAGTCTGGTGGACCAACTTGAATCCTTTTCCAAGCAATGCACGGTGACATGGAGGACACGGAGGCCTGGAAAGAATAGGCAAAGCAGGCCATGGTTTAAAAATACCACCACAGAATAATAGAATGAGGAAGAAGACACCACCTGGACCTGCACCCCTACAGGACCTGTAGCCGAAGGGGAGTTACGAGACCCCTCACAACTCTAGCTGAAAAGCACGACTGCTGGGAAATAATCTTTCTTACTTGAAGGATAAAAGCATCCCCAAATCTGTGTTGTTATGCAGCATTTCAGATCAAGGGTAACACGAACACAAGATGAAACCCTCGATTTTCGTCCAAAAAGGCACCAGCACGCTAAACTATTAATAGATACATTTTTTTTAAAAGATAGAAGTATATACTCAAAACTGGGACATTACACAGTATTTCTGAGAAAGTGAACAAGAATCCAAGCTGGCGCGCTTAATTTCCGTCCTGAAAAGCACCCGCAACCTACCAAGATAGCATTTTCAATCCATTGGACATCTTGTGGATTGTCTACAGGATATCCAAATCCATGGGGTATCCATAAGACGTTCAAAGGACGTTTTTTAAATCAGTGCGGACATAGGTAAATCCAATGGACGTCCAATAAGTATCTGCATGACGTCCTAAATATGTCCTCGGGACTGCATAGACTTTGCTATCTAACTAGAGCGAAAATCTTTTTATTTTTTTTTGGAGAACGGAAAGTCCACCCATTCCGTGTTGTTATACAGTTTTTCTGAGCAAACGGTAAAAATACGCGAGCTGACAGGCCCAATGTTCGTCCAAAAAAGCACTAGCACGATGGTGGAAAAATAATATTTTACGAACTCGTTTTTAGTCCATCCCAGATAGCAAAGTCTATCCAGTCCCGAGGGGGTCTTCAGGACGTCATAAGGATATTTATTGGACGTTCATTGATAGGATTTACCTACGTCCGCACTGATCCAAAAAGCGTCCTTTGGAAGCCCTACGGATATCCCATGGATTTGGATATCCTGTGGATATCTAATGGACAATTTACAGGATGCCCAATGGATTGAAAATGCTATCTGGGCTAAGGAACCGACATACGGATTCTTACAGTAATTCACAACTTTATTTAATTTTATATTACATGTTGTTCACCAATGCCCAATATTTTATGTGGACATTTTCGACGTCCAAAAGTGCTTAACTTTAAAATAAAGATCCCGGATCTTGAGCCGATTCTATGTACCTAGACGCAGCAATTTCTTAGATCAAAGTCATATAACTACGTATAAGACTAGATTTACCACCTGCCTAGATCGCGAAGAACAATCGCGGCTCATCCACGTAATGACCTCGTAAATATTTTTTTTTTTTTAAAAAAGGGTAATTTAATAATCCTTATATTAAAGTGAATTAACTTTTTTTTATGAATATCTCGACCAAGGACCGTATACATCGTATTTATTGATATCTCTCTGATATTCGTAGCCGGGAAAGGATAAGATGATGAAAAAAAAAGAACTGAACTGCTGAAAAACCCGTGAACGACTATATTATAAAAAACGCCTCGCGACCCACTAGCTACCTGATTCAGTTTTCAGGCCCTTCGCCTATGTCCTGAATCAGCTAGCTAACTGGGTCAAACTCTTAGTCGATTTTTTACTTAAAAATCAGACTATATCAGAAATCCCCCCCTAAAAATCGACTAAGAGTTTTTCTTACAACTAACAATTTCTTTTTTTTTTTTGTCTATGTACATATATAAATATCTTCTTACAATTTTACCCTGACCACTTTCTCTTTAAAGTTCTGAATCTTTTCATTTTCTTTCAAAGTTCTAAGTCTCTTTCTATCTTTCTCTTTTTTTTTTTTTTTCAAAGTTCTGAGTCTTTTCTCTGTCTTTTTCTTCTGTTTTTGTCACCACAGTTCACCACACTCTTTTTCACTCTTTTCAAGACGCCACCACCAGCTGGTCGAGGTATGACGACGCTCTGCCCTTGCGGATGCTGTTGTTCCTAATCACCTGTGGCCTGTGTATGCTTTCAATGGGTGGGGGCTGCAGCGGTAGTGGGGGAGGCCTGCTTGCTGGTACTCCCAACCTGGATGCCTTTTGTATTAAAGCCTCTACTAAGGCTGGACTTGGTTCATCTCGCAGCTTTGTGAGCTTTTTCACCTCCAGGATTTTCGCCAGCAGCCGCTTTCGACTCCACCACACCGCTGCTGCTGTCAAGCTTAGGACTATTACGATAGCAAGCGTTATTCCTGCCGCTGAGGCCTCTTTGATAGTTTGGACGCTGTGCTCGATTTTTTCCTTTGTAACGCATGTACCTCTCGCATTAAATGGGCAGTCTTGATACCGTCCTCGACCTCGCTGATGGAGTGACCCTTTGTCGAATTAGGATTTCCATGATATGATTGTAGGTACTCTCGTCATGGATTTTTCCTCCTGAGAGCCCTGTAGTGTGAACTGAGTGCCTGAAAAATTAGCAAGAATCGGTGAACTGCTTACATTCGACGTTAGGAACAGGTCTGATCGTAAAAGGCAATTCTTAGTTTCTACTTTACAAGGGTATGGGATGCCCAAATGCCCTATCCCTTCTAACAGTCTGGGAAATGCAACCGTGTTAATTGCATTTGGACATCTCCATCTAATTTAGTTTGGGCAGGCAACGAATACAGCCAGGTTGTTTCATTTAGCTTTAAGAAAAAATCTTTTGGCTGACTTAATGTTTTAGTACTACAAGTTTTATTTATTGCCCGAAAATTCTTTAAAAATAGTGCTATTTCGCACTGTTCTTCCTCGGCTGTATACAGTGGGCTGTCCAATCTATTACATTTGTGATTTCATCTATCTTCCTATTTAATTGATTTAGTTCATTAAAAGGTACAAAATACTGCTGATCTTGGGAAACTAATAATTTTTTATTCCGTAGTTCGAAAATTTCAAAAATTTTATTGCTTATACTTGATTTTACGGGAAACGGAAACATTTCAAACACATTGTAGTATAAATTTTTCTCTTTAATGGTATCTCTATGAAGAGATGAATCAGCCCTTCAGTCGTTATGGCGGCTTTCGTCTCTACATATTTGTACCATTTGTATACCTGGAGTTCGCTTATTTCGTGGAGAAAGTCTAAGGAATCAGGAAGGTCGTTTTGTATTTTACGGAGGATGGATAAATATGGTTGGGGTGCATAAAATACTCTGGCAAATTACCCTGACTCAGTTCCTTTACTCCAGTTTGAAACTGAGTTAGTGCAATTTCGAGTGAAGCAGTTGTCATTATCAACGAGTCTAGAACCAGCATGACATGAAGATACGCTTTCGTTTTTGTCTTGTTTTGCAAAGTTTCGTTCCGTATGATATCGATCTGTTCGCTTAATTGTAAACTCGTCATGATCAGCTGGTCTAGTCTTTCCTTATTTTCACGAGCAGTTACCATAGTCTCGTTGACTATTGACAACTGCTTCTCCTGTAGATCGATGGCAGCACTATTTGAATTCTCTAATAAACTCAACCTATCATTCAACATTTGAACATCGGAGTCCTTTGCGACTCCGATCGTGTACTTTAAAATAGTGCTGCCAAAGTCTAACAGCGCTCTCTTGGTCCTACTGTTGCTGATGTACTGTTGTACATCCGCCTTTCGAACTAATACTTGCCGTATTTTTCCAATTTTTTCTGCGAAATCTTCCTCCTTGTACCCATAATACTGATGTTGCTTCGCCGTCTCGGCTATGGCGCTGGCCATCTCCTCTACGTGATCGATTGTCTTAAATATGTCTCTTGCATCTATCGTCGTTCCAATCGTCCAATGGCTTGAGATCTCATATGCTGAACTAAAATGACGTATCACAACGCCTCGCTGCACAAATGACTCACAGGAAACTCCATATAAACTCCATGTTGTTATAAAAAAAACTGTAACTTTGTTTAAAATGATTAGTTATTTATTCCTTTTTGCGTTTTTGGCGTGTCAACTTAACGGACGGAAAAAATTGAACAATGAACATACGGGCACTGCGCAGCTACCCTTTTAGCTTCCGGTTACCGTAATCCATTTACGGTGCCCTTCCGCTATTATGTCACTTGCTCAAAACATTTTCCCCTGAGCCCCTACTTATCTTTTTTCTGTGAATCATTTTATTGTTTGGTTTAACAAGAATTAGATCTATGTATTTTGAAAATAAAGCCATGATTGCGTTATCTTAAGCTAAAATATGACTGGAAAGGAAATCGTTTGAAAAGTTAAATCTTAAATCAATGGCAAAAGATGCAAATTCTTTTCTTTATTTAATTATCTATGTATTTATGCATTTATTTATTTATTCATCTACTTATTTATTTTTCTCTGGACTTATTAACTTTTAAGGAGGATTGGTCATCATGGTTTTATTTATTTAATTTAATCTAATATTATTACAATACTGCTATGAAGAGGAAAAAAAAATCAACTGAAAAACAAACATTTTATTCGCTGACTTAAGCATTTTATTGGCGGCCATTATTATTTCTGCATCTTACGCTGGTCATGGTCGTGCATTACTATTCAACCTTGCTGATTCAGCATTCCTATTCCAACTCAGCTGGTTTAACACCGCGTTTTAATCTGTGTGACGTCATGAGATTTCATACTTCTGTGCCATTTAATGCTTCAACATTTTTTTTTCCTTTAGATCTGAGATTATAAGTGTTTCTTGGACTGATTTTTGGCTCCTTATTTTCCTGTGGAACCGCTTGTGGTTCATTGGTATTCCTATTTTCCTCCTCGTTTTTACTCTGAAGTGTTTCCGTACTTTTAATTTACTCATGTGTACGGCTCGGATGTTCTTTGGATTTTTCATTTCTTGAATTGTTGCTGTCGTCTTGTGTACTTTTATTATCTTGTACGGCCCGGTGTACCTGGTAGTGAAGATTTTACTTTGACCTGGGATTGTATAATCCTGTTTTAGATAAACTATTTGACCTATTGCTAATTTAATTTCTTCAATATTCTTATCATGTGGGCTTCATTCTTTCCTGATACTTTTCTAAATTTACTTTAGCGCTGTCCAGCACAAAATTATACAATTGCCGATTGTAATTTTCTTTTTCGTCGTCCTCGTTGTACCTTTTAAATTCTAATTTTCCGTCTAATGGAACTCTCATAGGCCTGCGAAATAAAAGTTGATATGGACTGTAACCCGTTGCATTATTTGTGAGTGCTCGCAGAGCCATTTTTGCATAGCTCAGCATGTCATACCATGCTATTCCTGGTTTTTCATCGTTTAAATTCCGTATGAACTGCTTTACTTCTCGAACCGATTTTTCGGCTAGTCCATTCCCTTGTGGATGGTATGCAGACGGTCCTGACAATTTTATTCCTAATTCCGTGCAAAAGTCATGGTACCTCTTACTCTTAAAACATGGCCCCGCATCGTTTATTATCTCCTCAGGAACTCCGTATAACGGAAAAAATTTTTTCAGCAATACTGTTACTAGCGTATCGGCTGTTGATCTTTTACAGCATACACTTCTACCCATTTAGTTAGCCGATCGCTTATGACAAGCCCAAATTTTTTATTTTTATTATCGTTAGCTGAATGGATAGGCCCTAAAAAATCTGCATTAACAATTTGAAAAGGGTAATCCGGTACCCTTTGCAAATGCATTTTTGGTTTTGGAGGTTTTAAATTGGGTTTCGCTCTTCCGCATGTCCCACAATTATTTATCACCTCCGTAATCCTCTCTTTCATATTTTTAAAAAAAAATCTCTCTTTCAGCAAGTCATGCAGTTTGCCTATCCCAGGGTGAGCCAAATATTCTGCCTCGTGATATTTTTTTATGACGTCATTTATCAACGTCTCTGGTAACACAATTAAATAATGCCCTTCTTCGTTTGCATAGCGTAGCATATTGTCAGAGTCTAACACATAATTATTTGATATCTCCATTTCAGTCTCTTTTAGTATGTTTAACTTATCCATCATTGTCTTCATTTTTGGATCCTTTTGCTGCTCGGAAATAATTTTTTCTCTGCTTATTTCGTTTTGTATTTCTAATTTCGCTATGATCTGTCTATGCGCCTTTTCGCATAAATCAAACTCTCCTTCTTCTTCACTGACATCTGACTGAGGATACTCTTCCTCTAATTCTATTTCGCTGACGTATTCACCGTCCGAAAAATAATAATCTTCTTCGCTCCCATCTCCTGAATCTGATTCTAGGATTGGCTCCTCGGCACCCTGTGCTAATGCGTCCTTATCGTAATAATCTGAAGCACTATTTGATTCCGCCTCGATTTCCTTGCTTATCAGAAAACGATCCATACATGCGATTTTTTCTCGTTATGTGAGCTGTTGCCCTCCTTCTGAAGACTACATTTTTTCGCATATTTTCGATTGAAATCAAATTTCTCCATTTTATCCAAATTATTCTGAATGTGCATTACTAAAGATTTTCTCGCGGCTCTAACTTTTAAATTCCATATGACTCGATTGCATCTGTTTGTTCTAATAATTTCATTAAATTTTCTTGTAACATTAATACTTTTTTTTCCTGAATTTCGTTTGGCTTAATATTCTCAATAGCGACCTTATACGTCTGAAGTGCTGAATAAATTTTTTCCAACTTATCTATACTATCTTCTAGTTTTCCATTAATTGATTGAATTTCAGTGGTGTATATTGTTGGGTTTCCGTCCTCCTTTTGTGATTCAAATTTTTCTCCATGCTCTGGTTCAACCTTTTCACCTGTTATTTTTTATTTTCTTGCTCATTTAATTTTTTCAAAAATTCTTTGTATGTTTCATATTTTCCTTGACATTGCTCATCAATAAATTTAAATTCTCCATTTTCACATATTATTCTGGACAATGCGTCACTGGCTTCGTTATCTTCTCCTTTTATATATCTTATTTCCATATCGTATTCGCTTAAAAATAGTTTATATCTTTCAAATACTGGCGGTTTATTTTTTCCGTTAAATAAATATTTCAGCGGTTTGTGATCCGTATAGATGATAAATCTTTTATTTCGGAGATAGTACGAAAATTGCTTGACTGCCCACACTAATCCTAATAATTCTCGACGGGACGTATCGTAATTTTCTTCTGATTTTTTCAACCGGCGACTGCAAAATCCTAAAGGTTCCTCTACGCCGTTTTCGTCTCTTTGGCTTAGACAGCAGCCTAATGCTTTTGAACTAGCGTCGACATGAATTATAAACGACTTATTGAAGTCTGGTGTCGCTAATAATGTCCTTTTACACAATTCCTCTTTTATTTTTTGGAATGCGTTTTCATGCTCTTGCGTCCATATAAACGGTACTCCTTTACCTAGTAAATCCGTAATGGGAATTATTGTTTTACTAAAATTGCTTGCGTGCCTGCGGAAATATCCGAATAACCCGATGGCCATTTGTATTTGTTTCACGTTCTGAGGTCTTGGATAGTTTCTAATAACTTCAATCTTCTTTTCCGACGGTCTGTACCCTTCTTTGTTTACTTCAAATCCTAGATACTCGACTTCGTTTTGAAAAACTTGCATTTTTCAAATCTTAGTTTTAAATTTGCCTCCTTGAGCCTCTTGAATACCCTTCTAGTGCATCTAAATGCTCGTTTAATTCTTTCGTGTGGACTAAAAAATCGTCTATAAATGAGGTACATTTTTCTGTTATCGGCCCTTGGAAAATCGTGTCTACAAGTCTCATAAAATATGCTCCGGAATTTTTTAGTCCCATCGGCATCGATCTGTAACGGTAATTTCCGACTTCGCATGAAAATGACGTTTTTTCCCTTGCGCTTTCTGACAACAAAATTTGGTGATACGCTTTTATACAATCAATTTGAGAATACCAGACGTTTCCGGCGACTTTGGCGACTGTTTGGAGAACATCTGGGAATCTATTATGTAATGGGGCTGTTATTTTATTTATGCCGGTGAAATCAACTACGATCCTATATTTTTGCTGCCCTTCTGATTTCTTGGAAATTATTATGATCGGTGAATTCCACGGGGACAATCCTGTCGGTTCGATAACACCTTGTTGCAAAAGTTCTTTAATTTCTTCCCTGAGCGGTTCTTTCAAATTATGGGCTATCTTGTAGGGCTTCCTCGATACTGGTGGATGATCTCCCGTATCTATGTCGGCTATTATCTTATTTGTCGTTGACAACGGAGTGCCTGGTTTATAAAATATTTCCTTGTAATCCTGTATTAATTTTGAAAATCGTTCCCTTATTTCTTCCGGTACTTTTGACAAATCAAATGTTGGTTCAGCCTGATAATCTTGTGCATTTTCTTCGCCGTCATCAATAATTCTTTCGCTCTTAAGTCCAAGGAATAAATTCTCTCTTCGGCTTTTTTTTCTAATTTTTGCTCCTCCCCACTCCTGTTTGTTCCTTCTACCATTTTTTCTAACTCTTTCTCGTTTAGTTCAACCACTTTCCCTAATTTCATGGTTCTAGGAATTTTCACATGAGTCGGGCCTGCATTAATTATACATACTGCTAACCGATTCTTCCCATTGAATTTATTCATTGACGCTTGCATCTCTAAATTTCCATTTGAACTTTCATTTGGTACATATAAAAATTTTCCTTTTAACGGTAAATTCGTCCAGGCTGGCACGCACGTCATTCCTAATGGCGAAATGCTTATCGTTTTACAAGGCCTTACTACGTATTCAGGCTGCTTAGTTTCACTATGAATTTTTTGCTGATTAGGCATTTCTTCTCTAGTGTGTCCTCTTTTTTCATTTATATTATTGTCGTAACTCGTGACGTCACTATTTGTTTTTGTAGTACTAGTGACCTTCTTTTTTTTCTTCGGAATTTCTGATTCACCTTTATTTTTTATTCCTATACTACTAATATTTTTTGTTCCCTCATAACTTTTAATCCCATATAACTTATAATATTTTTCCTAAATAATATTTATCGTTTTTCCCCCTAAAATACATTTTATTTTGCCGCAGAAAATTCCTTGATAAAATTCCATCCGCACCGTTTAAAATTTGGTGATCTTCAACTATGTACACTGGCCCCCAAACATAATGCTCATCTAAAAAAAGGCATGTCCACTTTCCCTAAAAATTTTACCTTATGAGCTGTAATGCCCTTGATTTCAACATATTGCGGTTTCAAATTTTTGGCAATATTCTTGGGGCACCTTGATAGTTTTAAAATCTGTGTTCCTGCGCCGGTGTCGGTCATCATGGGACCTTTATTTTGCGGTTCCCCTATCCCTATTTCTAATAAGCATGGTGCGTCGGATTCCATCGCGGCTTCTGTGGCTTTAAAAATGCCCGTTTCTTCGCAATACTGCACCAAGCTCTGCCCTGGGACTTCGGCAGAACTTATTGGTTTCCCTGGTTTTGCTCGTCTTTCCATCCTATTGCTAATTTTTTCTGCGACTGCCCATTTTGGTTGTTTTGCTGTTGCCGATCCCTGCTTCGGTTTCGATCTTGCCTCCTGGAGTAACAATCTCTAGCAATATGTCCCGGTTTATCGCAATAATAACAATTTCCCGAAGTTCTTCCCTGGCTCCCCTATTTCCTATTTTCTGCTATTATGGCTTTTAATCTATTAACTTCTGCCATAAACTGCTATTCCTGTCTCCTCGGCCACCTCCTTGATAATTATTTCGATAAGAATTCCTATATCTGTCAAAATTCCTCCCTTGATCATATCCTCCCCTTGCATTTTGCTGACGTCCATAGTCATCAGGGTGTCCTCGATAGTTTTGATACGTATGATTGTATGCCCTCTCTCCCTGGGGTTGAGTAGTGTAACATATCGCGAGTTTATCCATTTCCTGCGTCAGCTGATCTAATTTGCTGCTGGCTGATGCTGAATTTTCTTCATTTCGTGGAGTTTGGACGTTTCCCAGCCTTTTCACATTTTCAACTAATTTTTCTAACAATTGGGTATGTTTGTTAATTTGCTCCGCCTGCGCTTCTACTTCCTGTTTCTTCTGTTGACTTATTTTATTTTCCAATGCAGTTATTTGACTTGTATAATTCACTACTAGTGGAGATGGAGATTCGATTAATGCTTCGTATTTTAACGCAGCTTCAATTGCCGCTTTAAAATCAGCCGGACTCTGGTTTAACACTTTCGTCTTTATCGCTCCTGGTAAACCGTTGATAAAATATGATACTTTTAACTTCTCGATGTGCTCTTTTAATCCGACATCTTTGGCTGGATCCCCACTTAATGGCACTGCTCTTTTAACTGCCTTTGCTACTCTATTTGCAAAGGCTTCTACATCCTCATCGGCATCTAGTGATAAATTTAACAGTCTTGCGTGCGACGTTATGAGCGATTCAAATTTTTCGTTTTTTCTGTCAGTTTCTTTTTAAAGTCAGCCCACGATGCTACACTGCTTAGAGACTCATCCGTCTCCTTTATTTTATCCATATAAACGGTTGTTTTCGCCTTGCCACTTTCAACTTCAAGTCGTCGTCCCAATTTCCTATATCCCCGTACTGTTCAATGGTCGAAATGAAAAGCGACGGGTTCATTTCCGCCGGATCATACTGGGCGATTCCGTGGATTATAGTGATGTCCGGTGTCGCCGGCATGTCTATCAATTCGTCTACCGTGTTTAAACTTTCTCGGGACGACTCTATACTTTCACTATCGTTGGTACTCCCGTTCCCTACGGATTTTACCTCCCAGTACACATGTTCTCCGTGTTCGAAATTATCCGTATTTATTTGACTATTTATTTCTGAGGGGACGGGTACTGTCGAAGTTTCACTAACTTGGTTCTCTAACGTTTGAATTTGCTTATTTAATTGTTCGATTTCTTCATGAAATTTTTCTGCCTTTTTTATTAATTCCGAATTAGTCGCTACTAACGTTTCTATTTCGCTTTCTTGTTTCTTAATTTTCTTTTTCGCTTCTGCCTTTATTTTTTCTAACTTATTAATTTTAATGTTGACTATCTTACGCAATTTAAACAAAATAATTTTTAAACTAGTTCTATTAGGTTCTGATATCGGTTTAGGTAAATTAACAGCCAATGTACTACAAACTTCAAAAATTTCATCAACTCGATCTATATGTTTTTCTATGGGACATTTCAAATCTAATAATTCTTGCTTAAAGGCTTCGGTTGCGGCGCGCGTCATTTACCAACTCATAATATTTTTATTTTAATCCACGTTAGGGAAACTTCGACGTTCATAAGAAATTCCAAAAACAACACCATTTAAATTTGAGAGAAAAAAAAAATTTTAATTACTTACCCAATTTCGTTGCTGCCACCATTCTGATATTCGTAGCCGGGAAAGGATAAGATGATGAAAAAAAAAGAACTGAACTGCTGAAAAACCCGTGAACGACTATATTATAAAAAACGCCTCGCGACCCACTAGCTACCTGATTCAGTTTTCAGGCCCTTCGCCTATGTCCTGAATCAGCTAGCTAACTGGGTCAAACTCTTAGTCGATTTTTTACTTAAAAATCAGACTATATCATCTCTAAAAAGAAAAGGTAAAATAAACGATGTTATTGGATCTATACTATAAAAAGCGTTGAAAAATGGTTTGATATATGAACATAAAAACATAACAGCAATTTTATATTCGCTTTTAGTATAATATTTTGATTACCATAGTGTTTTTATACGGTAGAAGTAATTCGTTATCTCAGATTGTAATATCCAAGATGCATCTTTCACGTATATGTGTATATTTTACTTTGTTCCATTGCTTTATTTTATATCTTTATACATGCTCCATTGTCTTTTAATGTTATTACGTTGTCTTCGCTGTGGTCTTATGCCAAGATTCATCGTCTTCATATCTCATTTTGCTTTTTACTACTACGTGACTTTCTCCGTTTTAAAAATATCAGGAAGCCAAAAAGGAAAGAAAGAAAAAAAAATGTTTTTGGCCTTGAGTATGTAAAGTAAGTGCACATTATAATAAATATGAATGACCTAAACCGAAATGATGCGGTGAATTTGTTTGTAAAATATGAAAATCATTATTCTTATACAAAAAAGGACTTTTGTCAAGTGGTTTCAATTAATTAAATTCATTGTGTAAACACTTTGCAACTATAAGAGGGTATTACATATTTATACAAACGCCACGTTTATGCCATTGCGTTTGCTTTTGCGTTAATGCCCTAAGGCTTTACGTACGGATCCCATTTATTATTCATTTGCAAGCTTTTGTAATTACCCAGACAGCGGATATACGTATATTATACGAATAATATACGTATATCTATGGTTTATTATACGTTTTTCTACACCGTATAATATACGTATAATCAACGTATATTTTAAGACTATATATACGTGCTTTTAATGGTAATTTTTATTCGTTTTTTTTTGTGGTTTTTCGACAATTTTGAAAAATTATTTCAGGGATATCCATATTTCACATATGATTCTTAAAAGCCATTGCTGAAAAACTTTGTCAAAAATTTGACTTGTCATAAAATTGATTTTGCATATATAATTAAATCACAAAACAAACTGTACGCCAAAAACCACCCCTCGTAATATCTTGCTTCCAAAATCGAAATTCCAAAATGTCTCAACTTGATGATCCTATATAGGCTAAATAAAATGTAAAAATACAAAAATCAGAATTTTGGAGTGGATCCTGATTTTTAGAACGAGATTTTCAGTTTTGACAATATGAGCTTTTGGGAAAAGTCAGGAAATGTAAAAAAAAAAATTAACATCTCCTTTATTTATAGGGCTCGAGGGATAAAATTTTGCAGCCTAGGGTTTTTCGATCCGAAAAATCCAAATCTGAAGTCAGATTTACTAAAATGTGAAGTCTAGTCGAGCAGAGTTTTATATACGCTGAATCTACGTATAATATACGTATAAAAAGTCTTAAAATATTCGTTTATTATACGTAGACAGTATACCTAATTTATACGTATAATTTCGGGCGATTATACGTATACCGACTGTCTGGGTATTAGGTACCTGCATTGATACATTTATAATCGTCAGCCCTTTTTTTTTTTTTTTTTTTTTTTTTTTTTTTTTTTTTAAATTAACCTGGTTTCGATTTTCTGTTGTTTTCGAAATGAAGAAAAATGAAAAATTATTATACATCGCCGCGACGATTAAAATTGGAATAAAGCACCCAGCTGATAGAAAATGAAAAACCGAACCGAAAAAAAAATGTTTTCGGGTTTTAAAACTCATGCAATATTCCGTGCTGAAAATGATTATCGGAACTTCAAAAAGGGGTAGTTCATTTAAAAATTAACGTAAATTAAGGAAATCTGAAATGTTTTTAAAGCTTCCCGAATGGATGTTAAATTCATTATCTTTTTTTCTTTTTTTTTTTTTTATTTGCGATCAATAAGTGAAATGAAATTAAAAACGCCGGAAACTCGTTTTACATGTGTGAGTATGTTCATGTTTACCGGTTGAATTGTTTGTTGAGGTGTAAAAAAGCCCTTTAACAATATTCTTTCTTCGTGCGGCTTTTTTTTTTTCCTTTTGTTATTTGATTTTCTGATTAGCAAAACTACATTAAAAAAAAAAAATTGAATCGTTTTTTTAAACGTTTTGTATGGAAATCAATTATAAAACGACGGTAAAAGTTTTTTTGTTTCGGTTATCTAGAATTTTTTTTTCCAGCGGCAGACATATTCGCATATTCAAGTATCGAAAAAAAAAAAAATAATAAGAGGTCTGAAAATGACTTGACAAAAGAAACTCTTTTAACTAAATCACTGTATAAATATCGATTATTTATTTTAAAATGCTTATCGTTGACTCGTGACCCCCTGGCTGACTGTATTTACATAAAAACGTTGCCTTATTTTCTTGGAGAGAAAACAAAAAAAAAACGCCATTGCTTTTTACCGGTTCATGACATCAACATAATATCGTTGAAGATTTCGCTTATTTGCCTTCATACCTAATACCTTCATACCTGACTTTTTCTCGTAAATAACAACCATATCCGGGCAAAAAGTTTTTTTTTTTTTTTTTTTTAAGTATTAAAATAAATACTCCGCCCCACCAATTGAATTATAAATATTTTTAAAGCGTAAATTCCTTGTATTACAACGGGGCTAATTACTCGTAATGAAGCTTCATCAGAATTTTTCGAAATGAAGCTTCATCATAATTAAAACAGACTGAATATTATGTTATTAAATTGCAGATTTGTTCCGAGAAGAGCTGAATTTCGATGAATTTAACCCGACATGTTTTATCAAAACACAAAAATTTTTCTTTATAAGAGATTTTGATTCATTTCACACTTGAATTACTCTATAAATGAATAAGTAAACAAACGAATTATCCCGATTGCAACAAGATTTATTATGTTTGCCAAATAAGAGTAGGTAAATGGAAATAAATTCAAAATTTAATACTTTATTAGCTGTTTTTTTTAAAGGGCAAAGTCTTAACTAATTATCAAAATTACCACCAGTACAAAAACATTCATTTGACCGTCAAAATATTAGCGCAATCGGTGGTTTTTTGCAGTATAATTTCGAATCCTCTTTTGATAATCAATGAAAACTTTGTCTGGGGAAACTGAGTCAAGAGTTTTGCTGTGTGAAGTGAAGTAAAAAGTATAACCTACGCGGCATATTTCCTTCACATAGTCAGGGAAGGTATACCGAATAGATTTTAATCGGAATCGGAATCAGATTTGGTCGATGGAAACTAATGGGAATCGGAATCGGGATCAGAATGGTAAAACATTTTTCTTGTAATTTAGAATGGGAATCGGAATCAGAATCGGAATCGAAATCGGAATCAAAATCGAAATCGGAATCGGAATCGGAATTGGAATCAGAATGGCAAAAATTTTTCTCGTAATTTAGAATGCGAATCGGAATCGGAATCGGAATCAGAATGGCAAAAATTTTTTTTTCGTAATTTAGAATCGGAATCGGAATAAGATTCAAATTATAAGAAACTTACCGGAATCGACCTCGGAATCGCGTTTGAAAAACTATCGAGCATCACTGGAATCGGAATTGGAATCAGCATCAAGGGTCGAATTTCTCCCAGATACAATGACGAAAATTTTATTAAAAACTTTTTAAAAAATTAAATATTTTTAAAAACAAAATAAACAGGGATGGTAGGCCTATGCCAAATAGATTTTAATCGGAATCGATATTGAAATAAGATTCGCATGATAGAAACTTATCGGAATTGCGAACATTTTTCCCGCAGTTTAGAATCGGAATTGGAATCGGAATCGCGTTTGAAAAATCATCGAGCACCACTGGAATCGGAATCGGAATCAGCATTCCACCCTAGCACATAGTTACTAAAACAGACTTGTAGGGTCCATTCGGAGACTAGACATTTCTTTCCAACGGACCACACAAGGTACACCTTCACAGGAAGAGGGTTAAAAATTTTTTACGTAAAAAATTTGATACTTTACTCAATGGAACTGGAACCGGTGAGATAATATTTTATCCGATACTTCCAAATGACTGAATGACGTTGATCACTTTCTACATGCATTTTATGAATTAAGAGAATTATCCAATAACTTTATTAAAGGAGTTGCATACAACAATTAAAAAATTCGAAATAAAAATGAGACTTAACCAGTTACAAATCAAACTTGAATCGAGCCCCGAATCAGGGCTGCAGCTGGGAATCAACTCAAGTAGGCGACATCTCCATCACAACAAATTAGCAAAGGCCCATTTATCCGATGTGTAAATATTCGAATATAACAATTGTTGACATTTCTCATGTCATAGTTCACAAAAGGTGCAAGTGTTAAGGTTCGTTATAAATACTGTATTAGCACTTTCCAGTGTAAATATTCTATGGACCAGGTGAAGTGACAAACATGAAATCAATATTGTCAAATAGGCGCGTTTTTGAAAACGAAAGCAGCGGTTTGTTTCGCAAAACGATACTCGGTATCGGCTTTCCAAATTTATTTTTTTTATGCTGAGTCAAGACATCACAAATTTTTTAATCCTTTTGATGTGTTTATTCCTCCATCATCTTATTATCGTTCAAATTACGTCGAATTTTCGGTGCCTCAAACCATCTCAAGTCAGTAATCGTAACTGATGTGCCTAATTTAACACCAAATGTGGCAAAAACAATCTTCATTAACTTCTGTCATGCCAATATTAACTTATTTTAAAAGCCGCTCGCACGTTTTGTTTGATTTACGATTCTCGAAGGAAAAAAAAAAATTGATAGATCTACGCTATTATTTTACATAAAAGGAGTCATCTTCCTCGGTCAAATAAGATGTATTGTTAGTTTGGTTCAGTGCTTATCGATCTCAGATCTATAATCATTTAAAAAACAAAATCATGAGAAGATTTCAAATTGCATAATTTTATTCTTAATTTTTTTTTTTTTTTTAAGAGAAATAGAAGTTTTAAAAAATAGAAAAAAGGATGACGGAAAGTTGAAAAATTGATAAGAATCCAACAGCGTAATTATGAACCATTAGTTATTTTTACGACCAGGAGAACGTGATCCCGGTTGAGGTAGGTCATCCAACAACCTTGGATCGGGTCGTTAATACCGGCTTTTTTTTTTTTACAATTTCATTAATGTTTATTTTTTCACTTTTTTTTTTTTTTTTTTTTTTTTTTGGATGGGAATTTTTTGTTTCAAGGACGTGGAAGCTTCCTAAAATGCGTCAACTTCGATTTTTTATGATCGCAGGTGGCCGAAATAATAATAATTAAAAAAGAACCGATTTAATAAATCGTGACTAGTTGCCACCTTACAGGCGAATTATGTATGATCATCTCTCTTGTTTTTTTTATTTTTTTGTTAGATAAAGATCAGACCGGAAAAAAATGACGACATGGGTAAGAAATGAAAACACACCTTACTGAAAAAAAAGGTACAAAAAAAAAGATGGAAAAGTTAATGAAAGAAGATGCAATGTCTCAGCAGGGGCTGGAAGAGAAAAAAAAATTTAACCAAAAGGGACACTCGCTTCCTTGTCATAAACGATCCATAATGGATGTCTGAAAACCTCATATACTGTACTCTAATGGAAAAAGATAGTTTCTTCTGTGACTGTCAGTTTGTTATTGTTTTTTCAGGAATTAAAAGGGTGACTTTTTTTTTTTTTTTTTTTGCGCTTGCTTTTATTCTGTCGAATGGAAAATTGAGGATTTTTATCAACCAGCATGAATTTTACATGACGGTTTTAAGGTCGAAAGTTGTAAAGTTTGGGATTATTTGGGACCCTAAATAAAGTGCTGAAAATAAAATAAAAATAAAAAAACCAAGTGTATGGAAAAGAAATAGAGTTGCTACTCGATCTCGAAATTCCCGAGAACTAGAAATTTCTCCGTAAAACAATTTTCGAAAATTTTTTGCGCAGAAATTTTCGAGGCTTCCGAATCTGGAGAAATTCATACTTTGAAAATTCTGGATGTCCCGACTCTCGAGGTTTTAAACACTTTCAAAAATCTAGGTTCACGATATTTTCTTGAATTTTTAAATCAATCGAGAAAACAGAAGTTCAAAAAAGGAAGACATGTATCAAGTAAATATTACGTATAGGCCTACAGCTTGGCAACAAAATAAATGTTGCCCAAAGCAGGTTTTTAACAAAACTCTTTAAAAAAATCTCGGCACTTTCAAGAAGGCTACGGCTGGATTCAAAAATTTACGAAAATTGTGAACTACTCAAGAAAAAAGCATTTCATAAAAAACTACTCATAAAAAAGTTTTCTTACGACTACTATACAGTTGAAGCTCTTAATGTCAAAAAAATAAAAACTCTTGATTTTGTGGAGATAATGAAGAATGCCTACAGGAGTAATTCCGTGCGTCGGAGGTGAACTATCGTACCTCCATCGTAAAACATGATTGGAGTTAGTCTGTTTCGACGTTTCGTGGAAGTGTCACGTGACCACAAGTTTACGCCAACATGAGTGTGTAAACTTGCAGTCGCATGATCACGTGATTTTCAATTAACACTCAAAACAGACTATCTCTAATCATACGTGCGATGGAGATACGTTAGTTCACCTCCGACGCACGTAATTATTTGTATCCGCACATACCTCCACTGTAAATATGATAGGAGATAGTCTGTTTCGACTGTTAATTAAAATCGTATAACCACACGTTTACATGTTCATGTCAATAGTATGTTTATGGTCACATGACACTTTCACAAGTCGTCAAAAAACAGATCATCTCCAATCATATTCACGATGGAGATACGTCAGTTGACCTTTGACGCACGGTTAAGCTGCTTCTGAGAAAATTTTCTCACCATTCCATTCCTTTCCTTTGCTTTCTATGCCCTGCAGTTGACCAAAATACTGCTTCCACCTTGCCAATTAAATTGAATCGACTACCTACAGCAGTTTGTCATACATACTTTGTTGTCACCTGGATAAGAGGATAGATCCGCAGCAGATGCTATCATTATCCAGATAAAAATCTTCATCTCAACCAAAAGAAAAAAAAAATGGGTGTTTCAAATTTAAAACCAATAAAAACTACCAAGTTTTTTTTTTTTTTTTTTTTTTTTTTTTTTTTTTGCTGGAATCTCGCGAGCATAAAAAATTTCCCGATAAAAATTTGACGGTTAATTATTTTTTTCCTGTAAAATTGTTTCCAAACGGATGGGTTAACAGGTGGCCTGTGAATATCGTAAGCTAGTTAATGAATATTGATTCACCTTGAGAATTAGCATTTGCTATTACGATTTATTCAACCCTATAGTAATTTGACTTCATTGAAATTCAACGGTTAAATAAAATAATGTTCTGAGCTTCGTTTTGTTCATCTAACCATGAATTAATCGGTTCCTTAAATAAAATTCTATTTGTCATTTATTTTTTTTTTCAAAAATTATTTTTTCTTTCGAAACTTTCATTCTCCACATTCCAGAATTTCCTCGCCATATTTTTTTATAGTGTAAACAAAACAATATTACGTTTGTTTTCATTTATATACTAAAAGTTTGTTTTTATAAGTTTTGTGAGTGATTTTATAATAATTAACGAGTCTTTTATCGATGACTGCTAACTTTAGTGCTATTAGGAAGTTAGGGAATTATCATTTGACGGGCAACAAACTTGGAAAAGGAAATTTTGCAAGAGTGGAGGAAGCTGTTCATGACATACTTCAAACTAAGGTAAGAATCTGAAATTTAAAATGCTTCGCTGAATCTCTTCGTCAGTATTTGACAACACGGGGAAAATTTTGAGAAAATGGGAAAAGGAATGACGTCATTTATATATTATTAAAGAAAATCCTTTTCGGATTTTTTTTTCCCTCCCCTTCCTCTTTTCTTAATTGATCGAAAAAAAAAGTATAATGGAATTTTCTGAAATCTATTCTTAAAAAACCTGTCCCATAAATATATTCCTGCGGGCGTTTAATATTAAAAGGGGACTCCTTTTTTTTTCTGAATGGACGACTTTCTCGACAAGTTTAAGAGCTTTCTAAAACACCTTTGACATGGAAAAGAGAGCGAAACTTGATCAGGACCATACAAAGAGAAAAAAAAAAAAAAGATATGTGAGAGCGATATTTTGTAACGTGTCAAAAACTCCCATTCAAAAAATGTTTCAAGTCAAAGAACTTTTCTGATAAAAGTTCAGAATTAAGTTGAAAGAGTTAAAATAATGATTTAGATTTTTTCGATCTTAGACATGTTATCGTATACCCCGTCCGTTTGTTTGATTTTTTTTTTTAGTTTTGCATTTCACGCAGCATGTAATGAGTTTTTCAGAAAAAACTTGGCATATCTGATGCAGAACGCCAAACACACTATCAGGCAAAAATTTATTTAAAAAAGAATGGTTGAGCCACGCATAGAACTGAATAACGCCTTAACCCCCCCCCCAAAAAAAAAGCCCTTTTTATGAAAAATAATTCATTCTTTTATTTTCCTAAAAACAATATTTCCAAAAATTTCTAAAGTTTTTTTTTTTTTTTTTTTTATTTTTTTTTTTTCTTTGAATTCAAGACAGGGGAGGGATATTTAGACCTGCATAAATTTCCGATCGTTTAACGAAATCCAAACCGCTCCTTCACACCGTAAGAGGGAGAGATCGAAGGAAAAAAAACCGGATCAAGATTTTTCTTATTCCAAATCGATTAATCCAATAAATGGCCATAATAAAATTCAGTAACGACAAACGGTTAATGCTGGACTTTGGGATTACGTTTTAACCCTAGTTTATATCCCTGGGGGAGAACGGGCTGAACCTTATACCCTTGTTCCATATTACTCTATTATAAATACTTACCAGTTAAAGTTTCCTTAATAGCTCTAGTAGATGCCTAATTAAAAGTTTGTTTAAAAGATTTTTTTTTTTTTTTCGAAACAAAAAAAAACCGTTACGAAATGGTGATTTCAGGACAATGAACCGGTAGAAAATTTAAAAATATTAGTTTCATAAAGACGAAGTCGGACGAGCGGCCATTTCGATGATTAGGACTGATTTTCGACGATTAAAAATGGGTCGTCAAACTTTTTATGGCGTTATCTTCTCGATAAGAAACTACATTGGCATCACTTAGCAAGAAGTCAAGTCGTTAAGTTTACGATGCATCACAATACTCAATAAAATACATATAGCATCGTCAAACACCATGTTTATTGTTTATGCCTGGCTATATAGGACATTAGGAGTGAATGGTGTTGATTGCTTTTTTTCCGGTGAATTATGACCGATTCTTCGACTTCGAAAAGAAAAAGAAATAATTTTATTATTGGTTTTGTAATAGGGCGATAGGTGCGGTTGAAATCTACTTTTCGGATTTCTCCATCTTTTTCTTTTTAAACTGTCATTAAAAATCGTGAATTTTCTTCTTGTAAAAAAGCATTTTTGATTAATGATCCTTAACGGGGGGGGAAAAAGTCTAACCCACTGCAAAGCTTTTCCCTTCTCTACAAATTTCTTTTTTTTTTTCTCTCCTCCCTTCTAATCTAAGCGATCAGAAAGTCTCTTGGAAACTCGCAAAATATTTCATTTCCGGTTTTACTTGAAAAGGGTTTGTCTCTGGGTTATCTTTTCCCAGCTAAAGAATCTCTTATCATAATTAAAAGCATTTTTTGGATCTCCTCTCCTGTCAGCCGCAAATCAAAAAGCGAAAAAAAAAGCGCATATATATACGCGGAAATAACATAAAACATTTCATTTCCTTTAACCTTTAGCGAAACACTTTTAATAAATCCTTTTTTAATTCAATTCATAGGTGAAGGGGGGGACAAAAAGGAATAGTCGGCAATAAAAGCCCTGTATGATAATGACAACGGAATCCACGTGACAGGCCGTAAAACCTCTTCCTTCTCTGTTTATTGCTCTACGGTGCAATCTTCAACAGTAATATTTCGGCGGAGGCTTTTGTTCCCTGTTTTATCTTTTGACGTTTTAAGAAAATCTTTTCAGACCATACATTGTTTAAACAAAGGGGAATGGTCAACCACTCTCTTTTCCCATCCCGTATGAGTTTCAGAATGGGTTTTCCAGTTTCCTGGGAAATTTCTCTCTTGTTTTGTATTATATTAACATTTTCGCTTCATTAAATGCGTTTTAGAAAAAAAAAAAAAAAAAAAAAAAAAAAAGAGATGAAAGTTAATTAAAGTTCAGCTTTATTATTTGAGAGAAAGAAAGAAGCCTGGACCACGGCGTTGATCCAGAAATATATTTCCCATTGAAACGAATGAATATTAAAACCTTTTCTTAATGAAATATTCCCTTTTTTAGCCCTTTAAGTTCTCTGTCTTTGAAAGCTTGAGCCGCGTACAGAGCGCGGCAACTAGCTTCGGTTGCTTTACGAGGGAGTAGATTACATTCCAGCACATACATTTCCAAGGGAGCAGGTTACATTATTAGTATTTCATTTTTAGCTGCATTCAGAGGGAAACTTTTGTCGAAAAAACAATTAATCCCTGAATTTTTATTTTAGTAAAAAAAATCCTTGAGCATTTTTTTTCTGAAGAGAAAACTTCAGTGAATTTCGGAAGAAATGGCTGTTTCCTCTAACATTCGACTTACGGGGGGAAAATTCAAATTTTAGGTATTTAAGGGGTTCCTTTGATTTGTTTTTGCATTTTGAGCACGTGTTTCAACTTTTTCCAAATAAATATGAACCTGGAAACCAAAATTAAAGTGTTTCGGTCGCAACTGTTTTAAAAATTATTTTCCGGCTGCATATAGATAAGTTGAAACTTGCACTAAAAATTCCAGGATACATCAAAGAAGTTTGTTACATACATAAAATTTGGATTTTATCGCCGTAAATTGAGTATTAGACCAAACAGCTGGTATTCAGCGGTATTTCCGGTGATCACCGGTACTTATTCAGCGGTAGTTCCGATGATCAGCGCTAATTCCGGTATTCAACGGTATTTCCGGTGATCAGCGGTACTTTCAGTATTCAGCGGTATTTCCGGTGATCAGCGGTACTTTTGGTATTCAGCGGTATTTCCGGTATTCAGCGGTACTTTAGGTATTTCCGGTGATCAGCGGTACTTCCGGTATTCAGCAAAGTTTGCTGTAAAGTGATTGTTATTTGAAATTATTTGAAGAGATCTTGCTTTCCTTTAAAAATCTTCATATCGTCAATATTAAAGTCTAAGCATTCGAAAATGTCAGCTTTTCTTGCGGAGGCGTACGATAAAATGTATCACTACACTTTTTCCTTTTTACATGTCTAGAATTTAATTTGCTTACTTTAATTTTAAAATGCATCGATTTTTTTTAACAAATCGAAGCACTTACATTTTTTTTGTATTTGTAAAAGTAGAATTCTCCAAAGAAAGAAAAAAAAATAATAATAATAAATAAAAATTTAGAAAATAAAAATCCGAAAGCTTTTCCCTTTCTGATGCAGTTTCTTTTTCCTCTTTTTTTTATTTTTTTTACCTTTCAAAAAAGACAAAGCAAAATCGCTGCAAGCAATAAAAGGAAAAAAAGGCAAAAGAAATAAAGAAAAATCACGTCAGCGCCACTCATGCCTTTTTCTTTATCTTGAAGTATGCATTGCTGACCCAGTTAGAATGAATTGGACTTTGGTCACGTTCCATCATGAAAATCGATCGTCCGTTTTTTTTTTTTTTTTTTTTCCTCCTCTTTTTTTCCCAAAGTCGATATCTCAGTCCGTAATAAAAGACCGAAAGTCCGAAATAAATGAAATGAATCCGCTATCATTGATAGAATTATGATCAACTCATTGAACTGCTGACTTTGAAAAATCGGAATTCTGATGTTTCATTTTCCCCGATAAAAGAGCAAAGGCTCACACTTTCTCCATCGGTTTTCAGTAAAATCGACAAGGGCCGTATTGTATTCTTCCTGAAACAAATTTATGGATCTTCATCTTTTATCCCGCTTCCAAATCCCTAGTTTTTTTCTCTCCCCCCCTCCGCCCTTTTCTTTTTTCATCTTTTCCCCCACTTTTTTTCCCCCTTTCTTTCATCAATACACGTAATTAAGCGATATTCTAGCATCGATCGATTAAAAAAAAAAATTAATTCTGGGGGAAAGGGGGAACAATATACTACATAATCTCTTCTCCAGAAAAACTCCAGAAATTTTATTAGCATATCCTCGTTAAAAAACAATCTGAGAACCTTTTTATTCATGTTTTATTTATCGGCGATATTACTAAATATTCAGGTGAGAAGAGTAGAAAAGAGGGAAACGTAATCGCTTTTTATACGACAACAAAACAGCATATTCCTCTTGTTTCAACTCTTAATATTTTAAACGAATGCGTCAGTTTCAATTTCATATTTTTTTTACGAATGCGATTATAGTTATTTTATTTCATTTTTTTTTAAATTTTGCTTATATAACTGCTCGAGTGATTTTATGTGTTACCTTTCTATATATCATTCCCTCCTCGTCTGCCTATCGTCATATGAGGTTTGACAGTCATAATTAAACAACACAACAAGCGTTTTTATGGATGTTTGTAAAACGTTCGTAAAAAAAAAAAAAAAAAAGTAGCGAAAAAATTGGAGGTAGATTTAAAGCCACCGAGTTGAACCGAAATCTAGACTTTCTCCATGCCCTGTTAGTCTTTTCATTAAGTGAAATCACCGGCATCTGATTAAATCGTGCATAAATACCCTAAAAGAGAACGAGTTTTAAGTTAAGAAGTTTTATATTTAAATTTTCCCGGGGATTTCTCTAGGATTTTATTATGTAATTTTCTTTACCGTTTAGTTTATAAAAGTTCCTCAAGGTAAATGATAATGAATATGCGTTATTTTAAAGTATTTACGGGAAAACGTTTTCTGGATTATTAATTTTCATGTTATTATTTGTAGGGAAGCGTAGTTTGCTTTTGATTGAACGATATTGTGTGACTAGTGGAGTGGCGTCGTCGTAAGTTCGAAACTTCCTTATAAGAAACTGGTTGAGAGGATGAAGTTTTGGGGGAAATTTGTTTATTTAAAAGACAAAAAAAAAGGTCAGAAATTTGAAAGTAGGAAGAGTGAATGTGAAAAATTCGCATATTTCCCGGAACTTACAGAATTATGCTCCAATAATAATACAGAAGCGTACTTGATTGCTGACTTCGATTGCCAGTATTGGTTGCGAATGGGGGTATCTAGGGCTTTCAGGACGTCCGACTTGTAGCTATACTGATTGTGACGACATTTCTGGGGATTTAATTTTTGGATTGAGTAATTGGAGCTGAAGCTGCGCACAGTGCTTCTGAACAAAAATATTATTCGACTAAAATGTCAAAAAAAACTGCAAATGAGGCTTTGTTAGGAAACATGTTAACTACCAAAATCCACTCAAATCGAAATCTTACCTGATTGTCTTCCCCTACCCCTTACAACCCGCCCGGACCCTTAATTTTTTTTTCAAGGTTTGTTACATATCATATGAAAGCCCATTGGAAATGCTTTAAAATGAGACCTCGCCGAGGTTTATATCTTTTACCGGGACGGAGATATCAGATGTAGTCGTTAAATAGTTCCAAAATTAGAGACTTAATTTCGGGCTATTGAAACGACGATATCTCCGTCCCGGTGAAAGATATAAACCTCGACGAGGTCTCATTTTAAAGCATTTCCAATGGGCTTTCATATGATATGTAACAAGTCCTGATATGTAATAAGCCTTGAAAAAAAAATTGAGGAGTCGAGGAGGTTGTGGGGGGGTAGGGGAAGACAATCAGCTAAGATTTTGATTTTAGTAAATTTTGATAGTTAACATGTTTCCTAACAAAGCCTCATTAGCAGTTTTTTTTTGACATTTTAGTCGAATAATATTTTTGTTCAGGACCACTGTGTGCGGTTTCTTGTATGTGATTTTAACGCGCTTTGAAATGATAAAAGGTTGCATGTTTGACTGATTTTGTCAATAGATATTAAAAGAATCTTCAAAATTCCTTTATTTAGGTGGTTCGTTATTGCTTCCCTAAGCCTTGGTAGCTAAAAAAAATTCATACCCCTTAAAGGATCGATTAGTGCAGCAATACCGAGGAAGAAAATTTCCCGTCCTCAGAACAAGGTCCCTAAAACTAGGAAGTAGGATTAGATTACCCGTCGAAGTAACCGTGGACGGGTAACTTTAGACATGCGACCTGGGACGTAAGGTCCCTAGATCCCTACATCTCCCCGGAATAAAACCCTATTCCTTCACCGCAAAATAATGCCTGTCAGTTATAGTCCATTCTACCTTTACAAGCTGGCCACTATTCCACACAAGCTGGTCACACCAAATGAGTCAGCATCCATTAACAC
This sequence comes from Liposcelis bostrychophila, assembly GCA_037577465.1. Taxonomy (NCBI): domain Eukaryota; kingdom Metazoa; phylum Arthropoda; class Insecta; order Psocodea; family Liposcelididae; genus Liposcelis; species Liposcelis bostrychophila. The sequence continues at coordinate 13,975,952 of CM075212.1, forward strand.
GTTTTCTTCCGATTAACGCGATGGCGTACCATTTGTTTCGACTTGTAGGTATTCGTCCGATGCTTTGTACACCTCATAGCAAGGTGCGCAAGTTTCTCAATCTTATTCTCAATCTAACCGTGACATTCTCAATCTAATTCTCAATCTAACCATGAGAGGGGCCTTGGCGGATGTCTCTTCGTTCTGGCTATTGGCGCCGTTCTGGCTATTGGCCCATGGGCCAATAGCCAGAACGAAGAGTTAGGGGGGCAGTTGGGCTTGTTAAGAGGGCAATAGACCTTCATTTCCTATACTTGTCATGTTTAGTCAATTTACTCCGGGGGGGGGGGCACGAAATCAGGGGCAACGCCCCCTGCCCCCCCCCCTTGGCTACGGGTCCGGGGGGATCTAGGAGATGCCAACCTCCACTGAACTGGAAGAACTTGACACTACATACAATTTAAATGTTTACGCAAATTTCAGACTTATGCCCCCCCCCCCCCCCCCCCGAAAGAAAACCCAGAACCTGCCAGTAAAGGGAATTATTCTTAGGACCAAAGTTTGAGGAATGACGTATCCTCAAGCCCTCAATCATCCTGCTGCGATTATATTCTAAATGGAACCGTTTGGTTAAGAAGATTCCAAAAACGTTTAGGGATCTCCATGTATTCCACCGCAAGTTCCTTCATAAACGATTCAATCTTATCATTTTCGGAATATACAGGAAAATATACAGAAAACTTGCACTTACCCAAAATTCAATAAAAAATTACATTCGATCTGATTCATTTACGGAGCATCTTTCAATTTTCCCCTTATAAACGACTTTTCACTTGAAATCAGAGTTTTCGAAATCTCAGTCATGGGTTCTCCTCTAGGGAAATATATAAAAAGGAGAAAAAAAAAAAAAAAAAAAAAAAGAGAAGCAAACACTTCGAAAAGTAAAAATTAGATCAGGCAAAGATATCTATTCCTTTTTTTTTTTTTTTCAACAGTGATATCCAAAACCTTGACAGTTTCACAAAAGTACTTTACCAAGAAAGTTTAGCTACATATTTTTCACATTAACTCTTTTTTCTTGCGGGAGTTGAAAGGGAAACTTTTCTTTAACAATCGCAACAGCACACAACAAAACTTGAACCCAAACCCAACGAGGGGAAAGGAAAAAAAAGAAAAGAAAAAAAAAATTATAAGAGAAATAACAAAAAATCATTCAAAAATTCAATGATCCCGTCAATAATAGTGAAAGCCTTAAAATAATAATTATTTCCATTCCGGAAAAATTATTTTGCTTCCAAGTTTGAAAATTGTTCGTAAAGTAAGAAAGAAAGAAAAAAAATGAAGAAAACTCGTGTTGAATGAAATTTTCTCCGAATTAAGGTTAAAATCAAAATAATGAAAAAATAAATTGAACTGAAAATCTCGTTATTTTTATATACCGTTTTTTTTCTTCTTTTCAAAGAGATGGCATTACTTACTGTACCGGAAAACTAGGTCATCATCTCCCTGATGATGCTTTCATCGTAAAAGTCTTGATTACTGATGCAATCCTATTTATATCTTCCCGAGCTTTAATCAAACTAATTCTTTGTTAGCATGAAAAGCAACTAAGAAAAGCATGGATGGAAAAACCGGAAGTCAACTTTGAACCCAAAGCGGGCGGTATGCTTTTACATATAGCGTCTCCATGGCAACGGAAACGGAACAATGTTTAATATTGCGAAGGAACGTATAAATTTTTTCCATTATCAATCTTTTTTTTTTAAGTGTTATGAAAAAAGTTTTTGGCCGAAGATTGAATTTAATTTATCAAAAACTTGGAATACTGACAATTTGCTTTTCGGTTTTATATGTTTTGTGTTTAATCAACCTTTTCTACCTCATTAACTGCAACGTATTCTGGAAACAAAAAATTCGTGTAACAATTTGATTTCTTTACCATTCAAATGAACGAACAACAGAAAAAAAAATGATGAGAGAGAGAGATCTTGCTTTTCTTTTTTCAGGGGCGGACTGTTGATGAAAATCAGACGCGAAAACTTTTTGAGTGATAACCTTTTTTCTGTGGGGATGGCACTGGTAGAGGTTGTAGTTCTTTAGTTCTTTTCGGAAGGGACCATTCAAGTATTGCGTAAGCATCTTTGGGAAGGGGGGGATTATCGATTTTCACCGTAAACTAAGTATTGACAAAGGGTGGGGGGGGGGGGGGAGGGTGAGTAAAAAATTATTTAACAAAATGTTTACGTCAAGGATCGCAAGGAGGTGAAAGCAGGAAGCGGGAGTTTAATATCGATTTTCCTATTAAGAGTTTTAAGAGCTTTTGATGAGAATTATAGCTAGTGGTCATACTGGAGGAAGGCTAAAGGAAAATAGGAATCGTTTAGGCTTCAGTAAGAGGCAGAGTTGTGGCAGAGGTATGACTTAACATTATTAGTGCAGACGATTCCCTATTATTTTTCCAAATCCATTTTTCCTAAAAAAAAAAATAAATTCCTAATCCATTTTTCCTAAAAAAAATAAATTCCTAATCCATTTTTCCTAAAAAAAAAAATAAATTCCTAATCCATTTTTCCTAAAAAAAAAAAATTATTTTTTTCCTAACTATTTTTTTTCCAATTTTTAATTTTCCTAAAATTGTTTGATTCCTAAAATAAAAATTCCTAAAATAAAAATTCCTAAAATAAAAATCCCTAAAATAAAATTTCCTAAAATCCCTTTAAGGATTTTAAAAATTAGGAAAAATATTCATTGTAGGTATCAAAAAAGTTCAGGGAAATTGAAAATCAGGAAAAAAATAGTTAAAAAGTTAGGAAAAAAAATAAATTCCTAATCCATTTTCCTAAAAATTTTAGGAAATAAAATTAGGAAAAATGGATTAGGAATTTATTATTTTCCTAACTTTGTAACCATTTTTTTTCCTAATTTTCAATCCCATTTTTTTCCTAATTTTCAATGATACCTAAAATGAATATTTTTCCTAATTTTTTTAATCCTTAAAGGGATTTGAGGAATTTTTATTTTAGGAATCAAACAATTTTACGAAAATTAAAAATTGGAAAAAAATAGTAAGGAAAAAAATTTTAGGAAATAAAATTTTCCTAATTGAAAAGGAAAAATGATTAGGAATTTATTTTTTTAGGAAAAACGGATTAGGAAAATGGGCGGGAACGAGAGCAGGCCCGTAGCCAGCCAGGAGCAAAAGGTAGTGCAACCCCTTCAGGAGGTTAATATAACAATCGAAACCTGGTTGGCTAATTAGTTTTTCTTCCAATCCTTGGTTCCAAAACCCAACAACTCACATATCGCATATACCTTGGAACAATGACCCTTATCCATTTAAAAATATATATACACTCTATGTATAAAATATTAAAGTACACAATTATTTCATGCTCGCAGCAAGCGTCTTAGCAACAATTCAACTGATCTAACTGCCTTATGTCTAATAAAAAATTTTTCATTTATTCATTTTCAATTGCATTACCTCCGGAAACACTGTGCAGCCTTAATATTTTGGGATATAAACCCCAGAAACCTTTAGCCGACTACCACTGACCTTTCTGTGTCAGTCCGTCCCTTCGATATCTACAACGACGAAACAGAATAAAAGTATAAGAGAAACAAATATTTACGAAATAAGGCCAGGGATCCATAAAAAAAACTGCAAAGGGGAGGGGGAAGTTAAGCGAAAAAGTAAAAAAAAAAAACGTATACGAAACGTAAACATTACATTAATAACCCATGAACTAATTCGTAAAATATCATTCTTATTAACTGAAAGTCAGAGAGAGAAAAAGAGAGGAAAAAATTTTTTTTCCACGATTCTAGCATTTAATTTTTGACAAATTAGGCAGCGAAATTTATTAAGCGTTAGTCTTGCTTTTAAGATAAGTAGTTGCAAAACGAGGAGTTTTAAGGGGAGTGAGTCCTCATAAATATTGAACAGCATAATGGTAATAACATCTGCATGACAACTCCTCATTGTTACTATCGATTTATACATCCAGGGGGATAATCATGACATCATTTGTGACTGCGTAATGCATATATTCAATTATACGTCGCGGGTTTGAAATTTATCGGAAATCTCGGATTTCGGGAGAGTTTGTTGCTAAGCGAAAAGGAAACGTCGTATATCAAAGGTCTACGGAATATCCCTTTTTTTTCGAAATGATGTAGTAACTTATATGAATGCATTATATTACGAAAAACTGAAGATGAAAACAAATGATAAATAGTCCCGCGTGAAAAAACCAATCGAAAATTTTTCCGGATATCACGTGTGACCTCTTGTCATTCGCAGTCTACATTGGATTTTTCCCGCAGGGAAGAGTCCGATTTTACATGTCGCTTTGAAGCTTCCGATAAAAACTGGATGGGATGGTAATTTAAAAAACAAAAAAAAAATTCTTTTTTTTTTTTATTTATTTCTAGATTGTGAAAACTATAGGGATCATCCCCACGCATATGCCCTAAAGTCATCTCAGTGAATGTTGGTGCTTGTTGCGAAATCAAGGGGATTTATTTGATGCAATAGGATTGGAATAATCCTACTTGCGGAGTTCTGGTATGGGTGTCAGAGAATTTATGAATTTTTTTTCTTTGTTGAGATCGAATTTTTTTTTTTTTTTTTCCGGGAAGAATTTTTAGTTTTGTTATGAATATTTTGGGGAGGTTCATGTTTAGGGAATTTTATAGCAAAGAACCATAGTTGTGAAGTTATATTATTTGCAATTTGATCTATTTTTTTTGTTTGTTCGTTTTAAATTCAATTCGATTTTAATTTTAATTTTTTGTTTATCAAAATTCACACTTGTTATTGCCCTTGAAAGTGTATTTATTGATTGCCGGGGGACTGATCAGTGATATCGATTAGTTATCAAATTCTGTGCCTTAGAGGCCAGGCCAAATCCATTCAGGAACGACGACTTGATGAAAGGACTAGAGGAAACTGTTTTAAGTACTGGGAACACTCAATCGCGTCTTCTGCACAGGATTCGTCCATAAACCATTTTGGCGTGTTATGGGGGGAGGAGTATTTAAAATGCTAACTTTTGCTAACAAGGGAAGGGGGGGAGGTTTACATACCTAACGTTAGCATTTGTCTCGTGTAAATAAACATGAAAAAATGAAATTAATTAAAATTTTTAAATTATGTAACCTAACTCACTTAAAAAAAAAAAAAAAATTTAAATTTGAACTACCTATTTGCTTTAAGTTTAAAAAAAAAAACCTTTCCAGATTTTATTTTAGATTTATTTCAGATTTTTTTAAAATGTTTAATATCGATTTTAAAAAAAATAAGGAAAGGGAAGTAACCGAAATCTAACGTAATTTTAGAGCGGGGAAGGGGGGGTCCCGAAATACTAACCTTTGCTGAAAGGGGTCCCCCCCCTTGGGGGTCGAAAATTGTCATAATAATGCTAACGTGGTTTATGGACGATTCCATCTAGAATTTGAACGAAAATTTGCTGCTTTACATCAAAACAACAAGCAGAAGACACAAAGTTGCCAACGCTTGAAACAGTATATTCGAGTTAGCAATAAAAAAAAAAAAATGCGCTTCTGAAAAGACTGGGTCCCGTTCTACTTTGAGTTACAGAATTCGTATTTCCCGTAGGAATGAAAATATTGCCATATTAAACGTTCAAACCACTATTCAAAATTTTGGTCATTAGATTCTAAGGAGCAGAAAAATAAATCTGTTTCTCTCAGTAAAATTTGCGGACAGCAGCGGCATAAGGCATGTGCTTTACGTGCCCATGCACAGAATGGTCCAAATTTTAGAACGCAATAACGAAAAAAAAAAAAAAAAAAAATGTAAAGAGAAAACATTTGAAATGTTCCAAAACTATTTTTCAATTTTTTCCCCTTGAATTTCTCGGAATTTTTTTTTTTCGAGGGGGGTGCCGTGAAAAAAAATTTGAAGCAGGGCGCCAAAAACATTTTTTGAACAGGGTACCAAAATCGGTAAAGCCGGCGCTGTTTGCGAATATAATAAAGGTTCTTACGCCACTCTAAGTCCAAAACTAAAATGTCGTCCGGGTTCCGACTGGTTTTTAAATATTCCCTTCTCAACTTAAGTCATTTGCCAATCAATCCGAAGCCGGATGATATTTTAAAATTTTAGAAGCCCCCTAGGGTGTTTAGTTTGCCAAAAACATCTTCATATTGGAATATATTTTTAAAAATATAAAAATATTATCCCTACATTTATTCCGATACTGCGAATGACTAATAAAAAAAATTTTAAAAAATAGGAAAAAAAATTAAAAAATTAAAAAAAAATTTTTTTTAAATAAAAATAATATACAATAAATAAATAAATACTCGTAAATAAAAAATAAAAAATAAAAATAAAAATTTTCCAATAAAAGAATTAAGATATCAAGTTATTAAAGATGTAGGGATGTTAAAAATCAATATGAGATTCAATAAAAAAATTTAATGCAGGAATATTTTTCTCCGACACTGTATATGAAAATTCTTTGTAAAAAGGCAAACCCCCTATACAAAGTTACGCACCCGTAATATCTCTTTTATAGAGCGATATCAAAGAAAAAAAAGTATTAATTTTTTTTCTTTTAACTTAGATCATAGATCACAAATGACGTTAAAGAAGAAAAATTTATCATTATTAGGAAGCAGTGTCAAAAACATTTCCCCGAGTTTCTTACTTCGGGGCAAAAATCCCTCTAGTTTTCATGTCCAAGAGTCGTCAAATTTTGAGAGCACTTCCTCTTGTATTTCTTATTTCCCTCCAAGCCTCTTCACAATTTCCTGTGTTTTATAACCTTTCCCTCTCTCTTTTCACCTCTTTTTTTTCGGTTGAGATAAAATTCAAATATTAAATGAACCATTTTTTCCCTTCCAGTTAATAATTTACTTAATGCAATAATTTTTTTTTTTTCCTTTTGTACGAAAAATTCAGATCGATAACTAACCGAATCCCATTTCGATATCCCCTTGTCTTTTTGGGAGATTAAAACTGGATAGATACAGTAAATAAAAAAATTTGCAACAAGAATCAAAATTATTTACTATCGACATGAATGCTAAGTAGTGCTTCAGTAGTATAACTAAAAAAAAAAAAGCCGAACGTAACATGTTGAAAAACCCATCGGGGGGAAAATGAAGCCATTTATGTGGACATGGGGCAAGATATGATAAGAATATTTAGTCGTTGATGATATAAAATCCGTCGGATGTTAAGATTTTAAAGTGCGCATAGGGGAGAGACACGAGCGGTGGCAATAATGAATAAAAACCCTTGCAAAAAAAAAACTCTGGCCATTAAAGAAGAAAAAAAAACGGCAGCTGAACAACATTTGAATAAGAGATTCGGACTTTCAACGTCCAAATCAATCTTCGTATGCTCTTTTAAAGCAAATCTTGCTTGTCTAATTACTTCTTAAGATTACGAAATTAGAAAATTAATTAATTTCCGACTGGCTACTGGCCTGATTCAAATCAATTGGAAATATGTATATTCAAATGGCAGTCTCACATAGAGAATGGAGTTGTATGGTAATTCATCAAAAATGAATCGTCTCAGCACACACATTATTCTAGCAACATTAATTTTCATAACAAATAACGATTCAAAGATGAAAGAAATTCGACCTTGCGTTCTAACTGAATAACCAGTACCCTATTTAAAAGTCTAGTAAACGCATGGACGAGCAGCATTGACTTTTCGTTACGGGGGACCCTAATGTATTTTTCGGCCCAAGGACGCGGGAGACGCGACTCTTCGCTGAGGATTTTCGTTTGTAACGATAAATCCGTAGCAAATCGAATTTTGCCTGTTAGTGAAATTACCGTAATAAAATATCGTCTCACGAATGTCGACATAAGCGGAAAACGATCCGATGATTTTGAGGCAGATAATTGATCGACAAAGCAAAACCAGGCATTGAGTATATCAAGTATATGAGCAACGAAATCGTCGAGTGCACTACATTTTGATTATGATGGAAATCTTGAAAACAGGCGCTCGATCATATTATTTCGAAAAAGAAACTCGACACTTGGAATTGAATGAAATAGTCCACTTTGGATAAAAAAAAAAACAGGGATTTTTTTTCCCTAAAAGATAGGGGTGAACAAAGACACAGTCGGTTACTGTTTAATTATACGGAAGGGTGGTCGCACTTGTACTTCTTTTCATAATTTTTTTTTGAAAAGATTTTTTTTTTTTTTTTTTTTTTTTCAAATTCAAACTAGTTGGAAACTGATACTTGGGGTGTACACTGGAAGGGACGATTTCAATGGACGGCGATGAAAGGTACGGAGGAATCACAAGAGGTACCATCGAATTGAATGATGAACGATTACCGATGAGTCAGCAAATATTTAAATCTTGTTTATTTCTCATGCTCAGATTTTGAAACGAATAATAAGGTTTCAATTAAATTTATCATGGCTGCCTTCTGAAATACAAAAAAAAAAAAAAAAGGATTAAAAATCTAATCATATTTTCACCTAAATCGAAGTTCGAGCGAAACCGAAAAATCATTTTAAGAAGAAAAACTTTTCAAAATTTTATAAAATCGACGAGGAACAAGTTAATCGCTGGCGGTTAAATATCCGATCCCGTCTCATTTAATAACGTCAAAAACCACTTCCCTCTCTCTCCCACCGCTTCTTTTAACCCGTTTAAAAACAATACGAAAATGCTAATTTTACTCCATTCAAATAATTAATCTTTCACTCAATTATTGAGCGATAAGCTTAGGTTAAAATTTTTCAGCTTCCCCGTTCTCCGCGGTATCGCTGCTGCGAACTTTGTAAAATCTAAAACTTCCCTTTTCTCTCTCTCTATCTCTCTTGCGACTCCTTTTATCTCTCTCTGTCTTTCATCTTGGGTGTTTGTATAAAAATTTCCTCCGAGATCTAGGTTACATTTGAAACCCCTCCAGAATTTACATTATATAAGTATAACTTCGACGATCTGTTTATATTCTCCATATCATACTTTCAAGTCTACATTACATTCAGCAATGTCTCATCTGTAAATGAACAGGAACTGAGATCATATCCGAAAACATGTCGGGGAGATTTTCCCAAAAGCCAATATTTACGTTTTCAGAGCAAAAGGAACGAATTTTAAAAGGGAACTTGGATGATTTTCCTTTCCGCTCAAAATTTATTTTAAAAGAGAGACAGTCAAAAGTTTTCCAGTTTCTAATTTCCTTTTTGCCATTCGCCCGCCACTGTATTTTCCCCACCGATAAAACTGAATTCGAATTCGACAGGTAATGCCGTCGAACGGTGTAACGGGCTTCCATAAATTACGCTTATGGGCTTATCGCTTTTTTAAAAAAATTTTCGTGGAAAATTTTCGTAGTTTAAAAAGGTAGCGATGATGAAGGCTTGCATCCCGAGGGATATCCGAACCCATTGACGTAGAGAGCGTTCGGAATGCTCCGCGACACCCTCTAATTAGTAAAACCCAGTCGTTTAACGACGGTTAAAATGATTTTCGATAATCATCATAAGCTTAGCAAGAGGAATTCCTCCCCATGGAAACCCTGGTTTCAAACGTCGAAACCCAATATAAAAAATATAAACTTCGTCCGAAATGAGGAATATAAAAATTCATATCTCGATTGGGAATAATCGCACGATACAGTTTATGCGTATATCCGATAAGGGACAAAAAAAAATTTTCTGTATTAAATTTTCTCGGATGTAAATTCTCATTGTCTACAATATTCACGATTTCTAGAATTTTTGCTATGAACACGATGTACTTGTTAATTATTTTTAGTGGACGAATATGGATTATGAATCTCCGGTTTTATTTGCTCCTTCCTTTGGTTTTACTCCCCACGACATACCGGCTTGTTCCGAAAAATTTCATTAGTTACGATGTCGCTACTGCGCAAACAGATTTTGCTCAAATTATCGCAGTTACCTCGAACAGCAATACCCCATTCAATTTCAAAAAAAGTTAACTATACGTTTTAAATTTGGTGGGTCATAGCCAACAATCCAAAATCAAAAATTTTGGATTTCGAAATGCCTGATAGCGCAATCGCTGTGGCTTATCATTTGTAATTTTTTTTTCCCTTTCGAAATTTTTTTTATGCGGCGGGGGGGCACAAGAGGGCCAAAGTTTATGATAAGGGGTGAAAATTCGACTTTTGGGTTTTTGTGAAAAAAAGTACCGTTCCCATATCGGATTTTCAACGTTGATTTCGAAAATAAAATCTGTTTGCGTCTAGCTTTTCCTGTTCTTGAGATACAGGTCAAGTTCGCTATAAAAATATCTAAAACTCTAAAATCGTAATTTTTACAATAAATTACGATATCTTTAAATATTAAAATCTAAAATTTTAATATTTTTATCGCATTTTTTACAATAAATTAGGAACAGAAATAGCTAGACCCAAACCGACTTAATTTTCAAAATCTACGTTAAAAATCCGATAGAAAACGGTACTTTTTTGACAAAGATCTAAAAGTCGAATTTCCTTCCTCTATAAAAGTTTTCCAAAACTTTGACCCTCTTGCGCATTCTCAAGACGCCGTTTAAAAAAAATTCGAGAAGGAAAATTTTTTTGCAATAGATAAACCGCAGCGACTGCGCAATAAATCATTTTGAAAATCCAAAATTTTTGATTTTCGATCCCCCCCCCCCCCTCTAATAGCCAAGCTTCTGTACTTGTAACACGAATATGTAAAAATCCGTGGAAATATATTCCGCACAAGCGCGAACGACATGTCGAAATCCTTGGAAAAAGGTCTCATCACCGATTCTAAGATAAGCCTCCTACGTCCTTGAAGAGACCTTTTTTTTTTTTTTTTTTTACTGTCTTTGCAATCCCTGCATAATTCCGAGCCAGTCATTCTTTGTAATCTGCCATTCCCAACCGCATCATGCTTTTCCCTCGTTTTTTTCCCCTTCATTCCATGTAAATAAAAATCCCGAAAGCAAAATATTAAAGTTTAACGCCGAAAAGGTCAAGGAAAAAAAAAAAGAAAAAAAAGCTGACTTTCGATTTTCCTGATTAGACTTTGTAATCCGATTTTTAATCAAGATGCATGATTTTAACGAGAGAAAGAAACAAGAAAAAAAAGGAAAGGAAAAAAAAAATAAAAAAGAGCGTAAAAAAATTAAAAAAAAAAAAAGAAGCAGGATGTATACGACAGTCATTCTAAAAGATAAGTTATACATAAAGATGAAAACATATTAACGAAAAGGAAAAGTCGGAAAACCGGAAATTTCAGAGTCATGAGTAAAATACAAGTCGAAGTTCAAGGGCAATTTATCCGGAGGAGCATTTTCTCTTTCAGTCATCGGAGCTTGAGAACACAACAACTGCGCTCTCTTCTGTCCTGCGACACAGATATAATATATTGCTTCATATATCCTTTTTTCTTCCCTTATTTGCCAGGAGCGGATTGTTAAAAATTTCAAAAGGAAAAAAAAAAAAAAAAAAAAAGATAGCTTTCGTGTTAAAATCCCGGGTGGGAGAGGGAGAGGGGGAGAGGGAATGGACAGTCATTTACGACGCTCATGCTGCGCTACTTTCAGAACCACCGAAAAAAAAAAAAATTTCATCCAAAAGAATAGGCCCAGGAGTTAGATTCACGATTTCGGGAACAAAAAAAAAAAAAAAAAAAAAAAAAAAGATTTCGCATTTTTTTTTTTTTTTTTTTTTTTTTTTTTTGAAAGAGAAGTTTTTTTGGGGATCTCAATTTACTTACATCTCCCCAAAAATTTTGTAAAAATAAAAAATACGTTTAAATCAACATTATCCTTCTGTTTAGGAGTAGTCAATTAACCGGAAAATGTTGAGACTGCCGATCATTATTTCAAACAACGCTTAAAACAAAAAGCCGCTTTTTTTCGGTGCTTCTAAATTTAAGGGCGGTGCTCACCGGGCTAAAGAAGCACGGGGAAAACATCCTTAAGCTATATAAATCAAAGGAAGGCTGGGCCAAAGGGGAAAGAAAGAAAACCGCTCTAAAATTACTTCTTAAAAGCAATACGACACTGGGGAGATTTTTTTTTTTTTTTTTTTACAAAAAGGAAAAAGTGAGACAATTTGAGTTTAGACATGTATAAATCAAGCATAGTTCCTAGAGTCGTCTCAACATCAAAAGACAAGTTAAAAGCACTATTAGTCAGATTCAAATAATAAACAATTTCAAACAGCACAGATTGATGAGTAGTCTCAACGAAACCTATTTATTATTTCGAAACCAATCCATTCAGCAACTCCCTGCCTACGAGCTTGCCTTTTATCACTTGTCTAGGGAGGCGTGTTTCGTTTGCTTCCTTATTTTGACGTATTCTCTTTGGAGCTCATGCTACGAAATTATCAGCGGGAATCTCTCTCTTCTTCTTCTTCTTCCCAAGGAAAAATATTCAACTGTTTCTCCTCGATTTTTCACCGAAAAATAAAAATAAAAATAAAAATAAAAATAAAAAAATGGAAGAAAAAGGGAGAGAAAGTTCAAAAGGTTGGAAAAGGTTTCGTCGTATAACAAAACCAATTATCTTTTCTTTCCCCATTCCTTGAAAAGGGCTCAAGTCCAATAGGCTTATTATTAATTTTTAATTATTTTTTAAGTCAGCTAAAGTTATCTCGATTTCGAGGAATTAAAGGGGAAAAAAAATTAACGATTCCTAGCAATCATTAAAAGATATTTTGAAAGCATCTTTTTTTTTCTTTCGAAAGTTATTTTTTCGAGGGAGAAAAATATAAGTGGATATGATGTTTAATAATAAAAAAAAATGAATTCGTTACGATTCAGCCTGAAATTTGATGTTTATACAAATTGTTTACACTGCTTTACGGATATTTTAATCGTACAAAATACGAAAAGTTGATTTTAATACGCCTTCACGTTTAACAAGTGAGTTAATTAATTGTGGTTATTAGTTATTAATTTTTAAACAGGAAACGGTAAGTAGGTTAAAACTGAAAAAAGAACATTTCCTCTTTTAGGCTTCAGACTTGTATTTTTCTTCCTCGAAAGGAAATATTTTCAAAATGCCTTTTAATGATAAGTAGGAATCGCCCATTTTACGAAATTTGAAATTTGACATTTTGCTCTAGGTGATATGACTTAGGAGGGCATCAGAAAGGATATACGCCCTTTATTTCACCAAGGTACCCTAACCAGGGAGGGAAACTGAAAATTGTTATTCTGCTTTGATGGTGACCTAGCACATTGTTTTACTTTGGAACAATTTTTGGAAAAATTTTTATTCTGTGATTTTATTTAGGTAAACATAGGAACAACGCCATAAAAATTGTTCCATAGTGAGTGTATTTAAAATTTTGGGCCGAATTTAACCCCGTAGTTTACAAAAACGAAAAAAAAATTCTGGTAAGGCCTAAATTTCACGCTAAAACATGTTACTCAACATTTGCTGAAGCGTAAATATATGTTGCGCAACAATTAAAAATGGAAAATAAAAGTTTGTAAATGTTGCGCAACATGTCGAACAACGTTTATCGCAACATTTTACTGCAACACTGTTACCGCAACATGTTACTGCAACACTGTTATCGCAACATGTTACTGTATCGTGTTATCACAACATGTTACTGTATCGTGTTATCACAACATGTTATCGCAACATGTTATTACATCATGTTATCGCAACTTCCTACTGCATCGTGTTATCGCAACATGTTATTACATCATGTTATCACGACGTTTTACTGAGCCATGTTATCGAAACATGTTACTGCACCACTGTTATCGCAACATGTTACTGCAAGAAAATTTCGGCTACCTTTGACCTAATAGTTTTGAAATATTTAGTAATTTAAATCATTTTTACGAGGACACCATCAAAGCAGAATTGCAATTTTCGATCTAATCCCCGAAATCGGGCATCTCAGTGGAATAAAGGGTCTATCTGCTTCTGATATCCTCTTAATGTTTCTCATAGGTCAATTTTGTTCCTAACTCATTCCAGAAAACAGACGTAAATTCCGATTTTTCTGTTTAAGCACAATATTATTCTCCAAGTTCTTCATAAATTTGTGCTGTTCTTATCGTTAACATTTTTTTGCAAGTTCAAAATTGACCACCGTGAACATTGTTCAAAGTTACATTTACAGTTACAATTATCAACCCTTCCCCGCCCCCCTTACTCGTGCAATTGAAAAATTTTTAATAAAAATCAAGGTCAAGTGCAAAGCTATGTTCAAGATCAGTCGAAAGTTATACATTAAATTAAGCCCTAAATCAAGTTTAATTTAATTAAATTAAAATTAATGATCCAAACTGCTTGAAATTTCCCCAATGTTTGCGGTTATCGGACCGAATTGGCGCTCATAATAGAACAGGCCCTTTCACAGAAACAACAAAAACCATTTTCTTACACTTTCCTGACGTCGGACTATAAAAAATACGTCTCGAAGTGGTTTTTTCGATTATTACAATAGTACCGGTACCATCCAGTTTACAACACACTACAAAGTAAGAAAAATTAAAAGAGTGTCCGTCGATTTATTACCTAAAAGGTAAGAGGCAAACCGCACGTACATTAAACGGAAAATGTTTTTCGGTCTTCGATACCGCTTTTATTATTATTTTTTTATTTTTTATTTTTTTCTCGAGTGTGTTTTAAAAATAAATGCATGCGCCATAAAAAACCAGAAATGATTAATCGCGAAACACAGAAAGGGTACATAAGTGATACAACTCAACGTTTCTCGTGTGCCATTTTAATTCTCATAATTCAGATAAATGAACGTTACGTGCGTCGGTTCAGATTTGGGTCAGACTGGCGTGCATTTTATAATATGTTAGTTGGGTACGACACCTTTAAGATACGGTTATTTTTAAGGGTCACATTGGACGAGTATGAGAGTTAAAAATAACAAGCTAAAATAGTTTTTATTTTTAATTAGATTTTACGATACCTCGACATATTTTTTTTGAAAAAAATGTAAAAAAGTGAGATTATGATTTATGGGGGAAGAAAAGAAAAGGAGGAATAAACTGTTCATCTATAAAAAATAAAAAATAAAAAAAATCAAAGCGCGTCTTTTCCCGCCCGCAAAAGAAAATTCGTCATCGAGTTAAATTGTTTTAAATTATCCTCCCCGAGTTGCAGTGGAATGAATCGAATGTAATATTTTAAAGTCAAAAATGAATGATTAGAGCTTTCTCGGCTGCAAGTGAAACTAATGACGCTCGATCAGTGTATACGGTTATTCAGACAAATGAGAAGTGCTGAGATTTAATGAAAAGATCTGGATTGGGAGGATCCGAAGTATAATTTTGCATCTTTGGCGACGAAACAAAATAAAAAAAAAGTTAAATATTTTTTAACATTTTTTTAGGGGTGGACGAAGATAGGAATTCTATTATTTTTGGACTGTGCTACGCTTCTGAATTAGAACGTTCCCGATTGGGGCATGAGGAATTCTGAAGACTACTCCGCGGGAAAATCTCGTAAAGGAGAGTTTTTAGTAAAACTATTTTTTCTTAAAGAAGTAGTGATTTACTTCCGTGTTTCTCTTCAACCACAATATTTTCATGTCACCTACAAGTAGGTCACCGAATTATTAAGTTCGATGGGTATGAAAGAAGGACCTACAGCACTAAGAATTAGGGTGCCCGTTAAATACCGTGTTGACGAATTTTTTTCGGGCCATCCCCCAAATCGATTCCAAATAATTCAAAAAGTCTAAATCGAAAGTATTTTTTTTTATCTCAACCGGAACCCTTGCTTCAAGGCACAGTGTTTTTTCCCAAATAAAAAGCACGGTAAAATGTCATTATTTCGCATTAATTTTTTTTTCGACGGTTATAATGACCCAAAAAATTTAATTTTTTGCATACACGCTCCTTAGATGTGTAGCTACCTCCGTATTTTTTCCCATCCCCCCAGAAAAATATTTCCGACCTCCAGGAGGATTCGGATTTTGCGAATTTTGCCATTTTGGCGAATTTTACCCCCTCTTGGGGCAAAATTAAATTTTTTGCATTTTTTATAACCGTCGGAAAAAAAATCATGGCGAAATAATGACATTTTACCGTGCTTTTCATATGGGAAAAAACAAGTGCCTTGGGGCAAGGGTTCCGGTTGAGATAAAAAAAATATATATATATTTTAGATTTTGACTTTTTGAATTATTTGGAATCGATTTGGGGGGTGGCCCGAAAAAAATTCTTCAACATGGTTTTTAACGGGCACCCTAGAATGTGTAATCTTCATTCGCTGAACTATTTTCGTCAATGGGAATTGGGATGATTATCGCCTTTTTCACACTGCGGTTTACAAACAAGGGAAGCGTTGAATGAACAAGTTGCTGCATACCAAATTCCCTGCGCTTTTAGAACCAAATGCATTATTTACAGTTGGAAACAGGAACTCGTGGGGTTAAACTGATGACGCCATTGCTCAACTTAAAATAACTAAAAGAAAAGTCCCTGAAAGCCGATATTTATCCAGAACGGCTAAATAACATATTTTTTATAACTCATGATTTTTTTTTTTTTTTTTTTTTTTTTTGCGAGATACCTTGGATTGATCCGAAAAAATCGGAAAGGCCAAAAATTAGCCTGAGAATCGCTAAAATCAAAAGGTGCGCAATCTGCCAATTTACGAGGGGAACCGCCATTTTTTCCCCCTTTTTGATAATGATAAAAGTTGGAAAGAAAAATAAAAATTGAAGAGTATCGATCTTTCCCATACCATCCATCATATTCACTTCCGGTTTTTTTCACAGACTCTGAAAGCAACCAACCCTCCTCTTTTTGCCTTTTTCCTTAATCTGCAGATTTTTCTCTATCTAACCCGAAACGGGAAACTGACTACTGCCTTGGTAAATCCTTCATTTTCAATCGTTTCCATCACGCTTTTCCTTCCTTTTCCACCTCCCATCTCCAAGCTCCCATCAACCCTCCTCCCCACAATCACCCCGCGTTTTTACCTTCTTTATTCAGAAAGGAAGGTCAAAAACAGCAGATTTATTCCCGAAAGAAAATTTCTTATTAAAGAATTTTTTCTCCCCTCGCCTCCCTCCACTCTTCTTTAATCGTTATTTCCATTGAAATAAAAATTAAGAATAATGAAGAATTTTTCATTTGAAAGTAAATAAGCTAACTTGAGGCTACTAAACTGCACTTCGGGAACGAACATTTAAACAATACACAAAAGTTTTGAACTAACACCCTTAAAAAATAAATTAAAAATGTTCGCAAAACTTTTTTTTTTTTTTTTTCCTCTCTCCTTTTCTTTTCAATTCTCTTTCCATATTTTTCCGGAGAGAAGTGGAGATTTTTTAAGTTTATCCTTTCCAGTTTTTCGAGAGGAAAATAATTTTAAATCTTCGGCTTGTAAAGATTTTTAAACATGATAAATAAATAAATAAAAAAAGGGATTTTTTTTTTCGGAATATTTTTTCAAACTCATTATTTTTCTCCTAAGTTTTTTCATCCCCTGCGGTAATATTATATTTTTCGTAAATTAAATATTCCAAAAAACAAATCGCAGTAGTGAATAGGAAGCAGGAGAACGTAGAAATGCACTGACAACTGGAACGATCAAAAAAGGTAAAAATGGTATCATGTTTCCTCTTCAACAAATTTCACATTGCGAACGACGTCCCCGGTTGTCTTTTTTTTTTTTTTTTTTTTTCTCTTAAAATTGAAAATACTTTGATTCTTCTCTTCATTTCCGTTTAGCGCTCTTGATAGCTTGACAATTCATTGTGCTACGTAAAACATTTTCATTTTCGAATCTAAAATATATTTTTTCATTTAATATTTGGAAAAACATAATTTATGTCTTTTTTTCTTTCTCTTTTTCTTACTCTTTCTTTTTTTTTTTTTTTTTTTTTTTGTATTTTATCGCTGGTCAAGACCAAAAAGCGTGACAGCGACTAAAAATAGGTTAAATTTCTTAGAAAAACCCGTGAGAATGTTTTGTTTTGTTTTTTCTACTTTTTTTGAATTATGGACCTGAAAAAAAATACAAAAGCGAGTGGAGAAGAAGAAAAAAAAGAGAAAAAAAAATGATGACATTCTCATTTCGTGTCGTTTAATTTTTAAGTACGATAACTGATGGACTTAATAGAACCTTTGAACTTTCTCAAAGAACTCCAAAAAAAAAATTGTATTACGGAAAGATAAAGCACGACTCGGGGACGTGGTAACACAAGTAAACAAGGTTCAATGAATTCTGAAACGTTTTTAATATATCTTTATAAATTTATTATAACTTATTCCATGAATATGTTTATTTTTATTTTTATTTTTTACTTTTTTTTTTAGTCGAGTCGTCTTTTGGAAGATAGCATCTTGTGGTGTACATCTCGTTTCCGTACATGCCATGATGGAAACACTGTTGTCACTTGATCTGAATTACAATGAGTTAATCGCCACTGAATACAACTTCACCCAAAAAAAAGAGTTTTTGTTTGTTTTTTTAATTTTTTTACGAGATACCGGAATAAAAATTTTTTTGTGGCTTTGTTTGGAAAAATGAAAAGTCTTTTGCATAGAACTCCTGCGAAGGTTGTGTCATGTTAACCGGGTCGGCATTTCAAGCAAAATGACCATTACGTCTGTTACATTACCATGCGTCATTAAGAGGAGGCTTGAGATATTTATTTAAATATACCAAAATAAATTTCCATGGCTTGGAACTTTTTTTTGGAGATACAAATTAGAAATCTGGCTTCGTAGCGAACTTCATAGTGATACTGGCATCCTTTCCTTCAAAATTTCAGATTCTCAGGTTGAAAAGAAACTCCGGAAAACGCTTTGGAAAATATATTCCCGACATTTATTTTTGAAAACGTTTTCCGGAGTTTCTTTACAACCTGAGAATCTGAAATTTTGAAGGAAAGATGCCAGTATCACTATGAAGTTCGCTACGAAGCCAGATTTCTAATTTGTATCTCCAAAAAAAAGTTTTAGGCCAGGGAAATTTATTTTGGTATATTTAAATAAATATCTGAAGCCTTCTCTTAAGACGTGTCGTTGTCAATTCCGTTCGACTGTGTTGTCAATGAGTCTTTGCGTTCCTGATTTATACCCAATAAACGAGGGGAATGACATTTGGACACATCCAAAAGTATCTTTTCAAATGATCGTCTATTTTTTAAAAATATTTTCTGGTCTTTAAGCGGTCATTTGTGAATTTTTATTACTGAATGACGTCTTTTCACTCCAAAGCAATGCTAAAAATAAATCGCCGACAGGGGAGCGTTCAAGTATTATGTAAGACCAAAAGGGGGGAGGGGGTACTCGAAATTCTTACGATTTCTTACTTGGGCGGGGAGTTGGGCAAATCTTACGTAAGAATTTCCATTATAGCTTATTGTTCAGAATTGTTTTTTAATTTCAAAAAATTAAGTCGAATTAATTTTTTTTCGAATGTCTAAAGTAGAAAAATTGAAAATTTTTATCAAAACATTTTAAGAAATTTTATTTTTTGACAAGATTTTGTGCCATTTGTAGCCATCTTCAGGGCTAAGAGTATGATCCGTATTAAAATATCCCCCCCCCCCCGTAAAAAAAGGGGGGGGGATCTGCGAAAACCTTACGTAATATAAGGGGATCTCAAAGAAATCTTACTAATTCTTACAAAGGGGGGGGGGGTCCAAAAACCCGAAAAAAAGTTTTACGTAATACTTAAAAGTTCGTCAGGTGTCTTAAAAGCGATTTTTGGTTGCTTCCAAAAAGCACTGCCGGGGTCGTACATATATCCTTTAACTCTGCTTTTACTTATTTTGTTTTGGTTATGATAAAGATGTTTGCCCCAAAAATGAAGTCAATTTAAGTATAAAATAAATATATTTTATACATCTGGACCAACAGTATATTTTATATATAATTTATATATAATTTATATATAAAGTATATATAAAATATACATGTTTCATCTATAAATTTGATTTTATTTTTGGGCCAACATCTTTACCATAACTTTTTTTTTTTTACCCCCTCTCCTCACTTCGTAAGTTTAATTCCAATAAATCGTTTTATGGAAAGTAGAGGAACTTTTGACCCCCCCCCCCTTCAGACGTTATATATAACAAATACGCTTCCTACTATGTTGGTTAGCGCTGGAATTCAATTTTATCGGGGATCACTCCGCCTTCCGCGATTTTTAATTTCGGGGTTCAGAAAACGCGATAGCCTATCGTTTTTCTGCGATGTCGCATTTTATAAAACTCAAAACCCGATTTGGGGTTTGAAAAATTGGGGGTTCCTTTATAGACCCGATGATCAAACATAGCAGATGTCATTAGCCGCAAAATCGCTCTGCGACCTTCCATCAACTATTCAATATCGAAGTGGGGCAATGATCAAGCCACAGCGATTGATTGCTGTATCAGGCATTTTGAAATTCCAAAATTTTTGATTTTCGACCCACCCTACTATACATTAGGGTACCTATAATCGGAGGCTCAAGAACTTGGCTGACCTATTGAGCCAGAAAACAAAATAAATCGTTAAAACTTTTTCCCTAAAATTTCAATTCTTAGAAGTAAAATTTTCGTTGTTCTAATCAAAATCGGTACCTTTGAAAAGAAGACCCTAATTACTTTCGTTCTTTGACTTATCAAACTAGCTTACTCTTTCCTTGTTTAAAAAAAAAAAAAGATGAAGAATTTTAAATCCTAAAATACGTGTTCAAAGTCATAAAGCCAATAAATATTTTACAATTATCTTTCTCCGCAATTTTCCCCATCCATGGAAAAACTGTTTTTAAAATGGGGAAAATCGTCCATTTCAAGAAATTCCATTGCTGTTTTCCATCGGAAATCGAAAAGTTTCCACTGTAAACCGGAAGTTAACCTTTGATAATTTCCGGGGACATAGAAACGCAAGAGAGGAAAAAGGAATGGAAGGAGATTAAATCAAATTTAATTGCGGAGAAGATCGGAATTCTCAGCGTGAAAAATATTTCAGCTTGTCTATCCTCATTTAAAGCGTTTCCACTATTTTTTTTCTCTTTTTAATACGAAAATGTATTTGTATTATTATTATTATTATCCCCCCCTTTTTGAAAGATATGAAAGGGAAGGAAAAATCGGTTAAAGAAATTTTCTGCAATGCAGGTGATGTGTAAAGAACATGCCATCGTCATTTTATAAAATGTTTTTATATACTTTGCAAAGTGCACACGAGTTGAGAAAACCATTTAAAACTTTGTTCGTCTCATCTGAGACTATGTTTAGGAGAACTTTACCGAACAACAATTTATTCGATTTAAGTTTTAATCCGGCTCCAAGCCTATTTCTCTTCTTTACTTAGGTTCTTAGACGATCTTCATTTTTTTTCCTGGCTTTGTTTTTTAACAAAGTTGAGAAAGGACAAAAAAAAAAAAAAAAAAAAAACAGTCATTGTTGCGTTTTTTAAAACCCCGAAATCTATGAAACCCGAAAACCAATTCGGCGATTTTTAATTTCGGGGTTCAGAAAACGCGACATCGTTTTTCTGCGATGTCGCATTCTGTAAAACCCAAAGCCCGATTCGGGGTTTGAAAAATTCGGGGTTCCTTAAGGGGCCCTGATCATTGTCTTGTACGGCCTTCCGCCATCGCAGTGCAAAGATAAAAGACCCCAAGAAGCAGGAAACGAATAGCTGGATCCTTTAGGGCCTCCGTTAAAATTTTTTTCAGAAATGCTGTGATCCAGAGTCGGTGTATCCAGTTCGGGTGGTTCAATTTACCTTACTTTTTGCGATTTTGCTCTTCATGCGATTTTCACTTTTCTTATGGTCTAAAAACAAAAGCTAATTTTTTTCAGATTTTTTCGACCACGTTTAGGGGTGTATCACGGCCATTTTCTGCAGGAAAAAAAAATTTCTCCGAAACTTTAGGAGTAATTCTTCGGGACCAAACCAGGTTGTTTATGTGTTTTCGACGTCGCAGAATCCGAAAATGACAACCCCGTTTCGATCAAAATCAACTCTATTTGGCCAAACACCATTTTTTGGCCAAAAAGGAATTTTTCGGCTAAAAATCAAATTTTAAAAAAATCTGAAAAAAATTAGCTTTTGTTTTTAGATCATAAGAAAAGTGAAAATCGCATGAAGACCAAAGTCACGAGAAGTAAGGTAAATTTGAACCACCCTAGTGTACATCCTATAAGAAAAGATCAAGCGAAGAGGAAAAGAAGAATTTTAGGGTTAAACTTTACATCTTGTGGTATTTTTTATATATAAATTATATATAATTTATATATAATTTATATAAGTTATATATAATTATATATAATTTATATATAACTTATATATAAATTATATATAAAAGGTGAATATATATAAATTATATATAAATTATATATAATTATATATAATTTATATAAAATTAAATCTTGAAAAAAAGGTACGAACTCGAACTCAGCAAAATTAGCAAAATTTTAGCAAAAATGATTTTTCGATTTACTATACATGATTTATATATAAGTTATATATAATTTATATATAATTTATATATAAGTTTATATAATTTATTATAATTTATATATAAATCATATATAGTTATATATTAATTATATAAATTATATATAAATTATATATAAATTATATAAGATATTTTATATATAAATTATATATAAATTATACATAATTTATACATGAATTTTATGCATAATTATCCGACTTTAAATCGAGAAGTTTTAAACTTATTTAAAATTGGAAAAATACAAACAACAACACCAGGCTCTTTACAGGGCTTGAAGCCCCATCGCCGCATCGACAGCAGTCCGCCATTTGGACCTATCCTGAGCCGCCGCTCGCCAGTCTAGCACCCATAGGCGGCCGGAATCCGGGGATACATTATCCTGCCATCTTAGCCGAGGTCTTCCTAAAGGTCTTGGACTTGTAGGACGATCATCCAAAACTCGTCGTATAGCCCGTGTATCCGGCGCCCGTGCCACGTGTCCCTCCCACCGCAGCCTCATAGACTTGATCACATCAAGGCTATGATGACTTTAGTCAATTGATATCAATTGATCACATCATATTATTTATAGGACTGCCCGGTAAGCCTTCGGATTTCTTCGTTAGTCTTGACACGGACGCGTCCGGATACGGGGTCTATATTGGGACCAAGGATCCTCCTAAGGAACTTATTTTCAAACACCAGCAATCACTTCTCGGTTTGGATCATTAAGGTCCACGTCTCGCAGCCGTATGTAAAAATGGGGCGCAGGGTGGAATTATAGACGAGAAGTTTAGAACGGCGGGACAGGGATTTACTTCGGAATAGGTGGTTTAGGGACTGAAGGCATGGGGTTTCCTCTGGATTCCTCTGGATCCTCGCTTTGACTTCGTAGTTGGTATCATTGTTACGCGTGACGGTGTCATTGCGGTACCTCAAGATGTCGTTTAAAAAATCTGAAAAAAGTCTCAGAGTTCCGATACCTGGGCTCCACCGTCACGCGTAACATAATACCAACTACGAAGTCAAAGCAAGGATCCAGAGGAATCCAGAGGAATCCAGAGGAAACCCCATGCCTTCAGTCCCTAAACCACCTATTCCGAAGTAAATCCCTGTCCCGCCGTTCTAAACTTCTCGTCTATAATTCCACCCTGCGCCCCATTTTTACATACGGCTGCGAGACGTGGACCTTAATGATCCAAACCGAGAAGTGATTGCTGGTGTTGAAAATAAGTTCCTTAGGAGGATCCTTGGTCCCAATATAGACCCCGTATCCGGACGCGTCCGTGTCAAGACTAACGAAGAAATCCGAAGGCTTACCGGGCAGTCCTATAAATAATATGATGTGATCAATTGATATCAATTGACTAAAGTCATCATAGCCTTGATGTGATCAAGTCTATGAGGCTGCGGTGGGAGGGACACGTGGCACAGGCGCCGGATACACGGGCTATACGACGAGTTTTGGATGATCGTCCTACAAGTCCAAGACCTTTAGGAAGACCTCGGCTAAGATGGCAGGATAATGTATCCCCGGATTCCGGCCGCCTAGGGGTGCTAGACTGGCGAGCGGCGGCTCAGGATAGGTCCAAATGGCGGACTGCTGTCGATGCGGCGATGGGGCTTCAAGCCCTGTAAAAAGCCTGGTGTTGTTTGTATTTTTCCAATTTTAAATAAGTTTAAAACTTCTCGATTTTAAAGTCGGATAAATTATGCATAAAATTCATGTATAAATTATGTATATTTATATATAATTTATATATAAAATATCTTATATATAATTTATATATAATTTATATATAATTAATATATAACTTATATATGATTTATATATAAATTATATATAAATTATATATAACTTATATATAAATTATATATAACTTATATAAATCATATATAGTAAATCGAAAAATCATTTTTGCTAAAATTTTGCTAAAATTTTGCTGAGTTCGAGTTCGTACCTTTTTTCAAGATTTAATTTTATATAAATTATATATATTATATATAATTATATATAATTTATATATATTCACCTTTTATATATAATTTATATATAAGTTATATATAAATTATATATAATTATATATAACTTATATATAATTATATATAAATTATATATATTTATATATAAAAAATACCACAAGATGTAAAGTTTAACCAATTTTAGTAAATATAGTAAAAAAAAAGACCGTATTTCAGTTGCTCAAAGAATCAAAAAATTATACATGGTTTAACAGGAGTCGCGACAGAAAAAAAGGCAGCTAAAAAAAATGGAAACGAAAACTATCACCAATTTCTGTAAAAGTGTAACAAGAATAAACATAAATCACCGCGTTTTGTTAAGAAAAACTTCCCCGGGATCGTAAAAAATAACCATCCTCGGAATAGTAAAAACGTTTCGGCGGAACTATCCACGATAAAAAAATAAGATCCCGTGAGTAAAAAAAAAAAAAAAAAAAAAAAAAATCGAGTATATGGCAAAAAGAAGAAGAAAAAAAAATAGTATTGATAAGATAGACTGAAATGCGGAGATTGGAGATATACCACGAAATTGAAATTGAACAGACACAAAATTTTAACATAAATCAAAAAAAAAAAAAAAAAAAAAAAGGATCTTTTGAGTTGATAAAAAAAGACCTGGATCTTTTTATAAATTCGATTTTCAATCAAGAAGAAAGGAACTAGAAAAAGGGAGCAGAAAGGGGAGAAGGGGGGTATCGGTATAATTTAACAAGTAATTTGACATCCATGGAAATGTTCGATTCACTGGGTTTCGTCAGCATAAATTGATAAGCAACGAGGAAGATAAAGTCAAAAATTGAACTTTACGTCAACGAAGGAGAGCTTTTTTTTTACCGATCGAGGAAAATTTTATCAAGGTCTGATCTTTGAAATGCACTAGCCACGGTTGAGTAGTTTTATTTTAAGCGAACAAATGACATTCTTAACGGACGAATTCTTCCATCGACATATAATTTAAGACTGCAAGACCTTAACTTTAATTTTATTCCGAAAATCGAAAAAAAAAAAAAAAGCCCACGTGCAGGTTTTTTTTGTCGCTTCTTCCCTTATTTATTTATGCTTTAAATGATGTCGTAAGTCAGCAAGTACACGACGTGTCTCATCTTGAACATCATAAAGTTAGAATTTATGACATGCAGTTGCAGTTTAAACCCGTGTTTGACGGAATGTAAACTCAGGCTTTTCTCAAAGTTCCTGCCGCCTTGTTAAAATCTTTTTTTTAATAATAAAAAGGGATTCGCAGAAGTTGATGCAAAGCGCCCCCCCCCCCCTTAAGGGAACGGAAAGGTCTAATTGACGAGGATTGACATGACATTAAAAGTACAAAGTCGATGAATGATTAAAATTAAGGAATTCATAATAGACTTATCGAACGTTAGACATTTGAACTAATTGATCCTACGATGTTATTAATTTGTCAGGAGCAAGCAGTTTCGAAAACAAAGTTGTTTCTTGTGACGGTTAGGGATGTAAGAATCAGAGGAGGGTCTGTCAAAGGTATGCGAATCAAAGCCCTTTTGCCATGCCTTCGGAGAGCGGTTTTACTGATTTTTCAATAAATATGAGGGTTCAGGTTATATTTCATCGTCGATTTTTAGTGGAGTACCAACAAAAACAAGAAGTCAATTTAGGGCTTCATATTGTTTACGCGTGTAAAAAAGAGGGATTTTTGTGCCTATTTGGAATCGGCAAATTGAGAAATGGACTGATCCATCGTTGAGTTGACTATGTATTAGGGTGATTAAAATCAAATATTTTGGATTTTCAAAATGACTGATTGCGCAATCACTGTGGTTTACCTATTGGAGAATTTTTTTCCTTTTCGAAATTTTCTTTAAACGGCGTTTTGAGGGTGCGCAAGAAGATCAAAGATTTAGAAAATTTCATAAGGGATGAAAATTCGACTTTTAGATTTTTGTGAAAAAAGTACCTTTTTCTATCTAATTTTTAACGTAGATTTCGAAAATTAAGTCTGTTTGCGTCTAGCTACTTCCGCTCATGAGTTATTGTAAAAAATATGATAAAAACATTGAAATTTTTGAGTTGTTTTTACGGCCGACATCTCAAGATCTGTGGAGCGCCCCAGATGTGGGGCTTTTCCACAGATGTGGGGCTTTGCCTGTGCTGTGCTACGGGGCTTCGTTCCAACCCTAAATTTAAATGTAGTAATTTAGCGTTGCAGTGGTAATGCAAAAGATGCGAGCAATTCGAATGCATTGGTAATGAAAAGTAATGCAGCGAGATTAGTCCTATGACGGGGTACTATATTCAATGCATAGATAATACAATCTGTAATGCAGCGGCAAAGCCAGTGAGGTGGTAATGCAAAGTGCATGTAATGCCAAGATAATGCGATGTAATGCAAAGGGCATGTAATGCCAAGATAATGTAATGTAATGCAAAGTGCATGTGATGCCAAGATAATGCCATGTAATGCAAAGTGCATGTGATGCCAAGATAATGCAATGTAATGCAAAGTGCATGTGATGCCAAGATAATGCCATGTAATGCAAAGTGCATGTGATGCCAAGATAATGCAATGTAATGCAAAGTGCATGTAATTCCAAGATAATGCAATGTAATGCAAAGTTAAGTATACACTGAAATGCATCAGTAGATAGCCTATCAGAGCATTTAGATAAAATTCCTCCACTGGCTAGTTGCAATCGTAAAACGATTTCAACTACGACGTAGAAGTAGCAAATATCCGAAACATTAAAAAAAAAAAAAACAATGAGATAAAACTATAGCAATATTGCGAAGCTCTCTAATTCATGACTTATGAAGTATACATTTAAAAAATAAAAACTTGATTTTGATTCAGATTTTGCCTCCGGTAGCAATTTAATATGTAAAACCCTGGCATTAACCTTGTACAACCGAATCCATCCCATGAATAAAAATCGATTAAAAGCAGATATGCATTTTGATAGAATAACAATTAAAAAGGAAGGGAGAGAGAAAAAAAATGACGAACGTTACAAATTTATTTTAATGTCTGTAAAAATTTCATTTAATCAACGCGAAAAAAAAGATTTAACCGTCAAAACAACTTTCGTCTTGGGATTCTAATTTGTCAGGTGTAAATAAATCTAAATTGAATTTAAAAAAGGAGGATTTTAAAAAAAAAATAAAAATAAAACAAAATGGAAAATTTACGATATTTAGTTTATGTAAGAGGGAAAAAAAATCTAAACCAGGATGCCCGCTTTTTTTTTTTTTTTTTTGACAAAATTGTATCGGGAACAGGTTTTGCGACGACAAGAAACTACCGGTGCTCTTGAAATTAATTTTTTTTTTTTTTTTTTTACCAGGATCTCATTTGACACTTCGAGCATTAATGGAAAACGATTAAAACGAAGTAGCAATCGTCCAAAAGGGGGAGTAGTATATATATTTTATTTTATTATTTAAATTAAATCCTTAGCATTCAAATTATTTTCCCCGATATTAATTAAATGCATGATATAATGAGATAATTAATACTTATGACTTGTTAGGTATTAAATTATAATTAAATAATTGCAGAGTGCAATTTTGAAGAGTTTATTTTTTGTTTTTATGGTTCGTGAAGAAGAATCTGATTTTATCCTTACCGGTCGGTCCGACTTAGGGTTTTTGCTATTGTATAAACTTGCACAGGACTTTGTACTTTGTGTCAGTTGCGAGGTTAAAATTTTTGGAAGGTTTTTTATCAAGTTGTTTAAATAGTTTAGGTTTATTACAGGTGAGTAAGTGTTGTCGGGAAAGGAAAGGCGGAGAAGCAAGAGGTTTCGAAAATCTTGAGTAAGAATTCATTCGATTAACCTATGAAAATGCCTAAAATAAGGTCTCCATTATTTTAGAAAAAAAAAGGTGATTTTTGTGAAATTAAAATATGTCACAGAGCCTTAATCTTTGTGAATACATCAAGTAAAAAAAATTAACGCTTTAAAGACGGAAACATGACTTACATTTCCAATCATCCCGATACGGTGGGCATGTGTCATGCCGAATAAAAATTATTTTGAAGATTTAATATTATTTTAAACCTAAATGGCCAAGGTAAAGTTTTAGATCGAGAACAAGTCTAGTCATCAATTTTCTCGAAAAATTAATACCCGATGTTTAGCTTATGGCAGTTTCAATATCTTTCTTACTTACTTTCATGTCATTAACGAAAATAGGAAAATCTGGGGGGTGGAGGGAGGGACGAGACAAGGAGGTTTTCTGGCTTTTTGTATTAAAAAAATTCAGATTCAGGAACAGCTATCCCTAAAAACTAATGAAACTTATTTTAATGCCAGAAATTCAATACTCAGCTAGATTTTACTGGGAATATACTGCAATGCTGAAATTGCCTAACCTAAGGTTGTTAGGCGTTTATATAGCGGAGTTTAAGAGTGCCTTAAAAATTACAAATGTACATAGGGCTTAATAAAAAACTGTCCTGGGGTATTGGTTTTGAAAACAGGTTGTCTTGAAGGGCCGTCAAAGAACATCTTTAGTTAGATGAAGGGAGAATAAAAAAAAAAGAAAATCTTGTAACTATTAACTCCGAAGGGAAGGAGGAGCAGGTGGAAACTCCAAAAACGAGGCTTACGTACATACTTAAATGTTTCATAGGGAGAGTAAACACAGGAGGGAGAGGGCAAAACCGTTTTCGAAATTCTTCCAATAATGAGAAAGTAAGAGACTGGAATGATTTAAAAAATCTTATATAAAATTTTTTCTAAATCCGTGGTAATAAATAATTTAAATAAATTATATTTTTTTTTATAAGGGATTACGTAAGTACCGAAGAGGGAAGGGGGGGCGTCTCTGAAATACTTACGCTATGGTTCAATCTCCATAAGAGGAAGCCTATTTTTGCTTACTATAAGAGGGGGGGGGTCTTGAAAGGCCAAAATAATGCTTACGTAATACTTGTACGATCCCTACACACGTAAAATTGAAAAAAAAATTATTACATTTCAAATGCCTTAAATCAGGAAGGAGACCCTAATAAAAATATTCAGTTGGATCAAGTTTGGATCAGTTTTGGGAATGACTGACTGGAATGTAACGTCTATCAAAATAGGGCTCATGGCCGATCTGCTGGCGTCAAATATTGGACAATTTCGGAAATTTTACTAGGACTAAATCATCGTTCGATCAAGACAGATTTTTCCAGATCTTGTTTTCCCAATTAAAATTTCAGCCAGGGGATGTCAGAGAAATTTTAATGTTGTTCATAAATGAAAGCATTTTGCTTACCAATTACTTGAACACTGTCCAATTTCCAAA
This sequence comes from Liposcelis bostrychophila, assembly GCA_037577465.1. Taxonomy (NCBI): domain Eukaryota; kingdom Metazoa; phylum Arthropoda; class Insecta; order Psocodea; family Liposcelididae; genus Liposcelis; species Liposcelis bostrychophila. The sequence goes on from CM075212.1 coordinate 14,005,602, forward strand.
TTACTTCAAAATTTATCTTTTTGCTCTATCGACCGCAGGGAGAATAAAGCATTGTTTTTAGCACAAATTTCAGATTTTCAGTTTTTGATATTTTTACACGTTTTGAAGTCCCCTGATGCCGGAAAAAGCAAAATTTGGATGGTGGCCGTGTGTGTGTATGTGTGTATAAATATATGTGCAAAAAAAAGTGTCTGTCGTCGAAAAGCAGAAAAACGAAAGAACGGATCTCGATGATTTTTGGTGGGTAGAAACTTCTAATGAAATGTAGGTGCTGATTAGTTTTTGAGCCAAATCGGTTCAGCGATTCGGAAGCAGTGAGTGAAAATGTTAAATTTTCAACAATTTCAAGATATTTTTTGACTATAAATCTCGAACGCAGCCACCGATTGAGTCCAATTTTCGTACTGCAGTAGATATTCATCAAGATAGGCTACCATTAAAATTTGGTTAAATTCTGTTGAGTGGTTCAGAAACGGTGAATAGGGCTAAAAGTATGGGTATTGGCCTAAAAACCGATATCTTCAACTTTTGAAACGTCACGATATGACGTCATCGATTACGTCAACAAAGCAATTTGGATTCTGATTGGCGGGCTCCTCGTGGGAGCTAACGAAAAAGTAACCGTATTTTTGAGAATATTTTCGGGGTAGAGGATTCCGAATTCCAAATTATTTTTCCAAAATTCGAATTCTTTATGCCCGTACTCGGCTTTGATGGACCACCGATCGAAAAACTAACCATATTTTTGAGAATTATTTAAATAGTCGATAAAGCAATTTGATCGGTTCTCCGATCTCATTTTTCAGTCTTTGAAAGTCAAAAAATTGTTTTCCAACTGTACATACCAACGTGTAATTCATTATCAAAATAAATGCATACGTTTCTTGAAAAAAATACCAACTGCAAAATATTTTGTTACAAATTCGAACTTCACAGCCTTCTAAATGCCAAGCGCCAATTGGCATTTCTTCCTAAATAAAAGTACGCGAATATTTATTCCTTTAATTTTCAAAATTTCAAAAATATTTTTGATTGTTTAATAGCAGACAAACCGGAGGTTAATTTTTTTCTTAAGACAACCGTTTTCACAGACCCTGCACAGTAAAAAATATTATGTAATTATGTTAAAATCGGTCTACACAAATTTTTTCTGTTGTTTTTTCCAAAAGGTAAACATAAACAAAAAACAACATAAAAATTATGTAGACCGATTTTAACATAATTATGTAAGTTTTTACATAAAATTTTTTACTGTGTGGTACTCTGTTTAAAATGAATTCGTTTACTTGTGATGACCCAATTCGCATTTCCTTTTCATCCCGCCGTAAATAAAAAAAAAAAAAATAAAATAAAAGGAAAATAAGAACTTGTTTCAGTTAAAAGATCAAGTCATTGAGATCGGTACAAAACGACTCTTTTTCCCATTAAACTATACTTAACAAAACATTCACGTTCTTAATGGTCATTTTATATGTACCAAAACTTATTTATAATTGCCATATATCTCGAAGAATCGGTTCTGACAAGGATATTCTTTTTTTTATTTTTTTTAAAAGGATAATAAAATCAGACATAATTTAATCAGTGGCGGAGTTTAATAACCGTAAACGTATTGTACTCAAACTCCTTTTTTTTTTTGGCGATGCACAAAAAAAAAACTTGCAGGTCGAGACAACGCCTGCGCTTATAACAAATACAGATGATTCGAAAGAACGAAATGTTAAGCTTCTGTAAACAAGACAACACCCTCACTTCTCAACAAAATTGACGTCTCATTTAATTATTTTGACGGCTGAGTTGTATATTAATGCTGACGATTTATTGTGTGTCGGTAACGAGCATATTACAATATTTTTTAAGACTTCAACCCATTCAGATTCAAAAAAAAAAAAAAAAAAAATTGAATGAAGGGAATCATTTTTGAAAAGCTAGAAGAAAAAAGTAAATTATTTTTCCCTTAATGACCCGTGATACAAAAGAGCTACGAAAATGTTATAAGTCGATCGGTTTGAAGGTTTTTTGTTAATATTATCATCGGCGGGAAAGGTGGGGGGGATTTTTTTTTCTTGTTTGCTGATTAATCATAATTTTTTTATATCGATTATTCTGCCAAAAAAAAAACGGGGAAAAAGTTTTTAACATTTTCATCCATCGGTTTTTATGTCGAATATACAATATACCTGTCTCATAATTTTTGACGGAGAAGTAGATCGAAAGCACCATTCAGACCGGCTTCGGGTAAAGTACGTGACATTTCATATTTCAACCAATTTAAAATCAACTTGACTTTGGTGTGTAATTTATGTAAGTCATATTCTTTCCATGTTTATCTTGCACTTGACCTTAAGGATAACATTTTCAGTTTTAGCGCATTAATCTCATTTGTTAATATTTTATTATTCTTTTTCGACTGGCGCAAATAAAAAAAAAAGAACTGTTTTTCCATTTAATAATAATACAGGCTAATACAGGGATCTCGTTTTCCTGGTTTAGTATTCACGAATATTTTCCGTGGGATTTTGGGCATATGCTTCAACTTTTTTCTTTCCTGCTCGTAAAAAAAATACTTCTCCCCCTTCTGGCAGAAAACCAGAACAAATATTACGGGTGCAAACAATCACTTAGTCGTTGAACTCGAAGAATGATTTAAGTACTAAGTTCATTATCAGAATGATGATTTAATTATAAGTACACTTGCAGTGTATTGCATAGTGTTTCATACAGACTTTGAAACGGTGTTTGTTCAACTAAAACAACATTTTTTTTTTTCACCATCCAAATTAGGAAATGTTATTAAAAAAGTACGCTCTACGCTTTGATATTTTTTTTTTTTTTCTCTGCAAAAAGAATATTTTTTTTTCCTCGAATAATGTTTCATCAACAACAATTGAATGAGCATTCGCGGTGTACATTTTAAAACGGTTTAATTAAATCCTTCATCAGTTTTACGGAGTTTGAAAATAGCTGACAGATTTCTCCTGACAAACGGTTTTACATGAATGGGGTTCGGATCTAATCCGTCACATGAATTCGTAGCCTACGGAAATTGCATCCAGAGAAACACAATGTGATACGGAAATTGAGAAACTGTACCGATCAGTTTATACGCCGCTCGTATAGCGTTGCGATAGATTGTATGAAGGGAAAAGTTTTTGAAAACCGAAGTTTTATCACTCTCTAGAAAAAACATCTTTTTTTTTTCTCTCTTTCGTTCTTCTTCTTCTTCTTTACGATTTCGCTTCTTTTCAACCTTGAATGGAAAAACGTATGCTAATTGAAGAGGTTGTTTAGGGTGGGAAACTGACAAAATCACACCGAATAATGTTTGAGCAATGAATGACTTACCTCCTTTCGCCTTCCTTTTTCTTTTTTTTTTTTTTATATACATATCCCACCCTATTATTGATGCTGATATTTTTCGGGCAGCAACACGTGCAACCTCAAACCCTGGAATCCTCCTCGTGTCAGCAGTATTCTTCTGAAACATTCCAACTCTTATTTTCTTTTATCAATTCAGCATGGAGCTGTCAAGCGTTCCTTGTAATTCTTCTAGCTTTTTTTCTTTCATTTTCTTTTCTTTCCAAGAGGTTTTAAGTGAGTCAGAGAAAAAGAAAAAAAAAAGTTAAAAAATTTTTTTTTTTTTTTTTCATTTTTATTCTTTTCCTTCATCTTTTACAAAACCTTTCTTTTTTTGCAGATTTTAAGGAAAATATCATGACAGTCACGACCGTGGAAAATAATCCCTATGTAGCTTCTTAATTGTGCAATCTTATTGACGTTAAAAAGTTCTTGTTTTTTTTTTTTTTTTTTTTGTCCAGGAAATGAAAACCTTTTTCCCCCTTCTTTAAAGATTTAAAATTTAAAGGATAAAAAAAAATATTCATAGTTCATACTTTTTGTAAGAAGTTCGTAGAACTTTTCAACGCTTGACAAAACATTTTTAATTACCGTAGTAGATAAAAAAAAAATCTCTTGGAAAAAAAAGGGAAGAAAAGAAAAGAAAGGAAAAGAATAACAAATGAAGGAAATACAAAAATGGATGAAAAGTAAGACGTTTTATTTAAATCGAATGAAAAATGAAAGGGTTTCTAGGTAGAAAAAAAAGTCGGTTGTGGAAAAAAAAAAGCCAGATAATGAGGGGAGACTGCTGTACCGGATGACGAGTGCCAATGTTCTGGGAAATGTCTGTCGTCCTATCCACTGGAACGATGTTGAGCTATGTCACGCTTAATGCGAGAAGGTATATCTGTTACAGTGAAACCATAGAATCCAGTGACTCCATGGAACCACTTAGCGATTTCATGGAATCACTGCCATTTTAGTGAATCCATAGAATTATCGAAATATTTTATGGCTCCTCTAGTGATTCTATGAAATATTACTAAGTTTTAGTGAAATCATGAAATGAAATTATTAAATTTCAAAATTCTATGGTTTCCTTACTGATTCCATGGATCGTTTCATGGAATCACGGCTCTCGAAAAAAAATGGTTAGGGATTTCATGGAATCACTTGCTAAATTTTTAAATAAGTAAATTAGTGACTTCAAAGCATTTTCAAAGTATCATGAGCTCATGTCTCCGCTCGGTAATTTCATTTAAGACATTCAATTTGTTTCCAATATCATTATTCTGTTTAAATTTTTTTTTTGAATTTTATAAGTCATTGATTTACAAATTTAAAAATTTAGCAAGTGATTCCATGGAATCACTAACCATTTTTTTCCGAGAGCCGTGATTCCATGAAACGTTCCTTGGAACCACAAGGGAAACCATAGAAATTCTTTAATGTATTAATTTTATTACATTATTTCACTGACAATTTAGTGATTTCATGGAATCACTAGTAAGATCATGAATATTTTTAAAAATTATACGGATTTACTGACGTTTTAGTAATCCCATGGAAATGGATTCTATGAAATTGAAAAATTTTATTTCCATGGAAAAACTGGATTCTATGACTTCACTGTAACATGTCCATTATGAGCAGAAAGTTTTGCTCTTTCAGTCTGCAGAAGCCTATGTCATGATCATGTAATACTTATTTAGTTATTTATTTATTTATTTAACATTTTGCTGTCGGAACCCTATTTTTCCTTAGAAGCGTTAGGGGCGTAGATTCTGTTTGGTCTTTTTCAGCAATATTTTGCTACAGTGTGATTCATAGAGGCGATTAGTAAAGCTAAAAAAATATTTGACTGCCTATGTTGAGCTTATGGAAAAAAAAGTTTAATGAGGTCTCACAAAAATGGCTAAAAACTAATAGCTGAAGTATAAAATGTAGTAAAATCAAGATAAAAAGTCAATGAATCTATATTCATTGACTTCATGAATCTATATTCATTTAAAAATTTATAGCTTATGAAATTTTTTTTGTCATGTTTCGCTTCTGAAAGTTTTATTTTATGTTAGCTCCATAAGATAAGTATAGGAGGAAAAAATTTGCCATATGATAAACATGTCAGCTCACAATTTTTAATTTTGGCCATATCACAATAGTTTGTAATTTATTTATTTGCATAAATATCAAAAATATAATTTTAATGCCATTAATTAATATTTTAATTAGGTAATAATATTCTTATGAGCTAAACGTAGGAACTTAATTTTTACTGAAATTTCAAGATTTGATCATTTTGACCTCATGTCATCAGAACTAGGTCAATACAGCATCGTTGAATTAATTATTTTACATTAAATCGCCTCTGTATCAAATATGATACCTCCCTGCAAGAAATTAAAAGCTCACAAAAATTTAGACCTTTAAAGTTTAAAAAATTAATGTATGCTGCTAAGACTCTTAAACTCCAAAAAAAAAAAAAAAAAAAAAAAAAAAAATTGCATCTGACGAGGCATTAAAATTTTGGACTTCAAAAATCTAATATCGAGTTACAAACCCTGGCTGTCGTTCAATTTTTGTAATGGGTTGCATTATCAACCAACACTCCAAACACTTCAAAATCAAAACGATATATTTAAAAATTCGTTTGGAATGACGCTACGAAAATCGCAAAAATATCAAAGAGCCATAACAAAATACGATTCTCAAACCCGAAAACAAAAACGGAGAACACCGAAAAGACTTCATTTCCCTTGTCATGATGCCTGGCTTGTGTTTCCCAGACGAATTTACAGTATGTAAAAAAAAAAAAAAAAAAAAAAAAAAAAAGAAAAAGAAAAGACAAGACAAGGCAAGGCTGGGAAATGGGAAATGAGAGATTAGCCACGTGACCCACTAGCGTTTACAATCATTCTAAACGGTTCCCTACATAAGCTTTCAACGCCGCAGGACGTTTTACTCAGATTTTAATACTGAAACCATTTATCTCAATATCCTTCTCCGATTAATAATGGACTCGCATTAATTCGATTCTGACATCCGCTTCCAGTTTTGCAGTTTTTTTTTTTTTTTTGGTTTGTACGGTTTCGAAAGAATAATTATAACGTAGGCCTACGAAATAAAAAACTGCGGACAAATCAAATTTTAACACTAAGCATTAATTTTCACGTCCATTGCCAGCAGGTCGATTCCCGTATAAGGGAGAACAATTACATAATCTTGTTTAGTAGCTTAGCTACTGAATTTATTCTACATCTCAGTTATTACACATACGAATGCCCTCGATGCTTTTCTTTTTTTTAAATGTCAACTGATTTTTTTTTTCATAATAAAAAGGTTGTGCGGATAACGATTTCATTGAAAACCCCAACGGATAATCCGCAGGCGTGGACCGTTCGTTAAGTGAATTTCAGTCATTAGCAGTTTTGTACCAAAAAGATCTCGACTTTTATTTTTTTTATTAAAAAAAAAAAAAAAAACTGACAGTTAAAATCAATCTTGAACACCGTCGGGCCAAAAACCGGATAGAATCTCCGCTTCTAATCTTCAATCATTTTTTTAATCTCGAGCTAGCTGGAATTAGCCCCGAGTAAATAAAATAAAGATAACAATAATTACAAAAAAAAAAAAAAAAAAAAAAAAAAAAAAAATCGAAAAAAGATTTTTTTTTTTCTTTTTCAAAATAACGAGTCTGTGCAAAAAAAACCTTGAAAGATCTGTATCTTCCGCAACAACCGATTAATCGATTATGAAAATTGATAAAGGGTGAAAATTATGTCTTTATTATTCGGGAATGGTAACATTTTTTTTTATCACGATTTGAACGTATGCGAGCATTTAAGGAAATTCGGGTACATATTATATGGTATAATTAAAAAAATCTTGATCGGATACCGGCGATTAATATAGCTGATTTGCAGTACCACACCCGATGCATAGTAAATCATAAAGGTAATTGGACGCTTTAATAAATTATATATATCTTTTTAAAAAGTTTTTTTTAATATATGGAATGTGAAAAAGCGTGACCAAGCAATAATACGCTTTGTATTATTTAATGTCAATATAAAGTATAAGTATAGCACATCATTGAAAGATCATATATCATTTTTTATAATCTTAATATTCTCCAGACCATTTTTAAGATATTTTTAACGACCATTTTGCAAAAACAAAAATTGGCACAGGCATGTGATGACTGCACTGAAGTCTTAGGGAACTATTCAGATAAGGGATGTGTTGCTCAGAGTCGATTTTTTTAATGGAATGAATGGAAGGGAAGACGAGGGTTAAGAATTTTTGTATAGAAGACGATGGCGAGAGTTTTGAAGAAACCGAAAGCACTGCAGGCAGCAGCGTGAAGAAAAAAAAATTCAAGGGGAGGGAGTCTCAAGTTCAGAAGGAAATATACATAAGAATTGTAATTTCATTCTGACGTAGGATTACCTCTTAGGGTGCAACCAAAAAATCTCTCTCTGTTTGTTAGTTTGTTTGTTTACTCGCGCTAACTGCTCTTAGATAAGTTAAAAAAAAAAAAAAAAATTAAGAAAATTTAAAGGAATCAATTTTTTAAATTCGCATGAAAAATTGTATGGTATTAAGACCAATAAAGTTTAAGGTGTTGGGATAAAAATGAAGAAAAATTCAAGAATTAAGAAAAATTTAAGATACTAAGGATTAAGAAAAATTAAAGGATCCTTGCAACTTCTTTTTTAAATCGTTACTTTTAAGGGAATAATTGTTAGGGTGTCTCTTCCATAGCCGATGACGGAATTCTAATGGTGCCACCCCCTAAGATATTCCCAAATAATTTCAAAATAACGTGTGCAAAATTTGGGGCCTCCACCTAAACGCGAAGTGGTGCCTGTAGCAAAGTCATTTTTGCCATTTAAAATGCCTGGAAAATTTTCCTATTTTACTTTTCATTTTTTTTCTTAATAAATAGCAAGTCGAAAAATCTGCCGTTGGTCCAAATTACTACGTATATCGTACGTCTTTCCATCTAGGTACAGAAAATTCTTTCAACTTTTTTTCCGCAGATAAAGGCCCCCCCTTCTAAATTTATATAAAATTCAAAACTAGTGTTACACCACCCTTATCTGCAAAAAAAAAAAAAAAAAAAGTTGTACGGTTTTTTTGTACTTAGATTGAAAGGCTTATTTATAATTTGGACCAACGACAGACTTTTCGACTAGCTATTTATTGAGAAAAAAATAAATAAAAAGTGAAATAAGAAATTTTCCATGCATTTTAAATGGCAAAAATGACGTTGCTACAGGCACCACTTCGCGTTTACTTGGTGGCCCCAAACTTTGCACACGTTATTTTTAAATTATTTGGGAATATTTTGGGGGCGGCACCATTAAAATTCCGTCATCGGCTATGGAAGAGACGTACTAATAATTGTAGTAAAAGTGCATTCGGCCGCTACTTCACATATGGCCTGAAGACGTTTTTTTACAAAAAAGATGCATTGCTATGCATCTGAAACGGTGCATTAAAATTGCATTTCGACAATGCGACGATTGAAAATAGCTAATGCCCATGGGTGCAAAGCCCATAGGATTTTGGTCGGAATGTGCACCGGAATCGAAAATATTTTGCGTCGGCACCGGCGCCGAAATCGGAATCGCAATTGGGAAAAGGGATCAGGAGGAAAGGAATCAGGTTCCATGTTTTTGTGGACATTATTTTGACCAAAGCTGAACATCAAAGCACAGTAAAATGCAAAAAAAAAAAAAAAAAAAAAAAAAAAAAATGGAATTTGATTTTTTTTTTTGAATAACTCTTTGATTACTTTATTTTGACTGAATATCTTAGCATCGGGATCGATTTAAATTTTTTTTGGAATCCGAATGGCAAATTCAGAATCTGCCTGAATCTGAATCTGCTGATTTGCCTTTTGCCGGAACCTGCCAATTTAGCTTCGTAATTTTAAGTAGTTCAACAGACCGTGCCCCGCATCGACATCAGGTTTTCATCCTTGTTCATGCCTGGCATTGCCCAGAATGATTGGTACTCTACTTCGCAATACAAACCATTAATTAAAATCTATAAAAATCGACTTACCATGTGCTGCTAGACCCCAAAAAAAAATTTTTCCATCTCATGGTTTCCCTCATTTCCTAGCTTCACTTTTAATGATTAACCTGAAAAAAGAAAAAAAATTCATTCATTTTTCAAATCCCTGGAAGATGATTCATCATTAGATTCATATCTAACACCGTTAAAAGTACGTCTGTTTTCCAGCATGGCAACCGAGCTTGAACTCGACTGGTTCCCCGTAATCCATTTTTTAAATGGAAAGTTGTTTTTCCCAGAATTTTACCGAGAGCTTTAAAAATGGTACTCTACTTATTTTTAATCTGCTTTGAGTGGGTCGCCATTGCAATATATATAATTTTTTTTTCCTAAATCTGTAAAAGAGATTAATACTAGAAACACGAAATACATGGAAAAGCTCAGGTAAGCAATAACTGCAAATGAATTTCATATCGTGGATTGAACCCTCCTCTCCTTTTCCCCCTCCTCCTCCTCCTCCTCCCGCATGTCCTGGGATATTCAACCTTGCGCGCCCCCCTTTCCTCATGAATGTGTCATATCCTGTGAAATTCAAGTTCATCCATTTCCGCTAGTCATGCGAAAATATAGGGGGAAACTTATTCAAACGTGTTATTTGCCATTTATTTCATTCTTCGTTTGATTTCCCTATTCCACGGCTATAAATTTTTTTTTCCCCGAACGATTTTTTTTTTCAAGGTACGCATGATTAAAAAAAAAAGGAAAAGGACCGCGAGTTCGATTTAATATCAAAATATAGAGTTTGTATGTTTTTATTCAACAAGATTGGGGCCCCTCAGGGGACGCATTGAATGCAAGGGAGAAACTTTCCGATGTTTAACATACAAGCCCTTTTTTTTTTTTTTTTTTATAAGTATATGCAGAATGCAAAAGGAATCGTGTGTTTATAAAAGAGAAAAAAGTTTTATTTTTAGCCCCCCTTATTATTACCATAAGTAAACATGATGTTTCCCCGTCCTTAAAATATTAGCATAAACTTTGTTTTACATTTGTGACAAAAGTGCGTTTCGAAGGCCAAAAAAAAAAAAAAAAAAAAAGGATAAGGTTTTATTTAACTTTCGTAAGATTCCTTAAAGCAACTAAAGGTTTACATTATGAATGAACATTGACGAGGGGGACTTCCTCCTTAACTGCAGATGCCAAGACTCAGCACGAGTCGTGGAGTCGTGGCCATTTGGCAACAATGTCAAATGATTTGAGTTTTCTTTTCTTTTTGCTGCTTTTTATATAATTTTTTTTTTTTTTTTTTTTTTTTTTTTTTTGTCGGAACGCATTACTTTACGCATTTATTTTATATGACATTTATTACGTGGGCAGTTTCCATAAATTATTTTTTTTAAAGGATTTTTAGAATTTTCGGCTAAAAGGAAAAAATAAATAAATAAACTTTCTGATTTTTATAAAAGAATTTTTATTCACGGTGTTTTAATTATCTCAATTTCTGCACGCGATGATAAATGAGCTCCGCCTGAGTTAATAAACGTTTTTTTTTATTCTGTGCTTTAAAACGGTTTCCACTTTTAAAAATCCTTGATCAGAAAAAATCAATTGATTTCGTATGTAAATTAGGATGGAAAAGAAAAAAAAATTATCCTCACGTTTTTTCCCAATGAACCACCCTGTAAAAACAACAGACCGGAAAAATTGCTAATTAAATAAATTAAGTGAGCTAACGTTATTTACGCGCCTGTGGACAATAGAGCGGCTATAGATATGTTTGAAGGACATATACAATGCTTACATTTACCTTGATACATTTCTTTTGAATTTGATTTAAAGAGCGACATGCCAAGTTTGAAACGTTTCAAGGTTGCCATATCATTAAATTATTGGATTGTTGGATTGTTTTTTTTTTTTTTTTTTTTTTTTTCATTTCGAAATTATTTTCTTAAAAATCATTTGTATATTTCTCAAAATAGTTTTTGGCTAAGTTTTCGACAGTAGATATATATTCGAAGAATTTTTTTTTTTTTAATCCGGAAGTTCTCTTTCGTTGCGTGTTTTATTAAAAAATGTTTGTTTTTTAATGAGATTTTCGTTTTATTTCATCTTTTTTTTTTTTCTCCAAATCCTTGTGTATTAGATTTGCGACATGTTTTTAAAAATTTTACCCCTAGCGGTTACATCAAAGAAGTTTCATTATTGTCGTTATTTATGAACTCCTTGCCTTTTCTTTAACGGGCGGAACCGACAGACATAAAACGCCTGGAGACACCAATGACGAGAGTTACAAACAACATATTTAATAGAAAAGGAGAAGGTTGTCGCTTTATTTCATGTTACTCCGTGAAAACTTTTAATAATATAACAACACTGAAACAAGAAAGTTATCCGTAATGATAGCGTTAAGATAATAAAAGTTAGAAACTGCATTCGCATGAAATTTTACTTCAAAACGGGTGTTACTTTACTCATAAGTTCCATCGAAATTCGGAGACGGGGAGGAGGTTTCCACACAAAAGAAACATCAATTTTGGATGAAACAAAAGGATTTGGTCTAAATTAAATTCCAAATAATATTTCTTGGAACGGATTAGTTAGTCGAGGAACATGCTCTCGATAAAATCTTATATTAAAGTTTGTCAATTTACGCAGAACAAATCCACTACGGACGACGTAGTATGAAACGCAATAATAATCAGTAAATTCAACACGCAGAAAAAAAAGATGACTGATGTGAACGCAAAAATGTGTTACCGTAACTGGGGGTTACTTTTTACACTTTTTCACGTTTTTACCGAAAACAGATGTAAAATGTGGAACACAAAAATGTGTAACCGTAAAAGGGTTACTTTTTATACTTTTTCACGTTTTTTCCAAAAACAGATGTAAATTGTAGAACACAAAAGTGTGTTACCGTAAAAGGGGGTTACTTTTTACACTTTTTCATTTTTTTCCCAAAAACAGATGTAAAATGTAGAACAAAATTCATATCTGTTATACCAACATTATGAGGCGTTCTTCAACTTTAATTTGATACCCTGTTATTATAATATCTAAACTTGTCCTAATACGAGTAAAAACTCGATTTTCCAAAAAGTATCGTTCTAACAAAATGGGGTTACTTTTTACAATCATGTTTATACCTGAACATCTTTAATAATAGACAACAGACACATTTTGTACTGAACATATCTTTTAAATAAACCTAGCATATAAAAATAGTAAATGCGATTTTTGCTGTCATGCCATGTTTAATTACCGAATAAAAAAGAATAAAAATTTTGGCTGTTTGAATTGGCGTCGAAACGACCGTGACGTCACAATTCACGATTTAGGTATGCTCCTAGGTGAGCTATCGGCGGCATGCCGCGGCATGCCCATCGGAGCAAGAAGAGTTGTCGTACGAACAAATCCGAGTTAACCTTTGAGGACGAGCAGGTGCACTCGTGGTTTCGTTTTTTAAATAACCGCGCGCTTAAAAGTGAACAATGGCGTCACACCAATGAGAAACGTTTTGGAGTGGGGTCACGTGACAAAAAGTTTTTACGACTTTATAATTTTTTTTTCTTAATTTCTAAGAAATTTCCTACAGTAAAAATTGCCATTAGATGACCAGAAAACTTTGAATCACCATAAAACTGATGACCAGAAAACTTTTATTCACCATAATTAGCAATCATGTCTGTTGTCTATTGAAGTAGCTACGACAAATTATTGGCTTCTGTAAATGAAAATGTCTTAATAAAACGATCAGTACCTTTAGCATATATAGGACATCGCCATTGAAATATCTAAAAAGTAACCCCATTAACCGTAATTTTTTTCTTCATTTCCATTCTTTTTGGCTTCTAATAGTTCAATTTTTAGCGAAATTAAGATCATTGTTTAAGAGACTATATAGGGCAAGTGCGAAAAGCAATTAAATTGCAATTTGACCGGTTGATGCAGCAGAATGCACCTTAGTATTATAGGCTGCGTGATTTCTAATTTTTTTTTTCGTGTTAAAAACTTAATATTTTCATTATAAAAAAGGTTTAGGCAACTAAGCTTGAACATAACACTCAAAAAATCAATAATTTAGAATAAGGTTAATTTTTGAAACAATTCTAAGCCGTTTTCAAGTATTTTTAAAAAATGAAAGTGTCAAAAGTAACCCCCTGGAGTAAAAGTAGCCCCTTGTTAAGGTACTTATTCGACGTAACATCTTTTTTAAAAACCTTACGAAAGCGGTAAGAAGTACGTTGCAATACAAAGCCTGCTTGGTTTGTTACAAAAAATTACTATTTTCTTGCAAGACAGAACTTGCTCAAATCACTTCCGGAAAAAAAAAAAAAAAATTATAAAAATTTCGAAAATCATAAAAATAACTGCTCAATATTATCGTTTCAAATTATTTCGTGGAAAAAGCAAAAATGCAGAGGATGGGAAAAACGAAAAAGAAAGAAACACAAATATTAAAATGGAGGTTTTGATATCAGCTTTGTATGGAAAAAAAAAATCCTTCCGCTGATTAAAAACCAAGAAAGAAGAAAATAAATGAGAGAATTCAGCAAAGTATACAAAGATTATTTAAATAACTTTTCTAAAGGAAGAAAAATAATGTAGAAAGAAAGCGACATCTTGTGCACTGACTAAGGAGACATTCAACGATTTTTCTTTTCTTTTTTTTTTCCCTTTTCGTTAAAATCTCTATTAAGGGGAAAAAAAAAGATTCATCGGATTTAAGTTGTAAAGTACTTCCTAAAAATTGATTAAAAATTCGTTTGGCAACGAGACAAAAAAGACCAATCTACCAAAACCCAGTCCAAATGTATTTTTCATTAAAATTAAATAGTCATTTAAAAAAAAGGAAACGAAAACCTTTTTTTTTTTCTTTAAAAAAAAAAAAAAAATGGATTGTTTGAACGGAGTTTTGCAGCTGCGATGTGGCTAAGGTGTTTAAAGTGTTTAATGTAACGAGAATTTTAACGAATTCGTTATTTGGGAAAGGGGTTGATAAAGGAGAGAATAGAACGAGCTCAAAGCAAAATTGGGATTTACAGAAACTAATTAATCATTCAGATTGGTACTAGGAGGAAGAGATGTGAAAATGGGATGAGGGAAAAGGAGGGAAAATGGAAACGGGGAAAAAGGGCGGTTTTGAAGCGAAACCGGGAGGAGGGGGGATGATCGTGAGTAACACCTGATACATTTTCCCCTTGATATCTTTAATTAAACAATTCGTAATGGTAATCAAAGGATTTACACTTCCGCTTGCGAAACTGCCTTTTTTATGATTAACCGATGCTTGTAATAAGATAACATATCATCCAAAGTTTAAAGGAAAACTGCTTTAACTTTAACAAACTTTCCAAAGGCTTTTAAAGATAGTTCGAGAGGATTCACTTTCTACGTGTTTGAAGCTGATTAAATTGGATGGAAATGAAAAAGAAAAAAAAAAAAAAAACTTGCGGCGTAATTATGAGAAACCCACCAAAAGGTAAATCCTAAGGAAAACGCAGAAAGCAGTGAAAAGGAAGAGAGAAAAAAAAAAAAAAAAAAAAAAAACTTTGAGCTTGATCGTAGCATGAAATATTCATTGATGCAGAAACATTTATTTAAAAGAGTTTTCCGTTTCGAGTCCTGGTGATTTTGTTTTGTTTTTCATTTTCTTTTTTTTTTTTCGTTTTTAATGACTCTGAATTTTCACCCAAGTACACATCTGTGGAAATTTTAAGTTCCTGATTTTCAGTTAAAAGTTAGCGATTATTTTAAAGCTCGTTATGCGGAAACGGATGATAGTAGCAAAAGATTTATAACTATGGGTCAGTATTTGAAAACCGTTTTCGGTCAGTATTTTATGGTCAGTGAGTAAAATAAATGATCAGTATTTTAGTGGTCAGTAACAATTTGAACAGTAAAAAAAATAGTTGGTCAGTGTTAAAATTAAATAGTATTTTTCAATACAAGAAGTGAAAACGACAAAATTGCCCGTCGAGACCGAGTTTTAAGCCCGAGCCGAAGGCGAGGGCCTTAAATAGGTCTAGACGGGCAAGTCGTTTGCATTTCTTGCGTAAAATAGTCTGTAAATAAACTGACTAGGACTGAAAAGTGGACTTTTCAGTACCGTGTGATGAAAAGGTCATTATTTTAACTAGTTGATCGGTAAATTAATTTTAAATTTCATAAATTTGAATTATTTGGTCAGTAAAGCAAACATTTATTTTGGCTATGGAATAGGGTAATCAAAAACAAAAAAAGTGTTTCGGACTTTGTTCTTCGCCGAAAAAATGGGTTCATTTTAGTGTAAAAACGCACGAAACATGTTTTTTTAACGATTTAGGGGTGTCGCAGAGCTGAAAAAGGGCCTAAGCCACAGTTTTTTCTCAAAATTTAATGAAACGAAAATTTGGTGCATTTTTCCGTAATTAAATTTTATAAAAAAAGACTTTATAGGTACTTTTGACGTTGTAGAAGGCGAATTTCATCATCCCGATTTTCTCCGACCAACGCCTGAATCGCTGTTACCACTTTTTTACAACTTCAACCCAATTTTTCGGGCTTAATTTTTATTTATTTCCCAATTTGGAACCCTGAAAATTTTTTTCTTCTTACAATTGCTGAAAATTCTTGTTAAAATTGCTTACACTAATGGTACAATGCTCGGGTAACACGAATTTTACGATTTCGATTTTCCCCAATCCACGTTTGATTTGTCGCAGCGCTTTTACATAGTAAAAAATTTTATGTAAAAATTAACATAATTATGTTAAAATCGGCCTACATAATTTTTATGTTGTTTTTTGTTCATGTTTACCTTTTGGAAAAAACAACAGAAAATATTTGTGTAGACCGATTTTAACATAATTACATAATATTTTTTACTGTGTAGAACGCCTTAATGTTACAAATTTTTAGCTAAAAAATATTGGCTTTTAAAAAATAAATAAATAAATACTTACCATTTAATAATTCAACTGATCAAACACTATTTTTTTACCGACCGAGTTCCATTATTTTTGCAGACAAAACAGCATTACTTCACCGACCATTTATTTAAAATACTGACCAAAAATTCGCTTAAATACTGAAGTATAAAAATATCGACCGTTTAATTTAAAAATATTGACCAGTTAAATACAAGCCCTAGCAAAATTGAGAAGAGATGCGAAAACACTCGGAAAAAGGAAATGTATTGAACAAGTTCTGTCTTGCAACAAAACCGCAATAATTCGTGCCAAAAGATTTAGAAATGCTTTGTGACAATGCACAAGTTGGCGCTTGACAAGGCTTTCACATAATTTTTGACAAATTTTTATGTCATTTTTGCGTTCATTTTGGGTTCGTACTAGTCATTTTTTTCCTGAGTAAAGGCTTTAAAATACCAGGAACTGAAAATTAGGTTGCAGAGTTGCCATTGCAATAAAATTAGATTCGATAAACAGATTCAGACCCTGTAGATGATGGGAAATAATTTGGTACTAATTTGCCTACCATAAGTGCTCTTAAATCTTAATTTAACAGAAACTATTTTCTCAAATTTAGGATCGCAAAACCCTAAAACGCTGCTTCACATCCAAAAAACATTTTTACAAAGTAAAGGATGCCAGTGAAAAGATCGTAAGGAGAAAAAAGGCGGAATGAAGGGAGAAAAAAAAGAGAACATGAATAGTTTTGTGATGTCAGGCTCCAAAGAACTAAGTGATTTCATCGGATAAAGTTTTCTGCATATCAATGAGCACAAGAAAATATTAATATAAAAAAAGTAGAAGGAAAAAGAGAAAGAAAGAAAAAAAAAAAAAAAAAAAAAAAAACAAAGGCCTGTAAAAATTTGAAAAACAAAATCGATTCCGAAACTTAATGGAATCGTTTTTTTTTTTTAATAAAAAAATAAATAAAAATAACGAAACAGTGAAGTTTCTTTCTGGTTAAAAACTCGTTGATTACTAAATCGTCACAACCCGACTGATGACATGTTATCTTAACGACTTAACGAAAACAGAATTACCAGTTGAAAAACATTATTGTCAATCGGAAGTCATCAGCCTAACCGCTAATGCTTCTTTCTTTTTAAAAAAAAATTAAACTTTACAATTTTTATTCGACATTTTTTTGCTCCATTATTCATTTTTTTTAGAATCGTTTTTTGCCCACGGTTTTTCTTATACACGAACTTTGAAATGTGCCGCCTTCTCTTTTTTATCTCATAAATAATGTTCTATTTTTGATATTGGGAGGATTTTCGAAAAGAGATGCATTCAACTTCAAAAGAAACGCTTTTTGCTTAAATGTTCGTTTCTTTTTCATCGAAAAAATAAAAAAAAAACTTTATTTTATATTAATTTCGATTGACGTTTTTAGGTAGCATATTTTTCTAAATATAAATTTCCTACTTCTTTTCGAAAGCTGGGAATAAAAAAAAATATTGATTAGGTGGAAGTTCAAAGTATTTTCATCCGGGGATATAAGAGCTTACGAAAAGCCGGGGGAATTCGGTAAATACGTGTACAAAACGTTTATACGAATTCAAAGAGAACTGAAAAGATAATTCTGTGGAAAGAGAAACCATATTTCTGGGACGTGTTCAGACTTCAGATTACGCTCAATTAATATCCACGTCACGGGTTAAACTTAATTTGAAATTTTTATTTATTTATTTATATTTTTTCTTATTTCCGTGAATATTTCAATTTAAGTACGAGGAGGGATCTTTTTTTTTTTTTTTTTTTTTTTTTTCTCGTGATAAATAAAAGAATTTTTCAAGCCTGTGGGCCGATAACCTTGTTATGAAGAAAACCCAGGAGCTCGTCAATCAAAGCGTCAACGGTTCGGACTTTTCCAGCGGTAGTTTCTCGTACAAACTTTTTTTCCCCCCTCTTTTTGTTCGAAGGGGGGGTTATTTCGTTTCGAATGAATGCTTTAGCTTGCATCGAATCCCGTATTCCGTATCTCATGTCGGAAACCGAGCGCGGGCCTGGATTATCAGATTGAAAATACCTTCCTCGTGCCGCAATCGATTTTCTTTTTTTCTGTTTCTTTTTTTTTTTTATCTCCGCCTCGAGATTTTTATTTTTATAAATAAAAAGAAGGGAGGAAAAAAAACGTATGGCGCAGAAGGAGAAAAAAAAAATGCTGGAGGAAAATGGATTCAATTCATTGACTACTTTAAATTCGTTTTTATTTTCGTAATTACCTGGAGCAAACTTTTTCCAGAGCCGCTGGAATGTTAAAACGCTGGAGTGAGTTTAATTTTCCTGTAAATTAGACAACATTCTAGCTAAATAAAAAAAGAGTTTTATTGAAACAAAAACGGTCTTTTTTCTTTGCTTTTCCTTTTTTTTTTTTTTTTTTTTTTTAAGGTAAGCATTTTCTGGAAGTGTTATAGCTTTTATTTCAAGCAAGAAACAAGGTTAAATTTTTTTATTCCTTTCGGTAAAAATTTTCCTGGATGAAGAATATTTATGGGCTGTTGCTTTAGGTAAACTTGTCTCGATGCATAAAATAACTTTCCGGAAAGAAACCTGATACGAAATCATTATCATAATGAAAAACAAGATTTCTCAACAGGCTTTGGAAATTGTTTGTTTCCTGTAACCCACAATACGAATCCTGTACTTCAAAGGAAAAGTTTTCCCGGTGAATCATTCTTAAAGCGTGTTTCTGCATCACACCAGGGTCTTTTAAAACCAATTTCAATTAGTGCTTGTCTAATGTTAGGCTATATATATTGGGAACAATTTTTGCAAATTTTGGGGCGCCGATGCACATGTCTATAGTATCATAATCAGTACATCATTTATGTTTCCATCAAGTGAGTAGGACAAAGCACTTTTCACATCTAAGACACGTGCATTATGCTGTCTCAAAATATAAAAGCACAACCAGATGAAACGCTCGATTCAGCTTCATCACAAGCTCAGAGCAACAAAACACAATCGTATCATACAACAATGCCCAACAATCAAAGAGAAACAGGACATAGCATTTAATAATAGGATGGGTCGAAAATCAAAAATTTTGGATATTGAAATAAGCGTAATTAGCAATCACTGCCTTTAGTCATTAAGATTAGTTCTGGATTCTTTCAGATTTTTTATTTGACGGCTTCAGCAGTGTCAACATTTACCATTAAACTTTAGCCAAGCACCCGTTTTGTTGAGAAATTCTATTTAAGATTAAGGGCCATTAAAGACGACAAAAACATTTTTAAACTCAATTGTAGGCCGTAAAAATTTGGCTTGTACAACTTTTCTTGTACCAGAAACCTGAAAAAATTCAGGATGAATCATAATGACTAGAGGCAGCAATTGCGACCACACGGTAGGCAAATGGCCGAATATTAATTTGCATAATGACTGGAAAAATCCGACTTCACAGAGGGTTTAGAGACCATGAATATTTAATCAAAAACAAGTAACCGCAAAAATACGTCAGATCGCCCTGGGGTCCAGGGGGTGGAAACGTTATTGTAGCGCTTATGTTTATCTTATGTAAGCTCAGAAACGGAAACGTTAATGGTATCTTTGCTGCCGTAAGCTAAACATTAGAAACAGAAACTGTTAAGTTTGCTATTTCCACTTTTGCTGGGGTCCTCACTAGAGGCCCCCAGGAGCCCCAAATTTCTCCTAAGCCGTGTTGTATATCATATGAAAACCAGTTGCAAATGCTGTCGAATGAGGTCTTACAGAGATTTCAATCTCTGTTATAGGTATGAAGATAATGTCATTTAAACCACTCAAAATGGAGGGCCAATTTTTGACCCTTTTAAGTGACATTATCGACATACTTATAACAGATAGAAATCTCTGTAAGTTCGCATTCGACAGAATTTACAACAAGTTTTCATATGATATACAACACGGCTAAGGAGAAGTTTCGGGCTGCTGAGGGCTCCTAGTGGGGGGCTTCAGGATGATCTGACGCGATTTAGCTGTGACTTTTGTTTGATTACATTCACGGATTCTAAACACTTTGTGAAGTCGGATTTTTTCGGCCATTATGCAAAATAATGTTTGCCTACCTTGACCAACCCGTTATTTCAAAATCCAAAATTTTTGATTTGCAACCCAACCTACTAAATCTATATAAGATAGCACATAAATATAAATATAAGACACCACATCAGCATGCACCAGGATATAGGTAGGGAAAAAAACCTCAACACACAACAGAGCCCAACCAATCCCATTATCGCGATCGCAAGCCCAAAAACCATAGCGCCGCGCTTTGACTCCTGACTTTTTTCAAAAAATCAGTTCTCTTCAATTACTAAGAAAAAAAAAAGCTAAGATTTTAGTTTAAAAAGACGATGAAGGATAAGAAGTATTATTTCGTGGAAGAACAAAAACCGCACGCCGGAAGCCATGCGAGTGCTTTTATATATTGTTCAAACAATGAACCTGTTTACCCAGTGTCAGCAATTTTTAAGCAAACACGATAACTATAATGAAAAGTTGTTTCATGTATCTTTCAGAACTGACAATCAAGAAACGCGCTTTCACATGAATATTAATTTTTTTCGATAGCTTTCGCTCCAGCTTTTTTTTTTTTTTTTTTTTCTTTCTTCTTTTTTTCTTTAAAAAAAGGTTTTCATTATAAAAGCTGTCGCTTTTAATATCAATTTTATGATTCTGATCAAACATCAATTGTTATTCCGAAAATGTTATCTAACTTTGCTATCCAAACTAAAGTTCAAGACCACTTTCAATTGATGATAACCTTTCGAACTTTTCGGGAAATTATGAAAATTAAAGTGGAAAAGAAGAGAGGTTAAGAGAGATGGAAAACGCTCTGTTTTCTTTCTTGTTCAATGTTGTCCAAAGTTTTATAATTTTCGAGAAAATAAAAGTTTTAATTGCGATCCTAATTGGGTTAATCCACCTCGAAGCGGCCCTGAGCATTGTCGTCACATCTCGTCAGCGATTTCCTTGAGTTTTATGGGAGATCCGCCTTCCTCACCCTTTCCACTTTCCGATTAGCTCCGACAGCCCAAGGCTAACAAATCAATTAAACCGAAATTTACCAGAGGAGAACCTTATATGCAAAAAAGATTCCATTTTTTTTTTGGCTCACATATAAGTGACTGATGAATGGGTTTTTATTCAGACACCAAAACCGAATGACATTGTGATTCCTGGTAGGGTATTAAGCGAATTTATCGTCTGTATCATCATTGTTGATTGTCACGACGATTTCAGGCCATAAAAAATCTAACGTAATTATTTAACCCGTAATTATGAAAAATGTAATTAATGGCTAATGCGTTCAAATGCTACACATTAAAATATTTGGAGTAGTTAAAAAAAAAAATTACAAGATTTAGTTGGGAAATTTTTCCCCTTTTTAAGCAAAACAATTCTCACTGTAATTTTTTTTTTAGTACTAATTTTAAACTTGTTTTAACCGTTGAACCTTAACGGAAGACATCCATTAGGTAAGACTGTCACGATTTATTTTTGACCAACAGCAAAACATGTCCTTTACATGTCCTTTCGTCGGATACAAACCAAGACAAAACATAGGATTACAGGCTGACATTTTTTTTAAATGGCAAAAAACGATTGCACAAAAAAATGCGTTCAGCAAACGGTAATGCAAAGGGGGAAAAAATTATGCCCATAGCCAGATGCAGCGATTGAATTTTTTGGGAAATAATTGCAGTGGGTTGTATTGTTGGTAAAGGTGTTCGATTTTTAACGCTTTTCCAATTATTAAAGTCGTTCTAAGGTTATTATGCTAACGTTAGGGATCATAAAAGTATTATGTAAGCATTTTTTTGCCTATTTTGTACCCCCCCTTCCTGGGTGTAAGCAAGCGTAAGAAATGGTCGACCTCCTCCCCCCTGATATTACGTAAACGATTTTTTTTTCTTATTAATTTGCAAAAAAGAGATTTTAACTTTATTTTCATTTTATTTTCATCTTCAAAAAAATTGTTGTAACAATTCCTTCTTTTTCTGAAATAAAATAAGCGTCAAAAAGAGAACAGTGAAATTTATTTTTAAAAAAGTTAATGAATCAATAAAATAATATCAAAAATCATTGAACAAAATCAAAAATTACTTAAATAAAATAAAATCAAAAATGAATTCAAAGGAATCATAAAATGAAATTGTGAACTAATGAGACCATTTTTACACTAAATAATGCAGCAAATATTTTTTTAATGGCAAATTTTAAAAATTTCAAATTTTACGTAAGGCATGGAACACCCCCCCCCCATCCCCTGTTAAGTGCTTACGTAATACTTGTATGATCCCTTATGCTGTCGTATGCTGTCGTATCCGTCTTACGCAAAGCGAGGTGTAACAGAGCCAAAAGCCTGATCTATTACGATTTTGAGCTACGAAGGGAGTTATATTGCGATTTGTATGTGAATACTGTCCTGGGACTCCTGTGCTGGACTGATATCTGATATCCATCTCTGGATTGATATCTACTTAACATCTGATGCCGCAATATTATAATGTTTGTGCGGTCAAGGTTCCATGACTGTTTCGTTGTCATATGCAGAAAATAATATTAATTTTTTTTTTTGGGACAACAAAAAAAATGATGTTTGGAAACTGATAATGATGTGGAAATTGCAACCAATATCAGCGATACATTGATCGGAAAACTTAAAAAGATTTAAAATTTTATATGCAGAAAATCCTGACAAAAACAGAGTTCATCCATGCCCCTGACTGTAGATTTATTTTACCGATTAATTAGATACAAACTAACTAAAATACTTCACGATCGTGTTTAAACTTAACACCGTAAAATAGATTACATCGCTATCCAACGGAAGCCTTGTAAACTACAACCAGTAGCAATCATTCCAGGTTTGTAAACACCACGCAGTCTTCTGACTGCTTCCATTAGACCGTATCCAGTTTCCTCGAAAATAAATAATTACTAACCTTGCTTATTCAAATCGATCCCAAACATTATCGAAATATTTTTTTTTTACTGATTAATTTCTTTTTTTCTTTTTTCGTCTCGATTTCTTCTTCGGAAAGGAAAAAAAAGCGATTATTCACGAACCGATAACGGAACAAAAACATTTTATATATAAAAGAAGAAAACCAATTAAATCTTGGTGCGATGGAAAAGATGGACTATTCGAAAGAAAAAATGGGTCTAATTTAAGTGTTCCGGGAAATAATTTCGTTTCGGTTCGAAAAACATCAGTTATTTACTGGTCTCGCGCATATGAATGTTTTATTACAGTGGTCTTGTTAAGACGGGGAGGCACTAAATTTAGTTTAACCTAGTAATATCACTTAATGCGCTTATTTCGATCCTGTCACAACCGAACGGTCAAAATCATTCTTAGGAAATAGATTATTCTTGATACTCATTTAATCTCGTGGTTTATCGATTCTCTTGTCAGCTCCTCTTCGTAAGCAAATACAACACAAATTAAATCCGATTTTATGGACGATATCAATTTTTTTTTCTTATTTTTATAATTTAGTATAATTATCGTACGGCGCGGCAGCGATATTAATATTTAAAGGTGTTTTCTCATGAAAAATGATTGCATTGTTATTGGAAACGGAGCATGAACTCGGAGAGCCAAGGTCGCTTGAGCATTGTACTCAGTCAAGAGCAACCATGAATGATACCAATTTGGTTATTTCCATTCGCCTACCTCCAGTATATAATTATTACCCCCAATGAATTTTGTATACATTACGCACCTGTTGAAAAGTTTCGAATTCACTGAATTTGAATTGTTTAGCATTCATGTCATTGAACTCATTTAAATGGCTTCAAACCAAAAGAATAAGAAATTCGTTTGTTTTGCCGATCTTTTAATGTAAATAAGAAGGAAAATGTATTTTAAAAAAATTTAAAAATCAAGAGATGTAACGAATGCGCAGGGAGAAGATTAAAAGTCTATTAAAAGTAAAATATGTTTCGTGAAATTGATTTTTATTGTACATCAGGGAGCTTTGCGATGAATATGATCTATGCACTCGTGGAGCTCTGAAAACCTTTTACGAAGGCAAACGATCTTCCAAAAATCACTTCCATTTCCTGTGAAAAATCGTCCTTGCGATGCTTTTCTTTTTAAAAATTATTGTTTTAAAAAGTAACCAAGTTTACGCAGGGATAAAAAATTACGAATCTTTTCGATTCAAAAAAAAAAAAAAAAAAAAAAAAAAAGACGAGTTTTGCATTGCTTAGTGCAGCCACTATTCAGATGGTGACTGAATATTTTGGGAGCATCACCCTAATTTACCTTTTTCAATTCCATGCGTCGGAGGTGAACTAACGTATCTCCCTCTTAAATATGATTGGAGTTAGTCTGTTTTGACGTTTTGTGGAATTGTCACGTGACCTCAAGTTTACGGCAACATGAGCGTGTAAACTTGTAGTCGCATGATCACGTGACTTTCGAAAACACTTGAAACAGACTATCTCCAATCATATTTACGATGGAGATAGGTTAGTTCACCTCCGACGCACGGAATTATTAATCATATCCCAATATGCTCGTTTCTACACCAGGTAAACGATCGTCAAGTCGGTTTTTCAATTTTCAGAAAAGGAAATTCGGAAAAATCCGTAAGGAGTCCCGGGTCAACAACAGGGTGTCCCAAAAAAAAAAAAATTGTCACCGATTTTGCTCTTCATGGTGTATGATCTACATTTATGTTTAAGAATCGGTAAAAAAATTTTTTTTTGATTTTTTTTTCTTAATGTCTTAAGGTCGCTCATCGCGTTTGAAGAGGCAGGGAAATAGACCAGTAGTAGGCAAGGCATTTATTCGCTGACACCCTACTTCAGGAATTATTTATGATTCCCAAAAAGAATTTCTCCGGGGTTTTTCGGGTCGTAGGAACCGAAAAAGCCATCCCCGTTTTTTTCTCAAGTAAAGGAAGATAGTTAGACGCCATTTTAGTGCTAAAAATTCGATTTTTTTTTCCTAAATTTTAAATTTAACGAAGCCCTGTCTCAAAAAATTTTTATTTTCGAGCGGAAATAATCTTCATCGGCGTTAAAAATCCCGGAGAATCCAATGAAAGCATCGCCGATTTTTTCGGATCAATAGAAAATCGTGTGAGTCGCATTTTAGTACTCTTAAAAGTTGAATTTTTCGCACAAAATCATAAATTATATCAATTTTTGATTTCTAGACGGTTTGTATTTGTGGGAAAAAATACTATAGATGTGAAAAAACCTATAGGATCGAATAAAAACATCGCCGATGCTGATTCCATATTATTTATTTAACTCCCGACTCCGATTCCAATTCCGGCACCAACACCCGATGCCGATACCGACGCCACCAAGCATCGATCATCGATCATATCCGATGCTGCCTCTGATTCCAATTTTAGTGAAAAAAAATCATCGATCCATTCTAGACGATTTTTAAAATCAGGGGTCCAATTCCGATGCCGATGCCAGCCGAGGCTTCCTAAATATCTCCGGTCGATGCCGATGCCGATTTCGGATATTAAAACAAATTCGAACCAAAATTTTCAAGTTTCGGATCCCTGGTTATTAGGTACGAGATCTCCATCGAACACAACCCAGTCTACTTTATTTTTAGGCCATACAAGTGACGCGCCCCAAAATTGTAAAATCTGGTGGCTGACATCTAGATCTGAATCATCTGTGAAACCCGTAACTAATTATAGGCAATAAAATGGAAAACCGTTAAATGGCAAAAAAATGTAAAAACTCTTAAAAAAGTTAAAAATCCCTGAGCCAAGTCCGAAAAATTAACTAAATATTTATTTTAAAAAAATAAATTTTCCTACATTATTCCAAAACTGTAGTCAATTAAGTTTGGTAAATTTCCTTATTACGCTTAAGAAAAGACCATAAAAAAAAATAAAAAAACGTTTTGTTATAAAATTATAGAATGCAATTTATTAAAAGCGCAGGGGGCAGCATTAAAAAAAAGGATGAGCGAAATTTACTTTTAAAAACCTTGTACACATTATTTATTAATTAACTTTAAATGACCTTTCCACGCCAAATAAACCCACATCTTTTTAGCAGTGACTCATAAAACGAAGATTAATGTTTTACATACAAATTACACCACGTTTACGTTTTATTTTCTTCAATAAACGATCGCAAAAAAATGATCAATCGATCCGAAAGGGAGCGCGCGAAAAAAAAAAAAAAAGCTGTTACAATTGAATCTTTGCAGTTTTATTTTAATGAGGCTATTTTTTTTTTTTTTTTTTTTTTTTTTTTTTTGCCGAGCATTGTTTCGCAAGTATTTTTTTTTTTCCTACCGTCATGACGTACCGAAACATAAATCTGAGCTGTCATAAAGATCGCATCGCGGACAGATATGGTTTTCAAAAATGGATTTAAAAAAAAGCCATTGAAATTAGCAACACTCGTTTTTAAAAGTAAATTATGATTCCAGTTGAATTTATTATTTATTATTTTATTTATTTATTTTCTTTTTTTTTTTACTTTTGTACAAAATTTACGAACGGAATTAATTTAATTAAACATTTGGTAAGGTTGTCTTTGGCAAAAATTGTTCAAAGCACAAAAAAAAAAAAAAAAAAAAAAAAAATCTGGCCGTATTGGCACGAAAAAATTTTAAGGATCCAAGCGACGAGAGATGTTTCGGATTTTTTTTTTTTTTTTTTTTTTTTTTTTTTTTTTTTTTGCATAAAAATGAACAACGCAACAAATATGCACTTCAAATTGGTCACGGAATATGGCACTGCTAATGGTGAAGAAAAAAAAAAAAGTGGTATGAATGTTTTATGGGGGGGTAATAAAAATTTGATAACGTCTGGGTCCCAAGGCATTAAAAATTTGTCAAGGTCGTTCGTTGCACTGTTGTTTTTATGCAGGGAGTGCAACACATAAAATAGTCGGCATTGGTGTTTCACGTGGTAAATATTTTATCGAAAGCGTTTTTCACTCGGTTTGTTTAAAAATTCTCTGACTGGAGATTGTAATAATGCAAATGATAGACTTTAACTCTTGGTGCATATAAAGCGCATGCAGTATGATTACACCTCATTTCCGGTTTTCTTCAAACTATTTGATTGGCGCAACGAATCCTATTCAAGGACCTGGTGCTGGCTCCGTGACCTCTTAAAACGATCAGTTTTTCCTGGAATTGGATTTCTTAAAACTGCGGATTTGTTGGCGTGAACAACAACACCAAAATGATCATCAATTTGCTACTGACCAAGTAGCAATAGGATAATAGTACAATAGGATAATCACAGTGCAGCTTTCCGGGTGCTGCAGCATTCCAGTCATACTACCATAGCGACACGTGGGATTATAACATCGGCCATTGGAGCTTTTTCGGGATTTTCCCCAGAAGAAAATCAATCCTAATCTCTTTATAGGCCGACGATAAATACCTGGCACTAAGAAGAATATGAAGAACTCTTTTTTTAAAGCGTGAGCACCAAACTAAGAGGAAAGATCGGTATCATGAATGCACACAAATGATAATAAAGTTCCAGTTTATGCACAATATAAACGACAACCGAGCAACCGGAAATGAAAATAATAAAACGAGCGATTAAAATCAGTGATTATCTAAAGCGATGAGTTGCTAGTTGACGGTTGCGGTTCTGAGACAGAATGTGTGTGTGGGTTTTTGTGACAGGGTCATCATCGGTTCACAGGTCACGGAACGAAATTTCACTTTCGATTTTTTTTTTTTTTTTTTTTTTTTTTTTTGCTAAAGTCGTACAAAAATTATCGATTAATCGAAACGTTTGAATATTTCCAGGAGAAAGCATGCAGTCTAGACATACATTTTTTTTTTTTTTTTTTTTTTTTTTTTTTTATGCATGTGAAAATAAAATAGATCTCCTTTCAATAATCGTAAACTAAAATCTTGCGAAAGAGTCACGACCTGAAAACATCCTTTAAAAAAATGATGATTCCTTTGCGAAGATTAGGCCGAAATGTATTTTCATGTAGATCATAGATAATGTTTTTTTTTCTTTTTTTTAATGTTTTCAGGACTTATACGAAATATATAGAAAAGTCATAAAAGTCAGAAAAACAGTTTTAATTTTGATTTTAACGAGATACACGCATTAATTACATGAAAGAGATTGGTAGGACGGATTTGGGTTGAAAACAACAGGGTCGGGTCAAAAATAGACGTTTTGAAAAAAAAAAAAAAGATTTTCCTAATAGGTCATTGACTATTTTTTAAAACTTAAATAATCGGCTGGAGAAATTTTTTTTTTTTTTTTTTTTTTTTTTTTTTTTTTTAATATATTCACATCGAACTCCACTCCCATGACTCGTAGATCCAGTTTGCATTGATAATGATTTTAAAATAGATTCAAAAGGAAAAAAAAAAGATTTACAGTGTTTAAATGGAAAAAAAAAAAAAAAAAAAAAAAAATCGCAGTGAGCGTGAAAAGTCGTGTGTTGTGAGCGCCTCTGGTGTTACGTGATCATTCCAATCAACTTGAACCGTTCCCAATTATCACGTATTCAACATTATGTCACCACCATTTTATAGATTATTTATTACATTAAATATTTTTTTAAAAATATAAATTAGAGATTTCTAACACACACTGCTGTTATTTTTTTCTTCCCTCCTTTTTTTTTCTTTATTCCAGTTGGAGAGAATTAAAGTTTAAACACGAATGAAAGTATTTAAATGGTTATTCCGTTGCTAGGCACAGTATATTTAATAGCCAAAATGGAGAATCAGGATTGGGAGCTAATGAACATAGGCAATCCTGTTGAGTGGAATCGCTCAACAGGATTTAGAAAGCGAAAACCTCATTCGATGCATCAAAACGTCTTTGAATTTGGGGGGTATTCTGAGCTGCTGCTGCACCTGCCATTCCGAAATGAGCAGCCCCAAAGGGCGGGTTAAATCCCATCATCTCAGTTGACGCATTCCCTTCTTAGATATATCCGCTTAAAGGACGAGAAGTTATCCAAAACGCTTCGAACAGCCTCGTATAAAAGAAGCGGCTAGCTGAAAATAATTTTATCCAAGGCTGATCATAAGTATTGAAAGACCTAAGCGTTTTAAAAAATGAAAAAGCTGGCAGTAATAGCTTTGTCGTTCCCGGCTCCAAACTCATGCTGCTCAGTACTGGTCCTCGTAATAACAGGAAGTATCAAGTCGCCAGTCTGGCAAATATAGAGCATGAGTGAAATCAATAATCATGCCCATAACTTCCAACTTAATCACAGCCGATGGCAATTATTGTTACTCGGTGTCATGTCCACCGATGGAAAATCAAACCGAACCAAACCACCCTTAACTCCTAATTATTGAACCCGAACTAAATTAAGAGGAGGCTTCACGGATGCCGGCATGAATGGCTCTTTTCTCCAAAAAATCCAAATTTTAGGTGTCTAACGAAGTCCTTTGGCATATTGTGGAAATTTTAATGCAAGTTTCAACTTGTCTGAAATGTATGAGCGACGGAAAAATAAATTCAAAAAAAATTGCGGTCGAAAAATTTTGATTTTGTTTTCCTGGTTTTTGTTTGGTTGGAACAAGTTGAAACTTGTACCAAAAATACAAGACTAATGTCAAAGAAGTTCGTTAGATACCTAAAATTTGATTTTTTTCCCCGTAAATCGAGTGTTAGACAAACAAAACAGCCATTCCTTCCGGTATTCCGTGAAGCTTCCTCTTAAGCTCTTGGAACATTACAGGGAAATTACCGATCCAGAATCGTAACCAATAACGAGAATAATATGAAAGCAAAAAGGAACCAAAACAGTCACTTTTCTTACCCCCCTTCCCCTCCCTTAAAAAAAAACAAAAAAAAAAAAAAAAAAAAAAAACACGGCCTTTTAGTTTTGAGATCGAAAAAGAAAGTGGCTTTTAACCAAAAAAGGCATATTTAAGGATGTTCTACCGATGAATCTGAGATTCTTAGTTGATCGATCTCCTGCAACTTAAACATAGGCGAAACTTTGTTAATTTTTTGAAGAAGGTTTTTCCGCCTACAAAAATTTAATTGGAATCGAATAATTTCTTTAAAATTATGGGAATATTCCTCTTAACATTCTCCACAACTTTTGTAACATGAAATTTTGATCGCTTTATGTTTTCGTTTGTTGTTTTGATCGCTTTATGGTTTTGTTATCTTTGAATAGAGATCCTATATAGTCGAAGATCTACATATTCCATCATCCACCATATTTGGCCCCTAGTACTGAAAATCTATACGTGCAAATATGGTGGCGCTCGCCTATATTTAACTTACAAATAGTTTCACCTAATAGGGACGCAAAAAGAAATACCGAGTCGAACAGTCGGTGACGTCACGGGCTCCGAAAAACTCTGATGAAGAGGCTTTGACTGATAAAGGAGGCAGCGATTTTGAGGGTTTTTTTTCGCCGGTAGTGTAAAGTTGGCTGCATTTGTCCACTTTTTTTTACGCTATTGATATTCTGCCCCTATAAGCGATTTCAGCGTAACTCCATTTTAAAAACAGCTCGAATAGAACCGTTGTTGACAAAAGCTAAATATCAGAAAAAAGCTATTGTTTACAAAATGGAGATACGCTGAAATGGCTTACAGGGGCAGTATTGTCGTTTTTTTAGAAAAAAGTTTTTGAACTGACGGCATACCGTAATACTGGAAAGTATTAGGCATACCATAATAATGGAAAGCAAAGAAATGCCGTAAGTAATGTAAGTAATTTTGTAAGTAAGTAATTTTGATTGCCTTGTGTTTTTGTGAGATTTTCTCAAAAAATGTCCGATGTTTATGAAGAAAATATTAGCATGTTTACAATTTTTGAAGATTATTTTTGTAAAGAGTTTGAAAACATTTTAATTAATAATAAAAGCGAATTTTCATGTCACAAATGTTGTGGAGAATGTTAAGAGAAATAAATTCCCATAATTAAAAAAAAAATTATTCGATTCCAATTAAATCTTTGTAGGCGGAAAAACCTTTCTTCAAAAAATAAACAAAGGTTCGCCTGTGTTTAAGTTGCAGGAGAGCGGTCAGCAAAGATTCTGAAATTCACCTGTAGAACCTCCTTAAAACCAGAGAAGAAATATGAAAAACCAAACCAGAAAGCTCCCCTTGGAGAACCAGATAATATATCAGCATGTTCAGGGGGAGTGAGACCGAATTTGCTAAATTATCCATAAGTAAACCCCATAAGGAATGTTTTGCCGAAGACGGGGGGGAGGGGGTGTAAAATATTATGCTCATACTAACATAAGCAAGTGCTTAACCGAACGGCTTCTAATTAAATGAGTCACTTTTTTTAAAAATTGGCGAATATGCATAATGATCCTCATGTTTTCATTCCTTTGATTACATATTTTTCATCAAACATAAGTTAATACGAATGTTTACACAAACGATTTCGGTTTCTTAATCCGCTTCTCGTTTTAATTAGAATTTTGTGATGTTAAAATTTTGCGCAGTACAATCCTTGCTTGTTTCCCTCGAAGAAATTTTCTCACTCCATTAAATGAATTATTTCTATTTAAGCCTTGTTTGTTTTCTATCTCTTTGTGATGCTTTCATCCGTTTTAGATTTACTAAAAATTCATTACTTTTCCAAAAACTTTTCTTTCTTATATTTCATTTGGATTTTCAATTCACAGGATCGCTCTTCGCAGACTCTGAGACGGGAAGACTTTTTCTTCCTCTTTTTTTCTTCTTCTTTTTCTTTTCCTCTTTTTTTTTCTTTTATATAAAACGTTTTTCACCCTCCTCGTACCGAAATTTAAATTCTTGAACGAAAACTCTTTAATGATGACTTGTGTTATTGTTTTGTTTATCTTGATGAGTTCTCAACGGTTTAATTTTCAAGATAAATTATTTCTGTATTTAAAAGTAAAAAAGGAAAAAGAGGGGGGAGGGGGGGAAATTTCGCCCTCTGTAAAAAGCCTAAGGATTTTAAAAGATATCTCTTAATTACTTTCGGTGACAATTAAATCAACGATTATTTAGCATTTCATGGAATGAATCTTAAAATTCCGAAAAAGTCAAATAACAACAAAAACAACAACAAGAGAATGTTGAATAATGAAATAAAAATCGTTGATGCGAATTAATTTTTTTCAAGAAAGTTTTGATTAGAGAGGACGAATATAAATAAAAATGAGTTTTGAATTTAAAAAATTAAAAAAAAAAAAAAAAAAAAAAGCTAAAAGGATTAAAAGGGACATATAAGGCCTCAAATCAACTGAAGGTACCTTTTAATCAAGAGGGAAACAACAAACATGATGCAGATTAACCCTTTAAGGAGGGCTCTCCCACATACGGGGCATCGATATAAAAAATTCATAAATTTGTTATTACTGATTGCGACAAGCTGCAACTTGACCTACTTGTGTACTTTGAACCGCTGATTCCGAATCTGAGGTCAAAAGTTCGAAAAAATTAAAATCCAAAATGGCGAAGCAATTTGTGTTCGTCTTTTAAAAAAGGTATCATCGGGGAAAAGTAACTTAGAATATTCTATTTGTAAGCAAAAATGGTTTTGCTACGAAGTCAAATTTCACAGCCTTCTAAGCGCCAACTCTGCAATGGTACCTTTTCTAAACGACCGACGTACCCATTTTATTTTGAAAAATTTTTACTTTTGCCGCCATATTGATTTTTCTGTTTAAATTACATTATTTTAAAACATCGAAAATCTCTTTTGGCGAATTGTTTTACAAAAAAAAAAAAAAAAAAAAAAAATAAATGTGCGATATTTCAAATGATTACATGCATGCGATGCAGATTGCCTATACTCGAAATCGGTAGGCGCTCAATGTAGGTTCTAACGCAGAGCAGTGGTCACTAGTTAAGAAGAAAACGGACATAATTCCCATATAAAATGAATCTGGGGGTCAAAAGGTTTGATTTTCTGTGTAGCTTAAAATTACTTGCCCATATCGAAAAATTCAAAATGACGGACCCTATATAGCGGATGAAATTTCAAATTTTTCAGATTTCAAAATTTCAGTTTGATTTTCATAAAACTGTATATCTAGGGGTTTTTGGGATGGCCGAATACCAATCTGATATCAGTTTCTTAAAATTCAAGATGGCGAAGTTAATATGGAGACTTTTATCCCCACTTGTTAAAGTTTACCGATGCTCGGAAAAATTAGTATATAGGAGTTTTCGAGATCGGTAATTTGGAATCCGTCAGCGATTTTGTTTTTCAAATTTAAATATTTTAAACGATTGTGAGCAGTGCTTAACCTACTAGGTCCGGTGTGGAATTCGAAAAAAACGCTGACGGATTCGACAGCAGCGACTTCAAAAACCCCTACATACAAATTTTTACGAGCATCGGTAAACTTCAGCACGCGCAGATAAAAGTTTACATATTAACTTCGCTATCTTGAATTTTTAGAAACTGATACTGATACAGATTCGTATTCGGCTACCCCGAAAACACCTAGATATACAGTTTTAGGAAAATCAACTCAAGAGAAAATACTTTATATATATAGCATAAGCAAACTTGTCAAGTTGCAGTGATGCTGAGCCTGCCTAACCCGTACATTTGTAATTTATGGTAAAAAAATTAACATTTAAAATTTAAAAAAAAAAAAAAAATTGAAAATTTGACTAGCTTTGACTATTTTTATTTAAAAAAAAAAATTAAACCGTAAATTAAATTAGCGAGGAATTGATATTTAAATAAGTACCCGCGATGTCATTTTCGGCGACTATATTTTGGGCCCTTTAACCAGGCGCTCCTGCCGAACTGACGGTAGATGGGAATTCCCCAGAGAATGACATCGGTGACGATCTTCCTTTTAAGTTTCACCGGGATTTTGAGTGTGGAAAAATTTCATCCGCCACATTGGATCCACCATTTTGAATTTTTCAATATCGGCAAGTGATTTTAAGCTACACAGAAAACCAAACCTTTTGACGCCCAGATCCTTTTTTTAGCATTATACTTGAAATGGGAATTATATCCGCTTTTCTCTTGACTAGCGACTACTATGCTCTTAGTAAATACTCGCGGTGTAAGGTCGGTATTTTGCTCAAAATTATTTAAAAATAAAAGTTCTCCGTAAATTTTCTAGACTTTGGACACTAAAAGGTTAACAACCATTTTGCTCAACTGTCCTTCCACTAGATCTTCGATTTTTCTCAGCGTCCTGAGGTAGGTCGAGGAAACTGCACAGCTCAACGGGTGTTGATCATCAATCCCAAAGCAGTCATTTCATAGTTTGAATGCCAGAAAAACAGAGCAGCCAAGAATCAAGCTCTTTATAATTACGTGCCAACGGTCTCGAGGGAATTCACGGTCGATACAGAAAGTCAAGACTTAGGGTAACGCAACGATTTTTCAACAATGTTATTCCATCAAGATAATTGAATCTAGGCCAGTTTCTTGTCCAATATTTCCATATGTAATACATTAACGCATTCTTCTTCATCATCTCACAAAAAAAAAAATATATATATATAGTTTAATAACGGAAATGCCGCATTATAAGACTAAAACGTTATTTTTTTTTTCTCTTCACGTCAAAAGATATTTTTTTACATCAAAGAAAACGTTGAAAAATTAAGTGTGGAAAAAAAATAGATTTAAAAAAAAAATGGTTGTGTTTATTTATAAAAAGTTGATATTAATCGATTTCGCATGTTTCGTATGGAAAAACTGCCAAAATAAGGATTTTAACCTTGGGTTGATTTGAAGGTCAGTTACTAGACAATATCGGGAGAATTAAATTAGGATGTTTTTTTTTTTTTTTTTTTTTTTTTTTTGCGGAATTCCCAAGTTTTAAAATGGATTTTTTCCCTGATTAATTAGGCGATTTTTATTAAAATCAAATAACGATTCTTCATCGAGAGAGGATTTATCCACAAGCTGAAATTTGATATCTGATCATTAAAAGTCTTACAATGGAAGACCGCGATTCGCACCACGCCTAAATGGGTCTTTTTTTTCGTTTTAAACTTTCCACAAAAAATATAAGAAAACCATGACCTCGCGATCCGTGCAGCCTCCTTTTAAGATAAGAATAGTGAAGGAACAAAAGGAAGTTGACATGAATAATATGGTCGATTTTCAAGGATTACTTCACGAAATTATTGCAAAGTGTGCGATTAATCATACCGTTTAAATGATTAAAAAAAAAAAAAAAAAATTGCGCAATGCCAGATTTGGTTTTTTATTTCGCACTGCGAGTATCGATCAACGAGGGAATCGAAGCAAAAGATCCAGGTATCACCATTCCGCTTAATTTTTAAGATTTTGTAAAACAGAAAAACAAGAATATGGAGGACATTCGTGTGGATCGGATCACGGAAAGATTGGAATGTCAGTCAGAGAGTGTGCGCCTAACCAAGACTGAGGTATCGTAAATGGGAGACATGGTTCGGTGCGCATCGCAGGATCTGTGACCTATAAGCCCTTGTTGAATTCGAAAGGGAGGCACCGCCCTCGGGGGGTCATTATCATTCTCCGAAAACCTTTCATTTGTTTAATCGCTTTTATCGGTTTCTCTTTAAAAGAAGAAAAAATTTCAAAAGTCCGTTCCCCAGTCGAAAGTGGTCCGCTGTAGAAAGATTTTTTTTTTCGAAAAGTCGTTGTTACGGGGGCAGAAAATGTTATGTTTTATTCACTAGTTTTGTATGAATAGAAAGTGAGGTGATGACAATACCCAGCACTCCCGACGTTGCTAAGCCCTCCGGCATTTGCGATGCCATACATTATTTATAATCATCCCCATGCCTCTGAATTTCTGTTTTTAATCAATGTGCATCAACGTCATAATCTACTCACGATTTCCACTTCCCCGTTTTGCGTTTATTTAGTCCGGTCACCAAGAACTTTATTTAATAGAAACATTCGAGGGGGGAAAAAAAGGGAGGGGAGACTACCGCAGACGCCACCGTTCCTGGAGATGATATCGCGGAAAAAGAGATTAAAAAGTCAAAAGGGAGAGAGAGGGTGCAAAAGATAAAACCGGAACAACGTTACCGAAGTACAATAATTCCTTAAAGCCAGTCATGATTACTTTGCACTTTTGAAATTGGACTAAGAACAGGGAAGCAAAAAAAGAAAAAGAAAAGAAAGAAGAGAGTGTTCAAGATGCATCTGATTTGAAATTGATGAATAAAAATGAGTCGGAAAAAGTAATTTATAGAGTAAAGTGAAACAAGTAGTGCTCGGGAGCCGGGGAGAGATGATTGATTAGTACTCGTAGCTGGTGATCGGTTGACTGATACGTTGATAGGTGATAGCGCACGATGAGGCCTTCAAGGGGTTTCCACTTCTTATGACTCAGAACTCTAAAACTTGTCGTGTTTTTTTTTTTTTTTTTTTTTTTTTTTTTGTGTGTGTGTAAAAAGAAAAATTGATTAACATTTTTGATGGAAAACGTTCATTTTATATGCTCTCTGCTGTCTGACAGTTCGGGGACATTGGGTGGAAATAAAATATGTGCAACACTTCAATGTTAAGGGAGTTTTAAGAGTTTCCAGACAAAAGAGCTTTTCATCTTCGTTTGTTTTAGATATTTTGACAGTTACTAAATATGCCAGTCAGAAAATCGAGCAATTTTCCGGTTTGGATAATTATTTTCTACTGTCTGCAAATATTCGGGAAATTAGAGGAGAAAAGAGAAAAATTATGTTTTTAATTACTGCCGGTGGTTGAATCATTTTCAGACAGTGGTATGGTGGAGACCCTGCTTCTCTAGATACAAACAGTAGCTCTGTTCAGCATTAAGGTGGATCGGAAAAGGGAAAACACGAATTTTTAAATGGAATCTTTTTAAAGTTGTCAGTATTTTTTAATTAAATATCAGTATTTTTATGAAAGCGTCAGTAAAATGATTATTTGCCATTATTTACACGGTCAGTTAAAAAAGTATCAAAAATTTTAATAATTTGTCAGTAAAATCAAATATTTATCTGTAATTATCAATATTTAATCGGCAAATTGATGCAAAAAAAATTTTTTTTTTTTTAATTTTATTTTATTTTAAAAATGTAAATTTACATTAACGCCACTGCGAAGGAAAAAAACTTCAAAATTATACCAATGAATTTCACTTGGTTCTGCAGGGTTCTGTTGCTAAATACGAATTTTCGAATTAAGAATCATTGCCTCTGAAAGATTTTTTGAAAGCTAAAGCTTATATTAGGGCATAAAATAATAATTTTTTTTTCTACTGAAAAAATGTACAGATTCCTGTCTGAAATTTTAAGATTACAAATATTTTAAGTTAAAAATTAAGTTTAGTGTAAAATTTTTAAATTAAGAATGAAAAACGTTTGAAGAATTTTAGAGCTTCAAAACCTGTCTATAACTCAAAAACTACTCATCGGAAGTAATTTTGGACGTGATATTCGTAATCTACGCAAAAGTCCCAAAAAAAATCTCTACATTAAAAAAAAAAAAAAAAAAAAAAATTATTTTTAACGCTAAAAGGAGCTTTTAAAAAATTTTTAGGTCATCACGCCACCTCAAGATGCCATTTTATCTTCAAAACTAGTCACTAATTATCGGTTTACTGATAAAAATAATATTATTTACAGACAAAAAATTATATTTACTAATCGATTCTACTGATAAAAAAAAATAAAAAAATTACTCACACTTGTATTAAAAATACTGACAATTTTAATATATTCCTTTTTAAATTTGAAAATTCCACAGCGCGGAAAAGTTGCACTTTAGCCTCCGTATCAATCCGTTTGGAGGCCGATTTCTGCTGCCTTCAGACACGTAAAGTTTTTCAAAGTCCCGTAAGAGTCGAAAGGATGCTCCGAGCTTCGGAGCATCCTGTACTTCAGGAACATTAACTTACTTCAAGCATCGGGAATTAGCCGGGGAAAAAAAATAAAATCGCAAATATTCCATCATAATTATTTTTATCAGAAAAACGAAGTGCCATTCACGGGATTTGATTTGATAAAACCACTTGAATCTGTTTTTTAATCGCGGTAAAATCAAGCATTTACCGATCCAAAAAGGCTTTACCCCCTTCTCCCCTCTCCCGAACTTTAATTTCCCCATAATAGATTTTCCCGCAACTTTCCGTTTCATTCATATAAAACTTTCAATGTTTTGAAAGCTTTCGACAATCCAACTGATTTGTCAAATTACTGTCCACGGCTACTGTTAAAAGCATTATTTTCGGAGGATGTATCTTCGGAAATCGAAAAAAAAGGGACCCTATTTTTCCCTTTCATTCTCGTCAACAAAAAATCACTCTCCTGTATTGGAAATTCTTTTTTTTTTTTTTTTTTTTTTTTTTTTGAAAATGCCCGCGCCGGAGCAAAAAATAAAAAGGAGGGGTAAGCAGAGTAGGGAAAGGAAAAAGAAGCGAAAAAGAAGAGTGTATAGTAATGGAGAAATAGTGTTTTCGAAAGAATTACAGGATTATCAAATTTCAAGTTTTTCTTAAATCTTAGATAATCCTCGAGAAAAATAATAGTCTTTAAGTTTGAATCTTTTGCGGCGGATGTCTGGAAGGGGAAAGGGAGGAAGAACGAGGAGGAAGTAGCTACCGTCCATTACTTAATTCACCTTATTACGTACTTTGTCTTCTAATCCACTGCTTTTCCCTTTCGAAAAAAGGGGTAGATGGCAACTTTTTTCTTGGGAGGTTAAAAAAAAATATATTTTTTTTTCCAGTTAAATCGGTTTATTGACAACGGAATCGATTTGCTCAGCGAAGCGTTAAGTTAAAAACTTTAACTCATAAAAATAACGTATAAACGCAAAAAAAAAAAAAAAAAAAAAAAAAGTGCAGCATCGTTTCAGAAATGAACAATAGCACTGTATAATATGCCATTGCCATTAGCGTTAAAAAAAAAAAAAAAAAGTCGAGTAGAGAAAAAAAAAAATCCACGGAAACAAGAGTATGAAAATGCGAGAGACGGATCGAAACGTGATCAAATAAAATATAATAAATGCGCACGGTTTTTGTAAATATTCAAGAATAAAAATAAAAGAAAAAAACGATCCATGTATATTATTTTCGTGATTTAAAATGGCTAATAATGGCTAAATTCCAGAAAAGTGATAAGCTGTTTAGTGAAAAGTCAAGGCTTGAAGGAGCAAGGCCAAGGTAAACGGTTTATTATTGAGTTGGAAGTCGTGTGGGCTACATTACAATGTACAAGTCGTTGGCAATAAATTGCACTGCCGAATGTCCTTCTGTAGTGATTTTTTTATAGTTTCCGATTAAAAAAAAAAAAAAAGCAATCAAAAAAATGATATACGGTTTATGAATAAAAACGTCCATTTACAAGGATGAGAAAAATTTCTTTTGTAAAATCGCCTCCCCCTCCCCCCTCCTTAAAAAAAATAAACGCTGATGGGGCAAATGACCAAAAATCAATATTTTTCTCGAATTGCTTCCTAAAATCAAATGGATTTTTTTTCTATCATATGATACAATATTGCATCCTCACTGCGAATCTACATTAATAAAAGGGAAAAAATTTCCATGTTTGTAAAAAAAATCTCCGGAAAATCGACGATTTGTATTATTCCATAATATAAATTAAAGCGGGAAAAACAATTCAGGTCGCATTGAAAACAAACCAGGAAGAACCTTACTGGCCTTACAGAGACACTAAAATGACCATAAGGTGCCCGTACAGGGGGTCGTCCGTAACGTGGTTACGTTAGCACGTTAGGGACCGTTCAACTGTTACGTAAGAATTTTTTCCTGGTTTTCAGACCCCCTCTTCCCCTGTTATAAGATTTAGTAGAATTTTTTTGACCCCCCCCCTTTAACTTATGTAAGATTTTCGCTGACTCCCCCTTTTTTTTCTTTACCACCAATTTCAAAAATGACTTACAGAATTTCAAAAAAAAAAAAGTTTTTTCTTAAAATTATTAGAGTACAATTTTTTTTTTCTTGAGGAGAAGATGGAGATTGGAGAGTGCACATTTTTCATATTAAATTTGAATTTTTTTTGAACAATGGATAATAATAAAAATTCTTACGTAAAATTTTCCGGAGCCCTCCTCTCCTCCATGTAAGAAATCGTAAGAATTTCTTGCACCCCCTCTCCCCCTTCGGTCTTACGTAATTACTACTTACGTAATTACCCGTTTTCGGTTCCGACGGAATAGTAAAAATTTCGTTTTTATTCCTTCGCCGGAGAACGGAGTGTCCGATTTTAAAAAACTAACCGCAGAAAAATAGGCCTTTTTATGGCCTATTTTATGGTGAATTCGGCCAATTTTTTTAAAATTGGCCAAAGCCTAAAAATTCAATTTTAAGCCAAAAAAAATTTTTTTCTCCGTGAACTAGGTCCGTAGCACAAACTTCGGCTTCATTTCTGAAAAGAACTCAAAAAAATGGCCTAAAAACGCGTTTCAAAAGCCTAAAATTTTTGGGATCAAAAACGAATTTTTCGATTTTAGTCAACTTTTTAAACTCGCATTAAAATTTGGATTTCACAGGCTTAAAATACGCAAAAAACTGACCTAAAACCCTATATTTTCAGATTTTTTACATGAGGCCTAAATGGGCTGGTAATGGGCCAAAACATGTGAATAGCCTAAACTGGACCTCGCTTAGCTTTAACTAAACTTCTGACTTTATTTTCTGAAAGTACGCAAAAAACTGGCCTTAAGAGCCAGTCAGCTAATCATATTTTTTCAGATTTTTTCCAGATGGCCTAAATGGGCTTAGTAATGGACCAAAACATGAAAAAAACCCAAATTAAAGCTCGCTTAGCTTAAACTAAAATTTTGATTTCATATTCTGAAAAGACGCAAAAAACTGGACTAGAATCATGTTTTTTCAGATTCTTCGCAGGTGGCCTAAATGGTCCAGTAATGGGCCAAAACATGATAACAATCCAAACTAAACCTCGCTTACCTTAAACTAATGTTCTGATTTCATATTCCAAAAACTGACCTAGAAACATGCTTTTCGGACCTTTTTTACCAGTGGTCAAATTTCCATCCCCATCGCTTACTTATGTTGATCGCGAATTTTTCTCAATCTGGCTGTTCCTGAAGGCAAGATAAAGGAGACTCATCATTTCGATGTCTTTTAGTAAAAGGGAACAAGGCTGAAAATTTTTACTCTTAAACCCGTGCTTAAAAAATCAATAACGATTTCTCCCGTTTTTTCCAATAATAGGTTCATAGGATCTATCGTGGAAAAATAATTTCGAAAAACGTATTTCGAAGATAATCTTTTCCCGGAGGGCGGAAATAAGGAATTCCCGGAAAAAGAAAAACCGAAATTATAATTTCCAATTATAAATCATTTGCTAAAAGGAAATGGTTTTCAAAAAAAAAAAAAAAAAAAAAAGATACTTTTTTCTGGATGAAAATGTCGGTTCCAAGATAAAGCAAGATAAACACTAACGGATCTTTCGAATTCATTTAAAAAATTAAATCTAAAAAATTCTGCAGCAATCCACATCCAAAATCGGGAAAGCATTTCGATTACCCACTCATGGCCGGATGAATGTTTTACAAATCTATTAAACATAAGGCGGTTAGGGCGGGAAAAAAAATGCAAGGCGCATTAATCTGTAATCCGCCACTGCAGCTAATCAAATGGGTAGCCACAATTACGCACGAAATTATTAATGCAAAATGGATGTTAAAAAAAAAGAAGAGTAATTATGTAAAAGAGCAAGGATCTGAAATAAGGAAAAAAATAAATAAATAAATAAATAAAATTAAATGCCTATTTACTCAGCCATAAAAAAAATGTATCACTTTATACTCTTATCCTTGAAAAATTAATTTCGATCGCATGAAATATTGAATAATCCGGTTGTTACGTTTTTTTTTAAAATTATTTTTCATTTAAAGGATTAAACATTTAAATAAGTAATCAAGGCTTCGTCACCGCAAATTTGTGCTTAAACTCATTTTATAAATCGCGCTCTATGCGGAGAAGAAGAGTCTCGATGTTAATTTAATTTTATTTATTTTTTATTTCCCGTTAAAAAATTTATTACGAACTTGTATTAATTCTAATGGAAAAAAGAAGGGGAGGAGGGGGGAAATTGCAACCTTGACCTTGCCTCTTTTATTTTCTACATATTCAGAACAAGCTGCAATTATGAAATAAGGCAAACGTGAAAAACAATGTCAATATGAAATAATTGAAATAAAACCCGAGCAAAATTGAAGTAATTATATACGTAAATTATGCGATGAGTATAATTTGGCACAAAATTGTTTGATAAACATGTTTTGCGCATGCGTGGGCGAAGTGTTAGCAAAGGTTAATTGCCGGTTTGCTTTGAATCATTATCAACGGTTCTTTCTCTCTCTCTCTTTCTCTTTTCTCACTCTCTCTTTCTTTCCTATTTTTCTAATATCAACACTCTCTGCTCGAAATGAGGCGCCCGGAGTCATTTCGTGTACGTAAAATGGTTTTTATTTTCTTTCTATTTTTTTTTTTTTCTTTTTCGTACTGACATGACATGAATCCCCCGGATACGTAACTAGTTTCTCGGAAGATTCTGGTTCGGATTCTTGGAATTATATTCTCTTTCACGGGTTGAGACACCCGGTAGTCGGTACGCAAATGATATTGCGTGAGTAAACTTTTTTTCCTTTTCGGACTTGAATGAAAACTACGGTACATAAAACATTTGTAAATTATTTCCAAAATAATGCATTTTTGGGGGGGGATCGCGTGACCTTTGCCTGGAAGTATTTTATTTTCATAAAAGGAAAAAAAAGTCACTTCTCAACGACCTGTCGTCATCATTTCAACTTATGTTTATGTCTTATTTTTTTGTAGTTTTTAAAATGGATTCATTTTTTTCGTTTTTTTTTTTTCCTCTTCCGCAGAAGTAATTAAACCTTCGGAATTTGGGTTTCGTGTTTATTTTCCCCTTCGACTAGGCTCTTGCGCAAAAATCCGATTTATCTGTTACCGAAAAAAAAAAATAATAATAATAACAATAAAGCCGCATTCCAACTTTTCTTCGGAGGGTCTTGGGACTTTTTGTCACTGCCGTATTGTCACAAGGTAAATATGTCATAGACATTTTGTCACAAGGTAAATATTTCATAGACATTTTGTCACAATAAAAAAACGCCACGCTTGACATTCTGTCAACGGTTTTTTTTGTCAAGTAGTAAAATTTGTCATAAAAAAAATTTGTCACAAAAATATTTTGCCACGTTATATTTTGCATATTTTGTCACGAACATTTTTTAATTATAAAAAAAAGCAGTATCACGTCAGAAACCGATATATAAAAAAAAGCAGTATCAAAATTTAAAAAATTATCAAAATAAATGCAGTATCAAATAAAAAAATTATCACAGTAACAAAAAATTTCATAAATATAAATAATGACATAGATACGCCAATTTTAAATCCATTATTCTTTTTAGAACGTAAGGTACAGTAAGTACAGTAGGGCACCGACAATTGCGTAAATAAAGTAAATTTTATGTGACAAAAAAAAGTATACATTTCGACAAAAATTCTTGTGGCAAAATCACCTAAGTGGCATATTGGATTTGTGACAAACCGTACTTAGTAACATATTGTAAATTGTGACGATTTGTTACCAGTGACGTTTTGTATTAAGTGTGACAAAAGTTCCCTAAAATTTATAAATCCGTGACGGAAAGTATGAACATTCTTCGAAGAGGTGCTACCGAAAAATAATTATTTTCGGCCCCTACGGCAAATGTCTAAAAAATTCACCGATATTTGATTATTGTTTTGCTACAACCTTCCCTTTTTTTTCTTTCTCGTATTTCATACGATTTAACCTCAAAAACCAAGAAAACGAGATTTCGTGGGTTATTTTCTAATAATTACGGTAAATTTTATAAAATGTTTTGCATAAAACCGCTCGGTATTAATGGTTAAAAATCCGTTTCGAATCAAAAGCACAAAATCGCACCGCAACAATTAAATTAAATTTCATCTCCCGCAGTCCTTCTGCGGGATCCCTTATCCCCCCTCCCGTCTTTTGAAAATTCCATATCGGA
Organism: Liposcelis bostrychophila; assembly: GCA_037577465.1. Lineage (NCBI taxonomy): Eukaryota > Metazoa > Arthropoda > Insecta > Psocodea > Liposcelididae > Liposcelis > Liposcelis bostrychophila. Next base: position 14,049,826 of record CM075212.1, read on the forward strand.
AAATATTTCCCGGAGATATTTTTTGATCATCCAGGAAAATGATACGCAAGCATTTTTTTTCTTTCCGATTACCTCATTTTCCTTTTATCTTTTTTCGATCCATGAAAAAAAAAAAAAAAAAAAACGGATTGTGCTCCAAAATATTGTTGCTTTCGCTAGAAAATTTCGGGTGAGAAGCGTTTTCAGTAACGAGTTTGATCGAATCAGTTAATTTAAGAGCTTCCTCGTTTTCCTCAGTTTCTCATAACCCATCTGTCCTTTTCATTCTGTAACATCCTCCCTTTCCCGGGTTGTCAAAAACTCTTCTTTCCTCGATCGGGGAAAAAACTTTTTTTCTCCGTGTCTCGAGGAAAGAATGATAGGGGCGAAACAAGCCTATTCACCACTTTAATTACTTTTGGCATTTTATTTTTATTTTTTTTTTTCTTCCACCTTTTCATCTATTTTCTTTCGGCTTTTTCCTCGGATAAATCATTTATAAAACTTACGGCCTTAATGATCGGTCACCGATTCTTTTCCAAAAGAAAATAAACAGGAAAACGAAATAGCTTTAGTATCGAAAACAATAGTGATCATTAGATTGAGTTCGTGAAAAACCTTTCTGAGTAGTTTCAATATCCAATTTTGGTTTTCGATTTTTTCTTATATAGTTTTTTTTCCCCCTATTATTTTAGATCTTAGGGAGCTTTAGTATATCCGTTTCCTAACTTTGGATTTCGAACGGCTGATCCCTGATTTCGGTTCTTTGTTTAAAAAAAATTGACCAGGTCATTAAACTAACCGACCGTGAAAATATTTGCCACTTGGAATTTAACATCTTTAGTATTTTTAGATTTTTATTAGAGTGATCAAAAATACTAAAAATGACGAAATTAAAGCATGAAGAAATTAAAGAAAACCTGAAGAAATTAAGGCATAAAAATCAAAATCGAAAAAAAAAAAAAAAAAAAAAAGTTTCCAATTATTTTTTTTACCAAAAAATGGGCTGATTTTAGTGTAAAAGCGCAAGAAAAATTTTGAAACATTTTTTTCGACGATTTATGGGTGTCCCAGTGCAGAAAAAAGGCCTAAGCCATAATTATCCTGTTAGCATATTTAATGATACGAAAATTTGGCCCATTTTTTCGTGTTTGAATTTTACAAAAATTGACTTTATAGGTGTTTTCGACGGTGTAAAAGACGAATTTCACCATCCCGGTTTTCTCCGACCAACGCCTGAGTCGCTATTAGCGCTTAAGCCCGATTTTTTGGGCTTAATTTTTATTTATGTCCAAATTTGGAGCCCCCGATTTTTTTTTTTTTTAGTTGCATCTACTTATAGCAAAAAACCCGAGGAACACGAATTTTATAATTCCGATTTTTCCCGACCAACGCCTGAGTATAAATAAAAATTTGGCTTTTTTGGCCAAAAAATGGCGACGATTCCTCACCAGTTCAATTTAGAGGTCATGTTCACTGACATTTTTTAGTCAGGACACTATAATTTGATCTTTTGTGTTTCGAATGGGTGAAAATTCACTATGAAATGTTGGACGAACATTTTAGTACAACAAGTTGGACCAACATGTTAGTGCAACAAGTCGGATCAACATGTTGGTCCAACTTGTTGTACCAACATGTTGATCCAACATCCCATAGTGAATTTGCACCCCAACGCCGAAATTAGTGTGGAATGTTGGTCCGACAAGTTGGCACAAGTTGGTGCAACATGTTGGTCCAACATTTCATAGCGAATTTGCACCCAATCAATTTCCGAAATTTTTTTACGGTCGGAAAATTCTAACCCTAATTTCGAAAATCCAAATCTTTTCCGCCAGTAAAAAATTGTGACTTAGGCCCTTTTTCTGCTCTGCAACACCCCTAAAGTTGAAAAAAAAAATTAAATTTTCCTTGCGTTTTTACACTAAAATCAACCCATTTTTTGGTGAAGAAAAAAATCGGAAACACTTTTTTTTTTTTTTTTTTTTTTTTTGATCACCCTAATATTTAAACTTTAATTTCTTCAGATTATTTTCATCTTTTATTTTGATTTTGTGAATCTCAATTCGCAAAATATTTACAAATATTTCATCTTATTTCCCGTGAAGAAAAATTAAGTAATATTCCACCGTGTTCGATTTTTTGTGATCCGATGATATTCTTTTTCTAGTATACTTTTTGTAAAATGAAAAGCAAACAACAACAATAATGATTAGCCCACAGAAATTGATATGAAGCATTTTGGTGTGATTGCAAGAGTGATGATCAGCAAACAAAATGATTTTCCTTTTTTATTTTTTATTGAAAAAAAAAACAACGTATTCAGATTTTCAATTTGATTTTGCTTCCGGTTTTAAATTAACTTTTTTTTTTCTTTCAAATTTTCAATACAACTAATAAAAAAAAAGTTTTTTTTCCAAAGTGAAAAATCACAACGAGGCAAAAAATTATGTCGTGCATTAAAGTTGTGCCTTTTTTTTATAGACCATCAACGACGTCTCGGATACAAAAGCCCGAAGATGCCCTTTAGCACCCGTATATCATTATTTAATGTGATGCAAGCTTTTAAGAGATAGAGGGAGAGAGAGAGATAGAGAAAAAGAAAAAGTACTCTGCCTAATTTGACACCCGTCAAAAATCCTTACGATTCGACACATTCAACTCTTATTAAATATAATTGCATGTCCCCTATACACAAAAAAAAGAAGGCAGGGGGAGAACCGATTCTGATCATGTTACCTTTGAGAAATGAATAAATTATTGTTCATTAGGCATGACCGAGATATTGAATTCGTTTCGCTTAATTAAAATACCGAACGATTGAAATTTAAAATGTTCAAAAACTTTTCAGTTTGGCTAATCCCTTTTTTTTCTCTCTCTTTTAATTCTCTCTTTGAATCCGCAATTTTTTTTTTTAGACAAAAAAAATCAAATTGTTATCACGATCAAAGAAAAACCATCTCAAACTACCGAATAACTAACCCACGAAATATTCCCAAGAAATGAATGCGTAAATAAAATTACCGTAAAAAAAAAAAAAAAAAAAAAAAAAAAAAAAACCTATGGAAATGATTTGTTAATGCGATTTGAGTAATTATCCGCCTGTAATTTACTCATTAACCAGGATATTTTTTTTCATGGCCCTACTCACGTTTTGATCGCCGCAAAAGATAGACTCCAATATTTGAAATCACTACCTTTCAGTTTCCATCCATTTGTCAAATATTTTACCTCCAAGTCTTCGGGGTCACGATTTTTTTTTTTTTTTTTTTTTTTTTGTGAAATTGCAGGGCGACGAAATGTCGGTTCATGAAAAGCACCATGCGTTGTTAAGGCATTTTCAGTTTTGTATACGGCAAGTTTCTTTGAAAGTTCCTCCCGTCACATCTTAATGTTACTAATACCGTTTTAAACTTGCAAAAGTGCTATTAAGTGCTTTGTAAAGAAGGAAAGTTAGACTAGAAGCTTTACTGTACTCTTTTACTTTGTGGTCGGTTCGTAACAACTTGCCGGGGCGATTTTCCGTGGAGTTGTACGACAAGCTTCCGACGTGATTAGTTTCTTAGCGATAGTCCTTATTATGTATGACTAGCTCCTTTCACCTTCCCTTCAATTTTACTTTTCAGATGTTTCAGGTCTTATGTAATGCCTCACGTTTGATCTAAGTTCCGACGCTTTTAAATATCAATAGAGCTTGGGGAATGGCAAAACTCCCCCTTAAAGTTTTAGTTAGGTAATTTCGTGGAAAAAGCAAGATAAAAAAAACCGGAAAACGAAATGTTGTTGAGTTCGAGGTATCGAAAATCGATGTCGAAATAAAAAAAAAAAAAAAATTGGAATTGAATGAAGAATAAAAATGAAAAATTAGATCAAGGATAAAATTATTCTAAGAGAATCAAAGTCAATCGAAGCACTCCTAGAGTGTGCGCAACTAGGTAGGAAGCACTCTTAGAGTGTGCGCTACCTAGGTAGGAAGCACTCTTAGAGTGCTCCAAATTTGACCAAATATTACTCATAAGCTAAGCATAGGCGAAATAGGATAAAGCGTGCAAAAAGGGCCTAACCCATGCTTACGTAATTTATGAACGACCCCCTTGGTAGGAAGCACTCCTAGAGTGTGCGCTATCTAGGTAGGAAGCATTCCTAGACCAAGACAGAAAGCACTCCTAGAGTGTGAGCTACCTAGGTAGGAAGCACTCCCAGAGTGTGCGATACCTAGGTAGCACTCTAGGAGGCACTCCTAGAGTGTTCGGGGACATGATCAGAGAAAATACTATGACTGTTTGGAGGACTTTGCCTCTGCCACTTTGCTAAGGAGGGACTTCGCCCCTTACAATGAGCTGCCGAATCAGCGAGGGACTGCTGAATTGCGGTAATCTCTTGTCCCGAGGATTAAAAATAGTCCATGAAGTAGGAGGAACTACTTAGGATGGTCAACAGCACAGGGTCAGACAGGCAAAGGGAAACAATTTGATTAATGGTAATTTTATCTCCCCTCCCATGCGTGTGTCTCAAATGATTATTAGTAACTAGTGGTCACCCGTCGATAAATCAAAGGGTAAGTAAGCAATAGAGTTTTTTTTAAATTCAATCGGCTGAATTAGACGTTAACTTTGCCAACAAATTCATAAATACATAAAAATTTCAATTTTTTTCCCTGGGGCCTACATTGGTATTGAAAAAAGGAGAAAAATGGTCACTTGTTGCATCCAAACGTTAACTTTCCGGCATGGTCCAAAATAAATTTTAAAAAATACTGATTTTCCAATTTTTTGAGAAAACGGGGCTTTTCCGCTATCTGGAATAATATTTGTTATCTTCAGATGACACAGATACAGACACATATGCGTCATTTTATCGTACCTATAAATGGTTTTCTAACACGGGCAGACAAAATACATCAGAAACTTCGTTCATTCTTCGATTTTCCCGATTTTCCGGAAGAACCTGGACTTATAACAACTATTGCTCTAATTCCGAGTCATACAGTATAGAGTGGCCTAAAAGAGACGTCCGTGAAGTTGGCAGGACCCAGTCAACGGATTTGATCGAAAACAGTCTTATATAGTAGCTTTTCATTGTTCTTTAATAGTTCCGTGATTGTTCCAATTTGTTCTCTAACCTGAAAAAAACTGGAGCCAAAAGTTGGTGGGTCCTGCTAACTTCACGCGAACAGGACCCAATTTGAATTTATCAAAAATTTTTGCCTTTGTCGGTTGCTTTTGATTTGTTCTTCATTGTTCCGGCCAATTCAACGTTTGTTCTGCAACAGGAATGACAGTATTAGGAGACGTAAGGGCACTGCCAACTTCACGGAAATAAAATAAAGTCAAATTCAGACGTTTAAATAGCTTGAATCGATTTCATTTTGTTTGTTTTCCGAGAAAAAGGTTTGTTCTTGTACGAAAAATACTATCAGGTTGAATTTTTCATTTTTGGAAAGACATTCTGGGTATGAAAAAATCATGGCCTAATTTGTAATATTTAGGACTTGTCTATCAATGTCTTTTTGATTGTTCTGAAATGTTCTACAAATATTTCGGTACTCCATCTTCTCAAATCCTGGAAATACAGACTTTTGAGGTCTGCATGCAGCAGGACCCATTTTTTCCCCCCAATAGAGCGCGCCATCTTTCCGGTTTGTTATTCAATCTGCTGCCACGTCGGGTTTACAGTGTTCTATTTTTTGTCCTTTATTGATCAGACATCGTTTGTTCTCGATTGTTCTCGTTTGTTCTCAATTGTTCTCCTTTGTTCTCGTTTGTTCTCGATTGTTCTCCTTTGTTCTCGTTTGTTCTCGATTGTTCTCGTTTGTTATCGTCAGGAAAACGTTTAAGTTTATTTGTGGCTGAAAGTTCTGATCAAAAGTCGTTCGTTCAGTCGTTTGTCAGGGAAGAACAATCGAGAACAAACGACTTTTGATCAGAATTTTCAGCCACAAATAAACTTAAACGTTTTCCTGACGAGAACAAACGAGAACAATCGAGAACAAACAAGAACAAACGAGAACAAACTCCTTTTCAATACTATATAAGACTATTTTCGATCAAATCCGTTGACTGGGTCCTGCCAACTTCACGGACGTCTAAAAGAGAGCAAGTGAGGTGGGCCAAAGCTTGAGGCATTAATATACCTGGCTTTGGGCAGAGAATTTGGGCTAGGTTGTGAGTATACAAGTATCGTCCCCAGCAAAGAAAAAAGAAGTAAAAATAGCTACATGCAAAGACTGAAGATCAAAAGTAAAAAATTAAAAGTTTAAAAGTTTTTTTTTTTTTTTTTTTTTTTTTTTTTTTTGTCTCAGGAGGAAGAAAATTCGGAAAAACGCTACTGCGTTGCTTTCACCTTCCTTAATTACTATTCCATTCATATTTTTTTTATCTATTAATCCCATAAAAGATAGTAAAATTCCATTTTCCGTGTTAAATATAAATTTCACATGGCGTGAGACATAAAATGGAAGCAAGTTATGATTCACCCGAGACACTTGTCACATTATATCCCATTTTTTTTAAAACAAGAAAAAAGGGGAAAGATTCGATCACAGTCAGGAATCGCAGTACATCATCTCCGTGAATTCCAGGCTTTAATCTTTTTTTTTTTTTTTTTTTTTCCCTCGTTTAAACTTGAATACTGTATAATGCCCAACCACGCTTCCGTTCGAAGGTCAACTAATCACATAAATCCGGCACACAACACAAAGAAATCGAATAAATAGGAAATTTTTTTGCGAAAGAAGCAAAAACTTTTATTACACCAGCTTTTATAAATTTGTCAGTAAAAACAAATAACAATGTCATCTATACCGGGAAAGAAGAAAAATCTTTTTTTTTTTTTTTTTTTTACTTTCAAGTATAAAAACTCAAATTGCAATCTTGATTTTTTCCTTGGTGTAAGTTAAGCATGGAGGAAAGAAAGATTAAAAAGTTCGATCGTAAAGTTACACCCAGTGTGATTACGAAAAATTATAGTGGAAATATATATAACGTGGCTGACGTCGAAGTGATAAGACTCGAATTCGATATTATTCACTAACGGCAAAATCGTTCCAAACACATAAAATTGCGCTGCAATTTTCTGAGAAGTAAATCCGAACAGTCGGTGATCTAGATTTTTTTTTTTTTTCTTTTTTGTGCGCAGCATTTTCCAAAAGATTTTCCGAGAACCTTTTCTCCCGTGATTCGGAGAAAAAAAAAGAAATAAATTTTCATAATAAAAAGCAGTGCTTTTTCCTTTTTGTCACCCGAAACGCAAAAACTGCTTATCCGAAAATTATTTTGAGTCATCCCGTATAATTCTCAGCCGCAAGATATTAATCAAAAACTGACATCTCAGAAATTTTCCTTTACATCCGCCATTTTTTTTTCATTTTTATTCGAATTGAAGCCTAGAGGAAAGTAAAAAAAAAAAAAAGAAGAAAAGCGGAGTAAAGAAGAAAAGCTAAAGCGATGAGGATAATTTGAATAAACGGCACTGGAATGACTTGGTGAAATATTCGCTGGGATTGAAGTATTTCGCGTGAAAAACTAAAAGAACCGGATAAAAAAAAAAAAAAAAAAAAAAACCTCGGGAACACGATTTCGGATTCAAGTTTTTCATTTCAAAAAGAAGACATCAGTAAAAATTTAGCTGACAAAACATTTCCTGAGGGCACAATTTCGAAGTTCGAATAAATCTACCCATTTCAAGACAAGGAATAAAACTCTCGTCCTTTTTTTTTTTTTTTTTTCAACAACCTCTTGTTTTCCCTCCTTGGGGATTTCATCTAATACTTTTTGGGTTTTTAATTATTTTGTATTGTGAGACCCTTCTCATCTCTCCTTTTTTTTTTTTTTTTTTTTTTACTTTATTTATTCTAAACTCGATGTATGAAACATTCCATACGGATATCACTAATCTACGTTCTTTATTTTATTTACATTATCGTTACATGAGTTTCCCATTCGAACATTTTTTTAAAATTTTTTCCCGTGTAGCCGCAAGCTTGAATTCGTTTATTTCGCCGTTTTTTTTTTTTTTTTTTTTTTTTTGGCGTGTTTCGTTTTATACGGACTCGTTTTCGGGTGGCTATTAACAATTTTCCGTGAATCAAAACGCTTTTTTTTACATTTTTAAAAAAGGTACAATATTTCTTTCCTTTTTTTACGTGAAAGATAAAAGGTCTAAACCGTCATTGAAATTAAAAGTTCTGAGTAGATTACAGGATTTTCGTTCCCGGAAAACGTTTTTCATTTTTTTTTTTTTTTTAATGTATTTCAGTTTTTTATGAGTCGATGTTGGCTTTTAAATTCTATTTTCTGTTCTTCTAACCAACAATCATCATATCATTGTGACATTTCGAGGGGTTACTCACCGCGGTGGATCGAAAAACACGGATTTTTGAATTTGAAAATTCCGCAGCCCGGAAAAGTTGCGATTTAGCCTCCATATTTAGCCTCTGATTTAGCCCAATTTTTTTTCAGATTTTTTGGAGGCCGATTTCTGCTGCCCCCAGAGGCCTAAAGTTTTTTAAAGTCTCATAAGAGCTGAAAAAAAATTAGAGTCGTATTTTGTTGCGAAAGAGTTCGTTTTCTATCAGAAATTTTCTGGAAATTTCAAAAATGAAGACGGTTTTACAGAAATTGAAGCCATTTTTTATTTATGAGCAAAAAACAGCTGTTATAAAACTCCCTGTACCTGTTTCGGCTTATGGAGGCTAAAATGCAACTTTTCCGCGCTGTGGCAATTTCAAATTCAAAAATTCCTGTTTTTCGATCCACCTATTGCTTATTACCGAAGAAAGCTGGTATGAGTAACCGTAATGCAAATAATGCAAATGTCATAGTAATACAAGTAACACTTCATGTTTAAAAAATTTTTGAAATGTTGGGGGACGTGTTGAAAATCTCCTTCCTTCAGGTAGGTGTAAGGGTGCAATTCACTATGGGATGTTGGACCAACATGCTGGTACAACAAGTTGGACAAACATGTTGGACAAACATGTTATACCAATTTGTTGGAATGTTGGACGAACTTGTTGTACCAATTTTGTTTGACAAGCGAACGAATCGACAATTGCAGAATTTACTCTTACGCCAAAATTAGTGTGGAATGTTGGTCCAACAAGTCGGTACAACAAGATGGTACAACCAGTTGGTACAACATATTGGTTCAACATTTTTGTACCAACAAGTTCGTCCAACATTCCAACAATTTTGTATAACATGTTTGTCCAACTTGTTGTCCAACTTGTTGAATTAACTTGTTTGACAAACGAACGAATCGACTATTGCAGGATTTACTTATACTCCGAAATTAGTGTGGAATGTTGGTCCTACAAGTTGATACAACAAGTTGGAAAAACTTGTTGAACCAACATGTTGGTCCAACATTCCATAGTGAATTGGCACCCTAAAACCACTAAAAAAATTTTTAAAAAATTTTTTTATCCGCTTAGTGACCCCCCAAGGCCACTTTAGTTTTTTAGAAATTATCCAGTCAAGGTCTTTTAATCTCGATTTTTTTTACCCAACTTTAAAGGTCGGAAAAAATTTGGAACTTAAAAAAAATTACTGGTTGAATTTTGCGACCGTAAAAAAATTTTGGAAATCGATTCGAAACACAAAAGATGCTTATTAACTAGAGTGTCCTGACTAAAAATTGTCATCGAACATGACCTCTAAATCGAACTGCTGAAAAGTTGTTGCCATTTTTTGGCAAAAAAATCCATTTTTGCCGCAAAAAACCAAATTTACACTTATAGCCCTACCCAGGGGTTGATCGGAAAAAATCGGGATGGTGAAATTCGTGTTCTACGGGTATTTTTGCATAAGTATGAGTGATACCAATAAAGTAAAAAATAATTCTGGTCTCCGAAATCGAGATTAAGCCGAATTTCACTCGGAAAAATCAGGTATAAGCTCGATAAAAACTCTAATGACGTCACTCTAAAGAGGTAATTTGAAAAAATTCGGGATAGTAAAATTCGTGTTCTACGACCTTGAAAACGTAAGGAAACACTTTTTCAAAAAATTTTGCAAGCCTTTAAAGTTGGGTCAAAAAATCGAGATTAAAAGTCCTTGATTGCCCAATTTTTAAAAAGCTAAAGCGGTCTTGGGGGACACTAAGCGGTTAAAAAAATTTTTTAAAAAATATTTTGAGTGGTTTTGCACCTGAAGCAAGCAGATTTTAAACACGCCCCCCAACATTTCAAAATCTTTTTTAAAATTAAATACCCTACTGAGCAACCTCTCACAATATCCTAAGAAATGCTTCAAGGACAAGTTATCTGACATTTTAGTACCGTATGCAAGATCGTCAGCAAAAATGAAGATTTTCTGTTCGCTTATCAAACGGCAAAGCAGATTGTTTAATGTCGATTTAAATTTAATCAGCAATATTGCTCCCTCGAAAATTAGCCACCGGAGAATTTTTTCAAAAGATTTTTAAAATCAGAAAACACCAAGGGAAGAATTCCCAGTCGGGAGTCATGCACAAAAGCTAAATCTAAAACGAAAATCATCCTCAAAGTTCGCATATCACAAAATTGAAACAGACTTTTAGGATGAGAACACACAAAAGTTGGGGGGGGGGATGCTCCTGCTAGGGAATCTTGCCTACACTGTCAAAAGCCTATAAAAGAAGTAACTTGGCATATACAAACCTGCTTATCCTACTTTGTTTTCTCTTTGCTTTGTTCGCAGTCATGTTTCCCATGTGACGTCACTTAGTAAAATCAACTTCATAAACACACGACGCATCAATTATATAAGCCGTGAGTACACAAACGAACCCGGGAAGGTTTCCTCTTTCTCTACTCATGAAATTTCATGAGTAATGACAACATACAATATTACATTATAACATTCGTTTAGTCCAATATTTCACCAGCTGAGAGAGATAACTCGGGAGGATAAAAAAAAAAAACGAAAAAAATGACGTTTTATCATGCGAAGGTAAAAGACAGGAATTGATGAAAACGGAAAACCCAAGTCTCCCCTTCCAAGTCTTCGATTTTTTTTTTTAGTTTCGATTTTATCCCAAAAGTTAATATATATATTTTTTTTTTTTTTTTTTTTGCCAAATCATTTTATCTCATTTCGTTTCTGCTTTTTTTTTTTTCAAAAGGAATTATTTTTCTTCCGTCACAGTTGAGCTACCGTAAACGTATGCAAATAACCATAAGGAACATTCCTAAAAACATTCAGGTATTATTAAGAGATTACTCAGGAAAACAGGATTTTTTTTCCTGAATTTAAAACCCACGCGGACATAAATCAGCACTCGAATTAATTTTCATTATGATTAATTTGAGCAAATTATCGAAGATCTATGAACCCAAAAAAAAAATTAATAAACAAGTTTTTTTTTTCCGAAATGGAAATAAACGCACGAACGTTTTGTAAATTTCGGGTTAAATATTAATTGGGTAAGCTCAATATAGGGAAAGAGGAAAAAAAAATACAGGTTTCCCAAATAAATATAATTAAAGGAATGGTTATAGTTGAACAATTATACAAGACGAATTGTATGGAATATCATTATTTTTTTTTTTTAAGGAAAAAGATAATTATCAAATCAACAATCCGTCAAGTTAAGTAAGAAGTGCTGAAATTCATTTACACAAAAGAAATCAAAATGAGTGAATTCACACTTCAGTTTTATATACAACAGAATGACGAGTCATAAAATCTGTTTATGGAACCACGCATTGTTTAAAATTTTAATAATTATTTTAATGTTTGCTTCTTTCTTTTCAGTTTTTTTTTTTTTTAGTGTATATTGTTGATCTTTTAGCATGCATAAAATATATTTTAAAATTATTAGTTTTGCTTTTAAGGGAATTAACGAAAAAGCGGAACCGTTAGCGAGGAACTAAAAAGTTTAATTTATGCATATTGCAAAGTTTTCAAGCTAAATGGGGATGTCTGGAAGCCTGAGTGGAAATAAAGCGTTAAAAAATGGTTGTATTATATTATTTTTTATATTCTCTAAACTATTTTCGCAGTGTTGCGAAAAAAAAAAAAATACTAAAATACTTTTATGAAATGCAATGGAATGAATGGGATGCTATAAATATTTTGTATTCAAAATAAAGAATTCAGAACCCAAAGTCAAAGTAAACAAATTGAAACTAAAAAATGAAAGTCGAAATAGTGCTTACAACATGTGATTTTGAAAACTGATCATAAAAACTCAAATACCTTAAAAATCCGTACTTTTAGGCCTTTTAGGCAGGATCATTGTTGTAGGACCAAAATAATGCTAGCTTACCTGCAAAGAAAAATAAAAAAATTTTAATCTTTTTTTTATTTAGTTGATTTTTAATTAATTTTTCAAAACAAACTCTTTCGAAAGTAAACAAATCGTCAAGCGGAAAAAAATCTGAAAAGAAAAAGTGTGACATTAGAATATTTGAATTTGGAAACCTTTTCAAAACAAGAAGCTGAACCCTGATCATGGTCACCATTACCAACTGACCACGTTATAAAATGTCGCATGGTAAATTGGACCATGCCAATTGTCGCGTTATACAGTATAATGCCATGGAGCAGATGGGGTACAAGGGTTTCGTGACATCATATAACCATCATCACATAACCCTGACCCGAGAGTAGATTATGGCACTTTCTGAGCAGTACTTCTTTTCAAAAGAACAAAAAGTACCCCACTACCCGGAAAAATATTATTTACACGCAATAAGAACTTTACTGTGGCGGAACACCGATTTTTCCTAAGTGTTTTTTCTGAAACTCTCCTTATTCCTTTGAAGCTGAAATTTTGGGACATGGTTTTTCTGAAAGCTCAAAAAAAGTCCAAAATAATGGTCCTTGTCCCGAAATTTGAGCTCGAAAATTCTACGACGGGAAGTTGGCGGTACACCGATTTTTTTAAACTGTTTTTTTGTGAAACTCTCCTTATTCGTTTGAATTTTTATGCTTTACCCATATTTTTATGCCTGCACACCGTTTCGGAACCACTGAATAGAATTTAACCAAATTTCAGCGGTTGCGTATCTTGATGATTATCTACTACTGTTCGAAAACTGGCCCCAATCGGTATCTGATTTATAGCGAAAATCCTTAAAAATTGCTGAAATGTCTACATTTGCACTCACTGCTTCCGAATCGCTGAACCGATTTGGCTCAAAAACTAATCAGCACCTACATTTCATTAGAAGTTGTTACCCACCAAAAATCATCGAGATCCGTTCTCTCGTTTTTTTGCTTTTCGACGGATGCACATTTTTTTCATACATATATATTCATGGTCATACGGTCATACACACACCCATCCACCATCCAAATTTTGCTTTTTTCGGTATCAGGGGACCTTAGAATGTGTAAATATATCGAAAACTGAAAATGTGAAATTCGTGCTAAATGCAATGCTTTATTCTCCCTGCGGTCGATAAAGCAAAAAAATATGTATTCAAACAGGCAGGGCTCGAACAAGTGATCATATAGACGACTTAGTGGTTCTAATAATGAGAAGGCATTACATTTTCTATATAAAAAGCTCAGCCTTTATACTTTGTCTCATAAATTGTACAAATATTCCCTCATTAACAAAAAAAAATTTAAATTTGTGACAATTTCATGTTGCCGTGACTACATAAAATTTTTTTCTTCTAAAATTTACAATCTGACATAATCATCTTTTATAATTTTATCTTATCTTTACAATATATTATAAAATAAAAATTACTGTGGTCAAGAAAAGCTTTTTTTTTTTTTTTTTTTTTTTTTTTTACTTTATTTCCTAAACATTTACAGTTTTCAAAAGTGCCGGAAGGGGGATTATAAAAAAACGGGGAAAAAAAGTCATCTGGCTTCAAGGTTGGGAAATGGTAACAATAAACAAGCCGTCTTGATTTTTTTTTTCTGAAATTTGTAAGCTTTGCTAACGATTTCGTGCCGGTTAATAATGTCGTTTTGATGTAGGAATGAGTTCTGAATGTGAAAAAAACACGAAAAGTAAGAATCAAATTTAACTTTATTGATGTCCGCCATGTCAAAAAGAAATTATTCGAGTTCCTTCCTTTATTTTTAACTGCTTAATCGCCTTGACATGTCCGAGCATGGAAAAAAAAATTATACTTCTTTTCGAAAAGAAATAAAAGAGCAAAAAAAAAAAAAAAAAAAAGGGAAGAAGAAGATGAAGAAGAGAGCGGTCGAAAAAGAACAAACCGAAGATAAGTTTACCGAGGGGATCTGTGACATTTACCGTTTGTTTGATATCTTGAGCGCCCCGCTTGCTCCGAAAAAACTAGGTCAGGGTTGCAATATCAAAAACAATCTCCCCGGATCTTGAGAATTATTTTTATAACCTCCTCCAGGAGACATTCAAAAGACAAAAAAAAAAAAAAAAAAAAAAATGATGAACATACTGCTTTAACCAGATATTCGTTTCCCGCTCACGACTCTGCGGGATTATTAAAAAATTTTAAGACGTCGTTTTATTTTTAACAACCCTAAAATACATTGTTTTTATATCCCAATGATTACGTCTAACACAACTTTTTTTTGGGTGTGCACAATAAAGCATCCTCTTTTCTTTTCCTATAAATTTTTTTCTTTTTTTTAATTTTCTTTTTCTTTTCTTTTCTTTTTTTAAATTTTTTTAATTGAAAGTACCTAATAAAGTTAATTACAGCATTAATTATTACGATGTTGTTTTTTTAATGAAGCTTTTTGAAAAACCAAATTAAATACGATAATAATGAATATTGAATTACACCAACCTACAACAAAAAATTTAAATTACTTAAAATCCATTGTTATATTAATGGGATTTATAAATATTTCGTAATTCATAATTCATTATTATCAATGCTTGGAAATAAATCACCGAATGAGTGATGCATTGTTAATCTCTCTTTTCATTCTGCCATTTTTTTTTTTTTTTTAACTTCTTATAATTCGCCGTTGACTTATTGTAATTGTAATTGTAATAGTACGTAGGCAGACATAACAGGCCCGTAGCCAGACTGAGAAGCAAAGGGGAGCACAAGACATTCTAAATTCGAAATTCAAAACATAAAATAGACAACAGACACATTCTGAGGTAATGATAGAAATAAAAACTCAAATGTTTGCTGAAAACGAAATAGTAATTTTTTTGCAAAGATTTTTTGGTAAATCGTCAGGGGAGAGAAAAAAAAGTACAAAAAAGTTTTTGTCACGTGACCACACCCCTGAAAATTTCTCATTGGTTTGACGTCATAGGTCTAGTCACGTGATTACTATTTATCTAATTTCATTGAACCAGGTATGTTCGTTCTTGCGGAATACGACTCGAATTACGTCAAATATATAAGCATACAAAACGAACACACGCAAAACTGGACCGATGACGTCGCGACCGTTTTAGCGCGAATTTAAATTCCAAATTTTTTTCTCTCAGTTTTATTGTAGAATTCCTTATCGGTGAATAGAAAAAATCTCAATTATTTCCTTAGACCTCATAGATCGAGAAAAAAATACAGCTCAAAACATGTCTGTTGTCTATTGAGAGACTGAGAATTCCTTTTACGGGATGAGGGCGAAAGATTAAGAATTCGCCAAAATTATGAAAAACACTCGCTCTTGGATATATTCATTTAAGGGAAATCAATTAAAATAGATTGTTACCGAAAACGTAATTAAAAAATAATATCTATTTTTACGCCCTAAATATTATTTCTTAAATTCCCTACGGTCGATCAAGTCGAAATTTTTAAATTAGTATTTTTATTTCTAAAAAAATAAGGCCCTTGTTTTTACGAAGTAAGTATCGAGTTTTCCGACAAAAAAACAATTTGGGGAAAAAATTCTATTCATAACTTCAAAAGCATTCATTTAAAAATGTTGTTCAAAATTTGGTGACTCCTTAAACTTTCACCCTTATCCAGTAAAAGAAACTCTTCAGTTTCACCATTCAATTCCATCCTATGCTCAACTTATGAAGATTACGATGCCGATAATTTTTCATTTTGTAGGCCAGATTAGGGCTAAAACAAAATAACTGCATCAATTTTTAAATGCTATTATTATTCGAAATACACAAACTTTAAATTCAGCTTTTAACTTAAAACTTTTATTTTGAAAAAAACACTGTAAGATCAGTAGCGACCTCTAACATTTTTTTTTAATTTGAAAAAAATTGAGGGAGATATTTGTATGTAAAAGAATCATTTTTGAGGGTGAGAGCAAAAATCGACGAATATCGACTTTTTTTTTTTTTTTTTTGGGTCACCCTAGGCGAGAGCTTAATGTTATAGGTAAACCAGCTACATAATTAGTTCCCAATGATTATGATTTTAGCTATCTGTAGATTCATAATCATTTAAAAACATGGGTCCAAAAAAAAAAAAAAAAAAAAAATAGGTAGCTAAAGTACGAAATTACCCGACTTCAGTATAAGTCGAAAACTTCCGGGACAATGGTGAATTCAAATTTTCATATAAATATAATTCACTCAAATCTTCGCTTTTAACTTGGCATTTTCCTCAGTTGCTCTGATCTTGGAAAACTCTCTTTCCACGTCCTTATAAGCAATAATAGCACTGGCATCATTCTTAAATCTTCTTTTTCCCAGTTTTAACTTTATTTTTTAACATGCGAAGAATTCCTTGATTAAAAAGGTTTTATGTTTTTTATTCTCTCTCCCGAGCGTAAAATCCCGAGGAAGGAAAAAAAATATTTTTATTTATCAAGAAGAAAAAAAAAGAACGAATGAGAGAGTGAGAGAGACAGGGAGAAAGAAAGAAAGAAAGAAAGAAAA
Source organism: Liposcelis bostrychophila (assembly GCA_037577465.1). Classification (NCBI taxonomy): domain Eukaryota; kingdom Metazoa; phylum Arthropoda; class Insecta; order Psocodea; family Liposcelididae; genus Liposcelis; species Liposcelis bostrychophila. Next base: position 14,066,545 of record CM075212.1, read on the forward strand.
GGAAAAAAAAAGCAAGCCATTACTTTTTTTTGCTATTTCATACCTCTTTTTTCGTCCATTTATCTGCATATTTTATGGTCAAAACATTTGTATGCTATTTTTACTTCTCTTTTGCATCTTACCCACATATTTTATAATATAACTTCATTCATAAATCCTTTTGATATTTTCTCAAACGATTGGAGAAGCTTATTCAGCCTTCGTTTTTTTTTCCCTCGTCCGAATATTCATCAACCCTTTTCGAAGAAAAAAAAACGGGATTTCATCGCTCCGAAAAATATTAAAACGAATAAAAAAAAAGAAAAGAAAAAAAAAGGAGGAAAAAAAATTCAGCTGATCGACTGAATAAAAAACACTGAAATAAATCACGATGAAAATCGAAAAAAGTTATAACGCAAATGAAAAGTCTGGGAAATAAGGAAAAGTATCAATGAAGATTGTATATTTTTGAATATTAAGAGTTCTTTTTTATTTGTCATCGGACAATAAATTACAGTTCTAAAAAAAAAAAAAATTCACCACAAAAATTCGATCCTGTAAAAAAATATCTTAATGGAAAAATTTCCGTTTAAAGGTAACGTATTTTGAATTTAATTTATTTTTGATTTCCAGTTAAAAGGGACGAAAGAAGGGGGGAAAGGAGGGGGGGATCGAGGAAACGAGGCAAAAGGGCGATGAATTTACCGAGGGTTTCATTGTATTTCCATAATAATGTTACAAGAGAGAGAAAGGGATGAATTTCCGTATTCCAGCTATAAAACGTAATCTTCGGTACAGATGCATATACAGAATGTGCATTTATAAGGCAATAAAAATTTTTTTTTTCCCTTAACCGAGAATCTCGTGATGTGGTAAAGACACGAGGTTTTTTTTCTTTTCTATTCAATTTTTTTCTTTCCTTTACAGAAGGAAAAGATTCGATTATCGTAAGCTCTGAACTAATATTAAAAACCAATATTTGGAATATCAAAGGAAAAGAGGAAAGAAAAATAAATTCTTTAAATAAAAGAAAAATACCTTATTTTTCTTGTTCCTTTAGGGCAGCTAGAAAATACATAAAAATTTAGAAATTTAAAAAATAAAAATCATATCTTTTGTGAGAGAATTTATGGGAAAGATAAATCTTTATTTTGGAATTTGAAATTTTTTTTTTCATTTTCCAACAAACCTAAATTACTGCTTTTGAGGCAGGGGGGGTGTAATTCTCTCGGTTGGGGTTATCGGTATTGGATCACAAAGAGGGAACCGGGGAAATGTTCAGTAAAAGAATACACCAGAGGCACTCGAAGAGTGGACTTGAACCACCGACCTTCCGTTTTCATGACGGCTGCTCTACCACTGAGCTACCTCGGGCTCTGATGCATCTCGTACTGAACTGGGTTACATAAGGTGTTAGGTGAATAATGCGAAATCTTTCACATAAAGTAACTTGCTATATGCTAAGTATAAACATTACGATCAATTTCAAATTCACGGAAAAACTCTTTTTATATGCGATAAACGCGGTTCTCGATCCGAAATTAAATATTTTTAATTTTCCAACAAACCTAAATTACTGCTTTTGAGGCAGGGGGGGTGTAATTCTCTCGGTTGGGGTTATCGGTATTGGATCACAAAGAGGGAACCGGGGAAATGTTCAGTAAAAGAATACACCAGAGGCACTCGAAGAGTGGACTTGAACCACCGACCTTCCGTTTTCATGACGGCTGCTCTACCACTGAGCTACCTCGGGCTCTGATGCATCTCGTACTGAACTGGGTTACATAGGTGTTAGGTGAATAATGCGAAATCTTTCACATAAAGTAACTTGCTATATGCTAAGTATAAACATTACGATCAATTTCAAATTCACGGAAAAACTCTTTTTATATGCGATAAACGCGGTTCTCGATCCGAAATTAAATATTTTTAATTTTCCAACAAACCTAAATTACTGCTTTTGAGGCAGGGGGGGTGTAATTCTCTCGGTTGGGGTTATCGGTATTGGATCACAAAGAGGGAACCGGGGAAATGTTCAGTAAAAGAATACACCAGAGGCACTCGAAGAGTGGACTTGAACCACCGACCTTCCGTTTTCATGACGGCTGCTCTACCACTGAGCTACCTCGGGCTCTGATGCATCTCGTACTGAACTGGGTTACATAAGGTGTTAGGTGAATAATGCGAAATCTTTCACATAAAGTAACTTGCTATATGCTAAGTATAAACATTACGATCAATTTCAAATTCACGGAAAAACTCTTTTTATATGCGATAAACGCGGTTCTCGATCCGAAATTAAATATTTTTAATTTTCCAACAAACCTAAATTACTGCTTTTGAGGCAGGGGGGGTGTAATTCTCTCGGTTGGGGTTATCGGTATTGGATCACAAAGAGGGAACCGGGGAAATGTTCAGTAAAAGAATACACCAGAGGCACTCGAAGAGTGGACTTGAACCACCGACCTTCCGTTTTCATGACGGCTGCTCTACCACTGAGCTACCTCGGGCTCTGATGCATCTCGTACTGAACTGGGTTACATAAGGTGTTAGGTGAATAATGCGAAATCTTTCACATAAAGTAACTTGCTATATGCTAAGTATAAACATTACGATCAATTTCAAATTCACGGAAAAACTCTTTTTATATGCGATAAACGCGGTTCTCGATCCGAAATTAAATATTTTTAATTTTCCAACAAACCTAAATTACTGCTTTTGAGGCAGGGGGGGTGTAATTCTCTCGGTTGGGGTATCGGTATTGGATCACAAAGAGGGAACCGGGGAAATGTTCAGTAAAAGAATACACCAGAGGCACTCGAAGAGTGGACTTGAACCACCGACCTTCCGTTTTCATGACGGCTGCTCTACCACTGAGCTACCTCGGGCTCTGATGCATCTCGTACTGAACTGGGTTACATAAGGTGTTAGGTGAATAATGCGAAAGCTTTCACATAAAGTAACTTGCTATATGCTAAGTATAAACATTACGATCAATTTCAAATTCACGGAAAAACTCTTTTTATATGCGATAAACGCGGTTCTCGATCCGAAATTAAATATTTTTAATTTTCCAACAAACCTAAATTACTGCTTTTGAGGCAGGGGGGGTGTAATTCTCTCGGTTGGGGTTATCGGTATTGGATCACAAAGAGGGAACCGGGGAAATGTTCAGTAAAAGAATACACCAGAGGCACTCGAAGAGTGGACTTGAACCACCGACCTTCGTTTTCATGACGGCTGCTCTACCACTGAGCTACCTCGGGCTCTGATGCATCTCGTACTGAACTGGGTTACATAAGGTGTTAGGTGAATAATGCGAAATCTTTCACATAAAGTAACTTGCTATATGCTAAGTATAAACATTACGATCAATTTCAAATTCACGGAAAAACTCTTTTTATATGCGATAAACGCGGTTCTCGATCCGAAATTAAATATTTTTAATTTTCCAACAAACCTAAATTACTGCTTTTGAGGCAGGGGGGGTGTAATTCTCTCGGTTGGGGTTATCGGTATTGGATCACAAAGAGGGAACCGGGGAAATGTTCAGTAAAAGAATACACCAGAGGCACTCGAAGAGTGGACTTGAACCACCGACCTTCGTTTTCATGACGGCTGCTCTACCACTGAGCTACCTCGGGCTCTGATGCATCTCGTACTGAACTGGGTTACATAAGGTGTTAGGTGAATAATGCGAAATCTTTCACATAAAGTAACTTGCTATATGCTAAGTATAAACATTACGATCAATTTCAAATTCACGGAAAAACTCTTTTTATATGCGATAAACGCGGTTCTCGATCCGAAATTAAATATTTTTAATTTTCCAACAAACCTAAATTACTGCTTTTGAGGCAGGGGGGGTGTAATTCTCTCGGTTGGGGTTATCGGTATTGGATCACAAAGAGGGAACGGGGAAATGTTCAGTAAAAGAATACACCAGAGGCACTCGAAGAGTGGACTTGAACCACCGACCTTCCGTTTTCATGACGGCTGCTCTACCACTGAGCTACCTCGGGCTCTGATGCATCTCGTACTGAACTGGGTTACATAAGGTGTTAGGTGAATAATGCGAAATCTTCACATAAAGTAACTTGCTATATGCTAAGTATAAACATTACGATCAATTTCAAATTCACGGAAAAACTCTTTTTATATGCGATAAACGCGGTTCTCGATCCGAAATTAAATATTTTTAATTTTCCAACAAACCTAAATTACTGCTTTTGAGGCAGGGGGGGTGTAATTCTCTCGGTTGGGGTTATCGGTATTGGATCACAAAGAGGGAACCGGGGAAATGTTCAGTAAAAGAATACACCAGAGGCACTCGAAGAGTGGACTTGAACCACCGACCTTCCGTTTTCATGACGGCTGCTCTACCACTGAGCTACCTCGGGCTCTGATGCATCTCGTACTGAACTGGGTTACATAAGGTGTTAGGTGAATAATGCGAAATCTTTCACATAAAGTAACTTGCTATATGCTAAGTATAAACATTACGATCAATTTCAAATTCACGGAAAAACTCTTTTTATATGCGATAAACGCGGTTCAATCCGAAATTAAATATTTTTAATTTTCCAACAAACCTAAATTACTGCTTTTGAGGCAGGGGGGGTGTAATTCTCTCGGTTGGGGTTATCGGTATTGGATCACAAAGAGGGAACCGGGGAAATGTTCAGTAAAAGAATACACCAGAGGCACTCGAAGAGTGGACTTGAACCACCGACCTTCCGTTTTCATGACGGCTGCTCTACCACTGAGCTACCTCGGGCTCTGATGCATCTCGTACTGAACTGGGTTACATAAGGTGTTAGGTGAATAATGCGAAATCTTTCACATAAAGTAACTTGCTATATGCTAAGTATAAACATTACGATCAATTTCAAATTCACGGAAAAACTCTTTTTATATGCGATAAACGCGGTTCTTCCTTTCGGTTTTTTTCTTCGGTTTTTTTCCTTTTTCAAAGATGTATCAGGTCAAGAAATGAATATTTGGACGAACTCGAGCTGCTTTAATTTTCCCATCAAAGGATGGTATTTTAAAGGAGGTCTTTCTCCGTCAAACGACAAAATTTTTAAGACATTTCACGTTTGAAATACTGAATGAAAATAAAATAAACACTAAAAATAAATTTGTGAAAAACAAGTTGATAAATATTCACAGTCCATGTTGATTTAGTATAAATATGTTCCGCAGATAAGACACCGGTTCGGGTTCCGAGTTCAACCCGCTTTTTTCACTGTCCTTACGTCCCTTCTTTTTTTTTTTTTGACTTTTTTATTTTATTATTTTTTTAAAATCCTTTTTCGTCCTAAGCCAAATTTTTTTTTCAGCTTCAGATCAATAAAACAAATCAATTAGGATCGATAAAACAAATAAATAGCGCAATAGCGCCTCAATAAATTTGGATGTGCAACCTACGATTTTCGAGCTAGAGGGTCGTCCATAAATTAAGTAAACATTTTTCTGCCCATTTTGATCCCCCCCCTAAACATGCTTACGTAATTTAAGAACGACCCCTAGCAACAATTTAAAATCCGAGGATTGAACGGCAAAATTCAATATTCCAAAACTAAAATGGCGGCTTGGATCTTGAAAAACGACGTTCTTCAGTTTTCTTAAAGCAAAAATAAATTTTTATGCCAACTTTTAAAACTAAAAGTTGTGATTTTTGGATTCATAATGAAAAATATCAATTCAGGCACGGAGGTGGCTTGCAGGCTTCCCCTCGCCCGAACAAACTCCAGTCTCGGCCTGCAATATGCCACCTCCATGTTTGACATGTAATATACTATTTATTTTTTTATTTTTAAATATTTTTACATTAAAAAAAACTCATCTGTGCACTTTATGCCCAGTTCATGTTCATAAGGCCGCTTTTTCTTCGTTTTATAATTTTGTACCTCAGTGCAGAACTGAACCAAGTCCATTCAAGGATTGCAACTTCTTATTTTAAACCTGACTTTACAAAGCATATAGGCCTACAATCTTCGTCGCGGAACTGACACTTAAAAGAAAAAGAAATAGGCCTACAAGCGTTGCCAACTCAAATTAATGTCTTCTGAGAGTTAACTTTTCTGCTTTGTTAACAAAATAAACTTCTAGCAGAAGGCATAAAAAATCAGCACTGCGAACCGTTGAGCCTGTAAACCCTTTGTAAAGGCGGGTTTGAAATAAGAAGTTGCAATCCTTGAATGGACCTTGGTTCAGTTCTGCACTGAGGCACAAAATTATGATTGTGGCGGAAGAAAAAGATATTTTGGCCAATTTTAAAGAAAAAAAAAAGTGGGATAAAACTCGTTACTACATGATTAATTTTCGCTCCATAAGCTAAACAGGGGCGAAATTAAACTTTTTTTAGTACTTTGAGCAAAAGAGATCTGGAGATTGATAACAAGATCGGTTTTAAATCTGATTAACATCTCTTGTTTAGATCCTTTCGGAATCATCAGCTAAGGGAAGATTCTAAAGCATTCCGGCCTATTATACACAATATATAAGCCAAATACAGGTCTAACTTTTCACAAAAAGTTGGTCAAAAAATTTTGAAATTTCAAAATTATGAAAGCATTTTTGTCAGAAATGGGTTATCTTTGTAAAAATAAAACCAATTAAAAAGATTTAAATTCCTAAATAAAGATAGTAATTATGATAAACTGGAAAAGAAACTGTTCGCCATCTTGAATTTTGGTTTTAGCAAAAGTCATTCGAAAGTAGCGACTCAAATTCATGTCATAGGCAAAGGGGTTTATGCACGAGACAGGGTTTTCGAGACCGCTTGGGTGGGAAAGTCTTGAGAATTCCAAAGTTGAGTGAATCCTATACATAATTCGACCTGTAGAATCCGAAAATGACCTTCAAAATGAGGTAAGGTTGCGGGAAAATGCCGATATCTCCAAAAGAAATGGCTTCCGACGAAATAGTACTAATTGTGGTAAACTCTACGGAGAGCAAAGTGTAGGGATTGTTGCCAGTGATCCTGAAGATTTCTGTCTAAGCAGGTCAACTGAGCTATGTCGATCACAATCGTGCATGGACATAGCTCAGTTGACTTGCCTAGTACAGTTTTAGAAGATCCAATTTCAATGTAGGGAAGACAAAAGCAATGCGCGTAGTTCGAGAATGAGAACTTCCGACGCAAAACTTTTTCGCTAGAGGCGCTGGATGTCTATAACGGTTTTTCGGCTTTGTTCGTTTTCCATAAAACAAACTGCTCTTTGGGCCTTGTTTTTTCTGCTGGGAGTATTTTGAGTTTGACAAATAAACAAACTTGTCCTGCACTACTGTTTACAAACAAATGTTGATATTACTCGATATTAATGAATATAAGTTTATTTTTAAGTTTTAAGAAAAAAAAACTTCTGAAACCGATGATAAATAATATTTTAAAACAGAAATGGCGGTCAAATTTGTTTATTTACCAAACTCAAAATACTCCTAGCAGATAAAACAAGGCCCAAAGAGCAGTTCGTTTTAAGTAAAACGAACAAAGCCGAAAAACCGTTAAGGACATCCAGCGCCTCTAGCGGAAACTTTTTGCGTCGGAAATTCTCATTTGAAGGAGGTGTGATTCACTATCAACGTTTCTTTATAAAACTAGAACTAGATTGTCGTGTTCCTTTTGGAAGGAAAAAAATGGACTCCTCTACCTTTAGATTGGTTTGAAGTTCCCACTCCTACCTCCACTATCAAAAAGTCAAATATGCTTCTCCTTCAGCTTCACTTGTGTTGAGGTTGGTAATTCCATATCGCGTAAGTATACTATTGGCAACATTGTATATATGTATACCCGTAATCGTCTTGTTGCTTGTAATATAGAAAGTGTAAATACGTACTTGGCTGGTATTATTATTTATGAGTTGATTTATCCGATCCATCCGGCTACCTAAGCCTTTCCATATCACTCAGTTCGACAAATTGCTCGATCCCTACTCAAAGATCACCAGAAGCATGATCTTCATCCCAGTAGGACTGTCGGTACCTCTGCCAGTCACAACACTAGCAGAATTTCAAGTTTCTCAATTACGAGGAGGAGGAGGAGGAGAAGGAACTCAAACTCCTCCAATTCAGGATAACTGGTTTATTAGGACTTATGATTATTTGCATACATGTTTTAGGAAATCAGACGTTTGTATCTGCATATGTCTTTGGATGTTACTCATCCCAACAGTGTTATTGTGTGTCATTAATGGTAATCGGGTACAATGCCAGGCCCTATGCATATGAAATTGATAGAAAAAGTTCTCAGAATTAGAAAAATCGACATATGGATATCGGCCTGATATACATAGTAGGGCGGGTCGAAAATCAAAAATTTTGGTTTTTCAAAATGTTCGGTAGCTCAGCCGCTGTGGTTTATCTATTGCAAAAAATTTTTCCTTTTCGAAATTTTTTTCAAAAGTTGTCTTGAGGGTGCGCAGGAGGGTCAAAGTTTTGGCACACTTCATAAAAGATGAAAATTCAACTTTTAGTTTTTCGTGAAAAAAATGTTGTTTCCTACGGATTTTAAACGTAGATTTCGAAAATTAAGTCGGTTTGCGTCTAGCTATTTCTGTTCCTGAGTTATCGTATAAATTATAATAAAAGTATTGTCATTTTTGACTTTTGACATTTTTATGGCGAACTTGGCCTGTATCTCAAGAACAGAAAAAGCTAGACTCAAACAGATTTCATTGCCGAAATCTACGTTGAAAATTCGATAGAAAACGGTACTTTTTTCACAAAAAACCAAGAGTCGAATTTTCATCCCTTATGGGGTTTTCGACAAAAAAAAATTCCGAAAAGGAAAAAAATTTTACAAATTTACAATTTTAAATTTTTACAATTTACAACACAGCGATTGCGCTGTCAGGCATTTTGAAATTCCGAAATTTTTGATTTTAGACCCACAATAATATATAGGCGAATATATATCATATAGATCGGCATTTTCCCGCAACCGTACCTGATTTTTTAAGTCAGTTTCGGATTCTACAGTTCAAATTACCTATAGAATCCACTCTAGGGTGGTTCAAATTTCCATAAATTTTCGCGATTTTGTTCTTCATGCGATTTTCACTTTTCTTAGGGTCTAAAAACAAACGCTAATTTTTTTCAGATTTTTTCGACCACGTTTAGGGGTGGCCCGCGGCCATTTTGTGCTTGAAAAAAAAATGTTTTTGGCATTTTTTTAAACAATTTTTTCCGAAACTTTAGGAGTGATTCTTCGGAACCAAACCAGGTTGTTTAGGGGTTTTCGACGTCGTAGAATCCGAAAATGACCACCCCGTTTCGATCAGAATTACCCCTAACTGGCCAAACAGCTTTTTTTGGCCTAAAATAGCAATTTTTCGGCTAAAAATCAAAGGCTTCTACCGTATAACCATATGGTATCTGCCCAAATCACCGATTTTGACGAAACTTTGGGGATATGTTAGGGTAACCTAGAGACCACTTATGGACCATCAACCGAATTTTTTTGCAAGCCCCTTATGTGGGTTTTCAATGGGAGCTTTTTTTTTCACTTTTTATTTTTTTACGACCGATTGGAGAGGCCGATTTGAACGAACTAAAAACGAAAAAAAAGCTCTTTTTATGGCCGATGTAGGGCCGTAGGTGCCGTTTTTCGGAAGTAATTTGCCGAGTCGAAAAAACCATTTTTAAGGAAAAAAAAATTTTTTTCTCCGCAATTCGATCGCCGGATACAAATTTGGGCATCATAGGGAGAAAGTACATGAAAAAATACGTCTTATACGTATTTTCAAAATTTTTTTTCAAAGGGAGAAATTGGGCTAAAAAAGGGCCGAAATCTTAAAATTGATTTTCGGCGCAGACCCTTAGCCCGGACCAAAATTTCACTATCATAGGCCGAAAGTACGCCCAAAAGTACCCCTGATACGTATTTTTCCGCATTTTTTTTCGACTGAGAAAAAGGCCCAAAAATGGGCCAAAATCTTGAAAATTGAATTTCGACCGGAAGACCAAGCGTCGCAGAAACGGCGTTATCATAGCATGAAAGTACGCCTAAAATTACCCCAGAAGAGTACTTTTCCGCGTTTTTTCGAGGTTGTGCAAACGGCCGAAAATGAGGCCGAAATTTTAAAATTGATTTTTGGCCCCGACCCTTAGCCCGGACCAAAATTTTATTATCACAGGGTAAAAGTACGCCCAAAATTACCCCGATACGTACTTTTCCGCATTTTTTTGCGACTGAGAAAATGGCCCAAAAATGGGCCGAAATCTTCACATTCAAATTTCGGCCGAAGGACCAAATGTCGCAGTAACGGCGTTATCATCGGTTAAAAGTACGCCTAAAATGACCCCAGAATAGTACTTTTCGGCACTTATTCCTAGTTGTGATAACGGCCAAAAATAAGGCCGAAATATTGCATTAGATTTTCAGTCGCGACTCCTCAGCCCGGATCAAAATTTTACTATCATAGGGTGAAAGTACAGCCAAAATTACCCGGATACGTATTTTTCCGCAATTTTTTCGACTGAGAAATGGGTCTAGAAAATTTGAAAATTGAAGTAAATTCTTAAGTTCCGTGAAGTGTTATTAAAATTTAAAATTAATTTTAAACCTACTGAGTAATTACAGACTGTCTATATTCCCCCTAGGAGAAAAAAATTGCGGTTGTCATACTTGAGTTCAGTGCCATCCTGTATTTTGTTTTAATGTGTTTATATTCCCAGATAACATTTTCAATCCATTGGACATCCTGTGGATTGTCCATTACATATCCACAAGATATCCAAATCCATGGGATATCTATATGACGTCCAAAGGACGCTTTTTGGATCAGTGCGAGCATAGGTAAATCCAATGGAAGCCCAATAAATACAGATCCTCATCACGTCCTGTAGACGTCCTGGTGGCTTGCTATCTGGGTTATTACAGTAAGAATTGAGAAACTACTCTGATACGTGTACTTTTTAAATATAGACAGTATATCTTGAATAATATCACAGCGATATAATTCCCTGATGGATTATGTTTCTGTTTCGGACATTAAACTTAAAAATCTTGTAGACCATAAGTTAAACGTGGTATTTAATGTTACACGGGAAGAAGGCAGGTTAATCAGTGTGATTTTTTTGTATCTCTTTGTATTTAATTTAGGAAGCTTCAGAAAGCAAACAAATTTTTTTAGTTCTAAAATACGCGGATAGAGTGCGTTAAGTTACATAATCGCCTATAATATCTACATTCTATATTATCTAAAACTTATAATATCTACATTAGGGGCAGATTGGTCTTTCGGCCGAAATTTTAAATTCAAGATTTCGGCTCATTTTCGGGACCATTTCTCAGTCGAAAAAATTGCGGAAAAATACGTATCCGGGGTAATTTTGGGCGTACTTTTACCCTGTGATAATAAAATTTTGGTCCGGGCTAAGGGTCGGGGCCAAAAATCAATTTTAAAATTTCGGCCTCATTTTCGGCCGTTTGCACAACCTCGAAAAAACGCGGAAAAGTACTCTTCTGGGGTAATTTTAGGCGTACTTTCATGCTATGATAACGCCGTTTCTGCGACGCTTGGTCTTCCGGTCGAAATTCAATTTTCAAGATTTTGGCCCATTTTTGGGCCTTTTTCTCAGTCGAAAAAAAATGCGGAAAAATACGTATCAGGGGTACTTTTGGGCGTACTTTCGGCCTATGATAGTGAAATTTTGGTCCGGGCTAAGGGTCTGCGCCGAAAATCAATTTTAAGATTTCGGCCCTTTTTTAGCCCAATTTCTCCCTTTGAAAAAAAATTTTGAAAATACGTATAAGACGTATTTTTTCATGTACTTTCTCCCTATGATGCCCAAATTTGTATCCGGCGATCGAATTGCGGAGAAAAAAATTTTTTTTTCCTTAAAAATGGTTTTTTCGACTCGGCAAATTACTTCCGAAAAACGGCACCTACGGCCCTACATCGGCCATAAAAAGAGCTTTTTTTTCGTTTTTAGTTCGTTCAAATCGGCCTCTCCAATCGGTCGTAAAAAAATAAAAAGTGAAAAAAAAGCTCCCATTGAAAACCCACATAAGGGGCTTGCAAAAAAATTCGGTTGATGGTCCATAAGTGGTCTCTAGGGTACCCTAACATATCCCCAAAGTTTCGTCAAAATCGGTGATTTGGGCAGATACCATATGGTTATACGGTAGAAGCCTTTGAAGTCAATTTTCACCCCTCTGAAAATTTTTTTAGGTAATTTTATCATCCTAAAATATGTTTTCGACATCGTAGAATCCGAAAATGACCACCCCGATTCGATCAGAATCACCCCTATTTGGCCAAACACCATTTTTTGGCCAAAAATAGCAATTTTTCGGCTAAAAATCAAATTTTAAGTCGGTTTTCACTCCTCTGTCGATTTTTTCTGGGGGTTTAATCATGCTAAAATACATTTTCGACATCGTAGAATCCGAAAATGACCACCGCGTTTTGATCAGAGTCACCCCTAACCGGCCAAACAGCCGTTTTTGCCAAAAATATCAATTTTTCGACTAAAAATCAAATTTTAAATCGATTTTCACACCTCTGACGATCTTTTTTGTGGATTAAATCGTGCTGAAATACGTTTTCGACAACGTAGAATCCGAAAATGACCACCCCGTTTTGATCCGAATCCCCCCTATTTGGCCAAACACCCTTTTTTGCCCAAAAATAACAACTTTTCGGCAAACAATCGAATGTCAAGCCGATTTTCATAAAAAAATGTTGTGATTTTGATCGAAACGCGGTGGTTATATTCGGATTCTACGATGTCAAAAACGTATTTCAGCACGATTTAATACCCGAAAAAAATTGTCAAAGGGGTGAAAACCGACTTAAAATTTGATTTTTAGCCGAAAAATTGCTATTTTTGGCCAAAAAATGGTGTTTGGCCAAATAGGGGTGATTCTGATCGAATCGGGGTGGTCATTTTCGGATTCTACGATGTCGAAAACATATTTTAGGATGATAAAATTACCTAAAAAAAATTTTCAGAGGGGTGAAAATTGACTTCAAATTTGATTTTTAGCCGAAAAATTGCTATTTTAGGCCAAAAAAAGCTGTTTGGCCAGTTAGGGGTAATTCTGATCGAAACGGGGTGGTCATTTTCGGATTCTACGACGTCGAAAACCCCTAAACAACCTGGTTTGGTTCCGAAGAATCACTCCTAAAGTTTCGGAAAAAATTGTTTAAAAAAATGCCAAAAACATTTTTTTTTCAAGCACAAAATGGCCGCGGGCCACCCCTAAACGTGGTCGAAAAAATCTGAAAAAAATTAGCGTTTGTTTTTAGACCCTAAGAAAAGTGAAAATCGCATGAAGAACAAAATCGCGAAAATTTATGGAAATTTGAACCACCCTAATCCACTCACCTTTGAAATTTCCGAGCGGTCCCAAAAACCTTATCTCGTGCATAAACCCCTTTTCAATTAATTATCATTATTATTTGCACAAATATTAAATATTAAATTTTAGAACAACGGCTCATATAATTATAAGCCGTCGGTCGGGAAAGAATTTTAATCTTGCTTTTCCATCACTATACTTTTTTGCTCCCTTTCCTCATCTTTTCCCATATTTGTTTACTTTACGCAAAAGAAAGTTTGAAAAAAAAATGCAGATGATAGACAGATATTATTAAGACCTTATCAGAAAATAAAGAAAAAGAACGGATAGGTAGTCTTTCAAAGCCGTGTAATATTTAAAATTAAAAAAAAAAAAAAAAAAAAACTTTTGTAGCCGGTTAATAATCTCTTTATAATCCTTTAACAACAACGATCCCAAGACGGTTTATTACTCATAAATTGATTGGTTACCTTTGAAAGAAAAAGATGGATGAAAAAAAAAAAAAAGGAAAAGGAAAATACCAAAATAAAAGACGTGGGCTACAGGACGAGTATAATAACAGCTCCTTTAACAAGTTTTCCCAACAAGACACACTGAAGAATATCGGAAACTTTCGAATCATTCTTTTTTAAAAAAGTTTTGACGTCTAAAATTTCAAGATCATTCATGCGAATGAATTTTTAACTAGGAAAAAAAAAACTTCCTTTTTGGACAAGGTTTAATTTATAAGTCTCAAGAAACTATTTTTTTCTAGAAAAAAAAAATTGAAAGAGAATGCAAAAAGCTCGGGAAAGAAGCTGCAGTGGTTTTTCAAAGCTTTCGCGACATCTTACCTTTTTCTTTCCTCCCGTTTATCTTCCTTTTCCATCCCCTTCTCCTTTAGATTTCCTCCCCCCGTTCCTCACCCCTTCCGATGTCTCTTATTTCCGGAACTTATCGATTTACCCAATGCGAAAACAAACAAATGAACCGCTTCGGTTCTCTTTTTTTTTTTCTTTTATCGGGATTTGGGTCGGTATATTTTGCATGCCCACGCGAGTATTAGCATGCCACCCATTTCCGGCCAAAAAAGCTTGCATGCCAATGCAGAATATGGTACTGCCAAACGAGTACGTTAATCCTTGCGTGAGAGCTTTCGAAAAAAAGCTCTCGAAAATGAGCTTTTTCGAAAAAATCAATTTTTCGTACGACCGAAGCGTTTTTTCGCGCGAGTGAGACCGGATTCGCGTTCCTCACGCAAAACAACCCCCGAAAAGGCCGAAAAGCACCGAGCTTTCGACTCAAAAGCTCGAGATTTTGGGATTTTAAAATTTCGAAAAATCCAGCTTGCATGCCATCCCGGTATATTAAAAAAAACACAAAGGCAAAGGTACTGCTGGACTCCCGAAGGCTTTTTACACCTTTTAGTATCAGACGAATTTGAGCTTTGACTTGAAAGCTCGAGCTTTCGGGACTTGGTAATTTCGGAGCTGCATGCCAGCCGGATGGAGTGCGAATTCGGTGCATGCCAAGCTACTGCTGGATTCCTGACGGATTCTTACACCATCTAGTATCAGACGAATTGGAGCTTTGGCTTAAAAGCTCGAGCTTTCAGGACTTGGAATATTTCGAGGCTGCATGCCAGCCGGATGGAGTGCGAATTCGGTGCATGCCAAGCTACTGCTGAATTCCTGACGGCTTTTTACACCGTCCAGTATCAGACGAATTTGAGCTTTGGCTTCGAAGCTCGAGCTTTCGAGACTTGGTAATTTCGGAGCTGCATGCCAGCCGGATGGAGTCCGAATTCGGTGCATGCCAGGCTACTGCTGCATTCAGGACGGCTTTTTACACCTTCCAGTATCAGACGAATTTGAGCTTTGGCTTCAAAGCTCGAGCTTTCAGGACTTGGAATATTTCGAGGCTGCATGCCAGCCGGATGGAGTGCGAATTCGGTGCATGCCAGGCTACTGCTGCATTCAGGACGGCTTTTTACACCTTCCAGTATCAGACGAATTTGAGCTTTGGCTTCAAAGCTCGAGCTTTCAGGACTTGGAATATTTCGAGGCTGCATGCCAGCCGGATGGAGTGCGAATTCGGTGCATGCCAAGCTACTGCTGGATTCTCAATGGCTTTTTACACCATCCAGTATCAGACGAATTTGAGCTTTGACTTCAAAGCTCGAGCTTTCGGGACATGGAAATTTCGGAGCTGCAAGCCAGCCGGATGGAGTGCGAATTCGGTGCATGCCAGGCTACTGCTGCATTCCTGACTGTTTTTTACACAGTCCAGTATCAGACAAATTTGAGCTTTCACTTGAAAGCTCGAGCTTTCGGGACTTGGAATATTTCGAGGCTGCATGCCAGCCGGATGGAGTGCGAATTCGGTGCATGCCAAGGTACTGCTGGATACCTGACGGATTCTTACACCATCTAGTATCAGACGAATTTGAGCTTTGGCTTAAAAGCTCGAGCTTTCGGGACTTGGAAATTTCGAGGCTGCATGCCAGCCGGATGGAGTGCGAATTCGGTGCATGCCAGGTACTGCTGCATTCCTGACGGCTTTTTACACCGTCCAGTATCAGACGAATTTGAGCTTTCACTTGAAAGCTCGAGCTTTCGGGACTTGGAAATTTCGGAGCTGCATGCCAGCCGGATGGAGTGCGAATTCGTTGCATGCCAAGCTACTGCTGGATTTCCGACGGCTTTTTACACCATCTAGTACCGGACCAATTTGAGCTTTGGCTTCAAAGCTCGAGCTTTCCGGACTTGGTATATTTCGAGGCTGCATGCCAGCCGGAAGGAATGCTAATTCGGTGCATGCCAAGCTACTGCTGGATTCCGGACGGCTTTTTACACTTTCTAGTATCAGACGATTTCGAGCTTTGGCTTCATAACTCGAGCTTTCAGGACTTGGTATATTTCGAGGCTGCATGCCAGCCGGATGGAGATCGAATTCGGTGCATGCCATGCTACTGCTGAATTCCCGACGGCTGTTTACACCATCTAGTACCGGACGAATTTGTGCTTTGGCTTCAAAGCTCGAGCTTTCCGGACTTGAAAATTTCGAGGCTGCATGCCACCTGGAAGGAATGCAAATTCGGTGCATGCCAAGCTACTGCTAAATTCCTAATGGCTTTTTACACCATCCAGTAACAGACGAATTTGAGCTTTGACTTCAAAGCTCGAGCTTTCGGGACTTGGAAATTTCGAGGCTGCATGCCAGCCGGATGGAGTGCGAATTCGGTGCATGCCAAGCTACTGCTGGATTTCCGACGGCTTTTTACACCATCTAGTACCGGACCAATTTGAGCTTTGGCTTCAAAGCTCGAGCTTTCCGGACTTGGTATATTTCGAGGCTGCATGCCAGCCGGAAGGAATGCTAATTCGGTGCATGCCAAGCTACTGCTGGATTCCGGACGGCTTTTTACACTTTCTAGTATCAGACGATTTCGAGCTTTGGCTTCATAACTCGAGCTTTCAGGACTTGGTATATTTCGAGGCTGCATGCCAGCCGGATGGAGATCGAATTCGGTGCATGCCATGCTACTGCTGAATTCCCGACGGCTGTTTACACCATCTAGTACCGGACGAATTTGTGCTTTGGCTTCAAAGCTCGAGCTTTCCGGACTTGAAAATTTCGAGGCTGCATGCCACCTGGAAGGAATGCAAATTCGGTGCATGCCAAGCTACTGCTAAATTCCTAATGGCTTTTTACACCATCCAGTAACAGACGAATTTGAGCTTTGACTTCAAAGCTCGAGCTTTCGGGACTTGGAAATTTCGAGGCTGCATGCCAGCCGGATGGAGTGCGAATTCGGTGCATGCCAAGCTACTGCTGGATTTCCGACGGCTTTTTACACCATCTAGTACCAAACGAATTTGAGCTTTGGCTTCAAAGCTCGAGCTTTCCGGACTTGGTATATTTCGAGGCTGCATGCCACCCGGAAGGAATGCAAATTCGGTGCATGCCAAGCTACTGCTGGATTCCGGACGGCTTTTTACACCATCCAGTAACAGACGAATTTGAGCTTTGACTTCAAAGCTCGAGCTTTCGGGACTTGGAAATTTCGAGGCTGCATGCCAGCCGGATGGAGTGCGAATTCGGTGCATGCCAAGCTACTGCTGGATTTCCGACGGCTTTTTACACCATCTAGTACCAACGAATTTGAGCTTTGGCTTCAAAGCTCGAGCTTTCCGGACTTGGTATATTTCGAGGCTGCATGCCACCCGGAAGGAATGCAAATTCGGTGCATGCCAAGCTACTGCTGGATTGCGGACGGCTTTTTACACCTTCTAGTATCAGACGAATTCGAGCTTTGGCTTCATAACTCGAGCTTTCAGGACTTGGTATATTTCGAGGCTGCATGCCAGCCGGATGGAGATCGAATTCGGTGCATGCCATGCTACTGGTGAATTCCCGACGGCTTTTTACACCATCTAGTACCGGACGAATTTGTGCTTTTGCTTCAAAGCTCGAGCTTTCAGGACTTGGTATATTTTGAGGCTGCATGCCACCCGGAAGGAATGCAAATTCGGTGCATGCCAAGCTTCTGCTGGATTCCTGACGGCTTTTTACACCATCCAGTATGAGACGAATTTGAGATTTGACTTCAAAGCTCGAGCTTTTGTGACTTGGTATATTGCGAGTTTGCATGCCAGCCGGATGGAGTGCGAATTCGGTGCATGCCAAGCTACTGCTAAATTCCAGACGCTTTTTTACACCATCTGGTACCGGACGAATTTGAGCTTTGGCTTCAAAGCTCGAGCTTTCCGGACTTGGTATATTTCGAGGCTGCATGCCACCCGGAAGGAATGCAAATTCGGTGCATGCCAAGCTACTGCTGGATTCCGGACGGCTTTTTACACCTTCTAGTATCAGACGAATTTGAGCTTTGGCTTCAAAGCTCGAGCTTTCAGGACTTGGTATATTTCGAGGCTGCATGCCACCCGGAAGGAATGCAAATTCGGTGCATGCCAAGCTACTGCTGGATTCCTGACGGCTTTTTACACCTTCTAGTATCAGACGAGTTTGAGCTTTGGCTTCAAAGCTCGAGCTTTCAGGACTTGGTATATTTCGAGGCTGCATGCCAACCGGAAGGAATGCAAATTCGGTGCATGCCAAGCTACTGCTGGATTCCTGACGGTTTTTTACACCTTCTAGTATCAGACGAGTTTGAGCTTTGGCTTCAAAGCTCGAGCTTTCGGGACTTGGTATATTTCGAGGCTGCATGCCACCCGGACGGAATGCAAATTCGGTGCATGCCAAGCTACAGCTGGATTCCTGTCGGCTGTTTACACCAAGTAGTGTAAGACAAAATGCAGCTTTGTCTTCAAAGCGTCAGCTTTTCGGGACTAAAAAATTTAGAGTCTGCATGCCTGCATGCATTGGAGTGCAAATTAGACCCTGTCTTAGCTACTGCTGGACTCCTGAATGTTTTTTACCCGTTGCAGTGTAAGAGAAAATCCAGCTTTCACCTCCGAAGCTGTAGCTCTCGGGACTTGGATCTTTTTATTCTGCATGCCACCAGGGTGGAGTAGAAATTCGAAGCAGGCTAAGCTAATTTGAATTTCCGACCTCTTTCGTCCTCTTTCAGTGTGAAAAATAAAACCGTCTTCCCCTAGAAAGCTGGAGGTTTCAACGTTTAAAGTTTTGAGTTTGCTGACCATCTTTTGGAGAGGTTTTTTGAAGTAGGCCAACACACTTCTGGAATTTTGACTAGTTGTGACCCTTTTTTTTCCTCTCTAACCTTTATTTTGTTCTGTTGGGGGATTTTTTTTGCAAATTTTATTTTGGGGGCGAAATTATCGCTTGAAAAAATTATCGTTAACGTGCTTGAGCATCCTTACGAGCATCCTCACGAGTAAACTCGAGCAGTCTCTCGAGTATGCCCGAGCATCCTCGAGTAGTCTCGCGAGTATGCTTGAGGAACCTCACGAGTATCCTCGAGCACCCTCGCGAGTACCCTCGAGCACCCTCGCAAGTCAGTCTCACGAGTATGCTTGAGCATGCTTACGAGCATCCTCACGAGTAAATTTGAACAGTCTCACGAGTATGCACGAGCACCCTCGCGAGTATCCTAGAGCACCTTCACGAGTATGCCCGACCACCCTCGCGAGTATCCTCGAGCACCCTCGCAAGTATCCTCGAGCATCCTCGCAAGTATCCTGAAGCCGTCTCATTAGTATGCTCGTAGTCTCGAGTGGATTCACGAGTAATTTCGTGGGTATGCATGAGAGGTTATTCCACATTTCTTTTAGAATTACATGAAATCAGAAAATATGGTTTATTTTTCTTATTATAAGAGTCGTCGACTGGATACGACACCAGTACTTCTTAAGTTTAAAATGGCTTGTTTAAATGCTTTTTTATTCGTTTTTGTCTGTATTTTTTACGTTTTTGTCAGTATTTTTACTAAATTGTCAGATTTAAATCTAAATGGTCTGTAAAAGCATGGTCAGTATAAAAACTTTTTGGTCTGTAGAAGAACTGTTTTGTCTGTAAAATAACTTTTTCGTCTGTAGAAAAACGTTTTTGTCAGTATTTAATTTTAAAAAAAGCAAGAAAGAAACATTTTCGTCAGTAAAAAAAAATAAAAGTAATTAAACAATTAAGAAATTTTGAAATTTTTTTGGGTCAGTGAAGTTGGCGGTACAATTTTAAGCTCAAATTTTTGACTATAACCAAGATTTAGAGCTTTTTTTGAGCTTTCTGAAAAACCAAGTCTCCAAATTTGAGCAAGCATAATCAAAAATGTACCGCTAAATTCGCGGGTGGTGGAATATGTCGCTCAAATTGGAAGACATACGCCAATGTATAGCTCTAAATTTGAGCTTTTAGTAACCAACATACCAAATTTTTGGCTTTCAAATTAAGGCTTTCACAAAATTGTTTTTAACATTCAAACATTGAAATGTTTGTATAAGAAGGAAAAAAATTGTTTTTAACATTCAAACATTGAAATGTTTGTATAAGACGGAAAAAAAAATTGTTTATACACTTTTCTTCCTTCTTTGACTATGAATTGTTGTAAATTTTGGAAAAATTTGCATGTCAATTTCGATTGTCGGTAAAACCGACAAAGGTTCGAACCAAAGGACGACTGTCAGGTTAATTTAATTTACTTTTTATTTAATTAAAATTAGAAAAATTTAATGAAAATGAAATTAGAAAAAAAAATTATCGCGGAAAAAATGAAAAAAGCCAGACAGACATTTTTGCTTCAATATTTCGAAAAAAAAAATTAAAATTTAGTAAACTGTGCAATTCTAATAGAAAAAAAATTTTTTACGTCACCTCTATTATCTGGAATACTGTCTATGACGGAAAATTATCGCGGTCCCAAGCGATTCCGTCTTACAGAGGTTTAACTGTACTGCCAAAATAAATATTTTTACGGACCAAATCTAATTTAATTGCAGGCAAAAAAGTTTTTTTACAGAACAAAAGAGAATTAAGTACTGACTGAAAAATTACAGATCAAATTAGAAAAAAAACAGGCCAAATAAGTTAAAGCCGTTTAAAATTTGATCTTTTTACAAATATATTTCATCTTTTTCCACATACGGAATGGAAAAATAATAATTTTTTTAATTTAGAATTGTTTTATATGATTAACAGGTACCGTAAACTGGGGTGAGATTGACCGCCGGGGCGAGATTGACCGGCCTAAAAAAAATTAGTAACAACGGTTAAATTATGTTTTCTTTAAATAAAATTACTAGAGGACTTCCCTTTCTTTCCCCTCTAACAATCAGATTTTAAAAAATTCAGTCAGAACTACCTTTTTTTAGGCCGGTCAATCTCACCCCAGTTT
Source organism: Liposcelis bostrychophila (assembly GCA_037577465.1). Lineage (NCBI taxonomy): Eukaryota > Metazoa > Arthropoda > Insecta > Psocodea > Liposcelididae > Liposcelis > Liposcelis bostrychophila. The sequence goes on from CM075212.1 coordinate 14,087,631, forward strand.
ACGGTAGTTAAAAGAAGGTCATCTGAAAAAAATATAGGACACAAAGGAAAAAAAAAATTGTATTAAGGATTAGCTAACGCTTTCGCCCGTGATTTTCTTAAAAATTTTATTAGGGTGAACAAGAAAAAAAAAAAAGTTTCCGATTTTGTTCCTTACAAAAAAATGTTTTTATTTTAGGGTTAAAACGCAAAAAAAAATTGTACTATCTTTATTTTATTTTTATTTTTTCAACCATCTAGGAATGGCGCCTAGCAGAAAAAGGGCCTAAGCCATAATTATTCTTCTGAGCATTTGAAATGAAAATTTGGCGCATTTTCCCGTAATGAAATTTTACAAAAGTACACTTTATCGGCGCTTTTCACCTTGTAGAAGACGAACTTCAACATCAAATTAGCATTCCATCCGGCTGGAATAAAGACTCGAAATTTCAAAATCCCGAAAGCTCGAGCTTTGAAGCCAAAGCTCAAATTCGTCTGATACTAGAAGGTGTAAAAAGCCGTGAGGAATCCAGTAGTAGCTTGGCATGCACCGAATTTGTATTCCTTCCGGGTGGCATGCAGCTTTGAAATTTCCAAGTCCGGAAAGCTCAAAGTTTTAAGCCAAAGCTCGAATTCGTCTGATACTGGATGGTGTAAAACGCCATTAGAATCCAGCAGTAGCTTGGCATGCACCGAATTCGCACTGCATCCGGCTGGCATGCAGCTTCGAAATTTCCAAGTCCCGAAAGCTCGAGCTTTGAAGTCAAAGCTCAAATTCGTCTGTTACGGGATGGTGTAAAAAGCCATTAGGAATTTAGCAGTAGCTTGGCATGCACCGAATTCGCACTCCATTCGGCTGGCATGCAGCTCCGAAATTTCCAAGTCCCGAAAGCTCGAGCTTTCAAGCCAAAGCTCCAATTCGTGTGATACTGGAAGGTGTAAAAAGCCGTCGGGAGTCCAGCAGTAGCTTGGCATGCACCGAATTCGCACTCCATCCGGCTGGCATGCAGCTCCGAAATTTCCAAGTCCCGAAAGCTCGAGCTTTGAAGGCAAAGCTGAAGTTCTTCTGATACTGGACGGTGTAAAAAGTCGTCAGGAATTCAGCAGTAGCCTGGCATGCACCGAATTCGCACTCATTCCGGCTGGCATGCAGCTCCGAAATTTCCAAGTCCCGAAAGCTCGAGCTTTGAAGGCAAAGCTGAAACTGGTCTGATACTGGACGATGTAAAAAGTCGTCAGGAATTCAGCAGTAGCTTGGCATGCACCGAATTCGCACTCCATCCGGCTGGCATGCAGCTCCGAAATTTCCAAGTCCCGAAAGCTCGAGCTTTGAAGGCAAAGCTCAAGTTCTTCTGATACTGGACGGTGTAAAAAGTCGTCAGGAATTCAGCAGTAGCCTGGCATGCACCGAATTCGCACTCATTCCGGCTGGCATGCAGCTCCGAAATTTCCAAGTCCCGAAAGCTCGAGCTTTGAAGGCAAAGCTGAAACTGGTCTGATACTGGACGATGTAAAAAGTCGTCAGGAATTCAGCAGTAGCTTGGCATGCACCGAATTCGCACTCCATCCGGCTGGCATCAGCCTCGAAATTTTGCAAGTCCCGAAAGCTCGAGCTTTGAGGCCAAAGCTCCAATTCGTGTGATACTGGACGGTGTAAAAAGTCGTCAGGAACTCAGCAGTAGCTTGGCATGCACCGAATTCGCACTCATTCCGGCTGGCATGCAGCCTCGAAATTTCCAAGTCCCGAAAGCTCGAGCTTTGAAGTCAAAGCTCAAATTCGTCTGTTACGGGATGGTGTAAAAAGCCATTAAGAATTTAGCAGTAGCTTGGCATGCACCGAATTCGAACTCCATCCGACTGGCATGCAGCTCCGAAATTTCCAAGTCCCGAAAGCTCGAGCTTTCAAGCCAAAGCTCCAATTCGTGTGATACTGGAAGGTGTAAAAAGCCGTCGGGAGTCCAGCAGCAGCTTGGCATGCACCGAATTCGCACTCCATCCGGCTGGCATGCAGCTTCGAAATTTCCAAGTCCTCAAAGCTCGAGCTTTCAAGCTGAAGCTCAAATTCGTCTGCTACTGCAGGGTGTAAAAAGCCATTAGGAATTTAGCAGTAGCTTGGCATGCACCGAATTCGCCCTCCATCCGGCTGGCATGCAGCTCCGAAATTTCCAAGTCCCGAAAGCTCAAGCTTTGAAGTCAAAGCTCAAATTCGTCTGTTACGGGATGGTGTAAAAAGCCATTAGGAATTTTGCAGTAGCTTGGCATGCACCGAATTCGCACTCCATCCGGCTAGCATGCAGCTCCGAAATTTCCAAGTCCCGAAAGCTCGAGCTTTCAAGCCAAAGCTCCAATTCGTGTGATACTGGAAGGTGTAAAAAGCCGTCGGGAGTCCAGCAGTAGCTTGGCATGCACCGAATTCGCACTCCATCCGGCTGGCATGCAGCTTCGAAATTTCCAAGTCGTCAAAGCTCGAGCTTTCAAGCTTAAGCTCAAATTCGTCTGCTACTGGAGGGTGTAAAAAGCCATTAGGAATTTAGCAGTAGCTTGGGATGCACCGAATTCGCACTGCATCCGGCTGGCATGCAGCCTCGAAATTTCCAAGTCCCCAAACCTCGAGCTTTGAAGTCAAAGCTCAAATTCGTCTGTTACTGGACGGTGTAGAAAGCCGTCAGGAATTTAGCAGTAGCTTGGCATGCACCGAATTCGCACTCCATCCGGCTGGCATGCAGCTCCGAAATTTCCAAGTCCCGAAAGCTCGAGCTTTGAGGCCAAAGCTCAAATTCGTCTGTTACTGGACGGTGTAGAAAGCCGTCAGGAATTTAGCAGTAGCTTGGCATGCACCGAATTCGCACTCCATCCGGCTGGCATGCAGCTCCGAAATTTCCAAGTCCCGAAAGCTCGAGCTTTGAAGGCAAAGCTCAAGTTCTTCTGATACTGGACGATGTAAAAAGTCGTCAGGAATTCAGCAGTAGCTTGGCATGCACCGAATTCGCACTCATTCCGGCTGGCATCAGCCTCGAAATTTTGCAAGTCCCGAAAGCTCGAGCTTTGAGGCCAAAGCTGAAATTGGTCTGATACTGGACGGTGTAAAAAGTCGTCAGGAACTCAGCAGTAGCTTGGCATGCACCGAATTCGCACTCATTCCGGCTGGCATGCAGCCTCGAAATTTCCAAGTCCCGAAAGCTCGAGCTTTGAAGTCAAAGCTCAAATTCGTCTGTTACGGGATGGTGTAAAAAGCCATTAAGAATTTAGCAGTAGCTTGGCATGCACCGAATTCGAACTCCATCCGACTGGCATGCAGCTCCGAAATTTCCAAGTCCCGAAAGCTCGAGCTTTCAAGCCAAAGCTCCAATTCGTGTGATACTGGAAGGTGTAAAAAGCCGTCGGGAGTCCAGCAGCAGCTTGGCATGCACCGAATTCGCACTCCATCCGGCTGGCATGCAGCTTCGAAATTTCCAAGTCCTCAAAGCTCGAGCTTTCAAGCTGAAGCTCAAATTCGTCTGCTACTGCAGGGTGTAAAAAGCCATTAGGAATTTAGCAGTAGCTTGGCATGCACCGAATTCGCCCTCCATCCGGCTGGCATGCAGCTCCGAAATTTCCAAGTCCCGAAAGCTCAAGCTTTGAAGTCAAAGCTCAAATTCGTCTGTTACGGGATGGTGTAAAAAGCCATTAGGAATTTTGCAGTAGCTTGGCATGCACCGAATTCGCACTCCATCCGGCTAGCATGCAGCTCCGAAATTCCAAGTCCCGAAAGCTCGAGCTTTCAAGCCAAAGCTCCAATTCGTGTGATACTGGAAGGTGTAAAAAGCCGTCGGGAGTCCAGCAGTAGCTTGGCATGCACCGAATTCGCACTCCATCCGGCTGGCATGCAGCTTCGAAATTTCCAAGTCGTCAAAGCTCGAGCTTTCAAGCTTAAGCTCAAATTCGTCTGCTACTGGAGGGTGTAAAAAGCCATTAGGAATTTAGCAGTAGCTTGGCATGCACCGAATTCGCACTCCATCCGGCTGGCATGCAGCTCCGAAATTTCCAAGTCCCGAAAGCTCGAGCTTTGAAGTCAAAGCTTAAATTCGTCTGTTACTGGATGGGGTAAAAAGCCGCCTGGAATTCAGCAGTTGCTTGGCATGCACCGAATTCGCCCTCCATCCGGCTGGCATGCAGCCTCGAAATTTTGCAAGTCCCGAAAGCTCGAACTTTGAAGTCAAAGCTCAAATTCGTCTGATACTAGAAGGGGTAAAAAGCCGTCGGGAGTCGAGCAGTACCTTCGCCTTCGTGTTATTTTTGATATACTGGGGTGGCATGCAAGCTGGAATTTTCGAAATTTTAAAATCCCAAAATCTCGAGCTTTTGAGTCGAAAGCTCGGTGCTTTTCGGTCTTTTCGGGGGTAGTTTTGCGTGAGGAACACGAGTCCGGTCTCACTCGCGCGAAAAAACGCTTCGGTCCTGCGAAAAATCGATTTTTTCGAAAAAGGTCATTTTCGAGAGCTTTTTTTCGAAAGCTCTCGCGCAAGGATTAACGTACTCGTTTGGCAGTACCATATTCCGCATTGGCATGCAAGCTGTTTTGACCGGAAATGGGTGGCATGCTAATACTCGCGTGGGCATGCAAAATATACCGACCCTCGGGATTTTGAGAAGTTGACACTTTTTTAATTTTTTTAAATAAGAAAAATAATTTTCTGAAAATATATTTAACTGTTTATTAAAATAAATGCTAATTTATAAAATCGAAAAAAAAAAATCAAGAATATTATATTGAATGGAAATGGAAAAAGAGGAGAATAAGGGAGGAAAAAGCAAGGGCAGAAAGTCAAATATTATTTCATAAAACGTGAAAACGATTTTCATTTGGGAAGAGTTATTCCAACAGAACATTCAAATAAGTCTTGAAAAAGATAAAATTATAATTTTGATTAAAATCAAAGTTGGAAATTAGAATGAGGCTCCCACGGAATGGGAACGTTGGGTGCTTCGGGATTTATTTATGAAAACATATGATTTGAATGTCAGAAACTGCAAAAGATTGTAATTAAGCTTTTTAATTATTTTCAAAAGATGAGCTTTTTAATGAGTATACAAAAACCTAAACTTGAGATTTTGTTCATTTAGCAGTAACTATTTTGGAAGAAAGCGCGAGTTCGACTTTCTTTCTTTTCGAATAAATCTCCTCCGCTCTCCCCTTCCTTTTTTTTCGTATTAAAAAAAAAATGACAATCACGAAATCTATATTCAAGTTTTAATTTTATTTTTAAATTATAGTTTCCCACGAATTTAAAAACTGCGGCAGCGCAAGATAAAAACGAACGGATTGCTTTTTTTTCTCTTCCTTAGCATGTACGACGGAATAAATATTATACTTATTGAAAGCACATCTAATGGGATAAAAAAAAAGCTGACGCTGTTTCCTGGAACCTCCTCCTGATGATGATAATAATAACAAGGATAATGAAAAAAAAAATGTTTTTTTGTCGAGCTATTTTCTCTCTTTGACTGAGATATGAAAACGTAAGGTTCAAAATTTTCTGAGCGAGCGAAAAGAAAGATTTCGGAAATGAAACCTATCACAACCATAAATTTGAGCTTTAGAAGATATTTCAAAATCGTTAGGATCCAGCTTTCACGGATTTTCGATTTTGAAAGGGGAAAAATCGAAGGAATATAAATGTGGTGTAATAATTTTAAAAATTTTCTTTTTTTCTCTTCTCGTTTTTCCTCGTATTTATTATGCAACACTTTTATTATTGAAACTTTAACTGTTATAACATAACTCAGAGGGAAAAAAATATTTTATTTTTTTTATTTGTTTCATTTTTATTATTTTCGATCGGATTTTTCGAGGTTATTCCCCCCAGGAGTAAAAGTGTTCAGCCTATAACCACGAACAAGCCCTTTTTTGATACTGCCAGCAAGCCCGTAGCTATGAGAAGCATAAGGCGCCATTGCCCCTCTGGAAAAAGGGGGTTATGCAAAAAACGTGATTTTTTGACCGCCAAAAAAAGGGCCCTTTTCAAATCTATTTTATGTTTTTTGACCCGTAGCATCCGAAAATGACCCCAAAAATCACGTACGGTTGCTGGAAAAACCCGATATCTCCACTCCAATTATCAATTTCAACTATTATCATTAATTATCAGTTGGTGTGGAGATATCGGGTTTTGCCCGCAGCAGTACGTACTTTTTCAACAGTACGAACCGGTCTTGTGAATGTGGAAAAAAGCCTTTTTGCTCTTAACCTTTGCTTCGGCTTCTGCTACGACAAAAATTACTTCTTCGCTCTGGAAATGATATTAATTTTAAAAAAGCCCACGGTCTAGTAAATAATTCTATTTGTTTCAATCATTTGTCTGATTTATTTTTTCACTTAAGATATTTTAAAGCTACAATTAATTTCAGTAAAAAAGTCTTGACTATTACCACAAATGCAAAAGGGCGAATCATTTTTGCCTCATTCAGATTGCATTCACAATCAAAAAAATATTGCGCTTGTTTTCCGCTTCCTAAATTTGTCTGGTTTTATCTGGGAAATTGAATTTATATTTTCCGCCTTTTATGTCTTTTTTCCTGCAATTTTTTCGAAACAAAACGTTTTTCTGTTTTTCTAAAAAGTATAAAATTCGAAATATGAAACTAGTTTTGACGAACCATAAGCATGTGAAATGAATTTTCTAATTACTGTACACTCAAATTGAAAATATTATTAAAAGCAAGAGAAAAAAAGTATAAACCACTGTAAAAGCAACGTAAAAATTTCGTGGAGTAATTATTGTATGCATGAAGCTCGCAACAAAGTCATATATAAAAAAAAAATTAAAAACCCTGCATGTTCTGCGAACCAAACCGATTAAATAATAAAGGGAAAAAAAATAATCTGAATTTCGCTACCTGGAGCGGTAAAATCTGTAATACAGCAACGTTTAAAAATTCTTTTAAATCATTTTACATCCTATCGATCGACCAGACACTCCGTAGCTGCGTATTTTCTAATCTAATCCGAAAGTAAATAAAATAGGCGAATACATGTCATCGTGTAAATTCAGAGACCTCTTAATTCCATTTAATTTTAACTTCCCTCGGTATCCGTTACCCTTGAGCGAAAGAGGAGAGAGGGGGGGGGGAGAGTGAAAGAGAGGGGGTAGAAAATTTTCCCTCCCTCTTGCACAAACAGTTTCCAGTTTCCATTTTCCCCGCAAGAGCGATCTGAACTCCCTCACCCGTTTCAGCGAGATCTTCTAGCCTTATCAAGGATAATTAGGAGATTTTCTCTTTTTCTATCTTATGTTTTCTATGGCCCAGCTTACTTTATCACATGCGATACCGCATTCGGGATTTAATGGACTCTGGTAATTTGTTTTGCGACTTTCCCTTTTCTCTCGTTTCTCTTTTCCCCTTACTTTCTTTTTTTTTCTCTTTCTTTTTTTAAGCTTGACTAATTGTTAACGATCCTTTGATGTTTATTTTTTGATACGAAGCGTGATGCGCATTCTAATTATTAATTTATTAAAAAAAAAAAAATTAAGCGTTCATTTATTTATTTTTTTTTTTTTTAAGCAGACGTAAAAATTTTTCTTTTAATTGATGTTGAAAGGGGGAAAAAAAGCAAGGAAGAAAAAAAATTAATCACTTTATATTGAAAAGGAGAAAAAAAAAGTAAAAGAAAAAGAAAAAGAAAAAGGAGAAAAAGTACTAAACCGTTGTCAAATAGGTTTAAGGAATCACCTTCAGGAAAAATCATTTAAATTTCATTGAGTTTACGGAGTGCTGGAGAGCAAGAAAAAGGAAAAATGTCACCAACATAAGCTTTCGCTTTCAAAGAAAATTGAAAAACAAAAGAAAAGGAAAAACGGAAATGATACGAAATAATTAATATTAACCACTCACTTTTCTAAAAAAAAAGACGCTTTTTTCTTTAAATACAAAAAAAAAAAAAAAAAAAAAAAAAAAATCTACCAGTAGAACGCTTTTCTTTCAACGACGTTTCGCTGAGATTTTTCATCGAAATTTTTTTTTTCTATTTTACTTGCCTAAAGCCTCAATGTTTTAAAAATAAGTCGAAAATCTAAAAAAAAAATGGGGTTCCCTCCCAGCGATAAATAAAAATATACCCCCGCGACTGATGGCGTCGTTTTTCGTAGAAATTATCAAAAGCGTCGATGAAAGATTGACAAGAACTGTCGTTCACCTAAAACATTCTATCCCCGTAATCCAGTTCTACAGGACTTTGAAAAGCAACGAAGACAAATTAAGAGGTGACAACGACAGAGAATTTCAGCTGAATGCTTTCTAAATAATAATCTCCGTTGTGCATCCAACGAAGATGAATGTTCTTCAACCAAATTACTTTCCATGGATTCAAAGAAGGAAGAAGAAAAAAAAAAAATCATCTTCTCATCATTTATTTCAAAAATAACTTGAGGACATTTTTTTTTTCTTATAAATTATCAATGGAAGAGAAAAGACGGCTTTTATTCTTGTCGGGAAAGGATTCGAATCTTTTTAACAAAATTGACTCCAGGAAAACTTAAGAAGCATTATTCCATCCGGGGGAAGAAAAAAAATTTTAATGGGAATTTTCATAAAAACCAAGGAAACATACAGATTTGATATCCTTATTTTGGAAATTAAAAAGGATTTTTAAAGATGTGATGGAAAAAATAGCGGAGTGAAGCCTCTTTCCCAGCCTTTTTGACTTATTTAATGGGTTTCTTTTTTTTTTTTTCTCTCTGCTTCATTTTTCTTATTTTTCGTTTTCTGCACTGTTTCTTATTTTCTTTCTTGTTTTTTTGAGGATTTTTTTACGCCTTAATTCCCGTTTCGTTTTCTTTTAGACAGCAAAACATTTAGTGTATTTTTAACATACACGGTTCACATACTCTGCATGTATGTCACTTTTGTTACGTTAATTCGTTTGACATATTATTTAATGTTGGTATTGAACGATGCTATGACAATCTATGTTAACTTTACAAAAAGCAATATGTGGACCGTTTTGGACACGATTTTTGTGTCAAAAACACACAAAATCTTATGCTCTGAAGCAATTTGTTGGATATAAGTTTCATTCATTTGAGTTAAGGAAGCACTGAAGGGTCAGAACTATTTGTCAGATGTGTCATTGTTTGTTCCGGGATTGACATTTGTTTGTTCCGGAACAAATAACTTTAACGCTGCTAGTTCCGGAACTAACAGGGGCTGACAATTTTATCCTTGTTAGTTCCGGAACTGTCAGCGCTGAATTAAAAATTTCTTCTTCCGGAACTAGCAGAAAAAAAATGCTGTTTCCGGAACTAGCAATTTTATTTTTTCTGCCAGTCTTTTTCTCGCCAGTCCCGGAACTAGCAGAAAAAAATGCTACTTCCGGAACTAGCAATTTTTTTTTCAGCCAGTTCCGGAACTGACAGAAAAATAAATTTCCAATTCCGGAACTGTCAGAAAAATAAATTACCAGTTCCGGAACTGACAGAAAAATAAATTGCCAGTTCCGGAACTGTCAGAAAAAATAAATTGTCAGTTCCGGAACTGTCGGAAAAAATAAATTGCCGGTTCCGGAAGTGGCAGGGAAAAAATTGCTAGTTCCGGAAGTACCCATTTTTAATTCAGCGCTGTCAGTTTTCGGAACAAGCACTGTCAGTTCCGAAACAAACAACGACACAACTGGCAAATAGTTTTGACCCTTCAGGGCTTCCGTACACAAATCACGTTTGATTCTTTCCGAAACCCTGACTTTTTTTTTCCCTCGGCTATTTTACACGTTGAAATAAATTCATCGCTATTTCAAATAATGTGAGTAATCCGAAACATTTGAAAAAGAATTAAAATTATTTTTAGAAGGAAAAGTGTTCTAAATGTGACATTTCTAGTGACAGGCGTCAAAATAAGACTCAAGACACCACAAGAACAATACCGTACCGAGGGCTTACTTTGTACACTTTCTCACTTTTTTTTGTTATTATTTGTAAAATACTGATGTGATTTTCAATCTGTCTTCACAAACATGAAGGGAGATCCTTCAGCTTTCAAATGATACCCTCTTGTAATGGTTATACTTCTTCTAAGTCAATCTATGACTCAATTTTCCGAACGCCCTCGACGATCTGAAACAAGGGGGAAATTTGGACATTTTTGTTTCTGCATCCGTAACTCCGTAATTAAAACAATAACAGGGCGAAAAAATATTCTCAAAACATATTGCCGTTAAATAATCTTAAGAAGAGAAAATGATCCAGAAAAATAAATTCTTTGAAACCAAAATAAAATGTGTTTGGATGAATAAAATGGCTGATTAACATGGCGTTTATGGAGTGTTTACAAACATTTTATTGTTAATTCTTGTTTTTCTGCTCTCGGGAAAATACATTTGGAAAGAAATTTTTTGGGTAGTTAAAGGATGATGTTGGGCAAGTGCCGAACGTGTTTGAACCTGAATACGGTTTTCAGATACCGTTGGAGGGACCTTAGTATTCCGAACTTTGAAATTTTTTCCCGTCTCGCATTATTTTGAAAATCGAATATTTTTATAACGAAGCTAATTGAAAGGCCCATTTTACTAAATAATATTCAAGAAGCTTTACTTTATGAAATTCAATCGTTGTTTGGGCTTTTCCTTGTTCTATTTTCAAGAATTTAAGGGAAAATCGAAGTGTCCAAAGTTACCCGGTCGAGTACAAAGTAACCCCCTCATACGGTACAAGATCTCGTTCAAGTTCTCGTTTCGTTTACATAAATGAACAGTAAACAATACAAACAATTGAAAAACACAAAATTCTTGTTCAAGTTCCCGTTATTGTGTCCTATCACTAGACATGTTCCAACCAGAGAACGTGAAATCATAATGCTAAAGTCCTCAAGTTCACAAAATTTATCAACTAAAAGTTCCTGCTTACAACTATTTTCTTCGCCAAGACAAACGAACTGTCTTGAAATAAAACCTTACAATTCTCGACTCATTTCCCAATTTCTAAAAATTCCACAACTTCAAATTACCAAAATTTATCTCTTCACTTATTACAATGTGTCTTCTTTTTTTATGATTTCAGGTAGAATCGCTTTTTATTATATTCATTTTCGGCGGATACACGCACAAACAGAAAGTTGGTGAGTAAGCTTCACATCAAATTTTCATCACTAATGAAAATGATTAAAAAGTTTTAAGCAACCGATTTAAATAAAAGCCGCTTTTGCTCCCTAAAAATAATTTCCATGTAAAATTATTCCAAACTTTGGACGTTTTTGTCTTATTTAACGCCAAAACCCATTTCCATTTTCCTTTTTTTTTTTCTTTTTTTTAAATTAATGACTATGTTTGCGTAACGGTTTGAAGGCCTGCAGAGGTTATATCCCCGATGCAAATCAAATAATGAGCAAAAACAAGGATTGGGACTGCTGAGGTCTGGGGACTCATAGTCTCCAGAATGTGAAAGCGCAAATGAAAAGCGAAAAGGACATAAGCAATATGGGGAGTATGCAAATTAGTCAGCCTATAAAAGTCATTTTGTTGAATGGCTTGAGGAGTCGAGAATGTTTCTAGTTGCTCCCCTATCCCCCACCCTTTTCCTTTTCTTCCACTCATCTCCCAGCTCAAATTGGACGGAATTATTTATTTCGCTGTTTCCTTCAACTTATAACGAACATCTCTTCTGATCTGATTCTTTCCTTTTTTTCCTCCCTCCTTCATGGATTTTTATAAATTTTGAAAGATTCTGCGCCTGAGAATCTTTTCTGTTATTTATGAACTTTTTTCTTTTCGAATATCCTGTTTTTGACCACTTTGTTCGGATAAGTGCATTTTTGCTTTCAATGTGGGTTTCAAAACTATATTTTGTAAAACGAAAAAAAAAAAATGGATAGAAATGCTTGATAGTAATTTAAGATACTTTTCCTCTCAAAAGACAATTTGTGCTCTTTTTCGTATATATTAATTACCGTTCCAAATATTTTCCCGATATTTTTTAATATAAAAAACAGAATTCCAAATCTTAATTACAATTCTCGACTGATATTGAAAAAAATCTTGAACGCGACGTTTTTGAGTCGCATTTTTGAAAAAAAAAATTACCTGGAGAATTACGATTATAGAATTAGGTCGCGATTTTCTTTTTCACGCTTATTTAGTTCGGGAATTTTCTCTCCTTCTCCGCTGACAACTTCAAAATCATGATTTTATGAATGCAATTTTTTTCCCTCCGAAACCGGAAAAGGTGCGTAAGGAGAAAACCGTGGCGTATTTTCTTTTAAAATTTAAACCCCCGTTTTCGCAATGTTTCCGCAGAGAAAATGGGTGAAGCAAAAGCGGAGAGTTTTCAGTTTACTTGACCAAAGTTTCGTATTTCTTATCTTCATTTCTCTTGAGTTAGTTAATTCCTTTGTCATAGGCATTCGAATCCTTTTTAAAAGCGAAAACTCCTTTCCGGTTTTCTCCCCTTTCCTTTTCAGAGGAAAATCGTGGAAGATGATTACGCCTATTTCGGGTCCTAAAAGAGAAAAGTCGATCGAACCGAGTGTTTCGTTCACAAAAGATCCTTCTTCTCCCCGCGTTCCCAAAGGGAGAAAAGAGATAATTTTACACATGCTTGAAAATGATTAAACCAGTCGGGGAGAGGAAGAGAGAGACAGAGCGAAATTTTAACCATTCCAGAAGAATTCTTTTGTTTTGATGACCGAAAAACCGAGAGGAGAGAGAGAGCTAAGAGTCGAAGTTTACGTTGCGGGAGGTCATTTTCCCCGTAATATTTCCAAGAGAGAGAGATTATATTTTGCTCAAGTCGAAAATTATTAAAGTTGATCTGGAAAGGAACCTTACGGTCTAAAAGTTTTCGCAGGGAAAATTAGTAACATCAACTTGAAATGAAATGATTACTTTTAAACACCAATTAAACTTTCTTATACAGGAGAATACGCTCTTATTTTCCCCTGTAAAACCGTGAAATAAAATATAAATTTCAAATCCGAGAACGCGAAACGATCATGGTAAACACAAATAATTCAATATTTAATGGAAATTGTCTTACCTCAAAGGCGTCTTCAAAATATCTGAGATGAAATGCCAACAGTCCTGAGATTTAAATATGGTTTTCTGGGAAATTATGAAGTGATTTATCCGCTTTACAGACCTTTGAGCTAAGAATTATGGATTGTTTTTTTTTTTTTTTTTTTTTTTTTTCTACAGTCGTACATCACGGAAGGTAGAAAATTCTCCATCGAAAATATAAATAATTAAATATTTATAATATTTATATACGGAAGTCCTGCTGAAGGTGTACTGTTTATTGCTAGTTGTCAATGTCAGCTATCGAGTTTAAACTTAACAAAAAATGTTTAAACTTTACAAAAAATGCTGGCCGGTTGTAACTTGACAATGTTAAGGTGTTCCAGTGAATTATATATTTTTTTTACAGCCCTCCAGTCTAACTAAATATTCTCAAATTGCTACCCGCCATAGCGTTTATTGTCAAGTTTAAACCTGACAATTTTAAGTGGAGTTTGCACCAAAGCCATACCACAATGATACCTTTGAAAAAGCACCAAAGTGACACCAAAAAGATAATTTTGTCTATTACCATACTGTTGGAGCTTGATTAAGGTAATTTATTACCTCATTAAAATACGTTTTACTAATAATTACTCACGTGTAATGCGCTTTTACTCTTATAAACTTAATATTGAGTATCACTGATCCTTATCCGGGTAATACGTGAGTAATTAATTACCCAAGTAATTAATTGTTGTCCAGGTAGTGAAACGTATTTAAATAAGGTAATAAATTACCATAATCAAGCTCCAACAGTATGGTAATAGATAAAATTATCATTTTGGTGTCACTTTGGTGCCTTTTTTAAAGCGCGCGCCCAATGCAAAGTATTTTTGTTTTCGATTTTTCCACTTGACAAGTTACTGTAAAATATTTGTAAAATTTAACTGTAAACTTTCATAAATCCGTTAACTTTCCTGATCTTTTCTAAGAACTACCATTTTAGAAATGGATTGAGAGACATTTTCCTGCAAGAGACAATTAGCTTTCCTGAGGTCGATTTCTCAGGAAAACAAAAAAGGTTAAGACAGAAGAAATTCAACCTAAATGTTTCGCAATGTTTTTTAATCGGAAATTCTTTCACAAATTTTTTTTTCTCAACAATCGAAAGCCAATAAGAGTCACATTACAAAGGTCTTAAGGTATCCATACAATATATAGTGCCATGCCACGTCCATTGTAAAACAAACCAAGAAAATGTAAACATCGAATATTATATTTTCCTATAATCATTTTCATTCCAGCTTCTTGACAAATATAGCTGGAGAGGATGGTTCAGGCTTAGTGAAAAAAACTTCAAAGCTCTGAAAGAACAAAAGAAAAGGTGACGCACTTTATCACATATCACAGTTTAGCTCTCAATAAATCTATATAAAAATGTGAATTTGTTGTGCCCTGTTGTACTCCCCCCCCCCCCCCCCAAAAAAAAAGTTAAAACACAAACACTGAAGCTTTAACGTAACATAGCAGTTTTCTTGTTTGGTTTAAAAAATGTCCGAACCAAGCAAAACAAAAAAGTTAATTGTAAATGAAAAGCCAGAAGAAGCTGAAGTTAATGCAGAGCAGATCCAGTTACTGATGGATGTCATACACGGATTGGATATCAGCACCGTCAAAAAGGTCATGGAAAATCTTGTAAAGGAAAAGGCCACAAGCACACCATAAATCAAAAAGGCTTTTTATTTTTGTATTTATATTTTTGGCTTAAAAATTACAATTCGACTAAATAGGAAAAATATTTCAAAGGTTGAAAATTTAATCATATCATATTTGAAAAAGGTTGAAAATTTTTCATATTTTGGGAACTGAAAATTTTTACGAAAAATGATGGCCAATCTTTAGAAAATCTATTTTAAAAAATTCATGAAATTTTAAATTTTTTTAGTCCCATGAACAAAAATGAAAATTTTCATGAAAAATTTTGGGTAGTCTGAAAGATTTTGAGAAAGGTCGAAATTTTTATCGTCCGGTAAAAAAAAAATTGTTGGCTACTCATAAAAAAAATTTTTGACGTAGGACTACGTCTTTGGGTTCGGTCCTGGGGAAATTTGTCTGTCCGGGGGGGATCTGTCGCGATGTTCGCACCTAAAATTAATATTTACATTTAAGTTTTAACTTCGAAATTTTTAAATAATATTTTGACTATTTGAAATTTTAACTTTGAAGACTTTAATCAAAATTTTGACTCATTTTTTTCAACTTTTCATCTTTTTTATCAAAAATGTCAAGTTTTTTCGCGCCAGGAAAAAAAACTATATTTATTTATCAAAAAATTCGAATTTTTTGACCAAAAAGCTAAATAGATAGGAAGCACTCCTAGAGTGTGTGCTACCTAGGTAGAAAGCACTCCTAGAGTGTGCGATACCTATGTTGGAAGCACTCTTTGAGTGTGCGCTAATAAAGCTCAACTCTATCAAAAACTCTACTTGAGTAATATATAGTGTTTTCTACCTGAAAGTAGTGGCAGGTAAGAAACACTTCAATCTTTAAGAAAATGATCACTTAATCTTTTCAAGAAAAAGATTAAGACCCCAGACGTAGTCCTACGTAGGGATATGCCCCCATATCCCAGTTTAATTTTTTAATTTGAACTCTAAAATTTAAGAAAAAATTTTGGGCTATTCATAAAAAATTTATTGAGAGGCTTTGTATTTCAGAACAAAAAAAAAAATCAAACTTTCTTATTATTTTTAAGTTTGTAATAATTTTCCACTTCCTTTTCGCAACCGCGTCCAACTTTCGAACCCATCAATGGTAAAACCATAACAAAAGTCAACGAAATTTTCCGGAAGCAGGATCAGGATAAGAATCAGTTTAAGCCGAGACTACTCCTGGTGGTCCAGCTTTCACATTAATTTTCGCTTCAAACAGGCTAACTACGCGTAAAGCGGCGCTGGAACGGCTAGTCAAAAATAAATTTAGAATCAATTTTTTTTTTTTCAAAGGGAATTTTGATTTCAAGATTTTAATCCATTGTAATAATTTTAATGCAAAATCAACTTCAACTTTACGCATATCTCATTACAGCCATAAATTACAGAAGAAAAATTTCTACGCTTTCTTATAAGTGCCTAAAAGGGCATTCTTACAAGCAAAAACCGATGTAATTTTTCGATATAGCGAAAAAATAAAACAAAATAAAAATAATGACCGTGAAAGAGTCATAGTCCACTTACGTCCAATATTTGATTTAAGAAAAAACAACAACAACAATAGTTATAACTCATACATTCCCTTAAGAGCTCCTAACAGGAGCTAAATTATGAAACTGTCCACCCTATATATCGCTGTTTCATCTCATTAATGCCTTTCCAGGCGATTTTTCTTTTTCATATTTTTTTTTTCCTCTCTCTCATCTTTTATTTTTTTTTATTCAAGCTTATGAGCTTATATACGTTGACTTTGCGACCCGCGGGATGTTTTTTTGATCCCTCCCATTTTTTTCGATAACAAAAAATTGACACGAAATTCAATAACGTTTTTTTTTTTTTTTTTTTTTTTAAGTTTATTTATTATTTATTTTTCTTTTAAAAAATCGCTCCCAAAAGCGATAAATAAAATTATTGAACGCGGGATGACATAGAGGCCGTGGCTCGCGAAGCATGGAAATCATGAATTATTTGCCGAAATCTAATAAAAAGGAAAAGAAAAAAAAAGAGGTGCCAGAAACTTTATGAAGACAAGCAAAAGGAGGTTTTTATGTCTGAGGTATATAATTATTAGAATGTCGTTAAGATTTCATTTTTTTGATAAAATGGGAGGGCCTCCCGAATTATTATGACTTTGATTAATGACTTTATTAACTCCGTTCTTTCAAGTTTTTCGAGAACTTTGCCTTTTGTACTTTTTCTTTTACTTTTTTTTTTTTTTTTTTTTTCAATTAAAAAATTCTGTGATTAAATTGATTTCTTATATTGATGTTCCGTCTTTATTGAAAATTCTTCGTTACGATTCGTTTCATTAACTTGATGATCAATCATAAAAAAAAAAAAAAAAAAAGAAAAAAAGAAAAGTCTCGTTAGAAAAATAAAATTTTCAACGAACCTTTTTTTTTTCTCTAAATTTTTATTTGTTGATAATTTTTTTTCTCAACTTTTTTTTTACGACTAACTGCTGCCTCAACAACCGATCCCCTTTTTTAAATGAAATCCAATCGCATTAACTGAACGGTTTGATTAGATTTTGACATAAATCCCAAGAGGTGCAGGAAAAAGGCGGCTCTTAAAAAAAAAAAAAAAAAAAAAAAAAAAAAAGAGAGAGATCGGCGGTTGATCTCAACACAGTAAATTCTAATAAAACCTTCTTTTTTTTTTAAAGCGAACAGTATGTCCCTTTCCTTTCACCTTTTTTTCTTCACTTTTCCAAGTCGCTTTAAAAAAAAAAAATTATAAAACCTTTTTCCCGGATACGGCACTGACCTGGAAAGCTTTTATTAATCTTTTTTTGAATATTAATTTTCTTACAGAGTTGACGTGTTTCCCCCTCTCTTCCTTTTTCAAAATCGAGTGACATCACATTTAGGGAGCGTTTAATCAAATAATAATATTAACATTGAAAATAATATTTTATTCCCGAACATTTTTGCTGACGGCTTTTCACAACATTGCTGAAGCTTAAAACCGTATGTATAATATCATGCGAACCGAATCAAAGTGAGCCGTAAATTATTTTAAACGCTATAAATGTCAAAAGGAGGTTATGTTATACCTTCCTCCGGTAATGCGTAATATATATCTTTGCACATAAAATTTCAAGCCAAATGTATATTAAGCCAAGGCGAGTACAGTACAACATACCTGATGATGCGCTTAAAATTGTTTGGGCCCCCCCTCCCCCTTTTAATTATAATTAATTAATTGCAATATGAAGCTTTCGGGGATATCCCAACTTTGATCGTAAATTTTCTCCTATATTTACAAGCGGCAATAACTCTTAGGGGAAAAATGATTTTCCCACCTTTATGCAAATGGAAAAGTTTTTTTTTTTTTTTTTTTTTTGTGCCTTATTAACGCAACACACAAAATTAAAAGGAATGCGCCGAAAATGAGGTAATAACGACTATCATTGAGGTAAAAAAAATTCAAGACTGTAATAATGATATGGGTGATGGATTACGATAAGGCTTTTGTTTAATTACGACAGACATGCAATGCATTGATATGCTTTCATAGATTTTTAAATAAATCAATAATGATTTATTCATATTTAATGTAAAGATTACGGGTAAAATCTTTTTAATAGCCCTTTCTTCAAGTCAAAATAATAAGGGAGAAGGAAAAATAATCCGCCCCTGAAAATTTCCAAGCGAGCATTTTTTTTTTTTTTTTTTTTTTCGAAAGATATTTTAATTTTAATTTTAAACTATTATTATCCCTTAATTATAGAAGTAAAATTCTAAAATTGCTTCCAACTTTCCTTACGGAATAAGCAGTTCCGGGAATAAATAGCTGGTATTCTGGGATTTTGCTGATATTTTAAAGTCGAAGGGTAGTGATGTGTGTCGAAGGGGTGGCTTGTAGCGAGTTTCATGTAAAATCTTAAACTTAAAAAAAGATTTGCCCAACAAGAGCAAGTTCATTAATAGCTGATTAATCGCCTAATTAATTTTAAAATTTTTAGATCGAAACGTTACTGTAAGAAACCACTCCAGAAAATTCGGCCAGTGGGGCTTCTAAAATTTTAACCCTTAATAAGCCGCAAATAAATTTTTAACCAACGAAATACCGTTTTCTGGGATCGTTCCCGATCATTTTTCCTAATCCGTTTTTCCAAAAAAAATTAATTCATAATCCATTTTTCCTAAAAGTTTTTGATTCCTAAAATGTTTTTTCTAATTTCAAATTCCCAAAATTTTTTGATTCCTAAAATAAAATTTCCTAAAATGAATATTTTTCCAAGTTTCTTAAATCCCTAAAGAAATTTTAAGAAATTTTATTATAGGAATCAAAAAATTTTAGGAAAATTAAAAATTGGAAAAAAAAATAGTTAAGAAAACAATTTTAGGAACAAATATTTCAAGGAAAAACGAATTAGGAATTTATTTTTTGTAGCAAAAATGGATTACGAATTTATTTTTTTTCAGAAAAAACGGACTAGGAATTTATTTTTTTTTTTTTTTTAGCAAAAATGGGTTAGGAATTTATTTTTCATTTTTTTTTTTTCAGAAAAAATGGATCAGGAATTTATTTTTTTAGAAAAAATGGATCAGGAATTTATTTTTTCAGAAAAAATGGATCAGGAATTTATTTTTTCAGAAAAAATGGATCAGGAATTTATTTTTTCAGAAAAAATGGATGAGGATTTTTTTTTTCAGAAAAAATGGATCAGGAATTTTTTTCAGAAAAAATGGATCAGGAATTTATTTTTTCAGAAAAAATGGATTAGGAATTTATTTTTTTTTAGGAAAAATGTGTAAGGAAATGTAGGGAATCTGATAGGATAAGTACCCCAGCAAACGATTCCAATTTTCCGACCAATTTCTTCGATTTTTGGCGAAATCCGAATCCCGAATCCCGAATTTCCCCCATGAAATTGGAATCTCAAATAAAAACCAACCAAATTGGTCTGGGGTGGGTAAAGGTAAGAAAAAGAATATGACACCAAATTTCGTTTGTATTTTACGTCTGATCGGAATGTCTTTCGTCAACGGCGAGGAATTTTTTTTTCTCTTCCCTCTCCTAGCATTACAAGAAAAAAGTTATAAAACCAAATTTTAAACGGAGAAAAAAAAAAGTCCCATGAGCATCTATCACCCGAGTCGTGACGATATTTCCAACGACGAGAAGGAAAAACCAAAAAGTTTGTTCATCTAGTTTTCACAAAGATCACATTTGAATGTAAATATCGGTGATGGTGCTGCATAACTCGCGGAGGCGCTCTCGCTAAGCACATTTCATTCTCCTTTTACTATTTCACTTCTCTGATAACATTTTGCCTTTTACAACTCGTTTAAAAATAAATTAACGAAAAGAACCCCTTTTTAATCTTCCTACGACGGTACCTTGAAATAACGTCGATTCATCACCGAAAAAAAAATGGCTTCCTTTCCGAAGGAACTACGGCTCCTTTTCAAACCGCTCTCCGCGATAAAGGGAAAAGAAATCAGGGATGTATCAAAAAACTTTTTCGAAATTTTCTTTCTCCGAACGACTTCTCAGAATTGTAATTTCAGTAAAACCAGTACAATCTGATTGTCAAAGAGTATTTCCTTTTTAGAATATTTCAGAACTTTAACAAAATTAAAGAACATGTTGAAGGAAGAAATAGTACAGTTATATCCAAAATAAATTTTGATGATTCTCATTTTTAGCGTTTCTTCCGGAGGCAATTTTAACCTTGAAAAATGGGAAAAGTGAAAACGATATTAAGTAAAAAGATGGAAAATCCTGCTCCGTAGAACGATTTAAAAAAAAAAAAAAAAAAAAAAAGGTCGCAAAACGTTTTGACGAAAAAGGAAAATTCAATAGATTCCACACCTTTTTTTTTTTTTTTTTTTTTAAATTAAAGTCAACAAAGTAAAATAAAACAAAATACATAGGGGAGGTTTTGAAAATGATTGTTCTTTTTGGTAGGGAAAAAATTGCTTAGAGTCGCTCATTTAATTAAGTTTGATATATTTCTCTCCTTATATATAGTTTGGTATATTCCCAGAATATACTTTTATCGACTCTAATGAACCACCTACACGTACCGCGTAAAACTCGGGGAATTAATTGAAACCTTGTTCGGTAATACAAGGCCCTTGAAAGCAACTTGTAATTAGAGGATAATATGCCATGAAAATTTTGCAAAATTTATTAAAACACTCATTATTATTTTAAACGGTTATTATGAGACGTAATTTTTAAAATTGTAAAACACGGTGTTTTGTTACCAGTTTCCCGAAAAAGTTCCTAACATCCATTGAAGCTCCGATGAAATTTTTTTCTTTTTTTAATCAATATCTAAAAAATATACTGCGCATAAATTGTGAAATTTTATTTTTTACGGGTCTCTCTTGAATAAGTTTTCAGGTTTAACACCTAAAACCATAAGATGACGTAAAAAAAAAAACCATTCCGAAAATGATCATTCTGAATCAAAAAGTCCATCATGAGTAATATTCAACTTACATAGGTGCGCCTAAGTTCATGGTGCTAAGAAAGACCGCTCAGTTTTTTGACTCACTAACTTTCTTAAAATCAGCATTATATCTACCTGAACCTGATAAAAAGCTTAATGCTCTATTACTGTCAAAAATAATCATTTTAAATTTTTCAGCAGAAAGCACTATAAAAAAAAAAAATCAAAGTAAAATAAGGACACACCTCGGAATAAGGGAAACCGTTTCCTTTTTTTCGGGGTATTTACACGGAGAAACTTTTACTCGTGTTCGCTACTAAACGGTTTGGGAATAACGTTTGTGGTAATCTATTCCCATTTTTTAATCATTACGAACCAGCAATTTTTAGTAATCAGTCCTATTCGCCAATGTCAACCGTAAAATAGTAATCGTTGCCACAAACTGATAAAGATTCCTTTTTTAATTGTCAATGGCTAAATACTTTAAACGATCCCAAAACTTACTGGTAATAGTTGCTATATATTTTTGAATCTTTACTATTCGCGCGGGATCAATTTACACAAATGGTTAAAAATGGTCAACATTATTTTTGTATTATAATTAGAGCAGGTAGTAATGGTGTATGCATAAGGGTTGATTTTTTTTTTTTCTTCGAGCACTTAATACCCTTTAGTTTCGACTTGTTCTGACATGGCTTGTGTGGTTTAGTTTGTAACGTAGTAGGGTTGATTGATTTAGGTGTGAGAGGTCTTAGGTTCGAATCTTGCTAGGTGTTGAGATTTTTTCAAGGTGTTGAGATTTTTTCAGGGACATTCCTCATCCTGGATGGACATGCGTCGTCATTTAACAACAATAATATAAATAATGAGATTCGAAATAATAAAAAACATGCACTTACTTTTTTTTTTTTTTTTATTAATTATTACTATTATTATTATTATATCATTATTACTATTAATAACGGGGGCATTTTCGAATATGTGTATAACATTTTTGGAAAATGTCGAAATATTCGGGAAACGAATCAAAAACAGAAAACAGAATATTCTGGAAACCGGAAAACTTTCCACTCCCCCCCCCCCCCCCAAAAAGAAGCTGGATTTGTTAATTTTGAATGTATAAAATACATAACGATGGTAAATAGTGCTAATCTTTTTGGTAATGACCGCCACATGTTTGGTAGCCATTGCCAAAAGGGTTTAGCAATGCTATCCAACAAGCATTAACAGAAACCACTGGTAATGATTACCAGAGAAACTTGGTTGTCAGGCCATAATACAGAAAGTTTGGCAACGATTACCAGATTCTGACATTGAGCGCCAGAGTGGGTTTCTCCGTGTACATAATTTTTATGTATTTTTACATCCGATGAAGTACACTTCAGAGGGACAAATTCCGTATCTGAAAAAAGAACGGATTGAAGAGCTTTAGAGCGTTGAACTTTTTAAAAATTCCTGAAATCAGGGTTTCGCATGTATTTTTAAAAAAAATTGTCAATACCGTAAATGCTTTTCCGTAAGAAGTTAACTAACAATTCAGCAAACCATCCTTAACTACTCAAAAAAAAATTATCCTTTGGTATGTCACTTTTGATATTTCGTTTAAGAAAAACTTTACTGAATATTAAAATGTTGACACTGCGAAAATAAGAGCAGCGAGCGTTAGTCACAAAAGTAAGGTCTTTACCTGATAAGGGTAATTGAACTTCCTTTTTTAAAAAAAATTTCAGCTAACTCGTTGACAAGACGAGACATACCAAAGGGTAACGTTTTTTGTGAGGTTAAGGATGGTATGCTGAATTTTTAATTAACTTGTTATGGAAAAGTACTTATTAATAAATTCGTTTAAAGACAAGCGACGGTTACTTGAACCTAAAGAGGCTTTACGGAATACCGGAAGGAATGGCTGTTTTGTCTAACACTCGATTTACGGGGAAAAAATCAAATTTTAGGTATCTAACGAACTCCTTTGACTTTTTCTCGTGTTCTGGGTACAAGTTTCAACTTGTTCCAAGCAAACAAAAACCACGAAAACAAAATCAAATTTTTTCGACCGCAATTTTTTGGGAAATTATTTTTCCACCGGCCATACCTTTCAGACAAGTTGAAACTTGCACTAAAGATTCCAGGGTATACCAGAGGAGTTCGTTGGATACCTAAAATTTTGATTTTCTCATATTAAATTGACTATTAGAGAAAACAGTAATTCCTCCCGGTATCCATGAAGCCTCTTCCGTGAAGTATCCTTTTAAGTAACCCTCTGAGATGGTCATCATATTTAATTTGCTTCCTTAAAACCGATTTTCGGCCCTACCAAAAAATACGGAGCACCTACCTTAGGGATGTTCTATTGATGACTTTGAAATTCTTAATTGATTGTTCTCCTGCAACTTAAGCATGGGCGCAACATTTTCCATTTTTTAAAAAATGGTTTTTCCGCCTATAAAAATTTAATTGGTTCCGAATAATTTTTTTAAAGTATAGGAATACTCCTCTTTAACATTCTCCACAACTTTTGTTACATGGAAATTCGCTTTTATTATTAATTAAAATGTATTTTAAACTTTTTACAAAAATAATTTGCAAAAATTGTAAACATGCTGGTGCTTTGCATATAAACATCGGATTTTTTGTTGAAAAAATCCCACAAAAAACACCACAAATGATAAAAGGATCACAATAGAGTATTTTCAAGTATTTTTGTTTTTGAAAAATTTTAGTGTAAAAATAAAGTGCATACTTAAAGAATTATTTGTGCAATAAAAAATATTTAAATTTTTTTTCATCACACTGGGCGGAAAATAAACTTTCCCGCCCGCTTAAAAAACGTGAAAATTCATTTTCCGCCCTAGTGATGAAAAATATTACACAAATCAGGCATGGAGGTGGCTTGCAGGCCTCGACTGGATAGCCCGAACGAAGTGAGGCCCGTAAACCCCAGTCTCGGCCTGCAATACACCGCCTGCATACCTGATATGTAATATACTATTTTTTTCTGTATGGAATAATTGGTTAAAGTTGGGGCTTAAAAATTGTAAATCAAAACGGTCGGAATAAGCATGGAAACGTTGCGGCGTCATATGATAATATCGTTTTGCTGGAAAATGTGTCATAGAATGCGGGTAGAGGTGCCTATGTTGGTCATGAAAATGTATACAAAATGTATACATTTTGTATACAAAATGTATACAAAATGCATACAAAATGTATACAAATTGAATACAAAATGTATACAAATTGTATACAAAATGTATACCATTTTAATTTGTATACATTTTGTATACAATTTGTATACAATTTGTATACAATTTGTATACAAAATGTATACAAAATGTATACTAATTGTATACAAAATGTATACATTTTGTATACAATTTTTTTTGGGACCGGGGGAAATTTCAGGCCTGTATTTGAGACCACAAAATTGTATACAATTTGTATACAATTTGTATACAAAATGTATACAATTTGTATACAAAATGTATACAATTGGTATACAAAATGTATACAAAATGTATACAATTGGTATACAAATTGTATACAATTTGAATGCACATTTTATACAATTTTTTTCTGGATCGGGAAATTTCAGACCTGCGTGTTTGAGACCACAAAATGCAAAATGTATGCCAAATATACAGTATAAACATTGTGTACATCTTATATTTGAAAATGGTGACCCGTAACCGAATTCATAGCGCTCTCGACTCTCAACTATAGATGCCACGAGTCGTGTTTAACTATTCTAGTTCAATGGTCACCACCCCTCGGCAAGCAATGGCAAACCTCCGAGCTGCAATTGCCTCCTAAATCTCTCAAAAATAGCCGTCCGGAACCTTCGTTAAACTGTGGGTCCCGTATGCATGTGAGCGCACGCTCGTAATCGAGTAATCGTAATCGAGTTGATTTACATATAATTTATGTACTCCTTCTATATTGTTCAACCAATTCAATTAATTCACAACTTTATGCTCCTGCAAGTTCTAGATGTGCTCGTCCTGGAAAATATTAGTATCGTGATGAAAATATTA
The DNA here is from genome assembly GCA_037577465.1 of Liposcelis bostrychophila. Classification (NCBI taxonomy): domain Eukaryota; kingdom Metazoa; phylum Arthropoda; class Insecta; order Psocodea; family Liposcelididae; genus Liposcelis; species Liposcelis bostrychophila. The sequence goes on from CM075212.1 coordinate 14,112,719, forward strand.
TTAACTGATTCAAGCGATATTAGTATTCGCTTTAATCGCATCCGTACTACACTGAATCGTTCTCAAGGAAACCGCGGGAATAGTTTGTAGTTTTTATAGGAAAAAAGATACTGTCATGGGAAGCATCCGGATATCGGTTGTGTATGAGCTAAGTGAAAAAATAATGGAAAATTTTGAGGAATGATTTACGCAGTGATATTACATTAATTTTTTCTTTTTTTTTTTTTTTTTTTTTTTTTTTTTTTCAGGAAGCTCTAGACAAAGAGAAGCGACGTAATAACCAAAATGGATTAATAAAGCCAGGAATTTAGGGGGAAAAATTAATAAATAAGTAAATAAATAAAAGCTAATGTCAAATGTAATGCTTTATTGTTTTGTTAACCCAAAATGTGGTTCCCTACCGATTTGTTTCTTTTCTGGGGGGCCAACAGTGCCCCCTATGTAAAACGTAATTTCAGATTCGAAATCAGCGACTCTAATTTGCATCACCGGTTGCATAACTGAACAATATCGACCACGTCTTTTTTTTTTTTTTTTCATGTTCCTTTGGCTTAGTGCTTTAAGTTCATAGATATAATACAGAAAAGCAATATTTAAAAGGATTCAAGTATCTCGAAATTTCCGAATTTGGCAGGCAAAGGGTTAAATACGCTTCATCGTTCAATCCTCGTATCACCCGTTTAGGAATAGAGAAATTCCCTCTTACCAACTGCGTCATGGTTCCTGCACTGGCAAAATGTCCAAACTGGCAAGATTAGTGATGGAAAACGTTAAATGTTGCCAAAAATGTGAATAAACAGTGCAACTTGATAATTGGTACATTGGCAAAACGAAATATGAATTATTCCATTTTTCCATTGCTATAACTGTATTTGACAACTTTGGTTTTATTACAAAATATTGGTAAACAAAAAAGAAAAAAAAAAGACTGAAATAGTATATTACATATCAGGTATGCAGGTGGCGTATTGCAGGCCGTGAACCCCAGGCGTTTTAACCAGTCTCGACCTGCAAGCCACCTCCGTGCCTGATTTGTAAGATATTTTTCATCACGAGGGCGGAAAATGAATTTTTTCGTTTTTTAAGCGGGCGGGAAAGTTCATTTCCCGCCCTCGTGATGCAAAATATCTTACAAATCAGGCACGGAGGTGGCTTGCAGGTCGAGACTGGTTAAAACGCCTGGGGTTTACGGCCTGCAATACGCCACCTGCATACCTGATATGTAATATACTATTTCAGTCTTTTTTTTTCTTTTTTGTTTACCAATATTTTGTAATAAAACCAAAGTTGTCAATACAGTTATAGCAATGGAAAAATGGAATAATTCATATTTCGTTTTGCCAATGTACCAATTATCAAGTTGCACTGTTTATTCACATTTTTGGCAACATTTAACGTTTTCCATCACTAATCTTGCCAGTTTGGACATTTTGCCAGTGCAGGAACCATGACGCAGTTGGTAAGAGGGAATTTCTCTATTCCTAAACGGGTGATACGAGGATTGAACGATGAAGCGTATTTAACCCTTTGCCTGCCAAATTCGGAAATTTCGAGATACTTGAATCCTTTTAAATATTGCTTTTCTGTATTATATCTATGAACTTAAAGCACTAAGCCAAAGGAACATGAAAAAAAAAAAAAAAAAAGACGTGGTCGATATTGTTCAGTTATGCAACCGGTGATGCAAATTAGAGGTCGCTGATTTCGAATCTGAAATTACGTTTTACATAGGGGGCACTGTTGGCCCCCCCAGAAAAGAAACAAATCGGTAGGGAACCACATTTTTGGGTTAACAAAACAATAAAGCATTACATTTGACATTAGCTTTTATTTATTTACTTATTTATTAATTTTTCCCCCTAAATTCCTGGCTTTATTAATCCATTTTGGTTATTACGTCGCTTCTCTTTGTCTAGAGCTTCCTGAAAAAAAAAAAAAAAAAAAAAAAAAAGAAAAAATTAATGTAATATCACTGCGTAAATCATTCCTCAAAATTTTTCCATTATTTTTTCACTTAGCTCATACACAACCGATATCCGGATGCTTCCCATGACAGTATCATTTTTTTCCTATAAAAACTACAAACTATTCCCGCGGTTTCCTTGAGAACGATTCAGTGTAGTACGGATGCGATTAAAGCGAATACTAATATCGCTTGAATCAGTTAATAATATTTTCATCACGATACTAATATTTTCCAGGACGAGCACATCTAGAACTTGCAGGAGCATAAAGTTGTGAATTAATTGAATTGGTTGAACAATATAGAAGGAGTACATAAATTATATGTAAATCAACTCGATTACGATTACTCGATTACGAGCGTGCGCTCACATGCATACGGGACCCACAGTTTAACGAAGGTTCCGGACGGCTATTTTTGAGAGATTTAGGAGGCAATTGCAGCTCGGAGGTTTGCCATTGCTTGCCGAGGGGTGGTGACCATTGAACTAGAATAGTTAAACACGACTCGTGGCATCTATAGTTGAGAGTCGAGAGCGCTATGAATTCGGTTACGGGTCACCATTTTCAAATATAAGATGTACACAATGTTTATACTGTATATTTGGCATACATTTTGCATTTTGTGGTCTCAAACACGCAGGTCTGAAATTTCCCGATCCAGAAAAAATTGTATAAAATGTGCATTCAAATTGTATACAATTTGTATACCAATTGTATACATTTTGTATACATTTTGTATACCAATTGTATACATTTTGTATACAATTGTATACATTTTGTATACAATTGTATACAAATTGTATACAATTTTGTGGTCTCAAATACAGGCCTGAAATTTCCCCCGGTCCCAAAAAAATTGTATACAAAATGTATACATTTTTATACAATTAGTATACATTTTGTATACATTTTGTATACAAATTGTATACAAATTGTATACAAATTGTATACAAAATGTATACAAATTAAAATGGTATACATTTTGTATACAATTTGTATACATTTTGTATACAATTTGTATACATGCATTTTGTATACATTTTGTATACAAAATGTATACATTTTGTATACATTTTCATGACCAACATAGGCACCTCTACCAGAATGGGTAGCTTTCAATGTTTATAAACCAAGTCACCGCATTCTTGGAAACTTTTTTCGGGGAGAACGATATTAACATATGAGGTCACAACGCTTCCGAGCTTATTCCGACAGTTTTGATTTATAATTTTTAGGCCCCAACTTTAACATATTATTGAATACAGGAAAAAAAAATTGTTAATAATTTTTATTACACAAATAATTCTTTAAGTATATGTACAGTACTTTATTTTTATACCAAAATTTTTCAAAAATGAAAATACCTGAAAATACCCTATTTCATGTAACAAAAGTTGTGAAAAATGATAAAAGGAATACTCCTATATTTTTTAAAAATTTATTAGATTCCAATTAAACTTTTGGATCGGAAACAACTTTCTTCAAAAAATAAACAAAATTCCGCCCATGTTTAAGTTGTTGGAGAACGATCGGCTATGAATCTCAAATTCAACGGTAGAACCACCTTAATGTTAACCCTGAGCTATTTCGCATTCATTTTTTGCCTTAATTTTTTAAAATTTTGAAAAAAAAAAAGTTGCATGAATAATACTTTTTTATGGTAAAAATTTTACACTTGAAATACAGGCGTCATTTCACTATTGTATGCCGTACTGCTCGTTTAATATTTCATTCATATATTTTGTTAAATATCTTTTAAGCTTTTTAATAAAAAATAATGAAGTGTTAACAGTTGTACCAAATATTACTTTCGAACAATAAATCTGTTGACCCTACCCTCCCTCCTTCTTTCGCAAAGAACATTTTCGAGACATCCGCTCTCAAAGCTAAAATTTCCTCCTCGAAGAGCAAGAATTAAAATGATGAATAGGAGCGAAGAGGACAGAAGTCGAAGTTGTGATTATGAATTTTCCGTCTCCCTCTGAAGAATCCCCATTATCTTTCGGATTGTAGCTTTGCAGAGATATAATATTTACAGATGATTGCATTTCGTTTTCTGTCTTATGAACTCACGGGAACAATACCTCAACCATTTGAAAAGCCTCGCCGAGGAATATTTTATCCCTCTACCCAAAATGTTTTTCCACCTTTCTTTTCGGAGAAAGTTTTTAAATGCGGCTAATTATATCGGTCTTCCAAATGGTTAACTTACCTTCCCAGTATCCTATTTATCAAAATACCGAAAAGGGACCTATTTATGCTATCCGAAACCTTTTGTATCCTTACCTTTGACAAGGTTCCGAAGGAGAGAGAGCCGGCGTTCCGTAGATTCGAATTCGATATTCAAAATGACTTGGAACCCAGATATTCTTCCCTTAACCTTTTCCTCGAAATGATTCCCTTTGATCTAAAGGGGTGCGGGTTCGCTCTGTTTAACTTATATACTTGAATAATATAGCGAAATAAGTTGCCGTAGAATTCCTTCAAAAGGAAAAGTGAGTCTCGATGAAAGTTTATAACATTGCTAGAGGTAAGGGCGAAGAGGAAAGGTAATTAAGGCTTTTACACAACGATAAACATTACTCTGATACACACGAAAGCTTTAATTCAGGATAATGCTAATGTTTGAGGCCGGCTAACGTAGACTCTTGCTCTAGTTTTAATGTGGAAATAATTGTTCCTTTAACATCTGCTGTTGCTGGACAATTTCGAAATCCGATGCATTCATAGATTACGGTTTCCGGGAATTTTTAAGGTGGGGGGGATTCAGGGAATCAGAGCTCTAGGGATCATCACGACTGGATAGACCCTTTTTCTGATAAACTGGTCTAAAAATTCTGAGTAGGGGTTTAAAATTTCAAATAAAAAGACCGGTTACATTTTGAATAAATCGGATTCATTTTCTGCAAAAGCGCCCTTAGAAGGAGTTAGCAAATGTAACTTAAAATTTTTAATTTTTTTAGGTTAAGCGCAAGCAGCAATTAAAAACGGAGATACAGCTTTTAGATTCAACCTGTCCAAAGTGAAAACCAAACATGTTGCGACATGTTCGAGCTTTATGGCATTCCTAGAATGCTATAGCTGAACAAAAACCCACACCACATTTTGTTGGAATAGAAAGCCAGACCAAATTCCCCGCAATACAAAATAAATGAATCAGGAAAAAAATAAAAAACGAACATTTATTTCCTTACTACAGTCTCCGATTCATGTAAAAAGGTCAACCAAGTTAAAGATCCGTCTTAAATAGTTCAAATCACCGAAAAGGTCAGAATGTAAAGAAACTTTCAATTTTAATCAGGTACTGTAAAAAGAAGCAAAGGAAAAACAAACTTCTGGTTTTTCTTTTTTCCCTCTTAACGCAACAAACGAAGAAACGAAGAAAAGCTTCATTTTAATTATTAAAGAGGGTAACACTTTTTTGCCTCCCGTAGGAAAAAAAAAAACCTAATATTTTTTTTTTCTTTTTTGGAATTGTTGGAAAATCCAATATAATAGAATATAAAAGTATGGTTATAAAAATTAGAACGATTCCGTTTAACTTCCGGTTGAATCATGTTTGACGAAATGCGGCATAAAAAACTTTTTTACTATTTCATTTACAGAGATTATCGAATAAGTTTTTATTAGCTGGGTTAATGCTCAATAATCAAACTACGAAAAAAAAAGGAAAAGAGGAAAGAGGAAAGCTTATCTTCAGGCACTGATATTACGTTTTTCGAGATAAACATCTATTTTTTTTTTTTTTTTTTTTTTTATAATTTTTCATCCGAACGGTTTTATTATTAATTTAAAAAGCATCAGATTCGTTTTTGCGACTAAATTGAGAAGTAGCCCTCGCCCGGCTTTTTTATCTTTGTTTTTTAAGTTTAACCTTTATATGGAAGTTAACTTGAATTAAAGCCAAACGTGCCGGTAGAAAAAAAAAGGACGTGACCGCATCCAAAAACGATCACGTAAAATAAATAATTACCAAAAAAAAATGTTATTGTTGTAGTAGTTCATTTCCTTATAAATTAGCCCAGGTCGTTTCCCTTTTAAAATAATTAAAGATAAACCGATTTTGAATACTTAAGTACATACAAATTACCGGATATGCGTCCATCGGAAATCGTCACCAACCGTACAGTGCATTAATACCAAAACATGGTTCCTGTTTTAAAATAACCAACGAACACTGTTTTATTGTCGAATTATTTTTCCGCCCACATTTCGGCTGGAAAAAAAAACATCAAATTTTTTTTTTTTTTTTTTTTTTTCCTACTTTTTCAGATAAGTTGAAACCGAGACCAGGAAAACAAGTCAGAAAAACGTTTCGTAATCGGGTTTTCTGAGACCTTTTAATCCATAAAATTGTTAAGAAATAGCGTGGGAGTCCCCAAAACGTTAAGATAACACCGACGTAAAAAGTTTTTCATACTTTCCTTTCATTACGCAAATTGTTAAGACTTCCATTCATTTGCAATGTGTGTATATAAACATGTGTCGAAGACTGCGTTTTTTAGTTGTATATTAAAAAGCACCTATTCGTAAATCCGCGCCTCTGTTTTGTTTTGTTTTATATTTCAACAAAAAACTGGAGAGTTTTGATTTCTTTTCCAAACAACTCATTTGTAATCAATAACATGTGAAAGGGATAATACGAACATTCCCTAACATTTTTCCTTATCCAATTTTCCTAAAAAAATAAATTCCTAATCAATTTTTTTCGAACTATTTCATTTCCTAATTTTTAATTTTTCTAAAAGTTTTTGATTCCTAAAATAAATTTTCCTAAAAAAATAAATTCATAATCCATTTTTCCTAAAAATTTTGGTTCCTTAAATTTTTTTCCTAACTATTTCATATCCTAATTTTTAATTCTCCTAAAAGTTTTTGATTCCTAAAATAAAATTTCCTAAAATAAATATTTGTCCTAAATTTTTGAATCCCAAAAATTTTAAAAATTCGGAAAATTATTCATTTTAGGAAATTTTATTTTAGGAACCAGAAAAGTTTAGGGAAACTGAAAATTAGGGGGAAAAAATTGATAGGAAAAAAATTTTAGGAACCAATGTTTTATGAAAAATGGAATAGGAATTTATTTTCTTAGGAAAAACGGATTAGCAAAAATGGTCGGGAACGTCATACGATTGCGCAATTAATTAAAAGTGCGGTTTCAGTGAATACGGTAAGGAATGGATGTTTGTCTGATATTCGATTTACGGGGGAAAAAAGCAAATTTTTGAATAAAAATTTAAGCGAAAATTCCAGATTGCACCAAAGGTGTTGGTCAGATACCAAAAAACCAAATTTTTAATATCTGACCACCTTTGGACCTTTGGTGCAAAAAACGAAATTTTTGGTGACCAAAAACCAAATTTAAAAATTTTTAAAACCAAAAAACTGAATTTTTGGTATTTGACTAACACTTTTAGTGCAATTTGGAATTTTTACCACAAATTTCAACTTGTTGCGGTTAAATACGAAACCCAGAAAAAAAAAAAATTAAAGCTTTTCGACCGCAAATATTTTTGAAATATTTTTTCCGGCTGCATATAAAACTCAGACAAGTTGAAACTTGCACTAAAAATTTTAGGATGCACGAAAGGAGTTCACCAGATACCTAAAATTTGGATTTTGTCCCGAAAATCGAATATTAGACCTGTTTAAGATGAGCAAGAATGGTGCTCACTTAAAACAGGTTTACAGTCTCGTATCCCAGATATGATTCCCAAATATTCCCAGTCCATGTATTGACTCTCATTTTAAGGAAAAATGTTCAACATTTATTTCAGTTAAACGGACGTCGAAGTACCCTTTTTCGATTTCACTTCGGAAAATAAGTCAAAAACTCCAAACTCAGTTTCAGCCCACCCTAAATTTAAACCAGGAGAATCAAAACTTTTTTCCTTTTTCCTCTCTTCTCTCGCTTATATTAACGAAAAAGGTAATTTTTTATGCGGCAAAAAAAAAATAAAAATAAAATGCGTATTAGATATACGACCGGCAAAAAGAAAATAAAAATAATTCCGCGGTATTAAAGTCAGCCAAGTAAAAATTTCAAAGAAAGAAAAAAAAAAAAAACATCATACTTTGAAATTACTCTCACCAGTTCGAAAATAAACTGAGGATATCATTTAATTAGATCAGGAGTGTAACGTGGTCAAGACAAAAGCTTCTTTTAAAAACTTCCCAGAAAATAATAAAACATAAAATTAATGGAAGCGTTGATAGGATCAAGAAAGGAAAATTGCCGTTTGGGAAGCTTTCCCTCCATAAACAAAAGCGAAAGTATCAAAAAACCCCAAAAAGCGGTTTTTCATTTAATTTAATTTAATTGAATTATAAATATATATCAACCTTCCATTTAAAAACACAATGTGGCTTGTCATCCCGTTGTCAGAAAATGAAATTGAATCCCTTGCCGGTAGTAATTTCCCCCCCCCCCCCCTTTTTTTTCGGAAGGAAAAAAAAATAATAATAAACCGTTACGAAACCGTAAAAACAGTTTAACCTTTATGGCAATCACCAAAAAATAAAACAAGAGACAATAATTAAAGAAAATAAAACGTTAGGACATCGACGACGACATTCGGACGAGGAAGACGACGATGATAATGATGATGACTAATTCCAATTATTGAAGGCTACGAGTTTTTAGTGAAGGCAGTGCTTCGTTTCAGTCCGTCAACTTTGATGCGAAACACTTCAAATTTGACTCTGTCTATCTCATATCCGGTCGAATATTGCAAAACACGCTCGCTTTAATTATTTTATTCAGGGTCGAACTTAGCCCCGGATTTTTAGTGAAAAGAACTCGTCATTAAAGTAAACACTCCATTCAATTTCGTTTTTATATGGAAACGACAAGGTATACAATTAATCATGCGTCTTTTTTTTTGTGAATAAAGTAATAAAAAGAAAATAAAAGGTAAATAAATTCCCCGTTAAAAATAAAATGTAATGTCTTAAACTCTCCTATGATTTTTTTTGTTTCTTTGCTTTTCATTTGACGACCGCTTTACTTGGCAGCGGTTAAAAAAAAAAACCAAACAGCGGTTTCAATTGTTTGGAAGTAATAAACGGCATAATTTTAAATATTCAGCAACGTTGAAAAAAATATTATTATTAAAGAAAAGAATTACCTTTGCAGCAATTTACCTTTTTGAAATAAAATATAAAAAGATTCATACCATTTTTTGCCGTTAGTTTTTATTCGCGAGGAATTTCTTCTTTTAAGAAACTTCCCTAGAAAAAGTGAGTTACAAATTCAACCAGTATGTTATAAGAACTTATAACAAGATGATAAAAAATATAATCTTGTTATAAGTTTTTATAACGTATTGGTCGGACTTATAACTTTTTTTTTGGGGGGTTACATTATTTCAATTTAATTTTTACAGATTAAATTTTTGATGTTGGCCGTCAAAATAGCAGGGATGGACGAATAGATTTTAATCGGAATCGGCATCGGAATCACGAAAATTTTTCGCGCAATTTAGAATCGGAATCGGAATATGATTTGAATGTTAAGAAACTTAAGGAATCGGCATCAGAATTTTGCAAAATATTTTTACCATTTAGAATCGGAATCGGAATCGGAATCAGAATCAGAATCAGACTCATAACTAAAGGCTTTTTTTCGTTTATCGCTTGAAATCTAAAAAGATGTTATTTCACAGTTTTTATTGTGACAAAAAAAACGGTCCGGTGTTTTTAAAGGCAATATAAATAGTGATTCGCACAAGACCAAGACTGTCTCGACAAGACTTTTAAACAAGACTTAGGCTCAAATTTTGTTTCTGGGCATATGACATTAAGCATCTCCAAATAAGTAAGTCTTGTATTGTCCAAGAAATATTGTTTTAAAACAAGAAATATTGTACAAGACTCAAAACAAGATTCGCTCGGTTTTGCAATATTCAAGGTAATACACATCCAGAAACGAAATTTCAGTCGAGTCTTGTACAATATCTTGTGCGCATCACTAAATATAAAATTCATTCATTCATTTATTCATCCTTTCATTCATTCATTCATTCAGTCATTCTGATTGTCATGTCGTGCAATTCTTTTCTCATATATACGATTTTTATCGCAAGGCATGCTCATTACAATGCTTGACTTGACTAGACTTGACAGTACGCACGAAGATACCGGTTAGTGTAGAGAGCCTGTAAGACTTTTTGGAATGATGCGGTCTCGTGAGAATGATTTCATAGTCAACCAAATTCTGAAATCATTAGGTATAGAAAATCAAGATCAGCAAAAGCAGATTACGTTCTTATGTAACCGAATCGCTGTTTTAGAAGCGTCACACCAAAGCTTGATCGAGAGTATTAGAAATCTTCTGCCTAAGTCTGCACCAAATCATGAAGCTACCTCAAGTGGTGCTACAATTGGAACAGAACATTGCAATGTACGCTCAGATGTAGATTCTCCATTACCAATCTCATCAGCTGAGGATGATCAGCCAAAGAAAACAAAGAACAAAAAAGCTCCAGGATATGAGAAACATTATAGTTCATCGGATGACTACCACTCATCATATGAAAGAACTGAGTTATCCAAAAGAGAAGGACCAAAAGAAAGAGCACTTCTGCCAGTCGGTGGCTATGTTCCACCGTTTAATACCAGTAATAGTGATTCGGAACCAAGTTTTTGTCAGAAGACTGACAAAAATTATGAGAAACAAGCAGATTATGAGCCACCAATCGATTTTCTTCTACTTTAAATTTAAGAAATTTTTCGCAAAATGCAAAAAATAAGAAAAAAAAAATCACTAAGTTTTGCGATTTTTAAGTATTAGTACGCACAGTGGTCTGTAGGAATAGGAAAGACCGGAGAAAACCCCTTTTAAAAAACTTTTTTTTTTTTTTGATTTTTGTATGCCAATTTGTTTATTGATAACTAAAGAGTAATGTTTGACCATTGATATAAATAAAACATGTCAATTCTCGTCTAAACAAGACCTGAAAGATGGATTAAAATAAACTAAGTACTCAGTGCCGTTTAAGCGCGTATATCATTCGGCTGATTTTTATTTTATGAGTGTAATTAAAAAAAAAATAACATCACGGATGTTTTCCAAATAGGTTAGGGTGTACAAATTTGAGATTTTCGTAAAAGGGCTTAATGCGAAAAAGGCATATCTGCTTGTTGAAAAATATCACTTTTTTTATTCAAAAAATTATTTTATTTGGAGTTTTAAAAAATGTACCACTTAATACCGCTATCGTTTAAACAGAAATTAAATGTCTATTATGTGAGCTAATAAATGGCGAAAAAAAATTTTGCGCAAGTTTGCGCTTTTAGGAGTATTGCACCAAAACGTAAAATTTGGCTACACTTCAATTTCTTTTATTCTTGCTTTTACAGAGAAAGTAACAAATGGCGATATTTTTTCGTTGTGGGGAACAAACCCTCGTGAAAATATTACTTTAAAAAATGACAGAATTTTAAAAACTATTTGCGCAGCTTTGGGGAAAAAGGGCGCAAGTGACGATATCATAAGAGATGCAGAAGTGAAAATTAGATCGGTGTGTTCAAAAATTTGTAAAAAATATCAGAACTGCGGAAGAAAGAAAGAAAAATTTTTAAAAACTAATGAGGAATGGTTGAAGAGTGAATTAGTCTTATGTCAGTAAACTGATGCTGGGGAAATTTATTACTTGATTCGCATTTTCATCTTTAGTTAATTTTTCAGTTGGACTCTTATCTAATCTTATTTTATTTTATTTTATTTTATTTTATTTTACGTTCATATTTTTGATATTATTTTGTTTCACTTATTTTTATTTTATTTTACATTATATTATTTTGCTTTTTTTCCCCTTTTTTTTTAATAGTTCAGCTTTTAATTTTGTCTACTTGATTATTTCGATTTTGGTTTCAAAATAGCGGCTTTAGTGGATCTCTGATCAAAAATCTAACCGTGTTTTTGAGAATATTTTCGGGGTTGAGGATTCCGAATCTGAAATAATTTTTCAAATATTCGAATTCCTTATGCCCGTATTGCGGCTTTAGTGGAACTCTGATCAAAAATCTAACCGTATTTTTGAGAATATTTTCGGGGTAGAGGATTCCGAATCTGAAATAATTTTTCAGAAATTCGGATTCCTTGAACTCGTACTGCGGTTTTGGTGGACCACCGATCAAAAAACTAACCATATTTTTGAGAATTATTTAAATAGTCGATAAAGCAATTTGATCGGTTCTCCGATCTCATTTTTTTAAAAATTTTGGTGCTTCTAAAGTTTTGAATCTTGGAAGCGACTCCTCAGGTTTTGGAAAAAAGAGGGCTTGAATCTAAAAAGGGTTAAATTTTCATAAATGAAAAGCGAATTTAGTGTAGATGAACCACGTAATGACGAATGACGTAATTTTGAAGCGAATTTTCCAAAAATAAAAAAAAATGTCCGCCATATTGGATCTGCCATTTTGAATTTTTAAAATCTGATCTCAGATTCGAAATCAGCGTCCTCAAAAACCCAAATGACGTAATTTTGAAACGAATTGTCCAAAAATTTTAAAAAAAGTCCGCCATATTGGGTCCGCCATTTTGAATTTTCAAAATCTGATTTCAGATTTAAAATCAGCGTCCTCGAAAACCGCAATAGCCTTAAAATAATCGGTTTTGGATTATATCTGTAGTTTATACCGCTTTTTCAGTGTCTGCAGACCACTGTGGTACGGTATAATTAGTATTATTTGTAAATTAAATTGATAATTAAAATTATAATTAGACTTGTTGATCTCTAAATATAATAAAATTGAAATTGAAATCGGGATTAAAATCAGAATCAGAATCAGCAGCAACCAACTATAATTTGGAGTTGGAATTGAAATCGGAATCGGTACCGATTATATCATTGTGAATCGCAATCGGGATCGTAAATTTATTCTGTTTCACAGAAATCGAAATCGGAATCGGAATCGGAATAGGAGTCAGCATGCCATCCCTGCAAAATAGCTCAATCGATCCTTTTTCGCCCAAATAGCTTGTCTTTTTATTTTGACACAAATTTTTAAAAGCACTGGAAACTTTTACCGCTAATTTATTCTCCATTCCAGCGAAATAAGTGCTGTATTTTAAAGGTCATTCAGACATCAACGATAGACGTCAACAGGCCTGGTTAGTTTCCGGGACTATTTCACGAAGGTTTCGACGTCAAAATGACGTCATTATGCATGACTAGTAATATTCGTAACTATGTGACGTCAACAAGTCGGCTTACTGACGTCTTGACGATCATGACATCTGTATTCTGACATCGATTTGGCTTCAATCAGATACCACGTAGGGACTTATCGGTCGTACTTATTTGACGTCGAAGATCTCGTAAAATCGCCCCCGGAAAATGACCAAATCACCCGTCACCATAACTTTACCTTTTTCGCTGAAATATCGCTTAGGCAAAGTTGAACCTTCATTCAACGCTAACGCAATATAGCTACTTTTACACTTGAATCCACGAGGAAAGCAACCGAGCCCCTCATCAACCTCTTTAAGATGTATAAACAGTTTCATGCTCTTAAATAAAAAAAAAAAGGAAACCAGTAGACGAGGAAAAGACGTTCGATCTAACGCCATTTTCCCTTCATTTCTTATTTTTATTTCCTTTTTTTTTTTTTTTTTTTTTTTTTTTTTTTTTACTGAAAGAAATAAAATTCGACATGTCATTGTTATGAACAAAAAAGTCTGATAGCGTATTCCTTCAATCTTAAAACACCGTCCTTCAAATAAACGTCCATTGTTAATAAACCGCAAAGGAACATTTTTTTTTTTTTACGTAACTTTATATTAGGAGAAAAAAAAATAAAAACGAAACGAATAACGTTAACCAAATGAGTGCGATACGACCTAATTTTGGCTTTAACTACAAGAGCAGACGATAAAAATAAGGTGATGTTGGATCGTAAAAATGAATATTAAAGAAACATAAATTCATATCATCTGTCACGTCGAAGGCAAAAAACTTTTTTTAAACGCCCGGCTCTTAAGAATCATCAATCATGAAATCAGACTATATGCGATCCACTAAATTTTGTTTCGGGAATATTTTTATTTCGAAGTATGGTTGGTTACTGAATCATTTATTTCCCCACCATTTAATAAAAACCTTGTTATAAATTCACACGTATCTATTTTTTTTTCAAGTTTTTTGAGTCGAGAGCAAAGCGATAACTTTATTAAATTTTTAAAAAAAAAAAAATATCGTTTTTATTTAATTGATTTAAAAAATCGATGCTATATTAATTATTTTAACATACTAAACGAGAATCCTATAATCATTTTTATTGGATTTTCGATTTTTTCAGAATTAAAAATTTTTAAATTTGACTGACATTTCTTGCTTTAAATAAAATGGCGGTTGCCCAAGACCTCAAGATTTTCTATTTAAAAAACCCCAAAATTAAATTAAAAAAAGTCGGTTCCGGTTGTTTTGGGGTTAAAAACAAAGGTTGCTGACCCTAAGAATTTAAGATAAAAAAAAAGGTAAAAAAAGGGGAAGAAAAAAAAAGAATCATCATCAAAATAGGAAAAGCAAAAAAGCATCGCCTCCGGACAGGCATCAATTCCACGGATTTCTCCGAAAAGACTTACAGAAGTCTTATAAATGATTTTCCCCATACATCCATTTTCCGAGCTTGATCTTCTATAGGTCTTCCATTATAGAAATGAAGGAAATACATTTCAATATTGTAGGTGAAGAGAACTGACAGAGATATCGGAAGTTATTTGGCTCTGACAGCCTTAGAGGGCTCTCGGGATTTCGTATGTTTTTCGATTGGATCGAGCCAATAAAAAAAAAAGTGACGCTAAAATATTAATTTGCATTCCGATCTTTTGATTAGCATTTTTTATTTTCCTCTTTGGTTTTTTATCAATTTTTTGCTTCGTTTAAGGTTTATGCGGCGTTTAGTGAAAGCAAAAAAACGGAAATAAAGGGTTAAGGGGGGGGGGGGAAATGCTGGATCCTGTTTCAATCCTTCTCTCCTAACTGGTATCAAAACGGTACCTATCGAATAAGATATCCCCTGGGCATTTAGGGACTATTCACGGGGTATCCTCTAGACATCCAAAATGGCCTCATAGATGCCAGCTTTGGAAGTCAGACAAGAGGATTTTCATTGGATTTACCCCCAGGCAGGGGTCCGAATCTTGATGATCGGGCAGGGGGCCGATCGGATTTTTTTTAATATGCGAAATCGGCATCGGCATCGGCACTGCGAAATTGATAGCGCTGGCATCGGTATCGACCCAAGATATTTAGCCGGTCGCGGTTGGCATCGGCAGCGGAATCGGACCCAGATTTTAATAATCGTCTAAAATAAGTCACTATGACTTTTTTTTTTCACTAAAATCGGAATTAGAGGCGGCATCGGATATGATCGATGTCGGATATAATCGATGCTTGGTGGCGTGTGCATCGGCATCGGGTGTCAGAATCGGAATCGGAATCGAATCGGGAGTTAAATAAATAAGTAGCACTTTGAATCATAATCGGAATCGGCATCGGCATCGACCCCAGATATTAAGTCGGTCGCGGCTGGCATCGGCAGCGGAATCGGACCCTGATTTTAAAAATCGTCCAGAATGACTCTATGATTTTTTTTCCCACTAAAATCGGGATTAGAGACGGCATTGGATATGATCGATGTCGGCATCGGATATAATCTATGCTTAGTGGCGTCGGCATCGGTATCGGGTGTCGGAATCGGAATCGGAATCGGCATTGGCATCGGCATCGACCCGCAATTTCAGCCGGCTGCGGTCGGCACCGGCATCGGATTTGGATTCGGACCCCTTCCCACAGGCTTTTATCGTTGAGTCTTCCTGGACAAACTATATTCGCCCTGAATTATCTAATCAAGGATATCGTATGGATATTCTGGGAATATCCTAAAACCGGATGGATCATTTTTTTGAAAACTTTTTCGAGCACTTTGTCCGTCGTCCTCTAAGTGCTTATCGTAACAATAGGCTAAAAATAATAGCCTGCTAGATGAGCTGTCACAGAGCAACACTCCAAAAAAAAGAAAATGCTTTGAGCAAGTTCTATCTTGCAACAAAACAGCAATGTTTTGTAACAAAGCAAAAATTATGCTTTGCGACAGCGGACAAGTTGTTTCTTGACAAGAGATTTTCATCAGCGGTCTGAATCCAAATCCAAATCCGATGCCGATGCCGATGCCGACGCCACCAAGTATCAATTATATTCAATGTCGCCTCCGATTCCGATTTTAGAGAAAAAAAAAATCTTAGAGCCATTCTCTAGACGATTTTTAAAAATCAGGGGCCCGATTCCGATGCTGATTTCGTATATTTAAAAAAATCCATTAGTCATTTTTTTTTCCAAAATTTTCAAGCTTCGGACTCCTGAGTTTTATTGTTTTCGTATGATTTTTAAGAAAATATTTTATCACAAGGCATCTTCGCTTTTACATTTTTTTTCGTCTACGTAAAATCTATAGGCGGAATGTTATAATTTTTAATTACTTTGCTCAGTACAAGAAAAATGATGGAATTGAAACATTTTTTTAATTCAATTTTCCAAATTTCCATTTCCGAAGCTTACGGTACGTCTGCTGGAAGGCCTAACTCTCTGCATCTTAAATTTCCCAGCATCAAATATTGACAGACGTCCTGTCATTTGGATATTCCTAACCCATCGGTACATATCAACACCGCCGTCCTCCCACGATCTTCCTTAAGGACATCTCTTCCAGGAATTGTCTTACTACCGAGTTCGAGAGACATTTCCACCCACTAAAAATGATGAAAACGCTTTCTGTCGATATTTTAAACAGAAAGATCTTTTTTTTTTTTTTTTTTTTTTTTTTTTCCAAATCACACGGATGTGATTAGATTAAAAAAAAGGCAGTCAAAGATCGAGGAAATTCAAATCATTTTGTTCGACAAACCCAAAACCCCCTTTTCAAAGGGTTCAAATAGGCCAGTATCATCTTCATTATCATACGGTATACTCCCTTTACCTTCCGAAACGAAATTAAAAGAAGCCACCGTGAACATTTGGTTACAATAATGGGAAACGCCGTCTATTTCTTGATTAGATTTCCTTGTCATCAAAATTAATCTCCCCACGGTCATCTCTATTTTTTTTTTCTTTTCCTCTCTCTCTCTTCCTTAAGATCACGAAATCATTTAACTATGATAATCCCTAAAACCTAAAATCGCATACTGCAAAAGAGGAAAATCAATAATCCAACATTTAGCGTAAAGGGAAGAGTTAGTCGGAGGGGGGTGGCGGAAAGGGGGGGGAAGGAGTGGATGGGCCACATCTTTATCGAAAAAGGGAGGGTTATGACTGCGATGAGCAAGAAAGAGAGTCTGCGATCGAGTCGAATAATGCCGCCAATTTGTCAAGCGATCCCTGAGACAGGAAATAGAGATTAAATCTGATATATTTATCTAACCTAAATCTTTTTAAAGAGAGATGAATCTTTTTCTTCTTTAAAGGAAACATAAAATGTTATTGAAATGAACAAAATGGCACAATAGTATAATTCGGTATAAATTTTTCAAAAACTGACTTTAATGGGCATTTAAATCTTTTGCAATATCACGAAAAAAAAAAAAAAGTTCGTATAGGTTATCAGAATTTAACATCTTGCAGTTTCCATTAAAGCTTCATAAGTTAAATATATTTATTTTTCGAATTGTTTTTTTTTTTTCTTTTATTGTCCGAATGGTAAATTGCTTTTTGAACCTCCGGAGTCTTCTCTTGCCAATAAAAATTTAAGATAAGCATTTGTGAAGGAGGAAGTAAAAACGAAAAGAAAACGACGAAGGATGTTAGGGAGGTGATGACGAAAACGTGTTTCAAATTTGATTCTTTTTTCCAACAGTCTTTATTTGAAAATTTTAAAGGAAAAAAAATGTATTCGGAGTTGAAATAAACTTTGCTTCGGAATACAGATATCCTCAAAAAAAAAATTCGACCTTTTATAAAAAATAGAATCACATACGGTATTAAAATTTGGTTCGCTGCTGTAATGAAAGCAATTTTTTTTCTTTTTTTTTTTTTTGTCAACGAAAAACCAAAAAATTTCAGCGGACTATTATGATTCGACAGATCCACAAAATGGGGCCCATAGCCACTTATTAACGGGGAATATTTACTTGGTCAGTATAAAAAAATTTTTTTTGGTCAGTATTTTTATTGAATGGTCAGTAAATTATTTACGTTGTCAGTAAATTAATGAGATGGTCAGTTGATTAATTAGATGGTCAGTAATTATATTAATTGGTCATTATAAAAAATGAGTTGTCAGTATTTATATTAGATGGTCTATATTTTTTTCCCCGGATGGTCAGTAAAAATTTTTAAGTGGTCCGTAAACATCATATTTCAAAAAATGTATTATGAAACAAAAAAATTCACATCAGTTGTGTGACGTCAGAGCCGAGGTAGCTCAGGGGTAAAGCATCCGACTGGAGTAAAGGTTATTTTTGGCACTGGTGGATTCAGAGCCAGGGACGCGGGGGAGAGGGGGGTAAGTTTAGGGAATGCAGGGGTGCCCCAGGCGCTTTCCCCGGGAAATAAAAAAAAAATTTTTTCCCAGTTTTTTTACATAGCACAGTCAGGACAAAGATGGACTAGGAAATATAATTATTTAGTTAGGTTATATGGAAAGTTAGTTTTGGGGTCCTCCGCCCCCCATTAGTGATCGGTGGGCTAAAAATCCAAAAGGGCTGTGCTAGTGCCAGTCACGGACTGGCCCACAGGGATATGGAGAAATTCCCGGTCCGCCTTGCGTTTTGCGCAAAAAGTGCGCCCTTACAGACGCAGCGACGGTCACAAAAACACGGATTGGGGAGGGGGAGGAAAACTGTGCGCTCTTTTTTTGATTTTTTCCCGCGCCCTCAAAGGGAGCTAGTCTGTGTCTGGCTAGAGCGACAAAATTATGGTAAATTAACAAAATCTTTTTTTTTTTTTTTTGAAGAATAAAATTTTTAATAACAAATACTGACCACAAAATTATATTACTGACCGTTATCATTTAATATACTGACCAAATCTATTATATTTACCGACCGAATTTAAATTATATACTGACCATTTACATTATTTTTACTGACAATGTAATTAATTTACTGACCAAAAATAAAAAAAATACTGACCAACGAAATACTGACCAAGTCAATTAAAAATACTGACCAAGTAAATACAGGCCCTTATTAACTGCACGACATAAAACGGTATTGCATTTCATTACCCGTCGGAGCACCATACAACTGAAAGCAGTAAATTCCGTGAAACTGTGAGTGTTACACATTTTATCGCCACTTCTACGTCATTATTCTTAAACGCTTTATTGCGATATATAATTTTATTCAAGTTTTAACGGCGCTTTTTCTGACCGATTTTACGACGGCATTCAGGAAAATGTTCGATGTCGTATATTTTCATTAAAGACCAAAAACCGAAAAACCGTCTGGCGTGAATCAGAACTTTTTTTTTTTCTTCCCCTCTCTCTCTCTTTCTCTCTCTCTCTCCCCCCCCCCCCCCATTAATCGAAAAGACTAGACTGCAAGACTCCGTGACTGAAATGTATTTTTCCTAGTTCGACCCATTATGAAATCAACATGACGGGCACGTTTTGAGATCTTTATGATCGATTTGACAAAAGGAAACCCAGGTCGGGAAATATGCATGAAAAGAGAAATAGGAAAATACATTATTATTGATTTTTCGTTTTCTTTAGAAGTCGGGTTTTGAAAAAAGAAAAGGAAAAAAAAGTTCTGATTTTACGAGTATTAAACCCAAAAGGCGAAAACGAAAGAAACATTTAAAAAATAAGAAAAAAAGTGTGAAATGTCAAAATGCAAAAAAAAAAAAAAAAAAAAAAAAAAAAAAAAAATTCTTCCGGAAGAGTGCGTTTGAAAATTTTCTCTAATCTTATTGGGATTTTCTTTCAGCGTGAAAATAATCGTGATGAGATTATAGATTTTCGTACTTATGTTGAAAATTTGCGACGTAGTTTTTAAGTGCTTATACTTCAAATATTTTAGGGAAGTTTTTAATTAGATTAATGCGTTAAGTGTGCTTTATAAAGCGTCTGACAAACTGATTTTCTTATTTTTAGAAATCTGTTTCGAAGTAAGTTTCAGCGTTTATTTATTTTTTATTTTATTTTATTTTTTTATTTTTTTGAGAGAATAAACGTTTCTTACAAGCGCTGTCGGTCTGAGCCAGCCGGAAAACCAATGCAATGTGTAATCGACACTACATGGAGGGTCTGGCTTAGGTTCTCGAGATAAGCAATCTAATCATAGTCCTAAATGGGTCAGATGGACCTTGATGGTTGGTCCATGATGAGTGGGAGACCCGCTAATTGAGAAATTTAGCTGGTCTCAAGGTGAAAACGTTAACAAATTCATTTTAGAACTGGACGAGATATTTCAAGATTTATAAACCCCACAGAAGTCCCGATGGTCCCAGCCATCTGTTGGGCCTTGGAGTTCATACGCCCTTTACGTTTGAGCCTTAAGCGTTTTAGATGCAGGATAGCCAAGGTTTGCTCAACAAATCAGTATCAGCTCTCATGACTCTTAGGGGAAAGGATATGGGCTTATGGGATATCGAGCACCTTAAGCCATGTTACTGAGTAATTTCTCTCGCAGTTTGTCAGGGTCTTCGGGAATAATCCTATCACTCGCCAATCCAATAAATAGTCCATTTTTCCACTTGATTCTCTGGCTCTGAGGACAAGGAATTTTTTAACTAGGAAGATCGACTTGTAATGAGGTAGAGACACCATTTACCTCTACTATTTACTGACCGATGCAGTTAAGAGAATATAGTGTCGTAAGCGCATCATGAGAAACCAACGACTGAATCTCCTGTAGACGACAGTCCGGAGAGTATTACAAAATTTGGACAGCTCGCCTCCGTAGTTGGCACTACTCGTTGGCCACGAATTAGATAGAAGAAAAGAGGTACTATTTTTCGTCAATGCCTACAATCGAGCCCACGGAAGGGAAGCCACGTAATTAAAGACCAAATATTTTTCCTTTTTTGAGTGTATTTTAGAAAGAGAACGTGTTCTGAAACTAAAAAACCAAGAAAGCAGATTGAAACTCGTATAATAAAAGGAAGGGGGGGGCGATAACCCGGGTCTTTCGGCCGCCTCCGTTTGCTATCTCCGCTTATGGCACATGACGGATTACTTCCCCGAAACTAAAGCACCAGTAAAATATGGTCTTGATTCTGTAAAAGTTTTAACCTTGCACTTGCACTCCGCCACCTTGGAAATTACCTTTAAGGTTTTACATTAATGTGATTCCATTCCACCTTGTGACTAAATCACAAGAATCGTGTAATAGAATTACGCACTGGGACCCAAAACACGGGTTATCGGCCCTCCATCTTTCAAAAATTCCAAGTCAACCTTTCTTACCAGTGCTTTGAAGCTGCTTAAAAATCCTGTTTTTAGTCATGGTTAAGGCATACTTTAGAGTTTTTCAAGTCATCGGAAAATTATAAATTGAAATTTTAATTCTGTACCTCAGTGCAGAACTGGAGCAAGTCCTTTCAAGGATTGCAACTTCTTATTTCAAACCCGACTTTACAAAAGGTATACAACTCAACGGTTGGCAGCGCTGATTTTAAGCGTTCTGCTAGCAAGTTTATTTTGTTAACAAAGCAGAATAGACAGGTAGGTAAGCCTACTTTTGTTAACAAGGCCGTATAGACAGGACCGGAAACTCCTATCCCTTATACATGGGAGATCTTGTACCACTTAACTACCCAAAAATTAGTTCTTCCTTTCTACCACCGTAAGCGCTACTTGTAAGAGAGACGCTTTTTGATTGGTCGTTGAGATTTGATGCCGACGATGGCGGCACACAGCCGTAATGACGTCTCGATGGCCATGGTCTCAACTTCAATGGTTAGACATGTTGCGTCTCTGAAGATCGCAGCGCCATCAATGGCCCGATTTAGAACTTAAATGTGCGTAGTTAAGAGCATGAGAATTTTCCGGACCTGTCTATACGGCAGTGCTCGCAGAAGACATTAAACTGATTGGCAACGCTTGTATATGCTTTGTAAAGTAACGTTTTAAATAAGAAGTTACAATCCTTGAATGGACTTGCTCCAGTTCTGCACTGAGGTAAAGAATTGATATTAATGTAAGTAGTAACTGGCCGCAGTGATCGATGTTTCGTCTGGTACCACAAAAATATTTTACACCCCTAGTAACGGACTCCCTATAACTCTTCAAAGGCTTTAAAAGCTCTGAAGCGCTCTTGTTGCTA
Source organism: Liposcelis bostrychophila (assembly GCA_037577465.1). NCBI lineage: Eukaryota > Metazoa > Arthropoda > Insecta > Psocodea > Liposcelididae > Liposcelis > Liposcelis bostrychophila. Next base: position 14,134,953 of record CM075212.1, read on the forward strand.
CTAACATTTCCGCCAGGCGTCTCTATTCCCGTTCTAACCAACCCTCAACCATAAATGCGTTGCCAAGCTGTGGTCTCTATAAAACTCAGCGAAGGACATTGGGCCTTTTATCAAAGATCCGCCTTGCGTGACATGTAGGGAGTGAGTGGACGACATTTGGAATCTTTTTGAGTCCCAATGGAGTCATCGCGACTTGATCACACCCACGATCGAAGGTTCTACAGTGACTTTCTGGACACTGGCAATCTTCGATTTCGGGGTGGAAAATCAATGTCATCCTAATTCCTCTTGTCTTGTATCATTTCTTTTGAACTCAGAACATCTTAAACCAAAATTTCGCTACAAAAAGATATATGTGTCAACTATGAAAAGCAGAAATTTTTTGAGGGGGGAATGTAGAAACAAAAAAAAAAGGTCTTTTACGAAGGGGATGGGGGGGCTTTGTGTAGCAGATGGCGATGCAGATTGCATTTTGATTTAGATGCATCTCGCTGCGGGATCACATGTGAGCTACATTACGAACGAGTTTCTGTTCAGCATTTAAATACGTTTCCACGCGTTATTTTTGTACCGGGAGATGAGGACTGAATAGATATGGGATTTTCCGTGTCCGAGGAAACACACGTTCGTAAACAAATTTGGCAATCAAATTTTTCTACAAAAGCACTTCGTTGTTGTCTTGTGATCCCAAGCAACCCTCCAGAAAGTTTTTTTTTTTTTTTTTTTTTTTTGTTTTAACGTCCCAACTTTTTTTATTAAACCTCTTTGGATCGTCGTTCGGGGGTATAATAGGATTATTCTCTTATATAAGACAGATTATATTGGATTCGTAGGGACTTCATGGAAGTGTAACCCCTCGATACATAAAGAGACAGAGAAAATTTGTAAACGGAGATAACCTTTTTTTTTCCTCCTATTCTTAGGAAAAAGCTCAAATTAAAAATAACATGGAGACGCAATAACATTTTAATAAATAAAACAAGAAAAAAAAAAGTAACACTGAAATTCCAGAATGAAAAGTGCCCCAGGGTAATGACGGAAGGGGATTTTTGAAAATGAGATTCCACGGAAAAAATGACCCTAAGACCATTGTTTACTGCGTCTACGGTGCGTTCTAATCCAGTCAACAACACCATCGGTGAGGGATTTAAAAAAATAAATGAAAAGCAAAAATCCTGAAAAAAAAAGCTCTTGAGCTTTTTTTTTATTCGATTTTAGATAAAATCAGACCAATTATTCTGATTATTTTAGGTAAATATTCCCTTGTCTACATAAAATTAAAAATCTTTCGGATTATAAAAAGCTAATTTACTCGAGATAAAAAGAAGATTCCAAAAAAAAAGAAAAAAAAAATCAGAAATTAGGTTTGGGTTGAAGCGAAATTTTTTAATCTCAGATAAAGTCTTGTAGGGATGTTACGAGCCAAGGCAGAGCACTTTTTAAAGCGCTCATTAATCATTCGTTCTAGAGGTTGAGTTGTAGTTAAAAGCTCAGGTATGGATTTAAATTTTTTGAAATAACGTAACGCAATTTTTGAGAGAGTAAAGCAATTTTTTTTCCTCCTTCCGTTTTATTTCATTTTATATTTTTCTTCTCAGAAAAATAAAACATTTATTTTTTTCCTTGCTAGAGCTTTTAAAAATTCACATTTTTATTTGCTTAATGCTAAATAATTTTCGAGGAAAAAAGAAGGATGAATAAATCTTATTGGAAAATCATGCAAATGCCCGACTGGTTCAAATATCTTTTTTAAAGAATTTTGCAGTTTGATTCTTGAAAAAAAAAGGAGTAACAAAAGCCAGAGTCCATAACGAAATTCATATCGTTCTGCTGGATAAAATCAAATTCTCCTCCTCCTTCACCTCCTCATTCCCTTACCCTGAACAGGGTGTGCTGGCATTTTTAAGACGAGGCCTGCCTTGCCTGTTCTCTTCAGTCTGTAAAATAAAAGCCAAGTTTGGCTGCAGGCTGTACAATTAGAAGAAATTTTTTTGCCAAAGTGACTTTTACTGAAAAAGTCTATGGCCATCGCCTCGCCCTGCAAAGTCTCCACTAATTTTTTTTTTCGTTTTTACGCTCATATTCATGTGCGTCCAATTTCCAACAACTCACATTTAAACGGAATTTTTTCAGTAAAATTCCAGATAGAATTTTTTTTTTTTTTTTTTTTTTTTTTTTTTTTTTTTTTTTTGTATATACTCGATAGGCCGCTTTTTTAATGAGATTTTTTTCTCCGAATTTAATTTTAATTTAAATATCCCTTTAAATCTGAAACTCGATTTTTGAAAAATAAAACCCCACGAACTTCGTCAATTCGAGAGTAAAAATTAAGGGAAAAAAAAGCCTCGTTTTTCCCTTTCCTCTCATTTTCCCGTCCGTAAAGCTTGAGAGTTAAACTGAAAGTAAACAAAAAAATCGGTTGTCTTTGAACTCGAATTTTAATTATTCAACGTCCCAGATAACTTGTTTACAACTAAAAAAGTTTTTCTCGAACAAAGGTTTCGCTTTTTCGAGCTAACTGATTGAAGCAAAATTTCACTCCTTGCTTTTTTTCCCCCCCCTATATTAATAAAATTCTGAGTATTCCGGTTGGTTCCCTGTTGTGTAAACTTTTTTTTCTATTGATTAAGAATGTGCAAGAGGCCGTGACGGAAGCATTTTTTGCATTAAACTTCAAATTGGAAACTTTTTTTCTTCTAATTAAAAAAAAAAAAAAGGAAATTTTACAAGGGTTACAAATTAACGAGAAGCGAGCTCAAAATCCAAAATAGTTAACAACACTCGAAGGAGTTTCACAATTGACGAGATGTTGTTAACAATAAATCTTATGATAAAACTTTGGCTGAGAGTGGGTGGAAAGTGAGTCATTAAGAGGAGAACTGTTCGTGACGGGTTGGCTAAATATATCTGACGAATAGATCTTTTACGCAACGAGTGCGTTCGGCGTTCTTATTATGATTTTCCTTAAATCATCTCTCCAGGAAAAGCTTCCATCTCTCCAGAGACATCCTACAAGAGGATGATTCCATGTTACTTCCTCGGGTCGATAAGTGCGGTCAGAACCCGATATTAATTTCCTGATAGGTTCCGGCTTTAAGGGAAAGAGAAAAAAAAAAAAAAGAGGGGGGACCGGAATATATGAAAAGAACCTTTGAGCGTTTTGAAAGTTGCAAAGAAAACTGTCATTTTCCGTGTAGAAGTTTCCCCGTTTTAAGCTGATACTTTTAATGCCCTGACATTCCAGTTGTCACCGATGTCAGTTTATTCTAATGGTTAAATCTGTTTCAGAGGTTTCGGCCTTTTTTTTTTTTTTTTTTTTTTTTTAAAGGGAAAAAAAAGTTTTGTGAAGTTTTATTATCTTTTACGATAAATTTTCCGTGAAGTTTTTCATTCTTTTGTTCTTGTTTCTGATTAAAATTCATTGCAGAGATGTGAAATTCTGTAATCGGTTCTTTAACTACTGAGCAGCACTCTGCAATCGATTCTTTATCCGATTCGATTTGATTCCATAAAACACCGAATTCCATATTTTAAAAAACCAATCCGAAATCTTGTAATCTATTTCCGCTGTACCCCTGAAAATGATACCCCTTATTTCTTCGTTTTCTTCACGGAGAAGCAAAGGAGCAAAAAAAGAAGGTTAAAAAATTAAAAACAGGAACTCGTTCGAAAACGCAGAAGTTGTTTAATTAGTCGATTAGAGGAAAGAGACCCTGTCTCTAAAAACAAAAGAGATGCTGCCACGTCATCGGGTAACTCTAAAGTTACAAGCATTCTCTTTTCTCATGTTTACAACACCCATGGGAACTCTGAAACTTACTCATTTAAATCTTCTAAAGTAATAACAGTATTTTTAACTTAAAAATACATTCTCTTTGAAACGGTTTACGTCTCGCCGCGATCCCTAACTTGATAAGCCTTTTTAACGCTTTACAGGAATTCCCAGAAACTAGATAAAAATCGCTATATAGAGATTTTAAAAGTCAATATTGAATTAGGGGGCCTTCTCTTCCTTTTTTTTTTTTTTTAAGTTATTGCCCTATTTCTGATTTATTTAATGAGTCTCCGTTTCTAATGAGTTCTTTTATTTCAAATTAATGATAGGGAAGAAGGAAGGAGGGGTTTCGCACTGGGTTCCAAGTCCGGTGATCGACCCTTTTAAAAATAAATCTTTTTCCCACCGAAAAAAGAAACTAAAAGTCTTGGAATATTTTTTGATTTTGTATTTCACGTCCGCCAAACACGGCAGAATTCATTTAGCACAACCGACATTAAAGCACGCGGCAAATTAATTAAAGAAAAATATGAAGGAGCACAAATACAGACCTTTAGAGGCGTGCAGATAAGTAGTATGGACACTATATTCTTTCCCATTACTACTTTGGTGTCATTCAAGTGTTCGGGGCGAAGGGGTCTGGGAAAATCTTTTGCTTAAAAGTAGGAGGGGATGGGTAAATTCTGAAGTAAGTGCAAAATAATTGATTTTTAGGAGGGGATTCGAGGCTGAAATTTTACGTAGTAAAGGGTAAGGGGGTTTTAAAAAAAAGTATTTTAGCTCACAAGGAAGCGAGGGGGTCCAAAATTTTCGAAATTACGCATATGTAATACTTGAACGGTTCCTTATAAGGAATCAAAATTCATTAAACACAGAAATGAGCAATACGCTCAGCTTAATTACATACAGTACTTAAATCACATAATGCCATAGCAATGCACAAATTTCCATGTCAAACGTTCTTTAACAAGGTAGCAGCCATTTTTTCCACTTTTTATAAAAAGTTTATAGCGGTTTTTACCTAGAGACTATGACTTCACGGGAAATTTCTGAATCCGGGATTTGGAAATTTTCTTTTTCGGGAAAAAACGTTTTCAGGGATTCCGGAAATAAAAATTCGCCGGGATCCTGGGTAATTCCCGGGAATAAAAAACAATTAGGCTTATTTCTGCGTAGGACTACGTCCAGAATTTATTTACCAAATTTGGTTTTCTAAAAAATTACTTTAAAAAAAATGAATAAATAAAAATAAATAAATAAAATAAATAAATAAAAGATTAATAGAATGTAAGTGTGCAATTCCACCAGCATCCATCCAGTGTGCAAAATCACCCCAATCTTCCTTTCAAAAAATGTTGATGACATTTTCAAAATTTTTTATAAAAATTAAACTTTTAAGAATTTTTAACAAAACTTTTTACTAAAATTCAAAAAATGTTTTCAATAAAATTTGTAAAAAAAAAAAATAATTTAATTAATTATTAATCATTAATTAAATTATTTAATAGTTATTTAATCATTAATTTTGCCCCCAAAAAACCAAATTTACACTTATACCCCAACTCAGGGGTTAATCGGGAAAAATCGGGATGGTACAATTTGTTTTCTACGGGTATTTTTGCAAATATTGATTTGAAAAAATATACGGGTATTTTTAAAGTGATTTTACAAATCCATTTTTACCCCAAAAAGCCTAATTTACACTTATACTCCTACTCAGGGGTGGTAATAAATAAATAATCGGGTGGTAATAAAATAATAATAAATCGGGATGGTGAAATTCGTGTTCTACGGGTATTTTTGCATAAATATGAGTGATACCAATAAAATAAAAAAATTTTCAGGGCTCCAAAATCGAGACTAGGCTGAATTTCAGTCGAAAAAATCAGGTATAAACTCGATGAAAACGCTAATGACGCCACGGGTTAATCGGAAAAATTGGGAATAGTGAAATTCGTGTTCTACGACCTCGAAAACATAAGAAAACCTTTTTTCAACATATTTTGTAGGCCTTTAAAGTGGATCAAAAAAATGGAGTTTAAAAGACCTTGATTTACAAATTTTTAAAAAGCTAAAGTGGCCTTGGGGGGGCCACTAAGCAGTTTTTAAAAAAAAATGTTTTAGTGGTTTTAGGAAACAGATTTTCAACATGCCCCCAACATTTCAATTTTTTTAAAAACAAAACACCCTAGTACGCATTTTTATCCGCATCCCATTTTCGCCACCACTTCTTCAGCTAATCAGTCAATAAGCATGCATTTTTAAGATTGACAACTGCTACTCGATCTGTGGCCATTCTTTTTTTCTACAATCCGCGTGAAATAGAAAATATCGGCTCGAATCAGATCAACAAATTTTAAAAACTAAACCAAGAACGCAGAATAAAATCCCATTTCAATCACATCAAACAAATTTCAACTGGGACCTCTTCAGCTTTATGAAATTCGTTGAAATTTCGTATACCCTAAGCTACGTCTCAATTTTTTATCTACATAGTCCATGGTCTATTCCTAGCCTCAAACCGTTCAAATATTTTTTTTATAACTGGGATCGCGATGAAAGTTATGAAGTTTTTAACACCCTAAGTCAAAAGCAAACAAATAAACAAAGCCATCATTTCATAAGCAAAAGTGAACGCAAAAGACGATTATTCCACCGCTTTTTTTTTTATCATCGTCACTTTCTCTTCTTTCTTTTTCCGCCCCGTGGCTAAATTTTCTGTTCTCGCATTCTCGGGTGAAAAAAAAAAGAAAAAAAAGATGACGAGTCATTTTCTGCCGGGGTAAAAGCAATAATTTTTGTCCTCGCTTGACTCGAGATTATACGAAGAGACAAAACTAAACGGTAGACGACGCAAAGATGCTTCAGGATTACAATATAATAAAAATGATACATCTTGAAACATGTTTATCTCCGCCGTTATCCTGATACAAAAGAAAAAGAGGAAAAAAAAATTGGATTTCGAGAAACGAAAATTCACCGTTATAAGTCTTCTTTATAACTAGCTATATTCTCAAATTCCTCGCTCGCGCTATACGTTTTTTTTTATCTTCCTTTTTGGCAAAAATTACTTTGCGCGAAAATATAATATAAAAAAAAAAAATTGTAAGGGAATTTCATTCGGAACCCTCCCTTTTTTTCCCCGTTCTTTTTTTTTTTTTTTTTTTTTTTTTTTGTTCCCAAAACCATATTTTTCGGGACCAAGTTTTTCGGGACAGTTAATCCACGTGAAAAGTAACAAAAGTAAACATAAAAGTTGCTTTTTCTTGGTTCATTATTAAAACAGATTTATATTTTTCGAATCTTCTTTGTAAAGAGTTTTTTCTTTCCCGGTTGAAAAAAGTGATGGAAAAACGTTTGAATAATTAAACGGAATTATAGGAATATAATTTTTCACAGTTGGGAGTTTATAAAAGCGAGCATAAAAGAGACAAAACCCAAGATTTTATATTAGTCTTTTTTGATTTAAGAAAATTTTTCGGGGGGAGGGTTTTTCTTCAAAAATGAAAAACTTGCTGGATATTCTTTTCTTATTATTCGTTCCGCCAAGACTTACGCGAGGGCGACAAATTTTCTCCTTCTTGAATGATAAATGGCTTTCAAGTTAGGAAAACTAAATTTTATTTTCTGGTTTAAGTCTCTTTTTATTCGAAGAACTCGCGTACCGTTTTCAAAGAAATATTATTCAAGCAGAAATTTTCCGAAAAAAAAGAACAGTGTATTTTAACCAAAAGTTATAAAATAGTCTTCTTTTTTTTTTTCCTTTCTCGTCTCGACAATAAAGGCTTTACCCTTTAAATTGATGGGAAAATTAAAAATAACGAGTCGTATTCTTTTTCTTCTTGTAAATGAATAAGTGGAGCTCGTTAAATAAAACAAAAAAGTTGCCAGTTAGTCTGTAAATGGATTTAAGGAAGTGATGGGCACCGACACAAAGAAAACGGAAACGGAGGCTTTTTTAAACCTTTAAAAAAGATCTTGAGAAAGGAAAGCCTATCAAATTGTAATAATTCTTAAAAAGGAATGAAATTCGGAAAATATAAAATTTTAAAGATGAAACATTTTCTGGAGTGAGTTCGATCCTGCCTTTAAAAGGCGTTCAATTGAAATACAAATGGATTACGAGGGGGGAGGGGGGCAAAGTAGGCTCCGATCCTTTGAAAATTTTCGGACCCACATACAGTATTACATATTTTATAACAATATACCCAAGAAAAAGTGTGTTATAAAATTGAGTTGTTAAAAACTTAAACTTCGTTATAAAATTTTATAACCAGCCAAAAAAGACATCTATTTATAATTCGTTATAAAATTTTATAACCAGCCAAAAAAGACATCTATTTATAATTCGTTATAAAATTTTATAACAAAAATTATTTTCAGTTTTTTTCTAAGTTTTCTTAATTTTATTCTAACGCTTCCCGAATTTTCCTATTTCTGTTTTTCTTTATTTTTGAGCATTTGTCAAATTAAAAATACAAGAAATAATTAGAAAATTCGGAAAAATCTGGAAAATATTATAAGTCAAAATAATTGGCAACTTAAGAACCATGGAAATTAGATCATTCTGACGTCAGATTTGAAATCAGCAACGTTGAAAACATATAGAAAGTCGTTTTCCCGATCATTTTACGGAAGGAAACAATTTTTATGTAGGCATTTTGCATTGCATGTATGTGTTGCGGGTTGCATTTACTGAAAATCTGTAGGCGTCTAACATGAGCTTTAACGCACGGTGCGTGTTTCTAATGTGTTATAGGTTAACTTTAAGTGCAAAAAAAAAAAAAAAAAAAAAAAAAAAAAATTGAAAAATTTTCTTTGATTTTCCAGGAAAATTTTCCAAAATTTGGCAGTTAAAGAGTTAATTAGGTTCAAAATGAAACCGTGTTGTGTGTAATACGTAATAAGTAATACGTAAGAATTAATTTTTAATGGATAAAACTCCAGTGTTATCATCCTGATCATCTCTGGATTTTGACGTACAAGTCCTTGCTCACGCTGGTTAAAAATAATTGGAAATGTTAATACGACTTTAATGAACCAAAGAAAATATCGTTGTTGAAGAAATCAATTAGAAAACTGTCTTTACCCAGACACAGAAGATGCTAAATTTGGCTGGGAAAAACCAGAAAAATATTGGCAAATAGGAATGAGGTTTTGGGAAAAATTAGCAACCAATACCCATGAAGGACTCGAACCTCCGACCTCCAGTTTGACATATTTGGACGTTGCTGACGCACGATCATATTATTCCTAATGCTGTGATATTAATACTTTGCTTATGACAATGCACTTGAACGCGTCCGAACGAAGCCATAAGTATATCCGTAATAGAGAACTATTACCAAAAATAACATCGTGGCGTACAACAGACTGTCGCCATTTCACCGCAATCCATAATCCTTACATAATAAATAATAATAATAATAAAAAAAGCTACAGTTTAAATAAAAAACTTTTTCTTCAAACTTTTCACCCGATCCCTTGAATTCAAAACATAAAGTTCTTCGGTGATTGATTTAGGCAATCTAAAAACGATTTAACGTTTCAAAAAAAAAAAAAAAAAAAAAAAAAAAGGAGAGAGAGTAAGAGAGGGATGGGAATTCCTACGTCGCTTATTAAATTTATGAATGCTTTTTAAAAATACATTCCAAAGTTACGTTGACGGAAAATAAGAATCTCCTGTGGATTAAACAAACTTTCACGGAACAGAATAAATATTACAAGATCAGCAGATTGTCGTATTATTGACATTCTATCCCAGAAAAAAAAAAAGCTGTTCTTCTTTTTTTTTTCTTACTCAGTCATGACATTTTTTTTTTCCTTTTTTTTTTATTAAGGTGTGACCACAATGGCAGCTTAATTCGCCACCCCTAATCCCTTCTTTTTTTCTGGATTTCTTTTCGCCGGAGAGGATTTCGATTTACACTCGGCAGCTTCTGTAATTACGACTGTAAATACTTCTTATCGAGCTAAATGCTCGTTCTCGTTTTTAACTTTTTTTTTTTTTTTTTAAATCGTAACTCAGTTGGCGGAAAAGTACACGATGAATCAGTTACAACATTTCTCTCCTTTTTTTTTCTTATAAAGCTGTCAAGGGTAAACGGCATTAAATGGAATAAATCCATTATTATTGATTCACACCCGATTTCTTTACGGAGATTAGATTTTCTTCACGTAATAAAGTGAAAGCGGACAAAAATTTCTTTTACTAAAAAACTTTTTTTTTTTTTTTTTTTAACTTTTTGTTGATAATCCAATAATTTATTTGATGAGAGGAAGCTTTTTTCAGGAAAAGAAAGAGAAAACTACCGAATCGTAAATCGCATAAAATCGATTTACACTAAAGTAAGGAAAAGTAAGAATGTTCCCTTAAACAATTCAAAAGAAATTTTTTTTGAATGACGTCAAAAGCTGCCAACAAATAACTTAACGAAAAAAAAAAGTTGTAATAGCTTATGTGCATTCTACGTTTTTTTTTTTTTTTTTTTAAATATACAGTATGACGAAAGTTGTCATTAATATTGAATGTAATCTGTCTAGCTGTCAGGTTTTCATATTTTGTGACAGTATTTAATGTTGATTTATTTTTACGTTTTTTTTTCCCCGAGCGGTTCTTGAAAAAAGCCTTTTTGTAGCTTTTGAAATCTTGTATTTTATTTTCCAACCATTCAAAATAAAAATAAAAATATTTCCGAGATTAGATTTTTTTTCCCCTCCTTTTTACTTTTTCAATATTCTCGAAAGACCATTTAAAAAGAGAAAAAAAAAACCGTCTCATCGTAATAAAAAAAACGATCAACCGATTGTTCGTTAAAACATAATTCGAAAAATCGCTCCTGATTTTCCGGGATTGAACAAATCCGATTTGCTAAAAATATAAACCGAGAGACCTAATTCTATCGATAAAAGTAATCAATGATTAGCGATTACTGGAAACCATTATAGTAATCATAAAATTATTAGACTAATTTGAAAGTATAAAACGGGTTTGGCAATAACGACGATAAGCTCAGCACATATAGCTTAATCCCTTTGAAACTTCTTGACTGTTTTCCGATCGCATTTTCCGAAACTAATCGTCTAAATGCTTTCTCGTTCTCTCTTTCTCTCTCTCCCCCACTCCCTCCCTCTCTCTTTTTTTTTCTTCTCCGCTTCCTTTTTTATCCTTCCTTTATACATCGGGAGTATATTACTGACGATATGATATTTTAATATTTTAATTTTGTTTTAAATTTATTTTACGGTTTTGAGTGAAGTTTGGTTTCGTTGAAGAAAAGCAGAGAAAAAAAAGGGGCATCGAGGAAAAGTAAAAAAGGGACAGGGAACCGAGAGATGAAAAGGAAGAAGTATTATGGAAAAGCAATAGCCTTTCGTTTCCTTCTTTCGTTCCCTTTTGCTTCTTTGTTTCTTTTTCTCTTTCTTTTGTTTCATTTTCTTTATTCCTTTCGTTTTTTTCTTTCATTTCTGCCATTGGTATTTTTTTTTTTTTTTTTTTTTTTTTTTTTTTTTTTTTTTTTGTGTGTTTTTCTGAGTATAATTTCTGGCTGCCACTTTACGCTGTGTCTTTATCTCTCCTATTCCGGAAATCGGATAGGCTCAAGGTTTTCCAGAGGCCTCTTATATCCGAAGAAAAAGTGCGTTATAAAATTTTATAATCGGCCAGAACGTTATAGAGTTATAAAATTTATAACTCTATAACTTAAAATTTTTAAGTTATAACTTATACCTCTATAACGTTTTGGCCGATTATAAAATTTTATAACTCTTTATGCTTGAATTTATGCGTATGAGGAATGTGTTATGTTGTCGGTCTTTAAAATTATCCGTACGTCTTAAGGTTCTCCGGTGCTACGTTTGGTCAACTCTTTTTTATGGATGCGAGACCTGGACTCTCAAAGTTTCCATGATGAAGCTTTTGAGATGTGGTGCTACCGTAGAATCCTTCGAATTTCATTGATCGATCGGGTAACCAACGACGAGGTTTTGCGAAGATTGCATAGGGAGAGAGAAGTTTTGCAAATCGTAAAACGAACGGAAGTTCGAATACTTCGGTCATTTTCTCAGAGGACCTAAATATGAGCTTCTGAAGACGATCATTCAGGGGCATATCGAAGGAAAAAGGAGAATAGGCCGGAAAAACTTATCGTGGTTGCGTAATTTAAGAGCTTGGACCGGCTTAAGTGTCGAGGAGCTCTTCAGGATTGCCCCCGATTGAGACGAATATAAAAGTCTCATCGCCTGGACACAGGTATGGCACCGTAAGAAGAAGATGCTTGAATTGCACTATATTTAGCATATGGGGACTTTATAGGCTCTCTTTTAAACATTTTTCATGAGAAAAAGATGGAAAAAAAATTGCAATTTTTTGGAATAGAACCCGAGCCTTGTGGTCGACTTACCAGCCGCCTTTATCCGCTAAACCACTTTTCAACTTTTTTTAAAATCGGCAATATGGAAAATATCGGAAAATCCAATATAACGCAAAAAAAAAAAAAAAAATTAAAATAAACAGCCACCATATTGGACTTTAGTTTTTTCAGAATTTTGACTTCAGATTCGAAATCAGTGGCTCAAATTACCCCTAGAAACATGTATTCATCATTTTTTTTTACTCAAAAGTAACTTTATCCGGCGCGAAATACCCAACTGCTCGTACACGATCCGTCAGTCGGGAAAGGGCTAATCTTAACTCTTATTTACGTTTTGATTTTATATTCGACTTACTTACATATCGGAAAATGAATATATATCCAATCTGATGATGACTTAACTCTATGACATTATTGACTCTTCCGTAAAAATGATCTTACCTGAAAATTAAAAAAAAAAAAAAAAGAATTAAAGAACGTTATATTAAGTTTATTTAGGTCGAATATTTCAACCTGAAAACGGGAAATCGAAAGACCTGCTGAGTCATATGTGTATATTAGTTACAGTACACAGATAGCAGTCTATCCAGTCCCGAGGACGTCCTCAGAACGTAATGAGGACATTTATTGGACATCCTATGGATATTCCATGGATTTGGATATCCTTTGGATATCTAATGGACGATTTACATTCCACAGGATGTCTAATGGATTGAAAATGCTATATCACAATCATTCGCAGCAAACACAAGCATCACAGGCACACACAACTATTGTCTCCCACCCTTTGCTTATAAACATCAACAGACCTAACAGAAAGCTCTGCTTCAAGACAAATTAATGTATCAATGTAATGTGTAATGTATGTAATCAATGCTGTGTGCTAGGCTACCGGTCACCACAGCGTCGGCATACCGCGCCATATTGTACAAGTTTTTTTAAGCCAAAATTTTCTCAGGAAAAAGATACGATTTCGTTTACCGTTTCGGCCATAGGCTTCACTTGAGGATCAACGAAATCTAAAACTGTATGTGTTGAGTTGGCAATGCTGAGTGATATTGGGTTGGCATCACTGCGCCATATAAGATGACTAGTCATAATATATTTGTAAACAGAATACTGAATCACGATGGCGCAGTGATGCCAACCCAATATCACTCAGCATTGCAAACTTAACACTAACAAAAACAAGAGGTAACAACACTAACTGCCAATTTCAATTTCATCCCCAAATCGCAGTAAAAATTTTAAAATTTAAAACGAAGGAGACCACCTTATTTACAAAATAATTCTACATCTATCAAACAAATATTTGACACTCAGATTGAATGAACTTATTATACTTCAACCTAAAATGTAAATTTGTTAACTTGACACTTCGGTCTTGCTCCAGCATGAGCATTTTGTCCCATTTGTATTGAAAGCAGTATAGATGAAGATGGAAGAGTAATTGCCAGGCGGAATTCCGAAGGCATGATACAACGCGGTTACACTGTTAATTCAATTTATGGAGACATTCTCTTCGTCCCTTTTTTTTTTTCTCCTTCTTTTTTTCGCATCACAAATTCTTTTCACGAAGTGATTACGTCTTTTCCCTTTTAAGATGAATATTTTCCTTTTCTCCTAGGTGGGTGTACATTTTCGGATACGTTTTAAAATCATAATTTTTGCTTAGGGAAAAAAGAGGAGACAACGAAGGAGGAAGAAGAACAAAATCCGTTACAAAATTTAATCACCATCGGATTCTTAAAGTGACACTTCAAAGACGTCTGTCAATTTAATCCTCTTACTGACGTCATTCAATGAGGTTTCAACAAAACTAATTTTCACTGAAAACTCTTTTCTTCTTCCTTTCAATTCCCACAATACTAAAAATGCTCTTTTTTTTTCTCCGCCCGCTCCTCCTCCCAGCTTTCTTTATTTCTTTTCTTTAAAGTTAAAAATGAAATTATTCTAAATTTAAATGCAATTGATATCGAACTTGAATAAAAATTAAGCACTCGAAATTTTCACGTTCTCGACTTGAAATTTTAATTGGGAAGGGGGGGGGGGAAGACTAGAATTGGACTGAATATAATTCTTAAGGCTTTGTAATCTTCCATTTTCCATCTTTTTTATCTTCAGTGATAAAATTATGATGTTCACTTTTAGTTCTTGATCACGACTTTTCACCTTCGATTTTCCAGTTTTCATTTGTGATCTGCAATCTAAAATCTAAAATCTTTTCGCTTTATGATCTTCGACGAAAAATCGCCATTCAAAATTAATTTTAAATGGAAAAATCGAAGTACTTATAGGCACGTATTAGAGTAGAGATACAGAGGCTTTGCACACAATATTTTGATTTTTTTGGAGACTTTCGAGGGGGATGGGCACCTCAAAAATATTTCACACCACCTCATCACTTCTTATTCTGATAAGGACTCACTCCTGTTGAGCTTGCTTCCTCGGTCAATCACTGGAGGAGTTTCCTCCACCAGCTTTCTGCCCATCGTTTCCTCGGTCTCCCGACGGGTCTGGTTCCTTGGGGTTTGTGGTCCTTGCAGATCTTTGCTAGGCGGGTGTTATTCATGCGGTCCACATGGGCGTTCCATTCGCGGAGTCTGCTTGGCCCATTTTACGTCTTCCACCTTGCATTGCTCGCTAATGCAGTTGTTATGTTGCCTATCGTAGAGGCTGTATCTTGCAGATTTTCGTAGGATTCTCATTTCTAATGTTCGCAGTTTGCATTTCGTATTTTCCGTGTCTGCGCGAGCTTCGATACCGTATGTCATGATTGGTCTGATACTAGTTCGTGGATCTTTACCTTATTTTCTAGAATGTTACATCCGTTATCAAATACGATATCTCTTAAACAGCCTGCTATTTGATAAGCTTTCGTAAGTTGGACTTCTACTTCGTTTTGCAGGTTTCTATCATTCGTAATTTTAGTGCCCAAGTAGTTAAAATTCATGACTTGTTCAATGATTTTTCCTCCAGTTCTAGTTTGCACCTGATCGGATCTTTCGCAATCACCATACTTTTCGCCTTTGTCGCTAATATTTCCGCTAATACCACCTCATAACGGGCACCCTAATATATTATCCGAGACGATGTCGGAATAAGAAAAAGAATGGACCAACACGGATCATCTGGACGAATATTTCATTCTACCATTCCAATCGCATTTTTCCCAACAGCGAAGGGCCCTATTTCTTCCGCTCCTAAAAAAAAAAAAGATTCAGTAATAACGAAGATTTTAAAATTAAATAACTTAAACCTCAACTAATCCCATCGACGTCATTTCACTTTTAATTTTTATTTTCTTATTTCAGAAAGTAAATTAAATTAAATTAGCCGTTCTTACCCTTTTTTTTGGGGGGGAGAAAATTTTTCTCGGAGGTGGAGAATCTTTAAAGAAAGCCTCCGAATCCTTTTTAATGGGAAAAACTATGTAAAAGATTTACTAGTAATAATGGTTGAAAATTTCCGGATTTCGGAGTGATCAGCCCTTTGGATTGGGGGGAGGTTTTTATTAACTTTAACCAAGTAATAAAACCTGGGTCGGGAACTGATTCTTTTCCTTAGCAAGCAGTCGAGGGTGAAAAGTAATTTAACTGGCGGTTATTTTGAAATCTTTTCGATTAGCGAACAAAGTACGTGACTTGTTTTAATTGTACAACTTTTCAGGGTCCGGATGGGGGGGAAGAGGTTTTGCGGGAATAAAAAACATTCCGAAAATAGAATAGCCCCCACTACTTTCGCATATAACCCGGAATTCGGAGAGATAGAGAGATGGAAATGATATCGTATTTAGGTCAGGAATTTGCTTTCATCAAAATGGTTTAACTCTGAATAATAGAATAATGTTAATACTCTGAATAATGCATATATACATGCAGTTGCTGCGTACATATTCGATTCCTCGAAAGAGCAATCAAATATTGGTTTTATGCAGTGGGACGATATCGTTAGGTGTATAAATTTAATACAACATAACTCCCTTGTTATTTATTAATGCGTTCTATCACTTTTAAGTTTACTTTTTTTTATATAGGTCATCGCGACCATTAAAAGGGTATTCGCTCAGAGAAAGGTCGTTTTTCTTTTTTTCTTTTTTTTTTTAGGACAAGTGAACAATTTATTTTAGTGGCAGAGATAAATTTTTTTGTTCGTCAGGTGCCCAGCTCTTAAAGCGAATACTTTCAGTCAGCACTTTTTAAGTTAAGAAATATCAGTTGAATGGCCGGTTTCTTGGAAATCGCCTTTCAAATTTTAATGGTTCGTGGAAAATCAAGCCGTAACAAACAAAATGAAATATTTATCCCATTTTTAGTTTAGATTCGGAAGCTTCATGAAAGCTAAAGTTGTGGAAAGGGGAGGGGGAAATTAAAGGATGATGTTCTTTGTTTTGGTGATTGCACGTTCAAAGAAAAAAGAGAGGAATCTTGTTTTTGATCTTAGGCGTCCATTGATTTCCTTCAAAAATCAACGGATCGAGTCCGGGATTCACAGAGCTGGTTCGATAACGTTTTTCGGTATCAACACGATTTCACTAAAAAAAAAAACACTCAATGGTAGACTTTTGAAGTGTTTGAAGAAGTTTGTAAGGAGACAAAGGTAATAATATCGGGAACTATCGAATTCAACAGTATTGCGTGTGGATGCTTGGACTTGCCTTCAGGCAAGAACTGTTCTGATGTGTACTAACTCATGTATTGACATGTTCTGACGTGTACTGATATGTTCTGACACGTACTGACATGCAATGGCCAAATCAACACATCTCGAGAAACGTTCATTCCGACTTAATAAGCAATGATTATTCTTATTCGATGTCAGGCCTAAACTTTCCGAGACCGAAACTTTGGTCCACCAGACAAAATAATTCACTGATAGGTCTCTCAGACCGAACCTTTTTCGGGCTAGTGAAGTCGTAGGATTTTGCCTGCATTGTTTTTGTTCTCTCTCAATCCAACATCGTGACCAATGTGTGGTGGTCGATTTCAAGGTTCGCTTAATAATATCCCTCCATTTGTCCCGGTCATTGGCCTGTCTGCACGCCTTCTCTTGGGTTGACTCCGTAAATTTAGAGATTAGTTCAGTCCACCTAAATGGCGAACGTCCCCTTTCTCTTTTGTCTTCCGGTTTACCTTATTTCACAAGTCTCTCCATCGTAACATGACGAGAGATGTGGCCGAATAACTTGAGGATCCGGCTATACGTCACGGACGACAGTCGCTGAGTCGGCTTGATCTCCTTAAGACTGACGCGTTGGTCCTCCTAGCTGTCCAGGATATTCGGAGCAGTCTCCTCCAAACCCACATTTCGAAAGCATCTATTTGTTTCCTATCACATTGTTTTTGTTAACGTCTCCATTTTTATCCATTATTAAATCAATGAAAACTTTTTAAACCGGTTCGATTTTATTCAGAAGCTTGGTAATCTGTAAACTTTTTCGATGAGCTTTTCCATAATCGCTTCCGGCCGACCGAATCTGTTTTTCTAAAATCTTGAGATTTCATTAACAGGTTTTTTATATTGTAAAAAAATATTGGTAAAAATAAAAATTTCCATATCACAGGGCCACGTTTTAATGTTAGTAATCCGATTGAAGGTCATTTGAAACCATTTTTCATTATGCAACCCTTGCACTCCTATATAGGGGTGCAACAAATTACAGAATTGAAAAACTGAATCCACTCATAATTGTTTGTTTAAGCAAAATAAAGCGGTTTGTTTGCTTTTCCAATGCTATAATTTATTTTTCCCTCGGTATTGAGATTATCCCATCAAGAATCTGCATTTTGGTATGTCGTTATTTTGCATGATTATTTCACTTTCAGCTAGAATTTTAAAAAAAAGTTGAAACTTAGTAAAGGAAACCTTAAACGATTATCTTGGCATTCTTGAGATGAACCAAGTTAAGGACGTGACTCTCCAAAACGTTGACATCGCTCGAGGGAAAACTCTCAAAATAGCTTTAACAAAGATTCTTCTTTTGCAAGTGTAGTTGCTGGGAGTTTCTTTCTCGTGGAAAGTTTATGATAACACGATTGATTTCCCCGACGCTTGTTTAGAAACAAAAAGGTTGAAAATCGCTGTGGGACAATCTGCAATAACATTAACGCAAAGTATCCCATTTCGTATGAATAATACAAGGTAATCTATGAAACTGGTTTTGCACCTACAAAGCAAGGGAACATG
The DNA here is from genome assembly GCA_037577465.1 of Liposcelis bostrychophila. Classification (NCBI taxonomy): domain Eukaryota; kingdom Metazoa; phylum Arthropoda; class Insecta; order Psocodea; family Liposcelididae; genus Liposcelis; species Liposcelis bostrychophila. Next base: position 14,153,286 of record CM075212.1, read on the forward strand.
CTCTCTCCTAAAATTGTTTTGTCTAAAAGTTTAATCCTACAGCTTGAGAAGTTTCTCTCCGGTTGAAATATTACCCTCAAGTCCGTACTTTCCATGCATGTTTTCTTTGTGAACAGTTATGGTTACTCAAGACGGTGAGGGCTAAAAGGGTGCGGTTCCCCTTTCACCCTTTACAGCAACTACTCTAATTTTAAATGCATTTTCCTTAGTTTCTGTTTATGAATCCCTTTTCCCTTTCTCTCTTGTTAACTTGCACATGCGGTGCTTCTTGACCTAGATGCGAAGCTTTGGAAATGCAAGCAACATGAACAAGGAAGAGGAAAATTCATTTCCTTTGAAATAAAGTACCAACATTAACGAAATTGTTACACTTTTTTTTTCGTAAGTTCTTTTGAGAACATGTTTTAATATTTTCCATTAAAAAAGTATAGAGGGAATAATATAAAAAAGGTGTAACATTAGATTCCTTTATCCATGCGAATATAGGGAACAATAATTCGCAATTTATATGCGCTCTGTCGGGTTCTTTCTTCTTCTTTTTTTTTCTCATCAATATAAAAAAAGAAACAATTTTTTTTTTTTTTTTTTTCGTTTTGTGTATTTTGATTTTTTTCGATTTTTATGAACCGAACCGATTCATGTGAATCGAAGCAAAAAGGAATATCGAGTTGATGGGCGGAAATGATTCGATTTGTCCTCTTTTTTTTCTTTGTTTTTCGGACTGTTTTAATAATGACAGTCTTGAAAGAATCATTTTTAAGATAACTGATTTTCTCGGTTATTTTCTTTTTCTTCGCATCTGAATTATTGTAGCTCGGAGGAAGAAGAATTCCAAGAAATTTCGTAAGACAGAATTCTGTTTTTAAAAAAAATTTAGATAAAAATGTGACATCGAAGCTTTCGAAGGGAATATAAACCGATTGCAAAGTTTTTTACTTTAATGGCACTCCGTCCCTCTGAAAGGTGTCTTCTAAATATTTTGACGTGATTTGAAGCCTCTGAAGAGGAAGCTTTAGTGAATACCACGAGGAAGGGCAATTTTGTCTAATACTTGATTTATTGTATTGACATTATTGTATGACATTAAGACTGTTAAAAATTTGCAAAAATTTAGATAAAGCTCGAGGCCACTAAAAATCACTTAAGAAAAAAGTAGTTCCACCCCTCGATATTTTTTCTACTTTTCGAACTTTAGTTTCCTTCAGGCTGAACGTATATTTTTTAATATCGATCCGTTTGCGGGCATTTTCCTAACCGGAGTGGCACCAATTAATTGAAAAACAACGTCGTAAATATACTTGAAATGTCAAGAAAAAGCTATCAACCCATCACTCGGATCTTGAGAAAAAAAAACCGAAAAAAAAAAAAAAAAAAATCTCAACAAGGATAAAGAAGACTGGGTTGCAGTTAATGTTCATTGTTATATTTCACGGACGGTTGCTGGAGGCTTGACAGTGACTGATGACCCCTACGCTCATTAGTCCATCATTACAGTACTAATACTAATAAGATCTCACTTCACGATGTACTCATACAGAATATATGATTTATTCCGAGTTCCAGCAGATCGGACATGCCACTTGCACCAAGTTTTTAAATTCAAACTTAATTGATCTATTAAAAACGCGCTCACCCTTCCATTTTAAAGAAAATTCCAAAGTAAGAGAAAAATTTTCCTTCCCTCTTTTTTCTTTTTAACATGTGAGAAAGATTAAGAAGAATAAAAATGTATGTCCGCCCGGAAGGGAGATGTTGAGGACTTGAAGACTCATAAATCAAGCGACATTCACTGGGGCTGGATAATTGAAACAACTTCGAGAGTTTAGGGTTTTGTTGAAATTCAATTTTCTAACAACTGACACGGGATTTTCTAGAATTTCAAAACTACACCCGGATCGGGTTATGATGGTCCCGGTCTCAGCAGCGTTTTATAATAATGATAAAATGATTTTTTTTTTTTAAAAAGTCGCATTTTATATGACGGAGGGAAAAAAAATCACGAAAGATAAACGTTGGGCTACAGAATCAAATGCAAACTTCAATTGGCAATAAACCAATTTTATCGGTTTTCGGAGAACAATTTATGGGGTTTGTTCGGTCCAAAGTCTATGTGGTCACAACTGTTGTGATAATAATTTCAACTTCGTTCCAGGAAAAAAAAAAAAAAAAAAAAAAAAAAACGAAAAAAGAATTAGAGACGGTCATTTGGGTGTAGAATTTTTTTCTTTCGTAACAACAAATTTTTCATTTTATTTTTGAAAAATTTAAGACGCATGTGATTATCATTCATGTAGCTTCATTAGGGAGTTTCTTCGCAAAAACTTCCCGGACGTTTACAGCTTTAGAGCCACAGTTTCATTCCCTTAGTAGTAGGATTCATTTTTTTGCCTGCAGGACATTTAAGAAAATTTCCTTATTAAAAAGTGCTCAATCGAGAAAATTTAAACGCTTCAGAAATTGGATCTGATGAGGCCTAGTAAAATTATTTTCTCACTAAGACGTTTTTAGCAATGATAAAATCGCTAAATCAACACCTTGACCGAAGTATTTTCACCTCCGGCAAATCAGCATATTTTTGGGTGTTCTAATCTGTACAAAAAAAATATTTTCGGCATGAAAACCAATTTTCAACCTCAAAAATATTTTTGAATGCATTCTTTCCTCCACTTCGAATTTCTCTTATAAAAGAAAATTTTCCGAGAGTATTTTGCGTTTTTTTTTCTTCCCTTTAGTAATTTTCGAAATAAAATCTTTATTAAAAATTTATCCCAAAGATTTTGAAGCGATTTTCTAAGAAGGAAAACCCAATGTTTACTTAAGAATATTTTAATAAACCCGCATCTAAAAACTTTTAAACTTCTTTTACAAACTTTTTTTTTTTCAAGGGCAAAAAACAGTCGAATATTAAAACTTCGATAAAACGAAATTTTATTTATTTTCACATTTACTTCCTTCATAAAAGATCGGTTATTTTTATTTTATTAAAAACAAAAGATATAAAATACAACGTAACGTTTCATTCATATTAAAATTACCTGGAGTTATGAAAAGACGCGGTGCTCGCTCGAAAGATCTTCCAAAAAGGAAAATAATAATCATAACTTTAATCATGCATTTTCAAGCATTGCAAAAACATGTAGAAACTGAATGCATGCTTTTGAAAAACACAATATAAGTGGGGGGGGGGAGGGGGGAAATGTGGGAAAGGTGAACGCCTTGGGAGTTTTCATTCATCCATTCATTACACGAGTTAAGTTGAAATTTTGACTGAGGTCACGTAACAATGTTGTCGTTTTCGAGAAAAGGTTCCATGATGGCGAAGTTTCGGAAACAACAAAATTGTTCAACTGTTATACAACTTTTCGTTAATTCTCCTAATACGGTTTTGCCTGACAACATTCACGGTTACTCGAATAATTCCGCTAAACCGTTTATTAAAATTCTATTATGGTAAACGCGTGGAAAATTTAAATGCTGATTTTCCCCTCATCATCGGCCTAAATCAGAATTTTCATCCCGTCATGAAAAATTTATTAAAAAACGTAATCGGGGGATTTTCCCTTGAAATAACCTGTTTGCATGGGAATTTATGTTAAACCAATTTTTTTCCTAAAGATTTCGATCTTCCCCCTCCGTTCCGAAAATTACTCCCATAAAAATTTGTCCGACAAACGCAATCGTAATTTTATTTTTTACTAAAATTAAAAGAGGTTTACAATCTTGCTATACCATCAGATCGCACGAAGAAAAAAAAAGAAAACGGTGCACAAAAAATAATTCTAAAAAAAAAATTATCGCGGAAGGGAAAAAATTGTTTGAACGGAAAAACTCATAAATTTGAAATTTGATGGGGTCATTCTCAAATTAATTGAATGGAATCGATCGATTGGACGTGTTTACTTTACCCGGATATCAGATCAAGTCGTGTAAACATGTGATTAGAGGAACGAGTCTACTGACACATTACAATCTTGCTTCATCTGAAACTCTACACACTTCGCTCGTCTGCTTCCGGTTAAGCTGCCTCATTCGATTAAACCGAAGAAAATCCATTCCTGACATAATAAACAGTTTACGGAATGATGAATAAAAACAATTAATATGAGTTAAGAGTGTTTTAAATTAGTGTCACTGTCATTTTGTGTTCGACTTTTTTTTTATAATGTCTTGCAGTTTGGAGCTTTTTATTAGAAATGATTCCGCTTAGAAATTCCCCTTACTCATAGCGTGAATTTTTATTTTTTATTTTTAAATATGTTGTACAATTAAAAAATTAAGAGGATGCTTAGACTAATCAATTTAATTTAATTTATTCATTGATCCTTTTTTACATCAATTTACAAATTTGAAAAAAAAAAAAAAAAAAAATTAGTAAAACAATTCAACTTACAAAAAAAAAAAAATAATTAACTTAAAAGAAGAAAAAAAAATAATAATAATAACAATAATTAATTATAATTAACAATTAACTGGGGTCAGCGAACGATATAGCCTCTTTATAGGAGGATTGAAAGAACTTGAGCATCATTTTCTTGAGCCTGCTTGAAGGAAGACTGAAGTCAAGATCAAGAGACGAGGACTTCTCATTCCATGACGCCAAAGCCGAAAAAATAGGAGAGTGCCAGTGATGAAAGGTTCTAGCAACTGGTATAAAAAATGGGGGTCTAGTAGTAACATTGCGAAACCTTAACATTGGTACATTAAAATTTAAGAGTTCTAGTAATTTAGGACAATCAATCAGACCAGAGACAAGTTTTTGAATAAAAATAATCTGTGCTATCTGACGTCTATCGCTTAAACGAGTTATATTAAATTCAAACAAGAATTCAGAGGTTCGCGTTGTGATAGGTGGAAAAATTTTATGTTTTTTAAAAGAAAGGTAACGTAGAAACCTGTGCTGCACAGAATCAATACTTCTACGAGAATCAGCAGTAGATTGAGACCAGACCACAGAAGCGTATTCAAGTTTAGGTCGAACGTAGCTGTTAAACAAGAATGCAATGGTGTTATAACTAAAGTACTTTGTATTACGTTTAAGAAATCCTAATAGCTGATAAGAACTTTGAACAATAGAATTAATATGTTTGTCAAACACTAAACCTTGGTCGAGAAGTAAGCCCAGGTCTTTGAAAGATGTGACATTTTCAAGTGAGTTACATCTCAAATTTAGAAACTCAAATTCAAAATTAGAAACTCAAAATCAAATTTAGAAACTCCTTCAGAGTTTCATTTCTTTGCTTTGTTTTATCACTAACACAGAAAACAAAGCGGCGACCCAATGACACATCTGAATTTGATGAGGTGGCGTCTTTTTCTGAAAACGTCGTCAAATGGATCTCAAATTATCTTAAAAAAGCGCTAAAAAAAGTACACCGTCTAAAGACCCAATTCAGATTCTCCATTGAGATAATTTTTCTGAAATGCACCTGAAAAGCGATTAGGTGCCTACATGTTTTAGAATTAATCGATTCGGGTCAAAGCAAAAAATAGTACGCCTAGGCACGCATCATTCACTTTTCCATTTTCATGCTTAATTTCGAAATTGCCCCTGCCGAGATGCATTTTTTTTTAGAGTAATTGCCTAAAATGTGGTGCCCAACCATGACGATATTCTGGAATTGAAATAATGCACTGGATGGTCTAGACGGAATTCAATTGCATTGTTGCCCAAAAGTCATCTTCAGCTTTAAGACTGTACGGTTGGCTTTGCCAACAGTCTTGTCAGCCGAGCCTGAGTTTTAATGTGTAGGGACAGTCGTGCCAGTCTCTACAGAAGTACTTACACACACACACACCAGGCTTTTACAGGATCTAGAGCCCAATCCCCGTATTACAGATTTTTACCATTTGGGCCTCTCTTGGCAGGCATCAGGCACTCTCAACCTTATCGCATCAGCCGGACGTTATCTTCCCATCTGATCTGAGGCCTTCCCTGAGGTCTGGGACTCGTCGGTCTGCCCTCCAGGACCAGCCAGATATGTCTTGACGGAGGTGCGCGAGCAACATGTCCCGCCCACTTGAGCCTTCGGGACTTAATCACACTAGTGATTAATGGTTGCTCAGTGAGCCTACGGATCTCGTCATTTGAACGTATGCGCACTCTGTCATTAATTGGATCCCTTCTAGGGTCTAGGATTGGGCGTAAGACCTTATTTTCGAACACCAACAACCTCTTTTGAGCACAAATGGTCAAATTCCAAGTGTCACAGCCGTACGTGACTACAGGACGGATTATGCCATTATAAATGCGGAGTTTCGCTCTTTTAGAGAGAACTCTACTACGAAGGAGATGGCCTAGCGCAAACAGGCAACGGTTACCACTTTGAATCATCCATGCCGCGAATTCAAAATTAATGTCAATGTCGCTGGTAACATAGGACCCTAGACACCGAAATTCGGAAACGTCCTTAAATCTAAGGTTTCCTACCTCCATAGGTTCATCGTGCCGTCTCTGCCTGTCTTTCTCACTGACCATAACAAGATAATCAGTCTTCTCCAGAAATACTTACTCCCGAAAAAGATGATAACTACCCAAATTATGTACTGCTAAATATAAATTTAAAGTACGACGGTACCCATGCGGTCATTTTTGTCTTCACTTAATTTCAACTTAAGTTCACCTGTTCGTTTTTTCAGCCATTGCCCGATTCATGTTCCTCCATATTCTTTCCCGCCTTTTCTACTTCCTTTTCATTCCTCTTTCATCGACCCCCCCCCGCCCCCTTCCTTTTTATCTTTCTCCCTTCTTCCCTATTCTCAACAAATTCCAAATCAATGCCTCCACCTTTTAACAAAACACTAAAGCTTTTCCTTAAGAATTTTAAAACAAACGCGAGAATCTGTAAAATTAAATTTTCGAATAAGATTTCTCCAAGTTTCCATCAAAAAGCATTGAAACATGTTAAAATTAACTATTAATCTTAGTAAAGTTGCCGAGATAAATCACTTATGGCGTTTGACGAGAGCCGACAAATTGTTTCGCTGAAATACAATATCACGTTCGTAGATTCTAGAGTCTCCTTTTCGTCTTTAACAAGAGCGATTCCTTTTCCTCTCCTCCTTCCCTTGACAAACTAATTACTATACACTACTTTCCCTAAATGACATTGTAATAATAATCTCTTGTTTTACAACGCTAAGAACTTACGCCTTGACGATTTTATTATCGAAATTAACTTTAAAACCTCTTACAGTTTTATATATTATAATAGTATAAATGCCTTTTAATTTCTTTCGAATAAAAACCAATAATGAGTAATCGATCCCGAATTTTCTTTGATCCATAACGAAAACGCCGCAATATTTTTATTTTTTTTATTTTTGCCCATTAATCAGAAAAGGTTAATAACTCAAGACTTTAATCAGAGTTTTTTTTTTTTGGATCAGGTCACGATATTGTAAAAAGAAAAGATGGATGATGAAGAAAAATTGAAAAGAAACCGCGGCAGCGAGTATCTTCGAATAAACGATAACAAAATCATTTATAACACCCGAAGATATTTAAAAAAAAAAAAAAAAAAAAAAAGTCTTCGAACGGAATAAAACGGTCGACCTTTTTTTTCACGCAAGATGTAACTAATTCGTTTCCAAATTAATTTTTAAATCCACCGGAAATTTCAAAGTCCATGACCAAGGGCTATATATCAAAATAATTGCGACACGGAGCTGAAATTTTATTATTCAGACTGACTGATTGCAGTTGATGAGTTCCTAATTGGTTTTTACACGCCTCTGTAAATTCTATCATTCATTTTCTAAAGGTTCAGAATTTTTTACTTAATCATTTATTGTTACGTATTATTTATTTTTTCGACTTCGCGAAAATAGGTCTTCTTAATTTTACATAAAAAGAAGGAAATATGAAGAACAGGAATGGAAATGGGGAAAGGGAAAGGAATTATGGGAAGAAAAGTAAATAAAATCGTAAAACAAGGCTTATGCATGTAACTAGGGACAAGCAGCAGGGCAAGTCCCGAGAACTAGATGAGTTATTGTCTAGGATGGTTGTTTATACTACAGATACGAATAAAGTTTTACACAGCCATAGTTGTGTTAGTTCTCAAGCCTGGGGGATACGGCATGGCGACTGTATACCGGAATTGAATCAGTGTGCAGTGCACCTTAACTTTCAGAGAAACCATGTCCTATTGCGAGATAACCCTAAATCCTACATTTTTTTTAAAAATGAAGCGGATCAGCAATGCTGGAAGGGGCCCAAATTAAGAGAAATTGAAGAACAAGAGGGGAAAAGGATCGCGGTTCATGTTTTTGCTTTGAATGCTTTGACAAAAGCTGTACATAAGATTTAAGTGTAACGAAAACAATGGAGCCTGATCCTCTTTCCCGTTTACTATTCAGCTGAAGACAGTTTTTGTAAAAATTTCTCGGGGACCTGGCCCATAAGCTAAGCTAAACATTAAATTTGCACAGCTTCTTCTTAGTTTTTTATTCGATTACGAACGTGGTGATCTCACATACACCTGATGCGTGCGCTCACAGGCATATGGAACCTGCAGTATAAAGCCGGTTCCAAACGGCTATTTTTGAAAGATTTATGAGGCAATTACCGCTCGGTGGTTTGCCATTGCCTGCCGAGGTGTGGTGACCGTAGATTTTCTGACTAGCGCACTAGGTTTGACCTGAGAAAAATTACTAGCTGTAAACTAGGATAGAGTCGCATCTCATGATTGAGAGTAGAGCGTGCTATGAACTAGGCTACCGGTCACCAGTTTAGCACAGCATCGCCCCATTTATCCACCATAGGCACGAGAACTGAATATGGCTATGACAGAGCCTAAAAACAATTTTCATGTCGGCAGTAAAGTCAGTATCAGGAATAACCGGAGCTGCCGGTCCACCTAGGGAGTAGCGCCCCTACCCCTGTAGGGTGAGCACTTCTATCTAAGTTATGAGCTGGTGAGGTGGGGAGCAGTGTCACCAATAATGGCTCAATGCTGAAGATCGCAGTAATTGGCTAGCCTTGAGTACAGATCATTAAGATGCAATGGGATGGCTCTTGTTCTTCTAACTAGTACTGGCTCGGAGTTAAAGATGGTAGTGATCGGCCAGGCTTGAGTACAGGTATCCAGAGGCAAAATATAGCAGCGATATGGCTCGTGTTATGCTGATGCAGAAGATTCTGGGAAAGCCACTGCATTATTTTTTTCCTGTAAAATTATCATGACTGAAAACAATAAAATCTGTCAGATCATTGCAAATCCTCGAAGCGGAGCCGGCACTAAAAAAAAGAAGAAAGTCAGTATTTCTGACACTGGCTTCTTTTAAAGAGTATAGGCTGGCTGAACTTGGAATTCTTTAGACAATTATCGTGCTTTAGGCCGAATAATAATCGCACCGAGCGTTACAGCAATTAGAGCGATGGTGGACAGCAGCGCCACTAGTACTAGCTCAGACCTGAAGATAGTAGTGATCGGCTAGGTTTGAGTACAGGTATCAAGAGATAGAGCTGTAGCAGCGGTATGGCCCGTGTTATGCTGATGCAGAAGATTCTAGCCGGAAGATACTACTCAAGCCTAGGCGATCGCCACCATCTTCAGGTCTGAGCCAGTACTAGTGGCGCTGCTGTCCACCACGCTCTAATTGCTGTAATGTTCTGTGCAATTCTTATTCGAGCCGTGCCGCTGATACAGCTCTGACCAAAACCACGACAATTTAAATGCAGTCCCGTAGACGGACTGAACAGATCCGTTCTACTGGTGTTTCTAATCGTGCAAAAATCTGTAGTCCGTCTTCGGGTGCGTCTAATTGTGCATCAAATCGTCGAAAAATAACTGTATTCTTTCTAGCGGCAATTTAGTTCACAGAGGGCGAAAAAAGGGGGGCGAGGCGGCTTAGTTTCCCTCGATTTCACCAATTTGACCTGTATGACTACTCAAACCTACAAATACACCAAATTCTCTTTAAAGTCGGTGTGAGTGAGTATTTAAAAGTAGCTGAATTAACGACTACAACCAATAACGACTACCTGAGAATTGAATTGATTTTATTTTTCGCAGAAGATGAAGAAATAAATTCACGAGAGAGTCATTTATTATTTTTCAGAAAAAAAAAAAAAAAACAATAATCCCTTATCATATTGAAAATCTGAAAGAAAAGAAAAGCTCGGGGGATAAAGAAAAGAGTAGCACAATGGGATATCGATTTCACAAATTACAGGCGAAGTAATTCTATAGAAATCATCATCCGAGTTAAAATCTGTTTTCGACGGACGACTGAGGTAAACATTAGTTCGACTATACCGTGGCAACCCTCACCCTTACGGCCCCTTTAGCTTTCTCTCCCACTTTCGAGAATAATGGGTTAATAAAACAAAAGATTAGATACTTGTTCTCTCCTGCCTTCTTTTTATATTTCTCGAGAAATTTTCTTTTGTTTTATCACCGGTGACATTTTTTTTTCTCCCTGAAAATAAACAGAGGAAAATTTTTTACGTTAATTATAAGTAATACTCCAGATTTATTAAGTAAATACTACCGAGTTCTATTGTTTGTCCTCTGTTCGCAACAATGAGTTCTTCGTTTCCAAAAGGGCGAAGTCGTTTCACAAAATAAAAGATTCAGCTGCATTCGGATTCAGTACATAATTTATTTTCAGCGTGAAGCTCCTTATTGACCCATTCATGAAAAAATAAAACGTCTAAATCCAAATCGTAAAAATAAAGTATTATTGAAACGGTTTAAATAATGTTTTTTCTAACGGAGCATTTAAACGCGTAAATAATTTCTTCCGCTTTGATATGTGCTTAATGCCTCGTTTCAATATTTCTTCGATATCCACCTCAAATGTCAAATTATAAAGTAATAATGAAATAAGACACGTGTTTTTTTGAGAATAAAAAAAAAAACGAAATCATCGTAGATCAAATAAAAAAAATAAAAAAACGGGGGACAACAACGGTCCCTAATGTTGGAAAACCGCCAATTCAACTGTTTTTCTTAGGGTATTAAAAGCACATTTAGAACCATTTCGAAAAGTCTACGTTTTAGAGCTGTTCAACTGGTTTCTCTGCTTTAATTCTTCTTTTTTTTTTTTTTTTTTTTTTTTCTTTAATCAAATGTCCCAGAGAGTTATTTACGAGTTCCTTGTTCGTATCAGACATGGGTTGAGTGGTTTTTCTCTTTCTAAAGAAATGTTAACAAAGTACTAATGAGAAAAATGGGGCATCTTCAAAAAATAAAAGGGAGCAACTCAAAAACCTTAGATTTTCTGTAAGTGAGGGGCAATTTGTGAGGGGCACGCTAAGGGAGAGGGGGGTAAAAGCAGTCGATTTTGAGGAGAGTTTGGAAGTGAAATATAGGGGTCCGAAGCTTCAAAATTTTGGTCGATCGGATTTCTGATGCTACCATCGGTATCGGACGTTTTATAATATCCGAAATCGGCATCGGCGTCGGCATCGGATTCGGACCCCTGGTAAAATATTACGTAATATAAAGGACAGGGGATCAAAAACGGCCAAAATCATGCTTACTTAATACCTGAACCTGAGTTCGGATTCGAATTTCCCAAACCAAAACCTATAGTAAAAGTGGTATTTAGCCCCAAAACTTAATTTTGTTATTATAATTGTACGATTTAACTCCCTTTCGTCGAAAAAGAAAAAACCAAAATGTAAAAACAAAAAAACAAAAATTTCGCAAAATAGTCGGATAATTACGTTTTCTGAGTCGGGATTTTTTTCCTGAAAGTTGTTCTCGGAAACTTCCCCCTTCGCTTCCATGGTTTTTTGCGTATGAGAAACATTCCTTGTTTGTATTGTTCGTCTAAGCTAAGATTGTGTCATTTGTCATGATGCGAAAAGTACGACTTTCTGATTACTTTGATGCTCTTTCCAACTTTCCTTCGCTATTATTTTTCCATGCTGTATTTAGAATTCCTTTACGAAAAATGAAATTCTGTTTTTCAAAAAGATAAGCAGCCCTTTTATTAATAATTGAGATCGAAGTTTTTAAAATTGAAGATTTCATTTTGTTTTTGCATAGCGATACTCTCACATCTTTTTTTCACAGTTTTTTCCCCCTCGAGATTTTTATTTAAATATACAATAATTTAACGCGAAAGAGCTTTTTTTAAAATTAAAAAATATATAAGTTGATCTTCAAGAGTAAGCAGTTGCAAATTAAAATGAAAATAAATAACAGTCCAAGAGTAGGGGTTTTCTTCCGTTACTAGTTATATTTGTATAATGAATTTAAAAGCGTGATTTATTTAGCATGAAAACTAGTTCGTGTAATATCCGTTTGAATTTAATACTTCTTAGATCATCCCCGGAGTTTATTATTTTATACAAATTTTAGAAAACTCGGGAGAGAATTCATCCCCTTTATTTAATGATTTATTCCCTTTCATAAGAGGTTTACTTATTTGTTTTATTTTATTTTATTTTATTTTATTTACTTCTTTAATATTTATTTATTATACATGATTTACGAACAATCCGAGTTCTCAAAAATTATAATATTTTCTGGGCTGAGAAATTATTATTTTCATTCAAAATTTTAAAATTTCTATTCATTACGACTGACTCTGCCAGATAATATCCTATCGGATTGGCAAACGAAATATTTCGACAAAATTAAAGAGAGTTCCTCTTTTCTTTTAACGGTATTTACGTTTCGAACATAAAAATTATACTTTAGCATTTTTACTGCCCGAAAAACCGTTGTCGCAGTTTTAAAAAAAATAAAATTTACGACTACCCACGAATTTTAGGTCCTTACACTCTAAAAACAGACCGTTCAATGATCTACTTATTAAAAAAAAAAAAAAACTCACGACAGATATTTCAGCAGATGGTTTATGTCCGAAAAATTCTCAGAAGAGAATCGTAAAAAGAAAAAAAAAAGGAACACTTGACTTAATATAACGTTGCAAATTTTTTACGACGTTTTCGGTTTCTTCCTCTTTCAAAAATTGACCTACGACCTTTGTGCGAAAAAAAGTCGATCTTTTAATAAAAATCCCGAAGAAAGTTCTTTTATCCAATATTTATAGGCCTGCTTTGTTTTTTTCTTTTTCTTTCTTTTTTTTTTTTTTTTTTTTTTCCTTTTTTTTAAAAATTCGATCAGCACACCTTTCGTATTAAAAACCTTACACAAAGCTCAAAAACGAAAATTTCGACATCCGTTTTTACCGTGTTCGAAATGTTAATACGAAATCTGGGGGAAAAGGAAATGAAGATTCCCTCTCCTTTCGTCTTGAAGCTAAAATATTTTTACACTTTTTTTCCTCCGTTTTATTTCCTCCTGAATGAAAAACAACTTTCGAAAAAAAAAAAAAAAAAAAAAAAAAAAAGAAGAAGAAGAAGGAATTTCGAGAAAACTTTATACATGATAGATGAAATTTTCGGGGTCCTTAATCTTTATTTTCTTGAATTTACATAAAATTTGTCTGCTTGTCTTAATGCAAATGCGTCAACAGCAAAATCCTGCGGAACGCGAAAAGAAAAAAAAATCGCATAAAGCTTTAATGCAAAATTTCCATTTACTAAATGAGAAAATAAACACCCAACGAAATAAAGATAAAAACTTTTTATATATACGTTTCTTAATTTGTAATTGCCATCAAGTTCAATTTTAAAAAGCGGAAAAAAAAGAGAAAAAAAAATGTAAGTCAGAGCTTCCGTTTCATCTCTGTGAAAGAAGAACAGAAGGAATTGAATAGCTGGAAGTTTCTTTTGAAGTTAACAATCTCGTTAATTATTTAAAGACGATCTTATTTGCATGTCTTTTACGCGATAAATTATTTAACCATAAACAAGAAACTGTGTACGTCGTGTATAGGGACTGAAATAATGTGCAAGTAATTACAAGACACGAAAATGTAGTTAAAAAGAAGAGAGAAACCGGAAAGAACTTCCGTGAAAGGTTCCTCTTTTGACAACAATACCAGGAATCTCCGTAAAATCGATTTGAAAGTTATAAATATCGATGTGAAAATTACTCTCGCCGCAGAGGAAGTCAAAAGGGGCCAAGCCCCGTGAGGATTTATTCAATTCTAAAGTTTCGGGACCAATAGTTTGCACGGCGGAGATGTCCTTTGAAAATAGTTTTAACTTTAGTTTCCATCTGATAATCATTAAGAAGATGTCGGGCAGATATCCCAAGAGTGACATATAACATTAGTTGACAGGAAATTCAACCAGTATTGCTCTCACAAATAAACTCTTAACAACCAACGGCGGAACTTCCGTTATGATTTATACGTGACGTTATCACGTATCAATAACATATAGCTCATCGATTGACAACCCATTACTCAGCTAAAGCTATTCTCTATAATCTTCTCGCTAAAGGAAAAATCGAATTGGAACGTTTTCAGAAGTTTTTTTTTTACTTCGGCATCTCAAAATGGCCGAAGTATTGGTTTTGTTAGCGTCGTTATTTGCCAGAATTTACATTTCATATTTAAAGAACATGAACCTAATAAAATTTTTGAAGCATTGGACCTTTTAAACCTCAACTTAATGAGTTTATCTTTCGATTTAAATGCTCGTTCAGTCTTGCAAAAAATTATTTCAATGTTTTTAGAGGCGAAATAAATCGACATCCCACGCCGTACATGTCGTGTGCGGCATACCGTCTTCACGCAATGTCTTTTCACATCAAAATTTGGCTTAAAAGTTGACATTTGGGTCAAGGATGTGCAAGAAGTTTACCCCGACGAAAAAGACCATCCCTATCCAAAGATATTAAAGTTTTTATTTTTCTCCATATACCACTCTATAAACATCAGATATTTGTCCGCCATTTTGAAATTAAAAAGTAAACAAAGCCGTTAGCTAGCACCGATTTAATTCACCGTTATCGGTTATGTTATGTTATGTTAGGGTGGTTCAAAATAAATCGAGGTTTCCCGATTTAGCTGCACACTTCACAGTAGGTGCCTCTATGATAGTTATGACCTCTGATAAGATATCTTTGCTTAAATTAATTTCCTTAAGCAGCGCCGGGCCTTTGAAGGTGTCTGCGCACGTTTTCGATTTTTGAATGCTTTTCAATGGGATTTATTTAATTTGTCGACATGGAAATGCATCGCATTTGCATAGAATCATAAGAATATTTATTGTTTTAAAGAATTAACACGATTTCAAGAAATTTAAAAGCTCCAAAAAAAAAGCAGGGTGCCTAAAGTACGATTTCCTCAACTTGGCCGACTCGTTTTTGACGTCTGTCATCCCGAAGGTCGATCCAAAATTGAAAACTGGGGTTTGCGTAAAAAACTAACCTTAGTAGCATTGCAAAAAAAAATTAATATTGCAATTCGCATACAGGGTGTTTGCGAAAAAAAATTATTTAAAATCTTTTCTCAACTTGACCGATTAATTTTTCGACTCTATGACGCGGAACTGTGATCCTAAATTAGAAAATGGGGTTTACGGAGACGACTAACCTTACTAGCATTGCTGAAAAAAATAATAACACAATTCGCATATAGGGTGTTCGCAAAAAAAAAATATTTAATTTTTTTCAATATTTAAAATATTTAAAATTTTTTTTCGACTTTTTCAAGCCTAACTCGGATCCAGAATTACAAAATATGGTTCACGGAGAAGACTAACCTTACAAGCATTGCTAAAAAACATTAAAAGATAGAGAGATATATAGATATATACTTATAGGCTACAGATCGATCTTTTTTTTTTTACACGATTTTTTTATCCATTTTTTTAACCATATTTTCTAATTTTGGATCCGAGTTGGGCCTGAAAAAGTCGAAAAAAAATTTTAAATATTTTAAATATTGAAAAAAATTAAATATTTTTTTTTTGCGAACACCCTATATGCGAATTGTGTTATTATTTTTTTCAGCAATGCTAGTAAGGTTAGTTGTCTCCGTAAACCCCATTTTCTAATTTAGGATCACAGTTCCGCGTCATAGAGTCGAAAAATTAATCGGTCAAGTTGAGAAAAGATTTTAAATAATTTTTTTTCGCAAACACCCTGTATGCGAATTGCAATATTAATTTTTTTTTGCAATGCTACTAAGGTTAGTTTTTTACGCAAACCCCAGTTTTCAATTTTGGATCGACCTTCGGGATGACAGACGTCAAAAACGAGTCGGCCAAGTTGAGGAAATCGTACTTTAGGCACCCTGCTTTTTTTTTGGAGCTTTTAAATTTCTTGAAATCGTGTTAATTCTTTAAAACAATAAATATTCTTATGATTCTATGCAAATGCGATGCATTTCCATGTCGACAAATTAAATAAATCCCATTGAAAAGCATTCAAAAATCGAAAACGTGCGCAGACACCTTCAAAGGCCCGGCGCTGCTTAAGGAAATTAATTTAAGCAAAGATATCTTATCAGAGGTCATAACTATCATAGAGGCACCTACTGTGAAGTGTGCAGCTAAATCGGGAAACCTCGATTTATTTTGAACCACCCTAATGTTATGTTCTGTTTTTGTTATGGGTTAAAATAAACGATTCGCATCATATTCAGAATGTGAATGTGAATTGATTATGAATTTTCAAAAAAATGATGGCATTTTTTCAGTAAATACATTATTCATGTGTCAAGATTAGGTTAGGTGTGATCTGTAAGTAAGTAAATTATTTTCTCAGGGTTCAACTCCACACAAAACTTTTAATGCTCCATATTAAACCTGCTTCGCTGTAAAATCATTAATTATGTTTTATTTTCAAATAGAAAATCATTCAAGTGTTAATATTTGTATGCTTACAAAAAAATCATGTTTTTACATCTAATGCCTTAAAACAATTTTTTTAAAAATCTTGTTATTTTTATTTTTAAAAACTGATTCAAATTGTTTCAGCAGGCCAAAATTTCAGTGGTTTGTTTAGAACTTAAGTGCTTCCCAAAATCATTAGATTCCTTCTTTAACCAAAGTGTAAGAAGTCAAATTTTCACCATTTACCAATAACGTAAAGCTTTCAAGTCTACACTTCCATGTATAGTTTCTGATCCTTACCGAAACCATTATGTTTCCAATCTTAGGCAAGAATAAAAGAAAACAAATCAGACCTTCTTTGCTTAGAAACATAAAGATTTTAAATGTATATCTGGTTCTTTATCTGTGAATCATTACCAAATCATTAATGTTTCTTCTAAAACTGAAATATTAAATTAAAAAAAAAAAAAAAAAAAAAAAAAAAAAAAGAACAATCAGTCCTCTTTTGTTAACCAAAACAAAGCTTTTAAATCCATTCTAATGTGTGATGTCTGATGCCCTATTGCAACCAAAATCTTAATTTCTTAGCCCTTACACAACAAAAACATATAAATCCCCATTGAACCTTCACCGCTTATCAGAATCATCACTCTCACCTCTTCGACTACTCAAAAGTTTTATTTCTTTATTGAACCTTCACCGCTTATGAGAATCATCACTCTTCACCTCTTCAACTATTCAAAAAATTAAATTCCTTATTGAACCTTTACCGCTTATCAGATTCATCACTCTTATCTGTTCAACTAGTCAAAAGTTTTAATTCTGCATTGAACTTCACCGCTTATCAGAATTATCACTCTCACCTCTTCGACTACTCAAAAGTTTTATTTCTTTATTAAACCTTCACCGCTTATGAGAATCATCACTCTTCACCTCTTCAACTATTCAAAAAATTAAATTCCTATTGAACCTTCACCGCTTATCAGAATTATCACTCTTACCTGTTTGACTAGTCAAAAGTTTTGATTCTCTATTGAACCTTCACTGCTTAGAATAATTATAATTATATAAGCAAAAACAAATTTAATGCTTGGAAGAGTTATGACTTACAGGTCTTGTAATTAAAAATTCAACAGTAATTTCATTCTCTAAAGCTCAACACCCCCTTTTTTTTTTTTTTTTTTTTTTTTTTTTTTTTCTTTTTGCAATTAGTTTATGTTTTACTGCAATATAAAATATATTTTCAAAACTTAGTTTGATCATACTTGCTTGATATCTTGATTTTTCTGATTTCTTAATTCTTCAAGCAACTATTATTATTATTATTTACTTATTTTTTATTATTATATTATTTTTTTTTTTAAACTTCCTATTTTGTTTAATGATGTCCCACCATTATTTTCAACTGATTTATTTATTGCTAAGCCATTATTAGTCATAAAGAAATTTTAAAATTATTACATTTTTCCGTTTAGAATATTTTGAGATGCCGGAGTTCTTAAGCCATTTAAACAGATAGCCCGCTTAAACAGAATAAACTTACTATATGTTCCCGTGCATTTGGAAGCCCGAAGGGCGATCCTTGACTGGACTCACCCAAACTAGCCTACCGGAGTGGGATCTCCCGGACAGTGCTTACCCGGACTGGGCCTCCCCGGACTGATCCCACCCGAACTGAGCCCACTCGAACTGAGCACACCCGGACTGTGCTTACCCGGACTTGGCCTACCGGGACTGTGCCTACCCGGACTGTGCCCACCCGGACTGTGCTTACCCGGACTAGGCCTACCCGGACTGTGCTTACCCGGACTGTGCTTACTAGGACTGTGATACCCGGACTGGGCCTCCCCGGACTAGGCCTACACGGACTGTGCTTACTCGGACTGTGATACCCGAACTGTGCTTACCCGGACTGTGCTTACCCGGACTAGGCTACCGGGACTGTGCCTACCCGGACTGGGCTCACCCGGACTGTGCTTACCCGGAATATGCCTACACGGACTGTGCTTACTAGGACTGTGATACCCGGACTGGGCCTACACGGACTGTGCTTACCCGGACTAGGCTACCGGGACTGTGCCTACCCGGACTGGGCTCACCCGGACTGTGCTTACCGGAAGATGCCTACACGGACTGTGCTTACTCGGACTGTGCTTACCCGGACTAGGCGTACCCGAACTGAGCCCAACCGGACTGTGCTTACCCGGAATATGTCTCCACGGACTGTGCTTACTCGGACTGTGCTTACCCGGACTAGGTCTACACGGACTGTGCTTACTCGGACTGTGATACCCGGACTGTGCTTACTCGGACTGTGATACCCGGACTGTGCTTACCCGGACTAGGCCTACCAGGACTGAGCCCACCCGGACTGTGCTTACCCGGAATATGCCTACACAGACTGTGCTTACTCGGACTAGGCCTACCCGGACTGAGCCCAACGGACTGTGCTTACCCGGAATATGTCTCCACGGACTGTGCTTACTCGGACTGTGCTTACCGGACTAGGTCTACACGGACTGTGCTTACTCGGACTGTGATACCCGGACTGTGCTTACTCGGACTGTGATACCGGACTGTGCTTACCCGGACTAGGCCTACCAGGACTGAGCCCACCCGGACTGTGCTTACCCGGAATATGCCTACACAGACTGTGCTTACTCGGACTAGGCCTACCCGGACTGAGCCCAACCGGACTGTGCTTATCCGAAATATGCCTACACGAACTGTGCTTACTCGGACTGTGATACTCGGACTGAGCCCACCCGGACTATGCCTACACGGACTGCGCTTACCCGGACTATGCCTACACGGACTGCGCTTACCCGGACTATGCCTACACGGACTGCGCTTACCCGGACTATGCCTACATGGACTGCGCTTATCCGGACTACGCCTACACGGACTGTGCTTACTCGGACTGTGCTTACCCGGACTGGGCCAGCCCGGACTGAGCCCACCCGGACTTTGCTTACCGGGACTGGGTCTCCCTGGACTGAGCTCACCCGGACTAGGTCTACGCGGACTGTGCTTACCCGGACTTTGTCCACCCGGCTTGTGCCCACCCGTACTGGGCCTACCATGGCTGTGCCTACTCGGACTGGCTAATAAATATTTTGCCCTATATTTTTTTTACGATGATTTTGAGATGCCGAAGTTTTGAAGCCGTTTACGGCTTAAGAGAGGTGAAGGCGAGGCCGTAGGCCGAGCTGCGTCTGGGAGCCCGAAGGGCGACCGTTCCGCCGAAGGCGGAACCTGCGCCGCAGGCCAAGAATGCCGAAGGCGTTCTTGTTTTTTTTTTTAATTTGTAGGGAATATAAAATTTTACGAGTGACTATTGCAGAAATTGGGAGGTTTTTTGAGATGAGAATGGATTATAGAATACTCTAAAAATTTCGTGGATCGACAAGGTTAGAAATGCTGACTAATTGGCTTGCATGAGAAAAAGTTTAAGTGCTCTACAAGACCAAGCAAGTGTCAGAACTTCGAATATTTGGGCCGTGTGATTCGAAATGAAAAGTACATACCGTCTCAATCAGCTTGTGATGGAGAGAAAAATCGAGGATGAGCTGGAGCAATGCTGTAGGAAACTCTTGGCTCAGGGACTGGTTTAGTGTTGATTCAGTGGGTCTTTCTGGAGAAGCCATCTTCTATTGCAAATCCCAATAATGATAGCCAACGTCCGTCCCTGAGTTTGCACTTGAAACCGGATTTATCGAACTTTAAACTAGTCTTTTATAAACACTGAACTTTTAAGTCCCCTGTTTACCCTATTCATTTTTGACCGCTTATTCAGTGCCTGTGACGACCCGTAGCCTACACAGTTAACCTCAACGAAGTTCTTATTCGACAAAAGTGGTGACTAAAACTGATCGCGGGATATCACTAAGGATAGTGTAGAGGTTCCAAAACTGTTGGAACCGAAATCCTAGCTGATCCCCAAAACAAGACATCTCCATAATTAGACATTTCTGCGCTATGGTCTTAAAAGTCTAAATATGGAGATAAGTTGTTTTGCAAATGAGCTGGGATCTTCAATGCAACGGCTTTCAACCCATGCAATCATTCTGACAACCCTCTGAAGTCAGTTCTGGCGCAAAAAAGTCTAATTATGGAGATATCTTGTTTTGGGGATCAGCTAGGATATTGGTTCCAACAGTTTTGGAACCTCTACGCTATCCTCACTGTATCCTGCGGTCGGATTTTGTCAACACTTTTGTCAAATAAAAACTTCGTTGAGGCTAACTGTGCCCAGTTCATAGAGCGCTCGACTCTCAATCATGAGATGCGGCGAGTTGTGTTTCTATCCTAGCTCATAGCTAGGAATTGTTCTCAGGTAAAAACTAGTGCGCTAGTCAGAAAATCCACTGTCAGTCACCATTCCTTGGCAGGCAATGGCAATCTTTCAAATCTCTCCAAAATAGCCGCTCAAGATGTAGGCTCCATATGGAGAGCTCTAACATAGCCCGGCATTAAAATGTAGACTCTACATACATAGCTCCAACATATGTAGGAGACATACTCCGACATATGTAGGAGTTGGAGATCACTACGCTCATTATCGAGTAAAGGACTAAGAAGATACCAACTCCTGAAAGACGGAGGGTAACACCACAAGTTACCTAGATATTCTTTTTAAAATTACTCTGAATACCTAAATCGGTCCGAGTGTCGATCCGATGCCCCCTCCTGTAGAAAACAAAGTTTGTCCATTTTTTAACGAAAAAATTGATCACTTTTTAACCAAATTAAGAGTCGTTGAACGGCTCACCTATCTAGAGAGCCTATCTACGCCTGGCTCCCTAAAAAGTTATGTCAACTCATGGCACTTTTTCAAGGACAGAAACAATAAACTGGATTGTCTAAAATCAGTTACCTATAAAGTGGCTGTAACTCTGCCCTCTACTTGACTACTATAATGACTACTATATGCAGAGTTACAAATTACAAAGTAATAATATTATTATCAATTTAAAAAACAGAGTGATAATATTATTATCAATAATTATCTTAAGCCTGCCATTTCACGCTCAAAATCTTGAGGAAGCTCCTTCGGCACAAGATCTCTACTCCCTGAGTATTACTTTCCCCTTCTCTTTCGGCCAGAACCATACAATTACCCGCAAAACCATAATTGAAAAAAAATTCGAAATATTTCTTCTCGTACAAAAATCACTCATTTCATTTAAATTCAAAATAATCCTCCTTAAAATGCCAGTTTAAATGTCTTTGAACGTCACGAAACACTTGAATTTGTCACCGGTTGAGTGACATAATAATAGTTACCGATGTCTCTGTGATGTTTAAAATTAATAGTTTCCATGCACCGGGGTTTACAAAGAGAAAAAGAGAAGAGAGACGACAGGAGAAAAGGGAAAACGAGAAAAGGGAGTAAAAGGAGGAGAGCAAGCGGTCGAGAGGAGGATTGTAATGAAATGACACTTCAAAGTTGATTCCAAGCTTTGTAACTTTAACGAAGGTAACCATGGATGTAAATATAGTAAGTATACTGGCCTCCAGCCCTACTTGAAACCGCATCCTTCTGTGCTTGTTTTCTGACTGAGTTTAGTAACAACTTCTTACGGTTTTCCAATAAAATTTTCTTAGGCCAAAACATTTATGTTTGACTTCTGCCTTAACGACTTCGACGAGGAAACCAAAACCGATCAAGTTTTAATCCGTTCGTTATTGCTCACAAAGGAGGAAAAACGGTGACTTGCACATCAAAAGGGTTCACACTGGCAATTACGAGCGGTTGGACTTAAAAAAGTTTGTAAAGAAAAATGAAGTTGTAAGACCAGAGCCTTCCTGGACTATGGCTGAAGCCCTTTTCACGTTTCCAATTCCTGGAAATTTAAAAGAATCCGAATGAGGCAATATCGGGAAAAATACGCGAATTTGATTTTTTAAAAAAAAAGCATCTTTTTTAGAGACCTTTCAAAACACCTGGATTTCTTTGAGTTACCGGGCGAATATGATTTATTCAATATTTTTAAAAATGATCAGGATCCAACGGTTTAAAAATATGACCACGAATTCACGTAAATGTTGTTTAGATGTCCCTTGGGCGTTCTTGAGACGAATTTACCACGTCTCTTTACTCCACTAAATATGTCAACACTTAGTAGGGTTATGAGTTAAATTTTTAACTGTTGCCAATACCATATTTTACGATGCGAATATCACCGTTTACGGCGATGTTTTCCTAAATTCATCTCGCATACCAGTAAAATGATAATTTGGTTATTTTCTTTCTCGCGTATCCAAGAAAGGAAAGAAATCCGTTAAAAAAAACGATACCAGCCTAGTCGTAGAAAATGGTATTCAATCTTCAGGTAAGAGCCACTCTAGAGTGATCCACACCTTCAGATTGGGAGCACTCTAGAAGTTGTTGACTGATACTGACTCCCTAAGACTTGGTGACTATCGTATATTGGAATAGCAAAAAAGATTTCTTTTTCTTACTTTGCAAATCAAAACACTGATTTTAGGTTTTTTTAACTTAAATAAATTATTCACCACTGTTATTAACATACTTCCCATTCAATTTTTTACTCACCATTATTTATTTTTACATAGGTCAAAAAGGTAATGGCACGAAAATTCTGTTCATTTATTTTATTTAATTTTAATTTTAAACAAAATCAACAGATTATACGCCCTTTTGCAGATTTTGTCATTTGCACCTAACAAAAAAAAGAAAACAAAATAAACAAATAAGTAAATTTAAAAAAAAAATTAAAAATTAAAATTTGTTAAGCGTTAGTCTCAGAATGAAGGAATTCAGTGACAGACTTCTTCAATTAAGCGACCCCGATAACACCCATAAACAAACTTTGGTCGAAACAATTCGATTTTATAAAAATTTGTTCGCCATATTGGATCCGTCATTTTGAATTTTTGAAATCTGACTTCAGAATAGAAATTAGCGACTCCCAAAACCCTCGTACCCCATATTTCGTGACAATCTAAAGATTTTTAAAAATTCACCCCCTTCGTTACTGCCCCCCAATTTTTCAGGGAGGAACCATCGGAAAAAATTTTGTGACCGTGGGATCTTGTTTTGGGTCATAAGCTTTATCATTTCCACCCATGGTTTAATTTTCCGCTTTCTTTGCGAAGCGGAGCGAAAATTCTCCGGAAGGTCCATTTTTTCAAGTATACTAAATAATTTTTTTTTTCCAAGGGGGAGACCTGGGGGCCGATTAAGGGGTGCTGTAAAAAAGTGTCCGGGTAGGTACTTTAAGTGACACCATCAGTTTGAGCTTCAGTCGAAAGAGTCAGAAACGCCGATCAATGAAAAGAAATTTAACTATCAATTTGGATTGAGGGAGTATGAAATACGCCGCGGCATAATTTTATTTATCATCGAGTTTTGTTTTGTTTTTTGACTCTTTTACTTTTCCCCTACATTGCGTAATTTTTTTCGATTTAGTATTATCAACATTAACATAGAAATCAATATCTTACCTCAAAAAAAAAAAAAAAAAAAAAAAAAAAAAAAAAAAAAAGATGTTTACTATAAAAAAAAAAAAATAATAATAATAATAAGCCGGGATGTAGGGGGAAATAATTGAAAATAAAAAGATCGCCTTTCCGAAGAAGTATGATCCCTAAAGGTAATGAATACGTTAGGCGTGGCATTTATCCCTATGCATAAATATACCCATGAAAATGCGTAAAGGGAAAAATAAAAAAATTCAAAATAAACTAATTTCTTTTTATATGCGTATTGAATTTTTTATAGCTTTCCGTCACGTATCCAACACCTTAAAAATCGCCGATTTTAACCGGACCTTTTATAACTTTCCGGTAAAAGCGTTTTCGAGTAACAAACCATCTTACCTTTCAATTTTTATGTATTCATTCATATGAGAAAAAAAAAAAAAAAAAAAGCGTAATAGTTAACGCATTTATGCCTTTTCGTCACAGGATATAACCTAAAAAAAGGCGAGGGGAGGAAAAAAGTATTTTTTATGTTCCATTTACTTCGGAAAACGAATTCTAACACGCTAAAGATATTACCTCTCACCCCCGACGTTTTCGTATTTTCAAATTTAAATACGAAAGGCATTAGACTGCATCCGCAGTGCGACTCGCGAAAAACCGAAAAGGTTTTTTCCCTCCCGAAAAGAATAATTAAAGATGAATGGGAGGGGAGAGGGAGTAGGGGGTAGGAGGTAAGCCTAGATCGTTAAATTTTCAAGCGGCGGATCAAAAAAAAAAAAAAAGCATTAAATTAAAATAAAGATATCCTGTGTTGAAATAATTAGAAGTCCCGGAACATTTATTTCTGGATAATTTCCCGAGGGTATGGGGGACATGAGACCATTGGTATAAAACGTATTTTATGTCCACATGTTTTTGTGGTGTATCCCTCGTAAAACTTACTTTCTCTCATTTTTTTCGGTTACATATATAAGAGTTTAAAATAAAAAATATATATATGGAAAGCGTTAAATATTTCAGTAATGCAGATTAAATATTTAAAATTTATTCCCGACTATTTTTTTTTTATTATTTTTCCTCGCAAAGTTTTTTAAATTTAATATCAAACGACGTTGAAAATTCCTTTTACTGAGAATCATTAAGATTTTTACTTTTAGGTCGGTAATAGAATATTTTTTGATTAAAAATATCATTTAGCAAAAAGGGAAGAGAAAAAAAAATCTAAAACGCTTCTAAATGATTAAATACAAAAAAATTCATCCGATTCCTTTTTTTTTTTTTTTTAACTTGTTACTTAAGGGCTTGTTTGTTATTTTTTCTCTCTCTTATATAAATACAATTTTAAACAAGTTATGCTCGTCTTTATACCCAATACCATTTCGAAGGTTTTGTTAAAAAAGATGTTTTTGATCTTCTTAAGTAAGAAAAGGAAAAAAAAAATGCCAACGTCAAAACAGCCCCGAGAAACTAAGAAAAGTGGGGTTTTTTAAATATTTACATTAGTAAAGGGTAAAGAAATTGTCAAGAAACAGTGCGATTGTGGCTTTCGGACGACACCTTCAGGAAGAAGTTGAGATATTTGACGAGCCGAAGGCTTCTGGGGATTTCAATTACGAGGAGGATTCTCTTTGCTAGAGTCCGACCGTGGTAATCTCTCACATATACCTCTGAGTTCGTAATCGTTTAAATTTCTACTTATCCGTTAATAATAGGGTTGTTTCACATAATTACATTAAATTTTTTAAACCGCCTAAAAAGTTAAGAGGGAAAAATAAAAATGCATTCTGAGTTGTAATTTTTTTGTTTTAACTTGTCATTAGCTCAAAAAAAATAAAAAAAATCGGGCGAAAAATTGATGCATTTGAAACGATTTCGAAAAGCGGTACAAAAACAAACGGCCTTCTTTTAACTGCGCATAATAAGAAATACATAGTCGCTAATTCTCAAGGTGCAGAACGATAAAAACAATTAGTTCAAAAAAGGCCATCCCGCTTTTCGAAAATCATTTCAAATGCATCAATTTTTGGCCCAATTTTTATTTTTTTTCAGCTAATGACAATATGGAACTAAAAAATTCCAAAGCAAAATGCTTCCGTATTTTTTGCTCGAATTTTTGAAGCGGTTTAAAACATTAAATTAAATTGTGTGAAACAACCCTATTACTTTTTAAGTATCGTACAAGATCCAATTTCATTTCATATTTCTTCTTTTCGTTTCTTTCTTAATTCTTATTTAAATTTGGTTTTTTTATATTCGACATACTTTCTTCTTCTTCTTCTTCTTTTTCTTCTTCTTACGGCGCCGTACCTGTGTCCAGGCGTAGGCGACCATCATAAGGGGAAAAAAGATCCGGGCGTACACGGCGTACACGGCGGACGGACGGGAACTCAGAATTTTATTCCATGTCGAACTATATAAGTTTTATGTAAAAACTCGCAGGATTAAAGATTTTCACTTTTCCGACCACGGCAATACTTTCTTTGCGCTCGCTTCGCGGCGCTCGAAAGTAAAAAGATTTGACATACTTACAAAGGAATAAAAATAGTCATATTCTAATCCGATCTGATGTCAATTTACTGTAGCATTATAGACTCTATCGTAAAATTGATCATATCGTACCTGAAAATAAAAAATAGAAAAAAAAAAAAATTACATTATTAAGCTTAGAATGGCAATAAATTTGGAAGAAAATTTCATTGAATTGTAAACATTCGGTTTTGTTTTCCTTTCTTTGTTTGCTTTTTTTGGGCGCAATTTCACGCCAAACAGGTTCGTCGAACATGTTCGGCAAACATGTTTGTGTTTGATAAAAAAAGGCGAACATGTTTGGCGTGAAATTGCGCCCTTTTTCTAGTGTAAAAGAAAACATTAAGTTAGATTGCAGAGTAAGCTCTATCCCAGCTCCGAAACATTCTAGGCTACAAATTTCGATAATCGAGTATTTAAATGTAGGAACTGAATAACCCAATTATGTTTCAATCTGTGATATATTTTTCTAGAAAATAAAAGGGCCCTTTAAACCATCTCAACATAACATCGATTAAAAGACGATCGAGAGCAGAAAGAGACCGACTGTATAAAGAACTCAAGTGATTTAGAGTCCCCCGTTCGAGAAAAAACTATTGGTTGTTACCTTTTTTTAAAAAAAACTGTAAGCGGAAAACCGTTCTCATCAATACTGTATTAGCTACCTGAAATTTCGAATTGCCTTGCTGGACATAACTAAATGCCGAACGAGGAAAAACTCATAAAATATTCTACGACGCAAAGTTCGGTTCCAATTGAAGCTTTCGTCATATTACTCTTTTTATCCCAAGCAAAACCAAAAACCCAAGCTCTATATTAGAGACCCGCTGATTTGAATCAAACTCAATCTGAATGAACCACTCGGTCCCTTTGCTTCCCTACAATCTTTCCATTTCAACGTTTTCTAATTTAAATAATCCAGGCAATTAAAACTTTATAGAATAAAAAATAAATAAAACCGAAATATCTGGCAGCAGAGAACATCATTTGACTCTTTTTCGGCCCTTATGTTCTTCCGTTAGTTTCAAGGAATATCAAGTTCACTTTATTTCCACCCGATCAAACAAAATAAAAAACCGAGTTTTTGGAGTCAGAAAAAAGATAAGACGCAAAAAAAAAATTTTGCTTTTTGAAATGATATCCGGTGAAAATGAAACGATATCGGCAGTTTTAGTGTGAAGCAAAGGTTCTTTTCTTTTGTTTATCGACCAAAGTAAACAAGTTCATTCACCGAAAAAGAGTTCGCTCATGTTTCAAGGAATTAAATAAAACCGTACGAGTGATGCTTATTGAATTGATGTTCATTTTCCTGGAATTTAAGGCGGCAACTCGTTTCAGCTATATAGATAATTTTCACCGTCGCCTTTTTCTTTTTCTTCCCTCTCTCTCTCTCTGTCTCTCTCTCTCCCCTTTCTCTATTTTCGTAATATAAAATGTTTAACGTTTGATGGAGAGAGACGTTTTTAAGTGACAAGTTGTAACAGGAAAGAAACGAAAAGATTTTTTTTTTTTTTTTGCTTTGCCACTTTTTTTTTTCATTTACCGCTACGCATTAGAAATGGTCTTTGATGAATCAGAAAAAAAAGTAAGATTTATTAAAAAATGTTTTACGTCCTTTACATTTTTCCTGCATAATATTTTGGAAGTACTGTACCATGCCAGGAGGCTACTTTGTACTCCAGAGGGCTACTTTAGACACTTTCATTTTTCAACTTGAAAACGGCTAAGAATCGTTTCAAAAATTAAACGTATTCTAAATCAATATGTTCCACCCCAAGTTGCCTAATCTTGCTTTATTATAAAAAAATTAAGTTTTTAATGAGAAAAAAATTTAAGAAATCACGCAGCCTAAAATGCTAAGATGCATTCTGCTGCATCCACCGGTCAAACTGAAATTAAATTGCTTTTCCTACTTGCTCTATGTAGTTAGTCCCTTAAACAATCATCCTGATTTCACTCAAAATTAAAAAAAACTGAGTGAGTCTAGCTACGCAAACTCACTGAAGAAGGGAAGTGAAACTTCTACACTTCGCTAATAGTAGACACAATAAAAAAATTTCAAGGCATTTTTTCGCTCCTTTTTGGTCAAATAATTTGTACATTTCAATAAAAATATAACTTTTTTTCATCGCACGAAAAAAACTTCAAACACGCGCACGGCAATTTTGTCTCAGTGTTATATCGCCCATAACTTTTGATCTTTTGACTCCCAAAATTGTTGCGCACTTTTTGGCCTAAAACTGTGGCCCAAAAAATTTACTCTCAGCGATTCTAAAGAAGTTTACTCCCCGCGATTCTATCAACTTTTGGCCTAAAGTTTTGCGCACCTTTTGGCCTAAAATTGTGGCTCCAAAAATTTACTCTAAGCGATTCTAAAGAAGTTTCACTTCAAAAAAAAAAAAAAAAATACCATCAATGGGGCTACTTTGTACAGATATTTCAATGGCGATGTCCTATGGGTGCTAAATCTATAACGAATCGACAACGTTTCCATGATTTTAATTACGTTTTTACAAAGTTCACTAATTTTCTTAAATAAATAGCGATAGTCATTAACAGAACATCTGAAAAGGTACCAATCGTTTCCATAAGACATTTTCCGTTTACAGAAACCAATAATTTGTCGCATCCTCTTCAATTATTAAAGATATTCATATAAATTGTAAACATGATTGTAAAAAGTAGCCCCACTTTTGTTAGCACGACAGCTTTTGGAAAATCGAGTTTTTATTTGTGTTAGAACAAGTCTAGATATTATAACACGGTATCAAATTAAAGTTGAAGAACGCCTCTTAATGTTGGTATAAACAGATATGAATTTTATTATACATTTTCCATCTGTTTTGGAAAAAAAAATCAAAAAGTGTAAAAAGTAGCCCCCTGGTACGGTATACGTTACATCTCTGCATTAAATATTTTTGCTTTAAATAGTTTCGTTGCATTTTGCGGGCGTACTGTAACAATGTGCGACAAATCAAAAAATGTACCTTGGGCAAATAATTTCTATTCATTTTTATTTACTTCACTATTACTCGCCCCTACAAAAAAATTGTTGTTTGCGCTAAAAGAAAGGCTAACGCTGTTAGATATATGAAAAATCGAGTTTGACAATGAATTGAAACGTTTCAATGCCTCCTTTGATCGACGTCTGATAATGGCAAACTTGAGAAGCAATCATCTTGGCTGTCAGGCTCAACGTGTGATATGAATTCCATTTATTTAAATCAGTTGTATAGAGTTTCATTTTTTTCCATCTTTGAAAAAAAAAAAAAAAAAAAAAAAAAAAAAAAAAAAAGGAAAAATTTTATTTTGTCGGACAGTTAAGGTTCTAGTTCGTTTACATAACCGGCCGGTCAGCCGGCCGGTGAAAATTTTTTAACATTAAAAAAAGTTTAATTTTTTTTTTTTACGATTCGGTATTTTACACATTAAAATGAGATCGGATCGCACCGAAACCGTGACAAAACGTTTTGTTATGTTTAAAAGGTAAAGATTCGTTATTGAAAGTGTATGAAAAAGGCTTTATTGTGCGTAAATTTGATAATTTTTTTCAATGTTTTCGAAATAAAAAAATAAAACGCCATTTCTCTTTTTGTTGTTGAAATAGTTCGCGCTTTCACCGCTAGAGCGCTGCACTAGTCTCTCGGAAATAAACATTTCTTTTTTATTTTTTTTTTTTGCGAAAACAATTAAATATTTTCAAATATAAGAGCTATTAACTGTTGTTCATGCATTTAATATCATGGAAATTTATCTCTGAACATAACGAAACGTTTTGGGTACGGTTTCGGTGCAGTTAGACCCCGTTTTCATGTATGAAATATTGGATTCAAAAAAAAATTTTTTAAATATTTTTTTATCGTTAAAATGTGTACACCGCCCGGCTAGCCGGCCGGTTATGTAAACGAACTAGAACCTTTACTCTTATTTTCCTTTTTTTTTTTTTTTTTTTTTTTTTTTTTTTTTTTTCCTTTTTCATTTCCGTTCAAAGAATTTCGAATTCTTTTTTTTTTTTTTTCCTTTTACGAAAAAAAGAGGGGGTTGTCGGAGAATGGTTTATGCGGGCCAAATTAAAAACAGTCACGCGGAAAGAATCCCAATAGTCGATGTCCAATAATTGGAATCGAGGAAGACAGAACGGTAGGCTTAGTCAAGTAACAAATGATATAACCGCCATAGTACTCAGCTCGTAAATAAACGCTATAAATCTGGTTGGCGGGAGAGTCGACACATGTTCCATTTGATTTGTGGTCGAATATCCATGAACATCCTGACCGTCTTTTTTTTTTTTTCCTCCTCACTCTTTTCTTTTTCCCTCTTCCCTCATATTCAGCTGCTAAATTGCACGGTTCTTATAGTTTGGACGTGTTGCAGGTGTGGAAACGGATGTAGGATGAAGAGATTGCCTAGCTATAGCTGGAAATTTCTTTTCGTCGTGATAAAGTTTACTTTATTGAGATTGTATTTCATACAGACAATATGAGAGTTTACGTTTTATACTGTTGTTTGTCGATCTTATTGGATACGATTTGAGAAGATTTTTTTTCTTCTCCTTTTATGTTTCGCAGAAGCGCTTTCAATTTATTTTTCCCCGCTTCCGGCGATGACTTTCATAGGAAAAAGGGCAAAGCGACGACCTAGTATGAGTGACTGGATTTTTTAAAAAGTTTAAATCATAGTTTTCTTCACTCGCTTCGATCAGGACCAAACGGAACCAAATCGGTTTTACCAGTTGGTTTTTCAATTTTTTGTCCGAAAAACCAGAACCATACCAAATCACCCTTGGTTCCAAATTTTTTTTTAACCAGGATTGATTCATATCCTTGGGATATTATTATAGTCCAAATACGGAACCTGAACGGGAACATGTAAATGTAACTATACGAATTTTTCTTCTTCTTTTTTGAGCGTCCCAAAAACCTGGTTTTATTCGAAAAATCACAGTTAAAACCAAACAATCCGAACCTCATTACTAGTTGGAAAAAACCAAGGCAGACGTTGTAATTTGGGGCTACGGCGACACTTTCTCCATGTAAATTCCCTATCTTGCCTGGCGCCGTAAAAATCGCTCAAAACGTTAGGGTCACCACGCCACTTCCTCTATGTAAAATCCCTATCTCCCAGAAGAAGATTCGATGAGTGGTACCGAGTAGTATTTTTTTACACAGAGCTGTAAGACAGCCAGACAACTTTCTTACAGCTCTGTGTAAAAAAATACTGTGTAAAAAAATACTCATCAAATCTTTTTCCGGGAGATAGGGATTTTACATACAGGAAGTGGCGTGGTGACCCTAATGTTTTGAGCAATTTTTATGGCGCTAAGCAAGATAGAGAATTAACATGGAGAAAGTGTCTCCGTAGCCCCAAATTACAACTACTCATGGCACGAACCAAAACCAGTAACTTTCCCCTTAGAGGGCTCAAAAAATCATGGTTTTTTGGCATCAACTAAAAAGCAGAAGCTAACCGAACCTTACATTAATAAGGTGATTCTTCCTACGCTTCCATCAAATGAGCTCGGGCAGAAGTAAATCGAGCAAAAAAAGGAAATCCGTAGGCTAAAAAATTAAAATTGTTTGCAGGCTCCGCCACATTCTTTCATCTACAGTGAAGCTTTCACACCTGTCAGCTAAAGCTTTTGCAAAAAAAAAAATTTCATGTGCACAGGCCGACTATTACACTCGGGTTTTCTCTACAGGCCAGACCGGATTTGGATTCCTTGGAAAAAACTGACCCTAATAAAGTATTCTTTATCCCAAGAATTCATCGGAAAGCTAGAGCTTTTGAAAAAAAAATGTGCTTAATACACGAATACACTCGGTTTTTCTCTACAGGGCAGGCCGGCTTCGAATTCCTCGTAAAAAACTGAACCTAGAAAAATTTTATTTACCTGCAAGGCGTAGTGGGTAGCAGGGTGTAGCCCCACTTAAGTAGCAACAAAATGCTGCAAAAAGTAGCCCCGCTTTTGTTATTACGACAGCTTTTCAAAAATCGGGTTTTTATTCGTGTTAGAACAAGTATAGTTATTATAAGATGGTATCAAATTAAACTTATCAAATTAAACTTCAGTTTAATTTGAAACCATGGTATTATAATACCATGTTATCTGATACCATACGTTAAACATATGGTATGGACGTTTTGCTTCGTATGGGAAAGGAGTTGGAAGTGCTCTAAGAGATCAAGCGTCGGAAGCTCGATTATTTCGGCCACGTAATTCGAAATGGAAAGTACCGACTCCTTCAGCTTGTGACGGAGGGAAAAATCGAGGG
Organism: Liposcelis bostrychophila; assembly: GCA_037577465.1. Taxonomy (NCBI): domain Eukaryota; kingdom Metazoa; phylum Arthropoda; class Insecta; order Psocodea; family Liposcelididae; genus Liposcelis; species Liposcelis bostrychophila. Next base: position 14,186,184 of record CM075212.1, read on the forward strand.
TAAGAGCAAGCAAGGCCGAAGGAAAACCCCGTGGCTTAAGAATCTCAGGGACTGGTTCGGTGTTGATTCTGTGAGTCTTTTTAGAGCGGCGGGGCGGTCTCAAAAGTGAAAATCTACCAGATGATAGCCAATCTCCGTCGCGGAGCTGGCACTTGAAAGAAGAAGAAGAAGAAGATCAAATTAAAGCTGAAGAACTCTTCTCAATGTTGGTATAAACAGATATGAATTTTTTTCTACATTTTACATCTGTTTCTGGGAAAAAAAGTGAAAAAAGGAAAAAATTTGCCCCTTGTTACGGTATTGAAACTTTCCTGGGATGTCAATCATATTTTTGGGATTGGCTTTTAAGATCCTGGAGACAAATTATAAATTTTGTAGCCCACTTTGCCTGTCCTCACTAGGCCACACGATCCTTTGCCAAGCAGACTGCCTCAGTTCCTCATTTGGGACTAGGACTAAAAATGGCCCTTATCTTCCCTTATTGCCCATCAAGTCCGTCCTCATTTCAATTCACCCACAGAGGGTATTGCAGCATTAGATCCTGGTCAAGTTTTCCTCTTCATTTTCAAATATTAAACATCTGCATCTTTATGAATAAGAAATATCATGACGTTGCAACAGATCTTATTTAATTTACGAAGTAAACCATTTTGAGTAAAGTTTAAAAAACCGTCAGCTATAATTTACTTAAATCAAACAAAGTTTTCTTCATTTTTAAAGTTTTTCTTTTTCCCAGCAAAACTCGGGGTAGCCATGCATAGTTAATTCCACTTCTTGCAAGTTCCTGACATCCCCCCCTCACGAAGAGGCTCTAAAGTCAATCCGCATTACATGTGTATAGAATCGGTTTCATCATACCAATGAAATTCCTCATCCGTGACCGTTAATTATGTCATTGTTCGTCATTCCACTTTGGCTTTTGACTTATACAACTAAAATAACTTCCCTCGTTTCTTACCATCCTCCCCTTGTTATTCCGACCGTGGCTTATAAATAATTCAAAAATTTGCTGATAATGAAGTATTCGCCTCCTCTTCTTTTTTTTTTTAAATATATCTTTCGAAATATCGAACGGAATGGATAACTACGCGATCCAGCGTGATAGGGTCGAGATGAGCCAGAGGAGGGAGGGAGGAGAAAAGCAAAAAAATTAGCTTAAATTATTGCCTCCGAATTTGTTTGTTTTGGCAAAATGCATTTTAAACTGAGGAAACGAGGAAAGTGTAAGATTAATGAATGACACAATATGTTTTGCAAGAGTGAAATTTATTGCATTCATTTTTCTTCATAACATTCTTTTCATTGATTCTACGTGAGTAAACAAAATTTACCTTTTTATTTATTTACTTCCCCAGAAAAAGGTTGTGAGTGTTTTGTGATTTTAAAATTCTTTTTTGTAAAAAAAAAAAAAAAAAAAAAAAAAAAAAAGCTCCGAAATAATCTTTGATTAAAAAAACGAAAGGAAAAGCTTTCGTGCTAAAAGTTTTTAATCTCGGGTTGACTGTTGCACTTTTGTTATCGATTCAATCCCGAATCCTTCCTTTTTTTTTCCTTAAATGAGTCATGAGAAAATTTCAACAGGCACTATAAATACGCCCCTGAGGTTTTTTTTTTCTTCCAGATTAAATAACTTTTAACGATGTTTTAACTTTTTAAGAACTTGGGAGGAAAAACTTTCTCACAAACTACTAGTATGTTGCTTATGAAAAGGGGGGTAAAACTCGAAAAAAAAACTACAATACTTGCGAGTAAGCGAAATGACTTCGTCAAAAGGTTTTGGCACTCGCCATTTTTCTTAATCGAAATCAAGACCCCATTCAAAAAGTAAGGAAAAAACAGGAGGGAAAAAAGCTTCAGTTTTTTTTCCTTCAAAATACAAGGAAGAAACCATGAAACGGTCGTTGTAAGTTTAAATACGGGAGAACCGCATTGTTACACGATGAGAGATAATTTAAATTGAAAATGAAACCATTGAGGCTGTGAATCAATAGCGAAAAGCAAAATCGTTTTTTACTCTTCCTTTCGCTACGGTGCTGTTACCGATACTGTTGCTTCTGCCTGCTATGGATTTAAAGCTGGAATAATTTATATACGAATCCTTCCAATCTGTAATAGGTAATCGACTTAGCAACGTGAATTAAATCACATATAAATTCATCCATCCGAGCATTTTCGTCTATTGCTCGGTCAACTGTGTTTTGTGTGTGCTATCTAATAGTCACTATTTGCTAGTTAAGTATTAACGATGGTTCGCGGTATGGATTTTCAGATGGGATAGCACAGTTGTTGAAAAAAAAAAGCCACCGGGTCGAAGAGGAGGGAACCGGATATGTAAATTTCAACCGTTGGTGGCACTGATAGTACTATCTGGTTACAACGGTCACACTTTTTGAAGTCAATAAAGGTTTTGTCTACTTTCAACCTTATTGGGTCATAAGAATGTGATCCCTGAAGCAAATGTGGCTTAGTAGCGACAAGTGCAGCTGTGAAATATACAAAACAAACAAACAAACTAACAAAATGACGAATTAAAGCCGTGATTTCACGCAGCAAGTAAACTCGCTCCTATTGCTTGAGGTGTGCAGATACGTGCGGTGAATTATCTTGAAGGTTGACGATAGTTTCTTCGAGTTGAGATCAATTTAATGGTAGCTCGAAGAATCCTATCGCCGGTAAAAATGAGGATTGGTGAGCGTTTGCTTTCGAAAATATGAAACTCGTTTTAAGGTTAAACGAATGGTCATAATTACATTGCTGTGTGAGTTTAACTTATTTTACAGAGTGACTGGGAAAGAGTCAACGAATCGAAAATGGCTCGTATGGGGAATGGTTTGGTCGTTTTCTTGCGAGGTATCTCTCAGCCTTGTGTCTTTAGGCTATTGCCATGCACTGTTAGAATCGTTTGTGCATGACGTATTCTTGGTCTCACATATTTCAAATTGACGTACCAGGGGGCTACCTTGTACTCCAGGGGGCTACTTTTGACACTTTTATTTTTTAAAAATAGTTGAAAACAGCAAAGAATCGTTTCAAAAATTAAACCTATTATAAATGATTGATTATTTTTGAGTGTTATGTTTCAGCCTAGTTGTCTGAACTTGTTTTTTTATAGAAATATAAAGTTTTTTATGGATAGATATCGGGATATTTGGAACTAATTTATGGCACTATGTTTTCATCACCAACGTTTCGTTTATTAAATACTAAACTTTTTCAAGTTTACTAAACTTTTTCAATCATACCACGTGATAAAGGGTGTGTCCGTGCTTATCATAATTACCACAATGGCGCATAAACAATGATATTTTCCTCTCACTCTTCGCAATTTTAATTAATTTATTTAATTGATTGAAGTTTGGCGATCCATAATTATTATTAAGATTTTTGGCGGGATTGGATCCAATCCCGCCAAAAATCTTAATAATAATTATGGATCGCCAAACTTCAATCAATCATAATAATTTGGGTTTTTTAGCAGTTCAAATAGTCGTCCATCGCTAACGGAGGGTAGGGCTGGGCGGGGAAACTGTTTGAAATTTCAACCAGACCACAAACCATGGGTCGATCGAAATGGAAAAGCAAAAATATCCCCGAAAAATAACTTTAATATCTTGTACTGCTCGCGTCTTTAATCTAAGTACCATATCAGTTGAAGGTTGAATCGATTGTCGAAGTAGCTTAGTGGTAGAGCAATCGTCATGAAAACGAGAGGTCGATGGTTCGATTCCATCTTTCGCCACTTCGATTTAACTTTTCAACTGATTTTCTTTGTTAATATTTCCTAGCACACGATAAACATCGTGGCTTTTTCGAAATATTTAGATCCAATCCCGCCAAAAATCTTAATTTATTTAATAATAAGTGTAAAATTCTATGTATATTTATAATTATGACGTCTTTTGACGTAGGACTACGTCATACCCCGTAACCTGGAGATTTCTGTTTGTTAGTTTATTCGTTTGTTGGTTCGCACCTAAAAGAGCACTTTTATTTCGTTAATATTTCGAATTTTTCGTTAATCTTTTAAATTTTTCATTATTTTTCGTTAGTTAAAAAAATTAACGGAAAGTTAACGGATCATTTAAAAAATTAATGATGAATTAAAGAAAACTTCACGAAAATTTTAAAATTTTTTTTAAATTTTTAAATCTTTTTAATTTTTTATTATTTTTCGTTAATTTTTTAAAATTAACGAGATAAAATTTACGAGAGTAATATTAAAACAGTACCCCATAGACGTAGTCCTACGTAGGGATATGCTGCCATATCCCTATAATTTTTTTAATTAAGCTTTATAATTTTATAATTTGTTTTCGAGGTAAGGATTTTTTGTTATTGTTTCAGACGTTCATATCGCTATTAATTGTCATCTTTGTTGTAGCCTTGAAAAAGTTTAGTATTTAATAAACGAAACGTTGGTGATGAAAGCATAGTGCCATAAATTAGTTCCAAATATCCCGATATCTATCCATAAAATCTAAACAGGAACGAGTATCTATTAAAATATAAAGTTTTTAATGAAAAAAAAAAATTAAGAAATTTCGCAACGTAAAATACTAAGATGCATTCTGCAGCATCCACCAATCAAATTAAAATTAAATTGCTTTTCGCACTTGCCCTATAATAGCAGGCTGTACAGAGCCTCGTCGAAAAAATATAGGACATTTTCTGAAAAAATATAAGACAAATATAGAACAAAAACTTCAATTCAACATTCACAATGCTATATTTTCTTCATTTTTTCGCTTTTAATAAAATAAAAAAATTCAAAATAATTTCTTTTCATAAACAAAGAAATAAATTTGTCTGGTAAAGAAAATTTATAAGAAATCAAATATCGCAAAAGAAAACAAACAAACAAACAAACTGCATATGGATATTAAAATTAAACCTATTAAAATATTATGAACATTCATTTATAAGCTTGATTACAGCGTAGCATCACTGAGTAAAGGGTAGTTTTTTCATTGTGAAAAAACGTCGCCTTTAAAAAATAATGCCATTAAATAAATTTTAACTAGAAAAAATTGGTTTTATGGCATTTTAAACTTAAAAACACGAAAAAATATAGGAAAAATATAGAACATATAGGACAGCTGTACAGCCTGGGGCCCTATATAGTCCCTTAAATATTCATCCTAATTTCACTCAAAATTAAACTATTAGAAGCCAAAAAGAAATTTTTAAAAAATAAAAAAAATTGCGATCAACGGGGCTACTTTGTACAGTTATTGCAATGGCGATGTCCCATGTGTGCTAAATCCATAACGAATCGACAACGTTTCCAAGGTTTTGATTACGCTTTTACTAAGGTCACTAACTTTTTTTAAATAAATAGCGATAGTCATCAATAGGACATTTAAAAAGGTACCGATCGTTTTATTAAGACATTTTCCGTTTACAGACGTCAATAATTTGTCATATCCTCTGCAATTATTAAAGATATTCAGGCATAAACATGACTGTACAAATTAGCCCCACATTTGTTAGAACAACAGCTTTTGGAAAATCGAGCGTTCATTCGTGTTAGAACAAGTATCGATACAGTATTGTAACAGGGTATCAAATTAAAGCAGAAGAACACCTCTTAATGCTGGTATACCAGCAACAGATATGAATTTTGTTCTACATTTTACGCCTGTCTTTGGAAAAAACGTGAAAAAATATAAAAAGTAGCCCCCTGTACGGTATATACAATTTTTATATAACCGCGTTAATAATTTTACCAGTACCAAATATTTTCAGTAGAACCAAATAAGAATGGTCCTTTCTTTTTTCACCAAAAAAAGGAAACTTTTTTTCCCGCCCATTAACATTAATACTCGGAAGGCAATAAATGACGGCAGAAGGTTGTAAAAAAACTGTTTTGAAAGAAAAAAAAAAAAAAAAAAAAGGAGAGAAGCAGTGAAAGGGTAAGCACATTAAAATCTGTTAAAATGACAATGTTCACTAACTGTGACATTATTAATGTCACTAATGAGAAAATAAAACGGCAATCTAAATTTTAAATCTAGCCTACCTAAATATGGAAACTATTTAACTTTTTTATACGTTTTTCTCCCCCCGTTTTAAAAAGAAAACTCGAAAATTTTCTTGATAATTAAATTTGTTTCAACTACCGAAATTCCAGAGAAGGAGGAAAAAAAAAAAAAAACTGTTTCTTTTTCCGAGAACGCAGGATAAAAACGTTCGCAAATCGGTTTCAATTCCAATTGATAATGACAAGAGTTTGCATTCAAAATAAATAAAAATAAATGGATGACGGAGAGAAGAGTAACGGAGATCGATCGACCCGTACAGAGTAAAGAGAAGAATTTCTATTTCAACACGAGGAATTTCATTAAACCGAATTCCACAAATTAGTTTCCTGTGTTGCTGCTGGCCTACACAAAAGGCTGCAACGTGCATGTTTAATTTACATGGACTGCCCCTTCCTTTCCTCCCTTTTCTCCGTTTTCCCTCCCTCGTCGTTTCCCTACGGAACGTTGAGGGGGGGTTCAGGTGTGCTTCTCTTCTGTCTAAGTCCCGACCTTTATGCACTTTCGCTTGCAATAATGCAATTCCGCATTTTGCATTCTCTCCAACTCTCTTCATTAACATTTACCCAGATGTAACAAAGCACTTTGTAACTGCAATTTTGAATAAGGGCACGTCATCGTGGAAAAGGGAACAGGGAAGAGGGACGGGGCTGGGCCGGGACGGGACGGGACGGCAACGGGTACGAGGACACACACGTGGAAACTTGTCGCTACATATTTATGCCCTTTAGCGGCGTAAATACCAAATAAAATAATAGGTAAAACTAAAAACAGAATTTTCGTGTAATTTTCCAAGCGGACGTAAACGAAACCGAATGTCATAACATTGAAAACAAAGTCACATAGGGGATTTTTTTTTTTTAACTCTGCCCGACGGATTCCACCGTCATGGGATTTCGTGCATCATTTCGTTAGCTCGTTATCGGGCCCTTATTGGCCGGCCTTAATAAAAAGTTTAAATGGATATCTTCTTTGTTCATTCGGAAAAATTTTCCCCCCGCCGACGGTAATTATCATAAAAAGATAATACAAACGATTTTCATCTTTTGTTATTATTCTCCATTTTTAAGAAAAAAAACTTTGTAATCCCGAGGCAGTAAGTCATGAAGTAAAGACATTTGTATCACTCGGATTAAAATAAAAAGAGAAATCATCAGTAAACTTGAGACTCGTCAAAAACAAAAAAAAAAAAAAAAATTATTAGAGAGTTAAAGTTAAAATTAAGTAGGGAAATATTTCCCTGCCGTTTCATCATCCGGGTGGTAGATCCCTTGCGATAACCTTTTACGTAATTTTCTGAGAGATGCAAAAAAGGATGGAATTGGAAAAAACAGAAAAACGCCACTAGCATTTTAGAGGGAAAAATTTTTTAACCCAAGCGTAAGCTTATTCAATAAAAATCATTCAGGGTGAAGAGGAGTAAGGTGATGAACGAGAATAACACGTCATCGATGTGTTTTTTTTTTTTTTTTTTTTTGACAATTATTATTGACAACTGACGAAGCGCAGAGCGATGTCATTAATATTGACTTGATCGAATCTCGGTGGATCTATAATGTAATACGCAACCCCAAAGTAAATTCGATGTAATTTAGGAGATTGATAGATCGCAAGTAAAGATAGTGTATAAAAAAGCAGAAATGTAAGTTATTTTTAGAAATTCTCATTTGACTGAAGACACCTACAAACCTAGAGCGGATTAAAATGTGCCAGGCAGAGGCAGAGGAAGATTGAAAAAAGAAGTACGGTGAAAAGGGTTACACCTAAAAAAGTTCTGCGGGGTCTGGTGAAGTGAAGCCCATCAAGCACTCAAATATTTAATGAAAATAATAAGATCTGCAGTCAACGAGAGGCAGAAAACGTGCTGAATTTAACGAGGAGGTGGAACTTTATTCAAACTTCACGCAAAATTTTCTTTGCTTACGTATATTGTTTGACTTTTAATATAATATTCAAGCGCTTTGGCTTTACAGCTTCAGGACTTCTGGTATGATTTTGAAAATTTTTGGGCAATTACGGCTCGTAAAATTCTGGCATACAACTTGCACACCTTGTTGATGGATCCGTTAAATTGACCATCGCAAAACACACTCGCTAGTAAACACTTTTAAATTAAAAGACATTCAATTTGAAAAATTGATAACTTTTCAAAGGAATGTATTAACACTTTCAGTATTTTTAATACCAATGTCAGTATTTTTTTATCTCTTTTATCGGTAGCATCGATCTGTAAATATAATTACTTGTCAGAAAATTATACCGAATTTACCGGTAAATAAAGTGGATCCTGTCAGTAAAAAAGTTATTTCTTGTCAGTAAATAATATTATTTTTATCAGTAAACCGATAATTAAGGACTAGTTTTAAAGATAAAAATAAAATGGCATCTTGAGGTGGCGTAATGATCTTAAAGTTTTTATAAGTTTCATTTTAATATAATTTTTTTTTTTTTTTTGCTGAAGAATGTAGCGATTTTTTTAAAAAATTTTGCGTAGATTACGAATATGACGTCCAAAATTGCTTCCGTTGAGTAGCTTTTGAGTTAGAGATAATATTTGAAGTTCTAAAATTTTTCAAACGTTTTTCATTCTTACTTTAAAAATTTTACTCTAAACTTAATTTTTAACTTTAAATATTTGTAATCTCAAAATTTCCAACAGAAATCTGTACTTTCTTCAATAGAAAAAAACTTATCATTTTTTGCCCTATATAAGCTTTAGCTTTTAAAAAAGTTTTCAGAGGCAATGATTCTTAATTCGAAAATTCGTATTTAGCAATAGAACCCTGCAGAACCAAGCGAAATTCATTGATATAATTTTGAAGTTTTTTTTTCTTTCGCAGTGGCGATAATGTAAATTTACATTCTTTAAAATAATTTTTAAAAAAATTTTCAACCAAAAATTTTTTTTTGCATCAATTTATCGTTTAAATACTGATAATTACTGATAAATAATTGATTTTATTGGCAAATGATTACTGATACTTTTTTAACTGACCTTGTAAATACTGACAAATAATAATTTTACTGATGCTTTCATAAAAATACTGAATTTTAATAAAAAAATACTGACAAGTTAAATAGATGCCCTTTTCAAATATTCACAGCAAGTGCTTTCAATAATATTTAATTTTCGATATTGGTTTTGTTTTTAAAACCTTTTGTAAACAAATAAGTTAAATAGATGTTAAAAAACATTAAAAAAAGATAGTTAAAAAACAAATAAGTTAAATAGATGCCCTTTTCAAATATTCACAGCAAGTGCTTTCAATAATATTTAATTTTCGATATTGGTTTGTTGTTGTTTGTTTTTAAAACCTTTTGTAAACAAATAAGTTTCGAATCAAAACAAACTATCCGAATTGTACAAGTGGGAGGTTTTCATATGCACGTACACAATTATACAAATTTAATGACTTTTATGCAAGTTAACAACTTATAGCAAGCTTAGCAAAATGGATTTGCATAGCATAAGGTAAAACACCCAAAGCCTGAGCAGTCACCTAATCCTGAACAGATCTTAAGCTAAACACACATGCCCGTAAAAGGAAATTGGAGTTGAGCTTATAAACTGTTCAGGTTTTGGTGACTGTTCTGGCTTTGGGTGTTTTACCCTAAACTAACTCTTCTGCACCAAATTTATTGTTACATATGTAAGTTTGCATGCTATCTGGGAAGAGAATTCAAGCCAAAAAAACTAAAACGATCTCAGTTTCAATCTTTTTCGTCCATTTTCCCAGTATTTTGCGTTACTGAGTGGCGGAATACAAGGTTCACGGTACTTACTGACCCCTCAAGAAATCTAAATAGGTGCCACCAAAATTTTCGAATCTTCAAATGATATTGAATTTATTAATTTTGAAGCCCAGGGCAAAAAATCGGTATATACTCAGACAAAATTAAGGCTGTAGGTCCAATTACAGGCAAACAGCTGAAGAACTGGGAAAAATATCATTCAGTTTTTTTATTTTTTCCTAATGAGAAAGGTCAAGCACTAGACGCGTAGAGGGCGCGAAGCGCCCTCGAAGCGGCTAGTTTTCATATAAATTAAAATGTACCTGATCACCTACGTTTCTTAAATTCGTACAAAATCCTAATCAAAGCAATCGTAACAAATTCAGATTTAAAAATAAAAACTGGTAAATAATGCGAAATAGGCTGCAAAAAAACTCCGATCAAAAACGAAAAGGGAACGAGTGCTGCATTCTATCGGATTACGAATAAACCATCACTGACTTTCCTTACCTTCAATTTGAAAAAAAAAAAAAAAATTCTCAATTATCATTTTCTACAAATTCGGAATGCTGGAAAAAATGTTCAACTATCACAGCTTCCATTATCAACAATTTAAGAGAAAAAAAAAAAAAATTCTTGATAAAGTTTATTATTTCAGGTTCGAAAAAAAAATTTAGATAACAAAAAAAATTTGTATTTCATTTATAAAAAAAAAAAAAGCTGTAAAATTAAAAATTTTAAGATCGATCTGAATTCTTTGCCAATATTCGTTAAAAAAAAAACCAACCGAGGAAATAATTTTTCTTTTACCATTTTGTTTCCGTCGGCGCAAAAAAAGAAAAAAAGAAAAAAATTATCTGGAAATTATTTTTTTCCCCTTTTCTTTTCTTCTTGAAAAGGTCACGGATAAGAAAGATAGGAAAGGAATCTATCGTAATTTATAATAGTGAAGCAAAAGCGGGCGAGCGGGTGACGACTGCGGTCAATGTGAATTCTGTACCAAATATCAATAAATCAGTAGTCGGCACAATTTCCTGTCTCTTTTCTTCCTTGATTTATTTACCGTGCACACTACATTTCCCAACCATGTTTTTCTATACTCGGGGAAAATTAACGAGTAAAAGTCTGATTGCTTTCATTACCAACGTCTGGAGTAGGACCAGATAAAAAAAAAAATAAAATAAAATAAAATAAGACACACCATTAGAGCAGTCTCAACATCAGTTTTTTTTCCCCAAAACGGACGAGGTTTAGACATCATTATTACTTTTTCAAAATCTAATTGCTGCACGGGGGAGTGAGGATGAAATAATTTTAATTACGGTCTAGCAATAAAATCGCAGGGTCTCGAAGCAAAAAAATAAAAAATAATTAAAACGCATTAAAACTCGCAATAAAACGCAACAAAAAAGTAGTAAATGCGTTCGTAAAGTATTTCGAATTAAAAAGGATTGAAGGTTGATTTCCGGGAAAAAAAAAGTACAGACCATTTGGATCGTATCATGTCGATGGGGTTGATTCAGTCGAGCAGAAAAGCAATCGAATTGAAAATAGGACTTCATGGTTTCCCGTCGGCCCTTTTCCCTGGATTAATTGTCATGAAATTGGGTATAACCTCTGGGTTAATCCGAAATAAAAACAAAAATAATAAAAATTGCATGGTTTTTTTTTCCTGGAAAATCTCTCCTGTGTTTTGCTTTTTTTTCCCCCCCGTAATATTTTCTGTAGTAAATTCAAATATAAAGAGAACACGTGAAGAAAATTCCAAGCTTCATAACTCGAGTTTACACTAAGGATATAAATTCCGTAATGTATATACCAAGTGCCCTGCGTGAAAACTGTTCTCTACAAATGGCGCGCTTTTCTCGTCAAATTTTTTTATTTCGCAATTTTTTTTTTTTTTTTTACTGTGTTATCACTTAACAAAAGGCATTTTAACAATGATTCCTTTTTTTATGTTTATAGTGTGTACGTGTGCAATGAACGCATCTATATAAAGGTGATGAAAAAACTTGTAATTTTTCTTTTATTATTCTTTGCTAAAATGAGAAAGAAAAAAAAATCTCTTTTCTACCCTTTTTTATGCGCTTAAGAAACCGATTAAGTTGGTTTCGAACTAAAAAATGATTCTGTGAGCATAAGAATTAAAACAATTACAGGGCTAAAAATAGCTACTGCGAAAGGAAACATCCAGTGAAAATTTATGAGTTAAGCATACTTGACAATTTTTTGCCTGAAAAATTTATCTTTCCACTTTTAATTTTCCTGTTTTTTTTTTTTTTTATTTTTGAACAAAAAAACACAACTGATTTGAATTCGGCGATTTTCCATTTCGTATCGCCTATCATTTATGGGCAAACTCCTAAATTAAACAAACAATGAAAGAAGTAGGAAAAACAATGTTAGGAAACAACATAAAAGTTCTTTTAATTTTTTTTTTTTTTTTTCGCTCCCTGCTTTTTGAAGTTTGTTAGGAAATCCAAATGAAAAGCAAACGACTCTCTTACTTGCTGCATTAGCTAAATCGTGAGGGAAAGTAATATATCATGAGCTCACACTTGAAAGTGTGCATCCTGTGTAATTTTCAATCCCACAAAGGAAAACCAATTAAACAGTTGGTCGCTTCATCCATTTTAACATGAAAAAGTTTTTTTTTTTTTTTTTCTTTTTTCTATTTTGTTTTCCTCTGATGTGTGTCAGTAATAGATTTTGTTCCCCGACTTCTTTGAAATCTGTTTAAAGGTTTTAGAAAAAGGTTAAAGCTTTTACATATCGAATGTTTTATCCGCACACCTTTCCTTCGTTCTCTGTTTCAAAAAAAAAAAAAAAAAAAAAAAAAAAAAAAAAATCTAACTTATAATTTTTTGTTGTAAACTTACCCGATTAAACGAACTTACCTGTAAGTGAAGTTCGATCGTAATTGTATAAGCTCCTCTTCCGAGTGATCACCCTGTAGTAATCCTAAAATGCGCTAAAAATCACACAGTCTACTCGAAAAGAAAAACAAAGGGAACCCTCCCTAGCTCTGGGGTGCGCAGGTATAAATGAATCATATGAAACCTAGAGTGTGGAAGTCGAAACAGGAATATGGGGAGGCCCGAATGATTTCGGAGGCCATTAAATACAAGATAATATCAGTTATCGAGTATTTAAATAAGAAGGGAAGGGAGGGTGTGATCACTCGGAAGAGGAGCTTATACAATTACGATCGAACTTCACTTACAGGTAAGTTCGTTTAATCGGGTAATTGTATTACGCTCCTCTTCCTTCGTGATCACCCTGTAGATGTCCCAAGAAGTTTCGACGAAAGGATCAGGGCAGAAAAACTAAAGCCCTAAAAATAAATCAATATCAATATGAGCAGATAAAAATAAATCTACACCTCCACAAGAGGAAAAAACTAAGAAAAAAGTCTTCTAAATGGACGATAAAAACAATCCAGAGACTAAGATTAAGAACGCCTATAATAGTTTGGCCTCATGACTCCGGATATGAACACTTAGGGCGGTCATAGATTTGGGCAAGGAAGACCGATTTTGAGGTCAACCTGCTGACCGAAAAATAATTTTTTAATGAATGTCGCCATCTTTAGCCGAAGAAGAGGTCGCGTGCCGCGCGAAGAGAGAGGAAATAAAGATGATCCAGGCCTAAGGCCTTGAATGAAAACCTCCTTAATCCAGCAAGCTAATGTGTATTTGGATGCCCCACCGAAAGATAGACGAGTCCTTAAGTTGAAAAAGGGGGTCTGACCGTCTTTACGTCGTTGATGCTTCGAAATACTGCACCAGGGCAAATGCGGCACAACTTGGCGATCGGCAGAAAATACGGAATATCCAGACAAGGCTGGTATTTATTTCGGAGAAGACCTCTTTATCTGGTCGGATTTCAAAATGGAGATAGAAGAAGCTGATATCTTCAAAATCTTCCGTCCGGATGAGATGGAGAGTCTGTATCCCTGTCCTTTCACTAACGCCAGCAGAAAGACGATAACTTTCCGGGCTAAGAAACCTAACGAGAGATCCTCGTTTTTGGAAGGATCACGGAAAAAGCTTAGGACGATTATGGGGTCCCAGGCACAGATGTACCGGGCTCTCGGAGACCGAAATATTTCGATGCAGCGAAAAATTTTGTTCGATGAGACGATCCTGTCCCATGGCAGACCCGGATAAAGGAGATATCTCTGAACGAAACAATAATAAAGTGTATGGGAGACAGTCTCGTAGGAGGATGTCAGAAAGGACAAAACCGAGCTCACGTCGGTTTCAACAGATCCAGATCTGAGGACTTTGTGTGCGTCCACCACCGTCTTAACGAACTTTAGTATTCTCCGAGGAGGACGAGGTCAACGACAAGAATAGAAGAAAATCTCCAGACCAGGAAACAGTGAATGCATCCAATGAAACATTCAGGATCCGGACTCCAGTAAACTAACGATACCTTTCGAGTTTTCGCGACTCGAGAAAGGATCAAAGGAAGGGAGTCCTAATGCCGAAACAATAATGAGAAGGCATCCAAAGATAACTCTATTTCGGAACAATCATGGGTTTTTTGAGACTCGAAGTCAGCCACGTAGATATCGCTTCACGATAACTGGGAGGCAAAACCCCATTGTTTCGAAAAGCACAGGAAAAGAATATGAAGGATTCGGATCGAATCCCTCCCCTCTATGAGAGCTATGGCAGTGGAATTGTCAATCCTGACAATAATCCACTCTATCTGAGACGAAAGACCTCAAACCGAGAAAGGTAGCCAAAAAACTCCATATAATTTATATAATGGAGCTTTTCCCCCTCCCTTCCGCGACCGAAAGAGAGGAGTCACCGCGGGAGGCCCCCCCATCCCGACAGGGATGCATCAGAGATGCATCAGAAGGGCAGGTCTTTTAGCAAAAGACATCATCAGAAAGGGGGGCTGCGATACCTGAGACCTATAATCACCAGGAAGGTTCCTGAAGACGGTCACAGACAAGGAATACGTAATCATATCCAGAAGAGGAAAAAAGAGCAAAGTTTTTTCCCCTTGCATAACTTGGTGGGCCACCACCCTCATTTCACCGCCGGACAGAAGGGAACCAGGTGACGATGAGGTCCGCAAAATCTCGAATTTTATATCGAGATCGAGATAAATCAGATCGGAAGGTCGTAGCACGAATAATCCGCAGGCCCGCCGACAAAGAGATGACCAGGAGAATCACATCCCAGAGAAAGATGACCAATACCCCCCCCCCCTTTTTTGGAATATATGAAAACACAGGTTTCGTAATCACTGTAAGCCAAAGGAGGCGGAGGCCAGGCCAAAGGACAGGCAAACGGTTTCAATAACTGTCCCTTAAGGCGAAAACATAATTATGCATAAGGACATAATTAAGTATCCTTGAGGTCCAGGGTGGCCCTGAACACCCTTCGCTCGAGAGACGAGAGTCCGTTCGAAGACCTCCAGACGAATAGTGGCATGCAAACAAGGCATCCGAAAGGAACCGGCAGGTTTAGGAATCCAAAAACGCTCAGGAACGAACTATCCTTGGAACTGAAGAGCAAGGGCGGACGGCGTCCCTAAATGAGCAGAATCAATACGAAAAAATTTTCCAAGGTCCTTTTGGATTCGGGGGACTGAGAACGTTCAGGAGATTCGCTCCGTTGAACGAAAAGGGACTCCAAAAGGAAAAAAGTATCCCTATACCCCGAAACTGAAGATACTTCGCCAAGGACTCCCATGCATCAGAGAATAAGAGGCCGCCAAGATATAAGTTACATCTTGAGATATCTGCGGTTCCTGGCAGAATTCCAGTGACAAGGAGAGTCTGGCAACTTCCCTTCGTGGTCGGATGACATCAGGATCCTCACTAGGTAGCCTATCTTGTCGAAGCCGGCACTGTTGGATAGTGAAAATCCACCCGATGATTTTCACCTTAACCGAAACAAGGACTCATCCAACAATCTCCAAAGGATCTTTCTCCGACCGAAGATTGAACGAAGATTGAAGATCCGAAGAACGAAGATTGAACGTTTGGACGACCTTAACTCCGAATTCCGGGACTCCTTATTCTAATAAGGAGTCCCGGAATTCGGAGTTAAGGTCGTCCAAAAAAAAAAATTTTGCCGGACGAACGATCTATCATTGAAAAGTCTGCTAAGAGCTAGCTTAGATCCATCAGTGGCGATCGACGTCAGGCTCTGACATTCTTTTCCTGAGATGGCTAGCTGAACGAGTATCAATCGGAAGATCGAGGAAAAAACCTTTGAAGATCAACTGGATTATCCGGAGGAGTACCTTCAGCTGAATCAGAATCCACCGAAACTGAGTCGGAGATATCGGCTAGAAGGGCATGAAAGAAATTTTAATATTTCGTAAACACTCTTTTGTTGACAAACAAGACAAGTATCTGGAATCTTAAGTTCAGACATTTAGAGAAGGAAGATGGCGCCTGTAGCAGAAGGCAACAGGTCGGCAAGAAGGCAGAAGCCCGATGTAAACATCGGATTTTGCCGGGAGATAAAAAATAATCTCCAAAACACTAAGACTGATTAGATCAGCACCTGGATAAGCCAAGACACGAGGGGATTTTTTCTCTTTTGGATAGTCCAAACAGAAGAGAAAACCCCAGTCAACAATTTTTTGGGGTCGACAGTCCAAACATAAGTGAAAACCGGGTCAAAAACTTTTCCGGATTGGAAAATACAACCACAAGGGAAAAAAGACGGACCAAAATTCTTTTTCCCGTTTGGACAGATCAACTTAAGAAAAAAGGGTCCTACTCCGAAGGAAATTCCCGGATTGGATAGTCCAATCCTAAGGGAAACCCGAAACAAAAACTTTCCTTGGTTGGATAGTCCAATCACAAGTGAAAAAACCCCGTCTAAATTTTTCCGTTTGGATAGTCCAAACTTAAGGAAAAACAGGGTCAATGTCTATTTCCGATTGGATAGTCCAAACACAAGGGGAAAAAACCCGGTCCATTTTTTCCCCGTTTGGATAGTCCAAACAGAAGGGAAACCCAAGGTCGAATAATTCCCGTTTGGTTAGACCAACATAAGAAAAAACCCAAGAACGTTTTTTTTTTTTTTGATTGAATAGTCCAACCGCAAGGGAAAAAACCTAGATAGAAAAAATTTTTTCCCGTTTGGATAGTCCAAACATAAGGGAAAAAAGGCCATTTTCCGAAGGGAGTTTCCCGTTTGGTTAGACCAAACATAAGGGAAACCTAAGGTCGCATCTTTCCCGACTGGATAGTCCAACCGCAAGGGAAAAGACCTAGATGGAAAAATTTTTCCCGTTTGGAAAGTCCAAACATAAGGGAAAATGGCCGTGTTTCGAAGGGAGTTTCCCGTTTGGTTAGACCAAACATAAGGGAAACCCAAGGTCGAATTTTTCCCGGCTGGATAGTCCAACCGCAAGGGAAAAGACCTAGACGGAAAAAATTTTTCCCGCTTGGAAAGTCCAAACATAAGGGAAAAAAGGCCCTCTTCCGAAGGGAGTTTCCCGTTTGGTTAGACCAAACATAAGGGAAACCCAAGGTCGAATTTTTCCCGGCTGGATAGTCCAACCGCAAGGGAAAAAACCTAGTCCGAAATATTTTCCCGTTTGGATAGTCCAAACATAAGGGAAAAAAGGCCGTGCCCCGAAGGGAATCTCCCGTTTGGTTAGACCAAACATAAGGGAAATAAGCAAGTCCGATTTGATCAACCCAAGACAAAACCGATTAGATCGGTAAGTCGAAAAGGAACGGCCACGGACCAACGAGAGCAAAAGAAAAAACCACCAAAAACTTACAATAAAATCCTCGTCTGAGGAGGGAATCCGATCAGAATATCCTCTATTTCTTGGCCGAAAAACTAAAGCTATCACTACACTTTCGCCTTGAAGCATTATGCAGAATAATTCACAGGAAATAATAAAAATATATCAAAACTATATCAAAAATATATCAAAAATTTTGCAATCCACCTAAAATGGAAAAAAAAATAAGTAAGTAAAAATAAAAATAAGAGCGCAAGCGAGTTGACTGTGCTGATCCGCACACGATAGAATAATGATTCATTTATACCTGCGCACCCCAGAGCTAGGGAGGGTTCCCTTTGTTTTTCTTTTCGAGTAGACTGTGTGATTTTTAGCGCATTTTAGGATTACTACAGGGTGATCACGAAGGAAGAGGAGCGTAATACAATTACAGTATCTTTTTTTTTTCCACTGCTTCGTGCACCGGTAAAAGTTTATGTACGATACCTCAATAGCTACCTCGATTTATAGAGATTTAGGAAGTTGAATTGAACAATTCCAAGGGGATAAAAATTCAGTTTATCTATCTACGGGTCATTTGGGGGCTTCGCCTGCAACCCCCTCGTTCCAGGACTCCACCCCATAACCCACGTTTAGGATACTTGAAGAGATTTCATATTAGGGATTTAATAAAATATCGAAGAATAAAAAGTGGTCTAGGGGACGAAGCCCATAGTGGGGGGGATTGGGGGGGGTGAAGCCCTTAAAGAACTCTTAAATGTGCAAACTACGTAATACTTTCATGTAATTCTTTAGTTCAGGTTCCTACATAGTAAAATTTTGTACTGGTAGCCAGGGCTGCTACTCCGTTGAACTTTTACTCAGAATCGGAATCGAAATCGGAATCTGCTATTTCAAAAGTAATTGGAATCGGAATCGGAATCCGTGCTTTTTTTGAAGAAACAGGAATCGGAATCGGAATGGGAATATCGTCTGAAAACAGTTCTAAATCTTCGAAATCAGAATCGGAATCGGAATCGGAATCGGAGTCTGCTATTTCAAAAGTAATAGGAATCGGAATCGGATTTGGAATTGCAGCCCTGGTGGTAGCTTAACTTCACTTTTAACCATTTCAATTATAGCTATTCACGGTAAAAATTTTTATGTTAAAAGTAACATAATTTGACTGTAGCACAGTGGGCCACAAAAATTTATTTTTGGCCAAAACTTAGGCGCAAAAATTGTAAGCGGGTTTTTGATTTAGGACCTCTAGGCTTCATAATGAGACCATAGCCACGACGGGGACTTTTGGATAAACCGACTAAAAGCTTAGTTGAAAAAAATTTTTTATAACATTTTTTACTAATTAACTTTAAAAACGAATTACAGCCAGAAATAAATTTTTGGAGGGGAAATATTTTTCACTCTACAATCACTGGCTCTCAGTAAATCATATTCGATTACTCAAAATTTCTGTAAACATGCCTTCAGCGGTAAGAAATTTTATGTCACTATTTACAAAAAGTGAGTTAAAAACAATTTTAAAAACCAAAAAAAAAAAAATTTTTTTTGACTTTTTTTGTTCATTTAAGGAACAGAAACAACCTGAAAATTGTGTTGTCCGATCAGTTATGTAAAATTGTGAAAATTTTTAATTTGGTTTTGGCCAAAAATAAATTTTTCTGGACCACTGTGTGTAGCCTCGAACAAAACACTAAAAACAAAAGAATGTTTTATGGACAATAGCATTCTATTTTTTTAACATAAAAAATGTGTAGCCCCTTTTTAGCAAATGAACATAAAATTTTTTCCGTATAGTCATTGCCAGAATGACGAAAATCTAAAGGTGCAATATTCGTATTCCAGGCTTCATTTTGGGAAAATTAAATATTTTTATAAATTTAATTAAAACTGAATGCTTTTAAACATTATTCGAAATAATCCAATAATGTTTAATTGCATAATATTTAATTTTATTAGACATAATCCAATATTATCCATGTTAACTTTAGCCGCCGCCCATTTATTTAATTATTTATTTATTTTTATATTTATTCACTGCCTCCAAATGCCTGGACTTCCCAGAAGTCTTCCAGCTATGTAGGTGCCAAAAAATTTTTTTAAAAAACCACCTTCAACGAAAAAAAAAAAAAAAAAGTTATCGTCTCTTGTTTGAACTTTTTTTTTTTTTTTTCATTAAAACAGAAAAAATAGGACATACCAGAGACGTTTGTGTTGCAGCGAATTATCCCATGAAAAAGGGATTTTTAATCGCAATACCCATTTCATGGAGAAAAAAAATACATATTTTGCTACAATATTTTATTTTCTCTCGTTTTTTTAAAAATATGTAATTAAGATGGCCGAGCCATTCCGCTTTGATGTAAAAGGTATGCACAGGATGCAGTTACATTATAAATGATCTCATTACGAGGTCATCATATATCAAATCACAGAGCCCTTTGTAACTGTTCCCCTTGGGTCTTTTTCATAGCATGCTTGTTTAACATTCTATTTTCAGTGGTTTCCCTAAAATTTATATTTTACAAGGGACGTATCCATAAAACTTAATGTGGCCGCCAGTGAATTAACCGTTTTCAAATGTTCGTTGAAAAAAAAAAAAATAAGCGGAGTTTTTTCGCGAAAAATATATACGCAAGGAAGTTGAAGCAATTATCGTTTGCTAAACACCCTGAAGGTGAATTCTCTTTTAACACGTTTTTCGCACAAAAAATAAAAAAAGTACATTAAGTGGAACAATTTTTTGTGGTTGGATCAGAAAAAAAAACCTTATTATTTAAATGATCAAAACGGCTGATGATTTGTTTATTTTTCAAGCCACGAAATTTATTCAATCCAATACATTTGTTGCGTTAGAGATACATTTGCTGCGTATAGAAAACGGTTGCGTGTGAGAATTTCAATCAACATCGAAGGGAATTTCCTGGAAATTATTTAGAAAATTCTGTATCAAGCCTTTAATGTATTAAAGCCAAGCAATGTTACTTGATACGTATACAAAACAAACAAGGGAAATCGAAATGCCGAATTTCAGCTCTCGTTATTCCGGAAACAAGTTGGGGCCATAAGATTGTCCCAAGCAGTACCCGAAAATGTTGGTATAGAATTTCCCGCACAAAGCTCTGCAAGCAAAGCTTACACTCGAAACTTCTTAGGGTACCCATTATTATACATAAAAATTGTAAAAATTTGTTTCTGTGGGATTAATTAAAAATAACGCATTTTTTGTTTGAACTTTTTGCTTCCATTTTGCTCAAATTAATTATTAAAATTTTACTTAATTTTTGTATATCTTTATCCCACGAACGGTTCCATGCGTGTCGAGACACGTAAGGCGTATTGTATACGCCGACGCTAGTTATAATGAAAACATGACATTGATGACTTATGTTAAATAACGAAAATATGAAAAACTTTGAAAAGGGGGAAGGTGGAAACAAAAGCAGCTAGAGAATAACATTTACTTCGATATCGATGCATCAAATCTCCTTTCCCGTGAATTATTAATCGCATTTCTGCAGGGTATGTGGGTGAGCTAGCAACATATGTCTCAAATTAGTTTCCTGTCAATAACTCGGGAAATGGCTATCACAATCGCTTGCTTGCGGGTGATTGTCCTGTTTATTCCTCTAAGCGAATGGGGGTGGGTTTCCTTTTTCCTTCGGGCTTTTGAATTTTGCGGTGAAACAAAACTAAAATCGTTCCCACCTCCTCAAAAAAAAAAAAAAAAAAAAAAAAAAAAAAAAAAAAAAAAGTTTCACGTTGCATGTAACTATTTTGTTAGGGAGAAGAAAAGTTAAAAAGCTTTTAATACCAAGGGTTCCATCTGTCTTAGTACATGTTTATTTCTTTTCTGGAAAGGACTAATCTCTAAGGATGGTAGCTGAGCATCGGTGTTGACATTTGATAAGGGGATTTTTTTTCCCCCTCTTTTTTTTTTAGATTTTTTTTTCTTTTTTTTTCTTAATGCTTCTTTGCTTAAATTCATTAAAACACTTGAAATGATGTACATCTGCAGGGATTCGTGATTCAAACTTTTCACTTAAAAGTTACCAACTACACATGACGTAATGTTAAAAGCAGTTTGTAATTTTTTATCGCTTCACCATTCATAATTCTTGGAAAACCGAAAAACATTTTCATCCCTTTTTTTCCCTCGTTTTCCCTTTTCGGATCGGTTCATTTTTCCCTTTTTCGACGATTAAAATTACGATAAAATCATTAACTTCTATTCTTCTTTTCACGTTGAAATTGGCTTTATTTTGTTTTGTTTTTTTTTAACATATCCGGTGATGGAAAAAAAAATCGAAGCCCTTATTCCTGAAGATAATTAATGCAAATTTACAGAAAGGCTATTGTCAATCTCGATATCATCCGAATTTTTTTTTTTTTTAATTTTTATTTCGATGAATAACTTTTTTCCTTTTTTTTCGTCGCTCATAAAATATGTTAAAAGCTTTTAAATTTTTTCAGCAACTGTTTGCCGTAAATCATTTAAACTTTTCACTGCGAAAACCTTTCTTTCTGCCATTTGGGATTTGAACTCACGCAGTTTTTTTATAGCATTAGATAACTGCTCTAGCCTATAAAATGAAGCTCGGAATAATATGAAGCACATTTAATTTACTAAAACGTAAAAAAGCGATGAGTGTCCTATTTTATCATTAAAAGGAAAACTTGTTTCCCGTGCTCATTTGATTTCGATTTGAAAATAAACACTCAGAAAAGAAAATGACTAATGCGAACGAAAAAGTGCATTGAGATAAATATAATTGAATATGCTACTTTTTTTTTTTTTTTTTTTTTTTTTTTTTAAGTGAAACTTCTTAATGCGGAGAGAGGTGAATTAGCCGAGAAACGCGTTACGCGGCTAAAAAATGTTAAAAGGTTTAAATTTTTTTAAATTTATTTATTACGCAGATAATTTTTAAACATTGTTCATCCGCGTAACACGGCTTCAATTATTTTATAAAATTTAGAAAATTTTTAAAGGCTAAAAAAATTTTAAAGGCTTCAATTTTTTAAAATTTGATTGCTACACCCAGAAAAAGGAATATATCTCGTTCGCAATACAAGCGATGTTGCTTAGCGACAAAACAAATGTGCTTTGCCGCAAAGCAACATGGCTCGACTTGTCGACATTATGCATTGCGACAAAGCACTCACGAGTTTTGACGCAAAACATTTATTCTGCTTAGACCTAAGTTATGCAAAAATGCTTTGTAGCAAAGCATTTTTGCTAAGACCCAAAGCAGCTTTTTTTTGGGTGTAAGGTTATCGCTCATCCTTAAAAATTATTCAACAATTTTTAAAATTTATTTATTACGCAGATACAATTTTTGAGCATTGTTCGCCCGCGTAACACGGCTTAAATTATTTTTTAAAATTTAAAAAATTTTTAAAGGCTAATAAATTTACAAAGGTTTAAATTCTTAAAATTTATTTATTACGCAGAAAATTTTTAAACATTGTTCGGCCGCGTAACAAGGGTTAAATCATTTTTTAAAATTTAAAACATTTTTAAAGGCTAAAAAAATTTTTAAAAGGTTTAAATTTTTTAAAATTTATTCATTACGCAGATAATTTGTAAACATTGTTTGGCCGCGTAGCCGTGTTAAGAGGCTAAAAAATGACTTAAACAAAAAAGCTAAAATTGTTTGAAAGACTAATAAAAAATTTTGAAAGGTTTAAATTTTTTAAAATTTATTGGTGACGCAGTTAAATAATTACTTGAATAATTTAAAATTTAAAGTAAAAATTGATACCTTAAGTTATTTAATAATTATTACTTAAGTAATAATTATTTAATTATATAATTATTTAATAATTATTACTTAAGTAATGATTATATAATTGTGTAATTATTACTTAAGTAATTATTATTTAAGTAATAATTATTAATTACTTAAGGAATAATTATTAAGGTAAGTAGGTAGTAATTAGTTAAGATTTATAATTAAATTAATAAAATAAATAAAATATTTCATTCAAATTAAATAAATAATTAATATTACAATTTAAGTAATGATTATTTAATAATTTAATTTAATAATTCAAGAAGTTTCACTTCATCACTCGCAAATTTTTTTAAAAATTAAGGGACTACAAGTTTACCTGTTTATATTGGCGTAAACTTGTGATCGAATGATTTTGAGGAACAGTCAAAACAGACTCTATCCAATCGTATTTACGACCGAGATACGTCACCTAACCTCCGGCGCACGAAAATACTACTAAATAATAATCTTGTAGAGCTCGACAAGACGATTCCAACGATACCAAAAACTCGAAATTTGTGTTTTTTGAGTTGCGATGATATGTTTTTTCATCCAACATCGTGTTCCGCAATATTTATGTTATGAAAACAAATAAAGATTTGTTAAAGTTTAAAGGCATTAAAAACCGTTCCACATAAAAAGTTTTCCACAATTTTCATAAACTGAAATTCGACGAATTAAATTAAACCTTGACAATGGAAATGTTTTTACCCTTTATATACTTTTCGGCGTAAAATGTATCAATCCTGAAACGTAGGAAGTTTATGCACAAAACTTTACCTCCGATGTTTAGATATGTGCTTTACGGAGTTATAATAATAAACAGAGGGAAACATTTTATTACCAGCTTAGAGATTGGCAAAAGTCTCTTCAGGTCACGTAAGTGCACACGGAATTACCGAGTTATTGTTGCTAAGCTGGATGAAGTTGCCGGTGCGATATTTGCTCTCAAAACTAACATTTCCAGGAATGGATTCCCATTCGCAATATGAAATGGAAATATCAGCGGTTGAGATTCCCCCCCAGAAAATTTCTTCAACGGAGAATAAACAATTTTCATCTATAGTTCAGATTCATTGGAATTCATGACGCTTTTCTGCGACAGTTTGTTCTTGATTAACTTTACGACATCCTTTTTTTTTCTTTTTAATTTTCTTATACAGAATTAAGAATGAAACGGAGAAAAAAAAAAAAAAAATTCGACGCGACTCTTTCCGGTCAGGCATTTAAAATCCATATCGATATTACGGTTTATCGATTTTTTTTTTATTTCCGAGAATTGAACCGAAATTTAAAATTTAATTTTACTTATACGATTATTGGTTCCCGTGATCTTCGGGAAACAGGGGGGAAAGTTTAGTAATGAGGATTCAATTAGCCGGAAGGATGTAGTGATTATAAGTTAATAAGGGGAACTCATGTTGCCCATCAAATATTATTACCGGGAGGCGCGGGATTTTATGTTTTAAATTAATTAAATACAAATTAGGTCGAATACATTTTACATAGCTTCAAATTTCAGTTGCGTTGGAAATGATTCCGAAATTCTAGCTTTAAAAGGGTTTATCTGCGGTTTTGTTTTTGATTAGCAAAGTTTAATTGGAATGAAAACATTATGACTTGCCACAAAAAAAAAAAAAAAAAAAAAAACTAATAAATTTTTTTTTTTTTTTTTTTTTTTTTTTTTTTCATATTTAAATCGTTTAAGTTTCTCCCGTACATTTGGATCACCCCCCGTTAAAATAAGTGAAATTGAATCTTGGTAAGCCGATTTAGCACTCACTACCGAGGGGTTACTCACTTCCAAAAAAAAAAAAAAATGTACATCATAATGCAATAAAGACTTTGGAAAAAGTAATAATTCAAGGGATGCAAAACTTTAGTTTCGTCTTAAGTTTAACTCCTTGAACTCCTGTTCGACCAAACCATTTCACAAGAAGCTATGACTAAATTAAGTAATAATTCGCAAAACAAGGAAAATCATTACGGCCCTGCCGAAAAAGTTAAATGCCACTGGCATTAAAACAATTAATTTTTCTTCTTTTTCTTTCGTACAAAATGATATAACCACATCCGCATGCTTAAAAAATAAACTCGCTTCACTTGAAAGGAAAAAAAAAGAGGTGTTGATAAATTAATGATATCACCTAGGGGATTCTACTCCATTGCCAAATAATTTTTAAAACGAAAAACCCCGGCGCTTAAATCTTGAAAAACAAGGGAAAAGAGGCACGATTTTTCAGTGATGCGTTCAATAATCGTCTAAAGACCTTCATTATTCACCGTTTTGGTTTAGCGCCTCGGATTCCGTGATTGATGAGGTGCACATGCGTGAGCGTTGGCAAGACACGGGGCAATTCATTATGATATGTAAAAAAAATATATATCTTTTAAACAATTTTCAACAGTTAGAAGTAATAAAAATAGAACTCGAAGAGCATCTTATTTTCGTTTAAAAGTTAATTAATTAATTTAAAACGCAAACAGAACTCGTAATAAATCATTTAATTATCGATGTTAAAATAATTTATTCCTATTCCTTTTTTTTTTTTTTTTTTTTTTGTAACGATCATTTTTTTTTTTTTTTTAATTGCCTTTTTTCCGTCTCTTTTTAAAATTGAGTGAAGCGTCAAAATTCATTTCGAGGAGAAAAAAAAGGGGTAATAAAATGAAAAACACGAACGAATTTACAAAGATGATAATTGTCATTCTTCCGTTTCGTAAATGAATTTCATCATTAATCACAACAGGTCCGGACTTTGCATTAATTAGATAAGCAATGCCCTGTTTGCTTAATGACTCCGAATTCATTATCAAAGCAATCAGTTTTTTTTTTTTTTTTTTTTTTTTTTTTCGACTTTCTCTTTCTGCGGGTTTTCTCATAAGCAAACAGGGCGATTTTATCTTATCGGCTCAATCCATCTCTATTTATATGAATAAATTTTCCTTTTCCCATTTTGAATAATTTAAAACAAGTGGGCAGGTCCTCAAAATGATCATAATAGAGCTCTTCCGAGAAATCGTCTTTCCTGTCGCCTTTGAAGTTAAAGGATCCGTAAGGTTTTCCTATAACTTTGTGAATATTTCGTGGAAAAGATACCGGCGGGATCGACAAAGAGAGAAGTAAAATGAATATTTCGGGGGAAGATCACAAGGTGGCGTGGCAATTATTACCCGTTTTGATTTACGATACGATTCCCCCTAAAGTAAGGTCACTATATCCGGAAAGAGGTCGTGAAACCGTTGGGACTTTGCGATTTCCTTCTTCTGCTTTTACCAGATACGATCGACTACCGCTCCGGGAATAGTTCATCAAACCATCTTTAATCGCTTTTTCTTCTTTATCTCCAAAACACGAACTTCCCAAACTTTCACTGATAATTTCCCCTCCGAATTAAATGAAAATCTTACGACAAACATGCCCATTACTTTTTACAAAAAAGACAAAAAAAAATTCCACTTTTTTTTTACCGTGCATCCCCTCACAATCGGTCACTTTTTACATCTAAAGTAATAAAAAAAGATCCATTCGAATCCGACTTAACATAAAGGAGATTCGGTTTTTCGTCAAGTTGAGGGTCGTTCTAAGAAGGAAAGAAGAGGGGGGAAAAAAGAGAAAAAGAAGATATTTTCTTTCTTAATAAAAAA
The DNA here is from genome assembly GCA_037577465.1 of Liposcelis bostrychophila. Lineage (NCBI taxonomy): Eukaryota > Metazoa > Arthropoda > Insecta > Psocodea > Liposcelididae > Liposcelis > Liposcelis bostrychophila. Next base: position 14,213,116 of record CM075212.1, read on the forward strand.
AAAAAAAAAATCTTTGAGCATCGAACAAAATAAAATGAAATAAAAAGAAGACCAAATGGTTTGGACTGGGGGTGGCACAAGTCCGTAGCGAGAAAGCATTAATATTAAATATTATTAACAACAAGAAACATCCGGGGAGTACGAGAGGGATTTTCTTTACCATAAAAATCTTCACAAAGATGACATAAAAATAGGAGTAGAAAAAGTGACCCGTGCAACGTTATACTTAGTTTTTATGTTCCAGGAGGTTTTTTTTTTGTATATTATTGATTTTCTAGATTTTTTTTCTTTTTAAATTTAAAGCATCAATTGAACAAATGCTTGAACTTGAAATGGACTGAACCGCTTCCGAATGAACCATATGGGATTCTGATTTTCCGGGAAAATTAAAAAATCGGGATTCGGGATTTCACGTTATGGAGAAAAAACAGATTATCTGATTCGGGAAATGGAAATCCCTTAGTTTTCCGAGTATTTTCCGGGTTATGCTGGAAATTCTCTGGAAAAAAGGAGAGCCGATAACCCGGGTTTGGGGCCCCGGTGTGCAATTCCATTACACCATTCTTGTGATCCTATCACACGTCGTAATGGAATCACACGACTAATGTGATTTTATTACACGGATGCCAAATCAAAAAGTGTAATTTCGAAGGTATGCAGGGAATAGGGTTGGAGCATTCACAAAATGAGGACCATCTTATGTCGGTACTTTAGTGCCCGGAAAGTTATCCGTCACGTACACTGATAAAACGCTCTTAGTAATTATTACTAGCAGTAATTATCTTATTAGTAATTATATCTCTACCTATAAGCTAAGGGTAAATTTTATATATATTATTAGTAATTTTTACTATAAATATGGTAAATATCACATGACGAAGGTATGCAAAGACTACAAACCCTCAGGAACTAGACCCGTTGATACGGACATATTTTTGGTATAAAAATCGATCAAGATGTAGGTCGGTGAATTATTGATATAGTCAGCAAATATTTCTCATCGATTCATCGATTTACCTTGCAGTTGGGAGCTGGCTACGCGCAAATAAAGTACATTAAAGAGACGGTTTTGTTACTCGGGGGGCTTCCCCCCGCCCATTTCCCTTCTTTCATCCTTTATCACCGTAGGGAGATCGAGGAACGATGGGCAGAAAGTTGGTTTTCCTCCTTTAATGACTCACCGAGGTAGCAAGGGGCAACAGGAGTAATCCTAATCCTATCAGAAGAAGAAGAAGAAGAAGTATGGTAAAAATGACCTTAAGTAAGGTAAACATTACAAATAATGTATATATAATTTACTCTCAGCTTCAGGTAGATGTATAATTACTTATAAGATAATTGCTATTAGTAATAATTACTAAGAGCGTTTTATCTGTGTACCATAAACAAAGGTAACAGGGGGGTTCAAAAATTCAGTTGTTGGCCCTTCTCCTTTCCCCTCTTCTTCCCCATGCGGTGCGTTATCCTTGTTTGTATTTGGCATTGGTTTCTTAGGTATCTTGGTAGGGTGAGCGCTAAGTTGGTCTCATACCTTCTCCATCTCTCCGACTCGTTTATCCTTCTCCTGTTCTTTACTATTCTGATTTCCTTCGCTCTTGCATAAATTTCCTCCGAGAATCGTTTCCTGTTTTCCATTTTCAGTTTCGCATATTCTTTACCATACCCTTTGTCCTCTAAGTACTTTCTCCTTCCTTCTGCCCAGTGCGTTTCGTTTCTCGTTTCTCCGTCTACGTTGCTTATACAATCTTCTACCAGTTCCACCATCCCATTCCTGATTTTTTCTTCGTACTTCTCCGCTCTCCTCGGCTAAGCCAGTTCTTTTTATTTCTTCGTGTTAGTTGGTTGAGTTTGAAAAGAAATACACGAAAAGTAGTACAGTACAACCCATCTTGCTCTTTGCTTGGGTAAAATGTGTTGTAAACATGTCGGGAAAAGGTAGCGGAGGTCAAAATTTCACGTCTGGGGAGCAATCATGTGAGTATCGCTGACTTTCCTGAGTCTCTTAGAGCTTAACCAGCAACTAAAAATGTCAATTGTCCATTATCTCAGTTAAAAATGTACTTAACTATTAGAATACAAGTATTTCTACGATAAGTTTAGAGTGTTAATGCTTACATTTATTTGATTCACTTATATTTAATTTGATTCAATTCGATCCCATCCCACTCCCCCTCCCCTCCGCTCCACTCCACACCATCCCACTCAGTTCGATTCTGTTCTGTAATAAATATGGATAACATTCCTTTTGATCTCTAAATAAATTTCTAAGTCGAGTCTAAATGAAAATTTCCAGGATTAAGTCAATACTAAAATTTAAGATAGTTCACCATTTGGAAATAATGAAGTGATGGGTTAGAAAAGATGGGCGAAAGGGAGGTTCGGGAGCGATTCTCAAGAGTCTCTCCGCTAAATTGAATCGATCCACACGAGTCTCCCGTTATGTTTTATCTTCCGATTCTTACAACGCAATAATTCAAAACCTTTTTCCGCAGGGAAAGCTCTTTGCCCGACAACGGTCCTAAAACTTGATTCAATAGCTTTTTATACTTTCAAGTTCTATTTTCCATATATTTATTTCTCACTTATTCCATAAAAAAAAGAAGAATCTTTTTTTTAGGCCCAATTCCAAAAACGTAAAGAGATTTTTCCCGTTCGAAGCGAAAATGCAAATTCATTTTCCCTTTTATTGGGAAATCAAAACGGATATCTTCCGCTTTGATTAATATTAGATAAGGCAAAGGCATTATTAATATCTCTTTGTCGGAATCCCAAACTATGCAAGACAATTGATTTGCTGTTGATGATGATAAAGATGATAATGATGATGCATAAGCATGGATATCTGTACAAACAAAGCCACCGTCTGTTATAAATTATCCAGTGAGTTATCAGTGAAGTAGAATTAAGATTTGATTTAACTACGGATTAGCGTTGAATGTTTCAGTCAAGCGTGAAACGTTGAAAGCCTTCGAAAAGCTCACCGGCGGATTTGGAACAATACCGTAATACTGTAAAATGCTTTCGGTTGGAAATTGCGAAAAGGTACAGTCGGGGGCTAAAGGAAAATAAAAAAAGCTTTTTAAAATTCTTCCTTTTAGAGAGAGGAGATTAATCAAACCGATTAATTAATCTCGAGGTAAAAAAAAAAAAAAAAAAAAACGGCGAACCATTTCATAACGAAGGGATTTAAAAATTCTCGTTTTAGAAGAGCAAGAAAAAGGAGATGAGGAAAAATAAAGAGATCTTTTTCGATATGACGGAGGAAGTTGGAAAAACAAATCCGAAATCCAAAGGTCGGATCAGAATCCGGTTTCAGAGCATTCCCATCTAATAACCTATTTCCCTTTTCTATCTAAATCCCCGACGTTCACGAATGCTTAACCTATATCGTCCTTGAAAAGCATAACAATTTCAATCCGAAGTAAACCTGAATATAAGGAAATATTAAATTTGAATCGGTTCGATGCTAAGAATTTCGCATGAGGAATATTGATTTTATAGCTAATTTTCTTTTTTTTTTTTTTTATATTTACCGATTCGAGAAATATAAAAATGGGAAAATTTTATGAAAACAGCAGAATATGGCGGTCGGAAAATTCTCGTGATGAAGGCGGAAAAAGTAAAATAAATAAAAGGGTGCAAATTCACTATGAAATGTTGGATCAACATATTGGATCGACATGTTCGTACAACAAGTTGGGCGAACATGTTGTACCAACTTGTACTAACATGTTTGGCAAGCGAACGAATCGACTATTGCAGAATTTACTCCTAGGGTGCAAATTCAGTATGGAATGTCGCGACCTAAAAACCATAAGGTTCTAAATCGACCCCCCGGACGAAATTGACTTTTTTGCAGAAATCGTACCTACTTTATGAGTACTTTCACCTGAATTTTTCAAAATTTTGAAATTCGGTGCCTAAAGGGGGTTTTTTGAGAGCCAGAAGGTTCTAAGACCTTCAAACCAAAGAAAAACTTAGGACCAGAACGTTCTAAATGAATTTTCGCTCTTAATCAGTTTTACCAACTGATTACATAAAAACCCTAACAAAATTTTGAAATTTAATATTTTTTTTTTCGTGTTATTCCACCAGCAAATGAATTAAACGGGATTAATCTATTAATTTTTACACGGGTACACGAAAAAAAATTCATTAAATCAAGGAAATTATGGTTAACTATTGATTTATTGATTTAATTGATTTCATTAAGTTGGCAGCAGCGGGGGGAAAAAGTAAATAGTGAGTGAGTTTAAAAAAATGGCTTCTAGGGGCAAACGAATGTTGGATTTAGTTTTGCCTCCGGCAAAACGAAGGCTGCAATTTAATTATAGTTCACAGTGTTCAGTAACATCGTCACCTGCAAAATCCATCATGGATTACGAGGAGCGAAGCCTTCTGGAAGATGCGTATGACGAAGTGGACAATTCATGCAGGTAGGTTATGTTCATTAGAATTTCATTGCTATGAGTTTGTTCTAGTTATTGTTAATTGTTAACTGCTAGTTGTTTTGAAAAACAATTTTAAACTTTATCTTTATTTCAGGTCGGATGATTTTTTCTGGCAATCACAAAGAAATAGTTCATTTGGTAACGTGTTAAGACCAATTAATGATGGTTGTATGAAACCAAGAAAAAACAATCCCAATTCATTTAAAAATTTTAGCCACAACAACAACTGCTTGCAAATGAAAGAAAGTGAGATTGATTTGGTGGATAAAGAGAATCGAACATATGTCAAGTAAGCTTAATATCCTGATTTTGATTGAGTTTAATTTTTAGATTGATTATTGTATTATTTTCTTGCTCAGTTTTTTAATCGTTCAATTTTTTTTTTTTGTTTTTTTTTAGCCTTGAAAATGCTGTTAACAATTCATATTATTGGGATGAAAGTATCAATGATGGCTGTACAGAACCAAGAAACAATAATTACAATGCATTTCCAAATATGAACCACAACCAATCCTTGCACATGAATGAAAGTGAGCTTGATTTGGTGAATAAAGAGAATCGAACATATGTCAAGTAAGCTTAATATCCTGATTTTGATTGAGTTTAATTTTTAGATTGATTATTGTATTATTTTCTTGCTCAGTTTTTTAATCGTTCAATTTTTTTTTTTTTTGTTTTTTTTTAGCCTTGAAAATGCTGTTAACAATTCATATTATTGGGATGAAAGTATCAATGATGGCTGTACAGAACCAAGAAACAATAATTACAATGCATTTCCAAATATGAACCACAACCAATCCTTGCACATGAATGAAAGTGAGCTTGATTTGGTGAATAAAGAGAATCGAACATATTTCAAGTTAGTTTTATATCCTGATTTTGATTGAGTTTAATTTTTGGATTGATACTTATATTTTTTACTTGCTCAAATTTTTTTTTAGCCTTGGAAATGCTTTTAACAACAGATACGATTGGGATGAAAGTATTATAGAGGATAAAAATGCAGTTGCTAGAAATAATGAAATTAAGCGTAGAACAGAACATACAAAACATATGGAAAGGAATGAAGATGAAATAGTGATGGATAATGATAAAGAGGAAGATCAAATGGATGATGATGAAAAATTATTAAAAGATAAAGAGGAAGAGGAAAAAAAAGTAAAAGAAGTACATGAGACTGAAAAATCGACACAAAACAAAGAGCAGGAAAAAGTGGACAAGAATGAGAATTCAACAAATAAGGATCATGAAAAGCAACTTATGGATGAAGTTAACGAAAGTGAGAATGAGAATGATAAAACACCTACAAAAGAAAATGGAAGAAGAAAAAGTCGTCGAAGAAGTAGAAATCCTTCCAAATGGAAAAAAAATGTCAGGAAAGAAAGTGTCCAAAAAGGAAAGGAGCATTTATCAGATAAGGGAAAAATAATACCGGGGAAAATAATGAAAGAATCTTGTCATGATACACCACAGAATGGGAAAAGAGCCTGCACATTTAATTGTTCTAAACTTATAACTAATGAGCAAAGATCAGATATTTTTAAACATTTTTATTCATTGCAGGGTAAAGAAAAGCATTGTTTTCTTTTGAGCAACACCTTGCAATTCGAGACAAAATTAAGTCGTAAAAATATAAGTAAAAATAAAAGAGAAGTTGGTTATTCCTATTTTCTGCCTCTTGATGGCATCCAAGTACATGTCTGTAAAGAAATGTTCCTTAATACTTTAGGTATTAGTCAAAAAATGGTTTACGGCGCTTACAAAAATAAAAAAGCGGATTTGGTACCAGGAGATGATTTAAGAGGCAAACACACGAAATCGAAAGTTTCAGAAGAAAAAAAAAATTTGATCAGGCAGCACATTAGCAGTTTTCATGCCGTGGAGTCCCACTATTGCAGAGCATCTACTTCTAAAAAATACCTTGATCCTTCGCTTAATATATCTAAAATGTACCGGTTGTATAAGGAATTATTAACAGAAAATAAAATGGAGGATATGATCTGCACAGAGGCGCTTTACAGACAAATTTTCTGCACCGAATATAATATTGATTTTCTACAACCCAAAAGTGATTTGTGTGAAGAATGCGAACAATTCAGGTTGGCTGAAAAAGAAAAAAGAGTAACCGACGCATTAAGAAGTTCTTACGAATTACACATTGAAAAGAAAAATAAAATGAGGGCTGAAAGATTAACCGATCGGCTTTGTAATGACGAGAACATTGTCACGGTTCTCTTTGACTTAGAAAACGTAGTGCCGTTGCCTAAAACAAATATTGGAGTGGCTTTTTATAAGCGTAAAGTCAATGCGTACAATTTAACGGGACATGCAGTGCAATTTACAAAAACAGGCAAAAAAAAAAAAGTATACACCGCTGTCTGGACGGAACTTATGTGTGGTCGTGGCGGAAACGATATCGCTAGTGCAGTTTTTAAAATTCTTACCCGTGTAATGAAAGATTTTGAAAACGTCAAGAAAATTATTACGTGGTCCGACAGTTGCGTCCCCCAAAATAGAAACCAAATGATGAGTTTCGCGATGGGGCAATTCTTAAACGATTTTCAAGAGCTTGAACAGATAACAATGAAATACTCTATGCCTGGCCACGGAGTGATACAAGAAGTCGATAATGTGCATTCTCAAGTGGAAAAAGCATTAAGAACGGCCGAAATATGGAGTATTCGAGGATTCCTGAGCCTTTTAAATAACGTTAATACAAGAAATCCGTTTACAGTTATCCAGGTAAATTTTCATTTCAATTTAAAAAATTTGCCTAAATTTGAGTGATATTTCTTAAGATTTTTAATACCTATAATTGTTTATTATTATTATTATTATTATTATTATTATTATTGTTTTTTATTTTGCTACGATTTTTATCTACATAATTCATGAAATTCAAATACTGTAAGACAAAACTCAAAATTACACACACATAAGAAATTGTCATTATGGAAAAAAAAAATTTTTTTTCATTTTTTTTTACTTTTAGATGCAACCGTCGGATTTTATAGACTTTCATTTTCTTTCGAAGCATCTGAAGTACAATGAAGTGCCTTTCTTCAGTGCAGCTCAACTTCATTTTTTTAAAAAAAGGAGATATCAGATTTATTATCAGTGTGGTCATCAAGAAAATGAATTTACAAAGGTTGATTTACGCAAAAGGAAAAGAAAAAATAGCTTTACTTTTCGTTTTCCTAAAAGTGCAGACGATTGCCCTAGATCTTCAAAAAAATTGGTTGTATCAGATTTGAAAGTAAAAGACATTGCAAGTCTTTTCGATGATATGCCTAAAGCGGATAGGCAGTATTATAAGAAAATCTTTAATTTACCTTAAAATTTAAAATTAATTTTAAAAAAAATTGCAGTCATAATTATTTTAAAAGCTGTGAGCTGAAAAAAACAGCTAAAATTTATTTCATATTTGTGAGTAATTGTTTTGTTCTTACGATTTTTTTATTTTATTTCAGATTTTCGTTAAATACTTTTGTTCCTATGATCTCTTACTTTATTTTAGATTTGATTTAAGAAAGTATTTTTTTAAGGTATAAAAAATTAATGTTAGAAAGCTGTTACCTTAAAAACATATTGTGATCGTATTGCTCCTCTGATATTTTTTTCGGTAAAATTTCAGATTTGATTTTTTTTTTTAAACTTTTCCTTTAAGAAATGGTTTGTGATTGTATTGTTCCTCTGATTTTTTAAAAAAAGTTTTCAATTCAAATTATATGAAGTTTAGATTTTAACAACTTGTTACCTTGAAAAGCAGTTGTGATTGTATTATTAGTTCACTTAATTTTTTTCTTCAAACTTCACTTTAAGCTTATTTTGATTTAAACGATGGTTTTACCAATTTAAAATTTTAATAAAATATTTTTTGTTTTTTAGTTTCTTAATTTTTATATAAGATAACCCTATTTCCAAAAACAAATGAGTTTTAACGTTTTAATAATTTTTACTTCAACGTTTCTTATTCCCAATATCCCCTAAAATAGAAAATGCAATACCGGCAAAAAAAAAAAAAAAAAAAAAAAAAAAAAAAAAAAAAAAATTCACACAATTAAAAAATAATTAACTTATAAATATGCTTTAAATCATTTACAACCCTTCCATCATTCATTTGCCACTTAACATTAAAACCAAAAGGTTCCAAATGATAGAACCTTCTGGTTTTGAATTTAAAAAAGTCACTAAATGAGATTTATTTTAGGGACTTTTTTAATACCGTCCTTATTATTTTAGTTATTGAAAAAAAATTTTAACAGGGCTATCATCGATAATGGGTTAATACACTGACGGTTTTAAAATGTTTATTAAAAAAATTACCGCCGAATTGTAACAATACAAACTTTCAATTCGCTCTCCTGTAAAATTTAGAAGTGGTCGATTTAGAACCTTATGGTTTTTAGGTCGCGATGTTGAACCACCATGTTGGTATAAGAAGTTGGACCAACATGTTGTATCAACTTGTTGAAACAACTTGTTAAACCTACATTTTACACTAATTTTGGCGTAGAAGTAAATTCTGCAATAGTCGATTCCTTCGCTTGTCAAACATGTTGGTACAACAAGTTGGACAAACATGTTATACCAACTTGTTGGAATGTTGGACGAACTTGTTGTACCAACATGTTTGACAAGCAAAGGAATCGACTATTACAGAATTTACTCCTACGCCAAAAATTAGTGTAAAATGTTGGTTCAACAAGTTGGTACAACAAGTTGGTACAGCATGTTGGTCCAACTTGTTGTACCAATATGTTGGTCCATAGTGAATTTGCATCCCTACGCCGAAATTCAATTCTTGGCCAACTTGTTGGACCAACATTCCACACTAATTTCCGCTTAGGGGTGCAAATTTACTAAGGAATGTTGGACCAAACAAGGGGTACAACAAGTTGGACCAAAATGTTGTACCAACTTGTTGTACCAACATGTTTGACAAACGAATGAATTGGCTGTTGCAGAATTTACTCCTGCGCCAAAATTACCGTGGAATGTTGGTACAACATTTTGGTCCAACATTCCTTAGTGAATTTGCACTCAAAGGTTGAGATGCTTTTTGATATATGTTTTGAAGAAAATTGCAGATTTTGATTCGGTTTTTTTTTTCGAATTGCAGTGTACGAAGCTTAAATGGGTCCAGGGACCCAAGGGTTACTCACTCCCAAAAAAAAAGGTACACCGTAATTCGAAAATGCTTCCAGGATAATATCCAGGCACGATACCCACTGAGCCAAGAGGCGAATGTATAGACACCAGTCGCCTATAATTTTTACCCGGCATAATTAATTCCCCGTAACATTTCCCAGCTTCATACGCCCCTCTGGGTGTCATTCGTATATATTTTTTTTTTATATTCGCGTAAATTTTTTTATGATATTTTCGTCGGTCTATTCAAAACAGAATTTGAGGTCATTTAAAAAACCGCTTTTAACGTTTTTTTGTAAAGGCAATTATTTTTACGATTCAAGGGATCGTATTCACCGACCCTTACAAAAAGGGTGTTAAAAAGAGGCCTTTTCCACGCGAATCATTAAATTTAAAAAACATGAAAACATAGGGCGTTAAGGTATAAAAAAGATTCATTGATGATTTCAATTTCGCCCGTTTTCTCCCTTTTGTTTTAAACTTTACTCTGTAATCAAGATTTTACGCGGCGTTACACCGAAAAAACGAATAACAAAAAAAAAAAAAAAAAAAGTTTTAAAAACAAAAGTAGCTCACGTCAGAAAATAATAATTTCATTTTAATGACGTTTTCGGAAATGATTTTCCAGTTCGTCTTTTTGTTTTTCTCTAAATCATTATCGATTCGATAATAATATTCAAGATCTCCCGACATGAGAATCCGCTTAATCGACCGAGCTACGGTTTAATGTCAATCAAATTGCTCCCACATATCAGTTTTGGAAACCCCTCAAGACGTTCCAAAAACGTGTTCCTCCCCTCCTTACCCGATCCGACGTTTGATACGTCTTCATTTTCACTCCGTTTTACCGCTACGACATATCTACTACGGAAAATGATTTCCCACCACCCCTCCGCGTCCTTTCCCCCTTTTCCTTTTGTTGGATAATGATTTTCAAAATTAAAAGGGATTTCCTCATAAAATTTGCCTCCCTCGTGATCGGTTTTAATTAGTACCATTGAGTTAATAATTGTCCATGGAAATCGATTTTTGGTATTTCCGTTCGAGAACAATATATAAGCTTATTTATTAATAAGTGAGTGTTTTAAGTGAGGAATTTAATATTTACAAGGAGATTACCGATTAAAAAAACTCCCGATAGGAAAAATTTTTTTTTCCGAGAAATATGAAATAATTTCGCAAATTAGTCAAAAACACCATGTCATCAAAAATATTATGAAAACATGAAGGACAAATCAATATCATGCGATTTTTTAAAAGTTCAGAGCCTTAATGTAAATTTTACACCACGTGAAAATATCCTTCGTCGACCCCGAACTAACCTTCTTAAAAATAAATCAAAAATATTTTCTTAAAGTCATGTTTTTATCATTAAAAGGCAGGAAAGAAGGGAAAAAAAAAAGTTTTTTTTAGATATTATATTTCCTAGAGACCGGCGAATGGAGATGATTCGGCAGTTTTGGACGGTGAGCTTTCTATCGACAGTTTCCAACATAGCAGAAAAGTACTAAAAGATTCAGGGAGAAAATTCTTCTGATACTTTTTTTTTTTTTTTACCGCAGCAGGCGAGCTGTTCGATAAAATCATTTTAATGTCTTTTCCTCATATTAAATTCGGTTCGGACATTGTCGGTTTTGTTCAACGGAACAATGACGTATTAAAAAAAGAATTCACGGGTGAAAGGGTGAAAGGGAAAGGGAAAAAGAAAAAAAAACGTCACATTAAAAATTTTTGAACGATTGCCAAGCTGTAACTACTTGGTCATGGATCGAGTCCTTTTCAAATAAAAACTTTTTTAGCGTGCATATTTCATTTTTGGGAAGCGATTAAAAATTATTTTAAGACAAAAAAAAAGTTATCAGTAATTTTTTTTTTTTTTTTCTTTGTAAATGACATAAGCTTGGAAGAAACCATTCCTTTTTTATAAAAAAAGTGTTGGTCGAAAGGGAAACAGCTACACTAAGGAAAATTCACAAATCTAAAACTTTTTAAATAAACTAACACTGCAGGTGTTTGGGAAATAACTTCGGAAGCCTTAAAAGACGGAAGCGAATTTAATTTAATTTTTCAAAGAAAAAAGCCGATGAAATACATTTCGGATAAAAAAGGAAAAAAAATGGGGGAAAGTCGAAATGAAATATCCGGCAAGAAAAAAATGGACTGGCTTTGAATGAGACAATCAACGATCTAAGATTTTTTTTTTCCCCTTCGTTTTCCTTAAAGATTTTTACTGCATTAATATTTCGGCTAGAAAATGTTTCTTTCAGAAGTCCTGGGTTTTTTTCGACTTGTTCACATGCTTCAAATTAAATATCGGTCTGATTTGTCACAGGATAATAAACTCAGAGAAAATTGTCAGCTAATGACCAAAAGCATATCAAAGATCCATTCTGAGCACTCAAATTTTTCCGGGCTTTTATTTTCCCCTTCTATAAGGGCACCGATTTTATAAGCGATTCATGAACATTTTTTTCTCCAAATGATTCCTAGTCGCTGAAATTTATGTTTTCCAAGTTACTACCCTTCACAGTAAAAAAAATTATGTAAAATTACATAATTTTAATTATGTTAAAATCGGTCTGCACAAAAGATTTTTGATTGGCCGGTCAGCCGGCCGGTGAAAATTTTTTAACATTAAAAAAAGTTTAATTTTTTTTTTTTACGATTCGGTATTTTACACATTAAAATGAGATCGGATCGCACCGAAACCGTGAAAAAACGTTTTGTTATGTTTAAAAGGTAAAGATTCGTTATTGAAAGTGTATGAAAAAGGCTTTATTGTGCGTAAATTTGATAATTTTTTTCAATGTTTTCGAAATAAAAAAATACGACGCCATTCTTCTTTTTGTTTTTGAAATAGTTCGCGCTTTCACCGCTAGAGCGCTGCACTAGTCTCTCGGAAATAAACATTTTTTTTTTTTTTTTTTTGCGAAAACAATTAATATTTTCAAATATAAGAGCTATTAACTGTTGTTCATGCATTTAATATCATGGAAATTTATCTCTGAACATAACGAAACGTTTTGGGTACGGTTTCGGTGCAGTTAGACCCCGTTTTCATGTCGTCGTTGCGCGTTGTAAAGGAGCAATATGCATGTTCCGTTCGAATGGACAAATCGGTTTTTGAAATTAAACTTACAGTAATTTTTTTTTTTTTTTTTTTTAAATATGGCGTAATGTTGATATACAATTCGTTTGAAAAAATGGTGGGAAGCGAAAAAATCCGGGTGTTTAGTCAATTGCGTCAACAAAAAGCGCTGAGAGTGAAGGGGGAAGCTTACAAAAGCGTGAAAAGGAAAAAGAATGAAAGTGCAGTGGCGGTGGAGCAACCGGCTAAGAAATTTAAAGCTGCTCCGTGTTCCGACGACCGCTGCAAGGAGGTGTCGGAGCAATGCCGAATTAAAATTTTTAATTATTTTTGGAAGCTTGAAAGTTGGTCGGCGAAAAAGGCTTTCGTAAAAGCTTCTGTTGCCTCCAAAAAGCCTGTGCGAAGAGGTATAGGAATAGGTAAAAAAACTCATTCTTGCTCATTAAGATTTTTAACCCCTTCACCTGAGGCGCTTTTTGCTGACTTTTGGCTACCCATATGCACCCATATGCTCCCATTTTCCCATTTTCCCATACACTTAAAACTTTTGCCTTTGTTAAGGATTATTTGAACAAATTCAATACATCGCTTTTATTTTTTAGACCCTGAAAATGCCCGTAAAAATCATTCATATGATTATTATTTACCCAACGATAAAGGAGTAAAAATAAAAGTTTGTCAAAAATTTTTTTTTGATACCTTATCTATTGGGAAAAAGGCTTTTTATAATTGGATGAAAGATAATGATAAAATCGTGACGAAAAACGTACGCGAATGCGAAATAAATCAGAATACTGAAAGTAGAGTAGAGGATATAGATGATAAAGCTGGGGAAGTAAATGTCGAAAATATGAGTCAACCGATGGTTAGTAACGGCAAATCTGATTATGTCGCGGAGTTAGATCTTGAAAAAGAGAGAGAAAAAACGGTTTTAGGCGATGAGGAAGGGAACAAAAATATTGAAGTCGGAATCGAAGAAAAAGCAGGGTTAGCCGAAACTTCGGGAAATGTTCAAAAACTCAATACGAAAATGAAAATAAATAAGTCCGAATCAGTGCATAAGTGGTTGGATATCATTCCTAAAGTTCCTAGTCATTATTGTCGAGCATCGTCAAAGCGGGTTTATTTAGAATCGACTTTTCATTCTAAGAGTCACGTTCATCGCGTGTATGTCCAATGGTGCAAAGAAAATAATTTGCAGTCTGTTGATCGGAAAAAATTTAGCTCGATTTTAGAAAAAAAAAAGATATCTATTCACCACCCTAGGAAAGATCAGTGTGACACGTGCGTTGCATATAAGGAAGGAAATTTGTCTCTAGAAGACTATCAAGAGCACAGACGTAAGAAAGAGGAGGCTCGAGATGCGAAAAAGTTGGCTATTGCCTCAAGTTCTAAAGAAGTTTGTGTTACGACGATGGATGTTCAAAGCGTCCTGCTCTGCCCGAAATTATTGGTTTCCGCAGCTTATTATTCATGCAAATTGCAAATCCATAACTTCACGATTTATAATAATTATGATAAAAATGTGGACCTTTATGTTTGGGATGAAAGCCAGGGCGGGGTCACAGCAAATTCATTTGCCACTTGCTTAATTTCTTTCATAGAAAGGCAATCACCTGAAATTAAGAAAAACATCGTTATATCAGACGGTTGTGGTTACCAGAACCGTAATAGGGTTCTATCATCATCCCTATCTGATTTAGCCATGAAAAAGCAAATTGAAATTGAACAGTTAATTTTAGAAAAAGGCCATACAATGATGGAAGTCGATTCTGTGCATTCTACGTTGGAACCCCTATTAAAAGCACCCGTCTATAGTTTTTCTGAATACATAAAAAAAATGGGCGAAGCGAGACCGAAGCAGCCGTATGAAATACATGGTTTAAAACATGATTTTTTTAAAAATTTTGAAAATTTAAATTCTTGTTTGGCGAGTATCCGGCCTGGGAAAATAAAAGGCGACCCAGTAGTTACTGATATCAGGGCTTTGAAATATTCACCGGATGGGTGTATTTTTTACAAATTGAGACATCCGGACGCATGGAAACTTTTGATTAACAAGAGAAAATTAAACGAAGAAATCCCGGAGAAACTTAATCCCGAGCCGTTAAGAATAAAAAAAAGCAAATATGATGATTTACAAATCTTGAAAGAATTTATTCCGAAGGAGCACCATCCTTATTATGACAATTTACGTTATTAATAAAACTGTTCAATTTGCTGTTCCACCTTTTTTTTTTATTATTTCAAAACAAAACCAATGTTTACAATTTTATTTTCCGCCATTACTGAAAAAAAAAAAGAAAATGTTACTGTAAGTTTAATTTCAAAAACAGATTTGTCCATTCGAACGGAACATGCATATTGCTCCTTTACAACGCGCAACGACGATGTATAAAATATTGGATTCAAAAAAAAATTTTTTAAATATTTTTTTATCGTTAAAATGTGTACACCGCCCGGCTAGCCGGCCGGTTATGTAAACGAACTAGAACCTTAAACATAAACATAAAAAAAAAAAAAAACATAAAAATTATGGAGACCAATTTTAACATAACTTATGTTAATTTTTACATAAAATTTTTTACTGTGCTGCCTCATATATGAAACATTGGTGTAAAAAATTAACAATTTTGTTATTGTTAACTGCAATAAGCTGAAATTTGACCTACTAATGTATTTTGGAACGCAGATTCTATATCTGAAGTCAAAAGTTTGAAAAAATTAAAGTCCAAAATACAAAATGCGGGAGCTATTTTATTTTCAAAAATTTTACATTTAATGCCGTATTGCTTTTTCCGTTTGAAATCGCATCATTCTGGCATTAAATAAGAAATCCACGACATCAAAAACACATAGAAACCTTTTTTTTTCCAATTGTATTACAAAGAAAACCGAAATTGCGCGATATTTTGTATTACATGAATGTGATGCGGGTTGCCTATACTCGAAATCGGTAGGCGCTCCATTCGGGCTCCATGTAGGTTTTAACATATCGACATAGACAGAGTATCTATAGGGACGGGGGACAGTTTTTTGCTCGAAACTAATCGAAAATAAAGGAATTTCAGGACTTTTTCAGAAATTTTCCAGAACTGAACCCTAAATAGTTAATTCGATTTTTAACATAATTTTTTTTTGGAAAAGTAAGTAGAGAAGTCTTTCTAGCAAAAAACTAAAATATATATATGAGAAAGCCTACCTTAATTCGTGATGTTGCCTCCCGCTCCATTTCACACTCTCCTTCTTCCGTATATGCTCTTCTCTCCGTAATTTTTTCTAATTTTTTTCACCTAAAACAAAATAAAAAATCACATCTTTAAACCATTGGAACATCTAAATCGATCAAGTCCTGGTAAATAAACACATTCCGATTAATTTCCCTCGATGAAATACGATCTTTTGTTTTCGATGGTATAGCGATAAGTAATACTAAACCGTTACCAGACAATAGAAATAAAGCGTATCGTAATAATACGGAGTAACGCATGTTACGCTCATTCCCATTCAGTTTTACACGAAAATTTAAACGGAATTATTGTGTTTCTGGAACTTAACCGTTGAAATAATGGGTTATTCGAGTTAGCGCTTCGCAAACTTTCGTATTAAACAATAAACCTGTCAAAAGTTATTAAACACCCTAGATTTAGATTTAGACATAACTCCCGATGAAATTTCAACAAGAACGGGCTCTGTGTGTATCTTCTAAAATATATTATATTCATCCTCGGAAAATTTTCTCCTTCTCATATTCGATAATCAAAAAAGCTTTTTATTTTAATTTTTTTTATCTCCCTTCTTTTTTTTTTTGCGATTTTTTTTAAATTACGAAAACTCGTGCATTATATATTTTTTTTATTTAATTATCATCATCATCGGAAGCTAAAAAAAAAAAAAGGATAAAGAGATCCATCGAAATTAAATAAAATCATTTTAATTAAAGTTTATACAAACGACATGCTTTGTTAGCGTTTCATGATTTTTCGCTTCTTTTATTTTACGCGTAATTGGTAATAATTAAAGCCGTGGGTATCGATTGGGAAAATGGAAAATAAAATAAAATCAAACATGCACTGACAACTTATTTATCGCAAAAGCGGGGAATGCTCCATCCGAGCCGAAACTAAAATGCCAGCTACATCCCGAACGAGCACACTGCGGTTCACCAACTTGTTGTTTTAATTGTTTCCCTTATTACACAAAATTTCAACTTCATCAAGTTTAGCAAAAGTTTTCGTTGCTCACGATTTTCGGGGAAAAGCGAAATCTTTGTCCTTAAGTTATTTTAATGTATCCGCATTTTCCTTCTTTAAGTGTTTCTCATCTTAATGAGGCTCTTATCAAAATCTTTTGGGGGCAGGGAGCGGGTCGGATTTTCGTCGTCGTCTTCGTCGTCGATCGAGTTTCTCTCTTTTACGTTGGGTGAAAATTAAATTATTCGGAAAAATGTTTGGAATCGGTTTGAAATGGGACTTTTAAAGAGATAAAAGATTTCAACCCTTAGTTTTTATAGGCAATATTCGCATCCCATTCACAAGGCTTAATTCGTGTTTTCCCTAATGAGATTTCCCTTTTTCGTTTTGAAAACTATTTTGAGAGGTTATAAAAAAAAAGTTACTGGGTTTAGCATTTGCATGTGGACAAATTTTACTTCGATACTTTCAACCACAATTTTCTCTGATGGAGCCCTTTTTAAGTTTCAATTGCTTCATAAAAGCAGAGAGCACAAGGGTAAAATCCCTGTAACTATTTATGATTTTGGTTTTAATGTTTTTTTTTTGTTTTACGCATTTAATATTTTTAATGGATTCATTTTATCGATCAACTTACACTGTATTATCCATGGGAGAAAAAAAAATTCCGGGACTGCTTAAAAACATCCGCATTCCCCGATAGGGGCCGTAAACGAAATTTAAGAGCTGACAAGAAACTGCAGCAATTCAAAAGATCATTCAGTCGAAGAGCCTGCAAAAGAGAATCTTCTGAATCTTTGATGACACTAGGGTATCCCTCAAGGAGGGATATTAGGTCCTATGCTTTTCATAGAATTTACTATATGAAATAAATTTAGGCAGATTAATTGACGTTTTTAAATGCCTTTTTCGATTCTTGGAAGACAGGTTTAATGTTTTAAAAGTAACCAAAAGGCATCCTTCAGGAAAAATGGCGAACCGTTAACTTAGCCGGGCACTGTCGAGTTTTAAATTTTTTTTTACCAGATCATAGATCTAACCTTCCTTGACCTTGCTCAAGTGACCCCCGATCTTGCTCAAACGTCCTTGAAAAGTTATGGACCTACATAGGCAGACTATAAAGGAACCACAGAAGTGGTCAGGCTGTAAGGATTGTCATCCAGTGAAGATGATATCCTGAGAATGATTATCCGCCTCCCTCCAATTTCATTCATGAACCCTCCGTTTCAAAGCCAGTTTCACCCATTCTCCCCCCCTTAGAAAATACTACTGTCCCCTGCTTTTTTCATTCCAGCTACGGACCTGAGAAGTGTCGATATGTTATTAAATCGCTCTGATAACTCCGTCGTTAATTTGTCACGTGTTATTACGTCACGAAATCTTTAAATGACATTCAGTATGATAACACACAACAAAATATGAAGAATATATATTTTTTTTAAAACGAAAAACTAATATTTTTCAAACGTTTTCGAATCTCGACGTTTTGAAAGTTTTACTGCCACCCATATATATTTATATTTTTTTGCCCATATCAAACTTGTTACCCAAAAACCGACGGACGAGGAATAGAGAAGCAACGAAAACGAGGGAGTGAGAGAGAGAGAGGAAAAAAAGTAAACCCGAAATCATGATCGCCATATATAAAAAGTCAAGGAGCGTATCGTTTCAGCAGCGAGAGTTTTAAATGCAGGGAAATTGAAATTTAAAAATACCGAGTTGGGAGTATGATATATGCTTCTCACACGACGTGAAATCAATAGAGCACGCAGAAGATGGTATTTTCAAAGTTCAAAACGTTAAATGATTTATTGCCGGTATAACGGAAAATGTAGTAATAGTAATAGTAGTAATAGTAGTTACATAAACTGAGATTCTTCCGTTTTTATAGGAAAGAACATTTTAGGCTAGAAGCCAACATTTTAGGTTACATTACGAATATATGAGAGTGATATTTGCATGATTGCTTTTGCACCTAGGTAATTGTATGAAATTTTTTTCCCCCGGAATTCAATGTAAACAGTGTACGCGGTTCATAAGGCTGATGATTCGGTGGCATGCATTTTCTGTCGGAGAGGAATGGAAGTGGAATTTGGATGTGGGTCCTGCAGCCTTGTCGGGTTTCAGCTCTTTTATGACTTAATCATTTCCGCTCTAAGGATATCCGACCAGTATCTTGATGGGGTGGCATGCCTATCAAAAGAGGTCCGACTGGGAAAAATTTATAAAGCGGCAATAGGGCTCATGGTCGTGTAGAAACCTGCTGCGTGTACGTGTCCGCTTCCCTAATTTCATGACCATTACGACGACGGTCGTCAAAGAGCCTGGACACGTATCTCTCCCAAATTTTAAGTTTTTCGAATGTGCTGGTGACTGTCTGCCCCTTTCAGGGCTGCATACCATTTCTGTGGCGCCTATATTAAGTGCACTGAACCGAACCGGATTTCCCTTAAGATAAACATAGGCAAGGCCTACCTTTGCCGTTTCACAGCCCTGGCCCTTTTTCCACTTAGCAGCACTCCTAAAGGTTGTCTAGGCTCCCCAGTAACTTCTTTAATTTCCTTTCCTTACTCAAAGTGTAATGCTACATTGAATTTTTTTTTCAAGAATATTTTCAAAAGACTAGCCAGTTCGCAATAATAAAACCTAACCGAACTTTCCCAGTTAGTATATCCTTTTTTAATGAATTCGGCAGTACTTTCCCGCTCAAAATCGAGAAATTTGAGAAAATAATTACGAAATTAATTATCAAAATTACCAACTTCACCCATGTCTGACAAACCTTTCGGGAAAATAAATTTTAATATAATAAACGTTTCAGATCTACCCTCCCCTATCCCCTTACCCCCCCTTGTTCCCACTTTAAAAGATTGGAAATCGTGTGTATCGTTGAAGAGTGCAAACATCTGTATTTGTATGTTCCTCAAAACGAGCGCTCTTTAGTCTCTGAAGCCGAGCCTGGAATATGATTACAGTTATTACGAAGTTTAATTCAGCATATGGAATTGAACAAACAAAACGTTTTCCATTAAAGAAATTCAATTTGAATATTAATTGCAGACTCAACGAATAAGACAATTAGCTGTGATTTTAAAGTATGCCCTGGCTTCGCATGCGCTTCAACAAAGGACTAATGAGATTCAAGTGATTTATTGCATTTTACAATCTACAACATTTATTACGACTTACGTCAACGTCAACTCGTTTTGTTAACGTTTATTAGAAACGTTTTTTTTTTTCGAATAATGAACCATCTTTTTTTTTTTTTTTTTAAACCTTTTGACGACTTTTTTTTAGTGACAAGTGCGTCATAAACATAGCAGAAGGGAAATTTACAAAAAAAAAAACCGTCTGTCAGTAAATCTAGGGCGAAAAAGGATTAAGCAACGGATGTATAACCTCCGCTTCCAGGTTTTTCCGGGACTGGTTGTCCTGATTTTATTTAATTTAAAAAAAAAATTAAACTCTCCCTCGAGAAGTGAATAAAGCGATTAACCGAATACATAAAAATTGGAAAAAAAGAGAATTTTTGATTCGTAAACAACCTTTCCATTTAAAAATCATTAATTCCTCGTAGGATACATGGTGGGGATGGTGGAGGTGTGACAACAGAATGAGTATTATACCCCCGCACTGAAAACCTCGCTTTTATTCTATTTAATTTTGAAAATTTTGCTTTAATTCCAAGGACACATTTATAAAAAATCAAAATTATGAGTTTTTGAAGGAAAAAAAAAAAATACAGAAAGAAACGCAAACATTAAAAAAAAATATTTATTTGAAAAACTGAGTGGGCAATCCGACTGTATTGAAAACGCTCGTCCCACGAGAAAATAAAGGATGCACAGTCAATTTTCCATGTGAGATGCATCATGGGTTTATGTGCTCAATAAATTAAGCTTCCGATTTCCATTATCGCTATTTTCCACGGACAATATTCACCTAGACGGACGCTTGGAAGTTATTAAAAAATACTTTTTTTTTTTTTTTTTGCGGAGAAAAGTCTCAGCTACACGTAATAAAAAAAAAAAATTCGCTCTCGTGTGCATTTCCGGGAAAAAAAGTTAATCCCACGTAAATCAAAGGTGAAAACTCTTGTTAAAAAAAAAAAAAAAGATTAGGAAAACTGAACCCGAAACGAAAAAAATCTTTTTGGATGATAGAAAATTTCAAGTTTTCTAGCTTGTTAGTTTCTTTCAAGCGTTTCCACGGCAACGATAATAATTAATCTTTTCTTTTGATAAAATTGATTTACCACCGTTTCCTTTTTGCAGCTTCCTTTACCGTGACACCGTTATCCTCGTCACTAAATCAAACAAAAAAGAAATCCGACTTGGCCTCTTTTCATTAATACCACTAGTAGTACTATAGTAAAAGCTGGAAAATGATTAAAAAACAAAACAGATGACTTCCGTCCAAAATTTACTAGTAGCAAGCATTTTTTCTTTCCACCTCTTGTTTTCTCTTTTTGATAAATTTACTTTGAGGGATTTAAATAATATTTTCACGGGAAACATGTCGCCTTTTTGTTTGTATTATATTCATAAGAAGAGGAGAGAGAGAGAGAGACTTTAACTTTAGATTTAACAAAATTTAAATTAACTTCCTAGTTAAAGTTTCTTAGATGAGTTGGAATTAAAGCGGACCACGTGATACAGAATCTACAAAGTTCATGAGAGTCATGATTGATGAGCGCTTGTCACGGTCTCAGCAGGTAGATCACAATTTTAGAGGGCCTAAAACAGCAAACATCTTTTCCCTCAATTTAAAAAAAAAAAAAAAAATTGTTTAAATGAAACAATCTGCCGTTTTCTTTAATGAATCACCTTGTGACATAGTTCACTGTTAACTATCTTCTATTCATTTACGTTTCCTGATTTACGTTTCCTGGCACCAAAAACCTTCAACAATTTAAATTCTACCAGTAATTTTTTTGAAGTTCCAAATTTTTTCCAACCGTAAAAACATTTTGAAAATTGATTCGAAACACAAAAAGATCCTAATTAATTGAAGTGTCTGGACTAAAATATGTCATTGAACAAGACCTCTAAATCGAACTGGTGAGAAGTTGTTACCATTTTTTGGTAAAAAAAAAAAATCCATTTTTGGCCCGAAAAACCCAATTTACACTTATACCCCTACTCAGGGGTTGATCGGAAAAATTCGGGAGGGACCTTTGCATCTGATCCAACGAGCAGATGCTCCAAAAAAGTTTTGGATCATATGCAAGGGTATGAAATTGCACTTGCTCCAAATTGCATGTGCTCCAAAAGTTTTTGGAGCATATGCAAGAACTATGTGTTTTTTATATTGCATTTGCTCCAAAAGTTTTGGAACAAGTGCTAAAGTTAAAAAGGTTGACTTGCATTTGCTCCAAAAAAAAAAAAAAAAAAAAAAAAAAAATTGCTTCTACCCGTTGTTTCCAATGGACTTATTCAGTTATTTGTTGGAGAAAGAAATATTTTCTAAATAAAATCAGTAATATATATCATCTAATTTAAAATCAGTAATATTCAGTTTCGAAATTATTCGAAGTATTCAAGTTCGAAATTATTCTGGGTGTCTACTGAATACTGGGTCTCTACATTTTTGAAATTCAAGGTTTTTTTAAGGCTTTCAAGACTCGTTTTTAGAAAAAAAAAGGTTTCTTTTATTTTTTAAAGGACACGCTCTACTTTAGAAAAGTAGGACTAAGGTAAAAACTAACAGTTTTTTTTAGATAAGGCAAAATAGAACGTTTTTTAAATTTAAAAAAAATTCCAAAATAAGTCTAATAACAAAAGGCGACAAAAAAAAAAACATTAATAGTTGAGAAAATTGGCTTCCAGAAAAACTGTATAAGTTCTAAATTTAAGGATGTTTACTAAAGATTATGATTGAAATTCAAGATTTTTCAAGGTTTTCGAGGTTTTTAAGGTTCAGTTTCAAATTCAAGGCTAATTCAAGGTTTTAAAGGTTTTCAAGGTCGGTAGACACCCTGTTATTAAAATTTGAACTGGTTTTCAGTTTTAAAAATAACCTATGTGGAAATTGCGTAGAAGCAATTGGTTTTTTTTCTTTGGAGCACATGCAAATCAACCTTTTTAACCTTAGCACTTGTTCCAAAACTTTTGGAGCAAATGCAATATAAAAAATACATAGTTCTTGCATATGCTCCAAAAATTTTTGGAGCATATGCAATTTGGAGCAAGTGCAATTTCATATCCTTGCATATGATCCAAAATTTTTTTGGAGCATCTGCTCGTTGGAGCAAATGCCATAGACCCTCCCGAATGGGTCTGGCCCTCCCGAATGGTGAAATTCGTGACCTACGGGTATTTTTGGATAAGTATGAGTGATACACAGTAAAAAAATTTTATGTCAAAATCAACATAAGTGTCCACATAATTCATATGTTGTTTTTGTTTATGTTTACCTTTTGGGAAAAACAACAGAAAACATTTATGTGGACCTTTCAGAACATACTTACATAATATTTTTTACTGCGTACCAATAAAATAAAAAAAATTTCAGGGCTCCAAAATCGAGATTAAGCCGAATTTCAGTCCGAAAAATCAGGTATAAGCTCGATAAAAACGCTGATGACGTCACAGGGGTTAATCTTAAAAATTCGGGATAGTGGAATTCGTGTTCTACAACCTCGACGTAAGAAAACATTTTCTAAAAATATTTTGTACGCCCTTAAAGTGGATTAAAAAAATGGAGTTTACAAGACATTGATTGCCCAATTTTTTAAAAGCTAAAGTAGCCTTGGGGGTCGTCCATGTATTAAGTAATGCAAAATAGGCCACTTTCTGACCCCCACTCCCCCCTTGTAACACACCCGTAACGCAACCTGTAACCCCCCTTGTTATTACGTAACACGGGTTCTAACCCCCCTTCCTTTGAAAAATATTTCAATTTCGTTTTTGGAAGCCAAAAAAAAAAAAAAAAAATTTCAGCTTCTTGATAAATTTTAATCAGATTTTACGAGTTAAAAGAATTGTTTATTTTTTTATTTTGAAGAATAACTGGGAAAATTTATTTTAAAAGAGTGAAAAAAATTGAAATAATTTTAATATTAAAATTACATAACGCATGGCCCAGCTCCCCCCCTCCCCCAAGCACCCGTAACAATGCGTAACAATGCGTAACACCTCCTTCGACCCCCACCCGCACCCCCTCCAGGAGTTATGTAATACATGGACGACCTCTTGGGGAGCCACTAAGCGCTTTAAAAAAAAAATTTTTTTTAATTTTTTTAGTGGTTTTACACCTGAAGGAAGCAGATTTTTAACACTCCATTTCAATTTTTTTTAAAAAATGAAACACCCAATTACTCACTCACAAAAAAGGGGTACACCTTAATGCAAAAATCCAAAATTATGCGAGCAATACAATTGTCGTGCAAGCGGTACAAGTGATGCAAAGAATGAAAATGAAAATTAATGCACGTAATGCAGCTAGATTACACCTAATAATATGTTACTATATCGAATGCAAAGGTAATGCAATCGGTAATGCAGTGACAATGCAAAATGCATATAATGCAAAGGTAATGCAAAGTGAAATATACAGCAAATTGCATGAGTAAATAACCCCTCAAAATATGTTCCTTCTTTCTACGGCAGTCGATCAGAATCGTGATAATATTTACCTAGCAGATGCAAGCAAAAGCTAGATAAAAAAATAAAAAATTTTCTTCTCAAATATTTTATTTATATTTCTTTCCAACACGAATGAATTTTTGAAGCCCTAGTTTCAAAACTTTCCCGAGTTCAAACTTGCTATTATTCTTTAAATCGTTAGAACATTTTTAGTTGTTGATTTCTTTCAGCCGAATAACCAAGATTCGAAATCAAAAACATGAATCAAAAACTAGTTTTCAAACTAGGGGCTGGAAGTTGCCGCATTATGTATTTATGTTATGACGTACAACTGCAACCACTATTTATCATTTCCGATTCATTAGTTTACAACGATTCTATAAATCCTATAGAGCCGATTCAGTGACAAAATAAGATTTAAACTACAGGCATTTTTTTTCCTCTCTCTTTTCGAGTCCTCTAGGTTTTTTTTTTTTCCTCCTCGTTCTCAAAATCTAAATACTCTGAAGGATGAAGGGGTCGGTTTTAGTTTAGCTTTGTAACTCCGTTTTCGAATTTCTCCCCGCAAGGACTTTGTTGAGTTCAACTCAAGAGAAAGTATGAAACTGGATCAGAAAACCTTTACCTTATATCCGGTCTAGACGCCGTAAGGGAAAAGAGAGATTTCATTTCACTCAAGAAGTTGTTTTCAAAATTGATTTTCATGAAGTGTCCGAGTGAATATATTGAAAATAGATTTCCCTAACAGGCAATTTTCCGCGTAACGGAACAAACCGGCTCATTGCTTTTAAAATCAAAATTTTATACCGAGGCTTCTCTTGCAATATGTAACCCCCATCTATTATCTAAAATAGGCCTGCGTTTTCATATTTTCCTTTTTCCCTTCCTCGGGAATAAAAAGTTA
Organism: Liposcelis bostrychophila; assembly: GCA_037577465.1. Taxonomy (NCBI): domain Eukaryota; kingdom Metazoa; phylum Arthropoda; class Insecta; order Psocodea; family Liposcelididae; genus Liposcelis; species Liposcelis bostrychophila. The sequence continues at coordinate 14,238,489 of CM075212.1, forward strand.
TCGCATTTTTTTGGAGAAATTGTATTTTATAAAAGGAAAAAAAACGGTCAGGTTTAAAGAGGAGAAAAAAAAAAAAAAGACACCTTCGTTCCCTTGCTTGTGAATCACTCCATTTTTTTTTTCTTTTTTGGCTGAGATTCAAGCAAAAGTTATATGGGAAATCCTTTACAACTATTTTGATTTCTTTACTGCATCTGTCAACGCATTTATTTAATAAAATTTCCTTTCCTTCCGCAGATCATTAATATTTCTAAATAGGTAAAGAAAGAATGTAAATCGTTTTTTATGTTGGTTTTCAGCCAGAACGATACACGTTTTGGCGCCTTTTTTTTTTCATTAAATAAATATTTATTTAATGGGAATTCAAAATATTTACGTTTCGTAATTGCCGTACATGAGTTACTTCTTAACATTATAGCAAATCAAAATTAATTATAACATCTTCGCTAGCCTTGAACTTTATGAGAAAAAAAGTCATAATTCATTAATTATGAAAGCAAATGCGTAGGTTTACTGACCGATCATTAGTAGTATTTATTGAACTACCCGGTATTCTGTCGTATCCAGACAGTATCTGTCGTATACCCGTATTCTGTCGTATTCAGAAGTTAAATCTTAAAGAGATTTTTTTTCCGAATTTTTCAAACCCCACGCTCTCACACAGTCAAAGTAAAGAAATCAATTTCCTCCATGCCCTTAATCTCAGCAGGATGTCGATTTATGTGGTTTCCAGTTGTAAACATAATAATCATTTGATAGTTAATTATATAACCATCAAAAATAAGTACCAACGGTAGGAGCTTTAGCGTAAAATTTTGCAAAAATCTCCCGTAAGAAAAAAAGATGCGTAAATCATGTTTAAATGATACAAAAAATTAGACATACAAAAAAAATGCAAAATTTATGTTTAAACAACTTTATTTTTTTTTACCGGAAATTTTCTTTTTTTATCATGCAGTACCGTATATAATTAATCTTTCAAGTTTCAGGTGTAAAACCACAAAAAAAATTTTTTAAACAATTTTTTTAACCGCTTAGTGGCACCCAAAGGCCATTTTAGCTTTTTAAAAATTGGGCAATCAAGGTCTTTTCATCTAGATTTTTTTTTTTTTTTTTTTTTTTTTTTTTGCCTAATTTTAAAGGCTAGCAAAATTTTTTGAAAAAGTGTTTTTTTAGGTTTTCAAGGTCGTAGAACGCAAATTTTACTATCCCGAAATTTTCCCACTAACCCGATCCGATTTACCGCTGTGACGTCATTAGCGTTTTTTCTACAGATAAAGTAGCTTTTGCTAAAACGTTTTAACTAAATAAAGCTTTTGTAAAAAGTTTTACGAGCAGGCTGCTACAGCAACAATATTTTTTCAAAAACACCTGAACTAGATCATGACGTAAAGGAAATTTTTCAATTCACAGAATCAGCGTCAATGGCACTCTATCCTAAATTTCTGAATACCAGAATACAGACAAAATGACAACGGGGAAACCCTACTTTTTCAAAACGTACATTTCCCAAAACCAATATCCCGCAATTTGTCGATTCTGTTGTGGAAACAAAATTTATAATAATAAAGGACAGAAGTAAAGCGATTAAATTGTATAGAATAAAGTCGTGTCTGAGGATAATTTTGATGAAATCTCTTACAAGCACTAGCATTCATAACTGTCAAAGTTTCTCTGAATGAATCCACCGGATGGAGATAATAAAGTTTTAGTTATAGTTTTCTAAGGTTTCCACACCAGTTTTCCTCCTTCAGCGCATTATATTATATGAGTTTCTTATTGCTTTCCTTCATAATGACAAAAGATATTGTAACTTAATTAAAAATGGTTATAACGCAAATTTGACTGACTAACTGACGGTAATAAACTTTAATTTTTATCTTATTACATATCCTTAAACGAAGTTAAAAAGCTCGGGAAACGAAAAAAAAAATCAATTAATCTACTTTTTTTTAATTAATTTTTTTTTTTATAATTTCGAAAAGGATTAATATTCTCATATCTCCTAGCAATTCTTTTTTATAAAGTCTGGAAAAAAAAAGAAAGAAGAAAAGCGCAAAGACGATTATGTTTGTAAGAAATGGGAATGAGGCTCCTTTCAAAATGGGAAAATCGTTTAGATAAGAAAGCAGAAAAGACGAAAAAAAAAAAAAAAAAAAAAGAGGAAAGGAAAATTAAAGCGTCCAAATGTTTTTAGAATCCGTTTAATTTTCAATACAGAGACCGGGAGCGTTAAAAGAGAAAAAGAAAGAAGGAAAAAAAAATAGCTTGGCAAAAGAAAAAGCTTTAGAAAGCTTCAAATTACGGAATTTCAAATTCGAGAAAGTCAAGAGAAATTCAGATGGACTTAGAAATTTAACAATTGTCTTTTAATGTGTGACATCGTAATATTAGTTTCCGTTTAAAATTGAAAGGGAAAGGACCCAACTCTGAAAGCTTTTTCCTTCTTCACTTTTCCTCTTTCTCCGTGTAAAAATGGGTTATCTGGAATTTTTTTTTTTTTTTGAGTTGTTTTTCCTATGATTAATAGTTCGCACCTTGATGCGTAATTAAGGTTGCAACTTGTATTTAATATTCAAGGGATGTTATTATCCTATCCCGGAGTTTTAATTAATGATCGTACCTTAATTTAATTATCGATCTTACAGCAAAAAATAAATACGGTAGCAAAGCGATTAGCGTTAAATATATATATATACAAACTCAGAATATTATTAATCATTTTTAATAATCATAATTACCGACTTAAAATAACAAAAATTTTAATATATACGTGCATTTATTATATAATCATTATTATAATAGCCGTAACATGTCAATAACATAAAATTTCATCGTAAATAATTTTACGATGCTGTTAATGAATGAGCATCGTATTTTTTTTTCTCTCTCCATCTCCCCGACTCTTTCATATTTATTAATAATCATAAATCCGCGATTTAAAAAAAAAAAAAGTTCGTCCAATAAAGGAACAAAAAGTTTTTTAAAAAAATCGCTCTACTTTTTTTTATTATATATTTTCCCTAAAAGTTAAAATAAAGATGTTTACAAATAACTGTTAGGTTAAAACAAGTTTCATTTGGTTGACTTATTGCTTGAACTAAAGTTGCTTAAATCGTTTCAACATTTACTTAAGTTGAAAATGTAAGTTGTCAAATTGCCTAGAAAATCTGTGTCTGGAGCCTGTTTTCCGCCACTTTATTTATGAGTTTACTTACGTCTTCTGGTCGCCTTGTCTTATTTCTTTTGCTCGGACCTTCAACAGTATCTTCCTTTTATCTCGTGTTTTTTTCCTCCCGATCGATTACGACCCATATTTTAATTGCTATGGTCTATCTATTTCGGGCAAAACAATTATTGCTATGGTTTTTGCGAAGTCCGGAGCCTGTGAATATACATTTTTTTCCCCCCATTCCCTTTTTATTCATTTAAAAGCAGGAAAGTTTAAAAACAAGAAAAACATAAAAGGAATAATTCATCCCTGAATTACACCAATTTTGATAAAAGGGATGTTACCAACTTGAAATATCATAAAATGGTATAATTCAGCAACATTTCTTATGGAATTGCCATTGAGAGACTTATGAAGCATTCTTTAAATTATTTTTCTTTTCGGCTTATTCAGCGGCAAATCTTTGGCTGCTTTAAAGAAAAATGAGTTTCGGAGAGAGAAAAAAAAAAAAAAAAAAAAAAAAATTCGGGTTTAATTTTTTTGTCTACTATTTCAGTAAAGTTTCGGTCAATTTTTTTGGTTTTTCTGCTTAAAGGTAAATTATAACTTCTCGCTATTTTCTTCCCTTTATTTTATTGCTCCCTAAATTTTACAGCTTTAATGAATCTGAAATCGAGTATAGCGTGGTCCCAATAGTGAATCTTGATGATAATAGGGTATGTGCTTTGCGTTAGTTATTGCTCCAAGTTGATTGGTATTCCGTATTGGTTATTGCCCGCCTGTAACGCTAATCAGTACGCCAGTACCCACGTGCTGTTAAACTGGTTTATAGTGTTAATTATGATAGTGCACCGTGTGTTGATAGATGTAGGAACTAGATCAATAATGTCGTGTATGTAAGCAGCCTACGAAATGCGACTGTCAAGACACATACACCTTGAGGGTATTGCTAACTTGGAAGGTTGTAAAATAAAAAGTGAGAGGGGGAAAAAAAACTGTTCACAAACAGAATCTCAATAAGTTCAAATTATTTTTAAAGTTATATTTTATGGAGGCAAAAGGTTTTTCAGATTTCAAAAATTCTTGAGCAAGTTTTGGACAGAAATTCAGAAAATTCAGAAATTCTAATGCTACAATTAAAAATAAGCCAAACATTACGTTTGATGGATTCCGATCCCATCCCCTTTTTGTGACGGGATCCCTCCTCCTTCTCAACATTTTTAGCCTGAAATAGGATGTAAATAGGTGACAATGGCCACATCCAGTGCTAGGGCCCAGAATGTGGCCAATGTCGCCTAGTCTCTCTAGGCCACTTGATTTTCTGACCCATGCCCGGACAAGACAAGTCAAAACAAAAACGAGACAAGTTGCAACAAGAATAAGACAAGTCACAACAAGTATTAGACGATTTGCAACAAGAATAAAACAAGTCACAACAAGTATTAGACAATTTGCAACAAGAATAAGACAAGTCACAACAAGTATTAGACAATTTGCAACAAGAATAAGACAAGTCACAACAAGAACAAGGCAAGCCGCAACAAGAGTAAGACAAATCGCATGAAAAATAAGACGAGTCGCAACAAGATTAAGACAAGTCACAACAAAAACGAGACAAGTCGCAACAAGATTAAGACAAGTCACAACAAAAACAAAACAAGTCACAACAAAAATACGGCAAGTTGCAACAAGAACAAGACGAGTCCTCGTTCAAGTTTTCGTTTTGTTTACGTAAGTTACCGTAGCTGTAGTGTAAACATTAAGCAATACAAACAATTAAACAACACAAGTCTCATGTTCAAGTTCTCCTTCCTGTTGTCCATCACTAAAGGTACTACCGCTTTAGAAGCAAAACCCTTCATCAAAATACATTTCAATAAAAAGATACCTAACCGTTTTTCGGATTCCTCAGATTGCACCAAGTCAAAAAGGTCCAAAATCTAAGGAGCTTTATTTTCTTAAAGAAAAAAGAAATCAGTTAGATAACGAAAAATATAAATTCCATTAACGTTACTTTGGTAATAAACTATGCAGAGTAATCTGATAGAATTCATTTTAATTTAATGAATCTCATAAGCAATCTTCATTAGATAACCCCCTTTCTAATTAAAATATGCAGTTAACATTAAATTTAAATAGAGCCGATAGTGTTAAATCACACATCCTTAAACATTCTCATCAAAGTACAACCCTCGAGCAATTAAAATCTTCAAAGCTCGGCAGGAGCAACTTGCTCCCTATCCTGGGAGATTTTTTTTTTCTTAAGAGCCTCGGATTCTTATCATCTAGAGAGTAAAAAGGTGGGAAAAGGATTTGCTGGTTTGAACGACAAGACATTAGTTAGCCATTAGAAGCGGAAATGGGGAAGAAGGGAGATGGAAATTCCAGGAGTAGCGGAGGAAAGAGAGGAGGAGGAAGAAGAATAAGAATAATAATAAGAAGAAGAGGAAGAAGAAGAAGAAGAAGAGAAGAAGAAGGGGAAGATAGTAGTTAAGACAATAGGCTGAATACTAAATTACGAGTATAACTTGTAGCTGTACCGAAATAGAGGGATAATGTAATGAAAGGAACTTGAGATAATGTGGGGTAGGGGGTGGCTTCTTGCTTGGTTATGAAATATTCCAAGTTGGCAAGATTTAATAGAATGCAAATTGAGTGAAGAGTGTGCGTAACGAGTCCATCGCTTTCGAAGCTTCGAACCGAAACCGAACCGCAATTTTTCGTTAAATTTTTTAAATTATACCATCCGTGAAAGGCTAATAAGTCTTTTTAAAGGAAAGAAAAAGTATTGTTAACAACAGAGCCATAAAATAAAGAAAAACTTAGGTATCGATTTCCTCTTGACTGACGTAATTTTTTTTTTTTTTTTTTTTTTTATTAAAGACGTTTCGTAATCTTTTCCGGTAGGAAGAAGAAAAAAAAAGTTTCTGTTAAAGTTCCCAATCGATGTTTTTTTTATGGCACACAACTTTTCGAATTCGTTTTTTTTTTCTTCCCCCCGGTTTGTTTTCCCTTGTGCACCGTCTTTCCGGTCTCTGATAGACCTATTTCGTGCTGATTAAGTTTTTCCTCCGGTTCCCTGGGTTCGGACATTCTCGAAAAAAGAAAAAAAAATAATAAAATAAATACGTAAATAAAAATAAAAAAAAAGTTTAAAAAAGATGCTGATAATTCAAACAAGAATACGATCGCGTAATTTGAGTTGCGGTTTCTATGTAAGGACTCCCAGAGTTCTCTTAGGAAAACCTCGTGCTTAATGAGCAAAATACACGTGTTTCTACTGTGTTGGGCGGGTGCCGGCTCCGATAACTTTGATGTTTACACTTCGCTCTTTGTTACTTTATATTTATATTTAATGCGTTTAATTATCTCTGCGGAAACTGGAAACCGATTTTGAAATGGAAATTACACAATGAACTTTGAATTCTTTTTTTGCGGATTTCTTCTTGATATCAAAGTTGGAAAAGTTTTCGGAGTTCATGGAATGTTTACCGACGTTAAATAAAAACGGCACATTCCATTTCATACATTTTTTGCTTTATGAGGTCGACTTGGCATGGCTGGTCTCGTAACGTGTATCGAACAACGAAGTTAAGCTTCTGAGTTCGCGACGCAAAATACGGATTGGTGTGACCATCGAAACCTCGCTCTATCTAGCGGAGTAAGTTGGAACTTACTAGTATACTCGCATGCAGGCGCTGGGTAAATTTCGATGCGGGTATAACGGTAGTTCCACATAAGCTAGACATTGACGTGCTTAAGCAAAGCGAAATTTTAACAATTGACATGAAATTGAAAGTTAATTATGTGAATATGTAAAAATGTAAATAAATGTTAATTATGCCGTGTGCAGTTGGTCGATGATACGGTTAATTCCAATAGAGAAGTAAATGTAAATATGTATGTATGTACATTTCTTGCTTTATCAACCGAAGGCACAAAAGATATTAATTTAGAGAAAAATTTGATGCCCACAGCTTTTTGTTAAAGTCTGGGGAGTGGCTGGGTTCGATTAAAACCAAAACGTATTTGAATGATAAAGTTTATAAAATGTTTAGGATTGATTTTCCAAATCGGACATGTGTGGTCTGGTTTTGTGGCAAAATTTTTATACCTAAAATTAAAACGTGTAAAAAAAACAGGCTATGGGGATGGGTTTATTAGGAAACATTTCGACTTGAAGAGAACGTGTCAGCGAATACCGGAAGGAGTGGCTGTTTTGTCCAATACTCGATTTACGGGGGAAAAAATTCAAATTTCAAGTGTCTAAAATCTAACGAACTCCTTTGATTTATTCTTGCATTTTTGGAACAAGTTTCAACAAACGAGTTCCAAGTTGGAACAAGTTGAAACTTATTCATATTTACTTTTGAACAAGTTGAAACTTGTAGTTAACTTTGTCGTTCCGAAATTAATAATTTATGAAGAATGAATTTAATCTGGTAATGAAACTATAATTAATCGACATTTATGCTTACTAGTTGGACAAGTTGAAACTTGTTCAAAAATGCAAGAATCAGTCAAAGGAGGAACAAGTTTCAACTTGTTCAAAAGTAAATATAAATAAGTCAAAGGAGGAACAAGTTTCAACTTGTTCAAAAGTAAACAGGAATAAGCTTCAACAAGTTTCAACTTGTTCAAAAGTAAACAGGAATAAGTTTCAACAAGTTGAAAGTTGTTCCAAGTAAATATGAACCAGAAAAACAAAATAAAAGCTGTCGACATCAAATTTTTTTGAAATTATTAACCAGTCCTACATATATATTTTAGACAAGTTGGAACTTGCACTAAAAATTCCAGGACACATCAAAGGAGTTTGTCAAATATATCCGGCGTTTCGCTTTTCCTCTCGATTTCTCTGGTCTTTTTGGTGCAGTCGGAGCTTCACAGACAATCTCAATCTCGTCTTCGTCGTGTTCTTAAACGGCTTCCTCTTCGACTTTTTCTTCATCATCTTCATCTTCCTGCTGGAAAGTTTTAAATCCCTTCAACTGAGAAACATGGCAGTCGTACTGTATATTCGGTTGTTATGATCTGGGCTCAACTGAACTAGCCTATATGTGTTAGGAAGAATTTGCTCAATGACGACTAATTTTATTTATATAAAAAATAGTACAAGCTGATATATATACTGTATATATATATTGTTTTTTGCATTAGACAAAACAACTATTTATCCGGTATTCACTGAAGCTTCTTCTTAAAAATTCAATAATATATAGTTTTATTTCCCAGTTGATCTTCTTGTGGTCCAAAATTTATTTGGGCCTTCTTCTATATCATGTAAAAGCCCGTTGGATACCAGGAAACATCCTTATCTCATAAAACCCTAACTGCAAAACAATTGCGGATTTTATCCAAAGCAGCTCAGTCAAGGTCAATAAAACTACCTCAAGGAAAACACGTACAAAGAAATTTTCTCTTGCGTTATATCAAATCAACCTTTTTGATGTTTCTTTCATTTTCCAGGAAACGATAAAGCGACATTGGCTTCTCATAATATTATAGGGATCCTTTCCAATATAACTTATTCTTTTGCACATTTTCTTGGAAGGACAGAGTTTAGTAAGTAGCTTTTGCATGCCCACAATGGGTTTTCTGAATATTTCCTACATGACGGAAATGTTCAACGAATTTATTAAAACAATTAATTAGGATTTCATTTAAAGACATCAAACGTCTTCCTGCTTATTTTGGACCTAAATTAAGAGGCTTTTGGAATATTCCAGAAATGGATTTCGTTATCTCGGAAGAGCATTCCATTTCTTTATTATTCAGAATTTAAAAAAAAAGTTTGTAAAAATTTTTTTACCGCGACCCACTTTCCTTTCATCGTTAAACTTCCGAAATTTTTTTTTTTAATTCCCGGAAAAGAAAGCATACAAAAGCGATTAATCCATTACTTAAAAAAAATTATGGGGAAAAACTGGAGAAATCCTAAATTAAATTCATTAGAATGCGAATCTTTTTACTAGTGTTTGAATATAAGATTTAATTAACTACGAATTAACAGAATTGCCACCTCTTTTTGCCCCCCGTACCCCTCTCTTCTTTTTCACTTTTTTCCGTTCCTTATTCCTCCTTTCCTTCTAATGAACTCTATTGTTACCAGTCAACAAATTTCCACATTTTCTTAATTAAAACGAACCTTTTTTCTTCAAGTATGTTTAATTCTCCTTTTTTGGACTATCGCAGTATAAAACGAGTCACGTCTCATCTTTCGTATAATCGGAAATAAAAGGGGTTCAAACAGCCTGAAGCATGTTCTAATTGCCCTAGACCGTAAAAGTCAAGGAGGGAACGGGGTAGAAAGTCCTCGGAGAGAAATTAAAAAAAAAAAGGGAATTCCCCCTGCGTCAAGATTTTACGATTTCGATAAAGGATTATTCGATCGATGCAGTTGCAGGAAAAAAAACGCATTTCGCTGATGACCTTCCGCATTCCCGGAACTTATAAAGCTAACTGTGAGTCACCTTAAAAAGATTTCCTTTTTTTTTTTTTTTTTTTTTTTTTTTTTCTACATATTTTCGGTGAAATATAAAAGCGGGGTAAAATTCCGTGACTAATACAGGGATTTCCCCTTTGCGAATTACCGACCTAAACTCCCGAGCAGAGACCTATTAGATTTCGCATGTAACACGAAACCGTTTTCTAAGAGGAGCGGAAAAGCGGGAGAGGGAAAGGAGCAAGGGGGGAATTATAAATTAATAGATTATAAAATGATGGTGCAACAGTTGGCAAAAAGGCATTATAACATAACGTTTGCAAATTAGCAAGTCCTGCAAGATTGTGGAAGTTATAAGCATACGGGGAGCGTGAGCGAGGAGGAGAAAGACTGACGGGAAAAGGGAGCGGGGAGGGGAAGGGAAGGGTGGCGGTGGTGGATTTTTGGGAGAGTGAGAGGGGTCATTTTAATGCGAACATAAATCTTGAATACGACGGAAACACCCTTGTTACATGATTATATCACATTATATCGACTTTAGTGTGTTGGCTTATCCATTCGCATTTTGTTGCGTTTTACATTTCCTTGCTTTCCGAAATAACTTTTCAACTTTCGCTTAAATCAACCTTTCAGCTGCTTCTGATGGGGAAAAAAACGAAAAAAAAAAAAAACAACAGATTTTTTTTTTTTTTTTCCTTTTCAGTTTTTATGTTGGAGTGACGGAAGCGGCGAGAGAAAAAAATGCGGGGTGATTATATGAAATATTTATGACAAGCGAAGCACTAGACTCTGAATACCAAAGTCGATTTGTTTTCAGAATTTCAGCAATTATTTTAGAGATTTTCAAAAAGCTATTTTCAATTTTTTATTTAATTTATAGAAATGATCGAGTTTGTCCTTTTTTCCGCAGCATTGTCTTGGTCGTCGAAAAACCTGAGTCTTTTCGGTTTAGACAGCAACAAGGTTTCCATTGAACATTGAGTTGCAGTGGAAATCTTGTTCCAACATGTTCACCAATCATGTCCGCCATTTTTATCCAACATTCCAACACAATAACATGTTTGGCGTGAAACTGCACCCAAACGCACTGCAATTTTGCTTCCTTTGTAGGTTACCTTAAAACCTCTGAAAACTAGAAATTTCAGGTTCGGGATCTCCCGTTTACTTAAAGTTTCTCGTCATTCGCAAAATAAAAGTTTTTTTAGGAATTACGGCACTTCCCGGGACACTCGAGCAAATTCCCGAAAATGTCGTTAAGTTCTGACTCCTACAAATCGAAATTTAAGGTTCGTGATTTTGTTATCCATAAAAACATTACACATCGATATAAAATCTTTAGAGAATTTCCCTTATTAGATGGTTAAATTTATTTGGCTAACATTTGGCTTACATAGTATCCGATGGTGTTAAAAACGGACCAGATCAACTATATTTTCGGTGCATTTTTCCCTTCTCATATCAAAATTTTAAAAAATTTGTTACTGAAACTTCCTTTTTGTAGGCCATTCAACTTCACCCCAATTTACGGTAAACAATTAAATTTTATTATTATTCGCATTTACGAGGAGGCTTCAGATATTTATTTAAATATACCAAAATAAATTTCCATGGCTTAGAACTTTTTTTTGGAGATACAAATTAGAAATCTGGCTTCGTAGCGAACTTCATAGTGATAGTGGCATCTTTCCTTCAAAATTTCAGATTCTCAGGTTGTAAAGAAACTCCGGAAAACGCTTTGGAAAATATATTCCCGGCATTTATTTTTGAAAACGTTTTCCGGAGTTTCTTTGCAACCTGAGAATCTGAAATTTTGAAAGAAAGATGCCAGTATGAATATAAAGTTCGCTACGAAGCCAGATTTTTAATTTGTATCTCCAAAAAAAAGTTTTAGGCTAGGGAAATTTATTTTGGTATATTTAAATAAATATCTGAAGCCTTCTCTTAATAGAAAAGTAATCCTCAACGATGATTTTTTATTTTATTTTAATGCTGCTCACAACTGAAACAAAACTTTACAAAAAAAATCGATAAATCAAAAGAGCTCATATTTTTTAGTATTCACGCTACAAACGGAAAAACCCTTCCGAAAATATTTGGCTCAGTTCTCAGAATTTTTCGGGAAACGTTCCTACAGGAAGAATATGAAAGCATCGAAGGGAAAATAATACGAACTTAGTCAGCTTAAGTGCTAATAAAGTTTAGGAGTTGCTGCCAGGAAATATGTAAGGAAAATATATAAAAAGGTGAACAGAACATTTTACTGTGTCCCTTTGCCGTGGCATAGCGTGCTCCGTCTTCATTTAAATTTATAATCGTCACCATTTCGTTTTTTCCGTGAAAAAACAAATTATACAAAAATATAAAGGGAAGACTGCATTTCTTTTTCTTTTCTCTTTCTTTTTTCTTTTTATTTTTTTTATTATACTTCTTACGAAACTTTTTTGCTTTTATTTACTTTTTTCTTTTTCTTTTAACTTTTCTTGTTTCGCAGTGTCAGGATCTTATTATTTCCTTCTGTACATAATTTCATTAATAATCGATCACGAATTCATTTTTCAAAAAAATGATTAAAACCGCCAATTTTTTTTAGCCTCCCGTGATTAATATTCTTAATCAAGTAATTAAAATCGAGATGAGGCACGAAAAAAGTGCACAAAAAAAAGCGGTTTCACTTGTCTTTAATTAAAGCTTCTTTTTTTTTTTCGTTTACTCCACCTCGTGCACAATTTACTTGTTCGTAACGCTATTATGGTCCCTTGTAACAAAAATTCCTCGCAATACACAGACCAGTTTCAACTCGAGCAAAAAAAAAAAAAAAAAAGATAAGGGTTTTTTTTAAGGGTAAGAATTATTTATAATCTCCAATCCGGTTGCAGAAAGTAAATAATATTACGTTGAAAGCATTATAAAAATAAATGTGTAGCTTTCAGGGATGAAAGATGTCATAACGACCTTCCATTTCCGGTTCCCACTATAACGGTTCAAAACTACTTGCACGACACGATAAGACAGTTGTGGATGTCAGGAATTACGGTTTCATGATAATCTGGGCGAAACACGGAATAGTGTGAAAATATTACGTGATATTGTCCAATTTTCTTCGCAATAAATCCATGGGGTAATGTCAGTTATTTTGTGCTGACATCGAACTCATTACGATTTAAATCAGAAATCGAAATGGCGCTTTTACGGGCTTACTTTACGCTTTATCGGCTGAAAGCGGTAAAGCATGATTTTCAACAAAAATTAGGCTGTTCCAAGATAAGAGTTACGCACTATTAATAGGACACTATCAACCACGAGCTTAATGGAGGACGTTTAAGAGGTGGAAGATTATTAAAATTTGAAAATGTTACTATGCCATGGTTAGGGCACTGGAGGAACTACAGTTTATCGGAATATTTTTATGAACTCTTTATTTTTGGAGGGAAAAAGATTAGTAACAAAGTATGGATAATAATTAGGAGTCAGAAGCTTGAAAATTTTGGCCGACGCCGAGGAAACACGGCGTCGGATTTTTTTTTAATATCCGAAATCAGTGCCGGCACCGGTATCGGCACTGCGAAATTGTTAGTGCTAGCATCGGCATCGACACCGGTATCGGAATCGGACGCCCGATTTTAAAAATCGTCTAGAATGGCTCTTATGATTTTTTTTTTTCACTAAAATCGGAATCAGAGGCGGCATCGGATATAATGGATGCTTGGTGGCGTGTCGGCATTGGGTGTCGGTGCCGGAATCGGAATCGGGAGTTTAATAAATAATATGGAACCGGCATCGGCATCGTCATCGGATTCGGATTCGGACCTTTCGTAATAATCCAATCACAACCGAAACTAGACATATATACCTCTAAAAAATATTTGATTCGGCTTTTCATTTTACCTTTATCGTGAAAATTTAAGTGTAAGTCTGTGTAAGGCCGTTGGTTCGAGTCCCACTTGACGTATGATTTTTTTTCCCGATATTTTCAAAAGCATTTTAACAGTTTCAAGGCCCAATGCACGATTCTCTTGCGATTTGATTAATATTCGGAGTTTTCTTATAAATCTCTTTCCCTTCGAAAATACAATAAAAAAGGATCTTTCGTTTTTTCCAAATAATTAAAATAATTGTCAATTTGCGCCGCCTCCCTTAGTAATAAATGTATATTTGAACAGTAGAATAGGAACTAAATTATCAAATGGGCGAGGAGGATTGTGAACGCAGTTAATCAGACGAGTTTACACTAAAGAGAAAAAAAAAAAACCACAATCATTTTCTAGATTCCATACTTGTACAGGAGACCGTAAATAATGTTGTTATCTTATGGCATATTAAGTACCGTACCAGGGGGTTACTTTTCACTCCAAAGGGCTACTTTTGACACTTATTTTTTAAAAATGCTTGAAAAAATTTTCAAAAATTAAACTTATTCTAAATTATTGATTATTTAAAAAACTAAAAAGGAAAAAAAATACGATCAACGGGGCTACTTTGTACAGATATTTCAATGCCAATGTTCCATGGGTGCTAAATCCACAAGGTTCCAAGGTTTCAAGGTTTTGATTACGTTTTTACTACGTTCACTAAATTTTTTTAAATAAGCGATGGTCATCAATAGAACATCTAAAAAGGTGCCAATCGTTTTATTAAGACATTTTCCGTTTACCGAAACCAATAATTTGTCATATCCTCTTCAATTATTAAAGATATTGAGGTGTAAACATGATTGTAAAAAGTAACCCCATTTTTGTTAGAACGACACCTTTTAGAAAATCGAGTTTTTATTCGCGTTAAAACAAGTATAGATATTATAACAGGGTATCAAATTAAAGCAGAAGAACGCCTCTTAATGTTGGTATAAACAGATATGAATTTTGTTCTACATTTTACATGTTTTTGGAAAAAACGTGAAAAAAAACGGTAGCCCCCTGGTGCGGTACCGGTAGTAGATCTACGACGAAGGTATTTTTATCCCGAATGTAAGCATTTCCTATTAAACGGTCTTGTGATATCCAGTGAGTGGTCCTTAAAAACGTATTTCCGAAGTAAAAGTAAAAGATGCCTAAGCGTGGGAATGCGGAGGCAAAAAAAAAAAAAACTTAAGCCGTCATAATAACAGGGATCAGTTATCACGAAAAATATTATATTATCCAGAGTAATTAACAATGGGCACGCCCCCGAAGTATAAGCCGCCCTCATCGGTGTACTCTTCATTTCTTTAAACTACATCGTTTACTTGAAGATATTTTAGTACAAATTATTGGCTACCACGTTATTAAAAAAAAAAAAAAAAAAAAAAAAAAAAAAAAAGAGGAAAGATGAATATTTATGTTAAGCGTGATTTTGATTCTTATTTTTTTTATGAAAGGCTTTTTATTACCTTAAAAGGCATGATTTTGTGCATAATTGCAAGGGAACGAAAATCCCTAGAGGGAAAAAGGTCCGTGCATTAAAGTATTACGGGGGTACTACCGTTTTCTCCTTCCTCCCTTAAAGTAGAAATTTCAGTTTATCATACGGCACCGTTTGTTTACGACGTTATAAACCGACTATAAGGAAAAACGGCCAGGGCTCTGAAAACTTTCTAATAAGTCGTGTAAATTGTATTTCGTTAGGGAAAAGGGAGGAATGATAATAATTAAAGGATTATATTCTCCTGACAAAAAGAGAAAAATAAATGGCATCGGACAATACTATTAAAAAAAAAAAAAAAAAAGAGGGAAGGGAAATTAGAAAAGAAAAAAATACCAGTTGTCGAGAAAATATATAAAAAAAATACTATATTCTTGGAACACATGCTGCGGTTCAAAGGAAAATAAAAAGGACAATTGCTGAAAGCTTTTTCTACCACCCTTGAATAATTTTCCGTTGTGTATTGCTTCATCTCTACGAGATTATTAATAAGTATTGTTCAATCCTGAAGAAAGAATGATGAGCATAGATTATTTAATAACTTGTTTTTTTCCGGAATTTTTTTTTTTTTTTTTCGTGATAAAAAAAAATATAAAAAGCATCGATTCCGCTGGAACAATGAAAGATATAATAAAAGCACAAAAAAACTAATATGAAACTGAAGTCGAGTTCGGTTCACTTGAGACCTTCATAGCTTTGACGAAAATCCCTGCCTAGTTTCAGCATCAACTGTCAAACAACAAACAAAGCTTTTTTCAACTTTTGCTACTTATCTATCTATTTTCGATACATCCTATTTTTTTTCCTCCTTTCACAAGAGAAAAATTGTTTTTTATTTCATTTTTGCAATTTCCTATTAATTTTTTTTTTCTGTTTATCTTGAAACGGAAATTCGTATCAAGAATTTTTAAATATTGCATATTTGAATTTTATTCTCAGCTCTATCTCAATTTTTTGGTAATATTCGATGCATTCCGGTGTGTACACAGTTCTAACAAACGAAGAACCCCTCGCTTATACCTCTATCAGGAGGGCTGGCCTTCTACCCCCTCCCTGCCAAAGCTAGATGTAACGGCCAGAGGTAATTAATTAAATTAATGAAAAGCTAAAAAATTTTTCAGTCTGGAATCTGTGAGCCTGTGCTTTATATCCGATCCTAAAAAGTTAAGCTATAAAAAAAAACATGGTTTCGTATTCCGATTGTATAAAAACTGCATGGGCAAACAGATAATAGTGACAATAAAAAGTCATGTTGCTATATAAAAAATATTAGCCTCCCGCGGGAAGCGTCCCAATATAGATTAAAGTGGAAAAGCTTCAAACCGTGATGATGAGTTAGTGAAATAGCGTTCGATATATGAAGAATCGAAAACATAAATGTCGATTCGATCCGCGACCCTCGTGAATGATTACCGATTTAAAACAAAAAAAAGGACAGGAGGGGGGATGAAGAGATGAGAGAAAAAAATCTGTTGATGACCAACAGTTGTAATTCTGATAAAACTTTTTTTTTTTGAATACGTTTTTTCTTTGAAACAAAATAAAAAAAAAAGTTTTTATCTCAAAAAAAGTTGAAATTATAATATTTACAGAAAAAGACATTGCTACACGATTATTCCATTAGCGCTCTGGCGCTTTGTTACAAGCATAACCTGATCCTGAGGGATCTTAATAATGAAGGGAATCTCGAACTTCTTTCTTTTTGGAAAGCAAATATTTGAAGAGGAAAAAAAAAGCAGGATAAATAAATTAAAGAGCAGTTGTACAGGATCTTTAACAAGAATGTTTTTCACTGAATCCGGGGTTTCTTTTTCTTTTGTTTACAAAATTTGGGGGGGAAAAAATTAAATGAGTTAAAATTACCATTTTTATTTTCATAATTATCGGGCGACTGTTTTGAACTTTTGCAGAATCTTATTCGATATTTTGAAAAATGATTAACCTGCTTCTTATATCCAGCTCTTGCAAATGACAGGACTTCAACTTTTTTTTTTTTAAATACTAATTTTTTTATGTAAAATGATCTCTTGCAGCGTAATAAATTAAAACGGAATCTTTAAAAGAAAAAAAATAAAATTGCTTGAAATATAATGCTGACAGCGTAGATATTGCAACAAAGATGAATGATAAATAATTTAGGGCAATGATGAATCTCTCGAAACTGAATAATGCGTTTGCTCACTATAGGGAACCGCATACGTATATGCGGAGAGTATGATGGACGATGCGTCGAGAATTGAAACGTTAAACTCAAGAGTTAAATTTCCAAAAAGGGGATTTTTAATGCGAGTTTTATCCTCTTAATTCGCAAAAAAGTTTTCACTTTTATGAAACAAAAAAAAAAGATTAGAACTGAAAAACTGTTATTTTTTATTTTTTTTTTATTTCGAGTGGAATTATTAATTTTTTGTTGTATGTTTGCTTGTTATATGGATGAGCTTTCTTTCTACGTGGTCAATTAAAATGATTATTTTCGAAAAAAAAAAAATGACATGGTTTTTTGACGTATGTAGTAATAAAAGCCAATGAAAAATATATGTATAGCTTTGTTTTTACATTCTCTCTGTGGTTTGTAACCGACGTTTGATTGATTTAATTTTTTGGGGAAGGATTTAATTATTATAAATGATTTTTGAATTTGTAAAATTTTTGATGTATTTTAACATTTTTTTTTCAACTCGATGAGGGCAGTTGTCTAATAATTGGAATTCGCTGCCCGCACATCGGAAGTTTTGAGAATGAAATCATGACTTCTTGAGATGAACTATCATAAATTTTCCAAATGACGAGGCGTAAATCTCGCGAGCCTCCTTAAATTCAAGACAGAGAGAGCTTCAGGTTTGAGGCAGACACGATGTGTATGTCTACATGACTTTCTCCTCCTGGGAGAAATTTCTCCTTACTGGTTCTTAGAAGGATGCGGAAGCTTCAATCATAAAGAAACATCTTGTTTACAAACCACATGTTTTAAACGCCGTTTCCCAAGTGAAAGGTTTTCATTTGGAGGTACACCAATTTCGGTCGAAGTTAATGATCCATGATTGCGCTTTTACGAAAGGCAAGGGAAATGGCAATTCTTAGAAAAGCATTCGGGTTTTCCAATCATGGTTGGAATATATCTTTGATTTTGATTATATCACACAAAAGGAATAATAAAGATCGTCTACCTGTCGTGAGGTCTTGCATTCCTGCAACTTCTGTCTTGCATTCCCACAACAGAAGTAGAAATTACATATTCTATAGAATATGTAATTTCCCAAGAAAAAGTGCGTTATAAAATTTTATAACTCTAATAACGTTTTGGCCGATTATAACATTTTATAACTATTTATAAATTTTTATAATTAAGATTTTTAACTGAGCAATATATTTTTATGCTTGAATTGCACTATATTTAGCATATGGGGACTTTATAGGCTCTTTTTTAAACATTTTTCATGAGGAAAAAAAGGAAAAAAAAATTATAATTTTTCGGAATGGAACCCGAATCATGTGGTCGACTTACCAGCCGCCTTTACTCACTGCACCACTATTCAACAGATTTTTAAAAGCGGCAATATGGTTCTTAAGTTGCCAATTATTTTGACTTATAATATTTTCCAGCTTTTTCCGAATTTTCGGTTTATTTCTTGTATTTTCAATTTGACAAAGGCTCAAAAATAAAGAATAACAAATAGAAAAATTCGGGAAGCGTTAGAAGAAAATAAAAAAAACTTAGAAAAAAACTGAAAATAATGTGTTATAAAATTTTATAAACAATTATAAATAGATGTCTTTTTTGGCGGGTTATAAAATTTTATAACGAAGTTTAAGTTTTTAATAACTCAAGTTTATAACACACTTTTTTCTTGGGTACCGTATAACCATATGGTATCTGTCCGAATCACCGATTTTGATGAAACTTTGGGATATGTTAGAGTACCCTAGAGACCACTTATGGACCATCAACCGAATTTTTTTGCAAGCCCCTTTTTGAGATTTTAAATGGAGTTAATTTTTCACTTTTTATTTTTTACTATCGATTGCAGTGGCTATTTCAACAAACTAAAAACGAAAAAAAAAGCTCTTTTTATGGGCAATATAGGGCCATAGGTGCCGTTTTTCGGAAGCTATTTGCCGAGTCGGGGGAAGAAAAAAAATGTTTTTTCCGTAATGCGATCGCCGGATCCAAATTTGGACATCACAGGGAGAAAGTACATGAAAAAATACGTCTTGTAGGCATTTTCAAATTTTTTTTTTCAAAGAAAGAAATTGAGCTAAAAAAGGGCCAAAACCTTATAATCGATTTTTGGCAGTCATTTATTTTCCAGATCAAAATTTCGCCTTCATAGGCTGAAAGTACTCCAAAAATGACCCCAAATACGAATTTTTCCACATTTCAAGCCCTGATGAAGGATTTCAATACATGGTCCGAAACGTTGGCAGAAGGAAATTAATTTTAAAATTCATTTATTGTGGCCACAAATTTTTTGGTCAGTATTTAATTAACAAAACGGTCAGTATTTTATTAATAAAACGGTCAGTATTTTATTAACAAAACGGTCAGTAAAAGAATTAAATGGGCAGTATTTTATTACGTTTTGGGCAGTAAATATAACATAAATGGTCAGTAAAAAATTATTATTTCGGTCAGTAAATTAACAAAACGGCCAGTATGTTTTCATAAATTTGCGCAAAAA
This sequence comes from Liposcelis bostrychophila, assembly GCA_037577465.1. NCBI lineage: Eukaryota > Metazoa > Arthropoda > Insecta > Psocodea > Liposcelididae > Liposcelis > Liposcelis bostrychophila. The sequence goes on from CM075212.1 coordinate 14,258,182, forward strand.
ATAGAAATAAAAATTAGGTGAAGCTCTTACCAATTAAGCTATACAACCAGGGCTCTAGTAGCTTTTTTCGGGCTCCCTCGTCGACTTTTTCTCAGATTGGGACTACCTTAGCCGCTAAAGGTGGCATTTTTTCACCCCCTCCCCTCCTTGAAAGATAAAATAAGCAAATGACAAACCCCCCCTAAACATTACGTAAGATTTTCGAGCCCCCCTTTTTTTTAAGTACTGCGTAAATAAAAATTTTATACTTAAAAAAAAATCACCGTATATTAATTTTTCTTATTTTAGTTTGATTTTGTGTTATGACTAGCAAAATTCAATGCGAGGAACTATAGGAAGAAAATCGCTAACGAAAGAATATTTTTAAGAAGTGACAAAGAACGTTAGTTGCATTTCGAATTTTTTTTTCGAATTTTTGCATATTTTTGTTATCTCAAAAATTTTAAAAATTAACTTCAAAAAAATCTTGAATTCTGGATAATTTTATAGATTCTTCAGAAAAAATAAATGCTTACGTAAGACCAGCTCAACCACCCCCTCTCTCCTTGTAAGAAAAAATAAAGCATTTTAAATACCCCTCCCCCCTAACGTGCTTACGTAATACTTGTACAGCCCCTTTTCTTTTTTTTGGCGAACCACTTTGTAACATATAATGCTGCTAATAAGTCTGATTTTGGCTAGTTAAGACTCTTCATAAGCTAACATAATTTCAGCCAATATGGACTTCCATATCCGTAAAACTGCTGAATAAGATTCGAATGAAAATAACTTTCAAATTCCCGCTTTTAATATTTTTTTTTTCCCGCGAAATACTGACCACTGAAAAAAAAAATACTGACCAAAAGATTTAAAAATGTCAAAAATTACATTTATATACTGACAATTAAATATTTTTACTTACATTTGCAATAAAAATACTGACCTACAAGTTATTATACTGACCTTTTTTTACTGCCCACATGAATACTGACCATTAATTTTTTTTACTGACAATGTAATTAATATACTTGCGATGCAGTTAAAAATACTGACCGAAAACCGATTAAAATACTGACCGAAAAAATGCAAGCCAATCATTGTTCCACTATTCCCGATATCTTCCGTTTAGATTATAAAAATTGGAACGAAATTATCAAACTCAATTTCCCACATTTTTTTTTTCGGCTGAGAAAATTTGGCTTCCATTTGAAGAAGTGGAGCAAAAATTAAAAAACGGACTTCAGATACGGGTTCTACGCAAAATTTCCGATACGAAACGATTGTTTTTTCGTTTTAAAAAAATTATCAACTTTCTGGTCCTTATGGGAATTCCCCGATTTTAAGCACGGTTTCCCGATGAAAAAACATCTGAAAAAAATTACAGTTCATATGTACGCACGGACCAGGGATCACTGATTCCGGAAGTCAGGCATTTTAGAAAGTTCGCGAGATAAGGGACACCGTAGCAGAGAAGACTCTTTATTCCATTTAAGACACCGTAGTAGAGAAGGCTCTTTATTCTCAAAAGAAAAAGATATTTATTTATATTTTTATATTCTTTGTCGATGGGTATATTTAGGACCCGAAACATGTCAGCTTAATAAATTTAAACAAAATCGGTTTACTTCATTTATAGTTCCGATTCCCACAATACTTCGTTCATCAATTCATTTAGGAACACCATTAGTCGCAAAAAAAAAAAAAAAAGATATTTATATAAAACTGCATTAGGAGTAAAAATGGTGATAAAATTATTTTTAATCTCAATTACATGGGTCATTAGTCAGAACGTTTTTTTTTTTTTTCCTTACTATTACGGAAACATAAATACACTGTCCCCACAATTTACGTCGTATTAAAAATGCATTTAAATCCGCGCTCTAATTTTTTTATATCCCGAGAACGAAAATTCAACGCAAAAACTCGGCAGTTTAATGCTAATCAAAAACAATAATATAATTTTAAAATCCTCTTTAGGGTTGTCAAATCAAGAGGTTAAATCGAAGCAAAAGCTTCTGAAGTTAATTGAATTTCGTTTGTTCGGACGATTTTTACCGCATTAATTTAGTTACAGATTCAAACGATGGCTTTTTTTTTCTTTCGCAGTAATTATTAACGAATTCTCGGAATTTCAAACCCCTCCAAAAATTAATCAACTTTTTTCTTTTGCATAATTTTAATTGTCAACATTGCGCGGGAAAAAAAAAGTTTCGTAAGAGAAAAAAAAAACCTTCTCCGAAAATAGAAAATAATCCAACAAAATAACGTAAACGAACCGCTTAAGCTACCCACGAGAAAGATTAAAAAATTAATAAAATACAATCCCTTTTTCATTTTAAAAAGCGATCAAACGACATGAACCTTTCTCGTTCCCTTTCGGGATATTTGCAGAAAATGTTCATAAAAGAAAGACAAACTCGGAAGAAAATCTCGGGTGGAAGACAATGTTTACATTTGAGATTGAAAAAGAGAAAATAAGGGAGTCAAAACCGAAATTTTAAAACAGTGGATGGAAGGTAATGAAAGGTAAACCTGTCTTACTATTGAAGGCGGGCTCATTAAAAATGTACAGTTAGCAATTTACCGAGTCTTTACTTTAAATAAATGATTAGACAAGTTTGCGAAACTTTCTGAGAGTTTCCACGAAATATGAAGAAAACCGGTTTTGCTTTAATAATTGGATTTCCAAGAGGTAAATCAGACTTGTGTACACGGTGTTTCCTCCGATTTAAGGGAATCCTGATTGATACCCAACCGCATTTCAAAATTTCAACTACCTCGTGGGACCTTCCCTTCCTTTCCTTTTCCTATTCAGATGTATTTCTCATTTATATAAACTATCCCGGGTGGGAATGTTTCCCAACTTATGAAGCCTATTTTAAACTTGGGCATTCAATCGATGATTACTGTCTTTAAATCGAAAATTAAGGTGAACAAAAGTTTCCCATTCGAAATGGAAAAAAGGAGGAGGAAGAGGAAAGGACGAGGAAAGATGAAATGAACGGAAAAAGAAAATAGGGAAGGAAAGTGAAAAAAAAAACGAAGACGAAAAAGAAGATAGGGTAAAACTGAAACCGCCTATTAAGGAGGCCTACAATAAATTAAAGAAACGTCAAACACTTGGAAAAGCTATGCAGCAATGAACCACTTGAGCCATAGTCCGATGTTTACAGATAGAAGCGGAACGGAAACTAAGATCCCTTAAATCGGCACTTGGTAGCTTGGAATTTCTGGTAAAAGGGTGTTCATTCGGTACCAAAGTCAATTTCAGAATCGGCCTCAGCTAGTCTTGAGGATGCTTAGGCCAGTCAACATATTCGATACACATTGTTCAGTGAGGTGCTATTATATGGACACGAAGAATGGACGTTAACTATGACGTTGGAAAAGAAGTTGGAGACTTTTGAGATGTGGGTATATCGTCGAATGCTTAAAAATTTCTGGTCTGACAGGGGGCTCGTATGAAGAAGCAACTGGAAGTGTAAAGAGATCATGCGTCGGAAGCTTGATTATTTCGGCCACGTAATGCGAAATGAAAATTACCGCCTCCTTCAACTTGTAATGGAGATAAAGATCGACGGTAAGCGCTGTCAGGGCCCTAGGAAAACCTCGTGGCTCACTTAGGGACAGGTATGGTGTCGATTCCTTAGGTATTTTTCGAGCAGCGGTCGATAAAGTAAAAATCGTCAAGATGGTAGCCCATCTTCGTCGCGGAGCTGGCACTTAAAAGAAGAATTGTTTAGTGAACGATGTTCACCCTACTGTTTCTTCTGAAATTTGAAACTGACAATGCCAAATTCAAATTTAACAATTTTAGGTTTAAACATGTCATTATCAAATTCCAACTTGGCATTAGTCAGGTTTAAACTTGACAATAAATGCTGGCAGGTTGCAACTTGACAATGTTAAAGTTCGAATCTGCCATTGTGAAGCCCAGCTTAAGAATTTTAAGTTTAAACTTGACAAGATTATGTTCAAACTTGGCAGTCAACAAATTAGTAATAAATATTTAGGACTCCCGTAATTTGTTGCTCATGTTAATCAATAGTTTAGCAATCAATAGTAGACGGGTTCGGCTGAGCTCGGGTTTTGCAATGGTCACAGTGAAGGTTCGGGTTTAGGGTTCGGTTCAGTTCGGGTTTAGGATTCATAAAAAGCAACGGGGTTCAGGTTTAGCCTCCGGTCCAGCCTCCTGTCCTAAATGGGTTCAGGTTCAGGATCCGAAAATTTCTGGTCTAGGGTTTCTGTTCACGGGGTCTTGCAGTCCGAGCCAGGGTTTTTACAGTTTGAACCAAAGTTCTATGGCCCAAATCCTGGCGTTTGGGTTTGGGTTCTGGTTCAAAAAACTTGAAAAAGTCGGTTCGGATTTCGGGTTCGGTTCAGCTAAAAACTTTTGGGAGGGTTCAATCCGGTTCGGTACAAAATATATCAACTGATCTCATGTTCGAGTTCAAAAACTTTTAAAACCCATTGGGCTTTTGGGTTTGGTTCGATTCTGTTTACTACTTCTGGTTAAGTGCTCCATCACGGTTGTCCGACCAATAAGCTACAACGATGCTTAATTGTTTCATTGATTTTATTTTAAGAGCATGAAAAACATCTTCTTCTTCTTTGAATGCCACTGACCCCTACTGAGAATAAGCGATCTATGCACATATCTGTGTAGTGCGCCATTGCAAAGTACAGATCGTGGGCTCAATATTATATTGTTCTAGATACACTTCCCAGGTTGACACTAGTCCCCTGTCTCTAGCTTATGAAAAACACGTGTCAACCTGGGAAGTGTAACTAGAACGATATAATACTGAGCCAACGAGATATGCGTGACCAACAGTTTAACGTCGGTTCAAATCGGCTTAGTAGGAAGGCTTTTCTAGACACAAGCTACCACTCCCTGGCTTGTTAATACCTTGCGGTGAAAATCAAGTCCTAGCGACGACGCCCAAATCGCTTCTTTGAACCTCAAATTATAATCACATGACTCAGATTTTAGGTCAGAGATGATAAACGGGTCGTAAGAAATCCGAGTCGTAACTACATTGGAATCGATTGCTAGACCTCCTGAATTTGAATAGCGTACGATATCCATCCCATGAAGAACCTCAATATTTTAAAAAACCAAAGGATAATTAAGTTACAGGCTCACCTCGCACCTACAAAATTAAAAAATAGATCATTTCTACTTCAAAACTAAAATAAGGCTGAAACTATTTTTTGAGTTTTCAATCTAATTCACTAGAGCGATATTTTTTCTTTCACAGTCCCTTTTTTTTTTTTTTTTTTTTTTTTTTTTTGCCAACTTTTGAAAAATCACTTTTTTTACGGGGATGGGGGGATTTTAATATCCCTTAAAACCAACATTGAAAACAAGGTAATTTAATCGAACGAATAGACTATAAAAATAACGCATGACGTTCATTTATTGAAGGATATGACTAAGTATTTAATGTCACGAAAAACCTTTTTTTTTTTTATTTGATGTAAAATGCACGGGGGAAAGGGGAAACAAAAAGGAAACATTCGCCACGCATTAAACTATTAATCACACTACGACATTTTTTATTTACTAAAAAAGCTTTTCCCACAGATTTCAGTTAAAACGTAACCGAATTTTCATTGACTCGAAGTCCCATAAAAACTATTTGAAATTGCAATGAAGCCGCTAACGTTATGGTGCAGTTTAATAGCGTCACCTTCCATTAGCCGAGATTACATGCCCTACTTTTACATTTTCTTCCTTATTTTTTTTTATCCCTTCTCTGCATTATTTTCAGAGTTTTATGTACGAAAAAGAATATAACATAAATTTGAAACATCATTTCATTCAACATTCGAAATGATCAAGAATTCTTGATCTTGGTCCAAAAATTTTCCACTTGGATACGTTTTTTTTTCCTCTCTTGACTTTCATCGAGTTCTTCCGGATATTCACGTAAACATGAGATCATTAGATGTTTAAAAAAAAATATATATATATATTTCGTAAATATAAGGAATTTTTTTTTTTTTTTTTTTTTTAAGAAAATCTCTTGAGGGATAAAATTAAAACTGAAGAATCGGAAGCGAGGAGGGGAAGGTTTTCCGTTCGTCAAAATCCAACGATCATAAAGAGATGGGATTCGCCGGATATGAAGTGTAAATTAAAAAAATGTAAAGCAAGAGATTCGGAACCGCAGGATTCTCACAGCATGAACATGGAACGAGTCCGACCGGCCATATTTCAAAGTAATCATCAAGTGAAGAAAAAAAAAGTGATTAATTGCATAGGTGTTGTCGGTGGGTGATGCGATAGCACAGCTAGTGTGCAATCCCAACTCTCATTCATAATTCAAAATGAAACAAAAACAAAAAAAAAAAAAAAAAAATGAAAGCTTCCTTTTGCAAATGGGGTTCTTCTTCACTAAAAAACCATTTTTCACTGATTAAGATATTAATTTGTCGTGTCTGTTCAGTAGAGCGCTTGGAGTTGTTATGTAAATTAGTGGTAGAATTTAAAGTAGCAACGATTCGGATTTTGAACTACTTTATAGGCAATCGACCAAAAAAGAAATTGAGCTAATCTTTCAAAAAGTGTGTAGAAGGTTTGAAAAGTGTAAACAAATATGTTCGAGAAATCTGCATATTCTCTTGAAAAATGTATGTGGTTCCTTTAAGGAAGCTTCAGTTGGTTGCCAACTTCTTTCCAAAAAGTCTAAGATTTCTTCGAAGTAGAGCATTTAAATTGTGAGCTCTTGATAATTATAACAAGTCTCCCTCGATTTCAATAATTGTTTATTGAGTATCCTAGTTAGGATCGATCCTATTAGTAGGACACATATATTTTAAAACAACATTTGAGATATTCTTAAAAAGTTCTTAATGCCCCATTATGGACATTATGGACTTATGGACTCTTTTAAATAGGAATCAAACGGGATATGGAACAAAATAAAAAACGAACGATGTTGTCTGACCAGTTTCGAAGGCTATACGTGGACGTCCACATGAAAACCTGCCTTGTGGGGAATGGCGGAGAAAACGTTTTGTTTGTAAACAATGTGATTCTTAATAAGTTAAACTTCCACAGCCTTCTAAGTACCATTCCCCATAAGGCAGGTTTTCATATGGATGTACACATTATTGGCTTTCGAAGGCTATAATGTCTTCGAAGGCTGTAATGTTTTCGAAGGATGATCCTTACACAATTATTATGGACTCTTTATTTGGAAGATTTGACCCCGACGAGGAAATCCGAACTCTAATTGAAATGGCCAGATCGGCATTTATGCGTATGAGAAATGTGTTATGTTGTCGGCCTTTAAAACTATCCGTTCGTCTAAAGGGTCTCCGGTGCTACGTTTGGTCAACTCTTTTTTATGGATGCAGACCTGGACTCTCAAAGTTTCCATGATGAATCGACTTGAAGCTTTTGAGATGTGGTGCTACCGTAGAATCCTTCGAATTTCATGGGTCGACCGGGTAACCAACGACGAAGTTTTGCGAAGATTTCATAAGGAAAGAGAGGTTTTGGAAATCGTAAAGCAACGGAAGTTGGAACACTTTGGTCATTTTCTAAGAGGACCTAAATATGAACTTTTGAAGATGATCATTGAGGGACATATCGAAGGAAAAAGGAGAATAGGCCGGAAAAACCTATCGTAACTGCGTAATTTAAGAGCTTGGACCGGTTTAAGTGTCGAGGAGCTCTTCAGAATTGCCCCCGATAGAAATGCATATAAAAATCTTATTGATGGTCGCCTACGCCTGAACACAGGTACGCCACAATAAGAAGAAGGTATTTTCAAAATATTTTATAAACATTTTTAGGGCACAACATTTGTTATTGACATTTCAAATCTTGAAACAATTAAATATTTACTTACCAAGACTTCATCAAAATCCATGTATTTAAACCGTATTAGCTCTCAACCGTAAAAGGAAAGTTCTGGATCTGCTATAGAAAATTTCATCTCTTTCGGAAACCTAAAACGAAAAACAAAAAAAGAAAAATTTATAAATTGCTTTTTAGGCGCTTGCTTCATCTAAAAGATAAGAACCGTTGTTGCCGAACACTGAAAAAATACTGAAGGTTTTTCTATAACAAATGTATTGCCTTAAGTGCGAATAATTACTATTTTGACAAAAAAAAAACTGAATTTTGTGCCAACATTTCTTACTTATGTTTAAAATCACCGAAATCAGTGGAGTAACATACATGCTAGACAACTTCATTTCCAACCATTGAAACCGTCACTTTAAGAGGTTCCAAAGGTAATTTAATCTTCTCCCGATTACATTTCTAATCATGTAAAGCATTACAAATGTCAAACCGTCACCCTTGTCCAATCATACATATCAGCCATCAACCCTATTAAAAATAAGATTCATGAAAAAGCAAAAATGTCAAAAAACACCATTCAAACGAAAATGACCTTCAGTATTAGAAAATCAAAAGAAAACTATCCCACCAAAAATTTTTATCTCTTATCGCGTTCATATTCATGAAAATTAGGACTATTTTTTTTCCCTCCGCATTGGAATTTTTGAAAAGACATGCTTCCGTTGACTCGGGACAGCTGTCGCCGATCCATTTCTAGCTCTTTCATTTTCTTTTCTTTTCTTTTTTTTTTTTTCCTTTTTTTTTCTCTCTCCCTCATGCTCTCGAAACGGATTCTCTTGGTCATGTAAGAGTCGTCCATTTTCAAAATCAAGCTTTTCAAGTTAAACATACGTCGAATTTCCAGTTTTGAACGCTTCCCTTTCCTTTTTTGAAGGCTTTAGAAAAGGATGCGAGGAAGTAACTAAGCAAATATAAAAAAAAAGCGAAACCCGGTTTTTTGTTGCTTTTTTTTCTCTCGATTTTCGAGGCTTTGCTATGCGTTAAAATATCGATTCGTAACATTTTCTCTTGTCGAATTTTTTTTTCTTTTTCGTTTTTTTCAGGTTGCTCTGAAAATAATTGATACCGCCCATGTAAAAGATGAATATACTCTGAAAAATTTGGAAAGGGAGGCGAAAATGCTGTCCGGAGTGAGCCACCCCTGCATTGTGTACCTTTACGAAACTTTTAAAGTAAGTATTTAAATTTTTTTTTTTTTGTTCTTTCTTCGTTTTGTTTCAACAAAAAAGTTTCTTACTTTTCTTTTTTTTATTGGTCATGTGCTCGGTTATTTAAGACGTGTAAAAGGGGGAAAAGGTTTAAGAAGTTTAAAAGAAAAAGAACATTAAAACAAATTTACATAAAGGATTTCGTAAAACTGATGTAGTTTTGAAATCATTTTCAGAATTTAAAAAAGTTGGGTGTTAAATTTTTTTGGAAAAGTAAGGGACTGCAGCAGAGCGAGAATTAAACAAGAACAAGACTTAAAATATTAATACGTCGAATTAATATTTTGAATTTACGGATTTTTTTGAAATTTTTGAATTTAAGGAGATGACGATATCATTGAGAAAATATTTCGTCGGGTACATGAGCCAAGTGGGAATCGAACCCACGTCTTCCGCTTGCTCGCCCACGTCTTCTGCTTGTCGGGCGGGTGCTCTACCACTACGTTCCCAACCGATCTAGTAATAGATCACCTGCCCGACAAGTAGTAGAGCATCAGCCCGACAAGCGGAAGACGTGGGTTCGATTCCCACTTGGCTCATGCACTCGACGAAATTTTTTCTCAGTGATGTCGTTATTTCCATAAATTTGAAAAAAATATAAAATTGAGATTTCGGCTTTTGTAATATTATAAAAGGCGATAGATTTTTCCTCATATTTTGAATTTTATTCACGCTTGCTTATTTTAACGGTTTGGGATGAAAACGATTTTTTTTTTCCTTTTTTCGTGTTTAAAATAAAAGAAAAGAACTCAACTACATTTTTCACTTGAAAAATCTCGGAAATAAAGCCCTGATTCATTTAAGAAAGCGAGAAGCTGTCAAAGCACAATAAAACCCTCTTTTGTGAAGCAAGGAACGCAATAATCCAGTGCAATATCGAATGGAAAGCCAGAAATCAATTTTAGCAGATTACTTCGGTCCCAGGAGGTGGTCACGTTAATAAGTACTGTTATGCTCACCTCCGCCCCCCCCCTCCCTCCCTCTTTTCTACTTTTGTATCCCTGTACCCCCTCCCTTCGTACCTCCCGATTTCCCTTTTCCGTTTTGCGTCACTATTTGACTTCCTTTGCCAGATTAATTTCAATAAATTAAACAGAACCGTTTCATTCCTATGAATTATTATTATCTCAACCTACCGCAATCTCGTATTATCAATAAATGCGTAACCGCAATGGATTACAATAGGTTTCCCGGAGGCTAAAGGGCTCTCTATAGCTATTTAAAAAGGGAAATTACATCATGTATAAATGAAAAAAAAAATACTGGGGGGCTTTTCGACGGTTTGAACGTGCAGGAAGATAACCCTGCAATTCATAAAATAATTTTTTTTTCCTCCGTCGCAGGACAAAAAGGGGTCTCCAAAAGAAAAAATCTTATAGTTCATGAAGTTTCCAGATTATCAGGCATTAATAAATTAAAAATAGATGGGAGGAGGTAATGGGTAAGGTATACACGACCGTTCGTGCACGTAAAATGGTATATAGAAAAGTAGTTTCGAAACCGGGGCGAGACCCTAAAACCGTAGTTTTAATAACCTGGAGGGATTAAGAACCATCTGAAAGCAGCTTTTCACACTGAAATTAGAACGTTCCATGTTTTAGACTTTCCGGCTTTCCCGCTGTAGTATAAAAGTAAACATGTGAATTTCTATCTCTCGCGGAAATTTCCATTAATCAGAAATTGTGGATTGATGTCTCCTCTGAAAAGGAAGGAAATGTCGATGGTTTGATTCAGTTAGATTTCATATGATGGTTTTTTTATTAGGAAAAGCTTCCCTTCCTTAAAATTTCCTCTAGGCGATTTTGTCCCCATTAATTTCGATTACCTTTCGAAGTATATCATGTTTGTTCCGTTTTCATTTTCTTTTTCCAAGTAAGATTATTTTTCATTCCATTCCAGGATTTTTAGGATTTAATTAAATGCTTAGGCATTTCGTTCGCTACACAAAACTGGATCAGTTTTTTGAAAAACCAGGCGGTTTAAAAAAAAAAGAATTTTTTTTTCAATAAAATTACTCCCTCTGTCCCAAAATACTTTGTGTTTCTCATTTTTATTTCCCATTTCGTAAGCTTTTGATTTTGGCCGGAACTGTTTGTACCATTTAACCCACCCACCCGAGCACTATTTCACACCACCCTATAATCCCCCCCCCCATTCTCGGGGTGCCCCTCTTTGGGAAAATAATTAGTGAAAAATGGAAAAAATAAAAATTTTATTATTTGCGTCCCATTTCAGAAACGGAATGGAAAAATTTGAAGGTGGTCGGAAATGAGAGAGTGCATTACTGTACCCTAAACAAAAATTCCTCATGAGAAAATTTTTTTCAATTGTCGAAACCCCCGAAAAAAAATTAATACATTGAGTGTCCGACCAAGAAGGGGGTGAATTTTTAAAATTCCATTAGATGGTTTTGAAACGTTTCTTACGGGGGTTTTTTAGGTCGCTAATTTTGATTCCAAGGTCGGTTTTTATAAATTCAAGATGGCGGATCCAATATGGCGGACCTTTTTCAAAAATGGATTTTTTTTCACTTTAACACGTAATCGGGGGGTTATTGAGGCCGCTGATTTCAACCCAGAGGTCGGTTTTTGAAAATTCAAAATGGCGGATCCAACATGGCGGACGTCCTCCTTAAAAATTAGTTGCTTTTTCTCTAAAATTCGTACCTAAGAGGTTACCGGGGTCACTGATTCCGCGGATGCCATATTGGATCCGCCATCTTGAATTTATGAAAACCGACCTCAGGATCGAAATCAGCGGCCTCAATAACCCCCGGATTTAGATTTTAAGTGGAAAAAAAATCCGTTTTTCCGTACATTTAATCCCTGGGCAACGAAGTCATATTTTTCACATTTTTTTAAATAAAATGATCCCACTTGCTTCGGAACTAATTGTACCAAAAAATGAGTTCACCACTAAATTCAGCAGCTATGTTGTATGCTAATTCACCTGCTTAGTTGTATGCTGCGGAAATATTGAGAAAAAGTTTCTGGACCGAAGTCCTATTGAGCCGGTTTATAATTTCCTCCAAAAAATCAAAAACTCACCATCCCTTAACCGTTCCAATTCAATTTTTTTTTTTTTTTTTTTTCTTTCTTGATTAATTAACTTTATGCTAGGAACAAATCTGTGAAAGGGCACATCGCCTGTTGATTTTGTTTCTTTTAAAATAAAATAAATTAAATTAAATTAAAAAAGCTAACTATCCAAAACCCACTCAAATGAACTGGAAATCCGGTAGCACCAAAACCTTGTTAATTATCTATTGCCGGCCCAGAACAGCCCCAAAACGACGGTCCACCGTCGATGCGGCGATAGGGCACCAAGCCCTGTAAAAACCTGTTGTTGTTGTTGTTAGTATTTATGGGATGTTATAACGAAAGTGAGGAAATCTAATAACAAAATTAGTCGCGCATTTAAAATAAAAAATATAAAGACTGCTATCATTATCTAAAACTGATAAAAGGAAAAAAGGAAACAAAAAAATTCACGAAATGTCGAAAGCTTTGGAAAAACAATCATAATAAAAGTTGAGCTTCCTTGATAATGTTTCCAATTTCTAAATGAAAAAAGAAAGAAAATAAAGAGTTTTATACTCTCGTCTTGAATGTTTCTTTTTTCTGAGAAAGCTCACAATAATTTCAACTTTTTTAATGCAACAGTTCTTTCATTAAAAGCCCATATTTTTTTTTTTTTTTTTCACAAAGCAAAGTTGACTGCATGATTTTCCCCGTGTTTTTTTTTTCTTTTTCTTTTTATTGCTTAAATTTTTTTTCTTTTCGCCAAGTTATAAAAAAAATCCGGAATATATCTTTATCGAAACGCGGATAATTTTAAGTTTTTCTTTTCCGAATTTTGTCTCATCTTCGAAAAAAAGACAGGGCATTAGTGCTAATCTGAGATAATACCCGACGAACTGGATTCGAGCCAGCGATTTGGCAAACAATAACCTGCCAGAGATAAAGAAAATCGCTTCCTACCTGCTGTTACAACATAGAGTTCGAACTATTAAATTCCATCCCCAAAAAAAATGCTAATAAAATGTGTTTTTTTTAAAAGCAATATTCTCAAAAAAACTAACGGCTGAAGGAGGGAGGAGAGGAGAGTCTAAAGAAAAGGGTCGTCGGTCGTTGTTCACACAGTGAATACTAGCAAAGTAATGTTTATCGCTATCGTTCCTTTATGTCAGATTTTATTCCTTTTTCATTTAATTAAATAAAAACATTTTTTTTTCGTTTATACAAACACGAAATATAATTTTAAAGAGTTAAAATTTATTCTGAAATGAGGAAGTTAGCTCCCTAAAGGGTTAGATATGAAAGCCTCGGTGGTTTTCTCAAATATTTGACATTATCTCTGACTATTTCCTTTAAAATTCTCATTTGGATTTCGATGTAATATGCACGGAGCAAGGGGAAACAGAATCTCTTGTTAATTTTTGAGAAATTTTTGAATTTAAAAAAACAGTAAGAAAAAGCTAAAAAGAGAATATAGGGGTATTGGCATAATTATATAATTAGCATACCTATGTATGTTAGTTTTTGCAAAATTTTGGTGAAAAATGAAGTAAATGCATTAAAAATAATTTCATTCCTAGGACTGAAAAGTAGACCATAAAATGTGTTTTCCTCGGAATAAAAAATATTTTTCTTTAAAGGTATCGAAGGTAAATTTCAAGACTCGACCAATTACGGCCCTCGGTTTCGCCTCGAGCCGTAAACATGGTCTCGTACTTGAAATATTTACCTTCGACACCTGTGAAGAAAAATACTATTGTCTGTGCAATTACAAGTATTAAAATTTTTTTCTGTTTGCAATCGTTTCTTAGTTCTACGTTAAAAATTGTACGTAATCGCAAAATATTGTGACATCATAAATTAATATCGTTCTGCCGGAAAATCAGCCACAGAATGCGAAGCTTTCAAAGTTTACAAACTAAACCACCACATTCTTTGAAAAATGTTTCGGGCAAAACCATATTAACTTACGACGTAGTAATGTTTCCCCACTTTCAGACCGTTTTGAATCACAATTTTTAACCTGAAACTTCAACAAATTATTGCATACAGCAAAAAACATTTTTGTTGTTTTTTACAGAAATATTTTTTTAAAATTCAAATACTTTTCTTAAACACCAAATTTTTCAAAAAAAAAACCTGACCAACCATTTTTCAAAAAAAAAAAAAAACATTATGATCAAACTAGCTCTAAGCGCTCGCTTTGCAAATATTTCTGTCTTTTGTCGGAAAAAAAAATTGAAATATTTTTTCTGTCATGGATTATTTTCTGCCCTGGCTTATAGGGCTCACTTCCCCTTCGAAATTTTTTTTTTCTTCCAAAAATTTTTTTCTCTACATTTTTTTTTCTTTTTTTTGGCAGAAAAAACTTTTTTGAAAAAATCCACATTTTCCACATCCGAAATAATTGTTCTGTAGGAAGAAAAATATTTTTTTTACAGAAAAAAAATTTCGGGCGTGGAAAATGTGGATTTTTTAAAAAAAGCTTCTAAATCTAGGGAATTTTTTATGGAAAATTTTTAGGCTTGAGCTAAAATAAAAAACGATAGAGAAAACATTTTTTTTTCGGACATAGCGACTCATTTTCTTCAGGCGGAAAATTTGAACAAAAAAGAAAATGAAGGCTTTCAAAAATTTTCCTATGTTTAGCTTATAAGAAATCCGGTTCGGATCGGTTCAGTGCACTTAGCATAGGCGCAACCCAGGGTTTGCAGCCCTGGAAGACACAAGTTGTTTTGGAAGAACAAGAACAGCTTGGTCTTATAGCCGTAAGATCGTATGGCTATGCAAACATTTCAAAAAATAAATAAATAAATAAATAAATTAAATAAAATTAAATAAAATTAAAATTAAATAAATAAAAAAAAATAAAATATCAATTGAGCTAAAAAAAATTTACGTTTTGGACTAAAAACAGGTTTATCGGTGTGATGTGCAGCACTTTCAACCCTTGCACAGTAATATACTCGTACTATAAAAAGTCATGACGTTAAAGCTCAGGTCAAACCCCTAAACTCGCGCCTTTGAATTTCAAAGTCCGCGTTTGAATTTAGATTTTTATTCGAGCATTCTTTCAAAAATCAAAAGATTAAACAGTCTATAGAAACTTCCTACTTAATGATTGAATAAAAAATGGACTTCAAAGAGAGATAAAGGAAAAGAAAAAGATGTCAAATCTTATTTTTTCACCCTCCCATATTTTTAATTCGGACAGAGGGGGAAAAACATTTCCAATGTCATTACACTTCTCTGGCTGACCATCTTCCGTATAGACGTTTTCTCTTTTCCTCTTTTTACGGCTCTTCTTCTTCTTATTATTATTATTATTATTACTACTTTCCTTCACAGATTTCGTCAAAACCGACTTTCATCTTTCAATAATCAATAACCTATTGATGATAATCTTGGCTGACAACTTTGTAGATAACGATTTTCGTCTCTTCAAGATTTGTTGTTGATATACATGCTGACAGTGCAGTTTATTTTAATAATTCCGGAAATTCTTTCTTTTTCTCCGAAATAATATTCTCATCCATTTCCTTTTTTTTTTTTTTTTTTTTCGTTTCCTCTCTCTTGTTTATACTTTTTTTTCGAGTTGTAATAAAAGGAAAAAGAAAATTTTTTTTCATTTTCTAAAAAGGCCATTATGTAAAATATGTTACCATTTTGTTGACTTGTATTTTTTTTTTTTTTTTTTTTCTTTTTGAGGAAGTTTTGATTTCAGATTTCAAACCCTATTTTTTATTGACTTGCTCATTATATGTATACGAAAAAAAATTAATAACGCTTTTAAAATGATGTAATATAAGTTTTTTTTTTTTTTTTTAAAAAAAAAGGGAATTCAAGTTAAATTGAAATATTAAAAGATATTGGATGTGAAAGGAAAACCGTAGAATAAGGTCGTTTCATTGTAATTTTACCACTTGTGCTTCCTACCATCAACGCTAAACGTTACCCATAGTTTTGCATACATTAGTTTAAGCAATTTCTCCCGCTATTACGCGTTTAATATCACAGAATCTGTAGATATTAAAATTGATTCATATATAACTTGACTTTAAACGAAACAAAATGACGTTATGGAAATAAGGTTCGTTTTTTCGATTTTCAGTTGCATTTTCATAAAATGGTGTTGCGGAACATGGGAGCCTTACAATTATTTCCTCATAGAATCGACCTTTTATTCTGACCTTAAAAATGACCCAGAATCAACAATTAATGCATGCAAATCGTTTTGAATATTTCGTATATAAGCTAGTTTAATTTAGATCTACAACAATGACGTCATGATTTTTTTCACATCAGAACTTACGTATGAAAACAGAAGTGCTCCTTTTCATGTAATTGTTTTTTGTGCAAGAATCTTGAAAAACGAAAGCAAAATGGGATGTAACGAAAAAAGTCATGGAAAAAAAAGGTTTTTTTTCTTTGTTGAAATCCGCCTGGTAAAATATCCTCGGGAAATTTTATAACAAGGCAGCTCGATATACAATAGCGCATTTTTTTATTTCAAAATAAAACTCATTTATGTATAAGAAAACGATTTGAAATATTTATCTTCGGTGATATTTTCTCGGCTTTTTTTAATCCATTTTCATATTTTTCTTTAAAATTCCTGTTTTTTTAAAAAAAAAAACTTGTTCTTTACTTTCTTTACTCCTCCAAAGCAATCGTGAATTTTCATTACTAATTCCGAAGGCTTAAAACGAAAAAAAAAACGGCTTTATACCTAAAAATAAACTGGAAAAACATTTCATTTTCCCTGAAACAAATCATATCCCCCATATGGACACCGTTTTCAGGATTGAAAAATCTTTTTTCCTCGGCGTTGAATTCTAACAAAAATATATATATCTCATTCGTGGTCAAATTTAAATAAAAAATGAAAATTCCACTGATTAATAAAAACCCTTTAGTTATGTAAACGAAACGAGCTTTCTTTTTTTGTTTTCCACGTTTTTTTTTTTCCCCCACCCCGACTTCGTTTTTTATTTTTTTGTTCTTCCCTCACCGTATTAAATTCTTCGATTCATTTACGTCAACGATCCCGGACTTTTCCGTTATTCTACATAGCGAGCTTTTAATCAGTTTCCGATCGTTCATTGTTGCGACAAATTTTATTTGGGTCGATACTCTTCAATACGGGAATTTATTCAGTTCATTTTTTTAGCAAAACGTAAAAAGAGATGACCGAGTACCGATCATCTGCATAAACTCCTTATATTCGTTCTTTAATGCAAAAAACCGTTTCTACTCCCCTTTTCTTCCCAAATCCGAATACTTGATTTTTCATCGATAAAATAATATAAAATCTTTATGATAAATAGAGATTACTCACAGGAATCCCGGGACGAGAATCAAATTCTTTCCCGGGAACCTTTTTTTAAAAAAATGTCGGGAATCCCGCTTCCCGGAAATGTGATTTTTCTCATTTTCGAGAATTCCCAATTCTCGGGATTGACAAGTTTTTTTTTTTCCCGGGAACGGAAATAATGTAACTTTTTTCTAAAATGTTGAAATATTTCTGATAAATGGTCAAAAAGTTGAAGAAATTTTTAAAAATCAGAATTTTATTTTTATGTAATTTCCTTTTTTGGTTAAAGCGTGCCCTTTAACAACAACAGGGTGGCTCATTTTGAAGGTCAAGTTTTTAATTTTCGCTCCCTGGGCAAAAAATCATTCATTTAAATGTAAAAAGCCGCCTGAATTTTTTTTAGGTCAAAAAAAATGTGAAATTTGAATTTTTTATTTTGGAGAACTTATCAAGTTTTGTTAATTTGGATACTTACATGCGTTGGAAATTCATTTTTTGGCTTTAAAAATGCAATTTTTTAGGAAAAAAAGAGCCGAAAACAAGGAAAAATGGGGTTAACTTAGGTAAAAAATGTTTGGCACCGAAATTACATTTGGGGCATTATTTCTACGTATTTTGGGCACATTTCGGTTATTTTCTAATTTTCAAAATTTTCTGCCTTACCCTGACACAGCCATCCCCGTTTTTCTGCTAAGGAACGTTCAAGTATTACGTAAGAGTTTTTTTCCGGTTTTTGGACTTCTCCTCCCCTTCGAAAGAATTAGTAAGATTTCTTTCACCCCCTACGTAAGATTTTCGCGGACCCCCCCCCCCTTTTTTTAACGCCAATTTTAAATTGGAGTAATATTTTTTTTAAATCTAGATTTATGGTTCATATATCTCTGAAAATGGCTACAAAAATCATCAAAAAATAAATTTTTATTTCTTAAAATTTTTTGAAAAAAACTTTAAATTTTTCTGCTTTAGACATTCGCTCTTATATGGACACGAGGGATGGACTTTAACTAGGGCGTTGGAAAAGAAGTTGGAGGCTTTTGAGATGTGGGTATACCGTCGAATGCTTAAAATTTCGTGGACTGACAGGGTGAGAAATGCTGACGTCTTGGCTCGTATGGGAAAGGAGTTGGAGGTGCTGTACGAGATCAAGCGTCGGAAGCTCGATTATTTCGGCCACGTGATTCGAAATGAAAAGTACCGCCTCCTTCAGCTTGTGATGGAGGGAAAAATCGAGGGTAAGCGCAAGCAAGGCCGTAGGAAAACCTCATGGCTTAAGAATCTCAGAGACTGGTTTGGTGTTGATTCCTTGAGTCTTTTTTGAGCGGCGGTCTCAAAAGTAAAAATATGCCAGATGATAGCCAATCTTCGTCGCGGAGACGGCACTTGAAAGAAGAAGAAGAAGACATTCGAAAAAAAAATTAAAACAACTTAATTTTTTAAAATTAAAAAAAAAAATCTGAACATTAAGTTATAATGGAAATTCTTACGTAAGATTTGCCATATTCCCCCCCTCCCCCAAGTAAGAAATCGTAAGAATCTCGAGTACCCCCTCCCCCTCTTTCGGTCTTACGTAATAATCGAACGCTCCCCTACAACCCTGGCTGGGCGGCGAACGGGTCAACATTTTCGAGCCTAATATTTTTTTTAGAAAGCTCAATACATACCTAATATACCCTATGAAGGACAATTTTTTATATTAAAAGATGTTAATTGGGCCAATTTTTAAAATTCGTCCAAATTAAGTACCATTTTGACCCTAAAAACTTCAAACCCCTGGGGCTGGGCCAAAAAATTTTTTTTCAACCTAAAAAAAAGTCAGGCTTCTTTTTACATATAAATGAATGATTTTTTGCCCAGGGAGTGAAAATTAAAAATTTGGCCTTCAAAATGAGCCACCCTAAAAAAACATGGAAAAATTTCTTTTGACATGGTTTCTGCTTATTTCCAAATTTAAATCCCAAAAAGTACGGAAATCAGGGTTATTTTCCTTTCTTTCGTATTCTAAATAAATTCCCGACATTATCAATTATTTTACCAATCAACCGAAACGGGAATTTTCATTCCTGGCATTCATATTTGTTTTTAAAGAATGGGAATTCCCGATTCCCGGGAACGGATATGTCAGGAATTTTGAAACTTCATATAAAAACATACGAAACCGTTAAAATTTTTGTCTTTTTTCATCAAATTTTCAAAAAATGATTTCCTTTTTATCTTTTTTTTTTTCAGTTTCGTTATTTATATTGCCTGGTGACGGAACTGGTCCCTGGTACTAATTTAGCCTCTTTCCTGCAACAACAAGTCGGTGGAAGACTGGACGAAAGGACGACCAGGCGATTCGTCAAACAGTTAGTCTCTGCATTATCGCACATGCACACTCGCGGAATAGTTCACAGGTAAAAAGCTCCACCTTTTCGTAAGAAAAGATTATTTTAAAATCCTTTCCACAAAATCCGAAAGTAATGCGTGACGTTTGAAACGAAGAAAGTGGAAAAAAAAGGAGAAAAAAAACTGGGCAGAACATAAGTACGAAGCCCTGGAAGGGGTTTTATTTACAGCTTTGTTCGGGGAGAGGGTGAATGAGATAGCTAGATTTGATTTCGACGATGTTAAATTCAAAGCTTCTTTTGAGAAGATCCCCGATTGAGAAAGGATCAGGCGTGAGTTACGTCATCCTGATTCATTTCCATTTCCATGTCCCCGTCCGGAGCGTGACTTGCCGCTTAATGCGCTCATTTAAATTTATTATTTTAACTTTTTCATAAAAAAAAGGAAAGAAAAAAAAAACAAAAGATCATTTTGCTTTTTTCACGAAAATTCTTTATAAATGATGGGATTACATTGCGGAAATCCGAATGTAATTCTTATTTCAACCTTTTTTTTCCTCGACTTTCTCTCTCTTCAATCATATTATCTATATATTTTTTTCTCTAAAGGGAAAAAAAGTTTCCTTTTTTTATTTTTATTTTAACCTTAGGTTAGTCTCTGTAAAAGCATTAACGGTAATTATAAAGTTTTCTGCATTATAATTTGCAGTGTATTCATTTTGTTGAAACATTAATGGGTAAATAAACTTTGCGTAATGCTGAAGATGCCGTCACTTTTCTCTTTTTCCATTTTCTTAAACTCTAATTTGGGGCACGAAAAACATTTCTTATCTTTCACCTCGCTGCTTTTTAGACTCTACATTTTTAAAATAACGACCCTCAGTTCTTCGAGATTTCTGTAATTTCCTTTATTCTGCCTTTAGAAAAGGAAATTCTATTATTTTTATTCATTGCGTCAAACTTTCCCCCCCCCTTTTCCAACTCTTTTTCCTAAATGGAGATCATACTTTTCGTTTGTTTCGGTGTTTTGCTAAAATTCTAATTTCATCCCCGAGAAATTAGGAAAGGAAAATATCGTCATTCTGACTGAAAATTATTGAGTCGAAATGTATGGTGTTAATTGAGCCGAAAATGTTTTTAGTCGGGGAAAATTATGACACGTTCAAGGTCTGATAGGCTAAAGAGGTATTTATTCAGATCGCAGCATAATATTTAACCTTTTAACCCTTTAACACCTGGCTATAGGTATACTCATTTTAAATTACTCAGCTTTAAAATCCGGCTTGTAGCTCAAAAACAATACACCGAATCTAATTTTGGACTTCGAATTCGTAATCTACACAAAATTTCTGATAGGAATTGATAGTCTTTTATGACCGAAAAAAAAAAAAAAAATTTTGGCTCTTATATGGGTTTTTGGAAATAAGGGCAATGTGACACCTCACAATTTCGTTCAATAAATCTGAAGAAATTCAGGGTTGATACTCAATCGATTAAGAGACTTTTCCCGATGTAGAAATTTTGAAATTCCAAAAAAGTTGAATTTCGAACCAATCTATTGAACATGCCTATTGTAGAGGCATATTATACTATTTAACCATCTGTGCCTCTACAAAGTTCAAAAATAATTTTTTCCCTGCCCTCTATACCTTTGAAACGATTAAAACATAGCAGAAAAAAATTAAAGCAAAAAAGGAAAAAAAAAAAAAAAAAAAAAGCTTTATTTGTATTTCATTTAAACTGAAAAAAAGGAAGGGGGGATACGTCATATAAATCCGAATGAAAATTTTTTTAATTAGTATGTCATGAGAGAATGTCCTTTCTTTTCAAAAAAAAAAAAAAATAAAAGAAATATAAACGAGAAATCAGAATTAATAATTAATGACGATGGAAAAGATACGGAAAGGAAAAAAGAATATTCAAATACTGTGACGTAAATCGTGATAATTAGACGTATTTTCCCTGAAAATGGAGAGGAGGGGAAAATAATACTTTTTTCATACTTTCTTTTTTTTACGAAAAATAAAAAGGAAATAAGGAAAAGGAAGGAATAAAACTATCCGAGAAACTGTCACCGTAGTTCACTTTCTTACATTCAGAGAGGAAAAATATCACCGGTTAAAAGATACTCCTATAACACAGAAACTTAGTAAACAATACAAAAGGGGTTACAACAGAAATTAAGGGTTCAAAGATCCTGGGAAAATGTAATTTAAGACGAAAATAACTTTCTTCTGTATGTAAATTTCCATTTTATCCTTGTTGTTATTTAACTTTTCATAAAAGAGTGCATTTCACAAACGTGACGTATTGATCGATGCTCGTTAAAAGGTGTTAAAACCCCCGGTATTTTCCTTGATTAATATTAGCCAACAATCACGAAAGTATTTACGAACGGAAAACCAGACACGGGGGAACGAATTGTGAAATATTTTCCACGGCGGGGAAAATCGATGACAATGCTTCAGTTTCCTAACTCATTAATGAATCTACATTGTGCTCTGTCGATGTAAAAATCACGAAATGTCAACAGCTTAAATGGGGGGGGGGGGGGGGGGAGAAAAAAAAGGCGACTGAAAACGCTTCTTCGTGATGAGATTTCATGAATTTTGAAGCTCCGAACCCTTTTCCTTCCCCGGTCATAATTAGTCTTATGGCAGAAGAGATAATAAAATCACCATGAAAAAAAAAAAATTCTCCCCTTTATTTCACTTTTTTTTTTTAATCTCTTGACGTTTTAATATTTAGTCGACCTGTTATTGAAAATTTTTCATACGGTTTTCTGCGGTTCATTGTTTTAGACAAGATGATAAGTGGCACGTTCAATGCCGGCGAAGTTTTTCGTTTCCGCTTTTAGTATTTAATTCCCATTTAAAAATATTTGTATGTGCGATGGGTTTTTATTTTGGGTTTTACATTTGGGTTTTTACGGCAAACTAGGAGAGCAATGTTCGACAATAGAACATGACGGTATCAGATATTCATACCATCATATGGTCGATATGATGTAAACTTAACATGTTTAGACTTAGCGCTGGCATGTTTAGACTTGACGCTAGCATGTTTGGACTTGGAACTGGCATGTTTAGACTTGACACTGTCTATCAGTCCTATCAAGCTCTCAGTTCTCATCTCTGGAAACCCGCTAGAACCTTAACCTTTCTACGCCAATCGTTCTTTAGCCATTTTCAATTTCCTCGGTTAGGATTAAACCCGATCCATTTTACTCGAGGCAACGAAGTAACTGAAAATGTTTAGAAACTAACCCGAAACGGCTAAAAATTGAAATTTTGAGTGAAATAGGTTAATCGATCAAAATATATCAACTCCAGCAAAAGACGCGGCATGATAACATTTAAAAAAATAAAACGAACGAAAGAGGAAAAATGTTGAGGTAAAAAAAAGTGAAAATGGGTGAGGTACATTCCTTGACGTTTGCGAAAAAGGCATTAACATTTACGAACACCATCCGACATTCTCCCTGTTTTGCCCCAAAGGGATTTAAATCTGAGGTATTGATTAAACTGTAAAATACGTTCCTTTTTTTATAACGCTAGCTTCTTAATTTTCTCGAAAAGAAAGGTTTTAAATTTCAATATCTTTCTTCCAAGCTTCTGTGTTCCTTTTTCAACTTCGGTTTTCCCTTCTTTTGTTGAAAAGAAAGAGAGAGAGAGAAAAAAAAGAAAGAAAAACAAAAGGCTGAACTGCTTATAAGATTCTTTTTCCTCCCTTTCGAATAAAAAAAAACATACACACAACGGAAATATGATTCGCGGAAAACGAAAATGAGCGCGAAATTTTCTTTAAACAAAAAAAAAAGAGTGTGCTTTTGATCTCTAGATCGAAGCACACCTTTTTTTTTTTTTTATTTCGTGACCCTTTTGGTTGTTAAGAAATTCAAAAAAGCCTTTTGCCCGGAAGTAATTGACGACGTGAAGATAAACTCGAAGTTATCAGGGCGTGTTGTAGGAATTACTTTGCGACGTCGCCCTCTTTCCCATGGCATTTATCAACTCGGCTAATTAAAACACAGCTTGATTCTACATTTTGCATAACTGACGATTTTTGTACGTGCCTTTTATTTTTTCCACCTCATCGGACTTGGAAGAAGGAAGTTTCGTCAAGAAGAAATGAAAAAAGAATGAAAATAAAAATTTCGTATGTATGTGGGTAATCTGAAGGTAGGGAAGATATTTGTTGTTTCGGAGCTTCTCAAAAGAGAGATAAGCCTTCTGGTTAGCAAACGATATCCTCCTAAATTGAAAACTAAAATTCACTGTGCGATTTGTTGAAGTGAATTAGAGAAATCCTAGTTCCGTGCGTCGAAGTATCTCCATCGTAAATATAATTGGAGATGGTGTGTTTCGACTGTTTGTGAAAATAATGTGACTACAAGTTTGCACGCTAATGTTGGTGTAAACTTGTGGTCACATGACACTTTCACGAAATGTCGAAACAGACTATCTCCAATGGTATTTGCAATGGAGGTACGTTAGTTCACTTCCGACGCACGGAATTGGTTCTAACACTTTTTGTTAATTAGATTTTCTTAGTTTCACACACACACACACATGGATTTTGCAGGACTTGGGAGCCCTATCGCCGCACTGTAAACCTTTTTCCATTCGGGTCTCTCCTGGCAGGCATCTCGCCAGTTGGGCACTCCCAACCTTCTTTCATCGGCCGCGACGTTATCTTCCTATCTAATTCGAGGTCTTCCCTGAGGTCTGGGACTAATCGGTCTGCCCTCCAGAACTTGACGGAGGTGCGCGAGCGACATGTCCCGTCCACTTGAGCTTCGGGACTTAATCACACTAGTGATTAATGGTTGCCCAGTGAGCCTACGGATCTTGTCATTTGAACGCATGCGCACCCTGCCAGTAATGGCATCCCTTCTAGGGCCTAGAATTCGGCGTAAGACCATATTTTCGGACACCAACAACCTCTCTTGAGCACGGATGGTCAGGAGTTTCGCTCGTCTAGATAGAACTGTACTGCGAAGGAGATGGTCAAGCGAAAAAGACAACGGTTACCACTCTGAATCCTAGCCACGACCTCAAAATTAGCGTCATTGTCGCTAGCGATATAGGACCCTAGATACCGAAATTCGGTAACGTTCTTAAACCTAAGGTTTTCTACCTCCAGAGGTTCATCGTGCCGTCTCTGTCTGTCTTTCTCACTGACCATAACAAGATACTCAGTTTTCAAACGAATTAGGTAATTAAAACAAAAAACCGTTGTCTGAAAAATATTTTGAAGCACCCGTCTCGACCCGCCTCTTTTGGCAAGCTAACCGACACCTTAACCCAAAGTGCGTTCTTTTTTTTTTTTTTACATTGCAGATAATTTGCCCTTAAAATGATTTAACCTTTTTCAAAGTTTCGAGAGAAAGTAAATTCGATTTTTAATTCGCTTTCAGCCAGAATCTTTAGAAGTCTCAGCAGCTTTCCTAATTCTAAAATTCCACGTGTTGCTTTATGTTAGAACTTGATTTGTATTCCCAGTCACGATTCCTTGCAGTGTTTAATTCGATCGACCATAAACTTTCTATCCCGTTAACTACACAACGCTCTTAAACGCTTACTGCATGGACAGCATATTTTAATTTCTCCATTCGCCATATTCCAGTTTTAATTTTCCTCCTCTTATCTCTCTCTTTCTCTCGTTCCTTTTTTTTTGTTTTCGCACCCTGAAAAATCCTATTAAACGCTTTTAACGGTTTAATTAAAAACTCGTTAAACAAGTGTTTTAAAAAAAAAAAAGTCAAGATTTAAAATCTCGTAAATATCGAAAATATCGTCTCGGTTTTTCCATTTCTTATTCATAACTCCCCCACCTCCTTTTTCCCCCTTTATGAAAAAAACAAACGTACAATTTAATGCATTATTAACTATGAACTGCTCGAGGAAAAGGGTTTTAACTTGAGCTTTTCCTCTTTTACCTATGAATAATTATACTTTATAGTTTTCCTGTGGTCACAATCCTTTTCTGACCTTTCCCTTTCAGGAAATCCCTATCAACTTTCAAGACTTTAACAAAACGGAAAATAGCAGACCGCTTCGTCGCAATACATTTGAAGTTACTACTTTCCAAATCGATGGAAGGGGAAAGAAAAGCCGATTTTTTTTTTTTTTTCAGATTATTCTTTTTTTTTCTTTTTGTTCAGTGGTACAGGAGGACCAGTTCCCCTTCGGCTGAACCGTAGAAATTGAAATACAGGGTGCTTCGGACTAGCCTGACTAGATTGTTGCCATGGCGACTGGGTTGCGAGGAGTCGGAAATGAAAGGGAGTTCACCTCAGTTACAGGAATTTTTTCGCTGTACTTCCAATTTTTTTCCCTCCTCCCATCCCCCTCCGGTTTCTTCTCCTATTTTTTTTTTTTTTCTTTTTTTTTTTTTTTGTTGCTAAATGCGATGTTTGAAGTTTCGTCATTTTGAACATGACAAAAGAATTACTTCTAAGGTTTCCTTTCGATCTTTTCTATTAAAGGAAGAAGAAATTTCCACAAGGTAGCTCCGAGGGAAAAAATATTCAAGGAAATAGATATTCATCCATTTTTTTTTTTTTTTTTTTACTTTCGACGAGAAATTTCAGCCATCGTCATTATTGATAAGGGGGAAGGAAAGTTAAATTCATTTGATGCCTAGACCATTATATATGTTTCATCTTGTTTGTGCTTGTGTTGACACGTCCCATCCTTGTGGGTGATACACGTCGGCACCTATGACACAGTAGAGCAGAGGTGTCATTTCAAATTTTTCTTGGGGAGGGAAAAGTTTTCTTGGTATGGACAGGCATTCCTCAGTTTAGGTAACTTCGAAGGGGGTTCCTCCCAAGGGGGGATCTTGGGGGACCTACAAGGTTCCCAAATGACGCCACTGCAGTAGCTGATTTAATACTTCACAACGGCAACGCTTGTATATGCTTTGTAAAGTCGGGTGGTTGAAGTAAAAAGTTGCAATCCTTGAATGGACTTGGTTCAATTCTGCACTGAGGTACAGAATTATGATTACAAATTAACGAATATCCTTAATTCAGAGTATTTCACTGTAATTCAATATACAGTATTTTAACGTCATTCAAGTCGTAATCCATGTAGTTCAAATAGAAATTCGAGTCAAGTATACCCCAAAGCAAAATTTTTCTTTAAGTTTTACAGTCGGTTTTTAGTGGATCTACAGCTTTACATGGTTTCCGTACCACATGAGCCATCTCAGAGTGTTCGTTCCCATCATCTCATGATGCCAAAGTACAATGGGTCCTCCTCCTCCTTCTCAGTTAGTTACCCTGAAACAGACTGCAGTGGCACCTCAAAAAATGGACTGTTTCGCTTGACTTCTCCATTTTCTGCCGACTGCACAGCTTCAGTGATCGAAACGCCCATAATAGGCTTAATCCCTTGGCTTAGGCGATCCCTCAATCGGGTTGCTGACCGTCCTCCCTGGCGACGGCCTTCCACTTCCGTCCCCCATCACTCCGGCCCCACGACCGTCCTCCTTCACTCTGGCCGTAGCTCATCCATCATAGGTAGAAGACGCGAATTCCTCGAATAAGAATCCAAAGTGTGACAAGGGCCTGATTCGCTTGCATACCGAGAATCTTACCGATGAGCCGTTCACCCGACGGCTGAACAAAATAGTTAACCAGGCAAAATTTCAAAGTCAGAGCGTGTTGATGCAAAACAATTCACGATGATATAATTTTCGCTATAGGTAAACCGATTTTCACTTGTGAATCTTTACTATCGACGTTTTCCTTTCCCATTGAAAACGTGAAGATTAAGACAATGTCTTAAATCCAGATTAACTTCTTAGTTTACAACATCGGGGTGCAAATTTAAAGTACATTCAAAATAGCGTCTTATTCTGGGCCTACAGTAGTTCCCATTAATGTAAATCGGATGATCCTTTTATAAATTAATCATAAGGTGACCCTCTCTTTTCTTTGCTACCTTCCCTTCCCTCTTTTGTGAATAATGCGATTGCATAATTAGAGTCAACTTAAACACCTAAAACACGGGGATAAGATGTAATAATTTGTTATGGGAACTAAAGGAGGACACTAATTCATTTCAAGATACGGTATTACGTCTTTAGTTATTATCTTTTCCCAAAGACCTAAAACTGGAAATGTTATATTATTATTGGGTCGGCGCGGGGAGAGGGAAACTTCTTTCCGGGGTCGAAAATCGATATTAAACTTTTCAAATATTCTCTTGGAAAATTTCGGTCATTTTAAATAAATGGAAAATAGAAAATTTCATTCAAACATTCCCGGTTTGCTTAAGGCCATTCGAATCGATCAAATACTTTTTTTCCCTTCCAAGACAAAGGCAAAAAAATTTCTATTTTAAAACAGACATCAAATTCTTTTCATCCCGAAAAAAAAAAGTTTCTATTACTGGAAGAACCCTTCTCTTTTTTTTTATCTTTTCTTTAACGATTGTTGTACATTCCGCCCTCTGAGAAACTTATTCAATGAAAAGTGACAAAGTGCTATCTCAGCTTCTATTTCATGTCAAAATCGCTGAAACCTATTTGTAAGGCCAACCGTAGTTGACGCATTTTCTCTCTCTCGCCTTTCCTTCTTTTTTTTTTTTTTTTTTCTTCTTCCTCTTGCCCTTAAGAATTTTTCGAATGTGCTTTTGTTATAGATTTGACCAAAGTTTCTGACATTTTTTAATATGGTTTTTTTTTTCTTGCCTCCTTATACAATATTTAGAAATTAAATGCGAACGAGATTTTTATTATGAATCTCCTTCGTTATGAAAGGGGAAGAGGGAGAAAAAAAAACTGTTTAATTAAAAGAGTTTTTTAAGTTTTGAAAGTTGGATGAACTATTAAAAATTTTCCTCAAGATGGTTTTTTTTAACTTGAATTAATTAAGAAACATTTACTTTAAAATATAATGATTTTTTTCAAAGTGCCGTGCTCTATTAAGGTTAAATTATTTTCTTAAACTTTTTATGTGGTAAAATTGTCCTTAAAATTAAAATTTAAAAAAAAATGACTAAAACGTTAGGGACATCATTGATTCTACGCTGTTTGGAATTTAAAAATCAGATTGGGACATGGGGGCATAGTATGTAGGACTACGTCATTGGGGTACTGTACGTATCCCAAGGTAGGTAGGTCCTAATATTGCTAAATTTATACAATAAAACGATTTAAAAATTTGAAGCCTATTTTTTGCTCGTTTTTGGTCAAAAAATTCGAATTTTTTGATAAAAATATCATGTTTTTTTTGGCACCAAAAAAACTTTAATATTTTTGATAAAAAAGGTCAAAAGTTGAAAAAAAAATTAGTCAAAATTTTAATTAAAGTCTTCAAAGTTAAAATTTTAATTAAAGTCTTCAAAGTTAAAATTTTAATTAAAGTCTTCAAAGTTAAAATTTTAATTAAAGTCTTCAAAGTTAAAATTTTAATTAAAGTCTTCAAAGTTAAAATTTTAATATTAATTATTGGTTTGGATTATGCTCTTGGCTGAAGGATAAAATTAAGAAATGTAGTGAACATTTTATTTAAAATTTTTAAGTTCTTGTTCTTGTTCACGTAGTCTAATTTTAACATTTAAAAAAAAGATATTTAAAATAAACAGCGAAAATTTAAAAAAAAAAGTTAAATAAAATTTGAAGAAACTTTCAAGTCCTTGCTTTCTTACATGTCGTCTAATTTTACTATTAAAAAAGGCCAAAAGTAAAAAAAAAAATGCAACGCCAAAGAAAGTTATTATGAAAAATTTCTTGCAATGTCCCCTTGTCATCCACCTTTTTTCGAAGTGAAACTTCGTACGGTCGGGCCCCCAGGTGATGGATTCTGATCGATCATTCAGATCGACTCTACGATCTTTTTTTTTTTTTTTTTTTTTAAATTACTCTAATGTATAAGATATATGTGGGTGAATTTTCAATTTCGTTCCAATTCAATCCTGAAAATTTTTACTGAATTTTTTTTTAAATTTCACTTTTTTTTTTCATCAGATCTTTGGTTTAGGGGTATTAGAGTACGTTAATATTAATGGTCCAACACTTTTACCTTTTTCGGGTGAGATAAGGGGGTAGGAAGTTTTGCTGGTAACGGAGGTGAGAATTAGTCACGGAGGTGAGGTTTTGAAGTTTATCTTCAGTTTCTACGGTAATAATCGAGGAAGTTTAAATGTTTTTAATATGTTTTCTTTAATTTAACTTGAAAAAAAAATATTTTGCATAAAATATGAACGAAAAAAAATTAAATGAGTACAGAAACAAGACTAGTAAAATAAAATAAAAATTAATAGTAAAAAATTAGTTATTGCAACTAGTTGACTGCATAATAACCTCTATTTGAAGTTTTTGTTACGGTAACTTTTTTTTTAATGTTGACCCATTTGAAGGATTTTTGAGTAGCTTAGAGTAGCAAAAATTTTCTTGATAATCATCAAAAATCAAAGCATAATAATATTCACTTCCCAAAATAATTTTAAACCCGCTCAAACCCTCTTTTTCGCTTTAAAACAGCTGAGCGCTAAAATGGTAACGGAGGTGAGAAACCACGGAGGTGAGAACTTCGTATGAAATTGAGCACCAGCATTAACCAGATAGGGTTAAAATTTCGAGAATAATTTTGCGAGTCATTTACTTCATATTTAACAATATTTTTCCAGAATTTTTTTTTTCCGCAACTTATTTTAGGGCTCAGCTCTGGTAACGGAGGTGAGAAATCAATTGTCAACACGTACCTGACCAATAATTACACATTTAATATACTTCCAATTTCAAACACCGACATTGTTTGACATCAAAATATTGAATATTTGAGATGTGGGTAACAGTGTTTTCCTTTGAATTTAATGACACTGAAGGATTCGCTATTTTGCGCGGGAATTTCAGGTCGAAAATTTGAGCCACGGAGGTGAGGAAAAAAATAGAGACACCACTTCATCGTCACCGTACGCGTCGTATGTGAACCAAAAAAATTTTTTTTTCTGTAAACATTGAAGATTTTGAGCAGTAAAACCATTATTAATCACTAAAATAATAAAAAAAAATATCTTAAAAGGGTTACTTCTGCTATGCATTATGCAACTCGGAGTGGGGACACGCCACGGAGGTGAGAAATTGCATGTTCAGGCTTCAAATTCGGGACTTAAAATTTATCAGAAAATTCTATAACCATACATTTTCATTAATTATGATGCTTTTAATAAATTTACGTAAAAAAAAATTTTTTTAATGCGTCCTTTTATGAAATAAATGCATAGGACAAGAATTGGAACGAAATTGAAAATTCACCCATGTATGACTTTTTATGAATTTGCAACAAACCTACAAACTGCGTTAAGGCGGGGGGGGGGGGTGTAAAAGATATAATTAACAATTTCGGATGATTATAATTATTTGGCACTTCTGATGGCTATAATTAAACGCTTCTGGTCGTTATAATTAGCCATCTCTGATGGTTATAATTAACTACAGTATTTCCGATAATTATAAATTTAAAAAATAACTGTTAAAGGTCATGAGCTTTACATGCACATGCTGGAATTTTCCTTTTTCCGAAAAATCCATCAGAAAAGTAACTCTTTTAAAATGATTTACGAGAACATCATAAAACCCTACCGAAATTATCTTATTAAAAAGAGTCGCAGTAAGAACAACTAGCAAAAACTAGTTTTAACTTTCGCTAAAATGTCACTCATTAAACGTTCTCTCACATTAATAAAAACCTCTGTTGTTCGGCTCCGTCTTTTCATTTCGTAGGAAAATCCTATTACAATCCCGATTTGTCGGTTTAATGAAGTGATTTTCTCGCCGTCCTCATATACAAAAGGAGCGAAAAGATATTTTCCCTAAACTGCAAACTTTTTCTTAATGGGAGGCCATAAACGTTTTTAGCTTTTCCAACTCAAAAGTAAAAAAAAAAAAGTTCAGCAGAGGGGGGGGGGAGAAGACAGGAACCCCCGCCCAGGATAGTTAAGATTTACTGCAAAAGTAATAAGAAATAGATGAAAATAACGCAGGACAGCCTAATGAGAAGAAAGAGAGAAAACAAGAGAAGGTTGATGAATTAATAAGCATAGTAAAACAAAGTTTGAATGATTAATGAGGGACAAAAGTAAACTGCTTTTGTAGGTTTTGCATTTTTGCACGACTTTTCCCCTTTACGGAAAATATTATTTGTCATTCTCTCTGGGAATGCGACCGCAAATCAAACGTTAAATTGACGAAGTTATGTCGGGAGGGGTGTCATCATCAATTCAAGTATCATTCAAAAGCGAACGATATCATTAGAATTCGGGGAGGTTTACGCATAGGGAAACTCGAAATGGAGAATAAGAGCCTCGCCATTTAAAAGCACACGCACACACATTCGCATTTAGACACGATTCATTTTCTCGAGAATGGAATTTCTCCGAAATATGAGGGAGCTTAAAATAAGCATATAGCTTTATTCCGAGATAGTTGCAGCAGTTCGCTCTTCTGAAAACATTTTAGGCTCCGGCTGAATTACGTCATATCATCAATAACATTTCGTTCGGGTGAGGTTTCTTGCAAATTAAGTCAAATAAAAGCCACCTTCATTAAGGCTGATGAAATGGGTATGTCTAAGGGAATTTCTTATGATATCGTTCTCCAAGTTTTATACTCATTCTGTTTTAATTAAAAATATAATGAGATATTGATAAGCTAAATTAATGCACGTAGTTTGAAGGGAAAAAATGCAGGCTTACTTTTCGTCGTTGCAAGGTGTAAGTTTAGTCAGTAACGAAGTCGAAAATTTAACTGACTTGTTTAGCGGATGTGGTACGCCGAACGTAGGCTTAACTAAAAAAATGTTTCCGTTTATATTTCTAAGTTCCTCCTCGACTGTCAATGTCGCGAAATCACTGACTTCGCGGTGAATCGGTCACTAATATTAGTGACCCCAACAAAAAAATTTATATATGGGATATGGGGGCATATCCCTACGTAGGACTAAGCTTTTGTGGCAATGTCCTAATATTGCTAAAAAAGAATGAAACGATTAAAAAATTTTAAGGCAATTTTATGATCGTCAATAACTTCGAATTTTTTGATAAAAATATAATTTTTTTTCCTGGCACGAAAAAAACTTTAAATGTTTGATAAAAAAGGTCAAATTTTGAAAAAAAATTAGTGAAAATTTTAATTAAAGTATTCAAAGTTAAAATTTAAACATTAAAACAATGCTTTAGCTCATATTCTTGTTAATTTAATTTTAAGCTCATTTCTTGTAAATCTAATTAAATAAAATTTCAAATAACCAAAATATTATTTAAAGTTTTCGTAGTTAAAATTTTTATATTAAAATGATGGAAAAATATTATTTCAAAGTCGATTTTCAATAAAATTTGTGACAAAAGAAGTTTCACTTCAAAAATAGTCAACACCTCGACGATTGCGAATTTTGACCGACGACGAATTTTCTCTCGGTGTTATTTCGCCCATATAATTTGATCTTTTTTCTCAAAAACTATATAAATTTAAAATTTTGACTATCTTTTGATCATTAATGCTTTAAAATTTTCGAATTTAAAATTTTATTATACATATATTATAAACGTAATATTTTCTTGTATATTTCTATCATTTTATTAATAATTATTTCTTGCAAATTAGGCCTACTATTTTAATATTTAAATTTTAATCAAATGACTGCACTTTTCGCACCAAAAATTAACATTTTTTTAGTAAATTAATTTAATATTACAATTTTTAAGATTTTTGAAATTTTGCTGCTTCTAAAAGTATTAATTAATTTAAATTAATATCGAAATTAATGAAATTTACAAGGAATATTAATTTTTTAAATAAATTTTTTTTCAACTTTTGACCTTTTTGATCAAAAATTTTAAGTTTTTTCCGTGCCAGAAAAAGAAATGGCATTTTTACCAAAAATGTTAAGTTTTTTGTGTCAAAAAATTCGATTTTTTTGAGCAAAAACGAGCAAAAATTAATATTACTTAAATTAGTAACAGTTAATTAATAATAATTTTTGATTAGCACCTCGACGATTGCCGCTCGAGCGTTGTCTCAATGTTATTTCGCCTATAACTTGACCTTTTTTCTCAAAAATTATATAAATTTGAAATTTTGACTATATTTTGACCAAAAAAATTAGTCAAAAATCGAAAATTTTGACTATATTTTGACCATAAATTTTTTAAAATTCTCTTGGTTAAAATTTTAATATTAAAAAAAAAAAATTAATTATTTAATATTAAAATATTAAATAATTTTTTAGGTGCAAACCAACAAACGAACGAATAAACAAACAAACAAATAAACAAACAGAAATCTCCAGGTTACGGGGTATGACGTAGTCCTACGTAAAAAAAAACGCGGAAGTGGTGAAAACAATACCCGGGCAAAAGTACCGGGCAAGACTCGGACCATAATATTTTTTAGTACCCCCTTTTGCTTCGGCCGAAATTACTTCATATATCATTTTTGGTTCGGGTCTTGTTTTTACTCGGCTAAACCTTCAGTTTAATATTTTCAACGAGTACAGCCGTTGATTTCATTTTACAATCATATAAAAAAAAAAAAATTGAAAATGCTAAAAACTTTTCAACAACCACCGCTTTTCAGTAAACACTGATTAAAAATTCATGTTAATGTCAATATATTTATTAACTCTTTTTGATCAAATAAATGACTGTTAAAAATTGCAGGGAAAAAGGGAATTTTGAGATATTTCAATTAATGACGGAATAATCTAATATAGCACTGCATTATTCAATGTAAACACGGCGTTTTTCGATTTAATAAAAAAAAAACGATGAGCTGGAAATCCTCAAAAAGAAATAGTAAAACATTATCGAAAAATACAAAAATTTTAGTAGTTCATGCCAACCTAGGCCAACTTCTATTTTTCATTTCAATTTTTTATAAGGGGTTAGGAAAAAATAAAGAAAAGAAAGAAACTTTCCATCTCGCTTATGTTGAAGCCTCTTCGACAAATAAATAGATTATAGATCCTTTGACTTCCGGTTTATCTTGCTCTCAAAATATGATCGACTTTTGTGCGAGGAAGAGAAGAAGAAAAAATATCTTTTTCATAAACTTTTTAAAGAGAAGAATTTTTTTTTTTTTTTCAATAGAGAAACTATATGAAAAGTTTGGGAGGCGAGATTTCATCGGAGAAAATTTGAAAAACACGTTATATTTATCATATCAAAGTTTTTAAGATCGAATTTTTTTTCTGGGTATAGGGATAAATCATCAAAAAAAAAAAAAAAATTGAGATTACTCAACTGATAGTTTGCTCAAATGGTATATCATCGAAATTTTTTGCCGAGTAAAGAGAAAAAAGAAAATCAAGTAACAAGACCTAACAGAAGATGGCATATTGCACAGATGGAGCTGACCTACATTTTTTTTAATAAAATTTGTAAATACACTCGCATTTTTGATGAGCCAGCTGATTTTCTTGATCCTATTGATCTGGCAAATAGTTGCAAAGTATGTTTTGATGCTTTTTGTGTTTTAAATTAGGAAATTTCTTTTTTGAAAATATGGAGCCAAATCTGGCCGGATAAGTGAATCGCGATCTTTCCATTCGTCTTTTTTTACAAAAATAAACATAAAAAAAACGATTGAGCCGAAAATTTGAACCGTTGCGTTGACAATATTACATGAAAATCGGTTTGCATTTTCCCGGTTTTGCTAATCAGATAAAAAAGAATAGACTGCTCCATTTTAAACGGATATTTAGTTTTTCCTATATAAAATAAGTCTTTCATTTTATCTGATCTCATTTAAAAAGTAGGCAATGTTCCCCCGTCAACGATCCGTATCTTTTTACTAATAACGTAGAAGTTCATTATGCCTTCATTTATGTTTTAATTATGTTAAAAAGCATCGCATCCCAAGCTTTAAATTTTAAATTTTACCTGACGTTAAAAACAACTTGAATTTCGAAAAATAAACCTCGCTCGTTAAGAGGATATTTTACATGCAATATGTCATTTTTTTAAAAAGATTTTAAAAAGTAGTTTTACGAGTCAATCGAATTTCGATAGAATTTTTTCATTTTCTGCTCATCGATTTTTCAGGACATTACCTATCAACTGGAATTTTTTCAGATTTTTTGGTCATGTAATTTCAATGCAATTAAGTGTCAAAGTTACATCTCAAAGTTAAATCAAAGTATTGCTCTTATGGGGATCCGGAACCGGAAGTGGACTTATTACACATAAAAAATCTTACTCGATTGATTTGCGAAAAGAACTAAAAATGAATTAATCTGCGTATTCACAACGATTCTATTGAAGAAAAACAATCTCCTCCCTTAGGAAATGTTAAGTATTTGGATTTTCGTTTGGAAATAGATACTTTTTTCCAAGGAAGATGAAGTCATGTTTTTAAGCATTCGCTAAGATTCCGACATTTCACAGCCTTGCAACGCGAAATCGAAGCCATTAGAGTATCTCTTTATTATCAAAAATTCGATTTTCAAAATTTTTAATTCATTTTCTAAAGCATTTATGTTCTGGATATGAAAAATAAAAATCATTGGCACAATTTTTTGATAAAAATCGTATATTTCACTGCTGGAATCTAAAGCAAGACTTTTTGAGTCGGAGACAGATTTTGCCGCAACGAGCGAAGCGAGGTGCGGAAAACGTTCGACATGATTTGACAGGGGCCATCTTGATTTTTGACGCCATTTTTCGTGCGCTAGACCGTAAATGTTGAAATATCTGTGCAAAGTAACCCATTGATCGTAATTTTTTTTTTCTTTTTTGAGTGAAATTAGGATGATTGTTAAAGGAACTATATAGGGCAAGTGCGAAAAGCAATTTAATCTCAATTTTACCGGTGGACGCGGCAGAATGCATCATAGTATTTTAGGCTGCGTGATTTCTTAATTTTTTTTTTCTTTTTTTTTTTCGTATTAAAAACTTAATATTTTCATTATAAAAGAAGTTTAGGCAACTAGGCTTGAACATAACACTCAAAAATAATCAATAATTTAGAATAAGTTTAATTTTTGAAAAAATTCATAGCCGTTTTCAAGCATTTTTAAAAAATAAAAGTGTCAAAAGTAGCCCCCTGTTACGGTACTCGTTCGTAATGATTTACAACGCTTAGTAATAATTACCTAATTTTTAGTATTATCAACTCAAATGTTTAGACGTCACAAGACCCAACTTAACATTCAGTAACAGGGACCGAACTTTTTTTCCCGTGTTTCCGTTTGTTTTTGCACGTTTTTAAATCCGTAAAAAATTATCGAATGATGTAAAAAAAAAAAACGAGAGATAAGCAGATGCCGTTAACAGATGCCCTTAAAAAGCAGCATCCGTCCGAATCCCTTTTTTATTCATCGTCGTTCAATGCGATTGAACTACGTTGAAAGAGGAGAAAATGATCTGGTATTGAAGTCGAATATCCAAATCCGAACTGAATGTGGCCCGAGGCCTGCTGTGACAGTGTTCCGGGTTCGCGTAGCAGGAAATTGGATTTGGAGGTGATTTCAGTCAACTCAGTCTTGTCTGTTATAAACTTTTCCTACAGCTATGAATCAATCTGGATTATGTGACGTTCAGTTATCATAACTTACAACGGGCGTCAATCCCTTTATTGGGACAAGCGATCTTTTTTTAAAATCAAAATATTTATTTAATTGGAGGAATATATACTTTTTTTTTCAATAAAAAAACTTCGCACAAAGAGTGAGTTTTTTTTTTCGAAAAAGAAAATCTCGGGTCAAAAGAAAATAAAAATAGTGAAAAAAAAATCATTCGCAAAACATGAGGAAAGGGAGAAGAAGAAAAAATAAGAAAGGGGGAAAAAAAAGAAGAATAAAATAAAAATAAAAAGGAGTGATGGAAGTGGCAATTACGAAGAAAACAGGTCCCAGTTTGACTCTAGTCATCAATTCCTTCCTCGGGCACCTACCCCCAGTTACTGGACAGGGAAAGGCTGGGAGTAATAGAGATTTTCAAAACCAGGGGTTAACACGTCACATCTTCTAACTTTTTGTATGAAAAATTTCTTGCTTCAGTGTTTAGCAACTGAATTTTTCACATGATGGTCAGAGCGGTGAAAAACACAAAAAAGTTAGAATAGGGAGGGGAGGGAAAACAAGACTCAAAATTCGGAAAGTAATGGTTCAATTTTCCGGTTGATTTTCCAAGGTTCCGGTTAGATTAAAATTTCTTTCCGGTTCATGGTTCAAGGATCCTGTTTGGCTAAAATTTTTTTCAAGGTCTGGTTCGGTTAAAATTTTTTCTCCGGTTCAAGTTCGGGATCATGTTCCGGAAAAAACGTCCGAAAAATTCGGACTTTGGTTTCAAAGTTCGGTTCGGTTTCCAGTCCTGGTTTTGGAATATAATTTTGAACTAAAATGAGGTGGGGATTGACAAAATTGAAAAATCATAATATAATATTTCCAAAAACTTCTTCCAAAAACTCAAAGAACGGAAAGAAAAACTTTTCCAGAAAATTGCAATGGCTGACCTGGAATTTGATACCAGGGGAGGGGGTCGAAAACTTAAAACATCCATAAAATTTGAACCACCAAAAAATTCCGAAAAACTTTGCTGTGAGAAATAAAATCCATTTTAAAAATTTCATAACCCCTTGCAGTAACAAAAGAGCAATGGCAGCTGAATTTTGTAAAAATGACAATGACTAAAGGACTTTAAAGACGAAACTGAATGTTCAAAACTTCAAGCTTAAAGCCCAAAGCTTTTTCAAAATTTTCTAAACCAATTGTTTCTTGGTTTCTTTGCTCTTTCATCAATATCATACTTCGCTTTAGAATATGCTACATAACGGAGGCAGGTCTATGTAATTAAGTATGGGCAGTGCAAACTTATGTCAATTCTAAAATTTCTTGTCACTTTTTTATTTTTTCAACTTGCGAAAATTTTGCTTCACTCTTGTTACTTCATTTTTTCCCAAGCTTAAATTATTTTCATGATCTCATATTTTTATAATTTACCCACTTTCCGCATTTCAGTGTATCACTGACAAATCCACTCCCCCCCCCCCCTCAAAATAATTTCTGGATCCGCCATCCTACATTATTATTTTAAACTCTCAAACGTTTAGCTTTTAATTGAGAAAGTATTAAAATTAAATTAAATCCAATCGTTTCTCCTAAAAACATTTCAAAAGCAAATGGTTTTCATTAAAAACAACAAAATGTAAAAAAAAAAAAAATTCATATAGGAACCCTGGATTTTTATGCCTGTACTTACTATCCCTCTTAGAAAGCAAAACACACATGTAAGTTGAAATTGTCTGCTTTTAGATCCTTTTTTTCCATCTTCCCCCTTTTTTTTTCCTCTCTCGCCTTTGAAATTCTATTTGAAGAAAAAGACCGTCAAGTTGACCTTTGATCCCTACAAGTTTTTACTTACATCTTCGAATTCTCTGGGATTTGGAAATGAAAACGTTTATATTTTATATATTTCCTATTTTTTTAAAATTAAGTTTTTGAAATATTTAAATAAAATATCACCGGGCAGTTAAAAAAAAAATCGGGGGAGTATTTAGACGCGGTTTATTTCAAATATATATCTTCAACTTTGAAATACGTTTCGTTTCGAAGTTTTTAAAGGGAAGGAATTTCAAAAAGAAGCGGGAGGGAGGGAGAAAGGAAAATACGAAATGAAAACGGAAAATGGAACGTGTTGTCACTCGCCTAATTTGAAAATGATTCCATCGTGAAAAGTAGTTTAAGATCCTTTACCCGCTTTTCCCCGCGTTTTGAAATCTAAAAAACGGGATTTGACAGCTCGTAAATGGCGTAGACGATTTCCATTCTACTTAATAATACGCTTCTAAAAAATCGAACGAAAACGATCATTTTTTTTCCTGTTTTCAATCTTTATTTTCCTTTCTTTCTATTTTCTTATTTTCAGGACATTTAACGGAAATGTACATATTTAATATTTTCAGCGATACTGTATATACATAGTATCAATAATTATAATTAAAACTAGCCGTTCCTCTCCCCCCCCCCCCCCACCCGCCCCAGACTGGGGGTTATGAGACTGACGTTAAGCGCTATGCCTAAATTTAAATAATTTTTCAGCACAATTAGCAGTACAATCTGAAACTAACTAATTGCTTTATATTCCAAAAAAAATTTCGTTTTCGATTTTTTTCCGGGTTCACTCCCATACTTACAGAAAAAAATTGGACAGGTTTCAACTGATCTTGATTCAAATTGACAATAGACCACATTCAAAGTTTATACAAACTTTGATCGATTACTCTTGACAAATCCAAGGAAACTTACCTGAAAATAAAAAATTAAAAAATTATAAAACGACTATGTCTTTAAAGGTGATTAGAGAATTTTTTCCGATAATGTATTTAGAGTCATAGAGTCGTATATTAAAAACAAGCAAAAGCTTTTGCTTTTACTTGTCAACAATATTTAAGTTTATTTGTACTTAATGAAGTTTAAATGAGTTTTGCCAAACTTAATTAAGTTTATTTAAAGAGCCTAAGCAAAAGCAAAAGCTTTTTAATATACGACTCATAAAGAATAAAAAAAATTTCAAAGG
This sequence comes from Liposcelis bostrychophila, assembly GCA_037577465.1. Classification (NCBI taxonomy): domain Eukaryota; kingdom Metazoa; phylum Arthropoda; class Insecta; order Psocodea; family Liposcelididae; genus Liposcelis; species Liposcelis bostrychophila. The sequence goes on from CM075212.1 coordinate 14,298,431, forward strand.
TGCAAATTCAGTTGACTATCCAGATCAATTACAGTGAGAATGTTTGGCCTAAGATTTTAATATGTTGGATGGCAATTGTTCCCATGCCAAAAAGCAATGTAAAAAGTGTATAAAATTTTTACAAAATAAATGCAAAAAATCGATATAAAAAATGTGTTGTTTTTGTATCATTTATACAAAAATTTGGTCATGTATAATTTTTGCAAATTTTTTTAAGCACTGAAAATTGAATATGCATAAATTTTACAAAATTTATGCATGAATATATGGATGCATAATTTTTGCATAATTTATGCATACAATTTTTTAATTTTTTTATGAATTTCCAACAAACCTACAAACTGCTTTAAGACAGGGGAAGGGGGGGAGTGTAATGCTCTCAGTTGGACTTCCTCGGTATAGGGATCAAAGAGGGAACCGGGGGTGATGTTCAGTAAAAGAATACACCAAAGGCACTCGAAGAGTGGACTTGAACCGCCGACCTTCCGTTTTCATGACGGTTGCTCTAAATCATAAAGCATAAAGCAGGAAAACTTGCACAATTTTTTTTTTTTTTAGTTTTAAGGTGCAAAATTCACAGAATGTTGGATCAACATGTTGGCACAAGTTGGACAAACATGTTATACCAACTTGTTGGAATGTTGGACAAACTTGTTGTACCAACATGTTTCACAAGCGAACGAATCGACTATTGCAGAATTTACTCCTAGGGTGCAAATTCACTATGGAATGTTGGATCAACATGTTGGTACAACAAGTTGAACCCCCATGTTGTACCAACTTGTTTGACAATCGACTATTGCAGAATTTACTCCTATTATATACCAAAATTAGTGTATATATTATATGCCTATATTACTATATTATATGCCAAAATTAGTGTGGAATGTTGGTACAACATGTTGGCTCAACCTTGTTGTACCAACATGGTGGTCCAACATTCCGTGGTGAATTCGCATCCTTATGCATATTTATTTATGCATAATTATAATGAGGATAAAAAAATATTTCCGGTAAAAACTCAACTTCTTTATACATAATTTGAAAAAAAAAATTTTTCGTCCAATTTTAATTTTTTTTTTTTTTTTTTTTTTTTTTTTTTTTTTAAATGCGTCAAAATTTTTATTTCTAAGAAGAAATTTCTAAATTCCTTCTTTTTTTTTTGTTGCATACAATGGGACGCATCACATTCACTTTTATATATATATAGTAGGGTGTTCCTTATTTTGCGAATTTTCGAATTTCAAAGTGCTCACCCCCGGAATCCGTGATGCCTATGTCACAGATGAACCCTATTTTTTTTCAGATTTTTTACTCAACGGGAAAGCGTGGCGCATCGAGCTTAAAGTTTTGAGCTTTTCCAAAATTTCGCATAAAACCCCCTCTAACTCTCAGACCGTTGTAGATAGCAAAAAGCTCTAAGGACCTTTTTTGTACAGCATTAGTGGGGCTACACACCAGTTTTTACGATTTCCTTTTATCTTAAACCGTTTCCGAGTAATGTCGGGAAAACTTAGGAAAATTTTTTTTTTTGGATAGGCAACCCGCAACCACTTTTTATGAACACAATTAAAATAGCTACTCTAATCGTGTAAAATGTGCATTTTTAGAGACAATTCTTACCCTTCAGGATTAGCATTTTTGGATTGTAGTGTACCGCTGTTGTTCTTGCTGCTGCAGCTGCTGCTGCTCACAAACGTTGCTGGAAAATATGCGCTGCTGGCAAAATTTTAAAAGGTTTGGGATCAAAAACGTTTTTACCCGCACTCATCGAATTTCCGTTTCAAAGTTTTTCTACTGCAGTCTGGATAAAGCTGTCGGTGCCGCTGAATGACTTGCAGCGCATAAATCTTATGCTCTTCGTTTCCTGTGATTAAGCCATGGTAGTCTTGCATAAGTTTAACCGACCTTTCCGCGCAATCATTGACAACTTTTAACGATTTAACAGTGATTTTTCCTGCTGAATATTCTTCACTGTTTTCCCAAACGAACGGACCTTTTTTAAATATGCTACCATCTATGCCAAGTCTTTCAAAAAAATTTAATGTTTTGCTGGATACAAAATCGCTAATGTTTTTTTCTAAAACGGATAGCAAAATTAAAATAATAATAAGAAGAAAAAAGGAAATTACAAGAAGTTACCAGCAGATGGTAAAACTCACCGAGGAATTCCTTATTAATTTCTGATGGCAATATTTCGTATCGCTTTCGAAACCCAATTTTCTCGATGGACAAATTTTCAGCCATTTTAATTCTTTCAAGTAAGGATATCGAGTCAATATCCTTACTTGAAAGAATTAAAATGGCTGAAAATTTGTCCATCGAGAAAATTGGGTTTCGAAAGCGATACGAAATATTGCCATCAGAAATTATAAGGAATTCCTCGGTGAGTTTTACCATCTGCTGGTAACTTCTTGTAATTTCCTTTTTTCTTCTTATTATTATTTTAATTTTGCTATCCGTTTTAGAAAAAAACATTAGCGATTTTGTATCCAGCAAAACATTAAATTTTTTTGAAAGACTTGGCATAGATGGTAGCATATTTAAAAAAGGTCCGTTCGTTTGGGAAAACAGTGAAGAATATTCAGCAGGAAAAATCACTGTTAAATCGTTAAAAGTTGTCAATGATTGCGCGGAAAGGTCGGTTAAACTTATGCAAGACTACCATGGCTTAATCACAGGAAACGAAGAGCATAAGATTTATGCGCTGCAAGTCATTCAGCGGCACCGACAGCTTTATCCAGACTGCAGTAGAAAAACTTTGAAACGGAAATTCGATGAGTGCGGGTAAAACGTTTTTGATCCCAAACCTTTTAAAATTTTGCCAGCAGCGCATATTTTCCAGCAACGTTTGTGAGCAGCAGCAGCTGCAGCAGCAAGAACAACAGCGGTACACTACAATCCAAAAATGCTAATCCTGAAGGGTAAGAATTGTCTCTAAAAATGCACATTTTACACGATTAGAGTAGCTATTTTAATTGTGTTCATAAAAAGTGGTTGCGGGTTGCCTATCCAAAAAAAAAATTTTCCTAAGTTTTCCCGACATTACTCGGAAACGGTTTAAGATAAAAGGAAATCGTAAAAACTGGTGTGTAGCCCCACTAATGCTGTACAAAAAAGGTCCTTAGAGCTTTTTGCTATCTACAACGGTCTGAGAGTTAGAGGGGGTTTTATGCGAAATTTTGGAAAAGCTCAAAACTTTAAGCTCGATGCGCCACGCTTTCCCGTTGAGTAAAAAATCTGAAAAAAAATAGGGTTCATCTGTGACATAGGCATCACGGATTCCGGGGGTGAGCACTTTGAAATTCGAAAATTCGCAAAATAAGGAACACCCTAATATATAGATATAGATGAAACTGTCTTTAGTATGCACTTAAGTGTCCATGCTCCCGGAATCCAACCTGTGAAAAATTCATGTTTCTATTCCCGGGATTCTAGTTTAATTTTTTTTTTTTTTTTTTTTTTTTAATTTTTCCACATTCCGTAAGTTTCCCAAATTCTCGGGATTCTTAAAATTTTTTCATTTCTCAAATCCCGGAATCTACTTGTATTTAAAAAACGAAAAGTCCCGATTCCCGGGGGAAAAAAAATCGGGAACTTCGAATCCTTACCTACATGCATACGTTCGTGAAAATATGTCTTCGCATTTAGTAATTATACAAAAATTTCAACCTGGGAAATATTATCCCTTCGTTTCGTAGCATGTGAGAGGGGAAACCAGTGAACCCGCAAAACCGATAAGAGGGAAGTAACTAATGATACAGATATTAGCTGCACGCATACATTTTCAGCTGGGGAAGAGACTGGAGAGAGGAAAAAAAAAATATCTAAGCCATTATTAACTCAGAAAGAATTTTCCTGAACGAAAAAAAAAAAAAAGAAGAAAAACTATTTTAAAGAAGTATAAAAAAAAATTGATATTACGACACGAACTTGATATTAATTTTTTTCTAAAATATTCCAAGCAGGGAATGAAAAATAAAAAAAAATTAGCGCGCCCTGTAATAATTCAACCTTGCTAAAACGTTATTATAACATTCTTTTTTCCCTTTGCTGAATGGGATCCATTTGGTCGACGCATAAAAAAAAGCATGAGGACATTAAAGCATTTAAAAAAAAAATTAAAGAGGGAGAAAAGCAAAAGAAGAAAGAAGTATTTACGTCATGCAAATGAGGATTTATCAGAATTAGCATCAAGCAGTATCACTTAAGTATTCGTTCTTCAAAGAATTTTTTTTTTTTTTTTTTCATAATTTTAATTTAACTCTTACCTTGATTCGTCTTTAAATCATGAGGAATAATTTTTAAGATTGTAAATCCTATTTCAGTAAGATATAATCTTTTATTTTTTATCAGAAGAAATGACCTTTATAATTTTTATGAAAGAAAAACGGAAATTGATGCGAAAAAAAATGAAGACGACAGCATGAATTTAAACGACTTCGTATTGTTGGGCATTTAATCCTTTGAGATGATGGTATCTTCATTACCTTGATGTAAACTGAATAAAAAAAAAAAGGAGAATACAAAATAAAGTAACAGGTTTTTTTTTTCCTTTCAAAAAAGATTTAAGGAGAAGAAAAGTCAACGTCAAAATCAATCTCAGTTTTTGTAAAAAAAAAACGCGGAGGTAAGGGACTTGTGGAGCAACAGGCTCTATTTTTTCCCTTTTTTTCCTTTCCGTTTTTGGGCATTGCCAGTAATGAACATTTTAGTTAATTAAATACAAATGGACATGTTGAAATATAATAGATAAACCATATTAAATTAGTCGTTCATAAGTTAAACATAAACGTGGGATCTAATATAATATTATAAAATCCTTTCCAAGTGCCCTGAAACTCAGCTTTTGCAACATTCGAACAAACTAATGTTCTATCAAGGTGTTATACCGCATTGATTAGTTGGAGAGAAACTCCTGCCTTGTAGCAAGTAAACATTTTAGTTTATTCGACTGTTGCAAAAGCTGAGTTTCAGGGAATACTCAATTCTGGGAAGGATTTTATAATATTATATTACTATTTTATCTAGATGCCACATTTATGTTTCACTTATGAACGACTGGTTTTGATATGGTCTGTCTCTTTTTTGTAATTATGAACGAGTTTATATTGCCTTTCGGCAAGGTTTTCCAGGAAATTTAATAACGGGAAAAACTAAAATAACGTATAAGAGTATGATTCTTTCCTTTCGCGTTCGATGCAAATAAAGTAGATGTAAGAACTGAGGTCTAAACTCTTAATAGTATACTTCACTGCTAGGAATCTATTAAAGCGAGACTTTTTGAGTCAGAGATCAAGTTTGCCGCGCAGAGCGAAGCGAGGTGCGAAAAACGGTCGAGGGCTCCAAATGTCGAGATTTAGATTCGTATCTGTGAAATATAGTTTTTATTTCAAATGCAATGATCATTTAAAAAGGTTCTACGGGTGAATTTGAGATTCTTAGCCGATTCGTCTCCTGCAGCTCAATCGTAGGCGAAACTTTGTTTATTTTTGAAGAAAGGTTTTTCCATCTCTAAAAATTTAATTGGAATCGAATAATTTTTTTTAAAATTCAGGCATCGAACTCATTTAGCTCATTAAAATTAATGACTTTAGGGACCGAAAATGGCTAAAATAGTGACTTTTAATGACCTGATGAAGGAATTTAGTGACTTGAATGATTAATTGTTTAATTTATCAAAAATGTTGTTGTTGGTCATTCTGTCCAAAGACAGGTTTTGTCACCGGCCATAAGGCGGGGTTCAAGGAACTGCAATGGTACTTTTGAGGAAGAACTTCCCCAAGAAGGTGGTTTTCCTTTTGCCTTCCTTCTCTGACATACCATTGGATATTTGTACTTCAAATGGAGTACTGGCCATAATTTTAATCTTGCACTTGTAACGAGATTTTCCTTATAATAAGGTAATCCGCCGTACAAAGTGCGTATCAAAAATGTATATCCAAAATTTTTTTAAAGTATTTGACGTTAATGATTACACTAGCTATCATTTTTAATTATTTTATTTGTAATTAATTAAAAGACCTTAAATCACGTCCGTGAAGTTGGCAGGACCCAGTCAACGGATTTGATCGAAAATAGTCTTATATAGTAGCTTTTCATTGTTCTTTAATAGTTCCGTGATTGTTCCAATTTGTTCTCTAACCTCAAAAAAACTGGAGCCAAAAGTTGGTGGGTCCTGCTAATTTCACGCCAACAGGACCCAATTTGAATTTATCAAAAATGTTTGCCTTTGTCGGTTGCTTTTGATTTGTTCTTCATTGTTCCGGCCAATTCAACGTTTGTTCTGCAACAGGTATGACAGTATTAGAAGGAGTAAGGGCACTGCCAACTTCACGGAAATAAAATAAAGTCAAATTCAGACGTTTAAATAGCTTGAATCGATTTCATTTTGTTTGTTTTCCGAGAAAAAGGTTTGTTCTTGTACGAAAAATACTATCAGGTTGAATTTTTCATTTTTGGAAAGACATTCTGGGTATGAAAAAATCATGGCCTATTTGTAATATTTAGGACTTGTCTATCAATGTCTTTTTGATTGTTCTGAAATGTTCTACAAATATTTCGGTACTCCATCTTCTCAAATCCTGGAAATACAGACTTTTGAGGTCTGCATGCAGCAGGACCCATTTTTTCCCCCCAATAGAGCGCGCCATCTTTCGGGTTTGATATTCAATCTGCTGCCACGTCGGGTTTACAGTGTTCTTTTTTTTTGTCCATTATTGATCAGACATCGTTTGTTCTCGATTGTTCTCGCTTGTTCTCGTTTGTTCTCGATTATTCTCGTTTGTTCTCGTTTGTTCTCGTTTGTTCCCAATTGTTCTCGTTTGTTCTCGTTTGTTTTCAATTGTTCTCGTTTGTTCTCGTTTGTTCTCAATTGTTCTCGATTGTTCTCGTTTGTTCTCGTCAGGAAAACGTTTAAGTTTATTTGTGGCTGAAAGTTCTGATCAAAAGTCGATTGTTCTTGATTGTTCTGGTATTAACAAGATAATTTGGAATACCTGGCATTATTTTAGTGATGAAATATCGTTTGTTCGCGTTTGTTCTCGATTGTTCTCGTCAGAAAAACGTTTTAGTTCATTAGTGGCTGAAAGTTCTGATCAAAAGTCATTCGTTTAGTCGTTTGTCAGGGAAGAACAATTGAGAACAAACGATTTCTGATCAATACAATAATGCAAGGTATTCCAAATTATCTTGTTAATACCAGAACAATCCGTTGACTGGGTCCTGCCAACTTCACGGACATCCTTAAATCATATTATTTTTATATGAAGTCAAAAATTTAATTATTAATTAAATGATTAATGATTAATTATTAATCATTCTACATTTGAGATCAAAAGTTTCACCACTTTACATAAAATTATTTTTTAAATGATGAACATAAAAGAAGCTAACATAATTCACAAACCCCGTTTGATAAAATATTAAGACCATATAGGTGACGCGAGGTGACTTCTAACAGAAACAAAATAGAAAATAATTACAGAACTTCAAATATTAAAAAACAAATTAAGTTTTAACTTAACCCCTTCCTGTCTAATGCATCCAACAAAATACTCGGTAGCGACTGGTGCATCCATGGATGCACCATCAAAGTCAGGCGTTGGTTACATTACTCGAACATTTTTGTTCGAAGAGTTTCAAAAATTTTTTCTCGATGAAAGTGTTTACACTTTTCAAACAAAGTTTCGATGATGTTTGATGATGTTCGATGATGTTTGATGATGTTTGACGTTATTTTTGGGGTTGTATTATATTTTTTACGTAATGGGAGGGTACATATATCATCGACCGAGTACCCATATTAATTTAAGTCATTTTTTTCCTACACGCGGTAGGAAAAAAAGACTGAAAAAAAGTTGGGGGGGAAAAAAAAAATCCCGATTAATTTTTATTCAGAATCGGAATCGAAATCGGAATCTGCTGTATTTCGAAAGTTATTATATATATATGTACCCTCCCATTACGTAAAAAATATAATACAACCCCAAAAATAACGTCAAACATCATCAAACATCATCAAACATCATCGAACATCATCAAACATCATCGAAACTTTGTTTGAAAAGTGTAAACACTTTCATCGAGAAAAAATTTTTGAAACTCTTCGAACAAAAATGTTCGAGTAATGTAACCAACGCCTCAAGGAAAATAATAATGAAATTGGTCAGATTTTGACGAAACTTCGTAGGTGGGGGTATTTAAGGGTGCTCTTCTCGAATTTGAAGTCAGAATTTACCGATTTTCAGAAACAAAATGGCGGCAGACCCATTAATGGCAGAACCTAATAACTCATAAGTTATTTTTTTTTATTTTGACGAGTAACTCTTTAAAAAAAGTTATTAGTTGCCCTTGATAATTGCCCATAGTGAGTATTACTCGGAAAAACGGATAGATGAAACGGATATTGCGCCTATTATTAGCTTATGGCGATTAGTATAGCGACTTTTAGAGCTGTTAAAAAAATAACTTTTTCTGAAGTTTTTCGTAAAAATATCTTTCTAAGGGGCCTTCTCGGGCTCCTACGTCGAAATAGACTCAAAATTCGAAATCTCTGACCTCGAAAACAGTTAAAACATAGTTTAAAATCCCTAAAAAATAAAAAATTGAGATTACGGCGTTACATTTAACTCCTATACACGGATTGCCTAACACTGGGTTGCAAGGCGCCGTACTTACTAGGGATGAGTTTAGGACCTCTCTAATATCCAGAAAACCCATTTGGTTAGGGTAAGGCAGATGGCTTTTTTATATATATTATATATAATTTATATATAATTATATAATTATATATAATTATATACAATTATATATAATTATATAATTATACACAATTATATATGATTATATATGATTATATAATTATATATAATTATATATAATTATATATAAATTATATATAATTTTTTTTTTGGATGTATAATCATGGGTTTATGAGGCTATTATATATAATTATATATAATTATATATAATTATATATAATTATATATAATTAGGGTCCATGAACCCCCCGATTTGCCCTTTTCTTTGTAAGCTTTACAAAGTAAAGTTCGCAAATCAATCCTGATGCTTAGCGACAAGACTTGTGAGTGGTCTCCGCTCTATAGAGCTAAGGGGCAGATTTGTTTGGCTTTTTAGAAATTCGAGCAAAAATATAGTTCGAGCGTTATATAGCACAGCTCCACCATATTTGCTTGAAAAGTGACTGACGTTGCTCTAAAAGCGTTTATTTGGATTGCAGATCATTAAAGAACGATACTTATATTAAATTACATTTAAATATATTTCTAACCTCATCGTATCCAGTGCTAGCACTTTGGGGAACCAGTAAGGTTTCCCTGGCCGCTAATAATTGGGAGCAATCCTGTTAGCGGACTCACAAAAAAATAAATAAATAAATAAATAATAAAATAAAAAAAATAATAAATTTAAAATGCAATAGTTTTGTCTTTTATAAAATTAAACCGCAGATTGAAATTTCTGAAATTATTGACAAGGATTAAATCGAATAAGAATAACAGCCAAAGCAAGTTTTATTGATCATTGTACACACATTCTCATTTTAGAGGCTTACATGAAAGATCTCAATTATCAGGGTATGTAAAAATTGAAAAAATTATACCGTAAAATCCAAATTCACTATCAAAAATTGTCCAGAACGTCCCCTAGCGAAAACGTTAGTCAAAACTATTTTAGAATGTGGAATGCGAACTTTATCATAAGCAAAACACGTAACTTTAATTGTACAAATTTTAAAAAAAATCTCGCCTTAAAGGTTGATTTTTTGGTTATTCTTAAAAAGTATAAATGTTTTTTTAAACAATTTCGACGATCTTTACTTCTTTTAATAGTTCTCTAAAGCTAAAAAACTAAATCTTTTAAAATCTCACGAACTATAACTAATTATTGTATTTTATTAAAAATTCATCACAGCTCAAAATTTAGTTGAAAATATTCTAAAAAGCCTAAAAATGGTTTTTGTAAAAAAAGGCTAGCAATGTTCTTCAAAAAACGTGCCAGGGACAGAAAATTTATTACGAAGATCTTTTTTAACTTATTTTGGGAAAAAAATTTTTGATGTTAGGAAGTTTTTAAAAATATTTTCCAAAGGCTAAAAGGTTGAATAAAAAATTCTACGAAAAAGAGAAAAATTTCCCGAAACTGTAATGGTTCAACAAAACTGGAATTGTACTTATAAAATTTTCCAAGACCAGTAATTTTCTCAAAAACAGCTCCTTAATTAATAATCTAAGGCAAATTTTCCATAAAAAATTTCAAAAGCTTAAATTTTTTTTTTTTTAAATCCCTGAAAAATTCTTGACAATTGTTAAAGCATTAGTTATTAATTCGCGACCTTAGAAACATAGGATAGGGGTGCAAAATGAAAGTTACAAATTTTACAGGAGACCATTTTTCATGCTTCAACTTGAACTGCACCAAAAAGATCTTTTGGTTTCGGTTTTATTATATGAAACTTGTAACTAAATTGAGAATCAATCTATAGAAGAAAAAAAAATATCCTAACAAAATGAAAAAAGTCACCAAAAGAGATCATTTTAGTTACCCTTTTTAGTTCCGAACTAAAAGGGTGTAAATGTTATAGCAAAATTCCTTGGGATAGCATTTATTTAGTGACTTTAATACAGGCTTTTCACTCTGAAAAAATGGTTCACTGTACGTTTTAAAAAAGCTCAAATAACGAATCCTTCCCTGTACTCCCTTTTGGCTCCAACTTTTTGTTGCTTTTCAGCATTTAAACCCTTAGATACAGAAAATCACGGAAACGAAGAAAAATATAAAAATTTCTAAAACAGTGTCTACAAGCTTAAAAAACATCTGAATAATACCCTAAAATAAAACACCCAAAGCTGAACAGTAACCAAAACCTGAACAGTCCATAGGTTAAACACGATTTCCTTTATGGGCATGCATGTTTACCTTATGACCTGTTCAGGATTACGTGACTGTTCAGGCTTTTCGTGATTTACTTTAGGGAACGTTCAAGTATTACGGAAAACTTTTTTCCGGGTTTTCGGACCCCCTCCACCTTCATAAGAATTAGTAAGATTTCTTTGATCCCCCTTATTATATTACGTAAGATTTTCGCGGACCCCCCTTTTTATTTTAGCGCCAATTTTAAATTAAAGTACTATTTTTCTTAAATCTAAATTTACAGTTCATACTCATATCCCTGGAGGTGGCTAAAACGGCACAAAATCTCATCAAAAAATAAATTTTTATTTCTTAAAATTTTTTGAAACGAATTTTCAATTTTCTACTTTAGGCATTCGAAAAAATGATAATTGCAAGTTCATGAAATAGCAATGAAATTAAAAAAATGAAAAATTGTAAGTTCATGAAGTCGCATTGACATTTAAGAAATTAAAAATTGCGAGTTCATGAAGTCGTTTTGAAATTTTGCAACTTAAAAATTTGCGAGTTTAACAAGTCGCATTGCGAGTTGAACAAGTGGTATTGCGAGTTCCACAAGTCGTATTGCGAGTTCCACAAGTCGTATTGCGAGTTCACAAGTGGTATTGCGAGTTGAACAAGTCGCATTGGGCGATAGTCGAATGCGCCAATCGGATTAAAATGTGGCTCATCAAAAACGCCAAAATGGTATTTATCAAAAACGCCAAAATGTTATTGACAAAAAAATTATTGTTTGCGCCAGAGTTATGTTTGAACCGTATAAAATAGAGTAAAATCTAAGGAATTTTGACTTCACAAATATCTCGGTGATCGTGATTTTCGTTTTTTTTTCTAAAATCACTGTAGTTGTGTAGTATCCTTATCCGTTTTAATATAGCTGGGCACGATTTTTTCGTGCATCTCCACCTAATTTTGTCTTTACCCGTATAAGCTTTTCTGTAAGTAAAATTATCACAAACGAGCAAACATTTATTTTTTTGACTTGACATGATTTTAAAACTCATTTTGAAGACTGCAGGAAAATATTACGAAATACGTATAAGAATACCTCCTCAATAAAACAACAAAATAAAACCTGCAAATTTTTATTCGATAACAATGCTGTCATAAACCAACAGAGGCGAAATAAGGCTAGGCTTTCTTAAGCGAGTTTTTTTCGCATTGAGTCGCATTGCGAGTTCCACAAGTCGTATTGCGAGTTGAACAAGTCGCAATAAGCAACAAATCCATAAAAATAAAAATACTTGACCCTCCAGGGCTTCCATAATAATCTAAACTAACTTTTAATTAGTTTAACAGTAGGCGATACTTTGCAGTTCATATATCGTATTGGTATTTTGTTGGGTATTCGTTTTATCTCGAATTTTAGAATGTAAAGGAGTGTATATAGGGGTGTGGTGGTGGGGGGTGGGGGTTGAAAACGTAAATAAGTAAAAAAGAGCTCAACAAAATTTTTAAGTTTCTACAAAAGTCTTTAAAGTTACAATTTGAATAATAACCCATTGATTTACTCGGTTAGTTTCATTTTACTAGTTCCTAGTCAGTAATCCGAATTACCATCTCCCTAATTTTTAAAGTGATCTAGATCATTAGATTCAGGTTGATTTTTTGGTTCACAACACAGTTTATAGTTCATAGGCGGTATAGTTGGTATTTATAAGTTACCTAATCGTTGATTTACATGGCAGGAAAAAACTTAAACATAAAATGGATATCTAATGTATTTGGGGGGGGGGGGGGGTCATGTGGGTTAATTATACCCTGCAATTCTTTTTTATCTATAACAAAAATTCTATGTTTAGCTTATGGGAACCCTGCAAATCTATTTTATATATGACAAAATTTCTATGCTTAGCTTATGGGAATATTTTTGTATATATTCAAAATCAGTTTGCAGGGTATATAATAATATTATATATAATTATATATAATTATATATAATTATATATAATTATATATAATTATATATAATTATAATAATGCCCTCCTCAACCCATCATTATACATCCGGAAAAAAAAATTATATATGATTTATATATAATTATATATAAATTATATATAATTATATATAATTTTAAGATTTTATATAATTATATATAATTATATATAAATTATATATAATTATATATAATTTATATATAATTATATATAATTTATATATAATTATATATAAATCATATATAAATTATATATAATTATATATAAATTATATATAAATTATATATAATTATATATAAAAAAAGCCATCTGCCTTACCCTAACCAAACATTTGCATCAGTCTTATAAATTCAGTCCGGGAGAGTCCAATCTTAAAATTAGGCCTAGACAGGAAAGGGTTAAAAAAGTTTTTTACTTTTAAAAAAGTAAAACATTTTTACTTTTAAAAAAAGTAAAACATTTTTACTTTTAAAAAAAGTAAAATGTCTCTACTTTTAAAAAAAGTAAAAAATCCACCAATTCATCAAAAAAAGTGACTTTTGGTGACTTTCCGATAAAAGAAAGTAACTTTTAGTGACCTTCCGCAAAAAAAGTGACTTTTAAGGGGGGAAAGTGACTAGTTCAATGCCTGAATTATGGGCATATAGTAGCAATTACAATATATCCGTTCTCAGTGAAATCAGAAAATCTAAAAGACGTCACTTTATTTTGAGAATGTTAGATGAACATTAATTACCAGAATAAGTTCGAGGAAACTCTAAACAATCTCTGTTGTTTTTCTGATTTAGTGAAAAATGTCAGTCCATCATGTTCACCAAAAATTTTTCTCGAACAACTCTACAATATCAGGGAGCGTTCAAGTAGTTCGTAAGACCAGAAAGGGTGTCCCCCCCCTTTCTGGTCCTCCCCTTCTGGGGAGGAGGTGTAAGAAATTCTCACGATTTCTTACATGGGGGAGAGGGGGAGGAGGTGTCCGGAAAATCTTAAAATCTTAAAATCTAAGAATTTTTTTATTATTATTTAAAAAAAAAAAAAAAAAAATTGTATTCTAATTTTAGGAAAAAAAATTTTTTAATTCCTAGGACTGAAAAGTAGACCGTAAAATGTGTCATCCTCGGGATAAAAAATATTTTTTTTCAAACCTAGGGCTAAAAAGAGAAAAATAATGGCGATGAGCGATTTTTTTAAATTTCAAATTTGCGTGGTCCTTTTTATTAAATTTTGTTACACTTACGAAAAAAAAAAATTTTAATTTAAAAGTTTACTAAAAAAGTTAAATTTCAGTTTCCTCGGTGTAAAAAATATCTTAAAGTACTACAATGGAAGAGAATTTTCGATCTCAACACGTCTCAACACGTTATGGCACCTGAACTTCGTCTCGGTGCCCCAAACTCGTGTTTCGGCTTGAAATTAGTCTCTTCCATCATAGGACTGTAATATACTATTTTGTAAGTACCGAAAGTATCAAGACTCGACCAATTACGGTCCGAGGCGACTTGGTCTCGTACTTGAAATAGTATTTATCGTCATGAAAGCGAGAGGTCGGTGCTTCGATTCCATCTTTCGCCACTTCGATTTAACTTCTGAACTGATTTTCTTTGTTAATATTTTTTTGCACACGATAAACATCGTGGCTTTTTCGAAATATAGATCGTATCCCGCTATTAATCTAATATTAAAATTATAAAATCGATAATCTTTCAATCAATTAAATATTTACCTTCGACACCTGTGAAGAAAAATACTATTTTTTTGAAATCTGTAAGAAATCTTACTAAATCTTACTACAGGGGGGGAGGAGGTCGGCAAAATCCGAAAACAAGTCTTCTGTAATACTTGAACGCTTCCTCAACCTGGCAACATCCTTGCCAAAGGATCCAAAGAGTAAAGTTATAAAGCAACAAAACAAATGATCAGTAAGAAAATTAGAAGAAGGCGTAAATAATAGGATGAAGTATAAATGAATACGAAAGAAAAAAATATTTAAAAACGATTAAGACTACGCCAGAGATCAGGCCTACATAATTTTTTTAAGGAAAATTAAAAAAGAAATTTATTTGTAAAAAAGTCGTATTGATTTTGGTAATAAAAGAAAATACACAGCTAAGAAATCGAAAAAAAAAAATTGTAAATTTTAGTTTTGTGGCCCACGAACAGATTAAATCTTTTTTATGATGCTGTCATTCCTGATTTAAACGAAAACTTTCCTTTATAAAAATAATAATAAACCGTTCGCTTTTTAAAAATTATAGCTGAGTATTCCACACATCAATTTGAAAAGGTTTATTTTGTATGCGAATCGCCATCAATTTTATTCGGTCGTCCCCTGCATGTCGATGGTTCAGAGTTGTGCGTCAGAAGCATAACTTTCCTCAAAACATTTTTCCATCCCTTTCATCCCCAAAAAATCTTCCCCCTTCCTCCATATTTTTTTTCTTCTTTTCCCCTCCTTCTTTTTTTTTCCTATCCCTTTCAACCTTATCAAGAATTTCCTTTCTTAAGATTTACTCGAGATTCTTGCAACTTGTCACTGACATTTACGAATATTTTAACAATCATTTTCAACAAGATGCCTTTCTTCGTTGTTTATAACCTTACAACATATTTATGTTCATCGAGCGAGACTCAGGAATTCGTTACAGTCTCGGAGTCTTCAATTTCGTTTAATGATCCGTTTCTCCTTCTTCGTTCTAGGATATAAAATTTCTTATCATTTCTTCACCCTTGGAAAATTCTTATTAAATTTTGATCTTTTTGTGAACTGATTCGTATAGTTTCGGATTGTTTTTTTTTTTTTTTTTACTTTTTGAAGATATCAACGCAAAAAAAAAGAGAAAAAAAATCTGCTTTTCTGTATAAATATTTTTTTCTTTCTATTTTTTTTTTCCTATAAATTATTACCGCCACTGTAATTGTCTTGTGGAAAAGGGAAATTCTCATTTCGGATCAAAGTTGTTTCACTCCATTTGAATTCACCACTAATCAAATTTATATTATTATTCGAATTCCAAAAGTTGTTTGGTTAGTTCCGCTTTTGTTGTTTCAACCCTTTTAATGGGAATATAAATTTTGATCTAGCATTTTATTTATCATGCGGAAAAAAAGGAGTTACAAAAAATTCAATTCCTTGTTTTTTTTTTACAAATGAATAATTCTTTCGCCTGCATTGGTAAGATTGATTTGTAAAGGATTCTTTTGTATCGACGCCTTTCTATTGACCTGTCGGGAGGTTTCGTTTTTTTTTTTTTTTTTTTTTTTTGTCTGTGGAGGGAAAGATTATTAATTTATAAAAATCATGTTAAAATTTATTTTAAGTGGAAATGATTCGTTTATATTCGTTAAACTACTGCTCAGCTGTTTGGAATCTCCCTCTGTTTCTCATTTTGTTACTTCCAGTACGGTCTCTTTCCTATTTATTTTCTTACATTCAAATTTTAGTCGGCGTCTTTTATAAGTTTCTGGCTGTTTGTCGCTTTTGTAAATGTCATTGCATTAATTTTTCCATTCCCCCATTAATTTGTTTAAGGTTATTCCATCTAATCCATTACTTTGTCCCAGGAACTTCCATTTGTGCTATTAATTTGTGTCCGGTTATTCCATATACAGATACAGATACAGATACTGTTCCCCATTATATATATATGTATTATAAAATACTATATTTTCTATTAAAATTACTATCGGGATTGGATCTATATTTCAAAAAAGCCATGATGTTTATCGTGTGCTTGGAAATATTAATAAATATATCGGATCGATAATCTTTACGAAAAACTATATTTTCTCTTCAGAAATCTTCATTGTTCTATTATTTTCAAATTTTGAGTTGTTAACCCTATTTTGGTAAATAGGGCTATTCCATTAATTGTTTCAAGTACTTCCATGGAAGCCCTGAAGGTGATCAAGACCCAACCAGACATCGGCAAGTTCAAACTTGACCATTTGAAGTTTGAACTTTGCATTGTCAAGTTCAAACTTGTCGTTGTCAAGTTATAACCTGACATCGTTAGCTTCTAGCCTGACATCGTTAGGTTGTAAGCATGCACTGTAAGGTTCAAACATGACTCTGTCAGGTTCAAACCAGTCCAACTTGGCAAGTTAAGGCGTTGGTTACATTACACGAAAATTTTTGTTCGAAGAATTTCAAAAATTTTTTCTCGATGAAAGTGTTTACACTTTTCGAACATGTTCGAAAAGTTTCGTTGATGTTCGAAATGTTTGATGATGTTTGACGTTATTTTTGGGGTTGTATTATATTTTTTATATTATGTAATGGGAAAATACATATACCATCGGGCGAGTACCCATATTAATATAATACAACCCCAACAATAACGTCAAACATCATCAAACATTTCGAACATGTTCGAAAAGTGTAAACAACTTCATCGAGAAAAAATTTTTGAAACTCTTCGAACAAAAATTTTCGTGTAATGTAACCAACGCCTAAGTTTCAACCTGACGTTGTCAAGCTCAATGACAATGCTAATGTCCAAAATTAAAAATCCTCAATGGTTCATTCCTGAGTGAGTAAGATTCCGATCCAATCCAGCTTCCCCTTTAAAAAATATCATTCCCAAATAAATACGATAAAATTCCATGAAACATTTTGCGAATTCGCCGAGTGTCGTTTCCTATACGGTGAATATGTGAAACTGATATCGGAAAAAGGAAGAAACTCACTTGAATTACACATGAGCAAGTTAACCCTGGAGTTTAATTTATTCATTTTGCAACGAGATAGGGATTCTGTGTGTGCCAAGTGGTAAATTTTACCTTCGCCTTTCTTTTTCCTTTTTCTGTTTATTTAATTTCTATAAACATTTGTTTTAATAATGCTACATTTCAAATGCAAATGCCCCCCCGGCGTAGGATCTTCGAATTTGGTATCATGCTGTATTAACTTCTTGTTCCCAACTTGGGAAAAACGGAGGAAAATTTTAAAAGAGATATAATTCTTCTCCTTCATCCGGTTAGGCAATTCTCGCATCTCCGTTCCTTTAATCTTATTTTCAATGTTTATTTATAACGAGTTTCAGCGGTCTTAGTTTTTAATAACGAAACGAATTTTCTTTTAAAGGAAAAAAAAAGCTCAAAAGCTTCGCATAAATTGAACTTGTCATTTTTCGAAGCCGAGGAAGACGAGGAATATTTCGTACATTAATTGCCTAGCATGCACATTTATTTCTATTTCACATCAGAGACCTTTCAAGTACGGCAATTCCTGGAAAACTCATTACGTTATCCGAAATTAATTATTGCTGCATGATTTTGATGCGCATATAATTGCAAAATCCAAGAGTTGCCATTTCCGCCAAGATTACAATCTTTTCTTGTTTTCGTTTTTTTTTTTTTTTTTTTTTTTTTTTTTTGCTGCCGGTAGATAATTTTCGTCTTCTAAGAAAGTAAAAGCTACGTTCCAGGAATTTTAAGGCAATCGAGAACAGATGTTTTTTAGAATAAAATACATCCGGGGAGGTTGGGGAGGTAAGGGATGAAGGAAAAAAAGGCTCATTCCACTTGAGAAAATTCTCGCGTCATGTTCGTTTCAAATCATTTGTTGTACAACGGCGTTCAAGCGTTTCGTTGACTCGTTTTCATTGGTATCGACCGTTTTAAATTTCCCTCGGTGTGGGATGTGCAACTATATCCATCTATCGCTGAATCTTCGTACGTGATTTACTTTTGCGTGACTTACAAAAAGGTTGTTTATTTCAAAAAAAAAAAAAAAAAAAAAAAAATTGATTGGAAGTAACAGTAACTTTTGATTTTGAAAACGAATCATCCAAACTACCCGAACCAAAAAAAAAAAAAAAATAATAATAATAATAATAATAATAAACCGCTTCTGAGATCCGAAATTTGCCTACTTTTATAATACAAGACTTTATAGGTCAATAGCTCATTCCCTAAGGGGATTTCTAAAATAAGTTGCAATTTCAAAGTGTTGCAGTCTCTTAGTACTCAAAGTACACTCAGAAAAGCAAGTGGCTAGTGTGAAAGCAAAAATGTCTTGCCACAAGACATTTTTGTTTTTACACACATGTGTTTTCACACGTCTTGCCACAAGAAATTTTCTTAAAAATCATGCGAAAACAATTAAAATATCTTATCAAGAAAAAACCTGCCCGATGTCATGAAGCATTTCCCTTTCACTATGAAACATTCCGATTTTGTTGCATGACAAAACTTGTTCAAGGCATTTCCTTTTTCTGAGTGTGTCAATTGGTTGTAATCCTCGAAACCTCGTTTTGTCGGGACGGGGAAATTTAAGGCCTAAATTATTTTAATTTTCAAAAACTGAACAGGTTGAGTGATCAGGACCTGCACAGAATTTCGGCTGAAAAAATATGGAATTTAGGAAGTTATCTGGCAAAAAAAGAAGTATTTAAAGAACTTTTAAGACCTTAAATGCAGCGCCGGCTTTAGGCATGTGCCTTCCGTGCCCATGCACATACTGTCCAAATTTTAGGGGCGCCAAAATGAAGAAAAATGAAAAGACAAAATACTGTATTTAAAATGTTCCAAAACTATTCTTCAGATTTTTTTTTTTCTGTAGTCAAATTTTTAATTTTTACTGTAAATAATAAAAAAATTAACTCATAGCATGTGTAAAAAAAGTCTTATGCTTTTTCAATAAAAATCAAAATAGATTTTAATACAGTCAAACTCGGTTATAAGATAATTGAAGGGACCGGTCGAATTTCTATCTTATATCCGAGGTTATGTTATAAGCGAGGAGCATTTTTTTTAAATTTTTTATTTGAATTTTGCTGATAATGGGTTAGTCTGTATATAACTTTGTTTCTTCTTTTATTTTTGTACTGTCTATATACAGCAAAATAACAAAAAACGCATGAGTTGGTTAATTTTTAATTTTATTAATTTTTGGTATACATATTTCTTTAATTTTTGGTCTACAGTACAGTATTTATAACAATTACCCGCCATTTATGACCCATCATTTCAAATTTCAAAATAATCAGTAACTTTTGTCTGTTTATTCTTGTTCGCCCAAAATTTTTTCCTAAAAAAGCTTTTTATTTAGTATCAAAGAACCGTATTTTTATCTTATAACCGAGGTATCGTTATCTTAAAACCGAGATTCAATTACATGTAAAACATATAATGTTTGGCCGGACCAGAAGGAAAGTTATCTTATAGCCGAGATTATCTTGTAACCGATTATCTTATAACCGATTCTGACTGTATATTTTATTCTTTTCTCATAACCCGTTTATTATAAAGGTAAAAAAAAATTTTAAATGATAAAAAGTAATATTAGGAAAAAAAAAAATAGAAAATAAAACGGGGGGGGGGGGGGTGGGAATGTTGTAAAAAAATTTGAAGCAGGGCGCAAAAAAAAAAATGTTTGCACAGGGTGCCAAAACTTGTAAAGCCGGCGCTGCTTAAATGGTTTAAAAAGAGGAAAGGGCGATATGTTCTATGTTGAATTTCTGCTCTATGTTTATAAGCTAAACATGAGCGGAATAAGCTTTTTTAACTACATTATTACAAAGACAAAGTATTCCTTGATTAAACCTTACATGTTATAATGTTTACCTCCTGATTAAATCGTCTTACTGTTGATTAAGCGAAAGACCTGAAATTGCAACTACAGTCAACCTCGGTTATAGCGGCCTCGGTTATAGTAGAATCTCGGTTATAGTAGAATCTCGGTTATAGTGGACAAACTCGTCCGGTCCCAGTCCCATTCCCTATATTGCAATGTTAAATGACCTCGGTTATAGTGGACCGAGACCTCGGTTATAGTGGACAGCTTTTTAGAAATATTATTGATTTCAATGTGAATTTTTCGGCATAAACAACCGTTTTCAAGGATTTTTTTTCTTTTTTCACGAATGAACATGTTGCATTACAATCAAAAAATGTTTTATTTTTGCTTTTATTTGTTAGTTGAGCTTAAAATGTCGAAAAGAAAAGCATTTTCGTTAGATGAAAAAATTAAAGTTTTAAACGAATTGAAAAATGGCGGTACTCAGGCGGAAATATCAAAAAAGTAGGGTATTGCAACTTTTAAAACAGGCTCGAATTACAAATTTTTTCTTTAAAGTTGCAAGTGCTTAAATATACGATTGTAATTCACGCTTTTTTTCAATTACCACTTCATTTTACTTTTTTCATTTTTTTTTACCGAATTTTTTCGACCTTGGATATAGTGGACCTCGGTTATAGTGGACTACATTTGACCGGTCCCTTGAAATCCACTATAACCGAGGTTGACTGTATATATGCGTAAGCTAAATACGCGGCCTCCTTTTCTAAAGAGGTCTGCACAATGGTTAATTACAATTTAACCACCATAAATCAAACGTTACAATAAACCCTAGGGATGGATAAAAAAGAAACAAGAAATTTTTCAAGAAATCCGATCAAATTTTGGTTTTTGATAGATAAGCCAATAAGGGTTCCAAATTCAAAACTTCATGACTAAGATTCTTGTTCAAGAATTCTATTACCAATTCTTGAATTCTTAAATGTCTTGTAAGCTAAACATGAGCGGAATAAGCTTTTTATTTTCTTTCCTAGATATTTGAAACGTCAAAAACAAGATTTGAACGATTTCTTGAAAAGTGTCTTGTTTCGTCCCGTATTGAAAATCTTGTATTGTGACCCATCCCTATTAAACTCTTATGTACATCTTAATCACCATGGCCAAAAAAAAGAATGTACAGTAAGACTCACCATCTTTGCAATTTCTTCTGGAAATGCGATGCCACAACTGATTACGAGGAGGTTTAGTTTCCCCGCTGACTGAAATGGAGGTGGCTAGAGCTCATTTGTCGTTTATCGGGGGTTGCATTACTTTCGAAACACTCCCGTGAGTAGTCTTTTAGACTACTACTTTAAAAAAAGAAGTTACTTTAAATCCCTAACCTACCAAACCGACCGAACAAAGGTCGACCCTGTGCGAAAGTGACCTACGGAACTCTATACGGAAGAACGAAAAAAATTTAAACGCGCGAAGCAACCCCCTGAAAGAAAATCCAAACATCAGTAGTATCTGAAAAAAAGAAAAAATATATAAATTAAGAATACTCATAACTTAAAAGTATAGATCGAATTTTGCAGGTCCTCAGTTTACTAGAGACCGAGTTAAAATGCAAACGATTGCATTTTAAGAGAGGAACCTCTATTTTTATTTCTAATTTTATTCATTCATTCCCCACAAGTTAAACACAGGATTCAAGGGGAAACTTTTACAGAATCTACTGTAGCAATCAAAGTACTGTTCCTAAAACCTTTATACGGAAAAAAGAGCCTATCTGCCTGCCTAAGACTCTCCCTTAAACTTTTTTCTCTCTTAATAATTATGACGCAGAAAAAAGGTTTAGAAACAAATTCTCGAAACTTTTTCATCGGGGGTCTGATTGAACGGAAAAGTAGGGGAAAAAAAAGAGGAAAAAAAAAAAAAAACTTCCATTTTCCCAAATGGGTTTAAACTCTCTGGTAATGATAAATAAACCCGGAGAAAAAAAATTCTATTTCTATTGAATGTCCGGCTAAACAAGGAACGAAGCTAGTGGATTGAAGTAGGCTTCTACATGTCAAAACCATTCCCTAACAGCTCAGAGCATAGGGTCTAAACAACAAATCATTTTATGAAATATCGACTTAGGAAAAAAGAAGAAAAAAAAAAGGAAGGAAGGAAAAAAAAATCGCACATTCTCTCTCACCAAGATTTTTTTTTTTTTTTTTTTTTTTTTTTTTTTTTATCGTTATTATTTATTTCAAATCTCGGAGACGAAAATCCTTTCGTATAGATAATTTTTTGCCCTACTTCAAAATCGAACTTCCATTAAAAATTTTTGCTTAAAATAAGAAATTATTAAAATGTCAGCGTTTTTCTTCGAGAAAAGCAATAAAGGTATTAAAAAAAAAAAAAAAAAAAAATCCAAGTCGTTTTAGGTATCAGGAAAATAAGTGGATCACGGAAATCGAAAATATGAGCCATTAAAAAGCGGGGCCTACTTACGAAGTTGAGCATGATGGGTGGGCCGAGATTTAAAGTCACAAATTTTTTTTTTTTTTCCTATCTCATTTTCAAAAGTTTTAAAAATCTTTCGATTTAAAAGAAAAAAAGAGACTAGGTATGTCAAATCCCCGAAATTCAAAGCCCCAGTTGGGATTTTGTTTTTCGGGGATTTGAATTCGATGGTTCTTTTTCTTCTTTTATTTATTATTTTATTTAATTTGTATTTTCGGGTTTTTGAAAATACCAAAAAATTACTTTCTCTGAAAAATCTCTTTCTCTTTCTTTTACTGAACATCTTCCCGGTTCTCTCTTTGATCGAATATACCTGAAAACCCCAACTGAGAGAATACATACACCCCCCCCCCCCCCCCCCCCCCCGCCTTAAAAGCAGTTTTAGGTTTGTTGGAAAAATAAAAAACCAAAAAATTATTCATAAAAGTATTTTCAAGTATTTTTCAGAGCTTTGCAAGATCGAAAAAATGGCACTATGGCAAAACCCTGACCTTTCAAAACCGCGACCGGGGTTTTGCAAGGTCAGGTTTCTGAAATGCGGTGTATTAATAATTATTTTAATTTTTTGAATTGTCGTGGTTTTGAAAAATTAATTAAAAATTATTTTTGAAAGATTTTCAAAACCTCGAAAAAATCGGGGATTTGCAAACGATTTACGATTTTTTTTTGAAAAAAATTTGAAAAATAAATAAAAAAGTTATGAACATTGAAAATACCCGAAAACTTCAAAATTTAGAAAGCAAGACTATTGCGGGATTATTGCAAAATTAAATGATCAAAAACATCAAAAACCGGCGTTTTTGAAAGTAAAATGAAGAGCAAGCGGAAAAAAAGATCAGAGTCCATGTTTTTGTTTTGAATGCGTTGACAAAAGCTAAACATAAGACTGCCCTATAAGCGACTTCAGCATATAACTCCATTTTCAAAACAACTCGAACAGAAGAGCTAAGTGTAAACAAAACAATGGACTCTGATCCATTTTCCCGCTTTCTCTTCAAATTTGTTATGTTTTAAAGGCATCACTTCCTAATCAACTTGAAGAACACTCAATAAATAAATAAATATATATTCTGGCCAGGTTGCCTATCAGCTCTTGGCACCGGCCACATTTAAAGGGGACGAGCCTCACGATAAGACGCTCCTCACATTTCCCACTGCAAAAAATGTGGCCGCAAGGATGCGCCATCCTCTTTGGTCAACAGATCAAACAAAAACGACAAACGCTAATTGAGTTTTTTGGCGCAGGCTTTGAGGCTCAAGGTCAAAGAAGGCTGCCCTCAGAGCCTTTTGCTGAGCTGTAATTTCTTTTGCTGGGATTCGTTATTCTCCGTGTACGAACTGCACAGGGAAGAGGTGCACAAGATGTGCCTACTTTTTGCGCGATAATGTGTATCTCAAGTATTTTAAGTGTTCTGTTCAATTTGAACTTCCAGCTTTTGAACAATTTCGTAGTTTTCGGGGATTTTCAATGTCCTTAACTTTTTTATTTAATTTTAAAATTTTTTTCAAAACAAATCGTAAATCGTTTGCAAATCCCCGATTTTTTCGAGGTTTTGAAAATCCTTCAAAAATAAATTTTAATTAATTTTTCAAAACCACTACAATTTTAAAAATTAAAATAATTATTAAAACACTGCATTTCAGAAACCTGACCTTGCAAAACCCCGGTCGGGGTTTTGAAAGGTCAGGGTTTTGCCAGGGCCCCGAAAAAATAATTAATTAATTTTTTTATTTTATTTTTTATTTCATTTTAAAAAATTATTGAAAAACCCAGATTTTTTTCCTGAAAAGTATAAATATAAAAATTCAACGCTAAAAATAGATAACCCTATAAAATGAATTATTTCTTTTACAGTTTAAAACATTAGTTTATTGTACAAGTTATGCCCTAAAAATTTATCTTTATAGTAGGCAACATGTAAAATTTTGTTTACTTATACAAAATCATACGAAATTTATTCTTACACAGTAAAAAATATTATGTAAATATGTTCTAAGAGGTCCACATAAATTTTTTATGTTGTTTCTCCCATAAGGCAAACATAAAACAAAAACAACATAAAAATTATGTAGACCTGCTTATGTTGATTTATGTTGATTTTGACATAAAATTTTTTACTGTGTAACCTTGAGGGAAAAAATCGGGGTTTTTCAATCATTTTTTTAAAATAAAAATAAATAATAAACTATTTTTTCGACCTTGCAAAGCCCCGAAAACTTCGTGGTTGTGAAAAATACTTTTATGAATCATTTTTCGGTATTATCAAAAACTCGAAAATGAAAAACGCAAATTAAATAAAATAATAAAAAAAATTACCGAATTCAAAATCCCCGATCGAGGTTTTGCAAGGGTCTCAAAAAAAAATAATAAAAATAAAAACTAAAAAAATAAGTACATTTCCAACTTTTTTTTTTGTAAAAAATTTTAATGATTGAGACAAAAACGTGGACAGCAGTCAACCCTTTTAAAAAAAAGTTTAAAAAGGGGAAATAATGAAACGTGATTTGATTCGGCAGAACAAATATACATACAAAGCTTTGTGAACAATCGTCTTATTATCAACTAATTGTGGTCTCCCAGGGGACTCGATTCCTTTTCAACTTTACCCCAATCAACCTTGAAACCTTCCCGTCCACTTTCATCTTTCAATTAGCGCAATCCTCCATGCACACGTTTTGGAGTATTTTCTTCTCTTCCTATCCAACAAAAAAAAGGCCCTTCAGCTACACCTGGACGTACAAAAGGGGATAAAAATAACGCAATTGTATCTTGGACATTTTTTTTTAATGTTAATTGTTTTCTTTCTCTCAATTTAAAAAACAGAATCTTTAAAATTTTTATTTTCCGCTCTTTAAAAACGGGACACCAATCACTAACTCTTTTAACTAATCACAAACATCAATAACACATTAAGACTCCCTCAGATTTAATACATGAAGACATAAAGAGAAAAAAAAAAGGGCAGATGAAAAGCTGTAATTATAAACTACAATATCAAAAGGTGATAAGGGCTTCAATAGTATAAAAAAAACAGCACCTTTGTAAAGAAAGAAAAAAAAAAAAAACTTTTTAACAAAAACTATCATAGCTTACACAAACTTTTCACAACAAAGGAAAAAGAATAATATACTGCATCCCAACAAAAATAAAGCTGTCGTTTGTAAGAAAGTTTTTTTTTTTTTCTTTTTCTGTTCAACTATTTATGTTGTTATCAATAAAACATATTTTGCGGCCGTGGGTGTATAACGTACATTCTTGGAAAAACAATCGGAAGGAGGAAGCCGAAAATCAAAGCTCTTTTCTTACAAAGTGTCGAATCAGAATTACTGTTCAAGGAAAAGATAGCATTCCCTTTAAAAAAAAAAGTTTTCCTTAAACCGAATCATCGGATATAAATAATGGTGTGACTAATGTTGTTTTCGGATTATTTCCCGCCATTAAGAAATCGGAATCCTCGTGGCTGAGGCTACTCCACGTTCGAATGACAGTTTACGTTCGGGATTAGTTTAAGATAACGCCTGAACATTTAGATTGCTTAATGCTGGGAGAGTTTTTATTTCACAATCTTTTTTTTTTTCCTTTTGCAAAACGGGGACGGGCTTTCACTGTCGGAAGACTGTTTGTCATCCTCCGGGGAAAAATATTTGTCATTGCATAAGATGATTCCGTCGGAAAAGTTTTGAGCGAAAACTCGGAAAAGGAGAGGAAAAAGGGTCCGAGAGGAGCGGAGGGAGAGGGGAAACGAGGGGCCGTAAATTACGATCTACGAGTCAGTTAATCTTACTTAACACGTCTACGTTCCTTCAAGTGGAAAATTTAATCTGCGGGACAGTTAGAACTTTGTCTCGTTTAATAAGGTCAGTTTTTCTTTCGACTTTTCCGTTTCATGATTAATTACCTTTCATACTCTCTAATTCAAAAGAGGAAAAGCAAGATGTCGCAAACAGTATGCCCTCGCTCCCCACCCCCCCCCCCTCTCTCTCTTTCTCTAACCGCCGAAAACTTAAGATGTTTTTCCCTAAAAACTTACACCTTTTTTCCCCCAAAACTCCGTTAAAATTTTGAAGAAAACGAAGCAAAAAGAAGGAAAAAAATAAATCTATTTTATTTAATTTCAGATGATCCAGAAATACGATTTCCCCCCCCCCCCCCCCATTTTTTTTTTCTTTTTTCAACTTTATCTTAAATAAAAATTGCCGTCCAATATTTTTCGATAACCTTTATGGATGATGTCCTAATATTTTCATCCGTTTTATGATTATTGAAGCAATAACTCCGAAAACATTAAATAAAAGGATGTACGGTACCTAACCAAAGTCTTTAAATAAAAAAGGGAAAGGATTTTTTTTTAAAAAAAAAAATAGACTTATGTGCCCCCTTCTTGCCTGGATTATTTACAACTTTCCGGCACTTCGGATCAAGCGTTTAGCATTTTTAAAAAAAGAAAAAAAAACCGTCAGATTTAAAATTAGCGACCTGGGAAAACCTCGTGCCATAAATTTATCACTCATGTCACTGTGTCAGTTCTGCTTCATGCCCTCCCCTCAAAAAAAAAAAAAAAAAAATTCTATATCCTCCCTTAAAAAGAATTTAAATGCAGAATTGCAGCATAAAAATGGATAATATCAACCGGGTAAAAAATAATTTATTCAGCTTTAACTAAAAAGAGTTACTTTTTTTTCAGGGATTTAAAGCTTCAAAACATCGTTGTGGACACGGAACAAAGCTTAGCGAAAATTATAGGTTAGTGCAGAAAAAATGACGGTAACATGAAAGATTGTTCTTTATGTAGCTAGAGTATCTGCAGTTATTCTTCTTTTTGAACTGAAAGTAGTGCCATTGTGTTATTTACACCAAAAAGAAAAAAAAAAACTGCTGCAGCATCTAGTAAGACATGTGCTTTATTAAAATACAAATGAAAGTGATAATTCCGTGCGTCGGAGGTGAACTAACGTATCTCCATCGTAAATATGACTGGAGATAGCCTGTTTCGAGTGTTAATGAAAATCACGTGATCATGTGACTGCAAGTTTACACGTTCATGTTTGTTTAAACTTGTGGTCACGTGACACTTCCACGAAACCTCGAAACAGACTATGTCCAATCATATTTACGATGGAGAAACTTTAGTTCACCTCCGACGCACGGAATTGATATCAATGCTTTTTTGATCAGATTTTGGTTTGAGCAATGTTTGGTCACCTAAATCGCCGTTATCGACACATTGCGGATCTCCTGAATATGCAGCTCCGGAATTGTTTGTTAAGGGCAAGAAATATGGACCAGAAGTCGATTTATGGAGTTTGTAAGTACATTCTATAAGCTTTCTATTTGACCAAATACAAATATTAAATTATTACAATTTTTCTTCTTATTTTAAAAGTAAATATCGGACTTCTGGTAACTTAAATGAATATCGAAAGGATGACTGTTACATCTGCTTGACTTAGAGACTATTCAAATATTACGCCAGATTGAAATCGACAATTTTGCCTTTGGAAATTGATTCTAAACACAAAAAATCCTTATTAATTAGAGTGTCCTGACTAAAAAATGTCACTGAACATGACCTCTAAATCGAACTGGTGAGAAGTTGTTGCCATTTTTTGGCAAAAAAAAAATCCATTTTGCCCCAAAAAACCAAATTTACACTTAAACTCCTACTCAGGGGTTGATCGGAAAATATCGTGATAGTGAAATTCTTGTTCTACGGATATTTTTGCATAAGTATGAGTGATACCAATAAAATAAAAAACTTTTCAGGGCTCAAAAATCGACATTAAGCCAAATTTCAGTCGGAAAAATCAGGTATAAGGTCGATAAAATCGTTAATGACGTCACAGGGGTTCATTGAAAAAATTCGGGATAGTGAAATTCGTGTTCTACGACCTCGAAAACATAAAAAAACACTTTTAACAAAAAATTTTTCAAACCTTCAAAATTGGGTAAAAAAAATCGAGATTAAAATGCAGTAATATCTAGACGCCAGAAAAATTAAAGTGACCTTGAGGCTGAAAAAGCTTAAGAGGAAAAGCTTGAGGCTGAAAAGGCTTAAGAGCTGAAAAAAAAAATTGAAAAAAAATCTTTTCAGTAGCTTTATATACCTCAAGGAACCCGATTTTCAACATGCACCCAAACATTTCAAAACATTTTTTTAAATGACTTACCCTAATACCCACTTCCCCTTTAAAGGCTTCTAAGGTTGGAAATTACAAAATTTAATAACGGCTCCCAAATTTTAAGTCAGAAAAAGTTTTGAATTTAGAAGCCTTTAAAACACAATTTAAGATGGTTTAGACAATTTTAAGAACCCCAATTAAATCCTTGCTTTGCTATATGCAAGATAAAGCTGAAAAAAGTAGCCAAAAAGCACTAAAATGACCGATTTATGAGCCCTAGGAATTGTTGCTATTTTCGGATTTTTACCTCTTAAAACATAAGTCAAGATAGCTTTAGCAAAATTCGTAACTTCTATGTCACAGATTTTTTAAAGGAATAATTACTCTTGAAAAGCAGGAAAAGCTCAGAATTATGCTTGAAAATATGTCCGAATATTTTTTTATCACGAAACTGTGATCATTTTCGAATTCTACACCCCCGAAAACATAAAGTCTGACTAATCCGACAAATTCTTTTAATGCTTGTAAGTGTATTTAATGGTCAACTTAAAAAAAAGAAATAGCTTTAAATTTAAATTACCAAATTTTTTCTAATGAAAAGTCACCTCTTAACGGTGACCAAAATTTTTTTTAAAATTTTGCCATGAATATTTTTTAAAATTTTGCCTAAAAGAAAGTAAATCTCGTGGAACGCAGTGATCGGACATTTTGAAAAAAGTGAACCATCCTAATAGATACCCATAAAGTTTAATGTTCAATTCTTAAGGTTATTTGACAAAACAGTCTCTTCTTGCCGGCATTCATTCACTGAAACCTATTCCTAATCCATGAACTGTAACTGGGTTAGATCATGATTTTCTTGAATATTCTAATTCCATCAAAAATACTAATTTGAAATAGTTATGTGATTTTGTAATTCCATCTGGTGAAAAAATTTTGTTCTACCTCTTTGGCCCAGCTGTTCCTTTAATCTTTTCCATGACACTTATATGATTTTATTTTTTTTACAATTTCTACCAACATATTTTTAGAGGAGTAATCTTATTCGGCATGGCAACTGGTTTTCTACCGTTTAAGCTGAACGAAAACGAAGGGGCTACATTATCGTCAAATCTTCAAAAGCGGCTATTAGTTTCCAAAATCCAGAGAGGAATTGTCCAAAAACATATAAATTGCCTCACTCATTTTTCAAAAGGTAAAAAAATAAAAATGAAGTCTCTTTATAAATATTAATTAAATAATATTCCCTTTTAGATTTCTGTAATTTGGTAACCGGATTATTAAATCCGGATCCGTCTCAAAGGCTAACTCTAAACGATGTATTATTACACAGCTGGATGGGGAAAAGGAAAAAGTAGTACATTATTACTTAAAATACCTGATATAGTGAAATCGGAAACGAATTGTCATCAAGAGGTAAATTTATAAATATATTTTTTTAATAGCCTACTTCTCTTAAAATCAAAAATTTAACTTTTTTAAAAAATATTTCAGATATTACTAAAATTAGCAGAAATAACGAATTCAACCACCACAACGGTGCAAAAACGAATTTTCCGAGATCATTTCGCTTCCCTGGGAGGAATGTACAATATTTTACATCATGAAGCTTTAAAAAGAGACTGGTTTAGAATTGAGACATTCTCTCCTCTACACGAACTTTCAGGGTCTTTATCATCTGGGTGTTTAATTACTCGATCTCAATTAAAATTAAAACAAGGGACCAATATTCCGAAAATTAGATCGGCCGATGTTCGACGCCGATCCAAAACAGAATTTTTCTCAATGGAAGACTTATTGGACAAAGCATCGTAAGTTTTAACATTTTCAAATTTTTTCATTTCAAGATTTTTATCTTCAAATTTGTGTTATGCAGCAATTCAAGTCACGATTGGCAGGTAAAGAAGGATACAATAGATTCCAGTCTTAAAATTTGTAGGGTGAACCACAATCAAACTTTCAACCATACAAAATTTGACAAAGGAGATAAGAATTTAAGTATTAGCAAGATTCCGAGGATTATAACAAGAAAAATTAGTCCTGAAATCAAAAGCGGTTCCACTACAGCTACATCAAGTTCAAGATCCCCAGTAAAAAAAGTAGTTTTTAGTTCAAGGCAAAACTTTAAATTGAATAGAAGCACAAACTTACCAACCAGTTTTTATGTTGAAAAGCAGAAAACTTGAAGAAGCGATTTCTTAAAAAAAGATGTACTCATCCTTCCTTGCTGTTCATTTTCCAGCTAAGGAGTTTTAAAGACCAGGTCAGCTTCAAGATGCATATGGTCACTTCTCCAGAAACAATGAATAAACCAGGATCTGGAAATATAAATAATAGATTTTTATAACCTTTTTAAAATGCTTTAGATTTTTTATAATCTGTAAGGAAATGCAGCCTATATTATTTGTACAACTAAAATAAAAACAGCTCATATTTAAGACCATCATCTATTTATTTGAAAATCTGTTATCAGTCCTGAAGGCTTTTCCCACGTTTAACAGTATGAAAATTTAATTAGAATTGATCATCTGACAAGTATCAATAGATTGCTGGTCATTTGCAA
This sequence comes from Liposcelis bostrychophila, assembly GCA_037577465.1. NCBI lineage: Eukaryota > Metazoa > Arthropoda > Insecta > Psocodea > Liposcelididae > Liposcelis > Liposcelis bostrychophila. The sequence goes on from CM075212.1 coordinate 14,329,993, forward strand.
TGTGCATTTTCAATACACCTCGAAAATGCATGACAATCAAAAAGATATTAAGAACCCATAAAATATTACATAACTGAATTACATTTTTTAATAGTTTCCTAGAAGGAAATTGTTTCTATTTTAGCACCATTTTTAATTACATACATTAATGTAAATGTAAGAAATAACATCCAAATTCACATGCAATTGCTGCATGATAACTAAAATCAAAATGGCGCAGTGAACAATGTATCAAGTATTTGAAACAATGAATCCTAAAATTAATTTCCCACAGTCAATATTTAAACCCCTTTATGATCGGCGATACTTCATTCGCAATATATATTTTTTTAAATTGAAATAACCACAAACAATTTTTAGCCTATGAAATTACGAAAATTTGAGGAGCCATTGCCAATACCTTCTGCATATTTTTTTTTTTCCCAAGCCACTTGCATATACAGCAGACCCATGTACGTTTTCATTGGTTCGCCAAATGGAACTATTTTTTCTTCCTGACATCTTTAGTGTGTTATGCGGCAATGAGAAATGGCGGTTTTGTTTATGTTTTTGGCCTTTGCTGCATAATTTTACCATTTTCTTTTGTTATTAAATAAAACGTACACAAAAAAATTCCAGTGTTTTAAAATTTCATTAAAAATTTAAAAGAAAAAAAATGAAAAAAGTTAATAGTAGATTGAAAACACCCAATCCAGTTTTCCATCTACAGAATAAATCGGTCGTTTCAACCGCTATATTGCGACAAGCTCGGAAACCGGGGAAATTGAATTTGGCCAACAAGTGTTTAAGCACAAGTAAGCTGTTCCCTTTCTGTAGTAGTTTATCATTTTTATGTAATTTTTCTTTTCTTCTTTTCCCTTCTTTTATTTTAGTACCTGATGAGGTTTTCACCTTGGGTGATGTACATTCTGATGTAGGGTTGCCAACTCTGAAATTTTAAAATATAGTATTTTGAATAATTTTTAAAAAAATATATAGTATTTTATAGGACACTGACTCTTAAATAGTAGGACAATTATAGGACGGTTTAATTGAGTTCAATTACTTTAAAACAGCTTGATATTTCACATTTACATGTATTGCAGTATCTTATTTAAAAATTATTTTAAATAAAATAAAAAAAGATAGAAAATCTTTCGTAAGTATAGACTAAAATTTCGAAAACTGAACATCAAAATATAAGCTAGCACAAAACAAAGAAATGCAATAATTGAATTCAGCTAATGAAAAAAATCTCAAAGCTTAACATTTTAGTTGATCAATACGCTGAAGTTGTTCTAAAATAAAATAGTCCAGATACAAATACAAAAATATTCAAAAGTTTTTTTTTCAGGTTCAATATCAATAATAATAAAATAAATTGGTTAAAAAAATTGAAATTTGCCTCTTTGTAGAAATTATAGTATTTTTGGCGTCCTATATTAAAGTAGCCTAGGACATAGGACAAAGAGTTAAAATATAGGACAATACTATAAATATAGGACAGTTGGCAACCCTATTCTGATGATGGAGAAGTTAATTTAGATGGAAATAAAAATAGTGATTCTTACAGATGGTGGGAACTGGAACCTTTGAGCTACTTGGATGTTTCATCAAATTCAATTAAAGAAATTCCACCAAAAATAAATCAGCTGGATAACCTTGTTACTTTAATTGTAATATGAAAATGTTACAACTAACTTTAATTTTTATTTAAAGATTTATATTAATGTATGTGCTTCATTTTAGTTACAACATAATAATTTAGGATCTGTGCCTCCTGAATTGGGCAATCTTCGTAAATTATCAAAATTAGACTTGGCACATAATAAAATTATTTATTTACCAAACGAAATGATTGGATTAAAAAAACTGAAAAATTTGAATCTGTCTCATAATTTACTTGAGAAGTTTCCAGAATGTGTTTATGATTTAGTCATGCTAAATAATTTGGTATGTTAAAAAGCTTAATAGTTTTTTATTGTGCTGACATGTTCATTATAATTTGAAATCATTTTTTATGTTCTTGCAGGATTTGTCTCATAATCAGCTCCATACAGTACCATCAGGAATTGGATTTTTGATTAGATTATTTGATTTAAATATTTCTCATAACAATTTAAAAAGTATTGCTCCTGATATTTCTAATTGCCAAGGTAAAAACAACTTTCTTATTGAAGTGATATTTCTTTCAACCAATATGGAGTGTCCACATAAAAAAGTATTACTGTATTTTGCATTGCTGTCATGAAAGAAAGTCAAAAAAATTGTAGGAAAAGTGAAGGAATCCAAATATTTTAAATGTTTGTAGAGAATCTATTTTAGGTGAGAAATTGAGGTATAATTGAGAAGGGAAATTTTAAGTCAATAAGCAAAAAGTGATAAGATTATTTGCAAATAAAGACAATGCCCAAAAGTTTTAAGGCAATGTTAAGTTCATGAGGATTGCCTGTATAAAATAAATTTCACCTGACACTTTTCTTAGGGTAGACACATCTCAGTAACAAAAAACAAAGCCTACTTACTAAGAAGAAAATTAACATCTTTCTGGAATATGATTAATAATAAAGCTTAGTCCGAAAAATCAAAAAGGAGGCTAATATGTTATGGCTGTATCCAGTTCACAAGTCTGGAGAGAGAGAGAGCAGATGACCAAGTAGATGTTAAGGAAGAGCGTGACAGTGTCTGAAAGTGTAAAACTGTTAGACTTTAGCATAAAAAATTTAATGTCCTCATTACCCTTAATTCTATGTACATGTCAATGCTACACATTCATACTCTCGCTTTTTTTGGTCTTAAGAAGTTTTACTTTCCCTTTTGCAGACTGTATATGTGCAGACTTTTAGTTTTAGTTTTACTTTTGCTTTTAATTTTTATGCTATTTAGTTAATTTTGTTTTTAATTTTTTTTGTTTGCAGCTTTAATACATTTGGATTTATCAAACAATGAAATCACAACTGAAGGTTTACCTCATTTAGGAGAAGTGCATAATGTCCAGACTATAAAACTTCGATATAACAAACTAACATTGTTACCAAAGATTAATGGATGCTCCAGTTTAAAAGAAATACATTTAGGCTACAATAAAATGGAAGTAAGTAATATTTTTTTAATTTGTTATAACACAAGTTTATATTTACTTGTTTCACATGGGATCGACAGTTTCTTCCAGTTCTGTAATCTTTTTTTATAACTAATACAAGATGTGAAAGGTTATTTTTCTTAAAAAAAATCTTTACTTCATTATTTTTTCATATTAATTATTTGGTCTTATTTTTTCTTTTACAAGAAATTAATTCCAGATGATGAAGAACAGGTGAGTCAGTGCTAGACAAATATGTGCACTTTGTTGTCTTGTGAATGTAAAGCAATCGCATTTTAGTTAAAAATTTTATGGGACGAAAAGGGTATCATTTTAATGCGAATAAATACCCTTGTGATTGCTTGAATGTTTTAGCATTGAATTAATTTTAAGGTATTGATGAAAAAACTATAGAAGCATATAGTACGGCTTAGCAAATTAGAGGATATGCTATTTGCATTCGATCAGCGATGTCTGCCTTTACTTGTGATTTCTGTTCTGTAACTTTTTCCAAAAAATTTAATATTGTGCGACATTTACAATCGAACACATCGCACATTTACAATCGAAACACAAAACAATTGTTTTATTGTTTTATTGTTTTGTGTTTCGATTGTAAATGTCGCACAATATTAAATTTTTTGGAAAAAGTTACAAAACAGAAATCACAAGTAAAGGCAGACATCGCTGATCGAATCAAAGGGGTTGGAGTGGTGACGTGTCCATGTAGCGGTTTGGCTATCAATGAAGTTAAGCAGCATTGATGCGGACCAGCTTCTGGATGGGTGACCGTACCGACACTCTTCCCCTCTGGCGGGGTTGGCGGGAACTTACAAATGCAGTCATCTTAACCTCACTGACGAGTTGGTTGTCGCATGCCAGAAAAGAAAAAGCATTGCTATTATTCAGAGCAGCGCTTAGATAATTAAATCTGGCGCAAAGCGAGATCTGGTGCACGCTTACCTATTATTAAAAAAATGGACTTAATAAAACACTGGCGAGTCTTACTAACACACAAATTCAAAAGCTCATCATAAATTCAGAGCTTTTTTAATTCTTTTATACAATTTTTTAACGATTTTTTTAATTCTTTTCATTGAAAAGAACACATGCTGCCGAGCCGATTCCAGAACCGAAATCTCCTGACACGACTGGATTCCTATCAGTTAAGGTTGCGACTAATGACGCCATGTTTTATGACTCCTCATTATTAACTTATGCACAAAACGTAAAGTATATGTCGCCAACTGCGACAATATATTATTACTTAGGATCCCTATGTTGCATATGGCTTTGTTTTGTTTTGATTGTGAAGTAGAGTTATAAGTTTTAATTTTTTTTATTTTTCAAAATGTTCGAAGCACACTCTATAAATGCAGAACACAAGGACCTAATACATGATGTCGCTTACGATTTTTACGGCCAAAGAATGGCCACTTGTTCGAGCGACCAGTTTGTTAAGGTATGTAACTTGTTTCCTCCCAAACATAAATGATGTACTGGCAGTTTAACATTTATGTTTATTTATCAGGTTTGGGACCAAGATGAACTAGAGAACTGGCGTTTAACAGCGAATTGGAAAGCCCATAGTGGATCAGTATGGAAAGTTACCTGGGCACATCCGGATTTTGGTCAAGTGTTGGCTACTTGTTCCTTTGATCGAACTGCTGCTGTTTGGGAAGAAATTGGTAAGTAATTTTATTTTTTAAAAGTATTATGAGGTGATGATTTGTACATTTTTTTTTTTTTCCAGTTGGTGAAGGCTCTAATCCAGGAGAAAGAGGCATGAGGCATTGGGTTAGACGAACAAACTTAGTTGATTCCAGAACCTCTGTTACAGATGTTAAATTTGGTCCCAAATCATTAGGTTTAGTTCTAGCTACTAGTTCAGCTGATGGAATTATTAGAATTTATGAAGCACCAGATATAATGAATCTTAGTCAATGGACTTTACAGCATGAAATCATTTGTAAATTATCATGCAGCTGCCTTAGCTGGAATACATCATTGTCTAGGTTTTAAAAAAATGAAACTTTTTCTTTCCTTTATAACTAAGAAAATATGCTTATGATTTTTTTTATTCTAGACTGCATCCACCAATGCTTGCAGTTGGAAGTGATGATCCAAATCGATCCAATGGTGGAAAAGTTTTTATTTATGAATATAGCGAGAATTCTAGAAGATGGACAAGATCAGAAACATTGCCTTCAGTTCAAGATCCTGTTCACGATATTGCATTTGCACCTAATATGGGTAGAAGTTATCATATGTTGGCTATAGCTACCAAAGATGTTAGAGTTTTCACTCTTAAGTAAGTAGATTTGTTGCAAAAGAATGAATTAGTACTAAGAAAAGGATGAAAGAGAGAAAAACTTATGATTTTTAATCAATGGGAATGGGGCAAAGGCTATTGGTAAGATGTCAATGGATCTTTAATGGTAAATTAAAATTCCTTTTCCTGCAGGAAATTAACTGAATCTTATCATTGAACAAGGGTCCCAAAACAGGCTGTGTATTTTATCCTCAGTTTTTTCAATTTCTATGCTTTAAGAGGTTGCAGAAGCACTTTTAATTGAATTGAAATTGGGAACCCATTGTACTGAAAAAGAAGAGTTTTAGCTTTAAAGTTTTTTTTTAATGAGTTTATATGAATTTGTTAAAGTTTTGTATTTATTTATTTATTCATTGTTTTTCAGAGAAAGCAGTGGAGTACCAAGTGGTGGTTCTCGTTTCGAAATTGAATTAGCAGCTCAGTTTGAAGATCATTATTGCACAGTGTGGAGAGTTTCGTGGAATGTCACTGGAACAATTTTAGCATCATCTGGAGATGATGGATGTGTTCGATTATGGAAAGGTTTGTAGATCAAAGCCATTTATATTTATATGCATACATTTATAGTTTTACTTCTTGTTACTTATAACCTTCTTTCTTTTTTTTTTTTTTCAGCCAATTATAAATCTTTATGGAAGTGTGTCGCTGTTTTAAAAGGAGACGGTACTCAAGCTAATTCAGAAGCTGCTTTACCAGCTGTCGCAATTGCTGCTTCTACAATTTCTCCTCAAAGTACTGCTAGATACTACAAACTTGGGCCTATTCAAAACCAAGTTCTTCATCATTAATACCCATAGAAAATTAGTAATCATTTTTTTTCTTTTTTTAAATTTTCATTTTCAAATCATGTATGCAATAGTGGAAAGCTCTTAACATTATAATTTAATTATCTATATCTGTGCACTTTCTAAATGATTAACCTTACGGATATAATTGTCATTGAGTTCTAGGTGTTTTAAGGGTAAATTAGGACTATTTAGGACTAGCAAGGTACAATTTCCTCCCACTTCATATCAACGGCCATTGCATAAGACGATCGCTATCGTTTTTTAATTCCAATGTTTCATGGTCCACTTTATGATCCTCTTTTAATGCTTTTACAATTTTACGTTTGTGGGAAGCATAAAAGTTCGAGATGAAAAAAACCGCGGAAGTTTATCGTTTTGTCGCGACTTTCTATTTTGCATTAATGCGACAACATAGAAAACGCCATTGCGACAAATTTCCCATTTACAGAACAGCAAGAAGAGCTCCTTCATAAATAAGTGTGACAACATTTCATTTTCGATTTTTACTGGACATAAGCTAAACACTATTAATTTTTCGACATGGCTAACAATTGTCCTATAGTGATTCAACAAGGATTCCTAAATAGTTCTAATTGTTTTTGTTTTTGCCCATATAAAAGATTATTTGTTTCAGTTATTTATGATTGATTGTCTAATGTAAGAAATATTGAAGTTAATTATTCCTGATCAGCGAGCGATCGCATAATACATCAAAATGAAAAAGCAAGACGAAGTGACAAGTGCAAAAACGAAATTTCACAGTTATCATGGATCAAACATTATATTGTACGATGATAACACGGTCGCATATCGTAAAGCAGGTTACGCGGATGCAGTTGCATTTAGTGAAAAACCATTAAAACCAGGAGAGGTTTTCACTTTAGAAATAGAATCAACAGAGAGGGGATGGAGTGGAGATATGAAAATAGGTCTGACACAGTTAAATCCAGATGAAGCAGAGGCAATGAATTTACAATTACCACAAAGTGCTGCACCTGATTTGAAATCTGTAGAATCTTCTTGGATATTTAGCATTTCCAAAAGGCACAGGCCAAGTTTGAATGAGAGCTCATCTATTAATGAAGAAAGGTTTGCTCAGACTTACAGATCAGCCCTTGAAACAATGGTTTCTGATTCTGAAACAGATCGATTACCAACTGATGTTGGTAGTCAAGTTGGTGAGTAATTAAGAAACCAATAATCCATTTGAAAAAGTAGTATCTTTTAACGTGTTTGATTTTTCAGGTATAAAATATATCAAAGTGCCAAGGAGTAGTGAAAACGGGAGGAAAGAATTATTAGAATTACATGTAATTGTTAATAGTGAAGATCAAGGACCTGTTGCTAGCATTCCATATACAAAAGAACCTTTATATGTAGTTATTGATGTTTATGGTTGCACAAAGCAAGTACGAATTGTGCAGAAACCGTATGGAGGTACATATCTCAAACGTAAAAAAGTATTTCATGTTATTCATCTTCATTTTTTTTCTCTTTCAATTTTCAGTTGAATCTCTACAGTCTACTTGCAGAGAAGCAATTTTAACTCATATCAAAGAGCAAAGCGTCGCGAAATTGCCTTTACCAAAACCTCTCAAAGAATACCTGTTGGATAATGAGCGATCACCTAATTCATAGCAAAGAACATGAAAGGAAAAAAAAAATTATTTTTATTTTTGTACATGATTTATCGGAAAGTTGCAATGTTGATAATGTACTGTATGTAAAATTGTGAATGCAAAATTTTATTTTACTGTTGCAAGAAATTATTTTACAAAAATTATCTTGACTGATTGAATGAATTTGGAAACTTTTTTCCCCCTTTTAAGACCTGGTAGTGTAAATTAAGCTTCAAATATTATTTTTTTTAGTAAGTGACACATTATTAGAAACTATTTTTAATGCTTTAAAACTTTTGGATTAGCAAAACGTTATACTGATTGAAAAATAATATTTGAAACATTTGAAAGTTTATCTGATGTTTAAAACTTTTAAAAAAAAATGAGGATTTGCATCTTGATTTTTTTAAAAGTGAAAGAAACAAAAAAAAAATTTTCCGGACTGATTTCGATGATTCATCGGAGTATTTGCAATGTATTGATGTACTATATGTAAACAAATTGTATACTTTACTTACTTTCTCTCAAATCGGAGAAGTAAAACTTTTTTAACGAAAAACTTAAGGTCCTCTGCGGGACTAGAACGAGTCCCGAACAAAATCTTAATGGTTAATCTAAGTCCAATGATTTTAAATGCTTCGTTCCTGTCTGATACTTATCATATGTTATATCAAGTGAATTATTATTTCTAACGAGACTTTAAGTGAAAGTGAAATGCCTAAAAAATACTATACTACGTCAAACATAACGATGAACAAAATACTTTGAGGAGCTATGAATGTGCTTGTATACTTTGAGAATGTGCAACCAGGGAAATTTGTCTGTGTTGAAAATTTAAAAAATTGTCCTTGTTGTACATAAATTCTTATTTTAATAATACCTGCCCAGTTGATTTGGAAGCTTCATTATCAGCTTTTAAGGGAATTTACTGTCACTGTCATTTGTAATAAAAAATCAGATTATAGTTTTAGATATATTAAAAATTGTTCGGTTCATTATAAATGCAAGTGACGACTAATCGATTCAAATTTTTGAAATTATTAATTTCAAATATGGCCATTCAGATATTGTTTTAATTTTTGACCCCTCTGCCTAATTACAAGACTGCTCAAAATCCCCTTCTCCTAAGAATTAATTCGTTCGTTTATTAAGTATTGTTTATCAGAAAAAACAAGCAGATCTTTTCCAAGATGCTTTCTACATACAGCATGCAATACTTAAATTGTTATTTTCTAGTAATCTATATTTCAATGGCAATTCTTACATTTGGAACCATCTTTTACTGATTTAAAGAGATGGTAAGCCTAAATGATAATTGTATTGAGGATCACTAGAGGGCTATCATCTGCTTAGTTGTAAAACTTTGAATTAATTTAATAAGTATCCTAAAATTAAATTGGAATATGTTACCTTACACTATGACTTACTGAATCAATTCGATGTTTTACAATCAAGCAGACGACAGTCCTCAAACAGTTTTTTTGCCGTAGAGAACCTCGCCCGACTAAAAGATAAATGCATCCAAGTCCTTTTTGAAAAATTTTTACTGAATTTTTCATTTTGACAATGTAGCTTTAATCCGCCAATGGAATTATTTCGAATGCATAAGGACTTTTTTTAATATTGGATTTCTTTCAATCCCTGGATTGACAAATTTACTTTGTAAACCCGCTGGGCTTTTATTCTCTTTCCGTGATCATTAAGCTTTAACCTAAAACTCTGAATCATTTTGACAAAACTCATTCATATATCGAATAATAATTATTGAAATCTGGTTTTTTAAAGCTTCTTATTTCATTTTCTTATAAACGAAAATATTTTTATTTGATAATTAAAAATTATTATGAATTTGTTTATATTAGAGATTATTGTTATGGAATTATTATTATGTGGAATATATGTATTAAGTAGCTTAAGTTTGTTATTTATTTATTTTTTTTTCTACTTACTATTTTCTTCACGCTCTAGATTTTACATTTCCTCGTTCCCTTGATTTTTTGTGGTTGTTCTTTCCTCTAAAGAAAATATCTTTTTCATATGGACAACTTCTCTGTAAAATTAAAAAAAAAAATTAACGAAAAAAAATCCAAAAATAATCGAATAAACAGTAAAAGTAATTCTTACTTTAGCATTAATTGTGTAACTTTAAGCTCAGGGTTAGACTTGCAAGGCTCTTCCCCGTCTAAAATCTTCTGGCAGCGTTTTACAGCAGCATCTGACAATCCCGCTGTTTTAGCAGCTAAAAGAGTCAAACTAGATCCAGCAACGCCGTCTTTAATTTGATGTAAATAAATTATTTCTTCATCCTGCACGACATAATCCATGAACTGAAAAAAATTGAAAATTAATTTCCATCAGGAAAAAAAATCAACTAAATAAATTTAAAAAGGACAATGTGTCTTACTTGTAAATGAACCAGTGGCGTTTCGGGCATCAAACTGGGTAGATTATGAAAATGAGTGCTGACTAGTATAAACGGGCAATCTTCGTTCCTTTCTATAAAATGAATAAGACTGGCGGCTAAAAGAGACAGTCCGTCGATTTCTGTCGTACCTTTGCCGAATTCGTCAATAATGATTAAAGAAGAAGGCGTGGAATTATACAAAGAGTATGACATCTGTAAAAAGTAGTTTTTGAATTATTGTCTAATTTTGTTACTGCACTCAAAATTAAAGTTTTTACCTGTTTTAAATCTAAGAGAAAAGCTGAGAGACTCATTGAAATGGATTCAACGGTTTGAATTCGAGAATGAATGTGATCTAAAATTCCGATGACTGCGCTTTGAGCGGGAACAAAACTTCCTATATGAGCTAAAAAAGCTATTATTGCAATCTGCTTAAGATACACACTTTTTCCGCTGGCATTGGGACCTAAAAGTTGCAAAAAATTAATTTTAATTAAAATTTATTAAAGTTTGACTTAATTTAGTTTTTTTTTTTTTTTTTTTTTTTTTTTGGTCTTTTCCTTTAAATTTTAAAAATTTTGTTCATCACAAGATTTTTAAGAAATATATTTAATTTTTAAAAACTGCCAACTTTTTTTTAACTTCGCAATTAACTAGAAAAATATCTCGCTTTTTCCTGTTACTTCAGAAAAAAATAATTAGGGAGCCTTGTAGGATTCTAACTAAGGTTCAAATCTTTGCACTTTTTTTTTATGGCCAAAAAAAGATCGTACCCGTAAGGATTTTTATGCAGCCGTTTTCTAAACTGAAACTTGCATCGTTTGGAACGAAATTATCCACGCATAATTCCTGCAGAGGATGACGACCCTTAATAATTTCGAGTTGACGTTCCGACGTTAATACGGGTCGTCGATAATTATTCTCCGAAGCGACTAAAGCCAAAGCCATAATGCTAGAACGAAAGAAATAAAATCATTTTTATTAATTTTTAAAAAAAATTATAATTTTGAAAAAAAAAAAAAAAAAAAATTGTTACCAGTCCAATTCTGCTATTAATTTAACCGCTCCTACGATATCGCCTATTCGTCTGTGAACGAACTGAATTAACATTACCATATATTTCGATTCGATAGCAGCCATGGCTGCTACAATATCGCCGAATGTATTGTCCAATTCTAAGAAAAAAAAAAATTACAATTAAAGTTTTTAGATTTTTTGTAAATTATTGCCGCACTTACCAACACAGCGAGGGCTTTTATAATAAACCAAGTCGTTGGCGACAAACTAAAATAAAAAATCGGTTTAAGACACACTGTATCATCCAAAATATTTTTTGAATCAATCAAATACATTAACAGTTTAAACAGGAAAACTGCTCTTCTAAACGATGGCGTCGTTATATCGAAAAACAAAAGCCGATCGTTTTTAAAATCAATGAAGGGAGTGGGTGTTAAAAATTTTCGAAAAAATTCCGTTAGGTCTATTTAATTGGTTTCTAATTTAAAGACAAATTTACATTACCTTGAACTCAAAATCCGGTAAATAATATTCGCTGACATCGACAACGTCTTTCCATACTGGAACTGCTAGAAGATGGCCTAATTCAGGTAAATAAATGACTGAACAGCCATCTATATACTGCGGTAAGTCTTCTAGTTCTAAACGAGCCACTTTTCCTAAAACGTCAGGCACCTGGGCGTAAGTCTGCCTCACTAAAATAAGAAAGTATAATAATAGTAGTATTAGTAAATATAATCAATTAGTCATTAAATTTTTATTTAAATTTCATTCGGATGACTTACTTAAATCGAGCTGATTATCGATTCCAATTTTGACGGTAAATTGATTTTTCAGGGAACTTTCTTCGAAATCTATAATTCTACTAATATAGTGTGCAGACTCGTGAATGGCATCAGTAATACTATCAGCAATCTAAAAAAAATTAATTAAATTTTTTTGCGTCTCAGTTAGTTTGTCAAACTTTTTACCTTTTGAAAAATGTGAGACTGCTCTGAATATTTTTGGCATATCTGTCCAATCAGAATAGCATTATACAAAGTGCTGTAGAGCGATTTCCAGTGAGTAATTTTAGCTCTTGCCCTATAAATACTAGCTAAAAGCCCCTTCAAAAAACAAAAAAATTATAATAATATTTCAGCATCAATAGTAATTTAAATTTGTTAAATATAAAATTTACCGTTACACTTTCAACTCTTCTAACACAGTCTCCCAAATTTGTGACAATATGTTGGTGCTGAGGCTTTACAAAAAACTCTATGGCATCTAATCTAGAATTCAATTCATCAATATTTTTAATCGGATTTGTAAAGACTTCCCTCATTTTCTTTGAACCAATTGTTGATTTGCAGCGATTGAATATACCAAAGACACTTAAACCCTCTCTGTTACAACCTGAAGCATTTCTTTTAAAAGCTGATGGATGATGTCGAATACTGAAAATCTGTAGTGCACTATATGTTGAATCATCAATACTAACTAAATTATCTCTGAAAAACAAAAATTTTCAAAAAATTGGCATAAATTTTAATGCAGCAATAATGCAAAAAACTTACAGAGAAATATGTTTCAGAACCATAAACGGAGAAACATCATGTGCCAAATTATTATGAGGAAGGTATTTGTCTAAAAACCGGAGCAGCATTCCAAGACTCATTACCAATGATTCTTGTTTTAAATCAATGTAAGAATTTAAAAATATTGTATGATCTTCTTCACTTAAACCATCAGGTTCAAAACCCAATCGCATGTTAAGTATGCTTCTCTTACAAGAATCATAACCTGAAAATCATTAGATGTAATCAATATTTAACACTTTATCAATCAGTTAAATAAAATTTAGATCTTTTGAAACATACTTAAATCTTTCTTCTTCCCTGATACAAAATGAAGTTTATTTGTTGATTCCAAACTAGATTCTTTATTGTCTTGCACTAATGCTTTCAATACATTTGTAAATGAATCTGCTAAACCTCCACAAGTAATGATTTGGCTAAAAAAATTATTTTGTCACAACTGAATACAATAATAACAATTTACAAGGACATGCGACTTTATTACCTTGGCTGAACCTGATTCAGTAAAGATTGTAAATTATTAAAATCTGGTTGAATATCCACAATATCATTTAACAAATGCAACTGAAACCCAATTGTTTTATTATTAATTTCTTTTTTAATTTTTATAGAGTATAAGCTGTACTGCTTTACCCACTTCAGAACCATCACTTGAGTAATAAGCACCACCTAACCTTCCTCTTTTCCAATAAACAGCCAGAACGATTTCCCCATCGTCCGATATAGTGCTGTTTAAGTTATCATCTCGAGCATTGATATCAAAAATGGGTTGTTGATTTGAAAAATTAGGAATTATAGCCGGAACCGAACTACTTGTCACTTGAGATGAATTGAAATCACTTGTGCTGGAACTCTGATTTAAAGATGTTTCCGTTAAATTGAAAATAGAATTCATAAAATCCATTTCACAACTTAATAAATAAAATCAGTCTTTTTTTTGAAAGGGATTACTCTTTCATCAAAATTTAAATAAAATCTCAATTTTCAAGGTTTGCCGGTAGCAAGATGTATGAAATTTTAAAAATGGATAAGTTTTACCAACCTTGGGAATTATTACTCCCTGACCTAGAGTTATAATAGGCTGTGCAAGCGTGACGTCACCCATGTATTTTGTCCAAAAGGGCCTTCCAAGTTAATATGGCCGCTAAGTACAGGATCTTATGCATTCCAAGTTGATAGCATAACCATATAATGGAAGGCGGCTAACACAGCCTATTCTATGTACAGATTTAGACTTACATAAAATAATAAATCATAACAGCTTTAAAGTAAAGTCATAGAAGTTTGCTGACTTGAAAGACCGTAGAAAGAACTGAGTGAAAAAGTTGAGAAAAGAAAGGAAAATGCGATTTTGAAGTATAAACAGAGAGACGGCGTGAGTTATGCACCACAACTCAAGTTCGGCTTTTGTCGTTCGTCACCAGCAGCCGCTAACTAATTTCCTCGCAATAATCGTTTATTTTTACCGAAAAAGGCAAATCAAAATAATATTTGAGCGGAATCATTAAGAAAAGTATAAACTGGGGTCGGAGTGGTGACTCGTATCATCTAACGGCATCGTGATCAATGAAGTTAAGCAGCATTGAGAACGGCCAGTTATGGATGGGTGACCACCGACAATCCCTCCCTCGAGCAGGGATTATAGGATTTACTAATACAGTCATCTCAACCTCACTGTAAAAAAGTAGTTCCTATCATACCTGTGTTTCCGACCGCAATGTCAAATAAACTATATAATCGTAATTGGAGAAATGGTTGATTAACTAAATCCAGAAAAAAGAATAAAAAAAAAAAAAAAAACACATAGTTAGGTTTTTTTAAGCCTTAGTTGCTCATAGTCTGTTTGCTTAACTGAAAATTTTCTCACATTATGATATCCTAAATAATAAATTCAAAAGTTCTTTATTACCTGAGCTTTTAAGACGTAAAGATTCGTAAACATTGATGCCAGTCAAACGACCATTTAATTTTCCTACAAATTTTTCAGTTTGTGGTGCACACATTCAGGAGCATGGAGGTTCCGCCAGTCACTTTATTCAAAACGTTTCAGGAACGATATGGTATGCATTTCAGATACGTTTCTGAAACATGATTTTGAAACGTTTCAGAGAGGTAACAAAGATTTGAGGTTTAGTGAAACTATTCTGAAACGTACCAGAAACGTTTCACTGAAACTGCATGTGTTTTACGGTTAAAAGGCGGAATTATTTCTCATTCAAATTTTTAAAAGTAGTCGATCAATTAATTATTTTCCCGCCAAATACGTCGACTTTTTTTTTTTAATAATTTTATATGTATTAGTCGACTGATTCGGACAGTTTGCTTGTGCAAAACGTCGACGAATTTATTTTTTTATTTTTTATTTAATTCGTCGGCGTTTTGAGACTGCAATACCATCCAGTCTAGTAGACTGGACGTCGATACTATGACCTAGTCTCGAAGTTCAGCACAAAACGTTTCAAGCTTAGCACAAACGATTGAAGCTCAGCACAAAACGTTTCAAGCCTAGCACAAACGTTTGAAGCTCAACACAAACGTTTGAAGCCTAGCACAAAAGTTTGAAGTTCAGCACAAACTTTTGAAGCTTATAAGTATTATAAGTAAAAGTCAAATAAACAAACAAACGATTAAAATATTTATTTAACAGCATTTTTCAAAAAAAAGAAACATTCAACAGAAACCAACTTTGCTAACATTAACAAAAAAACAGATATTGTTAAAATTTTGTTATACCTAAAATGAAAGAAAAAAAAAGCTTTTCCACTAAAAAAAATTATTTTTCCAGTTTTTGCATAGTACTTATGTTGTCGATAATTTCCTTAAGGCATTCTGATTGTAATTTTGTAAAAAAAATTGTCAATTATTTATGGAACAAAGCAAAAAGTAAAACATTTGAACGTAAATTATATAAAACTTTAAAGCTGACGAGACTTGAAAACTTGGAAATATGTTTAAATATAAAACATTATTTTATACAATTAAATATTAAAGCTAATTAACAGTTTGAGCAAGTTTATTATTCACAGGGTTGAAAATAATCGGACGATATTCTTTTCCAGTTTTTTTGAATGGTTGTAATGATGTCAGCCCGATTCTCGGGAGAGAATTCGTCGTGACTGGCTGAACATATTTCTGGAGAAAAAAAAAAGTTCATTAATTATTTTTTCAATGGAAAAAGTTACAAGTTTATTTTGTTTTAAAATCTTACTTGACTGTTTGGATCATTCTCGGGTTCCATTTCTGGATTAGTTTCAAGAGAACTGGGCCATTCGTTCGTCGTAGGGGACTCTGATAAATTCCTTTCGTCGGAGCTGGGTGAGCTACAAGCTACCACAGATATGTTATCTCTGGATGGTGAAGTACTGCTGTTACGGCTGCCAACCCCGATAATAATCCTGTTCGGACTGGAAGATCTGCTCATGTGATTGATTATAATCCTTATGGGACTTGCAGAACGACTTCGAGGGGGGCTAACGGATGAGCTTCTTAATTCTTGTGGTGGAGGACTAATCGAAGACCTTAAACTTGCCGGGCTCGCGGATCTGCAAGACAGAAAGCAAAATTAATGGAGTGCTAAATTTAACTGGTGATCATACAACGACAGAGGTAAAAAAATGATTAAATTACAAAATTATCATTAGACATAATCATTTATTGCTATGCTTTTCTTTTATTAATTTCAGAAATGTGTGGTACATTACCAAAAATTACCCACCTTGAAAAATCCAAAAAGTTGATCTCCAATTCAATTATCCGTGATAGACGATTGTATCAATGACTAGATTTTGATTAAAGCCTCAAGCCAATTCCATTTTATACCTAATTAGAACCTGTATGAACCGCAAATTGTTTAGTAAACCATTACCAAAATCAAATATTTCTTGGGGAATTCGGTTAAGATTTTTTTTTAAATATACATTAAGCTACCTTTCATTTTAAAAAAATTGGATAGTAGAAATTAAAAATCAATTTAAAATTTTTATGGATTAATTTAATTTAGTCTATTCGATTCACAACTAGAAATCATTTTGTTAATTTACTTCTACTTTTCAGTAAATTTTCTACACAGGCAAACTTTATATATTTCCGCTAAGAAGACTGCAGAGGAAGCGGTTAAAAATATCTTTGAAATTTTGTATCCTTTTACACAGGCCTAAAATTATTCCGGGGCAAAGGGTGGCCGCTAATGAGGTTTTAAAAAAACTTTCGCCCTCCCTTGGCTTTCCAAGGTGGCTATGGGCATGTTTTTACGTGTCCTTGAAAAAAGTAATATAAATATAGGATAATTTGTTCGTGGTTCAATATTATGGCTTGCCATTATCAAAAATTTGCAACAAAGCGGAAATTTATAAAGTCGTTGTCTGTAATTTTTAAATTCAAAATTTTACTTTCTAATAAAATTTAGTTACAAACTAAACTAAAAAACATTAAAATGAACGGTTTTAATCAATTGCATGTGAATTAATTTTAGTACATTTAAAAACGAAAAATGTTGCAGGGAAATCAAAAAAAAAAAAAAAATTGTTTGCAAACTCTTGATTTTCATACACCCGTTGCTCGTTTTTAGACTGTTGCTGTTGTCGTAGCAACGTATAAGAAAAACTTTATATGTAAGCCTACTCTAAAAACGGACAAGGGGTTTTTATCCTCTAAAGGCTTTGTCAACCCTAATTTCATTCCTTAATTTATTCACTTTCAAGTTGTTTTAAAAATCTAAAAAAATTTAGGGTCTACCAAGATCCTGAAGAGAAAAAATTTAAAGTGCATGCAATTTGAAAATCGAAAGTTTGCCAAATAAAAGGATTCCGGTACCCTACAGCACTAGCACTGGTCAGTCGGCATTCAACATTCAACAATTTAGGACTTCAGACCTGCAGCTTTAACGGTCACGTACTTCTTTTCGTTATGCCATGTTTTTTTTTTTCTACTACAATTTTTGCTATCATGTCATTCCGTTCAAGGAGACAACTCTAAGTCACGAACAAAATATAAAAATAATTCCCTGCATTGTCATCGCATTCAAAAAACGAGTATAAAAACGTTAATAACAATTGATTAAAACCCACGTGTTAAATTTTTTTTTTAGTATTGTGCAAATCAGGGAAAAAAAAAGACCATTTTAAACGCATGCGAAAAACCACAAAGTACCAATTCCATGCACAAGGCTGACAAGCTCTACCGAGTCTATATTCACATGCTGAAGTACTCACATCATCGTTACGGTCCTGTCAGTTTCCGTCATTTTGTCACTGGATGTCTTTTTTTTTTTTTTTTTTCTGTACTTCTTACCTTTTTTTTCCAAATCGTTCGTCAAAAGCATAAAAATAAAATTGTTAAAATGCACGAAAACAACAAAGTGCTGTATATTTATATATTTTGCGTCAAGTTATAATTGCAGCAGTTTATGAAGAACGTGAAGAAGGTTTGAAAAAAATGTGTGCACAGATGAACATCGTGGGAAGAAAATAAAAACGAAAACAAAGTGTGCCAAGATATTTTTAAACATTTATGAAAAAAAAAAGGGAAATCATATCTGGATATTATACCTGCTTCTCTGCAAAGCATTGAATCTATGAGCCATGATTCCCTGCCTTGAAGTAGGTCTAGTGTGAGGCTGTGACAGTTCTGAATCCGAGCTTGCCAGGGATCTTCCTCCGACTGGCAAAGCACCGTGAGCAAAATCTTTACGATAATTATCAGAGGAAGAAGATCTCGGTGTTGATACTCCTCCTCGATGATCATTATCGCTGTATTGGTTTTGAGCTTAAAACAAGGGAAGAATAAAATTAAATAAAATAAATGACCGATTTTTTTTCTTTTTTTCCAAAAATATACCGGTAACCTACCAGAAGATGCAAGATTGGCTGATACGAAAACTGGAGTATTTTTAGGCATGTCATAAACTACTCGAGGATGCTCGACGATTAATCTTCGGTTATTCTCTGCAGGTTGTTCAAGATGATCGTGATACCTGTTACAAAATGCAAGCTTAAGTATCATTAGGCGGATAAGTAGCAGAACATGTTCCGAACACACAAAAGCACTCGGAAGTCAAATACAAAAAATTTAAAATGCAGAAGATAATTCTGGAAAATTCCAAATATGAGGCCATTTAAATATTACGTCATCATTTTCTTCGACATTTTAGACCCCCTCCCTCCCTCCCCCTAATCACCATTCGTCATCATTAGCAACACCTTCCCTTAAAAAATAAGTCATCATTCGCTAGACCCCCCCGCCTCATCAAGAAATGTTTTTATTTTCAAATAAATTGACAAAATGCATTTAATATTAATACGAAATATTAACCTTAAATTGACCTGAAATTTGAAGGTGAATAAGTTACAAATTAAAACTTATATGAAATTACTTATTCATTTGCTAAAAAAAAAAAAAAAAAAAAAAAATCATACTTTTAAAATTTTTTACAAAATTACATCAAGTGTAAATGATGACAATCAGCAATACACCAATACCCCCCTAAAATGATGACTTAATATTTGAATGGCCCCTATCCGAAAAATCTAAAAAGCCAAACGTTGCGTTATTTATACGCGGAAAATAAGGTTGAGCAAGGGACTTCCAGACTTCCAAAATTATTTTAATAAAATCCTTATTTTTAGCATTTTTTTTCCCCACAAACCTCGCATGTCTGTAATCTCGATAGTCCCTCATCGGTTCTCTGAACTCTGACAAAACTTGTGTCGCCGGGGTGAATTTATTTCCCTCCCCTAAACCGGATGATTTTCGACTGCTGGTTGACTTTCTAGAGCTGTGACTCTGTTGGGTAACCGAAGCCGGAGGTAACGAAGACGGGGCTCCATCCGGTTCCGCTCGATTATCCCTCCATTCCATCGGCGGCAAAGAGGAATAATTATTTTCTTCTAAACTAAACAACCTTAATTGATGTCGTATATTCGCCTTTTCTCGAGCTCTCTTTTTCTGGAATTCTTCCTCGACTTTTTTCATCGCTTCCAATTCGCTGAGACGTTGATTTTCTTTCAATTCCGCTTCCCTGGAAAGCCTTTCGGCTAATCTTCGATTTTCAATCAATCGCACCGTGCTCTGGAACGTAAATTTCTTTTTCTTTTGCTGCGCTCGATTTCCTTCCGTGTGGAATCGGTTGTCTTCGTTGTTTTGACTCACTACGGGTGAAGGCGTCCTACCGATCTGTCTCATTTCAGTGGAAATATTCTCGCATGATTTTGATAGGTAGCCGTCGCACATGTTGCCGGATGTTTTGTTCCGGGTATCAGGTGATAACCTCGCATGGTATTCGGGTAAATACATCATCCTACCTCCGGTCGCTAAGTAAGAATAAGACGGATATTTCAATGATGATGCTTGCAGCTCATCATCCTAGAAAATAAAATAAAAAATTAAAAAGCAGATTAAAACAATTTTCCGAAAAAACTCAAAAACAGGACCAATGAAAGGTCCGACCTTGAAGAAGTCCAAATGAACGAATTTCTGTTTCCTGTGAAATACTTACATGTTCTGGTGATGATGGACTGCTTATACTTCTGGTCGCCGCGATATGACCATTAGTAAGAGAACTAGGGACACTACGACTTAACACCCAATTACTATCGTGAGGAAGAGAGTTGTCTTCGTTGTTATTCCGTTTCGGAGTAACTAAGGCGGCCTTTAATTTCTTTAAGCTATTGAAACGAGCTGTATGGTCGACTATGTTGCTGCGGATCTAAAAAAATTGAAAAAGTACTTTTTACCATTGGGAGAAAATTACAAGTTAAAGGGAATAAGAGCTACTGCCTAATCATAAGCCAATTTTCGAAAAAATGGACATGGGATAACAAAGTCACTATCCGGTCGTTCAGTATTTTCGGACAATCCACAAACTTACAAAATCAAATTTTCAAAAATTTTGCAGAAAAAAAAAAAAGATCAAAAATCAAAAATTTAAAAAAAAATTAAAAATTTTAAAAAATCAAAAATTTTAAAAAATCAAAAATCAAAAATTTAAAAAAAATCAAAAATCAAAAATTAAAAAAAAATTAAAAATCAAAAATTAAAAAAACATTAAAATTACCTTTGTTTCGTTATTTTCCGGATAAAGACCGATCCTTTCTTCCCTTGGAAGCGACATTGAAAACGGTTGTTCTCTATTGGCAAATAACTGATTTCTAGTACTAAATTTGGCACCTGGAATATTTGACGTTGCATTTTTCGAAGAATTTAACGGGGATTCTAAATCATCTGAGCTAGATTCTTCTTCTAAATCCTGTTGAGGAGTCCAAGCCATCAACAAAGGCTGAAAGCAAAAATTTATTTATTAATCCCATTCCTTTAATTCCTCCCGAATTATTTATCATTAAAATACCTTTGGATTTTGGGATAATCCTTTGGCAGAAGTAATAGCGATTTCCGAAGAGCTTTCATGACAACCGCCAGGACTTGCATCTCCGGAAATACCCGAATCCCCAGATTTATCGTGATTACTTCGAATAGCTTGCTGTGAAAGAGGAGCGTGTATCCTGTCTTCTAGCAAAGGCCCGTCCTCGCTATCCGTCGGGGAAGGAGCAGGAGGACAAAACGCGTCGATGGTAGAGAGAAGTCTCCAAGCAGCCGTCGGAGAAAATCTCGGTATTTCCAATTGTTTCTTTGGCAAAGTTGGCCGTAACTGCAAAGCAATTCCACCGTCGACCTAAAACAATAAACATGAAATGAATGAAAATGTAAATCAAACACGTCGCACATTTTAAACTTACATCTTCGTCAGGATCGCTGACAAAACTACTCGAACAAGAAGTGGTATTGCCATTAGGTAACGTGACTGGGCTTCTGTGAAAAGAAGCTGCAAATTTTTCCATCGACTCCTCCCATTCATGGTTGCCGCTCGCTTCCGCCGATTTATACATGTTCATCAAATTTTTACTTTTCTCCACGGCCGTGATCCTATGCTCGGCGTTCGTTTTATCCACATTGTTTGTACTCGCGTAATTATTTACATTTTTATTAACTTCGTTATTGTTTTCCTCCATACCGAAATAAAATGTTTTCGACGGGACGTCCCTATCCGTCTTATCCACTTTTTTCACTTCGTTTTGAGCACCTTGATTTTTCCTACTATCGGAAATGTCATTTCTACACCTACTGATATTTGAGTCTTGACTTGGTTTCGACCTATAAACATTTTCTTTGGACCTTTCCGGAAGGCGTGAGCGGCGATGAACGTCCAGTTCTATCCGGGATCGGGGATGCGGCTTCGGACTATTCGAAGGACCCCCAACGGGACTTTCGCGTTGGTTTAACATGGCAGATTTTGGTCTTATTCGTTGAGCAGCTTCCAACAGTTCAGCCTAAGAGTTTGAGAGAAGTAAATTAAGATTCAGATTCACATCAAAGCAAAATATTAAAAACGAAAGCACACTAACTTGAAATTCTGGAGTTGATAAATTTTTCCTAGACGAGATCACCTCCTGAGATGCGGCACGTCGTAGGCCTTTCGTATCTAACCGCTCTAGAATTTCTTTCTCTCCGTTCGTGCTGTGTGATCGACTTTCTTCCCTTAATTTAGGCCTTGGCACATTGATAGTTTCAGATAAATCTGACTCGGCGTTTTCCATTTTCTTGATTAGATTCTTTTTGTTTGTTTCTGCTCGGGTTTTGAACAGCCTGACTCTTCTTCCGGGGTTGGTGAAATCCCCCGAATGATGGTCCCAACCGTTGAGGTCTGGGGATGAACTGTCCATTCCACTCTTCAAAGAAAAAAAAATTATAAATACTTTCTCGAAAAAAGTTTGATGAATCCTTTCCCGACTCATAGGGGTCATCTGTAAATTACATTTACATGATTCCCTACCATTTTTCCTAATCCATTTTTCCTACAAAAATAAATTCCTAATCCATTTTTCCTACAAAAATAAATTCCTAATCCATTTTCCCTAGAAAAATAAATTCCTAATCCATTTTTTCTAAACATTCTGGCTCCTAAAATCGTTTTCCTAATTATTTTATTTTTCTAACTTTTAATTTTCCTAAAATTTCTTGATTCCTAAAATAAAATTTCTTAAAATCCCCAAAATAAAATTTCCTAAAATCCTTTTAGGAAATTAAAAAATTAGGAAAAACATTCATTTTAGGAAATTTTATTTTATGAATCAAAAGATTTTAGGAAAATTGAAAATTAGGAAAAAAAATGGTTAGGGAAAAAATTTTAGGAACCAACATTTTTAGGAAAAATGGATTTGGAATTTTTTTTTTTTTTTTTTTTAGGAAAAACGGATTAGGAAAAATGGTTGGAAATGGGGGATTCCCCACCACTTTTCCTAATCCATTTTTCATAAAAAAATAAATAAATTCTTAATCCATTTTTCCTAAAAACTTGGTTTTTAAAATTGTTTTCCTAACTTTTTTTTTTTTTTTTTTTTTAATTTAAAATTTAAAATATTTTTAAAATTGTTTGATTTCTAAATTGAAATTCCTTAAAATCCCTAAAAGTAAATCTCCTAAAAATCCTTTAGGGGTTTAAAAAGTTAAGAAAAATATTCATTTTAAAAAATTTTATTTTAGGAATCAAAAATTTTTAGGAAAACTGAAAATTAGGAAAAAAATGGTTAGGAAAAAAATTTTAGGAACCAAAATTTTTAGGAAAAATGGATTAGATATTAATTTTTTTTAGAAAAAGCGGATTAGGAAAAATGGTCGGGAACGCTTGATATATTTGCCACTACTAACAGCAAATCATGGTGCAATCAATGGTGTTTTACACTGACTTAAAGACCCAGCGGTACCCTAGGCAAAATATTAACTGCTTTAAGAGGACTAACCGGCGTATTAAACAAACTATTAAGTGCAAATTAAAGCTATTTTCCATTTCATTTCCAAAAACAAACTGAAATTAATATAATTCTAGTTTTCTACTTCAAGTAAAAAAAAAAAAAATTAAAAAATCTCCAATTACCCCATTTTGAGGAGCCGGAGGTGCCTTATACTTTTTCCTCGACCTTGAAATCCTTTGCCGAACCGCATTCTCGCTAAATTGCTCCCTATGCTCCCTGTGTTCTCGGGAGTTGAACCTTAAATCAGGTTCGCTCCCGAACCTCGTTTTATCCAAAGT
Source organism: Liposcelis bostrychophila (assembly GCA_037577465.1). Classification (NCBI taxonomy): domain Eukaryota; kingdom Metazoa; phylum Arthropoda; class Insecta; order Psocodea; family Liposcelididae; genus Liposcelis; species Liposcelis bostrychophila. The sequence goes on from CM075212.1 coordinate 14,353,871, forward strand.
AAGCTCCTCCGGTCTCGGAGGCCGATGTGCCGAACTGCTCCGAGGTCGATAGACTCGCTCTTCTGGTCCATTCGTCTTTAACAGTAAAAAAAAATATATATAATATAAGAATCATAATAAATTTACAATGACAATAATATTGTCGTGAATATTAAAAAAAAAAAAAAATTACAAAAAATTGACTCTTTTATATTACTTCCCACAATAATGACCCGGTATTATACAGTATAAAAGAATTATCGAAGTTGAAAATGATTATAAGATTTAATGACTTGAATAACAATAAAATACCGATGATACCGAGTATTGTAATTAGCGGCAAAAGTATTACTTATCTTTTTAAAAAATTGCGATTACATCATTTATAAATCTTTTTTTTCTTCTTATTCTTTCGGGAATGACCTTAGGCTAATTAAATTTTAAGTACTCACCGGTTTCCTACCGCTGATTGTTCCTCCATTTTGAAGGATGGCACCGTTATCTGTCGTTCGAAGTTTTAATGGAGCGACTCGTTCCGGGAGGACTTTGATGTGAGGGGGTATCGGTCTCGGCCGAGGGTATGAATGGGCCCATTGCGGGGACAAAACCTGATGTTGAGAATTGGAGTTTCCCATCGTTCAGGTTCGTTTGAATATCATTTCCGACCGCCATCCGTTTCATTCCTGAAAAAAACGATAAAAAAAATTCAAGAAATATTAATTGACGGTTGTATGACCTAGCATCATGAGAAACCGTTGGACATGACAACAATATCCCATGTCAGTTACGTATAATATACAGAAGGACGCAACCTATTTTTTTTCTTTTTTTTTTGCGTCTTCAACGAAATTTCTTTCGATAAAAACAAACACATGGGAGAAAGTCCAAATATAAACTTGCATAAGGATAGCTGGCAGGTGGGTCCTGAATCATCGAGTTAGGCCGGCCGATCTCATTACAAACTCACTTCATTATCTCGCTTGTCACACCTAGACGTTAGAAAGTCATTTTTAAGGCTGGCTTGGAGGCATCACGCTACAATCATAGAGGAAACGCAAAAAGAGACACGCCTGGCCGAACAAAAATCGAAAATTTCAGAAAATGAGAGCATGGATATACCTCCAGGTGAGGAAAAATCGCGAACAAAAAATATTACACGAAGAACGAAGCGAGATTCACCGCGTTGAACTTGAAATCGTTTGTGTGTATTATTGAAAGCGATCTGGTTTCGGGTTAAAAAAAAAAAAAAAAAACCTGATCCATTATTTCTAACATTTGAAGAGAGAAATAAAAAAAAAGTAAATCTGCCAAAGGTCAAGGATATCCATATCGGGCCGTTTAAACTAGAGTACTACTGCAATTATAATTTTAGAATTTTATTTGCAACATGCGAGCTCCTGACAGCTACTTTTTTTTTGTTTTATGAACGAAAACAAAAAAATTGTACAATATGTTACGTGATGCACATCGTGTCGCTTAATGCGATATTCTGTAACGTAAAATAATGGCAACTAATTAAGTTATTGAAAACTATGAAAAAGTAGTGGAATTCAACGACATAAGCACTAAGAAACTTTTACTAGTATAAGCTACTAATCGATTTGTAAGGCACTCTGTCCCTAAATATTAGGTAAATACTACCATAATGTGTCAATTTTAGCCAGAAAATTGGTAACGATTACTAAAAATCCTCGTTGTCAGGCCCCAACCCAGAAAGTTTGGCAATGATTGCCAGATTCAGGCCTTCAGCACTAGAGTGGGTTTCTCCGTGAGTCCGCTGGTTTCGTTGAAAAAATTTCTGCATGATAGCTATTAAAACCAGTCCCCTACCGATGGCCCATGGTAATGACTAACCAAAAAAATGCTCAGCCTGGTATTTTCAACAACTGAATCAGCAAAAATGTGTAAGATGCAAAAGAGGCAAAAAAAAACCGTTTCCTTGGCTTTCATTTTTAAAACTTGTCGATTAATTAAGAGGCACGGTAGTGGCCCTCGCCAAGAACCAATCCCTTTCCAAACCATCCCCTCCCAGAAAAGTGCACCTCTATTAAATCACAGTATCCGATCCGACATTTTCGAACCCCTCCTCTCGATCATCAATCATCTTCATTGACCCAACTATCCCTCCTTGAAAAAATCAAATTCTGTTTTTAAATTAAAAAAAGTATCAGAACTTTCGAAAGTTTCTCCAATTTATATGAGTATGTCTTAAGAAAGGAACCGCAAATGGGAAAAGTAACTTGAGATGTTTTGTTTTTGTCCACAAATAGTATTTTTTATACCAAGGACAGCAAGTGGCACTTTTCTGAACTGGAGGCAGCAGGGTTGCCAACGCTGTCAAACTGGCAGGGGTTGGCAACGCTGTCTCAAATTCAGATAACGGCCCCTTGTTGTCCTTGGTACAAAACATATTTTTTATTATGAATGAAAATAGGAAAATGTTTTAAAACCTTTGGAGAGGGCACGTGAGAATTGGAACAGGGTTGCCAATTTTATTTTCTGGGCCTTTTCGTTATAAAGGGTAACATAGTAAACAAGGTTTTTTTCGGTTTTCTTATTCTATGATAGTGAAAAGTTAACTTTTTAGTCCGTGGAAAAAAAAGTAACGCCACTTTCGTTATTTCAAAAAGTTATGATTTTTGCTCCTCCGAACAGCACCTAAAAAGAAACTTTCTTGCGTATGAGTAATAGAAAAGATTTGTTATCAAATCGAATATTACGGTTTTCTATGTCCCAACTCCCATTTGGTACTTTTTCTAAAAGACGCACCCTCCTTTACCCTCCTCGTCATCAAATTTATAACCCCCCCCCCCCCCCCCGGAAATGATGAAGTAAATATCCTTTGCCAGATTGCCATACAGTTAGTTGCACAACCACGGATGGCTCTTACAAACCCTTCATTCATAGCTTAATTCTCCTTTTATCGTTCAGATCTATACCATTGTACTTGTCTTCTGCATTAATTTGCATATGTACAAATCTAGATTTTAATTTCGTCGTCAAAAATAAGCTTCTTTCTTTATTTTTCTTTCTTTTTTGATCGGATCAAATGACGGGATCTCTACGGGAGAATACCATTCACCGTTTCGTAAGTTTCCAAAGTGACACGAAGTAAATTATTTTTGAACAGACTTGTTAGATATCACGAATCGATTCACGGCAGGGTTCGCGATTCCGAATTTCTGATCATCAATAACAATGGGAAGAGAGAGAGAAAAAAAAGAAGGAACAGGGAAAAAAATCAGATTACGACTTTTGATGTCAATAAAAAAAAATGAATTCCGTTATAGTTGAGTAACACGAGAAGGAGGAGGACTGTTTTCTGCGGAAAAAGGGATTCGATTAGATTTGTTTACCTCGATCGACCTTTGGTTGCTTTTTTGTTCAGATCTCGGTTCTTCCTCATCAGGTTTTTTTTTTTCTTTTTGCTTTTTACAGTGGACGTTTGAGAAATGACGCGAGCACCTGTTCAAGGTGAACTATTGAAGCAAAACCAATGGGAAGACACTCAACAGATGTTGAGACTACTCAAGCATGGCGTTTGTGGCGTTAAAAGTCAAGTTGGGCTTCATAATCTGTTAGGGATCCTTGCACCGAATATCGATTTATAAATGGTTCGATGCAACCTTGCAATTGCAGTCATCGAGGCATTAATCAAACTAGCGAAGTCTGCGGTCAAGCCAACCCTGCATGTTCAGGAAGCGGCTGTTGCTCTGAGGAGAAACAAATTTTTTCAGAGGCGAATAATGCTGCAGACAACCAACGAAATAGAGTGAGGAAATGAGAAACCGACAGATTAAGTATGTTGTTTAAAGTTTGGTTTACTCTTCTCCGCAGCAACCAACCAGATGGCAAAGTCTATCCAGGATGAGGATATTTATTGGACGTCCATTGGATTTACTTACGTCCGCACTCTGATTGGGCGTCCTATATCCATGGATTTGGATATCCTGAGGATATCTGATGAACAATCCACAAGATGTCCAGTGGATTGAAAATGCTATCTGGACATATTTATTGCACATCGGTCACGATGATAAGATTAAGAACAGAAAAGTGAGAGCTTAGAGCTAGTGGGCTTTAGTCAAATAGTGATTACAGGATCCCCAAAATTAGGGTGTCTCTTATTTTGCCAATGACGGAATTCTAATGGTGCCGCCCCCTAAAATATTCCCAAATAATTCAAAAATAACGTGTGCAAAGTTTGGGGTCTCCACCTAAACGCGAAGTGGTGCCTGTAACAGCGTCATTTTTCCCATTTAAAATACATGGGAAATTTTCTTGTTTTACTTTTTATTTTTTTTCTCGATAAAAAGCAAGTCGAAAAATCTGCCGTTGGTCCAAATTATTATTTATATATATGCCTTTGAATCTAGGTACAAAAAACCGGTTCAACTTTTTTCCCGTAGGTAAGGAGGGGCCTTCAAAATTTATGTAAAATTCAAAATAGTGCTATTCCCTTTATCTACGAAAAAAAAGTTGGACGAGTTTTTTGTACCTAGACTCCAAGGCATATATATAAATAATAATTTGGACCAACGACCGATTTTTCGACTAGCTATTTACTGAGAAAAAAAATAAAAAGTAAAATAAGAAAATTTCCCATGTATTTTAAATGGGAAAAATGATGTTGCTACAGGCACCACTTCGCGTTTAGGTGGAGGCCCAAAACTTTGAACACGTTATTTTTGATTTATTTGGGAATATTTTAGGGGGCGGCACCATTAGAATTCCGTCATTGGCAAAATAAGAGACACCCTACCCAAAATGAAGAAATGAGAAGTTTAAAGTTTGTTATGGACGGATGGGACACCGCCAAAAAGCATTAATTTATTAGGAAGATGTTGGGCAAACGGGTTGCTTAAAAATATATTCGCTTTAGTTCTTTAAGGGCGACCGGTAGTCCATTGGTAAGACTCTCGATTCTCATGCGGTAGGTCCGCGTTCGAATCTAGTTTATACCATGCATTCACCTCTTGATTCTTGTTATGAGATCAAAGTGAAATCATATTGTGATGCCCAACACGGTTCGGAACCCGTATCTAAATATAGTAGGTCTCTCTCACACATCCTTCTGTGAGAGGATGGTTGATGTCTGTGGCAGTGCTTATAAAATAAAAATTGCGCTTATGGAGGGAGTTCCCGGACAGCTCCATCCCCTGTTAAACCTCTGGTACAATAACTGGGTTACGCCAACTTTAACTTTAACTTTAGCTTTAGTTCTTTAGCGAAAGTTCGTCCAAAATGTACGTTTAACGTGGTCATCCATGTTTGTAACGCACGTGCGGCGAAGCCCTAGACAAACAGTGCAGCCTTATAGCTTTCTCGTTTGCTTTAAAGTATTACAATATGTAATGCGTTCCCCAGATAGCATTATCAATCCATTGGACATCGTGGATTGTCCATTAGATATCCACAAAATATCCAAATCCATGGGATATCCATAGGATGTCCAAAGGGCGCTTTTTGGATCGGTGCAGACATAGGTAAATCCAATGGAGGTCCAGTAAATATCCTCAAGACATTCTGAGGACGTCCTCGGAACTGGTTAGACTTTGCTATCTGGGTCCACATATAGGTACTAGGTTACGTTCGGAAAAATTGCTGGAAAAATTGCGGTTTTCCGGAAACATTGCTTTGGTGTATTCGGTAAAAATCGTTACAAATCGCAAATAGATGCATTGCGCACCATTCTTTGCGTAAATTCAATACTGTTAAAACAAAATTGGCAAACATTTTCATCATCAAACAGAAGTAACTAAATAACAATGATCAAAAAAAGCTGCACTTATTGACTTAAACAGCAATTCCCTATCTAACTCGTTGGGTGAGTACGTATGGTGAACAAGTCGTGCAAAGAAATTCGCTAAAACAAAAGCTCAAAGCTACTGTTTAAAGCTTCACCAAACGTATTGGGAAACACGGTTGTCCCTGACACGTCCCTGCCAAATCATATTTACTGGACATGTTCGCAGTGGATATGTGAGGAAAGCAATTTCTGGAAAGGTATAATTCCAATCAGTTTTCAGCAAAAAACCCAGCTCCGGCCTTAGTTTCCACAGCTACGTCCAAATTCTGAACTCCAATGCTCAGTGAGAAGTCCATCTCCGTGCTCTTTTAGAACAATCCAACTTCGAGGACTGGATTGAAGCTAGCGATTGCAAAGTTCAGATGCATTCCATCTCACAAATCTGACAGAATTCTCCGGTTTCATTTGTGTTTGAGTACGTATGTAATTTTCCCAAAGTTGGAATCATGAATCATTGAATCGCATAATGGATTGCATTAACTCTTGCACCAATTAACCCGAGAAAAGAAACGCGAAAAGAATTTAAATGATAATGTGTAAAGAAATGTCACCTTATACGTTTTTTTATCCCACCGTCTATTGCAACCAAGGAGGAAAAAAAAAAGCATTTTTTTTTACACGCCAACAAAAAAAACTTACGATTTCTTGCAAATCCCGAAACTAGCACAACCATAATAAGCGTCTGATATAAAGTTACTCAACAAATCTGACCACAAATTGAAAGTTACATACGTACTTTAAAAAAAATAATAAAATAGGTTCGGAAATTGATTAGAAGAATAAAATAAAAATTGAAAACACGAAACAACGATTGCGGGAGTTAATTACCATCAACCGCGAACAAAAGAAACGGTAAAAACGTCGCTCTGCGAATATGAAAAAAGAAAAAAAAAAAAAAATGAATGAAGAAATAACTAATCTCAGAATGGACCGAGCGACCGACATCCCATCTTCAAGGCGTTAATTGGAGAGTTTCGTAACCATCAGGGCGAATCAACTAATTATCGCCTGTTACGACAATGGCGAAATAAACAATACGACAAAAAGTAAACGGATAAACATGAATTAATTTTCACCTTTAGTAATGAGACCTACCCAGGTAGGGATTTATTTACTATCTTTTTGATTTCGCATGAGGTTATCGACTTTATTTTTTTTTTTTCTCCATTGCGTAATGTAAAAAACTATTTTTACGACCGTTTAATCTGTCGTTATATGATTTTTTTTAAAAAAATCTGAAATTGAAAATGAAAATTAGAAAAATATTTACTTAATCATTGTTATCGATAATTTTTATATGATCGTTAAATCGATTTTTAATCCCTAACGGCAAATTAGGTAGCGATATTTTTTTTCCGCGCGCGCGTTATTTAATTTAAATTTTTAAAAAAATGTATTTTTTTATTAAAAATGAAGTGAATTTTTAAAAGATCACGATGCCGGTGAGTTTAAATAAGGAAGAAAAAAAAATAAAAGGTTGAGATTGTCGTTTGATTGACTTCCAGAGTTAAAATAAAAAAATAAAATGCTTTCACTTCGGTTTTAAAATTGAGATTAGGTATTTGCTTTCGAACATTTTTTTTTCTTTTTTTTTTTTTGAATTATGTTTCAATAAACGTTTTCCAAGAGTGATTTTTACATAAGATTAGAACCACCTTCGGCGAATAAATCTTTCTTTAAGACTAGATTGCAGTATCGTTTTAAATTACAGAATTTTTCCTCAAACCAAGAGGTATTAAAAAAAAATGTAAGTCAAGTGAGTTATTTGCATTTGTAACTATAAGGGAGAGAATGAAAAGATATAAATAAATTTGAACAAAAGATGACGGATAACAGCCATAAGTGTAAAAACGAACAGCAAGTTGGTGCAAAAACGAAAGGGAGACGATCCGGAATACAAACGGTGGAGGGACGAATCAGTGCTGGGAGGGTCAAACAAAGTATTAAGTAAAAGAAATTGAAAGGGTGTATGGGCAAACAAAAAGAGAACAAATAAATAAATAAATAAATAAAAGGAAGGAAAGAAAGAAGAGAGGAAGAAAGAAGAAAGACAAAAAAAGTCCTTACAGTTTCAAAGGTAGCAACACCCTTTTACGATATCAAAGTCAGAACTGATTTTACCTACGAATAGCAGTGTCAGTATTAATCCACCAGCAGTTCCAGAGTGTCACTTGCCCAACGAGTTAAGTCTGGGTGCCGGTCCAGACATAACTCGAACGACATAACAAAATGCTGGTCTCTAATCCACACCTGCCTAAGAAAACGGTTGGTTGCTAACTGGTACTGCTGGTTCAGCAACCCAAAATTGCAAAGTATATCCAGTCCCGAGGACGTCTTCAGGACGTCATGAGGATATTTACTAAGGTCCATTGGATTTACCTAAGTCCGCACTGATCCAAAAAGCGCCCTTTGGACATCCAATGGACATCCCATAGCTTTGGATATCCTGTGGATATCAAATGGACAATCCACAGGAGGATGTCCAATAGATTGAAAATGCTATCTGGGGGCCAACACTACCTGTGAGTGTAACTGATAATACGGCATTTACAGGTATTTTTATTTTTTTATTTTGGTGTAAAATAAAGTACAAGAATTCAAAGAATTATTTGTGTCATAAAAAGTATTAAAATCATTTTTTCTGCAAGCAATAATTGGTTAAAATCGAAGGTTAAAAATTGTAAATCAAAACAGTCGGAATAAGCGCAAAAGCGTTGTGACGTCACAAGTTAATATCGTTCTGCCGGAAAATTTGTTACAGAATGCGATGCCGACATTTCCACATCCAAAAATGGATTATGATTTTTTTTTTTTTTTTTTTTTTTTTATTTTTTGGAAAAATGGTAGGGAATCTTCACAACTTTACATAAATAATTATAAACCAAGCCACCACATCCTTGGAAACTTTTTTTCGGACAAAAAGATAATAACTTATGACGTCACAACGCTTCCGCACTTATTCCGACCATTTTGATTCGCAATTTTTAACCCCCAACAGGCATCGAACTCATTTCGCCCATCAAAATTAGTGACTTTAGGGGCCAAAAATGGTTTAAATAGTGACTTTCAGTGACCTGACGGAAGGAATTTAGTGACTTAAAATAAGTATATCCAAAATATTTTTAAGGTATTAATTACATTCCTTATTATTTTTATCAATTTTTCCTAAAAATTTTGGTTCCTAAAATAGGCTAAAAGTCTAACCATTTTTTTCCTAATTTTCAATTTTCGTAAAATTTTTTGATCCCTAAAATAAAATTTCCTAAAATGAATAATTGTCCTAATTTTTTAAATTCCTAAAGGGATTTTAGGAATTTTAAGAAATTTTATTTCAGGAATCAAAAAATTTTTGAAAAATTAAAAATTAGAAAAAAAAAATATTTCGGAAAACAATTTTAGGAAATAAAATTTTTAGAAAGAATGGATTAGGAATTTATTTATTTTTTTTTATTTTTTTTTTTTTTTTTTAGGAAAAATGGTAGGGAATCTTCACAACATTACATAAAATTATTCTTAAAGATGGAGTTTTAGTGAAAAAACCTTTCCTTGAGCAACTTCGAATGTTTAATAAAAATTTTTTAAAGCTGGAGATTTTTAAAAATCCGCCAATCGAAAAAAGTGACTTTTAGTGAGTTTTCTTTAAAAAAGTGACCTTTAGTAACCTTTCACAAAAAAAGTGACTTTTAGGGGGAAAAATTGACTAGTTCGATGTGTGCCTCAACTTTAAAATCAAATTATTGCATATTAAAAAAAATTTTTAATCGATATACTTTATTTTTACACCAAAATTTTTCAAAAATAAAAATACCGGAAAATACCCTATTTCGATAATTCTTCAGAGTTTCCATGGATGGATCCATTGGAATGTCCAATGGATTGTCAGTTGCATTAAGGTGACAAGTGTTTAAATTGGATGCCAGTTGTGTCTTGACAATGGTTTCTTAGTTATTACTCAAATTTACTTCAGCTGATAAAGCTAGATATAGGCGTGAAGCCAACCATGCAGTCAAAGGCTAGGAAAGACATCTTCAAGTCCTCTCCAAATGGACCCTTTTGAATATGATAGATAAAGAAAATAATTACATAAAAAAATTTACAGGTTTGGGCTCCGATCTCCCTGCAGGAGAGTAGATGCCAATTTTGCTTCCCTTGGACTATAAGCTTGATACTTAATTACCAAAGCAGACGTGCAATTTTGGCAATTTTGATATGGCTGTCATTGTCATATGAGCACTCAAAAGCTTTGTAGACCCTATAGACCCCACAGTCGCAGAAGCAACCAACAATACTACCTTCAATACGAAACAAATTTAAAACCTTCAACTTTACTTCCCACAATAAAACATTGTACGAATAACTTCAAATATTTAACTTTTTTAAATGATTTATTCTTCTTACATTTTAAATTTTAAATTTTCATAGCTGCAGTTAGTTCTGAGAAAAAATTCCTTAGTTCAAATCGAATCCAATCAAAAAAACAAAAAATCATAAATTAATCAAATAAAGCGTGACGAAACGATTAAAAACGCCAAGTTAAAACATTAAATGGAAAATATGACAATTAAGAAAAACGAAATTTTAAAAAAAATATAAAGAATAGGAATTTCACTTGTTCCCAAAAACCTTGACTTATTGGCACTCACCGGCCCCACGAGCATATATCCCACATTTATATTTTTCTAATCAGTTAGCGATTTCACATTACCTACTTGCTTAGAATACTTAATCGCCCACCTTTTCATTCATGCCGGAGAGCATGTTTTCCCTTTTCGACGAAAATTCCCATGGACATCGCTGACGAAAATAACAGAAAGTTCAAATCGCAAAAACGAAAGAAAAAAAAAATCTGTTTGGAATTCTTAATCGCAGTCCATTCATTCAGAACAATTCTTTATTATTTAGGTATTTAATCATTTTTTTTTTTTTTCGTAGAACCGATAAGTGAAACTATGAAAGTTATATGACTAGTACATTTTTATAATAAATAATAACACTATTTTTTTTTCTCTTTGGCGAACAAAGAAGGAAGTAAAGAAAAGTACTCATCTTCGGATTAACAAAACCGTAACGACGTGTGTGCAATTTACAGATTCCCATCATATGAGTCGATCACGTTACATCAAATTACATCTAAGGTACTCTGTGAATTTATTAAGAAGGCTACTAATCGATTGGTCTTGAACTCCGACCCCGAAATGAAAAACTTATCCGACAATTTTCCAGAATATCTACCAATTACGATAACGAAAAAAAAAATGGGGTCACGAACTGCGATTTTTATTTATTGATATATTAAAAAAAAAGAGAACCACCTTCGAAAAATTCTTATAAAGATAAATGACTCGGACGTTAATATGGGGCGCGAGTTGAAAAAAAAATACGATTTAAATGATTAAGCGTTTAAGACACTTTCGTAATATCAACCGAAACCGTTCATGAACATTAAAACGACGTTACCTTTCGCAAAAAAAAAAAAAAAAAATTTGAACCAAACTTTCACGATTAGAAGGGAACAACCGCGTCGAGCACGTGCGAAGCGGAGATGGCATCCATGCAGACTCAACGGCCTATATAATGTTAAATAATAATCATACCTATAACGGTCCGACAATCGAAATGAACGATGCATTACGTGAAATACGAATGAGAACGTGAAGAAGAGGATGATAATAATAAAAAGAAAAAAAAAATTATGCTGGCAAAAAATGCATTTCGACGGATTTTTTTTAAAAGAAAGGACTATTGAAAGAAAAAATGGGGACTGCCCCGAGGGTTCAAGACATTTTAACACACAATATCGAATAATTAGAAAACAATGCAATGAATTAATTACGCAGTTGAATCTCTTTTTCGATAACGGAATCTCAATCGCTCTATTGGATCCTTTTTCTATTACCGTAGAAATGTTGAGTTCCGTTAGTTTCAAGGTTCCGCAACTTTGGTCACAATTGAAAACGTCATTTTTTTTCGTCTTTTTCTTCATCTTCCTCGAGATTTATGTTAAAAAAAAAAGATGATGATAACAGAGATCGGGATTGTCCGAAAAAGATTACACGCCGATATTAATGACGTGCTAAATGTTGTTAACGATAGCGATATGAACAACCTGCATGGAGTTTGTATGTTGATTGGGTAATAACAATGGTTGATAAGAATGCGGTGATAGGCAGAAAATTGAGGCATAGAGGAACAGATAAAAATAGGCTGAAAGTTCAAGATGATATATTTTTGGATACCAATCGGTGTGGCTATAATGAAAATGAAAATAAGACATCGAAGAACCGTAGCAAAAATAAAAACTAGAGGAATAAAGAGCTTGCGAACGAAGGTAACAGATTCAAACAAAATCGAATTATTAAAAAAAAAAAAAAAAAAAAAAAAAAATGCGGAGGAAAATTTTTGAAATAAAATATTCCAGAGAAAACGTCTGAAAAAATTTTGCTTTGTATCACTTTAAAAAGCGCCATTCAGTGGGAAAACAGTAACTGTGCGGTGGGCAAAACGCAACGACATGAAATTGGAACCTTCAACAGGGCGCTACAGTTAAAATTAAGATTTTAGGGTTTCAACAGATTCAGAAAAAATTAAGGGAGAATAAAATTATAGCTTTTGAATCATGAAAAGCAGGTACCCGCCTTTGTAAAAGCATCCGTATTCAGATTTGGGAAAAACCTGGGACCCTTCTATGGCTTTTGAGCATTTCAGATCCCTTTGAATATGTAAGAAATTTGTGCGGTATAGAGGTAAAGATAAAATTGTTTTCTTGCAAAACCATTCGCTAACAAAACGTCAATTTTTTTTAACATTCACCTATTTTAATTTTCTCAGCATTTTTGTATGGGACATTTTGTTTGAACCCTTACCTTTTACAAATCATAGGTTATTTTTTAATTCAAATTTTTTTTTGAATTAAAATGATATTTTAAAAATAATTAAAAAAGGTAGGACAAAATGTCATATACAAAAAAGCTTCCTTCTTACGAGACCTGACTAACGGCACGCCTTTCCATTTAATTGCGAATTTTTTCGATTTTTTTAAAAAAGATTATATGAGGAACATCTGAAATAATGATTGTAACTAAAATTTGAATCCAGGGGTTTATTTCCGCTTGTTTAAGATAAATTTTGGCTACTTTTGAATTTTCAAAATTTTCGGGTGCTTACTCTGAGGGATTATTTTGCAAATTTTCATGTAGCGCCATTTTTAGACAAAAAGCTGAATATTTTTAACTAAACAATTTTTTTTGTTACGTCCACTATATATCTAATATCTCCCATAAAAATTGATTTTTTACATCAAATGCTGCAGCATAGCATCATAGGAGCTGAAATGTTCATAATAATAAAAATTACCTTTCAAATCTTAGACTTAAATGGAGAGTTCTACATATTTTCCCTCAGTACTGCTTACCTGAAAAGAAAAAAAAAATATAATAAAAATTTTACAAAGGAATTAATTAAATTTTAAATTCAAATGATAAAAATGTTTTAAAAAATCGAAATTTGCTGCTACGGCTAATTTCTAATGGAGCCAACCCAATGCGGCTCACCGATTATCGTACTTAATTGCTGGGACACTCTTTTTTAAAAAAGTGATTTTTAAGAGAATGCAATTTTTTAAGCCCTTTTTGGAGATTTTTAAGCATTATTTAGGAAAATTTCTGGCTACTGCTAAAGTCAAAATCGGACAACCACCGGTTCTTCAGAAACGTCAACACTGGTCTCTGAAAATTGCATTATAGGTTTCCAATGCACGACGCAAGTTTATTCAGACTACCACAAGAATGCCTCAGCAATTACATCAAACACAAAATTACAAACAATAAAAAAAAAAGACAAAAAGAACCTCACGCAAATTACATAACAACAAAAAAAAAACGAAAACTACCTTGCAGTCCTTAATGGTTTGTTCTCATTTAAAGTATAACTTTTTTTTTTCGTTCCAAGACCAGACACGCGATTATATCTTTTTTTTTTTTGAAATGCACAATTGCACATGCACATGCACATCAATCATTTCCATATTTTTTTTTTCAAAATCATAAACAAACGACGCTACTTTCTTTAAATAAAACCATTTCCACGGATTAGTTGCAGTAGTGGACGCCTTTAGCTAATTTTCAAATTCGACTGGTCGAGCATCACTTTCTCGTTATCAATAAAACGAGACAACGAGTGAGAGTCAATAATACGACAAACAATAATAAGAAGCTAATTAACTTTTGAAAGAAAACTGACTTTGCGAATGCCGGTAATTAGATTTGCAAGATTCGATAAATATTGATTATCTCTTGCAATCTTTTCTAAAACTGGATCCTTTGTTGTTCCGGTCAAGGGTAAACTACATTTTTTATTAAAGAGTGAGAGCCATTTTTGGTTTAAGGAATGTCGCTAAATGACGATGTCTGCTTACTTATAATGTTGGTGTATCCGCAAAATTTATCCTAAAAAATCAGCTAGAAATCGGTGTAGTTTAGAAAAGGTACCAATTGGAAAAAGTAACTTAGAATGTGTTGTTTGTCAACAACAATATTTTGTTATGAATTCGAATCTCACAGTAGGGTGGCCCATATTTTCCAAAATGTTGTCCGATCTCTGCGTTCCACGAGATTTACTTGCTTTTAGGTCTAAATACTGTATCCACAAAAAAATGAAAAAAAAAAAAAAAAAAAAAAAATTGTCACGTTTAAGAGGTGCCTTGTTTCATTAGAAAAAATTAGCCATTTAAAATTTAAAGCTATTTATTTTTTAAGTTCGCCAATAAATACAGGCATCAAAAAATTTTCTTGGGGATGAAGAATCCAAAAATGATAACAGTTTCATGATAAAAAAATTTTTGGACAAATTTTCAAGCATTTTCGGAGTTTTTCCAGTTTTTCAAGAATAATTTCATTAAAAAATCAAAAAATACGTGACATAGGAGTATCGAAATTTGCTAAAACTATCTCGACTAATGTTTTAAGAGGTGAGAAATCTGAAAACAACAACAGTTTTCCGGGAAAAAAAAATCCTAGGGCCTATAAATGCTCCATTTTTGAAATTTCGGGTTACTTTTTCCCCTTTTATCTTGCATATAGCGAAACTGGGTCTCAATGGGGGTTCTAATATTTGCCAAAACCATCTTAAATCTTGCTTTGAAGGCTTCTAAGGTCAAAAATAATAAAAATTCCCTGAAAATAAAATCTTCGCGCCGCTATTAAATTTTGGCTTGCATTTAACTGGTCAGTATTTTTTTCAATTATTGGTCAGTATTTAAAATGATTGAGCAGTAAATTAATACTTTTCGGACAGTAAATTAACAATTTTCGGGCAGTAAATTAATATTTTCCGGGCAGTAAATTAATATTATTCGGCCAGTAAAAACATGAATTTAAGGAATGTACTCCCTCTGTTCGGAAATAATAGGTGTGTTTTAAACTTTTTATTCCCATTTCGTGGTATTGATTTTTTCCAGAAGTGATGGTACCACATAACTCACCCACCCAAACACTTTTCACACCACCACCACCCCCCCGCCCCGGGGTCCCCCCATCCTTAGAAAAAAAATTCATGAAAAAAAAAAAAGAAAAAAATTGACAATATGAATTAATTTCGCTCAATATTGGGGTCGCTAACTTCAAATCTGGGGTTTGATAATCTAAACGTAAAAATCTCCTTTTATTCATACTTTTAGCAGAAAGGTTTTCCTGTCGAAACAAAAAATTTTGATCCAACATCACATTGCTTTTATGATATTTTGTGCTTGGCTAGCCAAAATTTTTTTAAAAAGTTAATTTCTCTTTTAATTTTGCTACTGACCAAAATATTAATTTTAGGTAATATTTGGAATAAAGTACCTACCATTTAACTTTTTCACTGCGTATAATTAATTTTTTTACCGACCATTTAATTTTTTTTACTGACCAAGTTGTTATTGGCCACCAAAATACTGACCCTTTATTTTCTCTAGAGACCCTTAATTAGTAGAGACCCGACAGAAAAAATGGGCGCGAAATTTTGGAGACATATGACCATGCGCATTAATTTTTTCTTCTGCCTGTTTATGTTTTTAATTGTTTTCTGAAAGCAATTTTTATTCAACTATCTTTTGTAAAACTAATGCGCATGACCATATGCCTCCGAAACTTCGCGCCCATTTTTTCTGTCGGGTCTCTTCTAATTAAGACTCTCTAATTTTCTCTACCGACCAATTAATTTTAATACTGGCCATTTAATTAAAATACTGACCAAAAATCGTATTTAAATACTGACCAAATAATTCGCAGCTTTAAATTTTGTAAAAAATTTTACATGTCGGCAGTCAATTTTACTCACAGCCAAGAAAAATCTACTGACTGCGAGTAAAGTCGACTGCCGAAAAGTAAAATTTTAACTAGGCGCAAATTCTATTTAAAATTGTACTGGCAACTGGTAACCGCTCTTTTGAGTGTAGGAACGTTGTTACATCAGATTATACAAAGGCTATTGATGATCGCTAATCTCCCGACCGCATCAAAAATCGTCACCACTAAATGACACCACTGATTGCGGTACTAAGCTAACAACTGACAGGACTGCATGTTTATAGCTTTAAAAAAAAAATTCTAAGAATACTTAGGATGGGTATGTGGTAAGTTCCTTAGCTGTATCTGTTAATATTACACCTTTGGGCACGAAAGAAGAAAGTCAGCAAAAAGAACATCAAAATCACGCCGTTTCTAAACGATTAGCTGCATAAATTAATTCAATAAATGCTTTTCGGTCGTCCTTACTTGGAAACTCGATCGAAAAATCGACATCGCCGTGTTTACTGTTAAGTAATTTTGGGCGATTTATAATAGTTAAGAAAGTAATTTTCATAAATGCTTACCGGCCAGAACTAAACGAGACAAGCATAAAACAAAATTTCTTTCCTCCAATCCAAATAAGACTACTCTCTATACGAGAAAAGTAAAAGGGCCCCTTCGAGTTTAAGGGGTGCAGCAAGGTGACATTTAATGCATCTTAGTGAACGTAATAAAAAAAAAAAAAAAAAGACTTTCACGCTTTGATCTGCATACTGTTTATATTCTCGGAATGCAACTTCACAACGAGATTAATTGCCCATTTCTATAATCACCTACATGATTCACGATGAGCAAGTGCAAATACCATTTAAAAGAAAGTAAAAAAAAAAAAAAACCTGTGAATACGCAAAAATATGCATCACGAGGAAAGTAAAAAAAAAAAATTAATTTGGATTAAAAATAAAAAAAAAATAAAAATGTCGGGCGAGAGAACATGATGAGCAACTTCTAACTTTTTTTTTTAACTTGTTTAGGACTTTCACACTGACTCCTGAACCTCGCGGGGTTTGAAGGGTCAAACAGAGATGCAAACAGAGTAATCAATTTGGATTAAAGATGATCTATCTAAACTCATCACGTAATTGAATCAAAAAAAAGATTGTGTACGTGAAAGTCCGTGATGATACAGGTTGTTAAAGTGAAAATAATTGGCACGATCACACCTACAGGGGTGTAGAAAAAAATAAACATTTCGATGATTTCCTTGTCGTTTTTTGTGCAAATTAACCTAATATGTCGTTTTATTCATGAACGGAAGTCGGTAAATATAAGGTTCGGAACGAAAAAATAATGCGGTTCAAAATCACTTTCTTGATTTAAGATAAGGAGAATAGTGAGAAAGTTCGTAGAGATGAAAAACGCTACTGCTTTGAAGGTATATATATATATACTTGTCGGAAACTAGAAACTTGTTATCCGATTAAAGGGAGTAAATATTTAATGGGCTTAAATTATGATGCTCAACATTTAAACGATGAAAAATGTGGAAAAAAATGTCGAATTAGTAGTTGCATCAAAGATTACAGATTTAGCGATCGAGGAAATCGGATTTAAATGCATGTTTAAAGAGCAACCAATAAAAATGCAATTTATGGAACCTTCTTCGCAATTTATGCAGTTAAAACGTTTCGGATGCCGGAAATTTTGTAAATTTTTCTCCACTAAACGCACTGAAGCAATCCATTGGTTCGTAAAGATATTTTCTGAATGGGGTTTTGATTTTTTACGCACAAGTCGACCTTACAGAAATTACATTAGATTATTGCTTTCAAAATATTTCTAGGTTATATCTTTAAAAAAAAACTTGTATAACACACCTGGGATAAGGTGCACCAATTAGTTAATTGGAGTAATTAACATCGTACCAGACATTGATCATTTAATTTGCTTCAATAGTAAATACGAATTAATTGTAAAATAAAAAAAATAAAAATATGGTATTACTTGCGCATTAATTAAAACCACTTTTTTTTTTCCTTCGCGTAATTTTTTGCGGGTAATTCCTTAACGATTCTTTTTAAAATGCGGGTTATATGAAATAAAAAAGCGTTAACACAAAGAGAATCAGAAAAAAAAACAATCGGAAGTAGTTGCCGGTGCAACAGCGCAGAATAAAAATACAGGTAAAAATGCAATGAAAACAAATAGACTGGAAATTTAACAGTTAACGATCGACTTTTTTTAATTACTGAATTTAATTTTAGACGTGCGCTTTTCTGTTTCTCCATTGGAAAAAAAATCATGGCCATTCTCAGAAAATTCTGCGAATCGATTCTTTTGTAAATTCATTCAATTTGAAAAAAAAAAAAAAAAAAAAAAAAAAAAAGAAAAAAAAAAGTGAAGTTTTTTTTCTACGTGCGTTGGATGTTTAAAGAGAGAATTACATAAGTTGGAAGATAATAGGACCCGAAATGCACGAATTTTTTAATAACCGAATTGCGTCAATTGCTTCCGTTCGAACGAAATTGCATTATGGAGAAAGACGAAGACTGTCATTACTAAACATAATTTTTGTGATTGGAATAGAACTGGACGTAAGTATCAGAGACAATTAAGTTTCTGTCTGAACGATGAATGGTTTTAAGGCTAAGACGGATGACACTGCGTTCATGTCCTGGAAAGTCAAAGTTCTGGAGACTGAGAAAAGAATAAGCGGATAACAGGATAGAGCGGATTCCCTACCATTTTTCCTAAAGAAAAAAATAAATAAATAAATAAATTCCTAATCCGTTTTTCCTAAAAAAAAAAAAAAAAAAAAAAAAAAAAAAAAAAAAAAAAAATTCCTAATCTATTTTTCCTAAAGGTTCTAGTTCCTTTACATAACCGGCCGGTCAGCCGGGCGGTGAAAATTTTTTAACAATAAAAAAAAGTTTAATATTTGTTTTTTTTTGATTCGGTATTTTACACATAAAAATGAGATCGGATCGCACCGAAACCGTGCCAAAATGCTTTGTTAAGTTTAAAAGGTAAAGATTCGTTATTGAAAACATATGAAAAAGGCTTTACTGTGCCTAAATTTGATAATTTTTTTTAATGTTTTCGAAATAAAAAAATAAAACGCCATTTTTCTTTTTGTTGTTGAAATAGTTCGTGGTTCCACCGCTAGAGCGCTGCACTAGTCTCTCGGAAATAAACATTTTTTTTTTTCTGCGAAAACAATTAAATATTATCAAATATAAGAACTATTAACTGTTGTTCATGCATTTAATATGATGGAAATTTATCTCTGAACATAACGAAACGTTTTGGGTACGGTTTCGGTGCAGTTAGACCCCGTTTTCATGTATAAAATATTGGATTAAAAAAATTTTTTTAACGTATTTTTTTATTGTTAAAATGTGTACACCGCCCGGCTAACCGGCCGGTTATGTAAACGAACTAGAACCTTAAGAAAAAAATTCGTAATCCATTTTTCTTAAAAAAATAAATTCCTCATCCATTCTTCCTTAAAAACAAAAAACAAAAAAAAAAATAAATAAATAAATAAATAAAAATAAAAATAAAAATATAAATTCGTAATCCATTTTTCCTAAAAAAATAAACTCCTAACCTATTTTTCCTAGAAAAATAAATTCCTAATCAATTCTTTTTTTAAATTTTGGTTCCTAAAATTGTTTTCTTAACTATTTTTTTTTCTAATTTTTAATTTTCCTAAAATTTTTTGATTCCTGAAATAAAATTTCTAAAAATCCCTAAAATTAAATCTCCTAAAATCCCTTTAGGGATTTAAAAAATTAGGAAAAATATTTATTTTAGGAATCAAAAAATTTTGGGAAAATTGAAAAATAGGGAAAAAAATGGTCAGGAAATAAATAAAATAAAATTTCTTAAAATCCTTTCAGGACTTTAAAAAATTAGAAAAATATTCATTTCAGGAAATTTTATTTTAGGAATAAAAAAAATTTGGGAAAATTGAAAATTAGGAAAAAAATGGTTAGGAAAAAAATTTTAGGAATCAAAATTTTAGGAAAAAAATTTACACTAGGTTGTGTAGAGTCCCAATCCGCATTAAGACAAAATACCTTTGCCTTATTTTACCTCTACCCGACAACATCAGTGTTATGTGAATACAGTTCCATGAGGACTCCATATTCAAAATCGTACAATTTCCTCCAAACCGATGTTTTGGTGCCAGTGGTGGTTTAAGGCCATTCAGGTTCTAAAGGTTTCCCGCATACCTGAATTCAGGTTTCCCGCATATCTGAATTCCACCGCAAAAGCTATTTGAGGATCAAATAATGGTATAATTTCGGTATTTAAAATTTACGTTTTCTTGATATTTTTCTACGAGTTTGAAGGAATTCTAATGCGTTATTAATAGTTAGAACCGCAGTTGTGGGGTTCGTATGGTAGAAGGTAAATAGAAAGAAAATAAAAAACGGCGATCACAATTTATTAAATTGCATTATCGAACTTTTAAAAAAAATAAAAAATCTCGTACCCCGTAAAAATGTAATCCATTTATCTTACCTCTTCCTACAAGATAGAACACGATAGCCAATCTTACAGCTGATCCAAAAACACTCAGAACAAATGATACCAACCATCATAAAAATATTCGAAATCAGGAACAAAAAGATGGAAAAAAACAACTTCAAAAATGAGCAACTGATCGTCCTCCAACTGTAATAGCTCCTACTGGTTTATGTAACTGCACCTTATTTTTAGGGCTGTCCCAAGCAAAAAATATGCAGGTACAACCACGCAGCAGCTACAATATACCAAGAAGCGTTTAAAAAAAAATAGGAAATTAATGATTATTAAAACATTCGTCGATAAAACATGCGGAAAATAAAAAACGCACAACAAACCTAATCGATACTCTTTAATAAAAAAAAAATTATAATAAGCATATACTGCATTTTACTATCTAGTCATTCATAACTTTCCGAATACTAATCAGTTCCTTCATTATTACCTCCTCGGTAGTTTTATTATTATGTAACCCTCATCACTAATTTCGCATAATTCTCCTTTCTCGAATTGACGTTTAAAGAGCGGATGTCAGTTTAACCTATAGTGACAATCCGAAAACTCTAAGGGTAATTGGCACTTGCCCAAAACGCAATTTCTCACTTCAAAACATTCACTTCCGTCGATGAATGTTGAACTTAAAAGCCAATTAAAAAGTCTTTAATAAAGAATCCGTCATCATTTCGAGAAAGCAAAATAAAAAAAAATATCGAGAATATGTTACAAGTTTTTATGGTCTCCCCTTTTTTGGGTGCATTTATGAAAGAAATTCTTTTATTATAATGACGGTATAGGTAATTAAGAAAAGTATGATCCGCCAAGTCAAATCATGACTTAGTATGTATGTCATATGAATCATAATTGGCTTCGGCCGGATCACGACCGATGAAGTTATGGAACAATGAAGTCCTCTCAACAAAATAAAAAAAAATTTATCAAAAAGATTGGTAATTTGCGTTTGACATACAGGGGCGTTATAAATAACATTTTTCGCGCGGGTCCCGTGCCTTTTAATTAACGAAAATGAAAAATTCTGCGCCAATGTCATACGTTTCCAGGAGGCATTTGACTATGATAAAAATCAAATATTTGCAAACCTAAAAATATTTGCATCTAAGGTCAGGGGGAATTACGGCATCGACAAAAATGTTTTCCGTGAATAGCCTCGAGGCAAGTTGGCCACGTATGGAAATCGGAAAGATCCTAAATGTGTTTTGATTATCATCATGCTAATTCTCAGCTGTAGGCAAAAAATTTCTTTCGATCTTTTTCTTTTTTTATAAAAGGAATCATTTTTAGTGAGAGTTCGAAAATAATTTTGAACTGATACAGAAATCCAATACAAACAATCAAAAGAACCTGTAATCAAAAATTATAAATCGTGCATTGGATTATAAACTGAAAACCATTTGCGAACTTTCATCGCGTTTATAATAATAAGAGGGTCCTATCAAAAAAGTTAATTAAGTTTTTATATGTTGATTATAGCTGGGCGATTGCACCCGAGCCTACCGGTAAATGAGGATCTTAGATTTCGATCTTCTCCGCATCCACCAAGCACGCGGGATGTCGTCACCATTTTAGAGACCTTTATAAGTTTTTCGTCGGGTAAAGGCTGTCGGTAGCCGTGAATAATAATAAGAACCGCACGGTTGTGCCTAAGACAATGTAAACGCTTCGACGTACAGAAAATAATATTTATGTGTGAGCACCCCAGGCGAATACATAATTTAACGTTCACGACTTTATCTGAGAACAAATACAATGTGAAGACACTGTGTTGTTTTAAAAGCGTGTTACAGATGGTTTCAAAAAGTATCCGAAAAGAAAAAGATTTCGGTTGCAGTACTTTCGAAAGAACATCCCGAGGAACTTCTACAATTGGAAGTGTCAACAGCGATGTTAGTTAACAGAACGTGCAGCAGACTTACAAAT
Organism: Liposcelis bostrychophila; assembly: GCA_037577465.1. NCBI lineage: Eukaryota > Metazoa > Arthropoda > Insecta > Psocodea > Liposcelididae > Liposcelis > Liposcelis bostrychophila. Next base: position 14,376,392 of record CM075212.1, read on the forward strand.
ACCAAGTTTGAACGTGCTTAAGTTTGGTATGGACGATATTTCGAATGATGTTATTAATCACGTGGTCAAATCGTATACATTTACGAGAATTATACGGATGACAATATAAACTACAGTTCCCAGATAGCCAATTCAATCCATTGGACACCCTGTGGATTGTCCATTAGGTATCCACAGGATATCCAAATTCATGGAATATCCGTAGGATGTCCAAAAGACACTTTTTGGATCAGTGTGGACTGTAGGTAAATCCAATTGGCGTCCAATAAATATCCTCATATCGTCCTCGGGACTGGATAGACTTTCCTATCCTTACCGGATCTAGTATAAAGAAGGATTTTCAAAATAACTTAATACTACTGTGAATTTCCAGAAAAATTACCAAAACCCGTACTTACTACACCCCCTTTATTTACTACACCATAACATAGGCAAAAGTTGTTATGGAATCAATTGTAATAATCGAATGCCATCATCCGCACAAAAATTTTCTCGCACTCTTTATCTAATTCTCGATTTTTAAATCAATATTTAGAATTTAATTACATTCTTTCACAGAAACACAGAGTAAATTAATTAACAATAACACGTTAGATATTTGCTTTCAGATTTCTAAACGACTTGTCCATACTATTTTGTGTCATTTATCTGAAGGGCATTCTTTCGCTAACAGAAATATCCGTTCAATAAACTTATTCCTCTCAGCTTAAAACAAAGCCGATTGCATCATCATTTTAATTGCAAATAATTTTTCAAAAAAAAAACAAAATAAAACAAATAAGATTATTTATTTATTTTTAATTGAAAAAGTTTCTCGCGGGGGTCATCAAACATCGAATACTTCCTTTGAGGCCTCTTTAAAAAAAAAAATCATTTCCAGGGATTTCTTTCATAAAGAAAAGAATTCCAATTACACAAAAGTGCTCCCATGGATCACTCAACTGGAAAGAAACCTTACAGACATACTTATCGAATGACATTATCTGATATAAATGGCTGATACCAAACATCAATAACTGGTGTATACCATAAAAACCTTCCGGGTGCTTCATAATAAATTACAGCCGTGGGGCAGTTTCAATTTTCATTATCATCTTCTTTTCTGTTACCAGAGTATATGAAGAACATAACATTGTTCCAAGATTGCGGAAAAAAGAACACATTCTGACATTTCAACCAAATTTTTTTTTTTCGAGAAAGATTAACATAAAAAAATCATCATACGACGTCCGTTGAGTGCGTGACCGAGGGCTAGAGATGAAGACCGCATAAATGGGCGGATTGACGGTGAAGATTTCGAGCACGAAAAAAGATCGCGACCTTTTTTACACCGAAAAGATGAACGATAACAAAGGAAATTACCGGGGAAAAAAATGGTTTTACCCCCATGGTAGTAACATGTATTAAAAAAAAAAAAAAAAATGCTGGCTAGTTTACTCGAATAATCTAAATGGGCGTATTTCACACATTTTAATCGCGCAGGATATAATCAATAAAATCAATTACATTTATCATTAAGCAATTATGTGTCTTGATTGAAAAATTATACTTCGGTTTTATACATATTCGTGAATCGTGATCATGAAAAAGAATTTTGATGTATCTCTCAGCGAGTAAACATCCTTGATACTAATTTTTTTTTTTTTATTATTATTTAAAAAGATTTATTTGAGCTTCATCGCAATATTTTTCAATTTATTTAAAGAATGTGGTTTATGAGTTTTTGCGAGTTTGCAAGGTCTTGTGACTAGGTAACTATCCATATGAGGAAGTTGTCACCCTGGCCCACTCGTTTCGCAATTTTAACACCTGTCAAAACAATCATGTTTATTTTTTATTTGCTCTTCCAAACCTTGAACTTAAAAAGAGTTGGATATGTTGCGGTTCAGTGAAGTTAATCATTAGGCGAAAAAGACTTGTTGAGATAATATTGTTATTGTTACTAATAGCGTAATTTTTTATTTCACCTTTTGCTCCGTAAAACGCATAAAGACAATAAGCAAAACCATGCGAGTAACATGCTGTAAAAACATGGAGTTTGATCCACAACGGTTTGCCTTAATAAGCGATGATTGTTATGCAATTTCTGGTTCGTAGCTTTCTTTTATACAGCAGGGCTATAGCGCACTATAAGTCACTCCAGAAACGTTTTCTTCGGCAAGAATCTAGTATTAAAGAGTCATTTAGTTCAGATGGAGGGATAAGGCTTCGAGTTCAATTAAAGCCATCTTCAGAGCTGTAAGTAACAAATAATATAAAAATTAGTACTCTGCCCGAAAGCAGTGTGTAAAAATTAGTATTCTGCCCGAAAAAGTGTTCAATACCATTTATTTCCATCCTCTGCTCCTCTTTTAATTCCCAATACTTCCTTTTTTATCTAAGGTCGTCTAATATTATTATTTTTTTCGGCCAGCCTTACGAGTATCGCCTGTCTGTAACCTACTCTCTATCACGTCATCTAGTAGGCAATTCCTCCTCAAGGCGTGCCCTAACCAGTTTGCCTTTCTCTGTCGTATCGTCTTTATTATAGTCCTTTCCTCTCCTACCCGTCTCAAGACTTCTTCGTTTGTCACCCTATCTGTCCATTTGATCTTTTCTATCCTACGCCAGCATCACAACATTTCGAACAGCAAAAACAGATAGAATTTTACATGCTAAATACTGTACTTCAGAAACGTCCCGATATTCTCAGAAACTTGTTTCAACGTTTCTAAAAGGGAGTACCTATGCTACCAAAAACAATCTTCGCTTGATCCAGTTAAAAATCTAGTTATTTTGTCTAATGCAGTGTGTTGCAATGCTCATCCAGCACAATCCGTTCTTGAAACATTTCTGAACATATTAAGAACGAACAGCCAGTTTTAGAAACGCTTTGAAAATCTTCTGGGACGGAGTATACAGACAAAAAAACCAAGATTTCCAGTCGTGACAAGTCCAAGCGGCAGAATATCAACCCAGATAGCATTTTCAATCCATTGTACACTATGTGGATTGTCCATTAGATATCCACAGGACGTCCAAAGAACGCTTTCGGATCAGTGCGGACATAAACGTCCAATAAATATTCTCATGGCGTCCAAAAGACGTCCTCGGGACTGGATAGACTTTGCTATCAGGGAAACCATCCGATATTTTTTAAACCACCTCGGTCTCACACTGGAATTAACATGAACAAGATCGCAAAGCCTTTAATAAACCCATAAAACAAACAGCAACCACCATTTCGTTTATTGACGCTATGCATCATCCTGTGATAATTAAACAAAAAAAAAGGAGCCGATTTTTCAAGGTCCGAAATCGCCGCAACTTTACGAAGTGAGAAGAACCACCAAGGACGAAACGAACAGGACAATCTCGGAATCGTGATGCAGGTTTTGCAAAACCGTTTAGTTTTTTTTTTTTGAACCGGCTGTGATAGATGTATTTACAAAAGGTTCATCAAGAAAGAAAAAAAAAGCGTCTAATCCACGAACACGAATTTTAAATCATAGCAGGAGGAAAAAACCGGATTTCCAGTGGAAACACGATGGATCCGACATTTTTATCTTAACTGCTTCTTTTTTTAAAAAATTGACTTGACATTCCACGGTTCTATTTTTTTTTTATAATAATTTTTTTTAATTGAACTGGGAATTTAATTAATTTCGAATTTCGCCACGGGGGGAACTGCACTTTTCGGACAATGCGCCGTAATTCATCCTCCTCCGACTTGACCAATTAATTGATGACCATAATGATAAATTAGGGGATTTTTCATATATTTCATAATAAAAATTAACAGCGGAAAATACCCTAGGATCGAGGCGGAGTTTGATGATGTGAATTTTGAAACGTGTATACTTTCCAACTCGCGCAATAAAAATTCTTTTTGATGTTCTTTTAATTAGTATGTTGTGTCGAGCAAATGAACATGAAATTTTCAGATCCAATTTTTTTTTTTTTTTTTTTTCAACATGCTTTTGCAAGGTCATGATTCCTGGAATCTTTCTATTGTTTCTCAATGGTCGGCATATTCATATTCAAAAATTACAAATGCAACCTTTCATAATTTTTGTAAAAAGAAAATAAATAAAATTAGAGCATTTGACATGATACGAAAGCATGATATAAAAATTAACGTAGCGTAACTGAAGATGCTGAGACATTTCAGACAAGAAACAAAACCAACAACATGAAAACATCTCTCAATTTTTTTTAAAAAAAAGGTTATTGTTTGACCGTATGAAATTAAAACCTTGTTATATTAAATCGGTAACTAGGTTCTTTTTTTGTCATTAATGTTAACAGAGAAAATGAGAAAGAATAGCAGGAACCAGCAAGGGTTTCTTCAAAACGTGAAATTTTTCGGTATCGGTCTCTTAATACAAATGAATCGAGTGACCGTGAGATTAAAATCGGCTAAAAGAAAAAGACGTAATTTGCGTTAACATGGTTATGAAGACCTTGTACTTTTATTTTTCTTCTATCTTTCCTGAAACTCTCGATCTCGACTTTCGTTTGGAAAACAAAGGGAATAAGAAGAAAAAAAAATGAGGAAGAATGTTCATGATATAGATTTTGAAATTATCATAATATGCAGATTTTCAGTGCATTTATTTTCAAGGAATTTATGATAAATATTTTATTACAGTGTAGCAAAGCTTTATAGTAGTGAAATATTACAAATTTTGATATAATAGCATCATCTCATAAAGATGCACTAGTATTATACGCAGTTAGTAAAAGCGCATCTGGACGGATAGAAAAACAGATGTGGTACAATTGTTAAACCAGTCAATCCCGATTTAGATTCCAACAAACAAATATTTTAACTATGCCGATTCTGATTCCGAAGATTCCAAACTGTTTTCAGACGAGATATAAAGGAGGGGAAGATGAAAATTGAGAAAAAATTTTATCGAGTCAAGTCGGAGTACAGGACTTGAACCGTAGACCTCTTGATTGCCCGTCGACTGTTCTATCTGCTCAATGCTCGACACGACACTCTGAATTTCCAACTCATAAGATGGAAGGAGATAAAATGAAATTAAGTAACTTTGAGAAATATACATGGTTAGGAATAGAAGTACAAATTCTGACTGCAGCTATGAATGTCCCAGAAAAACAAGCTTAAAAGTTAACATTTTACCAATCACTTCTTGGGCTACCATGTTTGCATTGCAAAATGTTACAGAACAAAATTGCAGTAGTACTACAACTCCTAGCCTTTTAAGAGGAGTAGTACTGCACTGCTTTCATATACTATGAGCACAGGTATAATCATTCAGTAAATGCTTATTAGACTATGATCACAGCTCTTAAATAAAGACTTGAAGAACCGAGGAATATGCATTCAGATAGCTAAAGTCTATCCAGTCCCGAGGACGTCTTCAGGACATCATTAAGATATTTATTGAACGCCCATTGGATTGGATTTACTTATGTGCGCACTGATCCAAAAAGCGTCCAATAGATAACCCATGGATTTGTATATCCTATGGATATCTAATGGACAATCCCCAACATGTCCAATGGATTGAAAATATTACTGTTTTTGATATGTTAGTTTACATCTCAAAAGCAGAATATATTACTATAGTCACAACCACGGTCTTACATACAGGTCACGCAACTCGGGTATCCCTCATATGGACAAAAGTGTCCCCCGAGTTTGAAGCAGAAGAATAGTTCCAAATTTGCTAGATAGATGGCTGGAGCTGTAGTTAGGGAATCACGTGTTCTGGCAGCCATCATAAAAAAAAGTGTTTTGAAAGTGTTGATTGGATGGAGAACATATCACGTGATTCCCTAACTACAGCTCCAGCCATCTATCGAGCAAATTTAGAACTGTTCTTCTGCTTCAAACTCGGGGGACACTTTTTAAGATAGCAGTTGCCTGACATGTATGTAAGATCGTGGTCACAACCTGTAGCAGTGATGATAGCCTGAAATTTCTAAGCAGACAATATGCCAACTAAACTTAGGCTCCTCTTGATGAGATACTTTCATCCCATTTGCACTGCCAGCAATAAAACAAAAAAATTCGAAAAGTTTATTGCAAATATTCATCAATTTTTGATCTGATCAAAAAATAATAAAACTAATTTTTTTTTCTTCGGCATCAAAATCAATTTCGTTTTAATACCCCATAGCAGGAAAACGTAAGTATTCGAAACGAGTATCTTTGATAATATTGATAATGCGTCCTTTAAATATGAAATACTATTTAAACGAGGTCGAATATGTTACATCGAGTCATCTTCAAGGTAAATAGTATAAAAAGTACGACGGCGCATTCCTTCTACGTAGACTGGATTTTGCACAATCCATCCGTCCGAAACCAACACATTTAACGTCTATGATATCTTAGTCTATAAGTATAAGCTTATTAAACAAGTAAACAGGCGCTCAAAAAAAATCGTAAAACGCTATTAGTACTATTATGCTATTCCAAATGCCAGAAATTTTTTTTAGTCACCTTTGAGGCTACAGTATCAGCTAATTCACAGAGGGCTACAGGTCTCAACTTTCCAACAGTTTTACAGTAACCCTATGAAATGTATCCATATAAACTATAGACGTATCCGGTTACTATAGACTTACAGTAACAGTATATTACTATTAAAGAATTGCTACACAAGTGCAATAGATGTAACTTCATTAGCGTTGCATCCCATAACTATCGATACGGTAATGGCTCTATTAATTACTCTAGCGAGAAATAAATATACTCATCTTTTTTTTTCGTTTAGAATCTGCTTTAGATTGTGCATGATGTTAATTATGAAGAAAGTGAATTATTACTTAATTAGAAATGTTTTCGTGAAAGTAAATGTCGAAATGGTAACTAAATTAATGTGAGTATACCATTTAAAAATTTAAAGACAATGGGATGAATGGAGAGCTGATTACATAAGGGAAATACCGATTGTTCACTTGGAGTTCGTATACCTCCTTTTTTCGCTTACAGATTTTTTTAGAATGTTTATCTTAAAAACTACTTGGTCAACGAGTATCATCTTTTTTCTCTCTCTCTCTTTTATATTGCTGGATGAATGACTCTTCGACTGTTCCACTTTACCTCATTGATTACGAGTGATCGGATGGTTGCGTTTAGCGATTATCGATACTCCCAGAAGCCGTTTCCTGTCATACAATGTCAAAGAAAACGATTGTGTAACATTTTTTTTTTTTTTAGAGTAAATTTCTTTTGAGATTTTTAAAATGGTTTTGATGATGCCCGTGACCTTGTTTTTAAAGATGATATCACTTTAATAACAAAATTGTCCGTCGAAAAGTTTGATCAAAAAAGTTTATTAAACTTCTTTTATAAAATGCATGATTTTTTTGACATGAAATATGTAAGATGATTTTTTTTTTCCTTTTGGTTTTATTTAACATAAGCTTATTTATTTTGAACGAAGCTCCTCAGGGCGGTTATAATCTTTGATAGCTCAATAGCATTCGCCGTCGACCTTGACATTAGCCTTTGATGATAAATACCCCCTTCGAAATATTTTGTGTGTCATTAGTAAACACATGTAAACGTTCATTTTGTTGCAAGTAAATCGCACGCTGATAAATTGGTCTGTACTTAGAAGTGGTTTTCGCAACCGCCCTTAATTGCCAAAGATGGGAACTAGATGATAATTGGAGGCGAAGCCCCCCCAAATTAATCAATACATGACTCTCTTCGCTCCCCATCTGTTTTCCATGGTCATGGTTCGATTATTGCATTATTTGTGATTGTTTCGGAGAACTTTTTAATGCGGGCGATAGTTTTTTAATCCATTCTCGGCGGCTATTGTAAATGTACGATCGGGCTTATTATCCGAAAGGGCTCTGCAGTTTTTCAAAAAATACTCCCGAAATAAGTCGTATGAAAAACCCATTTTACCGAAAGGCCTTTTTCGGGAAAAGGTTAAGGATGCAAATTAGGGTGACGCTTATTTTGGCAATTTTCGAATTTCAAATCGCGTACCCCCAAAAATGGCTTTCCTTCGTGTACCGATAAACCCGAATTTTTTTCAAATTTTTTACTTAACTGGAAAGCGTGGCGACTTGAGCTTAAAGTTCGAAAATTGCCATAAGTAAAAAAAACGACTTTTTTTTTTCCGAAAAAATGAGGGTTTTAATCGGAAATTTTCCGGAGATCACGAATCAGTAGTCCGTTTTTTTTAAAATATCTGGTCTGGTTTTTGAGCTAAAAGCCAAATATGGCAAAAAAACATAGTAAAGAGACAAAGCATACCAAGTCCTCAGTTTCACTCGTTTTGGTCTCTAGCTCGAAAACCGACCAGATATTTAAAAAAAAGGACTTTAGATTCGGGATCTACGGAAAATTTCCGAAGAAAACCATCATTTTTTCGCGAAAAACAAATTTTCTTAATTGTGGCAATTTTCGAAATTTTCAGCTCAAGTCGCCACGCTTTCCTGTCGAGTAAAAAATTAAAAAAAAAAAATGGCGACTATACAAATGGGACAGTAAAAAAAATAAGTAGAGCAGTTTTTTTTTCCATAAAATTGGCAGTAGTAAATTTAAATATGGGTTAGTTTTTTGAATTGGCAATGGATTAATTTTTTTCAAGGCAGTAAATTTTTATATTTTAGGGAAGTTGCAGAGTGGCAGTAATTAATAATCGAAGGGCAGTAATTTTTTATAATGCTAATTTTTTTATATGTTTTTATTTGTTTGCACAAACATAGCTTAAAGAACGCAGAGCATTATTCACCTGTAGACCAAACATTATTTACTCGCTGGAACAGGTATAATTTTGATCACTTTAAAAACTGAAAAATATATCAAAAATATATCGTGTGACACTTGATGTTAACATTTTTTTTCTAAAAATGCCAAAAAATATCTTTTAATGCCAAATTATTCATTAGCTATACGGCCAAAATATTTTTTTAATGCCAAATCATGGATTTTACTGCCCAAAATTGTACTGCCAATAAAAAACTGCCATATTATTAAAATCGCAAGAAAAAGTGCGTTATAAAATTTTATAGCTCTAAAACGTTTTGGTCGATTATAAAATTTTATAACAATTTATAAATTTTTATAATTAAAATTTTTAACTGAGTAATATATTAATTTTATTCTTGCATTGCACTACATTTAGCATATGGGGACTTTATAGGCTCTTCTTTAAACATTTTTCATGAGGAAAAAAAGGGGGAAAAAGATTACAATTTTTTGGAATAGAACCCGATTCTTGGGTCGACTTACCGGCCGCCATTAACCACTACACCACTTCTCAACTGATATTTAAAAGCGGCAATATGGTTCTTAAGTTGCCAATTATTTTGACTTATAATATTTTCCAGATTTTTCCGAATTTTCGGTTTATTTCTTGCATTTTTAATTTGACAAAGGCTCAAATGTAAAGAAAAATAGAAATAGAAAAATTTGGGAAGTGTTAGAAGAAAATAAAAAAATTTAGAAAAAAACTGAAAATAAATTTTGTTATAAAATTTTATAACGAATTATTATAAGCTTTTAATAACTTAATTTTATAACACACTTTTTCTTGGGCTGTCCCTTCAAAAATGAATTTATACTAACTAGCTAACATTTAAAATGAAAGCCAAAAAAGCTTTTTAATTATAATAATCGTTAAAAATTATCATCGTCTCGTACCACAGTTTTTCTAATTCAGTAACGAAAAACACTACAGACCAACGAACTGTAGGTGTGCTGGACACTTTCTTTTCTCAAAGGTTTACAGCGAACAAATTAAATCCTTAAAAACTTTTTAATTTCAATTCCGAATCGAAGAATAAATACCGCGCTCGATTTACATCCGATTCCTGTCGAATCCCTTTCCTTAACACCTCGAAAAAAAAAAAAAAAATAATAAATAAACCCAAGTCCATTATGTGCGATACGCATTTGACTTCCTATTCAATCTCCATCATGTCAATCTCAATCCTATTCACGCTATCATTTATTTTATGATACGTGCTTTTCATTTCGGCAGTATTTAAAACTCATTATCCCAAGTTTGCAATAGGAAATGTTATTTGCATTGTGTTATATTTGAATAGTAAAAGAGGTGAAACAATAACAATTACAATATGGTGAAAGTGAGATTTGGATCGGCTGACAGCGTTAACGTATTCACCCTATCAATGTGAATGGCCTGGCCGAAACAACATCGCTAGATGACCAAAACAAATTTTATTTTTTGTTTTAAGGAAATAAAAAGAATTTCCCGAGGGAACAATTTCAACGGTCCTAGCTGACAAACCTTTGTTCGAATTTTTTTTTTTCAGGCTTCTTTTTTTTAAATAAAAGCGCTGATGCACGTACATATAATAAATGAATATTTAATAAGTAAATAATGTTTTGTTATAATCGACTCAAGTCATGCATTTAACTTTTTCGTGTTCTCTGAAACAATTTTTTTTTTTTCGGAAGAACGCTATGTTTTTTAGGCTCGTGTAAAAAAAATGAGAAATTAAATTCTTTTTAACCGTTTGGTTGACCGCGGCGGCACTAAAAATATTGTTGCATGGCGTGAATCAATGGAATAAACTAAGTAAAATTTTTTTCAGAAATAATCATCACAATTTTTGGATTTAATAAGCCGTTAGAAAAATGGATATTAAACGATATTTCGCCTCGTAAACTTTTTTTTTTTTTTGTGGAAAATAAAAAAAAATCATTTACATATTTAATTTAGAAATAATGTTAGGTATATGTTTACTATAAAGCAGTTGCTAATTAATTACGTTCCTAGCGCATAATTATGAAGATACACTGTTATTAAAGTCTATTATTTTTAGCAACATTAGTAGCAAATATTTTTGAATGCAGAAAAATTATGAAGGGAAAAATGCAGTAGGGACGTTGGATAAATAGGTATCTTGGAATTTTTTTTTTAAATCGAAACAGACTGAAAACAATACTCCGAAGTCAACCCGCGAAAATAATTTCAGAATTTGCAGCAGTAAAAACTAATTAATAATTTTAGGGGTAAACGCAGCCCTAAAAAATTACTCGGTAAAAAAAATAGTCTTGTGTGGAGTTCTGAGTTACTTTACGACCAATTTTGTGGTTCTTACTGACATTCTCTGTGTAGTTTGCGGTTTTCGTCATTATCTTAATTTTTTTTTTTTTTTTTGTCGTCTCTTTATTAGGTAATTCTATTTTTATATTTCCTTTTTTCTTTCTTTAACCCTTATCGCAGCCTAATAAACTTAATACTCCAGTCCGCCGAGTTTTGAAAATTCTTTGAAGTCCATACTGAGTGACAACCGAGAGCAAAAAATAAGAAATGTCAGGTCTTTTTACAGGTCAAATTGTTACTGACCACTAAAATACGGACCATTTATTTAAAATGCTGACCGAAAACACTTTTTAAATACTGACCAAATAATTATAAGTCAAACGTAAATCGCATACTTTGCTCACACATTTACAAAAGTCATATCAAAGGGGAGAAAAAAAAACCACGTTGTTAGAACATATCAAGAATTCCAGATTAAGAGCCCAGTCAGGATTTTCAAGAACATTATTGCTAAGTCTACGTCCAAGAAGTAAAATCGAGGTAAAAATAAAACGAACTTTCTTAGCTCAGCTTTCCCTTAGCTGTTTTGGCAGAAAAGACACGTTTCATTTTTATATCGTCTAACCTTGCGGAACTAGTTGCAGCAATTCATGGGTACTTTCAAGCCCGCCCTTACATTTTTTTTTACATAAAATGTATTTTTTAGTCTTTTTTAATATTTCACTTCGTTTTGCCTCCCAAAATTCCTCACATCTTTGCAAAGCATAATTTGGATAGATCACGACCTATCGTAACTTTTTACCGAAAATATGATTAAAAAGGTCAAGCCGAAAACCCATTTCAAAATTATTTCAAGAGCGATTTTTTTTTTCTTTTTAAATTTTTTAAATGCGAAATATACAAAACTTTTTTTTTTTTTGCTTGGAATGAAGATATTATTCTCACGATTTTCTCATAAAGAGGAATCCGATCAAGGTAAACGGGAGATTTAATCTTTTTCATCCCATTTTCGTTTTTTTTTTTTTTTTTTTTTTTTCCTCTTCTCTTTTTTTTCCCGGAACATCAATTATAACTTTATTCTTCAGAGGCGGTACTGAACACAAAAACGATTTCCACAAACTTCAAGAAAATCCTTTAACGCCTTTTCGGGCAAGAAAGAAAATCTCTGCATGCAAAAAGTTCAAGGGAGGTTAACTTGTTTTTCTCAAGACATGACATGTAAACCCATCTTTCTCATTAACCGAAGGGGTCAGGCTCCCTGACCATACTTGTATGAATTATTGAAAAGATATCCCAAGTATTTTTTTTGCCTCGGAAACAACTGCAGCTATCATCTTTCGCCTCTGACAGGACAGTAAAAAAAAAAAAAAAAAAAAAAAAAAAAAAAAAAAAAAAAAAATATGCTTCAATTACTCTTTCACAGATTCGGATAATTTTAAAGAATGAATGACAGTTCAAATTTAACATCATTTATCATTTTGTATCGAAAGTCACGATTTTCTTATTTACGTTAAATTCGATTTTTTTTCCTGTAGGCCATTTTAATTTAAAAAAAAAAAAATCGATTGCATGTAGGTAGTAGACATTTTTTTTTCTCAAACTAATGCTACCAAAAATACCCAAAGGAAATGAAGTAATATTTATGAACTAATTTATCGGGACCTTTATTTTTATTTTTTTTTTTTTTAAAGAAATAACGCAACAGAAGCTGAAAATTTCAAATAATGATCTCATTGGTGTAATTAAAAAATATTATAACAATAACGAGAATCTCAGGGTGATTGCCACATTCTCACATACAGATACCGTTATGTCCATTGTTACAATTTAATTGCAAAATTCAAGTGTTGGAAAATTAAAATAATAACACTTTTTTTTTTTTTTTTTTTTTCGTTCGTTACAATATACATAAACTTCCTGAAATTCTTATATTTTAATTTACATTAATTAGATTTCGGGTGAGATATCTTTTTTTTTTTTTTCATATGCATTTGGCTTCTCTCATGGTGAATCATTAACCGCGTGAATTATGGGTCTTGTTTTGATTAGTTTTACGGTAACATAGTATCAAGATAAAAAAGAAAACAGACTACGTCATATTTTTAATGGGATTTTTTTTTCCGGTGTTGATGTATTTACGGATTAAATCATTGTAAATGGAGGGTTATGTCACTAATTAACGGGAGATATTAAACGGTTATCGGTTTGTGAAGGTAGCACATTGCAGCAGAAAAAGCAAGGGAGCTAGAAAAAAAATAGTATTTTTTATACCAAGGACAGCAAGTGGGAAATATAAGTTCTATTACCAGTATTCGACGATATCAGAACTTTTACCAAGATTGCTTCAACATTACGACAGATTTTCCCGATTCTAATGCTTTTGGAATGAGGTCGGCAAGCACGACCAGATATGTTAGGATATAAGCAGAGCCAGCCCTTTTACCAGCCTATAGATAGTACGGCGTATCAAAATTTGGAAATTTTTGAATTGAAACATTGCGCTATGCAAAAAAGTAGTGTCTTAGGGTCAATAGCAACCTAGAATTTTTTCAAATTTTTAGGTCAGCAGCTCAGCACCTTCTGCCGTCTCAATTGGCTCAAAGTTTAAAAAAATAGGCGATTTCGGCAATTTTTAAAAATCTTGTTAAAAAATCGCCTAGAACCCTCAATACTATAAAAGTATATTTGTCTGGCGTTTTTGAGGTCAAGAAATCCGAATATTACCGAATTTTTTTTTTTTCTGGAGCTTTGGCAAAACAGGCCAAGAGTCATTTTACAACTTCTTAAGTTAAAAAAAATTTTCCATTATATTCTACCCCTATTTAAAAATAAGTACGATTCCGTTTGCTTTATAAAATCTAAAACGTAACTTTAAGTCCGCAAATGAAGAAAAGATATCGATTAAGAGTTCACAACAAAAACAAAGAGGAGTTTATATTTAAAATTAGGCGTTTGGGGCCAAAAATGTTAAATGGTGCTTTATTAATTCTACCAAATCCCTAGAAAAAAAAAAAATCAGTAATATAAGGACTTCTCTACCTCGCAAACGTCAGACAGATGTACTTTTCCGGTAGTTAAGGTTTCTGGACAATTTTTTAATAAGATTTTTAAAAATTGCCAAAATCGCCTATTTCTTAACACGTTGAGCCAATCAAAAAAGAAGAGCTGGCTTAAAAATTTGAAAAAATTCTAGGTTACTACTGACCTTAAGACACAATTTTTCCGCATAGTGCGATGATCAAATTCCAAATTTTCCAAATTTCGATTTGCCCTAACGGGCACTGGAGGACTGGCCATAAGGGAAATCCTCGTAAAGCGTGTCCTCAGGTGGGGGAGGGGAGAGGAGGAAGGCTTCTAGGCATCCCCTCTCTCCTAATGGAATAGCTACTCAACTATGCATTTCGCTGTAAGCTTGACTTTGCATTACATGCATTTTGAAACTGCCAATGCATTTCCATTGCACCTGATTTTACAGACTGAATTACCATTGCCTTAGGTGACATTCATTCCTTAAGAGCAATACCCCTGCATTTACATTATTTGCATCACTTGTAGTACCACTACATTGCTTGCATTACTTTGCATTTTTGCATTACTAACAATGTAAACTTTTTTTTCGGTACCCCTCAACCGATTTTGCGGTTTGCCAGAGTCGTCAAAGCCGATGCCTCCTGATGCCTCTATAGACGGATTCGCATTTTTTTACGGCTGTAAACAGCTCCTAATTCCTCAATTTTTGTACAGTAACTTCTTATTTCTGTGACTCTTCTATATACAAAAAAGGAGTTTTTTTATCACTTGAAAAATATTATAATCGGATCAGAATTCTTCAAAGCAGAGCACAAGGAACCTAATATCCAAAACAACCAGCCAATCACTCTTTCATGAAAAAATAAAAAAAGAAGATAGCTCTAAAAGCGAACAAAAAATTTAATACCTAATTTAGAACATAGACTTACCAGTTTATAATTACGACAAACAAAAAAAGAAAAAAAAAAGTTGCAAGAACAAAATTGACCATAATCGAGTAAACACCTCCAAATAAATCACGGTCTAATAAAAAAAAAGAAGAGAAAAAAAAATATACGGACGATATATTTTAACCATAAGCGGAAAATTTACAAGGACGAAATCACGCAAAAATTGGTACCGGCAAAATATTTGACTTGGAGAGTCGGCGGCACCCATTTTATATTAAGAATGCGTCCTTGTTAAGCATCATGAGTTTATAACAAAAAAAAAAAGTCGGCGTGATGAGTCTATGTCGGATTTTAATGTAGCATGTACAACGAGGTATTGAAAAGAAAGATTAAAAAAAAAAAAAAAAAAAAAAAAAAAAAAAAAAAAACGATGAATGAAAGTCCATGCGTGGAATGAGGTCGTATCGGAGAAATGGTCATTGTATTCTGATATGTTTGTTAAAAATCTTTTAAGACCTCTATTTTGCTTCTTTTCATTAATTGTGATTTAATGACCAGCGTTTTATACGTGTGCATTTCGCAGTCGATTTGAAACCTGAATGACAGGATTTTTTTTTCTTTACGTGCCGCAAATCATATGTTCAGAAAGCGAGCGATTCGTTAATCGCTCCTAATGGGCAATATAATTTCATTTTTGCAAAATTTGTTCAAAAAAAAAAAAAAAAAGTAGAAATAAGGTTGAGTTTCATAAGATTCCGAAAGTAGAAGAATATTAATGGCTAAAGGGTGGTTTTTGCCGCATGAAAAGTAGAGCGCACGCATTGCTTTAAGAGAATTACTATTAAATAAACAAAAAAATGATGTAATTCGGCAAAAAGTGACAATAATTCGTGCTGGTTTTTCCATTTCGTTTTAAAAGAGGTTTTCGTCGGATAAAAAAAGGGGAAAAAAATGATCTTGCGATTTGAAGGTCAATTTTAAAAGCCGCTATGGGAAAAAAAAATATTTAAACTGAAATATGAGTTTTGCATAATAAACGTTATTTCTCCTATTAGAAGATTATTAGCAACATCCTTGTACTATGGAACTTTGACTTTAATAATTTTTTTATTTGTTTATTATAAACTTTTTTTTTTTTTGTTCCTTTTTGTTGGAGGTTTAGGTGAAGAAAAAAAAAATAATGTAATCACTTGTAATAAATTTTAGTATTATGTGTGTTAGTGAGAATATTTATTTTTGAATGAAAACAAGTTTCGGTTACATAAAAATTTTGTAAAAATCCGAAATGTGGAATGCATTAAGTGATTATAAAAAATGTGATTGTTACATATGGAATAAAGTTGTTTGGGCTGTTTTTTATTGGATAACAGAACGAATGTTAGGATTATACTGGAAACTCGTTTAAATCTTCAGCATTGGAAAATGCATCGAATTGGAGCGGCGATTGTAAAGAACTACGAGGAACATAAAACAGATTACGTTTGGAACCAAGTAATATAGTTTTAAGCGCTTTAAATTAATTAACACATTTTTATAATTTCGGCGTGAAGAAACTGTTCTTGTTCTTAGGTCGCATAGGCGACCATCAACGAGAGTTCATATTTAGGACCTCTGAGAAAATGACCAAAGTATTTCAACTTTCGTCGTTTTAAGATTTGCAAAAGCTCCCTCTCTTCGAAAAACTTCATCGTTGGTTACCCGGCCGATCCATGAAATTCGAAGGATTCTATGGTAGCACCACATCTCGAAACTTCCAAACTGGATCGGACATATATGCTTTGGAGATTGTTAGACCTTGTTAGTACAACAAGATGTCATTCAGGGAAAGATCGAAACCGACAACGGATGGCAAATGCACCTGCAAAAAAAGCAGGCAAAGGACCGTAAGTTGTCGGGGCAACATTTCTCCGGCCAGCCAGGGCCTTAACTTGCCGAAAGGCAGAAAACCCAGTCATTATCAGTTACGAAGGCATATCGTATCATCAATCATCAATTTCTGCAGCTCGACCCGAGATTCAGCAAGATGTATCTATCAAGATATATCAAAGAATTTAACTTTTAGATGACTTATGGGAACTTTGGAAGTACTGAGAGCTGAAGGAGCAGGCAAAGGATCGAAAGTTGTCGGGGCAACGTTTCTCCGGTTAGCAAGGGCCTTAACTTGCCGAAAGGCAGAAAACCCAATAATTATCAATTACGAAGGGATATCGTACAGCAGATCATCTATTTCTGCAGCTCGACCCGAGATTCAGCAGTATGAGATCATAACTTCGAATCTGATGTCGTCTTTGATCGATCACACTGCAGACACAAGAAGAAAAACTGTGTTTGCAGATTCTGATTAGTTAGTTTTCTCTATCTCAGTATCCTTTGCTACCCATCAAGTATAGGTGTTGTAAGTTCTCCATCTGTCTCAATATGTCATATTCCTAGATGGATCCAATGTCAATCCAATGTCTGCTTCTATGCTACCAAACCATGCCTTATTTTTTTGTCTTCCCTCCACTTTGTCTCTTTTTCTATGCACTGTATCTGTCTTTTTATTCATCCTATCTCTCAAACGTATTTTTTGATCTCACCTCCCCGTCCTGGATCTCTTTTTAACCCACATCTTATATCTTTCGAATCCTCTTTCTGCTAACAATAAATTTTACCCATTATCATTCCATTTAATTTTTGGGATAGGTCATTTTTTTATGTCTCTCAAACGAAAGCGAACTTAATATAGATTTAAAAAGAGCGATTACACTTTAAAAAAGCAAAGCGTTTTCTCTTTTATCCAAAGTCACTTCTTATGATTGCTCCTTTTGGCCGAAATCTCTTTGTAAGATGTAATTTAACATCGCCATTAAAACCATCCTTATCGCCTCTATCTCTCCAATACATTTTAGCACAATTTTTTTTCTTCTTTTTTTCGTAAGTTGATTAGCAGCTTACCAGTTTTAATGTTAGCCTCGGAATTTAAAATGTTTTTTTTTCGACACGACTTTGAACTTTCTGGAATTTATGAATCAAGATGGAAAAGTCTTTCCTTAAAAAAAAAAAAAAAAAAATGGTTTACGATTTTAAAGACTTCACGCCACGGCCATTTACTAAATATTTTTTCTTTCCCTTGAAAAAAAAATTACCAATTAATAACTTCTAATAATTAATAAGATTGTTTTTTTATGAGCAACGCCAATTTCTAAAGTTATATTTATTTTCCATCGATTTTTTTTCTTTTTTTTTTTCCTTCAAACAAGTATTCGTTTTCGTTTCCAATTTTAAGTGGATTAATGAAAGCGAATTCAGACGTTTCCGTAATTTATGATCCGGCCGACGTAACAAAAACATCCCATACACTATGCACATAATTTTATGCGAAAATCCTTTTCGATGGATATTAAAACGATCGAGAAAGTGAATTCGATTTTTTTTTGACAGTTAAGTTTAACGGCATTCCATCATAAAAAAATGTGTTTAATTATTGATAGGATCGACGCGGGGAGCGTTTGTTAATTGCCGTGTTTTATATTGGTCATTAAAATTCGTACCAAATGGTGAACCTAAGGTGGCAACTAGTATTTCCACTTTCAAACTCAATAAGTGAAATTATTTAACTTGCTCATTTTTCTTTTCCGAAAAAAAAAAAAAAAAAAATATCAATCATCTTATGTGTTCGTAAACTTTCTTCTTCGTTTATTTAAAATTAATCGTTCTGTATTTTTTTGTTCGCAGGTGTGTGAATAGGCGAGTTATGTGAAATGCTTATAGTGAGTTGGTGATTTTTTTTTATTACTCTCTTTCTTTTCGTCTGCTTTTCCCACGACTCGCTGAGTCAGTGATGAATATTGAAACTTTCCTGGGATGTCAATCATATTTTTGGGATTGGCTTTATAAGTTCCTGCAGGCAAATTATAGATTAAACAATTTTTCGGTAAATTTATCACAGTATCAAAGGATATAATTTTTTTTGTTTCGGCAATGTTCAGAGATGTGGAAATGTTGTGCCTAATTCTAAAATTGTAGTCCGAGATGGAGAAGATTAATAAAAGAAGATACGAAAACGGACCTAGATTGAGAATTCAAAGAAGGTGGTGCATGTTCCCGATCATTTTTCCTAATCCGTTTTTCCTAAAGAAATAAATTCCTAATCCATTTTTCCTAAAGAAATAATTCTTAATCCATTTTTCCTAAAGAAATAAATTCCTAATCCATTTTTCCTAAAGAAATAATTCTTAATCCATTTTTCCTAAAAAAATAAATTCCTAATCCGTTTTTCCTAAAGAAATGAATTCCTAATCCGTTTTTCCCAAAGAAATAAATTCCTAATCACTTTTTCCTAAAATTTTGGTTCCCCAACTTTTTTCGATTCCTAAAATAAGATTTCCTAAAATGAATATTCTCCTAATTTTTTAAATCCCTAAAAGGATTTTAGAGAATTTAATTTCAGGGATTTCTTTAATTTTAGGAATCAAAAAACTTCAAGTAAAAAAAAAAAAAAAAAAAAAAAAAAAAAAGGAAAACAATTTTAGGAACCAAAATTTTTAGGGAAAATGGATTAAGAATTAATTTTTTTTAGGAAAAATGTATACAACGGATTTACTTTTTTTTTTGGAAAAATGGATTTGGAATTTATTTTTTTAGAAAAAATGGATAAGGGATTCATTTGTTTTAGGAAAAGTAAATTAGGATTTTTTTTTATTTACGAAAAATGGATTAGGAATTTATATTGTTAGGGATAATGGATTAAGAATTTATTTTTTAAGGAAAAATGGGTTAGGAATTTATTTATTTATTTATTTTTACGAAAAATGGATTAGAAATTTATATTTTTAGGAGAAATGGATTAGGAATTTATTTTTTTTAGGAAAAATGGTGGGATAATGGAATGAGAAAAACGCCGAATTATTTCGCTTGAGGGCTGGGGAAGGGAGGGTGAGAAGTTACAAAGTCCTAAACTTTGCTTAAAAAATTTGCGCTGTGTGCGGTCCCGTGGGTGACAGATTATGACAATGATAGAAATATAAAGATTTGAATAAGCCAAGCCTTATCGATCAAAGTCCTTGATTATTGCGAATGAAACGCAACTTTGTGTTGGATGCGATTCCAGTTTAAAAAAATCAAGTAATTAATAAATTATCTTTCATCGGGCAGAGTGCCAGCGAAACGGATAGCTGGGGAATCGCTGGTAAATATGGAAAACGTAAGTGGAACTGCGACTTTCTCGCAGAACATTAGTAAACAGGTAAACTAAAGGGTGAACTAACTTTAAGCTTTTTTCATTGGGTGAACTACTTGATCGAAGAGCAGTCCAAAGAAAGAGACTGAAATGTCTCAGATAGTTCACGATAAAAACATTGCCATATGAAAAAAGGACATAAATATTATCCAAACATACTTTTACGATAAGTTGAACGCGTA
Organism: Liposcelis bostrychophila; assembly: GCA_037577465.1. Classification (NCBI taxonomy): domain Eukaryota; kingdom Metazoa; phylum Arthropoda; class Insecta; order Psocodea; family Liposcelididae; genus Liposcelis; species Liposcelis bostrychophila. The sequence goes on from CM075212.1 coordinate 14,396,709, forward strand.
CAGTGCAGTGTATTCGCATATACCGGATATTTCGAATATTTGCAGCAACAGCCTGCCACCAAGACATTTTTTTTTAATCTACGGATTCGGATTACTGAAGAAGAACGAATGTTATTAAATTTCAGGGCTTTCTTCGAAATCGAAAAGAAATAAGACTACTTCATCGTTAAAATTTTTTTTTTTTATAAAGAAAACCTCACCAAACATAAGAACAATATTGCCGAACTCTATGCGATTTTTAAAAATAAAAACTGATACTTTGTGCTTTTTTATTTATGGCTGAAAGACAAACCAAAACTAAGTGTTTTATCTCCATCGGTATAAGCTAAACAATACGTTTCGATTATATCCAGTGGTTTGTGGTAAATGACCGTGTCTGACGGTCAACTGAAAATCCCAGTTTAAGGAATAAAGATGAGAGTGAATGTGGCCTGCCCTGATTTGTCATTTCTTCTTCATCCTGTCTTTTTAACCCGACCGATTAAGAACCGAAAAAAAAAAATTGTCCAATACCAAAAGAACATTTTCTTGGTCAGGATGTTCCGAATTTCACGGTAAACATTATAAAAATTAGGTAACACCTCTCTCACCGGAAATATCAAACATTTTTTTTTTTTCATTTCTTTTTTTGTTATTTGGTTTTTAAATAAAGAAGAATTGCAAAAGATGAACTACATAAAGACGGCATGACGAGTAAATTTTAGGAGAACATAGCATGACCATGATTCATTTTTTTTGTCGTTAAAGGTCGTTTTTAAAGTGCACTGATTAAACAAGATAAGACGGAGGGATTCTGTGGAGCTATTCATAGTGTGATTATCCTTTGTAAGTGGCTGGAATCAACAAATAGTGTGAAATTAATTCTTTTTTTTTTTATTCTTTATTTTTTTAAAGAGTTTTTATTTTCACGGATCTTGTAAACTTATTCTAGATTGCACGTATCCAAGTTTTTGGAGTGTTTGCTTCTACAAGGGAACATCAAGCGGCAATATCCTTCATAATCTCTTAATCTTATAAAAAAAACAATAAAGAAAAAAAAAACTTCCTTATAGAAAATAAGTGCAGTTGGAAAAAAATCGAAAGGGGGCCGCCTTTTGTTGGTTATCTCGATGAGTTTATATCATCAGCAACAAGATGTTAAACAATAATAAACCGCAGATCAGTTTAACATTGGTTAGTTGCTATACGAAAGTCACCGTGACCTTTTCCGCTTTATTTAACCCGGCGGTTTAAAGGATTCGTGAGAGTTGCGGATTATGGATTTTTCATATTTTGCTTCGATAACGGTTACTCAGGCGGAAACTCTTTACAATCGAAAATCCATCCAGATGTCCCTAGGATTGAATATTTATCCCGTTAATCCAGAACAGGATGAAAGGGTTCAACGGGTAAATCAGGTTATTGCCCAAAAAGGATGAATAAACTCGAGAAATATTGGGAATGTTGAAATTTAGTTTTGAAGATGAAAGGTCTTGGCGGGGCGGGCATGCCACTCGTTCTTCATGCATTAAACACCATCGTCTACAGTGTCTAACTCCATAACAGAAGCTTTCGACACAAGCTGCTTTGATCAAGTCAATTTGACTAACTACTATTTTCTAGGCTTTTGGTCACTTAAGGTGACGCAGGAGTGATTCATTTTTTTGAACACCCTATACTTCGAAAAACACTAGTATTAACGTTTTGGAGCCAGATATCAAAGTTCCACTACCGAGCAACAATTTTTGACAGTCTTGGGCACCTTCATGAAAAATTCTACATCTAACCACAGTATTTTTTTTGGGAAATCTTGATCCAGGATAAATTCCCGGGAATTTATAGTAGATTACGGTTTCCCAAAAAAGTATTCTATGGTCAGGTATGGAATTTTTCATGAAGGTGCCTAAGATTGATAAGAATTGTTGCTCGGAAGCGGAATTTTGATATCTAACACCAAAAGAATAAAATTAGCATATTTTGAAGTATAGGGTGTTCAAAAATATGAATCACTCCTGCGTTATTTCAAAATAATTTATTTGTTTTCCAAGAGGAAAAAATTGCTCAAAACCAACTGAACTGTCAGTTTATTTGGTGCCAAATTAGTTCAGTGAATAGGTTTGGTTCCAAATCTTTGTGGGTAGAGGCATCCTAGATTTTGATGGGTATTAGTGACACAAACAAGATTATCACTGAGCAAAAGCTCGCAGGGAATTTCTTACCACTAACAAAATCTACCTATATCTATCCATACTTTCGTAACGCCTGTACTTCGTCAAAAGAGTAGTATGAAAAATCTTACCTGAAAAAGAAAAAAAAATTAAATTAAATTAAAATAAAAACTCTTTTATGAAAAAAGCAAAGATTTAACAACGAGCACTTCTATGGCAGAGCCATTTCTTTAATCTTTTATATTTTAAAAAGAAGCTTAAAAAACGATTGCAGCGGGGCAAAATTGACATTCCTTTAGGCTTTTTTTTGGCAACAACTTTAGCCAAATCCAAACCTCAAAACTGCAAATCTACATTTCCCGAGTTAGAATCAAAAGATTTTTTTATCGGGCCCCTACTACTAAAATCACTTTTTGATGAAAATCATTCCAATCTACCGAGTACTTTCGTCAACCGTTTTTAAAATTTAAAAATTCAATTTTTTTTTTTTCTTTTCTTTTTTTTTCTTCTTTAATTTAAACGCTCTAACTACTAAAATTTGATAATGAATAATTAAAAAACAAAAGATGCCAACTTAATTTTTCATTGTAAAAGTTATTCCGAAATTTAAAAAATGTCCCAAAATGAATTCAGGAACGCTCTACTGACTTCCTAGAATGGTTTTCCGTAACAATATGGCTCTGATTGATTAAGGATTTCAAATTTGGGGGATTTTTAGTGACTTTTTACAATTTAGAAAACAATAGTATATTACATATCAGGTATGAAAACGACGTATTGCAAGTCACCTCCTTGCCTGATTTGAAAGATATTTTTCATCACGGCGGCGGAAAATTAACTTTTTCGTTTTTTAAGCGAGCGGCGAGTGATGAAAAAGCACAAGCAGAACAACTTTTGTTGGGTGATTTTATTAAAGTAAACATAGGAAACACCGCCATAAAAATTGTTCCCCAGTGTATTACCGTAGAATGGGGGTGAGTTGAAAGATGGGGTAAAGTTGAAAGGAAATTCAAAAAAAAATTCTAGGTTTATTTTAGGCACTAAAAATAAAATTTTTTTATTTCTTAAAGTGAATATTGTTTTTAAGATACTTAAGTAAAAAATTTTATTTTTAGTGCCTAAAATAAACCTAGAATTTTTTTTGAATTTCCTTTCAACTTCACCCCATTCTACCGTACCTCAAACGGACCGTACCACAAACGGTTGTTTGGATATGAAGCGAAAAAGTCACTAAATGAGTACTATTCTTCTTCTTGTAAGAGCCGGCTCCGCGACGAAGATTTACAATCATCTGGCAGATTTTTACTTTTAACCGCTGCTCGAAAAAGACCCAAGGAATCGACAAAAAATCAGTGTTTGAGATTAATGAGCAACGAGGTTTTCCTACGACCCTGCGTAGGAAAATACTCACTGAGTACTATTCTAGGTACAATCTCACTAACTTAGCAAGGAATTACGTGATCGAATTGAAGCTTCCAGAACTTGTTAACATTCATTTGTTGAGCCTTGTTATATAGAAATGTCAAAAAAAGGTTAAGGTACAGAGGTGCAATAAAGAAGAACATTAAAATTGCTCTCCTGTAAAATTTCAATGTTGCGCATTTGGAGCCTTTTATTTCCAACACCGGGTCGGGACTTTTTCACTTTTTTTTTTTGCATAATGCAAAAAATTTTACAACTCTACTACATTGCCTAAGGTCTGCATGACGTGCTGACCGTGATCTTTTCATTATTTTCGGTCTCATCAATCTGTGCAAAATCTAGGAAGAAACATTTTGCAAAATTATTTCCCTATACGATTCAAGTCAGACCAATTAAGTAAAAACTGGATGGGTTTTTTTTAATCCGCGTTGGGAAAACATGCACTTGACGTTTATTTTTTCCGAAAAACTACGTAAATCTAGGAGTGCAAAAACTCGTTTACTTCTTTTGCATATCGTGAATAATTAAAATATTTTTTAATTGTGTTTAATTTCCCCCGTGTGTGAAAATTTAAAATATATATAGGCTTATATATAAAAAAATACGAATATTTTTCACAAGTTCACGTTCCCGCGAAAAAATTCACAGTTACCAACTTTATATATTCCTTATTGCATTTTTAACGGGATATGGATCTTTTTATAAGAAAATCACGATTAAAAGTTCGTGAACTTAATAAGCTAAACATAGGAAATCAGTTGAAAAGTTAAATCGAAGTGGCGAAAGATGGAATTGAACCATCGACCTTTCGTTTTCATGACGACTGCTCTACCGCTAAGCTACTTCGACAATCGATTCAACTATCAACTGATATGGTACTTGAATGGAAAAGCACGCAGTATATGGAATTAAGATGTTAACAGAGGAATTTTTTACTTATCCATTTCAGTCGGCCGTAAATCTAGGCTATCATGAAATATCAAATAGTTTCCCCCGCCCTCCCTACCCTCCATAGCAAAGGAAAACTGCGAATATAACCCAATTGTATTTTAAAATTTTTTTGATGGATGGTTCAATTCCATCTTTCGCCACTTCGATTTAACTTTTCAACTGATTTCCTATGTTTAGCTTATTAAGTTCACGAACTTTTAATCGTGATTTTCTTATAAAAAGATCCATATCCCGTTAAAAATGCAATAAAGATTATCAATTAGGATCGAAAATAAAAATCAAAAAAATTTATATATTCCGTTATATATTTTATTTTTCGAATGAATCTTTCTCATTATTTTATAGTTACATACGATAATTAAGTCGTTCAAACGACGATTGTCAACGGGCTTTGGACATTGCTGAAGATCGCTCATGCTTATCCATGACTGATCAATTAAAACGGATGTTTCGCTACGTCTCGCGAGCAACACCCTTATATTCTTAAATATCAAATTTATTTTGGGAAGTAAGTCAAAGAAAACGCACGCATGTTAAAAAATTCATTCAAGCGCGGATAATATGAAAGAAAAAAATTTATATATCGTAAAACTGTCACCTGATAAGTGTCATGGTCACGGCCACACACTACTAATAAGTAAAAAAAAAAAAAAAATATTAAGAATGTAGAACAGTGAGAATGTAATGTACGGGACGAGCCGACCGCATGCACACGTCGGAAAGAGAAAGTGCTTCGGCTGCCACCTGAGCAGAAAATATTGTATGGTACACATATTCAATAAGCCATGGACATAGATTTCGAAGAAGATATTCACGGAGCAATTAGATAAACTACTAATTAGTGTTGTAGAAAAAATAATTAATATGCTAAATTTTTATATAAGAATAAAAAAAGATAAAAAAAAGCGATTTCGGATCGCTATCGTAAAATTGTTATTATGAATTTGCATTTGTCGCAAAAATGGCACTGCTCTGATTCACATAAATAATGCAGGATGAATTTTTTTTTTATTAGGGATAAGAATGGGAAATGACTTGCGACTTCTACCTCCATGAAATTATCAATGTCATGTTCGGAACAAATACAGTATATGATAGCAGTTAGTTTAACAGCTTAGTATCCTTAAAAAAAAAAAAAAAAAAACATGTGGCGATTCGAGTGTCATTAAATTGCACCTTGTCCACAAATACAATTTTTATAGGATTACCCTCTTCGTAACTTCCTTGGAAATCGCTCGAGCTTAACCGGCGTAACTTCCGAGCTGAACACGGCGAAACGTCGATTTCATTAAATAAGTGAAAAGTAACTTTAATTGGCCGAATTTTGTTTTTTTTAAACTAATTGTTCATTGTAGAAATTTTTGATAATAATAAAAATCTTAATTTTATTGGAAATAAAAAATGGATAAAAAACTGGTTAGACACGTTTAATTTTTGAGTATATTAAACGAATTATTTTAGAGAGTTTCAAAAATGTGTTAGCTTTGTGCCAGATGTATTGCATTACAAAAGAAACAACCGTTTTTTTTTTCTTTTTTTGTATAAAAGTTTCGAATACCTCCTGGTGTTTATAGCCTCGAAAAAGATTTCGGACGATTAATTTAGACGTGGAATGAGGAAAGTCGGCATAAAAATCGGTAAATAAAAGGTGATAACCGCATCATTTAATTAAGAGATGATAAAATCCATCCCGTTATGTCTGTAGCTCAAAAGGCCCAATAGACGATCGTAGATGCCTTGCGGAGTTTTTGGGGCACAAAAAGTATTTCATATGATTTAAAAAAAAAATAAATAAATAAAAAATAAAATTGGGACCCTTACCAATCAACGAATTTTCTTAACGTCGAAAATTCCGATTTCGAGGTTTTGAAAGACGATAAATGATATCGCAAGTTATGTCGCTTTTCTAAACATCGAACTTTTAAGATCCCGGAAAAGAGTTTCTGGGATTTGAAAATTCAATGTTTAGAAAAAAAGGGATTTCTATTTTTTTTTCTTTGTTTCAAATTTTTGAAAGTAATTCGGCGATTTTAAAATTCTAAGAATATAAAAATTTCCAGAAATTTTTTTAAAAAAATTTAAAGTTTATTTTAGGCACTAAAAATTAAAATTTTTTATTTCATTAAGTTGGTATTGTTATCTGGATACTTAAGTAGTATAAATATGAAAGCTGCGAATTTTTACCGCTTTTAGTATCTATTCTTGTTGCATTTAAATTGGAAATTATTTGGAAGTTTACAAACTTTTATTTCTCCTAGTGCCTTTTAATTTTGTCAGAAATGGTTTTAATCCACTTTATCAAACCTGGAATATTCATATCTTTATATTCCGCTACAAAAAATCAGAATATTTGTGCTGCTTCTCCATTATGGCTCAAAATTAATTTTACAAAATTAATTTTATAAAATTATTGGGAATAATGCTTTTATTTTACTAATCGAACATGAGGATGACTTAAAAAAGAATAAGAAATCTGTAAAAAATAAATATGTTATGAAAAGAGAAAGAAAAAGCGCATAATTTCCGGTAATTTTATAAAATTAATTTTGAAAAATTAATTTAGGACCATAATGGAGAAGCAGCATTGTTTTCAGCCTTTGATAATCAGAGATTTTTTAAGTAATTTCAAATTTTAAGAGAGACATGGAAATGTGAAGATTTGGTGAAGAACCAATAGCATGAATAGGTTTCATGATGATGGCGTTTGGCCAGGGCTGATTCCGATTCCGATTCCAAGCTACGGGAAAAATTTTCGCGGTTCCGATGCCGATTCCTATAAGTTTATTCTTATCATTCGAGCCTCTCTCCTTGTCCGAACTCAAGGATTCACTCAGTTTAACAATTCAACATTACTGCAGTGCAAGCAGGTAATAGGGATTTGCGTCGCAAAATTTTTCCTTTAGGTAGATATTTTTCAAATCTTCAGCTGTGAAAGAGTTGCTTTTTCAAGAGATCGAATATGAGAGAAATTTGACCCCTGATGCTGATTATTCCGATTCCGATTCCAATTCCAGTGATGCTCGATGATTTTTCAAACGCGATTCCGATTCCGATTTATTCTAAGCATTCGAATCTTATTCCGATTCCGATTCCGATTAAAATCTATTCGGAATACCATCCTTGCGTTTGGCACAAAAAGGGTTAACCTATTTAAAAAATTTCTGAAAATTTTTATATTCCCCTAATTTTTAAATAGTCGAATTACTTCCGAGGATTTGAAACCGAAAAAATGAATAAATAAATAAATAAATAAAAATTCCTTTTTTTCTAAACATGGAATTCGAAATCCCCGAAACGATCTAAAAGTTCGATGCTTAGAAAAGCGACATAATTTGCGATATCATTTATCGTCTTTCAAAGCCTCGAAACCCCCTTTCGACGTTCTGACATAGCACCGCTTTGGACAAAAAAATTAATAAGCAGATAATTGGTGTAAGGCCGACCTGAAGAAACTGGAGGAAGCCAATCTTCTTCAAACGAAAAAATTGAATCTGCATTTACTGATTAAAAGCAACACTGGAAATGTCTACCCGGCTATAACAGCGAAAAAAATGTCATTTTGCTGTACCTCAGATTTAATCAAGTGTCCACTTCGTCAAACATTTAACCTTTTGACGCGCAAGAAGGTGCTCACTTGAAATTTTCGGTCAACCTCATCAAAAATGCAAACCCAACCTATTCCCACCGTTTGCTCAGGTAACGCTCTCGCACTCGCGATTAGCGTCAAAATGAATTTTCAGAATCTAATTAATATAATTGTGATTTAATGTTCACATGCTTCAGCGACCATATTCTTCCTCCCTATGCATCTTCACTTTTTTGTTTTCTCTTTTGCCTCCAAATACAGAATTAACAAAACGGCCGATTTCCGCTAACCTTATATGTATCCCCATTTATGTATACATAAGCTCATTCAACTTTTCCTTGTTTCCATTTATTGATCATCTCGTTAATTTTTACAATCCTTATTTACGAAAGTATTCACTACCTACGACCTACGACTTATCTTGGTCATTTTCCACTTTCGATTTTTCATAACACAAATTCCCACAAAAAAAGAGTCCATAAATGGAACTTTACATACGTAAGGTGTGGTCGAAACCGAAAGGAAAAAAAAAAAAAAAAAAAAAAAAAAAAAAAAACATTCCGCTTTCTAGAGCCCCGATTTCGAATCTTTAAAAAAATCGATCAATATTACCAATTATTCTATTCAAAGGGACAATAAAGATCGTGTCACGGAATTCCCCTTTCACTAAAACGCGTTTCCAAACATAAAAAAAAAATCTTCAATTCGGCCGTAAAACAATGTCAATGTCGTTCGCCACACATAAACCGGTGAAAGAATCGCAAGGAGCTTCGGGCGGGTACGTACGTACGAGAGTGAAAGCAAAAATCGTCTTTATATACATGCTGCGATATTTTGCTTATAAATTAACTTAAAGCAAATGATCGGATCTGGCTCATCTACATGATTCCATTCCCACGACACTCCAAGCAATTTGTGACTTGCAAACGCGTCTGAATTTACTTTCATAACAAAACTTGTTTCTCATATGAACAGTTTTTACTTGTCACGCTCATCTGATCTTTCTTTATTTTTATTTTTAAATTTAAAATCCTCCTGCAAAATATAACCATCGATTTACCTGTAATTAACGCCTAAAAAGAGACCGAATCCCAAACAGAATTATATAATTATTTAAAACAATGCTTAAAAGAAGCCAATGAGTTCAAGGATAAATCTGAAACGGAATTTCAAGGTAGCATACGGATGGATCCACCCTTAGTGCTGTGCCTTCAAGTGTCACGAATTTCAAAAGAGAGAAAAAAAAAAGTTACTTAATTCAAAATATTGAGTCAATTTACATACATTCAAAAAAATTATTCGCATGTAAATTTTATTTTTATGTAAAGGTAATAAATTAATTATTCCATCGGTTGCCTAAAAAGTTCTTCGTCTTTATCTTCTTTTTTTTTCCTGGATGTTTTAAATAGTCAATAGAAGTTGAGTTATTAACACACGATCTGTTTGTTTATTACTTTGCATGCTATTTTTTTTTTCTTTTTAAGGTGTCAATTTGCTATTATAAAAAATTTTGAATGGGATAAGATGGATCCGTTCTATGAATAAGTAACGACGTATGTGATTAATATTTATGAAGCTTAGCCTTCGTTTTTTTTTTTTTTTTTTTTTTTTCTTCTCTTTTTTGTTTCATGCCTTCTCAAGTTCAAGTACATTGGAAGGTAAAAAGTTGTAGAAATACGAGAGTGATGATTATGTAAAAATAACACGAGAAGGATGTTACAAGTTATGCAAGAACATTTGAAGGAAGCCTACGCTCAAGTCTGGTCAAGGTACAAAATTCGAACCAGATCTCAGATTGGAATAATGAAACCGAAATATGAGGCATTAAGAATCTGGTTTGGGCATCTGAAGATGATATCTTAGGAAAACGTCAATCAGAATGTATTTGATATCAGAATGTAGGTAAGTTTGTATCAGTGAGAAATTACCTTTAATATGAAGGAAAATAAAGAATATCGTAAGACAGCAGGATCTGGAAAATTGCGTTAATTTTTAGTTCCTGCTGTGTGGATGTTTCAATTCCGAGATTTTTGGACGTTTTTTTCTTTCTCAGAAATACTCTAGATTAACAATTTTTGCTACTCTATGTTTTAAAAAAAAAATCTCACATTTTTTATGCATTACATTTTAGCTCCTTATCCTAAAGAGCAAGCTTTAGTGAATCTTGGATGTAATAACTGTTTTGTATAACACTAAACACTAGATTTTTGAAAAAAAAAAAAAAAAAATCAGAATTTTTGGAACACTCCTAGTGCAAGTTTCAACTTGCTTGAAAATGTAAATGCGGACTGGGAAATAACTTTAAAAAAAAACGCGGCGGAAAAACTTTAATTTCGTCTTTGTGTCCATTTTTGAACGAAAAAAAAATCAAAATTTTGGTACTCTTAGTGCAAGTTTCAACTTGCTTGAAAATGTAAGTGCGACTGGAAAATAACTTTTAAAAAAATGAAGTGGAAAAACTTTGATTTTGTCTTTGCGGTCCATTTTTGAAAGAAAAAAAAACCAAAATTTTGGAACTCTCAGTGCAAGTTTCAACTTGTTTGAAAATGTATGTATGACCGGAAAATAACTTCAAAAAAATTGAGGTGGAATAAGTTCAATTTCGCTTTCCTGGTCCTTTTTAAGTTTTAAATTTTAGGTTGATTTTTGAATTTTATATTTTGAATTTTGAATTTTTAACTTTATTGTGACTAGTCTGCTTTTAAAGGCAATATATTTATTTATTCATTCATTCATTCATTCATTCCATATTTACGTAAAACAATTTGAAACTTCCAAAGTGTTTACAAGTTGAGTTCCAATGATTCCTTAAGTTTTGACTTTTCCCCCGAAAATCTGGTATTAGAAAAAACATCATGTTTTTACCTGATGCCGCCAGGAGCCTGAATACTGATTCTACAACACGACCTTGATGATATTTTACACTTTAACTACCCATTTAGCTCCTTACCCTAAGGAGCACTTTTATTACACTTTTAATTACCCTGGATTACACTTCAATTACCCTGGATGTCTGGCTGAAACCAAAACCAATTTCTGATCCACTAGGTCTTTTCATTTGGACTTCTTAAACGGGATTCATACCACAAACGATTGTCTTTAATTCCAAAAACAAATGAAACATCTTCGACATGTTCCCCCTTTATATTCGCTTCTTTTCTCAACAATAAATCGCCCTCTCCCGTTTTTAAAACATTCGGACCACCCTTTGCGACATCTCTAAGGAAAATCATTAAAATGCGTTTTAAAATGCAAGGAAAAGTGTCTTCTTTATGGGAGTAGCTTGATCTGGTTCTACTTGACAGGAGCCATTTTTCAATTCTCTCATCTTCAGTTTAAGGTTATATCCATCAAGCTAACGCCTTTTTACGGCCTTGTAAACCGTTGCAGGGGATCCCGAGCTATGAATCACAGCCCATGACACACATTCTTTAACTTTTTTTCATTTTTTTTGTCAGGAAATGAAACGAAACAAAAAACGGAAAAAAAAACCGGACCTTTTAATGCTTCAAATTGAAGCGTGTTTGAATGAACGCAACCACTTTGTAATTACCTTCGAAAGGACTGCCATATTTGCCGGCGCCACCGATTCTAGCCGGGTTGAAATATTTAAGAGAAAAAAAAAGTCATGTCTTTCTAAATATGGGCAAAAACATTTATATTTAAAGAAAAAATGATTAATTGTGTAAATGAAGTAGAACACTGAGCAATCCTGTTGGTTTTTTTTTTACGATGAGACAATACCTGAATGACATTTCAGCGCAATCATTTTATGCCTGAAAAAATTCGGAGTTTGTTTCGTGCTACCGAAAAATTATCTTTCTTAAGATAATAATAGAGATAGCAAAGAATTTCACGACTTTTGCACTTCTTAGGTAGTCCTTTCCGAAATTGCCTATTAAATCAATTCGTTCAAATCAATTACATTCTTGATTAATATGTGTACGCATGACCTGTTGTTTATATACGATATCCCAACTCGGAATTACTTCTTATTTCGATAATTGCATGTCTGCTCATTTCTAATTTTCGCCTCCATATGTTCAACTCTTCTTTTTTTTTTTTTTACCTTTAAAAAACGGTGACCTTGCAGTTATGTAGATTGACATCCTGCTTATTTAAAACTGACCTATAACAATTTTAAAGAGAAACGAACCGGAAAACTCCCACAATGAAATTATTTATATGTTTTTAAAAAAAAACTATCAGATGTTTATATGGTTTTAGAAATCGTTTTCGTGCTAATTAAAAAAATCGACTTTTGTAAGAATTTCGTTTTTAGAAAAAAGGCGACGTTGTGGAGGAGTTGTGAAGGAGAAAAGTTCGGAATCTTATTAGGAAAGTAACAAAAAATGCCTCGCCGATTTAAAAAAAAAAAAAAAAACCTAATATTAACATATGGAGGACTGTGAAACAACTGACACGTTGTAACTTATTTTATTTTCTGGGTATCGTAAAAACTATAGGTTCATGTATTTTATCATTCAGTGACTTAAAAAAAAAAACAATAATTTGCAATAAATTTAAAATAAATTATTCAATCATTTGTGAGTGTGAGTATTGTATGCATTGCGCTTAGAAGGACTTCACAAGCAGATATGCCCTTTTTTTTTCACTAAGGTACTTTATGTTGAGAACCAAATTGAAAACTAAAATTCTGTTAGGCGGTAAACTGGGAAATTAATTTTAGTAATTAATTACATGCATTTGAATATTTTTGGGCCGAATTTCACCATTTAGTTTTACAGAAGCGAAAAAAATTTTATTGTAAAATTTTGGAATGACCTTTGACCCAATAGTTCTGAAATATAAATATTTAGTTGTTTAAACATGTTTGGTGTTCGCACCAAAAATTAATATTTAAGTATTTTAATATTAAAATTTTAACTTCGAAAATTTTAAATACTGAAATATTTTGACTATTTTTTTTCAATGTTTAACTGAGTAAAATTAGACGAAATGAACGAAAGCAACCCTGGTGGAAATTTCGGAATGTCGTATCGATATTGAAAAGTAACGCTTGTCGACCTCGGATCGCCATCGGGCCAATCTTGGCCATGATCGATCCGATCTCCAATAACGGCCAATATTGAAAATGTGTTAAATTCTCATTTGACCGATATTGAAAAGCGTTAACTTTCTGAATGGACGTCCGAGGTTGGATCGATGCTGCACCGACATTGATGATCTCAAAATTTCCACCAGGGAAGGACATAAAAATTTCTTAAAATTTTGTATAACTTTTTTTTTAAATTTCGCCGTTTTTTTTAAAAATATTTTTTTCTACTATTAAAATTAGATTGAGAGATTATCGATCCTGCAATTTTAATATTAGATTAATGGCGGGATTGGATCTATATATTTCGAAAACGAGAGGTCGGTGGTTCGATTCCATCTTTCGCCACTTCGATTTAACTTTTCAACTGATTTTCTTTGTAAATATTTCCTTGCACACGATAAACATCGTGGTTTTTTCGAAATATAGATCCAATCCCGCCATTAATCTAATATTAAAATTAGACTTCATGAACAAAAACAAGAACTTAAATAAAATGTTCATTAAATTTTTTAATTTTGTCCTTTTTCCTTTAGCCAAGAATATGAGCTAAAGCAACGTTTTAATATTAAAATTTTAACTTTGAAGACTTTGATTAAAATTTTGAATAATTTTTTTCAACTTTGGACCATTTTTATCAAAAATTTTAAATTTTTTTCGTGCCAGGAAAAAAATGATATTTTTATCAAAAAATCATCGAATTTATTGACCAAAAACAAGCAAAAAAAATTCCTTAAAATTTTAAATCATTTCATTGTTTAAATTTAGTTTAAATTTAGCAATATTAGGACAGTACCCCAAAGACGTACTCCTACGTAGGGACATGCCCCCCTAGTATGGTTTTCTTAATAAAAATTTCGGCAAGTAAATGTACTGGTAGTTAATTTCCCCTCTTCCTTATTCAATACAAATACAAAAAACCTAACTATGAATTTAAGAAATAAAAAACAATCATTATGAGAACGTTTTATTGATGAAAAAAAAATATACACTGTATATATTACGAAGATGATTCATAATCTAATAAAAATTCTACTAGCACCTTCAAATATTTTTTAAGTCATAAAAAAATTACATTTTCAAAAATTAACGAAGTTATTGCGCCTAAATTTCAATTATCTTAATAGAATATTTAATCAAGAGTGTGAAATCCTACCAAAGCCCTATATACGATTTAAAAAAAAAAAAAAAAAAAACTTAATATTTAAATGGCTGGCAATTAAAACATGCGGACAAAAATACAAAGCTTAAAAAACCTTCGCACCTTTATGTTAAAATCTTATTAATATTCTATTAAAAAATTAACTTTCATTTTTTTTTTTCCTAAATAAAATAAAGTTAACGAAACCATAAGCAAGCCACGTGAGAATAATTACACGTATCTCAAAGGTAAAAGCATATCAAGTCGCGAGGGCAAAACCTGGACATTTTTTACTTTCTATTCGTAGATCAATTTATTTGGCTAGTGTTTTTTCATTTTGTTATCCGTTCCAAACGATGCCATTATTTTAAAGTTCCAGTTATATCAGATGATTCATGAGATAACAATTGAACCGCGCGCGCGTATCCTACGTCATTTCCACTCTTTCTTTTATGCAAAAATTTTTAAACAAACCCATCCATTATTTAGTATGGGCAGTTTTATGCTTTTACCTATCGAGGAGATGATCCGCGAATAAATAACGATTTTATATATCCGCTCACATATGCATCTTATTATTATATTTGACTAAAGGGTCGTCAAGTTATCAATCACTGACGTGAAATAAGTGGTTTTTGATTTATACGACTCCTTTCATTTTCCTTTTTGTGTGAATAAAAATCGCCCACAGATAATTTTTTTGTATCAGTTTTGTACCACCTGAGAAAGTTACCTATGACCTCTGGAAGGTCAATTATGTTTATATACGATTTTTAAAAGGCGAAATTTGTTATTAAACTATTTCGAAAGTTTAGCCTATAAAAAAATCTAATGATATTGAATTACGTTATTTAAAAAAAACAAAATGTTTCAAAACCTCACACAAACTTTTCAAAGTCCGTATCGACCCGCCATCGATCATTTGTAAAGGACAGTCTTGCTTACGGCTTAAAAGTACCGCGGTAAACAAATGGAGGATAATAACACCGTATAGATTATTCTTAATGTAAATCTTGAGGTTTTTATAAATGGATTATATCGACCGTGATGTTTTTATTTTATATAAAAATATGTAATTTTGTGCATTTAAAACAACGAACTTTTTCAGGGAAATAGAGAAATTACTAAATGAGTTGTATGTGTCGTCTTTTAGGGAACGATACTGGCAAGGCAAATCGTTTATGATTCACAATCCTTAGAGGACAATACTATATCTACAATATCTACAATAGTCATATTTCCGCTTCTTTGTCCGTCAAAACTCTTACCACGTTCTGGGAATTTTTATAGGCTTTTATATGGTTCCCTAAAGAATTATATGATCCTCAATGAAAGTACGAATTTACGTAAGTTGGTCGAACAACTTAATTCTGGCTACAGAAAAACATGAATTTCTGGCAGTAGAATCCTTACTTTGATAGAGGACATTTAAAGTGCACCAAAATCTCTTTGTGGACCAATGATATATAATGATCGTATAACAGTGAAGTCATTTAGGAAATACGTTCCTTAAACTCAACCATGTAAGTTGACCACAGCTATAAGGAACACTCCCAGATAGCAAAGACTATCCAGTCTTCAGGGCGTCATGAGGACGTCATGAGGATATTTCTGTACTAGGCAGGTCAACTGAGCTATGTCCATCACAATCATGGAGATATACTCTTTTGAGCTACTGCCTGAACCAGTTTTGAGCTGCAACGGATCAAAAGAGTATATCTCCATGCACGATTGTGATGGACATAGCTCAGTTGACCTGTCTAGTACAGATTTATTGGACGGCATTGGACTAACCGATGTCCTCAGTGATCCAAAAAGCGACCTTTGCACGTCCTATGGATATCCCATGGATTTGGATATCCAGTGAATATGCAATGGACAATCCACAGGATGTCCAATTGATTAAAAATGCTATCTGGGCTGTTACAACAAATTATAATAAAATAAATTTAATTTAAAGCCACTATATTAATATGCGATTTATTGACAGCAGATGCATTTCGGTCTCACGACCATTCTCAATGCTAAAAAATATAAAACGTAAAAGTAAGCACATGTGTTTAACAAGCTTAGGTTAGAATAACAGACAGACAAAAACATTACATTACCTAAACGAACTTGTGTCAAACAATAAAATTAAAGCTAACCATATTGCACCTTGGAATTATCTAAATCTGTACATGACTAAAAAGAGCTAAACGAGGACATTATAAGACGAAATACATTAAAAAACCTTTTCCTTTTCTTCTTTTTCTTTTTCATATTCAATCAAACAGGTAAACAAGTGAATTTTAGGGAAATTTCAACTTCGAAAGTTGGTTGCCAACTTAAAAAGAGTGTGATTCGCATAATTTCCGCTGTCAGCGTTTAAAATTTCATTGTTCGAATATTTACAAATGTAAAAACTTTCCCACGCGCTCAAAAGCTTAGAATCAAAGTTTGGTTTTAAAAGGCTTAAATCTGAATTATAAAACATATGGCCTGTGTGGAAAATATGATCGGCTACACTAGATGTACCGGGCTTGACATTTTCGAAAGAAGCAATATGCTCCTTGAACCGCTGAAATATTTCTCGTTTCGACATTCCAATGTAGAAAGAAGGGCATTCAGGGCATTGGAGCCTATAAATACCTGCTTTCGAAAAAACATCAATTTTATCTTTAGGATAAACCGCGACTTTTGTTTACCGCGACTTTATTGCTTACCCAAAATTCATAAAGACGGGAAACAAATGCGTCCGATTATATCAGGCATTAATTCGCCCACTCACCTCTTATCAAAATGGCTCAATAATGAGTTCAAAAATCTCCAATATGATAAGTTTTCGATTAAAAACAGTATGGAGCTCGTGAATGAATTGAAAGACATAAAATTAGCAGAAGGTGAAATTTTGGTTTCATTTGACGTAGTCTCTTTGTTTCCTAGTATTCCGATACCCCAAACAATAGATATTTTAAGATCAATTTTATTAAAAAACAAGATCGATAGATCAAAAATAGAAGAATATATCGATTTAGTTGAGTTTGTAATGAATCAATTAATATTCAGTTACAATAATAAAATCTTTAAACAAACAGAAGGGGCCTCGATGGGAGGAGGTTTATCGCCTTTTTTAGCTGACGTTTTCATGGGGCATCTAGAAAACAGATTTAAGAATGAATTACAGTATTTTCCGAGAATTTGGCGAAGATTTGTAGACGACATCTTTGCAGTATTTAATACCAAAGAATGCAACATCAGTAATTTTTTACGAGATATTAATAATTTCTATGAATCTATTTCCTTCACACTGGAGGAAGAAAAAGATCGTCAACTCCCTTTTCTAGATTTAAAAATCATTCGTTGCAGTGATAGAATTGAATTTGATATATATCGTAAATCCACAAATAACAATCTTTTCATTGATTTTGAATCAAATCATAGCTGGGAACATAAATTATCAGGGCACAGATCTGCGGTCCATCGTTTAATGTCGGTTCCTTTGACCACAGATAGATTCAATATCGAAGTAAATTTTTTGAAGAATGTTGCAGTCTGGAACGGCTTTGAACCTCAGATTATTGATTCCTTAATTACTAAGCATAAGGCCAAAAACTCAACTAAATCATTGACCACACTTAAGACGCTAAATAGTGGGAACAAAAGAATAGTTTTACCTTTCAATAAATTTCTTGTAAAAGGTCTAGAAAAAGTCTTTAAGTCGAAAGGTTTGTCGGTGGCTTTCTCAAGCAAAAATACTTTGAAAAATCTGTTAGGCAATCCTAAAGATAAAATTGATGTTTTTTCGAAAGCAGGTATTTATAGGCTCCAATGCCCTGAATGCCCTTCTTTCTACATTGGAATGTCGAAACGAGAAATATTTCAGCGGTTCAAGGAGCATATTGCTTCTTTCGAAAATGTCAAGCCGGTACATCTAGTGTAGCCGATCATATTTTCCACACAGGCCATATGTTTTATAATTCAGATTTAAGCCTTTTAAAACCAAACTTTGATTCTAAGCTTTTGAGCGCGTGGGAAAGTTTTTACATTTGTAAATATTCGAACAATGAAATTTTAAACGCTGACAGCGGAAATTATGCGAATCACACTCTTTTTAAGTTGGCAACCAACTTTCGAAGTTGAAATTTCCTAAAATTCACTTGTTTACCTGTTTGATTGAATATGAAAAAGAAAAGAAGAAAAGGAAAAGGTTTTTTAATGTATTTCGTCTTATAATGTCCTCGTTTAGCTCTTTTTAGTCATGTACAGATTTAGATAATTCCAAGGTGCAATATGGTTAGCTTTAATTTTATTGTTTGACACAAGTTCGTTTAGGTAATGTAATGTTTTTGTCTGTCTGTATTCTAACCTAAGCTTGTTAAACACATGTGCTTACTTTTACGTTTTATATTTTTTAGCATTGAGAATGGTCGTGAGACCGAAATGCATCTGCTGTCAATAAATCGCATATTAATATAGTGGCTTTAAATTAAATTTATTTTATTATAATTTAACCCAGGCCGCTGACCCCAATTCATTGATTGATGTTACAACAAACTCTAAATTGTAGCAAACTCAAGCAGCAGGTTTCGGTACCGGTCCCAATCTCTATAATAATATAAGCTATGTATAAAGCCTTGGTTATAACGAACCCCCTTTTCTAAGTCCACTCGAGTTCGCTATAGCCGAGGTCGGCAGTAGTAACAAAAAGTTCCCTACAGACCCAACGAAAAAAATGACATCGTGGTGACGGATCATATTTTGGTCATCAGACCATTCAGACATAGTCATTTTCCGGGACTTTCTAATGAGATTTTCGACGTCAAAATGGCGTCTCATGCTCGTGGGTGATGTCTTATTCTGCCCATGTAAGCGAAAATATCGTATCTCCATTTTGTAAACAAACCGTACTTTCTGATGTTTATCTTTTGTCAACTACGGATCGACTTAAGCTATTTACAAAATGGGTCCATGTACATGGACAGTATTGTCGTCCTATTGACGTCATCTCGATTTTAAAATGCTAATGTCATCTTTTTTAGACGTCAATAAGACATCTTCTTGACGTCATTTTAACGTCATTTTGACTCGTAAAATCGTCCCAGACTTTGACCATGTTTGATGGCGTCTTTTTGATGTTTAAAATAAGTCACATTTTTCGCTGAAGATAGTCTTTAAGTCTGTGATTCGGTTGTGTCACTGGCAGTTCATATATCATCTGATAGTCATCTACTATCAGCAAATCATCTGATCTTCCTCTACCATCAGCAAATAGGACAAACAATATGCTCTGTCTTAGTGCTTTGTTTGGGGATAAGGACATTAAATGTATGTTCCCCAAATAAAATATTACAATTCTTCTTCCTAGTCCTTTACTCTATTATAAGCATGGTGATCTCACACATACACCAGTGCGTGCGTTCATAGGCATACGGGACTTACAGTTTTAACGCTGGTTCCGAACGGCTATTTTTGAGAGATTTACGAGGCAATTACTGCTCGGTGGTTTGCCCTTGCCTTCCGAGGGGTGGTGACCGTTGATTTTCTCACTAGCGCACTAGTTATGACCTGAGAAAAATTCTTAGCTGTGAACTAGGATAGAAGCACGACGCATCTCATCTCATGATTGAGCGTCGAGGGCGTTACGAACTAGGCTACGGGCCACCACAAAAATGTTACAATACCGGCATATAAAAAAGTACTTAGGGTACCAAAGAAAAGAGTACTATACGGTAGCAATCTTAAATAATCTCACAACATTATAAGGAAAAATCTTATCAATTACAATAATGTACGACGCCTACGACAGGAGAAAAGTATCACTTTTAACCCTGAATCCTTTATCTCGTTGCTCCTCATTCCTTTCAGAAAGTAATACAATTTTCAATAGTGGCATGTTGCACAAAAAAAGTAATTAATCCAAGGCGGAAAACTACCTTCTCGGAGACATTATTCTCCAAAAATTATCACGGAAACCTTGAAAAAACACAATCCTGAGAGGGCAGGTAGCAAGATTTTCATCAGATCAGTACCAAACAATTTTAACATACCTCAAACGCATCCAGGGAAAAAAAACCCATCCCACAGTTAATTATTACGAAATAAAAAAAAAAAGACAGATGTTAGGAAAATGGATGTTCACAGCTCCATGAACGTCTCATCCTTACAGTATCAGTAATTATGACTCGTGTCAATGTACTATACGGTACTGTACCTTACATGTGACAATCAACCGTTTTGGTCGTATGAACAATATACCGTCTCAACGTATTAAATCATTTTTTTTTTCCGAAAGAAAAATGTGCGAAAAACATTACGCCGCCATTTTACTTTTAATTATATTTAAAAAATAAAAATAAAAAAACTTGAGGAAGAAAAGAATGTGATGATTCATCCCAAAATAAAGCAATTAAATTGACATGATCATGCTTGAAGTTCACGATGGAAGGACTCGATATCCCGAGATTAGGTCAGTGATCACAAACTATCAACTATTCTCCGTTTCCGATATACCCACTCTCTCTCGGCCTCACGAATAATGATAATACCTAACAAGTTGATTGTTTTCATCTGCGTGAACTACAACTGTAAATCAACTTTGTATTATTTTCTTTCTTCTTATACATCTGCAGCTCTCATTCACAATCGCATTATTACGTTATATTCAAATTCATAACTGGTTACATGAAGGAAAAAAAAAAGTATTGCGAATTGACACGTTCTTCGTGCCAAAATTGAAAGGATCAATAATTTATTCATAAGACTGTTCGATCAAGGTGCGTATTATGTATGTTTGTCTGGTTTCAGTGTAATTGTTTTACAAAAAAAAATAGTATTCGTGTTGAAACGAAGTTCAGTGTATCAGGCTTAATTATAAGGAGTGGAAAAATATGATAATGTCGAATGTGACTTGGTGTAGGAATGCCAACAGCTTAGGACAATATATTCTTAATAGGACAAAACTGTACGATAAACTAACTAAATTTGGTGAAAGGTTTTATGCGCTAAAAAATTTAGTTGGTCGATTGCCATGCATTACGAATACAAAACCTACAGTAGTTTATAGATAATAAAATTTAATTTAAGCTGAGCTTACAAAAATTGCAAAAGGATCATATAGTTAGTAGCTCAATCGAAACGGGGTCAAGTTTCGGGAACTGTTTGCTCGTCGTCTGCAATAATCCAGCTCCAGACCTATTAAGACCTCTAAAAAATAACTATGCTAGAACGATTCAAGATGATAAAATATTTATCGGTAGAGATGAGAATATGACATTTAATCACCCTAGGCAAAGTGTCATTGATTATCAATAGAAAATTCTGAAATACCAGTAAAAAAAAAAATGTTGATCTTACCTTGGGTCTTACTGAAGATCACCGATTTAAGATTAGTAAAGAATCATGCAATCATAAAAGATGAAAATTCGGCTATTAGATTTTTGTGAAAAAAGTAGTTTTTCCAATCGGATTTTTATCGTAGATTTTGAAAATTAAGTCGGTTTGCGTCCAGCTATTTCTTTTCCTGAGCTATTATAAAAAATATGAAAAAAATATTGAAATAGGGTATTTTCAGGTATTTTTATTGTTGGAAAATTTCTGTGTAAAAATAAAGTACATATAGGCTACTTAAAGAATGATTTTTGTAATAAAAATATTTAAAAAAATTTTGTAATAATTTGTAAAAGTTAGGGCTTAAAAATTGTAAATCAAAACGTTTGGAATAAGCGCCGAAGCGTTGTTAGCGCTAAAACGATATTAACATATGACGTCATAACGCTTCCGCGATTATTCCGACCGTTTTGATTTAAAATTTTTAAGCCCCAATTTTAACAAATTATTGCATACAGAAAACAACTTTTTAAACATTTTTTATGACACAAATAATTTTTTAAATTCATGTATTTTATTTTTACTCCAAAATTTTTCAAAAATAAAAATACCTGAAAATACCCTATTTTCTATTTTAGAGTTTTGACAGCTCCAAATGGCGAACCTGGCCTGTATCTTAAGAACAAAAAAAGCTAGACCCAAACCGATTTCATTTTCGAAATCTACGTTCAAAATCCGATAGGAAACGGTACTTTTTTTCACAAAAATCCTAAAGTCGAATTTCTTCTCTTATGGGATTTTCCAAAACTTTGGCCCTCTTGCGCCCCAACAAGACGCCTTTTTTAAAAAAATTTCGAAAAGGAAAACAGTTTTACAAATGATAAGCCACAGCGATTGCGCTATCAGGAATTTTGAAATTCCAATTTTTTTTATTTTCGGCCCACCTTAGTCTACACACGAGATCGTCCTTGCATGAGGCAAGATGTGTCAAAATATCCCAAAGCAAATATTCAAGATATTTTTTCAAAAAGATTACCAAAATTACATAAAACGAATCGAAAGAGACCTATTAAAAACCAGGAAAAAATCATAAAATTAAATTTTTCACCTAGAAAAAAAATAGCGTTTTCAAAACCAAAAATCTCTCAAGAAAAAGCTTCAAGACATTAAAAACCAACCATTAAAAAAATTTCTTTCAGCTTTCAAACATTTTAGGCAATGTTCTTTCAAAGCTCAAAATTTCAAGAAAATCAATTGAATTCCTCAGACATGCTTCACCCTGCATAGAAAAAAAAAAAAAACTCTGGCAACGACGCAATAAACTTCAGACTACGCATATCCGCCCCCGCAATTTGTAACCTTGGCCGTGATGGTTTTCAAAGGACTTCCGGAGCACTCGAAGCACGTGAACCATCAAAAACGGCGGTCGAAATCCGCGACTTGAGAAGCACATTCACTCATTCAAATTTTATTACAAATGTTACTCATAATACTCATAATTCTGCTGTTTTATTATGTCGGTTAATGCCATGCATATTACAACCACGACGTTTTTTAAAATAACGGTTTCAGTTTATATTTTTTTATGTTTCAGTCAACAGAACGTAAACTTTTTAACAAAGTTCAAAATGGTTCGCAGATTATACCTTTTCAAATTAATTATTCGACAGATAATTCAGTCTAATTAATCTCATAAGTCTTCCTGAAATTCAAAACGCCCTTGAAAACAATAAGCCTCCATAAACCGTCTCTTTATTCGATGCAGATTCTGCTTAATTTTCGTTTCCCACTCTCGCATTCAAAATCTAGACCGACACAACTAATAATCAAAAGGGGGAAAAGAAACCTGTGGGACGCCTACGTTCAAAAATTCTCATTTTTTCGACCAACGCATTAAAGTTCAAGAAAAGAAAAATAAAGCGGATTAATTTTTTTTTTTGGAAAAATCCGATCCAGTTGCCGTAGATGGATGGATCCCTGGTTTAGTTTTGTGTGAAGATTACGACCAATGACCTTGGACTCCAGATTCCATCACAGTCACTGTGCGTCAGTAACGCTTGGCTTTTTATAAAATTAGCCATTTTGGAGTGAAAAAGCAATTTTAATTATAAGAAATTGCTTTTTTTATGTGAACGTAATTAGATTTTTATTTAGGTTTATTAAAAGGGGGAATTTTATCAGGTTCTTTGAAACTTAACGAAAATAAAAAATAAAAAGAAGTACCCATTTTCTAAAAAGAAAATGTTACTTTTTAAGATCTTATTATTGTTAGGGTAATAATAATAATATTTTTTTTTATGAAATGCCGTAATTGATATTTAAATTCTCAAAGTCGAGACGAGTGTGAAATAATTGTGAGATAGTGTATTTAAATTATAAATATCATGTAAGACTCTCTAAACTGAGAAATAAAAGAGAAAAAGTGAAAAAAAAAAAGTATTGTAATACGAAGATGTAATAAAATTCATATTCATGAGGTTAATATGTGTGTTTACAATGTGACAATAGACTTGAAATTTCCAAGTAGTTAAATCATCTTTTTTTTTTATGACTCAAAAAATGACATATGTTAACTTTTTCTTTTCGGAAGCTTTTTCTCAAATGTAAACAAAAAGAAAATTCGGAAAAATAATGCAAAACTCAATACTTATAACTTCACTCCAGTTGTAATCCCTATATTTTCTCTTACCTCTACAAATTTTAAAATATCATCCTGCAAAATTAAAATTTTTAAAAAGAAATGAAAACTGAATTTCAATTATCCAAACAATTTATCATCTTTTTTTTTTTTCTTGTTGATTGTTTGATCGATCGATTGGCTTCTTTATTTATTAATCTCAATAATACCATTGTTATCAATGTCAAGTTCAAGTAAATGTTTATTGAAAAAAAAAATGTTTGGTATCGTATTACAATCTTCCCATGGCAGTCAATGGAGTAAAGAAAAAAAAAAAAACTTTCTCTAATGTTTAAAATGTAATGAAGATAACATCAGATGCAAATTATGGTTAAAACAATTTTTCGAAATGATTAATAAAATATTTACACATTAACTTTTATGTAAATTTAGTAAAATAAGATGCAATCTGTGGTTTTTGTTATAATTTGATCAAAACATGGCAAAAGAATTAGTTTCCCCCGATTCGTATTTCTCTAGTCTTTTCCTTCTGCCCCTTGACTCTTCCACTTAAATAAAATACTTTTGTGCTACTCATACGCTCTGTCAGTTCAAATAGAAGCAAAAAATAAAAAAACGACCAGAAAGGAACAATTCCCTACAATTTTTTCTCATCGGTTTTTCCTAAAAAAAAAAAAAAAAAAAAAAAAAATGAATGAATGAATAAATTCCTAATTCATTTTTTTAAAGAAATAAATTTTTGTTGAAAAAGTTAAAGAATAAATTTTAATCCATTTTTCCTAAAAAAATAAAAATAAATTCCTAATCCATTTTCCTAAAAACATAAATTCCTAATCCATTTCCCTAAAAAAATAAATTCCTAATCCATTTTCCTAAAAAAATAAATTCCTAATCCATTTTTCCTGGAAAAAAAAAAAAAAAAAAAAAAAATGAACTCCTAATTTGAAACTAAAATGAAACGATTTTAGGAACAAAAATTTTAATTCCTTAAAATTGTTTTCCCAACTATTTCTTTCTTTTTTTTATTTTTAATTTTCGTAAAATTGTTGGATTCCTAAAATAAATGTTCTTAAAACCCCTAAAATTAAATTTCCTGAAATCCCCTTAGGGATGTAAAAAATTAGGAAAAATATTCTTTTTAGAAAATTTTATTTTAGGGAAATTAAAAATCAGGAAAATAATTTTAGGAAAAATGGATTAGGATTTCATTTTTTTAGGAAAAGCGGATTAGGAAAAATGGTCGGGAACGGAAAGGATTAGTCACAAAAATACCTGATGATTTTTTTCTTATCTTGTCTACTGAAATCGAATGTTCCTTTTGAAATTATATCACCTGCTTTTTTATATTTTAACACCATGAGAATATGAGTGTGAGATGTAATTTTATTGTTAAAAATTTCTGCTTCACGCAAAGGATACACAAGTCGCAAAGAGAAAAAAAAAAAAAAAAATTACGTTGCCGACTGGTTTACATTTCAATTTTTCCAGGCAGGAAATACATTAAAAAGTAAAGAACAATTGCACATACATTTTTAAAAAAAAGATCAAAAAAATTTTTTAAATTTCCTTTCAAATTCACGTAAAAAAAAACCGCATGAACTTGAAAAAATAAATATATAAATAAATAAATAAAGAAAAATCAAGTTCGTGACAAAGGGGCTGTTCTCGCTCCCGGCGGTTTGATCAGTATTCGTTCGCCGAAAGTAAGAGCAAATTAGCATACTAATCGACATTTCATGTACCATTCCTGATCTTTTTAATTTATTTGTAGATTGAGCGCGTGCAAAAAAAAAAATAAAGTAAAAAAAAAAAAAAAAAAAAAAAATGAAAATAAATCAGAAAACAAAAAAAAACGGACCTTCCACACAAAGAAATATCCCAGGAATTTAGATCATGTTCAGACAAAAAATTTGCGAATTTAAATTCACGGTCAGTTTATATAATTAATTTTTAATCACGGCTTTTGTAAACTCCTCTTTTGTGGTTAAGCGATTATAATAACCTAATGTGCTTTTATTTTAAACCTCACGGAAAATCAAACAATCCGTGGGATGCTTAGGTTTCAATGAAAATAAAGTGTGTCTTTGGGTAATTTAAATAACAGATTTAAAAAAAAAAAAAAAAGAAAGTAAATACGATGTCCAAGTTTTGCGTCAACAAAAAATTGCTCGGGTTTTTTTTTTTTCTAGCAAAATGTTAAGAGACGATTATAGTTTAAGTGTTTGCGTAAGAGGCTGTTTTCTCATCATGGGGGGATACCATTAAAGAGTTTTGAATGTTTTTGAGTATAGTTTGTTTAAAAAAATCTCAGGAATTTTTTTTTTTTCACGTAAAACTGTGTTTTAGCATCTTACAACTTGGTTGATCAAAATATTTGACCCGAAAAAATTTGTTAGTATATAAATGCTTGACCAATGCAGAAAGTCATAATAGTTTATCTCAACGAGAGCATTTAGAAAGCCCAATTATTAACAAAAATCCTGCTTGATTTTTTTAAAAAAATGAATTTCAAAAACATACATACATACATACATTGGCGGAGGTCTTGTGGTAAAAAGGTGAAATAATAGAAAAAGGAGACAGATTGAAGATAAGAGTTTTAGAAACGACACAGAAATAAATTAACACAAAAATAAATTAACACAAAGGTAATAAATTAACATGGACATAATAAATTAACATAAAAAAGAAAAAGGGGAAGGGTGAAAGGAAGAAAACATGTAAAGGACATGAAAGGGAAACAAGGAAGACACAAGACCACCTACAGGACTCGAAGCCCTAACGCCGCATCAACAATTGGGTCCCAGTCGTCTCTTTCCTGACAGGTCTCTCTCCACTGGCGAACTCCCAACAATTCCGCATCCGCTTTCACGTTATCTTCCCAGCGAAGTCGCGGTCTGCCTGGAAGCCTAGTGCTAGTAGGTATTCCGTCTAAGACCTGCCTGATGTACCGGTTAGGGGGGGCACGAGCGACATGTCCCGCCCACTGAAGGCGTCGCGACTTGATTACACTAGTAATCAAGGGTTGACCAGTGAGCTGACGAGTTTCTTCATTGGGTCGCATTCGAAAGCGTCCCGTGACCGGATCCCTTTTAGGTCCCAGAATTCGACGTAAAACCTTGTTCTCAAACACTAAAAACCTCTTCTGCATACGAACGGTAAGATTCCATGTTTCGCAGCCGTAAAGGACGCAAGGACGAATCACGCTATTGTAAATACGGAGTTTGGCTCGCCTGGATAGGACTCTACTACTCAGAAGGTGACCGACCGAGAAGAGACAGCGGTTACCACTCTGAATTCGCAACATAACCTCGCGGTTCATATCGTTGTCGCTCGTCACGGTCGACCCAAGGTACCGAAATTCCTCTACGTTTTTGAACCTTAGATCACCGACGTCCAGAGGGCCCTCAGAGGGCCCTCTGGGGGTAACCGGTGTTCCCAGGGCACTGGGAACACCTAGGGTGTGGCGTCCCTACCCCCTTAAGGTGAGCACCCGTCCTCGGGGTATGAGGCTAGTGGAGGGCAGCAGTAGCCACTAGTACAGGAGTGGGGCGTCCGGAACGTATTTCCGGCAATGGCCTACTTCCTGATTTCTACAGGCGCTAGGGGTGTATCTCGAACCGGCTGTAGTACTGCGATGCAGGGAAATCTGGGCACCCTGTATTACTTTGTGACCTGGGCCCCGGGTGAAGGTCTCTCCAGAAGGCCTCGAGGGGGCAGCCCCCCCACCTGGATAGGGGTACGGAGGGCTAACAACTCTCTTGCCTCGAAAACACACTTGTTACGAAACATCAACTGAGAATTTCAAAAACATTTTACCTTATTTTGAAAAAGCATTTTTGTCCACTGTATCTTAGTTGTCACAAATTTCCTCTCCGTATACATTGCAACATAAAAATACATTTAAGGTCCACTGTCATTATTTATTGGCTATTGCTCTCTTCCTTATTCTTTTTGTCCTAAAAGAGGGCTTGGTGATGACCAACCAATTTGCATTCCCTTTCAGTTCAAAGCCACACGATCTGTTCCTACAAAACCCTTTTAAAAAGATGAAAATATTCTCTGTGTATAATCAGAGGGCTTCCTTCTTGCAGGAATGATTGTTTGCTGTTGACATAAGTAGTAAAACTACCTAGTCGCAAGTGGCCCCTAAGACTTCCTGGGCGATCTTTGCCTTGAAGCCAAAGAGAGCCCTTTAGCAGCCATATTGCCCTTGTGATCAACTGCTTAAAATTAACAGGTACTCAATTGGAAAGCCCCAAATATTTAGTTATATCCCCTACACGTCCTTCAGAAAGCCCACATCAGCCTCAAGATCAACCAATTATACCATCCGACTACTACAGCCTTAAATGTCTTCATTATGACCTTTTACAATTTTTACAATTTTAAGTAAAAATTGCAAGGATTTTAAGTCATTTCTTGCAGATGATCAGTTTCATCTGGGGGATAAGGTTAAAAACAATAAAATGGTTTTGTACAGTACATTCCCATAAAATAAAACTTTTTTTAAAACTTTCTGAAATATTTTCCTTATGTCAAACAGAGATATATATTTTATCTTTTTTCCCTGAAAAAACTGAACGTATTTTTTTCTCTGGGAATGAAGATTGGGAAGAAACCCCACACTTTTTTTTAAGCGCAAACAGAAACATTACAATTTTTTTTTTAAGAAAACCTAACACCAAACAAAAAAAGAAAAAATTATCCAGCTACCGGTCTTTCATGCTTAATAATATTTTTTCAAACTGCTTTTCATAAAATTTACTTTTAAATAAAATCCAAAGAGAAAGAATTTAAATTGCAAAAAAACGTATTGCTAGTGCAAAATACTGTAATTGTTTTTTAAATTCTAAATGCATAAAAATTTTTTTTTCTAAATAGTTAACACTTAATTATATGCATCTCTCATGCAGAGTGTCCAAGTTTCTATCACTCACTCTGATTCGATATGATTTGATAGTCTCATTTTTATGAATAAATAATTATATTACCAATTATCAGTTCAGGGAAAAAAAAAAAAAAAAATGCAAAAATTCAACCACTTGTTACATTTAAAATCTAAAATAAATATACAAATTTCATTTGGTTCAATTTTAAATCAACATAAAAACACCTCAGTTAACCATATATGACATCTGGCAGGAAATTCCATCACAAATATAATTAGATACATGTAAATTTAAGTTGTCGATTGTTATTATCAAATGACATGAATCCAAAATCATTAATTTATACCTTTTGGTAAACATTGAATCAATCAAGTTACACTTTAATTAGGAAAAATGCAATTATATCCATTTCAAAAGCACTAAAAGCAAAGATAACCTTTTGAACTTATTCAACACCTGGAGATATTTTAGCAGAGAATGATGTGCAAATGATGCGGGTACAGAAGACTAGAGACCTTTTTTATCTTTTTTTCGCGGGAGACAGGAGAAAAAAATCAACAGGTATGCATTAAAAACAAACGACTTACCATGTAAACATGAATGAATCCGATAAATCCTTTGAATAATATAATAAATCCCAATAAAAATACGATGAAAACAACGTCACATTAATCGTATATCACAAACGCGCAGAACTATACCACTACACGCGCTCGCATTAGCTCCCTGCCAACTGTTAAAAAATCATCTCTTGCAGGTCAAACAGGTGTAATGGCGGAAAAAAACATTGCATTGCGCATGCGTTACTTTTGACATTACGCTTAGGGTCGATCAAAAATATCGGTATGAATTTTCGTATTATTGCACTCTCGCGCAATGGAAATCAATCCATTTTTTATAATTTTTTAAACGAATTTTTCAGGCGTAGCCTACTGATGACGAAAAAATTTTAGAATCCAAAGGTAATTGAAGACTTTATTGGCTAGTGGTAGACGGAGGCCGTAGGACCACTCGAAAAAAAATTCAGACAACAAGCTATATTCTGTTGTTTGTTTTGGACGCCATTTTGATTCCGACAGAATTTTTAATCATCAAAGTTATTAATTTTATTCATTTTACTATTTGTAAAGAAGAAATAGAAGATTTTATAGCCCCTTTCCATTTCTATTTATTGACTACAGTTTTTCGTTGGAACCTGAACGGCTTCCATCTTCCACTGATGTCTTCAATTAATTATTCTTTTTAAAAACCGGAAACGTTTAAACCTTGGCCAGTGCAGATTTTATTCCAGAATAAAAGCTGAACATTTTCAAAACGATATGTCTGTTTGTTTACAAAGCATCATGATTTATTTTGCAACCATGTTTTTGTAAAATTTATTTACTTTAAATTACGATCATATTTTTAAAAGTATGGAATGTCCGGACTGGCCTCCTCCTCTTCCATCTTTGCCCGTTCCTCCTCCATGTCCTCCCCCGAAACATCGGCAGAAGAATAAAGAAATAAAAATAAACAGTATCTATCAAGAATGGTGGGACGCTTATTTATGTAAGTGAAAAAATTTTTTATTTTACATTATTATTAAATTTATGATGGATTTCAGCTGATATATTAAGAAATGCAAGTGGTCACAAAAAACAAAATAAAAGCCCCTTTTACGAGTTGACAAAGGAGCAGAGAAGGGAATTATTGTCAGTAAAAGTTCCCAGCAAGATTGATAAATTAATATGGAGCATACCGTTGCCGAAAGGTTCTTATCCCCCAAATGGGCTCCCGATTTGGGAAAGATTATATTTGGACAGGCGTTTGCCTATGCTGACAAGTCCTCCAGATGCTTTGGTTTTTGCAAGGCAGCAAATTGGGAAAAAGGTGAAATAGAATAAACATCTGAAAAAAATTATGAATTCTGATTTTTTGTTTTATTTTATTTGATTTTAATTAGCTGTATAAGGATACCGGAGGACAAGAATTCATTTTGTATGATCCGCATAATTACGAAGTCGTATTTTCCTATGAAAGCATCCATGATCCTCATCTATCGTCTTATTACAAAGGAGAAGGCATCCGAAAATTCCTTTTAAGTAAAGGAGATGCTAACGAAGAAGGATGGGGACTTTGTACTTTGAGACGGTTCAATTTGTATCGGAAATATTTAAGAAGAGTGCATTTGTCCAGAGTGCATGCGGAAATGCAAAAACAGGTAAATATCAGTTAGAGAAATACAGAGAATTCAGACTTATAATAACATAAAAAAAAGTTGGATTCTTTCATTCATCGTTTTCATCGAAAACTATGAGGGGCAAGATCATAAGCTAAATATTAATGGCTATGCACAACTTATGCGGCCTAATGTTTAGCTTATGGCCCAAATTAGCTTATGGACTAACTGCCTCCCACCGCCCTCCCCAAATGATCGTCCTCGAAAATACTTTGCAAAAATTTTGACAAAATACCGTAGGAAGCTTTTCAAGACGAAGTTCACAACGTTAATACATATCTGCAAGTCACTAGAGACACTTTAGACGCAATCGAAAAAAAAGCAACACAAGACGAAGCGACAGCCGCTTTAAAAGAAACTCAACGTCTGTATCAGTTGCAACGAGTCGACAGGTACGTTCCTGCTGGTTTTCCGCTCAGTACCATATACTCGCTTTTTACAGAATTTTAGATGCTATTAAAGAAAAAGAAGAGAGGGTTGAAAAACTTTATCAGAAAAGAGCGGAGGAACAAGAAGCGAGAAAGCAAAAAGGACTTGCACTTCACGCTCAGCGAGAATTAAAAAATAAAATCGCGAAAGAAATTTCCAGAAGAAGGAAAATCGCAACTTTAAGAAGATGGCACGATATCGACGATAAATTAGCGAAATGGAAAAAGAAACAAGCGGAAGATAGAGCGAGGCAAAAAGCAGAAAAAGTTCGTTTGCGGTGGCAGAGCAAAATTGAATACCTGAGGAAAATGATTCAGAGGGATGACGAATTTTTAAAATTACAAAATGAAATCAAGGAGAAAAACGTGGAAATTAGAAACAAATATGCAGAGCAACTAAAGAAAAAAGAATCAGGTATATTTTGCTCATATAATGGACATAAAAACGAAAAAAAAAATTGTACCTACGCCTAAATTTTTGAATTTTTATTTTATTTTTGTAGATCGACTGCAAGAATTGAAGAAAAGAAGTTTGGAAAAGAAATCCAAGCAAGAAAAAGCGAAAACTGATAAAAGAATGGAGAAAGCGATCACCGATACATGGTTGAATCTTTTAAGGGAAAACGATTTTGACATGGGGATAGAATTATACAGGGTGAAAAAATCAGTTAATTCTACAATGGCGATTCTTTTAACTCAGCCTATGGAAGGTTAGTCGTTATTTATCAACATTTTTTTTTTTTTTTTTTTTTTTTTAAAGAAAATTTTTTAAAAGGTTAGCCACACTCATTTAAATTTAAAAATTTTATAATGTTTATTATTTTATTTGGTCTAATTTTGTAAAGAAATCAATTATCTGCTAATGCTGTCAGATAAAGTAAAATTAAACTGATTTTAATTTTTGTTTTAAAAAAGGATTGAACATTCAAAAGCAATTAAAAGATCCTTTTTACTTCCCAAATATGCTTATACGACCCCAAAGTTTAAATGTTTAAATAAATTTTCCATAAATGCTAGTTACATTTAAGTATTTTAAATCAATTTCAGGGCCTGATCGTTTGTCGATAATTGCTATGGCTAGAAACCGAATAGAACGTGAGCAAACTATCGTAAGTGATACTTCATATTTCATTACTCTTAATAATTTGAATTAATAAAGTATAATTTTTAGCTCTTTCCTGACATTTGAGACACCGAATTCTCTAAAAAATGACTTGCTGAATTAAATTTTTAAAAAATTAAAAATTTCCTTTCATACGACTATTAATAATTTACATTTTTTTACATTGTTTTATAGCCGATCCAAGTGTCTTTTGCACTGGATGCAATTTTAGAGACGACGATTGAACAGTGGGCTAAAATAAGAATAAACTGTATGCTGCAAACCGTTGCCGAAAGCGTAAAAAAAGTAAGTTATAAAAGAATTAAAAAAAAAAAAGAATTTAGTGACACTGGTTGTGAAAACGTTTCCAGGAAGGCCACCGAAGACTCGAAGAAATCAAGATGAGATGCAAAAACAAAGGTTTCGCAGAATTTGAAAACTTTAAATCGACTCAACCAGTAGGGACTATTTACAAGCCAGAGGAAAAAGAAAAGAAACCCGAAAAAAAACCGAGACGCGAATCGCTATTTTCTGAAAGTTCTAGAAAAGAAACGAATAGGAGCTCCCAAACCACAAGCGATCTTAGCACTTACAGCAAAGAAGTAGAAACAGTTATTACAAAGGTAAATTTTGAATAATAAAATTAGCTAAGTGTTAATTTTCGAATATTTTTTTCAGGGCGCTATGACGATTAATTATGTCCAGTAAGTAAAATCATTTTTTTTTATTTTTACAGAACTTTTATTTTTCATTAATTAATTAATTAATTCCCCCCTCCCCCCTAATTTTAACAGAATTGGGGCCATTACGAAATACGATTCGCCTTACGATCCGATTCCTCCTGAAAAATTAAAATCTGTTCAAGATCGTCCCAAAACTCCGATGGTAAATACTGTGCATAGATTTTTTTTTTTTTTTCAAAAAAAGCAGTACTGATGGCTTATGCTTTTTTTTAGCCGACGCCTGAAATTCTATGTGATGCAGTTTTCGAAGAAGAAGAACTGCAAGAAATCCTCCCGTCGATAACAGGAGACGTAATGGATTTAAAAGAAAAACGAAAATTTAGGAAAACTTTCAAAAACGTGGCAGTTCAATTATGTAAACGAGTAAATGCAGTGACAGAATATGCTTACGAACCGTCATCTAGACTCCGAGCGATTAATAAATTACTGCCCCTAGGGAGTAAGTAAAATAATCTATATAAATCATAACATTCAAAAGTGGTAAATTCAGGCGACCTCAATCACTTACATTTTCAGTTGTGTTCAAACGGTAGTAGTAGTAGTACAATATCTGCTGCTTTAGTATCTTTTGCAAATTCTATGCAACGTGGTCGTAATCCTTTTTATCCTTAACCTCAGGTACTCCAACATCAAAAAAGATAACTGTTCTTTGCAACCTTGTTATGAGCAAACCAGAAAAAGAATTATTCGAAAGCGAAGAATTCGAATGGTTAGTCCAGGTATTAGCACGGGAGACGATCGATGACGTGCTGAAACCTCCGATGTTCCAACGACAACAAGATGATAGCGTATCTAGAACAAAAATTATGTTTTACAAGCCGAAACCTAAACTCAAAAAATTGCACTGACTTTTTTTTTTTAATTAATTTTAAAACTTTTTTAGTTCAATGTCAATAGCACTAACATTTTTCAAAATTTCTCTCGAAAGCCACAAAATGAAAACTCACAAATGTATTAAATTAGATTGAATGGCTGCCAGATAATCTCATAAAATAATTATGCAGTTCAATCACATCAGAAACACTGACCACTAAAACACAAACTTAGAGTGCATCTTAAACAGAAAAAGGAAGACTGAAAAATTTCCAGTAATAAAAATATGAATAAATAAATATACAGCATTATTTTCTTTTTTATACTGCTTATTTACTGTTGCAATTTACTTATGAAATAATTTTTATAAATATAAACTAGCAGCGAAAACAATGTCTCTTTTTAGAAGTCGAATGGCTTCATTAAATTTTTCTTCCAAAGTAGAATCTCCTATATTTTTAGCGGCTTGAACGAATTGACGCAATATTTCTTCTAATCGACGCATTGCTCGTATTATGCTACCTGAAATTAATTTAAAAAAATCAATGTAGTAATTCATTCATAAACAAAATTAACAAAATTTAATTAAAAAGTACATAGATAATGAAACGACTAATGATATAAAAAATTTCCTAACTCACCTTCGTAAATATCTGTCATTTGACATATTTTCCCAAAACTGGCACCTTTACACCAAGCATAAACGACGTCCATTAAAAATGGCTTAAACCCCTCCACGTAAGCATCTTCGTCTAATTCTAATTTTGCTTCATTTGATATCCTTGCTATATGCCTCGCTAAATCTTGCATTTGCCTGAGAGGCCCTGATAATTCCTCTGTCAATTTCGGCATTTCGGGAGCTTTTTCGTCGCAGACGAAACAACTTAACAAAGCACAGCTTTGCTCAACCGATAATTTGTTGAAAACTCCGTTAAATATGAGTTCCGTCATTAATAATTCTTCTCCACTGGAAAAAAAAAAATCAA
Source organism: Liposcelis bostrychophila (assembly GCA_037577465.1). NCBI lineage: Eukaryota > Metazoa > Arthropoda > Insecta > Psocodea > Liposcelididae > Liposcelis > Liposcelis bostrychophila. The sequence goes on from CM075212.1 coordinate 14,432,140, forward strand.
TTAACTCAAGTGTTTTAAATAAGTGTTTAAATGTATTTAATAAGAATTACCTGCTCAACTCGCATGCTACCCTTCCCTTTAACTCTATTACATCCGAAGCTGTGCAGTAATTCATTCTTCTCAAAACTCTTTTCCTACATTTTAAATCGTTCATTTGAAGTAAAGATTTCGCTTGTTTCAATTCTTGTTTTAAAACTTTTAGTTTCGCTCCTAAAGCTTCTTTATTCATATATGCTTTGTACATTGTAAGAAGATTCGGATCGTTATGGAGTGGATGAGCAAATAATCTTTCTTCAAACGATTCTATCCTTTTAACAATATCAGTAAAAGCTTTGTCCTTTATTTTCATGTCAGCGATGGGGTCTAAATACGGCAAACCGTCGGGAAATCGATTTTTTACTTCCTAAAAAAAATAAAGAAATCATTAAAATTTTTTTGTTACATTTTTTTTTATTTTGCAAAATTTACCATAATTGTCTTCAGCACGTTCTTTTTAGCATCGGACGACCGCAGATCACTCGGAGTTTTCAGCCTAACGGAGCTAATATTAGTCACTAACGTGTGAAGCACAGGTACAATTTCTATAACTCCCTGTTCACCGGGAGGGCAAGGCTTAAGAATGCTCCCATTTGAATCCTTGGATAAATGCAGAAGGACATCGATGACAATTTTAGTCGGTTTATCTTTTAAAGGATTCGTCGGAACTTTGTCTTCTTGCCGTTTGTAGTTTACGACCATTCCCCAATCAAATTCTTGAGATTCATGCTTTACCTTTAAAAACGAAAAAAAAATTTACTTAACCATTAACAGATGATTTAACAGCTACCTAATTTTTTCTAAAGATTTTTTCGAGAAAAAAATTCTGTTTAAAATACTTATTTTTCGCCAAGCGACTTATCGTTCTACACTAATGCAAATAATTAAGTTTGAAAAAAAAAAGAAAAATGAAAAATTTTTTAATATCTTATTGAAATTATTTTGTAACCTACCCTTATTAAACGTCCAGGCTGTAAAAACGGGACTAAATATGTAGGCTTGGTTAAATATGATTGAAATTGTTTTCCTAGTTGATCCAATTGTTCCCTTATCGAATAATAAGACGCGACCTGTGCTTCCTTCTCAATAGTCAACTTATCATATTCTTCCTGTGCTGTTTTCACCTCTGAAAAAAAAAAGAAAAATCACAATAAAGCAACTTTTGAAACACACCAAAAATAACTAGCTCTTCAGCTCTTAGGTTTAGTCTCTAAAATATTTTTGAAACTTACTTTCATACAATTCAGGAATCGCCGATTGATTTTGAAACTGAAAAAAGCTTCTCTCAAGCATGTACTCTGGATTTATTTCCTCGACTCTAAGTAAATTAAAACCATGTTGTATGTTAAATGAAACGCGGAGTTGATAGCATCTGGGGCCCCGTTTACGATTTCTCTTCCAACTGCTGGGCTTACTTGTTCGTCAATCATTAAAATAACGATACCCTTGTCGTCCAACCCTCTACGTCCTGCTCTCCCTGACATTTGAATATATTCTCCCGATGTCACCTAAATAAAGTAAACATTGTAAAAAAGTCAGCCAAAGGGGGGGGAAAAAAAAAAAAATTAACTTACAAATCTGTAATCTTTTCCATCGAATTTTCTACATCCGGTAAACAAAACCGTCCTAGCCGGCATGTTTAGCCCCATAGCAAAAGTTTCGGTGGCAAATAAAGCTTTGATAAGGCCTTCTGCAAACAAAATTTCTATGGTCTCTTTTAAAATTGGCAGCAATCCACCATGATGGATACCGATCCCACGCCTCAACAACGGCAAAACATTTTCAACTTGGGGTAATTTTTTATCCTCTTCGTTTAAAACATCCATGGCGTTATTAAATACTTCATCCACTAATTTTTTTTCTTCTACCGTGTTAAAGTCTAATTTTGACATTTGTAAAGCATACTGTTCACAATCTTTTTTGCTAAAACTAAAACAAATAACAGGGGCGAAATTACGCTCCATGATCATTTTAACAATTTTATAAGCATTTGTTCCGCGACCGGACGCGGATCCCCCTCGTCTTCCAAGTAATTCGCCTTTAGCAGCTTCTCCTGCGTTTTGTAACACTGCCATTGCTGTGTTAAAATTGTCTTCCCTGAACTGGCCCTGTGAAAAAAAAAAAAGCAAATACAAAATTTAATCAATACAGAAATCAACTGATTAATTAATATGTGAGTAACATTTTATTACATTTTCATCAAGCACAAGATGAATCCCATCCCCACCAGCAGGAAAAATGTAATGTTGAAGAGGTGTTGGGCGATAGTCTGTATACACCACGTGACATGGCTGATGATGCAGATGAGCTACCCATTCAGCAAACTGTCTAGCATTAGGAATGGTAGCAGATAAAAACACATAATGAACATTATCAGGAAGCAATATTAGTGTTTCTTCCCAGACGACTCCTCTCTCCTTATCCCTCATATAATGGATTTCATCAAAAACAACCCAGCCTACTTCTCTCATAACTTCTGACCCTCTATAAAGCATATTTCTCAAGATCTAAAAAATTAATAAACATATAAAGAACATTGACAATTTGAAAAGATTGGTTTTGACGGCAGTTAAATTACTTCTGTTGTCATAATAAGAAACTGGCTGCTGGATTAATGGTGACGTCACCAGTTATCAACCAACATCTTTAAATTCTTCAGTGAATTCTCTGTACTTCTGATTGCTAAGAGCCTGATTGGCGTTGTGTGATATATGACTCTCTGTTTATCCCTTAGTGATTTTGCTATACTGTACCTGTAAAATTTAAAATAAAGAATGATTATTACCATATAAATTACATAAAATAGCACTTGTTAATCAATTTATAATAATTATTACTCTGCAACAACAGTTTTCCCTGCAGATGTATGTGCAGAAACCAAAACAGACTGATCATTCTCTATGCATAATATTGCTTCATCTTGAAAAGGATCAAGAACAAATTTATATTCTTTGGCTGCTTTTCCTGTTCGTTTTTGCAGTGGCTGATATTCTTGATCTGGTGGAACAGCAACTTCATGTGTACAAGCACCTTGGGTTTCTATCACATGAATTTTGATTCGTGATGCAAGTTCACTGATACTAAAAAAAAAAAAAAATTGTATTATAATTTTAAGTGTTCAATGAAACAATATAAAATTATTGTATTTTAGGTTAACACTAACTTAATATCATCTAAAACTGATTCTGTTCTTATGTGTTTATGCCTTGAATTGTCATCAACGTTGTCACTTTCCAGAGGTCTTTTACGCAAGGTGTCTGACTGATCATTATCATTGCTAAATGTAGAAAAAAAAAAAAAAAAAAAAAAGTCGTTAAAAATTCTGAACAGAACATTAATTCAAGAGAAAAGAACTGTAATCTTAAAGGACCTTATTAAAGCCGTAATATAATAATTAATTTTCAACTGCATTTAAAAAAGTAAACAAATGGAAACAACGTGATAATACATAACCTCTTCCCGTCTGAAGCTGAAGTGTTGGAAGTAACACCATTTTCTTCTACTTCCTGCTTTATCACTATGTGTGCAGGTTCAGGAATCGTCGATTGTTCCGGTTCTTCGTCGAAAGCGTCGAAAATACCTTCTTCGAAATTGGCCATAATTAATAAAAAACTAAGAGTACTTTGAATTCTTACAAATACAAATAAATGTAGTTAGTCGCCATTTATATTAACAGGGCCACGCACGACAAAATTCCCTTTGTTTTATTTTTATACGCATGCGCATAATTTTAAGTCTCTCGCAGCATTTTCACCTTGACAAAAAGAACTAAAGATAGCAGCACTGTACTGGTCATTTCATTTCCTTCACGACAAATGACGCTCACGACTTGATGCCTCTTCCCATTTCATCTCGTAGCGGCGTCAAAGAAACAGGTAATCTAACTTGTGTTTATTCTTATTTGCCAAACGATTTTTATAAAGTACGAAATCAATGTAATTAAAAGCCTCCCTGACTTAAAGCAGTTTTAGGTTTGCTGGAAATCCTAAAGAAGCAATTAAAAGCATTTTGAGGCAATAAGTAGTAAGAATTCGCATCCAAGATCTGAGATTGAAAAGATAATCATGGGTATCAATGGCGTCCTTTGTCAATCGAGAAAAGCTCATTCCGAATTCCGTTCTTTTTTGTCAGTTTTTGTTTTTCCTCCATACTAGCGAGCCCCTTAAATGACTTTAGTAATTCTTTTTTTCGCTTTTTGTAGTATAAATATTCTTAAAGAAGCTTATACTAGATATTGACCGACAATATTCACTAAGAAATGCGATTGCGGGGTGTACTTTTGGTCTTAATGGAAGAATTTATCGTTTGAATACAGCATATCGGGACTAATAAACCCAGAAATATGGACACATGAGTTCCTTTTTTAAAAAGATTCGCGATAAAGTTATCCGGAACCGATTTAAGAAGAGAAGCTTGTCATTCGAAGGTCATAGTAATAACAATATTTTTTGGTGTAAGATTTTAATTTTGAATTTGATGCTCTGATGTAGGAGCAGTGACAGGTTAAGAAAAAAGCAGGTGCAATTCAAATTTATGATTTGGTTGTGATCAAATGTTTAGCTTATGACTAGCATCTAAACTGTATATTAATTGTCATAAGCCAAGCATTCGAGCAACCAAGGTCGAACTTGAAGTTGTCAGTCACGTGACTGTTTTTTAGAAAATAAAAAAATAAAACGGAGAGCTGCCTGTTAGGTTTGTTAGGCCTGTTAGGTTTTTTTTTTTTTTTTTTTTTTTTATTAGCTGAAAAAAATCAGGTAATAATTCTTGACAGTTACAATTTTTATTTGCATTACAACAGAATGTAGGCGTTGCAGTTAGAAAATAGGAGACTAAATGTTATTGTACTGTACGGAATTATTATTCCTGGATGTTTATCATAATGCCTGTTTAACACCATCAGCAAAGTTTTCTTAGGCAACAATTAATTCGATCTGGTACAGTCTAAAATGAAGGATTTGTCTTCAAGGTATTCCATATTTGTTTTTCTATCTCCTCATCGTGCATGTGTGTAAATGGTAGTTGGTAATAACTCAATGCTTTCGTCAAATTTCTGTCAATTGACTGTTGTCACTCCTTGCTTGAGAATTTATTTAGGCATCAGATAGTGTGGTTGCTATTTTTAAACATCTTAGTAGTGGTTAGTATTTTTTAGAAAGGCTCTGGAATAAAAATTTTTCTTTTTCAATGTTGTAATTTTTTTTTTTTTTTTTTTTTTTTTTTTTTTTTTTTTTTTTTTTTTTTGCGCATTGGATTGCTTGTACAAAAACAAAAATAATTCCATTTTGCATTTGAACAATATTGAGTGAGATTTGGTCAAAGGCTTTCTATATAACAGTTGAAATAATAATCGTTAAGTGACCAGCATAATTTCAATTTTTCTAATTCAACATTTCCAAATTATTTACAAATTTTTTTATTGAAGCCTCCAAAATGAACCTCTTAAAGAGATTGTTGTTTCTTGAACAGGTGTGCCCTTTTGCATGTTAGTTAAAATTTAATTGCTTAAAAAAAATGTTTAATTTGGAATACTGTATAGTAATAAGAAATGACATCTAGGTTGCTAATTTCTCAGGGAGAATGTTTTGAGTTATATTTTTAATAAACCTTCCGGATTGCAAAGCCATCAGCTAAATCATTGACTCTTATTTTTAATTCATGTGTCAAATTGACTTATGCTATCCCCATACTCGGAGCTCATGAATAAAGACTATAAACTTTTTTACCTCCCCTTTATGACATTTTGTCCGTAGGTTGAATTTATATCAAGAAAATTTTGTCCCGGTCTCCCATCTTTTAAAGGTTAAGCCATATTATTATGAATGTGTTAAACTCATTTAATTTTTGACTTTTTATTTTCAGGACTGTCTGTAGGCAATTATTGGACAATGAAGCAGTAAACATCCTGTTTGTTTTGTTATTTCTTCAAGATTTTTGATTAAACATTAGCCGCCTACACAGAGTTATTACAAATCTTGGTTGTCATCCGCCCACTGAAGATTATGTAATTAGGGTAAGCAGAAAAACTTTTTAAAATTTTATTAAAATCATAAATAGATATTTTCTGGTTTATTTAGTCACGAGTGAATCTACAATTAGGAAAACATTGATTTTAATTTTTGTTTTTTTCTTTCCAGGCATTAATTTCTCTTATGTAAAAATGTAGCGAAAGTCAACCTACCACATTCGTTCTATCCCTTGTCAATCGAGACCTGAAAGGAAAATGCCTTTTTGGAATTTTTATCCTAACTGGTTGTCCGTCATCCGAAACGGAGGTAGTGAATCAATCTACGAACCCCAAACCGACGTGGCTTAACCTCAGCATGGACGCCGCGTTAGGTTGCAGAGCAAACGTTTTCCAAGTCCATGAATGATGAATCTGGGGCTCTTCCAGTTATCAAGTAAGTAAGTATTCATACCCTCGAGAATTCCCTATTCCAAGTTTCTGGATTAATTAGTTTTATTCATATATAATATTTTGTTTTTTTTCTTTTCAAGGGACAGAATTTAACGGATAAAATTTCAGATGTAAGACCGTTTAGACTGATCATCATTAAATGGTCAGCTGGACATCCTGGACAAACTTGGCAAACTGAAGCCTCAACCTCTGGAGTCTAAAGTCTCAAGTCTGTTTGTGGTAATAATGATTGCAGAGTCGGTGAGTTTGTTCCAATTTTTTTATTATCCAATGGATGGAAAAACATGCGGGGTTTCGGCAGCCATAAGCCCTCCTCTATTACATAAAACATAGGAAGGATGATCATAACAATGACTTAAGATTTTTAAAATCCCAATCGGATTGCACTTTTAGTTTCATCTTGGAAATTGAATATTCGTTTTACTAATAATCTGTTATAAAATCTGTTAAACAATGAGCCCCAAACAAATAACTTCTTTGCCCTAGCACGTGTTTCAAAATTTTGAAATGAAAAAGAATTAGAAACTGACTTTAAAAATAGCACAAGGTAATAATGGAAAAATCGTTGAATCCAAAACCATTAAATTTTAGTTTGAATGTAAGCGGAGGCCATTTTGATTTTTCCCTGTTTAAAAGGATTTATGATCTTACCTCTTTAAGTTCCCCAATTTGCTTTTAAAACTGTCCCGTGGATGCTGCTGAGAACCCTGCCAACGAGGGACGTTAGAACCTGGACACGTAATGTATTTGAAAACAAGATGGAAAAAAATTAGATTTGGCAGGTTAGTAGTCATTACTGGGGTACATTTTGATATACTGGATGTTTGATTGATTTCCTTGTGGAATTCTGTCTTAGCTATGGCATTGGTTTAAATATGTCAGAATTAAATTAAATTCTTTGAAGTGGTATTTGTATTTGGGACATGAATTGCGAGTTTTTAAGGTACAAAATTGAGAATTAAAAAATCCCAGAAGATGCAATACATTTATTTTAATTAAGCAGTTGATATACTAATGAGTTTATGGTGGTTAATTTCTGATTGAAAGTTACATGAATGAGTGTAATTAAATAACTTTAAAACTTACAAACTTTAGTTTAAAATGATGAATTCAAAGATAGCCATATTACTTGCCGGGTTACTAGTAAATGACTTCAGAAGTACAGTTTTGGGGGATACTTAAGTTTTGAGATGTTTCTGTTAACCTTATGGATAAAATAGTTTATTTGTCAAAAAAATGGTGAGTGTCGGACGCAAATAAAAGAAGAGTTCATTTTTAAGGTATCGATTTTACCCGGTTTCGATTTTCGTCAAGCAAATTCATATAGAGCTACAATATTATAAGGTCGGCATAAATTCACGCGAAATTTAAAAGCGATTTCAGCTAATTCTTGAATTTGGACGAAAGCAACACGCGAAGAATAAACGTAATAATATTATTTTTTTTTCGGGTTTTAATTTTTTACTATTTTTAATTAAAATTTTTTTTATATTTTTAATTTTTCGGGTTTTGAAATTAATTTTTTTTTAAATTTTTTGTGATTAATTTACTAACAATTGCCTTACGTAATGGCATTAGTGTCTTTACGTAAGGAGGTCTTCAAGCAATACTATAAATCCATCTTAAAGGAATTTCGTTGGATCAGGAAAAGGCGGGATCGATTTGAAGGTAAAAAATTTAATGGTAATCATATTTGTTTTCAATCCTGTTTTTTTTTTTTTAAGACATTAGCTGGTAAAGTAAACGGTATTTTAAATCGAACGAATTTTATTTTTTTTTTTTCGAAATTTTCATGGAGTGTTTATTGTGTTTTGATCAGTTTCGATTATCTCCTGATGTCTTCATCTTGTGTAAATCAATTTTTTTAAAGATGTCAATTAATTTGTTTTTGCTTTTGAAGGAAAACGTGCCACTTGCATAATGCATTAGTGGCTCTCATGCTTACAAGTGTCCACCGACATTTTAACGATATACCCCTTGTAATAATAGGTATTGCATAACATTTGAAAAATATTGTACATTCGATTCCCAGTGTCAGACAATCAACACAATTAGTACGGTATGACTAATAGTACTGCATGACTAATAGTACGGTAGTATAGTCTCTAACTGCATAATTTTGAGACCAAGTCTTCCGGCTTGAATAGCCGGGGATGCGGTTGACTTTTTTTTTTCTAGTAGTAGAGGTAGAGTAGTACAGTAGTATAGTCTCTAACTGCTTAATTTTGAGACCAAGTCTTCCGGCTTGAGTTGCCGGGAATGCGGTTGACTTTTTTTTTTCTAGTACTGTCGGTAGAGTAGTATAGTTGTATAGTCTCTAACTGCTTAATTTTGAGACCAAGTCTTCCGGCTTGAGTTGCCGGGGATGCGGTTGACTTTTTTTTCTAGTACTGTAGGCAGAGTAGTATAGTTGTATAGTCTCTAACTGTTTAATTTTGAGACCAAGACTTCCGGCTTGAGTTGCCTTTTGACAATTTTTTTTTATAGTGTTGTACACTAACTGCTTGATTTTGAGACCAAACCCTCTGACTCCAGTCGCTGAGGTTAGGGTTTCAATTTGTTGTGGTTTTATAGTGTTGTAGACTAACTGCTTGATTTTGGTACCAAACCCTCTGGCTCCAGTCGCTGAGGTTAGGGTTTCAATTTGTTGTTGTTTAAAGGTTTTGTAGACTAACTGCTTGATTTTGGGACCACACCCTCTGGCTCCAGTCGCTGAGGTTAGGGTTTCAATTTGTTGTTGTTTTGTAGCGCTGTACACTAACTGCTTGATTTTGAGACCAAGTCTTCCGGCTTGAGTAGCCGGGGATGCGGTTGACTTTTTTTTTTCTAGTAGTATAGGTAGAGTAGTATAGTAGTATAGTCTCTAACTGCTTAATTTTGAGACCAAGTCATCCGGCTTGAGTTGCCGGGGATGCGGTTGACTTTTTTTTTTCTAGTAGTATAGGTAGAGTAGTACAGTAGTCTGCCGTGAAAAGGGGAATCGACCTATCGCACATGTCTGGGTTGGTCATGTTTGTTTATGTTAAGCTTATAAACAAACATGGCCAACCCAGAGATGTGCGATAGGTCGATTCCCCTTTTCACGGCAGTAGTATAGTCTCTAACTGCTTAATTTTTGAGACCAAGTCTCCGGCTTGAGTTGCCGGGGATACGGTTGACTTTTTTTTTTCTAGTAGTATAGGTAGAGTAGTACAGTAGTATAGTCTCTAACTGCTTAATTTTGAGACCAGTCTTCCGGCTTGAGTTGCCGGGGATACGGTTGACTTTTTTTTTTCTAGTAGTATAGGTAGAGTAGTACAGTAGTATAGTCTCTAACTGCTTAATTTTGAGACCAAGTCTTCCGGCTTGAGTTGCCGGGGATGCGGTTGACTTTTTTTTCTTGTTTGTAGTATAGTTAGAGTAGTATGGTAGTATAATCTCTAACTGCTTGATTTTGAGACCAAACCCTCTGGCTCCAGTCGCTGAGGTTAGGGTTTCAATTTGTTGTGTTTTTGTAGCATTTGAAACTAACTGCTTGATTTTGAGACCAAACCCTCTGGCTCCAGTCGCTGAGGTTAGGGTTTCAATTTGTTGTTGTTTTATAGTGTTGTAGACTAACTGCTTGATTTTGGTACCAAACCCTCTGGCTCCAGTCGCTGAGGTTAGGGTTTCAATTTGTTGTTGTTTGGCAGTGTTGTAGACTAACTGCTTGATTCTGAGACCATACCCTCTGGCTCCAGTTGCTGAGGTTAGGGTTTCAATTTGTTGTTGTTTGGCAGTTTTGTAGACTAACTGCTTGATTTTGAGACCAAACCCTCTGGCTCCAGTCGCTGAGGTTAGGGTTTCAATTTGTTGTTGTTTGGTAGTGTTGTACACTAACTGCTTGATTTTGAGACCAAACCCTCTGGCTCCAGTCGCTGAGGTTGGGGTTTCAATTTGTTGTTGTTTTATAGTGTTGTAGACTAACTGCTTGATTTTGGTACCAAACCCTCTGGCTCCAGTCGCTGAGGTTAGGGTTTCAATTTGTTGTTGTTTGGCAGTTTTGTAGACTAACTGCTTGATTTTGGGACCAAACCCTCTGGCTCCAGTCGCTGAGGTTAGGGTTTCAATTTGTTGTTGTTTTGTAGCGCTGTACACTAACTGCTTGATTTCGAGACCAAGTCTTCCGGCTTGAGTTGCCGGGGATGCGGTTGACTTTTTTTTTTCTAGTGTTATAGGTAGAGTAGTACAGTAGTATAGTCTCTAACTGCTTAATTTTGAGACCAAGTCTTCCGGCTTGAGTTGCCGGGGATGCTGTTGACTTTTTTTTTTCTAGTAGTATAGGTAGAGTAGTACAGTAGTATAGTCTCTAACTGCTTAATTTTGAGACCAAGTCTTCCGGCTTGAGTTGCCGGGGATGCGGTTGATTTTTTTTTTTTTCTAGTAGTATAGGTAGAGTAATGCTGTAGTATAGTCTCTAACTGCTTAATTTTTGAGACCAAGTCTTCCGGCTTGAGTTGCCGGGGATGCGGTTGACTTTTTTTTCATTTTGTAGTATAGTTAGAATAGTATGGTAGTATAGTCTCTAACTGCTTAATTTTGAGACCAAGTCTTCCGGCTTGAGTTGCCGGGAATGCGGTTGACTTTTTTTTTTCTAGTACTGTCGGTAGAGTAGTATAGTTGTATAGTCTCTAACTGCTTAATTTTGAGACCAAGTCTTCCGGCTTGAGTTGCCGGGGATGCGGTTGACTTTTTTTTCTAGTACTGTAGGCAGAGTAGTATAGTTGTATAGTCTCTAACTGTTTAATTTTGAGACCAAGACTTCCGGCTTGAGTTGCCTTTTGACTATTTTTTTCTGTAAGTATGGGATTGAACCCGGAAAGAAATCGAAAACGGAAAATATTTGAACATAAAGCAATTTGTTACAGTTTGGGATTGTACAGTTAATTGTATAGTGCTAAAAAATTTATTCAAATTTAGGCATGAATTTAGACATTATATAGTAAATACATATATTATATAGTAAATACATAGTATATACATAATAAATTTATTCAAATTTATTCAAATTTAGACATTATATAGTAGATCTAGCTTTTTTATATCTAAGAAAACTTTTGTAAATTTTATTTCGATGTTTTGTATGTTTTATAAAGGTCAGTGTACATTCCCCAGGGCGTTATTTCAAAGACTTATTACTTTATTCTCAAATCAATTATTAGGTTAACTTTAGCAGGTTTTTAAGAAAGCTTTCTTTTTTCGAACTTCGCTAATTAGTCCTCAGTAGTCTTCTAAAGTCTTCTAAAATAGTCGATGACAGTGTACTGCACTCAACGTAAGTATACGGTTGTCAACAGTTGTCTTCGATAGGCTTCTGAAGTCGTCTAACGTACTCAACGGTAGTAAGCAGTGGTCGTCGGTAGTCGTCAGTAGTCTGCAGTATTCTTCTGAAGTCTTCTGAAGAACTCGACGGTAGTACACAGTACTCAACGGTTAGGTGCAGTAGTCATCGTTGGTCATCAGGAGTCTCGAGTAGTCTTCTGAAGTCTTTTGAAGTAATCGACGGTAGTATACAGTACCCAAAGGAAGTATGCAGTAGTCAACAGTAGTGGTCGGTAGTCTTCTGAAGTCTTCTGAGATCTCCTGAAATACTCAAGGGCAGTATACAGTATTCAAGAGAAGTATGCAGCAGTCAACGTTTGTCTTCAAAAGTCATCAGGATTCTTTAGTAGTGTTCTGAAGTCTTCTGAAGCATTCAACGGTAGTCTACAGTTCTCAACGGAAGTATGCAGTAGTTTTCGGTATTCATCAGTAGTCTGCAGTAGCCTTCTGATGTACTCAACGGTAGTCTACAGTACTCAATGGAAGTATGCAGTAGTCATCGGTAGTCAAAAGTAGTCTGCAGTAGTCTTCTGAAGTCTTCTGAAGTACTCATCGGAAGCATGCTGTAGTGAACGATAGTCTTAAGTAGTCTTCTGAAGTCTTCTAAAGTAGTCATCGGTAGTCTACAGTACTTCAGCTTGAAGAAGGGCTAGCAAGCAAAATGACTGGAGTTTCAAAAAGCGAGAAAATCAAGGAATATAATTTCATTTATGATCAATCCACAATTGGACCCAATAGACGATGGAAAATATTTTTGGAAATGATAGAGTAACCATTGTGAAGTAAGTAGAAAACTTCCGAAAAATATGAGTTTCACTTTTGATAGGCCTTTGGTTCTAATTTCTTCTTGCTTTGGTTTTTATAGGTTTTCATTTATGACATTGAAAATCTCCGTAGATCCGGACACCCTTCACGCATCTATGAGGCTAAAAATGCGGTAAACTCGGGCTTATTCGCTTGCTAAATTATTCGCGGAAAAGGTGGAAATAACTGCTTTGCATAATTTATAGCAGAATCGAATTTTTTCGGATTTAGCAGTTTGGCTAACTTTAAAGACGATCCACCGACTTTTACGAACAGCTATCAAAGGAGTAAGTTTCGGCTTAATTTATTTTCTTTCCAATTTTTTTTAATTGAATAGTTTCTGTAACAACCCATTGTCTTTTGTATAGACGATTCTTGCGAGAATGTTCGCAGGTTACCATTCGATTGACCGAGAATTATAATTTTTGATGAGGAATTCAGAAGCTGGAATTTGCAGGAGTCCTAAATCATATTTGAGAAATTCTCGAGAAGGTCCTTCTTGTTGATACAAGTAAGTTTATTTTTTTTTTTTTTAAGGAATTGCTTACATGCTAATGCTTTTCTGATTATTAATTTCAGATGGAAGCGACGAAGAGCAGCTCATTTTGAAGTACTTACGGAATTCGGATCGAGGTTTCTGGGAACAAACGAGCATTGATATAATCGGAGTTTCTCGCATCAAAACTTTGTTATGGCAGGCAAATAGATGTGCCCGATGAATGTTTATTAAAAAACTGCCAAGAGCGAACTACATGGACTGAATCAACAAATACTTGGAAAAATGAGTTGGTCGCTGCATCTTTAACTAAAGTTTTCGTTTCTGATGTAGAAGCTTTCACTCCCGTTCTCGTAAATATAAAACTCGCAGATAGGAAGGAAGAAAAGAAAACGAAAATAACCGACGAGAAAAAGTTATAAAATTATCGTCGGAATCGTCTGTTTTAACGGAGGCTGTGAAATCTTACTTGGGATATTCGAAATTCATTATGAATCCCTTTTTCGAACCGGTTTGAATGATTCTGTTTTGACGGAAGACATGTACGCCGTTCGATTTATTTTAGAAAAATTAGTATTTCTCACAGGGATGGATAACAAATCGATCGAAATTTGTTCGGAAGCTCTTTTGTTGCTCGGTGCTGTCGGAGGTTGGAATTATTCGGCTGCAATTTAATCCGCTTTTGTTGCAGAAGTTTGGAATTGGCGTCAACGAATTGTGAGTGCATATTATTAAGACACAAAGGAAAATACACGAACGTATCTTGCATTTTGCTTTTGATTTGGGAAACGATGGTTATGTGCCCCTTAATTAGCTTTCGGGTTAACTAATTGGCTTTCGGTTGTTAACAGTATGGTTATTAAGTTGAAAAATAACCCTGCACATTTGTTGAATATCTCAAAATTGTTTGCGAGAATATCGACGGGGAAGAAAGGGGCTATAACAACGAAAGTGATGATCCCGACGATTTTTCAGTCGAGGACCTGAGCGTGTCATGAATGATTTATTCTTCGTGCAATATCTTAGCAATGATTCTGAAACACTTGGACCTTTTAATGAACGGTACAGCGATGACACTTAGTACATAAGGCCGGAAGAAGCAGTCGTTCAACCTCCGGAACACCACCCTTTGTCGGTGAGAAAAAACTGAGAAGAATCAACCTATGTTAGAAACCCCAGAATTCGACCTAGACGGTATTAATTTTTACAGTTAAATCCGAGGTGTACATCCAACCATGGGTCTGATATGCTCCTGAAGTAAGTTTGGGTTTTTAAATTTGATTTAAAGGTTCAAAATTTTTATTAATCGTATTTCTTTTAATTTTTTTTTCTAGATTATTGTTTTCCCGCTGCCATTTGAGAACTATGGGCTACAGACAGGGGAATCAAGACGGTCAGGACTCGGGTAGTTACAGTTTCCGTAGTACTAATTTGTTTTCATGAAAACGGATTCGGTATGCTTACCAGACCCCACGAGGAAAACTTGGACTTATTAGATCGATCCATGGGCTATTATTTCGGTCAGCAATTAACCCCGAACGTTCAAAGCGTTTGCTACGAAGCGAAATGAAAATATTTGACGCGCATTATGCTGCCAAAGCAGCTACACTTTTAACTTATAAATTAATACCTACGCTAGAACAATAGAGAGACGATGAAGTGAAAAACATAAACGCCAACCAATCTCCGGCTATGGACGCACTTCCCGCCGAGCTGCACGGAAAATAACAAAAACGTAAAAATAGCGGAAGTGTCTCGTTTGACGCTGGAAACGAATGCGATCGATGTTTTGATGCATCTTCCGAATCGACTTCAAAACATACCGGAAAATCGGGCGTACACTTTGAGACAAACCAAGAAACTACGAGATTACCGTCGGAGTATTCTCCCGAAGAAAGCAACCCAAGATGGAAAACGAGAGGATGACGGAAAAGGATATGAATCAGGAAGGGGAATGGAGAAGTAATTCAAATTTGTTTCAATTTCACCCCAGACGGAAGTTGGGATTCTAATTCGAGACACACGTTTGCCTCTTATTTCATATTCAACGAGGACGATAGAGTCGGCCCGTCTTTCCCGATTAAAAATACTAACAAGTACATCGACGGGGAAGGCACGGGGGATACCTACAGGACGTGTGATCTTAAGACATCTCAGGAATCAGATAGCGATTTACCGTTATTGCGTTGGGACCGTCAGCTTGTACCCGATGAATGGTTACCGCTTAGGAGAGGTCCGGCGTCTGTTAGGATTGCATCGACGCTTGTCCCACCCTCTTTGTGTCCGTCGGTTCCGAGTCGTCTGCCTGCTGACTATTCCGAACGACGAAAACGGATACTGGTACCAGTTAAGGAATCCTCGAGCGAACAGTTAACGATATTTTAACAGATACTCTGAATGAAAATGCCGAAATTAATTCGGAGGTACCGCAGGAAAGCGACACCGAATTAACTACACTGGAGGCTACGTCCAGCCGAACTTCGTTGTTGCTACTGGATTGATTACCATTTTCGTGTGGTCAAAATATAGGTACAACACAAAGGTCATCGACTCCTCCTCGTCTCTTTAGCGAAGGCCAAAGCACTACGGCTGCATCTGCTGCAGAAGCTAGCGGAAGCAATCCTTCTCAGGAAAATGCAGAAAACAACTAGAATGCATCCCTCGAAGCGTTGGACCTGTAAGAAATGATATAGGTTTATCCGAACGGAAGAGCTACTTATCGAGAGATTTTCATTCCGGCCGGGTTAGTTCCATTTTCTTGGCCGCTTTACCTGCCGATATGAGGGAAGAAGTGTTTTCTAATCATTTATGGCAGCAAAGCAAAGCCTTCAGCGACCCTTTTTGGTTTGAGTGTCCACCATTCTTCCGTCGTCTTCTATTACCGATGAAGAGAATCGGGAATTTTTAGCCACACTGCCTTTCCCTTTAAATATTCAAAAATTGCTTTTTACTAGCGGGAGTAGGTTCGACAACGTCAAGTGGTCTAAGCATCCAATCCGAATGTTTCGTTCGATGCTGCAGGTTTTTTTCTACAACATCCCGTCTAACTAGCGGAAGCAATTCTTCTCAGGAAAATGCAGAAAACAACTAGAATGCATCCCTCGAAGCGTTGGACCTGTAAGAAATGATATAGGTTTATCCGAACGGAGAGCTACTTATCGAGAGATTTTCATACCCGTCTTCTTTAAGACAATCCGTAAGTTGATAAGTTTGAGTTTTTTTTTTCTTGGAGGATGGGATTCAGTTTTTTGCTTTATTGATTTATTTATTTTTCAGACATTGGCTGCTATCGAAGAACCCCAAATATCAGTCCTTCCGTCAGATTTAGTAGCAGAAGCTCAAAATCTAAGAAGGGAACAAGATGCTCGAAACCGACGATACTTTCAAGATCGAGGAGACATGCGCGAAAGAATTTTAACCCGTAACACTTTGTCTTCTATATTTCGTGGTACAGGATCGAGGAACGCCCGAGTCGCTATTCTCGCTGTTCCATCCATTAGCAGACATTGGCCAATGTCAACTTCTCGATCAAACGGGAATGGAGGATTGAAACCTGAGTACGTTTAGAAGTCTGGATTTTTTTTTTTAAACCTTAAAGACGGAACCACATAATGTAGTTATCACTGAAAAGCTTAAAATACTATGATTTTCAATTTTTTTAGGTGTAATTTATGTGTTATGTATGTATATGCATTTTGAACCCCAGTTTTTGAATTTGAAGTCACAATTTAAAGCGTTTCAAATCCAACGTATGGGAGCCATTTTAATTTTAAATTAATTACCGAGCGAGCGAGTTATGTCTTCTGACATAAAATGGAGATTTAATTTTAATGCAGTGAACTCGCTTTCTTGCCTTTTATTTTGCGGAAAAAAAAAAAAAAAATATTTTGCTTGTGATGCGGGTTGCCTGCACTAGAAACAGACAGTCTGTTTTGTGAGTTTAAACGCGTAGCACGAGTCTATAATCGGTTGAATTTATATCAGGAAATTAAAATTTAGGAAGAAATTTTCCGGTGTCCCGTCTTTAAGGGTTGATCCATATTATTATGAATGTTTTTATTAAACCGATTTGATTTTTAATTTTTTATTTTCAGGACTGTCGGAAGACAATCACTGGATCAAGAAGCAGTGAACACTTTGCTCGTTTTGTTATTTGTTCAAGATTTTCGATTAGATATTAGCCGCTTGCACAGAGTTGTTAGAAATCTTTGTTGTTATCCGCTCACTAAAGCTCCTGTAATTAGGTAAGCAAAATATTTTGTTAATTAATTATTTTTTAATTTTCGTCTTCTTCTTGTTTTTAATTTTTATCTTGAATCTTGACTTTACAATTTCATAACGCCTTATTATGGAACTAATACTAAATTAAACGGTAATTGAACTGATAGCTTCGCCTATGTTGAGCTTATGGGGAAAAATTTTCCGGTTATCACTCGAATTTCCGTAAGCTAGGGATTTTCTTGAGATTAGAAAACAGAAGGAAATTAAAGTTTTAAGAAAATCTTTTTGCCATTGCAATATACTCACTGTACTGAAACTATTGGAACATATTTTGATGAAATGACATATATTCACACTATAAACTTAACAATGAAAATTTAAATATTTTGAAGTTTTTAATATACTTCTAATTTATCTGTAATTAGTCCGTACAGCTCTTCTAAGCGTTGGAATCCATTTAGACAGGCTGCAAAACAATCCGACTCCGTTGTTAGTTTGGTATAAAACTTTTGAAAAAAACTTTGTAATAAAGCATGTTATATGTTATATGTTATGTTATTTATTATTTTATAAATAAGCATGTTTGAAACGTTAAATGCATGTGTATGTGGGAAATTTTTTCCAAAGTTGTTTCACCAATTTTGTTAATTTTTAACTCTGTGATACGAATAGAGCAATACAATTGTTTCTCATTTTTATTTAAGCGACTGAGGAAATGCGAAATCGTTTTTTCAGCGGTTGAAATGTTGAATTTATTTTTCCTCGTGTTTAAAGAAAATGCCGTTAGGAGGACCGAATGAACGCGAGAAGGAAGGATTTTACTTGCGCATTCTCGTTTCCAGTAAATAAAGGCAAGCGCGAAAATGAACCAACCTTCATCGAAAAATTCCAGAAAAAATTCATCTATTTGGAAAATCTCGCACAGAATTTTTAAATTTCCCTTGTTTGAAAATTGAAGCGGATGAAGTTCTTCGGAGTTTTCATCTTCGAAAACTTGTCCGTTTCGAATTTTTAATCGAATTGACGATTTTCCGTTTTCGGTCAGCAAACCGTATATCCCTTGGAGAAGCCTTTGGAAGGGGTGTGAATAGATATTTCGTTCAAATCCTCTATGGGATTGGTCCTGCAGAAGTATTTATCATGAGTGAGTATGTCTAAAATTAAACTGGGTAATTTGCATTCCCTGACCCTTTGAACGTCATTCTCAAGTTTATTAAGTAAATATATCTCGTAAATACTCGTCTACCACGGGATTTTTTCTGAGCGTTAAGTCAAGAGTAACTTTGGGGTTTCTGATACTTTCGACGGCGGAGTCGATGTCCTTTTCGATGTCATCTCGATTTAACTGTGTTCTTTTTTGTCAAAGCTGAAATTATGCTACTTTTTCGCTGAGTAATATTCCTTTCGTTGAAGCCATTTTAAGGCTTCCTGAACTCTATAGTATATATACTCTTGAGTAAAAATTGTGACCAAATCTGAGTCAGGGTCTGTGAGTTATTGCACGAAAAGGGGCCCATTTTTGCATTTTTCCAATCCACTGTCGCTGACAGTGGATTCGGAGAAAATGCTCGTTACAACCATATTTTTCAGCGTGAAATTCTGCGTTGTTTAGTTTTTTATTCGATTTTCTACGATGAGTAGAAGCGAAGTAAAAAATTTTTTCGTGAACTTGAAAAAAATAACGGAAAAATCACCAAAACAGGTTCTTTTTCTTTCTTGGCTTGCGCACCGAAAACGATGGATTGCACTAAAAAACTGTGAATGGGGGATAAAAAGCGCATTATGTGGCGAGTAAAATGAGACCAAGATGTCTGAGAAGTGAACGTCGATATAACTTTGGTTACAAGTAAATTTTTGGGTATTTAAGTTAAATCTTATGGGTAAAAATGCAAATATTAAAAATTATTTTGTAGAAATGTCAATTCTGACATTGTTCGAAAGCTTATTTAGGGGATCCTTAAGTTCAGTTTTTTTTCTATAGAAAAACTTTCCAATGGGAGTTGAATTTCCAAAATTCAAAGCAATCTTTAGTTTTAACATGAATATTCAATACAGGCTGATTCAAAAACTGCCTCATATATATACGGTAGAAAAACCTTAATTTTTCTGGATTTATGAGAATGTGCAAAATATGATGGAAAAATTATTCTAATTTTCCGGGCAATATTCCAAATGTTAGCAATTGAAATTGATATTGATATCGGAAATTGATCAGCAAAAGACTTCAGACTAATTAACGGTGATGTGTTGTTCAAGAGATTAATTATTGTTTTTAAAGATTCACACTGTTTTATATTTTTTTTTTTAGGATTAATTTCGTTTATTTTCTTTATTTTATTTAGTAAGCTGATTTGAGACAGATAAAATTTTGGTTAATTCGTTTTTATATTTTTCATGCTGGAAGCTTTGCATTTTAAGGAATTGTCAATTTAGTTATTTTGTTCTCAGAGCCTGTATCTCAGTTCAAGTGCAGTTAGTCACATTCTTAGTAGATTTGATGCAGTGCAAGTAAAGTCTTTGTACTCATCTTTAGGAATATGCAAATAAAGCTTATACTGTAATTAAACTGTAATAATCTATTCTATATATATATAAAAGTTAATGTGATGTGTCCCGCTGTACGCACCAAAAAAAAAAATTTGCTCAAAATAATATTTGTAAAATATTGTCTTTTCAGGATGAAAGAATAAGGGCAACGATGAAATCGGAACGAATTAGTAGAACTTCCTGCTGACGACAACGAGAAACCGAATACATTCCAGCTTCCAAGAGACAGGATGAGCATTCTTAGATATTAGAGATTTTCTTTGTACCAACCGTTCTCATAGTTTAGGGAGAAAGCCCGTTGGGGAGTCTCCAGGGAAATTTTTTAGTTTTTAAGCATTTCACTGTTTTCCCCGTCCTATTTACTATTTTTTTATTCTTTACTTTACCACTTGCATTTGCTTTTTAATGTAGTCAGTGTTTTCCTCGCTTTTCTTCCAAAGGTTTTGATGTTTGATTGCATCTGTTGGAAAAAATCTAATATTGAACTTTTCTCTTTACTTGAACAGTATTTTTCCCGCTCCCCTTCCCCCCCCCCCCCCCACACAAACATTTCTTTTAAAAATGAAAATATAAAATCGGCAGGTCAGGGGACTTTAGGTATCCGACGAGCCTTTCATTTTTCTGTTTGATAGGAACGCTTTGGGGAAAGGGAGGTTTCCGCTTATTAATTATTTTTGCGAAGGGGGCCTGGATCGGAGAGAAAGGCCAAAGGGTGGCGGGCCTAGCGTAGATTGTAAACCCGCATTCGTTTCCGATGTGCCGTTGACCTTTATCTCGTATGTTATAAAGGATCGACGTCTCAGGTGAAATTGATCGGGGACGAGCCTTGTAGTACCGGCGAGGTGGTTTTCACCATAATGCGAGGGTAGTGCCGGACGCCTCAGTCCAGAGCTCGAGGATCTCGTGACAATCTCCGTTGTAGGAGGGAGCGTAAGAATGTAACCACTTATCCACCATACCCGGGCGCTAATGGGTAGCCGTAGGGTTTTTTAGGTGCGATTGGTCTCTGTCAATGTCATACGGATTACTTTAATTATATTTAACGGAAACGAAAGTGTTCCAGAGGCGTAGCTTATGGAACTACTCTAGTCAGCCGTTGCGTATAATAAAGACTAATTCTTGTGTCGCGGCAGGACTTTAGGGCTTTAGCAGGAGTGTATACAACAAGGTTAGAGGAATCGCCGGCCAACTGCGGAAGCTTTTTAATTGCACTTGAAGCGATTCCGATATGGTTTGACTGGCTATCAACACCCGACTGTGGTCCTGCAGTTGTCAGAAAGAACCGAAGGACGCATGCCCTAGGATCTGTTTTTACATTCTTGGGGAGGCTGATGTAGTCAGGCATTGCCCGCGATGGACATTGTCTGCTATGTCAACCTGTAAGAGACTTTTTTTTTTTTTTTTTTTTTTTTAAACGCGAGATGTAGGAATTCTTATTTTGTTTTCAGTTTTATTCATTTTTTTTTGGAAAAATTGAAAGCTCGTTGGAGAACTTAGTTTTTTTTTAAATACAAAAATTAGGAATTTTGTAACGAATGAGCGAGGAATGATTTAATTTGCACCAGTTAGGAAACATCTTATCTTATATTTATCTTTATCTTTCAACTTGACCAGTGTTTTTGCCATTCCCGCCCTCACATCCCCTATTTTTTAATTTTTTTACTTTACCCCTTGCATTTACTTCTTTACTGTGCGTTAAGCTATTACAAATCCCTGTCGATCCGGACGCCCTCCATGCATCTATTAGGCAAACATTGCTTTCAAATCACGATTATTCGCCGAAAAAGAGGTTGGAATTCGCAGGAGTCCTGAATTATATTTGGAAGTTGCCCAGAAGACCTTCTGAGTTGATACCAGTAAGTTTTTTTTATTTATTTATTTTTTTATTTTTCTGAATTTTTTTGTACGCTTATTTTTTTTTAAAATATTTTATTTCAGATGTAAGCGACGAAGAGAAACTAATTTTGAAGTCGCAAGTCGGATGGAGGTTTCGGGGAAGACGCGAACATTGATAAAACCCCAGTTTCTGTCATCAAAACTTTGTTGTACCAACTGGTTGTGTCCGATGAATATTTACTAAAAACCAGCCAAGAGCAAACTGCAACGACTGAATCACCAACAACTTCGAATGAACGGCCGACCGATTCGTCTTTAACTAAATATTTCGCTTCTGACTCAGAATCTTTCACTTCCGTTCTCGTAAATGAAAAACCGGCGGATAGCAAGTAAAAAGAGGAAAGTCGCAAAAAGTCGCAAAAGTCGCAAGGAAAGTACCAACGAGAAAAAACCTAAGGCATTATTTTCGAAATCTGCTATTTTTTCCCCATTTTAACCGTCGCTGTGAAATCTTAAATGGGGTATTCGAAATTGATTATTTACCACGTTTACGAAGCTGATTGAAATAGTCCGGTTTTGACGGAAGACATGTCCTGCGTTCGATTTATTTTAGAAAAATTCGTTTTGCTCCCATGGATGGATAAGGAACGATGGAAATTTTTTCGGTTGCTCGTTTGTTGCTTGACACTGTCGGAGCTTGTAATCATTCGGCTGACATTCAATCCGCTTTGGTTGTAGAAGTTAAGAATTGCATTCAAAGAATGGTAAATGCATGTTATGAAGACACGAAGAAAAAATTCACGGATGTGTCCTTGATTTTGGCTTTGGTTTGGGAAATGATGGCGACGTGCTTGATGCTCATATGCTACCTTTTCGGTTGTTAACAGGACGGTCATTAAGTTGAAAAATAACCCTGCACATTTGTCGAATGTCTCAGAATTGTTCACGAGGAAGGGACTGATAAACGAATTGGCGAAATTGCCTCATAATTTGGTTTGGTCGAATCCGAATTTTGTTTAAGCAATGAATACTGCATTGAAACCGTTCAAAACATTAACAAAGTTAACGAATGATAGGGGAAGCAGAGGCTACGCGATCGAAGGGTCGGTTATAGGGAATTCATGGACTTTTACTTGGAGTAGACCTGCTCTGGATATCGGTAGGTTTTTGTAAACTTTTTTTAAAATCAGCCGATTTTTTTGTTATGAGTCGAAAAATGGTCAGATTTTTTATTAATTTCTTTTTATTTTTAGATTCAACCTTGACCGACAGTTCCGGTACCACATCCGAAAACACATCTACGAAGAAACAAACGAGGATGCCTTTGTCTGCTGCTGAAAGTTTAGAACCAACTTCGGATAATCAGGTTAATGATGATATAACTGATATCGGAGAGATCGTTTTGGAAGATTAGAATATGGATCGAGACAATGATTGAGATGGTCCTGTGAACGCGTTTGAGATCGTAGTTCCTCAAGGTCGTGAGAATGCTGAAAATTGTGACTTGTCAAACCCGATGACTGCAAATGACAGTCGAGGTAAATACGATGCAGAAATTTTTAAATAAAAAGAAAAAAAAAATGTGATCTTGAACTAAATTGTTGATTTTTTAGCAGATGGTACACAGTTTAATTACCAATCTACGACCATTCAATCAAGAGCAGTTAACCGATTCGGATGATCCAGATAATTTGGATGAAGATCAATACGAAAGGGAGAAGGCGGCTATAACAATGAAAATGATGATCCCGACGATGACTTTTTAATGGATACCTTGATATTCAATCAAGGACTTGAGCATCCTTTCGATACTGGGCTTTTTCCCGAAAGCACTCGATCTTCTTTAAGGCAATCCGTAAGTTAATAAGTTTGAAGTTATTTTTTTCTTTAGGAATGGATTCAGTTTATTTACTCATAAATAAATAAATAAATAAATTACTTTACTTTTTTATTTATTTACTTTTCAGATATTGGCTGATATCGAAGAATCCCAAACATCGGCCCTTCGCCAGATTTAGCAGCAGAAGCTCAAAATCTAAGAAGGGAACAAGATGCTCGAATCAGAATATACCTTTAAGATCAAGAAGACACACGCAGAAGGATTTTAACCCATAACATTTTGTCTTCTATATTGCATTGTGCATAGGATCGAGGAACGCCCGAGTCGCTATTCACGCCTTTCCACGCATTATTTCTGAGAATCCGAATCCGAAATTTGTTACCAAAATTCATATCTTTCATTTTTTTTTATTTTTTATTTATTTATTTATTTTTTTCTTGGAATTGAAAATAGAATCGGAATCGGCACCGCTTTAATAAAAAACCTACTAGAATCGGAATCGGAATATCTAATTTTTTTTTGGCCTTGGGAATCGGAATCGGAATCAGCACCGCTTTAATAAAAAATCGATTAGAATCGGAATCGGAATCTCTCATATTTTTGGCCCGTGGGAATCGGAATCGGAATCAGCACCGCTTTAATAAAAAACCTATTAGAATCGGAATCGGAATCTCTCATTTTTTTTTGTCCTGGAGAATCGGAACCGGAATCGGCACCGCCTTTCAAAATGATGGGGAATCTCGGGAATCGGAATCGGAAACGGAAACGGAAACGGCACCGCAACCCTGCATTAGCAGGCAGTGGGCAATGTCAGCTCGTCGATCAAATGATAATGGAGGATTGAAACCTTCAGAGTATGTTGAAAAGTCTGTTTTTTTTTTTAACATTAAAGTCGGAACTATTTAATGTAGTTATCAGTGAAAAGCTTAAAATTCTGTGATTTTCGATTTTTTAAGGTGTGATTTATGATATGTATATGCATTTTGAACCCCGGGTTTTGAATTTAAAGTCACAATTTAAAGCGTTTAAGTGAAGTCACAATTTAAGCCATTTTAATTTTAAATTAATTACCGAGCCAGCGAGTTATGTCATTCTGACATAAAATGGAATTTAAAACTCGCTTTCTTGCCTTTTATATTGCGAAAGGGGGAAAAGAAAAAAATACTTGATATTTTGCTTGTGATGCGGGTTGTCTACACTAGAAACGGGTACGCTGTTTTTATGAATTTAATCGCGTAGCACAAGTCTATAATCGGTTGAATTTATATCAGAAAATTAAAATTTGGAAAAAATTTTCCAATATCCCGTCTTTAAGAGTTAAACCATATTACTGTATTACGAATGTTTTTATTAAACCAATTTGATTTTTAATTTTTTATTTTCAGGACTGTCGGAAGACAATTATTGGACCAAGAAGCAGTGAACACTTTGCTCGTTTTGTTATTTGTTCAAGATTTTCGATTAGACATTAGCCGTTTGCACAGAGTTGTTAGAAATCTTTGTTGTCATCTGCCCACTAGAGCTCTTGTAATTAGGGTAAGCAAAATATTTTGTTAATTATTTTTTAATTTTCGTCTTCTTCTTGTCTTTAATTTTTGTCTTGAATCTTGACTTTACAATTTCATGACGCCTTATTATGGAACGAATACTAAATTAAACGGTAATTGAATTGATAGCTTCGCCTATGTTGAGCTTATGGGGAAAAAATTTCCGGTTATCACTCGAATTTCCGTAAGCTAGGGGTTTTCTTGTGATTAGAAAACAGCAGGAAATTAAAGTTTTAAGAAAATCTTTTTGCCATTGCAATATACTCACTGTACTTAAACTATTGGAACATATTTTGATGAAATAACATATATTCACACTATAAACTTAACAATATGAAAATTTAAATATTTTGAAGTTTTTAACATACTTCTAATTTATCTGTAATTAGTCGGTACAGCTTTTCTAAGCTTTGGAATCCATTTTGCCAGGTTGCAAAACAATCCGACTCGTTGTTAGTTTGGTATAAAACTTTTGAAAAAAACTTTCATTTATAAATTCCGAAATTTTGATTTCGTGGGGCAAATCCAACAATTTCACGATTTGAATTGTATAAAATAACCATGTTTGAAACGTTAAATCCATGTGTATTTGGGAAATTTTTTCCAAAGTTGTTTCACCAATTTTGCTAATTTTTAACTCTGGGATACGAATAGAGCAATACAATTTTTTCTCATTTTCATTTAAGCGACTGAGGAAATGCGAAATAGTTTTTTCAGCGATTGAAATGTTGAATTTATTTTTCCGCATGTTTAAAGAAAATGCAGTTAGGAGGACCGAATGAACGTGAGAAAGAAGGATTTTACTTGCGCATTCTCGTTTCCAGTAAATAAAGGCAAACGCGAAAATGAACCAACCTTCATCGAAAAATTCCAGAAAGAATTCATCTATTTGGAAAATCTCGCACAGAATTTTTAAATTTCCCTTGTTTGAAAATTGAAGCGGATGAAGTTCTTCGGACTCCGAAGAACTTCGGAGAAAAGAAGATGAAAACTCCGAACTTCGGAGTTTTCATCTTCGAAAACTTGTCCGTTTCGAATTTTTAATCGAATTGGCGATTTTCTGTTTTCGGTCAGCAAACCGTATATGCCTTGAGGAAGTCTTTTGGAAGGGGTGTGAATAGGTATTTCGTTCAAATCCTCTATGAAATTGGTCCTGCAGAAGTACTCATCATGAGTGAGCATGTCTAAAATTAAACTGGGTAATTTGCATTCCCTGACCATTTGAACGATTTTTTCCCGGACATTATATATTGCTATAACGTCAATTTCAAGTTTATTAAGTGAAATATTTCGTAAATATTTGTTTATCGCGGGATTTTTTCTGAGCGTTGAGTCCAGAGTAACTTTGGGGTTTGTGTAACTTTCGACGACGAAGTCGATGTCCATTTCGATGTCATCTCGATGTCATCTCGATTTAACCGTCTTTTTTTTTGCCGAAACTAAAATTATGCTATTTTTAGCTGAGCAATAATCCTTAGGTTTAAGCCATTTCAAGGCTTCCTGGACTCTATAATTAAAAGGGATTTGACAGCCGAGAACCGCCTGAAGTGCGTCCATTTTGAAATGGTCATCGTTTACCAAAACCGGGATTACTGGCAAAACAGAATTGGAAATGTCATGTTTCGATACAAAATTTTCCCTATCGAAAATTAAAAATTCCCCTTTCCCTAATTTTTCATCCCAGGATAAGATGGTAACATTTTCGCATATGCAAAAATCGAAATCGTTGCTTAAGACAGGGCACTTTAGTTTGCTCGCCAATTCCATTATCTCTTCGTCTGCATCGAAGTCACCTCGGCATACGAATATGTTCAAATCTTTTAAAACGTCCAAAAATACTTCGGTTTTAAGGAAACGATACGTGAAGCCCAAGGGGGGGTGAGGATTATAATCCTGATTGTATTTTTGAACTTTATCAAAAGAGCTTTTCGCCCTAGTCATTATCGTTGCTTCTTTTCCCTCTTTGAAACGGCCGTCGAATATGAGTATCGGGGTGACATCGAATTCGAGTAGGCTGTCAAAAAATCGGTACATTTCGTCGTACATGACGTCGTAGTTAAAAGCTATCTCAGAAGCTCAAGCTTTCCGGTTTGAAAGTTTAATTGCAATTTTTTAGGCTCCTTTTTTTATAAAGAATCCGAATTTGCGTCTGCCTGTACAGAAAACGCAAGTGGAATACTCGGCCTGCGTGCTTGAAATTATTTTTCTCCAAAAGCTCTAGTTTTCGGGTTTAAAGGCTATCTCAGAAGATCAAGCTTTCCGGTTTGAAAGTTTTACTGGCAATTTTTTAGGCTCCATTTTTACGAAGAATCCGAATTTCCGTCGGCCTGTGCAGAAAACGCAAGTGGAATACTCGGCCTGCGTGCTTGACATAATTTTTCTCCTAAAACTCTGTTTTTCGGGTTTAAAAGCTATCTCAGAAGCTCAAGCTTTCCGGTTGGAATGTTCTAATTGCAATTTTTTAGGCTCCTTTTTCTACGAAGAATTCGAATTTGCCTTGGCCTGTAGAGAAAACGCAAGTAGAATACTCGGCCTGCGTGCTTGAAATTATTTTTCTCCAAAAGCTCTAGTTTTCGGGTTTAAAGGCTATCTCAGAAGCTCAAGCTTTCCGGTTTGAAAGTTTTACTGGCAATTTTTTAGGCTCCTTTTTTACGAAGAATCCGAATTTCCGTCGGCCTGTGCAGAAAACGCAAGTGGAATACTCGGCCTGCGTGCTTGACATAATTTTTCTCCAAAAACTCTGTTTTTCGGGTTTAAAAGCTATCTCAGAAGCTCAAGCTTTCCGGTTGGAAAGTTCTAATTGCAATTTTTTAGGCTCCTTTTTCTACGAAGAATTCGAATTTGCCTTGGCCTGTAGAGAAAACGCAAGTAGAATACTCGGCCTGCGTGCTTGAAATAATTTTTCTCCAAAAGCTCTATTTTTCGGGTTTGAAAGCTATCTCACAATCTGAAGCTTTGCGGTTTGAAAGTTTTACTGGCAATTTTTTAGGCTCTTTTTTTTACGAAGAATCCGAATTTGCGTTGGCCTGTACAGAAAACGCAAGTGGGATAGTCGGCCTGCGTGCTTGATATTATTTTTCTCCCAAAGCTCAATTTTTCCGGTTTAAAGGCTATCTCAGAAGCTCAAGCTTTCCGGTTGGAACGTTCTAATTGCAATGTTTTAGGCTCCTTTTTTACGAAGAATCCGAATTTGCGTTGGCCTGTAGAGAAAACGCAAGTAGAATACTCGGCCTGCGTGCTTGAAATTATTTTTCTCCAAAAGCTCTAGTTTTCGGGTTTAAAGGCTATCTCAGAAGCTCAAGCTTTCCGGTTTGAAAGTTTTACTGGCAATTTTTTAGGCTCCTTTTTTACAAAGAATCCGAATTTCCGTCGGCCTGTGCAGAAAACGCAAGTGGAATACTCGGCCTGCGTGCTTGACATAATTTTTCTCCAAAAACTCTGTTTTTCGGGTTTAAAGGCTATCTCAGAAGCTCAAGCTTTCCGGTTGGAACGTTCTAATTGCAATGTTTTAGGCTCCTTTTTTACGAAGAATCCGAATTTGCGTTGGCCTGTACAGAAAACGCAAGTGGGATAGTCGGCCTGCGTGCTTGATATTATTTTTCTCCCAAAGCTCAATTTTTCCGGTTTAAAGGCTATCTCAGAAGCTCAAGCTTTCCGGTTGGAACGTTCTAATTGCAATGTTTTAGGCTCCTTTTTTACGAAGAATCCGAATTTGCGTTGGCCTGTACAGAAAACGCAAGTAGAATACTCGGCCTGCGTGCTTGAAATTATTTTTCTCCAAAAGCTCTATTTTTCGGGTTTAAAGGCTATCTCAGAAGCTCAAGCTTTCCGGTTGGAAAGTTCTAATTGCAATTTTTTAGGCTCCTTTTTTTACGAAGAATCCGAATTTGCGTTGGCCTGTACAGAAAACGCAAGTAGAATACTCGGCCTGCGTGCTTGAAATAATTTTTCTCCAAAAGCGGGTTTAAAGGCAATCTCACAAGCTCAAGCTTTCCGGTTGGAAAGTTCTAATTGCAATTTTTTAGGCTCCTTTTTTTACGAAGAATCCGAATTTGCGTTGGTCTGTACAGAAAACGCAAGTGGAATACTCGGCCTGCGTGCTTGAAATTATTTTTCTCCAAAAGCTCTATTTTTCGGGTTTAAAAGCTATCTCAGAAACTCAAGCTTTCCGGTTGGAAAGTTCTAATTGCAATTTTTTAGGCTCTTTTTTTTACGATGAATCCGAATTTGCGTTGGCCTGTACAGAAAACGCAAGTGGAATACTCGGCCTGCGTGCTTGAAATTATTTTTCTCCAAAAGCTCTATTTTTCGGGTTTAAAAGCGATCTCACAATCTGAAGCTTTCCGGTTTGAAAGTTTTACTGGCAATTTTTTAGGCTCTTTTTTTTACGAAGAATCCGAATTTGCGTTGGCCTGTACAGAAAACGCAAGTGGGATAGTCGGCCTGCATGCTTGATATTATTTTTCTCCAAAAGCTCTATTTTTCGGGTTTAAAGGCTATCTCAGAAGCTCAAGCTTTCCGGTTTGAAAGTTTAATTGCAATGAAATAAATTCATTTATTTTTTTTTTCTTTTTTCTTTTTCTAGCTCAAGACTATTATTTAGCCTCCTCCAGGAAAAATATCGCATAAAGCAATCACTGGTTAAAATTATCCAACTTCGCAATTTATTTGGCCCCTTTTTCGAGGAACGCTTTTTAAGGATTTTGGTGATGGAGTACCAAAATATTCTGGAGTATCAATGCACATGGAGTATGAAAGTCATGGATGCTGGAGCCTGATAGTTTCTTTGGATTTCATAGTCGGTAAGTCTTTTTTAACTTATTTATTTTTTAATCGACGGAAACTCATGTGGGGTTTCCATCAGCCATAAGTCCTCGCATAATCCCAAAAAATATAGAAGACTCAAAAGAGTATCCGGATTATATTACAACTGACGATTTAAAAATTCTAAATCAATTGTCGAGTTCACTTATAAATATGAAAATTTGTTGGTTCATTTTACTAACTTTTACTCGGCCTGCGTTCTTCAATAATTTTTCTCCAAAAGCTCCATTTTTCGGGTTTAAAGGCTGTCTCAGAAGCTCAAGCTTTCCGGTTTGAAAGTTCTAATTGCAATTTTTTAGGCTCCTTTTTTACGAAGAATTCGAATTTGCGTTGGCCTGTACAGAAAACGCAAGTAGAATACTTGGTCTGCGTGCTTGAAATAATTTTCCCCCAAAAGCTCTATTTTTCGGGTTTAAAAGCTATCCCAGAAGCTCATGCTTTCCGGTTGGAAAGTTCTAATTGCAATTTTTTAGGCTCCTTTTTTTACGAAGAATCCGAGTTTGCGTTGGCCTGTACAGAAACCGCAAGTGGAATAGTCGTCCTGCGTGCTTGAAATTATTTTTCTCCAAAAGGTCTATTTTTAGGGTTTAAAAGCTATCTCAGAAGCTCAAGCTTTCCTATTTGAAAGTTCTACTGGCAATTTTTTAGGCTTATTTTTTTACGAAGAATCCGAATTTGCGTTGGCCTGTACAGAAAACGCAAGTAGAATACTCGGCCTGCGTGCTTGAAATTATTTTTCTCCAAAAGCTCTATTTTTCGGGTTTAAAGGCTATCTCAGAAGCTCAAGCTTTCCGGTTGGAAAGTTCTAATTGCAATTTTTTAGGCTCTTTTTTTTACGAAGAATCCGAATTTGCGTTGGCCTGTACAGAAAACGCAAGTGGGATAGTCGGCCTGCGTGCTTGATATTATTTTTCTCCCAAAGCTCAATTTTTCCGGTTTAAAGGCTATCTCAGAAGCTCAAGCTTTCCGGTTGGAACGTTCTAATTGCAATGTTTTAGGCTCCTTTTTTACGAAGAATCCGAATTTGCGTTGGCCTGTAGAGAAAACGCAAGTAGAATACTCGGCCTGCGTGCTTGAAATAATTTTTCTCCAAAAGCTCTATTTTTCGGGTTTGAAAGCTATCTCACAATCTGAAGCTTTGCGGTTTGAAAGTTTTACTGGCAATTTTTTAGGCTCTTTTTTTTACGAAGAATCCGAATTTGCGTTGGCCTGTACAGAAAACGCAAGTGGGATAGTCGGCCTGCGTGCTGATATTATTTTTCTCCCAAGCTCAATTTTTCCGGTTTAAAGGCTATCTCAGAAGCTCAAGCTTTCCGGTTTGAAAGTTCTAATTGCAATTTTTTAGGCTCCTTTTTTACGAAGAATCCGAATTTGCGTTGGCCTGTAGAGAAAACGCAAGTAGAATACTCGGCCTGCGTGCTTGAAATTATTTTTCTCCAAAAGCTCTATTTTTCGGGTTTAAAAGCTATCTCAGAAGCTCAAGCTTTCCGGTTGGAATGTTCTAATTGCAATTTTTTAGGCTCCTTTTTCTACGAAGAATTCGAATTTGCCTTGGCCTGTAGCGAAAACGCAAGTAGAATACTCGGCCTGCGTGCTTGAAATAATTTTTCTCCAAAAGCTCTATTTTTCGGGTTTGAAAGCTATCTCACAATCTGAAGCTTTCCGGTTTGAAAGTTTCTGGCAATTTTTAGGCTCTTTTATTTACGAAGAATCCGAATTTGCGTTGGCCTGTACAGAAAACGCAAGTGGGATAGTCGGCCTGCGTGCTTGATATTATTTTTCTCCCAAAGCTCCATTTTTCGGGTTTAAAGGCTGTCTCAGAAGCTCAAGCTTTCCGGTTTGAAAGTTCTAATTGCAATTTTTTAGGCTCCTTTTTTTACGAAGAATCCGAATTTGCGTTGGTCTGTACAGAAAACGCAAGTGGAATACTCGGCCTGCGTGCTTGAAATTATTTTTCTCCAAAAGCTCTATTTTTCGGGTTTAAAAGCTATCTCAGAAACTCAAGCTTTCCGGTTGGAAAGTTCTAATTGCAATTTTTTAGGCTCTTTTTTTTACGATGAATCCGAATTTGCGTTGGCCTGTACAGAAAACGCAAGTGGAATACTCGGCCTGCATGCTTGAAATTATTTTTCTCCCAGAGCTCTATTTTTTGGTTTTAAAAGCTATCTCAGAAGCTCAAGCTTTCCGGTTTGAAAGTTTTACTGGCAATTTTTAGGCTCTTTTTTTTACGAAGAATCCGAATTGCGTTGGCCTGTACAGAAAACGCAAGTGGGATAGTCGGCCTGCGTGCTTGAAATTATTTTTCTCCAAAAGCTCTAGTTTTCGGGTTTAAAGGCTATCTCAGAAGCTCAAGCTTTCCGGTTTGAAAGTTTTACTGGCAATTTTTTAGGCTCCTTTTTTACGAAGAATCCGAATTCCGTCGGCCTGTGCAGAAAACGCAAGTGGAATACTCGGCCTGCGTGCTTGACATAATTTTTCTCCAAAAACTCTGTTTTCGGGTTTAAAAGCTATCTCAGAAGCTCAAGCTTTCCGGTTGGAAAGTTCTAATTGCAATTTTTAGGCTCCTTTTTCTACGAAGAATTCGAATTTGCCTTGGCCTGTAGAGAAAACGCAAGTAGAATACTCGCCTGCGTGCTTGAAATAATTTTTCTCCAAAAGCTCTATTTTTCGGGTTTGAAAGCTATCTCACAATCTGAAGCTTTGCGGTTTGAAAGTTTTACTGGCAATTTTTTAGGCTCTTTTTTTTACGAAGAATCCGAATTTGCGTTGGCCTGTACAGAAAACGCAAGTGGGATAGTCGCCTGCGTGCTTGATATTATTTTTCTCCCAAAGCTCAATTTTTCCGGTTTAAAGGCTATCTCAGAAGCTCAAGCTTTCCGGTTGGAACGTTCTAATTGCAATGTTTTAGGCTCCTTTTTTACGAAGAATCCGAATTTGCGTTGGCCTGTAGAGAAAACGCAAGTAGAATACTCGGCTGCGTGCTTGAATTATTTTTCTCCAAAAGCTCTATTTTTCGGGTTTAAAAGCTATCTCAGAAGCTCAAGCTTTCCGGTTGGAATGTTCTAATTGCAATTTTTTAGGCTCCTTTTTCTACGAAGATTCGAATTGCCTTGGCCTGTAGAGAAAACGCAAGTAGAATACTCGGCCTGCGTGCTTGAAATAATTTTTCTCCAAAAGCTCTATTTTTCGGGTTTGAAAGCTATCTCACAATCTGAAGCTTTCCGGTTTGAAAGTTTTACTGGCAATTTTTTAGGCTCTTTTATTTACGAAGAATCCGAATTTGCGTTGGCCTGTACAGAAAACGCAAGTAGAATACTCGGCCTGCGTGCTTGAAATAATTTTTCTCCAAAAGCGGGTTTAAAGGCAATCTCACAAGCTCAAGCTTTCCGGTTGGAAAGTTCTAATTGCAATTTTTTAGGCTCCTTTTTTACGAAGAATCCGAATTTGCGTTGGTCTGTACAGAAAACGCAAGTGGAATACTCGGCCTGCGTGCTTGAAATTATTTTTCTCCAAAAGCTCTATTTTTCGGGTTTAAAAGCTATCTCAGAAACTCAAGCTTTCCGGTTGGAAAGTCTAATTGCAATTTTTTAGGCTCTTTTTTTACGATGAATCCGAATTTGCGTTGGCCTGAGAAAACGCAAGTGGAATACTCGGCCTGCGTGCTTGAAATTATTTTTCTCCAAAAGCTCTATTTTTCGGGTTTAAAAGCGATCTCACAATCTGAAGCTTTCCGGTTTGAAAGTTTTACTGGCAATTTTTAGGCTCTTTTTTTTACGAAGAATCCGAATTTGCGTTGGCCTGTACAGAAAACGCAAGTGGGATACGGCCTGCATGCTTGATATTATTTTTCTCCAAAAGCTCTATTTTTCGGGTTTAAAGGCTATCTCAGAAGCTCAAGCTTTCCGGTTTGAAAGTTTAATTGCAATGAAAATAAATTCATATTTTTTTTTCTTTTTTTTTCTAGCTCAAGACTATTATTTAGCTCCTCCAGGAAAAATATCGCATAAAGCAATCACTGGTTAAAATTATCCAACTTCGCAATTTATTTGGCCCCTTTTTCGAGGAACGCTTTTTAAGGATTTTGGTGATGGAGTACCAAAGTATTCTGAAGTATCAATGCACATGGAGTATGAAAGTCATGGATGCTGGAGCCTGATAGTTTTCTTGGATTTCATAGTCGGTAAGTCTTTTTTAACTTATTTATTTTTTAATCGACGGAAACTCATGTGGGGTTTCCATCAGCCATAAGTCCTCGCATAATCCCAAAAAATATAGAAGACTCAAAAGAGTATCCGGATTATATTACAACTGACGATTTAAAAATTCTAAATCAATTGTCGAGTTCACTTATAAATATGAAAATTTGTTGGTTCATTTTACTAACTTTTACTCGGCCTGCGTTCTTCAAATAATTTTTCTCCAAAAGCTCCATTTTTCGGGTTTAAAGGCTGTCTCAGAAGCTCAAGCTTTCCGGTTTGAAAGTTCTAATTGCAATTTTTTAGGCTCCTTTTTTTACGTAGAATTCGAATTTGCGTTGGCCTGTACAGAAAACGCAAGTAGAATACTTGGTCTGCGTGCTTGAAATAATTTTCCCCCAAAAGCTCTATTTTTCGGGTTTAAAAGCTATCCCAGAAGCTCATGCTTTCCGGTTGGAAAGTTCTAATTGCAATTTTTTAGGCTCCTTTTTTTACGAAGAATCCGAGTTTGCGTTGGCTGTACAGAAACCGCAGTGGAATAGCGTCCTGCGTGCTTGAAATTATTTTTCTCCAAAAGGTCTATTTTTAGGGTTTAAAAGCTATCTCAGAAGCTCAAGCTTTCCTATTTGAAAGTTCTACTGGCAATTTTTTAGGCTTATTTTTTTACGAAGAATCCGAATTTGCGTTGGCCTGTACAGAAAACGCAAGTAGAATACTCGGCCTGCGTGCTTGAAATTATTTTTCTCCAAAAGCTCTATTTTTCGGGTTTAAAGGCTATCTCAGAAGCTCAAGCTTTCCGGTTGGAAAGTTCTAATTGCAATTTTTTAGGCTCTTTTTTTTACGAAGAATCCGAATTTGCGTTGGCCTGTACAGAAAACGCAAGTGGGATAGTCGGCCTGCGTGCTTGATATTATTTTTCTCCCAAAGCTCAATTTTTCCGGTTTAAAGGCTATCTCAGAAGCTCAAGCTTTCCTATTTGAAAGTTCTACTGGCAATTTTTTAGGCTTATTTTTTTACGAAGAATCCGAATTTGCGTTGGCCTGTACAGAAAACGCAAGTAGAATACTCGGCCTGCGTGCTTGAAATTATTTTTCTCCAAAAGCTCTATTTTCGGGTTTAAAGGCTATCTCAGAAGCTCAAGCTTCCGGTTGGAAAGTTCTAATTGCAATTTTTTAGGTCTTTTTTTTACGAAGAATCCGAATTGGCGTTGGCCTGTACAGAAAACGCAAGTGGGATAGTCGGCCTGCGTGCTTGATATTATTTTTCTCCCAAAGCTCAATTTTTCCGGTTTAAAGGCTATCTCAGAAGCTCAAGCTTTCCGGTTGGAACGTTCTAATTGCAATGTTTTAGGCTCCTTTTTTACGAAGAATCCGAATTTGCGTTGGCCTGTAGAGAAAACGCAAGTAGAATACTCGGCCTGCGTGCTTGAAATAATTTTTCTCCAAAAGCTCTATTTTTCGGGTTTGAAAGCTATCTCACAATCTGAAGCTTTGCGGTTTGAAGTTTTACTGGCAATTTTTAGGCTCTTTTTTTTACGAAGAATCCGAATTTGCGTTGGCCTGTACAGAAAACGCAAGTGGGATAGTCGGCCTGCGTGCTTGATATTATTTTTCTCCCAAAGCTCAATTTTTCCGGTTTAAAGGCTATTCAGAAGCTCAAGCTTTCCGGTTGGAAAGTTCTAATTGCAATGTTTTAGGCTCTTTTTTACGAAGAATCCGAATTTGCGTTGGCCTGTAGAGAAAACGCAAGTAGAATACTCGGCCTGCGTGCTTGAATTATTTTTCTCCAAAAGCTCTATTTTTCGGGTTTAAAAGCTATCTCAGAAGCTCAAGCTTTCCGGTTGGAATGTTCTAATTGCAATTTTTTAGGCTCCTTTTTCTACGAAGAATTCGAATTTGCCTTGGCCTGTAGCGAAAACGCAAGTAGAATACTCGGCCTGCGTGCTTGAAATAATTTTCTCCAAAAGCTCTATTTTTCGGGTTTGAAAGCTATCTCACAATCTGAAGCTTTCCGGTTTGAAAGTTTTACTGGCAATTTTTTAGGCTCTTTTATTTACGAAGAATCCGAATTTGCGTTGGCCTGTACAGAAAACGCAAGTGGGATAGTCGGCCTGCGTGCTTGATATTATTTTTCTCCCAAAGCTCATTTTTCGGGTTTAAAGGCTGTCTCAGAAGCTCAAGCTTTCCGTTTGAAAGTTCTAATTGCAATTTTTTAGGCTCCTTTTTTACGAAGAATCCGAATTTGCGTTGGTCTGTACAGAAAACGCAAGTGGAATACTCGGCCTGCGTGCTTGAAATTATTTTTCTCCAAAAGCTCTATTTTTCGGGTTTAAAAGCTATCTCAGAAACTCAAGCTTTCCGGTTGGAAAGTTCTAATTGCAATTTTTAGGCTCTTTTTTACGATGAATCCGAATTTGCGTTGGCCTGTACAGAAAACGCAAGTGGAATACTCGGCCTGCATGCTTGAAATTATTTTTCTCCCAGAGCTCTATTTTTTGGTTTTAAAAGCTATCTCAGAAGCTCAAGCTTTCCGGTTTGAAAGTTTTACTGGCAATTTTTTAGGCTCTTTTTTTTACGAAGAATCCGAATTTGCGTTGGCCTGTACAGAAAACGCAAGTGGGATAGTCGGCCTGCGTGCTTGAAATTATTTTTCTCCAAAAGCTCTAGTTTTCGGGTTTAAAGGCTATCTCAGAAGCTCAAGCTTTCCGGTTTGAAAGTTTTACTGGCAATTTTTTAGGCTCCTTTTTTACGAAGAATCCGAATTTCCGTCGGCCTGTGCAGAAAACGCAAGTGGAATACTCGGCCTGCGTGCTTGACATAATTTTTCTCCAAAAACTCTGTTTTTCGGGTTTAAAAGCTATCTCAGAAGCTCAAGCTTTCCGGTTGGAAGTTCTAATTGCAATTTTTTAGGCTCCTTTTTCTACGAAGATTCGAATTTGCCTTGGCCTGTAGAGAAAACGCAAGTAGAATACTCGGCCTGCGTGCTTGAAATAATTTTTCTCCAAAAGCTCTATTTTTCGGGTTTGAAAGCTATCTCACAATCTAAGCTTTGCGGTTTGAAAGTTTTACTGGCAATTTTTTAGGCTCTTTTTTTTACGAAGAATCCGAATTTGCGTTGGCCTGTACAGAAAACGCAAGTGGGATAGTCGG
Source organism: Liposcelis bostrychophila (assembly GCA_037577465.1). Classification (NCBI taxonomy): domain Eukaryota; kingdom Metazoa; phylum Arthropoda; class Insecta; order Psocodea; family Liposcelididae; genus Liposcelis; species Liposcelis bostrychophila. The sequence continues at coordinate 14,469,394 of CM075212.1, forward strand.
CCTGCGTGCTTGATATTATTTTTCTCCCAAAGCTCAATTTTTCCGGTTTAAAGGCTATCTCAGAAGCTCAAGCTTTCCGGTTGGAACGTTCTAATTGCAATGTTTTAGGCTCCTTTTTTACGAAGAATCCGAATTTGCGTTGGCCTGTAGAGAAAACGCAAGTAGAATACTCGGCCTGCGTGCTTGAAATTATTTTTCTCCAAAAGCTCTATTTTTCGGGTTTAAAAGCTATCTCAGAAGCTCAAGCTTTCCGGTTGGAATGTTCTAATTGCAATTTTTTAGGCTCCTTTTTCTACGAAGAATTCGAATTTGCCTTGGCCTGTAGAGAAAACGCAAGTAGAATACTCGGCCTGCGTGCTTGAAATAATTTTTCTCCAAAAGCTCTATTTTTCGGGTTTGAAAGCTATCTCACAATCTGAAGCTTTCCGGTTTGAAAGTTTTACTGGCAATTTTTTAGGCTCTTTTATTTACGAAGAATCCGAATTTGCGTTGGCCTGTACAGAAAACGCAAGTAGAATACTCGGCCTGCGTGCTTGAAATAATTTTTCTCCAAAAGCGGGTTTAAAGGCAATCTCACAAGCTCAAGCTTTCCGGTTGGAAAGTTCTAATTGCAATTTTTTAGGCTCCTTTTTTTACGAAGAATCCGAATTTGCGTTGGTCTGTACAGAAAACGCAAGTGGAATACTCGGCCTGCGTGCTTGAAATTATTTTTCTCCAAAAGCTCTATTTTTCGGGTTTAAAAGCTATCTCAGAAACTCAAGCTTTCCGGTTGGAAAGTTCTAATTGCAATTTTTTAGGCTCTTTTTTTTACGATGAATCCGAATTTGCGTTGGCCTGTACAGAAAACGCAAGTGGAATACTCGGCCTGCGTGCTTGAAATTATTTTCTCCAAAAGCTCTATTTTTCGGGTTTAAAAGCGATCTCACAATCTGAAGCTTTCCGGTTTGAAAGTTTTACTGGCATTTTTTAGGCTCTTTTTTTTTTACGAAGAATCCGAATTTGCGTTGGCCTGTACAGAAAACGCAAGTGGGATAGTCGGCCTGCATGCTTGATATTATTTTTCTCCAAAAGCTCTATTTTTCGGGTTTAAAGGCTATCTCAGAAGCTCAAGCTTTCCGGTTTGAAAGTTTAATTGCAATGAAATAAATTCATTTATTTTTTTTTTCTTTTTTCTTTTTCTAGCTCAAGACTATTATTTAGCCTCCTCCAGGAAAAATATCGCATAAAGCAATCACTGGTTAAAATTATCCAACTTCGCAATTTATTTGGCCCCTTTTTCGAGGAACGCTTTTTAAGGATTTTGGTGATGGAGTACCAAAGTATTCTGAAGTATCAATGCACATGGAGTATGAAAGTCATGGATGCTGGAGCCTGATAGTTTCTTTGGATTTCATAGTCGGTAAGTCTTTTTTAACTTATTTATTTTTTAATCGACGGAAACTCATGTGGGGTTTCCATCAGCCATAAGTCCTCGCATAATCCCAAAAAATATAGAAGACTCAAAAGAGTATCCGGATTATATTACAACTGACGATTTAAAAATTCTAAATCAATTGTCGAGTTCACTTATAAATATGAAAATTTGTTGGTTCATTTTACTAACTTTTACTCGGCCTGCGTTCTTCAAATAATTTTTCTCCAAAAGCTCCATTTTTCGGGTTTAAAGGCTGTCTCAGAAGCTCAAGCTTTCCGGTTTGAAAGTTCTAATTGCAATTTTTTAGGCTCCTTTTTTTACGTAGAATTCGAATTTGCGTTGGTCTGTACAGAAAACGCAAGTAGAATACTTGGTCTGCGTGCTTGAAATAATTTTCCCCCAAAAGCTCTATTTTTCGGGTTTAAAAGCTATCCCAGAAGCTCATGCTTTCCGGTTGGAAAGTTCTAATTGCAATTTTTTAGGCTCCTTTTTTTACGAAGAATCCGAGTTTGCGTTGGCCTGTACAGAAACCGCAAGTGGAATAGTCGTCCTGCGTGCTTGAAATTATTTTTCTCCAAAAGCTCTATTTTTAGGGTTTAAAAGCTATCTCAGAAGCTCAAGCTTTCCTATTTGAAAGTTCTACTGGCAATTTTTTAGGCTTATTTTTTTACGAAGAATCCGAATTTGCGTTGGCCTGTACAGAAAACGGGAGTGGAATACTCAGCCTGCGTGCTTGACATAATTTTTCTCCTAAACCTCTGTTTTTCGGGTTTAAAAGCTATCTCAGAAGCTCAAGCTTTCCGGTTGGAATGTTCTAATTGCAATTTTTTAGGCTCCTTTTTCTACGAAGAATTCGAATTTGCCTTGGCCTGTAGAGAAAACGCAAGTAGAATACTCGGCCTGCGTGCTTGAAATTATTTTTTCCAAAAGCTCTAGTTTTCGGGTTTAAAGGCTATCTCAGAAGCTCAAGCTTTCCGTTTGAAAGTTTTACTGGCAATTTTTTAGGCTCCTTTTTTACGAAGAATCCGAATTTCCGTCGGCCTGTGCAGAAAACGCAAGTGGAATACTCGGCCTGCGTGCTTGACATAATTTTTCTCCAAAAACTCTGTTTTTCGGGTTTAAAAGCTATCTCAGAAGCTCAAGCTTTCCGGTTGGAAAGTTCTAATTGCAATTTTTTAGGCTCCTTTTTTACGAAGAATCGAATTTGCCTTGGCCTGTAGAGAAAACGCAAGTAGATACTCGGCCTGCGTGCTTGAAATATTTTTCTCCAAAAGCTCTATTTTTCGGGTTTAAAAGCTATCTCACAATCTGAAGCTTTGCGGTTTGAAAGTTTTACTGGCAATTTTTAGGCTCTTTTTTTACGAAGAATCCGAATTTGCGTTGGCCTGTACAGAAAACGCAAGTGGAATAGTCGGCCTGCGTGCTTGATATTATTTTTCTCCCAAAGCTCAATTTTTCCGGTTTAAAAGCTATCTCAGAAGCTCAAGCTTTCCGGTTGGAACGTTCTAATTGCAATGTTTTAGGCTCCTTTTTTACGAAGAATCCGAATTTGCGTTGGCCTGTAGAGAAAACGCAAGTAAATACTCGGCCTGCGTGCTTAAATTATTTTTCTCCAAAAGCTCTATTTTTCGGGTTTAAAGGCTATCTCAGAAGCTCAAGCTTTCCGGTTGGAAAGTTCTAATTGCAATTTTTTAGGCTCTTTTTTTTACGATGAATCCGAATTTGCGTTGGCCTGTACAGAAAACGCAAGTGGAATACTCGGCCTGCGTGCTTGAAATTATTTTTCTCCAAAAGCTCTATTTTTCGGGTTTAAAAGCGATCTCACAATCTGAAGCTTTCCGGTTTGAAAGTTTTACTGGCAATTTTTTAGGCTCTTTTTTTTACGAAGAATCCGAGTTTCGTCTGCCTGTACAGAAAACGGAAGTGCAATACTCGGCCTGCGTGCTTGGAATTATTTTTCTCCAAAAACTTATTTTTTCGGGTTGAAAAGCTATCCCAGAAACTCAAGAATTCCGGTGTGGAAGTACTGTTGCCAATTTTATAGGTTCCTCTTTTTACGTGGAATCCGAAATTGGGTTGGCCTGCACAGAAAACGGTAGGAGAATACTCGGCCTGCGTGCTTGAAAAAATTTTCCCCCAAATGCTATTTTTCGGTTTAAAAGCTAAACCAGAAACTCAAGATTTCCGGTTGGAAAGTTCTAATTGCAATTTTTTAGGCTCCTTTTTTTACGATGAATCCGAATTTGCGTTGGCCTGTACACAAAACGCAAGTGGAATACTCGGCCTGCGTGCTTGAAATTATTTTACTCCAAAAGCTCCATTTTTCCGGTTTAAAAGCTATCTCAGAAGCTCAAGCTTTCCGGTTTGGAATGTTCTAATTGCAATTTTTTAGGCTCCTTTTTTTTAGGAAGAGTCCGAATTTGCGTTGCCCTGTACAGGAAACGCATGTGGAGTACTTGGCCTGCGTGCTTGAAATAATTTTTCTCCAAGAGCTCTATTTTTCGGTTTTAAAAGCTAAACCAGAAACTCAAGATTTCCGGTTGGAACGTTCTAATTGCAATCTTTTAGGCTCCTTTTTTTACGATTAATCCGAATTTGCGTTGGCCTTTACAGAAAACGCAAGTGGAATACTCGGCCTGCGTGCTTGAAATTATTTTTCTCCAAAAGCTCTATTTTTCGGGTTTAAAAGCTATCTCAGAAGCTCAAGTTTTCCGGTTTGAAAGTTTTACTGGCAATTTTTTAGGGTCCTTTTTTACGAAGAATCCGAATTTGCGTCTGCCTGTACATAAAACGCAAGTGGAATACTCGTCCTGCGTGAGTGAAATTATTTTTCTCCAAAAGCTCCATTTTTCCGGTTTAAAAGCTATCTCAGAAGCTCAAGCTTTCCGGTTTGGAATGTTCTAATTGCAATTTTTTAGGCCTCTTTTTTTTTAGGAAGAATCCGAATTTGCGTTGCCCTGTACAGGAAACGCATGTGGAGTACTTGGCCTGCGTGCTTGAAATTATTATTCTCCAAGAGCTCTATTTTTCGGTTTTAAAAGCTAAACCAGAAACTCAAGATTTCCGGTTGGAAAGTTCTAATTGCAATTTTTTAGGCTCCTTTTTTTACGATTAATCCGAATTTGCGTTGGCCTGTACAGAAAACGCAAGTGGAATACTGGGCCTGCGTGCTTGAAATTATTTTTCTCCAAAAACTTATTTTTTCGGGTTTGAAAGCTATCCCAGAAAGTCAAGAATTCCGGTGTGGAAGTACTGTTGCCAATTTTTTAGGCTCCTCTTATTACGTGGAATCCGAAATTGGGTTGGCCTGCACTGAAAACGGGAGGAGAATACTCGGCCTGCGTGCTTGAAAAAAATTTTCCCCAAATGCTCTATTTCTCGGGTTTAAAAGCTAAACCAGAAACTCAAGATTTCCGGTGTGAAAGTACATTTGCCAATTTTTTAGGCTCATTTTTTTACGAGGAATCTGAATTTGGATTGGCCTGTACAGAAAACGGGAGTGGAATACTCGGCCTGCGTGCTTGAAATAATTTTTCTCCAGAGGCTTTATTTTTACGGTTTAAAAGCTATACCAGAAGCTCAAGCTTTCCGGTTTAAAGTTCTAATTGCAATTTTTTAGGCTCCTTTTTTTGCGTAGAATCCGAATTTGCGTTGGCCTGTACACAAAACGCAAGTGGAATACTCGGCCTGCGTGCTTGAAATTATTTTTCTCCAAAAGCTCTATTTTTCGGGTTTAAAAGCTTTCACAGAAGCTCAAGCATTCCGGTTTGAAAGTTCTACTGGCAATTTTTTAGGCTTATTTTTTTACGAAGAATCCGAATTTGCATTGGCCTGTACAGAAAACGGGAGTGGAATACTCGGCCTGCGTGCTTGAAATAATTTTTCTCCAGAGGCTTTATTTTTACGGTTTAAAAGCTATACCAGAAGCTCAACCTTTCCGGTTTAAAGTTCTAATTGCAATTTTTTAGGCTCCTTTTTTTGCGTAGAATCCGAATTTGCGTTGGCCTGTACACAAAACGCAAGTGGAATACTCGGCCTGCGTGCTTGAAATTATTTTTCTCGAAAAGCTCTATTTTTCGGGTTTAAAAGCTTTCACAGAAGCTCAAGCATTCCGGTTTGAAAGTTCTACTGGCAATTTTTTAGGCTTATTTTTTTACGAAGAATCCGAATTTGCATTGGCCTGTACAGAAAACGCAAGTGGAATACTCGGCCTGCGTGCTTGAAAAAAATTTTCCCCAAATGCTCTATTTCTCGGGTTTAAAAGCTAAACCAGAAACTCAAGATTTCCGGTGTGAAAGTACATTTGCCAATTTTTTAGGCTCATTTTTTTACGAGGAATCTGAATTTGGATTGGCCTGTACAGAAAACGGGAGTGGAATACTCGGCCTGCGTGCTTGAAATAATTTTTCTCCAGAGGCTTAATTTTTACGGTTTAAAAGCTATACCAGAAGTTTAAGCTTTCCGGTTTGAAGTTCTAATTGCAATTTTTTAGGCTCCTTTTTTTACGTAGAATCCGAATTTGCGTTGGCCGGTACACAAAACGCAAGTGGAATACTCGGCCTGCGTGCTTGAAATTATTTTTCTCCAAAAGCTCTATTTTTCGGGTTTAAAAGCTTTCACAGAAGCTCAAGCATTCCGGTTTGAAAGTTCTACTGGCAATTTTTTAGGCTTATTTTTTTACGAAGAATCCGAATTTGCGTTGGCCTGTACAGAAAACGCAAGTGAAATACTCGGCCTGCGTGCTTGAAATTATTTTTCTCCAAGAGCTCTATTTTTCGGTTTTAAAAGCTATCTCAGAAGCTCAAGCTTTCCGGGTTGAAAGTTTTACTGGCAATTTTTTAGGCTCCTTTTTTTATGAAGAATCCGAATTTGCGTCTGCCTGTACAGAAAACGGGAGTGGAATACGCGGCCTGCGTGCTTGAAATTATTTTTCTCCAAACGCTCTATTTTTCGGGTTTAAAAGCTATCTCAGAAGCTCAAGTTTTCCGGTTTGAAAGTTTTACTGGCAATTTTTTAGGGTCCTTTTTTACGAAGAATCCGAATTTGCGTCTGCCTGTACATAAAACGCAAGTGGAATACTCGTCCTGCGTGAGTGAAATTATTTTTCTCCAAAAGCTCCATTTTTCCGGTTTAAAAGCTATCTCAGAAGCTCAAGCTTTCCGGTTTGGAATGTTCTAATTGCAATTTTTTAGGCTCCTTTTTTTTAGGAAGAATCCGAATTTGCGTTGCCCTGTACAGGAAACGCATGTGGAGTACTTGGCCTGCGTGCTTGAAATTATTATTCTCCAAGAGCACTATTTTACGGGTTAAAAAGCTTTCACAGAAGCTCAAGCATTCCGGTTTGAAAGTTCTACTGGCAATTTTTTAGGCTTATTTTTTTACGAAGAATCCGAATTTGCATTGGCCTGTACAGAAAACGCAAGTGGAATACTCGGCCTGCGTGCTTGAAAAAAATTTTCCCCAAATGCTCTATTTCTCGGGTTTAAAAGCTTTCACAGAAGCTCAAGCATTCCGGTTTGAAAGTTCTACTGGCAATTTTTTAGGCTTATTTTTTTACGAAGAATCCGAATTTGCATTGGCCTGTACAGAAAACGGGAGTGGAATACTCGGCCTGCGTGCTTGAAATAATTTTTCTCCAGAGGCTTATTTTTACGGTTTAAAAGCTATACCAGAAGCTCAAGCTTTCCGGTTTAAAGTTCTAATTGCAATTTTTTAGGCTCCTTTTTTTGCGTAGAATCCGAATTTGCGTTGGCCTGTACACAAAACGCAAGTGAATACTCGGCCTGTGCGTGCTTGAAATTATTTTTCTCCAAAAGCTCTATTTTTCGGGTTTAAAAGCTTTCACAGAAGCTCAAGCATTCCGGTTTGAAAGTTCTACTGGCAATTTTTTAGGCTTTTTTTTTTTTCGAAGAATCCGAATTTGCATTGGCCTGTACAGAAAACAAGAGTGGAATACTCGGCCTGCGTGCTTGAAATAATTTTTCTCCAGAGGCTTTATTTTTACGGTTTAAAAGCTATACCAGAAGCTCAAGCTTTCCGGTTTAAAGTTCTAATTGCAATTTTTTAGGCTCCTTTTTTTGCGTAGAATCCGAATTTGCGTTGGCCTGTACACAAAACGCAAGTGGAATACTCGGCCTGCGTGCTTGAAAAAAATTTTCCCCAAATGCTCTATTTCTCGGGTTTAAAAGCTAAACCAGAAACTCAAGATTTCCGGTGTGAAAGTACATTTGCCAATTTTTTAGGCTCATTTTTTTACGAGGAATCTGAATTTGGATTGGCCTGTACAGAAAACGGGAGTGGAATACTCGGCCTGCGTGCTTGAAATAATTTTTCTCCAGAGGCTTAATTTTTACGGTTTAAAAGCTATACCAGAAGTTTAAGCTTTCCGGTTTGAAGTTCTAATTGCAATTTTTTAGGCTCCTTTTTTACGAAGAATCCGAATTTCGTGTGCCAGTACATAAAACGCAAGTGGAATACTCGTCCTGCGTGAGTGAAATTATTTTTCTCCAAAAGCTCCATTTTTCCGGTTTAAAAGCTATCTCAGAAGCTCAAGCTTTCCGGTTGGAATGTTCTAATTGCAATTTTTTAGGCTCCTTTTTTTTTAGGAAGAATCCGAATTTGCGTTGCCCTGTACAGAAAACGCAAGTGGAATACTCGGCCTGCGTGCTTGAAATTATTTTTCTCCAATAACTCATTTTTTCGGGTTTGAAAGCTATCCCAGAATCTCAAGAATTCCGGTGTGGAAGTACTGTTTCCAATTTTTTAGGCTCCTCCTTTTACGTGGAATCCGAAATTGGGTTGGCCTGCGCAGAAAACGGGAGGAGAATACTCGGCCTGCGTGCTTGAAAAAAATGTTCCCCAAATTCTCTATTTCTCGGGTTTAAAAGCTAAACCAGAAACTCAAGATTTCCGGTGTGAAAGTACATTTGCCAATTTTTTAGGCTCATTTTTTTACGAGGAATCTGAATTTGGATTGGCCTGTACAGAAAACGGGAGTGGAATACTCGGCCTGCGTGCTTGAAATAATTTTTCTCCAGAGGCTTTATTTTTACGGTTTAAAAGCTATACCAGAAGCTCAAGCTTTCCGGTTTAAAGTTCTAATTGCAATTTTTTAGGCTCCTTTTTTTACGATGAATCCGAATTTGCGTTGGCCTGTACAGAAAACGGGAGTGGAATACTCGGCCTGCGTGCTTGAAATAATTTTCCTCCAGAGGCTTTATTTTTACGGTTTAAAAGCTATACCAGAAGCCTAAGCTTTCCGGTTTAAAGTTCTAATTGCAATTTTTTAGGCTCCTTTTTTTACGTAGAATTCGAATTTGCGTTGGCCTATACAGAAAACGCAAGTGGAATACTCGGCCTGCGTGCTTGAAATAATTTTTCTCGAAAAGCTCTATTTTTCGGGTTTAAAAGCTATCTCAGAAGCTCAAGTTTTCCGGTTTGAAAGTTTTACTGGCAATTTTTTAGGCTCTTTTTTTTACGAAGAATCCGAATTTGCATTGGCCTGTACAGAAAACGCAACTGGGATAGTTGGTCTGCGTGCTTGATATTATTTTTCTCCAACAGCTCTATTTTTCGGGTTTAAAGGCTATCTCAGAAGCTCAAGCTTTCCGGTTGGAAAGTTCTAATTGCAATTTTTTAGGCTCCTTTTTTACGAAGAATCCGAATTTGCGTTGGCCTGTACAGAAAACGCAAGTGGAATCCTCGGCCTGCGTGCTTGGAATTATTTTTCACCAAAAGCACCCTTTTTCCGGTTTAAAGGCTTTCTCTGAAGCTCAAGCTTTCCGTTTGTAAAGTTCTAATTGCAATTTTTTAAGCTCCCTTTTTTTACGAAGAATCCGAATTTGCATCGGCCTGTACAGAAAACGCAAGTGGGACACTCGGCCTGCGTGCTTGAAATTTTTATTTTCCAGAGGCTCTATTTTTAGGGTTTAAAAGCTATCCCAGAAGCTCAAGCTTTCCGGTTTGAAAGTTCCATTGGCAATCTTTTAGGCTCCTTTTTTACGAAGAATCCTAATTTGCGTCTGCCTGTACAGAAAACGCAAGTGGAATACTCGGCCTGCGTGCTTTAAATTATTTTTCTCCAAACGCTCTATTTTTCGGGTTTTAAAGCTAACTCAGAAGCTCAAGCTTTCCGGGTTGAAAGTTTTACTGGCAATTTTTTAGGCTCCTTTTTTTTATGAAGAATCCGAATTTCGTCTGCCTGTACAGAAAACGGAAGTGCAATACTCAGCCTGCGTGCTTGGAATTATTTTTCTCCAAAAACTTATTTTTTCGGGTTTGAAAGCTATCCCAGAAACTCAAGAATTCCGGTGTGGAAGTACTGTTGCCAATTTTTTAGGCTCCTCTTATTACGTGGAATCCGAAATTGGGTTGGCCTGCACTGAAAACGGGAGGAGAATACTCGGCCTGCGTGCTTGAAAAAAATTTTCCCCAAATGCTCTATTTCTCGGGTTTAAAAGCTAAACCAGAAACTCAAGATTTCCGGTGTGAAAGTACATTTGCCAATTTTTTAGGCTCATTTTTTTACGAGGAATCTGAATTTGGATTGGCCTGTACAGAAAACGGGAGTGGAATACTCGGCCTGCGTGCTTGAAATAATTTTTCTCCAGAGGCTTTATTTTACGGTTTAAAAGCTATACCAGAAGCTCAAGCTTTCGGTTTTAAAGTTCTAATTGCAATTTTTTAGGCTCCTTTTTTTGCGTAGAATCCAAATTTGCGTTGGCCTGTACACAAAACGCAAGTGGAATACTCGGCCTGCGTGCTTGAAATTATTTTTCTCGAAAAGCTCTATTTTTCGGGTTTAAAAGCTTTCACAGAAGCTCAAGCATTCCGGTTTGAAAGTTCTACTGGCAATTTTTTAGGCTTATTTTTTTACGAAGAATCCGAATTTGTATTGGCCTGTACAGAAAACGCAAGTGGAATACTCGGCCTGCGTGCTTGAAAAAAATTTTCCCCAAATGCTCTATTTCTCGGGTTTAAAAGCTAAACCAGAAACTCAAGATTTCCGGTGTGAAAGTACATTTGCCAATTTTCTAGGCTCATTTTTTTACGAGGAATCTGAATTTGGATTGGCCTGTACAGAAAACGGGAGTGGAATACTCGGCCTGCGTGCTTGAAATAATTTTTCTCCAGAGGCTTAATTTTTACGGTTTAAAAGCTATACCAGAAGTTTAAGCTTTCCGGTTTGAAGTTCTAATTGCAATTTTTTAGGCTCCTTTTTTGACGTAGAATCCGAATTTGCGTTGGCCTGTACACAAAACGCAAGTGGAATACTCGGCCTGAGTGCTTGAAATTATTTTTCTCCAAAAGCTCTATTTTTCGGGTTTAAAAGCTTTCACAGATGCTCAAGCATTCCGGTTTGAAAGTTCTACTGGCAATTTTTTAGGCTTATTTTTTTACGAAGAATCCGAATTTGCGTTGGCCTGTACAGATAACGCAAGTGAAATACTCGGCCTGCGTGCTTGAAATTATTTTTCTCCAAGAGCTCTATTTTTCGGTTGTAAAAGCTATCTCAGAAGCTCAAGCTTTCCGGGTTGAAAGTTCTACTTGCAATTTTTTAGGCTCCTTTTTTTATGAAGAATCCGAATTTGCGTCTGCCTGTACAGAAAACGCAAGTGGAATACTCGGCCTGCGTGCTTGAAATTTTTTTTCTCCAAAAGCTCCATTTTAACGGTTTAAAGGCTATCTCGGAAGCTCAAGCTTTCCGGTTGGAGAGTACTAATTAAATTTTTTACGCTCCTTTTTTTTAGGAAGAATCCGAATTTGCGTTGCCCTGTACTGAAAACGCAAGTGGAATACTCGGCCTGGGTGCTTGAAATTATTTTTCTCCAAAAGCTCTATTTTTCGGGTTTAAAAGCCTTCACAGAAGCTCAAGCATTCCGGATTCAAAGTTCTACTGGCATTTTTTTAGGCTTATTTTTTTACGAAGAATCCGAATTTGCATTGGCCTGTACAGAAAACGCAAGTGGAATACTCGGCCTGCGTGCTTGAAATTATTTTTCTCCCAGAGCTCTATTTTTTGGTTTTAAAAGCTATCTCAGAAGCTCAAGCTTTCCGGGTTGAAAGTTTTACTGGCAATTTTTTAGGCTCCTTTTTTTTATGAAGAATCCGAGTTTCGTCTGCCTGTACAGAAAACGGAAGTGCAATACTCGGCCTGCGTGCTTGGAATTATTTTTCTCCAAAAACTTATTTTTTCGGGTTTAAAAGCTATCCCAGAAACTCAAGAATTCCGGTGTGGAAGTACTGTTGCCAATTTTATAGGTTCCTCTTTTTACGTGGAATCCGAAATTGGGTTGGCCTGCACAGAAAACGGTAGGAGAATACTCGGCCTGCGTGCTTGAAAAAAATTTTCCCCAAATGCTATATTTCTCGGGTTTAAAAGCTAAACCAGAAACTCAAGATTTCCGGTTGGAAAGTTCTAATTGCAATTTTTTAGGCTCCTTTTTTTACGATGAACCCGAATTTGCGTTGGCCTGTACACAAAACGCATGTGGAGTACTTGGCCTGCGTGCTTGAAATTATTATTCTCCAAGAGCTCTATTTTTCGGGTTTAAAAGCTTTCACAGAAGCTCAAGCATTCCGGTTTGAAAGTTTTACTGGCAATTTTTTAGGCTCTTTTTTTTTACGAAGAATCCGAATTTGCGTTGGCCTGTACAGAAAACGCAAGTGGGATACTCGGCATGCGTTCTTGAAATTTTTGTTTTCCAGAGGCTTTATTTTTAGGGTTTAAAAGCTATCCCAGAAGCTCAAGCTTTCCGGTATGAAAGTTCCATTGGCAATCTTTTAGGCTCCTTTTTTACGAAGAATCCGGATTTGCGTCTGCCTGTACAGATAACGCAAGTGGAATACTCGGCCTGCGTGCTTGAAAAAAATTTTCCCCAAATGCTCTATTTCTCGGGTTTAAAAGCTAAACCAGAAACTCAAGATTTCCGGTGTGAAAGTACATTTGCCAATTTTTTAGGCTCATTTTTTTACGAGGAATCTGAATTTGGATTGGCCTGTACAGAAAACGGGAGTGGAATACTCGGCCTGCTTGCTTGAAATAATTTTTCTCCAGAGGCTTAATTTTTACGGTTTAAAAGCTATACCAGAAGTTTAAGCTTTCCGGTTTGAAGTTCTAATTGCAATTTTTTAGGCTCCTTTTTTTACGATGAATCCGAATTTGCGTTGGCCTGTACACAAAACGCAAGTGGAATACTCGGCCTGCGTGCTTAAAATTATTTTACTCCAAAAGCTCTATTTTTCGGGTTTAAAAGCTATCTCACAATCTGAAGCTTTCCGGTTTGAAAGTTTTACTGGCAATTTTTTAGGCTCTTTTTTTTTACGAAGAATCCGAATTTGCGTTGGCCTGTACAGAAAACGCAAGTGGGATACTCGGCCTGCGTTCTTGAAATTTTTATTTTCCAGAGGCTTTATTTTTAGGGTTTAAAAGCTATCCCAGAAGCTCAAGCTTTCCGGTTTCAAAGTTCCATTGGCAATCTTTTAGGCTCCTTTTTTACGAAGAATCCGGATTTGCGTCTGCCTGTACAGATAACGCAAGTGGAATACTCGGCCTGCGTGCTTGAAATTATTTTTCTCCAAACGCTCTATTTTTCGGGTTTAAAAGCTATCTCAGAAGCTCAAGCTTTCCGGTTTGAAAGTTTTTCTGGCAATTTTTTAGGGTCCTTTTTTACGAAGAATCCGAATTTGCGTTGGCCTGTACAGAAAACGCAAGTGGGATACTCGGCCTGCGTGCTTGAAATTTTTATTTTCCAGAGGCTCTATTTTTAGGGTTTAAAAGCTATCCCAGAAGCTCAAGCTTTCCGGTTTGAAAGTTCCATTGGCAATCTTTTAGGCTCCTTTTTTACGAAGAATCCTAATTTGCGTCTGCCTGTACAGAAAACGCAAGTGGAATACTCGGCCTGCGTGCTTTAAATTATTTTTCTCCAAACGCTCTATTTTTCGGGTTTAAAAGCTAACTCAGAAGCTCAAGCTTTCCGGGTTGAAAGTTTTACTGGCAATTTTTTAGGCTCCTTTTTTTTATGAAGAATCCGAATTTCGTCTGCCTGTACAGAAAACGGAAGTGCAATACTCGCCTGCGTGCTTGGAATTATTTTTCTCCAAAAACTTATTTTTTGGGTTTGAAAGCTATCCCAGAAACTCAAGAATTCCGGTGTGGAAGTACTGTTGCCAATTTTTTAGGCTCCTCTTATTACGTGGAATCCGAAATTGGGTTGGCCTGCACTGAAAACGGAGGAGAATACTCGGCCTGCGTGCTTGAAAAAATTTTCCCCAAATGCTCTTTCTCGGTTTAAAAGCTAAACCAGAAACTCAAGATTTCGGTGTGAAAGTACATTTGCCAATTTTTTAGGCTCATTTTTTTACGAGGAAACTGAATTTGGATTGGCCTGTACAGAAAACGGGAGTGGAATACTCGGCCTGCGTGCTTGAAATTATTTTTCTCAAAAAGCTCGATTTTTCGGGTTTAAAAGCTTTCACAGAAGCTCAAGCATTCCGGTTTGAAAGTTCTACTGGCAATTTTTTAGGCTTATTTTTTTACGAAGAATCCGAATTTGCATTGGCCTGTACAGAAAACGCAAGTGGAATACTCGGCCTGCGTGCTTGAAAAAAATTATCCCCAAATGCTCTATTTCTCGGGTTTAAAAGCTAAACCAGAAACTCAAGATTTCCGGTGTGAAAGTACATTTGCCAATTTTTTAGGCTCATTTTTTTACGAGGAATCTGAATTTGGATTGGCCTGTACAGAAAACGGGAGTGGAATACTCGGCCTGCGTGCTTGAAATAATTTTTCTCCAGAGGCTGAATTTTTACGGTTTAAAAGCTATACCAGAAGTTTAAGCTTTCCGGTTTGAAGTTCTAATTGCAATTTTTTAGGCTCCTTTTTTACGTAGAATCCGAATTTGCGTTGGCCTGTACAAAAACGCAAGTGGAATACTCGGCCTGCGTGCTTGAAATTATTTTTCTCCAAAAGCTCTATTTTTCGGGTTTAAAAGCTTTCACAGAAGCTCAAGCATTCCGGTTTGAAAGTTTTACTGGCAATTTTTAGGGTCTTTTTTACGAAGAATCCGAATTTGCGTCTGCCTGTACATAAAACGCAAGTGGAATACTCGTCCTGCGTGAGTGAAATATTTTTCTCCAAAAGCTCCATTTTTCCGGTTTAAAAGCTATCTCAGAAGCTCAAGCTTTCCGGTTTGGAATGTTCTAATTGCAATTTTTTAGGCTCCTTTTTTTAGGAAGAGTCCGAATTTGCGTTGCCCTGTACAGAAAACGCAAGTGGAATACTCGGCCTGCGTGCTTGAAATTATTTTTCTCCAAAAGCTCTATTTTTCGGTTTTAAAAGCTAAACCAGAAACTCAAGATTCCGGTTGGAAAGTTCTAATTGCAATCTTTTAGGCTCCTTTTTTTACGATTAATCCGAATTTGCGTTGGCCTGTACAGAAAACGCAAGTGGAATACTCGGCCTGCGTGCTTGAAATTATTTTTCTCCAAAAGCTCTATTTTTCGGGTTTAAAAGCTATCTCAGAAGCTCAAGTTTTCCGGTTTGAAAGTTTTACTGGCAATTTTTAGGGTCCTTTTTTACGAAGAATCCGAATTTGCGTCTGCCTGTACATAAAACGCAAGTGGAATACTCGTCCTGCGTGAGTGAAATTATTTTTCTCAAAAGCTCCATTTTTCGGGTTTAAAAGCTTTCACAGAAGCTCAAGCATTCCGGTTTGAAAGTTCTACTGGCAATTTTTTAGGCTTATTTTTTTACGAAGAATCCGAATTTGCATTGGCCTGTACAGAAAACGCAAGTGGAATACTCGGCCTGCGTGCTTGAAAAAAATTATCCCCAAATGCTCTATTTCTCGGGTTTAAAAGCTAAACCAGAAACTCAAGATTTCCGGTGTGAAAGTACATTTGCCAATTTTTTAGGCTCATTTTTTTACGAGGAATCTGAATTTGGATTGGCCTGTACAGAAAACGGGAGTGGAATACTCGGCCTGCGTGCTTGAAATAATTTTTCTCCAGAGGCTGAATTTTTACGGTTTAAAAGCTATACCAGAAGTTTAAGCTTTCCGGTTTGAAGTTCTAATTGCAATTTTTTAGGCTCCTTTTTTTACGTAGAATCCGAATTTGCGTTGGCCTGTACACAAAACGCAAGTGGAATACTCGGCCTGCGTGCTTGAAATTATTTTTCTCCAAAAGCTCTATTTTTCGGGTTTAAAAGCTTTCACAGAAGCTCAAGCATTCCGGTTTGAAAGTTTTACTGGCAATTTTTTAGGGTCCTTTTTTACGAAGAATCCGAATTTGCGTCTGCCTGTACATAAAACGCAAGTGGAATACTCGTCCTGCGTGAGTGAAATTATTTTTCTCCAAAAGCTCCATTTTTCCGGTTTAAAAGCTATCTCAGAAGCTCAAGCTTTCCGGTTTGGAATGTTCTAATTGCAATTTTTTAGGCTCCTTTTTTTTAGGAAGAGTCCGAATTTGCGTTGCCCTGTACAGAAAACGCAAGTGGAATACTCGGCCTGCGTGCTTGAAATAATTTTTCTCCAAGAGCTCTATTTTTCGGTTTTAAAAGCTAAACCAGAAACTCAAGATTTCCGGTTGGAAAGTTCTAATTGCAATCTTTTAGGCTCCTTTTTTTACGATTAATCCGAATTTGCGTTGGCCTGTACAGAAAACGCAAGTGGAATACTCGGCCTGCGTGCTTGAAATTATTTTTCTCCAAAAGCTCTATTTTTCGGGTTTAAAAGCTATCTCAGAAGCTCAAGTTTTCCGGTTTGAAAGTTTTACTGGCAATTTTTTAGGGTCCTTTTTTACGAAGAATCCGAATTTGCGTCTGCCTGTACATAAAACGCAAGTGGAATACTCGTCCTGCGTGAGTGAAATTATTTTTCTCCAAAAGCTCCATTTTTCGGGTTTAAAAGCTTTCACAGAAGCTCAAGCATTCCGGTTTGAATGTTCTACTGGCAATTTTTTAGGCTCTTTTTTTTACGAAGAATCCGAATTTGCGTTGGCCTGTACAGAAAACGCAAGTGGGATACTCGGCCTGCGTGCTTGAAATTATTATTTTCCAGAGGCTCTATTTTTAGGGTTTAAAAGCTAACTCAGAAGCTCAAGAATTCCGGTGTGGAAGTACTGTTGCCAATTTTTTAGGCTCCTCTTATTACGTGGAATCCGAAATTGGGTTGGCCTGCACTGAAAACGGGAGGAGAATACTCGGCCTGCGTGCTTGAAAAAAATTTTCCCAAAATGCTCTATTTCTCGGGTTTAAAAGCTAAACCAGAAACTCAAGATTTCCGGTGTGAAAGAACATTTGCCAATTTTTTAGGCTCATTTTTTTACGAGGAATCTGAATTTGGATTGGCCTGTACAGAAAACGGGAGTGGAATACTCGGCCTGCGTGCTTGATATAATTTTTCTCCAAAGGCTTTATTTTTACGGTTTAAAAGCTATACCAGAAGCTCAAGCTTTCCGGTTTAAAGTTCTAATTGCAATTTTTTAGGCTCCTTTTTTTGCGTAGAATCCGAATTTGCGTTGGCCTGTACACAAAACGCAAGTGGAATACTCGGCCTGCGTGCTTGAAATTATTTCTCTCAAAAAGCTCGATTTTTCGGGTTTAAAAGCTTTCACAGAAGCTCAAGCATTCCGGTTTGAAAGTTCTACTGGCAATTTTTTAGGCTTATTTTTTTACGAAGAATCCGAATTTGCATTGGCCTGTACAGAAAACGCAAGTGGAATACTCGGCCTGCGTGCTTGAAAAAAATTATCCCCAAATGCTCTATTTCTCGGGTTTAAAAGCTAAACCAGAACTCAAGATTTCCGGTGTGAAAGTACATTGCCAATTTTTTAGGCTCATTTTTTTACGAGGAATCTGAATTTGGATTGGCCTGTACAGAAAACGGAGTGGAATACTCGGCCTGCGTGCTTGAAATAATTTTTCTCCAGAGGCTGAATTTTTACGGTTTAAAAGCTATACCAGAAGTTTAAGCTTTCCGGTTTGAAGTTCTAATTGCAATTTTTTAGGCTCCTTTTTTTACGTAGAATCCGAATTTGCGTTGGCCTGTACACAAAACGCAAGTGGAATACTCGGCCTGCGTGCTTGAAATTATTTTTCTCCAAAAGCTCTATTTTTCGGGTTTAAAAGCTTTCACAGAAGCTCAAGCATTCCGGTTTGAAAGTTTTACTGGCAATTTTTTAGGGTCCTTTTTTACGAAGAATCCGAATTTGCGTTGCCCTGTACAGGAAACGCATGTGGAGTACTTGGCCTGCGTGCTTGAAATAATTTTTCTCCAAGAGCTCTATTTTTCGGTTTTAAAAGCTAAACCAGAAACTCAAGATTTCCGGTTGGAAAGTTCTAATTGCAATCTTTTAGGCTCCTTTTTTTACGATTAATCCGAATTTGCGTTGGCCTGTACAGAAAACGCAAGTGGAATACTCGGCCTGCGTGCTTGAAATTATTTTTCTCCAAGAGCTCTATTTTTCGGTTTTAAAAGCTATCTCAGAAGCTCAAGCTTTCCGGGTTGAAAGTTTTACTGGCAATCTTTTAGGCTCTTTTTTTTACGAAGAATCCGAATTTGCGTTGGCCTGTACAGAAAACGCAAGTGGGATACTCGGCCTGCGTGCTTGAAATTTTTATTTTCCAGAGGCTCTATTTTTAGGGTTTAAAAGCTATCCCAGAAGCTCAAGCTTTCCGGTTTGAAAGTTCCATTGGCAATCTTTTAGGCTCCTTTTTTACGAAGAATCCGAATTTGCGTCTGCCTGTACAGAAAACGCAAGTGGAATACTCGGCCTGCGTGCTTGAAATTATTTTTCTCCAAACGCTCTATTTTTCGGGTTTAAAAGCTATCTCAGAAGCTCAAGTTTTCCGGTTTGAAAGTTTTACTGGCAATTTTTTAGGCTCTTTTTTTTACGAAGAATCCGAATATGCGTTGGCCTGTACAGGAAACGCATGTGGAGTACTTGGCCTGCGTGCTTGAAATAATTTTTCTCCAAGAGCTCTATTTTTCGGTTTTAAAAGCTAAACCAGAAACTCAAGATTTCCGGTTTGGAATGTTCTAATTGCAATTTTTTAGGCTCCTTTTTTTTAGGAAGAATCCGAATTTGCGTTGCCCTTTACAGGAAACGCATGTGGAGTACTTGGCCTGCGTGCTTGAAATTATTTTTCTCCAAGAGCTCTATTTTTCGGTTTTAAAAGCTATCTCAGAAGCTCAAGCCTTTCGGGGTGAAAGTTTTACTGGCAATTTTTTAGGCTCCTTTTTTTATGAAGAATCCAAATTTGCGTCTGCCTGTACAGAAAACGCATGTTGAATACTCGGCCTGCGTGCTTGAAATTATTTGTCTCCAATAACTTTGCTTTTCGGGTTTAAAAGCTATCCCAGAATCTCAGGAATTCCGGTGTGGAAGTACTGTTGCCAATTTTTTAGGCTCCTCTTATTACGTGGAATCCGAAATTGGGTTGGCCTGCACTGAAAACGGGAGGAGAATTCTCGGCTTGCGTGCTTGAAAAAAATTTTCCCCAAATGCTCTATTTCTCGGGTTTAAAAGCTAAACCAGAAACTCAAGATTTCCGGTGTGAAAGTACATTTGCCAATTTTTTAGGCTCATTTTTTTACGAGGAATCTGAATTTGGATTGGCCTGTACAGAAAACGGGAGTGGAATACTCGGCCTGCGTGCTTGAAATAATTTTTCTCCAGAGGCTTTATTTTTGCGGTTTAAAAGCTATACCAGAAGCTCAAGCTTTCCGGTTTAAAGTTCTAATTTCAATTTTTTAGGCTCCTTTTTTTACGTAGAATCCGAATTCGCGTTGGCCTGTACACAAAACGCAAGTGGAATACTCGGCCTGCGTGCTTGAAATTATTTTTCTCCAAAAGCTCTATTTTTCGGGTTTAAAAGCTTTCACAGAAGCTCAAGCATTCCGGTTTGAAAGTTCTACTGGCAATTTTTTAGGCTTATTTTTTTACGTAGAATCCGAATTTGCGTTGGCCTGTACAGAAAACGCAAGTGAAATACTCGGCCTGCGTGCTTGAAATTATTTTTCTCCAAGAGCTCTATTTTTCGGTTGTAAAAGCTATCTCAGAAGCTCAAGCTTTCCGGGTTGAAAGTTCTACTTGCAATTTTTTAGGCTCCTTTTTTTATGAAGAATCCGAATTTGCGTCTGCCTGTACAGAAAACGGGAGTGGAATACTCGGCCTGCGTGCTTGAAATTATTTTTCTCCAATCGCTCTATTTTTCGGGTTTAAAAGCTATCTCAGAAGCTCAAGTTTTCCGGTTTGAAAGTTTTACTGGCAATTTTTTAGGGTCCTTTTTTACGAAGAATCCGAATTTGCGTCTGCCTGTACATAAAACGCAAGTGGAATACTCGTCCTGCGTGAGTGAAATTATTTTTCTCCAAAAGCTCCATTTTTCCGGTTTAAAAGCTATCTCAGAAGCTCAAGCTTTCCGGTTTGGAATGTTCTAATTGCAATTTTTTAGGCTCCTTTTTTTTAGGAAGAGTCCGAATTTGCGTTGCCCTGTACAGGAAACGCATGTGGAGTACTTGGCCTGCGTGCTTGAAATAATTTTTCTCCAAGAGCTCTATTTTTCGGTTTTAAAAGCTAAACCAGAAACTCAAGATTTCCGGTTGGAAAGTTCTAATTGCAATCTTTTAGGCTCCTTTTTTTACGATTAATCCGAATTTGCGTTGGCCTGTACAGAAAACGCAAGTGGAATACTCGGCCTGCGTGCTTGAAATTATTTTTCTCCAAAAGCTCTATTTTTCGGGTTTAAAAGCTATCTCAGAAGTTCAAGTTTTCCGGTTTGAAAGTTTTACTGGCAATTTTTTAGGGTCCTTTTTTACGAAGAATCCGAATTTGCGTCTGCCTGTACATAAAACGCAAGTGGAATACTCGTCCTGCGTGAGTGAAATTATTTTTCTCCAAAAGCTCCATTTTTCGTGTTTAAAGGCTATCTCAGAAGCTCAAGCTTTCCGGTTGGAAAGTTCTAATTGCAATTTTTTATGCTCCTTTTTTTACGATGAATCCGATTTTGCGTCGGCCTGTACAGAAATCGCATGTGGAATACTCGGCCTGCGTGCTTGAAATTATTTTTCACCAAAAGCTCTAGTTTTCGGGTTTAAAGGCTATTTCAGAAGCTCAAGCTTTCATTCATTTATTTTTTTTTTTTTATTTTTTCTTTTTTCTTTTTCTAGCTCAAGACTATGATTAGCCTCTGCCTGGAAAAATATCGCATAAAGCTCTCTCGGAATGGTTTGTACTTTGATTGGAAAACGTTTGTACCTGCTTGGAAACGTTTGTACCAGGCTCGTAAAGGATTTTACCTTTCTCGGAAACGTTTGTACCATCATGCAAACGTTTGTACCAGGCCCGTAAAGGGTAGTACGTTTCTCTAAATCGTTTGTATGTTCATGGAAACGTTTGAACCAGGCTCGAAATGGATTGTACCTTTCTCGGAAACGTTTGTACCTTCATGGAAACGTTTGTACCAGGCTCAGAAAACATTGTGCTTCTCTCGGAATCGTTTGTACCTTGATTGGATCTTGGTACCTGACTCCGAAACGTTTGTACCTTCACGGCAACGTTTGTAACAGGCTCGTAAAGGTTTGTACCTTTCTCGGAATCGTTTGTACCTTGATTGGATCTTTGTACCTGACTCGGAAACGTTTGTACCTTTTTGGAAACGTTTGTACCAGGCTTGGAAATGATTGTACCTCTCTCGGCACCGTTTGTATAGTATTGTATTACGTATTCCGTACGTTTATACGGAAACGTTTGAACCCTCCTTGATAAGTTTCAATTTTTTTAAAAATTAATTTAATCATTTATTTATTTATTTATTTTTCAGATAAGTATTGGCTGATAGTGGAGAACCCCAAGTATTGTTCCTGCAGCCAGACTCAGCAGCTAAAGCTCAAAATCTAAGAAGTTAACATGATGCTCTCAACCAGAAATACTTTCGAAATCGAGTAGACTTACGGGAAATGATCCCAAGTCATAACATTCTGGCTTCTATATTGCGTTTTATGGGATCCAAGAACACCCAACAACCAAATCATTGTTCACGCCGTTCTTTTATTTGCGGTCAGTGTTCTCTGTGAACTTGTCGGTAGTGTATTGAAAGCTTCTTCTAAGTAAGTTCAGGTTTTTTTTTTTTTTTTTTTTTTTTTTTTTTTTTTTTTTTTTAACCCTTAAAGACGCATCACTTTTCTCTTAGAAACATAAAATTATGTTATTTTTAAAATTTTAAAGTGGATATTATGATAGTTATTTGCAATTTGACTTGCTGGTTTTAAATTTGGAGCCACTTGGAAACGTTTGCACCTTCATGGAAACGTTTTTACCAGGCTCGGAAAGGATTGTACCTTTCCCGGAAACGTTTGTACCTTCATGGAATCGTTTGTACCAGACGCGTAAAGGATAATACGTTTCTCTAAATCGTTTGTATGTTCATGGAAAAGTTTGTACCAGGCTCGGAAATGTTTGTACGTTTCTCGGAATCGTTCGTACCTTGATTGGATCTTTGTACCTAACTCGGAAACGTTTGTGCCTGCTTATAAACGTTTGTACCAGACTCCTAAAGGATTTTATCTTTCTCGGAAACGTTTGTACCTTGATTGGATCTCGGTACCTGACTCGGAAACTTTTGTATCTTCTTGGAAACTTTTGTACCTGGCTCGTAAAGGATTGTACCTTTCTCGTAATCGTTTGTACCTTGATTGGATCTATGTACCTGACTCGGAAACCTTTGTACCTTCTTGGAATCGTTTGTATCAGGCTCGTAAAGGATTGTACCTTTCTCGGTAACGTTTGTACCTTCATGAAAACGTTTGTACCAAACCCGTAAAGGATAGTACGTTTCTCTAAATCGTTGGTATGTTCATGGAAACGTTTGTTCCAGGCTCGTAACGGATTTTACCTTTCTCGAGAACGTTTGTACCAGGCTTGGAAATGATTGTACCTCTCTCGGCATCGTTTGTACCTGCTTAAAAACGTTTGTACCTGGTTCGAATAGGATTGTACCTTTCTCGGAAACGTTTGAACCTTCTTGGAAACTTTTGTACCAGGCTCATAAAGGATTGTACCTTTCTCGGAAACGTTTGTACCAGGCACGTAAAGGTTTGTACCAGGCTCGTAAAGGATTGTACCTTTCTCGGAATCGTTTGTACCTTGATTGGATCTTTGTACCTGGCTCGAAAATGTTTGTACCTGCTTGGAAACGTTTGTACCAGGCTCCTAATGTATTGTACCTTTCTCGGAAACGTTTGTACCTTCATAGAAACGTTTCCACGAGGCTCGGAAATGATTGTACCTCTCTCGAAATCGTTGGTACTTTGATGGGATCTTTGTTCCTGACTCGAATACGTTTGTACCTTCTTGGAAACGTTTGTACCAGGCTCCTAAAGGATTGTACCTTTCTCGGAAACGTTTGTACCTTCCGTTAGAACTTGATAAGTTTGTACGTTAAACGTACAAACTTTTCAAGTTCCGTACGTATTCCGTACGTTTATACGGAAACGTTTGAACCCTCCTTGATAAGTTTCAATTTTTTTAAAAATTAATTTAATCATTTATTTATTTATTTATTTTTCAGATAAGTATTGGCTGATAGTGGAGAACCCCAAGTATTGTTCCTGCAGCCAAACTCAGCAGCTAAAGCTCAAAATCTAAGAAGATAACATGATGCTCTTAACCGGAAATACTTTCAAAATCGTGGAGACTTACGGGAAAGGATCTCAAGTCATAACATTCTGGCTTCTATATTGCGTTTTATGGGATCCAAGAACACCCAACAACCGAGTCATTTTTCACGCCGTTCTTTTATTTGCGGTCAGTGGTCACTGTCAACTTGTCGCTAGTGGATTGAAAGCTTCTTCTAAGTAAGTTCAGGTTTTTTTTTTTTTGTTTTTAACCCTTAAAGACGCATCACTTTTCTCTTAGAAACATAAAATTCTGTTATTTTTGGAGTTTTAAAGTGGATATTATGATAGTTATTTGCAATTTGACTTGCTGGTTTTAAAATTGGAGTCACTCGGAAACGTTTGCACCTTCATGGAAACGTTTTTACCAGGCTCGGAAAGGATTGTACCTTTCTCGGAATCGTTTGTACCTTGATTGGATCTTTGTACCTGACTCGAAAACGTTTTTACCTTCTTGGAAACGTTTGTACCAGGCTCGTAAAGGATTGTACCTTTCTCGAAATCGTTTGTACCTTCATGGAAACGTTTGTACCAGGCCCGTAAACGGTAGTACGTTTCTCTAAATCGTTGGTATGTTCATGGAAACGTTTGTACCAGGCTCGTAAAGGATTTTACCTTTCTCGAAATCGTTTGTCCCTTCATGGAAACGATTGTACCAGGCTCGGAAATGATTGTACCTCTCTCAAAATCGTTTGTACCTTGATTGGATTTTTGTACCTGACTCGGAAACGTTTGCACCTTCATGGAAACGTTTGTACCAGGCTCGGAAATGATTGTACCTCTCTCGGCATCGTTTGTACCTGCTTAAAAACGTTTGTACCAGGCTCGAATAGGATTGTGCCTTTTTCGGAAACGTTTGTACCTTGATTGGGTATTTTTACCTGACTCGAAAACGTTTGTACCTTTTGGAACGTTTGTACCAGGCTTCCGAAGGATTGTACCTCACTCGGAATCGTTTGTATCTTCATGGAAACGTTTGTACTAGGCTCGTAAAGGATTGAACCTCTCTCGGAATCGTTTGTACCTTGATTGGATCTTTGTACCTGACTCGGAATCGTTTGTACCAGACTCGGAATCGTTTGTACCTTAATGGTAACGTTTGTACCAGGCTCGTAAAGGATTTTACGTGTCTCGGAATCGTTTGTACCTTGATTGGATCTTTGTACCTGACTCGGAAACGTTTGTACCTTCTTGGAAACGTTTGTACCTTCTTGGAAACGTTTGTACCAGGCTCTTTAGGGATTTTACCTTTCGCGGAAACGTTTGTACCTTCATGGAAACGTTTGTACCAGGCCCGTAAAGGATAGTACGTTTCTCTAAATCGTTTGTACCGTCATAGAAACGTTTGTACCAGGCTCCTAAAGGATTTTACCTTTCTCGAAATCGTTTGTATACTCATGGAAACGTTTGTACCAGGCTCGGAAATCATTGTGCTTCTCTCGGAAACGTTTGTACCTTGATTGGATCTTTGTACCTGACTCGAAAACGTTTGTACCTTCCGTTAGAACTTGATAAGTTTGTACGTTTAACGTACAAACTTTTCTAGTTCCGTACGTATTCCGTACGTTTATACGGAAACGTTTGATCCCTCCTTGATAAGTTTCAATTTTTTTAAAAATTAATTTAATCATTTATTTATTTTTCAGATAAGTATTGGCTGATAGTGGAGAACCCCAAGTATTGTTCCTGCAGCCAGACTCAGCAGCTAAAGCTCAAAATCTAAGAAGATAAGATGATGCTCTCAACCGGACATACTTTCAAAATGGAGGAGACTTACGGGAAAGGATCTCAAGTCATAACATTCTGGCTTCTATATTGCGTTTTATGGGATCCAAGAACACCCAACAACCGAGTCATTGTTCACGCCGTTCTTTTATTTGCGGTCAGTGGTCACTGTCAACTTGTCGGTAGAAGATTGAAAGCTTCTTCTAAGTAAGTTCAGGTTTTTTTTTTTTTTTTTTTTTTTAACCCTTAAAGACGCATCACTTTTCTCTTAGAAACATAAAATTCTGTTATTTTTAGAATTTTAAAGTGGATATTATGATAGTTATTTCCAATTTGACTTGCTGGTTTTAAATTTTGAGCCACCCGGAAACGTTTGCACCTTCATGGAACCGTTTTTACCAGGCTCGGAAAGGATTGTACCTTTCTCGGAATCGTTTGTACCTTGATTGGATCTTTGTACCTGACTCGGAAACGTTTGTACCTTCATGGAAATGTTTGTACTAGGCCCGTAAAGGATAGTACGATTCTCTAAATCGTTTGTATGTTCATGGAAACGTTTTTACTAGGCTCGGAAAAGATTGTACCTCTCTCGGAATCGTTTGTATCTTGATTGGATCTTTGTACCTGACTCGGAAACTTTTGTACCTTCTTGGAAACTTTTGTACCTGGCTCGTAAAGGATTGTACCTTTCTCGTTATCATTTGTACCTTGATTGGATCTTTGTATCTGACTCGGAAACGTTTGTACCTTCTTGGAATCGTTTGTATCAGGCTCGTAAAGGATTATACCTTTCTCGAAATCGTTTGTACCTTCATGAAAACGATTGTACCAGGCTCGGAAATGATTGTACCTTTCTTGTAATCGTTTGTACCTTGATTGGATCTTTGTACCTGACTCGGAATCGTTTGTACCTTCATGGAAACGCATGTACCAGGCTGGTAAAGGATTGTACCTCTCTCGGAATCGTTTGTACCTTGATTGCATCTTTGTACCTGACTCGAAAACGTTTGTACCTGCTTGGAAAGGTTTGTACCAGGCTCCTAAAGGATTGTACCTTTCTCGGAAACGTTTGTACCTGGCTTGGAAATGATTGTACCTCTCTCGGCATCGTTTGTACCTGCTTATAAACGTTTGTACCAGGCTTGGAAATGATTGTACCTCTCTCGGAATCGTTTGTATCTTGATTGGATCTTTGTACCTGACTCGGAAACTTTTGTACCTTCTTGGAAACTTTTGTACCTGGCTCGTAAAGGATTGTACCTTTCTCGTTATCGTTTGTACCTTGATTGGATCTTTGTATCTGACTCGGAAACGTTTGTACCTTCTTGGAATCGTTTGTATCAGGCTCGTAAAGGATTGTACCTTTCTCGGAAATGTTTGTACCTTCATGAAAACGTTTGTACCGAGCTCGTAAAGGATTATACCTTTCTCGAAATCGTTTGTACCTTCATGAAAACGATTGTACCTGGCTCGGAAATGATTGTACCTTTCTTGTAATCGTTTGTACCTTGATTGGATCTTTGTACCTGACTCGGAATCGTTTGTACCTTCATGGAAACGCATGTACCAGGCTGGTAAAGGATTGTACCTCTCTCGGAATCGTTTGTACCTTGATTGCATCTTTGTACCTGACTCGAAAACGTTTGTACCTGCTTGGAAAGGTTTGTACCAGGCTCCTAAAGGATTGTACCTTTCTCGGAAACGTTTGTACCTGGCTTGGAAATGATTGTACCTCTCTCGGCATCGTTTGTACCTGCTTATAAACGTTTGTTCCAGGCTTGGAAATGATTGTACCTCTCTCGGCATCGTTTGTATCTGCTTAAAAACGTTTGTACCTGGCTCGAATAGGATTGTACCTTTCTCGGAAACGTTTGTACCTTCTTGGAAACGAACGTTTGTACCAGGCTCGGAAATGATTGTACCTCTCTCGGAATCGTTTTTACCTTGATTGGATCTTTGTACCTGACTCGGAAACGTTTGTACCAGGCTTGGAAATGATTGTGCCTCTCTCCGCATCGTTTGTACCTGCTTAAAATCGTTTGTACCTGGCTCGAATAGGATTGTACCTTTCTCGGAAACGTTTGTACCTTCTTGGAAACTTTTGTACCAGGCTCGTAAAGGATTGTACCTTTCTCGGAAACGTTTGTACCTTCATGGAAACGTTTGTACCAGGCTCGTAAAGGTTTGTACCAGGCTCGTAATGGATTGTACCAGGCTCGTAAAGGATTGTACCTTTCTCGGAATCGTTTGTACCTTGATTGGATCTTTGTACCTGGCTCGAAAACGTTTGTACCTGCTTGGAATCGTTTGTACCAGGCTCCTAATGGATTGTACCTTTCTCGGAAACGTTTGTACCTTCATAGAAACGTTTCCACCAGGCTCGGAAATGATGGTACCTCTCTCGAAATCGTTGGTACTTTGATTGGATCTTTGTACCTGACTCGGAAACGTTTGTACCTTCTTGGAAACGTTTGTATCAGGCTCGTAAAGGATTGTACCTTTCTCGGAAACGTTTGTACCTTCATGAAAACGTTTGTACCAAGCTCGTAAAGGATTTTACCTTTCTCGAAATCGTCGGTACTTTGATTGGATCTTTGTAGCGGACACGGAATCGTTTGTACCTTCATGGAAGCGTTTGTACCTGACCAGGCTCCTAAAGGATTGTACCTTTCTCGGAAACGTTTGTACCTTCTTTGAATCGTTTGTACCAGGCTCGAAAAGGATTGTACCTTTCTCGGAAACGTTTGTACCAGGCTCGGAAATCATTGTGCTTCTCTCGGAATCGTCTGTACCTTGATTGGATCTTTTTACCTGACTCGAAACCTTTTGTACCTTCCGTTAGAACTTGATAAGTTTATACGTTAAACGTACAAACTTATGAAGTTCCGTACGTATTCCGTACGTTTGTACGGAAACGTTTGTACTCTCCTTGATAAGTTTCAATTTTTTTTAAAATTAATTTAATTATTTATTTATTTTTCAGATAAGTATTAGCTGATAGTGGAGAACCCCAAGTATTGTTCCTGCAGCCAGACTCAGCAGCTAACGCTAAAAATCTAAGAAGATAACATGATGCTCGAAACCTTTTATTTGATAAAACCGGTGCTAGAACCGGGTTTTCGAAAAACGGGGAAACCGGTCGGTTCACCGAAACCGGGAATTAGAGATCCGTAAGCGGAATACTCGTGGATTTGAAGACTTTTTCCACCAGTTTTCCATCAATGATCCAGAAACTGGTAAGAATTAGATAAATATCTCTTAAAAAATTTGTGGGAAAAGTTTTATAATCCAGCGGTATTTCACCAGTTTTCATTAACCAGTTTTTTTCGTCTGGGTTCATTTCTTGTTATTAATTTATTAATTTATTAATTTTTTTCTTTCTTTTTTTTCTTTTATAGGAAAACGATGTCACTTGCATAAGTGTATGTAACACTCACCGTTATTTTAGCGATGTTGTCTTGTTATAGTCGTTTATAATTTCTGGAAAAGAAAATTTCCGATTCCCATTTGCTTCAGACAATTAATTTTATTTTATTTGAATTTTTTTCAATTGCAACGACAGGTCTAATTTAGGAAATATCATTCTCTTACCTTCACCCATTGATTAGACCTGTTTAAGAGTACTGCATTTGTTATGTCCATTCCAATTTTTACCTAAATTATTTGGTGGACATCCTGTAATAATTGCTTTTAGTTTCTTTATATTTTTTTTTAATTTCCATGCAGTACTTTCTGTTAGGCGTTAAGAGATCCATGAATTTTTAAAAATTTAGTTTGTGCTCCTCTGGTGGTAAACCGAGTTTTTTTTTTTTTTTCGTTCAGATCTTCCGTAATTTCGACATATCGACTAATGTATCTTTACTATATAAAATAGTCATGTAATTTCAATCGTAATCCCGCTTAAAATTAAGAGCCCAACAAAATTTTTAAAGTTTTCGTCCATTCAACAGAATTAGACAACATTAAATAATTATTTGTATTTGATTTTTCAGCTTTTGTCATTCAAAAAGCATCAAAAATATTTTCTTCCCTTCATTCGATGCGTTAGTGTTTTTTTTTTTTTTTTTTTTAAATCCGGGTAACGGGTTATGGGCTACGGGCGGGCGGATTAGCCCCCGCGATATAAAAGTCCGTCGTTGATTATTTTTTCAATAAGTGAGTGATTTCGAGTAAAGTTTCGGTTCGGGAGTAACCGGGAGTGTGCCCCTTTTCAAGTGTTTCATAAACTTATTTCTTCGATTTCAATTCTTCGTTCTGCTGGATTATCAAAACTTGGACAACGGAGCATGGAGTCTGGAGTCTGGAATCTGGAGTTTGTGAGCGGCAATGATTGCAGAGTCGGTGAGTCCTAAATTTGTATATTATCCAATCGACGGAAATTGAAGCGGGGTTTTTAGCAGCCATAAGTCCCCCCATAATTCCTAAAAGCTTAGGCGACCCCAAAGAATAGCGGCATTGTTAATTAAGGTTCTTGAAATTTCAAATCGATTGGACTTTTAAGGTGTTAATTCGTTTAACATTACCGTCTGTTAGCCGGGCGGTGAAGACATTTTAGCGATAAAAAAATGAGTAAAAAAAGAATTTTTTTTTTTGAAATCCGGTATTTTATACATTAAATCGGGGCGTAACTGCATCAAAACCGTATCAAAACTTTTTGTTATGTTCAGAGATACAGATCCATGATTTTAAATGCATCAACAAGACTTACGTAGGTAATTGTTCTTATATTTCATCATTTTTAATTGTTTTCTCCATTTAAAAGAAAATTTTTCTTTCCGGGAGACTAGTGGAGCGCTCTAGGGGTCGTCCATTAATTACGTTAGCATTATTTTGGCCATTTTCGACTCCCTCCCCCTTGTTAGCAACGGTTAGCATTTCGGAGTCCCTCTCCTAATATTACGTTAGAATTTGATTACCCCCACCTTAATTTTTTTTTTTTTTTTTTTATAACTTTGAGGAAATGGGCGGCTAAATTAAATTTTTTTTTTAAAGAGAGTTATGTTACATAGTTTTTAATAAAATTGAATTATTTTCATTTATGCACGTTTATTATATGGGACAAATGCTAACGTTAGATGTGTAATAGCCCTCCCCCCTTGTTAGCAAAAGTTAGCATTTTGAATACCGCACCCCCCTTCCAATGTGCTAACATGGTTTATGGACTACCCCCAGCAGTAAAATTTGGAACTATTCCAACAACAAAAAATAAAAAATAAACAATGGCGTTTTATTTTTTTAAACATTGAAGAAAATTTTCCAATTTATTGACCATAAAACATTTTTCGTACATTTCAAATATTGAATCTTTGCCTCTCAAACATAAAACTTTTTGGCACGGTTTTGGTGTGATCCGCTCTCATTTTCATTTGTAAAGAACCGAATATTTGAAAACGAAATTAATCTTTTTTTTTTTTTTAATCGATATAATTTTACACCGCCTGGCTAACCGGCCAGACTTCTTTATCTTTATGATATCTGTATAAAGAAGGTCCGTGTTTTTTACAAAAATAAGTGCTCCATTTGGTCCAAAACAAATAGGCATGTCCTAGAATTTGTGTCACAAAAATTAAAAAAAAAAAAAAAAAAAAAAAGAATTGGAAGCTTAGATAAAAACTTTGTATCGTTAATGAGCAAATCTCTTGACATCCAAAAAGCATAATAATTTTGAGAGTGAAATGTAAGTTTAGGTCTTTTCGAAATTTTCGCTGTCAAATAAAGTATATGATTTTTTATCTCCCTCTTTTTGTTCCCAAATGAGCTTTTTAAAACTTCCCATGGATGCTGCTGAGAAACCCTGCCAACAAGGGACTTCAGAACATGCAAATGTCATTTATCTGGAAGAAGGAAAAATATAAATCCAAGGAAAATAAATATTGACGTTAATAGTGACAGATTTTGTAACTGCGTTATATTTAGGTTTTATTGGATATATTCGGTTATATTGGATATATTTGGTTACAACGGATATACTTGGTTACTTTTTTTTTCCTTTTTTTTTTTCCATATTTGGTTACATTAGAACATTTTGGTTATATTGGATATATTTTGTTATATTTGATATATTTGGTTACATCGGATATATTTGGTTACACTGGAATATTTTCATTATATCGTATATATTTTATTGTTGATTAAATGATTTTGTTATTCTATTAATATTTTGTTATATTTAATATATTTAGTTACTTTTTTTTTATTTGGTTACATTGGAACATTTTGGTTATATTCGATATATTTGCTATATTTACGTCCGTGAAGTTGCAGGACCCAGTCAATGGATTTGATCGAAAATAGTCTTTTAAGTAGCTTTTCATTGTTCTTTAATAGTTCCGTGATTGTTCCAATTTGTTCTCTAACCTGAAAAAAACTGGAGCCAAAAGGTGGTGGGTCCTGCTAACTTCACGCGAACAGGACCCAATTTGAATTTATCAAAAATTTTTGCCTTTGTCGGTTGCTTTTGATTTGTTCTTCATTGTTCCGGCCAATTCAACGTTTGTTCTGCAACAGGTATGACAGTATTAGGAGGAGTAAGGGCACTGCCAACTTCACGGAAATAAAATAAAGTCAAATTCAGAGGTTTAAATAGCTTGAATTGATTTCATTTTGTTTGTTTTCCGAGAAAAAGGTTTGTTCTTGTACGAAAAATACTATCAGGTTGAATTTTTCATTTTTGGAAAGACATTCTGGGTGTGAAAAAATCATGGCCTATTTGTAACATTTATGACTTGTCTATCAATGTCTTTTTGATTGTTCTGAAATGTTCTACAAATATTTAAATACTCCATCTTCTCAAATCCTGGAAATACAGACTTTTGAGGTCTGCATGCAGCAGGACCCATTTTTCCCCCCAATAGAGCGCGCCATCTTTCCGGTTTGTTATTCAATCTGCTGCCACGTCGGATTTACAGTGTTCTTTTTTTTGTCCATTATTGATGAGACATCGTTTGTTCTCGTTTGTTCTCGTCAGGAAAACGTTTAAGTTCATTTGTGGCTGGAAGTTCTGATCAAAAGTCGTTTGTTCTTGATTGTTCTGGTATTAACAAGATAATTTGGAATACCTGGCATTATTGTAGTGATGAAACATTGTTTGTTCGCGTTTGTTCTCGTTTGTTCTCGATTGTTCTCCTTTGTTTTCGTTTGTTCTCGTTTGTTCTCGATTGTTCTCCTTTGTTCTAGATGTATTATAGGACCAGGATATCAACTTTAAAATTTTTTAAGAATTAAATTCAAGTTTAGCTGAGCAAAATTTTGGCCAAAAAATTGGTAAACTTGAATAAATCAAAAACGGTGAAAGCTATTAAAATTTCGATTGCAGACTTGAGTTTTTCAGGTCAAAATACGCAAGGAACAATATTTTCGTTAATTTCAGAAAACGGGAAATGCAAGGACCAGACCAGTGGAACTTGGCCCTATTTAAGATATATGGTTAAAACGGGGGGTTCGTGCGGCACCATATAGACTTGTCGTAGAGCGTTAAAATTTTACAGGTTTTCTTTTTAAACCAAAAAGAAAAAAATTAAGGGGAGCGTCCGAAAGAATTCCAAAGTTCGCAAAATAAGGGACGGTCTATTACTTATTTTCACTCTAGAATTATAGGTTATAAAAACAAAAACACCAAGAACCAATGTCAACCGAAGCCACGATCTTACATACAGGCCAGGCAACTCGGGTATCCCTTATATGGACAAAAATGTCCCCCGAAATTGAAGCAGAAGAATAGTTCACATATTGCTCGATAGATGGCTGGAGCTGTAGTTAGGGAATCCCGTGTTCTGGCAGCCATCATAAAAAAAAGTGTTTTGAAACCCGCACAGCACCAGAACTTGCCGCAATATTTCCGCCATGTCGGCATTGTAGCAATGTTATAGCAATGCCGAAATGTAACGGCCTGGCCCTTGCGGAAATGTTGAGGCAAGAAACACATTGCACCCACATGGATGCAATGTGTTTCTTGCCTCAACATTTCCGCAAGGGCCAGGCCGTTACATTTTGGCATTGCTGCAACATTACCACAATGCCGACCTTGCTGGCAAGGTCCTGTGCTGTGCGGGAAGTGTTGATTGCAGGGATGGTTGTTTTGGAACAAATTGGTTTAAAACATTGTGTTTTAAAACGTTTTAAAACACTAACGTTTTAAAACACTGTTTTAAACACCGTATTTTATTAAGTGAATAAAATACGTTTTAAAATGCATTTTTAAGAGGCCCGAGCCCGCAATTTGTCGCGCA